>CM057459.1:792857500-797857500 GCA_016271365.2 Neoceratodus forsteri | reverse complement strand
TTTTGCTCAGTATTTACAAATGAAGAGGGGGAGGTACATAAAACAAACAGTAGAAACACTCTGGATACAGAAGTTGATACCAGCCCATTTACAGAAGAAAGGGTTCTGAAAGAACTCTTAAAACTGAAGGTGGACAAAGCAATGGGGCCTGATGGGATTCATCCCAGAATTCTAAAGAACTAAGGGTAGAACTAGTGACACCACTGACTACCCTTTTTAACAAATCATGGGAGGATGGGGTGGTACCCAAGGACTGGTGGAGGGCAGATATGATTCCCCTTCACAAAAGTGGGAGCAAGGCAGAAGCAGGAAACTACAGACCTGTTAGTTTAACCTCAGTGATAGGGAAAATGATGGAATCACTTCTGAAGGAAAGAATTGTTGAGTATCTAGAGGCCAGAGGGGCACAGGACCCTAGGCAGCATGGATACACAGTGGGAAGGTCATGCCAGACGAATCTGATAGATTTCTTTGACTGGGTGACCAAAGTAGTAGATCAGGGAGGGGCTGTGGACATGGCCTACCTAGACTTTAGCAGGCATTTGACACAGTCCCACACAAAGATTAATATACAAGTTAGCCAGCCTGGGAGTGGGTCCCAAGATGACAGCCTGGGTAAAGAATTGGCTGAGAATAGGACACAGAGAGACAGTAAATGGAGTCCACTCAGAAGAAAGGAGGGTTACTAGTGGGGTACCGCAGGGTTCAGTATTAGGACCGGTCCTCTTCAATGTCTTTATAAGCGACATTGCAGAAGGACTGGAAGGAAAAGTATGTCTCTTTGCAGATGACACAAAGATCTGCAACACAGTTGATGCACAGGGTGGGGTGGAAAGGATGAGAAGGGACTTGGCAAGGTTAGAGGAATGGTCAAATGTATGGCAGCTTAGATTCAATGCTAAGAAGTGCAAGGTAATGCACCTGGGAAACAAAAACCCAGGGGAAGAGTACACAGTGGGAGGTGAGATACTAACAACAACAAAAATGGAAAGGGACCTGGGGATAGTCATATCAGATGACCTAAAGGTGGGCAAGCAATGTGAGAGAGCAGCAAGGAGGGCTGGGGGGATACTGGGATGCATAGGGAGAGGCATTACCAGTAGAAAACAGGAAGTTATTATCCCTCTGTACAGACAGCTAATGAGGCCCCATCTGGAGTACTGTGTGCAGTTCTGGAGACCCAATCTCCGCAAAGACATAGACAGGATGGAAGCTGTCCAGAGGAGGGCAACTGAAATGGTGCAGGGTCTGCACCGGAAGACATATGAAGAGAGACGAAAGGAGCTTAATATGTATAGCCTCGAGGAAAGGAGGGAGAGGGGGGACATGATAGAAATGCTCAAGTACCTCAAGGGAATCAACAAAGTCCAAGAGGGTAGCATCTTTCAAAAAAAGAGGTGTGCAAGAACAAGAGGGCACGATTTGAAGATAGAGGGGGTGGCTCAGAGGTAATTTAAGGGTATTTTTTCACAGAGAGGGTTGTGGATGTATGGAATGCCTTCCGAGGAGGTTGTGGGACAAACTGTAGGAATTCAAGCATGCATGGGACAGTCATAAGGCAATTCTAGGGGGTGGGGGTAGGAAGAAGTAGGCTGCTGGTTAACTAGGATCTGCAGCTTATCCAGTAGGTAGGGAAATGGGCAGACTGGGTGGGCCAAGCGGTCCTTATCTGCCATCAAATTCTATGTTTCTATGTAAGCAGAATTAAACAGGCACATCAAAAACTGGGGGGTTGGGGAAGCAGGGGGAACACTAATGAAGGAAAAGAATGAATAGAAGTGTAAAATAAAAGTAAAAGAATGCAAAAGACAATAAGTGGGAAAACTAAGGAAATATGAGGTAAGGGATGTGGAAAGAAAATGATAGGGGAAGGCAGAGTTAAACAAGCATTTGCCAATGCTGAATGTTGTCTCGCTGGCATTGACATTGGTAGTGCAGGAGTTAGAGATGCATAATAGGAATGGCTGTGAAATATTGAACTTGACACCAACCCCACCCATACCCTGCAGAGACTGACAGGCATTGGGATGTGCCTTTGGGTTGTCAGCTATAACGTTCATGCCATTTTACCTCACCCTACCCTATAGACACTGACAAGTGTCATGGTGTGCTTTAGGATCTTTGTGCCTTATACTTACCCCATTCCATAAGGAAATATGTTGAGATGGGTGCAGTATAGGAGAATGGGGTGAACTTTAGGGTCGAACACTCCAAGGCACACCTCGATGCCTGTCACTGGCTGCAGGTTGGGGGTTGGGGTGGAATGGCATGAGTATTACAGACAATGTCTCTACAGGGTGAGGTGTTACAGTTAGAAACCCTAATGCCATAGGCATTTGTTGGTATTTTCACTCCAAATTTTCAACATGGGCTTTTTGTGACCCCACCTCATGAAGAGCGGCACTATCAGTTTGTTAGCCGGAAGGTGGTTTTGCACAGTGACTATATCATTTGGTGCCACAGGCACGAAAACACATTATAGGCAGGTTGTGAAAAATGACAACTGTATTGTTCATGAGGAGGTGTAAAAAAATGGCAATGTTGAAAATCTGGCATGAAAATATTGCAAATTTGTGAAGTTACAAGGGTGCATGGAAACTGCACAACGCATGCTTGTAACACAGTCATTTTATGGACTTTCATCATCAAATTTTCAACATAGGCATTTTAGGACCTCTGTTCATGAACAGTGTCACTGTCAATTTTCTTAATCTGTCATTAAAACTGATTTCCCACAGCGACCATGCTATTCTGCGCCAGAAGTGCGAAAACACATTTTGGCCAGGATAAGTAAAATGACAACTGTACCATGCAAAAGGAGGTCTGGAAAAATGCCAATGTTGAAAATCTGGAGTGCAAATATTACAAATTCACGAAGTTATAAGCGTTCATGAAAACTGCACAATGCACGCTCGTAAAACAGTCATTTTTTTGATTTTTTTCACCAAATTTGCAACATAGGCTTTTGAGTGCCCACCTCATGAACAGTTGCACTGTCATTTTGTTAATAGGTCCTGAAAGGTGATTTCATGCAGTGACTGTGAAATCACCTTCCGGGACCGAATAATGCCATGACAGTGACTGAATTCATGAGGAGGTGTTCCAATAACCCCATGTTGAAAATGTGGTGCCAAAATTCCCCAAAATGCCCGAGATATGCACCAAAGTTGAAAAAACCCTATTTATGCCATTATACAGCTTACCGGCATTTCTTCAGTTCGCGGTCGGCTTTGAAGAGAGGAGACGTGTTCCTGGTCCACTGAAGATAGTCGCACCAGGCTCTGCAGGTAAGTATGGGGTGAGGGGGGTGTGGGGAGGCAGGGTACACAGAGGGTTGGTGTGTGTTGGGAGAGGGGGCAGGAGAGACCACGAGGGACCATTTTCTTGTTTTACAGGAAGAAAAAAAAGGCAACGAAGGTCAGTTTTCCTTTTTTGCAGGTGTTGCTTGGAACACTGGGGTTTGCTCCCTGTGTACCACCTGCATTACGAGGAGGAGGACCACAGCCAACAGGGATTGGGCACCCCTGTCGGCACAGAAATGGGTGGGGGCATGCATGATGCCGAGGGGGATTGGGCACCCCCCGGCACACAGCACACATTGAAGTTGAGGACATTATGCAGATGGAGAGTGGGCCCCCCTGTCAGCAAATTTAACTGGGCAGGGGGGACTGAAGCTGATGGGGTTGGGCCCCTGACAGCAAAGAAAGACTGTTGGGGGGACACACAATGCCAAGGGGGATTGGGCACCCCTTCAGCACACAATTGGAATGGGAGGGGGCATTATGCCAGCAGGGAGTGGGCTCCCCCATCAGCAAATGAAGTGGGTTGGGGCATGCCAACAGGGGGATTGGGCACCCTTGAAGTCAGCAGCAGCAGTCAGTGCCGCTGGGTTTGCTGAAAAACTTTACCAGTAAAGGCATGTCAGGAGGCGTGTTATTGTGCCGCTGCATGATGAGCTTGCCTCTCATTGCAGCGGCACTTTTGTTAGATCTGGTGGCTACTTTACATACTGCTGGTGTCAGCGCCTGCATACTGGCTTATTGAGGAATGAGGGATGTATCTACGGATGCGTGCCCTGCATTCGCCCATAGTGACCGCACCTCCAAATCTGCTGCTACTGCAATATGTTGACTGGCGTGCAAGCGCTAGCCAAGATAAAAAGGATACCTAGTGGTGTATGCTGGGGGGAGTCCTACCTTACCTCATTAAAAAATTCCTACAGTATATAGTCTGCATCTATACTAAATAATAATTTCACTATTTACCAGAGAGTGCTTGGCACACAATGGATTGAGGACAGTTGGGTGGTACTGGACACTAAGCAATACTTACTATGGGGCAGGTAAGGGTGTTTGGGTACCACTGGATACTGGACAAGCATATGTCACAGTGCTGACATGCAGTATTTTCCATTTTCCTATGGCAGGGAATACTACTGTACACCATAGAATTTGGCATGGGATGAAGAGAAGGAGGTATGCACCAAGGCAACTGAGAAAGCTTGGCAAGGGATAAAGAGAGTAGGGGGCACTGGGGGATTATATAATGGCACTAATGATTTACTCCTGGTGCTGAATCAGTCACTGTGTGTTGGGGGGCTTAAAAAAGTATGGGCATTTATTGAACAAACTAGATTAAGATTATGTAATGGTTCATGGACAAAGCTCAAAAAGTTAGGGAATCTGAAGTTAGGGTTCTTATGCCAACAACCATCTCTATGCTTATTCTTTGTAAGCAAGATACAGTAATACAGTTTTTATATTAGGGTAACATACTGTACATTTTGGTAAGGCAACCCTACCTGCAGGGATTGGCAAAGGAAGTGCAGTTATCAATCCCAAATCCCAAACTATTGATGTCCTGACGTTTTCAGTTTTGTCCACAAACCCCTAATATTATATTAATATAGGTTTTGCAATACATTTTCTGAACTAGTACAGAAGTGATTGATTGTAGTACTTTCTGCTTTAAAACTAGTTGTTTCCTGTGATGGGCAACAGCGGGTTAAGGAAAAACTGAGGCTACTGTTGATGTAAGTTCAGCACTGTATGTGAATCTTACAGAAGCCAGAGCTTTCTATGATCCTTACACACAAGCCAACTCAAGGATGTTCAGTTCCCAACCCCTTCATCTATCTTCTGCACTTGGGTCACATCCTCTTTGTGGAATAAAAGCCTGCCTAATGTCTAACACTGACACTTGCATAGTAGCGTCATTATCCTCTTTTTTTATCTTAAACCAGCAAAAGGCTTTGCAGTATTATTTTGCAAACCTGAAGGATGTTTATTATTCTCATAAATCACACTGGAAGAGTTTTCTAAGTTAAAAATCTGAAGGTGTTTAAAGTTATAAATAGCCTTGAGGCTGCAGACACAGCTGAGGAAAGAATTTGCTGGAAATAATATATAGTACAGTGCAGTGCAGTGCACATGAACAAGACAGTGGTCATGGGGATCCAGTGACTGCTCCAAGGAACGAATAATATTAGACAAGCTATCCATACAGTAATTCAGAGCCTATTTACAGCAAATCTGACTCACAAACTATAATGCTTGAGCCTTTTGGAGGGGCTTTTAGACATTAGCAGAAGTCTCTCTGTTGCCGTCAGAAGCATTAAGTTACACTATTTATTATTACATATATACAGATATTTACATAAAAGCAGGATCTCCACCCCTTAGTGTTCCAGACTCTCATTCTGTAACTGAGGCCATACTGAGGCCATAATCCCCAGTTTATGACATCACAATCTGTTGCCACAGTTTGATTGTGATGTTACAAATTGAAGATTCTGTCCTCAGCTAAATAATAAGCATCATAAGCAATTAAACTCTAATGGAGAAAGAGACTCCTTTCAAGCAAATGTCCATGAAGACAAAGAACAAAGTTCATGTTGTGTGTGATAGTTGTATTATACTACATGTGGACCATCTGTTCCAATCACAAGCCAGAGTTACAGTTTATTCCACAGCAAACCCACATCTGTCATTTTATTATCAATAAAATGACTGCTGAGAGCTCAGAATAGTCACATTATTGTTAGAGCTGGTGGGAAAAATGATTAAATTCTGACTTTGTGGAATTTTCATAAAATCCCACAAAATTTCACAAAATTTCGTGAAAGTTTATGACATTTTCCAAAATGTTTCATTGGCCATCACTCAATCAGTATTACAGCTAGACACCTGATATTTTGCATACTTAATGTTCTGCATGGGCCCTAAAAGCATGCCAAGTTTCATATAATTTGGATGAGGGGCAGAGAGGTTATAGGGGCTCGGAATCTGGCAAGTTAATATTCATGTGAACATTTCTGAAAATATTTCTGTGCTTACAACTTAGCCACCTCTGGAGCTAGATAATTGAAAACTTAGATAGATACATTCTTTAAAGGGTCATAGAAACTGTTAAATAGTTAAGTAATGGTTATGAAAATTGTAAATTTTAGTCATGGCCTGCCTCCCGACATGACTTCACGGGCTCACTGCCAAACCCTGGTTCTCATTATGACAGCATGATGCTCTGATGCTGGGCCATGGAGGTTGCCTTTATGCTTAATATTTAGAGTCAATGAACCTAATAACATTGGTGATACAGTGCACTCCACTTGTGACAGACACTGTTATAATGGACAGTCATAGTGATCAAAAAGACAAAGAACCTCTGTGCGCAACCACTGAGGCAAGGGTTACCCCAAAGGGCATTTGGCTGGGAAGCCAAGTTTCAAGAAAATACAAAATCACACATGCCCCCACAATGCAAAGCATCATGGGCTACATATGCAAATCACCACAGAATGTTATGCTGGTCCAACTTTAAGCAGAATTGCATGGTGCCGAAAGGCCTCTCACACAGTTTGCAAAGGGTACTAACAGAAGACATAGACACGTGTTTCGTCCTACCAGGACTCATCAGTATGCCTCATCTGCTTGACACCCCAGTGGAATGGACCAGCTACCCTTAAGGCAGTGTGCCTTGGATATATTGTGGTGAACCCATTAAAATAAAAAACTATTTAAAAGACAAAGAACCTCTGTGCACTGCCTTAAGGGTAGCTGGTCCATTCCACTGGGGTGTCAAGCACATGAGGCATACTGATGAGTCCTGGTAGGACGAAACACGTGTCTATGTCTTCTGTTAGTACCCTTTGCAAACTGTGTGAGAGGCCTTTCGGCACCATGCAATTCTGCTTAAAGTTGGACCAGCATAACATTCTGTGGTGATTTGCATATGCAGCCCATGATGCTTTGCATTGTGGGGGCATGTGTGATTTTGTATTTTCTTGAAACTTGGCTTCCCAGCCAAATGCCCTTTGGGTAACCCCTTGCCTCAGTGGTTGCTAGCACAGAGGTTCTTTTGTCTTTTAAATAGTTTTTTATTTTAATGGGTTCACCACAATATATCCAAGGCACACTGCCTTAAGGGTAGCTGGTCCATTCCACTGGGGTGTCAAGCAGATGAGGCATACTGATGAGTCCTGGTAGGACGAAACACGTGTCTATGTCTTCTGTTAGTACCCTTTGCAAACTGTGTGAGAGGCCTTTCGGCACCATGTAATTCTGCTTAAAGCTGGACCAGCATAACATTCTGTGGTGATTTGCATATGCAGCCCATGATGCTTTGCATTGTGGGGGCATGTGTGATTTTGTATTTTCTTGAAACTTGGCTTCCCAGCCAAATGCCCTTTGGGGTAACCCTTGCCTCAGTGGTTGCGCACAGAGGTTCTTTGTCTTTTAAATAGTTTTTTATTTTAATGGGTTCACCACAATATATCCAAGGCACACTGCCTTAAGGGTAGCTGGTCCATTCCACTGGGGTGTCAAGCAGATGAGGCATACTGATGAGTCCTGGTAGGACGAAACACGTGTCTATGTCTTCTGTTAGTACCCTTTGCAAACTGTGTGAGAGGCCTTTCGGCACCATGCAATTCTGCTTAAAGTTGGACCAGCATAACATTCTGTGGTGATTTGCATATGCAGCCGATAGTGATCAAAAGCTGATTTCCCAAACCAAATGTGTCAAACTCAAGTGTATTTTTCTCTGCTTATAATGGACAGAAACAATGCTTATAATGGACATGATGAAGCTTTTATGGGTATTTGTAGTGCTTTTTATGGGGGGGGGGAGTACAGAGCTGGTAAGGAGATTTGGCAAATGTAGAATTAAAATGGAAGATTACATTTCTTACAAAAATAATTCTCCACAAGCTGCATAAACGTTTAGCAGTTAATTATACTAAGGAATGTATTTTATATTTCAGTAAAATCCTTACAGTATGATTGCCTTTGTTCTTCCTATCCTAGAACCCCAACATTCAGCCACCAGAGTTATTATTGTCTTCTGACCTTATGCTATAAATTTCCTTTACAAAGCTCATGTTCCCTAACAGTGAAATAAATGTAAATAAACACAATGGCCTGGATATTCAAACTGCGCCATTCTGAGGCGCAAGCCCTTGCGCTGCTCAAAATAGTTGCGCAGGGGTGTGGCCGGGGTGATATTCAAAGGAGTTGCACTATTGCACGACTCCTTTGAATATCACTCCCACCACAGCACTTTGCATGAGCGCCAGTGGAACTTGCACCACGCAAGTTGCCAGAGATGAGCATTAAACTTGCGGTGGCGCCATTACCATTGCGCCATGCGCAAATTTCCAATATTCAAAGGTGACATGCAAATGGGGCCATAATTTATGCAAAGCACAGGGGCCATTTGATCTATTTATGGCCCCATTTGCATGCCATTTGATGTAGGTGCGCCGATCCTCGAGATTCTGGCGCCTGGCCACCCCTGCCAGCAGCAGCCCGCCGCGGGGAGCGGGTGAGGGCTTCGGTGGGGGACACTAGACACCAGGGAGATGTTTGGGGGTTTTAGATGATTCTGCCCGCGATCGGGCTTTTACGTCCACTGGACCACCAGGGAGATATTTGGGTTGGGGGTTACATTCTGCCCACGATCGGGCACTGGGGGTTCATACATGTTATGCCCGCGATCGGACTTCGGGATATGGGGGTGTTACATGGACTGTACTGTCTCACGATCGGGCTGTGGAGATGTGGGCGGGGAGTCGTGAGCACACCATGCCCGCCGATCGGGCTGGTGGGGGCACAGGAAAGAGTTGGGGCCAGCTAGGGATGGCAGCTGCTGTGTTGCACCCTGCAATGCAGCAGCTCACCTGTGGGTGGCCCTCAACTTAAGCTTCTTTTGGGGCTCAAGGTTGTGCAGGCGCGGGTTGGGGTTGCGCATACTCTCACTCTAACCCGACTGAATATCGGGTTGCGCAGGTTATGCATGGATCCTCCCCTCCTTTTGAGCATGCATTCATTTGCATTGCTCTCTTGCGCAACCTGATGCCAGTGGTGTAACTGCCTCCTGCTGAATATCACAGAATGGCGCATTTTGGACTTGCGCATGCGCAACCCTGTTGCGCATGGCGCAACCCTTTTGAATATCCAGGCCAATGACTACAAAAACATATATGCTAGGCAAGATTCTGAGTAATTTATGAAGATTTATGAGAGATTCTCATTCACTTTGTGCCCCCGCTTACACACACAGACACACCTAACACATGGGCTCCACCTCTTCTAGACATAATGGACACTGGATATAATGGACAGAAGTTATGTGTAGAGATGCATCTGTTATAATAGGCTTGCACAGTATTCCGTTCTCTAGTTTTAAACTTATAGGGGCTTAAAATTCAGTAGTTTATCTAACTGTGAAATGTAACTTTAACATTTCTGAAAGTTGAAAAACTTATAACTCATTCATCTTTAAAGAGGGACATATGAAACCTAACACATATCTCTGTGGACCTTGGTAAAGTCACCATGCCAAATTTGGCGCAATCTGGACAAACACTTTCAGTTTATATAGTTATGAACTGTAATTTTAAGATTTCTGAACATTTGGAGGCTTATAATGTAGCACTCTTTAAAGACAGAGATCTGAATCTTTGAAAACTTTTGTATGGGCATCAGCAAAGTCATCATACCATATGTGGTGCAATTTGGACAAACATTTTTTTAAATTAGATGGAAATAACCAACATCATAATTTTGGCAACATTTCACAAAGTGTTTGTGCCAATTTCATGAAATTTTGCAGAAGCAAAATGAGTATTTCGACAGAATTCTGCTGGAAGAAAATAAATTTCACTCAGCTGTAATTATTCTTAATAAAATAATAGTAGTGACATCATCATTCTACCTTACATTCTGATGTGTCAGCACTTACAGAAGCATCTGTAAACAAGTGCAGTGCTGGGAGAGGGAAGAGTAAAGTTATCACGGTGTGTTACAGATGCCTGCAAGCTCCATTCTGGAGCAGGATTTGAATCGGAGTGCCAAAGAGGTAAAGGACACCTCTCTCCAAGACTGCTACCTGTGTGGGGTGTTTTTAAAGGGTCCTTAAGAGCTCTTTTGTGTCCCCACACAACAACTGATTGTTTTTTTTTTGGATTGGGACACTGCCTTGCTGCCTAGCTGTTTGCTGTAATTCTTGGGGGTTCTTTTAGTCTGGGAGCAACTGCCATGCTATCGACTGTTTGTTTTGTGTATATCTCTGCCTAGCCACCTACTCATACTGTAGTTATGAGGGACATTACAACTGCTGATACTCACAAGTTATGCTTAGTTTTTACTGCTTTTGTTTGAATTTAGCATTAGTACTGTTTTTCTGAGCTTACCTGCTAGCCCTGGATGTCGCCATGATCTAGGATTTCACGCACATGTGCAGTAGGAGCTGTAATTGGGACATAGCCCAACAGCTTGCGCATGCGTTGTTAGGGTCTTAGCTCTACAATCCTCCCACTGCATACTAATTTCCTTTGTCTGGTTTTCATTCAATAGGCCTCGCAGCCCCCCTCCCCGTACTCACAACAGGTCACGGTGTGTTACAGACGCCTGCAAGCTCCCTCCTGGAGCAGGATTTGAATCTCAGCACCTAAGAGGTAAAGGATACCTCTCTCCAAGACTGCTACCTGTGTGGGGTGTTAGCCCATCGACGCTGCGAGTCTACTGCTCCACCCGCCCCAGCTACCCACCCATGGGCATCCCTTAATTTATAGGCCCTCCCTCATGACATCATTTCCTCCCTGCTGAAATACTAAGTCCCCACTTTTCCATTTGCAGGTAATACCTGCCAGCCACTAGAGGCACCAACACACACCCACCTCAGGTTCCACTACCTGTCTTCCTCCCCCCCTGATTTCCTGGAACCCTTCTAACCTCCTGTGCCACTTCTATCCTCCGAAACTCACAGCTACATCTGCCCGCAGCTCTCCCACCTCCCAGCCCCACAGCTAGCCCTACCTCCTGACTACTAACTGCACCACCAAACCTATACCCAGTGACCACTAGGAGTCACTATTTCTCACCCTGTTTTTGGCCCCAATCCAGCCTGCATCACACACCTAGAATGTGGATCACTGCTCTCACCCAGGCCTCTTTTCTAGCAGCCCTGGGAGAGACATGAACCTTGTACCCTGTCCACCAGAGTCCGTGTCACTATCACTAATCCAAAGTGGCACACTACTTTCAAGCATCCTCATCCCACCAGCCAGTCATCTCCCCTGGCTCACTGGTGCCAACACCAACAATTCTCCCCTACATAGTACAATCCCACCCTATGCTGACCATGTGCACTGGCCCACAGCACCCATCCCCTGGGTACCTCCCCACTGCCTACCCAGGCTCCCTTTGGCAGCTAATCATTCTCGCCCATCCAACCTGGCAAACCCTACCCTACCCTACCCCTATTCCCTGAAGGTCCCCTCCCCATCCCCACTTGGCCATGGGAAGCCTGCACATCACCGCTCCCTGGCCCGAGCAGTGGTCCTCCTTCTACTCTTAACAGGCAATATACATCCTAACCCAGGCCCCACCCAGACCAGCCCACCAGGTGGGTCCCCTGGTCCGAGCATTGCCTCCATGAATATAGGCAGCATATTTAAAAAATATGATACCCTCCAATGCTGGGTCATGCTGCACAAACCAGATGTCATTGCGCTGGTGGAAACCTGGCTATCAAAGTCCAACCCTGACTCCTCTGTCTCCATCTCTCCCTGGCTACACCCTATACCAGGAGGATAATGTAGGCAAACGTGGAGGTGGCTGTGCAATCTTTACCAGGGATACACTCACTGATCAAGCACTCTCTGCTCTGGCTCTTGCAAGTGGGGCACAGGCCCTTACCCTTAAACTTACTCTGGACCCCTCCAGGGGCCCCCTTTATCTCACCACTGCCTACATTCCCCTAAAGAACCAAAACCCGGCACTATTATCTTTAACTGATTGTCTTACCACCCTCCCTCACAAGACAGAACAAGTCCTTGAGGGGGACCTGAACCTGAACTGGCTCAGCACCGCCTCCTCCACCACCCGGGACTCCTTCACAGCCACTGATCTGACACAACTCATTTCCCAACCCACAAGAGTAAACCCAAAGAGAGGTACCAGAACCCTCCTAGATGTTATCATCACCAACCGCCCCAAAAAAATCCTAGACATCCAGGTCCTCCCTGACTCACTCAGTGACCATTCCCCTATCCTATTCCGCTGGGTGACCTCCTCATCCCGACTCACAGCCCAGCCCACACTCCACCGGCATTTCAGACCAGGTGGGCTGAAAAACCTCAAGCAATTTCTTGCCCAGATAAACTGGTCCCCCATTCACCATGCTCCTGACATAGATACTGCCCTTGCCTTCTTTTCCCAAACCTTTAACAAAGCCTGCGACCTCTTCGCACCCGTCACGGCTTCCCGAACTAAAAAACATAATGCACCCTGGGTTACTCCTGCCCTACTACAGTTGCTTAGGCTTAGGGATAACCTATGGCACCTTGCCACAGAAACAGGCCATATGGCTGACAGACAGGCCTACAATGCTGCACAAAATAAGTGCACTTGGGCCATCCGAAAAGCCAAGGCCGACCACTACCAGGCCACTCTCACCTCCTCCTGGGGGTGTGCACGTAATTTCTGGGATAATGTCAAACAATTAAATGGGATCGCATGCTCCCCTTCCCCATCCCAGATCACCATTGATGGCACTACCATTATGGACCCAGCAAACATTGCAAACTACCTTAACACATCCTTTACAGACCTTAGCACTGTCCTCCCCAGTAATTTCTTTGACCCGCCACCCTCCCTTCCTGCCCCAGTCCTCCAATGCCCTACCTTCTGTCTATGTAGGGTAACTGCCCAGGAAGCCAGACCCTACCTAGTCAGAGCATTAAAGAGCAATAGTCCCAGAGATGACTCCCTGGACCCAAGCATTCTCCATCTGGTACTGGATCAGGTCCTTGCCCCACTTACCAGCCTTCTCAACAAATCCCTCTGTCTGGGGCAATTCCCAACTGCGTGGAAAACTGTCATTGTTACTCCCATTCACAAAGGTGGTGACAGGTCCTCTGCTGGGAACTACAAACCTATCTCCATCCTCCCACCCCTCTCCAAAGCCCTAGAAAAACTGGTTGCCATGCAAATCACTGAATACCTGACCAAACACAACATCCTCTGTCCTGAACAGCACAGTTTCCACACAGGACACAGTACCGGCACTGCACTAGTAGAATTTTCAACTTTCCTACACTCCTCTCTGGACTCTGGCTCCCTAGCCAGGGCAGTGTTAGTCGACCTCTCAAATGCTTTCGACACTGTCTCCCATCCCCTCCTGCTGGATGCCCTCTGCCACACTGGCTTCTCTACTGGGTCTCTCGCCTGGTGCACCAGCTACCTATCTGTCCACTCCCAATGTGTCAGAATTAATTGGACACTTTCCAAAACTTGTCCCATCTGCTCAGGGGTTCCTCGGGGCTCAATCCTGGGACCCCTACTCTTCTCACTGTACCTTAACACCCTGCCCAGTGCATGCACTGGAAAAATT
The DNA here is from genome assembly GCA_016271365.2 of Neoceratodus forsteri. Taxonomy (NCBI): domain Eukaryota; kingdom Metazoa; phylum Chordata; order Ceratodontiformes; family Ceratodontidae; genus Neoceratodus; species Neoceratodus forsteri. The sequence continues at coordinate 797,843,607 of CM057459.1, read as the reverse complement.
CTGCTGCATGCAGATGACACCGTCATCTTTGCCACCCACCGTAACCCTAGCTCCCTCCAGGACTCCCTACAACTATCATATAATGATGCCGAAACCTGGTTTAAAAAGCACAAACTGGTCATTAATCTAAAAAAAAAAAAAAAAAATGCTCTTTGCCCACCCCCAAAACAAAGCCAGCAACTTCCCACTCCATATCCTCCCCTGCTCCAAACAACCACTAGAGCAAGTCCACTCGTACAAGTACCTTGGGGTCTTCTTTGACTCAGTCCTCACCTACCACACCCACATTGATGCACTAGCCTCTGCCACTAATGTGTGGCTAGGTATCTTATACCACTATAAAAACTGTCTCTCCCCGCTGCCCTCCGTCTAGCGGTTACATCCTCTATATTATCCCTTGTTGACTATGGCCTACCAATATACAGTGCTGCTGACACGACTGCCCTCAATAAAATTTGCCTCATCCTAAATAAGGCATGCGGGCTAATCAGTGGGGCCCCCAGGCTCACGCATTCATGTTAGCTCTATGACATGGCGATACTGCTGAATCTAGACGAACGTGTACGATACCAAACCTGCCTAATTACAAGAAAAACTCTTCTCAGGCTATCCCCACCTAGGCTGACAGCCTCCCTCCACCAAGCCCAACCCCTGGTCCATACATGGACCTTCTGCAAGGCCACTTTTCTAGTCCCAAGATCCAGGACCTCCCATGGACAGAGGTCCTTCTTCTATAGAGCTCCATCCTGGTATAACTCACTCCCTGCCCCATCTCTGATGCCCCCATGATCTCCAAATTCAAAATCTCCCTTTGTAGCCACTTATTTAATACGCATAGCTGCACCTGTCTTTGATTGAGGTATAGCTCTCTGTGCCCTGACAATGGCCGCCGGTCGGCATCCACACCTCACCTCTTTTAATCCTCACCCTTTGCTGTTGAACTGCTTTTATCCTGCTGCTTGCTTGAACCATCGGGCAAGAATGTGCCACTGTAACTTAACTGGCTTATCTGTTTAAATGTTGTAATCACATGTGCCTGCTAACTATGTAACACATTTACTGTAACCAAAAGTCTGTTATGTATTTGTCCTCAATGTGACGAGGTACCTTTGGAAATGAGCCTCTGGCTCAAAGGTTGTAAACCGATGTACAAAATAAATAAATAAAATCAAGAACTCAAAAAGAAAGCCTAGGGAAAAAACAGCCACTAGTTTTTGTCAAGCATATGAAGCATACTAGTGATAACATGCTAATTGGTTAACTATCCTTGACAATATTGAGATTGTACATTTAAATTCAGAGTTATTAAAAAGATACATTTTAAATTCCCATTTAAATATGCCTTGTGCTGGTGCATATGTATGGGAAAATTAAATGAGTAATAAAACATATTGTAAGCAGATAAAGACTTTTACTTTAAAACATCTTTTCAAATCAGAAAACTATGGAAGAGATAACATAGTAGACATAAAATACTGACCCTAAGACAAGAAGATTAAATATTTATTTTTTTATTTCCTTTTTCCTCCCACCTCCTCTTCCCCTTCTGCAGCCAGCCTCACCATGCCAGCCATGCCCGTAAGCACTAAACCTGTAAAGGCCATGGAAATATCTGAATTACCCTGACGGCAGGGCCACCCCACCAGACTTTTTGTGGAACTTCAATGAGGCTGGCCAGTCAAAGTCCCAGGCACAAGAAGCAATGACATTAGAGACACCTTCATGGGGAAGAACCTATTTTTTTCATTTTCTCCCACTCCTCTGGCCCAAACCCATGCATGCCACCAGTCACTGATGCCTATGTGCAGGGCAGTCCATCCCCTTCCTAGCATGCATTGCGTAGCTCTCTGTGGTCACAGTGACTATAGGCAGTGACACAGTACATGTCTCTCACCTCCTTGGCTTACTGCAGTGGACAACAGAGTGAAAGGAGAATGCTCTTCCTCAGTCCCCAGAAATTATGTGTAGTGCCACAGATGGCATTAGGGCTCCAGCTCCCATGGTGTGGGGACCCAAGTCTGAAATACAAAGCTGGATTGTCCACTTGATAACATAGTGTGCTTCCTCAAGGACATCTTGTGACCCAAGATTAACTACTTCTCAACTATTTTCAAAGAGGATTTGTACTACTGTGTTAGTCAGACAAGATTTGATTCCAAAACAGAAAAAAGGAGGTTGTGTAATACTTTTTATTTGACTAATGAAAACTGTTTTCATGAACAGTAAAAGAAAGGCTAAAAAAGGGTGTGGTTATCCTTGACACCATAGCACTAGAATCTTCTAAATACTTGACACCAGCTATTGAGGGACTTGTCATTCCCATACCCCCCCCCCAAAAAAAAAATAGGCCTAATGCTCAACTGACTCAAATCACAAATGATTAATAAATTCTCAACAATTCATTAGTTTTGCTTCGGTTGAAATTTTCACATTTGCTATCCCCTTTTAGGACAACCAGCTGCTAACTACTTCTTATTTAATTCAGCAGTTAGTCATTCATTGGTCCGTCTCCTACTTAAGGATTAATGAATCCTCATTAACCAAGTATTAGTTTGCCATTTATTTTTCATTAGTTCAGATTATGTAACCGAGCAGTTAATTTTCAATCAACATTCATCTTATTCCGCATTAGTTGATTGGTTTCACCATGGCATGACCCAGATGGACTATCTTGGGGTGGCTGGTTCATTCCACTGGGGTGTCAAGCGGATGGGGCATGCTGATGGGTCCTGGTGGGACGGGGCACATGTCTGTGTCTTCTTCTATCGGCTCCCTTTGCAGGCTGTGTGAGAGGCCTTTCGGCACCATGCATTTCTGCTTAAAGTTGAACCAGCATAATATTCTGTGGTGATTTGCACATGCAGCCCATGGTGCTTTGCATTGTGGGGGCATGTGTGATTTTGTATTAGTTGATAATGACATCTAACCCACATGTATAATGCACAGTTATTAGTTAAAAATAACAAATTCCTCACTGTTTTCTAAAATGAATTCTATGTTTTTCCATGTACATCAGAATGTCACACAGAATTGCTCTGTCCCTCTCCCTCACACAGTCGTGCTCTTGACTGCATGGGGGGGGGGGTGCTACTGTAGAAGATCTGGTGAGATGGTATTCAACGACTAGGTTCAGAGTTGGACAATGAGTTACTATGACAATTTTATTATACTCCCCAACATGTATTTGGATTCACTGAAAGCACTGTTATCACTAATAACCTCTCATGCTTATTAAAACATTAAAACAGCCTTATAAAGGCATATAGTGATGCCTGTCTCTCTCATGATGCTGCTCAACATTGAGAGACCAAACTACACTCCCGCATTCCATGACCTTTCCAGCTGTGGAGAATGCAGCCGGCAGTAATACACTTGAATACCCATAAAGAGTATGGTAGAAATGAAGATGTTAAGAGCACTGACCAGTATTTTCTTGAGAGGAAAGTGGCACTTTGTGCTTCTGTAGGTTATTTTAATATTTTTAATTAACTTCAGATGAGGTTATTAACTCATTCAGGCCTGGATACACCTGTAGGTGGCATCTGAAAACATAGCCACTTAGGCCAATAACGACTGTAGACATACTCAGCTGACTTTCACTCAGGCCTGGAAATGTCTGAAGAAGTCAGCAGTTTTGACCTAAATATTAAACAAACTAAATGGCTTAGGGTTGATTGCATAGCACCGTTAGAAGGGTAATTTTGTGCCGATCAACTTTGTCTCTGATTCTTTGTGTCTACTACATATACTTTAGGAGTTATTCACATTTGTTTAAGGTATAGTGTGCATGCCTGACATTTGTCTCTCAAGCCTCACCTAAGTACCTTGAATAAAGCCAGAAAAAAACACTGTTTTTTGAATTTCAGCTACTATAAAATAAAAACAAAATCGACTGCAATTGATTGTGTAGCACCGTTAGAAAGGTAATTTTATGCTGAATAATGTTGCCACTCACACGCTATGTCTATCATGTACAGAATACTTTAGGAGTTACTTGCATTTGTTTATGGTATGGTGTGCATGGCTGACATTTGTCTCTCAAGCCTAACCTACTGTAAGCACCTTGAATAAATCCGAAAAAAAACCCACAGTTGCTTGGTATTTCAACTAGTATAAAATAAAAACTGAATTGATTATAGTTGATTGCATAGCACCATTGGAAAGGAAATTTTTTGCTGCACAACTTTGCCACTTGTACTTTATGTGTAGCACTTACCGTTCAAGAGGTATTTGCATTTGTTTATGGTATGCTGATTATGGTTTAATTTTGCTTAGAAAAGCCCTGGATTCAGTGTTAAGAGTATACAGGACACAAGTGGTAAAACTCTCAAAGAGCTGTTGTGGTGTGAATCAGTTAATAATAGCAGGGCAATGCTTGGGGGAAAATTGCAGGGTAGACTTAAGTCACCAACTCTGGCTATGGGGTCAAAATGTTGGACAGAGTTATGATACACAGGGCTGTGATACATTTATTTATTTATTTTTATTTATTCATTTGTTAACTGGGTAGATGCACTGATCCCAGGGACCATTTTCAGGCATGATCTGGGCTCAACTGTAACAATGGTGTTTATATAATGATGCGTGTAACTCAACAAATGTATGTATTTATATAACGATGCCTGTAACTCTACGTGTGCATTTATGTATCTCACCTGTATGTAACCACTGTCCTAAACCTCACTTAATTGTTGTCTTCCCCCCCCAAGACGAGGTACCTTTGTAAACGAGTCCCTGACTCAAAGGTTGTAAAACTGATTATTTCAATAAATAAAAAATAAATAAATACAAAGATGGTGCAGTACAATGAAACAGAAAAGTACAAGGCTATGGGTATTTAGAATGAACAGTAGAACAGACTAAAACACTTAAGCTGGGTACAAATACAAGGGACCAGTAATGCATACAGTGCATCAAAAGTGCTATTGCATTGGATACCAGTCTAGAAAGCAATACAGAGTAAAGGAGGGCTGACAGATTAGGTGTTAGCAGGCACAAGCAAGAACCAGTGTAACTACATGTGTGTGATACCTTAGAGAGTGTGGACAGAGTTCTGACCCTAGTCTGGGGTATCTGGAGAGCCAAGCTTGAGGAGTTGAAGTGTGGAGCTCGTGGGGGCATTTGCAGGTGGATGCCACAAGCAGGTGGCTCATCAGGTTTGTTCTAAAGGCATATGGGAAGCCAATGGAGAGGAGCAAGGCAGGAAGGCTATTCCAGAGTCTGGGTCAGCAACAGAGAGGGCTGTCTGTCCCATATCAATGGAAGATCAGGGGAGGTTAAATAGTCTTTGGGAGGATGACCTCAACTCCCTTGTGTTCTGTTCAATTATTAGAAGTTTGTCTAGAGGGGATGCAGGTCCAGCAAATGGGGGTTAGGCTGTGGTTTGGGTTTGTCAAGGTTATGATACTGGTGTACGTAGTATAATATCAAGTCTGGGACACTTCTGCCATGTGATCATCATATACTTGCTTGTACCTACCCAAAGCTTCACATACACTCCTTGCTGTCATTGCCCCATTCATAACAGCCCCCCTCCCCCCCCAGCAACTTGCATTGGGTACTTTATTATTTACTTGCTTTCATGGTCATTCTTTTAAGAAATGGCAACACCTCTTACATTAACAAGCCAAGCTAAGTAGATGCTCCTTGATGATGTTCCTGAGGGATACGTGAAAAGAAAAATAATATATTTAAGAGCACAAAAAGGAACAAATAGGGGATTTAAACCACATCTAAGTCATTAGATAAAAAATGCATGTACTTATCTGATACAAAAGGTGGGATGTCCATCTAGACCTGTAAAATAAAAGAAAGAGGGATTAAATGTTTTCTAGAGAAATAGATTTAAGATGTCGGCCAGCCCTGAGACATTAGTGGTAGCATGTCACAGGAACACTGAAAAAGACAGCAGAAAAAGACCATTGGTCCATCCAGTTTGCACTGTTATATCCTATACTAACCTAGAGCCTATGGTTTAGATGGTGTTTTTGCCCTCACCTCACCCCCTTGCAGTCTGCCCTACTATTAGCCCTCCTCCCCACCGAGTAAGTATTGAGCCTTTTACTCAGTCACAGCCATGTCTAAAGGCATTAATGGTTCTTGCACCTACCACCTTTGCTGGTAGGCTGTTCCACACCTCAGCTCTGCAAAATAAAACTGTCTCAAGTCCCTCCTGAGTCTCCCCCCACCACACGCACACAAGCTTCCATCCATAACCTCAAGTTTTATTCACCATTCCTGTTGAATATTTCCTCACAGTCTACAGTGTTCATTCCTTTCAGGAACTTGAAGTTCTGTATCATCTTGCCCCATTCCCTTTGATCTCCAGTAAGTACATGTTAGGAGCATTAAGACGATCCTTGTAGGATCTGCCACATTGGCCCCGAATCATTTGTCACTCTATGCAGCACTGTTTCTAGCCTGTCTTTGTCTTTTCTTTGGTAGGGACTCCAGAACTGGGCACAGTTTTCCAGATGTGGCCACACCAGTGATCTATAGAGATGTAGTATCACCTTTTCTCCTGCTGTCGAACCCCCTCCAAATACTCCCCAACTTTCTGGTTGCTTTACTGTAGGCCTTGTTGCATTGGTTAGTTTGGTGCTACCATCCAAGTGAACAAGGTTCACATGAAGACTCTGGGGAAAGGAAGATAGTCTTACTGCTAGAGTACTGAAACACCCCCTGTGGAAAACTAGAGATGGCACTGGATATCATGGGTGACTATATCAACATCCTGCCCACACCCCGGGCCATCATTGTGGGAACTGACTACAGGGAGAAGGACGGCTTATAACTGGAGAAAAGTTCCCTGGTTGATGCATATAGCAAGCAATGACCCCACATCACTAGTACCAGGTCTGCCCAAGGCCAGCAGGGTGGGGACAGACAAAAGCGAGGAGAAGAGCTTATAATGGTGGAAAAAGCCTCTGGTTGCTGCATGATGCAGTCAACAACTCTAGATCATGAGCACCAGGTGCATCCCTGGCTCATCTTCTTGACATTGAAAGAGATGAAACAAAATGCAGAAAATGGCAGTCCTCCCTGCCCAGGGCCAACCATGCAGGGGACCTTTACCCATGGTGTGCCATTGTTGTCATGGAGAAAGTGGATCTGGCTGGACACCCTGTGAGGCTAATGGGTAGGCCAAGGCAGAATTTGCATAAATATACATGCAGATACATTCATGTACCCACACATGCACAATGCACATAGGCGCACTCACCCTCACTGATTCACAATACACACTGGCACACTAACCCCCCCCCCCGAGATGCAACACACCAGAGGGCACTGAAACTCACACAAACTATCATACACACACAAACACAATAAAACACAAACATATTCACATGTGTCAATGAACAATTCAGACACTCTCAACATACAGCTGCACTTTTCCTTAATGCCGTGCTTCACTTTTGGTTTCTTGTTTAAGAACTGGCTTCATGATCTCTAGTTTATACTTATGCCTCCAGTTGCTAGACCCCAATTCCTTATCAGGGATTGGCTTCTACTGGCAACACAAACTGAATTTGAATTATGCTTCCCAAAAATGGCAAATTACATGGGATAACTTCAATCAATCACTCAATCAATCAAACAAAGTCTTTATTTAACCAGGCGATCACCGTTGAGCAAGCTCATTTTCGAGGTGGACCTGGGTTTGTTAACAAGGAACAAGGGACAATATACATGGGATGCAACACACAAGAAAATAGTAATAATACAAATAAAGTGAGATACAATAATACAGTATATACAAAGTATCAGCAGGCAGCATTGACAATAGTATATGTTTGGAACAGAAGATACAGCTAGTTTTGGGTAGGACACAATTTTTCATAAAAGTAAAGAAATCTACATATCAGGTGCACTGAACACAAATAAAACCTAATGTAAAAAGGTATATAGTGATACGGTATGGAGAATTTAGAACTGGAACTAGAGTCAAAGGAATGTGGAAGGGACAGATATGGGGGTAGAAAAATGGGAGAGGGAGGAGTCAATTATAGATGTGATAACTTATTCAGGTTTGTAAAAAGGGATCGATACAGATGGACCAAATTTAGAGCATTACATGACTTATATTTTACTCCCGCCAAGTCATATAAGATGGGCAGGTCCCCGACTCCTGTCTGCTCCCAATGTGGTCTCCTGGAGGGTGATTTAAAACATATGCTATGGGACTGTACTAAAATACAACTGTTTTGGCAGACAAAGGAATCATCCTTGGACCCTCTTTTAGGTTTAGAAGGGGAGTTCACAGCCAAGGTTTGACTTTTGGGGGCCTTTTCCTCCTCCATGACCAGACAACGCCAAGCTCATCTGATGTTAATCTCCATGGCAGCTAAAATAGTTATTCTTAGGCACTGGCTTGAGGAAAGTACTCTGTCTTTTGGAGAATAGTATAAGGAAGTAACTCAGGCCTTAGCGATTGAGAAGCAAATTGCAAGGATACATCAAAGGGATGACTTTCACAGGCGGTGGTGGGAAACCCTCCATATACTATTTTTGGAGAATCCTAGATGGGCGCAGGCAAGAGTTGGAACCCCATTTTTGTTTACCCCACTTAATTGACTAGGGCTCGGGTGGGAACAGGAAGCATGGCTCTTAGCAGTCTTGGGTATATCAGGGGGACAAAATCTGCTTAAGGCAAGTACTTGTTCTGCCTCCTGGCTATCATTCTATGATACAGACATATTCCTAGTGTGCTCTGTGAGGGGGTTTCAGAGGGTGTTGGGGTGGGTGAGAGTGGCTGGGGGGGTTATATGGGGTGTTCTCTGTTATCCTTTTTCCTGTTTAAAGATAGTACATCATTCATGCACTGTAATCATCTCCTGCACTTGTTATTTGTGGAGAGTTGTTGTTTTTATTGTTTGTGTTTTGTCTTTTGTGAAAAGTTAATAAAGCATAGTCAATAAAAAAAAAGAACTAGCTCCATTGTGCAGCTGTTGTGGCAGCACTGGGCAGAAGAAGTGTAATCTGGCAGTAGGAGCAGAGAATAATAATGTACCACATCACGGGCCATCGTTTGAAAAGGCTGAGCATCATGATATTAAGTCAGCTTCTGAAATCAGGCCTTCCTGTGGGTGGTGGCCAATGAGAACCTGCTTAGAAGTTTAAAATCTGCACCATTTAGCTGATTTAAAAGTTGGTGAGTTTTGGAGGAAGTGAGGGCCACAGCCTAATTTCTAAGGCTAATCAAAGTCCAAAATTCAATTTAAATGTCTGCCACTTATGTATGCTTTTAACCATTCTGTCAGAGAACACAGACTATTGCTGCTGCCTTGAAGGAGAGTGGAAGACTGATAAATACTGCAGCTACCTAATTTGGAGGAGATAAGAGAGCAACTTTAACAAGAAGCTGCTCACTTTGGAGGACTAAGATCAAGCCAATCTGTCCCCTTATCTGTTGCTTTGGAGGACCAGATTATTAAAACGGTATGACTCGTTCTGTTTTATTGACTCCTTTCTCCACCACAGAATTTTGCAGCTTTATTTTTTTAACTAATAATTTTGTAGGAGTTTAGAAGTTGGGGGGTGCATAATTTTATGCACATTACAAAAAATGTTTACCCTCCCTATCTGTCTCACATCAGCTGGTCTGGAGTAGGCTGAGGTTAGGTTCCTTGCTCTGTGTTCTGACAAGACCCCCCCCCCCGATCAGTTGCAAGCCACTCAGTGATGCCACTGCCGGTATCAGCCCCAAGACAGTATGAGTCCCCAACAGCCACAATCAGTGACAACAAGCCTGAGAACAGACAGGAAACAAACTTCTAGCTATGGTGGCTAGTACTACAGCAGAGCCATCAGCACCACTGGTCAGTGTATATTCTCTCTACACCCACCCAACCAGCACCTTCCCACACAATACAAGCATCTGCACAAATCACAAAAGACAACTCGTCATCATCATTAATCACTCATCTGAGCTTGGTTGTGACTGACTGAGCTGCACCAGTGAGCAGCGCAGCTTCCTATCTATAGCCTCCATGTCAAGCAAGTCTGAACCAAGAAGCCATAATTAATCCATCCCCCACTGGTCCAGCCATCACAATGGAGAACAGAATGTAGAACTTCATTTATTTCACATTTGTTCTAAAAGTTTTGCAAATTTGCACAGACTGTGCATTTACATGGCCATTGCAATACTGCAGTCTGCTTCCTTCCCAAAACAGCACACAGCAACAAGAAGTCTAGTAGAGTTGGTAGGTAGCACACCAACGGAACTGAGCCAATCTGACCTTCCAGCAGAGATGCACACGCACATGCACAGACACACACACTCAGAATCTTTATCCCAATATCTCCTCCCACCACAGCCTAGTGGGGGTTCACTAGATTGGAATATAGTCTGCTGAATACTCCTGACCTGACCAAATGGCCACCAAGTCCCAACTCATTCTCCTTTTCCTTGTGATTAGCAATCATGTCCAGGCTGTCAGTTGACACCTGGTGTGGCTTGCAGCAGCAAGCTAGCCAGCAGGATGAAAACTAAACAGCTGAGCAACAAAATCACTGGTTCAGTGGTTGTGATACGTTGATCTTACCCCCTGTATATCATCAGCTCGGACTTGAACAAAGTGCCTTGAATCTGGCAGCAGTGAGATGCAGGGATTTTATTTATTTCTCTACACAGGCGCTGAATCAACAAATCAGATCACCCTCATACTCTACACTATAGCTGCTACATCATCGGCAGCAACTGCTTCTAAAAACTATATTAGTGCAGTAGCATGTGCGCGAGAATCACACTAAGACTGGCACCAATTGTGTAGAGAATAAATGAGGGCCAGGTGGAGAAAAGTACATCAATTCCCAACCCTCCCCCGCCTCCACATCCTCCTAAATGCTGACTGATGTCAGCCAAGGGCAGAAGCAGAAAACAAAAGTGAACAAAAAACACAGAGAGCATGAAACACAAACCAGATCACAGCAGGTCACAGCATTTTTTAACTAGGGCAAGTGCCTTGTCAGGCCCTGTCCTGTCATCTCCCCTACTGCACTCACACAAAACCACAATCATTGATCAGGAGCCTCATCTCCAACCAGCTGACCAAACCACCCTTCCCAGCCCCCAATGCTGAAAGCAGTGTATCATACCTGCTTGTAACAAATCCTGCCAGTTACTTTTTAGGCATGTTTTCTGCTACCTCACAGAATCCATTCTACACCTAGTGCTCTTCCATTTACAGCCACTAGTCTGCAACATGGGAGGAAAGACATCATCCTGATGTCCTGATATGCTGTCAGCTACCGGGGAATTGTGGGACAGCATGCCACTGCATGTGTGAGATTCTGTGAGATCAACAACATACAGGCCGTAACTAAAAGAGTAGCTGGTAGAATGGGCTGCTTTTATTTCTTAATAGCAGGTAGAGTACACTTTTCAGTGTTGGGGCTGGGAGAGGTGGGTTGATTAGCTGGTTGAGGGCTGGGGCTCAAGATTGGGGATTTTTGGAGACCTCCTGAACTTAATTCAGAGAAGGGGGAGCATTCACCAAAGTGACACTGGGGAGACTGAGGCAGGAGGATGAGTAACATCAGAAGGAACCCAAGGCACCAGACATTTCCTTGGGACAGGGAGGCATCAGGAAGTTTGTGGTGAAAGGACAGTAAAAATATATTTGGGGTTGATCTAGAAACTGATGTTTCCTCAGGGGGGAAAAGGACAAATAGAATTATTACATGGTGTCTAAAAAATATACAGAAGGAGTTGCAATTAATGGAGGGTGACTTGGTAAACATGACCGTTGAAACCAGACCAGATCTTTAAAATCTGGACTAGGCAGTCCAGCACTAGACAGGGTGCAAAGTTAAACAGGATGTCCCCTGATGAAGGGACATGTCAGAGTCCTGATGCATGGGGGTTTGAGTTGTGCTCCCAAATTTCACTGAATAAACAGGGAGTTTTCCCTTGCATTCTTGCTCATATTCATTTTTTCCAACCTCAGAATGAGTGCTGCTTTTGTGTGCTTCTCTTTAAGGATGTGTTCCAGCACTGGATGAAGTTTCACAAGCGCATTGGTTGTTGTACTTATGTGTATTGCTTTGTTCTGCCTCAGCTCAGCTCTGCCTACCCAAAATGAATCTATAGTTCCTGAGGTGAGAAACAGTTAAATAGGGATATGTAGAAAATAAATTATACTTACCTAATACTGGTGAGATAAGCAAGGGGTATACAACAGGTGAGATAGGCGAGGGGTAGATGTCTGGTTAGACCTGTAAAATAAAGGAAAAAAGTTTAATGAGGGGAAAGCATAGTAGAAAGAGTAGCAGAACGGTCAAATGGGTAAAGGATGCATGCAGAAATTATTTCCAGTAAACTGTGAAATAGAAAGGAAAGAAAAAAATAGGGACAGGAACTAAAGGAGGAAAAAGCAAGGAAACTGCACAAAGGAAGACCAGAAAATACCAAGACAGTGAAAACAGGTGAGGTGCAAGGTAGGTGGGCACTTAGCTTAGACCCCCTCCACACCCAGTAGATGTCTTTTAATCTTAATAATTAGCTTTGACGGGCATGGGCCTGGGTAGGCGTCCCCGGTTGGACTTAATGCCTGTTGGCTATGGAAAAAGGTTCCCTGGTGTCCCATTTTATCCAACAGAATCCCTTGTGTAGAGGGTACAAAGAGGGCTTCCCCTTCCTTGGACTGCTGGGTATCTGTTTCTGCCTGTTCCTTAAATGAAGGAGAAGCAGGACAAGATAACTGAGTGCTTGTTTTAAAAATAGAGAAGCAAGTGCTTCTTTTCCTCCCCCACTGCTGGCCCGGCAGCAGTCCAGGAGAGGATGCTGCAGCTGGGAGCCACCACTGAGTCAAGTCACTTCTTTTTTTATGCTTTGTTTATTGCCCATCCTGGTTGGCCCACATTCATGTTGATCCCCCAGCCCCATCCCCTGACCATGCAGGACTACTCCCTTCTTTCTGACTCTGTTAAAAACCTGCAGAAGAGCAAAACCTAATAAGGTGGAGGTGGCAGAGCAGGATGTAGCCCATGCATCTAGGAGTAAAGGTACTCCCATTTATCTGCACCCCCAGTGGGCAAGAGTTACTGAGAGTGCGTGGGGTAGGAGGCAACCATCGGAGAGACGCTTCGTCACTGGAAGTGTGGTTATGCCTGATGTAGGCACAAGTTTCACTGTGACTCTTGGAACACTCATATTAGCAAAGAATATAGATGTCCCTATCTACAAAACACAGGAATATGCCTTCAGCACAATTCAAAAACTTTTCTCTGATACATTGCAGCTTTGTGCCGATTTCAGAGGTTAGGGAAGTGCTGTTGTGATTTTGTGGTGGTGTACTGCCAATAGCAGAACAAACCAGCAGTGTACTGTATCAGAGACACATGTCTAAATTGCTGCAGTAGGGAACACTCTGCATTTTGTAGGTAAATAATTTTGTTTGCAATATGACTGTTCAGATGTTGTTTTCCCTTTCTGCAACCCTGAGCAGCTACAAGTCGTTCCCTGCCCAGCTACCAAAAACGTACGTATTTTGTAGGTAAATATTTTTTCTTATGTTGATATAAGTGGACAGCTGTGTTTGGGTGGGAACAAACTGGAGAGGTCTGGTGTATCACAAACCTTCCACGACCTATCTCCCAGGTTCACAGGTGTAGTCTAACCTCCAACTCCCTGACCCATCCTCCAGGTTCACATTCTGAGGAGGTTGTGGGGTCAAAAACAGTGAGGGAATTCAAGAATGCACGGGACAGATATAAGGCAATTCTGGTGGGTGGTAGGAAGAAGTAGGCTGTTGGTTAACTAGGATCTGCAGCTTATCCAATAGGTATGGAAATGGGCAGACTAGATGTGCCAAGTGGTCCTTAGCTGCTGTCAAAGTCTACGTTTCTATGTCTTGTCTAACCCCCAACCCTTCTGACCCATCCCCAAGCTTCACAGGTCTGGTCTAACCCCCAACCCCCTGTGACAGGGTTAAGATAAATGCAAGGATCTGTTCTAGCTTCTCTTTTTCTGTCTCTTGTCTGTCTGGTTGCACAACTAAATGTTCTCATGAGACCTAGAAATGGATCACTCTGACGTTCTAGTGATTCTCTGTCTCTCACTGTCTTTATACCTTCACTTGCTGTTTCTGTCTTTCCTTCCCCCTTGAATACCTGTGGTTATAAACATATATGTGAATCTTTATATGAAAACGTTACTGGCCCCAGTATCTCCCAGGGACTGATAAGGCCATCTGCCAAGATCCCAGCCAAGATTAAGGGGGTGGATTGCACTGTGTTACTAGATAGTGGTGCCCAAGTGACCATTGTGTTTGAAAACTGGTACCAGAAACATTTGAGTTACGTGCCTTTGAAATCTTTGGAAGGAAGAACTGACTGTCTGGATTGAGCAACTCGCCTTACCTGTATTGCAGATGCATTGTCATTCAAATAGAATTTCCACAAAGTGTTGTGGGGCTCCAGGCCCCTATGGAAACTCTTACCTTGGTGTGCCCAAATACCAGAATGAAAGGTGAGACAACCGTGATGATTGGAACTAATATCAACATGTTTCAATGACTGGCTTAGCTATGCCAAGGGATGGAAGGTCCGTAGTACATACACAGCCTTGGGATATGCCCCCAGATCCAAAGTGCTTACATGAGGGGTCCACTTTCCAGTAAGTCAGAGACTGAAGATGAGTGAGCAAGAGTGATTCACAGAATAGATGCCCGATCCTTGGTTCTACCCCCAGGTACTGAGTGTCAAGTGATAGGGGAAACTGAATTTCAGTCACCTGCCAGAAGTCCTGCTTAAACTGTGGACACGCCACTGATGGAGAGTGACAAAACAGCCTGCTAGTACAGAGAGAGGTGGTGCCAGCCCCTTACACACTTACTGAAGTTAAGAAGATTAATGTCTTGGTGAAGAATGAGACCATCAAAGAAGTGACTAGCCTAAAGGGACGGACCATAGCCCATGTCTTCCTCGCAGAGGTGGTACGACTTATGGTTCTGGACCAAGCTACCAGTAATAGGCTGGACCCTAACTTGTTTATTTTGGAGACTCACCAATACCTGAATCTTACAATTGGCAACAAAGACAGAAGGTAGCTTATAGGACAAATGTTTTTCCACCAGTGAGTTGGATGTTGGATGCGCTTGAGGGGAAGAGCATCATATATGACTGAGTGACAACAGACCTTTTCAAGAAAAGTCCTGATGCCTAGCCCCAGTGGATGTGGAAGATGTTTGCAAACACTTGAAAACACTTACAAGAATTGCTAGCCGCTGGTATCATATTCAAATCCAGAAGCCCTCATGTGTCCCCCATTGTGATAGCCCACAAGACAGAGGCCATTTGTTTTTGAGTTGATTATCAGATGTTGAACAAGCGCACTATAACCAACAAGTACACTGTACCTTATGTGGAGGATGCTCTGGCCTGTCTCACAGGCAGTAAATCATTTTCTGTGCTGGATCTTCGGAGTGGATATTACCAGAGTCCCATGGCTGAAGAGGACAAATAAAAAACAGCCTGCATTTGCTCCCTGTGGTTTTATCAGTTTGAAAGTATGCCACAGGGCATATCAGGGGCACCCACAACTTTCCAGAGGTTAATGGAAAGGGCTGTGGGAGACATGAATTTGCTACATGTAATCGTCTACTTGGATGACCTAATGGTTTTTGGATGCAAACTAGAAGAACATGAAGAACACCTGATGAAGGTTCTGGACAGACTTGAAGAAATTGGACTTATAGTGTCCATTGATAAATGTCAATTCTGCCAACCCTCTATAAAGTATGTTGGTCATATTGTCTCAGCAGAGGGAGTCCAAACTGACCCTGACAAGGTCAAGACCCTTACTACCTGGTTTAGGCCCCATAATCTGTAGACTCTACAATTCTTCCTAGGGTTCTGTGGTTACAACTGGAGATTTGTCCAGGATTTCTCCAAGGTGGTCTGACTGCTTACTAACCTCATGCAGAAGTACCCTTCTACCAACTACAAGAAACAGCAGGGAAAGGAAGAGACCCAAAAGATGTACTTCGAAGTTAATGAACCATTTCAGGACTGATAAAACTGTTAAAATGCATTCAGAGAAATAATTAAGAGACTCGCTAAAACCCCTATGTTGGCCTTTCCTGATCCCACTAAACACTATTTTCTACACATGGACACCAGCATGGGTGGGCTGGGAGAAGTACTATATCAGGGGTACCCAAAGGAACTGAGACTAGTTACCTTCAAAAGCCAGAGCCTGACACCAAGTGAAAAGAACTACCCCATTCATAAACTAGAATTTTTAGCTTCAAAATGGGCTGTCACAGCCCAGTGGCATGGAGGGCTGAGGCACTGGATACCTTACCTCCTCCCACATCAGTGACCCAGGTTTGGGAATGAGTCTGAGTCATCAGAGGTCAGCTGGGGCAGGAGGGCAACTAGCTGTATTGAGTGGCTATAAGGCAGCTCTCCTCTCCTGGGGAGAGATGTCGGTTTCCCAGGCTATTGGTTACCACCAGGTGGAGGCTAGGTGGCAGCAACAAGCCACAAATGAAACCTGGCATTAGGCTGGGTGGGAGGAAGGGACTGTCACCAGAGCCACAGAGTGCATGCTTGCCCCCACAAGCATGTGCAACTGTTTTCTGGGGTCCTGGGTTTAATAGGGAGAAAAACAGAAAATGGGGCACCAAGGCAGGATTAATGAATCCCTGAAGCCAACAGGGTGGAATGACCTTTTCTGAGGGAGGATCGTAGCCATATCTGCCTCGGAGCCCCAAAGGGATAAAAGCTATATAGAAAAAAATGGCTGTCACAGATCAGTTCCGCTACTGTCTCTATAGGGCCCGATTTACAGTAAGAACTAATAACAACCCTTTTACCTTTGTCAACACCACTGCTAAGTTGGATGCAGCAGATCATTGCCAGTTGTCCACCCTTTCCACATATGACTTCACACTGGAGTATCGGAAAGGCCTTAATACTATAAATGCTGATGCCCTGTCTCTCAGATCTCACCCTTCAGAGGGGAGCCAGTGGACCATATGACCCCTGCAACCGTGAATGCTTCATGTACATAATTTGTGGATGCAGATTACGAGATATCTGTCTGCCACACTAGAGCCATTGAAGCAATGGAAGCCCACCCTGATGCTATACCTGAAGCCTACTACAACCTTGCAGGGTTGGATTTCAGCCATTTGCCCCAGTCAAAATGGCAAGAACAAAGATGGTCACAGTGACAAGACCATGGACTGAGAGGGGTGATCTCAGCTTTGGAAAAAGGAGACAACCCAGACAAAATGCCAAATGATCATCCTGATGTTCCTATTTTGTTGAGAGAATGGAGCAAGTTATCCTTGAAGGATGGCCTTCTTTTCAAAACTGTCCAATACCCAAAAACAATGGTCCCATGCAAACAATTGGTACTGCCGTGGAAGTTCCACAAGATTGTTCTCAGATCTCTACATGATGACATGGGACACCTCATGTTTGGGAGTACCCTGAACCTGGTGCAGGGAAGATTCTATTGGCCCAGAACGGTGTCCGATGTGGAAAAGCACTGCAAGGATTGTGCCAGATGCATCCAGAGAATGATTTTGCCATGAAAAGTGGCACCACTTGTGAACATTAAAACCAGTGAACCATTGGAATTGGTGTTTATAAACGTTCTGTCATTGGAACCAGACAGCAAAGGTTACAGCCATATCTAGGTCATCACTGACACCGCTCCAGGTATGCCCATGCCTACCCCACAAAATATTAGAAGGCCCAAACTGTTGTGCAGAAACCTGATGAGTTTGTATCCCATTATGGTATATCCCAACTTATCCACCTGGATCTAGGACCTTACTTTCAGAGCCACCTGGTGAAAGAATTTCTGGCTGCACATGGCATCAAGCAATCTTGCACTACTCCCTAACATCCTCAAGGAGACCCACAACCTGAAAGGTTTAACTGTACCCTGTTAGACATGTTAGATATGCTGGACCCTGAACAGAAAAGAAATTGGAGTTAGCATGTCACCCGGTTGGTGCATGCCTACAAATGTACCAGAAGTAGTTCCACAGATGCTTCTCCTTACCTTTTGATGTTTGGCTGAGAAGCCCACCTGCCAATTGACCTAGCTTTTGGAGTCTCTGTAAATGGAACCTCCAAAGAGTACTACCTCGAATGCACTAAATGCCTCAAAAATCAACTAAAGGAAGCCTATCAATTGACTACAGAAGCCGCCAGCAAAGTTGGTGCTGCCAATAAACTCAGGCATGTCCAAGAAAGTGCATCATCAAGTACTACAAGTTGAGGATAGAGTCCTCCTCAAACATCTTATCCTCCGTGGAAAACACAAAATAGCTGACTGTTGGTCTTATGAGCAGTCTGTTGTTTTAGAGAAGCTACTTGATTAACCAGTGTACCACATCCATCAAGAAAGTGTCTGGGGGATTGTCAAAACTATCCACCACAACCACCTTCTGCCCATTGGTCCACTCAAGCCCATTCTAGAGACTGTAATAGAGCATGTGTCAAGACCTGCCAGAACCAGACACTGTAAACAAGCCAAAGGAAAGATGGCACCTTCATCTCCTGACACCACATTGTGCAATGACCCGGTTCTGCTGTCTGCCCCAATTGACAGTTCAAACAGTGAGGAGGATGAGGAAATGTACTGGTGTCAACCTCCCTCTGACATACACAGAACACCAATGACCCCTATGGACTGGCCACAAGCAGGTAGTAACAAGACAAATCCCCTGTGTAGCTTGAACCCTAATGCAGAATCATTGCTGCCAAATCTGTCCCCAAGTTGAGGAGCCTGAAGTACTTTTTGCAGATAAGGATGTAGAAGCATTGGTGGACGACTTTACAACAAAGACTGAATGGAACCCTGCTATTCCTGACCAAGCCTCTGTGCTTGATACAGTACCGGAAGATATATCGTCATATGGTGACTGCAGCTGAGCGACTCAAATGTGAGCAACTCTATTTGTATGCCAGACAGTAGAGTGATTGGGGGTATATGGCGATGGTAGGGATAGCGAGTGTTAGAAGGATGTAATGGCAACAGGAAATGCTAGGGGAGCTGTACTTTTGCTGGTGAAGTACAGCAATGAGGCATGCAACTACCGAGCTGTCCACCTGGCAAGGTGGGTAGGTCATGGACTGTTGCAGCAATGGTCCCAGGTTTGGGACTGCCATTAGGCAAATTTTTATTATCAATGGTGTTGGCTGTTAAGATTTTTATTTTTCCTCGCTGTGTTCCCCGTACTGATGGTGCCCAGCCATGCCACTCCCTCCCATGTAGTCCCCTTTTCCCCAGTGTTCACTCCCCCCTGGAGTTTATTATATTAATTTGCTACACCCCCTGCATTAAATATTAATATGAATGCCCGTCTGGCCACCTTACTGCCATTCAATTATGTGGGTCAGGGGCCGATTTTTCTTTCAGCGAGATATACTCACTATTGCGCGAGTCACAGCAGAAAAATTGCACTTATGACATGGAACCCTTTCAGAAGAGGGCAGTGGACACCCTGTTTCTGGGAAAAATGCAGTAGTTCTCCAAAAGTCTAGTAGAGCATGTAAACCACCCCTGAAATTAACTTATGGCCTCCCAGGTGCCTCCTCTGCAATTCCAATTCAAGTGGCACATAAGTACTGTACCTAGTGGCCATGGTTTATTCCCCACTCATAGTTGCCAATCATTGTACTGAATTACATATGGGGGTCTAATAAATGTACTGATAATGTGTGTTCCTGGATTATACCTAATGACAAATGCACTGCTAATGTGTCTACATGTGTTAGAGCTGATGTGTAACTGATAGGGAGGATGCAGGTGTCTAGTTAGAAAATGTACAGTAATGCTGATAATGCTTGAAATGCCGTGATAGCTAGGAACTGATTGTTTAGACAAAAATGTTCCTAAAAGTGTGAAGTGTTACACTGCCTCTATGGACTTTTGGACTTTATTGACATTAAGGCAGTGTCTTGTTTGTGCCCCTTGGCAGCTGATGCAGGGGGTACAGTCGTTCCATTTAAATTTATGCAGACTAAGTATGGATGGCTTCCTGGGGATCTTACAAGATATTACCAGTTTAGGGATTACATCAATGCTCATATAAGAATGTTTACCTGGAAGACAGAGGTGTTCATGCTGGGCCCTCCGTTTGAAACAATCTGGAGATCTTGGTTGGGGGAAAGGGCAATCTCTTTGCTGTGTGCCAATTGTGTTACAGACTTTATGCAAATAACCAATAAAGTTAAACAAAAATGGGAGCAGGAGTTAGGACTCCATTTAGATGAAGAAGCACAGTTGAAAGTTTGGACATATACATGGCAGACCTCCTCCTCTTCAGGCTGGAGGGATTTCCTTTGGAAGCTGCACATTAGATACTTTCAGGTCCCAGTGGTAGTATCCAGGCGGAACCCCTCCATATCTTCCAGTTGTTGGAGAGACTGTGAAGCTGAGTCTGTTCCCAGGCACCGATTTTTTGATAATGTCCCAGCCTTCCATCATATTGGGATATGGTCTGAAACCACTTGAAAAATATATTTATTCTCACCTCCTCAGTAGGGCCAGAACATATTTTATTAGGCATACCACCAAGGGAGGTAACCGGCAAGGAAGCAAAATATTTGTGGTGCATCCTAACCATGGCAGCACTTAAAACAATTACAAAAAAGTGGTTGCAGTTGGACGCACCACATAAGATGGAATGGAGTGATTTAGTTAACTCAATGAGTACTTTGAAGAGAATCACATTTTCATTATAACAAAGGCTCCCACAGTTTCAAAATACATGGACTAGATGGGAGCCCTGTGATGGTTTGGAAACCAGATGACTACTTTACAACAAGTTTGTGCTATGTGGTATGTGTCTCACTCTCCTCGGCCCTTTTGGTTCACAGATTTACTTTTTCGCACTAGTGGTTATGTCTCAGTTTAGCTCCAACCAAATTTATAGAAAATATTACGAACTTCATAATTAGTTACACTGTCTGACCAAACCATATCTTTGTCTTTGGGCTATAATCTAAGATGGGCACTACAAAATATTATATCCCTGCTGTCTGCATTTATTAAACTGTAGTTAGCCTTTTTTTTTTTAATAGAGTTAGATGGGCTCACTTTGTTTTAATTAAGTTTACGCTTATTGCTCTCTTAATTCACTTGGTAATATTTTTATTGTTAGTTAATCTTTCCATTACCCTAGTTCAATGTGATTAGGATTTATGGTTACATTACTGAATTTTGTATTTGACTTAACTGCTTTGCATCCTAAACAAGCATTTGTCAGTGCCGAATGTTTGCTTGCTGGAATTGGCAGTGGTAGTGTAGAAGTTACAGAGCTGCGTAATAGGAATGGCAGTGAAGTATTGAACTGAAGCCAACCCCACCACCACCCTGCAGAGAGTGACAGGCATTGGGGTGTGCCTTTGGGTCATCAGGCATAACGGCCACGCCATTTCACCACACCCCACCCTGCAGACACTGACAAGTGTCACGGTGTTCCTTGGGGTCTTTGGCCCTTATGCGCACCCCATTCCGTTAAGAAATACGGTGAAATGGGTGCGATATAGGAGAATGGGGTGAACTTTGGGGCTGAAGAGTCCAAGGCATACGTCGATGCCTCTCACTGGCTGCAGGGTGCAGAATGGTATGAGCATTACAGGCAAGAATCCCAAGTCACACCCCTGATGCCTGTCATTCTCTACAGGGTTGGGCGTTATGGTTGGAAACCCAAATATCTCAGGCATTCGTTGGTATTTTCACTCCAAATTTTCAACATGTTTTTTTTGTGACCCCCACCTCATGAACGGTGGCAATATGAGTTTGTTAGCCTAAAGCTGCTTATGCACAGCGACTACGGCATTTAGCACCACAGGTGCAAAAACATTCCGAACAGGATGTAAAAAATGACAGCTGTACTGGTACTGTTCATGGGGAGATGAAAAAATGGCAATGTTGCAAATCTGCAGTAAAAATATTAAAAAAACTGATGAAGTCATGAGCGTACATAGAAACTGTGCAACGCACACCCGTAATATAATTAGGTTAGGGATTTTTTACAGCAGATTGTCAACTCAGGCATTTTGGTGCCTCCGATCATGAACAGTGTCACTGTGATTTTCTTTATCTGTCCCGAACAATGATTTCTCACAGCGACCACGCATCTCTGCGTTGAAAGCGTGAAAACACGCTTCGGCCGTGTTGTGAAAAATGACAGCTGTACTGTTCATAAGGAAGTGTGGAAAAATGCCACTGGTGAAAATCTGGACTGAAAATATTACAAAGTCATGAACTTACGAGGGTGCGTGGAAACTGCGCAATGCTCACTTGTAACACAGTCATTTTATGGACTTTTGTCACCAAATTTTCAACATAGCCATTTTAAGACCTCTGCTCATGAACAGTGTAACTGATTTTCGTCATCTGTCCCAAACATTGCTTTTGCACACCAACAGCACCATTGTGCGCTACATGTGCGAAAACACATTTTGGGCGACATATGAAAAATGGCAGCTGTACTGTTCATAAGGAAGTGTAATAAAATGGCAATGTTGAAAATCTGGAGTGAAACTATTAAGTTGGCAAACTTACGAGCATGCATAGGAACTGCGCAACGCACACTTGTAAAACAGTCATTTTTAGGAATTTTTTCACTAAATTTTCAACATAGACATTTTAAGACCTCTGCTCATGAACAGTGTCACTGTGATTTTCTTAATGTGTCCCATACATTGATTTCGCACATCGACTGCGCCATAGTGCGCTACATGAGTGGAAACACATTTTGGGCAAGATGTGAAAAATGACAGCTGTACTGCTCATAAGGGAGGTGGTAAAATAGCAATGTTGAAAATCTGGGTAAAAATATTGAAAATTCGCGAACTTACTGGCGTGCATAGGAACTGCAAAATACGCACTCAGTAAAACAGTCATTTTAGAATTTTTCACCAAATTTTCAACATAGCCATTTAAGACCTCTGCTCATGAACAGGGTCACTGTGATTTTAATTTGTCCGTACATTGATTCCATACCAACTTCGCCATTGTCGTTACATGGCGAAAACATATTTAGTGATATGTGAAAAATGACAGCTGTACTGCTCATAAGAAGGTATGGTAAAATGGCAATGTTGAAAATCTGGAGTGAAAATATTGAAAATTTGTGAACTTACGAGGGTGCGTAGGAACTGCGCAATGCACGCTTGTAAAACAGTCATTTTTTGGAATTTTTCCACCAAATTTTTAAAATAGGCTTCTTGAGAGCCCAGCTTATGAACATTGGCAGTGTCGTTTCATTAATTGTTCTGGAAAGGTGATTTCACACAGTGGCTGCGAAATCACCCTTCGGACCTGAGTAACACCATGACAGTGCAAGAATTTATGAGGAGGGGTCCCAAAAACCCCATGTTGAAAATTTGGTGCAAAAATTTCAAAAAATGCCTGAGATATGCAAGAAAGTTGAAAAACCCCTATCTATCCCATCATACAGCTTACCGGCATTTCCTCAGTTCGCGGTCGGCTTTGAAGAGTGCAGATGTGTTCCCGGTCCACGAAGATCGTCGTGCCGAGCTCGGAGTAAGTATGGGTGAGGGGTGTGGGGAGGCAGGGTGCTTGGTGGGTGGTCTTGGGTTGTGGGAGGGGCCAGGGAGAAGCCGAGGACAGTTTTTAATTTCAGGGTTTTTTTCAGTGACGACGGGACGTTTGCCATGCTGGGGTGGGCTCCCAGCATGGCACAAGGATGGCGGGCCGTGGAGCCGATGGGGATTGAGCACCCTCGTGGCCATATGATCAGTTGCCGCGCTGGGGTGGGCTCCCAGCGTGGCACCTTTCAGGGAGTGAGGGACAGTGGAGCCGATGGGAGATTGGGCACCCCATCGGGTTGTTCTATGAGTTGCTGCAGCTGGGGTGGGCACCCAGCGTGGCAGGTGAAAAACTTTGGGGAGCTGCACAAGCCGGGACAGGGGATTGGGCACCCCCATCGGCTATACGTGTGTGCCTGGGGGGGGCAGCACGCAGTATGCGTGGCGCGTGTTTCTGTGTGTGTGTGTGTGTGTGTAAGGGGAGCTGTGCATGAGCAGGCGATATCTTATCACTGCTCACTGAAGCGTAGCTCCCCCTTTCATCTGTATGGCACTGCATTTTGGAGCTTGTCATAGACAGCTCCAGCATGCATTGGTGGACAGGGGCCGCGCCTGCCAACACACTGACTGAATTGGAAGAGGGGGTGACACACCTCCGAAAACTCGGATGATGGCACTATGTTTCTTACACATGCATGCATGCAAACATAATAACCTGGATAGAAATACAGTATTGACTGCTTTGGATGTTTTAAACATTTGGTGTATTGTTATATGTAACTTATATAAAGCTTTGAGTATAAAAAACAAAGGCGGTGTCTTGTTGAGGACAGCAAGATTTTTTTGGGGGGGAGTATGTAAACCCCCCATCTCGGGGCTTACCTGTTTAAGCTACAGCCCCCACTGACACACAGTCTGATGTCTGCCTCCAGTCCCCTGGACTGTGGAATCAGGACTGGAGGACTTGTTCAAGTGCCACTGGTGTATTTAGACCTGGGCTCCCACCCAAACTTCATAGCAGCCGCCACCCGATGTATCTGTTCCTTGGCCCCACAAGGAAAGTGGGGCCTAGGTACGGTGGTACTGTTTGCACCTCTGGGTGCCTAGAAACTCCTGCCTGGTCCAGAAGTAGCACTGATCAGACCAGGAAGTAAACAAACATGGTCTTGCATGCAGAAGCACTGTGCATGCGCTGCACAGCCTTAAAGGAGCTGCAGCTCCCAAAAACAAACAGTTTGGCTGAGCGGCTACAATTCAAAGCCCTTTCCTGGCTCCAGAGAAGGCAGCAGAGCTGAGATATAAGTATTGAGCACCTCTGGGTGCAATATTGGGGTTTTCCAGGTCCTCAAATAGGCAATGGGACCGGGAATTGTATGAGTGAGGTGTGCATGCGCACCTGCAGCCTTTAAAGGAACAAAATGGGCACCTCTTTTATCTGGAGCCACAACAGCCAAACAGGACTCCCTACAAACAAACTAAGGGTTTCCCTGGCCCTGTCTAGGCAAGCAGGGCCAGGGCATATAGTTATTAGCCCCTGAATGAGCTCAGTATAAATGTTATAGGCTGCCAAAAAGAGCAACACTAATGTAAACAAACATGGTGGCCCCGGTAGTTTTCCCCACTGCCAAGGGTTCTGGGAGAAATTAGAGGGCCGCCTCCAGCTGCCTGGGAAAATTCCAGCCAATCGGGTGGGGAGCTTGTGGCTGCTATATAATGGGCTGTGCCCTGGGATCAGGGGAGAGTTCAGCCAAGAACCATGGAAGAGAGACTGTGTGAGGGGGCTGCACCAGCCAGAAGGCAAGCCAGTGGTTCATAAAGGCCCCTCTGAGTCCAGAAAAACCCTTGAGGCAGAGTGCCCAGTAGCCCAGCTTCCTGGATGGGAATTTGATCTGGACTGTTCACTTGTTTTCCCAGTGGGGATTTATTCTGAACTGCAATTTCATAATTTCCAGCTTACATAGTATTCAAACTGTTTTCCCCTCCAGTAAAGTTGCTTGGACTTTTGAACTATTTGCCCCAACTGGAAGAGCACTTCATCTGGCTTGGTGGAGACTGAAACCGAAGCTGACCTCTGTTTACATTCAGCACAATCTGGTTATTCAGCTGGATGTCCAGGGTGACCACAAGCCTTCAAGGTACCCTGCACTAACAAGGAAAGGCCTGACGGGAGAAGATGATAAAAACCCTGAGGGGCAAAGATGATGAAAGGCCCAAGGGAGAAGACTCCAAAAGGCCCGAGGAGCAATGCCAATGAAAGAGCCCTCATGAGCGAAGGGAACTTTGCCTGTTTAAAAATTTCAGCCAGCATCTTCTGCTTCTGGAGAGACTGCCTGTTGCACTCTGATTGGTACCGCCAATCTAAAGCATACCTCAGCAACCACTAAGACTATCAACAAACAGTGAGTACCTCCAGGCTGCAGCCCTGAGGAGTTTTCTACCAAGTAGTTAGTTATTTAGTTTAATAATCAGAGGGGATGAAGTCCTGGGCAGGACTTGGTCAAGCTGCAGTAAATGCCCAGGCAGAAGCTTAAAAGCATTATGTGTGTTATCTCCTGTGAAATCCCACTGGGGCCTTTTTTGCTAAGTTTCCTCCTGTTCATGTTAAAATGGTGGTTACCTCTGCATCCCCAGTGTGCAACAACTCTGCATAATCTTGATGGTCGCAGACAATCCAGTGAGGTACCCACTGCAATGGACAGTAACAATAAAACGGCCATGGGGAAAAGCCAGGTGCACTTTATTCATTTATTTATTTATTTATTTATTATAGAAGTCAGATTTACAACCTTTGAACCATGGACTCATTTACAAAGCCACCTTGTTGAAGGGAGAGTAGACATGTATACAGTGTGAGTACAACAGTGGTAACATACAGGTGCGATACAGATAACAGTAAGACTTATTTACAGTAGTGGTTTACAGATAAGGTTTCATACAGAAGTTACAATCGAGATAAAAATATTACAATAATAGAGGCTACCACCCTGGACATACCAGGGAGGAATACCTATGGTGGAAAACAGAGGGTGGGGAAGATGGGGGGGAACAGTAGTCCAGTGGACATTGTCAAGTCTGAGGGCTGGGGGGGGGCACCATTAATACATTACTTAGGGGCAACTACAGCTTCAGGCATCAAAAAGGAGTTTATGGAGAGCGACTTTGAAAGAACCAATTTTGGTAAGATTGGTGACAGAGGACGGGAGGGAGTTGAACCAGTTGGGGGCATGGTAGTGGAAGGACCTTTGGGCTAAAGAGGTCTTGGTACAGGACATCTGGAAGATGGCCTTAACTGCGTTACAGGTGGCAACAGACGTGGATGCACACCACAAGGATGCAATGACCCCTCGGCGGGAGAGACCTAGCAGGAATTTTTTTGGCAAGTAGGCAGGTTTGGCAGTGCTAGCATTTCTCAAAGGTGAGCAGGTTGGCAGTAGAATAGCATAGGCAAGTATGAGTGTGGAGGGATGAACAGGTCAGGAGTCTGCAGGCCTTGTTTATCGAGGTCTGAATTTTGTCGAGGGCAGTGTTGTTGGTCGCTGCATAGATGGGAGACCGTAGTCCACTAAGGACAGGACGGAGGAGTTGATGGCCAACCGGAGGGCAGTTTGGGGGAGGCAATCTCTATGTCGATAGAGAAGGCCAATCCGAGAATTTATAGCTGAGGACAGGGTATTGATGTGGGTGTGGAAGGTAAGAGCCGAGTCGAAGGTGACGCCCAGGTATTTGTAGGATGACACCTGCTCGAGAGGGCGTGGGTTACAGGGGAGAATGCAGAGTGGGTCATTTTTGGCCTTATTCTGGTGGTGAGAGGTTAATGACCAACCAGTGGTCAAGGGAACCAGTTTTTGGCTTGGTTAAAAGTATGCTGCAGGGATACCTGTAGAGATGTGGGGTCAAGGTGGGAGGCAAACAGGACCGCATCATTGGCATAAAGGAGCATATTGCCCAAGCAGGAGCTGAGTAGAGTATTGAGGAAGAGGCTGAACAGAATGGGGCCCAGGATGGAAACTTGGGGGACTCCGGAACGAACAGGCAGGGTGTTGGACAGGGTGCTGTTTACCTTCACGTGCTGGGGATCTGGTAGAGAGGTAACTGGTAAACTAATCAAGGGGGCCAGGGGAGAAGCCAAGTTGGTGGAGGGAGTCAAGTAAGAGGGGGTGACAGACAGTGTCAAAGGCACTGGAGAGGTCAATGAACACTTCACCCACAACATGACCAGAGTCAAGAGTAGAGTGGAGATGCTGGGAGAACTCCAGAAGGGCTGTAGTGGTACTGTGTCCAGGATGGAATCTGTGTTGTTCCGGGCACATCAGGTCATATTTGGCTAAGTATTTGGAGAGCTGTATGGCTGCTATCTTTTCAAGTGCTTTGGAGAGAGGGGGGAGACTGGAGATGGGCCTGAAATTGTTAGTGGAGATTCTATCCCCATTCTTATGGATAGGGGTGATTTCTGCTATTTTCCAAGTACTTGGAAACTGGCCCAGAGTGACTGGTTTAAGAGGTCAGTGAGAGGGGCTAGAACAGTATCCAGGACTAATCGGAGTATCCTGGAGTCCAGGGGATCACAGCTGGGGTTGTTGCTGGCAAGGGCTTTTTGCAGATGAGGCCCGGCTTTAAGGGGGGATATGGCATGTAGGTAGAAAGGGGGCAATCTGAGGTGGGAGGATGGATACAGGGACAAGGTCAAAAAAGTAGTTGGGGAGGACAGAGCTTAGATCTGAGAAAGCCTTACTGAGGCACTCGGCTATGCGGGGTGGATCAGTGGTGACGGTACCATCAATGGACAGTTGTGATGGTGGGGGTGAGTGGGTCTTTCCATTGAGCTCCTTCATATCCTCCCAGAAGGCATTAGATGAGCCCTAAGTGGAAGCAAGGGTGGTTTGATAATATTCGGCCTGTCGCAACAGCAATATGCCACAGATTATCTCTTTGTTTCAGTTTTTGGATAAGGGATGAGGAGATCCAAGAGGCGTTATGTTTTTTGGTGTGGGTTCTGGTCAGGGGGGCAAAAAGGTCACAGGCCTTGCTAAAGACAGTGGAGAAATAGGCAAGAGCAGAGTCAATATCAGCTGTGAGTGGGATTGGGGACCAGTCCAGCTGGGCTAGGTGCATTTTCAGCTTTCTGAGACCTCCAGGGTGAAAATGCCAGAGCGAGGTGGTGTGGGACACTGGTTTTGGTGTGGGGGATGACCAGTGACAGAGGACAGGAGAGTGGTTACTAGGAGAGTTGGGTAGTACATTGATATCCCTGATTTTATGAGGGTGGTAATACAGGGACCATGTGAGGGCCAACTGCTGAAAAAAAATTGTTTGTTTCTATGCTTTTTGCTTCCCCTTCACCCCTCCCCTATAATACATCAGAGGTTATCTCACTTTATAATTTTGGTTCATGGTTTTTGGTTTTTCTGTATTTATGTTGTATGGGGACAAGTTAACTGTCTGTGTGGGAAGGAAACTAATATTTGTTCCTGAGGGGAGGTTAGGGCCACATTGGGTAGCCTTTATATACCCCTGCACCAGGTGAAGGACCAAACCTTTTCCTGGTATTTCATTTGTGTACTACCCCCAAAAGAACCCAAGCCAAATTCAAAATAAATCAGTATATGAGTGTAACCCCCCTGCAAATGGGGGTTCCCAAAAGACTTCCAGGAGCTTGCTTGAATGCTCCAAGCCTGAATGGTGTTTGGCGTTTAAGCCATTTATCAGTGAGTGTTTTTAGAACCTCTGGTACTGTCTCTTTAAGAGCTGTCTGCTTGCAGACATAATTAGTTTGTATGGGGGACTGTGTGTTTCTTTGATTGAGTACCACTCGAGCTTCTGCCAATTCACTCCATTTTTGCAGTCACTAGGAGTGCAAAGGAACCTATCTGAAAGATGTAACTGTTTGCCAGAAACCATTTAGAGTAATAATGAAATTACAGTTTGTCTAACCTGCTTTCTTTGCAGTCAGAACTGTGTCTGCCTAGTTCCCCATTCTGGTTTTGAACTGCTGAACTGGACCAATCAGTGTGGGGTAAGCTAGCTCTAAATGGTGCCTTGGACGAATCAGAACTTGGACTCTAATCTGAACCAGCCACAAGAGGATTGTATGGGCAGTGACTCTGGAGATGTAGTTTAGACTTCGGCACCTTTTTGGACCAACAGCAGCAGTCTATTGTGAGTGACAGCCAATCCAGTCAAGAACTGGGAGGAACTCAAAGGAAGTGCCCGGTTTTGTCTGTTGGAGTTTCAGTTTAGCTCTGACAGTGAAGAAGGAAGGAGTCCTGTGCTTTTTCAGTGTGCAGTTTTAGTCGGGAAACGTGTGTAAGGCCCAGAGTTCCAGTCTGCAGCTTGTGTAACTGCTTGTTAGGACTGAATCCGTCCTGTGAAGAGAATCAAAGGATATCTGAAGAGTAGAAACCAGGCTCACCCTGTAGAAGATGGGAGAAACAGCTGAATTGCACTCGGTCTGTCAGGAACTGAATCTGCTGTGTGTTCTCCCGGGTATTGTGCAGTAATTGCGATCGGGATAGAGAAGCAGCCTGCCTGGTATAGTACTTTCTGTTTTACCATATAAATGTGTGAAGAGGCTTATGTACCTCAAGTGAATCCTGCTGCCATTAAAGGACTTTTGCCTGTTGCAGTTTGCCATATAAATGTGTGAGGAGTCTCGTGGAGCTCAAGAATAGCCCTGCTGACATTGAAGGACCCTATCTTGTTTGGAGGTCGTGAGTACTAATTCAGGGTCGCTCCCTGTTGAATTGCCACATTAAATCCAAATGGAATTACTGTACTGCTGACTGTTTAACTAATTTTCTTTTCTCTGTGAAAGGGCCCCTACCAGCTGCCCGTTTGGACTAGCCACTAGGGCTTGGGTACCCAGGGACAGTAACTGATAGGGATAGGCCTGTGCACAGAGCCATAGGTAGATGAGTAGAGTGATAAGCTAATTAACCTGATTTCCCCCTGTCCTTGTAATATCCCCATAAATAAATCAGAGCTGCTTGTTTCAGCAAAGTTATACTGCCTGAGGTATTTGTCTATGTTAAAGTACTGTACTGTGATTGTTGCACTGTATCTTATTTCACAGGAGGTCCCAGTGCCAGAACCAGTCCTGGGGGTAAGTGTATACTGTGAAGGTAATTCTGATATATTGTGTGGGCCACTAGTGGGAAGAAAGGGGGGTTGCAGTGTCCCAGAGGGCTGTGACCAAGTTAGTTTAACTATTGCAAACCCTGACCTCTGGGTGGAGGCACCGCCATTGGATCCAGGCCCCTCAACCTGTTAGTGGCAAATCAGGCAGGGGTAGTAGCCCCTGGGATAGCACCATCTAGGGGTTACATCTTGGAGGCTCACCGCTGGGATTGTGTGTCCTCTAGTGGCCATATTTACGAACCACTGTTAAAAAAAAAAAAAAAAAAATGGGTACCCCGACAGAAGTGGCTGTGCACCGGCTGGTGGTGTGGTGTACTGGGGAGGAGATTGACCCCCAAAATGCTATGCTTATCCTGGACATCCCCCTGGGTATCAATACGGACACTGTACAAGGAGTACTTTCCAAGGTGGAAGGTTTACAAAACCCTGTGGTGGTGGGTCGGCATGCTAATCTGCTCACCCACACTTTCCTGGCCCTAGTAGAGTTTAAGGATCCCATAGATAGCTCCAAAGTGCCACAGACCATTACCCCAGAGGAGCCCTCACTGCCTGGAGGTGATAACTAGTACAGTAAAGACCCGGGGGAATGAGCCCCACCACTGTCTGAAACCTTTGAGGAGAAATTTGCTAAATGGGTGCTGGGGAAGGAAAACTGTGGAGGACTTGAAGAAACTATTCTTGCCACCTGGGGGTGTTCCTCCCCCAACACCCTCTCCCGCTCCAGTACCCGTAATGGTGGCTGAACCAATGCAGACTCCTATTTCTGCACCTGCCATTAGTCACGACTCTTACCGAAGGTTGAGGATCTTCTCTGGCACCCTTCCCACCCCCCAAGGGGAGGATGACTGGGAGACCTGGATAGACTATGTTGCCCCCAAGTGCTAGAATGGCAATGCTCGGAGCCAGCGAAAGAGGGTTAGTGAGAGCCTCCAAGTCCTGCCCTGACTACCATCCATGCTAAACGGGCCAGTAACCCTGAGTGACTGCACAGGCCTATCTTGAGGCCCTGGAGAATGTGTGGGAGCCCAGATTCTGATGAAGACCTATGGTGGAGAGTAAGAGATGCACAACAGTACCAAGGGAGTTGTTGTCTGTGTATGTATCTCGGCTGGAAAAATTGTTGCAAGAATGCCTCAGAAAGGGTAGTTTGCCAGCGATTGAACTGGACCAACCAGGCTGGACAGGATCCTTAAGTCTGCCCCTTCTCAGAACTGCTGTTGCTCAGTTACGCCTGGCAAATCGACTGGAATCCCCACCTTCCTATGATGAGTTAATGAGAGAATTCGAGGAGTTGAGAAAAGGTGACCTCGGAGGACCTGCACCAACAGCTGCTACGACCCGGTGACTGAGGGTGACCCATCAAGTGAAGTTCGAGGGCAGAGGTTGGCAGTAAATGAGTGCTCTGACAAGGAAAAGATATGCCACAATGGGGCGAACTGTTGAGAGAGATCCGGGAATTCAAAAACAGTCCCTTTATGAAGGCCACGCCTGCAAGTACGGGCCCTGACCTATATCCGACTGCATCTGCTATGGGAGTGGGGGTACCCACCCATATATCTCCTGCTGATAACAGCTCCGAACTCGATTCCTTGACCATGGAAGTGGAGAAACTGATGAGATGTCTCCAAATGCTTATCACGCCGCTGACAGAGATGGCACCAAGGTTTCCAGTTAGTAATACCCCCGCCCTGGCTCCCAGTGTGGCGCCTTGGCCAGCTCAAACTCCAGAAAGTATGTTTTGCTATAATTGTGGGAAAGATGGGCACATGAAAAGGGAATGCCGGTCCCAAAAGACACTGACAAAGTTGCATATAGGCTACAAGGAGAGCTGAGAACAAATCAGTGGTTAAGAGGTGCACGAAATGATCCCAGTGAGGGCACCAAAATGCTAACTCACGTCCTTTTGTGGCAAGGTCAGTTGCCCAGGCCCCACTACCGCCTCTCCAGACTGGTCCAGAATAGTGGGTCCCTCCATGGAGACCACTGTAAAGGTGAATGGAGTGTCTACAAGAGCTGTGTTTGACAGTGGCTCCCAAGTGACAATTATGTTCCAGGATTGGTATCAGAAGCATTTGTCAGACGATTCCTTACAACCATTAGAAGGACTGCATGTATGGGGTTAAGTGAGAAGGCCTACCCTATTCCGGGTATATCTGAATTTGGCTGTCTTTCCCCACCTCCGTGGCTGGAGTGGCCGAACAAGTAGAGACCCTAGCCTTAGTGTGTCCCCCACTGGACTGTATGATGGTGTCCCTTTGTTGATTGGAACAAATGCTCATATGTTCGGAAGGCTGGCACAGTTGTGTTATGAAAACAGGGTCAAAGACTAGTAGAGCTTTAAGAGTTCCGGCTTAATTAAGAAGGCCTATGAGGCACAGAGATGCTGAAAAAATAGAACCAGAGGAACCGTCGGAATTGTATGGAAGAAGGATCCTGAGTCTCTGATCCTGGCGCCAAATGCCCAGTGTACCTTACAGGGAGAGGTCCATATCAGAAAGCATGTTAAGAATAAAATATTAATGTTGGATGCACCAGGCGATGGAAAATTGCCAGAGGGACTGCTGGTCAAGCCTAGTATTTTGCCCGCTAGAGCCCACGCTTATGCCAGAAGGGTAATGGTCCAAGTTCATAATGTGTCTGAAAGAGACATTCGAGTAAATAGAGGTTGCATCCTGGCTAATGTGCATTGTGCAGACACTGCAGTGCTACCCAGCAGCAAGAGTTCAAGGAAGAATGACAGAGTAACGCCTGACTTGTTTGATTTCAGCGACTCCCCGTTGCCAGCTGAATGGAAAGTGAGGATCAGTGAGAAGCTCGCCCAGAGAGACCAGGTGTTTTCCTTAAAGGAATGGGATGTAGGATGCGTGCAAGGAGCTGAGCACAATATCCGGCTGCATGACGAAAGACCATTTCGTGAGAGGTCTCGACGCCTGGCACCTGCTGACATAGATGATGTGAGACGGCATCTGCAAGAGATGTTAGCTGCTGGTGTAATACAAGAATCCAGAAGCCCTTATGCTTCCCCCATTGTGGTAGTGAGGAAAAAGAATGGAACAGTAAGGATGTGTGGATTATCGACCTTAAACCAGCGAACTATCCTGATCAGTACACAATGCCCGCATTCAGGATGCTTTGACTGCCTAAAGGGGAGCAAGTGGTTCTCTGTGCTGGATCTCCGAGTGGGTACTACCAGATCCCGATGGCCCCAGAGGACCGTGTGAGAAACAGCCTTTATCTGTCCGCTTGGCTTCTATGAATTCATGAGGATTCCTCAAGGGATTTCAGGTGCCCCAGCCACTTTTCAACGATTGATGGAGCGTGCAGTGGGGGACATGAACTTACTAGAGTGCCTGGTATACCTAGATGATGTTATTGTGTTTGGCAGCTCACTGGAGGAACATGAGAGCAGATTATTTAAGGTATTGGACAGACTGGAGGACTTTGGCCTTAAACTGTCCATTGATAAGTGTCAATTCTTTCAAACATCAGTAAAGTATGTGGGACACATAGTATCCACCGAGGGAATAGAGACCGACCCAAGTAAAGTTGAGGCCTTGACCACCTGGCCACAGCCCAAAAATCTAAAAGAACCGTAAAGATTCCTGGGATTCTGTGGTTATTATCGGCCTTCATCAAGGACTATTCAAGAGTGATCCGCCTTTACTTAACCTTACTCAAGGGTATCCCCCAACCCACAAAAAATACCAAAAGTCAGCGTCCCTCAAGACTGAAAGAGTGTATTTTCATCCGAGTGAAGTATTTGGGGTTCGCTGGACTCCTGATTGTGAGA
This sequence comes from Neoceratodus forsteri, assembly GCA_016271365.2. Taxonomy (NCBI): domain Eukaryota; kingdom Metazoa; phylum Chordata; order Ceratodontiformes; family Ceratodontidae; genus Neoceratodus; species Neoceratodus forsteri. Next base: position 797,809,148 of record CM057459.1, on the reverse strand, counting down.
CTGCTTTTCATGAGATCATATATCAACTTACCCATGCTCCAGTGCTGGCCTATGCCGATCCAAGAAAACCTTACGTCCTGCACACTGATGCTAGCTTGCAAGGGTTGGGGGCTGTGTTGTACCAAGAGCACGAGAATGGCCTGAGACCAGTGGCCTTTGCCAGTAGAAGCCTGACCCCATCCGAAAAGAACTATCCTGTACATAAGTTAGAGTTCCTAGCTTTCAAGTGGGCTATTGTTGACTAATTCCATGAGTACTTGTATGGGGCTAAAATACTAGTAAAACTGACAATAATCCTTTGACCTATGTGCAGACCTCAGCTAAGTTGGATGCCACTGGCCATAGGTGGCTTTCTGCATTATCTACATATGACTATGCTCTCGAATACTGAGCAGGTCTGAACCACATAGATGCTGATGCTCTCTCCCGAGGCCTGTTCCCCAGAATGATTGGGTCCAATTGGCAGAACCTGACATTCGGGCACTCTGCGGAAGTTTGACAGGGAGGAACAAATGTCCACGGACGCAGTGGACTGCATGGTGGATTGCTTGGGACCCTCTGAGAATTGCATACCTGCTGCTTATTGCCACTTTTCTGCAATAGACATTGGTGCACTGCCTCAGCTGGACATTGACAGTATTCAGTGGCTCAATCGCGATCCCATGATCAAAGCAGCTTTAGAAGCCCTCTATGCAGGAAAAGATGTGTCCAAATTACGCCCACGGATTTGAGAACTGCATTATTACACAAAGAAGGTCCTAAGTTGAAACTGATCAATAAACTGTTATACAGAGAAACAGTAGACAGAGGGGGACAAGTAGACAAACAACAACTAGTGCTGCCCACTGCCTTTCGAGACTCAGTACTGATGTCCTTGCACAACCACATGGGGCACCTTAGTATAGACAGAACACTTGACTTGGTGAGATCCAGATTCTATTGGCCTAAAATGGGGGCTGATGTGGAGCAACACATTCGAGCTTGTAGTCGCTGCTTACAGAGGAAAGCTTTGCCCCAGAGGGCTGCCCCCCTTGTTAACATCACCACCAGTGCACCCATGGAGCTGGTCTGTATTGATTTTCTGAGTTTGGAGTCAGATCAAAGAAATATCAGTAATGTGCTGGTGGTCACTGACCATTTCACGAGATATGCCCAAGCTTTCCCCACCAAAGACCAGAAAGCATCCACTGTGGCCAAAGTACTTGTAGAAAACTTTTTGTTCACTATGGGGCTCCACAAAGAATCCATTCTGATCAAGGGAGAGACTTTGAGAGTCGTCTGATCAAAGAGATGCTTTCTGTGGGAGTGCGAAGTCCAGAACCACTCCTAACACTCCCCAGGGGACCCTCAGCCTGAACGTTTCAACCGCACTTTGCTAGATATGCTAGGCACCCTGCACCCAAAGGACAAGCCTAGATGGAGCCAACAAATTATCACCCTGGTTCATGCTTATAACTGCACCAAAAGTGATGCCACTGGGTTCTCCCCCTACCACCTGATGTTTGGAAGAGAAGCTCGACTACCGGTAGATGTGTGTTTTGGGGTCTCTCCTGATGGGGTTCAAGCTGACAACTATTTACAGTATGTGCAAAAGTTAAAGGCCCAGCTAACTCATGCATACCAACTGGCTTAAACCAAGGCTGCCAAAAGAAATCTGGCCAACAAAGAAAGGTATGATAAAAAGGTGAAAGCACAGGAACTCCAGGAGGGAGATCGGGTATTGCTAAGAAATCTGGGACTGCATGGCAAGCACAAGATTGCTGACAGATGGCACCATCTCCCTCACATTGTAGTGGGCAAACTAGATGATCTGCCAGTGTACAAAGTAAGGCCTGAGAATAATTCAAAAGATGTAAAACAATGCATAGAAATCATTTACTGCCCATTGGACAAATCTTAATTGAGTCTGAGCCCCTAGAAGATGCCCCTCTGGACCAGTGACTAGAGCTGCTGCAAGAAAAGATCAAGAAAATCTGCACCTACAGAAGCAAAGTTAAAGTGTTCCCTCCACAAGTCCCAGTTGAGCATGACTGTCAGTCCATATCGGAAGAAAGTGAGAGTGACTTTGAATACTATCCTTCTTACGAACTGAGTCAATTGTTTCGGGCAATCCCTAGTCAATACTGGAGATGAAGCTGGGCCTTCTGGACTGTCCAAGCCCCAGTTCGTCCCTGGAGCCAATGCTCCCAGAAAATGAAGTGCAAAGCATCAGATCAGATGAAATGGAATCATTGTGCATGGTTGAACTGTTTGAGCTTTCAGGGGAGGAAAATGATGGATTGGGTCAGACTGGTGATACACCAGAACAAGAAGAGTATTTTGAGTGCCCTGACAGTCCACTGCCAGTGTCCGAAAGCTCTCCATGTGAGCCAAATGTTGTGGACTCAGAAACTGTAACTCCTGGAGCTGAAAGTGCCCCAAGTTCTAGCCTCTCTACCCCATGAAGACTCCCCTGACAAGTGAGGACAATGCTGAAAATGAGGCTCAGAGTGCAGAGACTGTAACAGTTCCCCCTAGAAAGACTGGTCAAGCTGTAAAGCCTGTGGTGCACCTCAGTTATGATTCACTTGGGAGGCCTGTGGACTTGCCTCTCAATGTTGTCCATAAAGGAGTGTATGTGTCCCCGAGCTCATTGCCCAAACTGAGCGTCAGTGCTAACTCCAAGTTACTTGTGTTGCCCTTTAGTATGGTGCCCTTGCCCGTCCAGCCCCAAGGTAACTGATAGAGAAGGGCCCCTCTTCAGGTTTCATGTACAAGAGATAATAACTTGAGTTATGGTACAATGTGTATGTAATACTGTGTAAAGAGTGACGCACCGCAATGTTTCGAAATGTGTTCTTGGTAAAATGATACATTGACTGCGATTACATGTGCGAGCCTAATGCAAATGTATATGGTTGCAGTTGAAACTTATAGTACTTGCTTGACGCGACGTCAAGCTTTCCCAGACCAGGAAGGGTGTAACCCCTGCAAATGGGGGTTCCCAAAAGACTTCAGGAGCTTGCTTGAATGCTCCAAGCCTGAATGGTGTTTGGCGTTAAGCCATTTATCAGTGAGTGTTTTAGAACCTCTGGTACTGTCTCTTTAAGAGCTGTCTGCTTGCAGACATAATTAGTTTGTATGGGGACTGTGTGTTTCTTGATTGAGTACCACTGAGCTGCTGCCAATTCACTCCATTTTGCAGTCACTAGGGTGCAAAGGAACCTATCTGAAAGATGTAACTGTTTGCCAGAAACCATTTAGAGTAATAATGAAATTACAGTTTGTCTAACCTGCTTTCTTTGCAGTCAGAACTGTGTCTGCCTAGTTCCCCATTCTGGTTTTGAACTGCTGAACTGGACCAATCAGTGTGGGGTAAGCTAGCTCTAAAATGGTGCCTTGGACGAATCAGAACTTGGACTCCTAATCTGAACCAGCCACAAGAGGATTGTATGGGCAGTGACTCTGGAAGATGTAGTTTAGACTTCGGCGCCTTTTTGGACCAACAGCAGCAGTCTATTGTGAGTGACAGCCAATCCAGTCAAGAACTGGGAGGAACTCAAAGGAAGTGCCCGGTTATGTCTGTTGGAGTTTCAGTTTAGCTCTGACAGTGAAGAAGGAAGGAGCCCTGTGCTTTTTCAGTGTGCAATTTTAGTGGGGAAACGTGTGTAAGGCGCAGAGTTCCGGTCTGCAGCTTGTGTAATCTATTGTAGAATTGAACCGTCCTGTGAAGAGAATCAAAGGATATCTGAAGAGTAGAAACCAGGCTCACCCTGTAGAAGACGGGAGAAATAGCTGAATTGCACTCGGTCTGTCAGGAACTGAATCTGCTGTGTGTTCTCCCGGGTATTGTGCAGTAATTGCGATCGATAGAGAAGCAGCCTGCCTGGTATAGTACTTTCTGTTTTACCATATAAATGTGTGAAGAGGCTTGTGTACCTCAAGTGAATCCTGCTGCCATTAAAGGACTTTGCCTGTTGCAGTTTGCCATATAAATGTGTGAGGAGTCTCTGGAGCTCAAGAGTAGCCCTGCTGACATTGAAGGACCCTATCTTGTTTGGAGGTCGTGAGTACTAATTCAGGGTCGCCCTGTTGAATTGCCACATTAAATCCAAATGGAATTACTGTACTGCTGACTGTTTAACTAATTTTTCTTTTCTCTGTGTGAAAGGGCCCTACCAGCTGCCACGGTTTGGACTAGCCACTAGGGCTTGGGTACCCAGGGACAGTAACTGATAGGATAGGCCTGTGCACAAAGCCATAGGTAGATGAGTAGAGTGATAAGCTAATTAACCTGATTTCCCCTGTCCTTGTTATATCCCCCAAATAAATCAGAGCTGCTTGTTTCAGCAAAGTTATACTGCCTGAGGTATTTGTCTTGTTAAAGTACTGTACTGTGATTGTTGCACTGTATCTTATTTCACAGGAGGTCCCAGTGCCGGAACCAGTCCTGGGGGTAAGTGTATACTGTGAAGGTAATTCTGATATATTGTGTGGGCCACTAGTGGGAAGAAAGGGGGGTTGCAGTGTCCCAGAGGGCTGTGACCAAGTTAGTTTAACTTTTGCAAACCCTGACCTCTGGGTCCTGGCCCCTCAACCTGTTAGTGGCAAATCAGGCAGGGGTAGTTGCCCCTGGGATAGCGCCATCTAGGGGTTACATGAGGAGACACTAGGGTGCACATGTCAGAGGAACCCCCCCTTTCAGCTGCAAATTAACAACATGCTCCCAAGATTTAACAACTGGATCTCTACCCTTCCTGACCCATTCATTTCCATAGGGAATAACATTTAATCTTCACCTCTATAGAGCTTGTGAAAGCCCCCTCCACCACATAATTTCAATAAATTCTGTGGCGCAGACACCTAAATCTTTGAGTACATGCCATACTTACCATTGGCTGCCAGAAGAGTTGCTTTCTTTCGTACTTTTGTTCTTTGCCAAAACCATCATTAGAGCACCCATGACTTCTTGAAAGCTTGCCTAACCTGTGCTTTCTGCATTAAGGGGTAGTAGTGGGGGAAGGGACATCAGAAGGCACCCAAATGCTTTTGCCACCCCTTATAAGACAAAGGCAAGGGGAGCAGCATGTGGGTGGCAACAAGGCAGGCAGTGGCAGAGAGCAGTAATAGTGAATGACAATCAAAAGGCTTCCCCTATGCTATCCCCACATCCCCCAGGGCAGGCATCTGGAGATTAGGGTCACACCGACACCACTCTTTCCAGGGCTGGCAGCCAACGCAAGTTTCTGGTGGGGGCAAAGTGGCAGGTTCTGCTAGAGCAGGCAGTGACAGTAAGTGATAACACTGGGAATTACTACAATATATCTCCAATGCCATCCTACATAGTTGGGAGTGTTGAGATCTGAGTCCTGCCAGGGCAGGCAGTAACAATAGGGGTGGCAATCAAAAGGCTCCAAAATGCCATTCCCAACTCTGCCAAGGAAGACAGAAGCAGGCAAGGGCAGTACTCGGTGGGGGGGTGGAGAATAAGTAGAACTGGCCTGCCAAGGCAAGCAGTAGCAGACAGACATACTATTGGATGACCATAAAAAGGTACTCTCAGTGCTATCTCCACCCAAGCAGGACAGAGAGAGATGGTTTGGGGTCACACTGGAGCCATATGAAGGCCTTTTTCCAATGATATCTCCAGTCCTGCTGAGACAGGCAGGTTGGAGCAGTACAGTCTAAAACAATCCTGGCACTCAGGAATGGATAAACTCTTGAGCGTACATGAACAATCCACAGCAGCAGAACATTTGCAGTTAATCCATTTATTGTGGACAAAACACTCAATGTTGAATACACCAACAAATGTAGGCACTCCTACAGCCACAACTTGCCCTAGCTCTTCAGCCATAGACAAAGACTATGGTCAAAGCACCACACAGGGCAAGTTGTGGTTGTGGATCTTTCATGTACACTCAAGAGTTGATCCTTTACTGAGTGCCAGGCTTCTTTTTGAACTGTGTCATTGTTCTCGGGAGCTGGCTGTTCCTGCCTGATACCATTCTCCTGCACAGCTGTGCACACCACCCTAGCCTTAAGTTGAAACAGTACTTCGTTAGCAAAGGATCCCAGCCTGCCAGAGCAGGCAGTGACAGTGGTAACAATGGGGTGTAATCTAAAGGCCCCTGCAATGCAATCCTAACTCCTGCTAAGGCAGACAAAGGGTTGGGGCAGTACCATAGAGCTGAAAGTAGGGGGGAAGTATCATAAAATAATTCCTGCCAGAGCAGTCGGTGTCAGGTTTGGGATTATACTGGGGTAGCCATCAGAAGGACCACCAATGCTGCCCTTAACCATCAGGGAAGACAGAAGGAGGGTAGAGGCAGTACTCTAGAGTGGGATACTGAGAACTGGGGCCAGCAGTGGAAAGTCAGGGTAACACTGAGGCACAATTACAAGTTAATTCCCCCCAGTGCTGACAAGGATTACAAGATCCCTGCCAGGGCAGACAACATTAGGGCACTGAGGGATCAGGACACTTAGCATGGCTTCTGTCATTAGGGCAGGTAGCGTCAAGGGGGCAGGACGATCTCCAACTGTTTCAAAGGTATAGGTTTTGGGGTATGGAGTAGAGAGTTGGAAGATAATGGTGGTGATCTGTAAAGGTGGACCACAACATTTTCTGGATAATCCCTAATTAGCATCTCATTTGACAACAGCTTGTTTACTATATAGAGAATAATGTATGGGGTGGTGTGTGTAACGCGAAGTTTACACACACCCGAGGGGTAAGATGCTACATAAACCCCGAGAGCGAAGCTCGAGGGGTTTGTGCAAGCATCTTACCCTAAGAGTGTGTGTAAACTTCGAGTTTACACACAACACCCCATATTTTATTTTTTATAATTAATGGTGATTTGCATTGTTTGCGCAGCTTTGCGTGACTTAGCTCGACTTTGCGTGGTTTGCCGTTATACACACTCATGTATAAAGGGAAATTACACCACGGTTTCCCTATGGGAAAAAGGGGAAGCCATTAATTATATGTTTATTACATAGTTAGTTAGTAGACAGATCTATGGTGCCAGGCAATATGAGGATGCCTGACTTGCTGGCGATCCATTTTTGCACCCCAAGCTTGGGAGAACTGGAGCAAAGGTTGACAGAAATTATTCTGGGCATCTGACAGTATTCATTCATTCCTGAGTGGTGGTTCTGGCTGTCCCACTACTTAAGTGACACCTGTGGAAAGCATATGGTCCTGCAGCTGACATATATAGGTGACTATTTAGTACCTGGACCCCCCACCCCCATTAGCTTCACTAGCAGAAACCAGCCCAAAAAGGATGTGGTCAGGATCAAGCAAGCTCAGCATACATGGGACAAAATGCCACTGCATTTGAAGATGACAGATAACAATTCACCACCCAAATCTAACAGGCGTAAGGAATGCGAAAGGAATGCTTGACTCCAACCCTGCCCTTCTTGACCTGGAACATCTATCCACAAACAAATCCTGGCTTCAGTCAAAGAAAGGCCTTGCCATAGAGAAAAGCCATGGTGCACTGCAAGAGCATGGAGATGATGATCTGGAGGATACCTGAGGTACGGTATAAGGTATCAGGTCCTGGTGTGGGTAGAAAGGTGAAGGCCAATGCTAGATGGAAAAACATGAGTTGGTGCAAGAAGCATTAATTTAAAAGTGTTAAATGTATTTTGACAATATTTAGTGCTGGTTCAAGTCTGACCTTCTGTCCCACAATGCCAAAAAAACAGTCTCCGTGACTTCTGGCACCCATCAGAGGCTTACTAGACTCCCCCCTCTCCCTCCTTCTCACACCCTTGATGGTGTTATTATTGAGGAAGTATCCTTTTTTAAGTACCTTGGGGTGTGACTTGACCATTATCTTGATTTCTTGGTTCATATTTATGCCATACACCAAACACTTTACCCCAACTTGGTGCACGCTACAGAAACAAAGCAAGTATGCCCCTTCCTGTACACCATGAAATTGTTTTAAACAGAATCCTCCCTATTTCTGATTATGGTGACATAGTCTACAGTGGAGCCACCAAATCTTCCCTTGCCAGACTGGAACCCCTCTTCAACTCTTTCAGTCATTTTGCTTTAGATTGTTCCCCTCGTACCCACCACTGCTCTCCACTCTGCCCTTTCACTCCCAACTCTTGATGCCAGGTGCCTTTCCCACTATGCCTCCTTTTAATCTAAATTCTGGTTTGGTTCCATTTCCTCCTTCCTGTCCTTCAGCTTCCTACTATCCTCTACACAATAATACTTTCTATTCCATCACTCTTCCTTCTAGAAAATCTGCTGCTGGTCAATTTGCTTTCTCATGCCACTTTCCTAAACTTTGGTCCTCCCTTCCCTTGTCACTTCACTCTGCCTTCTCAGCTTTCTGCTTAAAGTCTCTACTTCATGACTTTTCTTCTCCCTCCTGCAGCAGTCCTTGACTCTCCCCACGCCACACTAAGTTTGCCTTGGCAATCTATTTCCTTCATTACCTGTACATATGTTATTCTGATTTGTCTTTAAATTTTGATTATTCTCCATGATATATTGTATTATATTTGCTGCTATATTGATGTTCCTGATATATACATTTTCCTCATCCCCTAACCCAAGGATCTATCTGGAAATGAGTTATTATCAGCTCAGTACGTCTTTCCTGGTGAAGCTTTTGAAATAAATAAATGAATAATAAATAAATAAGCTTATTTTGGCCACCTCATTTAACAAAGAAACCAAATAGTTGTGTTTTTTAATTAGTGAAGGAAGTGCAGAAATGACATGACTGACCTATCTGTGCTGAATCTGGAAGGGGGGATTGGGAAAAATTAGTCTCTGTATGACTGAAAAGCAGAAAATGTCAGGAAAGGATAGAGAATCTGCCATAAGTCATTAATAGTCATTTTCCTTTTCATGTGATATCTTTACCTCTGCCACTCTACAAGAGCTATGCTTTTCTTTTCTCTGGTGGCTTGACTCCCCAACATGATCTTCAGTTCTATAGTTCAAGGTACTGCTGCAGTTTGGTTCAAAAGTAAGCCTTTCAGCTGTACTGCGTGCTTGTGATAAACAACGTCTGAGTTCCCCTTCTTTGTTCCTTGAGTAAAAGAGTTTTAGGGTTACTTGCCAGTTATCTAATGGACTTGGCTGACCTCTTGAGAGGAACTGCAGCAAAAAATTTGCATTTCTGCTTAGCTCTTTTGAAGTCCCACTGTTACTGTTCAGTACATGGCACTCAAAAGGTTTCCTTTCTTCCCCCTGTAGCAGCTGTTCCCTGCAGTGATTTCATGAACAGATAAATCATTATTTACAGTCCTGGTGACTAAATAACAGTGATGACTAAACAATAGCAGGCACATCCAGTGATTATATCGTTAATATGATTATTAAAGATTTTGTGGTAGTAAATACCTTTATTAAAAGCAATAGAGCAAAGACTACTGAGTGTGTGTTCATTTTCAGTGAACTTCCTCCTAAGGCACAACACTAAGGAGATTGCAACATAAAAATTACTTAACTAATAATAAAACACAACAAATAAGACATATATACATCTAATTTTTTTTTCTGAGATGCCATAGATAAGATTAATGTGCTTAATGAATTAAAACAGGGTAGCAGAATAGTTCTTGTCTGCGAAATTATCAATGTTATTCCATGCAGGTGGACCTTAACTACAATTGAGTTAGAGCTGTGTTTGGATTTAGTATGCTGTATAAAATATTCCATTCCTCCTGTAACCCCTCTTTAGGAAGAGAATCTATAGTGGGCCACCAAGAAACACATTTTCCTTTTTTTAGTACGTCTCTGGGCCTAAAGCACCAACTATGGGGTTAATTCATCGAGGTCTCTCAGCCTAAATTACCCACTAAGGGGTTAAGTCCTTGGAGCGTCAGGGAGCTGAGTAGCTATGCTGTGCTGGCTTTCTGGAAGGAGGGACAGCTGCTTGTACTGAAGAGGTTGCAAGGGGTTGCATTCTGTTGGGAGAGAGTTTAGGAGGTGGTCAGTAGGCCTGCATGACCTGCCTCCTATAAACTGGATTATTCTTTTCTCAGGAGGATGACCTAGAGCATTGACCAGTGAAGTAGCAGAGGCTGTAGGTACATTACCCATATGGGGGTAAAGGGCACTTAGGAGGTGGGAGTACAAGAGGGTGCAACTGGCAAAAATGGGACTTTAACCCAGCAGCCTAACAGAACTTTGAAAAAGACTGTAAGGATTATTCGGTGCTAAGCCACCTGATCTCAAAGAGGGAAAACCTCAATGGCTCTGCAGACTTTGTAAATTGGCTTTGGGACTCTCACCCACATGGGTCAGTTCTTGGGTGAGGGCTGGGGTTGGATCTGTGTGGCATTGCAGACCCCATGGAGATGCAACTCCTCCTTTCCCCTCTAAATTTATGTGATTGGACATGTAGACCCATTGGTCTCAGTGGTCAATTTCTTGGTCAGTGGGTGCAGATACTGTCTTGTGGCATCACAGACCCCCTGGGAAAGGCAGCCTGCCCTAGCCATGTAAAAGTAGAATGTTCAGTGGATTTGAGGGGAGTCGAACCTTAGTGTGTATTGTCTGCATTGATGAGCTATTATCGTAACGAGTGGTCCAAGCTTGAAAGCTGCAGTTTTGGAGCAGTAAAATATAACTGATAGAATAGTTGCTGTCTGTACCTTCAGAGTTCAGCGACATGGTAGAGATTCTGAGTGGCTGGGTTCTGGAAGGGTGAACCCAGTGAAAGTACTTCTTCACATGGCCGAAGAGGGAATTATGTGAAAACTGTGTGGAAAGAACTCAAGTGAAAGCACTTATTCATGAAAGCCGAATAGGGAACTTTGTGAAACTTAATGGAAATAGATAAATGGTGATCAACTTTGCAGCAGTCCAGAATTGTATTACTTGTGGCCAGGGAACTGGATCAATGGATCCTTCCTCTGGAGTTCAATAAGAGAGATAGTGAGTAAAGCACCTACTGCAAATTAAGCAAAATGCACCCCTAGGGAGAAGATCTGCACCCAGACCAATGGAACAAAATGTAAGTCAACAAATGGGTGTTTCTGTGTGGTTCCCACTCCCTTTGGACATTCCATCAGCATACCCCTAGACATGGAGGGGGGTGCTACACTCAAACCATGCAAAGGAAGGTACCCAACAGAGGTGGTGGGTACCAAAACGGTAGCAAGTTTCAAACACGCAATGGATAGATACAAGGGGACCTTGGTAACAAGGCTGAGGGAGAGGTAAGGATGGAGATCAATTACGGTCTATGGCAGCTAGATAGGTAGGGACCTTAGGGCAGACTAGGTGGGCCAATAGGTCCTTTTTTGCTGACAGCTTCTGTTTCTATGTTTTGGGACTGGGTTGCAGGCTGTTTGCAATGTAGCTTGAAACTTCCAAAAAAGCCCATTTGTACTGTACATAACTTTTACAATATGCAATAATCTCTGGTGAAATAAAGACACCCATCCCGAGATATAATGCATCCCACAATAATGTGTTTGGAAAGAAAAATTCATAAGAAACTGAGCAAGATGATTATCCAGTTTAGGAAGGACTGTGGTGCAAGCCCCACCATAGCAACTATCGAAGTGAGTTATAGTTAGTGCATAAACTGACTATATTAAGGCAAACTGAAGCAGAAAGGCAGTCACAATGGTGTTGGTGGTGCACAAAACCAGTTTTTAAACAAATATTTTGTGTTCGGTCATGTACAGTGGTAGTCATACACAAGTTGCTCGGTACTGAGGTATAACTGGGTATACTGAGGCTAATTTGCATTGACTGTAATGTCATTCTGCCTTGGTATACCCAGGTATACCTCGGTACTGAGCAACTGTTGCATGGCTACCACTGTATATGCACTGTTCAGTTTGAATTAGAGCTGAGCCATACTCCTTGATATTCGTAATGGTTAACTGTCATAGATGCATGCAAAGTGAAAAACTATGCTACAGAGTGCTACACAAAGGGTTGATATTTTGTGTGGCCCTTCACTTAGTACCTTGAATACCATAGTGCCCACTTTGCCTAGGGCAGACTATGTAAAGAGGCACTTCACTCAAGAAGTATCACTTTATGTGGCACTTCACTTAGTGACCACTCTATGAGGTGACACATTTTCACTCTACTATGTTCTTTTTTAAAATAAAAAAAAACTTTCTTGAAGTACTTCCCCATCCCCCTCCCTCTCATACCACTTTATCCCATCTCCCGAGTCTGGACCAGTATTAATCCAGAACCCCTTTCCCCACCCACTCAGCTTCCCCCACTAATCCCCCCTATCTCTCCCAGCTCTCACAAAATAATGAAGATAGCAACCCTTCACACCACCCACCAGCAGTACTCAATCCATCCCACCCATCTCCTCCACCTAGCACTGATAAAAGAAAGACACAGACATCCCATCACCTTCAAAACGTTCAGCACCTCTCCCCACCTTCCCCATGCCTCCCATCAAAAGGATACTGCAGCTTAGAATAGGAGACAGCAACTGACACAAACCCTATCACCTCCTCAGCTGGCCACCAGCTAAATGAATGGGAAAGTGCAAAGTACATTACAGATGATGGTCTACTGAGGTGTTGAGAGTGGGGTCTGTGCCAGCTGCCGTCCCCTCTCTTCAGTCTAGCTGCAGTATCCTTTTGACGGATGGCATGGGGTTGCAGGGTGGGATTGGTGCTAAGAGTGTGCCAGTGTCTTTCTTTTGATTAGGCTGTGTGGGGGAAGCTGGGTGAAGTTGGGTGCTGCTGAGCTGGTGAGGGGAGGGGCTGTTTTCTTCCAGATTTTGCCAGGTTGGGGGGAGGAGGGGTATTATTTGGTGCTGCTGATTGAGTTGGGGGGAAGGTGGGTCGCATATTGATACTGATCAAGAATAGGGGTGGGATAGGCTAGGCTGTAAAGAGAGGGTGGAAGGATGGGAAAATACTTTAAAAACATTTTAACAGTTTTTTTTTAAAGAAGACTTTACACTGAATTGTTGGCAACGTTATAGAGAAATCATAGTTCGCATTGCATTACAGTATATACAATGTAATAGGTTACATAAGGAATAATACCCAAGTATACATAATATGGGCATAATATTTGGGAAAATGTTTTTCCCATTGACAAAGCCAGTTATATTTTGCCATTATCACCTGCTGATTACAATGGTGAACACACACAGTTTTGCAAAGGAGAAAGCCGCGAGGCGCTGAGCAACTCACACTATACCGTTTACCTATTCCAGTGACACTTACTGAGGTGAAAATGCTCCTCAGCAATTTTATAAAGCAAGGCAAGGGGTGGTGTGTAAAACTCAAATTTTGTCCGTCCTTGTGGGATACTTAGATAAATCCCTCGAGATATGCTGTCAGGGTTTATGTAGCATCCCACACCTTAGATCTATGTTTAAAATTTCTAAGTATACTTTCAATAAAATGATATGTTTTCCTAAATATTTCATCACAGTACTTTTTGTTCTTAAGATCCTGTGTGAAGTAAATATGCAGGTCGTTTAAGCAATTTGTGATATCTAACTTACTGTCAAGAAAATAACATTGATTTCTAGCATTTCACTTGCCTGGGTGCAATACGGTACATTTGTCAGGTTAAATTGCATATTCCATTCATTTGTCCATTGACCTAGCATGCATACTGTAGGTCATTTTTTTAGAGACCTGTGTTCTTCAATCGTACTAACAGGGCCTCCAATTTTAGTGTCATCTGCAAATATACTATACTGTTTAAATGTTTTCCCAGATCTGAGATACATACACTAAATAAAATCGGGCCCAGTATCGACCCATGTGGAGCTTCACTTGAGACCATCACAAAATCTGTGGTGTAACCATTAATTCTGACACAATGTGTTCATTCTTTATTTTTAATTTTTTTATTTTAGTCTTTGGTAACTGGGTAAGGCCCACTAGGCACAAATGCGTTTTTTCAGGGTTGACCTGGGAGCGCTGGGCAGTCAAGTGACTTGCTTAGAGTTACACAGTATGCAAGTGGAGGTTGTGAGACTCAAACTCAGGTCTGGTCTGCTGGATGTTCAAGTTCAAGTTTATCGCAGGAAAGCTCCATTGAGCAAGCTCATTCACAAGGAGGTCCTAAATCATGTACATAGTCAGGAGACTTTGCACAAAAAAGCAACATATAAAAACCAAAATGACACAATATATACATAAGATTAATATGCATCAATTCATGTAAGTACATCATAGCAAAATGAGGTATAGTAAGGTTCATATAATACCAGGTGATCAATTACAACAGTGCAGAGTAGGGATTATTAGCATAAGATAGTGGTAAGTAGAAAATGTGGGGACTGGACTGAGACAGGGGAGAGTAGTTAAGTAAGAGGGAGGGGTTAAAAATAACAGGAGAACATAGTGGAATACGATGGAGGGGTAGATAAAGAGTGGTAAGAGGAGGGAGGGAGCTAAAGAGAGTAGGGGGAAGAGGATATAGGTAAAGAAGGCAAGAACAGAAGAAGGTTATGAGAAGAACTGAATGGTATCATGTCCTGACAAGTGTTGATTCCAGGTGGATGTTCCTGAGGATATGGGGGCAGAAAAGAGGCTTAAAAGCAGCTACAAATATCTTTTAATTTGGGATGCAGTTAACTCTTTCAAGAAATTAACCGAGACAATACTGGATAGTTTCAGGGTGGATTGGAATCGGTTCCAGATTGTTGGAAGAGCATGTGAGAAAGCACATTTACCAAATGTGGTGCGAGTCCTGGGCACGTCTAGAAAGATGAAGTCAGATTTTCTGAGAGAATATACACAGTGGGAAATGCTGATGAGAGATGTGAGGTAGCTCAGCAGTTCGTTCAGGAGTAACTTGAGGATCCAAATACCAGCATGAAGCAGACGTCTAGTGGTAAGTGATGTCCAGCCAACAGCTGTGTAAAGGTCACAGTGATGGGTTCGGTAAGAGGAATTGGTGATGAACCACAGGGTATGGCGGTAAAGTACGTCCAACTTATTTAGGTTTGAGATTGCAGCGTAGCTATAAATTAGGTCCCCACAATCAAGTTAGGGAAGGAATGTGGCCTGCACGAGCCTAATTATAGTTTCTATCGGAAAGACAGACTTGTTTCTGAAAAAGAAACCTAACCTAGCTTTTAGCCTTCTGAAGAGGTCCTCAAGATGATCATTGAAAGAGAGTTTGTTATCTAGCCAAATGGCAAGATATTTAAATTTGGGGACAATTTCCAGGGGTTCGTCTAATGAGGTAGTAATAAAATTCTTCGATAGACCTGGGGGGTTGGTATATGAGTTACTAAGAGTAAAAACCATAGCCTTAGTTTTCTTAGCATTAGGAAGGAGCTTAGCATTAATGAGGTTAATTTCCAGCTGAGCAAAGTCAGCTTGCAGTACATCCTTTACTTCAGACAACGTAGAGCCAGAAGTATACAGAACTGTGTCATCCATAAAGAAATGAAGGTTGGATATGGTAATATGAGAGTCAAGCTCATTGATGTACAAGAAGAGGACAGGGCCTAGGATGGAGCCTTGCCGGACTCCCCTGACAATCGGCAAGGAGGCTGAGTATAAACCATTGGCTTTAACTTTCTGGGTCCTCCCTGCAAGGTAACTGGTGAACCACTGTGTGGTGGAGGGAGTGGCACCAAGTTTAGTAAGGCTGGCGATTAGTAAGTTGTGGTCAACGGTGTCGAAAGCTTTACTTAGATCTAGGAAGACTGCACCAGTGACCTTTTTGGTATCCATAGCAGAGATCCAGTCATTGGTGACTTAACCAATGCTGTGATGGTGCTGTGCTTAGGGCAGAAGCCAGATTGAGCTGGGTTTAAGAGTTAGACAGTTTCGATATGAAGTTTTAATTGATTGTAGATCAGTTTTTTGAAAACTTTAGAGAGAATAGGCAAAATTGAGATAGGCCTGTAATTATTTAGGTCACTTGGATCTCCTGATTTGAATAAGGGAAGGATGTGGGTGGATTTCCAATGGGATGGAACTGTGGCAGAGGAGATGGAGAGATTGAGAATATGAAAAATGGGGGCCGTGAGATAGGCATAACCTAGTTTTAGGAAAAAAGTTTCAATACCATCATCCCCAGCGCTTTTCTTGGTATCAAGGTTAAGTAGTGAGTCTTCTACTTCCTTGTAGTTAAATGAACGCAGCTGGAAAGGACAATCTGAAATGTGGGGAGTAAGGCTAGAGTTTGCTTTATCAATCCCTTGGCCTGCATTAGGCGGGAGTCAAAGGCTAGGCCAGCCATGTCAAAATGGGAATTGAGCTCCTCCAGGATTTGGAAATTACCTTCGATGATCCTGCCATTGGTAAGGATCTTGGCTGGAATGGAGGGGGCACTAGGCCATCCTTCAATGGATTTAAGTGTCCTCCAAATTTTATGTGAATTCCCTTTGGCCTGTTCTAGGGTGGAAACATAGTAGTTTGCTTTAGCAGTGTGGATGCTTTTTACACACGCATTCCTAGCTGCTCTAAACGCCTGCCAATCAGCATTGCTCTTGGTATGCCTGGCCTGGGTCCAGGACTTGTCTCTGTTAGTGAGTGCAGTCTTGAGACTTGGAATAAACCAGGGGTGAATGGTGTGGTGAACCCTGACCTTAATAAAGGGGGCATGCTTATTTGCCAGTGCGACAAGGTTGTTGTTGAGAACAGAGACAGCCTCATCCACTGATTTGGCAAGATAGAGATCTTGCCATCTAACCTCACCTAAGTCAGAAAGGTAATTTCCTGCCTGAAATTTATGAAAGGACTGTTTGTTATGAACTTAGGCTGGTGTCAGTTCTTAGCATGCGATCTTATGCATACAATAACCCCATTCGCTCATATAATTGTGGAACACCACGGAACATACTATTTTATGCTGATGAGTGGTTAATATGACATCTAGGAGTGAACTGTTGGCAAGGTTCAATGTATTATTCCTTGTTGGTTCGCTAACAAGCTGTACTAGGCCAAGCTCATCACAGAGAGATTTCAGACTGTGTGATTTTGGGAAAAGTCAGTCCACGTTGAAATCTCCAAGCATTATTTTCTCCGAACTGGCAACCATGATTAGAGATTTAAGTACATTGAGGATATCAGTTCCACCAGCCGGGGGCCTGAAGCCACCTATAATAGTGATGTATTCCGTGGAGGGAAGGTGAAGCTTCAGGGAAACAATCTCATATTCCTTCTGTTTAGATTTACAGGACATATCAGTAACTGTATACTTGGTTTCTGAGTAGACAACAATGCCACCCCCGGATTCCCTATCTGCTCTGAATAGTTTGTAGCCTTGTAGGAAATTTGTTGATCAGTAGTGGCCTTTTGAGCCAAGACTCCATAATAATGTTAAGATATGGTTCAGTATGAGCAGCACATGCTTGGAGCTCCTCTTTAACACTAAACGTACCAAGCTCGTTCACACCTCATTTCTCTAACCTTTACTGCCAGCCCAATTCTGATATCAAAGATGAAATCCAGTAATTAGATTGCAGATTAGCTTGTTGTGTGGGACAACATCAAAGGCCTTGCTAAAGTCAAAGAAGATGGCAAACGGATTCAATACAGTACCTTGATTCAGGGGTCTACTAATATTTTCATAAACACTTATTAGATTTGTATTACAGGGTCTCCCCTTAGTAAATCTATATTGGTTAATACCACCAATACCATTAATTCTGCATTGTTCTTCTAGCATCTTTTTAATACAGGAGTACAAGATTTTACTGCATGTACTGGTTATACTTATTGGTCAATAGTTTCTAGGGTCACTTTTAGTAGCTTTTTAAAATGTATACATTTCTACTTTCCACCAATGATTTTTTTTTCAACTTATATTATTTTGAGGTTCTAATAATATAAGCCATTTCTTGCTGCGTGCTTGAGCACCTTTACGTTTTCACTATGTTCACAATTTTTGGGGCTCTTATTTTATACTCCACAAATGAACGCTAGCATTTTATGCATTTTATGTACTTTACTGCACAAGAAAAATGTGGAAACTGTTTTGGAATTGGAGCAAGCGCTTGAGTACAGATAAGTAGTTTATGTGGCTTTCAATACATTTGGCATATTTGGATTTAGTGTTAGAGGGGAGCTCCAACCATATGGAGTTTGCAATGCAGCTCTGTCAAAGCAGGCAAATGGTTAGTCATTGAACACAAGGGTTACTGTTGAGATGGTTGACCTGTTAAAGACCTGGTTGTTGGAAACTTTCGCCTATTGCTGAATCTGCCTTTTAGCTTTAAGCAAAGGAGAAATTCGAGTGTACCAAAATAACCAGTTGCTTACAATGTAAGGATACTGAAGGCTTATTCTTGAATACAGCTGTGCAACAGTTAATGAATCTTTGAACTAAGTACAACTTGAGGCTCTCATCCATCTTATATGTAAAGTGATAAGCAAATTTCACTTGGTAATCAAAATGACCTCAATTCAGATCAAGCTCTCTGTATCAGTTTTGCTCACATGGGCAAATTTTGCAGGTACTCTAAAATCTATACTCACTGGGTGTTTGACTAATTTATTAATTCGTATTTGACTATTGATGCACACACCTGCACTTTATTCTCTTTGTGCCAATTCTCAAAATATTCAATGCTACTATGTATGTAATACTTTGCTGCATACAAAGGAAAAAACACTTTTTTTTTAATAATTTTTATCAAGTGGGCAAAGTCTGCATTATGAAGTTTATTTATGAAACAAATGAAAGAAATATTTAAATAAATGAGAAATATTTGATTTCATAACATGGGTGCACAGAAACATGCAACCGGACTGGCTCAGTCACTTTGCGAGGCCATGGATTAAGTTAGCATTAATCCATGGCCCCATGGAGTGCCTCTGGAGATCTGCGATTGGATCTCATTTTTTTCCCCTGTGAATCAAAGTTGTGTGACAACCATTTTATCTTGCTAGTTAGCAAGTAGAATAACAGTATGAGATGTCACGTGTTGGAGCTGCTATCCCCCAGATGTGTAAAACCTCAGCAACTGCTTGGTTCCCCACCCACTCGCCCGCCCTGTGGATCCCCAAGAACCAGCGCATACGTTGCATGTGTGCAAGAAATTCAGATGTTGGTCTGTCTGTCTGTCTGCCAGAGCCGCACATGTAGTGCAGTACATGGATGTCCCCCAGTAGTTTGCCTGAATGCACCATCCCACTCGCATTTGTGTGTAGTGGAGAAAGACACAGACAGCAAGCACAGATAGTTGTGGCAGCTTAGTTTTATACCCCACTTGTTGGTGAGAGAGTGAGAGAGCTGAGCGAGAGAGAGGGAGAGAGAGATAGGGAAAGGGAGCAGCTGCTGTACTGCCACATGCAGGGAGACACAGATCGAGAGATGGCAGTTAATGTGTGGCAGGATGTAACCTGCGGCTGTCTGACATCTCTCCCCAAACTCCTTGTGTGTCAAAAGAGCTGCCATGTTTCTTATCCCCGTCCTGTCCTCTGCCAAATCTGTCCAGTACTGATGTTCTCCTTGTCCCTATCCCGACTTGCAGGAATGGGACTGGTGATGTGGAGAATGAGGGAGATTGCATGAGAGAAAGACTCTGGTGTCTGTCACATCTGTTTGATGGGTTGCAGCAGTCAGAGGATCATGGAAAGGATGAAATGGCGCTCCATGAGCAAAACTACTGCGGAAGGGTAACTATGTTGACAGTGTCTATGGGGCTGACTTGTGCTGTGAGTGGGCACCCCCCAATCATTGCAACTCACAGGTAACATTGCAGCACCACCACAGGACCCTGTTGCTGATTTCAGTCTTGTGCCGGTGAGTGAGAGAGAGAGAGTCAGTGTTCTGCCAGAGAGAGAGAGAGAGGGCATTCCCCGTGTTTGTGTCCCAATGTGCAGCTGACATTCCATGCACAATCATTGCCACCCACATCCCTAGCTGCCATCCCTAGTTGCTGTGTAATAGAAGTGTACCCCTGGATAGTGGAGGGAGAGACAGTGAGAGAGACACAGCGAGAGATGTCAGGGGCAAGGCATGCATTTTCCTGTCTCTCTCTCTCTCTCTCTCTCCATGTGGCATGTAGCAGTGTACACTGACCATATGTTATCAGGGCATGAGAAAATATAGTATGGGCACAAACCTATTGTACAGGACAGTGAGGTGTAGGGTGATCCATGCTGTACCTCTGTCAGCATCCAGGACCCCATTGCTGATTTCAGTCTTGTGCCGGTGAGTCAGAGTTCTGCCAGTGAGAGAGAGCATTCTCCTGGTCTGTGTCCCGATGTGCAGCTGATGTTCGCTGACATTCCCTGTGCAATCAGTGCTACCTGCTTCCCCTTCTGCCATCCCCAGTTGACATGTAATAGAAGTGCAATAGAAGTGCACCCTTGGACAGTGGAGGGAGAGACAGTGAGACAGACATAGCGGGAGATGTCAGGGGCAAGGTGTGTACTCCTCTGTCCCTCTCTCTCCATGTGGCATGTAGCAGTGGGAGTGCACCGGTGATAGAGACTGTAACAGTGAGAGACACTGACAGGCAGATCGGCACATATGCAGTGTTGTCTGTCTCATTCTGTCTGTGGTCCATCTTTCCATCTTGTGGAATGGGGATGGCATGGGGGAGTAGGTTGCAACCAATGCAAGAAGTGCACAGAGCTCCAAGTTTTGGTAGCATGAGATACAGCAGAACAGAGAACATTGCCAGCAGTGAAAGAACTGCACAGTTTTGAAAGGTACATTGCAGTCTCCCCACCCCCAACCTTACAGTGATTGTGAAGACAGAGTGAGAGAGACAGAAATGGGCATTACTGTGCATGTGGATTGTATGGGGTGGGGCTACATTACAGGTGGAAGGCAATGTAGCAGACACTGTAATGCACAAGAAGTGTCACAGATCATGTCAGTAGTGTATCTGTGACATTTCTATGGGCATAAAAACAATGCAGCAAGCATTCTTTGCTAGGGACTATTTTGAAAGGTGGCAGGATACAGTACCTTTTGTGCTGTTTAAACAGCAAAAAAACAACGTACTGGATTTGTTTTTGTTGTTTAAATATAACGCATGTTATAAGTGCAATAGCTCACACCAGAGTGCCTCACAACACACCAGGGGTGTTGATTAATTCCCAATAACTGCACACTCTGTCGTGGGTTATTGCTTACAAATCCTATGTCTGGTGCTGGCGTTCCCTCAGGCTGGTGGAGTAGGGAGGAGCCTGTTTTGTTGTTTGCAATTGGTTCTGCTTTAAACACATTTAAGTGCACTGACTGGAAGGACCAGGGAGCTGAAAGAACTTTGTACTTTTGAGTAGTTCTATATTATAGATGATAGTTACTTACAACACACCAGTAATACCTTTAGAGTTCTCTGAACCTGGCTGGAACATCAGTCCCTTGGATTACAGGTTAATTCCTAAACACAGAGAAACATTATCAGTTAATAAGGGTCTGAAATATACCACATTAATAATCAAATGAAGACCCGAGATCTCTTCTCTCTAATCTGGTTACAAAGTTGTATCCCTCTAACCTACTTTATCCTCAACATAAAAAGATACTAATATACCAACCCTATGTGAAGATCCTATTCCAATCATTTTGAACTTTGCCAGTGTTGAGGGACTTTGCAAACATGTGTGTTGGGGCGGTGACTATCTTGGCCACAGTTTTCTTTAATAATCTGGGGATTAGTCTGTCTGGTACAGCTGAGTTAGAAATATCCAAGGTAGCTATACTGTACCTGAATATACTGAACGTCAGATGATGAGATGAAGATACAATTTAACTCATGAACGTTTCCATTATCAATATGCATATTATTGCAGGCTGCGAGCCCTTTGAACTCCCTCGCACAGCCAGGAAAGCAGGTAGCACAGCACAGGTTGCAAGCCTTCTCAACTCACGCCCACAGCCAGGAAAGCAGCTAGCACAGCCCAGGCACAGAGCAACTGTGAAATTGTGTTAAAATACTTTAAAGTCGGCAGACAACTACTGATTGATTTTTATGCACTGTTTGCTCGCTCACTAGGAGCCTTGTTTAGTCCACCTGCTCTGTGTTACTTTAAGAGGTCTCTGTTTGTACTCATTTCCACAGTTTTGTTTGCTTACATTGGTTTTAATGCCCATTCTAAGTCTCTGTTAGACTGTGTTTGCATTATATCTGTATCGTGCCTCTGTTCTAGTGCTTCTCAACTGTGATTTGTGCTAGTTTTGCTTACTGCATTGCAATCCTGATACTGAAGGGGGTCTCCCATTGTGATTCTCTGCTCCTGGACTTTCCACCACTTACTGAGGGTTTTACTGGGCATGTGCAGCTCTCTGAGGTCAGGAGCAGGAGAAGGAGCCCCCCATTTGTCTACCTCCCTGCCCTGAACCTTTATCCCCTTTGTCTGCTGTACCTAGCAAACCCTCCCTGCTTAAATCTTCTATTTTTCTTCCTTCCCCACAGGTTGCAAG
Source organism: Neoceratodus forsteri (assembly GCA_016271365.2). NCBI lineage: Eukaryota > Metazoa > Chordata > Ceratodontiformes > Ceratodontidae > Neoceratodus > Neoceratodus forsteri. Next base: position 797,786,827 of record CM057459.1, on the reverse strand, counting down.
CCCTCTCAACTCCCTCCCACAACCAGAAAAGCAGCTAGCACAGCCCAGGTACAGAGCAGCTGTGGAACTGTACTAAAGTATTTTAAAGTTGGCAGACAACCACTGATTGATTTTTATGCACATTAGGCCCTATGCATTATGCCTACGCATGTGGAAACCAGGTGCGTAGGCATAGATATGCTTGAATGCCACATAGAGGGGATCCCACAGACCCCTCGCGGCATTCACAAATGGGGCACAACTTGGACATATGCTGGATGCTTTGGCCGAGCAGACATCAATGCGCTGGGGGCGTTCAGGGGGTATGCCCACACTATGCAGCATGCACAAAGCCGTGTAGTGCAGCACAAAAGGGCATGTAGGAGGGAAGCAGTTATACCAGGGTGATCCCTGTAGTAAGTCTCCTACACACCTTGCCCCAGTGCACACCAGATGAGAGAACAGCATAGTGACAGATGGGCATCTCCCACAGAACAAGACAGCCCCATCCCCGTACCCCAGGGATTGACCCCCCACAAACATGGTGCTGCCCTGTTCCTACTGAGACTGCACCCCCCCACCCCAGGGCAGCACCACCATGCTGCCCACAGCCTGACACTGCTCTTGCAAGGCTCCCAGTGAGGCAAGGCTCATCTCCCCTCATGGCTGCACCCATCCCCAGATCGCATGGCCACCCAATGTGGGCACCTGCCCATGGTAGTACAGCCCCCCTCACCCATACAGACCCAGAAGTGCCCTGAATCCCCATCCCACACCACCGCAGACCAGCGATATTCCCCCCACACACACGCACCTGCGGCACTGACACCCCCTCCCCACATGGTCCGTCGGTGCCACATCTTGGGACGGCCAGAGGCACTGGCCACCACACAACTCCATGACCACTGGCCATCTGACATCCTGATGCATAAAGGATGCACTCTAGGACACGGGATGGGCATCTGATTTGATGCCCGCCTGGGTCCGCAGCCCCACCCCTGTCTGTCCCACATGACTCTGAGGGGGCCGGTGCTGTGGACAGGTGGCTGGTGTTAGTGAATGCCAACAGGTGTGTACCTGTCCACACGTGCAGAGCTACGCTGCAGGATACATGCCTTAGGCACATACTTCCCGCCAATTAGTGCACAGCCCCCTGTGTTTGCTCACTAGGAACCTTGTTTAGTCCACCTGCTTCATGCTACTTTAAGAGGTCTCTGCCCTCATTTCAGCAGTTCCACCATTTACTGAGGGTTGTACTGGGCATGTGCGGCTCTCTGAAGTCAGAAGCAGGAGCCCCCTCCCCGTTTGCCCAGCTTCCTGCCCTGAACCTGACTCCCTTTGTCTGCTCTTCCTAGTAGACCCCTCCCTGCCTAAATTTTCTGTTTTGTCTTCCCTCCTGACAGGTTGTAAGTCCTCTCAGCTCCCTCCCACAGCCAGAAAAACAGTTAGTACAGCCCAGGCACAGAGCAACTGTGGAACTGTGTTAAAGTACTTTAAAGTCAACAGACAACTACTGATTGATTTTTATGCACTGTGTTTGCTCACTAGGAGCCTTGTTTAGTCCACCTGCTCTGTGTTACTTTAAGAGGTCTCTATTTGCACTCATTTCCACAGTTTTGTGTGCTTACATTGGTTTTAATGCCTGTTCTAAGCCTCTGTTAGACTGTGTTAGCATTATATATGTATTGTGACTCTGTTCTAGCGCTTCTCAGCTGTGATTTGTGCTAGTTTTGCTTGTTGCTTACCGTGTTGTAATCCTGATACTGAAGGGAGTCTCCTGTTGTGATTCTCTGTTTCTGGATTTTCCACCATTTACTGAGGGTTGTAATGAGCATGTGCAGCTCTTTGAGGTCAGGAGAAGGAGCCCACCCCCACCTCCTTGTCTAGCTTCCTGTCCTGAACCTGACTCCCTTTGTCTGCTCTTCTTAGCAAACCCCTCCCTGCCTAATCTTCTGTTTTTGTGCCTTCCCCACAGGTTGCAAGCCCTCTCAACTCCCTCCCACAACCAGAAAAGCAGCTAGCACAGCCCAGGTACAGAGCAGCTGTGGATCTGTGTTGGCCCCAACCTGGGTGGACACTACCCTTATAGGTAGTTCAGGTCATGTGACCTATCTCTCCAATTTCCCTATTGTTTTTTATACTGCTTCACCACAGGAGTCACTGTTGTACATAATAAGTTACACTGCATCCTTAGCATAAATTAACCCTTTCTATATTAGCCCATAGCCCTGTCCTGTGCTAGCTCACTCTTAGCAGCGGCATCCCAAGTGTTCCCTCTACCTCATCCCATCGGAATTCAAACCTTTAGACTTCCCTCACCACAGTCAGTGACCATAACCATTAGGCCATCCAAGTGACAACACTTTATCTAAGTTTTTTATGCCCCTTAAACCCCATTACTCCACACCAGTCCTAGACCTTCTTGTGCCAACCCCACCCCCATTTCCATTACTGATCCTGAGTCACCCGGTTGGTGTGTTAGTGTATCACTGCCCTATGCCCCCTACTCGACTAAGACTCACTGTTAGTATATGCATTGGAGTACTGCTCCACCCAACACCTCCTATACTATCTCCTGCTATATGACTGCAATGCAGGCCCTAAAGGGTTAGTAATATTTGCCCTGATCATAGCAGCAATTATCCCTACTAGCCAGTACAAGCACCAAATGAATTGGTGCTGCCCCCATCCCACAACTATGTGCCCCCCCGGCCTGCCATTATGTGCAATATTACTGGTAACAATCTTCACCTCACCAGACAGCCTGGTCACTTTACCAGCTCGCTGTACTCACCCACCCTCTCCCTGCTAACCCGCCTCACCTCACCACTATGCTACAAAATGTGTGGGCCGAATAGTATGCTCAAGCCAAAAAACAAGATTAAAATATTTAAATGCTTCCTACTAATGATAGCTATGCTGCTCCTCCTCTTTTCAGGTACTGTAACATCCAACCAAACCCTGGCCTGGTGCAGCAGCTGCACCAACATGGCTCTAACTCTCAAAATGCTAAAGCTATCATCAATCAATATTTGTAGCCTCCTGGCCATATATGATGTTATCCAAGTCTGGGTCATCCAGCACAGACCAGATGTGCTATTGGTGGTGGAGACCTAGCTTACCCCTAAGACCTATGACTCTGCTATTTCCCTGGATGGATATACCCTTTTTAAGCATAACAGGTTGGGCAAAAGGGGTGGGTGATGTGCTATCTACCTCAGAAATACTCTGCAGGAGCATGCTCTCCCCTTACTGGACACTGGGAGAACCATCCAAACCATGGCCATACGACTACTTCTAGGGACCAATGGTAAGACTCTCACTGTAGTCCCTGTCTACAGCCTCCCTCAAAACCAGGCCAGTGACATCAGTGTGGTTACCGAATATCTGTCCAATCTAAAACAAAACACTGAAGTGGTGCTTCTAGGGGATTTTAATGTGAATTGGCTGGCCCCTGAAGCTGACCCTTTCAAGGATGCCATCTCCTATATCAATGTGTGCAAATAGTTGATTCCCCTACCAGTGTTAACTACTGGACTGGCTCCAGTATACTGATAGATTGGATAGTTACCAACTGCCCTGAAAGAATCACGGTCACCACAGTTCTCCCTGATTTGCTTAGCGGCCATTCCCTGGTCCTTTGTCTTTTGTCGAACAAGGCTCCTAAACTACCTGGAAAAATGGTAACACATCATGTCCTTAAGCCTGGGCAGCTCAAACATCTCAAGGCCTCCTTGTTACAAACAGACTGGACCCCTATCAATGCTGCTCAAAATGTAGGCCAAGCCCTAGAATATTTCATTGCTAAATTCAACGTAATCTGTGATAATGATGCAGCTGTAAAAAAGCAGAAGGTGAAAGGTATAATCAATCCTTGGATTACTCCAACCCTCCTAATTCTCATGGCCAACAGAGATAACCTCTGGCATCATTCCTGGGCCACTGGCAAGAAAGCTGACCTGCAGCAATACAGAGATGTTAGGAATGCCTGTACCAGGGAGGTCCACCTAGCGAAAATCAACCACTTCAAAGAGGAGTTCACAATTTCCAGGAGAGATGACTGGCAATTCTGAAGTAACATCAAAGATATCACGGGCAATTCCAGTAAGTCATTCCCCTCCATGTTGGAGATAAATGGGGTAGTCACCCAGGACCCCAAGCTCCTTGCCAACACTTTCAACTTGGCCTTCTCTGACCTGAGTGGTATACTTCCCCCTGGCTTTCTCAAAGTACCAGACAACTCAACTGACACCGGGAGTTGTGACACCCCTCTAGGTCATCCCCCTTTTCATTTTAAGACAGTCTCCTAGACGGAGGCTAAAAAGTACCTGCTAAAGGTGCTCAGAAAGTCTAGGTTTAGTAGTGACTCACTAGACCTTAAGCTCGTTAGTCAAACCACTGATGAAGTCCTAACACCTCTCACAAAGCTATTAAATAAGTTACTATGCCTTGGCCAGTTCCCCCAGCATTGGAAAGCAGCTGGGGTTACACCTGTACATAAGGTGACTGTGCCCAGCACACTAATTACCACCCAATCTCAATCCACCCCCCCAAAGGTGCTTGACCATAGTGTGGTGGATCAAATAAACGAGAACCTAGAGAAGTACCAAAATCCAATGTTCAGAACAGCATGGATTCCAGAAAGCACATAGCACCACCACTGCATTGCTTGAGTACACCTCCTTTATATATAATGCCCTTGACTGAGGGCAGCTTGTGGGGCAATTCATATTGACCTCACAAAAGCTTTCGACACGGTGAACCACACCCTCCTCTTAGATGCCCTCCATGAGACTGGCCTATCAAATGATGTAGTTGGGTGGTTTTGTAGTTACCTTGGAAGTACAGTAGGTCCCAACAAGTCAAAATAAGTGGCATCTTATTTGATAGCAGGTGAGTGTTATCCAGTGTCCCCCAAGGCTCGGTCTTGGGCCCATTACCATTTAGCCTCTTCCTCAATAACCTCCCCAAGGCATGCTCCAATAATATGCTGCTATATGCAGATGATGTTGCCATTTATTTTATTTATTTAGTTTTTGTTGACCGGGTAGGTGCCATAGCCACAAAGTCAATATTTTCAGGCAAGACACGGAAGGTTACAAACAATGAAAACTTTGTCATACAGATCAGGGAATAAAATGTTACAAGTTGCATCTGGTAAATATTTATACCAGTCTACCTGACCCACTTCCACTTGAAACACAGCTCTAGGTTAGTTTCTCTGACATTGAGACCTGATTTAAAAAGCATCAGCTGCTAATGAATTTCAAGAAGACCAAGACCATGCTCTTCTCTAGCCTGCACAACAGGTACGAATCACACAAACTAACCATACTGAGCAATGAAGGCTCACCGCTTGAACAAGTCCCAAATTTCAAGTGCCTTGGGATCACACTGAATGCCTCCCTTTCCTATGGTATGCATGCTGACCTTGTTGTAAGGGCAGTTAATCCCAGGATAGGACTGTTATATAGGAACTGGGACTGCATGACCTCAGATGCACTCCGGACTGCAGTAACTAGTTCAATTCTATCACTGACTACGGCTTAGTTGTTTATGGAGTAGCCATGGACACCACACTCAAAAGGATCTGCACAGCCCTCAACAAGGCGTGCAGGTTGAATACTGGAGCTCACAGGCTAACACATACTTGTGATCTGTGTACACAGACCAATTGGTTAAACCTGAAAGGCAGAATCACCTATCAGACCTGCCTTCTGGCAAAAAAATCAGTCTTGACCAATCCACTCCTGTTGCTCAGAAATACCTAATCCCCACATCTAACCCCCACCTAAATCAGGGCTTGTCTAAACTGGTGTATCAAGCTCCTTTCAGCCACACCTTCCAGGTGCAGCATTGCATTTCATATTGGGCTCCCTGCTGGCTAAATAACCTCCCCACTGGTATTCGAGAAGAGTCCAAAGTTGGTCCTTTTAAGTGTAGTCTTAGGAAACATCTCTCTATACTTAGTAGCTGTGACTGTCAACTACAAGTCACTCCTCTCCCTACATGGCACCTTTCCTCTCCTTCCCACCCCCCTTAACACCCTTCTCCCACACCTTCCCCCTCCCATTTCACTCACTTCCCCCAACCCCTCACCTCTCCCTCTCATACCTCAACCCCCTACTCTCACTACTTCTCTTCCCTCCCATCCACCTACTGTTGATACTGTTCCCAGCACCACCACTACCCTGCCCTCTCAACCCTTCCTCTACTCCCCACCCCTATGGTACTCAATATGGTCACTCCCTCCCCGATCATGCCTGCACTCTCCCTTCTACTTCCCAGTCCCCCTTATAAGTGTCTGTCATTTCCTCCTCTCCCATCATACTGGACACCTCACCCCTTCCACCCTCTAACAACACCTAACTCTGGCAGCACTGTTTTCTTAGTATTATCTTTTGATTGTCTTGATCTTTTTATTGTTTCTGTTTTTCACAGAATGTATAAATTTGTCTCCACACCTTCATCTTCATTTCTCCCCCTGGTCTAACTTGTTTTTTACCTCATTTTGGTGCACTTATGCTAGTCCTCTGAATGTACCAACATGACGGTATTCTATCCTGCCTCAACTGTACTTATCTTGTTGTTATCAAATTGTATGTCAAAATTATTGTTTTTATATGCCATTGTATTCATGTTTTTATGATGCAGAACCTTTGTAAGAGAGCCTCTGGTTCAAAGATATTGTAATCCTAGCAATAAATAAATAAATAAATAAATAAATAAAAATCTGCATTCTTTTTCTGAAATACTGTGCAGAAATGTTTATCAAAATTTTCTGCCACTTTTGTTTTATTTCATTATCTATTTTTAATGGCCCACCCACTGGCTGTATTGATTTAGTTGAGTTTAGGAATCTATAAAAAGCCTTGGGATTATATTTCTCCCTTGCAAGTTTTAGTTCATTATTCTTTTTTCTTTCTTATTTCTCTTTTGCAGTGTCTGACAGCCCTTCTTGTATCCTGTAACTATTTTTTTTGTTCAATGTTTCTTGATAACTTTGTAGAACCCCTTTTTTATATTTGTTAATCTTTGAAGTGAATAATACAGATATTACCTTTCTTATTATAAATTAACTTTTTATTATGCGTCTCTTCTAGGAAGGATCATGGAGAGAATTTAGATGCAGTGTTAAATGAAGCAATGACTACTTGGACAATTAATCTTTTATTGCTCATTGCTGAGGAAGAGACACTTATAGCTCACAAACTATTATAGCCTGCTACTGCTCCTATGCAGCAAATATCAGAGCAATTAGTACCAGTGGGAAGTTCAAAGCACTTCACCTGTCACACTGGCACATCAACAGGCAAGCAGCTCAGTGTTCACTGAGGTAAATTCGGTGGTGTTTCCAAACAGAATCTTGCTTCTAACTGCCCATCTTCATGGAGTGCTCATTCAACTTTGGGAGCAGTGGGGCAGAAGAAATCACCAGATTGGTCATCCTGGGATCCAGGGACTGTCCCACATGCCAAACAGATTATTGTGCAAGCCATTTCACAGTCCGGGACTAAGGTAATGGCACTGCCTCTCAATCCTGCTGTTTCTGATTCTCCCATGATGGACATTGGGCCAGCTTACCCCTTAAGCCAGTTCACCTCTAATGCTTCTGCAGCTTCTTTTCCTCTACCTGAGCCTCGGGACTTATTTTCCCATTCTCGACCCATTGAGACTGCTTCAAGACCTTTGGTGCATAATGACCTTTTTTCTTCCCATGAGTCTGTCCCTTCCCCTCTGGTGGTGACACCTGATGTCTCTGATTCCTTGGTTGCTTTGGCGAAGTCTCCTGCTCAGGTTCCAAATACAGCTTCGGTAGCTGCAATACAGCCAGAGATGGCTGCCAATATCCCACTGGGCTGCGATTTGGGCCCTTCTTCTACAACGCATACTCCTGTGAGTTTGAAGCACAGTCCACCTGAATAGCCAGGGACTTCTACATCCCAGATACCTCCCCATGCTGACTCTTTTCCCTCAAGCAGACCTACACCACAGGCTTCTTCTAGAGGAGCACAAAGGACATAGGCTGGGTTATTTCATGCTCCTCATCTCCCTGCTAAAAGGCACAATGCTCTCCGGGTGCATTATGTAGAGGGTTTGGAGGAACTCCCTGACTGTTTGTACATTTCACGCAGTGTACTGCAGGATTCTATGGGTTTTTGTGCCAGTGTATTATATGCCCTCACACATGTCTCTAATTAATCTGATTATGATATTAGTTTCAAGACCTTAGGCAGTCTGGACAAATTCTGGTACAAATATTAACAGTTGCAGAATACCTCTCCCCACCCCCCTGGGTCGATTTTTTGGTGATCTCCCTCACCAAGCTATCCTTTAAGACTATAAAAGTGCTGTTTCATAACAAAGGGGACAATATGACAGAGATGGTCTATTAGCTAAAGCAGCCATGCAAGGTTTAGGGGGAATCACACCCCCATTTTGTATTCCAAACAGATTTGAATCAGGGGCTGAAAGGTGAAAGTGAATATATGACAAATGGAGGTGGGGGTGTAGTGTAATCCCCCCACCAGCCCCTTATTTAACCAGTATGCACACCTCTCATAGTCTAGGGGAAAAGAGAAGGGTGGGGGTTACATTGATTTGCCACCATTAGACAAGGTGGGATTTGCCAGAGAGGGTAGACATTATAAAGCAACACAAACCAAGCATGGCTACTACCTGGCACACACCTGGTGGGACCAATACCATGGCCATAACCCAGGTCCTGGGGAGAAAATGTTTGCTCAGGGCTGTGCTAGGTTTGAACTTCTGGACAGGGGTACCCAAATAACTCCACACACAGGAAGCAATATCATAAATGTCCAAACCAGGTTGGGATTCTAGAGTGTGGCTTTATTCCATAACACAGTAGGCACACACAAAGCGAAGATGGACCTCCAAGGGTTACATACGCTGTAAATGCAGACATCTGTGGTACAGAACACCAAATTCCCATATTGCATAGGATGACTGTAGAACTTATGGACTAGCCACCTGTAGAACACACACTTTCTCCTGGAAAAGACACACACAGCCAGTACTTGGTCATTTCCCATATGGCATGTGATAAGGTGTGGCACACAGACCACAAAAGAGCACTACAGGCACCACACTTGCAGAACCCACATAGAAGGGGTAAACTGGAGAAACCCCACTCACTGGGGTAGAAATGGAGAAAACCCACTCACTGGAGTAGAACTTTCTTCAGGCATTGGCCACATGTACTGACAGAAAAGAACAAAGGTGCACTTCAGAACCCATAGTGCTAAACAGGTCACTCCAGATGGGGGGGGGGGTCTCCCGTCTTTTGTTTCCAAGTTCGTATTTGGCCATCCCTCTGGTAAATACCTTCCTCATCATAAAAACGGCTCCTGTCTATAATCCCCAATGGCTCTGCGAGTCCTTACATGTAACTTTGTCACTAGGAGCGAAAAATCTGCACATAATATGTCTCTACAATCCGCCCACCGGTGGGGTGGAAAGTTTCCAGGAACTACTCCAACTAACATCACAAGCGATTAACATGAATGAGGCCAACATACTTGGTGATGTAAATCTAAACTGGCTGGGCCCGTCTCATAGCACTCTTGCATCTCTAGTCCAAGGTCTTAACTTCCACCAGCTTATAACTGAGAACACCAGGATGATTAACTCCCAATCAGGTACGCTGTTAGACTGGATCCTCACAAACAGACCTGATCATATGACAAAGGCATGTGTCCTGGCTGATGCTATAACTGACTACTCACCTACTATCTGCCACTGGCACTCTGGTCCATCACCCTCTCCTCAGTCCCGCCTGGTCACATTTACCAACTTTGCACATATGGATCTAAATGCCTTTCTCCTAGACATATCCAACATCGACTGGTCCGAAATCTACCAAGCAACAAAAGCTGAAGATGCCCTAGATGTGTTCCTGACCAGGTTTCAGAGATGTACAGAATAGGAATGCACCAAAAGCACAGAGAAGGGTCATGGGTCAACAAACGAGATGGCTCCATAAAGATCTTCTCCGACAACTCAGAACCAGGGATAATCTGTGGAAGCACTTCAAAACCACTGGTCTACCCAGGGATCACTTAATGTACAAGCAACACAGAAGCTCCTGCAAAAAGCAGATTAGGCTTGCAAAAAGCAAATACTGCCAGAACCTGCTAGCCAGCTCTGCACATGATCCCCGAAAATTCTGGGGTCACATCAAGACCTTCCTTGGTACCTCACAATCTGTAACCCCTCGGAAATTATACTAGATGGAATCCACTGTAACGACTCCCTCACCATAGCAAATGCTTTCAATAAACTGTTCTCTGATCTGTCTCCTTACACATCTATACTATCAACTGTACCTGCTGCACCTCAGCCCTCTTCTACTAGTGAACCAGCCTGCCCCCAACCAATAAACCTGTGCCTCATGCAACCAAGCCCTTCTACTTCAAAGCTGTGTCCGGAACACAAGTCTTTAAACTACTAAACACCATATCTGACAACACCAGCCCTGGATCTGACTCTCTGGAACCACGCCTTCTTAAGGCAGCTGCTCATCTCATCTCCTATCCACTAGCCAAGGTGTTCACACTGTCCCTCTCCAATGGTACTGTTCCAGATATCTGGAAGTCTGCAAGAATTACCCCCATCTTCAAAAAGGGAAATAAGAACGAAATCTCAAATTATAGACCAATAGTGATTCTCTCGGTCCTCAGCAAAATCCTAGAAAAACTTGTAGCCACCCAGACCATTGAGTTCCTTGAAACCTCAAAATTGCTTTGTGAAGCATGACATGGTTTCAGAAAAAATCACAGCACCACAATTGCATTAGCCAAATTCACCTCTGACACTCTCACAAACATGGACGAAGGTCAGCTCACTGGGGCTGTTTTCATCGACCTCACCAAGGCTTTCGACCTCGTGGACCACCCCTTACTCCTGTCCACCCTCCAAGAACTTGGCTTCTCATCTCCCATAACGAGCTGGTTCAGAAGCTACCTAACAGATAGGACCCAAGCTGTCAAACTTAACTCTGCAATCTCTGGCAGTACCACTATCAACATTGGAGTGCCACAAGGCTCAATACTGGGCCCTCTCCTGTTCTCATTGTTCATAAACAACCTTCCTAGCAGCATAGTATCCTGTGCCTCTCTTCTCTATGCAGATGACCTGGTCATCTATGCTAAAGTGGATAATACTGACCACCTAAGTGTGACGCTTACCTCTGCCTTCCACACTGCTCAACATTAGCTAAACTCCCATCGCCTTATCCTGAACTCCAGCAAAACCAAAGCTGTGCTACTGGGCACTGCCCATAAGCTAAGATCCTGCTCTTCTCCTTTAAAAATCCTGGACCTGGATGGGACCCCTCTTGAGGTTGTTAGCACATTCCGCTATCTTGGCATACTACTTGACCAATCCCTGAACCTGAACCTGCATACTCAAGAAACCTGTAAAACTGTGAACTGCAAACTGGGGGCTGCCGACAGAACCAGCTATATGCTTACACCTGCTGCCAAGCTGGCCATTGCCAGAGGAATCCTCCTACCCACTCTAACCTACTGTGCTCCCATCCTGACTATGGCACATAAAACTACCCTGCAAAAATGGGATGTCACCTACAACAATGTTTGCCGGTATGCTTCAAAGGCCCCCCGGCTCAAGCATCACTGCCAACTGTACAGAGACCTAGACTGGCTCTCTCCCTCTGCCACCAGACTTTACTATCTAGGCTGCCTCTCTGACTCCATCATCAGAATGGACAGACCAGCATCACTAGTAGAGCTGCTTCAGCCTGCTTCCTCTTCGCGTGAACTGAAATCATCAGATAAATCTCTCCTGAAAGTTCCCCGCTGCCGCACCTCAAAGGGGTCTGGTGCGTTCGGGCATATTGCCCCACAAATGTGGAACATGCTGCCACTTGACCTAAGACATGCATTCTCACACTACCTTTTCAAGCGTGGGCTACGCAACCACCTAGCTACAATGGACCAATGTGCCTGTTATGACCCTACCTGAGCCTGTCCTTCCCCAACCCCTTTCTCCTACCTCATCCTCCCCCCATATTCTGGATCCCCTCTCTCCAAACACTCGCTCTCCCTACTATCTCTTCCTTACCCTATCTATCTGCTGGTTGCCCATATTTCCCTTATCTGCCTTCTCTGTTATGTAGCCTATTGCACTTTTTAATGATTATGTTATAAGAAATTAGACCTTACTGTTATGCCTCTACTATGCTTAATGTCTGCACCTTGCCTTTCGCCGTCACACTGTCTGGCTGTTAACTGCTGTTTCAACTTGTACTTATATATTGTACTGAAGGTTTGTTATGTATTGGGTACTGGTACAACTCAGGTCTCAGCCTCCCTACTTTTCGACCACTGTAACCCCCCTCCCTTACCCTGACTGAGCCCCGAGCCCTCGCCTGGTAACAGAACCGTGAGCCTGGGCACTTTCCGCACTCTCGGCTGCTAAAGCTGCTAAATTGCCATACTTCACCCCTGACCCCCACCTCTTGCACAAACTCACGCAGGTGAGCGGTTCCATGAACCCGGTTTCAGATCCCAGCTTTCTGCCGCAAAAGCCGCAAAGTCCCATCGCACCCCGCCTGAATTTTTCTGCTCCTATGCCCGGTAATAGAACCAGTGGTCTAAACTTCTTGCCTTACTTTCGGCTCATCCCCCCTACCCTAGTAGGTTTCTCCTGTTTTGACCGGCATGGCCAATCCTGACTCCACTGTCCCCTCTTGTCACCCCTCCTACAAACTTCCCTCCTATTTCCTGACTATGCGCTGCTCCTATGCCACTCTACGGACCCGTTACAGGAATGACTCGTTCAGCTTCCACAGCAACTGGACCACCATAACCCCCCCTTACCTCCGACTGAGCACCGATCCCAGGCCCGGGAACAGAACCGTGAGCCCGGGCACTTTCCGCATGCACATGCTGCTAAAGCTGTGAAATTGACATATTCCCCGACCCCTGCCTCTGGAATACTCTCAAGCAGGCGAGCGGTTCCATGAGCCCGGCTTCAGACCCCAGCCTGCTACCGCAAAAGCCGTAAAGTCCCTTCGTACTCCAACTGAAGTTCAGCTCCTATGCCTGGTTTTAGAACCAGCGGCCCAGACACTTTTCTTACCGTCAGCTGCTGATGCCACAAGGTTTACTGTATTTCGCCTCCGACCCCCCGCCTTCCTTTATACTTCTAGCCGGAGAACGAACCTATGAGTCCGGTTCCAAGCCCCTGCTACCTGCCGTGGAAACCGTCAGAGTGCAGTCCTAACCTGCTATCATGTATTCTTCGCCCCCGCTTTCACCATGTCCCCCCCTTCTTTCTTCCTCCTACTATGTCTGCTAATATAATCTCTGAGGTCTGTCCCGGCACCAGTACCTGTTTTTTTTCTTGTTTATCTGTAAAATAATTGTGATATTTCAGTGTACCTTGACCTGTAACCCTGCCTCATTGTCCTTGCAATTGTACTATGTATTGTTCCTGTACCTCCCGGGTCGTGCCTGAAAATAGTCACCTGCTGGCTAGTGCACTTACCCGGTAAACAAAAACTAAATAAATAAATACACCTCACACTGCACCAGAGTTGAAGATGCTCTCTAGAAATGTATTTTACACTTAATATCCTCACAGGACACCACAGGGGTGTCAAAGGTAAAAGTTCTGTTCACTTGGACGATCACATACTGGACTTCACAGAGGGCAGACAACTTTTAAAATTGTTTAGGGTGACAGGGTCCCTCTGTCAGAGAATCCACACCTAAAATGCAGGTACAAGCTGGGCAATTTCACACAAAACAAAAGTACTCACAGAAGATGTACACAAGGCAGTTTCATCAAATGTCCTGGTAGGATCAAGGGGATTGTCCCTAACATCCTGGCAGCCTGCTCCATCCCTCCTGGGATGAAACACAGAAAATCCCTTGGAGTCATTTTCCACCACTTCACACAAGCTGGAAGATTTCTGAACCCCACTAGGGTGAAAAAGAAAAAAAAAACAAGAACACTGCAGCTCTATATCAGAGCTGCTGCTGCTGCTGGATCTGCAACTACACTCTGCAGATTCCAGCCACCAACTGACTACAGTATTATATTTCCCTCTCTTACAACAGCTGACCATGGCTTATGCTGCTGCGAGAGTTCTAAATGACATCACCCCTCCAGTTCTCAGCTGAGACTGACAACAGAGAGAGAGAGAGAGAGACAGAGAGAGAGACAGAGTGACATCCATTTACTGGAAAATCACTAGCTGCCTTTCCTGCCTACCACTAATTCTAATGAGATGCTTGTAACCCATGGGAACAAGGGAGTTACACAGCATCTACCCCTCAGTTTTTTCCACAGGAAAGATCGCAGAGTATTGCTTTACCTAGGACAACCCAAGACGTGTTACAAATGTGGGTCACAGGATCACTTAAGTGGGGTCTGTGACCAGTTGAAATGTTGCCTTTGCGATGAATTAAGCCATACCAGTTTCTATTGCATCAGTGAGTAAAAATAAAATCTCTGTGATGAACTTGGACATTCTTACCGCAGCTGCCCTTTGACTGCCCACAACCAGTCAGGAGGCTGACAGTCTAGAACAAACTATTTTTTTCATGTTAGTAAAGAAATCTGCCCAGCTTTCCAATGTTCTGCCCCCAGATTGTGTGGCAGCTACCTCCATGAATGTGCCACCCCCCTTTGGCCCCCCTTCTTCCACAGCTGACTTGGAAGAAGCTGGGAATGTCCTCTCGATGGAGTCTGTATCTAAGGTGATTCTGCCATATCTGGCTAATTCTAGACAAACAGTGGTTCCACGGCATAACAGTGACACCTTTATGGCGTGGAGTCAAAACTACGCCAGATTATGGTGACTGACACAGTCAGCAAACTCTCTGTGCCCCCATAACCCCCTTTACTAAATATACCAATTCTAGGGGGGGGCACTGCTCGGGGAGGGGGGTACAGAGAGTTCATAGATTGTGTCAGTCACCATAACCTGGTGCTGTTTTGACTCCATGCCATAAAGGAGTCACCATTGTGACGGTATGCACAAATAGTTTGGGTAGGTGACTTTAGTTGCAGCTTAGAATTTCAGGCTTTATGGAAGAGGGGGAACAAGGTTTACTGTGATTCAGTAGCACTAAAAAATGTGTAACTGTGTCTGGGTTGATTGACAGTTATCGCTTAAAATACACAAAGAGAGGGAATACTTGAATACTTATTTTAGAAGCACTTTATCTAAACAAATAGATTTTATTTTTCTATCACCTGAGTTGGTTATTAAAGATATTAAAGTTTTCTGCCTGTGGACATTTTGGATCACATAATTTTAATGGTGAAAATTATAACATAGAACTTGTCAGCAGATAAGGAGCTCTTGGCCTACCCAGTCTGCCCATTATCCCTACCTACTACAACCACGCAGACCCTACTTCATCTCTGGCTTTACTGTCTCTTTCCTACTGTTAGGGTTCCACTATGCCTATCCCATGCATTCTTGAATTCCTCTACTGTTTTTGCCCTCACCATCTCCGCTGGGAGATGGTTCCATCCATCCGCCACTCTTTCAGTGAAAAAATATTTCTTCACATTGCCCAAGACTACCCCTCTCCAGCCTCATATCATGACCACTTATTTTTGAACATCTCTTTCTCTAAATGATGCTACCCTCTGTTACCTTATTTATGCCCTTGATGTATTTGAAAGTCTCTATCATATCACCCCTTTCTCTCCTCTCTTCCAGGGTATACATATTGAGGTCATCTAGTTTCTCCTCATATGATTTTTGGTGCAGATCCTGCAACATTTTTGTTGCCATTCCCTGAACTGCCTATACTCTATGTCCATCAGGAGGTGCAGCCTCCAGAACTAGATAAAGTACTACAGATGAGGTCTCACTAATGATTTGTACAGTGGTATCACCAGCTCCTTTTTCTGCATGTGATACCTCTCCCTATGCACCCCAGCATCTCACTGGCTCTCCCCCAGCCTTTTCACATTGTTTGGTCACCTTTAGGTCATCAGATATTATTACCCCTTAAGTCTCTTTCCTGTTTGGTAACTGTCAGTACTGCCCCCCCCCCAATCACGTACTCCTCCCTCGGTTTCTGTGCCCCAAATGCATGATTTTGCACTTCTATGCATTGAATTTTAGCTACTACACTCTTGACCACTCCTCAAGTTTACTTAGGTCCCTCCTCATTGTTTCCACCCCCCTTCCCGATGTGTCCACCCTGTTGTGGATCTTAGCGTAATCTGCAAAGAGGCATACCTTCCCTTCCTGCCCCTCCGCAATATTGCTTATGAAGACATTAAAGATGACAGGTCTCAGTCAGGAAGTCCCAAAAGTTGGACATGGATGGTGGTTGAATTCCTCTGATCATTCTTCAGGTGATGTAAAAAAATCAATTATGCACATCATACAGGTAAGATTATCAGCATTGTGCATCTATTGGGGAATGGTGGGAGGATTCAAAATTGGACATCAATCATTGGCTTCAGAATTATAGGAAGAAACAACAACTCAACCTCAAATTAAGGGAATAATTACAAAAAATAATTTTTCAGGCCAGTGATGGTGCCATGAATTAAACAGATCAAATTCAGGACTTTAAAGGAGCAAATGAGGCTTTATCAGTATGATAGAGCAGCCACTCTTGAGGCAGAATTACAATGCAGAACACAAAAAATGCCTTACAGGGACCCATTTGTGGCATGTAAGGATTGAAAAGTGGTGTCTACTTTTACAGCTTTAAGGAGCCTGAGGGACTATTGCTAGTAGAGATCAGTGAAATACAAAAACTAGTTTTATTTTACTTTAGTCTTTGGTAACCGTGTAAGGCATAAGTGCCTATTTTCAGGGGTGACCTGGGAGCACTGAGCGGTTAAGTGACTTGCTCAGAGTCACACTGTATGCAAGTGGAGGTTGTGAGAATCAAAACCAGGTCTGGTTGGCTAGATGTACCAAGCTTGTGCACAGCTCATTACTCTAACCTCTAGGCTATACTGTCTAGAGTAGATCAGTATGTTCTAGATACTTCAGAAGTAGTTCTGAAATACATGAGGATATAGAAACCTTATTGGGGGCAACCTTTCCAAAACTGGGATCCTCAGAAGAAAATATTCTTATTTCACCTGTAGGGGAAAAAAGGATATTTTGTTTTTTATAAAAATCTTTAAAATCAGGGGCATCATCAGGTTGGGATGTCCTACCAAATTAATTTTATATAATCTTTGCAACCGAGGTGACCAATAATGTTACAAATTGTATTTAGGTTGTTTTCTTGCAGCAGGAAAGATCTATGCATCTTTTTTCTAGGGTCCTACTGTTATTTTTGTATAAAAACAAGAGATAGAATGAACATAGAGAAATGGAGACCAATTTGTTTGTTAAATGCAGATTTTAAGATTTTAATGAAATTATTACATTTACACTTACAGACAGTGGTGCAAGGTCTAATACACCCATCCCAGACATGTTTCATAACCTCTAGATGCAGTCATGAAAATGCATTTCCTATGAGAAAGGCCATAGAATTTTACAAGGTTCATAATGTTTTAGGGTATTTACTGTGTCTTGATCAAAGTAAAACATTTGACAGGATAAGTCATAATTACTTACTTGCAGTTCTGAGTTGATATGGATTCCAGAACATTTATTTTCCTAGATTATAGCCCTTTACATCTCAGCATCTATATCATCATGTAAGTTGGGGTCACGAGGGCAGTCAGTTCAGCTGAAGACTGGTGTAGACAAGGGTGTTCGTTGAGCCCTTTATTATATGTTTTTATTGTAGATCCTTTAATTAGGAAGTTGATTATCTCACAACATATATAGGGTATTCAGGATCCTCCAGGTAGTAGGGTGCTGAAAATCACAGCATATGCACATGATATGTGTGTTTATGTGGCAGACCTATCAAGTGGGGAGGAGGCACTGAAAGTATTTGCCAAATATTCAGCAGTATCAGGAACTCGGTGCACATGGAGAAGTGTGGTCATTGGTTTGGGACACCAACCTGTATCTCCTCCAGCAGTGGCTGGCATTCAAATTTCTGACCAGCTGATCAAAATCTTAGGGGTAACATTTGGCCCAGGGGATCAGGCACTGCTGAATTTGGTTGAAGCTTTGAAGAAATGTGATAGAAAAGTCACATGGTGGAAGTCCTGGAAACTTTCCAAACAAAAAAAGATTTTTAATATATATCAATTTCTAGTCCCAATTTTACTTTATGCGAGTTTCATCTTTCCATTTCCATCTAATTTAGAAACAAGACTGCTGAGTATATTTTTCCAGATGGTATAGGGGAGTAGGCTGAACCCTAAACAGAGGGAGATGATTTACCTTTCCGGGAGAAGGTGGCCTTAATTCGCTACATCCAATAGTGTTTTTCATATCCTTTTTTGGTCAGGAAATCTGAAGTTAGCTTTATCACCCAGGACCTCCATGTCAAAAGCTTGGAAGGAAATTTATGTTTGTCTAACAGAATGGAGGATGGTGGCTCCAAAAGTAACCCTTAGGTTGAATCTACCCAGTTATATGGTACTCTCAGTTCAGAATTCAGTAAATGGAAAGTTACCAGGGATCAGTTACTTTCTTCCTCAAGAAGGCAATTATACAAGGGGTAATGTCAATCATCTGTCCAACAAATCCTGAATTTAAAGAGTGTACTCCTGCAAAACTATATTTGGTGTTAACTCAGTTAACTGAGTACAGGGTTATACAGAAAATGTAGGATAATTTATGGCTTTCAGTTTATGGGAGACTAAATGTATGGGGCAACAATAAGCATAACATTTTAGAAGAAAGGTTCTGTCCCTGTCCAGAACATTCAGTAGTTGTGGAAGCAATGGAGCACTTCCTGTCTGAATGTGATTTTCTATTAGATTCTGGAAATTTTTTGCAAATAGATAAAAATTTCCATGGGTAGAAAGACTTACCTATGAATGTGTAGTTTTAGGTGACTTTCCAATAATTTAAGGAAGTATAGCAACAGCACATGAATTGTGATAATTGCATGACACAAATTTTATATATAGCAGGCCAGATGTCACTTAGTGCTACAGCAACTGCAGATGTCTTATATATCAGTTGCCAGAATGTGTGAGGTAGCCTTTAAGGAGATGTACCCCACAGATATTCAAAGGGAATTGAAACACAAATTATCTGAGTTGTGGAAAGGGTTGAATCATTTACTTTCTCATAATTATTTGAGAGTATGGAATCACTGTACACTTGTTTGTGCTTAAACGCATTAGGTTTGTATAATTTCTATAAATATAAGTGTTTTTGGGAAGGGGTAGAAAGAGTTGGGGGTGTGGAGTGCACTTGAATGGGATGTCATGTTTTTGAGGAGCATGAGAGGAGGGGGGAAGGCTCAGGTTTGTATATACAGTACTTTAACTTTTTGTTTGCCTGTTTGTTGTCTGGATGGTTTGTATGATTTTCAGTTAATAAAATTCATCTACTCTTACTTGGGGGACCTCTGGCTGTCTTGCTGCCTGGCAGGATGGCAGACCTAGCAGGTAGAAGAAGTGGACATGCTGGGCTCGATTTTCAAAAATCCAATTTTGACGCAAGGTGCCTGCATCAAACAAAGTGACGTAAGGGAGACTTTGCATCAAAAATTGCAGGAGTTTGAATCTTGGAAGGCCGACTGCAGTAGTCTGGGGACCCCAGTGCTAGACTGGCCATGCGATAGGCCTGCACCAAGGTTGGGGATGCGCCAGGGTGCTAGGGGGCTTGTGGCAGATGTTGGCTGCAACATCCCCTTAAAAGGGATTCTGACAGCAAGTGGGCCTGCCAAGACTTGAACCACCCAACAGGTAGTCTAATGGCCCTTACACCACCCCCTCATACACTGCAGGGTGTGCTCAGGGGCTGGCCTGATGCCTGGATAAGTGGGCAGCTGTCTGATTACCACGGCAGAGGACCACAATCGTGCGGCTGGGTGCAGACCGCACCATGAATGGTGCCCCATCTGCCTAGTGGACCTGCAGCAAACAAGCCTATCGGTAGCACTGTGGAGGTCCTGAGCATGGCCCAATACACCCCACCCCCTGCCTCCTGCCCCTCTCCAGGACTGCAACCCATGTTGGCCCCCTGAGACTTTTGCTTGTCCTTGTGCTGTGCGGCAGGCTTGGCGGTCCATGTCATTATGCCTCACCCTCCACCAAATTCCTCCCATGCACCAAATGTGTGGTGCACAGGACCAGCTACCACAACTTGTTGGTGTTTGGCATCAGGACCCCTCCCATACGAGAATTGGGAGTAGGGTTCCAAGTGAAACGAGTACCAGAGCAAGCTGCTGCTTGTGCATCATACTTCGATCTTTGAGGACAGAACCTGCTGTCCCTGTCCAGTCTTTTTCTACTTTTTCTTTGGGAATAATTCATCTAAAAATAGTCAGAATGTGACTGAAGTTGCCAGCATGGAAATTGTTGAGGAGGAAGGAGGTTTAGAACCTTTGACCATGCCTGAAATGTTGTTCACACAAATGTCTAGTGTTCATGAAACAACTGGGGAAACTGCTTGTAATTCGATTTGAAAAAATCCCAACTGAACAACTCCTGGTTGCCGGGATTAACATAGGAAGACCCCTGCTATAGCAGCTCTTGGCTGGAGAGGACGCTGCTCTTGCAGTGGCAAAAACTTTGCAAAATTACAAGCCAGGTGAAATGTCAAATGAATCAGCTGGTTCAGAGTACACGCCTGCTTTCCAAGTGTCAGTGTTGGAGGTTACTCATCCAACAGCAGAGAATCCAGCAGTGGGTGTACAACTCGGGCTCAGGAAAGGCCATCCTGCTGTTACATATCCCACAGCCTCCACAGAAGGATGGTCAGTGGAGAAGGCTCTGCTGGTTTCAGGGTAGTAGTAGTCCTCTAGCGGTTAACACTGGTTTGCTGGTTCAGTGCCAAGAGAAGTAGATATTATGTCTATGG
Source organism: Neoceratodus forsteri (assembly GCA_016271365.2). NCBI lineage: Eukaryota > Metazoa > Chordata > Ceratodontiformes > Ceratodontidae > Neoceratodus > Neoceratodus forsteri. Next base: position 797,765,925 of record CM057459.1, on the reverse strand, counting down.
CCAAGAAGGCAAGTCCTGCATTCTCTACTAGTTCAATCCCAGCCCCCATGTAATTTCTGCTACTGCACTAAACACTCATCCTCGAATAGCTGTGGGCACCAGTGACAGTGCTGAGACTCCGCCTTAATGGACTATACCTGTATCACAAACTAAATTAATAATACTACAGCCTGACACTGAAAATGTTTCAGATGCTCCCTCTTCCACTGCATTCTTGTGTAATAATCAAACACCCTCAAATATCCAATTCCAGGTATTACAATGATGCAAGCTCTCAGACATTCTACCTGAAGGGGATAAAATCATGGGTGTTCAGCCAAATTTGGATGAGAATAGGAGAAAAACACCCAATCCTGATCATACAGTTGAAGGCTCTCCTGTATAACCCTCAACATCCTCATATCAGAACCCCTTGTTGATTTTGAGGAGGGGGGTTGTTGCAGCTTAATTGAACTTTAAAAATATGCCTGCACTTCCATCAACCTCAAGCCTATTACAAAAAACCCTTGCTTCTGAGCCAAACAGGGAACTGAATCTGCCTCAAAATCTGTGGGTGTTATTTGCTTGGTTTCCACTTCAAACAACTCACAGAGAGAAGCACATGGAGTGGTGAGGCAACAACGCACTTAAGAAGAACACAGTACAACCTCCACAAGTAAACCTGGTCATCATGCATGAAAAGATCCTTTGCCTGCAACCGTTTACATCCTATCAGAGGACACTGAAGAAAATGAACAAGCAGGGTCACGGTTTGCCATAGCAGATTTTTTTAAAAATAGATCCAAACCAGCCTGATGATGAAATGAAGTGAAACTTCAGTAGAGAGAATGTCCTGAGTCTCTGCCTGATTGTGTCTATAGGCCTGTTTACACACATAGTGGTCTGTATCGAAATGACCAGTACAGACACACTGTAACATTACCTGTCTCTGTGTGTACAGTGGGTCCGTATTGCAACACAGTGAGTGCTCGGTTAAAACGCATTTCCTGTTTTTCTGGGTTTGCTGGATTCTGTGGCATTGTAACCTGCCATGTAATATAAACATAGAAACAGAAGCTGATGGCAGAAAAGGACAGCAAGGTCCATCCAGTCTGCCCATTTTACCAATTTGGTTCCGCTGCCTCTACTACGTCAGCGACCTCAGCTATTCCTCCCTCATATGTATGATTTCCTTGTGCATATCCCATGCCGTCTTGAATCCCTCCACTGTACATGCTCCTACTGCCTCCTGAGGCAGGGCATTCCATGCATCAACCACCCTGTCAGTGAAAAAAAACTTTCTCATGTTACCCTTTATGCAACCCTCTCTAATTTCATGTCATGCCCTCTAGTTCTATTGTACTTTTTATACCATCGTGCTGTGTCTCATTCTAGCACCATGCTACTTCTCGCAAGACAGTCTTGATGATTTTGTTGTTTTCCCAGCCCACACCTCACTGCCAATATCAGGAAGTACAATGGAAGTCAGTACAGTCCTTTTTGTCAGCAGTAGATACTACCACACCTGTTCAGTTCCTTTGTTTTGTTTTATACCGTTACCTGCGACAGTATGCTTGTTGCTTTCAGTGTCAATGGACCAGAGGTCAGAGTTTGCTTACACTGCAATCGTGGATTTTACCAGTTTGTGTTTCTCCTTCTTTTTCTGGGATGGTGGTATTTTATAGGGGTGAAGGGGTGGCAGGAACTAGCTGCAAGCCAGGAGCCATTCTTAATGATTTTGTTCATGATTCTGTCACTGTTATTGTGCTAGTTGCATTCAGCTGTTTAGCATACACAGAAATTGAGTTTTGTTTTAAATACTTAATGGGGCACAGAGAGACAGACAAAAGAGGTATAGTTGGGTATCTGTTACATAGAACTACACATCGTCATCTATCCACTCATGTGCAGCTTGTTTGATTGGCTGTTTATGCCGGGGCGAGATACTGGAGCCAGCAGCATGAATGGACATGAATGGACCCTGACTGTATTTTTAAAGCCACACAAATGGGCACAAAGGTATTCATAGGGATGCCACCTTATCAGAAGTCCAAAGTTAGACATTTCTCCTGAAACCTGATTTTTCACAGTGCAATACATAACCTTGAGCAATGCAACAGACTTGTTTTCATGAAAAAATCTGACTTAAGACTATTCAAGTGTTTTTATTGTTTACTAACATTTTAAGGTATTTTTGTTAAGGTATTACAGTTTTCTGCATCATTTAGAGAAAGTTAGAAAATATTTTGTCTACTGTAAAAAAGTCTGGGGATGTGGCATTTGTCTTGTTTATTCTTTGTAGACAGCTGCCCCAATCAGGACTGTTCTGCAAAAATCAGGACAGCTGGTAACCCTAGAATGTGTTCAGGGTTCAAACGCAAGTTAGCTAGTGTCCAGGCTGTGGCAGAGTGGTGGTGAGCTCCAGAGAGACAAGTAGACATTAGTGTCACACGTGGCCATACCAATGAGCAAGAAGAGCTACTGTAACACTACCCGTTTAAGTTTTCTTTGTTCCCTGCCCTGCATAGAAAACAACTCTTCCAAACTCTCACCATAATTGAATAAGTATTCCCTATAATTCCTATAATTTGTGTATATGTAATTTAGGAATGTACTACCGTGGTTGATACCTAACACTTATGTGTAATTAAATTATAGATTATGAATAGCCCAGTAGCCAACCACTGTGTCTGTCTGTGAATGTTTTACAAGTCAGATCGATGAGATATAAGATGGTTTAGTCCCAGTATTGGGCACTGCTCATCTGCAAAAAGGTGCATATTAGTTTAATTTGAAAATGTATTTGTGTTCCATATATTACTTGACCCCATTCCACTGACTCCCCATACTTGGTGCCATACTAGCCACAAAGAAGGCTCCTGTGATTGTTGGTGACCCTGCTGTTCTCCCAGTCACTGGTTGGTAGGTGTTACTAGGTGGGGGAGCAGAACAGTACATATCTCGCGTGTCACTCACACTGATGTTCTGGAAATTTTTGTTAGGCGGACCATTGCCAATCAGCCTTTCCCAGGCCACCCTCCCAGAACCACAAAGTTAGCAGACACCTAACAAATTACTATTCTACAGGCACCCAACATGAACCTTGATGGTGACAGTACTGATAATTATTATTATTATTCATGGCCCCATCACTGAACCCAGACATGGTCAGACGTGGTATCATTCTGCACTCCCAGGCCGATGTTGGCAGACACATTAGTAATTAATAATTTCTTTGCCCACACCCCAGGCCCCAAAGTTAGCAGACCCATTCACAAGTAGTATCTACCACTCCTCCCTCTCCCAACCTCAGTGGTGACATTACCATCAATAATAATTATTATTACCCATGCCACCCTCCCAGAACCCTGATGGTGACATAAAAAAATAGTAACTGATTGTTCCACTGCCATGGTGTTATAGTGGCACCACCCACCACTCCAACCCCAGCAGGCAGTGCCAAACCACCCTGCCCCACCCATCACTATTCATAGCCGGCAACCAGCACACCCCACCACACACCTCCATGGCCGGCTGCTGACTAAATATTCAATTAGCATACTGTAATGTGTATGTGATGCACATTACAGTAAGCTCATTGACTATTCAGTCAATGGAAAGCCACGTAGGTATGTGGTTTAGTGTGCTGTTCACTGGCACTGAATCGGGATTGGGGAAGCATAGTGCTCAGCACTGCCTGCTGTGGTGGTGGTGGGGGGCCCAGTATACCACCAGGACAGGGGACCTGCTATTGACTATTCTTTCTGGCACCATTGTGAGTCTGAGTTGGTGGGCATGGTTGCTAATAATAATAGTTACTGGTAAAGTCACCATCTGGGTGCTGTGCAGGAGGCATAGTGAATAATACAAGTGAAGTGGTTGGCCAACCTTGGGGATTCAGATTGTTGGCATGTAGATTTTTAATTATTAATGTGTCTGCCAACACTGTGGTTCAGGTTGGGAGCCTGTAGGTTAATTATGAACTGATTTGCCTATATTGTGGTTCGGTGACCATGGCACATTGCTGCAAGCATGCACCTCTACCATAGCATGAAATTCTAAGTACCCTTAGGCATGCCCTTGATGCTGCAATGGTACTTACAATTTCTCCCTCTGGTAGAGGTGGCAAATACCACATTTATGGATGTGGCAGCTTCCATCTGCCACATGCCCCATCGTGCCATGTCACTGCACATTCTTGGGCACAGGTGCAGCACAAGGCCAGTTTGTGGCAGGCACCCTGTGGTTGATAGAAGCTGCTATTGTGAATGGCTGCACCCTGCACCCTCTATGCCTCAGCAAACTGGCTCAACTTCGATGGGAGGCTAAAGTACCAGTCCTGCCTCTTTGCTAAGAAAATCACCTCAGGATTACTCCCACCAGCCCTCTCCCCACTACTTCAGTCCCCATTGTCAACCTGCCTCACACTGCAGTCAGTGACTACCCACTTTAGGGTACTCACTGCAAGATCACCTCAGGCCAAAGAACGTTTCGATATCTGGCCCCATCCCGGCTCAACACACTCCCAAATTCCCTCCTCACCGAACCCAAACTTGGTCAGTTCAAGACTCAACTAAGGGACCTTATCACCCAGGGATCAGTATGTGACTGCCCCTAAACCTGACCTTCCATTTCTACCACCCCACCTCCCCCCCTCCTACATTGACCATTAACCTAACACTCATCCGCCAACTCTGGGCATGCCCATACCATTACAATGGACCCCAATGTCCTGCCTTGGCAACAAATGAACTCCTGGGCATGGCTAGTGCCATCGTCCTGAAATGTTATGTTTATACCTGTAACCTTTTACACTTTGTACCTTGTTAGTAGCTTTCTGTTACCATGTATTCCCTGCTGCTATTTTGTATTTTCTGTATTCATTTGCAACCATTCTGTAAGCATTGTCTTTAATTACTATGTTAGTTGTTACTTTGTTCTCAGTTGTCTCTGTCTTATGTATGACGTGAAACCTTTGTAAAGAAGTCTTTGACTCAAAGGTGTTATGAGATATTTATCAATAAACAAATGGCTCAGGGGGCAGTCTTTGATGCCAGGTGCCACTTGCGCCATGTGTGTTCATCACAGGCACCTAGTGTCGAACTCGGGACTTGGAGAGTCCAGGCTTTTACCTTCTGTGGCTTACTGTTCATGTCTGTGGAGTGATCTGTTGTTGTTGTTAGGCCATATGTTAACTTTTCCACTCTTACCAGTGACAGTGATAACACCTCATACAGGTATTGCAGTCCCTATGACTCTCCATTGTCATCCTCTGTTCTGGACCTCCAACACCAATCCTGCCTTCAAAATCTGTTTTGGTGATGTTGGCCAACTGAACTGTATGTGCACTGCTTGGAACTGATGCAACCTGTCTCAGTAAGGCCACTCCAGTACAAGCACATAAAGTTTGACACTATCACCAACCAGTTTTAAAAGCTGTAAGGTTTCTTGATTGTTCAATCAGTTCTCTGCTTTTCTGCAGTGTAACCCATGGCATGCCACTATTGTGAACATTTCAATGTGACAGCTAACTTGTCAATACGTGGCTACTGCCTTTTGACTACAATTTCTGTTGCCCAATATTTCACACGTTTTTCAGACTGCGATTTTACCATTGCAACGTGTCGGTACCCAGCAGTGGGAGTTAACCTTGCCATGGTCGCTGGGCTTAACCCAGTGTTTGTGATCAATGCTTGGGACCAATAATTCCCTTTTTTACCCTTAATTAGTGTTAGTTCTGGTGTGGTACTTTACACTTTTTAAAAACTGATGGTACTGTGTTTTCTATCATCAACATGGAACACTCTACAGTTGGCACTGGTAGTGATCTGCACTGGTGCCATATTGTGTAATTGTGGTTAACAATGGATTGAACATTTTATTTTGTATTTCACACATTTCCATTTCTCTCATCTTGAGACAATGTACATTAACATTAAATATTAATACTGTATGTCATTCCAGGGAGCGGTCATGGATCTCAAATTCTCAACTCGCTTTTCATGGGGCCATGCAGTCGTTAGAATATGGGTGCATGCACCACAATCTGGGGATGCCGGAATATGCTTGCAGTGCCATCTGCAGTGAATGCAATTCATGGTGGTAATGTTCCTGTAGTTGGTTTCTGCAACCAATCAAATATGCATAAGAACCATGTGGTCTCGAGTAAGGAGGTCTGTGGTTTGGACAGCTGTAATGACAACGTTCTGCAAAGAACAGTGGATTGAAAATATCTGCGTGGGCAAAGACATTTTTCTATTTCCTTGATGAAATGCAGCCACTCATACAATGCCAGAACACCAGCATATGGCCCACTGTGCCACCGGATGTGCTATTGGCTATTACACTGTGTAGACCGGCAACCAACAATGAGTACTGTTCCATTGGACATCTGTTTGGTGTCTCCATGTCTATTGTCTGCATGGCTGTACGTGACATATGTTTTGCCATTTGTTCTTGTTTTAACCACTTAATACAAATACACTCTCTGACCCTCCTGCAAGACATTATCTCTGGATTTGAACAGAAGTTTGGATTTCCACAAACTGCAGGTGCCATAGATGATACACACATTCCCATTATTGTACCTTCTAAGGATCCAGATGACTACTACAGTCAAAAAGGGTGGCACTCCATTGTCATGCAGGCTGTTGTGGACCATGAATACCAGTTTGGGGACATTAATATTGGATGGACGGGCAAAGTACATGATGTTGGCATTCTCGGAAACAGCTCTCTGTATGCAAAAGCATTGCTGGGCCATTATTTCCTGATTTAACACGTGAATTAGGCAATGTGTCTGTGCCAATTTTCCTTCTTAAAGATCTGGCATACCCTCTTATGCCATGTCTAATGAAGCCTTTTGCAGATATGGGGCGACTGAGAGAGGAACAAAAAGTCTTTAATCACCAACTGTCATGTGCATGATTAGTTGTGGATAATGCTTTTGGTCTATTGAAGGGGCGATGGAGATGTCAGCTTAAGAGACTTGACATGAGGCTTGACATGGGCATACGATTTGTACCCACTGTTGTGTATACGTGCTGCATTTTGCAAAACCTCTGTGAATGTAAGGATGAGATGTTTGATCATGACTGGATATTTGTAGATGATGTTGGAGCTTTGGCACAACCCGTTGCCACTCCAAAAGACAGAGCAGCACATGGTCCAGGTGTGGAGCAGACTCGAGTTATTGTATATGCGAGGCTCTTGTGCAGCACCTCCACACCTAATGTACACACCATGGTAACATAACAAATCAATACCCATCTGCATTGTATTTTGGCTATTGGGGGATGTTGATTTAATCCAGGCCCCTGGTGCAGCTATTGTTGTCAGGCCACAGGCCAGACACACTCACAGCACATGGGGTGTGCATGCAATCACCATGACAAGATACCCTGTTGGCGGGTATTTGGTTCATAACTATGGCTAATGTCTGTAAAACACAGCATTGGCATAAACTTGAGGTATTCCAGTTGAAATATGCAAAATGTTAACGTATCCTAATTTGCAACCCTCCATTATTGATGATGGCATTGCTTTCAGTAAAAGAAACATGCAAGACATGCAGTGCATTTTACATTTATATCTTGTGATCCCCCACATTCAATGCCCATGTAGGTACAATGCACACACACAGTCTACTACAGACTTATCCTGAAAGTAAGTATTTCGTACATTGTGACCACCGGTTTGACATTCATCCCACCCAGGCCCTCAGGGCAAATGACATAGGATCAATGGACACACTCCTTGCTCATATTAATAAATGGAATGATAGGAAATGAACAAGCAAACTTCACTGCTGTTCAGAAATACAGACTGAGTCCCAATTTTCCAGTATTTTTTATTCACAGCACATTACCATCACTTAAAAATAAGACCCAAAAAAAACCTGTCAATGTACATTTTACAGTACACCTGAGCCATCAGACATGACTAGTTATTGTACAGTGTTTCCAAAACAAAAGTACCAGCACCAGGCTGAAAATGTTACTAAAAGATTTTTTAATAGCAAAAATAGCGTATACAGTGTAGAGTCAACAATTAATGCAAACAGAGCTCCCGAGCAGGTTTCGCCCATAGGCTTTCTGAAGGGATGCTGGTCTGGAGGAGGACCTGATCTTATAAGTGTCCATGAACCAATCCGGGTTGTGCCTTCCCTTATAAAATATACAAAAGTGACAGTGCATACTAAAGTGCATAACAATATAGCCAAGGTTAAAAACAGCATATCCAAATACAGGATAGGTTCAATCTTAACAGTTCGGAACAGGTTTGAGAAAGAACTTTTAACAAGTTTATATTATATTCCACTCTATTTGTAGAGAAAACTATTAAATATGTTAAATGTGTTACTTGTTTCTCCTGGTCTCATTGGCGAAAACAGGGGTGTAAAGGTTAACTGTTTGCTTCATGGATTTGCTAGTAAGTCTTTCATTCATTTAACCACGTAAATCACCTTTGGATACCTATAGGAAAAACATTTTTTTACAGTGAAAGGAAGAACAAGGAAATTCAAATAAATGCCATATGACAAAGCATTACATAACTGTATATTCAGATAAATGTACTTCATATCATATAACATATCTAATAACTTCAGAGTTTCATTTTTCTCTTTTTCAGGAGTGGCATAATATTTATTATTGTACAATGTTTCACTACAATTGCATGCACACACCCAGTAACAGAACTACACATTCATAGACATAGAAAAGAAGGTAACACATGCATATTACATGCATTCAGTAGTGATTTATTTCAGGTTTATAACAGCCACGAAGTAGAAGCAAATAAAAACCAAAATAATAGAAATGAACTATTGAGCAAAACATAGATTGTTGCAATTTAAAGCACCTTCTTAAATGTGCTACGTATGCAGGCTGTTTGTGGCACACAAGTTCAGCACTTGCAGTATGGTGCACAACACAGATGGCGCACAACACTGGAACACCTAAAAGAGGCAACATATTTGCATACTTGTGCAAAATGAATGGTGCTTGAGGAAAGCTGTGTAACAGGTGAGACTCACAAGTCAGTGTAAGTTTTTGTGCATGCAACATCGGAGTCATGGGTGGAAAGCTGGCTTTGGTCAGTCATGTTAAGATGTAGTGGTCAGAAGGAACGTTGAACATGTGGCATTGAAGGGAAGGTGTACTGAGGGGTTTGAGGGGCTGAAGATGGTCGATGATCTTTCACATTCAAGAAACATTTGAAAGATGCGATGTTCATGATCCATCCATTACGCCTCCAGTTTCTTAAGTAATTCCATCCTCTGGCATGCAAGGTCCACGTGATGACACTCAGCCTCCACCTCAGCCTGCGCACGGCACTGCTTTGCTTCTGCTGCCAGCTGCTCCCTTCACAGCTCTGCCTCCTCCTGTCGCTGCTCAGCTTCCAGGAATTTCTCATTGGAATGCTCCATATACTTCAAAAACTGTTCCATTGTTGTGCTCATTGCCATCTCTGCACGTTTACACCACGTGCGGGCAGTGGCTGATATCACTGGAACCAGCTGTGGCAGGGTCAGACTGGGCTACAGAGGGCTCACCTGGAAAGTTGACACAAGGGCCCACCTGAAAAATCAATAAGGGAGGGTCCAGGGTGTCACATTCAAACAGTCAGCAAACAAATTTCTACTTACCGTACCTAGGTGTCTTACTTCAAAAAGCTCTGGAACATTTCACTGCACTGCCCCAGCCACCTGGAACTCCCTCCCTCCTCCTGCCCTGAGGCAGGCTAACTCCCACCCAATCTTCAAAAAAGACCTGTATCACCACCTATCCCGGGACACCTGCACATGCTTTGATACAACTTAATGCTTCACAGCTAACCATCCTATTTCGCCCAAGACACTACTGCACTTCTAAACAAGCTTTGCTATAAAATGTCTTTATAGCTGCCACTTAGCCCAGTTTCAGTTGTTATTTGCATGTACTAATGTCACTTTTGTCATCTCTGCATAGCTATATATATATTATCTTGAGTACTGTCTGACTTGATCTGTATTCTATCCTACCTGTACAATATACTATGTACCTGTACTATATACTATGTATTATATAATCTCGTCTCATTTTCTGTATGTATTCTCCCGGGTCATGCCTGAAAATAGTCAACTTTGGCTAGTGCTCCTAACCCGGTTAACAAAAACTAAATAAATAAATAAATAAATATCAGTGTTCCACTTCAGTATGATACACTAGCTCTGTGTTTGCATCTTGAATTTATTTACAGGGCCTATTTAATTACAAAATAGAAGATAAAATCAAAGATTCTCAGAGCTTAAAAGGTGGCCAGGAACCCAACAGCGGGGGCCTACCTGGAAATTTCCAGATATCCAGGTGATCCGGTCCGACCCCGTGTGAGGCTGTGGATTCCAATGTGATGTCCTGTTCTGGTGTCTGAGACAGCGGCGGTGCACTTGACGATAGTGTGTCATTCAGAGTGCTGTCAATGGCTGTCGCTTCGTCATCTGCATCTGATTCATTGTGTTCTTGAGCCACATTGGCACCACTCTGTATCAACAGCATGGGCTCAGTGAACACGTGTTCCCAGTATCACATTGATTTCATGCTAGAAGTAACACTCCACTCGTTCCTGCCCACCGTGATTGTTACTGTCACAGCACTTTATGTAATGGTGTTTTAGGCTCTTAATCCTTCAGTAACACTGTGTCCCATTCCGTTCGTAACCAGTCTCATGAAGCCCGATAGAGATGTCTCTATATATACATAAATATTTTTCCATTGTCCATTTAATGCAGCTTGAATATTCTCATCACCCCAGATGGATATCAGTGAGTGAGTCTCTTCATCACTCCAACTGCAGGTATGAATTTCCCTGTCCATGCCTACAGAAAAATGGGGAAAAAAATTGTGTCACTCATTAACTATCTTTGCCGATGCATGTAATTAGCAATATAGACAGTCCACAATCACAGAGACACCGTGCAGCACATCACCATGTAACTTTGTGTCGCATACATTCCTATTAGGAAACATAGCAGTCAAAGAGTATTAACCTGAATCCCAAAAATATGCATTGGTGTGAACGGTGTGCAGTCAAGGTGTCCCTGCACATTACTGAGTATTCACGGCATGCAGTATGCATGCATGGTGTCATCCGATAAGGTGGTGTGCTGATGATTACACCATCCAAACTATACATGTGGAGACTGCTTGAATGTAATTGTTAAAGTGAATAATCAGCAGATCCCATGGGGAAAGCAGGTATTGGCAACTATAGCAACAACAACAAAATCACTTTCGAGGACTGTTGCATATTGTTCCGCTTCAGTATGTGTGCCAATATTCAGAGGCTGACAATGCTAAATTGTACATTGAACCAAAATAAGCCACATTACACAAATACAGCATGTGCCATCATAAAAATTAAGTCCCTGGCCACCCACTGCCAGCTGCCTAGTAGCATACATCATGCACACCAGTACACTTAGGTGTGCTTTGCACAGCACTCTACACAGTATGTTCTCATTGAGAGCTTAGTCAGCAGACACCCATGACGGAGAGAGGAGGCCTTCGTCAAAGGGTGCTTCTGTTTATGGATGATGGGACTGTCTAGATAGGCCAGGGGGAATGCAACATATAACGAGGAACAAGGAAATATATTACAGTACATAAAATGTGCAGTGAAGTCCCTGTGTCCTCACTGGCTGAGATTTGGTTCTAGCCATGGCAGTAAAAGAGTACCACCAATGCCGAAAAAACAAGTCCATGCTATCCAGTGCAACTCACAGAAATCACAAGCCACTTAATTTCTAATTTCATTCACAAACATGGCTGCAGTCATAACTCAAAACAAAAAAAACACAGCTAGGCTCTTAAAATAAAAGTCCATTAAATGAGATAAATTAAGTAAATCATTTAATGTTATTTGCACTCTTAAGCCCCTTACAGAGAGACACACATTTAAAAAATCAAGTAGTATTCAGAGTTTCCACTGTGGGTGTTTCTGTGATGACCATGAAAAATTCCCCCATCCTTTACAGTTAGCCAGAGAACTCACTGCTCCTTACCTGGCAACAGATAAAATTGAGGTTCAGGCTCCACCTGAGGCCCGTGGGTGTGTGTGTCTTTTTGTGTATGCCGGTGGAGCTATGAGGAATTTTGACAGCTTGTGTACCATGATACCTTTATGTGTGTTTGGGGGCGAAGGGCAGCATTCTACTACTGGAATAATGCAGAGCTTTGAATTTTTTGATTCCATGGTAAACAATCACACCATGTATTGAGTGTGAAGAAAGAGAAAGGACTGACAGGTGAGAAACATCTTATGGATGACAATTTAACATTCTTTAGCAACATTTCAGTATACTATTTTGTTTTTAAAATGCTTACAATCTATATGTTTTTTACATTGGCTGTGGGCTGATTTCATATAAGCAACAGGTCATGGCTGAGTGTTGGTAGTACTGAGATACCCATACACTGATATGCTGAAGGCACTTGTCCTGCAGCCTTATGCCTCCATACACCTCTGGGTGTGCGGGTATCGCAGTACTAACAACACCCAGCCATGTCATATTGCTTTCGTCTGTAATGGTTATGGTGGGGGTTCTGCCTACAGCAAAAGTGATTGAGTATGATTAATACAGGTGCTATGGATCACTGAGTGGAAGTGCCAGACACCAGGAATGGTGAATTATGATATCACCAGAAGATCGTGTATTTTGGGGGTGGGAAGCAAACCACCTGACACATCTGAGTTCATCATACTGGAGAAATTGTTCAGCAGGGGTGATGGAACCGTAACCACCAGACTAATGTTTTATTTATACTTATAAAATGGGCAAAACATTTTCTCTAATCTGATTGGCTGAAGAACTATTGTGGACGTGTCCTTATCAGCCCATAACTTGTCAACCTACACTACATACCCCAGGGAAAGCCCCATAACATTAAATATCACTGTTACCCCGGTCACAGATCTCAGAATCAAAAGCTGACCGCGATCTATAAGGCTGAAGCTGACCGCAAAACCAGAAGTCAGTATTCAGTGGTCCAGTTACTAAGCAGTCGGCATTAAAATGTCAAAAATTACAGGAACAAAATGAGATAAGATAATTAAAAATGCAATAATGTACCTCTTGTTTTCCTTTTTTTGCACATCTGCTGTTTCTTTGGTCATCCCTTTCACTCTTGGAATTTCTGCCATGTGCTGTCTTCATTCTGTATGGTGTCAGCCCCCCTTTTCTTTTTTTTTTCTTAATAAGTACATAGTGACAGACTTTTTCATTTGTAATATAGAGGAAGCAGGATGAAACAGTAAAGAAAAATTGAGAACCCGCTCGCTCATACTGCATACCAGCCAGCCAGCCTGAAGACAACTCCTGTTGCAGAGAAAGTGACACTCGCACCAGCCTGTCATGGAGACTCACACCAGCCTGCCAGCCTGCCATGGAGACTCACACTAGCCTGTCAGCCTGCCATGGAGAGTCACACCAGCCTGCCAGCCTGCCATGGAGACTCACACCAGCCTGCCATGGAGACTCACACCAGACTGCCAGCCTGCCATGGAGAGTCACACCAGCCTGCCAGCCTGCCATGGAGACTCGCACCAGCCTGCCAGCCTGTCATGGAGACTCGCACCAGCCTGCCAGCCAGTCATGGAGACTCGCACCAGCCTGCCAACCTGCCATGGAGAGTCGCACCAGCCTGCCAGCCTTCCATGGAGACTCACACCAGCCTGCCAGCCTGCCATGGAGAGTCACACCAGCCTGCCAGCCTGCCATGGAGACTCACACCAGCCTGCCAGCCTGCCATGGAGAGTCACACCAGCCTGCCAGCCTGTCATGGAGACTCGCACCAGCCTGCCAGCCTGCCATGGAGACTCACACCAGCCTGCCAGCCTGTCATGGAGACTCGCACCAGCCTGCCAGCCTGCCATGGAGACTCACACCAGCCTGCCAGCCTGTCATGGAGACTCGCACCAGCCTGCCAGCCTGTCATGGAGAGTCACACCAGCCTGCCAGCCTGTCATGGAGACTCGCACCAGCCTGCCAGCCTGCCATGGAGACTCACACCAGCCTGCCAACCTGTCATGGAGACCCACACCAGCCTGCCAGCCTGTCATGGAGACTCGTACCAGACTGCCAGCCTGTCATGGAGACTCACACCAGCCTGCCATGGAGACTCGCACCAGACTGCCAGCCTGCCATGGAGACTCGCACTGGCCTGCCAGCCTGCCACGGAGACTCACACCAGCCTGCCAGGCTGTCACAGAGACACTTACAGGATCAATAAAACAAAACTTAATCTTAATTAAACAAGCATTTCTCAATGCCGAACGTTCGCTTGCAGGTATTTGCAGTGGTATTTGGCACTTGGACATGGCTTAAAAAAATTAGTGGCAAAGAAGTACAAGCATTTGTCAATGCCGAATGTTGCTTGCTTCTGTGTGCTATTTAGGTATTTGGAAGTCATTGGAGTGCAAATATTGAAAATTCGCGAACTTACTGGCGTGTGGGAACTGCTGGCACCAGCATTAAAACAGTCATTTTAGGAATGTTTTCCAAATTTTCAACATAGCCATTTTAAGATCTCTGCTCATGCACAGTTTCACTGTGATTTTCTTAATGTGTCCCATACATTGATTTCGCTTTCACCGACTCGCCATTGTGGCTACATGTGGTAGAGCTACGTTTGGGCAGGATATGAAAAATGACAGCTGTACTTCTCATAAGGAGGTGTGGTAAAATGGCAATGTTGAAAATCTGGAGTGAAAATATTGAAAATGCAAACTTCTACGTCGTGCGTAGGCACTGCGCCAGCGCATGCTCGTAAAACAGTCATTTTAGGAATTTTTCACCAAATTTTCAACATAGCCATTTTAAGACCTCTGCTAATGAACAGTGTCACTGTGATTTTCTTAATGTGTCCCATACATTGATTTCGCACACCGACTGTGCCATTATGTAAGCTACATGGGCAGAAACACATTTTGGGCAGGATGTGAAAAATGACAGCTGTACTACTCGCAGGAGGTGTGGTAAAATGGCAATGTTGAAAATCTAGAGTGAAAATATTGAAAATTAGTGAATCCTCATTTAGCGTAGGAACCGCGCAACGCACGCCAGAAACAGTCTTTTTAGGAATTTTTCACCAATTTTCAACATAGCCATTTAAGACCTCTGCTAATGAACATTGTCACTGTGATTTTCTTAATGTGTCCCATACATTGATTTAGCACACGAATCGCCATTATGCTACATAGGAGGAAACACATTTTGGGCAGGATGTGAAAAATGACAGCTGTACTGCTCGTAAGGAGGTGTGGTAAAATGGCAATTTGAAATCTGGGTAAAATATTGAAATTGTGAACTTATGAGTGTGCATAGGAACTGCATAGCACACTAAATAAAACAGTCATTTTTAGGAATGTTTTCACCACATTTTCAACATAGCCATTTTAAGACCTCAGCTAATGAACAGTGTCACCGTGATTTTCTTAATGTGTCCCATACATTGATTTCGCACACCGACTTCGCCATTGTGCACTACATGGGCTGAAACACGTTTTGGGCAGGATGTGAAAAATGACAGCTGTACTGTTCATAAGGAGGTGTGGTAAAATGGCAATGTTGAAAATCTGGAGTGAAAATATTGAAAATTCGTGAACTTACGAGCGTGCATAGGAACTGCGCAATGCACGCTCGTAAAACAATCATTTTTTGGAATTTTTGCACCAAATTTTCAACATGGGTTTTTTGGGACCCCTTCTCATGAATAATGTCACTGTCATGGCATTATTTGGACCTGAAGGGTGATTTTGCACAGTGACTGCGAAATCACCGCCGGATAAACACGCCATGACGGTGACATCATTATGAAGGGTCCACTTCATGTTAGTGGTGCAAATCCAGACCTGAATAAAGCAATAAAGTTGAAAAACCCCTATCTAGCCCATTATACAGCTTACGGCATTTCCTCAGTTCACGGTCGGCTTTGAAGAGTGCAGACGTGTTCCTGGTCCACGAAGATCATCGCACTGAGCTCCAGAGGTAAGTATGGGGTGAGGAGGTGTGGGGAGGCTGGGTGGGCAGTGGGTGGGTGCGGGTTGTGGGAGGGGTGCTGGGAAAGCGCCATGGGACCGTTTTGCTTTACAGTTGAAAAAACAAAAAAGACTACGTGGGACATTTGCCACGCTGGGGTGGGCTCCCAGCGTGGCAGAAGAACTCAACTGGGGCGTGTGGCTAACGGGGATTGGGCACCCAGTCGGCGAACAACGAGGACGCTTGCCATGCTGGGTGGGCCTCAGCGTGGCAGCAAAGATTTGGGTGAAAGGGTGCTGTGTGATGACAGAGGTGGTTTTCTTTGAAGAGAAGACCACTGCTGTCATACACAGCACCGTGTCCGATTGGTGCAGGACTGTCACGCCTGCTCAATGGAGCAGGGGATTGCAGGAGAGGGGCACACCTCCAAAGTGTCCCATTCTCCCAAGACGTTCCTTGTGCATGCGTGCAAGCGAACGTAAAAAGGAGACATTGAACAGAGCTGACACACACTTCCAAATGGATATACAAGAAATACTTACATCTATTCAAGCAAGTGGGAACCACTCACTGGTGCAACTGTCACTTTCTCCATAACAGAACTTGTCTTCAGATTCAGGCTGGTACAAGTCTTGGTTTGATTTGTGTTGTTAGGTTTCGATTATTTTTCCTCTGTAGATCTGTTTGATATGTGTGTCTTCGTGTCAGGACTTCTGTTTAAGCTGGCAGGCTAGTCAGAGCTGCACTGAGAGAAGTGTAGTTCAGGCTGTCACAATAATGCTTTTTCACACCACAGAATGAAACCTCACAGATTGTTACAGCAGTTCTAGAAAAGTCAAATTTCAAACATGAAGTAAAAAAAGTGAAAAATTCAATTGTTAGTATTTAAAATCTATCATTCATTAAGTTACTACATAAAGTATGCCTAGAAACTTCACTATACTGTTAATAGAAATTACTGAAAAGAGACTATTTTTTTAAACAGTTAAAAATATGCAGTTTTAAAGTTAAAATTAAAATAAAGTTCAAACTTTACTTGGTGTCTTATGTGTGATTCAGTGCCCATTTTATAAGCGCAATAACACGCTCTGAGGTGTGGGTTATGGCCTAATAAGAGCATGCCCAGGTGCATAAGGCACTCTGCGCAAGCACCTTGTGCCTTATAATGCACCTGGGTGGGCTCTTATGAGTCGATGACCCACACCTCAGAGTGTGGTATTGCTTGCCTGTAGGCTTATAATTTGTGTGGTGCAGGCCTAGAAGTCATGGTGGTCATGTTTGTTTAGTATCAACTGCACTGCAATCTGCAGCGACGTGGAACATGGAACTATGGTGATTATGGTGTTGGTGTGGAGTAGGCCTCATTTCTTATGCAAACTCCTTTCATTGCTCATGAGTAAGTCGGTGCTCCAATGGGCAGAATGTACAACATACAAGGGGAGTGGGAAAAACTGTATTTCATGGGACAAATACTAGAAATCTTGTACTGTGCAATACTGCAAAGCAGTGGTAGCAGTAGAATACAGGGTTTGTGTAGCATCAACTGTCTGGGTGTGTGGTGCCAGACTGAAATGAAGAGTCATGGAGCTGAAAATTTCCACAGTAAAGTATTCATAGCGTGTAATGCCAGCAATGCATTACTGTACAGCCCAATCTACGCATGCGGCACACATAGCGCACATTGAAACAACAACTGAGTACCATGCAGCCGTAGTGGTTAATATATCAACAGGGGGACCACCCACTATGGTTCCACTATGTCACAGTGACAGAAAGTTCACTGACAGTCTTTACAGCAACACACTGCCACTGAAAGTCCCAACGATGCCATGTCCCAACACCGACTGGGACATGGACAGACACTGACCCTGTGCCAATGCGAGGGGGCTGTGCACCCCCCCCACTAATGATTGCCAACTCCAGTCACACAGGCAGTGACAAAATGGCCAATCCTGCTGCCCATACACCAATCACCACAACATGTTGTCGGCAGCGAATACAGCTCACCGCTAATGCAGTCGCTGTCAGGGAATCGCTGTTGGGGAGTCGCTGTTACAGCATCGCTATAACAATGGTATACCACCCACCACATACACATCACTACTTGGTGTCCAGTGGCCCCTATCCATGCCAATTGCAGGACTTGTGAAACTAAAAAAATATCTTCTTGTTGGGTCATGGTCCATCCACCCACCTATTGCAATACAATATCGTAGCATGCTAACATCTTCCTGTGGTGACTGCTCCCTCCACCTGCCAATCATTGGTGACAGTTTCAACAACCACACACGCCTGTTTGATGGTGCCAACATTCAGGCACATGGCACTTCTTTTTTATTTTCACCACACCCACTGACATTTGCCAGTGCACAAGCACTGGTGGCCCTTGATAACCCATGTAATACAATATTGCATGTGGGACCACACACTGTTTGCAAGGGCAAATTCATTTCATGGCATGGGAAAAGTATTGAATAGAGGACATCCAGTGTCTGTTGTCTGCTTCCTTTGTGCCCTCATGAAACAGTGAACTGCCATTTACATGGGGTTTGATGCTTGGTTTGGGGGCTCTGACTTTGATTGAGTAAAATCTGATCTGAAGCCTGGGTCTTCTGTAAATACAGTGATTACTTGTGCTTTCTTCTGTGCTTCAAGTGACATTTACATCCACATCTATCACATGATGTGGACCAGCTTGTCATGTTTCAAAGAACTCAGCCTTAGTATATTAAGCTTCTGGTGCCCAGGTATCATTGCCAATGTTGCTGCTGCTTCTGTGCAACATTCAATAATGAGGAGATGAAAACCACAGCTGGAGAAGGCAGTGATGAAAGAGCACTTATTTGCCAACCCACAGGGGAATACATTTATGTAAAGATCTTCACTCCAGATGATGAATTCTCTTGCAAGGCATTAGGTCTGGTAGTATGGGCAATAGGTTACAGAAAGGAGCTTTGAATGAGCTGTGAACATCCAGCAAACATCTTATGGGACCACCCCGCCACTGAGCTCCTACGATAGGGTTACCAAACATTACCTATTAACAATGCCTCCTTTGGCTGCAATCGCATGATATCTGTCTAATTCTCTACTTCACTGTTAATATCAAACCTGTTACTCCCTCCCTCTATCAGCAAACTTATTGTTCTCTTGAAAACTATAAAATACAGCTCTCAGTAACACATTCAATGCAATGTATAGCTGATCTTGATTCTGCAATGTTGTGTGACTGAAAAAATTGTAACCTTTAGCTGCCATTCTATGTCTATATGTATTAAGTGTTTGTATTTGTTTTTTCTTATGTGGAGCCTTTGTAAATGAGTCCCTGACTCAAAGGTTGTAATCTAAAGTCTGTTAAATAAATAAATAAATGGGTTTGATTCCCACATGCTCTAACTGCATTGTGGCATAATATGACCAAGTCAAAAACAAACAAACAAAAAGTGCCCCAAGGTTGCTCCAGAGAACAGTGACTTTAAAATATATTTTTTTTTATTTAAATGCATTCTCAACTCTTGGTTTGTCTACACTGAGAGGTACCGAGTGATGACCCACACCAATGTATAAGCATATATAAGCATATATATAACATAACAAAGGGTGATCCAACAGTAATATGAGGCTGATTTGGGTAACATACATGTTTATACTGCAGAATGAAGGTATTTAGGGAAATCAATGTATTGTTTCTGTGATCATCAGGAATGCACATAATTATGCTGCTTGCAGAAAGGTAATAAGACAAGAATACTCTCCTGTAAAAGTACGAGGTTAAGTGAATGAAACTGATATTATCTTTTAAAGAAATACAATTAAATATGAGCAGATCTGCTGAAGATGGACACTGAGAGGAGAACTGGGTCTGTGAAATCGCGGGTAAAAACAAAAGGCAATAAATTACTTTAAGAACACTTTAAATTGAGAGTCTCCTATTAACAGAAAGTGCGTCTGTGTGTCATCATCGCACTGCAGTTGTACACCTCCCCTCATTCCCCCTCCCCCGAAATGCCCAGGACATCCCATGTGCTGTTGCTGTGCCTGTATGCAGACCTGAGATGCTGGAAGAGCGCTCCTAATGAAACATGCAGTGTGTATAAACAAAACTGATGAACGCAGCACTTGCAATGGAACAAACGCATAAAGGAACACATGTTCAAAGTAAGCAGCATGTAAAAGCGCCTTATGTCACCTGCACTCTCCTGAAGGGTTCCTTGAAATCGTACACCCTAGAGACATATGCTCGCATTCATATTTCATGACTGCCCATATCTAACATAAGGTTTAAGACCCTTGAACTCCTAGAAAGGTTCTGGAGAAAAGATACTGAGGTAAAGAACTCTCCTTTATGGTTCCCTTCACTATCATACCCTCACCAAGCACACTTTCAAGAATGTAACTGTGTCTTTCTGAAACAAAAGGATAAATGTTTCTGATATTCTTTTTCTGGCTGCATCAAAAATGAAAGGTACAGTGGAGACCTGAATCCATTTTTGACTCAGAACAAATTTAGACTGGGTTTGGCATGAGAGGGTACAAGTTAGGCAGTCTGATTCCTGTGTTCAACACCTGCCAAACAATTTTATTTTACTGGACGTAACCATGGCATCATTTTCTGTCCTGGCCAACCCAAGGCCTGCTACAAATGTGGTTCTAATGTACACTGGAGCAGTTCCTGTGACCAGCTACGGTGAGGCCTGTGTTCAGCATTTGGGCATGTCAGTGCTACTTGTGAAAATGTATTGAGATGAAGTCTGTGTGATGAGAAAGGCAATGCAGATAGATCTCGCCCTTGAGCTGCTCAGAGTAATAGAGAATTACTTGACCAGGATGATTTACTGACACAAGTTTAGACAAAAACTTCTACTACAGCCACTACGACTGTGGCTACATCCTGTCATCCTACTGCCCAAGACCAGAATCAGCCTTGTACTTCTAATCTGCCATCTCAAACTTGGTCACCTGCACAGGCCCCACATGCTGCCACGAGCACAGAGCCAGTTCTGAGCACCATCCTTGCGATGCTCACAGTGACCTCTCAACCAGTCCCTAAACAACCTGACCTAACTACGGCAGAAAATATGAGCTGTGGAACAGATTTACTTGGCAAGACTCCCTGTGATACTAAAGAATTATTGAAAACTGTCCTGGCTACTGACATGGGCCCCCCTCCCCAAAAAAAAACTCCATACAAAAGGATGATTGACTTAAAAGGTGATACAAGTATAAAAGTCAACAACCAAAGCTGAAGTTACTGAAGAGGGACCTGTCAAGTTGTAGAATAACTTCAAACCTTTAATGCAAAGAAGAAACGGGGGTGATTCAGAGGAAGGCAAGAAGGAGGAAGATTCTGATGTCTCATCCATGGCTTCTTCTCAGAAAACTTTATAATCTGAGAATGAGGAGGTTTGTCCTGAAGCCTCCTCTTCAAAGCAGAGAGGAAGTTCGTATTCCAGAAATAGAACAAGATCCAGCAAGCATATATTATAATGGGGGGGGGGTGGATTCTAATACTACAGTATATGTTTTCCTTGTTCTATGACTGAATTTGTCTTGACTTGTGCTTCTCTGAACACAAATAGCATACAGAATCTGAAAAAGGTGTACTACTACCTTTTCATTTTTATAGTCCCTACAATATTCTAGTTATTTTCTAACAAACACCCGCATGAGGACTATTTTAGACATCTAGTGCCATCAGTAATTATGGGGGAGGGTTCTTTCTGGCCTCTGGGGGAGGAGCCATGTACACAGAACAGCCCTTTGACTCACCTTTGGCTGTTCTGGTGCCCTTGAGATCCTCATAGTATTCGCCTCCGAGGAGGCTGGCCTGGGTTAGGATAGGTGGATGTAGAACAACGCGGTGCCGCCACCTGAGGAAGTGGTAGGGAATACCTGTGGGTAAATAGCAGGTTACCACCCCCAGGAAAAAATACTAGCATCCTCCAAACAGTTCCCCACACACACTGACAATACCCCTCTTCTATGCAGGAACACTCTGTGGCAGCAATTAACATGTACAACAACAGTATGTTATTGTAAGGGAAGGGGAAAAGGGAGACAAAACAGCAACAACAATAACAACTAGCTAACAGTTCTGCCCCAATAATCCCCACCTCCCACCTGTGGCTGCACCCATCTTTCCCTTGGCAGCTGCCCAGAAAGTCGATACAGTCTCTTTGGTGGGTACCACATTGCGATGCAGAAGTCAACGTGAAGGTCTTTCATTGGGGCCCACACTGTAGATTCACAGCTCTTAACTTTAATCTGTGGGCCTGGGTGCTGCTTTAATCTTGGCGCAGTCCTGCCCCGGTCTTAACCCCCCCCAACCCCCAATCCTGACTAGCTAGCTAGCTAAATAAAGACTTCCCAAAGCCACAGCCTAGGGAACTTACAGTTCAGAAATCCTAAGAGGATGGTGTAAACTTGGTTCACAATACCATGCTGGTATCAGGAGTTGTTGGTGCCACACAGCCGCAGTTGCCTGAAGAGATGCTGAATGCTGGCCTTCACCTGCCAGGCATTTCCAATCTTCACCCCCTGAGCCTTTGTAAGCAGTGTTCACCTGACAGGCCTGTCAATGTCTTCCTCTCCAGTGGTCTCCTCTTTGGTCTGGGCACAGAGTAAGATGGGAGTTACCCAGACTTATGCTTTGCACACACTTTTCTCCACTGCAGTACCAAATCTGAGCCTTGACTCAGTCTCTTTGGCCCATCACAGGCAATTGCTCCAGCTTGCAGCAGAAGCAGTCTCTAAGGCAATTACCCCACTGAGGGGGCACACAGCTTGAAGGTCACTATTATTAGCTACAGACATTGTGGACCCATTCGTAAAGTGGGCTTAGAACAGTGCAAGCTGTGACAAACAGCAGCTTGCACCAAAGCCCAGAGCACCAGGGAACGTGCACCAGATTCTGGTACAGAAGGGGTCCTGGACCCCTAAGTCCCCACACTTGTGACAACTTCTCCTGTGTGGTAAACACGTGGAGCATGGGAAGGGTCTGCCGCAGGCTTCTAGTAGAAAATGCAAGTGCCCCACCCCCAGCCCCAATCACCCATCATATAACAGTTCATATAGACTCCTGCCCCGATCCTCGATGTTGCCAGGTCTGTATAATTAGTATAAAGTAGCTCACCCCCCAACCCCAATGCTGTCCATTATATGATATGATAATTACTAGAGCTCTCACCATTATCCCCGATTCCCGATGTTGCCCCTTATAATACAGTTAACACAGCCCACCCTCCCTGATTGTCAATGTTGCCCAGTATAAAATAATAACTAGTAAAGCTCCCCCATCCCAAATGTTGTTTGTCATAGAAACGTGTCATTATAGCTCCCTTTCTGGGTGGTCACCCCCCCACAGATAATGTCCACCACCCTGATACAAAACTGACACCAGCACTGCCCTCCTCTCACCTTCATGGCTGGCGCCAACTGACCCTGTAACCTAAATGTACTTTGTCTGACCTCAGTGTGACGTGGCGCCTCTGTTGAACGCCTATTGTTTTGAAAACCTATGCTATGTAACCTAAAACACTATGTATGTCTTTAATGTGACGAGTTACCTTTGGAAACGAGCCTCTGGCTCAAAGGTTGTAAACTGATTTTACAAATAAATAAATAAAAAAAAAACTGTCACTGAGGGTGTACTGTAATGTATATGGGACTTTACAAGAGACATTGAGACACTTTACGAATTACCTTCAGCTTTCAGCCTGTACAGTGAGTATTTGCTCTGGATTCTGCACTTTTGTCACTTTGCTTTCTCTTGCATATCAGTAAAATTGTACATCTTATGTCTCCAGTCTCTTGTGCTGCTGGCTACAATTTAGTGTTTGGAGTGCACTTCTGTTTTGTTCTTTTCTGTGTACCTCCAGGAAAATAATCACGTGGGTGGACTTTAATGTTTCCATATTTTCTGGAAAAAGGATTACCCCCGGGAATAAGACCTATGGTGATGCAAATGTTTTTGATACAATGATTACTATCACTGGATTAATTAAAGCAGCAGTGCAATGAAAACTGTTTTTTCCAAAAAGCTAATTTCAGCTACAATTAATACAAATATGGGTATACATGTCAAATACAATTTTCTAGGTACTTCCTAAGCTGCACATCATTTTTGTTCTTGGTGCTAAACCGTGCGAGGTCTACAATGCTATTTCTAAGCCAAATGAGATGGCCATCTTTTTTTCTTGAGAAAAAAACTAAATTAAAACATTTATAAAATGCTCACATTCTGGTGGAACTAGAAAATCTTACCACCAAATAAAACTGGAAGATGCTTGACATCGTTTATAGTAAAAAAAGATGGGTTCACATTTTTCTGTCCAGTTTTGTTGCACTTTTGCTTTACTGTACATATACCGGCACTTTTATACAGTGGTGCCAGCCAGGATGCAATGCAGCAGTGCTGCAGTATATCACAAAATGCTGCAGTATACTGCAGAGAACACTGTAATTCAATGGCAATTAAGCCCTTTTAACATGCAGTATTTTGTGACATGTCACTCACTGCAAGTCATGCAGTATTTTGTGACAAATCACTTATTGCAAATTACTGCATTGCATTGTGGTTGGCTCTGCTGTAGGTCAGGGGGAGACTCTTTTTTCAGAGGGTCCCTTTCCATTTGTATTGATTACTCTTTTGTCTCTAAGGCCCTTCCATTAGGTGCTCCTGGGGGTCATTTTGGCTGAAACCTCAGCGCATGCTGAAGTAGGTTGGAAGACTGGTAGCCCAGCTATTATCATTGGGGTTAATAATTTCTGATCAATGCACAGTTAAATGTATGTATGATTCTTGTTCAGCCTGGTGGGAAGACTTAAAGAAGAAATTGAAATATTTCCTTCAGAAATAAATGACTGGGAGATTGCCACAGAAGAATATCATAAGCCTGAGACAACAACTATCCAAGCATATTATTTATGCTCCTGAAAATGGAGTCATCTTGATTCCCTAGATTAATAAAGTCAAGAAAGACATGAAAATATCAATATAATAGGGTTGTCTCCCTCTTGACTGAACAGCAATATGATACTTGAGGCAAACAATCCTTGAATACTCCTTTCAACAGCTGTGCTCAGAGAGTTCAGCTTAGCATCATGTCTTCTATTTACGATGACAGTAGGACCATTCTTTACATGTCTGATTCCCTACTGAAGATCAATAATCATGTCAGGCCAGCCTTAGAGAAAGATGTGATGACTGCACTATCTTTTGGCATGGTCTGCACCATCCTAAAATTAATGAATCTCTGGGCAGCAGCCTTATAAAACTCACTCCAGTGGAGCTTGTTATCAAAATTTTGAAATTTAGATACTGCTCCAGAAATTGATGGTCTTATTGTTGAATGGTATCAATCCATGTAGGATTATATTTGCAATGACCTAGCTCATGTATACAGTATAACAGCTGTTTGGTACAAAATGAGCTTCCATCTAGCATGACAGAAGCATTCATTGTTTTCTTTTTCAAGAAGGGTGACAAGCAAGACGTGTTGTCATCGAGGCACAAGTCAGGAAGCATAGGAAGACCAAGAGCAGTTGTAAAATTCACAGGTAACTTTTTATTATTACAATAACTGTAAAATGAAAAGAAGTGCTTAGTATAACTATTTACAAAGGCTGTACAAACAGGGAAAACAAAGTCCTTCATCTGAGGGTATCTCAAATTCCAAGTTTCAGTCTCTCCCTCTCGCTAGCAAAAACATTGCTGCTCTTTTTCTAAGTCTTTGCCTGGGAACTCGTTAAGAGACATCCTGTTTCTCACAAAATTTTCTTGCCAGTTTCTTTGCAAATAGAACAATGTCTCATGCTGACAGCTCTACAAAAGTTTGTGCTGCATGGCAAGTTTAACCCCTTGAGTTCCAAATAGCATTTTGCAATCTTTTCAACAATATAACTATATACACTGTATTTTCACACCAAGGGATCCCAGTTTCACATAAAGATTCACATACATTTTTATAACCACAGATATACAAGGGGGAAGAAAAGAAAGAAACAGCAAGTGAAGGCATAAAGATATCGAGAGGTGGAGGAGCACAAGACCATCAGACTGATTAGTTCATAGGTCTCACGAGAACTTTTGGTCATGCAACCAGACAGACAACAGACAGAAAAGGAGAGGATAGAACAGATCCTTGCATTTAACTCTCTCTGCATAACAAATGGGACAGGGCCTAATTCACGCCTGTCACACTTGCATAATTGAAGGCAAAAAAGCCAGCTAAATGTTGATTTCAACATATCAATGACAAATTTGGGCAACAGATTGTTTGATTCTAAATTCCATGATTGACCCCACTCAGACTTATGCAGTTCCTGGTAGGAAAATCCAGGAGCATTTACTTTTATTTAGAGAAATGTTTAAACACACAAGAAGAAAGAGAATCTAGCTGGCTTGGTATTATCCACAGATCAGGAAAAAGCCTATGACAGGTTGTCCAGTGCTTTCTTTTTCATGGTCATTGCAAAGTACCACTTTCCTGATACTTTCATTAACTGGATTTTGCATTTTGTTCAGGTGCAGAATTGTACACCATTGTTAATCATTGGAGGGGAGAAAGGATTCCAGTACTGTGGGCAGTGAGACAAGGGTGCCCCCTTAGTCTTCTGTTGTATATATCTGGAATTGATCCCCTCCTCATGAAACTTTGTCAGTGTAATGACAGAAGGGAAATTGAGACCCCTAGGGGTCTCATGGCTCCCTAGTTGCTGGCATATGCAGATGGCCTCTGTCTTCTGGTAAATGACATGTCATCATGTTTTAAGGCTTTTTTATTTGTACAGAAATGTTCTTGCGTCTCAGGATTCATAATTAACAAAAACAAATGTGTAGGTCATTATTGGACCATAGAAAACATAGAAACAAAAAATCTGATAGCAGATAAGGACCTCCTGGCCCACCCAGTGTGCCCATTTGTCCCTGCCAATATTGTTACCGCAGATCCTACTTGATCTCTGACTCCCCCCCAACTTCCTAACTAAAATTCCCTTGTGCCTATCCAATGCATGCTTGAAGTCCACCACTGTTTTCATCCCCACTACCTCTGCTGGAAGATTGTTCCAGACATCCACCACTCTTTCAATGAAAAAGTACTTCCTTACATCTCTTCTACCCCCTAAGCTTCATTGCATGACCCTTGTTTTCATGCATCTTTTTCTTTGAAAAATACTCACCTCCTGTGCTTATTCAACCCTGTGAGGTATTTATTGATCTCTATTACATCCCCCTCTCCCTCCTCTATTCCAGAGTGTACATATTGCCTGATCAGTCTCTCCTGAAAGGGCTTCTGATGCAGCTCCTGCACCATTTTAGTTGCCCTCCGCTGGACAGCCTCCACCATGTCTATGTCCTTCCTGAGTTGTGATCTCCAGAACAGGACACAGTATTTCAGGTGTGGTCTCACCAGTGATCTATGCAGTATCAACACCACCTATCTCCTTCTGCTGGTGATACCCCTTCCTATACACCCAGGCCCTACCTACTGCATTGTTGCACTGTCTCACCCCCTTATGGCCATTAGACACGATTACTCCCAGGTCCCTGTCCTGTTTGGTGACCATCACTAACTCTCCTCCCATTTTGTACTCTGCTCCTGTATTTCTGTGCCCTAGGTGCATGACTTTGCACATTTTGTTTTTGAAATCCAGTTGCCATGCCCTGGACTACTTCTTGAGTTCCTGCAAGCCTCTGCTCATTCTTTCCACCCTCTCTTGAGTATCAACTCTATTGCAGATTTGGTGTCATCTGCAAAAAGGCAAACCTTCCCTAACAGTTCATCTGCATTCTCACTTATAAAAATATTAAAGATGACTGGTCCCAGTACTGAACCTTGAGGCACCCTAGTGGTCACCCCCCCTTTACCAAAATGAACTCTGCTTACCACCACCTTCTATAAATTCCTTGTCCACCTTAGGTATGCTCTTAGTACTGTTGCAATAAAGTTGACCTCTCCTACCTGATGTATTTTAACTGTACTTGTTTGAATCTGTATCTGTATGTACCATAATGTACTTGCCTGCTGTATATACTGCTATCTGTTTTGTAATGTCTATGTACCTGTCTTGTAAAGCTCAGCCTGCTAGTGAGTGAGGGAAAAGCCAGGGAGCGGTAGAGATCACAGTGATGGGTTAGGGGAGAGGAATCAAGAGCAAAATGCCAGAAGGAGTTATAAAAGGGTATCCAATCTGGCTAGGGAGGACAATAGAGTGGCATTGTAGACTATGTCGCAATAGTCAAATTTAGGGAGGATCACCTTCTGTACAATCTCATGCCTTGCCATGAGCAGGATGCAGCTGCAGTTCCTGTACAAGGCACCTAACCTGGGGTGCAGTTTTTCCAGAATGGCGTCAATATTTACAGAGAAGTTGAGGTGTTGGTCAAGCCATACCCCAAGGTGACGAAACGAGGAAGTGTCCTTTAATGAAGTTCCATCAAGGGTGTGGAAAGTGTGCATACTGGTAAGCCTTGCGAGTTTCTGCCTTGTGCCAAAAGTCATAGAGACTATCTTTTTGGCATTGAGAAATAGCTGATGCGAATGGCATAGGCAGTCCTTCACCAAAAGTGCCATCAAGCTTGCAGTTAACAGCACCGTACTCTCTATCATAGATTATGGACAGGTAGTCTATGGAGCCGGTACCGATACAGCACTTAGGCGAATCAAGATTGTCTTAAACAAAGCCTGCAGACTAGTCCTGGGTGTGGACTATTTAACTCACACTTGTGAACTATACTCAAGCACTGGTTGGTTAAACCTGAATAGCAGAATTCAGTACCAAGTCTGTCTATTAGTGAAAAAATCCACCCTAGGTCTTGCTCCTCCTGGAGTGAGGCAACTGCTAAGAAACTCCACTTCCTCCAGACTAACTAGGGGATCAGGTAAAGCTGCCTTCTTTATCCCATTCCTCTGGACCTCACTAGGGCAACGGTCCTTTGAATACAGGGCCACCTGCTGGCTAAATGCCCTTAACTCTGAGCTGATTGAGGAAACAAAACTACTCCCATTTAAGGCCAAGCTGCTGCAGTACCTGGTCACTCTTAGTAACTGTGACTGTGTTGCCTGTGCATAATCCTACTGTTATTGATAGCTTATCTGTCCTGCATAGCACCCATCTCCCCCCCACTTTCTCCCCTGCCTGGTGTGACCCCACTGAGCACTTACCCCCATGTCCCCTCTTTACCCCCCCACCTTCCTGCTTTCTCTTCACAAATATTAATCCCCTATTTTCACCCCTCCACCCTGGTTTCCCTCACCTTACCCTCCCACTTTAAAACCCTTTCTCTTAACCTTCTCTTCCCCCACATCACCCAGCCCTGCTCTATCACTTACTTATGTAACCCTGGGTAGAATCCTATCCAATCCCACCCTTCTGACTACTCAACCCTCTTATTCTGTCACCCCCTTTGTCTATTCCGCCACCCTCCCACTACTCTCATCTATTCTGTCCTCCCCCTTCTTTGGTCACCACCACTTCTGACCCTCCATAACTCTACCTGCATGCTGTAAAGCTCAGCTACCACTGGTCACTTATCCAGTTACCAATTTCTTACTCAGTTTACAACCTTAGGAACCACCCCTAAGCTGTCCAGTTTCCTTATGAGTCTCCTATGTGATATGCTATCAAATGCCTTACTAAAATCTAAGTAGGACATGTCCACTGCCCCTTCCTGATCTATTTCCCTTGTCACACAGTCAAATAAATTTATCAGATTTGTTTGACATGACTTCCTCCGATGAATCCATGCTGCCTCAGCTCTTGTAATCAACTGGATTAAAGATACCCCACAATCGTTTCCTTTAGCAGTGACTCCACAGACTGACAGGCCTATAGTTGTCAGTTTCCTCCCTGCAACCTCTTTTAGGAAACAGGACCACATCTGCCGTTCTTCAGTCCCCTGGAGCCACACCTTTTTTCCAGTGAATTGCTGAATAGGGCTGTCAGAGGTGCAGCCAGTACCTCCCTGAGCTCTCTTAATACACTTGGGTGTACCCCGTCTGGACCCAGTCCCTTCAGGACTCTCCTCTGTAACTGAACGTATGCCTACCTTCCCTCTCCCACTGCTCCTGCTGCTTTTATGTGGCTCATCCCCTTCTCATTTCTTTGTAAAGACTGTGCAAATGTATTTATTCAGGATATCTTCTTTTTCCTGTTCCTTCCCTGCACCCCCCACCCTTCTTAATCTCACAATCCCTCCCACAGTCTTCCTCTTTTCTTTTATGTACTTAAAAAAATCTTGTCCCCTTTTGGTGCCTCTTGGGCTATTCTTTCCTTAGTTTATGCCTTTGCGCTTCTCACCACTTTCTTTGCTTCTCTCTGCTTCTCCCAATATATCTCCCTATTCTCATCCCTCTGCATCTTTTTATACCTTCAGAATGCTACCATTTAGCCTTTACCTTTTTCAGCCACTTACTTTGAGGGCACAGGGTCATAATTCCACATGACACAATAATGCAGCAAGATACTGCACTGTCGATACAGCACGGTATATTGCCCAGTGGCATTTCTCTATGTTTTGCGGAGGCCTCTGCCACACACACACCCTGTTATGGGGGGCTGCACCCCAACCCCCCTACTTAAATAATCAACTCCAGGGGGCATTTGTAAAATTAAATCACACAAAGTGTGAAATAATGAAAGATTTCATGTATCTGGCTCTGGGATTCGATACCCGGTCCACAGACGCACCGCCTCAATTGCTGCCTTTAGATCATCACATTGAGCCATGGCAGCTGCTTGGCAGACCCTGCTCCCAGCAAAGAACTTATCCTCAACCAGAGAACAGTGACAGGGTGCACAACCATGCATAGACCATTTAGCAGTTTTGCACCCTGTCGCTATGCCAGCCCACACTGTCTGTACTGCACGATTTTGACATGCTTTGTCTTACTTATGGTGGATTGACCCAGTAGATCCTTTGAGAAGCACAGCAGTCTCTTTTTATCTCCTGTTTTTGCTCACTTCCTTTGCACGGAGGTCTGTTGCTGTCACTATGACTTCCTTTAACTTAGCCTACTGTTCCTCTGCCCTCCCAGTCATCCCCATCCCCTGCTAGGTTGTCTCTGAGGCAGTCAAACATTTGTTTTTAAATCTGCCTTCCTGAACTTTAGAAGAATCATCCTTGTGTGGTTTGTTTCTGCTTCTGCCCTTACTTTGAACTACACTGTATGGGGATCTCTGGTCCTCAGGTGGGCTCCCACCTTGACGTCTGCAATAACATAATTTGATTTTCATACCTACTTCTGTAGTTAATGTATACCTCAATACAGAACCAATCTGAATTCTAGGAATTCATTTTTATGTTGGCGTGCTTGCGCAGCCAACATCTTGTGGCAGTGGGGATTTGGAGGCGCGGTCGCTGTTGGGCGAATGCAAGACACGCACCAGTAGGTGTGTCCCTTATTCCCCAATCAGCGATGCCGCACCATGCATACTAAGCTGGCGAGCACATCTAAGAAAAGGCCCACTGCAATCTGAGCAAAGCTCGTCATATGTCGCTATGGGCCCTTCCTATGTGCTCACCAGCTAGTAGCATGGCGACACAGTGGCCACTACTCTGCCGACAGCGCCGACTTCGGGGTGCCCAATCCCCCGGTCGGCTTCCCTGCCCCTTGACGTATGTGCCGATGGGGTAGCCCACTCCCCGTCAGCAGAATGTGCCCCCCCACCTTGTTGTTTGCTGACGGAGGTGCCCAATCCCCGTCGGCATCCGCCCCCCCCTTCCCGCTGTGTTGTGCTGATGGGGGAGCCCACTCGCTGTTGGCATCATGTCTCCCCCCCTTCTTCTGTGCTGATGGGGTGCCCAATCCCCATCAGCTATTGCTAACCCATAAACAATGTTTGCCGATGAGAGTGCCCAATCCCCATTGCATCCGCCCCCTTCCCATTGTACTGTGCCGATAGAGCCCACTCCCGTCGGCATCATGTCCCCCTCTTCTGTGCTGATGGGGTGCCCAATCCCCATCAGCTACTGTACCAAACAAAACAACCTGTAAAAAAAAAAAGTCCGTGTTTTTTTTTCTTGAGTCCCTATAAACTGAAAGCGGTCCCTTGTAGTCTCCCTACCCACCACCCGCACCCACCCACTGTGCACCACATCCCCACCCCCACCCACCCCATTCTTACCTCCGGAGTCCAGCACGGCAGATCTTCACTGGACCGGGAACATGTCTGCACTCTTCAAAGCCTACCGTGAACTGAGGAAATGCCAGTAAGCTGTATAATGGAATGAATAGGCTTTTTTCAACTTTGCTCCATATCTTGGGCATTTTTTGGAATTTTTGCACCAAATTTTCAACATATTTTGTTTCTGTACTCTATTCAACCTCATAGAAACATAGAAACATAGAATTTGATGGCATATAAGGACCACTTGGCCCAACCAGTCTGCCCATTTCCCTACCTAATGGATAAGCTGCAGATCCTAGTTAACCAGCAGCCTACTTCTTCCTACCCCCACCCCCTAGAATTGCCTTATGACTGTCCCATGCGTGCTTGAATTCCACCACTGCTTTTGATCTCTGATCCCCAGGTGGGAGCCCACCTGGGGACCAGAGATCCCCATACAGTGTAGTTCAACTCATGAGTTATTTTTAGGTTTCTATCATGTCCCGTTTCTTCCTGCTCTCTTCCAGGGTGTATGTACTGAGGTCCTTCAGTCTCTACATGTAGGACTTCTTATGCAGCCCCTGCACCATTTTAGTTGTCCTCCTCTGGACAACCTCCAACCTGTCTATGTCCTTCAGAGATGTGATCTCCAGGATCCATGACAGGAGTCCGACAGTATTTCTGTTGAACGCCCTGTCAGTGACACCGGCAGGTCGACCACATTCTGCAGTCGGCTGCCAGTTCACTGTCGTTTTCTTTGTTTTCTTCGTGGGGCTTTTCCCACCAACCCCCATCGCGGGGCACTGTTTCCCCGCACCCCCCACTTAAAGACTCTCAACTCCAGTCAGAGCCGATTGGGGGGGTGCAGGACCCCTGACAGGCAGAGCTGGGTTCAAGCTGGTCTTCCACCATGGCTAGGTGCTATAGTCACTGTCGGGGACCTCGCTGGTGAAATGTCGCTGTGAGGGGGTTAACATGCTCTCCAGAACTGGACACAGTACTCCAGGTGGGGTCTCACCAGTGATCTAAACAGTGGTAACAACACCACCCTCATTCTGCTGGTGGTACCACTCTGTATGCATCCCAGCATCTCATTTGCCCTACCTACTGCCATATCACACTGTCTTGCAACCTTGACATCATCAGACATGATTACTTCCAGGTCTCCTTCCTGTCTGGTGACTATCGATACCTCTTTTCCTACTTTTCACTCTACTTCTGGGTTTCTATGCCCTAGGTGCATGATTTTACCCTTTTTCTATTGAAACCCAGCTACCATGCCCTTGATCACTCCTCGAGTTTTCTCAGGTCTTTGCACATTTTTTCTACCCCCCTGGAGTGGCTACTCTATTGCAGATTTTAGTGTTGTCTGCAAAGAGGCATTCCTTCCCTTCCTGCTCATCTGCAATGTCACTTATAAATACATTAAGGAGGACTGTTTCCAGTACTGAGCACTAAGGCACCCCACTGATCGCTCTCCATTCCCAGAAGTGAACTCTATTTGCCACCATCCAGAAGGAGGTTTAGGCATGACAAATCACATCACTTTCCTTTATTTAGTATTTTTGTACATTCCAATGAGGAAGGGATGGATCCTAAGAAAGGTACAAGTCAGCTGGGGTCCCTGGTTTTCAGAATGCATAGCTCCTTTCTTTGCACAATGGGAACAGGGCAACTCTAGGTGGCCCAGAACTCTGGATTTATCCCATCATCTAGGCTATGTCAGGAACACGGTAATTAAGACAAGGCAGTGGGGCCTCTTGCATTGCTAGAATAGTTTCTCCAACCAGTAAAGGTTCATACCAACTTACAGTAAGTCCAGTTTCCCCTGCCATTCTTTCTTTTGTAACTGGTCTGTCTTTCCTCACAAAACACCCTGAGTATGTTAATGGGCAAACAAATCCCCCACCCCACTCAGGATGTGGGATGTTTTGTGTTTAAATTGTCAGGGAGGTTGGATGATTAGAATAACAACAAAAAACATGAAAGTCTGAATGAGAAGTTTTGCCCAAGACAAGTGTGTCAAACAGTTTTGGAAATACCAAAATAGTTGCTTTTGGGATGCCTTTATATTAAATTGTTTTGGAGCAAGTTGCCCTGTATGGCAGGGCCCTTTGCTTTTCTCACCCAGTATGAGGAACTCATTTGTCATCTTTTGAGAATTATTGGACTACACACCACCAAAGTGCCATCGCGCTACAGTTCTCTATCATTAAGTTTTCATTTGGCAGGTAAGAGGCCAACTGATACTG
The DNA here is from genome assembly GCA_016271365.2 of Neoceratodus forsteri. Lineage (NCBI taxonomy): Eukaryota > Metazoa > Chordata > Ceratodontiformes > Ceratodontidae > Neoceratodus > Neoceratodus forsteri. The sequence goes on along the minus strand of CM057459.1, from coordinate 797,731,566 downwards.
CAGCAACGTTTCAAACCCATCACAGAATTTGAGTGTATGAGCACCATATCTACCTAAAGTTTGTACAACAGAGAATTAGGCCACTTATCAAGAGGTTCTTGCCAAGCCTTTTGGAATATTGTGTACTGGATTCTTCCCAGAAACAGCATATCATTTCATTTTTTATCTTATGCAGGTTTGCTTATGGCATTTTGTTTATTTTTTTTTTTTTCATTTTGACATAGGAATGTTTTATTGAGGCAATTGCCATAACTTTACTTACTCCTTTTTGGAAAAAAATGTGTTTTGCTTTTTTTAACCAGATTGTAAAAGTATTGCATTTTAGTTGATGTTGTGCTTTTTTTTGTATATGATTTCTTTTCAATTAAATTCCCCGACTCTGTTTGTTCTTTTATGACTGTACACCTCACATAAACTACATATATTTAAAAAAAAATAAAAACTCAATTCATAAGTGGGATAATACACTCCAGAGTGGGGAGTTATAAGGGAATCATGCACTTCTCAGGTGGCTGTGGCATTCAGCTATGCCTTGTTCCTAACAACCACACGAGGCATGTATTATTTCCATATAATTGCACACCCTATCATGTGTTATCCCTTACATAGGAAGCAAAATGTTTAGAATATATTATCAGGTAGTCAGGTGACATATTTGCAGACCCTTTGGGTTAACAGGTAGTTCCTATGATGTATTTTAAATATGGATTAAGTTCACTAGAGATGCTAAGGATTAGAGAGACCTTTTCAAAATGTTGAGGCTAATATGAGAAAGACTTTGAGGTCAGTTGTTATTTTGGTGGATAACACAGCTGGTAGACCCTGTTCAGATGACCTCAGGTACCTTGAACAAAGCCTCAGGATCAGCAGGTCAGCTAGGGGAAAGAAGAAGGTGTCTCTCAAGGATATGTCAATTACACAGCTAAGAAAATAGTTTATATGAGCATGCAGGGAGAACCATTTTAGGCTAGAGCACAGTATAAGGGAAAGGGGAAATTGTTTAACCAGGAAAGGTACACTAAGCCAAAACTTGTTTCCAGGTGTGACCTGGGAGCATAAGGAAGTTATGTGACTTGCTTAGGGCCACACAGTATGCAAGTGGGAGCTGTGGGATTCAAACCCAGGTCTCCAGGTTTGCAGCTCAGTGCTCCTAACCTCTACACTATACTGCCTCAGTTTAAGGTACTGTACAGTGAAGGGTATGGAAAGGAGAAGACAGAGCAGAGCAACAGATACTGCTAGATGTTCTATTAAACCTCCTCATATCTTTTGCAGCAGCAATTAAGCATACGTGTGTCCCATAGTCAAGTAAAGGTAGAAACATAGAAACATAGACTTTGATGGCAGAAAGAGACAGAAGGTCCACTGGATCTGTCCTTACTATAATACCTAACCAAGTTGACCTACTGTAGTGCTGGACTGTCACCTTCCTCCCACGTTCATCAAACCCTCAAACCCATATTGTCCCCCTGGAGACTATGAGTCCCCTTACCCTGTACCAACCATGTTATACTCATTAAGAGTAGCAGCCCCCAGCAATCCACTGGCATTCTGTTCCACATTTCCAAAACTCTCTTAGTTAAGAACTTTATCATGTTTCTCTTGAATTTGCCTCCCACCCACCTCCAATCATGCCCCCTATTGACTTTACCCCTAGTTCTTACAAATAGGCCCTTGCTATTCACTTTGAAACTTAAATGATTCTGGCATCCCCCTCCCCATTCCTGCCTGGACTCCAAAAAGTACATATTTAGGGCACCCAGCCAATCCTCATATGATCTGCTCTGTTGGCCTTGGATCATCTTGGCTCCCTAAAGCAATGTCCTTGGTTATGATGAGACGAATAACGGGTGTGAAACATTGTTTCTGTCTATAAAACACAAGTAACTTTTAGTTGCTAGTTTTGCACATATGGGATTTGTGGTCAGTATAGGGCAAGTTTAATTTGAGGGCTTGTGCATGATTTGCACATGCTTGTAGAATTTTTCCAGAGGCTTTAAATATTTTCAGTGAGTACCCTTTAGTCCTGTATCAGTACAAAAGGAGCACACAGAGGCTTTAATCTGATAATAATTCTGTAAAGAAAAAGTCTTGCAGCAGTTTTGGCTTGTCTGGATGTGGCCTTCTTTAGACAAAGTACTTTAAAAGCAATTGTAACATGAGAGAAATAGGAGGACTCCAGGGAAGAAAGGCAATAGGTGTAACAGGGTCAGGTGGTACAAGAGCAACACGGCATTATGGCACAATAATGCTGTGTTGCCTTAGAACATTCAGTGCAATAATGCCCTGTTGAGAGCATGAACGCACTCAGTGAAGTAGCCAAGCAGTGAATGTGGTAGAACTATGTCGACCAATAGGTGGCACGATGAACACAGCAGGAAAGCAAACCAGCAGGGGAAGAGAGGAACAGCAGGAATGTGTGTGGCTGTGCAGGCCCCATAGAAAATGGGACAGAGGAAAGAACTGGGAAGTGTGGTATTTTGGAAGGAGTGAGTGAGTGAGTTCATATTGCACAAGTCGCCGATGGATAGAAAAGAGCACTGGAAAGGACAGCTGAATAAGCGATCAGCGTGAGGGAGACGATAAGTTGTGCCCATGTGAGAAAGTGTCACCTATTGGTCGGACTGATGAGGGAGAGGTGAGGGAAAAAGTGCTGTGTGGGCAAGTGTGTGAATGTGAAAATAGTGGAGAGAGGAATGCGTAGGAGAAGATGTGTAGAAGGGCAAACCGTGGCATGTAGGGTGGTGCTAGTTGGGGGAGGGGCATAACGATAGTGGCAGCAGATGTGAAGGGGAACAGAATGCGTGTTCAAAATGGATGCACAGGGAAATGGAGCAGAAGTTCCGTGGTGCTGTGAAAGCACCACCTATTGGTGGTAATCGTCAGGTGCGCGGTGTACAGGGAGCGGAGAACAAAACTGTAATTTGTGGGAGAATGTGAAGGTATGCATGGACATGTTGCCCAGAATGCAGCAGAGCAGTGATCTGAAAAACAAATGAGGGTACAGAAATAGAGCAGCCAGCACAAGTACCAAAGTCGCAGGTGCAAAGATAGTTTTATGTGAATAGTTATACATACACCAGAGTTGAAAGATGAGAAAAAGTAGTCACCACTATATTAGTCGATGTCGGGTGAGCAACGTGCACGCACACGGTTCCAACAACAGAAAGGCAGGAAAAGTAACAGACGTGCACTGTAATTGTAAAGGTAAAATAAGTGTTTCTGGTGATTAGTGTTCTATGGCAAAGAGAAGAGCATCTGAAAAATAGTGTACTTGCACTTGCCATGTTACAAGCACATTAATCCCCTCTGAAGGTGGCATCTAATGGGGAGTTAATGTATGGTTGGTCGTTCTAGGCACTCGGCCTGTGGCATCGTCCCACAACAGCCCCAACCATGCAGTAACTCCCCATTAGATGCCAACTTCGTTGTGGATTAATGCTTACATGTTTCTTTCCTCAACAATGCATTAAATAAGATTTGCAGTATATTTAACATACACAGTGGCTACTTTTCTCTTTAAGTAAACTAAATGACCATAAATATTTTGTTTTCTCTCCTTCGAAGTAATTTCTTCCAAGATGCATGATACTTAGTTAATACTGTATATAAACTCTTACTAAATATGAATCATTTTGTTTAACAGAAGTTGTAAGAGATTATTTGAATAAACTAAGTTTCCTTTCTTTCTCTCAATTTACTGCTGAACCCACATATTCAACACAATCAGTTTTTAACCCATCTCATGAAATGACAGGTGTCTTTTTCTAATTCCCCTCCCAAACCTGTTCTCATGGTGATTCTACCAGATCAGGTTTTGGTTGACATTTGATAAATGACAGCTATCATGCTTACATGCTGGGGTAATAATTTTATTTTTTTTTCAGTTACTATTTTCTCCCCCTGGAGTCCTCTGCCAGCATCTGGCGTCCCCCTCATGTAGGTACCGGGTATGAGACCCCCTCCCCATAACCCCACAACTTACCCTTCGTGGCAGGGGGTGGGGAGCGGCTCAACCCACCAGTCCAGATTAGCATTTGGGGAGGTGCCTTCCTGGTCCATCACAAAGGGGGACCATCGTTATATGCAGAGGGCTCCACTTTTTCCTGTATTCTCCCTCTTGAGGTGCGGCGTGCAATGGTGCCAGCAGTGGCTGCATGCACGCTCCCATGCACATCCCGCCAAGTGCCTGCCGCACTCTCGTCTACTTCCAGTGTTGATGTGCCACCTTCCAGTCTCCATTAGGTGCAAACCCCCCTCCCCAGAGAAGGAGAGCAGTCCTAGGGATGCTCGATCCTTCTCCTCCCTGCCAACCCCCGGCGCCCCATGTCCGTTCCTGAACACTGGTCGCCGGCGTGACGCGAGGTAAGGCGTCCAGTGCCTCAGACCTCAGCACCACCGGGCCAGCTCTGGGGTAACAATTTAGTTTAGTTTCATTTATTTATTATACTGGAAAGGCATGCAAGCAAAAGTTGCCCATTTTCACAAGTGTCCAGTTTTGGACAAACAAAACAGCAAAACAGGTGGTACATAATATACAGTCAGACAGTCTTGAATAACAGTTTAGTAATACAATAAACACAATAGACACAACAGTTCAAAAACACCTAAAAAAATACTATCTTGACAATTCAGGGTCACAGTCTAAGAAAACAACGTTTTATATGAACCTCTTCATTTTATGCCCCCAATTGGTAACAGTGACTATAATTCTATAGCTTTTTCTCTAAACATCAATTCCATTTTCTGTGCTAGCAATACAGAAGTGTTCTTGTGTGATAAAGCTGATATAAAAAAATTAAACAGGAAATTGTCAGATATAATTGGGAGAATATTTTTTCCTAACACACCATACAAGATAGTTGGGAATTGATAAAAAGCTTATTAGTTAGTCTAAGGGATAATTTTGTTCCTTCTAGATATAAAACCCATAACTGTAAACATTGCCCTAAGTGGCTAAACAAATCAATGTATAAATTGTCAAAACAAAAAAAAACCAAAAATATAATGTGTACTTAAAATCACATACATAATAAAATTGGTTGGCGTTTGTTAAACTTCAAAAGAAATGTAAATTAAAAATTAGAAAGTCCAAAGCTACATGGGAATATAATTTAGCCTGCAACACAAATCAAAACAACAGCAAAATCTTTTATACTAAAATACTAAAAAGGCAGCAGATTAGGACCTATGGTCTATCGAGTCTGCTTGGGGATCAGTTCCTGTCCAGGGCACCATTATAGCCCCCCCCATCCACAAGGTCCCCCACCCCCAACCCACAATGGGGCTCTTGGATGCACCCTCCCCATAACTATTCCAGCCTTTCTTGAACCCCTCCACAGTTGTAACAGCCACCAGCTTCATGAGCAGCACATTCCAGGGCTCCACCACTCTCTCAGTGAAGTAGTGTCTCTTTGTTTCCCCCTTAGTCTACCACTGACCAGACTCATTGAGTGCCCCCGGTGACCCCCACATCCCTCAACTGAAGCACCCCATCTAGGTTTACCCTATTTATTCCCTTGAAATATTTGAAGACCTCAATCATGTCCCCTCTGTCCCTCCTTTCCTCCAGCTAGTACAGGTTGAGCTACTCAAGTCTCTCCACATAGGGCTTTCCCCCTAGACCCTGTATCATCCTGGTCACCCTCGTCTGGACCCTCTCCAGAAGAGCAATATCCCTTTTTAAGTAAGGATGCCAAAACTGCATGCAGTATTCAAGGTGTGGTCTAGCCAGGCAATTATACATTGGAAGGAGCACCTCTCGGCTCCTTGAGGTTATCCCCCTGTCTATGCACCCCAACATTTTATTCGCTTGAGCGGCAGCCCTTCTACACTGCTCCGAGTTGTTCATTTTGGCATCCACCACCACCCTGAGGTCTCTGTCCCCCTAGAAACCTGCATTGTCTCCCCTCCCAAAGTGTACACATGAGCCAGGTTTTTGGCCCCCAGGTGAAGAACCCTGCATTTCACAGTATTAAACTTTAGTTTCCAGGCATGTGACCACCTCCCCAGAGTCTTCAGGTCCTCCTGGAGGGCCAACTTCTCCTACTCCCCATCCACCACTGCCCACAGGTTCAAGTCATTGGCAAAGATGCTTACCTCACTCCTGATACCACTTCTGATGTCCAAGATATAGGTGTTAAACAGGAGTGGGCCCAGCACCGATCCCTGTGGGAACTCACTAATGACCCTCCTGGCAGATGAGACCTCCCCTCCAACCATCACCTTCTGTACATGCCTCACTAGCCAGTTTCCTATCCACCTGACCGTCTGCCCCCTCCACCCTCATATCCCCCAGCTTCTCCAGCAGTGCAGGATGTGGCACCAAGTCAAATGCCCTACTGAAAGAGGATATCCACTGGCCTGCACTGATCCAGCACACTTGTCACCCATTCATAGAACTTCACCAAGTTGGTCTGACATGATCTGCCCTTAACAAAGCCTTGTTGGTGATCATCTAGGTGGCCCCATGCCTTCAGAACCCCTTCCAGCCTCTTTTTGAAGATGACCTCCATCACTTTGCCCACTACTGACATCAGGCTAACCGGCCTATAGTTTCCCGGCTCCTCTCATGAGCTGCCCTTGTGTATAGGCATGATATGGGCCATCCTCCCACTCCAGTCTTGAGGCACCCACCTCAACAGAAGGGAGGAGTTAAAAAGGTCTGCCAGGGGTGCAGCCAGGGTATCAGCCAGTTCCTTAAGTACCCTGGGATGGATCCCGTCTGGGCCCACTGCTTTATCACTCTTAGGGCCTTGAGGGTGTCCCAATCCCTCAAGGCACTCATATACAGTAATTCTCATTATTAAGTAAATAAATTCTCATTATTAAGTAAACTATTAAGTAAATAAACACACATAGACCCCCATATTCAGAGCTGGCTGCAACCACAACACAGCCCATTGTGCAGCACCAAAAATAGTGTATGGCAAGCTCTGAGCCATTCAGCCATTCAGCGTACACTAAAGAGAATGCGCTAGCTGACAGAATATCAGGCCGTGTCGGTGCAGCTCTAAGTGGATTTGCACTGCATCATGACCCAAGGCTGCATATAGCCCACAGGTGACAGCCCTGCCAGAAACATGGACAGCGCCAGTGCTCCTGTGGGATATACTCAGCCCAAGCATGCAAATGAGCTCACTAGGCATGAGAGTTGCTGAGGTGGGCTTCCTAGTGGTTCCCAGGGTTCAGTTTAGAACTTCTGGTGATAGGTCTTTGGTGTAGCTTGCCCAACCTTATGAAATTCACTCCCAAGGTCTTTGAGGGAGGCCCCCTCATTGGAAGTCTTTAAGAGAGGTCTGCAATCCCACCTTTTTTATGGTTACCACCCATCCTGTTTCCCACAGGACAGTCCCATTTTCTGCACCCTCATCCTGTCACCCATATAAAGTGTCAGTGGGATACCAAATGTCACAATTTTCCACAGGCAGAAAGGCGCTGGGCAGGAGTTGCACTTATTTACATTTTACAGCTGAAGACATCATGTCAGTGTCTCCTCCCCAATCAAGTTTCTGCCTCACCTATTGGTTTGGCCCTGAATCACAGTCTTTGACTTCTACTGGACATCAGGAGGAAAAGGGGAAGGTTACGTCTGCTGGTTGGCTGCTTTGCATTGTGTAAGTATGCCTGTGGGAGGTTTAAACCCTCTGCCCTTCCTTCAATGTTAAGACCTAATGGTCATTGTCAGAGCTCGGAGCAGAGGAGTGAGATTATTTTGCCAGCATACAGCCAACATCTTGAGGAGTACAACACAGATGGCATTGAAGGAAGGCATACTTTAGTAGGCAATCTGTTAGCAGTCACAGTGGTAAAAATAGGGTAATTTTACAAAATGGCAGGAGTGGGGGGGTTATACTGGTGGGAAACAAGCTGACTTGATAGAGACAAGGAGTTTTTTCATGCACAGGCAGGAATGAAATCAGATGTGAAATGTACTCATACCACTCTGAGCTGCCAGCAAGCAGAAGCAGCCTGGGACTCATGACACAGAGCAGACTCATGCAGGACCAACCCATCTTGTGTCACTAGTTCCCCTCAGCACTCAACTCTGTCTCCAGCAACTGTCTAGGTAGTTTCCAGCACAGAGAATGCTTATTAGCTTTTGGTGGCTCTCAGCCATCCAATCTGTTAACTTTTAATGGGACTCTCTCAGGAGCAATCAAAAAAGGCTGTCCCCTCCAGACACAGCCTAGGCAGTCTACTGCCATAGCCCAAGCCCACACAGTGGGAGAGAGCTGCCAGAGTCCTTAGATGCTTGAGCAGTTGTCAGTTGAAATTACAGAGGTAGATCCACAGATTACAACTGATTACTGGAACACCCTGCGTTGCAGCACACACGGCACTCCATTCCAGGTAATTTGATTCTTTCCCCAGCCTTCCAGCTCAGTTTGGGTTTCTTTTCTGGTCTTAAAAGCTATGCTTTGATGCACATTTGAAATGTTCTGAAATGTGTCAATTTAGGATTTAAAACAAAATTGCACAGGCAGAAAACAAATGCCAAATCACAGAAAATTCTAAAATTGTGATTACAACTGGTGATTAACAGTTATAGCTTTAATACATAATTCAAGGTGCACTGCTCATGTGTTACTAGTAGAAATCTTTCTAGACCTATCAACTCTTGTTTGTTTGTATCAAACAGAAATCTATTGCAGGTAGTTGAAGTGTTTGAAGTTGTTACCACCACATAAAGCTATTGCGAGTGTTTAAAGTTGTTACTGCCGAGGTGAAAACTCCTTGAACTGAACTATGGCTCATCTTCCTCACTTCATGGAGAACATCATATGGTTGAAATAAGTGTTATAAATAAACTTCTTAATCTGACTACTTTTATGAAAGCTGCAACATTTAAAACATCAAAAGTAAGCAGGAGTTCTAATTTCTTCTGCCAACTGGCTAGCGACAAAAAATGTCTTTAAGTGGTGGGGAAGTGCGGCAAAGTGTGTCAGGAGTTGGTGGGTAAGTGGCAGACCCCACTGGCCCCACTATTAGCCGCTCTCCCTTGACCGCTTCCCTTGTTTGGTCATAACACCATGTAAACAATCACAGTAAGAAGAACTGCTGCAGAACAAAGTCATCTATCTGCAGTTACTGGGCTCTGGTGTCATATCAAAACTGGGAAGGTTGTGAGTGACTGTGGCTTAAACATATTTTGCTATCTGAATCTGGGCTACTGGAACTGTTAATGTGATTGTGCCTGCTGTAATACAAGGTTGCCTTCCTGAAGCTTTTCTAACAAGGGAGGTAAAGTAATTGCTGCACAAGACTGGCTGTTGTTTTATTTGTTTTAAGTGTCTTATATCCTTGCATATTTGGAGCTGAATTTTGACCAATTGTGTGCTGAGTTGCATAAACTATTTCAATTATTTGTATCTGTTCCCTAGCATTCCACATGGGTTGCCATAGCAACCATACACAGTGCACTGCGGACCCGCTAATTTGCCTTGCCGCACCCCAAACCCTCTGATTGGTGGTGGCAGCCTAGTCCAGAGGGGTAAAGGGGGTGTAAATTAATAGCTAATAAGATGCCGCAGTGTCTTCAGCAGCAGCAGAGTGCTGCAAAGTGTGTCTGGAGTCAGTGGGTGAGTGGCAGATACTGCTGGCTCTGCTATTAGCCACTCTCCTTTACCCACTTCCCCTGTTTGGTCATAACACCCTGTAAACATCCACAGTAAGAAGAACTGCTGCAGAACAAAGTCATCCATCCGCAGTTACTGGGATCTGGTGTAACATAGAAACTGGGAAGGCTGTGAGTGACTGTGGCTTAAACATATCATGCTATCTGAATCCAGGCTACTGGAACTGTTAATGAGACTGTGCTTGCTGTAATACAGGGTTGCCTTCCTAAAGCTTTTCTAACAAGGGAGGTAAAGTAATTGCTGCACAAGACTGGCTGTTGTTTTATTTGTTTTACGTGTCTTCTATTCTTGCACATTTGGAGCCAAATTTTGACTGTGTACTGAGTTGCATAAACTATTTCAATTATTTACATCTATTCCCTAGCACTCCATGAGGGTTGCCATAGCAACCATACACAATGTACTGCTGACCCACTAATTTGCCTTGCCACACTCCAACCCCCTGATTGGTGGTTGCAGCCTGGTCCAGAGTGGTAAAGGGGTTTAAATTAATTGCTGATAAGATGCAACAGCATCTTCAGCAGCAGCGAAGTGCAGCAAAGTGTGTCGAGAGTCGGTGGGAATCCATGGGAGGACTGGGAGCTGGGGCCAGGTAAAATATTTTTTTTTAACACAGTACTTGTTGTAAATTGTTTAAGGATGGCTAACATTTTATTGTGCCTAGGGCTTGTTTTATGTTTAACTGGGGTTTTGGTTGTGAGTGATTTGTGTGTATTACATGAAGAATGTGGGGGAAATTAATCCATGTCAGATTTTGGAATGTCTAATTTACTATAGGTAAATGATAAGTTGCCTGAGTTAATTACACTGTTAATGTTAATGAAATATAAGATGAGAGTGAGTGGACATATATTGAGGGCTTCCACCTTGCAGATTTGTAGCTTTGGTGTTTTCAGGACATTAAAGATGTATGATACATTGTTATTATTGTTAGGAGGAGATATTGAACCCAGTCCAGGTTCCCTAAGTGAAGAAAGCTTAACGGTCACAACTAGAAAGTATAATACGCACTGTTTTAAAATCATACACCTTAACCAGCAGCTCTCTCTCCCCTGCATCACCCGTGCTTTTCTTCTCCCCTCCGAGTGCACTAATAACTTCCTGCCCCATACAATACCTGAAAAAAATTATGTTTATCTGTCTGCCTTCTGGTTGACTCTTGTACAACTTTACCCGTGAAATATGTTATTTATATTTTGCACCTGTTTGTTCCTTGTAGTTCTATACACCTGTATATATAATGTATTTACTTCATGGTATGTCATAGGTAGTTCATTGTATGTCCTATGTATTCCATTTGCCTATTTCTTTGTTCATCTGTTGTATTTCTACACTGGACATTTTTGAAAATGGGCATTTTTGCTCGTATACCTTCCAGTAAACAAATAAAATGGATTGATTGAACACTAGAAGTTTGATTCCAGAGTTGGCTGAAACAGAATAAATAATTACTCACCATAACCTGGATGTTGTAGCTATTTCAGAAGCGTGGTTAAATTCTACAATGCCAGACAGTTTATGTAAGATATCTGGGTATAAAGTTGTGAGAGCAGACAGGAAAGGGAAAAGACGAGAGGGTGGGGTATTAGTTTACTTTAAAGAGGATTTGCAGGTAACTGTACAACATTTAGTGCTGAATATGATTCTGTTACTGATTGGTTGTTACTCCTGTTATTGCTGGGGGGGGGGAAGAAGCATATTATTTTAATATGTATTTATAACCCCCCTTCAGCTGGGATTCAAGGGTTGAAAGATTATCTTACTCATGTTGTACCTGGTTTAGATGGTCGTGATTCTATATTAGTGGAATATATTAATTTAAATTGGTTACTTAAGGATGAACTGCATTTGGAACCTTTGTTGTATTCGTATGGTCTATCCCAGATTATAACAGAACCCGCTCATTACAGTCTAAAGACCTTTAATCATACCATCCTGGATTGGATTGTAGTCAACAGGGTGAATATGATTGGCTCTACTGGGATTCTGCCAGAGTCTGTGAGTGACCATATGGCAACTGTTTGTGTCCTGAATTTTAGACGCACCATTTCCCCACATATTATGGAAGTTTGCAACTTTGAAAATTGATCGTGATGCTTTGGCTGCACAGTTATCTCTTTCAGATTGGTCATACTTGAAATGTATTTCTGATGTGAATCTGGCTTTTGACTATTTTTGTGAATTTTTTTTTACCTATTCAGAATTGATTTTGCCCCTGAGGACCATGAGACTTAGAGGTAATTCTAATAAGTGGTTTACAACTGAGATAAAGCAGTTAATTAGACAAATCAATAATTCTTGGGAATTATACAAAAAGCACTTAACTATTACCATGCTGAATACATATACAGTAAGTACCTAGGGATGTTACTTGATCTAGTACTAAGTTTTTATCTTCAGATCACCACACTTTGTAGACTGGTAAATCAAAAGATAAGACTGCTGTATAAATTTAAAAACAATTTTACTGAAAATACAGGAAGGGCCATAGCTGTAGGAACCTTGCTCCCTCATCTTGAATATGGAGCTTGTTTGTATTATAACCTGGAGAAAAAGGAGTTACATACTTTATCAGTCACCTATAACAATATCTGTCATTTCATACTGTGTTCCTTATCATACACATCACTGTGAATTATACTTTAGATTGGGTTCATTGCCCTTTATATTTAAAATAAAATATTCTTTATGTTGTTTAACATTTAAGGGTGCATTTTTAAAGTCCTTGTTTCCTCTAGCTGATTTGTTGACAATACATAGTGTATCTTCCAAGTTAAGATCATCAAATGGCTTGCTTCTGGAAACCCCAATGTGCAAGCAAAAAACTGGGTCACAAGCTTTTTCAATTTCTGCACCTCTTTTATGGAATTCATTCCCCTGCTCCATTAGGAATGCAAACTCTCTGATGAATTTTAAAATGTTGTTAAAACAATGTTTGTTGTCTCAAGTTACGTGTAATTGTGTTAAGTAGTTCTGAATATGTTATGATTGTATAGTATGTGATTATGATATTTTATGTGTGTTTGTGGAAACATTGATTGCATGTCATTGCCATGACTCCCAGGTTGGACCTCAAAAAGGGTTAATTTTGGTCTAGTGTCCTTACCCGGTTAATAAATGACTAAATAAATATAAAAATAAAAGTAGAAGATCAGACATTTGGAGACCTTGCTACTGCTAAAATAAAATATTAAACAATATTTACTTTAAAACAGAACAGCAGACACAGATTAGAAAGGAGTATGGTTTGTGGATTCTGAGTGATTTGGTGGAATGTTGAAGAGCATTTTTATCCCCATCCCCTTTTTGTTCCTGAAAGGAACACCAGATATGTGTTGTGTTACCCAAAAAATAGAATTAACAATACAGCAATAAGTCCTCAGGAAGATAAAGTGTATTAGCCAGAAATTGCTTGGTTGGGACTTTTTCCCCTCACTCCCGATTGACTTACAGAGACAATGAAAGAATGGAGGCTAAAGTTCGAAGCTATTTTTTGTGAATAACAAAAAAAATGAGACTGATGAGTCCAGAGCTTTTTTTGGAATGTGAGTTGGAAACCCCATAATATTAAAGGTTTTGGGGGCACAGCTTGTACTTTCCTTCTTTTCTCATTTGTTATGTGTTGCTGCCTTTACTGGAGAATTACAGATATTTTTTACATACGGCTTTCCAGTGTAACACACTCCACAAAGTTAAATACACATATTCGTGCATATCCAGATGGTACTCTCTTACCTTTATATTTCTTGCACTTAGCACTTTCTCACAGCTTTGCACATTGTGTTACTTTGTACAGACTGAATGAAATAGGTGTGCAGACAGTACTAGTGGCACCTTGCTCTTCATTATTTGTGCTCATCATGGCATTTGGTGCATTCTGACATATGTATTCTGGGATGGAATTTTGTATGAGTATTCAAGAACCATCTAATTAATATTAGCTACAGTATAAATAGCATCAGCATACATTCACTTTATGGATTTTTTCAAATATTGGAACAGCAATGGATTTTACAACACTGAATCTTGAAGCCACAGAATTCAACAGTGGGTTTGACCTTTAAACAATTTGCTGGGATGGATATTTGTTATGGATGCTGAAGCATTACTGAGCTTTGAACCCTTGTAGAAATAATACAGCCATTTCAACTGATACTTTTATTTAAAGAAACAGGCAGGTTTGATCTTTACACATTTGTTTTGGATATGGATGTATCATTAAGCTTTGAAACCTTAAAGAAACAATACAGCTATTCCAATTGATGCTTCTTATTTAAAGGAACAGGCAGTTGAACCAATTGCTTGACAAATGTTATTGGTGTTTAGCAATTTGTTGTTTGGAATATGTGCAATGCTAGAACATTTGGTTTTAAAAAAGAACAATTCAACAAAATAGAAAATCAAATAAAATAATAAAAATATGTTGGAGAAAGGGAGACATGCACTGGTTTTGTATGAATAGATGGTGTCTCTGGATGACAATCTAATGCAATTCTTCAGTATAAAACCCAGAAACTGACTGACAACCAACAAGGTGCTCGTAACGTTGCAGGTCTGAGAGGTGGGGAGTACCTGTACCTGAGCTCTGCATATTGCACTTTGACAGACTGGATATTCTGAATGAATCTCTTGTAGGACTGAAATCTTCTTTATCAATTAGTGTCTATCCAATAGTCTGATATGTTTGTGACCATTTTTATTAAATTAATAATCTAATTGTGTTGCCTTTGTAATTATCCTGAATCCCTCTCTCATCAGCAGTTGCTGCTGTTTTTTTTTCATACTGCCTGAACATTCTATGACATCAAGTAATACCATTCCAGGTCTTTCCAATGAATAGCATGGAATGGTGTTATTGATGTCATAGAATGTCTTAGAAATATGAAACAAAAGAGCAGTAGCTAGTGAGGAGAGTGGAACTCTATGTAGATCTGAGGGCACCCCAAAGCTAGATTGTTCATTTATGAAAAAATAGTCAAAGCATATCAGAAATACACAACTGGCATGGTAAGGAAGATGGAAGTGCAGTTAACTTTGTAAAAATCATTTCCTATCTCTTTTAAGCATAAGGACAGAACTTGTCAGCTATAAAAATAACATGTATGTGTATATATGTAGGTGAATAAATAAACAGATATGTAAAAACACCTATTTTTCTCAGTTATGATTTAAGAAATGGGATGGCCTTGGATGAAGAGTGTTGTGCAGTACTCATTGGTTATAAAAAGGGATAGGGCAAGGGCCGTGTTTGAGATGTGGTTTATTGTCCCATTTTCACCTTATCCAAAGGTAGCAGCCCTGACCTTTTTAAGGAAGCTTTTGATTAACCTTAATTCACAGGCTGTTTACATATATTTTAAAATGAATTTTATTACTTATTTAAGAAATTTCTCCCAGCTACTTTAATTTTGCAGCTGAATTTGTAAATTTTATACTCTTCATGTCTATTATGTTTAATTTATGATGTGTTTACATTATACAGTACCCAAAGCCTCTGGGAATGGGTTCTTTATAAATAAAAGTTTACTTATTTACTATCCCTAGTGTCCTGTAAGAAGGGCCTTAATTTCATGACAATCATTTTGATGTGCCAGTCAATATATTGGGAGAGTGGCTCAGTTAATGAAGCCTGCCCCAAAATGACTTGTCTCCCTGTGGGGTCCACAAGAGACTTGTGGACCTCTTGTGGACTTTTGGGAGAAGATATATAATTGGACACAGGGGGTATTCAGCAAACAAAAAATCTCTCACTTTACCATCAATCTATGTCTTTACATAAGCTTTTTCAATCAATTCATCAAACTTTATTTTCAATCCAACAGTAGGATCATACAGGGTAACTAAGCTTCTTATAAACCTTTATATGTGAAAGCTGTCTTTCTTCTTCCCTAATGTAGTTAGAAGTGTTCTCTACAACAATATTGCTGCCTTTATAGGCAGGCTTTATTATCAAAGCTAGGTTGCGGAAATTTTTTTTTTATTGCCTCTCTTTCAGCATCAGAAACATTATTACTATACTGTATAGTATTGTTCTTATAACACTGTTCCAAATCAAACTTGTAGGCTTTGAAAAATAGTCAGTACTGTTGATTCATCAGTGACATGAAGGTTGAACTTTTATGTGTTATAAATTTTTCAGACAAAAGTCTGTGATGCACTATCTTGAGATTGAGAGATTTGTGAGCTGTGTGCTGCTATTATATTGTCCTCTGTGTGTTGGGTTTGTCTGTTTTCAGAGTGGAAAAAAAACATTTCAAGTTTAGCAAATGTATAAACCTGTTAAGATACAAGTAGAACTCAAACCTATTTACTTTTGTAGATGGAATGAAACTCAATCCTTTGTTAATGCCACTTTTCTCTACTTTAGTCAAGATGACGTCAGATATGTTTATTACATTGTCAGATGAAATGTCTATTAAATCTTCCATGATGGTAGTAGTGACATCTGATGTGTTAGATGTATAAAGGATTTCAGTCAGAATTGCTTCCTCCTTAGTCAAACTTTCTTGTTCCTGCCTGTAGAAGCGTAGGAAATAACAGATGTCCAGACCAAAGGTTTAAGATGCAAAAAAAATGCAAAGGTATGCGTTTGTCAATTTATTTCCAAAAACAAAACAAAACAAAACAAAAAAATATTCTTAACTTAAAGTTCATAGAAAGGAAAACAATCGGTGTTAGTCTTCACACCCAAAAACAAGAAATACTTCTTTCCACAGACTCCTGAATTGCCTTTTCCTTTCCTTTTGTCTGTACAGCACTTTGTGTGGAAACACACACACAACCTTCTTGCTCTGTGGTCAGTCGAATACTGACTCTCCTCTATCCATCTACATAGGTCTCCTAGTGGAGGGTTTATATACTTTCCAGAAGGGGTGTGTCTTGAACTGAGCCCCTCCCCTATTGTGACATCACATTACCTGAATACTATAAAAGCAGCCATTTTGTAGGCTGCCATCCCTATAGCAGGACCTCAGCAGGAGAAGCAAGACATTCAGGTACACATTCATTTTGTTTTAATACAGAAGAAAAGAAACACTTGTTAAAGATTGAATTAAAATCTGCAGCCTTGGCAAGGAAAAACAGATGAGGGCGCCCTATCTGTCTTCCTTGCAAGGCTTCAGATTCTATTTGCTTTTAAATGTAATTGCCAGAAAGTAAACATGCATTTATTTGAGACAACAATTCTAGTAAATCTTTTTACACAGTAGTCTCCTCTAACATATTTTCTTTATATGTGCTGCATAATGCTTGTTTTATGAAATTCCTCACAGCTAGAATTTCAGCTGACTGCTTTTCAGCTTATCAAGATTTGGATGCCAGATTGTTTTAAAGATAATCAGGGACAGTAAAGAAAGGTTTAAAGATTGCCAGGTTGGCCACCCTGACAAGAAAATTAGGATAGATACGAATATAGAAGCAGACAGGATAGAGTGAAAATTGAAAAGTATGGGGGGGGGGCATCTTGTAAATTCTTGATATTTCTCTTCATAACAGGACCCTGTTACACTGCCACCCACTTGTAATTGTTCCCCCTTTCCTTTCAATCCCCTCTTGCCCCTCCTCCATACTAAGTATAGGATAGTAGAAGGCTAGTGATGATTGCCCATAAATTCCAACCCCATTTTAATGGGTCCAAATTTATTTTATTTTTTATTTTACAATTTTTGGCCAGGAAAGACACACTGAGCCAAGACTTGTTTCCATGTGCATCTTGGAAGCACAGGGAAGTTAAGTTACTTGCTCACAGTCACACAGTATGCAAGTGGTGGCTGTGGGATTAAACCCCAGTTCTCCAGGTTTGTAGCTCAGTGCTCTTAACCACTATGTATAATGCCTCCCATATTTCCTTTCTTTTGGCGGTGATGTAGTTATCTAAGATTATTTTGCAATATCCTTCAGCAGTTCCTTTCAGTTCCTGCCAGCTCTCTGAGTAAAAAAAAGTCTGTTATTTTTAATGTTGTTTTCCAAAATAATCTGCTTATTTTGTGATCTTAAGTTACACGCCTTGTAATGTATTTGTATTTGTAGGTCTCTCCTTAATTCCTTTTCACAGCAGATTTTGTACATTTGACTAAGGACAGACAGCCGCACACTGGGTAGTTGAGGAGGAGCAGCCAGAGCAGACAAATGGTTTGGCATTTGTAACACATGGAACAGGTATGCCACCATTGCCTGTGCAGCATAAGTAGCAGATTTTTAATGACAGTGCAATACATTGCACTGTATTCTGTTGAATATTAGCTAGCTTGAGGTTTTAAAAGTGTTTGGCCATTAGCTTTCCAGGCACTCTTGTCCTGCTTTCTTTACTTGGTGTCCCTCACTGGTTCTGCTTTTTTCCCCCACATAGGTGCCAGGAGTCCAGTGGTGGAGAGCCTGCTCTCATGAAGAGAAAGCAGCAAGCCCTGCAGAGGGCCAGATACCAAGAAGTGAACCCAAGGAGGAGGCACCGAGCACCGAACAAGTAAAGTAACAAAATCTGTTTAACTGTTTAAATGACAACTGAAGACCTGGTGGAGACCTAGTAGAGGACGGTGGAGAAAGGGAAAGGAACATAAGGACTACAGGATTAATGGTATAAACAGAAGATAAACCAGATTGAAAGTGTTTCGATGGCACAAAAAGTTGGAACTTTGCTAGGAACTTGCTTGTGAAGAAGATAATACTGTTCAAACAATTTTACCAGTCTTACTAGTTTTATTCTCAGCTGTTTATATAGTGTTTGACACATTACAATAGGGGAGTAACTAGATTTTTTTTTTTTAAATTAACTTAACCATGTTATCTCTTTTTACCATAAATAATTATTCCCAGTCTGTTTTTCCAGTTTTCTTGTGATGAGTGTCAAATAGGAATCTGGAAGGAGTATAAATATAATTTTACAAAAAATATATTCTTGAGCAGACTGTCATAAAGGTTAATTTAAAATTTGTGTTAAAAATGAAAATGTTACAGAAAATATAACAAATAAGGAGCATGTGAAATTGCAATGGAAAGAAATGAATAAACTAAAACATAAAGATGGAGATTTTTTGATTTTGATTCACAAAGGGTAGAGTGAGGCTCTCTCTTTTGACTTTACTACATTTATCCATACAGTCTCACTCCTCTGCACATTTAAAATTATATGGAAAATAAAAAGATATAAATAATAAAAAGGAACCCTGGGAGATCAACAAGTGGAACAGGCAAAAAATGAAAATGACCCATGAAAAAATCGAAGCCAACACACAACAGGATTGAAATTACGGGAACAAAAAAAAAGATTTAACAAGAGTTACAAAGTACAATGAGAGTTTTAACATGGTCTTAAAAGAGAATAAAAAAAGAATTGAAACCTTGAAAAGTTTTTATATTTTGCGCCAGTAAAGTTTCATGATTCAGTGACTTACAGCACAGGCCTGGGCATCTGACAGGTACAGGAGCCATGTTTACTGAGAGAGAGAGAGAGAGAGAGAGAGGTACACGCATTGTGCTAGCTGGGCAAATTTTTTAAATTAGAGTAACCAGCTATTTTTTATAACACTAATAAAGTTAACCAGCTACTTTCATAAGCACTGGTAAAGTTTTCCAGATAGTTTGAGAAACAAATTGTGCAGCAGACAACTTGCAGAAAGCAAGACTGTATGCATGGCCAGTTTAAACACCTGTGTACCGGAAGGAGCTCACCCTGTTTCAACACACAGCTAAAAGGGAATTCCTGTATTCAACTCAGAGAAAGATGTATAGGAAACAACTCTAGTAAGTACTAAACTTAGCAAACATTACTGGATTAATTCAGGCATTTAAACTTTAAATAAAATTGGTTATTTGACTAATAAAATGGACCTCTGTTTTTTCTAGAAAAGAAAGTAGGCATAACGTATATTGCAAGTGTTAAAAAATGTATTTAAAACTTCCCTGATCTAAAAGTTTTAAAAGGGTAAAAGCTCACTGAGTGGGCTTAGGAAACTTGTAGTGTTATTACAGTTCACTATCCCTGGGAATAAATTATAACCAGGAAATTAGGATAGAAGAAACAGTCCTTGTACCTCACTTACTGTACCCCCATTTTCCCTCTGTTATTTTAACTATATTTGTCAGCACGCAAGGGATGGACAGACTACAATACAGAAGACAAAAGAAAAGGTGGAAGCAAAGGAAGTCAAAACCTAGCCAGAGCTGATAGGGCTGCAGCAGAGGAATTTAGGGTAAACATATTGAAAATTACCAAAGTTATGAGCCTGCATTTGCAAAATGTAATGTAGGCTCATAACTTTGTTGTTTTTTTTTCAATATTTGTAAACCAAATTTACAACATAGACTTCTTATGACCCAACCTCATGAACAAGGGCAGAGAAAATTTTCAACTCCTTTCTGAAAGGTGATTTTGTGCAGGGACTGCAAAATCACCTTTCAGGATGTGAAAAAAAACCCATTTTGGCCAGGATTTGAAACATTACAGCTGTGACATTCATGAGGTGCTGTAATTGTATGGCTATGCTGTAAATTTGGGGTAAAATTATTGAAAATTACCAAAGTTATGAGCCTGAGTTTGCAAAGTTCAATGTACGCTTTTCATGACCCCAAATTTTCAACATAGCCTTTTCATGACCCCACCTCATGAACAAGGGCAGAGAAAATTTTCAAATCTGCCTGAAAGATGATTTTGTGCAGGGACCACAAAATCACCTAATCACCTTTCAGGACAGATTTGCCTAATGACAGTACTATTGTTCATGAAGTGGGGTCCCAAAAAAGGCATGTTGAAAATGTGGGCCAAAAATGTCAAAAAATGGCCAAGTTATGCCGCTAAGTTCAAAACGCCATTGAAATTCCATTGAAACACTATTGAACATTACCTAAGGTTGGCTAGTGAGGCAAGTAAAAAAGTCAGGTGAGCAAAGGCACAGAAGGAGCTGCAGATAGCTGAAGGAATTAAGAAGGGGGAGAAGTCTTTCTTTCTTTTCTTTCTTTCACTATATAAGTGAGAAAAAGGACAAGAAGGAAGGGAACGTTGGTTTAAGAAAGAGGTGGAGTGGATGGAGGATAATGGGGGAAAAGCAGAGATACTAAATGAATACTTCTGTTCCATCTTCACCAGGGATAAGGATGGACCAGTGCTTTCAGGAGAGAAAAGAGGAGCAGGGGGAAGGGGAACACAGATGTAGTGATAGAGGAGGATAGAGTGAGGGAAGGCTGCTGGCATTGAAGGTGGACAAATTACCAGGCCCAGATGCAGTACATCCAAGGGTACTAAAGAACTGGCTGAGGAGCTGGCAGGGGCACTGGCAGATCTATTTAATAGTTCATTAGAGATAGGCATAGTACTGCAGGACTGGAGAACAGCAAATATAGCTCCACTCCACAAAAGTGGTCCCAAGGATGACCCAGTGAATTACAGACCAGTCTGACCTCCATTATGGGCAAGCTCATGGAGACCATACTAAAGGAAAGGTTAGTGGAATATCTAGAGGTATACCATTATGATAGCTACCGCATATGGGAGACTGTCAAAACAGTGACCCATATGACAGCACTATCATGATGGGTGACTGTACGGGGATGGTGAAACTTGTGACCACGAGGTAGGGTGGGCAAAAGGAAGGGAGGGTGGATGACAGAATATGGAGGGATGGGGAAACAGGGATGTGACCCTGTGGTAAGCCTGCTTCCATCAAGCCAACCTTTTGGTGTGGTGGGTAGGGTGGTTGGCTCTAACAGAGCAGGTCCTGGGTTCAGGATTGGGGGTGGGTGTAACTTTTGCACTTCCTGCAGTTGCAGGACTTAATTTTTTAACGGACTGTGCCTCCTCTCATGCACCCCTGGGTTGAAGTCTTTAGTTAGGGTAGTGTGGGGTGAAGCCCTATGGGGGTTATGGAGGTGCAGCCACCCCTCATGCACAGTTTCCCAGTTGCCTTTTTCTGCATATCGCCAAAAATGTTTTCGGCAACAGTGCAGGTCTCGATAACAGCGATTGCTTTTGTGCAGTCGCTGTTATCACATGGAACCTATCTAGAGGAGCATGGTCTCCAGGATGTGAGGCAGCATGGGTTCATGGGGGGAGATCATGCCAAACAAATCTGATTGACTTCTTTGACTGTGTCACTAAGACAGTAGACAGGGACCAAGTGGCAGACATCCTCCATCTTGATTTCAGCAAGGTCTTTAACTCTCTGCCCCACAAAAGATTGATCAGGAAGTTGGTAGATCTCAAGGTTGGGGAAAAGATGGCCAGATGGGTGGAAAACTGGCTGAAGATCAGAACCCAGATGTTGGTTGTGGGGAAACAGTTATCTAGCACATGACAGGTAACCAGTGGGGTCCCACAGGGCTTGGTGCTGGGGCCAGTGTTGTTCAATGTCTTCATCAATGACATTGAAGATGGCATTAAGGGTAAAATGTGCCTATTCATGGATGACACCAAGCTCTCTTGGAGAGTGGACACAGCTGAAGGGATACAGGACGATCTGAAAAAGCTAGAGAGGTGGTCCAGGATCGGGAAACTTGGCTTCAATGACAAGAAAGGCAAAGTTATTCATATTGGAGCCAAGAATCCTAGGACAGAGTACTACCTGGGTGGAGTCTGAGTATCTGCATCAGAGGAGGAGGAGAAGGACCTGGGAATAATGAATACTAGTGACCTGAAGCACTCCATGCAGTGCAAGAAAGCAGTAGCAAAGGCAAACAAGATGATGGAATGCATGTATGGAGGATCAGTAGTAGGAGAGAGGAGGTTATATTGCCCTTGTACAGATCACTGGTAAGGCTGCATCTAGAGTATGGAGTTCAGTACTGGTGCCCACACCTCAGAAAGGACATTAACCTGCTGGAGAAGGTCCAAAGGAGGGCTACAAAGATGATAGCTGGTCAGCAGGGTAAGGCAGATGAGGAGAGGTTGAGGGCACTGAACATGTACTCCCTGGAAGACAGGAGACAGAGAGAGAGGGGACATGATTGGGACCTTCAAGTACTTGAAAGGGATAAATAAGGTTGATAAGTAGAGTCTCTTTAAGCTGAGCGGCAACCATAACATGAGGGGGCACAGTCTTAAGCTGGAGGGTACAAGGTTTAAAAGGGAGGTCAGGATGCACTTCTTCACAGAGAGGGTGATGGAAACTTGGAGTGCACTGCCAGAAGAGGTAGTCTCATTGAAGACAGTGGGCAGCTTTAAGTGAGGCTGGGACAGGTATAGGGGGAGGGTAAAGTCATGGGTAGGGAGGATGGGAAGAGTGGGAAGAGGGGGCAGGGATAGTAGCTCAGGCTGTAGACCCTGCAACATGAGCAGACTTAATAGACCAAATGGTCTTCTTCTGCTGGCTTCTTCATATTTTTGTATGAAATACTTTAACGTGCATACCTGTTTCTCCAGTTAATGGTCCGGCATTGATGAGTGAAGATGTGTCTGCAGTCCAGAAAGAATTATGAATTTGGGCCCCCAATGGGTAAGTAAGGGCTTAGGGGGGAGCAGGGTGCTGAGTGGAGAGTCAGGAGGGGGGGAGTGTAACAGCACAAAAGACATTGATTAACTTTTTTTTACAGGTAAAAAAAAAGTCAGAACCATTGGTTCCCAATTGCGACATTGGGGGATTGGGCACTTCCAGTGTCATTGCTATGTTTCTGGGGGGTATGGGGTGGTGGTGGGTGCTGAGAGGGAGGGTTGAGTGAGGGGAATGAAAAATATATATTAAAAGAAAAAAAACATGGGGAACATGATCATGACACTGAGGGTTTGGGCACCTCCCAGTGTCACTGTTATGTATCTGGGGAGGGTGGTGGGTGCTGAGAGGAAGTGTCGGGTGAGGTGAGAGAAAAATATGCTGTAAAACTTGAAATTTTTGCTGTAAAATAATTGTCTCTATTTTTACTGAAACACTAATTTGTGTGAAAATATATTTGCACTAATTAGCAGTTTTTCTATTAATGTAAATGTGATTCTAATGACTTAGTACTAAATTAAATGTAAGCTATTATGGTTGTATTTGTTTTTGCCCTAAAATTAGTTTTAATGAAAATAATTAGTTTTACAGTATGCATAAAAAAAAAGTTACGGGGAAGAAGATCGTAGCACTGAGGTTTTGGGCACCCGCAGTATCATTGTCATGTTTCTGGGTGGGTGGGGTGGTGGGTGCTGAGGGGGATCAGGTGTGGGATATGCATAATTTAAAAAGAATAAAATTGGTGGAACATGGCCCATTCTGCTGTGTTCAAGATAGCCGCTGCTCTCTGCTCTGCATGCACGGCTGATAGTGCATGCACAGCAGAGAGCAGCAGCCATCCTGGACATGGCAGACTGTGCCATATTCTGTCATGACCACTGACTTAGTTACAATAGTGCAGTGTCTATAAAGAGAGCAAGCAGAGTGCCTCACCGACATGGAGGTGACTGTGTGGCAACTCCAACATTTTGTTCAGTCAGAAGGAATGCACTGTGTCCTTTTCTTGTAGCAAGAGATCTGCAGAGCTACACCCACTGCAGCCCTAAAAAGCAGATTTTGCCACACTGAGGAAGGAGACAACAGTTTCTACTAAATCAAGAACTGCATTTAGAAGAAAAGGTGAAAACAGTGATGACAACAAACTAAGTAAACAAAACACTTTGGTAAGCAGTCTCATTATCTCATTTAATGAACAATCCAATTATATAAGCACTTAATCTGTATATTATCAAAATATGTTTTTGTTATATTTTACAGCTGATCTTAGTCTTTAGAGTAATTGTATTGATTTAATAATGGAAACAAGGCAAACTAGAAAAAGAACAATGATTAATCCATGCAAAACAAAAAAAAAAGTATATGGTAATATGCAACAGGCTAGAAAGAAAGGCAACAACTTGGAAAGAAAATCACCAGTTCCATGTTGGAAGCAGGAAGTAAAATCAAGCTGGTGGGGAAAAAAGAGATAGTTTGTATCCAAAATTCAGTACCAACCCTCTAACTTCATCCTCTCTAAAAATACAGAGAATAATGACAACATGTCAGGGATTGAAGAACATCCCTTGATGAGGGAAATTAGACTTTTAGAATCTAGACAATGTTCTGGGTATTCCAATCAGAGCCTCTGTAAACAGGAAAAATAAATAAACAAGGGATTCAACTATTAGAAATTTTAAAGAAACAGAAATTTAGAGTAATAAACGGTAGATTTCTCGGAGACTCAAAGGGCAGCTGGACATTCCCAAATAAAAATGGAGGCAGTTTACTGGATTTCATGCTGATTGATATTTTGTCCTTTAAAATAATAAAAAATATGAAAGTGTTACCAGTCTGGGATAGCAACCATTTACCAGTAATGATTGAAATAAATCAGAAATGGTATATTGTGCACGATAACATTAGAAAGAGGAGAGAGACTGATGCCCATATAAACATTATAAAGCACAAAAAAAATTAAATGGACAGAATTTACAGCAGAATCTGTACAGTTATTTTTACAGTATGAAAAACTCAGTAAAATTAAAGAAGATATATTAAGAGATGAAAACAAAAGGAGCCAAGCAATCACCACCTCAAATTACATGGACACCGGAGATTTCTGCAAAATAATTACATTTATTAGCAAAAAATGCCTGACGCGTTTTGGATCATCTTGGATCTTCTATCAAAGGCTGAAATATTAATTAACGCACACCACTTAAATACTAAAAGGTCACCATGATGTCAGAATGATGTTGAAAATTCACACTCAGTGATAGATTAATTATTCACAGCACACCTAAATCATTCATTCTATTATTTCTACAAAGGCAGCTTAGATATAAAAATCTTCAATAAATACATTTTAATTATATTTCAAACATTGCGGCAAGCAGTTAGAAAAGAACAATAAGGAATAGAAAGGTCATAGGAAGGAAAGGGGGGAGCAGGTAAGAAAAAAGGTAACAAATGGGATGAAAGGTTAAAACATCTATACACATTAACTATTGCATGTAAAAAAAGGGAATTCACATCCTTTTTGTTGGAGAAACACTGTCATCCAGAAATAATTCTGTACTATAGCCCGTTTTATTTTCTTTTTAAATAGGGTTTTATATCTAGTCCTGAATTTAACCCTGTTCTTTTGTTAGCACCTAACTGTACAATCCAAAAGTTTTCCCTCTGTAAAACCCGATCATTAAAATTACCACCCCTTGTTGACTGAGTAATTTTTTCTGTAGCCTGAAAACTAAATATATGTTCAATATCCATTCTATTTGGCACTTTAACAATGTGTGTAGCAGTAGCATAGGTACAATCCCCTCGTTGCATGACCCGTACATGCTTTCCTACTCTTGTTTTAAGATTTCGACTGGTTTTGCCAACATAAAAAGAAGAGTAGGATCATGTTGCCAAATAAATAACACCAGAAGTGTCACATGTCATAAGGCATTCCATTTCAAATCTTTTTGATGCATTTACACTTAAAAAATCTTTACTATTAAAAATGCCTTTGCAATATGTACATATTTTGCATGTGACATACATTCTGACGTCATGGTGATCTTTTAGTATGTAAGTGGTGTGTGTTAATTAATATTTCAGCCTTTGATAAAGGATCTGAGACTATCTGAAAGGCACCAGGCATTTTTTACTAATAAATGTAATTGTTTTGCACAAATCTCCAGTGTCCATGTAATTTGAGATGGTGGGCGCTCTGCTCCTTTTGTTTTCATGACTTGATTTTGGCCAGAGCAGCACCGTCCCGGTGCAGAACCTTTTTGTTTCTCTTAATCTAGTTTCAGTTCAATACTCACAGGTTGCAAACATATTCTGCATAAAACCTCAGATGGGATACACCTAAGGAGAAGCAAATTCAAAGAAGTTAAATACAGATCCTTTTGGACTTCCAAAAGCGGCATTTTGGCCCTTTATATTTCCTTGGATATATTGTAATTTCACTGGAAGCAACGCCTAATTTAAATCTAATGGCAACACTTGAAGATCCTTTCAGCTATGTTAATCAGCTTTTGACTGCAGCAACAGCTAACAATCCATTTTTACAGGAACAGCACAGAAAGGATGTCTTGATACCCAAGGCTCACTCCCTCTTTGAAGCCTTTAAAAACTTAGAAAAAACCATGACACAACTTAGGAGAATTTATTAGAACACCACAAATTTAGAGGCTTACATACAGGTAAACAGAATGCCGGGGGGTCTAAGATTAATTAAAAATCCTGATTATGGGGGAGATAATGTTGAATTTATACGACTCTGGCAAGAAATCTTGTCCGAAGCAAGTGTGAAGCTAATACAATTAAGTATTTGATTTAGTAAAGAAAGAGAAAATAAACTCAAAAATGAATTAAAATTAATTGAAACAGAAGTCCTAAAGTATAAAGAACATACAGAATTCAACATTTTAAATGCTAAACTGAAAGATACCATAAAACTTGATAATGAACTGAAAACAGCTAAATTGACTAAATTTCGGAGACATTGGAGAATATGAGAATCACAGGGTTTATAGCTGGAAAAAAGCCAAATGCAGCCAAGAGGGATTTTAAGAATTGAACGGCATGTGTCTTTTGGGTACATCACAGAGGCTAGTGACTCAGACCATGAGACTGAAGGCAATCATTACAATACTGAAAATAAAATATTACCCCCTTTTCAACAAGTCAGGCCAAATCCAGATCCTCCGTTCCAGCCGAGACACAGCCCGAGGTTGCAAATGGGACACAACAAATACAGGGAAGAAGGAAGAAGACAAGATGGGGCAGGAGAACACAGAGGAAATGGCTATCAAAATGGCTGGAGAGGTAACACCAACAGGAGATGGAACAATTACAGGGGCAGGAGACAGTATCGGCTGTGAAGGTAATTAATCTTTCTCAGCATACTCTGAATGAACAGCCGGTTCAGGCTTCTACGGTGGAGGGGTTCAAGAGAGGGTGGGACAGGTTCAGGAAAGGGATGAAGCAGAGGTTGGCTTGCCCCGGAGGGGGCTGAGATGGAGGACAGGGGACACAGGGGTACAACAAGGGGGGATGGCTTCGGTACCCATCCTGGAATCTGAGGCTCGAGCAGACTTGATAGACTGTATGGCCTAATCTGCTGGCAACTAGTATGTTAGTTAAACCCAAATAATTATAGACCTATATCTCAATTGTGCTTAAGTTTAAACATTTGTTAAAGACTAATACTTAATAGACTATAAATCTGGGTAGAGCAGGCTAAGCTTATTTCCAAATACCAAGCTGGCTTCAGATAAAATCATTCAACATTAGACTAAATCTTCACTTTAAGGTATATTTTAGGCTTATACGTCACAGTAAAAAAAGAGAAAAATATACACAATGTTTGTTGATATTAAAGCAGTGTTTGACAGTATAAACAGAAACACTTTATGGAATATTCTTAAAGAGAAAAAAAATGACAACGAATTACTGTTGATAATAAAAAACTACACACAAATACCGATAGTGTAATTAGATATGGGAAGGATGGATCAATGACAGACACTATACCAATTAATTATGGTGTAAAACAAGGTTGTTTGCTTGCACCCACATTATTTAACATATATATTGAAACAATTGTGGAAGAACTGAGCCTAATAGATACCTTTCCACTGGTAGTTAACAATATGCCTATTGAAATGTTGTTATATGCTGACAATGCAGTTATATTGTCACAGACTCTGTTACTGCTCAAGAGAGCAGTGAAAGCATTGAATAATTCCCTTAAGAAAATGTAGATAGAAATAAACACACAAAAATCTAAAATAATGTTTTTTGGAAGAGGTAAGAAAAAATTTAAATCTAAACAATGGAAAAATAGATAACCTGGTTCTAGAAATTGAATTTGATTATTGTTACCTAGGTGTAGTCTTTGAAAATACTTTAAGCTGGAAAAAGCACATTTAAAAAATTTAAGAAACAGCATTAAAAATGGTACAGACCGTCGATAGATTCACCAACACATTTGGCAACAATTCCTTTTTAATATAAAGTAGATGCTTTAATGCAATACTCAGATATTATATGCTGCAGAAATTTTAAGCATTAATGAAAAGCTAAAAGAGCTCAAAAAGATACAGAATTGATTTCTAAAAAGAACCATGGGAATACCAAGGTATATATCCAATGCAATAGCAATGACAGGAAGAAGAACATTACAATTAAAAACTAGAGCCCTCAAAAGAAGTATAGAATAGTGGTCTAGAATTAAAACTGCACCCTTAGGCAGCTTACTGTACAATTACTGGGTGAATTCAAGAAACAACAAAAAAACAGATACCTGGTTTAGACAGCTAATTAATGTTTTAAATAAAGTGGGTATTGGGAGAAATTATATATTAGACTGCAGTGGGAATACAGAACAATTTGCACAAATTGCAGTACAAAGGATAATTGATATAGCCATCCAGAATGACCTTGCAGTAATACAAGACTCTGTGGAATAAAAACTATTAAAAGGGATCAAAACCAACTTTGTGGTAGAAAAATATTTGACCGGTCGACCAATGAGCATGTACTATGTACGGTACATGATCACTGACAGCTCAATCGGCAGCTGGTTGTGGCAGTGTGAGGATGGCTGTGCCAGTCACCAACATGGGTCGGGCTGGGGGAGAGGGGTGGTGGGTCACTGCCTACTGGGGTGTGGGGCAACTAGCCCACCAGGGATGTGGGGAATGTATTTATGCCGAATGGGATCAGGGTGTAGGGATGGGGGACCACTAGACTACCAGGGGGATGGGGAATTTTAATTTTTCTACAGATCGGGGCTCAGGGAGGGGGACCACTAGACTTCCAGGGAAACAGGGGATTATTTTTATTAATACACAGATCGGGGCTCAGGGAGGGAGGACCACTAGACTACCAGGGAAAAGATTAGTATTTATTTTAAAACTGCCATGGATTGGGGCTGGGGAAGGACCTGGCCCAGCATACTCCATGGCAGCACTAGCATGCAGATGAGCCCATAATGGCCATGCAAATGACCTGCTAGCACCATGCTTGCCCAATGGGCTCATCTGCATGTCTGGGCTGAATATTGCCCATAGGGGTAGTGGCACTATCCAGTTTGGGCTGCTCTTTACCCCTATGAGTGGCCTTCAGTCCCACCCTCCGGTAGCACTGGGCCAAACATGGTGACTGCTTGCTGTGGTCCATGCTACCCGAGTCCGATATTCAAACAGATAGTGCGATCCTGCTATCTGTTTGAATATGGTGCTAGAGCCAGCCAACCCCTGTTTTTGCGCATGGTGAACCTGTTTGCAGGCCAGCTCTGGAAATGGGACCCTTTGTTCCATTTACTATTAGCTGTTTTGAATTCTATTTTGTTTTGTTTTTTCCAACCTTAATTGTGTTTTTTTGCCCATTTCAGTTCCCTTCTCTAATTGTTAATGTTTTTATCCAGTTCATCTTTTTTCATTTTATTATACATTTTAGATTTTCTTTTTAACTGTTTCCTCACTTTACTGTTACACTGGGGGGAGCAATATTTTTTCCCTTGCTATTGTATATATATATTTTTTTAATAGGTATTTCTCCTCTAGCGTAAGTATTTTTATTTTCATTGTCCTCCTCTTTGTTTTTTGTTGCAGGTTTGTGGAGCTTCTTCTGGGTAATGGCAAGTGGGGGAGTCCATCTCGAAAAAAAATGACTAGCTATCAAAATCTACAGAGTTTCCTTCATTGTCATATGCACTTGCATTAGATCCATGTCTTTTAAATATGGCTTTTGGATGATTAGCCCAGTCAAAGTCATTGTTATTCAGGAAATCTTATTCATCAAGTAAGAACTGTATCCATTTCCTTACTGTAGTTAGTGCCACATTTCTCAATGGTATCATCCAAGCATTTCTGATTATGCTCAAAGCCTGGAGAGCTTGCAGATTGTTGTAGTCCTTACTCTTTTTTTTTTCAGTGCTACTGTAATTTCATCCTGAAGGCATTTTGAATTATGCAGGATGCAATTTATTAAACCAAGGGAGCTTGAATGTAACTTCTCCCTCTACTCTTGCATGAACAGGGATCTTAACAACAATATGCCCCTGGACACCCTACTCACAACCAGATAAGCCTGCATTGTTTTCTGGTGCCAGAAATTCCTTGACAGGAATTTGCTTCAAAGTACAAGGCTATAGTGCAAGTGTCATCAGTAAGGTAAGGAGGGATGTGGACAGTATACCCAGAGAATCCCTGTTGGTGCCCAGGACTGGTGAAGATTGTAAGATTAACAAAATCAGTTTTATAACAGCATATTCAAGTGATGCTAGGGCAATGAAAAACATCATAACCCAAAACTGGGAGATTTTAAGGGCTGAGTCAAAACTAAAAAATGTGGTAATAGATTTGCCATATATTACCTACCGCTGAGCTAGGAATCGTAACGATTTGCTGGTCCATTGTATACAGAGTTTGGTCACATGTGATATGATGAATGTAATTTACTTGGCATCATGCTCATGTGGAGATTTCTATGTGGGATGCAAAAAATTAGGCTGAAAGATTGGGTTGTGGAACATACAGTATGAAGTTTACTGTGCAGAAAAATCAAAAATATGCACTTGCCCAACATATTAATGGGGCAAAGCGTGGTGATGCTCATAATTCAGTGTTTGCTGGGATTTAACATATCACTCTGAGTCAGATGGGGGTGACACAGAGATATTTCTAGTCAAGAGAGATGCATACTGGATTTACCAGTTGGGTGCACTATATTGGCCTGGTATTATTGTCAGGTAGAACTTTCAAAACTTCTATAATAGCTTGTTAACCAATTTAAAGTGCAATGGTTCAAGTTCTTATGGGCCACAAATATGAAATTGGACTGTGATTCTTTATAACATTGGTAGGTAACCATGTTAGATAGAGATTGGAATTAGCCATCCTTTTAATATAGAAACATAGAATTTGATGGCAGATAAGGACTGCTTGGCCCACCCAGTCTGCCCATTTCCCTACCTACTGGATAAGCTGCAGATCCTAGTTAACCAGCAGCCTACTTCTTCTTACCTCCACCCCCCAGAATTGCCTTATGACTGTCCCATGCATGCTTGAATTCCACCACTGATTTTGACTCCTCAACCTCCTCCGGAAGGCCGTTCCATGCATCCACAACCCTTTCTGTGAAAAAATACTTCCTTAAATTACCTCTGAGCCGCCCCTCTATCTTCAAATTGTGCCCTCTTGTTCTTGCACACTCTTTTTGAAAGATGCTACCCTCTTGGACTTTGTTGATTCCCTTGAGGTACTTGAAAGTTTCTATCATGTCCCCCCTCTCCCTCCTTTCCTCGAGGCTATACATATTAAGCTCCTTAAGTCTCTCTTCATATGTCTTCCGGTGCAGACCCTGCACAATTTTAGTTGCCCTCCTCTGGACAGCTTCCATCCTGTCTATGTCTTTGCAGAGATTGGGTCTCCAGAACTGCACACAGTACTCCAGATGGGGTCTCACCAGCTGTCTGTACAGAGGGATAATAACTTCCTGTTTTCTTCTGGTGATGCCTCTCCCTATGCATCCCAGTATCCCCCAGCCCTCCTTGCTGCCCTCTCACATTGCTTGCCCACCTTTAGGTCATCTGATATGACTACCCCCAGGTCCCTTTCCATTTTTGTTGTTGTTAGTATCTCACCCCCCATTGTGTACTCTTCCCCTGGGTTTTTGTTTCCCAGGTGCATTACCTTGCACTTCTTAGCATTGAATCTAGCTGCCATACATTTGACCATTCCTCTAACCTTGCCAAGTCCCTTCTCATCCTTTCCACCCACCCTGTCATAAACTCTGTTGCAGATCTTAGTGTCATCTGCAAAGAGACATCTTTTCCTTCAGTCCTTCCATAGTGTAAACATATAAGACATTGAAGAGGACGATCCTAATACTGAACCCTCAAGTGCCCCACTAGTAACCCTCCTTTCTTCTGAGTGGACTCCATTTACTATTACTCTGTGTCCTATTCTCCAGCCAATTCTTTACCCAGGCTGTCATCTTGGGACCCATTCCCAGGCTGGCTAACTTGTATATTAATTTTTGTGTGGGACTGTGTCAAATGCCTTGCTAAAGCCTAGGTAGGCCATGTCCACAGCCCTCCCTGATCTACTACTTTGGTCACCCAGTCAAAGAAATCTATCAGATTTGTCTGGCATGCCCTTCCGCTGTGAATCCATGCTGCCTAGGGTCCTGTGCCCCTCTGGCCTCTAGATACTCGACAATTCTTTCCTTTAGAAGTGATTCCATCATTTTGCCTATCACTGAGGTTAAACTAACAGGTCTGTAGTTTCCTGCTTCTGCCTTGCTCCCACTTTTGTGAAGGGGAATCACATCTGCCCTCCTCCAGTCCTCGGGTACCACCCCATCCTCCCATGATTTGTTAAAAGGGTAGTCAGTGGTGTCACTAGTTCTACCCTTAGCTCTTTAGAATTCTGGGATGAATCCCATCAGGCCCCATTGCTTTGTCCACCTTCAGTTTTAAGAGTTCTTTCAGAACCCTTTCTTCTGTAAATGGGCTGGTATCAACTTCTGTATCCAGAGTGTTACTACTGTTTGTTTTATGTACCTCCCCCTCTTCATTTGTAAATACTGAGCAAAAATATTTGTTTAGTATCTCTGCCTTTTCATAGCCTCCCTCTGCCCACCCTCCTCCCCTTTATTAAGCCTCACTATCCCTCCCTTGGTCTTCCTTTGCTCCCTGATGTACCTATAAAAGGTTTTATCCCCTTCTTAACTGAGTTGGCTATCTTTTCCTCGGTTTGGGCCTTTGCTGTTCTGACTGCCTTCCCAGCCTCCTTTTGCTTTAACTGATACAGTTCTCTGTCCTGCTCCTTCTGCGATTCGTTGTACTTCCTGAATGCTTTCTTTTTTCTCTTGAACCTTCACTGCCATTTCCTTTGAGAACCATAGTGGTTTCTTACATCGTCTTGTTTTGTTTATTTGCTTCACACAAAGGCTCGTTACCTCTGTGATGGCAGTTTTTATAATTCCCCATTGTTCTTCCACCCCTCCTTCCTGCCCATTTGCGAGTGCATTCCTTAGGCACTCACCCATTTTGGCAAAGTCAGCCCTCCTAAAGTCCAGTACTTTTGTCTTTGTATGGCTTGACTCTATTGCTG
The DNA here is from genome assembly GCA_016271365.2 of Neoceratodus forsteri. Classification (NCBI taxonomy): domain Eukaryota; kingdom Metazoa; phylum Chordata; order Ceratodontiformes; family Ceratodontidae; genus Neoceratodus; species Neoceratodus forsteri. The sequence continues at coordinate 797,697,912 of CM057459.1, read as the reverse complement.
TGTTTATTGTGAACCATACTGTTCGATGGTCGCTAGTTCCCAGATGGCTACTCACTTCTACATCTGTGATCCTCTCTCCATCTCCATTTGAGAGAATCAAGTCTAATTTTGCTCCATCTCAAGTGGGCTCCAGTACTAGTTGTCTAAGGCATGCCCCTTGTAGGGCATCTAGAATAACTGCACTCTTCAAAGTGGCAGCTGCAACTGCACTCCAGTTAACATCTGGCATATTCAGATCACCCATCAGCAATATCTCCCCTTTTTCTGCCATTCTAAGTATACTTTCTATCATTTCCCTGTCCATTTCCTCCCCCTGAGAAGGGGGTCTGTATACAACCCCTGAGCGTATTGTGGTGCCATTGCCTGTCTCCAAATTTACCCACAGTGCTTCTTCTTCTCCCTGTTTACCCTTCTGTTCTGTTGCTTTTATTCCTTCCCTTATGTAAAGAACTCCTCCTCCTCCTCTTTTACCCTCCCTGTCCCTCCTGTAGACAGTGTATCCTGGTATGTTTATGTCCCAGTCATGGTTTTGTGTGTACCATGTTTCTGTGACTGCCACGATATCCAGATGTTCCTCCTCCATCAAGGCCACTAATTCAGAAAGCTTGTTATCCAGACTATGGACATTGGTACTCATTGCTCTCCATTTTTTGATGGCTTTACCTTCTGTTGCAGCATCCCCCACTGACCGTTCTACCTCGATCTTTTTCTCATTTAGTACCCTGTTTTGTAGGGAGAGGCTGGGATTTTCCTGCTGCTTGTCAGTGCCTCCCCCTTTGACTAGTTTAAAAGCTTGCAAATGAAGCATTTAAACCGATTGCTCAAAAGACTTGTTCCCTTCCTGGACAGATGCAGACCATCCTGCCAGTATAGGCTGGTGTCCCTCCAGGTGGAACCCCAGTCCCCAATGAAGCCAAACCCCTGTGCTCCGCATTTTTTTCAACCATTCATTAAACTGCATGGTGCCAATTGCCCTCGCCTCCCCCATGCCTTTGACAGGCAGCACCTCTGAGAAGGATACTGTGTGTGCTACTTGCCTTAGGTCCCTCCCCAACTCTGCAATGTCCTCCTGCACTGCTCTAATCTCATGATGAGCCAAGTCATTTGTCCCTAGGTGGACAATTATGTCCAGCTCAGAATCCCTTGCAGCTGTTCTCGTGATCCTGAGGATGCGCTTCCTGTCCCTCCAAGCCATGGCACCAGGCAAGCACCTTACTTCAGTTTTTCCAGCTCCCCCAGTTCTATACCCCTAATAATTGAGTCCCCCACCAGGAGCTGCTTCCTTTCCCTGTGGGATTTTGTATGAAATATCCATACATTTGATATTGTAATGATGGAAATTTCAGGATGGCTAGAAGAATATCATTTTGGGCTACTGAAAAGTTTGAATGCATAGCTAGTGTATGGAATTAGCCACCCTTTTCTCATGAAATATCAATACATTTGATATTGTAATGTTGGAAAATGTAGGCTGGTTGGCAAAGTGTAGTTTTGGGCTACTGAGGAATTTGAATTCATAGCTAGCAAAATGAATAAGCTACAGTATAAGGTGACACTAGCCATGCTATATAATGATCTATAGTAGGAGATACTCTGAGTGCATTTAATACAAGTTTATCTTTAAATGTTTTTGTGTGTTTCACATTAGAACTGCTTTTTGGGTAACACTGCCCCTTTAAAGTACAGGACAATAAAAGGAGTCCACAATGGGGCGCAAACCCTATTGAGAAAGCACCTGTGACATGGGCGCGAAACATTGGGTGTCAGTCGGTCCTCCCCATGAAACCTGCTTTGTGCCATCTAATTTTGCTGTTCAAGTTTGATCCTGTACACGGAATAAATGCAGTTTGGCAGAATACACTGAGCTTCAGTGATGATTACTAACAGCATACTGGGTGTTGCACACTTGTCTACTGACAAAACACCTTCAAGCACTGGTGACAAAGCCAATACACTTTCATTCAGACATTTTTAGTAACAGCAATAGTAAGTACAAATTTACCTTAATTGTCAGAATGCACAGTAATTGGAGTAGAGAAACCAAAGCTCATGGCCTGCATACATATGAATCATAAACTTCAAATGCACATGTTAAAAAGTTATAAAAATGCTAATTGACTTTGAGAGTTATATAAGGGGGCAATGAACATATAAGCAAGAAAGTTAAAATAAGTATACAAATGCTGGTGATGGCATGGCATGAAAACTGTGCACTACATCAGGCAACTCATTGTGGAATAGGTATAACTAGTTATGTGTACAATTTATCTTTGCTCGGTAAATGTGGACAGTTTTCATATTTTGCATTTATGGAATTTAAAAAAAAATGTTTTAAAACGTTTGCAGATTTTTAGCCTGAGCAAAGTCCCTGGGTTGGGGAGGGGATAAAGAAAAATTACTCACTTTAGTAATTGCTTTTCTTCTCATGGAGTCTTGCTGTATTAGGACTTAATGCAGTTAGCCACTGCACTCGAACTGCCCCGGAGAGGATAGGGTTAACTCCAGAGCAGTCTGGAGTTCCACAGCGCGAGGGCACTGTTCAAAGCTCTATCTGGCTAGTTTCAAATGAAACTGCCAGGTTCTTTACGAAGCTAAACTAATATAGCAAGTCTGTGTGGAAAAGCTCTACACTAGCCATTGGCTACCTACCAGTAGTAGGACAACAAAAACACAACAACAATCATAGAATAATAACAAAATCACCTATTATTGTTAGAATCACCCATGACAAGCACTAATAGGCCACCTCTCCCCAAAAGACTCAAGTCCAGAGAGGGAGCCACCTATCACTTAACAAAAAACAGAATCACCTAGTTCCTAACCCAAATGAACAAAAGGGGGGAACTAGAGAGAAATTGAAATGGCATGACAGTGCTTGCACCAATTTGACAACCCCATACTCAAGTAGGAGTTCTGAGCGGGGTAGGAGGGAGGGTTGTCCTAATACAGCAAGACTCCATGAGAAGAAAAGCAATTACTAAGGTGAGCAATTTTTTCTTCAAACACCATGAAGTCTTGCTGCTATTAGGACTTAATGCAGATTATACAGCAGTACCTCCATGGAGGAGGGTCAGAACCTACTTGGGAATAGGCTCTGAAGCACAGCTGTGCCAAACCGAGCATCTCTCCTGGACTGGACATCCAGGGAATAATGCTTGGTAAAGGTGTGGACTGATTTCGGCAGCAGCTTGGCAAATTTCCAAAAATGGGAATATCTCTAGCAGCCGCTAGAGATGCAGCTGTACCCCTGGTGGAATGAGCCCTCAGTCCTGAGGGAGGTTCTCTACCTAGTTTTTGGTAACAGAACTGGATACAAGAGACAATCCACCTCGCAATTGTCCTCTTAGTGGCAGGTCTCCCTTTTGCCAACTTCTCCATAGGTAAGGAAGAGTTGGAGGGATTCGAACCTGTGACCCTGGGTGCGTTCCAAATAGCAGCTTAGGGCTCTTTTGACGTCCAGACTGTGCAATCTCCTCTCCCCTGAGGAGGAATGCTCAGTGAAAAATACTGGAAGAGAGATGGATTGGTTGAGATGAAAATCTGAAACCACTTTAGGTAAAAACTTTCTGTTAGTCCTAAGGACTACCTTATCTCTGTGAAAAGAAATAAAATCTTCTTCTACTGACAAGGCCTGTAATTCACTTATACGTCTAGCAGAAGTGATAGCCACTAGAAAAACAGTCTTCCAAGTCAAAAACTTGAGGTCTGCCGAGGACAGAGGCTCAAAGGGGGGTTGCATTAGCTGAGCAATGCAAACATTCAGGTCCCATGCAGGAGCTGGTTCCCGAAAGGGGGGGTTAGTGTGAAGTAACCCCCTTAAAAAACTTGGAAAATACAGGGTGAGAAGAAAGGGAAGCAGGCTTCCCCGCTGACACAAAAGCAGAGACAGCTGCCAGATGAACCTTTAAGGTAGCTGGCCTAAGGAGTTTAAATGGACCAAATAGTCCAGTAAAATGAGCAGATTCTGGGATAATCTGCTTCTCAGAACACCAAATGGAAAACCTCTTCCACTTAGAATTGTAAGTGGCTCTAGTGGAAGGTTTCCTAGAAGCCTTTAAAATATCCAGGACACCTTGAGAAAGGTGTAAATCAGCAAATTCTAGCTCCTCAAGAACCAGGCCTTGAGGTGGAGGGAATTGAGGTTCGGATACCACACTCTCCCCTGTGCACAGGTCAACAGGTCGTGGGTCCTGGGCAAGCTCAGGGGAGGGTGGAATGTCAGGGACAGGAGGAGAGGGTACCAGGGCTGTCTGGCCCAGTCTGGAGCAATCAGAATCACTCTGCAGGGCTGAGTTCTGATTTTTACTAGTACCCTGAAGAGGAGAGGAAGGGAAAAGCATACAAGAACTTCCTTTCCAATCCAACTGAAAGGCGTCCAGTGGGACCGATCCCAGAACTGGAGGCCTGCAACAAAAAACAGGGAAGTTGGTGGTTGTCTGGGGCTGCGAAAAAGATCTATCTGAGGGGTGCCCCATCTGGCAAAGACTGACCCCAGACCAGAGAATTCAGAGCCCATTCGTGATGGCCCTGAGAAATTTGCTGAGGGCATCCGCCAGGACATTGTCCTTCCTGGAAGGTGAACTGCTATCAGGAGGTGTTCAGGGAGTAAGCCAGAGACCACAACTTCATTGCTTCGGTGCACAAAGCTGATGACAGAGTGCCCCCTTGCTTGTTGATGTACCACATTGTTGTGGTGTTGTCTGTCCTGACTTGGACTACCTTGTTCTGGACAGTAGTCGAAAAAACCTGGAGAGCTAAGAGAACAGCTCTGAGTTCCAAAAGGTTGATGTGGAGCAGAGATTCCTGAGGGGACCACACTCCCTGAGTGGAAAGGTCGCCTAATGTGCCCCCACCCTAACAGGGAGGCATCCGTGGTGAGGGTGAGGGAATGAAGAACGGTAAGAAGGGGACCCCTGAGTTAATTGCTTCGATCCTGCCACCACTGAAGGGCTAGGACTCAGAGTTTTGGTCACTGGGATTAACTTGGATAGGGGTCCTTCCTTGAGACCAGTAGGACCTCAAGTGGAACTGGATGTCTCTCATCTGAAATCTTGCTCCCTGCACGACAGCTGTGGAAGCAGTCATGTGTCCTAGGAGTTGCAAAAAGTGCCTTGCTGGTCGAGAGACCCGCAGGGTAAAGGAGGATGCCAGGGCAATGAGTCTGTCCACTCTTTCGGAGGGAAGAAATGCCCTGGCTGACTTTGTGTTCAATTCTGCACCTATGAAAGTTAGTACCTGAACTGGTTCCAGAACTGACTTTGGAAAATTCAACAGGAATCCCAGAGAAGTGAGAAGTTGCTGGGAGACTTGCAAGTGGGATTTTACCTGATCTGGAGACTGGCCCACTATGAGCCAGTCATCCAGGTAGGGAAACACAACAACCCCTTGCCTTCTTAAATGAGCCACTACTACAGCTAAACATTTTGTGAAAACCCTTGGAGCAGAGGTAAGGCCGAAGGGCATTGCTCTGAACTGGTAGTGGCCAGAGGGTAGTTCGAACCTGAGGTACTTTCGGTGAGAAGGCCTGATCAAAATATGAAAATAAGCATCCTTGAGGTCCAGGGAAGCTAGCCAGTCCCCTGGCCTTAGGGAAGGCAGAATCATTGCCAGAGTTAACATTTTGAACTTTGGTTTCAAAAGATGCTTGTTCAGGAACCTTAAATCTAAGATGGGCTGCCACTCTCCTGTCTTTTTTGGGGTAAGGAAATACCTCGAGTACAGACCCTTGCCCTGATGGCAAGGAGGAACTCTTTCCACTGCCTTGCAGCCCAGCAGAGAAGAAACCTCTGCTTCCAAAGCAAGGGCTTCTGAAGGATTTGCAGGTAGAAAATGTCTGGCTCTCATCTTTGGGAACTGTTTGAAACTGAGAACAGACCTTGGCTTACCACCTCCAGAACCCATTTGTCCGAAGTTAGGGACAACCAGTTCTGGCTGAAATAAGCCAACCTGCCCCCACGTACAGGAGAATCGGCCCTGGGCACCCCATCAGGGTGCCTGCTTGGCAAGCAGCTTTAGGCTGAGGAGGGAGATGATCTGCCTGTGCCCGCCTACCCCTGCCTCTGAAAAACCTCTGTGCAAAGGCTGAAGAGGCCTGAACTTGATAAAAGGGCCTGTGTAAGGCCTGCCACTACCCCTGGGGGCATGCCTTTGTGGAGTGGCATGCTCTCCTTAGCTTGGGCACTTTTGTAGGTAGTTCTGTATTCATCCATTTTCTTCATGTAATTTTCTGTTTGATCCCCAAACAGAGAGTTTCCTACTACAGGAAAATCTATAGCCTTTGCCTGAGTATCTTGGGACAGATTAGTGCATCTAAGCCATGCCAACCACGGAGAGCTACAGAAGTGGCCATGACCCTAGAGGAAACATCATTAACATCAACGGCAGTATGAAATTGAACTTTAGAGGCTTCAATGCCATCAGCAGCCACTTGTTCAACTCACTAGCCAGCTGGCCCTGGGCCTGCTTGGCTAACTGCAATATAGTGTCCCATCTAGATTTCTGATATCTAGCCACATAAGCCATATAATTAGCCTGCCTGAGTCCCAATGAAGCTGCCATATATTGCTTTTGCCATGGCATCAATCTTCCTGGAATCCTTATCAGGAGGATGTGATGCCAGGGAATATTAGCCTTGTCAGCAGGCTGCAGCTTGAACAACACCTACATGACTACACTGCTCAGTGAGGAAGTCTGTATCAGGGCCTGATAAAGTATACCTTCTGTCCATTTTTTTATCTACAGGAGGAACAGAATGAGGATTTTTTAAAATCTTTGTTGTTTGCTTCCTAAATGACTTATGCAAAGGAATAGACAACCTTCTAGACTCTGGAATATCCATCATTTCTACATAATCAGGCTCCTCTTGCTCATCCACAGCCTCCTCTAAAGGGAGCTGGAGGGTTTCTGCCACCTTTTTATAAAACATAAAATGAGAAGGGGACTCAGACAGCAAAGGGGGAGATTCTAAGGGTCTATCTGGAGAAATGCCCGGTTCAATGGGCACGTCCAGACCTTCCCAGTCACAAATACACTGATCAAATTCCTCCTCCCCCTCCTGTGGTTCATAAAAACTCCTCAACATCATAATCTTGAACCACTGGACCTGAACGAGCCACCCTTTTCCCAATTGTAGGGGGCTCGACAAGTCCCCGAGACAAAGACTGAACAATCTGAATGGCTTTTGCTATTTCTGCAGCAGTTGGAGAGACAATTTTGGACTCCAGACCTGCTGATTTCTTTGTCTTTTTTGCTGGAGCTGGTTTCTCTGAACCAGCTTTTCTTTTGCCCGAGGAAGTCTCGCCCTGGTCAGAGGGCACTCCCTCTGGTCCAGTGGGTACTGGACCGGGCTGGCCATCTGGGTCAGCGGACTTTTGGCCTCTCGCCCCTGAGCCGCCCAATCTCTTTTCCAGGGTGGCTGCAGGAAATTTTTACACACCTGGCAGTCTGACAGGAGGTGGTCAGCCCCAGACAACAGACACAGTGGTGTGTGGATCAGCCTTGGCAAAGGCTTCCCACAGACATCACAGTGTTGAAACCCAGTGGGCCCGGTTTTCTTTGGGTTTCTCAGACATAATGCCAGCCTAACCAACAAACTTGCCCTTTAACGGCGTGCCAGGCAAGACACCCTTATCGGTTCCTAACCGTGTCACGGTATTGGAAAAAAACCAAATAAAATTAAAGTTTTTTAGAACCGATAGAACCGGTACCGTGACTTCTAAAGCCCAAAAATCAGTAAATAAGTTAACCGATCGGGTTCAGACCGAACCGATAATGTATTTCCACACAGACTTTATTTTAGTACTTACTGTTACCAGATAGAGCTTTTGCAGCAAAACGGTAATTTTTAAACACTTGTTGGTTCAAATGAACCGAGTAAACTCGCTTGAACCGCGAAATGAACCGAGCTGAAGGAGCTGATCTCCGGAGCGACTGTTCAGTGAAAGCGGAGTAAAGAATCTGGCAGTTTCATTTGAAACTAGCCAGATAGAGCTTTGAATAGCGCCCTCGCGCTGTGGAACTCCAGACTGCTCTGGAGTTAATCCTATCCTCTCCGGGGCAGTTCGAGTGCAGTGGCTAACTGCATTAAGTCCTAATAGCAGCAAGACTTCATGGTGTTTGAAATAAAAGATCTGCTGCAAACATGAAGTCACCAACTTGTGGAGAAAAACAATTTGCAGAAAAAAAAACATTTCACGGAAAACAATCACTTTTGACAACTTTACAAAATATGGAGTTTCATAAAATCTTTGCACATTTCCTGAGTGTTAGTTAAAATAAAATGCAGAAATTTTGCACAGCACTATATATAACATTTCTAAAGTGAAACACATATGATGAAGGCTCTGTGTTATGAGAAAATTCTAGAGAAACTGGGGCTGCACTCACTTGAACTCAAGAGACCAAAAGGAGATTTGATAAAGGTGTTCAAATGACAGAAAGGCTGGATAATATAAATACTGGTAGAATAAAAATCCATTGGTATAGGAATCAAACACAATCTCACAAGAAATGGGAAATTTACAAAAAGGGAAGGTAGAACTTTTTTTTATCAGATGATTACAGGAACATGGACTGCTTTTCTCCAGTGAGCTACAGTAGATACTGAATCTATTGTAACATTCAGAAAACAGCAATTACTTATAAAGGAAGGACATAAAAGGTATGGGATGATAGCCTGAAAGGGGATTAGTAAAATCTGGCCCTGACAGTATACCATTGTTACATCAAACCCAACATCACGAAACCATTACAGTGACACAATCCATTCAACATCCACAGCGTTGAATGGGTTGTTGGAGCTCTGTACAGATACAGCAACTCCCGATGTTGGCAGCTCTCCACTGTAATCTGCCCTCCCCCCGGCAGAGTTGACAATCTATAAGTCCGGGGGAGTGCAAGGGGCAGAGCCCCCCACGTAGGGTGTGCAGCCCCCACAAACAGCTGAAATGTGCCCCGGTGCATGGGGTGCTCTGGCAGTCAGTCAACACATTTGCCGGGCGACGTGATCACTGCTGGCAAATTTGTGTCGCTGTACTGTCCTTCGACAACTTTGTTGTCGGTGAGACTTGGTGAAATCACCCTGACAGGGGGGCTCAACTTAGAAATATAGAACTGGACAACAAAAGGAGAATGAAGGTTAGTTGAGTCTGCCCTTACTGTAATACCTCACCATACTGACCTACTGTACTGGTGGGCTGTCACCCTCCTCCTCCCTTATCCTTGATCCCATGTTGTCCTACTTGTCCTCTGGCCCTGTCCCAAACATGTTAAAACCTTTTAACTATAGCTGTCCCAACCATTTCTTCTGGCAGTCTGTCCCATGGTACCACCACCCTCTAAGTGAAATAGAACTTCCTCACATGCCCCCAACAGCAACCTCTAGTTATGCCCTTTTGTAACTGCATCCCATTTCTGTCAAACAGGTCATCGCTATTCAAGTTATTTATACTCCTGAAAGAAATATATGCTTCAGTGATGTCTCCCCACTCCTACCTGGCCTATAGCTAGTACATATTTAGGGTCTCCAGCTGATCTTCCAAGGATCTGCCTGCTGGCCGTGGCTCACCTTGGTGACCGTCCACTGTAATGATTCTAGTCTGTCAATGTCTTTCTTCAGGTAAGGATTTCAGAACTAAGCACAGAACTCCTGGTGAGCACTCACCAGGGATCTGTACAGTGACACAATCCCCTCTCTTCTCCTACTGTCAAAACTCCTCCCTATACACCCCAGCATCCTTGATACCTTGCTGTCTGCTTCATTGTATTCACTTGTTTGCTTAAAAGTCACTGCTTATGAGCCTAAGATCTCTCTTCTCTGTTGAAATGGCCAATCCAACCCTTCCCATGCAGTAATCCATGTGTGGATTCCATCACCCTAAGTGCATTACCTTGCACTTCTTGGCACTGAATAGTAACTGCCAGACCTTAGAACATCTCCCTCTAGTTTCTCTTGGGCCTTCTGGAGCTCCCACAACCTTCCTCATGATCTATCCAGCTGCATAACTTTGAGTCATCAGCAAACAGAAACAACTTCCCCAGATACCTTCCCCTACATCACTTATGCATATATTACATAGGACAGGTCCCCAAACCTATCCCTGTGGCACTCCACTTGTGACCTCCCTGTTCCCTGATTTAGTTCTGTTCACCACTATTCTTTGTTGCCTCCCCCCAAGGCAAGTTGCCACTCTCCTAACTAAACCCTACTCTGCTTCCACATCCTCTAATTTTATTAGCAATATTCTGTGTGGTGCCAATTGAAAGGCCTTACTAAATTCAAAGTAGAGCAAATCTACCCTCTGTCTTTTATCTATCCCCTTGGTGACCCAGTTGAAAAACAGTATCAGGTTGGTCAAGCATGACCTCACTGACACAAAACCATGCCGCTTGTTCTGTTGTCCATTGTCCTGTAAGTAGGTCTCCAGGCTTTCCTCAACTATGGTCTCAATCAGCTTTCCTGCAATGGGGGTTACGGCAGACTGACAGACCTGTAGTTGCAGGATCCCCGTGGAGTGGTACTAGTTTGTAGGTGTCATTCTGGACATAAGTAAGCAACCAGAAGGGAAAGGGATCAGATCAGTTCCAGTATAGTAGCTTCTTCTTGCTGTTTTTACATTGTTTCTTGTGGATTTTATTTGGTAGAAGGTTATTTATTTTCTTTCTTACTACTTCTAAGGGGCTAGCAGTGAATTGTTTTGGAGCTATTGGAATTTTTAAACCTGCTTTGGTGGCTGTAAGTGGGCTCATTTGTTTGATGTTTCACTGTATAGCAGGCTGCGTTTGTGGAAGCTTATTTCTTCTGATTTAAAACCTATTTGGTGTGATTTAATTAGGGCTGTTTCTTTGAATTGGAGAACTATATCTTCTAATGTCAAGCCTATTTTGATGTGTTGTTTGTGAAGCTGTTTGAATTGGAGACCTGTTTCTTTTGGTAGCAAACCTATTTTTGGGCTTAGAGTAGAATTGTGATTCCTTTTGCTGGCTTCACTAGCTGCAAAGTTTAGTGCATAGTGGGGGAAGGGTGCTAATGGTCTGACCAGGGGACTCAGCTACCTGATTGTTTCTTGAAAACTTGGGCTGGTCCCACCCTCCCAGCCCCTCATGCCACCTGCCCCAGGTCTGTGATTTCCTTTATACCAGGGGTTCTGACATCACTTCCTCAAACAGTCAAAGGACATGCACCTGTAATAGCAGAAGCAGACATCCAGGAAAGGAACAACAGCGAGTAAAGAGGTGACTGCTATCTCAGTGGAAGGGAAGTAACTGCAAATCAAGGAGCTTTCAGTGTTACTTCTTTGCATTGCCATTTGCATTGTGGAAAGGAGGAGTAAGAGTTTGAAGAAGGTTGTGCAATAAGTCTCTTTTTGGGGTGTGATAGGAAGGCTAGGACTGTAAAAAGCACTTTCTCTATCTATCTAAACATGTACAATGAAGGGGGTTAGGGAAATTAAGAAAATAATGTTTTGCACTGATAGGGGGAGGAGAGGGGATACTTGGGGGAGTGTTTGGTATCCTTCATCTGGAAGGGTGGGGGGTCACTGGTGGGCAACAACAGCAATGGGTAGGGTGATAGGCTGCAACAACTGTGGTGCTCCAATCTTTCTAAAAATTGCCTGGAGGGTGGGGGGATGTTTAGTGTACAACCACATACAGAAACTTAGAAAGGAGATCGAGGGTCTGCAGGAGGAACTAAAACAGGGAAGGCAGAATGGGGTGGGTTTAGCCCAATACTGGAGGGAGGGAGGAGGGGAGATGGAGGGCGATTTGAGACAACAGTGGTGAGGAGAGGGTCAGAAGAAGGGAAGCAGAGACAAAGGAGCCCAGGCCAGGAAGAACAATTGCCAGGAAAACCAGGTCAGGAGACAAAAGACAAATGGCAGCAGGAGATAGGGACTTGTGAGCGGAGGAGAAGAAGTGGCAAAAGTCATGGAGTGGAAAGGAGAGAACAGGTTACTATGAAGAGGAAGGAGTGAGCATTTGTGAAGGGTCTTCAGAAAATAGTTTTGCACTGCTAGAGGGGAAGGAGGAGGAGGAGGGAAATGATGCAATCGGATGAGTAATTGATAAATGCCTGGACCAAACCGGAGTGGGGTGAAGTTCTGCTGGGAGAATTGCAACAGGGGAAAAAGGGGGAAATAATGTGAAGGAGGAAGAAGAGGAGCCAGAAATGAGAGATGGAGATGAATGGAAGCAAGCAGGGAGTAAGGGGTGGAATCTTAGTGCTGGGGGACTCAATACTAAGAGGAGTCAGGTGGGGTAGCAAGGGGGAGAGGCATAGTCACATTTGGGTGGAGGCCATGCCAGGAATGAGAGTGGAAAGGGTGGGACAATCTGTTCTGAAACATGCTAGAAGGCGTAGGGACAAGCCTCATTTAATTATACATCTTGGGACGAATGACCTGGCTGACAAGACAGTAGATATAGTCCAGAGGAGGTTTGAAGAACTAGGACAATTATGTGAGGGGGCAGGAAGATCAGTAACTTTTTCAGAGATACTTCCAGTGGTCAAGGCAAGTACAATGAGAAAGCTGAGAATAGAGGAATTTAATGGATGGCTAAGAACCTGGTGTTATGATAAAGGGTATGGGCTGTTGGGGGGATGGGGAAGGACCTGGCAGGACAGTAGTGTCTATGCCAAGGACAGACTACACTTGAGTGAGGAGGGAAAGAAAGTGTTGAAACGGAGGATGGAGGAGTTCATAGAGGAAGTTGGGAATTTAAACTAGGAGTGGTGGGGTGGCAATTGGGCAAGAGACATGCAGAGACCACAGGTTGGGAAACCATATGAGCTTACCCCCCATAACAGTGACAAAGGACAAATGTCAAGTACTGTCAAGTATTGGTGATGCTGGTAAAGGAGGGCAGGATGGGAGGAGGGGAAAGGGTGGAAGGTGATTACCCTTAATGCTAGGAGCCTTGGGAGGAAAACTGCATAGTTATAGGTGCTCATGGGAGAGGGAGAGGGAGAGGTAGAGGTGGACATTGCAGCCATCACAGAAACATGGGCCACCCAGTACAATGACTGGGACCTGTCTGTACCAGGGTACAGGTTATGTTGTAGGGACAAGGTGATTGGGAAAGGAGGGGGGGTGGCACTATATGTGAAGGAAGGACTGAAGTGTGTAAGGGAGGAAGGGGAGGAGGGTAGTACAGAGTCACTTTGGATGCAAATCCAGGATTCCAAGAATAGGATTCTCAGAATGGGAGTGGTGTACAGGCCACCATCTCAGATGGAGGAGTTAGACAGGGAACTAGTGGGACAGATCAGGAGGACCTGCGAGAAGGGTAGTGTGGTGATTGTGGGGGACTTCAACATGCCAGGAGTGGACTGGAGTAACCCAACAACAAGGAACAGCAGAGAGCAGGTATTGCTAGATGCCTTCCAGGACAGCTTCCTGCTGCAAATGGTCAGTGAACCAACCAGGTTAGGGAATACCCTTGACCTTGTGCTGGCAAAGGGGGACTTTGTGGGAGAACTTACCATGGAGGAACCGCTGTCAGGGAGTGACCACCACTCAGTATGGCTCACATTGGATATGGGCAAGGAAGGAGTGGAATCTGGTACAAGAGTGCTGGACTTCGGGAGGGCCAACTTTGGGAGGATGGGGGAAGTGGTAAAAGGGTACCTGGCCAGAATTCAATCAGGTATGGACACTAACCAGAGGCGGGAGCTCATAAAGCTGGGGATAGTGGAGGCAATCAAAACCTGCTGCAAGGCCCAGAGCAAGAAGGCTAGGGCTAAGAAACTGAGCTGGTTGAGCAAAGAGGTCATGGAAAAGGTAAGGAGGAAAAGAGCTGCCTTTAGGAGGTACAAGAAAACAGGGAAGGGGGAGGACAGGGAGGAGTACTTGACGGAATCGAAGGAGCTGACAAAGGCAGTAAGGGGACCCAAGGCATCTACGGAGCTCAGGCCAGCTCAAGGCATTAAGAAGGTGGAGAAGGACTTCTTTAGGTACATCAGGGAGAAAAGGAGCTGTAAGGACCACATAGTAAGGGTTAAGAAAGAGGGGGGTTGGGTGGAAGCAAGGTGCGATAAGGCAGAAGCACTAAACGATTACTTCTGCTAGGTATTTACTAAGGAGAAAAGCGGGGTATCACCCAAGAGGGGTAGGAATGGCAGAAACAGTGGGGGAAGGGGTGACAGATGGGGAAATCATGGAGGGCAGAGTTCGGGAGGGTTTGAAGGTACTGAGGGTGGACAAGGCGCCAGGCCCAGATGGCATCCACCCCTGGGTACTGAAGGAGCTGACAGAGGTCCTTGCGGGACCTTTGGCAGACCTATTTAATGCCTCACTACACTCGGGAAGTGTACCTCAGGACTGGAGGATGGCTCATGTAGTGCCCTTCCACAAGAGTGGCCCCAAGGATGAACCAGAGAACTACAGACCGGTGACCCTCACATCCATCGTGGGTAAGCTAATGGAGACTATCCTGAAGAAGAGGCTGGTGGCCATCCTAGAGGCCAAAGGACTACAGAACAGCAGACAGCATGGCTTCATACGTGGCAGATCCTGCCAAACCAACCTGGTGGAGTTCTATGACTGGGTAACTAGGCAACTGGACAGGGGCCATGCAGTGGATGTCCTGTATGTGGACTTCAGTAAGTCATTTGACTCAGTGCCACATGGAAGGCTGGGGAAGTAAGTTAGAAGGCACAGGGGCGGGTGCAAAGCTGGTGAGATGGGTAGGGAACTGGCTTCAGGGAAGGCAACAGAGGGTGGTGGTGGGTGGGGAGCTCTCACACCCAAGGGTAGTGACGAGTGGTGTTCCACAGGGCTCAGTGTTGGGACCAGTGTTGTTTGGGATATTCATTGCAGACATATCATTGGACATCAAGAGCAAGATCAGTCGGTTTGCTGATGATACCAAGGTAGGAGCAGTGGTGGATGAGCTAGGGGGGTGGCAGGAGTTGCAGGATGATCTGGCAAAGCTTGAAACCTGGTCAGACACCTGGCAACTGGGGTTTAATGCCAAAAAGTGCAAGGTGCTGCATTTTGGGATGAAGAACCCAAGGAGAAGTTATCTGCTGGGGGGAGTGCAGCTAGCCCAAACAGAAGAGGAGAAGGATCTGTGGGTGCTCATTACAGGGTCAATGAACAACTCGGCACAATGTAGGAAGGCAACTGCAAAGGCCAACAAAATGCTGGGTTGCATTGCAAGGGGTATATCCTTGAGGAGGGAGGAGGTGATTCTGCCACTGTATAGGTCATTAGTTAGACCGCACTTGGAGTACTGCGTGCAGTACTGGTGCCCATATCTGAAGAAGGACATTAAGTTACTGGAGGGGGTGCAGCACAGGGCAACAAAAATTATCAAGGGGCTGGGGGACTTATCATATGAGAGAAGGCTGAGGGAGTTGAAGATGTACTCACTGGAGGAGAGGAGGGACGGGGGGACATGATTGAAACCTTTAAGTACATAAAAGGAATAAACAAGACAGGTACAGAGGGGCTGTTCAAAGTAAGGGAGGGGAGGAACACCAGGGGCCATGATATGAGACTGGAGGGAGGAAGTATCAGGAGGGAGATGAGGAGGTACCTTTTTACAGAGAGAGTGGTGGCTGGGTGGAATGCATTACCTGCAGAAGTGGTATCCAGTAGAACAGTGGACTGCTTCAAAAAGGGATGGGGCAGGACAAGGGGGAGGGTCAATGGAGGGGAAGGGTGGAAGGGAGAGGCAGCTGAAGAATAAGGGGTGCTAGCTGCACATTCGAGCAGACTTGATAGACCTCTAGGCCTTTATCTGCTGGCAAATTCCGTATGTTCGTATGTTCGTAAGTCATTAAATAGATGGATTAAGAGTATTGCCAGTTTTACAGCCAATTCCCTAAGCAACCCATTAGTACAAGCCATCTGGACCTGGCACCTTTGTCCACCCTGATGCCTTCCAGGCCCTTTTTTTACCCTTTCAACTAAGATCTGTACTCTGCCCATTTCCTGAAGCCCCCAATTGGCAGCCTTGATTCCACTGTTTGGGAGGGGACCATTATCCTCTAACATGAATACTGAGAAGAAGTAATTGTTTAGTACATTTGCCTTCTGCTGGTCATCTTCCACTACCCTCCCCTGTTGCTAGCCTAACTATTCCCCCCAATTTCCCCTTTTCCCTTATTTACCTCAAAAATTACTTTTACCATACCTTTCAGGCCCTCAGCTATCTGCAGCTCTGTGTCTGCCGTTGCCCTTCTGAGCTCCACCCTTGCCTTTTTGAGTTTGCTTGATAACTTGATTGGCAACCATCAACAAAAAGAGCCAAATGGCCTTCTCTTGTACTTAAAACTATGATTTCTTGGCTCTGCACATCCTGTCTCAGTGAGACTGTGTACTCTAGTTGACTATGGAATGTACAGATGTATATGAAAGGATGGATCCAAGCAGAAAGAAATCTGATACAGAAAGGAATGTGCCCTGATGGACCCCTATAAGCTATAAACATTGAACCCAATTGTATACAGTTTATTTTGTTTTTGTAAAGAATGTTACTGTTCCACCAAAAGTGACTGTGTTTCAGATGAAGCAAGACTTATGTTTGTGCCTAATTTCATTGTATTGGTGTTGTGGGCAATATCATCAACATTTAGTAAAACTAAGGATCTGCTATCAAGTCTCTTCAGAATATTGAGGAATGTCCCCTGGAAGAAGAGTGTGAAGATTTAATCCAATTTTTGTAACCCCCCTCTGGGGTCTTACCTTAATTGCCCCTGGCTCCCTCGTTTCTCTCCAATTGCCTCCATTTTTCTGGGAGTTCCCCCGAGCCTTCTGGTGCCCCAAACAGAGTCCCCATCATAGTTTTATAGTATGTAGCCCAGCTAGGGTTAAAAAACTTCACTGTGGTCACTGTGCGCTTCTTTTGCACTTCCATGCATGGCGGCTAACGCACATGCATGAAATGCGCTTTGGTGTGCCAACCACCTGTTTTGCAGTCGAGAAGGAAGGCATCTAGTGGTCCTGGTGCCCCTCCTCAGCTAATAGGGGGTAGGGGACCACAACACTGTGGCCCAGAAGTCACTTGGGGGGCTTAAAGTTTAAGTTTAAATTTGGGCACATAGCACAGAGCCATGAATAATTCAAGAGCCCTCATGAATATTAATGAGCTCCAGTCGCAGCTCCTGGGGGCAGTGGAAACCAGAGCAAGCGACAGGCTTTCTGGGAGCTACTTAAACATGTTAATGTGGTTTCTTAGCAGGGGCAGTTGGTGCTACAATCCAGTGGGAGTGTTATACAACAAAGGTAATCGCCTTGGGTGCACCAGACCCTAAAAAGTGGGAACTGTGTTGGATTGCATATATTTGAATAGGGGCTGACATTTTGATGACATTCTGACCCCCAAACAGCAGCCAATCATCTAATTAGGTGCTTAGAACTGTGACAAAGGGACTCCTGGGAGAAGGAGGGGACTAATTGATGTACATAAATCATGCCCCAATAAGCCACCTAGAAATATTGATCTCTGTGCTTATGGAAGCGTGACAGGCTCAATCAGCCAATCAGGACTTTGGATCCTCAGGTGAAAACCCCTTGACTTTCTGAGCTTTCTTGAGTCTGTTCCATGGCTCAGTATGATTTAGAGGTCTCCTGTGAGAGTGGATCTGGTGGAGATTGCTGTGTTCAGGAAAGGACCAACAGGGGAAAGAAAGTGAGAGACTGAATTGATACCTCAATTTCCTAGGTACTGTGAACTGTTTGACTATATTGGAGAAGCTAAGTGCTGCAGAAACCCTGCACTGGTGGACTGAATTGTGCTGAGAGGAATGGTCTGATTATTTGAGTGCCACAGTTGCTGCTGAGAACCTGTTTCACCTGTTTGGAACAGCAAGTGTGATTTTGAAAGAGGCAAAGCATCTCTGGACTCAGGGTGCTAGCTGGGTGCAGTACTTTTCCTGAGTGAACTGGTTAAAGTGTCTGAGAGCTGTGTTCCAGCTGCGGCTGAAGGAAGGATTGTGAACAGTGTCTAACTGGAAAGCGCAGACTGGTGTGCAGGGTTTGTTGTGTTTAGATCCCCCTGTGGTTTGCACCTGTGCTTCATTTGATCAATGGCTAGCACATACTGATAACTGGCACTGGACTTTGCTGGAGCTACTGCCTGTGACTTCTGCGGTTTTAGAACTCGGTTCAGGGACTATAGGAGGACCCCCACCATTTGGGAATTCTCACTCAGAGCCAGAGAGGGAATTAGCTAACCCCTTCCAAGTGGGGCTCACCATCTCAGGAGGTCACTGCCACTTGCTGGGGTGCTAGGGCACCTGTGATCCTTTGTGGGGAGCCAGGCTGTGGAGCCAATCCCGGGGCTGGGCCTTCTGGGGCTGGTGTGATCCTGCCACAGAGCTCTGCAATGGGCCAGAAGCAGCTGAAGGTGACAAGCAGCCAGACCTGCAATAAATGGGACAAGCTGCAAGATCTTTGAGCAAGATTCCATCTGCCCAATGCTGCACAGAGCTTTGTGATCCAGGACAGCTGGAGGCATTCATCCCAGGAGTGTTTAAGTTCTGCGAAACTGTGACTACCCAGGACCTGTTTCCCAAACACAAAGCAAGGGAGTGTAAAAGGGAATTTAATTGTTTCCTCAAATCATTTTCCTCTTTATCAGGGCCCCAACAGCTGTCCAACCTGCAGCAATGAATAGGCCTGCACCTTGTGGGTACCAGTACAGACTATCAGGTACCCATGGAGGAGGGCCTTCTCCGGGGGTGGACTTGGCCTACTTGGCCTACAGTCCCAAATGGTTATTGCTGTTTGTTCTGACTAATCATTTTTTCTATTCACAGCCATCTTTTGTTCCAGTATCCCTTCCCTAGTCCTTACCCCCCAATAAAGCTGTGGTTTACTGTTTGAAATTGTGTGTGTATTATTCTCTGAGTCTGTTGAATCCTTACTGTTCATGGTTATTGGTGTTACTGAACTATTGGGTATCCAGTGTGTGGGGTGGTTGGTAGGGGAGGTGGGTAGGTGCAGCATCCCAGAGGGCTGTGCCAGCCAGTCACTTGACCCACTTCTAACTCTCTCTGGGTGGAGGCACCACAATATGGTTATTATCTTTGGGATAGAACCCCTGAACACACCGTAACAGGACCCAGGCCGCTTAACCTGTTAGAGGGCAAACAGGCAGGGGTAGTAGCCCACTGGCACACGGCGCCTGGGCTACATTTGTTTCAAGGCCATACAAAAATCATGTCTCTTGTTAAAAAAATGATAAGGTGGCAAGACCAGTATTTACAGGGTGCACTGGACTGTGATTTCAGATTTATGGTATTGTCAGCATTTAGTCTAACTATTCTAGTTTTAACAATGCATGCAAGGTTGTTTAAGGCTATTATAATTATACTGTGTCCACTCTGTAGAGATCTTAACTGTTTTAAAAGAACAACCTTCCAAACTAGTTAATTTATATTTGTAATGTTTTCAATTAAGATGTCAGGAGATAACTGCATACCAGACATCCTGACAATGGATTTCTTTAATGAATGAAGTAAATGAGGGTCAACACCAAAAGTTAACTCCATTTCATCGATCCTTTCATCAGCATTTGGTACAATGTCCTTGAATAAGCAGAGTCTTAAAATAATGGCTTTGCAACAAAGACATTGCTTTTATAGATGCTGTTCTGATTGTGAAATGCAAACTTTTAATTGGGGGTAGTAAGCCAGACATCTTTGCACCTAAGTTTATCCAATCCAACCTGGTTTGGCATAACTATACACATTATGAGAGTTAATAGATGTGCAGTACTAGATTGTACTTTGGCTTGTAAAACATAGTTTTCAGGTTCACATCAGGTCATTTGTCCATCACAGTCACTTTCTGACCTTGGATTAGCTCACTTATCTTCCTGGTGTCGCGATTAATCAAGCAAAAATCTTTGAAAATAAAGTTTTCTTTCCTTTTTTTTGGTATTTTAAGGCATGTATCATTCATTTATATGTAATAAAATTCAACAGAATTAACATGCATGTACTGTACAAAAGTATGCAGATACCAGATGTATGAAATGCACCAGATCCCTTGAGAATGGTATTTACTCACCTGGTTTAGGTGATTATACCTGCAATCTTTACAGTGCTAATAAATCCTCACAAATGGGTAATCCTCTGCCATCCCATCTGGCCAATGTACGATCATAAATCTTTGGTCTGCTAGAGGCCAATCCCCCGGCTCCTCCCAGACAGACCAGTATGAAACTTCTCTAGTAGAAAAGAAAACCAAACAACCAGGAAAACCAGGAAAAAACTCCTAGCATACAAAAGTACAGCAGATAATATGGCAAAAAAACAAAACAAAAATGACTCAGACCCACAAAAGGTTAATCAAGTAAAACTCTTTGAATTTTACTTAGTGGAAAAAACTTAGACATGATGATTAGCCAGCGAGGCTCAGCAATATACTGTATACACTAAAAGAAGCAGGTGCACATATATGACATACGCAGAGAAAGTAACATAGTGCATAGAAAACGTGATAAAAAGCAAATAACATACAGACTAAGGACGAGACTACTATACCGCCCCATCCCACTCCTTGCAGGATTCAGACCCAGCAGAACCAGTAGTGGTTGAACCACAACAATATATGAAAAAGAGTCAGCTGTCCTGAAAAGAACACCTTGTGACCAAGCTATGGTGATTCCAGCTGCCCAGCACATCAGGTTCGACCATTATGGGAGGGAACATGAGCACTGTAAAGGTCGCAGGTATAATCACCTTTACCAGGTAAGTAAATACCATTATCCCCTGCAACCTTTCCAGTGCTCATAAATCCTCACAAATGGGACTTTGTACCAGTGCCCAGACAAAACCAATGGGTGGGTAAACAAGGGCAAACCACTCCGTCAGGAAAAATCTGCTGCAGCCCAAAGCACCGCTCTGCCAAAAGTTGCCCTTTCCGCTGAGGCAACATCCAATCAATAATGGCGCACAAAGGTGTGTACCAATGACCAGGTAGCAGTCACACAGATTTTCCATATGAACGCCCCTCCCCTCTCTGCCCATGAAGCCAACAAGGCCCTGGTGGAATATGCCTTTATACCTTGTGGTGGTTCCTGACCTGCCCCTTGATAAGCTGACAGTATGGTCCCCTTAATCCAGCTGGCAATGGCCTCTTTGGAGCCTGCTTGTCCTCTTCTCCTTCCAGAAAAGAACACAAATAGTCTGCTGGACCTGTGGAAACTTTTGGACATTGATAGGTAAGCTTTGAGCACAGAGGCCATGCCTAAAGGATGAGGAACCCCTTCTGCATGCCCATGCACCCCGCTCATGGTTGGTAGATGGACTGGTTGTTCAACATGAAACTGTGAAACCACCTTTGGAGCGAAGGAGGGCACAATTATCAGTGATACCCTATCATTATGAAAAGTCAGGAATGACTCCCAGTAAGAGAGAGCTTGTAGCTCACCCACTCATCTGCCAGAGCAGATAGCCATGAGAAACACTGTTTTCAGGGTAACCCAGTAAGGAGACTTATCTTCAAAGGGAGGTCTATTTAGGCCATCCAGCACCAAATTAAGCGGCCAAGGTGCGCAGAGCAGATGAGTCCTAGAAGACACTATCTGCACTGCTCTGAGCAAGCTAACCACATCTGGATGTAACCAGATGTCCCCCACCCTGGGAAGATGTCCCCTCACTGCAGCTATGGCTGAGACCTGGACCCTCAGGTAGGAATAGGCTAAGCCCAAATACTGGTTCAGTCTCAAAGACTGATATTGTATGGACAACATTGAAGTGTGCTATAAGAGGGGAATGCATTAGAATTGCATCTACAAAAGCTAAAAAAGATAGGCTATGGCTAGAAGAGATTACTAATGCCATTAGAAGGGTGGAACATGCCATTACTAAGCACTCAACAGAAGCAGAGTGGGTTAACTTGCATCAATTACATGCCCAATACTCCTCCATTATGTTGCAGAAAGCAGAGTTAGCTCTTCGAAGAACTAAGATTAAATATCTTGAATCTGGGGATAGGGCTGGGAAACTCCTCGCTTTAAGGATCAAACAACTAGATTCAAATAGGCATGTGGCAGCTTTGCAATCTAACAAAGGAGACACTACCTTTAAAGACCCAAAGAAGATTGCATCTGTGTTTAAAGATTATTTCTGTGGAATCTATTCTATTCCTACAGAATGCAGGGTGAGAATAGATGAAATTAATAACTTCCTAAATTCTGTAGCTTTAACGAGATTGGATCCTAAAGACGTGGTTGTGTTAGGATCACCCATTCAATTATGGAAGTGAAGCAAGCAATAGCACAGCTCGCCTCAGATAAATCACCGGAACCGGATGGCCTCACTACTAATGTGTATAAGGTCTTTATAGAAGAAATCTCCCTGATTCTGACCAAGGTATATAATTATTGGTACTGCAAGGGGTATTCTGAAGATAGTTTCCTGGAGGTTCTCATAATTCTTATTCTAAAACCAGGTCAGGACCCTATTTTCCCGGGGAACTATAGACCGATATCCTTGTTAAATGTAGATGTTAAAATATTGGCAAAAGTTTTAGCTTGTCGAATCAGTCCATTTATGTCTAGAATGGTCAGCGATGTGCAGGTTGGATTCATGAGCAATAGAGCGTCAAGTGATCATATACGTAAACTTCACTACTTAATTGCACACGCACTAGAAATACAGACCCCAGTGGCCCTGTTGGCTTTAGATGCAGAAAAGGCATTCGACAGAGTTTACTGGGATTTCTTATTTGCTGTCCTGTCAAAATTGGGATTACCAGATAGCTTTATAAATTTGATTAGTTTGTTATATAGATCTCCCAAAGCAAGTGTATGGTGCAATGGAATTTTGTCGGATCCCTTCTCTCTGTTATGTGGCACAAGACAGGGCTGCCCCCTTTCCCCACTTCTATTTAATTTATACTTCGAGCCATTGATTCAAAGATTACTTACGGTACAGGGGATTAAGGGGATACAAATAGGAAATAAGAGGTATCTGATATCTGCATATGCAGATGATCTGCTTCTTCATATGGAAGATCCAGATATTAGTATCCCAATAATTCTACAAGAAATAGCACAGTTTTCAAAGGTCTCGAACTATAAGCTCAACATTTCAAAATCGAAGCTTTTTCCACTTAATTCTAGATGTCTTCCAAGTATGGCTAAGGACTTGGGGTTTAGCTGGGAACCTAAGGTGCTACTGTATTTAGGTATTAAGATTACACGAGATATAGCCATAATGATAAATGAAAATCTTAATAATCAAGTCAAAATAGTTAAGCAAGATTTAGCTAGATGGAATTCATTACCTTTATCACTTTGGGCCAGAGTTGAAGTAGTAAAAATGAACATACTACCAAGGATCTTTCACCCCCTGAATATGCTGTGTCCCTATCTGCCCAAAGCATGATTTGGTTCACTACAGATGATCCTTAATGAATTCATTTGGAAGGGGAAAGCAGTAAGGCACTCATATAGGAAACTCACCACATTAAAGAAGTTAGGGGGCCTGGCACCCCCTCCTTTCTAAAGTATTATATGGCATCACATATTAGCAAACTAGTCCATTAGACTTTGCCGACCTGCACGGTAGACTCCAGCTAATACATCCCACCATGGACTCATATTGAGAGAGATTTGATCAACAACTGTGCACTTGCACTAAACTCAATTCCTTTTATGTCCTTTAGACTTCTACCTACATCACTTAAAAACACGCCTATTGGATGGTCAATAAAAGTTTTACACCAGGTACAGAAGTTATTAAAAGTAAAATGGCAGAATTCACCTGACCAACCCATTCTATACAATAAGAATTTTCAAATACAGGGTGTACAAATCCCCTCCAACTTCTTGGATTCATTAGCTGGTTTGAAATTGGGAGACTTAGCTCCTCAAGGGAAAGTATTGACGTATGAACAAGCTTGTGCTTTGATTCCAGAATTAAAAGGGAAAATTTTTAAATATCTCCAGATGAGGGATTCAATTAAAACCCACCTGAGAAACACGGACATACCCGGTGAAGAGGAGTATGGGTTGACTCCTCTACTAAAGATAGCTGAACAGAAACATCCGGTGTCCAAATTATATCATGAGCTCCAGATCAGAGACAAAGAGATCTCCTCCAAGATTGGCATGTACTGGAGACAGAGATTAGGAATCGGTGAGGAAAGAGTTTGGGAACAAATATGGGTGAATAACAGTAAGTACATTAAGCAAGATAGATACAAACTGTAGCAATTCAATATTATACATAACTTATATTACACCCCTGCTAAATTACATAAAATGGGAAAATCTATATCGCCCAAATGCAGTAGATGTGAGACCGGAGAAGGTGACCTGTATCATGTTTTATGGACATGTCTCAAGATTCTCCCCTTCTGGAATTCAATCCATACTTCACTGCAAACAGTATTAGGGCTAGAGGCTTTTTTTACACCAGAAATTTGTCTACTTAACGTCTTCCCTGGAGAGATGGGCAAACAGAGGAAAGTGTTCATGGCCATCGTATCTGCAACTGCCAAAGCGGTTATTCTTAGGCATTGGAAAGAGGCAAACATGCCATCTGTGATCGAGTGGCATAGAGAGATTATGATGGCATTACAGATAGAGCGACATATAGCAAGAATGAATAATAAATTGCAATCCTATAATACTAAATGGGGACCGTTGGATGCGATACTGGCTGCTTGGAAATTTTAGGTTCTATCAGGCGATGTAGTGTTATCCTTAATTGGTTGCGATATTTTTTGAGTCCCTATTCTAAGGATTCATGTGGCACCCTGATTTAGTAGTTGCTGGGGGGGGGAGGGGGGAGATATTAAATTCTAGGGGTAGATAAATAGGTTTTGTTATTTGAATGTTAAAAAGACTTTCCTGAAACTGTTTAATTTCACTGTCATTATACCAAGCTATGTCTAAAATAATGCGGTTGTTATGTATGTACTGGTCTGACTAGGCCATACTTTCACTGTAAAGTCAATAAAATATATTAAATAAAAAAAAAAGTAATAGGCTAAGCCCTTATCAGCCCCATCACTGAGAAAATCAAGAATCTGAGGAAGTCCTGCCACTGAAGGTGACAAGCCCTTTGCAGTACACCATTTTCAAAAAATATGTCATTTTTTGGATTTTTTTCAACGAAATTGCAACATAGGCTTTTTAAGAGCCCACCTCAGGAACAGTGGTACTGTCGTTTTGTTAATCAGTCCCGGAAGGTGATTCCGCGCAGTGACCACGAAATCACCTTTCAAGACTAGATAACATAATGGCAGTGACTGAATTCATGAGGAGGGTTCCCAATGACCCCATGTTGAAAATTTGGTGCCAAACTTCCCAAAAATGTTCGAGATATGCACCAAAGTTGAAAGAAACATATTAATGCCATTATACAGCTTACCAGCATTTCTTCAGTTCGCGATCCAGCTTTGAAGAGTGAAGGCGTGTTCCTGGTCCACCAAAAATCGTTCGCCGTGCTCCGAGGTAAAAGTATGCGATTGAGGGGTGGGGGAGAGCAGGGTGCGCAGAGGGTGGGCGCTGGTTGGGATAGGCCACTGGAATTGACAAGGGACCGTTTTCTGTTTACAGGTTTTAACAAAGGAAAACATTGTGGGAAGTTTTTTACAGGGTATTTGGCACACTGGGGTCAGCTCCAGCATGCCACCTGGAGTGTTTTGGGGGGCTGTAGCGACAGAGTTAGGCAGCCCTGTCGGCACATACCAAGGGGGCAAGAGCCGAGAGGGGATTGGGCACCCCTTGGCACACAACAAATGGGTGGACATTATGGGAAGTGAGCTCCCCCATCAGCAGACTGAATTGGGAATGGGGGGACTGAAGCCAATGGGGATTGGGCCTCCATCGGCAAGAAAGACTGTTGAGGGAGGGAGGAGCATGATGCCGAGGGGATTGAGGCACCTTGGGCACAGTTGAAATGAGAAGGGAACATTATGCCTATAGGAGTAGGCATGCTGACGAGGATTGGGCACCCTGGAGTCGGCATTGTGGCGGGGCGGTAGGTGACTGCCGCCATGTTTTGGAATGCTTCACCAGGAAAGGCACGGGAGTGAATGGAAGTCAAAGTACCATATGATTTGCAGCTTGCTTCTCATTGCAGCGGCACTTTCTTAGATGTGGTGGCCACTTTACATGTCACCTGCATAATGGCTTATTGGGGAATGAGGGACGCACCTACTGATGTGTGCCCTGCATTCGCCCACAGTGACCGCACCTTCAAATCTGCTACTACTGCAATATGTTGGCTGGCGTGCAAGGGCAAGCCAACATAAAAAGTATAGAAAGGCTGCAAAATGTGAAGGAGTGGGTGTAGGAAGACAGGGTTAAGGCAAATTTACTAAATAACTTCTTCTGTTCTGCTTTTATGAAGGAAAAAGATTGACCACTTCCTGACTGTGGAGTTGTTAAGGGCCAGAGATTACTTCAGAGGCTGGAGGTATGGCAGGTGTTATCTGAGAGGGCCCACAGAACACTGATTGTCCCAAAGGTTAACAAATCACCAGGGCCTTGTGAACTGCACCATAGGGTAGTTAAGGAGCTTAGTGGGCAGCTGACATAACTCTTGGTGGGGTTGCACAATGCCTCACTGACTTCAGGAGTGGTTCTGAGGGACTGGAGACAAGCACAGGTAGTTCCACTTCATAAAGGGGGTGACAGGGGATCCAGGTAACTACTGGAAAGTAAGCCCGATCGCCACTGTTTGCTAGATACTTGAAACCATCCTAAAAGATATTATACTGGAGTTTCTAGAAAACAAATTAGCCACAGGACGCTAACCAACATGGTGTTGTTAAGGAGAGATCCTGCCAGACAAATCTAATTGCCTTTTTTTGATAAGGTGCAGTGTGGGTGCAGTGTGACAATTAAAATTTAATGCAAAGAAGTTAAAAATCAGGCACCTAGGGCAAAGAAACCCTACGGAGAGCTACAGGATGGGGGGGGGAGTGTTGACAGTCGCCAGGGAAGAAAGGGATTTGGGGATTATCATCTCAGATGACTTAAAGGTGGCCAAACAGTGGAACAAGGCTGTAGGGAAAGCTAGTGAAATGTTGGGGTGCATAGGAAGGGGGTATCGCTAGCAGGAGAAGTGAGGCGGTGATGCCTTTGTACAAAACACTGGGAAGGCCTCACCTAGAGTATGGAGTCCAGTTCTGGAGGCCACATCTTCACAAGGACATAGACAGGATGGGCACGGTCCAGAGAAGGACAACCAAGATGGTGCAGGGCTTGCATCAGAAAACATATGAGGACAGATTAAAAGACCTCAATTGTATACACTGGAAGAGAGAAGGGAATGGGGGGATATGATAAAGACCTTCAAGTATCTCAAAGGCTTGAACAAAGTGCAGGTAGGGGACAACTTTCAGTACAAGAATTGCACAAGGATGAGGAGGCATGATATGAGATTGGACTGGGCAGGATAAGGGGGAATGTGAGGAAGTTTTTCTTTACAGAAAGGGTGGTAGATTCTTTGAATAGCCTACCCCAGGGAGTGATGGGTGCTGGCACAATGGGGGGATTCAAACATGCATGGGATAGACATAAGAGAACCCTAGAGGTGGGGAAGAGAGGTGAAAGCCAATAACCAACTAGGGTCAGTGGCCGCTGGTGTAGGCAGGGAATATGGACAGACTAGGTGGGCCTAGCAGTTCTTATCTGCCATCAACTACTATGTTACTATGGTGACACAGGTGACAGAAAAAGGTCAGCCTGTGGATATACTATACTGTATCTGGTTTTCAGTAAGGCCTTTGACTTTCACATAGAAGATGCGTAAAAAGATTTGGAGAAGCTGGTTAAGTTGTAGGACATAGAGGCTGGCAGAAAATAGTGAGCAATCACCAATAATAAATACATACAACCAAAAATAAACAATAGGTATCATAATATGACTTTTGTAGCTAAAGTATCACAAATCTGGGACCCAATAAAAAGTGATTTAAAAAACAGAAAAAACACTACATTAGCTCTGTTTAATATGAATTTAAATTGAAATGCATGTGTAATGATTGATAGGTAATATGTTTCAAGGATATTTATTTTTTATACTGTCCTAATAAATTAGTATCAAGCTGAATGAATGTGGATATTTATTACTTGGTATATACTGTATATTTTTATGCTGAAACTTTAATGTAAACAGGACCATCTTGAAAATGGGCCTTGACCTAATGATGTGCTGTAATATTTCTCCTGTATTAAAATAAAGATTTTACTTTACTTACAATCAGAGGAGAAGGCTGCTGGTAGTGGAGTACTGCAGGGGGCAGTGCTCAGAGCACTTCATTTCAACAAATTCAACTGTGATATTGATGAGGGAATTAAAGGTAGAATCAGTCTGTTCACTGATGAAGCCAAGTTTGGAGGGATAGTTGCTGGTGCGGAGGGTGTCAGGAGAATAAAAAGGAATTAGAGAGATTAGAAAGTCGACCAGGAGTCTGGAAGCTCAAGTTTAATGCTACAAAATGTAAAGTCATGCATATTGGTAAGAATAATCCCAGGGTATAATATTAGTTTGGGGGAAGGAGTAAGCTCACAGCAACATTGGCGTAAAGCGATCTGAGTGTTTTCATTGCAGACAATTTGAAGGTATAGGCACAGTGCAACCAACGTATGGAAAAGTGAACAGAATGCTACGATGGTTAGGAAGGATTTTCTCTATCAGAAACAAGAGCATGATCCTACCTTTGTACAGGTCCATGGTGCAACCACACCTGTACTGTGCTCAGTTGAGGGGTCCTTACCTAAAGAAGGATAAGGACAAACAAGAATCAGTGCAGAGAAGAGCAACCAAAATGATTGCTGTACAACACAGGAACACATATGAAGTGAATAACCTGGACATGCAATCAGTTGAGAATGGGAATGAGAGAGGAGTCAAGATTGGTGTTGAGGTTTAAGTAGCAACACAGCAGACTGGATGGACTTCAGTCTTTTTCTGCCCACCAAATTTCTGTTTCTAAAACAAAAACAAACAATAAAGAACAACAGTTTTTAATATAGTATAACCCAATTATCTGAAGCCTTCTAAACTGAAAATCTCTAATGAACTGGACCTTTATCGACCAAGTTTCTTTCTTTTTCTTTCTTTCTTTCTTTCTTTCTTTCTTTCTTTCTTTCTTTCTTTCTTTCTTTCTTTCTTTCTTTCTATCTATTGATGTATCTCTCTCTCTCTCTCTCTTCGGGTATGATAATTACTGTTCTACTATTTCTAAGGCTGGTGTTGCTCACGTTGCTCAAATGTAATTCTGCCAGTGGGGATTGTTCAACTACCGATTCAGCCATCCTTGCTCCAGTACTAACTAACCAAACCACACTGCAGTAGTAGGCATCCAGTGAAGACAATCATCACGTCGAGAGAAAATCTGTGTGTGGAAGGAGTTGCCATCAACTGTTCTCCTCAGAGTAAAGCTGTGATTTAACTCACATTCATTGAAGTTTTGCAGTTCAGCTACCATCTCTCCCTTATCTCCTTTACTCTCACTCACTCATTCACATTGTTATTAAAATTAAAGTTATAAGTGCTTGTTGCTGCTTTCAAGCTCCCACACTCACACAGCACACCAGAGATTAGTGAGAGAGTATTGCAGAGATGTTGCTAGGGGTGAAAACCACAAAACCTGCACCCACAAACCAGAACCTCCATAGTCCCTGTATTGCAAACTGGTAGACAAGTAACTAGCAATGGATAAGAGGTGAGGTGAGGTGAGGTTGTGATCATAGAGTTTACAGTGCAACAGCCATTTTCAGTTTATGTACATTAACGCCATGCAGCTTTTATTGTCAGCGTTTCAGCTCTTGGTTTTGCACACTTGATGGTGGCAGATAAGGATACAAAAACTGTTTTAAAGCACACTGCAAACTGTATGTTGTGTGAAAGGGTGTGAGAGTGTCCAGACTAATGCGATCAGCTGTGGCTTATTGAGTATAATGGAAACCCTGATATTGCAAACTCCCGGATGTCTTCCAATCAGTTTGGATAATCGAGG
This sequence comes from Neoceratodus forsteri, assembly GCA_016271365.2. NCBI lineage: Eukaryota > Metazoa > Chordata > Ceratodontiformes > Ceratodontidae > Neoceratodus > Neoceratodus forsteri. Next base: position 797,667,973 of record CM057459.1, on the reverse strand, counting down.
TTCTCCTACACTGATTCCAGTTAGGATATTCAAAAGACATTGTAATCCAGGCACAAAATATTTTTTGCTCCCAATATGCCATGCTTGACTGTAGAGGCAGCTGACTGAAAAATACACCTTTTTGATCTATGGGGTGCAAATGCTATATGATATAGAGACTTAGAAGCACAAACAGTTTTGGTAGAACAAGGCCATCAGTCCAACCAGCCTTCCCTGTTATACCCTTTCCTAACCCAAGACTGGCTGTCTAGATTTTTATTTTTTATCCTTGCCCCTTTGCCCCATGCCTTATCACTATCACCCTTTGTAACTATGGAGAGACACATCTTTGATCCCTTTCATTTGGGTTTCCGAAGATGTCACAGTATGATAAATGCTATGGTTAATGTAGGAAATGATATCTTTCAAGCAAGAGACTAGGATACTGTTCCTATCCTTGACCTCACTTTGACATTTCACACAGTGAGCCAGAGTGTATCAGTTGCTAGATTCTGGGAATGTGCAGGGATTGCTGGATTACTGTGCTGGCATGGTTCTAGTCTTTCCTGGAAAATTGTGTAAAACTGGTGGCAATAGGCTCATGTCACTACCAATAGCTCTGGTGATGCTTGCCATGTAAATTATGCCACTGAGAGAGGTAATTAGGAGAAACAACATAAAGCTGAACTGGTTGTGAATCTCTTTTTAGGGCTGCAGTGGGCATAGCTCTGCAGACCTCTTGCTACAGGAAAATGACTCAGCATATTCCTTGCCACTGAGCAGCATGTTGGACATGGAGCTCAGTCACCTCCACAATTGTGATGTCCCTGGAACACGCCACTCCTTGTCTCCATGGCATTGCACTATTTTTGTAAAACATGGTGGGGTCCTGATCATGATACTGAGGGACTGGGCACCCCCAGTGTCACTATTATTTTTCTGGGGGGGTGCTAAGAGGGAGGGAAAGGTGGGAGGGATATCTATAAAAGAAAACAAGAATCGGAGGTCACGGCACACTCTGCCATTTCCAGATGGTCACCGCAGTCTACTGCGCATGCACGACTACTAGCGCATGCACAGTACCCTGTGGTGACCATCTTGGAAACAGTAGAGTGTGCCATGACCACTGATTCTTTTTTATTAAAATTATAGATATCCCACCTGACCTTCTTTCTCAGCAGCCCCCCTCCCAGAAACTTAAGAGTGACTTTGGGGGTGCCCAATCTCCCAGTGTAGCAATAAGGACACTGCTATGTTTTGTTTTTTAATATTCTCCCACCCAACACTCCCTTCCTCTCAGCATCCACCACCTCCCCAGAAACATAAGAGTGACACTGGGGGGTTGCACAATCTCCTTGTGTGTTGATTTGGAGCCTCATTTTTTTTAAACCATGTATAAAGATCATCCATCAAGGTCTTTTGCAGCCATTCCTGCCCCCCACAACCCTCCCACTCAGCACCCACCACCCCGCACCCCCCAAGCCCTTACTTACCCATCTGGGGTCCAATGCCATGATCCTCTCTGGACCGCAGACATGTATTCATTCTTCAATGCCGGACTGCAAACTGAAGAAATCAGGTATGCGGTTCAATGTATTCCAATGAGGTTTTGAACTTAGTAGCCAAACTTGGCCATTTTTTAATATTTGTGCCCAAAGTTTTCAACACACCTTTTTTGGGGACACCACTTAATGAACAATGCCAGTGACTTTAGGTATATCTATCCCAAAAGGTGGTTTTGGGGTCCCTACAGAAAATCACCTTTGGGGCAGGAGTTGAAGATTTTCTCCACCATTGATCATGAGGTGGGGTCACAAGATGGCTATGTTGAAAATTTGGTGTACAAATATTAAAAATGACAAAGTTATAAGCTTAAATGCAGGCTCACATTTCTAGTAATTTTCAATATTTTTTTGCCAAATTTACAACATAGCTCTATCTTTATAATACCTCATGAATGTGACAGCTGTCATTGTTCAACTCCTGGCCAACGTGGGTTTTTCTTATATCAAGAAAGGTGATTTCACGGTCCTGCATGAAATCACCTTTTCAGCAGGAGTTGAACATTTTTGCTGCCATTGTTCATGAGGTGGGGTTCATAAGAAGGCTATGTTCTAAATTTGGTGTAAAAATATTTAAAAACAAAAACGTTATGAGGCTATGTTGAATTTTGCAAATGTAGGCTCATAAGTTTGATATTATTCAATATACTGTAAGTACCCCACATTTTCAGCATAGCCATTTCTTTACAGCACCTCATGAATGTGACAGCTGTCATTTTTCAACTCCTGCCCAAAAATGTGTTTTTGCATCCCAAAAGTTGATTTCACAGTCCCTTCACAAAATCACCTTTCGGGCAGCAGTTGAACATTTGTCCTGCCCTTCTTCATGAAGCAGGATCATAACAAAGCTATGTTGAAAATTTGGTGTACAAATATTATGAAACAACCAATTTACTAGCCTATGTTACACTTTGCTAATGTAGGCTTGTAGCTTTGGTAATTTTCAATATTTTTACCCCAAATTCCTCAGCTGCAGCCCTATCAGCTCTAACAAGAGTTTGTTTACACAGACATGGCTTTCTCTGCTGTTACTGGAATGCTGTCTAATGATAATTAAGGAATGGATACCTCTATCTGGTTGTAGCTTAATCCTAGCAAATCAGAACTGTTGTTGGATGTCTCAGATTGCAAGGTCTCTTCTTTTTAGAGTAGTCTCAAGATACCCTTCTTTTATGTGGTACAATTTGAGGCAAGGAAGGTTGTTTGCAGCTTGTGCATTGCTCTTAATGAAAAAGCTACCCCTTGAACCCATTGTTTTCCACAATAAGAATATTGACTGGATGTGTTCTTTCTTAGTAGTGTCATTAGGGTTACCACCTTTTGGGAAGCCCAAAGTGGGACATTTCTTACCAAAACATAATTTTCACAGGACAATATGTAACCATGACCAATGCAACAGACTTGTTTTCTCTAAATAATCAGAATTAAGACTAAATGTTGCAGTTGTTTTAGTTGTTTCTATTGTCTATCATTGTAAGGTATTTTAGTTAAGATATTATACTTTTCTGCAACATTTAGAAAAAAATTAGAAAATCTATTTTCTACTATAATGTCAGGACATGTAGTATTTTTCATGTTTTTTTGCAGGACACAGCTGCCCAAATCAGGACTGTCCTGCGAAACTCAGGACAGGTGGTGACCCTAAGTGTCATGCAAAACTGAAAAATTTCATTACACTAAATATTTTGCAAAATTCACGCATTTTGCAAAATATTTTGTGGGTGCAAAATTTCACCTGAAAATTGTGAAATGTCACCCAAAAATGGAGCAATTTCACCATGGGTGAAATTTCAAAATTTTGGGGTAAAATTTCACATTTCGCACCTACAAAATATTTCTCAAAATGCACAAATTTCACAAAATATTTCACGTGGCAAAATTGCCGATTTCGCAGCAATTGCGCTGCCAAAATTTTCATTTGCAACATCTCTATTTCTTAGAACCTGATGATTTGAAGACCGTGGTACAGACAATCAGCACCTCCACAGTTGATTAATGCAGCACATTATATAATGACTTGCCTGGAGGTCAGATCCCATGCATTCAGCTGACTCAGAATGCAGCAGCAAGGCTTATGAGCACTGTTAGGAGGACTGAACATATTACACTTGTGATTTGTGAACTGAGGGGGCTACCTAAGAGACTTTTATTAATATTTAAAGCCCTAAATGAAGTGGGTCTCCCACTTCCTTTATGAGTTTCTGACACCCAATTGCCCTACTATAGCTCTGCATTCCTCAGACCAGAGGTTGTTTAATGCCATTGCACTACCTTTAACACTCTGGGCTAAAACTGGCCAGACAGGGCCTTTTCAATTGCATCCCTGATACTGTGGAACACATTAATAAAAGCAGTTCACCAGGCAAAATCTTTTGCCATCTTGAGACATGATATCTGGAATTGGCTAGTTCCCCAAATCTTCCCCAGTGTGCTGTGTGTAACCTTTCTTTGGGCTTTCTTGATTTTCTAAATGACCATTGTTCTGTATATATTTTACTATACTTATTTGATTTGTGTGTCTTGATTGCTATTGTTATGATGGTTTGCAATACACTTTTTGGTATCACATATTTGGAACCCCCATGCCACTTATAGCAAGTTAGGACACCCCCTATTACAATCTGGCACGAATACCCACATATAGCATACCATTAACTTTTTAGCAGAAACTGCAAAGTTTGGTACCACCCTTGGCATTAGGATGTATACCAGGCCCATTTCTAGAAGAAGAGGGGCGAGGGTACAAGAAGAAAATACATGAACCTTTGTAAATTACAACCCAGGTCCTAGGTAGAGGTTGCTAGGCATATGCTAGATTTAAACTGCTGAGGGGGGTCCAGTAATTCCACACCAGAAGCCAGACTCAGAATGTCCAGAACAGGAACTGGGATTGTGCAGTATGGCTTTATTTTACAGATGGCAACTAAAAGCAAGTAGTGTACCCCCATGGGTTGGTCAAGGCAAAACAGGTACAACAGTCCCGAACTCTCCATTCATGCAGTACAGTTTGAGAAACAATAAACATCTTCCCATTTCCAAACTGGTGTACATGCATGGTTTAGCCACACACTCGAACACTTCTTTTCCCATGAGTGTACATTCGTGGATCTAAACATGCATTCCAAACATTTCACTCTCTTGGGTGAATAGTGAACATTTTCTTCACACAGCTGGGTGAACTAGGCATTTCTTCCCCTCACACACACTGGGGTGAACATGAAGCACTTTCTTCACACACTGCGGTGAAGCACTAAATCCCTTTCCTGCACTGGAGTGAACTAGGTATTTCTTCCACTCACTTGGGTGAATGTTAAACACTTCTTCACACACTGGGGTAAACATGAAGCACTTTCTTCACACACTGGGGTGAAGCACTAAATCCTTTTCACATACTTGAGTGAACTAGACATTTCTTTTGCTCACTTGGGTGAACTAGACACTAAAGGGTGTGATCTAGCCTTCTCTAAGGGTACACACACCCCAGAAGTGAATCCCCTAAATTGTGGAGAACTTGTCTCCTAAAAACAATACTTACTGACCAGTTACTCCTTCCACTGGGCAGGGAGCAACTAAAGGACACCTTGTCTTGGGTAGCATGTCAGAAACAGTCTCTCACAAGTAATTTCCAATGGCAGCTGAAAAACAATGATCTTCAATGGATTGCCCTTGGACCCACTGAGGAAAAGCAGTTCCTCCACTTCACTTGAAGTAGAAATCAGGACAACCTGCTGTAGAAAGTTCTCCACCACTTCACTAGAAGCTGGAAATTGTAATCCACTCTTGGGTGAGAAGTACTAGGTCCTCAATTCAGAGCCCACTGGCAGACCTCCTGCCACTCTAACTGCTGTCAAACTAACTGAACATTCTAAGGCTCCCCAGAACAGCTGTACCAGCAAAAGAGTTATGCTGCTGCAAGAATTCCAAATGACATAATTATTCTTCTCTCAGGCTAGCTGAGTAAACAATGATGTCATTGTGTAAGAAACCCCTAATGAGCTCCCTACCAGTTGCCTGCTACCTGCGTAACACTAACTTTGTTAGGATTCTAGTAATCCCAGGGGACTAGGTGGTTACATATATTATGCCTGTTGTCTTTCATTTTCTAATAGCCTCAGTTATGTACAGTGCTCTGAATTCTGGAAGAGTTCTTCACAAATAGAATAAAGTCATTAAAATAATGCCAACAGCTTAATGCGATTCAATACGTCAGTTTGTATCTGTATCTCCCCCTCCCCGGGACAAGAATGAAAATAGGTAGAATTGTCTAGCCCTCCTTTCCTTGTCAACAAAAATTAAATAAAAAATACATGACTGGCAAGTGCGACATACAAGGAAAGATACCAAATGAGGGTGTCATTAGATAATAAAGCACAGAGCAGAAGTGCAAGTGGCTTTATTATTTGCTTAGCCCCCAAAATGGATATATTTATGAGTATACCAAACTTACCCAATATATTTATTATATAATGCAATTTTGTATTTTTTCCTTTAGATTTCTTTTGTAATCATTTCTAAGTTTGTTTTTCGCTTTTTGTCCATGTTTTTTTTTTCCATGGTGTAGTGGCATTTTGCTATGGACACTGTATTTGTCCCCTTAGATTTTCTATAGTGAAACGCCTTCTATAAAAGAAGGTGGGGCTGTGGTAGTCCATTGTTTGGTTTGTCACATTTAGAATAGTGGAGCATGTGTCAGTGGTAAGGAGTGGTTGTGAAGAGGGGTTGTGTGGAGCATTGGTCAGAAGTGGCATGGAATCTTTGGATAGCAGCACCAAGACATGTTGATTTAGGCAGCATGATAGAGAGCGCTACTGTATGAGAGTGGCAGCAGCAGCATGGAAGTCCTGGCTTAGAAAAGTGAGCTGGGGAGGTCACGTGATGCGCCGTACAGGCTAGAAGCAGGTTTTCCGGTCTCCGCTCCTCCGAGTTTTTAAAAGTTATTTTTAGCTCACAAAAGACTCCTGAATCGGCGGGCGCTGAGGTGCAGAAGGTCTCCAGAGGTAGCAGGGCTGCTCAAAAACACCAGTAAAACCTGGAATTGTCATGGAAAGTCTGATCAAGAATTGGAGGCAAAACGTCTCGCAGGGAGCCAATCCCCAATGACGCCACAGGATCTAAATCCATCCAAGCAAGATATTACGAGGATTTAACAACTATAAAGAAGCCTTGTTTAAATTGGTTGACGATGTGGCTGAGTTTAAGCCTGCACTTACCCAACTAGCGAGGAGAGTAACACATGTGGAAGCCAGAGTTTCTTCAGTGGAAAGGAAACAAGAGAAAATGGGCCTAGCTGTTACAGAAACCAAAAGAGCAATTACAAAACTTGAAGATCATCTGGATGACCTTGAAGGAAGGAGCAGATGAAATAACTTAGTGCTCCTAGGGCTACCAGAGGGTGAGGAGGGCCCCAATGCTATCGTGTTTATGCAGAAGCTATTAAATAAATCGGTGGGTCCCTCCCCCAATGGCCCTGAGTATATAATAGAGAGGGCTCATCGTGCATTGAGGGCTAAACCCCTACCATCTCAGCCTCCACGGCCAATGATTTTTAAGTTGTTGAATTATCTGGATTGTGAATTTATCCTACGGGAATCTTGGAAACTTGCCTTGTTCCAGTGGGAAGGTAAAAAATTGTGGCTAGCCCCAGACCTGACATGGAAGGTACGGCAGGCCAGAATGAGCTTCCGACCAATTACCTCAAAGCTGTGGGCTGCGGGTATCTGCCATCGGATGTTGTATCCTGCCAAATTAGAAGTTTCTCTAAAGGAGGGGGCTAAGAGATATGAATCTGCGGAAGAAGCGCTGCAGTCTCTGTCTGCCTCTTTGCCAGATTTGTTTAAAAAGGGGTGATAGCATCTGATCTCCAGTAATGTTCTACAGAGCTGACAAACCAGTGGACAACTACCTTCTTCATTTATTTGGCACGTGATCGAATGGGAAGAGATATTTAGACTGCTGGCTTGGTTCCATAAAACAAATGGGCCTGTTTCCTTTACGATCTTGGTGAACTGAACTTACTGACTGAGACAATAAGGGAGTTAATTTTTTCTTAACCAAGTATTTTCATTTAAGGGAATGGGCTTGAGGGTCCGGTTGAGAGGTCCTGTAAGCATTGTTTACCTCTTATGTCTTGGCCCAAGAAGTTTGGCCTACAGAAATACTTTTATTTCACAGAACCTCCGGGTATCTTCTTTTCTCTTTAGGAAGCCATAATACTATTTTCAATCAGAGGACTTTTATCAGCTGATATTGTTCTCAGTGCTATGAGTAATTCTATAGTAGGAGGGCCCTACAAAAGTTAAGAGGGAATTTAACCAACATTTTACATGCTCTGTGTTTAATGTTTCCTACTTTCCTTTTTGACAATCTTTCAGAACCACAACAGTTGTTGTGCACAATATTTAATAGGAAATAGATCTAATTCTGGGGATCTAGAAATGTTTGTATGTTTTGTGGGGTAATGTTTTTGCTAGGGTAGACTCGGGGCCCAGCTCTATGGCTACTATGGTCCCTAGTTGGAAGAGTGGGCTTAAGGCCAGGGGCTTACTCAGTCATGGCCATTGGTTTCTTTATCTTTTGTTAAAGGAGGGAGGGGCTATATCTTGTGGGAGTTCTTGGAGGGGGGATATCAGCTGCCTGCATCGTGTACTAGGATTTTGGATTTTCAAGTTGGCTAGTCTATTAAATATTCTTTCATGGAATGTGAAGGGGGTACCGGAAGAGAAATGTAATTTTGTTCCATCTAGCTAATCTGGATCCAGCCATAGTTTTCCTACAGGAAACTCATGTGATCTCAGACCACCTTCATTACTTTAAAAGAAAGTGGGTCAGCCAAGTTTTTGGCGCAGGCTGTTCAACGGGTAGTCAAGGGGTAGTAGTTTTAATAGCTAAGGGAGTTCCATTCATTTCATCTGACGTTATCTCTGATCCAGAGGGGAGGTTCGTGTTTGTGATAGGTAAATTGGGAGGGATAGATATAGTTTTAGGCTCGATATATGGCCCTAATACTGAAACGGCTTCTTTCTTTACACAATTATACGCTATACTAGCACCCTATAGAGACCTTTTCATCATCTTGGGGGGAGATTGGAATTTAGTCCAATCCACTAAATTAGACCGCTGAAGTGCTAGGTCCTTGAGTCCTTCTCCAGCGCAACGGGCCCTGTTAGAATTTAAGGGGGATATGGGTCTAGAGGATCCTTGGAGAATCCGCAATCCAGCCGCAAGGGAGTTCACTTTTTTTTCTCCAATTCACAGATCCTTTTCCAGGATAGACTATTTTTTAATTAGTAAGAGCCATTTGGCTGAGGTGGATGGGATGGTGTTTTTCCCTAGGGTGATCTCAGACCATTCTTTAATTAAAATAGGACTTGCTCCTCTCTCTATTCCAGCCAGATCTTACTCGTGGTCCCTAAACAACAATTTGTTGAGAGACCCCCAAACTTTAGCCCGTTTCCAAATTTTTTTGGGGAATTCAATAAAAGAGAATTGGGGATCCTTGGATACAGTAGATGTGGTATGGGCTGCTTTAAAAGCAACATGGAGAGGAGAACTACTAAGAATGGCTTCGTAAAGAAAGCTAAAACAAGACATTTATTTAATAAATGTTTAAAAAAAATAGCGCAGCTGGAGGCCATTGATGAATCAATTAGGGCAGGAACAAGAGCTTGAATTAGTAAATTTGAGAAGCTAGTATGAAAATACCCTGCAGGATAAAGCAAACAAGTTAGTTTCTAAATCAAAGGCAGCTTATATAGGTAGAGGTAGTAAGTCAGGTAATTTGTTGTACGTGGCAACTAAAGAAAAGGTCAGAACAAAAGTGGTAGTGGCTTTAAAACACCCCGTTTCGAGTACCTTAATCATGGATCCTAAGGGTATTTTAGGGTTTTTTTATGAATACTACAAGGACCTATATTCGAGTCAGCCACAGTCGGCTCTCAGCGAAGTCAAAATGAGTGCTTTTTTAGATAAAATAACCTTTCCACAGGTACCCATAGAGGCAAAACAACTTCTAGCAACACCTTTTACATACGAGGAAATTGCTGCTGCAATTGACTCATTGAAATTAAAGCCCCGGGACCGGACGGCTTTAACCCCTATTTTATAAGTCGCTTAAGGGTAAATTGATTCCTCCTATCTCAACTTTATACTTATTGGCATGGTCATGGTGTAAGTGAGAATACTTTATTTGAGGCAAGGATCATACTGTTACCTAAACCGGGTAAAACTCCAGACTCAGCAAGCAACTACAGACCTATTTCCTTGTTAAATGTGGATATTAAGATATATGCAAAGATTTTGGCTAATCGGTTAAAAGATATGTGGAATATTCTGCTGAGTCCGGAACAAGCCGGTTTTGTTGCAGGCCGATCCTCGGCAGATCATTTTAGAAAACTGTTCTATTTGATTTCAGCAGCGGAAGACCCTGATGTTGAAGCCTCTTTAGTGTCATTAGACACTGAGAAGGCCTTTGATAGGGTCGAGTGGAGCTTTATGTTTACAACCTTGTCTAAATTCGACTTCCCTAAAGAATTTATGTAGTATGTAAGTATACTCTATAAGGTTCCATCCACAAGGATTCAGTGTAACAACTTAATCTCAAATGTGTTTCCTTTATTGAGAGGTACTCGACAGGGTTGCCCCTTATCACCATATTTATTTAATCTATATTTAGAGCCTCTGATTAGAGCCATTCATGATGACCCTGTAGTTCAGGGAATGCGCTTCGGTAACTCGGAGTTCAAAATTTCCGCCTTTGCTGATGACCTGTTGCTACATATTAGCAATAGTACTACCTCACTTCCCCGACTATTGTCAATAATCTCAGATTTCATTTAATTTGCAGGTTATAAACTCAACAAAAATAAAACAGTAGTTTGTCCACTTTCGCCGCATTTACATAAGGGGTGGTGTACTGCATTAGGACTGCAATGGCAGTCTGGCCGTTTAACCTATCTGAGTATCCAGATATCTAAGGATCTAGAGAGTCTATTTAGCTTAAACTTTAGGCCTTTAATAGATGAGATCAGGGCTGACCTCCAGAGGTGGAAGAATCTTCCCTGACCTTTTCAGGTAGATTAATACAATTAAGATGATGGTTTTACCAAAATTTTTTATCCATTAAGGAACCTAATATATATATACCTAAAGCTTTCTTTGACCAGCTTCATAAGTTGTTCTGAGTTTTATGGAGGGTAAACCTCCTCGGAGGCGTACACAAAGTTAACGTTGCCTCGTAGTAGGGGTGGGCTACAGATCCCAGATTTTTATTTCTATTATCTTGCCGTTCACACAGCCAGTTTTGCGCTCTGGTCTGGACAAAGCGACTTCTCCTCACCTGGACTAGATCTAGACCGCAAAGCCACGGATCAGGCGAACATAGATTTGGAGTCTTGTTTGTATTTGTAGTGGTCTAGAATACCTAAATGCCTGAAGAATACTCCCTTGGGCTGGAATGCTAGGGCAATGCACTAATTATTCTCAAAGTTGCAAATTTCGCATGTGTATGACCTGTCTCAGACTATTTTAAGGAACCCTAATTTATTAGTAGATACCAGGCTCATAACTAGGTTTATACAGAACTTCCCTGGTAAGTCCCGTATTGTGGCCTTTTTTTCGGGCGCCCATCTCTCCTCTTTACCTGAATTGGTTGGCAAATTTAAAGTCCAACCGTCTGACCTTCTGCGATGTTTCCAGATTTATAAAAGCATAAGCACCTTTTTGGGCAAAGGGACTGGCTCGGATACTGCCGGTCTTTTAATTAGGACTTTGTGTGGGAAAGCAGGGCTTGATAAGCCAGTTTCTAGAATATATAGGTATATAATTTCAGAGTTGGGTCCCAAAAGATCATCTATTCCTGTATATTGGGAAACCAACCTGGGCCTGGGTTGGCCCGAGGAAACCTGGGAGGGAATATGGAGGGATTTATATTCTTGTGTTAAGCAAGAAAGGCTCCATGAGATTCAGTTTAAATTACTGCACAACTTATATTTGTCACCGGCAAAATTGTATAGGTTAAAAAAATATGACTCTCCATATTGTCTTGACTGTGGTGATCAATTAGCTACTATTTTACACAAGTTTTGGGAGTGTCCTAAGATAACTAAATTTTGGCAGGAAGTTGAAAGGTGGATATTACCATATTGTGATCTGTCTTCCCTTTTTGGCATGGAAATTTGTATACTTGGAAAATACCCCCGCACCCTGCCAGGATCTCAAAAACGCCAGATTGCTTTGATGTCGTCTGTGACAAAACTATTGATTTTACGTCCATTGGCAAGGCAATTGGACTCCCTCCAAAGAGTGGTGGGAAGAGTTTTGAGTGCATTAAATGCAGAAAATCGGTTGCAATAAGTTTCAATGTTTATACTAAGTTTATACAATGTTGGGACAGCCTGATTGGCAAATTGAGACTGAAATATGGGTACTAGCCTCTTACCATTAGATATGTAAATCCTCAACTTCCGACCTACATAAATATATAAATATATATGCTAAGTCCTTAATTCCTCTTTCAATCTTTTCCTCGACCTATCTTTACATCAACTATAGGTGTAATTTTATACCCCCCCATAGAGGTTGATTTGACACTTTTTGTTGGGGACTGAAGATAACAACCCTACTTAGGTTTCCAACGGTTATGTTAAGGTGCGGGCAGCTGATGGGTGATGGGACAAGGGATGGGGGGGTTGGAGGGATTGTTTCTGGAGAGAGGGATAGGGGGTTTTCCGTCTTTCTTATTCTTTTCTATGTATTTTGTTTGATTGGTTTAGTAGCTATTATTTGGATGTCCTTATTTTTGTATGTGAAACTTAATAAAATAAAGTGATTTGCAAAAAAAAAGAAAAGTGAGCTGGTGCTTCGAGGGACATGGCTGTTTGATAAGATCCATGGCAATTTTTTTTTTTGTTATGTGAGGATGCAGGTAGTGTTTGATATTTGTAGCTTTTTTCTCTCTAACTGTGGAACTGTTTGTGATGTTTTGTAAGTGCAATATTTGGTGTAAGAATTTGTGTAATTGGTTTTGTGGGTTTTTAATTGATGTGTCACTTGGTTAATTGTAATTCTAGGTCTAAATAAAATAAAAAATTAAAAATAATTCATTTGTTAGGTGTGAATTGCTTGGTAATTGTTTAATTGGTGGTTTGTTTACATATTTTGTTGTTTACAGTTGTTTAATATGTGATCCCCCCCCCCCCGTATACACCTTTTATTGGTGGAGATGTACAGCTTTAACTGGAGAGGTACACAACCTTAATATGGAGGTACAGTATGTAGCTTTAATCTGTGAGGTACTGTACACTGAAAAATACAAAATAATTTTGTATCTCTAAAGGGGAAAAATGATCCATTATAAGAAAATAAACCAAGCAACCTATCTAAACTACTTAGCCATGGAACTGCATATATCTCCTTTGCAGGTATTAAGTATGTAATGTATGAAAGCAATGCAACTTTTGCAGGCTAAGTAGCAACAACTGAAATAATTGAAGACAATGTAGCCTAGCCTGGTGGCACATTTCACTACTGTTCAGGTGGTCATGGTTCATTGCAAATTTCTGATTCCCTGCCTGGGGTCTTAGGAGTGTTGGAGATGCAGTCAAGATAGTGTCCTCAGACTTTGGGGGTGGGTACTCACTAACCTGCTATACTGTAATAATCCCTCCTCAAGCAGGTGATGGGAGCAGTGTAAAATTGTGAGCTCTCCTGCAATGTAAGCCCTCACATTAAGTGGAGATGTCTTGTCTGTAGGGGAAGATGCTGTAGAAAACTGAAAATACCCATGCTGATCATAGGATCATAGCAGCTGGCACTCTCATGCCACAGGCTTCTGAGCCACATAATAGCCATAATAGTTTAGCATAGGGACTGGGAGGGAAAAAAAAACACTGAAAAGAAACACTCTTGTAAACCCCCTTGCTGCAAGGCCATTTCAGTACATTATCTAAACTGCTTATGTAAGCAATAAGGTATGACAGAGCAGGTATTTTATACCATGGTAATATGCCAGGTAATGAATTTCAGTGAGGGCTATAAACCACAATGAGGTATGTCACAAGCAGAAATACAATGAATTAAAACTTCACTAGTATAGTTGGTGCAAAATCAGGAATATCATGCCATGCATACCAAGGCGAAGTTTCAGACTTCACCACCAACGTTGAGTGGCAACCTTTTTTGTTAAAAAAAATGAGTTTATAAATTTAGAAGCCACATCACGCACTCTGAGCTTCAGCATCCAGCCAACTCCCACCACTTAGACCCTTTACTGATATATCCTCCCATTGCTCCACCCTTTAGCACCCATCTCCCTCCTCAATCAGTCTTGGCACTGTTTTATAACATAAATGTATCCTTACCCCCCCATCCACACCACATCAGTAAAACACCCTACCTCCCACTTCCCCCACTCAAATCCAGTCCCAAAATTCAAAAACAGTGTGATAACCTCCACAGTACCCAACATCCCTTCTTCACCCCAAGTTCTAAGTAGCCAGAAGGATGAACAAATAAGTTAGTTAAACATGTAAAAAAGAAAATGGTGCAGCACTAGAGGGAGATAACCTAACTGTTCACCATCCTGCTGCCAAATGACCGAACAATGATATCTTCATTTATAGTAACACCTGATTGGCCACTTCTCAGGGAAGACAACACGTCCTCATGGTCCATACCCTTAGACTTCAGCGGGGGCCTGAGCCTTTGAGGACCCAACTGAAGGGAGCCTGTGACACCCTGGATTCGGGACCTGGCCACTATCCTAGGCTGAAAGCCTCCTCTGGCCAGTCACAACTGGGGCATGAACTCATGGGTGCCTCTGCTCCTCAGGCTCTGAAACTCTTTTGTCACTTCTAAACCAGAACTATCAAACTTGCATTTAAGGTGGAACTGTGGCTCCATTTAAGCACCCCAGGCAGGTGGGTAGAAAAACCTATAAAAGTGCTGATCTACTGAGTACAGAGTGCACTTAACACAAGGATAGCACTCTGTGGTTGGAGCAGAAAGTTTCAACAGCAGGAAACTAACATTTACATTACAGAACAGGCTAAATAGTTAACCCTTTAGCACAAGTAATTACGGAATCAAGTACTACCACCTAATAACCCCTATTTTAATAGACGGGTTACATCTTGTTGTCGGAATTGCTTTGTGTTTTTGGGTTACTTTTATGTCCTTTTGGGAGTGGATGAGCTATCTACATGGAATTGGAGGGGGCAATTGCCTCGCTTTATGGAATATGTGACCTGTGTTATCCTTCAGCCAGCATGTCTTATATGGTGTACTACATGTAGGGTTGCATATTTCCTTATGACCAGGTCTTGACCAATAAGAAAGCAGGATTAGGGAGGCCTCATTTGATTAAACTTGTTTAACCACAAGTGGATTTCCTCAGCCAATCAGAAAACAGAGCTATTATATTACCCCATTATTCCCCTTAACCACATAACATAGAGAATAATATATGGGGTGGTGTGTTTAATGAGATTTTACACACACCTGAGTTGTGGGATGCTACATAAACCCCGAGGGCGAAGCCTGAGGGGTTTATAAAAAGCATCCCCCAACCAGGGTGTGTGTAAAATCGAGTTTTAAACACGCCACCCCATATTTTATTTTTTATAATTGCAGGAGTGCACTTTTTCGCATCAGCAATTATAAAAAATAAAATAAGCTAACAGATTAGTGTTCAGGAAGCTGCAGACCAGTCTGGATTTTGAGCATTCCGCTGTCTTCCTAGTTATACTTCTGCACTTGTTGGAGGAAAAGGAAGAGGATATTTTATTAAAAAATGTGTAAAAGCTTTGCTTTTTGTTTGAATGTAAACTTACCACCGGGTGGTGGTTGTAGCGTCCTTCCGGGCTTCGAGAGCCAGGGGCAGTCTGTGGCATGGACTTGGCTGCGATGTCAGGCTGACGGGAAAACACGGAGCAGGTTTTTCTTTTATTTTGCTTCTTTTGCAAGCAGTTTAGCTCAGAAAAAGAGGGGTTTTTTTATATAAAAAGTACATTACAGCCAAATATGAGAGACCATGAAGTGTGCTGCGCCATGGGATTGCTTCATGGAAACTGAACGTCAGAGAACAGCGACTGAGAGATGGCTGTTCCAAGGGAAACCTTGCACATGTTTGACATTATAACCAGCCGAGCTGGTTATTACAGCAAATTATAACCAGGTTTCCCTATGTGAAAAAGCGCTACCCAGTAATTATAGACCAATTAGTCTTACAGCACAGTAACCAGTTTCCTGTGTTCTGATTAGGTGACCTGGTTACCAGAGGACACAAAACTTATTGGCAGCTATCTGTGAGCCTTTACAATGTGAGGGATCTCCAAACTACTGTGAATGTATAAAACAAAGTTTTTAATGTTAAAAATAATTTATAATGTAGTGCACACCCAGTACTACCATGGAGTGGCAGCTGCTAACTATAGGGTACTTCTGTGGTTTCAGTCTTTAGCCTGTGTGCAGCTGTATAGAAGGGAGGACTGCACTGGTTGCCCACCATGGGACAGACCTTTTTGTGGCTGCAGTGGTGAAGGAGGGTGTGATGGGTGCATGTAGAGGGTGAGGGGGAGGGTAATGTTTTTTCTGGGTCAGGCTGGGGGGAGCAGAAATGTTATGACGGTGGGGAAATGGATTTACCATTTTACACATTTATTAATTGATTTTACAAGTCCTCCTCCTCCCCTCTAGCTGCACTTTTCCTTCACTGAGACTGAGAGTGGAAAAAGATGTTATGTGTGCTACATGGATAGGGAGGACAGGGGATTGTTTAACATGATGAGGAATGGAGAGGAGGGAGACAAGGGTACTCAGAGTGTGGGGGCCAGCATTTCTGCTTTTCTATATTTTTTTTAAACTTTACATAATGGCATTTTGCCAGTAAAGTTCTGCTTTTGTCAGTCAAAGTACTGTGTAAAGTGGCACTTCAGTGGCAAAGTACCACTACATGAAGTCTTCACCTGGGGAAGTGGGAACTTAACCGGGTGAAGCACTACCGTATATGCAGTGGTACTTCATGCTATGTGAAACTGAGAAACTTTACATAGTTCTTCACAAAGCACAGTTTTCTGACTTAGCTCACCAACTACTAATCAGGAAAAGGATCTTATTTTCTCAAGGGGATTTTGTAGCCCATACAAACTGTTCAGGCATTGCAGTAGCCCTCTAAGTTGAGAAAGCTTGACTTGTATGACATGTATAATTGTGTACTTTTCATTTGATTTGCTATTTCTGTACACTCTGTTGTTTTCCCTACCCCTGGGTCACACCTATAGAGGAGCCTTGGCTCAATGTGCCTTTCCCAGTTACCAAATTTTAAATAAATAAAATAAAAGCTGCCCCTGACAACATGCAGCCTAGAGACAGGGAACAGATTGTGATCAAGCGCTCTCTGACCAAGTGGTCTTGTATCACAGGCATTAGTTCCACAATTCTAGTAACACTGGCAATGTTTTAACATGTCAGGAACGTCAAGACACAGCAGTTTGGTCACTTGGTCAAGTTGTTGTGGGGCAGATGTTACTCTCCAACTCTGATGACCATGGTATACAGTCACTTATAAAATGGGTTTATGCCAGTACTACCAATGGGTAAAATAAAGTTTAAGTGCCAGCATGCCTCATGACCCTAAAAACAACAATATTTCCCCACTGGCAGCCATTTTTTTTTCACCACCACCAAAATAAAACAAACTCTGGTCAGAGCCCATACGGCTGCCCAGAGCAATTTGCTGTGAGAGCGAGTTAAGTTCCAAGCTGTCATCAAACCAGAGCTTGCCCTGCTGCTGTTCATTACAGCTGCCTGCCAACCTCAAGATGGAAGCTCCAGCAGATCTGCATATATGCAACATTCTTGCATGCGCAGTCTAAATCTCGTGCATGCGCTGTCTTTAGTTGAAGCCGCCATGTCACTTCCACAGTTGCGGAAAGTAGTGCTCGGGGGGGGGCCTGACTGCCATGGAGGGGAGCTGCACTGTGGAGGAGAAGACAACAGCCTGCAGTGCTGTGAATGAGAGATTGCATCATTGTAGGAGAAGGCAGTGATCGTTTCTGCTTCTCTTCTACAGTGATCTGATCCCTAAACAACAGCATGGCTCCACCCATGCAGCCGAAAAAATGAACTTGACACATAGCAAATCTGTGACATATAATCTGAGCACATATGTTTACTTTTCTCTTGCTTTTAAGTGTGCTGCTCATCTCCTATTGAGTCTTTTGTCTTAAATACTATTTACATTTTTTTTATGATCTCAGGAGTGCTGTAATCCCACTCACTTGCTGCCCCCCCCTCACTCCCATGTCTGCAGGCAAATAGCTGTTTTCAGGGGTTTTGCAGTGTTCCCAAATTGTGCCTAGCTCTTGAAATTAAATGCAAGTGGTCTGCACCTGAAATGAGTGAGCCTGTTGTGCTCAGAACACTTCCAGCCATATGTTTCCAAAGTTTATGTCTAGAACAGCTTTAAGAGGAATAGTGTGTTAGCATTCATGTCTCCACACCATGTTTGTGCTGACTAAAACATCAGCATCAGCATAAAGGCACATGTGTTTCTAGCTGGCTGAATAAAGCACTGACCTTATAAGCATGCACGAAGTATAACTTTGTGAGTACAATGTTTTCAATATCTGGTCCCTCATATTTAATAAACAAATCTGGAGTAATTTCATTTCAGTTTAGACAACTCTATGATGGCAATATACAAATGCTATTTATAACCAGGAAGACCAACAGTCTTTGCTAGATGACGTACATCCTTTGAATTATTTGCATGTGCTTATCATAAGTGTGTATGGGGCTTATTTAATGTTGATTAGCAGTGTTAGAATTTGAAGAAAGCAAAAGAAGATAAATGGACAGTTTACTTGTTCCATATTCAGTCCCTCACTTTGCAGTTCAATCCCATTACAGTACTATTTATCAATTTGCAACCCTTACCCCAGCTAAGAATGGCTACTTGAAACCAGGACTCCCCTAACTTGTACAGAGACAAGGCAACAAACCACAGGTTGGCATACAATAGGCATCACCCCTGGCACTTGGGCAAATACCTGGTTCAGCATCTAGAGGTCAGAGGTTTAGGGCACAAAATAAACATTTATATTTACACCAAATTCTGGGAGAGAGGTGCTAGGGCTATGCTACGTCTAACTTCTGAGGGTGCCCATAAACAAGTTCACACTGGGTAGCACAAATAAAATGTCCAGTACTGGAGATGGGATTGTACAGTATTGCTTTATTCTGACGCAGATGGAAAAAACAGAATGAGGTGGTCCTCCAGGTTTGGAACTGTACACTACCAGATCACACAAGTACTCTTCCAGAACAACACATTTCTTGGGCTTTGCACATTTTTCTCTGTCACAAACAATGACCATTCCATGCCTCTGTACTTGGAATCTACGAGAACATCCTTTTCCCAAAAGTGTCTAATACATGGGGGTTGCCACACACTTTAAAACATCACACTTCTTTTCTCTCTCTCTAAGTGTCTGTTACGTGGGAGTTGCCACACACTTTAAAACATTACAGCCTCCTGACCTGATGGGCTTAGTTAACATCTGCAGGGTAAACTTATGTCCTTCCAGTGACCAGTTAGCCCTGACTGGAATCTCAGGTGAGGTTCTGCCCACCCTAGCCCCAGCCAGCCTCTGCCATCCTTTGGGGGTTACACAAATTGGATCCTTCAGTCTCACCAGATTCCTAAAGGCATCCACACATTTACATCTTCACACTCAGCAAACTTTTCTGGTGATACAGGGGCCCTGAGTGGTGTAATCTAGACTTATCTCTGGGCACATACACCACCAGATGACTCCTAGTCTCTTTTCTGTACTCACAGTTTTGTTTGTCCCATGTTACAGACATCAGACTGGTGGAGAACACACACTTCTTCCTGTTGCTTTTCCATAGCTTTATCTCTGACCTGGGCAGCTGGAAAATCTTCTTGTTCCTCAGGGGGATTGCCCCTTGGAAACATTGAATTTATCGGTCCCATTCTGTCTGTAAGACTTGACCCACTGGGATCCTGCTGGCAATGGTCTCCACCACTTCCTGTGGTACTGCTGCTATTTTCACTCACTAGGGTAAGAAAATGACCAGAGGTCCTTCACCCAGCCTTAGGGCAGGCTGGCAGGCACCTCTACACTACAGAACTGCTCTCTGCGGCTGACTCTCACTCACTCCGTACTCTTGACTACTCCAGTCTGAACATTCTAAAGCTAACCCCAGGCAGCTGATTCCAAAGTGTCTCAGGCTGCTGCAAGAGTTCTATATAACTTAATCCATTACCTCCTCAGGCTAACTGAGTAAACAATGATGTCATGCTGTAAGACATTTTTACCAACTCCATACAGACTGCCCACAAAAACCTTCCAGTGTCTAACACTAATGGAATTCTACTAACCCCAGGGAACTGGGTATTTACATATTTAAAACTACTACCATTTTCCGTAGCACTTCTTCTCGAGATATCACTGATCCAAGAAGCAAAATATTAATAATATAGGTGTTTCATTGCATCAGATGTGCTCCTTATAAATCCATTATCAGAAAATAAGGTTGTACAGATAGTCAAAAATTGGATTGACATAACATATAAAATGTGATTACTTGCTACAGCTAGAAGAAAAAAGATCTTTGCTTCTAACTGAAAAAAAAAATACAGAGCGTGTCCAAGCTAACAGAAGGTCATAGTACCTGGGGCTACATAAGACCACATTCTGTTTG
This sequence comes from Neoceratodus forsteri, assembly GCA_016271365.2. NCBI lineage: Eukaryota > Metazoa > Chordata > Ceratodontiformes > Ceratodontidae > Neoceratodus > Neoceratodus forsteri. The sequence goes on along the minus strand of CM057459.1, from coordinate 797,647,709 downwards.
GGATGTCAAATTACAGATCTAAGGCAGACTTTATCCATACCATGTTCTTACACTAAGAAAAGACATGCACTTTATAGAAGTACCTTATCTTAGCCATCTTACAAAACATACATTACAATGAGTCATTCTTCTAATTTGCTGAACATCATATAAACATGTTTCTAAAATTAATAAGTAAACAATCATTTTATCTCTGCTAGGGACCATCAAAATCAATACCACAGCATAAATACTATACAGGAGTCTAGCAGGATCATTTTATAAAACATTACACCTTTTATCACTTTTTCTGTATACAAATGATAGCTGCATCTTTCTTATGTATTTAATTATGACACACTATTTCTAGGGCTGATGGGAAGCTTTCAGATACACCCATCTGATGGTTAAAGAACTTGACATTGTGGCTAGCACTTAGTTGTCTACCTCCTTGTGCAACCTAAAACAGTAAGGGAGAATCCTGATGTGAAAACTGGCTGCATTTGTAGCCCTAGTTAATGGTCATGCAAAATGGAAATGGGTGGTTTTGTCACCCCATCATGCTGCCACCCATTTGTACTATACACAAAGGAATTTACACAAGGCTCAGGGGGAAGAAGTCCCTCATAACAGTGTCACAGTGCAAATCAGTAGTCCATGTATTACAGAGCAAAAAGGGAGTTGCGCCTGCTGGTATGCTAGCTGGGTGCTGAGTGGGAGGGATGGGTAGGGGAGGGGAACAGCGGCAGTCACAACAGACATTGATGTACAGTTTTCTTTTTTACAGGGTGTATACGAATTTAAATAAAGGCTAGTATGTATGGTATAATGTAAGTCACAAGGAACCATGTCATGCCATGCTGTGAGTTAGCGTAAACTGGCTATTTTGTCTGGAACATCTCCTCCTTCTCTAGCCCCCCTCATCAAAGCTCTTTGCCCCCTCCCCCCAGCAGGCCAGTTATTAATCTCTTTTGTGGCCTAATTTTCTGACTTCATGTCAGTTCTGTCAGCACCTTCCCATTAGTGGCCTCAGATATTAAATGGTTCCCTGTTATCCAGACGTATCCCTCTCTCTAGCCTCAGTCCATTGTCTGAGCCTTTCTTCTGTAGTTTCACCACATGCTCCCCCATTCCCTGTAGGCTTTCCCGTCCACTTCTGTGCATAGCATTGCAACTCCATTTAAATTTCAACAGGCAGGTGTGTCACAAAAGGTTATGACAAGGATTGCAAAGACCGCCACACTTCTTAGATTTCATAGCAGCCCCCACCCCTTAAGTAGTTGCAGAAAGGTGTTATGATCTGAAGGAATGCACAGTCACTGGTGATGCTTAGTGGTCACAGTATCCCCTTAGTTCCACCTAGCATGACTGAGAATATGGCCTATAGTTAAAGTCTGCTGTGTGATCAGTCATTCCATGAATTTATTTTCCTATTTTTTAAACTAACCTGTCTGTTTCTCTTGTTCCATTATTTGAGGACATAACCAGGAACTTGGAACAGAGTGTTTCCACCAAAGAAATCCTAGCATCTCAGTGTACAAAAAACTCTTTTATGGAAACAAAATGGAAGCAGAATGGGAGAGTGTGTCCGGGCACCCCAGAACTACCCAGCTATGCCTTATTATGTAGATGAGGTAAACACATATTGTTAGGATGTTCATGTTGTCTATGCATTGTGTAGGAACCTATTAGCAACAAATGAGTGCACTTCCTACAGTGGTTATAACATCTGAAAGAGCTACATTTTTCCAGGGCATTGTGGTAGCTCAGGAAGCAGACCAGCCACACATGTTTGTACTGTATGTCCTGAGAGTTAAGAGTTAAGACAGTGACCTTGATGCACGCATTCCACAGGAAGGGGAGACATACACTCTCTAGCTGAAGCAGAGAGTTCGAGAGGAAGACTACACCAGATGCAGGCTGAAAAGACTGTCCTATGCTAAATGGCTTCTGATTAATCATGTATTCCACTATAACTATAATAAACATGACTACTACCTTTTACCAATCTGTGTGCCTGAATTACAAACAAGACATGGTACCAGGAGTGGTTTTGGGATCTTTATGAAACCCACAGAAGAAGATTTCTCATGCCAGAAGAAATTACACAGCACAGTGATAAACTGCTCAAGGACTGAAGTTTTGGTGGGCGAGCTAACAGCCACAGCAATCTGGAGAAATGGAACACATCAGACCACCAGTAGAAATAAGGTTTGTGGGCAATCTAGAAAACACATGGAAGCATTTCAAGCAGAGTTTTGACTGTTATTATGAAGCTGTGGGTGCAACTGAGAAACAGGGATCCCAAAAAGTAGCACTGTTGCTGACTACTGCCGGCACAGATGCTTTCGACATATACAATCCCTTTCAATTGTCAGATGCAGACAAGGACTATGATAAAGTTATACAACAGTTTGAAGCATACTGTGTGCCAAGAAAAAATGAGACTTTTGAGAGTTATGTCTTTAGATCCCGAATGCAGAAAGCAAATGAATCCACAGAAGAATGTGTTACTGAGTTGAGATTAAAAGCACAGTCCTGTAATTTTGGCACACTGACATCCTCTCTGATCAGGAACCAAATAGTGATGGACTGTTCAGACCCTTGTATACCACTATTACTATAATGAAGATAACTACTACCTTTTAGCAAGTCTGTGTGCCTGGATTACATACAAGACACTGTAGACAGTCTTCTGGCCCCCTGTTGTCTTTAGAGGAAGGAAGATTTTTCCTTGGAGATGTGTGAATTTGCAGCTGCCTGTTTTGTTTTCAGACATTATACTCATACCCCCATATTATCCCTATTTAACTGTATCTGAATGAACGTCAAAACTGTAAACTGTTTTCAGTTGTGTTATTTTTATGTGTAACATTTTCAATTGTTTTATTTTGGATGACATTCTTGCCAGTTCTCTTCATGGAACTAGGAATTTGTAGTTTTAACTATTTCACTGTAAGGATTCAGAACTCTGACCATGAAATGCTGGCAAATGAAAGCAGTGCACAAAGACCCAACTCCATGCAGTGACAGGGAGAACTCTAAATTCTGGGTTCCTTGAAGAGAACTGTACAGAATGTTGTATATATAATGAAGATAATACAAAACATAGCTTTTCACAATAACAACTGTTCTGGCACAATTAAATATGAGGGTATTGATATAATTTCTGAAAATGGAACCTTGCACAGAGCTGCACATTAGAAATTATTTCCTGCCCCCTTAAATCTATTAACAGCAGACAGGATCATGTTAAGAGCTTAAAGAGAACCCAGAGTTCATGGCCCAAGGACAATTGGTAATGTTGCATAAATACAGACCTTGTTGGCTCTAACCAACTCTTGTTTTATGTTATGATTTTTTTACCCAGCATAACCCAGCTGAGATGCAACATCCTGTTCCCAGTGGGGTCACATTGTTACCTATTTCTCCAGCACATTACACTGGAGCACTGGGAGGTTACAGGGCTTGCCCAAGGTCATGCAGTGAGTATCGGCTCTAGCTGAGGTTTCAACATCTTATCTTCTGATTTCTAAGCTCCTGCTTTAACCACTGGACCTCACTGCTTTTGTCACAATATTATTCTGAGTAACAAATGAACATCCTGTTGATTTGTCTATATGACTTCATGGAGATCTGAGTAGCCAACAATATGCATTCCTTTGTGCAACTTTGTATATCAGATGTAGCTGTGACCCTTTCTGCCTTCTGACAATCAAATACAATTAGTTGCTGACAACTGAATGGTAGGCCCACACTGCTGATGTGCTCTTTTTGATTGTGGGGACATGCAATGGTGCAGAGGAGGAGGTGTGCTGGCCAGAAGAGCCCTGGATACTGTATGGCTTTATGGCGTTTGGACTTATGTTTTTTTTTTGTTATGTAACTGTTAGATCAATGATCAGCCAGGCTGATCATGACATTCTTCTGGTCTTGCTGGGTACAAACTTCATGTAGTTCAAAGAAAACAGCTGACCAAATCATTGGGCAGCACTTTCCTTTGATCTGCATAAGCCGCCCAGCAAGCAGAGCTGATCAGTGTCATGATGAGCCACTGTCATTCTCCACAACATAAAAACAATCCCTTCTACCATCTGCAAGTATCCTTCCCACCTTCCATTGCTTCCCCCTTCTTAATTTTCTGACACCAGGGTACACAATCACCAGTGCAGGCTAGTACCCCCACCCCTTTTCACTGTGTGACATCAGAGAGCCCACCCCTGATGCGCCAAACATAACACTGACACTAGGGTGCCCAATCACCAATGTTGGTTCCTGAAATTAAAAAACATCCCTCATAGTCTTTTTTTAAATTTTCATACACCCTGCAAAAAAGAAAACAGTACATCAATGTCTGTTGCAGCTTCTGGCATATTGCCACTGTTCCCCTCCCCTACCCATCCCTCCGACTCAGCACCCACCACCCTGCACCCTCCACCTTTACTTTTACTTTTCAGCACTGGGGTGCCCAATCCCTGGTGCCCACAAGTACCCCCCACACCACCTACATTCTCTGTGTGATACCGGGGAGACAACCCACAGTGCCGCCAAATGTAACACTGACACTAGGGTGCCCAATCCCCACTGTCAGTACCTAAAATACAGAAAACTGTCACTCACATTCTTTTTTTTAAATTATTATTCTTATATACCCTGTAATAAAGAAAACTGTCCATCAATGTCTGTTGCAGGTGCCGGTACACTGCTGCCATTACCCTTCCCCCACCTGACCCTCGCACTCAGCACCCACCTCCCCCCACTCCATACTTACCTACTGGGGATCCAACACTATAATTCTTTCTGGGATGGAGACTGTCTTCACTTTTTACTGCCAGACCTAGAACTAAGGAAATCAGTATGTGGCGCAATGTATTGCAATGGGTTTTGAACTAATCTTCAGAACTTGGTAATTTTTAAATATTTTTTTCCTAAAATGTCCAGCATTGCCTTTTTGGGACCCCACTTTATGTGCAAGTACAGTGAAATTATGCAAATCTGTTCCAAAAGGTGACTTAATGGTCACTGTGCAAAATCACCTTTCAGATAAAATTTGAAAAAATTTCTATCATTGTTCATGAGGTAGGATCATAAGAAGACTATGTTGAAAATGTGGGGTAAAAATATTTAAAAACAACAACATTATGAGACTGCATTTAAATGTTTCAATATGTGCTAATAACTTTGGTAATTTTCAATATTTTGACTGCAGATTTCCAACAGTCATTTTTTCATACCACCTCATGAACATGACAACTGTCATTTTTTAAATCCTGGCAAAAATGTGCTTTTGCACTTGTGGCACAAAATCACCTTTCAGGCAGAATTTGAAACATTTCTCCACCCATGTTCATGAAGTTGGGCCATAAGAGGGCTATGCTGAAAATTTGGGTCAAAAATATGAAAAATCAACGAAGTTATGATAGTGCATTGAAAATTTTCAACCCCTACTCATAACTTTGGTGCTTTTTAACATGTGGACCCCAAATGTTCAACATAAACATTTTTGTACACCACCTCATGAAGGTTACAGCTGTCATTTTTCAAATCCTGGCCAAGATGCATTTTCACACTTGTGGCACAAATTATATTGTATCCACTGTTTTATAAATGACATCTGTCATTTTCAGGAGTGGTCATAAAAAGACTATGTTGAAAATTTGGGGTCAAATGTGAAAAAACAACAAAGTAATGAAGAAACATTGAATTGTTCCAACATTTACTCATAAGTTTATTTTTTGCAGATTTTGGCCCTGAATGTTCAACATATCTCTTGTGTTACCTCACCTTCTGAACCTGATAGTTATTTTCACAGTCGCACTGTGAAATTACATTTTGGAAAGGATTTTAAAAATTCCACCTGTCTTGATCATAATGTCAGGCCATAAAAAGTCTGTTAAAAATTTGGGGTCAAAGTATGGCCTACCAGGTTATAATAGCTGAGATAATACCGTGCACAGAAATACCACACTGCTACTACCACATGTAGGTTTACAGTGACAGGGGGAATTATAGCGATAGAAAGTATCGCTACCCCCTGATGCTCACCAGCAACAAGGAAGTGGATGTAGTCACTGCCGGTCGGGTGCTCGGTTGAGCTGCTCCCATGGTGGAGTGACTAGAACACTTGACCCAGCAGTGGAAGGGGTTGGGGGAAATGGTTTGATTTCCTTCTAGGTAATCTTTTTTTTTGCAATGATATTTCTTGTCTATGTGTCCACACCCCCACAGAATTGATTATAATAGTTCTGGGGGGTCTGCGGGGGGGGGGAAGCCCCCCACAAAGCACAAGAAAAACAGTCAGGTACTGCCCGATGCTGTATTGTGCTGCGCGATCTTGATGTGTGCAGTTTTGTCTGTGACATTATGACCTTGTGCCAAAGTGTGGTAGCCTATGGAAAATTAGATATTGTCTCTCAGGTGGCCTATGCTGGGTAAATACAATATAAAAATGTGTAAAAGCAGGAGACTACTGAAAATGAGATACTGCATCTCATCTGGTCTATTCTGGGAAAATATATCGTAAAAATATGTACAAGCAAGACACAGTACAACAGCAATGCAAGTGGCAAGTAGTTTGCATTGACAAATGCTTGTTTTATTTATCTTTATGGTTGAATTAACTTAATGGCTGGTCTGTTTGGCTTTCTTCAGAGAGCTGCAGCTGAGTAATAGCTGATTTTCGGAAGAGGAGGGATGTGTAGGAAGAATGATGAATTCAGCTTCTTTCAATTCCTCAGATGCCTCTTCCCCCAGCTAATGAACTAGAAGAAGTCTCTTTTGTGTGGTCTGAGTCCTGTATTTATGTATTTGTTCATTTATGTAGTCTGTCTTTCCTTATTGATGTACTATTTTGTATTTTTGTGTTGTAAAAGCTAGTCTGAGATGCAGAGAAGGACTTTAAACAAATAACACGTATTACTGTATGCCCCTGTTGTGACTCAGGTACTAGAATACCACATAGAGAATAATGCATGGGCAACCATGCACTACAAGGCTGTGTTTCCATCAAGGAGCTCTGATGAAATCATAGGAACATCTACAGTGAAGCTCGAGAGGTTTCTGATGTCAAAACCTCAAGATGGAAACACAGCCGATTTGTACATGGTTGTCCATGTGTTATTTTGTTTATGGTTTTAAACACAAAACAAGAAAAGTTCCTTTCTTATTTCTGAGAAATCTCAAGTTTAAGCTTCATATTATTTTAAAACAATAAAGGCATTATTGCTGTTTGGTTACTGTTGTTGTTGACCATTTAACACTTTTTTTCTGTCTCCTTTTTTGACTCCAACACTGTTTGCTACTTTTTTACCTGGTCTTATACCACCACAGCAGGTGCAGATGACTTTGCTTTTTGGTAGCAGAGCTACTATGTGCTTTGCTTTTACTACTTCCACCAATGTCTTTGCAATTTGTTTTACTACGTCTACCAACTTCTTTAACCAATGGATTGTTTTTATGCTCTGCCTTTCTGTCTATCCCTGCTTGGGGTTGCTTTATTTAATCTGAATCCATGTAGTGGTTTTATGAGTAGTTGTAGTACTGTGTGTGTCCCCTACAGTACTACACTTAACATAACAAAAAAATTAGCTCTCTGAGAGGGCAAGTTCTGACCTCATCCAAGATGGCCACTTGACTGCTTGGCTGTGCTGCCCTCAAGCCCTGATCCCCACCCATCTACCTATTCTTGCTGTCCAACTCAACACTGAGTACTACTGCTGGGCTCCCTGTAATCCCAGTAACTGCATGGTGTTATTATTTTGAGTGTATAACTTACCTTTGTGTTGCAATGCCCAAGAGAAACTGTACCTGCTTGCAGCTTTCTTCCCACCTAGCTCCCATGGCAACATGGCAACAGTACTTCCAGTTGACCAAGTAGTGGCTATGTTTAGCCAACTTCTCCAGGAAATAAAACAAAATGAAATCAACCATGATCTAAAACTCTCAGGTGATTACCCAAATTGAGAGCAGGCTGACAATTACAGAGCATTGCAGTCTTCACACAAAAGGGATCTGTCAGGACCTACATGCCTGGATCCGAGACTAGGAGGGTGAAATCCTTGCAGTGTACAGGAAAGGTCAGTGACCTTGAAAATCAAGGTTGGTGAAACAACTTGTGTCTTTTCAGCTTTCCAGACCAAATGGAGCTCAAAGACACAGTTCCATACTCTACCATGCTCTGGCTGCTCTTTTCAAGCTACCTGCAATCCACTGTTTGTGAATGAGCGGGCACACTGCTCACTAGCACCAATGTCAAAAACGGGTGAGAAACCAAGACCAACTATGGCTCCATCCCTATGTTTTCAGGTAAAAAAAGATATATTATGCAGTGCAAGGAACCAGGGAATCCTTGCGTGGCAAGGCCATTGCATCATATTTCAGAACTTCTCTCTAGTGGCCTGACTTCCCACCAACGGGCCCTCACTGAGATCCCCTTAGGTTGTATATTGCCTTGGGGTCCATTTACCCTGCACTATCCAGCTCTTCTCAGAATAATTCTTAATGGTGTACTGCTTACATTCAGCATGCCTGAAGCTGCTGCAGACTCTATTCAGAAACATTGGACTTCAGGGCTACAGCTCTGCACAAACTACCCTCATGCTGCTAAATTCCAAGCCTAATACCCAACACCTATGGATACAGCTGCAAGTTATTCAGTTGCCTCAGGCACTTCTTCACCAAAATCACCTGAAGATAATGCATGGCTCTTTCCAACAAAGGCTAAGCAGATGCACCGCAACAAGATCTGTTCCCTGACTCCACTCCAGAAGCCACAGCCAGAGCGGAGACTCTGATGAATGAGAGGATGTCATGTCAGGACTACCAGCCACCATCCACTATGCGCCACTGCTGCCTATCTCACCAATAATCTACAGCACTGCTAGCACTAAGCCCGCTTGCTCAACCCTTAATAGCAAAACACCCACAGGATCACTCTGATCTCTCCATAGCAACCTCTTCCTGGGCAAAGATTATGACAGCCAAAGCTCCCCTGTCATCCTCAGGTTCAATGAGCCTGGATGAAGGCAGTCCCCCAAGTGAACAGTTTGTAGCACAGCCAACATCAGACTCAACCCTAGTGCCACCACTGTGATTGCACTTTTTTTACAGTAGGCTAAGCAGTTATTGCTCTTTTGGGCAGGGGGGGTGTCTAGATGGAAGATGGTTAAGCTGAGCTTTTTTAGTTAAAAGAACTAACCCAGACTTCTGTGTTTGGTGTTTCACCATTGCTTGCCCTGCAACCATTCACATCTCTTCCTCTACTATGCCCCAGGCTCCTCATTATGCCCACTCAGCAAAAAACAGACCCTTTACTCTGGTGCTCCATGAGACCTGACCTAGGCCTCTGTTGTGTCAGTCAGACTTTTCTAACCCAACAGTCTGTATACAGCAAACCCTGAGGCATCTGATATCCTTTGAGCTCCCATTTAATGTTTCCAGTAGTGTACCTGTATGCATGTTTGCCTAACCATTTTATTTCTTCTATGTCAATGTTTTAATACCACTGCTAGCCAGGATGTTCAGAGAGGAAAGGGGCAAGGTGGCCTTCCCCCACACAGTTGCACCTCTGGCTTTAGCTTTCTCTGGGTGCAGTCAACTACCAGTTTACCCTCACTAGGTGATACTAACAAGAATGGTATCCTTACCTGATACACAAAGGTGTCTCGCTACTTTCATAGTTTCATAGTGTGGGCATACCAGGATTACCATACGGACACTGGCATGCAGCATTGCCTGGAGTATCAGCAGATTTATATATTAGCAGTCCAAATACCATTTAAACTAGCTGAGGCGGTTAGAATTGGGGGAGCAGAAATTACACTCCCCCCCACCACAGGCTAAAGTAGAACGTAAGGGGAACCCGATGGGACAGGAATCCCTCAGGGTAAAAATTAATAAAGGAAGCAGAGTGTTAGAGACAAAGTAGGCAGGGAACAGGAGCATTAAAAAGAGAAGAGGAAGGAGGGAGGACAGAAAGGAAAAAAGGGAACCAACAAGCAGTAGGGAAACAAAATCTGGGAGGCCATGTGTGCGAATGCTAAAGTCTAAGAAATAAGATTCTGGACCTAGAGCCCATTGTGGCTGAGGCCAACATGAATATTGTTGCCATTATTGAATCATGGTGCTCTAAACATTATGACTGGGACATGGCCATACAAGGCTACATTCTGTTCAGGAAGGACCAGGTGGGAAGGAAAGGAGAGAGTGTGGTGATTTATCTAAGGAAAGCATAAAAGTGATGGAGATACAGGGAATTCAGGGGAGACAGAGGTATGTGTGTCACCCTGGAAATGGGGAATGGAGCCACTGTTCACACTGAAGTGATCTACAAACCTCCAGCACAGGGGGAGAAATTAGATAAAGTACAGGTGACAGTCACTGGCAAGATGGGAGAAAATGGGGAGATGCTGCTGGTGGAAGACTTCAACCTGCCGAATGTGGACAGGATCCTCCCCACAACTGCTTCAACTAGAAGCAGGGACATCCTGAAATCTCTGCAGGGGGCATTCCTCAGGCAACTAGTCAGTTAACTAGCTCATGATGGGGCAATACTGGACCCAGTACTCATTTAAAGATATCAAGGTGGGAGGCCAGCTGGGGACCAGAGATCACCATACAGTGTGGTTCAATATAAGGACAGCTGTTGAATCCAACTACACAGGGGCAAGGATCCTGGACTTCAGATGGGAAGATTTTATAAAGATGGGTGAATGCCTCATGGATGACCTGGCTGGGGAGGGGGGAATGGCCTGAGGAGGGTGGAGGAACAACAGGCAAAGCTAAAAAGGAGCATAGTAAAGGCAACATACCTCAACTTTAAACAAGTGAGCAAAAGCAAGACAAAAAAAGAGGCCGTTATGGTTCTCGGAAGAGGTGGCTGAAAAGGTAAAGGCTAAAAGGGTAGCATTCAGAATGTGTAAAGTGACACAGTGGTAGGAGGATAGGTAGATGTATCAGGGGAAACAGAAGGAAGCAGACAAAGCAGTAAGAAGCACACAGGTTCACACTGAAGAGAGAAAAGCCCAGGAGATAATGAAAGAGGACAAGAAATTGTTTTAGGTATGTAAGTGAAAAGAGGAAAACAAGGGATGGGATTGTAAGGTAAAAAAGGGAATGGGGGATTGTGCAGAGGGTGACCAAGAAAAGGCAGACATCCTGAACAAATGCTTTTCTTCAGTATGCACAGAAGAAGGAGAAGGAGAAGGGGAAGGGCCACAAAAAAGTAACAGAAGTTTCAAAGGGAAGGAGGTGGACACTAGTCCTTTTTTGGAGGACAGAGTCCTGAATGACTCACTAATCTGAAGGTGGATAACGCAATGGGGCCAGATGGAGTGCATCCAAGGGCATTGAGGTAGCTCGCAGACATACTGGCTGCACCTCTGAAAGTCCTATTTAACAGCTCACTGGAAACAGGAATGATTCCAGAGGACTGAAGGGGGCTAGATGTAGTCCCACAATACAAAAGTGGTAGAAGGAAGAAGGCTGGTAATTATAGGCCAGTAAGCCTGACGTCGGCGGTGGGAAAGTTAATAGAATCGCTGCTGAAGCAAAGGATTGTGGAGTATCTTGAATCCAGTGGGTTACAAGACCTGAGGCAGCATATGTTCATGGGAGGAGGTCATGTCAAACAAATCTGATAGATTTCTTTACATGACAAAGGATTTAGATCAAGATGGAGTGGTGGACATATCCTACTTAGATTTCAGTAAGTATTTTGAAATTCCACATAGGAGACTAGTAAGTAAGCTGGGTAACTTAGGAGTAGGTCCAAAGGTGGTAAACCGGATAAGAAATTGGTTAGGGGATAGGCAACAGAAGGTGGTGGTAAACAGAGTTTACTCCAAGAGAGGGAGGGTGACCAAGGGGGCGCCTCAGGGATCAGTGCTGGGACCAGTCTTCTTTAATGTATTTATAACTGACATTGCAGTGGAGCTGAAAGGGAAGGTCTGCCTCTTTGTGGATGACACAAAAATCTGCAATAGGGTGAACACTCCATGGGGGAAGGGAGGAATAATGAGCATAGACCTGAGAAAACTAGAGGAGTGGTCAAGGGTATGGCAACTGGTTTTCCATGCAAAAAAGTGCAAAATGCACTTGGGGCATAGAAACCCAGGAGTGGAGTTCAAAATGAGTGGACTAGTACTGATAACTACCAAGCAGGAAAGATACCTGGGGGTTATATTGTATGACTTAAAGGTGGCCAGGCAGTGTGAGATGTCAGTCAGGAGGGCTAGTGGGAAGCTGAGATGCATAGAAGGGAGTATCACCAGCAGAAAGAGGAAGGTGGTGTTGTCTCTGTATAGATCACATAGTAAGATCCTGCATAAAGTACTTTGTCCAGTACTGGAGACCACATCTCCAAAAGAACATAGAGTAGAGGTGGTCCAGAGGAAGGCAACTAAAATGGTGCAGGGTCTGCATCAAAATCCCTACAAGTAGAGACTAAAGGACTTTAGTATGTACACCCTGGAAAAGATGGGGAGAGTGGGGATATGATAAAGACCTTTAAATAACTCATGGGGGCAAATAAGGTGAAGGAAAAAAGTGTTTTTCAGAAGACAATGTGCTCAAGAACAAGGGGACATGCTATGAAGCTGGAGGGGAGTAGATTCAGTAGAGATGTGATGAAGTACTTCTTCACAGAAAGAGTAGCGGGTTCTTTGAACAGCCTTCAAGTGGAGGAGGTGGATGTGAAAACAGTCGTGGAGTTCAAGAATACATGGGATATGCACAAAGAAATCATACTGGAAAGGAAGAGGGGAGGGAGAAAGAGCTGTAGATCAAGTATGATCTGTGGTAATAATGCAGACAGGGAAAAAACAGCAGACTGGGTGGCCAGGCAGTGCTTATTTGCCATCAGATTGTATGTTTCTATGGTGCTGCATTACCCCCTTTAATCGCTACTCCAAGGCAATGGCTGTAAGCTTGCACCACCTCCATCCCTCGCCTCTTCTCTTCCATGCCCTTGCTCCCTGGTATACACTTTGCAGTAGAGCAATTAGTTGAGCTGTGATTGGAAGATTAAAGCATTGTCTGGAGTAATGAATCTTCTTGCCCAAGAGTTACATAGATACATAGAATTTGTCGCAGATAAGGACTGTCTGGCCCATCTAGTCTGCCCATTTTTCCTACATTTACTTACACTGTAGACTTAGCTGATCTGCGACTTTCATGCCCGGTCACTATTTCTAGTATTCCCATATGTCTGTCCCACGCATTTTTGAATTTCTCCACCATATTTGCCCCCACCATCCCAGCGAGGAGGCTATTCCATTCATCCACCACTCTTTCTGTAAAGAAATACTTCCTCACATTGCCCCTGACTCTACCCTCTTCCAACATCAAGTTATGTCCACTAGTTTTAGTGCATCCCCTTTTCCGAAAGATGATCCCCCTGTACCTTATTTATCCCTTTGAGGTATTTAAACATTTCTATCATGTCCCCCATCTGTCTCCTCATTTCCAGAGAATGTATACTGAGGTATTTCAGCCTCTTTTCATGTGACTTCTGGTGCAGCCCCTGTTTCATTTTTGTAACCCTTCTCTGTACTGCCTCCACCCTGTCAATGTCTTTCCTGCGATGAGGCCTCCAAAACTAAACACTGTACTCCAGATGAGGTCTCACCAGTGACCTGTACAGTGGCATCACCACCTCCCTATTTCTACGGGTGATGCCTCTCTAATTTCACACCAACATCCCCATTGGCCCTCCTTACCACCTTCTCATACTGTCCAGTCATCTTTAGGTCCTCAGATATAATCATTCCTAGATCCTTCTCCTGTTTGGTGGCTGACAGTACTTCCACCATCCCACTGAATACTCCTCCCTCGGGTTCCTGTGCCTCAAGTGCATGATTTTGCACTTTTTTTTTGCATTAAATCTCAGCTGCCATGTATTTGACCATTCTTCCAGCTTGCCCAGGTCCCTTCTCATTTTGTCCACCTCCCCCGGTGTGTCGACCCTATTGTAGATCTTTGTGTCATCTGCAAAGAGGCACACTTTTCCCATCCAGCCCCTCTGCAATGTCACTTATGAAGACATTAAAGAGGACTGGACCCAGCACCAAACCCTGAGGCACTCTGCTGGTTACTTCCCTCTCAGCAGACTGGACTCCATTCACTACCACCCTTTGTGCCCTACTGCTTAATCAATTTCTAACACAGTTTATCACTCTTGATCTGACTCCCAGGTTATTCAACTTGTTTATTAGCCTTTTATACCGGATGATATTGAAGTCTTGACTAAAATCCAGGTAAGCCACATCTACTGCCCTTCCCTGGTCTAACTCCCCCATCACCCAGTTGAAGAACTCTATTCCTTTTTTTTGGCAAGACCTGCCTGCCGTGAAGCCATGCTGTCTCAGACCCTGCAGCCTGCTGGATTCAAGGTACTGTATGTCAAAATCTTCTCCCTGAGTAATGAGTCCATCAATTTGCCCACCACTGAGGTTAAGCTGACAAGTCTAAAGTTACCAGCCTCCTCCCGACTCCCTCTTTTATGGAGAGGGGCAACGTTTGCCCTCTTCCAGTCTGCTGGCACCACCACTGTTCCTAATGATTTGTTGAACAAGGCTGTTAGTGGTGCTGCTAGTTCCTTTCTAAGTTCTTTTAGAATTCTGGGATGTATTCTGTCTAGCCCCATTGCCTTATCTACCTTCAATTTTTCTGGTTCCATTAGGACTCCCTCTACTGTGAATGGACTTGTATCTATATCCCCCTTGGTGCATCTTCCACCTAGCTGTGGACCCTCTCCTTCCTTTTCTACTGTGAATACTGAACAGAAATATTTGTTCAGGATTTATGCTTTTTCCTGATCCCCTTCTGCCAGCCCCCCTTCTCTTTTCAGTCTCACAGTCCCACCCCTTGTTTTCTCTTCTGTATCAAAAATGGTCTTGTCTCCTTTATTTATTGCCAGTCCTATTCAATGTCTTCATAAGTGATATTGTAGAGGGTCAGGAAGGAAAGGTATGCCTACTGTATTTACAGATGATACTAAGATCTGTTATAGGGTAGACACTCCAGGAGGGGTGGGAAAAAATGAGGAGGGACCTACGTAAACTAGAGGAATGGTCAAGAGTGCGGCAGCTAAGTTGCAATGCGTAAAAGTGCAAAATCATGCATTTGAGGCACAGGAACCCAGGGGAGGCGTACATGATTGGGGGGAGAGATACTGACAGCAACCAAACAGGAGAGGGATCTGGGGGAAATCATATCAGATGATCTAAAGGTAGCCAGGCAATGTGCCAAGGCTGTGCAGAAAGCCAGTAGGGTATTGGGGTGCGTAGGGGGAGGTATCACCAGCAGAAGTAAGGAGGTGGCGATACCTCTATATAAATCATTAATGAGACCTCATCTGGAGCATTGTGTCCAATTCTGGAGGCCACATCTACTTAAAGACATAGACAGGGTGGAGGCAGTTCAGAGAAGAGCAACAAAAATGGTGCAGGGCCTGCACCAAAAGTCATATGAGGAGATATTGGAGGACTTCAACCTGTATACCCTGGAGGAGAGGAGAGAGAGGGGTGATATGCTAAAGACCTTCAAATATCTCAAGGGCATAAATAGGCATATGGTCAAAAGGTTACGGTTTAATTTGCTGCAGTCAAACTGTAATGCCGCTGTCGTTGAAATTTCATGTCATCGCCGGCATAATCAGTAGCGGGCACAATGAAGCCACTGCAACCAGATACCTGCAACATTCTGTCAGCTGATGTATTGTGACAATCTATAAGGAGATCCGTAACTGTGCAATGCAGTTTTCCTACCTGCTTCCTGGTTTGCTGGTTGGCTGTGCCACAAAACAGATCTCCCCCTGTTTCCATGCCTATCTGCTGACCTCTGTTGGTATGAATCTGTAGTTTTCCTAATGGTTCACAAAACTGGAAAGCACTTGTACATTGCAGCCTATCTGCTGTCCTCTGGTTGTATGAAAGCACCTGTATACTGCAGCTACTTAAGCATATGTTTATAGTACATTACATTTCATTTGCCATAGAGTATGTAATTACACAGAAGGGCAAGCAGAAGCTTGCAGTGGATAACTTTCTATATACCAAAGAAAAGGATGGTGCCGATGCCAAGATTATCTAGCGATGTGAGAACTGAACCTGCAGAGCACGCCTGCACACTAAGGGTGACTCCATCGTCATTCCCCCTACAGAGCATAACCATGCACCAGTTCACGGTAGGGTGGAGGTGCTCACGGCTCATGCAAATATGCAAAAAAACAGCCTATGATTCAGAGGGGTCAACCAGAAATGTAGTCCATACAGGGCTACAAGACATTGCAGTAAGGCATGCTCACCTGCTGCCATCTCAGGAAACCCTGAGGTGAGACGTACATCACCACAGGCAGCATGGTGACCAAAGTGATAATGATATTTTGCAGTTCTCAGACACTATTGGTGGGGAGCCCTTTTTGAGAGTCAATGAAACTGACATGTTGATATTTGCCTCAGACTCAGACCTGAAAGTCCTTAATGAAAGTGAACACTGATTCTGTGATGGGACATTTTCAGTAGCCCCACATGAAGATGGCCAAATTTACACAGTGCATGCTCTGGTCCATGGTGTGAACCGACCCTGTGTATATGCCCTCCTGCCAAGCCATAGTGAGGCCATATATAGAAAGCTTTTTATACACCTACAAACCTTGCTTGGGGGGAAGCTAACACTAAATAGTTTCATGACTGGCTTTGAAATTGCAGCTATCAATGTGCTAAGGGAAATAGTACCACACGCTGAGCTGTCAGGCTGTAACTTTCATCTCAGACAGGCACTCTGGCACAGAGTACAGCAAGAGGGTATGCAGCAAAGGTACATACATGACAAAGAATTTGCACACAAAGTGCGATGTGTCTTGGGACTTGCGTTTGTACCTGTTGACAGCGTGGAAAGGTACTATAAAATGCTTCAGGACAACCCCCAGTTTGAAGATGTAGAATGTCTGATGGATTGCTTCAAAGATAATTACATTGGGCGGTTGACAAGGAACCATAAAAAAAGGTGACAACCAAGGTTCCCCATCACGTTTTGGAATTAGTATGCCCGAGTTATAAATGATTTGCCAAGAAGCAACAATGCGCTTGAAGCTTGGTACAGGACATTTTCACGGACAGTATCAATCAGCCATCCTACTCATGCTCAATTAGCAAAGAAATTATGGCAGGAACAGCATGCAGTAGCATTGCAGAGGTGACAAATTGATCTCAGACAGCAATCGCCAAAAAAAGCATGCTAAATACATAAGGGTTAACAACGTTTTTAAATCAATCTGCACTGCTTTTGCTTCTAGAGACCCGAAGCAGTACATGTTCGACATTGCCGCCATAATTGAAATAAATGTTGTCTAGAATTAAAATTAATGTTATCTAATTTTAAACCTATTTTAAACCTGCGTTTATCACTGATTTGCACATTTTGAACATTTGTATTTTGCATTATTTCAGTATTACTTGTTTTTAAAAGTTTTGCACATTTAAGACTGATTTTTAAACAACTTTTTGCACTACAATTATGCAATGTTTTGCACATTTAAAACTGCAGATTATGCACTTTGATAAACTTAGAAACATGGGGCCAGATATTCAAAACTTTGCGCAGGGCGCAAACCGTTTGCACAGGTTTAGCATGGGATTAGTGCGGGTCCGCTATATTCAAAAGGACAAACAGTGTGCGCAAACTGCATTAGCACGGGGCAAAATCATAATGTATGCAAGGGGCAAACTGAATACAGGACACAATGCTATATTCAGCAACTAGCACCACTCAAAGTGGTTTTGCGCAACTTAGCATGATACTTTGCATGGTACAAATTACCGCCCAGGAAGAGGTAGTCTTAACCCTGGGCAATCCAGCTTTGCACGACATTGTGGCTTTGCACAGCATTTGCGCAGCTTTGCGTGACCCTAACAAATAAGTATGACACATAGAAAAAGCCAGACATACAGGAAACATGCTGCTCACAATGATGCCATCATATGCCACCAGTCCCAGCCATGCTAGGCAGTAAGTAGTGACCCGGCCCCCAGTGGACACCATGGCAGTGTGGCCGTACAGCACACACCTGCAGACCACCCTTCTATGGACACCAACAGATGCCAGGACACACAAGCAGCACTGAGGGCATGGAGGGTGTTGAGGGGAGGGTGTATAGGTGGCCAGGCTGTGCCACAGACCGAGTGCGGCCACAAGCCTGGGACACATCACGCAGTGCACATGGGCCAGTATTGGGAATACCACAACACCAGTGTGCCTGTCTGATCATACGTGTCCCCCCAGCCACATACCGCACAGCTGTACAAACACCACAGCTCACATAGCCGGCCATGTATCTGTCACTCTGAGCATCCCATGCCTGAGGTGCAGCATCTGTGGATCACACAACAGCGTCACAGTAATGTCCGCTGTCAGTAAACACCTGCAAGTTGGGCCTGTCACTGTGTACACTGCAGTGGTCATCACTGCCCTATGCATCATAGGCATTGCTGAGTCCCTCACACTACTGACCCCCCCCTGCTGCTGTAGTGTCTGCTGTGCAGTGTAGCATGACCTACAGTGTGACAGTTGCATGGAGCACCACCACCACCTGTGTCTATGCTGTGTTGTCCCCTGGGGCACAATATGCTATGCTGTACTGTATACATGTAGCCTACAGCTACCATCATGCACTGCCAGACTGACCTACAGGTGGAACTACGGGCAGAGCCGGCTAGCCCCTGTACTTCCAGACTGATCTACAGGTGGAGCTGTGGGACCATGCAGTAACGCTGGGCAAACTGCATGCAAATCAGGGCATAATGAGGTGCTAATCTGGATGTTTGCCCAGAGACTACCTAAGTAGGTTCATCTGCATGTCACTTTTGAATATGGCAAAGTTTAGCATCGGGCAAACGTGTTTGCACCGGGCAAACAGCTTAGCTCCATGCTAAACCCACGCAAACATGTTAGCGCTGCGCAAACGGTTCAGGGGAATATTACACAGTTTTGCACACTGTACTTTCACATGCGCTGCTGCCTGCAGCTGTACTAGGTCCACGCATTTGCTGGCACACACATTGACCACATAGTTCACCTCTACCTACCTTCATGTCATTGTGCAAAGTGTTGCTGTTGTGGTTTGCACTTCCTGGTTGCTGTATTCAGAGCTGTCTTATTCCAGGGCTAAGTTTGCCCTGCACTCCCAGACCAGTTTGCCCAGCTTCATTTGCATGCTACATTCAAAAGCTATTTGTCCCGGGTTATTCCTTTTGAATACAGCAGGCTTTTGTGTCCATGCTAAGTTTGCTCGCCGGGCAGAGCTAATTTTGTCCCAGGGCAAAGTTTTGAATATCTGGCCCATGTTTTTTTTTACACAGTGGCATACATTGCACATTACACATTAAAAAAAGGTTTTGCACAACTTTGCACTGTACCTTGAAACAATCGACTATCTTACTGGAGACAAGCTTTTAAATACTTTTATAAAGAATGATGAATTGATCCAAATAACTACATCTGTGTTTGTATTCATTGTGGTTCTCTGGGGAATCTTTAGAATGTAACACTGGGTAAAGGAAGTCGGAAGGGAGAAGGAAGTTGGAAGGAAGAGTTGAAGGTAGTAGCAAGTAGCAGTACTTTTTATACAATTGCGACTTTTTGTCCATCGACCACTTCATTTATGCGGCAAGATACACTGGTGACTAAAGGGCTGCCTTCCATGGAGACGGTGTTAATGTCCAATAAATGCTTTTGACCACGATATTAACCACAACAATATGTCTGAGAACCGAACGACCATACATGCATAAATAAGGTACAAGAGAGAAGCATCCAAGTAATAAATATATAACATAAAAAATCTTTCAGAAAAATAAATGTTCTAGAACAAGGGGTCAAGACATGAGGTTGGAAGGGAGTAGACTAAGGGGTATGTGAGGAAGTATTTCTTCACAGAAAGGGTGGTGGATGCATGGAACAGGTGATGACAAATTTGGTAGAGAAATTCAAAAATGTGAGGGATTTGCATAGGGGTACCCTAGCAACAGGTAGGAGAACAAAGCCAGAAATCAAGTAGGGTCTTTGTTTTTTGCACTAGGTAGGGAAAATGTGGGTAGCACGTGAGGTTGGCTCCCGAAAGACGGAACCATCCGAAATGGTGACGTGATGTGAGTGAAAGCCCAAAAGGCAAGGGGGCATTGAGGGCGACCGGATGTGGGGTTGTGGGCAACCCTAGCGACAGGATGTTGCTATACATACACACGTGCGTGGGGGGGAGAGCACAGTGAGCATGGCCTGGGAGGGGGCAGAGGGGATGTAGGGGGTGGCACTGTGGTCAGCTGCCGAGCTGTGCAATGGCATTAGGGGTTGGCCTCCGCTTGCGGCGCTGGGGTTCCGGGTCTGGGTCCGGGTGCTACTGCATTTTTGTTGCACCCAGCCCAGAAGTTATCTTTATTTTGCTTTCTCCCCGACATGTAACCCCTGGAGTTGAGAATCCTTAATTAGGGGTGAAGGGAAAAGCCCCCGCATGGGGAATGTGTGGGGCAGCCTCACAGAAAGCAAAGTATAGAAATCCCTCGCGCCGCTTTTTCCATGCAACCGAGGTTGTCAGGGTGGTGAAATTGTTTTCGACGTCCTGACATCGCAATAATGCAAGTCGCCATTTGGTGCTCGCTATTATCGCATAGAACCGAAAATGGGCAGACTAGGTGGGCCTGGAGGTCCTTACCTGCTGTAAATTCTATGCATCTATGCATCCATTGATTCCTTTGTCTGTGCTTTGACTTTTCCAGCTGCCTTCCCAGCCTCCTTTAGTTTTTCCAGATACTTTCCTCTCTGTCCTCCTCCCTCTGCGTTTCTTTGTATTTTCTGAATGCTAATCTTTTTTTTCTCACCCTTTCTGCCACCTCTTTGGAGAACCAGAATGATTTTCTTTTCCTCATTGTTTTACTTATTTGCCTAACTCATAGGCTCATGGCTTCTGTTATGACACCCATAAGTTGCGTCCATTGAGCTTCTACATCCCCTTCTCCCACTTTACCCCAGGGCTTTTTCAAACATACCTCTAGTTTGCAAAATCTGCCCTTCTGAAATCCAAAACCATTGCCCTTTTGTAGATGGATTTCTCTACTGTCCTCACACTAAACCATACCGAGCGGTGATCGCTGGATCCCAGGTGGCTTTCTTCCTCTACGTCCCCCACTCTGTCCCCATTTGTGAGGACCAGGTCCAATATTGCCCCCTCATGGGTGTGTTCTGCCACTCGCTGTTTGAGCCCTGCTGCCCGAAAAGCTTCCATGTTTCTGCTCCTTGCTGTGGCTGCAGTATGGGTGCTCCAACTGACATCAGGCAAACAGAAGTCCCCCATCAGCAGTATTTCACTTTTTGGTGCCATTTTGTGGATGATTTCCACTGGCTCCCTATCCAACTCCTCCCCTTGTGTTGGCAGTCTGTATATAACACCTGCTTGAATGGCAGTGCAATTTCCTGCTTCCAGTGTGACCCACAGTGCATCCACTTCATCCCGCATGCCCTGAACTTCTATACTTTTTGTATCCTCCCTAACATAGATAGCCACTCCTCCTCCTCCTCCTCCCTTTTTCCCCGCCCTGTCTTTACGGAATAAAGCATACCCTGGCACAGTTATGTCCCAGTCATGGTTCCCTGTGTACTATGTCTCAGTAAAAGTGACAATGTCCAGGTCTGCCTCTAACAGTAACATTAAGGCCATTAGACCTGAAATTTTATTTGTCAGACTGCGAGCATTCATGTTCATGGCTTTCCACATTCGGTCACCCTTTTTTTGACTTCCTCCCCCTGACCCTGTGTTTGTCTTCTAGCCCCTTCTTAGTAGGTATGCTACTGTGATCCACTTTTGTTTGAATCTGTTGACCCCTCTTTGTGTTCTTTGTGGTCCCTCTTTGTATTTCATGATCAGTTTCTTTTTCTGGGGGAGTTACGGCTAGGTTCACGCTAAGGTTCGTACTAAGGTATTAAGGGACCAAGAGAGTCAGAGGCCCATAAGAGCTCCCATACTAATCAGTCATAATATGTTAGGGGTGTATCTGATAATAAGTAGGTGTCCAGCCTTGCCTTAAACTCTGTTTTAGTTTTGCTAGTACTGACATGAAGTGGAAGTTTGTTCTAGGGATTGATAATCCTTAAAGTGAAGAAAATATTTTTTCTTAAGTTCCAATCTTTTAAGGTAATTTTGATAGGATCCTTTGCCACCAGCTCTCCCTCTCCTAGTTTAATTGCCCGATGCTCACGTCAAACTTTTGGCCCAATGCACATACTCCTTCTCATAGCTAAATCTAGTAGAACTGCCCAGCTAGCTTACACTCAGATAGCACTAGCACTCCCCCTTCCAGCCCCTGTGGCCTGATCCCCAAGTAGCAGGGGAGTTACAGCGATGGTGGGAATTTAGACCTAACTGTCAATGTACTCACTGTAAGGATGCAGACTGCAAAGTTATTACAGAGTGATGTTAGCTCCTCCCACTGCTCCCTGGCTTTCTGGGGTGAAAGTGGGGTGCATCCTCCCATGGAGGCTTCCCATAGCACCCACAGCAGATAATGTACTGCCAGTGCTAAACTATGCAAGCAACCTCTCCATGCTAGACTCAGGAGACATATGTCGCACTGCAAGCCCTCACCATGATCCATCTGTGGATTCCATTCTCATCATTTTTAAACTCCGGCACGGCGTAGCACCAACACACAGATTTCTGACTCTCAGTACTGCCATCACACCTTGGATCTCCCACACTTGCCTTGGCATGCTGCGAACTAAGCAGTGCCTTATGGTGCAAAGGTTTAAGTCCTGACTTCCATTGCAATTGGTACAATCCCATTGAGCCTGCAGTCATAACTATTCACCACACACACAAGGAAGCAAGGCTATTCAAAATGCTCAGTGTTACACCACAATGGAAGTATTACTCTTTTACAGTGTATGTTATGTGACTGGAGTTTGGGGGAAGGGAAGAACAGTTACTGCAAGCTTTTGTGTGTTCGAATGCCCTCAGAAGGCAATGAGAAGACCTGGGGTACTGTTTTGTACCCTATCTATATCCACCTTCCTTGCAATAGTTTACTCTTCCATATAGGTTCATTGGTTATTTTGTTTGTTTTATGGTGCCTTCTACTCATAGATGTTTACCTTCTGGAGCAGGTGAATTATGCATCCCTCAGAGTGTATATCTCACATGGCCCCCCAGTACGAGGGACAAATGGACCCCCATTCAGACCCTCACAATCTTCTGGGAACTCCCCAAAAACTGCCCTACATACCTTCTTGTATCTCCTACAGCTGTGTACAGAATTGTAAATCCACTACGAAACCCTCCATAATGACAAATCTGAAATGCCACAGCTGGAATATCAAGGCAATAAATTCCCCTTGAAAGTGCAAGCAGGTTTGAACACATCTAAAGAAGTTGCGTTCCCATCTTCCCCTCCTACAGGAACTGAAATTACTCTCCTCTAAGGCACAAAAACTCCAACAGGAATTGGTCAGATTAGAACTGCACAGCAGAACCTAGCTAACAGAAACATAGAAACATAGAATCTGATGGCAGATAAGGACTGCTTGGCCCACCCAGTCTGCTCATTTTTCTCTAGCTACAGTATTACTGCAGACCCTAATTGATATCTGGCTCTTTTTCCCTCCCCATTCCTTTCTTCTAAGATTCCCTTATGCCTATCCAATGCATTCTTGAACCAATCCATTGTTTTGGAAGGGGTATCAATCTTATCAATAAAGAGTTGGGTTTCATCGATCTTAGTGCACAAATCTCCTAAAATGACAATTACTACAGGTGCACAAGGACACAGACAGGAGGTGGATGATAGCTGTTTTTGACACGCATGTGGGCCCTCTACTAATGGGCAATGTATATGCCTCTAATGAGGACTCCCTTCCTCTTTTTAATCATTTACTGACTGCCTCTCCCAAATCAACTAGGCCAACAACTCCATGCACATTGGGGGTGACTGCAACCTATCCTTAAATTCTGCAGTGGATCGCAAACATGAGAAACCCAAGCCAAATGCAAAGGTGGCACAAGTGATTAAGCTCTGGATGGCAGACCATGGGTTAGATGATATCTGATGGCTGCATAGCCCTAGAGTCAGAGATTACTCCTGTTATTCAGTGGCACATAAATCTTATATCAGGATTGATATGAGGCTGGCCTTCCATAATCTGACCCTGTTGATAATGTCTGCATCCATGGCCTCTCTTCTGATCTCAAATCATTCCCCAGTACATGTGCACCTGATCGTGGTCCCCAGACTGGCAGCTTGATCTTCTATATAGTACGCGCTCAGTGATTGACAACAGCTGCCAGTCAGTGAGCATGTACTGCATACAGCATGCGCTCATTCAGAGTTCAGTCAGCGGCTGGCCACAGTGGTAGGCTGTGCCAGTCACCAGCTATGTTACGGGATGGGTGGAGCAGGTTGGGGGAGGGTCCACTAGATCACCAGGAATATTGGGATTTATATGAACGGGGGATCGGGCTGGGGCAGTCCACTAGACCACTAAAGATATGAAAAATTATATTAACAGGGGATCAGACTGGGTCAGTCCACTGGACCACCAGGGATATTTTTATAATTATAATGGGAGATCGGGGCTTCAGGGGGTGCTAGAGCACCAGGGATATTATTAGTTACATACAGAAAGGAATCGGAGTGGGGGGGCAACAAATTGGTGCACCCTCACAAGGGATTTCTAAGTATCATTAGATCAGCCCTTGGCTGGTCTAACAGTACTTAGACCTTTGCCCTCTGGGATGGTTTTTGACTATGGTGCCACAAGCCCCCCCAGCACCATACCGAAGCCCATTTTGTGGCACAAGGCAGGCACAAGCCTCCTTTCGTGCATGCAGTCTGCATTTGATGCAGACTGCTTTTAAGTATAGCTCAGGGTGCATTTTTTGAGCAGGATGCCACTTGCAGCATGTATGTTTGACGCAAGCACCTTACCTCAGTCTAGGGGCTTTGAGAATCAAGCCCATATAACACAGAAAATCATAGATAAGAAAGGATTTTCCAAAAGGATTTAGAACTTATGTTTAGTCAAAGATTGTATCTAAATTAAAAAGAAGCTCCCTCTTCCCTCTTCCTCCCCTCTCTCCCCCCCTGCACCCCCCACCCTCTCTCTTTCTTTGTCTCTCACTCTTTTCTTAGGAATTTGCAGTAAATGCCCCTCCTAGCTGTCAGAAACACCCCCCAAGTGTGCATCTTTCTTCTAGTTAGGTAGCATTATTTAAGGCTGTCTAAAAATATATTTTCAAGAATAATGCTCTAAAGTGTAGATCCAGTTATTAGAAGTAATATGCAAGTTCTAAATCTCTTTTGAAGTTCAGACCCTAATACACATCCTTTCATGAAAGAATAATGTGTCCAATTCTCAGTTACTAGGGATTGTCCTAAAATCAGTGCAAACTGACTTAACAACAGTCTCTTGTCTGCAACCCCCTCAAGCTATGCTCAGAGAAAGTCAAGGCGGACTTCCTTACCAGCATACCTGACTATGTGCTGCTGCATAGAAGGGGGCAGAGCTCATGTTAATGGAACACAGTGGCATTTAAATTGGCATCTACCACCAGTGCACCTGGCAAGGTACTTTGGTGCCGACTTCTAACTACTGCCAGAAAATCCTGGTTGTGGGAGGTTCAGGTCACTGCACTGGGTGCATTAGGACATCACGGGACTGAGACTGGCATGAGACTGGATCATCAAAAGGCATGCACATGTGGGCAGAGCTAGGGAGGGGGGTGCCACTTAACTACTAATAAAGTTTTTTTTATGGGGGGGATGAGATCACAGCCTAATGGACCACCAGGGAGAATGCTGAGGAACAAATCAACTAAATGTTTCAGCAGGCCACAAGGGACCCATACAGTATGTTTTTTGGGGGAGTAGCAGTGACAGGCCATACATGCATGGGCTGAGAATGTGTGCTGTCACTGTGTGTAAACCATGTTTGTGCACAGTAGCATCTGACCAGCTGTGCAGGGGCGTTTTCTCTCTGCCCCCACCCTGGTGCAAATCAGTGGTTCTCACCATCTCTTTTGGGTAGAAACTTCTATGCACACTTCGCACACCATTTTGGCCAACAAATGTGTGACTGAGAACTGGTCCCACTGTTTTCTGACCCCATTACAAAAGTTGTTAAACTTTGTCCGACACTGGAGATGGAAGCACAGCATTCTCAAAGCTCTGGGTAATCAACATTCAGGCTACTTCAGTTATTTGTCACTCATGGTTGGAGAATGAATATCAAGTGAAAACTGCAATGATGACTCACTTGGCCAGCTTATGCCAACATAACACTTTAGTCACTGGAATATACATATTTTATCAACTCCAAGGTCACTGATTCAGTATGTGCATTGTTCCTGAAAAGATACAAAAGAAAAATATAACTCTTTAGAATGATATAACACAATAGAAAAATATAACTCTTTAGAATTATATAACACATCACAAAAGAAAAATATTGGGCATCTAACTCTTTAGAATTATATAACACATGCCCGTATTTCAGCAGAAGAAAAAGCAGAAAGATGGTTTTGCATACAAACTGAGGTTCCAAGAATTAATTCTTAAGGATCCAATATAATCAGCTATCAGTCAGCTGGACACCCATATTATGGAATTTAAATTGACTCTGTCTTGTGCTATATCTCAGACAGTTTATGTAGTATATAAGGTAATGCCATTCTGAAAGGACTGCCGAGTATATTTGACTGCACAATTTGTAGCCATGAAAGCAGTGTTGGCTCTATATCACAAAAATAACTATCCTCTTGGCTAAAAGCCCTATTTTGTTAGCCCCCTCCTCTTTGGTTTTAACCATTCAGACATGTTAGCCATTTTTTTTAAATGACCATATGCTAACATGGCTGGGGGCATATAGGTGTATGCAAAGGTTCTTAGACTGAGTTTCAGATCTGAATGCGAAGCTCTTAAATCAAGACCCATGCACACTGTGCCATGTCCCCAGTTACTGATAAAGGAAAGGACACAAATATATCTTATATAGCATTTCAGACCAAAGCACTATACAACCCTGCAGAGGGAGAGGAGATAATATTGCTGCCATTTCATTGCACAAATACTGTATTCAAGCAGTATAGTTTGCGGCATGAAGAGAGTCCCTGTCTTACAGAGGAGAAAAGAAGAAACTGCGTGCTGTACATTTATTGCTCCCAGAATAGAAGAGGAATGATGTGCCATCAAGTTCAATAACCCGATTTATTCTTTGACTCTATTCCTGGTTGAAGACAGTGGGCTGGATTCATGAAGGTGAAAGTAGCACACTGTAAATAAAAAGAGCACTACTGTTTCTCCAGTACCACTTGCAGGCACAAGAGTTTTGTTAATGATTAAAATAGTGCAGTTTTACAAATGGTATATTAATATTCATGAGGCTATTAACTTATTATCTGGGCTGCAGAAGATGACTTACCAGCCACTACTATATAAGAACCTGCAGTAGTGCAATCACCATGTGATTCAGAAGGGGCAATGAGCACACGTAATCTGTCATTAAAATCAGAGTTGTCCAGTGTGCAGTAATCAGTCTATTTCCTAGACACCCAGGGATGTCATATCTTGTGCAATCTCTTGAATTCTTGATTTGGGAACTAGAAGAACATATGTTCAAACACTGCTTAGAGCAAAATTATCAGTGTGTGACCTTTGGCAAGTCACTTAACCTTCTAGTGGTCCAGATCACCCAGGTGTGGAACCGGGTAGAGGCAGGACCTACTGTACATAACACATTACATCTCAGCTGAACTCTTCTTGGTGAATCATATCTAAATAAGAACAGTTAAAATAACCTCTGCATTAGGAGTGTGCGAGTACTGAATAATATTTCCTAAATACCACAAATAATAGGCTATTTGTTTCCAGAGAATCAAAATAAATAATTGTCCCTATTAGGGGGTATCAGGCATTGTCCTATGCGGCGTGAATTCAGGATCTTCCAAGACTTCCTGTCCAATCAGGGGCTAATTTGGAAGCTCACTGAAGGCAGATCATGTGATCCAGCATTCACAAAAGCTTCAGACAGGTGAGATGGATGACTTGAGTTGCTGCAGATAAAGAATAAACTTCCATCCACATTTTAAAACTAGACAAAAATCAGAAATCTTGACATTTATGTTCCCTCTCTAAATCCCAAGCTAGGAGGGTCAACTTGTTTTTACACTGTAGGCTGAACATTAGGCTTTTAAGAGAGGGTGAAATAGAAGGTCTGTTTTGTGTTTGCTGAGAGAGGCAGGCAGGCAGACCCCAACAGTACACATACACACACACACACACACACACACACACACACACACACACACACAGAGTCTGCGTGTGTGTGCGCATGTGCATGTGTGGGGGGGTTACACTAAAAATAAACAAAATGTAAAGCTGCAGTGTAGTGTGTTTTAAAGACTAAGAGCTTAAGGGAATAATGAAGGTTTTGTAGGGGTTTATTTTGAATAAGTTAAGTTTTTTCATAACAATTATTGTCTGAGACAAAGAACAAGACAACTGGTCTAACCAAAACACATTTAGCTGTTGGGTACCTTTTTTCTATAGTTGTTCATGACTTGGCTTCATGCTTAAGGAAAAAATAAGACATACTTTTTTTCTGAGAATTTAGTCAGGCTTCACTATTCTGAGTGAGATTTGTCAGATCAGCATTGCTGCAGTGACTTGAGTGACTGATTTCATAATAAATATAATTTAAATTTAACATCAGAAATCCTCCGGTGAGGAAACCCATGCTTGGATCCCTCCCCAGCCACTTAAACAAGTACGAGTGCATCTTAGCTGCTGCTATTATGATAGGACTAGTTGGCTGACTCCTACTGCTTCAGTTGCTGCATTTCTTTTCTGTGTGTGTGCACAGCTGTACGCTCAAGAATCCCAAGAAGAA
Organism: Neoceratodus forsteri; assembly: GCA_016271365.2. Classification (NCBI taxonomy): domain Eukaryota; kingdom Metazoa; phylum Chordata; order Ceratodontiformes; family Ceratodontidae; genus Neoceratodus; species Neoceratodus forsteri. Next base: position 797,618,807 of record CM057459.1, on the reverse strand, counting down.
ATTAAAAAAAGAATTTATTCGGGCTTGACTATTAGTGAGTGAGACTTCTCAGCTCAGCATTGCTGCAGTGGCCGGAGTGACTTGATTTCATAAAAATACAATTTAAATTTAATATCACACAGTTCCTATGAGGAGCCTAGGCTTGGGTCCCTCCACAGTAACTTAATCAATTGCGAGTGCACTGTAGCTCATAGGGTGAGACTAGTTGGCTGACTCCTAATGCTCCAGAGAACTGCTTTTCTGGTGTGTGTGTGTGTGTGTGTGTGTGTGTGTGTATGTGTGTGTGTGTGTCTGCATGACTGAGTTTGTGGCTGTGTGTCCAACAAGAAATTTAAAAAAATATTTTTTTCTGAGAATTTAGTCAACTTTGACTATTGGTGAGTGACACTTATCAGCTCAGCATTGCTGCAATGACTTGAGTGACTTTATTTTGTAATAAACATAATTTAAAATTACATCATGCATCTGTGAGGAACCCAGGTTTGGGTCCCCCCACTAGCACATGCAAGAGTACTATACCTGGTAGGGCTGTACCAGTCAGCTGATTCCCACCACTTCGGTTAGCTGCTTTTATGTTCTGTGTGTGCACAGCTATGCATGTAAGACATTTTTTCTAAGTTTGTGTTGTGTGCCCAAGAATAAATAAAAACAATTCTATGAATTTAGTCAAGCTTGACTATTCGTGAGTAAGACTTGGCAGCTCAGCATTGCTGCAATAGCTTGAGTGACTATATTTCATAGTAATATCTTTTAAATTTAGTACATCTTCCTGTGAGGAATGCAACCATGTCAGACAGAGAATGTAGTACCAGAAAACGTAGTTGGTGCAGCAGCCCCAGCAAAACTGCAACAAGTGTAGAGCAGCAAGCAGCAGGAGAGGGTGAATGGCTGCAGGGTGATGCTCAGGGCATATTCACTGTACAAAATTATGTTTTACCCCATCAAATCCTGCAGTCTCCATCAACACCAGTATGGCATCAGCTAACATCAAGGAAAAAAGTAAAAGAAACATTCAAAGTACTAGAAGTGCTGTTTTACCACCAGGATGAGCACCTCCTCCTTAATAAAAACCACTATTCTGATCCATCTCTCATCCACTGTGAGTACTAGCAACCCAATGTCTGTTGCAACAATGGCCCTGCCAGCCACTTTTGCCACTATGACTGAGACCACTCCTGCCACTGTGACCTAGACCACTTCTGTCACTGTGACCCAGACCACTCCTGTCACTGTGACCCAGACCACTCCTGCCACTGTGACCCAGACCACACCTGTCACTGTGACCCAGACCATTCCTGCCACTGTGACCCAGACCACTCCTGTCACTGTGACCCTGACCACTCCTGCCACTGTGGTTGATACATTAATGCCCTAATGTCCTGGGTTAATATGTGTGGTTTTAATAGGAAAAAATTAACAACTGGATATTTTAAATGTTCTGTATTTTTTGGTTTGTGCCAATTGCAACTGCTGACTGAGTGAATGGCATCTTTACACTACTACATCTAATACAAACATAGGAAAGTTGTCAGCAGCAAAAGGCCATCATGGGCTATCTAGGATGCTCATGAATGTAGCTAGCTCCCTATTCAGCAGCTGCCCCACCCCCTTCCCTTACCTCCCTTTGCCCTGTCCCACCCCTTCTTGAAGCATTCCACTGCGGTACATGCCACCACTTCAGCTGGTAGCGCATTCAACTTTGCCACCACCCTGTCCATAAAGAAATGCCTCCTCACCTCCCTCTGGAATCTACCCACCTCCAATCTCATGTCATGGCACCTAGTGTCTCTCCCCACCCTCCTCCTGAATAGACCCTCTGTGTTCATTTTGATTATCCCTTTCATGTATTCGAAAGGTCTCAATCATATCCCCCATTTCCTTCCTCTCCTCCAGTGTGTACATGTTTAACTGTCTTAATCTGACCTCATATGGCAAGTCCCCCAGGCCCTGAATCATCTTTGTTGCCCTACGCTGCACCCCTTCTAGCAGCCTAATGTCCCTGTTGTGTGTATGGGCCCAGTACTGCACGGAGTATTCCAGGTGGGGTCTAACCAACAAATCTATATAATGGTGGAATAACCTCCCTTCTTCTCAAGGTAATTCACCTTGCAATGCACCGCAGCATTTTGTTGGCCATTACTGTTGCCTGTCTGCATTGTGTTGAATTGTTCATTGCTCCTAGTACCCCAGATCCTTCTCCTCATCTGTTACCTCCAGCTGCACTCCTCCCAGATGGTAGCTTCTCCTTGGATTTTTTGTTCCGAAGTGCGATCTTGAGATCTTGAGAAGAGATCTTCTTTATCACTGTGCCAAAATAAAAAGGATTTGCACCAGGGCTGAGAATGATTCTTGCTTGCAGAGCAGAAACAGGCCGGGCCTAAGTAGCATTACTGTTTGTTTGTTTTATCACTTTTAGGAAAAGAAAACATTTTCTTAGCAGTTCCCCCAACATACACTGAAAATTTAAATTATCACACAGAAGTGTGAAAAACATTTACCTCTCCTCTAGTTTGGAATTTAGATAAGGAACAAAACTGCCAAGATTTCTGCTGTTTGTCTAATTCTAACAAGTGTATGGCGGTAGACTGCCGTTTCACAATAAATAACTGCAAGTAAGAAAGGGATAGCAAAATTATGAGAACAGTAACACTCCCCTAAATACATCCTATTGGCCGTGCTATGACTGACTGCATTTGCTTGCAGAGCAGAAATAAATCTAGTATTTAGGGAAAAACACTCCTACTAGATATATAGTAATTTCAGTTTCCTTTCATCTTCCTGTGAGGAATACAGCCATGGCAGACAGAGGACATGCCAAAAAATGTAGTTGGTCTGGCAGCGCCAGCAAAGCTGCAATAGGTGTAGAGCAGTAAGAAGCAGGTCATAAGCACAGTGCAGAGCAACACTCAGGGTGTTGTTGCCATACAAAATCATTTTGTAGTATATGGTTAGAGCTTATTGTATATTGAAATCAATTGCTTTTAAAATCTTGTTGTAGGACAGTTCAAAGGTCAAAAAGTTGTACTATCATTCTGACATCACATCGATAGTACAACAACATTTCAGCCTTGTCCTACATCCTGATTGGCTGACTCAACTGGCTGTAATGGAGAAAAAAAAGTAAAAACATGGAGGTGAGATTAAGCGGGCGTGGAGCAGTGGATCTTTCTGGGAGATCTTCCTTCTACTGACACAAATAGTCTCACATGGCTTTGTGGCACAAAAGCATTTTTTTTTATTTTAAAAAATAAACAGTGCCTCTAAAAGAGAGCAAGTAGGAGTGGGAAGAAGCTGCAGTCAGCAGGAGTGCAGTGAAGCCAAAACAAGTGGCAGTGGAGAGAAGCAGAAGCCAGCGGGAGCAGAAACACCAAATAATAATGCAGAAGGTAACCAGTGTCATAAAAAAGGAAATAAGCCCTAACCATATATTATATAAAACAGTGGATGGTTGACCATCCACAACCAAGGCTGCATTAACATCTTGAGAGTTGATGACATCAGCGAGACCTCTCAAGCTTTGCTCTCGAGGTCTGTATGATGTCATCAACTCCCTTGATGGAAGCACAGCCTTGTTGTGGATGGCCAGCCATCAGTTATTCTATATATAGTACATTTTCTGACCCAGATTTAACTTCTGTTCTTCTTGTTTTAATACATGCCATTATTATGCATATTGTGCATGTGTGCGTGTGTGTACACGCACACACACAGTGTGTATACTGAAGAAAGACATTGCTGTAAGTTTGTGGCTTCATGTCTAAGATGAAATTTAAAACAGAAATATTTTTTTCTTCATAATTGTTTTTACTAGTCAGGCTTGACTATTAGTAAGAGAGACTTGTCACTGCTCAATGCTCACTGGCATTGTCACAGTAAGTGACAAGACTGCTATTATATTTCATAATAAGTAAGTAATAAGCTATGACAAGGTGTGCATAAAAGGATTTTAATGCACAGCCCAGAGGCATGTTAGGATCGGGAAGTGCATTAAAATCCTTTAATGCACACCATAATGTGGCTTAACACACTTATGAAATGGCTTGTAAGTATTGTATTTATAATAAAAAAATCAAAAAATGTTGTTTACCATTTGGTTTTGTTTAAATATGTAATCATTCCAATAAAAAAATTGTAAAAAGCTTGTGTGAGAGTTGATTAGATAGTGCCAAGTGTGCTATTTTAGCCAGTAGAAGAAGAATCAGCATTTATATAGCACTTTTCATACACAGTGTATCCCAAAGTGCTTTACAAGCAATGCTAGACTGGTAGTGAAGTGACCAAATGTGTAGTGGTGGTCATATCGCACATCAACACCCACACACAGCATGGACAATTGCATGATCTATTTATGGGAAGGGGAATGTTGGCCAGGACACTGGGAATGTCCCCTACTCTTTGTGAAGAATGCCCTGGGTTCTTCTTCCGCCTGGAAAGTCACCAGGGCAGGACCAGGATGGGTAGAAGGGACTTCTGTTTAACCTTTCATTTGAAGGATGGCACACCCCAGCAGTACAGCACCCCGCTAATACTGCACTCGGATGACAGCATTTTTAGGCATGAGTCCATCACGGTGTGGGATGAGAACGCACGACCTTCTGGTTCAGAGGAGGATGTGCTACCAACTGAGCCACACTGACAGTAGGTGGCACTGTTGGCACAGTGACAACCCATGGCTTGATCGTCTGCTTTAGTGCTGGCACCGTGTTTCTTTGTCGGTTCCCCCCCCATCCATTCAAGAGCACAATGGAGCAAAATAGTAGCAGTGTAGGCATCTGCTTTGGTGGCACCATGTTTTTTGTTGGTCTCCCTCCCATAACACGCCCCAACAGCACAGCAGTCATTTTTCTGGAGATGCATGCTGAACCCCTCTCCTGTGCAGTGCAGTGCAAACCCCCTCCCCCCCGGTGAGCAGACTTGCATAGCTAACAGACACAGCACCAGTTCAGTATTTGTCACTTTCCCAACCCTCACAAAGTCTGGAAATGAGGCTGGGGAGCAAGAAATGGCTTTCCCTGTTGCTGTCCTCCCTCTTCAAACAATCAGACTATAGTCAGGTGAAGCTTTAAATCACTCAGTCTCCTGGCCCTCGCAAACTCTGCAGATGAAGCTGGGGAGCTGATTATGAGCAGCAGCAGCAGATTTTCATTGTGGCTAGAGCCATATCTTCACTTGCTCTCCCTTGCCTACCCCTCCATGACAGAATGAAAAGCATGAATGTACTGATTTTTATGTTTGCTTGCACGCATGTGCAAGAAACATAGTGCCATCATCAGAGTTTTCGGGGGTGTGTCACCCCCTCTTCCAATTCAGTCAGTGTGTTGGCAGGCGCGGCCGCAGTTCTCCAATGCCTGCTGGAGCTGTCTATGACAGCTCCAAAATGCAGTGGAGTACAGTTGAAAGGGGGAGCTATGCTTCAGGGAGCAGTGATAAGATATCGCCTGCTCATGCGCGCTTCCCCTACACACACACACACACACAAGCATGCATACTGCGTGCTGCCCCCCCCAAGCACACACTGTACAGCCTGGGGTGCCCAATCCCCTGTTGGCCGTGCTCGCGCCCCCAAAAGTTTCCACATGCCTCACTGCGCCCACCCCAGCGTGGCAATCTCATCCCTATAGCCGATGGGGTGCCCAATCCCCATCGGGCTCCACTGCCCTCCCCCAGAGTACAGGGTGCCATGCTGGGAGCCCACCCCAGCGGGCAACTGATGTTATGGCTCACGGGGTGCCCAATCCCCGCCGGCTCCAGACCCCCCAACCAGTTATCCTTGTGCACGCTGAGAGCCCACCCCAGCATGGCAACGTCCCGCATCGTCATTTTAAAAACAACCTGGAAATAAAAACTGTCCCTCGGGCGCTTCTCCCCTGCCCCTCCCACAACCCGCACCCACCCACTGCGCACCCTGCCTCCCCACACACCCTCACCCCATACTTACCTCCGGACCTCGGCGCGATGATCTTCGGTGGACCGCAAACATGTCTGCACTCTTCAAAGCCGACCACGAACTGAGGAAATGCCGGTAAGCTGTATAATGGGATAGATAGGGTTTTTTCAACTTTTCTGCATATCTCAGACAGTTTTGGGAATTTTTCTACCAAATTTTCAACATGGGGTTTTTGGGACCCCTTCTCATGAATGATGTCACTGTCATGGCATTATTCGGGCCCGAAGGATGATTTCGCAGTCACTGCACAAAATCACCTTTCAGGACCAATTAATGAAATGACACTGCCAGTGTTCATAAGGTGGGCTCTCAAGAAGCCTATTTTGAAAATTTGGTGGAAAATTTCCAAAAAATGACTGTTTTACTAGCGTGCGTTGCACAGTTCCTACACAGGCTCGTAAGTTCGCGAATTTTCAATATTTTCACTCCAGATTTTCAACATTGCCATTTTACCACACCTTCTTATGAGTAGTACAGCTGTCATTTTTCACATCTCACCCAAAACGTGTTTCCGACCATGTAGCGCACATTGGCACAGTGGGTGTGCGAAATCAATGTACGGGACAAATTAAGAAAATCACAGTGACACTGTTCATGAGCAGAGGTCTTAAAATGGCTATGTTGAAAATTTGGTGAAAAAATTCCTAAAAATGACTGTTTTATGAGAGTGCGTTGCGCAGTTCCTACACACACTCGTAAGTTCGCAGATTTTCAATATTTTCACTCCAGATTTCCAACATTGCCATTTTACCACACCTCCTTATGAGCAGTATAGCTGTCATTTTTCACATCTAGCCCAAAATGTGTTTCCACTCATGTAGCGCACAATGGCGCAGTGGGTGTGCGAAATCAATGTATGGGGCACATTAAGAAAATTACAGTGAACTGTTCATGAGCAGAGGTCTTAAAATGGCTATGTTGAAAATTTGGTGAAAAAATCCCTTAAAATGACTGTTTTACGAGCGTGCGTTGCGCAGTTCCTACACACGCTCGTAAGTTTGCGAATTTTCAATATTTTCAATCCAGATTTTCAACATTGCCATTTTATTACACTTCCTTATGAGCAGTACAGCTGTCATTTGTCACATCTTGCCCAAAACATATTTCCGCCCATGTAGCGCACAATGGTGCAGTCGGTGTGCGAAATCAATGTATGGGACACATTAAGAAAATCACAGTGACACTGTTCATGAGCAGAGGTCTTAAAATGGCTATGTTGAAAATTTGGTGACAAAAGTCCATAAAATGACTGTGTTACGAGTGAGCATTGCGCAGTTTCCACACCCTCAACTTTCATGACTTTGTAATATTTTCAGTCCAGATTTTCACCAGTGGCATTTTTCCACACTTCCTTATGAACAGTACAGCTGTCATTTTTCAGAACATGGCCGAAATGTGTTTTCACACTTTCAGCGCAGAGATGCGTGGTCGCTGTGGGAAATCATTGTTCGGGACAGATAAAGAAAATCACAGTGACACTGTTCACGATCAGAGGTCCCAAAATGCCTGTGTTGACAATCTGCTGAAAAAATCCCAAACTAATTACATTACTGGTGTGTGTTGCACAGTTTCTATGCACGCTCGTCACTTCACCAGTTTTTTTTTATATTTTTACTGCAGATTTGCAACATTGCCATTTTTTACACCTCCCCATGAACAGTACAGCTGTCATTTTTTACATCCTGTTTGGAATGCTTTTGTACCTGTGGTGCTAAATGCCATAGTCGCTGTGCATAAGCAGCTTTCAGCTAACAAACTGATATTGCCACTGTTCATGAGGTGGGGTCACAAAAAAACCATGTTGAACATTTGGAGTGAAAATACCAACGAATGCCTGAGGTGTTAGGGTTTCCAACCATAATGCCCTCCCTGTAGAGAATGACAGGCATCAGGGATGTGACTTGGGATTCTTGCCTGTAATGCTCATACCATTCCACACCCTGCAGCCAGTGAGAGGCATCGAGGTATGCCTTGGACTCTTCGGCCCCAAAGTTCACCCCATTCTCCTATACCGCACCCATCTCACCGTACTTCCTGATGGAATGGGGTGCGATAAGGGCCAAAGACCCAAGGCACACCGTGACACTTGTCAGTGTCTGCAGGGTGGGTGGTGAAATGGTGTGCCGTTATGCCTGATTGACCCAAAGGCACACCCCTATGCCTGTCACTCTCTGCAGGGTGGTGGTGGTGGGGTTGGCTTCAGTTCAATACTTCACTGCCATTCCTATTACGCAGCTTTGTAACTTCTACACTACCACTGCCAATGCCAGCAAGCAAACATTCGGCATTGACAAATGCTTGTTTTTTTACATTTAATGTATATGTAGGAGTGCCATAGGGATACAGAGTGTAACAGTGATTGTGCTGAGGTGTTGGTGTGTTACCAAGGAGACCGAGAAAAAAACAGTGTTTTACGCAGAGGCCACAAAAATTAATTGAGTTACTTAAGAGGTTTAAATGTTTATTTAATGAGTGGATAATGTTTTGTAGTGTGTTGAGTATAGCTCATTTTTTGAAGATTGAGTACAAATGGTTAAATAAAGATAAATAAAAATCATGGTAGTAGAGTTAAGAAATCTCAACATGCTGGCTGCTGACATTCTTTTATTTTTATTTTAGTAGAACAGTGATGTTTACATAAGTAGTTTTTTTGGGAGGAAAACAAGATTCAGCACCTGACCATGCATTTCTAAAGATTTAAGGCACAGTCTGGTGATGTTGCTCGGCCGATGAAATTTCCAGATTTTTTTCATGCCATTTTATAATACATTTTTCATTTCATATCAGACATCTTCATGTGAGGAACCCTGGTTCAAGTCCTTCAATGGCACTTGCAAAACTACAAGAGCACTGCCATATTTGTTAGCTAGCTGGTAAGGTGGGACTCGCCATCCGATTCCCACTGCTTCTGGGAAGCTAACTTCCATTTAATGCTGTGTGTGTGCACAGTGTATGCTCTCAAGAAAGTCATATATGTAAGTTCATGGCTTACTGACTTCATGCCTAAGAAAAAGTTTAAAACTAAAATATTTTTCTTCATAATTTATTGACTAGTAAGGCTTGACTTCTGAAGGTAAGACTTACTCACTGGCATTGTCACAGTGAGTGACTGATGACTACTATATTTCATAATAATATAATTTAAATTTAATGTCACAGGCATCTTCTCATGAGGAAGAGGAACCCGGATGCAAGTGGAAGGCAGTATAGCACAGTGGTTTAAGGCTCTGAGCTGCAAACCTGGAAACTTGGGTTTGAATCAGACAGCCCCGACTTGCATACTGTATGACCTTAAGCAAGTCACTTAACTTCCTTGTGCTCCCTGGCCAGATCTATAAACAAGCTTTCAGCTTAGTGTGTCTCTATTGGTAAAATAAAAAAATATATATATATAAAGTGCACAGTTATATTTGCTAGCTTGAAGGGTGGGACCAGTCAACTGATTCCCACTGCTTCTGTGCAGCTGGCTGCCATTTTGTTCTGTGTTAGTACACAGTGTGCACTTAAGAAAGATGTCATTGTACATTTATGGCACATGCCTAAGAAGAAAATTAAAACAGAAATATTTTTTCTTCATAATTTATTTAGTAGTCAGGCTGCACTATTAGTGCAAGAGAATTGTCAGCTCAGTGACATTGCTGCAGTGACTGTATTTCATAATGATATGTTAAATTTAAGCAAGCAGTATTTGTTAGTCATTATATACATACATACATATATATATATATATATATATATATATTTCATCAATACAGTGTAGAATCAATCAGGAATTTACATAATTAAGCAAACTAACAATAAATAAAATAACTAGATAACAAGAGTGGGAAAAAGTGGTGGAACTGGACGTGCAATGAAATGACTAACAAGCAGAGGCAAAAGCATTTGTTTATAAGATTCACATTCCACATTTCCAATGCATTACAGTCACGCTCCACATTTACAATGCATTACAGTCACATTCCACATTTACAATGCATTACAGTCACATTCCACATTTCCAATGCATTACAGTCACATTCCACATTTCCAATGCATTACAGTCACATTCCACATTTCCAGTGCATTACAGTCACGTTCCACATTTCCAATGCATTACAGACACGTTCCACATTTTCAACACATTCCAATCACGTTCCACATTTGTTCATCAGATTTATGTTCCACATTTATGACACATTGCAGTCATGGCTCACATTTTCAACACATTCCAGTCGTGTTCCCCATTTTTTTTCATCAGATTCACATTCCACATTTCCAGCACATTACAGTCACATTTCACAATTTCAACACATTATAGTCATGTTCCACTTTTTTCACCAGATTCATGTTCCACATTCTCTACATATACAGGGGTTACATCTGGCAGGAAATGACAGGAACTCAGTTCCATCTGCTCTGACACCCTTCTCCATTCAATAATATCAACAGTTCCACCTCCTAGGGATGACGGTCCCACCTCCTGCATATGTAGGGATTGCAATTTCACCTCCATAGCATTTCCAATTGAACCACTGACCACATTCAATCACATTCCACATTTTCACAGATTGTTCAGCCAGAATGGCAATTGGCAATTGCCATGCTACTCTTGAAGGCTGTGAGGAGTCTTTTCCACTGCGCCTCAGACATCTGGAGCAGTGTAAACTCCACACATGCATATCTCTCCTTGACTGCACACTGAGGATCGCAAAAGCTTGTGGGCAGACTTTTCACAACATGGCTCAGAGCTTATGTCCAGCCCTGTGCCATGACACTTGGGTTTTGGCAGTGCACCAAAAGCTTCCCCTGCAACTGCTCCTGATTTGACAAATTTGGGTGCAATTGGGACAGTTTTCACATATTATGGCAGCTTGCTCCAAATATTATATCAGGAGTGCCACAAGGTAGACCAGAAAAAGTTGGTCTACCTTGCTGCAATTGCCACACGAGATAGAAAATTCTGTTAGATCTCTGCAAGCCCTGTGCACTGTATCATCGGCACACTGGGGCTTGAGGTGATCTAAGAGTTTTGAAAATCCTGCCCTATGTCTCCTGTTTGGCCCACCTCTTAAATCTAGTGGTCACATCTGCGCTGCATCACTGTTCTGAGGCTATAAGCACGACTGCCTTAACAGCACACTGACCATCTGTCCTCATTTGCTTCACTCTGTAAGGGTGACTAACCAACTAAGAGAAGTGCACCAATGACTTGGTCTGTCTTAATATTGATTGATACAGGAGGTGAGTACCAGATGGAATTCATCCTACTTGATGCTCTCTAGACTCCTCAAGCAGAAGCAGGCACTTCATGATATGTCAATAGAGTGCAATACTTGGGGGAGTCCTAGCAGGTCTCCTGAGAAATACTGGTAATGATCATACTAAAGTGTGACAGAAATTATCCTTTCTAGCTTGGGATTTAGAGAGGAAACACAAACTATCAAGATTTCTGTTTTTTGCCTAGTTTTAACAAGTGGATGGAAGTAGATTCTTTCTCTACAACAGCTCTAGGCATCTTTCTATCCTGCCTGAAGCTTCTGTGAGTGCTGGGTCACAAAACCTGCTTTCAGTGAGAGTCCAAAGTGGCCTTTGATTGGACAGGAAGTCTAAGGAGATCATGTAGTCTCACAGTCAGTTCCAGTAGCTGAATAACAAATAATGAAGTGCAAATAACTAGTTGGGACCCCCGAATACAACTGCTTGAAAAACATTCGCAATCATGTATTCACATACCCCGACTCTGCATCCATGTCCTCCTCTTTATGGGCTGCTGCCAGTATGGAGGCAGCTGTACTGTTGCCATTTTGTGGCATTACTGCATCCTGGTACAGCCCTGTGCTATTTAAATGGTGTTTGCGAACCCCTTAATTTAGCACAGCAAGAACAGTGTGCTATTTGCTTCCTGACTACTGTGCTACAGTGTTTTGTGAGTGTGGCTGTTATGCCAATCATGGCCATGCTAGTGAAGGCAGCCCCATTTGCAGCAGTTTTGTGTACTGCAGTGCTTGCATCCCTCATGAATTGCACCATGTGTGCATGTTTTGTTACTATGCCTGCATTGCTGGCTGTGCTTTAGTTCTCATTAGCAGTGGTGTCTTGCCCTGCTATCCTTCAGCTAATGGACCCCTTCAGCTAGCATGTGTTACTTCCACAGTGTTGGACTGGAGTGCTAATGTGTCTCCACTAACTGCAGCTGTTTCCTCTTGAAGGTGCTCCTTGAATCAGGACATATGAAATGGGACATGCTACCTGAAGTAGCACGCCTTTCCTGTGTGGTATTTATTTCATGAATCTAGCTGAATGAGTGTTTTAAAGCAAAGACTGTTTCTAAGGTGCCCTATTGCCACTGCTTGCTCTATTGGCTCAGGCTAAGAGGTTAAATCCTGGCCCACCCTCTCACCTACATTAACCGAGGGATGAGCAGTGATTGTAGATGTAGTGCCCCATGGGTGCTAATAAGATCCTAAGTTAGTGAAGATGAAGTGGTGATGGACTGCATGTGAAACTTGAGCTTTGGCAATAAAAAATAAGTAGACCATGTGGGCTAGTAAAAATACTGTTGGGGCCATTGAGATTTGGCTGGATGTATGAGGAGTCCAAGAGTGGGACTGTCCACCACAAAAAAAATCTGAATATAGGTCTCTGGTTGTCCCCTGTGGTGTGAACTGGCTGTTCTAAGGTGCTTGATGACAGGCAGATGGCATGACTGAGTGGTGGTTACAGTGCTGTGCATGCAGAAGGCTAGGCTGCGAGCATGCCCAGTGCGAGAAAACAGTGCAAATTTTGTGTAGCCTCCCTTTTTTCATCACATGACTACCACACAGTTTTCCACACAGCTACTATAGTAGCAGGTGCTGTTTGGGGGATAAGTATATAATGCAACTAACAGAGTAAATCTTACCAGAGACCTGGAAAGTGTAACACTGTGATGTCTCCCCTATGGAGAGTAAAAGTCTGTAAAACTGCACCTGTTGATGTCAATGGGTCCTGCTTGGTCTAAAGAGCTGGTAAATGTTGCAAGCAAGGGACCATCCTGAGCTTTGGACTGCAGTTTAATGTTTAGGGGAAGGGGAAATTGTTTAACCAGGAAAGGCACACTAAGCTGAAAGCTTGATTCCAGGTGCGACATGGGAGTACAAGGAAGTTAAGTGACTTGCTCAGGGTCACACAGAATGCAAATGGGGCCATGGGATTCAAACCCAGGTGTCAAGGTTTGCAGCTCAGAGCCTTAAACCACTGCACTATTCTTCCTCCAACATCGATACCTAGAGACCGATACCTGGGAAGGGGGACAAAAGTGGGAGGATGAGACCACAGGTTCCATTTTGTGTGATTTACACAGTTTCATTTTACTAGGTGGAGAAATAAACTAGGATAGGACACAGTGTTTTGCAAAGGTGTTGTGAATTGTGAATCTGTAGGGCTGCTCAGCTGAATTGTAATCGCAGGTCTGTAGCATTTGTGATCTGAACTGCAACTGCCTGTCTGGGTGCTCTAGTTACCAACTTTGTGAACTGAGAGGTCCAATCACCTGAATCGTATCTGGGAGTGAGAGTTCCAGATACCATGAGTATGGCAGCCCCAGTAGCTTGACTCCAGGTCCAAGTTTATCTTCCAAGCGATCCAGTCAGAGAAGTTTCTATGAGCCATCTAGTAAGTCATCACAGATGTTTTGGTTTTCTTAATCTTAGTTTATTTTTTAATTTTCTTGACTTCAGTATGGGGAAGGGGAAAACTGTTTAAACAGGAAAGGCACACTAAGCCAAAGCTTGTTTCCCAGGGCAAGCTGGGAGCACAAGGAAGTTAAGTGACTTCCTAAGGGTCACACAGTATGTAAGAGGGGAACTGATGGGATTAAAACACAGGTCTCCAGGTTTGCAGCTCGGTGCCTTTAACCACTACGCTATACTGCCTCCCAGTCCCATGTATGTATGTAAAGGTGTCGACGTAATACCGTACAGTAATAACTCTGTGAATTTTTATGGCTGTGGGAGAATCCTACAACCGTTTTGCCTTCAGTAGCTTCAAAATGGCCAATCGTGGCAGGCTTTCATTGGACTTTTGGAAGTATCCTTCCAAAAGTCCAACTGAGTTGGGAACACTCCACCATGGTCAGCTGCTACGGAATAACAGCCACACCATTTTGGCTGTTACTTCTGTATTTGGTACAAGAACTGTGCATACGTGCCTTGCGCGCATGCGCAGTTCCACTGGAGCCGCAGTTTTAGGAATAGCAAAATGCCATTCACCGCAACTATGCACATGTGAATGCCATGCATGCGCAGTTGTGTCACCGCTGCCATCTTGTGAATGCCACTAGGCTGCACTCGCTCTCCGCAGCTTCGCAAGCTTGCCACAGCCGCATCAACTCTGGCTAAAGCTTGTCTAAGTGGTCATAGAATTCCATTAATAGAAAAATAACCTTCAGCAGGGATTTGATTATAACCAAAATTGGTTTCTTTAGCACAAAATGATACTAAATGTGTCACTATGACTAAATCAATGCTCTTTTGCAATTCAAGGAGGAAATGTTTTGACCTACTGTCATTTACTTTTGAGTATTTGGGCCTTACTCTTGATAGTACGGCAGTCTCGTTTGAGCCCTATATTTCCTTATTGGTTAAAGCGGTACATACGCACCTTGGAGTTCTACTGTTTACTATTTAAAAGGACATTGTCAACCTTTTTTGCATCATATTATTTCTAATTAGAAACCCACTTTTTATGATTACTTATCTCTTCTAAAATTTATTGATGTTGCTGGTAGTTATATTTGCCCCTTGTTTGGCATAACCAAAATATGTGGTAATGCATATTTATACCCAGCCTTGCTTTGTCTCAAATCCTTGATCTACTCTCACTGCATATTACCTGAACATTAGAAACACCCCCAAAACAGTGCAGCCGACCATGATGCACAAGTCTTCTCTACTTCCACTGCATCATGAGTGGCTAGACTGTGTTAGTGGTATTCCTAAGTGAAAGAAAGATGCAGTGGGAGTTGATTCACAAATGTAAACAAACATGTTCTTGTGTGGTAACACCAGTATGGTGGACAGTATGGTTTTTCCTTTTTAAAGAAAAAAAATGTCAGAATCAAACTACCAGCTCCACTAGCAGTCTCTTCAGAATGTGAACAATTATACAATGTGTTTTTTAAACTAGGGACACTTTGAGGCCTAAAGGGGTTGACAGTGTCCCTTTAAATTCTCTTTTCTTAAGGTAGCCAGGTAGCTCAACAATAGTGATACCACCTGCCATGCTGGCAACCCGAGTTCAGGAGTGGACTCAGAGCACTAGTGGTCGAGTGGGGGGGGGTGCGGAGGACTGAGCATCCTAGTGACTGTTCTCCTCCTCCTCTGGGTGGGGGGGTACAGTGCCCAGTGTTAGCCTGCCCTGGCGGCAGGTTAGGGCAGACCACTGGGACAATGACATGGGGCCGAGAAGTGTCAGCCATCTGATGACTCATGCACAGGAGCATGCATGATGACATATTGACTGCATTGCATGCCGCTCTTCCAGGGGATAAGCACAGGAAAGAAAAGTTCTCTGATCCGGAAGGATGATCTCCCAACCCCCCCCCCGCAGGCCCTGTACTGACAACCTTAGCATGGATGTACCGGATCCTGAAAGTGCAGCTCAAAAGAATCTCTCTGCCAACCCACCATGGGGGGTAAGCAGTGGAGGACAGAGTTGAAAAGATTGGGAGAAGTCAGGTGATGGGACGTGGGTGGGTGATAGGACCCAGTGAGGGGGAAACTACAGCTACAAAAAATACTCTTTTCTTCCTGATAGCAGGAAGTTACTTGCCCAGAGCTTTCTCCTTCCTGTCTTGGATTAGGGTTTGTAGTGCCCCAGGGAGCTTGGGGGCACCACAGAAACCAGTGGAATTGGGAGCATCACAGAAAATAGGGGTCAGACAGTTATGAGGACCCTGGCAGCTTAATGGGAAACCCTTGAAAAGCTTAGGGGACCCTCTGAAACACAGAACAGGCCCCTCTCCAGCAAACAGTCCTAGCGGTCTAAATTCAGGGTTTTAAAAGAAAATCAATTTTTTTTTCCTCTTTGTATTCCCTTCCCCCTGCTCAAGACTGACACCTAGTGCACTAAGGCCATGCCAGTTTGGCACATTCCTGTCCCAGCAGGGGAGAAGGAAGCCAGGCTGAGCCCTCTCAGCCAATCCCTGTGGCCAGGGTAGATTCAAATTTGGAGACTTTTGTTTTTAAGCCACTGACCCAGCCTCAGGAGGCTGACCTCTGGATGAAGGAGCCAATCCTCTGGCAGGTAGCCAGGACTGCCCCACCCTAGAGGAGGCTCTGTACATGCTGGAGACAGGAGAAAGAGTTTGACCAGAGAGGGTGAAGGACGGTAAGGCAATGGATGTCGGCTTTTCTGTTTGGAGGTTGAAGCGAATCCCCTAGGTCCGTTTGGTGTAACTCCCTCCAGAAGATCTCCAGTAGCAGCCTTGGTCAGTTTTCGGCAGAAATTTGCCATCTAGTTGGGTCCCCCAGTGTGGTAAGTCAGTCTATTTGGCTGGGAAACAGACCCAGTGAACCTTTTATGCAGCAGTCTCCAGCAGAAGATGCCTTATCACTCCTTTGTGGTTGTGCATTCCCCAAGGTACAGAAATCCTTGTTGAACTCCAGGGGCTCCTTCGCACACCTCATCTAGAATTCCTCCGGTGCCTCTTCTTTAACCCAGGGAGGGTCCCCAGGAAGCCCAGCATCACCTGCACCCATCTCCACCGACCTGAACCAACCCCAAGTCTTCTCCATGATGCCCCAGGTTCGAGATGCCAGTCATAAGTGGTAGCCAGCTGATAGCTAGGGCCCACCAAAGTGAGTCAGGTTAGAGACTGCCCCGGCTCTGACTTGAGGAACTTCAGTTGTCCGCCAAACTCAGAGTCATGTTGTCCATTCTCCTGCATAGACATTGTCCCAAGGTGGCAATAGTACCGGTGGCCTATACCAAGGCCTCACTGAGGATTGCCAGCCTCTGTCTCTCATCCCCCGAGGTGGCGTAAGTACTGGTGGCCACGCAAGAGACCACAATGAAGGTCGCCACGCTCGTGATTGTACTGTATGTAGGTATCTCGTGTTCCAGTAGCTCATCAAGTGGTCACACCGAAGATTGACAGATTCTGAAGCTGCAGGGGTGAGGTGATAAGGGTTCCAGGGACCTACCCAGAGGTCATCCAGTGGATCATCGCACCCAGCATCCTTTCCTTGACTAGATAGCACCTGCCCTCCTGCCAAAGGTCATCACAGCTGACAACTCCAGATAAGGGTTCTCCTCACCTACAACCAGGCGCTTCCCTTTTGATGTTGCCTCAGTGACACCAGGAGTCATCTTCTTTCCAGGGCAGGTGGCCAATAGTGCTTTATTCTGTTTCTGGTTCACTGGGGGATGCCCCATTTTATGGCCTGTATAGGAAGCACTTCCTTGAGTTCACACTCTGCGGTCGGCCAACCAAAATACTAGAAACCCAAGCCTGGTGCATCGGATTGCTATGTCCTTAGGACTTGAATAACCTGGACTTTTGTATGACATTAGTGGGGCCAGTCTGTGGTCCTGGTAATCTTATTCATTCTTTCTTGTGTGTGATAGCGATAGTGAATGCTAAGTCTTTTCTGTGTGCTCCAACTATTGCTAATGAACCTTGCATCTTGGCTGTAGAGTATGCCTCCAGCCTCTCCTTCCAGATTTATCTGGCATCGCCCTAAACTATAGGGGTACGAACCACCACAGCTCGTCCACCACAGGATGTAGGTGGGTGATAGGACCCAGTGAGGGGGAAACTACAGCTACAAAATATACTCTTTTCTTCCTGATACCAGGAAGTTACTTGTCCAGAGCTTTCTCCTTCCTGTCTTGGATTAGATTTTATTGTTTTTTACAGCATCCAATATCAGTGCACTATAAAGAGTGAGGGTCCTGTATAATAAAATATGCTTTGCTTTATACCGTCCTTCACGGGCACATCATTGTGTTCTTTTCTTCCTTGCAATGGTTAACTTTGAATCAATGATTCATATTTATACTTCTGTTTTAAAAATGTTTCTTTGAGCTTGGTGTCAAATTCATGCCCATGGATTTTTTAAACTACTAGATCAGATGGGATTCCAAGATCTGCAGTTTCTGACCATTTTTGGGCTATCCAATAGGGCTGTGCAGAATATTCAAATTCTGATGCAATGGAAGTCCATGGAATTTCAGAAAATGCCACCTAATTCCTCGAAATTCCTGAAATTTCCAAAGTGGAAAGTTTTTCACTGAATAGTAATTTGCTGTTTACATAAACTGTAGCTTCCCTTCCTGCAATCTACGGAATATTACCTCACACTGTATGTGATCCACAGAGCATTATTCCCCAGTTTTCACAGAAATGCTTTCTGTTTTTCTTGGTATCCCACAGAATTCAAAATGCATTGAAAGAGAGAGAGAGAGCAAGACAGAGAAGTAGTTATTTGAGTATTTGAAAAAAATACTGCCTAGTTGCTCATTACACAACACCCTTGAAAGGAATGTGTTTGATTCATTGGGAAAATTCAAGAGGCTTACTTGTCTGGGACTCTCATGGCTCAGATGGTAAGAGCTGAGGCACAGATTGCTGATGTCCTGGGTTCAAGTCCCAATGAGAGTCACGTTTTTCCTTTCAGTTCCACAATTGGATTACAGTATTCAAAAACAATTCCAAAAAGGATTTTTGAAGCAGAGTTGCCATTCTGCATGAATTCTGCTGGCGGACTTCAGCAGTCCATGAAGCTCCACTTCCCAGATACAGACTTTTCAGGGACAGAGAACATTGGCATACAGGGTTGTGATGTGCTGCCATTGTTTGTATTTAAGTCAATTACCAGTCCTAATTTTATGCATTTGTTAAAAAGTTGTGTTGTTGTCCTGTAAGACTCGTAATAGCTTTTGATATTACTAATATTCTGAAATGTGTATTGTCTGTATATTTATTGTATCCTGATCATCCTTGAAAATGGACTATATAGCTCAAGGATTTCCCAAATTATCAAAAAAAATGAAATCAAATGAACAGAGGTGCCAGTATGACTAAAAAATTACATGTGGAGTTCCATCCAAGTTCCTGGAGTTTCAGCCTGCTCTGGAGTTCTGCATTACTTTCTGTTTGTGTCCGACTCTAATTTTGTAACTCTTTGGATCCACTGTGTTTGGTGCTTGTCCTTTGGTCCACTCCTCAGGAGAAAGTGGCATATGAAGTCCTCTTTCCATGTGTGAGGTTGTGGGATGGAGTGACCCAATAGCCTGTGCAGGGAGTACTGTTCGCAGCAGCCCTCTCCTGTTCATTATTTTCATTGCTCCTTGGGTCCCAGCTCCTGCCTTTAAGACTGATCCAGTGCCCAGCAGTTCCAGAAGCAGTGGAGAAGTCAGCTGTTCCTGTGCCAGCATGAGGAAGAAAGACCAAACAGCTGCTGTTGGAACTGATGACTTTCTACCCTGTCTGCATAGCAGCAGAGACCTTTGACTTTTCCTGAAAAGAAACATATACATAGATTTCCAGCAAGAAATCTTAATCCTAATTATCTCAGTTTTAACACCTGATTTCCTCTGCTCTTATTCTTTAATGTTATAAAGAAAAAAAAATAATTCAAGTAGCATTTTATTGCTGTTGGTTTATGCTTTTTTTCAGGTCAAGAAGAAGATGGAACCTTTGTCCACATATGGTGTAAGCAGCTAAAATGATGGCTTTTTCTTTTCCAGTTCAGTTGGATGAGGAGACCAGGCCTTATAAGTGTTGTGCCAGACCATGAAGGGTCTACCAGATGGGTTACTGAAAATGTTTCTGTTTTAATAGGATGTTTCTATTTACTGTGTATGCAGTGAGGTGTACTAAAATGCTTAACGTACAGTACTTCCAATATGCCCCAAGGTGAGGAGCCTGACTGTAGGCCTTAGCAGTACATTGAAGGCTACAGGACATGGCTCATAACAGCCCCTGGGTTAGGAGCATGTCTGCCTGGCCCCAGCATTATGCCAAAGGCTAGAGGACATAGTTGGCAATATGCCCTAAGTGAAAGGAATGTGTTTCAAGGGTAACTCGATGTCCTTTGTCCTACCCCCCTCACCATGTAGAATGTTGCTGAGCAGTCTTAGCACCCCTCATGCATTCCTCTGTCTGTAATAGTGGTAGGTAGAAGGATGGCATATCCAGAGACCAAACTCCTCCTGCTGGAGAATCTAGAGGTTGCTGGTAGCACCCACATTTTCCTTGCTGAAGGCACAGGAGTTATAGCTGCTGACCCAAAACAGGGATTTTATAATTTTCTTGGTCACAACAGTCTGTACTTTTTGGTCTAACATGACAGAACAGACAGCAGCCCAGGAGGCAGAATGTTCTGTACCAGAGACAGGAAGCATGTTAAGGGAGCGTTTTCATCTAACAGGCTGCAGTCTGTTGTGTTCAGCTCTGCTACAGAGAGCAGACTGAGCTTAATGCTGCTGCCTGTTTCTGGAAACCTCAGAACATGCATGGTTCCCGTATTTAGGACTGTAGCTAGAACTGGAGTCGCTGGGTGGTGACAGCCTAATCATTGCCCCTCAGGGGATATGGGGATGATCCAGCTAGATGGGTTCTGAACTTGAAACAATCAGGTATATGATAGAACTTTTCCCTATCTCCAGCTACTGTTCCAGACTCAGAGGGTGAGATTCCCAGGAGATTAGGTACTGATGCCTTCTACAGGTACTCTCTGGGTACTGACTTGAATATGGGGAAAAGGAGTTTATGATAGAAATGGGAGTAGAAGCATGAGCTGTGTGCTGTGCCTCAGCTGATCCCAGGTGTGAGCACGAATTTTGTGCCAACTACCTCAGTAAACCCACATGCTGTCTGACTCTATTCCTAGTTCAGGACAATGATTGTTTTACAGTAAAGACTTTTCAAGTAGCCCCATAGCCTCTGAATGTCTCATTATCTCAGATTAACAGGTTAAAGCCCAGCTGGACCCCCTACCTACTGTAGCGGAAGGCCACATAGTAAATGTAACATGATTTGAAATGCAGTTCTTTACTCACTTATCACTGTCTGTGCCTCTGTATTGTTAGTGAAAAGTCTGGGTCACCACTGTTATTGGACTTCATCCCAGTGAGCTCTGCCCAGTTACCAAAGCCTAAATAAATAAAATATAAATAGTGACTTTTGATCTTCAGCCAGTTATACATCAAATGGTACTGTATGATCAAATCACCTACTGTACTTTGTCAAGCAGAAAATTAGGGACAAGCCAAAATTAAAAAACAAAACATATGTTTTAAAGTGCAGGGATGGGAAACAGCTGGGGCTGGTGGCACCAGCCCGTGTTAAATATGTGCTTTTCAAAA
This sequence comes from Neoceratodus forsteri, assembly GCA_016271365.2. Lineage (NCBI taxonomy): Eukaryota > Metazoa > Chordata > Ceratodontiformes > Ceratodontidae > Neoceratodus > Neoceratodus forsteri. Next base: position 797,597,527 of record CM057459.1, on the reverse strand, counting down.
AAAAATATTTTTCTTAAAGCCTACAAATTTATCTGAGACTTCTACTAGTGTTGGTGTCTGGCCTCTTGTGGATAACGGTTAGCACAAGTGCTCTACCAGCGTGCAGGCCTTTGAAAAAGGATGTTGAAAAATAGTCATTATTTAACAGGAGCCAGCATGTGAGAGGGTCATTTTGTTTTAATATGTCTTGGGTGGCCTATACTGAATTTGCTGCTCTCACAGTGAACCACCAGTAAACATTGATTTGGGCCAATTGTATTTATCACTGTTCTGTAATTGTTTTCCATATTTTTAATGAAGAACACAAGTAGCATTTTGTGTCTGTGTGGCTTCACATGCACACATCTCAGTACACATATACTACTGGACTTCCAGACTACATGCATGATGTACCTCATACAAGAATAAACAGAACACAGTCTAAACAGTCAGCCAATTAAGCTGTAGCAGCATGCATGGTGAGAAATGTTCAAACTATGAGGTGTCATGGCATAGAAGGGAAGCAAAATGGGCAAGTGAGGGAGAAACTGAGGCAGAAGAGGTACGGGAGGCCCTCCAGTGAGACATGGGAATGTATGGATAACTGAGGCACTGGAATCAGGGTCCAGGGATATGTTTTCTAAATATTAGCAATCACAGGAGGAGCAGATAAAGTTTCCAGAAGTGTTTTGTAATTGTGCAAAGCATTTTACTGCAGCTGATTCAGTCAGTGACCCTATGTGCTCTAACTCTAGATTAAGTCCTAAACAACATGATGTCCTTTTTTGTAATGTCCGCTGTTGCAGTTCCAGCAGAAGCTGATTGCCATCTGTTTTGCCTGTAGCTTTCAGCCACCCTGTGAAACTATGACATACAAATAGCAGGTATGTCATTTCATTCTGAATCTGAAAACATTCTCCTCGGAGATCCCACAATGCCACTCCTGTGTCTCAGCCACTGGGGTTACTACAGAGTGAATCACCCTCTTGAGTGCTTCACTTCTGTGACCTGCTTGCCTGCCACTGGCCCAGTGAGCAAGGAAGCCATAGTCACATCTGAGCCACTGTCCTGTGTGTGCCTTCTCCAAGCTACTGGGCAAGCATAAGCTGACTGAACTTCATACTGTGTGGTGTGCAATAACATTCTATATTTCTGTGCCTTGCACTAGAATATCTTTAAGCTATGGTTATTCATTTACACCTATTGGTAATATTATTAAAATGTCCACAATTCTGATAGCAATATAAAAGCAGTTCTTGACTTTTCTTTGTGTGTGATGTGATAAGTAGGCATAATGATGTTTCTGTGTCTGCAGCAATCAGGCATTACAAAACGACAAACTACAAAATTGTGTGGCCAGTTTAGAATTATTTCTACTTTAATTTATGCTATTCATGAATGGATTTGAACAACCACAACATTCACAAATAATTAGCTGTTGTTGCTTTTTAGAAATGCTGCATGTTCAAGGAATAAAGGACACTATTTTTCTCATTACTAGCTAAGAATAACAGTGAGAATATTGTTGATTCTGATTTTCCCCGAGATTAAATATGGTGCAGTGTTTGGTTCATGGTGTAGCATGTAATGTGTTATTTCTTGATGATTCAGGCTATTGAGTCTTACAGAAAATGACCATGTTTTGGGATTTGCTTTTGTTTCAATAAAACAGAAATAAAAATGGAAACAAAAGGGAACTGTAAGAATCCTGAGACAAGAGAGACCCCTAGAGGTCTTGTTCTGCAATTGCAGTATGAATATTTCTGAAAAGGTCTGCATAATGCAGTTCAGTGCTGTTTTGTATACGGATGAAAAATCATTCCTATTTAGGGTATGGATTTTGGAAATGATCCGTTTCTTGTCTGCTGCTTCAAAAAACATATGACAAATTTCAGAACACTAACTCTGTAAATGGAAATGTCCCTACACAGTCCAAAATGTCACTGAGAGGATAATATGTTGCATTTTAGAAAAGTTGTTTTTTATGTTTACCCAGGATGTCTCCACTGAGATGTAGAAACATGGTTACAGTGGAGTCCTGCTTCTACCCAATTTTAGAGCTGCGATTGAAACATAGGCTGGTCAAGTGGCTTCTTCAAGGTCACACACTGAAGCAGTGAATGTGCGATCTCTTGTTTCATGGTTCACTGCTTGAACAATAAAACTTCACTATCTTTGTATCCATGTTGACTGCAAAGATGCATTGATTTTCAAAGTTATAGCATTTCAAAATATAACAATTTGCTTTTAAAAACAGTGGCTTAAGGAATTATTTATTGTAATACATATTGTATATCCTTGCATATAAGTTGAGTTTTTAGTGACAAAAACAGGCAATGAAGAAAGGGGACTTGACTTATATGTGAGTTCGACTATTAAGTGGCATTTCTATTGCTGTCTGAGAGCTGAAAGAGAAGCTATCTACTTATTTTCATTAGTAATTTAAATTTAGTTGTGCTCATTGATTAATAAACTGTGTTTCAACACCTGTTGTTTGTGTTGTTTATTCTGCAGTCTGTTGTCCTGTCTGTACTGTGCCCCTGAGTTAAATGCAAAGACATGCATTTTTTTTGTTTGATCTCCAACGTGCTGTGAAGCATGAGTCATCACCCATATTGTTAAATTTCAACTCTTCCCCGCTGTGTAGCAGACCCCCACATCCCCTACCGCCTGTATTTGTAACTTTTAACTCTTTCTTGGTGTCTAGCAGACAACCCCTCCCTGTTTCATATTGTATATATTGCTAAATTTCAACTCATCCCTGGTGTCTAGCGGACCTCCCCTTCCTATCCCCAGTCACCCATATTTGTAAATTTCAACTCTTCCTTGGTATATAGCGGACCCCCTCCCTATACCTAATCACCTGTGTTTGTAAATTTCAGCTCTTCCCTGCTCTCTAGTGGATCTCCATCAACCACCCCAGGTAGCACCCCACCACCTCACCTACTTCCCATCCCTGAGCTGGTGACTGGCACAGCCCTTCGCTCTTCACCACAGCTGGCTGCCAACTGACTGCTTAATGAGTGCATACTGTAACAGCTGACTGTACAATACATGTTCATTGACAGCTCAGTTGGTGGCCAACCATGGTGGAGAGCAGAGAGTTGTAGAGGTAGCCAGCTCTGGGATGGGAAGGGGGGGCCTGCCAGGGGAAGGGGGCCACTAGATACCAGTGAAGAGTTGGAATTTACAAATACAAGTGATTGGGGGTAGGTAGTATGGTCTGCTAGATACCATGGAAGAGTTGAAATTAACAAATTTGGGTGATCGGGGATAGGGAGGGGGGCCACTAGACACTAGGGAAGAATTACAATTTACAAATATGGGCAATCAGGGATTGGGAGGGGGTCCTCCAGACACCAGGGAAGAGCTGAAATTTAACAATATGGGTGATCACGGATAGGGTAGGGACCTGCTAGACAGCAGGGAAGAGTTAAAATTTATTGTAATAATACTGGTGATCACTCGGGCTTCACAGCGCATCAGAGATCAAACAAAAAAAATGCGTGTCTTTTCATTCAACTCAAGGGCATAGTACAGACAGGACAACAGACTGCAGAATAGACAACACAAACAACAGATATTGAAACACAGTTTATTAATCAATGAGCACAACTCAATTTAAATTACTAATGAAAATAAGTAGATATCTGCTGAGGATGTTGGCACAGAGCAGTTTAAAGGAATCAGAGGAGGTGCTGAAACAAAAAACGACTTGAAGCTGCTTTTATCAGTAAATGCACTCCTAAGGGGGAGGGGGTCGATCTATACATGAGGCCTATCTTTAAATCTACTAAAATTCACAGAGAAAGGGTTGACTTGTACATGAATATATACAGTAAATAATCTTAATTTTTAAATTATGTAAATGGTGAACAACAGATTATCAGGGGTGTGCACAAACCCAAATCTTGAAATTCCAAAAAATTCTAATTACCCAATATCAGGATTACATGTACTTCATAATCAGACCTGAGTGTGTGAGACATTCAGGTTGGATTCAGATTCAGCACCCACTTGCCCATTTCCTTTTAAAAGCACTCCCTCCTTGGCCTATAGCAATCCCCCCCCCCACACACACACCCTGAATCCCCAGTTCACTTTCTCTGTACCTTGATAAGGTTATCTTTAGTGTACACAGCCATATGCATGCGTGCCCCCCCATGCTTGGCATCCTCTGGCAGTGATGCTAGATAGGCTGATCTTCACCCCAGAGGTACGTGAGGTGGGCACCTGAATCACGGTGCCGTCCTAAACAGCAATGCGATATGGGTGAAAGCCCAAAAAGCGAGGGGGCAGGGAGGGTGACCGGATGTGGTGGGGTGGGCGACGCTAGCGACAGGATGTTGCTACATGTACATGTGCGTGGGGGGGTGAGCATGGCCTGGGAGGGGGTCAGAGGGGATGTAGGGGTGGCACTGTGGTTGGCTGTTGATCTACGCTATGGCATCGGAGGTTGGCCTCCGCTTGCAGTGCTGGGGTTCCTTGTTCGGGTCTGGCTCCGGGAGTCACTGTGCTTTTCTTGTGCCCGGGCCAAAACTTGTCTTTTTGCTTTCACACCCTCCCGATATGCCCCCAGAGTCGATAATCCTTCAGTAGGAGGTGGGGGCAAAGCCCCCACAGAAAGTGTGTTTTCAGTCCCCGGTGCCATTCTTCCATGTGCTAGGATGTCAGGGTGGTGAAATTGTTTTCACCGCCCTGACATCATGATAATGTGAGTCACCATTCGGTGCTTGCCATTATCAGATAGAACCCTTCACCCCTATGGATGGCTGGTCATTAGAGTGGTGGCCATCTATGTAACTATGTTCAATTAAGTCCTGGTCTTTAGAAGGGTGGAGTTTGGTAGGATGAGGTAAATAATACTCAGAGGTAGGTAAGAAAGGATGAAAGTAGCAGACTCAGTAGACAGAAAGGGGAATATAATATATGAAAGGTTGATATGGGTCACTAATCTCTGCATCAGGAAGACTGGGAAGAACAGAAAGGGAAGAAAGCCTATTTGGTACATGAGAGTTGGTGAGGCAGTGAGGGAAAAGAGAGGGGTCTTCAAACACTATAAGGTCAGCCAATCATAGGAATACAGGGATGTCTACTTAAATATACTAACAGAGGCTGACAACTGCCCATGCATTGCAATACTGAGTAAATGCTTTGCCAAGTACTGTTTCACCTTGCTCTGTTTGTTATTTTTTTTGTGTGCTCTGAAATCACCAAAACAGGTAATAAAAAGAGAGTACAAGTGCCTAAGGGTAAAATGGATGACTACCTTGTGGCAGAGATGAGGGAAGCCTCCCCAGTGAACCAAACAGCAGCAATCAAAGAAGGCCACTGCAGCCACAAGTGAAAGTGCAAGTGGGAATGCTGGCCCAGTAGTCTCAGATGAGGCAACGCTGGCGATTGGGTGGGTAGTTTCCAAACAGGTCCTGGAAGTGTTGTCACCAAAATGTCTAGCAAACAAACTAGATGTGCTTACAAATAAAAGTGAGCAGCAAAAAGCCCACATAACAGAAGTGGTAACATGGTTATCTACACTTGAGGACCTAAAAGGCTCACTTCTCAAGAAGACTGCAGCTCTGGAAAAGAAGTGGCACTATTGCGAGGAAACCTAGACTTGCAAGAAAATTTCCAAGGAGGAACAACCTCTGAATCCATGGACTTCCAGGGGACAGAGGGTTTGGACATGGTGGGTACCTAGAAAAGTGGCTATTTACAGTGCTAAGCTTACAGTGCACAAAGGGCAGAATGAAACTTGACTGGACACACTGAGCACTGGCTCCCAGACCACCTGAGGATTATCAGCCATGGCAAGTAATCTTTAAGCTGCACAATTATCATGTTATAAACAGAATTCTGACTGCTTAAAGAACAAACTCTAATCAGAGCCAATAGAGCTGCAAAATGATTGAAATGATGATGGTGACAGGTGTGTAGAGAAGATGCAGTAGAGGAATAATGGATGAATCAGTTAAGGGTTGTTGTGATTTATTGAAATTATATTGCATCTTGTGGAGATCATTATAATAAGATCCTAAGTACATGGAAATGTTCTGCAATTTTTAATATCCGGATTTCAAAGAAGGATCACAATTTCATGCAAATGTCCATGATAATGCACTGCATGGTAGCAGTGACTGAGAGATCACTGTAGCTAAAGCATGTAAGAAGTAATGTTTCCATTTGGTGGACAACATCAGTAATGGTACCCCTTGGTTTACAATGTAAGCACTACCATTATTAATACATAATTATTTTGAACTGCAATTTCAATTAATTGTAGTGCAGTGATAGGGGGAGAAAACAAAGACAGTGGGTGCAGGGGGGTTGGAGGGATATAATCATACTGAGAGTAATACATATTGACATTATTTAACTGTTATCATGGACATTTGCATGAAGTTTGCATCCTGCTGTACATTTTGGTCATTTGTTATAGTTACTCAATGTTTGCATGCATTTAGGAGATGTAAGCTATTATTAAGGACATTTCCATGAATTTAGGATCCTGCTTTGAAATTTGGGTATATATAATTGTGAGACATTTGCATATCTTTAAAATTCTGTTTTGAACATCAAGATATTTATGGTCTTTCTGATCGAATATGACTTTTTGGGACACTAATTTATCAACATTTTACTATGGGTTCTTTCTGTACTCCTTGATACTACTTATGTCATTTTACTATCCTGCTCAGTAGCCTGCCCTGATATGTATCTTTGTATCCTGCATCTTGTGGAGACCCTTAAAAAAGGATACTAAATATGTGGAAATGTCCTGCAATTATAAATGTCCATACTTCAAAGCAGAATACTAAATTCATGCAAATGTCCATAATAATGCACTGTGCAGCAGTAGTGGCTGAGATCACTGTAGCTAAAGCATGTAAGAAGTAATGTTTCCATTTGGTGGACAACATCAGTAATGACACTATAGATCTTACGATGTAAGTAATCACGCCAACTCCAATTAAATATTCCTTTGATATTGGCTGATTCTTGCATTTGAACACTCCAGAGTCACCATACTACAAGGCTGCCAATGACTTCTCTCAGTATGGCCACATGTGCCTCACAGTTATTTCCCTTTGCTGTGGCTCTGGTACATAATCAAATACTACATGTTGTACTGCAGGTTCTGAAAAGTCAGAGAGTGATTCCCTCTGCCTTACAAAAAAATCAGTAACCAGAAACAAGTTGAGGAGAAGTCTCACATCTTTTCACAGCAGTATTTTCCTAACACCTTATGTGTAGGTGTTGTGTGCCTCCTTTGGTTGCCAGCAGTCCTGTTTCTGTCCAGATCCGGTTTGTAAATAAAAAATTACAGGCCCCAGAAGTTATCATTTTGTTTCTCTTCCATTTTGCCACCAAAGTTGCTGGAGGATGATGTCAATCAAGCAACAAAGATAGCGGTGTTACACAAAATGCAGTTCCACCAGTAAACTACTGCCAACAAGAATCTCACAGACATAATTCCTGAAACATTTAGAATTATGTTCATTTGATGTACTGTATTGTTGTATACCTTATGACTATTATTTTTGTAATGCTCTTAATTACTATTTATTTTTTTCCTATTGTACTATACTCCATACCCCTCCCACTCCCCAGGATACATATGGAAATGAAATGCTTGTGCATCACTGTATATGCTGAAAAGAGCATACCATGGCTGTTTCACAATGCACAAATGTCAGTAGAGTTATTCTGCAATCCTTGTGCCATATTTGTGTGATAGGGCTCTGGTATATGACCACCTTGGTTACATGAACACGCTTGACTCTGCCTCATGCCTCAGTGTATACCTGGGAAAAAAACATACCATGGCTTGTCCAGTATTCACAAATGAGACTGCAATTGTTCTACAAACTTGAGTCTCACTTTGCTTGATCAGCCTCTGATATATGCTAACCTGTGTCAAAGAATACTTGCCTCTGCCTTGTGCCTCCTTGTCTACCCAGATAACTGCATACCTTTGCTTGATGTTATGTACAACTGTGAGTGTAGTTATTCTGAAAAATCTTTTGTCACTTTATGTGATCGGCCTCTGATGTGTGCCCACCTGGCTTACATTAAGAATCTTGGCTCTGCCTTGTACCTCTTTGCATACCCTCATAAGTGCATACCATGGCTGCATCACAAGGTACAATTTGTTCTGCAGTTATTCTGCAAACTTGTGTCACTTTTCTGTGATCAGCTTCTGCTATATGCTCACCTAGAGTACTTGAACACATGGCTCTGCCTCATGCTTCAGTGCATATGCAGGAAAGCACATACCATGGTCCCATCACTATGTACAAATGTGGCTGCAATTATTTTTCAAACCTTGTTTCATTTTGTGCTATCGGCCTCTGATATGCTCTCACCTACAATAGGGTACATGAGCACACTTGTCTCTGCCTCATACCTCAGTGCATACACAGGCAAGTGCATACCATGGCTCTATCACTCTGTACAAATGTGATTGCACTTATTCTGCAAACCTTGTCTCTCTTTGGTGATCAGACTCTGACATATGTTACCCTGTGTTCATTGAATACACTTGGCTCTACCTTGTGCCTCAATGAGGTGTACAATTGTCTGCAATTCTTCTGAAAACCTTCTCTCACTGTGATTGACCTCTGATATATGCCCACCTGGGTTAAATGAACTCACTTGGCTCTGCCTCTTGCATACTATAGCTCCATCACAGTGTACAATTGTGAGTGCAGTTAATCTGTAAATCATGTTTCACTTTTGTGTGATCAGCCTACACTATATCTCACCTCAGTTACATGAAGACACTTGGCTCTACCTCATGCCTCAGTACATACCCGTGAAAGAGCATATCATGATTCCATCACTATGTACAAATGTGACTACACTTGTTTTGCAAACCTTGTCTCACTTTCTGTGAATGGCCTCTGATATACTCTCATCTAGGTTGCAAGAACACATTTGGCTCTGCCCCATGTCTCAATGCTTTCCCTGGAAAGTGCATACGATGGTCCCATCACTACTGTACCATATGTAGAAACATGACTGTACTTATTCTGCAAACCTTGTCCCACTTTGTGTGATCAGTCTCTGATATATGCTACCCCATGTGAAATGAACACACTTGGATCTGCCTTGTGCGTCAGTGTCTACCCAGGTAACTGCATACCATTGCTTGAGCAGTACATACAATTGTGAGTGCACTTATTCTGAAAACCTGCTATTACTTTGTGTGATCTGCCTCTGGTATATGCTCACCGGGACTATGTGAACACACTTTGTTCTGTCTTGTGTACTGCTGTATATCCTTGTAAGCACATACCATGGCTCCATCACCATGTACATTTGTGAGTGGTTATTCTGCAAACCTAGTCACTTGGTGTGATTGGCTTTTGATATATACTCACCTTGGTTATGTGAACATGCTGGGCTCTGCACTGTGCCTCAGTGCCTACCCAGGTTACTGCATGCCTTTGCTTGATCACTATGTACAATTATGAGTGCAGTTATTCTGCAAACCTTGTGTCACTTTTGTGTGATCTACCTGATATACACTCACCTGTGTTACATTAACACACTTGCCTCTGCCTTGTGCCTCATTGCATCCCCCGGTAAGTGCATAATATGGCTCAATCCATGTGCAACACTGTATACCCAGGTATGTGCATATTACATCACCACTACACTATGCTAGTCTTGGTTTATGCACCTCTTTGCATTGAAAGACACAGAAATCACTTACTGCAATGTAACAAAAGTTACACAGTTCAGCTCTAGCCACATCAGTAGTTCCAGTTCTGATTTAGCCACAAGAATGTGTTGCAGATGACGGGCCAGCCTGATACATTTTAAAGTCTTCTCAGAAATCATTATGATATGTTAGGGAAATCAGGAGAGTGGAGATTTTCCCAGCCAGAAAGTACTAGCAGGGCTTTTATTTTGTAACAGGCTTTTATTTTGACATAGACATACTAAGTTACTATTCATTGGAAATTCCTCTGTGAGGGACAGAGCTTTTCTTGGGAATCTCCCCTTCCCCATGGAGAACACACACACACACACACATATGTACACACACTTTGATCACAATGAAAGAAACCCTTTGCAGGCTTATACTATGTTAGGGAGTGCTTGAGTGCTGGAATCCAGAAAGCAATCCAAAACAAATTAAATACCTGTGCCTTATAATACTGTGTACTCCATCAAGCCTAAAAGTGATGAACATTACATGCATATTCTGAAGGTTACAGTCAGTGGTTTCAGAAATACATATTTTTTTATCACGCTATCAGCCTCCATTCAGTGCATATAGTAAACTCTATTTGTAAAAATCAAGGACTAGATCTATCCTGAAAGGGTTAACAAACCCTACAGAGAGCATATACAGCAGTAAATCACTGTACATTCACACACACGCACACACACACACACACGGGAGAGAAATGTAATTTGACTCTCTGCTGGAGCAATGCATTCTCATTACAAACTCAGTTTTGACCAACAGAGCACTGTTTAGATAAAAATGTGTAAAAAGAAGGTTTAGATGTCCTTTAAAGAGCTGGTGACATGTTCAGGCAAAATTAAACAATAATATTTAGACACAGTCCAGCTTGTATTTCCCATTAGTTCTATATTTTCCTCCCCATTATTTATTACTGAGGTCATTTGTATGAAAACAGGATTTCTGCTCCTGAAGAGTTCATCTATTCCTGCTGCTTTCTCCCTCCCTGAAGTCATAGAGCAGTGCTTGTCACCTCACAGTTAGTCCCATGGCAACAGACTGTGATGTCACAACAGAGGATTATGGCTTGGAGTAGGGAGTAAGCTATAGAGGCAGATGAACTCAACAAACACTTTAAGGGAAAACAATCATATATTCATACGCATTTCCTTAGTAATAAATTATGGAGAGGAGAAATGCATAAGATATAAGTGGAATGTAAACAGAATTGTACCCAATTATTTTTTTTTTAAGTTTTCTTCGAGGTGTCAGTAGCTCTTTAAGACTAAAGACAACAGAGAGGAATTTTTCCAGTGAGGCTTAGTTTAACAAGCTGCATGTGTTGTTTACACTAAGCGTATCCACTGATAGTAATTTGAGCTGGCATGAGCATGTTGCATGTTTGAAAGGAACTCTCCCCCCATCCTGATCTAATGATTTCATACCGCGGAGGGATTGTACATCAACTCCAAAAGTGTGCTTTGCTAAGAGTCTGAAGTGCTCTTTTTTCCCAAGTGATAGCAAGGCATCTGCAGGGCTCCACCCTCTGAAGTTGTAAAAATGGGAACACTAAAGATGGGTCAGCATTCCCTCTGTATTTTCCAGGACTTTTAAAAAATCATGCAGAATAAACAGAAGCAGTTTGCTCCTTTATTGGATGAACTCCACAAGTGGAAGATGAACTTTAGATTTCCAATATTCAGTGGTGGTGAGCAATTGGAATGAGGTTCAAACGTTCACATTCTGGGAGCTAAATAAAGCAAAGCAATCATGCCTAGATATGTGGCTGGTAAAAAACTAAAAGTAACAGCCTGGTGGACTGCTTGATGTGTAACCATGGTACTGTGAAGGTCAGTGAGGGAAGAATATGATGCTCCTTTTATCCTTCTCCCTCTCCCTAAATGGTTGTTTTTCTTGCAGGTGTCTCTGGATTGTCTGTTTCCCACCTCTGGTGAATCCCCCAAATATTCAACTAAAGATGTGAACCAAAGCGTATGGTGGAGACTCAAGCAGCAGTGGTGCACCTAGAAATGGTGGTTAGCTTGAGAGGTGAGTACAGCGCACTTTACCCCTTCTAAAGGAATTCACAAGACTAAATGTGAAGGACCTTGCACTGTGATGCATAGGGGGTAAGACTTTTCTAACACCTCAGGCATATATTGACTCAAATACACTGCTGATGTGAGAACTTTGTGCTTGAGTTTCCGCAAACTGCCACTCAGTTCAGGACATTAAAATGACATGTGCAGACATATGCCACTGCAACCATATGCTGACAACTTCAGTACTAATTGGATAAATGGGTTTAAACTGCCTTTCAAAACAAATAAGTGGCCTAGTGGGAAATCACCAATAAGTAAATGTGAATTAGGGTGTGGAGCTGGTACTTGCAGAGTAAATGTATTGCAGGCTCAAGGTGGTGGACTGCTCTTGGGCAAAAATAAATGCCACAACACAAACTCTTTGTATGTCTTCTTTTATTCAAATACCTCAAAGTTTTTCCATAACTCTATTACTTCTTCCCAGGGAAATCTATCATTTTAACACAAAGATGTATTTTAAAAACAGATAAAGCACAACTAATCAACAAAACATGCTTGTATACACAAGTTTGACTCAGGAATACCTATACATACTCTCAGTACTCTGGAAAATAGAGATATGGCACTATCTTTTTAAATTTTCAGCTAGAGGTAAAAAACAAGGTAAAATCCTTTTGTGTCACAAATTTACGATTCACAAGAACTTTCCTAAGGCATAAGTAAGGCATCATGTGCCACCATATAGCAGTCTCAGTATGCACACATACATGCTACTATCACTCTTTTACTGATATCATCAGTTGTGTCTACCAGAAACCATTTGAGCACTGTTTTATAAAACCTAAAGAGCCAACATAAATTAAACTCAAAACACCTCAAATTAATAGAAAAAACTTTCATTGGACAATTTCATAATTCAGCACTGTGTAAAACAGTTAAAACATGTGTATACCTTTCTGTTGTCACACAATTGCATACCTGCAAAACACATGTGAGAGAGCCATGATTACAATGTACTACTCATAATTTTCAGAAGTCACCCATCAAACTGCATCAGTGCATCCTTTTAATGTTATTCATTGCCTAACTAGATTACTAGGCTTGTGAGGATATTGTCTATACTATTAGCACTCTCCCAATTTGGTTACCAAAGGGGTGAAATCCAGGGAAAGTGACAGCTACTGTACAACCTGAAGCCCGGATGGGCATTGGGTTGTATGGTAGCTGTCATTGTCAGACAGCTCTGTCGGTGGGGGCCGAGTGGTGTGCGGGTGGGCTGAGCTGCCCTCCAACAGTGAGACCCTGCTGGGGTTGGGGGATAGGGGTGGGCTGGGGTGGGGCCATTCCAAATGGAAGGCTGCCATGGAGGGTAGCTTCAATGGGGCTTGGGGCTGGGAGGAGATTTCCTTTACAATTACCACCACCGCAGAGACTGGTGTCAATGGGGGCTTTTGGGGGTTCTACATATCTTTTACTGCTGCCAGGTATGGCATTTACCAGGGGCTTGGGGCAAGGAGGGGGGGGTTCCTTTGCAGTTATCGCCACTGTGGAGGGTGGCTTCAATGGGGGCTGCGGGGGTTCTGCATTACATGTACTGCTGCCAGGTGTGGCAGTCTACAGGGGCTTGGGACAAGGGGATACACTGGACTGCCAGGGTGGGTAGTCTGCTGCACTGCTGCCTACAGTATGGCAGCCTGCCTGTGGGTGGCCACCCACTTAAGTCTAGTTTTTCTAGACTTATCTTTCTGTGGTGCATCCCCGGACTTGCCCCGGGGATGCGTCACAGAATAAGGCTGTGAATGGGGTTGCGCCTGGTATGCATGGGAATGTCCCCTTCACAGCCCCTCCAGATGCACCACATAGCATTACTGGTGGTCTGTGGTGCATCTGGGATGCACTGGCACATTAGGGTTGCGCCGGCACATCACCACCCTGCCAGAATAGCCTTTGGGCGCATGTTGGGGATGCCCTGGTGCACCCCTTTTGTGAATCCTGCCCCATATATTTAATATGCAAAGCTGGAATGTCTTACTCAGTGAAGTGAGAGGATGGGAGCTGTGGGGAATTACTGTTCTATTCAATGTCACTAGGGTGGATCAGGGTCTGGGATTGGTAGGGGTATGACCCACCTCTGGGTAACCTAAGCCAACGTATAATCGACAATGTGAACAACTACACAGTGTGCTTCTGGGATGTCTTGGGCCCTCCAGTCCTATTTAAAAAAGAGGTGCTGACAGTTTTAGGGCAGGCAAATGTAAGCATAGCTATGTTGCAGAAGATCCACCTCACAGATTAAGAACACACCAAACTGGTCCATGAGTAGGTTGGGTGGTGATTAGTGGCAGCTTATGATGGACACAAAAACAGGAGTGACCATTTTGATCTACAAATATGTACAATTTATTGAACAAAGGAGTATCAGAAACCCTAAAGGGGGAGCATACATATTTGTGTATTGGAACCTAAAAGGAGAACCCATTACTTTGGGGAACACCCATGTTGCCAAACAGCATGTCCCAGAGTTATTCCAAGAAATACTGGCATTGCTCCAATTTCTCAACTTGATATTATCAGAGGACTTCAACCGTGCTTTGAATCTTGCACTGGACTGGTCCAGTGATGAAGGTAGACAGGAGCAAGGAGTGAGGCACGTATGGAGGTGGAGATGGTTAGAAGAGGGCTAAGGACAGTAGTGGGCAGAAGGATTCCCCCAGCCCAGATGATCTGCACTCAAGGATGTTGAAAGAAATAGCAGAAGTGCTAGCAGCATCACTGACAGACCTCTTTTTTTTATATTTTGTACTTTATTAGAAATATAAACAGAACAATTGTTTACAGCTGTATATCTTCTTACAGTGGTTTACAGACTACAATATGCCTTCTGGGATAATCCAGGTTTTGTGACTACTGGCCAATCAGCCTTACCTCAACAGTTGGCAAGTTGTTGCAAGGAATGAACAAGGAAAGGCTGGTGTAGTTCCTGAAGATATGGGTTGCAGGGTAATAATCAGCATGGTTTCATGGGGGAAAATGTTGTGAGATAAACCTGATTGGCCTTTACAGTCAGGTAACAATGGCCGTTGATACAGGCTAGGTTCTGGATGTACTGTACATGGATTTCAACAAGGCACTTGATTCCATCCTACACTGTTGGAGATCTGTTGCTGTCTCCTTTTGTTTGTAAGTATGGTTAAAAACTGGTAGACCCAGTAGGGGATGTTATAATCAAATGGGTCAGAAATAGTCTAGGTGAAGACTCAGAGGGTGGTGTTGAGTGGGGAATGAGGGAGGTAACTAGCAGGATACCACTGTGATTGGTCACGGGACTGGTACTTTTTAGCATAGTCATTTGTGACATTGATGAAGGTATTCAGGGCAAGAAATGCCTTTCTGAAGGTGGCACAAAAATGTGTGGGAGGATGGACAGAGAAGAGGGCATAAAGATACTGAATGAGGATTTGGGGAGGTTGGAGATGAGGTCTAAAAGCTGTAGCAGAATAAGCTAAATGTGAAGAAGTGTGAAGTCATTCCCACCAAAACAAAGAACCCAGGAACAGAACACAGGAGGGGTGACTGATGGTGGAACAGACAAAGGAGGATATGGATATAGAGGTTATCATATCTGATAACCTGAAATATTCTGCTAAATGTAGTGAGAAGGTGGGCAAGGCAAACAAAATGATGGGATACATTGGCAGAGGAATAAAGATTGGTGTAAGAACATGATCCTGCAAATGAACAGATCCCTAGTCAGATTTTGCCAAGAGTATTGAACACAGTTTTGGAATCAACATCTGAAAAAGATGAAGACAGGGTGGAGGTGGTGCAAAGAAGTGCCACCAACAAGATTTACTAGCAGCAGGGAAGATCCTACAAGTAAAGGCTGCAGGACATGAATATGTACTCGCTGGAGGCCAGGAATGAGTGGGGGACATGATAAAGACATTTACGTTTCTAAAGGGGATAAACACATTTGACAGCAGAGTGCTGTCCACCTCCAGTGAAAAAACAATTACTAGGGATAATGCATGGTGTCTGGTGGGGGTGAGGTTATAAAAGAACGTGAGGAAGATGGAGTGGACTACAGAACACCATTCCCAAACCAAAGGACAGATAGGAAACCAGGGGAGATGCTGAGGAGAAAGGCCAAATTAGAGTAATTAGTGATAGTAGGGGACTTCAGCATGCGATCTGTGGACTGGAAAGTCCAGCCATTGCAAGTACAAGAAACCAACAACTGGTGAAAGCATGCCAGGAGGCGTTCCTAGTATAACTGTTCCAGGACCCAGCAAGGGAAGGGACCCTGCTGGATCTGGCAACCAGCAACAATAAGATGATCTAAAATCTGGTTGTACAGGAACTCTTAGGATTCAGTGACCACAAGACTGTAAAGTTGAAAATCCAAATGGGGCGACAAAAGGAAGTAGTATTATAGTGGTATTAGAGTTCAAGAAGGCAGATTTTGACAGATTGCAGCAGCTGTTAAGGGAAAGCACAAAGAGAAAAGGGATGATAAAAAGGGTAGAGGAAAAATGAGAACCATTTAAAAAAGGAATGCTAGAGGCAGCAGCAAGTTCCACTGGAAGGGTATGAACTGGCAAAAGGGCAAGAGGTCCAATGTGGTTCAGTTCACAGCAGAAGTGAAGAACACATTATGAGTCAAGAGGAGGGCATTTATAAAATAGAAGTGTAGCCAAAAGGAGGAGGATGGGGAGGAAAACCTATTGTAAGTGTAACCAGGGAAGCTAGTAGAGAGGTCAGGGAGGACAAGATGGTGATGGAATGCAGGCTAACAAAGGGAGTACAGCAAAGTGAAAAAGCATTCTTCAGATATATTCTGGGCTGGCAGTACAGCCTAGAGGTTAGAACAACGAGCTGTGAATGAGTCTGTTGCATCCAGCAGACCTGAGTTTGAGTCCCACAACCTCCACATGCAAAATGTGTGACTCTGGACAAGTCACTTACCCTCCCCAGGGCTCCCGGGTTGCCCCTGAAAACAGGCACTTGTGCCTAATGGGTCTTACCCAGTTACCAAACAATAAAAAAAAAAATAATAACATATATTCAGGAGACATGAAATCCTAAAGGGGATAGTGAGGACTAAGAGGGAGGAAGGTTGGAAAGAGGGGGCCAACTGTCAGACAGAGACACTGAACAAATAGTTTTGCTCAGCATTTACTATAAAAAAAAAGAGGGACTGCTGCTAGAATGTGGGGTAAGGACTAAAGGAGGGAAGGAGAGGGGGCTGGTGCACTAGAGGTATGAGCAGTATTATGGGGAAACACTGACGGAAAATTTTAAAGGGTTAAAAGTGGATAAATCTGTGGGACATGACATTTTAAACTCTAGAATGCTGAAGGAAGCTGTGGAGGTAATAGTGACTCAACTTGCAGATATATTTGACCATCTGCAGGCTACAGAGTTGGTCCCTTGGGACTGGAGCAGCAGATGTGGTCCCTCTGCAGAAGGAAGGGTGAGCTGGAAAACTATACATCTATCAACCTGACACCTAAAGTGGTGAAGGTGATAGAGCCTATACTGAGGGAGGAACTCATGGACTTTCTAGAATGGAGTGCTGGCGGCAAGGGTTCATGAGATGGAGGTCTTGCTAGATGAATCATATTGACATCTTTGACTGGGTGACCAGGAAAGCTGACAGGGACAGGCAATCAATATAGTGTACTTAGATTTTCGTAAAGCTTTGACTCAGCCCCCACAGTTAAAGGACTTGGGGGTGGAAGAAAAGTTGGCAACTTGTGTTGAAAGCTGGTTGAGGGGAAAGGTGCAAAGGGTTATAGTAAATGGGGAGTTCTCCAAAGTAAGGGAGGGTATAAGCAGAGTACCGCAGGAAATGGCACTGAGCCCTCTCCTTTTCAATGTGTTCATTTCAGACACAGGGGAAGGTATAAAGGGCTAAGTCTGTCTCTTCTCAGATTACACAATGATCTGTGCAGGGGTTGACATGGAGGAAAGGTTTAAGGAGTCAAGGAGGATCCAAGCAGCCTAGAGAACTGATCAAAGATCTGGTAGCTGTGCTTCAATGCAAAACAAATACAAGGTGATGCATATTCAGAAAAGGAACCCAAGGGTGCAGTATGACATGGTGGTGGTGGTGGTGTTGGAATGCACTAACCAGAAAAATGACCTAGGGGTCATGATATAAGAGAGCCAAAAATCCACTGCACACTTTACCAGAGCTGTCGGAAAGGCAAAGAGGATGGTGGTATGCATAAGGAGGGGATCAACAGCAGAAGCTGAGTGGGGACTGAAGAGAATATAGCTCGATCAGTTAAGAGAGGTGGGGGATAAGACCTTTTACCCATATGTGAGAGAAAGGAGGAAGGAGGAAGACAAAGGGAGGGATAGTTCGGCTAATGTATACTGATGGGGAGACGGTAGAGGGGGATCAGGAGAAGACATATATCCTAAACAGCTGCTTTTGCTCTGTGTTCACAGTGGAGGGGAGGGAGATGGAGGAAAGACCGGGGAGCTGGGGAGGGGGTGGGCACCAGCCTATTCAAAGTGGAGGGGGACCTAAAGGAACTAGCAGGACTAAAAGTTGACACAGCCATGGGACCTGACGGAATTCATCACAGAATACTGAGGGAGCTGAGGGAGGTGCTAGCAGAACCATTAACTGGACTGTTCAATAGATCGTTAGAGACAGGGGTGGTTCAAGAAGACTGGAAAAGAGCAGATGTGGTCACCCTCCACAAGGGAGGAAGAAAGGAGGAGACAAGTAACTACATACCAGTCAGCCTGACATCAGTGGTGGAGAAGTTGATGGAGAAATTACTGTAAGAAAGAATTATCGAATATCTTAATTCAGATGACCTGAAAGATCAAGACAACAGATTCATGAAAGGGAGGTTATGTCAAACAAACTTAACTGAATTCTTTGACTGGGTGACCAGAGTGATGGATCAAGGCAGGGCAGCGGATGTGATTTACCTAGATTTCAGTAAGGCATTTTACACCACACCACACAGAGGGCTTCTGCACAAATGGAGAGCCCTGGGGATGGGGCCAGAGGTGGTGAGACAGGTGAAAAGTTGGCTGGAGGGTAGAAGGCAAAAGGTGATCATTAATGGAGTTCCATCAGTAAAGCTACCAACCATCCTGATTTTCCCAGGACAGTCCCTATTTTAGGCAGCATATCTCGTTGTTCCCACAAGCTTTGCAAAATGTCACTTTTGTCCTTGTTTTGCTTACTTGTTCTGTTTTTGTCCCTTTTCTTACTGACAGCTGATTCACGAGTGACATTTATTTCAGCATCACCGTAGTGCTGCTTGAGCTGGAGAGCAATTTATAACCTCCTGCCCCTGGACCAACATTGCGCTGTGAATTTGAAAATGCTCGGGTAATCAGATGGCAAGCAGGTCAGTGTGAGTACTGCAAAGCACATTGCTTCCTGTTAGTTGGGTGGTAATGCAAGCTAGCATGTGCAGCCATCTGCCTGCCAGCAGCTGAGTGGGACTTCAGACAGAGAAGAGACATGCAGCAGTGAACTAAGGTACCTGAACCTGATCAGCTGTAGGGGAATGTGTGACAACAATCCAGTGTGCTGGTGGGAGTCACTGAAGTGAAGTTTGTTCAGCGAAGGAAGTGAGTGTGAACAGATCGGGATGGGACTATCAGGAGGAGCAATGCATGCGGTTTGAATGTCTGAACACAATTTAAAGCAACTTTGCTTCTGATTAACTTTCTGTATGTCACAATTCAGAACTTGTTACAGAAGAGTAATGTATTGTTTAATCCTGGATGTTTGCTACTGGTGTTACTGTGGGGAGGTATGACAAAAGAAAGTGGCAATCTAATTGATTGAGTGTGTGCAGCCTTGTCTGTGGTGGTGCCTGAGGCAATAAGTGACATAGGAGGATGGGGGTCTCATCAGGATTGGCCCTGTCCCAGTTTTAGGCTTCGGAATGTTGGTAGCTTTATCCATCTGGGAGGGAAGAGTGACTAGTGAGGTACCACAGGGATTGGTACTGGGACTGATCCTGTTCAACATTTCATAGGAGACATTGCAGAGGGGTTTGAGGGGAAGGTCTGTCTATTCACAGATGATACAAAGCTCTGCGACAGAGTGGATACTGTGGATGAGGTAGAAAAAATGAAAAGGGGTTTGCTCAATTTAGAGAAGTGGACAAAAGTGGGGCAGTTGATCTTTAATACAAAAAAGTGCAAAATCATGCACTTGGGGAGTAGAAATCTAAAAACAGAGCACAAGATGGGTGATCAGGTACTGGATGTGATAGAGCAGGAGAGGGACCTTGGTATAATCATGTCTAAAGATCTCAAGGTGGCTAAGCAATATAAGAAGCCAGTAGTGAGGGCCCATAGAATGCTGGGATGCATAGGCAGGGGTATTATGAGCAGAAGGAGGGAGGTGATGATGCCCTAGTACAAACAGCTGGTGAGGCCACACCTTGAATATGGGGTCCAGTTTTGGACACCGTACCTCAGCAGGGACATGGAAAGAGTGGAAAGGGTCCAGAGGAGGCAACAAAAATTGTGCGAGGTCTCAGCCATTTGCCATACGAGGTAAGGCTGTGGGGTCACAACATGTATACCCTGGAAAAAAGGAGGGAAAGGGGGGACATGATAGAGACCTTGAAATACCAAAAGGATATTGACAGGTTCCCAGATAGCAGTTTGTTCCAGAATAAGAGGCTCTCAAAAACAAGTGATCATGGCATGAAGCTTGAAGGGGGAAGATTCAAGGGAAACATTAGGAAACACTTTTTCATAGAAAGTGTGGTGGATGTTTGAAATGCACTCCCCGAGGAAGTGGTTGGAGCCAAAACAGTGACAGGATTTAAGGCTGCTTGGGATAGGTACAAGGAAATTCTGGAGATGGGGCAGGGAGAAAATTATCCGGATCATCTAGGGTCCTTGAGTAACAAGCAGGTAGAACACTTGGGCAGACTCGGTGGGCCTTGAGGTCCTTATCTGCTGACAATTTCTATGTAATCCTCCCATTTTACAGGTTTCAGATGAGATTGCTTCTGGAGTACTGTGCAAGGTACTGGAGTCCACACTTGAGAAACAATTGTGAAAAAGTGGAAGCAGTGCAGCACAGGGCAATGAAAATGGGACTGGGGGCATGTCATACATGAAGAGGCTGCAGGACTTGGACATGTGCATTCTCGAGAAGTGAAAGGAAAGGGGTGACATTATAGAAATGTACAAGTACCTGCTTGGAATAAACAGGGTGAACACCAAGAAAATTTTTTCTCGAGCTCAAATACAGGGATGGGGGGAATTTACTCATACTAAAAGGGGTGAATTCAAAAGAGTTGTCCGGACACACATTTTCACAGAAAGTGTTGTGAACAAGTGGAACAAGCTTTTGGAAGAAGTAGTAAGGGCCAAATCGACAGGCACTTTCAAGTGGGGATAGGACAGGCATATGGGCTTAGTCAGAAGGTGGGGCAGAGAATAAGGGTCAGTATATCACTAGTGCCAGAGCAGAGTAATTTGGTAAATAGACTGGGTAGGAAGATCCTGTAGGCCTTTATCTGCTGAAAGTGTCTATGTATCTATGAATCAGACATGAGATACACACTTGGGTTTATTAAGGGGTACCAGGAGGAGAGGAGAGGAAAAGATGGAGGGGTAGATGAGTCACCATTAGGGGTCTTCATCTTAGTGTTTAAGTTAGGCAAAGTGAAGCATGTATAGATTGTTACCTTCTTCAGAAAATTTTCTCTGTTTTTATTGTTCTAATTAAAGGCATTTGTGGCTGTGTCTTTAGAAAGTGAAGCCATGTTGCCACCAATCTTACATTCACTGCTCAGACAGGTACCCCCATCTCCATTACTTGAGGGAGCAGTGGCATATTCTGCAGTGTACCTCTGCCCTAAAATGGAAGAACCAAAGGCATCGAGCAAAATTCAGGGGTACACTCCAAAGCAACAGTATTCACCACAGTGGGAAAGGGAAAGGGGAAATTGTTTAACCAGGAAAGGCACGCTAAGCTGAAGCTTGTTTCCAGGTGCGACCTGGGAACACAAGGAAGTTAAGTGACTTGCTCAGGATCACGCAGTATGCAAGTGAAGTGGGGGCTGGTGAAATTCAAACTCAGGTATCCAGGTTTGCAGCTCAGTTCCCTTAACCACTATGCTATCCTGCCTCCAAGATTAAAAGGCTTTACTGTAAGTAAAGGGTATTGTTTGCCATTTGATCTCAGGTACAGCAATAAGTGTTTTAAAGAGCTGCTGATGCCGCAAAGAAAACTTTGAAAAACATGATATTTAGGCACAATTCAGCTTGCATTCCATATATATTCTATAGGTTTCTCCTCCCCATTATTTATTACTGAGGACATTTGCATGAATATATGATCTTTATATTTATTTATTAGCTTTTGTTTACCAAGTAAGCACGCTAGACAAGGAATGCCTATTTTCAGGTATGACCCAGGAGATTACAAGAGCATGGTTTACAAACAGTTCATCTGCCTCTCTAGCTTACTCCCTACTTCAAGTCATAATCTTGTGTTGTGATACCACAATCTGTTACCATGGGACTAACTGTGATGTCACAAGGAGTGCATGATGATCTCAGGTAGGAAGAAAGCAACAGAAACAGATGAACTCTTCAGGAGCAGAGATCCTGTTTTCATGCAAATTACACCAGTAATAAATAATGGGGAGGAGGAATACAGAACTCATGTAAAATGCAAACTATACTGCGTCTAAATATTATGTTTTGTGATAGTTCTCCTGAAGGCATCAGCTGCTCTTTAAGACCAGGTGTGGGAAGATCAAATAGTTATGCTGATGGGGTGCAGGATTAACTAGAGTGTTTAATAATGTAATAAGTAATGGAGGAGGCAAGTGTTTTTTTTTTTTAAAAAAGGTGCTCAAGGACAAGGAGACCTGCTATGAAGCTGCAGGGGGTCAGATTCAGGAGAGATGTGATGAAGTTATTCTTCACAGAAAGAGTGGTGGATTCCTGGAACAGCCATCCAGTGGATACGGTGGAGGCAAAAATATTGGTGCATTTCAAAAATGCCCGGGAATCGTAGAAGTGATAAAAGCGGAAAGGATGAAGTGCGGTACATCAAGTAGGATGGTCCAGCAGTAAAAATGAAGGTAGAGGAAAATGGGCAGACTGGGTGGGTCAAACAGCCCTTATCTGCCATCAGATTCTATGTTTCTATGCAGTGGGATGTATTGAGTGCCAGAAGGGTTGGAATAAGAGAAGAGAAGATGCTTTTCAATAGGTAGGGCAACAGACTAAATCGAATTTGTAACATGAGCATGAAAAAGGGTTACGCAAAACTGGAAGAATACCATCAAGTGGCCATACATTAATTCTCAATTAATGTATAGGCATGCCAGCAACAATGTATCCTGTAATACTGAAACTTGCCAAAGGATGAACTATTAACCACAAAATTAGCAAACAGAAAGCACAATATAGTCATGAAACGCATTTCTCAATGAAAAATACATCAGCACAAAAGTGTAAATTACAGATTGTTATAACAGAGAAAGAAAGTAAACCATTACATATGTGTGCAGTTGTAGTGCCACTTTGTCATTTTCTTACATATTTGTTTGTCTATAAATAGTCCGACCCACCCACCAACCCAAACGGAGGGAAAGCGTGGAACTCTGGGAAAGTAGACTAGAGTAGTAGATTTTGAATAGACCATCAACACGCAGTAGTGAGCTTTGCAAAAAGATGAGTAGTAGAAATGGCAGTTTCATTCAGTATTCTTGGTGGTATTCCTATAGGGAAATGGCTGCAAAAGAGAAATTATGGAGAAACAAGATTATGGTGTGGTGGGAGTAATGAAAAGAGATCATGTAAAAGGTATAACAGAATCATTTGCTAGTAATACAAATGTGGAAGCATTTAACAGCAGGGAGCAGTGCATATAGTATTGTAGCATAGCAAAACAGCCATTTACTGAACAAACAGAAGTAGATAGAGAGCAGCACCTAGACTGTGGAGTAATAAATATTGCCATGCCAGACAGTAGAAAAGAGGAGCAGAAGGAAAAATTCAGCAGTAGTTGTTATGCGGACAGTACTGTAAGAGCTGATAAATATGACAAAGGACACTGTATTCCTGATTATGATACCTATACACAATATCACTCCACAGTAAGAGAATACATTGCTAATAGTGGAGCAGTTTATAGCAAGTCATCACAGCTGTCTAAGTTCCAAAGAGCACAGCACCAGAAAATTACATTTGTGTCTTAGTAGTCTGAGGTCAGATATATAAGTATAATGCAAGTGTTATAATGGATAAAATAGAGAAGTTACCAATATCACCGAAAACTATTTGTAGTACAGAGAGAGAAAGTATAGCAAAAGTCCTATATAGAGACATTGAAAAGGCAGGAGATGAGGACAGTGAAATCAAATCAGCAACAGAGGACAGAGGTGCAGTGACAAGCACAGTAGGAAAACAAGACAGCAGTAATAAAAAAAGACGTGTTACATTATGCAGCAGCGAGTTAGACAATCTTGAAATAAGTCAAAATGAACCTAACACACAGAAAAATACAGCATGGGCTGTTAAAGTGTTTCAGGACTGGCTCTTTTCTAAAAGTGTGACAGTAAATGCTGATCTAGTTACTATCTTACGTCACATCACTACACCACTAGTTCATATATTGGTATCCGCGCTGGCCTGAATCGCCATTTTAATTCTCCACAGTTCAAAAGAAAAATAAATATTGTTACAGATGCAGACTTCCAATCTGCTAACAGTCTATTTCTTGCTGTATTAAAAGAGTACCACAGAATGGGTAACGATGTGAGCACCCACCACCCAAGAATAACAGATTGTGATTTACAGTGCATTCGTTCATATCAAAAACTAAATCCAGATACCCCTTACAGACTTGTAAGAAGGGTCTGATTTGAGATACAATTTGGCCTCACTCGACATGGCAGAGAAGGGTTAAAGAAGTTAACTCAACAGTCATTCACAGTAACCACCAATGAGAATGGTACAGAATGCATATTTCCTGCCTTCAATGAGGCAACAAGAAATCATGGACAGATAAATGAACACCACCACCAAGCATTACAAGGTGTTCTCGTGGCCAACAGCAGCAATCCCCATTGTCCAGTGCAGCTATATAAGAAGTACATAGCAAAATGCCCCCTAATGTTCAGTCACTATACTTTCACCCAAAGAGACTACCCTAATATGTTCTTGATGAGCAGGAATGCTGGTTTACAATGCAACCAATGGGGAAGAATTATCTGTGAAATATGATGCCTCAGATTTCTCAAGATGCTGGATTAAGTAAGCACTACAATAATCATTTCATCTGCAGCACTGCAGTCCAGCTCCTCTCACAAGCTGGACTAGAGTCTTGTAAAATTACGAGCATGACAGGGCATCACTGCGAGATGAGTCTGCATAGCTATTGGGCACCTACAGCTAATGACCTGGAGAAGTGGTCACAAATATTGTCACATAGCTCAAGAGACGCTGCACAAAAACAAAAGGTAGAGAACACTGTCACAAAACAAACAACAAAGAAACCTGCCACAATGAGCATTACAGTACAAAGGGGAAAAAGATGAAACTAACATAAAATCAGTACAATAAACATAAACAATGGAAAGAATTCAACCACACAGTGATATCACAGCAGAGATCAGTAGTAGTGATGGTACTAAAATCTATGAAGACATCAATATGAACATGGGACAAAGAAACCCATTTAACCTTCACCATTTCACAATCCATGGAGCAGTAAACTGTTATTATCAGGGCAGAGAAAAAGAGGCAGATAACACTAAATAACAGATTTCTGTAATGCTATCTTAAAAAAACAATAATTGTTCCAAAAAGTGAATATCTCGTGATGTAATAGAAAGGAATCTATAGTGTACAAGCCTCATAAAATGTTTTTTGTGTCAGGCTAATATGTTACAATACAGAGTGTTTAAACTGTTGTAACAGCCTTATTAGTTCTGTTTGTTGATAGAAATCTACGCTCCTAAAACTATGTGTTGCACTTCTAATAATAGATGATAAGCAGAGAACTATATATATTAGTAACTGTCACAACAGCAAAATACAATAGAGCTGTGTCTTGGTTTCTACACATATAGTCAAGAAATGCATATCTAAGTATAGCAGTAGTAGCTGATATATAATAATAATCATTGTTGAAAAACTTAATATAGATGTGTTCTGTATTAGCTTTAATACCAATCAATGTATACTTGAGAACTCTGGCAATATATTATTTTTAACCAGAGTAAGATTTTGCAATACAGATTCTGTAAACAGTTGAAATGGCCTGAGTAACTGTGTTTCTTGATAGAAATGTATGGTGCTGAAAAGTAATTGTAGCACTTGTAATAATATATTAAAATACCACAGTATAATTCCTTTTATTAATATCGTGTGCATTTCTGTTGGCATATGATGAGATATCTATTTGTAAAAGTTTGGCAACATCATTTTTGACACCAGTAAATAGCATGTTGTTTGCTGTGACCCAGTGATCTTTTTTTTATTGTAGAAATACTGCACTAAAGCATCTGGTTTTGTTTCACAGAGCTAAAAGCATTGCACAATCTCAGAATCCCACAATAAAATACCTGGATGTAATAATTTACTGCTCATAAGCGATCGGACTGTCAGTCTCATCACATTGCTCACAAGTAATTGGCCTGTCAGCTACATCACACTGCTCCCAAGCTGCTGTCATTCACTGAGCACGTAATATTTACATTAGTATCCATTCATACAGAGCTCAGCCGGTGACTGGCCATGGTAGTGAGAGGTGGGCTGTGCAAGTTGCCAGATGGGTATGGGTCGGTTGGGAGCTGGGTGGTCTGGCACTGCCGGGTGAGGGGCCACTAGACTACCATGGCTAACAGGGATGTGAGAATGTTTTTTGTATTCGTTTTATGGCTGACAAGACTTTATATCAGGGATCGGTGCTGCGGGGCTCCTCTTATGCAATATTTGGGTTCAAGGCTTGGGGGGGTTTGATAGCCCTGTGAGGCTTGGTTTATTCTTGGGGATCGGGGCATGTTGGGAGCATAGCCCTGCAGGGCTTTACAATTATTTGTTATTGGGGATTGGGGCTGTGGGGGTGGCTGCCTATCTATGGGGGATCTGTTGGGGGCACATTGGGGTAACCCCTGGTGGACACATAGTACACTTACACCAGCTTATAGCTGGTGTAAATGTACTTTGATGGATGTCCTCTGGTGGTTGTTTCAGAATCCCAAATGAGGGGATGTGGTAGCTGCCCTTACAGACTAGGGTGCAGCTGCTGCCATAAACCCTCTTGTGCCATGTGGCAGCAGGGTTTATAGCTCAAATTGAGGTGTAAGTCCACTTTGGCACAAGCAGCCTGCATCATGTCATGGGCTACTTTCCACAATCTCGCATGTTGCAACTCATGGCGCAAAGTTCTACTTGCGCCGTTCCCATTGACACAAGTCAATTTGCACCATGTGTAACCTTTTGTAGAACTGGTCCCTTAGTCTACAAACAGTCACAACCTTAGCATTCCTTGGATTCCTAAGATCTGGAGAATTTACCACTTCTTCAGTCCTGCAATTCACCTAACAAAGAAGCAACTCAAGAAAGCATCAGCAGATCACTTTATCCATACTTTGCCAAAATCAAAAACTGGCAAAAGTAATACAGTGGTCTGCATATCCTCTTTTGCAACTAACTAGGATTGGTGTCCTATTCAAATCCTCAGCTAAGTGCAAGCTATGGACATACATCCTTAATCTACTTAACCTCTTCTGTTTACTGAAAATTATTATATCATGACTACTTCATGGTTCATCTTTCATGTCAGAGTGTTGCTATTATCCAGGTCTTGATTAAGCAGGATTTTGGAATTACTACGCTGAGCCCAACATATGGTTTATATCTTGTCATGCCTAAGTTAACAGCATATCCTGAGTTATACCTTTGGCGTTGGCTGGCTGAGAGTTTTATGACCATAATTAATTAGTCAGTTGCTAGTTCTTCTTAATAGCAACTGATGCAGTCGCAGATCCCGGCCCTACAGCTCCCTCCAGGAGCGCGGAGAACACGCGGGTGCCTAAGAGGCCTGCATCCTGCCTCCCCGACCCCCCAGTCGCAGATCCCGGCCCTACAGCTCCCTCCAGGAGTGCAGAGAACATGCGGGTGCCTAAGATGCAATAAACTACCTCCATCTGTTGCACCCTTGTGTGGGGAGGTTAGCCCGTCAACGCGCTACCTTCCCCGTGGCCTACGCCTTCTCCATCTAAATATTCGCAGCCTAGCCCCTAAGCTCGATCAGCTCCAGGTCCTAGCCACCCACCATGCCCCCGACATAATCATCCTATCCGAGACCTGGCTAAACCCCAGCCTTCCAGATAATACCATCACTATTCCAGGGTACACCATCACACGGCAAGACTGGCCCTCCAGAGGCGGTGGTGTGGCTTTGTACATCAAATCAGCCCTACACTTCACTGTCTCCCTCACTAAAGCTGAACCCAAAGCTTTCGAGCTCCTAATGGTAAAACTGTCCCCTCCCTCCTCATTACCTATCTTTCTGGCTAGAATCTATTGCTGCCCAGGCACATTAACCACAATAGTCACTGACTTTCTAGGCCAGCACTCATCTCTCGCAGAGTCAGGTGAACTATATGTCATGTGTGACTTTAACCACAAGTGGCTAGCACCCACTTTTAACAAAACTCAAACTGAAATAACCACTCTCAACGTTAGTCAAACCATTTCGGAACCCACACGCTCTAACCATAAGTCCGGTGATCATTTCCTCCTTGACTGGGCGCTTATATCCCATCCGCACCGCGTTGTCAGTTCAGGCCTCCTTCCTGATTCCATCAGTGACCACCATCTAATCTACTTGGTATGCAAGATCCACAGAATTAAATCCCCTCCCAAATTCATATTCCAACAGTCATACAAATCCCCTAACCTCTCCCCCCTCCTGGATGATTTGGCCCACTCTAATTGGGTCCCGAGCCCTACCTGCTCTAACATGGATGCAGCCCTCTCACACTTTTGGAACACCTTCCTCACTGCCTGGGACAAACACGCCCCCCTGTGCCGGGCTAGAGTCCGGGGGTCTCACCTACCCTGGATCTCCCCTGAGCTGATAGCTTGCCAACAAGCCCGTGACAAGGTCTGGCGAAACTACAAATCCACACTCCTCCCAGGCAACTACATCACCTACCACACTCTCTGCAACAAGTGCACAAAGGCCATCCGCTTAGCTAAGGCTGATTACTTCAACAACACCCTAAATGCAAACCTTGGGAGTCCTTCTAAATTCTGGAAAGTCATTAACTCCCTCTTCACCCCCCAAACAACAAGCCCCCCATCTCTCCTCCTTTCCCAAGGGACTCTCCTCTCCGACCCCCTGAAGGTAGCCTCTGAGTTTAATTCCTATTTTACTACATGCTCCCAGGCCCTCCTAGATTCCTTCCTCCAGCAACCACACCCACTCCCCAGACATCTATCCACCTTCCGACTGGTAGGAACCCCTTTTCCTTCAGACATATCTCCCCTGCCGAAACCCTAGATGCCCTTAACTCCCTGAACCTCTCCAAAGGCAAATCCCCTGATGGTCTGGATAACAAACTCCTCTTCCTATCTGCCCCAACCATTGCTACTCCCCTCGCAGCCCTACTAAATCTCTCTTTCTCCACCAAGTCACTCCCTTCTGAATGGAAGCATGCCACTGTCATACCCCTCCCTAAAGGTGGTGATCCTACCTCCACAACAAACTACCGTCCCATCTCCCTCCTCCCTGCCCTCGCCAAACTCTAGGAACACCTAGTGCTTTCCCAACTCTCTGACTTTCTCTCTGAAACTAACTTCTTCACCCCTTTTCAGTCCAGTTTCCGAAAATACCACTCTACTACTTCCTCCCTACTAAGACTCACGGACTCCATCCTCACTGGGATGGATGAAGGACTAATCACTGCCACTATCTTCATCGACCTAGTAAAAGCTTTCGACATGGTATCCCATCCTCTCCTCCTATCCCACCTATCTGGGGCTGGGTTAGCAGAGTCTGCCACTAACTGGTTCAGTGCCTACCTTCTAAATAGAACCCAATCCACCAAAATAGCTGACCATACCTCCCCACCTCCCTATCACCACCAGCATCCCCCAAGGCTCAGTTCTTGGCCCCATCCTTTTGTCCATCCTTCTAAATGATCTGCCTAACTCTTGCTCCTCTACCACAATCCACATGTACGCAGACGACATGGTCCTCTTTACCTCCGGCCGGACCCACAAAGAAGTATCCTCCAAACTTCAAACCGATTTCAACAAAATCCAACGCTGGTTCAATACCAACCAGCAGTCCCTAAACACCAAAAAAACTGTCTCTATGACTTTCGGCACTAGACATCATCTATCCAAACTCACCTGCCCCCTGATCTTCCATACCCTAAATAACTCCATCCTTGAGGAAGTGCCCTCCTTCAGGTATCTAGAGGTTTGGCTCGATTGACACCTCTACTTTTCCACACATGTGGATGCCATCATTTCAAAACTGCACCCAAAACTTGGTGCCCTCTATCGAAACCGCTCTAGTCTCCCACTACCAGTCAGACGGGAACTAGTCCAGAAAATGATTCTACCCTCCTTCGACTACTGTGACGTCGTTTATAGCTCCGCTGCCAAGACCACCCTAACCAGACTTGACCCCCTCTTTAATGCTTTCTGCCGCTTCGCCCTGGATGGTCCCCCCGCTCACATCACTGCGAGCTCTACCGCTCACTGGCCCTGCCATCCCTAAGCAACCGGCGCCTAATTCATAGTGCCAAATTCACTTCCAATTTCTGGCTCGGCTCCCTCCCTCCTCACCGCCTCTCCTTATCTTCCCCTCCCACCTCCGCCCACTCCCTCAGGTCTTCTGATGCTAGGCTTTTGGTCATCCCTCACCATAGGACCACCACCGGCCAATCGGCCTTCTCTTACCTCTTCTCTAAACTCTGGAACTGCCTGCCAGCTCAGATCCGCCATTCATCATCCAAACACTCCCTATCCTTTGCCCTCACTAACTTCCTTGCACCAAATTGCAACTGCCCCTGACCCCCCCGATAGCTCTCTTCCACCATCCCCCCTTGCGCCTGACCAGCGGCTCGGCCTTCACCTAATTGCCTGGCTTATACACTGCCCTATGCACTTCACTCACTCCCACCTCTAATTCCTTCCTAATCTCCTTCCCCTCCTTCCCTCCCTCCTAATTAACCTATGCTTCTCAACCTCACACACTGCTACTGCTCCCTCCCTCCTCCCTCCCCCACCCTTATTCACCCTCATCCTCTCCTCCAACCTCTGTTAACTTGGTGCATCTCACCTAAACTCAGTTCCTGCTACTGGCACTCAAGTATTGTTATTGGCACTTACTTAATCATGTATTAACCTTGAAGTGTTCCATGATATGTATTCCCTGTCCTTGATGTTTGATTCCTGTACTGTTTCACCTATTGTAAAAATGTGCTAATGTAATCCTGTACTGCTCCACCTATTGTAAAAATGTGCTAATGTAATCCCACCCAACTGTACATTATCTGTATTACGCTATTCAATATTCAATGTTTGTATGTTAATCTGTTTCCACTTGTAACCCTTCCCCCCAGGTCGCACCGTTAGACAAGCATCTTTTTGTTCAGTGTGCCTTTCCTGGTGAAACATTTTTAATAAATAAATAAATAAAATCAGTCCAGCCCATTTTTAACAGGTGACTGTCATTTTCATTTGCTTTCTCAACTGTTAACCTGTGTTTCTTTTTAAATAAAGATTTCCCTTGCAGCAACATGTTTTTCTAAAGTTGAATGAATCAAAACCCAACAAATGCAACCATGAATAGTGCATTAATAAATAAATACACTCATTGAAAAGGTGTTTTTCTGACACCTCCACCATGATTTTTGCTGCATTAAAAAGCCATATGGTTGGTACTGAAAATGAGATCCAGTGATGGTCTAATTTTGATATAGATGTAAAAAATGCCTTTGTGAAATAGGGAAATCATCAAGACCTTGTAATCACTTTACTAATTTTTTTTAGCATGATTGACAAACAGAACACTATTTGCAGGACTTAATGTTAAATACAATCTGATGCACTTATTTTCATTCAAATGTGGCTACTTCCAATATCACTTTATTTGCCATCTTTCTTATGAATACCAACTTCCTGCTATAACCCCAACAGATATATGGAAAGGAAAAGTGAAAATTGTTTAATCAGCAAAGGCACACTAAGCCAGAGCTTGTTTCCAGGTGTAACCTGGGAGCACAGGGAAGTTAAGTGACTTGCTTAGGGTCACACAGTATAGAAGTGGAGTCTGATGGGATTCAAACCCAATTCTCCATGTTTGCAGCTCAGTTATCTTAACCACAACACTATGCAATACTGCCTACTTGTATAGACAATATACATTTTCTGTTTTGGTTCAGACATGTATCCACTACATGCAGCATTTCTGTTGCAAAATTTTTTTCTTCAATACACTATTACACTACATTAAGTCCTGAATGTCCAAGCAATGCCTCTTATTTATAGCCAAACTTCATTTAGCAAGCCAATGTACAGTTGGGGGGGGGGACTTGTTTAACCAGAAAAGGCACTCTAACCCAGATCTTGTTTCCAGGTGCAACCTGAGAGCACAAGGAAGTTATGTAACTTGCTCAGAATAACACAGTATGCAAGTTGGAGCCAATGGGATTCATACCGAGGTCTCTAGCTTGTAGATCAGTGCTCTTAACCACTACACTACACTACCTCCTAGTAAGAAAAATACAGTCTTACTGTCTGAATGTTAAAGAAGTCACATTTGTTATAACAAAAGTAGTACAATGATATAAACATGTCCCTCCAGCAATGTCATGTTGTGCAATTGCTGGTAAGATTTAGGATAGCCTACTGTATTCATTTTCACTAAGTCTTTATGATTTACTGGACTGGGACACCATGACCATTTCACACCTCAGAGTAAAAGTTCAATGCAGAGCGAATATTTACTAAACGTGTGTGTGTGTGTGTGTGTGTGTGTGTGTGTGTGTACAGAAAGACAGATAGATTGTCCAGTTGAGATGTACCACCCTGTTTCCAGTGGAGTAATGTTTCTTATGTTATAAAGTCTGAATAACACATGCATGTTAATAATGTCACACATTAAAAATCTGGTACTTCCCATTTCTGCATATTTTTTCCATGAAATTCTGTTAAGGGTTTGTTCACATAAAGGGTCACTGTCAACCCCCTTAGGTCTCAAAGTGTCCATAGTTTAAAAAACACATTTTATGATTACCAACATTCTGTAAAGATTGCTGATGTAGCTGGTAGTTTGATTCTGATTCTTTTTTTCTTTAAACAAGTGAAAAACAGACTGCCCACCATACTGGTGTTACCACACAAAAACAGGTTTGTTTACATTCCTTGATCAGCTCCAGCTGCATCGTTCCTGGACTTGGGAACACCCAGAACACTATCTAGCCACTCATGATGCAGTGGGAGTTTAGGAGACTACTGCCTCATGAGTGACTGCACTGTTTGGGTGTGTTTGTAATGCTCAGGAAGTATGCAGTAAGAACAGATCCAGGATTGTAAACAAAACAAGGTTTTTCATAAATATACATTGCCATGCATTTCAGTTCTACTAAATAAGGAGACAGAAAAAAGAAACAGCAACATCAATGAATTTTAGAGAAGGTTAGCAATCATAAAATGTGGGTTTTTAACTAGAAATAATATGATGAAAAACAGGTTGACAGTGTCCCTTTAAAGCAGCATCATGATTTTTGCTGTATTAAAAAGCCATATGGTTGGTACTGAAAATGAGATCCAGCGATGGTCTAATTTTGATATTGATGTGAAAAATGCCTTCATGAAACAGGTCCAGAAGCAAATGATTTGACACCTTTTACTGAGCAACATACATGTAATCAAAAAAACAAAGTGCTTTAGCTTTCAAACCAACCCAGCCTTCCTCAGAAGCTTAATGACAGTTATTTAGAAAATCTCAAACTTTTAACACCCAGATCATGCAGAAAAATAACCAGAAAAAATTCCCATTGGTTCAAAATACTCATTTAAAAAATAACAGAAGAGATGTCAGAGAAGCTGAATAGTAGCAGTTCAGTTTTAGCTGAAAGTACCTAAAGGTCAGATGTTCTTGGAGCATAACAACAAGCAGGGCACTGCACATCATTAAAATGACTTAGAGATACCTTTAGAGTAAGATAAGAACATCTCAAGCAGAGAGCTGTGTAACCCAATTATGAGTGTCCCAGTGTGTTTAAGAATGCAGTTCATGAAAAGCAAAATGCACTCGGATTAAAGACATGCTAAAATATGACATAATTGTAAGTTAAAAACAAGCCCCACAAAATAGAACTACAAAAAATAAATATGCATGGCATACAAAGGATTTAGAGTTTACCTAAAGCAAGCAACAGTTTCATGCTATATGGAATGTAAAACTTAACTGGAAACATTACCTAACTGTACTCTCAAACTGGTTAGTATGCTCCATAAACCTTGAGGCCTTTAGTGTTATAACAGGAGTTTATACATGATAATATAAATTGGCAGTATAAGAGCCAAACAAAAAGCTACTTGTCAAGGACCACCAAGAAACTAAGACCATGCAACCTGATATGTGCAGATGTCGATAAATTCTCAGTGTATAATAAAACTACTTGAAATACTGAAAATGTCTAAGGAATATGAATAAGAAATCACAGGAATTAACCCCCCCCCCAAGGGAAGATAACTGCTTGTAAGGAGCAGCATACAGTCAGAGAGTATGTCTTTATGTCAGTTAGACAGTTGGACACCGTGCAAAGATAACAAAAAACAAGCATTTGTTAATGTTGAAGGTTTCCTTGCATGGTGTATGTGGGATTGCATTCAGCGGCACTCATGGCGCTTGTTACTTGAAGCTTCTTCAAGCTCCACACAGCCATATTGGCTCTGTCTAGAGTTTGTTTTTTTGTGAGCTTGCATCCTGCTTATGCATGGCTATGTGCATCTAGATTTTCCTTTGAAACTGCTTCAGTTTTCTCAGTGGGTCAGTCTTGACTCACTGAATCATGTGTGTGTGTAAATTTGTGAAGTGTCACTGTCATCCAGTTCCAGGCTCAGTCCATTATCAAGCAAGAAGGTTGTCAATGACTCCTCCTAACACTGATTTTAGTGATATAAGGCAATTTGTAGCACAGGCATTTAAATAACACAAGTACACACAGTCTTCCATATTGAGGCTATACTGGTGCTACGTGATAAGTCAGTTACCTTTGCTACAGTAATAACTT
The DNA here is from genome assembly GCA_016271365.2 of Neoceratodus forsteri. Classification (NCBI taxonomy): domain Eukaryota; kingdom Metazoa; phylum Chordata; order Ceratodontiformes; family Ceratodontidae; genus Neoceratodus; species Neoceratodus forsteri. The sequence continues at coordinate 797,562,518 of CM057459.1, read as the reverse complement.
AGAGCAAACTGACTGCAGTATAGCACTGTGTATTTCTAATTCTGTATAGCTTTAGCTGAGGTAACAGGCAATGGGAGGGCTTTAAGCCCGCGGTTCAGTGGGCAGAGCAACAACATCACTCCCCCATTGAGTTTAAATACATCACTTTTCCTGGATGCTTTCAGGATTAGTTTTCATTTTGGTAGGAGGCACCGTTCTTCTTCCTCCTTTAACCCGGCTGACCATTGTGCAGATCCTGACTGGAGTACTGTCTTCGCCAGTCTCCCTGCAGCATTTCGGCTTGTTCGTTTGCAGCATTCTCCCCTTTTCATCGACTGGATGAGTTGTCTCTTTTCCCATCCTCCGTGGGTGCCCTTGCGAATGGACTTCCATTCAAAGCCTTGTCCCTGGGGCTGTTTAAACGGGAATGCTACATGCCACTGATGGCTCCATAACCTCCTCTACTTTCCCCTCTGGCCACGGGATCAAACCTGCCTCCTCCTTTTTCTCCCTTCTAATGCCTCCTGTCATGGGAACCTCCTCCTTTCTCTCATTTTACAGAGTTTCGACACTTGTCCCCTGGTTCTCTCCCCCCCCCCCCATCTGCTGCTCTCCTGTGGGCCGGGACTCGCTGACTCCCACTGCATTCCATTCTGGTTTGGGTGGCATTTGCCCACAGTGTTTTTCTCCCTATGCCGCCATCATGACCCATCCTTTGCTTGGAACCCCACCACATTTTCAGTGTCCCATGGTGTTCTGCGACTGTCCTATTTTTGCTTACTTTTCATTGTGCTTTACCACCTTGTGTGCGATCTCCACAGCTTTTCATTTTATTTCTGCAGTGCATTTGTCAGGTATGACTTGTGCTTATGTTTGGCACATATGGTCTAGCTCCAGGTTCCCGCTCTGATATGTGCGTGTATTTTTTTGGGGGGGGCCAGTGGGACTTAATTTCAGTTTCTGTGAAACCTATCATTCCCTATGTCCGTCCAACCACAGAGAGTTGGCAGCAGTCGTTTGACTTCCTCTCAGGGAGACTACATGTGAATGGGGGGATTTTGTAGAACTCCACCTTGGGTCAATCAAGTACGGCCTCTGGAGCTGGTTTACCTTCCCTGTAATTTACCAGGCTAGTTTCCAGTATTTTGCGGCAGCCACTTGCTCAAAGGACAAATCGTATATTGGTCCTGATGACCGAACTTTCTGATCCTTTCATCTGCCTGGGATGAGCACTTTGCTCCTACATTTTGTGTTGCATGTGATTTGGTGGGTGTCAGGAGTGTGCTACTCCATTCTATTTGATAGCGCCATCCTTTGACTTCAAAAAAAAAAAACGTAGTCTGGGCTTCATCTTCCTATGTAGATTCCCTCTTGCCCTCTCTGCTGGTCTCCTGCAGTCCTCGTCTTGGCCCACTATCTTCTCCACGGTTGCTTGTTGCCTCCGGGCCCTGGCTTCCCTCTTCTAGTCCATGCTCATGGGTCATTGGGGCTCTAACGTTCCCTCTTCACTCAGCTCCATCCGGCTGACCCCCATTCCTCATCCTACCTCCACAATGACCTGCCTATCATTCCCCTGTGTGCTACTTCTTGACCACCTCTGGCCATGACTGGCCCAATCTCATCATTCTTCATTGCCTCCCTCTCTTTTAACCTCCTCTCTCCTCTGCAACCTTGCATCAAAACTATCTTCATGTACCGGCTTGGGTCCTATTCTGCCCCTTTGACCTTCCTACCATCCTTCACCCTTCATGCCTCACTTTCCAATACCTGCCTCACTGACTTCCTTTCATCTTTGTACCTCTTCTACTTCCTCTTTTACCTTCATCGTCCTGGTATCTCGTCTCATCCCCAGTGCCTCACATACCACCTCACATACTACCTCATTGATCCAAGGCCCTCCTGCACATGTATATTAAGTTCCTGATTCCAGTCTTCATTACCCATTTCTTCTTTCATCGAGCCCCTTTTCCTGGATGCATTCAGTCATCGGCTGTTCCGGAATTTACACTATTCATGGTTTCACTCCCTATCATCCGCTTTGCTCCCATTCCTCCATATCTCGCATCAACCTCCTTGTCTCTTTCAATCTCTCTGTCGACACACCTTGACTGCCTCCCTTTAGCCTGCACAGTCAGTTGCCTTGATACCATACTGTCTCCATTCCTGGCCATGCCTTCCCATCCGTCGTCCCTTGCTACATGCTGGCTGAGGGGCTATTCACTATCTTTCCAGTTTCTTTGACATTTATTTCTGAATCTACCTCATTTCGAGAAGCCTACTTCATCACATCACTGTTTTCATTTCCGGCTGTACCTCATTTCAAGATGTCTGCATGGTCACATCACTCTTTCACATGTATCTCTCCTCTAGTTCGCATATCCTCCAGTTCCACATGTGCCTTCTTGGCCTCGAAGTATATCTCCTTACAAGGAGCATCGATACTTGCATCTCTCTATTGAATCCTCCATTCTATCCTCACTCCCACATCTGAATCTCCTTGTTCATATCGCCTGTTTATGCCTTATCAGCCTCAGTGTCTACTTCCTCATCTTGCTCAACCTTTCAATCGATCTTCTGCTCCCTGCTTCAGGTTTCACGCCACCCCAACTGGCAACGGCTGCAGTCCCGGCTCCTCCAACCTCTACGCAGCTATGCACCCTCCCAGTGCACCAGCATGCCTCCTCCTAGACTGAACAGTTCCACATCCTTGGGGTCTTCCACCACAGCTGCCTCTCAGACCTTTTTGAGCACGCAGCTTTCCAGCTTTTGGATGCTGTCCCTATTTCCTTCACCTTTGGCTACCTCATCTTCCTGCACCGCTAGAAACTGAAAGCTACCAGCTGCATCCATCCGTGTTATCCTTGATACTAGTCTCCCTTGGGAGTCTGTCTACTTCTGCACTGCAGGTCTAATTCTTCTTAGTATCCAGTCTCTCACCTAGTAGGGCGCTCCACATGCTGATCATCACCTTCTGCATATCTTGGTGCTTTCCGATGTTTCCCCTTATACCCGCCCAGCGCTGCTTTGAGGCTTTCCCCATTCTGCTTGCATTTCCCAGCTTCCACAGGTATGTATACTTCCCCTGTCTTTTCCTCGCGTGTTCAGGCATTTTTGACCACGTTTCTCCTCACCCTTCTCTTTTCTGGGTTTCATCATTTGTATATCTTCAGCTCTCATATGGCTCTCATTCCCTCTGCAGCCGCTCGCATTGGTTGTCCCGTGCTTATACATTTCCACCACATCTGAGCTTCATTTATTCCTGCCTTGCTTTCCACATCACCTACTCCTGCTTCGGCATGCCTTCATTCTGCTCCCTCTCCTCAGATATTTCAGAAACCTTAGCCGTCCTAGCTGCCATCCAGCCATGGCTTCTATCTCATTGTGCTGCAATTTATCCATTTGTTTGCATTGCAATTCTTCTCATTCTGGCCTTCCATGGCTGACTCCATCCTATCTTCCATCGACCCGGACCCACATGCCACCTCATCTAGCTCACCCTCATGCCCCCTTGAGGAGCCTCCCTCATTCATGGAGTCTATTTGCTCCATGTCGTCCTTCGTTGCTCCCTTCATTGGAGATCCCATGTCTCCTTAGCCCCTCGGCTCTGTGATACCTGGCCTCGACCTGCTCATCTCATTCCATCCCTCTCTAGGCATGCCTTCACATGGTTTGCTGCCAAGTCTGCACTGTTCCATTGCTTCGTCTGACTGCGCCTATCCTGGATCGCATACCACCTGCTTCGACTCACCTTGATACAGTTCTCCTCCTGCATCAGCTGGGTCCGTCGCTACCCTATTGACCTCTCTGGTATCCTTCATCATTTCATGCCTCGTTTCCAGTTCCTGCCTTCGTGGCGTCCATCCCTCATCGTAACTCATCCATTCCAGTTCCCTTCCTCAGCCTAGTGCTTCTTCTCGTCCTACCTGTCATGGATTCTTTCCACTCATGGCTTCCCTCCTCCCTGCACTTCATCAGATTTGACTCCCCATGATCGCCGTTCCATGCTTGCCCTCTGGTTCGCTGATCCTCTGGTTCCTGATGCGCTTTCTTGGCCTCGATGTCCATCTCATTTTGAGGAGTTTCATCCTTTGTCTCGCTCCCTCATGCCTGATTCCTTCGTTCGGGTCCTGTTCCTGTTCATTCCTGTCTTCTTTTCTTCCTGCTTCATACCTACTTTTCCGGATTCAGCCATCATAAGCTTCCCTCCACTCTTCACTTCACTCGTCATCATACTCCACCCAGTTTTGCTCACTGCTCATTGTACTTAGTCCAGCTTTGATCCTCGATCACTTCACATGAGTTATCGCTGGTTCCAGATCTCCCTTCTCAGCCTCGGACTCTACCTTCTTTCAAGGCGCCTCATTGGTGTAGTTCCTTCGTGCTGATTTCTTTTGGTTCTTTCCCATCTCCTCCTCTTCCAGTTCATTTCCAGCTATCCAGGCTTCCCTCCATTCTTGGCCTGCTCTTGACTTTCTTTTTGGGCATCCCTATCATAATTCTTATGTCACCCATCAGCTGCGACTATTATGCCAAATGTATCGAGTTCATAGATCCAGTCATATCGAGTTTATGAATCCAGTCATCTTTTACTCAGCATTACTTCAAAGCTCACCCACTTACATCGCTTACTCTAACATTCCTATCATTGAACACCATACCACCTCATCAACTACAACCTCAAGGTCTAATCGTTCAGAGTCTAATCGTTTACATTGCATAATCAAGAACACCTCTTAAACCCCAGTATCTGCTCACTTATATCGCTCCATCAAACGCATCCATCCATTAAGCCACTCTGCAACATTATTGGTCTCCTCATTGACTCATCTGGAACATCCTCGTGAGCACATCTGGATACCCATTGCTGCTCTGACTCATAAATGGATTTACTCCCTCCTACCCTTGCTTCCAGATCTACTATCTCACATTGACTACTCGAGCATACCCTCCTTAATTCCAGAAAGGTTTATCTAGTTCCATTGTTCCCTCGAGCATTCCATCTTTGACTCTGATGCTACTCACTAACCACAAAAACAGGATCGAATTGTTCACATCGCATAATCATGCCTTATCGACCTCAATTTCTACTTCCTCGCCTCACTCAATCATACCTATTATAGATATTATGCTTCCTCATCGAACCGATGACTTCCTGCAGTGATCATCACCATCAGTATTAATTTTGCCTCATATTTGCATTGAACCTGCTCGCAGCCTTATGTTCCCTCTTCGATCCATGCTTTCTTTTAGGAATCTTCCATATTCCATCATCATCCTCACTACTCATATCCCTCTAGTTACTGAACCCTTTCTTTCTAAAAATATACATCCTCAATTCAAACGTCATCAGCCTGGAGGGAAGGAAACCTAGGCCTTGGATCCCCTGAGGTTTCCTCCTCAAAGAGGGTTTTACCTCTCCTCCATGCCAATGGTCATAATATTAGTTAGAATTAGCAATTTTCTTCTTAGCTAGTTAGGTTCCACTGTTGGAAGAGGCAGATGGTGGCACGGCTTTCCCCTCTCTCCTCAGGAAGTTAGCCCTTCTCACAGAATTCATTAATCTCTTCTCTCTTCGACACTTAACAATTCAGGTATTCTTTTTGGGCTTCTTCCTAACCTACCTTTAGCTGACTCATTCATTTCTGGCACCTGTAGGGGGGAAACCCTCACTAGGGTTCCTTGTGTTGTACCCCTACAGGAGGTATAACCTACGGATAGAGAGGTGGAAAGCCACATAAAATTCAAGTTACTCAAGTTGCACAAGCATTATCATATCATATCCAGTTGCATAAGCACATTGAAGGGGAGGGCTTAAAGGCCGAGGTTCAATGGGCGGAGCAACAACGTCACTCCCCCATTGAGCTTAAATAAGTCACTTTTCCTGGACACCCTCAGGATTCATTTTCGTTGCCCACCATCCACCTCCCCCTCCTCCAGCGGCTAGCCTCTCTTACCTGTGGGCTTCTTCTTAACCTACCTTTAGCCAACTCATTCATTTCTGGCACCTGTAGGGGGGTTCCTTGCGTCGTACCCTACAGGAGGTATATCCCATGGGTAGAGAGGCGGAAAGCCACATAAAATTCAAGTTACTCAAGTTACACAAGCATTATCATATCATGTCCAGTTGCATAAACACATTGAAGCTATTTTAAATAATGTCTGGAGGTCAGCCACCACACAAATGCTCATGGTCCAGCCCCAGGAAACCTTGTGGCCAGCCAGCCCCATGTGGTGCAGGAGATGGTGATAGACACTAAAGGCATATTAGGCATACTAAGTTTGTTTTCTCTCCCAGTAAGCCAGGTTCTGTTAGCAGTAGCAGTGAGAGTGGGGGAAGCAGCAGCACCCCACTACTAGTACTACAAACACAGGTTCCATCACTACCACCACAACCACTAGCAGTACCATACAAGTGACACAGCATTTTGTAGACCCAAAATTTCATGCGACTAAGAGGTCCACCCCCTATTCTGCAAGCAGCAGCCACCTGTGCCACTAGTAGCAGTATTGTCACAACTTCTAGCACAGTTGTTATTGTCACCACTAGCTCCTCCCCAGCTAGTGTGCCCCCAGTCTGCATCACCATCAGTGCCATCCTTACAGCAGGCACTTTCAGTGTTTCTGCCACTGCCACTGCAGCTTCTGTGACTACCACCACCATCACTACTACCACAGTTGGTGCCACCAATGTACCTGCTGGTATAGTCACCACCACAGCCACTTTGACCTCCACCACAGCTGTTGCTAGAGCTGCACCCATACTTGCCCTTCTTACTATCACTACGGCAGACACTGCAAACGTGTCCTTGACTCCTAATGAAACCACCGGCACCCCTGACCTGTTACCCCAGCACAGTGCTCATGCTCGGACCTGCATCATTGATGCTGGTGATAAGAAGGAACTTTTCAGTTCATTCAGGCTGCAGTATCTTCCTGATCCCGGGGACTTACCTACAGATCATAGTACTAACAGTTATAATGACATTCACCTGAGTAATTCTGGTAATGAGCTGAATGTGCCTTATATCTGACCAGTAAAAAAAAGCTAAGACGGGCTGAGAATATAAGACTGGGGAATCCAGGGACAGGACAGGAAAGGGATGTCATCAACCACTTCCAGTAAAGAAAGTCAAACAATCCACCCTGGATCTTAAATGTTGTGCCAGCTTCGACTGGCACAGAGACACCTCTTGCACCAAAAGGAACATCTGTTGCTAGTAACAAACAGGATGCAGCACCCAGGACAGATAGGGGAAGGTGTGGCTCCAGAAGCGTTGGCCATGACTGTACTATTGGGGTTAGCAGTGGCATATCACATGTGTGTGCAGGTAAAAGTGCTGCCTGATTGTACTTTAGCCTGGTTAATGTTGATGCTACAACAGTGCAGTGTGGGTTCTGGGAGGCAGTATAGCGCAGGTGTTTAAGGTTCTGAGCTGTAAATCTGGAGACCTGGGTTTGAATTCCATAGCCCCCACTTGCATACTGTGTGACCCTGAGCAAGTCACTGAACTTCCCTGTGCAACCAGGTTGCACCTGTAAACAAGCTTTCAGCTTAGTGTGCCACTCCTGGTTAAACAAATGAAAAATAAAATCATTAGCCATGGGAAAAACTTGTCAGACTTGACAACCAAGGCAATTATGAACCACCTGCATATGAAGCACCTCAGTACACTCAGTGGTTCATCCAAAACTTTGATTACTCCCAGTGCTGTACCTGTTATCCCCACCTCAGATTCTTGCAATCCAGATTCTGATCCACCATGTGGCAGTAATGAATCAGACACTGGCTTGGCTTGTCTTTACCCTGAACTCCAGTGACTCTCCAAGGGCATACAGTGAACTTGCCAATCATACCTTTGCCCTCTAGTGACGATTCTGTTGGTCATTCCACATCATCACCCTCACCCTCCCCGAGTGACAAGCAGGCCCAAAAAATCCATATCCTCCAAGTCCAGCACCACCTCATCATGGAGGCATTTCATACCACCACTAAATACCCCACTATACATCCCATGGCATAACAGATCACGCAATTAATCAGGTAAATGATAACTCTTGACCTTCAGCCATTCTCAGTTGATGAAGATACTGGATTCAGCCAGCTGCTGCAGTATCTACACCCCAATATAATATCCCTTCCTATACCACCTTTTCTAGAAAGGGTTTGCTAGGGATATGTGTGCAAGGTACAAATAACTAACTTTGGAAGGCTGTTGGTGGTGTATTCCATTGCAACACCAACATATGGAGCAGCAGCAATTCCAGTCACCCCTATATGTCATTGATAGCACAATGGTATGTTGGAACAGAGGGAAGGAGTGGTGGTGGTGGCTCAGAAACTGGAACAGTGACTGGATCCTCCACTGGTGGTGGTCATTGCAGATCTGCACTGCTTAATGTAGCCATGTTAGAGAAATATTACCAGTCCTTGACTACCTTGCCTGTCTTGCAGGACCACACACTCCTGGAGGGCCCAGAATGGACACCCACAGGGGGGTGGGCTAACTCCAGCCAGCAACACGGTGCACCATGATGTTGCACAGAGGTGGTCCCCGCTGCACAATGGCCACATGACTGTGCAGTGACAGTCACATGGCACACTGCACCTGCAGCACCACAGCAACAATGGTGGCAGCCGGGCACATGCCCACCCCACCAACAGCCAGCACACATGTCCAATGGACACGCCACAGTGGCATGTACCATGCACAGTGTGGTACAAACAGCAGTCACAGCACAAGGCACAGGTGACCATGGCTGCACCCACTCCCCACCACCACCCCCCATGTACAGAGTGAAGGACCATGACAGTGCTTACCTGCCCCCTGCAGTGCTGCTGGTGCAGGTCCTCCACCATCAGGGCGTACTGCTCGGTCACGTGCTGCTGCAGCCCTGGCCTGCCTGCAGTCCTCTGACCCTGGGAATGGAAAGAAGACAGGTGCATATCAGTAACTGACTACATCAGCCCCCCAGCCCTCTGTGCACAGGGTGTGCCCCTGCCCAACATGTCCCGCACACCAGCATGGCTGCAGCACAACACAAGCAGCAGCTGGCAATGTCACTCCTTTAGCGCACAACGATAGTGTACCCCACCACAGGGCATGCCAGGCAGCAAAACCAACACCACAGTACAGCACCAGGGCAGACATGCAACATGGGATGACTTAGTTGTCTGTGAAACTGCACCACGCCTGATGCATACCTGAAGCCTCCATAGACAGTCAGGGTCCCTACACATTAGGTCACCATACCGGTGCCTACACTGTTCCACCTTCCTGGGCACCCTAGTCCTCTGCTCCAGACTGGCAGAGATCTCCTGCTACACACTGCCCCGGCCTACTGCAAGGGCACCTGGCCAAACAGCTGTGGGCTGTGGAGCTCCACACAGGCCACCAGGTTGACCAGTTCCACAGCTGTCCAGTTATAGGCATGGTTTCCCCTACCCTGCGCCACTGCACTGTATCTGGTCTGGCAGCAAAAATGGTGGGTGCAGGCGCACTTGTCCATCATAGGTGCCAGATGCACAATGTGCGGGAGACTGCGCAGTGCCCACCCATCATGCAGGGCTGGAAATGCACATTGGGCATGGCTAGGTGGTGTCACAGAAGTCTGACCCATGGGTCAGAGGTCACCTGCCAGTGTGCAGTGACACATGTGTGATCGGGCACGTTACCCCATGTGCGGCCATGCACGTAGCTGGCCATGTGCAACATGAGCAATTCCACTGCATCGCGCTGTCTGTGCATGGTGTGTGACTTGAAACCATGATAGCATGATGCACATGTGCAGTGCAGGCCCGCGTACCGCTCATGCACGGGCATTGCGCCGTGGCTTGCTCTGGTGCAATCCCATTGAGCATGGCGCAACTTCTCAATATTCAGATACCACGGAGGTCACGTGATGCAGTGTGGCTGGTAGCTGCATTCTCCCCTGGGCTCCCAACCTACAACCCAAATATCATCTTCTTTTCCTGCCCGATTTTGCTAGATCAACGATTCTATATTGCTGGTGAGATCCTAAACATTTGTAGATCCCTGGGATACAAATTTATATGAAAGCGATCTCAGTAACAACAATAATCCAGACATGGATGCGAATATGAAAGCGCCTGGAATGAGACAGACTCCACCTACGTCGCCTGAGAAAAGCGCCAAGAAGGCCAGAAATACCAATTCCGGGCAGTCGATGAAGCAAACGTCTCCTGCTGCTTCAAATAGCCCACTCACAGAGGACAGATTCCTCCAGGAACTTCTCCCCTTCAGGGAAACTCTTCAGGAGATCTCTTGCGAAATTAAATCTGTAAGGAGCGATTTCGCAGCTCTATCAAGGAGGGTTGGAAACATGGAAGTGAGAACCTCATCCGTAGAAAGCTGGAAAGACAAGACAGACCCAGAAATAACCAAACTAAGGCAACAACTTAAGAAATTGCAACTGAAAACAGAAGACCTCGAGGGTAGAAGCAGGAGGAACAACATACTAATACTGGGGCTACCTGAGTCTGAGGAAGGGGGAGATGCTATAAAATTCATTCATCAACTTCTCAACAAAATAGTGGGTCCTTCCCCTCTAAACCAGCAATACCACATCGAGAGGGCACACAGATCCTTGAAGCCGAAGCCCCCGCCGGGTGCCCCCCTCGACCGATTATCATCAGGTTCCTTAGCTTTGTTGAAAAACAGCACATCATGCTAAAAGTCAAGGAGCGAGAGGCAATTCAATGGGAGCGAAACAACATACGAATCACGCAAGATCAACCGTATGAGGTCCGTCAGAAAAGAACAGCCTTCCACCCTATAGTTAAAAAACTAATTGCTGCTGGTATCAAATTCAGGATGAACTACCCAGAGAAATTCCTTGTGTCCTTGGAGGGAATATGGCTGGCCTACGATTCACCAGATCAAGCGCTATCTGAGCTCACCAGGAGGCTCCCGAATCTCTTCAATGGAGACTGATTTGCAGCGTTCTAATTTTGGCTATAAATAGACATTATAATGTCAAATTATGTCTCTTTTATCTGATCTTCTGTGTTTAGGATATCTCGGTATTCGTAGTCCAAATTGGCTTACCTGATCTCATTGGGGCTGTAGTGAGGGCGGTGGGGTGGGGAAGATGCAGAGAAAGGCCTCGGGGCCTGTGAGGCCTAATCTGGCCTGAAGAGTTCTGTGTGCACGCCATTGCCGAGGGTAGGTGGGACCAACATTAAGGGGGAAGGTTCCGGGGACACTTTTAGTAGTAGAGCAGGTTTGGTCCATCTGCGTATCCTCCGGTTTACATTTCCGCTATAGCTTTCCCCTATGGAGTCGTCGTGCAGTCCTCATCAGTTACCTAATTAGGATCCCGGGGATAGTTTTAGTTTCAAGGGAATGATTTCCTCCAATGACAGGAGTCGACCTGGCTGCCCTCGTAACAGCAATAGGACGAACTGGAACTCATGGGGTAAGTCCGTTCCAGACTCAAATAGCTGCTTTAATTGGGGTGATTTAAAGACCTAAAGCTCGATCTCTTATGGGGCAAACATAATACAGGGTTAATGTTGGGTTGTGGGTGGGGAGGCTCGGGGTGGGGAGCTAGGTGCTAGGGGACCTGTATCGGCTTTAGTGTGGGGTTAGGGGTACCTGGACCCAATTATGGAGGAAAGAACACTCTACTGTATATAAGGCCCAACCGCAAATCGGGATGGTCCTATGGGACGACGTAAGATTTGAACAACAAGGGGCTTGTATAGGGCTAAGGTACCCTCGGGGGGGTCTCGTTCCTAGGATATATCTAGATGCTCTACGGGATGGGGTTAGTTTTGGGACCATATGTAAATAGTTTTTGGGATAGTTGGGATGGTGGGTTGGACATATTTCAGGGGGGAGGATGGGGAGGGGTTATGCTCAGTTCTGACTTCATTGGTCATGTTAATGTTGTATTGGGGGCGAGAAGAGTTATTATGTAACAGTATGTTGGTTGATTATCTCAATGCAATTCCACCTTCGATTCTGGCTTTATCCGAGGGTTGTTCAGCCTCAGTTAGGTGGAAGGTCACTTATTATTGTATTGTTTGGACTGTTCAATGGGGGGGTTATAACGGGGTGGAGGGGGGGTTTGGGGGGTGGGTGGAAGGTGTCACCACTAAGGGGATTGGAATGTAATGCCATGGAGTACAATTCAAACAAGTTGTTTCTTCTTACTGTTGTAAATGGCTTTAGGCCATATTAAAATTGCTACTTGGAACGTCAGAGGTATTAGAGAGGTAATAAAAAAAAGACAAATACTTCTAAATTGCTCTTTGGTTGGTGAGGATATTGTCCTCTTGCAGGAAACACACATCCTTGTCTCAGAAGCTAATTTATTACGGAGTCATGGTTTTTCGCAGGTCTTTGTGTCTGAAGGGTCTACAGTCAGTAAAGGAGTGGCAATCATGATTAAGCGAAACATGCCCTTTGTACCGGAGAAATGTATTAAAGATCCAGAAGGTAGATTTGTATTAGCGAAAGGGCTACTCAATAACACAGATGTGGTTCTGGGAGCCATATACGGTCCTGTTGGGGGGGATCCTAACTTCCTTATGCAGCTAACAACTAGACTAAGTGAATTTTTGCCAACGGCATTTATATTAGGGGGGGACTGGAACATTGCTCCTTCACAGGTCCTAGATAGAACTTATAGACCCCTGAAATCCCCCACACCCGCCCAAATGGCGCTTAATGACTTCTGCAACCTATTAGGTCTAAGTGACCCTTGGAGACTATTGAACCCTTCTAATCGTAGCTACACTTATTATTCTCCAATTCATAAATCCTGGTCAAGATTGGATTACATCTTGGTGAGCACTGTGCTTTTAGCCAATATTTCCCTTACTGGTATTGAGCCTATTGTTATCTCGGACCACTCAATGGCATGGATCAAGTTATCACTCAGCCCTCCGGGTCAAAGAGATACCTCTTGGAAGCTCAATACACAGCTTTTGAAGGATGAGCAAACGACTTCTCACTTTAAGTCTTTGATCTCGTCTTTTCTTGAAATCAACCAGGGTTCAATTTCCAGAGATGATTTAGTCTGGTGCTCGCTAAAATGTTTTCTCAGGGGAGAATTTATAAAGGAGGCTTCCAGAAGGAAGAGGATGAGGGAGGGAAAAATCATTTCTTTGGCTAACCAGATTAAAAAGGTTGAAAGTGCTCTTTCCTCTACCAACTCCCAAATTGACCTAGAGATTTTATATAAGCTCAGAAATGAATATGAAGACCTGATCAAAGAAAAAACAGAATATGCTATCTTAAAGTCTAAAACAAAATATCTTGATCAGGGAGAGAAACCCGGGAGATTACTGGCTCTCAGGTTAAGGGAGGTAGAGAGTTCCAGATTAATCCCTGCCTTAAAGGCGAAGGACGGCTCAATTAAAACTGCCCCAAGGGACATAGCTAAGGTTTTCAAAGTTTTCTACCAAGATCTGTATGGTAACAAGGCTTTCTCACCATCAACCTCAGAGGTAGCAGCTTTTCTGGAAAGTGTTCCCCTTCCTAGACTGCAGACACATCAATGCGACTCACTTTCATCTCCCATAACTCTAAGAGAAGTGGAGGAAGTTATTAAAAACCTACCCCTGGACAAATCCCCTGGACCTGACGGCCTACCCCCCAACTTCTACAAAACTTTCTGTAAAGAAATTGCGCCTGCCCTCCTTAATTTATTTAATTATATTCTTGCTTCCGAACCACTGGACCCTTCCTTGCTGGTGGCTACTATAATCTTAATTCCTAAACCAGACAAGCCTATCTTGGACCCAGCCAGCTATAGACCAATTTCACTACTTAGCTACGACATTAAAATTTTGACTAAAATTCTTTCCCTGCGAATTAAACAGGTCTGGCAAACTCTTTTGAGTTCGGAGCAGGTAGGATTTGTCCAGGGGAGGTCAGCAATGGACCACATGCGTGCACTTACCCACATTTTTCGTGCAGCCCAGGAGTCCCAGCTCCCTGTGGCTTTAGTCGCCTTAGATGCAGAAAAGGCCTTTGATCGGGTCAGCTGGGAGTTCCTGTGGTCTACTTTAAATAAAATGGGTTTCCCAGAGAAATTTATTCACTGGATTAAGGCGGTATATGGTTCGCCTTCTGCTAAGGTTTATTGTAATGGGGTGTTTTCATCCCGTTTCTCCTTGTATTCTGGCACTCGCCAAGGTTGTCCACTGTCACCTTACTTATTCAACTTGTACCTAGAACCCCTGTTGATGCATATCAAATCTTCACCCAATATTTCAGGATGTGTCATCGCTCAACAGACATTGACCCTTTCTGTTTTTGCAGATGATATTCTTCTACACCTTGCAAACCCAGAAAAGTCTTTACAGGAGGTACTACAAATAGTGAGTCAGTTTGGTAAAGTAGCCAACTATAGGTTGAACTTATCCAAATCAGAAATATTTCCACTCAACTCACTCCTGTTCCAATCCAGTATATCTCAGTTTGGTATGAAATGGGCTCCGAACCACCTTAAATATCTGGGTATCCATCTGGCCCGGGACGAGGACACGATCAAGAAGCTTAACCTGGAGGATTTGGTGGACAAAATTCAAAAGGATCTTAGCAGATGGGACAGCCTTCCCATAGCTATTGGAGGGCGTATCAGCATAATCAAAATGAACGTACTTCCACGCATTTTTTAACCCCTGAACCTTCTCAACATATGGCTTCCCAAATCCTTTTTCCAGAAAATTCTTTCAATGATATCCAAATTTATTTGGAGGGGTAAGCAACCTAGGAGATCCTTCCTTAAACTTTGCTTGCCTAAAGAAAAGGGAGGCCTTCGTTTGCCCAATTTTGAATTTTACTATTGGGCCAGTCATTTAACTAAACTGGGCAGATGGATTTGCCCTCCAAATAAATATTACATGCCCAAGTGGTTAGAGCTAGAGCTTAAACTACTGGAGGAACACAGTATTGACCCTCAACACGTCTTTTATTATAGTTACTCCGCTCTACCGGAAGATATCCGAGACTCAGTACTGGGGCTGTCCATCAAAATTTTAAATCAATACTGGAACTCTGTTAAAATTCCGTATTCCAATGACCTAGGCCAACCATTAGTACTTAACCCTAATATTAAAATTAGCCAAAAGCTGTCGCTGACATGGCTCCTCATAAATTCAGAATTGTTCAGTAGAGGATCTTTATATTCAGGGATCCCTTGGTTCTTCTAGTGAATTAATGACAAAGCTGAATATTCCTCCCCAAAATATTTTCAAGGTGTACCAATTGAGACACCTTATAGTTAAAGAATTTGGGCTGGTGAGTTCAACCTCTTGTATCAGGCCTTTCCAAGAACAACTCAGGACGGGTGTCACAAATCCCCATAGTATAGCTCGCCTATACATACATCTTTTGCTCACAAAATTCCCGGAATCCTTAACTGGCTCCAACATATGGACGCCTCTAGTCTCTGAGCCTTCCATGTCTTGGAACCAGGTCTGGCGGGATGTGTACAAATACCTTACTTTGGACAGGAATAGGCTCATACAGTTCTATATATTAAATAATATGTATTACATGCCGACAAAGCTGGCCAAATTTGATAAGTCTAAATCTGTTAGCTGCATAAGATGTGGCAAGGGACTGGGGAATATACTACATATATTTTGGTCATGCGTTAAAGTTGCCCCATTATGGAAAGCTATCTGTGATAGCCTAGATCCGATTTTGGGTCTGGAGGAACTATTCACAGCTGAAATTTGTATAATTGGCATGTATTCGAACATCAGGATTAAAGAGCGGAAATACCATATGGCCATAATTTCAATGGCAGCTTAAAGGTTAGTCCTCCGACACTGGTTAGACCAAATAGCTATCTCCTATCAGGAGTGGGTGGAGGAAATCTCCCTATGTTTCAAAATGGAAAAACTAATAGCTAGTTCCAGACATGCTATCCTACTTTCCATAAAAATGGGGCAAGCTATCGCTCTGTACCTTCACTGAGCCTTCTATTTGAAATCCTCTGACGTTTCTTTTGGAACTCTCTATATGGCTTACTGTTATCTATTAGGCAATGCTCCATGGTACAGGATAAATGTCCTTCAGGTTTAACCTGATTTGGTGGTGCCTTCCAGGGGTGGGTAGGGTGGGTTTGTTTGTATATTTGGATTCATGCTATGGTAACGTCTCTGTACATTAATGGGGTTTTATCCTGTTCTGTACTGGTATCTGTATCTCATGCCTGTTATTATATAAAATTTAATAAAACATAGAATTTCAAAAAAAAAAATATTCAGATACCACATGCAAATGAGCACATCAGCCAATGTGTGGTGCAGTGGGGTGCATTAGCATGTCATTACTGTTGTGCACAACCTCATTTGTATGCATTGCGCCTCATAAGTGCCACGGAACAGTACAGGCCATGCACCAGTATTGCAACCTTGATAGGTAAATGGTGGATTCCACAGCAGCACACTGTGAGCAGACAGCACTGCAGGGTGGGACAGACCAGAAAGATGCTGCCACTGACATATTGTGCTGTCCATGTCCACAGGAGGCAACATGTTGGCACAAGAGGAGGGCAAGGAGCAGGGCCTACACAGAAGTGCATGCCCAACTTCATGAAGGGTGAGACAGATTCCCTGCTTGAGGCCTACCTTGACAGGGAGGCCCTGTTGAGCAGTGCCACGGGCATGCCACAGGCCAGGGCTGGTGCATGGGAGGAGGAGGAGGAGGTGGCATCCTATGTGAACCAGCATGGCAGCCACCAGTGGTCAGTGCAGGAGTGCTGCAAGAAGGTCAGGACTGACAGGTGGCGCATAAAGAAGAAGGTGGCAGCCATCAGAGCATCCCATAATGCCACCAGAGGAGGGCCAGTTGATGCACCCACACTGATGCCAACGGAGGAGTTGGTGGCAGCAACCATCCACCACACTACAGTGGAGGGTGTGCCTGGAGGAGGCTTCCAGACTGGTGGCAGCCCATCACTGCATGGTATGTCTGTCAGACACGCACAGCTGGTGGCCCGGAGGGTGCGTACATGGGCATGCTGGCGTGCATGCAGCCTTCCTGCATGTCATGAGCACATGCGTGCACCCATGTGCATGCCATGCTGCAGGACACATGCAGTGGCAGTGTACGGGGAGGCACATGTGGGCATTGCATTACTGACATGCCATCCTTCTCTTGCAGCACCAGCATGCTTCCATGCAGAGGATGGGAGGCTGGCAGCAGTAGTGGCATCCGTGGGTGCTGGTGCAGCCCCAGAGGATGAACCATCTACATCCACCAGCATCCAGGGGCCTGACAGGCTGAAGCTCAGCACCACGGTGCCTGTGGATGTCCTAGACCTAGGGTCGGATGAGGCCCTGGATGTGATCCTGAAGGATGCCAGCCTTGGTGTCCTGTGTGCAGAAACACAGATTGGGGCAGGGTCTGACTCCGATGATGACTACACACACCACCTGGACAGCATGGGTGAAATTATGGGTGTGTCACCCCTGCTGGCATCACAGTCAGGTACCACACCCAGTGCTATGACAGTGCTGCATGGCTGCTTTGTCTTGAATTGCAGCAGTGTGCGTTGCCATGGATGTGCCCTGTGGTGGTGGTTGTGATGCAGCCCTGCAGGTGCAGGGGGTGTAAGCAGCCAGATGGGTGAAGTCAGCAGGCTGTGGGTACTACCGGGCAGCCAGCCACAGGGTCTGCCACCGGTGTGCCTGCTGTGCCCATTCCCCCTGCAGACCCCACTGTGCAGTGTCCACCGGGGGGGGTCTGTGCACATGACAGGTCACCCCCAGAGGAACGGTGTCCCTCCCAGGAGCACCTGGATGCTGACCGTCTGGCTGAACACACCTGGCTGCTGCAGGCATCCATTCAGCAACAGGTGCTGCTCACCACTGGGGTGCATGCACTGCATGCAGAGGTGTGCCAGTTAGCCGAGCAGCAGGAAAGGGGCACTGCGCAGATCCTGGCAGGGATGCAATGCATGCAGGAGGCCATGACCGCATCCTTGGATCGCATTGCCAGTGTGATTGCAGATGGCTTTGCATTGATGCTTGCCACAGGGCATGGTTGTGCACAGGAGACCCCGCGCAGGGTGCTGTCCACCCCATGGACCCGGTTTCAGGTAACCCCAACACAGTCAACACCAGACTCTAATGTAGGCATCCCAGGCACACCTGCGGCTGGCCTGTTTGGGTGCCTGTACACCCCCATGAGGACACGGTTGCAGTCTCGCATTTCCACCCCTGGGGGGCTGATGTGCAGCCTGTGGCTGCCAATTGGCCCCAGCATGGCTGCCCCACGTGGCCGTGGTGGCCATGGTACCATGCAGTGGCCCTGATCTGTAGGCTGCCCTGACCACAGACTGCAGCTGCTGCCCTGTGCGTACATGGGTAGTGTGTGTGCCTTCGCCTGTGTGTCATGCCACATGCTGCCTATGTGTATACATGTCTGGCCACTGGAACATGTGGCATGGGCTTGATGAGGGCAGTCTAGCACTGGTTGCACCTGTGCACCATGTGCAATGTGTCTTATCCATGCCACATTCCAATGCCTGGGTGGGTGGGTATGTGTGTGTGTGTGTGTGTTGCTGTGTGTGGTTGTATGCTACTGACTCCCCTACCCCTGCATCACACCTCTGTGTGTGCATACCTCTCGCTATGCACATCCCTGCATGGGTGCTGTACCTGTCTGTGTGGCCCATGCATGTGTACCACACCACCTACCTGTGCTCACCAAAGTGTTCCTGTGTGACAGTGTCATGGTGGCATCATGCCTACTGCAGCAGTCAGGGAAGGGGTCCCTCCATGCAGGGGGTTGCTGTCCACTGCCCTCCGGCCCATTGTCTCCATTGTCCCCACTACTGTTGCCCTCATCATCCTCGACAGCTATCCCATGGTCAATGGCCATGTTGTCCAGTATGCAGTAGGCCAGGAATAGGCCACAGGCTTTCAAGGGGCTGTACTGTAGGGCACCACCTGACCTGTCTAGGCAACAGAAACCTGCCTTCAGCATGCCAAAGACATGCTCAATGATGTTGCTCATGCTGGCGTGTGCCTCGTTGTACCGTTCCCTGCTGGGGACAACAGGCGCTGGTAGGGGGTGAGCAGCCAGGACCTCAGCGGGTATGCACTATCACCTGTGTGGAGAATGACATGGTTAGCCCTCTGCTATGCTGGGCTGTGCTGTGCTGTGCCCCTTGCCTGTCCCTAGTGCCCATGCCTCCATGCACACCCTGCCCACCCCCATCTCCAGGTCTGCTCTGCCCATCACAACTTGCCCATGCCATACTCACCCACTAGGTGACCTGTGGGGCTGTACCCATGTTCAAATCTGTGGCACAGCACAGAGCTGTGCCAGATGAATGCATCATGTGCATTCCAGGGTGTGTGGCGCAGACATTGGTGATGTGCCCCATGGCATCGCACACCACCTAGCAGTCGATGCTTGGGCTCCCCTTCCTGTGGATATATGCCATTCACTCAGGGCCAGATAGCATGTGGATGCCCACGTGGGTGCAGTCAATGGCCCCAATCATGCTAGGCATGCGTGTCACCCTGTGGAAGTCCTGCATAATTGCTGTACGCTCTGCCTATGTGCTGGGGAAATGGATGAATTCTGAAGCACGTGGCAGCAGAGCACTGAGGAACTGTGTGAAGAGGTGGGATGTGGCTGACTGGGTAATGCCCGTGGTACTCCCTGTTGGTCATTGGAAGATGCTCATGGCAAGCAGACACATGACAGAGGTCACCTTTGTCTCCATGGACATGGCGTGGCTCCATCTGGTAGGGGCCTGCATCTCCTCACTGCACAGCTCACAGAGCTGCCTCCCAGCAGCTATGCCCTTCACCAGTGTCTCAAAATGTTTCAACTCCTGTAGTAAGCCAGCAGCTATGCCCTTCACCAGTGGCTCAAAATATTTCAACTCCTGTAATAAGCCAGCAGCTATGCCCACCACCAGTCTCTCCAAGTGTTTCAACTCCTGAAATAAGCTGGCAGTAATACTTGCCACTAGTCCCACCAAGTGTTTCAACTCCTGACATAAGCCAGCAGCTATTCCAGCCACCAGTCTCTCCAAGTGTTTCAGTGCCTGAAATAAGCCAGCAGCTATGCCCACCACCAGTCTCTGCAAATGTTTCACCTCCTAAAATGAAGCCAGCAGCTATACTTGCCACCAGTCTCTCCAAGTGTTCCAGTGCCTGAAATAAGCCAGCAGCTATGCCCACCCCCAGTCTCTGCAAATGTTTCACCTCCTGAAAGAAAGCCAGTAGCTATACTTGCCACCAGTTTCTCCAAGTGTTTCATCTCCTGAAATAAACCAGCAGCTCTGCCCACCACCAGTCTCTCCAAATGTTTCAAGTTTCTACTCCACAGATAAAATTAGTAGTGTAAATGACCGTCAACCATTATTAAATGGGCTGACGTAACCAGATTTGGATGTTTGTGATCTTAGAGTAATACAGTGTGTAAAAGTACTCAATTTTCTTATTCTTTTCTTTTTTTTTTTTGTGGTGGTGGGGGGTGCAAGTCTCATTGAACAGTCTACCTCTAACCATTGTTTTTCTCCTGTTTTTTAATTGTCTTTTCAGGTATTTCATCATGAGGCTGATTAAATTATGTTGTATAGTTCTGGCCCTGATCTGGTTAATGGGATTTTGTTTTATGTGAGTGATAAAATGGATTCATATCTAAAAATAAAGATTAATAAATTATGTGACAGGAGATAAAATTAGCTCTGAGGTTGACAGTCGATAATTACTAAATGGAATGACGTAACCAGATCTGGATGTTTGTGACCATCAAGTAACACAGTGTGTCATGCATACTTGCATACATAGATACACAGACACTGTCAGCAAATAAGGGCTTATGGCCCACCCAGTCTGCCCATTTGAGCTTGTAAGTTCCCTTTATGTTTTCCTAGAAGTCTGTTGCCCCTTACCCTTGATCTCCAGAATTCCCTTACGTCTATCCCATGCAGTGTCCTACTGGCAAAGGTAAGTAAACAATAAAGTACTCCTTTTTTTGTGTGTGTATGTTTTTTTGGGGGGGGAGCTGAAGTCTCATCAATCAGCCTGCCTCTAGCCATTCTTCTGATCCTGTTTTTTTTATTGTGCATTAGGTGTATTATCCCTATGGTGATTAAATCATGTTGCTGTATACTTCTGGCCTGGATTTAGTTGATAGGATATTTTTTTACGAGTAGAAAAATGGATTGCATGTCCAAAAATGAGGAATAATAAATGAAGTTACAGGAGATAGAATTAATACTGTGGATGACAGTCAAGAGTTACTAAATGAGATGACAAAAAGATCTGCATGTTTATTATTGTACTGGGATCAGATAGCAACACATGAAACTATGGACCTTGAAAGCATTGTTCCTTTCCTTAAATTGAAGATGAAAAAGACATCCGCTCTCAGCTCATCTTCAGCCTGAGATGCACTTGGATTTGAATGGGAATTGATTTGACCTGTCTGCATCATGAGCGATACAGCTGCTTAAATGGGTACCACAAAAATATTTTCAAAAGTCCACACTGAAAAATAAGAGGTCAAGAGAAGGCTTCCGTTTGAATTTTTGGACAATGAAGGTAGTGGTTGTGATATGGTAGGAAGCAAGCAGGAGGAAGTTGAAACTTGATATGAGGAGGCAACATACAGTACAAAACCAAAATAGAACTGTTAGCATTAGCAATCAGCACTGGAACTGCAACTGCTGCTCACATTAAACAGTGAATAGTATGCAGCAATTTAGATTTAGAATTAAAAGATTGCTTGGATGATGCAACAACAGGATCATATCAATGGGGAATAGAACATGTAGTCCAACACTGCAGTAAAGAAGAATAAGGTTCTGATAACATAGCTCTATAGGAACCATTTTATTCTGTAACTGTGGTGTGGACCATTAATTTCACTGATAATCTCTGGCCTGAGTGGGATGGTGGTTCAAAGACACCACAACTGAAGTTCCTTATTTACTTACTGACAGCAACATGTCAGTCATTGTGTCGTTGATATGTTTATGGAACACTGTGTTCTTAGAAGATGATTTAGTGGTGTCATTTATGTGCTTTTAGATTACTTTAACACCCTTCTTGGCTGAATAGTAGCTTGCTAAAAAAATACAATACATAGGACCTGAATAAACTGCCTTGCATTACTGCCACAACTGGCAAATCCGTGTCTCTCACCACAGTGTCTTTGAAGTGTTTATGGAACACCAGGTTATTGAATGATGGTTTAATGACGTTGTGAAATTGATTGTAAAAGTATTCTTTGCAAATCCACCTTTCCTGTCAATATTCCTACACTGAGTAACTGTATTAAATGGGTAGGGATATCTTGCATTCTGATTGGTTATGACCTGTGCATTGAGAGAGCACAACTGACAGGTATTAAAAGTGCTGGCAATCAGGACACAGTACACTAACAATATCAAACCTTTTTTTTTTAAATCCAGATATCTATTACAAACATGGCTGCCACCTTTACTCAAAAAATAAAATCACCTATGCCCTAAAAATTGAACTCCCTCAAAATAAAAAGAATAAATTGATTTAATGTTTGTTTCCTTTGTATTCCCCCTGCTTGCACACACACACACACACACACACACACACACGCATGCACGCACGCGCGCACACACACACACACTCACTAGGTTTGCTGGCAAAGGCATCTAGCTTCACCTGAGCTCTTTTCTTCTAGGTTTGTTTGTAAGGACAGAGCAAGGAACAACATTATCAGAGCAAGGAAAACAAGCATTTGTCAATGCCGAATGTTTGCTTGCTGGCATTGGCAGTGGTAGTGTAGAAGTTACAGAGCTGTGTAATAGGAATGGCAGTGAAGTATTGAACTGAAGCCAACCCCACCACCACCCTGCAGAGAGTGACAGGCATTGGGGTGTGCGTTTGGGTCGTCAGGCATAACGGCCATGCCATTTCACCACACCCCACCCTGCAGACACTGACAAGTGTCACGGTGTTCCTTGGGGTCTTTGGCCCTTATGCACACCCCATTTCATTAGGAAATATGGTGAGATGGGTGCGATATAGGAGAATGGGGTGAAGTTTGGGGCCGAAGAGTCCAAGGCATACCTCGATGCCTCTCACTGACTGCAGGGCGTGGAATGGTATGAGTATCACAGGCAAGAATCCCAAGTCACACCCCTGATGCCTGTCATTCTCTACAGGGTTGGGCGTTATAGTTGGAAACCCTAATACCTCAGGCATTCGTTGGAATTTTCACTCCAAATTTTCAACATGTTTGTTTTGTGACCCCACCTCATGAACAGGGGGAATATCAGTTTGTTAGCCAAAAGCTGCTTATGCACAGTGACTACGGCATTTAGCACCACAGGTGCAAAAACATTCTGAACAGGATGTAAAAAATGACAGCTGTACTGTTCATGGGGAGGTGTAAAAAATGGCAATGTTGCAAATCTGTAGTAAAAATATAAAAAAAATGGTGAAGTCACGAGCGTACATAGAAACTGTGCAACGCACACCCATAATATAATTAGGTTGGGGATTTTTTACAGCAGATTGTCAACTCAGGCATTTTGGTGCCTCTGATCATGAGCAGTGTCACTGTGATTTTCTTTATCTGTGCCGAACAATGATTTCCCACAGTGACCACGCATCTCTGCACTGAAAGTGTGAAAACACACTTCAGCCATGTTGTGAAAAATGACAGCTGTACTGTACATAAGGAAGTGTGGAAAAATGTCGCTGGTGAAAATCTGGACTGAAAATATTACAAAGTCATGAACTAACGAGGGTGCGTGGAAACTGCGCAATGCTCACTCATAACACAGCCATTTTATGGACTTTTGTCACCAAATTTTCAACATAGCCATTTTAAGACCTCTGCTCATGAACAGTTTAACTGTGATTTTCTTAATCTGTCCTAAACATTGCTTTCGCACACCGACAGCACCATTGTGCGCTACATGTGCGAAAACACATTTTGGGCGACATATGAAAAATTGCAGCTGTACTGTTCATAAGGAAGTGTAATAAAATGGCAATGTTGAAAATCTGGAGTGAAAATATTAAATTTGCAAACTTACGAGCATGCATAGGAACTGTGCAACGCACGCTCGTAAAAGTCATTTTTAGGAATTTTTTCACCAAATTTTCAACATAGCCATTTTAAGACCTCTGCTCATGAACAGTGTCACTGTGATTTTCTTAATTTGTCCCATACATTGATTTCGCACACCGACTGTGCCATTGTGCACTACATGGGCGGAAACACATTTTGGGTGAGATGTGAAAAATGACAGCTGTACTACTCATAAGAAGGTGTGGCAAAATGGCAATGTTGGAAATCTGGAGTGAAAATATTGAAAATTCATGAACTTACAAGCGTGCATAAGAACTGCGCAACGCACGCTCATAAAACAGTCATTTTTAGGAATTTTTTCACCAAATTTTTAACATAGCCATTTTAAGACCTCTGCTCATGAACAGTGTCACTGTGATTTTCTTAATTTGTCCCGTACTTTGATTTACGCACACTATTTGTGCCATTGTGCTCCATAAGTGGAAACACATTTTGGGTGAGATGTGAAAATGACAGCTGTACTACTCATAAGAAGGTGTGGTAAAATGGCAATGTTGAAAATCTGGGTGAAAATATTGAAAATTCACGAACTTACGAGCCTGCGTAGGAACTGCACAATGCATGCTAAGTAAAACAGTCATTTTTGGAATTTTGACGCAAATTTTCAACATGGGGTTTAGGACCCTTCTCATGAATGATGTCACTGTCATGGTGTTATTCAGGCCTGAAGGGTGGATTTTTGTGCAGTGACTGCAAATCACCTTCGGTCCGAACAACGCCATGACAGTGACATCATCTGCGAGAAGGGGTCCCAAAACCCCATGTTGAAAATTGGTCCAATCATTCAAAAATGCCTGAGATATTCAACAAAGTTGAAAACCCCTATCTAGCCCATTATACAGCTTACCGGCATTTCCTCAGTTCGCGGTCAGCTTTGAAGAGTCTGCAGACATGTTCCGGTCCACCGAGAAGCGTCGCGCCGAAGTCAGAGAGTAAGTATGGGGTGAGGGGTGTGGGAGGCAGGTGCGCAGTGGGTGGAGTGCGGGTTGTGGGAGGGGCCAGGAGACTACGTGGGACCATTTTTTTCTTTACAGGTAAAAACCAAAAGGACGTGGGACATTTGCCACTGGGTGGGCTCCCAGCGCGGCACAAAGGACGGTTGGGGGCATTCAGCCGACGGGGATTGGGCACCCCGTCAGCCTAAGATCGATTGCCATGCTGGGTCGGCTCCCAGCATGGCACCTACTCGGGAGGGGGACACTTACTACTCGGGTGGAGGACAGTGGAGCCGATGGGGATTGGGCACCCCTGTCGGCTATTCATTAGTTGCCACACTGGGGTGGGCACCAGCATGGCATTTTGGAAGGCTTTGGGAGAGCGGAGGCGCAGCACAGCTGGCCGGGTTGGGCTTACGTTGGCTATACAGTGTGTGCGTGCATGCGGGGGCGTGCATGCCTGCGTGGGCGTGTGTGTGGGGGGGGAGCTGCACATGAGCAGGTGATATCTTATCGCTGCTCACTCAAGTGTAGCTCCCCCTTTGAACTGTATGCCACTGCATTTTGGAGCTTGTCATAGACAGCTCCAGCATGCATTAGCTTACAGGGGCCGTGCCTGCCAACACACTGACTGAATTGGAGGAGGAGGTGACACACCTCTGAAATCTCTAATGATGGCACTATGTTTCTTGCACATGCGTGCAAGCAAGCATAAAAATGAAGGCTTCTTTTGGCTAGGCAGATGTACTGTGTGTTATTATTTTCTTTTGTGCTTACAGGTTTTGTTACTGTTTTTTGCTTACATTTTACTGTGTTATTGTTCACTGATTCAAATTGCTGTTGCAGGGTATACTTTCTGCTGCATTGTTACAGGGTGTGCCTACAGGTTTGTTACTGTTTTGTGCTTACAGATTACTGCTGTAACCTTCTCTGATTCAGATTGTTTTTTGCAAGTTATATCTTCTGTTAAATTATTCTGCAGGTTGTGCTTACATGTTTTGTTACTTTTTTACTGCTTTATTTTTCTCTGTAGCAAAGTGTTTTTTCGCATGGTATATCTTCTGTGAAATTGTTACAGGGAGTGCTTAGAGGTTTTACAGTTTTACCTATCATTAAGCTAAGCTTTCAGGGCTAATTATAGGAGCACATATGAGATACAGATTGAGGGAATAGCAACTGCATTTGTGGTTGGTTGATTGTTTCTGCTCTTACCTCCTTGTTTCTTTCAACCATGGTTCTTCTTTTTTAGCAGGAAAAGGGCCCAACCACCCACCCCCATACCCAGCCACCCCATGCTACACTTTTTTGATAGAGTAGCACAGTCATGACATTTCATGTTGCAAAGCAGGAATGGGAGGAGCGAAGGGGTATCCACACAGTGACCTCACTTACAGAGGCACAATTAATTTAACCTATAAAAAATTATACAAAAACCAAAAACAAACAAAGCAAACAAGACAAAAATCAAACTTTTGCTTTCATTTTCCTTCTAATTATTCGAACCAGGTTATAAATTCGGCAACTCAACTGGAATGGATACAATTAACTGCAGGTACTGTGGCACACTTTTCAAAAGGGCAGTTATACAGGATTTAGGACACTGACCTACATGCTGGACCATTGGAGATCTAAGGGCTCAGCTCTGGGCAGCATGGGCAGAGATTGCGCACCTAAAATTGCATATTCAGGAGGAAATATATTACAAGAACAGCCCACCATTTCCCCGACAACCAAATGAAGCACCTCAACCACAGAGGGTAGTCGGTCTGGAAGGTTGGCAGAGGGTTAGGAGGGGCAAATTGGGTGTCCCATCACTCAGTGCTAACCATCGTATCACCTCCACAAACCATATGAAATCTACAAACAGGTATCCGCCTCTGTCTAATAAAATTAAACAAAGGGGCAGAAGACACTGCAGAGCAGGACACTGCAGCACAGGAGCTAGCACTACAAAACTCTCCCAAAACAGTGACCAAAACAAAAAAGGCAAAAAGGAAATCCAAAACACTTCTGATCATAGGAGACTCCATGATTCGGGGTGTTGATGCCTACCTCTGGCCGGGGGTGATGGTCAGATGTCTCCCAGGTACATCAGCATAGACACATAGAAATATAGACTTTGACGGCAGATAAGAACCGCTTGGCCCACCTAGTCTGCCCATTTCCCTACCTACAGGATAGGCCGCAGATCCTAGTTAACCAACAGCCTATTTCTTCCTACCCCCCACAAGAATTGTCGTACGTCTGTCCCATGCATTCTTGAATTCTCCCACAGTTTTAGACCCCACAACCTCCTCAGGAAGGCTGTTCCATGCATCCACTACCCTCTCTGTGAAAAAATACTTCCTTACATTGCCCCAGAACTGCCCCCCCATCTTCAAATTGTGTCCCCTTGTTCTTGCACGTCTCTTTTTCTGAAAGATGCTACCCTTTTGGACTTTGTTGATTCCACTGAGGTACTTAAAAGTTTCTATCATGTCCCCCCTCTACCTTCTTTCCTCAAGGGTATACATATTAAGCTCCTTTAGTCTCTCCTTGTACAGCTTTTCTTGCAGACCCTGTACCATTTTAGTTCCTTCCTCTGGACTGCCTCTATCCTGTCTATGTCCTTGCAGAGATGGGGTCTCGAGAACTGGACGCAGTACTCCAGATGGGGTCTCACCAACTGTCTGTACAGAGGGATAACAACTTCCTGTTTTCTGCTGGTGATGCCTCTTCCTATGTCCCAGTATACCCCCAGCCCTCCCTACTGCCTTCTCACATTGCTTGCTAACCTTAAGGTCATCTGATATGATTACACCCAGGTCCCTTTCCTTTTTTGTTGTTGTTACTACCTCCCCACCCATTGTGTATTCTTCCCCTGGGTTCTTGTTTCCCAGGTGCATTATTTTGCACTTCTTTGCATTGAATCCTAGCTGCCATACTTCTGACCATTCCTCCAACCTTGCCAAGTCCCTTCTCATCCTTTCCATGCCTCCTTGTGTATCAAATCTCTGGCAGATCTTTGTGTCATCTGCAAAGAGGCATACTTTTCCTTCCAGTCCCTCTGCAATGTCACTTATAAAGACATTAAAAAGGACTGGACCCAGTACTGAACCCTGCGGTACCCCACTAGTAACCCCTCTTTCTTCAGAGTGGACTCCATTTACAATTACCTTCTGTGTCCTGTTGTCCAGCCAATGTTTTACCCAGGCTACCACCCTGGGACCTACTCCCAGGCTGGTTAATTTGACTATTAATCTTTTGTATGGGACTGTGTCAAATGCCTTGCTAAAGTCTAGGTAGGCCATGTCCACAGCCCCTCCCTAGTCTACTACTTTGGTCACTCAGTCAAAGAAATCTATTAGATTCGTCTGACATGACCTTCCCACTGTGAACCCATGCTGTCTTGGGTCCTGAGCCCCACTGGCTTCTAAGTACTCAACAATTCTTTCCTTCAGAAGTGACTCCATCACTTTCCACCACAGAGGTCAAACTGACAGGTCTGTAGTTTCCTGCTTCTGTCTTGGTCCCACTTTTGTGAAGGGAATCACATCTGCCTTCCTCCAGTCCTTGGGTACCACACATCCTCCCATGATTTATTAAAAGAGTAGTCAGTGGTTTCACTAGTTCCCCCTTAATTCTTTTTAGAATTCTGGGGTGAATTCCATCAGGCCCCATTGCTTTGTCCACCTTCAGTTTTAGGAGTTCTTGCAGACCCTTTCTTCTGTGAAAGGGCTGGATCGACCCCTATCAAGAGTGCTTCTATTAATTGGATTAGGCACTTCCCCTCCTCTTTGTGAATACTGAGCAGAAATATTCATTCAGTATCCCTGCTTTTTCACTGCCCCCTCTGCCCACCCACCCACCATTCATTCTATTCAGCCTCACTATCCCTCCTTTGTCTTCTACACTCTCTGATGTACCTATAAAAGTTTATCCTTTCTTAACCAAGTTGGCTATCTTTTCCTCAGTTTGGGCCTTTGCTATTCTGACTTCCCTCCCTGCTTCCTTCTGCCTTAACTGGTACAGCTCTCTGTCCTGCTCCTTCTGTGTTTCCTTATACTTCCTGAATGCTATCTTTTTCTCCCTGACTTTCCCAGCCACCTCTTTTGAGAACCATAGTGGCTTTTTCTTTCATTTTGATTTGTTTATTTGCTTCACACAAAGGCTTGTTGCCTCTGTGATGGCAGTTTTATGATTCCCCATTGTTGCTCCACCCCTCCTTCTAGCCTGTTTGCTAGTGCTTTTCTGAGGCACTCTCCCATCTTGCCAAAGTCAGCCCTCCTGAAGTCCAGTACCTTCACTTTTGTATGGCTTGACTCTGTAGCTGAGTTTAATGTGAACCACACTGTTTGATGGTCACTTGTTCCCAGATGGCAACCCACTTCTAGATCTGAGATCCTCTTACTGCCCCCATTTGAGAGTACAAGGTCTAAGATTGCTCCTTCATGAGTGGGTTCCAAAACTAGCTGTCTGAGGCCTGCCACCTGTAGGGCATTGAGAATGGCCCTGCTCTTGGATGTGGCTGTAGCAAATGTGCACCAGTTAACATCTGGCATATTCAAGTCTCTCATCAAAAGTATCTCCCCCTTCTCTGCCATCCTAAGAATGCCTTCTAACATATTCTTGTCCATTCCCTCCCCCTGACATGGGGGTCTGTACATAACCCCTGTGTGGATTGTGGTGCCCTTTCCAGTCTCCAAGGTGACCCACAGTGCCTCCTCTCCTCCCTGTTTACTCTTTTGTTCAGTTGCTTTTATCCCTTCCTTTACATAGAGAGCTACTCCTTCCCCTCTTCTCCCCTGCCTGTCTCTCCTGTAGGTTATGTACCCTGGTATGTTAACATCCCAGTCATGGTTCTCTGTGTACCATGTTTCTGTGACTGCTACGATATCCAGGAATCCCTCTTCCATCAAGGCCACCAGCTCAGGGAGCTTGTTGCCCAGACTACGGGCATTGGTACTCATTACCCTCCATTTCCTGATGGCCTTACTCCTTTTTGCCCCATCCCTGTCCTTCTTGCCTTTGTCACTTTCCCATTTACCCCTGCCCTTCTCCCTATCGCCACCTCTATGTTGCTGTTTACTGCACTTACTACTGGAGCATGGAGCATGGAGAGACATTGACCACACTGCTAAATTCATGCAGTAAGCAAGAGAAAACATCGACATCCTGGTACACATAGGGACTAATGATCTCGCCAGCCAGTCAGTTGTGGAGACCAAAGAACAACTGACTAGGCTGGTAGACAAACTGTCATCCATTTTGTCTGGCATCTCCTTCTTTGAGATTAAGCTAGTCTGGGAGAGGGGTCAGATGAATGGAAAGTCAGAGAAGAGGAGATAGGGGACCTAAACATGTGGCTCAAGGGCTGGTGCCAGGAAAAATGACACAAATTTTTAGGTAACTGGCAACAGTCTTGGGAGCAAAAGTTCTTTAAATTCAATGGACTGCATCTGAATAAGGAGGGATACAGTGCATTGGGGCAGAAGTTTAATGTCTTTGCAGAATATTTAAACTAGCCAATGGGGAGAGGGGTGCAGCACCTCATACATCAAACTAGAAGTACACCCCTTCCCCTTCAGCTAGTGATCAAACAGGAGTTCAGGATGTTTGTAGTTCATTCGCATCACCAGGTAAGGAAAAAAGGTCCAGCTCACCATACGACATGCAGGGGAAAAAATGGACCTCACCTAACAACTAACACACCAAAATCTGGCCAATGGAAAATCGTGTACACAAATGCCCGCAGTCTGGGAAACAAGATCCCAGACCTGGAGGAAACAATGACAGAGGCTGAACTGGACATAGTAGCCATTAGTGAGACATGGTTCACCAGTAACCACACTTGGAAGACTTCAGTACCTGGCTATTTACTGTTCAGAAGACACCGAGGTGCAAAAAGGAGGGGGGGAGTGGACCTTTATGTCAATGAAAATATCAAAGCTACAGAAATTCAGAATACACATAAGGAGCCAGAAGAACTGTGGGTCACCCTGGAAACAGGAAATGGGACAACTATATGAACTGGGGTTGTCTACAGGCCTCCAGACCAGGGGGAGGACATAGACATATTACTGTTAGAAGATATACAAAACATGACAGCTAAAGGGGAGGTTCTGATAATGGGAGTCTTCAACATGCCAGATACAGATTGGTAGGCACCAGCAGGAACACCTGCCAGATCTAGACACAGAGTGGATTTCCTGCAGGAGGAGGGCCTTAAACAATTGGTACAACAACCCACAAGACACAGGGCTATCCTGGATCTACAGTAGTACTGACTAATGGAGAAAGAATCACAGATCTCCAGGTTGATGGTCACCTAGGGGAAAGTGGCCATCATATGGTATGGTTCAAGTTGGCCACTAGAAATAAATTATCCCATTCCAAGGCAAAAATGTAGGACTTCAAAGGAGCTGACTTTGATAAGATGGCCAACAGAGTAAAGCTAGCCCTGACAAGAAGAAATACAGGTGAAGGGGTACAGGCGAAGTGGGCAAGCATTAAAGATGCAATACTTGAAGCAACAGCCCATTGTGTTAGGGAGAAAAGCAAGAGCAAAAGGAGGAAACCACTTTGGTTCTCAAAATAGTAGCAGAAAAGGTCAGAGACAAAAGGCTGGCCTTCAGAAAATATAAGGGAATGCAGTGGAACGAAGATAGGGAGGCATACTAAACTCCCCTAAGGGAAGCAGGGAAGGCAGTAAGGCAGGCAAATGCCCACACTAAGGAAACACTAGCACAAACAGTAAAAGAAGGGGACAAGACGTTCTATAGATACACTAGTGAAAGGAGAAAGTTCAGAGGGGGTACTGCTAAGATCAAAGAGGATAAGCTGGACTGTGTGGAGGAGGACCAAGGAAAAGCATCTATCCTAAATAGATACTGTACTTATGCTTAGCATTTACAGAGAAGGTAGCGCAGGGCCCACAGCTCAGCACCATGGACACGGGGGGGAGGGAGGTGTGCACAAGTCCCTTCACAAAGGAAAGGGTCCTACAAGAGCTTACTAAGCTCAGGGTGGACAAGGCAATAGGACCCGATGGCATACATCCCAGGGTACTAAAGCAGCTAAGGGTGGAACTAGCAGAGCTATTAGTAGAACTGTTTAGTGAGTCTTTAAGCACAGGAGAGGTCCCAGAAGACTGGAGAAGGGCTCATGTGATCCTGCTCTACAAAGGTGGCAGCAGGGAGGAGGCAGGGGACTATAAACAAGTCAGTCTTACCTCAGTAGTGGACAAGATTATGGAGGCACTCCTTAAGGAAAGGATAGTGCAACACCTGGAATCCATAGAAGTGTAGGATCCAAGACAGCATGGGTTTACAACAGGAAGGTCCTGTCAAACTAATCTCATAGATTTCTTTGACTGGGTAACCAAAGTGGTGGACCAAGGGGATGCAGTTGATGTCACCTACCTTGACTTCAGCAAAGTTTTCGATACTATTCCCCATAGAAGATTGATTAATAATCTGGGTAGACTCAGGGTTGGTCACAAGTTGGTCAACTGGGTGGCAAACTGGTTGGCGGACAGAAAACAGAGAGTGGTGGCAAACAGTATACAATCAGAAGAGTTGCACGTCACAAGTGGGGTACCTCAAGGATCAGTCCTGGGGTCAGTCCTCTTCAATATCTTCATCAGTGACATTGCAGATGGACTGGAAGGTAAGGTTTGCCTGTTTGCAGATGACATCAAGATCTACAACAGAGTAGATGATCCAGCTGGGGGTGGGCAAAATGAAAAGAGATCTGGAAAACCTGGCAAAATGTTCTGAAGAGTGGCAACTGGGGTTTAGTGCAAAGAAGTGCAAGATCATGCATATAGGGAAGAGAAAACCTGAAGCTACCTATAGGTTGGGAGGGGAGTTGCTGGCAAAAAGACTTAGGCATCATCATCACAGATGACCTGAAATCACCCAAGCAGACCACTAAAGCAGTAGGTAAGGGTAGAGGGATGTTGGGGTGTATTAGTAGGGGTATCACAAGTCATAAGAGGGAGGTAATAATCTCTCTTTATAAGACATTGGTTTGGCCCTATCCGGAGTACTGCGTGCAGTACTGGAGGCGGCACCTGTACAAGGACATTAACAAAATGAAGACAGTCCAGAGAAGGGCAACCAAAATGGTGCATGGACTGCATCAGAAAACATATGAGGACAGATTAATGGAGCTCAATATGTATACCCTAGAGCAAAGGAGGGAGAGAGAGGTGATATGATCAGACCATTCAAACATCTTTAGGGCATTAACAAGGTGAAAGAGTCTAACATGTTTCAGTATAAGAAAAGTAGCAGGACAAGAGGACACAGCATGAGATTAGAGGGAGGCCAATTAAGGCATAATGTGAGGAAGTTCTTTTTCTCAGAAAAGGTGATGGATTCATGGAACGGCCTACCTCAGGAAGTGGTGGATATGAATTCAGTGTAGGGTTTCAAACAGGCATGGGATAGGCATAAGGGAGCAATACAGATGAGTATGAATAAATAGATCATTAACAGAGTAAAGGCCTATGGCGCATTCATAAGGTAGAAAAAATGGGCAGACTGGATGGGCCTTGCAGCCCTTATCTGCCATCAACTTCTATGTTTCTATGTTTCACACACACTTTAAAATGAAGTACTACTCATGGTTTTATTTTTTGAGCTTCTTTGCTGACCATACCTATCAGGAAAATATTTGCTGCTTGCTCTGCTCCAGATACAACTGGACCCCTGACTTTACTAATGCCTTCTGTTGCTTATGTTTGTGTGGGGAGATGTAAGCATTCAGCCAGTAGAATTCTGCAGAAGTCTGAATTCCTGCATTGCAAGATAAACATTCCATCTATTGAATGTGGGGAGAGGCAAATGCTTGTCAGGTGGGGAAGGACTACTTTTTAATAATTTCTTTTAACAAAAGAAAAAACATGATTTTAATAAAAAGAGGGCTTTTTTTGTTGTTAAATCTTCTCATTTTACCCATTTCTGAAGACCAGCCCCTCCACACACCCCACTGTGTCTTATTGCATATATTACAATCTGTTTGACTTGTCAAATATCTTGTGTTGCATTGCTGACAGCTCTGAGACAGTCATTGAGGTGTCGTTGGTGTGTTTATGGAATGCCAAGTTCAAAGAGGATTTAATTGTGTTGTTAAATGGATTTTCTGACCATTCTCTAAAATAGCTCCTTTCCTGGCCAAATATCAAATAATTAATATCTGAATACCCGGAACCTGAATACTGAACAATCATCTGAATATTTGGGAAAAGGTATTAGCACACCCCTACTTTAAAGCTCTGTTCTCAAAAATGTCCTCCTATATGTGCCCCTGTCTAAAGTTCTTTTGGGATGATGGGTCACTCCTTAACTGGTTCATGCTTGTCTGATTGTGGGTCAAGTCAAAACCACCAGAAGCCTTATTTGTGGTCCCATACCAGTTGTTTGAGCACATTGTAAACCACAGCAACTGTTGATTTGACTACTACACCCATATGTGTAACACTTTTTATTTATTTGTTTATTAATTTATTTATGACTTTGATGACCGGGTAAGTGCGCTGGGCCGAGAGACCATTTACAGGCATGACCCAAGCCAAGAGGCACAAGTATAATACAATGATTAAAACATAAGTTTACACATAGAAATAGTACAGTAGCAATAAGTACAATATATACAATCATGAGAAAAAGTAAGTCGCTTGTGGCAGTAAAAATTACATAAAACAGCTAAAGAGGCAAACAATGCAATACGCACCCCTATTCACACATGCTAACATTTCAATGCAGGACTGACAACCAAAATAGGAGCAGGAAGGAAGAAGCAACACAGGTAAGTATTGGGAAGAGAAGGACAAGCG
Source organism: Neoceratodus forsteri (assembly GCA_016271365.2). NCBI lineage: Eukaryota > Metazoa > Chordata > Ceratodontiformes > Ceratodontidae > Neoceratodus > Neoceratodus forsteri. The sequence goes on along the minus strand of CM057459.1, from coordinate 797,527,692 downwards.
GGGGGGCGCTATCGAGGTGGACAGTTACAGCTGTCTTTGGCTAGGAATCAGGATTTGAAGTTATGCTTGAAGGCAAGATGAGTGCAGGAAAATTGCAGCAGAGGGGCAGCAAACAGATAAGGTTTTTCCACCTGATTTGGTAGAGATTCTTGGAAACTTGAGAGGCAGGACAACAGAGGAACTGAGGTTTCTATTCATGGGATGGACCTTAAATAAGGTAGAGAGAGGGGAAGCAATAACATTCCTAATGATAGAATCAATAAAGCAACCTAGGGTAAAATTCAAAGGGACCAATTCTAAGTCGGGTTACGCATGTCGCAAGCCAACTTGCGCCAAACCCAATGGCGCAAGTTGCACCTTGTAACATGCGTTACACTGATTGGGATTCTAAGAGGTGACCTGCACCATGGCGCAGGCAGCCTGCACCCAAGAGGACATCCACCGGCCGCAGCACCTATGACATGGTGGAAGGGGGGTTACGGCAGCAACTGTGCCCTATTCTGAGAGGCGGTTGCCATAACCCAGTTACGCAGTTCTAAGACACACTGTGGCACTGCGGGGTTAGACCAGCTGTTAACTGGTCAAGGGGCATCCGTCCTGGCAAAACAGTGGTTGCCCCCCCCCGCAGTGCCATGACCCGAACATAGCTGTGCCTCACAGACCTCCCCATTACAGAGCAACCCCCCCCAACACTGGGGTGCTACCCACCAGCACCCGAGTCCGCATTTCACTGGTGACACCCTTGGTCCTGTGCCACTCTGCTGCCCCCACCCCATGGCCTGCAGGGCCTTGTGGGTCTGTTTTGGGGCTGGGGGGCTCAGGGGGGCTGTGCCTTGCTGTCAGTGGCTTGTGGCACCCAGATCTGTTGCACCCTTCCTGTGGCACAACCCTGATGCTGCCGCATGTCACAGGGCATAAGTACCAGGGACCCTGCCTGTTCTGGAATAGAGCATAGGGTCCCCGGCATAGCAACAAATATCGCAACTCACATGCGCTTGCGAGTTGCAACATTCATCTCAGAATTAGGCCCCAAGTGTCTTTGTAGTGAAAGTCAGCCAAGAGAGCGGTAAAGGTCACAATGGTGAGTAGCATAAGGGGCTACTAAACACTGTGTTATTAACTTAGTTCATGCGTTGCTTTATAGACAGCTTGATCCTTGAGCCTAGCAGATATCTTACTTCCAGATGTTGAAGACTATGCGGTTGTAATTTTGCCCTATGCTAAGAGCTCATAGCTCAGATTCTGCCACTTAAAAATATACTTCGGAGGACCACAAACCTCCTTAAACATTATTGTTATTTATGCCAGTGGATAACTTTGACTGTATGTTAAACCAGACTGAACAAAATAAATTTTATGGAGTCTTTCTAGCAATCCCCTATGTGCCCTTATGTTATATGTATTGTATGTGGGTTTGGAGTTGTAGAGCTGCTGGATGCTGCAGCACTGTATGCTGCTGCGTGACATCACTAAATATAAAATAAATTGTGCAGCGCACTACTCTGTGTCTTTGCAAAGACATAAAAGGGAACTTTATTACCTTGCAGTTTGTTTACTCATGCTAGCTCATCTAAGACAGAATCCGTTTTACTGTGGAATCCTGCTTCAAACTGGTTTTGGTGCTGGAAGGGCTGAAACCCAGGGAGAACAAGTGACTTGCTTCACGTCACACAATGTGTTAACGTCTGTGGTGAGATTCCACAGTGGGATATCCTGGTTCCGTTTTGTGCTGTAATTACTAGATATTGCTAAATCATAGAACTGCACTTCATAATATCCTTGTCCTATATCCTGCAAAAGGTGATGGGTCACCCAGGCCCACTGGACAGGTCTACGCACTGTGCACATCTCAGTAAAAGGAAATAAAAGCTTAAAGAAAACAGATCTATGGATTAGCTTCTTTCACGGCTCAGTTTTAATTTTAGTGTGGTTTTATAAAATTAAAGACAAAAAGATAATTAACAGTGCTAAAAGGATATAGGGCAGGATTTTCAAAGGCATTAGACTGCTGTAAGTCCCAGCGCACCGATGATATGGTACATGGGGCTTACGGTGATCTAATGGGATTTTCTATCCCATGTGGCATATGCTGCAAGTTAGACCATCTTTTACTGGTCTAACTTGTGGCAATCCTGGGGGCTGTTCTCACAGGGCTTGCGCCAGATATTTGGTGCAAGCTGCTGTAATTCATGGAAACTGTCGCAACGGTGCCTGAGACTATAAAATCAGGTGCAGTTGCAGCGAAGGGTTTGGTGCACCACCAGAATCTAAGTGTTGTGGCGCAGGGCTGGATGCAAGCCCTGTATCATGCTTTGAAAAGTCTGCACCACAGTCTCTTTCACAAGGGGATTTTCTGTTTATTGGATGGTCTCTTAAACTATCCAGCATTGTACGCGCTGTGACTCAAAAACACTGCCACTGCCTATATACTGTAAATGCACTACAGAATTTTATACTTCATAAACAATTTTTATAAACCCAACTAAGCATCATATTGTTTTACATTTTTAGAACCTGGGGTTTAATCTACAACTGAGTCACATAAATAGTATAACTTTATAGCGGTATATGTTGTAATACCTTTCAGACCCTGAAGGACAACTACTGCCTTCTTCTCAACTGCAATTCTGCACACGAACAAACATTCACAAGTATGTGGTGACCACATCTATGGAACCCAAACAGAAGAGAGAATGAAATGTGCTTTAACTGGGATTTGAACCCAGGCCACCCAGTATACCATTCTGTTGTGCTACCACTTATCCCACCAACACAACTGGAAACCTCAGACTCCCAGAAGCACCTTACTCTTCCTCTATTGCACAACCTGGTGCTGCACAAATAATTACATTTGTCATTCTTAAGGGTGTGGTGTGCCCATATATGGAACCCAAACAAACAGAAAGGAAAAAGTAATAAGTGCCTTAGTTGGGATTTGATCCCAGGCCACAAGGAATACCTTCTGTTTGTTTGGGTTCCATATGCATGCACACCACACCCTTGTAAATGGAAAATGTAATTATTTGTGCAGCACCAGCTTCTGCATTAGAGAAAGAGTAAGGTACTTCTGGAAGGTTTCCCTTGCCTTGGTGGCACAGCTGGTAGCACAACAGAACAATATTCCAGGTGGCCTGAGTTCAAATCCCAGCTAAGGCACTTATTTCATTCTCTCTTCTGTCTGTTTGAGTTCCACATATGTGTGCATGGCATCCTTATGAATGAAAAATGTAAGTAATTCTGCACCAGTCTGTGCATTAAAGAAAGAATAAGGTGCTTCAGTGAGTCCTGAGTTTCCACTTGCCTTGGTGGCATAGCTGGTAGCACAACAGAACAGTATTCCACGCGGCCTGAGTTCAAATTCCAACTAAGGCACTTATTTCATTCTCATTTCTGTTTGTTTTGGTTCCACATATGTGCACACTGCACCACTGTGAATGAAAAGGGCTGTACAGTGCATGAGCAGAAATGTGTCCTTGATTTGTAGGATGCAGTTCCTGCCCTTTCGTCAGTTTGGAAGCTGAGCATTCACTGTTTCTGCTGCAGGTTACAGACTGCAGTGTGCCGCCACCATCCACATTTCACTGAAAACACTGAGGTCTTTTTAAAGTGTGTGGGATGTTAGATTGGAGGACCTCATCTTGTCATGCTGTGCTAATGCAACTAAGGTTGACACTAGTATCAATGGTTTCTAACCAAGCACACTGCATTCATCTGAGGTACCTGATCAGCTTGCCTGTTTATTTTCTATGCTTCACCACAGTGTATAAATGACTACAAACGCAGCTAACATTTCCTTTGTGCCTCTGGAATAATGCAATCTATCATTAGAAAGTTCAATAATTTTCCCTTTTTGTTCATCTCCTTCCCCCAGTGTTATGGCAGTAGCAATTTTGAGCTATATTTAGGTAATGTGTAATAGTAATAAATTAATTCATGACCTTTTTAGCTCCATCAGGGTACTTCTTCCCACAGTAAATGTGCCCTCTGTGCTGCCCAGCAGATGGCCTTTTCCAAATGATACGCTCCAACCATGTTATTATTTGACAGATAATGACAAGCTTTACAGGCTATGAAGAGAGTTGCTAATTTTCCCAACTTCTGTGGCAATTGTTCTATAAATGATATGTCAGTGAGGTTATTAACAGCCCAAACTGTATTCTTCCCCTTCTCTAAGGTGCAATTTTAGACACAGAAGCACCCTCCCCTATGCAAAGCATTTACCCAGCAGTCATTGGAAGTAGTGCTGAAAAATAATTCTCACTATAACATCCGGCACAACCCAGACCACTGAAATTACCATGACAAGGAAATGCGCTTGAACATTGACCTATTTAGAATTCTTGAAGCCAGAGACTACTGAAAGGACTGTATAATCTCTACATAACCTATAGCCAATATTTCTAGCCACCAAATTGAGAGCAAATAAAGATTTCTATAAAATGACAATCATGGGGGCTTTATGCAGTAGGTGAATTAACGTGTTCTTACTCATTAGCAATCGTCTCTAGCAATGCCAGTTACATAGTACTTTCCTCAATCCCCAGTTGTTTGGTTATTTGACTGGGAGCATTATTAGTTAGGAAATTACTCATTTGCCAAGTTAATTTACTTCACCAGAGGTTTACAAGAATAAATGAATCCAACAGTTAGTGTGGTAATATAAACATGATCCTTCTCCATTTGACTGGGGTTCAAATCCTACTTCAGTTTGTTAAAAGGTCTTTATAATCACACTTTAGAAGTTCAAGGGATTATGCTGTCACTGCTGCTCAGTATTTTGTATGTTGCATTTGTGGCAGTCAAGAAATAAAGTCTCAGGATCATTACAGGAGTCTTCGGTTCTGTGGAGTCATAGGGAATCAAATGGTAATGCTCAGCACCACGTGAAGGAAACTCTAGCAACTGGAATGTAACTCTCCCATCTAAGGTTCTTCTACTCAAGTAAAAGAAACACAAATGCAGTACTTTGATCCAAATATTAACTGCCAAAACAAGGTGTCCTAGGTTCATCCCAGGTGCTAATGCTACAGTGTTGCTTCTCTGACGGTGCTTTGCTGGAGTTCACAGTGACCCTTTCGAGTTGATGCGGGTCAGGAATATAAATACATGTTACTGCCAGGAGATGCAGAATGGGCAGTAATGCCAACTTCTCTCCTCATTTCTTTTTTTCCCCAACTTTCTGTTTATGCCCCTTTCCAATTTCCAGCACCTGCATCCTTCAGGAGCTCCAAGGCATGCCCAACCCCCTAGACTCCTACCTGCGAGTGTCACCCTCCACAGGGCCATGTTTTACCCCCTGGCAGGGATGGAGTAAGGGAGGATTTAGCCCCAAATCTCTTGTATCATCAGGAGACACTGCTAGCAGTGATATGGGGCCCCGATGTACTGTACCAGGGTCCCTCATTACTGTGCTAGGGCCATTTTTTGTGTTTCTCCCAGTCCTCTTGAACATCAGCATCCAAGGGTCTCAGTGCAGGGGTGTGCACAACAGCGTGCCAGCCTCAGACCCGACTGATGTCCACCATCCCACTTTGTCTTATGCTGCACTGCCACTCACAGTCACCCTGGTGACAGCACTGTAGGGATGGCAGTGACCCTCCATCCCCAGAGGAGGAGAACATCATCTGGAATGCTCCATATTCCTCTCCTGTTTCACCCTTAAATGGCCTGAGCTCATTCCTAGATCACCAGGGTTGCGAGTGGTAGCCTTGCCGCTGCACCAACAGTCTGGCTCCCAACTTCATTTCTTATGGTCATCTGTAACAGAAACACAGGAATAGGCCTAGGCAGCTAAACCATACCTATCAGGTCCTGGAAAAAAACAACAGAAACAAAGGAATAGGCCTAGGCAGCTAAACTATACTTATCAGATGCTGGAAAAATCCCACAGAAACAAAGGAATAGACCTAGCAAGCTAAACTGTGCCCATCAGATCCTGGAATAATCCCCACAAAAACAAATCAATTGGCCTAGGCAGCTAAACTATATCCATCAGGTCCTGGAAAAAAAACACAGAAACAAAGGAATAGGACTAGTCAACTAAACCATACCCATCAGATCCTGGAATAATCCCCACAAAAAACAAAGGAATAGGCCTAGGCAGCTAAACCATACCCATCAGATCCTGAAAAAATCCCACAAAAACAAAGGAATAGGCCATAACAACTAAACCATATATCGTGTAACAGCAAAGCTTTTACAGTGATGCTGTTACAGCGACACCAACCCGTTGACACCTGCAGTGTTGACCGGGTTGTCGGAGTGATGACCATGTCATTAACTCCGGAGTTTTGTCACTCTCCCCTGACATCCACCCCCCCACCTAAGTTGGAATCTGTAAGTCCAGGGGGCAGAGACCTCCACATGGGGGGGTGCAGGCCCCCCGCATGAACACTGAACAAGTGTCGGTGTGATTCCTGGTCAGGGTTGGCACCTGGCGGTGTCAGGGATGTCGGCGACCATGTGTTGCTGTGGGGGAGGTCAGTGATATTCTTGTTGCCGTGGCATGGTGGAACCCAGCTAAAGCATACCCACCAGATCCTGGAATAATCCCACGGAAACAAAGGAATAGGCCTAGGCAGCTAAACCATACCCATCAGATCCTGGAAAACTCTCACAGAAGCAAAGGAATAGGTCTAGGCAGCTAAACTATACCCATCAGAGCCCGGAAAATTCTCACAGAAACAAAGGAGTAGGCCTGGGCAGCTAAACTGTACCCATCAGATCGTTGAAAAATCCCACAGAAACAAAGGAATAGGCCTTGGCAGCTAAACCATATCCATCAAATCCTAGAAAAATCTCACAAAGTTCTTTGTGAAGTCCCAATCAAACATACTGAAAAGATAAAAGTGTATATTCACTAACCGCTTGACTAAAATAACAACATATACGAAATAAGAAAGGCAGCAGTAGACAAGAATTTCTGAAAATGAGTTTTAAATTATTAAATATTTCTCAACCTTTAGCTCATTTTTAATAATTTCTTCAATGGATCTAATTCTCTACCAGTGCATAGGCTCTGCCATGCAGGAGTAGATGAACTGTAAATATGAGTAACAGCAAAAATGATACTAAGAACTGGATCCTGCCGGCCTGGTGGCACTGAGGGGTTGAGGCGCTGGATGCCACACCTCGTGCCACGCCAGCGACCGGGGTTCAGGAATGAGCCCGGGTCGTCGGGGGTCGGCAGGGGAGGACTAAGATTGAGCATCCATAGACAGCTCTCTTAGTTCTGGGGTGGGTTCAGGGCTCTTCCGTGGCTCTGGCATCCCCTGGCGGAGGCTGGGGGCACTGCAGTGCATGGCGCAAGAAGCATGGGGATTGGGGCAGCGGCAGATGTCCTTCGGGTGTGTACGGGAGCATGCGCATGCCAGGCAGGATGTCATTGCACGTCTGTGCCTCAGAGGAGGAAAACGTAACAAGGAAAATCCCTTTACCTCTCAGGTGAGGCGACGGCAATCTTTGGCAAGCCGACCCACCACAAGTTCAATACCGGCTGACTCTCTGGTTCTCCTTGGGGTCTGGGTGCCTCTCCATGGGGCAGGGGGAGTTCCAGACCCTGCATACCCGATGTAGCTCTCGGAGTGGCCAGTTCAGGTGGGCGGTTGAGTGTGGCGGCTGCCGGCGAGACCCTGAGAGATGCCCTGAGGGTTGAGTGCAGAAATAGAACTTATAAAAAAAAAAAAAAAAGAACTGTATCCTGCTAAGCTAAGGGGATATGTATCACCATTGCATAGGCAGTTTGTTGTGAGTCCAGACATTGTTGGTCTTCCTCTTTATATGTAGTTTCACCTTAGAACTATGACTAAGGGGGTCGACCAACTAAGGCACAGCAACAGGTAAATTTTAGCTGCCACAATTTGGATGACAAGGATTCAATTGTAGCTGAATAACATGGCCCACTGAGCAGTTCAGTTGAGTCAGGATTTGTGCTGCATGCATTACACAGCCTGCTCTGATCTTGTGGCAGAAACTCAAGGGGATGCTAGTAGTTAATAGTAATTTTCTGGGCAGGGTGTGGCACAGAGTGCATGCCTTAGTGGAGGGATTGGGAGGTCTGCATATGTCTAAGAATTAAATACTCCTTTTGTGTAAGAGGATCATAATTCCAACTCCATTCCCTCCTTCTCTCCGAAACTCTAACCTCCCCTTGTCCCTTTTGGCTATAACCTTGGTGTAATCCTCAACCCTGAACTATCCCCTTTTCCTCCTATATCTCTAATGTCTATAAATGTGTCATCTTTAGAGGCGAACAGTCACCACAAAGGGCCCTACACTCAAGTGTCAGGCTAGTCACAATGTGTACTTTGTGTGCAAAATCATTTTTGTTTACTTACTGTTTAGCATAGCAGATTATATCAGACTAATTGTGCTTAGTTGTAAGCTGACATCTTCTTTCACTAAAAATCCCAGAATCCCCTGCAGCTGATATCAGAGCAGTAGGCAGCAGTGGGAGATTCAATAGCCTGCAGTGCATGTTAGAGCCTTTATTAGTGCCGATCAGATATTTTTCAGTTCTGCTTTTCTCCAGGGGCTAAGTACACTTCTCTATGAGAGTACAACAGGACCAACAAACAAAAGAGCAGAGCTTATATAAATCCCAACATAGTTTTGCATACAAGGTGCACATTGACACCAACCCCACACTTGAGTGTGGAACCTTTGTTCCTAATTGTTCCCCTTTAACTTCATAGCACTGCTCATGTCCATCATTTCCTTGACCCTTGCTCTACTAATACTCTCATTCATGCTTTTATCTTGTCATACCTGTGCTATTGCAACTCCCTGCTTTGTGGCCTGCTAATTGTCCTGAACACCGTTTCCCGTCTAATCACTTGCACCTAAAACTGAGGCCACATCACTTCCCATGCTCAGAAAACTACAGTACATGGACCCCTGGTTTCCTTCAGAATCTAATTGATAATCACACTCCTCACCTTTTAACATTCTTCATGGACTAGCTCCAGACGGTTCTATGTGATATGGGCGACCGCGGAAGGGCGACCCAAAGAAGAGCGACGTCAGGGCGGCTAAAACAATTTTTCCACCCTGACAACCTCGGCGCATGGAAAAATGGCACCAGGGACTGAAAATACTTGTTTTCAGTGGGAGGGGCTTTGGCCCCCCGCACCCTACTACTTAAGGATTCTCAACTCCAGGGGGGTACATGTCGAGGGGAGGTGCGAAAGCAAAAAAAATAAGGTTTTGGGCTGCGTGCAAGAAAAGCACAGTAGTGCCTGGACCCAGACCCGAACCCAGAACCCCATCACCATAGCGGAGGCCAACCCCTGACATCCGCAGGCGCGGCTCGACAGCCCGACCGCAACACCACCCCTACATCCCCTCCACCCCTCAGGCCACACTCGCCATGCTTGCTCCCCCTTCCCGTGTGTGCGTACATGTAGCGACAGCCTATCGCTGGGGTCGCCCACCCCACCACATCCGGTCTCCCTCTCTGCCCCCTCTCCTTTCGGGCTTTTGCCCATATCGTGTCGCCATTTCGGATGGCGCCATGATTCAGGCACTCACCTCACGTGCTACTGCTCCAGACTACCTCTATGTCCTTCTCTCCCTCTGCTTCCCTTACTCTGTACTCGCACAGCTGCCCCGATTTCTGCAGTCTCTACTGTATGTGCCCTCCTACAACTTTAAAAAGGTCTGTAATAGTGCATTTGCCACTGCTGCTCCTTCCATCCTATTGTTTTCCTGTATACCACTGATTTATCCCTTCTGGTCAAATCCACTGTTAATATTAGCTGCATTTCCAAAGCAGATGTGGATTTTATTTAATATTGATCAGCGATCATGGTTTAACATTCTTTTTTTTGGTTTTCTGAGCTCTATCATTTTTCATGCCCAGCAATGCTGGACACATTTTTATGCTGCCAGGTCTTGTTTTATGAGCAAAAATTAGTCTGGACTCTATTTAGTTTCTGCCTTCACTGTTTTTTGTAGCATATTTTTTTGTGTTTAAATTTAAGTATGAACAATATAATAGTTGGGTTTCAGTCAAGTATGATGAAGTGCGAGTGTACCATAGATGTGCATGTGTGTTTTTATCAAGCGGTAGCTTGATCTGCCGTTAAGAATTATAAAAAAAACTTAATTATGCCCCTTTAATATCCTCTTCTTGAAAATGAAATGCATTTAGTTTTTCCAGTGTTTGACACTGAAGGTGGGTGCAAGAAGGGGAGGTGTGGGAATGAGATTGCTGACAGAGGGAGGTAGCAGTAGGCCCAGATAAGCCATTTTTAATTATAATGCCTATTCCATATCTGGGCTAGACACCTGATACCAGACTGGATACCCACTATTTTAACAAGACACCAGATTGGGGTTTCAGTTCGTGCTGATCATAGATGTATGGATTTAGACAGAGATTTGCATATATGGTAATTAATGCATTAAAAACAAAACATTGACCTCCTGCAAATTTACTGATCAATAAATCAGCCTAACTACATGACCTCATAAATAGTCCACTGTAACCTTAGTCCACGTATGCAACTACTGGCCACACACATGTGGCTATAGCCAGCACTAGATTAGGATTCTCCTATTATTGTCTAGTTGCTGCACAGTGTTTTCAGATTGTATAATTTAATCATTGGTAACCTGGTAAATGCTAAGTGGGGACATGCCATTTTTTTCCTAGAAGACCCATGCCAAGAGGCACACAGTTATCAACAACACAGTTAACCAAAACATATTACCTAAAATATAAATACTGTATATCGGATAGCTCCCATCAATAAATATAACACCTACCGTAATAGGATATTACAAATTGGATCCAGGATTGTGTGATGATTCAGGCTATGTGACTGCCAAAGAAGATACCGGCAGCCATGGTACAATCTCAGACTCATATAAACAAGATGCAATTGGCCTCAGCACATCACTGGATTCACTACACTCTCCTTTAGGATTTTTAAGTCCTGCACAGCAGCTATTTTTCCCAACTATGCAGCCCACCACAGAAACATTTACTGTTAGAAACAGAATTTGCTGGCAGATAAGGACCATTTGACTCCCCCAGTCTGCCCATTTTGTCCCTGCCTATACTGTCACAGTAGACCCCACCTGACATCCGGCTTCTCCCCCCAAACTCTTACCAAGAGTCCTTTGTGCCTACCCAATGTATGATTGAAGCCCACCACTGTTTTCACCCCCCCCACCTCTGCTAGAAGACTGTTCCAGGTGTAGTGCCCCAAAGTTGGGGGCACAACAGAAAAAAAAGAGAAAAGGCGCCCCAGGGCAGTGTAGGGTCCCCTGCCAGTGTGTTCCCCACTCCCCTTTGGCTAGACAGCAGCTACTGTATATAAAAAAAATAAAATGTTTTGTTTCTTCGCTGCCTGCTCCTTCATAGAACCCCCCCCCACCGAGCAGGCAGCACAAGCTGGTGGCTAAAGGCAGCTGTTCGGGGTTCGAGAATTGGAACCCTGAGCACTTTTGAAAGAAGGATTCAGCTGTTTTTTGTATTTTTTTTGAGGCAGTTCCATCTGGCTGTGGAGTGGAAGAGAGCACAGGAGTGCATCGGGGACTTGGCTTACCTGGCCTATGGAAGTGGTCCCGACGACTCCTCTGGTGCTTCTCCTCTGGTCAGTGAAGAGATCGGTGGTGTCCCGGTGGTACTGTGGTGCTGGTGCCTGGCACTGAGTGCCCCATTTGTTTTATTTATTTTTCTTTTCTCCCCGCTGGATTGCGACAAAAGCCGTTGGCAGTCAAACGGACCCACAAGATCCCCAGTTGTCCACCTCCCTGCCTGAAGCCCTCCCCCTGCCTGCAGCACCTCCCACAGCAGCTTTCTACACCACTGGCCAGGGCGGTGACTCAGCGGCAGCACAGCAGAAGAGTGCTGTCCACCTAAATTTAACTAAAAGTTTTTTCTTATTTTATTAATCGTGCTGCAAGGGCGCCTGAGGAGACGGCTGGGAGGGGAGCTGGCCTAAGGGCTGAAACCGAGATATTTGGCCTAGAGATGCGCACGGGGAGGGGCCAGGTCTAAAGGCCCATACAGGTGCATATAAATATCCATAAGGGGGCTGAACAGAGGTGGGTCACGGGGAACTGACTTACAGAGAGGCCTGGGGAAGGCCTATAGATTTAAAGGGGCCAACAACAGAGAGAAAGCCCCAGATGGATTAAAATGGGGCCCAGCAGAATCAGCCCACAGTTAAAGGAGCAATGTTAGTCCCAAAGGTTCCAAGGGCAACAAGAAAGGCCCAGGTTTAAAAAGGGGCAAATAGGCCCTAGTATTTAAAGGGGCATCACAGACCCACTAAAGGTTCCAAGGGCAATAAGAAAGGCCCAGGTTTAAAAAGGGGCAAGTAGGTCCACAGTATTTAAATGGGCATCACAGGCCCACTAATGGTTTGAGGGGCCCAGTAAAGCAAGCGCCATAGTCTAAAGGGGCCCAGCATAGCAAGCCGCAGCAGAAAGGCCCACTGTGTGGATAGGTTTAAAAGGGGTCCAGTGGGAAAGAGGGCAAGGAAGGCCCCGTGGAAAGAAGGGCAGTTGTCCCGAGAGTTGCCAGGGGTAGCCAGGTCCTAGTACCAGAAAGAACCTGCAAGTTCAGTACTATTATCAAGGGCTGGTAAAAGAAAGGTGCTTAGCACACAACTGCCATCTAGTGACTGTCATCTGATGAAACTGTATATTGACTAGTATCTGAATGTTGTGTTGATTGCAAAGTGCCTAGACTGTATTGTACTGGGATTGTGGTTAGTTGCCCCTGCAACAAACAGTTGCCCTGGGATTGTGGTTATTTGCCCCTGCTACAAACAATAGCCCTAGACTTTGGTTATTTGCCCCTTCTACGGACAATTGCTCTAGATTTTGGTTATTTCCCCTGCTATGAACAATTGCCCCTGATTCCAGCAATTTGCCCCTGCTCCTGGCAAATTATCCTAGCAACAACCAAAAGCCTTGGTGCAGTGAAAAGTGTATTCACCAGTGTTCTTAGTGACAATTGAATGTGTATGGACTCAATCTTCTGCCGCAGTACCCCTGGTGGGGTTGTTTACAGCTGATTCTTCACCGATGCAGTCTCCAGCCAGTGAAGAACTTCACAGCAGCAGCCCTCCCTGTCTTCTACCATTGATCGAAACCGACGCCACCCTGTGTAATTCACGACCTGGTTTCCTCGTGGTTTGGTCAGCCTGGAAGTGGAACATCCTGGAAGAAGCCTCATCTGCTACTCCAAGTCATTCACCGATAGTCAAGTCCGACATGGCCAGTGTTTGTCTGTGTCCACCGGTTTGTTGTTTTTCTGGTTCTGGACAGTACAGGGCTCTGATCTTCACCCTGTATCCCTACTCTTCCTGCTTGTCTCGCCTTGCATGCACCATGTTGTCCTCTGGGATTCAACTTGATCTTGGTGGTCCTCCTGTGGAACGTTCACCAAAGAAGCTTCAACATGCCTTCATCCTTGGCAATCCTTGCAAGTGGATTCAATGCCAAGCACTTGTCCTTCATCCTTGGCAGCCCTGGTCGAGGGTTTGTGCTGGGGAACTTCAGTCAGTCTTCGTCTCTTCAACCTTGGCAATCCTTGCAAGTGGATTCGATGCCAAGTACTTGTTCCTTCATCCCTGGCAGGCTTGTTTGAGGGTTTGTGCCAGGGAACTACAGCCAGCCATTGTTCCTTTATCCTTGGCAGCCCTGGTTGAGGGTTTGTGCCGGGGAAGAGTTCATCTTGTGCTAAAATATTTCCAGCAACCTTAGAGAATGGGTTGGCCAAAGAATCAGAGTCTGTTTAAAAATCTCTCACATCCCCTCCAACCTCTCCTAGGTTTTCACACTGATGCAGCTTGATACCAAGCAGAAAACTTGTTCTCCCTTTTACCCCATTGCTACTCCATTCTTCAGCTGTGTGCACGAAGATGGCAAGAAAAGTTGGACTTCAGTTAACAACAACAGACTTTTATTTGTGGTTTTTCCACTTAGCACCTCAGGGTTGGGATAGAGTGTTCATACAGCCTGTATAGTAGTTGTATAGCATGTAGAGCTATTTATAGAATTTTAGATATTTTAGAGTTTGCATTATATAGTTGTATGTTATTTGTTACTGCCTAGATATCCACAATGCTGTCCATACTGCCTTGTGTTTTTGTTGTTAGTATTTTCTTGTATGACCATGTCCTCCCTTCCCTCCTGTCAAATAAACATCTTTGCTTCATCCACCCTCTGTGTATGGCTTCTGCCTCTCCTTGTCTGGTGATTCTATCCACCCACCCCCATTCGAACCTTAAGCTGCCCCTTATCATCCTACCTGCTGAGGGTGCCGCTGGTGCTGCTGGTAATGAGACAGTTCCATCCACCACTCGGAGCGAAGAAACTCAAGATCTACCAGGAAAGCACTGTTACACAGGCATCTGCCACTTTTTCAGTGAAGAAACACTTCCTCACATCCCTTCTAAATTTCCCCTTTCCCCCAGCTTCATTGCATATCCCCATTGAGATGGCTGAGTTGGGGAAGGTGAAGGGAGGGGAGGGACAGGGTAGTACAGTGCATTCCAGGCACTTTGACGGGGAGCACTGGATGACAGATCTTGGAGATAATCAGGTAGAAAGGGGTAAGGAGGGAGCTGGATGTTGTTATCCACCCGTGGAAAAATGATCTGGCAAGGGAAGCTGTAGGGGTAGTACAGAATAGATATAGGGAGCTGGGGAAGGGCCTGAAGCAGGTATGTCACATAGTGGCCTTCACTGAGGTACTAACCATGCACAGTCAGGGAAATGCTAAGGAACTCTGCACCAGGTCCTTCAATGAGTGATTAAAGGCATGGAGGAGGGCTTTGGCTACATTGGGAACTGATGTCATACCTGGGGGGATGGAGGCCTGTACAAGGGAGACAGCCTCCATCCATCTAGGAGGGGAATGGCAGTCCTGGGTGGAAGGTTTAAATATTACTTTAATGAGCATTTAAACTAGCCAAGGGGGCGAGGCAGAAACTGCCCCCCCCCAGACTAGTGCAACAGGGAAGGTTAATCCAAGGAGATGAAATTCCCTGGAGGCTGATGGAGGCAAAGAGAGTGGCAGGGCAGGCAAGTCTGGGGGAGGAACTTCAGTTGGAAGAGAGGGGAAGAAGACAACATAACAGGGGAAGGCAGGACTGGGGTGACAAAGGGGGCAAGGGGGAAGCAGGAAGGAGAAGCAGGTTGGAGGGAGAGAGGGAACTTTAGGATGGAGAGCCATGTGTGCCAATGCAAGGAGTCTGGGAAACAAAATTACTGACTTTGAGACAACACTGCAGAGGCAGACCTGGATCTGATCACCATAATGGAATCACGGTGCACAGACAACCACTGCAGAGGCAGACCTGGATCTGATCACCATAATGGAATCACGGTGCACAGACAACCACTGCAGAGGCAGACCTGGATCTGATTACCATAATGGAATCACGGTGCACAGACAACCACAGCTGGGAAGTGGCCATCCCAGGATACACCATATTCTGGAAGGACAGGTCAGGGAGGAAAGGTGGAGGGGTTGTTTTATATGTTGAGTAGGGTATAAGGGCCACTGAGATACAGGGGCAACAGAGGAACAATGGAGAACTGGAGATACTATGATCAAGAACACAGAGGTGGAGGCTCAGCATGACGATGAGACATGCACATACCCATGGGGATAAACTACCAAAGAAACAGTCTGCAGCAACAAGCAACAGTATGAGTCAGCACCTTCAAAACTTAATGTTTCTTTACAAATAAGCTGTTTGTGAGTTAGTCTTGGTGTATACTTCTTTAATCTGTAGCAAAAGTTAAAAACATACCACCCACAAATCTCATAACATACAGCAGAAACGGGCCATATCAAAAAACAATTTGCAAACAGGTGTAACAGGTCTCACAGATCCTCAAATCTTCAGTTTTTCACAAAGAAGCCATCCATCTGCCGGCCTGGTCGAATGGAGGGCTGAGGCATCATGCCTTACTTCCTGCCACACCAGCGACCCATGTCTGCACAACGAGT
Source organism: Neoceratodus forsteri (assembly GCA_016271365.2). Lineage (NCBI taxonomy): Eukaryota > Metazoa > Chordata > Ceratodontiformes > Ceratodontidae > Neoceratodus > Neoceratodus forsteri. Next base: position 797,511,713 of record CM057459.1, on the reverse strand, counting down.
GGGTCGCCAGTGGTCAGCCAGGGTGGAAGATGATCGAACGTCCAAAGGACAGCTCTCCTCTCCCAGGGAGGAAGGGACATGGATGCCAGTGCACCTCTGACACCTACTGGTAGCTCAGTGTCGGAACACCTGGGTCCTGTACATGATGGATGGAGGAGGAGGAGAAGTCGGCCAGCATGCTGTGGGCAGATGCACACACAGCTTGGCCATTGCTGACATCACATTGCTCTGCCTCTGGGGGGGCAGGAGAAAACAGGAGGAGAAAAGCTCCTGGGTGGTTGGATGACTGCCAACCCCACAAGTGCCTCCCCCGTAACATGGCAGGCACCTCCAGAACCAGATCCATGTTGGCAGGTTGATGGATTCCCGCCACCCTGTCATGGGGGGAAGCCATGGAGGAAGACAGAGGTGGCGCTGAAAGCAGATGGATGGGGCTGCGGGGTCAGCAAGAATGTGGGCCACCCAGAATGGGGGACAAAGTAAATAAAAAAGAATAGTTACTTGGATGTATTTTAAGCCTGCTTTGTAGTATCTCTCCATGCTTCACCACCCCACCATTGTACTCATTAATGAGTGCTTTTAAGTCAGGGAGTTTTGTGCCACACCTCATCGGGGCCTTGGGAAGTACAGCCGTAGGCATTCACGTTTCTTTATCATCATGGTCACAAATGCAGTCACAAATCACGATTTACAATTACATCACGAATCACAACATTCATTTTTTTACTAGTTACTTTGGATGTATTGTAAGTCTGTTTTGTAGTATGTCTCCAGGCTTCACTATCCCACCATTGTACTCATTAATAAGTGTTTTTAAGTCAGGGATTTGGACAGTGTCTGCAGTACATACACAGACTGGAAAGAAGACTGACTGCACACATGCAGTTTAGCACAGTATACTTGCACTGCTCAGAATACAATGTGTCACACATACGGAAGACAACAAAAAAGGGCATAATTACATACAAGAGTAGGGGATGGTGGAGGAATACATTTTAAAACACAGCAAGGAAGGTGTGGGGGGCACATGGTGTGAGGAAAAAAAAACTAATGTGGGATCCCATGGTGATCCAGCAGCAGTTCCAGCAAGGACATAATTTGCAACTGATGTCCCTCTATGCGATCCTGGTGGAGCAGCAGGTGCTGCTGTGGCCCTCCTCTTCTTAGGGATGCCACCATGCACAGCTGCACCCTCTGCCACAGAATAGCCAGCAGGTGTAGGCATGGCCCGTTCTGTGGCTGTCTGCCACTCCAACTGGTGGTGATTGAGCATATGGGTGTGCTGGCCCCCAGTCCCCAGGTGAGTCCCCCGGGGGCCACGGTGCACCTCCACCTCACATGCGCAGCACTTGACCACACTGCTGTCCCCCCTGACACAGTCAAAAAACTGCCAAACAACGGAGGTGTGGGGAGGACCAGGCACAGGCACGGGAGGGCCAGATGAACTGGCAGCCAACTGGTCACGGTGCTGAACAGGGATGGGATGCACACCTGGGCCTGGGGGAACAGGCACATCCTGCTTCAGAGGACCTGGTGCCGGACTTGGTAGTGGTGGTGGTGGTTCAACTGCCTCAGATTCAGGACAGGAGACGGTGCTGGTCCTGCTTCTGGGGGGGGGGACAGACAACTAACTGCTTATAAAGGTAAGAAAAATAACATTTACAGAAAGAACAAATTAAGTAAAAAAGAGTACAGAAAAGACAAAAAAATGTTGCTTTTAAAAAAGCTGTTGGGTCTAAATCAAAGTTTAAATCTCCTCGCTCTGATTTCAAAGTATCAGCAGTCACAAAACACACTCCTCTCTCTCCGTCTGCACAGAAGAAAGTAAAAGTGTCTGCTTGTATGACTCACTTCCTTCCTGCCTAGTTAAAGAGCATGTGACTTACAGTACTGTAAGCCATGTGAAGATGGGGGAGCTGCCATACAAATCTGAAACACCAAGTGGATCACTTGGAATCATAATAAGGGCGAGAAGTCCATTAAAAACAACGACTTTGACTTACGATTGCCATTCCTTAACGCAAGTGGTAATGATAAGAGCGGAGAGCACTTTTGTATTGCCTACCCACGTAGCGGAGTGGCAACGAAAAGTGCCCACTTCATGTTCACTTCGCCAGCGGAATTTAAATTTGCTGCATCTCTAGTCCCAAATGTGTATATCCAATATGCTTCTCTTCATACCAGATTTGGCACACTATCCCCCTTCCCCCATGGGAACCCACATCAACTTTTTCTATCCCTACAAATTTTAAGGCATATGTTGATCCATGACGTGCCTCTTGGAAATGTCTTGTTATTGCATATTGCAAATTGTTATTTCTAATAGCTGTTTCGTGCACACCCACGTGAAGTTTTAATTCCTGCTTGCTCTATCACACATACATTAATCCACATAGGCAGATCAAAACATATACCACTCCGATAGAATTGCAGTTGATAAATTGATTTATTTTAAACCACTTCCCTGATCACAGGTGGATGAAAGAATTTATATCATAGGTATTAGAGTGTACACTGCAATGGCCACATCTATGGTTGCCAATGGGGAATGACAGCTATGTTTGACACACTGACTGAAAAATACTGTACGTACAATCATATCTTCTATATTGCCCTCACGAAATGTTACTCTTTCAGTTTGCTCAGTCAAATTATATAGTCTTGGATCCACACCAAGTAGCGGTCAGTGCTTTTCTTATTACAATACCAATTTTTATTGTTTGTGGGTTAAACTTTGTAACAAATGTGGGTTTCAGCCATGGATGTACTTTGTTGCTGGTTCCTCTCAACACCTCTTCTCTGTTAATTTGTTTTGCATAATCGTATGCTGAACACATATTTTCCTGAGTGTAATGTCTTTTCTGGAACCATATCTACACATCCAATTTCAAAATCCCTTTCGTCAGTTCAGGTCTGTTTTAATCTTAAAAAAATTCCTTTTGCAATATTTTCAGTCAATTGTTTTGGGTGGCAACTGTCAGCTCTCAGCAATATATTCATTGCAGCTGCTTTTCCATATGTCTTTGTTTTAAGTTTGTTCCCATCCTTGTAAAAAGTTAATTTCATGTATATTTTTCTCAACTATAAATTTTGGGATCCATGACAACTCAGCGAAAACCCACACAGCATGGTAAAAAGCCACGCAGAAAACACCACTCAGAGAAATGCAGCTAAAAGAGGCACACTGCAATACAAAAACCATGCTGAATAGGGGGTGGACAGATTGTTGGGGGGCACAACTCATGGGTGCAAAACTTGGAGGATCAGCAGAACAACTCCATGTGGGAGGCAACATGGAGGGAGAAATATGGAGGGTGAACACCACACAGAAACAAACTCGGGGGCACAACTTGGGGAGGGAGGAAAGTCAGAGGGCGGACTTAGTATCCCAACTGTAGGTGGGGGAGTAGGGGAATGATAGCTAATAAAAAAAATACAAATGCCAGAACAGGACCCTAAACCAAGGTCAGCTATACCAATAGCATCCATAGTTCCTCACCCTAACTTCTAAGCCACACCATCAGCATGCAAGCGCACATGCGGCAGCTTAGAGTGCTAACAAGCCAATATACTGCAGAGGACTAAAATACTGAAATGTCTCTGCAATTTGAATTCTTGACATGTCACTGTAATTATTTATCTGTGGGGGGCTTAACCCCAAAACCGCCCTTCATATAGATATACAAACTCTGAGACCGCACAAAATACAACTAAGTAAATAGTCTGTTAGCACCCTTTGCAAACTGTGTGAGAGGCCTGTCGGCACCATGCAATTCTGCTTAAAGTTGAACCAGCATAACATTCTGTGGTGATTTGCATATGCAGCCCATGATGCTTTGCATTGTGTGGGCATGTGTGATTTTGTATTTTCTTGAAACTTGGCTTCCCAGCCAAATGCCCTTTGGGGTAACCCTTGCCTCAGTGTTTGTGCACAGAGGTTCTTTGTCTTTTAAATATTTTTTTATTTTAATGGGTTCACCACAACATAACCCAGACAGACCATCTTAGGGTAGCTGGTTCATTCCACTGGGGTGTCAAACAGACAAAACATACTGATGAGTCCTGGTAGGACGAAACACGTGTCTATGTCATCTGTTAGCACCCTTTGCAAACTGTGTGAGAGGCCTTTCGGCACCATGCAATTCTGCTTAAAGTTGAACCAGCATAACATTCTGTGGTGATTTGCATAGGCAGCCCATGATGCTTTGCATTGTGTGGGCATGTGTGATTTTGTATTTTCTTGAAGCTTGGCTTCCTGCTGCTGCCATGCCCGCCTCCTCTCTCTCATGGCTCTTCCCCACCTCTTAAGCCCATTGGCCTCCCACCACACATTCTCCCCTTGTACCCACACCCACCCCCTTGCATTTCTTCCTCCCTCTCCTCCTCCCCATCCAGTGTCAATAGTGCATCAAACCTGTTCTCTCCTTTCATTTTGGCTTGCAAACTCTCTACTCTCCTGTCCTGCATCCCTCCCCTTCTGGTAGACCTGACCTTAGTCCATCCATTATTGCTGGACTGCCTGTCCCTATTGATGCCTGCCACACCTCTACCCCTTCCCAGGATCCATTGCCTCCTCAAGCCATGTCCGTGTGTTACTTCCATGTTCCCATTTCCCTGGCTCTGACTCTATCCTCCTTTTGCTTACCCCCTCGAGTTCCCTCTTAATCCTCCTCACCTCCGCCTCCAGTCTGTTTAACCTGTGACATATTGGACATCCTCCCAGCTTCCATAATATATTCATCTGCACTGCTGCCCCACACCCATCGCATCCCACAATTCTCCCCATGTTAGCAAAACTTGGCACCTCGACCAGAGTATCACAGTATTATTAGTACTATATGCACCAGCCCTCCGCCCGTTTCAACAATATCTTCCCAATGCCCTCAATCTTTACCTGAAGCCCCCCAGCTCCAACCAATGCTTACAGATCCCTGCTCTGCCAGACACCCAACATGTTACAGCCCATAAACAACTTGTCTGGTTTCCAGGTACTAGATTATACAGCACATATCCTACAACTGGCAATCCACGTATACTGACAGTGTATGGATCCCTTTTACATCATCGATATCACCAGGGTGAGACCATCACTGTTTTATGGCTGAAATAAAGCCCACAGCTGGGTTAACACCCCAAACAGATAATGCAGACATTAAGTATTAAACATTCAAGCCTGTCAGGCAACCCCCCTGCTAACAGAGCCTTCCCCATGGTTCAAGTATATCACATTCAACTTGCTGGGGTCTTTTAATCCCACCCCATCTACCCATAGATTAAGCCCCAATGTTAGCAGAACTTTTGCTGGTGTGCCCCTGACCAGAGCCCCAAAGTCAATGGTATCTTTTTAGCTGGTGTGTCCCTGACCAGCTGCTGAGCGACAGATTAAGCCCCACCTTGACGGCACTTTTTGTTGATGTGACCCTGTCCAAAACCCCAAATCCAACAGTACCTTACAGCTGGTGTGTCTCTGACCAGCTGCTGATCATCTTTACCTTCACCTGTATGCAGACAATGCTGTCATCTTTACTAGTAACCATAACCCACAGTAACTGGAATGTCAACTACAGGATAGTTTTGTAGAAGCTGAGGACTGGCGCAATGCTCACAAATTGATCCTGAACCACAAAAAAACTAAAGTTATGCTGTTCAGTGGCACCCATAGCAAGCACAAATCTCAACCACTTACAATCTGAAACTGCATGGGAGTACCTCTGGAACAAATCCTATACTTTAAGTATCTGGGATCCCTGGACAGCTCACTTTCTTATGCTCAGCGCATCGACAATGTTGCCCAGTCTGTCAATATCAAAACTGGTCTGCTCTACAGACATAAACACTGCTTGACACCAGAAGCCCTCAAAACTGAAATTATCAGCTCTGCCTTACCTACTGTCGACTATGGCTTGGTTATCTGTGGTGCAGCTACTACTTCTTCACTCCGTAGAATATGCATTGCACTAAAAAAGGCAAGTAGACTCCTCACCAATGCTGCAGGCCTCACCCACACATGTGACCTATACGCCCAATCTGGGTGGCTTCAACTAAGTGGAAGGATACAGTACCAAACATACCTGTCAGCTAAAAAAGCACTTCTCGGCCTTTTGCCCCCTGGAACTGTGAACCTCCTTAGCCCTCCCAGCACACTCAAAGCTCAGCCCATCAATCTATGAAGATTCCTAGGTGCAGGACATCTCAAGGGCAGCAGTCATTCACTTACAGAACCCCACTCGGGTTCAGTGCACTTCCCAATGAAATCCTATCCATACCAAGATTATGTCCTTTCAAGCACAGGCTCCATCAACATTTTACGACAAATAGTTCCTGCGACTGCTTCAACTAATGATACTACCACTTCTGCGCACTCCAGTTCCCTCTTTTCCACCCCAAAGCTTTACCTTTCCAACCCTTGCTATATCCGCCTACCCTCTCCCCATTCTCCCACCCCCACCACTTCCCCATCTACCTACCTATTACCCACACCCGCCACTCATTCTACTCCTACTGACAAGGCCTTCTGGCTGCTTACCCCTCTTCTTCTTCTTCTCTCTTATTACCCACCACTCCTTTCTTCTCCAGTACTAAAGTTATTAATTCTAGATAATTAAAATATGTACTTTACTGTTTTTTAAACCTAGTCTTTGTATTACCACCTCTGTATGAAAAACGAAGGGTGAAAAAAGGGGAAAAATGAAGGGTGAAGGGGCAGATTAGCAGGATTAAATCAGGGGAGGGATGGGCATAAGACCCGGGGGAGCAGGCTGAGGTACTAAATGAGTACTTCACCTCAGTTTTCATCCAGGAAAATGGGGGTGCTGCATCATACATGGGCAGAGACAGAGATACTGAGGAGGGGGGGACCCTTACCGATCGGCAGGTCTGGGGAGAGGGGGAGGCATCACTGGCAGGTGGTGGGAGGGCTAAGCAGGGAGAAGGGGTACCAGAAGTGGAAATCTCAGCTGACAGAGTGAGGGAAGCCCTCAGCTCCCTTAAGACAGAGAAAGCACCGGGGCCGGATAAATTACATCCCAGAGTGCTGAAGGAACTTGCAGATGTCCTGGCAAAACCCCTGGCAGAGCTTTTCACCATCTCTCTGAGGACAGGTGGGTGCCCCAAGACTGGAAGGTGGCGCATAGTGCCTATCCACAAGGGGAACAAGGAGGTGGCAGGGAACTACAGGCCTGTCAGCCTGACCTCGGTGGTGGGCAAGGTGATGGACGGCATTGTCAAGGAGAGGCTAGGGGGGACCTGGATAAGTCAGGTGCCTGGACGATAGACAGCATGGATTCATCCCAGGGAAATCATGTCAGACAAACCTGGTGGAGTTCTATGACTGGGTGACAAGTGCCTTGGACCTTGGTAGACCAGTGGATGTCCTCTTTCTGGACTTCAGCAAGGCATTTGACTCTGTTCCTCACATGGGCCTGTTGGATAAGCTGGGAGAAATGGGGGTGGGGAACCAGATGATCAGATGGATAGGCAATTGGCTCCAGGACCGGAGGTGGGATAGTCTCATCCCCAAGGAGGGTCATTAGTGGGGTCCCACAGGGATCAGTCCTTGGGCCCCTTCTGTTCAACGCCTACGTATCTGACATAAGGACAGGAACCAGGAGTGAGATGAGTCTCTTTGCAGATGACTCGAAACTGGGGGCGGTGGTGGATGGGGAGGAGGGGAGGGTGGCCCTACAGGGGGACCTGGAGGCTCTGGAAGGATGGTCTAGAAAGTGGAAGCTGAGGTTCAATGCAGGGAAATGCAAGGTACTCCACCTGGGGGCCAGAAACCCAGGTCAAGTGTATACCCTGGGGGAAATGCTACAAGTCTCGATGGCTGAGAGGGACCTGGGGGTGGTGGTGGATGTCAAGATGAACAACTCTGAGACTTGTAGGAGGGCAGCAGCCAAGGCCAACAGGATACTGGGATGCATCACTAGGGATCACCTCCAGAAGGAGGAAGTGATACTCCTCTGTACTGCTTGGTGAGGCCGCATCTTGAGTACTGCGTGCAGTTTGGAGGCCACACTTAAGCGGGACATTAACCTCCTGGAGAGGGTCCAGAGGAGGCAACCAAAATGATTTGGGGCTTGGGGACAGGACCTATGAGGAGAGGCTCGAAGAGCTAAATATGTACACATTGGAAGAGAGAAGGGACCGGGGACATGATAGAGGTCTTTAGGTACATGAAGAGGGTAAATAGGGAGGAACAGTCGGGTGCTTCGAAGGAAGGAGGAAGGGGCCACTAGAGGGCATGGGTGGAAGCTGGAGGGGGGAAGATTCAGGGGAGAAAGGAGGAGGTGCTACTTCACTGAGAGGGTGGTGGAGCCATGGAATGCACTGCCTAGGGGGCTGGTGGAGGCAGAGACAGTGGAGGGGTTCAAGAGGGGGTGGGACAGGTACAGGGGAAGGGTTCTGGAAGCAAAATCCAATGCAGCAAGAATATCTGGAACTGGGAAGGGAGAAGCCAGGGAAGGCGAGGGGGACAGCAAGGTCAGCACCCAGGTTGGGGACTGACCAAACGAGCAGACACGAAAGACCGTTAGGCCTATTCTGCTGGCATTTTAGTATGTTAGTATGTATGTTTGTTCACCCCTCCCAACTGACGTGGAACCTTTGTAAATGAGTGCCTTGCACTCAAAGGTATTGTAATCTGAGATTGAATAAATAAATAAAGCAAAAATAAAGACCTTCCCTCCAACTCTGGTCCCTGTCAACTCAGTCTGCTCCCGGGTTTTCATTTCTCATTTTCATGTTCCCACTGCTCCAGACTCTTTGCTCCAATCAATGACCCTGCCTCCAGGTTCCCCTGATTGGCAGTAATCCTTGGTGGGAGTGAATCAGCTCCTTTTAAAATTGGTGGCAGTGTGGGGCAGATGAGGGGTGAGAAAATATTTTCACAGCTCAGCCGATCCTCCTCTGCAGCTCTGAGTGTGCCCGACTGGCAGCCCACCATATGCTGTTGCCATGGTTCCTCCTTTCTGGGTGCGCCCAACTGGTGACCTGCCATATGCTGCTAGCGCTCCGATCCCTGGTCCGCCCGACTGGTGAACCCCTCAGCTCCTTCCCTAGTGGATGGCTTTGGCTTTTGTAGCCCGGCCTCCTGCCAGGCCACCCCCTCGGATTTTCTTACAACAGCTGGATTGACTGACCTCACCAGTGACCTGTACAAGGGCAGTATAACCTCCTCTCTCCTACTACTGATCCACCTAGCTATGCATCCCAGCATCTTCTAGGTAGAAGACTTGGTTTGCTGGCCAAGGCACCTAGCTTCACTTCTCATTTACAGGGGCACTAGTAGTTTAACTTGGTATAACAAGTTATACAAAAACAAAACACAAAATTAAACCATTACTTGCATTTTCTTCCTTCTAATTACTCTGACTAGGTTATAAACCCAGCAACTTATCTGGAATGGATATCATTAACTGCAGGTACTGTGGAACAATTTTCAGAAGGACAGTCTTACAGGATTTAGGACACTGTCCTACATGCTGGGCCATTGGAGATCTTAGGGCTCAGCTCCGGCAGCAAGGGCAGAGATTAGGCTACTCAAATTTCATATTCAAGAGGAAATACATTATAAGAACCACCCACCATTCCCCAACATCCAACAGAAAACCTCGACCACAGAGGGTAGTTGGTCCAGGAGGTTGGCAGGTGGTTAGGAGGGGCAAATCGGGTGCCCCATCACTCTCTGCTCTCCAACATATTACCTCCAAAAACATATAAACACTACAAACAGGTATCTGCCTCTACCTCTGAAATCAAACAAAGGGGCAGAGGACACTGCAGAGCAGGACACTGCAGCATAGGAGCTAGCACAACAAAACTCACCCAAATCAGGAACCAAAACAAAAAAAGCAAAAAGGAAATCAAAAAAACTTCTCATCATAGGAGACTTCATGATTCGGGGAGTTGATACCCATCTCCAGCCAGGGGTAATGGTCAGATGTCTCCCAGGTACATCAGCATGGAGAGACACTGACCGCATTGCTAAAATTGTTCACAAAGCAGGAGAAAACATTGACATCCTGGTACACATAGGGCTAATGATCTCGCCAGCCGGTCAGTTGTGGAGACCAAGGAACACATGACCAGGCTGGGTGACAAACTATCATCCATTTCATCCGGCATCTCCTTCTCTGAGATCCTGCCAGTCTGGGAGAGGGGGACAGATGGACGGAACGTCCAGAGAAGGGAAATAGGGAGCTAAACACGTGGCTCAAGGGCTGGTGCCAGGAAAAGGACACAGATTTGTAGGAACTGGCAACAGTTCTGGGAGCGAAAGTTCTTTAATTTGATGGACTGCATCTGACTAAGGAGAAGTCAGTGCATTGGGGCAGAAGTTTGATGTCTTTGCAGAATATTTAAACTAGCAATGGGAGAGGGTGCAGCACCCATACGTCCGAATGGGAAGAACACCCTCCCCTCAGCTAGTGGTCAAACAGGGATTCAGCATGTTTGCAGTTCATTTGCATCACCAGGTAAGAAAAAGGTCTGTCTCCCCATATGGCCATACAGGGGAAATGCCAAACCTCACCCAACAACTAACACACTGAAATCTAGCAATGGAAAATCATGTACACAAATGCTCACAGCCTGGAAATAAGATCCCAGACCTGCAGGCAATAATGTCAGAGGCTAAACTGGACATAGTAGCAATTAGTGAGATGTGGTTTACCAGTAACCACACTTGGGAACTTCAGTACCTGGCTATGTATTGTTCAGAAGAGACCGAGGTGCAAAAGGGGGTGGTGGCCCTGTATGTCAATGAAAATATCAAAGCTACAGAAATTCAGAATACACATAAGGAGCCAGAAGAAGTGTGGGTCATGCTGAAACAGAAATGGGACAGCCATAAGAACTGGGTTGTCTACAGGCCCCCAGACCAGGGAGGACATAGACACATTACTGTTAGAAGATATACAAAACATGACAGCTAAAGGGGAGGTTCTGATAATGGAGACTTCAACATGCCGGATACAGATTGGTCAATACCAGAGGAACATCTGCCAGAACTAGACACATGGTGGATTCCCTGCAGGAGGGCCTCAAACAACTGGGTACAACAACCCACAAGAGACAGGGCTATCCTAGATCTAGTACTGACTAACAGGAAAGGATCACAGATCTCCAGGTAGAAGGTCACCTGGGGCAAGTGACCATCACATGGTATGGTTCAATTTGGCTACTACATCTAAATCATCCCATTCCAAGGCAAAGATATGGGACTTCAGAGGAGCTGACTTTGATAAGATGGCCAACAGAGTTAAGCTAGCCGTGGCAAAAAGAAACACAGGTGAGGGGATACAGGCAAAGTGGGCAAGCATTAAGGATGCAATACTTGAAGCAACATCCCATTGTGTTAGACAGAAAAGGAAGTGCAAAAGAAGAAGGAAACCACTTTGGTTCTCAAATACAGTAGCAGAAAAGGTCAGAGCCAAAGGATGGCCTTCAGGAAATATAAGGAACACAGCGGATGAAGATAGGGAGGCATACCAAACTGCCCAAGGGAAGCAGGGAAGGCAGTAAGGCAGGCAAAGTCCCAAACTGAGGAAACACTAGTACTAACAGTCAAAAAGGTGACAAGACTTTCTATAGATACATTAGTGAAAGGAGAAAGTCCAGAGGGGTATTGCTAAGCTCAATGGAGAAAAGGAACATGTGAGGAGGAGGACCCTGTAAAAGAATCTATCCTAAATAGATACTTTTGCTCAGTATTTACTGAAGAGAAGGTAGGGCAGGGCCCACAACTCAGCACCATGGACACAGGGGGGAGGGAGGTGAGCACTACTCCCTTCACAAAAGAAAGGGTCCTACAAGAGCTCGCTAAGCTCAGGGTGGATAAGGCAATGGGACCTGATGGCATACATCCCAGGGTACTTAAGGAGCTAAGGGTGGAACTAGCAGAGCCATTAGCAGAACTGTTTAGTGAGTCTCTGAGCACAGGAGAGGTGTGATCCCAGTCCACAAAAGTGGTAGCACGGAGGAGGCAGGGAACTACAGACCAGTCAGTCTTACCTCAGTAGTGGGCAAGATTATGGAGACACTCCTTAAGGAAAGGAAAGTGCAACACCTGGAATCCATAGGGGCACGGGATCCAAGACAGCATGGGTTTACAAAATGAAGGTCCTGTCAAACTAATCTCATAGATTTCTTTGACTGGGTAACCAGAGTGGTGGACCAAGGGGAGCAGTTGATGTCGCCTACCTTGACTTCAGCAAAGCTTTTGACACTGTTCCACATAGAAGATTGATAAATAAGCTGGGTAGGCTCGGGTGGGTCAGAGTTAGTCAACTGGGTGGCAAACTGGTTGACAATCAGAAAACAGAGAGTGGTGGTAAATGGTATACAGCAGTCAGAAGAGATGCAAGTCACAAGTGGAAATTTCAGGATCAGTCCCTGGGCCAGTCCTCTTCAATATCTTCATTAGTGACCTTGCAGATGGACTAGAGGGTAAGGCTTGTCTGTTTGCAGATGACACCAAGATCTGCAACAGAGTAGATGATCCAGATGGGGTGGGCAGAATAAGAAGAGATCTGGATAAACTAGCAAAATGGTCAGAAGAGTGGCAACTGGGATTTAATGCAAAGAAGTGCGAGATCATGCACATAGGGAAGAGAAACCCTGAAGCCACCTATAGCCTGGGAGGGGAGTTGCTGGCAGTCACAAAGGAAGAAAGAGACTTGGGCATCATCATCACTGATGACCTGAAATCATCCAAGCAGACCTCTAAAGCAGTAGGTAAGGCTAGGGGGATGTTAGGGTGTATAAGAAGGGGTATCACAAGTCGTAAGAGAGAGGTAATAATCCCTCTTTACAAGACACTGGTTAGGCCCTTTCTGGAGTACTGCATGCAGTACTGGAGGCCACACCTTCACAAGGACATTAACCAAATTGAGGCAGTCCAGAGAAGGGCAACCAAAATGGTGCAGGGACTGCATCAGAAGACATATGAGGACAGATTAACCGAGCTCAATATGTATACCCTTGAGCAAAGGAGGGAAAGAGGTGATATGATCGAGACATTCAAACACCTTAAGGGCATTAACAAGGTGAAAGAGTCTAACATGTTTAAATATAAGAAAAATAGCAGGACAAGAGGACACAGCATGAGATTAGAGGGGAGGCCGATTAAGGGGGAATGTGAGGAAATACTTTTTCACAGAAAGGGTGGTGGATGCTTGGAACGGCCTACCTCAGGAAGTGGTGGCTATGAATACAGTGCAGGGCTTCAAACAGGCATGGGATAGGCATGCGGGAGCAATACAGATGAGTATGAATAGATAGACCACTGACAGAGCTAAGACCAATGGCACATTTATAAGGTAGAAAAAGAAATGGGCAGACTGGATGGGCCTTGCGGTCCTTATCTGCCGTCAACTTCTCTATGTTTCTATGTTTCTATGTTGTTTGCCCTTGATGATGATTTCTTGCACTGCGCGGAGTGCTTCAGGTCCATAGTATCATCACTCCCATGTCCTTCTCCTCCTCTGATGCAGATACCTGGACTCCACCCAGGCAGTACGCCGTCCTGGGAATTTGGGATCCAATGTGCATAACTTTGCATTTTGTGCCTTTAAAGCCAAGCTGTCAGATCCTGGACCACCTTCCCAGCTTTCTCAGATCATCCTGTATGTCCGGTGTCCCTTCAGCTGTGTCCACTCCCCTGCAGAGCTTGGTTTCATCTGTGAATAGACATGTTTTGCCCTTAATGCCATCCCCAATGTCATTGATGAAGACATTGAACAGCACCGGCCCCAGCACCGAGTCCTGCGGGACCCCATTGGTGACCTCTCTGGTTTCAGATAACTCTCCCCCCACACAACCACCATCTGGGTTCTGTCCATCAGCCAGTTTTCCACCGATCTGGCCATCTTATCCCAAACCCCGAAATCTACCAGCTTCCTGATCAACCTCATGTGGGGCACAGAGTCAAAGGCCTTGCTGAACTCCAGATAGAGGATGTCTACCGCTTGGCCCCTGTCTACTGTCTTAGTGACCCAGTCAAAGAATTCCATCAGAATCATTTGACATGATTCCCCCCCCCCCATGAACCCATGCTGCCTCGCATCCTGAGACCATGCTCCTCTAGATATTCTGCCAACCTTTCCTTAAGTATGGTCTTCATGAGGTTATACACGATTGCAGTCAGACTGACTGGTCTGTAATTCCCTGGGTCATCCTTGGGACCACTTTTGCGGTGGGGCACCACATGTGCTGTTCTCCAGTCCTGTGGAATCATGCCTGACTCTAGTGAACTATTAAATAGACCTTAGTATCCTTGGATGTACTCTATCTAGGCCTGGTGTTTTGTCTACCTTCAATGTTAGCAGTCCCTCCCTCACTCTATCTTCCTCTATCACTACATCTGTGTTCCCTTCCTCGACTGCTCCTCTTCTCCCTCCTGAAGGCACTAGTCCATCCTTCTTCCTGGTGAAGACGGAACAGAAGTATCCATTTAGTATCTCTGCTTTTCTCCCTTTAACCTTCACCTATTCCTTCCCTTTCATAGGCCTAACAATCCTGTCCTTCTTGTCCCTTTTCTCACTTACATAGCAAAAGAAGGTCTTCTGCCTCTTCTTCATTCCTTCAGCTATCTGCATCTCCTTCTGTGGCTTAGTTTGCCCAACTTTCTTACTTGGCTCACTAGCCGACCTTAGGTAATTTTCCCTATTCACCTCTGTCTTGGTCTTCCTGAATTTTCTATAGGCTAACCCTGTTTTCCCTTACTGCCTGGGCAACCCCAGAACTGAACCAGCTGGGCAATTTGGCCCTTGTGTTCTTCCCCCAGAGTCTAATGCACTTCTTTGTAGCAACCAGTATTCCTTCCTTAATGATGAACCACCTTTGGTCCACCCCCATATCTGCTCTGATGCCCGCCAAGTGGCTCCTTAGCACTTCGCCCATCTTCCTGAAGTCAGCCCTCCTAAAAATCTAAGAGTTTGGCCTTAGTCAGGATGCTTTCCCTGCCCATATCCAACTGGAACCCCATTATGCAATGGTCACTCCCACCCAGGGGATCCTTGACCATTATTTCCTGTAAATGCTCCCCAGTTGTGAGCAACAGATCAAGAATTGCCTCTGCACCTGTTAATTCTGTGATGACATGAGTCAGGAATCTACGTTGCAGTTCTTCCAGGATCACTTGACTCCTAGCACATGTTGACTTGCATTTGGAACTAGCAACATGCTCCAGCATTCCACAGAACTAATGAGCTGTGCCATGTTAATACGGGGGAGGGGGAGGTCTCAGAACAAAGAATGTATAACATGAATATTTCCTCACACAAATTAGAAAGGGAGAAAACAACTTTATTTTGTCCTGGACTGTGTTTTCCTGCATGTTGACAGATGTCACAAAGGCCAGACAGAGTTGTTGGTGTTCACCAGACTCCTTCATTCACCCAGCAGTGGGTGAGTCTGGCAGTTCAGGTTTGATTAAGAAAGATATGGTGTAGGGGGAAAAAAAAGGGCAGATTTGATGGGCCAGTATGGGCCTTTGCTGCCGTTAAGCTTCTGTGATTCTGTGAACTAATGGGAGTGCCGCAGGGGCTAATGGTTGGGCTGTGCACTGCTGTTGCTGCTGCTGACTGAGCTGTGCTTGCAGTCCCTAATTTACTGGCCACCGGTCATGGGCACAGGCTGAAAGGCACTGATCTTTCTAAGTGGATACCATAAAAGGCAGGCAGATAACAGCAAATAAAGTAATAACAACAATTCAACTTGTAGAGGGGAGGCATAAGCGAGTGACCAGGGGGCTTATTCAGAAGAACAGCTGAAGGGGGAGCAGCTGGACCTGTCAAGGACTGAACAAGAAGCCCACATTAAATATGTAAGAAAATATTTTAAGAGTTGTATTGAATTCATTTGCATAAGTTAAGTGCCACAGCTGCGCTCCGTGATTTTTTTTTTTTGGTGGGGGCTACTTCACAGTCTTGCACCAGGGCCCAGTACATCCTAGTGCTGGCACTGCTGCTATGGTTCTCTAAGAAGCTGGCAAAGGCAGTGAAAGACAAGAGAACAGCATTTAAAAAGTACAGAGACCCAGAAGGATGAAGACAAGGAGATATATCTGGCAAAACAAAGGGAAATAGGAAAAGGGTGATTTAAATGGTAGTCATTCAGGCGATAGCAGAATGACTAGTGGGGTGCCACAGGGTTCGGTGCTAGGACCGGTCCTCTTCAATGTCTTCATAAGTGACATTGCAGAGGAGCTTGGGGGTAAGGTGTGTCTCTTTGCTGATGATATGAAAATCTGAACCAGAGTTGACTCTCAGGAAGGGGTGGAGAGAATACAAAGGGACCTGAGGAAACTAGAGAATGGTCTTGAGGGTGGCAGCTAGGTTTCAGTACCAAAAAGTGCAAGATTATGCACTAGGGCCGCAGAACCCAAGGGCTGTGTACAAGATGTGAGAGTGGAGCTTACAGTCACCAAGGAAGAAAGAGACCTACTGTAGGGGTTAACATATCTGATGACCCGAAGGTACTTGGGCAGTGTGACAAAGCAGTGGAAAGGCTAGCAGAATGCTGGGGTACATTTGAAGAGGAATTTCTAGTAGGAGGAGGGAGGTGGTGCTGCTGTTGTATCGCTCATTGGTGAAGCCGCCCCTCCTGGAGGACTGTGTCCAGTTCTGGAGGTCACACCTCCACAGAGACATTAAAATGGTGAAGGCAATACAGAGGAGAGGAAACCAAAATGGTGAGGGGTTTGCACAAGAAGCCGTATGAGGAAAGACTGCAGGAACTCAATATGTACTCCCTGGAAGAGAGGAGAGTGAGAGGGGACATGACTGAAACCTTCAAGTACCTCACAAGCGTGAGCAATGTGCACATGGAGGTCCTACCTTACAGAAAGGAAGGCATTAGAACAAGGGGCATGCAATGAAGCTAAGAGGGGGAAGTTTAGGAGAGATGTATGGAAATACTTCTTCACGGAAAGGTGGTGGATGACTGCAGCAGCCTGCAAGAGGAGGTAGTTGGGGCAAAGACTGTGGGGAGCTTCAAGCATGCATGGAATAGACACAGGCCTAAAGGTCCTTTTCTGCTGACAAAATTTATGCTTCCATTTCTATCCAGTGTTTAAAACCATAAAGAACTCATCTCACAGTTCATAACAAAGTGTGGCTCTGTGTGACTAACTACCGAATGCCTAACAGCCTAATGTTAGCGGCAGTTAATAAATTGTGACACTTTCATATGATATTCAGAGAAGGGTGAAAAATTATAAATAGGAGAGGAGGGTTTTACACTTGAAAGCTATGAGCTTCATTTTCATTCACTTTTAAAGAGTAAATAACTTCTCTAACAAATCAAGTTTCATACTACAATAGTTTATAAACTGCTATACTTTTGTTGGATATGGGGGGTGGTGAAAATTTTGATTTGGGACGGGACACAATCACAAACAGGAACATTTTTTTTATCTAAACCACTTTTTCTTAATAAATATATTAAAAATAAAATAAACTGCATTATTTTTTATTCTTGCCCATTTAATTGTCACTTTGTAAGTAGAATAACACATTTTGGGGTGTGGGTTGCACTACTACTTTGTAGGGATGCTCGGGGGTGTCATGGATACTGCGTACTTATGGCAAGAGAACTGTGAGCTGAAGCTGAGCAATTCTGGTGCCCTAATAACTCAAAAGGAGTCACTCATATCTCCATAAGAGGTCCTCCTAGCATCCCTATTAAGTTAATATAGACAGCGCAAACTTTTTTTAAATTATCTTTTTTTTACCAAAACAATTAACATTTTCTTTGTTGTGACCCACACTAGTGAAAAACTTGTCACTAGGGCATAGCATGTTAAACACTCTTACAGAAATAAGAGTATCTCCCATATAACTTAAACACCATGATTAGCGCTGGGTGAAATTAGCTAATTCTGAATTTGTAGAATTTTCACAAAATTCTGTGAGATTTCATGAAATTTCATTAATTGTTTAGAATTTTGCAAAATTATTCAAGTGGCCGTAACTTGGCCTATATTATAGCTAGAGGTCTGACATTTTTCATGCTTGTTATCTGATACGGAACCTAAAAACATGCCACATTTTGTAACATTTGAATAAATGGCAGAGACATTATAGGGGCTCAAAATCTGACAATTAAAAATGCATGTGACCATTTTTGAAAATATTTCCATGCTTACTAGCCATCTTTGGAGCTAGATAATGTTTTTATCACTGCTGCTGTTTATGCACCTCGCCGGCAGCCCCCTTCCGACCTACCCCCCAGCCCCATCCCCCGGAATTACCAGCGCTTATCATGCCCAGCCTGAGAGTGGCACCTGCAGGGAGTCGGTCTTCATCCTGCTGCCGGCATGTTTTCCCCTCTGATTTTTCTCTCAGGGGCCCCAGGAGTATGAATGCATGCACGTGGATACACACATGTACTGTACAGCCCCGGTCACGACCTCTTTCCCCCACCCCATGGCCTAATGCTTGGGCCCCCTTTGAGCCCGTGCTTCCCCTAGCCTCCACTGGGGGTCACCATTGGCCGAGGGATGCAACACTTCCTCCCTGGAGAAGAGAGCTTGCCTGCTGGCAGCTCCATCCATCTCTGCCCACCCCCTGCCATCCTCCAATGACCCGGGCTCGTTTGAAAACCTGGGTCGCCGGCATGGGTCAATGAAAGGCACCAGCGACTCAACCCTCTATGCCACCAGGCTGGCTAGAGCTATATCATTGATAATTTAGATGCATACTTTCTTGAACTAGTTACAGAAACTGCTAAATAGAGAAGTAATGGTTATGTAAATTGCAAGTTTTAGCCATGGCCTGCCTCCCAGCATGACTTCTCGCTCTCACTTCCGAACTCAGGTCATCAGTATGACAGCATGATGCTCTGAAGCTGGGCCATGGGAGTTGCCTTAAAGCCTAATGTTGAGGGTCAATGAACCTAATAACATTGGTGATATTCTGTTCTCTAATTTTAAACATATAGGGGCTTAAAATTCTGCAGTTTATATAATTGTGAAAAGTAATTTTTAAATTTCTGAATGTTTGGAGGCATCTAACTCAATCACCTTTAAATCTAGAAATCTAAAACATGGCACATGTATGTATGGGCCTTACTTAAGTCACTTTGTAAAATGTGATGAAATTTAGACTAACACTTTTATGTTGACATAGTTGTTCACTACAATTTTAACACTTCCAATAGTTTGGAGGCTTATAACTCAGTCATCTTTAAAGACAGAGATCTGAAACGTACTTCTGTATGAACATCAGCACAGTTGTATCAAATGTAGTCGAATGTGAATGAAAATAACCAAAATCACAATTCTGGTGAAATTTTAAAAAATTTTCCAGGAAAGTTCACAGAAGCGAAATCAGCATTTTACCAAAAATCTACTGGCAGAATATAAATTTTGCCCAGCCCTAACTCTGATTGGTTTGGAGTGACACATGATACTCCCACGATCTATCATCCAATATATGAACTTCTTGGCTGGTTGAAGGCACTGGAGATGTTCATATATTTAGTAGAAACCGTACCCATGTGTGGTATCCCTTATGTATCTAGCTACAGTAGTATGAAAGATGCTATATAACATAAAGTTGTGGTGTATTGTGAACAGGTACTCATAGAGTCAACATAAACTGAGGTTAGTTGTTCAGCCTTAATCTACAATTATAAAATGGGCAATGACAACCAAGTGAACTGATTGGTCAGTAGCTGTCCAGACCTGTATGGTAATTGACCAATGATCACACAAGACTGAAAAGTGCTTTGCAAGTCTTGGAACATGTTTTATAGGTTGACCTGCCTGCATAGAAATGTCACTATACTGCTTTAGAATTTTCAGTAGCTGTGACAGTTGGGAAAAACAAAAAAAGTTTCAACTAACAACACAAATAACAACTGCTAGCCAATTTGACCCATTTGATTTGGCAAACCCAGCTGTTTAGTGTAAGAACCATTTTGTCAATGATGAGGATTTATTTATTCTTAATTTGACATTTTTTTTTTAGTCTTGTCTTTTATTATTTTGGTGCCATTTTATAAATGCAGTAACATACTCCAGGGCTTGGATAATTACTGCACTTCCCACACCCTATAGTTGAAGGGCACTCAGCTAATGCTTTGTGCCTCCAACCTTCATAGTGGGAAGGGGTGAGGTAATTTCTCAATAAACACATGCCCTGTCATGTGTTATTGTTTACTTGTAGCAGAATAAAACTCAGAATAGAATATGCACTCTGTTCTGAGATGGGTTCTAATTGGGATTCCTGATCATTATTTTTTTAAGTGGCTACAGCTCAGCAAAGCGATAGTCCAGGTTTTTCATTCAACACCCTCTGCTAGTTATGTACCGGTCAATTTGGATGCTTTATTAACTGCTGCGGCCCAACTGCATGCAGTTTCTAAAGTTTATAAGCTACTTCAGGAATGGGATCACAGGCTTCCCTCAGGTGTTTGTTACTACTGGGTAAGGGTGTTGAATATTCAGGATACCCCATATCTCTGGAATAAACTTTGGTCCGCTATGTATAAATTTATCAAACAAGACAGGTTGAGGATGATACATTTCAATATTATGCATCATTTATATTTAACTCCTTCTCACTTATTTAGGCGTGGGACGTCTCCCACGTCTTTGTGTTGGAAATGCAAGAAAGAGGAGGGAACTTTATACCACATGCTATGGTCTTGCCCGGTTATACGAACCGCCTGGAGTGCCATTTGCATGCTTGTGGGCCCTGTCCTTGACTCTCACAATATGTTCACGCCGGAGATTTGTTTGTTATATTTTTTTCCCGCAGGCTCTTCTAGGATCTGGAAAGCCTATGTTTCACTCATCTCAGCTGTAATGAAACTGCTAATTTTAAGGCATTGGTCGTTGATAAATCTCCATCTTTGTTAGAATGGTACCAAGAATGTACTTTAGCTTTACAGCTTGAGAAGCACATTGCATATGCGCGGGCAAGCACAGGCGCTATGCTTCTTTGGGGTCTCTTGATGCTTTCCTTATGGCCTGGAAAGCCTAGATTTTATTATCTTAAGTTCTATGAGTGTATATTCGCTCCTTGTTGCTTGTAACCTTTGGGTGGGGGGCGGGGAAGGATGGACCTTGGGTTACTCCTTTGTTTAACTATCTTCTGAAGGCAATTTGTATGTACTTACAGCAATTTTATGTCTACGCCTTATGCTTTTAGTTTAACCTTCCATTGTCTGTCCGTTACCTTGGGTATGTTTGTAAAACAATAAAGATGGTTAATTACAGAGATGGGTTCTAATTGAAATGGGAGGGTATGCTGGAAGTAAGACAAGATGGATGCCTTACCACAGGCAGGTTAGGCAGTAGCACAGAAACATTAGAAACATAGAATTTGTAAGAAGAAAAATACCGCTTGGCTCATCCTGTTTGTCTAGATGGGCCCTGCCTTCTCTGCCTCCACAGACCTTAACTGGTCTCTGGTGACCCTCCTGCCTCCCTGCCTATTCACTAATATTCCCTTATGTCTATCTCACGCATGAATGAAGCCCCCAGCTATTTTCACCTCCATGTTTTCTGCTGGCAGTCTATTCCAGGCAACTACCACACTTTTACTCAATTATACTGGAGGATTGAAGGGAGGACAAAATGCAGTAGGTCAACAAAAAGATGGGGATCAAGCAATAACTGATGAAGAAAAAATGGCAAACACATTTAATGATTACTTTGTTACTTTATTCAAAAACAGAGTTACAAGTGCAGATAAATCAACAATACCAGGAAATGTAGACCCAAAAGAAATTTAAAATATAACAGAGATTACAGTTAAAGAAGTAATTGTAAGGTTGAAACAGCTTAAAACCAGTAAGTCACCAGGTCTGGACAGGGTGCACCCTAGGTTGATAAAGGAATTGGCAGATGAGATGGCAGGACCATTATGTATGTTATTCAGTGTATCCCTAAAAGAAGGTGAGACACTATAAGAATGGAGAAGGGCTACTGTGACACTGATACATAAGAAGGGTGATAAAAATTATGTTAGAAATTATAGACCGATTAGTCTAAAGTCTATTGTGGGTAAGATCGTGGAGGGAATTTTTAGGGAACTAATACAGCAACACATAGTAGAAAAAGGCCAGCTGGATATTCCACAGCACAACTTTCTCAAGGAAGGTCATGCATGACCAACCTAATGCAATTCTTTGAACCAGTAATTTCAGCACTTGACAAGGGGTTGCCAGTGGACGTTATTTATTTTGATTGTTCCAAAGTGTTCGACTTTGTCTCACATCATATAATGATAGATCAGCTAATTAAACAAAAACTACACCCAAAATTGTTATCATGAATAGAATCATGGCTGGGCAATAGACAGCGTGCATAAGGGGATATCAATCCAGGTGGGTGAGGATGATAAGCGGTGTGCCCCGGGGTCCATTGTCAGGCCTCTGCTGTTTAATATCCTTATAGCAACAATGGCTACATCTAAAGATGCTTGGATATGTAAGTATGCAGATGACTCTGAGGTGGGAGCAAGAAAGCAGCAGACTCTCTACAACATGATATAGACAAACTAGGGATATGGACAGTAGACCATGGCCTAGAATTTAACATTGAAAAATGTGAAGTCATGCAACTGGGGCATAGTAACTTAATAGCCAATTATACTTTGAACAATAAAACACTTAAGATAATATACACAGGAAAGACCTGGGCATACACATTACTAATAAATTAACTTTTCATTATCATGTTAAAGAAACTGTAAAAAAAAGTGTAACAAAATTGTAGGATGTATAATGAGAAATATCAAAAGTAGGAGAAGAGAGGTGATTGTGCCTCCGTATACAGCCCTGGTCAGGCCCCATCTGGAATATTGTGTACCCTTTTTAGCCATGCAAAACAAGAGTAGCCTGAAAATGATGGGAAAGGTTCAAAGAAAGGTAACAAAAAGGATAAGATCAATAAAATACAAAGCTTATAATGAGAGACTGGAAGAACTAGGACTTTATTCTATCCAATATAGAAAGCTAGGTGTGATTTATATTATACATACTGTATAAGGCATTCTAAGATAATCAACTGTAGATAAGTTCCGGTTTATATAAGAAAGAAACCAATAGGCAAACAAGATCTCATGCCCTTCAGTTAAAGGGTGAGATAACAAGAATGAAGAAAATAAGTTTATGGTTTAACCAGAGAGTTGTTAATGCATGGAATACACTACTTGGATCGGTAGTAACATGCAGAAGATTAGAACAATATAAAAATGAATTAGATAAGTATACGGGAGCAGAAAAGACAGCATACATCCACTGATAAGTGACGTCATTATGGCTAAATGCTGATAGACTTGTTTAATACCTATGAAACTATTCACTGAAGTAATACTTCCTCACATACCTCTTTAACCCCACTCCCTCACTTCATCACATGTCCCGGTGATCATCCTCCTTTCAAAGATACACTCCTCTTACACTCTGTTCACCCCTGTACTTCATAGGTCTCTATCATCTCCCCATTACTCTCATCTCTTCCACAGTGTACAAGTTGTGATCCCGCAGTCTTTCCTCATAGAACTTTTGGTGCAGCCCCTGCACCATTTTAGTTGCCCTCCTTTGGACTGCCTCTACCCTGTCTATGTTCTTTCTCAGGTGCAGCCTCATGAATTGGACACAATACCCCAGGTGGGATCTCCCCAGTGAGCAATTCAGTAGCAACACCACCTCCCTCCTCCTGCTGGCAGTACCAATCCCAATGCATCCCAGCATCACACCAGCCCTACCCACTGCTTTGTCACACTGCCCTGCCACTGTGAGGTCATCAGATATGATAACTCCAACTCCATGATAACTCCAAGAACAGCTTTCAGCTTAGTGACTGACAGTACCCCTCCACCTCATTTTATACTCTGCTCCAGCTGGATGTTAGGAAAAGTGCTGGAGCAGACCTTATTGAGCCTTACCTCTTAAGGTTAGGCTACCATGTCTTTGCAGGGCCCATTACACATTTGTTCAACTTATCCTTCTCACAGGGTGACCTTCCCACCATCTAGAAAACAGCATGTTGCCCCCTTATTTAAGTCGGGAGATCCCAGTGACCTGAACAATTATAGGCCAATCTCCCTCCTACCAACTCCGTCTAAGTTACTGGAAAAAATCATGAATGTCCAGCTCAGAAACTACCTGAAATCGGTGAAGCTGCTCAATCCACTGCAGTCAGGTTTTAGAGTGCAACATAGTACAATTTCAGCCCTGGCCAAGGTTACAAATAATTGGCAGTGTGAGTTGGACAGCAAGAACTTTGTCTGTGCAGTATTATTGGACCTAAGCAAAGCCTTCGATACTGTCGATCATGACCTGGTCCTCACAGCCCTCCGACATATTGGATTGGATTCTTTATCCACTAGTTGGTTTGAGAACTATCTCACAGGCCACTACCAGCAGGTAAAAGCTGAAGGTGAATTTTCACCTCTAAAATCCCTTCTGAGGGGTGTACCTCAAGATTCCATCCGGGGACCACTGCTATTTGCTATCTTCACAAACAGGATAGACGCCACTATCAAAAAAGCCCAAATACACCTTTTTGTGGATGACACTGTGCTTTACGCTAGTGCTTCCCTCTCCCAATGTGGCGTGCACAGCTCTCCAGGATGATTTTAACTTGCTGCAGCACCAGCTCCTAAACCAAAACTTGCTTTTGAATGCTAAGAAGACAAAAGCTATGTTCTTTCCACCCTTTCCCAACCTACCTAACCCAGCCTCGGCTGGGACTCTCTCTTCGATATCCACTGCCCTGGGTGAACAGTTGGAGTACTTAAATCAATTCAAATACTTGGGTGTATGGCTTGACAACAGACTCTCCTTTGTAGTACACATAGAAGAATTGACAAAGAAGCTTCGTCAAAGGTTTGGCCTTTTCTTTAGGATAACAAAATCTCGTCCCCTCAGATGCTAAGACAAGACTAGTCCAAACTTCCTTCTCCCCCCTGCTAGATTATGCTGATTTCCTTTATAGCCAAGGACCAGTCGGCACACTCTCAAAACCTGATATGCTCTATTACAGAGTCCTATAGTTTATAACAGATCTTCCCTACTCCACCCACCACTGTTTGTTGCACTCCGCAGTAGGTTGGTCTTCTCTTACCCTCAGACGACAAAGAAATGCTGCCATCTGGACATACAAAGCTATTATCAACAAACTGCCTGACTACATCTCTGCCTGCTTACCACTTTGTACTCTAAGTAGATATGCTTTGAGAAGTGCCTCCTATATTACTTTAAAGGTAACTAAGGCCAGATCCCACTTTGGCTGGGCTTCTATTAGTCATGTGCTTCCCCAGCTATGAAATAATCTGCAAAAAACTCTGAAATTAAAGCATAAAGTCAGCGTTACAGCCTTCAAAACACTTTATCTTCAGCATGATAAAGAATCTTGTGCTTGCTACTCCTGATCAAATGGCTCCCCCCTCAGGGAGCCCCCTTATCACTCTCGTCTTGGCCTCTTCCTGGATACTGATCCCAGCTTCTGCATGGCCCTCTCTCTCCCTTCCTCCCCCTCCCTCCTTCCTTTGCTTCTCTCTATCTTTTCACCCCCTGATCTGTTGACACTGAACCCAGCCTTTGCCTGACCCTCTCCCTTCCCCTCCATCCTTTCTTCTCTTCTCCTTATTTTTTTAACCCCTGATCTGTTCCCAGTATTGTACCCACTCTCCCTCACCCTGCCCCCCGTCTAGTGCCCTCGACAGGTACCTCACCTTACTTCTGCACTCCCGGTTCCCATTCCCTCTCCAATGTCATTTCTGTCCTCCATCCTATTCACCCTCCATCTCCTCCCTTCTCCTCTGCCCCTATTTCAAATCAAATCAAATCATACTTTATTTCTAACGTGCTTTTCTTAAATCCAAGTGCGTTTACAGTTTAAAATAACCAACAAACAGTTAAAACACAAGGAATTAAAAGACAGCATACATATGATACATATGACTAAATATCTTCCCCAAATGCTACCCCCTACCTGTGCTTCAGGGTTCCAGTCGATTCGCCATGGTTCTTGTCACCTCATCATTTCACAGTTGCTGACCTTATCTGTATTACTGTTGGTAGCTCATTTTCTCATCTGCAAACTATTGTGTTACTTATCCTGTATTTTCTTACAATTTATTGTCCATGCTTGTTTTTGATCAAGCCTGTGTATTGTTACTTTTGTGTATTACCCTGTTATCTTGTACTTGTTTTCACCCAGGTCCACCTTGAAAATGAGCTCTGCTCAGTGGTGTACACCTGGTTGAATAACGATTTTGATTGATTGATTGATACTCAGTTCCTGAGTTCCTATGCCCTAGTTGCATAATTTTGCACTTTGTGGCATTGAACCCCAACTGCCGTGTTCTTGTTCACTTGTCCAGTTTCGTAACATCCATACACATTCTTTCCACTCCCTCCTGATTACTCACCCTATTAAAGATTTTGGTATGCTCTGCAAAAGGCATACCTTCCCTTCCAGTTCATCTGCAGTGTCACATAGGATGATATTGACAAGGACCAGTCCCAGAACTTAGCCATGCGGCACCTCGCTGGTCACTCTTCCATCCTTAGGGTGAGTGTTGTTTACCACCATCCTCTGTTGCCTATCTATTAACAAATTTCTAACCCAATTCACCACTCTGGATCCCACACCTAGGCTGCTCAATTTCTTAATCAGTCTGCTGTGCAGTACAGCATCGAAGGCCTTACTAAAGTCCTGATAGACTGCATCCACTCCCCTCCTCTGATTTATTTCCATGGTTGCCCAGTCAAAAAATTGATCAGATTCATCTGGCATAACCCACCCACACACCCTACCCATCTATCCATGCCATCTTTGCTCTTGCAACATATTTGATTCAAGATACTCTACCAGCCTTTCCTTTAACAGTGTTTCCATTAATTTCCCTACCTCTGTGGTGACATTCACTGGCATATAGTTGCTAGCCTCTTCCTTGCTGCCACAGTATCCAGTCAAAGAGCAAAAAGTGTCATTATTTACTGCACACTGCTGTTCAGTTACCAGTATGTGTATAGAAGGGGGAAGAGACTTTGGATTTGGAAATGCAGGTGAAGGGAGATCTTGTTCCTCCATGACTGTGAAGGTCAACATGGTCAGGTTGAAGCTAAGTCACTAATAGAGACAGCTTGAGGAGACAACTACTTTAGTCACCACTGCCACTAAAGATTACTGCTGCTCCTGCTGCAGCCACTGGGCCACTTGTGTTGTGCTCCAGGGAAGAGGTATGGCAAGATGTGGGACAGCTATTTGGGCTAAGAGGCATATAATCCTACTGTGGATGATGCCACAAACAAGCCCAGTGTCAGCTTCGATTCAGAATAGAACTAGACTAAAGAGACCCTGCTGCCACTAATCAGCAATAGTAACCTCTGCTACTGGTGCCTCCTTTATGGCACAGGGTATATGGGGTAACAGTGGTGTCAAGACATATAGGGTGGGTTTCAGGCGTGAGCCTAGACTAGAAAAACTAAAAGAGGGACAAAAGTGTGGGTTGATAGACAAGAAGAAAGAGAGAAAGACAGGTGCTGGTCTAGCAGAATAATAATCAGTCACCCTTCCTGCCTGCCTGTCTGCAGCAGTATTTGTTTATTTATTTAATTTTGATAACCAGGTGGACCCACTGAGACCATGATAGCCCCTTTTTCAGGGGTGACCTAGGATTAATCACAGGTAAAAACATTCCATAAATTTACACACACTACTAGTAGACATTCCATAGGTGTGCACAGTTTACAACAGACAGTATTACATAGAGCATGGATTGGTGTACTTCTGACATTACAGTGTTCATATTATATATTTCAGTTAACATTTTGACAATTTTCAACACTCAACATATGTTAGTTCTTCGGTGACAATCATGGTTACAGACAAATTGCAGTAGGGAATGCAGGTCGCAAAGGAGGAACATTCAGTTTTCAACGGTTGCAAGTGCATTGGTTAAGCTCTAATAGATGAGCCTTAAGTCCCTTTTTGAACCCTCCAAGAGAATTACATGGCTGTACATTTGCTGGAAGAGCGTTCAATAGAGGCGGGATGCTGGCCGAGAAAGACTTCTGTCCCTGGGATGACCTAACTTTAGGCACATAGAGGAGCTGAAGGCACGAGGATCTGAGGGGCCTGCTGTTTTGTTTAGCAGATAACATTTTAGCCAGACTTAGTGGTGCATTATCTGACCATAGCTTGAAAGCTAAGCATAACGATGGGTACTCAAGTCACCCTTTCAATGTAGGCCAAGACAGAGCTTGGAGCACCCGGCAGTGGCACTCCCTAGGCTGAGACCCCATAGCAAACCGACACCCCCTATGATATAGGGTGTAAATTTTTGCAATTCTCCACCTTTTATCGTGAGTAACACTGGTGACCTATACAGCAGGGTGGGTAGTAGAGTTCCAGTTGCAATCCTTAGCCGGGAGTCCTGTGTGAGGAAAGGGCTAAGGCGGTACAGTAGTCTGAGTTTCTGATTCACGTTCTTGGTCTGTAATTCAACATGTGTCTTGAAAGTGCAGTGCTGTTCTAAGGTGATGCCTAAGTACTTTATTGTTTCTACTACCTCAATCTTTGTGCCATTCAGAAGACAGGGTGTTAGGACTGAGGCCTGTCTGGCCCCAGGCTTGTAGGGCTGAATAGAATAGCCTTAGTTTTTTTTTGCTATTTAGCACAAGTTTGTTGCTGGCCAACCAACCATTGAGGAGTTGCAGGTCATCTGTCAGAAAATTGTTCAAAGAGCCCACGTCCTTGGAGGTCCTGTAGAGCACAGCATCATCTGCATATAGGATTATATCTGTCCCACCACAGTGATTCGGCATGTCATTTATGAAAATAGAGAATAGTAAGGGCCCCAGGATTAATCCCTGGGGGACCACGTCAAAAATTCGGCAATTTTCAGATTGTGTGTCCTGCCATCTGACAAATTGGAATCTCTCCTGAAGGTAGTCAGTGAACCACTGAACTGCTTGACAGACTAGGCCTATGAGTTGGAGTTTTGCTAGGAGCATATAATGGTCCACCAGGTCACAGGCTTTGGCGAGGTCAATGAAGATTGAACCAGTGGGCTGGCCTTTATCTTGAGCTGTGAAGATATGATCGGTGAGGCAGACAAGGGCAGTGTCTTTGCCATGTTTTTTTCCTAAAACTGTGTTGTCTAGGCATAAATATGTTGTTCCTCTCAATATAATCTATTATTTGGTTATAGATGGCCCTCTCTAGTACCTTACTTAGGATGGAGAGGATTGATATGGAACAATAGTTTTCAACATGTTCACGTGATCCACCTTTGTGGATGGGCGTAACAAGGGCCACTTTCCAGAGTGTTGGGACTTTCCCTTCTAGGAGTAATCTATTGAGCAGCCATGAGACTGGAGCAGCTATGGCTGTGCCTGCTATCCTGAGCAGTCTTGGTTCCAGCTTGTCATACCTAGCTGAACCATGTGGTTTTATGTTCTTAAATAGTTTTAGGACCTCGTTTTTTGATGGCAGCTTAAGATGGAAATTTGGGGTGGGTGGAGTGTTATTAGAGTTGGGAGGTGTGGGTAGGGGAGCCACTGTGTGGGTAGTCTTGAACTTATTTAAATCCAAGAAGTAAGATTTAATTGCATTGGCGGTGTCCATAGGGGCTTTTAGGTGGGCACCATTGTCTATTATAGCACAGTCACCCTGGGTGGGACTACCCTTGATGACAGTGTTAATCTGTAACCAGAATTTTCTTGGGTTGAACACATTTTTTTTCTGGAGCTCTCTGGTGTATCTTTTTTGCTGTTGTTAGCTCCCTTTTACACTTGTTTCATAATTTCCTGTAGTTCTGCCAGACATTGGGTTGACTGGTGGATTTGAAGTCCCCCCACACCCTGTCTCTTTCCTTCATGAGTTTTTTCAGGTCCCTGGATAGCCACCTTGCATCTTGATCTTTTACCCTGACTTGTTTCAGAGGGACATGTTTGCTGCAGATAGGAAGTTATTTATAAAGTAGTTTAGGGTGGCATCAAGGTTTGGGGCTTGTTTGACGTAAGTCCAGTTTATCTCAGCTAATGTGTCTAGGAAGGATCCTGTAACAAAATTTGAGAAATTCCGGGCTCAGAGTATTCTAGGTGGGGGGGCTTGGAAATTATTTTTCCATATTACCAAAACTTGTGAGTGGTAGCTTAGGGCATCTGCAAATGTACCCGCCAATCTAATGCTATCTGGCTTTGAGGCCAGGATCCAGTCAAGTGTAGAATGGTTTCCTTATTTAGTGTTTATTCTGCTGTGCTGGTGAATTAACTGAGTTAGATCAGCTTCTTGTAGCAAGTTCTTTAGTTCTCCATTAGTCTGAGGCCCCCAATATATATTAAAAGCACCCAGTATCACCTTATCACCCTTGGTGAGGTCAGACAGCACCGTGAGAAGATAATTTGGGGCAGCGTCAGCTGCTTTGGGGGGTTTTATATGCATCCAACCATCATGGGTTTGGTACCTCCCAACATCAGTGTTGTGAATACTGTTTCACAACTGGTGATGTTTAGGGCAGGGGTGGTCAACTGGGAAGCAGTTATGGAGGATCTTACCTAGATCAGGACTCCTCCTCCCTTTTTGCCCAGTCTATTGTGCCTGAATATCTTGAAACCTTTTAGTTCAACCTCATGGCCTACTACATGTGGTTTGAGCCAGGTTTCTGAGATTACAACTACATCTGGGGAGTAAAGATTCACCCTGGCTTCCAGTTCATGAATCTTTGGCCTCAGGCTATTGATATTCATATGAGTTATTCTTAACCCTTTTGAATTGACCCAGGTGGACTGGGTAGAGGGGGTAATGCGTACATTTGTGCCATGAGGGTCGGGGTTCCTCTCTATATCACCTCCAAGAAGAATTTTTCGCTTGAGCATGAACTTGATCAGAGACCATGGCATCAAGAGTGGGGCCCTCTTCCTTTGTTCACTGAGATAGAACATTAGATTGTGAAAGTTGCCTTTTTGTTTAAGACCTTGAATATTGATGAGGGAGGTGTTAATCCTAGTTTGGGGATATACATCAGAGCAATTGTGATGGGGGACGTCTGCATCATGTTGTGAGTCCTGGTGAGCACAGTGTACAAAGTGGTCGGAGCACAGGACCACCATGATGTACATGGCTTTGATGATAATTCCCCATGCCATCTTAGACTTAATGCTGGAAAAAGGGCAGAGCTGACTGTAGTGCCCCTGGATTATAGGGATACAGTAAGCCTACAGTTTTTTTTTTAGAAATTAAGAGTCAACAGGATATGTTAGCAGCCCCTTAGAAAGGATAAGCCTAGATCAAAGTCTGTCGAGCTGGGTGAGAGACCAGCGAGGCAAACTGAGGAAATGTGTACTAACTTATCTGAATTAGTGTAATATATATTTTTTTTTCAATTTTGCACAGTAATCCCAGTAACAGATCTGTAATTCTTTGTTATGGATTTCTTAAGGGCAAACAAGGCACTAAGGGTTAAGAAAAATCCTAGCCTGGTTCAGTACTCCAGTGTTGAGGGTCCTAAGTGACCAGTAATGCAGGGATAGGCTGATGATTATAAAAATAGCTAGTACAGTAGGGCTGGGATAACAATGAGCAACAAGAGTTACACCGACTGAGTAAAAGTATTAGTTGTTTTTTTTTACCTAAGAAAGGACTGCTGCCTTGGAGAACTTGACAAACAATGCTATCTTTTTTACTCTTCTGTTTTTTTTGTGTTACTCCCAGCTGCCTGTAGGACCCGTCTTGTCACCAATCAGAGTTTGGCAAGGCGGAGTATGAAGGAGTTAATGAATGAAATACAGCAGAGATGGGGAAGATTATCAAATATTGCTTTTGTGAAATTTTTATTAATGGAATTTCATGCCATTTTTGGTGAAATTATTTATTTCATCATAACTCAGATGTTCTTGCAGCTAGAGAGCTACAAGTTTGTATGTGTTTACTTTCAGTAAGGCATCCAAAGGAAATGCCAAATGACATGACATTTGAATGAATACAGCATTTTAGGGCTCAAAATCTGAAAATGTTTATCATTTTGCAAGCTTTCTGACAATATGTATTTGCTTACAACTGGGACAACTTTGGAGCCACTGTAGATATCTGAAAATTAGCATGTATAATCTTCTTGGAAGGGTTTAGCTATTTCTAATTGTGGGGAGATTTGAGTAAGTAAATTTTAAGTTACAGGGTTTCATAATTTCACTGCTTAATTATTTGTGGCATTTTGGGAATATTTTCTAGAAATGTGAATTTTTGCTGCTGTGCTGCTATTGTGGGTATACACCTGAAATCTGATATGCTATCTAATGCCAGTGGGTCCTGAAATGTAACAAAGCACATGGAATTTAGTTTACTAATTTTACATTCACAGTAGAAATACTGCAAATGATTAACTGGCAAAATATCCTAACAAATGCATGGACTTATCACCACTGAATTGATTTAGCCGAGCTGTTTGCAATCCTGTAGTCCATTTCCAGTTGATTATTTTGTCCTCCCATACCACCCTGTCTTTTTCTGAGCTGTACCTGGCAAACTCAGTGGAACCAGCCTGTCACATTGATTGCCTCCTTGTAAAATGGCAAAAAAAGCTGTGTGAAAGTGAGCCATGCGATTGGCCAGAAAGGAACAGCTGACCAATATCTAGCGGGTATTAATGCAGCAGTAGAGCCCACTGTTGCAGTATCTGTAGAAGCCAGCTTTCCGTTGGCAGTAGTGAGATGAAAGAGAATATCGGTAGCATGCTTGGAAAGGCTTGCAGACAGAGAGACACAGTTTCTGTCGCTATATATCCATGCATATTGATAGCACAGGTGATCGACGAGTGAGACGAACAGTCTTGGGATGCTGCACACTCCCCTAGTACCTCTGGGCACCTTGGAGACAAGCAGGGCAACTGGCACTAGTAAAGCAGTGACAAAAATGCCTGGAGGATGAAGAGGTGCCTTGGAGCTCAGGATGACATGACTCAGTATGAGTGATGACGCTTATTGAAATGAACCGTCCAGGATGAAATCAGTGTCAGAGAGGACAAGAAAGCAATGTGGTCACATTTTGTCAGCAGTACAGTGAAAACTCATGCCTCCCAGAATGCAGCACTTAGATATATGTCGGCACTGTAAGAACGAAGGCGAGTACATTAAAACTGTCACTCAGAATGGCAAAAAGAAATCATCTTGTGTCTGTATGACATGGCAATGTTATGTTTGCATTTCTTTAGATTTGGTCCACACTACATAATGTATGTGAAGTGTTGAATGTGCACACGCATGGCGATACAGCTGCAGTGCTTCAAAAGCATGACCCTGCACCATCGTTTCTCCAGTACAATTACTGATGCTCTGAATTTGAATGTGGTTGTGAGTAAAACTCTACTCTTAAAAAGACTTCTGTTGCACTTGCCATGTTACAAGTGCATTAATCCCCTCTAGAGTCGGGCTCTACCAGTGGATTAATGCCTGGTGGTGGTGGTTGGAAGCACTCGGCCACCAATAAGGGCATTAATCCACCGGTAGAGCCCGACTCTGGACGGGATTAATGCTTACTTGTTTCTCACAGTCACCTTCCTTTAAAAAGAGAGCCACTCACTCCTTTTCCAGTCAGACCTAACCTTTTGCAATAGTTGGAATTTCTCTTTCTGGGCACTTCAGTCATTTTCTTCCGCTACCAAGTCTCTGCGAGTGCTCTAAGTCCTGGACTTCAGAGTACATTGGGCTCTCAGACCAGTCAGATTTGTTGAGTGTGATTCTCGTGTAGCCTGCTTTCAAGTGAGAATCGGCCCTTTATACTTCCTTGCTTCAACTGCAGGTATATTTCCCTCTACTTTAGTTTAAATCCACCTGACTGCTTGTTTAATTAACATGACTGTACCCCATCCATCTTGGTAAAACAGCAGTTCATACGGGCTTAGCAACTGTATAGCAGATTGCTCCGTATTTTATTTTTATGCACCTTATTGTCTATGTTGCACTGGACTCCCCTTCCTCCTCCGCCCCCCCCTCCCAGGATGCATCTGGAAACAGGCTGTTACCAGCTTAGTATGTCTTTCCTGGTAAAACCTCTGAAGAAACAAGCTACCATTACCGTATCTAAAGTGAAGTGTTCTGAGCTGTGACAAATGGGGTGGGTCATTTGCCCTTTGGGAAAGAGCACTGTATTGTGTGAGCAGTGGCTCTAGTGGGATTCTGACCTAGAGATACCCTGAGTGAGAGTCACGCTGAATGGTGGCTGCATGCAGGGTAATCCTTTCAGGTGCCTGAAGAGTTATGAAAACTGGTAGCAGTGCAGACTGAGTTCTGGGAGAGAACCAGTCTGTGACAGTACACCTATATCACACCCCTTCTTTGCAACTATTCCAAAATATAAACACACTCCTCTCCCAAGATTTTAACCCTACCCTGCTCCACTCTTGCAATTTCTACTCTTTCACCTACACACCTCCTGAAATTTATATTTACCTCTGTATCCCTTCAAAAAAATGTGCATGCCTACCTAAATCTGTGACCATACCTTTGAAACCCTTTCAACATTTTCAATCCTGCCCTGCACCCTTTGTTGGAATTTGTACACAGCCCTTGCATTTGTTCTCCATCTACATTCCCCAAGATTCATACCCAACTACACATCTCCCAAATTTATACCCATACCACACCTTTCCAAATATTTGTTCTCCAGGCCCACATGATTCCACAAATGTGTACCTCCCCACTGTCATTTCCCAAATCTACAAACTTACACAAAAAAGTACCACCACTCATCACATATTCTGTACCTCGTATGCTGCTCCCATCCCAAAATGGACAACCCTGCACTTACAGCCTTTTAAAGTTTCATCCCTGCCTCACATGCTACAAAATTGTGCCACTACTCCCACTCTTTCCAAGATTTACATCCTTATTCTGTACTCCTCCAAAAATGTGTACTTCAGTCCACACACCTTCCCATTTTTTTACCTCATGCCACGCACCAATAGCAAAATTTGCTGCAATTTTCACATCAGCCGCTTTTCTGCCCCCCTCCACAATTTGTACATTACCACTACCCATCCAAAAATGAGTACTGAGGCTGAGGGAGGAAAACTGCAGTTACAGGGAACTGAGTATGAAAATAATATTTAGGGAGGATTGCAAAGGTAAAGACACACATTTTTGAGAAGTGTGGGCTAAAAGTACATAGTTTGGGAAAAGTGTTTCAGAAGGGGTTCACATTTGGAAGGGTGCAGGAATAAAAGTGCAAGGTTTGGGAGAGGAGTGGGTAGAGGTAAAATATTAGGTTGCATACAGCAGAAGATAGCTGCACACTTTTGGAAAGATGAAAACAGTAAATGTCTAATATTAGCAGAGGTGCAGGGTAGAATTACAAATTAAGAAAAAATGCAGGGCAAAAGTACATATTTTGTAAGAGTTGCAAGGGCAGGGATATAAAATCTGGGAGGAGGAGAATCCCTTACAGAGTAGATGCACACATTTCAAGAGTGTGGTTAAACATAAGCAAAAGTGGCAAATCAGAATATTATACAAGCCGAGAATTATAGGAGGCTGTGTGATGACCAGAGAGCATTTGCTGGCAGTTTGAAATATTCTGTCAAATGTTAGCACCTTCTGAAGCAGTGGGGGCAGGATGCGTTGATCAAATGTGACAAAACTGGCATGTCTGGGACATTCTCAGTAGCCCAACAGGGTTTTTTAAGTGGTGTGGACTTTCTTTGTAATGTCTTCCTGAAAGGGGGATGGGTTTGTTTGTACACAAAAGTCTTGTTTACCATGCAGCAGTGCTTTGAATTCTCCTCCACTTCTTGCAAGCTGCGCTGTATGCCGAATTTGCAATTAACTGTTTAAATAGCCCCCATGCTGCACTGCAAGTTGTGCCACAGTGGGACTGTTCCTTCAGTTTAAGTGGGTTTCCTGAGACCATGAGGGGAATAGTGGATAATGGGAATGCTGGGCTGTGTAGCAGAGCGAGTGCAGAAGTGAGTTTACAGTGCAGGGAAAAGCGTTCAATCTGCTAAACGATCCCTCTCCTGTGTCGATACAAAAACTGGATTTGCATGGCTCCTGAAGCACTCTGATGAGTGTCCACATGGCAGCATTTGCAACGCATTAACCTGTGCACATGGGTTGATGCACTGCAAATAGGGTGGTGTAAATGGGGATAAAGACTCAAAGACTGACTGTTTTGATTGCATCTGGCCATATTCTTTTGGATGCTAAATAATCTTCAAGAGGAGTTGGGTCTCTGAGACACAGAGGAGACATAATATCACAAGCTAGATGTCACCCAAAATTCCAGGCCAGTTTTAGCCAATCTGATTAACTTGGGTACAGATAAATGATGTCACATCCTCACTTGATAAAGGCACAAGGAAGGCAGAGAGGGAGAGAAGTATAACTGCTTAAAGCCAATTATTTTCACTCCTTTTTGCTGTGGGATCTGTGGGACTAGATCAAATGGAGAGAGCCAGACTGTATGTCTATAGACAGAGACTTAAAGAAACAAAGTCTAGTGTGTACAGTGAGGTAAGAAGAACTTGTAACTAGGAGGGAAGAGAGAAGCGTTTATGTGCGCAAGTGTGCAAGCTTTCTTTTGTGATCCTGCATGTGTACTGTTGGAGCATAGGCGTAGATTGTGGGGGGCAGAGGGGCAAGCTGCCCCCCCTGAGAAATTAGACCAGGACTCTTTTAGGAGCCCAGCCACCGTTCTCCGGTTATCATTTTTTTTTTTTTAATATGCCCGGACTGCCTGCACCTCTCCGGGGGAGGGGGGGAAGCAGCGCGGTGCCATGTCTCTTAAACAAAAACTATCCCCTTTTCCGATTGGCTGCAAGCCTGTAACCATAGTAGCCTGCATGTTACAGCCAATCAGAGAGTGCTGCAAGCTGGTGCTTATCGCTGCGGAGCAGTACCGCTAGTGGCGCCATTTAGTTGTCTGTGTGCCTTCCATGAAGGACCAGCAGCAGCATCCATATAGCGTAGGGCTGAGGAGAGATAGCTATTCAAGGATGTCGAGCAGCAGTCGTTGGTTGTCTGTCAGGTGTCACCAGTGTCTCAGTCAGTCTAGTGTTCCCACCCTCCTTCTGTCCTGAACAGCCCAGTTGAAATATACCTCACCCGAATTCTCTGACTACCTACTCTCTGTTTCTCAGTGCAGCCAGCTGTGCTCGGGGCTCTCCCACTGCCACCTGAGCCTCCCATCCCTGAGAGCCTAGGAGGCCTGCAGCCACAAGGCCTCTACCACCAGACAGACCAGGCGGAGGAGCGAATAGTACAATTACATTAAGTCTGAGGCACGGCCAGGCTTGCCTGCACACTCAGCTCCTGTGTTCAGCAGTCCAGAAAAAGATTTACCATGTTGTCGGTGAGTCCCACACCACGCCCATTGCCCACCAGTTCCACGGTCCACTGAGAGGGATTATTCAGGTCAGTGAACAGCCAGGCCCAGAACAGTGAAAAAGCCAGCGGTCATGCAGGCTATAGCAGACCCATAATGTGACACGTTCATCTGGTGTCAGAAAAAATGAGTTACTGTCTCGTCGGGGGATTAATCGGGAGAGGAACGGGACAGTTGGGAGAGACTGCCACCTGACCTGTCTTCTTGGCCTTGCTGTACCCTGCTGCATGCTGCCCTGTCTGTGCCCTTACTGATTTGGTGAGTAACTGTGCTGCAAGCTGGTTGTTGGAAATTAATACTATCTCACATCCCAGAAATGTGTCTGGGAGTTGTCTTGGCCATGGCCATGTGTTTGGGGGTGGGTGGAAGGTTTGCTGTCAGCTTGTGTTTCTTTGGGTGGGAGGGGATTTGCTGGCTGTTAAGGCAGTCCATGTGGGTGGGGTAGGCGGGGGGCCTATTTGTTTGGTATGGTGTAGACACTGGTCATGTTGGTGGGGTGGGGACACTCAGTTACTGTGCTACTGGTGTGGTGGGGTTTGTTGGGAAACTCATTGGTTGGTCTGTATTTGGTGGGGCTGGGGAGATGGTCTGTTTTGTGGGGTTGGGGTCAGGGAGACAGTCTGTGTGTTTGGGGCTGACTCACTGAGAGGATGGTCAGTGTTTGGTGCTGGGGGAAGGCCTGCATTTGGTGGGGCTGGGGGGGATGATCAGTGTTTGGGGCTGGGGTGGTTAGTGTTTGGGACTGGGAGGGTGGTCAGTGTTTGGTGGGGCTGGGGGGGACAGTCTGTTTTCTATTCTGGGGTCTGGTGGGGTGGAGACACAGGCCATGGTGATGTGGGGACACTGGCTGTGATGGTGGGGTGGTGATACTAGCCATTGTTTGGTGGACTTGGCTAGCCATTTGTCTGGGGGGACTGTTCATAATGGTGGAAAAGGGGGACTGTCCATGTTTGCCTGCCGGGTGTCTTGTGGGGAGGGGGACTATTTGCTGGTCGGTGTTCTGGGGGATCTTTCCATGTTGGCTTAATGGGGGTGAATGTCGGTGATTGCTGATCAGGTGTCTAGGATGGACTATCAATGTTGCTGGGGAGGGGAACCTCCGTGTTTGCTAGCCAGGTGTTTGGGGATTGTTCATGTTGGTGGGGCGGGGAAATTCTGTGTTTGCTAGCTGTATGTCAGGGGTGGGGACTGTCCTAGGTGGGATATGAGGGACTGTCCATGTTTGCTGGCTGCCTTTGTGTCTGGTGGGACTGTCCTTGTTGGTTGGGAGGGGGGCATTCTATGCTCGCTGGCCCGGTGTCTGGTGGGAGGGGGACTGTTCGGGTGTCTGGAGGGACTGTCCTTGTAGGTGGGGTGAAGGGGGTCTGTCCATGTTTGCTGATTGGGTTTCTGGTGAACTGTCCATGTTCGTTAGGAGGGGGGACATTCTGGGGGTCACGTGATGGCAGCCTAGATGGAGACATTCGCCTCCCGGAGCTCCGTTGTTCACGTTCCCGTTTTCGTTCATATTTAGCGTCGTTTCAACTCGCTAACTCTTCCCAATTGCGAGTGGTTCATGGTAATTCCCCCCTCTGCACTGCCGACTGCCGATCCAATGGATGCTTTCATGAAAAAAGCACCCCCAAGGCATTCCCCTCCTCGGACTCCCGAGAAAGAGAAGGCCGAAAAGCGGGCCAAGCAACAAGCAGCCAGCGTTGAGATGCCACTCCAGAGGCTGCTTAGCAGCCAGGTTTTTAGAGATTATGCAACCTCTGCAGATGGCGGTTGATTCAATTTCTGAGGACCTGCATGACATTAAAAGTACTGTGGAGGCACTGACCAGGAGGGTAGGGGGACTGGAGGTTAGGATTACCTCACTGGAAAGGAAGCAGGAAAGGAGTGAATCTGACTTCATAAATATGAGGCATAGATTGAAAAGCTCGAAGAAAAGCTGGAGGACTTGGAAGGCCGTGTAGAAGGAACAATCTGGTCATTATTGGTCTGCCAGAAAGGAAGAAGGAATATTATTATCTCTTTCTTGCAGAGCTTTGCTATAAAATAGTTCCTCCTCCGGGAGTACATCATTGAGAGAGCTCACCGTGCATTTCGCCCACCCCGACACAAGGACAGCCTCCCAGACCTATAATTTTGAAATTTTGAACTTTTGATAGGCAACATGTTCTCTAAAGCGAAGGAAGCAAAGGAGTTAACATGGGAAGGTAAGAAGATTTGCATTACGAGGACCTGCCTTACTCGGTGAGAGTTTGCAGACAAGAATTTCATCCGTTATTTCTAAACTGGTGGCAGCTGCCAAGCCATTCAGGGTTAAGTACCCGACTTCATTGTTGGTAAAGCATGAGGACAAATGGCTTTTCGATTCTCCAGCCCAGGCCACACAGGAGCTGAAGACCATTTTCCCAGAGCTGTACAAATGACTCTGGGTAGCAGTGTTTCTTGTCTGAGGTGTTGTGTATATAGATACACCTGGATGTCACAGGGGCAGAGTGGGCAATTTTCGACATGCAGCATGTGATATTTCTGAGGATTTTCTGAGGATTTATTGGGGAATGCTATCTCAAGGTTTGGTGTGATTGCTAGCGTGGTGGCTACTGACTATTGATGTTCATTTCAGTCCACAAGGGACTCGGAGTTACTTTGGACGAAGTTTTAGTAATGGATGGTTTGACCTGGACTACTCACCATTCATATGGTCATGGCCCTAGCGTCCCTTACTGCTTTTGATGTAATTTTTTTTTTTTTTCTCTCTTCTTCGGCTACTGGAATCGACGCTGAGGATTTGTTATGGATTCACTCTGCTTTTGGGACCTCTCTTATTCTTACTGGAGGATTGTTATTTTACATGATGCACCTTATACTAGCTCTATTGTTTCCGGTAGGAGGACACGTTTTGGTTGCTCGACCATTGCCTATGGAACACATAGTGACTCTATTATCTAGTATATGGGGCAGCGTGGACTCTGCTGGGTGGCCTGATGGACTGTGCGATGCTTCCAGATGGTGCCGTTTGATCACTGAGTTGCTGAATATGCATCGGTCTTATTAGCAGGGCCGAACCTGCAGGCCTTCTCCAAGGATTGATTTTTTTTTTCTCTCTCTCTTCCAGGGACCGGGGATTTATTTGAGTGTTTATCATAGTGGGGTTGGAATTGTTGATGTAGCTGAGTTGGGTGTAGTTTATGACGTATGTCCTTTTTCCGATTAGGGTCACCTTGGGTACATTGGGGAGGGTATTTACAGTTATATTGTTATCTTTACCTATTACTGTTAAAGTTTGTTTGATACTAGAGGCTAGTGTTTGTAACGATCATGGGTGGTGGGGCGGGCTCCGGAGGGGTTGGCAGTTTGGGTTGCTTAGTACTGAATCACGTATGGAACACTTGGAGTGCAGTTTCTCTGGGAACTGGGGTATGTCTGCGCTTTTAGGGTTGGGGGTAGTAAATGGGGGATATTAATGTGGGTGTTGGAGGATGTTTGGGTGGCACTTTTTTGTGTGTCGTTTGACTCCTATGTGGGAGGATGGGGTTTCAAGGTTACACACTGACTGTACTTATTATGGTCTTCTTAACTCAGGAGCTTTGTATATATCTATATACTGCTGTAGTCCGTTTGATTGTCACTCTTTTTTTTTTTTCTACATCATTTGAGGGGCTCGAGAGTTGGACAGCATGAGTACTTCTTATAAATTTATTAGTTGGAATGTTAAAGGAGCCAAGGATAGAGTCAAGAGACAAATTATATTAAAGCATCTCCGTTATTTAGGAGCACAAATTGCCTTCTTACAAGAGACACCTGAAGAGGAGGATATCCATTATTTTAGAAGGCATGGGTAGGACAAGTTTTTGGCCGGGTGTCTTCAATAGGGGTGGGGTGGTTATTCTCATAGCTAGGAATATTCCTTCAAATTGGTAGAAGAATTTTGGGACCGGAGGTCGATACATTATTACCCATGGTTTGTTAGAGTCCTTCCCGATAGTATTGGGCTCAGTATACGGTCCCATCACGACTCCTCAGCTTTTTTTATAAGATTACTTAATATGGTAGTATCTAATCCCGACAAGCTTACGGTTTTGGGGCGGGATTGGAATCTTAAGGCAGAATGATATGGATAGATCATGTAAAGTGAGGCAAGGTTTAATGCCAGCACAGAGGGCATTGAAGGAGCTTATTAAGTAAGGCCGCCCTGGTTGATGTCTGGAGGTATTTAATCTTAGACATTAATATACCTTTTTCTCCGCCGTACACAAATCATATTCTCGAATAGATTATATTTTACTCAGTTCATTGCAATATCTGGGGTAACTCGAGCTGAGATATTTACCAGAGTTATATCAGATCATGCACGGTCAGTCTGGAATATAGGTTATCCTTGGGGCCTGACGGTCTCCACAGTGGAGATTAAATTGCCAGATGTTGAAGGATGAATCCTTGCTGATGCACATTCTGGACTTTATTAAAGATTTCCTGAATAATAATCGAGGTTCTGTGGATCGCAAGGATCTACTTTGGGCTGCTTTAAAGTGCTCCCTGAGGGGACAGCTGATTAAATTGGCCTCTAAGAAAAAACGCAGGCAACAGGCACAATTGGATTCCTTGCTTGGTTTGATTAGGGTGGAGGGAAAACAACTTGTCTCGTGCCTCGACAGTGGCAGACTGGGCTAGGCTCCATCAGCTGCAGGCCCAATATGCGAGTTTAATGTCTCAGAAAGCGGAGCTGGCCCTTTGAGGACTAAGCTTCATTATCTCGATCAGGGATAGAGCCGGGAATTGCTTGCTATCGTATCCTTCATTAGATTGTTCGCTTTATAACGGGAATATGAGGGACGAAGGACAAATTTGCATGGACCCAGGGGAAATGGCGAATGCCTTGGCTTGTATTTCCAGGAGTTATACACAGTTGACTCGAGTGTGCTTTATCGGCCGAGGACATTGAGCTATTTCTCGGGTCCGTGGAGTTGCCAAAAATATCACAGGCCGATGCTGCACTTTTGCATGCTCCTATTATGGTTTTAGATATTCAGCAGGCCGTCCAGCAAATGCCGCTAGACAAATCCCCTGGTCCGGATGGGTTCCCTAGCAACTTTTACAGAGCTTGTGGCTCCCTGATATTCCCAATTCTAGAGGAAGTTTTTCAGTTTTGGTTTGATAATGGAATCTCGGACCCTGGTTTCCTGGAGGCGACGATTTCCTTAATCTTAAAACAGGGGAAGGACCGTCTCAGTATGGATAGTTATCGGCCTATCTCCCTTCTAAATACTGACATTAAAATCTTAGCAAAAATCTTAGCTAATAGGTTGTCCAATGTTATGGACAAGTTGGTTAGTAGGGAACAAGTCGGTTTTATGAGGGGGAGGTCGCCCCAAGATCACATGAGGAAGTTATTGCACTTGATTACTGCGGTTAAGGATGCCGAGTTTCCTGCAATACTTATCTCATTAGATGCCGAAAAGGCATTTGATAGGGTTTGCTGGGATTATTTGTTTGCCACCCTTTCTGCTTTCGGCCTACCCGATGTGTTTCTGAGATGGGTTCAAATCCTGTACTCTCCCTTCTGCCAGGATTAAATGTAACGGGATTATGTCACCGCCGTAAGGCTGGAGCGTGGCATCTAGGCAAGGTTGTCCTTATCCCTCACTATTCAACCTATACTTAGAGCCTTTATTACATAGGTTGGCTAGTAACTGTTTGATTAAGGGTATACAGGTGGGGATGCCAGATATGCGTATTCGGTATATGCTGATGATATATTATTGCATGTTGAAGACCCGAATCCTCGGTTCCAGCTATCTTGGAGGAATAGATGTCTTTTCAAAATATCCTATTATAAGTTAAATCGTCACGAAGACGAAGATTCTTCCTTAAATACCAATGTCAGGAAAATGGACTTATTATCATTTGGCTTAGGTTGGGAGACGAAGTCTCTTACGTATCTCGGCATAAATATTAGTTCCGGATTGAATTACATGATTAAAAATAACCTTGGTACTCAGGTTAAGACTATTTCTGGGGATTTGGATAGGTGGAAACTGCTTACTCTGTCACTTTTGGGCAGGTTGAATGTTATAAAAATGAATATTCTGCCTAGATTATTGTATCCCCTGGGTATGCTTGGAGTATACCTCCTGATGTCCTGGTTTACCCATTTACAGAGGGTGTTTAATTTATTTATTTGGAAGGGGAAGAGGGCACGCAGGTCTTATATCAAGTTAACTGCCCCGAAATTAAAGGGAGGTCTAGCCACGACATCTCTCTTTCTATATTATGTCGCGCAGCATGTGAGTAAGTTGGTCTATTGGAGTGCAAGGAATGTCCAGCCGGTTTACTTACCTGTATGGGTTGACATTGAGTGGGGGTTGGCGAGGAAGCTGAGCTGCTCTCTATGAGCGCTGCTATATGCTTCCCCGTCGGATATACCCAAATCACTGAAAAATAACCCAATGGGGTGGTCGTTAAAGGCCTTTCTACAGTTGCAAAATTACTTAGCAGTTAAATGGTGCCTATCCACCAAGCAACCCATTTTGAGAATCCCTTATTAGGGTGGGGGTGAGGCCCTGCCCGTTACCTTTTGACCCCAGGTAAGTCACCTAAGAATCTCGGATTTTTGGGTGAATGGGAGTCCTCAGCCTTTTGACCAGTTGGTGAATACTGTCGGGGTTGTGGACCAGGACTTCTTCAAGTGGTTGCAACTTGGTAAGGCCTTAGCATCCATTTTCTCTCAGCAGGCTCTAGTGGATTACAGGGACCAAGACGCCGACAGGCTTTTCACCATAGCCTCTCAGCCAAACTCTATCTCTAAGGTATATAAAATTCTTCAGGAATGGGACCACAGACTCCCTCCAGGGGTCTGTTTCTATTGGACTAGGGAATTGGGTATATCTGAAGTACCTGATCTCTGGAGGAAGCTGTGGCTCACATTGCATAAATATGTAAAGCAAGACCGGTTGAGAATGGTTCAGTATAATTTATTACACCATTTATATTTATCCCCATCACGATTGTGTAGATATGGAGCAAAGGATACACCTCTCTGCACGAGGTGTAGGAAGGAGGATGGTACTTTATTTCACATGGTTTGGTCATGTCCCTCAATTCAGGCCTTTTGGAGGTCTATCAATAATCTCTTAGACCCTGTCCTTGGCTTATCAGACTTGTTTACCCCTGAAGTTTGTTTGATTAGTCTTTTTCCAATTGGTACTTCCAAGGTCAAAATGGCTCATATGTCACTTTTATCTGCCGTGGCTAAATTGGTAATCTTAAGACATTGGACCAGTGATAAAGCCCTCCTTGTTGGAGTGGTACGTGAGTGTACTTTGCAGTACAGTTGGAAAACATATCGCTTGTATGCAGAACAGACTTAAAGCATATACAGTGCTCTGGGGATCTTTTGAAATGCTCCTTATGACCTGGAGGCCTGGCCTCGGAATATCTCAGGACCAGCTATTTAGGTTATGTTTATGTGTGTAGCCTTGGGGGTGGGAGGGTGGTGGGATTTTCTTCTCTTGGACAAATGGGTGTTAACATCAGTCTGTTGTATATCATTCTAGCCCGCACTCTCATTC
This sequence comes from Neoceratodus forsteri, assembly GCA_016271365.2. NCBI lineage: Eukaryota > Metazoa > Chordata > Ceratodontiformes > Ceratodontidae > Neoceratodus > Neoceratodus forsteri. Next base: position 797,466,812 of record CM057459.1, on the reverse strand, counting down.
ATCTACTTGCATGGAAGTGCTTCTTGTGAAAATTAATAAAGATGTTTAATAACAAAAAAAAAAAAAAGGAGGGGGGACATTCTGTGCTTGCTGACTGGGTGTTAGCATATAAACATAAGTAAATGTTAAAACGTAATTTCCACCTCATCCTTTACCTGTCAAGGGATGTATCTCACTGACCTATGCCCGCAGCTAGCATATGAACATTAGTAAATGTTGAAACATTATTTCCCCCTCATCCTTTACCTGGCTGTAAAAGTAATCTTTCACTTTTTTTGATTTCTCCGATCGTCCACTGTGGAGGGGTGAAACAGACAGATTCCTTGGCCTTGCTGTCTCTGTCTTCATTGCCTGGCAAACACAACCGAAGGGGTAGCTTTTTGTGTTCTCCCCCATACAGTGTTACAAGACTAGCAAAAAAAATCTTGCACTAAAACATGCACCCTAAATAAATGATTATACTACTACCTGGCTATTGTTATGGCTACTACTTACTGGCCATGATTTTTTTTGGGGGGGTTGGAACACTGGTCGTGTGTGTGGGTGGGGTTGCGGACACTGCTGGTTGTGTGTGTGTGTGTGTGTGTGTGTGTGGTTGGGCACACTGCTGATTGTGTGTGTGTGGGGTTGGGGACACTGCTGGTCATGTGTGTGTGTGTGGTGTTGCAGACACTGGTCATTTGTGTGGGTGGGGTTGGGGATACAGGCATTGTGTGGGTGTGGTGGGGGCACTGTTGTGTGGGTGGGTGGAGGCACTGGCATTGTGTCGGTGGGGCCGGGTTGTAATTGTATACCAGGCAAACTGTGCTGACCGGTAGCTCAACATCTCTCTTTCCAGACAAAGAAAGAAACATAAACAAAATGCAGTATAAAATGTGGTTTTATTTATTTTTGTCTGTCTGTGATGGGGAAGCACAGACCTGGATGCCTGGAGAGGATACCAGATAAAATGGAGCTGGAAATGGTGTTGGTTGGGTGGGGTGGGGAGAGTGGCTGTGCTGGTGCGGTGGGGAGAGTGGCTGTGCTGGTGGGGTGGACACAGAGTGTGGAGAGTGGCTGTGCAAGTCCATCAGGGTGCAGAAGTAGCTGAGCTGGCCAGTCTGGGTGGAGATAGTGGCCTTGCAGGTCTGGGGTGGGAGAGTGGGCTGTAGCTTTTGCATGGACATTTAATTCACTGTTGCTTGTTGTGCCTTCTGCTGCCCTGCCAGCTTTGTGCTGCTGTGCTGACCAGGGCGGACTGGTACACATGCTGAAAAAAATGGTTCTGGCCACTGGTGATGGAGGAGGGAGGGGTGGATGGGCATACTGGCACAGAAATATTTTTTCATCATGTATGCCAGTCTGCTGGGTCCATGCCATGCTTACCTCCTTCGTACAAGGGGCTTCTGAGCACTAAAGATAAGTTTCTGTGTCAAAATTAGGAACTGTTGGAAAGTATGAAATCCTACAGTATAAAAATTGTGCATGTTTATGTAGTTTCACCTTACTGTGTGGTTCGACAAGATGTTCTGTGGTCTCTCTTCCTCATTTAGCACCCTGACCTGTGACCTAGCCATTCCCCCCCCCAGGGCAGAGGGAAGGTCTGTTGTTTTGTGGTCTTTTGGTGGTTTGTTGGGCATTGTAAAATGCATTGTTTCATTTACTGTGTTGTACTGCCTGGACCTGCTTTACCCTGTCTCTATCCTGAATGTAAACATGGTATTAAAAAAGTTCATTTTTGGTGGGTGTGTGTCTGTCTGTGTCTGTGTGTAGAAGAATAGAGACACGCCGGACAAAAAACTGTATTAAACCATATCAAACTGAAGCAACCATGTTTCATTTGTGCCCTTCAAAACTGTCAGATGAGACGATTTTGAAGTAGTCGGTGGGGGGGGGGCATCCATGGCAACCTGGGCTACCACAACCAGCCCACCACACACTGTCATAGGTGATGCTAATAAAAACCACCAACCAAGTACTTACCTTTCAGGGTGGGTCCTCCGAGGCTGTGCACAGGTATCTGGAGTCATTGTTCCAGCAAACTTCCTGTGGGGTCTGTTCTCTTAGGTTATGTGATGCAACCACTTTTGTGCCAGGGCAGTCCATGTTTGCTCGGATGGGGTTGTGTAACCCTGGGCATGGACAGAGATGCATATTCCTTAGGATCCCATGGGGAGGAGAGTGGTAGGGGTTGTGGTGTGACCACACCATGCCCATGATCATTTTGAACAATTAGGGGATTTACATTGTTCTGTTGCACTGTCCCAGGTACATCAGCGTGCTTGTTAAGAGCACCGCCTGAGGGATATCAGCAAGTCCCATGCTTATGTATGCAATGCTTGCTTGCTTGAGGAGAGTATTATCCTCTTCACTTACCTTACCTAACCAGATTCAGGCATGTGACATTGAATAATATGGGATGGGATGGGAGACTAATGAATTAATTTGGTTATAACAAAGAAAAGTGTTAACACTGAGTGCAAGTAAGCAATAATGCCTGACAGGGCATGTGTCATGCTGGGATAACGTCACGCCTCAGGTGGTTGGGCATGAGTGCATACAATACATAAGGCATGACATTATCCTACCATGACACACACCCTGGAGGGCATTATTGCTATTATACAATGGCGTGTTGTTATACAGAATTAAAAAAAATTATTTCAAAGATGTTTTATTTGATGTGGAAAAATATTTTTAAGAGAAGATACAAAAAACCACACTAATGCTAACAATCATCAAGAGGTTCACGGACAGGCTGAGACTAGACCTGTGATGAATCGGATGTACTGGGATAACATCATGGGTCTAGCCCAAGACTGACCAATCAGAGGCCAGCTTTCATTCTTGTCATTGTATAATCGCATTTTTCTATGTAATCTTTGTAAATAAGGGCTCATGCTGTGAGGATGCACATGCTGGGATGTTTCCCATACCATCCATGTTTATAGGTATACTGAGGTGGCACAGCCGTTTGCTGCACTTCCTTGAAACATGCTTTTTGCACTCCTCAAGGGTGGGAGGGCTAGCTCAAGCAGACATTTCAAGAAGTTCAGGATCCACTATAAGGGCTGGACTTGGAAGGGTTATGTAAGCAGCAAAGGGGGGTGAGAGACTAGTGAGCTATCCACCTGGAGGTTCAGGTGGGGGCAACACTAGGTCAACACTGATTTGAATTGAAGCTGAGGGGAGGTCCTGTCCTCTTGAGAAGGAAGTTAAGTTTCTTACATATTTTCAACTTTACAAGTAAGTCCTCACTCCAAGGCAGAAGAACGAAGAACTGAATACAAAACAGATCTCGGTCAGTTTTTCGACTCTGGTCTCAGGAAGAGTTGGGCCAAGAGCAGGCTGCAGTAAAACTGGTGGGGTGGGGAAGTGCTCTGACTTGGCCTGGGCTGGTCCCTCCCAGGAGTTATTCAGCTGTAGTCTTAAATGTTTTTTGGGCATTATTTGATGCTGGTTGATTTGTTTGCATTATGCAAGCCACCAGCCCTCTTCACTGTTGTGATACGCGAAAATCAGGACTTTTTTGTTACTTTGCCCCCACTGTAAAAATAACAAACTATGCCCCTGTGTTGGAGTACATGCACATAGTGCAAATATCTGAATATTACTGCTATATTTGGACAACCAGTGTTTAGTAATAACTTAATTATCTTTCTAAGACTGGAATGACTAGTTGTTTGTTGCTGCATCCCTCTGAAGGAAGGGTACTTAAATAAAGGGAAGCAGAGTAAAATTCTCAAAGAGGAACAGAGGATGGAGTGTGTAATACCCAAAGCAGAGACCCTTACTATGGGGAGTCTAAAGGGTAGAAGGTGGCAAAAAAGGGTCAACAGAGCACTGGGGTCTGCACTTTTAATAAAGAGGGGACCTTGACAGCAGTGATGCTGGTCCAGCTGGTCTCTCTGGAAAAGGTCTTCAAGAGAAAGAGTCCCACTGGGGACTGCAGGGCGCGTTGACCATCATAGGCTCCATTTAGAGTTGGTCACAAAAAGTAAAGTACAAACACCCCCAAACAGTGCAGCCATTTGTGATGCAATAATTTCCCCAACCCCACTGCATCTACAGGTGCTAGACTGTGTGGGGGTATTCCTGAATCCAGAAAAGATGCAGTGGGAGTTGATCAAGGAATGTAAACAAACACATTTTTGATTGGTAACACCAGTATGGTTGGCAGTCTGGTTTTCACCTTTTAAAACCAAAAAAAAGGAATCAGAATCAAACTACCAGCTACAGTACATTAGCAATGTTTTTAGAATGTGAGTAATCGTAGAATGTGTTTTATAACTGTGGATAATTAGAGGCTTAAGGGGATTTACAGTGTCCCTTTAATGTAATTGCTATGAATAATACACACTTATGCTTATTGCTCAGTTAGTAGGGATTTATAATACAGTGTATGTGCACTTTATGGTCACTGTAATGCACTGCAGTTGTGGATTAATCCAAATACATTATAATGACCATAAAGTGGTAATTGTAATGTATTTCTAGATTGTTACGTGTATGTTGTGTTTGTCACATGTGAAGAAAAGTTTCTTCCTATGTGCTTTCTTGGCAAATACATTTTAAATAGATAAGTCTCTAAATGAAAAGCTTATCAGAAAAAAACACTGGTGTAACAGAAAGACAGTTTAGTGAAGAAGCAAGATTAATTAGCACCCTGAGGCTGAAAATAGGCAGTACTGTTTAGACTTCCATTCCTAGTCAACAAAAAATAATGAAATTGATAGATTGGTGAAGGATATACTTGGTACATTTTTAATATTGTGTGATCTTTAACACCAGCACTTGTTATTGCATGGTTGCATAACTAGAAAATGAAGTTGTTCCTAAATAAGTTTTTATATTTCTTAAATCCAGAATGTTAGCCTCAAACACAATAAACTCACACTTCTACTTTTTTTCCCTACACAGTTATCATTCATGTACAAACTGAGCTCAATCAGGTTGTGATCAACCCTCATTTAAATCAAATTGGTCCGCTAATCTTTCACATTAAATGACTACAAAGTATAAACAATTATTCATAGCAGGAACATTGAACAAAATTAACTCAATGCTAATTCCGTTATGTTCTGCATAATCATATTTTCCAAAGAAGCAATAAGCCAAGTAATATGTTTTTCTTCATCAAAAATTATAAATGGAGATGTGTGTATTTGAATTAATGTAACCTAATTCCAACGTAAATTGTATCTTGCTTACAAGTAATAAATCCTTGTTAAGTAACTGCAAGCTTTCACTGGTATTCATTAACTCAATTTCCATAAAAATAATAGATGTTTTTCACAGTTGACAAAAGAGGCAGTTGCTTGTCCCTCCCTTATGGACACAGAATGTGTTCAGCCAGGAAAATGATCGTAATGGGCTACAATCCAGGGGATACAGAGGGAACACAGAGAGAGGACTTGAAAGGACAAGGAAGCGCAAGAGGCCCCATGCCAGTGCAAGAGTTTTTCTTACCTAATCCCTGCCAAGTAAGGGAGAGGAACAGCAGTGGCATATCTCCTAGCTAAATACAATGGCTAGGGAAAATTGGGCTGCCCAAACTGCAGTCTTCTCTCACAGTGCATGTGCTTTTTATCCTAACAGCATGCATTACATCAAACTGCAGGCCACATTGCAGTGGGCCCCTGTGCCTTCACATGGATCACAACACATCCCATTTCTCCCCAACATGTAACAAAAGGGATGGAGCTGCTTGTCTGCCTCCATTGTACCTTACACTGAGACAGGGAGACGTCAGTGAGAGGGCAACGTATACAGATTAATTTTTGATTTTGATTTTTTTTATTTTCATTCCCTCCTCTATATGACCCTTCCATTTATCCATTGTGTACAACAGAATCCTGATGTTTTGTTGCTGTTAACTTTTTTTTATGAAAAAGGCTTAATGATAAAAAAGCAACATTTTAACTATGAAGCTAAAGAGGTTTTCTTTAATTGAAGTACATCCATCTTCCCATAATCATAACCCAAAAAACACCTAACAGTTTTTTCTTTATGCATTAAGCCTTGCTCAACTACCCACCCACCGCGCCTCCACCCCAGAAGACACTGCAACCCCTAAGCAGGTAGGTTATTTTTTTTTTATTGACTGCCCTTTCTGGGCTGCAAGTACTCTAACTTGCATAGTATACAGTGAAGCCAGCCAGGATGTAATGCAGTGTCTTGAGTTACTACATGAGAAAAAGGATTAACTGCCCTTAAAATCACCTTGTTTACTGCAATAACTTGACTGCAATACTGTGCGGTATTGCGTTGTATCCTGTCTGGTACTACTGCATATAAATAGAATAATAGATAGGGTAGTGCACATTGCAAGGCAATAATTCCATCAAGAGGTTCTGTAGACATGGGGAACCTCAAGAGCAGAGCTCAAAAGGTTCCCCTGTCCCCAGTACCTCAAGATGGAATTGCTGCCTTGTAATGTACACTACCCTATTTATTGTTTTTAATATATGGATCTGACATTTTTTATGCATTTTGTGATGAGCGGTCAGCCACTACAATGAAGGACTTTCTCAGTCCTGGCCAACTGCTACACTGTCTCACCCCCCCCTCCCCCCGTAAACATGATATACCAGAAATGCTTTAGCTTGTTATGTTGCAGTCCTAACTTTTCTTTTTGGGGGGAATGCAGGATCAACCAGATAATTCCATTTTCAAAGAATAAAAAGAAAAGAAAAAAGGGGGAAGTGTGGAGGACGCAATAGACTCTCACAAAGTGAGAGATGGCTGCCATGTTTTTGAAGATATGTTGCCTGCCAATGGAGAAAAAACGGCCAGTCAGGAGTCCCGTTGAGGATGTTGTTGTTTGATAGACACTGGCAGTATAGCCTGGTGTAGGAGACTCCTACACTTACGCTGTTAAGTTTTACTGATAATAGTATCATTCAGAGCTCCAAGTGATTGTATTACAGGCTCTGAACAATACTATTATCAGTCTGTATCGATGGTGTTATCACTGTTGCAGCAGTTATATTACCAGGATTGTTTTGTATGCTTTGGCATAGAAATATTATTGAAATCCATATATTAGACAAGGATATCTGACTAAACAAGTATTTGTTAATACTCAATGTTCACTGCTTGCATTGCTGTTGTATCAGGTCTCACATGTACATATTTTTTTTATTATATATTTACCTAAGTTAGACCAAAAGAGATGCAGCATCTCATTTTCTTTTTTTTTTTTTTTTTTATTTTCTCTTTTTGCCCCCTTTTCTCCACCATACTTCTTTTCTTCGGGAGTCTCCAGTGGCCTTGCATGTCTCCATTCCTTTAACCGGCAACCAGCGCAGTCCATCTCCTCAAGGATCCTTGGTTGTACCCCCCCAGGCGGGTACAGGGTAGGGCCCTTACACCCCGACGTGTCTGTATTTTGTCGGGGATGCTGGTGCTGGCACCGATAGGGGCACTGGAGGTCGGGGCTGGGAGCTCCATCTACTGGGAGCACTGCAAGGTGTTGTTCCTGGTTTTCTGGTGCCATCCCCTGAGGACATAGGCACACAAGGGGAGCCAAGGGGTGGAGCACGTAATGACACGCAGTCACTCCAGCTCCCGGCATACGTCCTCTCCTCCCACTGACTGTCCCAGCTGTACCACCACCTGTGGTCACCCAGGTCGCGGTAGAGTAGCGGGACAGGCAACCCTCCCCTCCCCAGAGAAGAAGAGTGTCCGATGAGCGCGTGATCCTTCTCCCCCAGGCCGGTCCTCCAGTTACACAAGTCCATTCCAGAACCTGGGTCGCTGGCGCCATGAGCAGTAAACCTACCATTGTGCTGGCAGGCTGGCCCAACATTTCATTTTCAGTGATGTCCTGCTTTTATAAATTTTTAGATTTCATTTACCTGAATAGGGCAGCTGAAAGGCAATATAAAACTTTCAGAGTGCTCCCACATTTTTACCTCAAATTTCCAACAGTCCTTTTATGACATGATAGTATAATCAAGACAGGTAGAATTTTTTTAAATCATGTCCAAAAGATGATTTTGCAAGGCTCATGCATGACCGTGAACATGATGACAGCCTGAAGTGACAGCTCAGAGGCTCGGGACAGCATTCGTGAATACTGACAAATTTATTTATTTATTTATTTTGATTTTGGTAACCAGGTAAGCCCACTGAGACCAGAGGTCCCTTTTTCAGGGGTGACCTGGGTTAGTTACATACAGCAGAAGATTACATACAGTGGTCAGTAATACAGTGGTTAAAAATTGTAGCATGCATTGGAGTGACAGTAATTACACTGGACAATCCAGAATTTAGAAGAATTTACATATGGCACAAGGCAATGGAATACAGATAATTATAGCTGACACAATAGCTGGAGAGGGTGTTGAATACAGTACAATGGCCATGTCTGACACATTCAAGCTCAAGTCCAAGTTCAAGTTTATTGCAGGAAAACTCCATTGAGCAAGCTCATTCACAAGGAGGTCCTGTGACATAAACACTTAAAGTACAAACATAGATAGGTAATAACAGTATATACATGAAATGCACGTTACATGATACAGGCTGGATATACATACAAGGGTACCACATAGGGTGACCGCAGGTGGTAAACATTAATATGAGACAGGGAAGCGACTTACAGGTTGCATACTGATAAATGAAACATGATGACTGGTGTGTGCAATACATATATTTTGGCAGCTAGAACAAACAACAGACTACAACTGATATGGGGGGGGGAGGAGTGATTTGATAGAGTAGCAGTGGAGCGTAAGCATAGATAAAGCCAGGAGTAGAAGGGGAAGGGAAAGCAGTTAATATGACAAAGCAATTATACCTTACCAGTGGATAAATATGGCACACATGGGGAAGGAAGAGACTTAATGACAGTTACAGGTGTCTTTTATTTTGGCTGAACTTAGTGATTCGTAGAAGTTTATTGAAACTGTGCTAGTTAGTTTGCACTGGTTTGTAATTGGTTCCAAATGGAGGGAAGGGCATATGCAATAGCACGTTTACCAAAGGAGGTCTGCGTCCTTGGTATGTCAAGCATAATAAAGTCAGATTTTCTTAACGAGTATGCACTATGTGAGACACTAATAAGGGAAGAGAGATAGCTTGGCAATTTCTGCAGGAGCAGTTTAAGAGTCCATAGCCCAGCATGGAGCAGGCGTCTAGTAGTAAGGGATGTCCAACCAACAGCTGCATATAAGTCACAGTGGTGCCAACAGTAAGGGGAGTTGGTAATGAACCATAACGCACGGTGATAAAGGATGTCCAGTTTACTTAGATTTGCAAGAGTGGTGGAGGAATAGATTACATCACCATAGTCGAGTAGGGGGAGAAAAGTGACCTGTACAAGCTTGTTTCAAGTTTCAAGGGGGAAAAGGGGCCTATTTCTGTAGAAGAAACCTAACCTTGCTTTTAACCTTCTAGAGACATCTTCGACGTGGTCACTGAAAGATAATTTATTGTCGATCCAGATACCCAGATATTTAAATTTGGTTACAACTTCCAGAGGCTCGTTTAGCGTGGAGACAATGAAGTCTTGGGCGAGGGTATTGTGGGGGCCAATGACAGCACTGCGGGAGAATATCATCTCTTTAGTCTTCTTAGCATTGAGCAGAAGCTTTGCCTTTATTAGATTATGCTCAAGTTGTGCGAAGTCCGCTTGAAGCACTCCCTTGACTTCAGATAACGATGAGCCAGAAGTATACAACACAGTATCATCTGCAAAAAAGTGCAGATTGGACGTAGATATGTTAGCATCTAAGTCATTAATGTACAAAGAAAACAAGATAGGGCCTAAAATGGATCCTTGGGGGACTCCTCTTGCAACTGGCAAGGCAGCAGAAAAAAAGCCTTCCGCCTTTACTTTTTGGAATCTTCCAGTTAGGTAGCTAGAGAACCACTGGGTGGTATGGTATGTGGCACCCAACTTTGCAAGGCAATTGACTAATAGTTTGTTATCAACAGTATCAAAAGCTTTGCTGAGGTCCAAAAAGACTGAGCCAGTTAGCTTCTTAGCATCTATAGCAGAGATCCAATCATTGGTTACTTTTGCTACTGCAGTGATTGTGCTATGATTAGCCCGGAAGCCGGATTGAGCTGGGTTAATGAGAGAGAAGGTTTCCAAGTGAGATTTTAACTGAATATGGATCAGTTTTTCGAGAACTTTAGAAAGGATAGGCAATATGGAGATAGGCCTATAGTTGTTTACATCGCATAGGTCACCAGATTTAAATAGAGGGAGGATATGTGCTGATTTCCAACAGGACGGCACAGTAGCAGATGTAATGGAAAGATTGAAGATGTGGAGAATTGGGGCAGTGAGATGGGCGTAGCCTGACCTTAGGAAAAAGGGTTCCAAGCCATCGTTCCCTGTGCTTTTTTTGGTGTCTAAGTTAAGGAGAGAATCTTCTACTTCTTTATAAGTTATCTCGTGCAGTTGGAAGGGGCTGGGTGCAGGACTAGATGTATGGGGAGGGGTATGCTGACTCACCGCAGCTCCAGCATAAGGTGACGAGTCAAAAGCTAATCCAGCTGTGGCAAAGTGGGAGTTAAGTTCCTCCAGGATTAGGGACTTGTTTCCACAATCTTGCCACTTGCAACTATCTTTGTTGGGACAGAGGGGGCCATGGGCCGTCCTTCTATAGCTTTGATAGTCTTCCATATTTTATGAGGGTTACCTTTAGCTTGTTCGAGAGTAGAAATATAATAGTTAGCTTTAGCAGAGCGAAGTTTTTCACATAGATGATTCCTGGCTGTTCTAAAGGCCTGCCAATCCAAAGATTCTTTGAAATGTCTAGCTTTAGCCCAGAGCTTATCTCGAGCTATAAGGGCTGCCTTGAGATCCGAGGTGAACCAGGGGTTGGAATTGTTCCGTACCCGTACTTTGATGAAAGGGGCATGCTTATTTATTATTGTAGTGAGTTTGTCATTAAGGATGTAAGCTGCCTTGTTGACATCTTTGGCTAGGTAGAGATCTTGCCACCTGATCATGCTCAGGTCAGATAGGAAGTTTACTGCACTGAATTTGTGAAAGGATCTTTTTGTTATAAAGATGGGTTGCGTCCGGGCCTTAATTTGACATCTTATGCAAGCAACAATTCCATGATCGCTCATGTCATTGTGAAACACTGCTGAATGAGATATTTTGTGTGGATGGGTGGTTAGTATCACATCTAGAATGGAACTGTTGGCAGTATTTAGAGTGTTGTTCCTAGTGGGTTCACTGACTAATTGCCCAAGACCTAGCTCGTCACAAAGGGATTTGAGGCCGTGTGATTTAGGTGACAGCCAGTCCATATTTAGATCTCCTAGAAATATTGTTTCAGTTTTTGCATCTATGAACATGGATTTCAAAAGATTAAGGACTTCATCACCACCAGACGGGGGTCTATAGCCACCTAGGATAGTGATACATTCCGAGGAGGGGAGATGAAGGCTCAGCGAAACTAACTCAAATTCCTTGGCTAGAGATTTGCAACTAATATTGGTGACCGAGTACTTAGATTTGGCGTAGATAACCACACCCCCGCCTCTAGACTCTCTATCTGCTCTAAATAAATTGTAGCCCTGCAGTGATATTTGTTGATCAGTGTTTGTCTTTTTAAACACGACTCAGTAATTATGATAAGGTCAGGGTTAACGGTGCAAGCCCAGGCTTGCAGCTGTACAAGTTTTTTAGGCAGGCTTAAAATGTTGACCATCATCATTTTGAGACCTGTGGCCTCAGCAAAATCGATAGGCGAGGTAAGTTGTGGGGGGCCCAGGGTTGAGCTCCACATTTCCTGAGCAGAGAAGAAGCAGAAGTATAACTTTCTTTAAGGAGCTTATAAGAATGGAGACTGCTTTTTTATTTCTTTGTGGCAACCCATATCGTGCTGCACAAGAGGTGGCACCACTGTAATGACAGTTGATCGTGATCAATGTAAGTGCTTGAATAGACATAGGTGAGGACAGTAGCAAGGGGTTGTAGGCTAACCGGGGGGAATAGGCTAAAAGGGAGAGGAGAATGACGTAGTGTCTGCACGGTAGACCGTTATAACATTAGGTATTGATAAGGTACATAGGAGAACTGAATTGCATTGAGGTACTTCGAATTGCACTGTATTGCTGAGAACTCTGCACCTTAGGAGCAATTAAAACACAATAAGGAGAGCCATGGTCCCAGATTGAGTGGTCTCGTGATTTGTATTAGTGCAATATTTTCTAGGCAAGTAATTTCTAGGCAAGTAATTTGCCCACCTAGGTACTCACTTAAAACCTAGATGAGAAAATACAGCAGAAAGGGGAACAAGGAGAGCAGAAGCAGCTTAGTTAGTGGCGGGGCTCAAGAGATATTCACACAGGGCAGTCTTATTGGCCACACTCAGATACCAATCATAGGCTGGCAGAAGTCGAAAGTAGGCCAATGAAGCAGTAATATGATATAGGAGGCAGATCATGAGTGTATTTAAAGGAGGCCTGGGAGAGGGGGGTGGTGGGGTGGGAGAAAATTTCAGGTCAGAGCGAGAGCTGAGAAGTCAGAATTAAGAAGGGAACACTGTAACAGGCTATAGAGAAGGTGCCCCAATCAGAGCAAAGCAGGCAAGCGGGTGTACCAATCACAATCCCCCTATGGCAGTGCTGCACCAATCAAGGGTGCCCAGGTGTGCTGGCTCTCTGCAGAGGATTCTATCGGTATCTATCGGTATGACAGCGCAGCGTAGGTAATAATAGGGTGCTCAGCGTCTATCTGACTTGAGTCTGAAGGGTGGATGGCAGACACTGAGGGCTTCCTGTTTTCAACTGCAGAGCTGTTGCACAGGCAGTTTTAAGGAAGTTGTCAGCCTATTGAGTGAAGCTTAGGGGAACCTCAACTACACCCACCCCTTGTAGCAGCACCGGGAAAGAAGTAGAATGATAATGCAGCCATATTGCCCACGAATGAGTACAGTGATTTAAGCAGAAGACCAAGAATCCCTCTAGTGGCAGTTCTGTATAACCTGCTAATGGAAAAAAGGTAGTTAGACTTATCAGCACCAAGGCAGAGTGCTTGGATGGGGGGGAAGGGGCGCTGCAGGAAAAGCAGTCAGACAGAAGAGGTGTAAGCACTTTAAAATAGTAGTAGAAATTACAATCCAGCTGATACAGTTGAAAAACTTCTAATTACACAGTTGAAATATGCTTAGTTCTATCGAAAATCTAACAAAGTGCCAGGTGTCTATAGCAGGGGAAAAGTCCTGGCCAATCAAAGTGGGTTTGCGGGAAGCACCCGTGTTCCGATTGGCTGCGCTGTTCCGTACCTTCCAAGGAGCTGCAGGCGGGTGTCCTGGTCTTGGTCGGTGGCTGGCTGGGTGCCGGCCGACCGTGGGGGAGCTGAAGCAGCCCTGTTCACGGGCAGGCAGCTTCCAAGGAGCTGCAGGCGGGTGTCCTGGTCTTGGTCGGTGGCTGGCTGGGTGCCGGCCGACCGTGGGGGAGCTGAAGCAGCCCTGTTTAAGGGCAGGCAGCTTCCAAGGATCTGCAGGTGGGTGTCCTGGTCTTGGTTCATGAGAATGGGCAGGAGAATGGGGGACTAGCGATTGCAGTCACAGAGGTTGAGTTCCAGAAGGTACACTTTGAGGCCCCACTTGAATCCTTGAAGAGAAGGCCTATTGACCAATTTTGCTGGGAGTGTGTTCCATAGGTGAGGGGCAGCCTATTTAAAGGAACTCTTGCCCGGTTTGGTCCATACCCATGGGACGTCAAGGGGACAGCTAGCCGAGGAGCTCATGTGATGGTGTTGTACTCTGGGGTTGAGTATTCCATGCAGATGAGGACTGGATAGAATTCATCCTGTAAGTGAGTGGGAAATAAAGCTTTAGCAATCAGGGTATGTTTTGGTGAAAAAAAAAACAGAGTGAATAGGCTGGACCAGAAGCGGAGATATTTAGTTTGGACCAGAATCCCATCTGTGACAGGGAACTAGTGTCTTATGGCAATGGCTACAGTTCATGGGGAGCAAAATCTAGTGAATGCAACAGATTTAATGGACATGAAAACAAGTCTTCAAACTCTGTAGCAAGACATACCACTGTTGAGGGAAGCGGTTCAAGACTTAATGGGGAGGATGGAAACAGCTGAATTTAGAATCGCACATGAACAACTAAACCATTCACACCTGGACACAAACATATCAATCCAGCAAGACAGAACAACAAGCATGGAGCAACAGATGTAGGCCAAAATAGATGACCTGGAGAATCAAGGGCAACAAAATGACATAAAAATTGTCGGACTCCACGAAGGCTCGGAGAATAGGGATATGTGTCTTTTCTTACAGACAATGCTGCCTAAAATGCTTGACTTTTATTGGAATAGACTTCTAGAAATAGAGAGGGCACACAAGATAGCAGGACCAAGACCGGCCAGAGGAGCACTGCTGAGACCTGTCCTTGCTTATTTGCTCCGGTTCAGTGTCAAAGAGCAAATTCTGAAAATAGCCAAAGAGCAGGGTATTCTAAAGTGGAACGGGCACAGAATTCACATTTACCAGGATTACTCTAGCGACTTAACAGATTGTAGAAAAGCATACGGACCAGTGAATAAAGAACTGGCAAGGCAAGGTGTTCCTTATTCCCTGAGGTGCCCAGCTACACTGCAGATTCAAGTCGAGGAGTGATGGCAGTCTTTTGCAACACCCCAGGATGCTGAACGCTTTTTGCACACTTACCTGAGGAATGGGAACAGACCAGGGTATGTAAGGAGACAAGCTACAGATCACCTGGAGAGAGGAAATCAGCACGAAGCAAAGGGGAAGGAATATTCGCCCTCACAAGCACCTCCTGAGGACAAAACATAGAAGGACTCAGAGACTTGCCATACTGCAAAACCTAAGAGACCCAGGTACAGAGACAGGGATTGAACCCTGAAACTGAACTACTACAATGGCAGCCACCACTCCAGAAGCAGGGGATCTAGGCAACCAAAGCCAGACCCAAGACCACTGACATCAGAATTAGAACTGCCTTACAAAGCCCCAAGGGACATTTAGTATTTTGCCACAACAGACGATCCTGATCCAGACGCAGAATGGGGTTCCATAACTGACATGGATACACTACAGGTCACGAATGGCGAAGAAGTTTCTTTGAGACCAAGCTGGGCAAAAATCATGAAGGGTATGGCAGAGGACTCATGCCAACAAGGAAAGACCCCCTGCAGTCCCTTCAAAGAACCTGACACAGAACACTGACATGAACACTGCTCCTGTCCTGGTGGTGATGCTACAGCGGGCAGATTTCTTGATGACTAGAGGTTAGTAGGAAAACCCAGACAGAAGATTTTGATTAAATGGGACTCAATGATGCTCATTTGAAATGTATGGCAAGATATATGAAGCAGCAAGGGTAAATATTCTGTAAAAAGTGTACATAGGGTATAGCAAGGGTTGTTGTGGTTTCTAAAATGGGATGGGGTAAAAATGAAACTGAAGCATGGGGAGGCAAAGGGACAGAGGGTGATCACAGTGAGCATAGGGGCTGTGGGGGCTAAATAACAATAAATGGCCCAATACAAATGGAGCTGGGGTACAGCGTATATATCCCCTCCCCCAAATAAAATTCCCTTCTCAACTTCTGTTGTGGGATTCTTTTTTTTTTTTTTTTTAATTGATTCTAATTTGGATCGGGTAAATTAGTAAAGATGCTGAAAAAAAGAATGAGGAGATACTACACATCGTATAGAGGAACAAATGTATAATTGGACAGACTAGAAGGAGGGACCTCGTGTGCTGGGAAAACACCATTCAATGTAGGAGTAAGAGAAGGTAACAGGCTTATTACACCCAGCTGTGAAAAAGCAGGCTGCACGAAGATGTGAATAAGGTAGGAGAGTGAGATGGAGCCATGCGGTCAGCCTGTACTGCTTAGAGTGCTAGGCATGCAAAAGAAACTCACAAAGGGCTCCTAAACAAAGTGGTTCAGTCTCTCTCTATGTCCACCAAGCCAATAGTTATAATAAATATGAATGGGAAAAAGAGTTGTATGCTATTAAAAGTTGGAGATTATGGTTTGAAAGTGATCAGAGTGAAGCAGATTTCCAGAATATATTTTAACATGTCTATCTTGTTTTCCAGTGAACAGGTATGTGAAACAGTAACTACAATGTATAGGCCTTCCCACCATAGCAATGACTCCACAGCATTACGCTGGTTAGTTAACCCAATGAACAGTCTGAAAGCAGAATGTAAAAGAGGGTACTCCTGGCAAGGTAAGAGGCCAAGGTGGGTACAAACCTCTGCAACATGTACATACATGCTACTGCAAGAAGGCCATACATAATGTCTGATTTGAAGTGTGCATCATGGAATGTGCAGGGAGTGAACCATCTCATAAAGAGAAAAAAAATGTTGCACATCTTCAAAGTCTTAGATGTGACATGGCTTTACTGCAGGAAACACACCTCACTCCCAAAGAAACCAGTAAGCTACGTCGTGAGTGGGTGGGCTTAGAGGTATCCAGCTGCTATACAGCCAAGAAAACGGGTGTCTCCATACTAATTAAATGAGGGTGCTCTTTCAAGCAGCTGGGCACAATAAAAGATGGTTCACATACAGCTCAGACACAAAGGGCAAACATAGGAGGCAAACGTCAAGTATGGTTCAGCCCCTAGCCTTACTGTCTGCTGATCGTCACTGATCTTCACCAACTGGGAGAGAGACCACCCACGGAGGGAAGGCAGACTCTGACAGGTGCAGAAGAAGGGATTCCTTGACAGCAGTTCTACCTGAATCCTCCTTGGAGAGCACAGTCCAGGCTCCTTCTCCTCTGAGGCAGCTTCTCTCCTCATTCACTCTGCTCAGACCCAGCCAGCGGCTGCTTTCTCAGCATAAGGATCTGTTGGAACACTTACCCAGAATTCCGGGCTGCTGTATGTAAATCAGCATTTGTACTGCTGAAATAGTGATCGGCTAATAGAAAGATCTCACCCAGAAGCAACAGCTCAGACACAAAGGGCACCCCTAGGAGGCTTACACCAAGAGTGGTCCAGCCCCTAGCTTTATTGTCTACTGATCTTCACCAACTGCTGTACCTACTACTGAAATAGTGGCTGGCTTATAGAAAGCTCTCAGCCAGCAACAACCAGAAGCAACAGCTCAGACACTAGGGGCAACCCTAGGAGGCATGTGCCAAGTGTGGTTTAGCCACTAACCTTACTGTCTGTTGAGCATCACTGATCTTTGCCAATTATTTATATAGGGCTGTGTCCTATCCCCTATTTCCTGCATAAGAAACAGGAAGGGGAAGGATCGCTGTAAAAAAAAAAAAGTAATAATACTGTATCTACTGGTTCTCTTTCATTCACTCAGGAAAACTAATTGTTTTCCTCTTAATTTAATTAATTTTGTACTCTTTTGTTCCATCCACTGGCACGCACATGGATATCACTGGCTGCCAACAATTTGGGACACTCTTCAATGGTCATGTTGCCCGGAGGCAGGGCCGCTGTTCCATATGCTGAGAGATATGTCACCTCAGGGCTCAGCTCCTCAAGGCATGATGTGAGATCAGCCTCCTACATAACCACCTACAGGGAAACATTTCTTTTAGGAGTGCACCTCCACATCGCCGACACCAAACCAGCACACTTCTCCCCCAGAGAACAAACAAGCCTGGGGGATGGCAACTGGTTACAGCAAAAGGGGGCAGCACTCAGGCAACTCTCCCAAACAAAGCACTCTAAATGCAGAAAACAGGTACACACCTCTTATGTCTGTACCATTAGAAAGGACAGAGGATGTCTCTGGCCAACAAAAAGCCAAATGCAACAGAATAGCAAAACAACATCACAAACAAAATCTCAAGAACAACAAGAAAAAACTCATACTCATAGGGGACTCCATGATTCATGGTGTGGACCCCCACCTGAGACAGAAGGAACATGCAGATGTGCAGGTCAGATGTCTCCCAGGAGCATCAGCTTGGAGGGACACTGACCAAATAGTCAATGTAGTTAAGAGGGAAGAAGTGGGCTCAAACATCCTGTTCTACCTACAGTAGGGACCAATGACCTTTCCAGCCTGTCGGTCGAGGAGGTTGAGGAGCAAAGTGCGCAGCTCAGCAAGAAATTGGTTTCTTTTTCATCCAGCATTGCATTCTCTGAGACTCTGCCTGATTGGGAAAAGGGGAAGAACAGGCAGAAAATCAGAGAGAAAGAGATAAGTGAGCTCAATGACTGGCTCAAGGACTCGTGCCACACAAAGGGGCATCACTTCATCGAAAACTGGGGCAACTTCTGGGAAAGGGAGTTCTTCAAATTCAACTGCCTCCACCTGACTAAGGAGGGAGTCAGGGTGCTGGGCCAGAAATGTGATGTCCACTTGGGACATTTAAAATAGCAGGAGGGGAGATGATGGTAGCTCTAGGAGAAGCACACATAAAGCATGCCATCTTTCCCCCTCCTGCTACCACCATATCTACACACTCCAGGATAGCAAAAGCAGATAGCAGGAAACATTAAACCCTTTCCGACTCTGCAGATGACCAAAGCAAAGGAAAGGGAAGAAACAAAAACATAAAAAAGACAAAGGAACAAACAATAAGATCAAGGGCGGTGCATGACAAACAAAGTGACACATCAAGAATGGTCGATGCTATGCCTCAATGCATGCTGTCTGGCTAACAAGATGACTGACCTCACTGCTACAATAGCTGAGGCTGGACCAGACTGGGTTGCTATGACCAAAACATGGTTCATAAACAATTATGGTTGGGAGGTGACTATCCCGAGGTATAACTTATTCAGGAGAGACAGGACTGTTAAAAAGGGAGTGGGGGTAGCTATTTATGTTAAGGATACCATCAATGCTACAGAAATTCAGCAGACACAAGGGGAACAGAGGATCTGTGGATCACAATTGGGGCCAGTAGCCAGAAACCCATTCAGGTAGGAATAATCTACAGACCCCCAAATCAGAAGGAAGCCAGGGATAAGAAAATCCTGGAAACCATCCTCCAGATGTCAGGTAAAGCGGACGTGGTGCTGGTGTGGGATTTCAATCTGCCAGATATAGATTGGCGTACCCACACAGCGGCATCACAAAAAAGCAGAGAATTCCTAGTCACACTACAGGAAGCAGGCCTAAGTCAACTAGTGATATCACCCACAAGGGGTAGCATTATTCTAGATCTGAAATTCACAAATAGTGATAGGGTTCTAGGTGTCAAAGTAGGGAACCACTTGGGCAACAGTGACCATAACACAGCATGGTTCAGAGTAAAAAGGACTGAAGACTCCAGACACTCCAAACTGAAGGTCCTTGACTTCAGGAGGGCAGACATCATAAAAATGAAGGCCTGCCTGAGGGACAGCCTTAGTAACACAACAGAAGGGAGCATTGAGGAATGTTGGACAAGGTTGTAGGATGCAATAACAATGGTCACATCACAGTGTGCCCGTCAGGTTAGTAAGAAGAAAAGGAGGAAAAACCCACTATGGTTTTCCAAGGAGGTGGCAACCGTGGTGAAAGAGAAGCTCATCACCTTCAGAAAGTACAAGGAATCAGGGAATGAGGTGGATAAAACAGAATACAAACAGAAACTAAAAGAGATAGGAAAAGTGATAAGAAATGCAAAGGCTCAGACAGAGGTTAGGATAGCTCAGGAAGTAAAAAAGGGTAACAAAACCTACAGAGAAAAAGGAAGACCAAAGGGGGCATTGTTAGAATCACAAAAAAAGGACGGACAACCCACAGAGCAAGACAGGGAGAAGGTAGAAGTACTCAACGAGTACTTCTGCTCAGTCTTCACATAGGAAGCAGATGGAAACAGACCAACAAAGACGTGTCCAATTGAAGGAATAGACACGGGTCCCTTCAGAGAGGAAAGGGTCCTAGTAGAAATAGACAAGTTAAAGGTAGATAAAGCTATGGGGCCAGATGGGATACACACAAGAATACTTAAAAGAACTTGGGAGAGAACTGGCAGCCCTCTTAGCAGTGCTCTTCAACAAAACATTGCAGAGAGGGGAGGTGCCAAAGGATTGGAGGAGAGCAATAGTAGTACCACTCCACAAGAGTGGAAGCAAGGAACAGCCAGGAAACTGCCATCTATTTAGTCTAATGTCAGTCTTGGGAAAACTGATGGAGTCCCTGATGAAGGAAAAAAATCATAGCTTTTTGGATCAAACTGGTCAGCTCGACAAACATCAACACGGTTTCAAAGAAGGGATGTCCTGTCAGACAAACCTGGTAGATTTTTTTAATTGGGTCACCAAAACAGTGCATCAGGTGGGGCAGTGGATGTGGTTTATCTGGACTTCAGCAAAGATTTTGATTCCGTTCCATACAGGGGACTAGTCAAAAAACTGGAGAACATGGGAGTTGGGCCCAAGGTAACTAACTGGGTCAGAAACTGGTTACATGGGAGAACTCAAAGAGTATTAGTGAATGGCACTCTGTCAGACCAGGGAAGCGTGACTAGTGGGGTCCTGAAGGGCTCGTTTCTGGGACCGATCCTCTTCAACATATTCATCAGTGACATTGCGGATGGACTGAAGGGAAAGGTGTGCCTGTTTGCAGATTACACCAAAATTGGCAACAGGGTGGACACACCAGAGGAACAGTATAACATGGAAGCTAATCTCCGAAAACTAGTGGAGTGGTCCAGGACCTGGCAATTGAAATTCAATGCCAAAAATTGCAAGGTCATGTACCTGGGAAAATGTAACCCAGGGAAACTGTACTCAATGGGAGGAGAGCAGCTGGTGGCTACTATGAGGAAGTGAGACCTGGGGGTGATCATATCAGATGACCTCAAGGTCAGTAAACAATGTGAAAAGGCAGTACTAAAAGCTAGTGGCATCCTGGGATGCATAGGGAGGGGCATCACAAGCAGAAGGCATGTAGTAATCATGCCCCTGTATCGGTCCCTGGTAAGGCCTCTACTGGAGTACTGTGTCCAATTCTGGAGGCCATACCTCAGGAAGGACATAGATAGGCTATAGATGGTACGGAGAAGAGCAACAAAGATGGTGCAGGGCTTGCATCAGAAACCGTACATGGCAAGACTAGATGGCCTCAAATTATACTCCCTAGAGCAACGCAGGAATTGTGAAGACATGATCAATTTAAATACCTTAAAGGCAACAACAGGGTGCACATGCAGAACCTCTGTCAGTTAAAAGACTACAAAGAACTAGAGGGCATAACCTTAGACTTATGGGAGGAAAGCTCAGGAGCAATATAAGGAAATTCTTTTTCACAGAGTGTGATGTGGAATCATGGAATAGCCTGCCGGAGGGGGTGGTGGGAGCCCAGACAGTGGGGAAATTCAAGTGGGCATGGGACAGACAATTGGGATATTCAAGCAGGCAGCTAAGTAAAGCTGGGGTTACGAAACCAAGTGCAGACTTGATTAATCTTAGAGCTCCCATCTGCTGACAACTTCTATGTTTCTATGGATGGTGGGTTATGATAAAGGGAAAGATGCACGGCAGAGTATTGGTACTTGCCAATATATATGTACCCAACTTTGATGATGCCTATTTGTTTTATACCATGGCTCTGAAACTGTTGGACTTACAACTACAAATGGAATGTCATTGTGGGGATATTAACGTGCATCCAGCAGGTTTGCAAGAGTAAAAGGAAAAGTCAACGTCTGTGGTTCTCAATGGAGGTAGCAGATAGGGTAAGAGCAAAAACATAGGCCTTTTTGAGATACAAAATGACTTAGAAGGAGGAGGACAGATATCTCTATCAGGAGAAACAAAAGGAGGCGGGGAGTGCAGTCAGGAAAGCTAAAGCACAAACAGAAGAAAAGATCTGCAAATCACAGAAGAAGGAGGACAAGACAATATTCAGATACATAGGGGACAAGTGAATGACCAAAGGGAGGGTAAATAAGCTGAATGGGTGGTGGGTCTGTGTGGAAGGAGAGCATCAAAAAGCAAACTTGCTAAATAGATATTTCTGCTGAGTATTTACGGCGAAAGGATCAGATAATGAACCAGTGATAGAAAATAAAGGGCACAAAGGTATTGAAGAGGGACACAAGCCCTATCACAGTAGATAAGGTCCTAGAGGAACTATCACATTTAAAAGTGGATAAGGCAATGGGCCCTGATGGAGTACACCCCAGAATGCTGAGGGAACTCAGGAAGGAGTTGACAGCACCTCTGACAGCCCTTTTTAACCAGTCTCTGGAAACAGGGGTGGTTTCAGGAGACTGGAAGAGGGCTGATGTTGTCCCACTACACAAAAGTGGAAGCAGAGAAGAGGCAGAGAATTATAGACCTGTCAGCTTGACTTTGGTACTGGGCAAGGTTATGGAGGCACTGATGAAGGAGAGGTTGGTGGAGTATCTGGAGACCAATGGGCTGCAGGATCCAAGGCAGCATGGGTTCACAGGGGGAAGATCCTGCCAGACTAACTTGATCAAGTTCTTTGACTGGGTGACCACGGTAGTGGATCGGGGGCCCATAGACATGGCCTACCTGGACTTCAGCAAAGCCTTTGACTCCATCCCCCACAGAAGACCTGTGAACAAATGAAATAGTCTTGGGAGGTTCCATGTGATAATGGCGACGCGTAATAGTGATCGCCGTTTGGGCAAGTCTACCTTGGCGAAAATTAATTTTAGCGATGTAGGCTCGTGGCGCACAGCAAGACGGTACTGGACACATTTTTTTGTTTTATGCAGGGGAGCTGTGCCCCCCCCCCGCAACCCCTCACACAGGGGCTTTGCCCCCACACCCCCTACTAAAGGATTCCTCAACTCCAGGGGGGTGCATGTCTATAAAAAATAAAAACCCGCTACCCGGAGCAAAAAACGAGCATGCCCAGACCTGAACCCAGAACCATTCCAACCCCAGCCTGCAACCAAACCGCCATGCCACACAGCCAGCTCGGCAGCCTACCACTGCACTATACCCCATAAACCCTCCCTCCCCTTTCACCTGTCGCACGTCGTGGTCCATCCCCACCCCCCCACTGCGCGCGTGCATACATAGCGACATCCTGTTGCGATAATTGCTGATTCCCTATCCTGTTGCCCTCCCTGGCCTTTAGCCCTGTGTGAAAGCACCGTGATTGAGTCACCCTTTTTGAAAGCGCTCAGTCGCGGTCACTGAAAATACTGGCTTCCGCCTTGGAATGGGGTAAAAGGTAATTAGATGGGTGAGAAACTGGCTTGAAGGCAGAGGGCGGTGGTAAATGGTGTGCACTCGGATCAAGACAAAGTGTCTAGTGGGGTGCCACAGGGGGTCAGTGCTGGATCCAGTACTTTTCAATATATTTATCAGTGGTATTGCTGAAGGGCTGGTAGGGAAGGCATGTCTGTTTGTGGATGATACCAAAATTTGCAACAGGACACTCCGGGGGGAAGGGGCAAATGAGCAAGGATCTTAGCCAACTGAAAGAGTGGTCAAGGGTCTGGAAACTGGGCTTTAATGCAAAGTAGTGTAAGATCAAGCACTTGGGTCACAGAAACCCCACGACAAAGTACCATCTGGGAGGGGAGAACTGACAGTCACAAGACAGGAACAGAACCTGAAGGCAGTTATTTCTGAAGACCTGAAGGTGTCTAAACAGTGTGACAAAGCGGTGGAGAAAGCCAGCAGGATGCTGGGGTACATAGGCAGAGGGATCACTCGCAGAAGGAGGGAAGTTATAATACCCTTGTACAGGTCGTTGCTGAGACCTCACCTTGAGTACTCTGTACAGTTCTGGAGGCCCTACTTCTGAAAGGACATAGAGAGGGTTGAAGGGGGTTCAAAGGAGGTCAACCAAGATGGTGAAGAGCCTGCACCTAAAACTCTATGAGAACAGACTCAGGAAATTAAACATGTACTCTCTGAAAGAGAGGAGGAAGAGGGGAGACATGATAAAAACATTTAAGTATCTCACGAGTGTGAACAAGGTACAGGAAGGGAGTATTTTCCAGAGAAAGAGTTGCACAAGAACTAGAGGTCATACAATGAAGCTGGGGGGGATGAGGGGAAATGTCAGGAAGTTTTTCTTTATGTAGTGAGTGGTGGGAGCTTGGAACAGACTCCAGGTGGAAAAGGCAGAAGCTGAAATGATTATTGGCTTCAAGAAAGCCTCGAACAGGCATAAAGGAATCCTAGCACCAAGACAAACATGGGGAGAATCTGAGACTGTACAGGGGACTAAAGAGGTGCTATAGACAGGATTAGCAGGGTGGACTAGGTGGGCCAAGTAGTCCTTATCAGCCGACAGCTTCTATGTTTCTATGTTGGGGATCCATTGCTGGACATGTCACACAGGGAAAAAGGGGTTCCTACTCACAAGAAAGCCAGACAGGCCTTAAAAACAGATGTGCTCCAACCTAGCACCACAGGATGTGTGGTGGATATTGCACCCTATAGAAAATGACTACACTTATAGGTTGCCCCACTTTACTACCAAGAGCAGACTGGACTACTTTCTAATCAGCTCAACTATGGTGCAGTACACTATAAGAGCTGAAATACAACCCATCATTATATCCGACCATGCTCCAGTAACCCTCTCAACACTAATAACACCAACAACTGAAAAGACTCCGAGATGGAGGATTAATCCTCTGATCTTACAGAACACAGTGTTCACACAGTGACTGAGCAAGAAAATAGTAACTGACTTTGAGCTAAACAGACAGCCAGAAATGACAGAACAGGTAATATGGGACAGCTTCAAAGCATTTCAATGTGCTTACGCAACTTGGTGTGATGTATGCTTATGTGACTTACATACATTGTGGCTGTTTGCCTCTCTATCCATGGGATATACCACCCTGTAGGGGTATGACAACGAGGAATCCTGGAGGAGAGTTCCACCCCTATAGGTGTCGTGGGAATGATTCCCTTGGCTAAAGGTAGCTTAGGAAGAAGTCCACAGGAAAGAGAGACAAGCCGCTGGAGCAGGAGGGGAGGATGGTGGGGCAATGAAAAACCAATCCTGGACTAGCCAGGAGGAGTAACCTTATAAGGCCTGAATGGGGGAGTGCTTTGTTGCTCCTCCCATTGAACTACCGCTATAGCTTTGCAATTCAATGTGCTTACGCAACTTGGTATGATGTATGCTTATGTGACTTAGATACATTGTGGCTGTTCACCTCTCTATCCATGGGATATACCACCCTGTAGGGATATGATGATGAGGAGCCCTAGGGGATGGTTCCATCCCTATAGGTGCCGCTGGAATGATTCCCTTGGCTAAAGGTTGCTTAGGAAGAAGTCCAAAAAGAATACCCAAATTGGTGTCGAGCATCGAAGGAGATGAGTCAGAAGATGTCTACGATGGGAATGGAGGTTTATAGATGTAGATAAGAAGGACAGGAGAAGAATGGGAGACAATGAGGAATAGTGAGTGGAATGGAAGCTGACATGAGGCAGAAGGGCAGGACTTCCTAAGGAGAGAAGGAGCAGCAGGGGCCACCATCCAACTCCATCCAACAACGGAACCTAACTACAGAACCTAAGAAAACATTAACCTTATCTAAATATTATGACCATTGGGACAGAGGAGAGGAAAAAAAACCTTTGAGGATGAAACCTCTGGGGATCCAAGGACTAGGTCGCCGTCCCTCCAGGCTGAAGAACAGTTTAATTAGTTATAGCTCAGTTACTGCAATTTAGAGTTGAGATCAAGAGAAAACGAAAATATTCCAATTTGGAAGAAGCTCTTGCTCTGTCCTTCTAACAGGAATGCTGTTGAGGGTTGCGAGTGACGTCTCTGCAACTAGGTGCCCAAAAGCAAAAGAGGAGAGAACTGATCTCTGAGGAACTCAGCCAGCCTGCATGAGCCTATGAAACAGACCAGGTGAACCAGAGGCGGTCAGATGGAGGATAGCATAAAGGGTGCCCCTGAATCTGCTTGGGCAGCCAAAGGGGCCCCACTGACGAGAGCCACACCCCTCACAGCTGGAAGTTATAAATTCAACATCCAGAGGAGTCACCGGAATGATGGATGACTGAAGGTCCACCCAGAGAGAAGACATTCTCACTATGGGCCAGGGAGAAGGACCCCGCTCTGAGATTCACATGCTCTAGATGTGGACTTCTGGGGTACAGAGTGAGATTGTCAGCTACAGGCTAGCACTGAGCCATGGAGCAATGGACATGGAAGGCATGTCTCTGAGTGGAGAGCAGATTGAATCGAGGTAGCAGGAGATCCATATGAAGGGTGTGCTTGGATCGTCAACGTGAATGAGTAGACCTACAGAGAGGTCAGATTCAGCAAAGCAGACCCCAATTTGGGTCCTGAGGAGGCAGGTCGCAGTAGCAACCATGGGACTGCATGCCAGCTGGGTCCACTGAGAAGCCAAATCAGGAGTGGATTGAACTGCATGAAGGTAGGAAAGATAATGGCCAGGTGAAGCCAGCAGCCGATGGGGAGGTACAAAGTACCAGGAGTAGGAAGGTTGGCACTACGAAGTCAGAATGGACGAGTGGAGGTTTCAGATGAATATATGTGGTATGCTGATGGAGGGAAGCCAGAAGGTTGGAATGGACTGCAGAATGGAATGGATGGTACAAGGGGGAGAGACAAAGATGGCCGGGTGAAGCCCGCAGCCTACTATGAGTTGAGAAGTCTATATGGGAGGAAAGATGGACGAGAATGAATGAATGATAGATGATGGTGGATTGAAAGCCTTGAAGGCTGGAATGGGTAGGTGAGGTATGAAATGGACGATGTACAATAACGGAGTGAAACCATGAAGGTGGGTGCGGTGAAGGTGAGTTATGAGATGACCGATGTATTTATTTATTTATTTATTAAATTTTGATGACCGGGTAAGCCCACTGGGCCCCCGAGGTCCCTTTTTCAGGGGCAACCCAGAATATACATAACATAAGATACATCACAATACGGTAGGTGTAGAGAAAACATTCATGATACAGGTTAAACTTAGATGTACAGTCAGCATGTTACATATGTTGAGTTTGGCATTACATTAGTGCCTTTGTTATTGATACTACCCTAGTTTGGGGGGTATGAGCAGTAATGTGCGGAGACAGGTTTCGCACAGCAGAAAGGTTATGGGCTGTGAGGTTATAGGTGTCCGAGAGGTGGACCTGTACCTGCAGCAGCGGCACATGGAGGTAGCCATGATATGTGCCTTAAGCCTCGTACTGAAACTTTTGATGGAGCGAGCTTTCTGGACTCCTGGAGGGAGGGAGTTCCATAGGGTGGGTGCGGTATGGGCTAACAACTTACCCCCCACCTTTGTTCTGACTCTTGGGACAGCTAAGAGCGTGTGGTCCGTTGTGTGGAGGAGCCTAGGGTTATTCTTTAGTGCAATAAGTCCCGAGAGGCTGGGAGGGGGTTGGGCTGATTAATTTAAAAGCTTGGCAGAGAAAGGGGTACTGGAGGTTGGCTTCCCAGGAGGGCCAGTTTATTTGTTTATTTGTGAAATCAGTTTACAACCTTTGAGCCAGAGGCTCGTTTCCAAAGGTACCTCGTCACATTAAAGACATACATAGAGTTTTAGGTTACATAGCATAGGTTTGCAAAACAATAGGCATTCAACAGAGGTGCCACGTCACACTGAGGTCAGACAAAATACATTTAGGTTACAGGGTACATGTAATTGAGAACAGGTGTTACACAAGTTGGTATCAAAAATTGAGCAATCTAATAGGTATACAATGAAAGAGCTGGCACTGGACAGGTTAGACATAGGTACGGTGTACTGGGAAGCGGTGGTGGGGATGGCTAGGTGGAGAGCCGCCCGGTGGGCGTTGTCATGAGAAGTCGAGTTGGAGGCTACTTTCAGAGACAGGAGCAGCTACGAGTGTTGAAGAGTTGGTTTCAAAGAGTGGTTTTGAACTTGGAGATGGTGGTGGCTTTGGTGATAGGGGCAGGGAGAGAGTTAAACCAGGATGGGGCTCTGTAGCAGAAGTACCTCTGGCCATGGCTGGTTCTTGATCTGGGGACCATTAGAGTGGTCTTGTTGGATGACCGTGTTGCAATAGTGGGTGGGATCTGGTGGATGGATGCCGTTACCCCAGGGGGGAGAGCCCGAGTAGGGTTTTTTTGTGAGGAGGCAGGTTTGATATCGGAGCCGTTCATCCAGGGTAAGGAGTTTAGCCCGTCATACAGCTGACAGGTGTGTGTGAGCCTGGGGCACCAGTAATCAATCTGCAGGCTATATTCAGGGTTAAGTGAATTTTTTGAGTGCAGTCGTCGGCAGCACTATAGACTGGTAGACCATAGTCTACAAGGGACAAAACGGAGGACGAATAGCGAGCCGGAGCACATTTGGGGAAGGCAGGTTCTATGGCTGGAAGAGGATGCCAAGCCGTGTGTTAGTGGCGGATGTTAGGCATCAATGTGGTTGTGAAATGTGAGGGCTGAGTCGAAGGTAACCCAAGGTATTTGTAGGAGCAGACTTGTTCCAGTGGCTGTTTGGTACTAGGAAGGATATAGAGTGGGTGGTTGCTAGCTTTGTTTTGGGGTGGGAAAAGAGCATAGCTTTGTTTGTTTTTAAGATTGATGACAAGTCTGGCCCTTAAACCAAGCTTGCATTATTGAAAGACTGCTGTAGGGTGTCCTGAAGGGAAATGGGATTGAGGTGGGTGGCAAAGGACAGCGCCATCTGCATACAGGAGAATTTTGCCAGGGCATGCACTGGGCAGGGTGTTCAGATAGAGTGAGAGAGAAGGGGCCCAGGATGGAGCCTTGGGGACCCCAGAGGAATGGGATGGGTATCAGAGAGTATCCCATTGATTTTAACATACTGTGATCGAGCTGCTAGATAGCTTGTGCACCATGCTAGGGGCCAGCCAGAGACCAGTGTGGCAGAGAGCATTCACAGAAGAGGATGGGAGACGGTGTCGAAAGCCTTTGAGAGGTCGATGAACACTGCACCAGCTAGGGAGCTGGTATCCAAGGAGGAGTGAGGAAGTTGGAGAATTAATTAGGGCAGTGCTGGTACTGTGACCAGCATGGAAGCCATGTTGCTCTGGGGACAAGATGTTATGCTTAGCCAGATAATCAGTGATTTGAATGGCCACCACTTTCTCCAGGGCTTCTAGACAGGGGAGAGATGGAGATTGGTCAGAAGTTGCTGGTCACCACCTGTCGCCTTTATGAATTGGTGTGATTATGGCTGTTTTCCAAGCCGGGAAATTGTTCCAGGCAGAACGATTGGTTAATTAGGCTGGTGAGTGGGCAAGGACTTCATCTAGCACCAGCCTGAGGATACTGGGGTCCACTGAGTCACTGCCGGGACTGTTGCTATTCAAAGCTTTGATTAGGATTGGTCTGGCTTCCCGGGCGGAAATCTTGCGCAGGTGGAAGCTGGGGTGCTGGAGGACAGGGGGAGGTTGGTTGGGGGGAGGGTCAAAGAAATTACTAGGGAGGACTGAGCTAAGGTCAGTGAAAGCGGTGTTGAGCCAGTTAGCTATGGTGGCAGGCTCGGTGGTGGTAGTGCCATTGCTAGTGAGCTGGGATGAGGCAGGGGAGCATGATTTTCCATTTAGTTGTTTAATATTATCCCAGAAAGTCCTGGCCGAGCCCCAGGAGGAGGTAAGGGTGGCCTGGTAATGGTCGGCCTTGGCTTTCCGGATGGCCCAAGAGCACTTATTCCGGGCTGCATTGTAAGCCTGCCTATCAGACAGCCGACCCGTTTCAGTGGCAAGGTGCCAGAGGTTATCCCGATTTCTTAGTAATTGTAGAAGGGGCAGGGCTAACCCAGGGTGCATTCTGCTTTTTGGACCGGATTTTGGTGAAGGGTGCAAAGAGATCACAGGCCATGTTGAAGGTGTGTGTGAAGAAGGCGAGGGCAGTGTCAATGTTGGTTGCACGATGAATGGGGGACCAGTTTATCTGGGTGAGGAATAGTTTAAGTTTTTGCAGCCCACCAGGGTGGAGGCGCCTGCAGAGGGTGGTCTGGGCTTTGGGTTTGGGATTGGGGACTGCCCAATGAAATAGGATAGGGGAGTGGTCGCTTAGGGAGCCTGGTAGGACCTGGATGTTTTGGATTTTTTGGGGTCGGTTGGTTATAATAACATCCAGAAGGGTGCTGGTTCCTCTCTCTTAGGGTTTATTCTCGTGGGCTGGGTGACGAGTTGCATCAGGTCTTGGGCAGCAAATGAGTCTCTGATCGCGGAAGAGGAGGTGCTGAGCCAATTTACGTTAAGGTCCCCAACTAGGATTTGTTCTGCCTTATGGTGGAGGGAGGCCAGATAGTCAGTTAAAGATACCAGGGCCGGGTGCTGGTTCTTTGGGGGAACGTAGGCCGTGGTGAGATAGAGAGGGCCCCTAGAGGGGTCCGGGGTGAGTTTGAGGGTAAGAGCCTGGGCCCCATTTACAAGGGCAGGGGTGGGGAGGCGTGTCCAAGTATTGTGTCCCTAGTAGATTGCACAGCCTCCCCTCGCTTGCCTACTCGGTCCTCCTGGTATAAGGTATAGCCTGGGAGGGAGACAAATGAGTCAGGGGTGGATTTGACAGCCAGGTTTCAACCAGGGCTATGATGTCTGGTTGATGAGCCATGGCCCAGCACTGTGGGCATCAAATTTTTCAGCAGGCTGCATATGTTCATGGAGGCTATTTGGAGACCAGTGGGCCGAGTGGGTGGGTGGGAGGGCAGGGCCTGGGTTTAGTTGGGATAGAGTGACACAGTGATGGTTCCTGGTATTTTAGTGATGCCACAACCTCTAGCCTACTGCCCGACACAGAGGTCAGTTGCAGGTGTTGGATTCTGTTGCATCCAAGGGATCATCAGACTGGTAAAACCTAAAGAAGTCCTCCCATTAGCATCCAAGGGATCTTGGGCCAAACAGCATGGCCTTGGTCTTGTTTGTGTTAAGGACCATCTTGTTGAGGACAAGCCATTGCTTGAGGGATCTCAGATCCTCTTGTAGCCAGGAGCTGAGGTCTCCTAGGTTAGTGGAGGGACAATAAAGGACGGCATCGTCCGCATACTGGACCACTGGGCTCCCACCGCAGTGTTCGCTGAGTTCGTTGATGAAGAGGGAGAAGAGTAGGGGGCCAAGGATAGACCCTTGCGGCACTCCCTCTGTTAATGGGAGCGGCTCCAATATGGAGTCTTTCCACTTTACCCTCTGTGAGCGCCCATTTAGGTAGCTATCGAACCACATAAGGGAGTGGCTGTCTAGACCCACATTGCTCAGCTTGGTCAGTAACTGGTTATGGTTGAACAGGTCAAATTCCTTCGATAGGTCGATAAAGACCGCTCCAGTTGGAGTCCCCTTATCCAATTCTCTGAGAACATCAGTAGAGAATTTGGTGAGGGCGGTGTCTGTCCCATGCCCAGTTCTGAAGCCATGCTGGGAGGGTGTCAGGAGTTGATGGAACTCCAGGTATTCACGGAGTTGCCCGTAGATCAGCCTTTTTTTATCTTTGCCAGGCTGCAAAGCAGGGAGATTGACCTGTAATTGCTAGTGGACTCCCTCTGGCCTCCCTTGTGGATAGGGACCATGTAGGCCTGTTTCCATAGTTCAGGGGTAGCGCCCTTTTTTAAGGATCGGTTAGGGAGCCAGGTTAAGGGCCTGACTAGGGACTGGGTCCCTTCCTTCAATATCCTGGGGTGAATCCCGTCTGGTCCCCCGGATCCAGAGGTTTTGAGAGTCATTAGCAATGGGAGGACTTCTTTAGGTTTTACCAGTCTGATGTGGAAGGTTGGGTGGTCCAGATTAGGGAGTGACCACCCATTAGGGTCGGAGTGGAGGGGAGGCAGTCCAGCCTTGTAATGGTCGAGGTTCATGAAATGGCGGTTGAGTGCCATGGCGATACTGGGGTCGTCGTTAGTTAGTTGACCATTTACCTCGATGGGGCCGTGTTTGGTCTTGCAGTTCCCCTTTAGTAACCCATTTATGTGTGCCCAGAAAAGTCAAGGGTTTTCTAGATTCTTTTTCTGTAATTGTGTGACATACTCCCTTTTGGCCACTTTGATGGCCAGCTTACACCTGTTTCTGAGAGTTTTGTAGCTCAGCAGGTCTGCAGGTAGGGTGGAGAGCTTGTATTTTTTCCAGGCTTTATCCTGGTTTTTCATTAGGGATTTCAAGGGGGGGGTGATCCACTTGTAGCAGATATCCTTTGTATGGAGTTTCTTCATGGGGGCAAAGAGTTTGGCTGCCATAAGGATTGTTCGCTGAAAGAAGGCCACAGCCTCATACAGTGAGGGGAGGAATTTGATTGGGCCCTAGTCAATGCTGTTTAGGTAGTTTGATAGATGTTCGGGTAGTAGATGGGTGAAGTCCCTTGCTGCCAGGCTTTGCGGTCGGAACCTGGGAGCCCTGTTTTTCCAGATGCAGAATATGGGGGAGTGGTCACTCAGGGCATCCGCTAAGGTGCCTGCCACCTGTATGTTATCAGATTTGCTCACTAGCACCGAACCAAGCGTGGAATGGTTCCCTGTTTTGTGGTTCATTCGTGTGGGCCCAGAGATAACCTGCACTAGGTTAGCTTCCTGTACCAAACCTTTTATGGAATGGTTTTCATTTGTTGCCCAATTTAGATTAAAGTCCCCCAGAATGAATATCTCAGAGGAGACCTCCTCGGAGAGGTCCTTTAGGCCTGTCTTGAGTGATGTACGAGCATTCTTTGGAGGGTTGTATATGCACCCAATGTTGAGGTGCTTGCAAGCGCCAAGGGTGATGCATACAAAGACAGAGTCACCTTCCGTGCTGGTAGTGTTTTGCAGGTTAACCTGAGCAGAGTTAAGGGTGTCCTTCATGTAGATTAGGACCCCTCCCCCCCTCTTTTATTCACTCTATCTTTTCTATAGGAGTGGTACCTGAGGGCTGCGACCTCATGTAGGAGTACATGAGGTTTGAGCCAGGTTTCTGATATGGCAAGGACATCTGGATTGTACAGGACCAGCCAGGCTTGTACTTCATGCATCTTGGATCGTAAGCTACATATGTTCATATGTGCAATCCACATGTCCTTCGTGGACGCCCAGTGAGGGTCCTGAGGGGAGGAAATCAGGAGGCTGTTAGGAGGGGGTCCAGGATTAGGCTGGATGTCACCTTCCATTAGCAGGAGGGCAGCAATGAGACAGAGTGAGGGGAGACTAGGGAGGGGGAGTAGATTAGTGCAGAGTCTTATCTTAGTGAATAGTAAGGTTGAGTACCAAATACCTTTCCTGTAGAATTCATGGGCAATCAGGAGTGACTGCATACTATTGTGGGAGGGGGAGTAGCATTGCCAGTAGGGGTGTGGCGGGGTCTTGGGTGGAGGTGGGCTTCTGGAGTCCGAGTCTCCTACGCTAATTAGCCTATCAACCCAGAGTAGGAACAGGATGTAGAGGGTGGCCAGGAGTAGCTCTCTGTTTGGGCAGCAAAGATTTGGTGATCCATGCTTTATGGGCATCCTTGTAGGAATGGGACTTTTTAGCCAAAGAGGGAAAGTTCGAATGAGGGAAAGGCTTTATGTCTTAGCGTAGTCACCCTATGTCCTGGGTACTCCGCTACTGTTCAAACCCCTATCTCGTGGAACACTGAGTCCCTTGTGTGAGGGACTGATCAGGGGAAAGACCGGGCCCTATGGGATTAACTCCTAATGTAGGACTGGTATGTGCCGCTCACCCCCTTAGGAAGGTAGGTCTGATCGTGAGCAGCAAGTGAGATTTGCAGTACCTTCTGAGGTGCTGGCCTCCTGACTGTAGTTACGTGCCACCAGGAATTTGGAGGGTTAACAGGCTAAAATACTGTCTATAACACAGGGATCACCATGTGCAAATGGATCCTCAATACTCTAGCAGACTCGGGTCAATGGCCACCTGTTACTATCAATGCTCCTATAAGCAAATTGACAGTTAATTTCAATATGTCATCAGTCTGCACTATGCAGATGCAGTAGTCTGTCACAGGGAAGTTGCTCAGAGACCGGTATGAGTATCGTGAGGGGTCTGCTTTCCTAGTTATACATACAATCAAGATCTTAGAAAGAGGCAATCATGCAGGCTATACAGTAGTTGCAAGTTAATTAGTCTTGCATATACGGTCAACAGGCAATAGTTCTAGTCTATGCATATACTGTACTTCACCCTTGGAGAGGAAGATTGCATGGAGCCCTATTAGTACCGCTGTTGTGACTGGAAGAGTAACAATATTATCCAAAAGTGACTACACCCTGTTCCTGTATATGTTCAAATTAGACACTTTAACTTAGGTTCAGCAAGAATGAGGGTTAAACCTGACTAGCTCTCTGTCTAAGGAGTTAGCTTGTTTGCAGATAATGTAACAAGTTTCCTTGTTGGAGAAATACAAAAAGGGGTGGTGAGAAAGGGACGGGAGACTGATCGTGCTGCCACTTCACTGATTGGCTCCCTGTCCGAGGTGGGCGTGGTCAGAGAGAATTTAATGGGAGGAGGGAATGAGGTGGACTGGTGGGTCGAAAAATCAGCCCCTTGTTGCTGAGCCCCCTGTGTCTCTCTCCTGTAGCGACCTTCAACAATACTGTACTGCGCTGTTCTTCGAGGGAGGTCCGCCCGGTTCGCAGTAGCATACTGGCGCCTCAACCCCGAGGTTCACTGCTTTCTTCAGAAAAAAAGGTTTGCAAAAGTCCGTTTGGAGGGGGGAAACGAGCAGCCCCAGCCACCTCTCCTCCCCCTGCAAAAAGTTGTTGTGCTGCTGATTCACCGGCCGTAACACTTAATTTTTAACAGTTTGTTGAAATTTAAGTGTTAGTGCTCTAATAGAAGCTATATCTCCTCTATTTCAGATTGACATTCCTGAATCAAAAAGGCCAGAGATAGTGCCTGCTGCACCGTTAACATTTGCAGTATTATGCCTAGAGTGTAGTTTACTCTTAACATTAGGTGCCGGTCTAAAAACTCTTAAGTGTTCAGTGGCATGAGGTCCACTAACTGGATCATTTGTGTGTTTAGTAAGCAGCTACAATGTCTACAAGCATCATACTGAAAAATTTAGAAGTGCTGGTTGTATGACAGAGACCAAACTCAGCCATATTCCAATGTGTCAGATTTAAAATAACTGGGACATGCACGAATTGCACATTGTTAATCAAAGCTACTGGAAGGGAAGTGGCAGTCAGACCACTAGGAAGACCAGGCTCCTGAGGACATTCAGTCAGTTCTTCTTCTTCAGTGGGTGGGACCACAAAAAGGAACATAACTTCAGTAGCCATACAGTTGTGCAGAGAGAAAGCTTGGGACTCTTCAGAAGTGAGCTGGTCACAAAAGGTAGGATCTATTAAGGCAGTTAAATTGTAGAGACCAGTGTGTCTAGAAGTGGCTTGTCGAATAGAGAGTGTACCGGTTGGTGCACTTCCTATGTTGGGCCATCCATTAAAAGTTCCTTTAGACAGATGTCCTAAGGAAGTGTGTAACCATTATAATCAGTTTCCCATTGTATCTGCAATGTGGATTTGTCTGGGGCTATAACCATGGCATTAAGATAGGCGTCTGAGCCTTTCTTAACAGTAGTCAATTTGTTAGGGACTTCAATAAGTACTCCCTTGGGGCCGGAGATGGGTGTATCTCTAGCTGAATGTTCAAGGTTCTGAAGCAAATGTGATATGCATCATCTGTGGTCAGTCATAAGGGGTTTGTCTTGAAAGTAAATCAAAGAAAGTAGTCCCACCAGGAAGAGGAGGTGCAAGATAGCCATCTTGCCAGATTATCTGAAAGAAACAGAGAAGGATGGTTAAGTGAGGAGTACTATTCTGCCCTAAGTGGGTTGGGAAAAGTAATTAGTCACCTTTTTACAACTTGAGCTGATTAGCATGGAACCACTTGTCAGTGGTTTGTTTTTGATAAACAACAGGGCTGAGTTTGTTGGCAATGGGAAATGGGCCTTCCCATTTGCTGATATTTGAGTGAGCCGGTGGTCTGTACTGGAGAAGCATGACTTGATCTCCAACTTACCAGTCGACTTCCTTTGCATGCTTATCAAAATGGGTGTTTGCTTGTTGTTGGGCCTTACCCATATGATTTGCAGTGAACAAATGTGTCTTCATGATGTCATCACAAAGTTTTTCAACATATTTATCCACAGACACCCTATCTGCAGTAGGAGTGTGGAGGTCAATCAACAGGTGCTCAGGTAATCTCATGGCTCTACCAGTCATAACCTCATATGGTGTACACTGAGTAGTTGCTGCAGGAGTGCCTCTGACTGCCATCAGCAGTAGTGGCAAGAAAGAATCCCAATCCTTGAGATTGTCATTGATGAATTTGCATAACATCTGTTTGATTCTTCTGTTTGCTCTTTCTACCTGGCCTGAGGATTGAGGATGGTATGGGATGTGGAATTTGTGATCTACTCCACGCATTTGGAGTGTCTCCTTTATCAGCTCAGCTGTAAAACTGGTTCCCTGGTCTGAGTCTATCTTAAGGGGTAGGCCCCACCTGAAGAACAATTGATCCACCAGGATCTTGGCAGTTGTCTGCCATGTTATTCTGAGTTGGGAATGCCTCAACCCACTTGGAAAACAAATCTGTGACAACAAGTGCATACTTGTTGTTCTTACTGGAGTTAGTCAGTGGGCCAATGAAATCAATTTGTATCGCATTCCATGGTCCAGATTGCCTTTGTGGCAGTAGTTTGGCATTTCTTTTTACTGAAATAGGATTATTGTGGGCACACAGTATGCAGTTGTCCACACAGTGTTCCACGTCCTTGGTCATACCAGGCCACTAGACGATAGTTTTAAGTTTCTAGATGGTGTTATCTGCCCCCTAGTGTCCACCAGTGGGGGTGTCATGAACCATATGGATGAATTTGGTTCATAAGGATTGTGGTACAACCCACAGTTTGTGACCTGTATTGTCCTTCCAATACCAAATCAGTTTCTGATCATGAGATAGGTGTATGCTGTCACAATGTCTTTTGTATGGACTACCAGTAGGTAGTTCCTGTTCAGTTCCTTTGTCCAGATATTTGAACACATCTTTTAGTTCTGGGTCAGATTTCTGTGCAGCAGAAAGGTTCAGTGGAGGTTCTGGTTGCAGTTTCTACCTGTTGTTGGCAGCTAAGAAAATGGCTGCCACAGCTACTGGGTGAGTCATTGACCATATCTTCCCCCCTCAAGTGCCGGCTTTGGCAAGTGAGCCCGCTCGATCATTGAATTCATGATAAGGGTCAGTTCTGCAGTGAGCCTTTACCTTGTGAATGTACAGTCTATGAGTAAACTGTTGAGTCAGTGTGTGTATATACACAAACAAATCCCTGTAGTTGACAGGTGTGCCATCAGATGATGTAAAATTGTTTTTCACCCAGAATGATAGAAATTCAGTAAGGGAAGAACAGACCCAGTTGGAGTCTGTAAAGATGATAGCATCCTTAGCACCATAGGGCATGACCTCTAAAGCACAGGCCACAGCTGCCAATTTGGCATACTGTGAGGAAATTAAAGTACATTTCCAAGCAATGCGCATGAAATCGCCATCTGTATAGACTATGAACACACCAGATCCTGCTACCTGTTATCCCTCCACATAAGAGGCGGAGCCATCTGTGAAGACATGATACATGGCTGTATCCTCTAAGATAGCTGGGGTAGCTGGTAAGAAGGGTCCCAGCTTAGGTATGTCAGGAGGTTGTACTGCACAATCATGGGGCTTACCTGTGTAGAGTAGGCCATGAGCTATGATGGATGGCATTTTTGCAGGTAGTATTTCAATGTCCCTGTCCTAAAAAAGCAAAGACTAGTGGGTGAGTCTGGTATTAGAATCTGAGCCATCTTTCACTTTGTCTGAAAGTAAGAGGTATGTTGGGGTGTGACAGGTATGCAAGATGATAGGTGCATACCCAATGATGTGCCTGAAATGTTTGACAGCCCAGTAGGTTGCCAAGAATGTTCCTTCAGAGGCTATACTTTCCCTCTCTACTGGGGACAGCATCTGAGAAGCATAAGCAATGGGCCTGAAATACCCATTGTACTTTTGTGCCAGCACTGCAGATATGGTCACATCAGATGTGGCAGTTTCCAAATGGAATGGAAGATCTGGGTTAGGATTAATGAATGCTGGGGCTGAGGCTAAGGCCTATTTCAGCTGTGTCACAGTATCAGTGTGAGTGGGACCCCATGTCCATGGGACATCCTTTTTCAGAAGTTCATACAAGGGAGCGGCCTTCAAGGCAAAGTCAGGGATAAAACTCCTGGAATAGTTTACCATTCCTAAGAAGCATGAGTGTTGTCACACTAGTAGGAAGTGACAGATCTTGCAAGCCCTGGATCTTCTTGACAGCTGGGCTCCTACCATGGTCTGTAATGTGCAGGCCAAGGAAAATGATCTCCTTCTTACACAGTTGTGCTTGGGAGGGATTGCACTTGAGGCCTGCTCTCTTGAGGAGAAACAGAAGTTCGTCTAGAAGGGCCAAATGATCTTCTTTCATGGTGGTTGCCAGAAACAAGTCATCCACATACTGCAGGAGACACTGGGGTGTGAAGAACCCCTGCAGAGCATCCATCAAGTAGAGAAGGAAGAGGAAGGGCCTACTGTGAATACCCTGGCAGAGGCACGTCCAGGTGTATTGATGTCCATCAAAGGAGAAACCAATTTGTACTGGCTTGCCTGTGCTAATGGGAGTGACCACAACCCATTAGAAATGTCAAGAGCTGTGAACCACCTTTTGTCAGGTGTTGATGCTACGGATGGTGCGCAGCTAGGAGTAACCTGATTGAGTTTTCTGTAGTCAATCATGAGTCTCCAGGCCCTATTCAGTTTCTTAACCGGCCAAATAGGTGAATTGACAGTAGAGACACAGGTTCTAATCACTCCTTGCTGAAGCAGTGATTGGATGGTTTCCCTAAGTGACAGCAAAGCTTCAGAATGAAATGGATACTGCTTCTGTCTGTCTCACAGGGTCAGGCCCTGTGATTTCAATGGCAGTGTGCATCCTACCACAATCATGTTTGTTGATGGCAAACATGTCAAAGTGTTTTTCCAGAAAGGGTGCGAGCTCAGAAAGCAGGTTATGACTTTTGAACAAAGCCATGATGTCATACTCCTTGTTGTTATGGGAGATATCTGCTACCACATGCAAACCTGGGATGGTAACAGCATGACGCTGTCCTTTGATCTGAATTTGTAGCCTGTTGGTTAGATCCACTACACAGCCATGTAATGCTAAGAAATCAATTCTCAGAATGCTGGGATGATGATGTAGAACCATGAGGTCAAAGGCAAAATTAATCCAGAGGTGGCCTACCACCACAGGTAGAGAAATAGATTGGTAGATGTGTAGCTCGATACCATCTACACCCTGTGAACTGGTCTTCCAGAGGGCAAACCACTCAGATGAGACTGTGTCCTCATCATGGAGGACTGACATGACTGCCCTAGTGTCCAGAAGCATGGTAAGTTGGCGACCCCCGACCGTGGCCTTTACACAAGACCATCCATTTGTGTCAACAATCAGGTGACTCACAATCCAGACCGAGGCCTGTAATTGTCAATCTGTGCATTCAGAATAAACATTGTCTTCCTATTCCTGAAATCAAAGGCCTGTGGGGTCTTTTACAGCCTCCTGTATGTCTTGCACCGGGTACAAGTGTACTTGTGACTTCACAGGTGTAGTGATGGCCTGCACTGACAGTTCTGCCTTGGATATTGCATCGGCCTGGCCAAAAACTGATGTAACTTCCCCACGGCTGCTCAATGACTCGACAGCCAGGGCTAATGCAGCTATAGTTTGTGTAACTGCAGTTCTTTTTTTTGCACAAATTTCCTCCAACAGCTTGTGGTGGTTCTCATTCTCTTCTCTGACTTGTCGATAGCTAGGACTGTTTTGATATTGGTTCTGGCTATTCTGTTGGGCATTTGGATTTTTTCAACTGCCTTTGCTGTCCTTGTTCCTGTTGTTTCTGTAGTTCCCGTCCCCCCCAACCTTGTATGACTGTTTGTCATCAGAAGAGGTAGAAGTGTTCTGGTTATTTCCCTCCACTGCATAGTGGGTGGGGGCATCTGAGGTAAGCTGTACTGCAGCTATCTTGTTCAATTTGCTGGAAGAAAGGGTATGGAGATAGACCTGGTAGGCTGGCTCCATCTTAGTGAGGATAGCCTCAAACTTGTCAATGTCCAGGAAAACATTAAGCTCGACCTTTTCCTGCAAGGCCAGATATATGTTCCGGATGTACAAATCCTTGTACTCAATTTGGTTCATGTCAAAGTCCTCATCTGCCAGTGACTTCCCAGTTCTCTATGCAAGCCACAACCATTGATGGTAGATGGCTGGGCTTTTCTTTGCACCTTGCTCAACTTTGTATACCATGCACATTCCCATGATTCCCAGGGAGTTTGCACTAATGAGTGCAGCTGCGATTTCATCAAAGGTCAAGTTTTCAGCATTTCACACTGTCTCTGAGAGCTTAGCCCAGAGGGTTGGTGTGACTGTTTGTCACAAGACTTGAACCTGGTACTGGGGTTGGAGAGAGAGCTTCTCGCAAAGACAGCATACTTTCTTCAAGTGGCAACTGAGATTGTCTGTTGGGCCCATTTGCCCGATACTCTATACAATATGCTGGACAGGATGAACGACTTGCAGGGGGTTTGAACTATGTGTAGTTGCACCCAGCTCAGTACGTTGCATAGTCCCGCGAACCGCAGCCTCTGCTGCCACATCAGCGATCATCTTGTTTGTGTGATCCTGACTGATGTACTCTTTAAGCATCTTGTCAATTTGATCCCAGATGGCCTTCTTTTGATCCTCCAGGACAGAAATCCTACCGATCGCGTCACTAATCATGCCGCGACTCTCTGGCTCATCGCTCCTAATAATGGGAATGAGCGGAGGTGCATTACAGATTACAGGGCCTCTGCCTGTGTCATGGGGCTGCCATCTTGGCATTGTACATGGCAT
Organism: Neoceratodus forsteri; assembly: GCA_016271365.2. Classification (NCBI taxonomy): domain Eukaryota; kingdom Metazoa; phylum Chordata; order Ceratodontiformes; family Ceratodontidae; genus Neoceratodus; species Neoceratodus forsteri. Next base: position 797,426,102 of record CM057459.1, on the reverse strand, counting down.
CCACCATGTTTGCATGGATGTGGCAACACAGGGTGCATGCCAACATCGGCACCATCTTGTGAATGGTAAGCAGAAGTTGCTTCACCATGGAGGTTGGATTTACGTGTGATGTGGCATGCCTCGTCATCAAAGTCAGAGTCATCATCTTGCTGGATGACATAATCTCAATGGGCGTATACTGAAACCTGTTCATGGCCTTAACATTGCCAGCAAGAACTTCCCATTGATGGCACAGCTTCGCCATATTTTGTCTACATTTCTTGTGAGACTTTTGTAGTGCTCTGCTCAATACCTCTCTCAACCTCTTTTTACAACATTCTATATGCGGCGCACAATTCAACATTTTCCCTAAACTCTTTATCCAACTCACAGCTCATACACTTGTAATCCTCTTTCAACTCAGCATTCTCATCTCTCATTCATATCACTCAAAATATCATTCAAATGTGTTGTTTCTTATCACATTTCAACCTTTTGCAATCATCTCTCAATAAACATAACTCTCACTCAGTGTCTTGAGCAGTACAGTACAGCAGTCTGGAATTAGCATCACAGAGTGACTGGTGTCTCCTCCATTAGTTTCCTTTCCTTTTTCTGTAATTTCAATGCCTGCAAGCCCATCTCTTTTTTTAGAGATGCATTTTGCAGTTCAAGAGAGGCATACCTCACTGTAAGACTCTCAACAGCGATATGTAGAGCATCAACCAAGAGACCTTTATGGTTGTATTTCTTGGTTGTTTGTTTGGACTCTAAGTAATGGTCAGATATTAGTAGCAATGGTTTTTCTGCAGATTTTGTGTCCAGCACAAACTCTGTCCATCCGCCGTGGGATGTGAGGTAGTTTGAGACATCGAGTCTCAGTTCTGTGCACAGATCAGCTATAACAAATAAGAGAACAAAATTTGGGTTTTGGTGGGAAATGGAGTAGTAGTTCTTCTATAGAACTTCTTTAGCCCCCCTGAGGCTCTTCAACAATCTGTATGCAAAATGGGGTTGGGGTCCCTTTAAATGATGTCACAAAACTCTCAAATAGGTTCCAATTATATTTATTTTTATTTTTATTCCCCTATGTTTCATTCCCCAAATGGAGCTTGTTCACGGGGTATTTTCTTTTTCTTTTTCTTTTTCTTTTCTTTTCTGTTGCAGCAATCTGTTAATATTAATATATAGAATTCAGTATCTCTTTGTGTTCAATTCATGCTTACTAACGTTTTACAACATTCTAATATACTGTAGATCATACCAGACAATGCTCTATGTTCTTTCTTCCCATTTATTTCATTTTCTGCAATTGCAGTCTAGCACTGTGTTTTTCCATTATTTAACCTGAAATCACATAAACATGGTTAGATTTGTATGAATCTGCCATAATCTGATTGGTTTCCACAGTTAATAAACTTGTACCACTTGTATAACTGAGGGCACAGCCTACCTTAGCTGCTTTCAGACTATTTTCAACTTCCATTAAGTTTATCTGTGAATACATAATATAAAGTTATCTTTGTTACTTGATTGCTTAATTTTTCAGTTTCTCCAATTTCAATGCATAGAGCTGGCTCTTTAACTTCACTTCTAGTAGTACTTACAAAAAGAGTGTCATCTGAAAATGCCAAATGCTCTGTACTACGCCACTCAAAGCTGCTGATCGTCCATGTAGTCAGGTTTGCTGTCTCCCCTGAGACCTCTTGTGCTCGTTTTGCTGAATTCCCATGAGTGGACATCAAAACGCAATGACATCACGCTCGCACCACCGTGCATGCGTGGAAAGACTGCCTAGACAGTATATTGCTGATCTCCTGTCCAGAGACATGGGAATTCAGCTGCAAAACAGGCATTTTAGATTACAGCAAGTTTTATACATTCTCTGTAGTCCTTTTATTTTGAACAAAGTCATTATACTTATTTAATGCTTTCATTCTTAACTGTTAGAATTTACTGTTTGTCTACATATTCTATTCATTAAACACTACTGGGGGTTCTTGGGTATAACAGTGTGCAAGCTTGATGAAAAGGACATTATATACATATGATATAACTGTTTTTACTGTTATATACTTTATCATTTGCTAATGAGTTTTCTTATTGTTACAGTAAACCAAATAATGATGTTATTGCCTATGTTTCACATTCTACACTGACTTACACACCTGGGAGGTTAAACGATCATGATTAATTGTACCTCATGATTATTAACTTCTTCATTATATATCAAATTTTCCTTCTTTGCATATATTCTGAATTACATATTGCCATCATGTTGTAGAAAGATCTTTCTAAAGGCTTTTACACAGTTGTTTCTGATTTTACTTTGCCGAAAATACTGTACTGTGCTCCATGGTATATTCTAGTCGGTTCATCTGTAAGGTTAAGGTGCTATATTTATTCCTGTTATACAAGAGGAGCTGCTTTACTGAATTGTAATCTATAGTGTATAAATTTGCTATGACCTTTTCTTTACTTTACTTTTCGTACCATAGAAAGATCTTTCTCTGGACATTATACATTTGTTTACAATTGTGTTTCCTATGTACAAAAAAAGATCACCCTGGACATAAAAGATTTTTTTATATATACATGTATGATCTCTGTACAAATTCTCAAAGAATAATATATATCTTAACTAAGTATCAGGTAAGGTCACTTCAGAATGCACCCACTTATTCTTTTCACAGCACATCTAGGTGCACACATGCCAATTTTTCTCTATATTCATACCTATGCTACTCTCTAAGGTTCCCATATGAAAGATCCGCCTCAATTCTGCTGCTAGTAATGCATCTCTAAAACTACCTCCTCTTGGTGGCATTTGTACTTTTTCCAGACCCAAAACATCAGGGATGCACCATTATGTCCAGCGTCATTAAAGTGTCTAGCTACTGGTGAATTAACATCTCTGTTTCTTATATCTTCCTTATTCTCTTTTATCCTATATCATAGTTCTCTGCTGGTTTGTCCAACATACATGTCACAAGGACATTGCACTAAATAAATTACTCCTGCAGTACTACATGAAATGTGTTGCTTAATCTCAAATGTACACTGTGTGTGTGGATGAATTTACAACTGTTTCTTAGATGTGTGACTACAAACGCTGCATTTCCCATATGGTACCATTGCTGGGGCTAATGGGCCTAATAGTAGCAAGGCACGCATATTTTCTGGTGTTTTAAATTGTGACTGCACTAGCAAGTCTTTTAGGTCCTTTAGCTTTTTAGCTACCACTATAGGTCTTTTCTGCAGTGTATCTGTTCATTCATTATCTGGTTGCACGAGATACCAGTGCTTATTCACCATTTTCCTAATCTCAGTCATTTTATGATTGTATTTTGTAGAAAGACTAAGCCTTGTGCATCCATCTGTGTTCCCTCTTGGCTGAGTAGATCTTTCCTATCCTTATTTTTTATTCTATTCTCAGCTTGTTCTAGGACCTTGGTTTTATACCCTTTTTCTCTAAATTTTTGTAACATAATTTTTGTTTCATCCTCTGTGTTGTCCTTTTTACTACAATTTATTTTGGCAAACGTTAACTGAGCATAAGGTATGATCTTCTTAAGTTTCTGTTCATGAAAACTTCTATTGTGCAGGAGTGTATTCCAATCAGTGGGTTTTCTGAACAGGGATGTTTCAATTCTTCCATTCTCTTTTATGATCTGCACGTCCAGATACGACACTCTGGGTGAGATATTCAAAGGGGATGCACATGGCGCAACAGTGTTGCATCATGCGCAACCCACTGATGCACCCCAGCATGATATTCAAAGGGGGATGTTGCGCTGTGCAATTCCTGATGCACCGGGTTGCACCAGTAATATATGCAGCGCAAATGCGGGGGGCATGCCCATGCATATGCGGCACATCCCGATATTCAGCCCAGGATGTGTGGTGCATATGCAGGCACAAACCTGCCTTGTGCCACTCAGGGGGGCACAAAGATGTGCCAGTTAAAAGCAGGAACAAATCCTGGCCACCCACAGGTGAGCTGCCATATTGCAGGGTGCAACACGGCATCAGCCAGCTGTGGGTGGCCACCCGCCCACCCAGAACACAGTCCACATGCTCCCTGCCCAGGAAGCATTGTACACCCCCATCATCCAGTCGTGGGCATAAACATGTATTATCCCTGGTGGTCCAGTGGACCCTACCCCATCATCCAATCGTGGGTGTATAAGAAATGAAACCCTGGTGGTCCAGTGGACCTGCTCCCCTGCCCGATCGTGGGCAAATGAATTAAACATTTCCCTGGTGGTCCAGTGGACCCAATCCCCAGCTCAATCACTGGCTTTAGGTGTACATATATCCCCTGGTGACCTAGCGGTACCCCCCACCTGCCCACTCAGACCCGCTAACCCACTCCCCCCAAGTCAGCAGTGGGTGGCATCTCCCCACCAGCAAGCCACCCGGCCACCCACGACTGACAGCATACAGTACAGCTGTAGCCCGTGGTCCCCGCAGGGCCAATGGGCATAGGCTACTGCACTGCACTACACGGTCCTGGAATGTGAATGGGTTCATTCACAGTTTTCGGACTGTGTAGTACGTATGGTCTGCATGCCCATTGGCCCACACGAAGAGACCAATGGAGCGGCTGTGCTGATGCTGCTGTCAGTCGGCTGAGTAACGAGGCGGCTGCAGGTGAGAAACGCTGCCACCCGCGGCTGACTGGAGGCAGAAAACGGGTCTGTGGGCTGAATGAAAGCGACTGAAAGTACCAGGTGACATATGTACACCTAAGCTCTAATCGGAAGCTGGGGATCGAGAGTCACTGGACCACCAGAAACTGTTGAATTCATTTGCCCACGCTCAGAGATCAGGTCCACTGGACCACCAGGGATATGTTTATGTCATTTGCCTGCAATTGGGTAGGGGAGAAGATCCACTGGACCAGCAGGGTTTCATTTCTTATATGCCCATGATCGGGCGATGGGGTAGGGTCCACTGGACCACCAGGGGACTTAAACTGCACTAGAGCCATGATTGGGTGATGGGGCGGGGTCCACTGGACCACCAGGGAGGTTACCATTAACTAAAGCCCATGATTGGGCATTGGGGGGCATTGCCCGCTGAGAGGCAGGGGGCATCAGTCCCCAACGGCTTCAGCCTGGCAGGGCTCCAGGTGCAAGTCACTGGGATCAGTGCACCTACATGCAAATGGGGCCATAATGACATGCAAATGGTCCCATTTGTGCCTTGCATGCATAATGGCCTCATTTACATACCCAGTGCTGAATATCATGGTTGTTGCACCTAGTGCACCTGCACTTGCGCTGGTGTATCCCCCTGCTCCTCACTTACCACTTGTGCTGGTGCAGCAGTGCTACTGCACGTGTGGCCCCAGTGCCATATTCAACGGTGCTGAGCCATGGTGCAGCACTGTTGAATGTTGCCCAGGCCATGCTCTGGCGTATCCCAGTTGCACTGCGCCCAGGCTTGCACCACTGCCTGGCGCATTCTGAATATCCCACTCCCTATCTTTATCATACTTCATGACAAATTTTTAAAGTTAACATCTTTCTGATTTAATTCTTCATGAACAGTGTTCACTTCCACTTCTGTACCTGACCATATCATAAAGATATCATCAATATATCTGGACCATGTTCTAATTTTATCATAATATCTATTCTTCTGCATGTCATATATGAATATTTCTTCAAAAATGCTCATATACTGTAGGTGTTGGCATATGCTGGAACAATGGTAGACCCCATGGCCGTTCCCTTGTTTTGCTGGTAATATAGTCCATCAAATTCAAAGTAATTTTTTCTTTAAATCATTTCAGCCATCTCCTGTAAAACTATTGTTTTAGGTTTGCTATTCCTCTCTCTGTTATCCAGTACTCTTCCTATATATTCTGTACCTTCTTGGTGAGGTATCGATGTGTACAAATCCACTACATCAAAAGTGACTAAAAATGTGTTCTCAAAAATTCCCTCATTGGAAATTTGTTGTAATTTCTTAATCATATCTGTGGTGTCTTTAACAAAAGATTTTTTTTTCCTCTATTATTGGTTGCAAATGGAAATTTACATATTTTGAAAAAGGCTCGAAAACAGAACCTATCTCCAAAATAATAGACCTCTCTGGTGGGTTAGTAAGACTTTTATGAATTTTGGGTATACAATAAAATGTGCAATATCTTGGGTGTTCATTATATAAGAGTTCCTCTTCCCATGGTTCTATCCAACCCATAGTTACATATTCATCTATTAAACTGTTTATTTCTACCCTTATCTTTGGAGTTGGGTGTTCAGTCAATAGTTCATAATTTTCTTCATTCTCTAGTAGATTTAAACACATTTCTCTCTCTATATATATACAGAACACTGTCTGGTATGATATGCAGTATATTAGAATGCTGTAAAATGTTAGTAAGCATGAATTGAACACAGAGAGATACTGAATTCTATATATTAATTTTAACAGATTGCTGCAACAGAAAAGAAAGAAAAGAAAAGAAAAGAAAAGAAAAGAAAAGAAAAGAAAAATAAAATACCCCGTGAACAAGATCTGTTTGGGGAGCGAAAGGTAGGGAAATTAAAATAAAAAGAAATATAATTGGAACCTATTTGTGAGTTTTGTGACATCATTTAAAGGGCCTCCAACCCCATTTTGCATAACAAATAAGGGATAACAAACAAATAAGCAGTTTGGAAACCTGGTAAAATAGCCTGGAGCCGTCACTTACCACTTTCCAAGGGGAAGGGTATGCTGTCACTCGCAAAGAGAGTGTAAGGGGTCCGGTGTGGGTCTGCCACATCCAAGACCAAGATGGTGTGGGTCTGCCACAACCACTACCACTGTAAGCATGAGTAGGCCCAAGTAGGCAAAAATCACACTAGACTACTCGACATTCAAAATAAACTGAATGTGAATCTTCCCTTGTACATTCCACCTGCATGTGGTCGCCAGATGTAACTGGGTAATAAATTCTCCTATCAGGTTATTGGTGGAATGGTACAAAAGGAAGAGACAACAGACAAGTGGTATTCATGTAATAAATGAAATTTATTACAGCTAGATAATACAGACTTACTACCAATACAGTGTAAACATTTGGAGAATACAGGTTTCCTTACCTAGGCAATGCAGCCAGTCTCTCTGTAAGAGCTACATGTTACAAGGGATCTTATACCCTGATAATAAGTGTAGCAACAGCTAAGGAAGATACATAAAATGAATATACTGTAATTGGACAAAAACAGGTGGTCTGAGTAACTGTTCTAAGTAGTGTGAAAAAGTTGCATAGCTAGCATAGATAGCAGCACAATGGGACTACTCTTCCCCAAGGTCAGTACAAGTGCTGAAGGTGGCACTGTTGCCTTACATATGAAAACAGAGCAAAAAGCATCTCTCATAGCTGAATATCAGTGAAGCATAATAGAACACAGATCCTGACACATGCTTATACGATAAGTGTCTTCTCACTAAATTTAGTTCATGTACCTACATATAAGTTGCTGTCCATGAGGTGGGGGCATCATCAGGGGTGCTGGACCATGGATAACAAAAGAGAGGAGATCATAAGGGCAGAAGTGCTGAATGATGAAAATGAAACCTGAAGTAGAACGGTACTCCAATGGAAGGAGGAATGAAGATGGCGGACACGCTGTTCAGCTGAGCAGACGCGCGTGTCGCCTAGAGAGGAAAATGAAATACGAATAGAGAATACATCAGTTATTGGATCTACGAATTGCTTAGGGAGAGAAGGATAAGTACCTCTTGTACATTTATGTTGGTTGTTTGATGTTCCGTATATGAAATATTTGCTCCGGAATGCTTCTTGCGTGCGGCACAGAAGATAACTGTAGGATTGCTGCAGGATACAAACAACGGGAGCAGAAATAATTTGTGAACTTTTCTGTTGGTGTCTTCAAGCTGAGATTTCCCTCACTCTTAGATGGGAGAAGTGGTGTTTCAAAAATGTATCTGCCTTTTCCATATGTAGGAACATTGGGGGGGTAATGTCTCACAAAGCACGGCGTTCCTCTATGCAAACAGAAAACTTGAATCTCACTGAAAAAGAACCCCAGAAAAAGCAAGGAAGGCCTATAAATAATTCTGAAACAATAAGTGTTCCAGGCGGTCTGAAAAGATCGTCTGAAAATGTATTTAATTTTTTAAAATCTGCAACTTCAAATCCAAATAAGTATTTAGGAGACAGAGCAGAAGTACTGGGTTTGGGTCTAACCAGCCTGCAGGAAGGAATGTTGTCAGGAAAGGAATTGCCAGGTGGCTCTTTGTCAACTGACCCTCCAGGATTAAAATGGCCTACAGAACAACATGGTTCATTATCCCAGCAAGCGAAGGTGTCTCAAGCAATACAAGAAGAGCCTGAATTGCTTACTGAGGAGGAGGAATTTGAAGTGGCAACTGCACCACTGGATGCACAGTGTGATAGTCAGCCAAAAGCTCCATGTTCTCAAGGTGAAGAGACTAATTCTCTGACAAAGGAAATCAGTGAAGGCTTTAAAGACATTAAACTTTCAATTGCAGAGCTGACCAACTCAGTAACCAATCTCTCTCAGAAGTTTATTGCAATGAATATAAGAACAACAGAGTTAGAAGAAAGAGTGAGTACATGCGAGGATTCTTTTAACACAATTCAAAGAAAAATCAATTTACATTCAGAGGAGTTCGAAAAATTGCAATTTAAAATTGAGGATCTGGAGATGCGAAGTAGAAGGGGCAATTTAAAACTCAGGGGAATTCCTGAAGGCATGGAAGGTGAAAATCCGCTAGAAATTTTTGAAAAGGCTCTGACAAAGACCCTTGGGAGATCATATCTAGATAAGAAAGTAGAGCTGGATAGGGCCCACATGGCAATGAAAAATCCAAGATATCTAGGATCACAGCCTCGATTTATATTTTTCAAACCTCATCATTTCCAAGATAGAGAGGAGATTTTGAAAAAAGCCAGATTGAAGAATGGTCTTAAAATAGCAGGCATTAAAGCTCAAGTTTTTCTAGATTTGCCATACAAAGTTATAAATAAATGAAAGGCCTTTGCTAATGTTAAAAGCATGTTGGTCAAAATGAATGTACGCTTTGTGATGATCACCCCAGCAAAATTAAAAGTTTGTTTCCAAGGCAGAATCCGGATTTTTATATCACTCTTAGATGTGGAACGGACTATTAAAGAATGGTTGAAAAATGGCAATGGAGAGAATCAAAGCTAACCTTTGATGTGACATGCTTAACAAAGTCGTAAATGGAAGTCTGTTTGTTAATCTTATGGAATGCAATGGACAGCCCTGAGAGAGGAGAGAAAAAAAAGAAAAAAAAAATCACTCGATCTGTAATATACGAGGGAGATTTGATTGAGTAGAAGTGACTATTATGGCCTAGCATTCCCTAGCATCCCTTTTCTGTTTTATAGGATTTAGCATTCTTTCTTTTTCTTTTTTTTCTTTTCGATGATGTTTTCCTCTGGAGGGCACACCTGATGTGTGTTGTCTCACACCAGCTCAGCAGTAGCTCTTCTGGTGAACTTGCTGCATCACCAGATGAATTTCGTCCATCTTATGGGGGTGGGGGTGGGAATGCATTTTACCATAGGAAGAAATCAAGAGAAGAAAAAATATTTTTTTGGGAGGGATTCGAGTGTTTTCATGAGCATTAGATTTTTTTTCTGATCCCTACTATCTATAGTATTTTTCTGTCCTATGGTTTGCATTGGGAGAGCTTGGGCAAGGGGAGTGGGATAAGGGGAAGGGTAGGTTGGGAGAAATATTTTGTTTTTTTGTATAACGAAAAAATAGTAGACCATATAAAAAAGAAGGACAAAAATATGTAATTAATTTGCTAATTCTGGGAATTGGTGAGGGGGTTGCCAGTTCAAAATATTTCAAAATATATTTTTCTGTTTGGACTGGTTTAGTGTTCTGTGCCTGTGGATCTCGAGAATGGGGTATCTTTTTGACTGCATGCTTAAGATCAAAAATAGGAAGGCTCAAGGTCATAATGGACTCAATTAAAATCCTGACATGGAATGTGAAGGGAGCAAGGGATCGGACCAAAATTCGAGCAATAATGAATCAATCCAGAAGGAAAAAAAATAGATTTTCTTCTGTTGTCAGAAACGCGTTTAGAAAAGAGAGATTTTGTTTACTTTAAGACTCTATATAGAGCTGATGGGGCCTTTTCTAGTTATAATGGCAAATCAAGAGGAACAGCCATTTTCTTATTAAAAAAAATTAGGTTTTTCTATTACAGCTCAGCATTGTGACACTGAAAGGAGGTACATAATTACACTTTGGCCTCAATATACGCCCTCCCCCCAAAAAAACGGAGCCGATCTATGCCAGTGATTGCTGCAGGTATGAGAACATCTTTGCAAAGGTCAGGTGGCCATTTCCACTGTAAGCTGCTGTAACCGCGCGGTTGGAACAAAGGAATTGCACCTTTTGGTGCCCTTTTCAAAATATTGGTCCACAGAGCGATGAAGATAGTTTCTACTGCTGCCATTTTTACAAAGAAGGTGTAGTGTTTTAGCATTTTCAGTGGGGCACTTTAATGGAAAACCTCAACAGAGCAGTATTTTTGCACATTTGGAGGTCACCTTAAGATGAACTGGAGGGAGTGGATCTGCATTTTAAGCCCCAAGTAATTCTAGAGCTTACTCACTGGGGCACCTTACTTCAGCAGTAAACTGCAGGGTGATTAGCTTAGGAACTCAGACTAATTCTGTTTGTTTAAGCATTTTAAGTTCAAACTGCACAACGATAGAGCCTAGGAAAGCTTCAACCCCTGTATGTTAAGCAATTATGAAACGCAACAGAGCCTGAGCTTATGATTTCCATGATAGCAGCTGTAGCCATCAATGTTCAATTAAGTAAATTATGTTTACAGCTTAGGTGATCTAAATGTAGAGATTGTAACAGCTTGGAAGATTTGAGTTCATACAGCTTTTACCTTAAAACGCTGGTAATCTGAGCTTCCCCCTACCCATTTGTCCTTAGCAAATACGATGTGTGTTAGCCTGCCTAAGCTGCAACAGCCCCTCCTTCTCTAACCTGATATAATCTGTTCATTTCTGTCTCCCCTTCACAGCTGGTGGTTGTGAGGGCCATCGAGTGTCCTGCCCTCCCCCCCAAAAATATGGAGCCAATCTATGCCGGTGATTGCTGCAGGTACAAGAACGTCTTTGCAAAGTCCGGGTGGCCATTTCCACTGTAAGATGCTGCAACCATGTGGTTGGTACCCCGCCAGTGCTATGCGCTGGCTGCCCCACCACCCCTGCCACCACTCTTGGTGAGCACCGCCTTAGATAGGCTGTGTGACACACGATATAGGCTGTGTGACGCACGAAAATAACCAATCAGCTCACTTCTGCATCTGCAGGTTATACAACCTCGACACTAGGGGCTGCCTATTACTTTCCCATTCACTCTCCAGCTACACAAAAACCAGCACATTTCGTAATGCTGCCACTGCAAATTATGCTACTTGGTCTACTCATCCCCCTAACATCACTCTCACCTGCCACCTACCCAGATACACATCATTCCCCCACTATAGAATTCAACTTGGCAACTCCTCCCCTCTTCACACTACCTCCATCCCCAGCCCATCTCCGCATGCCAGTTTAACAAACTGGAACCTAGGCGCTATTATCCTGCCCCCCTCCTTCCAAGCTGGGCAGTCAATCTTACAGACGTCATTTTCTAACATACTCTCAGTAACTCCGCAGTGGTTATCAACCCCCCGCAAGGTGAGATGGGCATCGCTCGTAGCAAAACAGTTGATATCACTACTGTTACTCCTGGCAGGGGACGTTGAACCAAACCCGGGGCCACCTGCCTCACCCAACAACATCTCCTCCCCAAATCTCCAGTTACCACGGGGGTTAAAAATCATGCATCTTAACATATGCAGCATCCTGAATAAATTTACCACCCTACAACCGGACGTCCTCGCCCTACACCCTGACATCCTTATAATCACCGAAACATGCCTGAAACCCCATAACTTGGACACTGAATTATCTCTGCCTGGCTATTCACTCGCTTGCTATGACCACCCGGGGAACAAGAAGGGTGGGGGTGTTGCCATGTTCATCTCCACCAAGCTACAATTTGCACCAGTCCAACTCCCCAACTCCACACATCCCATTGACTCACTCCTACTCAAAATATCGCTCCCCCACTCCATCCCACTATATGTAGCAGGGTCCTACTACTCCCCCGGTACACCCCAGCATGCCATCCTAGAACACCTAGGCACACTAAAATCACTTGCCTCGGGGGCGAACTATACAGCCTTGGTGATTTCAATATTAACTGACTCTCAAACACAAGCTCCAAGTTCAAAAACCAGGTGTTTGCACTAAATCTCTCCCAACAAATCACGGAACCCACCCACCTAAACCATAAATCCCTAAACCACTCATTACTTGACTGGGACCTCACCACCCACCCCCATCAGGTGCTAAAAGCTGGTCTCCTACTCGACTCCCTTAGCGACCACCACATGATTTACGTAATAAGGAAAATTTTCAAGCCCCAGGCCCCTTCCCCACGAACTCTACTCACCAGGTCTTACAAATCACTAGACCTGTCCGTACTTCTAAACAAGCTATCTAACACTGACTGGTCATACATCCAACATGCCTCCACCAGTGACTCAGCCATGGACTTTTTCAAATCTAAATTTCTCACGATCTGGGACCACTAAGCACCTCTCAGAAGAGCCCGGGTAAGAGGCACCCACCTACCCTGGATAAATGCTAACATTATAGATCAACTCCATGCTAGGGACAAGGCTTGGAAATCTTACAAAGGTACTGGGTCACAAGCAGCACTCCAACACTACCGCACACTCCGCAATGCATGCACCCTGATAATTCGCCAGGCTAAAGCCAACTATTTCAAGGTTTCCTTCCACTCAAACCTCAACCACCCAGCTAACTTCTGGAAGACAATGAAGTCGCTACTCTCTCCCCCCCTCTCAGCCACCCACGCCTGCCCTAAATCTGGCTCCATGGTCACTGATCCAGGTGAAGTGGCCACCATTCTCAACACTGTCTTCACTAACTGTGCCTCCTCCCGACTACCCACAAACCCACACCCCCCCATGATCCCAATCTCCCCCATGCCACCCCCTCCATGGTCCCCCAGTTTCTCATTTCGCCTGGCCTCCCCAGCAGAGGTACTAACAGCCCTGCGGTCACTAAACCCAACCAAAGGTAAATGCCCCTCTGGCTTTGACTCCAGGATGCTATACCTATCTGCCACGGCCATCACCACCCCACTGGCCTCCCTCTACAATCTCTCTTTTTCACTCACCAAACTCCCTACTGTTTGGAAGCTTGCCACTGTCATCCCCCTCCCTAAAGGAGGTGACCCCTCCTCACCAGGTAATTACCGCCCAATCTCCCTGCTCCCCATTCTAGCTAAAATTCAGGAAAAACTTGTTCTTGGATAACTATCCACCTTCCTTAACTCCTCTTCCTCCTTCCTCTCTCAATACCAGGCTGGCTTCAGGAAATCACACTCCACTATCACCTCCCTTCTAAGGCTAACAGACGACATCCTCACTGGTATGGATAAAGGGCACATCACCTCAGATATCTTCAATGACCTAGCTAAGGCCTTCGCTATGGTCTCCCACTCACTTCTGCTATCCAAACTCACCCTTACCAGCCTCTCAGGTGAAGCCACCAACTGGTTCCACTCATACCTGGTAGGGAAGCAACAATCAGTTAGAATCAGATCTCACTCCTCTATCCCCCTACCTATTACAATAGGGGTTCCCCAAGGCTCGGTCCTTGGCACGCTACTCTTCTCTATCTTCCTGAATGACCTGCCCTCAGTGTTCCCCCTCTTTACCATACACATGTATGCCGATGATACTGTACTTTATGCCACAGGTCCCTCCCCTGCTGAAGTGTCAGCCAGACTCCAGCAGGACTTTAATGCAATCCAGCTCTGGTTCTGCTCCAACCAGCTGTTTCTCAACCCAAAGAAAACCATCTCACTCACCTTCAGGACTAGGTAAAGGCTTTCCCATGTCCTCTCCTCCCCAGCTTTCCACACCTTAGATGGGTCCCTTTTGGAGACCTGCACCTCTTTCAGATACCTCAGAGTCTGGCTCAATCAACATCTTAACTTCTCAGTCCATATTGATGCGATCCACAAAAAACTTCACCTGAAACTGGGCACCCTGTATCGGAACCGAGGTTGTATCCCACTGTCCACCTGCAAAGCAATAGTACAGAAAATGATTCTCCTGCTATTTGACTATGGGGACGTAGTTTATGGCATGGCCTCCAAATCCTCCCTTGCCAGGCTTGATCCCCTTTTCCATTCTTTCTGCCATTTTGCCCTTGACTGCCCACCCACATCTCACCACTGTGACCTCTATAGATCTCTAGACCTGCCTTCTTTACATGATCGGAGAACAGCACACTGCACAAGGTTAATATCTAAATACTAGACCCAGTCCCTCCCCCATTACCTAGCAGCTACTCTAGCTACCCAAACTCCTCCAACTTACTCCCTTCGGAACACCGATGCAAGGCTACTCCAACTCCCTCATATGACCTCCACCAAAGGTCAGCATGCCTTCAAGTACCGCATGCCTCATGTATGGAACTCCTTCCCAGTTGTGCTCAGACACTCTACCTCCTCCTTTGACCTTCTTCTCAAGCAACATTTCATCTCTGCCTGCACGTGCAGCTAGCCCCCTATAGCAGCCATCAGCCTCAAATGTATATGTGTTGTCAGTGAGTTTCGCTTTCATAGGTATTCCCCTTACTGCAGAGACAAGTGGCCCTGGTTTTGGCTCCAAAACTTGCTTTCTTGTACTTTTAGCTACTTCGTGCCATGTGGCAGGTATATCTTGTTTCTTGTACTCTGAATATTTTTTCAGCAAAGTAATGTTATATTTCACGTATAGTTCTCTCCAATTTCCCCTTCCCCAGGACACATCTGGAATCAAGCATTTGCTGCACTCAGTATGCCTTCCTGGTAAAACTTTTAAATAAATAAATATGCCCCAAATGAAGAGATTCCAGACTTTTTTAACCAAATGCTTGGTGACATTGCGAAGTTTCCAAAGCCATGTGTTATAGCTGGTGATTTCAACATAACACTAAGTGTGATGGATAAAAGTTCGGGAACTAAAGAGAACAAACATAAGTTAATTCCATTACTTAAAAGATATATAGAGGGATTGGATTTAATAGATCCCCTGAGAGCTTGTTTCCCAGATAAGGAAGTTTATTCTTTTAATTCTTTAAGACATAATTCTTTCTCTAGGATCGATTATTTTTTGATTTCTAGACAACTAAGAAGGAACATAGAAAATATAAGATATGATTCAATAAATATTTCTGATCGTGCATTGGTCCATCTTTATATTAAACAATTTAATAATAATATGGTCCAAAGACAATGGAGGTTAAATAATGTAATCCTTAATGATGAAGCCTTTATAACAATAATTAAGGGGGATATCGGAAACTTATTAAAATATAACAATGATGCAGAGATAAAAATTTGTGTGGTATGGGATGCATTAAAACCTTTTTTAAGGGGTTCATGCATTACATACTCCTCCTTTAAAATAAAATCTGAACAGTGCTTAGTGGAGACCTTGGAAAGGCAATTGGCAGAGGCAGAATCTCACCATATGTTGACAGGGCAGGCCCTACATAGGGTTCTCTTCTTAAGAGATAGAATCAAAAATTTAGTGGAAAATAGAGCAAAGGGTGCCTTGGCAACAGCCAGGGCAAAGTACTATTTCTTAGGGGAAAAGCCAGATAGGCTTCTGGCCTTTCAACTACAAGAAGAAAGAACACAACAAATTATAGAAGTAATAGAAAATGAAAGTGGTGAAGGAAGTCTCAGACCCATTACAAATTAATGACATTTTTGTCAAATATTTTGCTAAATTGTACACACTAGAAAATAAGATGGGCAGGGATGAGTGTGAAGAATTTTTTAGGGGTTTAGAATTTAAAAGATTAACAGAACAAGAACAAAGGGCTTTGGAAGAATGGATTACTGTACATGAGATAACGGAAACCATCTCAGAGTTAGCTAATGACAAAGCTGCAGGACCCGACAATTTTGGGAATACATTTTATGTCATTTAGGGACCCTTTGGTTCAGATATTTCTCCCATTATTTAATGATATAATGAGTGGAGGTGTCCCTCCTCATCCTTTTTTCAAGCCAATATCACTCTTTTGCTAAAACAGAATAAACCTTTCTGGAAGTGTGATTCTTATAGGCTTATTTCACTTTTAAATTCCAACTATAAGATTTTTACAAGAATCTTAGCAAAAAGACTTTCAAAGATTATTAATAAAATTATACATTTAGATCAAACTGGTTTCATTCCAGAAAGGAAATTAATGGACAATATATGAAGTGGAATGAATATAATGGAAATATCACGTTCACAAAATGCTGCTTTAGTAGCATTAGATGCCAAACAAGCTTTCGATAGGGTGGGGTGGGAGTACCTCTGTTTCACTCTGCAAAAATTTGGATTTGGGCTGGGTTTTATTAGTATTATTAAACAAATATATAAGAACCCTACAGCCTGTATAAAGACTAATGATCAGATCTCACCTCCAGTTCAATTGGGTAGGGGTATAAGACAGGGGTGCCCACTTTCCCCACTGCTTTTTGATATATATATATCGAACCATTGGAGCAAGCCATTAGACAGGACAGTGAAATTGTTGGTTTATGTGTGGAAGGTGGAGGCAGATAATTTCACTATATGCTGTGACATATTACTGTACTTGGAGGATTTATTGCATTCATATCCTTATGTGATGCGGAATGTTGAAAAATGTTCAAAGATTTCTGGCTATAAAATGAACATAGCTAAAACAGAAGTCCTTCCATTTAGTTCAAATTTTCCGTCAACAGAATTTAAGTTGGAGACAAATCTAGAGGTAAAGAAACAAATTAAATATTTAGGGATTTGGATTACACAAAATAAGGAGGAGATATATAATGCTAATTATAATCCATTAATACAAAAAATTTCAACTGATTTAAAAAGATGTGTTTTACTACCCTTAATGGTTATTGGAAGGGTGAATGTGGTAAAGATGAACTTTTTACCAAGGTTACTCTTCCTTTTTCAGTCTTTTCCTCTATGGATTCCAGACAAAATGTTTAAAAAAATTAGTCAGAAATAAGAAATTTTGTCTGGAAAGGCGGGGCCCCCAGGAATAGTTTAAAAAAATGTATATGCTTCCACTGACAATGGAGGTCTTGCCCTACCAAATTTTAAATGGTATTACAATAGTTTGCAGCTCAATTAGCTCAAATAAAACCTTTTTTTTTCCCATGCAGAAAAACCTAACTGGATAGACCTAGAAGAAAATAAGTCAAGAAACAGATGTATGAGAAATATATTGTCAAGTCCAGAAAATAAGGCAAACTCGATGTTATTGTTGCAGACTTCTAAATCATCATTGAAAATTTGGAGAGAAGCTCACAAGATTATAGGATGGAAGGAAACTTTCTCGCCCTTTACCTTGTGGAGTGCTCTGCCAGAATTTAAAAAGAACAAACTGGTATATGATCTGGAGAAAAGGAGGGTCTTCCGGACTGATCATTTTTTCCATCAAGGTAGCTTTATGGATTATTCTTTCTTTAAAGAGAAATATAAGCTCGAAGAAGTTTTTTTCTTAAGATACTTACAGTTTATGTATATAATGAGAAATAAAAGAGGAACCTTAGATCAACGTGAGAGCTCCCCCATCGAACAATTATTTGATTCAGGATAGGATAAGAAATTGATTGGTAGTCTCTATAAAATTTGTCAAAACAGAAATATGTTATGTCTAGAACAACTTTTTGTCAAGTGGAAAAAGGATATAGGCCAACATTTTACAAGTCAAAAATGGCAAAGAATCACAAAAAATCTGCTCCAGTTATCATAAAACAGCAGGCTGAAACACATTCAGTATAATATTTATCATAGAACTTATTTAACTCCAAGAAAAGTGAATAAATTTAACCCACAACTTTCTGATAAATGCCAGAGGTGTAAAAATCACTCTGGATCTCTTTTGCATATGTTTGTTACCTGCCTAGAGATGGGGGATTTCTGGAAAACAATAATGGCCTCTATCTCTAAGATTTTGGGCCTGAAGTTTCCTTTTGATCCTGGAATAATTATTTTCAGAAGTAGTTATTTCTGCCAATCTGAGATTATAACTTCAGGAGATTCTGACAAGGGGAAACTGTTGGATATATTATTACTTAATGCAAAAAAATTATTTTACAAAACTGGAAATCACAGGATCCACCCACTTACACAAATTGGATTAATTTGGTTATGGATTATGGAAATCTTGAAACAATTTTCCATATGCAAAATTCTGAATGTAAAAATTTTAGGAAAGTATGGGATCCATTACTTAAATATTTAGGAGAGGAGAAATAGAAAATTAAAGCTTGAATGGCCGTTCTCTTGATTGTCCTTCTCTGTTCTTTACAGTAAGAGAGTTAGAAGCTGCAGTCGCCCCTGTTTTTTCTCGGGACCCACAGGCACAGAAATCACTCCCCCTTTCTTTTTCCTTTTTCTGAAGAATGATGACAAGCACTTTCTCTCTACAAGAAGGTAGTAATGTTTAAATTGGATGAGAATATAAGCTCTGGTCTGATTCGGAAACAAAAGAAAAAGGAAATGGCACTCCACTGACATGCGGTATGAGCAGTAGGATCCAGCAGGGCAGCGATTGGGAAGGAGTCCACAAAGCAAGGTAGCAAACCTTGGTGAGCAAAAGAAAAAAATTGAAACGGGTCCTCTGAGATGAATGTCAGAAGGCTGGAAAAGCAACCGGTCCTGCAGACGGGAGAATGCTGGCACTTGGTGGGCAGATGGTGGAGACACAGGCAGACTGGAATGTAAACAGAGTCAGAGCTGACTGGGCAGGATAGGAACAGTGCCCAGAGAAAATGGGGAGATGAGGGACAAATGAAGGAGATATGGGGAATATCGGGCGAGGAAAGAGTGGGGAGGGGAACAAACAGGGGAGGAAGCAAAGAAGGGAGGAAAGGAGGCAGGAGAAACAAACAACAGAGGCAAATGGGACAAACAGAGCAGAAGCCAGAAGAAACACAAAAGCAAGAACCAAGGAAGGTAAAATCAAACCAGGAGAGGCAAAACTGATGCAGAAAGTCCAACCAAGCTAGCCATGAGCCAAGGAATGAGGAGAGTGGAATGCCATAGCAGACAGGAAGGCCCCCAGCTAGTACGATTTCAGAACGCTCGAAGCTGAGCAACAACATGGGGGCGAAGGTTGGAATGAGTGGCACAACAGCAGAGTGAGGGAGGACATGGGGAAGTGAACTGGCGGCCGGAGGCAGCTGCCAGAACACAGGAAAGAAGCAGTGATGGAGTAAAATAGAGAGAGAGAGAAGGGGTAGAGAGCAGCACTTCTGGCTGTAACGAAAAAAATGATCCTGGACTAGCCAGTAGGAGGGGCGTTATAAGGCCTGAATAGGGGTGGTGATTTGTTGCTTCACGTTTTGAACTACGGCCATAGCCTTGCAATTGTAAGGTGCCACATAATTACCTATTCTGCCATAATAAATCGAGAGAGGAAAGCAGAATTCTCAAAGCTTCAGGAACAGCTGAAAAGGCTGAAAAAGAGTCATATGAAGGAAAGAGAATGAAATTCAGGCAGAAAGGAAAGTGAGTCAGATAAAATATAGACTAAATAACATACTTCATCAGCAAGCAGAGAGATCTCAGTTTTTTATAAAACAGGCTCACTAGGAAGGAGGTGGGAAGCCCCTAACTATTGGGCTACAGTTTGAAATAGAGGACAGTGGAAACACTTATAGCCCAAGTCAGAGGTCCAAATGATCAGATACATATAAGTGTAGCTGACAACAATAGTACATTTAAGCTATTCTGTGAAGAAAACACAAATTGCACATACCCCAATAATGTAAAGCATCATGGGACACATATGCAAATGTACATGAATTAATTTGGACTGGCTCAACTTTAAGCAGAACTGCATGGTGCTAGAAGGCCTCACAATACAATCAGCAAAGTCTGAGAATAGCAGACACAGACACGTGTTTCCTCTGACTGTAACAAAAAATTCTATGAAGAATTGTACAAATCACACCCCAGCCTATCCAAAGGAAAGATAGTACAGTTTCTATTGGAATTAGGCCTTAAGCAAATACTCCAGCAGATCCACTGGATCCTTGAAGGCCCCATAACAGAGGAAGAAGTAACCAAAGCCAATACTGGGATGGCAAAAGGCAAGGTGCCTGACCCTGATGGACTGATGGCTGATTTTTATCAGGCTTTCATCAAAGAACTACTTCCACAGCTTCACACACTACTAGCCTATGTAGGAAAAGGGAATACACTCCCCATCTCCATGCAAGAGGCTACAATAACAGTCCTCCAGAAACCCTGCAAGGATGCAACCCTTTGTGCAAATTAACACCCCATCTCATTAATTAATATGGATGCTAAGATAATAGCAAAAATAGTGACAACAAGGTTAGAAAATGCATTACCACATATTATACACCCATCCCTGGTGGGTTTCCTTAAAGGAAGACAAGGGTCAGACAATATCAGGGCATTGGCAAACATGCTTCACACTGCCCTCTGCACTAAGGAGTCTACACCTCTAGTGCTATAGATGCAGAGAAAGCCTTTGGCTCAGTAGAGTGGGATTACCTGTTTGAGGTGCTAACACACTATGTGATAAGCCCTACATTCCTCGACTGGGTCAAGAGACTATATTCCTCCTCATCTGCAAGGATTGTCACAGATGGGACAGTATCTGACAGTTTTCCACTCCACTGAGGAACAAGGCAGGGATGCCTACTCCCCCATTATTCTTCATAATGGCAATAGAGCCCCTAACAATAGCCATTAGACAGCATCAGGCAATCAATGGGATTGAAACAGGAGGTATATTCTGCAAAACATTGATGTACACAGATGACTTACTCCTTACTTTATCTAAGGTAGAGGAATCTCTACTGGCAGCTCTTAAATTACTCTTGCAGTTCGAAGAGCTGTCAGGATTAAAAATGAATCAGTCAAAAATGGAAATCCTCCCTATTACTCAGAGTGTAAAGTACACAGAGGTGGTACATGAACCGAGACTCTCCCTGGCCACAAAGGGCATCACATACTTGGGGATGATAATAACAACTGAAACAGAAGGATGGATAACAGCAAATTTACAGCCCCTGACTGAGGAGTTAGAAAGGGACCTGGAAAGATGGCAACAGTTAAAACGTACCCTTTTGGGGAAAATTGAAGTTTTTAAGATGGTGGCCCCCCAAAGCTGTTATATTGCACTAGCAACTTGCCTCTATTAATACCGGATAAATGGTGGGGTAAAATAGAATGTAGGATATCACATTTTATATGGGGTCAATCCAGGCCCAGTTACAGTAAGAACATACTTTGGGCAGCAGTCCATGGGGGCGGGGGTGGAAACTCCCCTAGTTAAAAGAATATCATATAGCTGCAGAGGTAATTAGTGCCCTCACATGGATCATAGGAAAATCAGATGGCCCCTTTTGGCACCACCTTGACAAGGGGATCTCAGGACCAACATCACTGCAAATCAGGTTGCAAAACAGGCAAAGCACACTTACAGTAAAGACTTAACACCTATTTTCTTATTCACACATAGTGCATTAAAAATCGATTTGGAAAAATATGGATGAGCAGATTACAGGTTCAGGATTCATGAGAGCCTATGGGACAACCCTAACCTACAGACAGTGAGGAGGATCATAAAGTGGCACAAGTGGATTCAGCAAGGGATTACACAACTCCAGCAAGTACTCTCTCCACAAACCAAGATTTTAAAATCTTTTGTGGAACTACAAGTAGAATTTTAGCTACCACTGTCAGACCACTGGAGATATTTGCAATTGTGACATTCCATCAAAGCATGGCTGGGACCCCAATATAAATATAAGCCAAGGGAAATGGCTGACACTATAGATCAGTGGACAAAATGAGTACCAATAAAAACTGGGTGGATATATAGACATATGCAGCAGTTAGATATCCCAGATTGAGAGGTGCATAGAACCAATGAGCACAGGAGCTGGGATAGAACATTCGACAAGACACTTGGGCACAGTGTTGGCAGATGGCACACAGGAGAACAACTGACCCACAATATCAGCTGATTCAAAAGAAAATCTTGGGTAGATGGCACCGAACACCAGATAGATTGGTAAGAATGGGCATAAACATACAAAACAAGTGTTGGAGATGCCAGTAGTCTCCAGCCCATATAAGTCATATTATGTGGTCATTCCAGAAGGGAAATGAATGGACAGTATATGATGTACAATAAATATAATGGAACTATCCAGTTCACAAAATGCTGCTTAGGTAGCGTTAGATGCCAAAAAAGATTTCGATAGGGTGGGGTGGGAGTACCTCTGTTTCACTCTGCAAAAATTTGGATTTGGGCCGGGTTTTATCAGTATTATTAAACAAATATTTAAGAATCCTACAGCCTGTATAAAGACTAATGATCAGATCTTACCTTCAGTTCAATTGGGTAGGGGTACAAGGCAGGAGTGCCCACTTTCCCCACTGCTTTTCCATATATAGATATATCAAACCATTGGAGCCAGCCATTAGACAGGACAGTGAAATTGTTGGTTTATGTGTGGAAGGGTGGAGGCAGATAATTTCACTATATGCTGTGACATATTACTGTACTTGGAGGATTTATTGCATTCATATCCTTATGTGATGCGGAATGTTGAAAAATATTCAAAGATTTCTAGCTATAAAATTAATATAGCTAAAACAAAAGTCCTTCCATTTAGTTCAAATTTTCCATCAGCAGAATTTAAGTTGCAGACAAATCTAGAGGTAATGAAAAAAATTAAATATTTGGGGATTTGGATTACATAAAATAAGGAGGAGATATGTAATGCTAATTATAATCCATTAATACAAAAAATTTCAACTGATTTAAAAAGATGTGTTTTACTACCCTTAACGGTTATTGGAAGGGTGAATGTGGTAAAGATGAACTTTTTACCAAGGTTCCTCTTCCTTTTTCAGTCTTTTCCCCCATGGATTCCAGACAAAATGTTTAAAAAATTAGTCAGAAATAAGAAATGTTGTTTGGAAAGTTGGGGGCCCCAAGGATTAGTTTAAAAAAATTATATGCTTCCACTGACAATGGAGGGCTTGCCCTACCAAATTTTAAATGGTATTGTTTTACAGCTCAATTAGCTCAAATAAAACCTTTTTTTTTTTCGCATGCAGAAAAACCTAACTGGCTAGACCTAGAAGAAAATAAGTCAAGAAACAGATGTATGAGAAATATATTGTCAAGTCCAGAAAATAAGGCAAACTCGATGTTATTGTTGCAGACTTCTAAATCATCATTGAAAATTTGGAGAGAAGCTCACGGGATTATAGGATGGAAGGAAACTTTCTAGCCCTTTACCTTGTTGAGTGCTCTGCCAGAATTTAAAAAGAACAAATTGGTATATGATCTGGAGAAAAAGGGGGTCTTCCGGACTGATCATTTTTTCCATCAAGGTAGCTTTATGGATTATTCTTTCTTTAAAGAGAAATATAAGCTCGAAGAAGTTTTTTTCTTAAGATACTTACAGTTTATGTATATAATGAGAAATAAAAGAGGAACCTTAGATCAACGTGAGAGCTCCCCCATCGAACAATTATTTGATTCAGGATAGGATAAGAAATTGATTGGTAGTCTCTATAAAATTTGTCAAAACAGAAATATGTTATGTCTAGAACAACTTTTTGTCAAGTGGAAAAAGGATATAGGCCAAAATTTTACAAGTCAAAAATGGCAAAGAATCACAAAAAATCTGCTCCAGTTATCATAAAACAGCAGGCTGAAACACATTCAGTATAATATTTATCATAGAACTTATTTAACTCCAAGAAAAGTGAATAAATTTAACCCACAACTTTCTGATAAATGCCAGAGGTGTAAAAATCACTCTGGATCTCTTTTGCATATGTTTGTTATCTGCCTGCAGATGGGGGATTTCTGGAAAGCAATAATGGCCTGTATCTCTAAGATGTTTGGCCTGAAGTTTCCTTTTGATCCTGGAACAATTATTTTCAGAAGTAGTTATTTCTGCCAATCTGAGATTATAACTTCGGGAGATTCTGACAAGGGGAAACTATTGGATATATTATTACTTAATGCAAAAACAATTATTTTGCAAAACTGGAAATCACAGAATTCACCTGCCTACACAAATTGGATTAATTAAGTTACGGATTGTGGAAATCTTGAATGAATTTTCTATATGCAAAATTCTAAATGTAAAAATTTTAGGAAAGTATGGGATCCATTACTTAAACATTTAGGAGAGGAGAAATAGAAAATTAAAGCTTGAATGGCCATTCTCTTGATTGTCCTTGACTGTTCTTTAGTTAGAAGCAGCAGTCACCCCTGTTTTTTCTCAGGATCCACAGGCACATAAATCACCCCCCTTTCATTTTCTTTTTTCTGAAGAATGATGATGAGCACATTCTCTCTACAAGAAGGTGGTGATGTTTAAATTGGATGAGAATATAAGCTCTGGTCTGATTTGGAAACAAAAGAAAAAAAAAGGAATGGCACTCCAATGACATGAAGTATGAGCAGTAGGATCCAGCAGGGCAGCGATCGGGAAGGAGTCCACAAAGAAAGAGCAAATCTTGGTGAGCAAAAGAAAAAAAATGTAAACGGGTCCTCTGAGATGAATGTTGGAAGGCTGGAAAAGCAACCGATCCTGCAGATGGGAGAATGCTGACACTTGGCGGGCAGATGGTGGAGAGACAGGTGGACTGGAGTGTAAACAGAGTCAGAGCTGGCTGGGCAGGATAAGAACCGTGCCCAGAGAAAATGAGGAGATGAGGAAGAAATGAAGGAGGTCCGGGGAATATCGTGTGAGGAAGGAGTGGGGAGGGAAACAAACAGGGGATGAAGCAAAGAAGGGAAGGGAGGAAAGGAGGCAGGGGAAACAAACAACAGAGGCAAATTGGGCAAACAGAGCAGAAGCCAGAAGAAATATGAAAGCAAGAGCCAAGGAAGGGAAAATCAAACCAGGACAGGCAAAACTGGATGCAGAAAGTCCAACCAAGCTAGCCACGAGCAAAGGAATGAGGAGAGTGGAATGCCATAGCTGACAGGAAGGCCCCCAGCTAATATGATTTCAGAACACTCGAAGCCAAGCTACAAAAAGGGGGCTGGAGATTGGAATGAGTGGCACAACAGTAGAGTGAGGTAGGACATGTAGAAGTGAATCGGTGGCCGGAGGCAGCTGCTGGAACATGGGGAAGAAGCAGTGATGGAGAAAAACAAAGAGAGAGAGAGAGAGAGAGAGAAGAGGTAGACAGCAGCACTTCTGGCTGCAACAAAAAAACGATCCTGGACTAGCCAGTAGGAGGGGCGTTATAAGGCCTGAATGGGGGGGTGGTTTATTATTTCATCCTTTGAATTATGGCCATAGCCTTGCAATTATAAGGGGTCACATAATTACCTATTCTGCCAGAATAAATCAAGAGAGGAAAGCAGAATTCTCAAAGCTTCAGCAACAGCTGAAAAAGGCTAAAAAAGTCATACGAAGGAAAGGGAATGAAATGCAGGCCGAAAGGAAAGTGATTCAGCTCAACTTTAAGCAGAACTGCATGATGCTAGAAGGCCTCTTTTAGCTTTTGACTTAACCACCAGGTATCAAACATTTTCAGTTGAAATCAACTCTTAATGTACTTGTCTCTAAGGGCTATCCATCCAACAACCATTTTGAAGACTCAAATGAAACTTTTAGCCTGTTCTCAAAACCACTGCAACTGTGCCCTTCCATCTCCTTGCTATTACTAACTGGTCACTACCTCATGCATCATCCTTATGGAAAGGAACCTGTTAAAAAAAGGACCCTGCTGCCCCACAGAAGCAACTTTAAACCCCTTTTAAAACATCTAATACTGCTGCCGTTGCTCCTCTCAGGCAGCATTCACCCTAACCCCGGCCCACCACAACTTGGCCACAAGGTTAATAGCAGTGCAGAGTCACTCTCCTTGGCAAGCATTAACATCTGCAGCCTCTTCTCCAAACTTGATACCCTCTCTGCCTGGGTATCCCAGCACAATCCAGACATCCTATCCGTGCTTGAAACATGACTGTCTGAAGATACCTGACTCCGCAATAGCAATTCCTGGATATGTAGTTTTCAGACAGGACAGACTTACCAAGAAAGGAGGAGGCTGTGCCCTCTACCTTAAAGAGTCCCTCATGGGTCATGTCATGCCTGTGCCCATCCCCGGAAATGACATCCAAATCCTTGCTGCCAAAGCACTTCTCGAAACTCATAACAAGATCCTGACTGTTGTCTCTGTCTATATACCACCAGTTGAACAATCTGGGCTCACTCCCTCCTTGACTGTATCAACTCCTGGATCAGAATACAGAAGTTATCCTACATGGTGATTTCAACATCAACTGGCTGGCCTCCAGCTCGAATAGTTATAAGGATGCCCTAGCTGCTGCTAACTTCTCACAAATGGTCAAATCACCTACTAGAGTAAACTACAGAACAGGGACCTGTACACTTCTAGACTGGGTGCTAACTAATGTCCAGAGACATCTCAACAGTCCTCCCAGACTCCTTAAGTGATCATTCCCATATCTTGTGTATCTGGACCAACAAATACACCAAACTCCCCCCCAAAACTATTAACAGGAGAATGCTGACCTCCGGTCATCTTGAGTCACTTAAAACACTCCTTTGTGAACATGACTGGTCATCAATTGATATAGCCCCTGATGTAGACACAGCACTTGAATACTTTACCACCTGTTTCAACTCAGCCTGCGATGTTCATGCTCCATTCAAGAAGCATAAGATCAAGGTTGTCAATAACCCATGGATGACACTAGGCCTCCTTACACAAATGAAATCTCGAGACCAGCTCTGGTATCGTGCTAAGGCTACTGGCACCCAGACTGATATCCAGGCCTACAAAACAGCAAGCGTTGCATGTACCAGAGCAATCCGGCATGAGAAGGCTAACTATTACAGGAACGCCTTAGCCAGCACCTGGAATGACGGGAGTAAATTCTGGCGTAGCCTTGCTGAAGTGACTGGAAAGGATCCCAAAACAACACCCACATTGTTGAACATAGATGGTACCATCACTCTTCACCATGTAATCATTGCCAACGCATTTAACAACACTTGTGCTGACCTTAGTCATGTGCTACCCCCTAACATTTTTGATCCCACCACAGTCAACCCAGCTCCTGTTAGTTCAGGTTTGCCACCAGGGCACCCTCTTTTCCATTTCAAAGCAATCCCGGAAAGCTTAGTTAAAAAACTAATTCTTAAAGTGCTTGGAAAGTCTAGGGTCAGTGGCGATTCACTGGATATGAAAATTCTCACCCTCACCATTGATGAAGTCCTGCTCCCACTTACCAAAATCCTCAACCGTTACCTCATGCTCTCCCATTTCCCCCAAAAATGGAAACTGGCAGTGGTGACTCCAGTCCATAAAAGTGGTGACAAGACTCTCACGAACAACTACAGGCCTATATCCATCCTCCCTCCTCTATCCAAAGCCTTGGAAAGGAGAGTGGCTGATCAGCTCATGGAGTACCTTGTAAAATACAGCCTGCAATGTTCCCAGCAGCATGGCTTTCGCAAAGGACACAGCACTACCACGGCACTCCTCAAATTCTCCACACATATCTATCATGCACTTAATCAGGGCCAGTTGGTCGGCACCTCTTTTATTGACCTGACTAAGGCATTTGATACTGTCAATCACTCCATTCTCCTCAAACAATTATCCCTCCTTGGTCTTTCAAGTGAAACTACCCTCTGGTTTCAAAGCTACCTCAGTAACCGGACTCAACAGGTCAGGATTGGTGAATTCCTCTTGTCATCTCTACCAGTCCACTCTGGAGTACCCCAAGGTTCTATCCTGGGTCCCTTGTTATTCAGCATGTTCCTGAACAATCTCCCTGCCTCCTGCCATGGCAGAATGTTACTGTATGCAGATGATGCAGTAATCTTCACTTGCCACACTGACCCCACCTCCCTTCAGTCTCAACTACAGAAAAGTTTCACAGAAGTGGAAGACTGGTTTTGCTCACATAAACTCATCCTTAACCACAAAAAATCTAAAACAATGTTGTTCCATGGAACCCACAACAAGTACAAGGACCATGAGCTCATAATTAACAACCACAAAGGCGTTACTCTTGAGCAGGTGGATATGTTTAAATATCTGGGCCTGACCCTTGACTGCTCCCTCTCATATACCAAACACATTGACAATATCGCTAAAACTGTGAACTCCCATATAGGGCTACTATACAAGCATAAACATTGCCTAACGGCTGAAGCCTTGAACCTCGCTATCCAGAGCTCTGTTATCTCAACTATTGACTATGGGCTCGTTATCTATGGATCCGCTGCTGATACTGCACTCCGGCGCATAGCTGTAGCCCTTAATAAGGCATGTAGACTCCTTATTTCAGCTGCCCGCCTTTCTCACACATGTGACATTTACGAGAGGGCTAACTGGCTCCAGCTATCCGGCAGGCTAAAGTACCAGACCTGCATCCTAGCTAAGAAGACATCACTGGGCCTTATGCCCCCTTGAGTCCAATCAATATTGACCCTGCAGCATGTCCGCCACCTAACTAGAAGATCAGACAGTCTAGCCTTTACAATACCTCACTGTCAGACCTCTCAAGCTCAGCGTTCTTACCTTGTCAGAGCCTCCACTTGGTTCAACTTGCTACCTACAGAAATCTCCAAAATTGCCACGATTGGTGCTTTTAAGTGTAAACTGCATCAACATCTCGTGGCTAGTGCCTTCTGTGATTGCTTCTTATAATCCCCTCCAGGCATACTACCCTCAAGCATCCCTTCTCACTGCCTCAGCTCCTCCTCCTCCTCCTCCTCCTCCTCCTCTCCTACCCCCCATTACTGGGTATAGGATGAATCTGTCTCCTTTTCATCCCCCGCTTTCCTCCTCCCTTGCTGTTTCCCCTTCTACCACATACCCAACCCAATGCCCTCCCCATTTCTCCCCTCCTCCCTGTCCCTCTCTTCCATACCACCCCCTTACCACCACTCTTCTTTCTCTTTTCCCACTAACTCACTCCTAACAAACTTCACTAAGCTGCCTATGACTTGTACTGTATAATTAACTCGCAACACAATTCCTTGACAATGCCTTTGGCTGCTATTATTGTAACCTTATTTGTCTTTTTTTTTTGTAAGTTCCATTGTAATGATCATGTCATGTTTTGTACCCTATAGTCCTTATTGCCTTGACGTGGAACCTTTGTAAAAGAGTCCACAGCTCAAAGGTGTCATCAAAATACAAATAAATAAAATAAAATAAAATATAAACTAAATAACATACTCCATCAGCAAGCAGAGCGATCTCATTTTTTTATAAAACAGGCTTACTGGGAAAGGGGGTGGGAAGCCTCTGAACTATTGGGCTACAGTCTGAAATAGAGGACAGCGGAAGCACTTATAGCCCAGGTCAGAGGGCCAAATGATAAGATACACATAAGTGTAGCTGACAACAATAGTACATTTAAGCTTTTCTGTGAAGAAAACACAAATTGCACATACTCCAATAATGTAAAACATCATGGGACGCATAAGCAAATGTCCATGAACTAATTTGGACTGGCTCAACTTTAAGCAGAACTGCATGGTGCTAGAAGGCCTCACAATACAATCAGCAAAGTCTGAGAATAGCAGACACAGACACGTGTTTCCTCTGGCTGCAACAAAACATTCTATGAAGAATTGTACAAATCACGCCCCGCCTATCCAAAGGAAAGATAGTACAGTTTCAATTGGAATTAGGCCTTAAGCAAATACTCCAGCAGATCCACTGGATCCTTGAAGGCCCCATAACAGAGGAAGAAGTAACCAAAGCCAATACTGGGATGGCAAAAGGCAAGGTGCCTGACCCTGATGGACTGATGGCTGATTTTTATCAGGCTTTCATCAGAGAACTACTTCCACAGCTTCACACACTACTAGCCTATGTAGAGAGAGGGAATACATTCCCCATCTCATGCAAGAGGCTACAATAACAGTCCTCCAGAAACCCTGCAAGGATGCAACCCTTTGTGCAAATTAATGTTCCATCTCATTAATTAATATGGATGCTAAGATAATAGCAAAAATAGTGGCAACAAGGTTAGAGAATGCATTACCACATATTGTACACCCATCCCAAGTGGGCTTCTTTAAAGGAAGACAAGGGTCAGACAATATCAGGAAATTGGCAAACATACTTCACACTTCCCTCTGCACCAAGGAGTCTACAGCACTAGTACCATAGATGCAGAGAAAGCCTTTGGCTCAGTGGAGTGGGATTACCTGTTTGAGATGCTAACACACTATGTGATAAGCCCTACATTCCTCGACTGGGTCAAGAGACTATATTCCTCCTCATCTGCAAGGATTGTCACAGATGGGACACTATCTGGCAGTTTTCCACTCCACTGAGGAACAAGGCAGGGATGCCCACTCCCCCATTATTCTGCATAATGGCAATAGAGCCGCTAACAATAGCCATTAGACAGCATCAGGCAATCAATGGGATTGAAACTGGAGGTATATTCTGCAAAACATTGATGTACACAGAAGACTTACTCCTTACTTTATCTAAGGTAGAGGAATCTCTACTGGCAGCTCTTAAAGTGCTCTCACAGTTCGGAGAGCAGTCAGGAATAAAAATTAATGAGTCAACAATGGAAATCCTCCCTATTACTCAGAGTGTAAAGTACACTGAGGTGGTACATGAACTGAGACTCTCCCTGGCCACAAAGAGCATCACATACTTAGGATGATAATAATAGCTGAAACAGAAGGATGGATAACAGCATATTTACAGCCCCTGACTGAGGAGTTAGAAAGGGATCTGGAAAGATAGCAACAGTTAAAACGTACCCTTTTGGGGAAAATTGCTGTTTTTAAGATGGCGGCCCCCCAAAGCTGTTATATTGCACTTGCAACTTGCCTCTATTAATACCGGATAAATGGTGGGGTAAAATAGAGCACAGGATATCACATTTTATATGGGGTCAATCCAGGCCCAGGTACAGTAAGGGAATACTTTGGGCAGCAGTCCACAAAGGGGGGTGGAATATCCCCTAGTTAAAAGAATATCATATAGCTGCAGAGGTAATTACTGCCCTTACATGGATCATAGGAAAATCAGATGGCCCGTTTTGGCACCACCTTGACAACAGAATCTCTGGACCAACACCACTGCAAATCAGATTGCAAAACAGGCAAAGCACACTTACAGTAAAGACTTAACACCCATTTTCTTATTCACACATAGTGCATTGAAAATTGATTTGGAAAAAATATGGATGCGCAGATTACAGGTTTAGGATTCATGACAGCCTATGGGACAACCCTAACCTACAGACAGAGGGGAGGATCATAAAGTGGCACAAGTGGATTCAGCGAGGGATTACACTGCTAAAGCAAGTACTCTCTCCACAAACCAAGATTTTTAAATATTTTGTGGAACTACAAGTAGAATTTTAGCTACCACTGTCAGACCACTGGAGACATTTGCAATTGTGACATGCCTTTAAAGCATGGCTGGGACCCCAATATAAATATAAGTCAATAGAAATGGCTGACACTATAGATCAATGGACAAAACAAGTACCAAAAAAATTGGTTGGATACATAGACATATGCAGCAGTTAGATATCCCAGATTGAGAGGTGCATAGAACCAATGGGCACAGGAGCTGGGATAAAGCATTCGACAAGACACTTGGGCACAGTGTTGGCAGATGGCACACAGGAGAACAACTGACCCACAATAT
Source organism: Neoceratodus forsteri (assembly GCA_016271365.2). Classification (NCBI taxonomy): domain Eukaryota; kingdom Metazoa; phylum Chordata; order Ceratodontiformes; family Ceratodontidae; genus Neoceratodus; species Neoceratodus forsteri. The sequence continues at coordinate 797,394,248 of CM057459.1, read as the reverse complement.
CAGCTGATTCAAAAGAAAATCTTGGGTAGATGGCACCGACCACCAGATAGATTGGTAAGAATGGGCATAAACATACAGACCAAGTGTTGGAGATGCCAGTAGTCTCCAGCCCATATAAGTCATATTATGTGGTCATGCCCATCTATGCAAGAGTTTTGGTCTGCAGTTAGGGATAGAGTGGGAACCATCATAGAAGAACCCATCACAGAATATCTACTATAGTGGATAGTAGTAGATTCTGATTTGCTGCAACAGGGAATGAGACATCTCCAGCCACTCTTATACCCTATGGCTATGGAAGCTAAAATACAGCTACTGATGAAATGGATGAAAAAAGAAACCCCAACCATCACAGAATGGGACAGTGGGGAAACTGGACTAGCCTCCTACATTAATGTTCAGCACAGGGTGAGAGGCATTTTTGGGATGTTTAAAAGGGGTTGGCCACCATGGCTAAAATACATAGGTATTATAGAAAGTGCAGGCATAGGGTAAATAATACAGGATAACTATGACAATGTAATAACAAATGCTCTGTTTTTTTCTCATTCACTAGGTCAAAAAATGTTGTGATGTTAATGTTTGTTGTTTCTTGTATTTCTTTTAATCTCTCTACTGCTAAGTTATAAGAATTTAATTTTTATAACTGTTTCAGGTAATTACCGACATAGGGATGTTTCCGAAGAAAGTCCCTACTCATATAGTACTTATTGCTTTTCTATATATGGGCAAATGAGTATAACATAGATAGCAAATAGAGGGCTAAAGATTTGGGAATAGTATTCTCTGTATAGAGTTATTATAATGTAATGTTAGTATTTATAAATCTTTGTTTTCTTTTTAATACTTCATGTTTAGAGTTGTACCTCCTAGGGGATTTCCCCGGCTAGGTAGATATAAAAGTTAATGAAAAGTTTTCAGAATAGATCTCCAAATCTGGTAAAGTAATATAAAGTACCCAGAACATTTCCATGTATGTCGTAGTTTAAGAAAAATGAAAAACCTAATAAAGTATTACTTACAAAAAAGATGATTTTATGGTGTGACTGTGAAAACAAGTTTTGGAGGGGATGTGAAAAATGACACCTGTCATGTTCAGGAGGTGGGGTAACACAAGGGAGTTGTTGAACACTAGGGGCCCAAATCTGCAAAAATTATGTTATGAGGAAATGGTGAAACAACTCAACATTTCTTCATAATGTAGTTGTTGTTTTTTTTCACATTTTGACCCCCAAATTTTCAACATATTCTTTTTATGACAAATTCTTCTGAGCAAGACAGGTGTCATTTATAAAACAGTGGCTGAAATGTGATTTCGTGCCACAAATGTGAAAACATATTTTCGCCAGGATTTGAAAAATGACAGCTGTCACATTCAGGAGGTGGTGTGAAAAAAAATGGCTATATTGAACATTTGGGGTCAAAATACTGAAAATTACAGAGGTTATGAGCATGTGTTGAAAAATTTTAATATACACTCATAATTTTGTTGTTTTCTTAGTATTTTTACTCCCAAATTTTCAACATTGCCATCTTATAACCCCAATTTATGAACAAAGGTGGAGAACATTTTCAAATCCTGCCCAAAAGGTGAGTTTAATTTTAGCCAGGATTTAAAAACTGACCATTATCACATTCAAGAGGTGGTGTGAAAAAATGGCAATGTTGAAAAAACTGGGGTCAAAATATTAAAAATTACCAAAGTTATGAGCGTGTATTGAAACATTTCAAAGTACACTCATAACTTTGATTTTTTTTAATATTTTCCCCCAAAATTTTCAACATATTCTTCTTATGACTGCACATAGTCTTCTTATGACCCCATCTCATTAACAAGGGTGGAGAACATTTTCAGATCCTGCCAGAAAAAAGATCTCATGTCACAAGTGCGAAAACACATTTTGGCCAGGATTTAAAAAATGACAGCTGACACATTCATGAGGTGGTGTGAAAAAATGGCTATGTTGAAAATCTTGAGTTTTAAAATGTTGAAAATGTAAGTGTACACTCATAACTTTGTTTTTTTTTTTGGGGGGGGGGTTATATTTTTACCCAAATTTTCAACATAGCCTTCTTATGACCCGAGCTCATGAACAAGGATGGAGAAAATGTTCAACTCCTGCCCAAAAGGTGATTTGGTGCAGTGAACATGAAATCTCCTTTCTGGACTGACTTGTATAAAATCACTGTCATTGTTCATGAGGTGGAGTCCCAGAAAGGCAATGTTGTAAGTTTGGGGAAAAATATTCAAAAAATTACCAAGTTATGAGGACAAGTCTGAAACCCACTGAAATACATTGAACCATATACCCTATTTCCTCAGTTCCCTGTCTGGTGCTGAACAGTGAATATGTATCTCTAGTTCAGACAGGATTATGGCATTGGACCCCTGGTAGGTAAATAAGGAGTGGTGGGGGGGCTGAGTGGGAGGGTCAGGTGGGGGAAGGGTAATGGCAGTGGCAACAGACATCAATGGATGGTTTTCTTTTTTACAAGGTGTGCATAAATAAAAATTTAAAAAGACTAGATGCCAACACTGGAGACTGTGCACCCCAGTGTTGGTGTTATGGTTGGTGGCACCGGGTGTGGGCTGCCGGTATCGCACAATGAAAATGAGTGTGGTGATGGTTCATAGTCAGCACTGGGAATTGAGCACCCTGTTGTCAGAAAATTAATGGGTGCTGAGAGGGAGGGGAGGGTGGAGGAGGTAATGGCGGTGGTAACAGACATTGATGGATGTTTTTGTTTTATACAGAGTGTATAAAAATAAAAAAGTCTATGAGGGATGGTTTTCTTTATTTCAGGTGCTGACACTGTCAATGTTGTGTTTGGAGGCAACAGGGTGGGCTCCCTGGTGTCACACAATGAAAAGGAGTGGGGTGAGAGAGTAGTAGCCATCACCAGGGACTGGGCACCCCAGTGTCAGAAAAGTAAGAAGGAAGGGGTGAGATGGACTGAGGGACAGTTTTCTTTATTTCAGGTTACGTTGTTGGCGGGGGGGACCACAGCAGGCTGATCATGATGGATCAGCTCTGTTTGCTGTGTGGCGTTATGCAGTTCAAATGAAAGAGATACTGTATGACTGGCCCAGCCCTTTCCTTTGAACTACACAAATTTTATGTCCAGCAATGCTACGAAGACCCGAAGAGTGTCATGAGCAGCCTAGCTGATGACTGGTCTGACACTGACAAGCCCCTTGCAGAATGGCCTGTATTGGACCGACAGTGACACACCTCTCAAAACCCACTATCATACCAAAATGTTTGCTTTGTGCAAGCGTAAGGGTGAATATAGACAGTTAAGAGTAATGAAATGACTCTATCTGAGATTTGTTGACTCTCTACTCAACCATCTGAACTTATAGACCACTAATGAGATAGTCTACATCTGTCTAATGTTTGAAAGTAGTTGTGACCCAAAAAGTGGAATTTGTGTCAAAGAATGACACATGCGTGATTTTTTTTTATGTAAATTGCAGCAAATCACATTTTTTTGTAGCAAACAGGCTCAAGTTTTAAAAATAGCAGCAGAACTGCTTGGACACATTCAGTTGTACAGAGGCACAGTATGCATTTGCATCTGCATGTGACCTGTTCGAATATCCTCTTCCCCCATAGCCTCTTTGCTGTCTATATAAACAACTATAGTGCTCTGTGACTTAAATACCAATGGGGAGAGAGAGGTCAACAGCTATATGTCAGTTTTGAAGAGACATATGTGTTTTCCATTTGCTTTTTAGAGGAAACAACTTTCCAGATCAAATTAATATAGTGAATTTATTTGCCATTACTCTATAATTGAGATTGGGTTGGGGTAACTGTTAGAATTAATCAAGCAGCTGGTAACATGAAATGGGAGCACCTTTTTATCAAAGCCGGCCTTGGGGTTGCGAACTCTGCATTCGCACAGGGCCCCAGGAGCAGAGGGGCCCACAAAAAAAACTCAGATGTCCAGTTGGTCTCCTTCTTCCTGGTCCTGTATGTACTAATTAAGTAAAGTGCAAAAATGGCACAAAACTAGCTAAAAATGAAGCTACAGGGAGGCAACGATAGGGATGAGGATGTTCCTTGGGGGCTTTGCAATTTCTAATATGGGGCCCCAGCAAGGAGGTTCACACAGGGCCCCAGAATAGCTAGGGCCAGCACTGCTTTTTATTTATTTGTTTGTGTTTTGCTAAATGGGTAAGGCCCACTGGTAGCATAGTCAATTTCCAGGGCAAACTGAGCAGGTACAAAACAGGTACTGAAACAAGAAGCACAGCAAAACACAGGGAAACTACAGCAGTTATGACATAGAAGATTTCGGGATAATTCAGTCCTTAAGATAATACAAAATATCATAAAAGTTAAAAACACACACTAAGAAAAGTAAACAAGGAGTAAAAAGAAAATTAACGTACAAAAAGAGAAAGGCCTTACCCTTACCAAATCAGTGTATAAAGCAGAGCAAAATTATTTGAAACTGAAATGGGCCACAGAAAATTAAAAGCCACTGTTTCACTTTTCCCACTTCATCAGAGTCAGCAGTCAGATTGTTTCAATTCCATGTAACAGCAACTGCCTCTTTGCCTTTCCTGCTGGCAACAGAGTGTAACTGCTTACAGAAGCTATGCACAGTCTCTGCAGCGCAGAACATCTTCTGAATAGATGGAGGCCTCAGAAATAGAAAGAGTGTATGAGGGAAAGCTAATTAGCTGAATGGAAATGGAAGGCTAGTTAGCCTGGAAAAAGATAGCTACACACTTCTGCCAATAGAAAAGGCAAAGAAGCAGTTGCTGTAAAATAAAATATAAATAATCTGGACCACTGGCTCTGACAAAGCTAAAAAAGTTAAAGATTAACTTTCAATTGTTTGTAGCCCCTTTGAATTTCAAATAAATATGCTTTGCTTTATACCTTGACTGGGTGAGTGGGCAGCCTTTCATTTCTTGCACTGATTGGATTTATGACTGAGCAGACACCTCCCCGCATTTCTGTTCTGTTTTGTCGCATAGGATCACTATTCCTCAGCCCCCCCACCACCACCACCATGTCAGGAAAATAAAAGCCTGGATGTTAGCCTGCTTATGTTGCCCACTCCAGGGTATATACAATCAGAGCATTTTAGCACTATGTTCAGAACGTATTTGTTTTGGGGGGGGGGCAATTTGTTCCTGTAGTTCATGCAATGGCCCATTATTCCAAACATTAGCACATAGAAACATAGAAACATAGAATTTGATGGCAGATAAGGACCGCTTGGCCCACCCAGTCTGCCCATTTCCCTACCTAATGGATAAGCTGCAGATCCTAGTTAACCAGCAGCCTACTTCTTCCTACCCCCAACCCCTAGAATTGCCTTATGACTGTCCCATGCATGCTTGAATTCCACCACTGTTTTTGACTCCACATGCAGTTCAATTCCTTGTGCACAACATGTACTACTTTATTCTGTATTTTGTTATCATTCAGGTGCCCAGTCCAGAAAGTGGGCTGACCGTTGTCATACACACAGTTTGCAGGTACCTGGCTTTGACACCTCCGCGTCCTAGTGCAGCACCAAAAGCCCATTTCATAAGAAGCATTTAAATCTCCTGACTACCCTGTCAGTTATAATAGAGCTCCTCACAGGAGGTGGGGCCAGTCAGGTGGGCAGAGCTGGGCCAGACACTAAAACTCCATATCCCATGCTCCATATATTCTTTTGAGCAATGCATTTTTTCAGCTAGAATTTTCTGCTCATTTGGCCCCTGGTCTACCTCACACTGGCATCCCCCAACTCTGTTGCTGATCTGCTCATGGACTTAGTTAGGCACCACTTCACAGGACCTCAACAGTAGTAAATGGCCTGTCATGCTGGTCACACTTGTGCCTGTGGGGGGTACCTGCATCAATCCTTTGATGGACCAGTGCTTTTACCACCATTTTCTCCCCTAGGGTGTGTATGTCCACTAGTGATGACCCTTTCTCAGTGGCGTGCTCTCACTATTATGATACCTGACCTCCAGCAGGTCGCAGTCTGCTAGCTGGATGCAGTGTCCCCCATCCACAGTGGAGGAGATTTGACCTTGAAATGCTCAATCCTCCCTCTCCTGGGTAGCCCCAAGTGACCCAAATCTATTTCTGAACCTAGGTCATTGGAATAGAGAGTGGTGGCACAACCAGTGTGCTGCTAGGGCTAGGGAAACACATTTTTTTAACTAAAAAACAGACATATTGTCCCTTCCAGCCCTTCATGGCCTACAAGAGCAGCTGTTAATGTGTTGAGGAAGATTACAGCCCCACACAGTGTGAAAACCACAGCAAGCAGATGTACAGCTGTCATTACTGGGGCCCCTGCCACACATTCACTCGACTTGCTCCCTGAGCCCAAATGCAGACATATCTGGCTTTGAAGATACAGCAGTGTGTGGTCCCTCTCTTTGCATCCTTCCTGACCTGGCTACCCTAATAGCTCCAGTTGCATTGTAAGAGCCAGGTGTGGCCAGTCTTCCACCAGTGGCAGAATTGGTCGTTGCATGCCATAGAACCTTACTATGTGCAAAGGAGCTCTGTGGTTTATGGTCAGGCCTATGTACCCTCTTACGGGATCATAGGCTCTGTGGATCAGGCCCTAAATAAGTCAATGACATGTATAGTTCCTACACATCTAATAGCCAATATAAACATATGTCGTACATAACCAAAGGAAACTTTTATTTACTAGCCATTTTGTATGGTTTATTTATTTGTTTATTTATTTTAGAAATCCTTCAAGCATCAAGTGTCCATTTAGAAAACTGACCCAGGAGAACATGTCAGAAAAACAATATTCAGTACACAAAGTACATTATCAAGTACAAAATACTACAAGACTGATATCAGAACACTTATAAGTTGCCAGCTCTGTGGTGCCATGATATGGGGATCTGGCATGCTGTTGCCTTGGTTTCTTTTCCTGAAGCCAGAACATTAGGAGCAGAAACTGGCAGGTAGGGCACAGAGTATCCAATCGACACTCTTCTCCCGGAGTGGGGCTTGCTGTACCCCTCTTACAGTGACTTCTGGTGGTGGCATGGTGATGGTACCGTTGATGGCATGGGTGATCACATGCTGTTAGGCCCCCAGACCAGCTGCAAGCATGAGTGAATGCGAGGAGGAGGGATGGAAGAAAAATGGGAGAAATGCTGCACCTGTCTGCCAGATGGCAGCCCTGGTTGTCTCCACAACAGCAGCCCTCCAGGACGCTGTTGAGACCCCTTCAACCAGCTCCATGGTTAGTAGATGCTCCTCTCCTAAGCCATGGGAGGCCTCTGGTAGGGGCAAAACACCCAAGAGGAAGTCAGAAAAGGTGCTTAATACTTCCACTAGGCCAGAGGAAGCCCCCAGCAGGGATAAGCCAGCCGCAGGGGATGCTGGAGAAATTGTACATCAGGTTGGTGCTGGATGACAGCAAGGAGTAGTGGAACAGGTTAAGGGGCAGTTGTGTGGCCCAAAGGAGTGGGATGCTAGTAGCAAAAAAAAACCAAATTATACAAATACCAAGCATCTGTAGACCATGGTGTGCTATTGGATCGCCTGCAGGTTTATTGTGGGCTGTTTGGTACAGTCCTCAAATGGTTTCATTCTTACCTCACAGACAGGTTCCAGAGAGTTGCCACTTGAATTTATTCCTCTGACGCTCACTCCCTGCCTTGTGGGGTACCGCAGGGCTCCATTTTAGCTCCCATGTTGTTTGCAGTGTATATGCTGCCATTGGGAGAAATCATCAGGCGATACAGTTTGGGTTTTCACTGCTATGCAGATGATACCCTGCTGTATCTGTCTTTTCTGCTCGGCCAGGATGATGCACTCTCCATGCTGAATAATTGCCTTGCTGAGATCAGACTTTGGATGAGTTCCTGAGACTGAATCCGGATAAGACTGAGGTATTGGTAGTGCGAAATCTGGGCATTATTTTTGATGGCAGTTTGACCCTAAAATCTCAGGTGTCAGCTGTCATCAAATCCTCTTTTTACCACCTGAGGAATATCGCCTGGGTGAAACACCTGGTTCCTCCGGGTGATCTTCCAACATTGGTCCATGCCTTTGTCACTACCCGTCTTGATTATTGCAATTCCTTCTACCTAGGGCTACCTGGGGTTGATATCCGCCACCTGCAGCTGGTGCAGAACGCGGTGGCCAGGCTTTTGACTGGGACTTCTAGAACCAGTCATATTACACCTGTGCTCTGCGAACTGCACTGGCTGCCTGTTAGGTGGCAGATCACCTTTAAGGTTGGTTTACTAACCTTTAATGCCCTACATGACCCAGGACCTGGTTACCTGAAAGAGCTCCTGATTCCTTACTGCCCCCTCCGTCCTCTCCGCTCCGCCAATGAGGGATTGCTGGAGATTCCCAGGGTTCAATTGAAGATATCAGGATCTCATGCTTTTGCTTTTTCAGCACCAACCCTGTGGAATTCTCTACCTCGTTGGTTGAGAGAATGCCCAACTGTCGATAGTTTTAAAGCTGGTTTGAAGACATATTTATTTAGTTTAGCATTTATTTAGTTATGGTTGTTATATTTTAATGCTGTTTTAAAAAATGTTATTATTATGTATATGTTTTATGTACAGCGCCTTGGCTTTGAAAGGCGCTATAAAAATAAAATTGATTTGATTAGATTTGATCTAAGAACCTCAATCAAAAGCACTTACAAACAGTATCATTGAATAAGAAGGTTTTTAGACAGCATTTCAATATGGGCACACTTTTGAGATTAACAATATACTGTATCTTAATAAGGCATCCCAGAGTTTTGTTGATTGGAAAGAAAATGATTTCTGACCAAGGCCAGTTCCCATCTTAGGAATGCAAGGCAAGTGCATGGAAGCCCTGGAAGAATGTTGATTATTTACAGGTTCAACAGCTCATACATTTTAGCAGGGGACGGAGCTCACTATTTTGTTTTACTAATTAAATAAAGAATAATGGCTATGCAACATTGGTGTTATGTTTTTTTTTACACCCCTGAGGTGTGTGATGCCACATAAACCTCGAGAGCAAAGCTTGAGAGGTTTATGTAGTCATCACATACCGAGAGGGTGTAAAAAAATATATAACTCCAATATTGCATAGCCATTATTTTTTTATAATTGCTGGTGCAGGGACTTTGCTTAGTATTTAATTAGGAACAGAGGCAGAAAAAAATCTTTAGCATTCAGTGCATTTATTTCTACAGTACTATTTAAAACATGTACTTGACTTGAACTTTACTACATTTAGACTTTTTTTATTTGAAATAACCGTAGGAACACAAAGAGCAACATTGCTGAACATTTAACGTTTTTTTGTGAATCAATAAGAACTCGAGTCCATGCCGACCATTTCTTTGTTTGGTTGTTGTGGCACTGCTAGTTCATTTTTGAGAATTTATTAGTCTAAAATGCAAAAAAAGACAGTAGATGAAGAAAATTTCTACTTATGAAATTCAAAATGTTCTCCATTGATGGAGATTCTTGCAGTTTCTTCATGGAGAGCTTTCGTTGCAGGGTCTGCAAACAGTTTCTGGAAATGCTGAGGTCTGAAATACAAAGGTTAGGGAGCGTCTGAAAATTACACTTTTAATCTTTCTGAATCAGTTGGGAGTGTGAGCTGACTTGCCATTTCTTTTTCTTTTTTTAATGGAACAAATGCTGTTTCTGACTAAGACTCGATGACTGCCACTGAGTGAGTGAGCGCTTTCACAACTGTGAGACGCATTAACAGTAAGTGGCCTGAGAACAATGGTCTCAAGACAGTGTTAAATAAGGGGAATGCCACAGCTGTGAAACTCCTGCCAGAACGTCATAAGTATGGCATTTGAAAACTAACAATGTAGACATGTGTAAGAGGGGGACACCAGTAATTATATTAGTATAATACATTCCTTGATAAAGTAGTAGCCAGTTAGTATGGGAATAAATGTTACAATTGTATACATCAATATCAGCAGGTAAAGAAAACCTGCATATTTTATTCATATGAATATAAGCCCCCAACAGTGTACAGTCAGATGCTCTGGAATAAATAACAATTCCATAAGTAAGTTATCAAAAAAAGGAAAGTAGAAACACCTAATTTGAGAGATTCTTTAGTAAAAGTATTAGTTATGATATGGTTAACTAATCTACAATTAACTGACTTGCAAGATGATTAAAACATTTCAGCAAATATCAATGTAATGTTGTGGTATATTTCTAAATACATGAAACAACCCCCGACTTCTATCGTACATCTTCATTAATCTTAATCCCCAATTTGGTTCAATTGTTTAATTTTGCGTTGTGATTTAGCTCCACAGTCTTAGTGTTTTTTATGTTCATAACCAATCTGTTAGTGTCAAACTGATGTTGTAAATTATTAAAATCAGACTGGAGGATGTTGGACAAAGCAGGTAGAGAACTTCCATTAGAAAAAAATGACAGTGGAATACATGTACAGGGTGACATTAGAACATGAAATTACAGATGAGAGGTCATTTTTTTTTTTTATTTAAACATTTAGTAACCGGCAAAGGCACACACTGAGTCGAAGCTCATTTCCAAGTGTGACCCAGGGAAAAAGGGACATAGGATAAAAAATATACAAGATACAATAAAAACACCATACAAGCAATATACAATCAGGTAGCATCATACAAGCAATATACGATCAGGTAGGAGGTACAAATATACAGGAATGACATAAAAAACAGCAAAAAGGACAACCTATAATTAGGTAGGAGGTACAAGTAAACAGGATACAAAAAGCATCATAAAGCAGGTAGATGGTATAAAGCAGCCAAAGAATCTTGGCTTCACCAGGGTACTTGTGCCCAGATGGCAATGAGCCAAGAGAGAACACAGTAGGACTGGGGTCCTAGCTGGAAGGGAGAAAGGGACTGCAGGGGGTTGAAATAGAAGAGGGAGGGAGGGAGGGATAAGCCTGGTGAACTGAAGAGGTGAGAGCAGTGTTAATTGCTGTATTGGGTCAGGAGCAAGTGCTATGCAATGTTATAGGAACAGGTGGGGGGGCAGGTAGCACAGTTGGGATTTGAGAGAGGTGTGTGAGGGTGAGTTTTGAAGGAGAGGAGGAGAGGAGATTGACTGTTCCAGAGTGAGGGGAGCTTATAGGAGTAGGTGTACTTGCCTGCGTTTGAGGATGGTTTAGAAAGGGAGAATGAGCCAGAGTTCCTAGAACGTAGGGAGTAGGGAGTAGGGTGAGGAGAGATCAGGGGTGAGGTTGATAGAGAGGTAGGAAAGGAGCAGATTGAACCAATACTTGGAGTTAAGGGAGCTAGAGTGGATGAGCTGTCGATGGGAGAGAGGTGAGAGATCCAGGGAAGAGAGAAGAGAGCAGTGGTGGGTTCTAAGGGGGGAATTTGAGGCAAAGCAGCAGAAGGGGTTAAAGAGGGAGTCCAGTCTAGCAAATGAGGAGGTGGGCACAGTGCAGTAGTCTATGTCAGCATAGTCAAAAATGGGCGTTATCATTTTAGTCAGTAGTTCACGTCATACAGGGAGAGGTAGAGAGTCCCAGTTATAGTAGAGGATACCGAGCTTAGGGTGAAGTTTAGAGGATATGGCATCAATGTATTTTGAGAAGTTTAGTTGTGGGTCTACCCAGACATCTAAAAACTTGTAGGGTGAGACCTCGCTAATTGGAGTGCGTGCCATCCAGCGAAGTGATAGGTGGTGGTGGGGGGGGGGGATTTGGCTAGTCTTTGAGAGATTCTGAAGGTCATAGAAATGGTTTTTGACATGTTTATTTTGAGTTTGTTTGTCTTGAACCAAGTTTGCATAGAGTGAAAATATTGCTGTAGGGCAGATTGAATCATGGGTAGGTCAGGGCTAGAGGTGAACAGAATGGTATCATCTGCATACATGTGGATGAGGGAGTTTGAGCAGACAGAGGGGAGGTTGTTTATAAAAAGAGAAAAGAGAATAGGGCCGGGAATTGAGCGTTGGGGGATGCCCAGTAAAATGGGGAGTGAGGGGGATGAAGAGTTTGTGATTTTAACCAATTGACACATGTTTATAAGGTATGAGTGAAACCACTGTATGGCAGTTGGGGTGAGTCCTGCACTCTTGAGTGTATTTAGAAGCAGTGCGTGGGATACAGAGTCGAAGGCCTTAGCCAGGTCAGTGAAGACTGCTGCACTGAGGTGGTTTTGGTCAGCAGCAGATTAGATGTGACCTGTGACATGGAAAAGGCAGGATATGGTGAAGTGGTGTTTTCTGAAGCTGGATTGGTAAGGGGAGAGGAAACTGGAGGAGGTGAGGAAGTCAGTCAGCCTAGATTGCATGAGCTGCAGATCGAGGTGGAGGGAGATGGGTCAGTAGTTGCCAGGTGAAGAGGGCTCACTGCCCTTGTGGAGAGGGATGACTGGCTGATTTCCCTGCTTTGGGAACAGTGCCTGAGGAGAAGGGTAGGTTTATTAAGAAAGTGAGAGGGAGGGTAATGGCTGTAACAGAGAGGTGCAGTGGACTAGGATAAATGCTGTCCGGGCTAGATTTTGATGGGTTGAAGGATAGGAGTGCATCCAGTACTTCTTTGGTAGAAATGGGGGTGAGCAGGAAGGTGTTGTGGGGTTTGTTTTGCTTTGGGGGTTTTGCCGCAGGTGGTGGGAGCATGGACTGATCAGGGAGAGCGCAAGTGGTGAAAAATGTGTTGAGGGCATCAGCTACTTGGATGGGATCAGATATGGTGATGCCATTGTACTTAAGAGTTGGGGTGCTGGTTTGAGGTGGTGGGTTGAAAATGGAGTGTACTATCTTCCAGAAAGAGGAGGGGTGTGCTGTTCTGAGATGGTTTTTAAAGTAATCAGTTTTGGCACACCTTATGGCCTTGGTGCATGCATTTCTAGAGGTGTTGTAAGCTTGTCAAGATTGTGGGGTTAAGGAGGCTTTGAAAGTAGACCAGGTCTTGTCACGGGCTTTGCAGAGGGCCACTATTGGGACAGCGATCCAGGGGTGGTGACGTTTCTTGACCCTGACTTTTTTAGTGGGGTGTGGGAGTCCCAGACACTTGTGAAAATGCTTAGGAACTGGACTAGGGCTGTGTCAGCATCTGTGGCAGAGTATACTGGGTCCCAGTTTGTGTGGTTTAAGTCAGAGAGGAGGGAATACTTGTCGAGTAAAATTAGAGAGTAAATTTAGATGTATTTTGGGGCGGACTTGGGCAGTTGAGTTTTCCTAATGCAATACGTGATGCAGTGATCACTTAGGGCAGGGTCTAGGACACCGGCAGTGGATATTCTATGGGCAATGGGAGAATCAGAGAAAAACACTCAGTCAATAAGGGAGTGATTTGTGGAGTGGGTATTGTTATGGGTGGGTTCTGTGATTAGCTGGGTGAGGTTGTAGGATTCAATTTTGGAGGTGGTGGGCTTGGAGAAGGGGAAAGCCAATCGAGGTTGTAGTCCCCTAGCAGTAGCAATTTGCTGGTGTTAGCTAACGGTGGAAGAGTAGAGATGCAATCAACTAGTGCATCATGCCCAAGGTGGGGGAGGCATAGACCACCCCAATGAAAGTGAGGAGAGTGGAAGGCATAGAGATTTGGGCTAGGATCAGTTCATGAGATCTGTGACAGGATTCTTTCTTCACTAGTGTGCTTGAGAGGGGCTGCCTTATGAGCATTGCGACACCATCCTCTCTCTTCCCTTGGTCTTGTCATTTAGAAATATGAGGCTCAGATCACGTGATGCCTCGCTGAGACTAGCAGCTCTAGGGACTAGCTCCTGATCCAACTCTCACTACATGAATAAAATAAAGTAATCTACACTCGACTTCCAGCTTACCTACGACGGATCAGGTTCCCGAGAGATCTCCGGTGTGCTAATCACAAGTTGCGGGGTTGATAATTACGTGTAAGCCTTCTAATTTCCGACGTTCAGTTCAGGGCCTAATATTGCCATTGGAGGCTGAAATGCCATGCCACAGGCCCCTGCAGACCCCGGAGAAGGGTTCGAAATGACCTAAAAGCCAAACCGGGGGCTCTACGAAATCCATGGCGCCTATTGTAACCCAGCAAGCCTTAACTCCGTTAATGGAGCAGAAATTCATGGAAGAACTTCAGCCATTCAAAACTGCATTGCAAGATATCACGGCAGAAATTAAGTCACTCAGAGGGGAGCTCTCAGATACCAATAGGACCATTTTAGATGTTACAGCTCACACTACATCCCTGGAGAGCTGGAAGGGCAAAATAGAATCAGAAGTGGTGAGTCTTAGGCAACAAGTGCACAAAATGGAAGCCAAATTGGAAGATTTGGAAGGCCGAAGTCGCAGAAACAATATTATAATCCTCGGCCTTCCAGAAGATGCAGAAGGATCCTCACCCATCATATTCCTACAAAAAAATGCTTATGAAAATTGCTGGACCCTCTCCCAATAATACCACTTACAAAATAGAGAGGGCTCATCATTCACTCTGTCTAAAACCTGCAGCTGGAAAACCCCCAAGACCACTTATAATAAAATCCCATATTCGTGAACAGGTCATAAAAGTGCACCAAGTTTTATGGGATGTCAACAGTTGAGACTGACACAAGATTTACCAGCCTCGGTGAGGCAAAAAAAGATTGGAGTACCATCCCCTGGTATCTAAATTAATAGCAGCAGGGACCAAGTACAAGGTACAATATCCGTCTCATTTGGCTGTTCACCACACTGGCACCTGGCATTCCTTTGACACCGCGCAACAAGCTACTTCTGCTCTACAGGCACTGTTTCCAGATCTATTCTCCACTCACTGATGCCCCATGATGAGACTTGCCTGGGGTTTTCTTTTGCTTTCTTTCCAGGTCTTGGAATAGGACAGTGTCTCGGCCCACTCTGGAAAAACTCAGCAGGTACTGTTGTTTGACCACAGGAGGGTGACAGAGACCATATTAACGAATATGTGAGAACTTTGTATTCATCCTGTGTTAGAGACTTTTTTTCTTTTTTTTTTTTTTTTTTTGGTCTGAAGGTGATTGATAACTGACATATTGACTTCTACAGACCCAGTCCAAGACAAGGTTTCAACGCAGAATGTCACCGGCTGGTAAACCAGGCTATTAGCAGAGTCAGCTAATTTAATCTATGCCCTTTTTGAATGCTACATAGCCTATCATTCTTAGTTTTCTATACTGAAGTGGCTGCAAAAGAGTAGTAAATTCCTAGCGTATAGGTTAGGAGCGTTACCTAGTTTTCAATAATAATTATGAGAGTTTGGAGTGCTTTTAAACTCCAATAGATGGGTTTAAGTTTTAAATATGTATACGAGGGCCACAATAAGCAAATAGTTGCTTCCAGAGCTGATGATTTGTAGTTTCTTCATTTATAAATCTCATTGTTTTACCTACTGCATTAGTGGGCATTGGCTGCTATGTTATGGCTATTACTAATATGAACCTGTCATTATAATATTTTAAGCTGTTAACGGGTTGGGAGTTGGGGCGGGAAGCACTTGTTCTTGGTTTACCCTGCAGTTTACTCAGGGCAACACGTACTGGCATAGGGAGGGGGTTGCTTCTACAAATGCATTATGTGTAATGCTTTGGATGTTATTGGTTGCAATATCTAAGTTTTAGGGGCTGTCAAGGGTGATAGTCTCAGCAATAACTCAGCCCTTTAAGGGTATCGACTATATTGTTGTAGAAGAAGGAATTGGGGTAAAAATAGGAGGGAGGATATGTTGGGGGTTACTTTTTCCTTTCTATTTTTTTTTTATATTCCAACTTTCATTATCTGTAACATGTTACTGGGTGGGATATGGGTTGTGGGAGAACACGGTTGATTGGGAACCAGAACTAGCTGTAAAGGGGGTGGAGGGAACTACATTGGTCGCCACTGGAATTACATAAAATAGTTGTTTTGGAAAATAGTATTTATCACTTGGAGATTATTTTATTCTTGCAGAGCAAATCTCGACATTTTGAGTGGTCATGGCAGCATTTTTAAAATTTTGTTCATGGAATGTTAAAGATGCCCAGTCCCCCACCAAAGGAGCCAAGATACTATTACATCTCCATAAACTCAGTATTGATGTGGCCTTTCTTCAGGAGACCCATCTGACCACTTCACAAATGCCTTGTTTATGAAGAACATGGGTAGGGGAAGTATTGGGGGTAGGCCTCGATACTCGGAAGTGTGGAGTCACAATGTTGGTAGCACTCCATGTACCTTTTAGGCTGTTCCAATTGATCAGTGACCCCCAAGGAAGATATATACTTTTAAGAGTCATTTTAGGTCATACAGAATTAATATTAGGATCAGTTTATGGCCCTGTCAGGGAGGACCCACAATTCTTTATCACACATATGACTAGCTTAGCCTCTTGGTCCTCTCTCCCTATATTACTTGGTGGAGATTGGAACTTAGTTCTTTGTAATACATTAGACAGGTCTAATCCCCAACGCTCTCCTCCTACTCATGCACAAATGGCCCTGAAGGAATTTATGGACACTATGGGTCTTGTAGACCCCTGGAGGACCCTTTTTCCCTCAGCAAGAGATTACTCATTTCATTCCCTGCCACACAATACATTCTCATGGATTGATTACTTTTGTTGGGGACTGAGCATCTAGCCAGGGTTCAAACTTGTACTTATTTAGCTAAAGTGATCTCTGATCATCACCCAACTCTTTTGCAGTGGTCCCTACCTGCTTCAATGGGCTATGATAAGATCTGGAGCTTCAACCCTCAGTTACTGAAATCCCAGCAATTGGTAGAACACTTGCAAAACTTTGTAGAGAAATTCTATGAGGAGAATGCTTTCTCCATGCCACAACTTTATGTGTTATGGGGAGCCTTAAAAAGTTCACTAAGAGGAGAGATTATCCACCTGGCCTCCATCAGGAAAAAGAAAATCTCTCAAGAAACTTCTGTATTATTACAGCAAATCAGAACCTTAGAAAAATCCTTGTCCTCCTATTCCAGTATAATGGAATTTGAAAAATTAGAAAGTCTGTGTTTTCGGTATAATATTCTTCTTAGTGACAAAACTGAACAACTCCTTTTTAGATCAAAAGTCACCTTCTTTGATCAATGGGACAAAGCTGGGAAGCTATTAGCGCTACGGCTCAGAGCACAAACAGCTGATAGCATTGTATCAACTATTCGAGATGCTGCTGGCAATATCCATACTTCCCCCAGAGACATTGCCTTCTGTTTTAAATTATATTATCAATCTTTTTACTCACGTTCTCCTTTACCTTTTAATAGTTTTGATCTAGATCATTTTCTCCAGGAAATAGACCTTCCATACCTGTCCCAACCTCAAATAGCCATTCTTCAAGCCCCGTTGACTTTAACAGAGGTTTATGAGGCCATTGATGCACTCCCACTAGACAAAGTGCCGGGCTCTGATGATTATACATCAAATTTTTACAAATCTTTCAAAACTCAACTAGGTACAATACTTGTATTGCTTAACACTTATAATTACATTTATGTGTAAAGACTCTTGGATCACAGCCACACTGCTGCTACTATTGTGGTGCTCCCTAAACTGGGCAAGGACCCACGTAGACCTGAAGATTCTAGCAAAAATACTTGCTAATAGGATGGCTCAGGTCTGGCAGACTCTATTAAGTCCTGAACAGGTAAGCTTTGTGGTTGAACACTTATCAGCAGATCATCTGCGCAAACTTTCTCATCTTATTTCTGCATCCAGGGACTCCCATATTCCAGTGGTTTTGGTGTCCTTGGATGCAGAAAAAGCCTTCAATCGGGTGTCCTGGGACTACCAGTTTAATCTACTTCCACGATATCGTATTCCGGCACAATTTATACAGTGGATAAAAATCCTCTATTTACAACCATCGTCTCGTATGCTATGTAATGGAGTTCTTTCCCCATCTTTTTTACTGCAACAGGGTACACGACAGGGATGTCCCTTCTCTCCATATTTGTTTAATTTATATTTAGAACCTCTTATTAGGAAGATTAATAACTCTACACTAATTTCTGGTATTCCAATCAACCATTCCCAATTCAAATTATCGGTGTATGCCGATGATATTATGCTTCATATTACCCACCCATCTAAATCCATACCTTCTGCCCTAAGCATCATTCAGGATTTTGGTAGATTATCCAACTATAAACTGAATTTGACTAAAACTGAGGTAATGCCCTTAAATTATCAGACCCTTAAAGTGAATATTCAACATCTTGGGCTCTCTTGGATAAGAGATAGGTATATGCCCAGATATTTTATTATATCTCAATCTCATTCCAAAATTAAACAATATAATCTGGACCAGATAATTACACAGATGAGGACAGATTTGAACCGCTGGGCTTTACTCCCCATTTCCCTTTGGGGACGTATTAATATAGTTAAAATGAATATCCTGCCTCGACTGTTATACCCCCTTCAAATGCTTAACCAATTTCTCCCTAAATCTTGGTTTAACCAAGTCCATGGTATTATCTCCAAATTCATTTGGAAAAATAACCCCAGTAGGGCAACCTCTAAATTACAGAGATCCAAAGAATGAGGAGGGCTACAGGTTCCCAATATTTACCTTTATTATTTCTTGATTAACTGCTCGGTTGTTTCACATTGGCTGAGGCCTATATCAGATCCTGGTTCTTACCCTTACTCCCCTTTGTGGCTCCAAATAGAAAAGTCACTTTGTTCATTAATGGGTGAAGACCTAAAAGGACTACTTTATCTTCCCCTTAACAAGGTCCCCAATCAGCTGAAATCCACACCCATCATGGCATCTCTCCAAACTCACATGCAACTTAATAAGACCTTAGGCCATTCACTGGAGAAAGACTCCTCCCAACCCATTCTGGGTAATCCCAGTTTTAGAATTGGAGGTCAAGTTATTAAGCAATCCTTTTGGCCAGATGGTGTGGGGAAAAGTGATAGACCTAACAGAGAACTATAAATTGCTTTCCTTCTCAGATATAAGAGTAAAATTCAATTTACCAACCCCTTTTGTTTTAAATACATCTAAATTTCCCAAGCTTTAATACAGCACCTTGGTAACGGTCTCTGGGATCAATATATGGTTGGACCGGTCCTAAGTACAATTTCAACGAGGCCTACCTCTCATTATATCCCTTTTTATTATAAGGAGCTTCATACTCGATATGGGGACTTAGATGATACCCCTCATTATGTATGGGACAAGACTATTCCCCCATCAGCTACGGTCCCCTGTCACTGGATGCAAATCTGGAACAGACTGTATAAGGATGTCAGGTGGGACTGTTACAGGTTACTTCAGTTTCATGTTTTACAAGACCTATATTACACACCTGTAAACTTAAAAAATTGGGAAGCTCCAGTCAGATATGTGTACCAGATGCGGGTGTCAACGGGGTTCGTTGCTCCAAATTCTTTGGGAATGTACTAAAGTATCCCCCTTCTGGGAATGTATTAGTTCTAGACTTGATCCCCTTCTGGGTCTCCAAAGTGCTTTTCAACTAGAAATTTGTATTATTGGAGACTCAAGGGATGTTCTATTAGGGAACCAATGGAAATACATGACTTTGATATCCCTTTGTGCTAAAAAATAATATTATGTCACTGGTTAGATCAACAAATCCCTATGCATATAGAATGGCTTCAAGAAATGCTTTTCACGTTACAAGCAGAACACCTGCTGGCGAGCATTTCCAAACATAGTAATAAATACCAGCAGATATGGGCCCCCTTGCATACTCTACTGTCCATTCAATTATTCTCAAGATTATGTACTGACTGTATTACAGTATTAATTTGAGCTCTGTAGAAGTTACGATAAATACCTATATCATTGTTTATTATAACGCAAGAAGTGGATTTTTATGTTTTTTGTTTATTATTAATTTATAGTGGCGAAAAGGGTGGGAAGGGGTGAGTAGTGGGGGGATATTCTTTGTTTTTTATTTTAAATTTTGGATGTTATAATTGATAATGTTTCAAACATCATCTGATATTTATGATAAAGTATAGGTATAATCATTGTTTAAGGAAAAACATATGTATTTTGTCTCAAATTTGGCAAGCACTTTGCTGGCTTCATGTGGAAATAAATGTATGCATTCTTACCAACCACCACATGAAAGCATCCAGGAAACAACATTTTGTAAAGCATCTCAAGCTCACAAAGCCTGAGGTTACAAACATACGAAATTTGCCAACAGAAAAAGGCCATTTGGTCTATCGAGTGTGCTCGATTTTGCAGCTAGCAGCCCTATTCTGCAGCTGTCCCTCCCTCCTCAACCCCCCTCCCTTTATCTTCCCCTTTGCCCTGTCCCAGCCCCTTTTGAAGCAGCACACTGTTTTACAGGCTACCACCTCTGCTGGCAAGGCATTCCACCCTGCCACCACCCTCTCTGTAAAAATGCGTCCCCTCATTTCCCTCCTGAACCTTCCCCCCTCCAATCTCATGTCATGGCCATGAGTGTCCCTCCCCACCCTTACCCTGAATAGCCCTTCCGTACCAGTCTTGTTTATCCCACTCATGTACTTGAATGTCTTGATTATATCCTCTCTGTCCCTCCTCTCCTCGACAAGTACATGTTCAACTCCTTCAGTTCTCATAGGGTAAGTCCCCCAGGCCACTGGATCACCTTAGTTGCTCTGTGCTGCACCCCTTCCAGTAATTTAATGTCCCTTTTCAGGTACGGGCACCAGTACTGCACGTAGTATTCAAGATGAGGTCTAACTAATGATTTATATAGCGGCAGAATCACCTCCCACCTCCTGGACGTTATTCCCCTTGCGATGCAACCTAGCATTTTGTTGGCCCTTGCTGCTGTCTTCCTACACTGTGCTGAGTTGTTCATTGATCCTGAGATGATCACCCCCAGATCCTTCTCCTCCTCAGTCTCTGCCAGCTGCACTCCCCCCAGATGATAGTTTCTCGTTGGATTTTTTGCTCCAAAATGCAGTACCTTACACTTTTTGGCATTAAACCCCAGCTGCCAACTGTCTGACCAGGTCTCCAGTTTTCTCAGATCTTCCTGCAAACTCTTCCATCCCTCTGTGTCATCCACCACTGCCCCTATCTTGGTGTCGTTGGCAAACAGGCTGATCCTGCTCTTGATGCCCATGGAAATGTCTGCAATAAATATCCCAAATAACACTGGTCCCAGCATCTGGCCCTGTGGAACCCCTCATTACTGCTTTTGGGATGAGAGTTCCCCTTCCACCACCACCCTCTGCTGCCTTCCCTGCAGCCAGTTTGTCATCCATCCTGCCATTTTTGCTCCTGCCCATGTGCCTTCAAGTTTTATTCCAAGTCTCCCATGTGGCACTGAATCGAATACCTTGCAGAACTCCAGGTACAGGACATCTACTGCATGGCCGTTGTCCATCTACCTAGTTACCCGTTCATGGTAATCTACCAGGTTGGTTTGGCAGGATCTGCCTGGGACAAAGCCATGCTGTCTACTGATCTGCAGTCCATTTAACTCCAGTAGGAACACCAGCCTCTCCTTCAGGATCATTTCCATTAGCTTCCCCATGATGGATGTGAGGCTCACCAGTCTATAGTTCCCTGGTTCATCTTTGGAGCCACTCTTATGCAGGGTAACCATGTGAGCCAACCTCCAATCCTTGGGTATGCAGCCCAAATT
This sequence comes from Neoceratodus forsteri, assembly GCA_016271365.2. Lineage (NCBI taxonomy): Eukaryota > Metazoa > Chordata > Ceratodontiformes > Ceratodontidae > Neoceratodus > Neoceratodus forsteri. The sequence continues at coordinate 797,372,725 of CM057459.1, read as the reverse complement.
CAGTGAGGCATTGAATAGGCCTGCCAAGGGCCCCACCAGGATCTCTGCTAGCTCCTTCAGTACCCTGGAGTGAATGCCATCTGGCCCTGGTGCCTTGCCCAGCCTCAGCACTCACTAGCCCTCCAGCACTCTACCTTCTGTGATCACCCCATCCGTTACTCCCTTCCCAGCTTTTACTGCTCCACCCCACCCCCTTGGGTAGCACTCCCCCTCTCTCTTTCATAAATATCGAGCAGAAGTAGTGATTAAGTGCTTCTGCTTTTTCTCCCCCCTTCTCTACCCATCACCCATCCTTCTTAATCCATACTATTTGTTCATCCATCCTTCTTAATCCATACTATTTGTTCTTTATAGCTCCTTTTCTCCCTGATGTACCAGAAGAAGCTCTTCTCCTCCTCCTTAATGTCTTGCACCAGCCTAAGCTGTTTGGTGGCTTTTGCTGTCCTTACTGCCCTTGTCACCTCCCATGCCTCCTGTAGGTACTCCTCCCAATTTTTCTCCCCTTCCTGATTTCCTGTATCTCCTAAAGGCTACCCTTTTTCTCCTCACCTTTTCCATAAACTCCCTGCTCATCCAGTTTGACCTTTTTGCCCTGGTCTTTTTACTCCGAGTCCTGCTACAGGAACTGGTAGCCTCTAGCATCCCCTTCTTAAGGAGCTCCTATCTCTGGTCCATGTCCATAATAGGCTGGATCCTGGCCAGGTACCCACTCACTATCTCCCCCATCTTTGCAAAATCCACCCACCTGAAATCCAACACCTTTGCATTGGATGCCACCCCCTCATTGGCCATAATCAACCTGAACCATACTGAGTGATGGTCACTCCCTGCTAGTGTTTCATCCACCTTGATATCCCTCACAAACTCCAAACTTGTGAGCACTAGGTTGAGGGTGTTCCTCTCCCACACCCTGGGACAGCTAGGTTCCAGTCATGGTATTGGGTGGCACATGTTTCTGTGATGACTGCCATGTCCACCTCCCTATCCACCATGAGGTCCTGTAAGTCATTCATTTTATCCTTCAGGCTTCTAGCATTCATGGTGACCACCTTCCATCCCTTTACCACCCCTCCCCATCCCTCTGCCCTCCACTTCCAGCATCCCCTCTATTGCTTCTGCCTAGTTCATCACCCTTGTTCTGGGGGGTAAGCTTGCTCTGCTTCCCATCTAATGGTCACTGTATGCTCTCTATCCACCTACCACCCCACTCTCCTAGTTTTAATGTCCAGCTACCTCAATATACTTCCCCAAGCTTCCGTTTCAGCACCTTCTTGCCCTCTTCATTTAGGTGAAGTCTATCCCTAGTGTATAGACTACTGTCCTTCCAGGTCTTTCCCCAGCCTCCCACTAACCCATACCCTTTGGTGTGACACCATTTGCTTAAACATTCATTAAATCCCTTGATCCTTTGTTTTCTAGCCGTGCTTGCCTTAGGCACTGGTAATACCTCAGAAAAAGTTACTGATCTACCCTCCCCCTCGCATAAAGTTCCCAGCTCTTCAAACCTCTTTTGGACTACCTCTAATGTACTATCATCCAGGTTGTTTGTCCCCAGATGTAGAATTAAATGAGGTATGTTCCTTCCCTTCTAGCCTATTTCAGGACTGATTGTCCCACTCTTTCAGCTGTCATCCCTGGCATGGCCTCCACACATATATGACTATGTCTTTCACCCTTGCTACCCCACTTTACCTTATTATTGATTCCCCCAGTACTAGTATTCCCCCATATTTCCATCTGCCTGCTTCCCCTCCTCTGTTCCTCTCCTGTCTGACTCCTCCTCCACTAGCACGTAATTCCCCCATCTGTCCCTGTCACCATTCATCTCCTGCCTGACTCCTCCTCCTCCAGCAAATAATTCCCCCCGCCTGTCCCTGCCACTGTTCCTCTCTTGCCTGACTCCACCACCTACACGTAATTCCCCCTGTCTGTCCCTGTTGCTGTTCCTCTCCTGCCGACTCCTCCTCCAGCACACAGTTTCTTCCATCTGTCCCTGTTGCCTTTCCCCCATTAGTATGCTCCACTGCCATTGCTGCTATGCCCCTGACATGTCCTCTATCCACCCTGCTCCACTCCCCTGGATCCCTCCTCCCTTTGACCGCCCCTTCAGCTGTGCCCCTCACCTCTTTACCCCTGCCACCACCTTAGAAACATAGAAACATAGACTTTGACAGCAGATAAGGACCGCTTGGACCATCTAGTCTGCCCATTTCCCTACCTACAGGATAGGCTGCAGATCCTAGTTAACCAACAGCCTATTTCTTCCTACCCCCCCACAAGAATTGCCTTATGTCTGTCCCATGCATTCTTGAATTCTCCCACAGTTTTAGACCCCACAACCTCCTCAGGAAGGCTGTTCCATGCATCCACTACCCTCTGTGAAATAATACTTCTCACATTGCCCCTGAACCGCCTCTATCTTTTAAATTGTGTCCCCTTGTTCTTGCACGTCTCTTTTTCTGAAAGATGCTACCCTTTTGGACTTTGCTGATTCCACTGAGGTACTTAAAAGTTTCTATCATGTCCCCCCTCTCCCTTCTTTCCTCAAGGGTATACATATTAAGCTCCTTTAGTCTCTCCTCATACGGCTTCTCTTGCAGACCCTGCACCATTTTAGTTGCCCTCCTCTGGACTGCCTCTATCCTGTATATGTCCTTGTGGAGATGGGGTCTCCAGAACTGGACGCAGTACTCAGATGGGGTCTCAGCAACTGTCTGTACAGAGGGATAACAAATTCCTGTTTTCTGCTGCTGATGCCTCTCCCTATGCATCCCAGTATACCCCCAGCCCTCCCTACTGCCTTCTCACATTGCTTGCTAACCTTAAGGTCATCTGATATGATTACCCCCAGGTCCCTTTCCTTTTTTGTTGTTGTTACTACTCCCCCACATTGTGTATTCTTCCCCTGGGTTCTTGTTTTCCAGGTGCATTATTTTGCACTTCTTTGCATTGAATCCTAGCTGCCATACTTCTGACCATTCCTCCAACCTTGCCAAGTCCCTTCTCATCCTTTCCACGCCTCCTTGTGTATCAACCCTGTTGCAGATCCTTGTGTCATCTGCAAAGAGGCATACTTTTCCTTCCAGTCCCTCTGCAATGTCACTTATGAAGACATTAAAAAGGACTGGACCCAATACTGAACCTGGGTGCCCACTAGTAACCTCTTTCTTCAGAGTGGACTCCATTTACAATTACCTTCTGTGTCCTGTTGTCCAGCCAATTTTTACCCAGGCTACCACCCTGGGACCCACTTCCAGGCTGGTTAATTTGACTATTAATCTTTTGTGTGGGACTGTGTCAAATGCCTTGCTAAAGTCTAGGTAGGCCATGTCCACAGCCCCTCCCTGGTCTACTACTTTGGTCACCCAGTCAAAGAAATCTATTAGATTCGTCTGACATGACCTTCACGTTGTGAACCCATGCTGCCTTGGGTCCTGTGCCCCACTGGCCTCTAGGTACTCAACTATTCTTTCCTTCAGAAGTGACTCCATCACTTTCCCTACCACAGAGGTCAAACTGACAGGTCTGCAGTTTCCTGCCTCTGTCTTGGTCCCACTTTTGTGAAGGGGAATCACATCCGTCTTCCTCCAGTCCTCGGATACCACACCATCCTCCCATGATTTATTAAAAAAAGTAGTCAGTGGTTTCACTAGTTCCCCCCTTAATTCTTTTAGAATTCTGGGGTGAATTCCATCAGGCCCCATTGCTTTGTCCACCTTCAGTTTTAGGAGTTCTTGCAGAACCCTTTCTTCTGTGAAAGGACTGGGATCAACCCCCTATCCAGAGTGCTTCTGTTAATTGGATTAGGCACTTCCCCCTCCTCTTTTGTGAATACTGATCAGAAATATTCGTTCAGTATCCCTGCTTTTTCACTGTCCCCCTCTTAGACTGGCTCCCATCCCTTATGCAGTCCCCTCCCTTTCCCTCTCTTGCCCCCTCCTGGATATCCTGTACCTCCTCTTCCTCCATCAATGTCGCCAGCACCACAAACCTATTACCTGACTAAGTTCTCCTGGAGTCAGCTTCAGTGTTAATAGCTTCAGAGCTTTTGCATTTTTGTCTTATAGCATATGATAATTTGGGGAAGCTCAAGATGCTAGTCCATTCAAACTTCAGATTTTTTTCTCCAGCGCTGCACAAAGCACTTGATCTCAGATGACCACAGATGCCATCACTACTAATAAAGTCTAGGTTCCTTCAGTAGATGAACAGACTGTCCTGGGAATAACCCTACAAACTTAAATTAGTTGTTTCCTTACATTTAAGCCCAGGGTTTCTTGTATTCAGCCAGTTTTAAAGTTGATCAGTGAATCCCCCTTAGCTGCTTCCTGAAGACCCCGAAAACCCAGAATCCTATGACTGACAGCTTGTAAAGCATTTCAAGCTGTTTCAACCTACAGCAGTTTTCAGCAAGTTTTGTCCCTTAACAGAGGTGGTCGCCACAGCCAGTGCTTTACCCTAATCCCCCTTCAGCTTCTTTAATGGTCAGTCATAACACTCATTCTGTTCTCCAAGTAATTTTTCCAAAATGAGTGCACACTGGGATGCAGTGCTCAAGAACCAACCTGAAGTAAAAAGAAAAAAGGTTCTGGCACACGCTAACTCATAAGAGGGATGCAGAAAAGTTATTGTAAATCTATTTTTATTTCACCATGACACATCGTCCGGCCTGACATGTTTTGGACTGTCTGCAATCCTTCATTAAAGCTACTTTAATGGTCAGTCATACCATTCATTTTGTTTTCCAAGTAATCAGTCATGTAGAGTAGCTGTCCAGTATTTGATTGAGCCTTTGAATTGCTTGGGTTATGACAGAAACTGTTTGTTGCAATGCATCTAAGGATGATAGATGGCCTTCCCTTCCTGGTTGATCTGAACTGAGGGCTGGTTGCTGCTTCCTTTGCTTAGAGGCCCCACCATATAAGGTAAAGAAGCTCTTTTTGTCATGATCTTTCTTACTCATACCATTTCAAAAACAACTTGACTCACTTGTTACCTCAACTAGCATAAAAATAAGTCTCAAAAAGTAATGGAGAAGGAGCACATAAAACTAAAAAAAGGGCTTTACTCAGGAGATTGAAAATTATATGACTTACAAGCAATGCTGCCCCCCCACCCCCACCACCGTTTTGGCTTTCCCATTAATATCTTACATTTATGTCTTTCTCCTTGGAATTTTCTTAATGACACATTGTCCACCAAGCATGGGGAAACCAAGGAGTTCAGTGCTTGCCAAAACTCTTCTGGGTAACCATCTCCCCCGGGGGATTCTTTTACTGTTTAAATATTCACTCCAAATACTGTGTCATGAATACCGAATATTTGGGGCTTCAAATAAGAATATTTGGCTGAATAGTCGGCTAAATGATTTATAAAACTCTACTGCTCAAGTCTGGAAATTGTATGCTACTTCACCACAAGGCTTCCATTACTTTCCTGTTTTCCCAGTAATTTTGCAATTAGAATGAGATCACATAGGAGAATATAAGGTCTCGCCACAGTGTCAAACTTCTCTCCTCTTAGTATCTGGAAACATCCACTCAAACCTGGGCCCAACTCCCAACCTCACACCCAAACTGTCCAGCTCGAGTGGACTTCGCATTGCTTCCATCAACATCTGCAGCCTGTTAAAAAAACTTGACAGCCTGCATGGCTAGGTTGCCCAGCAGCAACCGGACATAATCCCTGTTGTTGAAACCTGGTTTGACAATCGAACCCCTGACTTGGCTATCTCCCTGACAGGGTATACAATATTTTACTCCGATAGACTAGGTAAAAGAGGGGGGGTTGTGCCATCTACCTCCGGGACTACGTGCAGGGTAATGTCCTGCCCCCCGACCTGGACCATGGGGCCCATGTTCTCTCACTGAAAGTAACCACCTCTCCTATGTGGGCATCTTTATTCATCGCCTCTGTTTATATTCCACCCAGTAATCAAAAAGCAGCCTTCCTGTCTGTACTCGCTCGCCTCTCCCACCTGCCTGACAAAGCTGAGATCATAGCTCTGGACAGTTCAATGTCAACTGCAGGGGGTGCCATTTAAGAATTGGGGCCTGCCGCTACAGGCCATTGTTGTTTTCTTGTTTTTATCTCCTGGGTCCACCTCCATAGGCCCTCTGACCAGTTGTTGCCCCCGTTGAAAGTCAAAATGGCTGGTTCTCATCTACAGCAGCCCCTCTCCAGGATGCAACAGCAGCCATTGATCTGACACAGAGTTCCCATAGCCACCCACTGTAACACAAGGACTGGCCCCTCCTCCCTTCTTGACCTCATACTTACCAATCGCCCCAACAAATTCTTTAAAGTTAACGTATTACCAGATGCCCTGAGTGATCACTTGCCTGTGCCCTGTCACTGGTCACACAGGTTAAAAAAAACAGACCCCCAAATTGTCTATAAGCATTGCCTCAAACCTGGCAAATGAAGGCACCTCAGACAACATCTACAAAACTAGGACTGGTCCCCAATAGCTACTGTCCCAGATATCGACTCAGCCCTGGAGTTCTTCATCTGCTCCTTTAACACAGCCTGTGACCTCTTTGCACCATTCACTAAACGTGTCATCAAGGGCCCTGAAACCCACTGGATCTCTCAAGCTCTCCTCGACCAAATGCGTGACAGAGATATTCTTTGGCACACAGCTCTGGAGACTGGCAAGCCAGCTGACAGACAGCATTACCAGGCAGCCAGGAACCAATGTACCTGGAGCATCCGTAAGGCTAAGGCTGAATACTATCCATCTGCCCTCACCTCCTCCTGGGGCTCTGGGCATAGGTTCTGGGATAACCTAAAAGGCCTTAATGGCAAAACCGTTACCCCCCCTCACAATTATGTGTTAATGATATTATCACTACAGACCCTATGCTTATTGCTAACACACTTAATTCCTCCTTATCTGACCTCAGTGGCATGTTTCCCCCCCAACTTCTTTGCCCCCAATCCCCTTAGCCTCCCAACACCCAGGCCCCCCTCTTTCACTTCAGAACTATCTCCCAACTAGAGGCTATACCTTTCCTGCAAAAAGCACTATGCAAGTCCTGTTTCAGCAATGACTCCCTGGAACTTAAGATACTGCACCTTGCCGCCAGCAATGGTAGATCAGCTGGGCACTTTAATTACATTAACCAAAGTAGAAACTGCTATTGCTCAGCTTCCCTTAGACAAGGCCCCCAGTCCAGACGGCTTGTCCAATAACTTGTACAAGGCCTGTCGCTCACTACTCTCCCCGTTGTTGAGGGATGTCTATAACTTGTGGTTCCATAAAGGAATAAATGATCCTAGCTTTCTAGAGGCAATCATTACAGTTATCCCTAAACCTAATAAGGACCCCTTGTGCCCTGGGAGTTATAGGCCGATTTCGCTGCTGAATTCGGATGTTAAAATATTGGCAAAGATCCTCGCTAATCGACTTGCCCCTATGTTAAGTAGTATTATTAGTAACGAGCAAGTGGGGTTCATGGCAGGGCGTGTAGCTGGAGACCATATGCGCAAACTCATGCACCTGATGCAGAGGGTCAAAGAATCAGGCATCTCATCAGTGCTTGTTTCACTTGACGCTGAAAAAGCGTCCAACAGGGTTTCCTGGCGCTTTTTGTTTGACACCCTTTAACAGTTTGGTATGCCCGCCTCTTCCTCACCTGGGTTAAAATTCTATATACGGCTCCAACAGCGAGGGTATGGTGCAACAGGTGCCTGTCTCGGGCCTTTCCTCTGGAGAAGAGCACTCGATAGGGTTGCCCCTTATCTCCTCTTTTGTTTAATTGTTACCTGGAGCCATTAACTCGATGCTTGCGTCCAACACAGCTTTAAAAGGAATTTAATTATACGGGGAGAGATTTGTTCTATCGGCATATGCAGATGATATACTGCTGCACCTGGAGGAACCAGAGACCTCATTACCAGCCCTTTTGGAGGAAATTAACAGATTTGCTAAAGTCTCAGCTTATAAGGTTAACTTATCTGAGACTAAGGTGTTCCCTTTGAACTGTATTGTTACTAAAACCAGTATTTTAGAATCGGGCCTTTCCTTGGTGTATTGAACCTTCACCTATTTGGTGATAAACATTTCCCGAGGAATCTCTTCCATGTTCAAGGACAATTTGGCTGTGCTAGTACAGACTGTGCAGGCAGACCTGAATAGGTGGAGTGAGCTTCCTATAACCTTATTGGGACCCAGTAATATACTGAAAATGAATGTTTTACCAAGGCTTCTATACCCGTTAGGAATGATGGGTTTTTATATTCCCAGAAAATGGTTTACGAACTTGCAGAGAATGTTTAGCAACTTTCTCTGGAAGAATAAACCTCCCAAATGGGCGTTTCATAAATTAACTGCTCCTAAGTTGCAGGGGGGATTAGCACTTCCTTCTCTGTTCACTTATTATGGTGCACAATACCTTAGCAAAATGGCCCTGTGGTGTCAGACGGATTTACTCGTTGATACTAGCAGGTATTTTCCGGTATGGTTAAATATTGAAGGTAAGGCAGTGAGGAGTGTTAACCGCTCCCTAGCCGCTCTTGTATATGTTAAATTCTCCAAGCTTGATAAATCACTCAGGTCTATTCCTATAGAGTGGTCTCTCAGAGCATTACATCAAATTCTCCAGTATTACTCCATAAAGTGGCATGGGTCTCCCCATCAACCTTTAGTTTACAATCCACAAGTTTTAGTTGGTAGGCGCCCCATTCCATCTTCTTTTCTTCCACAGCTCAAACACTGCACATTGGCTAACCTGTTACAAAATAATAGGGTAGCTCCCTTTCAAACTCTGCAGACGCGTTTTCACCTAAGTTTTAAAGACTTTTTTAAGTATTTGCAAATCAAAAATGCACTAGCAGAATTTAATAAAAAGGAAGGTTGGTCTGATCATTCGACTGAGGGACTGCAAAACATTTTACAGAGCACAGAAATGGCCCACGTAGTCTCAAAGATTTACAAGCAGCTTCAAGTGATGGACCATAATCTTCCTACTGGAGTTTGTTACTATTGGGTGCACGAACTTTCCTTGTCGACTGAAGTGGAGTTCTGGAAGAAAATTTGGTGCACAAATTATAAATATATTAAACAAGATAGATTGAGCCTCGTGCAATTTAAGATTATGCATGATATGTATCTCACACCACTTAAATTGCATAATGCAGGTCTTGCAGCTTCCCCTGTTTGTTTCAGATGTAAGAGAACTCAGGGATCTCTCCATCATATGCTATGGGAATGTCCCAATACACAGGTTTTCTGGAGATCTATCTAGCGAAAGTTGGATCCAATACTAGGGTTGGATATTTTATTTACTCCAGAGGCCTGTATGTTAGCGATATTTCCACTGAGAACCCCAGTGATACAGCAGGCTCACATCACACTAATTGCGGCCATAGCTAAACTAGTAATGCTTAGGCACTGGAAGGAGAATACTCTTCCTGTAGTCTTAGAGTAGTATTGGGAAATTCTGCTTGCCATTCAAGTAGAAAAGCATATTGCCACAGTAAGACAGAAAGTACAATATTACCAGACTATCTGGGAGCCCCTAATGACTTTACTTTCCCTATGGAATTTAGGATAGCTTGCTATAATTATCCCAGGACGCGGCCGCAAAATATGGGAATCAAGTAGTTTTTATCTTTATGGGATTCTCTTCTTCCCCCCTACAGACTGGTCTTCTCTTTATGAAGGTTCTCTTTAGTTGTGCACAGGGGAGTTTGGGGGGGGAGTACAGAAGGGATGGTGGGGGAGGGGTTGTGTTTGAGAGAGGAATGGTTTTAGGTTGAATCATTTAATGAAGGATACTATTAAACACTGGATAGACTATCTTTGACTATTTTTTACTGTATCCCTGTACTGTGGTTATCATGTTGTATATGAAGGAAAATAATAAAGTATACTAAATAAAAAAAAAAGATACTGCACCTAACTCTCAATGAAGTATTCCTCCGACTTACAACCCTCTTGAACTATCCCTCTGCCTAGGTCAATTTCCCATGAAATGGAAAATGGCACTTGTTACACCATCCATAAATCTGGGGATTGCACTATTCTGGAGAACTATCACCCAATCTCTATTCTTCCCCCTCTCTCCAAAGCCCTAGAAAAAATTATTGCCACCCAACTCTCTGAACACCTAACCAAATAAGACCTACTCTGCCAGGAACAGCAGGGTTTTCGCAAGAACCTTAGCACCACCACTGCCCTACTGGAGTTTACTAATGCAATTCACTCTGCCCTTGATGCTGGGCACCTCACAGGGGCAGTATTTTTAGACCAGTCTAAAGCGTTTGACACGGTCCCCCACTCTCTGCTATTGTCTGCCCTCACTGAATTGGGTATCTCACAGGAGGCCATAGGCTGGTTCATCAATTACCTATCTGGCAGATCACTAAAGTGAAAACAGCTCAGACCCTATCTTTCTCCCTTCCTCCCAGTCTCCTTAGGGGTTCTTCAGGGCTTAATACTGGGCCCCCTGCTATTTGCTGTTGTATATTCCTTAATTCACTCCCTAAAGCCTGCCCTGGAAAACTACTGCTCTGTGTGGATGATGTTGTACTTTACAGCAGCCATCCAGACCCCCTTACTCTCCAAAAGACCCTTCTAAAATTCTTCTTGGAGGATGAGTGCTGGTTCTCTACCCAAAGGCTAGTATTGAGCTATAAGAAAACCAAAACTGTGGTGTTTGCCCACACGCATAATAAACATAGTGCCCACCCCACGCTGATTTTTCACTCATGGTACGACCCCCTTGAACAAGTTGGTACATTCAAATACCAGGAGTCACCCTGGACTCTTCCCTAATATACCATGAACATGTCCACCTCCTTAGCTAGGCTGTCAACACACGCATTGGCCTCCTGCACAGCTATAAGCACTGTCTCCCCCCACACCGATGCCCTGCGTCTGGCAATCTCCTCTTCAATCCTGTCACTAATTGACTATGGAATTCTGATCTATGGAGCAGTTGACAGCACAGCACTAAACAAAATCAGGATGTCCATAAAAAAAGCCTGTCGCTTGGCCCGAGGTTGTGAAGGTTGACGCACACCTGCTCTGTCTATACTCGTACTGATTGGCTCAATCTCGATGGGCAGCTGAAATTCCAGACCTGTCTCCTTGCCAAAAAAATCACTGCTGGTCTTAAGCCTCCTGGCCTCGCACCATTATTTCTACCTGCCAAGGTCACTATGCACACTCGGAGCACAGAAAACCCCCAATACCTAGTCCCCCTCTGTAAGACGTCATTAGGGCAACATACCTTCCACTACAGGGGCCCCTACTACATGAACTCTCTCCACAAGGCCCTGCTCTCTGAAACTAAACTTGGCAGATTCAAATCCCTGCTTAAGGATCACATCCAAGGGGAAGGAGTCTGTGATTGCCTCTGATCCCCAAGCCCCCCCCCCTCGTCTCTGCTGTGGTCTCACTGTCCACCATGACAAAGGACTGGCACCCCATGCTAGTCCCGCTTTGATTACCTTTGTTTAACTTACTTTTCTCCTGGCTCTGTATTTTTCAGGTCATGTGGTCCTACTGCCTAATTTATATTCTCTTCACTCCCTGTTTCATGATTTATTGATGTCATCATAATATACTGGTCTATTTATATTTTACTATTATGCCTCATTACTTAATGAGCATATCTCATTATGCCATGTTTGACCTGAATGTCATTTGTGCCTCTATATGTTTACTGTTCTCCTGATGAGGAGCCTTTGTAAAGGAGTCTCTGACTCAAAGGGTAGTAATTCCAATATGTTCAAATAAATAGAATAAAATATAAGCACTATGGTCTTACTTGTATAGTATAATCACATAAGAAATAGATTGGCAAATTGGATTTGAAAGATTCAGGGTCAGCAATTAATTAGTGTGTAGACAGAGGAGTAAGATAACTATTGCAACTGGGATTGGGATTAGCTCACTGATGGTCCATAACCGGGGTTATTTAAATTTCCCACCACACCCCAATTTAAGCTGCGAAAAACTGAAGTTTGACTTTGGAAGGGGGGTTGGTAGCTGAGAGAAGCATTGCTTTAAAGCAGAAGTGCACTGAAGTACAGGGAAATAAATCAGACCACACCTTTCATATTGTTATAACCAGCGTCTCTCCTCCCAAGCTCTAGGCAGGTCACCAGGGAACAATCAAAGGGTTAAGTCACTCCCAGTAAAGACACAAGGAAGAGAGCAACACTGAGTCCACCTTCATATGATGCTCTAGAAGGTATAAATGGTACCACACTGTAGTAGTAGATCACCCATTACTAAGTGATTATATGCAGTATATAATGGTTGTGTCAGGATAACGTGAGTCACAAGAATTGGAGTCAGTTAAAGTCCTACTGCGGCCTGGCCGCTTGACAGAGCCCATTGTGAAAAAAGGTCACTAGGACCTAGTAAGTGTGATGTAGGAAGGCATATGTGGCGAGACTGACTAGTGTGAATGTTTACAAACCAAACTGCTCTAGTATTTAATGTAATGCCACCATCTGGTACCAGTGCTATGCATAGGCATGTGTAGCCCCTCAGGGTAGTGGTGAAGTATCACCCACAGGATGCCATTATGGAAGATAGGCCTAAATAAATTGTCATTATTTACAGCAGTGTCCATTCTAGGCTGAGGGCCTAGATGTGTGGATTCCTCCCATATGGACTTGGGGGGGGGGGGGATGGTAAGGGAAATAAGCCATGAATCCTGTGTAATACCTGTGGCAAATGAACATTGATCTGCTTGATCCTATCTCCTAGCATGGGCAGTTTGCAAATGAATGGTCTCCCATTTAATGCTGCCTTTCTAGTGTCTGATGTTCCTGTTTCCTTGGCCTGAGGTAGTATAGCTAGAGTTGCTACTTCCTGGTGTAAGCAGTCCCTACCTGGTTAAGAAGTACCATCATGTGCCCCTAGACACAGGGAAGGACCTGGCCATACAATTGAGGGCTCTTCTTCCAAGATCTGAGAAATTTGTAAAGCTAGGGAAACCATGTTTAGGGTACCCTGAGACCTCTCACATTGTTCAAAGATTACTTGGTGCAACTTATACTTAAAACCATTAAGATATGGGCCCGAGAACAAGTTCTGGTGAACGTAAAAAGAAAAAAAGTTGCCATTCTGCAGTTTATTTTCACAGCTGATTAGGACTGCACATGAACTGACTGGAAGTAGAGCAGCTGGCACCTAGGTACAGTAAATTGAATTACATTGAGCAATTAGAGCTCAAGCCTTGAAAATCAACCCCTGTATGTAAACTTTCATGGGTAGAAGAGGGCCTGCATGCCTGTCACATGCACCAGAGTACTCCTGCATGAAAGGTAGTGAAGATGACGACTGTTGAGAGCCAGTGCCTGCAGTGAAAGACGGTCCCAGCAGACCCGGTACCAAGCAAAAAAGCAACAAATTGCCCATCATCCCCCCTGAGAACCACGGATCATCCTTTGACTCTTCTTATTAACCTCCGAAGATCCTAAAGGACCAACATCTGCCAGGGCTGCAGCAGCAGCATCTGAGCAGTCAATGGACCACCGGATCACCTTAGCTTAGCACATCTGCCTTCCTAGAAGAGGGAAGAATGCCCATGAATCTCTGACAACCATTTCAGCCAAACCTTGCATGAAACAAACTTCACCCATGAACTCACTCTCCAGGACTTTGTGACAGGTATCCTTTATTTTTTGGGGAGCAGGCAGAACCACATCAGTCAAAGAATGAAAGCAACTTTGAAGTAGTTGCACTGAGGGTCTGGCATGTGCCAACCATCCTAAACTAAACGAAAATGTGATTGTGAACTGCCTCAGACAGAGAAGGCATCTCATGAAGTGGTGATCAAAGAGAAACAGTGAGGCCCCATGCACAGCAGGATTCAATGGTGCATGTCCCAGAGAGAAACCAGGATCAACAAAGGAACCTTTGCACTCAGGAGTCAGCATTGCAAAATACAAATATATTCACTTTGCTCAATACAAAATAATAAATTGCATCAGTGTTTAACCCTCCATGCCAAAACTACCCCATGCTTATTAGGAGCCATGTACCACATTCACCACATTATGTGCTATGATAGTCTTGCATTTGTGTATGGTTCTGTTGAGGTGTTACATAGTTACAGCTGCATGAATTCTTTTCGCAGCATTGTTCCCTTTAAGGGAACAAATTGGGCTCTTACTATGCATGAACCACAATATTTAAATATTTTAAATTTTACCTGATGTGAGTGGTATATGTACCTCATAAAAGGCTTGGTTTTACTATGGGGCTCCACCGCTGAAGAAGGAGCATATGGCTCCAAATAAGCATGGGGCAGTTTTGGCACTGAGAGTTAAGCACTGATGCACTTTATATTATTCTGTATTGAGCAAAGTGAATAAATCTGTATTTTACAATGCTGACTCCTGAGTGCAGATCCTCCTTTGTTGTTCAAGGAGTGGGGACCACCAGAAAGACCAGAAAAAGTCTGACTTTAGGTAATAGCTCAAGGAGTGACAGTACCAGCAACAGATGTACAGTAAGCACTGAGGCTCCAAAGGGAGGGCCAGGTCCTGGAAAAGCTGATGGAATGCCCACATGCCAGTCTATGGGAATTGCATGTAGCTGAGTATCCCTCTGGGTACTGTGGCAGATGTTTCCATCCTGCTGAGAGGGTGATAATGATAACTGCAACAATGTGAGACCTATTATGATAATACTGTGCTTGAGCCTGGGATAGCCATACTCCCAGATCCCAACATGTACTCCCTGGTCTGTGGCCAACAGATGAAAAGGGAAATAGGAGAAAGGCAGTTGCTCCATCCACTACCACAGACCCTTGCCAGGTGATGGAAGAGGGCCTAGCCAGGGGCTTAGTAGAAGCAAAGACAGCCAGCTGGTTCAGTGGCGCTGAGGGTTGAGCTGCTGGATGCTACCCCTCATACCATACCAGCGATCCGGGGTCGGGAATGGACTTGGGTTGCTTGGGGGTCAGCAGGGGTGAGGAAGGATTGACCATCCTTATACAGCTCTCCTTTCTCAGGGAAGGGGGACTGTGCTGCTCGCTGTCAACTGACACCCAGTGGTGGCTGGGTGTTGGCATAGGTGAGCAGCCCAGAATAGGGTGGGACCCAAGTCCAGGGCATGAGGCTGCAGCCTTTGCCCACTGTACATTCATGGGTCCCAAGGAACACACACACTTGAAAAAAATTGAGCTGGCAGGCTCCATGATGGCTGGACTGCACCCGCACTGACTCTCAGAATCTGGACACTGGCTTTCCGGGGAAAGGGAGAAAGTTGACACTCCTCACCCCTGGTCCTGTCACGGGGGAGGATTGTAACCCGTGGGGGATTTACCAAATGGACTGGTGCGGGGTGCGGGGCCGGAGAGATGAGCTCCTCTGAGGGAGGAGCTGTAGCCACCTGCCAGCTCCCCGATAAAGTGCAAATTTTTGGAAAAAGAAGCAGAGACAGCCATTGAAGAAGACATTGCCTGTGGAAGAGGTGCCAACCTAACTGAAATGTGCAGGGCCCAGGAGGTGATTGCTGGGATGTAGGGCGTGAGGTTGGATTATTCAGCCAGAGACCTGGTGAGGCTTCTGGTATGGTTGCAAGCTTCCTCCCTGGCTAACTCTGTGATGAACATGGGGTCCAGTGGACCTTTCAGTGTGCTTGGATCATTGTCGGAAGTGGGCCTGACTGGCAGTCCAGATTGCCACAGCCACTCATCAGGCCAGATGGTTCCCTTTGACTTCAGCAAGTCCATCATCTGGTGTGGCTACCAACTCTGTGGCCTGCCCAGAGATCAGTCTGCAGCTTGCCCTAACTGTCTTCCAGAAGAGCAGAAGAAGTACTGTAACACCCCAAAACAAGGAAGACCAAGAAGCAGATGTGGTGGTTGAGTCTGTGACAGAGGATGATAGAGAAACAGCAACTAAGGAGTCTTCCCCAATTGCCTCCAAATCCCCTCCTGTGACACCTCAAGGTACACCAGAGATCCAGAAGCAACAGGAAGTAAAGGCCCAGGCTGTTGACCTAAAGTCAGAAACTCAAAAGCAATCAGATGATGCAACAAAGAAATGGTGGCATGTATCCTTGGTGCTGCCAGAGAAAGGAGTTTGGTAACTTGATAAGACATGCTAAGTGGATCATGCCATCGAACTGTGGTTGGAGACCCACATTTTTATTGCATTCCATACATGCCTGGATCACTAAGGTAGGTAGCTGATGCAAATCACAAACAAATCCTGCTCTTGGTAGCTATGAAGTAATTGGTAAAAGGGGACAATGAATACTGTATTTTCTTGTTTTGAAGCCACAGCTTCTATTGCATTTTTTTATTTTATGCTCTAGCTTCAAAATGGGGACTGCTACAGTTTGCAAATGCTGAATTGCTCTGTATTGGCTTTGCCTACCGACTCTCAATCAGCCATGGTCAGTCTGTGAGAAACACCCCAAACTGCATTATTTGTCCCTGCACTAATCCTCCATTTGTCTTCAGCATTCTGAGCTTCCCTGGGAGTCAAGAGGACTTGTGCCATGTACTCATTCAGCTCTTCCCCCTATGATTGGCTCCTCCAACAGTGGCCACCATGGGAGCCCCTGAAAGAAAGACTCGCCTTCTGCTGCCAACTCCAGCCAATCAGGGAGCAGAAATGCATCCAGAGGGGTGGATCTTCAACAAACCCTGGAGTTTTCATTTTTAAAGTGATTCTGGCATCCCTGCACTAACCCACCACTAACCTGCAGCATTGGGAGCTTCCATGAGGGTCGACAGGGCATGAGCCATGCTCTCAGTTAGCCCTTCCCCCACGATCACCTCCTGCAACAGCGGCCACCTCGAGAGCCCCAGCAAGAAAGATTCTCCTCCTCCTGCTGACTCCAGCCAATCAGGGAGTAGAATTTGTCCTTACAGTAGTGAATCTCAAGTGGTCCTTCCATGCTGCGGTCCTTCGATGTACTAGGGGCTGTAGTGCAAAGAGCAACAAAGGAGTCTGCCCGGAGTTAGCCAGGAAGGCAGTCGGCTGACAGAACCTCTGCCCTCCTTGATAGCAGATTCTGATATTTCTGCACTTGCTACATTTGAACTCCAGGTATCTCTCACATCTTCAAATGCCAACTGTCTGCTCTTCTGATTAGCATCTGCATCTGTCTGCTAATAAAACTGCTTAACTACACTGTACAAGCTGCTAAACTGCCTAGAATTCTTAAGCTAGCTCTCTGTCTGTATAGTAACTTATTACAGCTCCTATACTTACAGTAGCATAGTACTAATGCCTGCTGTACTGGTAAACACTTGTATTTTGTAAGCTGCTATGCTATGTACTCAATCTTTAGGTCTCGCCTATAGTGGCATTAAGTTGTCAAACCATTAGCACTGCACTCCCTTGAAGCTCAATAAGTTCTGGTTGCTTTGCTTGGTTGAGTAAGGTATGTATTGCATCCTATTATTCCTAAAGGGTTGATTATTCATTGAGTTAAAAATCTAAGCCATCCTGTTGAACCTTGATTGTAACTCAGACTATACAGTATATCACACCCTCGTGGGAGCATCTAGTGCCTGTCTCAGTTATTCTCTGTGAACAATAAGCCAGTCTCCACCCGAAGGTTCCACCCCTTCCTAAGCTACACCCTATCTGGGTGGACTGTACTTTTTCAATCTCATGGAAGCCTCTTCCCCTCCCGAAGTCTGTATTAACCGACCATGGCCTCAGCAGGCCCAGCCTTTGCTCTGCCCTCTCTAAATCTGCAGATAATAGCAGACATTCTGGTAGCTAATCTGCCTGCTCAATACTTGGAGTTGTGTACCAGTCTCCCTGTACCCTCTGCCTATGTGGGAACCTGCCTAACCTACACCCCCAATCTGATGAGTCTACAGAGTGGGAAAGAAAAGGGTGCTGCTTATTTCATGCCCAGGCATGAGGTATCGACACTTAAAAAGTGTTCTATACCATTTCATAAGTTGCTACCTAAACTCTCACTATTAATCCTCCTATTATCTGCTGGTGACATAGAGACTAACCCTGGCCCCTGCCCTTCCAGTATCAGAATTACCTCCCAGTCTGACCATTCCTGGGAAAATGGTAAAGGGCTTAAATTAGTCCACATTAATGTTACTACAGTCAGCATTCAGATATCTGACCCCATTCATTCCCATTGTCTTAGATACAGTATAAGAGTTTAGATTCTATGGCAAACATATCAAAAGTTGCTCAGCCACAGGGACAGAAAAATGAGTGTGACAGATAAGTAGAAGAGGATAAATGAGTGCTGAGGCCCAAGGCTCATGAGCTAGAACCCTGTATGAATTTGTATTCTCCTGATGTACTTGCTGTAACTCAAATCTGGTTGAAGCCTCATGTACTTTCAAATGAGGTTGACAGGGTTGCTGCTTATTTCATGCCCAGGCATGAGGTATCGACACTTAAAAAGTGCTCTATACCATTTCATAAGTTGCTGCCTAAGCTCTCACTATTAATCTGGCTTAATCTGGTTTAAGGTCAGTTGGCATTCATCTGTATCCCCCTCCCCCAGGTCGTGCCTGAAAATAGGCAGGATTTGTCTAGTGCACTTACCCGGTCAACAAAAACTAACATCCTTGGCTACAATATGTTTAGAAGAGATGAACCTGATAAAACGAAAGGTGGAGGAGAGATCTTACACACTAAACCCTCTCTCCAAGCCAGAGAATTGCCCCCCGCCTTCTCACTAAGTGAGTCGATGCTTATCAAAGTACTGCTTGATAGCACTAAGCCTCTCTTTATGGTGTGGAACTGTAACCTCCCCTCAGTTGCTAAACCTGCTCTAATTGGCCTCCTGGGCTGCCTTGGGGAACTGCACCTTGGTAAAACAATCCTGCTTGAGGATTTTAACCTTGACTAGAATGATATGGGCCCTTGCTCCTTCAAATATTCTGTAGGTGACTCAAACCTACATCAGCTCATTAGTTAACCTACTCAGCTAAACACCAAATTGGGGAATCACTCCTTAATGCACTGGGTCATGATCAGCAGAGTAGACCATATCAAAGTGTCTGGTATTTTCTCAGATTCCCTGAGTGTTCACTCTCTAATATACTGTATATGGAGAAATAGTCTCCTAAAGATTCCACCAAGAACAATTAACTGCCAGAGATTATTCTGCTCTAGACAGCAATGCCTTTCTTGCAAACCTTGCCATTATGAATTGGGAGAGCATGGTACCTTGAAGATGTCGACCTTGCTGTAATAAACAACTTCCCCACTGTCCTAAAAAGCCATGCCCTTTCATGCAGAGAAGAGTCACAGGAGCCTGTTCCAAATGCCCCCCCCCCCCAGTAACCTTATGAAGCAGAGAGATTGAACCTGGCATGCTTTTAAGATCACTGGCTGACAGAAAGACTGGATGGCATATAGGGAACTCTGGAACACATGCAAGTTCTCCTTAAAAAAGGACAAAGCCTCCAACCTAAAGGGCCTACAAACTAGTAATCTGCACAATCCAAAGTGATTTTGGACACAAGTAAATAGCCTCATTAAGGACTGGACCAGTATACTACAACAAGGAATTCTTCACAACATAAATTTGATTAGTGATCCTAAACAGATTGCTGAGGCATTTAATGTATTCTTTGCCGATCTCAATGCTTATAAGGAATCTACTGCTGCCCCCTCTCATTGCTCATCCACCACAGAAAGTCACCTCAACTTCCACTCTAGACTGGTAACCTACAAACAGGTCCTGAACCAACTCCAAAAAACGTAAGCAGAAAAATCTGCGGGGTGTGATAACCTAGAGCCCTGGCTCCTAAAACTGGCTGCCCCTGTCCTGGCTCCTCCACTGGTTACCATTTTTAACTTGTCACTACTTCATGGCACAGTCTCTTAAAACTGGAAGGTAACACATATGGTCCCTGTTTACAATGGTAGAGCCAGGGAATGGATCAGGAACTATCACCCTATCTCTGTCTTGAGCACCCTGGCTAAATTATAAGAGATGCTAGAGTACAACTAACTGCTGACCTACATAGAAACCCACTTCCTACTCACAGACTTCCAACATGGCTTCTGCAAACACCACGGCACTGACTCGCCCCTGGCACACTTCACCACTGATGTTCTCCATGCCTCTGACCATGACCTCCACACAGGGCCTATATTTGTCACCCTCACAAAGGTCTTCAGCCTGATAAAGCCATGACCTAGCCCTGCTCAAACTGAAGAGCATGGGTCTTGACCAGCTGTCCTGTTAGTGGTTGACCAGCTCTCTCATAGGGCATAAGCAGGCAGACATGTGGTGATTATGCCTCTCCTCCCAGAGTGCGACCTCTGATAGGTTCCCCCAAGACTATATTCTGGGGTCCATACTGCTCTCATTTTTCATCAATGAGCTCCCCTCCAATTGAGGCAAAGTCAAAGTGCTGCTATATGCAGATGATGTGGTCCTATATAGGACCAGCCCTGACCTAAATGATATCACAGTCGGACTTAATAAGGAATTCCATGAACCTGAAGCATGGTTTGTGTCAGACTATCTTGAGCTTACTGGAAAAAAACTAAGGCCATGCTGCTTGATTCCAGAAAATCTGGCCCTGACCAAAGTGAACCCCTACAGATCTCCACCTCCATTGGTGTCAGTTTGGAAGCTGCAGATACAATAAAGTATCTTGGTGTCTGGCTTGACCAAGAGCTCACTTTAAAGACCCATACTGAGCACACCACTAAGCTTCTTTCCCAAAAACTGGGGCTGCTATACAGGCTCAAACCCTACCTTACTAGTGAAGTCCATATCTCTGCAGTTACAAGTGTCCTCCTCCCTATTCTACCATATGGAGCTCCAGTCTTTTCCTCCATGAAAGGTTTACTAAGCTTAAAACTAAGAATCATAAAATCATCAGGTTTGCAGCTGTTGCAGGAAATTGCAAACACTATTGCAATGTCCTTGCCACTCTGCACTGGCCTCCTCTTGAGCAGTGTCTCTACTATCCTACCCTCTGTCTGGCCCATAAGACACTAAAAAATTGTATCCCCAGTCTCAAAGAAATACAGTACTGGCCTGGAATCCTACAATAAGGCACCTCCACTCCTCTCAGCCCCTCCTGGAGGATCCGTGGACCCATATCACACTTGGTATATGACCTTTTTCACATAAAGCACCCCTGCTCTGGAATTAACTCCCATCCCTATCCAGAAATACCATACCTATCAAGCCTCCAATTGGCTACTAAAAGGGCACCCAACTCCAAAGCTAAACTGCTTCAAGTTCTGCTTCTGCTGAGCCTACCCTTGTCTCAGCTAGGCCAGTTAGTGGCTAAGGTGCTTATTATCCCCTCTGTTGGCCTTGAGTTAGTCCTTTGAAATTGATTTGATGTTCTGTAGTATTGCATACTGCATGTTGTCTTATCAATTTGTGTGAAGAACTTCCTATGTAATTTTTGTTGATCCTTAAAGAGCACCTTTCCTGATGGTCCAAAAATTAACTTCTTGCAAGCCATTAATAACGTACTGCACCTCAAAGGTGGTGTGCATTTGTAATTTCTGTCAGAGGCGATAGCATTTTGCCATATTTAGAGCTCTTTTGTATCAGAGAATTTGCCCTGCTGATCCTGTCTTGGCTGTTCAGCTGCCAGACAGCTTGCTCCCGCTGAAGTCACTATATGGCTCAGGGCTCAGTCACACTGTGCTGCAGTGAAAGAGCAAGGGGTTTGTAATGGTAAAATGTCCTATACAGATGGATATAAAAGTATCAGACTTGTTCTATGCTCCCCCTCACAAGACACCCCTGTATGAATCAATTCTTAACTCTTCCTTGTAAGACATATAATCTCTGTATGTGTGTCATCTTTATATACAAGGTTCTCAGCTATGACACTGCATTCTGAATTGATAGTGGACAGAATGTAAAACTGTTACCTGCCATTTCAGCTTGACTTAGTAATGGCCCCTTTCAGTGTGAGCAGCATGTCTGTGGACTACGTAATCTATAATAATACTGGCAATCATAATCATTTTAATCCGTTGGACCAAAATCCGCTAGCTTCTCCATTCTCACGTGCCCCCGCCACATTGTATGGCTGTGCTGGAAGCCAAACTCATGGATGAATGAGTTTGGTGAATTTGGTGGCATATATTGTACAGTAAAACCTATAAATGGAACCTGCCATATAAATGTAATCCCACGATGGATATGGTTAGTAAAACAGAGGGCTAATAAGTAGTATAATTCTTTTTTGAAAAGTGAAACTTGGATTACTCCCAACTCTTTTTGTGACTGTGTCAGCCTGTTAAATTCTCCCTGATTACCATACTAATGCTGATTACCACTCTAATGCCGATACCAATTTTTAATGCCAATTTCTACCCAACCTCTTTTGCTTCCCTACACATCTGCTGATTTCACTGCCAGCTCTCTTACCTAACTACGAACTGCTACTGCTTCCCTTGCACATCTCTTATCACTACACAATTCTGAATAATAGGACCCAATGCACAACCTCTCTGCTCTCCGCTGACTTACTTGCTGTGTGTTTTTTATTATGTTCTTCTGCACAGAGGTGTGGTCACTAATCCGAGGTAACTTCTATTTAGAATCTGAATTTCAGCATGGCTACAATTTGGGGAAGGCCTTAAAACAGGGAAATACAGAAGTACTGTATAAACAGAATAAAGAAAAAACTTATATCATTGCCAAAAGTAAAGTCGCCACCTAGGACAGGTGCAGAAGTATTCTCATGCATTAGGTTCTGTGCATAGATCTAGACAGAATACTTTGTCTGGGTGATTTGGCTAGAACAGCTACATGTCTGAAAACCTCATCCCCAGTACTACACACAAGGCATGAGCCACACAGCTCTGCAGATGAAAAGCAGATTAGAGGCAGTCACAGTTCTCATGGAGGAGCACCACCACGCCCATTGCATCTGTGTTTGGAGCTGTTTAAGCATGGTGCCTTCCCCTACCATCCAAAAGGGGGAAGTTATACAGCCACTCTATAATGGGAGTGGTTAGTCACCTCGGTACCAGGGAGTCGGTGCTTGCTTGATGTTGAACTGTGCAACAGAGAACACACCTATGACTATATAGACTACCTTATTTGCACCTGGATCTCTCCCGGGAGACCAACCCCAATCTGGAAGTGGGGTTGCTCTCACAAAAGAACAAAAGGGAAGAAAGGACAAAAAGGAAAGTGTAGACTTCCATGTTTACCCTTTAGTACCGGTTATTGCTTTTTTTTTTTTTAAATAATATTTTGGGAAATTTATAGCAGTGACACATGTTTGTTCTTTTCTGTTCTCTTGCTAGTGGAGCATGGTCTTATAATCATGTCCTTGCAGTATGTAGAAGGAGGACAAGCAAACGAGGCTGAAGACCTCCTGAAAGCGAAGATAGCTGCAGGGTGTCTGGGTGCTGTCCCGGCCCTTAGGCACTTAGGCTGGTTTAAAGTGTACTTAACTGAAATTTGTGTTTCTGTGTTTAGTGCCAGTCAGTGTATGTGCCCACCACTTCTATAGAATAGGACTGATTCTTAATAGACCTGCTAAGGTATAACATAAGGCCTTCTGTGTGTGTTATGGCCTGTGCTGGTTGCAAAAAGAGGGAAAAAAAAACATGTGATCACCCTTGCAGGGGCAGGGGTAGGGCAGTGCTGCCTGTAAAACAGAGCTGGCACCAGTATTGGGTTACCCTTGTTGAGGATTGCAAGGTTTTCTGGAAAGGAGAGTGTAACCAGCCTCTCTGTTCTTCCAAGCTTGAAGCAGGTTATGAGGGGGCACTCGAAGGGTTAAGCCAGTCCCTGAAAGTGGCTACCATATGGGCTTCATCTAGGAGAAAAGGTGTCTGGCTGCTTGTGCTCTGTGCTTCCAGGCTCAGCAAGTGGAGCCCAGACATGAATATTCATGTCCCTAACCTTCCCCTTTGCTCTATAACTAGAGGAGGCTAGTAGTGCCTAGCAACCTTGGGATTTTGATACCTTTTGTAAGATCCAGCAGCATTTTTAGAGAAGCTCCTGAGGAAGCCCTGTCTCTCCGTGTCCTTGCAGAGGTAGGGAGGTGTCCCCTCTGGTTGAAGAAAGCCTTTGAGAACAGCTAAGTAACCATGCCTCCATTACAATCCCAACTCTAAAGGCACCAAGGAATACTGGTGGGCCTCCTCTCAAAGGAGGTCACCAGGGTCCATATGGATTCTCTCCCAGTAAGGATGCAAGAGACAGAGCAGTGTGTGAGTCCACCTCCATAGGAAGCTCAAGAAGGTGTAAATGGTACCACTGCAAGTAGGTGTCCTCTGTAGAGCACCTCTGGATAAATAAATGTGTATGTAATGGTTGCATCATGGTAAGTCCCTGGCAAGAGTTGGGCTCAGTTAAAGTCCCACTAAGGTTTGGGCTATGGCTGAGCAATGGAGCCACTGAAAAAAGAGTCACTAGGACCTAGAGAGCATGATGCAAGAAGGTGCATGTGACTGGACTGACTGGTGCAACTATTTAGGAACCATAAGCTGGCTCTAGCATTGAATGTAATGCCACCATCTGACACAAATGCTATATGTAGGAATGTGTAGCCCCCAGGGTGGTATTTCCCCTTGCCTGGGAATGTGCCACAGTGTACCCATCTTGTGGGAAGTAGAACGCATGTGACCCCCATCATGGGAGATGGGCCTAAATAAATTGTCATTACTGTATCTGTGTAGTAGTGCCCCTCCTACATGGTGGGCCTAGATGTGTGGAACCCTCCTATATGAACTTAGAAAGGAGGAAAATAGTAAGGGGAATAAGCCCTGAATGCTGTGTAACATCTGTGGCAAATAAACATCGACCTGCTTGATCTCAGCTCCTGGCATGGACAGTTTGTGATTGGTTTCCTATTTAATTGTGCCCCTGTTGTGACTGATATCCCCAGTCCCTATTTCCCAAGCCCGACATGGTGCAGTTAGAGGTGCAAGTTTCTCGTGTAAGCATGCCCTGCCTGAATGAGAAGTACCATTATATGCCCACTGACACAGGGAGAGACCTGGACTTATACTGTGAAACATTTCTGGCATCTTCCAATTTTTTCAATCAATCAATCAAGTTTTATTTCTATTGCACAATTCTCATGGTGATTCAATGCGTGTTACATTTAAAAAGTTTGAAAAAAAAACTATCTGTATGTTTCTTATACTCAACCAACAATTAAGTATTAAAAAAAGTGCTTTATAATTATTATTCATTCCTTAAATAAAATGCCTGTTTAATGCCTTCTTCATCAATGTCTGCGCTGCAGCTTTTCCAGTTACAAAGCATCAGTTCTTACACAGTCTGCACCGTGTCCACATCATAGTACAGTAACCCTTGTCTGATGTCCTAGCTGCTCTGTACTGTGCATTCTACATTAGGAATGCCATAGAGAGAGGCTGACAAAGCAGCAGGTTCAATAAAATGAAGAAACAAATAGTGCCCAGGATAGGAAGAACTTGGAAAATCCAACTTAGCAGGTATTCTAATGTTCTTTTTTGTAATTTCAGTTATCAAGTCACCTTTTTAGAAACAAATAAATGTTGCACTGTTTCTTTAATTACTTTATTATTTTTATTATCTGCGGAGAGCAGATGGTAAATGGATGCAAAGCAGATTTTTTTTGGCAACTATTCAGATTACCCAGTGGAGTGGATAATGGACTATCCTCACATCCCTAGTTGTGATCAATAGTACAAAAAGCAGCACTGAGATCAAGCAGCCTAGTAGCAAGAAAAGGGCAGTCATTCAGAAGGAGTAGGCTATTGAAGTGCTATGGCTGGATCAAAAGCCTTGCTGAAAGGGATCACAACAGCTGTTGCAGAACAGGTGGTCAGTTCATTGTGGAAAGACGACCTTTCAGAATACTGTTCTGAGGGGGAAGGAGGTGTAAGTTGAGCAGCAGTGTGAGAGTGACTCAAAGAAGGGCCAGGGAAAGGTAAAGTGGAAACTATAGTAGATCAGGGAAAGCTATGTTAGGCAGGGAATCACTATCCCTGGTTAATTAGAGAGAAATCCACTTTTGCTACCAGCCCCCCACCACCACACACACACACACACACACACCAGGGATTCCTACATAATTTCATAAGTACCTACAGTTTCTTGACTTTGGACAAATCCTCACTATCCCTTACCTTTTTTGACTGCTTCCATACACCTTTACCTCCATCCACAAAGAGCGCCATAGTTCCCCATCAGTCTACCTTCAGCATCAGTTCACAGGTTAGCCAAAGGAAGGGAAACCACTCAGTAGTAACAGTCTATATACCCTTTCCCCAAAACTGCAAACACCACCTTAACAATGTGTGCAGCCTCCAACAGTCCAATACCTAAGGACTTGAGTCAATCTTTGTTCCTGACTCTCACAGTCAGAAGCCCCATTATTTATTACTCACCCCAATAAAAGGTTTGGTACTATAACAAAAAAAAAGGGGCTTACTTCAGCAGGAGTTGTTCACCACATTCACTTTTCTCAGTGAAGAAGGATTTTGCTTTTAAAAGGCACATAAGCAGTAACAGAATTCAGAATGATGGAATTTTATTCATTCTGATTCCAAGTAATATGTCTGAACTTTTATCTAATTGGTTTATCTTCTCAGCTAAAAATTGTCTCCAACTTCTTATTGCATTTCTGTAGATTATATCTAAAGCTGCAAGGCTACGTTCTGTTATTTAGAGAGGAAATTAGAACAGATGAGGCTTTCTATTCTTTATCAGTTATTATTAGTATATTCTGTAAAGCACAGTGAGGCTGTGTGAATTGATAAAGAGAAAAATGAAATCATTACATTGCAAGAGGTGCAGCATTACTGATACCTGTGAGGACTATGAATCACATTAAATGGTAAAATCTCTGTGGAAGAAGAATGTCTAAAGAGGCATATTGATTAGCATTTTATATTGTTTGACTTGAAGTTATAATAACCACTGTAATTAAAGTTTTTAAATTACACCCCTGTGAACAGATAAGTCTACTGATGAAGGAACATGACCGAAGACTACAGAGGACTTCTTATAGAATCCAACCTTACTGGAGAATGATCTGTCAAACAAAAGAAATCGGAGTAGAGCTACAACTTCGTTTATACCAGAAACTTGGACACCTCACTCATCACTCTTTGGGTGTTTGATTTTCACAGACACTTGCAAAGTTGTTGGCCATACTAGAACTTTTAGTTGAAATAGTTCAAATGGTCTGACTTTGGACCAGTCAAACCAGAAGAATTGACAAACAGGCAACCCACAGTTTTGAACTTATTTGAAATCTCATGATTGCCACGGTCTGCCAGCAAGGCAGTGACATGGTATACAGGCTAATTTTAGTGTCAGCTTGGTGCTTGACTGCACCAAGACAGCTCAACCATGTGCCATGAATTGGATTGAGAGGTACAGTGGTGGGGGCTTAGGCTGTTCTTCAGAAGGTTCTTTTGTTGACAGCAAGGCAGTAACAAGGTATACAGGCTCATTTTAGTGTCAGCTTGGTGCTTGGCTGCACTGAGACAGCTTAACCATGTTCCAGGAACTGAATTAAGACGTACAATGGTGGGTGCTTAGGTTGTCCTCCAGATGGTTCTTTTGTTGACAGTCTGTGAAATAAATTTTAACTTTTGCATTAATCTGGTTCCTGCTTGAGTGGTTTCTTGAGGGCAGCATACTTGTTTTCCCATCTGCTGTCTGGGCTGGCTGCACTTTGCTGCACCCCCAGCTATATCCAGAGGCATGCTGCAAAACTGTTTTGTTTTCAAACAACAGTTTGCCACCGGTTTGAAATTGTATGATTGCCACAGTCTGCCAGCAAGGCATCCATATGGTATACAAGTTCATTCTAGTGTCATCAAGGCACTTGGCTGCACCAAGATAGCTCAACTGCATGCCCAGAATCGGGTTGAGAGGTACACTGGTGGCCAATGGCATGTTATATTCTGCCAGGCGCTCTGACCTGGCAGACCATGGCAGAAATTGCCACAGTAGAATTAAATTAACAAAAGGATCTTTTGTTTTCTTTTTGATCTGTTGATTGAATGAAACATCACCTATGATTATGATGTGACCTGCGGATTAGCACCATGGCAGAAAACAACAGGCCACTGGCCTTGTCTGTAACTAGATAGGGCTTTCTGTTATTGATAGGTTTGTTTAGCTAGGTTTTTAAACTTTTCAACAGAAGGAAAACTATGAACTTTGAAAGACTATATTAACACTCTGCAGTCTGTGTGTTTTTTTTTACTGTTAATTCAAAGCATAAAGGATTGCAAAATGAAAATGTTTTTGCTGAAGGTATTTTGCAGAGCGTAGGCCCATGGATCAGCTGATTGAACAGAGATGAAATATTGGAGGGAGTGGGCTTGGACGGTGGACTGGACACAATGGGAAACAAGGGGGCTTTGGGGTTGGCCGCCTTCTAGTGCCACAACTAGTTGGCATTTGTTTACATTACAAAAATTGAATTAGTTAAAAAATACTACATGAAGTTTTGCAGTGTGCATCAGGCTCAGCTGTGCAAGTTCTCTAAGTCAATGCTGTGCAAGTCCCTGAGGTATTTGGATAGACTAGTATAGGGAGGCAACTGGGACAGTGGACACTCAGTGAGTATGGACTGGCAGCCTTTCAGTGCCCAAAACAAAAATATATTTATTTATTTGAATTTTGTAATCGGGTAGGCCCACTGAGACTAACAGTCCCTTTCTAGGTGCAAACCGGGATTAAATACATTCAGGTAAAGAAGCCAGGATAAAACTGATACAAAACGGTAAACTAATGTGTAGAGGTATAATAATGCAAAGCTGGATTACATACAGTAAAACAATGCATAAATTGACACCAAAAATAGAAATACATATATAAGAAAGAAGTTTTTTGCCCTGACACAACAGCATCTTGTGTGCGTGTGACAGGTTCAACTGTGCAAGGCCCTGAGCATGGAGGTGAATATAGAACAGAGAGGGAGACTGGATAATAGGTAACAAGTGGGTGCTGACTGGCATCCTGCCAACACCTATTATTAGTTGGGAATATTTCTTCATGTAACAGTACAACATATTTGTATGTGTTAGGAGCAGTTGTGCAAGCCCTTGAGGGTTGTGGTTGAATATAGGGAGTGAGGCAGGGAAGTGGGCTACAAGTAGATGTGTACTAGTAGTCTGCTGTTGTCAAGATGCAACAGAGCAGCAGCACAGTAGAGGAGATGGGGTGTAGAATCATCCAGCAGCAAAGAAAAATTAAAGTGGAGTCCAGATAACTAGGGCCTTCAATGGAAAGTATAGAAACTGTATAAACAGTTCATGAAGTATCATACATTGTAAGTGCCATTTGAAGCAGCATTGCAAGAGTTGGGATACAGGAAATAATAGTTGCAAAAATAAGCTAAATAGAGGGCCAGCAGGCACAGGCATAGATACAATAGATACTGTCAGCAGATAAGGGCTTATGGCCCACACAGTCTGCCCATTTGAGCTTGTAAATTCATTTTATGTTCTTCTAGAAGTCTGTTGCCCCTTACCCCTAACCTCCAGAATTCTCTTTTGTCTATGCCATGCATTCTTAAATCCCGTGATTATTTCAGCCCCCACCGCTTCATCTATCAGGGTGTTCTACTTGTCCACCACCCTTTCTGTTAAGAAAGTCTTCCTCACATTTCCTCCAAATCGCCCTCCCTACAACTTTATCTCATGCCCTCTAGTCCTAAAACATCTTTTTGGCTGGAAAATAATGTATTCCTGCACCCTGTTCCTCACTATAAGGTACTTGTATGTCTCCATCATATCCCTGCTCTCTGTCCTCTCCCCCAGGGAGTACATATTCAAGTCCTTCAGCCTATCTTCATAGGACTTGTGATGCAATCCCTGTACCAACTTTGTTGCCCTCCTTTGAACCTTCTCTACCCTATGTCCTTCTGTAGGTAAGGTCTCCAGAACTGTACACTGTACTCCAGTGTACAGCCTCACTAGTGTCTAGTATAGTGGAATTATGACCTCCCTTTTCATGCTGGTGATGGCCCTGCCTATGCATCCCAACATCCTATTTGCTTTACTTGCTGCCTTGTCGTACTGTTTCCCTACCTTGAGGTCATCAGAGATGATGACCTCAAGGTCCCTTTCCTGCTTGGTGCATGCTATATCCTCATCCCCAACCGATATGTTGTTCCAGGGTTTTTGTGCCTCATATGCATTATCTTGCACTTTTTTGCATTGAATTTCAACTGCCAAACCCTTGACCATTCTTCAAGCTTCTGCAGGTCCCTCCTCATTCTGTCTACACCCTCTGTCATGTCCACTCTGTTACAGAGCTTCATGTCATCAGCAAACAGGAAAATTCTGCCTTCTAGATCCCGTGTAATGTCACTGATGAAGATGTTGAATATGACCAATTCCAGCACAAATCCCTGTGGTACCCCACAGGTCACTCTTTCTTCTGTGGAGTGACAGCCATTTACCACTACCATCTGTGTACTACTGTCCAGTCAATTACCTACCCACCGCACTACTGTCCTGCCCACTCCCATATTCCCCAGTTTGTTTAGTAGCCTTCTATGTGGCACAGTGTCAAAGGCCTTGCTGAAGTCCAGATAGGCCACCTCCACTGTCCTCCTCTGATCCACTTCCCTTGTCACCCAGTCAAAAAATTCAGTGAGGCTGTTATGGCAGGACCTACCACCGGTGAAACCATGCTGCCTTGGAATCTGTAGTCCACTGGCAACCATATGCTCCACCAATCTCTCCTTCAGTAGTGCTTCCATGATCTTCCCAACTACCAAGGTCAGGTTGACTGGTCTGTAGTTCCCCGCTTCCTCTTTGTTCCCGCTTTTGTATAAAGGGACTACATCTGCTGTCCTCCAGTCTTTGGGTACCTCCCCTATTTCCAGTGATCTGCTAAACAGGATTGCCAGAGGTTCAATCACCACCTCTCTTAGTTCCTTTAGGACCCTGGGGTGCACCCTATCTGGCCTTATTGCTTTATCGACTCTTATTCCTTCCAGTTCCTTTTGTGCCCATTCCTGTGCTATTCCCACCCCTTGTACTCCCTTCAGTCCCATTACCCTCCTCTTCCTCAGTAAAGGCTGAGCAGAAATACCTGTTCAGTATGTCAGTTTTACTGTTGTCATCCTCCACACAGCCCCCATCCTCCCCCTTCAGTCTCACTATCCTTCCCTTTGCCCTTCTTTTTTCACTTATGTACCTGTAAAAGATTTTGTCACCTCTACCCACTGATTTTGCAATGTGCTCTTCTGTTTGAGCTTTGGCTTCCCTTACTAACCTCCCTGCCTCCCTTTGCTTTTCCTGGTACTTCTCCCTGTCTCCTTCTGTCTGTGCCTTTTTGTATTGCCTGAATGCAATCTTTTTGGCTTTCACTTTCTCCGCTACCTCCTTAGAAAACCATAATGGCCTCCTCTTCCTTTTCCCCTTGCTAACCTGCTTAATACAAAATTCTGTTGCTCTTGTAATCCCCATTTTAAATATTGCCCACTGTTCCTCAACCCCTGATTCCCTTCCCATTCCCATTAATGCCTCTTTCAAGCAGCTCTCCATTTTCCTAATGTCTGTCCCCCTAAAATCCAGGATATGTGTTTTTGTGCAGTTTGGTTCTGCTCCTTCTGTGATTTCAAACCACAGTGACTGGTGGTCACTGTTTCCCAGGTGCTCCCCCACTGTTACCCCCATCACTCTGTCTCCATCTTTTAGCACAAGGTCCAGTATTACCTTCTGCTGAGTCAGTTTCTTGACCAGTTGCTTGAAGAAGGCACCTTGAAGGGATTCCAGGATAAATCTGCTCCTGGCTGATGCTGCTGCTGGGAGACTCCAGTCCACATTTGGAATATTGAAGTCTCCAGCCAGCACCACCTCACCCTTTTCTGCCATCCTCTGGAAGGCTAGCATCAGCTCCTTATCTGTTTCTTCCTCCTGGGCTGTTGGTCTGTAGATCACCTCTGTGCGGATGGCCGACCCCATTTTCCTTTCCAGTTTAACCCACAGTATCTCTCCCCCATTTTGTACCTCCTTGATATCTGTGGCCTTTATGCCATCTTTCATATAAAGTGCCACTCCTCCTCCCTTCCTGCCTGCCCTGTCTTTTCTGAATATGTTGTAGCCAGATATGGCCATCTCCCAGTCAAGGTTATCATTACACCAGGTTTTTGTGATGGCCACAATGTCCAGGTCTGACTGCAGCATGGCAGCCTCCAGATCCTCCATCTTGTTGCTAAGGCTTCTGGCATTGGCACACATGGCTTTCCATGATGTGAACTCCCTGGACTGTTTAGCTGTTCTACTTCAGCCCCCTTCCTGGTTGTCCTTTATCCCTGGTTCTACATGTGTGAAGAGAGAGGAAGAACCTGATTATAGGGAGTCTGTTGATCAGTGGTATGTACCTGAAATAAGTGGTAACAGCAGTATTTATGGGAAGGAGGAAGGGAAAAAAGTGGGACTTGGAGTACATATGAGATTAAAATTAGCATTGGCCAATGCCAACCATATTCACTTGTTGATATTCACTGTGTAGTTGTTGGACATAGATTGCTCAGCAGTTACATATGCATTCTGAATGTGGAATGGGACTTGGTTCACACAGATGCATTTGTTTTCCACACAGGTTTTTATCCTCCTTGGCGGATCTGGGCGGCTATGAGCCCTGTCCCCATGCCTGGCGATCATCCCTACTTCTCTCCTGGTCTGGAAGCCTGTTCCCCTGTGGATTTCCCTCATGCACACACACAAAATGGTGGAGTGTGAAGAGGAGGGCCATCCCCCCCCCCCCAGCAGACTATTTAGATTGGCTCCAGGACCGGAGCAGGAGGGCAGACCACCAGGACATGGGCAGAGCTTCACAAAGCCCAGGCCCCCAAATTTCACACTTTCATCATCCCTCTCCATGCTGCAGCACCAGTACATGTGTGTGGAGTCTTACTCATCCTACTGTACGTCTCCACCAGTGCCCTCTCTTCAAGTTGGTCATGCCTGCACTTCCACTGGGACTCCTCCTGGTGGCATTCATGGTCCAAGACAGCTTGGCCCCCTCCCAGAGACAGGAGAGTTGTCCTTGGACACTTGATCCTCTCCCACTCTGCCAACCCCCAGCAAGCCATGCTTGTTCCCAAATATGGGTCACCAGCGTGGCAGGAGGAAGGGCATGTGATGCCTCAGCACTTCACACCATGAGTCGAAATGCATACAGATACTTTCAACATTGTCTCTTATTTTAATTTCTCCTATGAAATGATGCTGAAATATGCATATAATGTTATTGATGTTTATTACATGTTTTTAAACCAAATTGCTAATGCAGAAAAAATGCCACTCATTTTTCGGGGTGGGGGGCTGTATTTTCTGTTCCCAATGGGCCACAGTCAGCTTTTAGTACCATATTTATTTTTGGTCCTATAGGGCTAATGCACCTTTCAAAGACTAAAAAACAAAACAGCACATTCAAAGCATATTGCATGTTGCAGTGAACCCATCAGAAGTACTCTAAAAACAAAAAGAACACTGTTGAAAAGGTCAGGCTTATATGGGTGCACATTTATTGAGACAAAAGGTGCAAGGGCTCCAATGCTTCAGGGTATGCTATCCCTTCATCAGGGAGCTAAGCACTTAGCTCCCTGTTAAAGCAGTAGCGTACCCCAAAGCGCTGAAGCCCTTGCACTTTTGTCTCAATAAATGTGCACCCGCGTTAGCATGACATTTTTCGCAGTGTTCTTTTTATTTTCAGATGCCTGTCAAAGACTATATGCTTGCTGACTGTATCTAGGCTGTCCATTTTTCCTTTTTCATTAGTTTGTTGTTATTCTTCTATCAAAATGGGATTTTATTTGGCCTGAGTGTTGTACCTCGTAGCTTGTCCAAAATTCTGCCCGCCTGATGCCATCTGATGTCTCTGCACATTGCTGAGGACAAGAGAATGCGTGTCTGAGCAAGTTGGACCCAAACTGACATGAGCTCATACATGCAATAGTTTTATATATATACATATATTTTATATATATATTAAGCACTCAGAGATACACATTTGGCCTAAAATAGGCTTTGTCTTGAATATGATAATATGTTTTATATTGCAAAACAAGCAGGGAAAAACTTAAAACTACTACATTGAAAATCATAACTCAGACATGGGGCTCACACATCAGTGTGCACCCATAAACCTCTTCACAAACCTGCAACACAGATTCTGACAGGAGTTCTGGAGGGATTTGTACCAGACTCCTCTTGTTTTAAAGTTGGTCCATTAAGACCTCATTGCACTGCATGCTCTACTTGTTGGCTACCCCTCAAGGGGAGGGTTAACAAGTAACACCTGAGCCAAAAAAAGGGGGAGGGTGAACAGGGGCAATAAGTGATGTTATTTTCAGTTATGGGGAGACAAGCAGAAACCGAACTGTAAGAATATTTTTATGTTTGCTTGCACACATGTGCAAGAAACATAGTGCCATCATCGGAGTTTTCGGAGGTGTGTCACCTCCTCTTCCAATTCAGTCAGTGTGTTGGCAGGCACGGTCCCTGTCCGCCAATGCATGCTGGAGCTGTCTATGACAAGCTCCAAAATGCAGTGGCATACAGTTGAAAGGGAGAGCTACGCTCAGTGAGCAGCAATAAGATATCGCCTGCTCATGTGCAGCTCCCCTACACACACACACACACACACACACACACACACACACACACGTGTGCCACCCCCCATCGCTGCACTGATAGCCGATGGTGGCCCAATCCCCTGTCGGCTGTGCTGTGCTCCCCCGCCTCCCAAAGCCTTCCAAAAGCCACACTGGGTGCCCACCCCAGTGTGGCAACTCATAATATAGATGACGGGGTGCCCAATCCCCATTAGCTCTACTGTCCTCCCCCCCCAGTTCAGGGTGCCACGCTGGGAGCCCACTCCAGTGTGGCAATAGATGTTTTGGCCGACAGGGGTGCCCAATCCCCCGTCGGCTCCATGGCCCCCACAACCGTCCTTGTGCCATGCTGGGATCCCACCCCAGCATGGCAAACGTCCCGCGTTGTCATGTGAAAAAAGAAAAACCTGAAAATTAAAAACGGTCCCACGGAGCTTCTCCCTGCCCCCCTCCCACAACCTGCACCCACCCACCGCACACCCTGCCTCCCCACACCCCCCCTCACCCCATACTTACCTCCGGACCTCGGCACGACGATCTTCGGTGGACCGGGAACACATCTGCACTCTTCAAAGCCGACCGTGAACTGAGTAAATGCTGGTAAGCTGTATAATGGGCTAGATAGGGGTTTTTCAACTTTATTGCATATCTCAAGCATTTTTTGGAATTTTTGCACCAAATTTTCAACCTGGGGTTTTTGGGACCCCTTCTCATGAATGCTGTCACTGTCATGGCGTTATTCGAGCCCAAAGGGTGATTTCGCAGTCTCTGTGCGAAATCACCTTTTGGGACTGATTAACGAAACGACACTGCCAGTGTTCATAAGGTGGGCTCTCAAGAGCGTATTTTGAAAATTTGTGGAAAATTCAAAATTGACTATTTCTGAGTGATAGATTGTGCAGTCCCTACGCAGGCTCGTAAGTTCGCGAATTTTCAATATTTTCACTCCAGATTTTCAACATTGCCATTTTACCACACCTTCTTAGGAGCAGTACAGCTGTCATTTTTCACATCTCACCCAAAATGTGTTTATCCCCATGTAGCGCACATTGGCGCAGTCGGTGTGCTAAATCAATGTACAGGACAAATTAATAAAATCACAGTGACACTGTTCATGAGCAGAGGTCTTAAAATGGCTATGTTTAAAATTTGGTGAAAAAATTCCTTAAAATGACTGTTTTACGAGCATGCGTTGCGCAGTTCCTACACACGCTCGTAAGTTCACAAATTTTCAATATTTTCACTCCAGATTTTCAGCATTGCCATTTTACCACACCTCCTTATGAGCTGTACAGCTGTCATTTTTCACATCTTGCCCAAAATGTGTTTCCACCCATGTAGCGCATTACCCATGCAGTCGCTGTGCTAAATCAATGTACGGGACACATTAAGAAAATCCCAGTGACACTGTTCATGAACAGAGGTCTTAAAATGGCTATGTTGAATATTTGGTGAAAAAATTCCTAAAATTGACTGTTTTACGAGTGTGCATTGCGCAGTTCCTACGCACGCTCGTAAGTTCACAAATTTTGAATATTTACACTCCAGATTTTCAACATTGCCATTTTACCACACCTTCTTATGAGCTGTACAGCTGTCAATTTTCACATCTCACCCAAAACGTGTTTCCGCCCATGTAGCGCACAATGGCGCAGTCGGTGTGCGAAATCAATGTACGGGACAAATTAAGAAAATCACAGTGACACTGTTCATGAGCAGAGGTCTTAAAATGGCTATGTTGAAAATTTGGTGAAAGAATTCCTAAAAATGACTGTTTTACGAGCGTGTGTTGCGCAGTTCCTACGCAGGCTCGTAAGTTCGTGAATTTTCAATATTTTCACTCCAGATTTTCAACATTGCCATTTTAGCACACCTTCTTATGAGCTGTACAGCTGTCACTTTTCACATCTCACCCAAAATGTGCTTCCGCCAATGTAGTGCACAATGGTGCAGTCGGTGTGTGAAATCAATGTATGGGCCAAATTAAGAAAATCACAGTGATGCTGTTCATGAGCAGGGGTCTTAAAATGACTATGTTGAAAATTTGGTGAAAGAATTCCTAAAAATGACTGTTTTACGTGCGTGCATTGTGCAGTTCCTATGCACGCTCGGTAGTTTGCTAATTTTCAATATTTTCACTCCAGATTTCCAACATTGCCATTTTGCCACACCTCCTTATGAGCTATACAGCTTTCATTTTTCACATCTTGCCCAAAATGTGTTTCCGCCCATGTAGCACACAATGGCGCAGTCGCTGTGCGAAATCAATGTATGGGACACATTAAGAAAATCCCAGTGACACTGTTCATGAGAAGAGGTCTTAAAATGGCTATGTTGAAAATTTGATGAAAAAATCCCTAAAAGTGACTGTTTTACTAGCGTGCTGTGCAGTTCCTATGCACGCTCGTAAGTTTGCGAATTTTCAATATTTTCAATCCAGATTTTCAACATTGCCATTTTATTACACTTCCTTATGAGCAGTACAGCTGTCATTTGTCACATCTTGCCCAAAAAATGTGTTTTCGCACATGTAGCGCACAATGGTGCAGTCGGTGTGCGAAAGCAATGTTTGGGACAGATTAAGAAAATCACAGTTACACTCTATATGAGCAGAGGTCATAAAATGGCTATGTTGAAAATTTGGTGACAAAAGTCCATAAACTGACTGTGATACGAGTGAGCATTGAGCAGTTTCCACGCACCCTCGTAAGTTCATGACTTTGTAATATTTTCAATCCAGATTTTCTCTAGTGGCATTTTTCCACACTTCCTTATGAACAGTACAGCTGTCATTTTTCACAACATGGCCGAAATGTGTTTTCACACTTTCAGCGCAGAGATGCGTGGTCGCTCTGGGAAATCATTGTTCGGGACAGATAAAGAAAATCACAGTGACACTGTTCATGATCGGAGGTCCCAAAATGCCTGTGTTGACAATCTGCTGTAAAAAAATCCCCAAACTAATTACATTACAGGTGTGCGTTGCACAGTTTCTATGCACACTCGTGACTTCACCATTTTTTTAAATATTTTAACTGCACATTTGCAACATTGCCATTTTTTACACCTCCCCATGAACAGTACAGCAGTCATTTTTTACATCCTGTTTGGAATGTGTTTTTGCACCTGTGGTCCTAAATGCCATAGTCGCTGTGCAAAAGCAGCTTTTGGTTAACAAACTGATATTGACACTGTTCATGAGGTGGGGTCACAAAAAAACCATGTTGAAAATAGTGAAAATACCAACGAATGCCTGCGGTATTAGGATTTCCAACCATAACGTCCAACCCTGTAGAGAATGACAGGCATCAGGGATGTGACTTGGGATTCTTGCCTGTAATGCTCATACCATTTCACACCCTGCAGCCAGTGACAGGCATTGAGGCATGCCTTGGACTCTTCGGACCCAAAGTTCACCCCATTCTCCTATACCGCACCCATCTCACCGTATTTCCTGATGGAATGGGGGTGCGCGTAAGGGCCAAAGACCCCAAGGCACATCGTGACACTTGTCAGTGTCTGCAGTGTAAGGTGTGGTGAAATGGCGTGGACTTTACGCCTGACAACCCAAAGGCACAGCCCAATGCCTGTCACTCTCTGCAGGGTGGTGGTGGGGTTGGCTTCAGTTCAATACTTCGCTGCCATTCCTATTATGCAGCTCTGTAACTTCTACACTACCAATGCCAATGCCAGCAAGCAAACATTCAGCATTGACAAATGCTTGTTTGTAAAGCAGGATAAGTGCTCTTTGTATGCTCTTTGTTTTTTTGTTTGTTAGCAGAAGTAAAACAATTTTCATTTAATTTAAACTAGTGTCTAAGTGTTCTCATTGTGAGTGTTCCCCAAGAAGCTGCCCGGTTCACTATTTGTCACAGTGCTCCAGTATAAAAGCAAAGCAGTGGAACCAAAGGCACAAGACTGGTTTCAAGCAGGAATTAGGAGTTACATGAGAAAACCTTGCAGCTTGCATTTTCCAGTCTTGTGATTGGACAAGGACTTTAAAGACAAAAGGAAGAGCAAGTGGGAGAGTGGGCAGAATTAGAGAGGAGATTTGGTATTCTGAAGCTGTGAAAAGGGAGGAGTGGTGCACCTCCAATAGCCCTTTCACAGTTCAGACTGATACTGATATGCCTGCATGCTTTGCAAGCGAACATAAAAGGCAGACAGTGGTTCACAAGAGATAAAGAAACTCTCAGAAAGCAAGTTAGAATACATAAGCAATAATACCCGACAGGGTGGGCAGTATTGAGGAATACTGGACCACCCAGAGGTGTAATGGGGCCAGACACCGTAGGTGGAGGGCCTTATAGCCCCTGGAAGGTCCGATATTCCCCAATATCACTCATCCTGAAGGGTACTATTGCACTTAGAAAATAGCCCTGTAAAGAAAATAAATAAAAAAATAAATCTATGAGAA
This sequence comes from Neoceratodus forsteri, assembly GCA_016271365.2. Lineage (NCBI taxonomy): Eukaryota > Metazoa > Chordata > Ceratodontiformes > Ceratodontidae > Neoceratodus > Neoceratodus forsteri. The sequence goes on along the minus strand of CM057459.1, from coordinate 797,333,800 downwards.
ATTTTTAATAAAGAATTAGTTTCTTGTACATTTTGTAGTAAAATAGTTCCTCCGCCTGGATTGAGCTATGGACTTTTGTCTTGTTGGATAGACTGTATTTTAAGTGGCTGTATGCAGTTACAGCCCCTCTATTAGTCTGTTTTGTTTGTTGATTCCAAACCCCCTTCCTTCCTCACATAGCACCTTTGTTTCCCCGTCACTGCAGTACAAAATCAGATCTGGGATTTATTTTAGTTTTTAGGACAGCAGGGCTTTGTATCAGCTTTACCTATGTGTGGGTACTTTCGCTACCTGTCACATTGCCCCTTTCCTTGGGAGAACACCATGGCATCTGAAAGCTGTGCTGCTGCTGCGGGATCTAGAAAGTCATTCCTCTGCCCAATCGGCACTGTAAGTAACACTGTACAATGTCAGTGGTGGGAACTCAGGAGAGGCAAAACATCTTTCTCCTCCTTCCTTCTCCCTTTAACTCAAACACACACATCATGGATGTGTAATAATATAAGACCCATAATCTTCATGTGACAGTAACAGTGGCAAAAGTGCCTACTACTCTGGTTGTTGCATCGAGTGGAAGTGGGGGTTTCTTTACTTTGGTGCCTGCCCCAGACATGTAGAGTTTTTGCTGGCTTGATTGGACTACTGCTTCAGCTAGATTTTCACAGAGTGGGAGCCATGAGTAACTGTGTAGAGTCATGTGTAAGAATATTTTTTAAAGCATTAATGGTTTGATGTCGGCTGTGGGGGAGGTGACATTTCCCAAAGGGGGGCCCTTGCTCGGAGTCTCTTTCGGTGGGGAGGGGGCCTGGTTGCTCCACTTAGCAAGAGGAAAAAAAACATTGAGGCCAGGCAGTTTGAAAATTTATGTGCCCAAGAATACTTTAAGAAATGGGGCACCCGAATTGGCACTTATTTTTTTGCAGGCTCTATTCAAAAATACCCACCCGCTCAGGTCCCTGTCCTAGCCAATCAGAATGCTAGGATTCTCCTAGCCATTTTTTTAAAACACAATAAAACACTAAAGAGGAGGAGAAGTACATAAGAGCCCCAGTAGACACAGCTGAGCTGAAAGAACTGGCCCACTAACCTTTACCTGAGCCACCTCAATTGGTGATGAAGAAGGCAGATATGGAAGAAGATGGCAATGATATCCACCCTGAGCACTGCACAAAAGAGGTAGTGTAGTCTAGTGGTTAGAGTACTTACTGGCTTGGAAACCAGGAGATAGCAGGTTCAAACCCCAGTATAGCCAAATACTAAATGTGTGACTTTGGGCAGTCACTTGACCTCTCAGTGCTCCAGTCCATCCAATTGCAGAAACAGGCAGAAGGACGAAACCAAGCAGAAATGAGATGCTGCATCTAAGCTGGGCTATCCTGGTTAAATATGAAAAGAAAAGTGCCACTTGGCCAGACCAAACCAGTGACATACAGAAGGTGGTATGGAATTTCTTTAGAGTGGATAATTACAGACACATGTAGTGTGCCTTGTATGTAATGACAAGCTTAGTAATGGTAAGGAGGGCACATAGCCAGAAACATCTGCCATGAAATACATTTTCTTAAATCACATTGGGTTCTATTCTCTAAGGTGTGGATAGCCTGCGTGCTGTGTGTCTGAGGTGCATAGGAAACCCTAAGTTGAAATGCCATGCTACAAGGTACAGCAGACCCCCAGCTGCATCCACAGCCAGTGCACGAGTCCACTGTGTACTCAGTCCCCAGGCTACCCACACAGCTACATGCATGGACAGTCCAGAGACATGCCAGGAGGTGTGCCTGCACTGTCTGCCATGCACTAAGGAGTGGAGTTGGTGCAGTGTCGGGCTAGGAGGGTGCAAGTTACTTGAGGGTGGACCATGACATAACTGTTATGTGCCCCCCAATGGAAACACACCAGCTGTAGTGGACCAGGAACCCTCTCCACTTTGCTGCCCTGGCCCACCAAGCTAACAGGGAGGACTGGGGGCACCCAGTCGGGCACACTCACATGATGTTGTAAAAGTTGGCTCCCATGCCTTCCCAGGATTCCCTGCACACAGGCAGCAGGGGATCAACTGCAGGAACCAGGATGGGCATCACACAGGATGCCAGCCGATGCCCCACAATCTGCCCCCATGCAGCTGTGGTCCACCCCTGTGCAGCTACATGCCAGGGGGTAGGACCACGGACATGTGTCCTGTGGGTGCTCATGGTTGTGAATACTGTGCATCCTGCACCTGTCTGGGGCCATGTAGCTATGTGGCTGTTATACACACATTTTACGCATATAACATGCACCTTAATGAATAGGCCCCCTTGATCTTAGCCCTTACATTGCCACTATTTTTATTGCAGATTCCTGCTGCCATACTTTTTAAGTATTTATACAGAAACATAGACAATGACAACAGAAAAAGACCAAACGTCCATCTAGTCTGCTCATAGTTCCCTATCTGCCCCAGGACCTATTGTCCATATGGGGTTCTTTTTCTTTCTGTCCACCCCCTCCACTCCCTGTTACCAACCTGTGTAACTACCAAACCCTTCAGTCTGTCTCAGTCATACCTGAAACCATTTATGGTCTTGTTGCCTACAAAATCAGACTGTTTCATAGCTCTGCCTCTTTTTCTAAAAAATAGAATTTCCTCACATCCCTCTTAAATCTTTCCCACGCCAGTTTCCACTCATGACCTTGGGTTCTTAAATATTTTATTCCTGCTAAATAATTCCCTGTAGTTTACCTTGCTAAACATAGAAATATAGAAACATAGAATCTGTCGGCAGATAAGGACCATGTGGCCTACCTAGGCTGCCCATTTCCCTACTCAATGCTGCATCCCTAGATCCTATATGATCTGCGGCTTTCCTGCTCTGCACATCTCCAGGGTACCCTTATGTCTATCCTATGCACTCTTGAACCCCCATATTGTTTTCACCCCCACCACTGTTACTGGAAGGCTGTTCCATGGCTCTACCACCCTTTCAGTTAAAAAGTACTTCCTAACATTACCCCGAGCCTTCCACCCTTCAGCCTCAAATCATGCCCCCTTATTTTTGTGCAGAGTTTTCTCTGAAATATGCTTTCCACCTGTACTCTGTTTATTCCCCTAAGGTACTTGAAAGTCTCTATCATATCTCCCCTCTCCCTTCTTTCCTCCAGTGAATAGATATTAAGGTCCTTAAATCTTTCCTCATAGGGCTTCTATTGCAGTCCAAGTACCATCTTCATTGTCCTTCTCTGGACTGCCTCTATTCTGTCAATGTCCTTCTGGAGATCTGGTCTCCAGAACTGGACACAGTACTCCAATTGAGGCCTCACCAGTGATCTGTACAGTGGCATCACCACCTCTTTCCTCCTGATTGTTATGCCCCTCCCTATGCACCCCAACATTCTGTTTGCTCTCCCCACCACCTTTTCACACTGTTTGATCACCTTCAGGCCATCAGTTATGATAACCCCCAGGTCTCTCTCCTGACTTGTGGTGGCCAGAATTTTCTTACCCATCCTGTACTCCTCCCATGGATTCCTGTGACCCAGGTGCATGATCTTGCACTTTGTAGCATTGAAACTCAACTGTCAGACACCTGACCACTCCTCTGATAGGCTTAGGTCCTTTCTCATTTTTTACACACCCTCAGGTGTGTCCACTCTATTACAGATCTTGGTGTCATCTGTGAAGAGGCACACCTTTCCCTCCAGATGCTCTGCAATGTTGCTATTGACGGCATTGAATGGGACTGGCCCCAGCACCGATCCCTGTGCCACCCCGCTGGTCACCTCCCTCTCCTCAGATTTCATGCCATTTACCACCACCCTCTGAGTCCTGTCTCTTAGCCAGTTCCCAACCCACTTTACCACCGTACGACCCACTACCAGGCTCCCCAATTTATTTAGCAATCTCCTGTGTTGGACAGTGTTGAAGGCCTTGTTGAAATCCAGATAGGCCACATCCACCACCCTTCCCTGATCTACCACCCTGGTTATTCAGTCAAAGAACTCTATAAGATTTATCTGACAGGACCTTCCTGCTGAGAATCTATGCTGCCTTGGATCCTGTGCCCTGCTATCCTCCAGAAACTTCACAATCCTCTTCTTAAATAGGGACTCCATTAGTTTCCCCACTACTGAGGTCAGGCTTACAGGCCTGTAATTGCCTACCTCCTCTCTGCTTCCAGTCTTGTGGAGAGGGACCACATCTGCCTTCCTCCAGTCCTCAGGTACCTCCCCCATCTCTAGTGATGCACTGAAAAGGGTAGCCAGTAGTTCTGCCAGCACTTCCTTGAGTTCCTTTAATACTCTGGGGTGGATCCCATCTGGCCCTATTGCCTTACCTGCTTTTATTTTCCCGTGGTCTTCTAGGACTCTTTCCACCATAAATGGGCCAGTGTCTACCTCCCTCCCCTGAATACCTCTCTTAATGGGTCTTGGTTCCTCATCCTCCCCTTCCCTGGTGAAAACTGAGCAAAAGTATTTTTTCAACATCTCAGTCTTTTCTAAGTCACCCTCCACCCTTTCTCCTCCTTCCTTCTTCAGCCTAACAATCCCATTTCTGGTCTTTTTCCTCTTGCTAATGTATCTGAAGAAGGTCTTGTCACTTTTCTTAATAACCTGGGCTATACCTTCCTCTGTCTATGCTTTACCACTTCTAATTATTTTCCCAGAGCCCCTCTGCTTCTCCAGATATTGTTCTCCATCCTCATCCTTTTGTGTTTCCTTGTATCTTCCGAAGACTCTTTTCTTGTCCCTTACTTTTTCAGCCACTACCTTCAAGAACTATAATGTCCTTTTCTTTCTTTCTTTTACTTTTGCTATGCATTTTAACATAGTGACCTGTTACTTCTGTTATGACTCTCTTAAGTCTAGACCACTGTTTTTCCATATCTACCATTGTACCTTCCACTGCTAGGGCTCTTTTGAGATTTCTACCCATCTCCTTAAAGTTAGCCTTCCTGAAATCTAGGACCTTTATCCTTGTATGGCTTGCCTCCTTCATTGTGATTACCTTAAATCTTATGGTCCTGTGGTCGCTGATACCAAGGGGACTGCCCATCTCCACATCTGTGATCCTGTCCCCTTTGGTCAGGACCAAATTCATTATAGCCTCCTCGTGGGTTGGTTCTGCTCAAGTTGTCTTAAGTTTGCCCCATTCAGGGTAGTCATGAAATCCCTGCCCCTTGTTGTACTTGTAGTCTGAGTGCTCCAACCTACTTAAGGCAGGTTGAAGTGACCCATTAGTACTGTACTTCCCTGAAATGAGCTGATTCCTTCCCCTTCTAGCCTCTTATGAGAAGCCAAAATGCAACCTGCTACTGCCAATCTGACTCGGCCCCACCTCCAATTATCAAATAGCTGAGGCCCCAGGCCAGACAATTAGCACCCCCTTCCCCTAACTACAGGGCTGGACCAAAAAGCAGTTCCTGCACTATAGTGTTAATGGAGTGAAAAAAAACAACAAGATAAGCGGAACAGCAGCCCTAGTGAAATCAGCAATAAGCAGTAAAAGAAGAAATAAAATCAGCAATGAGCAGGTGCTGCACTGAAATTAATCTGATTACTACCTTCGGACCACCAGAAACAATCAGCTACATCAGCAAAAAACCTCAGAAACAATCAGCTGCACCAGCAAAAAAACCCAAGTGGGTACCTTTCCAAAAGAAGCCAAAAAGCAACCTGCTACCAAGCGAAATCAACAATAAGCAGCAAAAGAAGCAATAAAATCAGCAACGAGCAGTTACTTCCCTGAAATAAAATTATCCCCTTCAGGAATTTGAAGGTCTCTATCATAGCCCCTTCTCTCACCTGGTCTCCACTGAGTACATGTTCAGTGCCTTGAGATGATCCTTGTAATATCTGCCCTGTTGGTACTCAGTCATCTTGGTCACCCCACGTTGCACCATCTTCAGCCTGCCCATGTCCTTCCATAGGTTTGGACTCCAGAACTGAGCATAATATTCCAGGTGTGGCCTCACCAGTGACCTGTATAGAGGTAGTAATACTTCTTTTTTCTTGCTGTCAGTGCCCCTTCCAATATACTCCAGCATCCTACAAGCAGTACTATAGGCCTTGTTACACTGGCTTGCTTGATTGTGGGATTACTAATGATGACTCCTAGCTCCCTTTCTTCTGTCATAGTGCTCACTTTTACCCCTCCCAGCTAGTACTCAGTCCTGGGGTTTTTGTTTCCTTTTGTTCAGAAATCCAGCATGCGTTGACCAGGCCACAGACCCCTCAATTTCTGGAACCTAAACAGTTTTTCAGAAATCCTCTGTACTGCAAGGGATCCAGCATACCTTGACCAGGCCACGTACCCCTCAATTTCTGGAACCTAAACAGTTTTTCAGAAATCCTCTGTACTGCAAGGGATCCAGCGTATCTTGACCAGGCCACAGACGCCTCAATTTCTGGAACCTAAACAGTTTTTCAGAAATCCTCTGTACTGCAAGGGACCCAGTGTGCCTTGACCAGGCCACGGACCCCTCAATTTCTGGAACCTAAACAGTTTTTCAGAAATCCTCTGTACTGCAAGGGATCCAGTGTGCCTTGACCAGGCCACGGACCCCTCAATTTCTGGAACCTAAACAGTTTTTCAGAAATCCTCTGCACTGCAAGGGATCCAGCATGCCTTGACCAGGCCATAGACACCTCAATTTCTGGAACCTAAACAGTTTTTCAGAAATCCTCTGTACTGCAAGGTACTAGCACTGACTTTTGGATTTGGTACCAGTGGAAGCTGATTTCCAAGTGGCCCACACTATCTCCTGCTGAACACATCTCTAACTACTGTATCTCCCTCTGTGTCTCTAGTTGAATTTATGTGCTAGGGTTTAATAATTTGTTTAATCCTTACTGTCATTTTAAGTTCTGAGTTGATATTAGAAGTGAATTTTGAGCCTTGACTGTGTAAATCCTTCTTTTGCTCTCTGCCCTGCAACCTCTCTCCTCTCTCCTCCTCCCCCAGACTGTCTGCTTTGCTCTCTGACCCTGCCTACTTCTATTATTCTCTTTGTTCTGATGTAACAAGCCTACTCATCCAGCCTTTAAAAATCCTGTTTTTCTACATTATTTCAGGGATCCAGCGTGCCTTGACCAGGCCACGGACCCCTCAATTTCTGGAACCTAAACAGTTTTTCAGAAATCCTCTGTACTGCAAGGTACTAGCCCTGAATTTTGGATTTGGTACCAGTGGAAGCTGATTTCCAAGTGGCCCACATTATCTCCTGCTGAACACATCTCTAGCTACTGTATCTCCCTCTGTGTCTCTAGTTGAATTTATGTGCTAGGGTTTAATAATTTGTTTAATCCTTACAGTCATTTTAAGTTCTGAGTTGATATTAGAAGTGAATTTGTAGTTTGTTTTTTTTTTTTAACTGTTGACTTTTCTATTAGCAGATGATATCCTCTCACCACTAGAGGACTACATCTCTATCTCTTCTTCATCTAGAACGTAAGCCATGTGGGTTCTCTCTGCCTTTCTCTTGCCCTCCTCCTTCTCCTTGCCCTGCCCCTCTTCTCTCTCCCTGGTCCTATCCACCCCCACCCCACCCACCCCTGCCATCCTCTACTCTGGTTTCCACTGTTATTCCAAGGAACTCTCCACTTCCACTCAAGACTTTTGCTTGGTGCACCATTTGGATATTCCTGGTTACTTAACCCGACCACTACTCTCAACAAGTGTGGCCACCTCTCTACACTGTACCACCTTGCAGTCCATATGGGACACTGCCTGGAACCTTGCAACTTCTACTCCCGGAAACAATGATCAAAACTATCTCTCAAAGAGCTGCGACTGGCTCCTTAAAACTCCTACTCCTCCTCCTCCTCCTCCTTCTCATCTCAGGCAGCATCCATCCCAATTCTGGCCCTAGAAGCTCAGGCCACACACAAACTCCAGGTGCTCTTATCCTTGCTACCATTAATATCTGCAGCCTACTACCAAAGCTGGATGCACTCCAAGCCTTCATATGCCAACACAACCCTGACATCCTTGCAGTGGTGGAAACTTGGCTGACACCTAAAGTTCCTGACTCTGCAGTAACAATACAGGGCTACAATGTCCATAGGCTGGACCTGATATCCAATAAAGGTGGTGGTTGTGCAATCTATATCAAAGACTCCCTGTCTTGGCACCCTGTAGCAACTCCATCACTTTCTGCCTCAGCCCAGATTCTGCCAATAAAAATTGTCCTAGGTCCCAACCATAAAGCCCTGACTATTGTCTCCATATGCATCCCGCCCAGAGACCCTAAACATGGATTCAACGACATCCTAAACTTTATCAACTCTCATCCTCCCGAAGTTGAACTTATTCTACTAGGAGATTTCAGCATAAACTGGTTAGCATCGAGCACCAGTGCCTATAAAGACTCCATCTCAGCTGCTAACCTCACGCAAATGGTAAACTCCCCAACTAGGATTAACTACAAGACTGGCACTAGTAACCTCTTGGATTGGGTCCTCACCACTCACCCCACAAGGATTTCTCGAACGACCATTCTCCAAGACTCTCTCAGTGACCACTCCCCAGTCATGTGTGCATGGTCTAACAAATTCCTTAAGCCCCCTTCCAAAATTGTCACTAGCAGAGTCCTTCCTCATGGAAAACTTCCACATCTCAAACAACACCTGCTTCTACAAGACTGGTTACCCATCTATGAAGCAACAGATGTTAGCTTGGCTCTTGATCACTTCATCTCAATTTTCAACAAAGCCTGCGACCTCTTTGCCCCTGCTAAAAGGTGCAAAACAAAATATCTCTCTAACCCATGGATCACCGTGGCTCTTCTCTCACAGCTGAAACTAAGGGATCACCTCTGGGCAGTTGCCAGGGCCACTGGCAAACAACTGGACATCCAAAATTACAAACAAGCATGAAATGCCTGCACAAAAGCCATACGGCTAATGAAATCCACCTATTAAAAGGACGCTCTCACCAACACATGGGGAAATGGTCGTGCTTTCTGGGACAATATCAAGGATGTCACAGGAAAGCAGCCAAAAACCTCTCCAGCCATGTTAATGGTTGATGGATCCTCAACCCTCAACCCCAAGGTGATCGCAAACATCTTTAACACGGCTTTCTCAGACCTTAGTGCTGTTCTACCCCATGACTTTTCAAAAACAGGGCCTACTACCCAAATACCTCAGCCCCTCAGTCTAATCATCCCCTCTTCTACTTCAGGGAGGTAATACTGAATGAAGCTTGCCACTATATTACTGCAGCTATCTCTAAATCTAGATCTGGTAGCAACACCCTGGACCTTAAGCTTCTGTTGCTCACCCTCGATGAGGTAATTCATCCATTAACAAAAATCCTAAACCTGTCTATCAGCTGTGGAAAATTCCTGGACCTACGGAAAACAGCCACCATGACACCCGTCCATAAAAGTGGGGACAAGATGAATCACTCAAATTATCGCCCTATCTCCATACTGCCCCCACTCTCTAAGGCACTTGTGCGCATCGTGGCTGATCAACTTACCGACCACTTGGATAAATACAATATACCTTGTCCACAACAACATGGCTTCCGGAAAGGTCACAGCACCACCACAGCCCTTCGTGAGTTCACTGGTGATTTGCACAAATCCCTTGATAACGGCCTTCTCACAGGGGCCATTTTCGTCGACCTCTCCAAGGCCTTCGATACAGTACACCATGGACTACTAATACACCAACTACTGAATGCCGGGCTATCACCTGACTCTTCTCTACGGTTTAAAAGCTACTTAGAAAACCGATCACAGAGAGTAAAAATTGCAGACGCTCTTTCTAACACCCTGCCTGTTCACTCATGTGTCCCACAGGGATCCATACTGGGCCCCCTCCTTTTTAGCCTTTTCTTAAACTCCTTCCCTTACTACTACTCTGAGCAGATCATACTATATGCCGATGATGCTGTTGTATTCTCCACTCACAAAGATCCTGCAACTCTTCAACACAACCTTCAACTTGGTTTCAGTTCTGTAGAGACATGGTTTCTTAATCATAAACTGGTCCTCAATGACAAGAAAACCAAATCTATGGTCTTCTGCAGCTCTCATAACCCACACAAGCTACACCACTTGGCTATCTCCACCACCCAGGGGAACACTCTGGATCAGGTGGGGTCCTTCAAATACTTAGGGATACAGCTTGACCCTAATCTCTCCTATGGACTTCATGTAGATAATGTAGCTAGAGCTGCTAATACACGGCTTGGTCTCCTCTACAAACACAGACCACACCTCACGCAGAAGCTTTGAAGGTTGCAGTCCTGAGCTCTGTAATCTCTGTAGTAGACTATGGTCTCATCATTTATGGCTTGGTCACAACCACAACCCTTAGATGCCTCTCAACTGCCTTAAATAAAGCATGTCGGCTCATCACTGGTGCTCACCGTCTCACCCACACATGTGACCTGTACACTCAGACCGGCTGTCTCCAACTGTCAAACCACATAAAGTTTCTCACCTGCTCCATGGTCAAAAAAATCTACCTTGGCCTTGTACCTTCAGGGGTCTCAACTCTGTTACAACACCAAATTAACAAATGGTGCCTTAGGAGATCCACGCTACAGCTACTGAAAGTCCCCCACTGTCACACTTCACAGGGACATCACTCTTTTGCTTATAGAGCGCCACTCTGGTTCAATGGCCTCAGCCCAACCACCTCCTCTGTCCCAACAACTGGTATGTTTAAAACTAGGCTCTGGGACTATCTCACTACCAACAGCTCTTGTGACTGCCCAACTTAACCTTGTTTCTCCACTTCTCTTTCTGCTCTAGTTGCCCCCCCCACCTCCCTCCTGGATTCTACCCTCACATCCTTGGTATACTCAATGCTGCACTTTCACCCTCTCCCCACCCTTCCCTACATTCCTTCTCCCCTCCCTCTTCCCTCTCCCTATTACTCCTGCATTCTTATCTGTTGTTTATTTTCTGACAAATGCTGCTGGCTGCCTTGTAACAATGCTACCCTTGAATTGTATTAATCTGTACTCTGTTTGCAATGTCCACATTGTTGTAATGTCTGTCTTGATGTTCCCCATAATTTGTATTTCTCTGACATGGAACCTTTGTAAAAGAGCCAAGGCTCAAACGTATTTGTAATCTTAGACTTGATAAATAAAAAAAAAAAAAAAAGGTGCATAACCTTGCAGTTTTAGGCACTGAATTTCAATTGCCAAACCTTAGACCACCTCTCTAGCCTTTGTAAATTCCTCTGCATCTCCCAATCTTTTTGTTGCTATCTGCTCTACCACAGAGCTTCATGTCATCTATGAAGAGACACAACTTGCCCCAGATGCCATCTCCAGTATCAGTGATGAACATATTGAAGAGAACAGGACCCAGAACAGATCCCTGTAGCACCCTATTTATGACCTCCCTCTCTTCCAATTTGACCTTGTTTCCCACCACCCTATGCTGTGTCTCCTTCAACCAGATTCCCACCCATTTAACTATGCCCCTAGCCATATGCAGTTCCTCCAGCTTCTTCAGCAATCTTCTGTATGGCACTGACTCAAAAGCCTTAATGAAATTGAAGTAGAGAAAATCCATAGCACATCTTACCACCTTTGTTAAACAGTCAAAGAAAGCTATCAGGTTGGTCTGACATGACCTCCCTGCCAAAAACACATGCTGTTTACCATGTGTAGACCATTGCTCTCTATGTAGTCCACATGGTCCTCTCTGACCAGTGACTCCATCGGTTTACCCACTACAAAGGTAAGGTGGAGAGATCTGTAATTCCTTGGTTGCGCCTTGTCCCCCACCATTGTGTAGCGGGACCACATCCACTACCCTCTAGTCTTTCAGCACTACCCTGTCTGAATTTAGCTATTGAACAGCCCTACTAGGGGTTCAGCCAATTCTGCTGCCAGTTCCTTGACCACCCTTTAGTGCATACAAGTCAACCCTTGGGCCTTATCTACCTTTATGGCTTCTAGCCCCTTTTGGACTTTTCTCTGGTAAAGATTTGCTGACTCATTTCATGAATGCCCCTGATAGCCGCCTTGATGCCACATTCAGGCAGGGGCCCACTGTCATCTTTTGTGAAGACAGAGCAGAAGTAATCATTCAGGATGGCTGCTTTTTGTTCTAGTAACCTCCCCCCTTCTTCTAGCCTAACATTGCACCCTCTCTGCTTCCTATTTCCCTTAATATATCTGAAGAACTGTTTTCCCATCACTGACCCCCTTCATGATATGCAGCTTTGTGTCTTCCTTTGCTTCCCTGACCATCTTCTTAGCACCCCTAGTTCTTAGCTGGTACTCTCCCCATTCCTCCTCCCCCTACTTTTCCTTGTACATGGTGAAAGCCTTTTTCTGTGCCCTCACTGCTTCTCTGACCCTTTCTGTGAACCATGTTGGGCTTTTATCTGTTGTATTTTGTAGCAATTGTCATGCATGACTTTTTTGCCTTGAGAATGGTTCCCATGATTGCCCCTTCCCCATCTGTGGCTTTTCTCTATGCCACTGATGCTGTGCACCCTGGTCAATTTGTCTTGGACTAGCTCCTTCATCCAGCTGAAGTCTGCTATTCTGAAATCTACGACTTCAATTATTCATAGGGGCATCCTGGTCCTGACAGCCAGCCTGAACCAAATGGTGTTATGGTTGCTGGACCCCAGTAGCTCTCTTACACTCACTCCACCCACCATCTCCAAGTTGGTGAGTACCAAATCGAGAAGGACCATCTGTCTAGTGGGTTCCTTAACCAGCCGAACCAGCAGGAAGTCATGCACTGTATCTAAGAGGGCATAACTTCTGGTTCACCTGACTGCTGGAATATCCCAGTTAATATATATATAATCTACAGTTAAAAACTCTTCAGGGTATTATTATTGAATGAGTTACAAATTTTAAGTATTTAGGCCCCACCCTGGACAACAGACTCTTTTAGGAAACACACAATTCCAACATGGTAAAAAGAGTGCATCAAAATCTAAGTGCTCTTTACAGATAAAACTCTTTTTTTGTTACCTTCAACTAGACTTCTTCTTTCACTGAGCTTTGTGTTATCAGTCATTGACTGCAGTCTTTATTTATTCATTTGGGGAGGGTCTGCAGTCCATAATCAGGACACTTTACAATCAAATAGCTAGACTGCTACTCAGTTACCCATTCATACTTATCGTTGCACATTGTATGGTACTCTCTACTGGCCTTGTTGGGATCAGAGATATAAGGTGCGAATTGGAACTCAGGCTAGAAAAAATTTATTAGGAAAAATATCAGAAGTATTTCACTGTATTATTCAAGAGTCAAAATTCAACTGTATGTACAAGGTCTAATTCTCATACCTTTTTTCATATTCCTACTGTGAAAACAAGTTTAGGTCAGAGATAACTGCTTGATCAATTGCCTTATTTCTATAATCCGGTAGGGCATAGACTAGAGGATGGATAACACCTTTGAAGTTCTAGAAGTAGTAGGCTTAGCACAGATTTACAGTTTAGCTCAGTAGCATTGCTAGTTTTTAGTGGTTTTTATCTGTTTTAATTTATCTTGCTTATTTTGTGAATTTGAACATCAATAGCGGGAAATATTGACAGTCACGGTCAGCTCAGTTTTTCATTTCCGACTGCTGGTTTTGGCAAAACACGATTTACCCAACATTACTATCAGTTGGGACTTGTTGCACTTTCTGATACCAGCGTATGTATGGCGTAGTGTATGGGACTTTGTATTACGCTGCCCGCATTAGCACTGAAGTATGGCCCTAAATTGTTTTGGGAGCAGTCGCCTAATACAAGCTGGCAAAGGTAACGGGCTGTTGTTGTGGAAACTGATTTTAAGGGGGACTGTGGACCATGATTTGGATTAGGAGAATTGGTGCTCTATCTTTTTTGGAGTCCTGTTCTGCCTGGAGTAAGCCTATATGAGACTGTTGCGGCTGATGAGTGGAGCTGTTATGCTGCCCTGGGAACCCTGTCTGAAGTGACTGCAAGTAAGCCTGAGCAGTGGAGTTCAAGGAGTGGATAGCCAGACTAACTGATCCTGAGGTGGGTAAAGAGTGCAGTCACTCTCCCGGGAGGGGTTGGAGGGGTAACAGGAAGGTGGGTATTGTCCGAGCTCCTGGAGTCATGGAGGGCCTCCTGACGGGGTTGGGTCACTCCTGCTGCTCAAGTGGGGGAGACTGGTTGTGCTCTAAGGCCTTCTTTCAGGTTTGGTCCAGGGCCTGGTAAATCTGATCCATCAGAGGACCTTTAGCTAAGAGCTTGTTCCCATCTGAGAGTCTCATTAAGAGGTGAACTGTTGACTGTTGACTCCCATAACTTTTTAGTTGGCTGTTGAGAACTATCTATTTCTCACCTTGGATAGGCAGTGAGAGAGCCTATTTTTGCAGTGAAAATGATGTAGAAACTGTTTCTTTATGTGGCAGTGAGAGGACCACATTTTTGGACAAAATCTTCTTTATTGCTAGCTGTGGTGAGAGCCCCCCCCCTGCAAATTTCAAATCTGCTTCTGGAGCTATTGCGTGGCTCCATGGACACTATTTAAATATTTAATCATAATTTGGACAGTTTATGCTATACATTAACTATGACAAATTTTCTTGCTGTTGTTGTATTTGCTGCTTTATATTTCTGTGTTTAGTGTATTTATGTTAAGTTGGTAGTTAAGTTATTTCAAATTTCAGTATTTGGGGGTTGGGTAGTTTATGTTGTTTATGGTATTTAAGGAGATTTTAAATAGTTAAGGGTAAGAGTGATTGATTGATTGATTGATTGAGTGAGTGAGTGGAGTGATTGTTATTTTCAGGATAGTTGCTGAGTGAGAAAAGTTTTGCAGGATGTGTTGGCAGAGGGCTTCAACAGGCAGGTACTACTCTCCCACTAAGCTCTGGGCCCTTTGCCCCTTTGACTGCCCCTAATATCGGCTGAGGTTTATGGGTGCTGCCACACATTGGGAATAGCGAGGGGGTGTCAGAGGGTGGGGGGCTGGCAGGGGAATGGAGTTGGGGGGACAAATTGGGGTCATGAGATCAAGGAGTCACCTTGGCACGAAATGGGCCCAGGAGAAGGGTTCACCCTTCCTGGTGCCCATGACCAAGGGCTCCACCTCTGGTGGGCAAGTAGCATGGTCAACCTCATCTACTCATTCAACTCGGGAGGTGTTAGTCAATGCCAGGTTGATTTGAAACAAAACAGCAGTAGTTGCTGATCTTGTTGGATCATCTGACCTGGCTTGCATCATTGAGACCTGGCTGCACAAGAATGATGATCCCATTTTGGAGTCAGTTGTTCCGGCCCAGTACTCGGTGATACACCACCTGAGATTGGATCATAGGGGTGGGGGGAGAAGCCATCTGTTTTATTTTTTTTCCAATTGTTTAACCAGGTGAGACACACTAAGCTGAAAGCTTGTTTACAGGTGCAACCTGAGAGCACAGGGAAGTTAAGTGACTTGCTCAGGGTCACACAGTATGCAAGTGGGGGCTGTGGGATTCAAAGCCAGGTCTGCAGATTTGCAGCTCAGAGCCTTAAACCACTGCACTATACTTCCTCCATCTGCTATACTGCCTACCTCGTCTACTCTTTCAACTTGGGAGGTGTTATGCAATGCCAGGTTGATTTGAAACAAAACAGCAGTAGTTGCTGATTTGCAGTATAGCAGATGGAGCTGGGCCTTGTAGATGTGCCAGTTGGGATCACCAGATCCTTCAAATGCATCATGGGTGCAGGTGTGGGTTGTAGGATACTTCTCATGTACCGTCCACCCGACGATGGGAAGGATTTCCTACAAGAAGTCGTGGACTTCATTGTTGAGATAGTGTTGGAGGCCTCCAGGTGGTTGGTGCTGAGGGACTTCAATGCCTGTGTTGACAATGAACTCTCGTATTTTGGACAAGACTTCCTCCAACAGATGGTTTCATTGGGCTTCACACAGGTGATTACCTCTGCGACGCATAAACAGGGTCATTCATTGGGCCTAGTGTTTCTGCTGGGGATAGAGATCTCCGACGTGGTGGTAGAACCCATCAGATGGTCCAATCATCACACTATAGCGTTCAATTTCATGGTCTCCCCAGTAGACCTGCCCCTACAGAGATGGTCAGGTACCGCCCTTTGTGGGGTTTGAGCCCTGATGGTCTTATGGTGGTCCTGGACCTATCGGGGAATTTGAGTGACAGCATGGATCCAGATGGTCTTCTGCTTGCCTAAAATAAGGTGGTGGGGCTGCTCTGTATTCCATTGCTCCTGTCAAGGTTCACCCCCCCACCCTTCTCCCTCGGTCCCCTTGGTTTGATGGGTCCTTGAGGGAGTTGAGGAGAGTGGGGAGAAGGTTGGAACGATGCTGGCGAAAATCAGGCCTAGATGGTGACAGACTTAGATTGAAGTCCCATTATAGGGATTATCAATCTGCAGTCTCCCGTAAGAAGGCAGAGTTCTTGTCCAGGCAGATTGTAGCTGCGATAAACCGACTGGCTCAACTCTTCCGTACTGTGGACAGGTTGTGCAATCCAACCTGTCTCCAGAATCGGGGAGCTTTTTCACAGAAGAAGTGTGATAAGTTTGCTTGATTTTTTGCAGATAAGGTTGACACCATCAGGTCTGAGGTTTGCATAGCTCGCTCAAATGGGCAGAGCAGGGATCGGTGCGAGGCTGCAAGCACCCAGCTTGTCTGGTCAGATTTTAGCCAGCTGGCAATCAAGGATATCGTGAAGATGATCTGGGGCTTGCGACTGACTTACTGTAGTTTGGACCCTGGTCCAACACACCTCCTTATGGGGTACGTGAAGGAAATTGGAGCTGTCCTTGCTGAGATAGTTAGTTGTTCACTAGAGACCAGGGTGTTTCCAGACACCATGAAGGAGGCAGTGGTTCACCTCCTCCTGAAAAATACTTTTTTTCGACCCTGACTGTCTCGCAAACTACAGGCCTGTCTCTAACCTACTTTTTGTGGGTAAGGTTATTGAGAAGGCAGTCGTGTTGCAGCTCGAAGAGCATCTGACCACTCATGAGGTCTATGATCCTCTCCAGTCTGGTTTCATGAAGAGGCATAGTACTGAGACAGTGTTAGTTCAGGTACTTAATGATCTCCTGACAGCGAGAGATCGAAAGAGCCATTCCATTTTGGTCCTCCTTGATCTCTCCTCTGAATTTGATAACGTGGACCATGGGCTGCTGCTGGAGCACCTGCGGCTATTCTGTGAACTCTCTGGTACAGTTCTCACATGGTTTCATTCTTTCCTCACTGGCAGGATGCAAAAAGTTGAGTTGGGAGTTTTTTCCTTGGCTCTCCTCCCTCTGCCATGTGGGGTACCCCAGGGCTCTGTGCTTTCCCCATGTTGTTTATGGTGTACATGCTACTGTTGGAGGAGATTATTAGGTGGTATGGTTTGAATTTTCACTGCTATGCAGATGATACTCATCTGTACATGTCTTTTGTGCCTGAACAAAACAATGTTGTCTCGGTCTTTAACAACTGCCTTTCTGAGATTCAGGACTAGATGAGTGCCAACTGATTGAGACTGAATCCAGATAAGACTGAGGTGTTGGTTGTGGACCCAAGTCATCAGGTAGAGAGGTTACTGACTGGGCAGCCATCTAGACTTTGGCTGGGTGGCAACCAGCTGATGACTTCTGACCAGGTGCTGAATCTGGACGTTATGACTGATAGCAAGCTGACACTTAAGTCTAAGATGTCGGCTGTTGTAAAGTCCTCAATTTAACCTCTGAGGAATATCATGTGAATAAAGCACCTGGTCCCATCTGATGACCTTCCTACACTGGTCCATGCCTTTGTGACCATGTGCCTTGATTACTGCGATGCCCTATACCTAGGGCTACCGGGAGTGGACCTTCGCCACCTGCAGCTGGTCTAGAATGTGGCTGCCAGGTTGTTGACTGGCAAATCAAGATTTTGCCATATCACACCTGTGCTCCGCAGACTGCACTGGCTGCCAGTGCATTTGGAGGATCACCTTCAAGGTCGGATTATTGACCTATAAGGCACTACACGAACAGGGACCGTGGTATCTGCAAGATCTCCTTTTTTCTTACTGCTCCCTTCGTCCTCTCTGCTCCACCGATGAGGGAGTGCTGGAGATTCCCAGGATCCATTTAACAACTTCAGGTGCTAGATCATTTGCCTTTGCAGCTCTGACTGTGGAATTCTCTACCTCATCAGGTTAGGGAGTGCCCGTCCGTTGAGGCCTTTAAATCTGCCCTAAAAACCTATTTATTTGAAATGGCATTCTGTGATAGTTAATCCTGCTGTTTATATATGTTTTTTAAATGTTTCTATCTGCTGAATTAAATGTTTTATGATCTGTGATTTTTGTAAAACGTGATGATTTGCTGGAATAGCGTTTCATAAATAAACTTTGCTTTGCTTTGCTATAATTCCTTACCACATATGATAGTTAAAGACAGGTTTAGCATTACCAGTTGTAAGACTGTTCTCAGGAAATACTTGATGAATATTAACAAATGCCATTGCACTTGAGATATTTGTTTGTGTAAATTTGTTAATTTATGTATTTGTCATTAATGGTTTTGTATTGTATAACTTGTATTGTTTTTTATGCATCTGGTCACCCATGAAAATAGTCTTCTTGCTCATGGATTAACCAGATTTTAAGTAAACAAAACAAACAAATATCTGGCAGGTTCAGACCACCCGCCACCACTTTCACCTTCTTCGCTTTCCTTGCCAGTTCTTCTCTGTCCCTTTCTTCCCCTTGTCCTAGTGGTGAATAGATCACCCCACCTGTATTTTCTTGCCTGAGGATGCCATGAGATGAACCCACAGTGAGTCAGTTTCCCTTTTGCTTCCCCTGATGTGTCCATCCTCCACAGCCTCTGTGCTCATTGCTCTTACTAACATATATGGCTACACCACTTCCCCTTTGCCTTTCCCACAGCCTGTTTAAACATTCTGCAATCTGGGAATGACAAGTACTGTTCATTATTTTCTGTAGCCTATGTTTCTTTGATCACTGCTACAGTAGGTCCACCTCACTGTCTGCCACCAATGCATTGAAATCACTGATTTTATTACCTAGAGTCTTAGCTTTAAGGCAGACCCCCTTCCATCTAATACCAACTTCTAACTATTTTTATGCACATGATGGACCATTGTTAAGTTTTCACACATTTTTGTTGTTGTTAAACTTGCTATTCAGATTTTCAACAGGACATACAGATCAAGTCTTATATAGTCAAAGTAGGGCAATTACAGGACATATATGGTGAGTCGATCTGTTAACTATGGTTTAAGATGGAAACAGCTTTGAATGCTAGCACTGCACCGTAATGAGTCTGTTGAAAAGTAATTCTGGGCAGCATAACAGTCTAGCATGGTACAGAGTCCATTGTGTATTGTATGCCAGTACAGGGTCAAGGAGTGAGCCTTGACCATGTATTACAAAAAACAGTAACTACATAGAGAAATAGAATGAGTCCTGCAAAGTGTTGGTGCCTGAGAATAGAACCTGTTCACTGGAGAGAAGGGACCTCTTGGTTGGTTTACCAGGGATTACAGGGGGGAAATAGTCCAGTATGTGCGAGAGTGGATCAAACTGATGTGCTTCAGCTTATCCCTGTTCTGAGAGGCAGAGGAGGTGGTGGATGAGGAAGTTGTGCACCTGCCTGAGTGCATGTACTATGGCAGGCATAGAGTGGGGACAATATTCTGTGGTATTTGTCCATTGTTTTTGAAGCCAGGAAAGAAATATGCTTGTAGGTGGTCAGCTGAGCTATACTAGAAAGACATTCATTTATACTGGGTATTTCTGGAGTACACCACTTACGTAATAGTAGCCTCAGTGCTTGCGTGTATCACCAAGTCATACTGGTGCTTCAACAGATGAGGTGCTACCTGCTTTGAGCCCATAAAGAGCAGGCCTGGGGACCTGGGGATAGGTGAGCCTAAGGCCACTTCCAGGGTGTTGCTTATGCCAGGCCAGTAATCTTACAGTGCTGGGCATGCCCATAGAATGTATAAAATAGGTTGCCATGAGGCTTATCACATCTCCTGCAACAGTCATCGGGCATGAGGTGAGCAGCATGAAGCAGAGCCAGGAAGAGGTACCAGCAGTGTAGCACCTTGTTTTGTATGATTTGACTGGGGAAGTCTCTGACTGGGTTGCAAGTTATTCTCCAGCAAGCCTGTCATTCATCACCTCCTAAGCCACGTCCCTAGGCAGCTGCCCAGGTACTTCTTGCTCGAACAGTTTTCTCTGCAATGTGATCCCTGATTTGGTCTTTATGGCCCATGCTCTACCTGAGGATTTGGATATCCAAGAGAAAAGGGGATGTAGCTGCAGTGGAGTGGGAGCATCCTGGAGTCTGAAGACCCCAGAAGGAGTCTAGAGTAGTGCTGCAGGATAGAAGGAGATCAGACAAGGTATGCATGACTTTGGTCTTCCAATGCCCCCAGTCAAGGTGTGTTTCCCCCCACCAATATTTTGGCTGCTGGGGGGGGGGGTGAGCACAGGATGTAGCAGTTCAGTGCCCAGCAATTTCCCCTTTTGGTTCCAAGCCTGGAGAGAGGTGCGGATCATGGATGAAGCATGTATGAGCCCATTCTGTCGGCCAAAAAGACATACTGAAAGAGGGGCCTGTCTGATCAACTCTGGGGGGGGGGGTCTCAGCTGAATTCATGTGCCTCTCAGAAGGTGGGGATTATGCCTGCTGGAGAGCGGTTCAGGGTCCCCAATCCCCTACGCTTTCTGTAGGACCGGCTGGTGGATGGTTGGTAACATCAGCTGAACATTAGCACACAATATTTCTAGCTGTGGCCCTCTGCGGTGGTATTGGGGTTCTCCCCTTGTATCTGGCCATAAGGAAGATAGTTAGCCGTGGACTGTGGATTTGATAAAATCACCAAATTTGAAGTGGTACACTGAGGAGGTTTCTTTTACCTGGATCACAATTAAATTGTCAGACCTTTCTTCTTTCTCTCTACATTGGGAGCAAACTGTATTTTGATAGTGAGAGTGCCCATTAGTTTATTTGCTTCAGTGTAATACTGTGGCCTTCATAAGTCTATGTAAGAGGTAGTACTTAGAATGCCTTTGAAGAACATCTTTCAGAAGAGGTGGGAGCTCTTCAGATTCAAATTACAGACTTTTTGAGACCACCAGTGACTGCTCATTTTTGAGCTAACTGCTTCATATGATGCTATAAATACTTGCCATTTTATATTGTAAACTGTGGGTGGTGGGGATTTGCATTGTGTTTTGTGAGTTTTTATTATTTTGGTGTACGGTGTGTAACTGAGTGTATTTAAGAGTGTGTTTGAGAGTTGTGAGTATTTGTGGTGACTGATTGTTTTTCTGATGGTGTAAGGACTGAGTGGGTGAGTGAAGTTGTAGTTGCGTTGGGATATTGTTTGAGTGTGATTTGTTTGGAAGGTGTGTGATTGGAATTTGTTTTTTGATTGATTGTGTTACTGTCTCTGCCTTTGAAATGTGTTGGAAGGGTAGTAAGATGGTCAGGCGCTATTCCCCCTCCAGGATCAGGGACCTTCACCCCTTTGAATGTCCCCCTTTGTCAGCTGAGGCTAACAGTAGATGTCATGCCCTAGGGATAGTTAAGAGAAGGAAAGGGGGGGACTGGACCTGAGGGGGGAATGGAGAGGAGTGGTCAGATTGAGGTAGTAGAGATAAGGAGACACCCTGGGGCAAAATGGGATCAGAATAGGGGTCCTCCCTGTCCGATTCCTATACCCAAGAGCTCTGCTCAATGCAGGCAGGTGGCATGTTCTTCCTCGACTGCTCATCCTACTCAGGTGGTGTTACATAACGCCAGTTCTATTCAAAACAAGACTGCTATTATAGCAGATCTTGTTGGGACATCTGACCTGGCGTGTATCACCAAGACCAGGCTGGATGAGAATGCGGGCCCAGTACTGGCCTCAGCTGTTCTGGCTGGGTACTTGGTGATACACTGTCCAAGGATGGATCGTAGGGGTGGGGGTGTAGCCATCTGTTTTAGAGCAGAACTGAGCCTTATGGAGGTGCCATTGGGGTCCACCAGATCATTTGGATGTATCGTGGGTGCAGGTATGGGGTGCAGGATACTGCTCAACTACCATCCACCCAGAGATGGGAAAGAGTTCCTGAAGGAAGTTGAGGACTTCATTGTCAACATGTTATTGGGATCCCCCAGATGGTTGATTCTGGGGGATTTCAATGCCTGGGCTGATGATGAGCTCTCACAATTTGGTTGTGACTTCCTCCAACTAATGACTTTGTTGGGCCTCATACAGGTTGTCACCTCCGCAACCTATATTAGAGGTCACTCACTGGACCTGATGTTCCTCCTGGGGATGGAGATATCTGACTTGGTGGTGGAACCAGTCAGATGATCTGACCATCACACCTTCGGGTTCACTTTTGTGGTTCCCCCCAATACCCCCAATAGGTCTGCCCCTATGGAAAAGGTCCAGTATCACCCTTTGCAGGGAGTGACCTCAGATGGCCTAATGACAGTACTGGATCTATCAAGTGTGTTGAGGGAGTGCATAGATCCAGGGGACCTAGTGCTTGCCTATAATATGGTGGTAATGGAGGACCTGGGTTCTATTACTCCTGTTCATGTTCGCTCCCTCACCCTCCATCCAAGGTTGCCATGGTTTGATGGGACCTTGAAGGAGTTAAGGAGAGAGAGAGGTGAAGGCTAGAGAGGACCTGACGGAAATCGGGCCTGGAAGACAGCAGACTTGATTGACGAAACATGATATAATCCATCAATCGACAATCACCCGTAATAAGGCAGAATTCCTGTCCAGGGAGATTGTAGCTGCACAAAATCGACCAGCTCAGCTCCTCTGGACTGTGGATAGACTGTGAAATCCAATCTGCTTCCAGCCTGTTGGAGCTTTTACACAAGAGAAGTGTGATGAGTTTGCTTGATTTTTTGCAGATAAAGATGCTGCCATCAGGTCCAAGATCGGCCAGACCACCTCTGAGGGGTGTTACAGTGGTCAGCGGGAGGTCGCAAATGCCTGGTTTGTTTGGATGGATTTTAGCTGGCCAGAATTCATTAACATTGTGAGGGTCATCCAGACTTTGCGTCCAACCTGCTGTAGTTTGGATCCAGGCTCCAAGCGACTCCTTGTGGGCTGTGTGAATGAGATGAGCCCAATCCTAGCAGATATAGTCTGGAGTTCATTGAAGAGGAGGATCTTTCCTGATTCCCTAAAGGAGGCGGTCATGCGACCGCTCCTGAAAAAATCCTCCCTTGACCCGGACAGTCCTGCCAACTACAGACCTGCCTCTAACCTGTGTTTTGTGGGTAAGGTTATTGAGAATGTGGTTGTGTTGCAGCTGGATGACCATCTTATCACCCACAATGTCTATGATTCTCTCCAGTCCAGATTTAGGAAGAGACATAGTACCGAGACGGCTCTTGGTCGGGTGCCAAATGATCTCCTAATAACGAGAGATCAGAGGTCTCATTCCATATTGATCCTCCTTGATCTCTCTGCAGTAGTTGACACTGTGGGCCATGGTGTGCTATTGGAGAGCCTGCAATTCATCTGAGGACTATCTGATATGGTCCTCAGATGGTTTAGATCTTTCCTCCAGGGTAGGACTCAGAGAGTGGTAACTGTGATTTATTCCTATGATGCTCTCCCCCTATCCTGTGGGGTTCTTCAGGGCTCCATTTTGTCACCCATGTTGTCTGCAGTGTATACGTTGCCATTGGGAGATATTGTTAGGCAGTATGGCTTGAGTTTTCACAGCTATGCAGATGATACTCAGCTGTACCTGTCCTTTGTACCCGGGCAGGAGGATGCAGTCTTGGTATTTAATTACTGTCTCTCCGAGATTCAGGACTGGATGAGTGCCAGCTGGCTGAGGCTGCATCCAAATAAGACTGAGGTGTTGGTGGTGGACCCAGATCGTCGGGTGGTGGGTATGTTGGCTGGACAATCATCTGGGCTTTGGTTTGGGGATGCTTAGCTGACTATCTCACATCAGGTGCGTAACCTGGGCATTATTTCTGACAATCAGCTGACTCTGAAATCTCAGGGTGTCGGCTGTTGTCAAGATCTAATTTTTCCATCTGAGGAATATTGCCCAGTTGAAGCACCTGGTTCCTCCAGATAATCTTTCTACCTTGGTGCACACCTTTGTGACCACCCACCTTGACTACTGCAATGCCCTGTTCCTAGGGCTACTGGGGGTTGATATCCGCCGCTTGCAGCTGGTGCAGAATGCAGTGGCCAGGCTTGTGACTGGTACCTCTAGGACCAGTCACATTACATCTTTGCTCCACAGACTGCACTGGCTGCCTGCACAGTGGCGGATCACCTTCAAGGTTGATTTTCTGACCTACAAGGCCCTACACGCACAATGACCACACTGCCCCTCCTGACCGCTTTGATCCACCGACGAAGGATTGCTAGAGATTCCCAGGGTGTGTTTGAAGACATCTGGAGCTTGTTCCTTTGCTTATGCAGCTCCTACCCTGTGGAATTTTCTACCTCATCAGGTGAGGGAGTGCCTGACCATCCAAAGTTTTAAGTCTGCCCTCAAGACTTACCTGTTTAGTGTAGCTTTCCCTGACAGCGCCAGCTGATAGAATTTAACACTTAATGCTATACCGCTGTTGAAAATGATATTAATTGGAATTTGGGATTTTATTCTTGATTTTATGAAGTGTTTGAAAAGGTGTTATTTATTTGTATGTTTTTTAGATTTTTTGTCCAGCTAATTGGTCTCTTGGAAAGGCAATTTATAAATAAAGTTTATTATTATTATTATTTATTATTATTATTATTTCAGGTGGGATTCTATGGCTACCCATAAAGCAGGGGGTAGCTTGGGGTCATGGAACCACCTGGTGGTTTGTCCAGCTTTAAACACCCAGTAATAATGCTTGATCCAAGGGAGCCCCCACCTCCTTTTATGCCAGTGGGAACTGAGGTTCGTTCTACTATACCTGAGCTGTTTGCCTCCCAGATAAAGTTGCCCACAAGTTTGTCTGTGTGATCAAACCAGTTATTGGGTTTAGAAGTCGAGAAGTGCAATATGATATGAAGTATTTTCATGTCATAAGCATATTTATGTAAACTGGGTGCTGTGTACTAGTGGGTTACTACACCTGCCTGATAACTACAATACAGGTTAAGGAGCCTGGGTTCTGTTCTGATGACAATCAGGGGTTCTTTCCCAAAGGTAACAAATAGTGCAGTGCCTCCAACCAGAGTAAAATACAAGTGGGTCTAATAGTTTAACAGTACAACCCCCTGGGATGCTGCACTAACCCACCTCCCCTACAGTCACTCCACACATGGATTACCAGAAATCAGAAACCACCTTCTCTATACTTTGGAATTACGGACATGTGCAAATAATATGCTCACACTGGGTGCAAATAATATGCTCACAAGAAATTTTGTAAAAAGCAGTAAACCAGCACTTTATTTACAAGGGGGGGGGTAGGGTTAGGAATGGGAAATAGGAAGCAGAAGTTAAGCAACAACAAACCATCATTTTACTTTTAAAAGTAAAACCATATTCAATGCTAACCACCCACCAACCTTCTGATGTATTTAGGTTGATCCTTCTAACTATCTAGCTGCTTATGCACAGTGAACACAACCCCCCAACTGGTACCAGTCCCCAGTCCAGATAAGAACCCCTCAATTCTGTCCCTTGGTACCCAATACTAAGTGTTGCAGGCCTGGTATCAGTGCAGCTGGTTGGCCAGCTTTGGCGCACTTAAATCAAATTAGATTTAACGCTTTTTATGGTTTCAGCCACCCTTGGCAGAACTTAATACAGTACTTTGGTTAAGCTGATGAACTCAGAACTATGGCAGCAAACGTACCTTACCATTGAACTTGGCAAACATTTAATAACAGCTATATACAGTACTCCTAATGCAAGGCAATGCTTGATGTACTCATGGTTGTGCAGTCAGTCTCTTACAAATACAGCCAAAGGCTTGTAGGCTGAAGAATTGGCACAGACATAAACAGTAGAACTTGAACTTTGCTGAAGTTGGGCGGCAAGGGCTCGAAGCGTGCTCCTCTTTTTAACAGCAGGCTCTAGCAGCTTCAGGAGATTGCAAACTCCTCTCTGCTCCTCTAGCAGTTGGACATCTCATTAAGTTTGAAGTCACATCTGGAACAGATCTGCACAGGGACCTGGGTTGGCACGCTTCAGACCCCCATGTCTGGGCATGACCCCTCTGGGGGAGGTGCAATGATCGTGCCTAGCTGGTAACACTTTCAGACTGATTCCCCAAGCTGACCTCGCATGGCAGTCCTTTTCTCTCTCAGGTATTCAGTCATATATGGCTACCACTGGCATCTTAGCCACACTGCCCACATATCAGCTATGGCCCTTTCACATCAGGACACAGTCTCTGGATTCACCACTGAAAACGCAGGCTCAAAAGACTTAGGCACATCAGATTAGGCTTCACAGAAGACCCAGAATCTCATCTTTCAAGTGATCAAACTGGTACTGAAGGCACACACCTTCTTTTCAACAGTCCCATGCTACTGGATACACTTTTTCACCTTGCAGGTGCTCACTGAAATAGAAGGGGGCCTCTCTTCTCACTTTTGCGGTAGATACTGGAGATTAAGGCAAGTCTCCCAACCAAATAGGATATGTTTTACACTGTAGCCAATACACTTTACACTTTAGCTTCCACATGCTGAACACAGTCAAAATGGTTCCTCTTGGCTGACATGGCTCTGTGGTCCCAAGCAGAACATCAAGCTTCTCACAGGCAATCACTGGTGAGCACCTTTCTCAGGGAGACTCCCAGATAACCTCTACAGGATGGGACCATCCACGGTCAGTTTTCATACAGCAGTACACCCTATTCTGGTGCTGAGTCAATGCAGGGTGACATGGAATAGAAGTGAGCACCTCCAGGGACTAGTGGCTACTCGGCCCCAAAGCCGGTCTCCATCTTGCTTGAGATTCACAGTAACTTCCTCACTCAGGAATCACTCAGGCAGCTCTCTCACAGCTGAAGTTGCAGGTCAATACAGCTCTCTCTCACAGCTGAAGTTACAGGTCAGAATCTCTTAGGCAAATTCCTTTGAATGTTGAAAGGCAACACAAGCCCTTGGGGATGGTAGCTGGCAAATCCCCAGGCAGGCCCTTCAAAAGCCCTGCAGCCACATTCTCTAGAAAATGGCTGGAGCCCCCCTTCCCCGTGGAGGAGCTCCCTCCAAACTGATCTCAGAACCAAAATTCTCTTGAGTTTGTGGAGCTCCAAACAGCTCTTAATTGGCTAAAACAACTGTCCCTTCAGAAAATTAATATTTATCAGGTTCTTTCATAGCCTGATTTGTTCTTCAAATGGGCACCGAGAATTGTCCCTTCTTTTCCCCATCAGTCCTTTATACAATCCCAAAAGTCCTTCTGATAAATCCTGGCTCTTTGATTGGCTAATAAGAGGTCAAAGGCTGCAAATATGGCTGCTAAGAGACACAGTTTATAAGCAGTTCATATAGTGTCCCACTTTGAAGTCCTGGTGCAGCCAGAACCAGCATTCATATTAAACAATTGTCCCACAGTCTTAAAGCAGTCCCTTTGCCCTGGTAAATCACAGCAGAGTTTAATGATTTAATGCAGTTCCCTGCCTGTCACTGCTGCCAAAATACACTGTCCCCCAGCAGCAGGCAGGCTTGCTCATTAATATTTATTGCACCTCATTAATATTCATGATGCCGGGAGCTAACACTTATTGGTGCCCTTTAATAAAACAAGTTAGCAGCTTCTCCTGTGCCGCCTCCATGACTCCAACCCCCCAACAGCTGAACTTGGGGACTGGGATCACTCGAGAGGCTTTAGATTTACCACAGTGGCAGTAAGAAAATAACATGTGCTACAGCAAAAGCGTGGACCGCTGGCTCGCACATTCGTGCAGCCACAGTACGGGGGTTCCACAAATTTGCTCCTCCAGCCTCATTTTGAACTGCAAAACAATGCAGGAGCTGGACAGAGGTTTTATGGAGTACCAGACTTGGGCCAGAAAGTGGGTCAGTGAAATGGGAGATCAGGGCAACAGGAGTAACTAAGGTAAGCTCCAACAGGGCAGTTACATTTATCACTTCAACTTTGCTCACCATTGATAGTTGAAGGGGTTTCCAGTGGTCCTGTGTGATCTGCATCTTGGTGAGAAGTGGTGCAAAGTTGGTATTGCGCAACTTGTTAATCTGGGGGTGATTTTGACTCCCAGACATGTGATGTTATTTGGGGCCAAATGCAGGTCCAGACCCAAAAAGATAAGGAGTGGGCTGGCACTTACGGTTAAGGGACAGGACCTTGGTTTTACTTTTATTGATCCTGAGCCCTGACAGGGAGGGACAGGTCTGCAGGAGTTGCATTAGAGGGACAGTGGAGGTGTGGGCATTATCCAGTATCACTAAGAGACCGTCTGCATAAAGTACAGCCTTATGCTGAGTATCTTTCACTTTTATACCCTTGATGTCAGGGTGCCATCTGATTTCTGCTGCTAGGGATTCTATAGCAAGGACAAACAACATAAGGAACAATGGGGAAACCTTGTCAAGTACCCTGGGCCAAGGGGAAGGTGTGGACAGGGTGTTAGTGTTGAGGACCTGTGCTTTAGGTGAGGAGAACATTGCTTGCATATTAGATAAGAAGGGGGCTCCAAAACCCATACTTGCCAGTATAGCATACAGATACCTGCACTCCACCAAATCAAAGGCTTTTTCAAAGTCAATTGTGATTGCCACAGCTGGAAGTGCGGTGGTGTGAGTGACATACATCAGGTGGATTAGCAACCTGATGTGGTCTGAGCTAAGTCTACCCCAGATGACAACATATAGAACAAATTGCTAAAACAGTCAACGCCAGATTAGGTCTGCTCTATAGGCACCACTCCTACTTGACGGACAAGGCCCTCGCCCTTGCAGTAAAAAGCTCTGTTCTCTCAATTGTGGACTATGGCCTTGTTGTGTATAGCACAGCTGAGAACACCACCCTTAAACAATAAGAACTGCGCTCAGCAAGTGCTAAGAGCAGACATCCTCACGCATACACATGATCTTTATGCCCAAACTAAATGGCTAAACCTACAAGGAAGAATTCAGTACCAAGTCTGCCTCCTTGGGGAAAAAAGGCCTCCTAGGTCTTACCCCGAAAATTGTCCAGAAGATACTCAAACTGGCACACAATTCTCATCAGACCAGAGACAAGGAAAAGAACCCCTTCTACATCCTGTTTTGTCACACTGCTTTGGCCAAAGGACTTTCTCTTATAAGGTCCCACTTTGGCTCAATGAGCTCCCGGCCAGCATCCTCAGCAACTCCAAACTCTGGCCGTTTAAAAGAGAACTCAAACGGTACCTTTATGACTGAGGGAGATGCGATTGCACCAACTAACCCCCTTCCCTTTTGTATTTCCCCTCTTTCCTTCATTTCTCCCTCCTGCCAGGATCTTGGCAAGGTGTATCCCTTACCTCTCTCCATTTCCCACTCCCTGCCCCTCGTACTACCACCCTGCGCTATCCCCACCACTAATCATAATTCACCTCCCAACCCTCCTTTTAATTCCTTTTACTTAGCCAGCCCACCAGTTCAACTCTAGCACTTTTTTTATGCTTTTTACCCACCTCGTCTTTCCTCCTCCTCCTCCCTTCATCTCACCTTTCCCCTCCCTGTGTCTCTCCCTTCCTCCACCTCCACCTTCCTCCTCTCCATTAACAAGCTCCATGGTACTCCACCTCCCCCTCACTTACCCTTACAACCCCACTCCGCACTTATCGGCACATCCATTCCTGCTCCATCCCTCATAACAAGCCCCCCAGGTGGCTCCTTCCCCCTCCCTACCACTCCCTCTCTACTGCCCACTCCCCTCCCTCTTGTACTTTAATCTTTTGTTCATTTTTTCTTTGCCATAAGTTGCCTGTCTTGTTGTACTTTGTCGTCCATTATAAATACTGTCTTGTATAACTTTTTATTGCCCACTGATCCAGCTATGTTTTTCTGTTTTATCCTGCATTACTGTTATTCCAGTGTTAATAATACCCACATGTTACTGTACCATTCACTGTAATTATTGTACCTGTTGTTATGTTCTTACTCTAAGGTGGAAGCTTTGTAAATGAGCTCAGAGCTCAAAGGCTGGAATCTGAGACAATAATAAATGAAGCTCACCATTGAGGGGAGGATCAGCTGGGGGAGAAGGGTTTCTAGCCTGGTAGCCAGGACTTTGGCATAGATTCAGCTGTCCACTATTAGGACGGAGATTGGGTGACAACTGGCCAGTAAGGTGAAGTCCTTTCATTTGTTTGGGAGGACTGTAATTGTTGCCATGGCCATTGTAGGTGAGAACAGCCCATCTAAGTCTACCTCAGTACAGAGTTGCTGTAGGACTGGGGAGAGCTGGGGTGCCAGGACCTAGTAGAGCTCCATGGGGAATCCATCCCCACCTAGAGCTTTGTATGAATTGATTACTTTTAGGCCCTCTCCTGTTTCCTCCTGAGTGAGAGGGTGGTCCATGGAAGCACTTGATCAAGCAATAGCTGAGGGAGCCAGAGCATGGACAGGAAAGTGCCCAGTTGGATGGCATCTGAGTTACATATTGCAAAGTTCAACTTCACATAAAACTTCTTCATTGCCTTGTTGAGGTCCACTAGGCTGGCACACAATGAGCCTGCAGCATTTCAGTGGGAGGCTATAGGCCGCTCAACTTGCCATTTCCTCAAGTGGTTTGCTAAGAGGTTTCCACTCTTTTCTCCCCCGTCCTCATAATGTGCCTGAGTCAGAGGATGACTAACTCTGCTTTTTTGGTTGTGAGGATGTTGCTGTCCAGACAGAGTTTCATGATATCCTTAGGTAGCTGCGATTTAGCAGTTGCCTTAGAGTCATCCTTATAGGCTGCCTTTTTCTGGGGAGGTTGCAATTCCAGACTGGTGTGTTCTTGCTTCCTTCCTTTATGGTGACGTGCAGCATAGAAGATAATTTTGCTTCTGAGTGAGGCCCTGAATGCCTCCCACATCGAGGCCACTGATGCTGCACCATTGTCATTTAGAAGAAGAAACTCGTCTATCAGCTCCAGGAGACAGGATTTGAAATGCGGGTCCTATAATAATAGAGGATCCATTCTCCAGTTGGGGAACTGAAAAGTTGTTTGGACAAACAGTATGTCCAGCTGAAGAGGAGTGTGGCCTGAGATGATCAGTGGGTTTATATTCACCGCTGTAACCATGGGGGTGAGCAGTTGGGAGGTAAGCTATAGGTCTAGCCTGCTATACAACCAGACTTGTGCACTGCCTAATAGTATGTTTTGTCCTGGATTCTAGGGTTATGGAGGTGCTGGATGTCAAAATGGGCCTGATCAGAAAGCCAATGCTTTACAGAGTGTGCCACCCAGGAATGCAGTTCCAGCTTCTCCGTGACTCCTGTCCAGTGATGGATCCAGAGTTAGGTTTAAATTTCACCCCACCCCAAGCAGGAAGGGGGATTGAGAGTTATTGAACTGTGAGACTTCATCTGCTAGGGCATGGAAAAATTGTGGAGAGTCCACAGTTGCAGCATAAAGGTTAACCCATGGCAAGTGGTCCGGTGGGGTGGTCAAACAGCACCAGCACCCAGCAGCCTTCATCATTCTCAACTGTCTTTTGGAGCTTCCAGTGCAGGTTCTTCTGCACCAATATTGAGACTCCTCTCTTTTTTTTTTTTTGTGTTCACTGAACTGTGGACTTCTGGTCCCACCTACCCCCTTTTGAGCTTCTGGATCTCCAGATCAGTGAGTTTGGTCTCCTGCAGAAGGATTAACTGGCACCTGAGTTGATGTAGGTGAGTTATCACCTGCTTGTATTTGATTGGGGAATTAGGTCCCCTTACATTCCAGCTGTGGCGCCATAAATCCATCATCACTTAGGTTGAGTATTGGGGTGAAGCACAGCTTGGATGCCTGGAAAAATGCAAGCAGAGAGAGTTGATGGCCAGACAGGGATCCCAGTGATCAGACCATGGCAAGTGAGAACCCATCTATTCACCCAGACAATGGTGGCATCTTTCCTTTTTTTTAAATAATATTTTTATTATTTTATCTAAAACACGTGACATAGCAGTGGAGAAAAATACAAAATATAAACATATTGCCATTTCATAAACTTACAACTACTTAAGTTAACAGGGTACAATAAAGTTACAATTTTCTTCCCTAAGAGAATATAAGCTATGAAAGATAATAATCCCATATGTTAAAATATTAGTGGAGGAGGTAAAATACTTGTTAACTCTCACCATGCTGTGTTTACACAGTCATATGAACACACATAGTTCATAAGCAATTTTTTCACAGCTCATAACACTTTTTAAATTGTTTTGCCATTTATATATATCCAGATCTGGAACCTCAGGCTTATTCCAGAACTCCAAGAGTACTCTTTTAGTGGTCATGGTGATTAGAGCCAACAACACTTTTTGTTGCTTGCATCGGGGATAATGGATGGGCACCCATTAACAACAATGCTGTCTTCCCATCAAGAGGTTGTCATGACAACCTAGTAAACCTCGAGAGCAAAGCTTGAGAGGTTTACAGTTGGCATGACGACCTCAAGATTGGAATTCTGCATTGTTATTAACGGGTGCCCATCCATTGCCTTTTATAGTGTATGGGCACCAGTTAAATAAAATGTGTCCATACTTTATGTTTTTTTGCTTAGCCCCGCTCTCCTTCAGGGCCAGCTCTCACCACTGAGCTGTTCATCATAAACTGGTAGTTCCAGAGACATGCATGCACAAAGTCATTCATGTTGTTATGCTATCATTGTGACATACTCAAGAGGTTATAACAACCTCTTGACATCACAACAATAGCATAACAAGGATAGGAATTCATTGAATTCCATCCTTAGCAACCCTCTCCCATACATTATTAAGATTTAATGTGGGAAATCATTTAGTATAAATATCTCAGAAGTAAATGGTATTTCCATATCTAAGATAAGATTTGCTTGTTCTTTGGTTTTTAACCATAATTTTTTTTATCTTAGGACTAGCCCATACTTGATGATATAAGGTTTCATTCTGTAAACAATTTCTCCAACATGCAGGGGTATTCTTAAAGGAGCTCTACCAGCAAACGTTAATAAGCCACTGCAGCATAGATTGTGGCTTGAGCATCCTGATCCCCCCTGTAGTCCCAATATATACTGTATTTTATAATAAAAATACCTTACTGCTTGTAAAATTCTATTTTCCTGGTGGTGCAGCCAGCATTTTCTTAAACTGGGTGCAGCACCCCAGAGATCGCATTGCCAAAAAATGCAATATGCTGATGAGGTTTTGCTCTTTCTGCTATATTGCCCCATATGTATGAAGATTTAAAAATCTGGCATATCGGCAAATTTTGTAAAAATAGCACTTGGCATGTAAAATACAGAGATTTTAAAATCTCTGTACATATGGGCAATATACCGGAAGGGGCAAAACTGCATCCACATATCGGGTTTTTTAGCAGAGCGATCTCTGGGGGGCTCTACCCAGTTTAAGAAAATGCTGGCTTCACCACTGGGAAAATATAATTTTTTACAAGTGAGAAGATATTTTTATTAATATATATATATTGGGACTACAGGGGGGATTGGAGTGCTCGAGCCACAATCTATGCTGCAGTGACTCATTAACATTTGCCAGTAGATTTCCTTTAAATTACATTTTGAATAGACAATAAGGCGTGTAATATGCCTTATAAATAATTTTATTTATATTTATTTATTTTTAGCAGATCTGTATAGTTTATTTGCATTATAACAAATTTGTTGCCAGTTAATATCTTTACAGTAGCTGTATCCATACCTTCTTTCAGCCAAGATTTCTGCATTTTCTCCTATAGTTTTCTATTTGATGCACATTTAACTTTCATAGGGTCTTATTCCCCTTACCAACTGTTTTCTTAGAAAACTGGTCCAAAAATGTTGTGTATACAACACTTATTGATCCAACCTATTATATTTATATTTAATTTTTTAAACACCTTATTGTAAACGTTTTTTAATATATGGATACCCCCTAATAATAGTATTGAAAAGCATACAAAAAATGTTTGGTAATACTATCATTCTGAAAGCGTTAACACCACAGTTCACAACTGATAATACTATTGTTCAGGTGCCATAATAGTATTGTTCGGGACCTGAATGATAGTGATATCAGCAAAAGTCAACAGAGCAAGCACAAGTCTGCTTCCTGACATCTTCCAAAGCATGCCTTTCAATTGGCCACTTTTCCTGTGTGAGCGGGCAGAACAACTTTCAAAATATGACGTCTCTCTCTCTCTCTCTCAATTAGTGAGAGAAATGTCCTCAGTGCTACCAGCAGTGTTTTTTTTTTTCTTTTCTTTATTTTACCATTATAAATATCTGGCTGATCCTGCTTTCACTCTTCTCACCACTGAACTCAACTTGCCACTGAAGGTAAGAGTGAGAGTGAATGACTCGTCAGTGCAGTGCAGTGCTTGTGTCATGTCTCCAGCACGGAGTATGCAGAGCAGATGTTGGGCACCAATAATGAGTGTTAACTGTAGTAGTCAGGCGCTTGTTTTCAATCCGAGGAAATTTTCAAATTGGATCCATGTACTAAAAAAAATAACAGGTAGGTTTGTGTGCATTACCAGGGAGTCTTACCATCTAAAGGTTCTGGGCACATTGGAACCTCTCAAGCTTGGCTCTTGAGGTTCCTATGTGTCCAGAACTTCTTGATGGTATTACTCCCTTGTAATGCCCACAAACCTATCCCTTTTTCTATTTATATTACATTCAATCCACTTGCAACCCAATAAATTTGGTTGAAAATTGTTCTATTGTTAATAGTCCTTCAGAGTCTATAATGTTATGCCAAAAGAAGACCCCTGCATTATTCAACATCTGTATAATTGGGTGTTGAAAATATTAAATATACTTTTGTGTATGTAGGCCTATTGGAAGTAAAGTATGTAATGGCTATAAAAGATTAGATTTTTTTAATTTGTATAGAATTTGAGCTATTTCCTTAATAACCACTAGGCTGCTCCTGGTAAACTTTTCTGGGAAGAAATAGAGTACTTCTACTGGTATGGCTAATTTATGTTTTTGTAATAGCATATTCCATAAATGTGTCATAAAATCACCTTGTTTAGCTATATTGGTTAAACAGTTCCAAAACTGAGTTATTCTGGTGGCCTGGTAATATAACCCTGAGTCTGGACAACCAAGTCCCCCTTAATCCCTTGACATTGTAGTTATATTCAAAGCAATGCAGGTGAACACCCCTCTCCATAATATCTTTCGATATAAATGCCACATTGGATTGATATTGAAAAATTAAATGCGGAAGAACCATCATCTTTAGGGTCTCCATCCTTCCCCATAAAGAGAGTGAAAATTTTTGCCAACCATCAAGTAACATTTTAATTTTACTTATTACATTTTGTACATTTAGTTTAAAAGTTTGTGCTAAATTATTGGTTAATAGCATACCGAAATATTTGATTGTATCTAATTTAACTTTCCCTTGTGTAAGCAACATAGTCTCATGTGAAAGAGGTGTCATTGGTAAAATTACTGTTTTAGATTTATTGATAGCATATCCTGATAATAAAGAATACCTATTTCCTCAAATACAGCTGGGAGAGATATTTCCGGATTACAGAGTAACAGCATAACATCCTCAGTGTAAGCGGTAATTTTTACCATTTCTGAACTGACAGGCATACCTGGGATGAGTTTAATAGTTCTAATATATTGTCAGAATTGTTCCAGTTCCAGTATGAAGAGAACTGGTGATAACGGACATCCTTGTGTAACTCCATTTAACATTAACAAGGGATTGGTTAATATCTGATTAATTTTAAATATAACTATTGGTTGAGAATAGAATGCCTTTATTATTTTAATATGCTAATATGGTAGATTAAGGTATGTGAGACATGCTAGCATAAATTCCCAGTTTAGTAAATCAAAGGTTTTGAAAGCATCAAGGGCTATTACTAAAAATTGTTGTTTATATGATGCATGATGTTCTATCATTAATTGAACTTGGTGCAATCCCTCAAAAAAATCATCCTACCTTTAATAAATCCAGTTTGACTATAATAAATTATTTTGGAAATATGTCCTTCAAGTCTTTTATTGATTTAGTTTTTGTTTACCGGATAAGTGCACTAGACAAAAGCACTGCCTATTTTCAGTTACGACCCGGGAGAGTTACAGAGAAAGGAACAGCAATTACAGGTTACACAGCAGTGCAAAACATCAAACAATGGATTATACAACACCAGAGTATCTTAAAAAAATGCAGAGTAAAAGCATTTCAAACAACAATCATCATAAAT
This sequence comes from Neoceratodus forsteri, assembly GCA_016271365.2. NCBI lineage: Eukaryota > Metazoa > Chordata > Ceratodontiformes > Ceratodontidae > Neoceratodus > Neoceratodus forsteri. Next base: position 797,297,561 of record CM057459.1, on the reverse strand, counting down.
GCGTGCATAAATGCAGACAAAGAGATGCCATGATAAGCATATGTATTTAGTTACATGTGCACTTATCTGTGCCCATTAGGAAGCTACAAAGTTCCTTCTTAAAAACCTGGTGTGAATGGGAGTGCCTTATTGTTACTGGCAGTGAGTTCCAGAGTTTGGGAGCAGATGCTGCAAAAGAATGCTCTCCCATCTTCATAGCACATTTAGGTATGTCTAGCAGAGACCTAGTGGCAGACCTCAAGGTATAGGCCTGTGTGGCTTGCCGTAACACGCTGGCCAGTGTCACTGGAGTACCATTTCTCATGATATTATCTATAGTACAAACAGTGGTGTATGAATGATAGGAAGTGGGGGAGAGCCAGCCAAGACTCGAGTAGAGTATGCAAGGATGGGTAAGTCTAAGTACAGATACGGCAAAATGGCAGAAGCTGTTACAACATGTCTTTCATTTATGTAAGACCCCTTTGTTGGCATCCAGGTATGTTATCAGACCATAGGTTAGGCACAGCCAAAGGACCTCCTGGGCAATAGCCAGTCCAGCAGCAGTGGTAAGAGTATTCCTGATTTTATGGGCTAGCCCCAGCTTTGAGTTTTCTGATTTACATATAGTTGTCAAGTGCAGATTAAAATCCAGTGTCGGGTCCAGTGTTACTCCGAGATACTTCAAAAAGTCTATGACCTCCAAAAGGAAGCCATCAGGACATTGGATGGTTAGTGCAGAGGGACTGACTTTGATTCTAGGCACTGAGCCTAATAGCATGGCAACTGTCTTTTTGGTGTTCAGTAGGAGTTTGTTTTGTTTTAGCCAAGTTTGTAGGAGATCAGAGTCTGTCCTCAGGTTAGAGATGATGGGGGATATGTTCTTGGCACTTGTGTAAAGAATCATGTCATCTGCATTCAGAAGTGTTGAAAAGGGACCAGTCATGGTGGGCAAATTGTTGAGAAATAGAGAGAAGAGTAGTGGACCAAGAATGGATCCTTGAGGGACACTGACACTAATGGGAGAGAGGATAGATTTGTTTTTTTCAATTTGCACGAATTGTTGTCATCCAGTGAGGTAGCTGGAAAACCAGGCAGTGGTATCAGGAGAGAAAACCAGAGTAGATAGCTTTAATAACAGCTGTGGGTGGTCAACAAGGTCAAACACCTTGGTTATGTTGATGAAAACTGCCCCCGTACACATGCCCTTGTCCATGGCCATCTTGATGTCATTGGTAAATTAGATGAGTGCAGCAGATGTACTGTGTGCATGCCTGAAACCATGTTGTGCTGGGGATAGTAAGTTACATTGTTGTATGTGTTCAGTTACCCATTTTGCCACACTTTTCTCAAGCAATTTGTTTAGCACCATTAGAATGGCTATGGGGCAGTAATTATCCATGATGTTGGTATCACTGTTTTTATTAATGGGCACCCACGTGCAACTTTCCAGAGTGTAGGGACTGACCATAAGCATAGTGATAGATTAAAAAGCCTAGTGACTAGTGTAGCTATGAGAGGGATGGCAATTTTGAAGAACCTGGGTATCAACCCATCAGATCCAGCTGACACACAAGCAGGGATGGTCCTCCAGAGATGTAGTACTGTAGCTCAGATTTGGAGACTGCCCTCAAGTTAAATTGGGGGGAAATAAACTCCTCTGTGCAGGATATTGGAGCAGTGGATGGGCCAGTTTGCTTTGTGTATTCCACGAGGTCAGAAAAGCACAAGATATGGGTGTTTGTTATAGTGCCAATATTATTACAATTTGCACCATCCAGCATCATCTCTGTTAATCGATGAGTTCCTACCCCGGCCCATGAAGGATTTTATGTGATTCCAGAAACCCTGGGAATTGCTAATGAATGCTTGAAGAAGCTGCTTGCAGTAGTCCCTTTTCGTGGCACATATAGCTTTTTTACAGGCATTTCTCTGTCTTCTGTAATCAGCCCAGTCTGTCAACAATTTAGATTGTTTTGCTTTGGCCCAGGACCTATCCCTTCATTTGATGGAAGCTAGTAAGTCACTATGCATCCATCTGGTCACTGAGCCTCTGACTCTACATTTTTTGAGAGACAGCTGTTTCTCTTGAAGTGCTTGAAGAGTGGATATGAGGAAGCTGGCAGTGGGTCAAAACCGCACGACAGCAAGTGTCATCAAGTCAAGCGTACACACTTCCTGGTATCTTTTTTTTTTCTGTGGGGGCTCTGCCTCCATACCCCTATTATGGGGGCTGCGCCCCCTGGACCACCCCACTAAGGATTCTAACTCTGGGGGGGTCCCACACAGAGAACGCACAGGTCTGGGATTTGGCATAATGTTGTGCACTGTTATGCATACAACATTATGACCTGGTACGGAGGAAGTTAGGAGCATTCTCTATATCCAATGTCTGATATAATGGTGACCTGTCAGTCTGGTGCAGTTCGGCATACAGGGTCCCAGTGTTTCATTCAGAGAAATCTCGAAAGTGTATTTCCTTGGTAGGGAGCTCTGGTGAAAATGCACTCCAGATGCAGAATACTGGCATGTGGTCACTGATATCGTTGGGCAGTGTACCAGCAGGCCAGTCAAGTTCTGTTATGTTTGTAATGATCCAGTCTAGTAGGGACTGGCGATTGCTACAAGAAGATGTTTTCATTGGACACAATATCAGCTGTGATAGGTGTAGCTTCCCTAGCGAGAGCAAAAGCAGAAACTCACCGCTCCACTCTCTATAAGCCTGTGCCCAGTGACAATTTATAGCATAATAAAGAACACAAAGACTGGTACCAGGCTTCAGCTTAAGGAAAAATATTTTTACTAGTGCAAATAGCATACAATTATAAGTTCAAACTGTGCAAACAAGTTCTGGTCAGAGCCGATATGGCTGTGGAGAGCTTTTGGGATGCTTTTACCTATTATTGCTAATAAATTTGCACAATGCAGATCTGTGGAGAGGCAGTTTCAATGTGGTCTTCCTTTTACACATTTTTACAATGTGTTTTCCTAGAACATGCCTGCTGATTGCTATATATTTAGCCTGGATAGTTCACAGAAGAAATGGCATCTTATTTTCAGTGGGGCTCTACATCTACACAATGTTATGTTGCATTGTGTAAAATCAGAACGCACTAAAAACAATATTTTACATCTGTGGGGATATATTAGGTGCCAGATCAATGCACAAGCAGAAAGATGTGTCACACAAACAGGGTGCGCCAGTAGGCACTGATACAATATTCAAAGAGAATACACCACAGGTACAGGGTGTGCATAGAGTGAAGCCCACCAGGATGAGGCGCAGCACTGCAGAATTCTGCAGTAGAGTTACTGCAGCAAACAATGTAGTTTCAAAGGGAGTTAACCCCTTTTGTCATGCAGTAAACCTGTGACACTGCACTTCATCCTGGCGGACTTCATCATTCATATTGAAAATGTGATCCTGGACGGAAGTCACAGTGCAGGCGGCCACCAAGTCAGGTGCATCCAGGGTGACCCTGACTGAATATCTTCCAAGGGGACTGCATGGCACATACTGGTATGCGCCGCAGCCTACATGGGCAATATTCAGCCCAGGAATGATGCAAATGAACTAATTGAGCACACAGGGTGCAAAGGGGCTTATACATGCTCATTACCAGCCCATTTGCATGTTGGCATGGGGATGAATGCACCAGAGCAGCTCTCACCCCAAGCCCTGACCCCGATCGCTCCCATGTGAGACAGGCCCTGAAGTCTCTGGTGGTATTGTGGCACCCCCTACCTTTTCCACCAGCCCCTATCATACTGAAGTCCAGGCTCTATCAGTTTCATATTGTAGGGACCCCAATACCATCCCTAATTGCACCTGAATACACCTACAGTCCATGTCCATAGTGTAGTGGCCCCCGCTCCCCCTCAACAGTGCACAGACACCCCCCTCCCTGCCCTTCCCAGCCCATTCCATTGTGATGACTGGCTCTGTAATGGGATTGTACCACTCTGTTGGGGTGGTGGAGTGCTCACAGTAGGATGCTGGAATGTGTTATACATAGGCATAAGCGGTGTGTGGGTGATAACACCCAGTGGCCATACATCTCAGGCACTCGCATGCAGATTCATTATCCCAGTGCCATTGCACTGCTCAGTGTGGGTGATGACCAATGCTGTACCCACTCAAACAAGTCCCAAAACAGGCATGTTACAGCCAACCTCTCATTTGTTTGTACAATTAGGGAACTGCGGATGAACTATCCAGAGCCTGAATCATACACTGCAAATGGCATTACAGGATACCGCACCCCATGGCACCCGAGATACCTCAGCAGTCTAGAGGGTGGCATGTTACACAGGGAAACAGGGGAGAGTGAGGACTTGCAGTGGCGTATGACAGCAGGAAGGTACAGCATCAGCAAGGTATGCATTGGAGGTATGTAAATTCCCTCTTCAATTTGCCAGGGATGTACACACAGCTGCATACACTGGGGGATCTGCAGCTGGCATGGTGCCCCAATGCATGTTACAGCCAGTTGGGTCATTCCAGAGTGCAGGTCCCCAGCCCTGGTTCAGTGCAGTCAATAGCTGGCCATGCCAGGATGTGGAGGGCAGTGCCAGTCTTTGCAACAGGATGGGCATGGTGGGAGTGCGGATGTCTGTGTACAGGGGTGGTGGATGGGAGTTCTCAAGACTAGGAATATAGACCATGGTTTCCTCTGGTGCAATTGGGTCTGGGGGGGCCCTACACTATGACGCTCTTCAGGGATGAAGCTGGCTAGACTGGGGATGGAAAGGGTGTACTTCTAGTCCACCAGGGCTGCCAGGCTGCTGTGCACTTGGGTGCACATCTGCAGCCTGCCTGTGGGTGGCTGGCCAGGTTAGGTCAACTATTTGTGGCTTAACTGTGGGCCGCAGAGCTCTGGACTGTGAGGGGCACATTCCCTCAGAATATGCTGCAGCAAGGCAAATGCATGCAATTGCTCCTCGACTTGAATGGCATACCATTTGTGTGTGTCCTGGCCCATTTCCTTGTAGCCAGTGCATCCCACACGTTTGAATATCACGCTGCTGCAGATTATTGTAGTTGTGCAGCACATCTCCCTTTTCCACCAGGATGCATTGCATATCTCCTTTGAATAGGGGTGCCCTGGACTAGGTACCCTGAATAAATACATTATAAAAATGGTAAAATCATGACCCCACTGAAAACAAGATATTGCATCTAATCTGGGACAGCCTGAGTTAATACAGTGCAAAAATGTGTAAATGAACATCCCAGTGACAATGAAATGTAGCATCTTCCCTGCCTTATCCTGGATACAAAATACAGGATAAGAAATATTCAGTGCTCCAAGATCCAAATAACCATTACACTGTAAGAAGCCTTCATTTTCCCTGTGTTTTCCCCACAGTGGCAGAATCAAATCCCTGTATAAATCCCTGTAGATTTTTCCATAAGCCACTGGTCCCTCATTTATGACTTTGTCCTTTATTTATTGTATCAGCAGCCTTTTATTAGGAAAAGAGCTCTGATTTGCTGCTCAGTATTAATATTATATGTCAAGATGGCCTTGGAATGATTTGGATTTATATGCTATGCATAAGGCATTTATTTATTTATTGAAAATGTTTCACCAAGAAAGGCACGCTGAGCAAAAAGATGCTCGTCTCACGGTGCGACCTGGGAGGAGGGGTTACAGAGGAGGCAGGTATACATACAATAGTTGACTTTAGCAGTAGTGCAATACAGATAAAGTACATGGTTTGGAGGGATTACATTTGAACTTGTTACATAAGGCATAATGGGGGACTATATGAAATAACAAATATCAAGCTCATTATTTCATGAATTATACTCAAAATTAGTAATTACAAGTCAGACAATCTTTCAAAAGATGCTAGTAATGCCTGTAAACAAATTTATTGCAAATAAATTATTTATATATATATATATATATATATATATTTATAAAATGGGTAGGAAAAATTATGTCTGCTGATTGGTTGCAACATATCACATAACCGTGCGTATATCAGAACGTGACCACACACCTGCACTTTCACCCCCTTCAAAACAATTTTGCCATTTTATAAGATAGATGACCCACTCTAGGGTGTGCGGTCATGCTCTGATATATGGATGCCTTGGGTGATTGAAGCACACCAAGGCATGCATATATGAGAGTGCAACCACACACCGTAGAGTGAGTTATCTATTACATATATACAGATGCTATTTTTGCATCTTATAGTTGTTAGTTTTCAGACAAATTCGCAAACTTTTTTCAGTCCACTTGATGAAACCTTGAATGAGTTAAGTAAATGTTATTATTTTCTTCAAGGTCCTGATCCTGCAGCTTAGTAAATACACACTCAGTATGTCATAGTCTTCTATTTGCAATTGTTCGATCAGTAATTTTTATAAATGGTATAAGTTCTTTTTGTTGCATCTATGTTGGTCCAATAAAAGGTATCATATCATTTGCTTCTGTATCACTCATGGTTTGTCAACAGTTAATTCAGTAGATGAGGTCTCCCATGCCAGGAGTTTGACTGTTTCTCCACCCATCCCCCAAACACACACACACACACACACACACTTACTATAAGAGATCTCAGTAGCTCTTATCTTTTATGTTTGGGAAGCAGGCCCACAGCCCTTAATGTCAAAAAGCAATTTATTAGTCTGGGTAGCTCACTGAAGACCTGGCATTTTATCAGATGGGTCTTGAGAGGTTAAAAAACAGTGTGAATCTTTATAAAATTTGCTAGGAAAGGGTAACATTTATGAGGTATGAATCTTTCTTGAAAGATATTCATCCCCCACTGAAGTTAGTAGCAAAAAATGTTTAAATGCTAGGCATTTAAATGTGCAATCTGTTGCATTTTGAAGGGGGTAAACAAATCTCCAGTTTAGTAAGCAACCAATATTTAACAAGCTGTTTCAGTTTCCTAATGGCCATCTGATAAGCAGCTTGGAGTTATGTCTCCAACATTCTAATCAGAAAGAAGGAATTATTTTATTCTAGTTGTCAGAGCAATCTGTAGATGTGGAAGCATACATTGAAAAGTCCAAAAAATGTGTTCCACGAAACTCCATTTTCAAGCTACAGACAGCAAAATGGTTGTAGGCTCCACTCACAGCCATAAAAAGCAGCAGAACTCCCAACCAGGTTTCACCAAACAGCTTTTTCAAGGGGGCATAGGACCTATCCCTTCATTTGATGGAGGCTATTAAGTCACTGTGGATCCATCTGGTCACTGAGCCTCTGACTACATTTTCTGAGGGGCACACAATGTTTGATATAATGGTGACCAGTCAGTCTGGTGCAGATCTGCATACAGGGACCCAGTCTTTCATTCAGAGAAATCTCGAAAGTGTATTTCCTTGGGATGGAGCTTTGGTGAAAATGCACTCCAAATGCAGTATAATGGCTTGTGGACACTGATGTCATCAGGCAGTGTACCAGCAGCCCAGGCCCATTCTGTTATGTTTGTAATGATCCAGTCTAGGAGGGACCGGTGATTGTTACAAGAAGATGTTCTCACTGGACACAATATCAGTTGTGATATGTGTAGCTTCCCTAGCACAGAGTTGTACAGATCAGCATTTTCCCCTGCCCAGTCAAGATTGAAATCGCTCAGTAAGAGAAGTTCATTATTTCATTTTAGGGATGTCAGGTAATTGAGGATGTTCAATAATTAATTTACCACTCTTAGATGGATTATAGACACATAAGATATTAATTCTTTTTGTGTTCCTGAGCACCAGGACCCAGGAGGGCTTCACAGGTGCATGTAGTTTCAATAGGTTGTGCAGTAAGATTAAGATGTTCTCTGAAGTAAAGTGCAACCCCTCCCCCTTTGGTAAGGGACGGTCTGCTCTGAGAAGCTTATATCCCTTTAAAGCATGCATGGAATCAGGGATATTTGGCTTGAGCCATGTTTCTCTAAGCCCTAATATGTCCGGGAAGTAATGAGACACCCAAGCCTCCATCTCATCACAGTTGACCGTGAGGCTCTGTGTATTCATGTGGGCTATTTTAAGACCCTTCATTGAGAACCACTGGGGGATGCTGGCAGGTTTAGCCCCAAAAGGTGAGTCAGGGTTTGTTTCAATATCACCAGATAGGGATAGACATAAGAGGTGTATCCATACCTCATTGAGTAAATGTAGGATGCAACTGCCCTTGGTACATAGAAGAAATATGTGGTTAAGTAGTGCCCTGTGCAAGCCATATGGATATGCTTCGGGTACCTACCATTCTGGCTTGTCCATTCCAGCCAATAGATTTGAATAAACAAAAGAGGTTTCATCATAACAGCAGTGTCTGTGTTCCCTGAGATCTGCTTTGGAAAGATACTGTGTGAAGCAGTTAAGGCAGTGAACTAGTTCTTAGCTTCTTGCTGTTAGATCTGCTGCTAAAATTAAGGAATGACTCTTAGCTCCTCAGTGCTATTGTGCTGCTACACTATCCTAGAGAACCAGCATTTGGTCTATAGCATCATAAAGCACATAGAGCATTGTGTATTGGAACAGTATAGGAAATGTAGACCAGTTAAACTGAAACACTTGGACCAGAAACTGTTTGGCAATAATTTGTTAAGGGGTTTTGTAACCCATATCAGATCATCAGCCCCACAGAAATTAGTACTACCACCAGTGCATGATGCTGGAACTAACCTGCAAATAATAATTTATAAGACATTACCTGTGACACATGAGTGTAGCACAGTACTACAGTGGCCTGATTATTGGGTCATCTTATTCACTTTACAGGATTGCAGCAGTCAGGCAGCTGGTACTAATACAGAAGCTAAAACAACAAGATAAAGTCATATTGCAATACAGTCAGTCAAAGTAGCATACATCTCTGCAGCTAACCAGTGAGATTCCCTTCTGCCAATGAAGTGGTTCTTAGAGGATATGCAACAGGTGGGTGGGGGTGGGAGGGGTCAAAAATTCTGATCCCTGATACTGCTTCTCTCCGGCAGTGAGTGTGGATGGGTTGCTTGCAGCCCTGCAGTCTTTAGAAACCGTTGAGCCCCTTTTGAAAATTGGTATCTTTGTTTAGCGCTAAGCGATTGGCTCTGACCTCAGTGCAGGAGCTCTCTGTGTCCCAGTGTCAGGAGTGGATCTCCTGATATTAAAAAATAAATGTTACAAAAAGTCCAGATTCTGTCATGGGGGAGGACTGAGAAGCAAACAGGTTGTGCCCTCTGACCCCTGATACTGCTTCTGTCCAGCAGTGAGTGTGAATGGCTGCTTGTAGCCCTGCAGTCTTTAGGAGCCATTGAGCCCCTTTTGAAAATTGGTGCCTTTGTTTAGTGCTAGGTGACTGGCTATCATCTCAGTGCAGATGCTCTCTATGTCCCGGTGTCAGGAGCGGGTCTTGTGATTTTAAAAAATAAATGTTAAGAAATTGGCTATAATTATATAATCAGTGTTCAGTAGAGCAATAGGTCTGTAATTTTCAGGTTTTTAGGGTCTTTATCTGCTTAATGTAACTAGAGAACCAGAGCTTGCTGCATAATATTATTTGAGTATCTATGATCTCATCTAACGTAATCATAAATCAAGGTGCCAAAATATCATTAAATACTGCGTAAAATTCTGAAGTCAAACCATTGCTACCCGATGTCTTATCCTTTGGCAGGTTCTTTATAACTTCCATAATTTCTTGTAATGTAAAAGGATAATATTCAAGGTTTAACTTGGGTACTGAAAAACCATCTAAATATGCATTAATAGAGGCTGTTTGAGATGGATAGTTTCTTTGATATATAGTTTCATAGTATTGCAGAAAAATATTACCTTTTTCCTGGTCAACTTTAACTAAATTGCCTACTTCAGCCTCCATCTCAATTATTATGTCTTTATTTCTGATTGTCTTTAACATATGCACTAGAATCTTCTGTCTCGTCCCCATTTATGTAAAGCTGAGTTTTTATAGTAAGCATATCCTTTTCATTTTGCTTGTTGATGAATTGTTGTAGCTCTATAGTCTTTTCCTGTTTGTTCTTCCAATGTGTGTTCTCCAACTGTATTCGTGTACTTAAGTGTGTTGTTTCTTCTTCTTACCTTTTAACAGTGTTTTTATGTATCCTTTTATGTTTTATTTCAAAGAAGGTAATATAAGCACAACTATTTGCTTTAAGTGCATCCCATAAGCTGATTACTTTTTGTAGACCATCATAATTAAAGTGCAAACATTCAAGAATCATTGCATGGATATGATCTATAAAATCCTGATTCCTTAATGAAGAATTATCAACCCTCCACTGCATTGCTTTTGTTTTATGTTGATTAGGAATAAAGGTTCCCCGAACCAAAACATGGTCTGATGTGCACATTTTTTAATATCTAAAGAAAGAAAATCTTTAAACATAGAAGTCGAACATAATATATAATCCTCTAATCTAGAGAAGGACCCAGTTGGATGAGAGAGAAACATATACTGCCATGCCTTAGGATGCACTTGGCACCATACATTAATTAATTATAAATTATGTAAGAAATTCTTAAAGATTTGAATAAGATTATATCCATATTTGCTGATTCTGGTTGATTAATCCAGTTTTTGGTCAAATATTAAATTTAAATAGCTGCCACCAATTAAAATAGCTGGGCCCGGTTCTATCAAACCTTGAGTTATTGCATTTATGAATTCCTGCTGAGCCATGAAGGGTGCATATAAGAAAACAAAATATATTCTCAACCCAGTATAGAGCTTTTTATCATTATTATTATTCCTTCTTGATCCTTATATTGTGAGATAAATTTAAAGTCAAGTTTTTTATTTATCAAAATTGCAACATCCCTACTATTCATTGAACCAGAAGAAAAATATATTGCCTTGACCCAGTTAAATATTAATTTCATTATTTTCCTGTCATCCAGATGGGTTTCCTATAAAAAAAAAGTATATAAATGTTACGTTGTTGAACATATGTGATGATTCTTTTCCAACTGATGGGGGAGTGGATGCCATGTACATTCCAAATAGACATCTCCACTGTTAAAGGGATTACCTAAGCTGTAACTAATTATTATACTTAATAAGGCTAATAATTAAAACACATGTAACCCAGAACAGATATATGGCTGAACATATGTACTAACCAAAGAATAACCCTTAAAGTGTACCCCTCCACCAAAACATCTAAACAAGAATGTATAAATCTGTTCCCAAATCATCCTGAAGTGCAGACCTACATCCATGATGTAAAAAACAAAATCTGGTCAGATCCACCACGGCTGCATAATGAAGTTAGTGAGGTTGTGTGAAACTGTTAAGGAGACGTTGAGAAACAACACAATGCTTTTTAACTAGTAAGATTTGTTTTATTTTGCATTCTAAGGAAGGCAGATACATTATTAGGAAAAGATATGGAGGTGTAGATTTCAATGGAAGGAATGGTAAGCAATATAAGTTTGACAGGTAGAATAGGTGGCAGTACATGAAAAAGTAATGGCTGGCATATGTTCAGTCTTGGGATTATTTACACAGTTTTATAGAGAAAAACAGTGGGGTTGTCCATGCAGCGATGTAAGTTATATTTAAGTAATGTGTTGATGTCAGGCAGTCAGGTGTAATGATGGACTTCGTTAGAAGAGAAAATGTGATAGTAACTTTTATAAGGGGTCGCTGTTGATATGGTTAAGGTAGTTATGCCTGTGATAATGGGAATATCAGGACAGTATGAGGTCTATACAGGAGTGGAGTACAAATATGCACTGTATCATAAGTATGTGTTCAGAGTGCAGGCAAATGCGATATGCAGGTTTATTTTACATATACAGTAGGTAAAAATAGGGATAGATGCAATTGATAGAAATATAGATAATTACATAGATAGACATGCAGATAGACAGACAGACAGAGGGCGAAGTTTATAGTCATGACAGGTTTTGGAGAGGCAACTGCCCCCAGAGTCACAGTCATGTTCACTAATTTAGGTTGAAAAACTTTTCAAGCAGCACTATTTTGCTGTCAGTAATCACCTATGGGTTTAAGCACGTATTGGAATGTCTTAAAACAGTTATAATACAGGAAAATCAATGAAAGCAATTGTGTTATAGTTTAGCACTGAAACATATATGTAACATACATGTTGCCACCTTGCTCCAATGAGCACCCTCCCCCAAGCAGAGTGCCAGTCTTAAAGAGCATCTGATGCCTTCAGGATAAGTGAAAGAAAACATAACATTTAGATACAGTTCAGTTTATATTTCACAATAGTTCTGTATTTTCCCCCCATTATTTTTTACTGAGGTCATCTGCATGAAAAGAGGACCGCTGCTCCTGAAGTGTTCATGTATTCCTGGTGCTTTCTCCCTACCTGAGGTAATAATGCGTGGCTTGTGACATCACAGTTACTCCCATGACAGCAGACTGTGATGTCACAAGATAGCATTATGACTTGAAGTAGGGAGTAAGCTATAGAGGCAGATGAACTCTAACAGATAAAGATCATATATTCATCCAAATTTCCTCTGTAATAAGAGATAGGCAGGAGAAATCTACAGAATATATTTAAAATGTAAACTGAGTTGTACCAAGTTATTCATTTTTTCAAAGTTTTCACTGTGTCATCAGCAGCTCTGATTATAAAGGGAAGAGCTGAAAAAATGTGTCTCAAAGTAAGTACAGAATAATTTTTCTTAAATCTGTTTCAAGATTTTAGGCCTTTCCTCTTTTTTGTTAGTTTAATGATAAAAAGAAGTAGCACCTTTCTTCTGACCGAACTAATGTAAATGATGACAGTCAGTGGTTTGGGATATGCTAGGTGTCCCCAGGAGCGAGGTGTGCTCCTTCGCTGGCTAGAGAGTAGGCTGTTATAAAAAAAATAAAAAAAACACAGATCAGTCATTCTATCAATGAGACATGCAGAGGTACAACAATTGGGGGGGGAGCAAGAGTTGTTTGGGACTGCAGCTTCCATTTTTGAAACGGAAAAAAATTCATGTTGATCTCGTCTCCTGTTCTAGCCTGAAAAGAACATATTTTTAATGCCTGTTTCAAGTGTGTATAATGAACTGTTTTGCCATTTAGGAGCCAAAGAATGAATGTATAACAGGTGACATTTTGGTTACCTAGCAACTGTATGCCAAAGCAATGTAGGCATGTAATTAAGAACTGGATCAATGGAAGGCCATTGCCAGGTTATTATACACATTGGCAGAACTTAAATTATAGCTAACAAATTGCTGCACAGTACTTTGAGGATGTGCAAAGTGTAAAACATCAGTTGGGAATTTTAACAGCTGGACGTTGAGCTGGTGTCTTAAATATGTAAGAATTCTACATGGAAGTTATTTCTTCTAGCTGCTCTTTATCATCTTGTATTGAGACACCTATATTTCCAATAAAGAGCTGTCTTAGCACTAGTATCACAAGATGTGCCAACGGTAATAACTGAACCCACATAAATGGAAAATGAAGGAGGTCTGTTTACTCCTTTGAAATGAGGTGTGTGCTGTCCCATTGTGTGTCATTGCAGCGTTTCTAATTTTGAACTTGGCACCACCACAACAGGGAGTTCTCTATTTCTTCAACAACAAAAAATAAAAAACACACTTTATCATCAAAGTCTGTATTTACCAAGTACTGTAACCATGATGAACCCCCTCCCCCCCAAATGTGCCCTGACATGAAACTGCATGTTTAAATGTTAAGACAATTAGAAATGCATTTCTGAATGCATTACTAACACCAATGTTTCATGATTAAAATAATTTGAACCCCCTCCCCCAAAAAATGTGCCCTGACAAACTGCACTCTGGGAAGATTGCCTGGGACAATATGCAATAAAAAACCCTGAACAGCAGGTTCCATGGAGTAAATGTTAACATCCTGTTTCTAGCATCCCTGATAAAATAAAATAAAAAATACAGTTGAGATATTTTTTTGTCAACTCTGATCAGAACAGCTTTTAAAATCACCAATTTTTTTCTTGATCAGTGTTTTCTAATACATACTTCTCAAACGTAAAAGAAAAAATACACTTTATCATCAAAGTTTGTGTTCACCAAGTACTGTGCCCATGATTAAAATAATTTGAACCCCCCAAAAATGTGCCCTGACATGAAACTGCATGTTTAACTGTAAAGACAATTAAAATGTATTTCTAAATGCATTACTAACACCAATGCTTTCAAAGTTTTGAAACTACTAAAAGACAAATTATATATATATATATATATATTATGGTACACAGTAGTTCTACCATAGTTAGGGATTCAGTAGCACTTTTAAGGTTAAAGGGTGAAACTTTGCACCTTAATAACTTTGCTACTGTTCAATGGATTTGCCTGAAATTTGGTATGCTTGGTTGGACGTGGTAGATCTTGGGATTTGCCAACTTTTGTACCAGTCAGGTATACAGCTGCGGAGTTATTAAGCAACATCCGAATGCACAATTACGCTTTTTTGCGCAATTTTTGCTCATGCCTACAGGTCGCACTGTTTGCGTGACTGGCCCAAAAACTTCAGGGAATGTGGAGTCAGGGGTCCTAATGTGCCTTTTGAAGATTTCATGAAAAAATATTGAACAGTTTAAAAGTTATTCAAAAACCAAGTTCCCATTATAAGTCAATGGGAAAAGTTAACAAAAAGTTCAACACTTTCGTAAATGCACTTTTTAGTGTCGCAAATGGCACTAGTAGTGTTGCAAATCCGCCATTTTTTTCCAGTTACTGATCAGAAAAATGCTTAGTATTTAAAATTTGGACTCTCTAGGAACACAATTCTTTTTGTGTTCACCTAGTCGGACCCTCAGGATGCTAGCCATGTCTTTATTTTGGGGTTAAACACCCCAGAAATATGTTTTTCAAATTTCTGGAAAAAGTAGTGTCGCAAAATAGTGTCGCACCTGCGACTCTTTCACAAAATTTTGTGAAACCTTTCGCAAATTACGACACTACTTTTCCAGACCATGTCCAAAATGACAGGAGTTCTTTGCCACCCTGCTGCAAAAGAACGGTTTGGTCATTTGAGCTGAAATTTGGAGGGAAGGCAGCCAACATCTCTCAGATGTGGCTTTTGGTGGTTTGGTGACAAAATTTTGCATGGATGCCAAGTTACTGTACACTGAATTTGATGTTTTTTTCCCATAGACTAACATGGTGGCGTCCATCGCGCATTTCGGGGCTCATATCTCAGAAACGGTGCGAGATACGGAATTTTCAGCAAAAATCTAGTCAGGAAACTCATGAATCATGTGAAATTTAAATTTATTTTCTACGTCGCACAGTTCATGAGATAAGCAATTTAGTATTCCAACAGCTCATTTTTTGCTCCGAGGCCCATTATTATGCATACATTCTTTGTACACACTGTGTTTCTCTATGCAGCTGCTGGGCAAAAACAGGGTGTGTGCTTCCGTTACTGTAACAGTTAGCATTTCCACTTGCGTTTCTGTACTCATTTGTGTTACCGTTCCTGTGTATGCCTCCATGTGCGTTACCCTCTGCGTTCTCGTTTGCATTTGTGGTTGCGTTACTGTTACCATTTGCATTTCCACTACTGTTTCTGTTTGCATTTCAGTTTGCTTTCTGGCACCCCTTTCATTTGCATTTGCGTTTCTCTTTTGGTTTGCATCTTCATTGCTGTTACTGTTACCATTTGTGTTTCCGATTGCGTTACTGTGCCCGTGCACATTACAGTTTGTGTTTCCGTACGTGCCTCCATTTGCTTTTGCATTTCTGTTTCCTTTGGCATTACTGTTGCTGTTACTGTTACCATTTGAGTTTACAACTACGGTAACGTGACCGTGCGCGTTACAGTTTGCGTTTCTGTACACGCTTCCATTCCCTTTTCCATTTCTGTTTCCTTTGGCATTATTGTTCATGTTAACTTTACCATTTGCATTTACAATTATGGTAACATGACCATGCGCATTACGGTTTGCATTTCCGTGTGTGCTTGCGTTCACATTTCCATTTCGGTTCCCTTTGCGTTATTTATGCTGTTAACATTACCATTTGCATTTCCAATTGCTGTACCATGACCGTGCACATCAGGGTTTGCATTTCCTTACGTGGCTGCATCTCCCTTTTGCATCACTGTTCGGTTTGGCATCACTTTGCGCTTGCGTTTCTATTAATGTTTGCTTTACCATTTATGTTTCTGTCACCATGTGCGCAACCATTAGCTCTTGCATTTCCCTTGCACTTACCATTACTACATTAGAAAACATCATGTGGTGGGAGGCCTCCCCCCACCATGTTCCAGTCACTACTTCTACTGCACATTCTCAAAAAGAAAGGAAATTAGAGGCAAAAACTCTGTTTAATGCATCAGTTAGGGTTGTTCCACAGCGACAAAAGTGAGGAAATTCGATGTTAGGGTTGAAAACCCTCACCCCCCACCCTGCCCCCACGGCATCAGGATGTGCATTGGGGTCATCGTTCTAACTCTCACCCCATTCTCCTAGGTTCACCACCTCAGCTTCTTTACATGTGATGGGGTGAGACTTGGGCCGATGATCGCGCACACCCTGATGCCAGTGGGGGGCAAGGTGAAGAGTGGGTGCAGGGGGTTTCAACCTAACATCGAGTCCTCACTGTCACTGGAACAACCTAACTATACATTAAATGGAGTTTTGCCTCTAATATACATATATACATATATATATATATATATATATATATATATATTTATATGTATGTATATATATATATATATATATATATATATATATATAGAAGCAAAAAACTCCATTTAATGCATCGGTTAGGGTTGTTCCACAGTGACAAAATTGAGGAAATTCGATGTTGGGCTGAAAGCCTCCTTACACCCCAGCGCCACCCCAACCACCAATGGGGTGTGCATTGGGGTCATCAACCTAACTCTCCCCCATCACATATGTAATCAAGCTGAGGTATGGAGAATGGGGTGAGTTAGGACCAACAACTCTAATGCATACCCCATTGTCAGTTGGGGTGGTGGGCTGGGGGGGTAAAGGGGGGCCTTCAACCCTAACACCGAATTTCCT
Source organism: Neoceratodus forsteri (assembly GCA_016271365.2). Classification (NCBI taxonomy): domain Eukaryota; kingdom Metazoa; phylum Chordata; order Ceratodontiformes; family Ceratodontidae; genus Neoceratodus; species Neoceratodus forsteri. The sequence continues at coordinate 797,280,626 of CM057459.1, read as the reverse complement.
CACTTTTGTCACTGTGGAACAACCCTAACTGATGCATTAAACAGATTTTTTTGCCTCTAATTTCCTTTCTTTTTGAGAATGTGCAGTAGAAATAGTGAATGGAATGTGGTGGTGGGAGCATGGGGCCCCACCATGTGATTTTTAGTGACATAGTAATGGTAAGAGCAAAGCAAATGCAAGTGCCAACGGTTGCATGCATGGTGACTGAAACATATACAGAAAAGCAAATGTTAGTAGAAACATAAGTGCAAAGTGACACTAAAGTGAACAGTGACACAAAAGGAGATGCAAGCGCATAAGGAAACGCAAACCATGATGCGCACGGTGACGATACCACAATTGGAAACACAAATGGTAATGTTAACAACAGAAATAATGCCAAAGGAAACAGAAACAGAAATGCTAATGCAAGTGCATATGCAAACAGGAACGTAAACGGTAAAGCACACGGTGGCGTACACAGGAAAGGTAACACAAACGGTCATGGAAACGCAAGTGGAAATGCTAACTGTAACAGTAACGGAAGCGCACACCCTGTTTTTGCCCAACAGCTGCATAGAGAAACACAGTGTGTACAAAGAATGTATGCATAATAATGGGCCTCGTAGCAAAAAATGAGCTGTTGGAATACTAAATTGCTTATATCTCAGGAACTGTGCAACGTAGAAAAAAAATTAAAATTTCACAATTCATTAGTTTCCTGGCTAGGTTTTCACTGAATGCGTAGCCCACATGCTATGCATTGTCGCGATGAAAATTTCGTATCTCGCACCGTTTCTGAGATACAAGCCCCAAAAGACATGGCAGATGCCACCATCAATCAATTAATCAATCAATCAGTCTTCATTTAGCCAGGCGAAATATCGTTGAGAAGAACTCATTTACAAGATGGACCTGGTAAACATTACATATGAGACAGAATAACATTGGAGTATTCAATAATATAACATCATAGAGTAGATATATCAAACATTTATAACATACAATTGGGTGTTTATACAAAACGGTAAGGAAATATACAGATGTGATGAGGCAAAGTACAAAAAGAAAAATAAAATGAATATGATAGACATTCTATTGGCTAGATTGGTAGAGCTAACACAAATTGGTTTAGAGAAAAATACAATTCACAAAGTACTCAGGAGTTCTAATAGCTAGCTGTACCAGCCCATTCTGATAGTGTTAAAACTGACTGACGGATGCCAGGTCAGTGCTAGTAGGTCAAGGGTCTGCACGGAGAAGAGGTCAACTCTGAAGGGTGAAAAAACAGATCTAGAGAAAGGAGTAGGAGTCCAGGGCATTGGCTATCTGAGGTATTGTAAATGTGTGGGCCAAAAGATGTAGGTATGCTGAATCACTTATAAGGGAAGTAAGAGTCAGAGAGAAGACATGAGAGGTGATAACATAAGGGTTTTATGAAGCACACTTGTAAATTTCTGTAGCCGTCTTGACCAATGGACATGTGACGCACCCTTATAATTTCCTGCATCACTCTTGTCTAGTAGACGTAGGTAGGGGAAAGAGGAAGGGGTATTAGCATAGGGGTTTTAAGATGCACAATTACAGTTTTATGTGGCTGTCCTGGACAGTAAGGTTTTGAAGGTAGCCAGGGGAAGTGAAGTACTTTTTGGAGCTTGTTCCATAGGGTAGGAAGGGAGTAGCCAATGGAAATTTTGCCAAAAAGAGTTTTGACTTTGGGAATAACAAGTGTGATATAGGTGGATTTTCTTAGTACATATGAACCAGGGGTGCAGATAGGGAGGCAGCCTGAGATGTATGAGGGCAGTTTCTTGATGATAGCACTGTAGGTCCAGATTGTGGCAGTTTTGTATTGCCTTATTCCAAGGGAGGTCCAGCCAGCCAGGGCATATAAGGAACAATGGTATGTAGCGTAGGGGGCTCCTGATATGAATCTTAAAGCCCGGTGATAAAAGATGTCAAACTTTTATAGTGCTGTGATGTTCCCTTGTCCATATAGAATATCCCTGTAGCCTAGTAATGGGAGGAAGGTGGATTGTACGATTCTGATTCTCGCTTCTAAGGTTAGCAAGTGTTTAATATGGAAGAATGTGCCAAGCCTCTGTTTAAGGTTTTTGGAAAGTTCTTCAATGTGGTCAAGAAAGGACAATTTGTGGTCAATCCACATCCCTAGGTATTTAAATTTACGTACCAGTTCCAGGGTTTCATTAAGGAGGGTAGTAATAGAGGTTTGCTCACCCGCCACATTCATAGGGTAGAACTCTGAGTGGGAGAGAAGAGCATAACTTTTATTTTTTTTTGTATTAAGCAGGAGCTTAAGATGCAATAAGTTGTTCTGTAGATGGTTAAATTAAATTTGGAGGTCTGACAATGTTTTGACAGGGGTCAGTCCGGAAATGTATAATACAGTGTTGTCTGCGAATAAGTGGATATCAGCATGATGGATGCCAGTGTGGATGTTATTTACATAGATGGCAAAGAGGAGGGGGCCCAGTATTGAGCCTTGTGGTACACCTTTATGTAGGGTTTTCATAGGGGAAAAGTCTCCTTCTACTTTAACCTGCTGCAATCATCCCACCAGGTAGCATTCAAACCATTTGAGGGCAGTACAGTCCAGACCAAGGTTATGGAGAATATCCAGCAGGAGGGCATGGTCTACAGTGTCAAATGCCTTGCTTAGATCCAAGAATAGGGCACCTACATAAAGTTTATTGTCCAATGCATTCAGCCAGTCATTGGAAACTTTTGCAAGAGCAGAGATAGTGCTGTGTTGAGGTCTGAAGCCAGATTGTATAGGGGTGAGTAGGTTATGTAGTTCAAGGTGTTCTCTAATCTGCAGGCTGACAATCTTTTCCAACATTCTGGATAGGGTAGGAAGCAGAGAGATCGGCCAATGGTTATTAAGGTCTACAGGGTCCCCTGATTTGAATAGTGGGATAACATGGGCATTTTTCCAGCTATCTGGAAGGGAACTCTGCATAAGGAACAGATTGAAGATGTGGGTTATGGGGATGGGGCTAGTATATGGTAGCTGATTTTCAGAAAGTATGGGTCAATGAAGTCAGTACCAGCACTTTTTCTAATGTCTAGGATGATTAACATGTCTTCGACTTGTTTCAGAGATACCTGGCTGAAGGAGAAAAATGGCACAGCCTTTGCGGTAGGGAAGGGTGTCTTGCCCTGCCCATAGAGATAGTCTCTCAGGGCATTAGCAGGGGAGGAATCAAAGGCCAGTCCAGCTATGGCAAAGTGGTTGTTTAGCCCGATCAATATATCATGTTAATCTGTGAGCATTACGCTGTCGACAGAGATCTTTGATGGACAGGTGTCGGATATCCTAGGACCTTCAACTTCCTTAATGGTCTTCCAAAAGGTGGATGGGCTGAGAGTAGATGCATTCAGTTTGGTGTTATAGTAGCTGGATTTGGCAGCCCTTTCAAGCTTAGTGCATTGATTTCTGGGCTCTGAAGGAAACTCAGTCAGCATGAAGTTTAGTTTTTCTTGCCTTTTTCCATAAGGTATCCCTGTGCAAAACAGCTGACTTGAGATTGGTAGAAAACCAGGGGCAAGAAATTTTCTTTGTTCAGGTTTTTACCACTGGGGCGTGCCAGTTTATTGCATCCATGAGGATAGTATGGAAAATATTATATGCTTCAATAAAGGAAGAGGCCAGGTAAAACTCTTGCCAATTGCAATGCTATAGGTCAGCATGGAAGGTGGAAGTGTTGAAATTCCATCTGCACCTCTTTTGGATGTACCTGGAGGAGGAGAGCATTTTAGGCAGGGACCTTATGCACGCCACAATGCAGTGGTCACTGTTAGTCTATGGGAAAAAACATTAACTTTGGAGTACCGTAACTTGACATCCATGCAATATTTTGTCACCAAACCACCAAAAGGCACATCTGTGAGATGTTGGCTGCTTTCCCTCCAAATATGAGCCCAAAAGACCAAACTGTTCTTTTGCAGCAGGGTGGCAAAGAACTCCTGTCATTTTGGCCATAGTCTGGAAAAGTAGTGTTGCAATTTGCGATACCTTCCACATAAATTTGAGAAAGTGACGCAAGTGCGACACTACTTTGAGACACTACTTTTCCCAGAAATTTGAAAAACATATTTCTGAGGTGTTTAACCCCAAAATAAAGACATGGCTAGCATCCTCAGGGCTCGAATAGGTAAACACAAAAATAATTATGTCTCTAGATGGTCCCAATTTTAAATGTCAAGCATTTCTGTGATCAGTAACTGAAAACAAAATGGTGGATTTGCAACACTACTAGGGTCATTTGCGACACTAAATAGTGCAAGTTTCACCCTTTAACCTTAAAAGGGCTATTCAACCCTAACTATGGTAGCACTACCGTGCTACCATAATATCTCATATACATATATATATATATATATATATATATATATATATATATATATATGTATAGAACATAGGAAACAAATATTGTTAATCCCAAAAGCTGAACTTTATGTTTTTAGTATATAAATGTTTTAAAAAAAACCTGTGGCTCTTACTGTAAATTAAAATGTTGTGTCAGTTTTCCTTGGGAGCTGTAGTTTCACTCCGTATTTGCTGTCTCCTTCTGACGCCCCAGGTGGCTCTGATAATCATTTGTTCCAAAGGTTTTTAAGTCAATTTGAAAGCATTAAATATTTTCTGTTCTTCTAGTCCCTAATAAAGGCATTAAGTATCTTCTATTCTCCTAGTACTTTATAAAATGCAGGTGCTCCACAAATAGATCACTGCACAGACTTGTTCTGTTGGTTGATACAGGTCCCAAACTAGTGTGTCTTGTTATAGCATGATAGTGCCACCTCATGCCCCTCCCACATGAATCAAAAAAAAGTTGGGGGTGGATCTTTAGGAGCTTCTCGAGTGGAGGTGGGGGTGGATCTTACTCCCCCCAAAAAACTAATGCTGCCTCCCACTTCTCAGGTTCCAGTTCTTGTACCACCCATTTAAGAAAGAAAATAGTGCCCTGCAACCATTGACTAAAATGAAAGTGTATTTATTTGAGGGCAGAAGACATTGCTTGGAAGATGGTAAGGTGGAAGAAACTATTTACACCTTCAATCAGTTCCACGGACAGAAAACATGACATCACTCCTTTTGTACATGCAAAACATCTGCAGGCTCAGCCTACTGCAGCCGTAAAAAGCAAGTTAATGGCATCCACCATGAATGCCTATCATCACCTGGAATAAGTTATCAATGTGTACAAAAGCAGGTAACATAACCTACTCCTTTAAAAGGACTTATTGCTCCTTATGGATAAATCAAATTACAAATCTGCTAAGCTAATATTATGAAGTACCCCCGGTAACATAGAGAAACTATAAAGTTAAATATATCCAATGTACAGTATTCCCAACTTCAGGGTCACCTTTTTTAGTGTGACCAAACTCCAACATCCAGAATTTAGAATCCATTTATTATTACCAGTTAGGAATATAAAACCTTAAATAAATGTGCTATAAATTAAATAAAGAAGATAAATCTACCTCCTTCCAAATAGAGAGAAAAAGGAACTAAATATCCCCTCAAAACAAATATTAAATAGGGATATGGACCAGTTGCTCCCCACCAAAAAAAAAACCTGCTACACTTAGGTTTACTGCTTAAGTTCATTTAAAGAAAAATACGAGGCATACAGTAAAAGTATGCAGATCAGCTGTCAAACAGAAGAGATTGCCCATTTACAGTATATAAGATTCTATATTTAGCAGGATGTACAAAAGTCAATCTATTATGGATTCTCCAAAGCATAGTTCTTAAAGTCGCAAATTGTTTTAATTCCTGGATTAGTTCATAGGGCAATCCTTGAAAAATTGATACAGAAGCTCAATTAGATTTACACATTTTTTCTTAGAAAATGGGATAAGAAAATCCCGGGCTCTAATTGGCTGATAGGCCTGGCAAGGTGTGCATCTATCAGACAATAGAGTCTGGGTTTTAAAAGTGCCCTTGCCATGGACTGCATCACCAGATATTAAGGAGCACAGCAATTTTCAAATGGCACACCGGACATTTTTTTCCCGGTAACAGAGATTTACCAAACACGTGACACTGCACAGTTCCAGCCCTCTCCCTCCTCCTCCTCCCTGCATACCAAAATCATCTCTACACAACAAAAATACATATGTAATAAAAAATATGAAACCTTTTAAGTGACAGCAAACTGTTGAAAGTGCACACAGCCTGTCTCATTCTACGGTCCCACAAAGCTGGCCGATGAATTGCATACTGGAAGCCGGCAGTGGGTCTCCATCTACGGGAAGCGAAACTTAGAAAAGTCCAGTAATCATTCCTCTGTCTGATTCTGATGATCCATAGATGAACAATCTTATATTTATATACTTTATTTTTGTTCTTAGGTTGCAGTAAATCAGCTCTAGACATTTCCTCCACTTGATTTGTGGATAGGGGATACGATAAAACCTGTTTGGAAATAGACAAAAATCAAGTGGAGGAAATGTCTAGAGCTGATTTACTGCAATCTAAGAATAAAAATAAAGTGCAGAAACTTAACTTTATTTTTGATTTTACCCCTCAGAGCACTAAGATAGAAAATATCATAAAAAAGAATTGGAACATTTTGAGAATAGAACCCAAACTGGAATGGTATTACAAGTCCCCCCCCCCCGGATGGTCCACAGGAGAGGAAAACACATTGGGGACATGGGGGCTGATTCCAAGACAAATGCTGCAACTCACAGGCATATGTGAGTTGCGACAGTCGCCACTACGCCAGGGACCCTGCACTGTATTCTAAGAGTGGCAGGGTCCCGGCACTTAAGGGAGGCAGTATAGAGCAGTGGTTTAAGGCTCTGAGCTGCAAATCTGGAGACCTGGGTTTGAATCCCACAGCCCCCACTTGCATACTGCGTGACCCTGAGCAAGTCACTTAATTTCCCTGTGCTCTCAGGTCATACCTGTAAACAAGCTTTTAGCTTAGTGTGACACTCCTAGTTGAACAATTGGAAAAAAAAAAAAACCTTTGACTTGCGGCACATGTAGGCTACCACCACAGGCATGGCGTAATAGCCCTGCACGCTGCAAGTCATGGCCCACTGCAACCTGCCCCCATGGATCCCCCACACCCCAGAACACCACAGCAAGCACCAGAGGGCATGGGGGGCTGGACAGGTGGTACAGGAGTCTGGGGGCACATTGGAAAATGGACCCCTGGGGTCCCTGACATTTGGAGGGTGGGGGCTTGGATGTGTTCATGGGGTCACAGGGAGCACAGCAGGACCTTTGCTGTGGTGCTCCGGAGTGGGAATCCATCGGATGGCACTGACGGATGCCCCTTAGAGCATCTCTGAGATGTTCTAACTCCACTGCACCATAGTGGCTCCTAGAATAGTGTAAGTGGGTTACGGCAGCCACCCTTTTGGAATAGGGCACAGTTGCTGTTGTAACCCACCCTTGCACCATGTTGTTGCGGGTTGCAGCATAATGGGTGGTGTATTTCACATTTGGCGTAACCCGCAGAGGGCACGGCGCAAGGTGCCTTTCGAAATCGCAACTGGCGTAACACATGGCATAGGTTGTGAGTTACGCAATGGGGATTGGCATAACTCAGCTTGCACCAGTGTAAACCATCCTGGAATCGGGCCCATGGTTACTAGCAGCCATTATGTGGAAGTGCCAGAACTTGAACCATCTCTCCCAAAAGCAACATTCCATTGTGGACACTGCAGTTTTTGCAAGCACATACAGACTGGTGATTCCTTTGTTCATCTTGGAAATGGTCACACTTACGAACTGAAAACCTTCATAAACTGCAGCACGACACATGTCGTGTATGCTGCAACATATGATAAGTGCAGACAATTTTATGTAGGCAAAACAAAAAGGAATTTTAAATAAAGGATTGCTGAGCATCTCTGCAGTATTGAAAAGAAGGAAATATCAAATGCATTAGCAGTGTGTGTGTGATGGATGGGGGGAGGACATACCTTCAGTTTTCTGGGTCTTCAAAAAGTCAGAATAAGCCCCAGGGGGCCCAGAGGGGGGCAATTTAGATAATTTATTGCTACAACAGGAAAGCAAGTGGCAGTATGTCTTAAGAGCTAGCTCAGATGGAGGACTAAATGAAACTTTTAGCCTGGTACCTTTTCTGAAGAAAAGACAACAGAAATGGTTGCAATATATCTCTGATTTTAAAATATTACATGTTAAATGATTATTGTTATTAGATGTTGTAATTTATTCACACAGATTGTGTGGGGTTACTACTTGCTGTGCTGTGTTTACATCCTCATTGAGGACACTTTATGGTTTGAACACTGACACCCAATGGTAGAGACAAGCATCACAGTATAACTTATGTATGATGTCATAATATAAGATATCTCGGATTGGTTCTTTTTGAATAAACCATGTGACCTTACTCACATATAAAAACCCTGGAGTCACAGTCTCACACCACACCTTGATAAAGCATTGGTATAACGCAAAACATTGGTGATAATTTGCACATCGGTAATCTTTATGCTACTATTTATTTATTTTAATCAATAAATATATGAATTTCACTTAACTTAAAACTGAGTATGATCCTTCCTGAATTGCTAGACTTTCATGCTTTCATTGATATACCTGTGTCTGGGCATCAGGATTTCTAGTAGCTGCCTAATTTTTTCCTTGCTGCCAGCTCTGCTTATGATGACCCACCTCCCCAGTTCCACACCGTGCCCTGTGGCACTTGGTTGGTGACCAAGTGATGCATCTCTGTCAGTCTGGTCAGGTCCCTTGGCCCTGCCCTGGGGGATAAGCCAGGGGGTTCTCCTGGCAGTGCTGCCACTGGGACCTGTGACTGAAGGTCCATGGGGCCATGCGGTCAGATGGCCTCACCCAGAGGGGGGAAGCCTGGGTGGATCGCAACTGTTTAAAGAAAAAAGAAAAAGAAAGGTGGTGAGGGTGGGGGTATGGGCTAAGGGAGAGTGGAGGGGGGGGAATAGACCATGTACTGTACTTCACATTATGAATGATGTCTCACTCATGTGCATCATGGATCTGTTCTCTCTATTGTAAAACCTTTAATAAACTTTAAATTGAAAAAAAAAAGAAAAGTGGGAGATAAAGGTTGAGAGTTGTTCAACATCAATTACCCTTCCGCCTTTCAGATGCCATCTTGAACTGGTGGCATATTTCCTATCTAGCCCCTGTCAGAGTCCCAATCCATCACAGTGAGGCAGGTTCAAGATTTCATGGAAGTGGCAGCACAGTAGTAAAGAAAAAACATTAAATAAGATTGGAACCATAACAACACAAATGCAAGCCAGTAAACCTGCAACATTGAGATTAAATCTAGTGGAGATGTCTCTGAACAGACTGGGAGAAAGGGGCCAGGTGTCAATAGATACCCTGGGCCCTCTCCGTGTCCAGCAAAGATAGACGATATTATGTCAAGCTAAACTGGTGAGCTTTAGTTTTGAAAAAGACAAACCTAGTCCCGTAGACCATTAACCAACCCCCCCCACCCCCAGTCCTTAATCCTGTTTGCTGAAGAGTATAGTACTTCTTTCCCAGCATGCTGGGATTGGTGGAAACAGATACTGTACCTCCTATCTGGCCAAAAGGGCCTGAGAGGTAGTATCCCTCTACAGGAGTATAGTGACTGCTCATCCTATGCTTGAGTGTACCTGTGAGATGAGAGTGTGGCTTTTACCTCTGTTCTACAGGAGTGAGTTTAGTTGGTCTTCAAGAAGAGGGAAGGAGGGAGGAAAAAGGTGCAGTACAGGAGGGTGAAGAGGAGAGAAGAGGGCCACAGGAAGGTGGGGCTAAGTACTAGCTCATCCCAAATGTAGTGGGTAAGACTAAAGGGTATACCTTCTGCCATCAACCCATGTACCCACTGCAAGGGACAGTAAAGGAGGCACTATGGGTAGTAAAAGAGGCTGAGGAAGCTGTCAGGAGTCTGAGAGATACAAGCAGCTCCTGCAGCATCCTCGCTTTCTGGTCAAGAAGCTGCCCTGCGGAAAGAGAGGCTGTGGCTATCAAGTGCTAACCATCATTTGTTTGTCAGCCCAATCAGTGGATCGTTTACAGTTATGCATCTGTGCTGCTGCCCATATCTCCTTCCACTAAAGGGGAGGGGCAGGCGAGGATCCCAAGAAGAGTGCATTGTCCACAGTCTGGGTCAGAAGTCCTGCCAGCCATTCTGATGTGCTTGAGGGTGTGCAGATGGTTGTGCACCTGGTCAGGTTTTCCATTGTTTCTAGGAGTTTTGAACTCAGCACAGGAATGGGGAGGCAGTTAAGGAAGAGAACCGGGGGGGATGGAGTACAGGGGATTAAAGGATGAGGAGGAGAAGAAGGGTTGGTGAAAGAGAAGGGAGGGTGGACCAGGCGGCCAACCTCAGTAATTTTTAGTGTAAGGGCTTCTTACCAGCTTAGTCATTTACCTCTCTTCCCTGAAGAAAACTGAATCAGAGGGCCAGGGCAGTCTTCAATGTATTTGTCTGGGCTATGCCTCCATTACAGGGTTACTGTTTAGTCCCCAATACAACACATAGACAGCAAAACCAATACATATCCCTGACGTCTCCAGGCTCTTTACACAGAGTCTGAGTGGGTGCTGTGCAAGTTCATATTTACAGCAGCTCCAGCTGAGCATTGTCCTGTTGCCCCCTGCACTGGAGTGAATCACCACGAAGGAGATAATTCAGTATTCACAGAGTTAGCCTCTCAAATGTGTGCAGTCATATATTCGAGAGGGATACAGCTGCGTGACTTTTGGGAGAGAGGTCAGACAGATAAGCCGGTTCTGGTACATAGTTAAGTAGGACTCTGCCCTCCCTGTTCTGGATCAGCTTCAGGATGCCCTCTTATTCCCTCGGTGCATCGCCATCTTAGGAGCATTTGTGGAAAGGGGAATTGTCTGACCAGCAGATGGGGCCCTGAGTATGACCAATGACAGCCGGATCACACATTAAGTGGCACAGGGAATGTTTCCACAGTAAACTGAAAAAAATTTCAGGCCACATCTCTCAGTTCCCCTTCAGATCTCCCCCTTTCCTTCAGGAACCCATATCATACTAAGGATGCTGCCCCCCCCCCCCCAGTAATCACACACACACATTACTAGAAATTAGCAATAATAACAGTAAGAGGACTTGCATCCATAAATAAAGGATCTCAGGCTGTAGTCATTTATCAGTGTAACCCCCCCTGCAAATGGGGGTTCCCAAAAGTCTTCCAGGAGCTTGCCTAAATGCTCCAAGTCTGGGCGGTGTTCGGCATCTGAACTGTTTAAATGTGGTTCCAAGTGAGTGCTATTTGAGCCTCCACATACTGTCTCTTTAAGAGCTGTCTGCTTGCAGACTTAATTAGTTTGTTTGGGGGGACTGTGTATTTAATGCTCGAATCCCGCCCGAGCTGCGGAGAAATCGATCCGTTTCTGCAGTCTCTAAGAGCGCAGAGGGAGCCTAAATGAAAGATGTAACTGGTTTCCTGAAACCAGTTAGAGTGTTAAGTAAAATGCAGTTTGTCTAACCTGCCTTTCTTGCAGCTGGGACTCTGTGTGTGTTACCCCTCTGTTTTGGACCTAAACTGCTGTGCTGGGCCAATTGGGTTAAGGGTTCCCCAAAATGGAGCCTGTGGACGAATCAGAACATGGATTCTTAATTTTGAGGCAGCCACAAGGGGATTGTATGGGCAGTGACTCTGGGAAATGTAGTTTTGACCTTGGCGCCTTTTTCTACCAACAGAGGGAGTCTTATTGTGAGTGACAGCTGAATCAGCCAACAGAATAGTGTGGAGCTAAAGGATATGCCCTGCTCTGTGACTGGAAAGATCAGATCAGTTGTGGCAGTGAAGAGAGAAGGAGCTGTGTGCTTCTGCGGTGTATAGTTTCACGCATGTGAGGCCCTGAGTTTCGGTCTGCAGCCTTTGTGAGTGCCAGTTTGGACTGAATCCGAGTTGTGAGGAGAAAGAAGCACTAGAAGTGTGGAAACCAGGCTCACCCTGTAGAAGATGGAGAAATTGCTGAATCGCACTCGGTCTGTCAGGAACTGAAGCTGCTGTGTGTGCTCCCAGGTATTTTGTAGTAATTGAGATTGGGATCGAGGAGTAGCCTGCTTGGTATAGTACTTTCTTTTTACATATAAATGTGCATAGTGCTTGTGGGGAATCACTATTTCAAATCCGCTGTACAGTGAATTGTGTGTTGAAGCTGGAAGTAAACCCCCAGCTTAATTCGGACTACATCCATTTGCTATCTACTGCAGTGGGGTCCAGTCACAAGGACCTTGTCCTCATGCCCTGCTCTTCTGACAATCCAGAGGGACATTCTCCATCCGATCCTCAGCTTGGGTGTTGCGAGTACAAATCAGGGTATTCCCCTGCAGCTTGTTTTCAATCACAAGTGTGTCACCTAATTCTTGTTGTGTCACTGTTTCATGGACTGAGCCCTCCAGCACCGGATTACAATTGGGTGTTGTGCATATATTTTCTTCTACAGGGCCCTATCCATCTGCATCTGCTGGCCAACCCTGGGCAATGGACCTGGCTAGCTCCCCCCCCAACCTGGGTACCCAGATTGTAACTTTTCAGACCCTGTATGTGTGCACAGTACTATGATTTGAATATTTCCAAACCAAATCAACCTGATTGCCCCCCTCCTTGTTACTGTCTCCTAAATAAATTAGATTTGTTGTTGTTATACTATGTACTGTCTGTGGTGTTGGTACTTATGGAAACAGAATTGTATTTTGCTGTGTATGTTGTTTAACCTTACTTTACAGGGGGTCCTCAGAGACATGCTGCAGAATCAGTCTCGAGGGTAAGTGGTATCTATATGAGTGAAAAGTGTGTATACGTGGGGTATTGGGGCTGTAACTTTGGTGTACTGTGTGAGCCACTAGAGGGAATAAAAGGGGGTCTCAGTGTCCCAGAGGGCTGTGACCAAGCTAGTCTAACCACTACAAACCCTGACCTCTGGGTGGAGGCACCCGCCATAGGACTTAGGCCCCTCAACCTGTCCGTAGTCAAACAGGCAGGGGTAGTAGCCCATGGGATAGCACCACCTAGGGGTTACATCAGCTTGTAGGTGAAGGCCATCAGGGAGTAGGGTCGTGAAGCAGTTTCATTGTCAGTGGCTGGGGAGCCAAGCCACTATTAAGGGAAGCTCAATATGAAGATGGGACCCTCTATGAGAAAGTTAAAATCAAAATCCTACAGTATGAGGCACTAAGGGGAAGAGAGGAAGAAAGAGAGAGAGATTGAGATTATGTTGGTTAAGTGATCAGTTTCTCTTGCTTTCAGCAAGCAGTAGTCCACTGTAGTACAGTTCCAGGATATGGTGTAGCTGTATCGGCGGGTGGGGGGAGCAGGAGTCTGGTTTCTGTGCCAGTGTTCCAAGGGGGAAAGCATCTGACTTGCTGCCTTCCTCTGCTCTAGAGGATCCTGAGGTGGGTAGTAGAACCATCGATGCCACAACTGAAGCCACGGACAGAGGGTGAGGAGATGGGTCCTGGAACCCTGTGAGGCCTTGAGTTGGCTGTGAAGGTAGCAGTTGGCTAGGGGTTCTGAGGTCATCACAGGGGCTGCAGACGGTGAAGTAATTAGGATGGGCACATACCTGTTCCAGGCTAACAGTTCAAATGGCTCTTCTTCATTGGCTGAGTTGCCACTGTGGCTCCTGGATCTTGACCACTGCTACCATACCTCTTTGCAGGAGTGCCTACAGTTGCAGTTCTGGCACTTGCTTATTGGTGGCAGCATCCAGGCCTCATCTTCCGTTGCCTTCATCAGAGGTGTTTTTGGGGCCGTTTTGTAAGGCAGGTTCACCTCCATCGGTGTCAGGATCAATACAGCTCCAGGCTGGGTTTTCTGGTATGGTTTCCTCAGTGCAAGGGCTGTAAGACACTTTTTATGTATAAACTCCAACACCACCTCCAGAGTTTTAAATGTAAGAGGGACGCCACCATGGATGAGGCACAACATGGCATGGTAGCAGAGAGTGAAGGGGATTCCTGCCTTATCAAGGATCTGATGGGCCTCCATGAATACTCTGTGCCTGGTGGTGAGGTCCTTCGAGTAGCCCTGGAATATCATCACTCAGTGACCTTGCCACTCCAGGGTTCTGAGCTCCTTACCTCTTTTGAGGATATCTTCCTTAACTTGGATTTGAAGGAAGCTTTTAACTGAATCCAGACAATCCATATGAATATCCTTCCTAAGTACCTGTACTATTTCCAGACCTTACACCTTATGCCCCCTTTAACAGAATTTAATAAATGGAACAATTCAATTTCCAGATTCCTCTGGAAGGGTGAAAGGCCCCAAATAGCATTTAAGAAATCACAACTCCCTAAACAACAAGGAGGATTAGCTCTTCCTGACCTATGCTACTACATCTGAGCTGAAACATGTCATGCAATGGATGCAACGAGCACCTATTCCACAATGGGTAATTGGAAAAGGATCTGTTCCTACAAGCACTGGAATTGTTCTCCCTCCTAGAGGGAGCAAACACTGGAATTGTTCTCCTCATAACACACTACCACTAACTTCTCCTACATTAATGTACCAACAACCTGCTATAATTCCATAGGGCTTCCCCTAACAAGCTCGGAGCTAAATAGAACAGCATGCCAGCCTTGGACCCAACATTTATGGCAGCCAAATGGGATCACGAATTTAAAGGCTGGACAAAACAGGGACTAGGTCACACTTACCAGTTCTACTCTGAAGGAATATTCAAATCCTCTGCACTATTACAAACAGAATTTTCACTTAGACAGGACAGATTACTATTGATATCTGCAAATACGGGGACATCTAGAGAAACAGATTGGATAAAAATTCAACTTACAAATCATTCCAGCTGTCTTCTCATTTATAATGCAAGTCCTTACAGAATCCAGTCCCCCACACTTCTTCTCAAGATGCTATCAGGCACTAATACAGAATTCCCCCTCCAGCATGGAGACTGTCAGATTTAATTGGGAAGCTGAACTCAGTATAGAAAATAACAACAAGGAGTGGACCAGGATCTGGCAGCAACAACACAAAGTGACTAGTTTGTACCAATGGTGAGAATATGGCTGGAAAATACTCAGTAGATATTTACGCACCCCATAAATCACAGCTAAACACAGATCTACACACAATGCCTCCTCCTGGTGTAAATGCAGGCATGAAATGGCCACTCACACCAACACCCTGTGGTCATGCCCAACATTTAATTCCTATTGGAAAGTAGTAGAACACACTATCCAAACTCTTATTTTAGATCTAGACCCTCTTGCCCCAGTCATAGCATTTTTACTACAATACCCAGCCAAAATGAAAAATAAACACCATATTTTATGATGAAGCAGCAGATAAATGCCTAACGTCCTAACAAGTCTGCTTGAGTGTGCAGCTCTCAGTGCTGTGAACTGATGCTGCCCCCACTCCCCTCACCCTCCAACAACAGATCCCACTGTTTTCCCCTTTCCCCTTCCCCATTTTCATTCTGCCCTTAAGTGTATCCCACCCCCACTTAAATCCCCCCACCGATGCCCTCTAAACCAGTTCCTCTGGCAAAGCATTCCATGCTGTCGCCACCCTCTCAGTGAGAAAGTGCCTCCTCATCTTCCTTCTGAACCTCCCACCCTCCAACTTTAGACTATGCTGTCTTGTAATTCCTACCTTCCTAATTTTAAACAGATCCTCCTGACTTACCTTATTAATGACCTTCAAGTATTTAAATGTCTCAGTCATATCCCTCCTGTCCTCAAGAGAGTACATGTTGAGCATCTGTAGCCTATCCTCATAGGACTTTTCCCTCATCCCACTCAACATCTTGGTTGCTCTCCTCTGTACCCCCTCCAATAGTCTGATGTCCCTTTTTAAGTATGGGCACCAGAACTGCACGCAGTACTCCAAGTGAGGCTGCACCAATGTACTTTATAGCAGCAGGATCACATCCTCACTCCTTGAGGAGATCCCCCTTGCCGTACACTCCAGCTGCTACTTTCCTACACTGTGTGGAGTGATTCAGATGGCCTGTAACTAGCACACCCAGATCGTTCTCCTCAGTGGATACCAGTAACTGCACACCTCCCAGCTTACAGCTAAATCCAGGATTCCTTTTTCCAAAGTGCATAATCCTGCACTTCTTAGCACTGAAGCCCAACTGCCAGGTACTTGACCACCTCTCCAAGGTTTCTACATCCCTCTGCACCACCACCCACATCCACCACTGCACCCAGTTTAGTATCTTCTGCAAACATACGCATCTGACTCTGAACCCCAACTGACATATCAGCTACATAGATGTTGAATAACATTGATCCCAGCACCGAGCCCTGTGGGACCCCACTTATGACCTCCCATGGTGTTGATTCTTCCCCCATTACCACCACCCTCTGCTGCCTTTTTTCCAGCCAGTTACCAATCCGGCTGAACACCCTATCACTAACAACCAAGTCCCTCAGCTTGCCTATCAGTCCCCTGTGAGGCATCGAGTCAAAGACCTTGCTGAAATCCAAGTACAGAACATCCACTGCTTTACCCTCATCCAGAGCCTTAATCACCCAGTCATAAAAATCCACATGGTTGGTCTGACAAGACCTTCCCTGTGTGAACCCATGTTGCCTTTCATCTAAGAGACAATTCTCCTCCAGAAATGCCATTATTTTTTTCCCTAAGGATGGTCTCCAATAGTTTACCCACAACAGACATGAAACTAATTGGCCTGTAGTTCTCTGGATCATCCCACGAGACTCCTTTGTGGATGGGCACCACATGCGCCATCCTCCAGTCATGGGGCACACAACCTGATTGAATAAACGTGTTGAAAATGTCTGTCAGAGGCTCCACCAGCAACTCTGCAAGTTCTCTCAGAACTCTCGGGTTTATCCCATCTGGCCCTGGTGCTTTATCTATTCTCAGAGCCCTTAGACCCTCCAGTACCCTCTGACTATTGATATCCTCATCCACTATCCTTGCTGCCTTAACATTCAACTCATTTCTCTGCCCATTATGACTAGGGTGTGCCAACTGAACAATGGAACATTTACAGCAAAATCCCCCACAGAGACAATTTTGACAGGTTTCATAATGGTCGCTGTGGGGACCTAAGCTTAATGTCACGCACCGCTGATATGTCACCCCCCTCAAATCCAATCCAGCCTGGTAGTTGATAGTCTTTAGAGCAGGATGGGGCACAGCCCCAGCATGGAGGGTTTGGGGGCATCCCTCCAAGAGAAACACTCTAATGTCGGACAAGCGAAATTGCCACTCACACCAACACCCTGTGGTCATGCCCAGCATCATCCCCTCAACCATTCATCAAAATCACTGATTTTCTGCTTAACATATAAACTAGCTCTAGGCACAGGCATTTCACTATGCTGAACTTCGACAATGGTGTTGTCGATTCAGCATAGGTAAACCGATGACTAGGTAACCTCCTCCCCCTTATAAAAGCTGAACAAAAATATTCATTAAATACCTCTGCCTGTCCATCCCCTTATCTTCCCATCCCTTATGTGTCTTAATTCTAGAGATCTGCTCCCTGCACC
The DNA here is from genome assembly GCA_016271365.2 of Neoceratodus forsteri. NCBI lineage: Eukaryota > Metazoa > Chordata > Ceratodontiformes > Ceratodontidae > Neoceratodus > Neoceratodus forsteri. The sequence continues at coordinate 797,263,116 of CM057459.1, read as the reverse complement.
TCCTTCTGTCCCTGATGTACTTGGGAAAAAAACCTTTCACCCTGCCTAATCCTCTGAGCAAGCCTTATTTCCTTCTCAGCCTTGGCAGCCCTTACCACCCTTGTCACCTCCCCTAGAACTCCTAATATAATTCTCCTTATCTGCTTCATTACCAGTCCTCTTATAGTTTCTAAAAGCCTCCCTTTTTTCCCTCGCCCTCAGCTGTACTTCCCTGGTCCACCAGCTTGGTTTATTAGACCTTGCCTTCTTACTTCTCCACACAGTACAAGAGTTAGTGGCCTCCACCAGTCCTAACCTTAAGATTTCCAAATTTTAGACGGTATCCATGTCAGATTTTATACTAGCCACATGCTTCCCTGGTACTTCTGCCATCCTACTGTAATCAGCCCTCCTAAAATCAATAACCTTTGTGGCTGTATTTGTCTTATGACTGTCTAACTCAAGTGCAAACCATACAGGTGCTATAATGACACCCCACTATGGGAGCATCCACCATCACTTCCCTTACTTGATTGCCATCTGACAATACAAGGTCCAATACATTGCCCTCTCTCATAGGATCCCTTACCAGCGGAGACAGGAGCACATCCTGAAATGCATCCAGAATAACCTGTTCCCTGCCGCTGTTAGATTACATTTTGGCCCAATCTTCCCCAGGCAGGTTGAAGTCTCTAATCACCACTGTGCTGCCCCTTCAGCAATTCCGCTGTATAACACTAATTAACTCCTTGTCCTTCTCTTCATCTGGGATGAAGGTCTATACACCACTCCTAGCTTACCTTTCTTGGTTTTTGACTTACATAAATTAATCCACAAGGATTCCGTATCCCCTTCATCCCCTTCCTCCCTATGACAATCTATTCCTCCCCTTATGTAGACAGCCACCCCATCTCCCCTACCAGTTTCCCTGTCCCTCCTAAACAACCTAAAGACTGGGATTATTAAGTCCCATTCTCTATCATGATTTGCCTACGTTTCAGTGATGGCGGCAATATCTACACCCCCTTCTGCCAGAAGTGCTTGGACCTCTGGCATCTTATTACCTAGGATCCTCGCAATCATGGAGACAACCGCCCATCCTTTCCCATGACTCTCGTCCCCTCTAATTCTTTCCTCATACCCCCACCAGTACCATTCTTATGCCCTACATCCCCCCCAGTGGGGTAGGCAATGGCCCACCACTGGCCCTAGCCTCCAAATGCTTGATATGTATCCCCCCTCACTAGTTTAAACCAAAATAAGATGTCAGAAACTCCTAAAACTTATTTTTAAGAACTTCTGTCCCCTCTTTACTGGAATGCAACCTGCCTGGGGCATACAATCTACTATTTACCCATGTGTCTCCCCAGTTCCCTACCAACCCAAATCTCATAGATTTACACCATACCCTCAACCATTCATCAAAATCACTGATTTTTCTGCTTAACATATAAACTAGCTCTAGGCACAGGCAGCACCTCTGAAAAGGCAATGGACCTTGCTTCATTATCATATACCCTTGCCAGTTCCTTAAACCTTGCTATGACCTCCATAAAACTGTTATTCACTAAGTGATCTGTGCCTAGAGGTACTACGAAATGAGGTTTTCATCCCTGTCTCCTATCTCCTGCAGGGTTGATACTCCTCACTCTATGCACCGTCATCGCTGGAAAGCAATACACCCATACTGAGCTCTTCCTATTCCTATCCCCCAATCTGATACCTTCACTAATAGCATCACCAAAAATTATGACTTCATAATCCCCTTTTGGTTGTTTGAACTTTATTACCCCATCAATGTCCTTGTACATTTCCCCTTGCCCCACTGATTTTACCTCTCTGATAGTTCTCTTGTCACCCACTGCATGCAACGCCTCCTCCCTTAGAACATTATTACCCCCTGTCCCATAGCTACTACATTCCCCTCCTCATCCTCCAAAATCCCCCCAACAGCTACCAATTCCAAAAGTTTATCTACCTCCAAGTCCCCATCCTTGTCATTATTCATGTCTCCTTGTCCCACTGATTTTACCTCTCTGATAGGCTACCTCATCACCCACTGCATGTATCACCTCCCCTTGGAATAATATTACCCCCTCTCCCATAGCTACTGCATTCCTCGCCTCATCCTCTGAAATCCACCCAATAGCTACCAATTCAAGATTATCTACCTCCAATTCCCCATCCCCTTCCACCTTCCTATCCTTGTTACTCTCAACTGACTTATCTCTCCTGAAACCTCCTTGCATCACCCTATCATTCATTCCAACATTTTGAATTCCAGTAAAAGCACCTTCTAATATTGAACACCTGACCCCTTCCTTGCTATTCCATTACTGTCTTGATACCTCTAAGTTTCCAATAACAACTCCCCTTTTAACACCTTTACCCCCCCACTATCCCCTTCCTTGCTTCATTATTCCCTCACCTCATATTCCCTACTCTTACCTTTTCCCTATTTCTAGCCACCATTGATCCACACCAGTCCTGTTTGACTATACCTTGCAGATTACTTAACAGAGCATACCTATTCTGCACCCTGACCAGATTCCCACTGCCATTCCAATTTCCTATTTCTACCTGTTGAGCCCTCTCTTTTCCCCCATTCCCACTACTTCCCTCTACCTGACAGTCCCCATTCCTCCAATTACCACTACCTTGTCCAAACCATGATCCCCCGCCATAACTCTTCCTTCCCCCAAATCCTTGTATAATATTACCCACACTCCCTTTCCTTCCCACTACTTGCCAACCTCCCATTCCCCCAACTCACACTTCCTTTGCCATTCATTTTAACTGTCATACCTGCTTCCTCATTCTCCACCCTCATGTCTCGACCACTCTCCTTTCTTACCCAGTCCCTCCAGCATTCTGGAATAATTGTCTCCCTAGGAGTGATTCCAACACCACACACCCCCCCCCATTATCCCATTCCCTCCTAACTCATTGGTAATCCTGTATTCATTACACACATTCATACTTCCTCCACTGTTTTGTATTTCCAGCTTCCTTCTCAATCTAGTGATCTCTGCCTCAAGTTGAATCAACCTTCTACAAATTGGACAAAATCCCAATCTCCACAACATAGACATAAACACTGCAGCACCACATCCATTACAACCAACTATCCTACCCCAACCCCCCTCTTACCCCATTTCTCCACTGCTCTTTTCTAATACCAGTCCATTCTCCCCAACCCATTCTTTTGTCCTTCCCCTCACCACTCCCCTTTTGCAAAAATATCCCACCTCAAAATGCATAGTAAGCACCTGCTAATGTTCTTTAATGGTCAGTTACAATAGTCTGTGCTCCAAACTGCAACCCAAAATTAAAAATAATCCCAGTTTTAGGCATTTAGATCCCCTGAAGATAATGACTAATATTTCTGATTCCCTGAAGATAATTATTAATATTGCTAGTTTAGTTATTAATCACATTATCATAAACACTTCACAGTTGTAACACTGTGACATACTACTTCCATCAAACTGAGTGTATCCTCCCTAGTTATCAATATTACCATTACAGTTCCCAGATCAAAAAAGTGTATACCTTTAAAAACAATCAGAATTACCACACAGCTGAGCACCGCTAAGCACACTCCTTCAAGTTATTCCTCAAAATCATTTATAAAGTATACAATACCTTTTTATCCAAAATCACTTTAAAAAGTGTCTTGCTAGTACCAGCAGCTTTATAATAAATATCTGGAATTTACATCCACTCCACACTGACTTTACATGCTGGAACATTGTGTAAATATTAAAGTCCCCAAAATGAATTCACACCACATAGATATCATAATAAAACTGACTGTGACAAATGCTGAAATGTGTACTCACATAATAACAAGCCACTTTAATGCACAGCCAACCCCATCTTGTTAACTAAACTTGCAAAATTCAGCTTTGTACTATACTACACCCACTTTCCCCTTAATTAAAAGTATACTTGGTAAAGATAAACAATAGACCCACCGCTGGGCAGTGCCTGCCTGCTACTACTGTTTAGCTGAGCATTTAAGAATGTTAACTAAATATAAGCAGAGAAGCCTGTCCCCCCTTTATATAATGATGAAATGATGCACACACTTTATTTCAGATACCTACCACCGGGCAGTACCTGCATGCTACTACCATTTAGCTTAGCCTTTAAGAATGTTAACTGAATGTAAGCAGATAAACCTATCCCCCCCTTTAAAAAATGATGAATTGATGCCCACACTCCAAATAAATAACACTGAAGTGTTAACCTCTCCCTGCTTAACTAAAAACCCAGTCCCTTGAAAAGATGCTGTAGCACTTAAATAACAATTAAAAATGAATCCCTCCCTACTTAATTTATATCCCAACCCCTTGCAATATGACTCCTACTTTAAATTTAACAACCCAATAAATTAATGCATTCCTAAATAGTACCTTATACCCTTTATAAGCAACAAACAGAGTGCCTGTACACACAAATTCTAGTGAAAATTAGTTAAAATGACCCCTTTTCTTCTGTGTTTGGTTTGCTTATTCAAAGTAGTGACAACCTGCCTCCAATCCTCATTTCCACCCCTCCTCTCAAACAGTGTTTAATAAATGTGTGTAGGCAGGGGTTGGGGTGGGTCAAAATTCTCCTTCTCAGCACTGCTCATACAATTCATATTAATTAATATAATATGTAATATATTAATGTGTAATTTTACATTTTAGGAATTTTCCTTATGTCCCCTAAAAAAGCCATACCTCGACTGTGGCTACAAATTGTTCCCCTCAACTGACACAATGGGGAGACATAATTCTTGAGATTAATAGACTCAAAAAAAAAATGACAGCACAACTACAAAAAAGATTACCAGTGTTACAAAACAGATGGAACTCCTGTTTAATGTATATCATTGCTCGAAGACTAGATGTAACACTATAATGACAGAAGGAATCCTTAGGATGACAGAGAAAGGGGAGATACTGCTGATGAGGGACCTGAATATGCCAGATGATAACTGGAGCACCACTGCTGCAGCCACATCCAAGAGCAGGGCCATTCTCAATGCCCTAGAGGGGGCATGCCTCAGACAGCTAGGGTTGGAACCCACTCAGGAGGGAGCAATCTTAGACCTGGTACTCTCAAATGGGGATGGAAAGAGGATCTCAGATCTAGAAGTGAGTAGCCATCTGGGAACAAGTGACCACCAAACAGTGTGGTTCACAATAAACTTAGCTACAGAGTCAAGCCATACTGAAGGTACTGGACTTCAGGAGGGCTCATTTTGTCAAAATGGGAGAGTGCCTCAGAAAAGCACTAGCAAACAGGCAAGAAGGTGGGGTGGAGCAACAATGGGGAAACATCAAAATTGTCATCACAGAGGCAACAAGCCTTTGTATAAAGCAAATAAACAAATCAAAATGAAAGAAAAAAAAACACTATGGTTCTCAAAAGAAGTGGCAGGAAAAGTTAGGGAGAAAAAGATAGCATTCAGGAAGTATAAGGAAACACAGAAGGAGCAGGACAGAGAACTGTACCAGTTAAAGCAGAAGGAAGAGGGGAAGACAATCAGAATAGCAAAGGCCCAAACAGAGGAAAAGATAGCCAACTCAGTTAAGAAGGGGGATAAAACCTTTTACAGGTACATTAGGGAGCGAAGAAAGGCTAAGGCAGGGACACTCCCTGTCAGCATGATATAACCCCCTCCCCCATTTGTTGTGTGCCAAGGGGGTGCCCAATCCCCCTCAGCATCATGCCTCCCACAAACAGTCGTTCTTTGCTGACGGGGGCCCAACCCCATCCAGCCTAAGTACCCCCAATCTCAGAAAAAGGCAGCCCACCCCAGTGTGCTGAAAGCAGCCTGAAAAAAACTCCCATGACGCCTTTTTCTTTTCTTCTCCCTGAAACAAAGGAAACGTCCCACGCCGGTCGCTGTCCCTCCCCAACCCGCACCCACCCACTGCGCACCCTACCTCCCCACACACCTCTCACCACATACTTACCTCCGAGCCTGTGTGAAGATCTTCGTGGATGGAACAACGCCTGCACTCTTCAAAGCTCGACCGCGAAGTGAAGAAATGCCGGTAAGCTGTATAATGGCATAAATAGTTTTTTTTCAACTTTGGTGTATATCTCAGGCATTTTTGGGAATTTTGGCACCAAATGCTCCACATGGGGTTATTGGGACCAATCCTCATGAATTCAGTCACTGTCATGGCATTATTCAGTCCCAAAAGGTAATTTTGCAGTCACTGCACAGAATCACCTTCTGGGACCTATTAACAAAACAACAGTGCCAGTGTTCATGAGATGGGCTCTCAAAAATCCTATGTTGTAAATTTGGTGAAAAAAATCAAAAAAATGACTGTTTTATGAGTATGCGTTGCACACTTTTCACGTATGCTGGTAACTTCTCGAATTTGTAATGTTTTCACTCCAGATTTTCAACATTGCCATTTTTCCACACCTAAATATGAACAGTACAGCTGTCATTTTTCACATCCTGACTGAAATGTGTTTTCACACTTCCGGTGCAGAATAGCGTGGTCGCTGTGGGAAATCAGTGTTCAGGACAGATTAAAAACAAATTACAGTGACACCGTTCATGAGCAGAGGTGCTAAAATGCCTATGTTGAAAATTTAGTGACATGAAATGACTGTTACGACCGGACATTGCACAGTTTCCATGCACCCTCGTAATTACGTGCATTTGTTATATTTTCACTCCAGATTTTCAACATTGGCATTTTTTCACACCTCCTTATGAACAGCATAGCTGTCATTTTTCATATCCTGCCCCAAATATGCATTTACACATCTGGTGCAGAACAGCACAGTCTCTGTGGGAAATCAATGTTTGGGACAGATTAGGAAAATCATAGTGACACTGTTCATGAGCAGAGGTCACAAAATGACTTTGTTGAAAATTTGATGAAAAAATTCCACTAAATGACTGTGTTACGCGCATGCATTGCGCAGTTTCCACGTAAGCCTGGAAGTTCAAGTATTTTTAATATTTTCACTACAGATTTTCAACATTGCCATCTCTTCACACCTCCCTATGAATGGTACAGTTGTCATTCTTCACATCCTGCCCGATCTGTGTTTTCCTACATCTCGCGGAGAATGGCACGGTTGCTGTGGGAACTCAAAGTTCGGGACACATTAAAAGAATCGCAGTGCCACTGTTCATGAGAAGAGGTCCCAAATGTTTTCCTGAGGTGGGGGTCACAAAAAGGTCATGTTGAAAATTTGTAGTGCAAATACCAACAAATGCCGAGGGCATTAGGGTGTCTAACCATAACATCCCACCCTGTACAGACTGACAGGCATCAGGGGTGTGCCTTTGGATTGCCAACTGTAATGCTCATGCCATTCCAACTCCACCCCACCACCCTGCAGCCAGTGACAGGCATTGAGGTGTGCCTTGAACTCTTCAGCCCCAGAGTTCACCCCCATTCTCCTATAATGCACCCATTTCTGTGTATGTCCTTATGGAATGGGATGACTGTACAGCTGAACACCCCAAGGCACACCTCAACACGTGTCGGTGTCTGCAAGATAGGGTGAAATGGCATGAACGTTATGGGCGATGACCCAAATGCATACTCCAATGCCTGTCCAGCTCTGCAGGGTGTAGGTGGGGTTAACGTGAAGTTCAATACTTCACTGCCATTCCTATTCTGCATCTCTCTAACTCCTGCATTTCCAATGCTAATACCAGCAAGCAAACATTCAGCATTGACAAATGCTTGTTCTTATATTGGAACATGTTAGACTCTTTCAACTTGTTAATGCCCTTAAGGTGTTAGAATGTTTCAATCATATCACCTCTCTCCCTCCTTTGCTCTATGGTATATATATTGAGCTCCGTTAATCTGTCCTCATATGTTTTCTGATGCAGTCCCTGCACCATTTTGGTTGCCCTTCTCAGGACTGCCTCCATTTTGTTAATGTCCTTATGAAGGTATGGCCTCCAGTACTGCATGCAATACTCCAGATGGGGCCTAACCAGTGTCTTGTAAAGAGGGATTATTACCTCCCTCTTATGACTTGTGATACCCCTACTAATACATCCCAACATCCCCCTAGCCTTACCTACTGCTTTAGTGGTCTGCTTGGATGATTTCATTGTGTGCTGAGGTTCTTTATCTGTAATGATGATGCCCAAGTCTCTTTCTTCCCTTGTGACTGTCAGCAACTCCCCTCCCAACCTGTATGTGGCTTCAGGGTTTCTCTTCCCTATGTGCATGATCTTGAACTTCTTTGTGTTAAACCCCAGTTGCCACTCTTCTGACCATTTTGCTAGTTTATCCAGATCTCTTCTCATTCTGCCCACCCCATCCGGATCATCTACTCTGTTGCAGATCTTGGTGTCATCTACAAACAGACAAACCTTACCCTCCAGTCCATCTGCAATGTCGCTGATGAAGATATTGAAGAGAACTGGCCCCAGAACTGATCCCTGAGGTACCCCACTTGTGACTTGCATCTCTTCTGACTGAATACCATTTACCACCACTTTCTGTTTTCTGCCCGTCAACCAGTTTGCCACCCAGTTGACCAACTTCTGACCCACCCCGAGACTACCCAGCTTGTTAATCAATCTTTTGTATGTAACAGTATCGAAAGCTTTGCTGAAGTCAAGGTAGGTGACATCAACTGCTCCCTCTTGGTCCACCACTCTGGTTACCCAGTCAAAGAAATCTATGAGATTAGTTTGATAGGACCTTCCTGTTGTAAACCCATGCTGTCTTGGATCCTCTGCTCCTATGGATTCTAGGTGTTGCACTATCCTTTCCTTAAGGAGTGCCTGCATAATCTTGCCCACTACTGAGGTAAGACTGATTGGTCTGTAGTTCCCTGCTCCTCCCTGCTACCACTCTTGTGAAGCGGGATCACATGATCCCTTCTCCAGTCTTATAGGACCTCTCCTGCTCAGAGAATCACTAAACAGTTCTGATAATGGCTCTGCTAATTTCACCCTTAGCTCCTTCAGTACCCTGGGATGTATGCCATCAGGTCCCATTGCCTTGACCACCCTGAGCTTATTGAGCTCTTGTAGGACCCTTTCTTTTGTGAAGGGACTAGTGCACACCTCCCTCCCCCCTGTGTCCATGGTGCTAGCTGTGGGCCCTGCCCCACCTTCTCCTCAGTAAATACTGAGCAGAAGTATCTATTTAGGATAGATTCCTTTCCATGGTCCTCCTACTCACACTCCCCCTTATCCCCTTTGATCTTAGCAATACCCCCTCTGGACTTTCTCCTTTCACTAATGTACCTATAGAAAGTCTTATCCCCTTCTTTTACTGTTTGTGCTAGTGTTTCCTCGGTTTGGGCCTTTGCCTGCCTTACTGCCTTCCCTGCTTCCCTTAGGGAAGTTTGGTATGCCTCCCTATCTTCGTCCCGCTGCATTGCCTCATATTTCCTGAAGGCCAGCTGTTTGGCTCTGACCTTTTCTGCTACTATTTTTGAGAACCAAAGTGGTTTCCTTCTTCTTTTGCACTTCCTTTTCTCTCTAACACAATGGGATGTTGCTTCAAGTATTGCATCCTTAATGCTTGCCCACTTTGTCTGTACCCCCTCATTTGTATTTCATCTTGCCAGGGCTAGCTTAACTCTGTTGGCCATCTTATCAAAGTCAGCTCCTCTGAAGTCCCATATTTTTGCCTTGGAATGGGATGATTTAGTTCTAGTGGCCAAATTGAACCACACTATGTGATGGTCACTGGCCCCCAGGTGACCTTCTACCTGGAGATCTGTGATCCTTTCCCTGTTAGTCAGTACTAGATCTAGGATAGCCATGTCTTTTGTGAGTTGTTATACCACTTATTTGAGGCCCTCCCCATGCAGGGTATCCACTATATGTCTAGTTCTGGCAGATGTTCCTGCTGGTATTGATTAATCTGTATCTGGCATGTTGAAGTCTCCCATTATCAGAACCTCCCCTTTAGCTGTCATGTTTTGTATATCTTCTAACAGTAATGTGTCTATGTCCTTCCCCTGATCTGGAGGCCTGTAGACAACCACAATTCATATGACTGTCCCATTTCCTGTTTCTAGGGTGACCTACAGTTCTTCTGACTCTTCATGTTTATTCTGAATTTCTGTAGCTTTGATATTTTCATTGACATAAAGGGCTACTCCACCCCCCTTTTTTGTACCTCGGTCTCTTCTGAACAGTACATAGCCGGGTACTGAAGTCTCCTAAGTGTGGTTACTGGTGAACCATGTCTCGCTAATGGCTATTGTGTCCAGTTTAGCCTCTCTCATTGTTGCCTGCAGGTCTGGGATCTTGTTACCCAAACTGCGAGCATTTGTGTACATGATTCTCCATTGGCCAGATTTCAGTGTGTTCATTGTTGGGTGAGGTCTGGCATTTCCCTTGTGCATTGTATGGGTGCGTATGGGTGTGTTAGTTCTTGGGTGAGGCCTGGCATTTCCCCTGTGCATCTCATGGGGAGCCAGACCATTTTCCTTACCTGATGATGCAAATGAACTACAAACATGCTGAACTCCTGTTTGATCACTAGCTGAGGGGGAAGGGTATTCTACCCATTTGACATATTGGGTGCTGCACCCCTCTCCCCATTTGCTAGTTTAAATATTCTGAAAAGACATCAAACTTCTGCCCCAATGCACTGACTCCCTCCTTAGTCAAATGCAGTCCATTGAATTTAAAGAACTTTCGCTCCCAAAACTGTTGCCAGTTGCCTACAAATTTGTGTCCTTTTTCCTGGTACCAGTTCTTGAGCCACATGTTTAGCTCTCCTATCTCCCCTTCTCTGACCTTCTGTCCATCTTCCCCCCTCTCCAACATTGGCAGGATCTCAGAGAAGGAGATGCCAGATGAAATGGATGATAGTTTGTCACCCAGCCTGGTCAGGTGTTCCTTGGTCTACACAACTGACTGGCTGGCAAGATCATTAGTCCCTATGTGTACCAGGATGTCAATGTTTTGTCCTGCTTCCTGTACAATTTTAGCAATGCGGTCAGTGTCTCTCCATGCTGATGTACCTAGAAGACATCTGACCATTACTCCTGGCTGGAGATAGGTATCAACTCCCCGAATCATGGAGTCTCCTATTTTGCTTTTTTTGTTTTGGTTCCTGTTTTGGATGAGTTTTGTTGTGCTAGCTCCTGTGCTTCAGTGTCCTGCTCTGAAGTGTCCTTTGCCCCTTTGTTTGATTTTGGAGATAGAGGCAGATACCTGTTTGTAGTTTTTATATGGTTTGTGGAGGTGGTATGTTGGAGAGCACTGAGTGATGGGGCACCCAATTTGCCCCTCCTAACCACCTGCCAACCTCCTGGACCAACTACCCTCTGCGGTCGAGGTGCTTCTGTTGAATGTTGGGGAAATGGCGGGTGGTTCTTATAATATATAAGTCAGAATAGCAAAGGCCCAAACTGAGGAAAAGATAGCCAACTCAGTTAAGAAGGGGGATAAACCTTTTATAGGTACATCAGTGAGCATAGAAAGACAAAGGGAGGGATAGTGAGGCTGAATAGAATGAACAGTGGGTGGGCAGAGGGGGACAGTGAAAAAGCAGGAATACTGAACGAATATTTCTGCTCAGTATTCACAAAAGAGGAGGGGGACGTGCCTAATCCAATTAACAGAAGCACTCTTTGATAGGGGGTCGATCCCAGTCCTTTCACAGAAGAAAGGGTTCTGCAAGAACTCCTAAAACTGAAGGTGGACAAAGCAATGGGTCTGATGGAATTCACCCCAGAATTCTAAAAGAATTAAGGGAGAAACTAGTGAAACCACTGGCTACTCTTTTTAATAAATCATGGGAGGATGGGGTGGTACCCGAGGGCTGGAGGAAGGCGGATGTGATTCCCCTTCACAGAAGTGGGACCAAGACAGAGGCAGGAAACTACAGACCTGTCAGTCTGACCTCTGTGGTAGGGAAAGTGATGGAGTCACTTCTGAAGGAAAGAATAGTTGAGTACCTAGAGGCCAGTGGAGCACAGTACCCAAGGCAGCATGGGTTCACAGTGGGAAGGTCATGTCAGACAAATCTAATAGATTTCTTTGACTGGGTGACCAAAGTAGTAGACCAGGGAGGGGCTGTGGACATGGCCTACCTAGACTTTAGCAAGGCATTTGACACAGTCCCACACAAAGATTAATAGTCAAATTAACCAGCCTGGGAGTGGGTCCCAGGGTGGTATACTTGGTAAAACATTGGCTGGACAACAGGACACAGAAGGTAATTGTAAATGGAGTCCACTCTGAAGAAAGAGGGTTACTAGTGGGTACATGAGGTTCAGTATTGGGTCCAGTCCTTTTTAATGTCTTCATCAGTGACATTGCAGAGGGACTGGAAGGAAAAGTATGCCTTTTTGCAGATGACACAAAGATCTGCAACAGGGTTGATACACAAGGAGGTGTGGAAAGGATGAAAAGGGACTTGGCAAGGTTGGAGGAATGGTCAGATGCATGGCAGCTAGGATTCAATGCAAAGAAGTGCAAAATAATGCACCTGGGAAACAAGAACCCAGGGGAAGAATACACAATGGGTGGAGAGGTAGTAACAATAACAAAAAAGGAAAGAGACCTGGGGGTAATCATATCAGATGACCTTAAGGTTAGCAAGCAATGTGAGAAGGCAGTAGGGAGGGCTGGGGGTATACTGGGATGTATAGGGAGAGGCATCATCAGCAGAAAACAGGAAGTTGTTATCCCTCTGTACAGACAGTTGGTGAGACCCCATCTGGAGTACTGTGTCCAGTTCTGGAGATCCCATCTCCACAAGGACATAGACAGGATAGTGGCAGCCCAGAGGAGGGCAACTAAAATGGTGCAGGGTCTGCAAGAGAAGCCGTATGAGGAGAGACTAAAGGAGCTTAATATGTATACCTTTAAGGAAAGAAGGGAGAGGGGGGACATGATAGAAACTTTTAAGTACCTCAGTGGAATCAACAAAGTCCAAGAGGGTAGCATCTTTCAGAAAAAGAGACTTGCAAGAACAAGGGAACACAATTTAAAGATAGAAGAAGGCGGTTCAGGGGCAATGTGATGAAGTATTATTTCACAGAGAGGGTAGTGGATGCATGGAACAGCCTTCCTGAGGAGGTTGTGGGGTCTAAAACTGTGGGAGAATTCAAGAATGCATGGGACAGACATAAGGCAATTCTTGTGGGGGGTAGGAAGAAATAGGCTGTTGGTTAACTAGGATCTGCGGCCTATCCTGTAGGTAGGGAAATGGGCAGACTAGATGGGCCTAGCGGTCCTTATCTGCCATCAAAGTCTATGTTTCTATGTTTCAATGTTTCTATGTCTATATTTCCTCCTGAATATACGATTTGAGGTGTGCCTTTTTCTGCCCATGCTGCCTGGAGCTGAGCCCTTAGATCTCCAATGGCCCAGCATGTAGGACAGTGTCCTAAATCCTATATAACTGCCCTTTTGAAAAGTGCCCCGCAGTACCTGCAGGTAATAATATCCATTCCAGATAAGTTGCTGGGTTTATAACCTGGTCAGAGTAATTAGAAGGAGGAAAATGAAAGCAAAAGTTTGATCATGTGTTTTGTTTGTTTGTTTTTGTATAACTTGTTATAACAAGTTAAATTACCTGTGCCCCTGTAAATGAGGTCACTGTGTGGATACCTTTCTGATCCACCCCTTCCTGCTTTGCTACAGAAAATGTCCCAACTGTGCTACCCTATAAAATGAGTGTACTGTGGGGTGCTTGGGGATGTGGGTGGGTGTCTTGGGCCCTTCCCCTGCTGAAAAAGAAGAATCACAGATGAAAGAAACAAGGAGGTAAGAGCAGAAACAATCAACCAACAACAAATGCAGTAGCCCTGAAGGCCTATCCTAATGATAGATAAAACTGTAAAACCTCTAAAGCACCACCTGTAATAATTTCACAGAAGATATACCCTGTAAGAAACACTTTGCTACAGAGAAAAATAAAGCAGTAACAGAATATATACCTTGCAAAATACAATTTGAATCAGAAGATTACAGCAGTAATTTGTAAGCACAAACCTGTAGGCACACCCTGTAATAATGCAGCAGAAAGTATACCCAGCAACAACAATTTGAATCAGAGAAAAAGAAAGCAATAAAATGTCAGCGACAAACAGTAACAACTCCTATGAGTACAAAAGAAAATAGTAATAACACACAGTAAATCTGCCTAGCCAAAATAAGCCTTAATCCTTTTCCTGGCTCTGGTAAGGTTCCTTGCTCTGTCCTTACAAGCAACCTAGAAGTAAAGAGCTCAGGTGAAGCTATGTTCTTTGGCCAGCAAACCTAGTCTTCCACCTCCAAGATATCAACTAACCTTACCTTTTAACCCTTCCTTCTGTTGGAAGTTACTGGCAGTTTGTCAGCTCCACCCTCCAGTTACACACCTAATCCCCTGGAAGAGCTGTGGGAGAAAAGCAATTAGCTCCTTCAATGTGAGAAGGAGACTGCAACACCTCTGAGACAAACCAAAAACCTTTCAGCAAAAAAATAAATTAAAATAGTGGCAAAGAGTAATTTTGCTTTATCTAATGATAAAAAAGTCGCACAAATGTAAGCACCACCTGTAATAATTTCACAGAAGACATATCCTGTAAGAAACACTTTGCTACAGAGAAATATACAGCAGTAGCAGAAGATATACCTTGCAAAAGACAATTTGAATCAGAAGATTACAGCAGTAATTTGTAAGCACAAACCTGTAGGCACACCCTGTAATAATGCAGCAGAAAGTATACCCAGCAACAACAATTTGAATCAGAGAAAAATAAAGCAATAAAATGTTAGCAACAAACAGTAACAACCCCTGTGAGTACAAAAGAAAATAGTAAAAGCACACAATAAATCTGCCTAGCCAAAAGAAACATTAATCCTTTTCCTTGCTCTGGTAGGGTTTCTTGCTCTGTCCTTACAAGCAACCTAGAAGAAAAGGGCTCAGGTGAAGCTATGTTCTTTGGCCAGCAAACCTAGTCTTCCACCTCCAAGGTATCAACTAACCTGACCTTTTAACCCTTTCTTCTGTTGGAAGTTACTGGACGTTTGTCAGCTCTACCCCCAAGTTACACACCTAATCCCCTGGAAGAGATGTGGGAGGAAATCAATTAGCACCTTCAATGTGAGAAGGAGACTGCAACACCTCTGAGACAAACCAGATCAACCCTGTTGCAGATCTTTGTGTCATCTGCAAAGAGACAAGCAATGGGGCCTGATGGGATTCACCCCTGAATTCTAAAAGAACTAAAGGGAGAACTAGTAAAACCACTGACTACCCTGTTTAACAAATCATTGGAGGATGGTGTGGTATCTGAGGACTGGAGGAGGGTGGATGTGATTCCCCTTCACAAAAGTGGGAGCAAGACAGAGGCAGGAAACTACAGACCTGTCAGTTTGACCTCAGTGGTAGGGAAAATGATGGAATCACTTCTGAAGGAAAGAATTGTTGAGCACCTAGAGGCCAGTGGGGCACAGGACCCAAGGCAGCATGGATTCACAGCAGGAAGGTCATGTCAGATGAATCTAATTGATTTCTTTGACTGAGTGACCAAAGTAGTAGACCAGGGAGGGGCTGTGGACATGACCTACCTAGACTTTAGCAAAGCATTTGACACAGTCTCACACAAAAGATTAATAAACAAATTAGCCAGCCTGGGAGTGGGTTCCAGGGTGGTAGCATGGATAAAACATTGGCTGGACAACAGGACACAGAGGATGACAGTAAACGGAGTCCACAGTGAAGAAAGGGGAGTTACTAGTGGGGTACGGCAAGGTTCAGTACTTGGTCCGGTCCTTTTTAATGTCTTTATAAGTGACATTGCAGGGGACTGGAAGGAAAAGTATGTCTCTTTGCAGATGACACAAAGATCTGCAACAGGCTTGATACAAAAGGTGGGGTGGAAAGGATGAGAAGGGACTTGGCAAGGCTGGAGGAATGGTCAAATGTATGGCAGCTTAGATTCAATGCAAAGAAGTGCAAAGTAATGCACCTGGGAAACAAAAACCCAGGGGAAGAGTACACAATGGGGGTGAGATACTGACAACAACAAAAATGGAAAGGGACCTGGGGTAGTTATATCAGATGACCTAAAGGTGGGCAAGCAATGTGAGAAAGCAGTAAGGAGTGCTGGGGGGATACTAGAATGCATAGGGAGAGGCATCACCAGTAGAAAACAGGAAGTTGTTATCCCTCTGTACAGACAGTTGGTGAGACCCCATCTGGAGTACTGCATCCAGTTCTGAAGACCCCATCTCTGCAAAGACTTAGAAAGGGTGGAGGATGTCCAGAAGAGGGGAACCAAAATGGTGCAGGGTCTGCACCAGAAGACACATGAAGAAAGATTAAAGGAGCTAAATATGTATAGCATCGAGGAAAGGAGGGAGAGAGGGGACATGATAGAAACTTTGAAGTACCTCAAGGGAATTAACAAAGTCCAAGAGGGTAGCATATTTCAGAAAAAGAGATGTGCAAGAACAAAGCAGCACAATTTGAAGTTAGAGGAGGGACTGCTCAGAGGTAATGTGAGGAAGTATTTTTTTCATAGAGAGGGTTGTAGATGCATGGAACAGCCTTCCTGAGGAGGTCATGGAGTCAAAACAGTGGGTGGATTCAAGAATGCATGGGACAGACATAAAGCAATTCTAATGGGGGGTAGGAGTAAGTAGGCTGTTGGTTAACTAGGATCTGCAGCTTATCCATTAGGTAGGGAAATGGGCAGACTAGGTGGGCCAAGCTGTCCTTACCTGCCATCAAATTCTATGTTTCTGTGTTTCTGTTCCCCTTAATTAGAAAACAGGTAGATCAAAGGAAAGATAAAAAAACAGACCAGACAGTCTGAACTTCAGTGAAGCAGAAAATCATATCTGTACGCAAAAATAGGGACCTGGCTCAACCCCCTCTAACACTGATTTGAGCTATTCAAACATAACCTTAAACATGAATGCTTGGATCTGTTTACTGATGGCAACAGATAATGTAACTCATGTAAAATGGTTGACAATATCTTGTTCTAAGAATCTACATGGAGTTGTGTAATAAAACTTCAAATAAAAACTACGTTTAAGTCATACAAAAGCTATGCAAACATCAGCTCCACTTTACCTACTGGGAAGACTGGGAATGATCAGTCTGCTGCTGCTGAGACCTGCCCCCTGACGAATACCCCATTTTGGGTTGAAGTGCTGGGGCTTTGTGTGCTTGTCTGGGCGTTTGTCACAATAAATCATTTCGCAACTAACAATTTTTTGTTAAGTCTCTTATGTCTATGAGTGCTGTGTTTCTTTTTCCATACTGCTGCACTGGAATGGGCTGAGGAATTAGGGTTGCCACCTATCCAGTTTTTGACCGGATAATCCGGTTTTTAGGGTCCTTATCCGGTCATCTGGTTTTGGTTACATGCAGTCCGGTTTTTGGGCCATTTTGAGTGCTCATATACTCTTAAAACTGATGTATCAAATCATTCACTGTTTTGGCTGCATTACATGTCCAGGTTACAAAGAAGTTTTGCTGTCACAGTGATTCAGACCTGCCTTTGTTTGTAAAACAAGACTGTCTGAGAGGTGTAAAGTATGGCCATTAAGATCATTAGCAGTAAATTAACCTATTCTTTTCCACTCAGAATTTTAAGTATGTTCTTTTACCGCTATGACAGGAAACAGTTTTTACACCTTTATGTGCTCTCATGTGTTTCTTTTTGTTTGTTCTATATTATGGTAAGTTTTAAACCCATTTTTGTTAAATTAATAATCCAACTTTTATTGCTTTTATCACTACATTTGCTCTAATTTTTTGTATTACCTGAACATTCCATGATATTAGCTACACTTTGACAGGTCATTCAGATAAACAGCATAGAATGGTGTATCTGAAATTGTGGAATGTCTTAGAAATATTAAAAGAAACAGCAGTAGCTGCTGAGGTAAAGGGGAACACAGTGCAGTATTAAGAGTACCACAAGCATTGATAATTAAGTTATCAAAAATTGGTCAAAGAATCAGAATACATGGCTGACATAGAAAGGAAAATGGGAGAGTGTTTAACAGAGGGCTAAGCAATAAGCTGTGGCTGAGCTTGGCACATCCAGCAGACCTGAGTTTGATTCTCACAACCTCTACTTAAATACTTTGTGACCCTAAGCAAGTCACTTAACCTTCCTGTGCTCCTGGGTCACTCCTGTAAAATGGGCTATGTGGCCTATGAGAGGTAACCTGGTTGCCAAAGAATAAAAATAAATAACTGAATAAATAAATCAAATAAATAACAGTATAAAAATAATTTCCTAACACTAGTAATGTCTATTCCAACATTACAAATGGCTTTGGAGGAGGAGTGATATACTCGCCAGTCATAAAAAGGGGTGGAGCCAGAGGTGGAGTTTGGGGTGTGGTTTCGGATCTGGTTTTTACCTCATCCAAAGGTGGTAACCCTATGAGGAATGGGGGTTTAAACATCAATTTCCCAAAGTTCTATTAAGCTTAGTTAAGTGTGGTATCACAATGAAGTGGGAGATGCCAACTTTTGAGTTAGCATACTGGTTTCCAAGTGAAAGAATAGGAAAGGAACATATGCCAAGTGATTAGGAACAGGGGGTTTAAGGAGATTCAGATTCAGGTGGCCATCTCAATCTAGCCATGCCCCACTGAATTTTAATAAATGTCCAGAAATGTTTTTGTTAAGGCTGTAACTACTCGTGATGATTAAACAACTTTGTTTGATGGTAGAATGATTTTGTCAACTGCTGGCTTAGTTTCTGTGGAATTTGGGGCCAAGATGCAATAATCAGCCTTAACAAAAAACTGGCCTATTTTGGAGATTTCAGCAGCCCCAACAAATCTTAAATGGTGCTTAAACCTTCATTGTGGAAGCCTCCTTAAAGAGGAATAGGATTGTAAGTAAACAAATGTTCAAAGACACTATAGGCTCAATTCTCAAAGCTCAGCGTAAGACACACCAACAGCGGCTTGTGCATGGCTTGCACTAATTGCTGGTATGCCCGGGGCCTGCACCTGATTTTCTATAGGGTAGGGTTCCAGTGCCTAAGTCTGGCAGCTTACAGCAAACCTGGCCATGCAACAAAAGAATGACTCACCTGAGTGGTTTGCCGCAAGCTGCAGGCAGTTGGATGGCACTCTTGGAGGGGATAAAAATACTTAGGTAGGTGAGTGCACATACACTGAACAGTACATGTAACAAGTAAAATATATTTCCTGGTGGCTAGCAGTCCCCCCTTCCCATCTCCTATCTGTTGTCAAATATAATAAAATAGTTCTCTAGAGGCTTGTAGTTCCCCTTCCTTGATTCCAGATGTCCTCTGTATGTGTAAATGACAAGACTCCCTGGTGTCTATTGATCCTCCCCATCTCTGTAAAATGTAAACATTTATTTATGTAGATTACATAGATTTTTCAAGCATTTATTTAGACTTGCGTCCATATTCTGCTTGCCTGCTATTTCATATAATTTCGTATTTGTTGAATATACTACTGTCAAACCTAGTTTTAAACTGTGTTATGGTACTACTACCCACTACCTCCACTGGTAAGTTATTCCATAAAGGAGGGCCCCTAAGGCTGAACCAATGCCTTCTCCGTTACTGTATTCCATTTTTGCAGAGTTAATTGTAGAGGATGACCTCTGCTGGGATGTTTTCCTTGCTTAATTGACAATCCGTAACTAGTTACCATTTGTTTGTTCTGAAGTGCTTTGTAGGTCATACACATATCCCCTCGTGTCCTTCTAAATTGCAGAGTATATAGTCCTAGCTTCTTAGTCTGTCTGGGTATGTGAGCCCAATACAGCCTGATGTAACTTTTGTAGCTCTCTTCTGAACCCTCTCCAATTTCATAATATCTTTCTTTTTATAGGGTGACCACACCTGCACCCCATACTCTAAATGGGGCCTAACCAATGAACGGTACAACGGGAGCATCACCTCACTATCTCTAATACCTATGTGTCTCAAGATACAATTTAAGTTGCGACTTGCCTTACTTACCACCATATTACAATGTTCACTAAAATGGAGGTCTGGTGTTATAGTTATTCCCAGGTCTCTTTCCTTTATGGAGATTGGCAAGACTCTGTTCCCAAATTATATTCTATGTTTATGTTATGTCTCCTCATGTGCATGATAGCACATTTATCCAGATTCAGGGCCAATTTGTGTTTGATTGTCCAATTATATATTTCATTAAGTGCTGATTGCAGAATTTGTCCATCTCCAACACTAGTCAGAGATGCCCCATTCTGCAGTCATCTGCAAATTTCGTCATCCAGACATTAGAGTGTGAGCACTTCAGGGTTGCCACCTATATGTTAAACAAACGAGGACCCAAGACGGAGCCTTGGGGAACTCCGCTTGTCACCCCCACCCAGTCAGACATGACCCTATTTACCGCCACTCGCTGTCTTCTATTCACCAGCCATTCTCTCACCCAGTTAATTATATTCAATTTTAGATTATTTTCTTCTAGGATGCTTATTAGTTCATCATGGGGGAGTTTATTGAATGCTTTAGAAAAATCCAAATAAGCCACGTCCACTGAGCCACCCTGGTCGATTATTCTGTTAACTTGTTCATAAAAGACCAGCATGTTTGTTTGACATGATTTTGATTTACTGAACCCGTGTTGTGTCTTATCCTGAAGATTATTCTGCTCAAGGTGTTCATTTATGATGTCTTTTAGCATACCCTCCAATACTTTGCTCAAAACTGATGTAAGGCTCACTGGTCTGAAATTTTCGGGTTTAGTTCTCAATCCCTATTTATGTTGATTGTGTGCAACACAAGAAACATATTGGCACAGCTTGCTGAGAAGCAGGCTGTGGAGGCACGGCACTGTTGTGACTAATACCCCCACAGCCTGCAAAGGCTTGTCCCGCATCTCCCAATGCCATTGCAGGCTGCTGGTGACACAAGTTTGGAACGTTTGCACCAACTTTTGACAAATCAGCAATCAGGGGCCGCCTCGTCATTGCAGCGTCTGCCATCCACTGCAATGAGGGAGTGACCTGTCTCTGCAGGGTGGATCTAGCAAGCCTGATATTGTTTATGAACATGGTGGTGGGTTGCCACCGTGTTCACAAACAATATAACCCCCCACCGTGTTATGTGCACGGGCACCAATCCCCATCGCTTGCAGTTCCCCAGTTCATTTTTAAGCCGACGGGGAGCCCAGTCCCCGTCAGCATTCTGTCATCCCCGTGTTTCATTTTCTGCCGAGGGGTGCCCAATCCTCGCCGACATAATGAAGCCCCCTCCTTTGTGTGCCGAGGAGGGTGCCCAATCCCCCATCGGCTATTGCTGCCCCTGCCAACAGAAAGCCATTGGTGACCCCCCACATGCTGTTATTCCTGCCAACAGGGTGCCCAATCCCCCATCAGCTATTGCTGGCCCCCCCAAAACAAAGCCGTTGGTGGCACTCTGGGAGCCCACCCCAGTGTGCCACATGCCCCTGTAAAAGAAAAAACTGTCCCGTGAAGTCTTTTGCTTTTTTTCCCCCTAAAAAGCAGAAAACAGTCCCTCGTAGTCTCCGTGCTGCCCACCCACCACCAGCACCCACCCACTGTGCACCCTGCCTCCCCACACCCCCCCTCACCCCATACTTACCTCCGGAGTCTGGCGTGATGATCTTCGGTGGACCGGGAACATGTCTGCACTCTTCCAAAGCCGACCGCGATCTCGGAAATGCCGGTAAGCAGTATAATGTAATGAATAGGGTTTTCAACTTTAGTGTATATTCGGGCATTTTGGGGATCCACCAAATTTTCAACATGGGGTTTTTGGGACCCTTCTCATGAATGTTGAATTGTCATCTATTAATCGCCCCCAAAAGGTGATTTTGCAGTCACTATGCGGAATCACCTTTGGGGGCTGATTAATGAAATGACAGTGCCAGTGTTCATGAGGTGGGCGCTCAAAAAGCCTATGTTGCAAATTTGGTGGAAAAAATCCCCAAAATGACTGCTTTACGCACACTCGTAACTTCATGAATTTGCAATATTTTGATGCCAGATTTTCCACATTGGCATTTTGTCACACCTCCTTGTGAACAGTATAGCTGTCATTGTTCACATCCTGGTGGAAATGTGTTTTCGCACTTCCGGCACAGAATAGCGCAGTCACTGTCGTAAATCAGTGTTCGGGACAGATTAAGAAAATGACAGTGACACTGTTCATGAGTAGAGGTCCTAAAATGGCTATGTTGAAAATTTGGTAACGATACTCCATAAAATGACTGTGTTATGAGTGTGCATTGCGCAGTTTGCACGCACGCTCATAACTTCGCGAATGTATAATATTTTCACTCCAGATTTTCAACATTGCCATTTTTCCACACCTACTTATGAACAGTGCAGCTGCCATTTTTCCCATCCTGGCCGAAATGAGTTTTCGCAGTTCCGGCACAGAATAGAGCGGTCGCTGTGGGAAATCACTGTCCGGGACAGAGTAATAAAATGACAGTGATACTGTTCATGAGCAGAGGTCCTAAAATGTCTGTGTTGAAAATTTGGTGATGATAGCCCATCAAATGAGTTGCGTTGCACGCTTTCCATACACCCTTGTAACTTTGCAGATTCGTAATATTGTCATACCACATTTTAAACAATGGCAATTTTTCTCACCTCCTTATGAGCAGTACAGCTGTCATTTTTCACATCCTGAGTGAAATGTGGTTTCACAGTTGCGGCACAGAATAACGCGGTCGCTGTGGGCAATCAGTATTCGGGACAGATAAAGAAAATGACAGTGGCACTGTTCATGAGCAGAGGTCGTAAAATCCTTATGTTGGAAATTTGGTGACAAAACTCCATAACAGGACTGTGTTACAAGCGTGTGTTCAATTGTTTCCACGCACGCTTGTAACTTCGCAAATTTGTAATATTTTCACGCCACATTTTCAACAGTGGCATTCTTTCACACCTCCTTATGAACAGTACAGCTGTCATTTTTCACATCCTGGCTAAAATATGTTTTTGCACTCCTGACAGAGAATAGCAAGGTCGCTGTGGGACATCAGTGTTTGGGACAGATTAAGATGGAAAGAGTGAGAGGGGGGAGTGACTGAGCTAAACTGATCTCTGTTGGGACTGCTTCAGATTTGTTTGTGGGCAGAAAAAGGCCCCAACGCAAGAGGCCAGTACAAAAGGGCAGCCTGCAGCAGTGGGAGAAACAGAACGAGGGAGTGAGGGAGGGAGGGAGGGGGAGTGAGCGAACTCACTGGAGCGCTGTCAGGACTGCTGAAGATTTCTTTGTGGGCAGAAAAAGGTGTCAATGCAGGCAGGGGCCCAGTAGAAAAGGCCAGCCTGCAGTGGTGGGAGAAACAGTATGAGTGAGTGAGACAGGAGGACTGAGTGAGTTCAACAGAGCTCTATCAGGACTGCTGTGGATCTCTTTGTTGGCAGAAAAAGACACCAATGCAGGCAACAGCCCTTCACAAAAGGGCCGCTTGCAGCGCCAGGACAAACAGAATGAGCATGTGACAGACAGAGACTGAGCGACCTCAATGGAGCTTTTTCGGTACAGCATAAGATTTATTTGTGGACAGACAAAGGTGCCACCACAGCCAACAGCCCCGTACACAAACGCAGCCTGCAGTGCCAAGAGAAACAGAACGAGTGAGTGACAGAGCGGTAGTGAGTGAGCTCAACGGAGCTCTATTGTGACTGCTGTGGATTTCTTTGTGGGCAGAAAAAGGTGCCAACACAGGCAGGAGCCCAGTACAAAAGGGCAGCCTGCAGCACCGGCAGAAACGAAACGAGTGAGTGAGAGAGGGGGACTCAGCAGGCTCAACAGACCTGTGTTGGAACTGCTGCAGATTTCTTTGTGGGCAGAAAAAGCCACCAACAGTGGCAGGAGCCCAGTACAAAAGGGCAGCCTGCAGCGCCAGAAGAAACAGAATGAGTGAGTGAGAGAGGGGGTGTGAGCCACCTCAACTCAGCTCTGTCAGGACAGCTGCGGATTTCTTAGTGGGCAGAACAAGGTGCCAATGCAGGCAGGGGCCCAGTACAAAACAGCAGCCTACAGCACTGGAAGAAACAGACTGAGTGAGTGACAGAGGGGCAGTGAGTGAGCTCAACACACCAACACAATCAACATTCGGCATTGACAAATGCTTGTTTAATATGAGTATCACCACTGCCTCCTTCCAGTCCTGCACCACCTCCCCTCTGTCAAGGGCCGGCTGAAAAATATAAGTCAATGGGGTGCACTAGCATCTGCAATTTCTTGTAATACTCTTGGATGCATGTTGTCAGGTCCAGGTGATGTATTTTTATTGATATTTTTCAACCTGTTCCTAACTTCCACGACATCGATTTGAATGTCCCCTATTACTGATTTAGCTATATTTTTTAACTTAATTGATGAACTAGAGTTGAACACTGAGCAAAAGTAATCATTTTAAATATTTACTAGTTCTTTACAATCAGAAATATTTCCTTCCTTACCCTTAAATGGTCCAATACTGTTGTGCCCCTGCTTGCTTTTATTTATGTGTGCATAAAATAACTTATAATTATCATTCACATTCTTGGCCAAGTCTAACTCTTAAGCTGCTTTAGCTTTCTTAATAGCTTTTTTTGGTTGTTTTGAGCAAGTCCTTATATATCTTCATACCCTGAATGTCGTGTATGACGTAGAATTTTAAACATTTTATTCTTTTGTTTAACCATAGCTTTGATACTATTATTGAACCACCCAGATGTGATCTTCCTACTCTCATATTTCCTTTTTTAAGAATATATACAGCCACTTCCTTATTTATTTTTTTAACTAGATTCCCCCATGCTTCTTCAGTGTTAGTACCTCTGAACTCTCGTTCCCAATCCCAATTACTCAAAATATTATTTAGGGATGCAAAATCAGCTCTACTAAAATTAAATATTTGAGTAGGATTAGTGTTTGTGAGTTCCACCATTATCTCCTTAATGTTAAAATTCACAGAACAGTGATAACTAGTTACCTAAGGGGGTATTTACAACAATATCTCCCAACCGAACTCCCATATTAGTAAATATGAAATCTAGAATGTTACTTCCTCTGGTACCCTGGAGCACTTTTTGCTCCAATCCAGCATTGTCCATAGCTTCAAGGTACTGTTTGTCTACACTGGAACCTCTTTCCAGATTAACCCACTGTATGCCTGGTAAATTAAAATCCCCCCCAAAAGATATTATTTTCTGAGGGGTCCAAGTTAGAGATATGTTTAAGTATTATGTTGTCTGCCTGTATAGAATTTGAGGGGGGGCCTATACACCACCCCTAGGTTAATTTTAGCTTTATTTGATGGTAAAAGTTTAACCCAGAGCATTTGCACTTGGTTTTCTTCATGTATAACTTCTTCGCTAACTATGTTATCCTTAATATATATGGCTATACCCCCTCGTCTTCTATATTTTCTGGATTTTGAATGTAAGTTGAAGCCAGGTATATTCTTCTAAACTATACATTTCCTCCCTGGTGGCTAGCAGTCCCCCTCTACATCCCTGATCCCATGTACAGGTAATAGTCAACACTTCCCTGGTGTCCAGTGTTCCCCCTCCCCATCCCTGTGCACCCTGTCCAACAATACCCACCAGTCGTTGGTGTCAAGGGGACCCCCACCAC
This sequence comes from Neoceratodus forsteri, assembly GCA_016271365.2. NCBI lineage: Eukaryota > Metazoa > Chordata > Ceratodontiformes > Ceratodontidae > Neoceratodus > Neoceratodus forsteri. Next base: position 797,237,586 of record CM057459.1, on the reverse strand, counting down.
CCCCACCCTGGCTGGGAGTGCTCCACCACCCTGCTCCCCCATCCCAGAGCTGGTGACCAGCACTGGCCTCCATGCTCCACCATGGTTAAGTCACGATTGAGTTGTCGGCGAGGGCGACTGTATACAGTGCACACCTCCTGACAGCTCAGTCAGCTGGCCAGCCGTGGTGGAGAGCGGAGGGCTGTGCCAGTCACTGGCTCCAGAATGGGATGGGAGGAGCAGGATGGTGGGGCACTCCCTGCTGGGGTAGTGGGTTGGTGGGTCCCCTAGACACCAGGGACTGCTGAGTATTGTTGGACAGAGTGTATGATGATGGGGGAAGACTGGACACCAGGGCAATGTTGACTACTGCCTATACATGGGATTGGGGATGGGGAGGGGGGGCGCTAGCCACCAGGGAGGCAATGTATAGTTTACATTTTATGGGATGGGGGACCACTGGACACCAGGGAGTTCTGTCATTGCATTGACACCTACAGGGGACATTGGGGATTGGGAAAGGGGGACTGCTAGCCACCAGGGAACTATTTTATTATATTTGACAACAGATTGGTGTTGGGGAGGGGAGGCCGCAGCACATGTTTCCTTCTTCCCAGGGAGGGCTCAGGGGTAGCGCATGGTCTCTAACCCTCCCCAGAGGACACACTTCTAAGTATCCTTAGACCAGCCCTGGCTGCTCTAAGAGTACTTAGAAATGTGCCCTCTGGGAGGATTTTGAGAATCCTGAATTAGGGGACATGGCAGCTTGCATCTGCTGCAAGCCCCCTAGCACCCTGTTACACCTAACTTCTTGGAGCAGACCTGGCGCAGGGATGGCCTGGCACACTGGGTCCCAGGGGGCCTTTGACAATCGCAAAAGCTGCATGTTTTGACACAAGGTGCTCCTTGTGCCATTGCTGTGTAATGCAGGCACCTTGCATCAAAATCTGGCTCTTCAGAGTCAGGCCAGTGTCTGACCTGAGCCCAGACACATTTTTTCAGATGCAAAATAATCTTTTGCGAGGAAGTTGGGTTCCAAAGGCCCTGAGGGCAGATAATACTACAAGGTAGGCATCACCCAAATTCCAGGTCTGAGTCAGCATAAGCTAATTGATTGGATTTGGGAACAGGGACTTGATGTCACAGCCTTGCTTTAGTAAGCACCAGGGAGAAAGAGAGGGAGATGACATAAAGGCTCTTCAGCAGTGTTTGCTCTCTTTTCACTGGGATGCCTGTATGAGTCAATTCCAAAGTGGAGAGCTAGACTGTGTGTCTGCAGAGAAAGACTTAAGGTATCAATGAGTCATGTAGACAGTTGGATAAGAAGAACTTTTAACTGGTAAGGAAGATAGAAGCGTTTACTTGGATAAGAGTGTAAGCTTTCTTTTGTAATCCCACATGTGCACTGTTGTTTGGCTAAATATAAATAGTGTAAATATCTAATATTACCACTGTATTTGGATATTCAGTGTTTAGTAGTAAATCAGTTAGTTTTCTACAGACTCTAGTAACTGGTTGTTTGTGATTGCATCTCTGACAGAAGGGTACCTGGATAAAGGGGTGCATAGTCAAAGACAGAGAGAGAGAGAGTAGAGTGTGTCATACCTCGAGCAGAGACTATCACTAGGGGGAGTCTTAGGGGTAGATGGTGGTGGAAATGAGTTCTCAAAGCACTGGAGTCCACATTGTTGCTAAAGAGGAGAAACATAGAAACATAGAATTTGACGGCAAATACAGACCGCTTGGCCCACCTAGTCTGACCATTTCCCTACCTAACGGATAAGCTGCAGATCCTAGTTAACCAACAGCCTACTTCCTCCCACCCCCCCACTAGAATTGCCTTATGTCTGTCCCATGCATTCTTGAATTTCCCCACTGTTTTGACTCTACGACCTCCTCAGAAAGGCTGTTCCATGTATCCACAACCCTCTCTGTGAAGAAATATTTCCCTCACATTACCTCTGAGCCACCCCCTCTACCTTCAAATTGTGCCCTTGTTTTGCACATCTCTTTTCTGAAAGATGCTACCGTCTTGGACTTTGTTGATTCCCTTGAGGTATTTGAAAGTTTCTATCATGTCCCCCCTTTCCTCGAGGCTATACATCTTTAGTTCCTTTAGTCTTTCTTCATATGTCTTCTGCTGCAGACCCTGTAGGAGACCTTGGCGGCAGCAATGCTGGTCAAACTGGTATCAGTGGCAAATATCTGAGAGAGAGAGATAGAGGCCCACTGGGGACTTTGAGGTGCTCTGGCCATTACACTATGATACAGAGCTATAATATAACTTATAAATATAGGTGATTTAGGTAATTATTTTGGTGATATACAATATGTTTTATTCAGTGAAATGCCAATATTTTTGTGATTTTTTTCATAAAAAATGTTCAAATCTTTAAAAACTCTAATATCATGTGACTGATTTGTAAATATGTAAAACTTTTTTAAATATGTTTTCATTTCTGGTTACAAACTCTTTATATTGGCAATATTTTTGTACTACAAAGAATGTAGCAGTTTCAAAATACTCTGAACAGAACTATTGGAAAATGGCTACTTAGCAATCTTATTTCTCAGATTTTGTTCTTAAACACTTTGCTGTAAAATAACATGTAGGATTATGGTTATTTACACAAAAAGTACACATTTTCCCATGCCTCAATAATTAGTCCCCCTTCCCCCATTCAAACACGGTTATTCGTACCACACAAACCATACTGCCACATATGAAATAGTGCTCTGCTGTCAGGAAGGCTTATTCTTACAGGTAGCATGCTATGCCCAGCATACTGTGTCTGTATAAATATCTGGACATGGTAGTGATGTACAAAGTGCATATGCATGGCACACCATGGCTCCCTACTGGCAACAGACACACAGGAGCAGAGGGGCATAGCACATCCCAAAAAGTTAGCACCTCTGCTCCTGGGTGCCACACTCTGAAGCCAGCATGCTACTTAAGCAACAATACCTGACAGAGTGGGTGGTATTGCACTATAATAGACCACCCAGGGACATAATGAGGCCTGAACGCCTCAGGCAGAGGGCCTTATAGCACCTGGAAGGTCCGGTATAGCACAATACCACCCACCCTGGAGGATATTATTGTGCTTAGAAAATGGGCACAGTAAAATATACAAGTTTACTATAAAATATTGAAGTAAGAAATTAATTTAATATTACTTTTGTAATAAAATAGTTCCTCCACATGGATTTGAATGCTGTTTTTTGGGGGGGGCCCTGGTTGTCATTGTTACACACACACACACACACACACACACACACACACATATATATACACACACACACACTCACGGAGAAGCCGCTCATCTGTCTGATATGGTAACTTGTCTGCAAAAGGGAAAAATAATTTGTATAAAAGAGGCAGAGAGAGCCATACCTCCAGTAGCTGTGGTGTGTGTGACAGTATGCTGCTACCTCTGGAGTTCCCTGTTGGTGATCGAGGTAAGCTGTGTACCATGCTTAAGTGAATTTTTTTATGTTGAGGCAGTCAGTGGAGCAAGGCACTCCTGGAAGCACTTGTGAGCCGTGGCTTCATCTTACTCTGATGTATTCTATTTTGTTTGGCAGAAGTTGTCCAGTGTTTCAAGCAGCACGAAGGAGAGGCTCATGCTGCTCTGGAGAGGCTTGTGCTACACTTTTTAAAACCCTCGCTGTGCACCATCCTTTACGTGATGCCGATCTGACCAACAACTTCCTTTTTCTTACTTTTGTATTTATTTATTTATTTATTTGGAGCGATGGTCTAGTTACTGTTGAGAGGGGAGGTGAATGTGATGGGGAGTGGAATCTGAGTGAGCCAGAAGGCAGTCAATCATTTTAGTGCCTAAAATGAAAAAAGTACCACTGATCTCATAGAGTAGGGCTTCCAGAGATAGACTGTCTCTCTCAGCTTATGGATTTAGCTGCCATGAATTCAATGAGACTAGCTATTTTTTGGTTTCTTTTTATGTTGCTTGTGCACATGCACAAGAAACATGTTGCGGCAGCTTGCTGCAGAAGCAGGTTGTGGAGCTGCGGCACTGTTGTGGCCAGTGCCCCCCCTGCCTTTTGAAGCTTGGCCCGCTTTCCCCAATGGAGTGGCACATTGCTGCTGACACTAGTTCACCCAGCGTGCCACCATCTTGAAACGTTTTAGTCGCTGCAATCAGGGGCTGCCTTGTCATTGCAGCATCAGCCATTCCACTGCACTGAGGGAGCAATCTGTCATTGCAGGGCAGTACCTTGCATGCCCCTGACCCAGTTTGCCAACAGGGAGCCCAGTTCCCATCAGCATAATGTCCCCACACTCAAGTTTCTGCTGTATGCTGAGGGGGTGCCCAAACCCCCATCATGCCCCCACTTTCTGCCCATCGGGCACCCAATCCCTCTATCGGCTTCAGTTCCTCCTTCCCAGTTGAATTTAAGCAATGGAGCCTACCCCTGTTGGCATAATTCTCCCCAATTTGTTGTCTGCTGAGGGGTGCCCAATCTCCATAGCTCTCCCCAACTGGTATGTGCCAACAGGGGTGCCCAATCCCCCGTCGGCTACAGCTCCCCAAAAAAATACTCAGGTGGCATGCTGGGAGCCCACCCCAGCGTGCCAAAGTCCTTGGGAAAAAAAAAACAGTCCCTTGATGTGTTTTTTTTCCCCAACACCTGTAAAATAAGAAAACTGTCCATCGTAGAGTTCGGCAGCCCTTCCTCCAAACTGTGACCACCTTCTGTGCACCCCACCTCCCCACACCCCCTCACTCCATAATTACCTCTGCAGCACTTTCGCGCGATGATCTTCGGTGGACCGGGAACATGTTTGCACTCTTCAAAACTGACATGAACTGAAGAAATGCGGTAAGTTGTATAATAGCATAAAGGTTTTTCAACTTTGGTGCATATCTCGGGCATTTTGAATGTTGGCACCAAATTTTCAACATGGGGTTCTTGGGACCCCTCCTCATGAATTCAATCACTGTCATTGCGTTATTCAGTCCCAAAAGGTGATTTTGTGGTCACTGCGCAGAATCACCTTTCGGGACCAATTAACAAAACAACAGTGCTACTGTTTATGAGGTCGGCTCTCAAAAGGCCTATGTTGCAAATTTGGTGAAAGAATCCAAAAAATGACTGTTTTATGAGCGTGCATTGTGAAGTTTCCACGCACGCTCATAACTTTGTGAATTTGTAATATTTTCACACAGATTTTCAATGCTGCCATTTTTCACACCTCCTTATGAACAGTACAGCTATCATTTTCACACCCTGGCTGAAATGTGTTTTCGCACTTCTGCGCAGAATAGCGCAGTCACTGTGGGAATCAGTGTCTAGACAGATTAAGAAAATGACAGTGACACTGTTCATGAGCAGAGGTCCTAAAATGCCGATGTTGAAAATTTGGTGACGTAAAATCCATAAAATGACTGTGTTAAGAGCGTACGTTGTACAATTTCCACGCTACTCTCTGACTTCACAGATTTGTAATATTACGCCAGATTTTCAACACTGGCATTTTCACACTCTTATGAATCAGTATAGCTGTCATTTTTCACATCCTGGCTGAACTGTGTTTTCGCCTTCCCGCACAGAATAGCGCGGTCGCTGTGGGAAATCAGTGTTCGGGACAGATTAAGAAAATGACAGTGACACTTTTTATGAGCAGAAGCCCTAAAATACCTATGTTGAAAATTTGGTGACAAAAGTCCATAAAATAACTGTGTTACAAGTGTGCATTGTGCAGTTTCCACGCACCCTTCTAACTTCACAGATTTGTAATATTTTCACGCCAGATTTTCAACACTGGCATTTTTTCACATTTCCTTATGAACAGTATAGCTGTCATTTTTCACATCCTGGCTGAACTGTGTTTTCACTCTTCCCGCACAGAATAGCGCGGTCGCTGTGGGAAATCAGTGTTCGGGACAGATTAAGAAAATGACAGTGACACTTTTTATGAGCAGAGGTCCTAAAATACCTATGTTGAAAATTTGGTGACGAAAGTCCATAAAATAACTGTTACAAGTGTGCTTTGGGCAGTTTCTACGCACCCTTGTAACTTTGCAAATTTGTAATATTTTCACTCCAGATTTTCAACACTGACATTTTTTCACACCTCCTTATAGCCAGTACAGCTGTCATTTTTCACATCCTGGCCAAAATATGTTTTTGCACTTCTGGCGCAGAGTAGCACGGTTGCTGTGGGAAATCAATGTTTGGGACAGATTAAGATCGAGCGAGTGAGAGAGGGGGATTGAATGAGCTCAGCTGAGCTCTGTAGGGACTGCCTTCTTTCTGGGCAGAAAAAGGTGCCAACACAGGCAGGAGCCCAGTACAAAAGGGCAGCCTGCAGTGCTGGGAGAAACAGAATGAGTGAGTGAGAGAGGGTGAATGAGCAAGCTCAACGGAGCTCTGTCGGGACTGCTGCGGATTTCTTTGTGGGTAGGAAAAGACATCAACGCAAGCAGGGGTCCAGTACAAAAGTTCAGCCTGCAGCGCCAGGAGAAACAGAATGAGCAAGTGAGGGAGGGGGAGTGAGCAAACTGAACAGAGCTCTGTCGGGACTGCTGCAGATTTCTTTGTGGGCAGAAAAAGGCGCCAATGCAGGCAGGAGTCCAGTATAAAAGGGCAGCCTGCAGTGCTGGGAGAAATAGAAGGCGTGAGTGAGAGGGGGGAGTGAGCGAGCTCAACGAAGCTGTGTCGGGACTGCTACGGATTTCTTTGTGGGCAGAAAAAAGGAGCCCAGTACAAAAGGGCAGCCTGCAGCGTAGGGAGAAATAGAATGAGCTAATGAGAGAGAGGGAGTGAGCGAGCTCAATGGCACTCTGCTGGGACTTTAGAGCTGTCCACCCTCCCGCCCAGGGTCCTCTGTGGTCCTATATTACAGCAGGGTCTCTGGAGTGGAGACAAAGCAATGATTGGATACTTTTAGGATTGCTGTAATAATAATACAGATTTAGTAGTTCTGTTTATTTCTCTAACTGAGCTAAGTACTGAGGTATACTGTTATGATTGCTGTAATAATACATATTTATTTGTTCTGTTTATTTCTCTGAGCTGAGTAACACTTGGAGTGCAATAGGATTTCTAACTGGGCTAAGTGAAACTATATGAGAGCTGAGAACAAACAGTATGGTAGCTGAGGGGTGAAAAACGGACAAGGAGGCTTTAGGATTGCTACAGTAATACAGTATCTAATGGATGAGATTTGAGACTGAATTAACCTGGTCGCAAGGGGGCAGTAGGGTGACTAGTGTGGGGGGGGACAGAAATTTGAGTAAATAGGGCCTAACAGTTGTAGTAGGGTACAGAACCTGGAAGGAAGAGCCCATAACATAAGATGGGGGCCGAAATGGGGCAGGTGCCTCTTGTCAATAGGGCGGGCATCTTTGAAAGGGTAGTGGGCTGTACAGGGTGTGGGTCCACCATGATCCTGAACTGGGCTTGGAGGATGGGGGGGTGTATGGTCTGTAGATGACTGGCTAGTTTGAGGGAGGAATTGTGGAGGTTAGGGAGGAGTCTAAGTGGCAGGGCAGATGAGTATGGTAGGCATCCTGGGGGGGATAGGGGATGGTAAAGCAGGACTCAGGAAGAACAACTAGCGAGTGAAACTGACCCCAGTATCAGAGGCACTAACAGAAAAGACAGGAGAAGGGAAGGGGTGCCCAAGGTGGGGGGGGCCTCCTGATGGGGGAGGAAGAGACGACAGGGAGTACCAGGGGAGAGAGTAGATGGCTGTGGGTAGGGAGGGACCAGGAGTGGCACAGAGGGGAACAAGTGGGGGGGTAACTGATAGAGGAAGAGATGTAGGAGGGGTATCGACTAGGAATAGAATCGAACCTCTACTAGGGGAGAGAGAGGGGAAGCAGGAACATACTGAAGGGGGGAGGACAAGGGGGCTTGAGAGGGTAGGCAACAGGTAGGGGAAGAGATAGCGAGGATGAAAGGGTAGAAGGGGGCTAATAAGGAAGGTGGGGTGGTAACTGGAGGAAAGAAGGCTACGGAAAGGGGGAGGATGGGAGGGGAATCTTTATCGGGGTAGTAGGGAATGGGGGCTCTACATTGACAATAGCAGAGATGGGAGAAGTCGACATGGGAAGCCCAGTAGGAAGTAGTTAAGCTGGGAAGGGGTTCAAGGGGAATGGGAGGAATAAGGCAGAGAAAAGGGGTGAGGTGGAAATAAGGGGTACAGATACAGAAGTCATAGAGGGTGCAGCTGACAGGGGTAAGGGGCAGGGAAGAATGAATACTGGAGTGCTGGAAGGGGCATTAGAAGGGAAAGGGGTAAGGGATGGGGGGTGCTCATCCTGGGGGATTCTATACTGAAATGGGTGAGATGGGGCAGAAAGGGGGAAGGCACAGCCGTATTTGGGTTGAAGCTGTCCCCAGGTTGACTGCAGGAGGGGCAGTGCAGGCACTACTTAACTGTGCAGCGAGAGGGAGGAAGAAACCTCATTTACTGTTGCACGTGCGTACAAACAACTTGGCGGGTGACACTGTGGAAGTAGTGAGAGGGAGGTTCGAGTAGTTGGGCAGGAAGTGTGAGGGGGTGGGAAAGTCAGTGGCATTCTTGGAGGTACTGCCAGTACCATGTGCAAGCATGGGGAGGAAGGGTAGGCTTGAGGAGTTCAAAGAGTGGCTGAGGGATTGGTGCCACACCAAACATTATGGGTTAATGACTAACTGGGGTAGGGTCTGGGGGAATAGTGACTTGTACGCGGGGGACAGGGTACACTGGAGCAGGAAGGGGAGGAGAGTATTAAAGTCAGTATTACTGCTGGCCCACTGGCGCTGAGGATGAGGTGCTGGACACCACACCTCGTGCCACTCTGGAGACCCGGGTTCGGATGTGAGCCCAGGCTACCAGGGGTTGGCAGTGGAGGGATAGGATTGAGCATCCGGAGGACTCCTCTTCTGTCCTGGTGCAGGATCCAGGGACCCTTCACTCTGTAGCGGCTCTGGTAATGACCCGGGGTGCTTCTAGAGCAGTGTAGTGAAGGGAGCGGAGTGTGGCGGACGTTGGCATGTTGTGCCTAAGTGTCATTGCTCGCCTGCACTCTGCAAAGGGGAGAAAAGTGGAAAATGGGCTACGGTTGGGCAGCAAGAGCTTCCAACCCCCATTGACAGTTCTTAGGCATGGTACTTTCACTTCCAAATACCTAAACAGCACATATAAGCAAGCAACATTCAGCATTGACAAATGCTTGTTTTAAATGTGTGGCTACTATATATTTTTATTTTTTTAACTAAAAATAACAGAGACGGGGGGTCGCGAAGTAGTTGTCAATTTCTTATAAAACTATTAGAGCGGATGTGGGGGGCATCCCATTAATTTATGTATTTGCTGTTTTCAGCGTGTGACCTCAGTCTGACTCTGACACCACTCTCACTTGTAGAGCCAGTGGACTGAGAGCTGGTAACCAGCTGGAGGAATGAGCACAACAGCGCGGTCGGCTCTCAGAGAGTTGGTGGCAGTGAATGTACAGTAAAATAATAAACAATAGAAAACAAACAAATAAAAAAGAGGAACTTCAAATGTGCCCAGAGGATGCTGATGTGCTGTTTGGGGCAGCTGGCACTGAACAATGTAATATTTCGAGGCAGCACTATCTCTCTCTAAACGAGAGAAAAAAAATGGTGGCTTCAAATAATTGAACATTCTAAGGGCACAGGGATTTAAAGAGGTAATCAGGCAGCCAGAGACTGGGGCATATTACTTCCCGGTCTCTGTTGCCTGATACCAGACCGGGTAGTTGGTGGCATTAACCAGTCAAAAAGCAGAACGCTCCCTACCCATTTTCTAATGACCACATACTATATGGCATGCAATGTAAGAATTTGAATGCCATTGGCAGCTCTGCACCATGCCTCTATGCATTAGTATGTGCTGAAGTACTGCACCGAGCTTTGGCCAATGCCCCCACCTAAACCTGATCACTAAAGGAGGAATTCCTGGCAGTCAAGTGGTACCTCCTTCCCAACCCAATCCCTGGTATAACAGGAATTTCATCCAGATAGTCTAGTAGTGCCCCTCTCCTGCTGTGATCCCTGTTGTAACAGGAATTTCAGCCTGGTAGTCTAACGGTACCTCCCTTTAGCCCTGATCCCCATTGTAATTGTTAATTTAACCTGATAGTCTAACCATACCTACCACTCACCCTGACCCCCACTGTAAGAGGTCTGGTAGTACCCACCTCCGGCTCCAATCCCCATTGTAATAGGAAATATAACCTAGCAGCCTTGCTGTTCCCCCTTCTGCCCAGATCCTGATCATACAGTGCCATAACTCCCCCCCACAATCCAGCCCATCCATGCAAGCACCCAACACCCTCCAACCCCATCTGGCACCAAACTCACCATTGAACAGCCTGTCCAGGATTGCTTGCAAAGCACTAAACAGTGACTAGCACAGACCCTTCTCTCACCATCTCGGCCAGTCACCGTCTGAATGGCAAGGGCTAAGACTCGGTGTACTGTAAGTGTAATTGTTGGGACACAACTTGGGGACCTGAGAGCTCTAACTTTGTAAGTAAGTACAGTTGAAAAGCACATGAGCTGGTACTGATCGTACACAATAAATAGCACATTGTGGGGGCAGAATGCAACTTCAAATACATAAGTAGGTAGTGACCAAGAGCTTGGTATAAAAGAGGGCACAACATTAAATATACTATAGTGTACTCTGTACAGCCAGCAAACCTTAAGTCAATTATTGAATTATTGGCTACCCCCACACCATGGTTGCTTAATCTGCAGAAAGTACAAAAGTTCCATGCAGTCGTCCAGAAAACTGAATTTGTAAACCAAAAAATAGAAAGTTGCAGAAAATTAGGGATTTCAATAATTGTATAATGGGTTGGGTAATATGTCTGGTCACATGCAAATGTTGATGTTTTTATATAGCAACAACAATTTGGCAGTTTAAGATCAGAATAGGGAAACACGTGAGGGCATATACAGAGAATGCACTTACCAAACATGTCATGGATGCAATCAGACTGGGGTCAGAGAGATCAGAGCATGTGTTTGGCCTGACAGGAATAGAGAAGCCAGAAACAAACTGAGCCATGGTGGCAATTTTGATGGTATTCTGTTAAAAAGAGAAGGCTTCTGGATGTTCAGCATGAAGGTTACTAAATGGCCCAGATTAAATGATAAGATCGATCTGACACCAATCATTTGAAGTTTTTCCAAGTGAATGGCTGTCAGTGTTATTATTGCTTGCCTGGATGCTATGGGTATATAGAGAGAGAAAATAGTTTTGCCTTTTAGGTCCTGTGTATTTGGAAAAGGAAAAAGGAAAGAATGATGGGCCTCTTTATTTTTCAGTTCACAAGAAATATAAATAGACAGTTTGTTCAAGAGAGGAAGTTGGAAATTCTCATTATCTCAATTAAGCGTTACTTTATGATGTCAAACTATGTGTGCAGCACTGGGCTATACATAAAACTTGAGTGAGAGATGCTTGAAACTTGAGCATAGGGAAAGGGGCAATAAGAAAATAGCAGTATGTATATAGAAACAACTGCTAGAGAATGTGCTGGCTAACCAGTAAAGCGATGGACTATGGGGACTATGCATACTGAATTATGGTCCTATGTCTGTCTTTCTGGAAACAGAAAGGAGAACAAAAGTAATGGATATGTTAGCACTTAAATTTACATGACATGCATTTATGGGTGGCAAGTTGTGCATGTCCATTTGCACAACTGAATGTTTTATTATGATGAATCACATATAGATTCATAGATTCATAGATATGTGATGGCAGAAAAGGACTATGCTAAACATTAGCTATACTCTTTTAGTCTTTGGTAATTGGGTAAGGCCCTCTAGACACAAGTGCCTGTTTTCAGGGGCAATCTGGGAGCACTGGGGAGGTTAAGGACTTGCTCAGAGCCACACAGTATGCAAGTGGAGGTTGTGGGAATCAAACCCAGGTCTGCTGGCTGTACCAAGCTCATTCACAGCTCGTTAATCTAACCTCCCGGCTATACTGTCTAATCTAATCAAGTTATTATGATGTTTGATTATAGTAAAGGGGATGGAGTGAAATGTAATGAACTGGTGAAATGCTTTTTTTTATATATCCCACTGTATGACCAGAAAAGAATAAAACAGATAAAAAAGAAAAGACAAGAAAAATATGAGATTAATGCAGTTATGCACACTTGTTGAAGTCAAGCTACTAACATAGTTTTTAGTTAGTTAGTTAGTTTTTATTCACCAGATAAGCATACTAGACAAGTTAATATCTATTTTCAGGTACAGCCCAGGAGGTTACAATGTGGTAGTACAGACAGATGAATTACAATGCAAGATAAAATCACAGAAACAAAAATTACAGGAGTACACAGGAACAGAACAGTATAATAGTTACACAAGAGAGCATATATCAGGCTACTTGAATGAAGAAAAACAACAGCACAGTTAGAATCGGTATACCATGACATTGGGGACCACAACTGAGTGACCCGCGAAAGGGCAACTCAATTGTGGTGCATGCCAGAGTGGCAACCCCGGAGCTGCAGCGACTGGATGGGGTGGGTTGGCAACCTGAGTGACAGGAAGCCGCTACAGGTACGCATGCGGGGGGTTATGAGCACGCCACTACAGGTACATGCTCAGGGGGGTGGGAGCCAGCACAGTCGGCGAGAGGTAGGAGGGATTTGAGGGGTGGTGCTGTGGTAGGCTGTCGAGCTGGCCCTATAGTGCAGCGGATCAGCTCGCGGCTTTTGCTGTGTAGGATGTTGGCCTCGGTCAGGCGCAGGTTCATTTTGTTGTGCCCGCCCAAATTTAATTTTTATATTTTGCCCCCTCCCCAACAGGCACCCCTGGTTGAAAACTTATAGGGGGTGCGGGGTGAAGCCCCTGCATAAACATATAAAATACAAGTCTCCGTGCTGTTTTGTTGTGTGTTGGGGAGTCAGAGCACGAAACTGATTTTCGGCACTCTGACTTTGCCATAATGGTGATCTCCCTTTGGCGGTCGCCATTATCACATAGAACCATTAGCATCAAATATATCCATGGGGATAGATACAAGACACCACAGATTCTTTCTGATTGTGGAAAGGCTAGTCACCCTGGGCAAGTACAGGCAGAGGAGTCCTTCAAGTAGTTGCAAATGTATTTTTTAAAGAGGTGGTGAGAGGAGGTCCGCTGGGCAGGAATATGGGGTTGGGGGAGTTCCACATCCTAGGGGCACAAGCTGTAAAAGCCTGATCACCCATGGTGGTCTGAATTTTAGGGACAGCAAGGAAGGACTAGGTAGTAGATCTTAGGGGATAACCAAGATTAGCAACCTTTAAGTTCTCAGCAAGAATGGGGTGTGACAGTCAGGAGTAACTTATTTACAAAACACACCAATGCAAAGTCATGGGCCTTAGGGGGATAACCAACTAACTTTGCTGTAAAACTCACAATGATGAATGAGGTGGGCAGCTGAGAGGGCAAAACAATAAATTTTATTATAAACTACATCCCAGCTAGATAAGAGGGACTTAGTAGCATTGATGTGGGTAATTAGTCCATAGTTCAGGGAGGGGAAAAAAGATGCCCTTAGCAATGGCCAGACAATCAGAGGGAGTAAGGAAGTGTTTGGCTTTGTAAGCAATACCCAGCTTCCCATTCATAGTCTTGCATACATTAGAGATATGCAAGATAAGGTCCATAAGGTCCAGCTGGGGATCAAGAGTGACACCAAGGTACATAAGGGAAGAGGTAACCATCAAGGGCAAGCCATCAGAACTGGACATTGCCAGGGAATCTGGGCAGGACCTGATTTTTGCACAAGAGCCAAAAGCATTGTTCGGGTTTTATGTTGAACAACTTATTAGCAGATAGCCAGAAATGAATTAGGTGGACGTCCTCATTTAATTGAGATTTGATGAACTTAATGTGATGGGAGCTTGACAAGAACACCAGATCATCTGCATGTAGAATGGAGATGCAGTGTGTCATTGTGCTGGGAGGTCATTTGTAAACAAAGAGAAGAGAACAGGACCAAGGATTGAGCCTTGGGGACCTCCAGCTGGAACAGGTGTCAGTTCAGAGAAGGTTCCGATAAACCTGGCCAACTGCTGTCCGTTGTGTAAGTAGCTGGCAAATGAGGCAGTTAAATGGTCAGGTTGTCCAAAAGAATGCAGCTTCTTAAAGAGAAGCCTGTTATCCACCAAGTCAAAAGCTTTGGATAGATCAACAAAGATTGCTCCAGTCAACTTGCTCTGGTCCATGGCCACCCTAATATCTGAAGTGACCTGGGTAAGAGCAGTGGAGGTAAAACTGAAAACATCGCTGCATTTTTGCAGCAGTCATTATAACAGTAAGCTGTTGATGTATAACCATGTATTTCAGGACATCATTTAACATATGTAGACATGGGAAATATAGACTATTAATAAGAAGTTGCTGTGCTGGGCAAATGAATTTGGACCACAGAGTGCAGCAATAAGATCAGCATTACATTAGTGGGCTGTTGTCAATGACACAGTTGTATACCAGCTTAGTTCTGTATAAGTAAAAGGGATTTAGTACAATTTCCCTTTAGTTATTATTTGATACTAAGTGACAGTGTACAGTAGTGCAAAATGGAATACTGGGAAAAATTAAATGCATATACATTTAAAAGCAATATTGTAAATCTGCAGTACTAAACCCATCAATGTAGAGATGAATGGACACGCACACAAAAACCTAGCACTAATATGTACTACCGCACAAACGGAAAAAGAAATGTATTGTTGTTAACTGTTTTAAAATTGTTAATTTACTCACTGGATTAAAGTTTGTGTGTCAGTTTGTATGCATTATGTGTGAACGTGTAGTAAATTTAACACTGTTCCTTTAAATCTAAGGATACATAGTGCTAGCCACAGAATGTACTAGCATCCTTTGAGAAAGTCCATGTTTGTGCATGAAACATGTCAGCAGTGTTTGTGGGAGCCACATGTTTTGCTGACTTTTAAGTATCTTGCTCACTTGTGCATGCTAATAAAGATGTAGCACATGAAGAAAACCATCTTGTGCATTGTTTGGAAATTAATGGTGCTGTGAAGGAGCAGCTGATGGGTGCCATTTTTTTCTATAAAGCTTCCCTGTAACTGCATTTCTTCTAATGGTATTAATCTATAGCTGCACACAATACCTTATATCATGCGCCATGAGCTCCTGGAACATTCATTTTGAAATGTCACCCTCAGGGCCACTCCCACTCATGGATGTGGTGTTATACAGTCTAATTGTTAGAGCACTGACTTTCAATTGGGAGATCACAGTTTCAGACTCCCACTAGACCCACTATATGATTTTGGCAAGTTACTTAACCTCTAAGTGCCCCACACCATTCAGCTGCTAAAAAGTGTTGAAGCCCAGGCCCCCTTGAAATGAAATTTTTCATCTCAGCTGGGAGGAAAAACCAGAATAGAAGAAAGGAGAAGGTAACATGCACCAGGGAACACAGAAATGGGTCCGGCAAGTGGAGAGCCTTGTATACCAATGCCAGGAGCCTAGGAGCAAAGATCCCAGACCTAACTGCAATCATGGCTGAGGCGGACCTGGACATAGTGGGAATCACAGAGATGTGGGGTCATGATGGCTAGGACTGGGACATGGCAATACCTGGATATGCACTTTATAGGACAGACAGAGTGGGAAGGAGAGGGAGAGGGGTAGCACTATATGTGAAGGAACACATTAAGGCCACAGAATTGCAGGGTGGGGGAGGACTGAGGCTTTATGGGTATCTTTAGAAACAGGGAAGGGTGAATGAAGTCATATGTACCGTGCTGGTGTATAGGCCACCGGCACAGAAGGGTGAGGAAGACAAGACAATGATGGAGGAGATCCAGAGGATGGCTAACAGAGGGGAAGTGCTGCTGATGAGTGATTTCAATCTGCCAGATGTGGAGGTGGGCACCCCAACTGCAGCATCCACCAGCAGCAGAGATATAGTGGACATCCTACAGGGAGTGCTCTTGAAGCAAATGGTAAGAGAACTAACCAGAGAGGGGGGGACAAGTGGGAGGAGTATCCATAAGGGAAAACCTTGGCACGAGTGACCACAGTACCATCTGGTTCACGGTTAAAACAACTGCTGATGTTCTTCAGCCCTGAGTGAAGGTGCTAGATTACAGGCAGGTGGACTTTAAAAAAATGGGAGAAAGCATTCAGCAAGATTTGGCTGGGGTGGAGAATCTTAGGGGGTGGAAGAAATATGGGCTACAATAAGAGAGGCAATACTGGAAGCCACTAGCCTCTGTGTCAGGAGGGTAAATAAAAACAGGAAGAAAATGAGACCACTCTGGTACAATGGGGAGGTGGCGGAGAAGATCAGGGCAAAGAGAAAGGCATTCAAGGAGATATAAAACAACACAGAGAGAGGAGGATAGGGCTATCTACCAGGAAAAGCAAAGGAAAGCAGGTTTAGAGGTCAGGAGAGCAAAGGCAAGAACAGAAGAGAGAATAGCCAACACAGTCAAGGAAGGGGACAAAATCTTCCAGTATGTGAGCTAGAGGAGAAAGTCTAAGCAGGGGATAGTCAGGCTGAAAAATAAAGAAGGGGGTTGGTGGACAATGACCAGGGGAAGGCAGAAGCCTCAACAGCTATTTCTGCTCAGTGTTCATGGTAGAGAAGGATGGGGAGGTTGGCAAACTCAGGGAAATGTGGGAGGAGGGGTTTACTTCAGGCCATTCCAAATGGAGGAAGTCCTGAGGGAGTTAGAGAAGTTGAAGGTGCAGAGAACAGACAGAACACCAGGTGGAAGGAGCTACTGGTATAACTAAAACTTCTCTACTGGGACTAAGAACTAGATCTCTTGTAATGGGTCCTTCAATTTAGGGTAAAAAAAAAGGAGTTGATGTGTTTGTCAGAGGTAGTTGAAGTAAATTGTTATCTGTTATCTGTGTTGTCTGTGTACTTATCTAGGTGCTTGTCACAGGTGTCAGAAGGGAATTGTTATCTGTGAAATTAACTAAGTGTAGAAAGATTTGCAAAGTAGGGGAGTGACTTAGCTAGAAGGAGCCAGGTTAAGACCAGATATAAACACTGCCCTAGATAGCTTCTGCCAGAGAACAGACAGAACACCAGGAGAAAGGAGCTACCGGTATAACTAAAACTTCTCTACTGGGACTAAGAACTAGATCTCTTGTACTGGGACCTTCAATTTAGGGTAAAAAAAAAAAGGAGTTGCTGTGTTTGTCAGAGGTAGTTGAAGTAAATTGTTATCTGTTATCTGTGTTATCTGTGTACTTATCTAGGTGCTTGTCACAGGTGTCAGAAGGGAATTGTTATCTGTGAAATTAACTAAGTGTAGAAAGATTTGCAAAGTAGGGGGAATAGCCTAGCTAAAAGGAGCCAGGTTAAGACCATATATAAACACTGCCCTATATAGCTTCTGCCAGAGAACAGACAGAACACCAGGAGGAAGAAGCTACTGGTATAACTAAAACTTCTCTACCGGGACTATATTGCCCTCCTTCCCTCCTCTCCAACCCCCTTCCCCAAACCAGTTCTACTTTTATAGGCACAGGATTTAACTGACAACAGGAACTTCCTGTTTGGGAGCAGGAAGTGAGTGATCACAGAGCCACCAAAGACTCACCATCCTAGAAGGGCAAGAGTAGCTCTCCGTCCCCCTCCCCCAGCTGCTGGAGGTCTGACTGTGAGCAAGTAAGGAGACTGCTGAGAAATATAGGAACTTCTTGTCTCAGAACAGGAAGATCAGGAGCTAAAAGGGTGCAGAGGCAGTAAGTGAGGAGAGAAGAAAAAAAAAGAAATAAACAAATAGAGGAAAGAGTAAGTATTCCAAATAACAGTTAGGGGGCCAGAAAAAAGACATGATGGGAGTGGTGCAGTGCAGTGGCTGTGGAGCAGCAGTCTTCCGGGAGATGTTCTGGAGGATGCAGTGTTGTCCCATCTGCAGACACCTCTCTGGCTGAGGGAGGAGGTTGCTCATCTCCAGTCTGAGTTGGCCAGGCTTTGAGGGACCTCCTCTCCCATCCAGGGACCACCAGGGTCACTGCCATTTCCTCAGAGGTTACCAAGAAAGAGGAGTGGTTGAACAACAGTGGGCTCAGGGAGGGTGAGAGTGGTGGAACAGAGGTGCATCCCTCCAGTTGTACCTCTCCACAATTTCTATGCCATTCTGGAAAAGTGTGATTCCTCTATGGAGGCACCCACAGTGGAGACCAAGGAGGATGCTGGGAACCTCCACAAAGGAGACCCACAGGAGGGTGGCATGGGACCCCACAGGGGAAGGAAACAACTCCTGGTGGGGACTCCATCGTTAGGAAGGTAGAACTGGGGAGGAAGGGAGAGGGAGGTGGCAGCCTGCCTGGCACCATGGCTTGGAGGGACAAGGAGGAATCTCAGGCCCGCAGGAGCAGCTGCATGGGAGGGAGCTGGATGTCATTGTCCACCTAGGGACAAATGACCTGGCTAGAAAGGATCAGAGCAGTGCAAGAAGCATTTGTGGAGATGGGGAGGGGCCTTAGGCAAATAGCACACACAGTAACCTTCTCGGAGGTGCTGCCTATCTATGGCATGGGTGAGGCTAGGGTGCTCCACACCATGGGATTCAATCAATGGTTGAAAAACTGGTGCAGAGCTCAGGGATTTGGCTTCATTGGGGACTGGGGGTCCACCTGGAGGGATGCAGGCCTATACTGGCATGATGGGCTGCATCTGTCTGGGAGGGGAACCAGGATCCTAGGTGATAGGTTTAAATACTTCATTGACAAGCATTTAAACTAGCTAACAGGGAGGCACTGGAAAGGAGCAGGGAAATCTAGCCCCCAAAATATCAGGGTACTAAGTGAGGTAGACACCAACATAGAGATGTCAATAGGAGAAGTGCAGGAGTAAATGGAGAAAGTGACAAATGCAATAAGGACAGGGATGGGGCAAAAAGGGGTAGGGCCATCAAGAAATGGAGGGTAATGAGTACCAACGCCCATAGTCTGGGCAACAAGCTCCCTGAACTGGTGGCCTTGATGGAAGAGGGATGCCTGGATATTGTAGCAGTCACTGAAACATGGTACACAGAGAACCATGACTGGGATGTTAACATACCAGGGTACACAACCTACAGGAGAGACAGGAAAGGTAGAAGAGGGGGGTGAGTAGCTCTCTATGTAAGGGAAGGGATAAAAGCAACTGAACAAAAGAGTAAACAGAGAGGAGAGGAGGCACTGTGGGTCACCTTAGAGACTGGAAATGGCACCACAATCCACACATGGATTGTATATAGACCCCCATGTCACGGGGAGGGAATGGACAAGAATGTGATAGAAGGCATACTTAGGATGGCAGAGAAAGGGGAGATACTGTTGATGGGGGACCTTAACATGCCAGATGTTAACTGGAGTACCTTTGTGGCAGCCACATCCAAAAGCAGGGCCATTCTTGATGCCCTTCAGGTGGCATGCCTCAAACAGCTAGTTTTGGAACCTACTCATGAGGGAGCAATCTTAGACCTCATACTCTCAAATGGGACAGTGAGAGGATCTCAGATCTAGAAGTGGGTAGCCATTTGGGAACAAGTGACCACAAAACAGTGTGGTTCATGATAAACTCAGCTACAGAGTCAAGCCATACAAAAGTGAGGGTTCTGGACTTCAGGAGGGCTGACTTTGGCAAGATGGGAGAATGCCTTAGAAAAGCATTAGCAAACAGGCTAGAAGGAGGGGTGGAGCAACAATGGGGAAATATCAAAACTGCCATCACAGAGGCAACAAGCCTTTGTGTGAAGCAAATAAACAAATCAAAATGAAAGAAAAAGCCACTATGGTTCTCAAAAGAGGTGGCGGTGAAGGTTAGGGAGAAAAAGATAGCATTTAGGAAGTATAAGGAAACACAGAAGAAGCAGGACAGGGAACTGTACCATATAAGACAGAAGGAAGCAGAGAGGGTAGTCAGAATAGCAAAGGCACAAACTGAGGAAAAGATAGCTAACTCAGTTAAGAAGGGGGATAAAACCTTTTATAGGTATATCAGGGAGCGTAGAAAGACAAAGGGAGGGATCGTGAGGCTGAATAGAATGGATGGTGGTGGGCAGAGTGACAGTGAAAAGCGGGATACTGAATGAATACTTGTTCAGTATTCACAAAAGAGGAAGTGGGGAGGTGCCTAATCCAATTAACAGAAGTACTCTGGAGAGAGGGTCGATCCCAGTCCTTTCACAGAAGAAAGGGTTCTGAAAGAACTCCTAAAACTGAAGGTGGACAAAGCAATGGGGCCAGATGGAATTCACCCCAGAATTCTAAAAGAATTAAGCAGAGAACTAGTGACACCCTGACTACCCTTTTTAACAAATCATGGGAGGATGGTGTGGTACCTGAGGACTGGAAGAAGGCGGATGTGATTCCCCTTCACAAAAGTGGGAGCAAGACAGAGGCAGGAAACTACAGACCTGTCAGTTTGACCTCTGTGGTAGGAAAGTGATGGAATCACTTCTGAAGGAAAGAATTGTTGAGTACCTAGAGGCCAGAGGGGCACAGGACCCAAGGCAGCATGGGTTCACAGCAGGAAGGTCATGTCAGATGAATCTAATTGATTTCTTTGACTGGGTGACCAAAGTAGTAGACCAGGGAGGGGCTGTGGACATGGCCTACCTAGACTTTAGCAAGGCATTTGACACAGTCCCACACAAAAGATTAGTAGTCAAATTACCTAGCCTGGGAGTGGGTGCCAGGGTGGTAGCCTGGGTAAAACATTGGCTGAACAACAGGACACAGAAGGTAATTGTAAATGGAGTCCACTCTGAAGAAAGAGGGGTTACTAGTGGGGTACCGCAGGGTTCAGTACTTGGTCCAGTCCTTTTTAATGTCTTTATAAGTGACATTGCAGAGGGACTGGAAGGAAAAGTATGCCTCTTTGTAGATGATACAAAGATCTGCAACAGGGTTGATACACAAGGAGGCGTGGAAAGGATGAGAAGGGACTTGGCAAGGTTAGAGAAATGGTCAGAAGTATGACAGCTTGGATTCAATGCAAAGAAGTGCAAAGTAATGCACCTGGGAAACAAAAACCCAGGGGAAGATTACACAATGGGGGGGGGGAGGTAGTAACAACAACAAAAATGGAAAGGGACCTGGGGGTAATCATATCAGATGACCTTAAAGTTGGCAAGCAATGTGATAAGGTGGTAGGGAGGGCTGGGGGGATACTGGGGTGTATAGGTAGAGGTATCACCAGCAGAAAACAGGAAGTTGTTATTCCCCTGTACAGACAGTTGGTGAGACCCCATCTGGAGTAATGTGTCCATTTCTGGAGACCCCACCTCTGCAAGGACATAGGCAGGACAGAGGCAGTTCAGAGGAGGGCAACTAAAATGGTGCAGGGTCTGCAAGAGAAGCCATACGAGGAGAGGCTAAAGGAGCTTAATATGTATACCCTTGAGGAAAGGAGGGAGGTGGGGACATGATAGAAATGTTTAAGAACCTCAGTGGAATCAACAAAGTCCAAGAGGGTAGCATCTTTCAGAAAAAGAAATGTGCAAGAACAAGGGGACACAATTTGAAGATAGAGGGGGGATGGCTCAGGGGCAATGTGAGGAAGTATTTTTTCACAGAGAGGATGGTGGATGCATGGAACAGCCTTCCTGAGGAGGTTGTGGGGTCTAATACTGTGGGAGAATTCAAGAATGCATGGGACAGACATAAGGCAATTTTTGTGGGGGGTAGGAAGAAATAGGCTATTGGTCAAATAGGATCTGCAGCTTATACTCTAGGCAGGGAAATGGGTAGACTAGGTGGGCCAAGTGGTCCTTATCTGCCATTAAAGTCTATGTTTCTATAAGGCAATGGGGCCGGATGGGACACACCCCAAGGTACTGAAGGAACTTAGCAAGGTGCTAGCTCTGACCAGCCTCTTCATCAGGTCCTTTGAGACAGGGGAGGTCCCAGTTGACTGGAAGGGGCAGACATGGTTCCTCTTCATAAGGGAGGAAACAAGGAGGAGGCAGGCAATTATAGACTGGTGAGCTGAACATCAGTGGTGGCCAATCTCATGGAGATGCTGCTAAAGTGGAGAATCACTAGTTACCTAGAGGATAATGGCCTACATTACCCGTGGCAACATGGGTTCACTAGGAGAAGGTCATGTCAAATGAACTTGATTGAGTTCTTTGACTAGGTCACCAGGGTTTTGGTTTGGGAGGATCTCTGGACATTGCCTTCCTAGACTTCAAGAAGGCATTTGATTCTGTGCTACACAGGAGACTGCTGCACAAACTGAGATGCCTCGGGCTGGGGCCAGTAGTGGTCAAGTGGGTGCAGAAGGCAGAGGGTAATTGTTAATGGGGTACCTTCAAAGGAGGGTATGGTCACCAGTGGGGTGCCTTAGTGGTCAGTGCTGGGGCCACTCCTCTTTAATATAGTCATAGGGGACATAGCAGAGGGGCTTGAGGGAAGAGTTTGTCTGCTCGCAGATGACACGAAGTCTGTAATAGGGAGGATACACCTGAGGGAATTGAAAGTATGCTCAGGGATCTGGAGATACTGGAGGGATAGTCCAAGGAATTACAATTGTCCTTCAATACAAGGAAGTGCAAGATCATGCACTTTTGCAAAAAAAAAAAAAACAGGGTGCAGAGTACAGAATGGGGGGGGAGCATGCCCTAGAGGTTACTGAGCTGGAAAGGTACCTTGGTATAATCATTTCAAGGGACCTAAAGGTGACAAGGCAGTGTGAGAAGGCAGAGTCAAGGGCCAACAGGATGATGGGATGTATTGGTAGGGGAATAACTAGTAGGAAGAGGGAGCTAATAATGCCCTTGTACAGGCAGCTTATCAGGTCACATCTTGAGTATGGGGTCTCATTCTGGAGACCGTACCTCAAGAAGGATGTGGAGATAGTGGAGCCTGTCCAGTGGAGGGTGACAAAAATGGTGGAGGGCCTTGGGCAATTAACATACAAGGAGCGACTGAAGGAGCTAAACATGTACTCCCTGGAATGGAGGAGGGAGAAGGGGGACATGATTGAGACCTTCAAATACATCAAGGGTATAAACACAGTGCCATTAGAAAACATCTTCCACCTCAAGGGGCAAACGAGAACAAAAGGGCATGATATGAAGATATTGGGGGGGGGTTCAGAGGAAATGTTAGAAAGTTCTATTTCACAGAAAGGGTGGTGGATAACTGGAACAGACTCCTGGAGGAGGTGATAGGGGCAGAAACTGCGGGGGCCTTCAAGAGAGAATGGGGCAGATATAACAGTCTGTTAGATACAGGGAGGGGGCACAATAGGAACTAGCAAAAGTTCTAGCAGCTTGCTGGGCATACTGGGCAGATAGGGTGGGCCTGTCAGTCCTTTTCTGCCATCACTTTCTATGTTTATGTTTGTTTCAATGTATATCTTGGGTAAATACATTGTAAAATACATAAAATATTTTTACTCTGTGGCACCAAGTGGTGGAGTCCAGACCCTTCCCCACAAGGCTCCCACAGATTTAACCACCCAGGGCTCACACTGGGTCCAGTCCCCAAGGGCCTCCATTTGATCTTGCCCTTCCCCACAGGACCTCCACATGGTCCAACCCCCTAGAGCCCCCATAGCCCTTATCCTCTTCCAGGACCCATACTGTATCCCTCACAACCAGTACACCTGCTTCCTTGATACATCCTTCCTGGCCATGTTCTTTGGCCTTCTCAAAGGTCCAAGCCAGGAAAGTTCATAAAAGTAAATAGAGCAAAAGGATTCACAAAGAATCTGTACTTCAGATTATATTTAAACAGAGGCTAACAGTGGTAGAGCTGGATTGTATGCGTATGTGATATTCATGGGAGAGGGAATGTTCAGACCTATAAAAATAGAAAATTAACTTTCATTTTTGAAAGTTAAAAATCCCTATTTACAAACAGAGTTTTGCACCCAGTGATACAGAATTGTGTAACAAACCCCTCTCCTCCTCTTCTAGGGGGAGTGATTGGGTTACCAGCTGCCTGTGCTCTCCTGATTCTAGACTGGGGGTCGGCAAGCCCAGGAAAAGAGTTAAAGTGTCATCCTGATTTGCACTGATTGCATTTTTCTAGCACACAACAGTACCCCCACTCCCTACCCCCACCCCAGTCATACAAGCGAGTGGTGACTGTCAGACTGGAAGTCAGATCTCTAGGTTCACAAGTATGTACTCTGCAAACATTAGGTCAAACTGACTGCTTCTTTCTTCTCATCCTAACCTCTGGGTTCACACTGAGTAAGTGGAAGTTGTGTGACCGAAACATAGGTCTCCAGCGGGGTCTCCAGATTTACAGTTCTATGCTGTAGCCATTAGGTCATTTTTCAATGATAAATATCTGTGAACTCATGGGATATAGGACAGTAATCACCAGTACAAGGTTAGAAACTACTGTTAGTCATTTATTAGAAAGTAGAAGTACGAGTCTTCTCACCACAGTGTTTTTGCAAATGTTGAAAGCACAGACCAATGCCCCAGTACTTCAACCTTATTCCTGGTCTTCCTCGGGGGGGGGGGGGCACTGCCAGAGTTACATTGTAGACAAGAAAGAGTAGGTGCACCACATACAGTACATCACCAATTAGTCAGAGTGACTGAAACCTTTCGTGTTTTTCTCACAGGGAAAGACAGTCTCAATTTGAATTAATTAAGCATGTGTGCAAAATATACTTTTTTAACTCAGTTATGTCTGAGCAGCCATTTTATATCAAGGTTAAGCAATGGAAAACTCAGACTTCAAAAAGCGTCTCCAGGTAATATTAAACAACAGAGTAACAATTCAAAATAGATGATACAGCTAAAAAAGTGTAGATATCTGTTTGTTTCGTGCATCTAGTAATACATTTTAATTTAATCACAAATTGGAACTGGATTAGATAAATCTGCTGAGTTGTCGTAATAAGTTCCAACTTGTACAGTTAGCAAGCATTTTTTTTTTCAAGTTCGAGTCCATTAGGTCATATTGCCAATCTTTTACTGTGTTCTTTGTCACTCGCCCCTCTCAGGGTCAAACTGTATGTAAGTGTTGGTTTTGGGATTCACAATGTGCCTCCTAGGTTCACTGCCTAGGGCTTTGACACAAATGTCAAACTATCTGCCTGCCAGTCTCTATGTTCTTTACCTCATCCCACCCTTAGGGCACACAATGGCAGTTGTGGGACCCATACTTGGGTTTCAAGGTTCACAGCTTAAAACTAGTCCAAGTTCAAAATGGCACGGGGTCATAATGTCGCACGGCAGAATGCTGTGCGGCACAATCGCATTGCATGATTTCTTTTTATTTACTGTTCTGTGGGGGGCTGCACCCCCAGGACCCCCCCACTAAAGATTCCAACTCTGGGAGGTCCAACTCAGAGAGCGCACAGGTCGGGGTTTCGCCATAATGCCATACGTTATTAAGCATACGACATTATGAGCCAGTGCGGTTCAAAAACTAGGCCAAACTCACTGCTAACTGTCTACAAAGAGGAACACATAGAACCTGATGTATATATGCCCACAGACAGGCACACACTATGCCCACACATACACACACACACACACACACACACACACACACACACACACACACACTCATGTCAGTGTCAGTGGCTCAGCAGGTAGCATACTGTCACTTGCCTCTGAGGCTGGAAGATCAGAGGGCTATCAGTGGGCTGTGGGTTCAATTCCCACACCTGGTAGAGGGGAGTCATAGGGCTGTAGGTTCAATTCCCACACCTGGCACTTTGGTTAAATCTCAATACTGACACTGTAGTGCACCATAAGGGGGGTGCTGCACTTCTGAGGTGTCGTCTTTCAGATGAGACGTTAAACCAGGGTCCCATCTGCCTGTTCTGATGGCACTTATCAAAAAGAGTAGAGGAAGTGTTTATTGAAAAATAACATATAACAAAACATGACAGTAAATCAAATTTTAAATCCAAATCAGAATATACAAACAGAAAAAAAAACTAAGATAAATATGAAGTTAATAATCATATTATTTACAAACAAATTATTAAACTTCTATCATCTCATAAATAATATCTTTATTACTCTCTCTATCCCTCCCCAAGTGCTGTATCATTCTTAAGTGACAGGGAAATCATTATCAGTTATCCATGGAAACCCAATCCATAACTTGAGCAAAGTTTCGTCTGTCAAGGTTTTTTTCCTCAATCTCATATATTTCCTTCATTTCCAATGTAACTTTGTTTAGTATTTCCATGTGGTTCCCCTTGTTTTGTTGTAAGACAAAATTACATCTTGCAAGCCAAATATTCCATTTGAATAATACCATTAATATTTGTAAAGTACTAGTGTGCCAATGAAGTCAGGCTGCATCAAAAACCCCATACATTATATTTACATATGTCACTGTTCTAAAAATAGGTTTGCCCCATTTATGTGCTACGTATAACCAAAAGTCTTTAATAAATGTGCAATGAAATAATAGAAGAGAAATGGTCTCTTCTTCCTGAATACAAGTTAATCTTGAACAATATCTTTCTTGTTGTGGTTTGTGTTTCTGGTTTGATTTAATATTAATTTTCTCATGGCATGCTAGCCAGTGAAAATCCCAGAGTTGTTCTGGTATTCTTCTGTTATTTAGAAATGTAGTCAGTGTATTCCTATAGTCAGATGGACATTTAGGAAACACAACCTCAGCATTTCAGACAGTATCTAATAAGTAAAAATATAATTGCTTTCTCTGGAGATTTATCCCATTAACATCTTTAATCTTAGATATATCTTTCATTTTTGCCTGATTCTGCCAATGTTCATATGGGCATACATTCTCTCTATTCCCTTGTGTAGCGAACTTCTGCTGATGATGTAAAGATTTTGCTTTTTTATTATGGAAATTCATCATTTCTTGTTTTAATTTAGTAATTTATACTGACACATTTTGCCCTGTCTCATATGTAAAAGTTAATAATTGTTGCAGCAACCATCTTTGTTGTACATAATTTAAGTAATGTTTTCTATTATTATTTTTACTGATATAGTTACATAATTTTCTTAGATCAGTTTTTGTGTCCTCCCACCACAGGACGGGATCCTCAAACAGAATAAACACCAATTTTCCAGCTCTCAAGAAATCCTGAAGAGTAGGAAGCACATTATTATCAGACAGTAAAGATGTATTTAATTTCCAATAACCTGGACCTTTTGCCCTATTAATATTGGTATCTACTGTTATGGAGACTATGCTGTGATCTGAAAACTCTGTGACTTGGACCATAGCATTATGTAAGCAAGTAGTTTCAGAGACAAAGATGTAATCAATTCTGGAACATAAATTTCCTTTTTGAAAAGTGGGTACTTCCCGATTTGTATAATTATATATTGCATCTTTTAGTTTAGCTGAATGGACTATCTGTGCTAAAAGGTTGGAATCATAATATTGTTATGCAGTTTTAGCTTTAATAGGACAGTTAAAATCTCCAGCAAAAATAATGGTAAATGTTGTTTGTAAGTAAGGTTGAATTAATCTAAAAAGGTCACACCTTAGAGCCTTGGACTGGGGGGCATACAAGTTAATTAGGCGATATGGTGAATTTTGGATTAGCGCATCCAAAATTAAAACTCTACCAGGCATAAGATCATAGAGTTTTAAAAGCTTAGTTTCAGGGTATTTATATAGTATTCTAAGTTCTGAGAATGGCTCTTCTCCTAATGACCAGAACAAAGGACCAATGAACCAGGACTTAGAAGCTTGCTGTATTTCCTGTAGGGTATGTAACCTGGTGTCTTGAAGAAAGATAACTCCTAAACGCAAGTAGGTGAGAAAAGAGAGAACCGTCTGTCTCTTTGTAGCTCTCTTTATACTATTAACATTAATAGTATGAAAGGAAAATGGTTCCATCATGTCTATATTTTATCTATAGCTACTTTTCCAGCTTTATCAAAATTTTTCAGTTTAACCCTCGCTTTCTGTTTTTTCTGTCATTTAGGCAGGGCTCTCGTTTCAGTATCTGTGGTTCCATCTGGAACTAAGGAATCCACTGAAGAGTAATTAGACTCTTCTCCAGAATATTTTGAGTGTAAAATATCAAATTTATTTGCAGTGGGAACTGTGATTTGTGATTTTGTCTAGCACCCTAATGCTTCCTTTGATTTCTGTCTAGTGAGCCTGCCTTCCGATTTTCTCTCAGGTAAAGGGGGAGGGGGGATGGCATAGACATATTCGAGGTGTCTGCTCTTGGAAAAAGAGTCTCCCTTATTTAAGGGAGGCTGAACAGTTACTGTATTTGCTTGTAAGGCCTGTTCTGTATTTTCAGAGGGGAGATGGGGGGGGGACTAACCGTGGTTCCATAGTCGGCCTTTCTTCAATTCTCTGATTTACATTCCCCTCTCTATTCTTCTGAGCTAAGGCCACTAATAGTCTTTGTTCTTCACCATCAGCCTGATCCAGGATATTGTGTGCAGCTTTCTTACAATTTTGAAATGTATGGCCCTGTTCCCCAAATAGGTTACATTTACACTCATTAACACAGTCTGTTCCCAAATGCCAAAGTTCGCCAAATACTGTACATCCGGATTGATCGCACACATTACTAAATGTTCTAAGGATCCACATTTATAACACATCTTGGACGGACCTGCATAAAATAAAATTCCCCTATCCCTGCCCAAGAAAAAAAGAGTTTGGAAGGTGGATTATCCCAGTATCTGATGTTTTAAGCATGATTTTCACCTTCCATCTCCCAGTTCATATATTTTCAGAGTCCAGGATGGCTTCAGGATCTTCAATGATCGTACAACGCTGTTTAAGCCATAGGATCAAGTTGTGTACACTAACATAGAAACATAGAAGTTGACGGCAGATAAGGACCGCAAGGCCCATCCAGTCTGCCCATTTCTTTTTCTACCTTATAAATGTGCCATCGGCCTTTGCTCTGTCAGTGGCCTATCTATTCATAGTCATTTGTATTGCTCCCTTATGCCTATCCCATGCCTGTTTGAAGCCCTGCACTGTATTCATAGCCACCACTTCTTGTGGTAAGCCATTCCATGCATCCACCACCCTTTCTGTGAAAAAGAATTTCCTCACATTCTCCCTTAATCGGCCTCCCTCTAATCTCATGCTGTGTCCTCTTGTCCTGCTATTTTCTTATATTTAAACATGTTAGACTCTTTCACCTTGTTTATGCCCTTAAGGTGTTTGAATGCCTCGATCATATCACCTCTCTCCCTCCTTTGCTCAAGGGTATACATATTGAGCTCCGTTAATCTGTCCTCATATGTCTTCTGATGCAGTCCCTGCACCATTTTGGTTGCCCTTCTCTGGACTGCCTCAATTTGGTTAATGTCCTTGTGAAGGTGTGGCCTCCAATACTGCATGTAGTATTCCAGATGGGGCCTAACCAGTGTCTTGTACAGAGGGATTATACCTCTTTACGACTTCAGGATACCCCTACTAATACACCCTAACACCCCCCTAGCCTTACCTACTGCTTTAGAGGTCTGCTTGATGATTTTAGGTCATCAGTGATGATGATGCCCAAGTCTCTTTCTTCCTTTGTGACTGCTAGCAACTCCTCCCAGCCTATAGGTGGCTTCAGGTTTCTCTTCCCTATGTGCATGATTTTGCACTTCTTTGCATTAAATCCCAGTTGCCACTCTTCTGACCATTCTGCTAGTTTATCCAGATCTCTTCTCATTCTGCCCACCCCATCTGGATCATCTACTCTGTTGCAGATCGTGGTGTCATCTGCAAACAGACAAGCCTTACCCTCTAGTCCATCTGCAAGGTCACTAATGAAGATGTTGAAGAGGACTGGCCCCAGGACTGATCCCTGAGGTACCCCACTTGTGACTTGCATCTCTTCTGACTGTATACCATTTACCACCACTCTCTGTTTTCTGCCTGTCAACCAGTTTGCCACCCAGTTGACCAACTTCTGACCCACCCCGAGCCTACCCAGCTTATTTATCAATCTTCTATGTGGAACAGTGTCAAAAGCTTTGCTGAAGTCAAGGTAGGCCACATCAACTGCTACCCCTTGGTCCACCACTCTGGTTACCCAGTCAAAGAAATCTATGAGATTAGTTTGACAGGACCTTCCTTTTGTAAACCCATGCGGTCTTGGATCCTGTGCCCCTATGGATTCCAGGTGTTGCACTATTCTTTCCTTAAGGAGTGACTCCATAATCTTGCCCACTACTGAGGTAAGACTGACTGGTCTGTAGTTCCCCGCCTCCTTCCTGCTACCACTCTTGTGGAGCGGGATCACATGAGCCCTTCTCCAGTCTTCTGGGACATCTCCTGTGCTCAGAGACTCACTAAACAATTCTGCTAATGGCTCTGCTAGTTCCTCTTTTAGCTCCTTAAGTACCCTGGGATGTATGCCATCAGGTCCCATTGCCTTATCCACCCTGAGCTTAGCCAGCTCTTGTAGGACCCTTTCTTTTGTGAAGGGAGTGAGTGCTCACCTCCCTCCCCTGGGTCCATGATGCTGAGCTGTGGGCCCTGCCCTACCTTCTCTTCAGTAAATACTGAGCAAAAGTATCTATTTAGGATAGATGCCTTTACAGGTCCTCCTCCTCCACATGCTCCTTTCTCCATTAAGCTTAGCAATACCCCTCTGGACTTTCTCCTTTCACTAATGTATCTATAGAAAGTCTTGTCACCTTCTTTTACTGTTCGTGCTAGTGTTTCCTCTTTGGGACTTTGCCTGCCTTACTGCCTTACCTGCTTCCCTTAGGCAGTTTGGTATGCCTCCTATCTTCATCCCGCTGTGTTCCCTTATATTTCCTGAAGGCCAGCTCTTTGGCTCTGACCTTTTCTGCTACTGTATTTGAGAACCAAAGTGGTTTCTTCTTCTTTGCACTTCCTTTCTGTCTAACACAATGGGATGTTGCTTCAAGTATTGCACCCTTAATGCTTGCCCACTTTGCCTGTACCCCTCACCTGTGTTTCTTTTGCCAGGGCTAGCTTAACTCTGTTGGCCATCTTATCAAAGTCAGCTCCTCTGAAGTCCCATATTTTGCCTTGGAATGGGATGATTTAGATGTAGTAGCCAAACTGAACCATACCATGTGATGGTCACTGGCCCCAGGTGACCTTCTACCTGGAGATCTGTGATCCCTTCTTTGTTAGTCAGTACTAGATCTAGGATAGCCCTGTCTCTTGTGGGTTGCTGTACCAGTTGTTTGAGGCCCTCCTGCAGGAATCCACCATGAGTCTAGTTCTGGCAGATGTTCCTGCTGGTATTGACCAATCTGTATCCGGCATGTTGAAGTCTCCCATTAACAGAACCTCCCTTTAGCTGTCATGTGTTGTATATCTTCTAACAGTAATGTGTCTATGTCCTCCTCTGGTCTGGGGCCTGTAGACAACCCCAGTTCTTATGGCTGTCCCATTTCCTGTTTCCAGGGTGACCCACAGTTCTTCTGGCTCCTTATGTGTATTCTGAATTTCTGTAGCTTTGATATTTTCATTAACATACAGGGCCACCCTCCCCCTTTTGCACCTCGGTCTCTTCTGAACAATACATAGCCAGGTACTGAAGTCTCCCAAGGTGGTTACTGCAAACCATGTCTCACAAATTGCTACTATGTCCAGTTTAGCCTCTGACATTATTGCCTGCAGGTCTGGGATCTTATTTCCCAGGCTGTGAGCATTTGTGTACATGATTTTCCATTGGCCAGATTTTGGTGTGTTAGTTGTTGGATGAAGTTTGGCATTACCCCTGTGCATCATAGGGAGACAAACCTTTTTTCTTACCTGGTGATGCAAATGAATGGCAAACATGCTGAATTCCTGTTTGACCACTAGCTGAGGGGGGAGGGGTGTTCTTCCCATTCGCTGCATGGGGTGCTGCACCCTCTCCCCATTTGCTAGTTTAAATATTCTGCAAAGACGTCAAACTTCTGCCCTAATGCACTGACTCCTCTTTAGTCAGATGCAGTCCATCAAATTTAAAGAACTGCCCCAGAACTGTTGCCAGTTCCCTACATATCTGTGTCCTTTTCCTGGCACCAGCCCTGAGCCACGTGTTTAGCTCCCTTATCTCCCCTTCTCTGACCTTCCGTCCATCTGCTCCCCTCTCAGACTGGCAGGATCTCAGAGAAGGAGATGCCGGATAAATAGATGATAGTTTGTCACCCAGCCTAGTCAGGTGTTCCTTGGTCTCCATAACTGACGGCTGGCTAGATCATTAGTCCCTATGTGTACTAGGACATCAATGCTTTCTCCTGCTTTGTGAACAATTTTAGCAATGCGGTCAGTGTCTCTCCATGCTGATGTACCTGGGAGACATCTGACCATCACCCCTGGCTGGAGATGGGTATCAACTCCCCGAATCATGGATTCTCCTATGATCAGAAGTTTTTTGGATTTCCTTTGTGCTTGTTTTGTTTTGGTTCCTGATTTGGGTGAGTTTTGTTGTGCTAGCTCCTGTGCCGCAGTGTCCTGCTCTGCAGTGTCTTCTGCCTCTTTATTTGATTTCAGAGATAGAGGCAGATACCTGTTTGTAGTGTTTATATGGTTTTTGGAGGTAATGGGTCGGAGAGCAGAGAGTGATGGGGCACCTGATTTGCTCCTCCTAACCACCTGCCAACCTCCTGGACCAACTACCCTCTGCGATCGAGGTTTTTCTGTTGGATGCTGGGGAAATGGCAGGTGGTTCTTATAATGTATTTCTCTTCAATATGAAATTTGAGGCGTGCAATCTCTGCCCATGCTGCCGGAGCTGAGCCCTAAGATCTCCAAAGGCCCAGCATGTAGGACAATGTCCTAAATCCTGTAAGACTGTCCTTCTGAAAACTGTTCCACAGTACCTGCAGTTATGAAATCCATTCCAAATAAGTTGCTGGGTTTGTAACCTAGTCAGAGTAATTAGAAGGAAAAAAAAAGAAAAAAATGCAAGTAATGGTTTAATTGTGCTTTGTTTAACTTGTTATAACAAGTTAAATTACTAGTGCCCCTGTAAATGAGATCACCTTGTGGAGGCCCCACTGATCCGCCCTTCCTGCTCTGCCACAGGAAATGTCACAACTGTGGTACCCTATAAAAGGAGTGTAGCGTGGGGTGGTTGGGGATGGGGGTGGGTGGCTGGGCCCTTCCCCTGCCTAAAAAGAAGAACCATGGACGAAAGAACAGGAGGTAAGAGCAGAAACAATCAGTCAACAACAAATGCAGTAACCTGAAAGCTTATCCTAATGTTAAATAAAACTGTAAAACCTGTAAAGCACCATCTGTAATAATGTCAGAGAAGATATACGCTGTAAGAAACACTTTGCTCCAGAGAAAAATAAAGCAGTAACAGAAGATATACCTTGCAAAAGACAATTTGACTCAGAAGATTACAGCAGTAATCTGTTAGCACACACCTGTAGGCACACCTTGTAATAATGCAGAAGAAGGTATACCAGCAACAACAATTTGAATCAGAGGAAAAATAAAGCAATGAAATGTTAGCAACAAACAGTAGCAATCCCTGTGAGTGAAAAATAAAAACACCACCACACAGTAAATCTGCTTAGCCAAACTAAGTCTTAATCCTTTTCCCTTGCTCTGGTAAGTTTCTCTACTCTGCCTTTCAAGCAGTGTTAGAAGGAAAGAGCTCAGGTGAAGCTAGGTGGCTTGGCCAGCAAACCAAGTCTTCTACCTCACCCCTTCATTTCTAAAGAGGACAGTAATGTTTTTATGAGTGGGTTTTGTTAACGGAGTTGCCAATAATGGTGACCATAAAGGTAATTTTTTAAGGCATTATACTTTGTCCATAAGCATTCCAATCCATTTGTGGTTTTAAAACTGACGTCAAGAATGGTCTCTTCTGAAATGTAGATAAGTGCATATATTTCTGTTGAAAAAAATTTCATTGAATCCTTCAGAAGAGTTACTGCAACAAACAGTCTATCGGGGGGCTTTCCATTCTACCTGTGTATGTTAAATGCACAGCATTGTGCCTTTTGGCTGGTTAAATAGGAGTTTTAAATAAAGATGCAAACACTTTAGGAGCACTTTTGTTAATTACAATCAGAGGCATCTGAGGTTGAGAAGGTGTACCCCAAGGGTGTCTCCCAAGGGCTTGGTTAGTATTTCCTTCATTTGCAAGCTATAAAACCAGGTGCTGTGTAAGTTCTAAATCAGATGGGAGTTCTAAGTCTGATATAAGAGTTTGAGAGTTGTTGGGTAATAGGTCAGTTTTCTACTTAGTATCAGAGATAGGCATAATTATCAGAGAATCCCCAGAAAACCACTGGCCTGTTATTGGATTCTGTTGCCATCCAGCAGATTGCAGCACCTTTTCTGCAGACCAGTTTTGTTCAGTGTTTGTTTGTTTTACATGTCCTACAGAGTGTCTTAGGCTGAGCTGAATCTCGCTCATTTGTACCATTCCCGGCACAATTTCTGCTAGTTTTTGAGTGTCTTGATTTTCTCCTGTTGCAGTTACCCTTGCAGCTTCTTTAATATTTTCAACCAACACCACCCAGCCCAGTGGCTTTTCCTTTGATGCAGCTGCATCATCAGGGTTCAGCTGTGAGGATCTGACAGGCTTCTGAAACTTGTCATTTCTTATAGTTCTCAGCTTAGTCTCCAGCTGTGCTTTCTGCTGAAAGTACTGTCTTTCAATTACCTCAAACTGTTTCTTAAGGTGAATTTCAGCATCTGATTTCACCTTATTTGTCTCTCTACCATTTACATTTGATTCTGCATCCTGGCCTGAATCGCTATCACTTGGTAGATCAGGAATTACCTCAGAGTTCAGCGATGTATTTGCACATAAATCAATTTCAGGTTCTACAGCCCTCTTCACAGGGATTTTCGTAGTACCATCAGAATTACCCATTTCAGTAACAACGCTTTCTTCCACCATAGAATTCTCCATCTCCATCAGCTCCCCTTCCTCACCACCATCCTGATCTCTGTCTGCCATCTTGGCAGACTGCCAAGTGGGACAGCGTCTCCCCCTACTGACAGCAATGCAGTAGGGGAAGTTTCCCCAGTGTTCTGGCCAAATTTCCCCCATTCACTGTGGAGGTGGATGGGTGCTCCTCCATGTCCAGGGCCTCGCCCACAGTGGACACACCCACTACCGCTGACCCTTGTAGACGCTCAGGAGCTGTAAGGGAACACAGTAGCGTTAATGTCTCTGCCCTACCCTGTGGCATTCCCCCCACCTCCCACACAGTGACAACACAGGACCTACCATGCAGTGGTGGGCTGCCACCTGTCTGGAAGCCACCACCCGGAACGCCCTCTATGGCACAACACTGCATGCTGCCGGCCATCTGCTCCTCCTGTGGCATCAGGCGTGGCACATCCGGCTGTCCACCACCGGTTGCAGCACTTGCTGCCCTGATGGCAGCCACTTTGTCCTTAATTCTCCTCTTGTCCGTGCCGACCTTTTTTTTACATTCCTGCACAGACTGTTGGTGGCTGCCATGCTAGTTCACAGCATGTGCAACCTCACCCCATGCCACAGCTCGGGCCTGTGGTGTTTCCCGCTGTCCACTGAGCAGCAGTTCCCTGTCGAGATAGGCCTTGAACAGGGCATCTGATTCTGCATGGGTGAAGTTGGGCCTCCTCCTTCTACAACGTCCCTGTTCCTCCTCTTCCTTGCGTTTGGTCATTATAGAGCCAGTGGGAATGACAGGTGTTACCTTTGATTGTGCAGTCCCATGCATCTCCCATACACCACAGTCCACACTTCCAAACAGCATGCGACCCACCACAATAGACTGCAATACCAAACTATGGCCCTTGCAGCCCCATGCCACATTTATATAGCGCAATGCATGCAAATGAGGCGAGGCACAACTTTAAGTGGATGCTAATGCATAGCTGTGCCATGGAATTGCTGATGAACTGATTTGCATATGCTGGCTGAATATTGCGCTGTTGCACCTTGCGCAATTGTGTTGAGCGTGCTCAGGCAAAGGTGCAGCTCTGTGACGTGCGCAGTAGGCACCGCACAGTGCATGCCCGGGGTGCTGATGCCGATGCCTGCCGCGTTGCTGATGTGCTGAGCACAGGAGGCAGTGCAGGGCACAGCCACCACTGTGCCAGTGGCACTAGTGTGCTGTTCACATGTATGGCTCTCGTGCCCTGGAGCGTCGTAGGTGCCATGGTGCCACAGCGTGGTAGGCCACTGCAGGGCATCACACACAGGCTCCCTACTGCGCTACATGCAGGGAGTCCCAATCATGCTGTGGCAGGCTGTGCGCAACAGACCCTTGACCCTGCAGTCGACTTTTGCCCTCTAGGCACCATGCGTCCGCATGAGTGCACCCCTATCACGCTGTTCAGTGACAGTGCGATGGGGAATGGCAGTGCTGTATCGCGCAGCATCTGCATGTGGTGGACATGCACCATTTTGTGATCCTAGCTGCAGTAGACATGGCACAGAGGAGGGCAGCTTTGTGGAGCCTTCTGGAGCTGGCCAATTTGGTGGCCATTGTAGAGCCCTATGTTGGGGCCCTGTTTGGGGATGACCCCTTAGATAGGGCAAGGAGTGCTGTGTGGGAGGAGGTTGTAGAGGCACTGGGAGGAGGCCACCAGGATCACACAAAGTTCTGAACAGTGTCGCCACCGCTATGGGGACCTCCGGCGGAGGGACACAGACAGGCTTGCCCATCTACGGGCACGCGCCAGGCGAGGCACAGTGCCATGTCCAGGTAGGTGCTTCATCCATACACTGGTAGCATCCATCCAGGTATCATGGTGGGCATGTGTCCACCACACAGGGGAGGGGCCCGTCCAGTGTGGACAGTGGTGGTGGTGGTGGTGGGGTTGCGGCATGGCTGGGCTGTGCGGGATGGCACACACCGGGGGGGCCTTTGCTACTGGTTTGCACTGATGTTCCCCTCTCCATGTTTGCACCCTAGGCCCTGAGGAGAGGCGCCGAGCCCAAGAGGCACGGGCATGCCATGAGGAGGAGGAGGCTGCCTGGCAACAGGCATGAGTTGGATGTTGCAGATGCAGTTGAGTGACTTTCTTCCAGGATATTCTGTGCATGCTGTGTTGCGGGGTAGGCGGCAGGGCATGGCCACCATCCACTGACACCACTGACGTGCACGCCACACGGTACACTCAGCACTGTCCTGTGGCACTGCATGTGTGGGTGTGCATCGCTGGTGGTCCATGCATGCTATGGGTACATGGCTGTGCCACTGCCTTTGCACTGCATAGCCATGTCACTGTACAGCCACGGTGGAGCTGAGCGGGACTTAGGCGGTGGGTGTGTGCAGTGGTCCGCATGGCTGTGCGCACCTGGGTAGGCAGGTCTTGTGGACATGATCACTGTGTGTGGTCTCAAACCACCACAGGGGCATGGCCCATGGCTGTATGCCATGCACAATGGGTGGGCTGCAGGGGGATGGAAATTCACACATATTGACTCTGCTCACTTGTCCTAGGTGGACGGTGAATGATGGCCATTGAAAGGGCCATGCAGGAGCTCTTGCAGCTGGCCAGGGCATCAATGGAGATCCTCCAGTGCATGGAGCGGCATGGGGTCAGGAGGCAGAGGACTAGTAGGCACCACAGAAGTGGAGAGTGGGGTGGACGATAGGCCCTCCATGTCCCTGGAATCACCCTACCCCCCTGGACCCACCCTCACATCCCTTCTTCCCTCTCCCATTTGTTCACCCCTGTCCCTTACCCACCCCCACCTGGTATGTGGCCCTTTCTCCCTCCATTGTACATATTTGTAAATAGTTTTGTTTCTCACCTCTGTTTAATACATTTGTTTTGTTATGACAGCTGTGGTGGTCTATGATTTGCAGCGGGCTACAGGTGCTCAGCTGCAGTGGTGTGCATGGCGTCGGGGTGATGCAGGCATGGGCGTGTGTGTGTGTGTGTGTCCAGAAGGGAACCACCTATGGTGTGGGCGGTGGAATTAGTCACTGTCTGTGGTTTGTGTGTTATTGCCTGTGCACTGGATGCCTGTGTGCAGTGGTCCACGCTGCATGCACTGTGTCCATGGTGCTCCTGTCAGACCGTCCATGGCTTGTGCAGCTGACACCCTTGCATGTCTGTGATATGCACAGTCTGCTGGCATGTCAGTGGTGGCTGTCCATGCTGGACAACCTCTGTACCCGGCACAATGCCAGGTTGCCTCCTGTCACCGGTATGGTGCACGTCTGCCTCGAGTGGCACTGTGGCCTCCGCTGTTGTTGTCCCCCCTCCATGCTGTCGCTTGTATCTGTTGCAGGGGATGTGCTCCAGTGTCTGTCACTTGTGCTCCGGCCGAATGCTGGTGGCATACGGCTTCATTGTGCATGTGCAGGGTAGCTGGTACACCTGTGCCATGGAGGGGTGCTAGCCGTGGGTCCACGGCTGCCATGGCCACATGCCAGCAGGTTTGTTGACCCACTACTGTGTCCCTGTGTTGGTGTGCCCTTGGGTATGGGTGGGTGTTTATCCATGCACTGTGTTGC
The DNA here is from genome assembly GCA_016271365.2 of Neoceratodus forsteri. Lineage (NCBI taxonomy): Eukaryota > Metazoa > Chordata > Ceratodontiformes > Ceratodontidae > Neoceratodus > Neoceratodus forsteri. The sequence goes on along the minus strand of CM057459.1, from coordinate 797,199,286 downwards.
ATCCTGTGTGGTGCATGCTTCCATGCACCACTGTGGGAATCTGTGCTGGCTGTTCTGGCCAGTGCTTGGACAGGGTGTGTCCTTGGGAGGGTATGCAGGGTGCTGTACCACTGGTGGTGGGGTCCGGGGCAGCCCCTGTCAAATGTTGGGTACCACGTGTGCCGATGCATGGTCGGTCTCTCAGCTGTACCTCGGGGGGGGGGCCGTGCAGGGTGGCACTGAGTCTGCAGTTGTTGCATCAGTGACTGCTGCCACCCACTGCAGGGTGCTTGCGGTGGGGTTGCCTTGCATGGCTCCATGGTGCACAGGGTTGCATTATCACAGTGGGGGTGGTGGCATGCATGGGGTGTCCTGCACTGTTGGGTGCTGCTCCTGGGCAGGGTGTCTGGGGATCACTGTGCAGGGTGTGCTCTGCATTGGTGGGATGGTGTAGCATGGGGTGGCTGGACCTCCTCGTGTGCTGGTCAAAGCTTGCCAGGGGATGTGCTGGGGCACCATGCCCCGGCTGTGGGATTGTTGCTGGTGTCCATGGGCCGGTGGTTCTTCCAGCTTTCCTCAGGTTGTGCGGTTCATGGGGTGTGGGGAGTGATGTCTGTTTTGCTGTGTGCTCCTCTACCCATATCTTCCATGGGTGGTGGACCCCTGCATCCTGTCCCTGTGCATCCCTGGTTGTGCTGATGCGCTGCTACCCCGCTTCACTGCATACCCCTGGTTGAGCTATTGCGCATCAGACCTGCACCACTGCGCATCCCTGGTTGCGCCATGGTCCACTTGGCATGATATTCAGTTGTATGGAGCAAGCGCATCTTAGCCTGCGCAGTGTTTGAATATCATGCATGTTGCGCTTAGGTGCACTGGACTTGCACCTGCTCCTGCTATTGTGCTACTTTGTGGTACAGTTTGAATATCTGGCCCTCTGTTTCTACCTGCTCCCCTGAGCCCCTTCAGTTCTGTAGTGGAGCATATCTGTTCATTACTACAACCCCTCCTACAGCAGCAATGTCCTTTTCCATTCTGTTCCTGCTAAGGCCACTATACCCTCCTTCCTTAACCTCCCCCTCTCTGCCTTCACTCCCTTCCCGATCACTTACTGCCATCCCCTGTTCATCCCTCCCATCGTACTGACTTTTTCCTGAGCATTCCTTTGCCTCCCGTAGCCTGGTTTGCTTCTCTCATCATGGCTGTTTTTCCCCCATCTATATCCCCTGCTCATACTTCCCCAGCACCGACTTGCCATTACCTCCCTCAGTCTTTTTATTTCTACCTCCAGTGTTGCCTGCCTGTTGCAAACTGGGAAAATCCCAAGTTCCATAGAGATTCCATAAAAAACATAGCTCCACATCCATTGCAAGTCACGATTCTCGTAGACCCAGCTCTCCCCCAACCCCCTGCCATATATCCCGCCTATCTCCCCTCCTCCTGAGACCCCTGACAGCCCCCCTACCTCCTGCCCTCTCATCCCTGTGTCTCCTCTTGAACCACATGCTAAAAGTCCTGTACCAGTGTGTTCTAAACCTCGTGTCTGAACTTATAGTGCCCACTCCACAGTTCAATTGATTTTTCTGTTACTTGCCCCCCCATTGATGCTTCCGCCACTCCAAATAGCTAATTTTCCCTGTGCCTACTTTGTTTGCTGGTGTTACAGTACCTTTGGATAGTAGGTAGCGCAATTTCTAACAGAAGTAGTTAGCCCCAATTTCTATCTACAATGCTATACTCGTTTACCCTGATGATAGTTGTCAATATTATTCCAAGGTTGGTAAGTTAACATGCTTCCTATCAGTAAGTAGTTAGCCCCAAAAATACCAATCTATAGTACCATAGTCAATAACCATACTTCTTGATGCAGCAACAGTTTGGACATCAAGTCTGTGCACTAGCTTGTTTAGCGCAATTCCTATCAATGATTAGTTAGCCCCAGTTACTAACAATGGTACTATCAAGGCCTAGTTAGCCTCAATTAACAAAAGGCCTGTACTAGCTTGTTATCGCATTTCCTATCAATGATTAGTAAGCCCAGATTACGAACGGTACTATCAATGCTTAGATAGCCCCACGTACTAACAAAAGGACTGTACATGTACCATACTTATTGATGCTGCAGCAAAAACAATTTTCCCAATAACAAAATAATTTGTCCTCTACTCTTTCACTTCTACCTACTCTTGTGTTCCCCCTCTTGCTACCATTCTTTCCTTAAACTAACCCCCTTTTAATTTTATTTTCCCAGGTCTGATCTGCCCCCCCCCCTCCCAGTTTTGGATAAATATTATTTTATTTGACTGTTACTATGTGCTATATTTTATCCACGTACAACCACAGATCCTTTGTGACCTCTTTTCTATTTTTATTATTCGGGTATAACAATGTCGACCCTTACCCTAGGCTCACTTACACCATCTTAGAGTGACCTCTGCCTCTTACCTCTGCAATGTAGGTAAGCAATAATGGTGTTGCCACTCCCTCTTCAATATATGTATGTTTTTGTGCATCAAGGTTTGTGTGTGCATACAAGAGTCACAGTCTGTGTGGGCAGTTATGTGTGAGTGAGAGTGTGTGAGACTGAGTGAGAGTGTGTGTGTGTGTGTCTGCACGCATCCTTTGGGGCTTGTGAGTTTATAAGTGTGCACTTATTTTTACTTATTTTTATGATTTGCCAGCAGAAACAGTCCTCATGGTCTATCAAGTCTGCTCGAGTGTGCAGCTAGCACCCCCACTTGCAGCTGCCCCTCCCCCTTGATGTCCCCTACACAGATGAGTGTCAACTGATCTTGAGCCAGATTTATTTTATTTATTTAGTTTTTGTTGACCGGGTAAGTGCACTAGACAAATCCTGCCTATTTTCAGGCACGACCTGGGGGAGAGGGATACAGATGAATACCAACTGACCTTGAACCAGATTAAGCTGTTGGTGGTATTTTTAGTGAATGAGGGAAATTTGGCCAGGACACCGGGGGAAAATTCACCTACTCTTTTCGATAAGTGCCATGGGATCTTTAACATCCACCTGAACTACCACCAATCCAGGCAGATGGGACCTCGGTTTAACGTCTCATCCGAAAGACGGCACCTCAGAAGTGCAGCACCCCCCTCATGCTGCACTACAGTGTCAGTACTGGGATATTAACCCAAGTGACAGATGTGGGAACTGAACCCACAGCCCTCTGATCTCCCGGCCTCAGAGGTGAGTGTGCTACCTGCTGAGCCTAAACTGTTGGTGGTAGTCTGAGGGTCAGGACCACTGCATACCTGCCTGTCTGTCCGGACTGAAGATGGTGGTGCCAGTGCGGATGAGGCCCTGCCTGTGTCCCAGCACGACAGCGGCCACAGACTCCAGCATGCTGGGACTGGACTGGTGCCAGATCAGGCATCGATGATGATGCATCACACATTCCGGACAGTGATACGTGTGGGATGCAGGATGGTCTCACAGCTGGGAATGGTACGGGTGTAGCTGTGGGTGGTGCCGCCGTGGAGGCCTGCATGACATTACAGTCCCAGCCTGTATGCCCCAGTGGGGCAGCACTGGTGTGTGTCCAGGCTGGTAGGGCTGTTGTGGCCACTGCGGCAGCACCGGTGAGCCCTGGCAACTGGCGGCTGGAGGGGCAGTGCCAGCAGTCGGACAATGGTGACGGGGGGACAGTGTCGGGTGGCAGCGTCAGTGCACCATGTGTGGACATGCCCCGGCATGGCTCTGGTGTGCAGCGCCCATCTTCAAGGGGTGCTGTCCGGCACGACCAGGAACACTATGAGGGACAGCATGCTGATCAGGTGGATGACCTCTTTGATGAGCACAGCCGCCTACTCCAGGCTTCAGTGGATCAGCAGTTGCAGCTTGTGATGGCAGTGTATGCACTCAGTGCAGTTCTGTGCCAGGCAGAGGAGCGGCGCAGCAAGGACTATGGTCTGCTCCTGGCAGAAATGGCCCGGCAGCGGGAGGATGTGACCGCTGCCATTGACAGGCAGACATGTGCAATCACTGCTGTCATGGCCACTTTGGGCACCCAGTTCATTGCCCATGCTCCACAGACACTGCTCAGTGTCACATCCACCCACCGTTCCTGGCATCGTGCGACACCTTCCATGTTGACACCGGGTTCAGCTGTGGGCAGACCGAGCACATCTGGTGCGGGCATGTTCGGTGAGCTGCAGACCCCTGCGCGAACACGGTCACGTTCCCACAGCGTCTCCCTTGGGAGACCGTCGGTGCCATCCCATGAGGCCAATGGTCAGCCTTGCATGGTTGGCAGGTCTCAGCGGAGCCGCCCACGCACCTGTGGTGGCCCTGGCACTGTGCCACATGACTGACCTCTCTCCCACCATGGCCACTGTCTGCCGCTGCCCTGTGTGCAGTGTGTTGTGCACCGTGTGATGCACTGGTGGGGTATGCGGCCCTTCACACACACGGTCCATGTGCACACCCTGCTGGCTGCTGGCCACTGTGGCGTGTGCATGATGATGCCTGTGTTGCGCTGTCTGCCAGTGTGCAATGGTGCCCAGCGTCTGAGACATGCACAGTGATGGCTACTGGTTATGGTCGTGTGTGGACCTGTGTGTGGTTAGGGGTTGCAGTCGGGGTTGGCATGCCTTCCACCCCTTGTGCATGTCTTGTGGTGTGTGTGTGTGTATGTGTGTGTGCGTGCGAGTTGTGTTTGGCCTTGCCTATCCCTGATGGCGTGTCTGGTTCCACGCTCAGACCCATTCCCATGCTGCCATCCACCCCTGGGGTTCATCCATGCCTGTCTGTGGGTTGTGCCTTTGCCATTGGTGGTTGCACATGGCACCATGACCTACCTGTGTTGGCCAAAGCGCTCCTCTGTGATGGTGTCCCGGTGCAGTTGTGCCATCCAGATCAGGCGGGGGTTCCTTCGCCCAGGGGGTGGCTGCCCATCACCATCTGGACCGGCATCCTCATCATCCCCATTGCTGTCCCCCTCTTTGACCTCTACATCTATCCCACAGTCATTGGCCATGTTGTGCAGGATGCAACAGGCCAGGAATAGCCCGCAGGCCTTCGAGGAGCTATACTGTAGGGCACTGCTAGATGTGTCCAGGCACTGGAAACATGCCTTCAGCATCCCGAACTCCCGCTCGATGACATTACATGTGGTGTCATGTGCCTCATTGTACCATTGCTGTGATGGGATAGCGGGGCGCCAATATGGTGTGAGCAGCCAGGGACGGAGTGGGTAGCCACCATCACCTGTGTGTAGAGGGTGGACATTAGTATGGTGGTCTGCGACGCTCTGCCATGGGCCGTCAAGGCCAGTACCCATGGCACCTCTGACTATGCACCCCCCCGCTGCTGCCCATGTCATCCTGCGTGATGTGCATACTCACCCACCAGGTGGCCAGTGGGGATGTCCCCACTCTCGAACCTGTGGCACAGTGCAGACTGGTGCCAGATGAAAGCATCATGTGCTCCCCCAAGGTGCGTGGCACAGACTTTGGTTATGCGGCCCCTGGCATCACACACCACCTGGCAGTTGATGCTGGCAAAAGCCTTCTGGTTGATGTATGCAGCACCATCCAGGCCAGGTGGCATGTGGATGGGTGCAGTCAATGGCCCCGAGCATGCCAGGCATACGTGCTACCCTGTGGAACTCTTCTATGTGTGCTGTGTGCTCTGCCTGTGTGTTGGGGAAATGGATGTACTCTGCAGCATGTGGCAGCAGTGTGCTGAGGAATTGTGTGAGTAGGCGTGACGCGGCCAACTGGGTTATGCCTGTAGTGTCCCCTGTTGGTCTCTGGAAGGTGCCCGTGGCGAGCAAGCACCTGACAGCTAACACATTTATCTCCATTGACAGAGCATGGCTCCATCATGTGGGTGCCTCCATCTCATCACTGCACAGCTCACAGATCTGTCTCAGGATTGCCAGGTTCAGGCAGTACTGGCCCACAATCTCTGCATCGGTGTAGTGCTCGAAGGTGGTGCAGACTCGGTACCGCCTGTTGGGGGCATACCACCGACGGGCCCTTCCACGGCCACTCCCCCCCGCTGCCTGCCTTCTCACACCCCTCATTACTGCCTCCATCTGGAAGGTTTCACTGGCCATGTCCCTGGCTGGTGTTCCCCCTCCTGGCAGCTGTTATCCCATTCCCCCTGCTGTCCTCTGTGATGCTCCCCCTGCACCGGGTACACCTCCGGCCTTTGGTTGTCCTGCCCACTGCCACTGCCCTCAGTACACTGTGGCACTACTCTGTCTGTCCTGTCCAAGTAGCACAGGCTCCCCACTCCTGTCCTGTTCCTGTGTGTTCCCAGGTGTGCCCTGTCCTTCTCCTTCACAGTCCCACTCACTGCTGCCCTGTTTGTGGTTGCTGTCACCTCGCTCCCACCTCTTGTTTCCCTGTTGAGTTCTTGCACCTCTCTCTTGTTCCTTTTAATTTTGGGTCATTTCTGCTATGAGCAAGGGGGAGGTGGAAAGGTCAAAGGGGGATTTACGGCATGGGGGATGGAGTGATGTTAGATAAGAAGAAGGTAATCGACAACAGCAGTAGATGCTCAACCAGTGAAGTTACCAGGGTACTAATTCTGGGGGATTCCATAATCAGAGAAATCAGATTGAGGGGTGGGTAGTGGTGATGGTTGGAAAAGCTGAGTCAGGGTCAAATGCATGCCAGATACAGTATAGCTGTGCACTCGCTAATCAGAAAGTATGAGGGGGTGCAAAATATAGTGGTGCACATTGGCACACATGATCTGGCAGAAAATTGGCATGAAAGAGGTTCAGACCAGATACAGAGAGATGGCGAGAGTTTGTGGGGTAGAAGGAATCACCCTCTCCTTCTTGGAAGACCTGCCGGTATCTATGGGTACCTTAGAAAGAGAACAAAACATTGGCAAACTCAACAACCGGCTGTGGAACTGGTGCCCAGTCATGGGGTTTGGATTAGTGGAGAATTAGGTAAATTGGGGCAATACTTGGGATTACAAAGACCTCTTCGTTAGGCATAGGTTACACTTGTACACTAAAGGAAAGGAAGTCCTGAAAAATAAACTGGGGAGTACATAAACAACAGGTGGAATATAAACTAGTAGTTCGGTGGGGAGCTTGTCAGTGGAAGGCAATGACCTGAACACCTCAGAGAGGACTGAATAGACATGAGATTCTCCCCTGTATTATGCGCATGTGGAGAAGGTAGGACTTGTAAAGACAGGGGTAAGGGTTGAAGGTGGTCTTGATCAATGCCAGAAGCTTGGGGAATAAGATACCTGAGCTGCAAGCTCTGCTGGCAGGGGAGGAGGAGTGGACGTAGCAACAGCAGTGACAGAAACCTGGGCCATTCAGTGCCATGACTGGGAACTGAAGCTCCTGGGATATACAACCTATAGGAAGGATAGACTATGTGGCAGGAGGTCACTCTGTTCCTTAGTGAGGGGATTACGTGTACTGAGGAAGAGGGCACAGAGGGAAATGTGGAGGCACTTTGGGCCACCATTCACGACAGTAAGGGAAGAAAGCTCAAATTGGGGGGTTTATACAGGCCACCTATGCAATTGGAGGACTTAGACAATGAATTGGTGGCCATTATTAGTAAACACTGTCAAAGGAGTAGGGGAAGGACAGTGGCTCTGGGGGATTTCCACATGCCAGGGGCAGACTGGAGTACCATGGCATCTGGATCTGCTAAAGAACAAAAATGACTGGACATCTTTCAGGACGAGTTTTTAACAAAATGGGTGGGAGAGCCAACCAGGGAGGATAGTTTCCTTGACCTGGTGCTGACGGACGGGGGTTCAGGTTAAAAATCTGGAGGTGAGGGAGCCATTGGCAGGGAGTAATCACTCAGTGATGTGCTTCACCTTGGACATATGGAAGGAATGGAACCAGTCAAAAGCTACTGTGGTGGATTTCAGAGGTGCTGACTTTGGGGTGATGGCTGATACACTAAGGCAACACTTATGAGATATCAGGCCAGGGATGTGCACAGAGAATCCGTAGGGGATACCTAAGTTGGGCCTGCTGGAAGCTACAAAGGCCTGCACCAGAACTCAGCACAAGAAGTCTAGGGCCAAAAGGCCATGTTGGTGGTCCAGTGAAGTGCAACGGGGTGAGAGAGAAGTGGTTGGCATTCAGAAAGTACAAGCATTCCCATAAGCAGGCAGATAGGGATAAGTATCACAGGATCTCAAGGGAGGTCAGTAAAAATGTCTGAGTGGCAAAGGCAGCTGAGGAACTTAGGCTAGCACAGGGAATCAGGGAAGGAGAGAAGGAATTTTATAGATATGTCAGTAAGAGAAGGAAAGAGGGGCGGATAGAAGAAGAAGAAGAAGAATCAGCATTTATATAGCACTTTTCATACACAGTATCCCAAAGTGCTTTACAAGCAATGCTAGACTGGTAGTGAAGTGACTGAATGTGTGGTGGTGGTCATATCGCACATCATCACCCACACACAGCCTGGATAATTGCATGAACTGGTTTATGGGATGGGGAATGTTAGCCAGGACACTGGGAATGCTCTCTACTCTTTGCAAAGAGTGCCCTAGGTTCTTTTACTTCCACCTGGACACCCACTAGGACAACACCAGGATGGGCAGAAGGGACCTCAGTTTAACGTCTCATCCAAAGGATGGCATACCCCAGCAGTACAGCACCCCTCAATACTGCACTCAGATGCCAGCGATTTTTAAGTGCAAGTCCAATCCCGGTGTGGGACGAGAACCCACGACCTTCTGGTCCAGAGGCGGATGTGCTACCAATTGAGCCACACTGACACCCCAAGGATAAACAAGTTGAATAAGAAAGGGAGTTGGGCTGAAGGAACTTTAGAGCAAGCCAACGTACTTAATGAGTACTTCTGCTCAGTATTTACTAGGGAGAGGGAAGGTCCTTTACCACGGGGGCAGGACGGGGATAGTGGAGGGATGGGCATGTACAGATTGTGAGATCCAAGTGGAGAGGGTGAGGGAGGGACTAAAGTCCTTGAGGACTGATAAGATCCCTGGACCGGATGGAATCCACCCCAGAGTTCTAAAGGAACTGGTGGATGTTCTGGCCGCTCCATTGACAGAATTGTTCAGTTCCTCACTCCAATCAGTATGGGTACTCCTGAACTAGTGGACAGCACATGTGTCACTCCACAAGAGCGGACCGTGGGATGAACTGGGAAATTACAGGCTGGTCAGTCTGACGTCCATAGTGGGTAAGCTAATGGAGGCCGTTCTGAAGGAAAGGATGGTGGAGTTCCTGGAGGCAAATGGCTTACTGGATAAAAATCAGCATGGGTTCATCCAGGGCAGATCATGTCAGATCAACCTAATTGAGTTTTTTGATTGGGTGACAAGATCACTGGACAGTGGAAGGCTGGTTGATGTCCTATATTTGGACTTCAGCAAGGCCTCTGACTTGGTCCTGCATGGAAGGCTGATATGGCAACTGAGGAATCTAGGGGTGGGGGAGAAGATGGTGGCCTGGATTGCAAATTGTCTCAGTAACCAACAACAGAGATTGGTGATGGGGGGGAGGAGTCAACTACCAGGGAAGTCATCAGCGGGGTTCCCCTGGGTTCAGTACTGGGCCCATTCCTGTTTAATGTGTTCATTGCAGGCATTAGGGAGAGTGTTAGGAGAAGGATGAGCCTGTTTGTGGATGATTCCAAGTTGGAAGTGGTGGTAGACAGTGATGAGGGTAGGAGGATACTTCAGGATGACTTGGAAAAGCTGGAGGGATGGACACATATCTGGCAGTTGGGTTTTAACATTCAAAATTATAGCGTGCTACACCTGGGACACAGGAACCCTGGGCACAACTACCATTTGGGGAGAATACAGCTGTCGACATCAATGGGGGTAAAAGACCTGGGGATGGCTATAGATCCCAAAATGAACAATTCAGAGCAGTGACGGAGAGCAGCTGCTAAGGCAAATAAATTGCTTGGGTGTATATTAAGGGGGATAACATCTAGTAGAAGCTAAGTCATTATATCCCTGTACAACTCCTGGGTGAGGTCTCACCTAGAGTACTGTGTACAATTCTGGGATGTTGCCCTTTTGGAGAGAGTTCAGAGGCAAGCCACTAGGATGACACACAGCCTGGGGGAAATATCCTATGAGGAAAGACTGGTGGAACTGAACATGTACTCACTGGAAAACAGAAGGGACGGGGGGATATGATAGAGATCTTCGAGTATATGAGCGGGATCAATAGAGTGGATATGGAGGGTCTCTTTACATTGAAGGGAGAAGGTAATATGAGGGGTCATAACCTTAAACTAGTTGGAGGGAGGTACAGGGGGGAGGTGAGGACATGTTATTTCACAGAGAGTGTGGTGGCACCTTAGAATGCACTGCCAGGAGAGTTTTTGGCAAAGGAAACAGTAGAGGAATTCAAGCTGAGGTGGGACAGTTGCATGGGCAGGGTGTGGTTGGGAAAGAATTCAATAAGAGGGTGCTGGGGGATACGGGGTAAAAGGGGAGCACAACTAGGGAGAGAGGGCAGCTGCTGAAATTTAATCAGAAGCTGCATTCGGGCAGACAAGATAGATCTTTGGGCCTAATCTGCTGGTGACTATGTATGTATCTATGTAAGAGCAGAACTAAAGGTAATAGTAAAATGGTGAAGAAGTACAGTGCATCGTAACTTGGCTGTCATAACAGAGGTTACCCAGATCCACATAATGTACTACACTGGAACTATGGTATGTGGTCTGCAAAACAAAGTTGTGCATGTGATTAAAGTGTATTTATAGGCTTAAGCTAGCCCTGTATATCGAGGACCTGAAATGTGTTCTGGATGTTAATGAGCTACTGTAGATCCGTTTCCCCTATTTATGCAATGCGTTTCTGCTTAGTGATAAATGTTTAGGTGCAGAAATGCACCCATCATTGCCCATGGGTTGGGAGAGTTCTCAGATAATTGTTCCCACCTGCTAGGGTTATATAGATAGTGACTTTGGACCGCCAAATGTTCCAGCTCCTGTGCATCCCAGTCTGGGGTGCTATGTGTGTGTGCAGTTCCAATTTAGCACTTAGGGGTGCACTTCTCCAGCTGCGACTGATTGGATGGGGCTGGCAAGCCAAGGAATGGAGGCAGTATCCCTTAGATTGTGTTGCACCGGTCTTCTTCACTGCGGGTCTCTGGAGCTTCAGGCCCCGACTGAAATATGAGATTGGGGATGGCAGGGCCCTGCTGAAGACTTAACCTTAAGGAGAGTTTCCAGGGGCCCGATATTTAAAGGTTTGCAAAGACGCTAATGTGTCTTTGCCCATGCAAATCAGGATTTCCCCCAGATCCTCATTCAAAAGGGGCTGTTGCACAGGCAAATAAGGTCAGTGCCCATGCAAAACATAATGTATGCTGGTGTGCAAAGGGATGATCATGGCCATGAATAGCCGCGCTACCCCATAGTCAGTGACTTTGCACTGTGCAAAAGGGTTTAGTGTGGTCCTTTTGCACAGCACAAATACTTCTGAACAAAACCCTGACTTGATTACAGCAACCCTAGCAGCTGCTGGAGGTCATACAGCTATCTAGCCGGTTGGCCACTGGGGGAGCACACCCATCTTCCATGGTCCAAGGCACCCCCACCCACCACCACCACCACCACCAATCACAAGTCCATAGTACCTGTACAACCCTCCCTGGTGCGAGTGGTCCCTCCACCTCCCTCCAATCAATGGCCCCTAATGTAAGAAAAATCATCCCTGGTGCTAGTTGTAGCCCCCCCACCACCACCACTGGCCCATAATTCCACTCAATTAAATTTTTATTTAACCAGACAAAACATCATTGAGTGAGTTCATTTACAAGATGGCCCTGAGAGTACAGTTAAGAAAACAAGTACAATAAGCAGTGGGGAAATACAGATTAGCAACCAATTATTATACAATAGGAATAAAATACAGTGAACAGTGGCATAAGAGATAATAATGTAAGAATACAAATCCCTGGTGCTAGTGGTCCCTCCCCCCCATCACTGGCCCCTAATGTAAAAAAAATGATCCCTGATGCTAGTACTCCCCCATCACCGACATACACTGTACATAAAAGAATCACTGGTGCTAGTGGCCCCGGATCGCTGGCCCGTAGTGTACATAAATGAATCCCTGGTGCTACTGCTTCCCCCCCCATCCCTGATCGCTGGCCTGTAACATAAAAATAAAAAATCTCTGGTGCTAGTGGTCCACCCTCTCGATCACTGGCCTGTAGTGTACACAAAAAAATCCCTGGTGCTAGTGGCCCCCCCCCTCGATTGCTGTCCCCTAGTGTACATAAAGGAATCCCTGGTGCTAGTGGTCCCCCATCACTGGCCTGTAATGTAACAATAAAAATCCCTGGTGCTAGTGGTCCCCCCATTGCTGGCCCCGTAGTGTACATAAAACAATCCTTGGTGCTAGTGGTCTCCCCCTTGATCTCCGGCCCATAGTGCACATAAGAAAATTCCCTGGTGCTAGTGCCCCCCCCCATCGCTGGCCCCGTAGTGTACATAAAACAATCCTTGGTGCTAGTGGTCTCCCCCTTGATCTCCGCCCATAGTGCACATAAGAAAATTCCTGGTGCTAGTGGCCCCCATCGCTGGCCCGTAGTGTACATAAAACAATCCTTGGTGCTAGTGGTCTCCCCCTTGATCTCGGCCCATGGTGCACAAAAGAAAATTCCCTGGTGCTAGTGCCCCCCCATCGCTGGCCCGTAGTGTACATAAAACAATCCTTGGTGCTAATGGTCTCCCCCTTGATCACTGGCCCGAGTGCACATAAAAAATTCCCTGGTGCTAGTGCCCCCCATCATCAGCCCTAGCTTACAAACAAACCCTCCCTGGCATCCAGTGTACCCCTGGGCACTGGTCCATAATACTGCCACTAGAAATTCAGTAATCCCTGGTGTCAAGCCTCCCCCACAGCACCAGTCACCCCCCAGTCACTGTACCAGTACCCTCGGTAGCGCACAGCCCTCCTCACACCTTCTTGGTCAGCTGACAGATATCCAGATAGGAGTATGCCTCTTATTTATAGGACAGTCTTATAAATCAAGAAGTGCGCCCCTGCCTGGACATACAGCAGCCAACCAAGAAGGTGTAAAGAGGGCTACACCAGTCACCGTATGCACACCTGCAGCATGAGGGTACTGGCGTGTGACTGGGGGGTTGAGTGCTGAGGGGCACTCAGATGCATGGGATTGTATATTTCCAGCAGTGGATTTGTTTTGTAAATAGGAACTGCTGATCGGGGCCACTAGCACCAGGGATTCTTTTATGTGCACTATGGGCCGGTGACCGGGGGGGACCACCAGCACCAGAGATTCCTTTATGTACATTATGGGTCAGCGATTGGAGGGCAGGGGGACCACTAGCACCAGGGATTCTTTTATGTATATTACTGGCTGGGTACCCGAGGGGGGACCACTAGCATCAGGGATTTTTTTATTTACATTACGAGCCAGCGATCAATGGGGGGCCCACTAGCCTCAGAGATTTTATTTTTACATTAGGAGCCAAGATCAGAGGGAGGGGAATCACTAGAACCATGGTTTTTCATTCTACATTATAGGCCGGGCAATTGGGGACCACTAGCACCAGGGACTCTTTATGTACACTACAGGCTGGCAACTGGGGGGCGCCAGCACCAGGATTCTCTTATGTACACTATGGGCTGGTGATTGGGAGGGGACACTAGCACCAGAGATTTTTTTATGTATGCTATGGGCCATTGATTGGGGGGGGGGACCACTAGCACCAGGAATTCTTTTATGTACACTATGGGCTGGTGATTAGAGGAGGGGACCACTAGCACCAGGTATTCTTTTATGTGCACTATGGGCTGGTGATTGGGGAGGGACACTAGCACCAGAGATTCTTTTATGTATGCTATTGGCCGGTGATTGGAGGGGAACACCACTAGCACCAGGGACTCTTTTATGTATACTATGGGCCAGCAATTATAGAAGGGAAATACTAGCACCAGGGATTCTTTTATGTACACTATGGGCCAGCAATTATAGAGTGGAAATACTAGCACCAGGGATTCTTTTATGTACGCTATGGGCCGGTGACTGGGGGGGACCACTAGCACCAGGGATTCTTTCATGTGCACAGTGAGCCGGTGATTGGAGGGGAGGACCACTACCACCAGGGATTCTTTTATGTACACTATGGGCCAGCAATTATAGAGGGGAAACACTAGCACCAGGGAATCTTTTATGTGCACTAGTGGCAGGTGATCAGAGGGTGGACCACAAGCACCAGGGATTCTCTGGAGCATACAAATGGCCCCTTAGCACCTTGCAGTCAAATAGTGCCAGTGCACTATTTGACTGAATATAGAATTCTCTGGCTCCTGGGCAATCGCAAGCTGAAGCCTTAAACAAATACTTTATCTTTAGAGCTCTTCCTGACCTACCCACAATGGCCTTCTCTGATCCCCTCGTTCCACACTCCTTTAGCGGCTACCACTTCCTCCCAGTTTCCAGGCAAGAGGTCCATTGTGCTCTACTGTCACAAAATCCAGCTAAGCACAGCCCCAATGGCATCGACCCCAAGCTCCTTCATATCTTAGCCCCTGCCATAGCCCTCCCCCTTACTCACCTGCTAAATCTTTCCCTCTCCACAGGCACAGTCCCTGCGGCCTGGAAAATGGTGAAGGTCCTACTTCCCCACAAAGGTGGCGATCCTTCCTGTGCTGGAAACTACTGCCCTATTTCATTCCTCCCTGCCCTCACCAAATTACAGGAGTCTTTAATCAACTCAAGGGTTGTTGACTACTTAACTGCCGCAGACACTCTCTCCCCTGTCCAAGCAGGGTTCAGAAGAAAAACACTCTACCTCCTCCTCCTTACTCAGGGTCACAGACTCCATTCTCTCAGTCATGGGTCTGGGTCACATTACTGCTGCCATTTTCATTGACCTAGCAAAGGCTTTCGACTCGGTGTTGCACCCACTTCTGTTAAGTAAGGTGCACTCAGTTGGCCTAGCAGCACCACCAGTACATTGGTTCATTTCTTATCTCACAAGCATGAGTCAGTCAGCTCAGATGGGAACTGCCCAGTCACTCCCTCTACCAGTCCTGGCTGGGGTACCCGAGGGATCCATTCTGAGACCCATTTTGTTCTCCCTTTTCATTAATTACCTCCCTTAAGTCTGCATGCACTCTCAAATCCACATGTATGACGACAACATGGTCATCTTCATTACCTGTCCCTTAGTCCCCAACACAGAAGCCCTCAAAATGACTTTAACATCATATTAAATTAGTTCCAGACAAATCAACTGAGGGTAAACACTAAGAAGACAATCTCTATGACCTTCGGGTCAAGACAAAAACTTGCATGACTCTCATCTTCCCCAGTCTTCTCCACTCCTGATGGCTCTCCCTTAGAAGCGGTCCACACTTTCAAATACCTCGGGGTATGGCATGACAATGAGCTGGATTTTTCAGTCCACTTAGACTCCTTACATGTTAAACTTTGTCCTAAACTTGGGATTTTGTACAAAAACAATTAATACCTTTCTGTCTCTGCACATCGTGAATTGGTTACAAAGACAATCCTCCCTGTGATAGCCTACGCAGATATTGTCTATGGCACTGCCCCCACCTCCTCCATTGCCAAACTTGACACCCTCCTAAATGCCTTTTGCCACTTCAGCACAAATTCCCCATTCCACACCCACCACTGCTCCCTCTACTCCTCTCTATCCATCCCTCCCCTCACCCAGTCATCAAATCCACTCCCTTGCATTTGTAAGAAAATACTAGCTCTGCCTTCTCCCCCCTACTTTCCTTTGCTAGTTCCTCGTCTTACCCTCTCTGCTCCAGGGCGTCCAGCCCTTTTTCCCCTCCCCCACCATCGCATTAACTCTGGACAGTCTGCTTTCTCCTTCTGCTTCCCATCCCTCAGGAACAAGCTCCCAACATCTTTCCAGCAGGCCTCTTTTCATTCCCAGCACACAAAAGCCTTCTTAGGCAGGCATCAATCCCTCATTACCACTACCCCTAATTTTCTACCTTTACCTTGATCTGAACAGACTAACACTGGTTTCTTTATCATTTTTTTATTCTAATTGTAGGTGTAATCCATTCAATTGTGTGCTATACCACTCTGTCATACTGAAATCTAGTTTTATTGCTGTTTCTTCAGTTAAAACAAATTCATAAGTCATGCTTATTTTAGCCCTGTATATAATTTTGTATCCCTATATATATATGTAATTATACTCAAAGTGTATTGTACATACCAAAATGTTTTTTCTGTAAGCTGGCTGTATTGCAGCACTGTACCTTCATTTATTGTCTTACTCATCCTCTATGTATATTTCTTTTTCAAATTACCCAACTGTCATCGGGTCGTACCTGGAAATGAGCCTTGGCTCAGTGTGCCTTTCCCGGTTACCAAAGTTTAAATAAATAAATAAAATAAATACATTTTACGAACGGTACACTACAGTCCGGCGATCAGAGGGAGGACCACTAGGTGTCATAGGATTTCCAAGCAAAATAGACTTTCATCCTTTAGTTGCTTGCCAGCTATACTATTTCATATTTATTTACAAAAAAACTGTCAAGTCTTGTTTTGAATATTTCTATAGAGGTGCTTGATACTGCATCACTAGGTAAAGTGTTCCAAGTAGTTCTCACTCTTTGGCAAACCAATGTTTCCTTTTCAATAGATTCCATTGGGATATTACTAACTTAAGATGGTGCCCCCTAATTTTATGTATACATTCTTTTATATTAAGGCTCATATTCTTTCCATGGAACATTATCATGTAGTGCCCTATATAGCATACACATATCCTCCCTCATTCTCCTATACTGTAAAGTGTACATGTCAAGTCCTCTCAGTCTTTCATGGTACGGCAGAGCTTTGTTTCCTGCTACAGCCTTTGTAGCTCTTCGCTGGATCCGCTCCAGCTTTAAAGTATTACTCCTCTTGTATGGAGCCCACACCTGGACTCCATACTCCAGGTGCAGCCACACCAGTGCCTAATACAGGGGGATGATAACTGGGGATGATAACCTTCTTATCCCTACTTTTTATGTGGCGGAGAATACAATTAAGACTTTGGTTTACTGTTTTTGTAACCTTGGCACAGTATGAAGTAAATTGTAAGTCTGAGGATACTATTATCCCAAGATCTCTTTTCTCCATTGTAATAGGTAGGACTGTATCCATAATCTTATAAGCTATATCTGGATTCTGCGTCCCCAGGCGCATAACTATGCATTTATTCACATTTAATTCTAATTTACTCTCCTTAGTCCAGTTTGCTATATCATGTAGGGCATCCTGCAAGATGTTACCTTCCTCCTTAGTGTTAACTATAGCCCCTACTCTACAGTCATCTGCGAATTTGGTTAGCCAAATATTGGAATGTTTGTATCTCAAGGAAGATATATATATATATATATATATATATATATATATATATATAAAGAGGCAGGGACTCAAAACAGATCCCTGCGGTACCCCACTTATCACATTTGCCCATTCCGACAAGGCTCCATTTACAGTCACCCTTTGTCTTCTCCCTCCCTCCCAACCATGAGGCAATCCAAGTAATCAAACTGAGATCTAATCCTATTTGTTCAAGGGTACACACCATTTCTCAATGGGGCAGTTTATCAAACGCTTTTAAAAAGTCTAGGAAAACCACATCCACAGCATTACCATCATCCAGAGCTTTACTTACTTGTTCATAAAATACTAACATATTTGTCTCGCATGAATGAGATTTCATAAATCTGTGTTGGGTTGGATCTAGTGAGTTAGTTGCAGCAAGATGTACTAGTATAATGTCTTTTATTATACCCTCAAAAATTTTACATATTGTGGATGTCAGGCTAACCGGGTGAAAATTTCCTGGGTTGGTCCTTGGGCCTTTTTTCCAGATTGGTATGACCACAGCATCCCTCCACCCTTGTGTTACTTCTCCCGAGTAAATAGATTTCTGGAAAATGTATGTTATTGGAACTGCTAAGCTTTCTGAGAGCTCTGCTAGAATTCTAGGGTGTATATTATCAGGTCCAAGGATTCTTTTACGGACACTACGGGCTGGTGATTGGAGGGGGGACCACTAGCACCAGGGATTTTTTTTCTGTACACTATTGGCCAGCAATCATGGGGAGGGACCACTAGCAACAGGGATTCTTTTATGTACTCTACAGGCCAGCGATCAGAGGGGCGAGGGACCATACGCACCAGAGATTTGTTTCCTTACATTAAGTGCGGAGATCAGAAGGAGGGGGGACCACTGTCACCAGGGATATCTGCACATATCTGGAACTGGACAATTGAAGGGGTGGCGCCGCACTGACCTTCCTCATTATCCATGCAAATGAGCTGATAATGAGCATGCAATTGGACCCTTATCACCTTCCATGCCCAATGGGCTAATTTGCATGGTTCCCTTTGAATATTGCAGGTAGAGCTCCCTTCCGATGGGGTACTTCGGGATACATGTTGGGGCAGTGCTACTTGACTTGGTCAAAGACATTGCCCTATATTCAGTCAAATAGTGTCAGTGCACTATTTGACTGAAAATAGGATCCTCTGGCTCTCGGGCAATTGTAAGGCACAGCACAAAGTTTTGCACTCTGCTTTGCACTATTTCAAATATTGGGCCCCTGATGTCATTTGTACTACCATTCCAGGTAACCTGTAAATGGTAAAGGAGTGGTAGACAAAACTGTGTCATGGTGAGGGACTGTGGCCACAAAGTGCTTTTCTGACAGTTGAAACATTAAAAAAGCTGACAATGAGGATCCCACTCCCAGCAAGGGACATTCCCATTTGGTTGGTAAGCCACTGTTTTCTGTGATCACATAAGGTGATAATTCTGACCCCGTGGAGACACAGGGCTCATAGCAAACCACTGAAGTGGCCTATTCCTGAATTTCTGTTCCTGTGCGGCCCACAGAAAACACAAACCTCAACAAAACAGAATTTCACAATTTTGAGCGAGAATTGAAAATGAGGAGCGAATAAAGAATAAACTAAACTTTGAGCTGATGAAATGAAAAATAGAAGAGGAAACAACAGAAGTTGTTAATCAGACAATAAGTGTTTGTAAGCTAAACAGCCATTAGAAACACCTTCCACCCTGAGGAAGGGATCCAGAAGCAAATGGATTGATACCTACAGTATTATTGGACCAACATAGAAGTTACAAAAAGAAAACAATGTCTAAGCTTTCGGATCAACCAAGTCCTTCCTCGGATACTTAGGTATCAATCTGTTTGCTTCTGGATCTGTTCTCACAAGGAACAATACAGCAACTAATCTGTTTCTGTATGTCACCGTGAGGAAGTGGTATTTTGGACACCCCCAAACATTGTTGGGCTTTGGGGTGTCTTTATGGCAGGTACACAAATATACTTTTTATGCCTTAATTCAACTTTGGGTGAATACTCACTAGGTCCTATGCACCTTGTAGTATGTTTATGGCCCAGAAGACAACCCTGATTGCAAACTCAGGGAAGGGAACAACTCAAGCCCAGTCAATCCCCCTCCCTAGCATACACTTCCAGCCACAGTCTCCATCCCCTCCTGCATAGAGCCATGCCCGTATAGTACCTGATACTGTGGACAGTTTCTATGACCCCCAGGTCTGGGCATCAGCCATCAATTGTTATGCAGCACTAACCAGATGGCCCCCACAGTTATGAAGTCCAGCAACTGAGGGGCCGGCTGATCTTGTAGAGTCCCAGTCCTTGCACTATGGGCTGACTCAAAAGACCATGTACCAGCAGCCACTCCTCCTGTTTCTGCCTGCCAAATCTCTACTTCCTAGGGCTCTGATCACCACATGTCTGTGGCTACCTCATTCACTACCTTTACACAAGATCATACAGTCCCTATCACACACAAGGGGTCTGAGTATCACCAATCTGCAGTTGTCCCACCCAGTCAGCTTTTCCACATGCCTCATAATCTGTTGGGGTCTTCAAAGATCACAATCCCATGGGCAACCCATCCATTATACTTTCTGAATCTCAACCAACACAGCTCCATCAGCTCCAAACTGCTTTCAGGAAGGACTCCTTAGGTGGCTCCACTAAAAAGGAGTCTGCCAGTGGCCATAGGCCTCCTCCCCTCCTGAAATGTCTTCCTGGGTGACTTAGCTCCACCAGTCTATTATATGAGGATGGACCCCACACCAAACCATGCAGCCTCTGAGGAAGATCACCACCTACTGCAAGGGTTGGGCCACATGCAACTTTACCTTTTCCTTTTCTGCCTGCAACATGACCGCACATTGTCTTCCTCTAGGAGTGACAGGAGGTGTTTCTTCCAGCGATTCATACACTGTTGTAGCCAGGTTACCTTCATCTCCAGTAACTGCAAAGATTCATGCTGCTCCTCCTCACTGAGGTCTAGAATAATGTGAGATAAATCATCACATTGGGGCATCGTATGTGTGTGTAACGCCCCCCCCCCCCATTTGGGGGCATACCTTGAATGCGCCTCCGGGTGTTCTCCCACTGCCTCCCACTGCGTCTGCCTGTTCCTTCATGGCATTTGCCATTTAGCCTTGTCCCTCTGCATAAATGAGCCCTGCCAGGCTTGCAAAATCTATTTGGAAATGGTCAGCATGTTCCTAAGCCACCGCTCACACTGCCGAGAGGATGCACTGCGCCTTAGACCGTCATTGCAGTCGAAAAGTCAGAAAGTGTATTTTCACTGGTTCCCGGTGCCATACTAAATTTAAGAAGGCACTGGGGACAGAAAACAAAGTGGGAGAAATGTTTTTAAATAAATAACTAGGCAGATGCCTAAAGCGCTGTCTCCAGGGCACCAAAACAGTCAAGGGTCAAATGTCACAGCATGGAAAGCCCTCATAAAAATTCATGAGCATTGCAGAGTTTCTAGGGGCAGTGTGGTATGGGAGCAGTGACTCCCTAAGGGTACTAAAACTTTGATTGAGAATGCACTCATTTCAGAGAGAACTGTTGGAGCTACAAGTTGGTGGGAAGTTTATTAAATAAAAGTGAAACTGCTGGCTGCACCAGAAATTTAACCTGGGAGAACCCTGCTTTAGACTGCCTAGACTTAAAATGCAGCCACCATTTTAGCAGCTAACAACCAATCGGATGCCAGGATTTAACAAAGGGGCTCTTGGGACAATGCCAGAGACTTGTGGGGGATTAACTGGGACAACTTCTAGGTGCCAAAAAGGGAGCCAATTAACATCTGAGAACTGTTTAAGACAGCTTTGGCAGCCAATGGGATTTCTGGAACTTAACCCCATGTAAAAGGGGGCAACTGCTCAGTTTGTTCAGACTTTGACAGATTCGTCCAGGAGTTCAGTGTAAGCCTCTGGAAGCTTGCCAGCTGTTAGAGATTAGGCCTGCCAGGCCTAGACTTTTCCAGTCATCAGTCCACGGGTCTAAGTGTCCGGCTGGCCCATGTTTGGGGTCACAGCAGCAGGAGATTGGAGCAACATCCAAGCTGAAATCAAGATCAGCCTGCAAGCTAGCTGGAAGGACTAGAAGAGGACAGAGTCTTACATATAAATGTGCTTAGTTTGCAAGGGGTTTGCACAGCTGAGTAGTTCGAGACGTTCAGTTTGCATGTTCTCAGCAAGTGTTAAATTACTCCTGCATCCTGAAGACCAGCATTTCGATAAGGACCACGAGGGAATTCTCTTCCTGCTTCATCAAGCCATCTGCAACAGGTCTCATTTCGTTGGATCATCACTTGGTCTGGGTAGTGTGAGTACCAACAGGGTAGCTCCCTGCAACAAAGCTGCACTCATTGTGTGTCATCTGATTATTTGTTTGGGTTTATTGCAACGAGCTGAGCCATTCAGCTCTGGATTACAAACTCTGGGTTTGAGTGTATGCTAAGTGTTTCTTTCCTCAGGGCTCCAACGATCAACTGCAACGCCGGCCTACCCCTGGCAATGATTCAGGCTAGCCTGCTGTTCCAAACTGGGTACTCTGGGTTGTGTGACTGTAAAGAAGGGACTCTTAGTGCATGCATTTTCAACCTGAAATACTCAGATCCATTAATCAACTGCTAGATTCATGCCCCACCCCTGTTCATAGCCCCCTAAATAAATCAGATTGTTATTTTACAGTTTAAATCTGGTTAGTGTGTACCTTCTTGGAGGGGATACAATACTGTTATTGCATTGTTGCATCATTGGTCTTATTTTACAGGGTGTCTCCAGGGCAGCTGCGAAGGATCCAGCCCTGGTGGTAAGAGCAAGGGTTGTCAGCAAGTCATTACTGACATATGGTACATGTGAATGTTTGGCTGCTGTACTGTTTAGGCCACCAGTGGGATTGTGGGGGGTTATAGCATCCTGAAGGGCTATACCAACAGCGGT
Organism: Neoceratodus forsteri; assembly: GCA_016271365.2. NCBI lineage: Eukaryota > Metazoa > Chordata > Ceratodontiformes > Ceratodontidae > Neoceratodus > Neoceratodus forsteri. The sequence continues at coordinate 797,177,020 of CM057459.1, read as the reverse complement.
TACGCTACCCCAGAACCACTACTCCGGGTGGAGATACCCATTCAAAGAGCGCAGGCCCCTCAACCTGTGCCTAGTCAAGCAGGCAGGGGTAGTAGCCCATAGGATAGCATCACCTAGGGGTCACGTCTTGGAGGCACTGCTGGGATTAGTTCCCCCTAGTGGCCAAAATCAAGAATTACAACTAAAAAAAATTAATGGGTGCCCCTGAAGAAATGGCTGTGCATCAGTTGGTCGGATGGTGTATGGGGCATGAGATTCACCCACACAATGCCTTGTTAACATTAGATATACCCCAGGGCACTAATAAGGACACTATAGAAGGGGCACTGTCCAAAACTGAATGCCTGGAAAAAGCTGTAGTGGTAGGCCCGCATGCTGACTTGACTGCCCAAACTCTAATGGCATTAATGGAGTGTGGCAACCCCATGGATAGTGCTAAGGTGCCTAAAACTATTGCTGTTGATGGGTCCCCAGCCGCCTGGAGGGTAATAACTAAGGATAGTGAGGACCCCCTCAGGAAATGAGCTCCCGCCCTTATCAGAGATTTTGAGGAAAAGATTGTCAAATTGCTATTGGAAGAGGGTAAAACAGTTGAGGATTTTAAAAAGTTGTTTATGCTGCCTAGGGGTGTTTCTTTTCTGATGCTCATGCCAGCTCCAGTACCTGACCCTTCACCAATTCCTGTGCCTGCAGTTAGTCACGACTCTTACCGCAAGCTGAGGATGTTTTGGGGCACTCTCCCCACCCCTCGGGGGAAGATGGTTTGGAGACCTGGCTAGACTATGTTGCCCCCTTGGTACCTGAGTGGCAGTGTGCAGAGGCAGAGAAATGAAAAAGGACCATGGAAAGTTTGAGGGGCCCTGCTTTGGAAGTGATTAGGTTCCTGAGGTCCACAAATCCTGATGTATCAGCTCAAAAGTACTTGTCTGCACTAGAGGGTGTTTTTGGTAGCATTGAATCTGGAGAGACTTTGATGTGGCACTTCTAAGGCACCAAACAGTGGAAAGGGGAGTGTTTGCCCACGTATGTTACTCGCTTGGAGAGGGCCCTACAGAGAGCTTACAGGAAGGGTGGGGTATCGGCCAGCGAATTGAACCATGTGACATTGGATCACATACTACAACATGCCAGATATTCCACATTGCAAATTATCCAGCTGAAGCTCCAGGATAGGATGGATAATTCCCCTGATTATTGTGACCTGATAAAAGAACTCAGGGATATTGAAGGCGAGGAAGGAGTTTGGAATTCTTGTGAGGGTGCAGCCTGGATAGCCTTGGCACTGGAAAGCACTTCTGAACCCAAGACTGCTAAGGATGTCCCACCATGGGCCAAGATGTTGAGAAATCAGCTACTGAGAGAAGTCTGAGAAATGAAAGTGGGTGCCTCTACAAAGGCTCCTACCATGGACAAAGATCCTGTTCCCTCTCAGAGCACGTCTGCTATGGGGGTGGGGGTGCACGCTCAGGCATCTCCTGCTAAGGGCAGCTTGAAAACTGAAACAAGTGAATTGACTGCTGCAATAAAGGAACTATTGAGACATATTGTATCACCTTCCATGCCACAGACAGAGGTCGAACCACAATTTTCTGTTGTTAATTCTCCTGCTCCAATGCCAAATGTGTACGCTGCTCAACCCTCTACTTGTGGATGGAGACCACCTCCTAATGCAATGTTTCAGCCAAGATGGACCCAAGAACCTTTAATCTGTCATAGTTGTGGAAAGGATTGGCATATGAAGAAAGAATGCCAGTCTCAAAAGGACCTAGAGTGAGTGGTAAACAGACTCCAAGGGGAGCTTCAAAAAGCAAACCAATGGCAGAGAGGTGCTGAAAACAATCACAGTGGAGGGTCAGGAGATCCAAGATAAAATTTCTTTGTGGATAAATTGTCTGTCCAGGCTCCTACTAAAGTCCCTCCAGACTGGTCTAAAATGGTGGGCCCTTCCATGGACACTACTGTACATTTAGATGGGATTTCAGCCCAAGTAGTTTTAGTCAGCGGGTTTCAAGTCACAACAATTTTCCAAGATTAGTACGAGCAGCATCTGTCTGACCACCCATTACAATCTCTTGATGGACTGCATGTGTGGGAGTTAAGTGAAACATTGTATCCTTATCTTGACTATTTAAAAGTGTGGCTTTCCTTCCCCTCTTCTGTGGCTGGTGTATGAGATCCTGTGGAGATGCTAGCTCTGGTATACCCTTCCACCAGACTTTATGACTGTATTCCCGTACTGACTGGCACCAGTGCACTCATGTTTGGGCGCCTGGCCCAGCTATGTGAAGAAAAGCAGAAAAGAAAGACCAGAAAATCCTTGCATGTTCGCACCCTGATCCAAAAGGCCTACGAGAAACACATGCACTCCAAGGAGAGTGACCCAGACGAGTCTGTTGGGATGGTTTGGAAAAAGAATCCTGCTACTATCACGTTACCTCCCAATGCAGAATGTAGTATGAGTGTTGAAGTACGGCTGCGGAAAGATGTCACTAACTAAATTTTGATGCTGGATGCCCCGGACAAGGGAAAATTACCCAAAGGACTGCTGATTAAACCCAGTGTACTTCTGGCACAGGCTCATGCTTACGCCCGACAATATATATATATTTTTTTCCAATTGTTTAACCAGGAGTAGCACACTGAGCTGAAAGCTTGTTTACAGATGCAACCTGGGAGCACAGAGAAGTTAGATGACTTACTCAGGGTCACACAGTATTCAAGTGGGGGCTGTGGGATTTAAACCCAGGTCTGCAGATTTGCAGCTCAGAGCCTTAAACCACTGCACTATACTGCCTCCCTAAGTGATGGTATGAATACAAAATGTTACAGACTGAGACATCACAGTACACAGAGGATGCACCCTGGCTAAAGTCTATTGTGCCAACACTGCTGTGCTCTCATCCCACTGCAGAACTGAAAAGAGATGTGAGGTATCGCCTGACATGTTTGATTTTGGGGGTTCACCTCTTCCAAACAGCTGGAGGACCAGGATCAATAACAAGCTGGCCCAGAGAACCAAAGTATTCTCCCTCAAAGAATAGGATGTTGGTTGTGTCATGGGTGCTGAACACCACATTTGCTTGCACGACAAGAGACCCTTCAGAGAGAGAGATCTAGACACCTAGCCTCTGCCGACATAGACAATGTCCAATGTCACCTACAAGAGATGTTAGCAGCTGGCATCATACAAGAGTCACGCAGCCCATATGCCTCCCCAGTTGTGGTGCAGAAAAAGAATGATTTCATCCACATGTGTGTTGACTTCAGGACCCTTAACAAAAGAACAGTGCCTAGTCAGTAAACAATGCCACATATACAGGATGCCTTGGACTGTCTAAATGGGAGTAAATGGTTTTCCATCCCCGACCTCCAAAGCGGATACTATCAGATTCCAATGGCTCCTGAGGACCGGGAAAAAACTGCATTCATTTGTCTCTTGGACTTCTATGAGTTCCTTCACATGCCTCATGGCATATCAGGTGCACCAGCAACATTCCAATGACTAATGGAGCGTGCAGAGGGAAATGTGAATCTCTTGGAATGTCTTGTCTACCTTGATGATGTCATAGTTTTTGGAAAAACTTTCGAGGAGCATGAGGCTCGCTTATTCAAAGTGCTGGACAGACTTGAAAAATTTAGTCTTAAATTATCCATTTACAAATGCCAATTCTTCCAAACTTCTGTCAAATACGTGGGGCACATTGTGTCATCAGAAGGCATACAGACAGACTCCAGTAAGGTGGAGGCATTAACCAGATGGCCAAAGCTCAACAACTTAAAAGAACTGCAAAGGTTTCTTGGATTCTGTGGCTATTACCGCCGATTTTCAAGGACTATACCTAGGTGATCAGCCCTCTATTAAACTTAACTCAAGGGTATCCGCCTACTCAAAAAAAGTTGAAGGAAGGCACTGACAGAGATGTTGAAAAGGCCTATTTCAGACCAAATGAGCCATTTGGGCAGAGATGGACTCTCGATTGTGACACTGCTTTTGAAGAGATAATATACAGACTGACTCATGCGCCCATACTTGCTTATGCTGATCCCTCCAAGCCCTATGTGTTACATACAGATGCCAGTTTGAGTGGTCTTGGAGCAGTATTCTATCAAGAATATCTGGAAGAACTGCGTCCCATAGCCTTTGCTAGCAGGAGCCTGACATCCTCAGAGAGAAACTATGCAGTGCACAAACTAGAATTCCTCACTCTCAAGTGGGCCATAGTCGACCAATTTCATGAATACTTGTATGGTGCTAAAAGCTTGGTCAAGACCGATAATAATCCATTCACATATGCCCAAACCACCGCTAAACTAGATGCTACTGGACACAGATGGCTTTCTGCTTTAGCAAGCTATGATTATGTGGTGGAGTACTGACCAGGCCTAAACCACATAGATGCCGATGCTCTTTCATGAAGACCTCCTTCTGATCAACCGTGGGTTCATATCCCTGAGCAATCTGTGAAAGCACTATGCCACAAGTTTGACCAGGAAGAAACTTTGTCCACTGAAACTGTGACCTGTCTGGCAGATTGTTTGGGACCTCCAGAAACATGCATACCAGTTGTCTACTATAACCTTGCAGCATTAGACTTGAGTTCTTTACCACAGCTAACTCCAGCTGATATCTGCAAAGAACAGTACTATGATCCGATGATCAGGCCAGTGGTTAATGCTTTACAGAAAGGGGAAGATATCTCAAAAATGCAGTCCAGTGACCCCAAGACTACCTTACTTCTTCGAGAGGGGAGCAAGCTCAAGCTTCGACAGCAGTTATTGCACCAAGAGCTTATTGACAGCCAAGGTGAAATTGTAAGAAAACAGCTAGTACTGCCAGCTAAGTTCAAAAATATTGTTCTAAAAGCCTTGCATGACCAAATGGGACATCTGATTACTGAAAGAACCCTTGATCTAGCCTGATCTAGCCTTCTACTGGTCTGAAATAGGCCTGGACATAGAACAACACATTAAAACCTGCAGTAGGTGTCTTCAGTGCAAGGCTCCACCACTAAAAGCAGCCCCTCTGGTCAATGTTGTCACAAGTGTACCAATGGAGCTTGTCTGCATCGATTTTCTTAGTCTGGAGCCGGATTCCAAAGGCATTGCAAATGTACTGGTAGTCACTTCACGAGATATGCACAGGCCTACCCAACCAAAGACCAAAAGGCCTCAACTATAGCCAAAGTCCTTGTTGAAAAGTTTTTTGTACATTACGGTGCCCCCCAGCGCATTCATTCGAATGAAGGCAGGGACTTCGAAAGCAGACTTATCAAAGAACTATTGTCCCTATGGGGTGAAAGGAAATCAAGAACAATCCCTTGTCATCCACAAGGAGATCTGCAACCAGAGAGGTTTAACAAAACCCTAATTGACATGCTGGGCACCCTGCAACCTAAAGAGAAGCCAAAGTAGAACTAACAGATAAGTTCACTTGTCCATGCTTATAATTGCACCAAGAACAATACTACTGTTTTTTTATCATACCACCTTATGTTTGGCAGAGAAGTTCATCTCCCAGTGGATGTGTACTTTGGAGTGTCTACTGATGGTATTCAGTCAGAAAGCTACCTGCAGTATGTTAAAAATCTAAAAGCCCAACTAGACCATGCCTATCAGCTCTCAAATACCATGGCAGCAAAGAGAGACCTGGTCAATAAAACCCGTCATGACAAATGTGTTAAGGCCCAAGAGCTCCAACCAGGTGACAGAGTACTGATGAGAAACTTTTGACTTCCAGGTAAACACAAAATAGCACACCGCTGGAGTCACGTTCCACACATAGTAGTCAGTAAGCTGCATGATCTGCCAGTGTATAAAGTGTGACCAGAGGGGGGCCCTCGTGTTGTTAAAACCATTCACAGAAACCATCTGTTACCTATCGGCCAAATAGTAATCAATACTGTTCAAGAGTCTGAAGCTCCTCAGCACTCTGTAACTAGGTCTGCTGCTCGGTCCAAGCAACAAAATCAGCAAACTCCTGCTTCCCAGCCTGTTGCTCCTAATGATGTCTCCAATCCTGCAGACATTGCAAATATTGAAAATGCTGAATGTGATGATGAAAGTGAATTCTATTCTGCTTTCTACCCATCTTTTGAACTTGAGAGAGTGTTCCAAGGAATTTCTTCTATTAACTATGGTAATGACTCTGAACCTCCAGCTGTGTTAACAGATTCCAATTCTTCAACAGTACCTGAACCTCCAGGAAGTGATGCTCACAGTGTGGACCTTCAAGAGGTTGAATCCCTTTGTATGGTAGAATTAATGGAAATCAGCCAATCTGAACCCAGTGAAGCAAGTAGTGAACCTACAAGTGACTGTGCAAGTGCTAATGAATTAAGTGGGCTAAGTGAACTGTTTCATGCTAATGAAAGTATCATTCAAGATCCAGAAAGATGTGTTTTGGATGATTCTGATTTTGTGGAAATTCCTCTGACAAGTGACAGTGAGCTTCAACAACAAGAAGTGCCAGTGCCAACCTTGCCAAGTCACTCAGAAAGATCTGTAAAGCCAATATTAAAGCTCACATATGACACCCCAGGACAGCCTGTTAACTTGCCCATGAATGTTGTGCACAAAGGAGTTTGTCACACCCAATTCCTTGCCCAAAATGGTGTTCAAAGCCTCCACCCAAGTTAAGGTGCCCTCTTAGTGTAACAAAGGATATAAAAAGATGGGAATAAGGTGAAATGCTATGGTAACATGTGGTAAATATAACCGTACTAACTATGTGAAACTATCAAATGTAAGAAGTGTGGATTTTACACTGCTAAGGTATAACAAGTGAATCTACAAAGTTGTTACAAAGTCTAAAGTATAGAACGTCCAAATGCTATCATGTTCCTAGTACATGTCTAGTTAGGTTGTTCAAATATACCTGTTGTAATAGAGTGTTAGTAAAAGTATATCTAGTAATGTGTTAATGGCAATCTATTACAGACTTGGCACAAACGCCAAGCATTCCATGGCCAGGGAGAGTGTAATGCCACCCTCCATATGGGGGCTTACCTTGAACGCACTTCTGGGTGTTCTCCCGCTGCCTCCCGGCATCCACCGGTTCCTTCATGGCATTTGCCATTTAGCCATGTCCCCCAGTGTCCCTCTGTATAAATGAGCCTGTGGGGCTCGCAAAATCTATTTGCAAGCAAACGGCATGTTCCTAAGCTGCCGTTCGCACTGTTGAGAGGATGCACTGTGCATTAGACCACTGTTGCAGTCAAAAAGTCAGAAAGTGTATTTTCACTGGTTCCTGGTGCCATACTAAGTTTTAGAAGGCACCGGGGACACAAAACAAAGTGGGAGAAATGTTTTTAAATAAATAGCTAGGCAGATGTCTAAAGCGCTGCCTCCAGGGCACCCAAAAGGTTTTATTTGTATTTATTTATTTGTATTTCAGATGACACCTTTGAGCCGAGGGCACTTTTACAAAGGTTCCACATCAAGGCAAAAAGGACAATAAGGTACAAAACATAACATGATCATTACAATGGAACTTACAAAAAAAAAAGACAAATAAGGTTACAATAATAGCAGCCAAAGAGATTGTCAAGGAATTGTGTTGCGAGTTAATTATACAGTACAAGTCATAAGCAGCTCAGTGAAGCTTTGTTAGGAGTGGGTTAGTGGGAAAAGAGAAAGAAGAGTGGTGGTGAGGGGGTGGTAGGGGAGACAGAGAGAGGAGGAGGGGAGAAATGGGAGGGCATTGCATTGGGTATGTGGTAGATGGGAAACAGCAAGGGAGGAGGAAAGGGGGGGGATGAAAAAGGAAAGGAGACAGATTCATCCTATACCCAGTAATGGGGGGAGGGTAGGAGAGGAGGAGGAGCTAAGGCAGTGAGGGATGCTTGAGGGTAGTATGCCTGGAGGGGATTATAAGAAACAATCACAGAAGGCACTAGCCACGAGGTGTTGAAGCAGTTTACACTTAAAAGCACCAATCGTGGCAATGTTGGAGATTTCTGTAGGTAGCAAGTTGAACCAGGTGGAGACTCTGGCAAGGTAAGAACGCTGAGCTTGAGAGGTCCGACAGTGAGGTATTGTAAAGGTTAGACTGTCCAATCTTCTAGTTAGGCGGCAGTCTTGCTGCGGGGTCACTATTGATTGGACTCCAGGGGGCATAAGGCCCAGTGATGTCTTCTTAGCTAGGATGCAGGTCTGGTTCTTTAGCCTGCCGGATAGCTGGAGCCAGTTAGCCTGCTCGTAAATGTCACACATGTGAGAAAGGCGGGCAGCTGAAATAAGGAGTCTACATGCCTTATTAAGGGCTACAGCTATGCGCCGTAGTACAGTATCAGTAGCGGATCCATGGATAACAAACCCGTAGTCAATAGTTGAGATAACAGAGCTCTGGATAGCGAGGTTCGAGGCTTCAGCCATTAGGCAATGTTTATGCTTGTATAGTAGCCCTATATGGGAGTGCACAGTTTTAGCAATATTGTCAATGTGTTTGGTATACGAGAGGGAGCAGTCAAGGGTCAGGCCCAGATATTAAAACATATCCACCTGCTCAAGAGTGACGCCTTTGTGGTTGTTAATTATGAGCTTGTACTTGTTGTGGGTTCCATGGAACAACACTGTTTTAGTTTTTTTGTGGTTAAGGATGAGTTTATGTGAACAAAACCAGTCTTCCACTTCTGTGAAACTTTTCTGTAGTTGAGACTGAAGGGAGGTGGGGTCGGTGTGGCAAGTGAAGATTACTGCATCATCTGCATACAGTAACATTCTGTCATGGCAGGAGGCAGGGAGATTGTTCAGGAATATGCTGAATAACAAGAGACCCAGGATAGAACCTTGAGGTACTCCAGAGTGGATTGGTAGGGATGACGAGAGGAATTCACCAATCCTGATCTGTTGGGTCCGGTTACTGAGGTAGCTTTGAACCAGAGAGTAGTTTCACTTGAAAGACCAAGGAGGTTAAGGGGCAAATGTCACAGCATGGAAAGTCCTCATAGATATTCATGAGCATTGCAGTGTTCCTAGGGGCAGTGTGATATGAGAGCAGCGACTCTCTAAGGGTACTAAAACTTTTATTGAGAATGCACTCATTTCAGAGAGAACTGTTGGGGCTACAAGTTGGTGGGGAGTTTATTAAATAAAAGTTAAACTGCTGGCTGCACCAGAAGTTTAACCTGGGATAACCCTGCTTTAGACTGCCTAGACTTAAAATGATGCCACCATTTTAGCAGCTAACAACCAGTCGGAAGCCAGGATTTAACAAAGGGGCTCTTGGGACAATGCCAGAGACTTGTGGGGGATTAACTGGGATAATTTCTAAGCGCCAAAAAGGGAGCCAATTAACATCTGAGAACTGTTTAAGACAGCTTTGGCAGCCAATGGGATTTCCTGAACTTTACCCCATATAAAAGGGGGCAACTACTCATTTTGTTCAGATTTTGAGAGATTCATCCAGGAGTTCAGTGTGAGCCTCTGGGGAGCTTGCCAGCTGTCAGAGGTTAGGCCTGCCAGCCCTAGGCTTTTCCGGTCGTCAGTCCACAGGTCTAAGTGTCTAGTTGGCCCACGTTTGGGATCACAGCAGCCGGGGATTTGAGAAGGATCCAAACTGAAATCAGGATCAGCCTGCAAGCTAGCTGGAAGGAGCAGAAGAGGACAGAGCCTTACATATAAATGTGCTTAGTTTGCAAGGGGTTTGCGCAGCCGAGTAGTTTGAAATGTTCAATTTGCATGTTCTCAGCCAGTGTTAAATTGCTCCTGCATCCTGAAGACCAGCATTTCAACGGGGACCATGACGGAATTACCCTCCTGCATCATCAAGCCATCTGCAACAGGTCTCATTTCATCGGATCATCACTTGATCTGGGTAGTGCGAATACAAACAGAATATCTCCCTGCAACAAAGCTGCAATCACTGTGTGTCATATGAATATTTATTTGGGTTTATTACAACGAGCTGAGCCATCCAGCTCCAGATTACAAATTCTGGGACTGAGTGCATGCTAAGTGTTTCTTTCCTCAGGACCCCAACAGCAGCAATGCCAGCCTAGCCCGGGCAATGCTTCAGGCTAGCCTGCTATTCCAAACTGGGTACTCAGGGTTGTGTGACTGTAAAGAAGGGATTCTTAGTGCATGTATTTTCAGCCTGAAATACTCAGATCCATTAATCAACTGCTAGTTTCATGCACCACCCCTGTTCATATCCCCCTAAATAAATCAGATTGTTGTTTTACGGTTTAAATCTGGCTAGTGTGTACCTTCTTGGAGGGGATACAATACTGTTATTGTATTGTTGCATCATTGGTCTTATTTTACAGGGGGTCTCCAGGGCAGTTGTGAAGGATCCAGCCCTGGTGGTAAGTGCAAGGGTTGTGAGCAAGTCATTACTGACATATGGTACATGTGAATGTTTGGCTGCTGTACTGTTTAGGCAACCAGAGGGGTTGTGGGGGGTTATAGCATCCCGGAAGGCTATACCAACAGTGGTTACACTACCCCAGAACCACTACTCTGGGTGGAGGCACCAGTTCAAAGAACTCAGACCCCTCAACCTGCGCCTAGTCACGCAGGCAGGGATAGTAGCCCATAGGATAGCGTCACTTTGGGGTTACATGTGAAAAGCATTATATAAGGTAAATGCAAATTCTTTTTTGTCTTCTTTCTAGGATCATGTAGAATAAACAGGGTCGGTCAATCAATCAATCAATCAATATCTTTATTTAGCCAACACCATTGAGCAGGCTCATTTACAAGATGGACCTGGTAGTTTAAACAACAACATCAAGTCACAATCCAACAATCTGGCGTAGGCGTAGCAACATTAGCAGCCTATGTACAGTCATTACAAGTGAGAATGACATGGCTTGGCACAGTGGTGTACAATAATTTACAAATAGCAATGTAAGATTTGACACTGAGAACAGAACAAGGCAGCATAATTTACAGGTGTGGTACCAAAAGACAGTCAGCATACCGCTATGTGTGAGTTCTGTGCAAGGCAGGTCTCTGATAGACACTAGAGTACAATATTATATTGGATGAGGTCTAGACCAGCAAAGCATTACGTGGCCTAGAAGACTATAAAGCAAGGGCACTGAGGGCACAGGATGTGCCAAGGATAGTGGAGGGAGGAGAGGTTAGGAGGGGTGGGAGGGGGCACTTGTAATACCTTCAGGATTGTCATAGCTGCATTAGTCAGCGTGGTAGGTCTAAGGTTAAGGGGAGGGTATGGGGGTGAAAAGGTCCCATTAGTAGGGAAGGGTGACAGACAGGTAGGAGGGAGAGTCAGAGATTCAGTGCCGGAAGCAGTTGTAGGACTCCATAAATGATTGTTGGATAAGATTTCTGAAAACAGCTAATGGTACAGGTGAAACGAGCTGCAGTAAATTTTGAGCAGTATTCCCAGAGGACTGGTAAGGTGTGAGTAATTGCTGCCCGACCAAAGTGTGTCCTAACTCTGAGTATGTAAAGGGTGATACGGGTCTGGCTTCTCAGCAGATAGCTTCCAGGAATGCAAGAAGGTAGGCAATCCTTAATATATTGAGGCAGCTTGTTAAAAGATGGCCCTATTGATCCAGAGCACGGTGTTCCTTAGTCATCTAAGACTAAGGGAGCCCCAACCTACAATGTTGTAGAGGGTACAGTGGTATGTTGAGTAGGGGGCATCTGAACAGGGTGGGGGCCATATTCAAAGGGCCCAATATGTGGTACTCAGTGGATACTGTGACCGTGCTAAATACACCAATGTGCCAATGCAAATGATAGACTCCTTTTGCTTACAGGATGCAATGGCTTATTTGGAGGATTTTGGAAACACTAAAAGGCTTGTCAGGCAGCATGATTTACCACTTCTAAAACCATACTCTTGTCATTATGTATAGTGGTGAGCGATAACCCCCCGCCCCAGAACACTGGTGACAGGCAATGTCAAGCCCCTCACCCACCCTGAGCCCCATAGTAAAAAGAAACCTTCCCTGGTAGTCAAGTGGTACCCCTCTCTATCCTTGATTGCTGTTGTTAAAAAAAAAACTTTCCTTGGTAGGCTAGTCTAACCTTCTCCTGTCCCAATCCCCAGCTGTAAAAAGGAAATTATTTTGGTAGTCCAGTGGTACTCACCTTCTGCCCCAATCCCTATAGTAAAAGGAAACTTATCCTAGCAGTCCAATGGTACCCCCTCCAACCCCAGTCCCCCGTTGCAAAAAGAAATCTTCCCTAGTTGCCCAGTTGTACTCACTTTCACCTCAGTCCCATGTTATAAAAAGACACCTTCTCTGGTAGTCCAGTCATAACCCCTCTGCCCTGATCCAGAATAGCAGGGAAGGTTTCTTTTTGTTACAGGGACTGGAGTAGATGTGGGTAACAGCGGACTGGGAAAAAGGGAGCTGTTCCATTATACTCACTACCCTATTATAATACAAAAACTTGGGTTTGATTGAAGAAGTCTGTTTCCAGTGCAGTGCAGAAAGCCAGCTCAAAGAAAGGAAGGCCCGTATCCTGGAATTTTTTACTATTTTACAACTTTATTTCTTTAACCACAAAACACCAATGTTTCATCATGTTATGCCGCTCTTCAGGGGCATGGTGGTTACATTGATAAACTTCCTGTCAGTCTACATCAGAAAATTGAACAGAATCTAAGGCTTCTTCTTAATCATATAGCCCCAAGTCTGCTCACTATTCGGTCTTTTGTTTCCCCATTAGGTGTTAGCTTTGGGCATTTCCTGCGTCCTTCCCTTAGGGGGCAGTGTTCTTGCCCACTATATAAGTAGACGGCAGCAGAGAGACAGGAAGAGAGATGGTGAGTTTGGCAGGGTAGTGTGAATGGGGCCTAAATCCCCCTGGCCCAGAAGGTACTGGCCTCAACAACAGCAGTGCGCCTGGTGGCATCTCCGTCAGGAAGAGTGGCAGGAGTTGATGACCGATGGGGTCAGAGGAGCCGTTGCAATTGCTGAAGGGTAGGAGATCAGAGGTGGAAGTGAGATTGGCTCACCAGGATGCTGGGGTTTCCCCATACCTCAAAAAATTTGGAACGGAATGGCAATGGGGCTGTCATGGTGGTGAACACGACAGGGAACCTTGGAGGTGGCAGCTTCAAGGAGGTAATTTTCCATGTGGCACACTGCTGGAGGTAAGCATGGAGGGCCTGCACTCTGGGATTCACTTTATCTGGCCTGCCTTGCCTGTGTCTGGGGCAGGACCTTGTCAGACACATAAAGGAGTGTAGGGGGAATGTTGTAACAAAAGAAGGGAGCCATTGTCCAGCTTCACAGTTATTAAGCCACTGCGCAACCCTAAACGGAGGTGGGGACAGCGTTTGGTTTTGGCTTCGGGGAAAGGGAAATGAAGCAGCCATGGTATGGTATTAGGCTGCATTATGCCCCGGTTCTAGAAGGTCCGGAGTTGGGAGAGAGATATGCACTCCTCCTGGGAAAGGGTGGCATCGGAAAATGCAGTTGGCAGGTGTGAGCCTTGATTCCAGCTTGCAGATCTATCCATGGAACCTATTTTAGGTCTACTTTTCTCGGCCTTGGTGATTCAGCTGTTCTGGGTTTTTCCAGTAACTGTGTGCCTGACAAAGGTTGCCATATGTTAACAGCCCCATAGAGCTGCTACTTATATTTATTGTTGTAAATCATTAATAACTTCAAATTAAATGTTGTTATATTTCCTTTTACATGGTGGTGCTGGGTTATTTAATGAACTAACCTAATTGATCCCTCCAGAGGTTTCTTTCCATCTCCTTGTCCCTCCCGAGGCCCAGAAGAGGGGTGCAGTGGTGTGAGGGTCAGCTTCGGCCTGGTCAGGTGAAACCATTTTGTGCTTGAAGTTCCACTGGCCAGGTAAGGCCTAAAATTGTGTAATCCTTAAACAGCCCCTGACAGCATTAGGAAAACTTTGAAGAAAGTAAGAGTTATTTTCAGGGCTGGCTGTATAGCCTAGAGGTAAAAGTAACAAGCTGTGAATGAGAATGGTACATCCAGCAGACAGACCTGGGTTTGACTCCCACAACCTCCCCTTGTATACTGTGTGACTTTGAACAAGTCACTTAACCTTCCCAGGTTGCCCCTGAAAACAGGCACCTGTGCCTAGTGGGCCTTACCTGGTTACCAAACAATTAAAAAATAAATAAATATTCAGCTCCATCACAATTTCTTTATTAGTTCATATATTTTCAGTTATGAATTCTGCATTTTCTTTATTACTGAAAACAGCTGTATGAAAACAAAATCCTTGTTCCATAGACTATATCAACTCTACCTGCTTCTCTACATGATATCACAATCTCCTGTTAATGACATCATAATCATCTCCACAGCAACATATTCTGATGTCATGAACAGAATTATGATGTCAGGTATAGGCAGGCAGCCAGAGCTAAAAGGGCAGAGATATTGCACTCATGCATATAACCTTAGTAATGAGGAAATAAGGATGAGAATTACAGAATAAAATGCAAAATATAAGATACATTAAAGCCTGAATATTTAATTTTTTCAAAGTTGTCTCAAGTGGGTCAGGATTTCTTTAAAGCTGTGTGTTACTCTTGTGAGTATTCAGGTTCTGGGCCATTCCCCCTCGTTTTTCCACCGGGACGCCAGACAAGTTGAGGGAGGAGGGGGTTACAATTACTTTACAGCTTTGCATGGCCCTCCCACAGTCAGAAAATATGTAATTAATTCAATGCCACTTATAGTGCGCTAAAGAAAATGTTGTCCAAAATGCAGCTGACAGCAGGGGTGTGTGAGCAATGAACAGTATTTCCGTAATACCATGAATAATAGGCTATTCATTACTCAGGACGAAAAATTAATAATTAGAGCTATTTGTGACTATTCGGTAATTTGCTATTCGGTGGGAGTTCAAAATCTCCTGAGACTTCTTGTCCAATCAAACGCCACTTTGGAAGCTCACTGATCGCAGGTTATGTGACAGAACTCATGGAAGCTTCAAGCAGGGGAGAGAGAGAGAGACAGACAACTTTGGGTTGCTGTAGAGAAAGACTCTACTTCCATCCACTTGTTAAAACTAAAAAAAAAATCAGAAATCTTGACATTTTTGTCCCCTCTCTAAATGCTGAGCTAGAGAAGGTCGTTTTCACACTGTAGAGTGAAAATTATGCTTTTTAGAAAGGGAAAATACTATGGCTGTTTCGAGTTTGCTGAGAGACAGCCAGGCAGGCCGGCCACAACAGTGCAAGTGAACACACACACACACACACACACACACACACACACACACACACTTAAGCAAGTGCAGGGGCACCATAGCTGGTAGGGTGGGAATAGTCAGCTAACTCTCACCACTTCAGTTAGGTGCTTTTCTGTTTGGGGACATGTCAGTTCATTCTAGTCAGTTCAGTCCACATCAACTCGCTCCATCACACTGGCTCTGGCGTCAATAGGCTCCTATGACAATTCAACCCGGACAGTTAGCTCCCACTACATGTTCTACTGTACTCCAAATAAAATTACAGCACGACTTCCCCTTCTACTACCCTCAAGCACATTATCTCATGTAGTGGGTGAATTGCGCCCACCTAAAGTTAATTTAATATTATTTGTGCTGGGTGTGAATTGTCTGTGGAAGAATTGTCATAGGGAGAAACTGACGCCAGAGCTAATGTGACAGAGCATGTTGTCACACAACAAACTGCCCTGGACAAATATTCATAAAGCCTTTCAGTTTTGTGTGTGTGCATGTCTGTGCACTCAAAGACATTTTTCTAATTATGTGGCTGTGTGCCCAAGAAGAACTTAAAAAAATATTTTTTTTCTGAGAAAAATCAGGCTTGACTATTATTTATTGACCGTGAGACTTGTCAGCCCAGCATTGCTGTAGTAACTTGATTTCATAATAAATCTAATTTAAATTTAATATTAGAAAGCTACCTGTGGGTTCTATGTCATAACAGGGAAAGCCTAAAGGCAATCACCATTATGCAGAAGTCAAAAGTGCCGAAAATATATTTTGGCACTCTGACACCCTGGCACACAGCAAAAGGGCTCTGGGGAGTTAGTTTTTTTATGTTTCTGTGGGGGGCTGCACCCCCTGCACCCCCCAGCACCCCCCTACTAAAGGATTCTCAACTCCAGAGGAGTGCATGTTGGGGAGGTGAAAAAAATAAAAAAAAAAAAGGTTTGGGCACAACAAAAATGCACCAGTGCCCAGACCCAAACCCAGTACCCTGCCTACCTATGCCGGCAACCCACCCACCACGCCAGGGGGTTGGCTCAGCAACCCACCATGGCACTACCTGTCACATCCCTCACTGTGTGTGCCCACTCACACCCCCTTCGCGTGCGTACATATAGTGACATCCTGTCGCTTGAGTCGCCCATCCCCCCATCCGGCCACCCTACCCTCCCATAGCCATCCCTGAAATGTGCTGGGGAATGGGTCGCCGTTATTATATGTGCCCATTCCCCAGCACTCTTATCATGGGATACCTACCTGTGAGGAACCCAGACTTGGGTCCTACCACAGCCACTTAAGCATGTGTGAGTGCACCATAACTGGTAGGGTAGCACTAGTCAGCTGACTCTCACCACTTCAATTAGCTGCTTTTCAGTTTTGTGTGTGTGTGCATGGCTGTGTACTCAAGACATTTTTGTGTTTGCATGCACGCATGTGTAAGAAACATTATGCGGCAGCTAAGGAGAGAAGCGGGTTGTGGAGGTGTGGCGGCCAATGCCAGCATTGCCTTTGTGGGCTTGGCAGTGTGCACTCAATGCAGACCCAGTGTCCTGATGACACTGGTTCTGCAGAAGTGCCACCAACTTGAAATGATTTGGCTGCTGCAATGAGGGGCCGCCTTGTCATTGCAGTGTCAGCAATTCTGCTGCAATGAGGGAGCGACCCGTCATTGCAGGGTGGTACCTTGACTGTTGTAACATTACCAAGAACATGGCGGCTCTATGTGGCCACCTCAGAGCCCCATGAAAGCCGACAGGGGTGCCCAATCCCCCTGTTGTCATGCCCCCAACCCACTTTATTTGCTGACAGGGCAGCCCAGTCCCCATCGGCATAATGTTCCCACCCCCACAACTTCTGCTGTGTGCCGAGGGGGTGCCCAATCCCCCTCAGCATAATGCCCCCCAAACAGTCTTTCTTTGCCGATGGGGGGCCCAATCCCTATCGCCTTCAGTCCCTCCTTCCCAGTTCAATTTGCTGATGGGGAGCCCACTCCCCGTCTGCATAATTTCCCCACCCCCAATTTCTGTTGTGTGCTGAGGGGGTGCCCAATCCCCCTTGACATCATGTGCCCCTCTAACCCATTTCTGTGCCAACAGGGGACCAAATCCCCGTCAGCGTTGGTCCCCCTCCCCACAAATGCAGGTGGTACAGTGGGAGCCCACCCCAGTGTACCAAACACACCTGCGAAAGAAGAAAACCAACCTGTGTTGTCTTTTGTTTGTTTTTTTACCTGTAAAATAAGAAAACGATCCCTCAACATGTCCAGTGCCCCTTCCCCAACCTGCGCCCACCCACTGCATACCCCAACTCCTAACACCTCCCCTCACCCCATACTTACCTCCGGAGCCTGGCACAACGATCGTTGGTGGACCGGGAACACGTCTGCACTCATCAAAGCCAACTGCGAACTGAAGAAATGCCGGTAAGCTGTATAATGGCATAAATAGGGTTTTTTCAACTTTGATGCATATCTTGGGCATTTTTGGGAATTTTGGCACCAAATTTTCAACATTGGGTTATTGAGACCCCTCCTCATCAATTCAGTCACTGTCATGACATTATTTGGTCCCAAAAGGTAATTTTGCGGTCACTGCATGGAATCACCTTTCGGGACCGAGTAACAAAACAACAGTGTCACTGTTTATGAGGTGGGCTCTCAAAAAGCCTATGTTGCAAATTTGGTGAAAAAAATCCAAAAAATGAGTGTTTTGTGAGTGTGCGTTGTGCAGTTTCCACGCACGCTCATAACTTCACGAATTTGTAATATTTTCACTCCAGATTTTCAACATTGGCATTTTTCCACGTTTCCTTATGAACAGTACAGCTGTCATTTTACACATCCTGGCTGAAATGTGTTTTCGCACTTCCGGCGCAGAATAGTGTGGTCGCAGTGGGTAATCAGTGTTTGGGACAGATTAAGAACAAGCGAGTGGGGGGGGGAGTGAGCAAGCTCAACGGAGCTCTGACAGGACTGCTGTGGATTTCTTTGTGGGAAGAAAAAGGCACCAGTGCAGGCAGGAGCCCAGTACAAAAGGGCAGCCTGCAGCGCTGGGAGAAACAGAACGAGCGAGTGAGAGATGGGGGGTGAGAGAGCTCAACAGAGCTCTGTCGGGACTGCTGTGAATTTCTTTGTGGGCAGAAAAAGGTGCCAATGCAGGCAGGAGCCCAGTATAAAAGGGCAGCCTGCAATGTCAGAAGAAACAGAACGAGCAAGTGAGAAAGGGGGAGTTAGTGAACTCAACGGAGCTCTGTCGGGACTGCTGCAGATTTCTTTGTGGGCAGGAAAACGCGCCAACGCAGGCAGGAGCCCAGTACAAAAGGGCAGCCTGCAGCACAGGGAGAAACAGAACGAGGGAGTGAAAGAGGGGGAGTAAGCGAGCTCAACGGAGCTCTGTCGGGACTGCTGCTGATTTCTTTTTGGGCAGAAAAAGGCGCCAATGCAGGCAGGAGCTCAGTACAAAAGGGCAGCCTGCAGCGCCAGGAAAAACAGAACAAGCAAGTGAGAGAGAGGGAGTGAGCAAGCTCAGTGGAGCTCTGTCGGGACTTTAAATTTGCCCACCCAACTGCACAGGGTCCTATGCGGTCTTATATTACAGCAGGGTCTCTGGGGTGGAGACAAAGCAGTGAATGAATACTTTCAGGATTGCTGTAATAATACAGATTTAATTGTTCTGTTTATTTCTCTAACTGAGCTAGGTACTGAGCTATACTGTTAGGACTGCTGTAATAATACATATTTATTTGTTCTGTTTATTTCTCTGAGCTGAGTAACACTTAGAGTGCAATATGATTTCTAACTGGGCTAAGTGAAACTATGAGGGCTGAGAACAAAAAGTATGGTAGCTGAGGGGTGAAAAACCGACAAGAAGGCTTTAGGATTGCTACCATACTACAGTATCCAATGGATGAGATTTGAGACTGAATTAGCCTGGTCGGCAAAGGAGCAGTAGGGGGACTAGTGTGGGGGGAACAGGTATTTGAGTAAACAGGGACCTAACAGTTGTAGTAGGGTACAGAAACTGGAAGTAAGAGCCCATAACATAAGATGGGGTCCAAAATGGGGCAGGTGCCACATGTCAATAGGGTGGGCATCTTTGGAAGGGTGGTGGGGTGTACAGGGTGTGGGTCCGCCATGATCCTGGACTGGGCTTGGAGGATGGGGGGGGGTTATATGGTCTGTAGACAACTGGCTAGTTTGAGGGAGGACCTGTGGAGGTTAGGGAGGAGTCTAAGTGGCAGGAAAGATGAGTTTGGTAGGCATCCTGTCTAAGGGGGGATAGGGGATGGCAAGGGGGGTCGGGGGAAGAACAACTAGGGACTGAAACCCACCCCAGTATGAGAGGCACTAGCAGAAAAGAGAGGAGAAGGGAGGGTGTGCCCGAGGCAATGGGGGAGGGAGCGGCTGATGAGGGAGGAAGACACCACGAGGAGTACCAGGGGAGAGAGAGCAGATGGCTGCGGGTAGGGAGGCACCAGGGGTGGAACCGGGGGGGGCACAGAGGGAACAAGGGGGAACCGATAAGGGAAAGAGATGTAGGAGGGGTATCGACTAGGAATAGATTCAAACCTCTGCTATGAGAGAATGGAGGAGCAGGAACTACTGAAGGGGGGAGGACAAGCAGGGCATGATAGGGATGGCAACAGGTAGGGAAGAGATAAGCGAGGATGAAAGGGTAGAAGGGGCTAATAAGGAAGAAGGGGTGACTGGAGGAGAGAAGGTTATGGGAAGGGAAAGATGGGAGGGGCATCACTATCAGGGTCGAAGGAAATGGGGGCTCTAAATCGACAACAACGGGGATAGGAGAGGGATTGGAAATCAGCAGGGGGGGAGGAGGGGAGGTCGACATGGAAAGCCCAAAGGGGATGGAAGGAATAAGGCAGAGAAAAGGGGTGAGGCAGAAGTAGGGGGTGCAGATACAGAAGTCACAGAGGGTGCAGCTCACGGGGGTAAGGGGCAAGGAAGAAAGAATACTGGGGTGGTGGAAGGGGCATTAGAAGGGCAAGGGGTAAGGGACGAGGGGTACTCCTCCTGGGGGATTTTGTACTGAAAGGAGTGAGATGGGGCAGAAGGGGGGAAGGCACAGCCATATTTAGGGTGAAGCTTTCCCCAGGTTGACTGCAGGAGGGGCAGGGCAGGCACTACTCAAATGTGCAGCAAGGGGGAGGAAGAAACCTCATTTAGTGTTGCATGTGGGTACAAATGACTTGGCGGGGAGACAGGGGGTCGGGGAGTCAGTGGCATTCTCGGAGGTACTCCAGGTACCATGTGCAAGCATGGGGAGGAAGGGTAGGATCGAGGAGTTTAATGAGTGGCTGAGGGATTTGTGCCACTCCAAAAATTATGGGTTAGTGACTAACTGGGGTAAAGTCTGGGGTAATAGTGACTTGTATGCAGGGGACAGGCTACACTTGAACAGGGAGAGGAAGGGAGTATTATAGGTGGGATTAGAGGGGTATATCTCTACTAAGGTGGATTTAAACTAGTGGGGGGGGGCAAAAGACTGAGGTTGGTAAAAAGGTACAGACAGGGGAGCCTAATGAGCTCACTCCCTAGATATAGGTAAAGGCGGAGGCGTAGTAACCCTGGGAGGGGGCCGGCAGAGTGCTCTGAGTGTAATACAAAAGGCACCACCACCCGGTAAGAATAACGAGAAGAAAGGGTGTGGACTATTGGGAGGAGGGACACAGGCCAAGGAGAAGAGTGAGAAAAAGGAGGGGTGTGGGTGGAAGGTGGTCTCCTCAACTCAAGAAGCCTGGGGAACAAAATTGCAGAGCTTCAGGTGCTCCTTTCAGAGGGGAAGGTGGACACTGCTGCAGTGACAGAGACTTGGGCCACAGAGTACCATGATTGGGATTTGGCAGTCCCAGGATACAGGATATACAGCAGGGACTGGGGGGATTGGAAGGGGGGGGTGCACTCTATATGATGGAAGGGATCAAATGCATAAGGGACAAGGGAGAAGAGGAGAGGACAGGGGCACTTTGGATGCAGCCTCTGCACTCCAAGGGCAGAAAGCTGAGGCTGGGAGTGGTGTATAGACCACCAGCTCAATCTATGGAACTGGATGGGGAGTTGGCAGAGCAGATAAGAAGGGTATATGTAGAATGGGGAGTGTGGTGATAGTGGGGGATTTTAACAGAGGGCTGTGCCAGTGGCCTGCTGGGGTTCAGGGTGTGGGGCATTATCTGCCAGGGTGGGCAGTGGGGGTCCACTAGACACCAGGGAATGGAGGACTAGTACCTTATTCTACTACAGAGGAATGGGGATAGGGAGGGGGTCTGCTAGACACCAGGGAATGGTATATAACTTCTATGGGATCGGTTTGGGGGGACCAATGGACACCAGGGAAACTTGTTACATTATGTTGGGTGGGTGATTGGGTTGGGGGAGGGACCAGTGGACACAAGGAAATACTCAAAACCATGTTTTTCATTATGTCTGCAGTTCATCAGAGTAAATCAAAACCTTTTGGAAAACAATCAGAGCTGGAATCAGAATTGTGTCACAACCAGTTCACCCATTTTTGTTATTTGTTTATTTCAAAATTTTACCAGTAAAGACATACTGAGCAGACACTGTTAGTTTCAGATGCGTCCGGGAGATGGGAGACGGTACAAATAATAAACATCAACAATGTATGGTGAGCACATTACAATCATCTTTAGTGAGTAGGAACACCTTTTAAACAGTGACACAGCAGATATACTGATACAATACGGTACAATAGAAGTTAATTAAGATGTAGTACAATCTCATTGTTAGCAGTGAATCCAGGTAACAATACTAGTAGCTTCAAATCAACAGCAGGGACTTCCATCTTTGCCCGGACTGCCATCCTTGCCCAGGATTGTAAGTGTTCAGGTCTAGGTCTGGGAATAGGAAGGGTTAGGTGCAATCCCATCCCTAATTCAAAATACTAGTAGTGCTGCTAGGAGGACATTGTTATTAACTGTCACTGATATTACCAATTATGAATGTGTCCTCTTCATCCCTTGCCACTGCCACCAGCACCACCAAGACAAAGACATCCTGCTTAACCACCACTGCTCTGATCCACCATCCATCCACTGAGACTAGTAGCAGCAGCAGTGGACCTGCCAGACACTACTGCCACCAGGGGTGCCGGAAGATAGTAAAAGCTGGAGGGGGGGGGTGGAGGCTCAGAAGGGCACTTATGAGAGTAAAAAGGCCACTTTTTCTACACTAGTTTTTGCCATACAAAATACAATAAATGTACACATATGATGATCATAACATTAAGAATGCAGTCCCATATAGGAATATTTATACAGTATATTAGGGACATATGAATGTGCCAGCAGAAATAGACCATCCAGTCTATGTCTGTTCAAGTGTGCAGCTATATTAAGAGATATAACTCACTTTTGCCTCGTGGCTCCTATCCACCCCCTAGAGTAGGGTATGTTTTTTTCAAGCACTGCATAAACCATCAGAAACATCTTCAATGTGGTGATAGCAGTTTGAATAAAGTTAGAATTAAAGATAAAGTGTGGAAAATGCAAAAGTGTCAGGGAATGAAAATCACTGAACGAAGAGGTTGCTAAATAATTAAAAAAAAAGAAATAAAATAGGAAAAATAAGATATCATGGTAACAAATTAAGAATGCAAGGGATCATAAAACTTAATGAAAAGTAATTAAACTAGAAAAGCTAAATAATTTCTCATCAGCCTATATCCTTAAAATGGATGAGGATGAAATCACTTCTTCAGAGTCAAAAATGTTCATTCATATATACTGCATTCACCCAAAATCATGAAGAAAATGAAAGTCTGCAACCCTTAACTGAAAGTCTGTAGCTCCAATATTCAGAAGGTTAGTGCAGTACTCACATGAATAGTGTTTTGCAAACCAGGCATAACGTGTCCCAGCTGGATGAGAGCCATATTTAAAGGTGCCCACAGCATTGGACTTAGAGGATATAGAGCACAGTGGTATATTTAGCAGATTTTGGAAGCGGTAGAAGGCTACTAATGCAATGCTATTTACTTCTTTTAGAACTCTTTTATAACGCACACTGTGGTGTTCAATTCCCCCAGCTCCAAGCCAGCATTTGTGCCAACCACAACAACCAACTCTTGCTCTGATCCCTGTTAAGTAACTCCAGTTACCTTAGCAGTCTGGTCCCCTAACTCACTCTAGTACTTATGAAATAAATTTGATCTCCCTGGCAGTCTAGTGGTCCTTCCACCTGCTCTGATTCCCATTAAATAAGTCCAATCTCAATAGCAGTCTAGAGTTCCCCCACCCACCCGGATTCCTATTAAAGAAATCTGTGCTCCTTGGTAGTCTGGTGCTACCTCCTCCCACCATGATCCTGATAATAGCCATACCCCCCACCCCCGGTTCACCCACTAAGCACCCACCACTCCTACCTGACTGCAGTTCATTCTTGGTTCACCCCTCAGTAGTCATACAAGGATGGCAGTGTAGCCTAGTGGTTAGAGTAGGGAGCTGTGAATGAACTTGGTACATCCAGCAGACCTGGGTTTGATTCTCACAACCTCCACTTGCATATTGTGTGACTCTGAGCAAATCACTTAAGCAGCCCAAAGCTCCTGGGTCCCCCCCTGAAAACATTCACTTGTGCCTAGTGGGCCTTACCCGGTTAACAAAGAATAAATAAAGTTCCTCCTGCAGCACTTGAGATTGTGACAGGCACAGACCATTTACTTGGCCAGCTGCTGTCTTGAATGACAGGGAGTGAGTGCATTCTTTAGAAACAGCTGTTTCTGCAGTACTCCCATGCTCACTCCCTGTCATTCAGATTTCAAGGGTAACCTTTGCAGATAAGTCTGAAGAAAGATAGGCTGGTTTGACTGTAAGCAGGATTGTAATTTGCCGAATGACCACACAACTAATCTGCAAAGGCTCATACAATAAAGCACAGACATGTTTTCTTCTGCTTGGGGTTCATTAATGTGGTATGGCAATTGCCTTAGACAGAGGTAAACCACAAAATTATAATAATTCTTGGGACAACATATAATTGCAGTTTAGTCGCACATTGTATTTGAAGTGTGTGCTGTAAATGCAATAAAGTTACAGTATACTGTACTTGGAATCAATTGCTAGAAAGAAAACAATGCAATATGCATAACAGCATAGTTAAACACTAAACCTTACAACAATAATAATACTGCTTTAGCTACTTGGTTGTGTTGAAAATAATTACCATATGTCAAGATAGATGGTGTGTATCCCTTTGTATAACATGGAGCTGTGCTTATGCAATGATGTATAGTACTGTATCTATCAAAAGAAGGACAAGGCTCTTATGAAGAGAACACAAACTGGTAGCAATATCCAGAAACTGATAACAAGTTCTATAGAAGCCAGCATTCTCTATTCAGAACAGGTCAAAAAATGACAGTATGCTGACACTGGCAATGGCAATACAATGAAACTGATCTGACATATTCCTTCCCGGTGTTTCGATTCATGCTAAGGGCTGACTTTCAACTGCTATTAAGACTCAGAGACAATGCTAACTAACAGACAGTACTGTATGGGCCAGGAATTAAAAGGCTTTTTTTTCTGAAGCCATCAGAAAGCAAAAAAGGAAAAGGGGAGCAGGCTAGGCAGCATTGCAGGGACCGGGGCACCAGACCGACCCGACCAGGAGTCGGGAGGAGGGGATAAGACAAGGGACCCACTACTAAAAATAAACAAAAACACTGCTGCACCGTTAACTTCACTTATTCATTTTCAAACAGAAACTGGGTGAGGGACAGGGTAAAACATTTTACAACAATTAAAAAAACAGTATCATCAAGCAGCAGAGCCTGCCTGGGGCCCTCGCGATGACTGGTGGTCAGAGGCAGAGCATAGGCTCCAGGCAGCCGCAGGCTCGCAGCAGGACCGGAAAATCAAAATAAAACAAACCGCAAAAAAAAAACAATAAAAAAAATAATCAAATCAGTACATAGTTGGGCATTGGACTTACTTGACAATTAGTGAATAGCACACAGCACAGATTCTTCACAGCAGCAACCAGCCAGAGTCAAGTCACTTGAAGTAAAACTTGTCTTTTTACTGAAGCGGAGCCTGCGAGGAATCAGCAGCAACAAGTCATCCCAATGGGATTTGTCCGATTTGGATATGTGTCAGTTGTCTGATACTTTTATACCCCTATGGCTAGTGCCCTCTCACTTCTTGTTCTCGGTCGGGCAGGATGAGGGGACAGGGCTCAGCTCTCTCAGAACTTAGTTCTGCGAGACTGTGACTGTGGGACATTAAAAAGCAAAAGCCGAAGCCAAGCACCTTACTTCTAAATGAATGTGTTGTGTTGAGAGGCGCCGCTCCAGTGAATAAAGTAGATAGTTAAGTTAAACGGAACCTGTTACCTTAAACGGAATGCTGACTGTGCAGTTATCTGGCTGGCAGCTGGTGGGCTAGGGCTGTCTAATGGGTTAAATGGGTTGCTGTTGTGATGAATTTGTCGCGACTTGTCCCTCCTGACTCTGAGGCACAAAAACAATGAGGACGGAGTGGAGATGACGACGGAGGTGTAAAGCTGCTGACAAGCTGCCCTGAATGAATTAATTAAAAAAACAAAACAAGGAAGTGTTAAGTTCTACCATTCTGTCCGTTCAACCTACTTTCCAACTCATTTCTGCTGGCTGAGGCATTTAACAACATAGGCAGCAGGTGTTAGTTTCTTTTGTAATTGTTTTAGTGGCGGGGCGGCGGGGGTGGGAGCGGGTGGCAGAGCAGATTCAAAGGCAAGAAGCGCCTAGGACATAGCAAGCACTGGTAGTACTGATGTTATAATTCATTCCAGGCATTCTGCAGTATAAAATAGGGGCAATCTCCTGGTGCACAAACAAGTGGTGGGGCGGCCACCCCTCCCGCCCCGGTTCTGGCGCCAATGACTGCCACTGTGACTGAGACCACTCCTTGCCAGTATGACTGAGACCACTCCTGCCACTATGACGGAGACCACTCCTGTCACTGTGGCCAAGACCACTCTTGCCACTGTAACCATGGCAGCCACCATGCTACGGTGACATCAGCCACTGCTACCACTGTTGCCACAGCCAGTTTCACATCTATTTCCAGTACTGTGTCCATCCCTACTGTGACACCTCTTGCTTCTTGCCTTGTCTCCTCTACTGTTGAACTTGTCAATACAGATGAGGAGGAGGCGCACTCACCCGGGTCTGAGTACTTTTCAACAGGACAGTTTCCCACTGATACATCATCTGAAAAGGCTAACCTAAGCAGCTTTGAAGATGAGGCAGACTATGGGGAGCACCTTGACAGCAGTAAAGAAAGAAAGCTCGGTAGCCAAAAAACCTCAACGTCTCCAGCGGCAGAAGAAAGAAGGATATGGCTCCTCCACCCAAAAAATTTGGCAAGCTACCCTTCAACACTTTGTTCAGCAGGCTCCATCCCAGCCAGAAGAGCCAAACAGAGCAAGTGCAGGAGCGCCAGTGGTGCCAGGGAGAAACCTACAGACACAGGTCCAAACAAGAAAGGCTAGCGAGGGCCAAAAGAGTGGTGGTGATACTGTGGACACTGGGCACTTCAGTGGTGTCAGGTTAGTAAGAGCATGGCATGGTATGGTTGCATTTCATGTTACTAAAAGAAGACAACAGAAGCCAGTGTGCAAATTGTGTAGTATGACTATCAGCAGAGGGATTTTCTGACAAATTTAACAACCACCTCCTTAATGAATCACCTAAAGGTAAAACATCCCCAGGTTTTTAAAGGATCAGAGTCTGTTCCATCAAACCCATCTCCTAGTGCTACTGCAGGCAGTGGTGCTGGTGGCACTGGCAGTGCCACAGAATATTTTGCTTCTGCTGCTGCTGCCACTCCATCTCCCTCAACACCAAAGGGTCCTCTAGCATCCCAAGCACTCCTGCTAGGCACCAGTTCCTGCTATCTGCACACTATCTGGCAAGCGTGGAACATCCCATCTATGGACAGTGCTAATAGTGGAATGCTCCAGGCCAGAACTAAGTAACAGTCATCTCATCCCATCAAACAGCTCGTGGGTGAAATGACAGCATTGAATCTGCAACCCTCAGTCACTTGTGGAAGACACTGGCTTTCATAGACTTCTGCAGTACTTGCAGCCACTGTGCCAGCTCCCATCACATAGCACATTTTCATGCACTGTGGTGCTAAAGATAAGATGGTGTGAGAATGACAACTGCTACACTACTGTCTGAGGCTGTGGGTGCCGATTTCCACTGCACCTCAGACATCTGGAGCAATACAAACTCCATACATGCATATCTCTTCTTGACGCACACTGGTATGTGCAAAACTTTGTCTCCTGTTCCAGATTCCTCCTTCTCTTTCTCTGTCACTTCATCTCCCTCATCCTTCCACAACCTAGCAGTCACTCCAGCCAGGTCTGCTCTTCTAAATGTTGGGTAATGGAGAAAGACCACATATCATCAAATATCCTAGCATTCATTCAAGACATACTGCAGTCATAAGCAGTTGATACCAGCCTACATGTTGTTTTTTCATCATGGATAATGGGGCAAATATGGTGAAAGCAGTTGCTGATAGAAATTTTGTCAGTATTACTACTTTGCCAAAACCATGAATCTAGTGGTCACATCAGTGCTATGTCATACTACTGAGGCTAATAGAACTGTCTCCACATCATGCTCTGTCTGTGTTCATTTTCTTCGCTCTTGTAAAGGTGACTAAATAACTGAAAGAAGAGCAACAGTGCCTTGGTCTGTTTGAACATTGCTTGATACAGAATGTCGGTACCAGATGGAGTTCATCATACCCGATGCTGTCTAGACTGCTAGAACAAAAGCATGCACTTCATGGCATGGCAACAGAGTGCGACACAGGGAAGTCCTTGGCCACCATGAATGGTCACTGGTTGATGCTATGGTGAGAATACTTGGGCCATTTGAGTGGAGCACCCATGATCTAAGTGTGTCCACTGCCACTGCCACACAGTGCATGTACTGAAAGCATTCATAGAGAGTTATCTGGAGGAACACAGGGAGGTTCCAGATGGGGCAGCTGTACCCGTTGAACAGCTGCAAGCTAACCTGGATGCAAGGTTTGTAAAAGTGCTAGATAGTCACAGCCACATTTTTGTAACCATGCTGTATCCCTTGTTTAATTGTGAGATCCTTCACATGGCTATGGATAGCCATAGAGTGATTCATTTTCAACAAGAGCTCTGTGATTAGCTGACAGTTACATGTAGGAATTGATGACACTGGCAGCTGGTGCAGAAGGTCATGAGAGCCAGGGAATTCCATCTATCAGGTCTGGTTCCACTGGTTCCACTGGTGAAGACTGGGAAGAAATATCTTTTACTGAAAGTAGCACTGATGGAGCTGAGTGGGCACTGCTCAGCATGTCCTTACAGCAACAGCAACAGAAGACGACACAGTCACAGCCTTTTTCTGCAGAAAATATGTTGAATGGCTAATCTGCAGAGACTCTTGAGCCATTTCAAGTTGATTCATTAGGCTACTGTTCACAGAAGTTGCATTTATCCCCTCACTTGGCACAAATGGCTATGAGATATATCAGTTGCGCCCCCCCGGGAGGCAGGATAGTGCAGTGGTTTAAGGCTCTGAGCTGCAAATCTGGAGACCTTGGTTTGAATCCCACAGCCCCCACTTGCATACTGTGTGACCCTGAGCAAGTCACTTACCTTCCCTGTGTTCCAGGTCGCACCTGTAAACAAGCTTTCAGCTTAGTGTGCTACTCCTGGTTAAACAATTGGAAAAAAAAAAAAAGGATGTTTAGCACAACCGGTGATGTTGTTGAGTCTCCTTGCTCTATAGTAGACCCTGAACACACACAAATATGAGTTACCCCCGTATAAATAGATATATATAGTGCCCGATTCTCAAAGCTCCCTGGGTGGCTCAAGGGGCTTGCGTCCCAGTGATTGGGGCAAAGTGCCCCTTGCACCAAACGATGCCCTAGGAACAATTCACAAAGACAGGCTGTACCTACCATATGTAGCTTGCACCTAATGGAGCTTGTGCTGCCTTTGCACCACACAGTGTGCTACGGCATGGCGTCAGCAGCTCGTGGTAGATGCAGTCTGCCAAATCCCCTGAATCATGATTCACAAAACTCCCCCAGTGGTGAAATTTCTAAGTACCTTTAGACCAGCCAGTCATCGGCTCCATTACAGGATGGAGGGGGGTGGTAAGGCACTGCCGGGTGGGGGTCCACTAGACCACCAAGATTATCTTATATGCAATACTGTCAAGGACATTGGGGATCAGAAAGGGGGGCCACTATACCACCATGGGGGATTTATTACCAACATTTGGGGACATTGGGGATCATGGCCACTATACCACCATGGGGGGGATTTATTACTAACATTCGGGGACATCTGGGATTGGGGCCACTATACCACCACAGAGGATTTATTACTAACATTTGGGGATTGGGGAGGGGGCAACTAGACCAGCAGGTATTATAAATTATGAATAAATGGGGGATCAGGGCTCAGATGTTCACTAGACCACCAGGTATTATGATTTAACAAGGGATCGGGCTTGGAGCAGCATTAAACCAAGTGTGCTTATGCACCATTCTGTACATTGCAGCAGGCTTGCATCAATCTGTTCAGGTGCACCCTCTGTTTGGCGCACTGCTATGGTTGCCACAAGCCACGGGACGTTGCCACTGGGACCCTGTCCAATAGAGAATCGGGTGCAGGGTCCATGGCACATGAGTGATCAGCACAAGCCACCTTTGGCGCAGCTTTCACTGAGTTTTGAGAATTGGGCCCATAGTCTCTGAAACATGCTTTTGCTGTTTTCTCCATAAAGCTAACCTGTGTTTTTCCCCCTATGATTCTTTCCTGCAGTGAGTTATGTACACACCTTCATTATAAAATACTAAAATTCATTAACTTTTTCTGAACCAGGTATAACTTTTCTTCTTCTTCTTGTTTTAATACTTGTTACTGTACTATCACATATCATACAACTAACAAGAATGCTGAATAGAAACACAGCTATAATATCCCCAAGGTAACTCAAAACTCAATAAGTGCTAGTGCTAATATAACTTGCTTCTCATGTTATGACTTCATAACAATGAGATTGTGAAGATGGGTGTACTACGCAATGCACCACCACTCGCCACTCCACTTTTGCACAACACCTACAAAAACAACATTCCCCAAATCTTCATGCTTCCACATTCTCACATCACCCCAACATTTCACAGATACAGCTTGTTTAGGGGACTGTTTCTGCTGCTTTCATCATTTTGTTGCCCATTCATTGCTTGCAATTATTTTATCTCACAAATAAAAAAGGCTGCCTCCTTTCATTGCTCTTTTAAAATCCTTTAATTTCATTTCCCTTTTTTGTGCATCCACATTGCTCAGCTGCCACCATCTGGCACCCAGCTTATGATAGGGCATCATAGCAGTAATACAGGGGGACACTGTCTGTGCCTCCACATCCCAAGAGAAAAAACATCCATGGGATGCTTAATACTGTATCCCCTGGCTGGCCCTTGAGTGACTATGGTCGATTCAGAATCTTGGTTCGTCTGTGTACCAAGCAGTACTGATGGTATTGTTGCCCTTTGGGGCTGGCTCTTTCTTTTAATTTTAGAAACCAAAAATTTTTTTTATATATATTTTCCCCTCTTGTTGTCCACCAGGAACATGCCCTGTAATCAAATAGACATGTCCCCTCAAACCAGACAGGGATATACCACCCTGTACTCAGACAGGGAATGGGATATACCCTGTTCAGGCTTTATGAGCTGTCATTGAGATGGCAGGGAGTTTTTTTCAGTTGGGGGTCCATTACACGACATGGCACCCACCCAGTGCTGCTCATCCTGAACCTGGCCCACGGGGATGGCCACACAACCAAAACATGTTGGTCTCCTAGTGGGCTGGGGATCCCTGCAAACAAACCAACATGGCAATTAAAAAAAACATTCTTTGAGGCCTTGCCCTTGGGCTCTACTTGAAAATAAAATGAAAGGATATAAAAGGAGTCATAAAAGCAGGCAGCCTTTTTAATTTGTGTAATAAATAAATTATTACAAGTAAAAATGAGGTAGCAAAATGATACAGCACTAACACCACTCCCCTAAACAAGCCATTTCTGCAAAACATTGGGGTTAATATGTGTGGTTTTAATGGAAAATGTTAACAACTTGATATTGGAAATGTTCTGTATTTCTTGACTTTGTGCAAATTGCAACTTCTGACTGAGTGAGTGACCTCTCTTAAGCCCTATTGTCCAGGCTGTGACTAATTGTGTTTGCTTGCAGAGCAGAAACACCCTAGCATTTAGAGAAAAAACACTGCATCAGTTCTCATGAGAAACACTAACAATTATTTATCCTACAAAAGTGTGACAAAAGTCCACTCTCTCTAGCCTGAAATTTAGAAAGGGAACAAAAACTGTCAAGGTTTCTGACTTTTGTTTAGTTTTAATAAGCGGATGGAAGTAGTTTTGTTTTCTCTGCAGCAGCTCAAATCTTCTGGCTCTTCTGCCTGAAGCCTCAGTGAGTACTGGGTCACATGACCTGCCTTGTGAGCTTCTCAAGTGGCCTCTGATTGGACAGAAAGTCTCAGGAGAACTTGTAGTCTCACAACCAGTTCCAGTGGTTGAACAACAAATAACAAAGCAGGAATATTTATTTATTTAGTTTTTGTTGATCGGGTAAGTGCACTAGGCAGATTCTGCCTATTTTCAGGCACAACATGGGGGGAAGGGGATATAGATGAAATGCCAACTAACCCTGAATCAGAGTAAGCTGTTGGTGGTATTTTTAGTGAATGAGGGAAATTTGGCCATGGCACCAGGGAAATTCCCCTACTCTTTTCGATAAGTGCCATGGGATCTTTAACATCCACCTGAACTACCACCAGAACAGGCAGATGGGACCTCGGTTTAACGTCTCATCCAAAAGACAGAATATTGAATAATTGGGACCCCCAAATACTGATGCTCAGTGAATATTCGAAATAAGATATTCACACACTCATAGCTGAGAGTGGACATCACCTCTGCTGACAGGAGCCGGGGAGAGGGGGGTACTACTAGACAACCAGAGTTTTTTTTTTTCACTACAGGGATTGGGATGGTGGGGTACCACTTGTCTACCAAGGAAGATTTGTTTTTACTATGGGGCTTTGTGCAGAAGGGGGGATATCAGTGAACAACCAGGGAAAGTTGCTGTTACTATATGGATCAAGGCAGGATGGGGTACCACTGGATTACCAGGCAAAGCTATTTTTTTTACTATAGGGATCAGGGTTGGAGGGATTTGCCACTGGATTAACAAGGAAGGTTTCTCTTTACTATGGCGATCAGGGTAGGTGAGGGGTACCCCTTGACTACTAAGGAAGTTTTTTTTGTTTGTTTTTGTTTTTTTTTTTTCGTTATGGGGATCAGGGCAGAAGGTGGCGCCACTGCACTTTCATGGTAACTTTCTTTGCAGGAACCAGGAAGAAGTAGCACTGCAGACCACAGTGGCCCTTCAAGAAAAATCACATTCAGAAATTGCTGTTGCCAGAGAAATGTTATTTCCACCAAACTGATTTTAAGACAAGAATGTGACACTGTGTTACAATCATCATTCACCACAATCAGGTGCCTCCGGTGCTTCACTCACCTGGAGCTTCCTCTTGTCTGAAAATCAATTTGGTGGTAACAACAACTTTTGGACAACAGCAATTTCTGAGCATGCTCTTTCTTGGCATGCCACTGTGATCTGGGCTGAGTGTTGCTTCTTCCTGGCTCCCGTGTTCACGTTTTAGGAGTGCTACTCCCAGCAGCAGCACTGGGATCCTGCATTGGGGAGCACATGTAATCACTGTTGGACTAAGTTTCTTTGCACAGAGTGAGGCAGTTATACTGGGAGTGGTGCACAACTATACTACCAAGGATGCTTTTATGTCAACAACAGAGATCGTGTGAAAGAGGGAGCAATGGCCAAAGCACTGCACAATGCCTCCATACGCACAAAAGCACAGAGGCTGCGCAGACCTGCTAAAGGTTACATAATGGCATGCAGATGACCCTTAGTGCCTAACATACCATATGCGGTCATTAGCATGCTGGCCTCTGAATATGGCATCCTGGAGCAAAGGCACTAATCCATTTGGGATGCACTATTCGCCTTTGCTTCTAGGTGTTCATTGCCAGCAGGATGCTGTGGTGCACAGTACATGTGTGCTTTGCATACTGCTAGCACTGCCTGATATTCATACAGGAAGTGCACACTAGACAGGGCACTCTCCATGTATGAATAGGCCTCCCTAACAGCCACATGCCATTTCACACAAAGCATTATGATTTGTGTGGCCTAAACAAAAGCATCTGGATATCAGGGCCAATGACTTTTAAAAATTCCATTGAGGCAACTTTGCTGTAATGTTCAATGTGCCTGTAGCCTTTTACCATGGTTTCAAAACTGCTGGGAGAAAAGTTTGACTGAACTGTTGGAAACAGCCAATAGGCAATAGGAATTGTCATAGAATTTATTTTTAGACTTTAGAATGATTTGAAAGATTTTTAATAGACTGGCACTGGAAAAACATTTTTTAACATATCTCTTAACAGTGCTATTGATTATTTCACAACTAGAGTAAGACAGCTGTAATATGCCAACGTTTAGGTCATAATTAAATTTAACAGTATATCATCTTTGAGTTTAAAGAATATGGTTAAATGTTAGAAAACCTATACTTAGTAATTCCAACAAATACTCGTTCACAAAAGAGCATTTATTTTTCTGAAGATTCAAACTGATGCTATTCACCAAAGATTATTGCAACATGTGTTAACTGTCACCTTAAGAAGTCATTTTACTTGATGTGTTTGTTGTCTTCGCTGGTATGTTATTACATTCAGCAGAAAAATACATACAGCTACCCAAAACTTGCTGAGTCTCCAGGCTATGGCTGTGGATCTCAATTACAGAGCAATACTGTAAGACTAATCGCTTTGACCTACTCACAGTCACTAACTCCTCAATTTGGCAGATGGCTGTCATTAAAATTTAATGAAAAATTTAAAATTTATTATTGATGTTTCTTGTTTTGTGCACTCAGAACAGAAGAGGTCTAATTTAGAAACTGAATGTCAATATTTAATTATATTTATAATTGGTGGGCAGTGACATGTATAATAAATTTAAGGCTATGCATTTTTAGCCGTTGAATATTACATTTTCCATAAAATGTTATTAACTTGAGTCCAATTGTCAAAGATGTTAGCTGTGACATAAATCTAAAATTACCTATTTGAGTTTTTTTCTGCTTAAAAAAACCATGGTGTTCTATAAATCAAAATAGCAGTGCGGCACTGCAACTCATGAGTTATAGTCTCACTCCCTTGGAATAAACTGCTTATGTAGTATGTGTGTGTGTGTGTGTGTGTGTTGGGGGAGATATATTTCAAAGGTTGGAATAGGTAGATATGCTCATCCAGGTTTTTTTTTCCATAAGTAACTATGCACAAAACAGTATAAAATATATAAGAACCCAAAACATACCATATATGTATTATGAAAATTATGTTAGGATAATATTAGGATGGTTTACAAAACACAAAGATGCTGGCAATCCAGAGTTGAGACTTTTGAGTCAATAATGCTACCTGGGCCTGTTTTGCTAAATACTGCAGGTAGAGTTGCTTTACCTGCTGTAACTGTATATTACTTTATTTATTTACATACAGGTTTCACCAGGAAAGGCATGATGAGCAGTGAATGCTTATTTCCAGGTGCATCCTGGTGGAGAGGGGACAGGGACATACAGCAAATACAATCAGGAAAAAGACAGATACAGTAAATAAATGGGCGAGAGATACAATCAGCATTAATCAATCAATCAAGTTTATTTTATACTAGAAAAGGTATGTGAGCAAAAATGCCCGTTTTCACAGATGTCCAGTTTTCAAAGCAGAGAGAATAATAGATACATGTACAACAAGCATTTGTCAATACCGAATGTTGTCTTGCTGCCATTGGCATTGGTAGTGCAGGAGTTAGAGAGATGCATGATAGGGATGGCAGTGAAGCAGTGAACTGACACTGACCCCACCCCCACTCTGCAGAGAGTGACAGGCATTGAGGTGTGCCTTTGGGTTGATGGCCATAATGCTCACGTCATTTCACCTTACCCTACCCAGCAGATACCAAGTGTCACGGTGTGCCTTGGGGTGTTCAGGTTTTACACTCACTTCATTCCGTAAGAAAATATGCTGAGATGGGTGCAGTATAAGAGAATGGGGTGAGCATTTTGGCCAAAGAGTCCAAAGCACACCTCGATGCCTGTCACTGGCTGCAGGGTAGAGGTGGAATGGCATGAGCATTACAGCCAACAATGCCAAGTCACACCCCTGACACCTGTCAGTCTCTCCAGGGTGGGGCGTTACAGTTGGAAACACTAATGCCCCGGGCATTTGTTGGTATTTTCACTCCAAATTTTCAACATGGGCTTTTTGTGACCCCACCTCATGAACAATGACACTATGAGTTTGTTAGCCAAAAGGTGATTTTGCACAGCGACTGTGCCATTTGGCACCAAAGGTACCAAAACACATTATGGGCAGGATATGAAAAATGACAACTATCCTGTTCATGAGGAGGTGTAAAACAATTGCAATGCTGAAAATCTGGAGTGAAAAAGAGTACTATTCTAACTCCATGTCACCCCGGAGTTCCACGCTAGTGAAATTCAGACAAAACAAAACTGAGGGGAGGCAGCTTTCTTCGGAAAAATCTGTCCCTTGCAAGTGCAATGCATCCCTGCATCAATAGGCCCAGCTTTTCCCATTCATAAAGAGCTAGACATGCATTAGAAATTGCTAGGCTGATAGGCATAGGTGCCAGAATGGAGGTGTGTGGGGCAGTATGGCCATGGCTTTAACCCTTTCACAAGTGGTAGGGCCTGGCCCTATCCATTTTCGTAATCATGTGTACTCAATTTGTCTGTTGTCTGTGACCCAGCTGTTTATTGTGGATTTTTGTACCTAATAATCTTACTGTATGTGTACTAATAAACCATTGTATGTAATTAGGATGTTTATTATTAGTATTAGTATATTTTAGTATGTTAGTAGGAAGATGACCCAGCCAGCCCAGTGTCACTGAGGGTTGAGGAGCTGGACGCCACACCTTGCACCACACCAGCAACCCAGGTTCAGGAATGAGCCCGGGGTGCCAGGAGTCAGCAGGGGAAGGAAGAGATTGAGCATCTGGAGGACTGCTCTCTGTCCAGGGAGGGATGGGGAGAATGATCGTCGATCGCTCATGAAGCAGCCTCTGGTGGCGGCTGGAGGTAGCCAAAAAGCAGCATTGTAGCACATGCTTGGGGGTGGAGCCATGGCAGTACATTGCCTTGACAGCTGGGCTCCACAGGGGACTAACTAAAGAAATACCCCTTCCTCCCACCAATAGGCAATGGCACCTCCCACCCGAGGACCACGCTTCCGGAAGTCGGGCACCGCTCTCTCCTCTGCCTGTCTCCTCCCCGGGCCAGTGCTCAACCCTATAACAAAGAGCACCCTGGGTGGGGGTGGCCCTTCCCCAGAGGGTAGACCCAAGGGATGCCCGGTATCAGGGAGGAGAGGAGATGAGTTGGGTCATGCAGGGGAGGTAGAGTCCGCAGAATGGGCGGTCTCTGGAGAGAGTTCGGTGGGGTGCAAGGAAAGGGAGACAAAATAGATTTAGAAAAAAAAAGTATGACGATGACCCTCTCTGGGGCTAGGGGAGGTGGAAAGCGAGCCCCCATTAGGAGGCTGGCTACCGAGCAGACATGACAGACCATCAGGCCTATTCTGCTGGCTTTTAATATGTTAGTATAATTAACTCCGGGTTGCCCCTGGAAAAGGGACCTTTGGTCTCAGTGGGTTCACCTGGTTACCAAAATGCTATAAATAAATAAATTTGTAAGGATGACTGTGCCTTTAAACTGCTGTATGTGCAGTAAACAGTGTTACTACTAATCATTCCCTTTCTGTCTTACAGGGTGTCCACAGAATTTTAGAAAGTGAAAGCCTAAGTAGTGTCGATGGCTAGGTGGACTGGGTTCATAGCCTGCTGAGTTAAGGCACATTGGTGAAACTTTAAAATGAAAAATTATAGATTGCAATTTTTGGTTAAGAATAACCTGAGGGTGTGGGTGAACTCCTTCAGTGGGGGTGGGGGGGGGTTACCACTTATATTCTTGTCCCTACCACTTTTTAGACTCTTCTGTCACCTACAGTATGCTGATGCATACCTACTGAACACCTTTCAGTGTAACTGATTTCTGTAGCACAGCTTTTTGCACTATATATCTGGATGTTTGATTCCTGTACAACAGTTTTTTGCACTACAGGTATATATCTTGTCTTATTCCTGTAGAACAGCTTTTTGCACTATATATCTGTATGTTTGATTCCTGTACAACAGTTTTTTGCACTACAGGTATAAATCTTGTCTGATTCCTGTAGCACAGCTTTTTTCATGCTATATTTGGATGTTTGATTCCTGTACAACAGTTTTTTGCAGTATAGTGTATACTGTATCTGAATGTTTGATTTTTGTACAACAGCTTTTTGCATGTAATATATATAATTTTTATAAAATGGGTAAGGACAAACAATTAGTAACATTGGACAAAGACCATCAGGTGACCATGCGTATATCAGAGCGTGACCGCACACCTGCACTTTTAACCCCCTCCAAAACAATTTTTACATTTTATAAAATAGATAAACCACTCTGAGGTGTGCGGTCGTACTCTGATATACGCATGCCATTGGTGGTTGATGCACTCGGCCTGCGGCCTCGTGCATACAACACACACCAAGGCATGCTTATATCAGAGCGCGACCGCATACCTCAGCATGTTTTTTTGCACTATATATCTGGGTGTTTGATTCCTGTACAACAGCTCTTTGCACAATATGTTGGGATATCTGATTCCTGTACAATAACTTTTTTATGCTGTGTATCAGGGTGTTAGATTTCTGTACAACAGCTTTGTGCACTACATGAGTGCAATTCTGAAAAAGCCCTTAGATCACTGCAAATGCAGCAAACTAGTACCGCAGCAATCTCGGGTATGCAAGGGACCCTGCACCCAATTCATCATCAGGTACAGGAGGGTCCCAGTGGCAAATGTACCATAGCCTGTTGCAACCCTAGCAGTGCACCAAAAAGAGGGTGCACCTGGACATGGTGCTGCAAGCCATGGGCCACCAAGCAGCAATGCCCTAAGGCATTCCCTGGTAGCTTAGCAGACAACCCAATCCCCATTACCCCCATATAATGAAACAGCTGTTAGTCGCTGAGCACATACTGCATACAATATATGCTCATGCAGAGTTCTGTCGATGGCAGGCCATGGTAGTGAGTCGTGGGCTGTGCCAGTCATCAGCTTGGTTTGGGGATAGTGGCAAGTGAGGTGGTGGGACACTGACACTGCCTGCTGGGGTGTGGGCCACTATACCACCAATGTTGTAATAATATGGCATAACAGGGGATGAGGGCTTTGGAGGAGGCTTTAGATCACCAGGGAATGCATTAATACATCTTGGGGACATCAGGGATAAGGGTACACTAGAGCACCTGGGACCTATAACAAACAGTGATCTAGTGGCCCCACCCCTCCATGCGGAGCCCCCACCCGCTCCCCGTCAGGCGGCGGCGGCACCCCATCCGCCTGCCGCCCGCCGACTGACAGCTCGGCGATAGGCTGCCGCCCATTGGTTCAGAGCATGAGCCAATGGGCGTGCAGCTCTACTCTAAGTCAGTCCAGAAATGTGAATTAATTTCATTCACATATCTGACTGACTTAATGGTAGGCTGCATGCCCATTGGCTCATGCTCTGAACCAATGGGCATGCAGCCCTACCAGCTGTCAGTCAGCGGGTGGCCGCGCAGGTGGGTGGGTGCTGCCATCCACCGGCTGACGGGGGAGCGGGTGGTGGGCTCCATGGGCAGGAGGGTGGGGCCACTAGATCACCAGGGATTCTGGACATGGGGGGTGAGGATGCTGCCTGCAGTCGGGCTACTGGGGTGGGGGAAGCTTTACATTATGCCAGATCGGGCTACTGTGGTGGGGGAAGCTTTACATTATGCCCGTGATCGGGCTAGTTGGGGGTGGGGAGATTTACATTATGCCCGCGATCGGGCTAGTCGGGGGTGGGGTGAGATTTACATTATGCCCGAGATGGGGCTGCTTGGGGGGCGGAATACTGTTCTGCCCGCGATTGGGCTGCAGGGGGTCGGGGATACTATTATGCCCACTATCGGGCTGCAGGGGCGTCAGTCCCCGATGGCTGCTGCCTGGCAGGGCGCCAGGCGCAAGTCGTCGGGGATCGCGCACCTGCATGCTAATGGCATGCAAATGAGGCCATAATTAGATGCAATGACCCCCCCGTGCCTTGCATATATTATGGTCCCATTTGCATGTCACCCTTTGAATATCGCAGGTGCTGCGCATGGCGCAATGGAACTTGCGCCACCGCATCTCAATGCTCCACTCTGACCACTTGCACTGGTGCAGTTCCACTGCACCAGGCACAGTGGGTGTGGCCAAGGAGCAATATTCAAAGAAGTTGCTCAATAGCGCAACTCCATTGAATATCGCCCTGGCCACACCCCAGCGCAACTTTTTTGAGCGGCGCAGGGGCTTGCGCCACAAAATGGCGCAGTTTGAATATCTGGGCCCCTGACTGCTATTTTGCTGTGCTCTCTACGCTATGCTGATCCTGCATCCTGCTACCAGTTCTTCCCTACTAGATGGGATGCTGAGGTCACCAGGATATGAAGAAGGCTGCACCACAAAACCAGACTACATAGGAGGGGAGCAGCAGTAAGTCTGCAGGTGGCCAGAAGTTCTGTACTTAAGCAGGAAGGGAGGCATAGCACTAGAGAAGAGGTGCAGTGATGTCCTAAAAATTTTAACAACACTCCCTAGCACATCTCGCCAGCATCCCCCACCCCGGCCTGCATTGACTCTGCTACATATACAAGAGAAATACAGTTACCACCAGTGATAGAATGCCTGAACTACACAAACTGGACTTTGGACATGAGCATATTATTACAACTTTCCTATAGGTCCAGTTCCTGATCAATTGTATCATGTTTGACACATATGAGGATTAGCCATTAACTCATCTAGACAATCACTCTACACACTTTACTTTTGTTTGTCATTTTTTAAACACACACAATAAATAAAATACTGGTTTGATCTGTCACCTTTTTATCATCAAGCCACTAACAGTCATCACTCTTTTCTATGATCTGGATTTTTTTTAGAGCAGAGAGGATGGTAACATGAAGGTTTTCCTCTATTCCACACACAACATGCCCAGTCCCTCCACAACACAAGTACAGTACTGATGCAACATTGTAAAGTGAGTGGTACTACTGGACCACGTCCCCATGTCCTCTCCAACAGACCCCCAGCTCAAAAATGAGCCCTCTCCCTCAAGCTCAACAGCAATGGCCTTCTCCATTACACATCACCAACAGCAGAGACGGAATCATCCCAGCTCCTGACCAGCCTAACTATTGTAAAACTGGAGCAAACACTGAGAACTTGTACTCAAGAAAGTCAGCCAAGTAAGTGTAGTTTTCTCAGACACTTTAAGTTATGCAGATTAATTATCAAAGGCAGGCTCACATGCAGACTCCACACACACACACACACACAAACACACGTACGCACCAGTCAGTTGACCTTGCTTTTTAGCTATCTGAATAACCCTTCCCCCACACAATCAGCTAAACAGTTGGTCTACCCTAAACATCATGCTGTTTCAAAAGTACTGTTTATTGTGTTTCAGAGTTTCATCGTTTCAGCCAAACACCCGAGTCCACTACATTGCAGGCATCAGTGGCATAAGAATGTGACTAAATCATAAATCTGATCTTACCCCCTCTATGATCAAAAGTAGCAATTAAGTTTTAGAATGGGGTCAGAGACAGCCTGGGGAGGTAACTGACACCTAATCTCCCATACTTCTAAAGAAGCAAGCAGTGTGGTTTTGAAACCTCATAGTTCCCCTAACCAGGGTGTCCTTACAACTAAGAGGGTCTACAGAGATTTCATGGTTTAGGGACCATTAATTCAGCATAGTCATTTCTTTATTGAAAATTTGATTTTGTGATAGGCATGCTGATTTCCAGGTAGGAGGGGTACAGTAATAAAAATACACACAGTGAGAATGATATAGATACAGCAATATATAAGATAGTACATAACAACAAATCACACTTGCAGTATTTACACCAAGTTAGGTACAGATGGGCACAAGACAAAAAAAACAACTATGAATAAATAACAGTGCAGGATGTCAGGCCAAGAGAATAGCTAACAACAGGTGCAGCTTAGAGTGAGCTAGAGACAAGCAATGGAGCCAAAAACAGTCAAGCCAGAGCAGAGCTAAAGCAGGAACAGGAGCAAACCAAATATATAGAGCCATGGTATATGTGTGCTAAGTGTACACACATTCATCAGTATAGGCTCAATAATACCGGACCAGACCTTTTTATATACATTACATATATATCAAAATCATACTGCTTGTCTGTACAGTACCTGACATGCACAAACTGAAAATGTCTATCAATATCCAAAACATGTCATAACGTTTAAGCAACATAAAGCCTATTTTAC
This sequence comes from Neoceratodus forsteri, assembly GCA_016271365.2. Classification (NCBI taxonomy): domain Eukaryota; kingdom Metazoa; phylum Chordata; order Ceratodontiformes; family Ceratodontidae; genus Neoceratodus; species Neoceratodus forsteri. The sequence goes on along the minus strand of CM057459.1, from coordinate 797,135,235 downwards.
ATTTATGAAGATCAGCTTCATATATATCTGCAGTCTTCTAGGTGACAGGGGACAAAACACTAGCCTAAAATAATAACTGGAAAGTGAAACATTAGCCCAAAACAGCAAATGAGCAAATTATTAAAAGTCTCTCAGTAGGTAAAATTGAGACCTGCAACATTTCCAGCTTACAGGTGTAAACTCAGCAAGCCTGAAAGGAAATTTAGAAATACTATATATATATATATATATATATATATCTCGTTATACATATATAGGTATAAAACTTTTACATTTTGACTTGTTTTATGACTGTATGTACTTACTGCCCAGTCTGATGTAACTTGTAATTTAAACAGCCATGAAGGAGTTTCTCTGCATTGAAGTTCTGCTGTAGTGTTGGCCATTAATCATGATCACTCAGTGTGCTGACAGCTTTACTGAACTCTGAACTGAAAAATGGCAGACTCAATATATGGAAAGAGAATGGGAAATCCTTGTGTGCCAGTTAGGTGGAGGATATAGAAGGATAAATAGATACATTGACTGTATAAGTAAGCTGCAGTACACGCGGCAGGGATGACAGACCACCGTGGAGCACCCAGGGGGAGACTGGGAAACAAGGACTTTTGGCAGAAACACATTTAGTGAGTAAAAAGCAGATTTAAAGAATGGTTTAATTAATTGTAGGCTCTTTTCCTAGGATGCTACAGTTGGGTTACTGAGCAGGAGACAGGGATGATGATTGCTTGTGAGGATTGACTGAGCAGTCTACAGTTCACGGCTTCCTGAAAGGGGCTTCTCTCTAGCAGCAAGCTATGAAATGTAGACATGCTGGGATTGGGAAAACTCATATTTTTCTTCTGTTGTCAGTGTGCTGCTCAGTCGATCATCACAAACTATATCGTCATCCATGCCCCCTGCTTAGAAACACAGTTGCAGCATCCTAGCAAAAAGCCTGCAATAAATTATAGACCACATAGCAACATTTTTATTTATTTAACCAGGTATAGCACACTAAGCTGGAAGTTTTTTTTACAGGAGCAACCTGGGAGCACAAGGAGATTAAGTGACTTGCTCAGGGCCACACAGTATGCAAGTAGAAGCTGTGGGATTTAAACCCAGGTCTGGTCTGCTGGATGTCACCAGATTTGCAGCTCAGAGCCTTAGACCACTGTGCTATACTGCCTCAATCACATCAACATAGAAGTGTCATGGCAGAAAAGGATTGGCAGGCCCACCCAGTCTGCTCATTTGTCTAGCTGTCTGCTAGGACACTTTTAAATATGCTACTCACTCAGTAACTTGTTTCCATGTAAAGCATGTGTCTGCCCTCTGTATCACAATGTGGGAATGCTGTCCAAATATAAAAGTTGCTGTCTCACATTTATACTTTAATTAATATGCCCAGGCTATAGCCAATCTGAGATGCATCATCTCACTTTCATTGGTGTCCTGCCTGTATTCAGTAATATAAACGTTCAGTACAGAAGCGCTAGAGGTTTTAAATTATAATTCAGTGAGTCACTGGCTATTGGGGTGATTTTAACCCCTTGTGATGCGGCTCCTACATTAAGCAATCGGGGACCCTGTAAATTTGCAGCAGTCACATTGTAGCAACCATAACTGGGAAGATGGCAAAGTGTTTTACTTTAACCACCAAACTCATGTTCAGTCCAAGGAGCAAATCCCTGGAATGACTTAAAGATTTCATTTTTTTAACATTTTCATGGAGCTGGGCTTACCCTGGACCCCCAAATTTTGTTGTTGCTAATAATGAGTTGAGCTGGACGTTCACGGTAAGTTTGCAATATTGGAGAAGTATTTGTGATTGGTATAACAACGAAACTTGTCTGTTGTGATTCGTTTTAACTTTGCTCACTGAAGCACAAAATGCAGCTCATTTCAGTGTCAGCCAAAGCACAAGTCACTTTATTATTGTTGGCCCATTTTAGAATAACAAAGTACTTCTTGAATAGGTGTTCACTTGTGTCAGACATTCACTTAATATATTGGTACAGTTTATTTTCTTTATAACAAAATTGGCTGAGAGTGAGAAGTGTCCATTTGCATCGGATTCAAATAATTTTCCTCATGTAGCCTGGCTATTTTCACATTAAGATGTATTTCTATTATCATTTTTCTCCTCCCTTACTGGTGTTAAAATGCTCCTGCATAAAGGTATGACCATTTTTTTGTCAGTCCCCTCTCCCAAAAAATGTTTGCACAGCATATTTTATATTTATTAAGAGAGGAGTCTGAGGGAACATACGATGGGCCTTCTGACTGTAAAATACTGTATTGTGGAGCCAGTATAGCATTAGGGCCACTGCTCAGACTTCTCAGCAGTAAGCAATCGGGAACACTGTAAATTTCCAGCAGTCATGTTGTAGCAATTGTGACTGAGATGCCCCAGTGTTTTACTTTAACCATCGAACTGAAGTTCAAACCAAGGAGCAAAAGACACCTGGAATGACTTCAAGACTTCTTTAGTTTTTTAAGATTTTCAGAGGGCAGGGCATGCCCTGGACCCCGAGTTTTATGTAGTGTCTGCCCAGCTAAAATTTCTCTTTGCATGATGTTCCTGTCATACAGCAAATGCCACCATATACAAATAAATACTTTTGCTTTTTGTTTTCCTTTCCTGGAGAAAACTACGGAGCCAAAGGCAACTTGTGATTATGCTGCAAATGATTTCTGTTAACTACAGTACTAAACTACCCACAACAGCTTGATATATTAATGTTTCCCCACTTAACTGCTCAGATCCCAACATTTCAGAGGCTCCAGTTTTCTCCAACTAATGCACTGAACTACTTTTCAGTCCCTGTTTGCCTGATGTGGCTCCTATACAAATGAGCTTTACATGTTTAGGGCTGCATAGAAGCATGCATCAGAGTAAAGCAATGCAACTGTAAAACAAGTGCCTTACTAGCATATATGCAGTGCAACCTACACAAGCTTTATATTGTAATTTAATGTTTCCTCCACTCAAGTGCTGGGATCCCAGCCTTTCAGCAACTTCAGTTTTCTCCAGCTGTTTCACTGAAATCCTTGCCTCTTGCCATTTGCGTGATACAGCTCCTACACAAATGACTCCTGCTTGCTGCACCTGAACAGAAAATGACTGGTCAAGTGATAAGGGGTAGAGGTGGATTGGAGGAAATGTTTTGCAATTCGCTTCATGCAGGTAATCCACGAAGCACTTTCATAAAACCTGCAGCTGTGCTGAAGAGAGAGAGGTTGCTAAAGCACCAGATGGGCATTCTGCTTCTGATTTTTTCCAGGGGATAAACTGGGAGCGCTCCAGTGATAATTGAAATATTACACCGGGGATGGCATGCCCTGCAATGAGTTGGCACACTTTCATTGCAGCGGCTAAATTGTTTCAAGTTGGTGGCATGCTTTTGCACTGCTGTCATAGACAGCATGCAATCTAATTCATGCCATAGAACCCAGCCTGAAAAAGCAGTGGCGCCACTGACCACAACATGACCACACCTCCAAAACCTGCTATTCCAAGTTACCGCAATATGTTTCTTGCGCAGGCACAAGACAACATAAAAAAGGACATTATTATATACAAGCAGACATCTATTACACCTGAAATAAGACAAATAGCTCATAAAAACTAGTACAAACATAAATGGAAATCAACATAGGAGTATATATCATCTGTATCCCCCTTCCCCTGGGTCGTGCCTGAAAATAGGCAGGATTTGTCTAGTGCACTTACCCAGTCAACAAAAGCTAAATAAATAAATAAATATACAGTTGAAACACTGTGCATGCACACAGTACATGAGTATACAGTTGTATCACAGTACATGTAAACAGGGCATCCCAGAACACCAAAAGCAAAAGATTACAAAGGAAAACAAAGTGGTGAAAGTAAGGAATATCCTGAGGTCATATGCAGGGATTGGAAATGTACAAGGTGTACCTTGAAGATGAGACAGGGGATAGGTGGGGTGTGAGGAGTGGGGGGAGGGAAAAGTTACAAAGGAGAGAAGAGTAGGGAAATGACATCAGGTGACACCAGAGGAGGGCGAGTAGTTGCAGTTAAATTTCATGAGAAGGTAGCCTTTGAGGGAGCTCTAAAAGGCATGGATAAAGGTATATGCCAGAAGTGAGGGAGGGAGCTGGTTATAGAGCTTAGTGCCATAATAGGTGATTGAGTTTTGAGCAAGAGAGGTGTGAAAAAAGGGATGTTGAAAACATTGCTAACAGCTCCTCTGGTCATGTGGGAAAGAGAGGATTTGGGGAAAACAGTGAAAATGCTGAGTGATAATTTGTCCAGATGGATCTTGCGAAGGAAGGACAGACTTTTAAGGGTGAAGCACTCTTCAAGGGGGAGCCAGTCTAAGGCTTTGCACAGGGAACAATGGTGGGTTCTCCATGGAAGACCGGTGATAAATCAAATAGTGTTGTCATAGCAAGATCTCAATTTGCAAAAGAGTTGAGAGGTGGGGGGGGTGACATATATGATGGACCCATAAGCCAAAATAGGTAAGAGGAGGGCACAAACGAGATTACTTTACGAGTCAGGTATTAGGAATCACCGAATCCTGTACAGCAACCCCAGTCTGTGATGGATTTTGTTAGTAACATAACAGACGTGGGTGCTGAAAGACAGGTGTGGGTCCAGAATGATAACCAGGTATTTAAATTCAGATACAAGTTCGATACCATTCCCAAGGTTGTCCAATTGAGGAAGATGGGGGTTAGATGGTTTCCTGGGACCAGAGGACACCATGATTTTTTTTTTCGAGTTTAGGACCATGTCTTTTTTTAGAGAACCATGTGTGAAGTTTGCAGAAGTTCAATTGGAGATGTGTGATCATCACATCCAGGGTTTTGCTGCTGCACTAGAGTGCAGCATTATCAGCATAAAGGACTATTTTGGTGCTGGAGCAGATTTCAGCGGGATTATTTATGAAGAGTATGAATAGAAGGGACCCAGGATAGAGCCCTGAGGAACCCCATATTAATAGGGCATGCAAAGGAGTAGTGCCCATCAATGTTTGTTATTTATGAACTATTGGAAAGATAGTTCCCAAACCATTTGACTGCATCATTTCAGAAATGCATATCAGAAAGGGTGGATTGGAGGAGATCATGGTCGACCATGTCAAAGGCGTTTGTCAAGTCCACGAAAACCGAGCCTCTGTACAGACCATTGTCTATGGCTCCATAGGTGTCCGTGGTGAACTTGACAAGGGCAATCTCAGTGCTGTGGGTAGCTCTGAACCCATGCTGGGCATCAGTGAGAATGTTGTATTTGTTAAGGAAAGAGGTGACTTGGGAGTGAACCACCTTTTAAAGTATCTTGGAGAGAGGGGCAAGGAGAGAGATAGGTCTATAGCTGCCAACCTCAGTCCTGGAGCCAGATCTCAACAGAGGTTTGACAATGGCAGTTTTCCAGATATGTGGGAAAAAGCCAGAGCAAAGAGAGAGATTTAAGATATTTGTGATTGGAACTGCAAGGGGAACAATGAAGAGTTTGAGGATTTTGTAATCAATCCCGTCCGCAACTTTAAAGGGGTGGGGACTATTCGAATGGATGAGCTTGATGGTGTCAGAGGGAGTAAGTGCTTGGAAGTAGAAATCTGGCAGGGAATCATGATGTATTTGGGAGGGTAGGGGAAGTAGAATTAGTGGAACCTTTGTGAGGGTTTGAAGAGGAAGGTTTATATTTATCCAAATCCCCGAAAAACTTGTTAAAAATGTAGGCAACCTTGGAAGGGTTACAAGTGAGCTGATCAACGTGACCGAGTGTGATTGGTTCAGTTTTCCTGACCCTCCCAAGGAGGTTGTTCAGGGTTCCCCAAAGTTGCCTGGGGTCAGCATTTTCCCCAAATTGATTGTTGTGGAGAAAATTTACCACGGCTGACCTAACAGTCGCTTTAATTTGTTATGGAAGGTTTTATAAAGTGTGAGTTGGGCAGGGTCACTGTGAATTCTGTTTTTTCCAGGCCTTGTCTCTTTCCCCCTCATCAGTTGAAAGATGGTGGGGGTGATCCAGTCACAGATGTGCCTGTGGATACATTTTTTTTTTTTTTCAGGGGAGCGAATTTGTCGCAGATCCCTGTGAAGATACCTGCGAAGTGGTCAAGTACTCCATCAATATCAATCATAGCTGAGGTTAAGGACCAATCAACTTGTTGAAAGGTATGCGTAGTGCCTGTGAGGGTGTTATCATTTAATCATCTTCAGAAAATGAAATTAGGAGGGGGCTTGGGGAAGTGGGCAGACCAGTGACAGAAGACAGCACAATGGTCATTTAGGCAGTCAGAGAGTGTGCCAGCATCAAGGACTCTGGTAGGGTTTGAAACAAAGATCCAGTCAATGAGTAACTGGCAGCCAATTTGTAGTTGGTCCTGGTAGAGGATGTAACAAGCTGGTGAAGACCAAGCATGAGGATGGCAAAACTGAATAACAGTCATTACAACAAACTGAAAGTGCAGCAGGTAAATTGACAACAATCTAATGAATAACACAGAGAAGTGCTAACCTGAGTATCGAACAGTGAGGCAAAATAATGGTGGGTGGGTGGAAGGGTTAAGAACACCTGTAAGAGGGGGAGAATAGGTCCTTCAGGAGGGAGGTGAGGACCAGAGGGGGAAGCAACTTGACAGATGGGTTAGGGGAGGGAGTTCCATATTTGTTATCGAACTACTTTAACTATGAATCCTTATTACCCTGCTTGCAGAGAGTAGGTGCAGATAGGTTTATTGAGGATTCCTAAACTGTTTATGTTTTGTCTTCCATCCTAATGTTACCGTAATGTAGATTATTGAAAGCAAAATTCCGCTTTATTAATTAAGCTCCCACCTCCAATGACTGAGCTAACAACAGGAGTCCATTATAGGTGCCAGTATACAACTCCAACCATCTCAGTGCCAGATCCATGCCTTTACCCCATTCCATGCCAGACAGTCTCTGGTGTCCAGAAGCATGCACCCTAACTTCTTGTCATGTGCCAAACACATGTTATTGTGTGTCCAGTGACACCCCCTCCCTCTTTTTGCAAACATTATGCATTCATGATGCCCAGTGACAACACCCTTCCACACCAAACAGTCCCTGAGTCTAGTGGCACCTTCCATTCCAGTTTAATTAACCAGTAGTATGTCTCCCAGATGAATATCATTCTGAATCTTGTAATCCAAGTTATCCAAACTCCTGATTATCCAAACCAGTTTCATGACACCCAAGTGGGGAAGGGAGTATGTAGTTGACCCGAAACTGGGCCCTTGGTACTGCTCTTCAAGTAGGGGTCAGGATGTTGCTAACTGCTATCATACCAATAGCATCAGTAGTACTAACCTCATTAGTATAATAGAAGGTTACGATGCTGCTCTTCAAGTTCCGAGTGGACTGATTGATGGTACTGGGATGGTTTCTGTGTGCTGCCTAAAACACTGAGGGGGAGGGGTTTTGTGGCACTGGTGATGAACTTCTGTTGAATCTCTTTGCAGTGGTTAGCAACTGGGGATGGACTCAAAGTGCCAGTAAACATTTTAGGGTTAAGAGAGTGTTTGAAAGTACCGGAGATGGTCTCCCTGTGCAGATGTTCAAGTTCAAGTGAAGTTCTTACTCACTCTTGCAGTACACGGTGGGTCAGCGAGTCACTCCCTGCTCCACTGTGACCCCCCCCTTTTGATCACAGCACTGGCATATTTTTCCTGTGCCCCAGAAACAGCAACAGCAGTAGCGGTTAGCCCTGGCCACCAGTGGCTCTGGACCCAATCACTGGCATGGCCAGAAGCAGTGCTCTTTTCAAATCTTGATGCCACCTTTTTTTTTAAGATCTTTAAAAGTGGACTCTTTGCCCAGGACTCACATCTCATAGTAGGCAGAGGTCAGAGAGAATTGCTCCGTGCTCTACTGTGACTCTCCCCATTTGACTGCCTCACCAGCGCACCCTTCCTGTGCCCTGGGACCAGTGACAGCAGCAAGGATTAGCCCTGCCACCACTCAATCACTGGCAAAGCCAGAAGCAGTGCGCTTTTCAAATCTCTCTAGCATCTTTGTTTTAAGTGCTTTAAAACTGGACTCTTTTCCCCAAACTCACATCTTGTAGTACACAAGAGTCAGGGAGAATCACTTCCTGCTCCACCATGACTCTCCCTCATTCGATTGCCACACCAACATACCCCTCCTGAGCCCCAGGAACAGCGACAACAGTGGCGGTTAGCTTTGCCCACCACTGGTCCCAGACCCAGTCACTGACACTCCTCTCAGTTAAAGGCTAACATCCCTACGGTCCTCCACTGTGGTCATTGGGTGAAGGGCCAAGAGCAAAGGGCAGTGAAAGGAGTCTTCCAGGGGTCAGCATAGAGTCGGCCATCAGCCAGCCATGTTGCCCTACTTCCAGCATCTACTACCTGCCTCCATATGTTCAGACCTCACAAGTAACTGCTTTTTATGCTGCACCTGTGGTCAGCTCACATGCCAGAGTCTGCCAACAAACTTTCTGGGTAACCCTGAACTTTGCTTATCTAACCAGTTGTACTGTTTTCCTACTCCTCAGTCTTTGAGTAAAACTGTTCAACACAGCCAGTACAACCACAGCTCGCTATATGTAATAGTAACCAACTGTGCCTAGTTAACTGCTCTTATAGTTACTGCTCCTTATTTTTCCTAGGTTACTTGCTTGCTCTAGATAGTCTCCAATAATAGAAACCAACTGTGCCTAGTACTGCACCTATAGTCGTTGCCTCCTTATTTTGCATAGATTAATTGCCCACTCTAGATAGTCTATAGAAATATCAACCAAGTGTGCCTAGTACGGCTCTTAGTTGCTGCCTCCTTATCTTGCATGTGTTATTTGCCTGCTTTAGTTAGTCTACCTCTGATAGTTGGTGTTGTCTATTGTCACTATTGTAGTAAGGACCAAAGAAGACCATGGCCCATGATAGCTCCTATTGATTTGTGTAATTAATTAGTGTTCCTCCATTATTGATATAGGCATCCAGTTTTCTTTTAAAAATGTCTTTACTATTGCTTTACTTAACCCACTTTATTGCTCTGCCCAGACAATCCTTGCTCACTCACCCTTCACTGCTATCAGCTTATGCTGCTACTAACTCTACATAAACTACCTTATACTTAATTGTACCCAACAGTGTCCCTCTCCATCTCACTCGGCCTCCTGCTCTTCACCCTCCTTTTCCTGTCACCTCTCCCCACCACCACCGCCATCTCCTTCCCTTCTTTGCCCTTTCCTCCCTCCCTCTCTCTCTCTCTCTCTCTGATCTGCATCTCCTTCCTACACCCTACACCTATCCCCCATCCATCCTTCCCTCCACACCACTCCACTTCTGCCATTCACCCTGGCCTGCTTCCCTCTCCCTCCCTTAATCTAGAATTTCTCCATTGTGCCTTTTCCTTCTCTCCTGCCTCTCATTCCAGAGAGAGAAATTCCCACTCCAACCTCCTTTTTCTCTTCCTTCTTCTATTTCTAACTGGCAATGTGGAACTTAACCATGGTCCCCTTGCTTCTCCCTCCTCGGCTTCCACCATTCCCAAAGGCCTCTGCATCTTTCAGCTTAATGCTAGAAGCCTCCACCCTAACTTGACCCCCTCAAAGTCTGGATTTCACAATGCTCCCCTAGACTCCTGTGTATTTCTGAATCCTGGCTCTTATCCAGGATACCTGACTCTCACTTGCCTCTCCCCAACTACCACCTCTTCTGTCAGGACCGTGGTAAGTGTGGCAGTGGCGTTGACCTGTATGCCTGGCAGAACCTATCCTGCACAATCACTTTCAGTGAATCTGTTGCCATCTTCACATGAGCTCCTTCTAATCTAAACTATCCTTCCCTTTCACTGTTCCCATCTTTGTTGGTGTCCTCTGCCTTTCATAAAATTTCCTCCTCCTCCTCGTTGGCCAATGCCATCTCTTGGGTTGTTTCCCCACACTTCCTCTGGTGATTTCCTCCTCCTTGGGGACTTCACCACCAGTTGGCTCACCCCTGCCTACAAGTCCTGCACCAACAGGACTGAATCCTTAAACCTCACTCAGCTAATCTCTGAACCTACCCAGCTCAATCGTCACTCCACTAACCATACTCTTCTGAACTGGGTGCATTCCTCCCACCCACACCGTATCATTGTAGCTGGCACTCTGCCAGACACTTTCAGTGACCATTGCATGACATACTGCATTAGGAAAGTTAGGCCCACCCATCCACCCCAAAATACATTTGGACCAGGTACCGACAGTCACTTCAATATAATGCCCTCTTAAGTGACCTTATAGTCACAGATTGGCCCCCCATCTATTCTGTTCCAGACATTGAATTGGCCTACTTCATTTTTCTCACCAAATTTAATTACACCTTGAACAAGCACGCCCCCCCAAAGAAGTCCAGAGTCAGAAGCACCCGCCACCCATGCATTACATAGGACATTATTGACTTGTGCAGGTCCTGTGGCAAGGCTTGGGCATGCTACAAATTCTCACATTTCCTGCCTGACCTCCTAACCTATAGGCCAGTCATTCTCACATTCCCTCCTGACCGCCTAACCTATAGGCCAGTCAGGAACTCCAGTACGAAGGCAATCCATGCTGCTAAAGCTCTTTACTTCAAATCCAACCTCCAGTCAACCCTTAGTTCCCCAGCAAAATTCTGGAGAGTTATCCACTCCCTCTTTGACCTGCCTCCCAGTCCGCTACCCCAGTCCTCCTTGTGGAAGGCTTACCAGTCTCTGACTCTCAATCTGTTGCTGCTCTTTTTAATGAATTCTTCACCACCTGTGCACTCCCCTCTGCCTCATCCTCTGGTCCCCCTCCCACTCTGTCCACTGCTGCCTCTCCCCAGTCTTACCCAGGTGAGGGTTTCCACTTTGCTCTCATCTCCCCTCATAAAATCCTCCTAGCCCTCACATCGCTTAATCCAGCCAAGTCCAGCCTTGATGGACCAGAACGTAAACTTCTCCATATCTTGGCACCAGCTATCGCCTCTCCACTTTCTCATCTTCTAAACATCTCCTTTTCCCTCAGTGCTGCCCCTGAGGCCTGGAAGATTGCTTAGGTTCTACCTCTGCACAAAGGAGGTGACCCCTCCTCCTCTGGCCTATTTCACTCCTCTCCTGTCTTGCAGAACTGCAGGAAGGTTTCTTCTACTCTAGGCTTAATGACTTCCTCTCCTCCTCTAACCTCATCTCTTCCTTCCAGTCTAGATTTTAGAAGCACCACTCTGCAGTATCCTCCCCTTTGCAAGTAACTGATACTTTTCTCACTGGGATGGACCAGGGACATATCACCACATCTATATTTATTGATCTTGTCAAAGCTTTTGATTCAGTATCCCACACACTCCTCCTGGATAAGCTGAGTGTTGTTGGCCTCTAAGCTCCCGCTGTGCACTGGTTCAATCTTTACCTCATGAGCAGTCACCAGTTGGCATGTGAGGCATCCTGTCCCCCTCCCCATCCTAGCCAGGGTCCCACACAGCTCTATCCTGGGACCTATCCTCTTCTCTAGTTTCCTTAATGACCTGTCCTCTCTTTGTGTTTCCACATGCATCCATACGTATGGTAATGATATGATCATATAAACTTCTGGCCCCTCCTCCACGGCTGTTTAAGGTACACTCCAGCAGGACTTCCACAACATTCTATGCTGGTTTTATACCAAACAACTCCAGATCAACACCAACAAAACAGTGTCCATGACCTGTGGCACCAGACAGAAAACTGGCCAGGCCATCACATTCCACTGTCTTCTCTATGCTGGGTGGCAACCCACTTGATGTAGTCCCAGCTTTAAATACCTTGGTGTGGCTAGATAGTAAACTTGACTTCTCTGTCCAAATTGATGGCATCTACACCATGCTCCACCCTAAAATAGGTGTCTTGTACCACAACAAGGATTGCTCATCTCCACATGTCCAGTGAGAGCTTATCACCAAAAGGATTCTCCTGGTCTTTGATTATGCAGACATGATCTATGGCATGGCCCCTTCCTCCTCCTCCCCTTGCCAGACTGGACACCCTCTGTAATGCTTTCTGCTGCTTTGCTGCAAATGAATCCCCTCAAACTTATCACTGCTCTCTCTACTCTTCCCTTTCCATCCTCCCTCTGCCCTCACATTGCCAATTCCCCTACACCTCATTCATATCTAAATTCTGATTTGGGTCTCTCCCCTCCTATCTCTCAACAATCCTCTCTCCCATCACCCCCACCATCCTCCTAGACTCTTTACTCTAGGGATCCACGTACCTTCTCCATTCCTCACCCTCACACCTTTGCTGGGCAGGTTGTCTTTTCCTACTGTCACTGGACCCTCTGGAACCTGCTCCCCTCTTCCATTTGCCTTTCCTCCTCTGTCACAGCTCTCAGATACCACCTAAGGTGCCTTCCCAGTCCTGCCTGTTACTATCAACCCCCCCTCTTGATTTTCCTTCCACCTCCTATCCACCCCCAGCAATCTCCTTCATGTACTTGACAGTGACAGAGGCAGACTTCCATGAGGCTTCAGCATTACAATCACTTTCTCAGGCACTAAGCACTTCACTCTGTAATTGTATGTTTATATGGTATTTATCATGATCAGTTGTAAATTGTTACCTGTTATACTCCCTGCAGTTGCTGTTACCTGTACATGTGCCCTACAATCTAATCTGTCACAGTATTGCTTACTGATGTGGACTGATGTATTGCCTTGCTTGTACTACACCACCCCCTGGGTCACACCTAGAAATGAGCCTCGGCTCAGAGTGCTTTCACCAGTTACCAGTTTTCAATAAATAAACTGTTAAGACATTAGTTTAATAGTGGATAAGTAAGATTAGCAGCACGTGGATGTGATCTGGTACTTCTCCTAATGTTATGGGGTGATTAGTGTACTGGGGCTGGTATTAGTGATTACAATTAGTAATTATTACTTTTTGGACCTGTGTAAGTAACTAGTATTGATTCTGTTATAGGCGTTGACTTTTCTTAGTTTTAACTTTAATTTGCCAGGGAGGAACTGTAGCTGGGAGATATTTGCAGTCATTGTGACTAGACCTGTTACTTAACCTCTGTGAAATAGGTGTCTGTTAAGGGTAGGAGCTGAAAGTGGCCTAGGTGAACTGAGGATTTCTATCAGGAGTTGTTTGTGGTCTCTGTCTGCTGAGACTGAGACAGAGAGAGTGAGAAAGCAGCCACAGCTTCCTTGAACCAAGGAGGTTATTTTCTAGACTACACTGAACTGAATTATTACTTTTTGAACCTGTGTAAGTAACTAGTATTGATTCTGTTTTTGGCGTTGACTTTTCTTAGTTTTAATTTTAATTTGCCAGGGAGGAACTGTAGCTGGGAGATATTTGCAGTCATTTATGACTGGACCTGTTACTTAACCTCTGTGAAATAGGTGTCTGAAAGGAAGGAAGGAAGGCACTCCCCGGGGTGGAGGGTCAGAGCTGTAGTTGATTGTTTCTGGATGGCATAGGTTAACTCCATCCCACCCTTCCCTCACCCCACCCACCCCAAGCACATAACTTCCTTTATAGCAGGAGTTCTGACATCATTTCCCCAAAACTGCTAACAACATACACCTGTTCATATCCTTAAAGGCAGAGCACACTGAATAGGGGGAGAGACACTCACAAGCTTGCACCTACTAAAACAAGAACAAAGAACAAAAAACAACAAAAGAAAAGCATTTGTAACTGGAAGAGACACAGACATGTGTGGAGTGGTGCAATGCACTGGCTGTGGAGCAGCAGTCTTCCAGGAGACATTCTGGAGACTGCGTTGCTGCCCTATTTGCAGGCACTTCTCTGGTCTGAGGGAGGAGGTCATTCATCTCCATGCAGACCTGGCAAGGATTCAGGAAACCTACTCCCCCACCCAGGGACCACCAAGGCCACCACCACTACCTCAGAGGTTGCCAAGAAAGAGAAGTGGTTGGACCACGGTGGGCTCAGGGAAGGTGAGGGTGGTGGAACAGAGGTGCATCCCTCCAGTTGTGCCTCTCCACAATCTATTCACCACTCTGGTGGATCATGGTTCCTCTAGGGAGGAACCTTCAGTGGAGACCAAGGAGAATGCTGGGAAATTCCACAATGGAGACCCACAGGAGGGTGGCATAGGACCCCACGGGGAAGGAAACAACTCCTGGTGGGGGACTCAATTGTTGGGGGGGTAGAACTAGGGAAGGGAGGACAAAGGGAGGTAAGGTGCCTGCCCAGAGCAATGCCTTGGAGGGACAGGAAATGAATTCTCAGAATCGTGGGAGCAGCTGCAATGGGGAGGGAGCTGGATGTCATTATCCACCTAGGTATGAATGACCTGGCTGAGAATGGGATCAGTGCAGTGCAACAGGAGTTTGTGGAGTTGGAGAGGGGCCTTAGACAAGCAGCACACACTGTAACTTTCTCAGAAGTGCTACCTGTCTATGGCATGGATGAGGCTAGGGTACTCCACACCATAGGATTCAATGACTGGTTGAAAAACTGGTGCAGAGCTCAGGGATTGGGCTTCACTGGGGACTGGGGCTCCCCCTGGAGGGATGCAGGCCTATACAGGTGTGATGGTCTGTATCTATCCAGGAGGGGAACCAGGATCCTAGGTGATAGGTTTAAATGCTTCATTGGCAAGCATTTAAACTAGCCAAGGGGGGAGGCACTGAAAAGGAGAAGGGAAATCCTAGCCCCCAAAACAAATCAGGGTAATTAGTGAGCTAAACACCAAGATAGAGCAGTCAGTAGGGAGAAGGGCAGGGGTAAATGGAGAAAAAGACAAAGGCAGCAAGGACAGGGATGGGGCAAAAAGAAATAAAGCCATAAAAAATGGAGGGTAATGAGTACCAATGTCTGTAGTCTAGGTAAAAAGCTCCCCGAAATGATGGCCTTGATGGAAGAGGGAAGCCTGGATATTGTGGCAGTCACAGAAATATGGTACACAGAGAACCATGACTGGGATGTCAACAAACCAGGGTACACAATCTACAGGATGGACAGGGAGGGAAGAAGAGGAGGAGGAGGAGTAGCTCTCATGTAAGGGAAGGGATCAAAGCAACAGAACTAAAGGGTAAACAGGGAGGAGAGGAGGCACTGTGGTTCACCCTGGAGACTGGAAATGGCTCCACAATCCGCACAGGGGTTGTATACAGACCACCGTCTCAGGGGGAGGAAATGGAAAAGGAAATGATAGAAGGCATCCTTGGGATGGAAGAGAAAGAGGAGATATTGCTGATGGGGGACCTGAATATGCCAGATGTTAACTGGAGCACCTTTGCTGCAGCCACATCCAAGGACTGGGCCATTCTCGATGCCCTACAGGGGGGCATGCCTCAGACAGCTAGTTATGGAACCCACTCAGGAGGGAGCAATCTTAGACCTGGTACTCTCAAATGGGGATGGAGAGAGGATCTCTGATCTTGAAGTGGATAGCCATCTGGAAACAAGCGACCACCAAACAGTGTGGTTCACAATAAACTTAGCTGTAGAGTCAAGCCACACAAAAGTGAAGGTACTGGACTTCAGGAGGGCTGATTTTGCCAAAATGGGAGAGTACCTCAGAAAAGCACTTGCAAACAGGCAAGAAGGTGGGGTGAAGCAACAATGGGGAAACATCAAAGCCGCCATCACAGAAGCAACAAGCCTTTGTGTGAAGCAAATAAACAAATCAAAATGAAAGAAAAAAACACTATGTTTCTCAAAAGAAGTGGCGGGGAAGGTAAGGGGAGAAAAAGATAGCATTCAGGAAGTATAAGGAAACACAGAAGGAGCAGGACAGAGAACTGTACCAGTTGAAGCAGAAGGAAGTAAGGAAGGCAGTCAGAATAGCAAAGGCTCAAACCAAGGAAAAGATAGCCAACTCAGTTATAGGAAGGGGGATAAACCTTTTATAGGTACATTAGGGAGCAAAGAAAGACTAAGGCAGGGATACTGAGGCTGAAAAAAGAGGAAGGTGGTTGGGCAGAGAGCGACAGTGAAAAAGCAGGGATACTGAACAAATACTTCTGCTCAGTGTTCACAATGGAAAAGCAGGGGTAGATACCTAATCCAGTCAATAGAAGCACTCTGGATAGGGGGGTTGATATTAGTCCTTTCACAGAAGAAAGGGTTGTGAAAGAACTCTTAAAACTCAAGGTGGATAAAGCAATGGGGCCTGATTGGATTCACCCCAGAATTCTAAAAGAACTAAGGGACGAATTAGTAGTACCACTGACTACCCTCTTTAATAAATCATAGGAGGATGGTGTGGTATCTGAGGACTGGAGGAGGGTGGATGTGCTTCCCCTTCACAAAAGTGGGAGCAAGACAGAGGTAGGAAACTACAGAACTGTCAGTTTGAATTCAGTGGTAGGGAAAATGATGGAATCACTTCTGAAGGAAAGAATTGTTTAGTACCTAGAGGCCAGTGGGTCACAGAACCCAAGGCAGCATGGATTAACAGCTGGAAGGTCATGTCAGACAAATCTAATTGATTTCTTTGACTGGGTGACCAAGGTAGCAGACCAGGGAGGGGCTGTGGACATGGCCTACCTAGACTTTAGCAAGGCATTTGACTCAGTCCTACACAAAAGATTAATAAACAAATTAGCCAGCCTGGTTGTGGGTTCCAGGGTGGTAGCCTGGGTAAAACACTGGTTGGACAAACAGGACACAGTGGGTAATAGTAAATGGAGTCCACAGTGAAGAAAGAAGGGTTACTAGTGGGGTATTGCAGGGTTCAGTACTGGGGCCTGTTCTTTTTAATGTCTTTATAAGTGACATTGCAGAGGGACTGGAAGGGAAAGTATGTCTCTTTGCAGATGACACAAAGATCTGCAACAGGGTTGATACACAAGGTGGGGTGAAAAGGATGAAAAGGGACTTGGCAAGGTTGGATGAATGGTCAAATGTATGGTGGCTTAGATTCAACACAAAGAAGTGCAAAGTAATGCACCTGGGAAACAAAAACCCAGGGGAAGAACACACAATGGGGGGTGAGATACTGACAACAACAAAAATGGAATGAGACCTGGGGTAGTCATATCAGACGACCTAAAGTTGGGCCAGCAACGTGAGAAGGCAGTAAGGAGGGCTGGGGGGATACTGGGATGTACAGGGAGAGGCATTACCAGTAGAAAACAGGAAGTTGTTGTCCCTCTGTACAGACAGTTGGTAGGATCACATCTAGAGTACTGTGTACAGTCCTGGAGACTCCTTCTCTGCAAAGACATAGACAGGGTGGAGGCTGTCCAGAGAAGAGCAACCAAAATGGTGCAGGGTCTGCACCAGAAGACATATGAAGAAAGACTAAAGGAGCTTAAGATGTATAGCCTTGAGGAAAGGAGGAAGAGGGGGGACAAGATAGAAACTTTCAAATACCTCAAGGGAATCAACAAAGTCCAAGAGGGTAGCATCTTTCAGAAAAAGAGATGTGCAAGAACAAGCGGGCACAATTTGAAGATAATGGGAGGATGGCTCAGAGGTAATGTGAGGAAGTATTTCTTCACAGAGAGGGTTGTGGATGTGTGGAACAGCCTTCCTGAGGAGGTTGTAGAGTCAAAAACAGTTGGGAAATTCAAGAATGCATTGGACAGACATAAGACAATTCTAGTGGGGTGTAGGAGAAAGTAGGCTGTTGGTTAACTAGGATCTGCAGCTTATCCATTAGGTAGGGAAATGGGCAGACTAGGTGGGCCAAGCGGTTCCTATCTGCTGTCAAATTTTATGTTTCTATGTTTCTGTGTTTCTCGGATAGTGCCTTTGTGGATCCGATTGTGATCAGTCGGATAGTGGCAGTATCTGACCTAGGATCTGACCAAGTCAGAGGTTGGATCCCAGGTCGGATCCTACACTATCTGACATCAGACCCAAGGATCTGTGGTCAGACCCAGCATCATATCCAGGGATCCGACCATGGATCCGGGGGATCCGACCTGGATCTGGGACAGTAGGATCCACAGTCTGACCGTTACTATCCAGCCAGATCAACTATCTGCCAAAAAAACTTATATCTGATGGTATCCTAATTAATAGGATACTATCCAAGCAACACTAGCTGGTATCCAGGTGCTGCTCTCTAAGTTCACATGAGGAATGATTTGCAGCAGTAGGAATGGGCACCTGGATCAGATCTTCAAGTTCAAAGAAGCTGAGTGATCTACAGCAGAGGGACAGAGGGGGAAGAGCTCCTAATGCCATTCTCCTAGTTTTGTTTATTTTTGCAGAGTCTGTTTATGCACCCTACCTTTGGGGCATCTCTTGGGATCCCATGTGAAGCACAATGACTCAGTTGCCTGCCTGAACCTATCCCTGAGTGCTACATCGGGTAAGGGGGTCTGGGCTCTCCCAGCCCCACGGAGAGGCCCCAGACCCCAGGGAGACCGGAGAGTCGGCCGACATTTGACACATAGTCGGACCACAGACTTTCACTGTCCCCTCACCCAACAGTAGTTTTTTTTTTCCTTGTTTTCGCCCTGGAGCTCAGACGTGCAATCACGTCCAGCCCAGTATACGCACGCTGCCACGAGCACCTGGAAGAAATCTGACAAAGCTCCAATCCCCTGCAGTCTTGCTGTCGAGCTCTGCAGTAACCCCAGCCTCCACCAGGGGATGCCAGAGCTGTGGCTGGGAGAACTCCCTCCCCCATCCCGGGGAAGGATAGCAGCCCCAGGGTGCTCCATCCGTCCCCATCCCCACTGACCCCCGACGACCTGAGCTCGCTCCCAAACCTGGGTCGCTGGTGTGGCTCAAGGTGTGGCATCCAGCATTTCAACCTTCAGCACCACTGGGCCAGCTTACTCTTCAAGTTTAAAGGAGTTGAGATATCTACACTGGAAAGGGGCTTCTGGGGCTGCTCTTCTAATTTCAGGGTATTGAGTGATTTGCAGCTGTGGGGATGGAGGCTACACCTCAGAAAGGACACAGACAGGGTCAAGGCAGTCCAAAGGAGGGGAATTAAATTGGTGAAGGGGTTACACAGAAACCCTGTGAGGGGAGAATGAGGGATATCAACATGTGCACCCTGGAAGACAGGAGAGTAAGCAGGGTCATGCTAGAGATCTACAAGTACCTCACGGGCATGAACAGGGGGCAGCAAGGGGTCTCTTTCAAATGTGGAATAGCAGTAGAACCAGAGAGCATCTGATGAAGCTCGGGGGGTCTAAGGAAGGATGTGAGGAAGTACCATTACACTGAAAGAGTTGTGGATGCCAGGAATAGACTGCCAGCGGAAGTGGTGGAGCTGAAAACAGTAGGGGTCTTCAGGCGTATGTGGGACAGACATAGGGGAATATTAGAAAATGTGCAGTGAGGAGGGAGGGTCACTGGAGACCAGTTAGGGTCTGCGGAGAAAGACTAGTCAGGGACCATCTGGGTAGAATGGGTGGGCAAAGCAATCCTTTTCTGCCAACAAATTTTATGTTTCTATGTTTTCTTCAGGGCTGAGAACATTGAATAATCTGCAACATTAGGAGGTGCCTTTGGTGTTGCTCATAGAGTTCCAGGAGTCGAGGGATTTGAACCAGAGAGAAGGGGCTCCAGACGCTGTTCTTCATGTTCAAGAGGGCTGAGAGATTTGCTTCGGTGATGCTGCTCTTCTGTTCAAGAGGGTTGAGTGAGCTTCAGCATGGGGATGAACTGCTGACGCTGTTCTTTAAATCTGAAGGCATTAAATGATTTTCACCATTGGGGATGGTTTTCTGCTGTAGTTGAAGTTCAAGGGGTGTGTAATTTACAGCATAGTAATGGGCTCCTGCTGCTGCTATTCACATTTGAGGGAATGAGTGATTTGCAGCGTTGGGGATAGGTCCCTGGTGCTGTTCAACTTCAAGGGTTTAAACTGCTATGTAGCTTTGGAGATTGAATCTTTGTGATGCTCTTCAGGTTTGAGGAGATTAAGTGATCAGCAGCAGTGGGGATTGACTCCTGGTACTGCTCTTTAAATCTGTGGGGGTTGAGTGATTTGCAGCAGTGGCATGAGCTCCTAGTGCTGCTCTTCATGTACAGTGGAGTTGAGTGATTTATAGCAATGGAAATGGTCTGTTGGTGACATTGGTCAACTTTCAGGGGGGTTAGTGATTTGTGACTGTGTGAATGGGTTTCTGGTGCTGCTCTTCAAGTTTGAGGGGGTGACTAATGTGAGAAGAATGGGCTCCAGGGCATGGATGATTTGCTGCACTGCAGGATGTGTGATTTGTGGCATAGAAACATAGAATTTGTTGGAAGATAAGGACTGCTTGGCCCACCTAGTCTGCCCATTTTCCCTGCCTGTTATCATCACAGTTCCTACTTGATCTCTGGCCCATTCACCCCTATATCTTTCCTTAAGATTCCCTTAAGTCTGTCCCATGCTTTCTTGAACCCCACTATTGTTTTCCCCCATCACCTCCACTGGAAGACTATTCAGGAATCTATCACTCTTTCTGTGAAGAAGTAATTCCTCACATCTCTCCTGAATATACCCCTCCAGCTTCTTATCATGCCCCCTTGTCCATTAGCATCTTTTTTCTGAAAAATACTTACCTCTTGTATTTTGTTTACCTCCA
The DNA here is from genome assembly GCA_016271365.2 of Neoceratodus forsteri. Lineage (NCBI taxonomy): Eukaryota > Metazoa > Chordata > Ceratodontiformes > Ceratodontidae > Neoceratodus > Neoceratodus forsteri. The sequence continues at coordinate 797,114,776 of CM057459.1, read as the reverse complement.
TGATGTACTGTATTTAAAGGTCTCTATCATATTCCCCCTCACCTGTTCCACGGTATACATATTTAGGACCATTAATCTTTGCTCATAGGGCTTCCGATGCAGACCCGGCACAATTTTAATTCCCTCCTCTGGACAACTTCCTCTCTGTCTATGTCCTTTCTGAGATGTGGTCTCCAGAACTGTGCACAGTATTCTAGGTGGGGTCTTGCTAGTGATATACACAGAGGCAACACCATCTCCCTTCTTCTGCTGGTGATACCCCTCCCTATGCACCCCAGCATCCTACTTGCCCTTCCAACAGCCTTGTTGAACTGTCCAATCACCTTTTGGTCATTTGATATGATCACCCCCATGTCTGTTTCCTGTTTGGTGGTCATCAATGTTACCCCCCCACACACACACACACACATTTTGTACTCTGCCCCTGGGTTTCTGTGCCCCAAGTGCATTATTTTGCACTATTTCACATTAAAACCCAGTTGCTATGCCTTTGACCACTCCTCAAGTTTTCTCAGGTCGCTGCTCATCCATTCCACTCCCCCTGGAGTGTCCACCCTACTGCAGAGTTTGGTGTCATCTGCAAAGAGGTAGACCTTCCCTTTCAGCTCTTCTGCAATGTCACTTATGAAGACATTTAAGAGGATCAGTTGCAGCACTAAACCCTGACGCACCCCACTGGCCACCATCTCTTCCTCTGAGTGAACTCCATTTACCACCACCCTCTGCCACCTATCTCTTAACCAATTTCTTACCCAGTTTACCATCTTTAGACCCACTCCTAAGCTGCCCAGTTTACTTACTAATCTCCTTCATGGAACAAAGTCAAATACCTTACTGAAATCTAGGTAGGCTATGTCCACCCTGATATAGTTCCTTGGTCAACAGAGAACAAAAGAAAATAAAGCACCTGCAGCAATAACTCCACACAACCATGAATAGAATAGAACATTCTTATTGTTTGTTCAGATAACATGCTGTAAAACATCCTCAGCCAGAAGTATGCAGAAGCAACCTGCTGAAGAGACCCAATGGTCACCAGTCAAAGAAATCTATCAGATTCATCTGACATTATCTGCCCCCCCCCCCATGAAGCCATGCTGCCTTGGGTCTTGCAACCCACTGGATTCAAGATACTTCACAATCCTTGCTTCAGAAATTATTCTAATAACTTTCTCACCACTGAAATCAGGCTGACTGGCCTATAATTGCCAACCTTTTCCCTGCTACCACTTTTACGAAGTGGGACTACATCTGCTTTTCTCCAGTAGGAGCAGTGGAGCTGAACTCCTTGTGCTGCTTGTCTAGTGTGAGGGGCTGAGTGACTTCCAGTTGTGGGTATGGGGTCTTGGTGCTGTTCAAATCTGAGGGGATTGAATGATTTGTAGCAGTGAGGACTGGCACCTGGTGCTGTTCTTCAAGTCTGAGGTGGATGCAGCTGGACAGGTGGTGCAGAGGGCTGATGCACTCAGCGCCTTACCTCGGCCGCACTGACAGCACAAGTTTAGGAATGAACCCGGGCTGCAGGGGATTGGCCAGGAGGAGAAAGGATTGAGCGTTCCAATGGATGTTCTCCTTCTCCAGGGAGGGAGGACGTCTGGCTCTGCTGCTCTACTGCCACCTGGGTGACCTCAGGTAGCAGTGCAGTAGGAGCAGCTAGTGGGGAAGGGGAACATTGGCAGGCACTGCTCACTCACATGGGGATGTGCTTGGTGCACCTTTGATGCCGATGTCCCAGGGTCACAGGAACAAAAAGGAGAAAACATTCCCTGATGGCAGGATGACAGCCCAACCAGTTAACAGGCCCGGCACCTGGCTACTCAGGTAGGTACCTCCCTAATCGGATCCAGTCCATGGTGGAAAGTATGAGGGGGCCTCTGTCACCCCTACCAGAGGGCAAAAGCTCTGGGGGAACAAGGATGAAACCATGAAAGCCCTGGGGAATGCCAGGGTGGCAAGGCTGTGACCAAGGGGAGCTGAAGGGGGCCATCAGGGAGAGCTGGAGAAAAAAAAGTCTTAGGTGGATGAGTGATGTTGGGGGAGAAATGGTCTCCTGGTGCTGCCTTTTAGTTTGAAGGAGTTATGTAATTTACAGCAGTTGGGATAGATTCCTTTTTTTGTGTTCTATTTTTGCATGTTTTAATAATAAAAAGAATGCATTAGGTTATGATACTGTCAAGTGCTATACAAAGTAAAATATAATTATCTCCATAAACCTTATAATATTATTATATAAGCAATAAGACATGATGGGGTGTGCATTGCTCAGATATTACCACACTTCCAGAGGTGTAGTGAGGCACAAGGCTGCAGGCTGAGTGCCTTCAGCCCCTGGGAATGCGGTAATATCTGTTCAATGCACACCCTGGATTGTCTTATTGCACTTATAAAATGTGCTACATTTTTTTTTACTAATTACAGTTAGAAAAACCATGTTTATAAGTCAAAAAACAGATTTGATTATGAGAGTTTAAGATAAAATAGTCCTTCCGCCTGGTAAAGATGACCTTTTTGCACTGTGATGCAGGAGCACCACTTACTATAGGGAAGAGAGGCACATATTGATTATAGGTGAGAGTGAGGGAGAGAGGCTGTAATCTGTTTAACTGTTTTTTATTTTAATTGAACCACCACTAATGGTAGCAGGGCTACTCAGCAGGAGCGGGCAGGGACTCCAACGGAAGCCGGTGGCAACTTGGAGAAGTAGCAGCAGAAATGTCAGCTGCAACATTTTTTCCATGGTTTAAATTTAAACATAGTCATTATTTTGAAGGCTTTGGATTTTACTTTTAAAGAACTGTGGAGGTGGCAGTGCAATTTCTTGTGGAGACCGGGGTGGAGACGACAAAAGTAGGAGTGTTGTAATGCTGATGGATCAGAAACATGATTTGGAGGTGAGAAAAAGGTGCCAGTTCTATCACATAAAGAAATTGAGATCATCTACTGCTATTTTTTTTAAATGTTTTATTTGCCGTGAACGGCTGGGGGGAACGCAATTATAATGGTTGTCAGTGCCATGCCTCCTAGAACGGACCTGGGTCTGACAGTTATGTCTCAGTGAGCTGCTTCAGGTAATGTGTTGCCAGCTGCGATAGCTTGTTTTTAAAAACTACTGGTGCTCTGTATCTCACTGGGATCACAGAGAATTGTTAAATGTTCAGGGAGATGGTAATAGAGGACAGTTGATTGAGGGTGAGGGGGCAGGAAAATGGATATAGTCACAACGCTTGTGGAGCCCGGGGAGGGGACAGAGAAGGCAAATAAAAAAAAAAGTGGCACTTTCTTGATTCAAAATGCAAACGAAGCAGTGCAATGTATACAGCTCAACCAGACATGAACGGAACGTGGGAGGCATACAAAGAGATCAGCAGTTAACAAAAGACAGCTGTATTAAATTTTAGAAGTGAGATTTCTGTTGGGTTTATATTAGGATTAAAAGCAAACCACTGTGGTGACTGGAGAGTTTCTTTTTTTTTTTAATAGCTATTTCTTCACTAATGTCTCAGAAAAATGGCAGCATTTCAAAACCCTAATGTTCTAATTGCACACTTATTTTTAACTGTACTGCTGTCCTGTTTTCCGGTACTTGTTATTACCTGTGCATGGAACAGATTTCATGCACAGGTAATAACCAATCAAAACACAAGATTTCCTCTCCTCATTTTATAAAGAAGATTTATATCTCTAGTACATTCAATCCCCAAATAGATATAGAATGAGAAACCCATGTAAGACTCATGGCAGCTATATCAGACTGAGAACAAGCCACAGTTAAAGAAAAAACAGTGGTTTTGTGGAGGTTTAATTTATACCTGGATAAAGAACTGTATTCTGAACTTAACTTGAGTACTGCTGGAAGAGAAGTTTGCCAAAGAGAAATGTGAAATAATACATCATCAGCAAACATAGATAATTTACATTTTTTTAGTCCTATCTCTATACCTTTAACCGGGGAGACAAGATGATCTTCCTGGCCAAAAGTTCTATATACAAGTTAAATAGCATATAGGATAGGGGACAACCCTGACGGGTATCTCTAGTCAGAAAAAAGGGCATGGAAAGCTCTCTGTTACACATAATCCCAGCCATGGGACATGTATATAATATTTTAACCCATTGGATGAAATCTGATGGGATACCATATTTCAGCAGTAAATGAAACAATAAATTCCAGGCCACCCAATCAAAAGCATTTTCTGCATCTAGGGAGACAAGCACCGCATCTGTACCTGCCTCCCCAGATGCAGAGAGAAGATGAGAGAGTCTTCTAAAGTGCTCACTGGACTTTCGTCTGGCGACAAACCCCACTTGATCCTGATCTATCAGGCCAGACCAGATGTTCTTAAGCCTGGAGGCCAATATACTAGCTAAAATTTTAATGTCAATGTTTAAAAGTGATATAGGCCTATAATTATCAGGTGCTGTAGGATTCCTCCCCGGTTTGGGCAGAACCACGATTCTAGCTTCCAAAAGATCAGTCTCCTTGAAATTTAAATTATATAGATAATTTAACACTACCATTAATATAGGCACCAGCTCATTCTTAAAAGCATTATAAAAAAAGAAAGAGGGGCATAGCAATCAGGGCCTGTGGCCTTATCAGAGGGAAGGGATCCAATTGCTTCTAATATCTCCTCTTCAGTAATACATCCCCTCAAAATGTCCTTTTGAGAATCAGTAAGAGTTGTCAAACTAATTCCCTCAAGGAATTTTGCAAAATGGTCCTGGTAAACGGGGTCTATACCAGGTGCCCTATATAGGGACTGATAAAAATCTTTAAAGATATTGACCATTCTTTTGGGGTCAGAAATTAAATGACTGGAGTATGGGTGGACTAGAGCAGTCACCCAATGAGAAGCTTTTTGGTGCTTAAGACGTCTTGCGAGAAGCCTTCCCCGCTTTCTCCCTCTGTCCAGTATAGGTGGCCCTCAAAGTGGTTGCTGAACGTATCATTTATCTAGTAAGTAAACTGAATACTTGTCCCTTAACAATAATAGTTCTTTTCATGATTGATCATCTAAAGATTTAGATATCCTAGACTCCAATCTATGAATTTGGGGCAACCATTCCTCAACCTGAGAATTAAGTTTCTTTTTCTTTACCGTAGCTAATCTTATGGACTCTCCCCTCCATAATGCCTTTAATGATCCCCACAATACATCTTTCGTGTCTATAGACGAATTATTTTCATGCCATGAATGAAGCATGAATTTTCTCATGTAGTCTAAGATATATGAATCTGTCACACATTTAGCATTAAGAGACCAAGTGCCAGCACTTGGGGGTTTCGAGCTAAAGATACACTTAGCTGAATAGGGGAGTGATCTGAAATTACCCTTGGATTTATGCTTGCTTCCCCCACACCTGACATTAATGAATTACTGATTAAGAAGTAGTCTGTACATGAGTAGCCACCGTGGGGGGAGAATAAAAAGTATACTTGTGGCCCCCCTGATGTAGGAGCCTCCAAGGGTCCATAAGGCCTAAATCTGACATAAATTCCCTTAAAGCCAGTTGAGCTGGGGATAGGCCCATACAAACATATGAACATATGAATGTGCCAGCAGAAAACAGACTATCTGGTCTATCTAAGTCTGCTCGAGTGTGCAGCTATTACCCTAGTTTGCAGCTGCCCTATCTCCCTTCCCTTTGTCATCCCACTGCCACCCCCCACCTTCCCCACCCTCACTCTCCCATGTTCCCTGTCCCATGCCCGTTTGAAGCTGTTCACAGATTTACATGATACCACTCATTCTGGTACTGTGTTCCATTTGCTACCACCCTCTTTGTGACATAGTGTCTCCTCATGTCCCTCCTAAATCTTCCCCCTCTATTTTTAGCCTATGCCCCCTGGTGTCCCTCCCCCTCCTTAGCTTAAAGATCCCATCTGCCCCATCCTTATTGATTCCCCTCAGATACTTGAATGTCTCTATCATGCCCCCCATCCCTTCTATCCACCAGAGTGTACATATTCAGGTCTCCCAGCCTGCTCTCATAGTCTCTCCCCTCCATTCCACATATCATCTTTGTTGCCCTCCTCTGCACCCCCTCCAGTAGCCTGATATCATGCTTTAGGCATGGCCTCCAAAACTGCACAAAATACTCTAAGTGCAGCCTTACCAGCTGCCTGTAGAGGGGCAAGATCACCTCTCTTCACCTGGATGAAACCCCCTCGTTATGCACCCCAGCATTTTGTTCACTTTTGCATTCGCTCTCCTGCACTGGGCAGTGTTGTTCATGGTCCCTGTTATCATTACCTCTAGGTCCTTCTCCTTCTCAGTGATCCCCAGCTTAACCCCCCCACCAGCCAGTATTCCTTCCTTGGGTTCTTCGCCCCAAGTGCATAACCTTACACTTCTTTACATTGAACCCCAGCTGCCACCTCTCTGACCACTCATCTAGCTTGCTTAGGTCCCCCTGCAGCTGCTTCCATCCCTCCCCACCATCCACCACTATTCCAATTTTAGTGTCATCAGTGAACAGGCTTACCTTGCTCACCACCCTGTGCACAATTTCTGATATGAAGAGCCCAAAAAATACTGGCCCCAGCCCAGAGCCTTGTGGCACCCCACTCATCACCGGCCTTGAAGTTGAGAGCTCCCCTCTCACCACCACCCGTTGTAGCCTCCCACTCAGCCAGCTTGTAATCCAGTTCATCATTTTTGCCCCTACACCAGTTAGCTTCCCCCCAAGCTGCCCATGAGGCTCCAAATTGAAGGCCTTGCTGAAGTCCAAGTAAAAAACATCTACCGCATGACCCTTATCCAGCTCACCTGTCACCCAGTCATAATATTGTATCAAGTTGGTTTGACAAGACTTCCCTGAAATGAACTCATGCTGCCTCACATCCTGGAGGCCATTGTCCTCCAGGTATGACACCAGTCTTTCCTTTAGTATAGTTTCCATGAGTTTGCACACTATGGAGGTGAGACTTACCAGATGATAATTACCCGGTTCATCCCTTGGCCCGCTCTTGTGTAATGGTACTACATGTGCCATCCTTCAGTCCAGTGGCACACATCCCAACTCCAGTGAGAAACATAGAAACATAGAATTTGACAGCAGATAAGGACCGCTTGGCCCATCCAGTCTGCCCATTTCCCTACCTAATGGATAAGCTGCAGATCCTAGTTAACCAGCAGCCTACTTCTTCCTACCCCCACCCCCTAGAATTGCCTTATGACTGCCCCATGCATGCTTGAATTCCACCACTGTTTTTGACTCCACAACCTCCTCCGGAAGGCCGTTCCATGCATCCACAACCCTCTCTGTGAAAAAATACTTCCTTACATTACCTCTGAGCCGTTCCCCTCTATCTTCAAATCATGCCCCTTGTTCTCACACCTCTTTTTTGAAAGATGCTACCCTCTTGGACTTTGTTGATTCCCTTGAGGTACTTGAAGTTTCTATCATGTCCCCCCTCTCCCTCCTTTCCTCGAGGCTATACATATTAAGCTCCTTAAGTCTCTTCATATGTGGGTCAGTGCAGATCCATGAAGAGACTTGGGAAGCAACCTGTAACCTCCGAAAAAAAGCCTGAAAATCACTGGGTAGCAGTGCTGTACAGATCCACCAGCGGCTCTGCAAACACCTCCGCCATCTCCCTCAGCACCCTGGGGTGGATACCATCTGGCCCTGGTGCCTTGTCTACCTTCAGTGCTCTCAGTCCTTGAAGGGCTCTACATGCCTCAGTTCTTCCATCTGTCGCCTCCTCTCCCCCTGTCCCCACCCTCCTAGCTCATGGTGGTAGCAGTCCCCCCTTTTCTTCCGTGAACACTGAACAAAAGTATTCATTCAGTGCTTCTGCCTGCTTCTCACCCTTTTCCATCCACTTCCCATGCCTTTTTAGCCTTACTATTGCCTCCTTGCACTTCCTTTTCTCCCTGATGTATCTGAAAAAGTCTCCCCCCCTCCATTAATTCCCTATGCTAATCTCAGCTCCCTCTGGGCCTTGGCTTCTCTCACTTTTCTGGTCACCTCCCTGGATAATCTTGCATATTCTTCCTCATCCACTTCCTTCCCCATCCTCCTATACCTCTGGTGCGCCACTCGTTTTGCCCTCACCACCTCCACAACCTTGCTGTTCAACCATCATGGTTTTCTTGCTCTGCTCCTCTTACTCTGTGTCTTGGTGCAGGCTTCTGTTGCCTCTGTAATCCCCCATTTAATAACATCCATCTCCTGCCTTATGCCCTTCAGTTTCCCTTTCCATACTTCTTGCATCCTCCCAAAGTCCGCCCCCCTGAAGTTTACCACCCGGGTAACTAATTTCTCTGGCTCCCCACACATCGTGATATTAAATCACACCATTTGGTGATTGCTGTCAGCTAGTGGGTCCTCCACCTTTATTTCCCTTACTGCCTCCCCATTCTATAATACCAGATCTAAAGCGTTCTTTAGCCTAGTAGGTACACTAACCAACTGTGTCAGGAGACCCTCCTGGATCACATACAGGAGCACTTGCTCCCTAGCACTGGAGGTGACCAGAATGCTCCAGTCAACCCCTGGCAAGTTGCAATCCCCCACAATGACCACCTTCCCTTTTCTACATACCTTTCTGATTTGTCCTGCTAATTCTCTGTCAAGCTCCTCAGACAGGGACGGTTGCCTGTATACCACCCAAACCTCAGTTTCCTACCCCTTGAGTCTAGGAGCTGCAGCCAGATTGCCTCTGTTCTCCTTTCTTCCCCCTCATCCCTTGTACATTTGATGCCACCCCTCACATAGACTTCCACCCCACCCCCCCCATGGTCCTTCCTGTATAATTTGTATCCTGGGATTGCCATATCCTAGTCCCGGTGCTCATTTGCCCACGTTTCTGTGACAGCTGCAATATCCACCCTCCACACTGCTGAGAGTGCCTGTAGCTCAGCTGATTTGTTTCCTAAGCTTCTTGCATTCAATGAGACCACCCTCCATCCTGCCCCCTTCCCTTCATTGGCCTCCATCTCCTCCCTTCTACTCCCTCCTTTTTTGGCCGCCCCGAGTTCTTCCCTGCTAGCCTGGGGAGTAGGCTGTGACTCAACTTTATCAGATCCCTGCCTACCTGCTATCCACTTGCCACCCCCCCATCTAGTTTAAATCCATCTTTGTTACAATATACCTCTCCAGTCTTTGATTTAATACCTCCTTCCCCTCCCCACTCAGGTGCAGCCTATCCCTTGCAAACAGATTGTTGTTATTATCCCAGGTACTGCCCCAGCTGCCCACAATCCCATACCTCTTAGTTCAACACCATTCTACCAACCATGTGTTTAACTCCCTAATACTCTCCTTTCTCACTGTGCTTGCACAGGGTATTGGGAGCACCTCGGAGAAGGCCACAGACTCCCCAGTCTCCTTGCACAACCTTCCCACTTCCTCAGTCCTCTCCCTTGTTACCTCCACCATTTCCCCCACTAGGTCATTTGTCCCCACATGTACCACAATGTGTGGTTTCCTCCTACCCATCCTTATGCACCTTAGGCTTGCCTGTCCTTCTGTGTCTGCCTTTAATCCTGGTATGGACTCCACCCATATCTGACTGTGCCTCTCCCCCTTGCTGCCCCATCTGATCCCCTTGAGTATGGAGTTCCCCAACACCAGTACACCTCTCTCCTCTTTCCTTGTACCCATTGCCACCCCCTCACCCAGGTTCTCATTTCTGGGGCCACACAAGACAGTGCTTTTACCATGTGTCCCAGGGTCTTTCCCCCTACCACTCTCAACTGAGACCCCTCCTCCTCCTCCTGTTTGACTGCCAACCTCCCTCTCCCTCCTCACTTCTCTGAGTATTATCCATCCCCCTGCCACACCATGCTCAATCTCTCCACTAATAATGCCCCTCACTCCTGCCTCTTTGTGAGTGCTATCCCTTGTGCAGTCTCCTCCTGTGTCCTCTTTCCCATGTGTTGCTAGTAAAGCAAACATGTTTCCTACCCCTTTGCCTTACTATGTGTTTTCTCCTCTCTTCTCTCTCCTTCCTACTGCTGCTCCTCTTTTCTAGGTCCTACTAGAGTCCACCCTTCATCAGCTGGCTTCCTGACTAGTTTGCCCCCTTCCCCTGACCCCTCTCTTGACCCACTGTTCCTTCTCTGTGGTGCCCCCTACATACTCTCAGATGTCAGCCCTCCTACCAACACAATCTTCCCCTCATCTCTCAACCTCCCCAGCTCCCTGCCAAGCTACTGAACCTCTTTCATGAGCCTCCTTAGCCTGTGGCATATTGGACACCCTCCCAGCCTCCACAGTATGTTCATCTGCATTGCTGACCCACAACCATTGTACCCTACAATCCTACCCATGGTCCACACTACCTACACAGCCTCTCCACACTAACTCTCCCTACAGCAAGTAGAATTAACTAATCCTAGCCCAGCATCTAACAGAAATTGTAATCCCAAATGCCCTTGCATGCAGCATAAGACAGCCAACTACAGTACTAACTGGAAACCACAATCCTACTCATAAGGACTATAGACCTACTCCTAAGTTTTATATATATATCTTTAAGAATTAGCTCATATGGCTGTTCCTTGTTTCCTCCTTCCTGACCTGCTCTGAGGGCTCAGGTAAGTTTGCAGCTCCCCAAACTCCTCCCTCACAGCCTTCAAACCCAACCCCCAGTGGTATTTCAGTATTTAAGAAAGGCTGGTGGAAGGGGTGGGTGAGAGGGCTTTTACAGTCACTTTAGCCACAGAAATCTTTAAGCTAAATTCCACTTTAAGCAAAATTAAAAAAAAGTAAAACAATAACAAAACTTACAAAAATCCTCTACATATTAACTCTCTCAACAGCAAGTAAAATTAACTAACCCTTCTCTCCTGAATGATCTATTCAAATCGTTTGAGTTAACACATGGAATATCTGCAAACAATGCAAACAGAGTAGCCAAAGGTGAAAAGGTGGCGGGTGTCCACATTTGGCCCATAAATGGAGTCAAGCACCACCTCTATGCTAACTAATTTGCCATGAAGAATAATGCATCTGCCCTTGGGGTCTTTTCACTCAAGTTAATGAAAAGGGAATGGGTTTATGGAATAAGATAGCAACTCCCCTTTGTCTGGCACTAGGCCCCAATCCATAAACTTGTCCCACCAATAATTAATTCAGATTTTTAAGTTGATCTGTTGGGATGTGCACCTCGTATAACATAATGTGCAGCTGGTAATGTCTCAAATGTCTTAAAATACAATATTTTTTATTATTATCCCTCCCCCCTTTTATATTCCAGGAAATCATTTTCCACTGTTCTGTCTTAAAGGGTTAACCATACTCTTTAGTCCTGCTTCCTGCAATCCAATAAGCCTGCATGCCACCTCATTCCTCAAATTCCCTTAAACCCTTCCTAAAAAATTAAAACCATTACCCCACTCCCTCCAGGAACCCTAAAATGAAAAAAGGTTCTGTACCCTTCTTACCTCTCGGGCCTTAAGTCCTCTCCCAAATATGTGGCCCATGACTACCAGCAAGTGTGCAGCCCCATCAGACCCTTCTGAAACCATTGTTACTACCCCTCCCCCCAAATTGCTACATCTGAAAAATGATCAGAGTGTTGCACTATATAAATGAGCTATAGCCTTCCATTACCCTCTCTAACCCTCAGGTGGCTGAGAATGGATAATTGCCCCACACTGAATTTCATAAACAAAGGAATGCAAATATGTGATGCACAGAAATTACCATAATAATCCAAGAAACTTAGCTTATCTTGTACCCCCAATGTATGACATAGTTCAATAAAAAGAAATAAACTTCTCAGCTACTAAACTTAGAATAAAATTACAAGAAAAGAAAATAGAAAGGATCTCAGGGTACAAGCATCGTAACTCTCCCCATAACCTATATTGAGATACTAACCTTTTAAATACAAATCTAAAAGAAAAAAAAAGGCATAGCTCCTAATCAAGTGCTCTAATTTTGAGCATAGAAATGTAGCAAATGAAGCAACCTGAGAGCTACTACAATTCATAGGCAGTGGCTCTAACAACAAAGCATGATTTAGCTAACCATAAACAGTCTACTGCATTAAACAAAAATTATATCATATCAGAAGGTAGATAGGTTAGCTACCAATAGCAAAGCAGTAGCAAACATAAAGAGAACAATGAAACAGTCTTATCTCCTCAATTCGGAAATGTCGCAAGGGGATTCCCCATCTTGGAACAAACAGTGTTGTACTAGCAGTCTCTGAAAAAAAAAAAGAGGCAAGTCACATGCTTGAACAGAACTGAAAGTAATATAAAATGAGGAGGAACAGTTCTAGAAGATTGTCATGGTGGCGCTTCAAAATTACCAGTCCAGACACAAAATTTAGGCAAAGCAAGTCTTCTCTCTTAATATGCACAATTCTTGTATGCCAAACTGAAGAGAAAAAATGATTGCCTACAGAAAGTAATGAAAAGTGCTTTCATTGTGTTCTTAGACACACCCCTCTCCTCGATGTTCATCAAGGGAAGAAATAAAGAGAGTCCAATGAACCTCGAGAGCAGATCCGATAAGTGATTTTAACACAAATATAACATGTATTGCCTGATAAAAGGTTCACAAAGACCACTGCTGATATTTAGTTCAGCTTCTGTATGCTTCACATTTAGGCTTACTCCTTAATCCTCCATGCATGCATAAATTGGAGCATCAAAATAAAAGTATCGTAAAATAGATGCCTCACCCCATTTTTCCAAATAGATCAGGCAATAGTCTTCCCAGATCCACCAACTCTTGCAATGCAGATTCAAAGTGATAGATTCCCTTGGGAGTATTAACTTCCAAATGAGCAGGGAAGAGCATTCTATGCTGAATTTTAGCAGCCCACAACTTTGATTGTATAGCTCGGTATGCAGCACTATCCTATCGAACTTTGTAGGTTCAGTCAGGGACTAGCCAGATCTTTGCTTTCTGCCTTCCCAATCTAACCAGTCCACTTTCCTAGTTGCCTTCAGCAAGTGGTCCTGATCCAAATAATTTAAAACTTTAAAAATGATGGGTCTGGGAGGTTCACCCACCATGGGTTTTGGTCGCACTGATCTATGTACTCTTTCTGTTATGCAGTTAGAGCCATTAGGTGATGGCCCAGCTATTTTATTGCAAAATGTCTGGATAAATTTAATGGGCGATGGACCTTCCTCCTTTTCTGGGAGACCCATCAAAACCAGATTATTCCTCCTCAATTGGCCTTCTAAGTCTTCAACTGTATCTTCTATTTTCTTGACTGATCACTTGAAGGCAATGACATCGGGGTCCATCTTAGCTATTTTATCCTCGGAGGAAGAAATCTGAGCCTCAGAGTTCAAAACCCCCTGAGCTAATTCTTTGACCACTGGTTCCACTCCTTGAAATCTTCGATCAGTGAGAACGATACCTTTTTGATCATTTGTAACTCAGCATATACCTGCTTGGTAGTTATAGTGGCCGTGAAATTGGGAGGTGGTGTGGGAGATGAATTGCTGCGGTGTGGCCACTTGAATTCTAGAAGCTCTACCAGCTCCTGTTCACCTTCGGAATCTTCAAGCTGGAGAAAAGTCTCTTGGTGGAGCTGGTCAAAGTTTTCTTCCTCCATACTGCAAGTAGTACAAGGAAGTTTTATCTCTGCACTTAAAAAATCTACTTAAGTAGTCCGCAATATGGAAAAAATATTTTATCTTCCCTATCATGGAGTTCCTCAGAGATGCTGCTCACTCTCTGCAAGGCATCACGTGACTCCAAAAGTTTTTATCATATCCCCTTATCCCTCCTTTCCTCTAGGGTGTACATACTGAGGTCCTTCAGTTTCTCCTCATAGAGCATTTGATGCAGACACTGCACCATTTTAGTTGCCCTCCTCTGGACCATCTTTGCTCTACTCTGTCCTTCCATAGATGTGGTCTTCAGAATTGGACACAGTACTCTAGGTGAGGTCTCACTAGTGACTTATACAGCAGTATCATCACCTCCCTCTTTCTGCTGGTGATACCCCTCCCTATTGGAAAAAGGGAAATTGTTTAACCAGCAAAGGCACACTAAGCCGAAGCTTGTTTCCAGGTGCGACCTGGAAGCACAAGAAAGTTAAGTGACTTGCTCAGGGTCAAACAGTATACAAGTGGGAGCTGTGGGATTCAAACCCAGATCACCAGATTTGCAGGCCAGTGTCCTTAACCATTACAATATACTATACTACCGCCATATCAATGATCTCCTGATGGCAAGAGACCAGAGAAAACAGTCCATTTTGGTACTTTTAGATCCATCATCAGCTTTTGACACCATTCACCATGGGGTTCTACTTGAGCACCCGAGATTTATCTGTGGACTTTCTGGCTTAGTCCACAGATGGTTTACTTCCTATCTCACTGGAAGAACTCAGAGGGTAGTGTCAGGGTTTTTTTCATCTGACCCTATTTCTCTGTCTTGTGGGGTCCCTCAGGGCTCAGTATTGTCCCCCACGTTGTTTGGGTGTACATGCTTCCCCTCGGAGACATTGTGAGATGGTATGGGCTGAGGTTTCATTGTTATGCCGATGATACCCAGCTATACCTGTCTTTTGCCCCCAACCAGGAAGGAGCAGTCTCGGTATTTAATAACTGCCTCAAGGAAATCCAGGATTTGATGAAGTCCAGTTAGCTGAAGTTGAACTCTGGGAAGATGGAGGTGATGGTTTTGGATCCAGGTCACCAGACAGGGGGGCTGGTTGCTCCCTAGGATTGTTCCTTGAGGACGCTGAGCTTCAGGTCTCTGAACAGGTGCGAGACCTAGGGGTGAGGTTGGACATGGGGCTGACACTTCGGACTCAGGTGTCAGCTGTAGTTAAGTCATTTTTTTACCATCTGAGAAACACTGCTAGGATCAAGCACCTTGTTCGTCCGGCGACCAGCCTACATTAATCCATGCCTTTGTGACCACGCATTTAGATTACTGCAACTAGCTTTACTTTGGGCTTCCAGGGGTTGATATCTGCCACTTGCAGCTAGTGCAGACTTCTGCAGCCCGGTTGTTGATGGGGACTCCTACATCTTCCCATATCACACCAGTGCTGCGGGAACTGCACTGGCTGCTAGTTCAGTGGCGGATCACCTTCAAAGTCGGGTTACTTACATATAAAGCCCTACATGAACTGGGCCATGACTACCTAAAAGAGCTTCTGATTCCTTATCACCCCATGCAACCACTCCGCTCGGGGTTGCTGGAGATTCCAAGGGTGATTTTAAAATCTGCTGGGGCCCGTGCTTTTATGTTCTCGGCACCGTCCCTCTGGAATTCTCTACCCCATCAGATTAGTGAGTACACAACCGTGGGAAGCATTAAACAGGCCCTAAAATAATTTCTTTGGATAAAAGCATATGGTAGTGATGACTGTTGATCTGTACTGTATATTTTATATGATGATGATTTTGTTTTAACTAACATACTAACATACTAAAATGCCAGCAGAATAGGCCTAATGGTCTTTAGCGTCTGCTCGTTTGGTTAGCCCCCACCATGGGAGCTGACCTTGCTGCCCCCCTCGCCTTCTCTGGCTTCTACCTTCCCAGTTCTGGATATTCTCACTGCATTGGATTTTGCTTCCAGAACCCTTCCCCTGTACCTGTCCCACCCCCTCTTGAACCCCTCCACCGTCTCTGCCTCCACCAGCCCCTGGGCAGTGCATTCCATGGCTCCACCACCATCTCAGTGAAGTAGCACCTCCTCCTTTCTCCCCTGAATCTTCCCCCTCCAGCTTCCACCCATGCCCTCTAGTGGCCCCTCCTCCTTCCTTCAAAGCACCCAGACTGCTCCTCCCTGTTTACCCTTCATGTACCTGAAGACCTCTATCATGTTCCCCAGTCCCTTCTCTCTTCCAATGTACATATTTAGCTCTTGAGCCTCTCCTCATAGGTCCTGTCCCCAAGCCCCAAATCATTTTGGTTGCCTCTCTGGACCCTCTCCAGAAGTTTAATGTCCCTCTTTAAGTGTGGCTTCCAAAACTGCATGCAGTATTCGAGGTGCGGCCTCACCAAGCAGTTATACAGAGGGAGTATCACTTCCCTCCTTCTGGAGGTGATCCCCCTAGCGATGCATCCCAGCACATTGTTGGCCTTGGCTGCTGCCCTCCTACAAGTCTCCGAGTTGTTCATCTTGACATCCACCACCACCCCCCAGGTCCCTCTCAGCCATCGAGACTTGTAGCATTTCCCCCCCAGGGTGTACACTTGGCCTGGGTTTCTGGCCCCCAGGTGTAGTACCTTGCATTCCTGCATTGAACCTCAGCTTCCACTTTCTAGACCATCTTCCAGAGCCTCCAGGTCCCCTGTAGAGCCACCCTCCCATCATCCCCATCACCACCACCCCCCAGTTTTGAGTCATCCACAAAGAGACTCATCTCACTCCTGATACCTGTCCTTATGTCAGAGGCGTGGGCATTGAACAGGAGGGGCCCAGGACTGATCCCTGTGAGATCCCACTAATGACCCTCCTTGGGGATGAGACTATCCCACCAACTATGACCCTCTGGGTCCAGTCCTGGAGCCAATTGCCTATCCATCTGATCATCTGGTTCCCCACCCCATTCCTCCCAGATTATCTGCGTCAATTGTTTTAACTGTACTGCACCTTGGTATTTGAAAGGCGCGTTATAAATAAAGTATTATTGTTATTATTATATGCACCCCAGCATCCCACTGGCTCTCCTCACTACCTTGTCACACTGTTTGGCCACCTTTAGGTCATCAGATATGATTACCTCAGGTCTCTTTCCTGTTCGGTGTTCACCAGTACCACTCCCCCATTTGGTACTCCGCCCTTCGGTTTCTGCACCCCGAATGCATGATTTTGCACTTCTTTACACTGAAACTTAGTTTCCACTTTCTTGACCACTCCTCCATCTTTCTTAGATTCCTCTCCATTTTTCCAACCCCCCGAGTGTCTACCCTATTGCAGATCTTAGTGTCATCTGCAAAAAGGCATACATTCCTTTCTAACCCCTCTGCAATATTGCTAATAAAGAAAATTAAAGAGGACCAGTCCCAAAACTGATCCTTGTGACATCCTGCTAGTCACCCTTCCTTCCTTGAAGTGAACTTTTCCTAGGCTGCCCAGTTTGTTTAAGAGTCTCCTATGTGGAATGGTGTCAAAGGTTTTACTGAAATCTAAGTAGTCCATATCCATCACTCCACCCTGATCTAATTCCCTGGTCACCCAGTCAAAGTAATCTATCAGATTATTTTGACATGACCTCCACCCAGTGAATCCATGCTGCCTCAGATCTTGTAAATCACTGAATTAAATATATTCCACAATCCTTTCTGGCAGTAATGATTCTGTTAATTTTCCCAACCCCAAAGTCAGTCTGACTAGCCTGTAATTGCCAGCCTGCTCCCTGCTACCACTTTTATGAAACGGGACTATATCTGCCCTCTTTCTGTCCTCCAGAACCATGTCCGTCTCCAGTGAGAGGTTGAACAGAACTGAGGTGCAGCCAGCACGTCTCTGGGCTCCCTCAGTATCCTTGGATGTGTATCCCATCTGGCCCCATTGCCTTGTCCACTTTCAGATTTGTAAGTGCTTTCAGGACTCTTCTCTGTAAATGGACTAGTGTCCACTTCCCTTCCTTTGATGCCCTGACACTTACCTGTGGTCCATCTCCTTTCCTTTAATTCGTGAACACTGAACAAAAGTATACATTCAGGATGTCTGCTTTTCTTGCCCCCTTCCATACACCCCCCCAGCCTTAAAATCCCACCCTGGCCTTTCTCCTTTCACTTGCAGTACAGACCTGAAAAATGCCTTGTCCCCTTTCTTTACTGCCTGAGCTATTTTTCTGCTCAGTTTGTGCCTTTGTGCTCCTGACTGCTTTCCATGCCTCCCTCTACTTCTCCTGATACACCTCCCTCTCCTCCTCAATCTGTGGCTATGTCCTGAATACTAACTGTTTTGCCCTTACCTTCCCAGTCACCTCTTTTGATAACCATAGCCATCTCTTTTTCCTCCTGCTTTTGCTTACTTGCCTGATATGGAGTTTTGTTGCCTTCACTATCCTAACTTTTAGTTTTGGCCACTGTTCCTCCACTCAAGTCCTCCTCCACTGCCAGAGCATCCCTGAAGCATTCCACTATCTTTGTAAAGTCGGCCCTCCTGAAGTCCGGGACCCTCGCCTTTATGTGGTTCACTTCTGCCACAGTTCTTATATTGAACCACATCATAAGGTGATCACTGGTTCCAAAGTAGGCACCCAGCGTGACATTTGTAACACTGTCCTTGTTGGTGAGTACAAGGTCCAAAGTTGCTCCCTCATGAGTAGGCTCCTCTACTAGTTGTCTAAAGGAACGATCCCTCCAGGGAGTCTAGGATGTCCCTGCTCCTAGTTGAAACTACAGATGGGATGATCCAGTCTACATCTGGCAGATTGAATTCCCCCACAAGCAGCATCTCCCCCTTATTTTCCATTTTTTTAATGCCTTCCACCAGAACCTTATGCATCCCCCCCCCCCATGCTGGAGGTCTGTAGAACACTCCAGTGCAAATAGCAGCTCCATTTGCTGTCTCTGGGGTGATCCACATTACCTCCACCCCTCCCTATGTTCCCTGTATCTGTTGCTTTTATGCTATCCCTCATGTACAGAGCCACTCCTCCCCCTTTCTTACCCACCCTGTCCTTACTGAACAAAGTGTAACCTGGTATGGCTATGACCCAGTCATAGTTCTCATTGCACCAGAACTCGGTAATGGTGACAATGTCCAGGTCAGCCTCTGCCATAATGGCCACTATATCTGGGATTTTATTTCCCAGACTTCAAGCATTTGTACACGTGGCCTTCCAAATTCTGCTTCTACCCTGCTTGCCACCCCCCCTTTCCCTTTTTCCTTACTGCACTGCACTCATTCCCCTCCCTTTTCATTTCTACCATTTTCTTTTTCTTGTTATCAGGTACCCTTGGGGATTTGCCTCCCTTAGGGTTCTCCCTACTGACTACTTCAGCTTGCAAGGGGGGGACAGTTTATGTCTCCCTGCTTCCTTTTGCCACCCCCCTCAACTAGTTTAAATGCTCACTAACGTAACATTTAAACTGCTTACTGAGGACTTGGGTTCCCCTCCCAGATGGATACAGGCTATTTCCCCTGTATAGGCCTTTATCTCTCCAAAAGTGGAACCCCAATACCCAATGTAGCCAAATCTCTCCTCTCTGCATTACTCCTTCAACCATTGGTTGAAGTTCCTGGTACAGAGTACCCAATCCTCTCCTCCCCCATCATAGACAAGCAGTACCTCAGTAAAGGTCACTGACTATGCCACCTACCTAGAACTCCTCCCAAACTCAGTGCCATATTAACTTACATGGAGCCCATAGGCTGGAAACTTCAGGCCCCCCCCAGCCAAACATGGCTCAGTTCAGGGCATGGCAACAACCCATTTACAAAAGAACAATAAAACAATTAGAATACTGACAAGAAAGATTTTAATTTTTGCCAACAGAATGTAGACAATATAAGCGGCAAATTAAAGGTTAGGCAAGCAATTCATCACTGTCAGTGGCACTCAGTGCTCCCAAGCAGCACAAACTAACTTAGCAAGCCTGCCCCAAACTGAAGCCCAAGCCCCTCTCTCCCAACTCTCCCCAAAACTTGCTTAGTCAGGGCAGCCTGCAAGGCAGAGGCCCTGCCACCCCCTCAGGTTTCACTCTGGACCACCACATTCCTCTTTAGGCAATTTTTGGGACTATGTTCTGATGACTGTGGTGGACTGGTCAGGTCATCAACAATCACCACAAATAAATCTCACTCACACTTAACTTACCATCGCCTGGTGTCGGTGTGACCCAGTCTTCCTCTCTCACCCACCTCAGGTCTATCTGGTCTGGTGGTCTAGAGTCCTCCTGTCTGTCCTGCTACCCCCTTCTTGAAATGCAGGCTGAATCTGTGTGATCAGATTTGGCGAGGATGATCACTCTCTTGGCTCAGCTTCTCTCTTTCAAGTAGTCCCATCGGCTGCAGCAGACGGTTGTTGTTGGATGGATTGGGGTGGCCAGGGAAGACAGTCACATATGCGATGCTGACTCAAGAAGAAAGAACTTGACAGTCACAACAGAGGTCTGGTCTCCAGACTGTACCCTAACCCGCGTTGGCCTTTGTACTTCCACTCTGTGGACCGTGACCATCCTCCATCCAGTCCCAGACTCAGCTGTGAGTGCTGCTCAGTCTCTCTTGACTCTCATGGCAGAGTAGACTCTGGCACTGCTGCTAGTGATTGTTGACCAGTCAACGTCCGTGACTCATGCTGTGGCATGCACTGCACCTTACGCGCCCTGCCCAGCAGTAGGCATTCCCAATCCCTTGCTGCTCTCTTCATCAGTTTGGTGCAAGTGTCAGGTGCACATTCGCAGTGCACACACTGGATTTTAAAATCAACGCACACCACATTCTGATTGGACTGCTCTGTCTGGGGGGGCGATAAGACAGACTGAGTTTCGGGGGGGCACAGACTGACACTGAGTTCTGGGGCTGGGGGGATAACAATACCCAAAGCCACTGAACTGGCCAGCTACATTTTTTTTCTCATTCATTTCTCAGGCACCCCCTAACAGCTGGCACCCCTAGGCTGCAGTCTACTTAGCCTATTGATAAAAACTGAACTTCCCAAACTCCCTGAACTCCTCCTGCATTATCCTAACCTTGTCCCTAGTCAGGTCATTATGCCCCAGGTGGACAATGTCATCCAGAGCTCCCTCCCATCCTGTTACCCAAATGATCCTCAGGATCCACTTCCCATCCCTTTGAGCCATGGCACCGGGTAGGCACCTAACCTTCCTCTCCCCCTCCCTTCCTGCCCCCAAATCTTATCCCCCTCACAATGGAGTCCCTCACTAGGAGCTGCTTCCTCCTCCTCTTCTGGGGTCCTCTGCCACCCTCCCTTGGGAATCCACTACGGAGGAACCCCACATCCTCCCTGGTCACTACTATGGGTGCCTCCATGTGACAGTCCAGCCCTGCCATGGCAGCGTAGAAGTTGTATAGTGGTTCCATAGGAGGGATGTGACTCTGACCACTATCACCCTTCCCAAGCCCACTGTAGTCAAGCCCTCCTTCTTGGCACCCTTTGAGGCAGCAGTGTTGGACTTGGTGGTCCCAGGGTGGGAGAGGGGGCCCCCCCGAATCCTGGTCAGCTCAGGCTGGAGTATAGCAAACTCCTCCCTCAGCCAAGAGAGGTGCACACTGATGGGGCAGCACCACAGTCTTCAGAAAGTTTCCCTGAAAACTACCACCCCACAGCCACTGCACTGCACCATTCCCAGCATATATATTTGCTACCCTGCCTGTTTTTGTTATTGCTTACTTGCTGACTTCAAACCCTTTTTTGTTAAACCCTTCAGGCTACACTTCCTAGCCCCCTTCTTCTTCCTGCCGATGCCTGCTGAGTTTAGCTCCTTGTTTCACTCCTCCAATGCTCTCCTGTCTCCCAGGTAGAGTACAGAGTGTATGGCTTCTGGCTGCCTTGTTAGGCTGACTCCGGTGGGCAGACTCCGCCATCCTTAGCGCATTGGTCCTTCACTCGGGGGGCCGCAGTGTGGGGGCCACTTGATGGCCTAGTCCAAATAGGTCTGTGCTGCTTTCTGGACTCTCCTCCTGAGCTCCCTGACTGGCTGCTTGCTGCTGGAGGAGTACGGCTAAGCTGTGATTCGCTCTTTCTTGGAGCTTATTTATCTCTGCTCCTCCACTGCTCCTCTAATCTTCGTTGTCCTTCTCTGCTTCTGGGGGACCGCTCCATGCCCCCTTTCTGCCAAGATGGACTGCTGCTGCTCATATCTTTGGTGGGCTGAGCTGCCCTTCCCTGTCTGTGCTGCTTCCTGGATTCTCCTCCTGAGCTCCTTGATTGGCTGCTTTCTGATGGAGAGGAGTGGCCAAGCTGTGATTGACTCTTTCTTGGAGCCAATTTAGCTCAGCTCCTCTGCAGCTGCTTGTGGGAGTTGAGTGATTTGCAATGCATAGGATGGGATCCTGGTGCTGCTCTTCAAGTCTGTGGGAGATGAGTGATGTTTGTGGGGTGGGGAAATGGGCTCCAGATACCACTCTTGATTGTCAAGGGTGTTGAGAGATTTGCAGTAGTGAGGATGGGCCTCTGGTGCTGCTTTTCAAGTCTGAAGGAATTGAATAATTTGCACCAGTGGGGATGGCCTGCTGGTGCTTTTCTTCAGGTTTGAGGTGGGTAAGTGATGTGAGGGTAAGGGGGAGATGACCCCTCTGTACTGCTGTTCATGTTCAGTTGATTTGTAATAGTGAGGATCAGCTCCTGATTCTGCTCTTCAACCTCAAGGGAGTTGAGTGATTTGCAACAATGTCAATGTGCTCCAGGTGCTGCTCTTGTATTTTGAGGGGTTGTCTGATTTTCGGTAATGGAGATTAGAGCCCTGACGCAACTCTTTAGGTTTGGGGGGTTGAATGATTTTCTGCAGTGGGGATGGGCTCCTGATGATGCCTAAGAACTTTAGGAGAGTGTTTTCCAGCACCAGGTATGGGCCCCCATTGGTGATTGTTAAGCTCAAAGGAGAGTGATCAGTGGCAACACGGATGGGCTGTCAGTAGTACTAGTATAGCAGTAGCACCAAATTAGTCAAAGGATTTTTAAGGAATTTTAAAAATCCCTATTGAGAATTGCGAAACCTTTAGTTAGGGATTTTGTTTTGTTTGTTATTGTGTTCACTGCTACCCAGAGAGGGTTGTCTCATCTGATAGTGTAGTTGAAAATCTACCAGATGGCACTTAAGTACTGTAATAGGAACTGGCCTCTTTCTGTAGGAATAAAAAAAAGAATTTTAGAAGATTTTTTTTCACTAAATTTTGTGAAGGATAAATAGGGAATCTCACAAAATTGCTTGACAAATTCGGCGCTACTACTGTAGTAGTAGTAGTAGTTTTATTTCTAATTATTGGTACCCTTTCCTGGAGGCTCAGGGCACCATTACAATAAAAGCAATAGAACCTGCAGATGGTTGGTTGTACCAGAGATGGTCTCCCGGTGCCACAGAAGAATATCAGAGAGAAAAGTATCTGGTGGCACCAGGGATGGGCTCTTGCTATTTGTAACTTGGAGTGTGGTGTTTCTAACTGCTTATATACTAACAGAGACTGTATTACTGACCTCATGGTGGTTTAGAATAATTGATGACACTAGGGATGGGTTCTCATGGAAAGTCTTCAGATTTGGGTGGAATGATTTTGATCACTGGATAGGGGCTCACTATGTTGTCTACAAACTTGAGGGTAAATGTTTTGCCCCACCAGTGATTGGCATCTGGCACTGCTCTTCAAGTTCCACTGGGGAAGTGGAGGTGAATAATTGGAAGTCCTAGAGATGAGCTTCTGATGGCTTCTAAAAACTTTAGGGGGGATGGTCTGCTGCATCGGGTCCTGGTACAGCATTTTAAAATGGAAGGGGGGAGAGATTGGGGATGCACTCACAGTGCTGCAGATGAATTTCAGTGGGTGGAAAGTTTTTGGTAGCAATGGAAATCAGTCCTATTGCTGCTGTTTAGGGTCAGGGGAGGTGTTGTTAACTTATCACATATGCTAATGGTTTAATGTGGCTTACTGTACTGACTTCTGGTCCCACTCTTCAAGGGTGTCTGTGTTGGAAGGTTGAAATTTTGTACCAAGGATGGGATTCCAGTATCATTCTTCATGTCCAAGGGATGAGTGATTGGCAGCACTAAGAATTAGCTCCAAGTACCATTCAATGGCTTACATTCAAGAACAGTAACTCCAATGCTAGCACAGCTTTACTGTGCCTTTACTAACCCGAGTCAGTAGTCGCCCATGTTGTTCAATAGCACATTACTGAATACAGGTAGGAACAGTTAAGTAAAGTGATACTAAAGCTGAAGGTAATGTTCATAAATATAGGCCAGGATGTTTAGGGGAGCACTGTGGGCTTCAAGGTATAGTGCAGGATGGAAAACTGTCAATCATTAAATAGCTGTTGTTCAACAAACTTGTCATTCCAAAACTTCTGAATAGATCAAAATAGAATTTCCAGGGTTTGTATTTTCTAGCACTGATACATAATCCTGAAAATTTCACCTTAATTCATCCGTAGTGGTATGAGTTGCCACTAAGTAAAATTAGAACTCCCATTCACAGTGACAGTCGGTGGTGGTACAAATTCAGGGTGTAAAAAGGCCCCCCAATTTTCCGCCACCATATACTGCCATTCATATTGTTCTGACATAGCTGCCAGGGAAGGAGGCAAGGCAACTTTTATTTCTTCAGTGCCCTTTCCAGATGATGAAGGGCACCTTACAGGGAGACCAGACAATACAATTTCATAAATTAATAAGTAAACAGTAAATAAGTCTCCCCCTTCAGCTGCCACAATGCAGATCTGACTGCAAGGAATTAGTGAATGCAAACAGGATTTTGGTCTTGGCATGGCATAGCACCAGTCACATGGTGCTATTCCATGCCCAGAGTCATCTGTGATTAGAGGACCTCAGTTTTCCCCCTCTAGCTCAATTAATACCTTTAGACCCACTAGTCTATCCTGGTTAATCAGTGCCCTCCAATTCCTGAGGAGTTGTAAATCCCTGGTGTCTAGTGGCCACCCACTCCCTAGCCCAGGTCTCCTGTCCTAGTATATTCAATTTGGTCCCATGATAATCTCAATCCCTCACCAACTCCATCAAGGTCAATGACAGTATTGCAACACCTCCTCCTGCCGGCATGCTGTCACTAAGGCGACAATTTTACCACAACCGACATTAACGTGACAACAGAGCCAGTTTGCTATAATGTTGGCACGGGACCACAGCACTGCTTTCTGGGGGTCTTGCACCCCCTCCCCGAATTAACTCCAGCTCGGAATTCCCACAACTGATGTACAGGGTATGGAGAGTCCAGTTACATTTAGTATTGAATTTAATCATTTAGCAGGAGAAATTGGTAGCATTATACACAATTATTGGCCAATATTGATGAAAGACCTGAAAATGGCCCACATATTAGGTGAAAAGCTATTGGTCACCTTCTGTAGAGCTTCAAACATCAAAAATAAGATAATTCATAGTAGATTTCAATTTAAAACAAGCATTTGTCAATGCCAAATGTTGTCTTGCTGGTGTTGGCATTGGTAGTGCAGGAGTTAAGAGAGACGCATAATAGGACTAGCAGTGAAGTATAGAACAGACGTCAACCCCACCCCGCCCTGCAGTGAGTGACAGGCATTGGGGTGTGCGTTTGGGTCGCTGGCCATAACGCTCATGCTATTTCATCGCATCCTACCCTGCAGAGTCTGACAAGTGTTGCGTTGTGCCTTGGGGTTGTCTGGCCTTATGTTCACCCCATTTCATAAGGAAGTATGTTGAGATGGGTGCAGCATAGGAGACTGGGTTGAACTTTGGGGCTGAAGAGTCCAAGGCACACCTTGATACCTGTCAGTGGCTGCAGGGTGGGGGTGGAGGACCAATGGCATGAGCACTACAGCAGACAATCCAAAGACACACCCCTTATGCCTGTTAGTCTGTACAGGGTGGGACGTAATGGCTAGAAACCATAATGCCCTGGGCGTGTGTTGGTATTTGCACTCCAAATTTTAAAACATGGCCTTTTTGTGACCCCACCTAATGAAAGCATTTGGGACCTCTGCTCATGAACAGTGTCCCTGTGATTTTGTTAATCTGTCTCAGACAGTGATTTCCTACAGTGACCGTGCCATTCTGCACCACATTAAAAAGTCAGCTGCACCACTGATAAGGAGGTGTGAAGAGATGGCAATGTTGAAAATATGGAGTGAAAATATTAAACATTCTCGAAGTTATGAGCATGTGTGAAAACTGTGCATCGCACGCTTGTAACACTGTCATTTAGTGGAATTATTTCACCAAATTTTTTACATAGCCATTTCGGGACCTCTGCTCATGAACAGTTGCACTACTATTTCTTAATCTGCCACGAACGTTGATTTCCCACAGCTACCACGCGATTGTGTGCCAGATGCGCGAAACTACATTTTGGGTAGGATGTGACAAATGACAGCTGTACTGTTTATAAGAAGGTGTGCAAAAATGACAATGTTGAAAATCTGGAGTGAAAATATTACAAATTCTCGAAGTTACGACTATGCATGGACACTGTGCAATGCATGCTTGTAACATAGTCATGCTATGGAATTTTTTCACCAAATTTTCAACATAGGCATTTTGGGAGCTCTGCTTATGAACAGTGTTACTTTGATTTTCTTATTGTGTTCTGAACATTGTTTTCTTACAGCGACTGTGCCACTGCATGCCGGATGTGTGAAAACACAGTTTGGGTAGGATGTGGAAAATGAAAGCTGTACTGTTCATAAGGAGGAGTGAAAAAATGGCAATGGTGAAAATCTGGAGTAAAAATATTTTCAAATTATTAACGTTATGAGCGTGCGTGGAAACTGCACAATGTACGCTTGTAACACAGTCATTTTATGGACGTTTGTCACCTAATTTTCAACATAGGCATTTTAGGACCTCTGCTCATAAACAGAGTCACTGTGATTTTCTTAATCCTGTCCCAAATACTGATTTCCCACAGTGACCATGCTATTCTGTGCCGGAAGTGTGAAAACACATTTTGGACAGGATGTGAAAAATGACAGCTGTACTGTTCATAAGGAGGTGTGGAAAAATGCCAATGTTGAAAATCTGGAGTGAAAATATTACAGATTCGTGAAGTTACGAACGTGCGTGGAAGCTGTGCAATGCACGCTCATAAAACAGTAATTGTTTTGATTTTTTTCATCAAATTTGCAACAAAGGCTTTTTGAGAACCCACCGCATGAAAAGAGGCACTATCATTTCATTAATCCATCCCAAAAAGTGATTTCATGCAGTGACCACAAAATCACCTTTCGGGACTGAATAACACCATGACAGTGCCTGAATTCATGAGGAGGGGTCCCGATAACACCATGTTGAAAATTTGGTACCAAAATTCCCAAAAATGCCCAAGATATGCACCAAAGTTAAAACAACCCTATTTATGCCATTAAAGAGCTTACTGGCATTTCTTCAGTTCACTGTAGGCTTTGAAGAGTGCAGACGTGTTCCCGGTCCACTGTAGATTGCCGCGCCGGGCTCTGAAGGTAAGTATGGGGTGAGGGTGTGTGTGTGTGGGGAGGTGGGATATGCAGTGGGTGGGTGCGGGTTGGAGGAGGGAGCCGCCGACAGCCAGTGAGGGCCTGTTTTCTATTTTACAGGGTTGCAAAAAAAATAAACATTGCGGGAAGGTTTTTTTTTTTAACAGGTACTTTTGGCATGTTGGGGTGGACTCCCAGCATGCCACCTGCGTGTTTTTGGGGTGGGGGGACTGGAGCTAATGGTGATTGGTCACCCCATCGGCAAATAAAAGGTGTTTTGGGGGGATGATACCAAGGGGGATTGGGCACCCCCCTCGGCAAACAACTGGCATGGACATGATGCCAATGGGGATTGGGCACCCCCGACAGCAAATAAACTCAGGAGAGGGGCATGATGATGCCAACAGGGGGATTGGGCACCCCCGATGTCAGCTTCTGGGAACTGTGTGAGGCGAACGGCACAGCCACCACCGTGTCTGAGTGAAATGTTACACCAGAAAAGGCATGCTCTGCAATGAGGTGGCGCTCCCTCATTGCAGCGGCTAAAATGTTTTATGTTGGTGTCACACTTTTGCACTACTGTCATAGACAGCGTGCAGTCTAATTTGTGCCATGGAGCCCAGCCCCAAAAAGCAGTGGTGTCACTGGCCACAACATGACCGCGCCTCCAAAACCTGCTATTCTAAAGTTACCACAACATGTTTCTTGAGCACATGCAAGACAACATAAAATGGATGGCCAATCTATGTGGCTACCTTCTCAACCTAAGAACTTCAGGAAATACAAACAGTGTAATATATGCCAGTATGCTTCTGAGGGGAATTATTGTATTCATCCAAGGACTAGTTAAAGTGATTTTGTAAGCTTTTGCAGATGCCTTTTTTACATAATATGCCATTGCTGCCCATGCTTCAGATTTTGATGCTGCGGTTTGTTTTGTAAAAAAATCTGTTTAAGTCATTTTTATTTATGTTTTATCAGCACTGTGTCCTCAAGATTTCTGTGTGCAGCCACACCCCCTGAATGATGTCATGCAAAGGAACTGTCAATGTTTTGCATACAGCACCAAGGAATTCTGGGTAAATTATTATGTTGATGTAAATGTTAGTTACTCAGAGGTGCAGTCCCTTATTTTTGTAGTGGTGACTGCACCTAATATGTAGATGTACATAGCAAAGCATTGTGGGTACAATAAGAAGTTGTTTTTCAATTTCCTTACTGTGAGATGCATTCTCATATCTCTGCAGTAGCTTCAACAATGAAAGCTCTCATATGTTTATTTTTCAAACAAGGCATTCTACATATAGTATCTAGCTGACAATATTTCTTTACTGAGAGATGTAGTCCCCTATGACGGTAGAGTAGACGTCTGCAATACCAAGACTGATCAACGGAGGTCTCCGTTTCAAAACAATGCTTGTAAACTTTGCTTCCTTTGCATGATGTCACGCTTGGGGGTGGCAGCACTGAGAAAAATAAAAGGGTCAGGTTATGCAAATGAAGTAGAGTACAGAAATAAAACCATTTATTTCACTGAAAAAAAGCACTTTTTGGCAGTTTAAATGGTAGGAGACTGAGTCACAACTCCTACAGGATATTACAGTTTACTATTCCCATTTGCTATGGCAAAGTTCACTAAATCACTTTTAATATGAAATTAGGGAATGTTTAACTTGTGATATCAGCAAAGTAATTTATATCCTTACATGTCCCTGCAATTTAGTGTATCTTGGCAGAACAACACGTTCACTTAAGAGAAGAATGCAGGAGCATGTCAAGAACATATTGAATGTTAATGAAACTACCCACTTAGGCAAGTATTTTAAGGAACTGCACGACAGTGATCCTGTTGGGATGAGGTATACTGGATTGGAACGCATCTGTAATTGTACTGGAAGGAGGGTTGATAACTTAAAATGTTTTCTGCAAAAAGAATCTTTATGGATTTAGTGATTGCAATTCTTGAAGTCATTTGGCTTGAATGATGGATTTTAAGCCCTACTTATAATCAATGTCTACTCTGATAACTATTATAATATATAGGGTATGTCTGCTTTGTTTCTTGTAGTTATTCAATGAAAAATGAGTTGAACTATGACATTATAAGGTGACGCATCGTGTTGCTGCAGTCCTTAAATATGTTGCCTGATGCGAACTGTGAAGAGGAAAAACAGCAGAATTTCTCTGAAACAAGTTGTCTTTGAAGTGTTTATATGGAACACCCACATGGAGCATTTATAAGTTTTTTGAGCTTTTCAATATTGCATCTGTTATAAAATAGGTTAAGGTTGAAATGTTATTAGAGTCATATCTTTTTTATGTAGAAGAGGTATGTTTGGGTGCTCATGACATGAAATCACATATAAATGCAATTATGTGCTGTTTATTATAATGTTTTCTTACAATTACATCATGCATTCATATGTTATTGCTTGTAAACAATCATACACAGTTTGATTTTAGGACATGTGGAAATTCTGCCTGCTAGTCAATTTATTATGTCCTTCCAAACATACATTTTTATAGGTTTCTTGTTATAGTTGTGTACTTGTTACTTTACTTGTTTAAATCTTTTATTGATCACATATGTACTTGTGGGTATTTAAAATGGTTTGCTTGTAACAACCATGCCCCCTGATGAATCCTGGTGATGAAGAATTGGGGTTATAGTTGGCTGGCCGTTGGACTGGAATAAGGCAAGACAGCTTTTTTATATGGCACCCGTCCCCTCTCTCTGGGTGCCTAACAATAAAATAGTATAAATAATAAAGTCAAAGAATATAAATAATAGCTAAAATTCAAATTCAAATCACAGCTTTCTCATATATATCAAAATTAACTTAGGTCTTTTTTATCACTTATCACCAATTGTTTTGTACAGTTTCAGGCACTTGTGTAGTATTCATTGGAAGTGTAATAAATGCTAAAACTACATAAATTTGATCTTTTTCTGTGTGCCTGTGAAGCAAAGTTTAAGTATATGATTTGAGAGCATATTTTTTTTTCTTGTCTGTCTCCCAGGCTCCTGCTGTCAGGCAGGCTTCAACTCTATTCATAAGAGAGCTCACATCCACCCTGTTAGTTGTGTTACTCTCTCCCAATCTCAGCCCAATACTGGTGAATCCCCAATGGATTTCCCTCCAATAGTGGGGCCAGGCCATCTTCCACCCCCCCCCGGTGCACCCAAATTCAGTTTTGCCGGTCAGGAGCGCCGCTCAGGCTTTATATAGCCTGCCAGCACTCTCCCAATTTTCCATTTTCTGTCCCTCCCTCCCTCATTGCTGGGGCATGCATGTCAGTGTGTGTACATGGAGGCATGCACACACTGCAGGGTCCAACAGCATCATCCCCTCATTGGGGTCCCCGACCCACTCTACTGTCAGGCCTCCACCTGGGGGTAGTCATTCAGTAGGACAACCAAACCACCCTCCCCAGGAACTTGCCATGCATTTTACATAATAAAGTAAGTATTTTTCATTATATTACAGCTCATTCAGTTATTTGCAGTAGCTGATCACAACCTGGAATGGTACAGGGATTGTTTTCTGTTGTACTCCTTTATTTATCAGTTCCATGTCAGGCCCAAGAAGACACAACAGCAACCATGAAAACAGCAAGTGTTTCATGATGACCAGAAAGATGGAGACAGGTGTATTTGCGGGATGCTACACCCCTCGCACCCCCATTGTGGGGGCTTTGTCCCCCACACCCCCTTTCTATTGATCTGAACTCCAAGGTCATAGCAACTCAGAGAGGGGGGAAATTCCAATATTGCCCTCTTTCTGGTCACCGTGAAGCACTCACTGTTTTCATGGTTGTCGTTTTGGTTTCTCCCAAATCAAGGGCTACCTTATTTATGCCTTGTACACTTTTTCCCATTTGTGGCCCTCCCTCCTTGTTGTCTCATAGGAAGTGGCATAAAACTGTGTGACCAAATGTACAAGGATTGCCAAACATTGTGCTTTGCATCATGACCCCCATCCTTCCCCCCACACAGTTACAATGCACTGAGTAACTGCCTTGGGAAAGGTTTGTGACCCCATGGTTCATGTCACAATGGGGTTCAAGGTAAAGGACTGACACTAAGTGGTTGTTGCAGCCACTTAACAACAGTCTTTGTGTGGGGTCCAGGCTTAGTAATCTTCTGAAGCTGGATTCCTGCATTACCAACCCCTTGGTGTTTTGAGCATTGATACTACCACCAACCTAGAGGAACACTACTGACCCTTTGAAATACACTGAAAATTATTTTACATGTGCAATACATCATGCCTGAGTAGCTGGACCACCAGCACAATGGTAGGGTTACCGCTTACAATGTTGACAATCTGTGCTGGGGAACCAGCATGCAGTGTCAGAGAGGTGGTCAGGGGGAGGTAGGATGAGCATCCCATGGACAGCTGTCCTTCTCCAGGGGAGAGGGTTGTGGTTTCCCAGCATGTGAGTGACACCCAGTGGAGACTGGGTGTACACTGGCCGGGACCACATGCAAGCAGCCAGAAGCAAATGCAGACATGTGCAGGACATGTGCAAGAGCACACATGACCACACACTGACATCATTGCATAGACATGCCTCCTGGGGGAAATTCAAGTGAAAATTCTAAGGGCTGGCAGCTTAGTGATGTCCCTGGACCTCCACCTGAATGACACCCCAGGTGTAAGCATCAGCTGGGGTGTCAGGTAGAACTTGGATTCTCCCCTTGGGGAGTCCCACCACAGGGGGAAAGCTGCAGACCTCCCAGACTGGGCAGCTTGGGGCAGATGCTGGGTGGTAGGTCCAGGTGCCAATACAGGGGGTACATCCCTACCCAAGCCCGAGTGGCATAAAGAGAATTTAAAAAAGGTTATCCTTGAGTACTATTTCTCACTTACTGTGCATGCATAAACAATTTTAAAAATTAAAATATAAAAAGTATTTTTTGTGGTACTATACTGAACACCTACCAAATTTCTGGTTTAAAACATTGAACCATAGCAACATAGACTTTGATGGCAGATAAAGACTGCTTGGCCCACCCAGTCTGCCCATTTCCCTACCTTTTGGATAAGCTGCAGATCCTAGTTAACCAACAGACTACTTCCTCCTATCCCCCCCTACTAGAATTGCTTTATGTCTATCCCATGCATTCTTGAATTCCCCCACAGTTTTTTACCTCCACTACCTCCTCTGGAAGGCTGTTCCATGCATTCACCACCCCCTCTGTGAAAAAATACTTCCTCAAGTTGCCCCTGAGCCATCCCCCCTCTATCTTCAAATCTCTTGTTCTTGCACATCTCTTTTTCTAAATGAGGCTACCATTTTGAACTTTGTTGATTCCCTTGAGGTATTTGAATGTTTATATCATGCCCCCCCCTCCTCTACTCAGGTGGTCCTGGATCTCTTGTCCTTCCCAGTGGCAAACAGTGACCCAGATGCCCTCGTGGTGGCCTATAATTCGGCCATTATGGGGGCCCTGGACATCATTGCTCCTGTCCGTGTTCATCCACTCTCCCTTCGCCCTTTGTCCCCACAGTTTGATGGGACTTTGAGGGAGATGCAGCGACTTGGACAAAGGTTAGAGTGTTGCTGGCGGAAGTCTGCTCTTGATGCCGACTGCCTTAGATTGATGGACCATTATCAAGTCTATCAATCCGAAATCTCCCATAAGAAGGCAGAGTTCCTGTCCGGGGAGATTGTGGCTGCTCAAAATCGACCAGCTCAGCTGTTCCAAACTGTGGACAGACTATGCAACCCTGTCTGTCTACAAGTTCGGAAAGCATTTTCGCAAGAAGAGTGCAATGAACTTGCTCGATTTTTTGTGAATAAAGTTGCCGACATCAGGTCAGCTTTCCATCCAGCACACTCTATGGGTGCTGTGGTGAACCAGTGTGGGTTCACATACCTTGGTCATTCTTGGAGTACTTTTGGCTGGCCGGCTTTCATAGATATCATGCGGATTTTCCAGAGTGTGCGCCCTACATGCTGTAGTTTGGATCCGGGTCCTACTTCCCTAATTTTGGGTTGTAATGATGTCATTGACCCGGTCCTAGCTCAGACAGTCTGGTGCTCCCTGGAGACGAGTGAGTTTCCAAGCTCCCTAAAAGAGGCGGTGGTAACACCTATCTTGAAGAAAGCTTCTTTGGACCCAGACTGCCTTGCTAACTACAGACCAATCTCTAACCTTCCCTTTGTGGGGAAGGTGATTGAGAAAGTAGTGGCCAAAGCTGGAGGACCATTTGACCATCCATGCCATCTATGAACCCCTCCAGTCCGGATTTTGAAAAAAGCATAGTACTGAGACAGCGCTGATTCGGGGGCTCAATGATCTCCTGATGGCTAGAGATGGGAGGTGCCATTCTATCTTGATCATCCTAGATCTCTCATCAGCGTTTGATACTGTGGACCATGGGGTGTTGCTTGATCACCTGAGGTTCATTTGTGGACTGTTGGGTATGGTCCTCAAGTGGTTTACATCGTTCCTCACAGGAAGATCTCAGAGGGTGGTGTCAGGGTTTTTTTCCTCTGACCCGGTCTCGTTATCGTGTGGAGTCCCTCAGGGATCAGTGTTATTCCCCATGTTGTTCACAGTATATATGCTGCCCCTTGGAGACATTGTAAGAAAGTATGGGCTGAGGTTTCACTGCTATGCTGATGATACCCAGCTCTACCTCTCTTTTGCCTCCGAACAGGATGGAGCTCTCTCAGTCTTTAATAACTGTCTTGCTGAAATCCAGGAGTGGATGGACGTCAGCTGGCTAAAGTTGAACTCTGATAAGACTGAGGTATTGGTAGTGGATCCTGGTCGCCGGATAGAGAGGTTGGGGGAGGTCACCCTCTGGTTCATTTCTTGGGGGTGTGCCACTCCTGACCTCTGAACGGGTGTGGAACCTGGGAGTAATTTTTGATGATGGGTTTACCCTACACTTACAGGTGTCTGCTGTCTTCAGTTCCTCATTTTACCATCTGAGGAACATCGCCAGGATCAGGCACCTTGTTCCATCTGATGACCTTCCTACTCTGATTCACACCTTTGTGACCTTGCATCTGGATTACTGCAACTCCTTTTACCTTTGGCTACCAGGGGTGGAAATCCACCACTTGCAGCTAGTGCGGAATGCTGCATTGTGACTGTTGACAGGATCTTCACAGTCCTGCCATATTTTGCCAGTACTGCGTGGACTGCACTGGCTGCCAGTCCAGTGGAAGATCACCTTTAAAGTCGGCTTGCTGACTTTTAAAGCCCTACATGGACTTGGACCAGACTACCTGAAAGAGCTCCTGGTTCCTCAGTGCCCCAAGCAATCGATCCGCTCAGCCAACGAGGGCTTGCTAGAGATTCCGAGGGTATGTTTGAAATCCTCTGGGGCCAGAACATTTATGTATGTGTCCCCCACCCTCTGGAATTCTCTACCCCATTGGTTACATCAGCACATGACCGTAGAGGGTTTTAAACAAGCACTGAAACCCTGGTTGTGGAGTCAAGCCTATGGCATTGAATAGCTGGAATGAGTCTATGATTTTATGATTATGTTATTGGTTGTAGGACTTAAGCCTAAAGTATCCAATAGATGGAACAAGTTTATGATTTTATGATTATATTGTTGGTTTTAGGATGTGTTATCAATTATATTGTTATGGCATTTTAATGATGTGATTCATATTGTAAGGTGCCTTGGTTTTGAAAGATGCCTTAAAAATAATGTTTTATTATTGTTATTATTATTATTATTACATATTAAGCTCCTTTAGTCTCTCTTCATATGGCTTCTGGTGCAGACCCTGCACCATTTTAGTTGCCGTCCTCTAGACTTCCTCCATCATGTCTATATCCTTGCAGAGATGGGGTCTCCAGAACTACATGCAGTACTTCAGATGGGGTCTCACCAACTGTCAGTACAGAGAATAACAACTCCCTGTTTTCTACTGATGGTTTGGGATGTCAAGCTGGCAAAAATAAAAAGACAAAAATGATGGATCACGAGGTGTATAGGGGGAATGGTTTAGGTTATTTCTATCAGAAAGGGTGCAGTCAGTCAAGATAGACTGTGGCTATAGCTGATCAGTTTATTTCAGTTTGGTTTATTTATTTATTTTATTTTATTGTTTGGTAACTGGGTAAGGCCCACTAGGCACAGGTACCTGTTTTCAGGGGTGACTCAGGAGCACTGGGGAGATTAAGTGACTTGCTCAGAGTCACACAGTATGCAAGTGGTGGTTGGGGGAATCAAACTCAGGTCTTTCTGTTGGAGGTACCAAGCTCATTCACAGCTCATTACTTAACCTCTAGGCTAAACTGCCAGTTATTTTTAATAACAAATACTGTATGTATAGTTGTTACATAGCTGAACATACAGACTATTACAATTTCTTGTTACAGAAAAAATCTATTAAAAAGCAATCTTAAAACTTATACATTCAAACCTGCTTCAATATCCAGTAACCTGGGATATACACAATGACAACATTATTATCTTATCTGTAATACATTAGCTTTTAATGTAAAAGTAGCAATTGTCTTCAGAGTTGAAGTCTCTGATATGTTAACAAAGATTTCACCAAATCTTCTTTTGATCAACTTTGTTATTTTTTCATAAAGTTATTTAACCATTTTTCCCTCAATTCTTTCAAAAAGGGACAGTCTAACAATATATGAATTGTCCAACTAGAGCTACATCCAAATTTACATTACTGTCTAGTTCCGATAACATTCTAAGCCATATACTGTAGTTAGTGTACCAATCAAAATTCAGATCTAGTCTTAGTCTTGCCAGGGTTTTTAAATGGAATGCAGATTCACAGAGATTAAGTAGGGTTCTGCCATATGTACATTTTAATACTTTTATTCAAAAGAAATGTGGTTGTTGAACTTATTCTTTCAATTTCTCTGCGTTTGTTTACATCCTTAATTCTCTGATAGGTCAAGCTCCTATAAATATTCATTTGCTGTACTTGTACATTTATAATGCTTAATAAATAAATTAAACCATATTTTAACCATACCATCCAATACTGAGTACCACCAATTATAGGATGCTTGTGTTGTTTTATTATTAACATATTCATACTGTGTTGCTTTCAAAACTGGGTTCTAGCCAGATGTTATAATATGATACCAGTAATTAAACATTCTTATAACTGCTAAAACTTGCAATGATAGGGTATTGGTTTTGTGCCCTAAGAAATTCCCCAGGGACAAACTATGGCAATTCCACTACTAGACAAAAATATGAATTGTGTGTTGGTTCTAGATCTTTAACATATTTACTTATTCCCCATACCTCCATACCATAAAGTATAAATGCATTAATTTTAGCTCTGTATATAGGTGGCGTAGCCTTATAGGAGTGTTTTGCATCAGATTTAGCAAATCTATATATACAAAATGTTGAAGTTCTTGTTGATTTTTCACTCTTTTCCACATGATTTTTCCAGAGACGGAGGAGGGTATATTAATCCCTAAATATATCAATTCTTAGACTTCCTTTAACAATTCCCTCCCAGCCCTCCATTTGTATCTAAAACATTTTGACTTACTCCAGATTAAAATATTATTTAGTTAAAGATCTAGTAAACATAATGTTTGTATGATACTATCCAAGGCTCCTTGTAGTCCAGCTGCAGATTTAGATATCAAAAGTGCAGCATTTGCATGCATAAATATGTTTATGTCAGTATTTTCAATTTGGGGGCAATCTGTTTGAATTTGATCTAATTCTTCAATTATTTTATTTATGTATAGTTAAATAGTAGTGTAGTGGGCTTAGCCATTTTGTCTGGGCAGCAGTAGAGGCTTCTGCCAGCCCAGTGGCGCTGAGGGTTGAGGTGCTGGATGCAACACCTCGTGCCACGCCAGCGACCCGGGTTCGGGAATGAGCCTGGATCACTGGGGGTTGGCAGTGGAGGGGAAGGATTGAGCATCTGGATGACAGCTCTTCTTCCTCAGGGGGATTCAGGGACTATGCCTGGCACAGTGGTGATCTCTGGTGGAGACCGGAGGTACTGCAACACTTCAGGGCCAAAGTAGAGGGTTTTCAGAGTCATGGCAAGATGTTCCCTGGTGTCATTGCATGTTGGGACTCCATCAGGGAGGGGAAGGGTGAAACGAGGGGGAAAACAAGAAAATCCCAGCTCCCGGAGATAGGCGAAGGCACCACCCTACAGCCACACTCCACCAGTCGAACTCATCCAGCCCCTGGGCTGAGCCCAGCCTGGCCTGAATTTGCAGATAGAGTGCCCTGGAAGGATAGGATGGCCCCACCTCAGGAGGGCTCAGAACTGAGGGAATAGCCAGGCTGGTGCCAGGATGCTGGTGAGTTTCAAGCCAGGAGGTAGAGCTGGAGGTGAGTGGATGCCTGAGAGAGTTCTCTGGGGCTCAAGTGGAGCCAAAAATAGAGTTAAAAAAAGAGCAGTAGGGGCTTCTGTTTGCTGGTAAGTTTCTGGCTGTTTGTAATTGGCTGAGTCTGTACCTTAAGCAACAGGAAGTGCAGACATTACATTACAGGGGATTAGCTTTCTTTAAATTGATGTGCATTTTCCTAATTGACATTCAGTGGGCTTAACCATTTTGTTTGGGCAGCAGTAGGGGCTTCTGTTTGCTGGTAAGTTTCTAGCATTTTCAGGGATTTCACTGGGGTTGCAGCTGTTTGTTTGGTTTCAGTTTTTCTGATTCATAAACTCCTCCATTACAATAAGCTGGCTGTTGTCCACCACTGAGGCAGAGGCATGCAGCAAGATGGTGACCACAAGCCAGGAGTGTGAGGAGTGAGAACTGGTGACTATGCTACCAACACCTCCGATAAATATCTTATGAAAGTTTAAATTAATCTGGGCTTGAAGCTCTTTGATGGCATCTGTTTGCATTCGATGGGATGTCTTTCACTGCTGTGGGTGATTGAGAGGTGGCTGGCACTCTGTGGCATTTCTGCACAGGGAAAATAAATGCTGTGAAGAGTATGGTTGAAGCCAGAGAAGAAACTTGCTGTTTAGATGGTGGGAGTTTTGAAACAATGCTCTGGTGGAAGATGATGGCTGGAAAACTGTTTAGTCTGCTGGTGATGCTTTGGTTTAGTTGAAAAAAGAAGAAAAAACATGTCACAGCAGGAAAGAGTAGACTGTTGCTTCACTGCCTCCTTTAATGTCGGCAGAATAGAAGGACACCAAGGGTAACCCGGATCAAAGGTGGTTGCTTCAGAGATGCCATGAACATGGAAAATTTGGAAGATGCCAGAAAGCCACAATGATCGAGGTAAAATAGAACCTCTGAGCTGTGATTAAGAAAACAATAATGCTAGATGCTGAACCCCTTACTTTTGTGTACACTGGACATTGAATAGTGACTTTTATGGAAAACTTCTCTGCTCCTTTTGAAGCTGGAATTTAAATTTGAAAAACAGTTAATTCAGCTGAAAGTAAGATAAAAAGTTAAAGATGCATACATAGAGAATGAAATGCTGGAAAACATGACTTCTTGTAATTTTTAAAATGGAAGCCTGACTTGTTTAGTTGCAGTGTTGGCTGTTTAAATAATGATCTATACATAAAGGCCTTACAGACTGATGATGGGTGAATAGAAAACAATATGACTTTGGGGACTGAACAAAAGCAGCTTTAGGTTAAATCTGTGTAGATGAACTGGACCCTATCCTTTAAAAATAAATTAAATACCATGTTTGAAGTTGCTTGCTTAGTTTCTAATAGCGTTTGAAGCTTAAAGCCACAGCTCTTTAAAACAGATGAAACCGCATGAGCAAATGAACTCAATTTACAGTTATAACACAAAAATCATAACAAGTACCAAAGGGCAGCTCTGTAAGGTGGTGCGAAAGGGGGCAGTGTGAGCATTTGCCAATACTTTAAAAAGGGGATTTTTAGAAAAATATACAGCTCCTGTAGGGTAAAATAAAACTGATTATAATATTGAAAAGTGCTTTAGTGCTTCTGTGAAGGAGGATACAACAGTATTTAAATGACTTAAGACTTAATGCTGAAATATTAACATCACAGAATGAGTAAAAATGAACTCAAAGACTCAATGGAGTTCTTTATGAAAGTACCAGATAAAAAAATGAAAACAGAAATAATAGGAAAAAAATTAAAGCTCTGCAACTCAAAAATTGCAAGGCCCAAAAACTGTGGAAAGCTGGGCAAGGAAGAGAAATCTGACTGAGGAAGAGCAAAACTTAGAAGATAATACACCAAATCAGGAAGAACATACAGTAAACCTAACTGAAACAAATTTAACATAACAAAAGGAAAAAGGAAAGGACATGATACTTCTGGAAGAGGAAACCGAACAAAAAAAGAGGGAAAAAAGCCAAAAAGGACTGTACCATGAATATACAAGATCAAATGAATACATCTATTTTGTCAATTCCAGAGGGTTTTGAATTTACATACATCTGTAGATCTTGGAGCAATTCCAAAAAAAAAAATCTAAAATACAAACCCATGATATAGGTGAGCAGACTCAAAAACAACAATTAATGAAAAAGAAGATAAAGGACCAAATGCATATGTACAACGTATTTCAGAAAAAAGATCTGGTTTTGCTGGAATAAAACTTAAAATAGACAAAATAATGATGGAAATTGGAGATGTGAAAAACAAAATTAAAGAAATGAATAACAGAGTGAGTGAACTGGAAAATAAGATATCAGACGTTGAAGATCTTCTACCCCAGACAGAACCAAAAATAACAGAACACACAAAAGATATACAGGAAATGAAACAAAAGATAAAGGACCTAGAATGGAGATCAAGAAGAAATAATTTAAAATTCCTGAATATCCCAGAAGGTGTGAAAAATCAAGATATTCAAAAATGTATTAGAGATTGGC
This sequence comes from Neoceratodus forsteri, assembly GCA_016271365.2. Classification (NCBI taxonomy): domain Eukaryota; kingdom Metazoa; phylum Chordata; order Ceratodontiformes; family Ceratodontidae; genus Neoceratodus; species Neoceratodus forsteri. The sequence goes on along the minus strand of CM057459.1, from coordinate 797,074,933 downwards.
TGAATGAAAATCTGAAGCATGAGTTACAAGGCCAAACAATAGATATAGACTGGACCCTATAGGACACTGGGGCAAATGCCACATACACCACAGAAATACCCCAGAGTTGTTTATGTGAGATTTCTTAGATTTCAGCACACAGAAAAAGTAATGTCATTTGCCAAAAAAAAAAAATGACCTTGTAATTAATGGTAAACAAATATTGACTTTTCCAGACGTGGGTCCAAACTTGTACAAATAAAGGAACATGTTTAATCCCTTAAAAGTGCTATTGTGGGGAGAAACATGTTAAATTTCAGCACTCACTTCCAAATATCTTAAGGATTTGTTATCAGGGAAAATACAACAGTTTTGAGATAATAGAAGAAGCTGAGACCTTTACAAAAGAAGTATTTGGAATTTCAGGAAGAAGAAACTTTCAACAATAAGGAGTGCAAAAAAACACCAGATGAAAGACAAGAAAAAGAATCAAAGAAGGATAAAAATCAAGAAGATGATTATAATGATGAGGACCCAGAAGAAGGAATATCTCCCAAACAAACTGACAAAAATGCAGGTGTGCAACAGCAAGAAAAAGAACATGATGACCAGAGGATGAAAGAGGAACATAATCAAACAAGACAGGAGAAAACAAATGAAAGTGTTACGTAAGACAAAAGAAAGAGGAAGGGATTTTGGATAAATTTTTCTATTTTTCTTTTTGAAGGGGGGGGCTTTTTTCTCCCTGTTGGAGGGTGGTCGATAACAATTTTGTAGAATTTGTATACAAGAAGAGGGTATTGAGGAAGATCCCATTGTCTGAATTTCTTCAATGGAGCATCCTGTAAAGGATGAGGGGGTTGGGCACTTAAGAGGTATAAGCAATAGTGGGCAGCACTGTGATTAAACTTTTGGGTAATGGGAAGGGGTTAGGTTACTGTTCGCATTGCAGTATGTTATATATCGAGACAGGATTATGAGGCATAGTGGCAAAAATAATAAAAAGTATTTATTAACTACATCACAACTCAAAATGATTTATGGAATTAATAAAAATGGGAGATGATATAATAATAATGACCTGGAACATCAATGGATTTAGGAATCCAGTTAAAAGGAAAAACATTTTGAACTATATTAAGAAAATAGATATCCTCTGTATGCAGGAAAAGCATTTGAGTTTGGAAGAAGCAGGTAAAATTTATAAGAGGTGGCCCCCCAAACTATACATTCCATATGTACATCAAAGTCAAGAGGGACATCCATCCTGTTTAAAAGAGAATTAAAAATTAATATTCAAAAGGTTATAGATAAGAAGGTAGATATGTTATTGCCCAAACTGGAATTAAAGGTAAACATTATACAATTGTTTCTTTATATTTACCCAATGACAAAATTAAGAATACAATAAGAGAATTATTTATAGATTTAACTGAGTTACCCCAGCTATATTTGATTGGAAGGAACTTTAATTTGGTTTTGCAAGATAAAGAGAACATGTTGTGATAGATGCAATAACTTTGATGAACATGATGGAGGACCTTGACTTGACAGATTTTTGGAGATTGAAATAACCCACCAGTAGAGAATACTCCTATTTTTCAGGAAGACATGAAACATATTCCAGAATACATATGTTTATAGGTTCAAAACAGGTCTTTGGAGACCTTACCCTGATCAGATATAAACCCAAACTTATTGCAGACCATTCACTACTGCAATTAGTGCTTGCATCCAGGGACACCACCATACAACGAACATGGAAAATAGATCCACTAGTATTAAAAGACAAACAATATATCATGAAAATAATGAAAGAAACAGAATTATTTATTCTAGAAAATTAAGTAGAAGATGCCACCCTTAATAACATCTGGGATGCTTATAAAGCAGTTGTGAGAGGCATAACAATATCATATTCAATACAAAGGAAAAGAGAACAGAGAATGAAATTGGAACATTTAGAGAAAGAAATTGTGGAGATACACAATTACTTACTCAAACTCAGTTGAATATATATTTAAAAAAACTGGAAAAATGTAAACATGAATATAATCAAATATATAATGAAAAAATAGAAAGGATGATGATGCTGTCACAAACCAATAATTAATTATGCACAAATTGATAGAGGGGGGAACTTCTGGCTTATATGATGCAAAAAGAAAAAGCAGAGCGAAATATTATAGAAATAAAATCAGAAGGGGAAGTAGTTACATCAGAGGAGGAGATAAACAGTGAACTTGCAAAATAGTATCAGAAATTATATAAATCACAAGGGAGAAGTTTTGATAATTATAACTATCTGGATATCCCCAAAATAAGTAAGCAGCAACTAATGCTAGACATAGATATAACTATTGAAGAGGTAGAGAGAGCAATAAAAGAGTTAAAATAAGGAAAATCCCAGGGCTCGATGGATTAGCAATAGATTTTTATAAAACATTTAGAGAAATATAATTTCCTAAACTAGTGGAGCTGTTTAATACATTTCATAGATCTTTGTCCCTTTCCTTTGATGAAGCCCCGATTCTGGTCATCCTTAAAAAGGGACAAGACAAAACACTGTGTTGTTCATATAGGCCAATTTCCTTGCTTAATTCAGATTACAAAATATTTATAAAAATCCTTGCTTCAAGATTAGGAAAAGTTCCTCTGGATTTGATAGGGGCAGACCAGACGGGCTTCGTCAGGGGAAACATAGAAACATAGAAACACAGACTTTGATGGCAGATAAGGACCGCTAGGCCCATCTAGTCTGCCCATTTCCCTACCTACAGGATAGGCCGCAGATCCTAGTTAACCAACAGCCTATATCTTCCTGCCCCCCACAAGAATTGCCTTATGTCTGTCCCATGCATTCTTGAATTCTCCCACAGTTTTAGACCCCACAACTTCCTCAGAAAGGCTGTTCCATGCATCCACTACCTCTCTGTGAAATAATACTCTCACAATGCCCCTGAACTGCCCTCCTTCTATCTTTTAAATTGTGTCCCTTGTTCTTGCAAGTCTCTTTTCTGAAAGATGCTACCCTCTTGGACTTTGTTGATTCCTTGAGGTACTTGAAAGTTTCTATCATGTCCCCCCTCTCCCTTCTTTCCTCAAGGGTATACATATTAAGCTCCTTTAGTCTCTACTCATACGGCTTCTTTTGCAGGCCCTGCACCATTTCAGTTGCCCTCCTCTGGACTGCCTCTATCCTGTCTATGTCTTTGCGGAGATGGGGTCTCCAGAACTGGACAAAGTATTCCAGATGGGATCTCACCAACTGTCTGTACAGAGGGATAACAACTTCCTGTTTTCTGCTGCTGATGCCTCTCCCATACATCCCAGTATACCCCCAGCCCTCCCTACTGCCTTCTCACATTGCTTGCTAACCTTAAGGTCATCTGATATGATTACCCCAGGTCCCTTTCCTGTTTTGTTGTTGTTACTACCTCCCCACCCATTGTGTATTCTTCCCCTGGGTTCTTGTTTCCCAGGTGCATTATTTTGCACTTTTTTGCATTGAATCCTAGCTGCCATACGTCCGACCATTCCTCCAACCTTGCCAAGTCCCTTTTCATCCTTTCCACGCCTCCTTGTGTATCAACCCTGTTGCAGATCTTTGTGTCATCTGCAAAAAGGCATACTTTTCCTTCCAGTCCCTCTGCAATGTCACTGATGAAGACATTAAAAAGGACTGGACCTAATACTGAACCCTGCGGTACCCCACTAGTAACCGCCCTTTCTTCAGAGTGGACTCCATTTACAATTACCTTCTATGTCCTGTTGTCCAGCCAATGTTTTACCTAGGCTACCGCCTGGGACCCACTCCCAGGCTGGTTAATTTGACTAATAATTTTGTCTGGGACTGTGTCAAATGCCTTGCTAAAGTCTAGGTAGGCCATGTCCACAGCCCCTCCCTGGTCTACTACTTTGGTCACCCAGTCAAAGAAATCTATTAGATTGCCTGACATGACCTTCCCGCTGTGAACCCATGCTGCCTTGGATCCTGTGCTCCACCGACCTCTAGGTACTCAACTATTCTTTCCTTCAGAAGTGACTCCATCACTTTCCCTACCACAGAGGTCAGACTGACAGGTCTGTAGTTTCCTGCCTCTGTCTTGGTCCCACTTTTGTGAAGGGGAATCATATCCACCTTCCTCCAGTCCTCGGGTACCACACCATCATCCCATGATTTATTAAAAAGAGTAGCCAGTGGTTTCACTAGTTTCTTCCTTAATTCTTTTAGAATTCTGGGGTGAATTCCATCAGGACCCATTGCTTTGTCCACCTTCAGTTTTAGGAGTTCTTGCAGAACCCTTTCTTCTGTGAAAGCACTGGGATCGACTCCCCTATCAAGAGTGCTTCTGTTAATCGGATTAGGCACTTCCACCTCCTCTTTTGTGAATACTAAGCAGAAATAGGGAAGGAGGGGGCATAATAATATTAGAAATGCCTTGAATATCTTTCAAGTGGTAAACAATCCAAAAGCAATGGTGGTGCCCCTGGACACTGAAAAGGCATTTGACAGGGTTGAACTGCATTATGTTTTTCAAGTTTTAAAGACTGTGGGAATTGGTACAAATTATATAAATTGGATAAAAGCCATATATAGGACTCCAAAAGCAAAAATATTAACTAATGATTTAACTTCAAACAGTTTTTCATTATATTGGGGCACCCTACAAGGGTGTCCATTGTCCCCTGTATTATTTACTTTAGTAACAGAGCCATTAGTCAATTCAATTAGAAACAATAAAGAGATTTCAGGATTTCAGTATGCACAAAGGAAGGCTTTAAAGATATCACTCTTTGTAGATGATGTTTTAATGTATGTTAAAGATCCAGAGAAAGAAATTAATATGGTAGTAAAAATGGTAAAGAATCTGAGTATCTTGGCTAGTGGAAAAAATCTGAAGCCTTGTTAATATAGTCTGATGCAGTAGGATCTACACTGGACAACTTCCCAACCACAGTTAAGAAAGATCATTTGACATATCGTGGACTATATCTTACAAATAAATGGAACAAGATATGGGATATTAATTTAAAACCATTGATAGAAGATATTAGAATAGATTTACCAAATGGAAAGGTTTACTGCTATCATTATTGGATAGAACGCAGCTTATTAAGATAAATATACTTCTACATTTGTTATATATATATATATATATATATATATATATATTCTAATCATTACCTGTGATACCAGATGATATATTTAAAACATTAGATAAGTTAATCACCAGATTCCTTTGGAAAAAAGACAAACCAAGATTAAAAAAGGGAAAGTTAACACTTGAATATTCATAATTGGGATTGAAGTTGACAAATTTGCAATATTATCACTGGGCTGCAGTTATAGAACCTTTGAAAGAAACGTGGTCAAACGCTGTACCTTCATGGGCCTACAGTATATTGAGTTTCAGAATCCTACACCGTTAAATAGTAAACATTGTTGTCAAAAATGTTTAGAAATAGTGACGATAAGAAGATGGACAATTTAGCTAAGGATACAATTAAAATATTGAACAATATTATGCAATTAAAAGGAGGAAAAATAAAATGTCTAAAAATTCTCCACTATTTCAAAATAACTTTCATCCTCTTTTTAATAATGTATCTATAAAAGGATAGCTAAGATATAAAGTTGAATGTATAGGAAACTTAAATAACAAAGAAGGGATGAATTTTTCAGGAATTACAAGCTCAATATGGAATACATAAAAACATGTTTTTTACAGATTAGATCTGCTATGATAGAATTTCAACAGGAAAAAAACTAAAAATGGAAAATGAAATAATGGAATTATTAGTAGTTGCAGATGATAGGAAGAAATTAATCTCAAAATTATATTTGGAAATTAGTAAGAAAAGAGAGAAGAATGAAACAGATTACTTAAGATAAAAGTGGGAGAAAGATTTAAATATCACCATTTCAATACAGAAATGGGATATTATATGCATATCTTGGAATAATTGTTTAAATAATAGGATGAATCAAATACAGTTTTACTTCTTGCACAGAATTTAGTATTCACTGTATTTATTGAATATGTTTAACCCTTCTGTTTCACCTTATTGTAATAGAAAATGTAACAATATAGCTGATGCAGCCTATGTGATAGTAAATTGCCCTTTGATTAAATCTTTCTGGGTGGAAATATTAAATAAATGTTTTGGGTTAAATTTGACTTTTGAACTGAAACTATGTCTGTTGCATACTTCAACATTACAACATATTCCAGACTCAATTAAACAAGTGATAGATTTGAAATTTATGAATGCCAAAAGATGTACCACTCAGATATGGAAAGCTATAGAAATGCCACCTATTCAGTTATGGAAAAATTTATTTTTAGAAACAATGAGGCTTGAAAAGGGACATTATTACATTAGTAAACAAATAAATACTGGAAAAAAATGGAACTAATTCAAAGGGCAATAGAGGAGGGTGATTTTAATTAAATTAAATAAGTTAAAGATATGATTAAAAGTCTAAAGGAAATTGGTGAAAAGAAATTGGATTAAATGGTTCCTGTAGAATTTTTGTCATCCGAAATACAAATAAATAAAAATAAAATAAATGTGTGGATGGATATTTTTATAGTTTTTATGAGTTATTTAAATGTATTTGATATACCTTAATGAAACATAAATACTGCTAGACATTCTGTATAAATGTTTATTGATGCTATTTGAATCTAATCATTGTTTTTAATATGCTAAATAAAAAATATTAAAAAAAAAAATAAGCTGACAGTTTTCTTTGTAGGACCCAGAGGCTAACACCCACCCCAGGGTTCCACAGTCTTTATAGGCAACTGTCAGAGTACATGTTCCTGAGGTCACAGGGGAACAGAAGTGAGCACATTTAAAGGGGTCAATCTACTACAGTAACAACAAATCAAAGGGGATACCTCTTCAGTAGTGTAGTACCAAAGAAGTAGACAGTAAAGAAGAAGGGGAGAGAGAGAGAGAGAGAGAGATAGAGAGAGAAAGAAAAGAAAAAAATAGCAGGAGGGCTTACCGAGGATTAAAACGGGGGTAAATAGCAGAGCAGGAAAGGAAAATGCAGGGAATGGTGCAGTGCACTGGATGCAGAGCAGCAGTCTTCAGGAGGACATTCTGGGTACAGCTGTACTGCTCCATATGCAGGCACCTCTCTGGGATGAGGGTGGAGGTTGCCAGTCTCTGGGCAGAGTTGGCCAGAGTACTGGCAACCTTTGCCCACACCCAGAGGCCACCATGTCTGCAGCCACTGTCACAAAGGATGCCCAGGCAGAGGGCTGGCTGGACTTCAGTGGGCTCAGGGAGGTTGAGGGAGGGGGGAGGACAGTGGCACATTCTCCATCCGGTCCAACTAAGAAAATCCTATGCTGTCTTGGAGGAGAGGGTAAGCCTCACAATGGAACCTGAGGTTGCAACCAGGGAGGATGAGCAGGTTCTCCAAGAAGGAGACCCAGGTGCAGGAGATAGAGGACCCCAGAGCATAAGGAAGCTACTCCTGGTGGGGGACTCAATAGTCCAGGGAATTGGTCTAGGAACAGGTGGCGGGGAGAAGAGGGAAGTCAAGTGCCTTCCAGGAGGCTCAGCTTGGAGGGAGGGGAGGCAAATCCAGAGGATCACCACAGCAGTAGCTAGGTGGAGGGACCTTGAGGTCCTGGTCCATCTGGGACAAATCACCTAGCCAGGGAGGAGGTGAGCATAGAGCAGGTAATGGAGGACTTCAGGGTGTTGGGTAGGCACCTTGAAGAGGTGGCAGGCTCCCATAACATTCTCGGAGGTACTGCCACTACACAGCAGGGGGAGAGGCTGGAAATTTCTGCATCAGTGAGTTCAATACTTGGTTGAGGATCTGGTGTGGAGTAAATGTGCTTGGATTTATCTGGGTACTGGGGACCCATCTGGAGGGATGGGGGCCTGTACAGGGGGATGGCCTACATCAGTCAAGGGAGGGGACTATAGTCCTCAATGAAAAGTTTAGATGCTTCCTTGCCAAGCATTTAAATTTGCTGGGGGGGGGGTGTCAGAAGCAGGGAGACTCTGGCAGCCCACTCCCACAGGTCAGAGTAGCTAGCAGGATAGATCAAGAGTAAATGTTGAAAACAGATTTTCCCCAGACTCATTATGAGGGGTAAGGTAGGGGAAGGGAGGCAGCAAATGAACAAAAACAGGGTTGGAAAGGGGGAACAGGGAGGCAAGGGTAGACGTACAAGGGGGACAGGCAGGGAAACAGGGACAGATATACCTGGGCCCGTTACAATAGATAAGGCAGAGGTAAATGAGCAGACGAAAGAAAACAGGGCTGGAAGGAGGAACCAAAAAGGCAAAGCCAGAAAGGCAAGGGGCACAGGCTGTGAAACATGGCAGCCGTGTACACAAATGCCCGACATCTGAGGAACAAAACCCCAGACCTGACAGCCCTGATGGCAGAGGCGGACCTAGACATAGTGGCAATTACCGAAACATGGTAAACTGGACACCACAACTTGGAGGTAAATATACTAGGGTACATCCTACACAGGAGGGATAGGGAGGGGAAAAGATGAGGTGGGGTGGCCCTCTACATGAGAGAAGGTATTAAGGCAACAGCAGTGCAAGGTAGACAGGGGGAGGCCAAGGCACTGTGGGTCACACTCGAGCCAGGAAATGGTACAGCAATTCACACGGGGTGATCTACAGGCCTCCAACACAGAGAGAGGAGGTGGAGAGGGAAATAGTGGAAGAAATACAAGGGATGGTAGCAAATAGGGAAGTACTGCTGCTAGGCGATTTTAGCATGCCAGACATAGACTGGATCATCCTGGCAGCTGCCTCAGCCAGTAGCCAAGACATAATGGAATCTTTGCAGGGGCAGGCCTCAAACAGTTGGTTCAGGAACCCACCAAGGACAAGTCAGTCTTAGACCTTGTGCTGACCAGTAGAGACAGGATCGAGGAAGTCAGAATAGATGGACACCTAGGGTCCAGCGACCACTATACAGTATGGTTCAGCATCAGTACAGTGACACAGGACAGCCGCACAAAGGCAAGGGTCCTGGATTTCAGGAGGGTAGACTTTGCTAGAATGGGAGGAGAGGTCAAAGAAGCCCCGGCAGGAGAGAATCCAGGGGGAGGAGTTGAGGAGCAGTGGGCACCCCTGAAAGAAGCCATAGTGGAGGCAATAAATTAGTGCATTAGACTGAGGAACAAGGGAAAAAGAAGCAACAAACCATTATGGTTTACAAAGGATGTGGCAAAGAAAGTGAAGGACAAAAAGAGGGCATTCGGAATGTACAAGGAGACTCAGAAAGGATGAGGATAGGGTAGTGTACCTAGAGAGAGACAGAAGGATGTGGGGAAAGTGGTTAGGAGCACAAAAGGCACAGACAGAGGAGAAGGAGGGGGGACAAGACATTTTATGGATACATTAGCAATAGAAGGAAGGCCGGGGGATTATAAGGCTCAAAGAGGTGGGAGGGGTGTTTGTAAAAGGGGACCTAGAAAAGGCATCGATACTAAATGAATACTTCTATTCAGTATTCACGATGGAGGGGGAAGGGCAGGAACCACAGCTAAGTGGCAGCAAAAATGGAGGGGGGGGGGTAAACACCAGTCCCTTTACAGTAGAGAGTCCTGGAGGAACTCGCAAAACTGAGGGTGGGCAAAACGATGGGACCAGATGATATACACCCCAGGCTATTAAAGGAATTACAGATGGTGCTAGTAGCACCGCTGGCAGCCCTATTTAGTGAGTCACTCAATACAGGGGTGGTTACAGAGGACTGGAAGGGGGCAAATGTAGTCCCTCTCAGCAAGAGTGGTAGCATTGAGGAGGCAGAAAACTACAGGCCGGTCAGCCTCACCTCAGTAGTGGGTAGGATTCTGAAGACACTGCTTAAGGAGAGGATTGTGGAACACTTGAAAATCATTGGAGCACAGGATCCAAGGCAGCATGAATTCACAGTGGAGAGGTCATGTCAAACATATCTGATACATTTTTTTGACTGGGTGATGAAAGAGGTGGATCAGGAAGGAGTGGTGAATATTGCCTGCCTTGATTTTAGCAAGGCCTTCGACACTGTACCCCACAAAAGGCTGGTGAGCAAGCTAGGTAGCCTGGGGGTGAGCCAAAAAGTGGAAAACTGGGTTAACAACTGGTTGAGGAACAGGAAGCAGAGGGTGGTAATAAATGGGATCAAATCTGAGGAAAGTGGAGTTCCTCAGTGATCAGTACTGGGGCCAGTCCTTTTTAATATCTTCATCAGTGTCATTGCTGAAGGGCTGAAGGGGAAGGTTTGCCTATTGGCAGATGATACCAAGATCTGCAACAGAGCAGACACACTGGAGGGGGTCGCAAGAATGAGGAAAGATCTGAGAAGGCTGGAAGAGTGGTCAGAGGTGTGGCAGTTAAAGTTTAATGCAAAGAAGTGCAGGATCATGCACCTGGGGTGAAGAAACCCTGTGGAGATCTACGGGACGGGGGGGGGGGAGTTGCTGATGGTCACCAGGGAAGAGAGGGATTTAGGAATAATCATCTCAGATGGCCTAAAGGTGGCCAAACAATGTAACAAGGCTGTGGGGAGAGCCAGTGGGATGTTGGGATACATAAGAAGGGGTATCACTAGCAGAAAAAGGGAGGTGGTGATGCCATTGTACAAAATGCTGGTGCGGTCTCATCTGGAATAGTGTTCAGTTCTGGAGGTCATATCTTCACAAAGGCATAGACAGGGTAGAGGTGGTCCAGAGAAGGATGACCAAGATGGTGAAGGGCTTGCATCAGAAAGCAAATGAGGACATATTAAAAGACTTCACTATGTAAACACTTGAGGAGAGGAGGGAATGGGGATATGATAAAGACCTTTAAGTATCTTAAAGGCTTGAATAAAGTGCAGGTGGGTGACATCTTTTAGTACAAGAGTTGTACAAGGATGAAGGGACACGATATGTGATTGGAGGGGGGAAGGATAAGGGGAAATGTGAGGAAGTTTTTCTTCATGGACAGGGTGGTGGATGCTTGGAATAGCTTACCCCAGGGAGTGGTGGGTGCTAACACAGTGGGGGATTCAAACATGCATGGGATAGACATAAGGGAACCTTAGATGGGGTGAAGAGAGGCAATAGCCAATAACCAAGTAGGATTAGCGACCACTGATGCGAGCAGGGAATACAGGCAGACTAGGTGGGCCTAGCGGTCCTTATCTGCCATCATCTACTGTGTTACTATGTTACTAGTCAGAAGGCAGCCTTGTTTGACTCCTTTACTGGAGTCCACCTTTTCTGTTAAAGAGCTAATAGAGCCAAAACAGGCAGACAGGATAATAATACAAATTTTAAGAAGTAGCCAGTTGTAGCTTTTTGCTTCTGAAAATTATTCATTCTCCTTTTGCTCATTAGAAAGTCATCTATGTGATAATATTGTGTTGGATGTGTGGAACTGCTCTTATCCTGGGAGCTGACTTATACGTGTATATCCCCTTCACTACATCATCAGCATTGTGAATTCACTGACAGTGACATTAGAGGTGACTGACCTGGCAGCCACTGAGTGGCTTGGCTGTTCCTCAGCAGCAGTGATGTCACAGTCAGTGAGGTCACAATGCTGATTATGTAGTGGGAGGAATAGAGCTAGATAGGTCAGCTGCCAGGCAGAGTGCTGTCCCGCACATCACACCTACTTACATCAGGTAAACATCTTCTAATTAAACAAAGGGACAGGAAAATGTACCTCAGATATAAAAGGTAACAGCTGACTGATTTCAAAAACTGTTAGTTTTAGGCAGTACACTAGCTCTTTAAGTCCCCTTGTACTGTACAGTGTACTCTGATTCTAGTATTTGAGTATAACGTTTTAATTGCTTCCAACAGATGGGTTGCAATTTTACATTTTTCTAGTCTCTTCCACATTATTCCTCTGTTGACATTGTTGAATGCACCTTTAATATCTAGGGTCTGCAAAAAACACTCATTACGTGGAATTACCTTTCAGGACTGATTAACAAAACAACAGTGCCACTGTTCATGAGGTGGGGTCCCAAAAAGCCTATGTTGCAAATTTGGTGAAAATTTTCAAAAAAATGACTGTTACAAGCGTGCATTGCACAGTTCCCATGCACGCTCATAACTTTGACAATTTTTTATGTTTTCACTCCAGATTTTCAACATTGCCATTTTTTTACATCTCCTTATGAACAGTATAGCTGTAATTTTTCATATCCTGCTTGAAATGTGTTACGCATAATGGCGTGGTCGCTGTGGGAAATCAATGTTCGGAACAGAGTAACAAAATCACAGTGACACTGTTCATGAGCAGAGGTCCCAAAATGCCTATGTTGAAAATTTGGTTAAAAAAAATCCCAAAATAATTGCGTTACGGGCGTGTTGTGCAGTTTCTACGCACGCTCACGAATTCACCAATTTTTCATATTTTTACTCCATATTTTCAAAATTGCCATTTTTTTAAACCTCCTCATGAAGAGTACACCTGTCATTTTTCACATCCTGCCCGAAATGTGTTTTCGCACCTGTGGTGCCAAATGATGCAGTCGCTGGACAAAATCACCTTTCGGTTAACGAACTGATAGTGCCACTGTTCATGAGGTGGGGTCACAAAAAGCCCATGTTGAAAATCTGATGCGAAAATACCAACAAACACCTGGGGCATTAGGATTTCCAACCTTAACGCCCCGCCCTGTAGAGACTGACAGGCGTCAGGGGTGTGACTTGGGATTGGCTGCTGTAATGCTGATGCCATTCCACCCCCACCCTGCAGCCAGTGACAGGCATCGAGGTGTGCCTTGGAGTCTTCTGCCCCAAAGCTCACCCCATTCTCCTATACTGCACCCATCTCAATGTAGTTCCTTATGAAATTGGGTGAGCATAAGGCCCGAAGACCACAAGGCACACCACAACACTTGTCGGTGTCTGCAGGGTAGGGTGAGATGAAATGGTGTGAGTGTTATGGCTGATGACCCAAAAGCAGACCCCAATGCCTGTCAGTCTCTGCAGGGTGGGGATGGGGTTGGCATCAGTTCACTACTTCACTGCCATTCCTATTATGCATCTCTCTAACTCCTGCACTACCAATGCCAATGCCAGCATGACAACATTCGGCATTGACAAATGCTTGTTATTTATTCTTTTGGTGCTACCTGTGTTCCCTTGTACCTAGTTTTAAATCCCCTTATACTCCTACTCTAGATAGGGACTTGCTCCCAGCCCCAGTTTAGGCCTACCTTTTATCTTCTGCCCTTCCCAGCAGTGACTGCAACAACAGAAGTAAACAGGTACCTTACCTTAGTCTACTGGCAGAATCCCCTGCTTTCCTGCTTCCTCCTGTAGACAGCTGCCAATGCCTAAAATGCTAATCTTACACCTGTTCCACTCCTTTGCTGTTTCACGCACTCACTGGGTCATCTTAGGAGGGAGTCCTTAAATCCCCATTGGAACTTCCTGGTCCTCTGGGATAGGCCCGCTCATGTCACATGACCTCTTTACCCCTCCTCAACTTACCAGTGACTCCCAAGTCCCAAAAACATCCCTGCAGCAAAGTAGCCCTCTAAAGAAATAAAACTGACTAAATAAAGTGTAAGAATGCAAATATTTAATGTACAGTATCTATTTATCTAATCAGAAAGGTAACCGTGAGAGACACGCTGAGCTAAGGCTTGTTTCCAGGTGTGGACGGTGGGGTTACACAGTAGAAGAGGAAGTTCAATAACAATACAGAGGTAAAGCAACAGCAGCAAGCCTGCTAGTGCATGAGCAGAGTGTAGGGATTAAACTACAAAGTGGCAGCAAACAGAAAAGGCAGTTATGAAGAACCAATTATTAGAACAACCAATAATCAAAACTGTAACATAAATCTGTATAACAATGTAATTCTGCATAATAGGAAGGAAAAGTGCCCCCAGACCCCAGTCAGGTATGTTCAGTCCTACATTAAAAGTTGTGGGCTCCCTCTGTGAATCTGTTCCAGTTCCAATACTACACTTACAGTACTTGCTTAATTAACCAAAGTAGTTTATTTAGTTTCTTGGCTTTTTTCACAAATCTCACACAAGGTAGGGTGTCTTCTGATCTTGCATTCTTTTAATTTTGCCTACTTACTATATTCTGTACTTCTACTGTACTACTATGGGCAGGTCCCCCATTTTCTTTTCTTTTATCAAACTAAACTCGTTTAACTACAATGTATTACCTTATGTAAAGTTGGCAGCTCTCACTGCACAGCACCATGTTGAATCCAATGGCAATGTGGTCACTCTGACCTGGAGCATTAGATCCTCATTAGCAGAGTTTCTGATTATGTGCTGGGTGTGTAATACCTGGTATAACATTGCCTCCCTTCTGGTGGAATTGTGTACCCAGTGTCTGAGAAAATTTTATTCCACTGTTCCCTGGAACCTCTGACTGATGGCTACCTGATGAATATATTTCCCATTTTATGTCAGGGAGGTGAAAGTCCCCCGTGAACACCATTCTTGCATTGATTGCTGCTATCAATATACAGTATCAGTTCCATTTACCTCAACCTACCACCTTACCTCCGAGGCTCTCAGTCCCACTATTGTTTCAAGAAAGCACTCTACTAGTTCCTAAGCTTCATAAATATTTGTTCTTGCTCCTGACACCCAATGATATATTTTGCTCAATTTGCACTCTGATGTTTTATTGCCTGAATTTTGCATCCTCTTACCCTTGACATTTTGATAGTATCTTGGTTATACAATGTGCATTGCAAGGTCTCTCTCCTGATTACTTAGATTGTTCACCAATGTCATGAACTCATAGACTCATATAATGTTCAGTGTTGCCTTGTTTTGTAGCCCATCTTTTGTTGTGCACTGTAATGTTGTTCCTGCTGCTTTTGACTATCTGCTGTCTTTGTCACCTCTCAGGTCATGCCTGAAAATAGCCAATTGATTGTCTAGTGCACCCACCCGGTCAACAAAACCTCATTTGGGCATGGGGTCATAATGTTGTACCTGAAATAGTGCACGAAACAATGCCGCAGTGAAAATGGAGTGCACTGAAATATGATTGGACAACATAGCTACCGCAACAAAAACAGTGCACACCATTATAAGTAATGACACTGTTTGTTGTTTTTGTGGGAGGCTCCACTTACGTATCCTTTACTTTTACCTCTACACAACTGGCCTAAAATTAATTACCTCCAAGGGGGTGTGGACTTAGGGGGTAGGGCAAAAGTCAGGAGTGGGGAAAATCATTTTTTGTTTAAAAAAATTAAAAGCTGCAACACAATGGAACTTGGGGGGAACTGAACTGCAGCCCCAGGTCCCTGACACCACTGGGTGCTGGTGCTCTTGCCACTCCACCATCAGAGCGGCTTGACCAGACACTGCACTGGCAGCCTCCTTGACACTCCCCCATCTCACCGTACAATGACAGGGGTAGCGGTTATTACCAAACGCTGTAAAACCCCAACCACTGTAGAATCTTTAGCACTATCTGATGCGTGGTTATTATTGTGCTGTTCAGGTAGCGCTAACTTCACCCAGTGCCCTCATTCGGTGGCCTGTAGAGTACACCAGTAGTGTATTTCTTCTCACCATTGTTGGTTAAATGTAACCAAAATCATATTGGGTGAAATGAGAGAAAACCATAATAACATGGCCAAAACCATGATGTCAAAATAGCGAAAGTTAATACAGTGACAGGGATAGTATAGTGCAGGTCAGGTTAGCGCTGTCCCTGTAGCTGTATTATTGTTGGGGAGAGGAAGAGGAGAAAAAGATGAAGGCTGTGCTGGGAGGGGTTCTGCCAAGCAGCTGCCATGGCTCAGAGGACAGAGCTACAGGCAGGAAAGATGGCAGCACATCAGTGGACCTGGGTTCAATTCCTGGGACCTCTGCTTTTTTTTTTCTCTCCCTCCTTCTGTCTTAGGTTTTTTCTCTTACTCAACAATTCTCCCCCCCCCCCGAGGTTTGTCTGCATCCCGGTTGCCTCTCTGGGAAGTAGTTATTTTAGCAGGGTGTGTCTGGGGTGTGGGTGGCGGAGCCCACCGCAAACAGTCATTGTGGCACATTTCCCAGTGATTGCTCTGGTGGCAGTCTGTGTTTTTTCCCATCCCCATGTTGCCTCCCTCCCGGAGGTAGTTATTTTAAGTTGGGGGTTCGGAGGGCAATGCCCCCAATAGCGGAGGGTGCAGGTGGTGAGTCCCCCATAAAAACTGAAATTACAGTTTGTTTTTTCTTGCCATGGTAGCAGTCAGTGTGTTCATGCACTGCTACTATTGACACTATTGTTGCAGTCACTGTTTTGGGTGGGCACTGTTGTTGACAATGCCATTTTTTTGTTGCGATTTTGGACTGTCTTGTTGTGGTTTTTGTGATCCTAACCTAGTGCCAGCCAAAGTGACTCCATCATCTTATACTCTGTGACTGACCTGTCCCCAGTGACCTGCTTATGTACCTGCTCTCTGAAGTGTCTGATGTGACACAGGGCTGGCCCAGATGCCACACCCCATTTTTTCCCAGATTTATGTTCCCTAGAACCTCCCCTTTACTGACCCAGAGATCCCCCTTTCCCAAGTTTTGGCCCTCTAGATCTTCCTGTCCCCTACCACCTGACTGCTTATACAGCACATCATGGCATTCAACCTTGGCAACAAGCACTCAACCAATCGGCCTCAATATTGCCTTGCCTGAACTACCTCTAGTGGGTGAGAAAGTAGTTCAGAGATTCTATGCCCATTTACTCCTTGGCCTCTTGTGTGCAGTTAATAACAACAGTTAAAATGATTGTCAACTATGTCAGTGTTTTCTGTGATGTGGACATACTGTATATCCACTAGAAACTGAACGGAGAACACCTCAATTTATTTCTCAAAGGCCATTGAAAATCCATCCAATTATGATGACTAACTTGGGCTGCAGTTGACCAGTGACCTAGCAGTGACAGATTATTTAAGCCACTGTCCATTCACTGGATCACTCAATGGGTTGACAGCAATAGGTTCCATAAGCCACTCTCCATCCATTGAGTCATCCAGTCCCCATCACATCACCTCGCAAAAGTTATCTTTGTCACTGGAAATATGTCAGTCTTTCAGTAATGGAACTAATAACAATAATTTATCTACAAGTTCAAGTAAGTTTAGAAATGTTTTAAATAGTTCTAACTACTCAGATCCACATATGGCATTGTGAAACACACATAGACTAAAATAAGGTACTGGCAGTGCTGTATGCACTAAAATAAAAGTGACATTCATTACCCCAAGTCTACAAGTATTTATTATTTTGAAGGTGGGTCCTTTTCTTGTCCTCAAAATGCATCCACCCCAGGTCAGAATTGGCATAAAGAACTGTCTTCCAAAAATCAGCTTGAGGAAACAATTTAAAATACATATACTGTCAAGCAAACAAAATCAGTTTAAGGTTTTAACCTTCAATTCTGTCCCTGCCAAAAGGCATCCTTTTGTCAGGTTAATCAGTTTCTAATCACTTTCTAATGCATTATTAAGATAAGTTTCAGATGTGTCATCAACTTAGCACTGCGTAAAGCCACAGAACTAATGTACAGCTCTGCCCTAATATAAACATAAATAATTTATAGATCAATTTAGCTAACCTAATCTTCTGCATTTACATATTTTTTAATTTGCATTTTATTCACATTTTAATTCTGCATTTAAAAAAAGTATTTGAATTAGCTGAACAGGCAATAATAGTGTAAGTTAAGCAATGTATTTTTATCTGTATGAGAGACCATTAACCAAAAAAATCGGCCTAAAATACACACAGAAAAAGATCCTCTGTGCAGTACATAGATACATAGATACATAGACAGTGTCGGCAGATAAGGGCCTATGGCCCACCTAGTCTGCCCATTTGAGCTTGTAAGTTCAGTTTGTTTTCCTAGAAGTCTATTTCCCCTTACCCCTGACCTCTAGAATTCCTTTATGTCTATCCCATGCATTCTTAAATCCCGTGATTGTTTCAGCCCCCACCACTTCCTCTGGCAGGGTGTTCCACTTGTCCACCACCCATTCTGTGAAGAAATTCTTTCTCATGTTTCCTCTGAATCGTCCTCCTCCAACTTCATCCCATGCCTCTAGTCCTGAAACATCTTTTTGCTTAAAAATAGTGTTTTCCTGCACCCTGTTCCTCCCTGTAAGATACTTGTATGTCTCTATCATATCCCTGCCTCCCTCCTTCTCCTCCAGGGAGTACATGTTCAGTTCCTTCAACCTGTCTTCATAGGACTTGTGATGCAACCCATGCACCATCTTTGTTGCCCTCCTCTGAACCTTCTCTACCCTGTCTATGTCCTTACGTAGGTATGGTCTCCAGAACTGTACACTGTACTACAGGTGGGGCCTCACTAGTGTCTTGTATAGTGGAATTATGACCTCCCTTTTCCTGCTGGTGATGCCCCTGCCTATACATCCCAGCATCCTATTTGCTTTACCTGATGCCTTGTCACACTGTTTCCTACCTTGAGGTCATCAGATGACAACCCCAAGATCCCTTTCCTGCTTGGTGCATGCCATATCCTCACCCCCAACTGATATATTGTGCCAGGGTTTTTGTGCCCCATATGCATTATCTTGCACTTCTTTGCATTGAATTTCAACTGCCAAACCCTTGACCATTCTTCAAGTTTCTGCAGGTCCCTTCTCATTCTGTCTACACCCTCTGGTGTGTCTACTCTGTTACAGAGCTTTGTGTCATCAGCGAACAGTGAAATTCTGCCTTCTATATCCTGTGCAATGTCACTGATGAAGATGTTGAATAGGACCGGTCCCAACACTGATCCCTGTGGTACCCCACTGGTCACTCTTCCCTCAGTAGAACCAGGAATGCATGCCATGCATTTGCATACATACATCAGTGGGGTAATAAAAAGAAATGAGTACAATGTGAGATGGCTGAGAGACAAGTTATTAGAAAATAACAGCCATAGGGCTGCTTGACACCTAAGCAGTTGACTTTAGTATTCTGTCTGGTCACCATCCTGGAAAACCTGCTGAAGGACACGACAAAAATATCATTAGGATCAGGGCCATCATGCCCATTTAGTCTGGGGGGCAAGTGTTCCCACCAAATTCCCATCAAGTTATTGTTTTGGGGGCTGAGAAAGGGTTGTAAAAGTGTTTCTAATATTTAGCACCTTTCTTTGATATTTTTTTTTTAATTATGGGCCTCCCTCCCTAGAAATTCTGTTGACGTGATGGGCCTGGTAAATCAGCAACAAGTGGTCTCATGAGGGTGTTCAGAATGCTCGAGTATTTCAGCATTAAAAGCAATGATCCAGTCTGCAGATATTTTAGATGAAAGCGTCCCAGCCCTTTGCGTCAAAAGTAAACATTCCACAACTTCCACAACACGTGAAGTTTTCCTCAAGTTTTCTACCTTAAGATCCCATTTGCACTCTCCCTTTTAAACTCCCAACTTTTTGACCTCCCCTAGCACTCTGATTAGCAAATTCAAAGAATTATACACCATACATTGCTCAATCCATTTTCTTCTGTATCTGCATCTAAATGGCTACAGTATCTTAAGGTGTGCTTACACTACTGGATCTGCACCATTGTGAGTGGTGCAGATGAATTACACCGGTGCAGATCCAGCAGTGTAAATGGCTGCCAAATTCTTGTAAGTTGCTATGCTGCGCTGTAATGAGTTTGTTGTCTCAAAGGGTCCGCATGTTGGTGCAGGTGTTTTGGGCTAGCATGTAAACATGCTGCTTCGCCTGTACTGGTGCAGCCCCGCAACATCCTATGGCAAAAACAATGCAGTACAGTATGTACCTGATTTGTGGTATCCATTTTGAACCATTTAAACATTGTATACATTTCTTTTCTCTCAATCACATTTCCCCAAGTAATGCAGCAATAGGCAGGACTGGTATCATAATGATACTATAACATGCTTAAGTATAAACCCATATTCACAGGAGATCTACTTCTAAAGGTCAATTTGCATTCTCCTACCACCTGCCCAGATTATGGAATTCCATCCCCATGCCCCTCCACTACTCTTTCCCCTTTCCTTTGCAAACTCCTTCCCCACATCTGCACCTGCCACTACTCTTTCACTCTTTTACCTTCTCCACATGACTCATCTCTTTAACCCTTTTACCTACTGTACCTCCACCTAAATCCTACCATGTATCTTCTGCCCTCTCTATGGGTGGCCTTAATTTTAAAAAGTTGCATTTCCAGCTAAAACATATCCTTTAGTCCATTTACACTTGTACTGATATCATATCTCTGTATACTGTTTCCCAATCACTGTTCTGTTCTTCAGCTTATGGATTGCTGTACTGTTGTAATGTATTACGTGTATATATATTTATTACTGTATTCCCCCCTCCTTCCTCTTCCCCAGATTGCTGTACTGTTATTATGTATTACGTGTGTGTGTGTGTGTATATATATGTAATAGAAAACCCACTCTAAGGTGTGTGGTTGTGTTCTGATATACGCACGCCTTGGTGTGCATTGTTATGCATGCGGTTGCAGGCCAAGTGCATCAACCACTCAAGGCGTACATATATCAGAGTGTGACTGCACATCCTAGAGTGGGTTATTTATCTGATAAAATGGCAAAATTGTTTTGGAAGGGGGTGAAAGAGCAGGTGTGCGGTCACGCATTGATATATGCATGGTCATGTGATGTGTTTCAACCAATCAGCAGACATGATTTTCCTGCCCATTTTATGAAAATATACATATTGCTGTATTTCCACCTTCCCTCAGGTCACACTTGGAAACAAGCCTCTTCTCAGTGTACCCTCCTGGTGAAACATTTTTTAATAAAAAAATTAAAAATAAATAAAAACATTGTGATAGAAGCTGTCAGTGGTAACATGGTAATGTAATCTCTTAGCTGAAAAAATAACCACTGGTTAGTCAATTTTATTGTAATGTCATTTATGCCCTATACATTTATATAACAAATGTAGCAAAATATCTATACTTTGGGTTTTTATTTTAGTTTTGAAAATGCATTTGGCCCACCAGCAATTCAAGAAGTCCAGTCTGACTGCAAATTGACCTTGCAATGTTGCACAGCACCAGCTGTGTAAACTTGCATCAGGTGTGATGCTGATGGAGTGGCAACAAAATGGAGAAGACTGCACTGCAAGAGAAGTAAGTGTAAACAGACCTTTACTGTACTTTAGTTCACTTTATGTCCCCTCCTGATTATTTCCTGCCCTCCTGACATTCATAAACCCTACCACACACACCTAGCATGTCCAGTAAGTACAGCACAGAATCAAATCGGCACAAATATATTGGACAAGCTAAAAAAAATGCATTCAAGAGTAAATTAATTAAGCTATCCACAAATAATATGAAACTTTTCAGTTGTTAACTCCTAATGTGTATGTTTATTTCTTTTGCCTGTCTTTCTCCTTCACACTCTCAAACTCACCAGCGATGCCAAACTCTCTCTTTTCAGATCCAACCATTTATTTCTGCCAAGCACTACTCTTAGGCATTCACAATGTCCTAAATGTGTTCAGTGCAAGGGGTTTAAATGAATTCAAATCCTGAATGCCTAGTGCATTAAATATCAGAGATACTAGGAATTCAGAATGCAGGACTTGAAATTGGCTAACAAAATTCTCAGGGTGGCAACAATTGGGCCCTTAGTATTTTTTTTTTGGTGGGGGTTCATCCTACTTGACATTGACTTGGAGGTGATAAGTGCCAGAGAGAAAGCAGGGTGGTATTTCTTGTCAGATTAAAGGTCTCTTTCTTTCTTCAACACACCAGGCACATGCCAAGAGTGAATGTAAACTGGTACAACAACCCACAATAGACAGGGCTATCCTATATTTAGTACTGACTAACAGGGAAAGGATCACAGATCTCCAGGTAGAAAGTCACCTGGGGGCAAGTGACCATCACATGGTATGGTTCAATTTGGCCACTAGAACTAAATCATCCCATTCCAAGGCAAAAATATGGGACTTCAGAGGAGCTGACTTTGATAAGATGGCCAACAGAGTTAAGCTAGCCCTGGCAAGAAGAAATACAGGTGAGGGGGTACATGCAAAGTGGGCAAGTATTATGGATGCAATACTTGAAGCAACATCCCATTGTGTTAGAGAGAAAAGGAAGTGCAAAAGAAGAAGAAGGAAACCACTTTGGTTCTCAAAAACAGTAGCAGAAAAGGTCAGAGCCAAAAGGCTGGCCTTCAGGAAATATAAGGGAAAGCAGTGGGATGAAGATAGGAAGGCATACCAAACTTCCCTAAGGGAAGCAGGGAAGGCAGTAAGGCAGGCAAAAGCCCAAACCGGGAAACACTAGCATGAACAGTAAAAGAAGGTGAGTAAAGACTTTTTATAGATACATAAGTGAAAGGAGAAGGTCCAGAGGGAGTATTGCTAAGATCAAAGGGGATAAGGGGGCGTGTGAGGAGGAGAACATTTAAAAACATCTATCCTAAATAGATTCTTCTGCTCAGTATTTACTGAGGAGAAGATAGGGCAGGGCCCACAGCTCAGCACCATGGACACAGAGGGGAGGGAGGTGTGTACCAGTCCCTTCACAAAAGAAAGAGTCCTGCAAGAGCTCGATAAGCTCAGGATGGACAAGGCAATGGGACCTGATGACATACATCCCAGGGTACTAAGGGAGCTAAGGGTGGAACTAGCAGAGCCATTATCAGAACTGTTTAGTGAGTCTCTGAGCACAGGAGAGGTCCCAGAAGACTGGAGAAGGGCTCATGTGATCCCGCTCCACAAGAGTGGTAACAGGGAGGAGGCAGGGAACTACAGACCAGTCAGTCTTACCTCAGTAGTGGGCAAGATTATGGAGGCATTCCTTAAGGAAAGGATAGTGTAACACCTGGAATCCATAGGAGCACAGGATCCAAGACAGCATGGGTTTACAGCAGGAAGGTCCTGTCAAACTAATCTCATAGATTTCTTTGACTGGGTAACCAGAGTGGTGGACCAAGGGGGAGCAGTTGATGTCGCCTACTTTGACTTCAGCAAAGCTTTCAATACTGTTCCACATAGAAGACTGATTAATAAGCTGGGTAGGCTCAGGGTGGGTCAGAAGTTGGTCAACTGGTGGCAAACTGGTTGACAGGCGAAAACAGAGAGTGGTGGTAAGCGTATACAGTCAGAAGAGATGCAAGTCACAAGTGGGGTACCTCAGGGATCAGTCCTGGGGCCAGTCATCATCAATATCTTCATCAGTGACATTGTAGATGGACTGGATGGTAAGGTGTGTCTGTTTGCAGATGACACCAAGATCTGCAACAGAGTAGATGATCCAGATGGTGTGGGCAGAATGAGAAGAGATCTGGATAAACTGGCAAAATGGCCGGAAGAGTGGCAACTGGGGGTTTAACGCAAAGAAGTGCAAGATCATGCATGTAGAGAAGAGAAACCCTGAAGCCACCTATAGGTTGGGAGGGAAGTTGCTGGCAGTCACAGGGGAAGAAAGAGACTTGGGCATCATCATCATAGATGACCTGAAATCATCCAAGCAGACCACTAAAGCAGTAGGTAAGGCTACGGGGATGATGGGGTGTATTGGTAGGGGTATCACAAGTTGTAGGAGGGAGGTAATAATCCCTCTTTACAAGACACTGGTTAAGCCCCATCTAGAGTACTGTGTGCAGTACTGGAGGCCACACCTCCACAAGGACATTAACCAAATTGAGGCAGTCCAGAGAAGAGCAACCAAAATGGTGCAGGGACTGCATCAGAAAACATATGAGGACAGAGTAACAGAGCTCAATATGTATACCCTGGAGCAAAGGAGGGAGAGAGGTGATATGATTGAAACATTCAAACATTTTAAGGGCATTAACAAGGTGAAAGAGTCTAACATGTTTCAATATAAGAAAAATAACAGAACAAGAGGACACAGCATGAGATTAGAGGGAGGCCAATTAAGGAGTAATGTGAGGAAGTTCTTTTTCACAGAAAGGGTGGTGGATGCATGGAATGGCCAACCTCAGGAAGTGGTGGATATGAATACAGTGCAGAGCTTCAAATAGGCATGCGATAGGCATAAGGGAGCAATACAGATAGTATGAATAGATAGGCCATTGACAGAGCAAATGCCGTTGGCACATTCATAAGGTAGAAAAAAGAATGGGTAGACTGGATGGGCCTTGCAGTCCTCATCTGCTGTCAACTTCTATGTTTCTATGTTCTATGTTTCTAAATCTTGATTTGCTGCTCAGTACTGTGGATTGCATGGTCAGAGTAGTGAAGGTAGGGGAGCCCGTGGGTAGCAGTGGCCAAAATGGGTCTGTTTATTTTTTGTAGTTTTGTTAATATACATTTCAGTGCATACTGTATACGCATAAGACAAATATTCTATCATGCATCATATTCAAAGATTCAAAATGAATTGCATCATTAGAGGCAAGCGTTAGAAAGAAAAAATAGGTATTACATTATTAGGTTGAAAACAGGCTAAGTCTAATATGGGATAAAAAGTGAGATGGCATGATTATCTTTAAATTTCCAGATAGAATTAGAAACAGCCTGGAAGTTACATACACTCTTTACTTTTTGCTGCAGCAAACAAAGGAGTTTATTATGCTATTCAATTTATAAATAAAATAGCAATATAATATACTGCATAAGGTAAAGAGAAACAAAATCTTTTAAACACTTGAAGAGCTACTACACAGCATAAAATTGATATTAACTTTAAAAAGTAGTCAGCTGTTACTCTTTATATCTGGCATAGTTTTTTTTTTTATTTCGCTAATTAGAAGATTTTCTACTTGAGAATACTATGTGCTATGTGTGAAACAGTACTCTACCTAAAAAGCTGACATAGTTAGTTCTGTTCCCTTTCATAGGTCATCAGTATTGATAATTCCCATATTATGACATCATAATACTAATAAAACTTTTTTTTATGGCGCCTTTCAAAAAATCAAGGCACCGTACAAAATACATAGATAAAATTTCAATCATTACAGTAAAAACAATTAATCCAATAAATACGATCAGACACCAAATACTTGGGTCCACAGATATGTTTTTAGGGCCTTTTTAAACCCCTCCACGGTCGTGCACTCCCTAATCTGGGAGTCATGACTGACCAAACAGAGCTGTTTAGCTGCTGCCAGACTAGTTATCTAGGATGCCACAGTCAATGAGGTCACCATGTTGATGAGGCATGAAGAGGAATAAAGCTAGTTATGTCTGCCTACAAGGTAATGTACCACTATTTAAATCTCACCTAACACTGCCAGAAAACAATCTAATGAGCAAAATGAAGAAGAAAACGCTTAAGAAATAAGTAACAACTGGATATGTATCATATAGTAAAACTAGTAAGATTTTCTGTCTCCTATTTTTGGTGCTACTTGCTCTTTAATTAATCCATTAGTGCAGGTTTTCCAGCTTCCAATTAAGTTCATCCCATATAAATGGGATTGCATGCAAGATAATGTGGGGAACCATATCTTCTGCACTTTTTATTACGTTTAAGTTGTGGCAAGACTTCTGGATTTAATTTTGACGGACAGAGAAATACAGCATGAGTCTATTCTTAAATTGATCTGCTGTACATGGCCCTGGAACAGAAAGCTCTCTAACATAATCTTATCCTTTGAACTCAATCTGTGCTGCATTCTGGCTGTGAAAATCTAGAGGAGTTCGAGGGGCAGCACTGAGTTAGAGTGTAGCCAGGCATCTGCCATATAAGCCAATCTACAAAGCTGTCCAGCCCAGAGAAGGACTGGCCGCAGAGTGCCCCTTCAGTACCTGCTAAGCACTCTGCAGCATCTTCAAAACCCACTTGCTTTTGGATGCACGTTCCCTGCCCCATTCCCAACCTGCCAGTAGAGCTACACTGGCAGTTGAGTTCAGGGCCTTGCTGTAGGCAGGGCAGGATCTGCTTGACCCACAATACTGATTACACTTAAAGACACAGAGGCTGCCCTACAGAGAATCCCATGGTAGCAGCTCTGTACCTCTTGACCCACCTGCTACTTCTGGCACTTCAGGTCCCTGAACTCCCACCCATTAATTGCCCCAGTCCTAAGTTACACCAATGAGGGTTGGGAGGCAAGGCAGCAGACATTTGTTTTCTTTTTATTTTAGAAATAATTGATCCCAAAGGGGATATGACAGTCCTGTTACCTTGCCATATCTCTCAATCCCCTGCTCATTCAGAGCAGGGGATGCATTCATTGGCTGACATGGGGTCCTATGGACACACTTCTCCTCTCTGTGCCCTCATGAAACTCCAAACATATGGGTAGGGGTGGCTATGAGTTAATAATGCCCCCAGTGACTGAAACCCTGGCCGGCTGCTTAAACTGAGCTCACTGATCACCACAGCATGGTCATAGTACAAAATGGTACTGAAGCACTAGGAGGATCATGCACGCCTCCCAAGGGTGTAGCCAGCAAATTCAGTTTTGTGCTCAGTACCACAAAAATGATGCATCCTCCCTGGCTTGCTTATTCTTTGTATAGTCTCCTGACTCTACCCTGCAATGCCATATGCCTGAAGCACCGTGGGAACTTTACATGCTATTCAGAGCCCTGCCTTCCTAAATAAATATTTATATTGTCCTAACTTCTTTGCCTGTCATACTCTTTATAAACTCCTCTCTCCTTTCCCTTTTTAAAGCCCCCACACCACTACACTGAGTCCATCTGTTTCTCCTGTGTCTTTACCTTTTAGGTGTCTCTAGGGACATCACAGTGTGCCTCCTAGCACTGGAAACCCTTCATGATTTGGCAAGACTGTGTTCACCAGACAGGCTAACCTCATCCTACAGGGCATAGAAACATAGACACTGGTGACAAATAAAGATTGAAGGCCCATCGAATCTGCCCATAGTAGAAGTGAAAAAGAACTTACCAGAGGAACAACTTCCCACATTCATCCTGAACTTTATTTATTTAGTTTTTGTTGAACAGGAAAGGAGGGATAAGCAATTCTACCTATTTTCAGCCTCATCTTGGGGGAGGGGGAGATACAGGTGGTAACTAACTGAAATTGTAACATGGCAGCAATCAGCAAAGTAGAATAATGGCAAGGGATTGGAGGAAATAGGACAGGTGACTAAAGCTGGAGCAGGGATTAATCACTGGTAATGCCCACTCTAAGACTGCAATAATCCCCAGATGAGATCAGGACCGTGTTAAATGAGCAAGATAGAGGAGCAATCATGTACTTCCAGCAGAACCGCACTATTGGGAGCACACAGTACTATTTCAATCTGTTTGGATTGTAGCTGTGTAGCATATATTTCCCCAGGATCATGCAGGTTGCCGTGTTCCATGTGGTGAGACCGAGACACACACACACACAAGCAGCATCCAAAGTCTGGGAGGAAAAGTGTTAATGTGGGGAGAGAGAGCACAGACACAGATACTGAGCACAAGTGTGCATCTCTTAACAGATATAAAGTGGGTTTCTTTTTTTCCATTTAAATATTGTGGTCCCGAGTCGTATTGCATAGTACGTTCTATGCAGCTGCTGCCGGTTGCATCAGCAGAAAGCTCAAATGACAGACAAAAATAAGTAAATGATATCAATCTGAACAGCTGCTCATGACCCATCATGTATGATCATGCACGTATTGGCACATATCACATAATGCAGTAGTAACTGAGTACAGAAAACAAAGATAAAGAGCAATGAAAATAGCATATTTAGAAACAGAGAGAAATGTTAGGATCATGTATGCTGCTTGTGGTGTACAACTGCTGTGTCAGTAAAAAAAAATATTTCACGGACACTACATTAATGCATGTTCTGTATAGAATGTGCACACATACGTTCCCTGTTGAATGTTGTATTTGAGAAAAAGCAGAAGTAGACAAATAATAAAAATCACTGTTTCTCCTCACAGCTATAGTAGGTGAAATTAGTATATTATAACACAATTTTTGCAAGACCACTTGCCATGTTATAAGCACATTAATCCCCTCCGGAGGAGGCTTCTATTGTGGAATTAATGCATGGTTGGGTGGTTGTAGGCACTCGGCCTTCGGCCTCATGCCACAACCCCACCCAACCATGCATCAATTCCCCAGTAGAAGCCTCCTTCATCTGGGATTAATGCTTACTTGAACCACATTAAGCTGTTGGCAGTATTTTTAGTGAAGCTACCCCACCACAACCATCAACCTCCAACTGTGCTCCTTTGTGAATGCATCCCTTCTAAAGGTCCTGGGAAAGTTCCGACACAGCGGCTAATCCCTTGACCTTAAATTTGTAGCTCTTTCCTTGAAAGAACATACTGGAGCCACTAACTCACATTATCAGTGACTCACTAAGATTCTCACAGTTCCCACAGCTATGGAAAGCAGCCTTAGTGACTCCAGTCTTCAAGAGTGGCGATCATTCCTCACTAGGAAACTATAGACCCATCTCAATTCTCCCACCTCTGTCAAAGGCTATTGAAAGGATTGTCATGGTTAAATTAGTTGAATATCTTAAAAAGTATAACATACAGTGTCCGCAGCAGCACGGGTTCCACAAAGGTCATAGCACCACTACTGCTCTGCTTGTGTTTACAGACTATATTCACAATTCCCATGAGCATGGCAAATTGGTTGGTGCAACATTTATTGACCTGTCAAAAGCATTCAATATGGTTAATTATGACCACCTAGTTGAGCAACTAGTAGCTATCGGTCTTTCTAACAACACAATCGGATGGTTCAAGAGATACCTCTTGAACCGGTCTCAGCAAGTTAGGATTGATAGTGTCTTACCTGACAGCAGACCAGTTCACTCTGGTGTTCCCAAGGGCTCCATACTGGGTCCCCTAATGTTTGGCATATTTCTAAATCAGCTTCCACTTGCATGTCGCAACAAAATTCTGTTATATGCAGATGATGCAGTTCTATTTGTTAATGACACTGATCCTATTGCCCTGGAACACA
Source organism: Neoceratodus forsteri (assembly GCA_016271365.2). NCBI lineage: Eukaryota > Metazoa > Chordata > Ceratodontiformes > Ceratodontidae > Neoceratodus > Neoceratodus forsteri. Next base: position 797,046,113 of record CM057459.1, on the reverse strand, counting down.
CACTACAGGACAGCATCACTGAAGTGGAAAGATGGTTCAAGGACCATAAACTCATTATGAATTATAAAAAAACTAAGGCTATGATGTTTTCCAGTCCACAGAACAGGCACCAAATGCACCCCCTCACCATAACGAATATTGATGGTGCTCCTCTGGACCAGGTACAGCAATTTAAATACCTGGGAGTTACAGTTGACAGCTCCATATCTTTTATCTACCATATTGACAATATTGTAAAGGTCCTCAATATACATATTGGCCTTCTACAGTACACAGGCATAAGCATAGCCTTACCCCCAAAGCTCTCAACCTGGCCATCCATAGCTCAGTGGTCTCCCTTGTTGGCTATGGAATTGTAATCTACAGGTCTGCAATGGACACAGCCCTCCACACATCAAAGTCACCTTAAATAAGGCATGCCATCTCTCCAGTGCTTCTGAGCGACACACACACACACACACATTTGCGACCTCTACGCCCATGCTAACTGGCTCCAGTTCAAGGACAGGCTCAAGTTCCAGATCTGCTTGCTGGCTAGAAAAGTAAGTCTTGGTATGCTGCCCGCTGGTGTTCAGAAGCTCCTCACTGCCTATGAAAGTAGCCATCCCACCAGAAGCTCTGAGAGCGTGGTCTTCAAGGTTCCTAAATGTCGCACCTCTCTAGGACAAAGAGTTTTTGACCACTGGGCACCCAAATGGATTAACAATCTGCCTCCTAACATCTCTTCTAGATCAACGATAGGCCCCTTTAAATGTGAGCTAAGAAATCATCTGGTTGTCAATGCCAGTTGTGACTGTTTTCTTTAGTGCCTCCTGGCCATGCTGTTTGTTGTCCAGCCAGTGCACCACTAGACCACCTTCTATTACCTCCCCAACTTCTCCCACTCCCATTCTGAATTGTTAGCTAATTCCTCTACTTATTTCCTCCCTCCCTCCCTCCCTCCTCCCTATTCCTTTCACTACTACATTCCGTCTGCTCTTATCATAACACCTCTTGACCTACTACCTGCTACTTAGTAATAGTCTTGCTCCTCCCTCCCCCAACACCTGGCACCTCTATGTAATCAATACCTCTACTGACAAGGCCAAAACTGGGCTGATGTGTTTTACACCGTTTGGCTCTACCTGCAATGTATTCTCCATGTAGTTTGTCCTCTCTCTCTGTTGCCCCCTACAGCCTGTGCTATGCTTTCCTTGTGTCACCCTCCCATCCTCCCTTATTTCCTTGAGTTTGTGGTACTCAGTGTATATAGTGTTATTGCCTTGTAACAATTTTGTTCATAGCCTGTCCATTTTGACTCATGCTGTATGACATTGACGTGGAGCCTATATAATGAGCCTGTTCTCAAAGGTTTTAATCTGAGATCTAAATAAAATCTAAATAAATAAAATAAATAAATCCCTATTTCTAATCAATAGGTCATCACTATTGACTCTATTTTTACCCATTAGAAACTTATAGGTCTTTTACCAGTCCAGGTCCCCCTCTCCCTTCTGGCATCCAGAAAGTACATGTCCAGAGTCTCTAGCTGTTCCTCCTAGGATATGCCCTGCTGGCCTTGCATCACTTTGGTAACCGTTCACTGCACTGACCCCAGCCTATCAATGCCCTTTCTCAGATGAGGATTCCAGAACTGGGCACAGTATTCCAAGTGAGGCCTCACCAGTGATCTGTATATTGGCAGTATCACTTCCTTTCTCAGAGCACCAGCAGTTATCATTGACCCACCTCGAAATCAAAAGTTGTCTACAATATTGCTTACTACCACCCCCTACATACACACACAGGAGGATCAGCTTAGTATGTCTTTCCTGGTAAAACTTTTGAAATAAATAAATAAAATAGCACAGTAAGATGCTGGTATCCTAAATGACTTGTATGCAGTAAACAATGGTGCTAGAGACATTCCACATTTTGCCACTGACAACCACATTTAAAGCACTTGAGTTAGACATAAAAAAAAAGGCCCAGAAATACTTCTCAAAATAAGGTGGCTCCCCGCATCCCCTGATATAGGCCAAACCCCATATTGTACGTGGCACAACCTTCTTATTTACAGTTTTAATTTATTCAGTGCCCAGAAGAGGGTTTGGGCATAGTGCCGCTACTTTAAACTAATGCTCCCTATCATAGACCCCCCCTCCCGCAGCACCGGACATTCCTAACAGCATTCTCCATTGCCTCTGTAAAAGGCCCCAGCCAGTAATGACACTTGCTTACTGTGCAAGACATGCTTACAATTCCCTCTTCCCAGCCCTGGAACCACAAGTTCAACCTAAGCACCAAACACATTTACTGTTTATTGTTATTATTATTTTTTGTTGACGGGGTGAAGATGTAAGCCAGTGGAAATTAAACCAGATTAGGTGGTTGGCGGTATTTTGCTGAATGGGGGAAATTTGGCCAGTATACTGTGGGAATTTCCCTACTCTTTTCAAGAAGTGCTTTAGGACAGTACAGTATCCCCTTAGTACTGTACTCAGGTGCCAGCATTTATGGTGTGTGCAAAATCCCAGTGTGAGACTAGAGCCAAAGATGTTTTGGCCCTTAGGTAGATATGCTGCAAACTGGGCCATGCTGACACCAGTTTAACCATCCCCACTTTAGTGCCAGACATGAGGCCCCCCTCAAAGAAAACACATTGACAGCCCCACATCACCCCTTGCCACATACAGACTCTTCTCTATTACAGCACCAGAACACTCAGTTCCTGCCCCCTCCCTCAACCAAATCTCCTTTTCCTTATGTGACATGATTTTGGAGGAGTGCATCCACTGACTGCTTACTGCTCAGAATGCTTGGCTTTCCACTCCCAATCCACCATGTTACTGAAAGCAAAACTGTGCACAGAACTGAGTGGTGCACATCCCACCCCCCCAAGATACAAACTGTAGTTCCACTCATAATCGCTGGCACATGCAACCAACAATATTACTGTCAGCATAAATTATTATGCATTTCTAATGAAATCATATCTCTGTGATGAGTTTTTTGCATGCAACAGTTCATTTAAAACATGTCAGCTGTGTTCAGAGTTTTCTTAGCCAGGCATCGGGATTGGTAAGAGCCTACAATAAAGTTCTAAGAAATTAATTTGGTCTTGACTGCACAACTTTCTCAGATTTTCTTTTTTTGAGGTAATGAGCTCAAGGCCAGGTATATGAAACATTTGCTGCAAACTTTAAATATCAACAAATTCAAATGTTGCTCAAACATAATTTTGGAACAGAGACAACATATTCAACATGCTTTTCATTTCTTTTATGCATTATAATATTCAGAAAAAAAGCAAGATAGAAATCCAGATTTTTTTTTTATTATATTTCTTGTCCAATCATCCATCTTTATTTGAAAAAACATTACTAGAAGAATGGAAAGCTATGCACTTAAGAGTAGACTGGAGATAGTTACATGTTAGTAAGGCAAACTTAGCAAGGACCTGTTTTTCTTTTTGTCTGTGTTATTATAGAAACATAGAAACATAAACTTTGATGACAGATAAGGACCACTTGGCCCACCAGTCTGCCCATTTCCTTACCTACTGGATAAACTGCAGATTCTAGTTAACCAACAGCCTACTTCTGCCCGCCCCCCACAATTGCCTTTATGTCTGTCCCATACATGTTTGAATTCCCCACTGTTTTAGACCTACAACCTCCTCAGGAAGGCGGTTCCATGCATTCACCACTCTCCGTGAAAAACATTTCCTCACATTACCCATCCCCTCTATCTTTAAATTGTGCCCCTTGTTCTTGCACATCTCTTTTCTGAAAGATGCTACCCTCCTGGGCTTTGTTGATTCTCTTGAGGTACTTGAACGTTTCTATCATGTCCCCGTCCCTCCTTTCATCAAGGGTATACATATTAAGCTCTCTCAGTCTCTCTTCATATGATTTCTGATGCAGACCCTACACCATTTAGTTGCCCTCCTCTGGACTGCTTCCATCCTGTCTATGTCCTTGCGTAGATGAGGTCTCCAAAACTGCACACAGTACTTCAGATGGGGTCTCACCAACTGTCTGTACAGAGGGATAACGACTTCCCTTTTTCTACTTGTGATGCCCCTTCCTGTGCATCCCAGTATCCCCATGGCTGGCCTTACTGACTTCTTACATTGCTTACCAACCTTTAAATCGTCTGATATGACTACCCCCCAGGTATATCTCATTGCCTATGAAATGAATAGCTCAGAAAAGAAGACAAGTGGGAACTAATATAAATCCTATACTTAGCAATGCAGTAGAAACAAGGGAGCGCTATTTGCAATTGCTGGTCTTCTCATCAGGTAATGTGATGTGCTTCCCCCACCACCCTCCACCCCCCACCCCCATGGCTACACTTTAAAAGGCCACCTAAGTGTAAATCCTAAGTTACAGGTGAAGAAGAAATCTGAGAATGCTATTTGCTGGTCAACAGTTAAAGGAAGGAGTGTGAGCTTCTCCCAAGAAATGCCCCCGCCCTCATTGGGCAGACTTTGAGAACATTACCATATTGCTTTATTACCTGACTGCATCATGAAACTGTTAACCCTTGATGTGCCATGGACTGATGTATCAGTCCAGATTTCCAACACATTCAAATTCTGCCAGCAGCCCAAGGGTTAATTTAGCACTTTGGACCGCACTGTTGAACATGCTGTGGGGAGAATAATTGATGGAGCAGAAATGGAAATATTTCAGCAGCAACTGCAGGCAGCAATCAACTCCTGAGAAATAACTGAAATAACTTCATGAGGAAGACATAAACAAAACTCAGTCAGCCAGCTAGAACTGCCCACCCTGAATGTCAGTGTGTTACTTTCCTTCTTGGCTCTGGTTTGAAAGAAGCATTTTAAATTAACAGTCTGAGTGAGAATGCTATCAGTCAATTGCTGTTGATGCTGACACACTACTTCAGGCACTCCTACTTCTTAAGGAAATAGTGTGGTTAGTGCCATGGTAGGGGGGAGAGGAAGGCAAAGGAACAGCATGAGGCAGAGCCGGAGAGATGTGGTTCATTTCCACTCAAAGCACTCAGTGGATGGAGACAGTCTAGATATCTAGTCACATGCTTCCAGAGTCCCTACTCTCTCTCCTAGTCAAGATGGCAGCCGTGCTGGGCTCGCCATCAGCGTGGGAGTAGCAGCAGTATTTTTGTTTTATGTTTACTTATTTTTACTTATTTTGCCATTTTTTGTTGTCTTTATTTGATTTTATTCAGTTTTAGGTTAGTTTAGTGCTAGTTCAGTTAGGGTATCTGAGTGAAAAAGTAAGTGTATTGGGATTTTCAGGGTTAGTTTAGTGGGAGAATTATTGGTTTATATAAAGATAGTTTTACATCAAGACAGAGTTTGCAATCATGCGTTTACAACAGTCTGTTTTGATTTATTTGTTGACTGACAGTGGGTTGGTAAAACTACCCACTAACATATCTTTGCTACAAGCAGATTATTCCTGCCTTCTAACCTTATTTGCCGATTTCTTTGAGGCCTTTGTTGTGCCATTCCTCCCCTCTCTCTCCTCCATCTTAAACAGAGTGGGTTACAGGTACAGCAGTCTGCTGTGCCATGTATATGCTGGGGCTGGATTTTTTTCGGCATGGCCTGTGGAGAGTTTTTGGAGTGGACTGCATTACTGGATCATTGTGTCATCGGAGAGACATAGCTGTACCAGACCATCTGTAGATTTTATCAAGTGAGTGGGATTACACATGGGTTGCCTTCTCCTCTTGCATGATTTCTTGAGACTAGCTTGACCCAGGGGATTCAGGGCTCCACTGTTGGTTTTGGGGGAGCAGGTTTGCTGGCTTAGTCCCTAAACAGGAGACTCCAGCTCTGGGAGCTCTGGAGAGCTGGAACTTCTGCTGGTGTCTTTGGTTTTTCAGGGTATCCGTCAGAGGTCAGATGCCATCCCAAGCCTTCTGTGGGGATTATTTGAGCTAGCTGCTCCCACTGGACTACCATGTAGTGGGGCTCCCCCTCTGGGGTCATAGTGGATCTCTTAAAGTGATTGGTTTTAATTTTAATATTTAAGGACTCTAACTGTGCTATACACTTTGATTTGTGGTCAGAAGTTCAATTGGGTACTGATGGGTTGATTTTGGGGTATTGGGTTGCTTTTGTTGTGGTTATTTTTTGGGGGAAGTTTATTTATTTGTTGTAAGTCTGTTGTTTTATTTTGTTTCTATTTGCTTTGTTTATTGTTTACTGGATACTGCTGCTGGCTTGGTTGTTATTATGTGTTGGCAGTCTTCTATGGTGGACAGGAGCTAGTCCTCCTCCAGGATCCAGGGCCTGTGCCCCTTCTGCTGCCCTCCTCTTCCCTTTGAGGTCAATAGGATGTGTCAGACCTTGGGGATAGTTCAGAGGGTAGGGTGGGGTGGGCCTGTGGGGAGCATAGCGGGGTGAGTGGAATGGGATGGTGGGTACCAGGAGGCACTCTGGGGTGAAATGGGTCCAGGAAAGGGGTCCACCCTGCCTGGTTACCATACCCAAGGGCTCCACATTGAGTGGGCAAATGACACACTCTCCCATGTCACACATCCAACCCACGCAGTGTTGTGCAATGCCAGGTCAATTAGGAACATGACAGCAATTATTGCTGATCTTACTGGGACATCTGACCTGGCATGCATCACCGAGACCTGGCTGGACAATAATGCTGGTCCCTTTCTGGAGGCAGCAGCACCTGCTGGGTACTCTGTGATACACCGCCCAAGATTGGATCACAAGGGCAGGGGTGTAGCCATCTGTTTTAAGATGGAATTCAGCCTTGTTGATGTACCAGTGGGGACTGTCACAAAAGCACTCAGCAGGTCAGGCCCTCTGCTCCCACAGTGCCAACCTCTGAGCACAATAGTGTGAACAGGTAACAGACAGGGTAACCCTCCTGTCTGCTTTTGGGTCTGAATCACCTTTAGTCTCAAGTTCTGGGGGGATTCAAACTGTGAACCTTATGCTAGCATACCCGATGTACAGGCTCAGATAAGTACCCTCTTCAGGGATTGCGGTACAGTCTTTCACCAAGGGCACCAAGCGAGGCGTCCACAATGAACCATTAAAACTCTATAAAAGACCTTAGGTATATTCTTACCTTTTCCCAGTTTAGTAACACCATCTCCAGAACAGCTGTCAAACTTAACCACATATACATCACGTGCCAAAAGAACTTGGAAGACGCACCCAGGCAGTATCTTTCAAATAAAGATTTTACTAAAAGATGAGAAAAACATGTAAAATGCAAACACAGAACAATATATCAATGAGCATACAATCACATAAAAGAAAAGCAAAAAAACTACAGAACAAACTATCTAATGTATTACCTCTAAGTGCTTATCAGAGAGCTGTGTCTCTCTACAGCCCCAAGATGGTATATATCAAACAGTTCAGACACAGTATAGTTTAAACTGTGTCTCTCCACACCACTTCTGTGAGTCATTTAGCTCCTCCTTTTAGAATATAAAAAACTACAAACAGGATGTCCTATCAGGAGGTATAATAAATAAGGTGACATCAGCAAAAACTCATTTCCCAAATTATAAGCCTTTGCTCAACCAGTTCCTTTTAAGTTTACAACCCTGTAATTCTCTCACCTAGGTGCAAGATATCTGGCAGGAATCAGCTTAATGATGTCCTGTTTCTGATGTCATAAAATGTATATTTTAGTTTTCCAGCTTCAGAGCAGCAACAGGTCATAAAACAGCCATAAAATGCAATTTCTCAAGGATGTTAATTATGTTATAGAGATCTCCAGTCTGTGTAATATATGTAGCTTCACTGAAACCTGGGGGGGGGCACCCATGGAGCACAGGCTGTCTTATGTGGGACAATCACATACTATGGGTGTTATTGTTGATAAGGAGCTGACACTTAAATCACAGGTGTCAGCTGTTGTCAAGTCCTCATTTTATCATCTGAGGAATATCACTCGGGGAAAACACCTTGTTCCACCTGATGACCTTCTGACGTTGGTCCGTGCCTTTGTGACCTCCTGCCTTGATTACTGCAATGCTCTATACCTAGGGCTTCCAGGGGTGGACCTCCACCACCTGCGGCTGGTGCAGAATGCAGAAGCAAGGTTGTTGATGGGCTTATTGCGATCTAGCCATGTCATGCCTTTGCTCCGTAGGCTGCACTGGCTGCCAGTGCAGTGAAGGATCACCTTCAGGGTTGGTTTACTAACCTATAAGGCCCTACATGGAGAGGGACTACACTATTTGCAAGACCTCCTGTATCCGTCCCCGGTCTATGTGATAACAGCGAATGCCTATTAGCGATCACCATTATCCCACAGTCACAGTGCCAAAAACCTTTTTGTCACTCTGGCAACCCCAGCACACAGGACAACAGTGCCAGGAGATTTTTTTAGTGCTTTCTGTGGGAGGACTTCGCCCCCCGCATCCCCCTACTTAAGGATTCTCAACTCCAGGGGGGTGCATCTCGAGGGTGGGAGCATTAAAAAAAATAAAGGTTCAGGCTGGGCACAATAAAATCGCACCAGCGCCCAGACCCAAACCTGGTACCTCATCCACCCCAACCACTAGCCAACCCCTGATGCCATGACGCAACTCGGCAATTCACCACAGCACCACCCCCTACAGCCCCTCCACCCCCTCCCAGCCCACACTCACCATGCATGCTCTTCCCCCATGCGCCTGTACACATAGAGGCATCCTATTGCCCAGTTCGCCCACCCCATCATCCAGTCACCCCCCCTTCCATTATCGTGAGGGATTGTGCCAGGAAGGAGTCGCCATTACAGATGGCGCCCTTCCCCATGCGCCCACCTCACGGGTTATTGTCCCTACTGCCCCCTCCATCCACTCCATTCCACTGATGAGGGATTGCTAGAGGTTCCCAGGGTCCATTTGAAGACCTCAGGGGTGAGAGATCCTTTGCTTTTATGGCCCCTACCTGTGGAACTCTTTACCTCATCAGGTTAGAGAGTGTCTGCCCACCGAAACTTTTAAAACTGCATTGAAAACATATTTATCTAATTTAGAAATTTTAGATGCTTAGGAATTGGTAAAACTGTAAATTTATTATCTTATAACTTATTGTTTTAATTTTTACTGTTTTTTTTTTTTTTATGTTGTACAGGCATTTTGATAATTTGAAAAGTGCCCTCTATAAATAAATTTGACTTGACTAGTCATAGCAGTATGTCATCATGGTGATATCCCCATGCAGCCATAAAAATGTGTGTGCACCACAGCATCAGACTATTTATGGTATCTTCCTACTGGGAAAGATACAGTACCAGAACTGAATTAAGATCAGCAGATGGCCTTGGGTTCAGACTTTTTTCCTTTGTAGGCCCATGTGTTTGGAACTCAATCCTTATTAATCTGTCACCAAAGTCTGATTGGCCTTTATTAGCCACTCAGTTGTCTTACTGGTTTATTAACCAACAGAGTTTCTCTTGGGTGTGTAGTCCAAATATATAACTATATTCATACTGTTGTCTCACTGCAGGCTCTTTAGGGATGGCTGTCTCTGACTATAGTCAACTTTTGATATTGTTGACCATGACTGTTAAAATCATCATGCCTTCCTTATTTTTTTATAATCTTTGCATATTTCAATTCTGCCAAAAATCAGAATCCTGCCTGTGCATTTTAATGTCACCTGTATATTAACGTGTTATGTTATGCAACTTCCCTTTACATTTATATGTACTTACATTATGTTACTGTAATGTGTATGTGGAACACCACTGAAAATGAGCTTCCGATCAATGGTTTTAACTCTTTACGTATCTGTGCAAACATAGCAATAAATGAATGAATCCACCCCTGTCATAAGGAGCTAGTATACGACTCCTGTGTGCTGTAAATCCTGTTTTAAAATGCGCAGCAGCACTTATTACACACATGAGGTACATGAATCTGACCTATGAATTTGATGAGCTCTTCTGCGTTGTGCAGGGCACTACAGTGCTTTGAGTTTAGAGTCCATATGGTTTATTCATTGTAATGGACCAACTGTATGGAACCATTGAAGACTGCTTCTGATAAAACAGGAGAGGATTGTTTCAGTCCATGTGTTTGCAGCTTCATACATACAGTGTCTCTCTATCCTTTTGGCAGAACTCCATTATGTACTGCCTGTGAAAGAACTGGGAGTTCAGAGATGAAAAGAACAAGACATATTGCAGTTCTGCCATACCATCTCTGCTGAAGAAATGAAGGATCATTTTTTGGTAACCTGTTGCATTTTTATATTATAGGGTTTTTGTTGATTTGTATCAGATTGTTAAAGACGTTCTCTGGTGTTTCAAATGCCCATTTTTCTGATATAACTGAAAAGGGTTTCAAGGCTGTTTACTGGCACAAGTACACTCTTAAATATATGGAAGCATTGTTGAAATAATGATTTACTGTATCCTATTATTCCATGTCCAGCTTAAAATATATACAGGACAGCAGGGAGGAAATTAACTCCCACAGTTGTAGCCATTGGCGTCATTCAAGGCACTTTATGTACATGTCTCGCTGGTTACTCTCTTTTATATTAATGTCGTTGTCATGCCACATGTACTTTTGATTTGTTTGAATGGCTTTCCATCAAGTTTTATTCTTTTTTGGGGATTTTTCAATTACTGTACCTTTTGCCCAGAGCCAACCACCTTTGAAACAGCAAGTTCGAAAGCAGATATAAACAAAAGATGCATGGCAACTCCTATATTTCTTTCTTTTCCTAAATTCACAACCATATCCTACATCTATCAAAAAACTACTATGAAAATGACATGGGATTGAAATGCATAAAAACATACCAATATTTCCCTATGTTTTTGGAGTGTTAGTTCAACAGAGTGGCATACTAGTAGCGATTTTCTCTTTATGTTTGCATTAGTGGAAAAAATAAAGCCACCATCATGCCAAATGATGTGTCCTTGTTTCACGTTTTCTTTCGCAGTCATATTGACACCAAAAACAATGATATTATAACTACATAAAACAATCTAACCCCTTATGGATTTGTTCCATAAAGAGGCATTAAGTCTCTCCATATAGCTTAAAAACAAGCACAGCAACCCATGTTTTTTGTTGTGGATTTTAAATGTTTAGAAAACCATCATGTACTGGGCAAAAAAAATTATGAATTTGATTTGGGGTTGCTGAAACATGAATTAACTTCCTTAACACTATAAAATCTGTAAAAAAGTCATAGGAGTTTCTTTGATAGCTCTCTAGCCAAATCATCATGAGAATAATCAGGTAAGCATCTGATTCTGAGAGTCGGCATGCCACATAATTTTATTTAAACAAATCATAGTCAGGGCACAGTGTGTACCCTTTTCAGTGTTATAAATTAGCAAAATTTAGACTCCTCACTGATTGAGTTTTTTTTAATTTTTTTTATTTCTGGGTTATCACAACAACAGTATATGCACCTCCTATATAAATACAGAGTACAGCTGTAACATAAATGGATGTTTAATTTTGTGAACTTTAAAAAACACTCTAAAGGATTTAATAGAGTCCAAAATCAGAAAAAATAACACACAGATGTTCCTTGACCTCCCCACCTCAGGTCACCCTGGTGTGATGCAGACCCGAGGAGGTTGAAAACTAAGGGGAGGAGGTTGGAGCATTTTTGGTTCACTATGGTGAGTATTAGTGGGCAATCTCCCTGAAAAAGTCAGCATTCCTGTCATGGGTGATTGCTGCTGGAAAGAACCAGTTGGCTCAGCTCTTCAGCACTATGGACAGACTAATAAACCCAGTCTGTCTGCTGTCTTGTAGAGCTTTTTCTCATGAAAAGTGTGAGGAGTTTAATTGGTTCTTCTTAGACAAAGTGTCTGCCATCCAGGCTGGGATCTCCCCAAGCAGTCTGTCATCGACTGACAGTGTCCATTCTTTATGGGATGCAGGCACTCTGGTCTTGTTGGCTGAGTTCAAGCCAGTGTTTCCTGGGTGGTTTCTAGCTTGTGTCCCACCTTCTGTGCATTGGACCCTGGGCCAACCAGACTTCTTTTAGAATGCTGGGATTCACTCAGTCCAGTTGTGGTGGAGATCATCCAGAGTTTCCTTCATGAGGGTATTTTTCCATCTGCTCTTGAAAAGGCTGTGGTGAGGCCTCTTCTTAAGAAGGCTTTCCTTGACCCTGATGATCTCTCCAATAACAAACCTGTCTCAAACCTCCCTTTTCTTGGGAAATTGATCGAGAAGGTGGTGGTGGTGCAACTAGAACAACACCTGGAGAGATAGAACATCTACAAGCCTTTCCAGTCTGGTTTCTGGCCTTGCCATAGTATGGAAACTGCCTTGCTCCTGGTGCACAGTGATCTCCTCTTAGTGAGGGATAGTGAACATCATTCCATTCCTGTCCTGCCAGACCTCTCTTTGGCATTTGACGCAGTGGCTCATGGGGTATTGCTGGATCACCTTAGGCACTATGTAGTACTCTCAGGAACAGTGCTGCAGTGGTTTGAGTTCTACATGTCTGGTAGAATGCAACAGGTGACATATGGCTCCTTTACATCGAGCACGTATTCTGTCAAGTTGCCAAATGAATTTGGTTGTGGCAATTTGGTACCACAACAAGGGTGACTGTGGAAGGAGTGATCTTGATTTTAGATCACCCCTCATTCCTGTCGCCCTTTGCCCCCACACAGTTTCTGCCCCTCCAAGACACCCCTAACACCCCCACAAAAGCCAACAGTTTACCAGAAGTGTGCTTCAGCACTATACCTCATGGGAGCTGAAATGCCCAGTGCTGTGCTATCAGGTGACATTTTGCCAGCACCGTAATTGACATTGACAAGATGATTGTCAGCATGGGAGGGTAGAATCCATCAAGCAGTGCTGTACTCTACTGTGGAATGCTTCGGAGGGTGATTCTGGCTGCCACGTTATTCGCTATGCACATATTGCCATTGGGGGAGATCATTAGATGTGAAGGTCTGTCATATCATTGCTATGCTGATGACACCCAGCAGTATGTGTCCTGTGCCCAGATGAGTGTTGCTGTTCTAGAACTGAACAAGTGCTTTAGAAAAAATCCAAGATTGGATGGTGGCTAGCTGACTTAGGCTCAATCCATGCAAGACAGAGGTAGTACTGGTGGAGCTGGATCTGTCAGTTTCTGCAGCAACTAGCAGTAGCACATTCCTTTCTGTACTGGATGGCATGGCCCTTTGTGCCACAGATAGGGTGAAGAGTCTGGGGGTCATTGTGGACTCCAAACTGACTCTGGAGTTCCAGGTGTCAGCAGTTGTCTGCACTGACTTTAACCATCTTTGTAACATTGCCTGGATCAAGCTCTTTTTTTGACCTGACTGATCTGGCAGTACTAGTGCACACCTTGGTCTTGTCTTGATTGGCTTACTGTAATGCTGTCTAGCTTGGGTTATCCAAGAGGCTGATGCATCACCTGCAGCTTGTTCAGAATGCGGCAGCTCAGCTGGTTGCTGGGACATCCCATTCCAAGCATATCATGCCTGTTGTCCATGCTTTCCACTGGTTCCCAGTCAGGTGGTGCATTAACTTCAAAATTTGCTTGTTGACGTACAAGCCCCTGCACAGCTTGGGTCCAGGCTACCTGCAGGACCTTTCAGTGCTATACACTCCTGGTCATGCTCTCCAGTCAGTGGAGGTAGACCTGTTGTCTTTACCCAGATCCCGGATAGAGTCCTAGAGTAACAGGGTGTTCAGTGTAGCAGCTCTGACTCTTTGGAAGACCCTTCCCCAGGAGGTGAGAGGTGCTCCTTCAATGGCTGCTTTTAAAAGATCTTTGAGAAAACATTTTTTTAATTTATGTTTTGGCCTGGATTCTTGATTTTGATGATTAATTGTTTTGTTATGGATCTCATTCACATTTCAGGACTGTGTAGTACGGTATGGGCTGCATGGCCATTGGCCAACACTGTGGACCAATGGCAGTATACAGCCCGACTGTACGCAGTCAGTCGGCAGGCAGTGGGGCGGCATGCAGGTGGGGAGTTTCCACCTGCCGCTGATTGGGGGGGAGCTGGGTGGTAGGGCTTAGTGGGTGGGGAGGGGGGTACCACTGGACCACCAGGGATGGATTGTTTTTTAATATTTTATAACTGACGCCCATGACCGGGCTGGACGTGGTCCACTGGACCACCAGGGATATTGGACCATTAATGTAACACATACACCTATGATCGAGCTGGGAGCGGTCCACTGGACCACCAGGGATATTGGACCTTTTTTTTCATTACTAATGCCCGCAATCAGGCATGTAGGGGAAGCTACCATGAAGGTGCCGCCGGAGCTTGGGTGGCCACCCACAGCTTGCAGTTGCTATGTTGCGCCCTGCAATATGGCAGCTCACCTGTGGGTGGCCAGCTGTTGCTCCTTTTATTTTTTGCTCAACTGTGTGCGGCGCAGGTACAGGTTGTGCCTGCTTCTGCTCAGCACATCTCGGTCTGAATCTCGAGATGTGCGGAGTATGCATGGGCATACCCCATGGCGCCACATGCATTACTGATGCACTCCGGTGCATCGGGATTTGTGCCACGCACATTCCCTTTTTGAATATCGCGCTGGGACACATCAGTGGGTTGCGCATTGCGCAACTGTGTTGCACCATGTGCAACCCTTCTGAATATCCCACCCCAAGTGTTCTGCTATTGCCAAATCGTTACACTGTGCAGCAGTTTTGTTTTACTCTAGTTTAAATCTGGGCATTCTAGGCTGTCCCCATTCTGGGTCACCTTTGCTAGAGTGTTGTCAGTCAAATTTCACTCTTTTGAGGCTGTTTTTCACCAACCTCTGCTCCACTTACTAGTCTGCCTGGTTTAATTTGGAATTATCTCAGAGGTTTTGCTACAGCAGGGTGCTCCTGCTCTGTGTTTAACTGTTTTAAAACAGAGGCCTAGCAATTGCTGCTAGACCCCAGAGTGTTCGCACTCTGTCCACCAATCATATCTCTGTCTTGTGTAGAGCCGCTCCCAGCCTGCAGCTAGTCATGCTAAGTACTAGTCCTATCGTGGTCCTTCTCCCAGGGCTTTTAGTTTCACTGTTGCTCCTATCAGACACACTACTTGTTCCCCGAGTCACTGATGAATATTCCTCCTCTAGCCCTCTATAGGATTTTAGGCACTTCAGTTTACTGCTAGAGGATTACAAAGTCCCCAACACCACTGCTCTTTTTCTAAATAGAAATGTTATGTATTTATTTATTTTAAACATGTTTTACCAGGTAAGCACACAGAGCTCAGGACTTGTTTCCAGTTGTAAACTGGTACAGGGGAGGAACAGGACAGTGAAGAATCTTACAGTGTTCATACATTGCATATGGATTTATTATGAAAAACTGACAGGCAGTTGCCCAACAGTCATCATCCCAATGCAGCAAGCCCAACACAGAAAATCCCAACAGTGGCAGCAGATGTTTTTTTCACCCCCACACCCTTCTATAATTATTACAACAAACTCCGCCACAGGCAAAATCCCACTGTCAGAATTTTCAGTGTCGGGCTTGTGGCATCGGGATTTCAAGTGTCGGGCTACCAAGTTTCAGTCTTACAATATACTCCCTTACACACATTACACACTCCAAAAACAAACAAAACAAGTACATGGTATTTATTTATTTAGCTTTTGTTGACCGGGTAAGTGCACTAGACAAATCCTGCCTATTTTCAGGCACGACCCGGGGGAGGGGGATACAGATGAATGTCAACTGACCTTGAACCAGATTAAGCTGTTGGTGGTATTTTTAGTGAATGAGGGAAATTTGGCTAGGACACCGGGGAAATTCCCCTACTCTTTTTGATAAGTGCCATGGGATCTTTTAACATCCACCTGAACTACCACCAATCCAGGCAGCTGGGACCTCGGTTTAACATCTCATCCGAAAGACGGCACCTCAGAAGTGCAGCACCCCTGTCATGCTGCACTACAGTGTCAGTACTGGGATATTAACCCAAGTGCCAGATGTGGGAACTGAACCCACAGCCCTCTAATCTCCCAGCCTCAGAGGCGAGTGTGCTACCTACTGAGCCACTGACACTGGTAAGCAGCATGTCCTGGTGCAGTAAATTATAGCAACATGACAGGGTAGCCAGAGTGAAAGAAAATACAAGCTAGAACCACAGCTGTCCTGCAGAGAATCACAGCTGTTAGCATACTGTACCTCACTGATTTAACACGTTATGCTTTAGCTAGATGAGTTAGATAGGCTTGGGGGAGGCTTGGCACTGGGGACATAACGTCGGGGATCTGTAGTGAGACTTGATCAGAGCCTTGCTTGATGTGGTTAAGGGGCAATAACATTGACTAGAAAATATTTTTCAGGTGTTAGGAAGCCTGTAGCTGATGGAGGTTTGGCCTAGGTCGTCCTTGTACCGTGGGATGTGGAGGTGGTATCCTGCCACATATCTGAGCAGATAGGAACGGTTCACTGCTTGGAAGAAGAGGTTAGACAGATATCCAGGCAGTTTGCCAGACCAGTGCTTGGCACCCAGGAGGGCAGTAAGCATCATTTGTCTCACAGCTGGAGGGAGCCACTTTATTTCATTGTACGGACTGCATCAGAGGGAGCAGGGAGGGCTGCTGTTCCTTCCAGTGTTTCACACTGACAAGAACTCCTTCCTGCTCTCATGAACTATGTGTGGCCAACCAAAAATCACAGCCTGATGGACCCTTACATTTTTCCTATGCCTAGTGGGAGACATGGACCCTAACCCAGGTCCCCTCTCCCCCTCACCATGGTCAGGCCTTAAAGGGCACAAAATTGCCCACATTAACACCCATAGTAAACAAAACTGACCTTGAGACTTGGGTGTCACACTACACTCCCAATATCCTAAGTATATCTGAGTCATGACTTAAGCCCAGTATTTCCAACTCACTCTGTAACCTTGACAACTACTGCTTCCTTTTGGGTCTATCACCCTTCCCCCAATCTGTCAATAATTCTACACAAAGCCGGTACTGGTACTGCCTGTGAAGTACATCATGTTTCCCTTATATTATGTCACACGAAAGAACTCCATCTTGTCTGCATTTACAACCCTCCAAAATGTGGTGTATCTGACCTAACTGCCCTCCTTGACACTATCCTACCCATGATTGGTGAAAAAGAGTTAATTATCATGAATGGCTGGAATCATGACTGGCTAAGTCCCAACTCAAAAACCTATGAACTGCTTATTAGCAAGGTTAGTCTAACTCATATAATCTCTAGCCCCACCCACCTATGTTATCATAGTACTTCCTCCACATTGCTTGACTGGATGCTTATGGAGAGGCCTGACTATATTCAAGCACCTGATGTGCTCCCTGGCTCAGTCAGTGATCACTTCACTACTTTTTCCCTATGGAATGTCCAGATCCCAAATGTTCCACCCAAGGTGCACACCTTCAAGAACTTCTCAACTGTAGACCCCCTACCCTCAATGTTGAACTCTTTCTTATTGACTGGTCTCCCTCTCAGCCATCTCTGATGTTAAAGTTGCTTTAGATATTTTTCAGTTCCTTATCCCCTACCTTCAGGACAGGCTAATTCTGCTCACTAAGAGAGAGGTTTGAGGCACAGCCACCCCATGGTTGCACAGAGACCTACTCTCTCTAAAAAAGCAGGGAAAATGCTGGGCCACTGTCAAAGCCTTGCCCAAATTACAGGATTGGCTTGATTACTGACAATGTGAGATCAACGCAAAAAGGCTACCCACCCAGCCAAAAGCTCCTTCTGTAAGGAGAAACTCCTAACCTCCACTGGAAACCCACATAATTTTCAGAGGCACATAAACGGGATCTTGGGTGCTTCTACTAAAGACTCACTAAAGGAGATGATCATCAATGGCATGCATTCTAACAACCTATTTACCATAGCCAACACCTTCAATGCCTAGTCCATTGACCTCTCCTCCTTCTCTGCCTGCTTCACTGTTGCCCAGGACAGTGTCTTCTCTTCTACAGACTTCCCTCCTTCAAACCCACCCCTCTTTCCATCTGAAAACTTTCACTAGAAAGAAGCGTGAAAACTTCTCAACTTCCTACCCCTTGGCACCGGCCCAGGGCCAGATGAGCTGGAGCCTCAATTGCTCGGGCAAGGGTTCCATACACTTGCCCTTTCTATTAACCTATATCTTCTATCTCTCCCTTATCTCAGGTGTGGTCCATCACAATGGAAAGTCACCAAGGTAGTCCTTGTCCCCAAAAAGTATGACCTCAGAAGGGTTTCACAGAATCAACATATTGCCCTTCTGCCTGTCCTCAGCAAGCTATTCAAAAAGGTAGTAGCTTCTCAGCTAATGGACTAACTGCAAACCTACCACTCCCTAATTCCATGTCAGTATATTTTTTGTAAGGAACACAGCAACACATCCACCCTCCTTGAGATCACTGTCAACATGAAATCTTCTATGGACAAAGGAGCTCTTACTGGAGTTGTCTTCTCTGATTTGCCCAAAGCATTCAACCTTACTGATCATGCCTTTCTAATTTCTATCCCAAAAGCTAACTGAGAATGGTGTTTCCCCTCATGCCAATGCCTGGTTTTCTAACTACTTGGTAGACAAGGAACAATTCTTCAAATTTGGGGATGTCTCTTCCAGTCAGTTGCCAATTACGGGAACTGTTCTAGGCCCACTACTCTTCTCAGTTTTCATAAATAGCCTCCCATCTGTCTACACCTCCTGTTCTGTCATCATGTACACTGACAGCATTGCCCTATACCACAGAGCCCAGAGCCCCCAACTGATTAGTGTCCAAATTACCAAGGGCTTCACCTACATCAAAAAGTAGTGTGTGGCCAACAACCTATTTCTCAGTGCCTACAAAACTTAAGTATTGTTATTTGATTTCAGGGCACACAGATCTTCCTGCTCTCATCCCTTGTCTATCCAGTGTACAAATGGCTCTCCTTTCTCCCTAATCAAGGAATTTATGTACCTGGGTGTTACCCTTGACCTCTCCCCCAGGATTTCCATTTACACATCTCAGATCTAAGCAAATCCATGAATTCTAGAATTGATTTGGCCTACCACTTCCACCATTTCCTTACTCTAAAAGCATGTTTAGCTATCTCACAAGGCGTCCTGCTGCCTTGCCTACAGTATAGCTCACTTCTCTTCACTAATGCACCCATGTCTACTCTGCATACATGGGTTATTATCACCTACAACAACATTTGCTGCTTCATCCTGTTGTCCCCTGCCTCACACATCATTGTTCACTCTGCTCTTCCTTAGGATGGCTATTCCCCTCTGTCTCTAGCTCTTATATGATACATTGTTTCCTCTACAAACTACTCCAGTCTGACACCCCAGCCACCCCAATGTTCCTACTTCATGCTGCTCTCCCTACATATAATCTCAGATCCTCGGACACTACCTCACTTGTCATCACTAAATGTTCAATCAAAATGGGTGATCAGACATTTTCCTTATTTGCTCCCAGGCATTGGAACTCCCAACCCTTTAGGCCCGCAGTTCTCAACCCAGTCATCCTTCAAAACTGCCATGAAGGTTTATCTTACTTTATCTATCACCTGCAACTGTTTCTAACTCCAACTTCCATACACTTCCATGTCTCTCATGCCAACCTAGCGATGTCCTTCTCTAATTGATTGTCCATTAATTATCTGCTTGCTTGTATCCTTGCATAATTGTAATGCACCTCAAATTTGTCAACATCCCACTGTGCACCTGAATATCATATTTTGTAGTCTCTGCACATATTGTAATTTGTAATAGTTTTCACTATGTACCTTTCCTGGAATATGCTTGGAATTGTGGGCTTTTAATTTGTCTCTGTATTTGTTTTTTCTATACTGGAATTTTGTTCTGTACCCTCCCAGGTCATGCCTGAAAATAGGCATTTAATTGTCAAATGTACCTACCCAGTTATCTAAAACCAAATACATAAGTAGAGAATAATGCATGGGTCTATGTGTTATGAGAATTTAATACACAACCAAGGTAGGTGATGCTACATAAACCCAGAGAGTGAAGCTAGAGGGGTTTTATTTAGGCATCACACACAGAGGGTATGTATTAAATTCAAGTTAGTCGCACTGCCCCATGCCTTATTTTATATAATCACTGGACAACAATGTTTCCTCCCCCTTCCCCATGGCAGTTGTGGCAGGTTTGCAAACTCTATTCACACATTTCTCATAAGAAACCTTTTAAAACTCTAAGGTCTCTTGTATTGCTATTTTCCTGCTCTTGAATGAGTGCTTGGCACTCTGGTAATGCTGCCAGCCTGAACCACACTTCCATAATATTTTTCCCCCACAAATCAGTCACAAAGTTGTCTGCCACTGGTTGATTTCACACTATGTTTTCAGGTATGAAAGTGCAGCTATGCACCACTTTCATGTCAGGAACTCACTAGCGTTACACAGGTTTTGAACAGGTTCACCAACATGTTTGGAAACATATTAGTTAAATTTTGAGTTTTCGGGTTTGATATTTGAGGCTTTCTGATAGCTGGTATGGCAACACCTATTCAATAGTGAAACTGGCGAAACAGCCTGAGAGCTGCATTCAAGAGAGTACATTGAGAACTCAGCTGTTGGGTACTGTGCATGTGCTTGCTATAATAACCAGCTGGATATTATGGCAAATAATAACTGCCCATCTCCATTGAAAAAAATGATGGCCAGTTATTATATAAATAATACATTTCCAGTAGGGTCCTGGTTCTATGCATTTTAGCAGCAGGATAGATCAAAGTGCTGAGAGGTTAAGTGACTTGCCCAAGGCCACAAAAGGAATATTTGGCTCTATCAGGGTTCAAACCTACAATCTCCCATTCCCAAGCTGGTGTTTTAACCACTTAACTACACTGGGCTTGATTCTCAAAGGCTTTCAAATGCCACAAGTCCCAGGTGCGCTGAACTCATGGCACACAAGGCTTGCAGCATTCCCCAGCTGGCCCGGGGATTCTCAGTCCCCTAGCCCCCCATGCACCACATGCCATGAGTAAGACCAGCTTTTACTGGTCTAGCTTCATGGATCTTTTTCTGTGGTTTCCACCAAATATTTGGCACAACCCGCTGTAAAAAGGGTAAAGTGTTGCAAATGAGCGCAACCTTCTAGAATCGAGAGCAAGGTGCGCCAATGCGCTCAGCGCAGTGCAGGGTTTAATGCAGGGCTTGTGCAAGCCATGTGTCAACCTATGAGAATCATGCCCACTGTTTATTTATACGTACTCATTGTTATTTGTATTTTGTATTCTTTTATTTATTTAATTCATTTTTGTTGACTGGGTAAGAACACTAGCCAAAAAAATGCCTGTTTCCAGTAACAACCCAGGAGAATTACAATGAAATTAACAATGTTACAGACGCACAAGTAACGAAAGCACACAAATTATGACCATGCAAACAGAAATACAGCTTAGAGGCAGCAAGCAGAAGGCAATGCAAAATGATTCAGAAAACTCTTCATCCAAAGCTAAAAAGTGGCACAGGGTAAAGCAAAGCAGGTTGTGAAAAGTTTAAAGCAGTCATGTACAAGTAGTGATGGAGGAGGTCAGCAGGTGATTCCTCAGAGCCCTTTTGAAAAGGTACTGGGAGGAGGTACACCAGACTAAAGGGAGGGTGTTGGGGCAAAGGTGGTGAAAGCCTTGTCACCCATCAGGGTAGACTTTTGGTACCATAAATAAGGGTTCAACATTTGGCCTCAAAGAGTAGTTATTTTTTTCTCTGATAAAGCTTTTTTACCTTACTTGGCTGGTGGTGAAGGCAGTTCTCAGTCCCGTCTGTGCAATCTCTGACTGGTCATCCATCTCCCCTGGACCTGCCAAAATCTAACCTAGACTGCTCTCCATGGCATGGCCAAGAGGAGGTAAGCCATTTCCCCCCACAGAGATTCATATACTGATGACAGGGACCCAGTAATGGTACAGGCCAGAGACAGGTTGGCAGCAAATTATTAAACCTGCAGCCACTGCCCATTTTGTATTTTCTCCCTCCCACCTTCCCACCATTTGACCCAGTCCCTGCAGGCCTCAAAATGTCACTGGCACTCCCCCCCCCCCCACAGAAAAGCAAGTTCTCTGGGCCACCACAAAGGTAACCAGTGCAGCAGAACCTGCTACCATCCCTCCCTGGGCTGGCAGCAGAGCTGAGAAGCCCCTGGGCCACCCAGCCAGCTCCCCAAGCTCATTCTCAAACTGAGGTCACCTATATGGGAGAATGACATGCTACCTGTTGGTCCCTCAGACAGCCCTAAAAATGTAATTCTAAAAATAGCTCCTAATAAAGTTGGCAGTCACAGATGGGTTTTTGCTCCAGATATTGTTTTCAATGAAACACCCAAAAGCAAACCTATGACTGCTGCCCACAGCAAGACAGCAAACACTGGCATAGAAATCACAGTGTTGAATGTGTCTGTTTGCTGATGCAGCAAAAGGATATATACTTGGAAATGTGCAGGGAGGAGGAAGGGTCACCAGACACAAGTTAAGACTACAGAGACAGGTTAGGCATGGACCATCTGAGCAGACTGCGTGGGCCAAGCTGTCCTTTTCTGCTGCAAATTCTATCTTTCTATGTTTCTATTATGATACATCACATTCCATCTGAACAGAACAGCTTTGAGGGAGCACATGAAAACAGGGAAAGGGAGGAGAACACCTCTAGTAATAGTGAAGCAGGCCTTGGTAGTAAGAATACATTTGGCTATATAAGCTAAGCCCGATTTAGCGTTGACAGCCTTGCATGTAGTCATGATATGTCTGTAGAAGTTGGGATAGATGGAGGGTTTCTCCAAGGTACTTGAAGAAGGAGGCAGGTTCCAGAGGAGAGCAATAAGGGCAAGCTAGAGTTAGTTTCCCAGTGCAAGATCTCATTTTTGCCAAACTGCCAAAGAGCATAATTTGGGTCTTTTGGAGTTTATAACAAGTATGTTGCTGCTAAGCCAGGACTGTATTACATGAAAGCAATAGAATCAATATATTTTAGCCGATGACAAGGGCAGACACGTCAACATACATAAGGGTAAGGTAGAGCATTGATTGGTTTTACACAGGAGGTTATTGATAAAGAGGGAAAAAGCAATGGCCCAAGAATGAATCCTTTAGGTAGACCAAGCTTAAAAAGTACACAAGAGGACAAGGATTGACTACAGTTGACAGCTTGTTGTCGGGATGCTCAGAAACAAGGCAAGGCAAGGCAAATTTTATTTTTATGGCACCCAAACCTGGAGGCTCTGGGTGCCTAACAAAGAGAGTAATACAAATAATAATATTAAAATTATAACAATGCAAAATACACATATTATACAGATTTAAAATACTAAAAGTTCAACATTAGAAAAGGTAATCTTTCAATCAACAGTCAGGAGAATCAAGTACTCCACTCCAGGAATGCAAGGTGAAAAAGGTGGGCTTTTAGCCTCTGCTTGAACACTTCGATGGAAGGGGACTCCCAGACTGCAGATGGTAGCGAGTTCCACTGGGTCAGCCCAGCGACACTGAAGGCATGGTCACCAGATGTCTTGAGTCGAACCCTGGGATTATACAGGAGGCTCCTGGATGAGGAGCCAAGAAATCGGACCATGGTGGCAGGTGTAAGGAGCTCAGTCAGGTAGCCAGGGTCAGTGCATATAGGGCCTTAAAGATAAGCAAGCCCACCTTAAAAAGGACCCTCCAACTGACAGACAACCAGTGCAGAATCAACAGGACACGGATCATATGACTGGACCTAGACAGGCCTGTCAGCAACCGAGCCACTGCATTCTGCACCAGCTGAAGCCTGCGGAGGGTACCTCCTGTGACCCTGAAGTACAGAGAATCAGCTGATTCTGATCTGATCTTAGAATTTAGGGTTTTAGGAACTTCCAAATCCTAAACCAGTTCCATTTCAAGGCCTAAAATGACCTAAAAATCAGATTTAGGACTGACATTTGAAATCCTAAATTCCTATATAAAATAGGTTTTTGGATCCAGTTTAGGATTTAGGATTCTTGACTGCAAATCTGAGGATCCTAAATCCTATAATTGGGTCTGAATCCAATTCCATTTGGTGGATACCAAGCATCCCTATCTTGGTGCCTGTTGGAGAGATCATGTGCAAACCAATTCATGGCTTGTATAGTTAAAAGAGTTCCATGTGAAATGGGCAAGTGCGAAAAGGCAACTACAAAATGGTGACGGCAAAACAGCAAAGCGAAACAGAATGACCATAAAATAACAGTGATCACCAAAATGGTTGCAACACTGACACAGTGAGTTTCTGTGGAGGGCTTCACCCCCCTTCTATATATAATCAACTCCAGGGGGGATGCAGCTGTGGGGGGGGGGGGGAGAGTTGTAAGCCATCATTTTGTTGTTTTTCCAGGTCGCTTTTTTTGCCTCGCTGTTTTGCCATTGCCGTTTTTACATTTGCAGTTTTGCACTTGTGCTTTTCATGGGATACAGATTAAAACCAAATGCAGACAACATAATGCATAACAGGTGGTGATCAAACCAGTCAAAGGCTTTTGAGTTGTCAACAAAGACTAAGCCAGGAGGCTTCCCCTTGTTGCTTGTAGGCTTGGTTTTATTTGTTAGACAGTAATACTGCATGTCATTTGCGAAATCCATGTGGTTCCTGAGTCAGTTTAGTATGTAATGAAGTTGGTGTCCCTGCCCCACTGTTCTAACAGCATTGTTACTTCTTGCACTCTGACCCCAGGAAGGGCACTTGATAAATAAATCTCTACTACTACCACTGTACTATGATTTTCATAGAATTTTCTTGTTTGTTTTGTTAGCCAAATTAAATTATGTTTTGCTCTAAAATTTCCTTAGTTCCAATTTCCCCACCCACATGATCAGGCTTGCCATACAAGCATCCTCTGGATAAAAAGATGACTGACTGACTGTCATCACAGCTGACATCAATGCCATGCCTGTATTACCCACCAGGGAGTGCAGAATGCACCTTTCTTTCCTGAGAGGTGAAGGCGTCAAGTATAAGATGCACTTCTCCTTCAACTTATTCCAGTGCAGGATTCTGGGGCTTGCACATAAACCTCAGTCTCTCAGATGGCAGCAGGACATGCAGCTGACACACCACTGAGCCAACTGGGAGTCCCAAAAACACCCTTAACAGCTGTGTATTACAGGTAGTTAGGAAATGGGAAACCAAAACCCCTGATTGGTCATATACAGTCACATGACTGTTATTCCATTGCAACCTTATGAGGTTTTTGGGGGGAAGGGTGCACACTGGACTTCACTTGATTACTGTTATTAATCACAACCAGAAGCATCATTGAGAATAATAACTACATTTATAAAGCCAGGGTTGAGCAGATCATACTTTGGATTGGTTTATGACTGGGGAAAGAAGTGGCTCTTTCCTAATGATTTGCTGCCAGCCACACCCAGTGCACCTCATAAGACTACATTTTTTAACTGTGAGACAAGGAAGCTGGAAGGAGGTCTTTAGACAGATAAATAGACAGATAGATAGATAGATAGACAGACAGACAGACCAATAAAAACCTTTATACAATAGGGATGAAAGGATATCACATAATGTAGAATAAAACAGCATATCTGCCCTACTAACAAGATAAAACACGTGTGATGCATGGTTACCAGACCTACCATGTGGATAAATGTACCTACTGTGGAATAAATGCAATTTGTTCACATAGTAGCTACATTTATCCACATAGTAGCTATGTCACACACAAGACTAAATTAGATCAGAGCTAACAAACAATAGCAAAGAGCCCCCAAAAGCCCAAATGAGAAACCCATGAAATAAAGTGAGAGAAAGCATGTAGAAACACAAACATAGCACAGTACACCAAACAGAAAGAAAACAAGCTCAGACAACACCAAGAGAAAACAGAAGAGAACACAAAATACTTTGACTTGAAAAATGGCATACATAAAACTACCATGAAGAAAAACATTCCAACTATCGGACAGACTTGAAAACACTGCCAAGTTTCAGTGTGAACTGGTAGAAATCCTCACTCAATTTGAGCAGGACACAGAGTCGCTCTTTGATTCTGAACAGCATGACAATGCAGAACAAATCATAGAATCATAGTGGGCACAGAAACCGCCAACACTGCAGCAGAGAATGAGAGCTAGGATATAAATAACTGAATTAAACCAAAATATGTACAAAGCATAAAACATGACAATACCATCACACACCCAAAATCCCTTCCACACAGCATGTCACGGACACAAGCACCCACAGACCCATATACACTCATATAGTAACACCCAAATAAACAGCACACAAAAGAAAACACCAAAATATTTACATACTATAAGATGCTGTCAAGGAATAAACTGAACCAAAACCTGCTGAAAGAAGTCAAAAGTCCCAACCATTCACAGAAATCAACCAATCAAAGACTTCCACTACTGACACACCAAATAGCCAATCGCAATACTAACATAACAAACTCAAGCAAGCACATGAAACAGCAACCAGGAAGCCTTGGACTAACAAAACACCACACTCCAAAACCACTTAAAAACACCAGAAAAACACTTTTCACTCCTATTGTATAAACTGAATATGTCTTGGGCTGTGATGGAATACACTATTTATTTGCACTTGTGCACACTGACCTTGGGAAACAGCACTCATGGCTCCGCTACACTGCGCCACTCATGAAGTTACCCGAGGTCAGTGTGCACTCATATAGATAAATAATGTATTCCACCACAGCCCAACACATATCCCCAATTTATTTTTCAACAAGATTTAACTTTTAGGACTGGAAAGCCCTGTTTTACAAACTTGTTCTGATATTCAAATGGTTACAAACAGGACATGTATCTAGTGCAGGGATAGCTCACCCTGCTATAAATTGGTTCCAAGACTATCTAGTGGGTAGGAAACAAGCGGTCAGATTGGCCTCTCACATCTCAAACCCCTCTCCAGTCACTTCAGGTGTCCCCCAAGGATCTGTTCTTGGTCCAATTCTTTTCTCCATTTTTCTAAACGACCTCCCCTCGGCATGCTCCCACTCCTCCATCCAAATGTATGCTGACGACACAGTTTTGTATGCATCCGGCCCCTCAGCTAGCAGTGTGGCCTGTCTTCTACAGGAGGATTTCTCAGCCATCCAGCACTGGCTCCTGGCAATTCAACTATCCCTAAACCCCCAAAAAACTGTGTCACTTACGTTTGGCTCCCAACAATGACTCTCCCGCCAAACCCCCTGTCCCCCGTTCCATATCCTTGATGGGGCTTACCTTGAGCAATGCTCTAGCTTTAGATATCTAGGCATCTAGCTTGATCAGCACCTAGACTTCGCCTCTCACATAGACTCCCTGCACAAAAGGCTGCTCCCGAAACTGGGGGCACTCTATTGAAACAAAACCTGCCTTCCCAAGCAAACGAGGCACACCATAGTTCAAAAAATTATTCTTGCTGTTCTGGATTATGGCGATATAGTATACTCTATAGCCCCTGCATCCACCCTGGCAAGTCTAGACACCCTATTCCACTCCTTCTGTCATTTCATCCTCGACTCCTCTCAATCCACCCACCACTGTACATTATACAGCTCCCTAGCCCTGCCTTCTCTACATGACCGGAGACTAATAAACTGTGCTAGGTTTGCTGCTAAATTCTGGACTCTCTCCCTCCTTCCCTACCTAGAATCTACCTTATCCCAAGAACCTCCCCCTGTGTGCTTCTTAAGAGGTGCAGACTCCAGACTTCTGCATGTCCCACAAATGCGCACTACCAAAGGCCAGTCAGCCTTTAAATTTAGAATCCCACAGCTCTGGAACGCCCTTCCTGCCCTCATCAGACACGCACAAAATCCCGGTGTATGCATCAGACTACTCCAGGCACACTTCTCCTCCAGCTGCTCATGCTAAATTTATAATTTTAGCGCTCTTCATTCAAATAATGTACAGGAGTACTCCTGTTATGTGTAAATCTGTCTGTAAATTCTTGTACTCTATGTAATTTGTACTCTAAACTGTTTTATTTCTTGTTGTAATCATATGCTGTGTTCCTTATCTCCAATTCTGTACTTAAATGTTCCTCTATAAGCTATGTACTGGGCCCAGGCCCCCAGGTTGCATCTGGAATCGAGCATGTTGCTCAGTATGCCTTCCTGGTAAATCTCCTAAATAAATAAATAAATATATTTACATATATGCAGATTGTACAAAACAGATGTATTATTCACACATACAATAAGTAAAAAATTACAAAAAGGAAGAATATTTAAAATATATATGTACATAAGCACAGACCATCAGTAGAGTGTATTTGAGATCATGTGTTTGTCTTAGAGATCTGAGTGGTTGATAAAGACTATCAGGATCCTTGGGGAAAAACATGAAACATGTCCCTCATGAGATATCTAGAAGCTAGTTAAAACAGGTACATTTATCCTTCCATATGCTAGCAATACTAGCTTTAACCCTTAGACTGCCAACAGAATTAGAACATATAGGAATTCTGGACTGACAGAGAAGTAGATCCCTATGCTTTTTATATTTCTGACCTCAGGTTCAAATGCATTCCATATTTTTGACAAGTAGTCCCGCATTTGCATTTTGCAAACAGAGAGAATGAAACAGCAGGACTTCAACTCAGATCAGCAAGGTAAATTCCTAAAACGATTTATAGTGTAGGGATGAACCAATTGGGGTCACCATCAAGTGGTGGTTTGGCTTATTCAAGTCTCGACCAAAATTTGATAACTAAGAACCCCTGTTTAAAGCATAAGCAGTAGAAAAGAGAAAACAAATCCTCTATCACAGGCTTTTTAGGGCAGTTTTTTTGGGGTGCACACTGGATTTTACTTGATTATCAAATGCTGTAACAACTGGATATCACATCATACCTAGTTATTATGGTGTTTGGAGCACTCATGCCTCACTTTCCCTTTCTTCAGTTCAACAGTGGGAAACTTGACTCACGTGCAACGTCCTGGGTGTCTTCTTTTTTTGTGTGGGTCCCTGCACCAGTTATTATAAAAAAATAAATAAATAAATAAAACATAAGGGATCTTGTGTTATGAAGTTTTGTTTTGTTTTTACACACACTCAGTATCTCAAAGTTAATGGAATATTACACACCTCAGGTGTATTAAAAAAACAATACATTGTTGCCTATGCATTATTCTCCATGTTTACCACTTGTTTTGCTCTCTCTGATTCTCTGTTTGTGCTCTTTAAGTTTGTCTCTGTACATTTGTCTGTTATGTTTGCTTGCACGCATGTGCAAGAAACATAGTGCCATCATCCGAGATTTCGGAGGTGTGTCACCTCCTCCTCCAATTCAGTCAGTGTGTTGGCAGGCGATGCCCCTGTAAGCCAATGCATGCTGGAGCTGTCAATGACAAGCTCCAAAATGCAGTGGCATACAGTTGAAAGGGGGAGCTACGCTTCAGTGAGCAGCGATAAGATATCGCCTGCTCATGCGCAGCTCCCCTACACACACACACACACACACACACACACACACAGAAACGCACGCATACTGCGGTGCCTCTCCCCACACCGTGACTTGCCGACAGGGGTGCCCAAACCCCGCCGGCTTGTGCTGTGCTCCCCAAAGTTTTCCACATGCCACGCTGGGTGCCCACCCCAGCTGCAGCATCCCCATAGAATAGCCGACAGGGGTGCCCAATCCCCGTCGGCTCCACTATCCTCACCCACCCAGTACTGGGTGCCACGCTGGCAGCCCACCCCAGCGTGGCAACTGATCATGTGGCGGCAGGGTGCCCAATCCCGCTGGTTCCACGGCCCCCAGCCATCCTTGTGCCATGCTGGGAGCCCACCCCAGCGTGGCAACGTCCCACATCGCTTTTTTTTTCACCTGCAAAATAAAACGGTCCAACGGCACTTCTCCCAGCCCCCCACAACCCGCACCCACCCACTGTGCACCCTGCCTCCCACAACCCCCCACCCCATACTTACCTCCGGAGCTTGGCACGATGATCTTCGGCGGACCAGGAACATGTCTGCACTCTTCAAAGCTGACCGCGAACTAAGGAAATGCCGGTAAGCTGTATAATGGGCTAGATAGGGGTTTTCAACTTTATTGCATATCTCAGGCATTTTTAGGGATTTTTGCACCAAATTTTCAACATGAAGTTTTTGAGACCCCTTCTCATGAATGATGTCATGGTCATGGCGTTATTCGGGCCTGAAGGGTGATTTCGCAGTCACTGTGCAGTCACTGCACGAAATCACCCTTCAAGCCTGAATAATGCCAAGACAGTGACATCATTCATGAGAAGGGGTCCCAAAAACCCCATGTTGAAAATTTGGTGCAAAAATTCCTAAAAATGACTGTTTTACGAGCGTGCATTGTGCAGTTCCTACGCAGGCTTGTAAGTTAGCGAATTTTAAATATTTTCACTCCAGGTTTTCAACATTGCCATTTTACCACACCTTCTTATGAGTAGTACAGCTGTCATTTTTCACATCTCACCCAAAATGTGTTTCCGCTCATGTAGCGCACAATGGCGCAGTCGGTGTGCGAGATCAACGTACGGGACAAATTAAGAAAATCACAGTGACACTGTTCATGAGCTGAGGTCTTAAAATGGCTATATTGAAAACTTGGTGAAAAAATTCCTAAAAATGACTGTTTTACAAGGGTGCATTGCGCAATTCCTACGCACACTCGTAAGTTCACGAATTTTCAATATTTTCACTCCAGATTTTCAACATTGCCATTTTACCACACCTCCTTATGAGCAGTACAGCTGACATTTTTCACATCTTGCTCAAAATGTGTTTCCGCCCATGCAGTGCACAATGGTGCAGTCAATGTGCAAAATCAATGTATGAGACACATTAAGAAAATCACAGTGACACTATTCATGAGCAGAGGTCTTAAAATGGCTATGTTGAAAATTTGGTGAAAAAACTCCTAAAAATGACTGTTTTACGAGCGTGCGTTGCGGTTCCTATGCATGCTCGTAAGTTTGCGAATTTAATATTTTCACTCCAGATTTTCAACATTGCCATTTTATTACACTTCCTTATGAACAGTACAGCTGCCATTTTCATATATCACCTAAATGTGTTTACATGTAGTAGCGCATAATGGTGCTGTTGGAAAAGCGAAAAGCAATGTTTAGGACAGATTAAGAAAATCACAGTTACACTGTTCATGAGCAGAGGTCTTAAAATGGCTATGTTGAAAATTTGGTGACAAAAGTCCATAAAATGACTGTGTTATGAGTGAGCATTGCGTAATTTCCACGCACCCTCGTAAGTTCAAGACTTTGTAATATTTTCAGTCCCGATTTTCACCAGTGGCATTTTTCCACACTTCCTTATGAACAGTACAGCTGTCATTTTTCACAACATGGCTGAAGTGTGTTTTCACACTTTCAGCGCAGAGATGCATGGTCGCTGTGGGAAATCATTGTTTGGCACAGATAAAGAAAATCACAGTGACACTGTTCATGATCGGAGGCACCAAAATGCCTGAGTTGACAATCTGCTGTAAAAATCCCCAACCTAATTACATTCTGCAGTTATGCGTTGCACAGTTTCTATGTATGCTCGTGACTTCACCATTTTTTAAATATTTTTACTGCAGATTTGCAACATTGCCATTTTTACACCTCCCCATGAACAGTACAGCTGTCATTTTTACATCCTGTTCGAATGTTTTGCACCAGGAAAGCAACCGTAGTCGCTGTGCATAAGCAGCCGCTAACAAACTGATATTCCACCTGTTCATGAGGTGGGGTCACAAAAACATGTTGAAAATTTGGAGTGAAAATACCAACGAATGCCTGAGGTATTAGGTTTCCAACCATAATGCCCAACCCTGTAGAGAATGACAGGCATCAGGGGTGTGACTTGGGATTCTTGCCTGTAATGCTCATACCATTCCACACCCTGCAGCCAATGAGAGGCATCGAGGTATGCCTTGGACTCTTCGGCCCCAAAGTTCACCCCATTCTCCTATATCGCACCCATCTCACCATATTTCCTAATGAAATGGGGTGCGCATAAGGGCCGAAGACCCCAAGGAACACCGTGACACTTGTCAGTGTCTGCATGGTGGGGTGTGGTGAAATGGCGTGGCCGTTATGTCTGACGACCCAAATGTGCACCTCAATGCCTGTCACTCTCTGCAGGGTGGTGGTGGGGTTGGCTTCAGTTCAATACTTCACTGCCATTCCTATTACGCAGCTCTGTAACTTCTACACTACCACTGCCAATGCCAGCAAGCAAACATTCGGCATTGACAAATGCTTGTTTTTAATACTCCTAATGCTCTTTCTGTATGCCGCCTTTTCTCTTGAATTAGTAAGTACTTCATTTACCATCCACATTTGTCTGCATCTTTTACTGTGGTACTTACATCTCTGCAAGATATAGTCTTGCTTTAAACATTTCATACTGCTTTTTAAGGGTGTCCCACTGCTGTTACTAAATTCTAATGTCCATGAGTTTGGTTTCCGAAAGTACTTGTCCTATGGGCTCCCATATTTTCATAAAATCAGCCTTATGCAGGAGCTTGGTAGGTCATTTCCTTCCTACCGGGTCATAATGTTGCACGCTTAATAGCATACGACATTATGGCTATCCCAGTACAGTGCTGCATTAGTGAGCGAATGGTGCAATGCTGTATATACTGCTGTATGTGGTATTGTACCATTCTCACTCTCTCAGGCAGAGGACAAGACCTCTGCTGGGAGTGGGTTCCATCAACCAGCTGCTGTGGCTCTACGGACTGAGCCACAGCAGCAGGTAACCTAGGCAGTGCTTCTGAGACAGGGTTTGATTTCCGGTCCCAGAAACTTTTATTTTTGCAATCTTTGTGTACTCTGTGGCTTGACTCTCCCCCCTCGAGTTGAGAATCTATATTGGGGGGTTCAAGGGCATAGCCCCCCATAATGGGGGATGTGGAGGGCAGATCCCCCACAGAAAAAAGAGATATGCCACATGGCGAGAATCGTGCTGTATTGGCAGCACAATTGTGCCAAGTGGCATAATATCATGTTCGGTTATGATCCTGTGTCCATTCCCTTACATTTTTCCCTGTTCTCTGCAATAGTGACTCAAATGATGTGATGGTCTCATTTTACTAGCATGTCTCCTATTTCCACTTCTGTGACTAGGTCATCCTTATTGCTTAAGATTATTTGTAACATGGCTCTAAACAAGAGACTAAAATAACTAACGTGGATTGGATAAACAGCAACATCTGACCATTAAGCAACCATGGATTAGTTCTACAGTAGAACCATGGTTGCTTATGTAATACCAGAAAGAACCACAATAAAATACATAGCGCAGTTCTCTAATAATCCATGCTTGCTCCAGCAATTCTTTGCTCAAGTGCAGTTCTCATGGCAGCCCAACAGATGGCTGTAAAACAGTGCTGTGCTGCTAGCATCATTTCACAGCCATCGTAAAACAACAGAATTCCCTGATTTTCCCACCCAGTGGATCACCATTCGCAAGTGAAGCACAGAAGGAGAGCAATGCTTAATTTTAATGTCAACTTTTGTGTGTGTGGAGTAGTGGGCATCACTACCTTGGCAGGCATCCAATCAGATGTCCATCATGGGTCCCATAGTGGATCTCCTATGCATGTAGGCTCGGGTCTGAGTGCATGAATAGCCAGTGCAGGCACCCAGACCTGTGCAACCATGCCCCATCCCCATTGTAGCAGAAGCAGCCCCCCAACACATCTTAGTTCCAACCCTGTGTGAGTGTCAGCAGCCCACCTTAACACATTATAGTTACAACCCTGTTGTAGCAGAAGCATCTGCCCACCCAACACATTAGAGCCCCGACCCCATTGCAAATCATGAGTACCAATGTGTAGGACAAATCAAAATAGGTAACCCCCAACACACACACACACACACACACACACACACACACAGCAGTGCCCCAATGCAAAAATCTCCAACCCCCGACCCTGTACCCCAGTATAACAATTGGTGGCCAGTGGACCCGCCCCCCCGTCCACCTGCAGCACCAACAAACCCTCCTAAACCCCTATACCTGCCGGGCAATGCCTTGGGGGCCAGACGGCCAGTGGGACATCCCTCCTCATACATCCTCAGCCACCAGCCATCTAACAGATGCTGGGAGCTGCTGTTAATAGGCAGCATACTCTCAGCATCCATTGGATGGCCAGCAAACAAGGAGGTATGTGGAAAGACATGCCACTGGCTGTCCGTCCCATGGCACTGACTGGCAGGTATAGGGGTTGGGATGGGGATGTTGATGCTGTGGAAGGGTGGGGGGGGGTCCACTGGACAACAGTTGTAATGCTGGGGTACCAGATTGGGGGTCAGGTATTTGTGCACCAGGGCACTGCTATTTGTGTGTGGGGAGGGGTTAGCTATTTCAGTCTGTCCTACACATCGGTATCCATGTCTTGTAATGGGGTTGGGGCTCTAATGTGTTGGGGGTGATGCTTCTGCTACAATGGGGTCAAGGTTATAATGTGTTGTCGTGGGCTGCTAATGTTCACACGGGATCGAGGCTGTAATGTGTTGGGGGTTACTGATGCTCAAATGGGGTCAGGGTTGTAATGTGTTGGGGGAATGCAAATGCTCCCATGGGGTCAGGGCAGATCTGTTGGTGGGGTGCCGCTATTGCTGGTGCATGTGCGGATGATCGGTGCGTGTGTGTGTGGTGGGCACATACATCAGTTATGGCAGGGTCCCCTCTGATGTAACTGGTGCCCTCCAGCACCCCATGTTGCACAACATTATGCACCTTGATGAATTGAATGTAGTGCAGGCACAGCCTCGCATGCCCCCCACCCTCCCCAGCGCATTGCTGTCTACATGGTTGGGGATCAGGCATGTAGCTGACATCGGTACTGTCTGTGAATGCTGCTGGGGGTCTGTGGGACCCCGCTGCATGGCATTCATGCATAAGTATGCTTATGCACCCAGTTTCCACAGCACGTTTGTCTATTTTTTTCAAGTATGTGCTTCATTCTGGCTCCAAGTAGACAGCAGACTCCACACTTTTCTATATCTCTTTAGCACACTTGCCAGTCCATGAATATCAAAACTAAATCTCTATGACCATTATCTTCCTGTTTTTTAAAATATACTTACATCATCCTTGCTTGTGAAGCTCGGGTGGGGAGCTTGTCCGATCTTAAACTACTATGTTTTGTTTCAATCATTCATATTTGGTTCTCAGTTCTCTCTGACCAATATGTCATGTGCGGTACTTCTTCATTTCCCTGTTCAGTCAGTAGATCAAACTGCATCTCTGTGGGTAATGGTGTGCTCCCCTGCTGTCAATTACACTCCTGTTGGCTTGCTTCTTTCTCTTAACTGCTTCCTATTGTGAGTAATCAAGATTAGATGGTTATATGGGCAGCACAAAGCAAATATCCCACCATTAATGGTGATGAGTTTTCCTAAAGGTCTGTGACCTCATAAACTCATACAGATCTATGAACCTATCAACTATGAATTACTGGTTCCTTGTTCTATGTGCCTCCTGTCTTCCATAATGTTTCTTTTGTCCCTTTACACTTTTATTTTTTTTTGTTTTGTTTTCAGGGCTGCTTTTAATGGCCTCCATGTCCGTTTGCATATGATTACCCTCAATTATTCTTCTAACAGAGTCATTCTGTCAATTTGCTGCTCAGCAATGATATACTTTTCACTGACAATGTCTCTCAATGAGTTGCCTTTGTCTCTGATTGTGCACAGTTGACAGTTTCTGAAGTACTGTAGTTTAGTTCCTCCATTGTAGCTCTAGTCATTACTAAGATTTTTCAACTGCATGATGTAATTTCAATTCCACTGAGTACTGTTGTGTGCCACAGACCTGTAGGTTTCCACTAGAATAGATGGTCTACTCAAGTGTCATCCCCTTTACTTCTCAACAGTTTGAGTACTGAATCTTAACCAAAGTAGCGAGCATCCTCCCTGAATAACTTTTCTGTTTAGCAGACTACAATTTTATGTGTTATATGCAGCTTTCAATCCAACCTGTGACTTAAGTTACTCTGCTGTAACTGCATTGGTCATACCCAGTGCTTGAAGTTTAATATAAACATAGCTGAGCTGATTGTACCCAATGCTTGAAGTTTAATATAAACATTATTGAGTTGGTTGTACGCCGTGCTTGAAATTTAATATAAACATTATTGAGTTGGTTGCACCCAGTGCTTGAAGTTTAATATAAACATAGCTGAGTTGGTTGTCCCCAGTGCTTGAAGTTTAATAAAACATTATTGAGTTGGTTGTACTCGGTGCTTGATTTTTTAAATTTGTTTAACCAGGATTAGCACACTAAACTGAAAGCTTTTTTATAGGTGCAACCTGGGAGCACAGAAAAATTAAGTGACTTGCTCTGGGTCACGCAGTATGTAAACTGAAGCTGGGGGATTCAAACCCAGGACTGGTCTACTAAACATCACCAGATTTGTAGGTCAGAGCCTTAAACCACTGCGCTCTACTGCCCATCTCTTTTTCATTGAAGTTTAATATGAACATTACTGAGATGGTTGTACCCAGTACTTGAAGTTTAATATAAACATAGCTGAGTTGGTTGTACTCAGTGCTTGAAGTTTAATATGAACATTACCGAGTCTGGTTGTACCCAATGCTTGAAGTTTAATATACACATTATCGAGTTGGTTGTTCTCAGTGCTTGAAGTTTAATATAAACATTATTTATTTATTTATATATTTGAGATAATCAGAAAGACCTTTGAGTCAAAGACTCATTTACAAAGGTTCCATGTCATACATAAAGAACAGGGAAACAATACAGGTTTTACAGGATGTTAGTACCTAACAAGGATCATACACAGTAATGGAAAACAATTTTTCCTTATCAACACATGGTGGCACATTTGTTATTGAGTTGTTTTTCCCCAGTACTGGAAGTTTAATATAAACATAGCTGAGTTGGTTGTACCCAGTGCTTGAAGTTTAATATAAATTCCCTTTTTAATTTAAAATGTGTTTATTTGTGCCTCGCTTCTAATGAGGCTCATTTCATAAGTGGCCACACTATCATTTGGCCATTTTTTTTTTTTTATTGTAACTTTTTTTTGAGTTTCACATTTCTACAAAACTTAAAGAGCAAGAATCTACAAATGGTTACAGAGTGCAGTTTTAACAAACAGTGAACACTGTATACAACATTCTGAGCAACATCCTGAGATGGTAACTAACTGTACCTGGGGTGAACTGTACCTAGTTGGGAGGTCCCATCTGCTATCTATGAATGAGGAGAGCTAGGTTGTGAGTGGTAGGTACTAGCTTCACCATTTGAGTGAGTCTCAGGAGATAGTCTCCTTATCCTGATTTGTGAGCTTCAGGGCATCCTGTAGGATCCTGCAGTGAGTACGACTCCACTTTGTACCTGGAACTCTGGGCCTTCTAGCATAAACAAAATTAAACACAATGAGTACCAGATGCTACTTAACAGCTGGATTACAAACATACTGTAGATTATTCAGGACACATTTAATCTTGCAAGGAATTGCTTACTTGCTATTCTACACCAATCCAGATACAGTTTAGGTTGAAGAAAGGGAAATGATCTGAAGTGAGGGTGATTTGGGTGATGTGGTAGGGTGGGGCTACTCTAGCATACCCAGCCAGGGAAGGAAGGCAAAGGAGACAGTGTGGAGCTCTGTCCAGCTGGTAGAAACCAATTTAGCCCATGCCTGTTGGGGGGAGGGCTGGTGTATGCCATGTATGGGCCCCAGCAAGCATGGAATTTAGGCATTTGGTTCAGCTGTGAGTGGTATAGCCTGTTCACCCCAGCTAGAAATGTAAGAGAGGAAAGGATTTCTGCAAGGGTTTGCACCAGCATGGATCTCCCCTTACAGAGGATAGCTCTTTTGGTCTGCAGGGCAAGGAGAGCAAGCCATCTGTACTCCAAGGCTTTAAGCTGAGGAGCATCTGTTTTGATTCTCAGTAGAAAGAACAAAGCTGAATGAGGGAGCTGTGTCCAGAGGACCAGGCCACCTGTGTGGCAGATTTGCCACCAGGAGTTCTGGATCTTGGGGCATGCCCAAAGTATGTGGTACAGGTCTCCCCCTGATGCAAGGCATCTCCAGCATCTATCATTATCTAGAAGTTTGGCCTTGTGCAAGACAGCTAGAGTTCTGTACCCTGCATGTGAGATTTTATTCTGTATTAGTCTGCTACGGCCATCTTTGCACCATCCATGGGTGTCCTCCCATGCCCTGCACCACTGTGTCTCGGTGATCTTGCAACCCATCAGTCGCTCCCACCTACACCTGGATTCCTCTGATTGGGAGTGGAGGGCGCCCCTTAGTTTTGCATATATTTTACCAGCTAGGCCTGTTAAATGGGCTAGCCAGCAGGAGACCTCACTCAGGGGTTGTGGTGTGGCATAGGTTTTCAGTAGAGGGCGAACTGCTTCCCTGATTTGGAGGTATCACCAAAAATCCTTCTTCAGGAGCCCCCACCTCTCTTGCAGTGCAAGAAATGGTGCAACTCTGAGGTGAGGAAGGTCCAGAATATCCTCAACTTCAGAGATACCCGTGATAACCAGTGGGGCCAGGAGATTGTCTTGTTATCCACTGTGATATTCAGGTTCTGCCAGAGGGAGGCTATGGAAAGCTGCAGTGGTGATAGCCCCAGTCCTTAGTGAGTGCAATGCCGGTAGATGACTGAGGGGGCCATGGTGCGGTGTGGGCGTCCTGGGCCACCTTTGATTTGGTACAGTAGTGAGGTTACTACTGCAATATGAGCCATTGACTTCTCCATATCCAGCCACTGTGGGGAGAGATTTGACCATGGACAGAGCCAATGCATCATCTGAGCTATCTGAAAAGCCCATTTATAGCCCTCCATCCATGGAAGGTTCCAGCTTCCCATCAACCAATTCACCCTCAGCTTGTTGTGGCTGAAATGTGGCTTTGTGCCCTCCCAGAGGAAGTCTCCAATTAGCTTATCAATAGCTTTGGGCCACTCAATGGGGAGATCTAGGGGGATGTGGGAAAGGAGATAAAAGAATCTGGGGGAAGTGATTATTTTAATAGCTACAATCTTACCAGCTAGGGTAAGGCGCAGAAGCCTCCATCTGTTAAATTCATTTTTGGAGGTTTGCAACAGAGGTTGGAGGTTGGTCTCTCACATGCTGTCAACCTTAGGGGTGACCTTGATACCCAGGTATGTAATCCCATGTGGGGCCCACAGAAGTTCTGAGTCCAAGGCGATGTTCTGATGACAGTACTGGTTAAGCAGCATCACCTCAATCTTAGATTGGTTCAGGCAGAGACCAGAGTACTGGGTAAATGAATCAAGGATTGTGAGGAGGGGTGGGAGAGAGGCTTAGGTATCTTCCAGGGGAATAAGGAGGTCATCCACATACATCAATGTTGCATATCTCCCAGCAGCAATACCCATTCCTATGATGTCAGGATGTTGGCAAATAGCTGCTGCCAGGGGTTCCACTGCAAAAATAAAAAGTAATGGTGAGAGGGGACAGCCCTGTCGGGTCCCTCTCTCCAGGAGGAAGGGGCAGGTAATAGCTAATTAGTGGTTACCCTGGCCATTCTACCAGCATAGATAGCGTGCACCCATGATCTATATCTTTCACCCCCTCCCAGGTTAGCCAGGACCATTTGGAGGTAGCCCCATTCCAGGGAGCCAAATGCTTTCTCAATATCAACTGCAATGGTGGCTGCTGGGGTTCAGAGATCTTTTGCCCTGTGCATGAGGTTCATCAGAGATCTTATGTGATCTGCACTTTGCATTCCTGAGAAGAAGCCCACCTGAGATGAGTGAATCAGACAGATCAGTAGGGAGCTCAACCTAGTAGCAAGCACTTTGGCATAAAGCTTGTTATCTACGTTAATCAGGGAAATTGGCCTATAGCTCCCCGCATCTGTAGGATCTTTCCCTTTCTTGGGAATGGCCATGATTATGGCTTCTCTCAGTGTGGGCGGCAGATATCCGAGTGTTTCTATCTTGGCATACATCTTTGTTAGTGTATGGGCTGTCTGATCAGAGCAAGCCTGGTAGAAGTCCACCATGAAGCCATCGCCATCTGGAGACTTCCCTTCCCAGTCTGTAAGGCCTGTATGGCCACCCGGACCTCTTCCTCTGTAATCGTGGCATTCAGTTCCTGGATTTCTTGCTGTGTTAGTTTGGGAAGGGATACGCTATTCAAGAAGGGTTGGGACCCACTTGGGGGACCAATGTGGGTAGAGGTGTATAGGCCTGAGTAAAATGATGCCATTACTTTATTAATTCCTTGCAGACTTGTCACTATTTGTCCCAACTGGGACTTCAGACCAGGGAAATCCCTTTCCACCTGCCGCTCCACATCTGGCAGGCTAGCACTTTGCCCCCCTTATCACCCCCTTCCCAAAATGTGTGCCTAAGTCTTAGGATAGCTGTCTCAGCCTTCCTGGTCAAAAGCTGATTGATTTCCAGTCTAAGCCCAAGAACTTCTCTCCCTATAGGAGAATGTGGTGTAGGGGAGGCCACGTTCTTGTACGCTAATTTGGCTTACACAAATCTTGACTCTAGCTCTACCAGTTGTCTTTCACTGTCTCTGTGTTTAGCTGAGGCATAGCACATAATTTTCCCTCTAATGGTGGCCTTGAACGCCTCCCAAGTGTTCCCTGCTGAGGCATCTGCAATGGGGTTATTGTCCAAAAACAGGGAGGCTTCCCTTTGTATCCAGGTAACAAACTCGGGGTCCTCTTGAGGATAGGGTCAAGTCTCCAGATACCCCTCAGGGGAGGGCAAGGCCCCATGTAAAATGGAGTTGGACAGGGGCATGGTCAGATACCAACCTAGAGAGAATGGAAGAGTCTAACAGGTTCTGTGTCAGCGAGGGAGAGGTCAGCCAGAAGTCTGTTCTGCTATGGGAGGCATGTACCTCTGAGTGGAGGGTGTAGTCCTGGGAGTGAGTGTGGAAGAGCTGTCATGCATCAGTCAGCCAAACATCTGTTATTAGCTGGTGCAATGCACAACTTCCTCTGGTGTGGGACTCTCTACTGGATGCATTTCTACCAACCTGGGGGATTAAGGTAAAATTAAAGTCACCCCCCCAGCTGCAGGGAACAATTGGGTATGATGAAAACACTGATGGCCCCTGATAATACATGGAAGAAGTTCAGATCATCCTGGTTGGGGGTGTAGATATTACACAAAGCTATTGGACCCATGGGGGTACTGTAGTTAGTCATTACCCACCTGCCTGCCTTGTCTGCCACCGATGCAGTCAGGGACCATTGGAGGGACTTGTGGATAAGTATAGCCACACCTTGTTTCCTCATTGGGACCCCAGCATGCACCTTCTGCCCTACCTAGTCCCTCAGCAGTGAGGCATGATCATTCTGTATGAGCTAGATGTCTTGGAGAAGGGCCTCCTGAGACCTCCGCCACTTTAGATGCGAGGGGACCTTTTTTCCTTTTGACAGGGGTATTTAGTCCTCTGACATTCCATGTGTGACATGCAATCTCACCCATGGTCCATCAGGGGGATAATTATAGTCAGACTCAGTGTAGGCAGAGCAATAGCGGCTGAGGCAAGGTAGCCCTTCTTCAAGTGGGGCAAGTCGCTGTACATGTTTCTAGTGAAGCACATATAGATCCAGCCTGTTTACACCCTCACAATTGCCCCATGGCAGCTCCTTCAAAACAATCTAATCCTTCTCCCTAGATGTGAGAAGGTGGGATCAATGAAAGCAGGTGTATCTCAGCACTAAATTAATTTACACAATTTCCAAACAAACAACTATATCCATTATTGTTAACCAAAAGTTATCTTGGGGTACAAGCCTGACCCATGGCCGGCTGCAACCTGCGCTAACCCTGGGGGGTATGGGTGGGATATATATTCCACGCTGTCTACGCAATCCCTAGCAAAGGGACACATTAGGGGTAGGCCACTATTTGCTGCTACCCAGGGCTGCTAATATCTAGGACAATACATCTCAACAGCTGATCTGATCTTTGATCCATTTGGGGGTAGCCCCCCCTTTCCCTCCTTCATGCTCCTATGCAGTCTGCCCTCGAGGGCAATATGCTGGGGTGGCAGGCACAATTCAGGGGGACCCTTGGGCCACTGGCCCATTGATTAAAACCAATTTATGGACTGCAAGTGTGAACTGGGGGAGGAATATGGAGAGAGCTACAGGGTAATCAGTCCATAGGAGTGGGTGAGGAAGAGAGGGGAAGGTACACACTGCCCTAGTTCAGCCCACCAGTCCGGGGCTGCTAGTTAAGCTAGTCCTTGTATACAAGCTGTTCATTATGTCAGTCGATTCTCAGTACCAGATATGTCATGCTAAGTGTGCAATCACACACCCC
This sequence comes from Neoceratodus forsteri, assembly GCA_016271365.2. Lineage (NCBI taxonomy): Eukaryota > Metazoa > Chordata > Ceratodontiformes > Ceratodontidae > Neoceratodus > Neoceratodus forsteri. Next base: position 797,003,937 of record CM057459.1, on the reverse strand, counting down.
AGACTCCTAATAAAAAGGACTGAGAAAAGGAGGGACTATAGAGCCAGTACACTGGGGAGTTGGGACTCTGAGGGGAGGGGGTCCCACCGCTACCTGTAGCCCTTGCCAATGCTCTGCCACCTTTGTGGGACGGGTGTCCTATTCCAGATGGAGTATGTACAGAAGGGGGGAAGGGAGGCCCACCATGGTTAGGGTGCTACTCCTGCAGTTTACATGTCACACTTAGTTGCAAGAGTGATACTGGGCGGCAGGTGGGAAGGGAGGATCACGCTAGAATTGTTTCCCAAACATACAACTGGTTTTGCCCCATTTCCATAGTTACCCTGGTCAGTATAAATATATTGTGAGAGGTTCGGTTAATAAGAGAGAATGTCCCTCGAGACTGGGGTTGAGCCAGAGGGGAATAGGGCCGAACTTACAAGGCCTATTCCATTGTACAGTTGCATCCCTAGTATAGTCAGGAGGGTGGTCATGTTCTTAGTCAGATCTCTGCTGTGGTCATCAGTGGAGAGATCAACCCCCCCCATCCTCTGAAACCTGCCCTCCTCCCACTATATGCAACCCTCATAAGCTCTACCTCCAAGAAGAGAAGACTGCACTTATCTGATATCACCTGCCTTCGCCCGGCTTCATGTTGAAAGGTGGTTATGCTGGTCCCCCTCTTCTGATCCTTCCAAGCCCCACTGCTGTGCCATTAGGAGAAAGGGACCTGCAGCACTACTGAAGTCCTCGGCCTCCATTAATAGGGTACTTTCCACAGTTGAGGCCCAGGATTGCTGTCCTGGGCTTAGGCCCTGCAATGGAGGAGGGGGAATCACAAAGTGCATATCTGGGTCTTCTGTCTAACTGTGGGAAGGCGAAGGTTGCTGGAGTGGCGCCAACCTATTTTGGGAAAAATAGTGTCTGACAGTCTCTAAGTTCTGGGCCAGCTCCTCCACTTCTAATCCTTTGCTGTAGACCACAGCATGCTCTCTTTTGATCAGCTGGTCCCTCCTTAGGTTTCTGGAGTGTTGGGATCTTTTTTGGGACTGGGGGATGGGGATCATTGGTCTTCTCTGGCCTCTGACTCACTGTTGTGCTCCTTGGGGCTCTGATGGGGTGTCCCCCCCTTCTCTCTCTGGTAATTGGAAGGAGTACTGCTGCTGCAGCAACCTGCTCCTTCTGCCTGATGTGGAGCTGGAAGATGGTCTGTTCGCTGAAGGCCAGTTCCTATCCAAAAAACTCCATGGTTGCCTCCGATGTGCTGAATTGCAGTGTGATCCCGTTATGGGTTAGCATCAGGATGGCAGGGTACCTTAAGGACAAAGGGATCTTGAGGTAGTGAAGATGTTTCCTTGCCTCAGTAAACTCCTTCCATTTCTGGGCGAGATCCCTGGAATAATCTTGAAAGAGCAGGATCCAATGGCCATTACAGTTCAGGGCAGTAAGCTCTCTTGCCCTCGCCTGAATAGCTTCTTTCTCGGCAAAATTTAAAAAAGTGCCAGTATTGATCTCAGCCTTTCCCCATCTAGTGGCTGAGGTTGCAGGGATCTGTATGATCTCTCAATTGTAAGTTGGGTGCCTTCAGGAAGTTTAATGACATTTCGGAGGGCATTCTGGAGGAAGTTTGTTGTCTGGCCCTGTTCACTGCCCTCCGGGAACCCCAGGAGCCACAGATTGTTCCTGCAGCTCTTGTTCTCAAGGTTGTCCCCCTTTTCCTGCAAGGCCCAGATCTGCTGGGCCTGCTCACACATAGTAAAGCAATGGCCATTGAGTGTTTTATCTTGAGCTAGAGATTTTTGCTCGACATGGCTGATCCTTAAGTACAAGTGATGCAAAGCGAGGGTGGTGTTATTGGAGGTGATTGTAATCTCCTCCATTTGTTGCATGAGGGTAGCGAGCATTTCCATCATGGAGGGCTCCATGTTTACCTTGTTGCGACTCACCATGTGGTCCCAGGGTGGAAGAACTGAACTTGGAGCTGGATAGACTCAGCGAGAACCGATTGCCAGGAGAAAGCAATCTGCCGTGAATGGACACTTTCCGAGACACACCGATAAGGTTCTAAACTTAGCACTATGGCTTAGAATGTATTTTTATCAGATTTTGAGCCCCAGGTAGTCAGCAGTGACAGAGTCAAGAAGTCATCTTTTTAGACCGCTTAGCCACGCCCCATCATTTGACCATTTTCACACCATGACACTTCCTCGCCCACTCACAAAGAGCTCCGAACTGTGAAAATGGATGGCATTTTATATTTCCATTCCCAGTGGGCTCCTTCCCTTCCTGTTTAAGGAATATATTTAAACCTCAGCATGCCTCGTCGTCTCTCATTCCAAGTGAGTAACACACCAAAAGCAGTTAGGATCTATAGCACTCCCCTTTTTTCAGGTGCAGTGTTTACCTTGCATTAGTCTTTTGCTGCAAGGTGTACTTATGCTATTTTATTCTCTATTCCCGGATGTTAAAGTAAAAGCAAGCTGTCACCCAATAATTTTCAGCCATCTGTTGTTTCTTACTTAGCTAGCTGCACTGCAGTAGCCCTCTTTATCCCCTGGAGCATTAATTTTAAATTATTTTTATTGCTTAATTAAACAACCCTGCTTGGCTAAGAATGATGTCAGTGCAGAATCAATGGTTCAGTAGCCTGCTTACTTGCCTCTGGGGCTGCAGGAGCAGAAGATTGGGGGTTTTAGCCCCAACCAAGGCTTTGAATAATACACAATACTGACAGGGTAGTGCAGCACCAGGGAGGTGCAGCATTGCTGAGGTGCTGAGCTTCAGACAAGATGTTAAACTGAGGTCCCTTCTTCCCGTCTCTGGTGGCTGTCCTAGTGAAAGATAAAGACCCCATAGCACTTTCCTGTAAGAAATGAGGATTTTCCCCAGTGTCCTGGTGAACATACCCCTGTCAATAAAACAGGTGTATATATCCCATCCACCAGGATGTACCTGGAAACAAGAAGTCACAGCTCAATGTGCCTTTTATATTCAAATATTATAAATATAATAAATGTCATGATTTTTAAATCTATAATTTTTTTTTGTTTAAGAATGAATTACATTTATCAAATAGCAGATCATCTTATAAATCAGGATGGCTTTGGTCCTCATCCATCCCATTTAATTTGTTATCCAAATACTGCTTCCACATTTGAGTTGTCTATGGTGCGTGGATCTTGATAGATTAATAAGGAAATCTCTTTTCAAAAGAATGATAAAAGGTCTTTGTTGTATAATAAATACCAATGTCTTTGTTAGCAGCCATCCAAAGATAATCTAAAAGAATCATCCAAAATACTGGAAAGAATGGCATATGACCAGTTGATAAGTTTTCTTAAGTTTAAAGCTTTTTAAACACATCCATAGGGCATTTATCTCAGTTCCACTGCTACAGCACTTTACTGATGACATTTACAGTGGGCCTATTCAGTGTTTTCGATTCAACTTACCATTCGATCCATTTAAACAAATTAAGCTATCTGGCCTCCAGGATTCTGACATATCTTGGTATAAATCTTATTCAAATAAAGCAGTATGTGCCTTAATCAATATTTAACCAGCGAGAACCAATATGCTGTAGTAGTACTTCATCAGTCAGAGATGCAAAGAAAAATCAAAGAAGTATGCACCAAATGTTGTTTGCACTGGTGTCAAACTATATGTGACATATCAGGCTCACTAGTCAGTCTGTTGTTATGCTGCTTTTGTGAGGGTTGAATTACATGATAATTAATAACTTTTTCTTCAACCCGGGCTAGGTAAGGGGTTGGGGGGGGTGCATGTTCAGGTTTTCATGTACTGTCATTTCCTAAATGCTTTACTTGAACTTTGTGAGTTCTGTATCATATACCATCATTCTGATGACACAATTCTATGTTGAAGTTCTAACATTGTAAAAGCTGTAAAAGCACTAAATAAGATCTTACAATTTAACTTTTTCACTATGTGCATACTGCAATGGACCTGCATAGGCAGGTCGGCACCTGTGCTCGGCACATCCACAACAGTAAGGACTCCATGAGACTTAAAGGAGAAGGAGGAGTCCCAGATTCTGGCACCAGGTAAGCAGATCTGTTGGAGATCTCATGGTAGAGAGACCTGCTGTGCTGGGAGGTGGGTGCAAGATGTGCCACTCCAACCCTTGACAGGAGAAAGTAAACTATGAAGAGGGAACTACTGAGTTCCGTCAAGAAAGAGAGTGGCAACTGTGTGTAAGCTGGCGTGAGCATGATGCTGTAGATCCAATGCAGAACCACAAATTGAAACTGAGGGCTGAGCCAGGTCCTATAGCAGAGACTACAGCCAAGAGTCAGGCTGTCACCATTCTATGGGCTTGGATGCCAAGACATGTGTGGCTTGTTCTGGGACCACAGCAGTCAAGAGAGAGAGAGAGAGAGAAGAGAGAACAGAAGAGCTAGTGACTCATTGAAGACAGGTGGGGAGAGTCCATAGAGGGAGTCTGCACGTGTAAGGGACACCCTGTGGAAGCAGAGTTCCAGTGGCGTACTGCATCAAGAAGAGTCATTTGGGCCCAGGAACCATAAGTAAACCACAGTGCAGCCCTGCTTTAAGGGTCAGACATCACCTGTTTGTTTACTGTGTTTGCAAGTTAGCCTTTGGACCCAGGGGTGGACTGACCAGTTGGGCTACTGGGCACAGACCAAGGGCCCAGGAGGCAAAGGGACCCACCCACTGCCCGGCACAAAGATCTTCCTCTCCCCACATCATGTGTCTGGTTCTCAGAGCCCCGGATGTTGCTGAAGCATTGCCAAAAATGTGGGTGTGTTAATGAATGTGTATAACCAGGGGATAGTTACAGCAAGCTGACACTCTATGTCACCCAATTAGAATAATGAAGCTGTCTGTCTCTATGTCAGAGTCTCATTGAAGTCTCACTTGGCTTGGAAAAGAGACAACGTGACTCTGCTGTTCCAGATTCCTCGAGTCCTATTGCTTGCCTATGCGTTACTGACTTACCACCCCCCCATGTAGAAATGGTGTGAGACACTGCGAGCAGCAAGAACGAGTAACGACTCCACCAAGAGCTGTGGCACAGGTCAGACCTCACATGCAGCATGGGTGGCCATGGCTTCCCCCAACACATTGTCACTCCAATCTGTAGGCAGGTAAGTTGGGACTTCAGCAGGTGGCAATGTGACAGGACCTGGTCACCTATTTCCAAGATTCATTCCAGTGCAAATGATGCATAGTCTATAGAAGTAAACCCACTAGGAAAGAATCGGACAGACTGGCCTAAATACATAACAAGACAAGAGTCAAGGTAAGCCAACTTTTTTTGTTTTTAACACCCTGAACTGCAGCAGTTTTTTTTTAAACTCACTTGGAGAACAAGCTCCAATAAAGGTATAGCAACTCTCCAGAATGGAATTCAATCAATCTATCAATCAATCAATCAGTCAATCAATCAATCAGGCAAACTTTATTTAACCAGGCATAACACTATTGAGCAAGCTTATTTTCAAGATGGTCCTGGACATAGCAAAATAAATCACAGGCAGTTACAAGGCAGGAAAATAAACACTGTACATATGAGGAGCTAAGACAGGCCTAAACAGTGAGGACTAACTCAGTTAAGAGCTAGTTATAGCACACTAAATAAACAAACAGGCAATAAAAAATCTAAAGTTATGGCGGTTCGATCCTGGGTACTTGCTAGGATACATGGTCCGGTGGTTATTCTAGGATGAGACTTGGGATAGGGAGGGTGGGGTATAGGAGACAGGGGTAGGTAGGTAGGGTGATATTGGCTGGGGGTTGAGAAGGGAGGTTGCAAACACAATGGGTCCCCACTAATAGGAAAGGAATTATTCCTTGTCAGCAGAATCAGAAGAATAATAGCGTAATAAAAATTAGCTTGCTCTATATAAAAATATAGAAACACAGAAACTGTCAGCAGAAAAAGACACCTTTGACCACCTAATCTGACTCTGTCCTAAATTTCCCTACCTCCTGTCACTGTGTTACAGGTCCCTGGAGAGACATAACCAGGGCCACTAGAAAATTGCATTCGCAATTTTTATGCGGAATTCGCAATTTTCACCATTCTCCACAAAAAAACTGACATGTTCTGCAATTTCTTGCAATTTTTGAGTTTTTATATTGAACTTTGTAAAAAGTATTAACATTTTTAATAAAGTACTCTCAAATATATTGACAATTTTGCATGCAGACTTGGGTTTGGCCGAAACAATGCAGTGCAAGGTAGGGCAAGGATTTTATGTGACACTGATTTATTTTGAATCCTTGTCTTGTTTGGTTTCAGAGTCCACTGGCCAAGCTTAAGTGCACTTAAACACTTAACATTCATTCTGTGTTGCAGCAGTCTATCAGACAATGTTTTGTTGCCACACAAACTGAAACAAAAGATGGGAGAAAAGGTGCAAATTATCCCATTCACTTAAATGGGGTGCTAGCTATGAAGCCTTTTTGTAAGTGGCAGGACAAGTTTTTCTTTGTGAACATACTTTCATTCAGATTAGTTTTGAGTCAAACAGTTGAGGATTTTTGTATGGCCCTGCCAATTCTAAACTTAAATAAGCTAGTTGCTAACAGTGATCTCACTCTTAGCAACAACCCCCTATATGCTCACATTCAAAGACTACAAAAATACCTGACTAAAGTCTAAAAACAAGCTTATAAAACACAAAATGTATTTGAACATGTATCTTTAAACAAAATCAGTGCAGCCAGAGTAAAACAAAGGTAAATTACATGGTACCCTGACTACTGTATGATGCAGTAAAAATGGATGGGTATTTTTTAGTAACTGCGTAATGACCACTAGGCACAAGTGCCTGTTTTCAGGTACAACCCAGGAGCACTGAGGAGATTAAGTGACTTGCTCAGAATCACACAGTATTCAAGTGGAGCTTGTAGGAATCAAACCCAGGTCTGTTAATTGTCATCAACTTATTCACAGTTTGTTACTCTAACCTCTAGACCATGCTGCCAGTCTCAATAACCCCCAGATTTAATGTTTAAATATGTGATTTCAAAAATAGTGTATGGTTCCTACAGTACAAATTATGACCATTAAGCACTTTAACAACATTTTACTAAAACTCAATTATTCACCACTCTAGCTGCTTATTTTTGTCTTGTACCAAAGTGGGTGAATAGCTGGTAGAGCACTGTAAACAGCTGTTGATTAGGCTACATTATTCTACAGTCAGAAACAAATAAAACATATTTTTTCTGGCTTTATTTAATATTGATTTGCTGTGGTTCACTTTACAGAATCTATTTAGTACTGTATTAGGCAGATGCTTTTAAATTTTAGAAGACAGGCAACGCTTGCGATAGCTTATCAGCTTGGTATTCTTTTTGGAACATAAACTTTCCTTTATGTTTTAAACATATTCAGGTGTCAGTGTATTCATTTAGCAATTTATACTGACTAATATAAGTTGCAGAAAATATTAAAAGAGTTATTGTGATGCACTAAGGGGGCCCAAATATTCAAACTGCGCCAGGCTGTGGCGCAAACTTGGGCGAAGCGCAACTTGGCTGTGCAGGGGCGTTGACTGGGTGATATTCAACAGAGCTACGCCATGGCACAGCATCATTGAATATCACACCCTGGCCACCCGCAGTGTGCATGGCGCAGTGGCACTGCGGCAGTGCAAGTGGCCAGAGTGGAACAGGGGGATACGCTAGCTCAAGTTCCATGCGCTATGCGCAGCAACCACGATATTCAAAAGTGCACATGCACATGGGGCCATAATGTATGCAAGGCACAAATGGGTCCCTTTGCATGTCATTATGGCCCCATTTGCATGCAGGTGTGCCAATCCCCGGTGACTTGCACCTGGCACCCTGCCAGGCAGCAGCTGTCAGGACTGATGCCCCCTGCACAGCAGGCAATGTGCCTCACAGCCCGATTGCTGGCTTCAGTATAAATAAAAATAATCCAATATCCCTGGTGGTCCAGTGGACCACTGTCTGCCCAATCACGGGCATTTGTAATCAAAAACAGAAGTGTGTCCAATATCCCTGGTGGTCCAGTGGACCGCTGTCTGCCCGATCGCGGGCATTTGTAATAAAAAGAAAAATTCAGTCCAATATCCCTGGTGGTCTAGTGGTACCCCTCCCCACCCACCCACTGAGCCCCACCGCCTGCTCCCCACCCCAGTCAGCAGGCAGGCGGCACCACCCTGTATGCCACCCACCACCCACCGACTGACACCATAGGTTGTACGCCCATTGGTCCACAGCGTGAACTATTGGCGTAGCTCCATAATATACTACACATTCCAGATATGTGAATGGATCCATTCATATATCTGGAATGTGTCAATATAATATGGGCTACATACTCATACTCATGGCTCTGCACATCCAGGCTGAATATCGGGCTGTGCAAGTGTACATGCGACATGCCCCCCCACCTGCACCTGCATACATTACTGATGCGCCCCGGCGCATCGGGATTTGTGCAGGCGCACTTTTCCCTTTTGAATATCGTGCCATGGCACATCAGTGGGTTGTGCATGGCACAACACTGTTGCGCCATGTGCAACCCTTTTGAATATCTGGGCCAGGGTCTATAGTCGAACCCCCACAATTTCCTGCAATTTTTACAAAATGCTCCACAATTTTGGGTAACCTTTTCTGCAATTTTCCAGTGGCCCTGGACATAACTTTGAGTACTATATACAGTACACAAGTTCTTAGCTTTGGAAGGACAGGAATAGGTTAGGGACACAGAGAAGGGGACAAAAAATGATTCATGGCTAGCAGGGGAAAAATGTATGAGGAGGATTCAAAATCTAAATATGTTCTCCATGGAGGACAGGAGGTGTAATATGAAAGAGCCGTACAAGTTTCTACATGGGTTTGATAGGGAGAACTGTTCTGAATTATTTACAGTAAATTAACACTTGGCAACCAGGAGCTATAATTATAAATCAATAGGAGGTACATTCAGGAGGGATGTGAGGAGATTCTTTTTTACAGACAGAGTAGTGACAAGTTGAAATAGCTTACCTAGCACTGTGGTGGATGCTGGTTCTATTGCTGGGTTCAAGACAAGCTGGGACAGATTCAGTGGATAGTGAGTAGGTGGGGCGAGAGGACTGGAAATGGGGGGAGATCATGGTGGCCATATGGATAAAGATGAAATGCCCTCAAGCCCATTAACCTAAGACAGTTGTCGACAACAGGATATGGCTTATAGACAGGGTTCTTGGGCAGACTGGATGCATCTCTGGTCTTTTTCTGTCTGAATATATATATGTTTCTATCTGCATGCTTGCATAAAAAACAAGGGGACTCCTCTTTTCACCACAGCATCAGCAGTTTTAATTATATTTCTCTTGGCCCACTGCACAGGTCACTTGAACATGAAATGGCACCGTTCATGCAACAGAGGACTCATTGATTATTGGTCTCACCGTACTAAACTCTTTTGTCTCACTCTTTTCTTCTCTATACTTACACCACTCAATCTTTCCATAACCTCTCCTGAACTCACTTGACCTCCCAGTGCATACGTAACTGTTGCTGCCCCTGCTCATGGATAGTGAAGTAATTTGAAATACAGTGCATAAGAAAGGCACTATAGGAAATTAAATTCTATTCCTTCATTTCCTTTTAAATTGCATTTCACCTTTTATAATTTAGGGCATATACATTGTTTGTACTGGTTCACACCAACGTGAACATATGAGTCCAACATTAGCATTTAATAAAAAAAATAAAACTAGAAATTCAAGGATTTTGTGTTTTTTTGAGACTTTTGCTTCAGTTCTACTTCAAATCAAGAGTTGCTTGGAAATTGCTGTATTCACTACAGTGTATCCAATCCATTGTGTCTGTTCACTCCCATTATGTATCTGATTAGAAACGTGCTCATATACTGTACACTGGATTATTCAATCCATAACCATTAGATAAGATCAGCCTTCGAACATATGCCATACATTATACATGGCTGGTTAATCTGAGCAACTATGTGAGATTAGATGGCTTTGTGTGGGTTTGAAATCTCCAGTTCGGCTCTGTTAGCTATAGTACTGGAACAAGAGAAATACGTCACAAGAAATGGCGGTAAGAGTTCTTTAAAAATAGGCCACTAGTCTCTTACCTTCATTGAATCTTTTTTTGCCATACATCAACAATGTTGCCCAAACAAGAATCCAGGAGCATTGCAAAAACGTAGTTCACAGAAAAGTTTGCCAGGCCTCCCTGGAAGAAAATATAGAAGCGTTGTCTTTTGTTTTCCTTTGTTCTCCCCACAACTGCAGGTGAGCAAAGGGTCATGTGCTCGGGTAGGTGCAGTATTTAAAAGTCCACAAAAGGGCAGCACTCACCCAGATACTGCAGTTACTGCACAAACAGGGGTGTATCTCTAACTATGGAGTATAAAAAGAGTGCCCTCATTCTCCACTCACAGCTGTGAGGAATAGTTTAATAATAATAGAAAAAGGCTATTGCTCATGACGCCAGCAATCCAGGTTCAGAAGTGAGCTCGAGTCATCCGGGGATAGCTGGGGAGGAGAATCGAGTATCCCAGAGGATGCTCTCCTCCTCCTCTCAGGAGGGTATACCATGTACAAGGTGACCGCGATTGAGCACTTTCAAAAAGGGTGACTCAATCACGGTGCCTATGTACAGGGCTACCTGGCAGGGTAGTGACCAGATACAGGGGTAGGCGAGCAGAGCAACGGGATGTCGCTGTATATACATGCGCATGGGGGGCGGGACCATGTCACGTGACAGGCGGAAGGGAAGTGAGGGTATGTGGGGTGTATTGTGGCAGTTGGCTGACAAGCTGGCCATGTGGCATTATGGGTAGGTGGTGGGCTGGGGTTGGGAGGATTCTGGGCTTGATCGCTTTTTGCACGGGTCAGGTTTTTTAATTTTTTTGAAGTTTTACACCACCCCCCGACATGCACCCCCCGAGTTGAGAATCTTAAGTAGGGGTGTACACCCCCACATAACAGAAAACCAGTCACCGGTTTTCTAGTCACTGCAAGTGTACACTGCCGTAATTCTTTTTTGGTGATGTGCACTCACCCAAATGATGATTGCTATTCCGCGATCGCCGTTATGACATAAAACCTCCAGTGAGGGAGGTCGGTGTGCTCCACTGCAGTACTGCCACCTGGCTAACCACAGGTGGCAGTGCAAATGGAGCCATAGTATCATATCATGGTATCATAGTAATGTGTCTGCAGAAAAAGACCATCCTGACTCATCCAGTCTGCCCATCTCCCTCCTCTCCTACTTGTCACCGCTGCACAAGGAGCCTATCCTTTGTCCTCTAACCAACCCCATATGTCTATCCCACGCTCTTCTGAATCCTTCCACCTTTTTGACACGTACCGCCTCCTCAGGTAATCTGTTCCAGGGTTCAACCACCCTCTCAGTGAAATAACACCCCTTTACATTACCTTTAAATCTTCCTCCTTCCAATCTTAAAGTATGACCTCTTGTTTTAACTCTGACTTTCCTTTTAAATAGACTTCCTTCCCTCACTTTATTTGTCCCCTTCATGTACTTGAATGTTTCTATCATGTCTCCTCTCTCTCTTCTAAACTCCAGCAGATACAGACTTAATTATCTCAATCTTGTCTCATATGGTTTCCCTTGCATACCCTGTACCATCTTTGTTGCCCTTCCCTGAACCTTTTCTATTACATCTATGGACTTTCATAAATGAGGCCTCCAGAACTGTATCCCGTTCTCTAGATGTGATCTAACTATGGTCTTGTATAACAGCATCAGCACCTCCTTCTTCCTACTAGTTATGGCCCTTCCTATGCACACCACCATTCTATTTGCCAGCCTCCTTACTGCATTGGTCACTTACCCTAAGTTTGTTTGATATTATAATCCCAGATCCCTTTCCTGTGCTGTTTGCTTTATCTGCTCTCCCTCCAGCCAGTACTTGGCCAGTCAATTTTTACATCCTATATGCATCACAGCACACTTCTTTGCATTGAACTTCAGCTGCCATGTTTCTGACCATTTCTCTAGTATACTCAAATCACACCTCATGGCCTCAACCCCTCCTTCAATGTCAACCCTATTCCATAACATTGCATCATCTGCAAACATATTTTCCCTTCAATTCCCTCTGATATATCACTAATATATATGTTTAAAAGGATTGGTCCTAGTACAGACCCTTGAGGAACCTCGCTCATAACCTTCCTTATCCCAGAATGTACACCATTTACCACCACCCTCTGACTTCTATCCTTCAGCCAGTTTTCCACCCATCTAGCTATTTTCTGTCCCATCCTTAGGCTCTCTGCCTTATTTACCAGCCTGTGGTAAGGGACTTAGTCAAAGGCCTTACTGAAGTCCAGGTGGGCAACACCAACTGCCCCTCCTTGATTAACCACCTTCGTTGCCCCATCAAAAAATTATATCTGATTTGTTTAGCAAGATCTCCCACTAGTGAATCCATGTTGCTTTTCATCTAATAGTTTGTTGTCCGTTAAGTATTTTCCCACTCTTTCCTTTATTAGCACCTCCATCACCTTGCCCACCACTGAAGTGAGACTGAAAGGTCTGTAATTCCCTGCCTCCTTCTTGCAGCCTCCCTTGTGCAGTAGTACTAAATCTGCCATCTTCCAGTCACTTGGAACACACCCAGGGCCCGATTCCAAGTCACATGGTGCAACTCACAGGTGTATGTGAGCTGTGCAATGTGACACTACGCCGGGGACCCTGAGCCCTATTCACGATCAGGCAGGGTCCCTGACACTTACGTCCTGTGATTGCAGCAGCCACAGGGTTGCTCCACGGGGGCTGTGCAATGCACCTGTTTGTCACAAGCTGCAGGTCCTATGAAACAGCCCCCCAATGCCCCCTGCCCCAAAACATGCCTGCATGCCCCCAGGTGCCTTGGAGGAGTAGGCAGTGTGGGAGTACCATGGGGGGGCACCATTGGAGACCGGGACCTGGGAGGCACCCCGTAATATGGGGGATAGGGGGCATCACAGGCTGGGAGGGTCCATTGGGCATGCCCAAGTGAATTTCACAGTGCTGCGGTGGGGGGGGCATCCATCCATTTGCCAAGATGTATGACCCTTAGACCACCTCCATGCTAATCTAACCCACAGCACTACAGCAGGTCTTGCAATTGCGTAAGTGGGTTACGGCCGCCGGCCTTTCAGAATAGGGTGCAGTTGCTGCCATAATCCACCCTTGCACCATGCTGCAGTGGGTTGTGGGTGTAGTGGGTGCCATAGCCCACCTTTGGTGTAACCCACATGTGGCATGGGGCAAGCCACAACTTGGAATAGCTCCAGGCATAATTCATGGTGCAAGGTACAATTTGCGCCATACGATTTGGCATAAATCACCTTGCGCCATGCGTAAGGCATCCTGGAATTGGACCCCTGTATCTAGGGACAAGTTAAATAACTTCACTAAATATGTTGCCAACTCATCCCTCAACTCCCTAAGAACCCTTGGATGCAAACAATCTGGCCCCATTGCTTTGTCTACCTTTACTTTTCCAAGTTCTTTCCTCACGTAATGGGCTTTGAGTCACCTCACATTCATCTCCTCCATTCTCCTTTAACTCAGTTGCCTTTCCATCCTTTTCCACTGTGAATACTGAGCAAAAATAACTATTTAAAATCTCATGATTTAAATTTAAAAACCATGATTGGGTGGGTGAGCACCTCCTGACTGGGGTTGTTGGCACGCTTGTGTACTGATGTCCACTGCAGTCCCAGCCCAGGAGGTGCCTTTGTTAAGGGAACAAGAAAATCAGAAAATCTCCCAGCCTGCAGAATGAAGCCTCCTCTCCTCGCAGGTCCCGCACCTGCTCACTGGGTTCTTGACTCACTCCTGAGCTAAACTCCTCCTAGGCTTGGGGAACCTAGGGCGCTTCACGAGAGGTGGAATACTATGGAGCACTGTAGGGTCAGAAGGGGAGTCCCAGGGACAGTGAGGTGATGGGGCCGAGCAGAGAAAGAGGCTGACAGGGCAGGCTGGATGTCAAGGCTGCATATACAGCTATAACATTTTGATATAGTAATGCACTCACCCCTGTGCACCTGCCTGAGTGTGTAATCCTCTGATCAACTGCAGTTGCGGGGAGAACAAAGGAAAACAAAAGAAGTTTGTTTCCAGTCTGACAACCTTCAGTGCGAACTCCATTTTTGCAGCATTTCTGGATTACTGTTTAGGGAACACTCCTATTATATGACAAATAAAGACTGAATGGGAGTAAGAGACTGGATGTCTATCTTTCAAGAACTCTAACTGCCATTTCTTGCGGGGGGCACTGAACCAGCTCACAGAATGATCTACCTGCTTCATTGTGGCTCAGAGTTCAGCACACACATAATTCACTGGCAGAGCTAGACAGCCTATTTTCCTTTTTAAGGGAACTGTTGTTTCAAAAAGCAAACCTTTGAGACTTTTTAGTTGTCATTGCTCCCATAGATTCCATTTGAATCGAACAGCATATCCCAGTGCCAGATCGAGGTAACGCAAACTGTTGCGTTTCCTTAATCTGTGACATGGTTTGGATATTTGATTTGTCTAGAATGCATGGGACAGCCATAAGGCAATTCTAGGGGGTGGGGGTTGAAAGAAGTAGGCTGCTGGTTAACTAGGATCTGCAGCTTATCCATTAGGTAGGGAAATGGGCAGACTGGGTGGGCCAAGCGGTCCTTATCTGCCTTCAAATTCCATGTTTCTGTGTTTCAGAAATGTTATTTGTACGTGCTCTTGTACTGGATCAGGCTCAGTAAATGGTGCCAGGATTGAGTTGTTACATCTATCACCTGCAGGCTCTGTTGGGTATTCCTATTGGTGTCACTGATGGGGCATGTTCCTTCAGCTCCATCTTGCGGTATTCACTGCTGCAGAAGCAAAGGTCATAGACTTGAGTTTCAGTTCCTCTCTGGGTGTGGAAAGAAGCTAGAGAACTGGACACATTTCCTGTATGTGGTAGAAGGAGTGATCCATAACAGAGAAGAACTGTATATTACAATACAAAACAAGAGGTTGAAGCCTCTTATAGCATAAGATGAGATGCCTGTATTTATCTTTACTATAACAGCAATATCAGTGTTCATCTCTGATTCTACATGTCAATAATGACTCCCACTGCAATAAAGCCCCTGGAATCATAGCCTTGAGGTTTTGTTGCCTGCAGAAGCCATTTACTGAACTGTGAAACAAGTCATTCACCTTAGTAAATTCCAATTTCAGGGCAAATTATTGTTGTAAGAAGCTGTATCCAACTGCTCTTTTTTATTTGTAGTCTTCTTGGTTTTCAGCTTGGTTTCCTGTAGCAGTGAAATGTGACTGTCTTTCCAGAATTTGTTATCATTATCAACGACGATGGGGAGGGTGGTTTGGGCAACATACTAGACTGTGGGGACTCTGGAAAGAGGGCAAGAGTACAACTTATTGGGCATGGGACGGGGGTAACAAGATAGCAAATTCTGTTTGAAATTACTTACAAAATGTGCCAGAATGCACCAAATTTTAAAAATGTTCTGGGGTCCAAGGCAGCCCCAGGCCCCTGGCCTATAGTTTACAATATTCACGCTGCGATCAGCACCCACATCTGTTTCATGAGGTGCCTAAAACAACATTGTTGCTCGAGGTCCATATGGGTTTCAGTCAACCTCTGTTTGGGGCCAGATTGCATGTACTCCAGTTTACAGAGTCTGTGCTCCATTTTAAGCAATTGCATGGCCTTTGGGGGGGGGGGAGTTAACTGATCATGTAGCTCTTTTGAAAGTGTGCCAGTGCTGACCAACTCAGATCAAAATCTATTCAGCTGCCCAGATTCTACACCTGTGGTACCCAGGGACTGTGTTGGGTTTAATTAAATCCTGGTAACAGGTGGGGCCAGCTTTTCAACACAGTGGTAGCACAACTGCTGGCAATGTCAGTAATCCAGATTTGTGCCCTGAACTTGCATTATTGGAGGATCAGCCGGAGAGGGGTGGGGATGAAGACAAAGTATCTGATGGACTGCTCTCATCCACTGGGTAGGAACAGCATGTGGCATTAACCTGGTCCCTAGCAAAAATTAGGGGACAGACCATTGTGACTGCAAGTCGGGGGTGGAGGCAAGGCAGATGTCCGGCATGCTGCATATGGAAGCACGTGCAGCACTACCATTAATGTCATTGCATATCAGCTCCTCCACACAACAGGTTAAAGTGAAGAAAAATGGAAATCCCCCTAGTTGGTGGAATGATTCCCCAACCAATCGCAAGACCCGCACCGGCGACCTAGCATGGCTCCAACTGGATCCTGTTCGGTGGGTTGAGCTCTGCTCTTTACCACCCCACCACGGGGGGGCAGACTGTGTAGATGGTGCTAAAGCCAGCAAGTCTGGAAGATGCCAGGTGGTGGGGTCAGGGGGTTAGGGAGGAGAGAAGCCAGCCAAGATGGGGATGAAAAATGAATAACAATAAAAAAAGAAATCCTGGTACCAGGTAGGGAGAGTGTAGATTGAAGTGACCTGTACACTCAGACCAGCTGGCTCCAACTATCAAACCGCATAAAGTTTCTCACCTGCTCCATGGTGAAAAAAATCTACCTTGGCCTTGCACCTTCTGGTGTCTTAACTCTGTTACAACACTGAATTAACAAATGGTGCCTTAGGAGAGCCATGCTACAGCTACTGAAAGTCTCCCACTGTCACACTTCACAGGGACAATGCTCTTTTGCTTATCGAGCGCCACTCTGGTTTAATGGCCTCAGCCCCACCATCTCCTCTGCCCCAACAATTGGTATGTTTAAAACTAGGCTCCAGGACTATCTCACTACCAACAGCTCCTGTGACTGCCTAACTTAACCTTGTTTCTCCACTTCCCTTCCTGCTCTAGTGGTCCCCCCCTTCCCTCCTCACTGGATTCTACCCTCACATCTTGGTATATCCAATGCTGCACTTTTCACCCTCTCCCCACCCTTCCTACATTCCTCTCCCCCTTCCTCTCCCTATGACTCTGGCACTTCTTATCTGTTGTCTGTTTTCTCTGACAAATGCCGCTGGCTGTCTTGTTACAATGCTACCCTTGAATTGTATTAATCTGTACTCTGTTTGCAATGTCCACATTGTTGTAATGTCTGTCTTGATGTTCCCCATAATTTGTATTTCTCTGACATGGAACCTTTGTAAAAGAGCCAAGGCTCAAAGGTATTTGTAATCCTAGACTTGATAAATAAATAAATAAATAAAACTTTAGAGGGCCATGTAAAATCGGTTTTGCACTTACTATTTTGGCTTCCAGCACACACAGGTTAATAAAGTTGTTTTCTGTTGCTAAACCTGATCTGGCTATTGACTACAACGTGACAGAGAAATTAAAGGTTTGCCTACCAAGCCACCAAGTTCCAAGGCCTTTGTGGCTTGGAGAGATGGAATGTCCCAAGCACTTACCCTCAAACCTAATTACAGCAGACCACACTGGTTTCCCAAAGGTGGTGCCAGTGCAGCCCCACATGAACAGCCCAGGCTCATCCTGCTACAGGGTCGATCACAACATGGTTCAGTAATCACAAGATTGCTTTAAATTGTAATTAATATGTTTGTTAGAATGCTGTTTAGTGCTGTAGTATATTATTGTAAATGTATATCGTCCATTACTATACTGTTTTGATTGTCAAAGGGATTACCATATAACAGATACCTAATTTTGAGTGTTTGTCAGAGTATTCATATTTAGGTACTCAATTATTCATTATCTGTGCTTCATTATTCAGTATTTGGATGCGGAAACAATGTATAACAGTTAAGACCTCCTGAGACTTCCTGTCCAATCATAGACCACTTTAGAAGCTCACTGCAGGCAGTCCATGTGTGACCAAGCACTTGCAGAAGCTACTGTACAGGCAAAAGAGACAGACATCTGAGTTGCTGTTAAAGTGCAGTCTACTACCATCCTGTCAACTTATTAAAATTAACCAGAAAGCAGAAAATTAAATTACCACTGCCATGCTGAGTCAGGAGATGCCAGCAGTGCCTTTCTGAAAATATCCTTAGATAGATATGTGCATATTCACATGAAGATTCCAAATGAGGAGGCTGTGCTTAATGGGCACCTCCAAGCTGAACTGGGTACAAGGTTTGTAAAACAGATGTATAGCCAAAGGCACATGTTTGCAACAATGCTGGATCCCTGGTTTAAATGGGAGATCCTTTACATAGCTATAGATAGCCATGGAGAGAGTCACATTCAAAAAAAACTGTGTGATGAGCTAACTGGTTGCATGCAGGGACTGGTGCAACCATCTAGGGAGGAAGCTCATGTGACATAGGGAATGGCATCTTGCAGGCCTGGTTCTGGTTCCACTGGTAGAGATGAAATACCTGGTACTGCTGGCAGCGCTCATGGGACTGAGGGGCCATGCTCAGCACGTCCTTATATCAAGAGCAACAGAAGAAGACATAGGCAGTTACAGCCTTTTTCTGTGCAAAATATCTGCCGTAAAACCTATAAAAACAACATCCCCCAAATCTTCTTGTTTTATTTAAAAGCCCACATGGCCCCAATGCTTGGCCAACAAAGTTTGTTTAGGAGATAGTTTTTTAACTGTTGTCATCCTTTTGCTATCCCTTTCCTACTTGCAATCATTTATTTCACAAGTAAACAAAGCTGTCTGCTTTAATAGCTCTTTTAAAATTCTTTCATTTTATTTTATTTTCTCACACATCCACTCTGCTGCCACCCAGCTAACCCTAGGTAGCAGTTCCACAAGGGGACACTGATTGTGCCCCCCACTTCCCGAGTGACCAGACTCCATTCGGAAACCTTGGTTCCCTGGAAGAGTAAGCAGTAGTAAATGATGAATGGTACTGTGGCATTAGGGTGCTGGCTCTTTCTTTTCATTTTTTAGCAACATTTTTAAATTTGCTTGAACGAATATGCAAGAAACATAGTGCCATCATTGGACTTTTCTGAGATGTGGCAGCCCCCTTCCAATTCAGTCAGTGTGTTTGCAGGCACGGCCGCTGTTCTCCAATGCCTGCTGGAGCTGTCTATGACAGCGCCAAAATGCAGTGGTGTACAGTTGAAAGGGGGAGCTACGCTTCAGTGAGCAGCGATAAGATATCGCCTGCTCATGCGCGCTCCCCCTAAGCGCACACACACACACACACAAGCACCCATGCTGCGTGTTCGCCCCCCCCACCTAACACAAGCCAACCTCAGTGCATGATCCGATTTAAGAAAATACCTTTATAGATACCTTATTTTTTACATATTCGGACTACCGTTGAGGCTTAGCAAAACAACAATCTTTTCCCATGATGTTTGATTGGATTCGACCTGCTCGTTCACATTTTGTGCTTCCCAGGGATTCACCAAGAGAGGACGGTCTGGGTCAATACAGTAGATGAGTAAAGGCGTTACAGGTTTGTTCTGTGTTTCTAGGCAGTAACCTATCCATTATACTGTATACAGTAGCCTGTTTAGGTTGCTTAAATGTTGGTTTAAACCATTTGATTCCTTTATACTGATCAATTTACTATAATACAACCTTCTCCAGAAGTTGTCAAACAAATTTATCTTTTGAAATAGTGACTAACACAATGCCGCATGTCTGTAGTCATCACAATTTAAATGATAAAGTCTGTGATGTAATATAATTGGAAAAGTAGTTTTCCGCACACACGCTTTCAGGCAATACTGTGCTCCTCTGACAGGTGATGGCAGTTTTTACAAAAAGCTTTTCTTCAGGAGATGGCAGTTTTTACAAAAAGGTTGACTTTTTGGTGGTATTGAAGATTAAAGCAGCTACTTTAATACCATGCAACCAACAGCTGTTGCCTGCTGATCAGGCTTGCTTTACCGCCACCACTAGTAGCTCCTCTGTTGACTACCTAGTGGTTTGCTTTGATGCTGCCAGTGCTGGTTCCTCCAACCATTGCCCACAGAGTGGGCTTGCTTTAATGCCGCCAGCGGCAGCTGATAGTTGTCCACCAATTTCTGACTTTTATGGCCCTTTATCAATGAAAGGTTGTGGTTTAGGTTTCCCCATCAAAACGTGTACATATGGTATTATAGGTCTATTGGTCACTGTAAATTTCTTAAATGTGTGAGAAAACACTAAATAAAAACAGATTAAAATAAAAACAGATGTGGGGTCAAGTTAATGCTATGAGGGCTGTACTTTACTTGCCGAAAAGATTGATTTGTATTTATTTATATAGTACAGCTCACTTCATTGATAATACTTCCTGTGCAAAATGATGAGGCAGTACTTCAAAGCAAATAGTTATTTTGAAGGCTGGCAGTTCCCATCGGCATAAATCCCATTATAAATAAATACCTCAAGTCATATTTTGGGTTTCGACATAAATAGATAAAAAATGCAAGCTTTTTTTATTACTAAACTGTAAGATGCCCTTTACTCGATGTTTGACACAAGTCACGTAACTAGTCAATTAATCAGTCCACCCAACTTTAAAAATATGGGAATAGCAGGACTCCACAGAAAAGGGAAATACTGGCTCTCAGATGGGCTATGTCGTGTACATGAACTGTATGCATTGTAAATTAGACATCTGTTGGTTCAGAAAAGCAAAGCAGCAACGTTAAATTCTACTCATAAAAATAACTTCTGGCTATTTTCATTTTAGTTGAACTTAAAATTGTATTTAAAGCAGTAGCATTTGTTAGTCGGTAAAACATGTCATCATATCGGGTTTTTTTTTTCAGCAAAAGTGTATTTCTCACATCCTTAAATTCATCATCAGAATATTTTAACTTTTTTAAGAAACAGCCTTTATAACTAATTTTAGCAATATTTATCCTCAGAATATTTTTAATTTCTGAAAAACATCTTCTATACCGAATGTTGTAATTAATGACCCGGCTCATTAAAGATGACCGCAATGGGCAGTAACAAACAAACAAAAAAAAAACTCTTCCATTGAGGTTACTTGTTGAATGTAAGTATGATACTAGATTCTTACTGTGGCTCTATTACGACTATGTTACCACAATTTTTTGACTGTAAACAGCACAGCACTGTGCCAAGGTATTTAATTTTTCATTGGGACCATGGCACTGGAGTTTTTTTTTTTTAAGATTCCCAAATCCCACATATTAGTTCAGAAATATGGGGGGGAAAAAGAAGAAGAAGGCAGAAAAAAAGAATAATAGGAACATTGATATTTCTGCCAGAAAATTGTTATTCCTGAGGGAGAAAAAAAACTACATGCTTACTAACAAATACTGCTGCTTTAAAATGAAACTCGAAAGCCGAAAACACTTCGACATAGTTGAAAGGCAAACTCTCTTTAGTTTAAAACTAAATAAAGAATACAGTGTTGGCAATTATTATCAAAATGGTGAAGTCCTGTATATTCTGAAATTAATATTGTAAGTGACGCAGAAATCCCGAAAAGGCCACTAGCAGTTAAAGTGAATGACCTAAGTAGACTATTGACATTCAGACCCTTGCTTCACATGGTGAAAGTTGCATAAAACATTTAAATTTACAATGCATTGTGCCACCAATAAATGCTCCTCTTCCATGGGGGTTGCAGCCCTGATGGTTAAGGCAAAGCTAACTACCTGTGTCTTCTAACAAGAAAATCATTTTTTGAAGATAAAAATTATATGAAAAATTGGTGTAAAACTATTTACAGTTTTCTCTTCAGGACTTTAAATTTTGAACATTTGAAAAAAATACACACCAGGAAGTGAGCCATTCTTAATTTGTTGAATACAACCTACTTCAGTTACAAGTTGATTATTGACTTTACTTAATGCATTCTTTTCAATGTTATCGAACATATTAACAGCAAAACATATTCAGCGTATTTAGTTGAAATCATTAGTCCTTGCCAAATATTAAAGGGGACAGGAATTTATTTTTGTCCTTTTTTGGGGTCGATTTAGGTCATGAATGGCAGAATAACACTTTTTCCCCTTGTAATCTATGACATTTATTCAAGATTTTGAAGTTTTATTCATACCTGCTACTGCTAGAGCAGTTACGATGCCTAAAATTCTAAGCAGGCTTGAGAGCGTGTGAAGGGATGTGAAGCCAAAGTGTTACAGTATGTCTTCAGTCATGCCTTCTGTGCGGCTGCAGGCTAATCTTGAAATACAGGAAAAAACTCAGCTTCTTACACACAGCCTTACTGGGTACTTTACTTGTGATAGTGACAATGTGTCATTGAAAAAGTCTTGATATTGCTGCTTTTGTTGATCAATAGGCACGTTGTGTTGCTACGTCCTTGTTTCCCCAATTTCATTTAATGTGATGTGGAATTGAACAAGTTTTTTTTTTTGGGGCTGATCTTAAAAAATTAAATAAAGGAGGATCCATTTTGTTTTTTGCTTACTGCAGTATGTGTTGTGAAATAAAGAAACAAAAAATGTGCACTGTGCTTGTGTTACTCAACGCTTTCTGCCAACTCCCAGGCACACCATCTTTGCAAAACTGGTACCCTGAACTAACAACGCAGTCTAGAATTGTATTTAGTATCAGATTATGCAGATTTTTCTTTCTTTCATGGATCCGATTTCATAATTTAGGTCACATAGGACCTGATTTTTGTGTTAAATTTCTTAATATAGTTCATAAATCTAACCACTACACTGCTGATAGATGTGTCCTATTAGATTACTAGTATGTGCACGTTTGTGAATGCGATCGCTAATTTCCTGTTTCTTTCTACACTTCCTGGCTAGCAATATGTTAGGGTGTGGAAAAAATTATCTGGGAGATCCAGGTCCAGTCTTTTTACACTCTTTATAAACAAATAAAGTGGAGAATGGCTAATTCTTTTGTGTGCTGGAGGAAGTAAAATGGAGAGCTGCCCTAACTCCATCAGACCCAGTGATCAGTGTCTGCACAAACTACTTTTTTTGGGGGGAGGGGCGGAGGGGTTATGTTACATGCACTGAGCTCAAAAGTTATAGTTTGTTTTGACTTAACAAAATGAAATGAAAAACATTTGCAAAACAAGTGGTCTTGTCCATTTGTGGATGTTCATGTCCACAGGGTTGGGGAGGGGGGTATGAGGTTAGCCTAAGGTTTGTCCATTTTTTATCCAGTTATTTTGTGCCTGTACCATTTTAATTCTCTAATTTTATACTGTTTTAATGGGTATCATACTCTGCCAGTCGTTTAATAATCAACAGTATTCTTTGGGTCACCAGTTATTGTAGTACTGTGTTTTAGTACCAAATGCATAGTTCCCTCATTATCCAGTATTACAAGTATCTCGCTGAGCCTTCATCTCCCTGATATATCCTAAAATCCTAGATGTTTTCAACTGTACTACATTTCCAGTTGCAATGTCCATTCCCAGTTCAATCCCAACTGGTAAAATAAAAATAAAACTGCAGATGTGCCACGGACCCTGATCAGCATTCGCAAGTATTGATTCTCCTCTACTTCTCATGGCTATTGCCTTTCATCCACTGACCTAAAATGCGGTCTTTCCGATCACGCTATGTTGTGTCACGGTAAGCCTAGTGCCATAATGGGGTCACGATAAATTTAGGAAATAACACAAAAAGCTGTGAACCACAATTTTAGAGAGAAATAATGTAACACCCATAACAAAAGGGTTTCCTGCCTTTTGGAGGGGATGGGGGAGCATTAAAAACTAATTGTACCCTTGGGATGTGGGGTTCCCCCCCACAAAAATAGACTGCAGTATCAAGGAAAACTCACTTGCCTGCATATGAGAGCACCTTCATAAAAATAAAAATCATAAAATATGGTGGTGTCATGACAGCCTGGTCTGCTAACTCAGTTTCCTTTGTGAGTTTTTTGTTGTTTTTTACACTCTTAATTGATGTCATGCCATAACCGAGAAAAGGACCATGGAATGAACGTCTGACAAGCAGGCATAAGTTTGCAGCAAACGGTGAAAACAGTGACCTGTCAATGAATTTTATTCAAAATCAGGGCTGAAGTAGTGTTACCGAACATTTGTTCTGTACTTCTTCTGTAGGACAGACCATCAGAGATGCAACCTTTCATATTCCGTTTTGTATTTGTACAGTGTGTCATTTTAATCACTGTTTCCACATATATGACCCAAGATAAAAAAAAACAGCTATAAAAGAAGTAAGACAGGAAAGCAAAAGTATTGCAATATCTCATATTCATACTCAGTAACTGACTAAGCAGGGACTCACAAGTGCATTGTGTCAGAATACAGAAAATACAACCAATGCAACTAACTCTATCAAGATCCGTTTATTAAAAAATTATAACAGTGACTGAAGGCCTGGTGGATGATTACCTAAAAATTCCAAATTTTGACCCTTCTGATGCCAGCTGCTTTTGGCGCGCTTGACAGCTTTCACTGCAGTTGAGAATAGAGAGGTACTAACATTGGAAACCTGTCGACTCATATGAGAGAGTGGTACCATACATAACCAAAAGACTAAGTGGAAAACACTATGTCAGGTGAAAACAATGCCATAATGATGAATGCCACTAATTTACACTGCAGCAACAAGCCAACTAACTGCTTTCACATGCCTGACCTTAAAAAAAATGATTTCTCATTTCACCTTTAAGGCTGTTCAAGTAGCCCAGTATTAAATTATTTCCAGATATCTCTTTTCCTACAAATTTAAGCATCCGATTTTATACTGCTGTATTGATTGTGCACGTTTGTGTTTTTACTGATGCTCATTCTTTTTTAAATTTGATTAGCACTGCCTTGCCCTGTCATTTATGATCAGATGTTTGATAAACACAAACATGCAGCACCACAACACAGGGATATGAATGACTGATCAGTCTGCTGGCCCCAGTGGTTATTGCCCAGCAGGGGGTTGTGTGGAACTGGATATCTGTGTGCATTCCTCCTCCTGACTTCACAACATTATAACCAGCAATAGCATAGTACAGGATTCTACTACTTTATCATTCACCCCAAGACGGACAAAGAACGTTTTAGACCTTTGCTGTAGCAGCGGATCCTCCTCAACATGTATTTTGAACGGAAAAAGAAATAGTCTCGAAGTGCTGGCTGTTTTCTTTCCACGAGGGTAACAGCCCTTTCTAATTAGCTAAAAGTGCCTTTCCAAACATTTCCCAGAGGGACGGAGCAACATTCTTCACAAAAAAAATAAAAGTGCAACGAAAGTGAAACACTTACTGCTACATTCCTCGTGGGCGCAGTGCTTATATTCCATGAACATCTTGTCTGGTGCTGTTGTCACCACTGTTGCCTTGTAGCCCAGGTGAAGCAGCACGGCTAGAAGGTGAATGGTGGTGGTTTTAAGGACAGTAGCCATGTCGAATGTGGCGGCGGTGGTAACTGCCGGGAAAGACAGGAGCTCCTTCTCAATCTCTCTATCTGTATATATGCACATGTGTACTGTATAGTGTCTGGGGACCCTTTCTATGTGACTTAATGTCCTTTCACCATTTTACTGTGTGCAGTACTGTGCAGAGTCAGACCGCAACTCCTGCTGCCAGTAGGGGGAAGCATGAGCAGTGAGCAGCAGACAGGTCAGCAAGAGCCAGCTGTATACAGAGATGGAGGAGGATGTGAGGAGACCAGCGCCTAAAGCTGGGCACTGAGAGGAGTCAAATTTGGATATGTTTTTGGAAAAAACGGTCTTGTGGACTGTTATAGGAAGTAACAGAAAAGGCATCAGAAACGGGGGGGGGGGTGAGTGGGGTGGCGAGAGGCCTGTCACTTTTCTGGCCCCAATGAGACTGCCCCTTTGCCTGAAAAGAGCTTGTCCTTTAGATGTAAAAAAAAACCCCAATGCAATCTACTGTTTTGCTGTGTCTGAATCTTTTACACTTCCGACACTACATGCGAGACTCAGCACAACAGTATGCAAATGGTTAACAGCAGCAGAAGGACTTCAAATTCCAGCTGTTCCCCACTGACCCTGCAAGCCTGGAAAATGTAAATGTTCCACTTGAATCAGCGGGTCCAGTCCTGCCTGTCACACACAAGAAAAACAAGCATTACTTGTCAATTGCTTTGCTGTCTGTCTCTGGAAGGGAATTCCAGAAGTGTGAAGTGCTTTTAACAGATAATATAACATCTGTTGACTTCCAGCTCCCTTTCAAGTGCCCCGCAACAAGTCTTAAAAATGTCCCTTTACTTGGAAAAAAAAAAAGAAGGTGCTCATCTGCTTTGCTGTCTTTGGTCAGAGAGAGAAGAGGTGTTAAGTGACCAAGCAGAGTAGATAGTATAGGAACTCGGCTCCTAATAATGCTGTTTTCAGCTCATCTCTGTCCTGAGCACCCCAGTATACATCTACAGTAACTGGGGACTTGTTATTTGATGTGCCCTGCATGTCTGCAAAGCCTGGCAAAACAATGGGAATGTCAGAAGTCAGGGACTAGCAAGGGGATTTAGTAAGGTATAAAAGTAAATAGTCACAGCAGCTCCTTCCTCTTAGTTAATAACCTGACTTTTTTGGTTACTTGATAAATAGTTGCTGCTGACTTGCATTGCTCCTCTCCTGTTGTTTAAGCCAGGAGCTCTCAAGCTTGGTTTTGGCTTGCCTTTATGTTTTCTTAAGGACTTAGTGGCATTGCAGACCTGCACTGGACACGGTGTCAGTGATAAATTAACCTGACCATTGTTCATTGTTAGATTTGGTCATTCCTCATCACAGTCACTTTGCTGCTGCTGCTGCTGGAATCAGATGCACTTTTAAGGTAAGGCTGCCAATTGTTTTGTTTTTTTGGGGGGAGGGGGACTGAAGCCAGGATATATAGCCTGTCAGATATTAAGTACAGTATATGCTACTTTATGGCATGGTAGCATTAGTTTACAGAGTAGGGAACTGTTCAATCCAGGATAAACATAACCTCTCTGAGCAAATCATTTTTTAGAATACTGCCTCATGAGTAATCCACTTTGAGCAGCACATCTATGCTGTTATAATGTGAAGGCAAAATTGTTTAACAAGGAAAGGCACACTAAGCCGAAACTTGTTTCCAGGTGCAACCTGGGAGTCCAAGGAAGTTAAGCGACTTACTCAGGTCACACAGTATGCAAGTTGGGGGCTGTAAGATTCAAAGCCAGGTCTGTAATGTGAACACAAAGGTTTCTGTTTTTCCTTTTGTTAAAAATACATTCCACATTGGAAAATCAAGGAAACGGTTTAAACTAAGAATATTAAAACATCTGAGGCACATAGCAGAGAAAAATATTTAAACAATGCATTGGGTCACTGGCTGTTTATGTCACATGGACATAACTTTTTATTCCAAGGCACATAACTGATTTTCCCAAATGGGAGGAGAGAAGATTTTGATAATAAACTCCTCAAGCAGGTGGGGTTAGGTAATATGAACACAGGGCACACTGCCCGTGCCCACCTAGACAAAATGAGATGTTCAACCTACAGCCTTTCTTGAAGTGACAGCTTCTCTGTGTATAGGACAGCTTCTCCTATGTATACATGCTGTAGATTTTTACATGCCTTTCCAGGTTCTTTTTGAAATAAGGATTTTTTAAATGACTTTATTACTTTGTATGTCTTGTAGTTTGGTGCTGAAGCCTGTCTTAGGATTAGTTGAATGTCAATTTTTTGACAGCTTCTATATATGGGAAACATGAGTTTTATTTAGCTTGACAGAGTGGCTGATTTGTTTTTAGCACTAGTCCTTTCAAGTGGCAGGGTTAGTATTGCTGTATGGTTTTAACTAGTATGTAGTAATACATATGCGTTTTTTAA
Organism: Neoceratodus forsteri; assembly: GCA_016271365.2. NCBI lineage: Eukaryota > Metazoa > Chordata > Ceratodontiformes > Ceratodontidae > Neoceratodus > Neoceratodus forsteri. Next base: position 796,976,305 of record CM057459.1, on the reverse strand, counting down.
CTTGGCTACTTGGTCAGTCTCTTTATATGGGGTGGGTGGAGCTGTTAGCCCAATTTTTGATGTTTTGTGCTTTGATTTTCCTTGTGGCTCCAGCCTTCTGTTATCGAATAACTTGTACTCAGTTAAACTCTGTGGTAAAAGTAACTACTGCAATACATTTATTGTCCTTAATTTGGAAGCTATGTTTAGATTTAAAAGTATCCCATTCCTTTTTATGTTGCTTGCACACATGTGCAAGAAACATAGTGCCATCATCCGAGTTTTCGGAGGTGTGTCAGCCCCTCTTCCAATGCAGTCAGTGTGTTTGCCGGTGCGGCCCCAGTTCCCCAATGAGTGCTGCAGCTGTCTAAGAGAGCTCCAAAATGCAGTGGCATACAGTTGAAAGGGAGAGCTCCACTTCAGTGAGCAGAGCTCTCCCCCCCACGCACACACATGCAAGCACACATATTGTGTGCTGATGCGCTTCCCACGTCAAAGTACAGATTGCATGGGTCGAGCGGGTCTAACTCTCGTCAGCTCCACATCCCCCCAACAGCTGCCCAGGTGCTATGCTGGGAGCTCCACCCCAGCTGGCAACAACTGTTATAGCCGAATGGGTGCCCAATCCTGTCAGCTCCAAGGCTGCACACCCTCCAAAAGCTTTCCGTGCCATGCTGGGAGCCCAGCGTGCAAATCTTGTTTTGGCTGATGGGGTGCCAATCCACTCGTCAGCTCCATGTACCCCAAACAGTTTTCTGCTGCCACGCTTGAGCCCACCCCAGAGTGGCAAATGTTCCGCCACATCTTCTTAAAAAAAAAAACCTGTGAATAAAAAAGGTCCCTCGTAGTCTCCTGCCCCCTCCCACAACCTGCACCCACCCACTGTGCACCCTGCCTCCCCACACCCCCTTCACGCCATACTTACCTCCGGAGTTCAGCGCGACGATCATCGGTGGACCGGGAACACGTCTGCACTCTTCAAAGCCGACCGCGAACTGAGGAAATGCTGGTAAGCTGTATAATGGTATAGATAGGGTTTTTTCAACTTTGTTGCATATCTCAGGCATTTTTGGGAATTTTGGCCCCAAATTTTCAACATGGGGTTTTTGGGACCCCTCCTCATGAATTCTTGCACTGTCATAGCGTTACTCAGGCCCAAAGGGTGATTTCGCAGTCACTGCACAAAATCACCTTTCTGCACTGATTAATGAAACGACACTGCCAGTGTTCATAAGGTGGGCTCTCAAAAAGCCTATGTTGAAAATTTGGTGAAACAATTCCTAAAAATGACTGTTTTACGAGCGTGCGTTGGGCAGTTCCTAAGCACGCTCGTAAGTTCGCGAATTTTCAATATTTTCACTCCAGATTTTCAACATTACCATTTTACCACACCTCCTTATGAGCAGTATAGCTGTTATTTTTTACATCCTGCCCAAAATGTGTTTCCGCCCATGTAGCGCACAATGGCGCAGGCGGTGTGCGAACTCAATGTATGAGACACATTAAGAAAATCACAGTGACACTGTTCACGAGCAGAGGTCTTAAAATGGCTATGTTGAAAATTTGGTGAAAACATTCCTAAAAATGACTGTTTTACGAGCACGCATTGCGCAGTTCCTACGCACGCTCGTAAGTTCACGAATTTTCAATATTTGCACTCCAACAATTTCCAAATACCTAAACAGCACATAGAAGCAAGCAACATTTGGCATTGACAAATGCTTGTTTCTGTTGGGAAGCTAAGGAAACCCACAGAATAAACAGTGTTGGAATATATGGCTAGCTTGTGGGACTGCTGGGCTTAAATGCATTAGCGTTTTGAACCTCTGATTATCTTTCATTTATCTGGCTCATCACAGGAGTGGTGGAATGCTCTGGCTTATGTAGTGTACTATATGTTGGAATGTTTGTCTACCAATGTAAGTAAAGGGTTCATGTGGTTATCTTCCAAATGTGTAGGTAACCTGGGTGTTTGAAAAAACAATTGTGATAGCCATGTTAGTCCAGTGCACAATGCACAGAGAGCAAAACAACAAATGTGTTGCAGGTGATACCTTTTATAGGACTAACAAAATTATTTCTGAGACAGTCTCACTCTCAGAAATAATTTGGTTAGTCCAATGAAAGGTGTCACCTGCAATATAGTTGTCTCTCTCTTCCACCTCCCTCTCTCTCTCTGTCTCTCTCATCATTTACCCTAAGCCATCCTCTCATAAATATGTTGACCACTTCATGCTGTAAAATGTATTTGCTGCATTATATTTTAAACCTGCTTATTAAATAAAAAATATATTTGACAAAAAAAAAAAAGCTATCAAGGCAGGGTTGGAACAAATTTTAAGTCCCAGTACAAAAAATGTTTTTTTCTTCAACAGAGCTACCTTAAGTATGTGATCAATTGAGTTTATAATTTGTTTTGCCTGTTTTCAGTTTTAGTTTGCTGTGCATGTTTCTTTTTGTTACAGCTTGGTTTCCCTCAACCCCCCCATGGTTTTTCATTTTTTGAGTTGGAATTTTTATTACCCTTTGATTGGTTGTTCATTTCTAAACTCAGCATTCCAGCAGTATTATTTTTGTCCATATAAATTACTTTGATCACTTGCTTAACTTTTTAAAATTTTTTTAATTTTCTTTATTTACCTCTCTCAGCCCTGGACTCTCTCTGATGGGGGCACACAGTTTACTTTCATCCTGCCACGTCTGAGACTCAGTCCTGACACTCAGTGGGGGCAACTCCTACTTGTTCCAGGCATCCACACCTCACCATTGCCACCCTTTGTGAGGACATCCTTGGACAATGAGAGCTCCAAGGATCAGCCGGCGTACATGACTGCTGGGTGTGGGGGTTAGCTCCTGGACCCCATCGTCACCTACCAAGGCTGGGCCATTTTCTTTTTTCTGTTCCCCTCAGAGTGCGGCTATTTACAAGGCAACTCTATGTTGCAACTCCGCCCCATAAGTACACTACATCACCATGCTGGGTGCCTCTGATCACCACCAGCAGCCACTCCGGGACCAATCGCATCTCCCCATCCCTCCCCGGGCAGAGAGAGCAGTCCTACGGACACTCAATCTCTTCCTCCTCTGCCAACCCCTAGCAACCTGGGCTTGTTCCTGAACCTGGTTCGCTGGCATGGCACGAGGTGTGGCATCTAGCACCTCAACCCTCAGTGCCACTGGGCCACTTGCTTTACTTAATCTGTGATTTCTATTTGGTGACTATTCTTATGAGCTTCTCTGACTTTGGCTACCTGTTTTCATTACTATAGGTTTTTAAGTTAAATGAAGATGCAGCACACATATATGTGTTTTGTAGGATACATTTACATAGTGTACATTGTTGTTTTTTGAATTGCACAGTTATCTGCATTCTCTGTCTTGTTCATCAGAAATATGGTATCTCAATATCAGCAGTCATTGTTTTACCTGGTACTCTCATATCCCTTTTTATTTCTTTTTTTTTACTTTTGTTATTTGTATGTCACCCACACACATTGCAACCTCTACATCCAGTGGTTCTAGGCACATGCTAGATCAGACATATCCACCCTAGCCCTCTCACTTGCTGACCAGATCCCTTTCCCACCCTTTGCAGTCTGTCTCATGCTTTGTTTTGTTTTTTATTTGTTTTAAATAATTTCTAGTCACCTGACTACCCAAAGCCATAGCCACATTAGATGTTGCTATGTTACTGCCCCTGCCTATCTGAGTCACTGTGGTCCATCAATTATGTCTTGTGTATGGGCTATGCTGATTTGAGACTAACACTGCAGTATGTACCCTGAGTGGAAGGATTGAGAACTGAGTGGGTCAGTGTTGACTGGGGCCAAGCAAGACTGGAAAACTGATAAGCAACAATGTGGCAGCCCTAACAGTGGCCATTATTATTACATGGATTGATGTTATTGCCCCCCCCAGGACAGCCCATGACTACTTACTCTATAATAACAATGCACTCCCATTTATCATCTCCAGAAGCCAAACAACATGACCTTGCCTGTGTGTGTTTTACTGTACGACAGATTGGCTGAGCCATTGAACAGCCTAGCAGCTGATGTGGTAGCTTCAAAATCAAACATTTCAAGTAAGGCTGGGATACAGTTAAGAGATTAATACTGTGTTCAAAATGCAAATTTGTGCTACCACTAAACTTTAATAACAATAATAGTCTGTAAAAAATGCAGTTAGATCTAGAGATGGTCACTGCATGTGACCATGCCATCTTTCATTTTCACCTGGGCAGCCATTGAATTAGGTTAAGTAATAGTTCAGACTTCGTGCAGAACTACTGGAGGAACTGGGTTGACAGCTGAACTCCTAATATTCTGTATCAAATATTCCTGTACGGTATAACTGCATTTTTGACATTACAATCTTCCTCATAAATGTGCATTTACTATATTTCTGTTTAGCAAAAACTGGTTTAGAAAAAGCGTCCTTTGTACCCTACTAAGGGCCCTTCTGACCCTCAGCCCCCTCACCTTTTACTATCTTCCAGTACCCATGAGAAAAGTTATACACAGTTACTCATCTTTTCCATATAAAGAGAGAAACACAGGCTAACTATAGCACTTTGGGCTAATTTATTATGTTTGAACAAGTCTTTTGAGCAATCGGTTTAAATGCTTCATTGGCAAGCCTTTAAACTAGTCAAAGGGGGAGGCACTGACAAGCAGCAGAAAAATCCCAGCCTCTTCCTACAAAACAGGGTACTAAATGAGAAAAAGACCAAGGTAGAACGGTCAGTGGGGGATGCTGCAACAGAAGGTAAAGCCATCAAAAAATGGAGAGCAATGAGTACCAATGCCCGTAGTCTAGGTAACAAGCTTCCTGAATTAGTGGCCTTGATGGAGGAGGAACATCTGGATATCGTGGCAGTCACAGAAACATGGTACACACAAAACCATGACTGGGACGTAAACATACCAGGATACACTACCTACAGGAGGGACAGGGAGGGTAAAAGAGGAGGAGGAGGGGTAGTTCTTTACATAAGGGAAGGAATAATAGCAACAGAGCAAAAGGGTAAACAGGGAGGAGAAGAAGCACTGTGGGTAAATTTGGAGACAGGCAATGGCACCACAATCCGCACAGGGGTTGTATACAGACCCCCTTCTCAGGGGGAGGAAATGGACAAGGAAATGATAGAAAGTATACTTAGAATGGCAGAAAAATGGGAGATATTGCTGATGGGTGATCTGAATATGCCAGATGTTAACTGGAGTGCAGTTGCAGCTGCCACTTCGAAGAGTGCAGTTATTCTAGATGCCCTACAGGGGGTATGCCTTAGACAACTAGTACTGGAGCCCACTCGAGAGGGAGCAATATTAGACTTGATACTCTCAAATGGAGATGGAGAGAGGATCACAGATGTAGAAGTGGGTAGCCATCTGGGAACTAGCGACCATCGAACAGTATGGTTCACAATAAACACAGCAATAGAGTCAAGCCATACAAAGACAAAAGTACTGGACTTTAGGAGGGCTGACTTTGCCAAAATGGGTGAGTGCCTAAGGAACGCACTAGCAAATGGGCAGGAAGGAGTGGTGGAAGAACAATGAGGAATAATAAAAACTGCCATCACAGAGGTAACAAGCCTTTGTGTGAAGCAAATAAACAAAACAAGACGATGTAAGAAACCACTATGGTTCTCAAAGGAAGTGGCAGTGAAGGTTCAAGAAAAAGAAAGACAAAAGGAATTCAGGATGTACAAGGAATTGCAGAAGGAGCAGGACAGAGAACTGTATCAGTTAAAGCAAAAGGAGGCTGGGAAGGCAGTCAGAACAGCAAAGGCCCAAACCGAGGAAAGATAGCCATCTCAGTTAAGAAGGGGATAAAACCTTTTATAGGTACATCAGGGAGTGAAGGAAGACCAAGGAGGGATAGTGAGGCTTAATAAAGGGAGGGAGGGAGGCAGAGGGAGACTGTGAAAAGGCAGAGATACTAAACAAATATTTTTGCTCAGTATTTACAAAGGAAGAGGGGAGGTACATAAACAAACAGTAGTAACACTTGGATACAGAAGTTGATACCGGCCCATTTACAGAAGAAAGGGTTCTGAAAGAACTCTTAAAACTGAAGGTGGACAAAGCAATGGGGCCTGATGGGATTCATCCCAGAATTCTAAAGAACTAAGGGTAGAACTAGTGACACCACTGACTACCCTTTTAACAAATCATGGGCGGATGGGGTGGTACCGAGGACTGGAGGAGGGCAGATGTGATTCCCTTCACAAAGTGGGAGCAAGGCAGAAGCAGGAAACTATAGACCTGTTAGTTTAACCTCAGTGATAGGGAAAATGATGGAATCACTTCTAAAGGAAAGAATTGTCGAGTATCTAGAGGCCAGAGGGGCACAGGACCCTAGGCAGCATGGATTCACAGCGGGAAGGTCATGCCAGACAAATCTGATAGATTTCTTTGACTGGGTGACCAAAGTAGTAGATCAGGGAGTGGCTGTGGACATGGCCTACCTAGACTTTAGCAAGGCATTTGACACAGTCCCACACAAAGATCAATATACAAGTTAGCCAGCCTGGGAGTGGGTCCCAAGATGACAGCCTGGGTAAAGAATTGGCTGGAGAATAGGACACAGAGGTAATAGTAAATGGAGTCCACTCAGAAGAAAGGAGGGTTACTAGTGGGGTACCAGAGGTTCAGTATTAGGACGGTCCTCTTCAATGTCTTTATAAGCAACATTGCAGAAGGACTGGAAGGAAAAGTATATCTCTTTGCAGATGACACTAAGATCTGCAACAGAGTTGATGCACAGGGTGGGGTGGAAAGGATGAGAAGGGACTTGGCAAGGTTAGAGGAATAGTCAAATGTATGGCAGCTTAGATTCAATGCTAAGAAGTGCAAGGTAATGCACCTGGGAAACAAAAACCTAGGAGAAGAGTACACAATGGGGGGTGAGATACTAACAACAACAAAAATGGAAAGGGACCTGGGGGTAGTCATATCAGATGACCTAAAGATGACCTAAAGATGGGCAAGCAATGTGAGAGGGCAGCAAGGAGGGCTGGGGGGATATTGGGATGCATAGGGAGAGGCATCACCAGTAGAAAACAGGAAGTTATTATCCCTCTGTACAGACAGCTGGTGAGACCCCATCTGGAGTACTGTGTGCAGTTCTGGAGACCCAATCTCCGCAAAGACATAGACAGGATGGAAACTGTCCAGAGGAGGGCAACTAAGGAGCTTAATATGTATAGCCTCGAGGAAAGGAGGGAGAGGGGGGACATGATAGAAGCTTTCAAGTACCTCAAGGGAATCAACAAAGTCCAAGAGGGTAGCATCTTTCAAAAAAAGAGGTGTGCAAGAACAAGAGGGCACAATTTGAAGATGGGGGGCGGCTCAGAGGTAATTTAAGGAAGTATTTTTTCACAGAGAGGGTTGTGGATGCATGGAATGGCCTTCCGGAGGAGGTTGTGGAGTCAAAATCAGTGGTGGAATTCAAGCATGCATGGGATAGTCATAAGGCAATTCTGGGGGGCCGGGGTAGGAAGAAGTAGGCTGCTGGTTAACTAGGATCTGCAGCTTATCCAGTAGGTAGGGAAATGGGCAGACTGGGTGGGCCAAGCGGTCCTTATCTGCCGTCAAATTCTATGTTTCTATGTTGCTTGCATGCAAGAATGCCCAAATCATGCAAACATGATCCCTGGTGTCTAGTAGCACCCCTGTCTACCTCACTCATCCTGTGTTAGTTTCTTCCCTGACATTTCCCTTGAAAACTTACTCCTTTCACATATATATTGAGTGCCCCCTTGTTTCTTTTCCTTGAACATCAGAAAAAGTTGCTTTAGGTCTAATACTGTCATCCCTTTCAGATGTCTGAAAACTAATCCTGTCACCCTCTAGCCCATTCTTTTCCATGGAAAGCAGTTCCACTTTCCCAACTCAGTTAGTTGTCTCTTATAGCCCATGATTTTCAAGCTCTTGGCTACCGTGGTTGCTCTTCTCTGCACTCAGTCCTGTGGCTATCCTTCCTCTGCTATGTGGCCAGAAGTACACACTATACTCAAGCGTTGGGGCTGTGACTTTGATTACTTGGCCATAATGCTCATGCTCCCCCCCCCCCCGCAGCCACTGACAGGCATCAAGGTGTCCTTGGGGTCTTTGGCCCTAATGTTCACCCCTTTCTTCTATACCACACCCATCTTAGATTATTTCCTCATGGAATGGTGTGAGTGTAAGGGCTAAAGACCCCACGGCACACTGCGACACTTGTTGGTGTCTGCAGGGTGGAGTGAGGTGGAATGGCATGAGCGTTATGGCCTGATGACACAAAGGCATGCCCCCAGCACCTCTCAGTCTTTGCAGGGTGGGGGTGGGGGTTGGTATTAGTTCATTATTTCACTGCCATTCCTTTTATGCATCTAACTCCTGCACTACCAATGCCAATGCCAGCAAGCAAACATTCGGCATTGACAAATGCTTGTTTATTGGTATTTCACACATATACATTACACTCATGCCATTTGTACAATATCTGGAGAGTTTATGCCCATGCCACAGCCACAGACTGCACCTTAGGCTGATTCTTTTTTTGAGTGGTGCCCTGTACACAGGAGGGCTAATCCCTCTGTCCACTGTAACCTACAGGGCACCTTAGGTAAGAACCAGTCCCCATCCTCTGCATGGGGTATGCCATTACAGGGCTCCCCTTGGCACAGGCCCAGCCTGTGTCTGGGAGGAGCCCATTCTGAGACTCAGAACAGCAACACTCTGAATCTGTTGCAAGTTCCCCAGAGACCAATATGTTTCTCCTCCTTCGACTCCCAGTTAGTCAGCTTACCTGTTTTCTCATTTCAAGCCATCATCACACTAGGAGTCTCCATTGCATGATGACTGCCCTCACATAACAGACATGATGGGCTAAATCAAGAAGAGCTAATAGTGAAGGGACAAGTACAAGGTGTAGCTAGAGCCTCAATCCAGCAGCCACAAGGATGATTCAGTCACCTATTTTGACCCCCTTCCCCATGCTCTTCCTTAACAGTAGGATGTAGCAGTTGTCTCAGACCGACAGCTCCCCTTCAGATATAGCCACTCCAGAAGAAGACCAACATGCACTGGCCTCTAGTTCTGTGGCTCCTGCAATAGACCCTCAAGAAACCAAGTGGCAGATTTCTCAACCTCTAATGCCTCCATCACCTCCCTCTCCAACAAGAGGAGGAAATGACTATTGTATCTACTAGGAAATGGGGTAGGCACACAAAGGGAAAAAAATACAAATACTGAGATACCAGTTACCCCAGTGCGGAACCATTACGCTGATGTTGCTTCTACCTGGCAGTGGGATGACACTGAGGAAGACAAGGGAGACTCAGAAGCATCCTTGATTTCACCCTCTCTCTGGTACTATTCCTCAGACTCAGAGAATTCCTAATCAGAGGCTTCTATAAAGAAAAAAGTTCATTGCAGATCCAAGTCCTAAATCAGACAATTACCTGAGTGCCCCAATAACAGTTCCACATATGTATAGGACACACCATCTTCTCAATCACATTAAATGTGAACAGCATTAAATCATAGAGAAAAGAGTGTCCCCCATGTCTTTATGAGAAACTTTACCAGGGACCATGATTTTTTTGCAGGATACAAGACTAAAAACACTGTTTGAAATATCAGCAGCAAGAAAGCATAGATATGGATCCCATCTTGCTGGTCCCATGTCCCTGACAGATGAGATGGGGTAAGCATCCTATTACAGGGAACAATGCTCTAGGTGTTAAACCTGGTGGAAAGTGCCCCTGAATGAGCTTTGATGAAGGATATTAAATATGGAGATAATAGATTATGTCTTATAAATGTGTATGCCCCCAAGACAAAGGCTTCTAGAGTCTCCCTATTCCAGGATATAAGACCTTTTCTAAGAAGCACCATGGGTTGCCAACAGCCACATTGCCAACATCCCCCTCAGCAACACCAGGAAACCACCGCAATCGATCCCGATACACTCCACACAGTCTGCTGGCAACCCGACACTGCAGCCACAAGGAACACACTGACCGACTGGGAGGCACACGGCCACCGGACCAATGCACCAGCAATGACTACCACTGCGGCACTGGACTCAGTGATGTGCCCCCCCCCACCACGGAGGACCCAACAGACAGCAGTGTGAATGTACAGGATGTGGGTAGGGGTCACTGGTAGCCAGGCACATCTTCTGCACAACATTGGCGACAGGGTTTGCAGCATGGATCCAAGCGCTGAGACAGAGGATGCCTCCGACACAGCCAGACACAGGTCTGGATGGCTGTCCTGGCATGGGGCAGAGCACACACACCATAGGGGATAGAGGTCACCCACCCAATGTACCTAGGTCTACAGGTGTGGCAATCAACTTTGTAGTCACTGCCGGTGCTCCTGCTACCACTGTGGGGGGAGGGTCAGCTGTCGTGGCGGGTTACCTTTAAGACAGTCAGAATTTCAGCAGTCACTCTGCTGGTGCTGGGATTGTGGTGTTGCTCTGACACCATGCTTCTCCCTTTCTACACACTAGTAAGCTTGTACCACTGGGTGATGACTTTAATTGTGGCTTTACACAAAAGTATAGAGATGGTGATACAACAAAGCTGCATTGTGATATGGTACACTATGCTTTAAGGATATGATTACAGTTGGCGAGTTAAAAGATGGGTTTATGTCTATCATAATCATAGTAGTGCCCTTTTCATTAAAAGGAAGTTGGCAACTAGGACTGATTTTCTGTTCCTTTCAATGCATCGTAATGTTACAGGAGCTAATTACTATTGCAGTGGAGACAACCGACCATTTAGCGGTAGAATGTAACTGTTTAGCAGGCCCCAACCTCTCCCTAGTAAAAGATCCTGGAGACATAACATACAGAATAATGGTTGGGTAGGTGGTTATAATTAAAGTTTTACATACACCTGAGGTGTGGGATGCCATTTAAACCCCGAAAGCAAAGCTTGAGAGGTTTATAAAGGCATCCAACACCGAGGGTATGTGTAAAATTCAAGTTTTACATCAGGGTGGGGTCAAAATGGTTAACCCAGTGGCATTCTTCTTTATATATATATATATATATATATATATATATATATATATATATATATATGCAGTTTATCTCCTTACTGCCCCCAGCTGCCCCTTTCTGACTGCCCCTCCAGCCCCATCACCCTGGTATCACTGGGACTTACCTTCCAGAGCCCTGCCTGGTCACTGGGTGCAGAGCCTACGGAGGATCGGTCATCATCTACAGCTGGGGGTGTTTTTCCTCCATTTTCTCCCTTCCCCACTGCTGGGGTGAACATGCAGGACATGCATACGTGGGGGCCCATACACGCCCGCAGATGTCTCACAGCATGCTCCCTTCCATGGTACCCAACAGGGCCTCCACCTGGGGGAAGTCATTTGGTGGGAGCACCAGTCCTCCCTGTCCTGCATGGAGGTAAGGCATGGATGCCTCAGCCCTCCACGTCTCTGGACTGGCTAGCACCCAGTGGTATTCTTTAACTGTATATTTCTAAATAGTAAGTTTACTTCAGCAATACTAAGGTCAGACAAACCCTGGATTACAATGATTGAGGACTGGCTATTACCTGTTATCCAGGAATGGAGAAATGACAGAATAGTGGACACACACTGAGAAAATAGTGACATTATGTCATCATATGCTAGGTCTGTTCTCATCAAAATTAAAAAATGGAATCTGTCTCTGGAAGTAGGATCCCTGAAACAATTGTATTCTCTTATATTGCAGAAGAGCTTGTCTCCCCCATTGCATTACATCATTGAGTTGTTCTGATTTGCATCCTCTGAGTGAATTGTTATTTGTCCAGAATATTACATTGAATCTTAGATCCTACAAGGGAACTCTTTTGTTAACAACTTCTTCTCCTAGTAAAGTTGGTATCTAGGGCATTTTCAGTCTCTGCTCCCCTATTATGGACTAGTCTACATGAAGATTTAAGAAGTGCATCCTCTCTGTATAGTTTTAAAAACAAATTGAAAATATGGCTACTGTCATTGTATACATGTAAATGTTTTTAGTAACTGTTTGTATGTATTAATTGTTCATGTTTTGTGTTTAATGACAGGGCAGACCTGAAAAAGGGCTTGTCCCAGTGTCCTTACCCAGATAATAAAATAACAAAAACAAACTGCAGTTGAAATTTTGTCTGGCTAGTGGAATAGCAGATGCCATAGACGTTATTTGTACACATTCCATTAAGTGGCAAGAGTTTAGAAACAAATAAAATTTATTGTTACATTTACCTCTGTTGGGGGTGGTGGTCAGGGTGTGCTCTGACGTGTTGTTTTTATAAATATAATTGGCAGCTTTTTGTCAGACTTTTGCAATATGCATTCAGCAGTTTAATTTGCTTGTTTTTACTTTAGAGCTTTTTCTCTCCACTTCAGTGACATCAGGCAGCACCCCACCGACCGCTTCCATCACCAACATCATTCTCACAACCTTACAAGTTATCTGTGACAGTTATCCAGACCAGGATCAGTGAGTTACCACTGGCCAGCTGTGTCGGTCTTGTGAGAGACTGCTGGGGATATGTGCCCATTTTGCTCTTGAGTCCTGGTCTGTGCCATGCTACTGGCTAGGGGGCTTGCGCCAGGGAAATGTGCCACCCATGTGTGTTATAGTTCCACCTACTAGGAGTGGTTAATGCACATATGCCACATAATGACATGATTATATGTGCTGTAAGAGTACATATACATTACACCCAGTTGTCACATAGACAAAAAGAATGTGTACAGTTGATTCGTACATTGCAAGTATGTTACAAGTAAGAAATGTCCAAATCATCTGTAGTTTCTGTCAATGTGTCATCATAAGGATTAGTTACAATATATTGTTGTTGTTGTTTATGTCACATATAAGCATGTAATGTCTGGATGTTATGCATTCCCCTTCAGTATTATTCCCTGTCCACGAGTGCTGCATGGCCACCCCGCAGCTTGTGGCAAACCTTCCAGATGTGTCATCTGTTCAGCGCATAGCCACAGTTGCCTCATGCTGCAGGACTTTGCCACCGGGAGTCAGGACCCTGCCTGATGGAGAATCAGGAGCAGGATCCCTGGTGCACTGGTAAGGGGTACAAGCTGCCGTTGGCACAGCTTGCTCTGCCCTTTGAAAATTGAGCCCAGTGTGTGTCAAGTCTTTCCCACCTCCAGCAGCCGCCCCCCCCAAAAAAAAATACCCACAAATATTGATAATACTTCCCTTTGCTGGTAGGACACAACATGGTATCCAAAGATCATAACCAGATCCTATCTGGGAATATGTAGGATAGCAGCAACTATGTAATGGTAGTCCAGTAATGAGACTCATCTCATCATCGATCACATCAGTGGTGGTGGGTTGGAGCTGGACTCACAGGGTATATCAAATGCATTAGAAATAATAGGTAATAGCAATTTGTGTGTGGCAGCAAGAAAAGCTACTCCACTTCTGAAAAATGCTGCTGTGGCTCAAAACATGACCTTGGGTTCTGGCTGCCACTTGAGTTTTCAGAATTTCTGCTTTTTACTTTCTCTTGTCCAGTTCCTGAAGCCTGCTTTTGGTTTTCCATACTATTTAACACTGTGGGATATATTTTCATGCTGTTTACCATCAGAGAATCTATTAATAATAATGCACAAAAATGTGCACAATAATGACAATTATGAGGGTGACAGTCCAGACTGGGCTGTGTAAAAAAGGTTGTTTTAAGTGCCAATAATATGATAGTAATGCCTAGCTGCAGTCAGCACTATGGGGATCAGCTGGCATAGAGACATAGTTGAACATCAATAGTTAATGAGTACGAGACCCAGTAAATAAAGAAGCAAGACACCAGAGTAAATAAGACAAGCTAGGATTGTAATTCCTCCTTATGTTGGATAATGAGAACATAGGTTAGTAGTGTAGGAAGCCACTCACTCAAAAGTTGCAATTTTCAAACAGCCAAAAAATACAGAACATTTCCAATATCAAATTTGTCATTTTTTCCATTAAAATCACACATATTAACTCCAACATTGCATCAATAGGACTTGTTTAGGGGAGTGTTTTTACTGTTGTCATCATATTGCTATCCCTTTCTTACTTGCAGTTATCACACAAATAAAAATTTCTGCCTGTTTTTATGGCTCTTTTTACATCTTTTCATTTAATTTTCAAGAAGGGTCCAAGGGCCGTACACCATTGGAACATCGATGCCCCAACAGCGAAACCCCCACAGCAAAACCCCGACATCAATGGACTTTGTGTCAATGGGGATTTCACCTCAACAGACTTTGCAGTGAAGGGGGGGGAGATAGGCACCTAACTTCACTGTCTGTGTGATGTGGAGTAAGATATCTAAAGTAAGGGGGTGTGGGGAACACAGCTCTCCCATGGGGGGGCTGCAGGAGGGTGTAGATCCCCCGCATTGATGCATGCAAGTGTCGCAGTTGGTGTCGGCATGTTGCGGGTCATTGTCAGGATATGTCGATGTTGGGAATATTGTCTGAATTGTGTCCCTGTAATGGACATTGGTGAGTTTTCCATCACTGCGGCTTGGTGGAACCTCCAAGGGCAAGGCCTCACAGAACATTTTCAGTAAAGCATCATGCTTGTCTTTTTGCATGGATTCCCAACACATTAAGAGGCCAATATGGTGCTATTAAAATGTTTTGGATATGTAGTCAGCAGTCGTCCCAAAGGGCCAGGTTCTGGAATGAAGTGGGTGCCATGTTGGATGATGGGCCTGGCTAAAAAAAAAAAAACTTGCTGTCTCAGTGACAGTTCATAGAGCCTAAACAGAGTATATCCCATTCCCTGTCAGATATAATGGCAGGGTATATCTCTATCTGATGTGAGGGTATATTCCTCTCTGATCCCTTGTGGACAGCATGAAGGTAAAAATTACAGATTAAAAAAAAATGTTTTGATTAAAGTGCAAACAAAGAACCAGCCCCATAGCACTGTAGTACTGTCAGTACTGCTAACTACTCTGTCAAACCAAGTTTCTGAATTGACCTTGGTCACTAGGGAGCCAGCGAGGGAGGGAGGAGGAGGAAGATTAAGCACCGCATGGATGGCTCTTCTCTTGAGACATGGGTTCACAGAATTTGTCCCCCTGTCAGCTAAAAACCCGGCTATTTCTATTTTATGGGAGTAAGTCATACTTGTACCTAAGTAATGGCAAAGTAAACTTGAGCAAAAGCAAGTTGTTGGACATGCTTAGAGTCAGGGATTCGGTTAATTTATTTTCAATGGAAGTCTAAAACTTCCAGGAGTCGAAATCTGGAAGTCATTCCAATGCTTTGGAAGTCAAAATACTTCCAAGATCCCACTTTTGAAAGTCAGTATTCTAGAACTGACAAATTTAGGGATGTTAATATCATAAATTAGTGGCAAAATACAATTTCTTTCAGAAAAATCCATAATTTCTGACTTCCATGCCTGCAGTCTTGGAAGTCATCTAATTTGTGGTTTTATATCAAGAAGTCAATGACTTCCTCCCTCTTTATTTTGGAAGTTTTTGCCTTACTTTTGGAAGTCAAATACTCCCAAAATGGAGTTAACTGAAGCCTGCTAAGAGTCTAGTGTTGAATGATGAGTTGCAAGAACATCACCAGCTGTGCTAAACATCCTCTTGCATGGCACACTCGTAGGGGGGCAACTGATGTATCTCAAAGCCAGTTGAGACAAGTGAGGGAATGAATGCATCTTAGGTACTCAATAGCCTAAAGTACAGTATCAACCTAAAATGGCTCAAGAGACTCAGCAAAATACCCATTCAAGATAGTTTCCACAGAAAAAGGCCATGCCTGTATCCTCTTCTGTTGCTTTTCATGCAAGGATGTGTTGAGCTCTCATGAGTGTTGCTGTCAGAACCAGGCATTTCTTCCCCATTTTCACCAGGGGAACCCAACCCTGACTAGCCACATAGGGCCATTCCCTTTCTTTCATGAGTTCCTTACCCAGCTGGTTGCAACAGTCCCCACATAAAAACAGTCAGCTCGTCACACAGCTCTTGGTGAAAGTGAGTCACTCTGTCGCTATGCATAGCCATATGAAGGATCTCACATTTGAATTGGGATCCAGCATGGTTGCAAAAATGTGGCTGTGACTATTCTGCACTTTTGCAAACCTTTTATCTAGTTCAGCTTCTTGGTGCTCAACGAGCAAAGCTTACTCATCTGGAATCTCCCTGTTTTCCTCGGCGTATCTCTCCGTGGAGTTTTTTTTTAATTCTCTTTCTGGCTCTTTTTAGACAGTGGGAATAAACCTCTTATCAGACCTTTAGTTTCCTGTCCCCCATCCAGGATGTACTGAGAGACCACTATAACCTGCACAGAGGCCCCCTTCCCTGCAGAGACTGAGAGAGGAGGAGTAAAATATGCTAATCTGGGGTCCCCTGGTAATGGCAAAAATGAAGCTGGGAGCCAGACATCATTATACTGGGCTAAGGGAGTTTTTTCACTTAATTGGTTCCCCTAGTGAAGTGGATATGCAATGATGTCTGGGCCATGTTAAGCATGTTCTCATGCCTGACGTACCAATGTCTGCCACTCTATTCATCCTGCAGCTCGCTACAGACCCAGGCTCACCAACCCCAAGCTATCGTTAGGGGGTTACAGCATTGTCAGGTGCCATAACCCACCCACAATGGAGAAGGACAGCTACATGATGGATGGTCTGTCCTCCTCCCCCCAGCTGACCGTTTGATGTTCCTGACTCATTAGCATCAAATGCAGTAGCACTACTGCTACACTGGCAGACTATGGATGTTTTCAGGATATGCACTGCTGGGATCACTTGACTCAGGGTGGCAGTGGATGCACATAGATCACTGGTGCTCCTCTCAGATGGCACAAGTACTCTCACCATGACATCAATCAGTGACTTCTCACGGTGACCTAGGACTCCCCCAGTGCTGAACTCTATTGACATGTCATGAAGTGTGCTTCTGCTCTAGCAGTCTTGATACCATCAAGTATGATGAATTCCATTTGGTACTCACATCCTGAATCAAGTGATGCTGAAACAGATCAAGGTGTTGTTTCATTTCTATTAGTTGGTTAGTCACTTTTAAAGTCTGATGAATATTAGCAAAGTTGGGGTAAGTAAAATAAGTAAGTAAGTGTAACCCCCCTACAAATGGGGGTTCCCGAAAAGTCTTCCTCGAGCTTGCCTAAATGCTCACTACCAGGCTGGTGTCATGCGTTTTAGCAGTTTAAATGTGATTGCCAGTGAGTGCCTATATAGCCTCTGTGTACTGTCTCTTTAAGAGCTGCCTGGATTGCAGTCATAAGTAATCTGAGAAGGAAATCTGTTGAAAGATGTAACTATTTGTTGAAAATCATTTAGAGAGATAATGATAATGTAGTTTGTAAAAGCTGACTGTTTTGTTTATCTCCACTATCTTGGTCCTGGACTGCGAATTGGACCAATCAGTACTGGTGGGACCTAAAATGGAGCCGGACTACAGCAGCTGTCTGAAGTCAAAATCTGTAGGAATTATAGTTTTGGGCTTTTTGTGCCTTTTTGTACCTGATAGGGGGAGCCTTTGTTGTGACTGACAGGAGGATCAGCCAACCGAACCTTTTGGATCTTGGGGAATTTCCCAGGCTGTTGCAGCTAGTTTCAGTTTTGAGCTGAGAAGTGAAGAAGTAACAGCTCAAGTTATTTTGAGCAGCAGGTCTGTGTAGTTCTGCATGGGACAGCTGTGAAAGGGCTAAGTTATGGCCTGCCTGTCTGCCTGCTTTCCCAGAGAGGGAAAATAGAGTTTATTCGGACTGAATCTGAGTTGTGAGGACTATTTAAGCCACTGGATTATGACCAGGCTTTAACCTGAAGAAGACCAAAGATTTGTTGAATGCAATCAGCCTGTCAGGATTTCCAGCTGCTTTTGAATCCTCAGTTTGCGCAGAGACTTTGCGACCGTGACCGGAGAGCAGTTTGCCTGGTACAGTAAAATTTCCTTACATGTAAATGTGCTATGTACAGATAGTGGGTCTTGATTTGGTTCCCCACTGTGTGAACTGTGTTCTGCTTGCTGGAATCTTTATCTCGCCTAATCGAACTGAATCCGTGTTCATCTCTATTTGGCCTGGGCCATGCCACACTGGTGCTGCCAGAGTACCCTGCTGCACAGAGAAAGCCACCAATGAGAGACCCGTCTAGGGAAGAGCCCCCTGCTCCACACTTGAACAGGAACGATGCCTCGGTGAATCATGTGGGCCCTGCTTCTTCTGGCACTCCAGATTAACCACCTGCTGTCTCGATTTTCATCCAGCCTGTGTCCAGTCTTGGGTATCGTGAGTAATCATCGGGGTAGCTACCTGCAACAACAGCCTAATCTTAAAGTGTGTCATCTGATTGTCTTGTTTTTTTCATGAACTGAGCCCTCTGGCTCCAGATTACAAATAGTGTGTGTTGTGCATGTTGTTTTCTTCCATCACAGGGCCCCAACCAGCTGCAATGTTCCTGGCTAGCCCACCATTCTCCATCTGGGTACCCAGAGTGTGTGACTGCTTATGGACCCTGAAGTACATGCATAACTGTTTGATTGATAGAGCCTTTAAGCAAATTAACCTGATTATGCCCCTCCCTTGTTCAAGCCCCTTAAATAAATCAGATCTAACTCTTTTTTGCATTTAACCTGACTGTGGTTCCAGTTTGTGCAAGAGTACTGCACTGCTGTTATTTGCTGTGTATAACCTTGTCTTACAGGGGGGTCCCCAGGGCCAGGCCAGAGGAACGCTCTGGTGGTTAGTGCAAACAGTGTGGGTACTTGTGTGGTGTATCAGGGGTATTGTGAATGTGATTATTGTGTATTGTTCCGGCCACTAGTAAGGAAAGAGGGAGGTTACAGTGTCCCAGAGGGCTGTGCCCAGGTTAGCTTGACCACTACCAACCCTGACCTCCGGGTGGAGGCACCTGCTTCAGAACTCAGGCCCCTTAACCTGCTACTAGCCAAGCAGGCATGGGTAGTAGCCCTTGGGACAGCGCCACCTAGGGGTTACATAAGTAAGTAAGTAAAACTTTATTTTTATAGCACCTTTCCAAAGCCAAAGTGCTGTACATTTTAAATGCACAAACATATTAAAAACTGAATTAAAACAATAAATACAAAGATAATTAGAAACAATCTGGGAAGTCTAACATAAACAAATATGTTTTCAGCATGGATTTAAAGCTGTTGATGGTCAGGCATTCTCTTAACCGACAAGGTAGAGAATTCCACAGGGTTGGTGCTGCAAAAGAAAAAGCACGAGAGCCAAAAGTTTTTAAATGAACCCTGGGAATCCCTCATAGGCAGATCGGAGAGGATGAAGGGCGGAGTAGGGAGTCAGGAGATCTTTCAGGTAGTTGGGTCCCTGTTCATGTATGGCTTTGAAGGTAAGCAAGCTCACCTTATAGGTGATCCACCACTGAACCAGCAGCCAGTGCAGTCCATGCAGCACAGGTGTAATATGACTGGTCCTTGATGTACCAGTCAATAACCTGGCTGCGGCATTCTGCACTAGCTGCAAGCGGCGGATATCAACCCCAGAAAGCCCTAGGTAGAGGGCATTGCAGTAGTCAAGACAAATGGTAATGAAAGCATGGACAATGTTGGAAGGTCATCCGGAGGAACCAGGTGTTTCACCCGGGTGATATTCCTCAGATAGTAGAATGAGGATCTAACCACAGCCGACACTTGAGATTGCCATGGTTACAGCCTTCCTAGACTCAAAATTGTAATGTAGTGCAGATGTGACCACTAGATTCAAGGTGTGAGCAAAGCAACAAATGCTGATGAAATTCCCATTACCAACTGCTTTCACCTTATTTGTCCCATTATCCATGACAAAAATTAAAAATAAAACTTGTAGCTTGGTACCACCTGTCCACAATTTCAGCACTTCTTGAATGACTGCCAGGTTGTTTGGTGGCATGTGGTCTTTCTCTATAAGCCACACATTTAAAAGAGCAAACCTGGAGTTTGTTGTCTGAAATTAATTTCATTTCTTTTTTAAAAGAATAACCATAGACGTCGGAAGCAGGGAGCGGAGAGTGCTGCAGTACCCCCACCTTCTTAGGACATAATAAACTGCCCTTGTAAAACACAGCACCAGTTGCTCTTTAAACCCATTCTCACAAATAAGTCAATTGAAAAACAGATCTATATGTGTCTCTCAGGTTTGAAGGGGTTAAAGTTGCTTCCAGTTTAGGCAGAACAGACAAGGCAGCTGAGCTATAATTCACACTTTTTATTTCTTGAGCCCTTTGTTTAGTTTGCAGAGAAATAAAAACAATGGTCCCCAGCCCAGCCTTACTGTCTCTTTTCCATAGCCCCCCCATGGCCACAAAGTGAGATAAAGGTAATAAATAACTAACATTCATGCCTTTGTCACCACTCGGTAGGACTACTATAATGCCCTTTACTTGGGGCTGCTGGGAATGGAAATTTGCCATTTGCAGCTAGTGAAGAACGTGGCAGTCAGGTTATTAACTGGTACCCCTAGATCCAGTCACATTACACCTGTGCTGTGTGAACTGCACTGGCTGCTTATACAATGGCAAATCCCTTTCAATGTTGCCTTGCCGACATATAAAGCCTTACATGAACCGGGACCCCAGTACCTGAAAGAACTCCTACTACTCTATCACCCATCCTGCTCACTCCGATCCTCTGGCACAGGATTGCTAGAGGTTCCCAGGGTGTACTTGAAGACCTTTGGAGGAAGATCATTTGCCTTTATGGCACCAACCCTGTGGAACTCTGTACCTCATCAGATACGTGAAAGACTGACCTTGGAGGGATTTAAAAAATCCAGATTGTGAGTAAGTAATATTTTATTTCTTGAGTGCCCAATCCCAGAGGCTCTGTGCACTTCACTAAAGAAGAGGTGTGCAAATATACATTACACAAACTAAAAACATGGATCAGACTATTAATATAATTCAGAAAGTTAATAAATAATAATTCAGCGAAACTCAGTAAAACACACTATAGCTGAATTTCAAACACCTCTCTGAAAAGGTGTGCCTTTAGTCCTCGCTTAAATGCTTCCATAGATGGAGCCTCCCTCAAAGGTCATGGAAGCAAGTTCCAGAGGGCCAGGCCTGCCACCTCAAATGCACGGTCTCCTGAGGTCTTGAGCCTTGCCCTCTGAATGGCCAGGAGATGCGCAGTGGAGGAGAGGAGAACAGTGAGTGCACATGTTGAACAGGAGTTGGGAGGTCAGTCAGGTAGCCAGGGATCAAGCCATATAGGGCCTTGTAGGTGAGCAAGCCCACCTTGAAGGTGATCCTCAATCTAACAGGCAGCCAGTGCAGTTCACACAGGACTGGGGTTATGTGACAGAACCTGGGAATGCCCATCAGCAACCTGGCTCCTGTGTTCTGCACCAGCTGCAGTCGACTGAGATTCCCTGCACTGACCCTGAAGTAAAGAGCATTACAGTAGTCTAGCCTTGATGTAACAAAGGCATGTACCAGCGAGGGCAGGTCACCAGGCAGAGTTAAGGGTTTAATCCAGGTGACATTCCTTTAGTGGTAGAAGCCACTCTGGATGACGGATGACACCTGAGCATTAAGTATCAAATTGTCATCAAGGATGACACCCAGATTTCTCACCTTAGTGGACTCCGGCAGTGACCATATCATGCCGGTGACCAGGCTCAATCACTAGTACCTCTGTCATGTCTGGGTTAAGTCTCAGCCAGTTAGAGGACATCCAGTCCTGGATCTTGGCTAGACATTAATTCAGCATGTAAATGGTATCAGATGTCTTGGGCGTAAAGAACTTATACAGATGGGTAGCATCTGCGTAGCAGTGAAAACCCAGACTGTAGCACCTAGTGATCTCACCTAGGGGGAGCATGTATACTGCAAACAACATAGGCAACCAGATCGAACCCTGAGGAACTCCATAGGGCAGGAGGAGAAATTTCCCTTACTACCCATTGCATTGTGGAGGGATAAAGGGAAAATCAGTTACACAGCAGGAGAGAAGGTGCAATTCGCAACAGGAGACATTGGCTTTTGCACACACCAGTGCGCAGTCAAGGAGAGATATGCATGCATGGAGTTTGTACTACTGCTTGTGTCGGAGGAGCAGTGAAAATCTCCCCCTACAACTTCTGAGACTAATCTGAGAATTGTCATTCTTACACCCTTATATATCTTTGGCACCACAGTCATTGAAAATGGGGACTGTGATGGAATCTGGTACCATGGCTGTAAGTGCTGCACAAGTCTCTAAAAGCCAGTATCTTCCACAACATGAAAGGTTTGCAAATTCAACACCATTTCACCTATAATCTGTGTGATGTGCTGAGCAGTTGAATGAGAAGACTGTTATTCAGTTCTGGCTTAGAATGCTTCCATTGTTGGCAAAGACCATGGATGAGAGATGTTCTATGTTTGCCAGAAGTATGGAAATACCAAAGGACTGGTGCCTGGCACTGGCAGGAGTGCTGAGGGTATGCGATGGACTTTTTGGTGTTGAGGGGGAAGGAGTTGTAGCACCAGCAGTTTTTTCAGAAGAACAATCTGTAGCATTTCCACCAGTACCACCGCCGGTATCATCATCACCACCGGCCCTGTAGGGGTCTGTTGGAACCACAAGCACACACCCTGATGAAGCTTGTGAACCCTGGTAATGCTTTACATTTAGGTGGTTCATTAAGGAGGGGGTAGTTAAATTTGCCAGAGAGACCCCCTACTGATATTCCCATTTCACAATGTTCACACTGCCTTTCTTTTTATCTTTTTTAAGAATGTGCAGTGCAGTCATACCATGCCCTTACTGGGCCTGACACCATTCATTCAGCTATGGCTAGTGTCAACACTAGTATCAACGCCACTCTTTTGAATCCCCCCCCCACTAGCCTTTCTTGTTTGGACCTGTTGCTGTGGTTTCCCCTGGCACCACCATAGCCCCTGCATCTGCTTCACCTGGCTGTTCAGGCTGGAATAGAGCCTTCACAACAAAATGCTGAAAGGTGAATGGCCAGAGTTTTTATAGGTGGGCCATATCCTACTTTCACCTGCCACTGCAACCTCGAAAGGCTGATATTTTTTTTAGCACATGATTTTCTTTCTTTCCACTTCTCAAGGTACTCCCCATACTCTGCTTTATCATCAAAAAGCTGCATAGGTTAGCCTCCTCAGGTGATAGGTCAGTGGGCAAGTCCTCTTCTGGTGGAAAGTACTATGACATAAATGAGAGCTTCTGCTCATATGAACTGTCAGCTTCTATAGTACTGGAAACAGACTGAGAAACAAGAGGTATCACAGTGGGGGTAGACACAGTACTGGAAAGAGGTTGTGCAACTGACTAGACCCACAATGGTATAAAGGCTGGTATCATAGTAGCAGTACTGGTTGTTGTTGTGGTTACTGTGGCAGGATTGGTCTGGATCACAGTGGCAGTAGTGGTCTGGGTCACAGTGGCAGTAGTGGTCTGGGTCACAGTGGCAGGAGTGGTCTGGATCACAGTAGTAGGATTTGTCTGGCTCACAATGGCAGGACTGTCTGGGTCACAGTGCCAGGACTAGCCTGGTCACAGTGGGAGGACTTGTCAGGATCACAGTGGCAGGAGTGGCTGGCAGGGCCACTGTTGCAGCAGATGTTTGGATGCTTGTAGTCACAGTGGATGGGTGGTGTATAAGAGCAGTCGTGGTTATTAAGGATCAGGTGATGTTGATACTGGTGGCAGTGGCAAGGGATGAAGAGAACACATTTACATTGGTGGTATCAATGGAAGTTAATGATAATGTCCTCATGGCAGCGCCACTAAAAGTTCTGGTACTTTTTTCTCTGGTGTTAGACTATGCCATACTGGTGCTGGAGGCAGCAGGCTTTGATGGGGTTAAAAATAATTTCATGCAGCAAATGCACCCTGAGTGTCGCTCTGTAGTATGTTCAAACTCACCTGCTGCTTGCTGCTCTCCAGCTACTGTAGCTTTGCTGGGGTTGCCAGACCAACTACTTTTTCTGGTGCGTCCTCTGTTTGTCATAGTACCACATAGTAAGATGAAATGAAACTTAAACTATAATATTATGAAATAATATATTGCTCAGTGTCACTCAATACCACAATGCCAGTGAGCTGACTAGTCTCACTTTCCCTAGTCAAGCCTGACTAGTAAATAAATTCAGAAGAATAATTCTGTTTTAAATTTCTCATTAGGCATGAAGCCACACACTTACAAGAATGTCCTTCTTGAATGCACACACACTGTGCACATGCACACTGAACAAAACAACAGCTAGCTGCCCAGAAGTGGAGGGATTAGCCAACTAGTCCTACTCTACCAGCTTACAAATATGGTAGTGCACTCTCAGTTGCCCTGAAGGGACCCGAGCCTGAGTTCCTCACAGGAAGATGTCAGTCACTCACTGCAACAATTCCAGTGAGTGACAGGCCTCTTTCTTAGTAATAGTCAAGCCTGACTCACAAAATGCCATTTTTAATCTCTTCTTTGGCACAAATGCAAACACAAAAAAGGTCCTTAACAGCTAAGCTGAGTGAACTTCACAGTTGTGTGCACATGCAACACTACAATACTGCACACACAAACACAGGAAAAAATGACAGCCACTCAAAAGCAGTGGTGTGCATGTGTGAGTCAGCAAACTCTGGCTCACCACCCCCCAAAAATAATAAATGTATTCAGTGCATTAATGCACTTTACTTAGACTACAAATGCTGGTTAGCTTACTTTGCCTTGCTCTTTGTCTCAGACAAGTCCTCCAACTAAGTTACAAACAAAAACTTAAATTTCTATTTACTGAATAAATCCCTACAAAGTTCCCCTTATGCTGTTTAAACACTACAGCTTTAGTACACACACACACACACACACACACACACACACACACACACATATATATTTAATTATTTGCAAAAAAAACCTTTTTAATGCATCAGTTAGGGTTCCAGCAAAAGAAGTTGGGAAATGTGTTGTTAGGGTTTCCAACCCTAACACCCCACCTACACCCTGAACACAGTAAAAGGCGTGGGAGGGTGCCTTGGGGTTGTCAACCCTTACACTCACTCCCATTCTCTTATACTATACCCATCTAAGCTTATTTACTCATGGAATGGGATGAGCATTAGGGATGAAAACCCCAAGGCACATCCCCCCACACCTGTTGTTGCATTCAGGGTGGGGGTGGGATGTTAGGGTTGTAAACTCTAACAACATATTTCCCAACTTTTTCACTGTAACTGTAACTGATACATTAACAATGTTTTTGGCAAAAATTATACTGTACACACACATACACATATATATATATATTAGCTGAATGGACCTGATGCCACCAAGAATACTATTGTTTATCCAAGTCCACATTCTCAAAGTTTGACTTCTGCTCCCACAGTAAACATTGAGTGGATCAGCGATTGGGGCTGCTGCTCACAGAAATGGATTGAGGTTTCTGGTTGCAGGAGGATGGATGACTACGCATGCTAGCATTTGTGGAGTAGATGCTAGTTGCAGGGCTGCATAGCTCATTTTAAATTTATGTAAGGTATGCTACCTGTTGCCTGAGTAGTGTTTGCAGCCTTCCAGTCCATTTTATTGTCATCTACTTCTGCTGGTTTAGTCTTTTTCTCTTGTCCTTCTCTCTTTTCTGCAATAGGATCGACTACCGACGGACTCAGGCCCGAGCGGTGCAGAAAAAGAGAGAGAGAAGCCAGTCAGATGGCTGGGCTGGGAGATTGGATCTGTTTAGAGTCAAAGTTCTGGCTAAACCTTAAAACCAAAGAGCAAATTATTCCAGTTAAAGGATTGAAACCCTGGACTATAAGCTGAAAAGCTGAGAAAATTGTGGGAGCAGAGTGGCATTAATAAAAAGGAGAAAGAAAATATCTCTTTTAATTTTTTCAGTGTATATGATTGTTATATGGTTGTTTTATAAACATTAATCATATGAACGCATGGATATATGATTTTAACTGGGGATTAGTATTTTTATCTTTTATTATTAGTAATTGTATAACTATATTGAATTTTCTATTATTGGTTGAAAATTCGCACCTTTCAACAATTAGCTTTGTCATGTGACCCAGGTGATCCAGGTGTATTTAATAGGCTGGCACTAGCTTAGTTTAATCATTTGGGATGCTACAGGGGAACTGCAAGCTGCTTTCTGTTCTACGCTACACAGAACAGAGGAATACCACAGCATTATTTGAATCTGACTCTAAACACTGATAGCAAACTAGCTAACAAGCAAGTAATTGTGAAGGCTGCTTGTTATTCGGCTTTTAGTAACTCCATAGAAAACTATTTGCTGTGGCCTGTCATGATCGTAGCTTTACTTGCTGTTCCCCTAGAGCTCCAGCGCGAGAGAGCATTAGTGTATATTGATAGCCTAACCTATATTTACAAAGTAAGTAAAATAGAATAACAGAGAAATAATAGAGTTTAAGGTTTAAGGCACAAGGAAAAAGGTTTAAAGCTTTATTAGACCTGGATCTGGATCACAGCTGTTAGTAGAATAGAATATTCTGTGCATTTCTATGTATTGCTTTATATTATTTTATATCATTTTATATATAGAGCCTGTATTTTAAGCTTTGTATGTCCTTTGTGTGTTTCTGGGAAAGAAAGTTAAGTGTTTTCATTTTCTTTGATATAGTGGTACGAGGATGTCTGGCATTTATTAACCTTACAGGAAGCTGCAAATTGCCTGCTTGTATTCATTCCTCCACTTCCTGGTCTGTGAAAAGTGGTTTTCAAGCAGATTCAAGTGGAGCTCAAGAAGGGTCTTTAATAACTTTTGGAGCTTTTTGGAAAATTACACTTGAACTTATTACTGAAGAATCGAAGCAGACTATTTGTTTGCAAGTACCTCGAGTGAATTTTTGATGTGAATTCCTGAGGGCACCAGCATTCATATAAAGTAAACTTTTAACTCTCTCTGCCCTTATTTGTTCTTTTTAATTAGAGAGTAAGTATGCCCCTTGTGAATGCTAGATTAAAGGGCTGCTGGGGTCTCAGGAAAAGATAAAGAACACTGAATATAGAATACTGATCCAGACTTTTAGAATTTTTGCTTTTTTGCCCTTGCTTTTTAATTGCATTAATACATCAAAGTGGGAATATAGAAAGGCTATATAAGTCAGATGTTTGATCAAACCTTACTAAATCTATTGATTCTGTAATACTAAGTGTTTATTGCCCTGTGTTACACCAGATGAATTGTACACAACACCTGCAGTAAAGGGGTCCTGCTGCTGTATTAATGTCCTACTGCACTATTGCAAGAATATATTTTGTGTAGTTGCACTATTGTGCTTTACAGCCATATACATTGGCCATTCCTATATATATGATATAGAAAATATCTATTGGTCTGCTGAATAAATTACACTTGTAGGTTTTATATATCTATATACTTAATGAAAACTAGAAGCAAGGGGAAGCAGGAGACAATGGAGAGTAGAGATGTGACTGAAAACTTCTGTAAGACATCAAAAGGAAAAAAAGGCAGGAAAATAGGTAAAGGGAATAGTGATGAAATAGGGAAAAAATTAGATAAGAAATTAGGTAAGAAAAAAGGTGAAAATGAAAGTAAGGATGTAAAAGGAGACATAAAAGGACAACCTGTTATAACAAAACATTTCCCAAGACGGAAGATTACCCCAGAGATTAACTCAACTCTGATTATAGATCTGACCAGAAGAAAGTTTATCAATAGTCCCAATGAAAAGATATTAAATTTAGTGACTGAGTCAAGTGCTGACTATACTGTAGGGGAAATAAATGTGTGTAATTCAACATCAGTGATGCTTCTTTCATCAGAGATACAAAACATACAAAATATAAGCTGTCCCTCACAGACTGAACTAAATAAAAGTTATCCACAGTTGCCTGATAATTATTCTCAACAAGAAAGGACTGAAATAAGGGAAATAGAATTAAAACAGATAAGGGATGAATTACAAGGCACAATAGTTGGCCTTAAAGATTATCAGAGACAGCTGAAAGAGAACAGCCTCAAATTGATAGTAATATTTAACCCCTTGTTTACAGTCACTTCCTGGAAAATGATTTGGCTGAAGTTTTAAGACATCTTCATATTGCCAATATTGCCCTAATGGAGCAATTAATATTAATCAGGAGTGAATTGACAGCACTAAAAACAGAAGTAGCCACTAACACACAGCGAATTGACAAACTATTACAGGCTGGTAAAATGGTAGTGAGTAAAGATGAAATGCAACCTACCTTATTGACTGAACAGAACAAACCTCAGAAAGATGAGTTATTGAATCTAGACCATGGACATGCACAGCAAGTAAAATACAAACATGAAAGAGATAGAAAAAGTAATGGTAATAAAATAAATCAAAGGGCTACTAAAACAAAGAATAGGAAAGGGAAAAAGGGCAACATAAAAGGAAAAGAGGAAAAAGATAATAATAGGCTGCAAGTTCTGGAAAAGGAACAAAAGAAGAAAGTACAGGAAAGGGAGATAGAAGATAGTACTTCAAGAAAGAACCTTAAGAACATATGATAGTCTAGAACTAAACAGAGATACGGACACAACAAGTGGGAAACAACAACAAATTAGACAACAGGATGTGGATATGAACAGTGATACTTTTTATGAAGACAGAATATCACAGGACAAAATTAATATAGATGCACAAGTGATAGTTGCTCTGAGAGGGTACAGAAGGAAACAACAGAAAACAGCCAGATAAGGATTGAACTAGGGAAATTGATATGTAGAGAGTTTTTGGATTTGGAGATAACAGATGATGACATAGTTGATGCAATTAGAGTAGATGACCTGACCTCCAGGGATATTATATTATTTTTCTTTAGATCTAGTAGGGTTGCACAATATTTATGGAGAAACTCTGATGCCTTACGGAGGTTCGGTCTGTCAATGGACTACCCTATAGTAATGGAAATTATAAATAATAGTAAGATATTGAATAAATCACAGCTAATAATACAATTAAGGGACTCATTATCTCTACATGATCTATGGGTAAAGGAGGAGAACAATCAGACTGATGTGACACTTTCAATCTTTGGAATTGACTATATGGGGATGGAAACACATGCAAAATTAAAAACAACGATGGTATGTTTAATAGCCAATCTCCTGGGCATTGAATTGTATGAAGATGATATAGTTAAGGTGGAAAGGACATTTAGAGGTTGGATGGAAGGAAATCAAATTGATTTAACCTTACAAAATAAGGAGCTGGTTAACAAAATACTGCACACCAGTACTAAATTGGACAAAATGAATATACTGGTCACAAATTTAAAGGAAGTGACCAAAGATCAAAGGGTGGAATTACATAAAGGGAGAAAAAAATGTACAAATGTTAACCTACAATATTGAAACTTCAAACAGATTTGAGTTGCTGGCAGATGAAGGTAACAGCTGACCTTTAAGAAATGAAATATGTGCACAGGAGATTGAGCAATTGCAAGGAAATGATGTACTGGATGACAGTGGTATTTTATACCTAAGTAAAAATGATGGTAGAATTGGATTTTTGTCTTGGAATATTGCTCTCCTGGCATCTGAACTTGTAGATGGGGAATTTCATGAATTTTTGAAGAAAATGGATGTGCTAGGGTTACAAGAGACTTGGCATGGAGAAGATCAAGAAGAACACATAAACTTGAATGAATATACTCTGGTACATATACCAGCAAGGAAAAATAAGAAGATGGGAAGGAGAATGGGAGGGTTAGCTCTGTATATAAAAATAACCAAGTGCTTAAAAGTGATAAAATATGTAGTTAATTCAAGCTATATAATTATTAAAATGACAATATGGGAAAAGAAGTTAATAGTTGTTAACCCACCAACTAATTTGAGTCTATATGACAAATCCCTAATGGAAAAATTGGTGGAAGAGATTAAGAAATTGGTTGATGGAAAATACACAGAGCTTCTTGTCATTGGGGATTTTAATGTGAGAACAGGAGAAATTATAGAGATGGAACATGAAGAGATATTGCATGCTTTAAATATACCAAAAAGATGTACATTGGATAAGAAAAACACAGATGTGCACAAACAGATGAAATACCTCTTTGAAACACTACAGCTAATAGTTCTAAATGAATAGTTTGAATCAGATAACAGAGGAGAACTAACTTGTGTTACTAATAGGGGTTCCACCTTAGTGGATTTCATGCTGGCCCCAGTATAATAAATATGAAGACATTAAAGTAATAAATAAATCAGAGAGTGATCACTTTCCCTTGGTGCTATTTAGAAAGAGAGATAGACATATACTAAGGGAAGAACAACAAGTGGTTTGTATAAATGAAAAACAAAGTAAAATATACTGGGACAAACTCCCTAGGGATAAGGTTATTAATCTAAGTAATAAGTATATACAGGAAGTGACATTAAAAACGGAACATGAAATAGATCCTAGAAATATTTATGATACAATAATAATGCAGTACAATCACTTTGTTGGACAAATTATTCAAGAAGAAAGGAACACTCAAAAGCAAAGGTATGAAAACTGGTTCTATAAAAATTGTAGGAAAGAAAAGAAGGAGTTGGCAAAATTAACAAGGAAATTAAAAAAGTATCTGACAAAAACCAATAGAGTTGAACTGAATAAAATTAGGAGACAATATAGAGAACACGTTAAAGTTCAAAGACATAGAAATCAGAAAGAACTCTGGGACACAATGCAAAGCACAATAACAGAACAGGATGATAAAGCTTTTTGGAACATAGTGGCTAGAGGTACCAGTACTTTTAAAAAACAATATGATGCTTATATTGAGCTAGATATATGGGTGGAATATTTCAAAAACATTTTTAAATTAACCCAGATAACAGATAAGATAGAAATAAATGAACTGGATGGTTCCTTTTGTTTGTTCACAGAAATGGAAGTTAAAATAGCAATAGAAAGTTTTAAGAACCACAAATCTCCAGGTCCAGACAACATATCAATAGAGTTCATAAAATTAAATATAGATTGGTGGGCTAAAGTCCTTCTGATTTTTATAATAAATCAGCTATGTATGCCTATATTCCAGATGGTTGGCTGGGTAGTTACATTGTTCCATTCATAAAAAGGGTTCATTCAAGGACCCAGAAAATTATAGGCCTATTAGCCTATTGGACTCTATAGCAAAAATCTACGCTAAAGTTCTGCTAAACAGGTTACCTGTTTGGTTAGAACAACATAATGTTATTTCTGAATATCAAGCCAGATTCTGGAAGAATACAGCTACAATTAACCAAATATTTATTCTGGATCATATACTGGAAAAATATTGTAAATTTAATAAACAACCAATATCCGTAGCATTTGTGGATTATTCTGCAGCTTTTGATACAATAATAAGGGAACTCCTTTGGGAAAAAAATGGTTAAATTGGGTATTGATCTAAATTTAATATTACTTATAAAAAGAATCTATAAGAACACTTGGACAAGGATAAAATACTTCCCAGCAGGGGCATTAACTGAGAAAGTAGCAACTGAGGTTGGTGTAAGGCAGGGTTGTGTACTTGCCCTGACCTTTTTTTAATATCTATATAAATGATATTATCATGGCACTTGATGACCCAATGTTCCATATTCCCAAAATACTGTAGGTTCTAGAAGATTGCCAGTATTGGCTTATGCCAATGATTTGGCAATACTATCAACAAGCAGACTAGGATTACAGAGAGCACTAAAGAAAATGGAAATGATGTGCATAATGCACCACTTAAAGCCAAATATAAGAAAAATGAAGGTTATGGTCTTTGGTACTAATAAAAAATTTAGAAAGTTGACTTTACTGGGCAAAGATTTCAATTATGTGAAGGATTTCCCCTATTTGGGGGTCACATTCTCAAAAAGCTTAAGGTGGAATACACACATACATGTATGTACACAGAAAATGCAGAACTCAATAAAATCATTGAAAAGATTCACTCATATGTATGGGGGAAACATCAACCTACCAATGATTAAAGCAACCAATGCAAAAATTGTACAACAGGCAAGTTATGCCACTGAGATATGGGGCATTGATAAGATCACCAAGATAAAAAGTTTACTATATAAGATTTATAAACAATTATTAAGAATACCGAATAGCTCACCTAGTTCACTTGTGAGAGCACAACTGGGACAAATACATTTTCAGTATCTAGTATATTATAGACGACTAATAAATCAGTGGATTAAATTAACATCAGAAAATAATTTACTTATGGGAATGTGTATAAAGGAAACAATGCAATTATTAGGACATAATAATGTAGGATAGTTAAAAACCATACAAAGGATAAAGAAAGAAAATGACATACAATACTTGTGAAATTGGGTTAAACAAAAGATACATATAAGTTCAACATATACAAAGTATATTTTTAAACTGATGAAGGATAAATCAAAAGAATTTGATCTTAAAAATATAACAAGTTTGAAAGTTGCCCCATGGCTAACCAACAATACTAAGAAACATGGTTTAAAACCATACCTAAATATAGTACAGGAACCAGAAAATAGAAATGTGATAACTCAATTTAGACTTGAGACATTCCCAAGCAATGTGTTAGAAGTAAGGTATAGTAATGACCAGGATAAAACAAAAAACTTCTATTGTAGTTTACTTGAACCAGAGGATTTAAAACATGTGGTATTAAGATGTCCATGGTATTGTTCACTTGGGAGCTTAAACAGCAAGCTGGTAGGAAAGGGGGCTGCAGTTATATTCTGTTTTAACTGAAATATTTGAATAGTTTGTAAGTGAAATTAGTTCTATGTGTTAAAAATTATTACCTTGAATTAGAACTGTTACTTGGGCTGTGATATTGTAACTTTGGAGATAGTTGTTTGGCAGGGATAATTAGAGGGAAATTTAAATGTGTTTGGAAGAGCCCTCCACCCACCCACCCTGTTTTGTATGCTTCTAAATACTGAAAAGCCACTGGGGGTTGGGATTGAAGGGCGAGTATTTCTGTTTGGGACTGAAATTTGAAGCAAAAGGAGCTGGTGGGCCTGTGACATCATACGGTACCTGATGTCTGCTTACACACACTGTTAGTGGGACCGAACACACACTGGACTGTATGTGTTTGTGAGACTTGGCAACTTTATTGGTGGGGTTGAAATTAGGTTTGTAAATAACTACAGTCAGTATAGAGAGAAACTGTACTCCGGGGGAAAGGGACTGAGAAAAGGGGTTGTGCTATTATAAACAGAGGGGGATAATCAGGGTGGCCATATTCCACCATGGCAGGCATCTTCGGAAGGGTTGTAGGCTGCTCAGGCTGTGGGATGGCAATAATTCTAAATTGGGCCTGGAGAGAGGGAGGCTGCCCACTCTGTAGACAGCTATCTTGTATCAGGAGTGAGGTATATTGGTTAAGGAGTAGCTGTGGGGGCTGGGGGGTGTCCAAGGATAAGGGGTGTGGATATGGGCAGAAGGGTGGGGCTGAGGGAAGCAGGGCAACGCCTGAAATTACAGGACGTTATGTTACAGCAAGCAGGAGGGGGGATATTAGGGACAGAGGACCCTTAGATAGGGAAGTTGATGGTAAGGGGAAAGCATACTGGGTGAACATTCTGAATACAAAGAGACTAGAGGGGGAAGAGTCAGGAGGGGCTGTTGTGTGGAAGCCTAAATCAGCAGACTGTGGGAAGGGAGCTCCTAAGGTAAACAGAGTAAGAGGGGAAGAAGAGGGTCAGTTTAGAGATGCAGTCAGGGGAAACTCAGGTTACTTGACGGAGGCTGACATAGAGTGTCACAATAAATTTGAGCTACTAAGCAACCTAGAGGGGGAGGAAGGGGTTGGTGAAAATGAGGAAACTTATACAGAGGCCGGGGGGAAGGAGTCGGATACCCATAGGGCATCACAGACCAGCTGTGGAAAGGATAGACATAGTCCCAGAGGGAGCAGGGGAAACATATATGTTAAGCAAATGGGGGAGATGCAACATATTCCAGACATGAGGGAGGAGAGCATGATTGGAGAGAAACTGGGAGACAAGGAGGTGGGAGAGGAGCCCCCCTTCAGCAGGGAGGTCAGTACCAAGGATGGGGCCATAGCTAAGGGGACCCACAGAGAGCCTCTGGAGGCAGGGGTACTGTTACAAGGGGGGAGGATGGTGGTGTGGGGGAAGGGGAAACCATCAGGGCCAGGATAAATGGTTCAGATAAGAGGGTTAAAGGGACACCTATTCAGAGGGGTTTGAGTTAAGTGGGCAAAATAGCAAGGGAGGCAGAAAGGGAGGATGACAAGGGGTCTCTAATAAGGCAGGAAGACCCTCACGAAATTGAGATCATGAATAAAGGAGGGAAGGGGGCTGAGAGGGCATAGTGGAGGTAACCATAGGATGATGGCAGTGTTAAGGTTCTGTTACTGGGAGACTCGATGATTAGGGGTATCCATTGGGAGGGACAGGGGTGGATGCCATAGCCAGGTGAAGGTAGTGAGTATCTCTGGGCTGACAGTGCACAGAGCAAAGTTCATGGTGTATGAAATGGTTATGATTGTGGAGGGAAACCGATTTCCTGGTGTATTTGGGAACAAATGATCTAGAGGGAAATAGCGCTTTGGAAATCCAAGGTTCCAAGAACTTGCCAGAGTCTGTCGGGATAATGGATGCAACATTTTTCGAGATATTGCCAGTACCAAAGGCCCCAGTGGAGAAAAAATGAAGTACTCAGAGGTTAATGACTGGCTCAGGAAGTGGGTGAAGAGAATGGGTTGGGGTGTTAGGAACTGGAATGGAGTTTGGGAGGATAAGGGACTATATGCCAAGGACAGGTTTCATCTTGCCCCATTAGGGAAGGAAGTCCTTAAACAGGGATGGCTGACTACATACAAGGAAGGTGGGGTTTAAACTTGTAAGGGGGAAGGGATAAGGAGGGGCTGATCAGAAGCCTCTCATCCAGATGAGGGAGTAGCCTTCAAGCCCAAGGGGGGACAGACTGAGGTGGAGGTTTCAGGAGGAGCAGGGGAGGATGGAAGTATAAGGAATCTGGTGGGGTTCAACAAAGAGGATCAGGGATAAGGGGTGGGGGTTGGTGTTAGTAAATGCCAGGAGCTTGGGAAACAAGTTGCCAGAGTTCCAGGCCATGCTGTTCGGGGGGGGGGGTGGATGTAGCGGCAGTCACGGAGACGTGGGCCAACAAAAACCATGACTGGGACCTAAATGTACGGGGGTACACTATGCTTAGGAGGGCAGAGGGGGTGGAGTGGCTATGTTCATTAGAGATGACATAGAAATTGCTATGGTAGAAGAGGCAGAGGGAAATGTGGAGGCCTTATGGGTCACCTTACGATCCCCAGCAGGAGATAAGGTCAAGCTGGGAGTAGCATATAGGCCCCCGGATGAGTGATGTTCTAGAGGATGGTTTGCTGGACAAACATCATTGCCCAGTGTGTCCAAAAGGGAAGGAGAAGTGTTGATGGGGACCTTAATATGCCAGGTACAAACTGGGGAACCATGTCCTCTAAGGTGGCCAAGGAGCAGAGGCTGCTGGATGGCTTCCAGGATGTGTTCTTAACACAGCATGTGATGGAGCCCACAAGGGAGGGGCATGTCCTGGATGTGGTTCTGGCAGATGGGGATCTGGTAAGGGACTTGGTTGTACAGGACCCCCTGACTGGGAGTGACCACAATACTGTCTGGTTTCAAATAAGCATGGGGGGAGTGGGGGTGAGATCTAGGACACTGGCAGTGGACTTCAGGGGGGCAGACTTTATGGGCATGGGAAATATTCTCAAGGATCACTTGAAGGGGATTACCTCAACGACAAATGTGGAAAGGAGGTGGGAGGTCATAAAACAGGGACTTCATGAGGCAGTCAGGATCTGCGCTAAGTTGAAACGTAAGGGAGCAAGGTCACATAAACCATGCTGGTGGTCCAGTGAGGTACAGGTAGCAGTCAGAGAAAAGAAGGTGGCCTACAAAAAATATAAAATAACAAGAGGGGATAGGGATAAGGAAATGTACCAGCTTGCATCTAGAAAAGTCACCAGATGGTGAGGGGAGCAAAGTCCAGTAAAGAGCAGCGGCTGGCACAGGGGATACATGGAGGGGAAAAGGGGTTCTTCCAGTACATTGGGGAGCGGAGAAAAACTAAGGGCCATCTCAGCAGATTGAGATCAGAAGTAGGGTGGGTGGAAGAGGCGAGGGACCAGGCAGAGGTATTTAACGAGTACTTTGCCTCTGTGTTCACTAGGGAGAGGGATGGGATATCTACAAAGCAAGGCACGAAGGGGATATAAATGGCAGGAAGTGGGATCAGGGGAGCAACAGACATGGAGCAAGAGGGAGGGAAAGGTACCCCAGGGGTGTCACATCTGGATAAGGATAAAAAGACCAGTAAGGTGGAGGGGACTGATGATGCTATCTCCGCCAAAAGGGTATGGTTAGCCCTCAAGGCCCTAAAGAAAGACAAATCTCCTGGGCCGAATGGCATTCATCCGAGAGTGCTATGGGAATTGGCGGACATACTGGCTGCACCCTGGCGGAGCTTTCAGCTGGTCACTTGAGACAGGGAGGGTACCTAGGATTGGCGAGAGGCACATGGTACCAATCCATAAAGGGGGTCGAGGGAAGTACCAGGGAACTATAGACCCATCAGTTTGACCTCGTGGTGGGAAAATTAATGGAGAGTATACTAAAGGAACGATTGGGGTGTACTTGAGGAGGTGGAGGTCTGGATAGTCGGCAACATGGGTTTGTGCCAGGTAGATCATGTCAAACCAACCTTGTGGAGTTCTATGAATGGGTAACATCAGAACTGGACAGGGTAAGCCTGTGATGTATTATTCTGGACTTCAGCAATGCTTGACTCTGTCCCCACAATGGTCTGGTGGAGAAACTGATGGGTTAGGAGTAGGCCTTTGATGGTCAGATGGATTGAAATCTGGCTAGCTGGATGCACTCAGAGAGTAGTGGTCTGTGGGGAGCTCTCGAACCCTAGAGAGGTAGGTAGTGGGTACCACAGGGCTCGGTCCTGGGTCCGATCCTGTTTAATGCATACATCGGACATCAGGAGGGTATAGGTGTGAAATGAGTCTATTCATGGATGACTCCAAGATGGGAGCAGTAGTTGAGGGAGAAGAGGGAGGTTGGCCCTGCAAGGGGACCTGGACACCCTGGAAAGCTGGGCTCACACTTGGAAATTAAATTTCAATATCACCAAGTGCAAGGTATTGCATCTTGGTCGGGGAAACCCTAAACACAGGTACACCCTGGGAGGGGAGGTGCTGGAGGCCTCAATAGGGGAAAAAGACCTAGGGGTCATGGTGGATACATGTATGAATAACTCTGAGCAGTGCAGAAGAGCAGCTAGCAAGGCAAACAGGATGTAGGGGTTACATCGTAAGGGGGATCACCTCTAGGAGCAAGGAAGTGATTCTGCCGCTGTACAATGGACTGGTTAGACCACACCTTGAGTACTGTGTACAGTACTGGAGACCACACTTGAAGAGGGACACACAGCTCCTGGAGAGGGTACAGAGGAGGGCAACAAAGATGATATGAGGGCTAGGGGATTTGACTTATGAGGACAGACTTGAGGAGCTCTGCCTGTTTTCATTGGAGGAGAGGAGAGACAGGGGGGACATGATTGAGGTCTTCAAGTACCTCAAGGGAATAAATAAGGTAAACATGGAGGGGATCTTTAGACTAAAGCAGGGAGGTATCACCAGAGGGCATGGTTGGAAGTTGGAAGGTGGAAGGGTGAGGGGGGAAAAGAGGAGGAGGTTTTTCACTGAGAGGGTGGTGGACCCTTGGAATGCACTGCCTGGTGGACTGGTTCAGAGATCCACAGTAGAGGGCTTCAAGATAGGGTGGGACAGACACAGAAAGTGGATGTATCAGATGATGGCCTGTCCGGGGGTGGGGATGGATGATAGGAGTTCCTGGAGCACAAGGGATGGGAGGGTCTCGGCACCCAACTAAGGATCTAGGTTCGAGCAGACTCGATAGACCGTAGGGCCTAATCTGCTGGCAAATAGTATGTTAGTATGTTAGTATAAACACACACGGACTAAAAGATTGGGGGAGTACATTGGAGCTTTATATATGCCAACAAGATTTGCTGTTGACCTATTATTTAATGCAGAAAATCCTGAAGTTCTAAATAATTTAGCTATATTTCTTACAAGAGCATAAAAATAAGGAAGAAAAGAATACAGGGATTTATAGTGTAGATATGAGATAAAATAAAATCATAGTTCTTCAGTTACATCTCTCTGAGATATCAGCTTATAGTAACAGATTTTGCCTTTTTGAAGACATGAGAGAAACACTGTGTCATAGCTGTATCTTATATGATAGCAGATTGTAGTATTATATAAGGATAGATAGATGAAATATGCGGCTAGTATGAAATGAATGTATATGGGTTACTGTATCATGTTGCATAGTGTCATGTGAATATTTTATGTGTATTTAATATCCTATGTACAGTTGCACAATGTTATGTGAATATTCTATGTGTATTTTAATATTTTATGTTAAAATTTTTGAAATAGCTTTATGCTGAAACAAATAAAACAAGCATTTGTCAATGCCGAATGTTGATTGTGTTGGTCTGTTGAGCTCGCTCAGTGGCACTCTGTCACTGGCTCAGTCTGTTTGTCCTAGTGCTGCAGGCTGCTCTTTTGTACTGGGCTGCTGCCTGCGTTGGCACCTGGTTCTGCCAAGGAAGAAATCCGCAGCTGTCCCAACAGAGCTCTATTGAGGTGGCTCACGTCTCCTCTCTCACTGGCTCATTTTGTTTCTCTTGGTGCCACAGGCTACCCTTTTGTACTGAGCTCCTACCTGTGTTGGTGGCTTTTTCTGCCCACAAAGAAATCCACAGCTGTCCCCACAGAGCTCCGTTGAGGTTGCTCACTCCCCCGTCTCACTTACTCATTCTGGTTCTCCTGGTGCTGCAGGCTGCCCTTTTGTACTGGGTTCCTGCCTCTGTTGGCACCTTTTTCTGCCCACAAAGAAATCTGCAGCAGTCCCGACAAAGCTCCGTTGAGTTTGCTCACTCCCTTTCTCTCACTCACTCATTCTGTTTCTGCCAATGCTGCAGGCTGCCCTTTTCTACTGGGCTCCTGCCTGCGTTGCTGCCTTCTTATGGCCACAAAGAAATTTGCAGCAGTTACAATACAGCTATGTTGAGCTCGCTCATTCGCTCATTCTGGTTTTCCGGCCACTGCAGGCTGCCCTTTTGTACTCAACCCCTGCATGCATTGCTGCCTTTTTCTGCCCACAAACAAATCTGCAGCAGTCCCAACAGAGCTCTGTTGAGCTCACTGACCCCCCCCTACTCGCTCGTTCTGTGTCTCCTGCTGCTGCAGGCTGCCCTTTTGTACTGGGCTCCTGCCTGCATTGGCGACTTTTTCTGGCCAGAAAGAAATCTGAAGCAGTCCCCACAGCTCCATTGAGCCCGCCACCTCCTCTGTCACCACGCATTCCGCTTTCTGCCGGCGCTGCGAGCCGGCCTTTTGTACTGGGCTCCTGCCTGTGTTGCCACATTTTCTGCCCACAAAGAAATCTGCAGCAGTCACAATAGAGCTCCGTTGAGCTCACTCACTACCGCTCTGTCACTCGCTCATTCTGCTTCTCTTGGTGCTGCAGACTGCACTTTTTTATGGGGCTCCTGGCTGTGTTGGCACTTTTGACTGCCCATAAAGAAATACGCAGCTGTCCCAAAAGAGCTCCATTGAGGTCGCTCAGTCTCCCTCTGCCATGCACTCATTCTGTTTATCCTGGCGCTGCAAGCTGTCCTTTTGTAAGGGGCTCCTACCTGCATTGGCACCTTTTTCTGCCCACAAAAAAATCCGCAGCAGTCCTGACAGCGCTTCGGTGAGTTCGCTCACTCCCCCTCCCTTACTCACTCTCTCATTCTGTTTCTCCCAGCGCTGCAGGCTGCCCTATTGTACTGCGCTCTTGTGTTGGGGCCTTTGTCTGCCCACAAACAAATCCGCAACAGTTCCGACAGAGCT
The DNA here is from genome assembly GCA_016271365.2 of Neoceratodus forsteri. Taxonomy (NCBI): domain Eukaryota; kingdom Metazoa; phylum Chordata; order Ceratodontiformes; family Ceratodontidae; genus Neoceratodus; species Neoceratodus forsteri. The sequence goes on along the minus strand of CM057459.1, from coordinate 796,936,397 downwards.
CAGTTGAGCTTGGTCACTCCCCCCTTGCACTCGGTCAATCTTAATCTGTCCCAAACACTGATTTCCCAGAGTGACCGTGTTATTCTCCAGCAGGAGTGCAAAAACATATTTTAGCCAGGATGTGAAAAATGACAGCTGTAGTGTTCATAAGGAGGTGTGAAAAATTACCACTGTTGAAAACGTGGTGTGACAATATTACAAATTTGCGAAGTTACAAGGGTGCGTGGAAACAGTTCAATGCACACTTGTAGCACAGCCATGTTATGGAGTTTCATCACCAAATCTTCAACATAAGGATTTTAGGACCTCTGCTCATGAACTGTGCCACTGTCATTTTCTTAACCATCCAAACACTGATTTCCCAGTGACCACATTATTCTGTGCCGGAACTGTGAAAACACATTTTGGTCAGGATGTGAAAAATGACAGCTGTGCTGCTTATAAGGAGGTGTGAAAAAATGCCACTGTTGAAAATCTGGTGTGACAATATTACAAATCTGCGAAGTTACAAGGGTGCGTGGAAAGTGCGTAATGCACACTTGTAACACAGTCAATTGATGGGCTATCATCATCAAATTTTCAACATAGGCATTTTAGGATCTCTACTCATGAACAGTATCATTGTCATTTTCATAATCTGTCCCGAACAGTGATTTCCCACAGCAACTGCTCTATTCTGCGCCGGAAGTGCGAAAACACATTTTGGCCAGGATGGGAAAAATGACAGCTGTACTGTTCATAAGTAGGGCTGGGAAAATGGCAATGTTGAAAATCTGGAGTGAAAATATTATAAATTCGTGAAGCTACGAGCGTGCGTGCCAACTGTGCAACATGCGCTCGTAACAGTCATTTTATGGAGTATCGTTACCAAATTTTCAACATAGGCATTTTAGGACCTCTACTCATGAACAGTGTCATTGTCATTTTCTTAATCTGTCCTGAACACTGATTTCCAACAGTGACCATGCTATTCAGCGCCAGAAGTGCGAAAACACATTTCCGCCAGGATGTGAACAATGAAAGCTGTACTGTTCAAAAGGAGGTATGACAAAATGGCAGTGTTGAAAATCTGGCATGAAAATATTGCAAATCTGCAAAGTTACGAGCGTGCGTAGCAACTGCGCAATGCACGCTGGTAAAACAGTCATTTTTGGGATTTTTTCCACCAAATTTGCAACATAGGCTTTTTGAGAGCCCACCTCATGAACACTGGCACTGTCATTTTGTTAATCGGCCCCAAAGGGTGATTCCGCACAGTGACCGTGAAACCACCTTTCCGGGCAGATTAACGCCATGACAGTTCAAGAATTCATGAGGAGGGGTCCCAAAAACCCATGTTGAAAATTTGGTGAAAAAATTCCCAAAACTGCCCAAGATATGCACTAAAGTTGAAAAAACCCTGTTTATTACATTATACAGCTTACCGGCATTTCCTCAGTTTGCAGTCAGCTTTGAAGAGTGCAGACGTAGCCCGGTCCACCAAGATCAAGCAGCTGAGCTCCAGTGGTAAGTATGGGGTGAGGGGCGGGGGAGGCAGGTGCAGGGTGGAGCGGGTTGTGGGGGCAGGAGACTACAAGGGACTGTTTTTTTTCAGGTAAAAAAAGTCGAGGACTGTTTTTAACTTTATAGGGGCATGTGGCACACTGGGGTGGGCTCCCAGCATGCCACCAGAGTCTTGCTTTGGGGGGCAGCTGTAGCTGATTGGGTATTGGGCACCCCTGTCGGCAAACAACAAAAGGGGCATGTGGCACACTGGACTGGGCTCCCAGTGTGCCACCGGAGTCTTGCTTTTCAGGGGGGGCAGCTGTAGCTGATGGGGGATTGGGCACCCCGTTGACAAACAACAGAAGGGCAGGGAATTCCTTTCTGCTGACAGGGATTGGGAACCCCCAGCTGCAAACAACAGAAGGGGGGGTATTCCTTTCTGCAGTCGGGGATTGGACACCCCATCGGCAGACAATAAAACCGGGGGGGGGTTACATTATGCCGACAGGGAGTGGGCTCCCCCGTCATCAAATAAACATGGTGGGAGGTAAATATTGTTTGTGAATACGGCAGCAAGCTGCCACCATGTTCACAAACAATATCAGGGATCCTACATCCCGCCCTGCAATGACGGGTCGTTCCCTCATTGCAGCGGATGGCTGACGCTGCAATAATGAGGTGGCCCCTGATTGCAGAGGCTGATTTTTTAGAAGGTTGTGGCACACTGGCTGAACTACTGTCAGCAGCAACATGCCACGGCACTGGGGGATGGGGGACAAGCCTTTGCAGGCTGTGGGGGCACTGGGCACAATAGTGCTGCACCTCCACAACCTGCTTGTGGAGAAAGCTGCCGCAACATGTTTCTTGCTCATGCGTGAAATCAACATAAAATTATATATATATATATATATATATATATATATATAAAATAAATTGGGTAAATAAGTCGTTATTTTGGGATAAATATTTATTTTCACTTAGAACACCATGGGCCTGAATTTCAAAACACTTAGAGCAATGCAAACAACATGCTTTGGCAATACTGAATGCAAAATGCAGTTTGCCTCTGGAGATGCTCCAAAAGCAATATTCATAGGCAAATTGCATCTGGCACAGTCAGAATGTGGCCAAGGGTATTGTGACCCAAAATACATCTGAATATGGAATGCATCTGAATGCAAACACTAATTGCGATGATGCAATGCAAATTGCACCAACACAAGCCCAATTTGACATAGCCAGCTGCCACATGACCCACAATGTGATTTTAGAAAGGCAAGGACACAGAGATGCATCCAAAATGAGTTGCACCTGTTAGATCAGGGAGGAACTGGTCTACAGCACATATAAAAGGGACGAGCAATGAGGCCTGCCCTGAGTCACTAGTGAAGTGCAGGAGCAGCAGGAGCACCAGTGAAGTGACAGTGCCAAAAATGCCTGGGCTAGCAGCCCTATTGACCATATGCCAGGCAATATGAATGTGACAGCAGCATGACCAACAGCTGCACCAGTGTGCACAACAATGGCAACAGGCACAAAATGCTGGCCACATCCCCAGGGTGCACAGGGCATGGATATGGTACACAGCCAGAGTGTACAGGAAAAGGACATCCTACAGGGACCTCACTGAGGAGCAGTGTCTGGTATAGAGATGCAGCGAAGTAAAATTCCTCCTGTGAAGTGGTCGCAAAGTGACCAATTCTTGTTAGTGTTCCGCTACACAGAGTGCCCATTTTAAACCCTCACTTCACCACTTTGCCACATCACGTTGACATAGGACTTCATGTTGTGCACTCCGCCTTGTTCCACTTTAAGGCAGAGTGAGAATTCATAGGCAGACCACACACATCACATGGCTTACACAGTGTGGGTCACATGCTTCAGGCAGGCAGGCAGGAGGTTAAGGGCCAAAACACTCTCCAACGTGGGCTGACTTACATGTTTTGCACAGGGTGTGACAAGTGGCTCGGCTCTGCGAATGGCCGGGGGTTGGGTATGGACGTCTGATGAAGAGGGGTGCACAGGTGACAAGTCCACTAATGAGGTTATTTTCCCTATTTTACATACAGGGGTTGATGTACCTCTTGCACTAGACATACTACATTGACCACCACCACCACCACCACTGCTACTCTGACCACCACTTGACAAGATTTCTAAATCATAATCCTCCCCCTCATCATATTTGTAGAAATCCTCTGGTGTTATTTCATCACTATTGCAGACATTCCTACTTGGTCTTACATTCATGGAAGGGGATAACATGCTCAGTAAGGTTGATGATGAAGGTGAACGTCCCACTATGGCATTAGCTGCTATCTGGTGCTAGGTCCACAGTGCCATGTGCCTATTCTTAAGATGTGTATGCTGTCCCCCCATGCCCAGATGACTCCTCTTTTATTTATTTACTTAGTTTTTTTTACCGGGTAGGTGCATTAGCCATAGCAATGACTATTTTCAGGTATGACCCGGGAGGGTACATTACAACAATACAGGGTAACATTTCAAAACAAGTACAAACACAGTTGACAGTACTATACAGAGCAGTCAACAAATGTAATACCAATGCAGATAGTAAAAAATAAATAAAAATGACAGAGTAGCGGTACACAACAAAAACTACATTACAATGAGCTTTAAGGAAGAAAAACTTGAAACAGATTGAACATTTTAGTGCTAATAAGGGAAAGAATGTAGTCCAATGGGAAGGATACTAGTAAGTGATAAAATTAAGAACAAGAAAGGAGGGATTGGAGTGAAAATAAGGCGGGAGGTGGGTCAGATAGGAAGGAGAAGTGCATAGCGTATAGAGGATCATATAATAAATGCCATGGAAGAGAAGACTGGGAGCAAAAGAAGCTATGGAGGTTTGAAACAGGAGCACTTGTGGGAAGAATCAAGATAGTTTTGCAGCTCTTTTTTAAAAGTTGTATGAGATGATGATTGGCGTAAAGCTAGTGGAAGGGAGTTCCAGTATTTGGGGTCATAGCAGGTGAAAGCACTAGCACCTTTAGTGGTGTTGTGTCTGGGGATAAAGATGGGGGCTGGTCAACAGACCTCAGTCCATAGCAAGGTGTCAGATTTTGGAAAAGTTCTGCAAGGGATGTAGGTATTTGTAGGCAGACAATATTATTAATGAAAGAGCCACTTGCATGAAGCCTTAATTCATTAGGAGGAAGCCTGCCCAGGTCTGAAGAGAAGAGACAGTGGTGTTTCAGATGGTTTTTACCTCAGCTCACACAAGCATGGCGAAGCTGACAGATTGCAACCGACTCACCATTTGCATCTTGGACAAAAAAATCTCAAACAAGGGATTGTGATCCCCTACTTTTAACATGTCCCTGATGCTGCTTATTGGACTCCATTTTTTTAACCCCTGAAATGGGGGGTGTGCTACATGATTTTTCAGGCTGGACACACTTGGACTCCAACTGACCACCATGACTACCTATAATTATTACTGGGTCATCATCATTATCATCAACAGGAACCGCTAAATCACAACATTTTTGAGGGGGGGGGGATTTAACGGCAACAGACCCAGACATAGCCACCTTGACTTTCTTTTTCTCCGGTTCCCAACAAGGGTCACTGATGTGTGACATGGCTGCATGTGTTGCTGTCTCTGGACACACACCTGTGAAGGCATTCTCCCCCTGTCCACCATACTATTTTTACTGTTGGCATGCTGCAGCTCACCTGCTGTGCTGTGCATGGGTGTGCGTTGGGTGTTATGTACAGGAGACAGAGCTCATCAGTCACATACACATTTATTAGTACAGTGCTATAATACCATGTCTGAACAACAACAAACCCCATTTTAACCAAATGTACCCCCTATGGTGTCACCCATGTTAGCACACACCTATTATGGCCCACATGCCAGCACACTACCCACAGTCTTTGCAGTGTACATACTGGAATTGCTGGCACGATACCATTGGACATTGTCACAATGCAGATAGCATGCCACACATGCCAGCAGTCATATCAGCATGTCCACAGTGTCAGGCAGACATAGCCTGTTGTGCTGAACACACTCCATGTCCATATCACTGTGACCAGTATGTGTGTACAGGGCTGTGGTGTACCAGGCAGCACCCGTACATATCATGGGGATTGCATGGCATGGAACATGGTAAAGGAGGAACAATGGTGTCCATCTACTGTTGATGTTCTTGGGGGTTTGTGAGGGTTGTGACCAATCACACAACATGGGTGTCTGGATGGCGGCATATGGCCCATGTCACTGTTGCAGTGGTACATGGACTGTTCTGTACACCAGTACCTACCGTCTGTGTTGCTTAGGCCCTGCAGTGGTCAGTTGTAGTGTACCAGTGCACATGCACATGGCCACAGTGATGGTGATTGCATGACACAGTGCTACAATCAGCCTGTGTGTCCAGGCTATGCTCTGTTGTGCTGTGTTTGGTTGGCGGTTGTGTGGGGGGGGGCATGTGTGTTTTTCAGGGGAGGGATATGTACGGTGGTGGTGGGTGTACAGGCATGGTGCCAACTCCATGGAGGGAGGGCCTTGGTAGTATAGATTACCCACTGTGGTGTGGTGTCAGGCCATAGAGCATGCTGGCCAGTTTGTGTGTCTCTGGCGCATTGCACATATGCTATGGCCTGTTACTTGCCCCTCCCACATCTTGTGCCAGCCACTTTATTCTTGCATTGTCCACCACTACCAGCCTGTGGACCACTGCTGCCACTGTTACCCAATGGTGGGTGCATTTCGCTGCCACTGACTGCAGTGGTGGCTGCTTGCTACACAGGAGTGTGTCTGGTGGACCACCATAGCTCTGTTGTTGGAGCTGACTGTGCTCCTATGTTGGGGTCAGGTACAGGCAGACCATGGTGCAGCCCACCCCTTTGGCAACGTTGCACTGTTGCCTAGGGTACTGTGTTTATATCCGCATGGCTGTCCATCACAGTCACATGTGTTGATGTGTTATTCGACACTGCCACAGTGGGCTTGGCATTGTTAGGGGCTACAGTGGTCCTTGACGGGCCTGTGGGTCATGGCTGGATTCTGTGTCCTGTGCTGCATTGTCACTGCCACTCCCCATACCTCCCTACTCTGTGCCACAGTGTGGACTGTCAGCAGTACATGTTGCTGTGGTGCTGCAGGCTTCATGTGTGCTCATTTCAGTGGTGTCACAGGACATGGCCTGTCTGTGTGTGTCACTAGCCTGTGCTGTGGCCCTGGTGGGGCACAGCACATTTCTTCTGGACTGCACATCTGGTACAGGGTCCTGGGACACATCCATGGATACTGGTGTTGTGTCTGTGCCCATGTTATTTGTGATGGAACGCAACACTGACATATCCATGTCAACATCTGTCTATGTGCATATCCGTCACTGTATTTGCGCACTCAGATAGCTGCATGGTGGGGTGTCATGGCTCAATCGAGGATGTGTTGTGTGCATTGTCCAGCACAGGTGTGGCCATACAGTTTGGATGACATGTCCACGGCACACTGCCACTGACTGTCTGCTGTGAGAGAATTGCTGGCAGGCACCCATATGGTACACCCACCAGTCCAAGTGCTGAAGTTGGTGCAGGGTTCAGTCATGGGGCACTGTGGTGTGGCAGTACACCATCCGGACACACTGCGGCAAATGTGGTCTATGTTGTGCACACTGGCAGGGTCACATGTTGTGCCTGTGGCCCAGCCACCTGTCCCTGCCCAATGCTGTGTTCACATGCTGCACTCACGTGAGGCATCACGTTGGTGCCCCTGTTTGAGGGGCCAGGTATAGACATGGAGTGTTGCTGCCATCCCCTGTTGTCAGTGCGTACAGGGTGTGCAGTGTCAGGGATCCTTGTGCCAGACCCCTGGAGTCACTCAAGTCACTCCAGGGCACATGAGATGCACTTCAATATGGCAGTCTGGTGTTCACTCAGCATCTGGAACCCCTGCAGGATGTCAGTTGCCATTGCCAGTGACTGGCAGCACTCCTCAGGCCCTGGGTGATGGTGTCCCCGACACCTGCCATGTCCTAATGCATTTTCTGGAAGTGTGCCTCTGCTGCAGTGGTGTGGGTGTCATTGTGCTCCCATATTGCTGACAGTTCACAGGAGAGGCTCTCCTTGGTTGATAGCATGTTGTGGCACAGTCTGTCCACATCATCCATGCTCATGGACATCCCTGCAGTGTTTTCCATGCCATCCTCACCCACCTTGCCTACCTCCAGCATGGTTGATGTTGGGGACAGGTCCTGGGCAATGTTGTCATGGATGTCTTCATGGCTCACCCCTGTGCCATCATTCACACCCTCCTTGACCTCCTCCTGCCCCATCCACATCTGGTGCCCCCTCATCACCCTCCTCTGCCTCCCCCTCAACATAACCCTCCCCTGCCCCCTTCTCAGTGGAATGATCGCCATCCTTCATTGTGACATCTCTGGACTGTTCCACAGTGTCATCTTGGCTGCCGTCACTTTCACTGTCCCCACCACTGGTGGACATATCCTCATCAGGTGCCTCTGTGTCACCAGTAAGTGTGTGTCCAGTGTTTTGTCATCCAGCATGAGATGCAGACGCTCATGGCCCTCTGGTTCCTGATGTTGCACTAGTACCTGCAACACAGGGTTGACAGCGGTCAGTCTGAACAGTTGCTGTGTTCCAGGTGCATTTTCAGCTACACCTGTACAGCACTGCATGCCCTACGTGGGCCTATGCGATCACTGGGCAACGGTTGTCTGCATTGGGCCTCTTGGTACACTGCAGAGGCATCCATGGTTCTCTGTAGGCATCTGTACTGTTTGTGTCATCCGTTTACTGGTCAGGTTGTGTCCTGTGTAGTGTGCCATCTCTTGTGCAGCAGTCATGAGCCCATGCCCTGTGCAGCATGCCTGTTCTCTACTCATGGCATGGCTCAGTTGCACTGGCCACAGTAGCAGATGGCCTTGGCCCAGCATCCCCAAAGTGACATTGTCTTCCATGTATAGGGTCATGAGCAATCCCATGTGCTGCACAAGTGCTCGGTGCTATTGTCCACATCCCTGCATCTGGACATGTGCTGTGCCCTACCACACACCTTCACCACTATGAAGCCTGAACACATCGAGATTGCTGCCTCCCTCAGTGCTTCACCTGCTTATCTGGGATGCCACCAGATCCTCCTAGCTGGTGATTTCCACTGGTTCATGCAGTCCCCCTCCAGTGGCAACCATGTTCCTGTGGATCTGTGCCATTTTCTCTTTTGGACCATCAGGTGAGGTCATTGTACCTCTTTTGCAGCTCACACACTGTCCACATCACCCTGCTGATAGCATTCACCTTGGTGGCCACAGCTTCCCACACCTCCTTCTGCTTCAGTCTGTGGGCCTTGTTTCCACCTCGCTGAGTAGTAGGGTGGAATTAGTGTCCACAGCATCTAGGAGGGCATTAGTCTCCTCCTGGGTGAAGTTTTTCTTCTGTGCCTGCTTTTTGTTCTGCTGCTCAGCCATTCCCCATGCACATGTCCTACACTGCTGTGCTCTGTGGGTGATCTCTGGTGCTGTAGGACAGGAATGCAGGCATTAGTACAGTGGCAGCAGTGCAGGCAGGTGTGCAGTGCTGCTGCAGTCACTTTAGTGCATACGCATGACATCATGGGATCCTTACTTGGGGGGTGCTCCCCTCCTCTTGTGGGTGGAGCCGCTCTGTGGGTGGTCTCTGGTGCTGTGGGACACAAATGCAGGGCATTAGTACAGTGGCAGCAGTGCAGGCACGTGTGCAATACTCTCATGGTGTGTCCTCTGTCTCCACCCTACCTTTTCCTCAGCTATTTTATATTTTATATTTACGCTTTTAAGAATATTGTTTTAAAGATTTCTTTATTGTTCTTGCACAAATGCTATTTCTGAATTTTGTATTCTGTTTTTATTGTGTGTGGTGCCCAGAGCCTCCGGGACTGGGCACCTTAGAAATAAAATTGCCTTGCCTTTGCTTCCTTGAACTTACCTGTATTGTTTTTTCCTGTTTTATGTCCAGTTTTCTCTCACTACTGCTATTTGCTCTCTGTCCGACCTTCCTCTCAATATGCACCTTACAGACAGTTTGTGCATCTTTTTTTGTCACAGTTTTTGTCTGACATCATTTTCCTGCCATTCACATGGCCAAGGATGCATTTGGTGCATGTCTTGCCTTGGATGCATTTTGCATCCATCTTCCCTACTTTTGAAAATCGGGCCCCATTTATTTAACTCAGGGCACAATTTATTTAACTTAGAACACATTATTTCCACTTAGAATCTGGAAATAGAACAGAGAACAATGTGTCAGATAGAGAATATACAATGGAAGGAAAAAGGCAGCTAAAACAAAATAAAACAGCAGTAAAAATGTTACAAATGGTGTGGTATATATCAAATACATAATGGGTTGCAGTGGAATAACACATTTATCTCCACATGAGTGGTAAAACCTTCATAACTAACTTGTGGCTTCACAACTCATGAGTTATGGGTCTTACAACTCACTAGTGGAGATAAATGTGTTATTCTACTGCAATCCATTATGCATTATATATATATATATATATATATAGAGAGAGAGAGAGAGAGAGAGAGAGATGTCAGATAAATGATTTTTCTACACAAGTGCTGTTTGACCTCTGGTAACCTCACGAGTGGTGTATGCCATGAGTGAGGTGTCCGAGGTCAAACAGCACAAGTGTAGATAAATATTTTATCTGACAGTTCATTGTATATTTCATTTATGCAATAGGGGTGCTTTCTGTCAGTGCAGGGACATTTGCTTTTGATTGCTTATCTTCTTTTGCATATGTTTGTCAAAAAAGTGAACAAGAAATTGCATTTTCTGCTCTTTTTTGCTAAATATAAAAAAATCTATAAGGTATCTATAAATGAAACACCACTCATTTTGTAGATAATTTTGTGCTGAACAACTTTTATGCTAACAATACCATGCTATCTTTTTTTTATTTTAAAGTTATTTGTGTTTGAATATGGGTAGTACTGCTACTGAGGCTGAACATTCTAAATGAGTTCCAGAGTGATTGTGACATAGCTACTATATGGAAAAATTTTATTTATTCAATGGCTGTGAAGATAAATGGATTTATTCAATGAGTTTTGAGCCCACACCTATTGCATAAATATATGTGTGTATATATATATATATATATATATATATATATATATACTGTATAGCAGCTTATATTAGTGCCCTCTTTATTTAGCATGGAGTGGGGTGCACTACTATTTAGCACCCTGTTGAATTAGCGCATCAGCTTCATGTCCAATTACAGCTCTATGCTCCCTGTAATATTAGCGATCAGCTTATTTTAGCACTTTTGTCAGTTAAGCTAATACAGTGAAAATAAACTGAAAGCTAATATTTCCTGCTATACAGTATACACACACACACACACACACACACATATATATATATATATACACACACACACATATATATATATATATATATATATATATATACATATATATATATATATATATATATATATATATATTCATTGCAAAAAAACTCTGTTAATGCATCAGTTAGGGTTGATAGTATAGCAACAAATGTTTGGAATTTCGGTGTTAGGATACCAACCCCTACCACTCCTCCCTCCACACACCAACAAGCTTCGGGGTGTGCATAGGGGTCGTGCGGCCTAACTCTCACCCCATTCCATTTGTAAACAAACTGAGGTGTTGTAATATTGGAGAATGGGGTGAGAGTTAGGCCCGGTGACCCCAACGCACACCCCAATGCCTGTTGGTGTGTGGAGGGTGGGGGGTGAGGTGGTAGGGGTCAGTATCCTAACACCAAATTTCCAGACTTTTGATGCTGTACTATCAAGCCTAACTGATGCAACCTGATAGACCAACTTAGGGTAGCTGGTTCATTCCACTGGGTGTCATACAGATGAGGCACACTGATGATTCCTGATAGGACGAAACATGTGTCTGTGTATTCTGTTGGCACCCTTTGCAGACTGTATGAGAGGCCTTTTGGTACCATGCATTCTTGTTAAAAGTTGAAACAGCATAACATTTGGTGGTGATTTGCATATACAGCCCATGATGCTTTGCATTATGGGGGTATGTGTGATTTTGTATATATATATATATATATATATATATATATAAAATATTCTTTGCAAAAACTTTGTTAATGCATCAGTTAGAGTTGTTTCCACACCAACGAAAGTATGGAAATTCCCGTTAGGGTTACCACCCTACCACCCCACTATCACCACTCCACCTTCCACACATCAACAGCAGCATGAGTGAGTTGGGGTTGTCAGCCTAACCATAGCGTGGAATTTCCACACTTTAATCAGTGTGGAAACAACTAACTGATGCGTGTAGATTTTACAAAGCCCCTTTCATTTTTAAAAGTGTAATGTAAGTAGTAAATGGAATTTGTGGGTGGAGCGAACAAGCTGAGAGTTGTGCATACTGATATGTGTTTGTGGGACCACGGGCCCTCTGGGCCCTGCACTCCCACTTACAGATAAGCATGGAGCCATACAGCAGCCCTATAAGGCAAGGAGGCCTTGTAACAGTAATTTGCCCATATCTAGGAAACTGTAGCAGCTAGGAAAAAAGTTCAAGTGTGGTGGTGATCATGAGAGTGAGTAGTTTTCAAAACATAACTGTATCTCACATCATTTTTGAGATACGGTCACCGAAAACCAATGTGAGTGCTAACTCTGAGGGCATAATAGTGGCCTACAGCCATGGAAATCAGCAGCTGAAACACTAACTTGCAAATATCTCAGGAACCATACAAGGTAGGAAATAAAATCAAATTCCATGGGTTTCATGGCTTTCCAACCTACTTCTGTGCTTAGTCCCACTATTGGGGGACTAAAAAATGTTGCGATAAAAAGTCTGTATCTCAAATTGTTTCTGAGATACAGGCCCCAAAAGGCATGACGGGTGCCACAATGTTATCCTATGGGAAAATTTCAGAGATTCAGAATGCTGTAACTATGGCCCTGTATAATGTTTTAGTACAAAATCAGCAAAAGGCACACCTCTGAGACTAGGGTTTTCCACCCTGAAAAGTTCAGACCAATAACGCAATCCACATTACAACAAGGAAGGGACAAAGAAAAAAAATGCCACAATGTTATCCTATGGGGAAATTTCTGAATTTTGGAACAGTGTAACTACGGGCCTCTTGGATTTTTCCACACCAAGCCACTAAAAGGCACATCCTTGGCACTAGGCCTTCCTACCCTGAAAATTTCAGGCCAATAGCACAATCAACCTTGCCACAATCAAGTGACAGAAAAAAGAAACGCATAGCAAAATTCTCCTATCTCTATAATGGGAATGTTATCATGATCAAAACAATGTTGTCGTGATCATATTTAAAGTTTTTGTGATTGTTTGCGTGACACAAAAAATGTTGTTGCGATCAAAAAATGGAAACAAATTTAAAAAACATATTGCCGGACTAGCTGGCCACAAACTAATGCCAGGGGCATGTTCCTCGGGGCCCAATTAGGTAAACTCAGTGGTTGGTGTGTTCAAAAGTGCAGTATTTTTGAGTCATAACATTTTTTCTCTCTCACTAATTTAAAACAAAATGGTGGCAGCATGGCAACATTTTTGGCAAGCTTGACCAAAAAATTTGATCGTGATTGTTTTCGCAGTGCACATATAAATTTTCCCATAGGCTATAATGAGACAGAAAAAAATGCAATAACTTCTGAATGGAGCAACATTTTTTCACCAGATCTTCAAAAGGCATCAGTGCAGCCCAGGACCCATGCAGACAACCCAATATGAACCCACTGAAATGCATTCTTCAGTGCATTATGGGTGGACAAAGAAATCGCAACTTTGGGGATTTTTCACTTTTTTGAGTGCACTACGATTACACAACTGTACATCCAACCAATACTAAAATGTCCAGATCTGGAGTTCTATGGTAGATCTTTCTACATTCCAAATTTCAAGCAAATTGGATAAACGGTTCAAAAGTTATTAAAGTGCAAAATGTGAGGTTTAACATGGAAATGGCTACGCAACCCTAAATATAGTGGCACTACTGTGCCACTATAATATATATATATATATATATATATATATATATTAGAGGCAAAAACATTCTGTTTAATGCATCAGTTAGGGTTGTTCCAGCGACAAAAAAGCGAAGAAATTCGGGATTGAAAGCCCCTTGACCCCCCAGCTCCCAACCAGCATTGGTAGCATTGGGTCATTGGACCCACCTCTCACCCCATCACGTGTAAAGAAGCAGAGATATAGGAGAATGGGGTGAGAGTTAGGACCGATGACCCCAATACGCACTCGATGCAGGTTGTAGGTGTGCTGGGTCCAAGGGGCCTTCAACCCTAACACCAAATTTCCTTGCTTTTTGTCACTGAACTAACCCTAACTGATGCATTAAATGGAGTTTTTTGCCTCTAATTTCCCTTCTTTTTGAGAAAGATAATGAGAAATAGTGAATATAATGCGGCGGCGGGAGCACGGAGCCCTTTGGGCCCCGTGCTCCAGCCACATGATGTCTTGTCACATAGTAACACAGTGCCCGCAAACACAAATGGTAATACACATGGTGACACAAAGCAAAATAGAAAGAGAAACAGTACTGTAGACACAAATGGTAAAAATAACGCAAACGCAAGCGCAAATGAAAACGCAAAGGGTAACGCACATGGTGGCGTAGACGAGAATGGTAAGTGAAACGGGTACGGAACTGCAAGCTGAAGTGGTAACGGTAACAGTAATGTAAGTGCACAGGCTGGTTTTTCCAAAAAGATGCATAGAGAAAGACAGCGAGTACAAAGAATGTATGTATAATAATGGGTGTAGGAGCAGAAAATGAGGAGCTGGAATACTAAATTGCTTAAATCTCAGGAACAGTATGACGTAGAAAAAAAATTTAAAAGTCATATGATTTATGACTTTCCTGGCTAGTGTTCTACTTGCATCCATTAGGGGGCTAAGCATTTTTCCGACGAAAAGTCTGTATCTTGCACCGTTTCCGAGATACGGGCCCTGAAAGGCACGGTGAATGCTGTAATGTTATCCTATGAGAAAAAAAGAGAACTTTCCCTCCCTGCAATATTTTTTCACCAAACCACTAAAAGGCACATCTGTGGGATGTTGGCTTTCTTCCCTCCAAATTTCATCCCAAAAGACCAAACTGTTATTTTGCATCAGTGCAGCAAAGGATTCCTGTAATGCAGAGGACGCCGTAATGTTATCCTATGGGAAAAAGCGTCAACTTTGGAGTGCTGTAACTTTGCCGCCCTGTAATATTTTTTCACTGAAGCACTGAAAAGCACATCTGTGAGATATTGGCTGCGTTCCTTCCAAATTTCAGCCAAAAACACTAAACTGTTCTTTTGCAGCAGGGTGGCAAAGAATTGCTGTCATTTTCCCACAGCCTGGAAAAGTACTGTCAAACTTTACGAAAGCTTTCGCAAATTCATGCAACAGTGTCGCAAATGTGAAAGTACTTTGTGAAAGTACTTTTTCCAGAAATTTGAAAAACATATTTCTGGGGTGTTTTACCCCAAAATAAAGACATGTCTATCATCCCCGGGGTCCGACTAGGTGAATACAAAAAGAATTAGGTTGCTAGAGGGTCGCAAATTTAAATGCCAAGCATTTTTCTGATGACCAACTGAAAACAAAATGGAGGGTTTGCGACAGTAAAAGGGCCATTTGCGAAAGTAAAAACTGCATTTGCGACACTTTCAAACTTTTTGTTAACTTTTCCCATTGACTTATAATGGGAAATTGTGTTTTGAATAACTTTTTGAACCGTTTAATATTTTTTCGCAAAATCTTCAAAAGGCACATCGGGGACCCTGGCCACACATTCCCTGAAGATTTCAGACTGGTCGTGCAAACCGTGCAACCTGTAGGGACGAGCAAATAATTCCAAAAAAGCGTAAACGTGCACTCTCAGATCACGCTTAATAACTCTGCAGCTGTATATCCGAATAGTACAAAAGTTGACAGATCCCAAGATGTATGGATCTTGATTGTGTATTCCAAATTTCAGGCATATCCACTGAACGGTTGCAAAGTTATTAAGGTGAAAATTATTAGGTTTAACATGTAAATGGCTCCTCAACCCTAACTATGGTAGCACTACTGTGCTACCATAATATATATGCAAAAAACTTTGTTAATGGGTTCCAGGGTCAAAAGTAGTGAAATTACATCTTAGTGTTTCCAGCCCTAAGACCCCACACCTACCCTCAGTTGAAGGAACAGGACTGAAGGGTGTGCTTTGGGGGTTGTAAACTCTAGTGCTCATCCCATTCCAAGAGTGAGTGAGCTAAGATGGGTACAGGAAAAAGAGAATGGGGTGAGCAGGAGGGTGCACAACAGTTCTTAGTAGTATTCGTACCCTAAGTCACAAATGTCTTTGTAACACTAACCTAAACAGCTATTTCTAACCCTAACTCTGGAACAAGTAATGTTTAACGGGGGGCACACATGACAGAAAGTATACCTCAGCACCCTGAAAAATATCAGATATATGCCCCCCCATTAACTCCAACGGACACATAACCTAACCCTAACCTAACTCCAGAACAAGTAATATTTAATGGGAGGCCCACATGACAGAAGGTGTATCTTGGCACCCTGAACAATATCAGATATGTACCCCTTCCTTAACTCCAACAGACATATAACCTAACCCGTACTTGAGCCCAAACCCAAATGCTAACTCCGGAACAAGTAATATTTAATGAGAAGGGCACATGTAACCCCTAGGTGGTGCTATCCCAAGGGCTGCTACCCCTCCCTGCATGTTTAGTGACAGGTTAAGGGGCCTAGGTCCAGTAACGGGTGCCTCCACCCAGACGTCAGGGTTGGTAGTGGTCAAACTAGCTTGGGCACAGCCCTCTGGGACACTGTGACCCCCCCTTTGTTCCCACTAGTGGACCACACAGTACACGGGAGTTAGCTTCCCAATACCCCACATATGCACACTCATTACACATACAGTACCCACTTACCCTCAGGACTGATTCTGCAGCATGTCCTTGAGGATCCCTTGTAAAATAAGGTTAGGCAATGCCACAGCAACTATGCAATACTCTCTGCTATATGTACTGACACCACAAGTAGGATATAGTTCAACAAACATAAATCTGATTTATTCAGCGGAAGTAACAAGGAGGGTGAATCAGGTTGACTTTGCAATAAGACATATAAATCACAGTACTGTGCATGAAACTTAAGGTCCGAATGTCACACTCACTGGGTACCCAGGATGGTGGGGTGCTAGCCAGGTCTGTTGCCCGGGGTTGGACGGCTGGTGCAGCTGGTTGGGGCCCTAAAAGAAAGAAAGACATGCACAGCAAAATTGTAATCCAGAGCAGAGGCCCAGTTCCAGAAAAAGAAAGCACACATAAATCAGATGGCACACTTTTGATTCATAAATTGTTGCAGGGGGTTGTCCTGAATTGTAATCACGATACCCAATACAGATTACAGGATGGATGGTGTTGTTTCTGGGTTTCCAGCATTCAGCACACACTGCAGAGTGAGGGGAAATCAAGATCGTAATCTCCCTTCAATTTAAGGCACATTTATATGTAAAGAAAAGTACTGTACCAAGCAGACTGCTCCACGATCCTGATCACAATTACTGCAAAATACCTGGGAGCATGATCGTGTTCAGCAAACTTTTGGTCTTCTTCAGGTTAAGCCTGGTTCCCACACTTCTTCTTCTTCTTCCTCATCCAAAACTCAGATTCAGTCTGAACTACAATTACCAAAGGCCACAGACTGACTTGGGGGCCTACACATGCGCTTCACGCGCGAACTACTCGCTGCTCAAACAACAGGACTCCTTCTCTCTTCACTGTCACCTCGGATCTGGCTTGCCAGCAACAGTTCAGTGCATTTCCCTTAGATCCACTAGAGTCCGGTTGGCAGATGAAACTGTCTGTCACAGCAGGGTTCCCTCTATAGATGCAAAAAAGGTGCCATTGGACCAGAACTACACTTCCCAGGGGCTACCTCCATTTAGCCCCCTTGTAACAAGCTCCAGCTGAGAGTTCCTTTTCTGATTGGCCCAAGCAGTCTCCATTTTAAGGCTCCCCCAACCCAATTGGTCCAGTTGAGCAGTTCAGAACCAAAATGGAGGAGCTTCACAGGACAGTTCGTGCTGCAAGAAAAGCAGGTTAAGCAAACTACATTTTCAATACTTTTCTAAATGGCTTCTGGCAAACAGTTACATCTTTGAAAAGCGCTCCCTCTACGACACTTGCAACAGCAGAATCAGAGCAATTGCTCAGAAGCTCAGGCGGGACTCGAGCAAAGAACAAACAGTCTCCCCAGGCAAACTAATTATGTCGGCGAGCAGGCAGACCTTAAAGAGACAGTACTTATAGGCTATGGAGTGCGGGCAGTGCCCACAACTAAACGGCATTTCGCTGAATGCCAGCTAGGCAGGGAGCACTTAGGCAAGCTCCTGGAAAGCTTTTAGGAACCCCCATTTGCAGGGGGGTTACACACACATAACAGAAAGTGTACCTTGGCGCCATGAACAATATCTTATACCTGCCCACAATTAACTCCAACAGATACTGTACATAACCTAACCATAACCTAACTCTGGAACAAGTTATATTTAATGGGGAGTGCACACACAACAGAAGGTGAACCTCGGCACCCTGAACAATATCAGATATGTGCCCCCATTAACTCCAAAAGATATAGAACCTAACCCTAACCTAAACCCATGCAAATACAAAAATTTCTTATAGAATAACATTAGAAATTTCACAGGCCATAGCTCATTCAATATTTGAAGTTAACTGTAGCACTATATATGAAATGAAAGATCTCACTGAGTACTACAACATTAACACATCATACCAAGGACAGTCATCAAAGAGTACCTACAGCACCCTGATATTTCCACCCAAATTAAACATTGCACCAAATGCAGACTTCAAGGCCAATCTTAACAAATTTCACACACACATGTACCTATACTTGGACTGCAAACTCATTAAGTTTCATACAACTCCCTTGAAAAATAATGGTGTTATACCCTAAAAACCCCACACCAGATATTTTATCCATAATTCCTAAACAGCTGGGAGTTAAGTGTAAACCTAAATGAATGTTACTCTTTGGGGTAAGCCCCATAGACAGGAGGAGTCAAAGCCTCCCTCATTCCTTTTCCTTACGTTAACATTTCCCTTAACCTTAGCAGTAACCCTAACCACAACCCTAATTCCTAAACTACAGAGAGTTAAGTGTCAGTCAACATATTTGTTACTCTGTGCATCAAGCCACACAAAGTGGAGAGGGGCAAGTCCCTCTCCTAAGCATTCCTGAATGTACACATTTCCCTTAACCCTCCATAATTTTGTAAAGAGATTGTAATTGTATCCTTATTTCCCTGTGGAAGCATAGGGTCCTGCACTCCCATCACTCCATACTCCTCTGCATATTCGTGTGTGGGAGTGTAAAGCCCTATGGGCTGTGTGCTGCTATCCATCCATAAGTCCCTAGTAGTATCTGTATTTCTCTTTGGAAGTGCAGGGCCCTCCAGACCCTGCACTGCCATCCATGCATCACTCATTAATAGTATTCATATTTGTGTGTAGGAGCACAGAGCCTGTGGGTCCTGTGCTCCCATTCATGAAGTGACAAAGAAACACTTTTGTACACCTCACATTACAATATTATCCTATGAGAAATTAAGCAAAATGAAAAGCAACAGAACTCCAGAGCAAAGTAACATATTTTCAACAAACCAGCAAAGGGCACATCTGTGAGGCAAGCCCTCAGTATCCTGAACGTTTCAGAGCAAAATTGCAAACCATATCTTAACATAGTGACAAAGAAACAGTGCTGTAAACCTTCCAGTACAATGTTATCTTATGGAAAATCAACCAAATTTCAAATCCACAGAACTCCAAGCCAAAGTAATATATTTTCACAAAAAGAGCACAAGGCACATCTGTGGAGCAAGCCCATTCTACCCTGAAAATTGCAGTCCAAAATTCCAAACCATTTCTTTGCTATGAGGTGACAAAGAAACATCAATATACAATTTCTCTTTTTGCAAATTGCGATCAAGAATCTGTTTCATGATCAAGAATCCTGTTTTGTGATCAAGAATCTTGTTTCATGATCAAAGACTTCTTTTCCAAGCCTCACATCTTAATTTCCCCGTAGGAAATAATGGGAACTTTGAAATTGAATAACTTTGTAACAGATTAATATTGTTTCACCAAACCTTCAAAGGGCACCACTGTGATCCCAAACCTATATACCCTAAACATTTCAGACAAAAATTTCACACCAGTTTTGTGCAATGCAGTGACAGAATTTGACAAAATAATTGTAATTTACATATTCTTTGAGACTCCATATGTCCGCAACCGCACATCCAACCGGAATGCAACTTGTC
Source organism: Neoceratodus forsteri (assembly GCA_016271365.2). NCBI lineage: Eukaryota > Metazoa > Chordata > Ceratodontiformes > Ceratodontidae > Neoceratodus > Neoceratodus forsteri. The sequence goes on along the minus strand of CM057459.1, from coordinate 796,916,510 downwards.
GCATCTAGAGATCATTGATACCTAATGGGGCATGCCACATTTCATGCAAATCACTTGAACGGTTGTGAAGTTATTAAAGTGCAAATTACAATCAAGAATCCTGCTTCATGATCAAGAATCCTGTTTCAAGACTCACATCTAACTTTTCTCATAGGAAATAATGGGAAACTTTAAAATGTATTAACTTTAGAATGGACTGACGTTTTTTCACCTAACCTTCAAAAGGCACCACTGTGACCCAAGACTTATATACCCTAAACATTTCAGATCAAAATGCCACACTATTTGTGCACAATGTGGTGACAATCTGACAAAAAATGGTAATTTGCACTTATTTTAAGACTCCATATCTCCGCATTCACACATCCAACCAGAACAAAACTTGCCACATCAAGAGATTTTTGGTCCCTGATGGCTCATGCCACATTTCATGTAAATAACATAAATAGTTGTGAAGTTCTTAAAGAACAAATTGAGATCAAGAATCCTGTTTTTCGATCAAGAATTCTGTTTAGAGCCTGACACCTAACTATTCCCATAGGAAATAAAGGTAAACTTTAAAATGTTATAACTTTGGAACAAATTAATATTTTTTCATCAAACCTTCAAAAGGCACCATTGTGACTCAAGACCTATATAGAGAATACTGGATGGGCAATTATGCACAACCAGTGTGTTCTGACACAGAGGGGTTTTGATTCCTTCTGACCTTGAAAGCAAAGCTTGAGAGGTCTGTGGGAATCAGAACCCCGAGGTGGCAGAACACACTGATAATGCATAAAGGTGCTCATCCTGTATTTTTGCAGTGTATAGTATTATGTGAAATGTGTGTCTGTTGTTTTTTTTTTCTCTTTCACAATGAAACTGGCTTGTGCATTCTCTAGAGGATCTAGAATGCTGTTCTACCACAGAAGGGTACAATCACACTCCATGACCTTTGAACTGTGGAACAACAGCATTTTGAAAAGTATGAATTTTTATATAGAACAATGCTCTACTATACACCATAAACATTTCAGACCAAAATTCCACACTATTTGTACGAAAATGCAGTGACAGAATTTGATAAAAATGGTAATTTACACTTTTTGAGACACCATATCTCCACACCAGCACATCCAACTAAAACGAAGCTTGCCATATCAAGACATCTTTGATCCCTGATGGTGCTTCATACATTTCATGCAAATTGCTTGAATGGTTGGAAAGTTATTAAAGTGCAAAATGTTAAAATTAACATAGAAGTGAAGAAAGAATTTGACAAAAAACAGTGATTTGCACAATTTGGGGCACCATATCTCCACACCTGCACATCCAACTGAAACAAAACTTGCCACATCAAGACATCCTTGGTCTCTTACAGAGCATGCCAGATTTCATGTAAATCACCTGAATGGCAGCAACGTTATTAAAGAGGACAGGAAATGATTTCTAATTGGCAGTTGTTTATAAAGTTCTTATTTTCAGAACTGATATACATTTCCTTAAATTGTTCATATTTAACAGTACCTGAAAAGAAAGTGATAAGAAAAATAACATTTTGCATTGTTTTGTTTTTATGGGCAGCACATTGCTACAGTTCTCTTCATGGAACCAGTAACTTGGAGTTTTAACTATGTCAGAGTTTATGCACAGAACTCTAAGCATAGTTCGGATAGGCCAGCAGCTCCTAACTAGCATTCTGTACACAAACCATGACATAGTAAAAACTCCAAATTACTGGTTCTGTAAAGAGAACTGTAACAGAATGCTGCCCAGAAAAAAAAAAAACAATGGAAAATATAGTTTTTCTTATCACTTTTTATTCAGGTAAGTTAAATGTGGATAATTTAGGGGAATGCCTATCATTTCTAAGAAAAAGAACTTTGTAAACAGCTGTCAGTTAGCACTAATATCATGTCCACTTTAAAGCATAAAATATTACGTTTAACATAGAAGTGAAGAAAAAATTTGACAAAAAATACAATGATTTACACATTTTGGGGACTCCATATCTACACAACCACACATCCAACAGGAATAAAACTTGCCACATCAAGAGATCTTTGGTCCCTGATGGAGTGGGCAAAATTTCATGCAAATTGCAAGAATGGCTTCAAAGTCATTAAAGTACAAAGTGTGATCAAGAATCCTTTTCCGCGATCAAGAATCCTATTTTGAACCTCACGTCTAAATTTCCCCATAGGAAATAATGGAAAAATCTGAAATATAATAACGTTTGAATGGATTACTATTTCATCACCAAACCTACAAAGGCACATCTGTTACCCAAGACCTATATACCCTAAAAATTTCAAAGAAAACCCTCAAGTTATTTTTGCGCAGCGTGACAATGAATTTGACAAAAAGCGATAATTTTCAAATTGTTTGACACTCGGTATCTCTGCACTCGCACATCTGACAGGAATGAGACTTGCCACATCAAGAGATCCTTGGTTTACAAAAGTGCATGCAAACTTTCTTGTGAATTGGCAAAACGGTTGCAAAATTATTAAAGTTCAAAATTTGGGGTTTAACATAGAAGTGATCATTGAACTCTAATATACAGGCATAACTCCAGCTTGGCCCCAACTACCAGGTGGGAGTCTCCAGGGGTCAGGTTGGTGTTATTTTTTGTGTTACTAGTGCTGTGCAGTGCCTCCATTATGTAACCCCCTATCTGGGACTTGGGCTCGGGGAGAAAAATGTCACTCTGCATGTTGGCTAGGTTTGGCTACTCTGTACAGGGGCACCCAAAGTAATCCGGACACAGGAAACAATAACTGAATGTCCATACAAGGAGTTGGAATACTACAGTGTGGCTTTTATTCACAACAAAAAGGAACAATAAAACATAAATGGAGCCCCATGGGGCTACACTCCTGGTAATGCAGATTTTCCTCCACAGACACACATCTTAAATCTTAAACCCTCAGGTTTAGCAACACACAGGGCACACTGCCCTAGTTTTACTCTTCTTTGGTTTCCCTGGCTCAGCTCCTGTGTCAGCCCTTGGACTGCCTTCTCTCCTTGGCTCGGCTCCCTTGCCAGTCCTTGGACTACTTATCCATTTATCATGGAGATTTACTGGTGGCTCCCTATCCCTCCTCTGAGCACTTCTGGCTACATCACAGAATCTTCTTCAACAATCCCATGACTGGGTACTTTCCTCGAGCACTGGCCAAGTACCCAAGAGAAAGCAACAGGTGTCCCAAAGCGAACCCGAGGAAGTGAATCTGGTCACGCCAGATGGGGAGTCTCCCACCTCTTGCTCCCATAATTCATTCCCGGTCATTCCTCTGGACTTTAACGCCTCATCTCTGAAAACACTTTTCCATGTAGATTATCCATAAATGTATTTCACATTTAATCTACTAGCTTTTAACTTCTAATGTGCTGACTTGAACCTGGCTTATTAAGTGGCTGTGTCCATTTCTTTAGACCCCCACTGTTAAAACAGTCCAAATCCCACAAGTTTCTAAGAATGGTACTTGGCTGTCCTTTCCTGACCCACAGTAAAAATGTTTAAAACCCACACAGTCTCTGGTGAAAACATAGGCCCTTTGTCAGAGCAGACTCACCCTTGGTTGCAGGTGTCCCACAGGCTTTTCTTTGTTCTCTCTGGAAAAACACACAAACTTCTGAGTGCCTCAGCACAAATCTTCCTTAGGCAGCTTCTTTTCCCTTTACCTGGGCCAGGGGATTGCCCCTGAAAGCAAGCTGGTTTCTTTCCCCCCATCCCCGCAGGGATGGGGCCCTAAACCACCGGAAGTGGTCTCTATCACTTCAGCCTAACACTTTGGGTGTTCCTCTTCTGGTGAGAACACACACACATCCTAAAGGACAGGTATATCTCTGACAGAGCTAAGGGCTCTGAGGACCTGCAGCTGCAGCACACCTCTTCACTCTACTGAGCCCACTACTGAACTACTACTGACTGACTTAAAATTCCCCAACATTCTATCCTAACCTCCAGCTGCAACATTCCATTGTGGCTTATGCTGCTGTGAGAATTCTAAATGATGTCATAGCCCCAGCTCAGCAGAGACTGAAAACAGAGCAAGACATAGTGAAATCCATTTAACTGGAGTTTCACTAGTTGCCTGTCCCTGCCTGCAACTAGATCTAACTAGGGTTCTAGTAACCCCGGGTAACAGGGGGGTTACACTGGCATGGTTGCACTTGTATAATATATAAAATTGCAAAAAAACTTTGTTAATGCTCTAATTAGTGTTAATGGCACAAAAGTAGGGAAATGTGGTATTAGGGTTTCCAAAGCTAACACCCCATCCCCACCCTGCATGTACTGACAGGCATCGGGGGGGTACCTCAGCCCTAACGCTCACCCCATTCTCCTATATTGTACCCAGCTCAGCTTATTTACTTATGGAATGGGGTGAGCGTTAGGGCTAATGACCCCAAGACACCCCCTGATGCCTGTTCGTATGTGCAAGGTGGGGTGGGGTGCTAGTTTTGTAAACCCTAACACCACATTTTCCTACTTTCGTTGCTATTACTCTAACTAGAGCATTAACAAAGTGTTTTGCAATTTATTTCCATACTTTTTGAGATAGTATAATCGTATACTTATTTGCCTTTTGGAGTGTATGGTCCTCCGGGCCCTGCACTTCCATTTATAGGGCAACAGTGACCAAATTGTCAGCATAGCCATCTTATTACCCCACCTCAGGTACCCGGTACAGAACATTTTTGAATCCCCCACCAAAACATAATTCTGTGCAATTGCAATGCCATTCAGCACCACACATGCAAAAACACATTTTGGCCAGGATCTGAAAAATGACAGCTGTGACATACATGAAGTGGTGTAATAAGAAAATTATGTTGAAAATTTGGGGTCAAAATATTTAAAATTTCCAATGTTACAAGCGTGCATAGCAAAATTGCAATGAAAGGACATAACTTTGCCATTTTTAATAATTTTTACCCAAAATGTTCTACGTGGCCTTCTTAGGACCTCACCTCATGAACATAGTCAGACAAAATTGTAAAATATTGCCACAAAGTGACCATGAAATCACCTTTTGGGCAGGAGTTGCAAAATGAAAGTCATATTGTTCATTAGGTGGGGTCCCCAAAATGCCATATTGAAAACGTGATGTCAAAATTTGAAAAAAATGCCTGAATTATGCATACAAGTTGAAACCTCCATTGAAATACATTGAACCGCATTTACCTTAGTTTCTCATATTACAGTCATCAGTTCCAGCAGCAAGACTTGTCTTCAATCAGGAGGGTAGATCTCAAACCTGGGATCTGTTCAGGTGAGTGAGGGTGTGTGGGGCTGTACTGGGTGGTGTGGGGTGGAGGGTGCTGAGTGGGAGGTGGGGGTGGGGAGTGTCTGATTGCTGAGGGATCATTTTCCTATTTTAGAAAAAAAAACATTGAGGACCATTTTCTTTTTCACAGGCTTGGAAAGTCATCAGCAGGTGGGGGGGGGTGCCACTAGGCACCAGGAAAAAAAATAAAGGGTGGGGCATAAATCAGAGGGTGGGGTTGCCACTTGAGACTAGGGGAAAAAATAAAGGGTGGGGCATACATCAGAGGGTGGGGTGCCACTAGATATTAGGGGGGAAAAATAAAGGGTGGGGCATAAATCAGAGAATGGTGGGTATGCCACTTCAACTTGGCTTTCAAAAAAGTGTTGCTGCCACACTAAACTGTTCCTGCTGGCTTTTTCACTTTCTCCCATCAGAATGTCAGATTTTGGGACCTTGTTTGGTGGCTCCCAGTCAACATTTTGACTACCTTCATTTGTACCTTACATCAGTTCCCTAGTGTCAGGATCCAGCACAAAGTGAATATTTATTGTAGCCATGTTTAACATAATTTGATGTTAGAACTTTATGCACTCTGAAATCAGGGTTTTAATTATTGGGAGAGCAAGTAGAAAAATGGTGATTACTGCACTGAATTTGGAGCCAAACCCATACTGATTTTAGTGTAGAGAGGTTGGCATTCCAAAATAGTGCTGCTGCCACACTAAATTGCTCCTGTTGGCTTTGTCCTTCTCTTCCATTATAACCCAGCTGTGGACATGGACAGAAGAAACCCCTCACTGGAAGCATCTCAGCTGGGCTATTGAGAGTTATGCCCATCAGCACCAGACCATGAAGGGACTGATATCCCATCAGCCCCGACTCCCATTTACCCTTTCTTTTACACTGTGTAATTAACTCAACACCGTCTGATTGCTGTCTCGCACTTTTCAAGAGAGCCACCTAGTGAAATCTGGCTGAGACGGACAAGATGCCATCACAAAAAAGGATCCTTTTTCATGACTCGTAATACAAACAATAATCTTTTTTCATATCCTGAGTCATGACAAAAGATTTCTAATCTAAAAAAAAAAATTCAACAGCATTTCTGCAATAGATAAGTACAGAATCCAGCTCAGGTGGTCCCAATAAGCAAGCCACATGTGTTGGTTTGTACTAAGGAAATAATTTTTTAAGTTATGTGATTTTCTTTCCCTTGCTAACTGTAAAATGAAATGGTGGCCACATAGAAACATAGAAACATAGACTTTGACGGCAGATAAGGACCACTTGGCCCACCCAGTCTGCCCATTTCCCTACCTACTGGATAAGTTGCAGATTCTAGTTAACCAACAGCCTATTTCCTGCAACCCCCCACTATAATTGCCTTATGTCTGTCCCATGCATGTTTGAATTCCTCCACTGTTTTAGACCCCACAACCTCTCCAGGAAGGCGGTTCCATGTGTCCACCACTCTCTCCGTGAAAAATAATTTCCTCACATTGCCACTGAGCCGTCCCCCTTCTAACTTTAAATTGTGCCCCCTTGTTCTTACACATCGCTTTTTCTGAAAGATGCTACCTTCCTGGACTTTGTTGATTCCCTTGAGGTACTTAAAAGTTTCTATCATGTCCCCCCGTCCCTCCTTTCATCAAGGGTATACATATTAAGCTATCTCAGTCTCTCTTCATATGGTTTCTGATGTAGACCCTGCACCATTTTAGTTGCCTCCTCTGGACTGCTTCCATCCTGTCTGTCTTTGCGTAGATGAGGTCTCCAAAACTGCACACAGCACTCCAGATGGGGTCTCACCAACTGTCTGTATAGAGGGATAACCACTTCCCTTTTTCTACTTGTGATGCCCCTCCCTATGCATCCGAGTATCCCCCTGGCTTTCCTACTGACTTCTCACATTGCATACCCACCTTTAGGTCATCTGATATGACTACACCCAGATCCTTTCCATTATTGTTGTTGTTAGTACCTCCCCTGCTATTGTGTACTCTTCTCCTGGATTTTATTTCCCAGGTGCATTACTTTGCACTTCTTTGCATTGAATCTAAGTTGCCATATGTCTGACCATTCCTGCAACCTTGCCAAGTCCCTTCTCATCCTTTCTACCTCTTGTGTCAACTCTTGTTACAGATCTTTGTGTCATCCACAAAGAGGCATATCTTTCCTTCCAGACCCTCTGCAATGTCACCTATAAAGACGTTAAAGAGGACTGGACACAGTACTGAGCCCTGAGGTACTCCACTAGTAACCCCCCTTTCTTCAGAATGTGTTCCATTCACTATTACCTTCTGTGTCCTGTTGTGCAGCCAGTTTTCTACCCAGGCTACCACCCTGGGACCCACTCCCAGGCTGGCTAACTTGATTATTAATCTTTTGTGTGAGACTGTGTCAAATGCCTTGCTAAAGTCTAGGTAGGCCATATCCACAGCCCCTCCCTGGTCTATTACTTTGGTCACCCAGTCAAAGAAATTGATTAGATTTGTCTGACATGACCTTCCTGCTGTGAATCCATGCTGCTTTGGGTTCAATGCCCCGCTGGCCTCTAGGTACTCAACAATTCTTTCTTTCAGAAGTGATTCCATCATTTTCCCCACCTCTGAGGTCAAACTAACAGGTCTGTAGTTGCCTGCTTCTGCCTTGCTCCCACTTTTGTGAAGGGGAATCACATCTGCCCTCCTCCAGTCCTCAGGTACCACCCCATCTTCCCATGATTTGTTAAAAAGTGTGGTTAGTGGTGTCACTGGGTCCTCCTTAGCTTTTAGGATTCTAGGTGAATCCGTCAGGCCCCATTGCTTTGTCCACCTTGAGTTTTAGAAGTTTTAGTTCTTTCAGTACTCTTCTTCTTTAAATGGACTGGTATCAACCCCACTATCCAGAGTGCTTCTACTGTTTGGTTTAGGTAACTCCTCCTTCTTCTTTTGTGAATACTGAGCAAAAGTATTCATTCATTACCTCTGCCTTTCACTGTCTCCCTCTGCCCACCTCCCTCTCCTTTATTAATCTTCCCTATCCCTCCTTTAACCTTTCTATGTTCCTAATGTACCTATAAAAGGTTTTATGCCCTTCTTAACTGAGTTGGCTATCCTTTCCTCGGTTTGGGCCTTTGCTTTTCTGACTGCCTTCCCCACTTCTTTCTGGTTTAATTGATACAGTTCCTGTCGTGCTCTGTCTGTGATTTCTTATACTTTTGAATGCAGCCTTTTCTCCTTAACCTTCCCTGACACTTCTTTTGACAGCCATAGTGGTTTTATTCCGCTTTGTTTCTTTATTTGTTTCGCTAAAGGCTTGTTGCCTCCATGATGGCAGTTTTGATTTTTCCATTGTTCTTCTACCTCTCCTTTCTGGCCATTTGCTAATGCATTCCTTAGGTATTCACCCTTTTGCCAAAGTCAGCCCTTCTAAAGTCCAGTATCCTTGTATTTGTATGGCTTGTCTCCATGGTTGTGTTTATTGTGAAGCACACTGTGCAGTGGTCGCTTGTTCCCAGGTGTCTACTGACTTCCAAGTTTGTGATCCTCTCCATTTGAGAGTACCAGGTCTAATATTGCTCCTCCCAGTGGGTTCCACCACTCAGCTGTCTAAGGCATGCTCCTGTAGGGCATTGAGAATGACCCTGCTCTTGGATGTGGCTGCAGTCCATGTTGCCCAGTTAACATCTGGCATATTCAGGTCCCCATCAACAGTACCTCCCTTTTCAGCCATTTTGAGAATGCCTCTATCATTTTCTTGTCCATTTCCTCCCTTGAGATGGGGGTCTGTATACAACCCTGTGTGGATTGTGATGCCATTCCCTGTCTCCAATGTGACCCAGAGTTCCTCTTGTCCTCCCCTTTACCTTTTAGTTCTGTTACTTTGATCCCTTCCCTTATGTAGAGAGCTACTCCACCTCCTCTTTTACCCTCCCTGTCCCTTCTGTAGATTGTGTACCCTGGTATGTTGACATCCCAGTCATGGTTCTCCATGTACCATGTTTCTGTGACTGCCACAATATCCAAGTGTTCCACTTCCATCAGGGCTACTAGCTCAGGAAGCTTGTTTCCCAGACTACGGGCATTGGTACTCATTGCCCTCCATTTAATGTTGGCTTTATCCTTTTTACCCGATCCCTGCTCTTATTGCCCTTGTTCATTTTTCCATTTACTCCTGTCCTGCCCTCTGTCAAGCTCTGTACCTCAGTGTTTACCCTACTACCTGCCATGCTTTGCAAGGGGAGGCTTGAACTTTCCTGTTTCCTATCAGCATCTCCCTTACATAGTTTAAAGCTTGCCAAGGAAGCCTTTAAACCTGTCACCTAGGAGCATGTTTCCCTTCCTGGACAGATGCAGACCATTATGCCAGTATAGACCTTCATCTCTCCAGGTGGACCCCAGTCCCCAATGAAGCTAAAGCCCTGTGCTCTGCACCAGTTTTGCAACCATTCATTAAACCGCATGGTGTGCAGTACCTTAGCCTCACCCTGCCATGGACTGGCAGCACCTCTGAGAAGGTTACCGTGCTTGCTACCTGTCTGAGGCCCCTCCCCAACTCCACAAATTCATCCTGCACTGCACTGATCTCATGCCTAGCTAGGTCATTTGTCCCGAGGTGGACAATGATAGCTAGTTTCCTCTTCTGTGATGCTGCTTCTGCAATCCTGAGGATTCGCTTCCTGTCCCTCAAAGCCATGGCACCAGACAGGCATCTTACTTCCCTCTCCTCTCCCTTCCCCAGGTCTACACCCCTAACAATTGAGTCCCCTATCAGAAGCTGTTTATTTCCCTTGTGTTGTCCCTTGCCACTCTTTTGTGGGTCTCCCTTGTGGATGTCCCCAGCATTCTTCTTGGTCTCCAATGAGGGTGTCATCATAGAGGAACCTTGATTTGCCAGACCCACATATGATTTGTGTAGAGGTGCAACTCAGGGGCTATGCCTCTGTTCCACCACCCTCACCCTCCCAGAACCTAGTGTGGTCCATCTGCTCTTCACACATGGCAACCTCTGAGGCAGTGGTTGTGGAACTGGTGATCTTTGGGTGGGAGAGTCCTCCTTAGTCCTTGCCAGTTCAGACTGGAGGTGGGCAACCTCCTCCCTCAGAGCTGACAGTTGCCTGCAAATAGGGCAGCAATGCAGGTTCCAGAATGTTTCCCGGAAAATTGCTGCCCCACAGCCAGTGCATTGCACCACTCACCACATGTCCCTCTTCCTTATAATATACAATTTTTTTTTTTTTGGTGTGTGTGTGTATACTTACGCTTTATGCACTGTGCTGGGTAATTAAGAATATGACAGTTCTGCTCCAAGACCTGTTGAGGAAGTGATGTCAGAACCTTGGATATAAAGGAAATGCCACAACCACTGGTGACTGTTAGAAACAATCAATTACACCACTGCTCCACCATCCTGGTGAGTACTTCCCTTTATAGTAAGTCAACCAACACCACAATGTACTAGACCACTGCTCCTACACAAACCACTCTACTGAATCCAGGGATAAAAACAAACTCACTGTTCAGCCAGCAGGACACTTCCAAAATATTGCACAAATATCCTTCCAAATCCTATGTGTCTAGCACAGAAATCAAGCAACTTCAGTTGTATTACAACACCTCTGGTTATAAAATTACTACACTTTAATGGAATCCTGCAATTCTTAATGCCAATAAGAAAATAAGGAAACTTTCTGTAGAAAGTGTAGCTTACCTTCCTTGTCCCCTACAATATTATGTGTTACCAAGTTACCAGTTCCTCAAATGCATTCTAGTTTGTTCTCTGCAGTATAGTCAATTTCTCAGCTTCCAAAAGGAACAGGCAGGTCCTCTGACTGACTTTACTCTGTGTAGTATGCCTAAACAGAACAGTGATACAAGCCCCACCCAGAATCAATTGATTGACTAGTGACACCTGTGATGTAAGCAGGCCTTTCAGTGAAGACAATTTGCTATGTCTGCTTCTAATACACACACAAACCCTTTATCTGAAACCAGGGATAAACTCACTGCTTAGCCAGCAGGACACTTCCAAAATATTGCACAAATATCCTTCCAAATCCTATGTGTCTAGCACAGAAATCAAGCAACTTCAGTTGTATTACAACACCTCTGGTTATAAAATTACTACACTTTAATGGAATCCTGCAATTCTTAATGCCAATAAGAAAATAATGAAACTTTCTGTAGAAAGTGTAGCTTACCTTCCTAGTCCCCTACAATATTATGTTTTACCAAGTTATCAGTTCCTCAAATGCGTTCTAGTTTGTTCTCTGCAGTATAGCCAATTTCTCAGCTTCCAAAAGGAACAGGCAGGTCCTCTGACTGACTTTACTCTGTGTAGTATGCCTAAACAGAACAGTGATACAAGCCCCACCCAGAATCAATTGATTGACTAGTGACACCTGTGATGTAAGCAGGCCTTTCAGTGAAGACAATTTGAAAAAGGAGTTTGAAAAAGGAGTTCCCATTTGTGAGAAAGGATTACCCATTTGTGGCAAAGAATTACCCATTTGCAACAAAGGTTCCTTTTTCACATGGCACATCTAACTACACCTATTGAAAATAATGTGAAACTTAAAAAATTGAATAATTTTTGAACAGAATAATATGTTTTCACCAAACCTTCAAACTGCACATCTGTGACCCAAGACCTATATACCCTGAAAATGTCAGACCGAAATCCTCAAACTGTTTTTGCGCAGCAGTGTGACAAAGAATTTGACAAATAGTAGTAATTTTCACGTTTTTTGACAATCTGTATCTCTGCACTCATACTGCTGACTGGAATGAAACTTACTACATCCAGAGACCATTGGACCCTGAAGGTGTGTGCAAAGTGTCATGCAAATCAGTCAAATGTTGACAAAGTTATTCAAGTTCAACATTTTGGGTTTAACACAGTACTGGCCATTGAACCCATATGTATATGGTGTGTGTGTCTGTCTGCTGTCCTGTGGCTCCCCACCTTCCCTGACTGTCTCTCTTAGAAAACAAACAGACCTTCTTTTGTTACTTTTTTCTCACTCTTGCTCCCTATAAAAAAGATTAATTTTCTCACTACAAGTGTACAGAAATCGATCCTCTCAGCTTTAGACTTAGAAAAGGAACAAAAATTGTCAAGATTGCTGCTTTTTATGACTGTAGGCAGAGCCAAGGAGTATTGCATGTACAAAAGGAGTGATGTCATGTTTTCTGTCCATGGAACTGACTGAAGGTGTAAATAGTCTTCTCCCCCTCACCCTCTAAAAGAAATGTTTTCCACCCTCAAATAAATACGCTTTCATGTTAGTCAATGGTTGCAGGGTACTATTTTCATTCTTAAATGGGTGGTACAAGAACTGGAACCTGAGTAGTGGGAGGCAGCATTAGGTTTGTTTTTTTTTTTTGAGTAAGATCCACCTCCGCCTCCACCCCAAACTTTTTTCTGATTCATGTGGGAGGGCATGAGATAGCTCTACCATGTTGTAACGAGATATACTAGTTTGGGACCTTATCAACCAACAGACATGCTTTGGCAGTGGAGGACAGAACAGAACAGAAGATATTTAATGCCTTCAAACTGACTTAAAATCCTTTGGAACAAATTATTATCAGAGCCACCTGGAGCCTCAGAAGGAGACCTAGACACACATCTAGCTCTGTAAGAAAATTTTCATTTTTTTCTTTGTAGGGGCTGTGGGATTCAAACTCAGATCTAACTGCCCATATCATCAATACCACAAAATGCTATAATTAACAGACTCTAGCTGTTTTCTTACAGAAACCCCACTCAGTTAGATTTCAAGCATTTGCTAAATTGTAAATGTAGGTATCAGCATTCTGTTAGTAGTTAGTGCTGATTGTGGTCTGTGACAAGATAATTTTTTCTTACAAATGAAGTGTATGGTAGGAAGCTGAAAACAGCCTTTGCTAATAAAGTGTGTTTTTTTCTTTTAAGTTGAGATATATTAGAAAACTTTGAACAAGAAAGAAATTAGTGATTTTAAAAGCTATTCTGATCAGAGCTGACATAAAAAAAATCTTAACTATTTTTTATTTTATCATGGATACTAGAAATGCATTCACTCCATTAAACCTGTTTTTCAGGGTTTTTTTATAGCAATTTGCCAAGGTAATCTTCCCAGAATGCTATCTGTCACGGGGGAGTGTTTGAAATTGTTTTACTCATGAAGCATTGGTGTTAGTTATGCATTTAGAAACAAACTTTTAATTGTCTTTACTGTTAAACGTGCAGTTTCATGTCAGGGCACATTTTTCAGAGGGGTTCAAATTATTTTAAACATGGGCAAAGTACTTGGTAAATACTGACTTTGATGATAAAGTGTATTTTTTCTTTCAAGTTTGAGAAGTATGTATTATATATCAGTGTAACCGTGTTGTAAATGGTTAAGTAGACAGTGGTTTAAGGCTCTGAGCTACAAACCTGGAGACCTGGGTTTGACTCCCACAGCCTCCACTTGCATACTGTGTGACTCTGTGAAAATCACTTAAAGGAGTAGTCCACCCAGAATGTGCAAAATACATGTTATGTAGAGTGTTTTGCTATGTATGTTTAGTCCTGGTATGCCCTTCCCTCTGCTATTTGGATTTTTTCTTAAATTGCCTGCTAGCTGTTTGGTAATTTTATGACCCCTGGAGATCTCCATAACAAATAGTTTTATTGGCTTTCTTTCTTTCTTATACGACAGCCCCTGTCTCATGTGACAGTGATGTAGCCATGACCTTAGATTTAGCATGTGTACTGCTTTAAAATTAGTTTAGCAACAGTAGAGCCTTGTAACTGTTCTTATCCAGGGAGCACAAATGTCAACAGTTAGTTTAGCAGATACCTGAAAGCTATCTAACTGGGGTTCCTGTAAGAAAATAGCTGATAAATAGCTCTAATTCATTATTTGTGTTTTTGATGTTAAAACACTCCTGCTAGCTAGACCTGATGCACAGAGAAAACAAAAATAGTGAATTAGAGCTATTTAGTAGCTGTTGTCTTACAGAAACCCCAGTTAGCTTGCTCAAAGGTTTTTAAATCTGATATTTTTTAAATAAATAAATAAATAAATACATGTTTATGTTTAAGCCCATGAAATGCCCTTATCTAGTTAATGCATTCACAGTCATAGTGGTTCTGCCAGAGATTGTTTGTCTAATTGCAACTAGTGGATGGAAGTAGACTGCTGTTTCACAGCAGCTCAGATGCCCTTTTCTCTTGCCTGTAGCTTCTACGAGTGCTGTGTCACATGAACTGTCTCCAATGAGCTTCCAAACTTGCCTCTGACTGGACAAGAAGTCTCAGAAGATCTTGTATTCCCACCAGATGGCAAAATGCTGAATGACAATGAATAAAGCACTGATCATTCATTTTTCTTTCAGTGCAGTTAACAGACTTTTATTCATGGTATTCAGGAAATACTATACGTTACTTGTACACCTTTACCATTGCCTAAGCATTCTTACATAAGTACCTTGTGCAGGTCACTGGTAAGGTCACATTTAGAGTATGGAGTTCAGTACTGGTGCCCACAACTCAAAAAGGGCATTAACCTTCTGGGAAGGGCCCAGAGGAGGACTACAAAGATGCTAACAGGTCATCAGGGTAAGGCATATGAGGAGAGGTTGAAGGCACTGAACATGTACTCTCTGGAAGACAGGAGAGAGACTGGGGACATGATTGGGACCGTCAAGTACTTGAAATGGATGAATAAAGTTGATAAGAAGAGTCTCTTTAAGCTGAATGGCAACCATAACAAGAGGGGGCAGTCTTAAGCTGGAGGGTGGGAGGTTTAGGAGGAAGGTCAGGAAGCACTTCTTCACAAAGAGGGTGGTGGACACTTGGAACACACTTCTGGAAGAGGTGATGTCGTTGAAGACAGTGGCCAGCTTTAAGAGAGGCTGGGATAGGCATGGGGAAGGTAAGGATCATGGGTAGGGAGGATGGGAGGAGTGGGGGGGCAGGGACAGTAGCTCAAGCTGTGGACCCTGCATTATGAGCAGACTAGATAGACCAACTGGCCTTCTGCTGCTTTCTTCATATGTTTGTATGTATGTATGTGTGTATGTATGTATGTATCTAAGTAATTGCTTCACTGAACTGCAAATACTGACTTTTGTAGAAAGTTCGGATATGGACAAATGTCTCCTCCAGTATGTTGCGCCCCTGCCATTCTTCCTTCTTACAACAGACTACAAAAGATAAGGTAGAGAGACAGAGGCATTGTTTAGATGTTAAGATACTCCTGTACCTGCCCATCACCAAAACAACACTTGTTTCAACTACACAAAACAACCACTCCCACTCTGTAGAGTACCACCAAATGAGGGTACACCACACCTGACACACATTTTTTCCCCCTGAGACTCTGACCAGGACTTCCTTCCATCAACCACCAATGTCCTGGCACCTGTTCTCTGAGGTCCTGCTAGCTGACCTACCAGTGATTTTAAGGCCCATTCATTGTGCTGGGGGACTTCAACGCTTGGGCCGATGATGAGTCCTCCAGGCTTGGTTTCAACCTCCTCCAAATGATGTCTTCACTGGGCCTGACACAAGACGTTACTTCCATAACTCACCATGGTAGCCACATGTTGGACCTGGTGTTCTCACTGGGACTTGAGGTTGTTAACCTCAAGATTGATCAGGTCACTTGGTTAGATCACTGCACAGTGAAGTTCTCATTCGGGGCCCCCGCTCAAGTGCCCTCCCCCTGTCGAGATGGTCAGCTACCACCCTTTTGAGTGGAATATCTCTTGAGGGTTTCTTGGTGAGGGACTGACTTATCTAGTATAGACACTGCATGTGCAAAGGACACAAGTGAGGTGGTTGCCACCTATAATAGGGTGATGTCCGCAGCACTCAATGTACTCGCACCTGTCCATGTATGACCCAAATCTTGTCACTTGAGGTTTCCTTGGTTTGATGGAGAGCTCAAGGTAATGAAGATTAGGGGTTGGAAGTTAAAGCATTGATGGCGGTGGTACAGGCTACAGGAGGACAAACTGGCCCTGCATACCCACTATGGTGAGTACCAGCGGGCAATCAACCATAAGAAGGCAGAGTTCCTATCCTGGGAGATTGCTGTAAGGAAGAACTGACCAGCTGTGCTTTTTCAGACTGAAGACAGGCCATTACATCCAGTCTGTCTGTAGTCAAAAAAAGCCTTTTCTGTCAATTTGTGTGATGAGTTTGCTTGATTCTTCACTGACAGAGTGTCCTCTATCCAGCAGGGAATCCCACCAGTGAGTCATGTAACATCTTACAGTGATCACCTTGGACATAGTAGAGGCACTCTGCCTATTTGGGGGGAGTTTAAACTGGTGGAGTGGGCTGAGGTTAATGAGGTTGCTTCGAAACTGAAGCACACATATTGCGAACTGGACCCGGTTCCGACACATTACTAAATGGGACGCTTTGTTCCACAGGCCCATTGTTCATCTTGATTGTCTGGTGTTTGTTGTCAGAAGGAGTCTTTCCAGATTCCTTGAAAGAGGCTCTGGTGAGGACCCTTCTGAAGAAACCATCTCTCAATCCGGACATCTTGGCAAATTACCAACCTATCTCTATCCTCCCATTTTTGGGAAAGGTTGTTGAGAGATTTGTGGTGCAACAGCTTGAGGAGCAGCTCGTGTCCTTTGACATCTATGAGCCACTCCAGTCTGGTTTCTGAGCCAAGCATAGCACTGAAACAACATTAGTTATGGGGCACAATGACCTCCGCAGGGAGAGGCATAGAGGAGATGGGCCAGTTCTTGTGCTCCTCAATCTTTCTTAAGCTTTCGACACTGTAGACCACTCTGTGCTGCTTGATCATCTCAGAGAGTTCTGTGGGCTTGCCAGCAATGTCATCCACTGGATTGAGTACTATCTCGCTGACAGGAAGCAACAGGTAATGATGGGAAATTTCTCCTCCTCCCTGAAGCTCCTGTCATGCGGTGTGCCTCAGGGATCGATCTTGTCATTGATGTTGTTTGCAGTGTACATGCTGCCCCTAGGGGAAGCTCATTAGGAAGTACAATGTGGGTTTTCACTGCTATGTAGATGATACCCAGTTGTACCTGTCATGTGCCACTGGAACATTCAACGCAGTGGAAGTGCTAAATACCTACTTGGCCAAGATCAATGATTGGATGTCCAACAGCTGGTTGCAACTGAATCCCGATAAGATGGAAGTAGTGGTATTGGAACTGGGCTGAACGCATAATAGGAATGCCTCCAGTGGGGTAACTGGTCTTATCCGGGGACCTACACTGTTGATGACTTCCTCTAGGGTGCAAGATCTTGGGGTTTCCTGGATGATGAATTGGCATTTGAATCTCAAGTGTCATCAGTTGTCCAAAGTGTTTTTTACCACATGAGGAATATCGCCAGGATTAAGCCATTAGTTCCACCTGAGGACCCTCCTACTCTGGTGCATGCCTTTGTAACATTCAGGCTTGGTCACTGTAATGCTCTTTACTTCGGGGTCTCAGGAGGTACTCTCCACTGACTGCAGCTAGTGCAGAACATACAACTAGTGCAGAATGCAGCTGCCAGGTTACTGAAAGGCCTTTTGAGGTTCTGGTTTTTCACTCTGATTCTGCATTAACTGCACTGGCTGCTGGTCAGGTGGAGGGTTATCTTTAAGGTGGGCTTTCTCACCTTTAAGGCCCTACAAGGACTAGACCCTGTCTATCTGTCTGATCTCCTAACACCTGCCGACCCAGACCACTCCCTCCGTTCCTCCTCTAGGGACCTCCTGGCAATTCCCAGGATGAAGTTAAAAACTGCTGGCAACAGGGCATTTAGCATCACTAACCTCATCCTGTGGAATTCACTTCCTTCTGTCATCAGGGAGGCCCCTTCAGTTGAGATATTTAGAGCCACCTGAAGTCCCACCTTTTCTCCTTGGCCTTCCCAGACATAGTTATTTCATTCGATTACTGAACTTATTTATTGATATTATTTTATCTGTTTTATCATTGTTTTAAATATGCATTTATGAATCCCTTTTTCTACTCCCTCATTTGTCTTTATGTAAGAAGGTGCCCAGAGCCCCCAGAAATGGACACCATATAAATAAACTTTGCCTTGACTTGCCTCATGGCACACTGCTGTGCTTGCCCTCTGGCTTCCCCCCAG
This sequence comes from Neoceratodus forsteri, assembly GCA_016271365.2. Lineage (NCBI taxonomy): Eukaryota > Metazoa > Chordata > Ceratodontiformes > Ceratodontidae > Neoceratodus > Neoceratodus forsteri. The sequence goes on along the minus strand of CM057459.1, from coordinate 796,898,160 downwards.
AGGTGGGGTCAGCTGTCAACTCCTTCAGTGGACTTTCTGTCTCTTCATCTCGCTACCTGTAGCAGAGGTTGAGGTCTAGAACACCCCAGGAGGTAGTGACTTGTACCTGGACTGGAGGATGGGGGACAGGTGAAGGTTTCATCCTCCATGATTGGACCCTTTTCCACCCTCTTTAACCCTGCCCAACTCTTAGGAGCAAGGTGATGTCACTGAGCACCAGCACATAATGCCCACCCAACACACTTGATGACAACCACACTCTAACTCCCCATTCCACGCTGCTCCAGTGCACCTCCTGTGGTTTTCCATGTGGTGGTATTGCAATGGAGCACAGATCATCCCCCTCAAAGGAGGTGAGTGCCCACTGGAGTGTTCAGTCCTCCTCCATCTGCTGCTCTCTGACAGCCCAAGCTGATTCCCGAACCCAGGTCATGGGTGTCACAAGCATGACTGCACCAGTGGGCCAACTTTACCCGACTGGAATTTTATTGGATGAAATACAGTAACCATATATTATCAGAAATAGATATAAGGCAGGCCTGGTGGCATTGAGGCTGAGGCACTGGTTGCCTTACTTCAAGCCATGCCGGCGACCTGTGTTCAGGAATGAGCACGGGTCATCGGGGGTTGGCTGGGGGGAGGAGAAGGACCGAGTGTCCTTTGGACTGCTCTCCTTCTCTGGGGTGGGGGAACACTAGCTGTCAGTGATCCACTGGCCCCTAGCGACTGCTTGGGGGCAGCATGCCGATGCTACAGCTGAAGGGGAGGAGACAGGCAGATGCTTGATGAGAGTGTGTGCGGTAGCATGCGTGCTTTCACTGCAGGTGTCACTGCACACTCAGCCTCCTCACAAGTGGAGAAAAGTGGAAAAAAGCTCCAGCTGGATGATGTGGTCCCCGCAGCGCGCCACATCTGAGAAGGCACCTCCCTGACATGGATTCATTTGGGGTGGGTTGAGTCACTCCCCACCACTCTGCCATGAAAGGTAAGTCATGGGGTGCACAAGGGAGGGGGTCTAACCTTCAGGGAGGGTGCGCTGGGGGAACAACTGATGGTAGAAAACTGGGAGCTCGGAAGAAATAATACAGCAAAAAAAAAATAGATATAAGAACATTTCAGATTCTTATGACACATGAGAACAACTTCAGTTTTGCTCTTGTCATGCCACAATGCCACCAGAACCCTTGGTGTTGATTCCATATCATAATGGCAATCGCAGAAAGGTGATTGCTGTTAGGGTGAGTGTACATCGCCAAAAATAAATTTCAGCGATATACACTCCCAGTGCACAGCAAAAGGGCACCGGGGATTTAGGTTTTGCTTGTTTATGTGGAGGGCCGTGCCCTCCACACACCCCCGTTAAAGGATTCTCAACACCAGGGGGGTGCATGTTACCAGGTGCAGCAAAATGTATGTGTACCTGAACCTGAACCCGGCATCCTCGCAACCTTAGCATGCTACCCACCCACCATGCCACAGGGCCAGCTCAGCAGCCCACTGCCACAGTACACCACACAAACCCTCCCTCCCCTTAAGCCCATCACTCAGCATGCTCACTCCACCCTCCCATGCGAGTGTACATATAGTCACATCCTGTCACTACAGTATATTCGCGGACTCCCCCATCTGGTTGCCCTCCCTCCTCAGTATCCCTGTCGACAGGCACCACGACTGAGTCACCCTTTTTGAAAGTGCCCAATCGCAGTTGGCAATGACACGGGATACCCTTGGTGTTCTATAAGCCTTATTAGTTTCATTTTTCTGCTAATTATTATATATAGGAGAATTTTATACTCACCCGAGGTGCTGGATGCCACATAAACCCCGAGAGCAAAGCTCAAGGGGTTTATCTCAGCATCCAACACTGAGGGTGTGTGTAAATTTCAAGTTTGCACATCACCCATATTTTATTTTATATAATTGCTTGGTTTTGCTTTCTCGCCACAGCAGTTATATAAAATAAGTGACATTCTGGCGAGGCCACAGTTCGGTTCGATTTTAGCGTGGTCTGCGTTCGCTTTGTTGTACTGAAGTTTTTTTTTCCTCTTTTCCCCCATCTGGTCACAGGTTTTGTAAAGAGCAGATTTTTTTTAAAAGTAACTTACCACTGAGTCATAGTGGCAGTGCAGTTTTGGTGACAAGGCAGGGTGGCAAGTGGCTAGAATCCTAAAGGTTTTGTGTCTGGAGCATGCACAAAGCGAGGGGAAACTGGCACATGTTTGCTGTTATAAACACTCCTTTATAATAGCAAATTATGCACTGGATTTTCCTATGGGAGAAAGTGAAACCCAGTCATTATAATGCATCATTTTAGATGTTATCCACTCACCCATACTACAAATCTGTTCACTACTATGAAGGTTCATACTAAGGTGATAAGTGAGCAAGGAAGCTGTACAGCTCATAAAAGCTCACATACTAACCAAGTTTAATAATAGGTTAAATGTTTAATGGATAATAAATAATTATCCAATCTAGCTTTGAAAATGTATTTATTCTTACTTATTATAACATATATAGGCAACTTATTCCAAGGTTTGATCACTCTTACAGTATAAAAATATTTCCTTTTAATGTTGCTGAAAGATTTACATAACAATTGGAGTGTGTGATCTCTAATATTATAGGATGAATCCTTAAAGTTTATTCCAAAATCTACCATTAATGCAGGGTCCTGAACTATATCGTAAAGGTATAATAAATCACCACGTAACCTACGAGTTTCTAAAGAAAATAGATTGAGATCACAGAGTCTAGTATCATAAGACAGATGATTCATACCCTTAAGATGTTTAGTAAATCTAACGCTGGACTTTTTCTAATTGCTGTATGTTAGATTTCTTGTAGGGAAAGTTGTGATACATACTCAAGATGAGGCCTAACATAAGCATTAAACAAGGGCATTAAAACCTTGGGATCTCTAGAGGTAATGTTACATTTTATAGACCAGACAACCCTATTTGCTTTGTTAATAGATTCATTAATATGGTGAGAAAAATCCATATCTTTTGAAACCGTGATGCCCAGATCTTTTTCACCATTAGTTTTACTAAGAGTAAATTGTCCCAATGTATATGTTTTCATGGGTTGGTGTTACCCAAGTGCATAACTTTATACTTGGAATTATTTAGCCTCATACCCCATTCATTAACCCATTCAGAAATGCTATTTAGATCTAGTTCACTACTCCTTCCTTCACCGGTGCCTCCCAGCACACTCTTGAAAACTGATATGGTGATAGTCAGTGACATGATGCTGAACATCCAGATATAGCAAGATATAACAGGAAATCACCATTCATTTCTATTCGATTTCCTCTGATATTTCCCTATAACATATACCCGGACGTACTATATGGAATGTCTTGTCACTGGCTACCACTGCATGTTCATCCAACTGAATAGTTCCTTACCAAAGGTTTCACAGGTTGTAACTACAATAAATACAATATCACACATACCTCATAATGCAAAGCAGCATGAGAAGCATATGCAAATCACCGTGAAAATTTAAACTAGCTCTGCTTTAAGCAGAAATGCATGGTGTCAAAGGGCATCTTACACAATCTGCAAAGGTTGAGATAATAAGGCATTTTGGGGGTATGTGTGATTTTGTATTTCTTTGAAAACTGGCTTTGTTGCCAATGCCTTTTTGGGTAACCCTTGTCTCAATGATTTTCTGCTGAGAAATAAAAAAAATATCATACAATACTATCTTGTAGTCTTGCTTTCATTCTTAACATATGATGAAACACACTTTACTGTAGCAACCAAAGGTTCTCCCTTTCTAGCATTTCTAAAACACACAGTCATTTGAGAATTTCTTACGGCATTATTTTTTTTTCGGTGCTTGTACATTGTTTATTTCCCAGTACTTGCATCCAAATGCTTTGCTAATTGATACCGTTCGAAAGACATAGCACATTGTTTAGTTAATGTATTATACAGTACATGCATTACTAATTAAAACTTAAATGTGCATCACTGACCACTAATTTGATTGTCCAGACACACTCTAGAAATAATCCCTCATATTTCTCATATTCATTCTTGTCAATCCTGAGATTTTTACCACTACCCTTGCTTATACTGCCACTAAGGCTGGGTGAAAGTTATCTTCCACTAGCAGAATTCTGGTGAAATGCTGATTTCACTTCTGTGAAATTTCATTAAATTTTGCCAAAATTGTGATTCCTGTTAACAGTGCCTAATTCACAGATCATTTGTTCACATTGCACCATATTTGGTACAGCAACTGTGGAACTTCTCATACATAAGTGTACTTAGTTTCAGATCTCTATCTGTAAAGATGATGGAGTTATATGCCTCCAGACTTCTGGAAATTTTAAAATGATAGTTAAAAACTATGTAAATGAAAGGTGTTTGTGCAAATTGTACCACGTTTGGTATGGTGACTTTACCAGTACCCATTCATAATTGTGCCAAGTTTCAGATCTCTAGCTTTAAAGATGTTTGAGTTATAAGCCTCCAAATATTCAGAAATGTATAAGTTATATTTCATAATGACATAAATTGTTGAATCTAAAGCCCCTATAAGTTTAAAGCTAGAGAATGGAATATATCCAATGTTGTTAGGGTTGTTGATCCTAAATGTTTGGCTTTAAGGCAGTCCTCATGGCCCAGCATCAGAGCATCATGCTGCCATGTTGATGACTCGGGTTCAGAAGCGAGCCCCGGAAGTTATGTCAGGAGGCAGGCCATGGCTGAAACTTACAATTCATATAACTAGTGCTTCTCTATTTAGCAGTTTTTATGTCTCTTCCAAGAAATTATGCATCTACGTTTTTAATTGTCTAGCTTCAAAGGTGGCTAAGTTGTAAACATAGAAATATTTTCAGAAATGTTCACATAAATATTAAATTGCCAGAATTTGAGCCTCTATAGCTTCTCTACCTTTATTTAAATGTTATGAAACTTGGCATGCTTTTTGACACCATGCAAGGCAAATTGTGTTCCAAATTGTAGACTTCTAGCTTTAACACAGACTCAGTTATTTCCAATTAAAGAATTTCAGAAAATTCCAACATCTTCATGAAATTCTATGAAATTTCATGAATGTTTGTGAAAATTCAGTTAATTCAGAATTTGCTAATTTCACCCAGCTCTAGCTGCCACCCATCTGATACTTGTAACTCTACTTCTCCTCTATGTAACCCTCACCAATAAATTGAAACAATCATGCATTCTGAAATTGTAAATTCTGCAGTACCTGTCACTCCTCAGAAAGACAGCCATCTCAATATGATCACCCAACCCCACCTGCTATCATGTCTTACAGCCATCTCAAAAGGCTGATATTAGTTTGACCAGCACACATGTTCTGCTTTTCACTACTCCCTTCCAACAAACGTTCGTCACTTCTCCTCCCCCTCCCACACCTTAACTCCTTGCTCCAAGCTTATTTCGCCCCTACTTGCTCATGTGTCTAGGCAGTTTCTCAGTTCACTGAGTGGAATGACTGAGTATGTCCACACCTAGTAATGCATTCATTCTGTGTCTGTACTATTGTTCTCTCTATCCACTTTGTCTCTTACCAGGTCCAATTTGTTTGAGTTCCACACTATGTAATTACTTGTATTATGCTGTCTCAACTGTTGTCTATTTACTGTTTTCTCAACCCACTTTGTCTAGCTACCAGGACCAAATGTTAGTGTCTCCACGCTGTGTATTCACTTGTATATGCTGCCTTCAACTGTTGTCTATGCTTCCCCTTCCCCAGGATGCATCTAGAATTGAGCAGTAGCCTGCTCATTATGCCTTCCTAGTTAAACGCTTAAATGCTTAAATAAATAAATAAATACAGGGACAATTTTGTTATGCCCTTTAAGAGTTGTTTTTTTTTAAGCACAGATACTATCTTGTGTTGTTTCTTCTGTTGCACTTCAACATCTTTATAATGCAATCTGATTCAGTGTCAAATTGCAAATATTACTATGTTATTGAATATACTCACTGTCATTATGCCAGAATTAAAGAACTTCTAGCATAATCAAAATGGCAGTTGTGTAGATGCATGCATTTAGCAGTATGGTCAATATAAAGACAACAGCAGGTTTATAAAATCCAGTTCACTTAGCTACATTGTCACTATGCATAGTATTACAGTATGTCTCCTGATGAAATGTATCATATATTTTGCGAAATGTCTGTAGTTTGTATGTGACAAAAATGCATCTATAGAAAAGCACATATGCCCCACACTTGAATACCTGTGCTGTAGTCCAGTCTAGAGTCTCATTAGCTATTTATATACAGTATGTCAGCAAAATCCTGTGAGTGGGGTACATCATTATATCACATTCTAGTGCAGCCATTCTTGTGTGTAAGGGAAATAGCTCAGCCTTATTATGGAGATTCACTTAACTATAGTCATTTCTTGCTCCCATCTCTCCCAGCCAAGAGACCTGAGGGAAAACTAGGCTGTGCCCCTCGAGGGTGTTTTGCATAAAACATGTTTTAACAGCCAATAATTTGGTTCTACAGTCTAGCAGATGATAATTGAAAACACTTAAAAGTAGAAGTATTGATGATGGGAATTTTTGGCGAAGGGCAATTATTTCCATCCCTTGCTGTTTTATCAGTGCGTCAATGTTTTCTTTATCTTGATTTAGAAAATATTTCTGGCATGTGTTATTTAGTTAAGACAGTAAATGCTTTTAAAATAAAATTGTAGGTAAGTCATAAAACACACATTGTTTTGGACCGTACTGACAATATTGTGCCCGCTCTGTTTCCTAAAGTACCAGTCACGAAGTATGGTGAAGCCACAGCACCTGCAATCTTTCAGTGATGGAGAACTATAATTTTGGCCTTTAGTTTTGAGTAACATGAAGCTTGCTGCCATGGGACATCAACATGCAAAAAGTACTACAGTATCCTGTTAATGTCTGCAGAAGGGTAACCCATAATTCTGCACATACAGCTTATAAATGAGTAGTGCATAACACTTCTCTTGTAGCCATGACATGTAAGCCATAGTCCACAACCTTGACATGTTGTGCAGTCATGGTAAATCAATCAATGATGAGGAAGCACAATGTGTTTATGATGTGTTCATTTGCACTGCTGAAAAGTACATTCATTTAGTATTACCACACACCATGGAGTCGGTTACTGACCTTATAAAACAGTTCCCTATTGTTGTAAACCAGCATTTTGACTGTAAAAAGAAGATGCAAAACCTGACCACAGGTCAATGTGAATTGGTGCACAATTGTATGCCCTATTCAGCCAGTCAGGAATTAGTGATTTTTCAATGCCATTTCATGATGCTATGTAGGAACGTGTGAATCAGTGAACAAAGTTAGTCTGATTAGTGCCTACTACAGTCAATCAATCAGTCAATTAATCAAATTATTATTTTACCAGGCGGAATACCATTGAGATAAACTCATTTTCACGTTGGACCTGAAAGTGATGCTCAGTGTCCAGTTCTTAAATGTTGTGAGATCTTGTGGCGCTACTGTCACACTAACCTCAGTGATGACTAGTTATAGATAACTTATAGGGTTTGGAAACATTAGGTAATTCTATGCAAATTAAGCAATTAGCAAGTTATTGCTCTGCTTATTCTTGCAGTTCTTCACTGAAGAGTCAGACTGATGTGACAGGACAAGAAGTAACTTGACACTGGACACCACTGTATGTACATTTCACACTAACAAAGGAAACCACCACACAATGATCATAAAACAGCCAGTATTTTTTTTTAATTCATAGTTTAAAAACTCCCCATGCTTGGCTGACTACACACCAGCTGGCATCAACAGCAGAGGTTCAGTGGCCAAAATCAATCAGCATGCCTACCTTCTAACCCTTGATCCCATCATGTAAGGAGCTGTAACTCACCATGTGGACCCAACATGGAAATGTTAGATGACAGTCCTGCAAGAGTGCAAACAGTGATGGAGAACTGCAATCAGCTGGAGGGCAGGGAAAGTGCCTGTGCGGTTTTCCCTGCCACACCAGCACTGTTTATTTGGTATGTGGGAGCTGGCTGTAGCTGAGGGGCATCCTTGCAGCTACACATTACAAACCACCACAGAGCAGACAAGCAATTGTGGCTGTGGAGGCCACCACCATTATCAGAGCCTCTACAGTGCTGTTACCATGAAAGGTACTCCTGTCTGCAAACAGCTGGTGTGGGAGGAGATACAATGAGCCATTAAAGCAGCCTGTAGCATGCCTTCTGCCATTACTGCTTTCAAGCACAAATGGTGCAGCCTCCATTCAAGAAGCAGCTGTCCCCCACTAGAAGCAGGCACAAATAACCAGGGGGGGAGGTAGGGTACTTGAGAAGACATTGGACCTCAACCCTGTTGAGAATGGGGTGGTAAGTATATTCTGACATCAGTCCATCAAATGGGGGTCAAATGGTGATGGTGAGTAGCATACACTAACAACTGCTACATAGGCTGGGCAGCATGACTGACATAAACATCATGCACACTCCACTGACAAATATTTTACAGCCACAAACACAGGGTTGTGAGACCGCTAACAGCATGTCTCAAAGACTGTGGCACACTGTAACACAATACCCCTTCAGTGCACTATTTAAACTAAATAAAATGCGAAGGCAGCTTACCTTAGTACAGATTCTTTTTTTGTGCAAACTTGGGTATTGGACAAACAAAATACCCCAAAGCTATAGTGCAGTGCAAATGAAGAACTAGGTGAACAACATTAAAAGAAAATTGCAGCTGACACCAGGTGGTGTTCTTGAGTGGAACAGACAGGCTGCCTACACAGAACATGCGTCCCAGAGGGGTCACAAAGAATGTGCTGATGTTTTGTCTACACCTTCCTCAGAGCTCTGAGGAGTATTTTTTTTTTTTGTCCAATACCCGAGTTTGCACAAATAAAAAATATGCACTAAGGTAAGCTGCCTTGGCATTTTATTTAATTTAAATAGTGCATTGAAGGGGTATTGTGTTACAGTGTGTCACAGTTATTAAGACATGCTGTTAGCAGTCTCACAACCACTGTGTTTGTAGTTCATTCCTCTGCTTGTGAGAACCAACCAGTATTTAAAGTTATGTAGACTTTAGAGCTCTCTCACTTCCAGAGATTATGTTTGGTCAAATGTTTTACAGCCAACACAGATTTGGCTGCTTTATGGATGTGCAGGACCATAGCATTGGTGAACATATGCAGACACTGACAGTCAGCCAAGGCTCTGAAATGAGACCTTCTTGGATGCCTAACCTATAGAACAATGTGCCCACTGCTGAACTGGGGCAAGATGATCCAGGGTATGTGCTAATGAACCATCTGAGAGTGCTGAGCAGACTGGTATGACACACATACCCTGGCCAAGCACAGACCCAAAACACTGAGTGGCACAAGTCATAGTACATAACTCTGTAATACATAGGCACTCTTATCTCCATGCACTCCACTACATCTACACTGGTGAGCACACACTGTCCAGCAGTATTACATGCATTAACACAGAGATGGATACCAATCTGGGATACATTTGTGGTACTGAACACATTCATATTAGCACAGATGCACACAGGACAGCTGCCCAGTCCCCCCTTACATGTGTCATACCATCACACCCATCTCATACCCCATTCCCCTGTGTGAAGTACATTGAAACCAGCCAGGATGTAGCACAGGGTCTCAAATTACTGTATGATAAAAATAATTAACTGCCATTGAAACTGTCTTGTTTGCTGCAGTAACTCGACTGCAGTATGTTGCTGTACTGTACTGTATTACATCCCGGCCAGCTCCACTGCAGGTCTTCACCTAGCAATGTCAGTCTGCTCTACCGGCAGCATACCCTGCAGCTCCATGGCCACCATGGATTGGGGCACATGGAACATCACCAGGACCTGCATTGGGACAGCCTTCTAGTGCATCCCCATCATCTCTACACTCAAGCAATGGAACTCTTGGGACATCTGAAGTGTTTGTTTGAGCTGTCACTAAACTCGGGATATGCAGTCAATTGCTGGAGAAAGGTACTAGTAATTCTTATCTTTAAGAAGGGATCTAGGACAGATAATCAAAACTGCAGACCAGTTAACTTGGCCTCAATATAGGGAAAGGCATTAGAAAGCATTATAGAAGAGGAAATTCAGATCCATATAAACAACAATAACTTGTCAGATGCTCCCCAGTATAGCTTTCACAGGGAAGGTCCTGCCAAGCAAACTTAATTAGATAATTTGAGCTGGTCAGCAAAGCACTTGATAAGGGACTACCAACTGACAATGCCTTTGATACTGTATCACATCTCACACCTATTAGAGAAATAGATAAAATAGGTGTCAATAAAGGGCTAATAAAATAGATTCAGTCATGGCTGGGTGAAAGAACGCAAAGGGTGAGCTTAAAGGGGTATGCCTCAAACTGGGGATCATTGACAAGTGGGGTTCCGCAGGGTTCAGTGCTGTTTAACATCTAGGATTCCACAATGCAGCACACACAGGAAGAGTATTGATGTTAAAGTTTGCTGATGATACTAAAGTAGGTGCCACAGTAAATACAAAAGAAGGGAAAATTTGGATCATATAAAAGCATGGGCAAGCAAGTCTAACTTGAGCTTCAACATTGTTAAATGTGCATTGAAGCATCTGGGAAATAGGAATAATATGAACAAGAACCAGTTGTATAGGTGCGGCCTCAAATAAAGATGCCACAATGCCATGGTGATTTGCATATGCATCCCATGATGCTTTGCATTATGGCGGTATGTGTGATTTTGTATTTCTTTGAAACTTGGCTTTGTTGCCAGTGCCATTTTGGGTAACAAGATACAGAAAAAAAGTGCTCACTATGTCAAAATAATGCTCAAAGATTTATTTAATGCACTATTCACCAGCAAAGAAGTTTCCCTGGCACTTCAAAGGGCCCCCTAATGAAGAGGCAGTGTGTCCTCGAAGCACCGCGGAGACTTCTTTGCATATTAATAGGACACTATCAATCCTTTTTGCATCATATTATTACTAGCTGAGAACATGCATTTTATGATTGTTTACATTCTTTAAAATTCATTGGTATTGCTGATTGTTTTATGTGTTTCATTTCTTGGTAGAACTGAAATGCATGCTTTCAAGTCCTTGATCTATGCTTACTGCATACTTCTTGAACATTAATAATCACTCCAAACAGCGTATCCACTTATGGTAAATAGTCTTCTCTTCTCTCACTGAACTTTGTGTGTCCAGACTGTGTTGAAGGTGTTCCCAAGTCTAGGAAAGGATGCAATGTGTGTTGACCAAGGACTGTAAACAAACATGTTTTTGTGTGGTAACACCAGTATGGTGAGTATCTATTTTTCACTTTTAAAAAGAAAAAAAGAAATCAGAATCCAGCTACCAGCTGCACAGGCAATCCCTAGAGAATGGGACTAATAACATGTTGTTTTTAAACTAGAGACACTTTGAAGCCTAAGGCTGACAGTGCCCCTTTAAGAGTTCTTATATCTTTGCTTATACATGTTCCTGTGATTCCTATAATAAGTAATGGTAAAAGTTTAAGCAGTTCAAGATTTTGGAGCATGCAGGAGAGGACAAATATATGGTGCATCTTCTCGGTTGTCTACAGTACCATGCTACTCCTTTTGTTTAGGCATCTATGCCTCATTTTCTGCAAGCCAAATGCAAGTTCAGTGATGGCCCATAAGTCAATGTGCCTTGGCGTAGTTAACCTTTGCTGGTGTGGTAGGGTTCAAGAAGTGCATCATGAAATAGCTCCATTGCAGGTGTCTATCACCTGTATAAAGAAAGGATATGTGTAAGACATCCTGCATGGTGCACACATGCCATCATACTGACAGGTGCAGACTGGATAATCACCAATCAGCTACCCTGTTCCAGTACCATGGCATTCAGGCATGGAATGAAGTGTGAGTGTTTCAGTATAAAGGCATCATGGGTTGGCCCTGGGTTAATTGTCATGCACTTGTGTGATCATCCCAGTGGCTTCACATACCATCAGCATATTTATGCAGTGCTTTGCGCTCCCATTGTGGTATGCCTCCTCATTGGTGATGTGGTGGCAATGGCCACATGTGCACAATCTATTGCACAAGTCAGCTACTGTACAGAATGCCTCCCTATTATTCCTCAGTTCTGCCTCAGTTGCAGAAAAGCGGATTAAGTTCCTCACGGTTCTATGTGATAATGGTGATTGCACAATAGTGATTGCCATTATGGTGATTGTACATCACCGAAAAATGAATTTTGGCAATACACACTCACGGCGACTGACAAAAGAGCGCCCAAGATCCATGGCTGACTTTTCTTAGGGCGAGGGGCTGTGCCCCTACTAAAGGATTTTCAACTCCAGGGGGGTGCATGTTGAGGGGGGTGAAATACTTGTAAAATTAAAAAGCCAGCTGACAGCAAAAAAAAGAAAAATGTGCCAACCCAAACCCTGCACCCTGCACCTCCCAACTGATCACCCTCCCCACCACACCAGCGGACTAGCTTGGCAACTGCCCACCACACCCCCTCTCACATATATTCCCTCCCCTTCCTCTACCCCTCATGCGTGTGCACCACGTACGCGTTTAGCTTCCTCTCGCCCTACCTGGTATCTGGGCGCTACTCTGCCAGGTAGCCCCTGAATACATGCACCGTAATTGAGTCACTGTTTTTGTAGGCATTCAATTACAGATGCAGTATTCACTGGATACCTTTCCTGCTTCAAGCAGTTGGACACAGGTAACTGGCTTATACCAGTCACATCTCCATTATGTACTAGGATAAGCCTGTGGTATAGTATGCCAGTGCTGTCTGCACCCTAGTGCCACATAGAGAGAAGCGGTACCGTGTCCTCATCTACAATTGGAGAACCAGCAGAGTTTACAGTTCACTCATGGCAGCCCCATCAAGCCAATGTAATCCCCAAAAATGTAATTCAGTCAGGGTTGATTTATTTAGTTTGAGTTTGTAGATATAGGGATGCAACTGCCTGTACCCCTCATACAGCCACACACAAATGGTGCATTTGTGAAATGTCAAGTTGGCATGTCAGTGGCCCAGAACATGCCTGTGTCTCGCTGTGTGTTCAGGGCCAGCTGGGCTGTGTCAGTGAAATGTACAGCACCATAGCACAGTAGCATGGAGGGTTAAGACATCCTTTGCCTTACCTCCTGCCAAGCTGGCAACCCATGTTCAGTAATGAGCATGAGTTGCCAGGGATTGGCAGGATGGGAGAGGATTGAGTGTCCTTGGGACTGCTGTCTTCTCCCTGAGGGTGAGGGTTAGTTGACTCAGACTTTGACTGCCATTGGTTGGAGGCTTGGTGGTAGTGCAGGTGCAGAGTGACTAGAATGGAGGGGTCTCAGATCTGCAGAGCGTGTGAACCTCCATGCATATGTCCTGGTGAGCTGCTGCAGTATAGGGGATGTAGGGGAGAAAATGTAAAATGGTACCCAACAAGCAGACCACCACTCCACGAACTTCCCCAGGCCTGTGCTGCCACATGGAGCTACCAACATGACTGTAGATTATGTGTCAGCGGTAAGGATGGTCCTCACTCTCCAACCCTGCCACGGGGGAGATTTGTGGGGGACTTGCATTCGAGATGCTCCGGGGGAGGTACAGTATGTGCCAGCCAGGGAGAGGCGAAGACAGATGTGGGGTTGCTGCAGGGGTAAAAAGCTATATGGAAAATAAATGTACTGCATCATTTAGTGTCTGCTGTGCCTCCAGTATCTTTCACTGCAGCTATCATGCCTAGGCCATTAAGGGTTGGTCACTCCAGTGATTGCAGACATAAGACATGCAGAAGGCATGGCAAGTCTTGCACTCATCACCTCCTGTACCACAAGTGGACAGCACACACATGATGGGCTACACCAAGCACACTTGGCAGAAGCCATAGCCTTGGGTCAATCAGATCACCTTTTGTAACAGCCTGACCTTCAAGGGTTATGGTTACAGGGATCGGCATGGTCAAAACTAATGGGTGGTCAACCCGCAGAAGGTAAATGTGGCTCTTCTCCCACAGCTGGTTTTTTGTGCCATTTGGTCCTGGGGATGTGTGACTGATGGGCCCCATTCCCATCTCATTGTGATGCTGCATGAAGTATGTACATGTAGAAAGCACCCTGCTTTGCTGGGGGAACTATTGGTAGATCTTATTAAGCACCCATGGTAAGGCAGGGTGAAGGACCTGTGGTTGGTGTTGATGGCAGAGTACAGGAGCATGGCTCAGCACCACTGCCACAGGAGGAGGCTTCACTATGCCAGAAAGGGAAGGTCTGGATTGTCCTGTAGGCTCTTTCCTGCTGTGATGAAGGCCTAGCATACCCCATGGTGACTATGCCTCTGACTTTTGCTGTTCTGCTGTTTCTAGGGACAGGGGAAGAATGAGTGGGGTGGGGCCTTTGTCACACTGTTCATTAAAAGCATTTGTTTCTTATACTTACGTGTGTCCAAATTTTTGTTTTAGTAGTGGTTGTATGCCTGTGTGGGTTCATGTTGTGTGGCGTCATTGTGGCTGTTATTTGGTAGCTCAGGCATGGGCAGTGTGGCTACCAGGTAGGCAGCTCTTGTTCCACCATTATTCCTTACCTCAGTGCATGTTTATTGCTGTGTGGGGTTGGAGTTGTAACTGTTTACACATTATTTCTGTGGACGGCCAGCTATGGGCATTGTGTAAATGGTACTTGTGCCTGCATATTCATTTTGCCATTTTCATATGCTAAGGGGATGTGCCATTACCTAATACAGTTCCCTAGGTGTTATTACATGTGGTCCTGGGATCCACACATGCAGATGCCTTTCTCATACTGGAGATTTACGTGTACATATACTACTGGTGCGTGTCTGAATATGCTGCCAGACACCACTGTTGAAGTCTCATGTGTGGACCTGGACATGAGTCACTTTGGCAACCTGTATATGTGTGCTCTTGATTTGTCTCTGGTTGATTTCTGTGACTTTTCCATATGCTGGCCTCTCGTCTGCCCCTCCATAGCTATTCCACATAGGAGGAGCCACTGTGGATTACACCCATAGAATCTTAGGTGGAAGACTTCCACAAATACAAGCTCTCTTGTTAAATAATGTTTTTGGATATTCTATCTATGTCTTTCTCCATCAATTGCCCAGTTCTATCCTTTCCTTTCCTTTTTGTATATTTTGATTTGCTAAGTACAGCAGCAGCATTGTAGGATCTGAATGGGTTATTGATTTAATCAGTCAGAAGACTGTTACTGTCTCTTCTCTTAACATCCCCAGGTCAGATGGCATGGTCTCATTGTTTAAACCCTTCACACCATCTTCTATTTCTGTCCTCCAAAGTTTTTGCAGTATTTCTACATTGTTTTGTGATGGTTTCTATCCAAGAATCAATGCACTGGTATTATTGTAACACTTGAACTACCCATGCAATGTCTCTTAACACAGGCAATAATTTATTGGCTTTATTTACTGCAGCTGTGCTTTGTGGCACCCATTTTAGATTGCTACTTATAGTGACACACAAGTGATTTATTATGTTTACATATATTCAGGAAAACAGTTATGCCAGGCTTATTTATATTGGCATCCAGGAACATGTACAAAATTACAAAGTTTGCATCGCACAATTATAATTAGAAAAATAAAATTCAATACAGTACCATGATATAAGATTTGAACATATTAAATATACAGTTCGCCTCACTGGCAGACTGGCAGTTACATGAAACACCAGCTTGATTCCTTTTCTTTGTCACTAGTATTTATTTACTGTATCACTTGAACATTAATTTGATCTGTTCTCTTGTTATAGCTGTCACAACCCCCTTTCCCCGAAAAAAGGGGGAAGTGCTTTTCTACTAGATGTACCCATTTAGGAGTGTGGGCATTACTCATGTCATCACAGCTCCACTGGGTAGCAGGAGTGGAAGTAGTTAGGAGGGATATAAACAGAGCCTACTGTATGTGGTGAGAAAATGGTGTTGTGGGAATAAACTTACTAGAAAGGCAGCACTGTAAACTAACTGAGTTGCACACTCATGAAGATTCTAAGAACAGCTACCTTGCAAGTAGAGATATGTTCCCAAGATGTCGTTCACTAGAAGAAAACTTCTTGCTGTGACATAAACCTAAGGCAGCCTAAAGAAAGAACTGACAACCTTTGGTCTAGGGCCATACTGACTAAGGACAAGGGTCTAACAATTAGCCCAACAGGAACCCCAAAAAAGCATTGAAACCATCAGCTAAAATGGACAAGGATGTGGGTCAAGTGCAGGAAGACTGAGAAGTAACTGAAAAGTGTATGTGCAATTTACCAGTGCCACATAGACAAACTGCACCAGAACACTTTACTGAGAATGACTATCTCTCCACGGATCACCACGCAGGGAAGATCCCTTAATTGGGCTGCAGCTGAGGTACATTGTAAGCCAAACACTACAGACACTGTGAAGACTGTTGTCCAAGAAAGGAAAAAAAAGTTAGAAGTAACAGCTAGCTCAGAAGACTAAGAGTTAGCTTTTCATCCACCAGATTGAGATCCCAGAGAAGTGCTGGTGACTATATTGTGGTCACAGTGAAGGATTCCTCACAAGGAACTCCTTCCAAGAAGCATTTCAATAGCTAGGCTGCCAAAGGGCAAAACCTAAAACAGCCAATCACAAAAACTAAAGACACAGGGAACAAGCTGCTAGGGGGGCAATGGTCCAAAGTTGCTAACTGAAGGTTAGATAAGGATGTCTAAGGAAGACATAAAAGGCCGAATATCCCAGGAAATGCAGCAGACAAGGCTGAGGCGGAGATACCACACAGGGGAACCATGGACAAGCCATCCCCACAGGAGACTCAGAAATAGTTGTGCAGTGCAGTGCATAAAGGGGTGAGCAGGAGATCAGATAAGGCTAAAGAGTAAGTGATGCAGGCTGAGCAAAACCCACAAAAAAGGGGTAGCTGGGGTGAGGGTATTTCCAAAGAGTAATCCTCAATAAGTCCTTTTCCAAAGGAGAGGGACTTCATGTCTGTAGCCCAACAGAGGCCACAGGCAAGAACCAATTGCAGGTGACAGGCTTCCTCAAATGGAAGTAGGAGGACCCTGAGCATGCACATAGTCTTAGAAAAAGCCCAAAAGAGATCTGCTCCCACAGGAGAGGGATTCAGTTGTTAGCAGCAAAACAGAGGTAAAAAGCATGAAGCAGGTAACAATAGGCCACAGAGAGCTCCCTTCGCTAGCAAAATAGAGATGGTGGCTCCCAGAAAAGGGCAACCCAAACATTTAGGCCATAAATAGTGGACATAAAACCCTGAGAACTTTCCATTCAAAGCAATTGGGTGCGATGGGGACAAGGGCACCCGCAGGGTAGCCATACCAAACCAACAATGTGCCCCCAGTTATGTAAACAGGCAATAAAGGAGCCAACCATGAACCTGCATGACAATTCCTAAGAGACCCATACCCACAAGTGAAGAACTGCATAGTCAATAGTGTAGCAGTGGTCACAGGGTTTCATGCAGCAAACAGGAAGCCCATAGAGAAACATAACTAGAGAGTATGAAAAAAAATAACGCAAACTGAATCAAAATGATTCATCAGAAATGGGTAAGACTGCATGAGAAATGATGTAAGTTTGCCAGAAGAAAGCAAATTGCATGAAAAATAATAAAAGATGCATGAGAAAGACAAATGGCACTGGAAAATGCAAATTACATGACATTAAAGTAAATAACTCAAGCTCATGTGAAAAATGACACAAGATGTATAGAAAAGCATCCCACGGTGTGAAAGAACATCAATAACATAAAAAGAAAACTGGGGAATTCTCACCATTGTGGTTGATAATGACATCAGCACTGAAGTCAGTACAATGGTGGCACTACAGTGGTTATATGCTTCAGCATCATAAGACTCTCGACTCAGTTATTGCAACTAAATAAATACGGAGACTCAAATGTTTATTCCAAGTTTAGATAAAGGGTATTGGTGAAGGGTTATAGATTTTTATTTTCATTCATTTTTGCGTTAACCCTGAGAGAATAATCTTGATTCAGTAATGAACAAAGATGTGGAAACCTACACTAGTAGGATGATTTTGTTTTCAAATTGAGATGTGTTATTTTGTGATATTTCATGGTTCCCTTTAAATGAATTGGTCTAGGGGTAGCTACAGTATATTACATAATTCAGTTTCATTAAGTTTATGTGTTACAGATGAAATTGTTCAGTTTCTGTAATAATTTTAAAATACCAGAAATAAAAAGTAAGAAAAGAATAACTAACACAAGCTTATGGGGAAAATTACCCAAGATGCATGAAAAAGCAGCCCATTGTGTGAAAGAACATCAATTACATGAAACAAAATTGGAGAAAGCTCATCACTGAGGTTGGTACCAGGGCTATGTGAACCTCTTGAATTTTAGCTATCAAACTGCGAAAAGTTCATTGAAGAACTTTTAACAATGAACTAGTTCACACTGGTTCAACCATTGAAAAACATTAGGAAATGGGATAAATAATGTATGCACTGGGCTGACAAAGCATCCAAAACAGCAGGATGATTCAATGAGCTACATTGAGGGCTACATGTTCCAAAAATTGGCTTCCGGTTATTCCATGGCTAAGTGTTGTACATACTGGTTTCATGGGTAGTGTTTTCCAAATTTATCAATCCGGCCTGTGCAGGCCTGGAAAAAATTGACCAAACATTAATCCAAAGAAGACTGAATGAAGACAACAATGCAGCACCCCACAGTGTGGGCTACTGGTTCCAAAAACTGTGTGCCCATTGGGACAGTGCCATACATGGACAAGGCTTTTGCTTATGCCATGGCTAAGTGTTGTATGCACTAGTTTCATGGGCAACATTGCCCCAAAAATTATTAATTTGGCCTGTGCAGGCCTGGCAAAAGTTGACCAAATATTAATCCTAAGACTAAGGGAAGATGACAGTGCAGCATCCTATAGTGTGGGATACTGGTTCCAAAAATTGTGTGCCCAGTGGTAAACTGCCAAACATGGACAAGGCTACCAGTTATGCCATGACTAAGTGTTGTACATACTGGTGTTATGGGCAATGATGCCCCCAAAATTACTAGTTTAGCTTGTGTAGGCCAGGCAAAAGTTGACCAAACATTAATCTGTGGAAGATTCAGTGAAGACAACAGTGCAGCATCTCACAGCGTGTGTCTAGGCCACAGGTTCCAAAAAAAAGAGAAAGAAAACAAACAACTAATGGACACAGAAGCCAACCGCATTCACCTCCTCATCCTCCTCCTCCTCTGTTATGCCAGCTGGAAGTGTAGGAGATTCATCATTCATAAAACACGGCAAAAAGGGCTTTGGAAAAAGGATCAATTTAATGTTTTAAAAAGTGATGCAATCTTGTGTACATTTTGGGTTGAAATGCATGTTCTCTTGTTGGCAACAATATTGCCTGCAGCTTTGAAAATCCTCCTAGAGTACATACTTGCAGGTGAACAACTGAGATGTTCCACAGCTACCTGTGTCGAAGAGGGCCAGATCATCTTTTTTTGGTACCAGTACAATAGAGGCTCATCTCCTTTTGCTAGTGGCACATTCTCATTCACATAATCCTGCACCATTCTGTTTGCTGGCATCTCAGGCATCACTGTGTCAGAAAGAGACTTGGAATGCTTTTTCATCAAGCAATAGTCAAACAGTTGTTCCACAGTGGTTTGCCACCAATTGCTGTCTTTCTGGGGGAGCAGCAGCAGAACTACTAGCAGACTGATGTGGAGGTACAAATTAGTGACTCCTGTGATGTTCAGTAGCAGTAGAAACACACTGGGGTTTTCCTTCTTCCCTCTTTTCCACCTGACCTGTCAATCTGATTGCAGCAAGAGATGATGACGAGTGTTGTTCTTCTGCCGTATTTGTGTCACTGTTCTTGTTCTGTGCCACACCTACAGAGACCAGATGTATAAGCAAGACTTTATAGGACTGCTGATCCTTATTGCATTCTTGTGCTTCAAACAATGTCTTGAACGTATCTTTGAACCGAGGGTCCAAGAGTGCACTCAGGATGTACTGGAAATGAATGTGCCATTCCAGAAACGTGACTGTATTTGCTACTGGACTGAGAGCAGTGGTATCATCGTTTTTCTCATACTGAGTTTTCATACAAATAAGTCGTATGTTAATGAGGGCAATGAAGGGGATTATCCGTTTTAGACCTGTTACAGTACATCAATAGTACCACTCTTCCAGCCTCCTCAAAGGGCTTCAGGACAGTGCAGAGAGTCTCCATCAGGCACCTCTGATTTTGGGGTGATGCTTACATTTCTCTTGCCAATTCCATTCCTAATGGCATACAGGTGGACAGCCTTCTGATGTTCTAGCAGCTGTTCTGTCATGTAATAGGTGGAATTCCAGCTTGTTGCCACATCCTGTTTTAGCTGGTTCCATTGCTAAATGATTTGTAATAGCATCTATGCCTTTACAAGATGGCTAAAATGACCAGCAAAGTTTTTGACCAGACCTGCACTTGTCTGCACAGTGGTGTCTTTCTCATCTAGGAATCCCGGAACTACCAGATTTATACAGTAAGCAAAACGTGGAACGTGTATATCACCATTCTCAACTGCCTTTACAATGTTCTTTGCATTATCTGATACTATAAAACCTAATGTTAGCAAGTGTGGTGTCAGCCACTCATCAAGCTTCTGTTGAAGAAAATGTTACAAGTTTTCTGCATGATGGTCATTATCAAAACCAGCAATACATAAAGCTGCCTATTTGCAGAGGTTGGGGGGGGCACTGGTGACCTGTGGCTACTGTTGTTGCTGGCACTTAACTGAGACAAGGAGGAGGAGGAGGAAGATGGGGAAATGAAGACGGGAAACTGACCCAATGAGCAGTCAGTGTCATGTAATCAGTAGTCTGACAACTGGTTCACATCTCAGTGGTGATGTGAATGGCAGAAACAAATTATGCTTTCAGGGCATGTGACACATTCTTGTAGACACTCTGATAAAAATTAGGAAGAGCCATTGTGTAAAAGTAGGTATGGTGGGCACTTGATACCTTGGCACAGCAACTTGCATTAGTGATATAAAACCAGTATTGCTCACAAACAAGAATAACGGCAAGTCAATGGCTAGCATTTCCATAATTGCTCATTAACTTTTTTGCCTCAGGTCTATTTCCTTTATATTTCTGACCCATTTCCAGGGGCTGGACCTGTGAGAGTTGGATGCTTTTTTCCCTGGATGTGACGGTTGGCTACTATTTTTGCCACCCCTGAGAGTGCAAGTGGCTAGGGATTTGCAGCCCTTCAGAGGTGTGGGAGTCAATGGCCTAAAGAACTGATGAATGGAAGATGCTTAAGCTGTGCATCAGCTACCACTTGAAAGACTTTCCTCCTTCCTCTCTACCTGGTCTCCCAATGTTCTCCTTCCCTTGGCCATCATCATTATCATCATCATCAGCAGCAGAAGCTTCACTGCCTGGTGGTTCTGCTGACGCCATGCATTGGTATGCCTCCTCATACTGAGATCTGTGGGCGTTCATAAAATTCCCATTTCATGGTAGATGTTCCTTGCCTTGTTCCCTCCTTACCCCAACTCAACCTGTCTTTACTTAAAATGCATACTACATGTGTCTGTGATTCTTTGTCTACTCAAAAGAAATCCCACACCACCGTCACTAGTTTGATCTTTCCTACTGGCACTCTTGACTGTTACTTAGAGGGTGGGATATTGTGGGCTGCTTCAACATCATCACCCGTCTCCTCTTCCTCTGCCTGCTCTCCAGGGTCAAGGAATGTTTTTTCTTCCTCTACCATGTGTCCTGCGCTATCAGTTTTGTCTGTGTCTCTTTATCTGCTGTCATTTCACATGGTTTTTGTTGTGTTTCCATTTGTTTTGTGGTCTTCCTTTTTTTTTGTTGTACCAACACTTTTGATCTTTTTTTGATTTCTTATGTGCACCTGCCCCACTCAAACACCCACCTGTTCCACTTCCTCCTCCCCAGAACAGCTGCTAATATCACTTTTATAGGGTGTATAATCACAAACTGTATCTCTGTCCCCAACTCCACCAAATCACTTTGTTCCTTCTCTGACTGTGTCATGACCTGATGCACTCTTTTCTTATTCCCTTTTTCTACAAGGATTGCTCGAGTTGCCATCCTTGCAGTGCCACTGCAAGTGGTTCCTAAAATGTGAAAGTCTTTATGGGCTCTTTGACCACTACTGTTATCTTCCTCTATGCTTGTAGTTTCCACTGCGGCAAATGGTCTATTACCAAGCCCAGTACACTTTTGTTTTCCTTTGTGACTGGACCATCCCATGGCACCATCTCCTTAGCCTCTCTATTGCACCATTTGTTAATGCTTGCAACACCACTCAGCCACTTGGGTGATGAATGATAAAGAGTAAGATATTATTTTATTTTTATGTTATTTTTTTTAATAATTTTTATGTTGGCATGCGCGCACATGCAAGCAACATCTTGTGGTAGTAGCACATTTCAGAGGTGTGTCAGTGTTGGCCAATGCAGGAGATGATTTAGTGGGTGCATCCTTCAGCTGCCAATCAGTGAGCATGCTGCCGATGACAGCAGTTTTAGAGAGAGCCATAGAGTTGAAATGAATCTGCCACTGAAATCAGAGACAGGCTCATCACTGTAGCAGCAGATGACATACCTCCATTATATGCCTTTCCTGGTGAAACATTTCAATAAATATGGTGGCTCCTGCCGTCCGCCATACAATTCCTAGAAAGTCGACATCGGGGTGCCCAATCCCCATGTCAGCATGTCTCCTCCCCCACATTATGTGGCACACTGTAACATGGCAGCTCCTGATGCCCGCCACGCACTACTGAAAAGCCAACATTGGGGTGCCCAATCTAAATGTCTGCATCCTCCCTCTTAATGTGTCTTTCCTTGTTAAACAGTTTCCCCTTTCCTTTCTGACACTGGAATGTCCACTCCCGTTGCCAGATGTGCACACCCCCCCAACCCATCTATACACCATGCCGACACTGGGGTGCCCAATCCCGGTGTCAGCATCCCCCCCACCTAGAACTGTGGCACACTAGGAGCCCACCCAGTGTGCCTATTATTTTTTGTGTGTAACCTGTAAATGAAGAAAATCTTCCTCACTGTCTTTTTTTCCCTGCAAACAAGAAAATGGTCCACCGTTGTCTCTCTCGTCCCTCCCTCATCCCCACCTCCTCTGCGCACTCCTCCCTCACCCCTCACCCATACTTACTTTCCAGAGGTCAGGAGCCATAATCTTCTCTGAATCAGAATACGTCTGCACTCTTCAAAACTGAACTGCAAACTGAAGAAATGCTGGTAAGCTTTACAATGGGAAGCAATGGGGGGTTTCAACTTAGGTTGATATCTCAGCCATTTTTGGGAATTTTGGCCCCAAATTTTCAACATTGGGTTCTTGGGACCCCACCTCACTAACATGTCACTGTCATTTAGTTTCTCAGTCCCAAAAGGTGATTTTGTAGTCACTGCGCAGAATCACCTTTCGGAACCAATTAATGAAACGTGACTGTGCCACTGTTCATGATGGGAGGTCCCAAAGAGCTCATGTTGCAAATTTGGTGAAAAAATTTCAAAAAATGACTGCGTTACGAGACTGCATTGCTCACTTTCTATGCACATTCATAACTTTGACAACTTTTAATATTTTCTCTCCAGATTTTCAACATCGCCATTTTTTTCACACCTCCTTAAGAACGGTACAGCTATAATTTTTCACAACATTCCTGAAATGTGTTTTCACACCTGTAGTGCTGAATGGCACTGTCACTGTGGGAAATCAGCTTTTGGGACAGATTAACAAAATCACAGTGCTACTACACATGAGGAGAGGTTCAAAAATGCCCATGTTGAAAATTTGGTGAAAAAATTCCAAAAAATTATTGCGTTACAGGCATGTGTTGCACAATTTCTACGCACATCTGTAACTTCGCCAATTTTTCATATTTTCATTCCAGATTTTCAACATTGCCATTTTTTCACATCACCTCATGAACAGTACAGCTGTCATTTTTCACATCTTGCCAGAAATTTGTTTTCACACCTGTGGCACCAAATGGCGCAGTCACTGTGCAAAACCACTTTTCGGAACTGAGTATTGAAATGATAGTGCCACTGTTCATGAGGTGGGGTCACAAAAAGCCCATTTAGAAAATTTGGAGTGAAAATACAAACAAACAACTGGAGCATTAGGGTTTCCAACTGTAACGCCCTACTCTGTAGAGACTAACAGGCATCAGAGGTGTGACTTAGGATTGTCGTCTGTAATGCTCATGACATTCCACCCCACCATGCAGCCAGTGATGGGCATCGAGGTGTGCCTTGGGGTCTTCGGCCCCAGTGTTCACCTCATTTTCCTATACCACACCCATCTCAGTGTATTTCCTTATGGAATGGGGTAAGTATAAGGCCCAAAGACCCCAAGGCACACTGCTACACCTGCCAGTGTCTGTGGGGTAGGGTGAGGTGAAATGGAGTAAGCGTTATGGCCGATGACCCAAAGGCACACCCCCAACATCTGTCAGTCTCTGCAGGGTGGGGGCATGGTTGGCATCAGTTCAATACTTCACTGTCATTTCTAATATGCATCTTTCTAACTCCTGCACTATCAATGCCAATGCCAGCAAGCCAATATTTGACACTGACAAATGCTTGTTTATTTTAGTTATTCCTTTTTAATTTTTAGGTTTTTGTTTCATTTTTTTTCTTTTCTTTTACTTTTTTATTCCTATTTTATTTATTTGTTTTGCATAGTTTATCAGTGGGATGCCACCAAGGATTACCAGAGTTCAAGAACTGATTTTGCTGCTAGCTGGACATACTTACTGCCCACTGCCCAAATTACACTTCAACAGCTCAACTCGAGATGACACACACACATGAGATGCTTCAGGTCTCAGTAGGAGGAAGAAGGAAGAAGAAACTTCAGCAACTTGAACTTCAGCAACCTGAGGGCATGTGGAGATTTTATTTTTTTTATCTTTCTTAATAGGATGCCATAAAAGGGCCAACTACTAGGGGCCAGGCACCGGCAGGCTGCCATCTGGCACACAATTGCTGAACTGCCCACTGCCCAGATCACATTGCAACAGTCGATAGATAGATTGTTTTTAATTTATGAAGTGACCAATTCCTGGGGCTCTGGGCCCTGTACAATAAAATCAATAATACAAAACCCAATTATTTAAAAACAAACAGAAAACACACATATAATAAAAATCATTATATACAGACAACCATACATCTATTCAAAACAGCATCAGTCAATAAAAGCTAGTTGGAACAGATGTATTTTTAATCCCCTTTTAGAAGCTTCCACTTAGGAGCACCCCTCAAATAGTCAGGTAAGGAGTTCCACAGGGTTGATGCGGCCACCACAAATGCTCTGTCTCCTGAATGCTGCAACCTAACCCTGGGAATGCCAAGGAGGCCTCCCTTGGCAGAACGCAGTGCTCAGGCTAGACTGTAAGGGACAAGGAAATCTTACAGATAGGTGAGACCCCCATCATGCAGGGTCTTGTAGGTAGGAACCCTATCTTGAAGACAGTCCTCCACCTGACTGGCTGCCAGTGCAGTCCACTGAAGACTGGGGTAATATGCATGCATCTCCTTACGCCAGTCAAAAGTCTCACCGCCACATTCTGCATCAACTGCAGCCTGCAGAGGTTGCCTCCAGATAACCCAAGGTACAGTAATCCAGCCTGGACATGATGAAAACATGTACCAGTATGAGCAGGTCCTCAGGAGGGATCAGGGATCAGATTTGGGTGATATTCCTAAGATGATAAAATCCACTTTTGACCACGGCTGACACCTGAGCATCAAGTGTCAGGCCATCATCAAGGATCAAACCCAAATCCTTCACCTGTCTAGAAGGGACAAGGAGAACACCCCCCAACACTAGGCTAGGGGGCAACCCCCATCCCCCCTCTTCCATGATGTACCAGCTCCACCACTAGTACCTAAGTCTTGTCTGAGCTGAGCCTAAGCCAGCTGTGAGTCATCCATGACTGGATTTCCTCAAGGCAGCTGTTAAATATGGAGTCTGACACCTAGGCATTGGGTGCACAGGACAGGTACAGTGGGTATCATCTGCACAGCAGTGAAAACCCAACCCATACCACCTGATAATGTCCCCCAATGGTAGCATGACCACTGTGAACAGTAAGGGTGACAAGACTGACCTCTGCAGAACCCCACAGCTCAGAGGCTTCAAGCTAGATGAAACAAATCCCATTTTTACCCTCTGCACTCTGTCTGTCAAGTATGACTTGAACCAGTTGATGACATTTCCGGACAGGCCTCAAAAGAACCACAGGCGATCAAGCAGCACCTCATGGTCCACGGTGTCAAACACCACAGAGAGGTCCAGGAGAACCAAGATGGTACAGGCTGTCCTGTCCCTCACAATCAGGAAATCATTAAGCACCCTTACGAGGGCAGTCTCCGTACTATGCCCCACCCTGAACCCAGACTGGAAAGGCTCATAGACAGAAGAAGATGCAAGAAGTCTCTCAAGCTGAATGGCTCAGGATGACACACACACAGGCTGCTTCAGAACTAAGGAGGAGGAGAGGAGGAAGGAGCTTCATCAGCTTGAGAGAATATGGAAACTTTATCCTTTTTTTATATTTTTGAATGGGATGCCACCAAGGTGCCAACTACCAGAGGTCTGGCACTGGCACATTGCAAGCTGGCACACACTTGCTGCCCTACCCACTGCCTAGATCACACTGCAACAGCACACTCAGGATAATACACTCACAGGCTGCGTCAGGACTTAGGAGGAGGAGGAGGAGGAGGAGGAGGTAGGAACGTCAGCTACTTGAGTGAATGTGGAGAATTTTTTTTATTTTTGTTTTATGTTTTTTAATGGGATACCACCCAGGTGCCAGCTACCAGAGGCTATGCACAGGCACACTGCACACTAACACACACTTGCTGCCCTGTCCGATGACACTATCACAGCACAGCTCAGAACAACATACACACAGGCTGCTTCAGGACTCAGGAGGAAGGAACTGCTGCATCTTGGAGGAACATGAAGACTAAGGGCCTGATTCTCAAAGCCCAAAGTAGGATGCAACGTGCCTGTGCCAAACATATATGGTGCAAGGTGCACCTTGCATCAAAAAATGCCCCCGAGCTATTCACAAATCCAGCCTGTGACAACCACAGGCTGCCTGCCCCAAATGGGGTTTGCATCTCCACTGCACCCAGAAATGGTCAGCGACAAGGCACTACAGTGTATTTGGCAGACGCAGGCTGCCACAACACCAGATATGCAATTCTCAGAACTCTCCTGGAGGGAGAAATTCTAAGTGCCCTTAGACCTACCAGGGCTGGTCTAAGGGAACTTAAAATAATCTCCTCTGAGAGAGATGCCTGTTTGCAGCAGCATGCAGTCATCCCTGATCTCATGTGATCACATTATTATAAATAATAACAGTTCCATGCCCCGATCCCTGGTCCCCCGTGTGTACATTATGAAAATATCCAATCCCTATGGGTACATTATGAACACGATAGGTACATGACCCAATCCCCGATCCACAAGCTTACAGTATTAATAGTTAGGAACCATGCCCCGATTACTGACTCCTGTGTTTACATTAATAATAAGGAACCGTCATGCCCCCTTCCCATCCCTAATCTTGCCAGTATAAAATGGACAGGATTCCCATGCCTCCCTCCCCGATGTTGCCAGTCTGGAGAAGTACATTCCTTGTGCCCCTCCCTGACCCCAAAGGTGCCAGCACAATATTAATGTGCAAAGCCAGCGACCTGCGCAGCCCACCTCACACCTCCGCAGCTCGCTGCTGACTGAACTGTCAATGTGCATACTATAAGGTATACACATTGACAGTTTAGTGGATGCCAGCTGCAGAGGTGTGAGGTGGGCTGTGCTGGTCGTTGGCTTTGCACATTAATATTAGTGCTGCACCTTGGAGCCAGGGAGGGTGCAAGGAAAGTACTTTTTATTAAGACTGGAAACATCAAGGGGGGGGGATGGGAATCCTGTACATTTCATACTGGCAATATTGGGGATGGGGGTGCGAGTAGTATGCATATAGTTTCAGCATCGAGATCAGGGCATGGCTGTTACTATATTTAGTATTGTCAGCATCGGGGATCAGGGCATGAGGATACTTTGTCCATTGATGCCAACATCGGGGATGAGGAGGGTGTTGTGGGAAATAGTCCACCAGGAGGGTATAAACAATTGTCATGCATTCCAGGGCATGAGTGGGGATCAGGGTGCAGAATGGCTCACTTTTGTTGCAGCAGCTTGCTGTACACACCTCCCATGTGCCAGGTGTTTGTTGCATGGGAGTGGCTGCTGAAAATGTGGGGACATAGGTGCAGAGACCCCTCCTGTACCAGGATCTGGTTCAGGGTCCCTGCCACACGGGGCTTCAGCACAAGCTGCTGTTTGCCTCAGCTTCTAACGAATGCAGCCCCCTTTGAGACTCAGGCCCTAAAAGTTTTGATTTGAAAAATGCTACAAAAAGAAAAAAATATTTTTATGGGATGACACCAAGGTAACAACTACCAAGGGCTGGTTGCTGACACAATACCAGCTGGTACATACTTGCTGCCCTACCCACCGGCCAGATACACTACTACAGCACAGCTCAAGACAACACACAGACTGCTTCAGGAGGAAGAGGATGGGGAAGGAACTTCAGCAATGAGACGGAATGTGGAGAATTTCATTTGTATTTATTTATTTACTTTTTAAAGGGATGCCACAAAGGTGTCAACAAACAGGAGCCAGGCACTAGCATGCTGCCAGCTGGCATACACTTGCTGCCCTACCCACTGTCCAGATTATACTGCAACAGCACAGCTCAGGACAACATACACACAGCCTGCTTCAGCACTCAGGAGGAGGAGGAAGGAACTTCAGCTACTTGAGTTTTTTTTTTACTTTTTCTAATAGGATGCCACCAAGGTGCCAACTACTAGGAGTCTTGCACCTTGCATTGGCACACTGTCAGCTGGCATGCACACACTTGCTGCCCTTCCCACTGCCAAGATCACAGTGAGGCTACTTCAGGATTCAAGAGGAGGAGGAAGAGTAGGAAGGAACTTCAGCAATATGAGGGAATGTGGAGAGTTTTGTTTTCTTTGTTTTTGTTTTTTACTTTTTTAACGAGATGCCTCCAAGGTGCCAACTACCAAGGCCTGGCACTGGTGCACTGTCAGATGGCATACAGTTGCTGCCCTGCTCACTGCCCAGGTCACACCTAAACAACCCAGCCCAGGATGACATGCATATAGGCTGCTTCAGGACTCAGTAAAAAGGAACTGTTGCATCTTGGGGAAATGTGAAAACTGAACGTTTCAATTTGAAAACTGCCACAAAAAGAACATTTTTAAAATGGGATGCCACCAAGGTGCCAACTACCAGGGGCTGGGCACCAGCATGCTGCCAGCTGTGCACACTAGCTACCCTGCTCACTGCCGAGATCACACTCCAACAGCATAGCTCAGGAAAGGTTGCTTCAGGACTCAGGAGGAGCAGGAGGAAAGAATTTCAGCAACTTGAGGGAATGTGGAGAAGTTATGATTTTTTTTTTCACTTTTTTGGGGTGATGCCACATGGTGCCAAGAACCAGGTTCCAGGCACCAGCACACTGCCAGCTGGCACACACTTGCTGCCCTGCCCAGTGCCTAAGTCACACTGTAACAGTACTGTTCAGGACATACACATAGGCTGCTTCAGGACTCAGGAGGAAAGAACTGCTGCAAGTTGAGAGAATATGAAGACTAAGGCCCAGATATTCAAACTGCACCACAAAAGTGTGCAACAGCAGAAGCTAGCACAAGTCCACTGCGCTCATGCGCAATACGCGCGGTATTCAAACACTGCGCAGGTCAAGATGCGCCTGTGGCACATGACTGAATATCATGACAACTGCACCATAGCGCAACCAGGGATGTGCAGTAGCGCAGGTCAGATGCGCAATAGCAAAACCAGGGATGCCTTGTGGAGCATGGCAGCAGTGCAACAGCACAACCAGGGATGCACAGGGACAGGATGCAGGGGCCCACCACCCTTGGTAGGGATGGGCAGAGGAGCACTCAGCAGAACAGACATCACCCCCCCACACCCCATGCACCGCACAACTGGAGGAGAGCAGAAAGAACCAATGACCCAGGGACACCAGCAAGAAACCCATCGCCATGGTATGGTGCACCAGCACACACCCTTGCAAGCTGGGACCATCACACATGGATGCCAGTCCACCCCATGCCACACCAACCCACCAATGCAGAGCACACCCTGCACCATGATCCCCATACACCCTGCCCAGGAGTAGCGCTCAACAGTGCAGGTCACCCCAAGCATACCACCACACCCACTGTGACAATACAACCCTGTGCACCACAGAACCATGCAAGGCAGCCCCACCATGAGCACCCAACAGTGGGAAGCAGCAGCAGACAACAAAGCAATGGCTGCAGAGACAGTACCACCATGCACGTACCCCCCAGGTAAAGCTGTGAGGCCGACCATGCATCAGCACATGAGGTACCACACACATGACAGGGCATTCTCTGGAACCCACCACCAGTGTCACAGCACCCTGCCCACCCTCCCAAGGACACACCCCGTCCCATCACTGGCCACAACGGCCAGTGCAGACACCCACAGTGTTGCATGGAAGCATGCGCCACACAGGATGCAACACAGTGCACAGACAAATAACCACCCATACCCAAGGGCACACCAACACAGGGACACAGTAGCGGGTCAACCAAGCCCCCCGACATGTGACCACGGCAGCTGTGTACACATGGCCAGAACCCCTCTATGGCACAGGTGTGCCAGCAACCCTGTGCAGGCACCATGATGCTGTACACCACCAGCATGTGGCTGGAGCACAAGTGACAGACAGTGGAGCACATACCCTGCAACAGGGTCAGGTGACAGCATCGAGGTGGGACAACAACAGCAGATGCAACAGTGCCACCCGAGGCAAACGTGCACCACACCAGTGACAGGAGGCAACATAGCATTGCGATGGGTACAGTGGAAGTCCAGCATGGGCAGCCACCACTGACATGCCAGCAGACTGTGCAAGTCACAGACATGCAAGTTTGGCAGCTGCACAGACCATGGACAGTCTGACAGATGCGCCATGGACACAGCGCATGCACCATGTACCACTGCACACAATCATCTCTTGCACAGGGAACAATACACAAACCACAGACAGTGACTGAGAGCTACGCACACACCACACTTGCCTCCCCTACGGACACACACACACACACCCCCATGATAGCACCACCCCCGACACCATGCACACCACTGCAGCTGAGCAAATTTAGCCTGCTGCAAATCAGAGACCACAACAGGAGGCATAACTAAACAAATATATTATAAAAGTGGTAACAAAACTATGTACAAATATATACATTTGAAAGGGGCAAGGGACAGAAACAGGGTGGAGGTGGGTAAGGGGCAGGGGTGAACAATGGGAGGGAAGGAAGGGTGTGAGAGTGGCTCCATGGTGCTTGCCAAGATGTAACCGGGGTCCATCTTCAGCAGGAGCCCTGATCCCTGCTCCTGTGGCACCTTCTGGCATGATGCTGCCTCACACCGTGGCACTCCATCCTTTCGAGGATGGCCAGAGAGGCCCTGGCCACCTGCAACCACTCCGGCAGTGGATGTTCCATATGTACCATCCTCTGTCCACCTAGGACAAGGGAGCAGAGTCAATAGGTGTAAATGCACAGCCCCCTGCAGCCCACCCATTGTGCATGGCATACAGCCATGGGACATGCCCCTGTGATGGTGTGCGATCAACCACAGTGATCATGTCCACAAGACCTGCCCACCCAGGCACACACAGCCATGCAGACCACTGCACATACCCACCACCCAAGTCCCAAACAGCACCACTGTGACTGTACAGTGACATGGCTATGCGGTGCAAAGGCAGTGGCACAGCCATGTACCCAGTGCACGCATGGACTACTACTGATGCACTCCCAGACATGCAGTGCCACTGGACAGTGCTGTACCATGTTGTGTGCATGGCAGTGGTGTCAATGGATGGTGGCCATGCCCTGCTGCCTACCCTGCTACACAGCATGCATAAAAAATCCTGGATGTAAGGCACTCACCATCATCAGGCTGGTCCCGGCGCTGGGCTGGTATGGGTGCTCTAGCATCTTGACGTGCCTCATGCTGTCTCACACTGCAGCTGCCCCTCCCTGGCACTCCCTGGCATGCCAGCACTCCTCAGGGCCTAGGGTGAAAACATGGAGAGAGGAACATCAGTACAATTCGGTAGCAAAGGCCCCCCTGCTCCCGGGTGTGTGCGATCCTACACAGCCAAACCCATCTGCCTCCCCACCCCTATACCACCACCACCACCACCATGGCCCACACTGGACGGATCCTCCCCCTGTGTGCTGGACACATGCCCACCGTGATACCCATATGGACGTAAACAGTGTATGGATGGGGCAACTATCTGGCCGTGGAATCGTGCCCCTCCTGCCGTGTGTCTGCAGGCGGGCAAGCCTGTCCGGTCCCTCCACTGGAGGTCCCCATACCGGTGCCTGCACTGTTTTGCTGTGCGCTGGATCCCTGTTGCCTCCTCCAGGGCCACCACCACCTCCTCCCACACGGCACTCCTGGCCCTGTCCAGGGGTGCCTCCCCAAAGAGAGCAGCAGCATTGGGCTCAACTAGGGACACGGGGTTAGACAGTTCAACCTGGATCCAGATTGGTGCCCATCTCCGTGCCATCTTCCAAGCATTGAGTATCAAAATGGTGCTCCGTAGTGCACATCCGCCACATACAGATGCTGTGTGGTACTGCACTGCCATTCCCCATCATGCTGTCACCGAACAGTGCGATAGAGGTGCACCCATGCAGACACATGGTGCCTAGGGGGCAAAGGTTGGCACAGGGTCAGGGGTCCCTTGCGCATGGACCGCCACAGCGCAATTGGTACTCACCACGTGTAGCACGGTAGGGCACCTGTGTGGCACTTCCTGTAGTGGCCTACCACGCTGTCACACCACGGCATCCTATGACGCCCCAGTGCAAGAGCGCTATACATGTGAACAGCACACTAGCGCCACTGTCACAGTGGTGGACATGCCCTGCACTGCCTCCCGTGCTCAGCACGTCAGCAGTGTGGCAGGCGTCAGCATCAGCACCCCGGGCATGCACTGTTCAGTGTCTACTGTGCACTGCACAGAGCTGCGCCCTTGCCTGAGCACATTCAACACAATTGCGTATGGCGCAACAGCGCGATATTCAGCTGGCATATGCAAATCAGCTCATCAGCAATTCAGTGGTGCAGCTACTGCATTAGCATCCACTTAAAATTGAGCCTTGCCTCATTTGCAAGCATTGCACTATATAAATGCGACATGGGGCTGCAGAGGCCATAGTCTGGTATTGCAGTCTATTGTGGTGCGTTGCATGCTGTTTGCCAGTGTGGACTGTGGTGTGTGGGAGATGCAAGGGACTGGTAACACCTGTCATTCCCACAGGATCAATGATGACCGAACGTGAGGTGGAGGAGGAGAAACAAAGACGTGGGAGATGGAGGAGGCCCAACTTTACCAAGGCAGAATCAGATGCCCTGTTTGAGGCCTACCTTGACCAGGAACCACTGCTCAGCGGACAGCGGGGAACACCACAGACCCGTGCTGCAGCATGGGGTGAGGTGGCACATGCTGTCAACCAGCATGGCAGCAGCCAGCAGTCCGTGCATGACTGCAAGAACAAGGTGGGCACAGACAGGAGGAGGATTAAAGATAAGGTGGCTGCCATCAGGGCAGCATGGGCTGCAACTGGTGGGGGACAGCTAGCCGTGCCATGCCTGACACCACAGGAAGAACGGGTTGCTGACAGCATGGGGTGTTGTGCCCTCAAGGGTGTTCTAGGTGGTGGCTTCCAGACGGGTGGTAGCCCGTCACTGCATGGTAGGTCCTGATCTGTCACTGTGGGGTGGGGGGGATGACACAGGGTAGGTCAGATACATTAATGCTACTGTGTTCCCTTACAGCTCCTGAGCGTCTACATGGGTCAGCGGTGGTGGGCTCGTCCACTGAGAGCGATACCCTGGACACAGAGGGGGGCCCATCCACCTCCACAGGTGTCTGAAGGTCAGGACAACAGTGGACCCGTGCCTGGCTGTCCGGACTGAGGTTGGTGGAGCTGGTGCAGAGGAGGCCCTGCCCATGCCCCAGCGTGGCAGCGTCCATGGATGCCAGCATGCTGAGACTCAGACTGGTGCCAGATCCATCAATGATGATGATGGAGCTCGCATCATGGTCAGTGATACGTGTGGGCAGCAGGATGGCCGCACAGAAGGTAACAGCATGGGCATAGCCGTGGGTGGTGCTGCCATGGAGGCCTGTGTGACATTACAGTCCCAGACAGTGCTTGTCTGCAACAGTGGGGCAGCACTGGTGTGTGTCCAGGACAGTAGGGCTGTTGCAGCTGCTGCGGTGGCACCATTGAGCCCTGGAGAGTGGTGGCCAGAGGGGCAGTGTCAGCAGTCAGCCAATGGCAACAGGGGGACAGAGTCGGGGGCAGCGTCAGTGCACCGCCTGTGGACATGCCCAGGCATGGCCCTGGTGTGCAGCACCCAACCTCAAGGGGTGCTGCCCAGCACAGCTGCAAACACCATGAGGGACAGCATGCTGATCAGGCAGATGACCTCTTAGATGAGCACACCTGCATACTCCATGAATCAGTGGATCAGCAGTTGTGGCTTGTGACGGCGGTGGATGCACTCAGTGTAGTCCTGCGCCAGGCAGAGGAGTGGCGCAACAGGGACACCAGTCTGCTCCTGGCAGGGATGGACCAGCTGCAGGAGGATGTGACCACCACCATTGACAGGCAGACACAGGCATTCACAGCTGTCATGGCCACAATGGGCACACAGTTATTTGCCCATGCACCGCAGACACCGTGCAGTGCAATGTCCACCCCCCATTCCCAGTGCCGTGTGACACCCTCCTTGTCAACACTGGATTCAGCTGTGGGCATCCCGAGCACGCCTGGTGCAGGCATGTTCGGTGAGCTGCAGACCCCTGCTCGAGAACAGTCATGCTCCCGCAAAGGTACCCCTGGGGGACTGTCGGTGCCTTCCCATGAGGCCAATGGTCAGCCTGTCACAGGTGGCGGGTCTCGGCAGGGCCGCCCATGCATCCGTGGTGGCTGTGGCACTGTGCCGCATGACTGACCTGTCTCCCACCATGGCTACTGTCTGACGCTGCCCTGTGTGCAGTGTGTTGTTCAACGTGCAGTGCACGAGTCGGGTACCCGGCCCTGCACACACACACACACACGTTCCATGTGCACACCCTCCCAGCTGCTGGCCATTGTGGTGTGTGCATGATGATGCCTGCGTTGCTCTGTCTGCCACTGTGCAATGGTGCCCAGCGTCTGAGACATGCACAATGACAGGCACTGGGCATGGTGGTCTGTGGACATGTGTGTGGCTAGGGGTAGAGTTTGGGGTCGGCATGTCTCCTACCCTTTGTGCATGTCTTGTGGTGTGTGTGTGTGTGTGTGTGTGT
Source organism: Neoceratodus forsteri (assembly GCA_016271365.2). Classification (NCBI taxonomy): domain Eukaryota; kingdom Metazoa; phylum Chordata; order Ceratodontiformes; family Ceratodontidae; genus Neoceratodus; species Neoceratodus forsteri. The sequence continues at coordinate 796,862,634 of CM057459.1, read as the reverse complement.
GTGTGTGTGTGCATGACCGTGTGCCATGTTAGGCCTTGCCCATCCCTGACGACGTGTGCGGTTCCACGCTCAGCCAATTCCCTTTACGACATGCGCCACCTGGGGTTTGTCCATGCGTGTTTGTGGGTTGTGCCCTTGCCATTGGTGATTGCACGTGGCCCCATGACTTACCTGGGTTGGTTGAAGTGCTCCTCTGTGATGGTGTCTCGGTGTAGCTGTGACATCCAGATCAGTCAGGGGTCCCTTCGACCAAGGGGGGGCTGCCCATCACCATTTGCACCAGCGTCCTCATCGTCCCCATCACTGTCCCCCTATTCAACCTCTACAGCTATCCCACAGTCGTTGGCCATGTTGTGCAGGATGCAACAGGCCAGGAATAGCCTGCAGGCCTTTGAGGGGCTGTACTGTAGGGCACTGCCAGACATGTCCAGGCAACAGAAATGTGCCTTCAGCATCCCAAACAACCATTCTATGACATTGCGTGTGGTGGCATGTGCCTCATTATACCGTTGCTGCGATGGGGTCGTGGGCCACTGGTTTGGTGTGAGCAGCCAGGGACAGAGTGGATATCCACTGTCACCTGCGTGTAGAGGGAGGACATTAGTTTGGTGATCAGTGTCGCCCTGCCGTGGGCCATCTAGGCCAGTACCCATGTCACCTCTGACTATGCCCCTCCTAAGATCCATGTCTTTCTGCGTGATTTGCATACTCATCCACTAGGTGGCCAATGGGGATGTCCCCACTCTCGAACCTGTGGCACAGTGCAGACGGGTGCCAGATGAAGGCATCATGTGCTCCCCCAGGGTGCGTGGCACAGACATTGGTTATGCGCCGCCTAGCATCGCACACCACCTGGCAGTTGATGCTGGCATAGCCCTTCCGATTAATATACGCAGCACCTCCAGGCCAGGTGGCGTGCGGATGGCCACATGGGTGCAATCACTGGCCCCGAGCATGCCAGGCATACGTGCTACCCTGTGGAACTCTTGTATGTGTGCTGTGTGCTCCGCCAGTGTGCTGGGGAAATGGATGTACTCCTCAGCATGTTGTAGCAGTGCGCTGAGGAATTGTGTGAGTAAGTGTGATACGGCTGGCTGGGTTATGCCTGTTGTGTCCCCTGTTCATCTCTGGAAGGTGCCCCTGGCAGGCACATGACAGCTGTTACCTTTGTCTCCACTGACAGAGCATGGCTCCGTCATGTGGGTGCCTGTATCTCATCACTGTGCAGCTCACAGAGCTGCCTCAGGATCGCCTGGTTCAGGTGGTACTGTCCCACAATCTTGGTGTCACTGTAGTGCTCAAAGCTGGTGCGGGCTCGGTACTGCTTGTTGGAGACATAGCGCTGATGGGCCCTTCCACGGCCGCGCCCCCCTGCTGCCTGTCTTCTCACACCCCTTATTACTGCCTCATCTGAATGGTGGCACTGGCCATGCCCCTGGCTTGTGTCCCCCCCAGCAGCTGTAATCCTGTTCCCTCCGCTGTCCTTTGTGCTACTCCCCCTGTACCGGGAACACCTCCAAAATTTGGCTGTCCTGCCCACTGCCACTGCCCTCAGTCCACTGTGGCACAGGCTCCCCACTCCTGTCCTGTTGCCATATGTTCCCAGGTGTGCCCTGTCCTGCTCTTTTCCAGTCCCACTCACTGCTTCACTGTCTTCTGTGGCTGTCACCTTTCTCCCACCTCTGGCTTCCCTGTAGCGTTCTTGCACCTCTCTCTTTGCTCCTTTTTATTTTGGATCATTTCTGCTATCGTGTAACTTCCACTTGCTCCCCTATTGCGCATGGCGCATGCTGTTGAATATCGCACTGCGCCATTTATTCATGGTTCCTCCCCCTTCAGTTGTGCATGCATTCATTACCATTGCACTCTTGCACATTGCGATTTGGGGGGGCACAGCTGCCTCCAGCTGAATATCGCACAATGGTGCATTTTCGGACTTGCACTGGTGCATCTCTGTTGTGTATGGCGCAACCCTTTTGCATATCTGGGCCTAAGAGTTTCAATTTGAAAACTGCCATAAAAAAGAACTCATACTTTTATGGAATGCCACCAAGGTGCCAACTACCAGTGGCCAGACACCAGCATGCTGCAACCTGGCACACACAGATGCCATGGCTGACGAGGGTGCCCAATCCCCTGTTGGCTCCACGCCCCCCCAGACATCCTTCTGCCACGCTGGGAGCCCACCTCAGTGTGGCAAACGTCCCATGTCATCGTCGTAAAAAAAAAACTGAAAGTCAAAAACGGTCCCTCGCTGTGTCTGCCCCCACCCACTGTGCACCCTGCCTCCCCACACCCCCCTCACCCCATGCTTACCTCCGGAGCTCAGCGCAATGATCTTCGGCAGACCAGGAACACGTCTGCACTCTTCAAAGCAGACCACGAACTGAGGAAATGCCGGTATGCTATATAATGGGATAGATAGGGTTTTTTCAACTTTATTGCATATCTCAGGCATTTTTTGGAATTTTTGCACCAAATTTTCAACATGGGGTTTTGGGGACCCCTTCTCATGAATGCTGTCACTGTCATGGCGTTACTCGGGCCCAAAAGGTGATTTTGCAGCCACTGTGTGAAATCACCTTTCCAGAATGATTAATGAAACGACACTGCCAGTGTTCATAAGGTGGGCTCTCAAAAAGCCTATTTTGAAAATTTGGTGGAAAAATTCCTTAAAATGACTGTTTTATGAGTGTGCATTGCGCTGTTCCTACGCACACTCATAAGTTCATGAATTTTCAATATTTTCACTCCAGATTTTCAACACTGCCATTTTTACCACACCTTCTTATGAGCAGTACAGCTGTCATTTTTCACAACTCACCCAAAATGTGTTTCCGCCCATGTAGCGCACAATGGTGCAGTCGGTGTGTGAAATCAATGTTTGGGACAGATTAAGAAAATCACAGTTACACAGTTCATGAACAGAGATCTTAAAATGGCTATGTTGAAAATTTGGTGAAAAAATTCCTAAAAATGACTGTTTTATTAGTATGTGTTACAAGAGTTCCTAAGCACACTCATAAGTTTCATGAAATTTCAATATTTCATCCAGATTTACAACATTGCCATTTTACCACACCTCCTGGCGCAGTGCAGCTATCATTTTCACATCTCACCCAAAACGTGTTTCTGCCCATGTAGTGACAATGGCTAGTCGGTGTGCGTAAATCAATGTATGGGACACATTAAGAAAGTCACAGTGACACTGGTCATGAGCAGAGGTGTTAAAATGGCTATGTTGAAAATTTGTTGAAAAATTCCAAAATGACTGTTTAGGAGCTTACATGCGCAGTTCCTACGCACGCTGGCAAGTTTGCGAATTTGTAATATTTGCACACCAGATTTTCAACAGTGCCATTTTACTGCACTTCCTTATGAGCAGTACAGCTACCATTTTTCACATCTCGCCCAAAATGTGTTTCCGCACATGTAGCGCACAATGGTACAGTTGGTGTGCGAAAACAATGTTTGGGACAGATTAAGAAAATCACAGTGACAATGGTCATGAGCAGAGGTCTTAAAATGGCTATGTTGAAAATTTGGTGACAAGACTCCATAAAATGACTGTGTTACGAGTGAGCATTGCACAGTTTCCATGCACCCTTGTAAGTTCATGAATTTGTAATATTTTCAGTCCAGATTTTCACCAGTGGCGTTTTTCCATACCTCCTTATGAACAGTACAGCTGTCATTTTCCACAACATGGCCGAAATGTGTTTTCACACTTTCAGCACAGAAATGCGTGATCGCTGTGGGAATTCATTGTTCGGGACTGATAAAGAAAATCACACTGACACTGTTCATGATCGGAGGTCCCAGAATGCCTGTGTTAACAATCTGCTGTAAAAAATCCCCCAAACTAGTTACATTACGGGTGTGCGTTGCACAGTTTCTACGCACACTCGTGACTTCACCAGTTTTTTTAAGATTTTCACAACAGATTTTCAACATTGCCATTTTTTACACCTCCCATGAACAGTACCGCTGTCATTTTTCACATCCTGTTCAGAATGTGTTTTTGCACCTGTGGTGCCAAATGCCATAGTCACTGTGCAAAAGCAGTTTTCGGCTAACAAACTGATATTGCCACTGTTCATGAGGTGGGGGTCACAAAAAAAACATGTTGAAAATTTGGAGTGAAAATACCAACGAATGCCTGAGGCATTAGGGTTTTCGACCATAACGCCCCACCCTGTAGAGAATGACAGGCATCAGGGGTGTGACTTGGGATTCTTGCCTGTCATGCTTATACCATTCCCCCCCCACCCACACTCTGCAGCCAGTGAGAGGCATCAAGGTGTGCCTCGGACTCTTCAGGCCCAAACTTCACCCCATTCTCCTATGCTGCACCCATCTCACCATATTTCCTGATGGAATGGGGTGCGCATAAGGGCCAAAGACCCCAAGACACACCGTGACACTTGTCAGTGTCTGCAGCATAGAGTGTGGTGAAATGGCATGGTCGCTATGCATGACAACCCAAAGGCACACCCCAATGCCTGTCACTCTCTGCTAGGTGGTGGTGGGGTTGGCTTCAGTTCAATACTTCACTGCCATTCCTATTATGTAGCTCTGTAACTTCTACACTACCAATGCCAATGCCAGCAAGCAAACATTCGGCATTGACAAATGCTTGTTAATTTAGTTTTGCACCCTTTCTGAGCCTGTCCCAAAGATTGAAACCTTCCATATTATATCTTGAGGGAGTCACCTGGAACCCTATCAATTAAACATTGCCCCCTGCAATGCTAAGCTTGCACCTAGGACATTAACTACCTTTTTACTTCCAACAAGAAAAGAAGTAGTTTACACAAATGTATTAAACTCTGGCCAGACAATGCACTACATGCAAATTCCTCATAATTAGGTTTGGTAGAAAAGGGAATCTGGAGAGAAAGAAGAGCACGTACTCCCTGAGCTAGACCACAGGCTCTTTACTCCAAATCCTCCCCCGCCCCTCAAGCTACACAAGCAGGTCCTGTGGTCCAAATGCACCCCCCCCCAAGCAGACCATCTCTCCACCCCCCCCCCCACCAAACCACACTAGTAGGTTGTGCAGTCCCAAGTCAGCTATTCTGGCTGCTGAACTGAAGGGCTGTGGGGGGGGAGTCAAGTGGGAGAAAACCAGTTTCCACATACAAATTGAGACAAAGATGATAAATAGGATGCCAACAAAAAAATTAGAAAACAAAGTGTTGCACTACAAATTATTAAAAGCACAAGTTTCAGACAATATTTGGGTAGCATATCACTGTTTGAACAATCTTGAAGAGACTGGGCATTCCCAAAGCCAGACCTGCAGGTCTTAGCTCCAGTCCTCCTCCCATCCATCACCACAAGACACAGTACCCTTAGTCTGGAACCAGAGTGGGACAAATCAGTTTGTGAGCTGGTGCTCAGCTTGGCCCCTAGTGGTCCTGTTACAGTTAAAATGTTCATAAACAGTATGGACTAATGAACACTAATTGCAGACTGCACATGTTTAAACAGTGTGAGTCTAAATATTCACAAATAATACTGACATATGAACACAGAGTTATGCGTTGTACATATTTCTCCTGTAAATAATATACTTACACACACACATCCCCACAAACATCAGAGGTGTCACTAAATAACATTCCATTTTGTGATCTTTGACTTGCTAATCTCAGGGATGATTGCATATTTCTGGTTATATTTCTTGACTAATGGCTTACTTGTCACACTCATGTTTAAAATGTTTTTTTCCCCTCTGGGTTTCTAAAAAGTGAGTTTTCTTAAACATATGCCATTTCTTCTGAAGAAGATCTCTGTTGCAGGTTGAAAGCTAAGGTACATAGATACATAGATACATAGATACATAGATACATAGACAGTGTCGGCAGATAAGGGCCTATGGCCCACCTAGTCTGCCCATTTGAGCTTGTAAGTTCAGTTTGTTTTCCTAGAAGTCTATTTCCCCTTACCCCTGACCTCTAGAATTCCTTTATGTCTATCCCATGCATTCTTAAATCCCATGATTGTTTCAGCCCCCACCACTTCCTCTGGCAGGGTGTTCCACCTGTCCACCACCCGTTCTGTGAAGAAATTCTTCTCATGTTTCCTCTGAATCGTCCTCCTCCAACTTCATCCCATGCCCTCTAGTCCTGAAACATCTTTTTCGCTTAAAATAGTGTTTTCCTGCACCCTGTTCCTCCCTGTAAGATACTTGTATGTCTCATCATATCCCCTCTCTCCTCCTCTCTCCAGGGAGTACATGTTCAGTTCCTTCAACCTGTCTTCATAGGATTTGTGATGCAACCCATGCACCATCTTTGTTGCCCTCCTCTGAACCTTCTCTACCCTGTCTATGTCCTTACGTAGGTATGGTCTCCAGAACGTCACTGTACTCCAGGTGGGGCCTCACTAGTGTCTTGTATAGCGGAATTATGACCTCCTTTCCTGCTGGTGATGCCCTGCCTATACATCCCAGCATCCTATTTGCTTTACCTGATGCCTTGTCACACTGTTTCCCTACCTTGAGGTCATCAGAGATGACAACCCCAAGATCCCTTCCTGCTTGGTGCATGCTATATCCTCACCCCCAACTGATATATTGTGCCAGGGTTTTTGTGCCCCATATGCATTATCTTGCACTTTTGCATTGAATTTCAACTGCCAAACCCTTGACCATTCTTCAAGTTTCTGCAGGTCCTTCTCATTCTGTCTACACCCTCTGGTGTGTCTACTCTGTTACAGAGCTTTGTGTCATCAGCGAACAGTGAAATTCTGCCTTCTATATCCTGTGCAATGTCACTGATGAAGATGTTGAATAGGACTGGTCCCAGCACTGATCCCTGTGGTACCCCACTGGTCACTCTTCCTCTGTGGAGTGACAGCCATTTACCACCACCCTCTGTGTCCTGCCACCCAGCCAGTTACCTACCCACCACACTACTGTCCTGCCCACACCCATATTCCCAGTTTGTGTAATAGTCTTCTATGTGGCACAGTGTCAAAGGCCTTGCTGAAGTCCAGATAGGCCATGTCCACTGCCCTCCCTGATCCACCTCCCTAGTCACCCAGTCAAAAAATTCAATGAGGTTGGTCTTGACATGACTCCTGGGTGAAACCATGCTGCCTTGGGTCCTGTAGTCCATTGACAACCAGATGTTCCACCAATCTCTCCTTCAGTAGTGCTTCCATGATCTTTCCCACTACCGAGGTGAGGCTGACTGGTCTGTAGTTCCCTGCTTCCTCTTTGTTCCCACTTTGTATAAGGGACTACATCTGCTGTCCTCCAGTCTTTGGGTACCTCCCTGTTTCCAGTGATTGGCTGAACAGGATAGCCAGAGGTTCAGCCACCACCCTCTTAGTTCTTAAGGACCCTGGGTGCACCCCATCTGGCCCCATTGCTTTGTCAACTCTTATTACTTCCAGTTCCTTCAGGACCCTTTCGTCGTAAAGGGACTTGTGTCCATTTCTGCACCATTCTCACCCTTGTACTCCTTCAGACCCATTACCCCTCTTCCTTAGTAAAGACTGAGCAGAAATACCTGTTCAATATGTCAGCTTTACTGTTGTCATCCTCCATGCGGCTCCCATCCTCCCCTTCAGTCTAACTATCCTCCTTGTCCTTCTTTTTTCACTTATGTACCTGTAAAAGGTTTTGTCCCTTTAACCACTGATTTTGCAATGTGTTCTTCTGTCTGAGCTTTGGCTTCCCTTACTGACTTCCCTGCCTCCCTTTGTTTCTCCTGGTACTTCTCCCTATCCCTTCTGCCTGTGTCTTTTGTATTGCCTGAATGCAGTCTTTTGGCTTTCACTTTCTTTGCTACCTCTTTGGAAAACCATAATGGTCTCTCTTTCTTTTCCTCTTGCTAACCTGCTTAATGCATAATTGTTGTTCTTATAATCCCATTTTAAATACTGCCCACTGTTCCTCAATCCCTGATTCCTGTCCCATTCTTAATGCCTCTTTCAAGCATCTCCCATTTTCCCAAAGTCTGCCCCTAAAATCCAGGATACTTGTTTTTGTGTGGTTTGGTTCTGCTCTTTCTTTCAAACCACAATGACTGGTGGTCACTGTTACCCAGGTGCTCCCCCACTGTTACCCCCATCACACTGTCCCTGTTTGTGAGCACAAGGTCCAGTATTGCCTTCTGCCGAGTTGGTTCCATGACCAGTTGCTTGAGGAAGGCACCCTGAAGGGAGACCAGGATAAATCTGCTCCTAGTTGATGCTGCTACTGGGTTGCTCCAGTCCACATCTGGTATATTGAAGTCTCCAACCAGTACTACCTCACCCTTGTCAGCCATCCTTTGGATGGCTAGCATCAGCTCCCTATCTGTTTCTTCCTCCTGGGCTGGTGGTCTATAGACCACACCTGTGCGGGATGGCTGGCCCCATTTTCCTTTCCAGCTTAACCCACAGTATCTCTCCCCATTTTGTTCCTCCTGGATCTGTGTGCCTTATGTCATTTTTCACATACAGTGCCACTCCTCCTCCCTTCCTGCCTGCTCTGTCTCTTCTGAATATGTTGTAGCCAGGTATGGCCATCTCCAGTCATGGTTATCATTACACCAGGTTTCAGTGATGGCCACAATGTCCAGGTCTGACTGTACCATGACAGCCTCCAGATCTTCCATCTTGTTGCTAAGGCTCCTGGCATTTGCAACATGGCTTTCCATGATTTGACCTCCCTAGACTGCTTCACTGTTCTACTCCAGCCCCTTCCTTGTTTGTCATTTATCCCTGGTTCTCCTTGCTGTCTGCCCTTCTGCTGAATTTTGCCCTTTTCTGCTTATCCACCTTTGGACACTAATCTCCAACTTTTGCACCCTGCTTTGCAGAGATAGCCACCCTCTGGTTCACTGGTTCCATTACTAGCTGTGGGGGTGAGCAAGTAGGTACCATCCTTGCTGACCTGCCACCCTTTGCTAGTTTAAATGCTTGTCAATGTAGCATTTAAACTTATCATTGTGATTCCCTCCAGGATGGATGCAGGCCATCAGGCTTGAACAAACCTCCATCCTCCAGATGGGTCCCCAGTCACCAATGAATCCAAACCTTCCTCACAGCACCAGTTCTTCAACCATGAGTTAAAGTTCCTGGTGCATGCACTCCTATGCTCTCCTTGCCTCTCACAGGTAGTACTTCTGAGAAAGTGACAGAAGTAGCTACTTGCTTGAGACCCTCCCCAGTTTCCCAACTCTTCCTGAACTTCCTTTGGCTCCCCATTTGCCAAGTCATTACTACCTAGGTGGATAATGACATCCAGCTCACCCTCCTGTCTTGCCTTCCCAGTGATCCCCAGTATCTTCCTTCCATCCCTCCATGCCGTGGCACCTGGTAGGCACCTCACCTCCCTGTCCTCCCCCTCCTGTGTTCCTAGCTGGATCCCTCTTATGATGGAGTCCCCCACCAGGATTCGCTTCCTCCTCCTCTGGGGTCCACTGCTTTCCCCACTTCGCTTCCTCCTCCTCTGGGGTCCACTGCTTTCCCCACTTTGCTTCCTCCTCCTCTGGGGTCCACTGCTTTCCCCACCAAGGTTTTTCTGTAATCTCGGCTGGTCCAATTAAAGGTATCAAATCACTTAATTTGTGCATCATACCTGCAGCAATGGTGAAGACCAGGGATATACAGTAGTTATTGTACAACAAGTAAATTCACTCATTGAACCCTGTTCATCCCTTTTGTATCATGTTTAGCAGTGGCTGGTTCAGGCTTTAAAGGCAGCTGTTAAGATACATTGGTTAAGCTGAAAATGCTGCGGTGGTGATGGATTGCTGACTTAGCAAACGGGAAGAAAAGCAATAGAACTGGGTTTTGACTGCCAGCCACCGATCAGTACAGGTTGGTACAGCTGTTCATTATTAGAAGTAAGGGGGCTACGCCCCCCCTCTAAAAACAAAGTGAGGGGTCACCAACCCCTCCTGACCCCCCCCGGACTGCACGCCTGGCTTCAAGGGATATCTGTATGCCCATGATGTGCTGCAACTGTATCAGGTGGGAATAAAGGTACTGGCTAGGAGAATGGACAGAGAAATTGAGATTTAAACCAGAGGGCAGCTAGGTGCAGGTTATCACCAAAGGCAGGATGCAGATGCAAGGAAACACAGAGGGAAGGAACACAGAACATGTGAGACCAAGAAAAGGAGACCTCCAGTGGAGGAAACATACAGGTTCAGCTAACTTCACTTCCATGCAGGCCAATATGAGAAGATCACCCAGTAAAATGGGTGCACTTGAGGTTCTAATGCACATAGAAAGCTATGACTTAGTGGTATTCACAGAGTAGTGGTAGTGGAAAGAATATTGCTGGTATACCAGGCTTGAGGGACACAAACTATTCTCAGTGGAAAAGCTGGACAGAACAGGGGTGGGGTGATTCTCTTCATAAGGTAGGAAGTCCCTGTGGAGAACAATGAGAAGATCAGAGGGCAGTGTCACAGAGTTCATCTAAGTCAAGCTAGAGGAAATGAAGGAGAGTAACTCTGGAGTGCTACAGGCCCCCATATAGCTCAGCAAAGCACGATGCCCAGTTGGATGGGGAAATTATGAGAGCCTCCAAATGCGAAGCAGTTGTGATCCTGGGGGACGTCAGTCTTGAGGCATAAACTTGTATCTCAAAAGGGCTAATAGCAGGGCAGAGACAAATTTCCTGTCCATCTTCAAAAGCTGCTTCCATGACCAACATGTCCAAAGGGGGAATGCTTGAAACCAATCTTGATGTTGTGTTCAGCAGTAGGGATCTGGTGATCTCCAATATAAACATTGAAGAAACAATGTAAGGCAGTGACCACAACTGTGTAACTTTTCCCTGGTGGAAAGGAAAACAAGTCTGGACTCAGTTACTAGGATCCAGAACTTTAGAAAGGCGGACTTTGCCAAGATGAAGGATCTTGTTCTTCATTACAAAACAGTGGCATCTCCAGATAATAATGATCACCCTTTTACTTTTAGTAAATATATGGTGGAATGTTCTCATTTTAATATTTTTAATATAAGATTGATTGATTATACAAAAAACAATATTTGTGTGTGATAAATGTATTGAAAATAAAAAGTGATCTCTGAAATCAACAGACTGAAGGAAGAACTTTTAAGAGCATATTAAATAAACAAACGGGAGTCCTTTATTAAATCACTGGAAGCAGAGAAAAATTCACTAATGGGAAACAGAACAGGCAGCATCAAACTAAATAAGCAAAATCAGGGACCAAGAGGATGATAGTTTCACTTCTGCCATTGAAAAATATATTAGAAAAAGGGGGAAGAGCTTGAAAGTCAGGAGGATCAATCCACAAATAACGATTCATGTACTGTCCTATGTTTTCAGAGGGGAAGGAGGATAGAGTCTTCTGCAACACAAATTCAGAACAGATTTAATATTTTAAGTGATACTAAAAATGAACTGCGAGACAAACAGCAAATAAATAAGCCTATTAATGTCAGTTGCATTGACCAAACAAGCATTCAGCCCAATCAAGCTCCATGTGATGTTCCCAGACAGCCTGCTGACTTATGAGACTTCTGAGGAGGCCGAACATGATCTTCGGTGCAGGGGGGTCAAAGTTCCACAACCCAGAGGTCCAGGCCATGACTGCTGAGAAAAGCGGGCCCTATACCAATCCATGTGGACCAAGGCATCATCACTGACTGAAAAGAGAAAGTACAACAAGGTTGTCATGGAAGAAATTAAGACATTCCTGAGCATGTTCTGGAGAGATAAATACCCAATACAGACTGAAGTTACTATGCTTCAAACTGCCTTGTAAGTACTATGGGCACTGGAGGAGGAAAAAAAGGTGGGGGTAGATAACAACTGTAAGAGATCTAACAGCAGTCAATCTCACTGGCCTAGCGATGTGGATAAGGGAAGATTCCATTAACAGTTCTCATGCCTGCTAGAGTCTGACCCTGCTGGTACTAAGTATCACCTAATGCCCAGTGGTTCACCCAGTCAATACTTATATTAGTTAGGCAGAGAAATGTTGCAGACTCTGGCATATCCAGACATCTGAACTAGTGGAGGGTGCTGCTAACTCCAAAAGGTAGGACTAACTTGCAAAATAATTATCCTACCAGGCTAAGGAAATAAATCCAGAACTAGCCCACCACATGTAATGACTGCATTAATGTTTTTTAGAGGATATGGATGTTTGATGTGGTGTAGCTGGGAGGAGAAAGAGCATAAAACATTTAGCACATGCCAGTGAGACCCATCCACTCATACCACATCCTCCTAACAATAAGCGTAACCAGTGAAAGACTATAATAGTGTTAAGACAATGGGTTAGTATAACCCACTGATGTTGCAGTTAACTCTGGGAGACATTGGTAATGTCTAATACACATTCAACATAAAGCTAAAAGGTGGGGAGGGGGAGATAGAGAGCAGTCAGAATATTTCACATCTTATTGATGCTTGTAGTGGCGGGGGAGGCGCCGGGAAGGAGACAACTTGGGCGTGGAAAAATTGTGGGTAGGAGTGTCAAATTCTTTTGGAGACCACAGCCTCATATAGTAGTTGCTGGTTCCAGCAGCAAGATGTGTCTTCCATGGAACAGTGGATCTTCACACTAGGATCTGTTCAAGTGAATGAGGGTAGGTGGGGAGATCTGGGAGGTGTGGGAAGGTGGGTGCTCAGTGGGAGGTCAAGCTGGGGGTGCAGTGTTGCATCAGTGAAGGACCTTTTTTTACAGATTAAAAAAGACATTCAGGGACTGTGTTCTTCTTTTTAGGCTGTGAGAGACAATGGGGGGAGGATGTTGCCACTAGACACCTCATTTAAATCAGCAATGACATGCATAAAGCTGAAACTGATCTAGACAGTGGGAGAACGTAAACTAGCAATTTTTGCACTAACCACTGAATCACCTAACTGCACTTTCCAATTGCTGTGATACACACACACTGACTAATATATATACACATATATGCATACATATTCCAGTAGAACATAGCAGTGCAGTGTCTACACACATTTTTACAGATTAAAAGAAAGACTTCCAGGGACTGTTTTTTTTCTTTTCAGGCTCTGAGGGACATCGGAGGGTGGGGGTTGCCACTAGACACCTCATTTAAATCAGCAATGACATGAATAAGGCTGAAACTGATCTAGATAGCAGGGTAATGTAGACTAGCAATTTTGCACTAACCATTGAGACACCTAATTACACTTTCTAATTGTTGTGATACACACACACACTGATTAATGCATATACACATATATGCATATGTATTCCAGTATAACATAGCAGTGCACTGTATACTCACACAGAGCATTCACACACACACACACACTAACACACATACACTGCCTTACATGGCATTTATTTACTTATGCATCTAACCCTAATGTTTACTGTATTTAGGATAAACACTGTGTTTTGAACTAACTCATTGTACTAATATATGGCATGACTGGGTAACTAAGGTAGAGAACTAGGGAGGTGCAGTGGATGTGGCCTATCTGGACTTAAGAAAGGCCTCCGGCACCATTCCCCATAGAAGGCTGATTAACAAATTGTGCAGCCTAGGGATGGATCAAAAATAATTCTGTGGATAGAGAACTGGCTGAATGGCAGGAGTCAGAGGGCTGTGGTAAACAGGAAGTACTCTTGAGAGGGAGAGGTGATGAGCAGGGTGCCACAGGAGTGAGTGTTGGGGCCAGTTCTCTTTTAGGTCTTTGTTGAGGACATTGCAGAGGGACTGGAGGAAAAGGTATGCCTCTTGGCAGACAATACAAAGGTATGCAATAGGATGGTCATGCCGGGGGGGTGTTGAAACAATTAGGGAAGACCTTAAAAAACTGGAGAAATGGTCTGGAGAATGGTAGCAGGGATTCAGTGCAAAGAAGTGCAGGATCAGTGCAGAAGTGATGATAAAACAAGTTTTGTGTAGACTGTGTCTTGATGGTAATATGAAAGAAATACATAATAGGGTTGCAGTTATGGTATTAATAGGAGAGAGAAAACCATATAAATCAGATATTAAGTTTTCAGTGCAATACAAAGTTATAGACAAAACATGTTTAAATAGTACATGCTTGAATATTCAGAAATAGTAGTGACAAATGAACACATAGTTACAGACAGAAACATGTTAACACAGTGCCAGCATTGAAAATGCAATTGCAGCGTGTCTCTAATTCCATCAAGGGTTTGAACACAGACACAGAAACACATACACATACACACACACACACGCCTTCAGTTTCTCAAGTTTTAAGTAAGACTTCAACATTGAATGTTTAAGATCTTATATATCTGCATAGTATTCCTTTTGTGTCATTTGACCTTCACACTGCTACAGTACATCATATCTCTAACCCTGTGCTTCCCAGCTAATTATTTTCTAAAACTGTGCTATGTGTAGAATGAAACTTTTTTGTTTGTTTGTTTGCTTGAAAAGGCCTACTGTGAAGTTACCTATTTTGTGCATTTCAGTGCAATACAGGCAGGAGGAAAACTATAGACATGAACAGCCAAGTAATGTCACTAGATATTTAGAAAGAGAGGGAGATATTGATCTCAATTACAGTTGAAAGGCTGACTAAGTTAGCATGTTTATGAGCTATGAACTTTCTTGAAAGAGAATTCTACTCACATTGAAGCTAGTAACTACGCTGTCAAGGAAAATAGTGTGTGTGACGCTGACCTGCTCAATGAACACAGCAGACTGCTTCAGTTAACACAGTGATTTCACAAAACCTCAAATTTTATGAAGTCCATTGGGAGTATGGAGAGCCCCCATTTTCTACTAACTGCAAGACATCTGCAGGGCTCTTCCCACTGCAGCTGTAAAAATTAAAAACTTATAAACATAGAAGATGATGGCAGAAGGAGACCATAGGTCCATCTATTCTACCCAATACAATACAAATACTATACTATATCTACATTGTACAACATACTGTACATCACAAGCATGTGCAACACTCCTTTTTGGGGGGGCATTCCTTAATTCTGGCTTTAAGCATGTAAATGGTGGAACAGTTAACAATGTCACAGGGAAGTAAGTTATGGAATAAAGGAGCAGTATATTATATAAATAATTGACTAGAAGATTTAAAAAAAGAGAATATGATGAGGCATACTGCTTTGAGATCTGGTATCATGTGCATTCTTAGTCCTATTAAACAGAACAGAGTTAGGTAATGGAAGTTGGCCCAGATTGTTTTTCTCCAGCACAGTGGCCAGTTGTGAATTACATCTGTCCACTAAAGGGAGACACCAAGCAGTAGTATAAGGAATACAATGATGGGTAATTCTAGGAAGGTTAGTAATGAACTGACAAGTATGTTAAGAAGTATTGTACCAGACTTACAGTATGTACTGGTTTTACAGTAGCTGTTTTCCATTTGTCAGGATAAACATTGATAATTAAAAATTAAAGCTTAAAGTTATGTCAACTCAGAAATATCCAATTTTCAAATAATATAGTCAGCATTATCCATACCAATGTGAGGGTGATGAGGTCATACTTCAAAATATAATCCATAATCATATTAGATTAAACAAAACAAAAAAAAAGTGGATTGATTAATGCCTACCATACTCCTATAACTAGCATCTGGCACAATTACATTCAAATCTCCTTTAAATCTTTCCAGATTCAAAAACAAATCATTGAATATACCAGCAATCTGTTTGGGGTCACTAACCAATCCCGAGTCACTCCATAGAATGAAAGTCTCATTATTGCCCTCCCTCCTAAAAGTGAATTCAGAGTCCACCAAGTATTGTTAGGGTCAACCAGATCACTAATCTATTAAGTCCTAAAAGAAGTTAATTTTAGCTGCCCTTGCTGTAGATTTAATTTGTTTCTTAAATGCTTAAATTTCTGCAATTCTAAGGGATTCCGAGAGGCCCTATACCTTTTCCATAATTTATCTCCACTTTTCATGAGCTTTATGAGAACAGGGCGGTAATCCATTCCTTTTTGCAAGCTTTAATGCTCATTTTCCTTCTGGGAATTACTCTCTAACATACTGTATCTCATAAAAGAGATGATCACATTAATCCAGTGCAGCATCAGTATCTGAAATTGCTTCTAAAAAAGACCAGCCATAGCAAAGCAGATTTCAAGACTCTGATGTTAAGTAACTTGAGATTTCTAGTGTAACTGTAGACATTTCTTTTCACTGTTCATTCACAATAGATCAGACAGTGATCACTCAACAAGCCAGGGAGTACACTAAAAATGACTACCCTGATAAGATGAGTGACCACTGTCCAATCAAGGATGGTACCTGTTCCAAATTTGTAATTATGCTTGGTGACATCAGAAATTAACTGCTGAACTCCACTCTGTTGAAATATGTCCCTAACTTCAGAAGCAGCCTTATGATCCCAACTGATACTGAAATCGCCTACTAAAATCCATTCTCTGTTAGCAGGAAGACTTTGTTTAAACTTACTGACAATTTCAAGCCCAACTTCATTCATACAGGGTGAATATAAATGGAATTAATGGTAAGGTGCTTTCCAGTTCTGAGCACAACATCATGAGAAATACAATTACAGCCATTAAAGGCGATCAGTGGAGAAGACTCTTAGATTTATAGAGTTCAGACAACATAAATCAAAGAGCTTCCACCCCTCTTCCCTACTCTTTTATGTCTAAAGACAGAATATCCTTTCATTGCTGTTTCATTATTTCCAATTGTATTACTTAACCACATCTCAGAAAGTGCAATGATATTAACTTTGCTTTTTTCAACCCAAGCTTCAGAGGGGACCCCATTTAGCAAGGAAATGCTGAATGTTTAAATGAACTATTTTCAGAGTATTCTGTTTTTTATTTGGGACATGAGCAGTTTCAGAAATGGGAAATAAGTCCCCTGGGTTCATGGGGCCTGGGTGGGAGTTTACAGAACCTGAATATAATAAGAGTAAAACTAATAACCTCCTAACTATGATTTTTAGAAATAAATCCCTCAAGCTCATAACTTTACATAATACAGTACAATAACCTTAAACTCTTGATAAAAGTAACCGAATTTGGTAAAACCAATATGAATAGTACCTAGCCTCATTAATAAACAAGTAATCTAAACATTTAGCAAAGGGGGTATAACGGGTACTAATTTCCTCATAATAGTAGCAGCAGTGCCAGACTATGGCCTACTCTCTTTATTTATACATGAATCCCACTGTAAATTAACATCCACTGACACCTTAACAGATTGGCTTACTAAAGAAGATAACTACATTAAACTAAATAAAAGTACAAAATATAACATTTTTAAAATATAAATGCAGCCCTAACATGGTAGAAATAAATTGATCAGAGTTTCTGACTCAGGCTCAGTTACTCATGTTGGCTCACGAAGACTCAATGCACTCTGTTCCTGTAGTCTGTTACTGCTGCTCCATTCACAGACCCTCACTAAACCAGGGAGCCTCAGAAGTCACTGGCCACACCCACTATGACTCTGCCTCGGCCACGTTGGTGGGTCTGGAGAGGAGGAGGAGTGGATGCTATTAGCAGAACATGGGGAGTGCAGTGCAAATGGAAGTAAATTGAAAACCACAGCAGCACAGTCTTAACACAATGTAAATGAAAGTCTCTAGATTTCAGCAACAGCACAGTCTTACAATGCTTGAAAGCTAGCACACTTGAGGCAAACAAATAGACTCTAAGCAGCTTCACAGGGACACTGGTTGCTGGCCACAATTCATCAGATAGGGCTTCAGGTCACTAAAGAAGGCACAGATTAAAACTGCCACAAATAAAGATAGATGCAGCATGAACTTCAGTGGAAGTGGGGGAGCCTACCACACTCACTCAGGCAAGAGGAAATCAAACACATTAATCAATGGATGCAGAATTGGGCTAAAGAAAAAAATATATATGTTTACAAGACACTGGGGCAGTTTCTGTGACAAACATGATACGTACTGCAAGGATGGACTACATTTTAGCTGTAAAGGCAGTAAAACTCTGGGGTTAAGCATAGTAATAGTCACAATGCCTAATTTAAACTGATTAACTTGGGGGAAAAGAGTAATTCACATCAACCAAATAAACTGAAAACTGCAAATAAGAAAGTTCAGGGAGTAAAAAAGGTGAAAATAATGTCCCTTAATGCACAATGCTTAAATAAAGACAAGCTGGCAGAATTGACTACCATGAATTTATCTGCTAATATAGACTTTATCTAAATTTCAGAAACTTGGTGGGACAACGACAGCCAATGTAACCAGGAGATACAAGGTTACCAGCCGTTTAATATACCTAGGACTGGTCATGGGGTGGCAGTGTTACCATACAGTATATGTAAAGGAAGACATTGCATGCCATACGGTAGAAACAAACATCACAGATGAGATCCAGGTAGACACCTTCTGGCTAAAAGTGACAGTAATGTCAGGGAAGAGTTTCTTACTAGTAAGAATATATAGGCCACCAAACAATAGTATAGACTCAACTAATCTATTATTGGAACAGATAGCAAACATAGCAGATGATGAGGATGTTATAATAGTGAGAGATTTAAATCTGTCTAATGTAAACTGGACAACAGGTCAGACAGCAGATACACATAACCAAAATATTGTTGATTTCCTGGAAAACCTAGACTTGCATCAAATGGTATTAGAACTTACCAGGGGTAATAATGTACTAGATGTTATATTAACAAATATTCCAAATAACGTCACAAATATTAGTATAAATGCACTGCTGTCTAATAGTGATCATAATATAGTCAGCTTTAATCTGGAAAAAAAAAACAACAATACACTAAGGGCAACTTAATTTTCATTAACTATAATAAATCAGACTGGACATCCATCAAACAACAACTCCAGGAAACAGATCTTACAAATAAAATAATACATTTAAATTCTGATGAAGCATGGTCTTTATTCATGGAAACAATAAAAAATCTAGAAGACAAGTTTATATCCAAAGGAAAAAAGTCCATAACAACAGGATAAAAAAACCTATATGGTTTAATAACAAAATAAAAAAGATTAATTAATAAAAGAAAATGGTTATTTGCAGTCATGAAAAAAGCACAAACAACTATAAATGTGAGGAAATATCAATCAATATTAAAACAATTGAAAGTAACAATAAATCAGCTCAGACCCAGAGTTGATAATCCTAAAGTGGGAGGGTTTGGGGGGGTGAAGCCCCCATGGGGAATTCGCGGGACAAAACCTCCCAAAGAAAACACATACAGTCACAGGGAACTGGCAGCCAACTGCAGAATGAGGTTGACTTGCCAGTTCTGCTGATGGGGCGTTCAACAAATATTTTGTTGAACACCCATCGTGGATCTGGGACCAGACGGGATGCACCCATATTTATTAAAAGAATTACCAGATATAGTGGCAATTCCAATATTAATAACAGGAAATATACGTCTTGCAGAAGGAAGTGTTTTGAAGGACTGGAAAAAGGCCATTGTAGTCCCTATCTACAAAAAAGGAAACAAAAATATTCAGTACCATCTAACTACAGGCCAATAAGTTTAACCTCTATCATTTGTAAATTAATAGAGGGAATAATAAAAGATGAGCTAACTAAATATTTAAAAGACAAAGGACTAATGGATAGGACTCAACATGGCTTTACTGAAAAAAGAAGTTGTAACACAAACCTTCTGACCATCTATAATATGGCTACAAAAAACATGGATCAGAATGATCTGATTGATGTGATTCTGTTTGACTTCCAGAAGGCTTCTCACACCCTTTACTTATGGAGATAATAGATAAACTTTGAGATCTAGGTGTAGATAAAAACATAACTTCATGGATAGCAGCATGGCTAATTGGAAAGTCTCAAATGGTTTGTGTAAATGGCTACCTGTCATGGGGAAGGGGTGACAAGTGGCATCCCCCAGAGGTCTGTCCTGGGGCCGCTTCTGTTTCACCTTTTCGTACATGACTTACAAATAAAGGGTAATCATTCTCTTATCAAATTTGCTGATGATCTTAAACTGGGAGGCAAGGTCAGCACAGACTCAGATTGTATAAACATGATAAAGGATCTTGATGATATTGTTAGAAGGGCTGATAAAAATAATGTGAGGTTCAGTCATGATAAATGTGTTATTATGCATTGTGGGAAAAATAACCGTAAACAACAGTACAAGATTCATGACAGGAACCTTCAAAATGTAGATGAAGTTAGAGATCTGGGGGTTATAATTTCCAGCAATATGAAAAACAGCAGCCAATGCAGGAATGTGGCCAGAAAAGTAAATCATTTAACTAGTTGTATAAAAAGATCCTTTTCTAATAAGTCACAATCAGTGTTGATTCCTCTATATAAAGCATATGCATGACGGCACTTTGATTATTGTTCTCAGGTATGAGGACCAGGCTTAAAACAGGGTACATAAATTCTGGAGAAAGCACAACATTGATATGCCAAACGGATATTTAATCTTAAACATACCACATATAAACAAAGACTGGAAAAACTTCAATTATGGCCCCTTAGTCTAAGATGACAAAGATGAGACCTTTTGACCTTATTCAAAATCCTACAAGGCATTGAATTATCATCTGATTTAGATATTAAATATAAAGATAACATTTATAATTTAAGAATGCATAACAAACAGATTCAGGGTTATGTATCCAGGACTAACATTAGGAACAGTGCCTTCCTTCCAAGAGCAACCAGACTCTGGAATGGACTCCCCCAGGATATAATAAACCAGTCAACCTCTAGAGGGTTTAAAATGAAACTTGACACTTACCTAAAAGCTGGTGAGCCATATTGTTGTATCCACTGAGAAGTGGGGATAGCGCACATGGGCAAAATGCCTTCTGCTGACCTAACACCACTGTATGAACCACTCACGATGACCAAATGCACTTTGTCGCTGCACTCTGTAGCTGCTGCTCCCTGAACTAGGGAACCTTTGAAGTCACAGGCCATGCCTCCTATCGCTCTGCCAGAGCTGCAATTGGAGGGTCAGAATATGAGAAGTAGACACTATTGGTGAAAACAGGGGAGTGCAATGTAAATGGAAGTAACTTGAAAAATTGCAGCAGCACAGACTTAACAGAAGATAAATGAAAGTCTCTTGATGTCAGTGGAAACACAGTCTTTACACAATGATTAAAAGGCAACAACTTGAGAGGAGAGATTCACTCTGAACAGTTTCACAGGGACACTGGATGCTGGCCACTGTTAATCATAGATACATAGACAGTGTCGGCAGATAAGGGCCTATGGCCCACCCAGTCTGCCCATTTAAGTTTGTAAGTTCAGTTTATGTTTTCCAGGAAGTCTGTTGCCCCTTACCCCTGACCTCCAGAATTCCTTTATGTCTATCCCATGCATTCTTAAATCCGTGATTGTTTCAGCCCCACCACTTCCTCTGGCAGGGTGTTCCACTTGTCCATCACCCGTTCTGTGAAGAAATTCTTCCTCACGCTTCTCTGAACGTCCTTCCTCCAACTTCATCCCATGCCCTCTAGTCCTGAAACATCTTTTCGCTAAAAATAGTGCATTCCTGCACCTGTTCCTCCCTGTAAGATACTTGTATGTCTCTATCATATCCCCTTTCTCCCTCCTCTCCTCCAGGGAGTACATGTTCAGTGCCTTCAACCTGTCCTCATAGGACTTGTGATGCAATCCATGCAACATCTTTGTTGCCCTCCTCTGAACCTTCTCTACCCTGTCTATGTCCTTACGTAGGTAAGGTCTCCAGAACTGCACAGTGTTCTCCAGGTGCAGCCTCACTAGTGTCTTGTATAATGGAATTATGACCTCCCTTTTCCTGCTGCTGATGCCCCTGCCTATGCATCCCAGCATCCTATTTGCTTTACCTGCTGCCTTGTCACACTGTTTCCCTGCCTTGAGGTCATCAGAGATGATAACTCCAAGATCCCTTTCCTGCTTGGTGCATGCTATATCCTCATCCTCCAACTGATATATTGTGCCAGGGTTTTGTGCCCCATATGCATTATCTTGCACTTCCTTGCATTGAATTTCAACTGCCAAACCCTGACCATTCTTCAAGTTTCTGCAGGTCCCTTCTCATTCTGTCTACCCTCTGGTGTGTCTACTCTGTTACAGAGCTTTGTGTCATCAGTGAAATTCTGCCTTCTAGGTCCCAGCAATGTCACTGATGAAGATATTGAATAGTACCGGTCCCAGCACTGATCCCTGTGGTACCCCACTGGTCACTCTTCCTCTGTGGAGTGACAGCCATTTACCACCACCCTCTGTGTCCTGCTGCCCAGCCAGTTACCTACCCACCACACTACTGTCCTGCCCACACCCATATTCCCCAGTTTGTGCAATAGTCTTCTATGTGGCACAGTGTCAAAGGCCTTGCTGAAGTCCAGATAGGCCATGTCCACTGCCCTCCTGATCCACCTCCCTAGTCACCCAGTCAAAAATTCAATGAGGTTGGTCTGGCATGACCTTCCCTGGTGAAATCATGCTGCCTTGGGTCCTGTAGTCCATTGACAACCAGATGTTCCACCAATCTCTCCTTCAGTGGTGCTTCCATGATCTTCCCCACTACCGGTGAGGCTGACTGGTCTGTAGTTCCCGCTTCCTCTTTGTTCCCACTTTTGTATAAAGGGACTACATCTGCTATCCTCAGTCTTTGGGTACCTCCTGTTTCTAGTGATCGGCTAAACAGGATAGCAAGAGGTTCAGCCACCACCTCTCTTAGTTCTTTAAGGACCCTGGGTGCACCCCATCTGGCCCCATTGCTTTATCAACTCTTATTACTTCCAGTTCCTTCAGGACCCTTTCTCGTGTAAAGGGACTGTGTCCATTTCTGCACCATTCTCACCCCTTGTACTCCATTCAGACCCATTACCCTCCTCTTCCTCAGTAAAGACTGAGCAGAAATACCTGTTCAATATGTCAGCTTTACTGTTGTCATCCTCCACACAGCCCCATCCTCCCCTTCAGCCTCACTATCCTCCCTTTGCTTTTTTTTCACTTATGTACCTGTAAAGGTTTTGTCCTCTACCCACTGATTTTGCAATGTGTTCTTCTGTCTGAGCTTTGGCTTCCTTACTGACCTCCTGCCTCCCTTTGCTTCTCCTGGTACTTCTCCCTATCCCCTTCTGCCTGTGTCTTTTGTATTGCCTTATTGCAATCTTTTTGGCTTTCACTTTCTTTGCTACCTCTTAGGAAAACCATAATGGTCTCCTCTTCCTTTTCCTCTTACTAACCTGCTTAATACATAATTCTGTTGCTCTTGCAATCCCCATTTTAAATACATCCCACTGTTCCTCAACCCCTGATTCCTGCCCCATTCCCCTTAATGCCTCTTTCAAGTATCTCCCCATTTTCTCAAAGTTTGCCCCCCTAAAATCCAGGATACGTGTTTTTGTGTGGTTTGGTTCTGCTCTTTCTGTGATTTCAAACCACAGTGACTGGTGGTCACTGTTCCCCAGGTGCTCCCCCACTCTTACCCCCATCACACTGTCCCTGTTTGTGAGCACAAGGTCCAGTATTGCCTTCTGCCAAGTTGGTTCCATGACCAGTTGCTTGAGGAAGGCACCCTGAAGGGAGTCCAGGATAAATCTGCTCCTAGTTGATGCTGCTGCTGGGATGCTCCAGTCCACGTCTGGAATATTGAATCAGATACGACTTCAGTAACCCTGATCTAGGAATCTCATCTAAGCCCTGCAGATCGTGATGAACTATAAAGACAGTGGATGGAGAAAGTACATGCAACATCACATCCTAGGGGAGAGATAAATGGAGTCAATATGCAGATAAAGCACAACTGAATGTTAACAGAGGACCAACATTAGACATCCTAATGGCAGATGGGTCTTGATTAAAGATTCATACCAAAACACTCCCATCTTAGTTTTAAATGTATATGCATCAGATCAGGCCACATATAACTTCTTTAAAAACATATTTCAGATTGTAACCAGAATAGCATTAGACCTCTGTATCTTAAGGGGATATTTTAATTGTCTTGCAGATCCCTCTCGAGACACCCTCAAGTCAACAATGGAGGCACCAAAAAAAAAACACCTGTTGCCAAAACAGTATGTGCCCTCTTAATAGAAACAGAAATGCAAGATGTTGGAGGTAGCAACACCCCATGGAAAGGGAATATGCCTTTTACTCAAACACACAGGAAATGTACTGTATGTGTAGCCATATCAATAAATGGTGCATGACACCCCCATATCTCTATACAGTGAAAGACCTAGAAAGCCACACTATACTGTAGACTTGTCAGATAATGCCCCAGTTATGTTAAAGGTGGAGTTGTGCTGTCACACAGTAAAGGAACCTGGTGTGTTAATATAGGAACTCTGTCCAACCAACCATTTCATGCAATAGTGCCAGATGCACTAGATGAATATATTGCAGTAAATACAGATGAAGAAGTGGACCCTATGACAGTCTGAAATGCATGAAAGTCATCATAAAGAAGAAAATTATTACAATCTTACCACATCAGAAAAAAAGAAAGTGTTAAAAAAAAGACTAGACCTTGATAAACAACTGCAGGAAGCAGAGCTAAAACATAGACTTGAAGGGAAATGGATCCAAATGGACCAGATAAAAGAAATTGCATTAAAAACTCTAAGGCAAGCAGCTGAAAACATAGAAAAAAATAAATCAGGTATCAGAAGCATGTCTACTGTTCCCAAGGCAGCAGTCTATTGGCACTACTACTGTAGAAAGAAAAGGCATCCTGAGGGGTATGGAAGCTTCCAACTGGAATAGAGGGAGGGAGGGTGTACTATCACATTGCCTGAAGAATTTACTGAGAAATTTGGTAAATTTGGCTGTACGTTGCTGGTTCGACAACTAAGTTGTCAACCGCCATCACAGCAACAGATTTATGTCAACCAAAACTTGCGGTTGACATAGATAAATAATAATAATAAAACTTTATTTGTATTGCACCTTTCTTGAATTCAAGGCTCCTTACAGTACTTACAAGTATAATAAATAACACATAATCCAACAAGTATAATAAATAACACATAATCCAACAATAATCTGAGATCCTAAAATCACAATAATTAATTAAAATAAATCTTCGACCACAGCTAGGTCTTCAAGGCCTTTTTAAATTCCTCCATGGATGCACACTGACAAAGCGGATGGGGTAGAGAATTCCAGAGGGCTGGAGCAGCATGCATAAAAGCACGAACACCTGAAGATTTTAAAGAAACCCTCAGAATATCTAGCAACCCCTTGTCTGCCGAACGGAGAGTTCGCTTAGGGCAGAAGGGAACCAGAAGCTCTTTCAAGTAGTCTGGACCCTGTCCGTGTAGGGCTTTGTAAGTCAAAAGACCAACTTTAAAGGTGATCCATTGATGAATTGGCAGCTAGTACAGATCACGCAGCACTGGTAAATATGACAGGCATGAGACGTACCCATCAATAACTGGGCCCCAGCGTTCTGCACCAGCTGCAAGTGGTGGATATCAACCCCAGGAAGCCCTCGATAAAGGGAGTTGCAATAATCAAGGTGTGAGGTCACAAAAGCGTGGACCAGTATAGGCAGATCGGCGGGTGGAACAAGGTGCTTAATCTTGGCAATGTTTCTAAGATGATAAAAGGAAAGTTTGACAACTGCCGACACCTGCGAACGCAGTGTCAGCTCATTGTCAAAAATCACCCCCAAGTTCTGCACTTTTTCAGAGATAGGGAGCTGGATACCTCTCAGAAACAAACCTGAGGGTAAACCAGCTCCCATCCCCTCTATCCTATGGCCCGGGTCCACAGCCATTACCTCCGTCTTCTCTGAGTTCAACTTCTGCCAGCTTGAATTCATCCATCACTGGATTTCGGTGAGGCAGCTGTTAAAGACTGAGAGAGCTCTATCCTGGTAGGGTGCAAAATATAGGTAGAGCTGGGTATCATCTGCGTAGCAGTGAAACCTCAGCCCATACCATCTTACAATGTCTCTGAGGGGCTGCATATACACTGCAAACAACATGGAGGACAACACCTAGCCCTGGGGGACCCCACATGACAGAGACACTGGGCGGGAAGAATTTATCTCCGACACCACTCTCTGAATTCTGTCAGTGAGGAAAGATCTAAACCAACTGAGGACTGTACCTGACAGGCCACAGATGAACTCCAGGTGCACGAGAAGTACCCCATGATCCACAGTGTCAAAAGCTGATTAGAGAACAAGAAGAACCAGGATGGAACGGCTGTTCTGATCTCTAGCCATCATAAGATCACTGAGCACCTGAACCAGCACTGTCTCAGTACTATGCCTCTTTCAAAAACCAGACTGGAGTGGTTCATAGATGTCATGGATGATTAAATGGTTTTCGAATTGTGTAGCCACTACTTTCTCATTAATCTTCCCTACAAAGGGAAGATTAGAGATCGGCCTGTAGCTGGCAAGGTAGTCGGGGTCCAAGGAAGCTTTCTTTAAGAGTAGTGTCACCACTGCCTCCTTCAGGGAGCTAGGAAACTCACCCGTATCCAACGAGCACCAGACTATCTGTGCTAGGACTGGGCCAATTATGTAATGACAACCCTTTATCAGGGAAGTCGGGCCCAGGTTCAAACTACAGCATGTAGGGTGCATACTATGGAAAATCCTCATGACATCAATGAACTCAGGCCAGTCAGAGGAACTCCAGGAGAGACCGAGGGGTGTGATCAAATGCTGATCTGTAGCTTCTCCCATAGAGAGAGAAGGTTGGAGTGCTACCCTGATGCCAGTCACCTTATCTGCAAAGAAGCAAGCAAGCTAATCACACTCTACTTGTGAAAAAGCTTTCTGAACCTGGAGACAGGCTAGGTTGCACAGTCTGTCAACAGTTCAAAAAAGCTGAGCTGGTCGGTTCTGAGCAGCTGCATTCTCCCCGGACAGGAACTCTGCCTTCTTACAAGAGATTACGGAATGATAGAGTTAGTAATGTTCCAACAGTCTAAGATGGTTGGCATCAAGGGCAGTTCTCCGCCAACAATACTCTAATCTTCGTCCTTGTCACCGCATCTCCCTCAAGGTCCCATCAAACCATGGGGACCGAGGTCGAAGGGGGAGAGGACAAACACAGACAGGAGCAATTTGATCAAGATCCGAGGAGATGGCCCTATTATAGGCCAGTACCAAGGCATCAGGATCATTGCTCACTCCAGAGAACTCCAATAGGTCAAGCACCGCTGCCAGGCCTGTAGAGCTAACATCTCACAAAGAGCAGTACCTAACCATCTCCCCAGGGGTAGGCCTACAAGAGGGGGTGCAAAAACTGAACCCCACAGTGTAGCGATCGCACCAACTGACAGGTTCACCCCCACTTCAAAGGCCTCAATCCCCAGGAGGAAAACTAAGTCCAAGGAGTGACTGCTCTTATGAGTGGCAGAAGTAACCACTTGTGTAAGGCCCAAAGATGTCATTAATTGGAGGAAGTGTTGTCCAAACTGTGAAAGTTCATCATCGACCCAGGCATTGAAGTCACCCAGGACCATCAGCCTGGGTGACTCAAATGCGATGTCAATGACGAAATCAGCTACTTTCGGCAGAAAACGTTTCTCATCACCTGGTGGATGATAGATGAGAACAATTCTACAACCCACACCTGCCACTACAGTACACTCAAAGGACTCAGCTTCCTCAGCTGGTACACTTGCAAGGCCCAGTTTGGTCTTGAAACAGACATAACCCACCCACCCCCGCACGGTCCAACCGGGCGGTGCAACACCGAGTACCTAGCTGGAACTGCTGCCTCCAAAACTAGACCAGCATTTTCATCCAGCCAGGTCTCAGTAATGCAAGTCAGATCCACAGACTCAATAAGATCTGCAATAACTGCAGTATTGTTTCTTATGGATCTGGCATTGCACAAGATCGCCTGGGTTGGATGGGCCTGTGGAGTGGTACAGACAACTTCTCCAACATCATTAGTAGTAGTGGTGCCCTTGGGTATGGAAACCAGACAAGAATGACCTCACTACAGAGTCCATTTCGCCCTAGGGCATCTTCTTGTTTCCACTACCCCAGTACAATGTCCCCACTCATTTGGCCTCAACTGTTCACACCCACCAAAACCCCTCTTCCCTCTCTACACAATACCCTGCACTCTACAGCGCTGATAAGTTGACAACTGTAATGGGAAGGGGAGAAAGGGCGGAGGGCGTGAAGGGCAAAGGACAAATAGTGTACGACCATGGTAGCAGGCCCTCTACACATATTAAAAAACCCACACCCTCATACCTAAACTCAACAAAACAAGAATATAAACTACCCCAAATTAAACCAAACAGAATATAAAGAAAACACAAACAAATTAAATCAAACAAACAAAATAAAAATGTCCAAATATGTAATGTCCAAATGACCAAATGTCCAAAGATTCCCTGAATATTTTGAAACAAGAGAGGCTCTCACCCTCTCTCAGTTCTAAAGCAAAGTTAGATAATGCAAGCCTTGCAGTGATCTCAATAAATCAGCGTCCAAATACAAATGATGACTTCCAAGATCAAACAAGGATTCCTTTAAAGGTAACAGGAGGGGCTCTCACCCCCTCTTAGTCTTAGACACCAAAAAATTCCTCCAGAAGACCAGTTCTTCTCCGATACTTTCCAGAGTGCACTCCCAAACTCAGGCCAAGACATCAGAGTTCAGGATCAAGCTGAAGGGCTCTGATCAGAAATAGGTCTCTAAGAGGGAAGCAGTAGCTCCTGCCGCAGAGAAACCTTAGGAACCCACAGAGGGACTCCCACCACCATTAAGCCCCCCCCCCGAGTTCCCTCTAAGACACAACCCAAGTTCAGCCACAATCCCTACTCAGAAGCCATGGCCCTAAAGGCTGAATGCAACCCCCATTTCAGGAGTGAAAAACCTACAGTAGTAGCAGGCTGCTCTAGGAGGAATCTACAACCCCAGCCACCCACCAGCCACTGAAGTCCCCTCACCAACAACCACAGGAGAAAGAACTCTCCAGTTCAAACCCCTGCAGTTCCTCCCCAAACAGCTCAAAACTCTGCCAGTCATCCACACCAGGAGGAAAGGTGCATCTACCTAAAATTCCAGGGGAAGGAGATGCTTCTTTCCATCCTTGGTACACCAATAAGTGATCTCACCACATCTGAAACAACTCAAATGGGAGTAGAAAATCCTCTGTTAGCTGCCCCTGGGCTCCAGGCACTCTCACCGCCCCAACGTTAATTCACAGGCAGGCAGGAAAACCCTCAACTGGAGTCAAGATTTCATGCGCTCCCACCGCAATATATGAGCGTTGATCAAAATAAAGCAGGTAGAAGAAGGGTTCCATTCACTGACCAAAGTCCATAGTCCCGTTGAGTAAAATGGATAAGTTTCCAGAAATCACAAGGCCCCGAGGTCACAAACTCCCCACGAATTATAAATCCACTGATATTCCAGGGCTATCCCACAGTATCTTCTTGGTGGAGTACACTGAGAACGCTGAAAGCTGATCCCGGTCACTATCTAGACTGCAATGCCATTACTTTTGATGTTTACTCCAACACACAGAATCAGTCAAATTTTACACATAAATAGTGCAAAAGACCGAAACCACAGCAGTTGCGAATAAACAAATAAAACAAACGAATGAAAAAAGATAAAACAAAATCAAAAACAATTTAAAAACAAAATTCAGAGCTCAGAGAAACAGACACAGCTCAGGCAGCTCACACACTGCTGCCATCTTGCTGACCGAATATCATGATCTGACTAGAGACCCCAGCTGTTTTTTCATTGAGGGGCTTCCCCCCCGATCTAAATGATTCACACTCTGAGTCAGAGTTGGATTGGGGAGGGGGTGCAGGACCGGGAGAGAGGTTGCCAGGGTCTCTGGTGGACTATTACAATGAAAACGTCAATGTTGTCAGCATTGATGTTTTTGCTATAATAGTGTCGATCTCCTGGGGGCATACCTGTAAATTCTATGAAGAACTATACACCCCAGAGGGCCCATTCAAAAACATAGTAAAAATGCAAGAATTTCTGACCAAACTAAACCTCAAAAAATGGACTGAAGAGGGTATAGAAACTCTGGATAAACCACTCTCAGTAGAAGAGATTACACATGTAATTAAATCACTAAACAATAAAAAGTCACCAGGTAAAGAAGTGTATCCAGCAGAGTTTTATAAGCAGTTCCTCAACACTGTAGGACAATCCTACAGAAATCCATATCACAGAGTATACAAACCCATTCCTTTCCAACAGAACCGAAATCAGCAATGGTAATAGTGTTGCCTAAGCCTGCCAGCTGCCCAGAGGAATGCGTCGCATAGCAGTCCACATCTTTAATAAAACAATTGTACTAAAAGCTTGCAAAAATCATGGCAAATAGAATACCAGACATGGTACCCAAACTGGTTCATCATGATCAGACAGGCTTTATACCACAGTGCAACTCCCATAATAACATGAGGAGCCTTCTTAATGTCATCAGCATGACTAATGGTCTGAAAGGAGCAATGATAGCAATAACAGTCAGTGATGAAAAAACATTCAACACACTGAATTGGCAGTATCTAAAAGAGGTACTACTAGCATTTGGCTTTGGACTTAATTTTGTTAGCATTCTACAGAAGACCTAAATCAAGAGTAGGTGTCAGTGCACACACTCACATACTTCTGAGTTGAACAGAGTCAAGTCAAGTCAAAGTTTATTGGCAGGAAAGAAACTTCATTAAGTAAGCTCATTTACAAGGAGGTCTTGAGAGGCAAGTAATGTGCAATTCTCGTACAATAAGCCAAGGCCAAACATAAAACAGGAATACACAGGGCAATATGCATTATCATATAGCTTTCTAAGGGAGATATATACATGGAGCAGGAGAATTTACAAGGTTAAGACATTGTGGAACAACAGTCAGGCATACAACTTCACAAGGGAAAAATATATACATGGAGCAGGGTAATTTAAAAGATTCAAGCCAAATCTGCCCAATGTCTCCATTGCTGTTTACTCTTGGAATGGATTCCTTAGCAGTCAGCTTAGGCACTGACCCAAGAATCAGAGGCATACAGGTGGGCCAACTACACACAGGATAACCCTATATGCAGGTGACACCCTCTATTTATAAAGGACCCAAGGAAATCACTTCCATTTGTACCAGAACTAGTTAAGGCATTCAGCAGTATTTTAGACTTTATTTGTTTTGACAAAACTAAAGCATTACATCTAAGTGGGTCCTATAAATCTACCACAGAAGGACCATTTTAATTCCAATGGGCAAAGGAAGGCTTCAGATATTTAGAACTAAACAGTAAGACTGATTTGTCTCAATTAGATAACAAAAATTACAAAGCAGTTTTATCAGAAACACAGAGACTGAGAGATGGCACGAACTGCTGTTATCCTTAGGTGCAAGAATAGTATGCCCTTTTCAGATTTGTGGAATTGATTACCGTCCTTTCCAGATTTGCATATATATTTTGCATGTTCCCCATAAGTCTCCCTAATAACCTCTTGCACCAGGTGGAGCATGCAGTAACTAATTGTATCTGAGATGAAAAACACCCCCACATAAACAGAAGCCTATTTAATCTCAACAAAGACAAAGGAGTCTAGTGCTCCTGAACATAAAAGACTATCATCTAACAGCACAGATACCCCCAGTTCTTGGAATCCTTAAATACAAAACAGATACAGGCTGGATCAAGGAGGAGAGAGGACCGCTCGCAGCGTAACACTTACAGTTGGTCCCAGTGCTCCAGCTGGTCAAACTACATCAATGGACTTGTCACTTCCTGCAGATGCAGATGAAATACAGAAAGCAGATGGGTAGCCAAAAGACTCGGTCTACAAACCTCAATCACAGGGAATGAGGAATTCAGACCAGGAATGACTGATATTGGATTTAACTTATCGGGAGATAAGGGAAGCTGCCTTATAGGTGATTAAATTGAGCAGGGAGTAATGTACAACCTGCTACAACAGGAGAAAGGACAGGAAGCATAGGGAGTATGGAAAGCATGAAAGAAAGCCTCAGGTTTGCTGTAAATCCCGTCCTAGACAATGATTTGGCAAGAAACACATAAAACAGCCCATGTCCAACACTGATCGGAACTAAGGAGGAAAACTTGAGTCAGTTATTTCAGGGTACCCATCACTATGAAGCATTTTACACCAGGGGAAGTAGATAAATGCTGGAGGGTAATTATTTCAGGGTTCCCACCATCATGAAGCACTTTACATCAGGGGGCGTAGATAAATTCTGGAGATGATGTGGCACCCAAAGTGACTATTATCATACTTTCTGGGCTTGCCCCAGACATGATAACTTTTGGATAGACCTGGCCAGCACCTATTCAGAGATCATGGAATGGGAGATTCCACAGCAGTCTGAGCATCTGGGGTCTATGCATGAATGCATATGAACTGTGTAAGGGCAGTGCCTAGGCAGTCCTATGCTTGAATGGTGTGCAGTGGTGTTCTATGCACCCCTGGCAACATTCACCAAAGGCATGGAAGTGCCTTGCACAAGGGATCCCAATGCTGGCCACATGGATCTGCATGGGGGATGGGACAGGGGCATGCCAAGAGGGAGTCTGAGCTGAAAGCACTTGCATTCTGGGCTGGGGCTAGAAATCTATGGCAGGGGGATACAGGTGTAAGTGGTTATGTGTCCCCCACAGGTCAACGGTGGGATGCAGCGGTACAAGGATCACCCTCCAAATGGCAGCACCAGCACACTGTGCTATCTGGGAGGTCTGGTGGTGTCCATATGAGCAAATGCCATTGTTTGATCTTGGAGGAGTGTGTGCCTTACCAGGGCCCCCTGCCCATCTTCACAAGGGATCCACTTTGGGACCTAGGATGGCATCCCATTGGATGACCACCCATGGCCCGCATGCTATCACATTCTTTAGCCATGCAGATGCATGCGGGGGGTTGGGGGTGGTAGCATGGCAGGCTTTTGTGAATGCTGGCCAGTGTCTGCCTGAGTGTGGGTGCAGGGCAGTGCAGGCGGGTTACATGTGTCTCACGTGTAGTTATTGCATAGGCCGTATTATGTATACTACCACAAGGGGCATGCTCTGCTCAAAACAAATACCTCTTTAGAATAATGAATGTAGCAGCACTCAAAGTGAGCTGATTACCTGATACAGGCTATCAGGTACCAGTTAAAGCAGACTGGATATCCCAAGTAAGGAAAATACAGATAATGGAGGAAATATATAGTAAATTACACTTTAGATACAAGGGGGGAGCCATAATACCCTGCATAGATGGATGAAATGGGAATCTTACTTCTAACAGAATATAATGTTCCCTGACAGAAGATTAGAGAAATGCAATCTACCATAGAAATGCACTGAGAACAGAAAACCATAATAACAATTCCTTAAGATTTCCATGGAAATTTTATTAAAGTGTTATAAATATAGAATAATAGCTGGGTAGGTGGTTATGGAGAGAATTTTACAAACACCCGAGGTGTGGGATGCCACATAAGCCCCGAGAGTGAAGTTCAATGGGCTTATAATGGCATCTCACATGGAGGGTGTGTGTAAAATGTGAGTTTCACACACCTACCCAGCCTTTATTTTATATAATTGCTGAGGAGTGTTTTTTCACCATAGCAATTACATAAAATAAACAGACATGCCTGTGGAGCCACGGACTGTTTAGGTTTCAGCGCAGCCTGCAGTCAGAAGCAGTGGCAAAACCCAAACATTTCCATTCACTTCCTTTTTTTTTCCTTTTTAAAAAAAAAAGTTAAGCAGATTAGGAGAAAGAGCCCAGTTAATGGAAATCAGGTGCATGTTTACCGTTATAACCCATAGGTTATAACAGTGAATCATAACTGGGTTTCCTTATGGTAAATAACACTAGCCAGCTATTATTATATTATAATGAATGTATATGTAGACCTATATACATGTAAGTAACCATCAGCTTCAGTAGAACACCTGTACACGGTTATTTTGAATTTGAAAATGTTAATAAAATTTGAGTGGCAAAAAAATTTCACTGTCACAAAAGTGCAGCTGTAAAGCTTCAAATCTATTTTTGTCTTTTTTCTATTTAAACTTTTCAGCTTCTACTTTTGACAACCCCACCATCACCACCACAGAAGTATCATATCTAAAATCTCTACCGTTTTACCATGACTAGCTTTAAATTGACACTGTCACAGATACACTTTCACTAATGGACTTAGAAAAAAATACTTATTTTGCTGATGCAAAAGTCCAACTGTGAAACTTTCATAAATCTGTTTGTATGCATAACTTTTCTTTTTTAAACCTTTTAACTTCTAATTTTTGACAATACACTAATTGCAACCCCCGCACAATAATAGAAGTGTCACGTTTTAAATGTTTTAAATCCCTCCTGTTTTACAGTCACTAACTTCAAAGGAAAACTACACCCTCATATCTTGTAAATTTTATTTCCATGTCAACAGACAACTCTTTTCCTACAGCTGATGGGGATATATGTGTTTGCTTTAGTTTGTTTCACTCTTCATGCTAGTCCTTTGTAACTATCCGAGGGGGACTCTGCTTTATGATGGTTGAAATCTCATTGTCCATGACAGCTGCATTAAAATATGAGAACATGATGTCATATCACCCATATATACCATGTACAGTATCTATATGCTGAAAGTACAAATATCCTGAAAAGAAAACCTCTGAAAACACCCAAATTAAATGCAATTGAAAGGAAAACAAACTGCATTGCAACTGTTTTCAAAGCTAACTGAAAGTATGTCTCATCTTACTGCAACTTGTGTTGTTGAAATCTAATTAAGCAAACAAGCATACTACAGAGTCTAAAGAATGCTAACACATCATATTCTCGTATGCTAATGCAGCTCTTGGGGACAATGAGATTTCAATAACCAGAAAAGGAGACTACCAGGATAGTTACAGGGACTAGAATGAACACTGGAAATAAACTAAAGCAATCACAAATGTCCCTAACAGCTACAACAAAATAGTTTTTTATTGACATGGAAACAAAATGTACATGATATGATAGTGTAGTTTTCCTTTAAATTGGCACTTTCACAAATATACTTTAGCAATCTGAGAAAGTTAAAATTGCATCTGTGAAAGTACAGTAACACGTTCAGTGGGGCATGAACTATCCTATCAGAATAACAATGGATAAATGTAATTGTTTTTTTGCACATCAGTAGCAAAAAAAAAAAAAATGCTTTGTTAAACTGCACCACACTTGCCACAGCAGGAGAGTCTGGGATGTAGATCATGGTTTTGAAGGTTTCATGAAACATCCATCAAGAAATAACTAAAATAAAAGTGACTAAAGATTGCCATTTAACATTAGGGGGCCTCAAAACACTAACAATAGTGGTGCAACCAGGCCATTACAACATAAAATGCAGTTCCATTAGTAACCCTCAATCCTCAGGGTTCTCAGACTGCTCACAATTGTCCGCTGATGCTTTTCCAGTTTCTAACTGCATTCCCTTTAATAAGCAGGGATACTGTATATGTTCTAATCATATTGACAAGTTCCCAGAGACAGTGCATAGAAATAAATTCAGAGACCCACATGTTAATCCTCCAAAATGCCCAATTGGAACAAGTTCAGAAAATGGGATTTGGCATTTGGATATATCATATACAAAATTCATAAAGCTACTTTACACATCCATAGTTGCTAGCACAAACTATTTACCACCGTTGCTTACTGAAAATCTTCAACTGAGTTCGAAAATGTAAGACTACCTTACATTTCAGAAATAAATAAATAGAAACATAGACTTTGATGGCAGATAAGGACCGCTTGTCCCTCCTAGTCTGCCCATTTCCCTACCTACAGAATAAGCCGCAGATCCTAGTTAACCAACAGCCTACTTCTTCCTACCCTGCACAAGAATTGTCTTATGTCTGTCCCATGCATTCTTGAGTTCTCCCACTATTTTAGACCCCACAACCTCCTCAGGAAGGCTGTTCTATGCATCTACTACCCTCTGTGTGAAAAAATACTTCCTCACATTGCCCCTGAACTGCCCCCCCATCATTAAATTGTATCCCCTTGTTCTTGCATGTCTCTTTTTCTGAAAGATGCTACTCTCTTGGACTTTGTTGATTCCACTGAGGTACTTAAACGTTTCTATCATGTCCCCCCTCTCTCCCTCCTTTCCTCAAGGGTATACATATTAAGCTCCTTTAGTCTGTCCTCATATGGCTTCTCCTGCAGACTCTGCACCATTCTAGTTGCCCTCCTCTGAACTGCCTCTATCCTGTATATGTCCTTGTGGAGATGGGGTCTCCAGAACTGGACACAGTACTCCAGCTGGGGTCTCACCAACTGTCTGTACAGAGGGCTAACAACTTCATGTTTTCTGCTGGTGATGCCTCTCCCTATGCATCCCAGTATATCCCCAGCTCTCCCTACTGCCTTCACACATTGCTTGCTAACCTTAAGGTCATCTGATATGATTACCACTAGGTCCCTTTCCTTTTTTGTTTTTGTTACTACATCCCCCATTGTGTAATCTTCCCCTGGGTTTTTGTTTCCCAGCTGCATTATTTTGCACTTCTTTGCATTGAATCCTAGCTGCCATACTTCCAACCATTCCTCCAACCTCGCCAAGTCCCTTCTTATCCTTTCCACACCTCCTTGTGTATCAACCCTGTTGCAGATCTTTGTGTTATCTGCATAGAGGCATACTTTTCCTTCCAGTCCCTCTGCAATATCACTTATAAAGACATTAAAAAGGACTGGACCCAGTACTGAACCCTGCGGTAACCCACTAGTAACCCCTCTTTCTTCAGAGTGGACTCCATTTACAATTACCTTCTTTGTCCTGTTGTCCAGCCAATGTTTTATCCAGGCTACCACCCTGGGACCCACTCCCGGGCTGGTTAATTTGACCATTGATCTTTTGTGTGGGATTGTGTCAAATGCCTTGCTAAAGTCAAGGTAGGCCATGTCCACAGCCCCTCCCTGGTCTACTACTTTGGTCACCCAGTCAAAGAAATAAAATAGATTCATCTGACATGACCTTCCTGCTGTGAACCCATGCTGCCTTGGGTCCTGTGCCCCACTGGCCTCTAGGTACTCAACAATTCTTTCCTTCAGAAGTGATTCCATCACTTCTCTATCACAGAGGTCAAACTGACAGGTCTGTAGTTTTCTGCCTCTGTCTTGGTCCCACTTTTGTGAAAGGGAATCACATCCGCCTTCTTCCAGTCCTCGGGTACCATACCATCCTCCCATGACTTGTTAAAAAGGGTAGTCAGTGGTTTCACTAGTTCGCCCCTTAATTCTTTTAGAATTCTGGGGTGAATTCCATCAGGCCTCATTGCTTTGTCCACCTTCAGTTTTAGGAGTTCTTTCAGAACCCTTTCTTCTGTGAAAGGACTGGGATCGACCCCCATCCAGAGTGCTTCTGTTAATTGGATTAGACAGCTCCTCCTCCTCTTTTGTGAATACTGAGCAGAAATATTTGTTCAGTATCCCTGCTTTTTCAATATCCCCTTCTGCCCACCCACCATTCATTTTATTCAGCCTCACTATCCCTCCCTTTGTCTTTCTACGCTCCCTGATGTACCTATAAAAGGTTTTATCCCCCTTCTTAACTGAGTTGGCTATCCTTTTCTCAGTTTGGGCCTTTGCTATTCTGACTTCCCTCCCTGCTTCCTTCTGCCTTAACTGGTACAGCTCTCTGTCCTGCTCCTTCTGTGTTTCCTTATATTTCCTGAATGCTAACTTTTTCTTCCTGACTTTCCCAGCCACCTCTTTTGAGAACCATAGTGGCTTTTTCTTTTATTTTAATTTGTTTATTTGCTTCACACAAAGGCTTGTTGCTTCTGTGATGGCAGTTTTGATGATTCCCCATTATTGCTCCACCCCTCCTTCTAGCCTGTTTGCTAGTGCTTTTCTGAGGCACTCTCCCATCTTGCCAAAGTCAGCCCTCCTGAAGTCCAGTACCCTCACTTTTGTATGTCTTGACTCTGTAGCTAAGTTTAACGTGAACCACACTGTTTGATGGTCACTTGTTCCCAGATGGCAACCCACTTCTAGATCTGAGATCCTCTCACTGTCCCCATTTGAGAGTGCAAGGTCTAAGATTGCTCCCTCATGAGTGGGTTCCAAAACTAGCTGTCTGAGGCATGCCACCTGTAGG
Source organism: Neoceratodus forsteri (assembly GCA_016271365.2). Lineage (NCBI taxonomy): Eukaryota > Metazoa > Chordata > Ceratodontiformes > Ceratodontidae > Neoceratodus > Neoceratodus forsteri. The sequence goes on along the minus strand of CM057459.1, from coordinate 796,824,630 downwards.
GAATCGAGAATGGCCCTGCTCTTGGATGTGGCTGAAGCAAATGTGCTCCAGTTAACATCTGGCATATTCAGGTCTCCCATCAACAGTATCTCCCCTTTCTCTGCTATCCTAAGAATGCCTTCTATCATATCCTTGTCCATTCCCTTCCCCTGACCTTGGGGTCTGTATACAACCCCTGTGTGGATTGTGGTGCCACTTCCAGTCTCCAAGGTGATGCACAGTGCCTCCTCTCCTCCCTGTTTACTCTTTTGTTCAGTTTCTTTTATCCCTTCCTTTACATAGAGAGCTACTCCTCTCCCTCTTCTCCCCTCCCTGTCTCTCCTGTAGGTGTCATTTCCTTTCATTCTTCAGTGACAATGACAAATCCTACTTCTGTATTCACCAGCTTGTCAGGGAAGTCTGTGCTGCTTACCCTGCCACAGGTAACACTGAGGCTGTGTCTCCATATGAGGCCTTTTGTATCTGTTTGTGTGTGAATGTGTGGGGTAAATATTCTGCAAGAGGAATTTAACAGGAATGTTGAGTTCTTGAAGTCCATGGCAGCAATACATTCCACTTACAGAATGTTAGAAGGACTATTTTCTCTGAATGTTTTGAAATTACAATAATTTTTTTTTTTAACCCCGTAAGTTTCATTTATTTATTGTTATAGGTTGAACTATTTACAGTCAGATTTACACACTCTTGGGAGTGCTTTTTTCTTTTTCATGTTGTCTTGTGCACGTAGTGCAAGAAACATTTTGTGGCAGCTTGCTGAAGTAGCAGGTTGTGGAGGTGCGGCAGTGTTGTGGCCAATGTCGCCACTGCTTTTTTGGGCTTGTCTCTGTGGCACCAATGAATGAGCATGCTGTCTATGACAGCAGTTGAGAAGCATGCCACCAACTTGGAAGAAATTTGCTGCTGCAATAAGGGACCACCCCGTCATTGTGAGGCATGCCTTGCCTGCTGAAACATTTCAATAAACATGGTGGCAGCTGTTGCTCTCTACCTCCCACAATCCTTAGAAAGTCGACTACAGCGGTGCTCAATCCACATGTTTATAACCCTCCCTCAAGATTGTGTGGCACACTGGGAGCCCACCTCTGTGTGCCTCATGTGTTCCGATGCCAACTGCATCGACATATTCCTGATCCCGCCCCACCCCACCCCACCTCTTTGTGTGCGCCACACTGTGAGCCCACCCAGTGTGGCCAACATAACCCCCCTCAAAGTTATGGCGCACACTAGGAACCCACCCCAGTGTGCCCAACAGTTATTTTATTTCACCTGTAAATAAAGAAAACCTTCCCATGAGTTCCGTTCCTGAAAAAAAAGAAAACAGTCCATCGTTGAGTCTGGAGCGCCCCCTACCCCAACCAGCACCCACCCTCTGTGCACCCCACCTCCCCACACACCCTCCTCACCCCATACTTACTTCCAGAGGTCCAGTGCTGTGATCTTCGTTGGAGCAGAAAAATGTCTGCAGTCTTCAAAGCCGACCGCAAATTAAAGAAATGCCGATAAGCTGTATAATGGCATCAATGGGGGCAACTTAGGTGAATAAGCTTGGCCATTTTTTTACTTTTGGCTCCAGATTTTCAACATGGGGTTCTTGAGACCCCACCTAATGAAATCAGTCACTGTCATTTCATTATTCGGTGCCGAAAGGTGATTTTGCAGTCACTGCATGGAATCACCTTTTGGGACTGATTAATGAAACGACAGTGTCAGTATTATGAGGTGGGCTCCTAAAAAGCCTATGTTCCAAATTTGATGAAAAATTCCAAAAAATGACTGAGTTATTAGTGTGTGTTGTGCAGTTTCCATGCACACTTGTGACTTCAAGAATTTTTATATCTCAATCCAGATTTTCAACATTGCCATTTTTTCACACCTCCTTATGAACAGTACAGCTGTCATTTTTCATATCCTTCCTAAAATGTGTTTTTGCACATCTGGTGCACAATGGCACAGTCGCTGTGGAAAATCAACGTTTGAAACAGATTAAGAAAATCACAGTGACACTGTTCATGAGTGGAGGTCCCAAAATGCCTATGTTGAAAATTTGGTGAAAAATTCAAAAAAATTACAGTATTCACAGTGTGCATTACACGCATTTCCATGCACACTCGTAACCTTGAGAATTTTTAATATTTTGACTCTAAATTTTCAACATTGCCATTTCTTCACACCTCCTTATGAGCTGTCATTTTTCACATCCTGCCCAAAATGTGTTTTCGCACATCTGGCGTAAAATGGCACGGTCACTGTGGGAAATCAATGTTTGGGACAAATTAACAAAATCACAATGCCACTGTTAATGAGCGGAGGTCCCAAATGCTTTCATGAGGTGGGGTCACAAAAAGCCCATGTTGAAAATCCTTAGTGCAAATACCAACAAACGCCCTGGGAATTAGGGTTTCTAACCATAATGTCCCACCCTGTAAAGACTAACAGATTTCGGGGTGTGACTTTGGATTGTTGGCTGTAATGCTCACGCCATTCCACCCCCACACCCACCCTGCAGCCAGTGACAGGCATCAAGGTGTGCCTTAGACTCTTCGGCCCCAAAGTTCACCCCATTCTCCTATACTGCACCCATCTCAACGTATTTCCTTATGGAATGGGGTGAGCTTAAGGCCCGATGACCCCAAGGCACAACGCAACACTTGTCAGAGTCTGCAGGGTAGGGTGAGGTGAAATGGCATAAGCATTATGGCCGATGACCCAAAGGCACACCTCAATGCCTGTCAGTCTCTGCAGGGTGGAATGGGGTTGGCGTCAGTTCCATACTTCACTGCCATTCCTATTATGCATCTCTCTAACTCCTGCACTACCAATACCAATGCCAGCAAGACAACATTCGGCACTGACAAATGCTTATTTTATTCTCTGTTATCTGTCCCCTTCTATGCCACAGCCAGGCCTATTCCTCAGGGTCCTCCAATGTGCCATAGCTAGGCCTTGTACCAGTTCATTACAGATGCCCTGTCGAGGGAGATGCAGGCAGGCTCTTGAGGGTTCTGGATTCAGTTATCTTTGGTTCACCAGAAGCCATCATCAGGCTGACTGCGAGGTTCATTTTCTGTTTTCTCCTCTCCCTGAGGATGCAGGCACTCACAAAGATGTGCTGCTGCTCCAGATCTCAGCTTGTGTCCACCCCTTCTGCAATGCCCCTGAATACACTGCAATCTGTGGTTACCCAGGAGGCAGTATAGCAACAAGGATGATGACTCCTCCCCCAGAGAAGGACAGTGTCCTCCTCAGATGGTCAATTCCCCCTGGCCAGCCCCTGAAGACACAGCACTGAGCTGCTGGCCCAAGATGTAATTTGTTGAGGGATTATGGCACTTCTCGTGTGTTTGAAGGCACTTGGCAATGACATCATACCCGAACACACCTGAGGTGTGCCATTATCCCACAACAATGCACGCAGACCCCCTCACTGAAAAGGTTAGCATGGCATAAACTTAGTTAGTGCTGCACTAACCTGGATTAATGCTGGTGCTCCAGGCAGGGTCATATTTAGAAGCCCCTAGAACGCCACTGAAACCATACAGCCTCATACTGCTAACAATATCTATGCAAATGAGGGATCCCTAATGCATAGCAGTGCAGGAGTATAATCAAAATGTTTTGGCAGTGCTAAATAGTTGCCAGTGCACTGTTTAACACCACTGACCAACCTCCCTGAACAAAGAGTGGATGTACTGCAGCCAACTTCTCTGGCAGTCCAGTGGAACACCTCCCCCCATCATCCCTGACTGTACATGTAAACATATCTCCTGATAGTCTATTGAACTCCTGACCAAGAGCCATCACCTACCCACCCACTGCGGACCCTCCACCCCATAGCTTCCTCACCTCAGTCATTGCTTATCCTACAAACCATAGCAGACCAGTGGCTGGCACAACCGTCTGTTCCCCTACTTGGCAGGCCATAGCCTTCCAGTCACAGAGCACGTTTGCAAGTACTGTAGTAACACACAATTGTGCTCTGTGATAGTCAGATCTAGGCCATCCATGGAGGTGAACAAAGAGCTATGCCAGTTGCAGGTCTTCTGCAGTCTATAGGGTGAGTGATGACTGAGGTGAGGGGGAGCATGATGAGGGGAGTCCATGGCAGGTGTGTGGATGATGACACTCGGTCTGGAGTGGGGGGTCCCTAGACTACCAAGGGATATATTTACATGTCCAGTCACAGGAGACTGGGGGTCCACAAGATGCCAGGGATGTACTCCAGGATCATGCTCAGCATGGGTGTTAAGGGATGCAGTACAGCATGCAAATGAGCCCATAGTGAGGATTCAGATGGCCCCTTAGTTGTGTGCATGTCCAATGGACTCATTTGCATGTTAGAGCTGAATATGGCCCACAGGAGCTCTGACATTGTCCCTGTTTGGGTAGTCTGTCTCCTGTGGGCCATATGCAGCAATGAAACATTTCAGCACAGCCCATATTCACTCAGCTCTGCACCAACACAGCCTAGTTTGCAGTCAGTTAGCACACTCTGTTAGAGCATGCTGATTGGTTGAATATGGCTCAGAGCCAGCCACACGCTATTTTCAGTGCAATGCTATTGGCCTGCTCTGAATATGAGGGCCACTGTTTCATGTCTTATTACTTAAACCATCACTCCTTACTTATCATGTGATGTTCAGCAAGCTACTTATGGTACCTTGGCTGTGGAACTGACTACCACCACACATTCATAGCAGCTCCTCATTGAAGGGTTTTGAGAAGGCTTTGAAACCTTAACTGCTTACCCTGACATTTAGTGATTTTTAATAATGTTTTATGATTTTATGGTTGTTGGTTATAGTATGTGGTTTACCATGGGATGCATACATTATTGTCTGTCATTGTATTTTTATGTAAAGATGCCCAAGCTCCTGGGAGGGGGGTTATCTAAAATAAAGTTTACATTACTTCATCTGCCTCTGATTCGCATTCTTTCTCTCATATTTTCTTTCACTGCACTTACTGTAAATCCCTGAACTTTCCTTAGCCTCTGTCAATCTTACTTAACATAGGCATGTGTCTAATGGTACCTGCCAGCTGTATATGGATTGTGAAGTGCTGCGAATACAAGGTGCATGAAAGTCATTGTATAAAACAACATTCTCTTGCCAACTTCCTAAGAGCCTCATTCTTGTTCATAATTACATTGCCATACAAATATAGGGAAGAAAAAACACATTACAGTAGATCCATTGAAATCTTTTACACACTGCCATGGTGGACGTAATCCTTCATTCCCCTTTCCCTAAGGAACTTATGAGGCATTGAAGGCTTCAGTTGATACAGTACTACCATAGGCTGAAATCTGTACCTCAAATTCACCACTCTTTCTATGAATTTCTGTTTCTAAACATTGATGATAAATCCTCTTCCCTTAAGTGCCCACTTATGTCCTCTAGTTCTTTCATTTTCAGTGTATTTAATAGCTTTATTTGATCAGATGGAGGTATTCCTTTCACAGGACCATTACTGTATCTCCTCTTAATCTTCTTTGCTCCACTGAACCACCACAGGTCAGGTAGTCTGTCTCCATAGCTTAAATCCTCCTTAACAGCAACTACTTTTTCCTGATTGTCTTTTAAGCAGTCTAAAATATATTTCAGGTGTTGTGGCTTTGCATTTCTGCATCAGTATGATACAGAGTTTTCTGTGTGTGTGTGTGAGTGTGAGTGTGTGTGTGTGTGTGTGAGTGTAGTGTGTGTTCTCCTCTTCTCTGAACACGTTAATATAATAATTTCCAGTATTGTCTGTACACAAAGAAACACAGAAATATAGAATTAGTTGGAAGAAATGGAACACTTGGCCCACCCAGTCTATCCATTTGGCCCCTGCCAAGTCTGTCTCCACAGCCCCTAACTGGTCTCTGGTGACTCTTCCTCCTCCCTGTCTACTAATACTCCCCTATGTCTATCCCATGCATGCTTGTAGCACCCTACTGTTTTTGACTTCCACCACTTCCACTGGCAGTCTGTTCCAGACATCCATCACTCTCATTGAAGTAGTACTTACTCACATCCCTCTTAAACTACACCCCCTACTTCATTGCACACATTCTACTTACCATCCTACCATCCTACCATCCCTGAAATGCTATCTTTATGCAGGCAAATCTCCACCCTTGTCATTTGTAAATTCAGAAGCATAATGGTGTGTTAGAATCCCCAATATTTCCTTATCCTGTGTTTCTAGTTATCCATTGGGCAAATGAGCACTGTCAGCCCGTTGCTGGTTGATCTTTCTCCTCTTTAAATCTAAATGGTGTGTAATGATCCTCGTCCATTACGTGGGAAACTAAGCCTGTACCATGGTCTCTGGGCAAAGTCTTCTAGGTCTTCAGTTGAATGGCACCTGGATTCGACTGGTTTAGAGGTAATTGAAATGTGGCTCAGTGCCTCCACCTATGGGGTTCCTTATGGCATGACAGCTGAAAGGATGCTACCCCTGAAGAAATAAATGCAACTCCCACACTCAGTGATAGGGACCCCAAATAATGTGCTCACATCCCAAATTTATCTCTCTAAGCATGCAATTAAATCAATATGAAATGGATATAGTAAATATAATCAAATCACACAAAGATTTATTGTGGAACAGGAACATGCTCTAGATAGGGAAAGGAATTGGTTAAACGCAAAGGCAAGTAGGCAACAATACAACACTCCCCACAGTATCCCAACACCCTTAGGTGAGTAGCGCATTCTCTGCATTAGTTTGTACTGGTATACCAGTAAAACCACAGTCACCTGTGGGCCAAAATCAGTTTATAATATGCATGTTTAACTACCTTACATTTACCTACATGTTTGTACTTATGCATTATAACTAACTATTGTTTATACTGTATGTACCACCTACATTGTTTGTATTATACTTTTCATTGTATCCTGTATTTTATTTACCTATGTTTCCTATTACCTGGGTCACACGTGGAAATGTGCCTTGACTCAGAGTGCCTTTCCCAGTTACCAAATGTTTAAATAAATAAATAATGGATGCATGCAGCTGGGCAGTTGCAGGCCCTATGCTGAACCTCAGAGCAGTAAGGATTAAAGGCTGGTGCAGGCCCCCCCCCCCAAAAAAAAAAATTCACAACTGCAAATGATTTAAGTTGCTCCTGACTTTACAGTCTCTGTCTGGGCAGTGTCTGAATTGCACAGGATTTTCACTGTTTATATAACTTGCCCTAGCTAATATGTACAAATGGGGGAGATTACTGACCCACTAATCACAGCCTCTAACAGTGTCTGTTGCTGGCTGGTTCCATCAAGACATCTACCTCTGGATGTGGCAAATGCAGGCTGAGCTAAAGGTGCAAAGGAATGAACATGTTTTCAGCCAGTAAAGGGTGCAGGTTATGAGGATCCTTGATGTCCTGTTCCTCTTCAGCTCAGATAGGGTCTTTGCTTCATCCACTCTGAAGAGCAGGCAGTGCCTCTGGCCCACATAAGGTTGCCACCCCTGCCAGAGCAAGTTCTAACAGCAGTGTGGTGGAGTAGTGGCATACCCCTCTCTCAGGTCAACATTTAAGCAAGGCAATTGGTGCTCCAGAGACAGTGGAGTTCAGGAAAGGCAACCTCTGTTCTGTGTCCCCTAAGCTCTGCAAAGACGCTTTGGTCTCATTCAGGTTCTTTTTTCCACAAAGCTTTTTCTTTCCCAAAGTCAGCCAGCCAACAGCCCCAACCCACTGCTGATCATCACATACCTCCCCTAGGACTTACCAGCAGAGTCCCCCATGGATTTCCCCCTGTGGCAGGGCTAGGAGGGCTAGTACAAGCATCCAGATTGTCAGGCCTGGGTGGCAGTGCAGAAAGGCCAGGCTCCATATGCCAGCTCCATTTTTTGGTTTTGCCCTGCTCACTGCCCCAACCTCATGTACAGCCTCAGTGACAGTCTCACATACAACTGACATGCCCATGTAAGTGAGCAAGCTACCTGGCCCACCACAGGGGTCACTAGAGCATTGGATACCGATACCTACACTCCCTGAGCTGGAAGTGCTGCTGCACAGCAGCACCTTCCTAGCCCTTGGGCCAGCACCACCCAGCTCCTGAGTTCACTCCCAAACCTGAGTTGCTGGCACAGAAGCACAGAGCACTACCCACTGGGCCATAAGGCAGTCCCATCTAGTTCAGATTTTGACCTTAAATTCCAGTGTAGAGATTTCAGATTGTTTTTTCTAACCAAGGGGCTGAATGCAGCTTCATACTCCAGGTATGTCTCCTTCTATCGCTAAGTCTGATCTGATCCAACCTTACATGTGCCTCTGTCTGCACAAATCTGGGGATCAATTCTGGTTGGCTGAAAAATCATACATGTTGGTTGTGCTAAACCATTTTTTTCTCAGTGGCTGACAATTTCTGGGGTAAAGTATGCACATAAAGCCCACTGGAACCTTATCCACTTTGCAGCTAGCTGTTTCTCCTGGTTAGTTATGTTGTCCTCTGACCCCTACTCAGCAGTCCTGTGGCCAGATGCACAACAAACAAGGTAGTTCATTATGCAGTCTTTATTTTACTATTTAAATAAGTTTTCTGTCCTTTGATGTGGCTTTCAGCCATCTGGATCAGTACCTCCCAGTCCCCATTGCTGTCTGGTGGGATGGAGGGTGCAGGTGCCAGTGAAGGGCTGTTGGGTGCTCCTGAAGTTAAGGCTCCAAGAAGGGAGTCATTTCAGCTAATTCAGCAGTGTGATAGCCACTGAAGAGACTGCTCGTTTCTATGTGTTTTCCCTGATCCCAATTTCCAGTCATGGAATTGGGGGACCAACTAGTCTGTGTGGAAACGTAGCAGTTTTGAGAGCCACCAAAAAGGATGCCTGCTCTTCTGTGTCCTCCATGACCCCGACTGCCAGTCCAGGAGTCATGAGTGCAGCTTTTCAGTGGTAAAGTAGCACTAAAGTGAAATGGCTGCAGTCTGGTGTTTGCACTCTAGCCCCACTGCCACAGTCCATGAGGTCTGGGAGAGCAAAGAAACTGTGTCCGACAATAGTCATTATGCTAAGAGATGCAGCCTCCACCATAGAAAGTGGCGGTGCTCTCGTCCTGTCCTTGGTCCCATAGATGCAGTCCAGAAGGGAACCAAAAATGAAGACTGGCTCCAGGAAGGCAAGAGCAGCAACACCAGCAAGGAGCAAACAGGTAAGCTCTGAAGGGGTTGCAAGTTGTTAGAAGTGTGATAGATAGATAGATAGATAGATAGATAGATAGATAGATAGATAGATAGATAGATAGATAGATAGACAGACAGACAGACAGACAGATAGATAGAAACTTTATTTATGTAGTGTCCCATTCCAGAGACTTGGAGCGCTTCACATTAACAGTTAAAAACAACACAAAAAATACACGGTATAATACAGAAATTCATCAATCAGATTTAGGTAAATCAGGAAGCAAAAACATAAACTCTGTCTACCATCATAATTAAAAGAATAACTCATAATAACATGTTTATAAATTAAAGGCCTAGTTAAACAAAAAGGTCTTTAACCCCCTTTTGAAGGTTTCCACCAAGGGTGCCTCTCTAAGATGATTAGGTAACAACTGGTAGGTGTGGCAACAGAAAATGCATGGTCACCTGAATGCCACAACCTAACCCTGGAAACCCCAAGGAGGCAACCCATGGTGGAACAGAGAGCCCGGGACAGATGATGGGACACAAGGAGATCTTGCAGATAGACTGCTCCACCTTTGTGAAGGGCCTTATAGGTCAGTAACTCTACCTTGAAGACAATTCTCCACCTAACTAGCAGCCAGTGCAGTTAGCAGAGGACTGGCATAATATGGCCACACCTTTGTGCACCCATCAAATACACACGTCAATTATCCCAAGAGTAAACACTCAAAACAGGGATACATGTAATCCCTTCAAATTCAGGAGGCTTACCTTGAGTATCTCTCTAGACTCCATTGATGCCCACCGCCTAGCAAACCTCTAGAAAGAGAAAGAAAATCTATGTACTGTACAGTGATGCTCTGATGTTGTCCTGCATGAGTGTGCAGAGCCATGCCACTGCGCTATCCCTTTAAAAGCCAGCCAGCATGTATAGTATCCATAGCCTGGGCTGGATCCAAGTGCAACGAAGCTCGCGACCAGCCAGGCAAATCCCTAATCCACTCCCTTATGCTGTTGACTAAAAAGCAAAGGGAGTCTTTCAACAATCTGTAAATATTTATTACTACAGTAAATCTGTACTGTTGCTACATAAATAAGCTGTTTATGTTTGCCATTTAGTCCTCCCCTGTGGGAGCTGCCAGTGTTGGTCTTGGACTCCATCCATGGACCAATCGGAACCCAGGGGGTCCTCAATGGATCCTAGTTACAGTGCCTTCTGGGTGAAACCACAAACTTTTCTTGTTGGCACCTAAATTAACCAATGGTAATGATTTAACCACGATTGAGAGGCCAGGCGACCAACCAGAATGTAACAATTTCGAACTTAGAGTGGAACTGTTTTAAGCTATGTGCGCAGTCCTGCTCGCGCTTCAGGAGAGAGTGAAAGCCTGTGTAGCTCAGCATTAGTTCACAGGTAGATTCCTGTATCTACCTACTGCGACCTTCAGCTCATTCTTAAAAGGGGACTGATTAATTCCAGGACTGCAAAGAAGAAGACTGTGTGGTTTCTGTAGCCTAGAGCTAGAACTTTGGAAACCAGTCATACACTGAGAGGAGAAGTTTGGGTTTTCAGCCACTTGCAGTGTGACACAGACGGTGGTGTGGAGAATTGCTTCAGGGACTCATTTCTTAAATTGGGAGACTGCTTCTGTGAGGAGAGTCTCCTGACACGCAACAAGAAGGGGAGACCAACATAGGGTTTTCTCCGTCCTCTGCAAATCTAGCCTAACACTGCATCAGCTAAGCTGCCAACTGTTTAAAGACTTTTTTCAATTGGGCCTATACCATCCTTGTCCCAAAGAGACTGTTACGGCATTAGCACGTCAATAGGGTGACTCAATAACAGTGAACAAATATTGGCGACTCCACAACTGCGAATGTCATAAAGCCGATATGCACTTAGGTGTCAGCGTGGCTCAGTTGGTAGCACATCCGCCTCTGGACCAGAAGGTTGTGGGTTCTCGTCCTACACCGGGATTGGACTTGCACCTAAAAATCGCTGGCAGCCGAGTGCAGTATTGGGGGGTGCTGTACTGCTGGGGTGTGCCGTCCTTCGGATGAGACGTTAAATCGAGGTCCCTTCTGCCCATCCTGGTGGGTGTCCAGGTGGAAGTAAAAGAACCCAGGGCACTCTTCGCAAAGAGTAGGGAACGTCCCCGGTGTCCTGGCCAACATTCCCCTTCCCATAAACCGGTTCATGCAATTATCCAGGCTGTGTGTGGGTGATGATGTGTGATATGGCTGCCACCACACATTCAGTCACTTCACTACCAGTCTAACATTGCTTGTAAAGCATTTTGAGATGTATGAAAAGTGCTATAAAAATTCTGATTCTTCTTCTTCTTCTTAACAGTGACAGGTATTAAATAGCGACCAGCCTCTATGATGACTCGAGGGTGCACCACTACCTGTGTCCAGGTGTGCCTCGGGTTAAATCAGTGAAATAGTGGGTGGTGTGGGGGCACAGCCCCCACATCGAGAGGTGAGGTGGAGCCCCCACTCACATAAATAGGCAATAGATGCATTTCACTATTGTCAAGCAATCTGGGGGAGAGTGCAGCAATATGGTGATATTCACACATGCAGTATAGAAGGCAGTATAGCGCAGTGGTTTAAGGCTCTGAGCTGTATATCTGGTGACATCCAGCAGACCAGACCTGGGTTTGAATCCCACAGCTTCCACCTGCATACTGTGTGACCCTGAGCAAGTCACTTAACTTCCCTGTGCTCCCAGGTCGATCCTGTAAAAAAGCTTTCAGCTTAGTGTGCTACTAAACACAAACAACTAAACAACTAAAAAAAAAAAAAGTAGAGGGTTGGCATAGCAAGTTCAATACCCATCTAGAAGCCTGCCACCCAAATATATGGTGATTGATCAAATACCTGAGAGAAGAGCAGAGGCTTACTGTGTTGCGGTACAAGCAACTTGTGTTGGGTGCTGCAATTGCTCCAGGGCACCACAGGTACCAGGATCTGAATGAGAGATTGCTCCAAGTGGTGCAGAAGTATGGTGTAAGGGAGAGGTATGATTACCTTCATGGAGTGGTTTATAATGTGCAGTTACAGGTTTAAAATTGCTGCAATTTTGCTATTTAATATCAGTCACCGTTAATTGCGGTCACCGGGTATGCATTTGCACATACGGATACGTCATTTTGACGTGTGCCATTTTGGAATCGCCTTTATCACATGCAGCCATTCCTGCACTAGCCCAATCATCTTTCTGGAGAGAGACCAGTCTTGGGGAGTTGGCCCCTGTGGAGAATCAAATCACAGGTTGTGTCCACCTACAAGGAAAGGCCATGAAGTGGAGGTGAGTCGTGTCAGCCCTGGTCCCCATCAGTATTCTGGAAAGCCAGTGAATCCAGTGGTCTTCTGCCTGTCTGGGTGCAGTGAGTACTCCCAGGGTACTGACCTCGATAGTAAGTAAAATGATGGAAACCCTGCTTAAGGAAAGGCTGGTGGACTATCTAAAGACAAGGGGTCTGCTAGACCCATGACAACTTGGATTCACAGCTGGAAGGTCAAGCCAGACCAGCTTGATTGATTTCTTTGAGTGGGTGACAAAGGAAATAGACCAGGGCAGAGTGGTAGATGTGGCCTATCTGGACTTCAGGAAGGCCTTCATTACAGTCCCACACAGGAGACTAATCCAAAATCTGGCAAATCTGAGGGTGGGGACAGAGATGGTCATGTGGGTTAAGAACTGTTTGAGTAACCAAACACAAAGAGTGGTGGTAAATGGGGTTAGCTCAGAGGAGGGATGGATAACAGGTGGTGTACCCCAGGGATCAGTACTGGGACCAGTGCTCTTCAATGTCTTCATAAGCGATATTGCATAGGGTCTAGAAGAGAGGGTTAGCCTGTTCACGGATGATACAAACCAATGTAATAGGGTAGATACACAGGAAGATATAGAAAAAATGAGGAGAAACCTGAAGAGGCTAGAAAACTGGTCCAAGGAATGGCAGTTGGGTTTCAATGCAAAAAAGTGCAAGATTATGCACTTAGGAAGAGGGAATCCTAGGGATGAGTATGAACTAGATGGAGTAACACGGGAGTGCACCACAGAAGAAAGACATCTAGGGGTAGTCATTGAAGACAATCTAAAAGTGGCTAAACAGTGCAACAAAGCAGTCAGAAAGGCTAACAAAATACTAGGGTGCAAAGGGAGGGTTATAAGAAGTACAAGGATGGAAGTGATGGTACCATTGTACAAATTCCTAGTAAGGCCTCATATGGAGTACTGTGTTCAGCTCTGGAGGCCCCATCTCCAAAAAGACATAGACAGAATGGGGACGATACAGAGGAGGTCACAAAAATGGTGTCCAGGATGTAGAATAAGTCATATGAGGACAGACTCAGAGCTCTCAATATGTACTCCCTGGAGGAAATGAGAGGGAGGGTGACATGATAGAGATGTTCAATATCTAAAGGGGATCAACAGGGTACCAGAGGGGAGCATCTTTCATACGATGGGGAAATAGTAGAACAAGGTGGCACAGCATGAGACTAAAAGGGGGAAAACCTAGGAGAAACTTGAAGAAATTCTACTTCACTGAAAGGGTGGTGGAGAGATGGAACAGTCTCCCCCAGGAAGTGGTGGGGGTGACCATGGTTCAGGGATTCAAGAATGTGTGGGATAGGTACATGGAAATTATCAAGCTTGGGTGAAGGGGGGGAACTTGTAGCATCTAGGGTACCTTAAGCATTAGAAAAAGGGATAGGACAAACTGGATGGGCCACAAGGCCCTTATCTGCCAACAGCATCTATGTATTTATGTATCTATCTATCTATGTAGGGTAGCCCCGTTCAACAATCCAAGAAATGTTTGTGTCAGCTGATTTGCTCCTTAAGTTTGGATTAAAGTTAACTGTGATTTCAGGCCATTCAGCCAAGGATTACAAAGGTGTGCTGAATGCAAAGTTGTTTCATCTGTGTAATAACACCTTCTCTTCAGTTGAAGGCCCCAACCAGCTGCAACGCCAGCCTACTCACGATAATGCTTCAGGCCTGCTCCCATTTTCACCCTGGGTACCCAGCTGTGTGATGAATTGATAAATTCAGAGACTAAATTGATAACCAGTAATCGCAATCTATTTGACTTCTGTACTATATTTGTTTGCCTAAATTTTCACCCCTCCCCTTGTTCAAGTCACCTTAGTAAATCTGATTTTCTGTTTAAGGTTAACCTGACCCATGAGCATATCATTACCTGGTCTGCCTGAACTACTTGAAAGTAACTGTAAAAGTATAAGGTTATAGTTGAAACTGTGACATTACAGGGAGAACAGGGTGAATGCCAGGAGATCGGACCCTGTTGGTAAGTGAGGTACACCTGAGCATATCATTAAAACTCTTGAGCAAATGTGCACTGAAGATCATACACTGTGATTGTAAAACTTTGTGTGAAGAGCTACTTGGGGGAGTGTGGGTGAATACAGCTTCCCATAGGGTTGTATTAGATTAGGTTATTACCCACTTAACTACTACTCTGGGTAGAGGCACCATTACTGTGGTTGTACTGCTGGTAGAGAGACCACAATACTTATGAATTCTGGACCCAGGCCCCTCAGGCTGCAGTCAGGCAAGAAGGCAGAGGTAGTAGCCTTTGGCATTACTGCGCAAGGGTTACACAAATTGGATGCACCACTGGGATCATTGCCCCCCAGTGACCAAAATACAAAATTGATACTATTTTTATATGAGTGCTAGCATGAAAATGGAGAAACCTCCTGGGTCTAAATTTTAGATTCCACCCCACAATGTGGCTGTGCACCGCTTGTTGGGGTGGTGTGAAGCCGTAGAAATTGATCTGTACTACGCTTTGATGCTATTAGATATCCCTTTGGATACTAACAAAGCTGCTATAGAGGAAGTGGTAAACAAAGTTAAGTGTTTGGGTAAGGCCACTGTCCAAGGGTGAAATGCTGATTTGTTTGCTCAGAGTATGGTGGCCCTGACTGAATGGTACCCCCGTGGATATGGAGAAGTTACCTCCTGTTATTATCCTGGATGACTCCCAGGTGGGTTGGAGGGTGATCACTATATGAAGCAGATCAGCCACACCTGGGGGGGTCACCTCGGACTGAAGGATTAAGGGAAAAGCTAGACAAACAAACTTAGTTGCTGAGGGACAGACCTTTGTGGATTTAAGAAAGGCATTAGAGGCCCCTGGGGGGACTACTCCCACCAACCTCTCTCTGGCACCCTCACCTGTGCCTTCCTCAACTGTGCCCTCCCCTGTATTGGTACCCTCAGTGTATCTTGACTCCTACTGCAGGCTAAGACTGTTCTCTTGCACTGTTCCCACACCCCAGAGGTAAGATGATTTAGAGACTTGAATGCACTATGCATTCCCCCGGTCCAAGAACGGCAATGTGCCGAAGCCATGAAGAAGAAAAGGCTCATGGAGAGTTTAAGGGGCCCTGCACTGGAAGCAATCAGATTTTTGAGGTCCACCACTCCTGATGCTTCAGCCAATGGATATTTGTTTACATTAGAAGGTGTTTTTGGGAATACTGAGTCTGGGGAAGACCTGATGTTTAAGTTTAAATCCACCAAACAGTGGAAGAATGAATGCTTGTCTGCCTATGTGACCAGGCTGGAAAGGGCCCAACAGAGAGCCCACCAAAAAGGTGAGGTACTAGCCAGTGACTTAAACAGGGTGAGACTAGAACATATCCTCAAATCAGCCAGGTACTAAAGTGTATTAATGCTTAAGCTAAAGTTCCAGAACTATAAAGATGATTCTCCTGGGTATTGCTGGCTTATGAAAGAAATCGGGGAGCCTAAGAACGAGGATGAATTTTGTGACCCTTATGCAGGTGCTATCCAAGTAGCTCCAGCCCCAGAAAAGCCTTCTGTCAAAGAAACTGCTCTTGATGCCTAGCAGCTTACTGATTTTTTGAAGGAACCGAGGGAACTGAGCACTAGTGCACAGACTGCTATGGATATAGTTAAGGGTCAAACCATTTGCACTCAGGCTGCGGAGGTTGCTAGTGACTCAGAGACCACTGTGAAAGGCACTAGTGCTCAGGTTCTTGGTGGAGAGTCAGATGGTGACATGCTGAAAGAGATTAGAGCATTAAGAGTCTTGGTAAGGGACCTTGCCCAATCTTCTTGCCAGCCTTTGACCTGGAGAAGGTCCAGTGGGACTGATCCTAAGCCTAGGTCCAAGGATGAATACAAGCCTAATTCTTATGATAACTGCGAACAGATGGAAGAACCTGTTTGACCTTCTAACCCTGGACCCACTGTCTTCTGCTACCATTGTGGAAAGGATGGGCATGCCAAGAGAATATGTCGAGTCCCTGAAGACTTGCAGAGAGTAACAGCAAAGCTGCTCAACCCAGGTCAAGCAAAGCAATATTAAATGTTAGTGCAAACCTCCGTACAAGCCTTATGTAGTCATGTCAGCGGTCCCTCGGCCAAAGAACAATGCCGCTCCTGATTGTACGAAACTGGTGGGTCCTTCCATGGAGACTACTATACATGTAGATGGCATTCCAGCCAGAACTGTGTTGGACAGTGGATCCTAGGTTACGATAATATTTAAAGATTGGTACAAGCAGCACCTCTCTGACCATCCCTTACAGCCCCTGGATGGACTCCATGTGTGGGGGTTAAGTTATAAATTGTTTTCCTGTCTTGGTTTTCTGTGAGTGTGGCTTTCTTTCCCCTTCTCTGTGGAATGTGTAGGAGATCCGGTGGAGACCTTAGCCCTAGTTTGTCCTCCCACTGGCATGTACAATGGGATTCCAGTCCTAATTAGCACTAATGCACACATGTTCGGCCGTCTTGCTCAAATGTGTCAAGAAAGATTGACTGGTGCTGGTGAACTGGGCATCTGACTGGCTCTCTTCCTATTCCACTGCTGATCTTTTGCTGTATGTCTCCCAACCTGAGTTTTAACTTTTGGGTGCAAAATGTTCAAATTATAACAGCTTCACCCCTCTGCCTAATTGTATTGTGTGTACTTGCTGTAACTGTTGTTACCACTTGAAACACTGTATATTGCAAGTGATTGACTGTATAATGCTAGGAAATTACAGCTCAGTTTAGAATAATTTTAATTTAACCTGAAAAGAATATTTTGTTTTTCCCTCTACCTTTGCTATCACTTTCTCCTTTCTTCTTGTTCCCAGGCTAACTCTTAGTAATTGTTAAGTGCCAGACTGGTTAAGCTAGAAATTGCAGCTCAAGGTTTTTTCCTCATTAGCAGATTATAGAGCTCTGCCACAAGAGGGATCTTAGTTTGTTCATCTGTGGTGCAGCTGTGTCATTGCAGTATAGTCTTCTCTTCCTCCTAACTTTTAGTATAGTCTTCTCTTTCCTCCCACCTCTCAATGGTGTTTCCCCTGATATAATAAAGTTTAATTGTTTCTTATACATTCCTGCTCAATCCAATATATATATTTTCTCACCATGCCTCTAGGCTCACTCAGACTACTTCTCCCAATCCTCTCTGTCCTCTGTCTCCCCGTACCCAAACCCCTTCCCTTTCCCCATTATTACCAGTCTCTCCATGCCACATTCCACTCCACTCTCCTGTATTCAATTACGCTGTTACACCATCTCCCTCTTTTCAGACCTGGGAACACTATCCCTTCTGCCCAAGTGCCTCACTCTTAGCAATTCCTATTTACTGCATGCTGCTATGTATTCTATGCTTCCAGCCCCCTCCTTCTCTCCACACCCCCTTATCTCCAGTTGAGCCTGCTCTGTACCTTGGTATAAGAGCGTAAAGCTTCACTAAATTATCATTGCACTCCTGTTCCTATCTTCCAGAAACATAAATCCTAACCCTGAACCTTGCCCTCCAAGCACCTCAGTAACCCCATCCACTGCTCCAGAAACTTCCCCATCAAACCTCACTGCCCTTCCCCATGGTCTGAAAATTCTTTACTAAATATATGCAGCTTTCTCCCTAAGGTCGATCTGCTCCAGCCTCTGATTGCTTCACTTGGTCCTGATATTATCATCCTGTCTGAAACCTGACTTAACAAAATAGGTGACCCTTCTCTCTCCATCCCATGCTATATTATATCTCAACAAAACCGGTCATGGAGGGGTGCAGGAGTAGTTATCTATGTCTCCTTAGCTATCCAATTCACCACCATTCTTTCCGCCTCTGTTCCAAAAGCATATGAGGTGCTTATTTTACAGCTATCCCTCCCTTTCTCCATCCCTATATTTGTGGCAGGTACCTATTGTTGCCCAGGCCTCCACTTCTCTGTTGTTACAGATGCTGTGCTGATACCACTGTTCTGCCACCTAAGTACCAAGATGGAGAAGATGATGAGGTGCCACAGGACATGTTTGACTTTGTGGAATTGCCCATTCCAAGTAGCTAGAAAAATAAAATAAGCCAAAAGCTGGTGCAGCGGGACAAGATTTTCTCTCCTAAGGAGTAGGATGTTGGTTGTGTCACTCTGGGCAAGCATCATATCCATCTGCATGACAAAAGGCCTTTCAGGGGGTACCAGTATGGGATACCAAAGCTGAGGGTCCCAACATGTACTGGCCCGGCATCGGTATCCCGAAATTAGGGATGCCTGACATTTCAGCCCAACCGTGAAATGTCATTTTGCCTGGCAAAATGCTGGGTTATGCCCATGGAACATGGTTCTGCCTAGCATAAACATATGAGGATAGCAGAGTGAAGTGCTGACCAAGCTGCCCCATGGTATGGAGCACTAATGCTCCTACAGGTTGGCCAGCAGGCTGTCAGGGATGTGGTTCTGTTCCCGCAGTGGGAACTTTGTAAAAAATGTATTTTTCACTCCCCCGAGCCTAACAACCAACTCCGAGATTTGCTCCCCCTCGGAGTTTGTTATTTTAGTTAAGGGGGTATGGGGGTGAAGCCTGGGGGTGGTAAGTCCCCATTTGGAGTCTGATTTTCAGTCTCCCAATCTCCACATAATGTAGGTCGGGAGACTGCATTTTGGGATTTTATAGGTAATCCTTTCAGGGAATGGTCTAGGTGCCTAGCTCCTGCTGACATCAATGATGTCAGGTGCCACCTGCAGAAGATGCTAGCAGTTAACGTAATTCAGGAATCCTGCAGCCCTTATGCCTCTCTGATTGTAGTGGTGCAGAAAAAGAATAGCTCTGTTCACATGTGCATGGACTACAGAACCCTTAACAAAAGAACTGTGCCTGACCAATATACCATTCCTCGCATACAAGACACTCTGGATTCTCTGAATGGGAGTAAGTGGTTCTTTGTCCTAGATTTGCGCAGCACATACTATCAGATTCTGATGGTTCCAGATGACAGGGTAAAACTGTATTCATTTGTCCCTTAGCTTTCTACTATTTTCTCCGCATGCCCCCAGGGCATATCAAGTGAGCCAGAGACTTTTCAACGATTAACCGAGCGTGTTGTGGGAGACATGAACCTTCATGAACGCTTAGTCTACCTTGACAATGTCATCATTTCTGGCAAAATCCTTAAAGAACATGAGACCTGCTTATTTAAGGTATTGGACAGACTTGAAGAGTTTGGTCTGAAATTATCAAATCAACAGATGTCAGTTTTTCCAGAGTTCAGTGAAGTATGTGGGC
Organism: Neoceratodus forsteri; assembly: GCA_016271365.2. Lineage (NCBI taxonomy): Eukaryota > Metazoa > Chordata > Ceratodontiformes > Ceratodontidae > Neoceratodus > Neoceratodus forsteri. The sequence goes on along the minus strand of CM057459.1, from coordinate 796,804,947 downwards.
CATATTGTGTCTGCGAAGGCTATTCAAAGTGACCCAAGTAAAGAAGAAGCACTGACTGACTGGCCAAAGCTAAACAACTTAAAAGAGTTACAATGATTCCTGGGCTTTTGCAGCTACTATCACCATTTTGTCAGAGACTACACCAAGGTGGTAAGTCCACTGCTGAACTTAACGCAAGGGTACCCTCCTTCTCATAAAACGTTCAAGAAACGTACTGCAAAAGAGATTGAAAAAACCTATTGTGATGACATTCCTGCTGGGTGAAGACCAAAAAGCTTATTACAACCTAGAGGAAGAAGCAGCGATGAACTATGATTGTCTGAAAGCAGAGATCCTGGTGAGAACTGGAGTAACTCCAATGGTGAGAGCTCAGAGGATCAACAGTTGGACGTTCCAGGAGGAGAAGGCCAACAGATCACGAATGTTTGATTTACTCCACCTGGCAAGGAAGTGGTTAAGATTGGACATCAACAGCCTAGTCTAGATCATAGAGATGTTGGTGCTGGATCATTTTCTTTATGGACTTCCACCTGGTCTATGTGAGTGGGTGGGTGGGCCAGGGCAACCCCACCACAAATGACAGCCTGATAGCCTTAATGGAGAGATACTTGCTTGCCAGAGAACTTTCCTCTACTCCACCTATGGAAATACCTCAGACCCAGTGGTAACCCCGAAGCCCAAGGAACCAGAGCTATGGTAAAACTGGTAAAAATGGGACCAGGAGTGGGGGCACTGAAGAGCAGCCAGAAGCTGAGAAAGGACCTTGGGTTCCTACCAAAAAGAACAATAAGGTGGGAACTAAGCCAAAAAACCCTTATCAATGTTTTGAGTGTGGGGAACTAGGGCACATTGTGGCTAACTGTCCTAATATCTCAGAACCCATGCAGTGTGGGATGGGGGAAATAGACAATGATTATTGTGAGTTAGTGAATGGGGTTGGGGTGGCTGATGGTATTCATATGTATTGGACACTGGTTACAGTGAAAGGGAAACCAACAGTGGCCTTGGTAGACTCGGAATGCAATTACCCTAGTTTCAGGGAATCTGATAGACACTTCCCAGTTCGACAATGTTGAGAAGGCAGGTGTCACCTGTGTACATGGATCAGTAAAATATCATTTGACAGACCCTGTGCAAATAGGTATATGTGATCAAGCCATGTCTGTCACTGCCGGGGTGATACCAAAACTACCATACCCACTGATATTGGAAAAGAACTTCCCTGACTTCCAATCCCTGCTACAGTCACAGCTAGAGGACAGCCTCAAACCCAAGCCAGAACTAATTTTCCCAAAAGAGAGTCCACTAAGAATTTCCCGTTCACCTACCCAGATTTGTACCTGGAAAACTATAAGCACTGTAAGACAAAACAAGTATGTAGACAGGATAAGTCTAGGGGTACTAGCCAGCCCATTGTAGCAGGGGCAGGGTGCCGACCTGCGACGCTGGCAACCTGGGTTTGGGAACGGACCTGGGACGTTGGAGGGCTGGCCGGGGGAGAAGGATTGAGCATCTGAGAACTGCTCTCCTTCTCCAGGGAGGAGGGTGGGGACTGTGTTGGCATTACACGAATACCTTGCAGAGGCTGGGTGTATTGCCTACACCAGTGCCAACACATTCAGAGGGTGGGGAAAATGATGGTCATCATTGCATGTCCCCACCCTCACAAAAAACAGGGAGAAAAAACAATGCCACCTATCCACCTGGATGATGCTTGTCTCTCAGCTGCAATCATTTCCTAGGCCGACTCCTGACCTATCCTGTAGATTGCGGCACCCTAAGAGGGGATCAGGTGCCATGACCCCACCCTGGTGGGTAAGCCACGGGGTTTCAGGAGGGCAGTTGATGTGGGAGTGGTAGCCAAGGAGTCCGTGACTGAGCAGAAGGTAACAGCAGTAGGTGGCTCCAAAATAAAAGAATAAAATTTAAAAAAAAAGTCTGTGGGTACTAAAACTTAAGGGGAAACCCACATGGAGCTTCTGCTCAATGAGCCTTCAAAACATGTTAGAAAATGGGTGGCAATCCAATGCAGTGAATCTGAGATCACCCAAGGAACAGGAGAGCAGGTCCCTGATGCAGTCCCAGAACTACAGAAAGGTGACTTAGGCAACTTAGGAATCTCTGGGGATAACTTTGGCTAAGAGCAGACTTATGACCCCCTACTGCAGAATGTTTGCAGGGACGTGGTTATAATTAATGGGGTCCCCCTAGAACAGAGGACAAGAGATACTGAATCCTACTTTATTCTTAAAAATGATTTACTCTATGGGGTGACCCAGACTGAGGGTCAAGAAGTTTAAAAGTTGCTCTTCCCCAGCCCTACAGGTGAAAGATATTAGACTTACCCATTCAGGGGTGCATTTAGGGGCAGAAAAGACTTTGAAAATAATTATGAGAAGATTCTTTTGGGCAGGGGTGTATGAGCAGATTAAATGTTGCTATGCTCCTGTCCTGTTTGCCAGCTGACAGCACCTAGGCCACACTGGGAAGCCCCCTTTGTAACGTTTCCTATCACTGACATTCCATCTGAACAAATTACAATGGATATGGTAGGACACTTTGAGAAGTCACTCAGGAGTCACCAATATATATTGATATATATATTGGTTATACTTATAGTCGACAATAAATACAGCCTAAAAGACTATAGCCAAAGAGTTGGTTTAGGTGTTTTCCCAAGTCAGCATACAGAAGGAAATCTGGACTGATCAGGGCGCACCATTTTTATCCAGACTCATGTATGAGCTCTGTCACCTCCTTAAAATACAGGCTATAAAAAAGGCAGTACACCACCCCCAGACAAACAGGCTGTGCAATGAGAGGACCATGCAATTCTCAGAAAGGTAGTGCAACGCATGAGCCATCCAGCCTCTGAAGAGCCACATAATGAAGAACCACAGCCAATCCGGGTGAGCCATTGCCTACAGAAAATAACACCTGAGGATAATGTGGAGGCATACTTGTTTGTCTTTCAACAAACTGCACTTCTGGAGGCCTGGCCCCGCTCTCAATGAGATGGCACTGTTGCACTATTCCTGCTGGGTGAAGCCCAAAAAGCTTATTACAACCTAGAGGGAGAAGTAGTGACAGACTATGACCATCTGAAAGATGAGATTCTGGTGAGAACTGGAGTAACTCCAGCTGTGAGGGCTCAGAGGTTCTACAGCTGGTGGTTCCAGGAGGGAAAGGCCCCCAGATCATAAATGTTTGATCTGATCCACATGGCAAGGAAATGGTTAAGACCAGACATCAACTGTCCAGCACAGATCATAGAAATGTTGGTACTAGATCATTTTCTTCATGGAATTCCACCTGGTCTATGTGAGTGGGTGGAGCAATGCAATCCCACCACATGTGACAGCCTGGTAGCCTTAATGGAGATTGGCTGCCAGAGAACTTCCCCACACTACACCTACAGAGATGCCTCTGACTCAGTGGCTACCCCCCAAGCCCAAGGAACCAGAGCTAGGGTAAAATTGGTAAAAATGGGACAAGAAGTGGGGGGTGCTGAAGAGCATCCAGAAGCTGAGAAAGGACATGGGTTTTTTGGCAAAAAGGACAATAAGGGTGAAACTAAGCAAAAAAAAACCTTTATCAATGTTTTGCTTGTAGGGACTTGGGGCGCATTGTGGCTAGCTGTCCTAATATCTCAGAACCCATGCAGTGTGGGATGGGGGAAACATACAGTGATTATTGTGGGTTAGTGAATGAGGTTGGGGTGGCTGACGGTAGTCATATCTACTACACACCAGTTACAGTGAAAGAGAAACCAACAGTGGCCCTGGTAGACTCTGGGAGTGCAATTACTTTACTTTCAGGGAATCTAGCAGACCCTTCCCAATTCAAAAAGATCAAGAAGGCAGGTGTCATGTGAACATGGATCAGTAAAATATAATCTGATGGCCCCATTGCAAATAGGTATGTTTGGCCAAACCACCTCTGTCACTGCCAGAGTGATACCAAAACTACCATACCCACTGATACTGGGAAGGGACTTCCCTGACTTCCAAACCCTGCTACAGTCACAGCAAGTGGATAGCCGCAAACCTGAGTCAGAAATCATTTTCCCAAAAAAGAAAGTCCACTAAGAATTTTCCTATTCACCCACTTGTATTGGTACCTGGAAAACTGCAAGCATTGTAAGAAAAAATGAGAACCTAGACAGGATAAGCTCTGAGTACTAAAACTTCAGAGAAAATCCCCACACAGGTTCTGCTTAATGAGCCTTTGAAACTTGTTAGAAAAGGAGTGGCAACCAAATGCAGTGAATCTGTGATTACCCAAGGAACAGGAGAGCAGGCTCCTGATGCAACCTGAGAATTACAGAAAGGAGACTTAGGCAACTTGGGAATCTCTGAGGATAACTTTGGCTGAGAGCAGACTTATGACCCCCTACTGCAAAACATTTGCAAGGAAGTGATTGAAATTAATAGGATCCCTATAAAGGGGAGGACTAGAAGTACCGGACCCTACTTTATTGTTAAAAATGACTTACTGTACGGGGTGGCCCAGACTGAGGGTCAAGAAGCTGAACAGTTGCCCTTACCCCAACCCTACAGATTAAAGGTATTAGACTTAGCCCATAGTCACCTGTTAGGGGGACATTTAGGGGTGGAAAAGACTTGGGAGAGAATTTTGAGAAGATTCTTCTGGCCAGGGGTGTATGAGAAAATTAAACGGTACTGTGCTGCTGTCCTGATTGCCAGTTGATTGCACCTAGGCTGCACTGGAAAGCCTCCTTAGTACTGTTACCTATCATTACCATTCCATTTGAACGAATTGCAATGGATCAGGTAGGACCCCTTGAGAAGTCAGCCGGGGTCACATATATATATATATATATATATATATATATATATATATATATACATATATATATATATATATCTATATATATATATAAATTATGGTAGCATGGCAGTGCTACCATAGTTAGGGTTGAGGAGCCATTTACATGTTAAACCCAAAATTTTGCACCTTAATAACTTTGCAACCGTTTGATGGATTTCCCTGAAATTTGGAATACACAATCAAGACCCATATGCCTTGGGATCTGCCAAGTTTCGTATTGGTTGGATACATGGTTGCAGAGTTATTATGCGTGATCTGCATGTGCATTTACACTTTTTCTGGAATTCTATGGTCGCGCCTACAGGACCCATGGTTTAAGCGACTGGTCCGAAATCTTCAGAGAACGTGCGGCCGGGGTCCCTAATGTGCCTTTTGAAGATTTCGTGAAAAAATATTAAATGGTTAAAAAGTTATTCGAAAAACAATTTCCCATTATAAGTCAATGGGAAAAGTTAACAAAAAGTTCAACAGTGTCGCAAATGCACTTTTTACTGTCACAAATCCACCATTTTGTTTTCAGTTAGTGATCAGAAAAATGCTTGGCATTTAAAATTGGGATCCTCCAGCAACCTAGTTCTTTTTGTATTCATCTAGTCGGGCCCTGAAGATGCTAGCCATGTCTTTATTTTGGGGTTAAACACCCCAGAAATATGTTTTTCAAATTTCTGAAAAAAGTACTTTCACAAAGTACTGTCGCACTTGCGACACTGTCGAATGCCTTTGTGAAAGCTTTCACAAATTGCGACAGTACTTTTCTAGGCTGTAGGAAAATGACAGCAATTCTTTGGCACCCTGCTGCAAAAGAACGGTTTGGAGTTTTGGCCTGAAATTTGGGGAGAATGCTGCCAACATCTCACAGATGTGTCTTTCAGTGTTGCTTTGAAAAAATATTACACGGCGGCAAAGTTATGACACTCCAAAGTTGACACTTTTTCCCATAGGATAACATTATGGCATCCGACGCATTGTAGCAATCCTTTGGCGCCCTGTTGCAAAATAATGGATCAGTCTTTTGGGCTGAAATTTGGAGGGAAAACAGCCAACATCCCACAGATGTGCCTTTTAGTGGTTTGGTGAAAAAATATTACAGGGAACCAAAGTTATGGCACTCTGAACTTCTCTTTTTTTCCCATAGGATAACATTACGGCGTTCGCCGCACCTTTCAGGGCCCATATCTCAGAAACTATGCGAGATATGGACTTTTCGACAAAAAAAATGCTTAGCCCCCTAAACAAGGATGAGTACAAAACTAGCCAGGAAAGTCATAAATCATAAGACTTTAAATTTTTTTTCTACGTCGTACGGTTCCTGAGATATAAGCAATTTAGTATTCCAACTCCTCATTTTCTGCTCCGAGACCCATTATTATGCATACATACTTTGTACTCACTGTCTTTCTCTATGCAGCTTTTGGAGGAAACCAACCTGTGCGCTTACATTACTGTTACTGTTGTCCTTTCAGCTTGCGGTTCCGTACCCGTTTCACATATCGTTCATGTCTACGGCACCATGTGCGTTATCCTTTGCTTTTTCATTTGTGCTTGCATTTCCGTTATTTTTTGCCATTTGTGTCTACAGTACTGTTTCTCTTTCTGTTTCACTTTGCGTCACCATGCCCATTGCCATTTCCATTTGCGGGCACCATGTTAGTATGTGACAAGACATCACGTGGCGGACCGTTCCTGTCTACGCCACCATGTGCTTTCCCCTTTCTGTTCTCATTCATGCTTGCATTACCATGTGCACCACTGTTAGTGCTTCTATTTGCATTGCTGTTCCTGTTAGTATGTCAAGACATCACGTGGTGGGAGGGCGGGTCCAAAGGCCCTTCGCCCCGCCGGCTGCATTACTTTCACTATTTCTCGCGGTTATTCTCAAAAGAAGGGAAATTGTGTAAAATCATTAATGCCACACATAGTGAATTGAAAGAAGAAAACCCCTGACCTCCCCAGCTCACTTTCACCGGTGACAAGACAAGTGTTCGTCCCAACTCTCACCCCATTCTCTGCTACCTCTGCTGCTTTACACATGTGATGGGGCAGAGTTAGTAGAATAACCCCAATGCACACTTCAATGTCGTGCTGGGGAGTGGACTGGGGTCCAAGGGAGGTTTTCAACCCTAACACCGACTCTCACTTTTGTCGCTAGGAACAACCCCAACTGATGCATTAAATAGAGTATTTTGTCTCTAATATATATATATATATATATATATATAAAATAGTAGCATGGTAGTGCTACCATAGTTAGGATTGAGTAGCACTTTTAAGGTTAAAGGGTCAAATTTTGCACCTTAATAACGTTGCTACCATTGAACAGATTTACCTGAAATTTGGGATTCATGATTGGGCTTGGTTGATCTTGGGATATGCCAAGTTTTTTACCAGTCAGATATACGGCTGCAGAGATATTAAGTGACAACCAATTGCCCAACTATGCTTTTTTGTGATTTTTTTGCGCTCGCTTACAGGTTGCACGGTTTGCGTGACCACTCCAAAAACTTCAGGGAACATGCAGCTGTGGTCCCTAATATGCCTTTTGAAGATTTCATGAAAAAATATTGAACGGTTCAAAAGTTATTCAAAAAACAAATTCCCATTATAAGTCAATGGAAAAAGTTAACAAAAAGTTCAACAGTTTCGGAAATACAGTTTTTACTTTTGCATATGGCCCTTTTACTTTCGCAAATCCACTATTTTGTTTTCAGTTGGTGATCAGAAAAATGCTTGGTATTTAAATTTGGGACCCTCTAGCAACACAATTATTTTTGTGTTTACCTAGTCGGACCCAGAGGATACTAGGCATGTCTTTAGTTTGAGGTTAAACACCCTAGAAATATGTTTTTCAAATTTCTGGAAAACATTCTTTCACAAAGTAGTGTCGCTCTCATGAAGGTGTCGCAAATTTTTGCGAAAGCTTTCCCAAATTGCAACACTACTTTTCCAGGCTATGGCAAAATAACAGTGATTATTTGCCACCCTGCTGCAAAAGAGTGGTTTGGTCTTTTGGGCTGAATTTTGGAAGGAACACAGCCAGCATCTCATGGATGTGCCTTTCAGTGTTTTGGTGAAAAAGTATTACAGGTTGACAAAGTTACAGCACTCCCAAGTTGACACTTTTTCCCATAGGATAACATTATGGCATCTGCCGCATTACAGGAATACTTTGCCACCCTGCTGCAAAATAACGGTTTGTTCTTTTGGGATGAAATTTGGAGGGAGGAAAGCCAACATCCCACTGATGCACCTTTTCATGGTTTGGTGAAAAAATATTACAGGGCGGCACAGTGACGGCACTCCGATGTTAATGCTTTTTCCCATTGGAAAACATTACGGCGCCCAGCGTGCTTTTTGGGGCGCGTATCTCGGAAACGGTGTGAGATATGAACTTTTTGTTGCAAAAAAGCTTAAGCTAAGTACAAAACTAGCCAGGAAAGTCATAATTCATATGAAATTTAAATTTTCTTTTCTACGTCATACGGTTCCTGAGATATAAGCAATTTAATATTTCAAGTCCTCATTTTCTGCTCCGAGGCCCATTGTTATGTATACATTCTTTGTTTTCACTGTGTTTTCCAATGCATTTTTTGGGAAAAGAAGGGTTTGCCCTTTAGTTACTGTGCCAGTTAGCATTTCCAGTTGCATTTCTGTTACCGTTTGTGGCACCATTACTGTCTACGCCACCGTATGCATTACAGTTTGCTTTTTCGCTTGTGTTTGCTTTTCTGTGTCGTTTGACGTTATTGTTGCTGTTACCATTACCAGTTTCATTTGCAATTGCGGTACCATCTAAGTGTGTTACGGTTTGCATTTTCATATGCACTTGCATTTCTGTTTCGTTTCTGTTTCCTTTGGTGTTATTTTTGCTGTTACTGTTATCATTTGTGCTTACAATTGCGGGACCATGACCGTCCGCGTAACGGTTTGCATTTCTGTACTCACTTGCATTTGCACTTCTCTTTCCTTTGGCATTATTGTTGCTGTTACCATTACCATTTGCGTTAACAATTGCGGTTCAGTGGCCTTGCACATTACGGTTTGCGTTTCTGTAAGTGCCTCGTTTCCCATTTCCATTTCTGTTTCCTTTGGCATTATTCTTCATGTTAACTTTATCATTTGCGTTTACTATTGTGGTGCCATGGCTGTGCGCGTTGCAGTTTGCTTTTACATGTGCGCTCACGTTCACGTTTCCATTTCTGTTCCCTGTCACGTTCTTTTTGCTGTGACACTTAACATTTCCATTTAAAATACCACTGTCATCACTGTTCATGTTACAAGTTGTGTTTTTGTATGTGCTTCAATGTCCGTTTGCGTCACTGTTTACTTTGGCGTCACTTTGCACTTGCATTTGTATTAATGTTTCCTTTACCATTTGCGTTTCCATTACCATGTGTGCCATTGTTGGCACTTCTGTTTGTGTTGCTGTTCCTGTTACTATGTCACAAGACATCATGTGGCGGGAGCATGGGGCCCACTGAATTACTTTCACTATTTGTCATCATCATTCTCAAAAAGAAGGGAAATTAGAGGTAAAAACATCCATTTAATGCATCAGTTAGGTTAGCCTAACAGCTTAAGTGAGGAAATTTGGTGTTGGTTGGAACTCCCTGACCCCCAGCCCACCCCAGCAGCATTTGGGTGCGCGTTGGGTCGCCGGTCCCAACTCTTACCCGCTCTCCTATACCTCTGCTTTACACATGTGACAGGGTGAGAGTTAGGCCAATGACCTCAACGCACCCCAATGCTAGTTGGGGGTGGGCTGGGGGTCCAAGGGGTTCACCTAACACTAAATTTCCTTGCTTTTGTCGTCTGTGGAATAACTATATATATATATATATATATATATATATATATATGGCAAAAAATCCATTTAATGCATCAGTTAGGGGTTGTTCCACAGCAACAAAAGTGAGAAATTTTGTATTAGGGTTAAAGCTCCTTGGACCCCCCTGCCCACACCCCCAACCAGCATATGGGTGTGCATTGGGGTTGCTGGCCCTAACTTTCACCCCATCAGATGTGTGAAGAAGCAGAGGTATCGGAGAATGGGGTGAGAGTTAGGACCAACACCCCCAATGCGCACCCTGAAGCCAGTTGGGGGTGTGGGCAGGGGGGTCCAAGGGGGGCTTTCAACCCTAACACTGAATTTCCTCACTTTTGTCGCTGTGGAACAACCCTAACTAATGCATTAAACAGAGTTTTTTGCCCTAATTTCCCTTCTTTTTGAGAATGATAATGAGAAATAGTAAATGTAATGCGGTGGCGGGAGCGTGGAGCCCTCCTGCCACGTGATGTCTTGTCACATAGTAACACGGTGCCCGCAAACACAAATGGTAATGTGCATGGTGATGCAAAGCAAAACACAAAGATAAACAGTACTGTAGACACAAATGGTTAAAATAATGCAAATGCAAGCATAAATTAAAATGCACATGGTGCCGTAGACAGGAACAGTAAGTGAAATGGGTATGGAATCGCAAGCAGAAGTGGTGAGGGTAACAGTAATATTAGTGCACAGGCTGGTTTTCTCAAAAAGCTGCATAGAGAAAGACAGTGAGTACAAAGGATGTATGTATAATAATAGGTCTCAGAGCCGAAAATGAGGAGTTGGAATACTAAATTGCTTATATCTCAGGAACCGTACGACTTAGAAAAAAAATTTAAAAGTCATATGAGTTATGACTTTCTTGGCTAGTTTTGTACTTAGCCCCCTAAGCCTTTTTTCTGACAAAAAGTCTGTATCTCACACTGTTTCCGAGATACGGGCCCTAAAATGTGCAGCGAACACCGTAATGTTATCCTATGGGAAAAAAGAGAAGTTCGGAGTGCCATAACTTTGCCTCCCTGTAATATTGTTTCAACAAACTACTAAAAGGCACATCTGTCAGATGTTGGCTTTCTTACCTCCAAATTTCAATCCAAAAGACCAAACCATTATTTTGAAACAGGGCAGCAAAGGATTCCTGTAATGCGGCGGATGCAGTAATGTTATCCTATGGGAAAAGGTGCCAACTTTGGAGTGCCGTAACTTTGCTGCCCTGAAATATTTTTTTACCACAACACTGAAAGGCACATCTGTGAGATGTTGGCTGCGTTGTCTCCAAATTTCAGCCCAAAAGACCAAACTGTTCTTTTGCAGCAGGGTGGCAAAGAATTTCTGTCATTTTCCCACAGCCTGGAAAAGTACTGTTGAACCTTGTGAAAACTTTCACAAATTCCTGCAACAGTGTCGAAATGCAAAAGTACTTTTTCCAGAAATTTGAAAAACATATTTCTTGGGTCTTTTACCCCAAAATGAAGACATGCCTAGCATCCTCCAGGTCCGACTAGGTGAATACAAAAATAATTAGGTTGCTAGAGGGTCCCAAATGTAAATGCCAAGCATTTTTCTGATGACCAACTGAAAACAAAATGGCAGATTTCGGACAGTAAAAGGGCCATTTGTGAAAGTAAAAACTGCATTTGCAACACTTTTGAACTTTTTGTTAACTTTTCCTATTGACTTATAATGGGAACTTGTTTATTGACTAACTTTTGAACTGATCAATATTTTTTCATGAAATCTTCAAAAGGCACATTGGGTACCCTGGCCACATGTTCCCTGAAGTTTTTGGACTGGTCACACAAACTCTGCGACCTGTAGGCGAGAGCAAAGAATTTGCAAAAAAGCATAAATGCACATTTCATTGGCGCTTAATAACGCCACAGTTGTATAACTGACCAGTACAAAACTTGGGAGATCCCAAGACCTACCATGCCCAATCATGCATACCAAATTGTAGACAAATCTGTGGAATGGTGGCAAAGTTATTAAGGAGCAAAGTTTCACCATTTAACCTTAAAATGGCTCCTCAACCCTAACTATAGTGGCACTACCGTGCCACTATAATATATGTATATATATATATATATATATATATATATATATATATATATATATATATATATATATATATTAGAGGCAAAACTCCATTTAATACATCAGTTAGGGTTATTCTGTAAAAAAAAAAAGCTACGAAATTTGAGTTAGATTGAAAGCCCTCTGACTTCCCTAGCCCACCCCCCCAACTGGCATCGGGGTGTACGTTGGGGTCATCGGCCCTAACTCTCATGCCATCATGTATGTAAAGAAGCTGAGGTATAGGAGAATGGGGTGAGAGTGAGGACCGATGACCCCAAGGCATACCCCAATGCTGGTTGGGGGGTGGGCTGGGGGGTGCAAGGGGGGGGTTCAACCCTAACCCCAAATTTCCTAGCTTTTTTTTTTTGCTGTGGAACAACCCTAACTGATGCATTAAATGGAGTTTTTTGCCTCTAAGATATATAAATATATATACACACACACATATATATAGACACACACATATATATATATATATATATATATGTAGGTTATAATCGACTATGCAACATGGTACACTGAGGCAATTCTGTTACTCAATATGGTCTCCAAGTCTATAGCTAAAGAGTTGGTAGAGGTGTTTTCCTGAGTCGGCATCCCAAAGGAAATCTTGACTGATCAGGGCACACCATTTGTATCCGTACTGATGTGTGAGCTGTTTAAAATATGGGCTAGAAAAACCCTTGGTATACCACCCCACTACAGATGGGTTGGTTGAGAGATTTAACAGAACTCTCAAAAGTATGCTACGTAAGGTTGTCAGCAAGAATGAGAAGAACTGGGACACTCTACTGCTGTATCTACTGCAGTTAGAGAAGTTCCCCAAGCTTCTTCTGAGTTTTCCCCATTTGAACTCTTGTATGGGTGACATCCATGAGATATCGTAGACACAGTCAAAGAATTATAGGAGGAGCAAATACCCCCATAGAAAAATATAATAGACCATATACAGGGGTTGAGAGACCACATCACTCAGGTCACTTCCACAGTTTGGCAGCATATGCAGAAAGCTCAGGACTCCCAATACCTACTATAACCAGCAGACTATAATACAGAAATTCCAAACAGGGGTCTGGGTCATGGTACTAGTGTCCACAGAAGAAAGCAAGCTGCTAGCCCAATGGCAAGGGCTCCATGAGGTGATAGAGCCAGTAGGCTAAGTGAACTATAAGATTAAACAGCCTGACAGTAGGAAGCCTGAGCAAATCTATCACATTAACCTGTTTAATACCTGGAAGGATAGAGAGGCCTATGTGGTGGTATCAGAGGTGTTACCCAAAAGTAACCACTCACCTGAGTCAGAGGTGAAAATCTCAGAAGAATTAATACCCAACTAGTATGAGGAGGCTAGACAGATAGTTAACTGGAATTGGGATGTGTTCTCTGACTGATAAGTCAGACAGAATACAGTAATTATTTCATGACATAGTCACTGAGCTGGGTGGGAAAGTCAGGCTAAAGCCCTGTCACATCCCAGAGGCCAAAAGGGAGGAGGTAAGGACTGAGATAAAGAAAATGTTAGCGCTCTAGGTTAATGAGGAATTCCATAGCAAGTGGTCTAGCCCGATTGTGTTAGTTCACAAAATGGATGAGTCCATCCATTTTGTAATGACTTTAGAAAAGTCAATGAGGTGCTGAAATTCGATACCTATCCAATGCCTCGAGTGGATGAATTCATCGAAAAAATGGGTAAAGCCAGATTCCTAACCACCCTAGATCTGACAAAGGGGTACTGGCAGATTCCTTTAATAGATTCTGCCAAGGAGAAAACAGCCTTTGCAATGCCAGATGGCCTTTTCCAATATACAGTACTTCCCTTCAGTTTTCATGGGGCCCTAGCTACATTCCAGAGGCTCATGAATAAGTTGTTAAGACCCCATGCCCAGTATGCATCAGCATATCTGGACAATGTAATTATTTATTGCCAGGATTGGGACTCCCATTTGGAAAAAGCTGAGACTGTACTGGACACATTTAGAAGGGCATGACCTACAGCCAATCCAAAGAAATGTGCAATAGGCTTGGCAGAGGTCAAATATCTAGGATATACTGTGAGGAGGGGGCTGGCCAAACCCCAAGTGAACAAAGTTGTGGCAATACAGAATTGTCCTCAGCCTGTTAGGAAGAAACAACTTATGGCATTCATGAGGATTGTCGTTACTTTATTCCCCATTTTACTACACGGTTGCCCCATTGATAGAATTGCTTAAGGTTAAAGTCCCAGACACAGTAAAAATGGAATACTGAGGAAAAGCAAACCTTTTTGGACTTGCCTACTGCTTTTATGTAGCAAGCCAGTACTCGTAACACCTAATTTTGAGAAGGATTTTTTTCCACAGACTGACGCATCAGAAGTTGGGCTTGGGGTTGTTCTCTCCCAGATGGTAGGTGATGAGGAACACCCTGTCCTGTATCTCAGTCATAAACTGCTACCCAGAGAACAGAAAATATGCAACAATGGAAAAAGAATGTATAGTAGTCAAATGGGCTACTGAGACACTGAAATACTATTTACTCAGCAGACAGTTTACACTGATTACGGACCACACTCCCCTAAAATGGATGCACATGAACAAGGAGAAAATTGCTAGTGTTACCAGATGGTTTCTGTCCTTACAGCCATTTAATTATAAAGCAAAATATAGAACAGGTTTGTTGCATGACAATACAGATGCTCTGTCCAGAGTCCACTGCCTCCCAGTGATGGCTACTCAAACCAGTGGTGCCAGGTTTGGGGGGGGGTGACAGAGTGGTAGATGGAATTTATGTCAGCAGAAGAATGGATAAAGCTCTGTTCCCTTTTTAGAAATGCTGAAATGGTTAAACAAATTTCTGGATGCATCCAGGTAGGGAGCTAATCAAACACAGAAAGTTCTGGAAGCATCCAGGTAGGCAGCTAATCAAACACAGCTGCAGTCAATGTTGACTAGGGGCAGTGGACAAAATCTACCTAGGCAACACACGAGAGAGAGAGAGAGAAAGAGAGAGAGAGAGGGGCCAGTGGAAAGTTGTAAGCTGTGCTGCAAATGGGGAGTTCAAGCCACAGAGAGCTTTAGAAAGGACTGTGGAGTTTGTAAGTGTACTTTATACTACCTGGAGGCTGGGAACCAGAGTAGCTGGTAACCAGAGGTAGTCAGGGCTTATTTTGTTTAGTTAGAACTCCAGACAGTAGTATGATTTTTTTTTTATTTTTTTTTTTTGTTAAAGGGGTTGTGATCCCAGTTAGCTGGAGACAAAGTTGCCTTAAATAAACTGCACTGTTTTATTTGACCTCAGACTGAGTATATTCTCCTTGAATGCACCTACCCCAGGGACATAACGGAGGTCACTCTACCACCGGTAAAACTAGCCAGAACTGCAACAGGGTGTAATGAGAAAGCCTTTTATGGGTATATAAACTCATTAAAACAAACCACATCAGTAGCGGAACCTCTTAGGAAAGAGAACTCCATCATCAGCACACCCTAGAAATGGCAGAAGAATTGAATGTATATTTTAGTTGTATATACACCATACAGGATAAAGCAACGACTACCCAAACACAAAAAAAAAATAACAATAAATCAAGCAGATACAAGAGAAAGGATTATAGAAAAAATAAAACAGGGCAAAAACAATTTGCCACCTAGTCCAGATGGTATAACAAGAAGTCTGCCAACATTATTGGGTATAAATGTTGCAGAAGCACTGTAAATCATCTTCTGCAAATCACTTAAAGAAGGTGTAGTCCTGAGGACTGGGAGAAGCAAACACAAAGAAAGGCCCCACATCTGATACCTCCAACTATAGACCAATCAGCTTCACATCTATGCCAGAAAAGATATTGAAGGCTCTAATAAAGGTGATGGTAAAGGCACATGGAGAGGGAAAACATCCTGTATAGGAAACAACATGGTTTCCATAAAGGCAGATCATGCACCACAAACTTATAAACCTTTTATGAGAAAGTAAGTGGTAAATTAGATAAAAATAATCCAGTGAATATTATCTACCTAGATTAAAAAAAAAAGCTTATGACTCAGTTCTACACTGGGCCATTATAGAAAAACTTGGTCATATCATATTGGGCATGATAAATCATTAATATACTGGATATTAAAATGGCTGACCAGCCCACACTCAGTGGGTTAAAATAAATGATTTGCTCTCAACAAAACGTCAGGTTACCAGTGGTGTTCCCCAGGGATCTGTTTTGGGTCTAATACATTTTGACATCTACACAGCAGATCTGGACAATAACCTAACTAGCTGGAGCTGTAAGTATGCAGATAATATGAAAAGGGGAGTTTGTACTACAAAAGAACAGATAGGTCTTATTTAAACAGACCTGGATACTATAATGCAATAGGCTAGGAAATGGGGGATGCAGTTTAACCTAGAAAAATGTGCGGTAATGCACATGGGAAAGAAAGATACTCTTCATAATAATAAGCTTGGGGAATATACTACTAGGCCCACAGAATGTGAAAAGGACCTGGGAATTTTTATAAATAACATCTTCGAGATGGATGGTCATTGTGGAGAGTTCATCATTAACATGAACCCAGTCTGGCAGAACATAAAATGTTCTATCAAAAGTAGAACATTTGACTTGGATTTTTCTTCTTGGGGGTTTGAGGGTGAATCCCACAGCTGCAGGTCCCCTCCCCCTTCCCAGTCACTAACAGAAGAATCTCCTCAGGGTCAAGGCACTGGCAACTGGTCAGGCGGATCTCTCCCAAAACCTGCATCACCAGGAACTAATTTTGTCTGGACTTGGATTAATTTAAAACCAGAGACTTTGTTCTTGCTTTGTAGAAAGCACCAAATTTGAAAGAGGCACCTGCATTTATTGGCCCTGCTGCCAGTGATGCTCAGACAGCGGGGACTTAATCCATTCCGAGCCCCACCAGCCTCAGCATTTGCCTTGGATTTTTCTTCTTGGTGGTTTGACGGGGAATCCCACTGCTGCGGATCCCCTCCTCCTTCCCGGACACTAACGGAAGAATCTCCTAGGGGTCAAGGTGCTGGCAACTGACCAGACGGACCTCTCCTGAAGTATGCATCACTGGGAACACATTTTGTCTGGGCTTGGATTAATTTAAAACCGGAGCCTTTGTTCTTGCTTGGTAGAAAGCCCCAAATTTGAAAGAGGCACCTGCATTCATTGGTCCTGCTGCCAGTGGCACTCGGATGGTGAATTTTGTCTGGACTTGGAATAATTTTCCCCACTTCCCACCTCATTCCCTCCTCCCCTTAAATGCATCTAAACCCCTCCCACCAACACGTATGGACCTATCCCGCTGTGCCTGCCATCTGGAATAATTACTCACTGTGTCTACATTGTGGGTGTCTGATAGTCAGCTGGATAAGTTATACTGTAATTCACTGTGTCTACATTGCTGGTGTCTGATAGTCAGCTATATAAGTTATACTGTAACTCTTGTTTTTACCAGTGGCTTAGGGATGGAATTGTTTTTGAGTTTCTCCTGCTATCCACAATGCTAGAAAACTGAACCTGTCAAACCAGTTGGTTAATGCCTATTGTATTGCTGTTTCTTCTGTTTCTGCAAAGTTGTACAACTTAGCCTAACCCTTTATGCACCCAATTTCCTGACCAAAATCTGATAAGACTGACATTCAATCCCTAATGCTGTCCAGCTGCCTAATTAAACCTAGAGATTTTACTTATCAGCTATCCCATTGTAAAGTATTATCCTGCCGTGGACAGACTTTCCCCTGCTCCTTTGCTACAGTACATACCTGATGTATCTTAAAACCTGAAGTTGCTGGATCTAATCTGATACTGGACCAGTCCCTCCCCACCTACTACCTCTAGAGTAGGGTGCACTTCTACCACTCTGAGGGGAAGCTTTTAACCCATTTACCGACCTGGCTCTATCATGCAGTGCTTGGGACTCATGTCAGCCCTTACCTATATGGCACTAATACTGGGGATTGACCAGCTCTATGCCTGGGGTTACAGTCCCTCGGATCCAGATATTAACCCTGGTCACCACTCCCCTGGATCCCCCAAAACCCAGGCAGTGGGGAGCAATGCATTATTACTATCCATGCATGGCTTAACCTGACATGGAAACTGTTACAATCTATTTTACCATCTCTCTTTGAGTGACTTAAGGAGGCTTCTCTCCACTCCCACCAGAATTATCAGATACCTTGCCTGGCTTAATCTTGCCTTGGGGGGGACATGGAGTCTAACCCTGGCCCCCACCCCTCTTAACTCCATACTCAGCAAATCTACTAGCCCTCACTGGACCAACAACAGGGGACTCAAAGTTGTACATATGAACATACGTAGCCTAAGGCATAAAATGCATGACCTTGAAGCCTGGACTGCGCTCTACAAACCCGATATACTCGCTGTGACTGAGACCTGGCTCAAACCCCACACCCTTCCTCATGAAGTTGACCTAGTTGGCTATAATGCATTGAGGTAGGACCGATTAGGGAAGAAAGGCGAGGGGGGGTTCTCATCTACACCAGGAGTAGTCTTAATGTTTTGCAGACTGACCACTCTCCCCTCTATGACTCTGTGAACGAGATAATTTTCTCAAAAGTGCTCCTCAGAGACACTAAACCCTTGTACGTAGGGTGTGTCTACCTCCCGCCCCAAACGGCTACATCTTCCCTTGAATCTCTAACTCATGCCTTGGCAGAACACTCCCTGGGGAGATGATTCTCTTGGGGGATTTTAACCTAAATTGGCTCACACTGGAGGCCTCCATCAGTAAGAACCCAGTACTCAATACCAATCTGACCCAAGTTATCGACCTGCCCACAAGGCACAATGCTGGGACTGGAAACCACTCATTACTTGACTGGGCCCTAGTATCAAGCCTGGACCGTATATAGTCTGTTGGGGTCATGGCAGACTCTTTGAGTGATCATTCACCAGTTTTCTGTATCTGGTCCAAGAGGGTTCCCAAACTACCTGTCAGGGTAATTGAAGCCAGAAACTACAGCAGATTATCTCCAGAAGATTTTTGCTCTGACCTACGTGCTGTAAACTGGGCTCCCCTAATCTCCCTCCCTACCCTGGATGAGGTGCTTGACTTTTTTACCAACACTTTTATGTCTGTGGTCAATGTGCACATCCCCCTTAAGAAACTAAAAGTGCAGGGTAAATGCCATAAATGGTTTAATCCTAGCCTCAAACATAGCATGCTGCTCTGGGACCAGGCCTGGGGACATTTCAAATCCTCTGGCCATAAAAATGACTGGGAGAGGTATAGAGAGCCGAGGAATAAATGCAAGAAAGCTTCCAAACAGGCTAAATCTAAATACCTGCGAGATCTCCAGTCTAGACACCTACGGGATCCTAAGAGATTCTGGGGCCAAATAAATCTGCTGTTAATGGGTGCCTCTAGTGCCCAAGAGGGAGCGCTCCTGGTTGACGATATCCTAATCAATGATTCCTCTATAGTTGCTTAAGCGTTTAGTGCTGCTTTCTCCATCCCAGTGGACTCAAACTCCCCATACCCTCTAGTGTCCCCAGCAACAGTGGTACTGCCTGGAATCACTCTAGACCCCAATTTTACTTTAAATTGGTCAAACCACCTGAGGTACTTCCTCTTCTATTACAAATCAACCCTGACTCCTCTCCGGGACATGACCTGCTTGAACCTAGACTTCTGCAGGCCGCTGCCCCAACTATCTCCCGCCCTGTCACCATGCTTATCAACAGGTCCTTCCTTGAAGGAACAGTTCCAAGTAAATGGAAGGTTGCAACCATTGTCCCCATTCACAAAAAAGGGCCCCAGGACAATGTGGGGAACTACAGGCCCATCTCTATTCTCTGCCCTCTCGCTAAGGTACAGGAGAGATTGGTCTACAATCAAATACAGGACTACCTCAAAAGGCATTTACTCCTAGCTGACATTCAACATGACTTTAGGAAAGGCCATGGAACCGACACAGCCCTAATCCAGGTCACATCGGACATCCTTGATGCAATGGACCAGGGCTCCCCAAAGAAGGCTCTATTCATTGACCCTTCAAAGGCATTTGACTTGGTCAGCCATGAACTTCTCTACAAACTTCACCTACCAGGACTGGACGGGATCTCTGTTTCATGGTTCGAGAGCTATATGCTCAACTGAACCCAAAACGTCCTGTGGAGGGGAGCCCAGTCTAGTGCTAAAGCTGTAATCATCAGAGCACCCCAGGGTTCAATTCTGACTCCCCTGTTATTTACCCTCTTTGTCAAAGACATGGAAGGGGTTTGAGAGCTGAACAACCGCATCCTCTATGCAGATGACACTGTCATCTACTGCAGTGATCTGCTTCCTAGCATAATCAATACCAACCTCCGGACCAGTCTAGTTGCACTTGAAGCCTAGTTCTCCTCCAACTCACTTGTGCTGAATGAAGAGAAAATGAAGGCAGTCATGTTTGGGTCTAGACGCATTGGAATGGACAGGCATGGCATGCTTCAGCTTCACATGGCCCAAGAGAAGAGAGTGGAGGTCACGGACAAGGTCAAGTACCTCAGGATCCTGCTTGATCAGAAGATGTCCTACCAACCTCACATTGACTCTGTAGTAAAGTCCACCCACCAGAATTTAGGACTTCTCTACAGGCTGGTAAACCCTCTTTCTAGCGAGGCTGGGTATGCCATAGCCAACTGCACCCTACTCCCCTCGCTCCCTTCTCTATGGGACTCCAGTGCTGCAGTTCCTTAGGAAGGGCGAACTAAGAAAACTGACTATGCTCTATCATAGGGTTGCTCATTTCACTACCAACTCCCTTCCTAGGAGGCACCACTGTGAGGTCCTTGCTGATTTCCACTGGCCTACTATATGACATAAACTGGCCTGCTCCTCTCTATGTTTGACCTTTAAATTTACCATTGTTGGCCCTTCTCCTCACCTGCATGGTCTGCTCAACCCCAAGGTCCAGGAATTGAGATCCTCCACAGACCATCCCCTTGACATCCCTCGAGTCCGAATAAACTCCAGCAAGCGCTTCTTTCGATATGCTGCCCCGCACCTATGTAACCCTCTCCCTGTGGATCTAGCAAACTGTCACACTCTTCAAGGATTTAAGTCTGGCTTGAAAGTATACCTGCTGGAGCTTCGTCTCTGTTGCTGTAATCATTAGCTCCCACTTTATGAACCTATGGTAAGACTATATTATCCTGCTTATTGCTGTTACTACCTCTCCCTCTAAGAATTGTGTGTTAAGTTGTCACGCGTACGATGTAACGTTACACTAAATTTGTGTATATAACTGACACACTCTGTAATGTACTCTGGGCCGGATATTCAAAAGGGTTGCACCATGCGCAATAGGGTTGCACCAGAGCAAGTCCGAAACTGCGCCATACTGCGATATTCAGCGGGAGGCATTTGCGTCACCGAAAGACATTGAGCTTATTGTGCTTAATGCAAATGAAGGCATGCGCAACCAAAGGGGTGGATCCATGCATAAAGAGCGCAATGCGATATTCAAAGGTTTGCTCAATGCAATCGCAGAACAGCCGGAAGGTGCGCCACAGCGGAAAGGAGCCAAGATAAAAAGGCTCAAGGAAGAGGCACAAGAACGCAACAAGGATGCCAAGCGAGCCAGAGAGAGAGAGAGAGAGAGGCAGCAAGAGGGAGAAAGAGGGCAGGCCAGGGAGTGTTCAGGCAAACAAAAGCAAGGGAAGGTGTGTGGACCACAGGCTGCAGAGGCCAGCAGGTGTACCCGGTGCAGTGGAGGTAGCAGTCAGGATAGCGGGGGTAACAGAGCAAGATCAGCCGTGGGGAGGACAGAAGCCAGGGAGATGGACAGTGCCAGCTTCCACATGGAAGCTGTAATGAGGGGTTGAGAAGGCATGCTGCAGGGGGACGTGGCTGTGGAAAGGCCCGTCGGCGGTACGCCCCCAACAGGCAGTACTGTGCCCGCATCAGCTTTGAGCTGTACATGGATGTAGAGATCGTGGGCTGGTACCACCTGAACAGGGCAATACTGAGGTGGCTCTGTGAGCTGTGCAGTGATGTGATGCAGGCACCCACACGACGGAGTCACGCTCTGTCAGTGGAGACCAAGGTGACAGCCTGCATGTGCCTGCTCAACACGGGCACCTTCCAGAGGCTGACGGGACACCACAGGCATCACAGAGTCGGCCACGTCATGCATCCTCACCCAATTCCTCAGCACACTGCTGCCACATGCTGCGGAGCACATCCATTTCCCCAGCACCACGGCAGAGCATACAGCAAACATGCAGGAGTTCCACAGGGTAGCACGCATGCCTGGTGTGCTAGGGGCAATAAACTGCACCCATGTGGCCATTCTTACACCACCCGGCCCCGATGAGGCTGCCTACAGAAACAGGAAGGGCTTCTCGAGTGTCAACTGCCAGGTGGTGTGTGATGCCAGTGGGCGCATAATCAATGTCTGTGCCACACACCGTGGTGGAGCACATGATTCCTTCATATGGCATCAGTCCGCACTGTGCCATCGATTCAAGAGTGGGAATATCCCCACAGGCCATCTAGTGGGTGAGTACACATGTGGGAATGGCAATGTTGGGTCAAGGGTTGGAAAGCCACAGGTGCCATGATAGTGGCATACAGAGATGTGTGCAAAATAGAAACATAGAAACATAGAATTTGATGGCAGATAAGGACCGCTTGGCCCACCCAGTCTGCCCATTTCCCTACCTACTGGATAAGCTTCAGATCCTAGTTAACCAGCAGCCTACTTCTTCCTACCCCCACCCCCCATAATTGCCTTATGACTATCCCATGCATGCTTGAATTCCACCACTGATTTTGACTCCACAACCTCCTCCGGAAGGCTGTTCCATGCATCCACAACCCACTCTGTGAAAAAATACTTCCTTAAATTACCTCTGAGCCGCCTCTATCTTCAAATTGTGCCTCTTGTTCTTGCACACCACTTTTTGAAAGATGCTACCTCTTGGACTTTGTTGATTCCTTGAGGTACTTGAAAGTTTCTATCATGTCCCTCCCTCCTCCTTTCCTCGAGGCTATACATATTAAGCTCCTAAGTCTCTCTTCATATGTCTTCCAGTGCAGACCCTGCACCATTTTAGTTGCCCTCCTCTGGACAGCTTCCATCCTGTCTATGTCTTTGTGGAGACTGGGTCTTCAGAACTGCACACAGTATTCCAGATGGGGTCTCACCAGCTGTCTGTACAGAGGGATAATAACGTCCTGTTTTCTACTGGTGATGCCTCTCCCTATGCATCCCAGTATCCCCCCAGCCCTCCTTGCTGCTCTTTCACATTGCTTGCCCATCTTTAGGTCATCTGATATGACTACCCCCAGGTCCCTTTCCATTCTTCTTGTTGTTAGTATCTCACCCCCCATTGTGTACTCTTCCCCTGGGTTTTTGTTTCCCAGGTGCATTACCTTGCACTTCTTAGCATTGAATCTAAGCTGCCATACATTTGACCATTCCTCTAACCTGCCAAGTCCCTTCTCATCCTTTCCACCCCACCCTGTGCATCAACTCTGTTGCAGATCTTAGTGTCATCTGCAGAGACATACTTTTCTTCCAGTCCTCTGCAATGTCGCTATAAAGACATTGAAGAGGCCGGTCCTAATACTGAACCCTCGTGTACCCCACTAGTAACCCTCCTTTCTTCTGAGGACTCCATTTACTATAACCTCTGTGTCCTATTCTCCAGCCAATTTTACCCAGGCTGTCATCTTGGGACCCACTCCCAGGCTGGCTAACTTGTATATTAATCTTTGTGTGGGACTGTGTCAAATGCCTTGCTAAAGTCTAGGTAGGCCATGTCCACAGCCCCGCCTCTGATCTACTACTTTGGTCACCCAGTCAAAGAAATCTATCAGATCTGTCTGGCATGACCTTCCCGCTGTGAATCCATGCTGCCTAGGGTCCTGTGCCCTCTGGCCTCTAGATACTGACAATTCTTTCCTTTAGAAGTGATTCCATCATTTTCCTATCACTGAGGTTAAACTAACAGGTCTATAGTTTCCTGCTTCTGCCTTGCTCCCACTTTTGTGAAGGGAATCACATCTGCCCTCCTCCAGTCCTCTGGTACCACCTCATCCTCCCATGATTTGTTAAAAGGGTAGTCAGTGGTGTCACTAGTTCTACCCTTAGTTCTTTAGAATTCTGGGATGAATCCCATCAGGCCCCATTGCTTTGTCCACCTTCAGTTTTAAGAGTTCTTTCAGAACCCTTTCTTCTGTAAATGGGCGGTATCAACTTCTGTATCCAGTGTTACTACTGTTTGTTTTATGTACCTCCCTCTTCCTTTGTAAATACTGAGCAAAATATTTGTTTAGTATCTCTGCCTTTTCATAGTCTCCTCTGCCCACCCTCCCTCCCTTTATTAAGCCTCACTATACCTCCTTGGTCTTCCTTCGCTTCCTGATGTACCTATAAAGGTTTTATCCCTTCTTAACTGAGTGGGCTATCTTTTCCTTGGTTTGGCCTTTGCTGTTCTGACTGCCTTCCCAGCCTCCTTTTGCTTTAACTGATACAGTTCTCTGTCCTGCTTCTTCTACGATTCCTTGTACTTCCTGAATGCTTTCTTTTCTCTTGAACCTTCACTGCCACTTCCTTTGAGAACCATAGTGGTTTCTTACATCGTCTTGTTTTGTTTATTTGCTTCACACAAAGGCTCGTTACCTCTGTGATGGCAGTTTTTATTATTCCCCATTGTTCTTCCACCCAGTCCTTCCTGCCCATTTGCTAGTGCATTCCTTAGGCACTCACCCATTTTGGCAAAGTCAGCCCTCCTAAAGTCCAGTACTTTTGTCTTTGTATGGCTTGACTCTATTACTGTGTTTATTGTGAACCATACTGTTCGATGGTCACTAGTTCCCAGATGGCTACCCACTTCTACATCTGTGATCCTCTCCATCTCCATTTGAGAGTATCAAGTCATATTGCTCCCTCTTGAGTGGGCTCCAGTACTAGTTGTCTAAGGCATGCCCCTGTAGGGCATCTAGAATAACTGCACTCTTCGGTGGCAGCTGCAACTGCACTCCAGTTAACATCTAGCATATTCAGATCACCCATCAGCAATATCTCCCTTTTTCTGCCATTCTAAGTATACTTTCTATCATTTCCTTGTCCATTTCCTCCCCCTGAGAAGGGGGTCAGTATACAACCCCTGTGCGGATTGTGGTGCCATTGCCTGTCTCCAAATTTACCCACAGTGCTTCTTCTCCTCCCTGTTTACCCTTTTGTTCTGTTGCTTTGATTCCTTCCCTTATGTAAAGAACTACTCCTCCTCCTCTTTTACCCTCCCTGTCCCTCCTGTAGATAGTGTATCCTGGTATGTTTACATCCCAGTCATGGTTTTGTGTGTACCATGTTTCTGTGACTGCCACGATATCCAGATGTTCCTCCTCCATCAAGGCCACTAATTCAGGAAGCTTGTTACCTAGACTACAGGCATTGGTACTCATTGCTCTCCATTTTTTGATGGCACATGTTACCAAGCACCACCATCTCCACACAGGTGACTGCAGATACCCACTCCGACCCTGGCTGCTCACACCCTACTGGTGCCCCACGACCCCATCGCAGCAACGCTACAATGAGGCACATGCCGCTACACGCAACATCATAGAGCGGGTGTTTGGGATGCTGAAGGCACGATTCTGATGCCTAGACACCTCTGGCAGTGCGCTACATTACAGCCCCTCAAAGGCCTGTGCGATATTCCTGGCCTGTTGTATCCTGCACAACATGGCCAAAGACTGTGGGATAGCTGTACAGGTCGAGGAGGGGGACAGCGATGGGGACACCAGTGACGCCGGCGATGATGGTGATGAGCAGCCCCCCTTGGACGGTGGAACCCCCGACTGATCCGGCAGGCACAGCTGCACCGGGACACCATCACGGAGGAGCATTTCACACAACACAGGTAAGTCAAGGGGCCATGTGCAACCAACACTGTCTAGGCACAACCCACAGGCACACAGGGCAACACACCAGGGGTGCATTACGGCAAGGGGAGTGGAAGGGTCCAGGTGCACAAACACACCATCGGGGGGTGAATAGTTACATGCTATATGGACATACACACACACACACACACACACACACACCAGGCACAAAGCGTACGTGGGCAGGTGCACAGCAGAGCAGGAACAGACATGGCAAACACACAGATCCACGGACCACCCACACCACCTGTACTGTCCAAGTACGTGTGTCAGAAGCTGGGCACCCTTGCACCTTGGTGTACAGTACAATGCAGGCATCATCATGCACACGCATCTGTGGACAGCAGTCGGGTGGGTGTGCAGGTGGTCCGTGTGTTGGCGTGTTGGGCAGGGCACCCACCTGTGCACTGCCCACCATGACACACATTGCACACATGGCAGCACCAGACAGGGCCTGCACTGGGAGACAGGTCAGTCAGGTGGCACTGTGCCACGGCCACCTCAGATGCGTGGGCGGCCCCACCGTGACCCAGCAGCACTGGCAGGCTGAGCATGGGCCACATGGGGTGGCACTGATGTACCACCAGGGGTCCCACTGCGCGAGCGCGACCTCACCCGCACAGGGGTCTGCAGCATGCCAAACATACCTGCACCAGGTGTGCTCGGGATGCCCACAGCAGAACCCGGCGTCAACAGGCTGGGTGTCGCACGACGCCGGTAATGTGGAGTGGAGAGCGTACTATGTGGGGTGTGTGGTACAGGGGCATCTGACTGTGTGCCCAATGTGGCCACGACACCAACCACTGCCTGGGTCAGCCTGTCAATGGCGGCGGTCACATCCATCCGCATTTGGACCATCTCTGCAAGGATACTTGCATTGTCACTACTGTTCTGCTCCACAGCCACACACAGTTCCTCCATGGACGTTGCAAGCCGCATCTGCTGCTGTACCGATGCCCGCAGCAGCCGGGTGTGCTCATCAAATGGGTTGTCTGCCCCATAGGCAATCTCTCCCCCAAGGTGTGGAAGGCCCTGATGTTCAACACCCCTTGAGGGTGAGTGCTGTTCACCAGGACCAGGTATGGCCTTGGCAACAGGCGGTGTGCATGGGCCACCGCTGAACCCTGTACCCCCAGACCTGGTGGGTGACTGCTGCTGCTGCCCCCCCAACTGCTGTGCCCCAGGGTCCAGTCATTCCACCGCTGTGTCCGCAACAGTGCCAGAGGTCTGCACAACCACCGGTGCTGCCCCACCGGTGCTGACAGGCACAGCTTGGGACTGTGCTGACGTGCTGGCACACACGTTGGCACCAGCTAGGTCCAGGGGCATGTGCTGTCCTGCTGTTTGTCCGTCATGTGACACACACATGTCACTGCCCATTGCAGTCCTTGCATCATCAATGGTGCAGATCTGCGCAACAGCTACAGTCACAGTGTGCTGGGACACAGGATGTGCACCCCCCACACCTGACTCACCGACACCCAAGATGGCAGCCAGGCATGTACAGTGCTGCAGAGCAAGCCAGCTGGATGCAGAGGTGGATGAACCCTCCTCCAACTCCAGCAGGTCGTCCACACTGCTTGGACCCACCACCACTGTCCCATGCAGCCACACAGGATCTGTAACAGAAAGTGAGAACATGTTAGTGCATGTGATCACCTCCCCCACCACCACTACCATGTCATACCGTGCAGTGCTGGGCTTCCACCTGTCTGGAAGCCACCTCCAGGTACGCCCTCGATGGCACTACACTGCATGGATGCAGCCAGTCGGTCCTCCACCGGGGTCAGCTGCACCACCTCTGGCTGGCCCCCGCCCGTGGCTGTGCGCGCCACCCTGAGGGCTGCCACCTCTCCTTAACCCGTCTTTTGTCGGTCCCCATCTTCTTTTTGCATTCCTGCATGGAGTGCTGGTGGCTTCCGTGCAGGTTTACAGCACGTGCTACCTCCACCCATGCAGCAGCATGGGCCTGCGGGGTGCCCCGCCGTCCACTGAGAAGTGGCTCCTCTTCCAGGTAGGCCTGGAAGAGTGCCTCAGTCTCAGCCTTCGTGAAGTTTGGCCTCCTCTTTCGCCCACCATCATCATCATCACCCGGTCCGTGTTCAGCCATTTTGGTCTGTATGGGTGCAAGTGGACACCTGTCACTGTGCAGTTTACAGCATTATCCCATGACCATAGCCCAGAACGTCACACAGCATGCAACTCACCTCTCAGCTGCAGTAACCAAATCTGGCCACCGAAGACCACCGTCGCGCATTTGTAGTGCAATGCATGCAAATTAGGCGTGGAGCAACTTTAATGAGATGCAAATCGCGTCACTGTGCCTTTGAATGGCTGATCAGTTGATTTGCATATGTCAGCTGAATATCGCGCTGTTGCGCTTTGCGCAGTAGGGTTGATACTGCTGAGCCAATGGAGCATGTATGTGACTGCGTAGTACACCACATTGCGCATGCCTGGGTAGCTTACACAGGCGTCTGCCATGCTGCTGATGTGCTGTGCACGATGAGCAATGCAGGACATGGCCACCAATGTGCCAGTGGCGCTGCAGCGCTGGTCACCTCATAGCACTGTGTCACAACTGCGCAATAGTACACTGTGGCACTGACACACAGGTGACCGATTGCGCAGGACGTGTAGACGTCCGATGGTGCTGTGCGTGGCCTTGCGCCACAAACCCCTGACCTTGTGCCTGACCTTTGCCCCCTGGTGCTGTTCGTCTGGCATGTGTCCGGCTCTGTCGCGCTGTTCGGTGACAGCGCAATGTGAACTGACGGCGCTATACGAACAGCGTGATAGGAACTAATGGTGTTCTATTGTGCAACATTTCCACGTGGGGTTGCCGTGCTGCGGGGTGCCATATTGCCTACTATACAACTCCAGTAATGGCACGCAGGAGAGCTCCACAGTGGAGTCCGTTGGAGGTGGCCAACCTGGTGGCTGTGGTGGAGCCTCACTTTGGCCCACTGTTTGGGGGAGAACCCCTCAACATGGCACGCACCCATGTGTGGCAGCAGGTGGCCACTGCACTGGAGCAGGTCACAGGGCAGTGCAGGACGGCAGAACAGTGCAGGCACCGCTATAATGACCTCCGCAGGAGGGAGCAGGCACTGCTGGAACGCCTCAGGTCCCGTGCCAGGAGGGGCATTGTGCCTAGGCTAGGTGGGTGACCCATCTATGCACCTGTATTGTCCATAGGGGTGTGACTGTGTTTTGCTGGCAGTGCATGGGGGAGGGCTCTACCATGGTTGGCTGTGTCAGTGTGTGCAGGTGTGTGATGCATGGGTCTGGCTGTGTGGGCAGGCACACTCACTGGGACAGGGGGCTGTCTGCTTTGGGTTCACACTGATGTGTTTCTCAACATTTGTCTCCCACAGGCGTGGAGGAGCGGAGGCAGGCCCGGGCTGAGGAGGGCCATGACGGGGCACAGGTGGCAGCCAGATGTGGCATGATGGTTGGGCCACAGTGGCAGGAGCAGCAGCAGCAGCCACAGCTGCTTGATGAGGGTGAGTGTCATTGCATCATGGATGCTATTGCATGCTGGTGGGGGGGGCATGACCACCAGCCATGGACAACACATCCATGCATGACACAAGTGACAGTCATCACTGTCCAGTGTCACTGCATGTCTGTGTGTGTGTGTCACTGGTGGTCCATGCATGCACTGGGCAAACGGCTGTAGAACTAGCATCCCACCATGTTGCCACGTCACTTGACAGCCTTGGTTGTGCTGTGATGGACATGGGCAGTGTGTGCGTGCAGTGGTACACATAGCTGGTGCTGCCTGGTTGGGCGTGTCATGTGCACGGTCACTGTGGGTGGGTGCATACCATCACAGGTGCAGGGCACTTGGCTATATGCCTTGCATGATGGGTGGGATTCAGGGATATGGACAGTCACAGCCATTGACTCTGTTCCCTTGTCCTAGGTATCCAACTTCTGCGTCGCATGGAACGTTCCCTGCAGCGGCTGATGTGGGTGTCGATTGCCACACTGGACATTCTTGTGGACATGCAGTGCCATGGCGTGAGGCACCGTAGGAGGCCCCGGGACCAGCAACAGGCAGCAGGAGGGCAGCCTGCCAGGCGCTAGCTGTGCATCACATTCCCACTTCACCCATCCCTCACACCCTGCCTTCCCTCTCCCAGTTGTTCACCCCTACCCCTTACCCACTCCTACCTTGTACTCCTACCCCCCCTTGTATTGTAAATATGTAAATAGTTCTTTTTGTTCCTTTTGGTGTTGTACATTTATTGGTTTTAATATATATATATTTTGTTACAAATACTGTGGTGGTCTCTGATTTGAAGCTGGCTATGGGTGCTCAGTTGCAGTGGTGTGCATGGCATCTGGGATGGTATTGTCCTGGGTTGTGTGTGTGTGTGTGTGTGTGTGCATGGGGAGGTGTCTCCGGTGTGGGAGTGGCTTTCAGTCGGTCTTGCTGTCTGCTGCCGCCCACTGCTGGGTGCTCATGGTGGGTCTGGCTTGTATGGTTCTGTGGTACACAAGGTTGCAGTGTGCCGGGGGGGATGCATGGGGATTCCTGCAGTGATAGTCACTGCACATGGGTGGTGTCTTGGGGTCACAGTGCAGGGTGTGCTATACACAAGGGGGGGGCTGCTGTGCACTGTGGTTGTCGACCCCCTATGTGTGGCAGTCTTAGCCTGCCAGTGGATGTGCTGGGGCAACATGGCCTTGCTGTGCTTTGTTGGCTTGTCCCCATGGGCCAGTGGATATTCCATCCCTCCCCCAGTGATGCTGTGCTTAGGGTGTGGGGGTGTATTGTTAGTTCTGCTTTGTGTTCCTGTGCCCATCTGTGGCATGGGTGGTGGGCCCCAACCTACCTCCCTGGTTGTGCAGTTCCATTGCTCTGCTGCTGGGGGGCTCTCTGCTTGCACTATGGCACCTCTGGACTGCTCAGCTGGGCTGGCCTTGTTGCGCTATGGCACATCCTATGTGCTCAGCTTCCCCTTCCTGGTTGCGCTATGGTGCAGGTTGTGCAATATTCAGACATTGGCTGGATGCACAATTGGCCTTGCTCCATGTTTGAATATCGCGTCTATTGCGCATGTGCGCAATGGACTTGTGCTTGCTCCTGCTCTTGTGCACATTGTGGGTGCAGTTTGAATATCCGGCCCTCTATGCCTTATCCAACGAATGTGTATTCAACAGTATACTCCTGCCAGTGTATGTAATCTATGTTTGTAACTAATCTGGGTCACTCCTGGAAAAGGGACCTCCAGTCTCAGCGAGCTTACCAGGTTATCAAAATCTAAATAAATAAATAGAGACAAGACAGTTATCGCACCACTGTATAGGGCATACATGAGGCCATTAATGGACTATGGCACTCAGTTCTGTGCACTGTATAAGAAAAAGGATATACCATAAAAGCCATTGAGAGGGTGCAAAGGAGAATAACCAAATCTGTCAAAGGTGTAAGGGAGCTGACATACATGGTGAGACTAGGTGGGATAAAACTTCAGACCCTGGAAATCTAGATGACTTAGAGGAGACATGTTCATGTTTGATGTCATGAACAACCCAGAACAACTGGTAGACCTCTGTTTCAAATTCAGACAAGACATCAGGACAAGAGGGCATCCTCGCCAAACAGAGTTGAACATATTTAGAAGTACCAGAAGGAAAAATATTTCTATATGCAGAGTGTGGTGGGAACTTGGAATAGTTACCCCGGAGGCGGTTATAAGTAAAAACAAAAAACTCTTTAAAAGGATCCTAGACACCTATATTGCAAAACAAAACTCTAAAATACTACCACTGAATTAGTGAGGGAGTAGTTCACATAGGTCTCTCACCTTCATCTACTCATACAAACCTTAGCATTAACCTTAGTGTAGTCTGCCCAGAGTTCCAATCTGCTCAGGGACCTATTGTCACTACAGGGTTTTATCCATCCTTAGAAAATGGGTTGTTGAAATTAGGGCTGCGTGGACTGTTCCTCCTAAAATCCAGACCCCTAGACTGAACCCTGAATCCACAGACCCGGATAAATATGGACTTCACCGCAGAGGTCTGGTTCCGGGTCCGTGGAAAGCAGGGCTTCTTTTCTGCATGCCTGGTGCCCCATGGAGGAGCGGTAAGGAGGAACAGATGGCAGTAGGTGAACCAAAAAGACTGAGGAGAGGAGTGGAGCTGAACCCAGGTGCAGGAGGATCACACATCACAGTCACGTGTAGTGCGGTGGAGATCTGAGCGTGGGCTACAGCTGCTGTGGTCAGTCAGTCGGTGACTCTCAGGGTCAGTTGTTAGTCTTGTTCTCAGAGTGGAGATCGGTAAGTAGTACCTGACAAACTGCCTAGTCCTGTAGCCTATCCTATGTGGGTTTGGAACATATTGAATACCAGAAAAAGGGGAGAGGAGAGTTGTGTGTATAGGCCCAGGGCAAAGGCAGGCTGAAAAAAGAAATAGTTGACTTGTGCCAGAGGGGAAAGTGAGAAAGACTACTGGGGGCCAAAGAGAAATGTTATAGTTACGGAAATCACAAATAAAGTTTATTCTTGGCCCCTGTGTGGCTGTGTGGCTCTATATGTGTGTGTGTGTGTGTGTGTGTGTGTGTGTGTGTGTGTGTGTGTGTGTGTGCATGCAGCACAGGGCAAGAGCAGGCTGGTAAAATAAATATTTGACTTATGCCACCATCCAGAGGAGAAAATAAGAGAGAGAGAGAGAGAGAGAGAGAGAGAGGAGACTATTGGGGCCAAAGAGAATTGTTACAGTCACAGAAATCACAAATAAATGTTATTCTTGGGACCAGGATGGCTGTGTATGTACACAGTGCAAGAGCAGGCTAGCAAAATAAGTCTTTGACTTGTGCCACTATCCAGAGGAGGAAAAAAGAGAGAGAGTGTCTACTGGGGGGCAAGGAGAAATGTTATAGTTCTAGAAATTGCAAATAAAGTTTATTCTTGGCCCCATCGTGGCTGTGTGTGTACGCAGGGCAAGAACAGACTGGCAAAATAAATATTTGACTTGTGCCATCCAGAAGAGAAAGAGAGAGAGAGAGAGAGAGAGAGACTACTGGGGGCGAAAGAGAAATTTTACAGTCACAGAAATCACAAATAAAGAAATTAATCTTGGCCTCGGTGTGGCTGAGCAGTGTGTATTGTGTATACACTGTACAGGACAGGCAGGAAGGAAGGCAAAATAGTGCTTGCAACTATCTGTCTCTCTCCCTGCCTCCCTCTGTCTTTCTCTCTCTCTCTCTCTCTCTCTCTCTCTCTCTTTCTGTCTCTCCCAGCACATTCATGTCACAGGTGTGAGCAGGATATGCCACCAGTAGAACCCAGTCATGAAGCAGCTAGCAGTTATTGCTTTTATTTAGCAGTTTTACTGTCATTTTGTATACAAATCATGCATTAAATTTTTTCCTTTTGGCCTCTGTGTTGAATATGACCAACTTTGGCCACTTTTCTACATTTTATCATGTTTCTATCATGAAGTCCATCTTCTTCCAAGTTGTGTACAGGGAGTGCTTGGAAACAACTGAGAAGCCGCGTGGAATATACTATTTTGGACTAAATATCAGTAACTAATCGCTCTCTCTCTCTCTTGCTTACATCTGAGAGAAGTTTTCCTCACTTTTAAAGTGATATTGCTTTGTGTTTGTTTTAGTTTTTAATTCAGGAAGGGTTTTTTTAAAAACTGCTTATCTTGTCAACATCCTCAGAAGGGCTGAAATAACTGCATATTGATTTTCCTTTGTGGCTAACAAACCACCCGGCTGTTTTGGGGCTGGAGAGGTTTACCTGTGTCTGACTTGGATGTCTGGATTTTTCTCTGTTTGATTAGCAGGGTACTTTCTCTGTCAAATTGTTGTGTAGGGTATATTGCTGACAGGAAGGCACTCATCTTAGCGGTGGGTGAGAGCTTTTAGTTGATTGTTTTGTGAGGACACAGTTTAGGCCCAACCCCTTCCCACCCCTCACCCCACCCACCCTGGAAATAGTTCCTTTATACCTGAGGTTCTGACATCATTTCCTCGAGTGCAAGGTGCAAGGTGCATGGTGCATTTCATTGTCATATCCTCTCTAGCACACTGCACTGACAATATAAGCATACACATTGTATAATATGTATATATATATTTCTATATAACAAATCACACATGCACACACACAAATAAAATAAAAAAAACTAGATAAACATGTGGGGAGTAGTGCAATGTAATGGCTGTGGGGCAGCAGTCTTCCGGGAGACTTTCTGGAGGCTGAGATGCTGCCCTATTTGCAGACAACTATCTGCCATGAGGAGGAAGTTGCCCGTCTCAGGCCACACTAGACAGTAGTAAGGAAACCTTCCCCAGGCCACACTGGACAGTAGGAAGGGACCTCCCCATCCAGGGAGCACTAGCACCACCACCACTACCTCAGAGGTTACAAGAAAGCACAGCAGTTGGACCACAGTAGGCTCAGGGAGGGTGAGGAGGGTGGAACAGAGGCACACCCAGTCAATTGTTCCACTCCACAATCCATACACCATTCTGGGGGAGCATAGCTCCCCTATGGATGCACCTGCAGAGAAGACTGATGATAACTGTCACAAGGGAGGCCCACAGGAAGAAGGCAGAGGAAACCACAGGGAAAGGAAGTAGCTCCTGATGGGGGACTCAATTATTAGGGGTATAGAACTGGGGGAGCTGGGAAACTGAAGTAAGGTGCCTGCCTGTGCCATGGCTTGGAGGGACAGGAAGTGCATCCTCAAGATCACAAGAACAGTTGCAAGGGGATTCTGAGCTGGAGCAATTGTCCACCTAGGGACAAATGACTTTGGCTCATCATGAGTTTAGAGCAGTGCAGGAGGACATTGCAGAGTTGGAGAGGGACCTAAGACAAGTAGCACACACAGTATCCTTCTCAGAGGTGCTGCCTGTCAAAAGCATGGGGAGGCAAGGGTAATTGGCACCATGCAGTTTAATGAATGGTTGAAAGAATGGTGTGGAGCACAGGGGTTTGGCTTCATTGGGGACTGGGGTTCCACCTGGAGGGACACCAGCCTATACTGGTAGGATAGTCTGCATCTGTCCAGGAAGGGAACAAGTCTTTTGAGCAATCAGTTTAAATGCTTCATTGGCAAGCTTTTAAACTAGTCAAAGGGGGAGGCACTGACAAGCAGCAGGAAAATCCCAGCCTCTTCCTACAAAACAGGGTACTAAATAAGAAAAAGACCGACGTAGAATGGTCAGTGGGGGAAGCTGCAACAGAAGGTAAAGCCATCAAAAAATGGAGAGCAATGAGTACCAATGCCCGTAGTCTGGGTAACAAGCTTCCTGAATTAGTGGCCTTGATGGAAGAGGAACATCTGGAAATCGTGGCAGTCAGAGAAACATGGTACACACAAAACCATGACTGGGACATAAACATACCAGGATACACTGTCTACAGGAGGGACAGGGAGGGTAAAAGAGGAAGAGGAGGAGTTCTTTACATAAGGGAAGGAATAAAAGCAACAGAACAAAAGGGTAAACAGGGAGGAGAAGAAGCACTGTGGGTAAATTTGGAGACAGACAATGGCACCACAATACGCACAGGGTTAGATACAGACTTCTTCTCAGGGGAGGAAATGGACAGGGAAATGATAGAAAGTATACTTAGAATGGCAGAAAAGGGGAGATATTGCTGATGGGTGATATGAATATGCCAGATGTTAACTGGAGTGCAGTTGCAGCTGCCACTTCAAGGGTGCAGTTATTCTAGATGCCCTACAGGGGCATGCCTTAGACAGCTAGTACTGGAGCCCACCGAGAGGGAGCAATATTAGACTTGATTCTCTCAAATGGAGATGGGAGAGGATCACAGATGTAAAAGTGGGTAGCTATCTGGGAACCATGACCATCAAACAGTATGGTTCACAATAAACACAGCAATAGAGTCAAGCCATACAAAGACAAAAGTATGGACTTTAGGAGGGCTGACTTTGCAAAATGGGTGAGTGCCTAAGGAATGCACTAGCAAATGGGCAGGAAGGAGGGTGGAAGAACAATGGGGAATAATAAAACTGCCATCACAGAGGTAACAGCCTTGTGTGAAGCAAATAAACAAAACAAGACGATGTAAGAAACCACTATGGTTCTCAAAGGAAGTGGCAGGGAAGGTTCAAGAGAAAAAGAAAGCATTCAGGAAGTACAAGGAATCTCAGAAGGAGCAGGACAGAGAACTGTATCAGTTAAAGCAAAAGGAGGCTGGGAAGGCAGTCAGAATAGCAAAGGCCCAAACCGAGGAAAAGATAGCCAACTCAGTTAAGAAGGGGATAAAACCTTTATAGGTACATCAGGGAGCAAAGGAAGACCAAGGGAGGGGGTAGTGAGGCTTAATAAAGGGGAGGAGGGTGGGCAGAGGAGACTGCGAAAGGCAGAGATACTAAACAAATATTTTTGCTCAGTATTTACAAATGAAGAGGGGAGGTACATAAAACAAACAGTAGTAACACTCTGGATGCAGAAGTTGATACCAGCCCATTTACAGAAGAAAGGGTTCTGAAAGAACTCTTAAAACTGAAGGTGGACAAAGCAATCGGCCTGATGGGATTCATCCCAGAATTTAAAAGAGCTAAGGGTAGAACTAGTGACACCACTGACTACCCTTTTAACAAATCATGGGAGGATGGGGTGGTACCCGAGGACTGGAGGAGGCAGATGTGATTCCCTGCTCACAAAAGTGGGAGCAGGGCAGAAGCAGGAAACTACAGACCTGTTAGTTTAACCTCAGTGATAGGGAAAATGATGGAATCACTTCTGAAGGAAAGAATTGTCGAGTATCTAGAGGCCAGAGGGGCACAGGACCCTAGGCAGCATGGATTCACAGCGGGAAAGTCATGCCAGACAAATCTGATAGATTTCTTTGACTGGGTGACCAAAGTAGTAGATCAGGGCGGGGCTGTGGACATGGCCTACCTAGACTTTAGCAAGGCATTTGACACAGTCCCACACAAAAGATTAATATACAAGTTAGCCAGCCTGGGAGTGGGTCCCAAGATGACAGCCTGGGTAAAGAATTGGCTGGAGAATAGGACACAGAGAGTAATAGTAAATGGAGTCCACTCAGAAGAAAGGAGGGTTACTAGTGGGGTACCGCAGGGTTCAGTATTAGATTCGTCCTCTTCAATGTCTTTATGTTTACATTATGAAGGACTGGAAGGAAAGTATGTCTCTTTGCAGATGACACTAAGATCTGCAACAGAGTTGATGCACAGAGTGGGTGGAAAGGATGAGAAGGACTTGGCAAGGTTAGAGGAATGGTCAAATGTATGGCAACTTAGATTCAATGCTAAAAGTGCAAGGTAATGCACCTGGGAAACAAAACCCAGGAAGAGTACACAATGGGGGTGAGATACTAACAACAACAAAAATGGAAAGGGACCTGGGGTAGTCATATCAGATGACCTAAGGTGGGCAAGCAATGTGAGAGGGCAGCAAGGAGGGCTGGGGGGATACTGGGATGCATAGGGAGAGGCATCACCAGTAGAAAACAGGAAGTTATTATCCCTCTGTACAGACAGCTGGTGAGACCCCATCTGGAGTACTGTGTGCAGTTCTGGAGACCCAATCTCTGCAAAGACATAGACAGGATGGAAGCTGTCCAGAAGAGGGCAACCAAAATGGTGCAGGGTCTGCACCAGAAGACATATGAAGAGAGACTTAAGGAGCTTAATATGTATAGCCTCGAGGAAAGGAGGGAGAGGGGGACATGATAGAAACTTTCAAGTACCTCAAGGGAATCGACAAAGTCCAAGAGGGTAGCATCTTTCAAAAAAAGAGGTGTGCAAGAACAAGAGGCACAATTTGAAGATAGAGGGGGCAGCTCAGAGGTAATTTAAGAAGTATTTTTCACAGAGAGGGTTGTGGATGCATGGAACAGCCTTCCGAGGAGGCTGTGAGTCAAAATCAGTGGTGGAATTCAAGCATGCATGGGACAGCCATAAGGCAATTCTGGGGTGTGGGGGTAAGAAGAAGTAGGCTGCTGGTTAACTAGGATCTGCAGCTTATCCAGTAGGTAGGGAAATGGGCAGACTGGGTGGGCCAAGCGGTCCTTATCTGCCATCAAATTCTATGTTTCTATGTTTTCAAACATTTATAAATAACCAGAACTAATCAGAACAAACTGGACTCCACTGTGTTCCAGTTTTTATTTAACAAGTGTCAGAACTTCACCGAGTTCTCCCAGCCCTAGTTGAAATCCTGGAAGCTGATTGACTAAGGTCACGAACCAGCCGGTTGGGTATCAGGCAACAGAGACTGGTAAATAATTAGTCCCTGTCTCTGATGTCT
The DNA here is from genome assembly GCA_016271365.2 of Neoceratodus forsteri. Classification (NCBI taxonomy): domain Eukaryota; kingdom Metazoa; phylum Chordata; order Ceratodontiformes; family Ceratodontidae; genus Neoceratodus; species Neoceratodus forsteri. The sequence goes on along the minus strand of CM057459.1, from coordinate 796,767,029 downwards.
GCTTACATTCCAAATCATTGTGTCAATATGTAACCCCCCTGCAAATGGGGGTTCCCAAAAGTCTTCCGGGAGCTTGGCTAAATGCTCCAGGTCTGGATGATATTAGGCACTTAAGCCATTTAAATGGCACTGCAGCGAGTGCTTTTAGAGCCTCTGTGTACTGTCTCTTTAAGAGTTGTCTGTTTGCAGTTATAATTAATCTAAAAGGGGGGGTCTGTGTGTTTCCCTGCTCAAGTCCTGCTCAAGCTGCTGACAAATTGCTCCGTTTCTGCCGTCGCTAAGTGGGCAGAGTGAGCACTTTTAAAAGATGTAACTAATTGCTGGGAATTGTTTAGAGTGATAATAAAAATGCAGTTTGTTCTAACCTGCTTTCTTGCAGCCTGTGGTGGATGGGGAGGAGGGGAAGGTGGCCCTACAGGGGGACCTGGAGGCTCTGGAAAGATGGTCTAGAAAGTGGAAGCTGAGGTTCAATGCAGGGAAATGCAAAGTACTCCACCTGGGGGCCAGAAACCTAGGTCAAGTGTACACCCTGGGGGAAATGCTACAAGTCTCGATGGCTGAGAGGGACCTGGGGGTGGTGGTGGATGTCAAGATGAACAACTCTGAGACTTGTAGGAGGGCAGCAGCCAAGGCCAACAGGATGCTGGGATGCATCGCTAGGGGGATCGCCTCCAGAAGGAGGGAAGTGATACTCCCTCTGTATAACTGCTTGGTGAGGCCGCACCTGAGTACTGCATGCAGTTTTGGAGGCCACACTTAAAGAGGGACATTAACCTCCTGGAGAGGGTCCAGAGGAGGGCAACCAAAATGATTTGGGGCTTGGGGGACAGGACCTATGAGGAGAGGCTCAAGAGCTAAATATGTACACATTGGAAGAGAGAGAAGGGACCGGGGACATGATAGAGGTCTTCAGGTACATGAAGAGGGTAAATAGGGAGGAACAGTCAGGGTGCTTCGAAGGAAGGAGGAAGGGGCCACTAGAGGGCATGGGTGGAAGCTGGAGGGGGGAAGATTCAGGGGAGAAAGAAGGAGGTGCTACTTCACTGAGAGGGTGGTGGAGCCATGGAATGCACTGCCTTGGGGGCTGGTGGAGGCAGAGACAGTGGAGGGGTTCAAGAGGGGGTGGGACAGGTACAGGGGAAGGGTTCTGAAAGCAAAATCCAGTGTAGCAAGAATATCCGGAACTGGGAAGGGAGAAGCCAGAGAAGGCGAGGGGGACAGCAAGGTCAGCACCCAGGGTGGGGGCTGACCAAACGAGCAGACACGAAAGACCGTTAGGCCTATTCTGCTGGCATTTTAGTATGTTAGTATGTTAGTATGTTAGCCTGGACTGTTTCTGATCTGCTACACTATTTTGGTACTGGACTGCTGAAATGGACCAGTTGGATTGGGTGGACACTAAGATGGAGCAGGCTGGGGGCCAATCAGGACTGGGACTCCGGAGTGGAGCCTGCTAAAATGGGGCTGTGTGAAGAGAGCCTCTAGGAAATGTAGTTTCTGACCTGTTGGTGCCTTTTTGCACCTATAGAGGGAGCCCTGCTGTGATTGACATCTGAGCCGACCAACCAAACCTTTTGGATCTGAGTGAACGCCCCTGAGCTGTCTGCTGCAAGCCAGATTAAAGCTGGGAACTGGAGAGACAGAAGGAGCTCTGAGTGTGCAAGCAGCCAGTTTGCTGCGTAGTTCACGCGGGAGAACCGTGGAAGGCCTGATTTCTGGCCTACTTGCCTGATCTCTGCCCTGAGAGGGAGAAGAGGATGTTTTAGGACTGAATCCAAAATTGTGAGGAAAAAGCAAGCTGCTGCTGTTGTGAGACCAGGCTTACCCTGTAGAAGATCCAAGATTTTGCTGAAAGTGATCGGACTGTCAGGACTCTAGCTACTGATGTGCTCCCAGGTAATTGCAGTGATTTTTGCGATCGGGACCGAGGAGTCATCTGCCTGGTACAGGAAACCTTCTTTTACATATAAATGTGCTATGTGCTGGAAGGGGATCGCGATCTGGTTTCCCCATTTGCTGTAAACTGTGTGCTAGTGCTGGAAGTAGTTTTCCCAGCCAAAACTGGGACTGAATCCATGCTGCCTGGTGCAGATAGACCCTGCCATGAGGGTTCTGCCTCACTACCTTGCTGCACAGAAAGATCCATCATCGAGGGGCCAAGCTTCCTCTGGCAATCCAGAGAGTTCAACCCATCATCCCTCCTGTGTTTAGCCAGGGTATCGTGAGCAATTATCAGGGTAGTTCCCTGAAACTTTTGTTTAATCAAAGTGTGTCATCTGATTGTTTGTGCTTTTTCTTCCCACGAACTGAGCCATCCAGCTCCAGATTACAAATTGTGTGTGTGCATGTTCTTTTTCCATCACAGGGCCCCAACCAGCTACACCGGACCTGGCCAGCCCCATTTCTCCATCCTGGTTACCCAGAGAATGTGACTGAGTGGGACTCTAAGTGCATGCACAGTACTGTGATTTATATTGTGTTTAAACCAATTAACCTGGTATTCCCCCTCCTTGTTACATCTCCCCTGAATAAATCAGATCTGTTTGTTTCTGCAAATTTACATTGACTGTGGTCAGTTTATGCTGGAAGTATTATATTGTGGCTATTGTTCTGCATCACCTTATTTTACAGGGGGTCCCCAGAGTCGAGCTGAAGGAACCAGTCCTGGGGGTAAGTTCCAAGCACAAGTGTATGTGGTTTGCATACCTGGGGTATTGGGGAAGTTACTGTTGTGTATTATGTGGGCCACTAATGGGAGAAAAGGGGGGTCACAGTGTCCCAGAGGGCTGTGACCTGGTTAGACTAGCCACAACCAACCTTGACCTTTGGGTGGAGGCACCCATTTTAGAACTCAGGCCCCTTACTCTGTTAGTAGCCAAGCATCTGTTAGTATCCAAGCAGGCAGGGGTAGTAGCCCTTGGGATAGCACCACCTAGGGGGTTACAAATAGAATGTTCACATTTAAATTGCTGCCATGTTGTTGTCTTGCTTAGCAAGAGATACAGTGCCCCACCAAGTGTCTGGGCATTAGAAACAGAAACATAGAAACATAGAAGTTGACGGCAGATAAGGACCGCAAGGTCCATCCAGTCTGCCCATTTCTTTTTCTACCTTATAAATGTGCCATCGGCCTTTGCTCTGTCAGTGGCCTATCTATTCATAGTCATTTGTATTGCTCCCTTATGCCTATCCCATGCCTGTTTGAAGCCCTGCACTGTATTCATAGCCACCACTTCTTGTGGTAAGCCATTCCATGCATCCACCACCCTTTCTGTGAAAAAGAATTTCCTCACATTCCCCCTTAATCGGCCTCCCTCTGATCTCATGCTGTGTCCTCTTGTCCTGCTATTTTTCTTATATTTAAACATGTTAGACTCTTTCACCTTGTTTATGCCCTTAAGGTGTCTGAATGCCTCAATCATATCACCTCTCCCTCCTTTGCTCAAGGGTATACATATTGAGCTCCGCTAATCTGTCCTCATATGTCTTCTGATGCAGTCCCTGCACCATTTTGCTGCCCTTCTCTGGACTGCCTCAATTTGGTTAATGTCCTTGTGAAGGTGTGGCTCCAATACTGCACGCAGTACTCCAGATGGGCCTAACCAGTGTCTTGTACAGAGGATTATTACCTCCTCTACGACTTGTGATACCCCTACTAATACACCCTAACACCCCCTAGCCTTACCTACTGCTTTAGAGGTCTGCTTGATGATTTTAGGTCATCAGTGATGATGATGCCCAAGTCTCTTTCTTCCTTTGTAACTGCTAGCAACTCCCCTCCCAGCCTATATGTGGCTTCAGGGTTTCTCTTCCCTATGTGCATGATTTTGCACTTCTTTGCATTAAATCCCAGTTGCCACTCTTCTGACCATTCTGCTAGTTTATCCAGACATCTTCTCATTCTGCCCACCCCATCTGGATCATCTACTCTGTTGCAGATCTTGGTGTCATCTGCAAACAGACAAGTCTTACCCTCTAGTCCATCTGCAAGGTCACTAATGAAGATGTTGAAGAGGACTGGCCCCAGGACTGATCCCTGAGGTACCCCACTTGTGACTTGCATCTCTTCTGACTGTATACCATTTACCACCACTCTCTGTTTTCTGCCCACAACCAGTTTGCCACCCAGTTGACCAACTTCTGACCCACCCTGAGCCTACCCAGCTTATTTATCAATCTTCTATGTGAACAGTGTCAAAGCTTTGCTGAAGTCAAGGTAGGCAACATCAACTGCTCCCATTGGTCCACCACTCTGGTTACCCAGTCAAAGAAATCTATGAGATTAGTTTGACAGGACCTTCTTTTGTAAACCCATGCTGTCTTGGATCCTGTGCCCTATGGATTCCAGGTGTTGCACTATCCTTTCCTTAAGGAGTGCCTCCATAATCTTGCCCACTACTGAGGTAAGACTGACTGGTCTGTAGTTCCCCGCCTCCTCCCTGCTACCACTCTTGTGGAGCGGGATCACATGAGCCCTTCTCCAGTCTTCTGGGCCCTCTCCTGTGCTCAGAGACTCACTAAACAATTCTGCTAATGGCTCTGCTAGTTCCTCCTTTAGCTCCTTAAGTACCCTGGGATGTATGCCATCAGGTCCCATTGCCTTATCCACCCTGAGCTTAGCAAGCCTTGTAGGACCCTTTCTTTTGTGAAGGGAGTAGTGCTCACCTCCCTCCCCTGTGTCCATGATGCTGAGCTGTGGGCCCTGCCCTACCTTCTCTTCAGTAAATACTGAGCAAAGTATCTATTTAGGATAGATGCCTTTACAGGGTCCTCCTCCTCACATGCTCCCTTTCTCCATTAGCTTAGCAATACCTCTCTGGACTTTCTCCTTTCACTAATGTATCTATAGAAAGTCTTGTCACCTTCTTTTACTGTTCGTGCTAGTGTTTCCTCAGTTTGGGACTTTGCCTGCCTTACTGCCTTACCTGCTTCCCTTAGGGCAGTTTGGTATGCCTCCCTATCTTCATCCCACTGTGTTCCCTTATATTTCCTGAAGGCCAGCCTTTTGGCTCTGACCTTTCTGCTACTGTATTTGAGAACCAAAGTGGTTTACTTCTTCTTTGCACTTCCTTTTCTGTCTAACACAATGGGATGTTGCTTCAAGTATTGCATCCTTAATGCTTGCCCACTTTGCCTGTACCCCATCACCTGTGTTTCTTTTTGCCAGGGCTAGCTTAACTCTGTTGGCCATCTTATCAAAGTCAGCTCCTCTGAAGTCCCATATTTTTGCCTTGGAATGGGATGATTTAGATGTAGTAGCCAAATTGAACCATACCATGTGATGGTCACTGGCCCCCAGGTGACCTTCTACCTGGAGCTCTGTGATCCTTCTTTGTTAGTCAGTACTAGATCTAGGATAGCCCTTTCTCTTGTGGGTTGCTGTACCAGTTGTTTGAGGCCTCTCCTGCAGGAATCCACTATGAGTCTAGTTCTGCAGATGTTCCTGCTGGTATTGACCAATCTGTATCTGGCATGTTGAAGTCTCCCATTATCAGAACCTTCCCTTTAGCGGTCATGTTTTGTATATCTTCTAACAGTAATGTGTCTATGTCCTCCTCTGGTCTGGGGCCTGTAGACAACCCCAGTTCTTATGGCTGTCCCATTTCCTGTTTCCAGGGTGACCCACAGTTCTTCTGGCTCCTTATGTGTATTCTGAATTTTGTAGCTTTGATATTTTCATTAACATACAGGGCCACTCCTCCCTTTGCACCTCGGTCTCTTCTGAACAATACAATAGCCAGGTACTGAAGTCTCCTAAGTGTGGTTACTGGTAAACCACGTCCTCACTAATTGCTACTATGTCCAGTTTAGCCTCTGACATTATTGCCTGCAGGTCTGGGATCTTATTTCCCAGGCTGTGAGCATTTGTGTACATGATTTTCCATTGGCCAGATTTTGGTGTGTTAGTTGTTGGGTGAAGTTTGGCATTACCCTGTGGTCGTGGGGAGACAAACCTTTTTCTTACCTGGTGATGCAAATGAACGGCAAACATGCTGAATTCCTGTTTGACCACTAGCTGAGGGGAGGGTGTTCTTCCCATTCGATTTATGGGGTGCTGCACCCTCCCATTTGCTAGTTTAAATATTCTGCAAAGACGCCAAACTTGCCCCAATGCACTGACTCTCTTTAGTCAGATGCAGTCCATCAAATTTAAAGAACTTCGCTCCCAGAACTGTTGCCAGTTCCCTACAAATCTGTGTCCTTTTCCTGGCACCAGCCCTTGAGCCACATGTTTAGCTCCCCATCTCCCCTTCTTCTGACCTTCCGTCCATCTGCTCCTCTCCCAGACTGGCAGGATCTCAGAGAGGAGATGCCGACGAAATAGATGATAGTTTGTCACCCAGCCTAGTCAGGTGTTCCTTGGTCTCTACAACTGACCGCTGGCGAGATCATTAGTCCCTATGTGTACTAGGGACGTCAATGTTTTCTCCTGCTTTGTGAACAATTTTAGTAATGCGGTCAGTGTCTCTCCATGCTGATGTACCTGGGAGACATCTGACCATCACCCCTGGCTGGAGATGGGTATCAACTCCCGAATCATGGAGTCTCCTATGATCAGAAGTTTTTGGATTTCCTTTGTGTTTGTTTTGTTTTGGTTCCTGATTTGGGTGAGTTTTGTTGTGTAGTCTTGTGTCAGAGGTACTGCTCTGCAGTGTCTTCTGTCTCTTTATTTGATTTCAGAGATAGAGGCAGATACCTGTTTGTAGTGTTTATATGGTTTTGGAGGTAATGTTTGGAGAGCAGAGAGTGATGGAGCACCTGATGTTCCTCCCAACCACCTGCCAACCTCCTGGACCAACTACCCTCATGGCCGAGGTTTTTCTGTTGGATGCTGGGGAATGGCGGGTGGTTCTTATAATGTATTTCCTCTTCAATATGAAATTTGAGGCGTGCAATCTCTGCCCATGCTGCCCGGAGCTGAGCCCTAAGATCTCCAAAGGCTATGCATGTGGACAGTGTCCTAAATCCTGTAAGACTGTCCTTCTGAAAATTGTTCCACAGTACCTGCAGTTAATGAAATCCATTCCAAATAAGTTGCTGGGTTTGTAACCTAGTCAGAGTAATTAGAAGGAAAAAAAGGAAAAAAATGCAAGTAATGGTTTAATTGTGCTTTGTTTAACTTGTTATAACAAGTTAAATTACTAGTGCCCTGTAAATGAGATCACCTTGTGGAGGCCCCACTGATCCCCTTCCTGCTCTGCCACAGGAAATGTCACAACTGTAGTACTCTATAAAAAGGAGTGTAGCGTGGTGGTTGGCTGGGCCCTTCCCCTGCCTAAAAAGAAGAACCATGGACGAAAGAACAAGGAGGTAAGAGCAGAAACAATCAGTCAACAACAAATGCAGTAACCCTGAAAGCTTATCCTAATGTTAGATAAAACTGTAAAACCTGTAAAGCACCACCTGTAATAATTTCAGAGAAGATATACCCTGTAAGAAACACTTTGCTCCAGAGAAAAATAAAGCAGTAACAGAAGATATACCTTGCAAAAGACAATTTGAATCATAAGATTACAGCAGTAATCTGTTAGCACACACCTGTAGGCACACCTTGTAATAATGCAGAAGAAGGTATACCAGCAACAACAATTTGAATCAGAGAAAAAATACAGCAATGAAATGTTAGCAACAAACAGTAGCAATCCCTGTGAGTAAAAAATAAAAACACCACCACACAGTAAATCTGCTTAGCCAAACTAAGTCTTAATCCTTGTCCCTTGCTCTGGTAAGTTTCTCTACTCTGCCTTTCAAGCAGTCTTAGAAGGAAAGAGCTCAGGTGAAGCTAGGTGCCTTGGCCAGCAAACCAAGTCTTCTGAAACTGAAACTGAAACTTCTCTGTACAGCCTGCCCACACTTTGCAGGTCAGAATTTCAGCAACAGAAAGTTAACAGCGCCATCACACTGTTACCTCACAGGTGTGCCCTCATTCTCTGGCAGTCCACACTGCCATCATCCCAATCCCTGCAGCTTTTTTTCAGAATACTTATCACTGTAGCTGTCAGCCAGCCAAAAAAATAAAGCAATACTAACAAAAATACAGTCTGAAAGAAACAGAAATCACCTGTTTTTTACTCTGGTTGTAGTTGTAAACTGTAAACAATTACTTCTTACAGTACCACAAAAATGTCTTTGCCAGGTAATAGATGGCAACACTACTGAGGTTCCAGTCTTAGCCGATGTTGATGGTCCTGCTCACATGCAACACCCACTGCATATTAAAGATTTTAAATATAAATAAGAAATCTCAACTTTAGTTTAAAATAAAATAAAAAATTGGTGGTTTGCTGCCTCTTCCCATCTCTCCACATTACTTCTGTGTCTGTGTCATCTGCTCATAGGTGAGGTAATGGCTGCATCTCCCTAGCTCAGCACTTCAATAGTCTTCATCTTCTAAACAACCATTCCCATGCCCCACTTAGCCACGTCTCTTGTCCTAAACTTACTGACTGTACACACGCAGTATACTCGCTCATACGCTCGTACCTGTTTCTTCATATTTGCATTTCACAACTGGTTTTCCTCTGCCTCATGCTCGCCACTCACCTTCTGTACATGCTGAAACGCAAGTTACAGACTGTAAGTCTGCTTCCCAGGTTACCAACAGCATCAGCACAGTGTTCACAGCATAAAATGATAGCCAAAGTAAAATACCCCAAAAAACGCAAAGCAGTCCAAGTGCCAGAGTAAGTATGAGAAGGATTCATTTTCTTATGATGGTAGACCGCACTTACGGCACAGCAAACTAAAACGGGGGGGAAAAAAGGCCAATCTTCTGATGAGGTCCTGTTGCCTTTACACCTGCCGTGTGCATGGCTCTCTCTTTGACTCCTACCAGGTAGTAAAATATAATTAAATCTCACTGTAAAAAAAAAAAAAAAACCTGTCCCAGAAAGCAGGCAGACAAATACATTAGAAAATAAACAAATAAACTATCAAATAAATAAATCTGTTAAACACAGTAGCAATCTCTACTGTCAACTGCACCAGTAGAGGGACTACTTTACATCGCAATGCATTTCTGTGTATTTTTTAGTAATTTTAAAGATTTTTTACATTTTTACAAATATTTTATACAAATATTGCAAATAATCAATTTTCTAAGTACAATGATACCCTCCAAGGTGGGCAGTATTGGGCTATACTGGACCTTCCAGGGGCCATAAGGCCTTCAGCGTTGGGCCTCATTACACCCCTGGGCAGTGCAGTATAGCCCAATACCTCCCACACTGTCGGGAATTATTGCTTACCTGTCTACCCCACTGCTCCCTTCCCTACTGCTTCTGATCCGAGAAATCACTAAACCTTTCATTCTTTCACAGTCACACTTGAAACCACTTATGCTCTAGGTGCCTACCACCTCTGCTGCTGGACTGTTCCATTTCTCCACCACCCTTTCCATAAAATAGAACTTCCTCACATATCTCTTAAACCTTTTTCCCACCACTTTCCTCTCATGAACATTTGTTCTTGACTGTACGTCTGCTAAATAGTTCCCTGTAGTTCACCCTGCTTATTCCCTTCAGGAACCTGAAGATCTGTATCATATCCCCCCACTATCACCTGCTCTCCAGTGAGTACATGTTCAGTGCCTCAAGACGATCTTCGGAAGATGTGCCCTGTTGGCCCTGAACCTTGGTCACCCTGTGTTGCATCATCCCCAGCCTGTCCCTGTCCTTCCTTAGGTGAGGACACAGAACTGAGCACAGTATTCCAGGTACAGCCTCAGCATTGACCTATATAGAGGTAATAGTACCTCCTTTTTCCTGCTGTCACTACTCCTTCAGATATACCCCAGCAATCTATAGCATTAGTCTTACTATAGGCCTTGTTACACTGGCTTAAATGTTTGAGGGAGTCACTACTGATGACTCACAGGTCACTTTCCTGTGCAACAGTGCTCAGTTTTACACTTTTCATCCAGTACTCTGTTCTGTTTATTTCACCCCGGTGCATAACCTTGAATTTGTTGGCATTTAATTTCAACTGTCAAACCTTAGACCACATCTCTAGCCTTTGTAATGCCCTCGGCATCTCCCAATATCATTTTGTCACTATCTACCCTACCACAGAGCTTTGTGTCATCTGCGAAGAGATACAAGTTGCCTTGAATGCCCTCTCCAATGTTGCTAATGAACATAATGAAGAGAATAGGACCCAGGACAGAACCTTGTGGCATCACACTCGTGACCTCACTGTCTTCCTATTTGACCCCATTTACCACCACCCACAGCTGTGTCTCCTTCAGCCAGTTTCCTACCCATCCCCTAACCACACCCAGGTCCTTCAGCTTTTTCAGGACTCTCTTGTATGGCACTGAGTCAAAAGCCTTGCTAAAATTGAAGTAGGGTAAATTCACAGTGTGGCCCGTATCTGTTACCTTTGTTACTCAGTCAAAGAAAACTATCAGTTTGGTCTGACGAGACCTCCCTGCTACAGACTGGTGCTATTTACTATCCTGCACACAACTGCTCTCTAGGTAGCCCCCAAGGTCCTCTTAGATCAGTGGCTCCATCAGTTTACACACTACAGAGGTAAGGCTGACAAGTTTGTAATTCCCTTCTTGCTTCTTGCCCCCCCCCATGTAGGGAGACTACATCCACTACCCTCCAGTCTTTCGAAACTACCCCTGTCTGATTTGAGCTACTAACTAGCCCCATTAGGGGTTGTCAGTTTTGCAGCTAATTCCTTGAGCACCCGTGGGTGCATCCCATCTGGCCCTTAGGCTTTATCTAGACCTTAGAGCTTCAAGCCCCTTCTGGATCCTTTGTCTGGTAAACACTGGCTGTATCATTTCAGGAATGCTCCTGACGGTCGCCTTGATGCCACTTTCAGTCAGGGGCCCACTGCCTTCCCTTGTGAATGCAGAGCAGAAGTAATCATTAAGGATGGCTGCTTTTTGTTCATCTTTCTGTGGTATTCCCCCTTTGCTTTTAGCCTAACAATACCCATTCCCTGCTTACTTTTTTCCTAAATATATCTGTAACCCCTAGGTGGCACTATCCCAAGGACTACTACCCCTGCCTGCTTGGCTAGTAGCAGGTTAAGGGGCCTGGGTAATGAAACGGGTGCCTCCACCTGGAGGTCAGGGTTGTTAGTGGTCAAGCTAATCTGGGCACAGCCTTCTGGGACACTGTAACCCCCCCCTTTCCCTTCAAGCAGCCTGAACAATATACAATAATTACTTTCGCAATTATTCTCCAGGCAATTGCCCACACTGTTTGCACTTGCCACCAGGGCTGGATCCAATAGCTTGACCCTGGGGACCCCCTGTAAAACAAGGTTAAGCACAGCAAATAGCAACAGTACAACACTATTGGCACAAACTGGAACCACAGTCAAGTTAAATGCAAACAAAGTTAAATCTGATTTATTCAGGGGACTTGAACAAGGGAGGGGCGTAATCAGGTTGATTTGCTTGAAAGCTACATTAATTAGACAGTTATGCATGCAGTTCAGAGTCCCTACACAGTCACACACTCTGGGTACCCAGGTAGGAAAACAGTGGGTTAGCCAGGAATGTTGCAGCTGGTTGGGGCCCTGTGATGGAAGAAAGCAACATGCGTAACACACACTATTTGTAATCCAGAGCCAGAGGGCTCAGTTCATGAAAGAAAAGGCAACAAGACAATCAGATGACAACACTTTTAGATTTAACTGTTGTTGCACAGAGCTACCCTGATGTTTATTCATGATACCCAATACTGGACACAGGCAGGATGAAATCAAGACTGCAGGCTGTTGAGCTGGAGTGCCCGGAGAAGCAGGCCCACACGAATCACCGAGGCATCATTCCTGTTTAAGACATTGAGCAGGGGGTTGATCTCCAGGCCGGTCTCTCATCGATGACTTTCTCTGCTTAGTAGGTATTCTGGCTGGGCCAGTGTAGCAGGGCCCAGGCAAATGGAAATGGATATGGATTCAATCCGTGGAGCTGGATACAGCCTCTAGCAAGCAAAACACAGTTCAGACACACAGTGGGGAACCAAATCATGACCCACTATAAGCACACAGCACATTCACATGTAAAGAAATTCCACTGTACCAGGTAAATGGCTCTCTGGTCACAATTACAGAGTATCTGCACAATCCAGGAGTTCAGAGGTAGCTGGAAATCCTGACAGGCCGATCGCATTCAGCAAATCTTCAGTCTTCTTCAGTTTAAAGCCTTAATTCGCTCTCCAAATTCAGATTCAGTCCGAAAAAGAAAAACACAAGTTCCCTCTCAGGAACAGCAGGCAGGCATGCAGGCCAAACTCAGGCCTTTCCACAGTTCTCCCACACTCCACTATGGATTGCTGCTCAAACTATCTCGAGCTGTTACTTCTTCACTTCCCAACTCAGATCTAACTGAAACTGCAAGCAGTGTGGGACTTTCCCCAAGATCCAAAAACTTTGGTTGTCTGATCTGTCTGTCAGTCACAACAAGGGCTCCCCCTCCATTTTATTTTAGAGGCCAAAAACCCAAAACTACAATTCCTACAAGTTTTGGCCCCACCAAGTCCCTGTAGGCAGGGGTGTAGCCAGGAATTCTAAACTTGTACTCAAAATTGATGCACTGTTGCCCCCCTCTTCCCCTCCCCATTATGAAGCATAAACCAAAATATGCATTGCTACACCTCGTCAACAATAGCATCCCCATTTGCAATGTCTGAGTTCAAATAAACAGTTTCTTCCTGTAATCCTCCTTCCTTTGTTTTGCTGCCTGCCTGGTAAGTTGTTCTTGTTTGTGTATTTGGCTAGTGGCATCGGTGCCCCAATGCAAACAGTAAGGCAAAAGGGCTCAGTGCGACAAAAGCACAATGTGACTCGCAATGTCCTTGCTTTCGTCTTTTTGTTGCCCTGCCTGATATCTTTTTTAATGTACTCAGCTGAGTACAGTGTGTATGCCTGCCGACACCCCTGCCTGTAGACAGGCTCCATTTTAGAGTCCCAAATGTACTGATTGGCCCATTCTGCAGTCCAGGACCAAGATGATGGAAACAAACAGAACTGTCCATGCTGCAAAAAAAGGCAGGTTAGAACTAACTACTCTAACAAATGATCAGCAAACAAGTACACCTTCTAACGGAGCTCTCTTTCAAATTAATTTTAACTGCAATCCAGGCAGCTCTTAAAGAGAAAGTACACAGAGGTTATACAGACACTATCTGGCAATACATTTAAACTGCTTAAACGCAGAACACCAGCCTGGCAGTGAGCATTTAGGCAAGCTCAAGGAAGACTTTTTGGGAACACCCATTTGTAGGGGGTTACATATCTGAAGAACTGTTTTCTTCACCTTGACTCCCTCCATAATATGCAGCTCCATGTCTGCCTTTTCCTCTCTGACCTTCCTCTTTTTTTCCTTGGTTTTTATTTGGTACTCTCTCCATTCCTTCTCCTCCTGCTTTTCTTTGTACCAGGTGAAAGCCTTTTTCTAGCTCTCTCTGCTTCTCTGACCCTTTCTGAGAACCATATTGGTATCTTGTACATGTTTCCTTCTGTCACAGTTCTTGTGTATGACTTTGTTGCCTCGAGAATCGACCACTTGATTGCCCCCTTTACCTCTACACCTCTGATGCTGTTCACCTGGTCAATTTGTTTCAGACCAGCTCTGTTATCTGGTAGAAGTGTGCTTTTCTTAAATCTTGGACTTCAGTTTTTGATAGGGGCACTCAAGTTCTGAGTGCCAGCCTGAACCAAATGGAGCTATGGCCAGTGACTCTCCTGCCCTCACTAAACCCACCATCTCTGAGTTAGTGAGCACCAAATTGAGAATGGCCACCTGTCTAGTGGGTTCCTGAAAAAGCTGCACCAACAGGCCGTCCAGCAATTTATCTAATTTCTGGTGCACCAGGCTGCCGGAATATCCCAGTTGATTATCCTGCAGATTTAGATCACCCACACCACCACTTCCCCCTTCTTCACTCCCTTTGCCAGCTCTTCCCTCAGCTTCCTATTTCTCTTTTCCTCTTATCCTGGTCGTCTGTATGTATATATGTATATATATATATATATATATATATATATATATATATATATATATATGTGTGTGTGTATATGTGTATATGTGTGTGTGTGTGTGTATATATATATATATATATATATTTATATATATATATATATATATGTAACCCCTAGATGGCGCTATCCCAGGGGCTACTACCCCTGCCTGATTTGCCACTAACAGGTTGAGGCCTGGATCCAATGGCGGGTGCCTCCACCCAGAGGTCAGGGTTTGCAATAGTTAAACTAACTTGGTCACAGCCCTCTGGGACACTGCAAACTTCTCTTCCCACTAGTGGCCCACACAATATATCAGAATTACCTTCACAGTATACACTTACCCCCAGGTCTGGTTCCGCACTGGGACCTCCTGTGAAATGAGATACAGTGCAACAATCACAGTACAGTACTTTAACATAGACAAATACACTCAGGCAGTATAACTTTGCTGAAACAAGCAGCTCTGATTTATTTAGGGATATAACAAGGACAGGGAATCAGGTTAATTAGCTTATCACTCTAATAATTCATTTTATGGCTCTGTGCACAGGCCTATCCCTATCAGTTACTGTCCCTGGGTACCCAAGCCCTAGTGGCTAGTCCAAACCGTGGCAGCTGGTAGGGGCCCTTTCACACAGAGAAAGGAGAATTAAACAGTCAGCAGTACAGTAATTCCATTTGGTTTAATGTGGCAATTCAACAGGAGCGACCCTGAATTAGTACTCCGACCTCCAAATAAGATAGGGTCCTTCAATGTCAGCAGGGCTCACTTGAGGTACACAAACCTCTTCACACATCCATATACAAGAAAGCACTACACCAGGCAGGCTGCATCTGTATCCCGATCGCAATTACTGCACAATACCGGAGAACACACAGCAGATTCAGTTCCTGACAGACCGAGTGTAATTCAACAATTTCTCCAGTCTTCTACAGGGTGAGCCTGGTTCTACTCTTCAGAGATCCTTTGATTCTTTTCACAGGACGGATTCAGTCCTACAAGCTGTTACACAAGCTGCAGACCGGAACTCTGGGCCTTACACGCTTTTTGACTAAAACTGCACACTGAAAAAGCACAGGGCTCCTTCCTTCTTCACTGCCAAAGCTCAACTGAAACTCCAACCGACAAAAACCGGCACTTCCTTTGAGTTCCTCCCAGTTCTTGACTGGATTGGCTGTCACTCACAATAGACTGCTGCTGTTGGTCCAAAAAGGCACTGAAGTCTAAACTACATCTCCCAGAGTCACTGCCCATACAATCCTCTTGTGGCTGGCTCAGATTATGAGTCCAAGTTCTGATTAGGTCAAGGCACCATTTTAGAGCTAGCTTACCCCACATGATTGGTCCAGTTCAGCAGTTCAAAACCAGAATGGGGAACTAGACAGACACAGTTCTGACTGCAAAGAAAGCAGGTTAGACAAACTGTAATTTCATTATCACTCTAAATAATTTCTGGCAAACAGTTACATCTTTCAGATAGGTTCCCTTTGCACTCCTAGTGACTGCAAAATGGAGTGAATGGCAGCAGTTCGAGTGGTACTCAAACAGAGAAACACACAGTCCCCCATATAACTAATTATGTCTGCAAGCAGACAGCTCTTAAAGAGACAGTACCAGAGGCTCTAAAACACTCACTGATAAATGGCTTAAATGCCAAACACCATTCAGGCTTGGAGCATTCAAGCAAGCTCCTGGAAGTCTTTTGGGAACCCCATTTGCAGGGGGGTTACATATATATATATATATTACCCCACTTGTATTTTCTTGCCTGAGGGTGCCTTGAAGTGAATCCATAGTGACTCCGTTTCACCTTTGAGTCCCTTGATGTGTCCATCCCCCACAGCCTCTCTGCCCTCCATGACTTATAGGGCTATACCCCCATTGCCCCCTTGCTTTTCCTTTTATCCTCTCTAAGCATTGTGTAACCTGGGACTAACAAATCCTAGTCATTATTCTCTGTAGCCCAAGTTTCTGTGATGGCTGTATGCTCTACCAAAGTGTCTGCCACCAATGTCTGGAGCTCTCTGATTTTATTACCCAGACTCCTGGCATTAAGGCTGCCCCCTTCCAACTAGCCCTGGATCTTCTTTTGCTGTTTTGTGATCCTCCACCTGCATTCCTTCCCATTCTCCTTACCTTCTTATTTTTCCTGCTGCTTGCAGACCCTGAGCGCATTCCTCCCAGCCTCATCCTCAACTCCATTTTGAACCGCAACCATATTTTTACCCACCTTACTGCTAACAGTCCTTAGTATAAGGGGAAGCACTTGTTAGGTTCCTCTTCCTCACTTCCTTTATATTTCGCATTTTTATGTTTTGAATTTTGTGTAATAAGAATTTGTTAACTTTCAGGCGTTACTGAAAGGAGGACGATTTGCCCAGTTCACCTCCTGGTAAAGCAAATAAAATGAAAAGGAGAAACATATACAAACATAACTTTGATTCCATCAAGGAATTCTAATGAGATGACAAACCATGACAGCAAAGCTTGAGGGGTCTGATGTCATCAGAGTCCCAAGATGAAATCCTAGTGCTGCTGTGCTCTTTTTCTCCAGCTACAGGTTTTTTTATGTTTGTTTGCACGCACGCACAAGCAAGATCATGTGGTGGCAGCACAAATGTAGAGGTTTGTCAGTGCTGGCCAATGCAGGGGACATTTTAGTGGTGCGTCCCTCTGCCCAATCAGTGAGCATGCTGCCGATGACAGCAGTTTCAAAGAGAGCCATGGAGATGAAACAAATCTGCCGCTGCAATCAGAGACAAGCTCATCATTGCAGCGGCAGATGGCACACCTCCATTACGTGCCTTTCCTGGTGAAAAATTTCAATAAAAATGGCGGCTCCTGCCATCCACCACCCAATCCACAGAAAGTCAACATCGGAGTGCCCAATTCCTGTGTTGGCATGTTTGCAGCTCCTGCCACCTGTCACACTGCAACCTCCCACTGCTGCTGCCCTCCCTGCTCCCTCCGTTCCCCATTCCCGAAAAGAAAAAAAAAACTCCGGTAACCTCCCACTGCAGCTGCCCTCCTACTCCCCTCTGCCTCTAAGAATTGTGGCACACTGGGACCCCACACCAGTGTACCTATTTATTTTTCTTAACCTGCAAATGAAGAAAACCTTGCATTTTTTTCCCTACAAACAAGAAATGGTCCGCCGATGTCTCCTCCATCCCTCTCCCCCATCACCACCACCCTCCCTCTGCACACCACCTCCCCGCACCCATACTTACCCTCCTGAGGTCAGGAGCTGCAATCTTCTCTGAACAGGGACATGTCTGCACTCTTCAAAACCAAACTGCAATGTGAGGAAATGACAGTAAGGTTTATAATGGGAAGTAATGGGGGGTTTCAACTTAGATTGATATCGCTACCATTTTTGGGGAATTTTGGCCCAAATTTTCAACTTGGGCTTCTTGGGACCCCCTCCTCAAGAACATGTCACTGTTTTGTTTCTCGGTCCTGAAAGGTGATTTTGCAGTTGCTGCATGGAATCACCTTTTGGGACCAATTAATGAAATAGCACTGCCACTGATCATGAGGTGGGATCCCAAAAAGTCTGTGTTGTAAGTTTGGTAGAAAAATTTGAAAAAATGACTGTGTTATGAGCATGCGTTGCACAGTTTCTACTCACACTTGTAACTTCGCCAATTCTTTATATTTTCACTCCAGATTTTCAACATTGCCATTTTTACACACATCCTTATGAACAGTACAGCTGTCATTTTTCACATCCTTCCCAAAATGTGTTTTCGCACCTGTGGCTCACAATGGATATGGTCATGTGCAAAATCAACTTTCAGTACAGATTAACAAAATCATAGTGCCGCTGTTCATGAGGAGGGGTCCCAAAATGCCCAAGTTGAAAATTTGGTGAAAGAAATCCAAAAATTACTGCATTACGGACATGCGTTGCACAGTTTCTACGCACGCTTGTAAGTTTGTACATTTTTCATATTTACTCTCTAGATTTTTAACATTGCTATTTTTTCACACCTCCTCATGAACAGTACAGCTGTCATTTTTTGCATCCTGCCCGAAATGTGTTTCCACACCTGTGGCTCCGAATGGTGCAGTTGCTGTGCAAAATCACTTTTCAGGATTGAGTAACGAAATGATAGTGCCACTGTTCATGAGGTGGGATCCCAAAAAGACCATGTTTAAAATTTGGAATGAAAATACCAAGAAACGTCAGGGGCTTTAAAGTTTTCAACCATACACCCACCCTGACGAGATTGACAGGCATCAGGGGCATAACTTGGGGTCATTGGCTGTAATGTTCGCAGCATTCTATCCTTACTCCACCACCCTACAGCCACTGACTGGCATCAAGGTGTGCCTTGGGGTCTGTCACCCTGACATTCACCCCATTCTCCTATACTGCACCCATCTCAGCTTATTTCCTTATGGAATGGGGTGAGCATAACGGCCAAAGACCCCAAAGCACACCACGACACCTGTCAGTGTCTTCAGGGTGGGGTGAGGTGGAATGGTGTAAGAGTTATGGCTGATGACCCAAGGCCACACTCCCAATGCCTTTCAGTCTCTGTGGGGGAAGGATGGCGTTGCTTCAATACTTCACTGCCATTCCTATTATGCATCTTTCTAACTCCTGCATTACCAATGTCAATGCCAGAAAGCCAACATTTAGCATTGACAAATGCTTGTTATAACATGTGATGAAACATTTTTTTTAACCAAAATAAAAAATAAATTATTCAATTAACATTTATTTTTTTCTAGACCGGACAGTAATGGAAAATAATAAAAATGTTTAATTTATCCAACCATAAAACATTTAAACTACCTGCAGTTAAATACACAGGGAAAACACAATGTTTAAATGTAAACTTTTAGAATGTGTGCAATGCTGATGTTCTCTCAGTTTGTGGACTGCTATGGAAGGCTGATGTTCTGTCAGGTGTTTGCTGATTGATTCTGACTGGTTAAGATCCCCCTGCCCAACAGCATGCCACTCTCATATACAATGGATAACTGCCAGCTGTGAACCATGCAAAACAGCACTGTAGTGTCACAGAATCCGAGTGCTACATGGCACTAGTGACCCAGAGCATTTAACTGTAATGCTGCATTATCGTGGCACTCAAGCTGTAGCCAATTAATTTCCCAGTTCTAACCCAATCTAAACTCATAGGGATGCATTCTTTGGTATTTGCCTATGTTATGACCCAAAGTTTTGCTACACCCCTCTTGGCCACACAATAAGTCTGCTTTTTAAAAGCTGAGCATAGAAATGTGTACTATGTTTGCACAGCAGGACCAAATCCAATTTTAGTTTAAATGGATATTGTCAACCCACCTGGCCCCCAAAAACATATTTAACCAAAAACAGGAGTTTGAAACCCCAGTACTCATGGGATGTTTTCCTGTAGTTGTTTGTTCAGCATCAAAAGAATATACAAAAAAGAGAGAGATTAACAGAAAATAGCAATTCTCAATTTTGGTAGGCTTCCACTAAAATTCTTTATAAAATGGCAGAGTAAAATCCAGTAATCTGATTGGCTCTTGTTTAAGTGTAAAATATGGTTTACACATGGTTAAAAAAAGGACTGCTCAGCAGTGAAGATTCTGGAACCCAGATCAATGGGCATTTGGAACACAGGCATTTCAGTTAGCCCCCTACAGCCAGAACTGATCTTCCACCACAAATGTGGCTGCTACCTTTACAATGTAAAAAACTTCAGCTGGGCCCTAAAAATAAAACTACCTTAAATAAAAAATAAAACAAATTAGTTAAATATTGTTTCCCAGATTATCACACTCTCCTTATATACATAAACAAATTAGAAACACTAAGTATCGTTTATAGTATTCACTAGAACTGTTTCTTTGCTGACAGTGAAAACTCTCCCTTCTGTCTTTAACTGCTCACCAGGGAATTCTCTTCTTCTTGACCTTACAGTGAAATAATTGAGTCTCTGGCTGTAACTAAGGCCTTTGTTGTCAGTGTGTACAGTGTATTAGAAGAGAAACATTCTGCCAGCGGAACTGAGCAGAATTTTAAATCCATGCATTCCATTGGTAAACATTCCATGATAAATATTCCATATCTTGAATGTGGAGAAAAGCAGAAGAAAAAAAACAGCAAGTAAGCAATAATACCAGACAGGGTGGGCGGTATTGGGAAATACCGGACTGCCTAGGGGTGTAATGAGGCCTGATGCCACAGGCGGAGGGCCTCATAACTCCTAGAAGGTACGGTATTTCCCAATACCGCCCACCCTGGAGGGTATTATTGCACTTAGAAAATGGGGACTGTAAAAAAAAAAAAGTTATCACAAATTTGTAATAAATAATTAATTTTAAATAAGTTTTATAATTAAATAGTTCCTCCACCTTCATTAGAACCATGGCCTTTTGTCCTAGTACAGGTCCCGTAGTTAGTAAGCTGTTATATGCTGTTAGCACCCCGGCCCACAGATACCTTTTTGTTGTTGGAAACCCCCCCCCCCAAAAAAAAGTTTTGTTCAATTTTCATTTTGCATTTCAGAGAATATGTTTTTCTGCCACAGTGTTTTTGGTGTTTGTTTATATAGGTGCCAGTACGTGTTGCAATCACAATCGGGAGAAGGAAATGGGTTTGGGAGTGTGACTATATTCGGGAGCCAGCCAGTTGTTCAGCTCATATTTTTTTTTAACGTTCCTGATCCCTGGTGCCTGCTATGACAACCAGACTGTGTTTTTGCTTTATATGACTTCCTGGTCCTCGCTACCTTCCATGAGAACCAGGAGTGTGAAGAGGAGTGTCTGGTTTGTTCAGCGAGTGAGTTTGCATAGATTTGCTGAACTGGAGGAGCCGTAAAATGAAAAGAATATATGCTGAGGTACTGCTGTCATGGATCTGTACTGTGTATATATTAGGAAAGGGGATCCTTATGCTTTGACCTTTTTTGTTTACAAGTCAGGCAGAACACGGGCACAGCACAGTGCAGTGATGAAGGACTTTCTTAGGGAGGAGTCATGCCCAGTCTTTCGATAACTGAGCGGGGCCAAAAGATTAGTTTTATTTGATTTGCCTGATTGGGTTTAAAGATGAGGACAACAGAAGCTGTTTTCATATATTTTGTAAAAGTTACTTGTTTCTTGTATTTGTGAAGGGAGTGGGGTTTTGGTGGGGGCGACAGTAGCTCTCGTTAAGCGAGAGAAAAACATGGCAGGGATTTCAAAATTTCCAGGGTGCTTTCAGCCAATTAGAAAGTTGGCTGGGCACCACAGTAGAATGCTACGCAGTAAAGTGGCAGTTGGACTGGCACTTATTTCTGACTGGGCATCTATTGAAAAATAGATGCCCAGGTTAGAAGTGGTTTTAGCCAAACAGGAAACAGAACACAATCTTGCTATTTTCTAAGACAAAAGTAGGCAATAAAACAATGACATCACTTACAGTGGGAGGAAGGACTATTTTACCACAAATTCACACAAATAAATATGTTGTTTCTACATTTCATTCATTGTAATTTGGTTTTATTTAGAGTTAATATTTTTCCTTTCATGTGTTCCATGAGCTTAGTGTTGGACTGAAGCTTTCATATAGTGTTGGGAAAGATTTTAGTTTTCCGGTTTTATTTGTTTTGGGTGGTTAATTTTATTGCATTTATTTGTTTATTTTGTTTATCTGTTCAGCTTTATTATAGTATGTTCGGGGTTTTACCCTTGGGTTAGCTACCTGGGTATGGTGTGTTTCTTTTCAGGTGTTGGTTAGTCTGGAGGATATGTAGGCCTTCCCCCCAGTTGTGCACTATTTGTCCTCTGCTCTCCGCTCCATCCACCCATTTTATCCCCTCCGTTGATGTTGTCAGTTTACCAGCGCTGTCGAGTGCTGGGTATTGTTCGTATGACGGGAGGTGGGGGGGTGCAGACATCAGAGGACGAATGAACAGGTCCCTCCCATCGGGGCTGTTAGGTCTAGAAGACGCCTGGGGTGAAATCGAGTCTGGAGCATGGTGCTCCATGTTTAGATCCCATACCCAAGGGCACTACCACATTTGGTGGGCAGGTAGCCAAGGTGGCCCTTGAAACCCGTCCAACTCAAGCGGTGTTATGCAATGCCAGAATAAAACTGCAATTTGTAATAGATGCAAGCTGGAAGATGATTCCCTCAAACATATTTTCTGGGACTGTCCCTCTGTTCAGGATTTGTGGACTGAGATCCGAGAAAAGGCTGATCCTCTGTTAGGATTCGCTGATCTGTTCAAACCGGAGATATGCCTCATTGGGGATTACTCCAAGGTCAAGGTCAGAGTGCATAGATATCACATGGCAATGATTGCATTGACACTTAAGAAAGTGGTATTAAGGCACTGGATTGATGCTCAGAAGATTCGTTACATAGACTGGCTTCAGAAACTTTTGTTTAATTTGCAAGCGAAACAGGTCAAGGTAGACCGGGGACGTTCCTCCTCTAGATACAAGAGGATCTGGGCCGGGATGCATCCAATTTACATGCTTCAAGTAGAGGTACAGGTGGTTTAAAAGACACTTAGGGTACCCCATCTCTTTGTGCAAGAAATATATCTCCCTTCCTCTGCCTCAATCCAATGCCTTTCTCTAAATGATATATTGCCCTTAGTATGTATAGGAGTATGTGTGCACATCCAAGCTGAGGTAGGCGGGTGGGGGGGTAGTAGAAGGTTGTAATTGGGACAGGGGGAGTAGTGGGAAGATAGAGTGGGGGAGGTGGTTAATGGGGTGGGGACATATAACTGTTCTTTCTGTTTCTGTTTTCCTGTATGTATACGTAGTTTTTACTATTCCTGTAGCAATGTCATGTCATTTGGTTTATACTGGTGAAATCAATAAAATAATAAATAAAGAAAAAAAAAATAAGACTGCAATTATTGCAGATCTTGTTGGAACAACTGATCTGGTATGCATTATTGAGACCTGGCTGGATGAAAATGCAGGCCCCATATTGGAGGCAGTGATTCTGGCTGGTACACGGTGAGACATCGCTCGAGATTGGACTGTGAGGAGGGGTGGTGGTCTATTTAAAGACCGAGCTGGGCCTCACGAGTGTACCAGTTGAGGAGACCAAATACTTTGAGTGTACATGGTGGCAGGTGTAGGTTGTAGGATAGCTCTCATCTACCATCCACCCAGGGACGAGATGCGATTCCTACAGGAAGTAGTGGACTTCATAGTCAACATGGCACTGGAGTCACCCAGTCTGATGGTTCTGGGTGACTTTAACACCTGGGTCGACAACAAACTCTCGCAATTTGTACAGCACTTTCTCCAGCTGATGACATCATTGGGCTTTACACAGATTGTTATCTCTGCCACCCATAAACACGGTCACTCTCTGGATTTGGTTTTCCTCCTGGGGATTGAGGCCTCCAATTTGGGGGTGGAACCTGTCAGTTGGTCTGATTACTACACTGTGAGGTTCAGCTTTTGTGCCCCCCTCCGTAGACCTGCCCCTGTGGAGATGGTCAGTTACCGCCCTTTATGGCAGGTGAGTCTCGAAGGCCTGATGGCAGTGATTGACCTCTCGGAGTTTCCTGTGGCCAGCACAAGTCCAGAGACCTTGGTTTTGGCCTATAATAAGGCCATCTCCATGGCCCTGGATTTGATTGCTCCTGTCTGTGTTCATCTGCTCCTCCTTTGCCCTCGGACCCCTTGGTTTGATGGGTCCTTGAGGAAGTTGCAGCGATTAGGATGTAGGTTAGAGTGAAGTTGGTGGAAATCCGCCCTAGATGTTGAACACCTTAGACTGGTAGAGCATTATCAGGCCTACCAATCAGCGATCTCCCGTAAGAAGGCAGAATTTCTGTCTGGGGAGATTGCTGCTACTCAGAATCGACCAGCTCAACTCTACCGAACTGTGGACAGGTTGAGCAACCCATCCTGTCTGCAGCCCTGAAGACCATTTTTGCAAGTGGAGTGCGATGAGCTTGCTCGATTCTTTGCGAATAAGGTGGCCGATATCAGGTCAGAGATCATCTTGATGCGCTCTGTGGAGGTTGCTGGTGATCGGTGCTCGGTCACTTCACTTTGTGTTTCCTGGAGTTCCTTTGACCTACCGGAGTTTGTGGATGTCATGAGAATTGTCCAGAGTATGCACCCTACATGCTGTAGTTTGGACCCAGGTCCAACCTCCCTGATTATGGGATGTTGTGATGATTGGCCCGGTCCTGGCACAGATAGTCTGGTGCTCCCTTGATTCAGGTGAATTCCCAAGCTCCCTGAAGGATGTGATGGTAACACTTTTCTTGAAAAAAGTTTCATTGGACCCGGATTCTCTGGCCAACTACAGACCGATCTCTAACCTTCCCTTTATAGGGAAGGTTATTGAGAAAGTAGTGGCGGTACAGTTGGAGAACCACTTGACCATCCATAACATCTGCAAACCTCTCCAGTCCAGTTTTCGAAAGAGGCATAGTACCGAGACCGCACTGGTTCAGGTGCTCAATGATTTACTGATGGTGAGAGATTGCAGATGCCGTTCCACCTTGGTACTCTTTGATCTCTCTTCAGCTTTTGACACTGTTGGCCAAGGAGTGTTGCTTAAGCGTTTGAGGGCCATCTGTGGCCTAACATGCAAGGTCCTCAGGTGGTTTACTGCTTTCTTCACAGGCAGAACTCAGAGAGTGGTGTCTGGAATCTTTTCCTCAGACCCATTCTCTGTCATGTGGGGTCCCTCAGGGCTCAGTGCTGTCCCCCATGTTGTATGCAGTGTATATGCTGCCCTTCAGAGACATTGTAAGATGGTATGGGTTGAGGTTTCACTGCTGTGCTGATGATACCCAGCTCTGCCTGTCTTTTGCACCTGACCAGGATAGTGCGCTCTTGGTATTCAACAACTGCTTTGTTGAAATCCAGGACTGGATGAATTTGAGCTGATTACTGTTCAACGCGGGTAAGACCGAGGTGATGGTTGTGGAACCAGGTCATCGCATAGAAGGGTTGAGGACTGGTCAGCCCTCTGGACTTTATCTGGGGGGTGTCCAAATCCTTATCTCTGAATGAGTGCGGGACCTGGGGGTGGTGCTTGATGATGGACTGACTTTATGTTCGCAGGTGTCAGCAGTGGCCAAGTCATCCTTTTACCATCTTAGGAACAGCACCAGGAACAAGTGCCTTGTTCCATCTGGAGACCTATCTACACTGATCTATGCCTTTGTGACCTCGCGCCTTGATTACTGCAACTCCCTGTACTTAGGGCTTCCTGGGGTTGATATCCATTGCTTGCAGCTAGTGCAGAATGCGGCAGCACGATTATTGATGGGGACTCCTCGAAGTTCTCACATTTCTCCTGTGCTGTGCACTCTGCACTGGCTGCCTATTCAGTGGCAGATCATCTTTAAAGTTGGTTTGCTGATGTATAAAGCCCTACATGGACTTGGCCCTGACTATGTGGAAGAGCTTCTTGTTCCCTATCGCCCTGAGCAACAGCTCTGTTCGGCTGATGAGGGGCTGCTGGAGATTGAGAGGGTGTCTGAAGTCTTCTGGGGCCTGTGCTTTTATGTATGTGGCCCCTACCCTCTGGAACTCACTACCCCATCGGCTGCAGGAGTGCGTGACTGTGGGTGCTTTTAAACAGGCGTTGAGAACCTTCTTATGGTGCAAGGCCTTTAATGGAGTTGATTGAATAACCTTATTCAGGTTTCTGTTATCATCTTTTACTATATTTATTGATTTTATTATTTTGGTTTTATCTTTTGTAAAATGCCTTGGATATGGAAAGGCGCTTATGTGAAATAAAGGCTATTATTATTATTATTATTATAAAGGATATTATAAACATGTTATTCCTAACAGTAAAAAAGTAAAAAAGGAGCAAATTTTATAAGTGCAATAAGGCACTCAGGGATGTGTATAAATTAAAATATATTTTACAGCACATACAGTGGCTGAAGTCACGCAGCCTTCGGCCTTGTGCCTTACTATGCCCTCGCCATGCTATAAAATATGTTTTACATACACACCTTCATGCCTTATTGCTTAAGTACTATATACAAACAAGGCAATATCATCTTTTTTTTCAGTAAATAACTTCATTTGAAGACAACTTGTATGAACTGAATAAATTAAAGTTATTTTTTATGATTGTTATTCAAATCTCTATTCTGGTTAACACAGTGAATTTGAGAACTAATGGGTGTTAGTGCTGTCTATTTAAAATATCCAGGGGGGTGCCTCGCAGTGTCAGAGTGGCCCTCCTGGGTAACCGGAAATTTCCAGGTGGGCCTCATTCAGATGGATTCCTCCCCACATTCCAATCACTCAAAAATCTGTTCTAATATCAACTATTTTCTAATTAAATGCTTTTTGTCCCTGCATGTACATACTGTATAAAATGTAAAAAAGGAGCTAGTGTGCCATATTGAAGTATTATGTTGATATGAGTTTTACTCCTGGGCCCCTCTTACTCATTTCCCAGGCAGGCCCATGTACCAACATTAGAGGTGGGCTCCCACAGCCCAAACCAGCCCTGTAAAAAAGTGTTCCTTTAAGACTGGATGTACTAGCTTAGGAAAGCAGGGCTTTAATCTTCCGACTATTTATTTTCTGTGTCAAACAAGTATCCACAAACTTTATTCCTTTGCTGAACCTTCTCCATTAAAGATCACCTTTTAATTCAACTACCATAGTCTAGTGTGCATACTTTAGCTGACTCTGCAAACACTGCACTGAGTTGGAATCCCAATGGATTTAAGTGCAAGAGTCAGCTTTTGCAAGGGTTTTGCTGAATTATTGCATTGGAAAGTCATTCGGCAAAACTGTCACATTCTGTTGAGAAATAACAAAGCTGACTCTAACTCCCATAAACTGAATTATCTTTATGGATACACAAAGACCAGTAGGCTTTATAACATGAGCACTGGATATTGTTTCCTTTATCAATGTGTAGATAATAACAGAGAATTAAATTAATAGGAACACTTAATTCGGTCAAAGCAGTAAATGTATCACACGGTATACAGTATGTTGTATGTGAAGTAACTTGAAGTGCATCAGGAACCAGTCTAAAAGAAAAGGAAGCAGTGCTCTGTCTTACTTGTTGAATGTTCAATATATCTGCCATTCATGTCATTTTAGGTACTATTTAAAACTTTAGACTTGCCAAATATTATCATATGCAAACCAAAAAAAAACATAGTAATTTAAAGTTGAAAGGGGCTCTAGGTCCATCACATCCTCCCCATCCCCCACTTCCGCATCACACGCAGGGATGAAATCATTATGCTGTGCAACCAGTTACCAATTTTTAAGGATTCTCCTCCCCTCTATGACCCAGGATACCCAGAATTCGCTTGGTACTGTAAGCAGAACTTATTCCTGGCTCACCATAAAGGCATGTACTGTCTTTATGTCCACTGTTTCTGCTGGTAGGCTTTTCCATAGGTTCAAAACCACGTGGGAGATAAAGTGTCTCATAACATTTCCCCCAGATTTACCACCCCTGAGCTTCAGTGTGTGTGCATGTGTCCTGCTGCAGGACATCACATCAAACCCCTCTGGCTGTTCCATCTTGTCAGTACAAGGGGAAGACTGAGATCATGTCCCTTTT
This sequence comes from Neoceratodus forsteri, assembly GCA_016271365.2. Taxonomy (NCBI): domain Eukaryota; kingdom Metazoa; phylum Chordata; order Ceratodontiformes; family Ceratodontidae; genus Neoceratodus; species Neoceratodus forsteri. Next base: position 796,739,511 of record CM057459.1, on the reverse strand, counting down.
CAGCCTCCTTTGCTCCAAGGTGAACATGTTAAAGGCCTCCAGACTCTCCTCATAGTTTTTGTCCCCCATACCACTGATCATTTTGGTGGCCCTGCATTTCACTCCCTCGACTGATGCAACATCCTTTAAATATCAAGGAGACCAGAACTGCACACAGTACTCCAGGTAGGGCCTAACCAGGGTATCATAAAGTAGAAGGATTCTATCCCTCCTCTGATGGTCATCCGTTTTTGTGTGCAGCCCAGCTTCTGCTGGACCTCTTGACTGCGGTCACACACACTGCTTCTCCTGCTTCAGCCCCCTGTCTGTTATGCATGCATTTATTTATTTAGTTAGTTATTCATTTATTTTTGTTGCCTGGGAAAGGAGAACTTAGGACCAAAAGGTGTGGTGCGGACAAAGGACAACTCAAATGCAAATGTGCAATTAAAAAAATTAAAAGTTTTACTATTTCATGCCGCACAATCTGAGTACAAACAATACCGCTTCCTGGACAAGCACAATCCCCTAGCACCTCGACTCAAAGGAGCCTTGTGCTTGTCCGGGAAGCAGTATTATTTGTATTCAGATTATGCGGAATGAAATAGTAAACTTTTCATTTTTTATTTGCTCTTTTGCATTTGAGTTGTCCTTTGTGCGCACCACACCTTTTGGTCTTATGTCTTATTGAGACTAGCAACCTTTCTTTTGTGGAGCTGCATGGCTGATTATAGGTGTGCGCAGCAATTGCTGTTTGGATTTAGTTGAAAGGAGAACTTAGCAAGTCTACCTATATTCAGCCTCATCCTAGATGAGGGGGAGACAGAGACAGTAACCAACTGAAATGAAATCAGACTAAGCTGTTGGTGGTATTTTTCGTGAATGGAGGAAATTTGGCCAGAACCCTAGATAAATTCTTCTTACTCTCCAGTGGGGGTCCCCAGGCCATCTTTTGTTTGCCAAGATGGCCGATCCTGACATACTGGAGTGCATGGAGGTGCTGGAGACAGGGGAGAGAGCCTCATCCCCTGTTTCATCCACACATGAGGCTGTGCTATATACCGCTGAGGAATTGGTCAATCTGAGTGTTCCCCAAGGAAGTTTGTCATTAACTGGATGTTCTGCTGAGTGGTCTTGCCAGCTGATGTATGTGGAGCCCCGCCTATGACCCGAGATGGATTCCAGGAGATGGCATTTGTTGCAGTTGCTGGATGATGAGGAAAAGGTATCTGCCAAGAGAAAACTACAGCTTGCTGCCACTACAGTTTATACAGGACACCCAGATGCTTCAGCTTCCATAGAAATCTGTACACTTTCAGATGGACTTGCCTGACCACAGTGGTGCAGTATCTCCCCAGGATTCAGTAGCTCCACTATCCCGGGATCAGGAGGCAGGATTGTTGGCTTCCGAACAAGCTGCTGCTATGTTACAGCCTCCCCCGATATCTGATTTGTCATTTTTTTTAACACCAGCTCTAAATTTTTCTGAGGAATGTTCTCCCAATATTTCCAGAGTGACTGCTGCTCTGAGTCCTTCCCCAAGAGTGGATGAAACTGAGTCAGTGGGGTGTGGGGCTCCTGATATCCCCGTAGCCTCTCAGAAGTCCCATGTTTTCTCTTCGGGCCCTACAGGCCAACATACTTTGGCTACCAAACAGACCCAGAAGTGGTCTGCAGAAGCTTCTTTGTTGGGTGCAGTGTGGGTGAAGGCAACAGATGGAGTTTCCTGGACCCCCCGGATCCTGCTTGTTATTCTGTTTCGCCACCCTTGCCCTCCGCACAATCTGACATTTTCAAACTCTGCTTCCCAGTTTGCTGGTAGGAGTGCACTGGAAGCAGCTTCTTCGAGCTTACTTCAGTCTGTTACTCTGGGTTCTACTTTGCCCAATGATTCACAGATTCCTATGTTGCCTGCTGTTGCCACTGATGGGGCTACTTCTCCAGAAGTTTGTTGTCAGATACTGTTCAGCCCGTTGCCCAAGATGGCAACTTTAAAATGACTGATTTATTTACTGCCAGTCAAGACCCAGTACAGAGGAGGAATGTTGTTTGGCTCCATTATTGGGGGGAAGGGGGCTTAGACTATCCTCCAGGCATAACTTATGTGATTAGGAAATTGTTTAAAGACCCTTTGGGTTTTTTAGCATATGACCTGTATGCAGTTATTCATATTCCCAGGGAGCAAACTTTTGATGTGAGCTTTGGTACATTCACTTCTTTGGACAGACTCTGGTTCAGATATGACAAGCTGAAAGGGTCTCCTTTGTAGGTCCCTGTTGTGGTCATACCCTTGATTAAGCCCACTGTTAAAACTGTAACCCTGCTTTTTCACAGTGAATGTGTGAATGTCTCAGACATTCTCTATTGGCATAAAAAGAGATGCCACCCCCATTATAGACAATGAACAAGTTTGAACATGGGGAATTGTAAGGCTAAAGTTAGACTCCCCCAATCCACCTTGGGTATTGGTCACCTCCTGAGTAGTTTTTATATTGAGAGAGATGGGGGCATTTGTTTTTACCCCGGACAACCAAAGACCTGCCATAAATGTGGTGCTTGTACTCACCTGAGCTCGGTGCGTGAAGCAGCTTGGTGCTACAGTGCTACAGCTGTCTAGGTTAAGACCACACTACCTGTTCTAGTCCTAACCCATTCATATGTAACCTCTGCAAGGAGCAGGGCTGTTGCTTTCGCCAGTGTCCATGGGTGTCACACAACAGGCCTAATGGCCTGAACCAAGATGCCATTATTTCTCAGAACCAGTCTGAGGCAACAGATGAGGTCACTTCTGCTGATCAATAGTCTGAGATGCACAAGGAGAAGCTCCCTGGAGAAGTGCTGTCCACTCCACCCACCTCCTTACTTCCCTCCTGTCTAGATATTGGCACTGACTGATCCCACATTGTCGACCCCGACCCCTTCAGAACAGGCTGACTTGTCTACTCGTCCTTCTGGGAACTTAAGTGCCGCTCTGATTTCTATGCCACCTCTCAGCCCCCCCCCCCAGTGATTACAGATTTCTCTCCAGTCCTAGCTCAGAAATGTGGCAGACAATTCAAAGGAAAATCTAAGGTAACGGTTTTGTCTGCCTTCCCCTTGCAAAATAAATTTTCTGCCTTCGCATCTCTCAAGCACTGAGGGGTACTGAAGATAAAGCAGAATGTTCTGATACTTGTAGCCTCTTCCCGTAATAATGGTCACTCGGATGCTAAGGAACTGGTGGAATTGCAATCTGCTAAGAGGGTTAGGAGCTGGACCCCTTCCCAGGCTCAGCTAGGCAGGGACTTCCCTACCTCATTTATTTTTTTCCTATGGATTGTACTGTATGTTATTCTTTTTATCTTTAAATGTTAACAGCATGAAGTTCTATCAGAAAAGGTTGCTTACCTTTGCCATTTTGCAGACTTTACTTGGTGATATTCTTTTCCTACAGGACACTGAAATCAAACTGTCACATGAGCCCTCCACTGTCCAGAATGTTTGGAAACAGAGTCCTTTCTTTTGGTCCACAGGGCTTGATGTTTGTGATGGGCTGGGGATCCTTCTCAGAGGTTTCGACTATATGGTTAACAGACTGCTTGATCGATCTCCTGGAAGAGCACTCCTTTTGGATTTAACTTTAGATGTTCTTTCCCTATGGGTCATCAATGTTTATGCTCCCCCAATCCAAGGCAGAGAGGGTTTGGCTTTTTGTATTATTCAGCTTTTCCTTTTTACGTTCGCTTGCATGCATGTGCAAGGAACGTCTTGGGAGAATAGGACACTTTGGAAGTGTGACTGTCCTGTGCAATCCACTGCTCCGTTGAGCAGGTGTGGCGGTCCTGCACCAATGGATGCAGGTGCTGTGTATGACAGCACTGGTCTTCACTTCAAAGAAAACCACCACTGCGATCAGTGCTGGCAGCACCTCTGTACAAGCTGCCGAAACTGTTACAGCTGACAGGGGTGCCCAATCCCCCGTTGGCTTCAAGTCTGCACGCCCCCCCCAAAGCTTTGGTCCCACGCTGGAAGCCCACCCCAGCGTGGCAAATCTTGTTTTGGCCGACGGGGGTGCCCAATCCCCCACCGGCTCCACGTCCCCCTAAACAGCTTTCCCTGCTGCCATGCTGGGAGCCCACCCCAGTGTGGCAAACGTCCCGCGTCATCTGAATAAAAAAAAAAAAACCTGTAAATAAGAAAATGTTCCATCATTGTCTCCCCAGCCCCCTCCCATAATCTGCACCCACCCACTGCGCACCCTGACTCCCTACACCTCTCACCCCATACTTACCTCTGGAGCTCGGCGCGATGATCATCGTGGACCGGGAACACGTCTGCACTCTTCAAAGCCGACCGTGAACTGAGGAAATGCCAGTAAGCTGTATAATGGGATAGATAGGGTTTTTCAACTTTATTGCATATATCAGGCATTTTTAGGAATTTTTGCACCAAACTTTCAACATGGGGTTTTTGGGACCCCTTCTCATGAATGCTGTCACTGACATGGCGTTATTTGGGTCCGAAGGGTGATTTCGCAGTCACTGTGTGAAATCACCTTTTCTGGAATGACTAATGAAACGACACTGTCAGTGTTCATAAGGTGGGCTCTCAAAAAGCCTACTTTGAAAATTTGATGGAAAAATTCCTAAAAATGACCGTTTTATGAGCGTGCTTTGCGCAGTTCCTACGCACGCTCATAAGTTCACGAATTTTCAACATTTTCACTCCAGATTTTCAACATTGCCATTTTACCATGCCTCCTTATGAGCAGTATAGTTGTCATTTTTCACATCCTGCCTAAAACGTGTTTCCGCTCATGTAGCGCACAATGGCGCAGTCGGTGTGCGAAATCAATGTATGGGACACAGTAAGAAAATCACAGTGACACTGTACATTTGCAGAGGTCTTAAAATGGCTATGTTGAAAATTTGGTGAAAAAATTCCTAAAAATGACTGTTTTACGAGCATGCGTTGCGCAGTTCCTACGCATGCTCGTAAGTTTGCGAATTTTCAATATTTTCACTCCAGATTTTCAACATTGCCATTTTACCCCATCTCCTTATGAGCAGTGCAGCTGTCATTTTTCACATCTTGCCCAAAACGTGTTTCCGCCCATGTAGCTCACAATGGCACAGTCGGTGTGTGAACTCAAAGTGTGGGACACATTAAGAAAATCACAGTGTCACTGTTCATGAGCACAGATCTTAAAATGGCTATGTTGAAAATTTGGTGAAAAAATTCCTAAAAATAACTGTTTCATGAGCGTGCGTTGCGCAATTCCTAAGCACGCTCATAGGTTTGCGAATTTTCAATATTTCCACTCCAGATTTTCAACATTGCCATTTTACCACACCTCCTTATGAGCAGTACAGCTGTCATTTTTCACATCCTGCCCAAAACGTGTTTCCGCCCATGTAGCGTACAATGGCACAGTTGGTGTGCGAACTCAATGTATGGGACACATTAAGAAAATCACAGTGACACTGTTCATGAGCAGAGGTCTTAAAATGGCTATGTTGAAAATTTGGTGAAAAAATTCCTAAACATGACTGTTTTACGAGCGCGTTGTGCAGTTCCTACGCACGCTCGTAAGTTCGCGAATTTTCAATATTTGCACTCCAATGACTTCCAAATACCTAAACAGCACATAGAATCAAGCAACATTGGCATTGACAAATGCTTGTTTATGTGGGACACAGTAATACTTGGAGGTAGAATGAGGGTGATCTCTCATAAAGGGGGGCAACTGAAAGAGTATATATTACAGGAGAAAGTGATACAGCTTGAGTTTAAACTTTCAGCACTTTTGACTTACACCACATCATCTGGCATCTTCTTCCATTCATTTACCACTCTCCATGAGTAAATAAAAACAAATGCTTCCTTGCTAACTAATCCCTCCCCCTTCCCACCACCCCTGTATGCCCTCTTGTCCTTCGGTCCCAAATACACTGTATTGCCCTGATCAAATCAACTGTTCTTTTTTTTTACTTATATTTTTATTACTCCTCTCTGGTGCAGCCAATATCCTCCATGTCTTGCCCACTCCTCCCCCCCCAAAACGCCTAATGCACTTACCCCTCTGCCTTTCAACTCTGACCTTTCCTGTGGCAGAGTACGGCCAAGCCTGAAAAGCACCTGTAGAAGAGGGGGTTTGGGGGAGGATGGGAGGGAGAGAGGGGGAGATATATGTAACTAATAATACCCGACAGGGTGGGCGTTATTGGGATTTAGGAAATGGTCATCAAAAAACTCAGAAGCTGATTGGCTAATCCCCCCTGCCAGCCGTGTTGTTATTTTTTAACAACGCTGGGCAAATAACAAGTTCCTTTTGGCATTACCCATTACCACCTCATATCCTTGTGCCCTCCTCAAAACATCGCAGCGCCCAATTCTTTTTCACTCGCTTACAGAGTCAATGTTCCCAAGGCCCCCCATGCAACTCAATCCTCCTCCTCAGACCACTCCTTGCACGTTTTACACACAATATTGCAAAAAACAGCAAGCCCCACAAAACGTTTTCATTTCATTTATAAACATCAGCAAAACACCAGTGTTACCGTGACTCTTATCTCCAATCAGCACCCTGCTCTCGCAACACATGCTAAGCAACAGTGCCATTCCATCTCTGGGATTCAGTACAAGAAACTACTGTTCCAGTCCAAGGCCTGACCATGATAAAACTGCCGGAAAAAATCAGCTACCATTTCACCACAAACAAATTATCCCCACACCAACAACTTAATGAAAAAATACCTTTTTTCAGGTTGTTTCCACACTTCATCAGCTCACTACACTTATACAGTATGTCCCTTCTCCGAGCTGGGCTAACTGACCTCTACATTATGGTTGCCTCTACTTGCACCACAGACTCCCCAGTCAAACCATAAAAACAAACCTTTTTTTTTATCACGGTATTGCCATATCAAAACTCTTGCGAGGTTCCTAAAAATACCAAAAATAACAAAACACTATACTGTGTAAGAGAAAACTGCTTTCTCATAAGCAGCACCAGCGCCCTCTAGTGGCAGTAAAGGAACTATTTTACAAAACATGCAATTTCTGTTTATTTTGTATTAATATCACCCCCTTTCTTTATAAACTTAATTTAAAAAAAAACAATAATATTACACCATTTTCTAAGTTTAATAATACCCTCCAGGGTGAGCATTATGGGATATAATGGACCTTCCAGGGGCTATAAGGCCCTCCGCCTGTGGCGTTGGGCCTCATTACGCCCCTGGGTGGTCCAATATATCCCAATATCTACCTATCTGGTAATGTGCCCATAATGGACCGCCCAGGGGCATAATGAGGCTCAACGCCGCAGATGGAGGGCCTTATAGCCCCTGGAAGGTCCGTTATATCTCATAACGCTCACCCTGGAGGGTATTATTACACTTAGAAAATGGTGTAATATTATTGTTTTTTTTTTAATTAAGTTTATAAAGAAAGGGGGTGATATTAATACAAAATAAACAGAAATTGTATGTTTTGTAAAATAGTTCCTTTACTGCCACTAGAGGGTGCTGGTGTTGCTTATGAGAAAGCAGTTTTCTCTTACACGGTATAGTGTTTTGTTATTGTTGGTATTTTCAGGAACCTCGCAAGAGTTTTGATATGGCAATACCGTGATAAAAAAAAAAAGGTTTGTTTTTATGGTTTGACCGGGGAGTCTGCGGTGCAAGGAGAGGCAACCATAATGTAGAGGTCATTTAGCTCGGCTCGGAGAAGGGACATATAAGTGTAGTGAGCTGATGAAGTGTGGAAACAACCTGAAAAAAGGTATTTTTTCATTCAGTTGTTGGTGTGGGGATAATTTGTTTGTGGCGAAATGGTAGCAGTTTTTTTTCCGCAGTTTTATCATGGTCGGGCCTTGGACTGGAGCAGTAGTTTCTTGTACTGAGTCCCAGAGATGGAATGGCACTGTTGGGAAGCGTGTGTTGCGAGAGCAGGGTGCTGATCGGAGATAAGAGTCACGGTAACGCTGGTGTTTTGCTGATCTTTATAAATAAAATGAAAATGTTTTGAGGGGCTTGCTGTTTTTTACAGTATTGTGTGTGAAACGTGTAAGGAGTGGTCTGAGAAGGAGGACTGAGTTGCATGGGAGGCCTATGGATCACTGACTCTGTAAGCGAGTTAAAAAGAATTGGGCGCTGCGATGTTTTGAGCAGGGCACAAGGATACGAGGTGGTAATGGGTAATGCCAAAAGGAACTAGTTATTTGCCGGGCGTTGTTTAAGCAATAAGGCACAACAGGGTGTGGGTTATTGGGGGTTTACCCACACCTTGTGTGGTGTGTCATGAGGTGCAGCTGAGTGACTTAACCACACAAGAAGTGGGTAAATCCCCAATAACTCACACTCTGGAGTGCCTTATTGCGATTATACAATGGACCCATGTGTAAAATGTGTTTAATTATGTTGTTTTATAAATGCATTTCCTCAGCCATGGGTAATGCAGGATTTACCCACAGTCATGTGACATGTTTTGACCAATGAGGTTACAGGATTTTCACACACCATTGTATAATAAAAAATAACAACACAGCTGGCAGGGGGGATTAGCCAATCAGTTTCTGAGTTTTTTGATGACCATTTTCTAAATAAGTATATTCAGGGATGTCCAAGACTTTGCCTTACCATGTTTCTGTCCCTCCTACAATTTGTTTCTGTGACTGAACAGTGGGTAACACAGTTACAGACTTGCTGTTCTGCAGACAAAGTATTTTACACCAATACTCTTAGGCTGCCTGCTTCAGGGGATAGAACCAATTGTTAAACTGTTGCCCTCATTTTACTTCTTTGTCACTGATTATTTTAAGCCATGTACAAGTGCCACACACCACTGCAAATACCTGCAAGCGAACGTTCGGCATTGACAAATGCTTGTAACAACTAGGCATGCCATTTTAGGGGGAGATTTCAATTGTGAGATGCACCTGTTGGATGGGGTGGGCACCCCGTCCAAGATTTATTGTAACTCACCCTTTTTTAAGGACATGATCAAGACAGCCCAGTTGCAAGATAGTCAGGAGGTACTCTCTGGACTCCATTCTGCCACTTTTAGGAAAGGTCAATTGCTGACTCGCATTGACTTTTTGTTTTTGTCCAGGGGATATCAGGTCTGTAAATCATCTGTTACCCCCATTGAAACCTGTGACCATATGATTATTGGCTGCACCTGCAGGGTGGGATCCTTATCGGCTCCTGCCTCACAGCTCTGGAGACTTAATGTTTCCATATTGGATAACCAGGAAGTACGGTTCCATTGGCTGGCTGAGTTTTACACCCTATGATTTGTTCTTTGTGCCTACGATGATTTGGGGCTTTGGTGAGAAGACTCTAAATGTGCCTTTCAATCATTGTTCCAAAGAGAGATTTGATTCCACCACACATCACATTATTTAAATGATTTGAATTTGAGGTATAGGATGCAGAAGCTTAATTCCCACATGTATGATACTGATAGGGACTTGACTTTGGAAATTGATTCTCTGAAATCCCAAATGCTGTCTTATCAATATGACAGGGCCCTTTCTTCAGACAAAGAAACTAAATTTGGTACCCCGGGTAATAGACAGTCCATGAATGCAGTTAAAGCTTTTGTTTCTAGGCTGCAGAGCTGATATATGTGGGTCTTGCAGCCATCAGAGTCTGCTTCTCCAACTGACTCTTTTGAAGGCATCATGGACATTGTGCAAGAACATGTCCACAGTAAATTCATACCACTTCCCTCCTCTGAAAGTGTTCCCCTGACAGGTTTTGATTTTCTTATTCCTCCTTTATCTTACCTTTCCAGAGAATCGTTGACCCACCTGGTGTCATTGTCTGAGGTTTTTGAGGCCATTAATGGTTTGCCTTCCAACACTGCCCTAGATTCTGATGGCCTAACTCCTGAATTCAACCAATCCTTCGTTGATTATTGGCTCCCACTTTGCAGATACTTTTTAACCAAGTATTGGCCCTTGGTAAGGTACTCCCTTTATTTATGGAAACCCTCCTTATTTTTCTCTATGAAATAGGAGAACGGACTGTGCTGGACAATTAGAGGCCTTTGTGCCTTTTTTTTTTTAATCTCAACTTTCTTTTTCCTCCACACTTGGAGAGCAATCCCAGCAATTGCCCAGCTGCCGGCACTTGCACCCCAGACCAGGTCTGGCGCATGAATCATGCCCAACCCCACAGGCTGGCCAGTAAACAGGATCCCCCCCATGGGGACCTGTAGAGCAGACACCCGGAGGCTGCGTCTCTTGTGTCTGAGGGCAAAGGGCGCAGCCATCAGCCGCTGCGATCATCCCTCAATTTTCCACCAGCTTTTTCTCCTGTAGGAGCCAGACATGCAATGGCATCAACGCACAGCTGTGCAGATGCCTGTCGCACTCCTCCCCCTTCCTGAGCATTCACTGTAGTACACCTGGCCTCCACCAGGTGCCACTGCAGTGCAATGCTATTCACCTAATCACCCCAGAGGAAGGAGTGCAGTCATAGGACACTCAATCCTTCCTCTCCCCTGCCAACCTCTGATGGCCCCAGTCTGTTCCCAAACCCGGGTCGCAGGCGCGGTGCAAGGGGTGGTGTCCAATGCCTCAACCCGCAGCACCACTGGGCCAGCAAGTATAGACCTTTGTGCCTTTTTCAATCAATCAATCAATCAATCAATCAATCAAATCTTTATTTATTCAGGCGAACATCATTGAGCACAGCTCATTTGCAAGATGGACCTGACCTCCTTTTAAACACAGGCTACAAGATTCTTGCTAGGGTGTTGTCCCATAGATTGGGATCAGCAGCAGGATCTGTAATCTCCCCTTTTCAGTGTTGCGCTATCCCTATCTGACAGATTACGGATAACCTCTTGTTATTGAGGGGATTATCTGAAAGAGGTTCCTGTGGCTTGTATCCTGGGAAAGTCATTTCACTTGATCAGGAACAAGCATTTGATAGGGTCGGACACTCCTGTCTTTTTGATGTCCTCCACCTCTATGGTATTACCCCTTTGTTTATGTCCTGGCTATGTCTCCTGTATGCAATGGCCTGGCTGATTCCTTTTGTTAACTCTTCACTGGGCAAGCCTATCATCCACTGTATGGGGGTTTGGCAGGGCTGCCCTTTAAGTAATTTATTATATATGTTTTCTATAGACCCGCTACTTTGGCTTCTGCATCACTTTCCTTTCTTCTGAGGAATTTCACTCACTCTGGATATCCTGGATCTCCGTGTCCTGGCTTATGCAGATGATCTTTGTGTATTGACCCCGATGTGGAGTCTGGAGCTCAGCTGCTGCAAGACTTTTCAGCCCTGTCTTGATCCAAGAGTGACTACACCAAAAGTGTGGTGGTGCCTTTGGGTGCTCCTTCCACTCTGTACTGCATGCATGTTGCTGGGATTCCCCTTCAGACAACCCCTGTTAAACTTTTGGGCATTATTTTAATCATTCTGATGCAGTCAGCTATAATTGGGAGATTTGTCTCAGCAAGGCTGAAAGTGTGTTGGCTATTTGGAAATCCAGGCATCTGTTTAAATTGAAATGAGTACTGTAGATGATAAACTCCCAGTTAGTTCACTTACAACCTCCAATGGGGAAAAATGTGATTTCTTGAGGAGTATGTTGTCCCACCAGGTACAAGTGCTTTAGTAAAGTTGGAGCGGCTGGTAACCATGGGGATACTGGTAAATCTCATGCCAAAATTACAGTGAAGTTTCACAGTAAATTTAGGGCTCTGTCATAGTACCTTACAGGGTTGTCTCACTATATGGGATAGCTCCCTCACAGCAATACTCATAGAACTTATACAGACAGTGGCATCACATTCCTTCCAAGCCTACCACAAGTCATTTACTTTATCACACACATAAAGGCTAGTGCACCAGATGGCTAGAGGCTCAGAGCATTCTGTTCAACAGTTTGGTTGGCAAAGGAATGCCAGCACCCATTCCTTCAGACCCAGATACCTACACGGGACCCATGGATCTATAAATCTATCATAACATGTACCTGGTTTACCATTTATCAGAGACACAGACACTTAGCCACTTAAACATTTATTTTACTTTTTTCAGCCTCATTAAGGAAGGAAGGGCACTTGGTGCCATTAATGCAGTTGCTCAGGCTTGAACAGTTATAGTTAACAGCTTCATGTTACAAGATTGTCTCTGGTCTCCAATTCAGTTCCATTTAGATGTTACCAGATAGCCTCCAGTCTTTTCTCTATTTCTTTGTAGATAAAAGGTCTCTCAGGAATCCTTCCAGAGTGGGGAGTTTGCCCCTCAGGGGCACTAGTGCAATGGCCACTGCTACAAGTCTCAAGGATTTTTTAGAAAGTTACTGAGCAGAAACCTTCAGTTAACCAGTGGAGATGATTCATCTTCTCTTCCGTGGATCAAACTGAACACCACTCTGGGCTATTTAGACCAAGACTTCACCCCAAACCCTCAGTCATTGGTTTGCTGTCTAAGAACTGTTAAAGGGCACACCAGGTACTACTACACACAAGCCTAGTAGACGTATGGGGAGCATGGACCCCTGGGGTATAGTTAGTTATCAATGGGAGTGCACAGGCCATCAGTCATTCATAGTTTCCAAAGTGTAATCTTAAATTTTGCTACTATAATCTTCATTTTAGGTGTTGCCAGGGGACTTTCCTGGGTGCCCAGAAACCCCCTCCTACTTTGCTTTCAATATGTTTTCATAAAACAGTTTTTTTGTTCACCAGGACTAAATAATGAAATTTCTTTGGGTGACCCCCACCACCACCACCACTCCCATTCCCAAATCCTGTCAATGCCCCTGTTCATAAAGTTGAAAATGCTATAGTCTCTGTTGTGGAGACATTAGCAAGTGCTATTAAAATAAATATTAATTCATATAAGAAATAGTATAAGGACTGATTAGAGGGAACTCCTGGTCTCCCAAGGAAGGGAGGATTAAGTTCTTCTATTCATTGTCTTGGAAGAAGAAAAATCAGGACCAAACTGACCCAAATAAATATAGAGATTCCTAGATCTGCAATCTCTGTCTTCAGCATTTATTTGTAGTCTGTGCATCCTGACACTAGCATAGTTGCTGACACGTGAACATCCTATAGTTCAGATTTGTATCAACAAATATATAAAGAAGACTGAAAGACAATTGATAGTAAAACTTTGCATTGTCATTCATGGGAAAAAATGTATATCTTTGCCCCTTGGTTCAGTCTGTTCTGTGAGGAAGATAAACACAACTTTATTGCAAAGCAAACCAACCATAATATTTTTTTTTAAAAAAGCAAACAGGTATGTTTGCCTATTCACGTTATATTTGGCAGAGGCTGAAATACTCACTGACACACTACAAATACCTATCACTGACTTTGATGTGAATATAGTTACCTTTGTTTAACAAATAAAAAAGAAAGACAACTATATATGAGCCAGGCATAATATGAGGAAATTATCAGTAACACAGACAGTTAATTAAAAATTAGTGCCCCCACTCAATATTCCAGGAGCTTGACTTGGACTTTCCAAGAATGAAAAAAAAGAACACTTAAGGCCAAACACATTATTTCAAAAAACTTGGCAAAGGGAACAAACCCCTGTAATCTCTTCTACTGTCTGATGAAGACATAAATTCTGTTTTGTAAGTGGAAAACTGCTGTTCAATAGGTTATTTTTCAACACCGGCCTGAATTTTGCCCTGAGGATCAAGACACAAAATGATTTGGCTTGGGGGTGATACAAGCTGTTTCAAGGACAGTAACAGTCAGAATATTTAGAGTATTCATAAAAGCAAACAAAAAACAGGACACTGAGACCCTGAGGGATGCTCTAAAGGAAAAATATGTGCACTCAAAAAAAGTTTGCAACTATTGGATACCTGAAGCAGTCTTTTTGACTTAAAAAGAAGCACTCTGCAGTCAAAGGCAATCTGTTGTAGCAGTGTTCTGCACATTTATTTCAATTCATAGTCTTCTCACATATACAGACATGTTTCTTTTCCATTGCAGATAGCAAGTGGTCTTATAAAACATAAATGCTCCCAGTGTAGTTAAAAGTGATTAAATCAAGTGCAAAGGGCAAAAGGAAAACAAATGCGTAAATGTAAACAGCATTGCCAGCTCAAGCATCAAGGCTGCCACCTCTTACCTCATAGCTTTGCTCCACATGAGCTTTATCACAAAAATACACTAATTGAATGAAACAGGCAAAATTCATAAAAGATGATTGATTATGCAAATGGAAACTTTTTAGCTGACCTACAAAAAGAGGTGAGCGCTCACATAGTAGGGGCAGAGCAACATTCACTAGGCAGCAACATTTCATTAAAGGTAAAAATAAGCATACACATCATCAAAGAAAAATTGAGAAACTAGGCTCTGACACCACTTAAAGTGATACTGACAATGGGGCTGGTCCTCCCAATGAGGTGCTTTTTCTGCAGAAAGAACACAACATTCGAGGAGTCAAGAATGAAAAATAATCAAAAGGAAGATGCAACTGGGAGAAGTGGGAAAGGAAATAAACTTAGATCCAAGACAACTGGAGAGAAAGAAAAATACACAGGCCAAGCGATTAACACATCAAAAGTCAATTTAAGGGATAGCCAATTTTTGGTTTTGAATAAAGGGTTAACATTTGTCCCAAAATCTTTGGTAACAAGTTTGACATTAATGTGGATTTGTTTATGTTGTTTCATAGGGTTCACCTTAGAGATCACATCAATGGAAATAAAATGGTGTCTATAGGGAAAACGTGATGGGTGTGGATCAGAGCAGGGACACAACTATGGCTGAGCAAGTCAAACTGAACCTAGATACTATAATGGAATTGGTGGTGGAAAACAATATTGCTGATATGGTAACAGACTGGTTTGATGTTGAAACAAGCCAGATAACGCCTATTGATAATGTTGTGGCAAATGAAATAGTGTAGGGGGGGGCATGGAGAAGAAAGGAAGGGATGTTTTTGCCCTAAATTTATTTTGTCTCTCCAATGTTAATACCAATATTTTAACATTCAAACATGTGTCTTTAGAAAAGGGAATGAAATATTAGACAGCCTTAGAAATAGAAATGTACAACACAAATTTTCTGAGTTATGTGAGAAATCTGACATCATCATTAAACCCACCAATAATGGCAGGCATATTGTGGTGATGGACAATATGTATTAAGAAAAAAATGTTTATAATCTGCCTGATCATATAAACATATGCAGAATGCTCCCTCTAACCTCATAAATGCCTTCAAGGGGAAATTGCTAGCATAGTTAGAGGGTGCAGTTAGAGCAGGCGACATCACAGAAAGTGATTTAAAATTATTGGGGACCCCCAACTCCATCATGATGGTTTGCTATGCCATGCCAAAGGTCTACAAAGATTTGCATTATCCTCCATGTCACCTGATTGTCTCTGGGTTGGGATTTCTGACTGAAAATTTGTTGAGATTTATGGATTTCTTCCTTCAACAGAAAGCTTCAAAAATTGAGGTCCTGCCTGAGAGACATGAGCAACCTGTTGGTGAAACTACAACGTTTGATTTTGGAACATCACTATATGTGGATCTTGGTGGATGTGAAGGTATTGTACTCCATGATTGCCTATGAGGATGGTGTAGTAGTCTGCAGACATTTCTGAGACACGTACATGGAGAATCTACCAGTGAGACTTATCTCAGAGGCTGTAAACTTTATCTTAAGACATATTGCTTTCACATTTGCTGAGATTATTTCCTACAGCCATTCTGAAAGGTGATGGGGGCCTGAATGGCCCCATCATGGTCCAATTTAATTTTAGGGCTATCGAAGTTAGGGACCCTACATAGTGAAACATTCCCATAGGCATATGACATCATTCTTTGGTGTAGATATATGTTGATGATGTTGTCTGTGTATAGAAAGGGAGTGAGCCACTGGCCATGGAATTTATCTCATGGCTGAATGCAAACAATGTTTACATGTGTTTCATGTCGACAATGGATAGAAAGAAATTTGAATTTCTGGATATTATAAAACCACCAGAGTGGAGTGTGCACTAGGATGGTGGTGCTTCCGGAAAAAAATTTGAAATACAGTACTCAAGAATGTTGAGCACACACCACATCTTTGATAAAGGATGTGAATGCATATGAAATGCATCAGGCAGGCAGAGCCTGTATTATTTATTATTTTCATGTACCAATAAATTTGTTATTCTTATGACTTAAAACTGGTGCCCTTGTTAATTTGAGGTGTTGTGTGCTCGACATTCTTGAGTACTGTATTTCTGGATATTGCTTTCTTTGGGGTTAATACAGTTGGATTTATGAAAACCAGCTACCAGTAATTCATTCCTACAGGCAAAAACTGTGCACCCACAGAAACTTAAGAACTATACCTTCTTTTTATTTACTTATTAAAGTCCATGCTAAACAAGCACCCAAACAAATGCTTTCAGTTTTCATAGGGCGTGAACATCTGTGGATTGTTTCTTTCTTGCAGAAGTTGTCTTCCACAGGATGTAAATACTTCTGTACTCACTTCCCTGTGTCTGAAATGAACTTGATCACAACTGATGTAGAGGGACCTCAGTAATAAGATAAAACAGACTTATTAACAGGAAGGTAAAACACAGACAGGTTCAATACCATAAGCATTACCTATCCAGACTTATACATTTTTTTTTCATTTGTTAGATACTGTACATATTTACAAAATATACAGTATTTACAAGAGTGAAAATTCCCTATTATTGGTTTACACTATGTAAATATGTCTGTCACATATTTTGAGTTTACCTAGCAAACAAGAATGACTTAAATCTAGCTCATTGTTCATGCAATAAGGTTTTGGGCTATTAAGCCTAAATATCCATGCAGATTCATTTTGTAGAAGGGACTACAAATGCCCCCCCCCCCCCATCCCCGGATGGTGCTCGACATGTTCCAACCTAACAAAGTACAGTGCTTTAGGATCTGAACTATAAAACAAATTAAAGTGGAGGCCAATAGGTGTATTTTCTCACCTTTTTGAAAGGTTTTTGATAGCTCCTGTGGCCAGTTTTTCAACAGCCTAATCATTCTCCCAACATATTGCTTACAGCATATGCATACTGGGGTTAAAACCACAAATTCAGTGTCGCAATTCACAAACTCCTGTATTGTACATTTTTGTGCTGTGAGTGGATGCTCAAATTCCTCCTATGGTCTACAAAAGGTACAAATATTTTATAACAACAAACCTCCTGAGGAATAGGGTGCCAACCACCCTCATTGGTCCCTTGTTATTGGATTTTGAGATCTACTGTGTACGATCTTGTCTTTGATGTTTGGTGGCCTTCTAAAGGTTGCCTTCAGCCTCTCTCAAACACCTTTTTTCAAGTTATCTTCTATGAGAATTCCTTAATACTTGTGTATACTTGTATATAACAATGCGTATCCTGCCAGCAAGTGCAATAAACTCTATAGAAAAGTGACCAGGATTTTCTCTTTTTGTGTATTTGCTTTCTTTTTCTGAAGTTCAGTCTGATTAAGGGTTGTAACCTTTTGATGGGCCTCAGTCAAAATCTCATCATATCACCTTTTCCCTCAATCTACTCTCAAACTAATTTGGTTGTGGTTCAGAATCAGTGTCATGGCTACAATTGCACCAGATAAAGATAAAGTTAGACATAATCAGCATTCTGGGAAATGTGAATCTCAAAAAAGTAAGACTGTTCACATTTCCCAGAATGCTGATAGTTGGTTCTTGTCAACTTTTTCACTGATGAAGTAATCTGAATGTGTGATGTAAATTCAGATGACACTTAATTCCAGAAATTGATAAAGGCAGGATTTGCAGTAATGAAAGAAGTCACCTGTTGTGATTATGTCTAACATAAAGTGTTAATCTAGTTTTGAATATGCTGAATGAAATTAGTAGTAAAGTAATTTTGGAAAATAAGCATAACAACATTAGGTTTCAGGACATAGAGTCCAAATGGTTAAAATGCCTTACCAATAAGCTTCCTTGCTTTCTCATAATTAGATTTTTGTGTGTGATTTTTTATGTGTTTTTTGTGCCTTTTTATAAGATTGGTAAATGTATGAATACAATTGTTTTTCTGCACTAGATAATGGGTAGAAATGGTGTTAGAAAGTATTTAAACACCTAAGTAAATGTTAATGAACCCATAAAAAGCCCAAAAATCTATTTAAAATGGATTTTAGGATCCAAGGTTCGAGATCCACCACAGCCACTTAAAACTAAAAAAAGTTCTGCCAGTTAACCAATAGGGGCAGTCAATCCTCTGGCAGAGTGGCTATAAAAGGCAGTGTCTCAGAGCATTATTCACCCCCTGAGGAAGACCATACATATGGTCGAAGAGCTGGGACTTAGTGCTTGTTGTCAGATGAACTTGTATTGGCTGTATTGTATTGTATAGTGTGCAAAAGATGGAGATTAGTGCCCAAGAGGTGGATAAGCAGAAAAGGGGCAAAATTCAGCAGACGGGCAGACAGCAAGGAGAACCAGGGATAAATGACAACCAAGGAAGGGGCTGGAGTAGAATAGTGAGACAGTCTAGGGAGGTCAAATCATGGAAAGCCATGTGTGCAAATGCCAGGAGCCTTAGCAACAAGATGGAAGATCTGGAGGCTGTCATGGTGCAGTCAGACCTGGACGTTGTGGCCATCACTGGAAACCTGGTGTGTGATAACCACGACTGAGAGATGGCCATACCTGGCTACAACATATTCAGAAGAGACAGAGCAGGCAGGAAGGGAGGAGGGTGGCACTCTATGTGAAAAATGACATAAGGGCCACAGAGATCCAGGAGGAACAAAATGGGGGAGATACTGTGGGTTAAGCTGGAAAGGAAAATGGGGACAGCCATCTGCACAGGTGTGGTCTATAGACCACCAGCCCAGGAGGAAGAAACAGATAGGAGCTGATGCTAGCCATCCAAAGGATGGCAGACAAGGGAGGTAGTACTGGTTGGAGACTTCAATATTCAGGCGTGGACTGGAGCATCCCAGCAGCAGCATCAACTAGGAGCAGATTTATCCTGACCTCTCTTCAGGGCGCCCCTTCTCAAGCAACTGGTCATGGAACCAACTCGGCAGAAGGCAATGCTGGACCTTTGCCACAAACAGGGACAGTGTGATGGGGGTAACAGTGGGGGAGCACCTGGGAAACAGTGACCACCAGTAATTGTGGTTTGAAATCACAGAAAGAGCAGAACCAAACCACACAAAAAACACGTATCCTGGATTTTAGGGGGGCAGACTTTGGGAAAATGGGGAGATACTCGAAAGAGGCATTAAGGGGAATGGGACAGGAATCAGGGGTTGAGGAACAGTGGGCAGTATTTAAAATGGGGATTACAAGAACAACAGAATTATGTATTAAGCAGGTTAGCAAGAGGAAAAGGAAGAGGAGACCATTATGGTTTTCCAAAAGGTAGCAAAGAAAGTGAAAGCCAAAAAGATTGCATTCAGGCAATACAAAAAGACACAGGCAGAAGGGGATAGGGAGAAGTACCAGGAGAAGCAAAGGGAGGCAGGGAGGTCAGTAAGGGAAGCCAAAGCTCAGACAGAAGAACACATTGCAAAATCAGTGGGTAGAGGGGACAAAACCTTTTTACAGGTACATAAGTGAAAAAAGAAAGACAAAGGGAGGGATAGTGAGACTGAAGGGGGAGGATGGGGGCCACGTGGAGGATGACAACAGTAAAGCTGACATACTGAACAGGTATTTCTGCTCAGTCTTTACTGAGGAAGAGGAGGGTAATGGGTCTGAAGGGAGTACAAGGGGTGAGAATGGTGCAGAAATGGACACAAGTCCCTTTACATGAGAAATGGTCCTGAAGGAACTGGAAGTAATAAGAGTTGATAAAGCAATGGGGCCAGATGGGGTGCACCCCAGGGTCCTAAAGAACTAAGAGAGGTGGTGGCTGAACCTCTGGCTATCCTGTTTAGCAGATCACTGGAAACAGGGGAGGTACCCAAAGACTGGAGGACAGCAGATGTAGTCCCCTTATACAAAAGTGGGAACAAAGAGGAAGCAGGGAACTACAGACCAGTCAGCCTCACCTCAGTAGTGGGGAAGATCATGGAAGCACTACTGAAGGAGAGATTGTGGAACATCTGGTTGTCAATGGACTACAGGACCCAGCAGCATGGTTTCACCAGGGGAGGTCATGTCAGACCAACCTCATTGAATTTTTTTGACTGGGTGACTAGGGAGGTGGATCAGGGAGGCAGTGGACATGGCCTATCTGGACTTCAGCAAAGACTTTGACACTGTGCCACATAGAAGACTATTACACACAACTGGGGAATATGGGTGTGGGCAGGACGGTAGTGTGGTGGGTAGGTAACTGGCTGGGTGGCAGGACACAGAGGGGTGGTGGTAAATGGCTGTCACTCCACAGAGGAAGATTGACCAGTGGGGTACCACAGGGATCAGTGCTGGGACCGGTCCTATTCAAAATCTTCATCAGTGACATGGCGCAGGACCTAGAAGGCAGAATTTCACTGTTTGCTGATGACACAAAGCTCTGTAACAGAGTAGACACACCAGAGGGTGTAGACAGAATGAGAAGCGACCTGCAGAAACTTGAAGAATGGTCAGGGATTTGGCAGTTGAAATTCAATGCAAAGAAGTGCAAGATAATGCATATGGAGCACAAAAACCCTGCACAATATATCAGTTGGGGGTGAGGATATAGCATGCCAAGCAGGAAAGGGATCTTGAGGTTATCATCTCTGATGACCTCAAGGTAGGGAAACAGTGTGACAAGGCAGCAGGTAAAGCAAATAGGATGCTGGGATGTATAGGCAGGGGCATCACCAGCAGGAAAAGGAGGTCATAATTCCGCCATACAAGACACTAGTGAGGCCCCACCTGGAGTACAGTGTACAGTTCTGGAGGCCATACCTACGTAAGGACATAGACAGGGTAGAGAAGGTTCAGAGGAGGGCAACAAAGATGGTGCATGGATTGCATCACAAGTCCTATGAAGACAGGTTGAAGGAACTGAACATGCTCCCTGGAGGAGAGGAGGGAGAGAGGGGATATGATAGAGACATACAAGTATCTTACAGGGGGGAACAGGGTGCAGGAAAACACTATTTTTAAGCGAAAAAGATGTTCCAGGACTAGAGGGCATGGGATGAAGTTGGAGGGAGGACGATATAGAGGAAACAGGAGAAAGAATTTCTTCACAGAACGGGTGGTGGACAAGTGGAACACCCTGCCAGAGGAAGTGGTGGGGGCTGAAACAATCACGGGATTTAAGAATGCATGGGATAGATATAAAGGAACTCTGGAGGTCAGGGGTAAGGTGCAACAGACTTCTAGGAAAACAAACTGAACTTACAAGCTCAAATGGGCAGACTGGGTGGGCCATGGGCCCTTATCTGCTGACACTGTCTATGTATCTATGTATTTTATAAACTGAAGGAGAAGCAACTGTGAATTGTGAATCCAGGCACCATGAATCAATAAAACTTATTGTTCAATTGGAAAAGAGAGGTTGGTGTTTATTTGGAGTTTTGCTGGCACTCGAGTGCAGAGCGTTCTTGGATTTTGGTCTATTGTCGGTTGGGGATAGCAACCCTTTGCTCTGCACCAGGGTTTCATTAGCACACACATCTGAGGAGTCATTACATGAGCATTCATAGAAACTGCGCAACACACATCCATAACACAATTATTTTTGGGAGTTTTTTAGCCACATTTTCAACATAGGCATATTGGGACCTCCCTTCCTGAACAGTGGTGCTGTGATTTTGTTAATCTGTCCCAAAAGTTGATTTGCCACAGCGACCATGCCATTGTGTGCCACAGGTGCAGAAACACATTTTGGGCAGGCTGTGAAAAATGACAGCTGCACTGTTGATAAGGAGGTGTGAAAAAATGGCAGTGTTGAAAATTTGGCATGAAAATATTGCAAATTTGCAAAGTTACAAGGGTGCATGGAAACTGCGTAACGCACACTTGTAACACAGTCATTTTACACGGACTTTCATCACTAAATTTTCAATATAGGCATTTTAGGACCTCTGCTCATGAACAGTGTCATCGTCATTTTCTCAAACTGTCCCAAATATGGATTTTTGCACAGCGACCATGCTATTCTGTGCAGGATGTGCGAAAACACATTTCGGCCAGGATATGTAAAACGACAACTGTACTGTTCATAAGGAGGTGGGGAAAACGCCAATTTTGAAAATCTGGAGTGAAAATATTACAAATTCATGAAATTACGAGCTTGCGTGGTAACACCTCAACGCACGCTCGCAAAACAGCCATTTTTGGGATTTTTTCACCAAATTTGCAACATAGGTTTTTGAGAGCCCCTCTCATGAACAGTGGCACTGTCGTTTCATTACTCAGTTCGAAAGGTGATTCTGCAGTGACCACAAAATCACCTTTCAGGACTGAATAACACCATGACAGTGACTGAATTCATAAGGAGGGCCCCAAAACCCCATGTTGAAAATTTGGTGTAAAAATTCCAAAATGCCTGAGATATGCACCAAAGCTGAAAACCCCCTATTTATGCCATTACACAGCTTACCGGCATTTCTTCAGTGTGCGGTCTGCTTTGAAGCGAGCAGACGTATTCCTGGTCCACCGAAGATCATCGCGCTGGACTCCGGAAGTAAGTATGGGGTGAGGGAGGGGTGAGAGGAGGCAGGGTGCATACGGGGTAGGTGCGGGTTGGGGCAGGGAGCTGGATAGATCACAAGGGACCGTTTTCTTCTTTTACAGGTAAAAAAAAAGAAAATAGTGCGGTTCAGTTTTTTTTTTTAAATAGGGGCATTTGGCACTCTGGGGTAGGACACCAGCATGCCACCTGGGTGTTTAATGGGGTTACCAATGGGGATTGAGCACCCCATTGGCACATACCGGCAAGGTTGGTGGGATTGGGCACTCCCCTCGGCACATAACAAATGGGGGGTGCATTATGCTGATGGGGAGTGGGGTCCCCTGTTGGCACATAAATTGGGTCAGGGCATGGTGATAGGGGATTGGGCACCTGCAAAGTTGTCATTGTGGCAGGCACTGTGCCCCCATGTTTAATGTAATGTTTCATCAGGGAAGGCACATTGGGAGGTGCCGCTGCATATGACGAGCTTTGCTCACATTGCAGTGGACCTTTCCTTAGATGTGCTCACCACATTACAGTATGTATTCCTGGTGTGGTGCCGGTATGCAGGCTTATTGGTGAAAGAGGGACGCACCTACTGAGGCGTGCCCTGCATTCGCCCTACAGTGATCGAGCCTCCAACTCTGCTACTGATGCAATATGTTGGCTGGCACGCACCCACAAGCCAACATAAAAATGTAGCTATGAAGGCTTCCAGTCCATAATTAAATGATAGATTGCATCTTCAGTGGGGCCCTAATGTAAGTAAGTGAACTGACTCATTCTGCTGTTTTAGTTGTTTACTTCTGTTTCTGTTTATAATTTAACCCATCTTCTTTCTTAGTGTTCGAAATGTTGTATTTCACTGTGGGATATTTTTCACTATAGAACTATGTTACACATTAATGCAGTAAGAAACCATGAACTGTATTTATTGATAATAAATATTGACTTGAGCAATACAGCTCTTTACATTTACAGCCATAGCCATGGTTACTATGACAACTACTTTGCTATTTAAGCTTGCAGAACACCACATAACCATTCCCCTGATGAAGCTTGTGAGGAGCAAAGTGCTGAGGAAGGATGTGGCAGCCTGATCTTCTGAAAAAATAACACTGTTTACATGTATGCACTTTTTTGCCTTTTGAACTTGTTACAAGCACTTTTGACTATACTGGGAGCACTTTATGTTTTACAAGATTGCAGTGCTATATGAATCAGAAAAGAAACTTGTCAACATATGTGAGAAGAATATGAATTGAATTAAATGTGTAGAACACTGCTACAGCATATTGTCCTTGACTGCAGAGTGCTTCATTTTTAAGTCCAAGAGACTGCTCCAGGTGTTGAATTGGTTACCATCTCTTGTTGAGTGCACAGTTTCCTTTGGAGCAGCTTGTTTTTCATAGGCTCTTGCTACCCATTTTGTTAGTGCATCATCCCTGCACCGTAGCTCACAGCTGGATTTTTCAGAGACATTTTTTTGAACCTGAGGGATGAACAGTACATCCAGTGAAACCCAGGCTTTATGCTAACCAAGCAGGAAAGGGACCTTTTCGTTATCATCTCTGATGACCTCAAGGTAGGGAAACAGTGCAACAAGGCAGCAGGTAAAGCAAATAGGATGCTGGGATGCATAGGCAGGGGCATCACCAATAGAAAAAGGGAGGTCATAATTCCATTATACAAGACACTAGTGAGGCCCCACCTGGAGAACAGTTTCCATTTCTGGAGAACTTATCTACATAAGGACATAGTAAGGGTAGAGAAGGTTCAGAGAAGGGCAACGTAGATGGTACAGGGATTGCATCACAAGTCCCATGAGAACAGGTTGAAGGACTTGAATATGTACTCCCTGCAGGAGAAGAGGGAGAGAGGAGATATGATAGTGACATACAAGTACCTTACAGGGAGGAACAGGGTGCAGGAAGACACTATTTTCCACTGAAAAAGATGCTCCAGGACTAGAGGGCATGGGATGAAGTTGGAAGGAAGGTGATTCAGAGGAAACATGAGGAAGAATTTCTTCACAGAAAGCATGGTGGGCAAGTGGAACACCCTGCCAGAGGAAGTGGCGGGGGCTGAAACAATCACGGGATTTAGGAATGCATAAGATAGACATAAGGGAATTCTGGAGGTTGGGGTAAGGAGCAACAGACTTCTGGAAAAATGTAAAGGGAACTTAAAAGCTCAAATGGGCAGACTTGGGTGGGAGGGGGGTGTGGGCTCTTACCTGCCAACAGTGTCTGTGTATCTATGTATATATGTAACATAAAAAAACTGCAAGTGATGCAGTTGCAGCTTTTGGACTGTACTTTCATAACAGATCACCACAAATATGCTCCACAGAATGCCCCTTTCCCTTGCAAATCACTGTGGTTCCATGCAGTGAACACAGATAGTAACAAGTTTTTTTCCATACAGTTTTTTTCCTAGTGGCCATTTTAAGTGGGCTGTCCGCTCTGTCCCTTCCTCCTCTATCTGGCACCAACCCCGCTGGGCTCACCTGACTTGAAGACCCCCATGGACTGCCCCCTGGTCAGCCCAGAAAGAGGAGGGCCATCCTTCCCCCACCCAGTTACTCTCACCCAGTGATAAGCCATGGTCCAGGTGGTGGCGCAGGCCAGGTGTGGACTGGCAGAGCTTTATGTAGCCTTGGCTGACCTTTTCTAATATCTCCTCTGGTTCCCCTGCTGCAGTGTCATGCAAAAGTGTGCATGTGGAAGCACACACATGCTACAGAGCCACAGCTGCAGCAGACTGAAACAGTGATAAAACAGCAACTGTTAATAACAAACTCTGGCCAGAGCCAGTTTGGCTGCAGCCAAGATTGTGAGTGGAACACAGCACTGTTTGCCATGTCCAAGATGGCAATCGGAGTTGAGTGCACATGCGCAATGATTTGTGTATGCACATTAAACTCCTGCGGCACGGCGGCATGATCTGCCATTTCCAAGATGGCCACTGGAATACTCTGCGCATGCGAAAGTCATCGCTCATGCACACTCAACTTCAGCTGCCATCTTGGACATAGCAGACAGTGCCATGTTCCACTGTAATCTTGGCTGCAGCTGAACTGGCTCTGGACAGAACCTGTTATTATCAGTTGTTGTTTTATTACTGTTTCAGTCTGCTGTTTGCACTTTGGCATTTTGCAGTTGGGACATTTTCTTCACCAAATTAGTTTAGACTTTTGTTTTACATACGAAATTCCCTGGAGCTGCCCCCCCCCCCCACTATTCCTCCT
Organism: Neoceratodus forsteri; assembly: GCA_016271365.2. NCBI lineage: Eukaryota > Metazoa > Chordata > Ceratodontiformes > Ceratodontidae > Neoceratodus > Neoceratodus forsteri. Next base: position 796,713,713 of record CM057459.1, on the reverse strand, counting down.
GGAATCATACCTCACCACCACCCCCATCCACCTCCCTGTTATGCCTCCCTCCATCCTAATCCTCTTCGTCACCCTATCCCACCTTCTCTTGAAACTGGTCACCATCCTTGCTGCCACCACCTCCTCTGGCAACTCATTCCACCTCTTCACCACCCTTTGGTTTTCAGAAACAGACAGCTGTTGTACCATTAACATTTCAGTCTACTGACTCATCTAGACAAGTAATGAACTTCACTTTTAAAATGTGACTTGTACACTTTCTAAGAATACATTTTCTTTCATTATGTTTTATTCAGTTTTAGCTGAAATGAACAAAATGCTATGTACCCAGGGATTATACAACAGTTTAGCTATCATCTCAGTAATGCAATGGTAGGTATGCATCCGCAGTTCATGCCAAGGTAATTAGATTTGAGGGCTGTTCACATTAAAATGAATACAATATGATAAGTAAATAGAAAGCTACATGCCATCATCATTAGGGATCATACTAACTTTTCAGGTTGTGTTTGCTGAGAACTGGCTTAATTACAAGCATATAGTCTCCCTGAGCACATTACACAATTTTCAAATGTCCTGTGTACAAAGCCCCTCTGTAAAATTTGAGCAGTGTAGCAGAGTAAGAGTTAATCACTGTGGTATAAATGTAGCTCACTGAGAACTTCATAAAACAAAAATCAGACACACTAAAGGAATACAGTTCCTAATGGTAAATACAATTACATTATTTAAGTGTATTATGGAGGCAGAAAGAGATTACTTCATAAATGTTTTATTTTGACCCTGCAGGAAACAGGTCCACATTGACATTCATGGACAGTTGCAGCTGATGAAAAGGTGAACAAATAAAGTTCCCATCCACCAAACCATGCCCCTGGTTCTAGAAAGCTAAGAGTGTATTAATTTTTAAGGTAAAGTGACCCATGGGTTTTAGGATGGTCACTGTTGTTTCTTAGTTCAGTGTGGCAGCTGGTCATGTTTTACCAAGCTTGGTGGCATTCTTTTGGCCTTCCTCACTCTTTTGTATTTCCACCCCAGCAGCGGTGACAAGAGAAGGGTTCTCGAGGTAAAGGAAATAATAAAAACTGAATGGAGGCCCATGAGGCAGTGAGAGAGAGAGAAAGAGAGCACAACAAAAGGAGGAGGGGAAAAGGGAAGGACAAAGCTGCTAGGGCAGGATGGATAGGATATGGTTGCTTCTTATAGTGCTTGGGGGCAGAGTTTGGCCAGCTGCCCCACTAAACCACTGCCAGGCAAGTCTTTTCATTCAGTTCTTATTTCAAGTCAAGGTATAACAGTCCCAGTCTAAAGGGGAAAAAGATACCAAAGCTACAATCTTAAGTATAGATTTTCTGTAAGTGTGTCATCTACTGTGTCTATAACATGCAGTTCCCCCTTCCATTACTGTTAAACTCTATAAAATGTACACATTAAACCTGCTCACCCCTGCCAATCCACATCACCACTGCACAGAAGACTCTCAACAGAAATAAAAGAATTACCTAAAAGGTGAGCCTTACTAACTTAGATCAAGAGAAACTGTTAAGTAAGTTAAGTTCAGTTCACATATTAGGCGCTGTCATCCTCCAAGACGCCTTCCTGGTCTTTCCCATCTTCTGGTGTTGCATGGCGATCTTGTCCTCCTTTTTCAGTTTTTCCAGCAATGATCAGCATCCTTAAGGTCACTGTAGGAATATTGCTAATTTCCTGCTTTTAGATGGAATCATGCCAGCAGCAACAGTGCAAAGATATCTGCTGCATCAGCTAGAATTCTCTTTTTATCCTATAAAGTGCTTTTCGGCACAGGCATGTAGCATATGACCAGCCTTAAAAATATATATATGCTGCTCTCCTGCCATCAGAGTATTGCATTTTGCAGCAGCAACACTTCACCATTATATTTTGATGGATGTCTTTTGGATTACTGTTTATTGTCTGTTATCTACTGAATATTTTTGTTTGTTTTTTATATATAGAATAATACATGGGGGAAGTGCATAATGAGAATTTAATGCACACCCTCAGTGAGGGATGCTACATAAACTGCAATGGTGAAGCCCAAGGGGTTTATCAAAGCATCTCACACTGAGGGTGTGCATTAAATTCAAGTTTTGCCCTCCCCCATGTGTTGTTTTATGTAATTGCTGGCAAACTTTTTTCTCCAACCAGATGTCCTTCAATAAAAAAAGAGTCCTTTTAAACAAAGTCTTGTGCCTCTGAAAGGTTAGCAAGGCTCATATATTTGTGTTGTGGTGTTTAACTTGTGTTACTGGTTTTCCAGTCAGTGAGATGTTATGGTGACATGTTTGCCAGTTGATAGCAACTGTGACAGTGCAGTGAGTGAGTCAAAGCGAGCAGACTGAGGAGAAACTGGAGCACATTCATGGTTATAACCCACAGGTTATAACGGCAAATTATAACCAGCTTCTTCTTTGAGAAAAAATGTCCCCCAGTTATTACATAGCAATAACAAGAGTAACAATAACAACAATTGTTAACAATTGTTATTGTTACTCTTGTTATTATGCCTCTGGACACCACACTGGAAATGAGCTAATGCTCAATGTCTTTTCTATGAAAGAATGAATGAGTGAATGAATCTCAGGTTTAAATAAATGGGATCAGTATAGCTCCTGGGAATTCTGTGTAGGCCACTGCCCACCAAAGGGCTACACTGTAAGCTCTTTTGAGCCGCACCTCCTCTGACAGCCATTATCTCCATTTTGAACTACGATTCCATGAAGGCCAGTATGTTCTCACCTTTGGTTTCCTCAGGCAGTCCTCTGATTCTCAAGTTCCTAGCTCTCAGTATATTTTCAATGGTCTCTGACCACAGTCCTAGATTCTTGTTTTCTGTTAGTACTGCCACATATGCTGTCATTGCATGGTCAGCCTTCTTAGCAGCTTCCACTGTGCTCAACGTAGTGTCCGTTACCTGCTGTTCTACATTTGTTAACCTGGTGGTAACTGTATCCAGGTTACAGTCCATAGCTTGGACTGAAGTGCACCAGTGTGCCAAAGCTCTTAGACGTGCCTGAAACACTGCGTCTGGCCTTCTGTTGCTGTCAACCCTGAGACCTTCCCTTCCTCCTGCTGTGAGCCACAAAGCTGAAAAAAGTTCTGAAAATTGCTTTGTGCTGTACCTTTCATCTGGTTCCTTATGCTATATTGGTATCCCCTTTGAACATCAGCTTTAACAAGCTCTCCTTTAAATTTAGATTTTTTGCAGGAATGTTTTTTAATCAACTGTTGTTTAAGTTCCTTCGGGAGCTCTGTAAAGTTGCTGCCTCAGGCTAGCTCTCCCCACCCCCTATAAGTATGTATTTTATTCCACCTGTATCTAGTGAGTTTGTCAGTTATTATCAGTTTGTGGGTATTTTTCCAAAACATGCTGCTAATGTATTATATAAACTAAAAAACAGCAAACGGTGAAATGCAGGCTGGGTTGGGACACCTCACAGCTACTGCGACTAGGGCCATGAAAGTTGGCAAATCTGGCCAGACAGGCCAATTTCAAATTGGGTTGGGCCAAACCCAAATTGCCCTGATTTAGCTTGAAATTAAATGAAGGATTATGTAGGGTTATTTTTCATGCCATTCTTCCGGTAGGACGTCCTGCTGACAGCATCAACAACCTCCCTGCATGACTGCCTAGACTATGAGAGGAGGTTGTTAATAATCAACCCCCCACCCCCCCCAGTCAGCCTCTTTAAACATTCAAAAAGGGCTCCTAAGCCATTACCTATGCAAAACTAATTATGGGCCACATTTCTGTTTTTTTCTAGTGAAACACGATTTTGCACATTTCACCAAACCACTTTAAACCTGCATGGCCCAAATCTGTGACCCAACCCAATTCCAAGCCCTAACTGAGATGCAAGTCAATCATTAGAGCTGCAATCTCATGGTTCCATGCTGTTACAGTAGCCACTTGGTGTGCCTGCCAACCACGGTTGGCAAAACCAGGTAGGTTCTGGTTTTGGTTCTGCTAAATCACCCTGGTTTTGGTTCAGGATTTGCAGTCATGGCCATTGTAAGGTCAATATAATATTCTCCCTTTTGTTTAGTTTTAAAGTATACTATAAGAGCCAGCCCAGTAGTGCTGAGGGTTGAGGCACTGGAAGTCACACCTTGAGCCACATGGGAGACTGGTTCAGGAGCAACCTCGGGTTGCCGGGAGTCGACAGGGGGAGAGGATTGAGCATCCAACGGACTACTTTCCTCTTCCAGGGAGAGGTAGGTTGTTGTTCTGCTCCTAGGCTGCCCCCTAGTGGAGGCTGGAGGGCAGTGTCAGAGTAAGGGAGGCACAGGAGCATAGAAACATGGCGTGTGTGTGCCTACACACTTGCACTCTCACACCATGGGGGGGTGGTGGAGAAGAAAAACAGAAAAAGGCAGGGCTGTCATTCTCAGTGATGGCCTCTTCCCCCGATCCCAGTCTCAGCCTGGCATCTAGATTGTTCTCTGGGGGAAGGGGAGAACCGGTACTCCTTCTTCCTGCCCCGCCATGGGGGGGGGGGTAATCTGTGGTGGACCTCCGGTACTCGAGTGGAGATCGGGACCAGACACTGAGTAGATGAGCCCCGGGGGTGGGAGCCACCTGACAAGTCCCCAAGAGGAGGATAAATAGAATACGAAAAAAAAAAATGTATACTATAAAACTAAAAGTAAATAATGGTGAAAGAAGCAGGTCAACAGTTACACACCACCCACAAAACAATGGTTATAACTCAGAGTAACAAATACTGGCGAACACCGTCCCTCTAAAACAATGGGTAATGACCAAGGACTACTCCAGTACCAGAGCACTGCCCCACAGATACATACAAAAAAATGGCAGAGCACTACCCCTTAAAAAAACAGTGGCTACTAAACTGGGGCTACTTAAATAGCAGACCACTAACCTCAAAAAAGGATACAACCACACGCTGCTTAAATACCAGAGCAATATCCCCATGGCTAATAACCAGGGGCTGCAGAAATACCAGAGCACTAACCCCCCCCCTCGAAAAAAAAACTGTGGGTACGTGCCTTAGGTTACCCAAATGCTCAGGACTACATCACCACACTGCTATAGCAATTAAGTATAGCATAGGGGCTAGAGTAATGATGTGTGAAGAAGCTTGGTACATCCAGCAGGCCTGGGTTTGATTTCCACCACCTCCATGTGCATACTGTGTGGCTCTGAGCAAGTCACGTAACCATTCCAGTGCTCCCGGGTCATGCTTGTAAGCAGGCCTTGTGCCTAGTGGACCTTACCAACAGGAATAACAATAACAACATTTTTTTTGCTGTTTTTTTTTTTTTTTTGTATTGAGGCTTCCTAACAAAAAACAAACAAAATTTTTTGCCTGCTCTGTTTCAAAAGAGAGCATTGATTTTTAGGCAATTTTTCCTGAGTCAGACATAGCTTTTATTTTATTGTTTTTTCTGTCAGCCTGATATGATCTATTTGTCTGCCACCCCATCACTCCACTGAGCTCCCCATGGCTCCTGATTGTGGGTCCAGACCAGACACAGTGTGCTGTGTAGGCTCAATAGCACAGAGTGACTGCACATCACAGTGTTAGTATACTCCACTGGTGCATGTGCATTATGTCCCACAAATTGCACGATACAAACAAAACAAGCTTTCCTATGGCCAGTGACCATTTATGGACTGTGTGCTGCAGTGTGCAGTTATGCAGGGCTGTGGCATCCACGTTAAGTGGTGTTTCAGACTCAGGTCATGAGTAGAAAAGAATATGCAGCCTGATCATATGACTGAGGAGAGGGAGTGGAGCCACATTTCATTCTGCTGTGTGAGCAGAAAGTGCTAAAACAGACAGGCATGACTGTTTAAAACAGGCATTTGTCAATGCTGAATGTTGTCTTGCTGGTGTTGGCTAGTGCAGGAGTTAGACAGACGCATAATAGGAATAGCAGTGAAGTATAGAACCGATGTCAACTGCACCCCACCCTGCAGAGAGTGACAGGCATTGAGGTGTGCATTTGGGTCTCTGGCCATAACGCTCATGCCATTTCACCTCACCCTACCCTGCAGAGTTTGACAGGTGTTGCATTGTGCCTTGGGGTCATCTGGCCTTATGCTCACCCCATTTCATAAGAAAGTACATTGAGGTGGGTGCAGCATAGCAGAATGGGTTGAACTTTGGGGCTGAAGAGTCCAAGGCACACCTTGATGCCTGTCAGTGGCTGCAGGGTGGGGGTGAAGGACCAATGGCATGAGCACTACAGCAGACAATCCAAAGACACACCCCTGATGCCTGTTAGTCTGTACAGGTTTGGATGTAATGGTTAGAAATCACAACGCCCTGGGAGTATGTTGGTATTTGCACTCCAAATTTTAAAACATGGCCTTTTTGTGACCCCACCTCATGAAAGCATTTGGGGCCTCTGCTCATGAACAGCGTCCTTGTGATTCTGTTAATCTGTCTCAAATATTGATTTCCCACAGTGACCGCACCATTCTGCACCACATTAAAATGTCAGTTGCACCACTGATAAGGAGATGTGAAGAGATGGCAATGTTGAAAATCTGGAGTGAAAATATTAAACATTCTCGAAGTTACAAGCATGTGTGAAAACTGTCCATCACACACTTGTAACACTGTCACTTAATGGAATTATTTCATCAAATTTTTAACATAGCCATATTGGGACCTCTGCTCATGAACAGTGGTGCTATGATTATCTTAATCTGCCCCGAATGTTGATTTCCCACAGCGACCACATGATCGTGCGCCGGTTGTGCGAAACTACATTTTGGGCCTCAGAGTCTGAGTTGGTCTGCAAACTATGAGTACCTGGTTAGAGTTTTGTCCCTGCAGCCCTTTAAGTCAGAGCATGGGGTGATGGAAATGCTGAGCAGGGCTGTGTTCGTTCTGGGAGTATCCAGGCAGGAGTCATGCATTTAGGAGTTCAGGACACATTTGGGATTACAAATAGTGATCACTTTAATCCTTGAATTTCATAATTGTGCATTGTAAATGCCTCATCTACTGAAATGTTAGACCTACAACAGTTCAACAACTGTGGCACCCAGTAACATTTAATGGAGATCCCAGGGGATATTTGGCAAGTAAACCTGGTGCATCTTTGTGGGACTGACAGAGGTGGAGAAAATATAGTGGGGACTGGCAATTGATAACACTTCCCTTTTCTTCCCCAGGTCTTTGTTCCTGCCTTCCCTAATAAGCTATATCCCTTGTTTGTATTTTACTCCAGCGTACTATTATATGCTGAAGAAGTGCAACACTGCACATCCCCCAATAATATAAAGCTATTGTATAGTGCTTGGTCATTGTTGCATTGTGGGGTGGGACTGTGTAGGGCTGTCAAATATATTATGTCCTGCTGGTAACATTCTGAGTGCCAGAAGGTGTTTCAAAGAGCTTAATAGCCCAGGTAATAACACCTGAGTCCAGGCCTTTTCCCAAAAAGTTAAAAGGTCCAAGCCTCACCCAGATCTCTGAAGGAGCAAGCCACATAGTCTGTGGGTATGGAGCAAGAATGGCTTACAAACACATTATCTTTGCAGTTTTTAAGAAGAAAATGGTTAGATGGGGCTAATCCTCTCCTACAGTCTAAGCAGCCAGTATGAACAATTGTGAGGGGGAATCTACATTAAAACTGATCAACCCTCTCCTGTTTGTGTATTGACCGCAGATATTCTCTCCCTCTCAAAAGAGGATTTGCTTGCAAAGGAAAGAGGGACACCAATGCTTCCTGATTTATTTGAAGGCAAACATGCTATCAAAATGCGTGCAGAACTTTAAACAGATCCATTGTGTCAGACTGCCCCCCCCCCCGCCAGGTGTGAAGACAAACAAGAGGAATATGAACAAGGTGTGTAGTCAACACTTGGATTGCAATAGTAGGAGGTGTGTTTTTATGGTGTACACTTATAAAATACAGGTTGTGTGCCTTGTCCTCCAGAGTAAAAAGGGGAGTTAATGAAGCCAGGATATTCTGAGACTACAAAACTATTTCTGAAAACAAGGGGCAGGATTCTCAAAGAAAGCCAAAGATCCCGCAGCTGCGGGAAAAAGCCCTGCAGCACTGTGGAAATGCAGTGTGCAGCTGCAGATTTCCACAAAAAGTGCCTCAGGTGTGGTAATTTAGCAGCTATGGAAATAGCGCAAGTGCTGCACAGCTGCAACTGTGGATCCACGGGGCTGCAGGAATGGCTGAGGAGCAACAACAATAGTGATCCCAATTAGCTGGAGCAGCAGTCTAACAGTATGCCATAGCATGTAGCTGTAAGCACACACAGAGACCAGCAACCAGTTCCCCAACTGGGACCGCTGCAGCACCACAGGTACCAGCACTACCATGGCACCACAGTGGCTGCCTGTCACTGCTGGCTGTCCCTCCCTGGGGTGGGGTGTTCCTGTTGCCTGCAGGGGTAGCACTCACTGCAGGATACTCAGGCTCTACTGCCTGTGGGGCTCTGTCATGGGCTGCGCTGGGTCTGGTGGTTGTTGCCTGTTGCCATATCATGACAATGTGTGCTGTTATTGCTGTAACAGCAGCCACTGCTATACCCACTGGGATGCTATTACCTGTGCCTCACCTCCACCATAATTGATTTCAGTTATTGGGGCACTACTGCAGTTTGCTGAGGGAGAGTTACACCTCACTCCAATGTGTGAAAAGTTTTTTTCCACAGCTGCAGGAAAAAAAACTGTCTGAGAATAGCCTTTGAGGGGCTGTGCCTTACTTATCTATCATCTTTTTTCCCTCAGGGACTTCCACTTTTTTCCACAATCCATAGTGTTTTTTCCGCAGCTGCGGAGGTTTTTGTGAGAAGCACTCAGAACAATCTCCCCTTTTTTTCCATAGCTTCAGCAGTTTTGGAGACTTAGAGAAGGTTTTGCACCTTCAGAAAGCTTTGTGAATCCAGCCCTAGGTCTCTAGTATCAAAAAAGTTGATAATTATCCACTGTATCACTATGGTTTTCACTGTGCACATCTGAAATAATTAGTAATTTAATCGTTAAGCAGATGGCACTGGTATATTTGCAGTGCTTACGTTATCTTTAAATTTGTCCAATTCTCACCGGCCCGGTGGCACTGAGGCTTGAGGCGCTGAACGCCATAACTCATGCCATGCTGGCAACCTGGGTTCAATAACAAGCTTGGGCTACCAGGAGTCGACAAGGGAGGGAGAGGATTGAGCGTTCCATGACAGTTCTCCTCTCCTGGGGGAGGGTGGCCCATCATCCCGCTCCTTGGCTGCCTCCTGGTGGAGAATAGGGGCAGTGTCAGACAATGGGAGATGCAAGAACGTGGCGTCAGGGTGCATGTGTGCCTCCACGCATGCGCATTCCAGACCACAGGGGCAGGGACACCAGAAAAACGGAAAAAGCAACCGCCAGCTTTATGAAGCCTCTGCAGTACTACAGCACCGAGGCTTCACGATGCTCTTGGGCCCACTCCAGATATCACTCGGTGGGTGGAGACACCCTCCCTCCTCCCTCCTTCCACCCTGCCATGGGAGGGGTAATCCATGGGGGACACAGAGCACAGAGTGTTGGGGTAGCATAGTGTATGGAGACTGGCAGAAGGGCTGAGATATGCCACCAGGTCGTAGGAGGAAAAACATCTCTATAGAAAAAAAAAAATAACGATTTGTCCAATTCTCTCTCATCTAGCAGCTGAGACTTTTCCCTTTCACTTTGTGGTGTCAGAAGGGCATACTGTAGTCCATCTCCATAAAGGAATGGAATGGTAATCATTGTGACCACCTGACCCCCAATAGAGTAAGAGTGGAAAAAAAGTGAAGAGTTCTGTAATAAAAATAAAACTGTTATTCACAATGAAAGAGAAAGTGTTAGCACAATTCTGAAAATATCCAGTGGGCAGTGAAATTATTACAAAATAACTGACTGTTGACCATATGTGCCCTTCCATAAAATGCTTCAATATGATGATTTCTTTACTGTAATTCCTCAGAAAATGTTTTCTATATTAATAAAGTATAATATAAACTATGAAAAAACCTGACTGCGGTGTCTGAAGAATGGACTGAATTTTAATACCTTTAATACCTTCATTGCTCACACAGAGTGCAAACTTAATATCCCTTAGCTGATGGAGAAACAAAACAAAACTAACATTTGCCTCTAAAGCTTAGTATTGAAATTTAGAAATAAGTTTGATGTCTCACAAACTGCTTCGTAACATAATGTCTTACTAACCTTGTGCTAGCACATCTCATTTACCTACAATAGTTAACTGTGTTTTAATTTTGGTCTTTTTGTTTTAATTGTATTGTTTCTATGGTAAATATATTGCTCTGTGTTATCCTTGTAAACAGGTATATTATGCCCAAATGGACTCATTCAGTTACAAACAATTAGCACATTTATAAGACTAAATGATTATTTATGAGCCTAGGGAGGTGCCTGATTGGCTACTGGATTGGTCATTAACATCTTAGAAATGACAGATCCAGCTGCTAACTGACACTGTGCTGCACTCACAGCTCGCACCACTCTGCATAAAACCTTAATAAACAGGAAAAATAATTTTTACATAATTAGACTTCTAATCGCAATAACAACCTCAAAATTGGTCATTTCCTTGGATTAACGACTCACTGGAGGGAGGTAGCCCTCAGCTGCGATATAGACCACCCATCACCCCAACTGGTCGTTAATCCTTAGGAAAAGATCGGTTTCTTGATTGTTATTGCTTAAACATAGCACAAACAAACAGGTGCATGTTCATAGTACAGAATGTATAAAGAACTGGCAAATATAAAATTGCAGAGGCTATCTTTAATAACTTTACAGGTTTATGCATTTGATCTCTGGACCCTGTTTTAGCTCATCCTTGACATATGCATAAAATGGCCTCACTGTGATTGACCATTTGCCGGTGGGACAAAGTGAAGCCCTGCTTTTAGAACTGTAACTGTACTGCACCCTGCTCCATGATATAAATTAATGGGTTTTGAGGGATGTCGCTAATGATATGAGACTGAAACATGAGGTTTGGGCTAGAGGATTGCAAAGTAAAGCTGAGCAGTTCTGTCTGCCCGAATCTCACTAGAGGAGACTGTTACAAAAATGGAGCTAGAAGGGGAAGGGGAAGCATTGCCCCCAACCCCCTTGGGCTCCTGGTTGTAAAACAGGGGCCTCACTGGCAACATGTGTGTGTCAATTCCTCTTGTCATCTCTCCAAGATGATGACAGGAATTAACACTAAGCAGAGATTCACCCGGCTCCCCTCCCTCCCTTCCTTCCATATCCTTGACAGGACAGTCCTTGAGGACACTTCATCTTTTAGGTACCTTGGGGTGTAGCATGGCCAAAACCTCAATTTCTCCGGACATGTAGACACCATCCTGAAAAAGTTGCACCACAAACTAGGCGCATTATACAGGAACCGTAGCTCCCACCCACTACTGGCCCAAAGTGAAATTGTCCAGAAGATGATACCACCTATCTTCGACTACTGTGATGTAGTCTACAGTGCTGCTTCCAAGTCTTCCCTATCCAGATTGGACAACCTGTTTAACTGCTTCTGTTGCTTCACTCTAGAGGCTCCCCTGTCACCCACCACTGCAATCTTTATCACTCACTGGCATTTCCCCCACTAGAAAACCATCGCCACCTTCACTGCACCAAATTTGTGTCCAAATTTTGGTTTGGCTCATTACCACCCTACATTTCCTTGTCCCTCACTTTCCTTCCCACTCCTGCCCACTCCCTCCATTCCTTTGACTCCCACCTACTGTTCGTCCCCCGCCGCTCAACTGTGACTGGACAGACGGCCTTGTCTCATCTCCTCCCTAAGTTATGGAATGCCCTTCCCTATCAAATTTGACACTCTTCCTCACTGTACTCCATCTCATCTGCTTTGCATAACTTCTACTTGGTAAACTGTACCTGTGCTTAACCTTTACCACTCCCTCTTATCTAATTTCAACTGTACTGACCTCATCAAATGTCTACCCAATTCCCTGTGCTTCCATCCTCCTGGTTTTTTTCCCCTCTACCTTACCCCCTCTCTTTCCCTTCCCCTCTTCCCCCCTTTCTGCCACCTACCCCAGCTGTCCCCCCACCTTTCAGCCACTTTCTGATAGTAAGTTCTACCCCCCACTGACAGATCTCTGTTATCCTCCCTTTTGCACTATTTTGCTGTTTACGATCTGTAATTGCACTTCTTATGTATAATATGTATACTACTGGTATGCCTATCTTAATAAATTGTATTGACACTCTGTAGAAATGTTGTTTGATATTTGGATGTATGTATGTATACCTCCCTCTCCCCTCTCCCCTAGAACGCACCGTGAGACAAGCAACTTGTTGTTCAGTGTGCCTTTCTTCGTGAAATATCTCAATAAATCAATAAATAAGTAAGATGATTTAAGTTGTAAACCTGTTCAGTGCATTGTTTGGCCACTAGACAGCATGCGACAGAGCAAACTGCTTCTATTTGTATGTGGAAATACAACAGTATGCATGTAAAGTAGCTTAGAGTGCATTAACACAATTAGAATGTGTACAATTGGAATTACAAGTAGAAAGAGGGAGGTGACTATGCCACTGTACAGATCAATGTTAAGGCCTCACCTGAAGTACAGTGTGCAGTTCTGGAGATATCATCTCAGAAAGGACATAAACTGGAGACAGTGCAAAGGAGAGCTACAAAAATGATACTTGGACTCCATAACAAGACATATGAGGAACGTCTGCACAACCTAAACTTGTACTTCCTGGAGCAATGCAGAGAAAGGGGGAACATGATCAAAATCTTCAAGTACTTAAAGGGAATAAACAAGGTTGAGGTTGAGGACCTATTTCAGATCAAGAATCATGCAAGAACGAGAGGGCATGGCATGAAGCTGGAAGGAGGCAAGTTCAAGAGTAACACAAGAAAGTTCTTCTTTACCAAGAGGGTGGTGGATACTTGGAATGGACTTCAACCAGAGGTTGTGGAGAATAGGTCAGTCAGATCATTCAAGAAGGCATGGGCTAGGTGCAAAGGTATTATAACACTGAATATCAGTTAAGGGAGGGGGGCTAGGCTTATGGGCAGAATAGATGGACCATGCGGTCCCCTTCTGCTGTCACTTTCTATGTTTCTATGTTTCTAAAATACATTCTGACCTTCGGCAAACTGACTGGACCTGGGTCACTGCCACAAGTGATCCCACAGTGGCCCTCAACAACTTCTTCACTCCCCTGCAAAACAAACATGCACCCCTAATGAAAAGGAGGGTAAGGGGTACGGTAACCAAGGGGTTCCATGGTGGCCTATTCACTCTCATGAAACAAAGGGACAAATGCTGGGCGAGATTCAAATCCTCCCACTCCAATACTGACTTCCTCGAATATAGACGGTTGAGGAGCTCTTGCAAAAGAGCCATCCGTTCTACTAAGAGTGAATTCTGACAATCCACCCTGCTATCTTCAGCCAGTAACCCTAGGACCTTCTGGCAAAACATTAAAAACTCAGTCGGAGGGTCAGCCAGAGCCCAAGCCTCCAACTTGCTGATTGGAGGGATCAGTTGCAATAACCCCCTCACTATTGCCAATGCTTTTAACTGACAGTTCTGGGTCCCGGTTGCTCCCTTCTCTCAACCCCACAGCCCCAAAACTCTGGGTCCCTCCCATGGTGGGTCCCTAGCCAACCTTCCTTCTACCTAAAGGCTGTCTCTGCCTCAGAGACCCATAGGCTCCTTGCTAGTCTCTCCCCTCACACTGGGGCTGGGCACGACAGCCTTGAGCCTAAACTGCTCTGCCTTAGGGCATCCCCCCTAGTCTGGCCTATCTCTCACATATTTAACTCTTCCTTAATCATGGGAACCATCCTGGATGTATGGAAGGTGGCCAGGGTTGTTCCTGTACTCAAACAACCCAAAGAATCCCAATAACTACTGCCCTATTGCGATCCTGTCGGTGATCAGCAAACTACTTGAGAAAGTAGTTGCCTTCCAGCTCACTCCCTACCTTCAGAGCTACGAGCTACTCTTCCAAGCACAACACGACTTCAGAAAAGGGCACAGCACCTCTACAGCCCTTGTGGTGGTCACCTCCGAGATCAGGTCTGCTACTGATCAAGGTAAACTGACTGGAGAAATCTTCATCGATCTCTCAAAAGCCTTTGACTGGGTCGATCACTCGCTTCTGCACTCCATTCTCTGGTCTATGGAATTCTCCTCCCTGCCCATGCCTGGTTCACGAGCTACCTCTCTGGGAGACAGTGATTTACTAACTTTAACAAAGCCCTTTTTAAACCTTCCCCAGTGACCTGCGTGGTCCCACAGGGCTTCATCCTTGGACCCATTCTGTTTTCCCTATTCATAAATAAGCTGCCCTTGGTCTCTGCCTGTGGGCACTCCACCCTGCATGCAGATGACCTCGTCATCCTGGTCAGCTCGTGTGACATCAAGGACATTAACTCCCAGTTAAACTCTGACTTTAACCACATTCAAACCTGGCTTGAGACCACAAGCTATCCATTAACCTCAAAAAGACCCAGGCCATGCTGTTTGGCTCCTTGGCCAAGATAAAAGCCTGCCAAGCTTCTCTAAATATCTCGGGAGCAGATGGTTCCCTCCTGAATGTTGTGGATGTGGTCAAGTACCTAGGGGTCACCCTTGACCCACAACTGAACCTCTCACTCCACATTTGTAATGCCTGAAAGGCCACAAACTTCAAGCTGCGCTTGGCACACAGAGCTAAAGCTTTTCTCTCACCCCGGCCACATGTCTCACCCTTGCTAGGGGGATCCTCCTACCCATGCTCCACTATGGCTTGGTATCCCTTGCCCACATTCTTAAATCCAGTTTTTCCAAATGGGACATAGTGTACAACAATGTATGCCACTTTTCCCTCGCTGCTCCTCGCCTCACACACCAATGTGAGCTATACTCCCAGATGGAGTGGCTTCCCACAGAGAACCACTGCACCTTTGTCTTTGGCAACTTCATCAACAATACTGTCAGAAATGCCACCCCTCCTACACTCACCTCATTCTTCAAACCTGCAAACCCCAGCTACCATCTAAGATCCAGCAACTCCCAGGTCCTCCTGGTTCCTAAAACCCACACCCAAATGGGGGGCTGGGCCTTCGTTGCCTATGCACCCAAGCTGAAGAACTCCCTTCCTGCTAGCACTCGCTCCAAGAACATTCTGTAAACTTGTAAGAACACTCTGTGAGAAGCAGGCTCTCTTAACAAGTTCCCAGACAAAGACTTATAAAAAGAGCAGCAATGCCTTTGCTAGAGAGACAAAGAGAGTGAGAGACTAAGAGACTAAAACCTGGAATTAAGAGAAGAAATGCTCAGAAGAAGGACTTTGTTTTCTTTGTTTGCACTGCCTTTGTAAATAGTTATCCATCCTGAATAATTTTTATTTTTATTTTGCTGTTATTGAGAAAAATAAAATGTTATTTGTGAATTTTGAAACTGCTCCTGGTTTTCCTATGCTTCCTGACCTGTGCCTTAATGACAGGGATAAACAGGGTGGACATGGGGCACCTCACTGAAACTAGTAGGAAGGAGATTCAAAAAGACATCTGCAAGTACTTTTTCACTGAAAGAATGGTGAGTAAGTAGAACTAGCTGCCAGAAGAGGTGGTAATAGCCAAACTGCTAAGCCATTTCAAGTGGGAGTGAGGCAGATCGATACGCTAAATCAGTGGGGGATTAATGGGTGAGATGGCCACTAAGGCCAGTGCAGAGTAGTTAGGTAGGGTGGGCAGACTGAATAGGCCAATGAGCCTTTTTGTGCCATCAAATTTATCTATATGTTTGTCTGTCTTTCTGTCTATCTGTCTCTCTCTCTCTCTCTCTCTCTCTCTCTCTCTCTCTCTCTCTCTCTCTCTGTCTATTTATCTATCTAGTTGAACTTGGCACTTGATTTTTACTGCAGGGGGATACAGAGAACTACTACTTCCATGAGTCCAAATGGAAAGAAAAATCAAAAAATCTTACTGGTGCCCTTTTATCACACATTTTGTGTGCCAGCACCAGTGAGATAATTAGTGAAGTTGTGTATGTGAAATGCAGTTCTTCTAAGTTACTAGAAAGGTATAATATGTAAGCAGTAAGACACAACAGGTTGAACATTAGACAGTTCTAATGCCCGGCCAGGGGCTTAGTAAGGCACAAGGCAGCAAGCTCCAGGTGTGGAATTTATGCATGATTTTTGTAGGGTAGAAAGGACTTTGGTAATAGAAAGGACAGTGGAAATTTGGTGCAATAATATTAATCTGATACAAAGTTGCTATATTTTTTAACTCCCATTATATCCTAATGGGACGTTTATGAACATTCCAATCTTTAGGATAGATGTATTTTTTTTGTGACAAAGGATTTGATCTCACAAAAAAGGATTGAGTCTCACTGGAGCATTCTTTTTTTGCAAGATCTGAAATACTCTTCCGTGAGGAAAAAATCCTTATTCGTGGGCCGCCAACTCTTATTTTTTCCATAAACTAAAACACCTGGGAAATTCATACAAATGTCATGTAACCCATATGTCCATTTTTGTAACATGGATATACATATGTGTATCTATGGGTTCGGGGAAGGATGAGGTTACCTGGCACAAGAGACCTAGGTTTGGCTACTCTGCACAGGGGCACCCAAGTAAATCCAACTACAGGAAGCAATAACTGTAATGTCCAGAACCAGAATTGGGATTTTTCAGTGTGGCTTTATTTATTAACTCACTGAACGTAAATAAAGCACTGTATGGTCCCCCAAAGGGCTACGTAACTGTAATGTACACATTAGAGGTTAAACACAGTGGTCCATTTGAGGAATGAACACAATACAACAGTTGTCTGGCTTTGGACCCACCAGGCACTAATCCGACTTTGCACAAGATGATGATATTAGCCTGACTGGGCCTGCCCTGCCGCCACTCGACTTACTGTCCACTTGAAGAATGAACCCAAACTTTACTTGAAAGACATCCCATCAAACAAAGAGGCTCCCAAACTTTGGCTCCCCACACCACTTGAAGTCTGCGACTCCTAGAGAGATTTTGTTTTCGAACTTCCAAATGAACCTCCCATCAAACAAGGAGTACTCCCATCCAACAAGGAGTAATTTTCCCATCCTGTGGCTCCCCACACCACTTAGAGTCTGCGACTCCTAGGAGATTTTCAAGTTGCGACCCACGTCTGGGTACCCACCCCATCACTGGCCAAGCGCATGGGGCAAGTAGCAAAAACACAGAAGAAATCCGTAGAGGTGGACCTGGTTACTAAAGATGGGGGGTTTTCCCACCTCCAGCTCCCACAGCCCATACCCGGCCATTTCTCTGGACACACAGAACTTTAGACTTTAAAATGTAGATTGACGGTGGATGACCTGAAGCACCCCCTCTACAGTGAACTTTAAATCCATTAACACTTTAAACAGATGACTGCTCTATTTGTTTGTCCTAGTTGACATAGTCCTCCCAAATAGCAGTCCACATTTACTTGAAATCCAACTGAAGAAAAGAAGTTGTTTTGCCCCTTCCAATGGAGCCAAACACTCACCCATTCATTGCAGGTGCCCCACAGGCAAAGAAATGTAACCTTTGCTGTTATACATGAACAGACTGAACTTAAATTAAAACAGGCAGCTTCCTTCCCAGGGTGGGAGAAGGGGATTGCCCCTGGAACCCACAAAGAACTTTTCCTCCCCCCCAGAGGGAGGGAGGGGGTAAATAGACAACTACTGGTGTCCTTCTTGTTTGCTTAAGGACAAACTGAAGACTGACTTTGAATTCCCAAGGTTCTAAACTTACTCTGAGCTGAAGATTCCAAATGTGGCTCATGCAGCTGCGACAGTTCTATTATGATGTCATCTCTCAAATCTCAGCTGTGACTGAGGACAGAGAGAGACAGTGTAAAACCCATTTAACTGGAGTTTCACAAGCTGCCTTCCCTGTCTACCACTAGGTCTTACTGGGATTCTAGTAACCCCGGGTAACAAAGGGGTTACAGTCATTTTTAAAAGGAAACACCAGAATCTAGCTAAATGGAACCTGTTTAACTAGATTCTGACCTTTTCTGGACACCCAAAATCCCAGGTGCCCAGCTTAACAAGAGGAGCCTGCAGCTGTAGTTCTGCAGCCCCCATTTGCCCTGGTGCCTAGTGGGATCCTTCACTCCCTGATCACTGTCCCCATTCATCTGCTGTCTAGTGGTCCCCTGCCCTCTGATCTCTGTCCTCTGCTCACTCTTCTATTTTATTTATACATTCCAACACAGGGATGCCCAACCCCAGTGTCAGATGGCCCCAACCCCACAGTCTGTTGCTTTAATAATATGCCAACATTAGGGGGCACAATCCCTGTGTCAGCATTTAACCCCCCCCAGCTGTGTGGGACACTGGGGAGCCCACCTGCAGTGTCCCAAAATCTTTATTTTTTTGTGTACAGATGAAAAAAAGGAAACAGTCACCCAACATCTTTTACATTTTTTCTATTAACCTGAAAAAAGGAAAACAGTCCCTCATTGTCCCTGTCACCCCTCCCCCATCCTGACACTTCCACAAAGCACCCCACCACCCCACACACCCCTACCCCATACTTACCATTGGAGGTCGAGGGCTGTCATCTTCTGCGGATCAGGACACGTCTGGTCTCTTCAAGGCTGAACTGTGAACTGAGGAATAAAGGTAAGTGCTATATAATGACTGTCAATGGCATTTTGAACTTAGGTTCATAATGTTGCCATTTTTTGGAATTTTTACACCAAATTTTCAACAAAGCCTTTTTGGGACTCCACCTCATGAACCCTATCACTGTCATCTCATTAATCAGGCCCAGAAGGTAATTTCGTGGTTGCTGCATGAAATCACCTTTCAGGACTGATCAATGAAATGACAGTGCCAGTGTTCATGAGATGGGGTCCCAAAAATCCCATATTGAAAATGTGGAGCAAAAATACCAAAAAATGCCCGAGTTACATGCATCCATTGAATTTTTCCTACACACGTGCATAACTTTGGTACTGTTCAATATTTTGCCACCACATTTTCAACATAACCATTTTTTCATACCACCTCATGAACAGTACAGCTGTAATTTTTCACATCCTGCCCGAAACGTGTTTACACAACTGTGGCACAGAATGGCATTGCAGTTGCACATAATTATGTTTTGCCTTGCATTTTACAATTTCTCTGCACATGAGGTGGGATAATAAGATGGCTATGCTGACAATTTCATCACTGTTGTTTGACACATGGAATCACAGTACCCAGAGGGCCCTGCACTTCCACACCTACACACAGATGCGCATCTATGGTGGGACCCTGCGCTCCCAAAGTAAAATAAAAATACTATTATACTATCTCAAAAAGTAAGGAAATAAATTGCAAAAAACTGCATTAATGCATTGGTTAGGGTTAAAGCAACAAATGTAGGGAAATGTGGCATTAGGTTTTTCAGCCCTAACACCCCATTCCCCACCCTGCACAGATCCACAGATGGGGGGATGGGGCCGTCTTGGGCCCATGAACCCTAACTGCTTAATTGTGCTTGTAGGATGTTGTACTTAATGCAGAAGACACTGATGTAGTAGTCCTAGCTGCATATGTATCACACCAGGTTGACGGTGTTCTCGGCTTGAAGAGGAAGAAGGACATATTTGACTGCAAGGCACTGTGTTCAAAAGAAGTTGCTCAAGTCATCGTACCTCTTCATATACACAAGAGAGCAGATGCAGTCTCAGGTTTCTTTGGACATGGAAAGAAGTCAGTATTTCAAAGAGCACTGAAATCTGAAGCAGCACATAGGTTGTTGTCAGGTGTTGGAAAGAGTCCCCCCAGTGACATCAAATATTCTTGACAACATTGCAAAGTTCACTATCGGGTTTTTCTATCGAGACAGTATCAGCAAGATGCTAGCTGAGGCTGGGCATCGAAGTGGGACAAAATGAAGAGAAAGACAACCCAAAAAATACCTCCTGACCGTGATTCACATGATTTGAAGGTGAAGCTAGATAACTACCAGGTGTACATCCTGCTCAGCTGTGACAAGCCTGATGCTCCACCATCACCACTCGACAATGGCTGGACTCTGACTGAATGAAAATGTCAACCTCTCGGATACACAAAGGCACCACTACCAAAGAGCCTCAGGGCTATTGTAGCACAAGAGAACATCTCAACTGTTGGAAAACATGATGCAGAATCTGA
The DNA here is from genome assembly GCA_016271365.2 of Neoceratodus forsteri. Lineage (NCBI taxonomy): Eukaryota > Metazoa > Chordata > Ceratodontiformes > Ceratodontidae > Neoceratodus > Neoceratodus forsteri. Next base: position 796,693,549 of record CM057459.1, on the reverse strand, counting down.
TTCAGACTATGATTCTGATAATAACTCAGAACAACATATAGGAAGATAATGAGTAGGAGATTTTGGACATGCTCAAAAGAAGACTGCACTTCAAACATTAGTTGGAGAACATTACGACAGCAATAAGGCTTTGAACATTATGGATATTAGATAATTGTACAATCTGACTAATGCTACCAAACTAGAACGTTTTAATTAAACATGTTATTTTTAATTTTTATTTTATTAAAGAATCAGAATTACAACTATTTGAGCTAGGAGCTCATTTACAAAGGGTCCTTGTCAAACAGAGGGAGGGGACAGTTACATGAGTTAGGAAAATCAGAACTGTGAACAGTCATTGTCATATATGTATTAAAAACACATTACAGACTGAGTACTGGAGATTGGGTAGGAGAGACAGAGGCACACAATATAACACAGACTTAATACAAGTACAAAGGAGGAATCTAACACCGGCATTGCAAATAAGTGCTAACAGAGGCATATTGTTAACACAGACTAGGCCCTGTGTTCATAATGAGCAGCACAACACCGCCTGTACAAATAAGTGCTAACAGCAGGTTAGATACTGATAAAATAGTGGCTATTAGGCCTAATTGCTGGTTAGGATGCCAATTTTAAAAATAACTAGGAAAGAGTAGTGGGCAGTAGCTAAGAGAGATGGGGCTGTTTCAGTGGTTTCTTATAAGGATATAGTCTAGTGGGTGCACTGGTAGGCTCAGAGGTTGGGTTGCACAGAAGCAGTGTACAGAAGGGGTGATGGAATTCTGTAGTTTGGATTTGAAGAGACTAAACTGGTGAGGTTTGTGATGGCTGGGGGGAGCTTGATTAACCAGGCTGGTGTTCTAACTGCTAATGCACGACTCCCTAGTGCAGTTCTCCTGAAGGGCACCGCAAGTGCATTGTTTGTCACACTTCTCGTACCATGTTTAGAGGGGGCAGGGCAGAATAAAGCCTGCATTGAAGGTGGGGCAAGTCCAAGCAGGGCTTTCATCCCTAGGAGGCATGAGTGGAGTCTGGTCCAGTCCTTGAGCGAGAGCCACCTTGTTCTAATATACAGCTCACAGGTGTGCGTAAGGCGATCAGCATCTAAAACAAGTCTGCAAGCTTTGTTAATGGTAGTGTGGCCTGTGTGCAGGCTGATGTCAGATGCTGCACCATAGACCGCTATTCCATAGTCTAGGATGGGAAGGATTGTGCCTCTGACAGCTTGATACCTAGCCTCTAGAGTGAGGCAGTACCAAAGCCTGTCTAATGCCCCTAATTTCCTGTTAGCAGCGGTGGTAATTGCATGAATATGTTCGTCAAAGGCAAGGGACTAATCAATAGTGATCCCCAGGTACCTGAAGGAGGACACTTGCTCAAGAGCAGAGTGAGAGCTGTCAAATATGGTAAAGGGAGCAGTGGTTCTTCTCTTTTGATGCCCAGTGAGTAGCATTGCCTTTGTTTTTTTGCTGTGGAGTACTAGTAGGTTGTCCTTGAGACAGTCTTGTAACATGTCAAAGTTGTGCTGCAGATGTCTGGTGAGAGTCTCCTGGCAAGAGTCATGCAGAAAGACAACCGTGTTGTCTGCATAAAGCAGGACCGTAGCCAATGGCCAAGCCTCTGGGAGATTATTCACAAAGAGGCTGACAAGAGCAGGCCAAGTATGGAACCCTGGGGACAACTACGGTCACTTGACAGACCTGCGAGACTGCACCATTAATTTTTATCTGCTTGCAGCGTCCAGTTAGGTAGCTAGTGAACCACTTGACTGTGCCCGGGAACAGCCCCAAGCAACCTAACCTATGTAGTGGTAATAGATGATCCACGAGGTCAAAGGCTTTTGTAAGGTCTATACAGACAGCTCCAACAAGCTGATCTTGGTCAAGAGCCTCATGCACGTAGCCTGTGAAGTTAACTAAGGCAGTGTTCATGCTATCCATCTTGCAGAATCCATGCTGCTGTGGGCAGAGGAGGTAGTATTTGTGCAGGTGGTCCGTGACTTGGTCTACTATAATTCTGTCTAAGGCTTTGGAGAGTGGGGACAGTACGGAGATGGGCCTGTAATTATCAATCAATCAATCAATCAACATTTATTTATAAAATAGAGCTATTCTAAAACCATAGTGCTGGCACATAGCCATAAAATCTATAGAAATAACTACACATATAAAAACAGCTGCAGCAGATCAAATAAAATCAGGGAATGCCAAATTAAATAGGTGAGTTTTTAATGCAGATTTAAAGCTCTCTGCCATCAGGCACTGTCAAATCCGATTATGTAGAGAATTCCACAGGGACTGGGCCACAAATTCAAATGCACGGACCCCAGAAGACTTTAAATGTACTCTTGGAATCTCTAGCAATCCCTCATCGGTGGAGCAAAGTGGCCAAGAGAGGCAATAGGGATGAAGAAGACCTTTCAGATAACTCAGTCCCAGTCCGTGTAGGTAGACACAGTTGCTCGATCACTCCTTTTAGCACCAGGGTTACAAGAGCAAATTTCCATGTTTCTAACTGTACAAAACCTGATTTTGTAAAAATCAAAGTTGGCTAGTTTTCTGACACTGAAAAATGACATGCATTATATACTTAAGTTTAGAAACACAAATTTCAAGTTTTAAGGGTGGAGGAATTGGAATTTAACAGCCATTATTGTGGAAATTTAAGAACATGTCTTTGGCTTCAAGAAAGAACATTTTTATTATAAGAAATTACCCTCAAAACCCCCATTTAGACACCAAATACAGCTTTATATGACAACTATGAGCTGAGATATGCCATTTTAGAGATATTTGGTTGCCATCTTGAATTTGGTCACCTAGCAGTAATTGCCCAAATATTTGAGAGGGTCCCAGAAGCCCACCTTTTGTAGCACCATTTATTCATATAAAAATCACCTTCAAACCTTTGTCCCCATAAACTGATCATGGATTCCCATTATTTTTCCTTTACTATGTATCTTTGCAGACTACACAAAGCTATGTGACAGGTTAAATCATGAAGAAGGGATGCAGGAGCTCCAGAAGGACCTGAGAGACTTGAGAGATGGTCTAAGGTCTGGCAGTTGAGATTCGGTGCCAAGAAGTGCAAGGTAATATACTTAGGGAGATGGCATTCATGCACTGAATACTGGATGAATGGAGCTAGACTGGCAACGTCAACAGAGAAGCAGGATATGGGGGATCATACTAGTAACTCTGTCATGGAAATGAGTCAATGTAACAAAGCACACAGCAGGGCATCGAGAATGCTGGGGTGTATAAGAAGGGTTTTTGATGGTAGGAGGAGTGAGGTGATTCTGCCACTGTACAGTTCCCTGGTGAGACCTCATCTTGAGTACTGTGCCCAGTTCTGGAGTCCTCATCTGAGGAAAGACATTGACAGACCAGAGCTGGTACAGTGAAGAGTCAACAGGATGCTCTAGGGCCAGCAGGCTGATCCTATGAGGATCAGCAGGAGGCCCTGACTATGTATTCACTGGAGGCCATACAGGAGCAGGGGGACATGACTGGAAATGTACATTTCTCAGGGGTATGAACTAGGTAAACAGTGAGGACTTAACAGGCTCAGCATTTGTAATTAATGGGGATGCAGTCACTAAAGGGCATGACTGGGTGGGGTGGGCAAGTTCAAGAGGAACATGAGGAGGTTCTACTTCACTGATAGGCTATTGGAACCATGGAACAGACTGCCCGTGGAAGTGGTGGGGGCAGCTACCTTTAATGAGTTTAAACACAGTTTTGACAGACCACAAGGGCTCATTGTCCCCAAGGGGGGGCAACATGGGTTTCGGGAGTGGGGGAGTGGGTAACAGGCCACCAGTACAGAAGGTCAGTGGGGTGAGGTACAATAGCAAGAGCAGACTTGAGGGACCTTTGGTTTCTGTCACTGAGACTTGAGTCAGGAAACATAAGCAGACCAGGATAAATTGTGAAATCCTCAAATAGTGTTTTATTAGTAGTAGTTACAAACGAATACATACAGAAAGAAATGTACAGACTGGTTTTTAGCATAGACAGTCCAAAAACAAAGTCCAATTTCTGAGTTCAGAACTAAAGTCTACAATCAACCAGCTCTGTTGTACAGTATCTGGTCTCCAAATCCCCCTGAAGACACTTGTTCTCCTCTTTTCATATAAAAATTCAGAACCTTGTCAACTTCTTGCTTCCACCAGAGCATTGTGACCCAGAACTAGACTCTAGCTTCCAGAGAATTGTGTCCCAGTTACAGTACTAGCCGGCCTCTTTTGCTGACAGATTCAACCAGCCTGAGGTCAAAAGTTCACACTCTGATACACTTTGCTAATAAACTCAGAGCTGTTTCTACAACCATTTCAACAGTATTAACTACGTCTAGTTTACAAATCAAGAAACCAAGTTTCATACATACTGTATTTTTTTGTAACTGTATAAGCAAAATAGAGAGGTAGAGACAGCAAAAAGCAAAAAAGAAAGAACAGCAAGTACTGCCAAGAGTTGACTGCGCAGTCCAATAGAAAAGACAGAGATAGTAGGCAGAATCCTTGTGTCATACTCTCCACACAACACAAATGAGACAGGGCCCAACCAACCCTGACACATATACCCCGCTCCATAAGAGGGGAAACTGTTATTTATTTTTTTTCTCTGTTTTTTAAACAGGTTTCCAAAACCTTGCCACATTTTCATCACATTTTTGTTAGTTCTCTGAAGTTGCTGTAATCCATTTTATGTCACATGTTACATCGTACAGTTCATGGGACATACATATCCTGTATATCATTATTTTCTTTCTTCTCTAACATTTCTGATTTCTCAAATCCTGAACCATACTGTGACAAAAAATCTGCAGTGACATTCTCTTTTCCAGATTTGTGCAACACTTTGAATTTAAATGGCTGTAGTACCAGGTACCACATCATGATCCTGGGATTTTTATCATTCATTTGATTCAGGCTACAGAGAGGATTATGATCAGTTATAAGCGCAAAATCAGCTCTTATTAAACAAAATGTAAGGTAATTCATTGCCTACTTGGCTGCAAGGGTTTCTTTTTCAATGGTGGAGTACCTTTTCTCGCTGTCATGCAACTTCCTGCTGACGTATAGAATGGGATGCTCATTCCCATCTATTTTCTGGCTAAGGATTGCACCTAGACCTACCTCCAATGCATCTGTTTGCATTAGAAATTGTTCTTCAAAGTCTGGGCTTTTTATAACAGGGGCTGAACATAATGCAGCCTTGATGGTCTTAAAAGCTTCTTCACTCTTTGGGGTCCATTTTACATTCTTTGGATATCTTTTCTTTGTAAGTCCAGGGAGGGAAGCAGCTAGTTGGGCACAGTTGGGGATACATCGCCAGTAGTAACCAGCCAGCCCTAAAAATTACCTGACATGTTTCTTTGTTTTAGGGACAGGTCTGTTAGTTACAACTTCTATTTTAGAAATTGCTTGTTTTACCTCTCCAGTTCCCAAATATACTCAAACTATCTGGTTTCCTGCATGCCCAATGCACATTTGGTAGGATTAATGGTCAGACCTGCATTTTTGATAGCTTGGATAACTGCTCGTAGGTGATCCGGATGGCTTTTCTAGTCTGGACTGTACACCACAACATTATCCAATTAAGCCGCACAATAGCCTGATTGAGGGGATAGGACTACATCCATGTACCACTGAAATGTGGCGGTTGCACCATGTAACTCAAATGACATGGTAGTGCACTGTTAGAATCCAGAAGGCATAGCAACAGAGGCGTAGTGGGACAGAAATGTTGGTCAGACAGATAGTTCCAAAATTCCCAACAGAAAGCCGAGGGTCTGGGGGCCGCCAAGCCCCCAGAAGCTCTGGGCTTTAGATGCTCTATGGTGAGTTTTGGATCTATTATTGAAGATAAAATACACTTTTGTTTACAGTTTACCTACCCCTCACTCCAGGAAAAAAATATTTTTTTACCAAAGTCAGGGGTGTGGGAGACTATAATTGACTTTAAAGCCTGCAGCAGCAACTATAGTGGTCAACTGGCTTACCAAAAAATGCCATCAACCACTTACCCTATAGTCCAAATTGAATTGTACTGTGAAAGAGTTTTAATATAAAGGCTGGGGATCTGGGGCTGTTACTGTAGGTCCCCAGAAGCTCTGGGGATTGACATGCTCTGTGGTGAGTCTTGGGGCTATTATTGAAGATAATACACACTGTTTTTGCATTTTACCTACCCTCACTCCAAGAAAAATATATTATTTTTTTTTACAAAAGTCAGGGGTGTGGGAGACTATAGTTGACTTTAAAGACCGCAGCTGCAACTGTAGTGATCAACCAGCTGACCAAAAAATACCATCAACCACTCACCCGATAGTCATCACTGAATTGGACTGTGAATGATTTTTAATATGAAGACTAGGAGCCTGGGGGCCGTTAGATCCCCCAGAAGCTCTGGGATTTTAGGTGCTCTGTGGAGAGTCTTTGAGCTTTTATGAAAGATGAAACACACTTTTGTTACATCTTATCTACCCCTGACTCGAGGAGACAAAATATTTCCCTCTCTGGAGTCATGGGTGAGTGAGAATATAGCTGGTTGTAAAGTGTGCAGCTGCCACTGTGGTGGGCAACTGGCTGACCAGCAACGCCATCATCCACCTACCCCACAGGCATTATTGTAATGCACTGTGCAAGATTTTTATACACAGGCTGGTAGTCTCGGGGGGCAGCAGAAGCTCTGGGGATTTAGATGCACTGTGGTGAGTCTTTAGGCTTTTATTACAGATAAAACCCACTTGTTACATTTTCCCTAACCCATGATTCCAGGTAAAAAATGTTGTTCCACAAAATAAAGTTATCAGTATAGAATAATGAAAGAGACAACTATTACTCAAAATGAAACTAGCTACTGGTGTACTACAAAAGTAGGAAAGTGATCTGCCCCCAGCTCAGAACATTGATAGCGGGTGTCTATGGAATCAATACCTTCTGCAGAAGAGGAGAAGATGCAAATTGTGAGATGACACAACTAGGATCAACGTGTGTGAGTAGAGATCTTTCTATACTAATCATTAACAATGACACTAGGCAGTGAGACAACATAGTGGAATGCAAGCGGGTCTTGATTATCTTCAGTTTAGAGAAGCAGCGTTCACATTTGGTTGAACCAACTGGTAAAGTTACTAGAATTTTATATATTTTATACATGTTTGGGAAAGCCGAATGTAGTTCAGAACTGCCAAGGAGTTGCAGAACTGACAGGAAGGATGAGTTAACACTGGACATTCATGGTCTTGATGTATCTTGGCACCTGACTGCGCACTTTGACAGCCTTGTGTAAGCTTTTACAAAATTCACATGCTCTTTCTGGAGATCTTCTTTACTAAAACCATATCTTACAGCAATAATGTTTAAAGCATCCATAGGAAGTTCTCCTCCTTCCTGTTCTGAGAAACACAATGGATTCAGCAAAGCAAATTCATATACGATTTGTCGATGGGATGAAAATAATTTATTCATACAATTTACAGACACATCAAGTGTAAACTAAAAGGTTTTGACTCTATACCGCTCCTTTGCACAGGTAATAGTTTCATCAAGAGTCGTTTCGTCTTACATTCTTTTCTTCTTGTGGACTCTAACTTCAGTAAACTGCACATCCTCAAGGTCATGCTGATCACAGAAGGTAACACTCAGTTCATAAAGTTCTTCATATACACCTGCCTTGTTTCTTAGTTAAATCAGCTGAGACTTGACAAGTCTCCACAAGGTTCAGTGCTTGTAGAAGATCGATGACTCTGACTGAAGATATTTAGATACAGGATCTGTGATGTCAAAAATCTTCCTGAACAAATGAGCAGTAATGACAGTCTCATGTGAAGCAAAGTTTTTCGAAGTCCCTCTGCTTCACAAACAGTTTCATGGCTGTGGCTTGCATCCTTACATTTCTCCAGAGCATCCGTAAAGCATTCAAAAAGTTTTTCTTCACATGCGAAGAACACGTTAGTAAGAGCTTTTTGGTAAGACCACCAATGAGTTGTTGACAAACACTGTGGCTGGTGTATTGGCGATATGCCAGAGTGGGCTTGTACCTCCACAAGAACAGCACTTTTTTGCGAGATACAGTGAAGAAGTTGTAGATTAGTTCCAAAAGGCCAAATAGTCCTTATCTGGCAAAGAAGCACTACAAGCCTGCATTATGACTAAATTCAGTGTATGGTTAAATGTCCAAACATAGATGCAGCTCAGATTTTTCTTTTCAAGTAATGCTCTGATTCCAGCACACTGTCCTGACATGACTGCAGCACCGTTGTAAGATTGACCGACAGCCTGTTGCAGGTCAACTCCCTTAGATATCAGGGTATCCTTTAGAATTTTAAACAGACCTACAGCTGATGAGTCTTCCACACATACCACTTCAAGAAGGTACTCTACAACACATAGATCAAATCTGATATACCTTATTACAATTGATGCTTGGTCCTGATGGGCAATATCAGTGGAGGAGTCCATTAAGATACTGAAATATCCTGCCTCTTGAACTTCGGTGACTACAGCTTGGCGTATTTCATCAGCAATATTCAAAATCGGCTTGTTTTGGGATTCTGGACTCAGAAAAGTAACTGTTGAACCACGTCCTCCGTAAGTATTCTTTGGATGCTTTGATTTCTTTTCTTTAATAACTTTCTCCATGTGATCCCCAACTACACTTTCATATTTGGAAAGCAAGGCAACCAGCTCCAGAAAATTGCCACGATTCAAAGTAACATCTCCAAGTTCTCTGAGATTTTCTACGTGACCACAAAAATGTAAACCTTGCTTTGGTAGAATTAGGACATTGTCAATCAGGTAGGACATTGTCAATCAGGCGTTGCAGCAGTTATCGATTTTTAATCACATTATTCCTGCAATTAATTTCTTCCTGCCCAGCTTGTACAGTACATTGATTAATAAGTTAACGGTTTATTTCATGGCATAATTAGCTGCGGTAATGATGGCATCAAGGTGAGTGATGGACTGCTCATGATCTTCTAGGAGCTGTTTCCCATCCTTCCAGTGTGAGAATCCATCTCTTGTAAAGCGTGTGTGCTTATTCTTAGTATTCACATATCCAAACAGGAAGCAAATGAGACAGAACACTGAATGAGTATTCGGTGAGTACGAGAGCCACTCTCTCTTTATAGGAGCTCCAGCCTTACACTACTTGAAATACCATGATTCATGAAAGGGCCAGTACACTTGACTGTATTGGCGCTTCTGAAATCCATCAGGTAGGTCAGCTTCTTTTGGTTGGCAAGGGCCATATTGAAACAGCAATCTTCGGCAATTGTCAGTCATTCTTTTTCCAGTAAAGAAACCTGGATCTGAGGGAAATTTTAGATTGTGGTCAAATACCGCCACCTCACCAGCATTATCTTCAGGATCATTTTGACTTGCAACAGGCTGTGGCTGATGTGTCTCTGGGAAAGGATCCCTTACATCTGACATGTTTGTATCTAAAGACGTACTAAAACTGCCATCAGGTAGACTGAGATTTTCAAATTAATTTAGAGAAAGTAATGCTGCTGTTACAGACCCTGTGACTGCAATATTGCTATCATGAACATATTCTTCACTCTCCTTGGCCTTCTCTTTTGTTGCCATTGGCAGTAGGTTATTCGTAGCTTCTTCACATGCATTTTTTTCATGGCACACAAAGTTAATTTCCAGTGGGTCATCTGCATTCTGATTTTTGGGCATAGCTGTGGTAGTAGAAGGTGCATAACCCAACGGTTTACTCAGTATTTGGTCACTCTCCTCCTGATCTTGAATTTGGATCTTTATTTGTGGTGTGTTGATGGAATTCAGGTTTTCTGTTGCCATATTTGCTTGTGTCTCCTCATGTAAGTCCTGTTCAGGATTCCTTAGTTTCTTAGCAGCTGCAGCTGCTGCTGCTAAGAAAGGATTTGCTACAGCACCAACAGTTTGGATGCATATGCAACCACCTCTCTCAAGGATCTCTGAGTGGTATTTTTCATCAAGTCTTTTTCTGAAGTCATTGTCAAACTGACGGCCACAAAGTAAACACTCAGTTCTGTAACTTGCATGCTTCTTTCTCACAGGAGAAGCCATGACCTACAATCTCCTGTGCAACACGCAATTGCTAAGAGCTAGCAAGTGAACAACCAACACAGTTTAAAATGTGGAACTGGCTGACAGTCAATAAGACAGCAGCTGAACTGAGCTTAGAGCTGGTAGAGTGATAAACACCAGAACTCACTGAAAAGTGTGACTTCAGCCAAAGTGCTGCTCATCCTCAAACACCGTTCCTTTTGTCACTGTGTTGTCCTACTCCTCACCATCAATATCCTGTGTATTCTTGCCACCTAGATTATTCAATTCAGGAGGCTGTAAAATCAGAATTCTGATGGAACTAACTACGATCACATATCGGACTCTGCTACATAGACATCATCAAAATGAATAATTATACACAAAGCCTGCACAGTTTTTTTCTTATTTTTGTAACCCTAACTATAATTATTGAGAAGCAGTTCTGTGCAAACCTCCAGAACATGTAAACAAACAAATGATATGTAAGGGTGTGGACTAAGGATGTCTTCAGACAAGTTACATACAACTACAGAAGATGGATGGGCGTTAGAATATGTGTTACCCCACTATGTATTTGCACAGTTACTTTTGCTATGTATTGGCACAGTGAGAATACTTTTTCTAGTGGTTCTTCACTGGACAACACACTCCTACCTGGATGAAGTCTAAAAAGCGCTATCTCACTTATGGTGATAGAAGAAAGGCCTTCCTATAAACCTTGATTTTCTTCTTTCGTCATGGTTTTTTTTCCACCCTCAAATGCAACCTTCAGGATATCACGTGAAGACCTAAAAGGGTAGGGAGAAGAAAATTAAATATTTAGGTCTAGTGTAACCCAATAATTTACAACCCACATTTCCCCGTTGTTTTTAATAGACAGGAGACTTAGATTAGTTTATTATGTGTCAGGCATGTAAACACGTCAAGCTACAATACCAACTTGCAATAAAGCTCTCACTGAAAACTCTCCTCCAACTAAGTATGCTTTAGCAACATCTACTGTTCACTGCCATCACAGCCCATCTAAAGGGACACATTCATGTACAGTGGCAGACATAGTTTGAAAGCCCATGACAAGTTCTTTTGATTGAAGTATTGGGCATGCCTGTAGCTGGAACCAATCCAGAGATATAGATGACTGAGTCTGTGCAACATAAATACTACATTAGAGCCATTCTTAGAACATTGTGATATCAGTGACGATCAGGTGTTAGGCACTGCTTGATCCCCAAAAAAACTGAAACACTGAGATTTCTTTTTTTTTTTTTTTTGTTACTTTATTCACTATCCAGATCTCAGAACATGCACATCCAACTGTAATGGAACTTGCCATGTCATGAGATGTACCCCCTCAAGACCGTGCATGTGATAAATCATGAAAATCCATTGAATCATTGCTAAGATATTAAAGTGCAAAGCAAGCAAGAAGGTGGTTTAAGTTGCTTCTGGGCCCTTTTTAAATAAGCAATAACACACTTCAGGGATGTTGCTTGTACCGGCTGTACCCCACAGTCATGGGCTAAAGGCTCTCCGCTTCACCTCATCTTACAACAGCCCTAACTGTGTGGCAAACATCGTACTGCCAATGGTCCTAAAGTGCCTTATTGCTTAGGTATGCAACCAGTAGCCTGGCAGATACAAATTTTATTTAGTACAAGTCATTTTGTAGCTTATTCTGAAGATAAATAAATTTTGTCTGGACTTTTTTCCATGGTGAAGGAGAGTTCAGGGATGAGTTATTGAGATTCAAAATAAGCTGCAAAATGTACAGCTGAGCATCTAGTACCCCATGTATTCTGGTAGCCTGATGGCCCCAGACCTCCCACATATATGAGAAGGAACCCCTTGTAAGATGATCAACCACTGCCAAAATGTAATGCTAGTTGCAGCCCTGTAAATTGTATTAAGTCACATACTTGAATTTGAATTTGATTGCAAGGTTGATGGATTGAGGAAGGTAGTAACATTCTTTAATAACATTATACAGAAACCATGTTATGACACATGAAAACATGCTACTATGAACATGTGGTGAAAGATCTGTGGTTCTTTGTAGTGTAACTGCACGATGTGGGGTACCCTTGATCAATTTCCATGCCAGCTGATATCATAGAACATAGCATGCTGAAAAAAACAGTGCTGTCCCATCTACAGCAATTAACATAGTGCTACAGCAATTAACAGTCACTAATACACTTGTGCAGCCCAGTCATGTATAGAAAACTCTGCTGCCATACACTACTATCATTATCTCAGAGGCTTCTACAACCTTCTATTCTCCTTCAGCAGAATTATTCTCCTTACTTGATCTACTTTAAAATCTTGTTTCTTTCCTAAGACATGATGAATTAGCTGCCACTACAGTGTATATTGCAGCTAAATGATGATAGTAATGATTTAGATCAACAAATACATTAACACTAGCTCTAGCTTTACACTCTACTCTTTTAATCTTTTATTTTTGTACATGGGTAAGACAACTTGCCTTACTCATGTACAAAAATAAAAGATTAAAAGAGTAGAGTGCAGAGGCTAGATCTAATGTTAATTTTTTTGCTGATCTAAATCAAGATCCAAACCTCCATCTATTTCACCTTCACCTTAGCTATATGTGTAATCCCTCACCCCTGCCTTTGTGCAAATGACAGGTGGTATGCTGTTGAAGCTGACAGCAGTACCAGGTGGGGACTGGGTTCGGGAAGGACTAGGTTATTCGGCACAAGGGGCCTAGGTTTGGTTACTCTGCACAGGGGCACCCAAGTAAATCCGAACACAGGAAGCAATAACTGTAATGTCCAATACCAGGAATGGCATTCTAAAGTGTGGCTTTTATTCACATCCAAACTGAACAAACAAAGCATAGACCACCCTCATGGGGCTACATTCCTGGTAATGCAGACAAGAGATACAGAACACTTGTTCAACACTTCAGCCCTCAGGCTCTGAACCCACCAGGCACACAGCCCGGACTTGCATGCTGCTTTGGGTACACAGCCCAGCTTGTACACTATTTGGGTTTTCCCTGGCCCGGCTCCCCTGCCAGCCACTCGATCCCGGTCAATATGACAGTGGACCACATTTTCTGTTGGTGGCTTCCCCAAACCACCTTAGAGCCTTCAACTCCTTAAGGGAAATTTCCTTTCAATCCCATGTCTGGGTACTTCCCTCAGCACTGGCCAAGTGCCTGAGGCAAAGTAGAAATCCACAGAGCAAATCTGTAGAGGTGGACCTGGTTACTAAAGATGGGGGTATCCCACCTCCAACTCCCACAATCCATACCCGGCCATTTCTCTGGACATTAAACAGCCCTTTTCAAAAGCTTGGCAATGTAGATTAAAGGGTAAACGTATAGCACATCTCCTCTACATGTCTTGACTTTCCCCTTGTGCTGGACTTGAACTTACTTTTACTTTGGCTAAGCTTATTCTTCTAGGACTCCCACTAATTCAACAGTTCAATCCCCACTTTAACACAGTTCAGGTGAAACATAGGCCCTTTGAAAGGAGCAGAACTCACCCTTTGATTGCAGGTGCCCCACAGGTGAATCTTAACAGCTTCTGGTAGCCCACACACTTGAAAAAAAATAAGGCAGCTTCTTCTCTAGCAGTAGCCAGGAAGTTGCCCCTGGAATAACAGGCAAACCTTCCATCCCCATCCCCTCAGGGATGGGGCACAGAGACCAGTATCAGCAGTCTTCACCACTTCAAGAACAGCTTACTGTGTTCTACTTTAGGTGGAAACACACTCCTTTCTCTAAAAGTAGCTCTATATCAGAGCTTAGGCTCCAAGAGCCTGTGCACAGACTGCTGTGCTCCTCTCTCCTTCACTGCTCATTCACAACTGCCTTCAAAAACTCACAACATTCTAAACTAACTCCCATCTTCAGATTCCAATGTGGCTCATGCAGCTGCGATAGTTCTATGGTGATGTCATCCCTCAGTCTCATCTTAGACTGAAAACAGAGTGAGACAGTGTGAAATCCATTTAACTGGAGTTTCACAAGCTGCCTTCCCTGCCTACCACTAGGTCTTACTAAGATTCTAGTAACCCTGGGTAACAGGGGGGTTACACTCACCCTGGGCCAGGAAAATGACTGTCTGCAGTCATTATTTACCCGGCTTAGGCCATCCAACCCTATGTGCTACCTGCAGTGGGGGGTGATCAGGCCCCCTCCAACCATGTGCGAGCACAGACAGGTAACACTAAGGGCCTAGAGGACTTTAGCTGACATATCAGCCTCTACTCTACCCACTTACTATGGGTGCCTAGTGGCTTTGGTAGAACTGTCCAGAGCATAGCCCTAATAGCTCAGCACTGCAGTCCCCATGGCCACTCTGGACCACAGCCTGTCTATCCCCCCATGTCCTCTAGGGAAAACCTGTCTGCCTCTAACTTAACACCCCAAAACAAAACCAACTCAGGGACCTCCCTGACCTTGGGCACCCTGCAACCACACACCAAGAACTAATACCATCTATTACATTACATTACTGCCTCCCACCCCCACAACCACACCTGTGGAAGGAAAGGGTTGCTACAGTAACAACAACAATAACAACAACAGTACTTTAAATTATTACACACTAAAGTACTAGTGAGGAACTCCGATGAGCCCCTCCTCCTCTTCTTGTCTTCTCTTCTATCTTCTTCAGGATCACCTGCAAGAAAATAGAAAGACAACAGACACTCCTAATCTTCATACACAGTCTATCTAAACCCCTTCCATCAAAACACTGGAGAATCCCAAAAATATTTATTTTTAGAAAAGGTAGAAAAACAGTATATACACTAGAAAACAGTAGAAAAATAATGACATTATTTACAATACACATTTGGGGGATGGAGTGCCCTTAAAGTCCCATCTAGTGACCACAGCACCCGAAGGCTAATCCATTAAGGAGTCTCTCCTTGGCCGGAGCCCGGTGAAGCACAGTTCTAACAGGCCAAAGTCCTGAAGGGGAGAGTCTTTGAGGACAGTTCACACATTCTGGAGTCTGCTAGTGTAGGGTGTGTACTGCAATGTCATAAGGATAGAAAAATTTGGACTTACCAGCCCCTTGTAGAATGAAAAATCAGCACCGACCTGCTCCTCAGCCAAAAACTCTCCCTGGCAGCATTCTTCTGATACAGCTGGGCGGACATCTTCCGGGAACTACAGGAGGGCACATCTGGGAACTGCTGGGATGATGCCATCTCTGGAGATGGAACCTTAGAACAGGAACAAAAAGGAAAACAGGTGGTCTGAT
This sequence comes from Neoceratodus forsteri, assembly GCA_016271365.2. Taxonomy (NCBI): domain Eukaryota; kingdom Metazoa; phylum Chordata; order Ceratodontiformes; family Ceratodontidae; genus Neoceratodus; species Neoceratodus forsteri. The sequence continues at coordinate 796,678,264 of CM057459.1, read as the reverse complement.
GTCATCTGATTACCAGGCAATGGATCAGGATACAGCTGGGCAGGTGTCCTATCTGGATCTGAAGTCATCTGGTGGGCCAGTCAATGGATTCTGGAAAGGCCTGTACACTGTAGAACTGATGAATGTGGGGCACCTGAGTCTTGGATGTCCATACTGGCGGAACAGCAAAGGCACTGCAACAGCTGGTGTGGCAGTATTGACTACTACTGCTCTGCTTTCCATCTGGTAGGCATGGGCACATTTGCAGGAAGGTCCTTGCATTGAGGCCAATATTACAGGAAGTCAGGAGCTTGAATTATTACCCCATCTGGGTGCACGTAATTCACACTGTGAAAGGTTTCATGTCCCTCTCCATCCACTATTTGAACAGAGTCCATAAACAGTGTCCTGCCTCTTTTCCACTGGGTGTATTTTTCATGAAACAGTCTGTTCCTGACATGCTTGTTTGCACCAGGATGCACACATTTCATTGCTTTGGCCCAGATTCAGGATTTCCTGCTGTTCTCAATCTCCTCCCAGACTCTCTGAGGAAAGGTAGGAAAGGACATCCCATAGATTTCATTCACCTTCCTATGAACCAGTCTCTCCTCTTTACTAGCTTTGGTCAACCTAAGACCGCTGCCCTGGCTTGGGGTGGCCAGTCCTGGTTCTGCCAGCTACGCATTCTCAACGAGATGAAAAAAAGATCCCTGACTTCTTCTTCTCACACAGCCAGGGCAGTGGCATCACCACTCTCTTCCATGCATTCTTCTGAAGTAAGAGCTTGAGGCTGTGTACCTGTTCCTTAGGTTCCCCCTCTTCTTCTTCCTCACTGAGAATCTGTGCCCAGGAGTGAGCAGTCATCCTCACTTCTGAGACTATCCACTCATCACTCGGCGTGGAGGTCAACACCTCCCATTCAAAAGCCTCCCTCATCTCATCTTCTCCTATGAGACTTGGGCTAAGCCCCTCCCTTCCAGGGGTCTACTGATGCTCTGTCTGAATTATTTCTCTGCAATCCAGCATCTGAAACATCAGCATACTGTTCTGTCTGAAAATCTGCACTCTCTAGCCTTGCACCACACTCCCCCGAGGGACCTTATTTGACAGGGTCCACCTGGTGCTGTGTGCTGCCAACCACAAATTCCTGAACTTTGCTCCATGTGGGAGCCAAATGAGTCTTGGGTGCTTTAAACAAGCCGTATTTCTCTAAGCACCCCGAACAGTGAGGTACCATGAAGACATCCCTTCCAGCATTTAAGCAGATTAAGCACACTTGCATTGGATATCCAGGAATCACCACATGAGAAGGCAGTTGTCCTCCATAATAACACCTTTCAATGTCCCTTAACTTATTTACTTCTGCTGTTACTGCAGCCCGGGCATGATCCGGGTAACGAGCTGGTCCTGAGGCCGTAACTGCAGGGAAAACAAATAAATGCTGACTGTTACTAAAAGTCCCACTTCACTGAACACTCTCTTTTACTTTTAAAATGGCTCCTCTGCTGCTGTGTTTACTTTACTACCCCACCCTGTAATGGCGGCGGCAGCACTCCTGCGCATCAACTTTCAGAAATTGGGTCAAGCCACTGCGCATCCGATTTACATACACTACTCATAACTTTGCTCAAAACTGTACAAACTTGCACTGTTCTTTGCCTAGCACATTTATATGATTTGCCACGGACTTTTCACTTGCTGAAAAAATTTATTCAGCTCACAGTCCCTTAAAGCCTCAGGATTTCAAGCACAGGATTGCCTGTAACTAGTGCTGCACATTTTGCCACAACTCACAGTCTCTCTCTGGCTTTGAAACTTCAAACTGATGCTGAACTCATAACTATGCTCACAGTCATGGCTTAACAGACTTACTCTTGCTGGTAAAACTTGACACAGTCTTTATTTACAAAGTGACTACACTGCTGCACACATATTCTGCTGGCTTTCGACAGAAATCACTGTTTTGAGCAACTTTTACTGTTGGTACTCACTGTTAACAGTAGCTGTTTGCTGCAATGGAAAATGGAAAATGGCCTGCAGCCAGTCTTGGAGGCCTCAGAAAGGAAGTGGATGGGCAGTCCTGCTGATCGTCTCTCCGATCACCACAGTCACAACCCAGTTGATCGAGATGCGAGTTGAGCACGATTTTAAACAAAAAAGTCTATTTGTAATACTTTTACAGCGCTTTTTAATCACTGCAACGCTCCTCCACTAAGCCAGTACACGCACTCCTCTCACACTCCCCCTCAAATGCTGGGCAGTCACTGTAGTGCTGGCTGGGGGGGTGGGACTGATTACTGCCTCACCAATCACACGACGCCATGCAAATGAGCTTCTTTTCCCTCGCGAGTGCGCTTCTCTTCACGGCGATTGTCAAGCAGGCAAATTTAAACTGCAAAACACTGTTTTTTTTTCTTCGAACTGACTCCAAGGCGGGAGCCCATTTCAACCATTTAGCATGGCCATTCGCACAGCAAGTCTCTCAGTTTACTCAAAAGCATTTCCAACGTCTAGGGCAAAATTTTCCTGTTGCTATCCCTAGTCTTCCACACTTTTCTTTATCACTACATTTCTTTAAAAAGCATTTCCAACATCCAGGGCACAATTTTCCTGTTGCTACCCCTAGTCTTCCACACTTATCTTTATTACAACAGTTTGTTTTTTTTTGTTACTTAAATTTTTTATTGATGCACAGTGACATTACATCAAAATACATGAGCACAGCCATCACTGACTATTGTCACATTTACACAATCTTGACTTAGTACCAATGGTCATACATTGTCATCATGACTATTGGAATCCATATTATGGCTTGTACATTGTGTTTTATGGGTAGAAAGAACCGAGGTAGCCAAGCCAACTGTCCCTTTGTAGAAGATGTCCATGCATTTCATTGATATCTCTTCTCTATCTTCATGCAATTAATTCTACTGTTTAGTACTTCATTGTTTCTGGCACCCTATTTTCTCCCCCCCACCTTCCTTGATTTTTGATTCCTCCTTTCAATCTAAATAGCCTTTAACACCCAGTTTCTCCAAATGGCTGTGCAGACATGATGATTCTCACCATGCCAAGATCATTCAACTGTACTAAATGAATGAGAAAAAAAAATCAATAATCAAACCAATTAACGGGCAGTGTGTGCATATGAGCTTATTAGTCTATCCTCTCCTGTATGGGTCAGGACCATCGCTTGAATCTACTCTTTCCATTCAGGGTTTGTGGGCCAAAAGGCAAGAGAGCAGGATTGATTTAGGGCCTTAGCCCTCTAGGAGGTCAGCATGTGACCTTTCACATTCCAGACATTCCACATCAAATTAAATCTCTCCATACTAAGCCTCAAGGCTGCTGTAATCCTTTCCATTTGTTCTAACTCATTTATTCTATCTCTCCAGGTCAGGATAGTCGGCGGTTTTACAGATCGCCAACAGAGTGTGATGCATTTTAAAGCTGCCAGCCTGAAGATGTGATATAGTCTCCTTCGAGGTCGAGGTAGTCTCAGAAACTCATTACTCGGGAAACCCAAGCCTAGGGCCTCAAATATACCTGGGAGGCAAGCCTCCAGAACATTCTGGATCTGTTTATGTACTTGTCACCAGAAACCTTCTAACTCCAGGCATCCCCAGAAGATGTGAAAATGCAAACCGATCCATCCACATTCCCTCCAACATCGGTTTGTGTTATCTGAGTGGAAATGTAGTGTGACTGTGGGGGTCCTAAAAAAGCGCATTAGCACCTTCCAGTTGTATTCACCCCAGGAAGGCAAAGCTGTGATTCTCCAACCCTGGACAACAGCCTTCTGCCACTCGGAGCCCTCCAACTATATAACTGAATCCCCCTCCCACCTATGCCTAACTAGCTCAACTGGTCCTGAATACAGGTCTGTCATTAACCTATAAGTCTGGGAGATAGGTTTCACCTTAGCACTTAGAGTGATCCAGCTATAAAAAAGTTGTTCCAATTCTGTTAAGGGTCTCAATAGCTGCTGTATATGTGGCATTTGGTGTATGAAACGTCTCACTTGTAAAAATCTAAAATGATCCTCCTTTCTGAGTCTATATTTCTGTTTTAGTTTCTGGAATGTGGTACAAGTCTCACCCTCCAGCAGGTGAGTAAACCTTGTAAGGCCTTGGTGTTCCCAAAAATGGTAACCTGCATCTAAACTGGGAGGGCTGAAATTCTCGTAGTGACATATGAGCAATAAGGGGCCTAGTCCCCCGGAACCTTTAATCATCTCCGTAGAGCCAACAAGGCTCATAGGGTATACCTAGTCTATGGGTTGCAAACCCTGCGGACCACGCTTAGGGAAATAGCAGCAGTTGGTAGGGTCCAAAGAGGCAGTCTGTGTGCCTGTTCTAGCTCTATCAGGAACCATCCATTGTTCACCCTCTGTTTCATCCATGCATACAGCCACGGGGCCTGAGCCGCTAAGTAGTAGTCTCTAATGTTTGGTAGACCTAATACACCTTGTTCCCGCCTGGTACAAAGGAGCGTCTTTCTTAATCTGGGCTTTTTACTGAGCCATATAAAGCGTGTTATAAGGCGTTCTAATTCCTTTAAGTAAATTCTAGGAGGAGCCATAGGTATTGTCTGGAATAAAAACAATAAGCGTGGTAACACGTTCATTTTGATAGACTGTACCCTCCCTAAAAGAGACATCGGAAGCAGTCTCCATCTCCCTAAATCTTGTCTAATGGCATCCCGTAGTCTGGGATAGTTTGCAGAAAAAAGCTGGGAAGTGTCCACCAGGACTCTTATTCCCAAATATCTAGTGGTGTTGTTCGGCCCCCATGCAAACTGAAAATTAGATCACAACTCCGGTGGGAGAAGCCCACTAAGCCTCAAGGCTTCAGATTTTGAGGGGTTGATTTTGTATCCTGCTATTTGCTGGAATTGGTCTAAGATTTGTGTAAGGGGTGAAAGCGAGCTAACTGGGTCCCCAAGGTAGATAAGTGCATCATCAGCATATAGGGAAAGTTTATGGATCTGAGAGCCTACTTTTATACCTACTATTCGAGAATCCTGTCTAATTTGCTCTGCTAAAGGCTTCAAGGAGAGAGCGAATAACAGTGGGGAGAGTGGGCATCCTTGACAGGTCCCTCTAAATAGGGGGAATCTGTCTGAGATGCATCCATTCACATTAATCACTGCCTCTGGCTGAGAGTACAGTGCTGCTACTGCACCTATAAAGTTATCTCCCTGATTAAACTTCTTAAGAACTGATTGGAGGAAAGCCCAATCCACCCTGTCGAATGCCTTTTCGGCATCGATACTTATAGCCAGGCTGAGGGTTGTAACTGTTTTCTGGGAAGAGATTATATTTAGGAGACGTCTAATGTTATCCTGCAGGAATCTTTTGGATATGAAACCGGATTGATCCGGGTGTATAAGATTCCCAATAACCATTTGGAACCTCTGAGCTAGTATGCCCGTGAACAATTTTAGATCTGTATTTAACAGGGAAATGGGTCTGTACGATCCACAATCCTTAGGTGGTTTATCTGGTTTTAACAGTACCGATATCTTTGCATAACTCCATGATGGAGGAATTGGTAGACCCCCCCCACTAGGACAGCATTAAACATCTCCAATAAAATCGGGAGGAGATCTATCTGGAAGGTCTTTTAAAATTTTGCTGGGTACCCATCAATTCACGGAGCCTTTGTATTTTTGAGTAATGAAATTTGCTTTTTAAGTTCTTGCATAGTAATCGGGGCCCCTAACTTATCCCTTCCTAACTGGTCTAAGACCGGGAGGTGAATCCCTCTCAAATATTGGGCAATGTTGAACTCATGATCAGGGCATTTCTCCAAAGCATAGAGCCTCTGGTAGAAGTCAGCAAAGCATTTTGTTATGTCTGCTTGGGATGTGACCAGACGGTGGTCTGCCCCTTTTCTAAGTTTTAGTACTGCCCTCGACGCTGCCTCCTTATGTAGCTGTGCTGCTAATAGCTTTCCCACCCTGTTACTTTTCTCATAATATAACTGTCTGGCATACCTACAGCTAGCTTCTATATGCTGGTTTACCATTCATGTTAACTTTTCTCTTGCCTCCTCTAACTTCTGTTTTGTCCCTGCTAGATTATCTCGCATATGTTGAGTTTCCAACTCTGATATTATCCCCTCTAACTTTATCTGTTCCTCTTTTCTATCCCTATTGACTTTAGATGCGTAGGCAATGATTTTGCCCTTTATAAATGCTTTCAGAGTATCCCAATATATTGTAGAGGAAGTATCCTTTGGGTTATTAAACTTTTGAAACTGTTTAATCTCTGTACTTATCATTGTTTTAAATTCCTCCTTATTAATGAGACTCAAATTTAGTTTCCACATCTGTTGTCGGTTTGTGACTCCCAGTCGTAGCTTAAGCAGTACCGGGTCATGATCTGATAGCGTAAGGCTACCTATTCTGGCTGAATTTAATGCCCATGTCCAATTTGCGGGGAGCAGCAGAAGATCTAGCCTGCTGTAACCTAAATGTCTAGGTGAGTAAAGCGAGTATTCCCTCATAGTAGGGTGCAGGAACCTCCATGCATCTGTCATACCCTGCTCATGCATAAGTTTGTGAAGTGTTACAGATGCCTTGGATCTTCTCCCCGGCTATGTCCCTGGTTTATCTAGACGGAGGCATGAAATTGTGTTAAAATTCCCTCCTACTATCCTGAGACCTGAGTCGAGCCCAGGGAAAGCCGAAAGCATCTTGGTTAAAAAGACGGACCTGGGGTTCTCCTCATTGGGAGCATATATGTTAAGGATGCTACACCTGTGAGCGCCTAGATCAGCTTCCATAAATACATATCTTCCCCCGGGGTCGGACCTCACCAATGTCTCCTTAAAGGGGAGATTTCTCCTTACCAATATAGCTACCCCTCATTTGTGTGGGTTTGATTGACAGGAGGATGAGAAAATATGTCCCACCCATGTCCTCTTTAATTTGGAATGTTCTAATTGTGTTAAATGGGTCTCTTGGAGTAAGGCAATATCTGCTTTAAAATCTCTCAATTCTCTCAAAACCCTCGCCCTTTTAATAGGGCTTCCCAGACCTCTAACGTTGTATGTAACTATTTGGATATCCCCCATATTCCATTAATCATAAAGAAAGGTATGGTCCGACCCCCAGGTGGGCCCCCCTTAAGACTGCTTCTAACACACACACTGCCCTTATCAGAAAACATAGAGAAAAAAAAAATCACATTTCCAAACCTTTTCAGAACTATATACAATTTGACAGATTTTGTTTCTCTGTCACACTGTGCATTTTTTAGATGCGTTGTGTACTTCAAAGTGATCTTCAGATGGTACAATAACATCAGAAAAAGATCTACTTAACCATAAAAAGGTCTCACCTTTACTATGGTGGTAGAACGGGAGACCTTAGGGAGACAATATTTTGTACTCCCTGACTAACCACACTTCCCCAAGGTGGTCAGTAGGGTGATTTGCTGATCTTAGGGTGTTCTACTTCACCCTTCACAAGGTCCAAGGCTACTGAGCCATCTAGGCCTTGACATGCTATTGGCCTGGCCGACAAAATCCTTAATTTTTATACCTTGAGCGGGGTCCCAGTATCTGAGGGGAGGGGTGGGGAAGATGGGGAGGGTGAGGGAGTGGGTAGAGGAAAGAGAAGTGGGGAAGGAGAAGGAAAAGGGGAAGAACGAGAGAGGGGCAGAGTTCAATCCACATGAGCCCCTTCAGGGGCTCCTGGGTATGCGCAATGCCACTGTTTCATACCTCGAGAGGGTATAATCCTCCCAAGAGTTGGGTTAGAAGTTATAGCATTTTAAGGATTACTTGGTTGCATATCTCGTTACTTCCCTCCCTTCCCCCCAATCAGGTTCTTAGACTTTATCCTAGGCATATCTTAATGTTCCAACTTTTATACTCTCCCTCAGGACTTAAGATTTTATTATCCATTATTGTAGTCCAGGCTAGCAGGTCTCTGCAAAATAGAAAGTCCCTCTGAGTTGTTCAGCCATGCTTCAGCCTGCTCCCTTATTGTTTTGGGGTTGCATCTGGAATTCCACTGCCGTAGCTGCCTTCTCGGCTGGTGCTGGATTGGGTTTGCAGCCCTGCGAACCTTTTGCCACACTTCTACGCTTTGAGCTTCAGCTTTCCTTCCCGCGATTAACTGCCAGGTCAGGACCTCCAGCTCCTGTCTTGGAAAGCGATACTGCAGCTCGTCTAGCTGGATCCTGTGGTCCACCAGGAAATCCTTCACCTCCATAATGTCTGCAAAGCGCTTTATTACCCCTTCACTTGTTTTCACCCGAAGTTGGGCTGAATAGTCCAGGTAAACTTTCATTCCTTTCTGCCTTAGGGTTTTCATAGCAGTTAGTATCAGTCGCTGTTGTAATGACGTTGATGCTGCAAAATCATGGTCAAAATATAAACGCTGGTCTCCAAATACTATCTCCTTACGCCCCCAGGCCGTTTTCAGAACTTTTCCTTTACTCTGAAGTCTAGGAATGCCATAATTATCGATTTCGGTCTGGCATTGGCATTTGTTGGTGGGGGTATAAGTCCTCTGTGGGCTCGAATTATACCCAGTGGTTCCTCCTTAGGCCAATCCAGCAGCTCCCGCAGTAGGCTCTCCATGAAAAGTGTCATATCCCCCGACTCTGTTTTTTCAGGAAGTCCATAAACTCTGATATTATTCTGTCGATGCCTGTTTTCAAGTTCCTCCTGCCTTTTATTTAATTGTGTTTCTCTGTAATGGAGGTTTAGCAATGCGGAGTTATGCACATCAGTTTCATTACAATATTCCGTCAGACAGGCCTCAACTGCTCCACGCATCTTTCGACTACCCTGCGGTCTCTTTTTGTATCAGCCACAGCTGTTTCAATACATCTCAATGTTTCACCGATTGTACTTAGCTGGATGCAAAGTTGTTTGGAGGTAATAGTAAATTCAGATTCCTCGTCACCAGCCTCCGTAGGTTCCGATTCCAATTCTGGTGTAGTCATCTCGCTCCGCGATCCCTGTTCGATTGTTAGTGGGGGCTGCCAGGCTAGGGTCCACTGATTCAGCTCTTTGCACGCTCTTGGTGCTTCAAATTCTTTCAGTTTTTGTCTCGTTGCCATATGTAGGCTAGCTTTTGCGGGTTTTCTGGCCCTTTGTCTCTTTTTGGATGCCAGGATGGCTTAGGATTTCGTCAAGTCAGGCAGAACTTCAGCTTTAAGCGGCCATTAGCAATGCTTGCATCACCAGAAGTCCACAACTGTTCTTTAAAAAGCATTTCCAACGTCCAGGGCACAATTTTCCTGTTGCTAACCCTAGTGTTCCACACTTTTCTTTATCACACACAGTTCTTTTGAAAGCTGGCAAAAACGCTGTAAATATTTGATGCAGGACAAGGGCATACTCTTTCAGCTTTACTGCTCCTTGGTAAACAGTTGGCATTTTAACAGCAGCATGAGGACAACAGCACACAGCGACACACTAGTTAACCTTGTTTCAGCTTTTTGGGCTACCACTGCCAGATAACCAAAATGCTAGCCCCTTGCCCGAGCACCTTTCCTCCATAATTTAAAATCCAAAGCGGTGCCTCCATTTTGTAATCTCTCACCCCTGCCTTTTTGCAAATGACTGGTGGTATGCTGTTGAAGCTGACAGCAGTACCAGGTGGGGACTGGGTTTGGGGAGGACTAGGTTACCCGGCACAAGGGGCCTAGGTTTGGCTACTCTGCACAGGGGCACCCAAGTAAATCCGAACACAGGAAGCAATAACTGTAATGTCCAATACCAGGAATGGGATTCTAAAGTGGGGCTTTTATTCACATCCAAACTGAACAAACAAAGCACAGACGGACCCCCACAGGGCTACATTCCTGGTAATGCAGATAAGAGATACAGAACACTTCTTCAGCACTTCCGCCCTCAGGCTCCGAACCCACCAGGCACACAGCCCAGACTTGCATGCTGCTTTGGGTACACAGCCCAGCTTGTACACTATTTGGGTTTTCCCTGGACCGGCTCCCCTGCCAGCCACTCGATCCCAGTCAATATGACAGTGAACCAAATGTTCGGTTGCTGGCTCCCCAAACCACCTTAGAGCCTTCGACTCCTTAAGGGAAATTTCCTTTCAATCCCACGTCTGGGTACTTCCCTCAGCACTGGCCAAGTGCCTGAGGCAAAGTAGAAATCCACAGAGCAAATCCGTAGAGGTGGACCTGGTTACTAAAGATGGGGGGTCTCCCACCTCCAGCTCCCACAATCCATACCCGGCCATTTCTCTGGACATTAAACAACTCTTTTTGAAAGCTTGGCAATGTAGATTAAAGGGTAAACATATAGCACATCTCCTCTACATGTCTTGACTTTCCCCTTGTGCTGGACTTGAACATACTTTTACTTTGGCTAAGCCTATTCTTCTAGGCCTCCTACTAATTCAGCAGTCCAATCTCCACTTTAACACAGTTCAGGTGCAACATAGGCCCTTTGAAAAGAGTAGAACTCACCCTTTGGTTGTAGGTACCCCACAGGCAAATCTTGACAGCTTCTGGTACCCCACACACTTGGAAAAAAAATAAAGCAGCTTCTTCTCTAGCAGTAGCCAGGGGGTTGCCCCTGGAATAACAGGCAAACCTTCCACCCCCATCCCCTCAGGGATGGGGCACAGAGACCAGTATCAGTGGTCTCCACCACTTTAAGAACAGCTTACTGTGTTCCTCTTTAGGTGGAAACACACACCTTTCCCTAAAAGTAGCTCTATATCAGAGCTTAGGCTCCAAGAGTCTGTGCACAGACTGCTGTGCTCCTCTCTTCTTCACTGCTCACTCACAACTGCCTTCAAACATTCGAACCTACCTCCCATCTGCAGATTCCAATGTGGCTCATGCAGCTGCAATAGTTCTACGGTGATGTCATCCCTCAGTCTCAGCTGAGACTGAGAACAGAGTGAGACAGTGTGAAATCCATTTAACTGGAGTTTCACAAGCTGCCTTCCCTGCCTGCCACTAGGTCTTAATGGGATTCTAGTAACCCTGGGTAACAGGGGGGTTACATATGTTAATAGTACATCATTAAATGCAGCTCATCAGCCATTAAAAAAACAAAACAGTCTGCACTGGAATCTTCTACTGTTATTTTCATTGATTTTCATCAAGATACAACCCAGCAACACCACTGTCATTTTAAAAATCAGTAATTGACACCTGGTGTCAAGATCTGCTGCAGACAGTGCTAGCTTGAAAATCCACACGCTCATGAGTCACACACAGACCTGTCTAATGTAATGTTGTGTCACAGAAAACTTTCTGTGAATAATAAATGAAAATGCAGTCTGCATTTTAACTGCTTTATCGTGCTTGAAAGCCACTAGTAGCCAATGCCACATTGCCACCTCCACCTGACGAAAACTGGCAGACAGTCTTGACAGACAACCACAGACACATTCACTCTTGTCTGGATCTCAAAATGAAGACAACAACAGCCAGGGCATCAGTTTATTGGTGACTGTCTTTTACATACCACATGACTGTCAGAGCCGAGAGTCATGTGGTATTGTTCAGGCTCAGCCTCTGCCGCGGGCACGCTACATGCTCCATGACCCCCCCCACATATACAGACTTCTTTCATAGGTGAATGATTGTGTGCAGTGCTGCAGTGTACACACTCTGACTGTAGAGTGCTAGTGGAGTATTCAAATATAGCAGAGCAGCCACACGCAGGCTTACATTGTCACCGACATGTACTAAGGTAACAACATAACACTTTGGGGGTAGGCCCGGACACCCGAAAGAAAATGGTAATCATTTTTATTTTGACAGTTTGCGGGTGACATGGGTCATTGGGAGAGGAGTGAGGACAAGGAGGGAATGATTGGTGTCATCAGCAGCTGTGTCGGGATCGAGCTAGAGAGCCGAACGCTAGTTGCGAGAAGTTAGAGAGGCTAGAGCATCTATCTCAGAAAACAGCTGCTGACCTGGCGCCTACTTGTTAATTACACCTTCCTCAGTTCTTCCATATGCATGTGCATCCAGGCTGTCCCACAGGGAAGGAGTTGGAAGGGAAACACGTATCTCTGAGCAATAATTTAAAAAGACAGTACATCAAAAAAATCAGCATAGCATCTGGTTAATTTTCCCAACAGCACTGAACTGCTGCAATGAAGATCGGGTATTGGCCTGACCTGCCCCCCCCCCCACACACACACACACACTAAACCCCATACAGCAGCAAATGCAGTCTTGTCTCTGGATTCTTTAGCTAGGGGGATTTGCCAGTAACTCTTGATAAGATCAAAGGTACTCATGTACTTGTCACTTCCCAATCTGTCCACTAAGTAACCTATCCTGGGCACTGGATAGCTGTCAAAATCAGACACTTAAGTTTTCTAAAATCAAGTCAAATTCTTACTCCCACCCACCCCCACACTTATTTGCAGTCACCATTGGTTATGCCCAAGCACTTCTTGACACTTCTATTATACCCAATGTAAACCCCTTACAAATTGGGGTTCTCAAAAGTCTTCCAGGAGCTTGCTGGGCACTCCAGGTCTGGATGGTGTTCGGCGCATAAGCCGTTTTAAATGGCACTGCAGCGAGTGCTTTTAAAGCCACTGTGTACTGTCTCTTTAAGAGCTGTCTGCTTGCAGACATAATTAGTTTGCGGGTGGGGGGATTGTGTGTTTCCGCTCTCAAGTCTTGCTGCCTGGTATGGTACCCCTCTGCCTTTCATATAAATGTGTGGAGAAATGTTTGAAGTCCAGGCTCGGTCCTGCGAGTGGTGTGAGAGTGCTTTTCCTTCTGGAGTCGTGAGTACTAAATCAGGGTAGCTCCCTGTCAGATGTTCCTAGTGAGGGCAAGATCTTCTGGTTACTTTACTGGCCACACTAACTGAGCCTGCTGGCTCTATTTAATCTTCATAGGAATCACATGCTCTTTTCTGTGTCAGAGCCCCAACCAGCTGCATCAAGGGACTAGCCTTTATTGCCCGGGTACCCAGAGACAGTGACTTATAGGTTAGGCCTGTGCACAGTGCCCTAGATAGATACTTATATATTAGAGTGGTAAGCTAATTAACCTGATCACCTCAGTCCTTGTTATTTCCTCCTAAATAAATCAGATTGATTGTTTTGCAAAGGTATATTGGCTAACTTGTGTGTTTATGGTGAATTACTGTACAGTAATTATGGTGTAACAGCATCTTACTTTTCACGGGGTACCCAGAGCAAGCTGACTGGTTCAAGCCTGGGGGTAAGTGTATATTGTAAGGGTACTGTGATTGATTTGTGTGGGCCACTAGTGGGAAGAAAGGGGGGTTGCAGTGACCCAGAGGGCTGTGACCAAGCCATACCAGACTGTCTTAACCCCGACCTCTGCGTGGAGGCACCCGCCATCAGATCCAGGCCCCTCACCCTGCTAGTGGCAAATCAGGCAGGGGTAGTAGCCCTTGGGATAGTGCTCCCTGGGGGTTACACCAATAATACCCAATTCTTTCATTATTTTTATTTCCTTAACCACATCTGCTCTTAACCGTTCTGGTATTCTGTATACTCTTTTGTATAGTAGGGTGAGCATTACCTGTCCTTATTATATGCTCAACAACTTTTGCATTACCATGTACCATGGTAAAAGTACTGTTAATTGCCTTTACCAAGTTACTCATTTCTGCAGTTTGCTCTGGGGTTGAGGAATCAGATCTGGGATTATCACCTACCCTCACTCCTGTAAGTTTTACTATAATGTACCGCTGCTTGTTAATGACACTGACCGGCATGTATAGTGCTTGTCACCTTCAAAAGATTCTATTTGTATTTTCGTTTTGCTTTACACTATTGTGCTTTGGAGCTGTACTCAAGAATTGTGCTGTATTGCACTAAATGTATTGTATTGTATTAATGTTCAGGACCACTTTAAAAATTAGTTTCGCTCAATGGTGTTAATGCCTGGTTAAACAAAGTTGATTGATTGATTGATCTTTACAGCCTCAGAAGTTACAGTTTGCTCTAGTCTGTCATAAGCTATGTCCATATCTTCCTTTTCAGTTTCTGGCAATACTAACAGAGTAACTTGTGGTGTTTTTTTAAACCATTGTTTTAGGAGAGTAGCATGGTATATCTTAGTAGGATTTTTCCTGTCAGGGGTCTCACTCTCACAATTAACTTGCCAGTACTTCTAAGCAATTTGTAAGTTCCTTGTCACTTCATTAACAGTTTGTTTTCTGAAGTTGGTAAAAATAAAAATACTTTTTCATCTGGCTCAAAAACCTTTCCTTTTACCCCATGGTCATAATGTACCTTCTGCTGGTTTGGGGCCTCTTCCTGATTACTGTGGACAATTTCAGCATAATTGACTAATGACTTTCTCAGCATGCACATACTGTATACGCTGTAATAGATTTTTTTTTGAGAGGGGTTATCTTCCCATGTTTCTTTTATAACATCTAGGGGCCCCCTAGGTTGTTCACCACACAGCATTTCAAATGGTGAAAAACACAGGGAAGTAATTATAGGGGGGGACGGGGGGGCACAAGTCTCCCCCAACAATTTGGGTGATCACATTTGTCACCCCAACATTCAGCCCCTTACCTTGCTGCAGCTGCTTGCTGTGGACTAGGAGGAATTATGGAACCTGCTGTGGTGGTAGAGGTTTGGGTTTCACTGGTGAGAGCTGTGAGAGAGCGACAGACAGAGAGGCGGGTGAGGATGACAGACAGACAGAGCGGGAGGGGACATTGTTTCACAAACTGGCCTGACTGGAACTGGGAGGAGCAGGACTGAGTTGGGGCAGGAAGGGACAAAGTGACAGACTACAGTCACTGCACCTGGAGAGAGTGTAAACATGTAAACAACAGCGAGCGAGGAGTCCGGATGAGCTGGTGTCAAGACCATGGTGCCGTCATGTTTGGTGCATCCGTTCCCTCTTGTCTGCCTTTCTGAATGCTGCCACATCTGACTGCCTCATTCAGAAGCTGCCTGCTGCCACTTTGCTTGCTCAATGCCTCAAGTTGCCTTCTTTATGTGGGACTCGGGAGTCGGTCAGGCAGTGGTGCAGCAGGGTGGGGCCTGCCTGCTGTGACTGACTGAATTTTGATTGGTCAGTTGGAGTGTTGGCTTGCACTGAGTGAGCCTGTGGAACTGTCTGCCTAGATACAGAGGCTGAAGAAGTTTGGAAGAGAAAGGAGAGGACAGAAGACTGATTATGAGGCAGTGTCTGTGAGCAGCAACTAGCTGGTAGGACTGAGTCTGGTTACTGATGGTGCTGCAGTGGTGGGTCATAGGTGGGGTGAGTAGTGATTGGGGGGCAGCAACAGCAATATACATACCATGGGGGGGGCGCTATGCACAAAACTGCTACAATAAACAGAGGAGGTGGTGGAAGGGAATTCCAGTCTGCACAGTCAGGGCAGTTCTGAGCTGGCAGGGACCACACTTTATTGGCTATTTAATTTGGTGCCAGCCAGGGTCAGGGAGTGCCTGGGAAAAGAAGTCTGCTGCAGTCTGCAAGGCATTCTCTCTTTCTGTAGTGTAGTGTGTCTGGACGGGAGTGGGACAGTGGCTCTATGCCTCTACCAGTGACCACTAACACAGAAAAACAGCACAATTAGCTTTTCAACTTGAGCTAACTTAGCTCTAGTGTGCAGGAAGGCAAGGGTAGGTGGTGTTTAATTTTCATTATTATTTTTATTAGTGGTCTTCTTTGTTGTGCTGTGGTGGTCCTGTCTACTGTCTGTAGTCAGGCAATACCGTGCTGTCGAGTATCTCTCCTGTGTGCCACCTGACTCTAACTGAGCCAGTGTACTGTTGTAACAGCGATGCAGTTACAATGAACCCCTCATAGTGACACAACCCATTCTACAACCACATTGTTGAATGGATTGTCACAATGAATGTCCGAGACGCCGACAGCCGTTGTTCGCTGCTCTCCCCTGACATTTGCTCCCTCCGGAGTTAAAAATCTATAATTTTGGGGGGCACGGGGGCAGAGCCCCCCCCAAACACTAAATTTTATGTTTCACTGTTGTGCTCCTCAAAACATTACCGTGGCGGTGTGATCACTGTCGGCAAACTGTTGTCACTGTCAAATCCTTCGACAACTTTGTTGTCAAAGTGGCTTGGTACAGGCAACTGAACCTGATTATGTTTCCTTTGGTAGGGGCTGCTGTGCCTGTGCTGTGCTGGCTGGGTGAGTGTGGGGGAAGGGGCTGAGCATTATATAGTTAGCCTAAAATGCAACTCCAGTGTTTTCTTCTGTGTTATGTTACCAGAGTTAAAGTAATTAAAATTAAATCAAACCCTGCAGGTGAGTGGACTGTAGATGAAGTGGTTTGGACACTATTGGAGGGCTTGAAAGGTGGGGGTATTTTATTTTTTTTTTTGCAAACAAAAAAAACTGCCCAGTGTAGGTGAAACACAGAAACACAATATAGAGGAGCAAGCAGCCAGTGACAGCACTAGGGGGTTTAAAACATGGGTTGAATTGGCCACCAACCCACCCTAACCTAATGGGCTGGTGTGGTGGGAGACCATACAGCAACCAGCACAGCCCACCTCTTGCCTCCTCAGTTGGCCACCAAATGGGAACACATGGAACACATGTCCAATGCACATTACATGGCATGCATGCATCTCCTGTATTGTACAGGGAGAGCAGATGGATCATGTATGGTACAGAGAGAGTGCAGCCTGTGTACTGTACAGGGACCATGCACCCTGTATAGTACACAGTCCGCCCTCCCTGTACAATACAGGAGATGGACATGCAGCCTGTACTGTACATTGGACGCCTGCTCCATGTCTTCCCATTTGGCAGTTGACCAAGAAGGTGAGAGGTGGGCTGTGCTAGTTAGCATATGGTCTCCCGCTGTGTCTTCAGTGTTTTCCCTGTATGTATTAGCTTTCAAACGTATGTTGATAGAAATAATGGCATTTTTCTATAGCTGATTTACTTTTTGGTGGGTAGCATAGCACTCACAATCCAAGGCTGGTTGAGAGTAACATTGTCCCCCTCCTCAACCCTGACACTAAAATTACTCCTCTGGAAAAACCTGTCAATGCCTGTGGTACTTCTTGATAAGTGAAAAGCAGGTAAGGTAAATACTGGTCCCAATCTTATTTATCTATTTAATTTTGGTAACCGGGTAGGCCCACTGAGAACAGGTGGTCCCTTTTACAGGGGTGACCTGGGATTAATTACAGAGAAGCATAGCGCAGTAACACATGCATTATACAGTCAGGTAGCAACAATAAATACATCATACAGGGGTGTAAGGCATTATTAGTCCACATTTTTCTTAACAAGACATGCAAAACAATTTACAGAATAATATTGAAGCTATAATTCATTGAGAGTCATGTGCTCACAGGTTGAGGCCAAGTATGCTAATTGTAACCATCTTTACTTGCAGCAGCAACATTGGTTAGTTTTCAGTAGATGAGATCTGAGATTTTTTTTGAAAACCCTCAGGGAGGCCGATGTTTGGATGCTACTTGGGAGCCCATTCCACTAGGTAGGGGCGAAGAAGTAGAATGACCCATCTCCAATGGAGGTTCTCACCCTGGGCACCTGCAGTAGGTGGAGTTCCGATGTTCTTAATTTTCTTTTGTTTTGTTTGGGTAGCAAAAGGTTTTTTTAGGTGGAGTGGGGAGTATTGTTCTGCTTTAGCTTGTAGGTGAGGCATAGGGTGGGGTAGTCCAGCCTGCTCTCAAGAGTCGACCAGTTCAGGGATTGTAACACTGTACAGTTATAGTCAAGTGGTGTAACTGAGTTGGTGAATCTCGCTGTTCTGTAAAATGAAGTTTTCAGTGCCTGGAGTTCAGTACCCTTGACAGAGGCTAGCACTGGGGCTCCATGGAGCAAGGTAGGAAGTAGAGTACCTTAGGCAATTTTTCTATGAGATTTGGAGGTAAGAAAAGGGTTCAGTCGGTAAAGGAGGCCCACCTTTTGATTAACAGTTTTAATTAGGTGGCTGAGATGGGCTTTGTAAGTGCCATCTTGGGCAAGATATCCCGCTAGGTACTTGATGGAGTTAACCAACTCTATTTTTGTATTATTTGCAAGACATAGCTCAAGTGGTGCAGTACAGTCAGAGCCGAGTCTCCTAGGTCCAAATACCATTGCCTTTGTTTTCTTATCGTTGAAAACTAGCTTACTGATAAGGAGTCATTTTCTAGCAACATGAGATAATTTCCTATCTTCTTATTTAGTTGTGCTGCATTTGATGCAGTACTATAAAGTACTGCATCGTCTGCATATAGGGTCACCTTAGATTCTCCACAAACTTTCACAAACATTTTTAGCATGCGTTTTAGGGTCTGCTTAAAACATTGATTTTAAGTGGAGGTTCTTGTAACAGTAACACTGAGTAATCAGTATAGCTCCTTCAGAAAGGCAGCACCAAAATTATTACCTTGATCAGTAATAATTTCTTTAGGTATGTCCGCCCTGCTGAAAATTTTTGCAAGCTCTGCAGCTACTTTCGGGGATGCTACAGTACACAGTGCCTCTGGGTACCTAGTAGCATAGTCACATACTACCAAAATGAATTGGTTACACCATTTACTTCTATATAAGGTGCCAGTCACATCCATTGCAATTCTCTTAACCCTTGTATGGCTGCGGACTGATACAGCGGTCCAAAATTCCTATACATTCTAATTCTGTCGGCAGCCTAAGGGTTAAATGGTACATCTATCAATGGAAGGGGCTGCCATAACTCTCAACCTCCTGTCTCATCAATCAGGGACAAGGCTTAAAAAAAATCAGGGACAAAGGACTAAAATCAGGGACACATCTTTAAAATTAGAGATATCCACCCAGAAAGCTGGTAGAATATGGGGCTTAGTGCACAATGCATTTTCTAAAGAAGAACAAGTCAGTAACTTTAATGCTTGACATTGTTTTGTGCTTACAGTCCTCACTGTTTGGCCACAAAGACACAAATTTTAGCAGGGACAGAGTAAAATTTTGAGGCAAAATCAGGAACGTCCCTCAAAATCAGGGACACTTGAGAGGTATGGGGGCTGCAAGGACACCTTCTCTCTCTTAAACACTGGGGCTACTTTTTGACATTCAGTACAAGACCTGCAATAAGTAGCCACATCATCATGGATATCAGGCCAGTAAAACATGTACAGCACCCTGGCAAGGAGTGATCCCTCCTTAAGTGACCAGTCACAGGACTATCATGTGCTATCTGTAACAACTTGTTTCTATACTTCTTTGGGATAAGCAATTGTTCTACCTGTTTGTGTGCTTGAGAATTAACACAAACTCAGTACAGTAACCCATTACACTTTTTAAACACAGGTTCCCCCTCCTTTTGTTTCACCCCCACCTTATTTATTTATTACATTTTGATGACCGGGTAGGCCCATTGAGCCCCGAAGATCCCTTTATCAGGGGCGACCCAGAAGAGACATTGCATGTAGAATTACAGGCAGTGAAAAGGTTTCAGAGTACATACAGAGTAGTTTTAGCTTACAGTCTTTGTCATTGGTACAGAGCATAATGGAATACCATCTGAAAATGGTATGGCAAGACCCCGGTACATTGGGTAGTTAGCGAGATTAGAGATAGTGCTGTACCAAGGTTGAACAGTTTGGGGTTAGCATAAGTAAGGGGAAGGGGGACTGTCAGGTGTCCTGACAGCGGCAAGTGCTGGCTTCAAGCATGTGGGCCTCGAGCCTGGTACAGAAGTTCATGAGAGAGGGGGGCTTCTAGTACAATGGGTGGAAATTTGTTCCACAGGTAGGGGGCCGTGAAGGAGAATGACTTGCGGCCCACGTTGGTCCTGACTCTGGGGGTTTCCGAGTGTTGTGCTTGGTGGAAATAGTAGCTGCTAGTCTGGGTGGAGTAGATGGAGATGGAGATGGAGATAGCTTGAATGCTAGGCACAGGAGGGGGTATTGGAGGCATGCCTCAAAAGAAGGTCACTATACTTTGGCTAGTGTATCACACTGGTGGCTTCTAGAGTGATCCTGGGTAGCGAAACACGCTACCTTGTTGTATAGGATCTGCAGCCGGTTGGCCTCCTGCTTGGCCATACCCTGCATTACAGGGGCCACATAGGTCAGTGTGGGGAGCAGGACACTGGAGGCAATGGAGAGCCTAGCTTCTGGGATAAGCTGGTCCTTTATCTGATACAGGATGCCTAGTTTACAGTGGATGGTCTTTGTCACTTGTTCTACATGGTTCTTGTAGGAGAGGCCTTGATCAAGCGTGAGCCCTAAGTATTTTAAGGAGGCAGCTACTTCAATGCTGGTTCCTATATGTGATTTAAGCTGTAAAGAGTTGGTCCTTTCTTTTCCCAGGCATCTGGGTCCGAACAGCATGGCTTTAGTTTTGCCTACATTCAAGACCATTCAGTTTGTTCTTAGCCAGGCCTCCAGTGACGTAAGATCAGCTTGGAGTAGGGGACCAAGATCCGCCAGGTTGTCCGAGGAGTGGTAGATGACTGTGTCATCTGCATATTGTACAACCAAGCTGCCCCCACAGTGGAGGTTTAGGTCATTTGTGAACAGAGAGAACAGTAGGGGACCAAGGATTAAGCCTTGTGGTTCTCCCTCTTTTAAGGGTAGTGGACCTGATAGCACTCCTTTCCAGATGACTTTCTGTGAACGGCCAGATAGGTAGCTCTTGAACCACTTGAGAGTTTGAGGATCAGGGCCTATTTTGTTCAACTTTACTAGCAGGAGGTTGTGGCTGACAAGGTTGAAAGCCTTGGACAAATCTATGAATACTGCACTAGTGGGGGTCCCCATGTCCATAGCTTTGAGTATGTCTGTCATGGGGTTCGTGAGGGCAGTGTCTGTGCCATGGTTGGTTCTAAAACCATGCTGGGAGGGGGTTAGTAGTTGGTTTGTCACCAGGTAGCCACTGAGTTATCTATATATGAGTCTTTCCTGCAGTTTAGCAAGCAAACAGAGCAAGGAGATATGCCTGTAACTGCTCACGTGTTCGCTGGAACCACCCTTGTGGATGGGCACCACATTTGCCTGTTTCCACTGGTGTAGAACAGTTCCTTCGAGCAAGGATCTGTTAATGAGCTAGGTCAAGGGTCTGGAGAGGGATTGGGCTCCATTCTTGAGTAGCCTAGGACTGATCCTGTCAGGACCTCCTGGGCCTTTAGTTTTCAGGGCTCTCAGGAGTGTTTGTACCTCTTTTGTCTTGACCATCTTTAGGTGAAATAATGGTCGATTCAGGTTTGGGGGCTCAGCCTTGTTTGGTCCCGGGGGTAGTCCAGCCTTGTATGCATTGAGGTTGGTGAAATGAAGGTTGAGGGCTGAGGTAATTTGTGGGCAGTCGCTCACTAGCTTACCATTGACCTCCATAGGTCCAGGTTCAGCCTTGGTGTTTCCTCTGATCAGCTCGTTGATGTGCGACCAAAATAGTTTAGGGCTGCCTAAGTAGTTTTTTCAGAGGTGGGTGGCATACTCCCTTTTCACCAGTTTATTGGCACCTTTGCATTTTTTTCACAGAGCTTTGTATGCCACAATGTCGGCAGGGAGAGAGGAGCTCTTGTACCTCTTCCAGGCCTTGTCTCTGCTGATCATCAGGGCTTTTAGGGTTGGGAAGATCCATTTGTAGCAGCTGCCTTTTGCTCTGAGCTTCTTCAGTGGGACAAAGAGGTTGTCTGCCTTAGTTAATGAGTTGTGGAAGTATTCTAGTGCCTCATCCAAGGTGGAGAGGAGCCAGATAGGGCTCCAGTCCAGGTTGTTGAGGTAGGCATTGTATTGAGCCACCATGAAATATGAGTAATCATGAGCAGTCAGTATTCTGGGCTGGACCTTGGGCGCTCTGTTCTTCTAGATGCAGAATATTGGGGAGTGGTCACTCAGGGCATCGGACATGAGTCCAGCTTTCTGGATGTTGATGGGGTTTTACACCAGAGCCCAGTCCAGAATGGTGTGGTTCCCTGTCTTATAGTTCAAGTCTGGTAGGTTCTGAGATAACCTGTACCAGATTTGTCTCTTGTGTCAGGGACATGAGGTCTTTATTAGGATCATGGGCCCAGTTTAGGTTGAAGTCTCCCAAAATAAGGATCTCCATAGAGACGTCTTTGGCCGTGGTTCTAGTGATGGCCTCAAAGAATTGGACAGCTGTCTTAGGGGGGTTGTAGACACAACCAATTATGAGGTGTTTGGATTGGCCAAAGGTAACCCGTATGAATATGGATTCACTGTCTGGGCAGGAGTCCTGCTTCAGGATTATATGTGACACCGTCAGGCAGTCCTTTGTGTAGATTAACACATCACTCCTTCACTTGAGCTCTCTGTCCTTGCAGAAGGTGTTGGGCCATGATCTCATGGGCGAGGATGTGGGCCTTAAGCCATGCTCAGATATGGCAAGAATAGTTGGCTTATAGAGGTCAAGCCAGGCTTGTACCTCTTGTATCTTTGGTCTGAGGCTGCAGACATTCATGTGTGCAATCTGCAAACCCTTGGTGGATTTCCAGTGAGGGTCCTGAGGGGACGATATTAAGATATTGACAATAGTGGGACCAGGGTTAGGCTGGATGTCATCTGCTAAGGAGAAGTAGCACTGCCAGCAGGCCAAGTAACTTTGGGCTGGCTGATGGGATTAGATTACTTTGGAGTCTCCTGCTTGTAAAGTGGAGTGACTCATAGCATATGCCCCATCTTACTAGCCTGTGGGCTATTAGGAGGGTTTGGATGCTAGTGTGGGACTTGGTATTGTAAAGGTCCATGGGAGGGGTGTCATAGTCCTGAGGTCTCCTGATGTCTGGGTCACCTTGGCCTATGATCCCATCCACCCAAAGAAGGGACAGTGTGTAGACTGTTTCCAGGAGTGTTCCCTGTTGGGAAGTACTGCACAAGGCTTTCTTACACCATGCCGCCCAGAGCCAGGTGGAGAGCAGTCAGTGGTCTGCCTTTTGGGAGGCATGTTTGGAGAGCAGAGGAGCCCTGTGTATTTCATCGCTAACTGACAACAGCAGTCTCTAGGATGCAACACTCCCCTGGCTGAGTTTAGAGTAACTGAGCTTGCAACAGGTTTCTACTGGCATCAAGAAAGCTGCAACTCAAGCAGTTTGAAATATAGTTTCTACCTCAGCCTATAGTAATTAATGCAAGCAATGCTTAAAGTAATCTTAGAAAGAGACATCCTGTTCAGAAGCAAAATCAAATTCAGTTACCAGTCTGGTTTTGGCATTTTCATACATTAACCCTTTATGTCCATCAGTCTTTTGTTGCCACCTTTTTTCAGGCATCTTTTTTCTTGATGAGATTTCTTGATCTTGGAGCTGGCCTGAAACAAGTCCTGATCAAAGTTACAAAGGGAAACAGCCCTCATCATACAAGTTTTTTGTTGCCTGTGCTCTTATCATCACAGCTGATGAAACTGCAGGTTTTTCTCCATCTGTGATTAACTTAGCAAAGTCTGCAAAGCCATTTACAATTATCACAGGCACAGGTAAATTTGGTACCACTCCCACTTTCATTTGGTGTGACACTCCATTAACACTTAAAATCGGTTGAGTGGTGGGATAATTTCGGGAGTCCCCATGAATGTCAGTGACCCCAGTACCTGGTTCTCTTACACAGTTATTTCCCAGAACTTCAGCATGCACCAGAATCTGTCTGCTTCCTGAATCTCTAAGTCCTTTCACAGCCATATCTCCCACCTTGACACTTGTTAAAAAGTTGTCACAATTTGCTAAGGCTAAATCTCCTTTAATGTTACCCTTCTTATTTTTACGACAGTTTCTTGCAATATGGCCTTGCTCATTGCAATTAGAGTAAATAAAGTCTTTGGGTGCAGAACTGTTACCCCACCCAGAGATCTTATCTGATCTGGAGTTAGACTGAAAAAAGAGGGTCTTACCAGTTCTTATCTATTACCTCCCTGCTGTGGTGTCTGTCTGGCCATCTGATAGTCTTCAGTCAAAGAAATGTCCTTTTCCCATTTTTACCCAGAGTTGCACATCTATAGGCAACATATTTATGAACTGTTCCATTGTCAATATGTCGATAAGCTGGGGAACTGATTTGCCCTCTGGTTGGAGCTATTTAATGAGAAGTTCTTTGAGTCAAGTACAGGCTTTCAGGGGATTTTCGAATGACTGGTACTTCAGGGATCAAAAACTCTGTCTGTAGGTCTCTCCTGAGATGTCATATCTTTTCAGAATTTCTTTTTTCACCAGGTCATGGTCTGCTGACTGAACAGAGTCCACTTTACTGTTGGCAAGTTAGGCTTTACCTGTGAGATAAGGTACCAGTCTGATTGCTCATTGTTGCTTTGGCCATTGGCATGTATTGGTGACCCTTTCAAACATAGTCAGGTATGCCTCAATATCATCCAAGAGGCACAACTTTGTAAGTTTAATGTCTTTTAGGTTACTTGTGTTTTGCTGGTATGCTGAACCTGTATCAGTTCTTCTACTTTTAACAGCTTGCAAGGCACCCAGCCACAGCTGCATCTCTTCTTTTCTTAGTTGTTCCTGTCGCAGCATCTCTTCTCTTCTTTGTGCCTCTTAGCGTTGGGTCTCCTCTTCTCTCTGCTTCTCTCTCTTTTTGTTATATCACCCACCATTTGAAAAATGCAGACAGGCTTTCTGGTCATTTTGCTGCCTGTTCTCCTCCTCCCATCTCTGGTGCTGGCTGTAACGTCCCAGCTTGGATTTGTGTCTGTACTTGCTTGGCTGCCATACTTTAGGTTATTACGACTCCTTGTCTTTCTGTTGCCAGATCCATACCTTTCTGCTGTGCTTCCCTTGTACCAGGTCTGACACCCGCAAACAAACTCTTGGTCTTAGAGAATGTACGGCATAAATCCACTTACTCTGACATCAACTGTCACTGAGGCTTGGATCAGAAAACATAAGCAGACCAGGATAAATTGTAAAATCTTCAAATTGTCTTTTATTATTAGAAGTAACAAGAGAATAAAAACAAAAATAAATGTACAGGCTGGTTTTCAGCATAGGCAGTCCAAAAAACAAAGTCCAGTTTCTGAGTTCAGAACCGAAGTCTACAATAAATCAGCTCTTTGTTGCATCTGGTCTCCAAATCCCCCCAGAAGACATTTATTCTCCTCTTTTCATGCAAAAATTTGGAACCTTGTCAGCTTCTTGCTTCCACCAGAGCATTGTGACCCAGAACTTCAGAACCTTGTCAGACTCTAGCTTTCAGAGCATTGTGTCCCAGTTACTAGCTAGCCTCGTTTGCCTCTTTTGCTGGCAGATTCCACCAGCCTGAGGTCAAAAAGTCACACTCTGATATACTTTGCTAATAAACTCAAAGAGCTGTTTCTGTAATCATTTCAACAGTAATAACTACAGTACAACTAATTTACAAATCAGGGAACTCAGTTTCATACATAGATAAATAGAAGTGGACGGCAGATGAGGATCGCTTGGCCCATATTTTTATATATTAAATATTCATTGCAAAAAACTTTGTTAATGCACCACTTAGGGTTAAAGTGACAAAAGTATGGAAATGTGGCATTAGTATTTCCATCTCTAACACCCCACCCCTACCCTACAGGCTGCAACAGACATAGGGTGTGCCTTGGCATTGTCAACCCTAATGCTCACCCCATTCCATGAGTAAATAAGCTGAGATGGGTAAAGTATAAGAAAATGGGGTGAGTGTTAGCGTGGACAACCCCAAGGCACATCCCATGCCTGTTTCTGCCTGTAGGGGGGGGTGTTATGGTTGGAAACCCTACTGCCACATTTCCTTACTTTTGTTGCTTTAACCCTAACTAGTGCATTAATGAAGTTTTTTTTGCAATACATTTCCTTATTTTTTGGCATAGTCTAATCGCATCCTCATTTGGCTGTGGGAGCACAGTGCCCTCTGGACCCTGTGTTCCCATCCATTGATACTTTCTGAGATAGTGTTAGCATAACCTTATTTGCCTGTGGGAGTGACCCCATCCCTCCATAGGTGTGTATATGTACTGTATGTTGCTGTAGAAATGCAATCAAATTGTCACCATAGATTTTTTATTAGCCCACCTCATGAATCTGGAACTGAAAATGTCCAAATCCCTGCCAAAATGTGAATCCATACCACAACAACATCATTCCACACCACAGGTGTGAAAAGACAGTTTCACCAGGATTTCAAAAATTACCTCTGTCACATTCCTGAGGTGGTGTAAAAATATGTATATGTTGAAAATTTGGTGTTAAAAAACTGAAGATTATCAGTGATATGAGCAAGTGTAGCACAATTTCAATACATACTCAAAGCTTTGCCATTTTTACATATTTTGATCCCAAATTCTTAACATATCCTTCTCATGAACCCACCTCAAGAACAAGGGCAGTGTTTTTTTTCAAATCCTGCCCAAAAGGTGATTTTGCCAAGTGACCTTTATTTATTTATTTATTTATTTATTTATTTATTTATCAAGCCTAGGATTACAATCACCTATGAGCCTTGGCTCTTTTACAAAGGTTCCGTGTCAGAGAAATACATATTATGGGGAACATCAAGACAGACATTACAACAATGTGGACAATGCAAACAGAGTACAGATTAATACAACTCAAGGGTAGCATTGTAATAAGGCAGCCAGCTGCATTTATCAGAGAAAATAGGCAACAGATAAGAAGTGCCAGAGTCATAGGGAAAGGAAAGGGTGGGAGAAGGAATGTAGGAAGGGTGGGGAAAGGGTGAAAAGTGCAGCATTGGGTATACCAAGATGTGGGGGTAGAATCCAGTGGGGGGGACCACTAGAGCAGGAAGAGAAGTGGAGAAACTAGGTTAAGTTGGGCAGTCACAAGAGCTGTTGGTAGTGAGATAGTCCTGGAGCCTAGTTTTAAACATACCAATTGTTGGGGCAGAGGAGATGGTAGGGCTGAGGCCATTGAACCAGAGTGGCACTCGATAAGCAAAAGAGCATTTTCCCCGTGAAGTGTGACAGTGGGGGACTTTCAGTAGCTGTAGTGTGGATCTCCTAAGGCACCATTTGTTAATTCGGTGTTGTAACAGAGTTGAGACCCCAGAAGGTGCAAGGCCAAGGTAGATTTTTTTTGCCATAGAACAGGTGAGAAACTTTATGTAGTTTGATAGTTGGAGCCAGCCGGTCTGAGTGTACAGGTCACATGTGTGGGTGAGACGGTGAGCACCAGTGATGAGCCGGCATGCCTTATTTTAGGCAGTTGAGAGACATCTAAGGGTTATGGTTGTGGCTGAGCCATAAATGATGAGACCACAGTCTACTACAGAGATCACAGAGCTCAGGACTGCAACCTTCAAAGCTTCTGGCATGAGGTGTGGTCTGTGTTTGTAGAGGAGACCAAGCTGTGTATTAACAGCTCTAGGTACATTATCTACATGAAGTCCATAGGAAAGATTAGGGTCAAGCTGTATCCCTAAGTATTTAAAGGACCCCACCTGATCTAGAGTGTTCCCCTGGGTGGTGGAGATAGCCAAGTGGTGTAGCTTGTGTGGGTTATGAGAGCTGCAGAAGAGCATAGATTTGGTTTTCTTGTCATTGAGGACCAGTTTATGATTAAGAAACCATGTCTCTACAGAACTGAAACCAAGTTGAAGGTTGTGTTGAAGAGTTGCAGGATCTTTGTGAGTGGAGAATACAACAGCTTCACTGGCATATAGTATGATCTGCTCAGAGCAGTGGTAAGGGAGGGAGTTTAAGAAAAGGCTAAAAAGGAGGGGTCCCAGTATGGATCCCTGTGGGACACCCGAGCGAACAGGCAGGGTGTCAGAAAGAGCACCCGCAATTCTTACTCTCTGCAACCAGTTTTCTAAGTAGCTTTTAAACCAGAGAGAAGAGTCAGGTGATAGCCTGGCATTCAGTAGTTGGTGAACTAGTAGTCCATGGTGTACTGTATCGAAGGCCTTGGAGAAGTCGAAGAAAATGGCCCCGGTGAGAAGGCCGTTGTCATGGGATTTGTGCAAAGCACCAGCGAACTCAAGAAGGGCTGTGGTGGTGCTGTGACCTTTCTGGAAGCCGTGTTGTTGTGGACAAGGTATATTGTATTTATCCAAGTGGTCGGTAAATTGATCAGCCACAATGCGCTCAAGTGCCTTAAACAGTGGGGGCAGTATGGAGATAGGGCGATAATTTGAGTGATTCGTCTTATCACAACTTTTATGGCCAGGTGTCATGGTGGCTGTTTTCCATAGGTCTGGGAATTTTCCACAGCTGAGAGAGAGGTTCAGGATTTTTGTTAGAGGATGAATTACCTCATCAAGGGTGAGCAACAGAAGCTTAGGGTCCAGGGTGTCACTACTAGATCTAGATTTAGAGATAGCTGCAGTAATATAGTGGTGAACTTCATTTAGCCTTACCTCCCTGAAGTAGAAGAGGGGATGGTTAGACTGAGGGGTTGAGGTATTTGGGGAGTAGGCCCTGTTTTCAAAAAAGTAATGGGGTAGAACAGCACTAAGGTCTGAAAAAGCCATGTTAAAGATGTTTGCGATCACCTTGGGGTCAAGGGTTGAGGATCCATCAACCATTAACATGGCCGGAGAGGTTTTTGGCTGCTTCCCTGTGACATCCTTGATATTGTCCCTGAAAGCACGACCATTTCCCCATGTATTGGTGAGAGCGTCTTTGTAATAGGTGGATTTCATTAACCGTATGGCTTTTGTACAGGCATTTCATGCTTGTTTGTAATTTTGGAAGTCCAGTTGCTTGCCAGTGGCCCTGGCAACTGCCCAGAGGTTATCCCTTAGTTTCAGCTGTGAGAGAAGAGCCGTGGTGACCCATGGGTTAGAGAGAGATTTTGTTTTGTGCCTTTTAGCAAGGACAAAGTGGTCACAGGCTTTGTTGAAAATTGAGACGAAGTGATCAAGAGCCAAGTTAACATCTGTCACTTCATAGATGGGTAGCCAGTCTTGTAGAAGCAGGTATTGTTTGAGATGTGGAAGTTTTCCATGAGGAAGGACTCTGCTAGTGATAATTTTTGGAGGGGACTTAAGGAATTTGTTAGACCATGCACACATGACTGAGGAGTGGTCACTGAGAGAGTCTGGGAGAACGGTCGTACAAGAAATCCTTGTGGGGTGAGTGGTAAGAAACCAATCCAAGAGGGTACTGGTACCAGTCTTGTAATTAATCCTAGTAGGGGAGTTTACCATTTGCGTGAGGTTAGCAGCAGAGATGGAGTCTTTATAGGCACTGGTGCACGATGCTAACCAATTTATGTTGAAATCCCCTAGTAGAATAAGTTCAGCTTCAGAAGGATGAGAGTTGATAAAGTTTAGGAGGTCGTTGAAGCCATGTTTAGGGTCCCTGGGCGGGATGTATATGGAGACAATAGTCGGGGCTTTATGGTTGGGACCTAGGGTGATTTTTATTGGCAGAATCTGGGCCGAGGCAGAAAGTGATGGAGTTGCTACAGAGTGCCAAGACAGGGCGTCTTTGATATAGATTGCGCAACCACCACCTTTTTTTGGATATCCAGTCCAGCCAGTGGACATTGTAGCACTGTATTATTACTGCTGAGTCAGGAACTTTAGGTGTCAGCCAAGTTTCCACCACTGCAAGGATGTCAGGGTTGTGTTGGCATATGAAGGCTTGGAGTGCATCCAGCTTTGGTAGTAGGCTACAGATATTAATGGTTGCAAGGATAAGGGCACCTGGAGTTTGTGTGTGGCCTGAGCTTCTAGAGCCAAAATTGGGATGGACGCTGCCTGAGATGAGAAGGAGGGGGGTAGGAGTTTTAAGGATCAGAGTTGCAGATCTTTGAGAGATAGTTTTGATCATCGTTTCCGGGAGTACAGGTTGCAAGGTTCCAGATGGTATCCCATATGGACTGCAAGGTGATACAGTGTAGAGAGGTGGCCACACTTGTTGAGAGTAGTGGTTGGGTTAAGTAACCAGGAATATCCAAATGGTGCACCATGCACAAGTCTCAAGTGGAAGTGGAGAGTTCCCTTGGAGTAGCAGTGGAAACCAGAGTAGAGGGTGGCTGGGGTGGGGTGAAGGTGGGGGTGGCTAGGACCAGTGAGATAGAAGAGGGTGGGCAGGGCAAGGAGGAGGAGGAGGAGAGGCGAGAGAAAGGCAGAGATAACCCACATGACTTACGTACTAGATATAGAGATATAGCCCTCTAGTGGTGAGAGGATATAATCTGCTAATGGAAAAGTCAACAGTTCAAAAAAAAAAAAAATTGCCTTTTGAGCTGGATTTGCACAATTCCACTGACACTGTTCATGAGGTGGGTCCTAAAGAGGCCATGTTGAAAATTTGGTGTCAAAATATGCAAAAATGCCCAAGTTATGAAACAAAGTTGAAAACCCCATTAAAATACATTGAACAGCATTTACTTTAGTTTCTCATATTGCAGTCGATGGTTCCAACAGCAAGATGTGTCTTCATTCGGAGAGTGGATCTTCAGCCAACTAGCTGTTGAAGTGAGTGAGGATGTGCGGGGGTGTGGGAGGGGTGCAGGGCGGTGGTTGCTCAGTGGGAGGTCAGAGTTGGGGTAGGATCGATGAGAGACCATTTTATTTTTTACGGGTTCAAAAAAAGACATTAAGGGACCATTTTCTTTATTACAGGTCTAACAAGAGAGAGGATCAGAGGGTGGGAGAGTACCACTGGACACCAATAAGAAAACAGATATTACGGGGACAGTGATCAGTGCATGAGGGTGCCACTAGACACCTGGGATCATAAAGGAGCATTTTACAGAGGGTAGAATGGCGTAGTGGGGGGTCACCACTAGACACCATGGAAATAAATATGTGTGTGGTGATCAGAGGATGGGAGCGCCACTAGACACCAGGGAAATAACCAATTAATGCAGGGGCGGTGATCAGATGGTGGAGGAGGCACTAGACATGTGAAATAATAAAGAAAAAATTACAGGAAGGACAATCGGAGGGTGGGGGTGAGCCAGGGAAATATAGTGGCATTGACAAATGATTGTTTTGGTAGTTTGGTAGTTGTGCTCAAGCTTTAATTTACATTAAAGAGCATTGTGTTTTTGAGGATGTCTTATGATTTTACTCACAGGTATTCTGCACCCATATACTATGCATGTATATTAAAAACCTCTGTTACCTTTTAATATTTCATAACCAAGCTTCTATTTGCCCATATTTTGACTTTAAAGCACCACAGGCATAGTAAAAGAAATATGTAGCTGAGTACCAGATTGCTGTCTCATGGAGCACTTGAGAGCTCAGGGTCACATTTCCAGCAATCCCTAATGCGCATGCTTGATTACAGCAGTGCCATCTTAGATACTCACAAAATGTGAATAACTTTTTACACTGGTGGCAGCATTTGCAATATTCCAGCTTGAAGGTCAAGTTATAAAACACCATGGCTTTAACATTACTTAACCATTTAAAAGAATTCATGTTGGTTGCATATTCCTTAAAACTTAGGGTGCCCTACTCCTTTTCCACATTTTATTAACTGAGCAGAGATCCAGGTCTGATGGTACATAACTCATAGCCTCATCAATGCCTCCGTTCGCCCTCAGGCATCTTGCAGTATTTCACCACAATTATCAAATGTTTCATCAATATTCAATTATAGTGGGCAGGTCTTATTCAAGTCACTACCTCCACCTCAGGACAAGTCTTAAAAAAGGAGTGCACATGTTAATTATTAATTTCTAAAGGTCAATTTGGATAAATTTATTACTTGACCTTTCGACATCCTATGGCTAGGGAGGTGGAACTGGTCACAATTAGTTCAAATTTGCTTACAGGTATCCTAAGTGCTAAATCACCAGGATGAAAAAATATTGAGGAAGTTTGAAATTTTTAATTTTCAAAGGCCAATTTGAATAAATTTGATATGTGACCTTTTAACCTCCCATTGCTAAGGGAGTGGATTGGGTCACTACTTCTTTAAATTTGCTTACAATGAAAATGATAGGCTCAAAGAGGAATAAGAGATCTATGATGTCGTGACCTATTATCTAAATTCGTATATTAGTGTCAGGGAACACCCCGACTATCTGTTTATTAATTACGAGCCTAAATCAGAAAAATGCTTATAATGCAGGGTGCTTTCTCAACACTCTTCTTTGACCTTATGACCTCCCTTAATTAAAAATAACACATTTCAGTTTGGTGTGTACTGAGGAGTAAGCTCCTTGGCTAAGGAGGCACAGTGTATAAGAAACCTCTTTACTTAGGAGCACTTTACCAAAACATAGTATTTAGACACACTCCAGCTTGTATTTCACATTAGTTTTGTATCCCTCATCCCCATTATTTATTTCTGAGGTCATCTGCATGAAAACAGGATCTTTGCTCTTGAAGAGTTCATCTATTCCTGTTGATGTCTCTCTACTTGAGGTCATAATGCACTGCTTGTGAGATCACAGTTACTCCCATGGGAAGAGACTGTGATGTCACAACAAAGGATTATGACTTAAAGTAGGGAGTCAGCTTTAGAGGCAGATGAACTCTGAGGGATAAAGATCATGCATTCATGCAAATGTTATTAGTAATAAATATTGGGGAGGAGGAATATTTAGAAAATATATGGAGTAGAAGCTGAATTGCACCTAATTATTATGTTTTTCGAAGTTGTTTTTAAGGCATCAGCAGCTCTTTAAAGAACCTAGTAGAAACACATTCTTTGATGGTAATATTAGCCGTGAGAGTTATTCAAGTAATAAGGCATGACAGGGCATTGGTTGTACTAGGTTTACTCCACAGTCAGGAGCATTGTAAGGCATGAGGCAAAGCCAAGTGCCTTCAGCCCTGACCACTGGATAAACCTAGTACAGCCAATGTCCCTAAAGTGCCTTATTGTTATATAAAATGGGGCCATAGGCAATTAAAAAAAACACTCTAAAAGTTTTCAAAGCCACAAAAAATATAATAAAATGTTGCTAAATAATGTAAAATAGTCCCTCCACAGATGTTTTTCACCTGTCAGTCATATGTCTTTTTTCACATTCAATACATTTTGTGAATGTTTACTATGGAATAGAAGATTTCAAAGCTCCGCATTATTCCAGTCTTAAATCCCCCCATACACACACAGAATGGTAATATGGAATACATGAATTCAAATTTCTTCACAGTTCCACTGGTATACACACACACACACACATATGCCTCAAGTGGAGCCAGAACCTCAATTGTAACTGCTGCCAAGCTTGGAGCAGGAGTTCTCTGGCAGATTGGTAGGGATAGGAGGATTTTCATGGTCATCAAAGAAACACCAGCTATGGAAACTCTGATTAGTACTTGATTTTTTTAATTTGTGTATGTACGTAAGAGGGACTCATGAATGTAAATAACACTAAGTTATTTACTTATTTTAATTTAATGAATTTTTATTTTAAGGCCTAGTTGAAGGTTTGTAACTATAAGTAAAGTTTGCAGCCATGTATGTGATGGAAATTAGAAAGTAAGTGACTTATGAATTCTGTGAGTTGTCCCAGTTAGCAGGGACTTGTTCTTAGCCATTGGTAGTACTCTCTTAAGACCATGGCTAGAACCAAGTCTCAGACAATCAGGACACAGGGACTTCATTGCCCATTTTATGTAGTATTGTGAACCAACAAAAGTGTAAGAGTAAGGCTGAACTTAGGAAGGCTCCCCAGGTCCACAGCAAGAACACAAAGGTCATATGGATCACACATAGGTAAAAAAAAATACTCAAAAATAACTAGTCAGTCCAGGATCATCATTTAGTCTTTTTGGTAACATTGTTTCAAGTTCATGGGTCTTGAATGCTTCACTTTGCAACAGTTGTATTTCTGAATAACTCCGCCTCTTCTTGATAGCTTTCTTTACTAGTTCAATCCTGTAAATTTAGGTGATGCTGGAGATCCATGTCCCTTTTCTTTGTAATATTTAGACATAGCATAACTTTCATTTTGCACCTTTATGACTGTTTTGTGTTCTCCTAGTCACCTCAGTTTTAATTTCTATTGGTTTGCTCAATGTATGGCATGCCACGTGGGCAAGTTAACGTGTACACTACTCCAGTGGAATTACAGTTAATGAATTCTCTGATATCATATTTTCTGCCATTCCTAGGGTAGTAGAAATATTTTTTGTTAGTGGTGTTATTGCACTGTGCACATTTCCCACATCTGTAATTCCCTTTTGGGATGCTGGCATCCATTCTGGTCTCAAGTTCTTTTCTTCTTCAAAGAATATATGGACAAGTAAGTCTTTAAGACTTGTGCCTCTTCTGAAAGTTGTTCTAGGCCCTTTGCTGGCAATGTTTTTCAAGCAAGGTTCACTTTTGAGTACATCCCAGTGTCTGCTGACAACATTACCCACTCTATTGGATTCCTCTGTGTATATTGCGCTAAAATAATCACATCTTCTTCCTCGTCTTCTTCTTTCTGTTGTTTGACTAATGGTATTTACTCAGCTGGTAAAGGTGAATATACCTGCAACCTTTATAGTGCTTAGGAATTCCTCACATATGGGGTTCTCCTACATCCACCCTATTGGTTGATGCAAGAAAGTAAATCTTTTGGACAGCCAGAAACCAAACCTTCCAACTACGTCCATAGAATCCAGTTTTCTTCATGCATGACTGGAGGTCGGTCACATTTAACACTTGTTCCCTACTCCAAGGTAAAGTTATCCCTATTGCTCTTTTCAACCCCCCTTTTTTCTTCTTTGCTTAGGCATCTAGAGAAGACCATCAAGTTGCTGAGTGCATTAGTGCTGGCTGCTTGCTAAGTTACTTCTCCTACAGAGTTTAAAAAGGTCTAAAGAATCAAAAAGTCATGCATTCATTTAATTTAGCGGTCCAAGCCTATGTGACTTGTTAGCTGGAGTTAAAGTTCGCTGTCCTGTACTTACATATAATGAGTATGACATAGAATCAAACTTAGCTGTTAAATTAATTTAACAGGTCTCTTTCTACAGAAAACATAGCAAGACCTTTTTTACAGCAAAATAAATCAGTTCTCCAGTAATATCAGACAAGCACACTAGGAAGGGCTGAACTGAGGAAAGAATGAACTTGAGCTGGGTGGAGGGGGCAGGGAAACAGGCAGTACAGACCCTCAGGCAGCATCTGCCTTAGTTAGGGATCCTCACGTAGCATCCCCTGTGTTCTCCAGTGCTGAGACACAGACACTCATGTTGAGTCTGCTCCCCTTTTTTGCTGCACATTGTCCCAAGGACGTCCGTGGACATAACTGCTGGGACTTGTTTGTTGGTGCCACCGACCAAACCATAGCACTGTCCCCATCTGCCCTGTCCACCAGATACATTGGATATGCTGTGAGCTGGCTCAAAAGATCTGCTGTCAGGTTCTTAGGTCTTCGGACCCATCTGGCACTATCCTGCTCCATGACTCTTCCTGGGGTCACAGGCTGTTTGTGCTGCTCGCTCCAAAAGGTCCCATCAGGGGAGACACAGAGACATCTTCCCTGCACATTCCAAAGCTGGTGCCATGTTTGCCTTGAGTCTCAAGCCCCAGCTGTTATGGCAGCTCTCATGAGACTCAAGGGGGTGTGACTTCGGCTACTTTCTTCGGCTGAGGCTGAAAATAGGGATCTGCATCGCTGGAGAGTGAATGCTGGTGAAGGGAAGGATGTATGGTCTCTGGGATATGGAGGATACCTGTATTTTTCAATATTTTAATATTTGAATGTACTGGGGTGGGATCCCATGAGAATCTCGACCCTCAGTGGATTTCAACATGGAGTGTGCTGAGACCTCAGTGGTCTTGCAAGAGGACGGCCATCTTGTTGGTGGATGGCAGCACAATAGCAGTCATTTTAAGAGCAGATGCTACTCTTAAAGGGGAACACCTCAAGAGTTGAAAAGTGTTATGATTGTTGACTTGATGATACTGGAGAGCTTTCCGAGGCATGTTTCTGACCCAGTTTTTTCTATCTGTCACCCACTAGGTCAGTCAGCCTCAACTTCTACATGGTCATGCCTCCCTGCATCAAATGTGGAACCAAGCTCCTGGACTTTCAAGTTAGGAAGCCTCTATGAGCCATTTGCACAGTGTCGAAGTCAGAGTCAGTCGACCGTCAGATCGCAGGTGCCTTGGCCGCACAAGATGACAATGCCCCACCAACAGTGCCACTGACATTGAATGATGCACAAGTGGGGCTGCTATTCTAGAGGCTGGAAAAGTTCTAGAGTCAACAAATAGAGGGGGCTGGACAAGCAGGCACTAGGAAGTGCCCAGGGCCAGACCAAGCTCTGTCACCCCAAAAAAGAAGTGTAGGCAGGCAGAAGACTCAGCAGAGTCATCAGAAGATGACAAGGACCAGGACTGTGACCAGGCTTTGGGCAAGCTCTGTCCAGAGGAAGATGTTGTTGGATTAGTCCGCCTGGTCCAGGATGTCCTCCAGGTCCCAGATGAGCAAGAACAGCCGCATACCTCAGCAAACCCCCTTCTTTTAACATAGCTCAAGCCAGACAAGAACTACTTCCTGATCTGTGCAGCCCTAGACACCATTTTAACCAAGGAGCAGGAGGCTCTGGATCTAGCTCAGATCCCAGACAAGAAATCCCCTGAGAAGTTGTACCCATTAGCTGAATCCTATTGGACAGCATGGTATATGGACCCAAAAGTAGACACCCCCATTTCAGCCATTGCACAGCGTGCAGTCATCCTTGTTGAGAGCACTGCAGTTCTAAAGGATCCCATGAACAAAAAAGTGAAGGA
Source organism: Neoceratodus forsteri (assembly GCA_016271365.2). Lineage (NCBI taxonomy): Eukaryota > Metazoa > Chordata > Ceratodontiformes > Ceratodontidae > Neoceratodus > Neoceratodus forsteri. The sequence goes on along the minus strand of CM057459.1, from coordinate 796,641,762 downwards.
CTCCTTAAAGAAGGTCCATGAGGTCACCGGGTTGGCCTTGTCCATGGATATGGTGGTGTGGTATACCAGCCGGGCACTACTCTGATGGGCAGAAGTAGTCACTGATGGCCATCCAGAGGAATCACCACTGGTGGAGCAGGCTGACTGCATCATGCAGCAGTTGTCCATATGGGGTATTTCTTTTGAGATTATATGGATGGTTATTTTTCCAATGTAGAAGCATGTTTCTTTATATTTTTTTCTTAAACAATGTTGTCTCCAGTTTACTGTTTTTCTTATAAATCACAATATCAAGATATTCTGTTTTGACCAAACTGTTTCTCAGTGAACTTCAAGTTTCTATTTTGATTTTTAATGTAAGAAAATAATTTATAGTTCTTCCTCACTCACTTTCCATATACAAAGTACGGCATGTATTAAGCGCACCCATAGTTTTAAAGCTTCTGTCTATCTGTTATTACTGCTATCCCAAATGTATTTATCTTCCCAGCTACTAAAATAACGGTTTGCTGGAGCAGGAGCAAATGTGGTGCCTACGGCTATCAAATGATGTTGTTGGTAAAACCTTCCATTACATAGAATTTGATGGCAGATAATGACTGCTTGGCCCACCCAGTTTGCCCAATTTTCCCTACCTACTGTAGCACTACAGACCCTACTTGATTTCTGGCTCTGCACCACCACCACCCCACCCACCCATGCTTTAACACTAAGGTTCCCTTATGCCTATCCCATGGCTTCTTGAACCCTGTTACAGTTTTTGCTCCCACCACCTTTGCTGGAAGGCTTTTCCAGGCATCCACAAATCTTTCCATAAAGAAGTACTCACATCCCCTGAGTCTACCCCACCCCTCCCTTGTTCTTGTGCACCCTTTTTCTGAAAAATGCTTCCTCTTGTACCTTATTTATACCGGTGAGGCATTTGAAAGTCTCAATCATATCCCCCCCTCCTTTCCTTCAGGGTGTACATGTTGAGGTCTTTCAGTCTCTCTTCACTGGGCTTTTTATACAGACGCTGCACCATTTTAGTTTCCCTCCTTCAGACCACCTCTACTCTGTCTAGGTCCTTCCAGAGATGAGGTCTCCAGAACTAGTCATAGTACTCTAGGTGAGGTCTCATCAGTGATCTATACAGCGGTATCACCACCTCCCTCTTTCTGCTGGTGATGCCTCTCCCTATGCACCCCAGCATCTCACTAGCCTTTCTAGCAGCTTTATCATACTGCCTGGTCACCTTAAGGTAATCGGAAATGGTTACCACCAGGTCTCTTTCCTGTTTGGTGATCCTCAATACCACTCTTCCCATTTTGTACTCCACTCCTGGGTTTCTGTACTCAAAGTGCATGATTTTGCACTTTTTCACATTGAAACTCAGCTGTCATACCCATGGCTACTCCTCTAACTTTCCAGATCACTGATGATTTCTTCCACTCCTCCAGGAGTGTCTACTCTATTGCAGATTTTAGCGTCACCAGTTAAAAGGCAGACTTTCACATATAGCCCCATTGCAATGTCACTAATAAAGATATTAAAAAGGACCGGTCCCAGTACTAATCCCTGTGGCAACCCACTGGCCACCCTTGTTTCTTCAGAGTGAATTCCATTTACCACCACCCTCTGACCCCTATCCCCTAACCAATTTCTTACCCAGTTTACTACTTTTGGCCCCACTCCTAGGCTGCTCAGCTTGCCTACAAATCTCCTGTGTGGAGTGGTGTTGAAGGCCTTACTGAAATCTAAATAAAACACATCCACTGCTTCACACTGATCCAATTCCCTGGTCACCCAGTCAAAGAAATCAATCAGATTTGCTTGACATGACCTCCTCCTTGTGAATCCATGCTGCCTCAGATCTTGTAAGCCACTGGATTCAAGATATTCTACAGTCCTTTCCTTCAGTAGTGATTCCATTAATTTCCACACCACCAAAGTCAAGCTGACTGGCCTATAGTTGCCAGCCTCCTCCCTGCTACCACTTTTGTGAAGTGGGACTACATCTGCCCTCCAGTCCTCCGGGACCACTCCCGTCTCCAGTGAGTGGTTGAACAGGACAGTAAGAGGGGCAGCCAGTACCTCCCTGAGCTCCTTCAATATCTTTGGATGCACCCCATCTGTCCCATTGTCTTCTTCACTTTCTGATTTGCAAGTTCCTTCAGGACTCTCCCTCCAAAAATGAATTAATGTCTGCCTCTCTTCTTTCGATGCTCCTCTTACTTCTCTGTGGCCCCTCTCCTTCCCCTTCCTCTGTGAACACTTAACAATAGTATTTGCTCAGGATGTCTTCTTTTTCCTGATCTCCCTCCACCCAATCCCCCCTTCCCTTCCCTTCTTAGTCTTACAATCCCTTCCTTGGGCTTCCTTTTTTCACTTACAGTACATACTGAAAAATGTCTTTTCTCCTTTCTTTACTGCCTGGGATATTCTTGCCTCTATTTGCACCTTTATACTGCTTAGTGCTTTCCCAGCCTCCCTGTGTTTCTCTTGATACACCTCCCTATCCTCCTCCCTCTTTGTGTTCTTATATCTCCTTATGATAACTTTTTTGCCCTTACCTTCCCAGTCACCTCTTTTGAGAATCATAGTGGTCTATTTTTCCTCTTGCTTTTGCTCACTTGCCTGGCGCAGGGGTATGTTGCCCTAACTATGGCCCTTTTTAGCATGCCTTGAGAAAGAACAAGGTGCTGTTCGAAAGTGCTTAGCATGTAGGGAGAGCTGGTATCTTGAACCCACTTCAATAAATATCCTTAAAAGTCTTCAAACCCGGAGTGATTCTTTTGACCTGTGAAGCCTTAGCATGGACTTTGCGTTTGCCTACTGTTTTCTGCTTGCCCAGAGCTTGGCAGTGGTCTCTGGTTGCCATCTTCCTAGCAGTGCCCCTTTTAGCTTCGCCCACTGTACCTCCACTCAAGCCCCCCCACCACCACCACCAGAGCATCCATGAGACATTCATCCATATTTTTAATTTGGCCCTTCTGAACTCCAGGACGCTAGCCCTTGTGTGGTTCAATTCTAGCACTTCTTATATAGAACCACACTGTACAGTGATCACTGTTCCCCAGGTGGTCTCCCACTGTGAAGTCTGCAACTCTGTCCCCATTAGCGAGTACAAGGTCTACTAAATAAGCCCATTAAATAAGAAGTAGTTTGATTTTAGGGTGAAGTCAGCTAGCTGTTATAAATTCACTTGGGGGGGCACAGGTTTGAATTTCTTCCTTGCAGTTTCTTTTTTAATACAGAAATCCCTTTCTCATGGTGGATGTTGTTGTACAAATTTTCAGTATCTATTGTAATCTGTACTGTTTATTCATCAACATGATGTCCTTCAGTATTTCTTATGTAGTACTGCCCTTATATCTTCAACTAAAGATTTATTTTTGCTAACATATGGCCTTAGGAAGTATAAGCTCCCCCCATTTGGGGCTTGTCTTTTTTGTCCCTTCAGGCATCTTGGGGGGGGCAATTTGGTGGTCCTGGAGGCAGTAAAGCTGTGGACCGGCAGAATGTAAACAAACCTGGCCGCCATGCACAGCTGAAAAACATAGAGGAGCCATAGCTCCAAAAATGTAATTTTATTGTGGGCACTGAAAAAGGTTTTCCCAACTCCAGGGCAGGCAGCAAAGCCGGAAATTGGTAATGGAATGCCTATGGGTATGAAGTGAGTGAACTCTGCCCCTGTAGGGGCAATTAATAAAAGTATAAGGCTGCTTTTGCATAGCAGCATAATGTAAATAATAATGGTGGCCCCCATACGTTCAAGCAACAGGGGAGCTGCTGGGAAAGGCTAAAGGGCACCTGCAGAGCCCAAGAACTGTTCACTCAATAAGGTGGGTGCTGGGTAAAAGATATAAAAAGAGCTGCATAGCCCACCAAAAGAGATTTCCTGGAGATCAGGGCAGGAAAGAGACTGTTGTGGGCTACTCAGCCATAAGGCCTGTCCTGTGAGCCAATGGACATTTTAGCCCCAGGGCTAAAGAGAGAGGCAAAGCACCTGAAAGATATTGGGTTAGCAGGGAAGAAAGCTAAGCCACACACTGCTTTCCCTAATCAATAATTCAACCAGCTTTTGTGAGTTTGTGATTTATAGCCTAAAGTACAGAGACTGTGTAACCTGTGTTCCCCTTGTAGGTTTAAGTGCTTCCAGACTGCTTAACTGCCTCTAGCCAGATACATTTTGTGTGCCAGAGCCCACTTGCAAGTGTGCTCTGAGAAGCTATGTGTTACACTGAAAGTCTAGGGGACTCCCAGCCTGTCCAGTCCCCTATACCAATGAAGAGATCACCAGAGAGGAAGCTGTCAAGAGGCCTGTCAGGTGAAAACTGCATATAAACAGGGACACTGGTTTACTGGGATTGAGAAAGGGCATATTCCGTTTTACACATTGTAAAAAATGGTATTGTCACTGGTGTCTGCTAAGCCAAAATCCGCTTTTACCAGTGTTTGGATTTTTGTACTTTAACAATTTTTATGTTGCTTGCACGCATGTGCAAGAAACATAGTGCCATCATCGGAGATTTCGGAGGTGTATCACCTCCTCCTCCAATTCAGTCAGTGAGCTGGCAGGCGCGGCCCCTGTAAGCCAATGCATTTTGGAGCTGTCTATGACACGCTCCAAAATGCAGTGGCATACAGTTGAAAGGAGGAGCTATGCTTCAGTGAGCACCGATAAGAAGCGTAGCTTCCCCCCCACACGCAGACGCGCGCTACCGCACGTACTGTGTAGCCGACGGGTGCCTAATCCCCGCCGGGCTGAGCTGCATCGCCCCCCAGCAGCTGGTGCCACGCTGGGAGCCCACCCCAGCGTGGCAATCAGTCCTTGGCCGATGGGGTGCCCAATCCCATCGGCTGAACGCCCCTCAACGCCCTTGTGCGCTGGAGCCCACCCCAGTGTGGCAAACATCCCACAATGTCTTTTTTTTTAACCTATAAAACAAAACGGTTCCTGCACGCCGCCCGACCCTCCCACAATCTGCACCCACCCACTGCGCACTCCAGCCTCCCCACACCCCTCACCCCATACTTACTCCGACTCCGCGCCGATGATCTTCGTGGACCGGGAACATGTCTGCACTCTTCAAAGCCGACCGCGAACTGAGGAAATGCCGGTAAGCTGTATAATGGGCGAGATGGGGGGGTTCAACTTTATTGCATATCTCAGTCATTTTTTGGAATTTTTGCACCAAATTTTCAACATGAGGTTTTTAGGACCCCTTCTCATGAATGATGTCACTGTCATGGTGTTATTCGGGCCCAAAGGGTGATTTCGCGCAGTGACTGCATAGTAACTGCGAAATCACCCTTTGGGCCTGAACACTGCCATGACAGTGATATTATTCATGAGAAGGGGTCCCAAAAACTCCATGTTGAAAATTTGGTGAAAAAATTCCAAAAAATGACTGTTTTACGAGCGTGCATTGCGCAGTTCCTACGCAGGCTCGTAAGGTTGTGAAATTTCAATATTTTCACTCCAGATTTTCAACATTGCCATTTTACCACACCTTCTTAAGAGCAGTATAGCTGTCATTTTTCATATCTCACCCAAAATGTGCTTCCGCCCTTGTAGCGCAGAATGGCGCAGTCGGTGTGCGAAATCAATGTACGGGACAAAGCAAGAAAATCACAGTGACTCTGTTCATGAGCAGAGGTCTTAAAATGGCTATGTTAAAACTTTGGTGAAAAAATTCCTAAAAATGACTGTTTTACGGGCGTGTGTTGAGCAGTTCCTACGCAGGCTCGTAAGTTCATAAATTTTCAATATTTTCACTCCAGATTTTCAACATTGCCATTTTACCATACCTCCTCATGAGCAGTACAGCTGTCATTTTTCACATCCTGCCCAAAACATGTTTCCGCCCATGTAGCGCCAATGGCGAGTCGGTGCGAACTCAGTATATGGGACACATTAAGAAAATCACAGTGCCACTGTTCATGAGCAGAGATCTTAAAATGGCAATGTTGAAAATTTGGTGAAAGAATTCCTAAAATGACTGTTTTCACGGTGCGTTGCACAGTTCCCACTGCCTCGTAGGTTTCGAATTTTCAATATTTCCACTCCAGATTTTCAACATTACCATTTTACCACACCTCCTTATGAGCAGCACAGCTGTCATTTTTCACATCCTGCCCAAAACGTGTTTCCGCCCATGTAGCGCACAATGGCGCAGTCGGTGTGCAAACTCAATGTATGGGACACATTAACAAAATCACACTGACACTGTTCATGAGCAGAGGTCTTAAAATGGCTATGTTGAACATTTCATGAAAAATTTCCTAACAATGACTGTTTTACGAGTGTGCGTTGCGCAGTTCCTACGCACGCTCGTAAGTTCGCAAATTTTCAATATTTGCACTCCAATGACTTCCAAATACCTAAACAGCACATAGAAGCAAGCAACATTCGGCATTGACAAATGCTTGTTAACTCTGCTAACATGCATTTTAGCAATTTTGATTTCCACTATTACACATCCTTCCATCCTTGTACCAATTTAAAGTTATTTTAGGTACAAGATGCGATGGCAGCAGCAACACTATAGCCCCCATCCCTAAGGTGTAATGAAAGCAGCACTATGGCCCCATCCCTCAGGTATGATGGCAGCACCAACAGCACTACGACCCCATCCCTCTAGTGTGATGGCAGCAGCAAAAGCACTACAACCTCCCTCCCTCAGGTGTGACAGAAGCAGCAGCACTGTGGCTCCCATCCCTTAGGTGTGATGGCAGCAGTACTACATTCACCATTCCTCTGGTGTGATGGCAGTATCAGCACTATGGCCCCCATCCCTCAGGTGGGACAGCAGCAGTACTACATTCCCCATCCACCAGTGGTGATGGCAGAAGCACTACAGCCCCCACCCCTTCAGCGTGACAGCAGTAGCAACAATGCAGTCCTCATCCCTCTGGGGTGATGGCAGTAGTGACAGCACTATGATTCCCTTTCTTCCATACCCACACCCCACATGCACAAGTTACAAATGACTTGGTCTCTTTGCTTGTTAGAACTCAGATGTGAATTAATCTGAACCATCACCACTAAGGTGGACTACCTTTGTGTTTTCCTATCTATAATTTAACTGCCTGAATTGGATTTCTGCCTGTGACACTGCTTACCAGGGTTAGGGAACAGACTTGTGTGTTGGAGGGCCAGCTGGTGGGTGAAGGCTTGAGTGTCCAATGACCATTCACCTTCTCCCGGGAGGGAGGGTGGGTTCATGACTCAGCATTTGCTGGCCCCTGGTGGAGGCCAGAGGTATGACAACATGTCACCCCTCACTGCAGGAAGAAGTGTGACAGACATCAGCTTGTGCCTTGACATCGTATGGCCTGTCACACTCCCAAGAAAATGGGAAAACACCCACTGACCTAACCGAAGGACAGCTGTTGGTCCCTCCATAAGCCAGAATCCCCAGACATGTGTCCGTTCTGACCCCTGCCATGCCCAGGATACACTGGAAGCTCTTTAGAGCAATTCTCCTCCCCTGGTAGCCTCCCACAAGGGTAGGGGCCCACTCAATGAAGGGTTACTTTGGGTTACCTGGTAGCACAGCAGTAAGGGGCAGTGGATGGTGGTCGGCACTCAGCAGTGATGGTAGGGGGCCTTGGCAGGCCTGAAGGAGTGACTGGCCGGGGGAAAAAAACTTCTTGAATTTGCTTCTTTGAAATAAAGTGTCTTACCCTAAAATATCCATGAGTGATTAGTGGAGGACGTTCAAATTGATTTATGCATCTACCAGACATGTGGATGCTTTTTTCCCCTTGGTGTCCATGAAAAAGGTGTCTCCCAGTCTTCATGTCTTTGGTCAGATGTGAATTGAGCACTACTCTGCCCACCAGCACCAAATAGCCCCTTGGGTTTTACCTTCTGTACGTCATTGACTGTGCTTTCAAAATGAACTCGCCAAACATAAGTACACTTAAATGCTTAACATTTGCTTTTTTGTTGAAGCAGTCTATCAGAAAACCTTTTGTTGTCACAGAGACTGAAACAGTAGGTGGGAGAAAAGCTGCAAATGATCCAATTCACCTAAATAGGGTGCTAACTGTGAAGTATTTTTATAAGTAGTAAGGCAGTTTCTTCTTTGTGAGCATACTTTCATTCAGACTAGTTTTCATTCAAACAACTGAGGATTGTGGATGGTCCTACTGGTTATAAACTTGAATAAGCTAGTTGGTAACAGTGATCCTGAATTTAGCAATCTACAACCTAGATGCTTATATGCAAATAATACAATAAACACCTGACTAAAATCTAAAAACAAGTTATAAAACACATAAAATGTATCTGAACATTTATCTTTACCTGTACAAAATAATTTCAGCCCAAGTAAAACTCAGGTAAATTACATGGTACCCTGACTACTATTCTATGATGTAGTAAACATATATAGTAAACATATATTGGTATTTTTTTTTTATATTTTTTGTAAAGCAGGTAAGGCCCACTAGGCAGGACTGTCTGTTTTCAGAAGTGACCAGGAAGCACTGGGGAGTTAAGTGACTTGCTTGGAGTCCCACAGTATGCAAGTGGAGGTTGTGGGAATCAAACCCAAGTCTGCTGGATATTCCCAGTTCATTCACTGCTTGTTACTCTAACCATTAGGCATGGGTGGTTAAACTGAATGGCTGATTACAACAAAGCAGTGCGGGTGATTTCCTTATTGATTCTATACGCAGCAAAGCTGAAAGAATGCAAAGCACAGCAGCATTCATTTTAAGATGCTGAAATCTGGGGCAGCCTGCTGGCACTGTGGTAGAACTATTGCTTGCAATGCCAGCAACCCAGGGTCAGAAGCGAACTCGGGTTGCTGTAGGTCTGGCCAGAGGAGTAGGATCGAGCACCTGGGGGACTGCTTTACCACCACCTGTGTGACCACGGGTCATGATGCAATGGTGCTGCAGAGTGATCAGAACGGGAGGACACTAGCCAGGATCTGGAGCAGTAGCATGTCACTGTGACCTACCTCCTTGGATCTCCTCTACTGCCAGTGCCCTGAGGGGCATAGACCAGAAAACCAGGAACAATCACCCCACATTGGCCACTGGCAGAAGGGACCCAGGTGCCCCAGACTTCATAACCAGGCTCCATGAGGGACCCACTGAGCTGTCTGACACACACTAAGGGAGTGTGGATGGGTCCTGGGGTCCCCTACCTTTCCACCTGGTGGGGGTATAATCCAGGCAGGATAGGGGCAGGATCACAGGAGCTCCTGAGCATTACTTGGGGGTGAAGCTAAGGGATACCCAGCCTGAAAAGTGGAGACTGCTGTGAGAAGGGGACACAGAAAGAGAAAATAAATAAAAAAACGCTGAAATCTTAGAGATTCTGTGCAGTGACATGCAATTTCCATGAGGCACCAGTACAAGAATTCAAAATCCGCAAACCATGCAGGATTCCGTGATTGTTACCGGTGTTACCAGTAAAACTGGAAAACCAGGGTCGCTGCATATAAAGGTCTTAGAGGCAAAGCTAAGAAAAGCCTGACAGGTGAAGTCCAGCTGCTGCTCTTCTACATCTTGCTGCTGTGTTGCACCACCAACTGCTCATACCAGAATGGTACCATTTAAAACTAAGCTACCTGCAACCCCCGAACTCCAAACTATAAGTACCTCTGAGCTGTGGCTCTAAGGATCTTTCTGCATTTAGCTAGCTAGCTAATTTAGGCTTCAGACAGGGTTCAGCCCTAAGCAGGACTGTGCCAAACTCTAACTTATGCCCAGGCAGCAAAGTGAAAAGTTTGTTGTATCTAGAGGTTAATGGGCCCCAACAAAAATACTTTACTTTAAGTTAAAGATTGTTATCCTAACAGCATCTCAGCATCTCGGAACATCACCCTGCATCCACTGGTAGGCCGCCAGCACCCTAGTGTGGTACTCACAGCAACAGACTAACTGTTACCTAACAGCCGTTTGGGGAAAAAGTCAGGTGCACCTGTAAGTGGGAGGTGTGGGACAGTGTGGAATAACCCTGTTATCATTTACTGTTTTGTGCTATTTTCCCTTCCCCATAATAAAAGTGAAGTTAGTTTATGCTGCAATTGGGTGTTGCAGATTATTGCAAAGTGTGTATAGTTACTGTGTGGGGAAGATCCTGTGGAGCAGTTATTGTATTTTTCTGGGATGGTAACCAGGAATTTATCCAACAGGTGCACCCAGCTTTCTGAAGTCAAACCACTGCAACTTGCAGCTCGGCTGCTGACTGAACTTCCCTGCCCACTAAACCAGCTATGTTCAACTCTTGCAAACAACAATCATTCCTGGACTAAACTATCCTGCCTCCAAACTTGCTTGCATGCCCCAATTACCACTATCCCTCTCAAGTGCTACAATTCCCTCACTCATCACTCCACTCTGTTTTTCCTGCAGCCAACCTACTCCTCTCTAGCAATGTTTGTTTACTGTCTGCAGGAACCCGTCTATTACTCTAGCATATTTGCCCCAACTATCAGTACAATGTAGAAAAAAAGCTGGTCTCAAACACTTTTCCAAAAAGCAACCAAAGTCAAGATTCCTCTTTGAATACGCCATTTATTCATATTGAACATCTTTGGTAAATAAAAACCACTCCAAACGTGCACTCAGTACTCGCTCTACGTTTCAAGCCACTCTGGCTCTTTGTCAAGAGTGGGAGGAGCTATAGAGTATATTAAAATGGACATGGGACCTGTAGTGCTAAAATTCTCTGAAAGTGTAGAGGGCACAGAGTTAGTACTGGTACAGATCCTTTCAATAAACATGTTGGCGTAGCATACTCCCCACCAAAAATTAAAACAGTACACTTCAACAAGCTGGCCCAGAGATTAGTGTAGTTCAGTGAGAAGGGACAAATATTACTGGCTGGAGACTTTAATGCTGCCGGGGGGGGGAGTTTGGGGGGGATGATCCTGCAGTTAGTTTCTCTCCCATGGGCCTCACTCAGCATGTCAAGCTCCCCACAAGAAGAGGTGCTTTCAAGTAAATGCAATACACTAGAACTGTTGTTCTCTTCAGACAGTATAGAAATAAAAGACATGACTGCGAGTGCCCCAAATCTAATCAACCATAACCCCATCCAATGTACAATCAGGGGGACTTTGTAAAGATGAAGGAGACTCTCTCCCAAGAAGCAAATGCTTTAAAAAGTTTGATATATCGAATTTCAATAGAGATTTAGCAAATGTCAAATAGGGCAGACTAGATCAAATCCCAGATATAAACCTAGCAGTGATGGACTATCCCCAAACTTTTGTTGATATTTGTAATAAGCATGCCCCTTTCAGAGAAAGAAAAGAAAGATCAAACCACATGTCATGGGTAGGTAAGAGAATAAAGAAGCAGATTACAATAAAAGCCAGGCTATGGAAGAAAGCCGATAACACTTTAAACAAGGACAACTGGGAATCTTTCAAGAAAATAAGAAACAAATGCAAAAGTCTGATCAGGAGCACCAAAAGACACTTTTACAAAACAATAATAGAGGAATATACAAATCCTTCCTCATAACTGGAATATGATCAAGGCACTAGCAGGCAAAGCAAACAAAACTCCAGTTTCGAATTTTAGGAATGAAAATGGCAAAGGACAGGATTCACAAAGCAGATGTGCTGGGTGCAAATGAGATGTGTCGGCATAACCTGGATGCGCTGACCCCAGACAGTGCAATTCACAGAAGGATGCACCGCAAGATGCCCTGTGCGCATCCCCACTGTGAATCGCACAGATGCGGAATGGCACAATGTGAAATGTCCCAGCACAAGAGAGATGAGCCAAAGCACCAAGGGCAGCATAACAGTGAATATGGAGCAAGTCAGCAGGGGACAAAGAAGCAGCAGGGGGAAACTGCAGTGGCACAAAGGATGCAGGGGAACACACCTGCAGGGACTGGCCAGAGTGCCAAAGGGCACAGCAGAAGAGATGAACAGACAGAGCACACAGAGAAACACCCAGAAGCACCTGAGACACCCCACACAGGAGCCTAACAGGCACAAATGAGAAGCTCAGGGGTGCCTGTCAAAGTATGCCACAGCTGCTGGGTGCACCATGCAGCATGGAGGTGTCCCCAGAACATGGTCCCCGCACAGGAACCCAGTGGTGTGAAGAAAGGGTATGCCACACAGGGGCACACCAGTGGACAGGCACAATGGCAGACAGGTTGAGTGTCATGCACTGCACAGAGGAAGCCCACAACCAATGTGGACCGCACACAGAGCCTCACAACTCCAGGACAGCAGTGCAACAGATGCATGCCACATGTACCACACACATAACAGGGGCACTGAGAAAAGGCAACATGACACAATGCCCACCCACATGCCACAGGAAACAAGGAGGACACACAGCGAGGTCACCAAGTCAGGGGGCAGGATGCATGTGTGTGAAGTAACACAGGTGCACACATGTGTAAGGCATCAAAGGGGCAGCGGACAGCAGCAGACAGATACAGAACACATGCATAATGTACAGTGAATGACCACAGACACTGGTTGCAATAGAAAATGTGTTAGAAACAGCAGTGGTACACAGTAAACTATTGACAAGAACAACAGCCAGTAGGAACAGGGAAGGTGAGGGCCGGGGACTGTACGAGTACAAAAATAGGTATGCAGGAGGATAAAGGTGTGTGTGTGTGTTGGAGCAGGGTACAGCAACAAACAATGTGGATGGGAAAGGCATGGGAGGCACAACAAAAAGGGGCAAAACAGAAATGACCATGTTTCTAATGTACAGGATGTGTCGCAGCACGGTGCCCATGTCTACGACCCCTGGTACACAGCAACCTGACCATCCTGGTCACTGCTTGCTGCAGCTGTCCCTGACACCTGTAGAGTGACTACAGCATCCTATGTACAGACCTCTGGATCTGGAGTCCTACAAGCCTCAAAAGTCTCTGATGCACCTGATGAATGGGGACACGTGGCTGTACACCCCTTGGGCCTAGAGTGGGGGACACAGACAACAGATACTGAGTGCCATGTTCCACACTGGGCCCACCCACCACGTGAGTGTGGTGAAGGCATCCACCATGCAAATGGCCAAGAGCTTGCCAGTCACATCGCACACCTGCAACAGACTGGCAAACAGTGCCACACTGTGCCCGTGCAATGTTACTCAGGAAGCACATCGCCCACATGTGCATGCAGGGGTATGCACAGAGGGGCATGTTGCCATGCCCCACACAGCATGTGCATATGCCAGCAGGCAGCACAAGCATGCAGACCCTGTCTGGACACCACTGGAACACCACAGGGTGCCCTTGGTGTGCATGATATGCACACATGGTGGATGTACACACAGGGGCCAGGTGCCTTGTGGCCCAAGCACAGACTCCTATACCCACACCCCATGTGTGTGCACAACCAGCAGCACATGGACATGCACAATGGACCTGCAATGGCCAGTTGAGAGCACCACCCACCCCCCCGAATGCACAGAGAATGCACAAGACAGACACTCACCTGCACCAGTACGTCCCTGTCCACGGGCACTGGCCCTATTGTTCCTGGCCTCCACCACAGCTGCAGCATGTGTCCTGCCTGAAGGACCTGTGAGAGAAACAATAGCAGAGAATATTGTGAGGAGACAGGAGGTGTGACATGCCCAACACCCCCCCCAGCAACAAAACCAGTGCCAGCATGCAGTGAAGGCAACACCACCACAGTGCCCAGGTGATGGTGCCCCAGGCTACATGCATCCACACACAGCACTCCTGCCCATGCCCACCATGTGTGCAGATGGATGCATGCAATGCCAATGGCTGTGACATACCATGCACACTACAGTGGCTCTGCCTCCCCAAGCTCCATGCGGCACAAGCTCACTCCCTGTGGTCACGTTGGCACTGCCAATGCTGTATGTGGCCTGCAGTGCACGTGTGTGTGAGTTTGTGTGTGTGTGTGTGTGTGTAGTGGTATGCAGTGAGCCTGCCCCCCAACCCCATGCTGCCCCTGTGCATGAGTAGTGCCGTGGCTTATCTGGGCGTGGTACTGCACCCCTGCATGCATGGTCCTGTAGGCTCTGCTGCCTGTCCGGGTCCCTGCACTGCAGATCACTGTAATAATGCCTGCAATGCTTCCCTTTGCAGGCAACCCCTGTCCTGTGCACCAGCTGCAAAGCAATCCTGGCCCACACCACGGAGCGTGGTTCCGTGAGGTCAGCTGACCCAAATAGCTATCCCTCAACCTGCAGCACCAGTGCCACAAGATTGAGGGGCTCCACCTCACCCCAGTTCATGGCCCTTGGGCCTGTCCTCTGAGCACATGGCACGAGAACACTCAGTGTTAGCAGGTCAGGTGTTCACAGACAATGGTGCTGTTGTGCAATGGTACAGTCATGCCACATGCACGAATAGCTGTCATACTACGCACCATACACAGCGTGGTAATGCAGAATTGCCACCAATAGCACATCATCATGCAAGTGCACAGCACTCTGAATGGGTGGGAACACAGGGTCAAGGGACATGACCAGGTCACACGAGTACTCCACATGGAACTGCCATCTTGTGACAGGCAAGCAATGCCACACACAGTGCAGTGTCACCACACACATTGCCAAAGTTGTGCTGTAATCCACAGGTGCGCAATGACACCCCATTGTACGATGAACTCACATAACGTGCCAGGCAGCACCACAATCATCACTCATGTTGATGTGTATGCAGCCAGATGCAGTCGCATGGTCAGTAAAACCGGACTGTTAGCACTGTACCTATCAAGCCACTAACCCAGCATGGTGCATGCATGGCAGTGCACCATGACAGATGCGCCATATTCAGGATATGCCCTATGTCCCACACGCATGTGCTGGAAATGCGCCTTATGGAGATGAACCACACTGATTGGGATGAGTTGAGGGCAATTATGTATTTCACAGACATTGCTCCTAAATTAGCTCATTGGTGTATTCAGGGGCATCTGTCCTGTTTAGCATCTCATTACAGATGCTCCCAATCTCATTTGCATGCCCTGAGCCATAAATGCTCCTGAATGTGCCTCCACAGAGCTCTGGTGACTGAGAAGAATTGCATCCTTGAAGGTAGATTTGTTTTCATTCTTCCAAAGGTAGTTTGACAGCACAAAAGTACAGTGTGAGGCCTAGGCCATACAGCCATGGTCCACAGCTGTTCCTGGTCAACAGGCACACCCAGGAGAGTGCACCACAATGTCCCACTGTCCATACTAGGTCCAGCTTTGGGGGGAAAGTTGCTGGTGGGTGGTGTAGCATGGTACCACAGAACAATAACATGTGTTGCAGTCCTGACTAACATCCAGTGGTACATGTCAAGCAATGCCAGTCACATGTGTAGGACATTGCAGCTACATGCACCGCTGCTACAAAACTGATCTACCCAATGCCCAGCTGTCCCTGAGAGTCTCAGAACCTGTTTCAGTAATTCATGGCAGGAGGGTGTGTGGTCTGTAGACAGGGTGCTATGACCCTGCAGCAGGCAGACACCGTGCCTGCAGATATACAGAGCCACCTGTCACATGCTAATGGCTACATATTCTCCCCCACAGAAACCAACATGTTTGGAAAGGACAGAGCTGCTGGACACAGACGTCCCAATTTCACTAGTGATGAGGATAGGGCACTAACTGAGGCATACCTGCTGCATAAGGACATCCTGTCTGGCAGGGATGGCTGCTGACAGCTACAGGATGAGAGCTTGGAGGCTGTGGCATGGCATGTCAACACTGTCAGGAAGTTTAACAGGACACCCCAGAAGTGCAGGAAGCACCTAAATGATGAGAAGAGGAGAGCCAAGGAGAAGGTGGCGCACATAGAGGCCTCCCTGAGTAGGACATGGGATGTGCCGTAAACAGGTGTGCACCTCACACCCACAGAGGAGCTACTGGTTGTCAGCATGGGCCAGGAGGCTGTGCAGCATGTTCTTGGAGGGGGCTTCCAGATGGGTGGCAGTGCATCACAGCACTATGAGAATACATGCCCAGGACGTGTGCCTGTACGTGTGTGTGTGTGTGTGTGTGTGTGTGTGTGTGCATTGTGTGCCCTGACAGCCCCGCTGTGTGTGACAATCTGACCATGTGCCTGTGTGCACCAACCATGATTCTGTACACTCCATCCATGGACCATAATGTACAGTCTCATGACAGGCCAGGCATGTGGTGGTGGTGGGGGGATGGGGGGACCCGTGGTGTTTTGTTCCACTGCATAACATTGTTGCATTCCCAGTGTGTGGCAGCAAGGGTGTTGTCACTGTCCTACACATTAACAAGGGGACATGTTCAGTTACTGGGCCTGTCCAACTATAGCCAGTGCATGGCTGCATCAGCAGAATGGGTGTTGACTGTCATCCGCAGGGCATGTCAGGTGCACCACTGGCACATGTGAATGTCCACCTATATGAACACTACTGTCACCCATGTTCGTAACCATGTATCTCTTATTTCTGTTGCAGCTCCATCACACCTCACGGGTGCTGCCATGTTTGGTGCACCTTAGAGTGCCACTAGAGGGGATGATGCCAGTTCGTCTCACCGGGCAGCAGCCATGTCTGGGGATGGTGCTGTCCTGGGCCTGTCACACACCACAGCTGCCCTGGATGCATCACCAGTGGTGGCAGGGCCTTCCAGCACCTTGGCAAGTGGTGCCATGACTGGTGAGTGTGACACCATTTGGCTGGAGGGGTTCCTGTACTTGGTTGAAGATGACCCAGGAGATGCGGTGGACATCACCGACGCCCTGCTGGTGATGGTATCTGTTACACAGGGGATGTACAGAGATGTTGAAGATGACCCTGATGCCACTCAGCTTTGGGGGGACATGGCCAACAGTGGAGTGCACAATGCACAGGTGGCACCAGCAGGTGTAGGCGATCCTGTGGCCCCTGGCATACCCGCAGGGCCTGCACAGCCACCCACGGTTGTGGTTGCTGTGGGCTCTGTGCCTGGTGCTGCTGTGGTGGCAGGGACCTCCAACATGGGTCAGTAGGGTGCTGTGGTACTACCACAGATGAAGATGGCCCATGAGGCTGCCATCCCTGGACATGCAGCGTTTGTACAAACCCAATCCTTAGCCATACCCTAGCCTGCTGTGGTACCTACAATGGATGCACAGCATCCGGCCAGCACACCGACTGCCCATCAGCGCCATCCCCATGAGCCTTCACCTGCCAATGACATTGAGGGCTATGCATGCTTCCTGCAGGCCACTGTGGAGGGGCAGGCATCCCTCTTGGTGGAGCTCAGGGGCCTTCAGATGCTGCTAGCCATTGAACAAGAGTTGTCAGCCTTGTTGCGTGCCCAGATGTTGGCAGAGCCATGCCTACTGTGGGTGGGCATGATCGCATCTCTGGAGCAGATTGTGCATGCTGCTGAGGTGGCATGTGCAATTAGTGCACTACGTGGCCTCAGAGCCACCAGACTAACCCCAAGGATTGCCTCATGCATGCCCAGACAGTGGCGTCAGGTTGACCCATTGCTGCTGATGCCATCACCACACCTCTCCATCCTCATCATCCCCATATCCAACATGGATCATGGGACCAACACACCAGTGAGCACATGTTCATGGTCTCACTGCAGTATCCCTCCAGGGGTGTTGTCTACCACCCCTGTTGTCAGTGGCACCGCATCAGTGACCACCAATCATAGGTATGGCTGCCCATGTGTCTGTGGTGGCTGTGGTGCCTCCCAATGACACCTGGATGCCAGCTCACATGGCCCCATCACCTGCATCCTTTGTGGCCCACTCACCTGGCTACCTGAGCCTGGAGTGGCATGGGTGGCATGCGCCTGCCCCAGTATGTTGCCTGTGTGGCTCACCTGTGCAGTGCTACATGCATGTCCAGGTGCGTCATTGTTGTGCTGTGTGGCTTGGGCGTGATGAGTGTGGTCCTGTGTCTGCTGTGCATGTGTGCCAGCAGCAGCAGTACACTGATCCATGCCATCCTCAGCACATACACTGTACCCCCTGGACATGTGGATACTGCTGTGCACATGTGTGTGTGTATGTCTGTGTGTGTGAATGCATCATTGCCACCCTCACAGGTGCGCTTCACTGTGGCACTGTTGCGGTAGAGTGCCCTGTAGTGTGTATCTGGGTGTTTGGGGTGTGTGTGTGTAGGGTGGGGTGCCAGCCATGTATTACCCACCTGTACTACTCACCTGCAGTCCCTGAAGTGCTCCTTCACAGTGGTGTCCCTGTGCTTCTGGGCCCTGGTGACCAGCCATGGGTCTCGACGTGGCAGTGGTGCTTCATCATGCCACCCCTGAATCGCAGCATCATTGTCCCCCTCCTCATCCTCCACCCTGAAACTGTCACCCTCCTCGGCTCAGACAGCTATTCCATGGTCAATGGCCATGTTGTGCAGTATACAACAGGTCAGTAATATGCTGCAGGCCTTCTCTGAGCTATATTGTAGGGTACCACCTGACTTATCCAGACACCGGAAGCGCATCTTCAGCATGCCAAATACACACTCGATGCTGGTGCGCATAGCGTTAATGTGTGTCTCGTTGTACTGCTCCTCTGCTTCTGTTCCAGATCAGTGGAAGGGTGTCAGTAACCAGGGTCAGAGGGGGTATGCCACATCACCTGTGGGGTGCAAGTGCAGGCCGTTGCTCCATTGCATACTTGTGTATAGTACCCTTCCCCCTGCACCATGGTGCACTGGTGTGACTGCCAACTGTACACCCTGGTCCCTGTGTTGACTGTTCTTGGCCACCTACATCCCCCTCATGACTGATACTGCCTGGCAAGGTTGCACACGTCTGCCCACACCTGCCTGTGCTTGCAGCCATGACTGCCTGCCATGTCCCCATCCCCATTGTCTGCCCATGACTGCCCAGCAGTCAACCATGCATGGCTGCATGTGATGTGTTCTCCCCTGCAACTCATGCCAGCTGTTGCACTGCAATCCACCTCACATACTTTGCTGTTCTGCTACACTGTTCCCCTGTGAACATGGTTCCATTGGTGTCCCCTCCTCCATTTTCCCACCTGTGCATATCCCCCTGTGCATTTTGTATCATGGCACTCACACACCTGCTCCATCTCCTTTTATATGTTGCACCATGGTGACTTATTCATGGGCAGTTCTGCTTGCCCCACCCACTTACAGGTTGGCCTCTGGGTATGTTCCCAGTCTCATACTGGTGGCAAAGGGCTGACTTGTGCTACATGAAGGCCTTGTGTGCACTCCCAGGGTGTGTGGTGCAGATATTGCTGATGCACACAGTGACATTTATGCCACCTGGCAGTTGACTGTGTGGTAGTCCTTGTGGTTGATGTATGTCATGGCATCCTCACCAGGTGGTGCATGGATTGCCACATGGGTGCAGTCAATGGCCTCTATGATGCCTGGCATGCATGCCTCCCTGTGGAACTGCTGCATGGCTTCTGTCTACTCTGCCTGTGTGCTTGGGAACTGGATGAATTCTGAAGCATGTGGGAGCAGTGCGGTGAGGAATTGTGTGAGGAGACAGGACGTGGACAGTTGTATATGCCAGTGATGTCTCCAGCTGGCCTCTGGAAGGTTCTCGTGGTGAGCAGGCACATTGTCGTTGTCATCTTGGTCTCCACTGATATGGCATGACCTCTTCCAGTGGGTGCCTGCATTTCATCATGGCACAGTTCACAGAGCTGCCTCAGAATTGCCCTGTTCAGGTAGTATCGGCCGACTGTTTCGGTGTCCATCAGCACTTCAAACGTCAGTCTAGTATGATATCGTCATGGGGCTGGCAGCCTATGGTGCCTTCCACCACCATGTTGCTGGTTCACCCATCTCCACATCCCCACTAACATTCCCATCATCAGGAATGGTGCTCCATCCATTCTTTTCCTCTGCTGCTGCTCTACTCCTGCTTGCTGCTGCTAATCTGTGATCAGCCTGCTGACGGCTTGCACTTAAGACTACTTCTTTTATACTTATCTTGACATTTGGCATTTGGTACTTGCGCTGTGGATACTCCTTATTTGTGCATTCATTTTGCTCTGTGAATAGCTCTGTGTTGTATCTGCAGTTACATGCCCCTTCAGGATGCGTCACATATCATTACTTTTGGTCTCCAGCGCATCCTGTTTGGCGCAGCGCATCCAGGTTGCACCGGGGCATCTATGCTGTCTGTGAATGGCTACATGGCACATTTCCAAGTTGTGCTGGCACATCTCATTTGCGCCCAGTGCATCTACTTTGTGAATCCTGCCCAATGAGTTTACAGCAAATGAGACAGCAAACTTGTTAAACAATTACTTCTGTACACTACCGGACATAAAAATTCCAGAGGCAGTGATAACATTTCTGTGATCTCTCACCAGACTTATGACAAAAGTCAAAGAATTCAATGAACCTCTCCTGAATAATCCACTCCTTAATTAATGCATCTCTGTGAACATATTGTAAAATAAGGACATTCTGTTCTGTGTGCAACACATTAGATGTGGCATCACATATTGCTGAGAAATAAATTGCCTCTTTTCTTTGAGACAGAATGGTGTCTAATACACAGTTCTCCACAAAAATAAACCCATTTTGAGTTTCCAAAGGTAAATAATGAGCCTGTAGTCTTTTTCCTTTCTCTTGGCTCTTCTTCACTTTCTCTAAGTATTCACACAATAGGAGATCATAGTGAGAAGTGAGAAATCCATTCTGCAGGCAGAGTGAGGTAGGAGGATATCGGGGACCTGGTTGGTGAGATCTGACAGTGGGCATGGGGCTGCCAAGACTCATCGTTGTCCTCCCAGGTGCCGGGGCATTTCACTTGTTTGGATCATGAGCGTGATTCCGGGGGCACGGACTTACAATGATATCCAGTGTGGGTGGGCGTGCTCCCACAACCTACCCACAGACATCCGCCATCACCCCACCCCTTTTCTTGATACATCCCTGGCTATAGCTCCCCCAGCCTCCACTGGGAGTCGCTGATGCCAGAGGACATGGAACCCACCCTCCCCAAGAGAGGAGAGCTGTCCTCTGGAGGCTCTATCCTCTCCTCCCTGACTGATCCCTGGCATCCCGAGCTCGCTCTTGAGCCTGGGCTGCTGGCATAGTGCAAGGTGTGGCGTCTGGCACCTCAACCATCAGCGTCACTGGGCCAAACATGCTCATGCATGATTCTGTGCTGAATGATGATTACATATTAAATAATGAATTAAATTTTGATTGTCGATCAAGTAATTAATTCAGCACAGACGCAGGCTCAGCAGCAGCAAGCAGCTTTATTGTGATTTTTAAGTAAATAAATGCAACAAGCAACTTATGTAGACACACGGTATTCATTTTTTTACAGGTTGAATAGACCCCACTGAATCACACCCAGCAGATCACTGACCAAATAAATAAAATAAGGCAGTGGCACACAGGCTCGGTGGCTACCTCGCAGAAGAAGAAAAAACATACGTTCATTACCTTCCCTTACCACAAGTGCCACCACCCTTAAGTCCTGACCTGAGCCATGAGTTGTTCACCACAAAAGTATGGAACTGGTCATTCCATCAAATTCATTAGTATTGACAAAGTGAGGGGAAATGTGAGAAGGGAGACTTGGATAATCTTATATTGTGGAAGGAGGAGTTCTGGACATTCAAGCAGGGTTAAATCAAAAAACTAATGGGTTTGAATGAAAGAGCTAGGTTATTGCATTTTCAAAAGGCTAATGCATTGTTCTTTATGATCTTATAGAATGTCCCCGAAAACAAAAAATGACATATGAACAGCATAGAATTAAGGTGGAGTCTATTGAAGTCTACACTACAGAAACAGAAAACGATGGCAGAAAAAGACCATAGGTCTATCTAGTCTGCCCAGAGTTCCCCATCTGCTCCAGGACCTATTGTCCATGCTGGGCATTATCCCTCCTGGTCCACCCACTACTCCTCTCCTAACTGTTACTGACCTGAACGGCCACCAAGCCCTTCACTTTGTCCAAGCCATGCCTGAAACCATTTATCATCATGGCACCCTCCACTTCCACCTCCACCTCCACTGGCAGGCTTTTCTACAGCTCCACCACCTTTTTGTAAAACAGAATATCCTCACATTCCTCTTAACCCCCCTTCCCAGTTTCCACTCATGACCTGGGGTTCTTAACTCTATAGTTCACCACAATTCATCTTGTTTATTCCCTTCAGAAACTTGACGGTCTCTACCGTATCCCCCTCTCTCACCTGCTCTCCAGTGAGTATGTGTTCAGTGCCTTCAGACAGTCTTCATAAGATCTGTGCTAGTGGCCCTGAATAATCTTGGTCACCCTGCATTACACTGTATATAGCCAGTCTCTGTCCTTCCTTAGGTGTGGACACCAGAACTGGGCACAATATTCCAGGTGTGGCCTCACGAGTGACCTACTATATGCAGAAGTAGTAGAATCTCATTTTTCCTGCTATCAGTATCTCTTCTAATACACCCCAGCATCCTATTAGCCTTATTATAGGCCTTGTTATACTGGCTTGATTGTTTGAGGGAGTCACGGATGATAACTCTCAGGTCCTTTTCCTGTGTTGTAATACTCAGTTTAACCCCTTCCATCCAGTACTCTGTCCTGTTTTTTTTTCCCATAGGTGCATAACCTTGCACTATTTGGCATTGAATTTCAACTGCCAAATCTTAGAACATCTCTAAAGCTTTAGTAGATTCCACTGCATCTCCCTGATCCCTTCATCACCATCCACCCTATAGCAGAGCTTTGTGTCGTCTATAAAGAGACACCGCTTGCCCCAGATGCCATCTCCAATGTCTCGGATTAACATTTAGAAGAGGACAGGAACAAGAACTAATCCCTGTTGCACCCAACTTGACACCTCTCTTTCCTCCAATTTGAATCTTTTTACCACCACTCTCTGTTGTCTCTCCTTCAACTAGTTTTCTATCCATTTCACAATTGCCCCTAGCTGAACCCAGGTCTTTCAGCTTCTTTAGCAATTCAGGAACACTGGTTTACCGTGACTCAGAAAGGGCAAATTCCATTTTGCAGATTGGGAAAACTGTTGTTGTCACTGGTGTCTGCAAAGCAGAAATCCATTTTTACTGGTGTTTTGTTTTGTGCACTTTATTTGTATGCTGCTAGCATGCATTTTAGCGCATTTGACTCCACTATTGCACATCCATCTATTCTTTTACCGATTACAATTTATTTCAATAGTTGCAAGATGTGGCGACGGCAGCAGCACTATGGCCCTCATCCCTATAGTGTGGAGGTGGCATCAAGAGCACTATGGCCCCCATCCCTTAAGTGTCATGGCAGCAGCAACAGCTGGCCTTTAAGATGGTGGCCATGCTGAGCTAGCCGTTGAGAGCAGCAGCAACCAAATTAACATTTTGTTCTTTTAACTTTATTGTTTCATTTTGTTTTGATATATTTACTTCAGTTAAGTTAGTAGCAGTTTAGGTATGGTTACGATAGTGAGTTAGTTAGACTTAGGAGCATGTTCGGGGTTAGGTCAGATAATTAAAATGGAGTTGCAATAAGTTTAAATGGAGTCTCCTGACTCATTTCATCTCCATTTTTTCATTTTTGTAATTTATCCCATTGTTTTGCCTTACACTGGTGTATGATCGGATTGCCTTTTTTCATCTAATGTGGTCCCATAGTAACTCACCATTGTTCCGGTGAGGTGAGGTGTTTGGTGGTCCAGATAGAAGAGGAAGGAGACATGGATCATGTGGTGGAGTCTGTGGAAGAACTGAGAAGTCCAGAGGATTGTTTTGTCTGGAACCTTTGCTTCGGGGGTCCTGCACTCTGGGAGTTGTGAGAGGAATTGGGCTAAGACCGGAATCATCAACTGGTCCTTTTAACCAGAGGGAATAAGGAGTTGGGAGAGTCCCTGGGATTTAAGGTTCATGGATCTGTTCTTCTGTGGCCTACTGGGGTGAAACTGGGGGGCTCCTATCTGGTTGATAGGTGTCCACTGAGGCTGTGGCCATGCAGGAGCTAAGGTTCGCTGCCCACCGAAGAGTGGATGGTAGTGTGCTGCTGAATGTTCCTAGACCTCCTGAGGAGTGGGCTGGTGGACTGACTACTGCCAGGGGCCAAAGTTGCAGTCATGGGATTCTGTGGTGGCATCCTCTAGCTGGATATATTTGGGGCTCTCTTGGATTCCCTGACCCAATGTTCCTGCTTAATTCCCAGCTCAGCTGGGATAGTGGCTGTCTTGAGGGAAGATCACACAGAGAGAATGTTCTCACTTAGTCCTACTATCTTCACTGCTGGAGCGAAGGTGGACAGTTGGAGCGAATGGTGGACTTCATGATGGACTTCTCATGAACTCTCCCTAAAGATCTGAGCTCCATTTCTTTTCTTTTGTTGGGACCACAAATTGAATGGTGTGAGCAGAGACAGTGCCTGTTAAAACTGTGATTGTTTAATTATTATCTGCTGACTTTTTCACCCTGCCTATGTGAGAGGTAGGGCCAGGGAACAGTCTTTTTGTTTGTCTTCCAGAGAGGTGGGAGCTCTTCGGCCTCATAACCCACTATCAAGAGATTTAAGTGACTACTCTTTTGAACTGTGTTATTTTTTTATGCTGCCATAAACATTTTAATACTTTCATTCTTTGAGGGCTTGGTTGGGGGGATTGTGTGTTTGGGTTTTGGGTGGGTTAGGGTAGTCAAAGAATGGTTATTTGTATGGTGTGTAGTTTTGGCTGGAATTTAGAGTGTTGTGAGTTGTGGAGTATGAGTTTGGAGTGTGTGTAGTGTGTTGTATAGGATTGTTGTGTTTTGGTTATTGTTAGTTGTCTGATTCCTGCTGTGGGTGACTGGGATGTGTTAGGAAGGCATCAAGACAGTCAGGCATTATTCCCCCTGCAGGCTTGAGGACCTCCACCTGTTTGACTGTTCCCCATTACCAGGTGCAATATATATAAAAGATGTTGTGCTTTGGGGTTAGTCAGGAGTGGAAGAAGAGGGGGGGTTCTGGGCTGGGTGGGAGCATGGAGAGGGGTGGTCGGATTAGGGTAGTGAGGACAAGGAGACGCCCTGGGGTGAAATGGGACCAGGATGTGGGTCCTCCCTGCCTGGTTCCTGTACCAAAGGGCTCTGCTGTGAGCAGGCAGGTGGCACGGTCTTCCTTAATAGTTCATCCTACCCCAGCGGTGTCGTGCAATGCCAGATCTATTAAAACCAAGACTGTTATAGTTGCAGATCTTGTTGGTACCTCTGATCTGGTGTGCATCACCAAGACCAGGCTGGATGGAAATGCAGGCCCAGTATTGGCCTCAGCTGTTCCAGTCCGGTACTCTGTGATACACCACCCAAGGTTGGATCATTGGGGGGGGGTGTAGCCATCTGTTTTAGATCAGAACTGGGCCTTGTGGATGTGCCAGTAGGGCCCACCAGATCCTTTGAGTGTATTGTGAGTGCGGGTGTGGAGAGCAGGATACTTCTCATCTACCGTCCACCCGGGATGGGAAAGAGTTCCTGCAGGAAGTCATGGACTTCATTGTCGATGTAGTTTTAGGATCCCGCAGATGGTTAATTCTGGGGGATTTCAATGCCTGGGTCAAAGATGAACTCTTGAATTTTGGAAGACACTTTCTCCAGATTATGACTTCGCTGGGCCTCACACAGGTTGTTACCTCCACAACCCATATTTGTGGTCACTCATTGGACCCAGTGTTTCTCCTGGGGGTGGAGACCTCTGACTTGGTGGTGGAAACAGCATTTAAACCAACAAATTCTATGCAGGGAGCTCAAAATTCCATTTCGACAAAAATCCACTTGACAACTTGTAGTTTTCTCACTCTTTTTATTTTATTAGCAGTCCCCTACATTTCACTCCTCTGAGCTTGTTCAAGGGGAATTTAATATTTGTTTTAACAGAAAAAAGATTTTTTCAATAAAACACTTATTGTTTAAATCCGTTTTCCAAAAATTCTCATAATATCATATATTTTTTTCAGGAACAAATGTCAGGTATTTACCATTAAAATTTCTGTTGCTGCTTTTTTCTACTGTGCAATAATGCCATCAGTCTCAGACCAAGCTCTCTACATAAATAAACAAACAAAAAAGGTTTTTAGGCACAGAATAAATGCAGACCATGGAATCAGTGCTTTCATTTAACTTCAGTAAATACTTGAAAACCACATAACTACACACATTCCTCAAGAGCCAAAAATATTTTTTATTGAATTTGCATTTTGTATTTCAATAAAAAGCGCAACAGCATTTATTTTTTAGGTTCCAACCCAATGGTACTGGTACTGCAATGAAGAAAGGGCTTTTTTTAATTTTATAGATCAATTGTAAATTGTTTGTTCTTTTTTAACTTCAATAAGAGCTTGAAACTACATCACCACTCACATACCTCGAGTGCCAAAATATTTTTATGCAGAGGGACTTGCTCTTCAAATTCTATTAACAGACTACTGGCATTTCTCTTTACTTTTAACTCAATTGTACTGCCCCTGTAACATATAAGGGACTGGTTTTAAGCATTGTGCTTCAATTATTGTTCTTTTTGCTTTTATTACTAAAACAGGTCTCAATTTACCTTTCTTTTATCAGAATGAACTTGTATCTCAGCCAAAGCTCTCGCAATTCAAATGGCTCCTTGCATGAAGCCATAATGCCATTTCTAGAATGCTTGAAAGCTCTCGAGGAGTGTCTCATTCGAGTCTGCTTGGAATTACCGCCAGAGTGACGTATCACTCCCTGTACCTCTTGCACTGCGAGGGTGCTGCTTAACAACTGTGCACTCTACCCCCTGTGATCAGGAGGAGGAAACTACTTTTCCAAGCAGGCTCTTAGCAATAATTACCATGGCCTGTGTATAACAGTTTTTTTTGTAACTCAAAAAAACAATATTTTTTATCAGCCATTACTGAGCTGCAGTGGACCCTTAACCAACACATAATTTCATAAAATCATTATATATAATCAGTATTGGTTTCCCTATAAATGAGCCAAGCTCTGGGGGTGGGGGAAGGTGGGATTAGGGCCTACACCCGACTCCATCTCTCTCTCTCTCTCTCTCTCTCTCTCTCTCTCGTGTATCAGCCCTGTGTCTGCCCCTCCAAGCACTACAACCAAAGAAACCGCCCCAATTAAATCCCAACAAATTGCTTTTAAATCAGAAGAAATAGACCTCCACAAACTCAGCCTGCTACACAGTGAAACATCAAACAAATGAGCCCACTTATTGCCACCAAAAACAGTTTTCAAACTTCCAACAGCCCCAAAAGACAATACCCCTCTAGCCCCTTAGAAGTAGCAAGAAAGAAAATAAATAACCTACCAAGTAAAATCCACAAGAAACCATGTAAAAACAACAAGAAGGAGCTATTGTACTGGAACAGATCTGCCCCCTTCCCCTTCCAGTTACTTCTGAGAAGCCAAAGCAACTGACACCACAAACCTGATTCAGCTCTGCCTCCAGTTAGTCAGCTGAGTGAGACCTGGCCAGACCATTACCACCCTTCCCCCACTATGCACTAAACTTTGCAGCTAGTGAAGCCAGCAAAAAGGAATCAAAATTCCACTCAAAGCCCCCCAAAATAGGTTTGCAACCAAAGGAAACAGGTCTCCAATTCAAACAGCTTCACTAACAACATATCAAAATAGGCTTGAAATTAACAGATATAGGTTTCCAATTCAAA
The DNA here is from genome assembly GCA_016271365.2 of Neoceratodus forsteri. Lineage (NCBI taxonomy): Eukaryota > Metazoa > Chordata > Ceratodontiformes > Ceratodontidae > Neoceratodus > Neoceratodus forsteri. The sequence goes on along the minus strand of CM057459.1, from coordinate 796,614,234 downwards.
GAAAATGCCCCAATTAAATCCCACCAAATAGGTTTTAAATCAGAAGAAATAGGCCTCCACAAACGCAGCCTGCTCCACAGTGAAACATCAAACAAATGAGCCCACTTATAGCCACCAAAAACAGTTTTCAAACTTCCAACAGCCCCCAAAACAATACTCTGCTAGACCCTTAGAAGTAGTAAGAAGGAAAAGAAATATCTACCAAGTAAAATCCACAAGAAACCATGTAAAAACAAAAAGAAGGAGCTACTGTACTGGAACAGATCTTCCCCCTTTCCCCTTTCAGTAACTTCTGACAAATTACGAGACTTTTGTAAACCCTCTTTACACCCGGGGTTACTAGAACTTGCAAGATCTAGTCATAGGCAGGGAAGGCAGCTTGTGAAACTCCAGTTAAATGGGTTTCACACTGTCTCACTCTGTTCTCAGTCACAGCTGAGACTTGAGAGATGACATCACCATAGAACTGTCACAGCTACATAAGCCACATTGGAATCTGCAGCTCAGGGAGTGAGTTTAGAACTTTGGGAGTTTTCAAAGCCATTCTTCTGTTTACCTCCCAGGAGGAAGGAGCTTCAGTTTACCTTTTGAAAGTGGAGGAGACCGCTGTCCAGGTCTCAGTGCCCCCTCCCTCTGGGGGGGGGTGGAAGAAAAGTTCCTCTGTGGATGCCAGGGGCAATCCCCTATGTCCACTATGGAAGAAAGCTGTCTGTTTTTTCAGTTCTGTTCTTGTATAACAGTAAAAGGATGTGGTACTTCACCTGTGGTGCACCTGCAACAAATGGGTGAGTGTTTTGCCCCATTTGAAGGGGCAAACCAATTGTTTCATTAGTTTGGAAATATAAAGGAAGTTGGAATGTGGACTGCTATTTGGGAGGACTATTTCAACTAGGACAAACAAATGGAGCAGTCAAAAAGTCTAGATTTGAATAAAGCCACACTGAAAAATCCCAATCCTGGTTCTGGACATTACAGTTATTGCTTCCTGTAGTTGGATTTACTTGGGTGCCCCTGTGCAGAGTAGCCAAACCTAGGTCCTTGTGCCAGAATTCATCCTCCTGAACCCAGGTCCCCACCAGGTATTGTTGCCAATGCCAACAGCATGCCACCTGGGTCATATTTAGTAAAAAGGCAGGGGTGAGGGGTTACAAAAATGGAGGCACCGCTTTGGATTTGTTCGGGAAGGAAGGTGCTTGGGCAAGTAGGCTAGCATTTTGGCTATCTGGCAGTCGGTAGCCCAAAAAAGTTGAAGCAATTTCCCTACCGTGTTGCTGTGTGCTGTGAATCTTGTGCTGCTGTTTAAAAAATGCCAACTGTTTACCAAGGAGCTGTAAAGCCAAAGAGTGTGTCCTTGTCCTGCATCATCAAAATTGTTTACAGCGTTTTTGTCAGTTTTAAAATGAATTTATGTGAAGAAAAGTGTGGAAAACTAGGGGTAGCAACAGAGAAATTATGCCCTGGACGTTGGAAATGCTTTCTGTTCAATGCTAGAGACTGCAGAGTTAATGGCAATGTTATATGGTTGAAATGGGCTCCCGCCGTGGAGTCAGTTGAAGAAAAAAAAAAGTGCATTTTTACAGTTTCAATTTGCCTGCTCAACGATTGCCGTGAGGAGAGGAGCCCTCGCGAGGAAGAAGAGGCTCATTTTCATGGCGTCGTGTGGTAGGTCAGTTTGCTATTAGTCCCGCCCCTCAGCCAGCTCTTCTGTGACTGCTTCAGCATTCGAGAGGGAGACAGAGAGTAGTGCATGCACTGGCAGTGGAGGAGCATCGCAAAGGATTTCAAAGTGCTGTAAACAAGTAAAAAAGTGACTTTTAAGTTTAAAATCGGGCTCAACCCGAAAATCGATCGTGGGATCAATGAATATTGTGGTTAAAATGATGATCGCGGAGACTGCCCGCCCGTTTGCATTCTGAGGCCTTCAAAATCTGGCTGCAGGCCATTTTACCCCATCGCAGCAAGTTGCTACAAATAACAGTGAGTAAACAATTTAAAACTGCTCAATCAGTGATTTTCAGAAAATGCCATATAAATGTGTGTGCAGCTGTATAGTCGCTTTGCAAGTAGCGATTGTGTGATGTCCTGCTGGTAAGTGCAAGTCTGTAGCCTCAGTTTAAAGTTTGCAGCCAGAGAGAGACTGTGGGTTGTAAAAAAGTGCAACACTAGTAGAAGCAGGCAATCCTGTGCTGAAACCTGAAGTTTTTAAGGGACTGTAATTAAATGAATGTTGCCAGCATGTGAAAAGTCCAAGGAAAATCCTGTAAATGTGTGAACAGCCAGATCAGAGCAAATTGTGCAGTCTGAGTAAAAGTTATCAGTAGCTGATGTAAATCGGGTGCGCAGTGGCTTGACCCAGAGTCTAAATGTTGATGCACAGGAGTGCTGCCGTCGCCATTACAGGATGGGGTAGTAAAGTAAACACAGCAGCAGAGGAGCCATTTTAAAGCTACAGAGTGTGTTCATCAAAGTGGGATGTTCAGTTACAGTGAACTTTTGTTTGTTTTTCTGCAGTTATGGCCTCAGGACCAGCTCGTTACCAGGATCATGCCCTGGTTGCAGTAACAGCAGCAGTAAATAGACTGAGATATTGAAAAGTGTTGCTATGGGGGACAACTCCCTCCTGATGTGGTAATTCCTAATTATCCAGTGCGTGTATGCCAGGTGTGCTTGAGTGCTGGAAGAGATGTCTTTATGATTCCTCACTGTGCTGGATGTCTACAAAAGTATGGCTTGTATAAAGCACCTCCAATTCGTTTGGTTCCCACATGGACAAAAATTCAGGAATCTGCAGTTGGCAGCACACAGCATCAGGCAGAGCCTGTGGAGGAAGGTCCCTTGGGGGAGTGTGGCACAAAGCTAGAGGGTGAGGAATTAGAGACTGAATCTGAAGTTTAAGTTTTGGATGCTGGATCTCAGAAAGGAAGTTCGGATAAAGCATCAATAGATCCCTGGGTGGGGGGGGGGCCTAGCCCAAGTCTCGCAGGTGAAGATGAGATGCAGGAGGCCTTTGAATGGGAGGCGTCGACCTCTGCTCCTAGTGATGAATGGATAGTCTTGGGGGTGAGAACGATTGCTCACTCCTGGGCTCAGATCCTCAGTGAAGAGGAAGATGAGGGGGAACCTATGTGGCCTTGTGAGAAAGGAACGGGTACACAGCCTCAGGATCTTGCCTCGGAAGAATGTGTTCAAGAAGGTGGTGATGCCACTGCCCTGGCTTCACCAGAAGAAGAAGTCAGGGGTCCATTTTTAATTTCATTGAGGATGCGAAGCTGGCAGAACCAGGACTGGCCACCCCCAAGCCAGGCCAGCGGTCTCAGATTGACCAAAGCAAGTAAAGAGGAGAGACTGGTTCATAGAAAGGCCAATGAGATCTATGGTATGACCTTTCCTACCTTTCCTCAGAGAGTCTGGGAGGAGATTGAGAACTGCAGGAAATCCTGGATCTGGGATGAAGCAATGAAACATGTGCAACCTGGGGCTAACCAACATGTAAAAAATAGACTGTTCCACGAAAAGTATACACAGTGGAAGAGAGGCAGGACACTGTTTGTGGACAGAGTGAGAATAGTGGATGGAGAGGGACGTGAAGTCTCCCACTGTGTGAATTATGTGCGTCCAGACGGGGTAATAATTCAAGCTCCTGACCCCCGGTACTATTGGCCTCAGTGCAAGGACCTCCCAGTAATTAAGCCCGTGCCTACACATGGAGAGCCGAGCAGTGGTAGTCAATACTGCCACATCTATACTGTGAAGTACCCTTATTGATCCGCCAATATAAATAACCAAGGACTCAGGAGCTCCACATTCTTCAGTCTACAGTGTACTGTCTTGTTCAGCAACCATCTACTGGCCCACCAGATGACTTCAGATCCTGAGAGGACACCAGCCCAGCTGTTTCCTGTTCATCGCCTGGTAATCGGATGACGTCGGATCAGCTGTTTTCTTTTTGTTCCTGTTCTAAGGTTCCTTTTCCAGATGTGCCCTCCTGTGTTCCCAGAAGATGTCTGCCCAGCTGTACCAGAAGAAATGCTGCATGGGAGAGTCTTCGGCTGCGGTGCAGGTCGGTGCCTAGTCTTATACTTCAAGAGGCTGGTAAGTCCGCAAAACCCTTTTTCTATCTTTATGACATTGCAGTACACACCCTACACTACAGACTTCAAAACTGTGTGAACTGTCCGCAAAGACTCTCCCCTTTGGGACTTTGGCCTTCTAGAACTGTGTTTCATGGGGCTCTGGCCCAGGAAAGACTCTTTATTGGACTAGCCTTCAGGTTTTGTGGTCACTGGTTGGGACTTTTAGGGCACTCCATCCCCCCCAAATGTGCATTCTAACCAATGTCATCAATGTACTCTAATGTAAATACTGTGTTTTTCTACCTTTTTCTAAAAAATTATTTTTTGGGATTGTTCAGTGTTTTTCCTGCATGGTAAGGGTTGTTGTTGTTGTTGTTTAGGTAGACTGTGTATGCAGATTAGGAGTGTGTTTTGTTTTTGTCTTTTCTTACAGGTGTTCCTGGGAAGACAGAAGAGAAGACAAGAAGAGGAGAAGGGGCTCATCGGAGTTTCTCGTCTGTGTTTTATTGTGTTAGAATTTAAAGTGCTGTTTAGTAGTTGCAGGTTGCCCAAGGTCGGGGAGGTCCCCAGGTTTTGTTTTTGTTTAGGATGTTATGTTAGAGGCAGATAGATTTTCCCTAGAGGGTTAGGGGAGATGGACAGGCTGTGGCCCTGACCTGCAGTAGGGGCCGCAGTGCTGATCTATCAGGGCTATGCTCTGGACGGTTCTACCAGAGCCACTAGGTGTCCATAGTAAGTGGATAGTGTAGAGGCTGACATGTCAGCTATAGGCCTCTAGGCCCTTAGTGTTGCCTGCTGTGCTTGCACATGGTAGGAGGGGGGCCTGATCACCCCCCTCCGCAGGTAGCACATAGGGTGGGATGGCCTAAGGCCGGGTGCATAATGACTGGGGACAGTCATTTTCCTGGTCAAGGGCGAGTGTAACCCCCTTGTTAACCGGGGTTACTAGAATCCCAGTAAGACCTAGTCGTAGGCAGGGAAGGCAGCTTGTGAAACTCCAGTTAAATGGGTTTCACACTATCTCACTCTGTTCTCAGTCACAGCTGAGACTTGAGAGAGATGACATCACCATAGAACTGTCGCAGCTGCATAAGTCACATTGGAATCTGCAGCTCAGGGAGTGAGTTTAGAACTTTGGGAGTTTTCAAAGCCATTCTTCTGTTTACCTCCCAGGAGGAAGGAGCTTCAGTTTACCTTTTGAAAGTGGAGGAGACCGCTGTCCAGGTCTCAGTGTCCCCCTCCCTCCAGGGGGGGTGGAAGAAAAGTCCCTCTGTGGATGCCAGGGGCAATCCCCTATGTCCACTATGGAAGAAAGCTGCCTGTTTTTTTCATTTCTGTTCTTGTATAACAGTAAAAGGATGTGGTATTTCACCTGTGGGGCACCTGCAATGAATGGGTGAGTGTTTTGCCCCATTTGAAGAGGCAAACCAATTGTTTCATTAGTTTGGAAATATAAAGGAAGTTGGAATGTGGACTGCTATTTGGGAGGACTATTTCAACTAGGACAAACAAATGGAGCAGTCAAAAAGTCTAAAGTTTTAATGGATTTCAAGTAATGCTGTAGAGGGGGTGCTTCAGGTCATCCACCGTTTAATCTACATGTCAAAGTTTGAAGTTTATGTTTGTCCAGAGAAATGGCCGGGTATGGGCTTTGGGAGCTGGAGGTGGGAACACCCCTCATCTTTAGTGACCAGGTCCACCTGTACGGATTTCTTCTGTGATTTGCTACTTGCCTCATGTGCCTGGCCAGTGATGAGGTGGGTACCCAGGCGTGGGTCACAACTTTGGAAAATCTCTCTAGGAGTCGCAGACTCTATGTGGTGTGGAGAACCACAGCTTGGGAAAATATACTCCTTGTGTGGTGGGAGTCTCTCTGAGTAAAGTTTGGGTTCATTCTCAAATGGACCGTCAGTCAAGTGGCCAGCAGGGGAGCCAGGCCAGTCGGGCTGTGTATCCAAAGCGCATGCAAAGTCTGGGCTGAGTGCCTGGTGGGTCCAGAGCCAGACAATGTAAAAATGTGTTCATTCTACAAATGGACCGCCTTTAGTCTCTATCTGCATATACAGTAAACGCAGCCCCTTGGGGGACCATACAATGCTTTGTCATGCGTCAACTAGATTTGAATAAAGCCACACTGAAAAATCCCAGTCCTGGTTCTGGACATTACAGTTATTGCTTCCTGTAGTTGGATTTACTTGGGTGCCCTTGTGTAGAGTAGCCAAACCTAGGTCCCTTGTGCCAAGTAACCTCATCCTCCCCGAACCTAGGTCCTTACCAGGTATTGCTGCCAATGCCATCAGCATGCCACCTCTCATTTTAGTAAAAAAGGCAGGGGTGAGGGGTTACATTTGCATTGAATCTAAGCTGCCATACATTTGACCATTCCTCCAACCTTGCCAAGTCCCTTTTCATCCTTTCCACTCCATCTTGTGCATCAACCCTATTGCAGATCTTTGTGTCATCTGCAAAGAGACATACTTTTCCTTCCAGTCCCTCTGCAATATCACTTATAAAGACATTAAAAAGGACTGGCCCCAGTACTGAACCCTGCGGTACCCACTAGTATCCCCTCTTTCTTTACTGTGGACTCCATTTACTATTACTCGCTGTGTCCTGTTGTCCAGCCAGTGTTTTACCCAGGCTACCACCCTGGGACCCACTCCCAGGCTGGCTAATTTGTTTGTTAATCTTTTGTGTGGGACTGTGTCAAATGCCTTGCTAATGACAAGGTAGGCCATGTCCACAGCCCCTCGCTGGTCTACTACTTTGGTCACCCAGCCAAAGAAATCAATTAGATTTGTCTGACATGACCTTCCTGCTGTGAATCCATGCTGCCTTGGGTCCTGTGCCCCACTGGCCTCTAGGTACTCAACAATTCTTTCCTTTAGAAGTGATTCCATCATTTTCCCTACCACTGAGGTCAGACTGACAGGTCTGTAGTGTTCTTCCTCTGTCTTGCTCCCACTTTTGTGAAGGAGAATCACATCCATCCTCCTCCAGTCCTCAGGTACCACACCATCCTCCCATGACTTATTAAAAAGGGTAGTCAGTCACCAGTTCAGTGGCGTTGAGGGCTGAGGCACTGGTTTCCTTGCCTCGTGCTTCACTGGTGACCCATGTTTGAGAACAAGCTTGGGCCTCAGGGGTCAGCAGGGATGTAGAAGGATCGAGCATCTGACAGACTGCTCTCCTTCTCTCGGAGGGGGTATCCTAGGGGTCAGCACAAGACTAGCCCCTAATGGAGGCAGGGGGTTGGTGCACCAATGCCTCAGATGGGAACACAGAGGAGGTAGGCGCTTGGGGTAGGGCGTATGGATGCGTGCGCACTGTCCCCTAAGGCGTCATTGCATGCCTCATCTCAGAGGAATCACCAGAAAAAAAGAAAATGGTCTGGGAGCAGCAAGAATGAAGCCGGTCCCCGTAGGCACCGCCACTGTAATTGGCAGCCACCTCCAGCACTGGATTTGTGCGTTTGGAGGGTTGAGGAGATTCCCGTCACCCTACCATGGGGAATATAGCCGTGGGGCAGCTGGGGACAGGCTGGGGGAACCGGGATAGATGTACCGCCGCCCGACCAGGAGAAGCATAAATAAATTAAGTAAAAAAAAAAAAAAAAAGGGTAGTCAGTGGTGTTACTAGTTCTTCCCTTAGTTCTTTTAGAATTCTGGGGTGGATCCCAATAGGCCCCATTGCTTTATCCACATTCAGTTTTAAGAGTTCTTTCAGAACCATTTCTTCTGTGAAAGGTCTAATATCAACCCCCCTATTCAGAGTGCTTCTATTGACTGGATTAGATATCTCCCCCTGCTTTTCCATTGTGAATACTGAGCAGAAGTATTCCTTCAGTACCCCTGCTTTTTCACTGTCACTCTCTGCCCAACCACCTTCCTCTTTATTCAGCCTCAGTATCCGTGCCTTAGTCTTTCTTTGCTCCCTAATGTACCTATAAAAGGTTTTATTCCCCTTCTTAACTGAGTTGGCTATCTTTTCCTATGTTTGGGCCTTTGCTAGTCTGACTGCCTTCTCCACTTTCTTCTGCTTTAACTAGTACAGTTCTCTGTCCTGCTCCTTCTGTATTTCCTTATACTTCCTGAATGCTATCTTTTTCTCCCTTACCTTCCCCGCCACTTCTTTTGAGAACCATAGTGTTTTTTTCTTTCATTTTGATTTATTTGCTTCACACAAAGGCTTGTTGCCTCTGTGATGGTAGTTTTGATGTTTCCCCATTGTTGCTCCACTCCACCTTCTTGCCTGTTAGCTAGTGCTTTTCTGAGGCACTCTCCCATTTTGACAGAATCAGCCCTCCTGAAGTCCAGTACCTTCACTTTTGAATGGCTTGACTCTACAGCTAAGTTTATCATGAACCAAACTCTTTGGTGGTTGCTTGTTCCCGGATAGCTACCCACTTCAAGACAGGAGAACTCTCTCTGTCCCCATTTGAGAGTACCAGGTCTAAGATTGCTCCATTCTGAGTGGGTTCCAAAACTAGCTGTCTGAGGCATGCCCCCTGTAGGGCATCAAGAATGGCCCTGCTCTTGGATGTGGCTGCAGCAAAGGTGCTGTAGTTAACATCTAGCATATTCAGGCACCCTCATCAGCAATATCTCCCCTTTCTCTGCCATCCTAAGGATGGCTTCTATCAATTCCTTGTCCATTTCCTCCCTCTGAGATGGGGTCTGTATACAACCCCTGTGCAGATTGTGGTGTCATTTCTAGTCTCTAGGGTGACCCACAGTGCCTCCTCTCCTCCCTGTTTACCCTTTAGTTCTATTGTTTTGATATCTTCCCTTATACAGAGAACTTCTCTTCTTCCTTCCCTGTCCCCTCTGTAGATTGTGTACCCTGGTATGTTGACATCCCAGTCATGGTTCTCTGTGTACCATGTTTCTGTGACTGCCACGATATCCAGTCATTCCTCTTCCATCAAAGCCACCATTTCAGGGAGCTTTTCACCTAGACTACGGGCATTGGTACACATTACCCTACATTTTTTTATGGCTTAATTTATTTTGCCCCATCCCTGTCCTTACTGCCTTTGTCTTTTTATTTTATTTTTTTTTATTTATTTAAGAATCAGTTTACAACCTTTGAGCCAGAGGCTCGTTTACAAAGGTACTTCGTCACATAAAGACATACATTGCGTTTCAGTTACATAGCAAAGATTTGCCAAAAATCAGTAGGCATTCACCAGAGGTGCCACGTCACTTGTGGTCAGACAGATACAATTGGTGCATAGGTACATGTAATCGATAGCAGGTATTAAACAAGTTGGTATCAAGTGAGCAATTCTGGTAGATAAACATTGAAACAGCTGGCACTGGCCAGGTTAAACCTAGGCATGGTGGACATGGAAGTGGTGGAGGGATGGTTGGTGAGAGCTGCCGGGGCATTGTCAGGAGAGAAATAAAGAGGTGGAGGCTATGTTCAGAGACAGAAGCAGTTACGAGTGCTGAAGATGTGGTTCCAGAACTGCGGTTTGAATGTGGAGATGGTGATGGCATTGGTGATGGTGGCAGGAGAGAGTTAAACCAGGTTGGGGCTCTATAGCTGAAGGACCTCTGGCCACAGCTGGTTTCTTGTTCTGGGGACCTTTAGAGTGGTCTTGTAGGAAGACCGTGTTGCAATGGTGGGAGGGCTCTGGTGGATGGATGCTGTTACCCCAGGGGAGAGCCCGAGTAGGTTTTTGTGTGAGGAGCAGGTCTGGTATCGGAGCCCGTTCATCCAGGGTAAGCAGGTTAGCATCGACATATAGCTGACAGGTGTGTGTGTGTGAGTCTAGCACCAGTAATTAATCTGCACGCTTTATTCAGAGGTTAGGTGAATTTTGTTTAGTGCAGTGGTGTCGGCAGCACCGTATACTGGTGACCATAGTCTACAAGGGACAGAGCAGACGATGTAACGCTAGCGAAAACATTTGGAAGAGCAGCTTTATGGTGAATAGGATGCCAAGCCGTGTGTTGGTGGCGGATGTTAGGGTGTCGATGTGGGTGTGAAATGAGAGGCTGAATCAAAGGTAACCCCAAGGTATTTGTAGGAGCCGACTTGTTCCAGTGGTTGGTTGGTGCTTGGAAGGATATAGAGTGGGTGGTTGCTTGCTTTGTTTTGGGGTGTGAAAAGAGCATAGTTTGGTTTTCTTAAGATTGATGATGAGTCTGCTCCTTAAACCAAGCCTCGGCACTGTTGAAAGACTGCTGTAGGGAGTCCTGTAGGGAGATGGGATTATGGTGGGTGGCAAACAGGACAGCGTCGTCTGCATACAGCAGAATTTTGCCAGAGCATGCACTGGGCAGGGTGTTCAGATACAGTGAGAAGAGAAGGGGCCCAGGATGGAGCCTTGGGGACCCCAGAGAATGGGACGGGTAGCCGGAGAGTGTGCTATTAATCTTGACCACACTGGGATGCAGTGTCAAGATAGCTAACACCCACCATGCCAGGGGGCCAGCTGAGAGACCAGTGAGGCAGAGTGCATTCAGCAGCAGTGGATGGGAGACAGTGTCAGCCTTTGAGAGGTCAATGAACACTGCACCAGCTAGGAGCTGGTATCAAGGAGGAGTGTAGGAAGTTGGAGAATTCAATAAGGGCAGTGCTGGTACACTGTGACCCATACGGAAGCCATGTTGCTCTGGGCATAAGATGTTATGCTTAGCCAGATAATCAGTGATTTGAATGGCCACCACTTTCTCCAGGGCTTTAGAGAGGAGGAGGATGGAGATTGGCGGTAGTTGTTGGCCGACTACCTGTCGCCTCCTTTATGAATAGGTGTGATAATGGCTGTTTTCCAAGCTGTGGGGAATTGTCCCAGGCAGAGTGACTGGTTAATTAGGCTTGTGAGAGTGCAAGGACTTCATCTAGCACCAGCCTGAGGATGCTGGGGTCCAGTGAGTCACTGCGGGATTGTTGCCATTGAGAGCTTTGGTTAGGATGGGTCTGGCTTCCGGGTGGAAATCTTTCGTGGGAGGAAGCTGGGGTGCTGGAGGACAGGGGAGTTTGGCTGGGGAGGGTCAAAGAAATTACTAGGGAGGACTGAGCTAAGGTCAGTGAAAGTGGTATTGAACCAGTTAGCTATGGTGGCAGGCACGGTGGAGGTTGTGCCATTTCTAGTGAGCTGGGATGGGGAGTAAGCTTTACCATTGGGTTGTTTAATATTATCCCAGAAGGTCCGGGCTGAGCCTCAGGAGGAGGTAAAGGAGGCCTGGTAATGGTCTGCCTTGGCTTTCCTGATGGCCCATGAGCATTTATTCGGGCTGCATTGTATGCTTGCCTATCAGACAGGCGACCTGTTTCAGTGGCAAGGTGCCAGAGGTTATCCCAGATTCTAAGTAATTGTTGGAGGGCGGGCTAACCCAGGGTGCGTTCTGTTTTTGGACGGGTTTGGTTAAGGGTGCAAGAGATCACAGGCCATGTTGAGTTGTGAGTGAAAAAAGGTGAGGGGCAGTATCAATGTTGGTTGCCTGCTGAATGGGGACCAGTCTATCTGGGTGAGGAGTGCCTTAAGTTTCTTCAGCCCACCAGTGCGGAGGGGCTCCTGGAGGTGGTCTGGGCTTTGGGTTTGGGATTGGGGTTACCCAGTGGAATAGGATATGGGGTGTTCACTCAGGGGAGTCTGGGAGGTCCTGGATGTTTTGGATTTTATGGGGTCGGTTAGTTATAATAACATCCAGCAGGGTGCTGTACCACTCTTAGGGTTAAGTCTCGTGGGCTGGGTGACGAGTTGTGTCAGATCTTGGGCGCAAATGAGTCTCTGGTGGTGGATGAGGAGGTGCTGAGCCAATTTACGTTAAGGTCCCCCACTAGGATTTGTTCTGCCTTATGGTGGAGGTTGGCCAGGTAGTCTGTTAAAGATATTAGGGCTGGGTGCTGGTTCTTTGGGGAACATAGGCTGTGGTGAGATAGAGAGGCTCCTAGAGGGTCTGGGGTGAGTCTGAGGGTAAGGGCCTGGGCCCCATTTGTGAGGGCAGGGGTGGGGAGTGCGTGTCCAGGTATTGTGTCCCTGGTGTAGATTGCACAGCCACCCCTCGTTTGCCTACTCGGTCCTCCCGGTATAAGGTATAGCCTGGGAGGGAGACAAATGAGTCTGGAGTTGATTTGGACAGCCAGGTTTCAACCAGGGCTATGATGTCTGGTTGGTGGGCCAAGGCCCAGCACTGTAGGGCGTCAAATTTCTTCAGCAGGCTGCATATGTTCATGGAGGCTACTCGAAGACCAGTGGGCTGAGTGGGTGGATGGGAGGGCAGGACCTGGGTTGGGGTGTATGTTCCCGTTAGGAGTAGAAGGAGAGAAGTGCTCTGGTCAGAGGGAGGCTGATGGAGAGTTACGCGGGAGGCGGTATAATGGAATGAGGTTTGGTTGCACAAGGGGTGGGTGGAGAGGCAGAGAAGGCCTGAGTGATCAGAAGTGCAAGGGGCTGTGGGGAGGACAGGTGATGTCTGGAAGGGGGTGAGGTGGAGAGGAGCAAATGGGATGTGTGGAGGAGGGAGGTAGGAGCAGTGGTAAGGGAGGGGGGAGGACAGGAGGTGAGGTGGAACACTGGAGTAGTGAGGCTGAGGGTTCATAGGGACAGTGAGGTATGTGGAAGGCAAAGGGAGGAGGAGGAAGAGATGGACTGGTGAGCAGGGGATGCATGTGCATAGTTGGGAAGGTTGGTGGAGCTGAGTGGCGAAAGAATGGGGACTAGGATGAAGAGGAGATAGTAGTAGAGATCACCTCAGAGTCTAGTTGCTGCTATGGTGTGGTGGCAGCACATGTGCCTAAAGTGCACAGAGTACTGGGTTCAAGCCCTGATCAGGGCAATAGGAGAGCCAGACCAGTGGCTGCAGCAGCAGGGAGCTGGGCTCAGGTTTGTAGAAGCACCTAGACAACACTTTAGTTGTGTCACAGGGTTAGTGTGTTCTTTATAGTAATGAAATCCTGCAGTAAAAATATGCAGGTGTTCTAGGTGAGTGGTGGAGCTGTGGACTTTGGAAATAAGGGTGCAGGGTTCAAAGGCAGCAGGAAGAAGAGGTAAACTTATATTTTGGCAGATTGGGTAGCTAAGTGATTAAGAGGCTTAGAAAGTAGTAATAAAGTAGGTAGGCACTGTGGTGCAGAGGCAGAGACAGAGACTCTGACCACAAGGGTACTGGGTTTGAACACAGCTTGGGTAAGAGGGCCAATTTTTAAATCTGGGCAGGAGGGAGTGAGGTATGGTTAAGAGCATAGAAATACAGGAAGTTGTTGGCCTGGTTCATTGGCTGAGATGATAGTCAGTAGAATGTAGAAAGAAGGGTACCAGGTTTGATACTAGCAGTTGCTTAGAGATAGGATGAGTGCAGAAAGTAGGTAGTCAAGGAATCAAGGGAACTGCAGTGACCTCTAGTGGGACAGCTGTGCAGCAGTAGCTAGGAGGAATATAGAGAGCAGAGGAGCTAGGAGTGGAAAGTGCAGTGACTCCTAGTGGTTGGTGCCTATAACCTGCAAATGGGAAAGTGGACACTTAGTAAAAAGGAGGGTGGGTCGCATGTCACATCACGTGACCTGCCAGCAGCAATATATGGAGCGCCGACCCTGGGTGGGAGGGTGGTTGGCGCGGGTGGGAAGTGCCTCACAACAGTCAGGCTGTAGTGCAGGACACTTTACCTCTTACAGGCTCTGGCAATCCCCGGTTTCAGTCTCTGCTGCTGGGCTGAGTTCTGAGTTTTTCTTCATTTACCCCTGCCCTTCTCCCTATTGACTGCTCCAACTTGGTTTTTACCTCACTATCTACCCTGATTTTTTTGAGGGGGCTAGGATTTCCCTTCTCCTTTTCATTGCCTCCCCCCCTTGGCTAGTTTAAATGCTTGCCAATGAAGCATTTAATCCTATCACCTAGAATCCTGGTTCCCCCCCGGATAGATGCAGACCATCGCACCTGTATAAGCCTGCATCCCTCCAGGTGGAGCCCCTGTCCCCAAAGAAGCCAAATCCCTGAGCTCTGCACCAGTTTTTCAACCAGTCATTGCATCCCATGGTGCAGACTACCTGAGTCTCATCCATGTCATAGACAGGTAGCACTTCTGAGAAAGTTACTGTGTGTGATACTTGTCTAAGGCCCCTCCCCAATGCCACATACTCCTGTTGCACTGCTCTGATCCCATTCTCAGTCAGGTCATTTGTCCCTAGGTGGATAATGACATCCAGCTCACTCCCCCTTGCAGCAACTCCCATGATCCTGAGAATTCATTTCCTGTCCCTCGAAGCCATGGAGCCGGGCAGACACCTTACCTCCCTTTCTCCTCCCTCCCTCCCCCAGTTCTACCCCCCTAACAATTGAGTCCCCCACCAGGAGTTGTTTTCTTCCCCTGTGGGGTCCTGTGCCACCCTCCTATGAGTCTCCATTGTGGAGGTTTCCAGCATCCTCTTTGGTCTCCACTGTGGGTGCCTCCATAGAGGAACCATGCTCTACCAGAGTGGCAAATGAATTGTGGAGAGGCACAATTGGAGGGATGCACCTCTGTTCCACCACTCTCACCCTCGCTGAGCCCACCATCGTCCAACCACTCCTCTTTCTTGGCAACCTCTGAGGTAGTGGCAGTGGCCTGGGTGGTCCCTGGGTGGGAAAGCAGGTTCCCAAATCCTTGCCAGGTCAGCATGGAGACAAATAACCTTTTCCCTCAAACCAGAGAGGTGCCTGCAAAAAGGGTAGCAATGCAGTCTCCAGAATGTCTCCCAGAAGACTGCTGTTCCACAGCCAGTGCATTGCACTACTCCCCACATGTCTGTGTCCCTTCCTGTTACAGATGCTTTTCTTTTTCTTCTTGTTTTTAGTGTGTGCAAGCTTATGCATGTCTCTACCCCCTATTCAATGCGCTATGCCTTTAAGGATATGAACAGGTGTATGTTGTTAGCAGTTTTGGGGAAGTGATGTCAGAACTCCTGCTATAAAGGAAGTTATGCGCTTGGGGTGGGTGGGGTGAGGGGCAGGGCAGGTGGGAGCAAACCTATACCCTTCAGAAATAATCGACTACAACTCTGACCCTCAACCCCGGGGAGTGCATTCCTTCCTTTCAGACACCTATTTCACAGAGGTTAAGTAACAGTTCTAGTCACAAATGACTGCAAATATCTCCCAGCTACAGTTCCTCCCTGGCAAATTAAAGTTAAACTAAGAAAAGTCAACCCCAAAAACAGAATCAATACTAGCTACTTACACAGGTCCAAAAAGTAATAATTCAATTTAGTGTAGTCTAGAAAATAACCTCCTTCATTTAAGGAAGCTTTGGCTGCTTTCTCTCTCTCTCTCTGTCTCAGCAGACAGAGACCACAAACAACTGTTTCAAATCCACAGTTCAACTAGGCCCCTTTCAGCTCCTCCTCTTAACAGTCTGACCAGCAACGACAAGTCACAGGAGTATGGCATGGACCGAATGGACAGGTATGCATGTTGGAAAAAATTGTTCTGTGCCACTCTGCCCATCTGTCCCTCCCTTCTCCATCACCAGAGACCAGAACCATTTTTTTACAGCATGTGTACCAGTCCTCCACGCATATCCCTCCACCGACCATTAACACAAACCACAGGAGCATTTCATGGACCCTGCGAACTGGTATACTTGTTGAAAAATTGTTCTGTGCCAGTCTGTCCATCCACCCCCATCACCAGAGGCTAGAATAATTTTTTTATAGTGTGTGTACCAGTCTGCCAAGTCCTTCCCTCCACTGACCATTACCACAAACCACGGGAGCTTGGCACGTACCCAGCAAACTGGTACATGTTCAAAAAAATTGTTCTGTGTCAGTCTGTCCATCCGCCCCTCTCTCCTCCATCACCAGAGGCTGAGAATAATTGTTTTCAGCATGTGTACCAGTAAGCTAAGCCCGTCCCTACACCTATCATCAATAACAAACCACAGGAGCATTGCACGGACCAAGTAAAGTGGCATACATGTTAAAAAAAATTTCTGTGCCACTCTGTCTGCACCTCCATCGTGACAACCAGAGGTCAGAACAGTTTTGTTTAATCTTGTAGTACCTGCCAGGCCTGTCCTTCCATCCACAATCAACAAGAGACCACAGTTGCGAAGGACTGACCTGGCCTACTGGCAACCCCCCCAAAAAAAAAACATCAAAAAGAGCATAATTTTTTTTTAATTAAGCATGCCAGCTCATGCACTCCCCATCTTCTCTAATTTGCTTCCCATTCAAACAACAGCAGCAGCAGGGCTACATAGAAAAAAGAAGAAACGTATCAGACTGTGGCAGGTACTTGGAAAGGCAGTTGTCATGTGGCAGCAGATGGCAAGGCAGGTCAGCAGCACCACAAAAAAGCAAAAAGGACAGGTCAGCAACACAAGGAAGCTGGTAGGGCAGGTTAGCAGAACAAAGCTGGCAAGGCAGGCCAGCACAGTAGAACAAAGCTGGCAGTGCAGCAGAAGGCAGGGCAAGCAACAGTGAATTTAAATGACCAAGCAAAAAGCTACAGCCCAGTATAACAGAAAGCCACCCATTTTGTGAGGTCACTCTTTGATGCATAGCCACTCTCCCCACCCCACCAGCATGGTCACTCTCCCCCACACAACTCCATCAGCACCGCCACACTTGCCACCTGAATGGACCAGAATGGCCACTCTCCCCACCTGAATGGACCAGCATGGTCACTCTCCCCACCTGAACAGACCAACATGGCTACCCCGGCGGACCAGCGCAGCCACACTCCCCACCCAAACAGACCAGCATGGCCACTCTCGCTACCTAGCCAGACCAGCACAACCACTCTAGCCATCATGATGGACCAGCACAGCCACTCTCCCAACCCAAATGGACCAGCAAGCCCTCTACCCTACCCCACCACCACAGCCACTTTCCCCACCCTGACAGACCAGTACGGCCTCTCTCCCCACCCAACAGACCAGCACTTCCACCACGATGGACCAGCATACCCACACTCCCCACCTGAACAAACCAGCACAGTCACTCTCCTAACCCAAATAGACCTGCAAGGCTACTCTCCCCAACCCACCAGCATGGTCACTCTCCCCACACCACATCACCAACATAGCCACTCTCCCCACACCACACCACCAGCATGGCCACTCTCCCATACCACACCACCAGCATGGCCACTCTCCCCACACCACACCACCAGCATGGCCACTCTCCCACACCACACCACCAGCATGGTCACTCTCCCACACCACACCACCTTCATGGCCACTCTCCCCACACCACCAGCATAGCCACTCTCCCAACACCACAGCACCAGCATGGCCACTCTCCCACACCACACCACCAGCATGGCCACTCTTCCCACACCACACCACCAGCACAGCCACTCTTGCCACATTGATGGAACAGCACAGCCACTTTTGCTACCCAGCTGAACCAGCATGACCATTCTCCCCAATCAAACGAACCACCACTGCCACTCTCCCCACCTGAATGGACCAGCACTGCCACTCTCCCCAACCAAACAAACCAGTATGGCCACTCTCCCCACCCGAATGGACCAACACGGCCACCCTGACGGACCAGCGCAGCTACACTCCCCACCCGAACAGACCAGCACTGCCAGTCTCCCCACCTGAATGGACCAGCATGGCCACTGTCCACAACCGAACAGACCAACACAGCCACTCTCCCCACCCAATCGGACCAGCATGGCCACTCTCTCCACCCAAATGGACCAGCACAGCCACACTCCCCACCCGAATGGACTAGTATGGCCACTCTTCCCCACTCGATCAGACCGGCATGGCCACTCTCCCCACCCTAAAAAAACAGCATGGCCACTCTCTCCACCTAAATGGACCAACACAGCCACCCCGATGGACCAGTGCAGCTACACTCCCCACACGAACAGACCAGCACTGCCAGTCTCCCCCACCTGAATGGACCAGCATGGCCACTGTCCACACCCGAACAGACCAACACAGCCACTCTCCCCACCCAATCGGACCAGCGTGGCCACCCTCCCCACCCGAATGGACCAGCACAGCCACACTCCCCACCCGAATGGACTAGCATGGCCACTCTTCCCCACTCGATCGGACCGGCATGGCCACTCTCCCCACCCTAAAAAAACACAGCTACAGGTCAGCAGCTCAGTCAGATCAACGCTAGGTGTTCAAAAAATATATATATATTTCCTTCATATTAAGGGTACACACTGGGGCAGCAGACTTAGGGCACACACTGGGGCAGCAGACTAAGGGAGCACACCTGGGCAGCAAACACAATGGAACAAATTTGTTTTGTATGGCAACAACAATAAAAA
The DNA here is from genome assembly GCA_016271365.2 of Neoceratodus forsteri. Lineage (NCBI taxonomy): Eukaryota > Metazoa > Chordata > Ceratodontiformes > Ceratodontidae > Neoceratodus > Neoceratodus forsteri. The sequence continues at coordinate 796,595,934 of CM057459.1, read as the reverse complement.
AAAAAAAGAAAACACTGGAGATTAAGCCACGGAGGTACAGGTCAGCAGCTCAGTCAGACCAACCCAGAGTGTGCAGGTCCCCGTCCATCTCATTTACCTTCATTCACCGTCACAGCCGGAGCTGAAAAAAACCTAATATCTCCTTCATTTAAGGGCACACATTGAAGCAGCAAACACTGAACACATAATGGAGCTGATTTTTTTCAACAGGCAAGAAAAGAAAACATAGGAGAGCTGGAGAAGAGATTAGGCCCCCACACTACTGCCCCCTCCTCCACCCAGCTTCAGAACCATATGAATGGCAGGGTACACATTTTTATACCCTTCACAAAGAATTTGTCACATCATATCAGGCAATATAAAAAATAAATACAAATAACACAGCAGCTAATAAAATACAGGGTTTGATCTACACCCCCATAATGGAGCTTTGGGGCTGTACTATGCAGCAGTAATGTCAGGCACACACTCAAATATACCAGTATCCCTGGCAGTCTTCTGTGTAGCACCAAGTCAAAAGCCTTGCTGAAATCTAAGTAGAGTAAATCTACAGCATAGCCCTTATCTACTAAGTTTGTTACCCAGTCAAAGAAAACTATCAGGTATGTTTAATAAGACCTCCCTGCCACAATACCATGCTGTTTACTATCCTGTAGATCATTGCTCTCTAGGTAGTCCACAAGGTCCTCTTTGATCAGTGACTCCATCAGTATACTCACTACAGAGGTAAGATTGACAGATCTGTATTTTCCCGGTTGCTCCTTGTCTCCCCTCCCCATCATATAGCAGGACTACATCCACTACTCTTCAGTCTTTGACAACTACCCCTGTCTGAACTGTGCTATCAAATACTGTAGCACTACTAGGGGTTCAGCCAGTTCTGCAGCCAATTCCTTCAACATCCATGGGTGCATCCCAACCATCTCTGGGGTTTTATCTACATTTAGGGCTTAAAGCCCCTTCTCAACCCTTTGTCTGGTAAATACTGACTATCTCATTTCAGGAGTGCCCCCAACAGCCACCCTGAGACATTTTCAGCAGGGGTCCATCATCTTTCCTTGTGAAGACAGAGCAGAGGAGATCATTAAGGATAGCTGCTTTTAGTTCCTCTTCCTCCAGTAAACTCACCTCTCTTGTAGACTAATAGAAACATAGAAATCGTCAGAAGATAAGGACCTCTTGGCCTACCTAGTCAGCCTTAGTTTTCCTATCTACAGTGCCACCACAGAATCTACTCGGTCTCCAATTTGCACCACCCCTTGCCTTACTTGTAAGATCCCCTTGTGTCTATCCCATGCTGTCTTGAATTCTGTGACCATTTAAGTCCCCACCACCTCTGATGGGAGGCTGTTCCAAGCATTCACCACCATTTCCATGAAGAAGTACTTCCTCACATTTCCTCTCAGCCTCCCCCACCCCAGCTTCATAGTTTGACTCCTTGTCCTTCAGTATCTTTTTTTTCTCTGGAAAATGTTCCCTTCCTGTACTTTGTTTGTACCTGTGAGGTATTAAAATGTTTCTACCATATCCCCCTTTCTCTCCTTTCTTCTAGGAAGAACATATTTAATTTCTTAGGCCTTTCTTTGTAGGACTTCTGATGCAGGCCCTGCACTATTTTGGTTGCCCTCCTTTGTACTGTCTCTACCCTGTCGATGTCCTTTCAGAGGTGGGGCCTCCAGAACAGGGCACCAAACTTGAGGTGGGGTCTCACTAGTGATCTATACAGGAGTATTATTACCCCCCTCTTTGTGCTGGTGATACCCTTGTCTGTACATCCAAGCATCCTGCTTACCTTTCCTACTGCCTTGTCACTCTGTTTTGCTACCTTCAGGTTATCAGAAGTGATTACCCCCCTAGTTCTTTTCCTGTTTTATGACTACTACTACTTGCCATCCAAGTTAAAAGACAAAGAACCTCTGTGTGCAAACACTGAGGCAAGGGTTATCCCAAAGGGCATTTGGCTGGGAAGCCAAGTTTCAAGAAAATACAATATTGCACATGCCCACACAATGCAAAGCATCACGGGCTGCTTATGCAAATCACCACAGAATGTTATGCTGGTTCAACTTTAAGCAGAATTGCATGGTGCCAAAAGGCCTCTCACACAGTTTGTAAAGGGTGCTAACAGATGACATAGACATGTGTTTCATTCTACCAGGACTCATTAGTATGCCTCATCTGTTTGACACCCCAGTGGAATGAACCAGCTACCCTAAGACAGTCTGTCTGGGTTATGTTGTGGTGAACCCATTAAAATAAAAACAAAAACATTAAAAAAAAAGCATTTAAAAGACAAAGAACCTCTGTGTGCAAACACTGAGGCAAGGATTACCCCAAAGGGCATTTGGCTGGGAAGCCAAGTTTCAAGAAAATACAAAATCACACATGCCCACATAATGCAAAGCATCATGGGCTGCATATGCAAATCACCACAAAATGTTATGCTTGTATCCAAGTTGATACGTTGCCCCAGGTTTCTGTGCCCCAAGTGACTGCAATACCCTGAAACTGAATTTTAACGATACCGCTGTTACTTTCTCATCCATGTATCTCATGTGTTTTGTGTAATATGTATTGTGTACCTGACTAAAATACTGTACGTGAACTGCTGAACTCCGTAAGTAATCACAGTAGGTATCAATGTATGTAATTAATGTAGTGTAACTAATTCCGGGTCGCCCCTGAAAAAAGGGACCTCTGGTCTCAGTGGGCCTACCCCATTATCAAAATCTAAATAAATAAATAATAAATAAGTGCATGATTTTGCACTTTTTTGCATTGAAGCCCAGCTGCCAAACCCATGACCATTCTTCCAGTTTTTTTAGATCTTCTGTCATTCTCTCCACCTCACCCCACCCCCGATGTGCCTACTCTTTTGCAGATTTTTGTGTTATCAAAGACATTAAAGAGGAGTGGGCCTAATATTGACCCTTGTAGCACCCCACTGGTCACTTTGCCCTCTCTAGAGTGGACACCATTTGCCACCACCCTCTAACTCCTATTGTCCAGCCAGCTCTGTACCCATCATACTACTTTAGGACCCACTCCCAGGCTTCTCAGCATGTTCAACAGTCTTCTATGTGGAACAATGTAGAAGACCTTACTGGTAGGCTATGTTAGCTGCTCCTCCCTGATCCACTTCCTTGGTTACCCAGTCAAAGAACTTGATCAGGTTTGTCTGGCAAGGCCTCCCCCTTGTGAACCCCTGTTGCCTCGGATGCTGAAAACCATTGTAAACAAAGTATTTCACAATCCTTTCCTTCTGTGGTGATCCCACTACCAAAGTCAGGCTGACAGGCCTATAATTTAGAGCCTCCTCTCTCTTTCCATGTTTGTGGAGTGGGACTACATCAGCCCTCCTCCAGTCTCCCGCGACCTCTCCCTTTTCTAGTGACAGGTTGAACAGGGCTGTCAAAGGTACAGCCTACTTCTCCTCCTTGAGCCCCCCCCCCAGTAACCTTGGGTGCACCCTGTCTGGTCCCATAGCCTTGTCTACTTTAAACCACGACAATTCCCTTAAGACTCTTTCCACTGTAAAAAGGCTAGTGTCCACCTTCGTTCCCTTAATGCCCTTGTCTTTTGCTAGTGGCCCTCTACCTACCCCCTCCTCCGTACATACTGAACAGAAGTATTTGTTCAATATGTCCACTTGTTGGTGGTCCTTTTCCACACACACCACTGCTCTCCCTTTCATCCTTACTATCCCTCCCTTGGTCTTTCTCTTTTCACTTATGTATCTAAAAAAAAGTCTTGTCCCCTTTTTACTGATTTGGCAACATTCTCCTCTGCTTGCACTTTTGCATTCCTAACTGCCTTCCCTTCCTCCCTTGTTTCTCTGATAATTCTCCATATCCTCCTCTTTTTATATTTTTATACTTTCTAAAAGAGAACTTTCTTGCTCTAACATTTTCTGCTACCTTATTAGAAAACCATAATGGTTTATTTTTTCCCTTGCCCTTGCTAACCTGCCTGACACAGAGTTTTGTTACTTTTTCAGTGCCCTCTTTTATTTTTGCCCACTGATCCTTGACTCCCCCTAGTTTCCCCGTCCCTGCTAGGGCATCTCTGAGGCATTCTCCAATTTTCTTAAAATCAGCCCTCTTGAAGTCCATGACCCTGGTCCTCATGCGGTTCAATTCTAACCCGGTTCTCTAAATAAACCACACTGTACAATGGTCACTGATCTTCAAGTGGTCCTCCACTGTGACATCAGCAATACTGTCCCCGTTTGTCAGTACCAGGTTCAGCAAAGCCCCCACATGAGTGGGTTCCATTGCAAGTTGCCAGAGGAACTCCCTCTGCAGCAAGTCCAGCATGTCTCTACTCCTGGTTTTTGCCACAGCTGGGAGGATCCAATGCACGTCTGGTAGATTGAAGTCCCCTACTAGTATCGCTTCTCCCTTGTGAGCCATCCTATGGATTGCTTCCATCATTTTCCCTTCCACTTCTTCCCCGTTCTGGAGGTCTGTAGATCACTCCTGTGCAAATAATAGCCCCTTTTCTTTTCTCCAGGGTGACCAGCAGTACTTCCACTCTCACCTGCTCTCCTTGTATTTCTGTAGCCTCTATGTTGTCCCTTATATAAAAAGCTACTTCTCCCCCTTCTCCGTCTATCCTGTCCCTTCTGAACAGAAGATAACCTGGTATGGCCATATCCCAGTCCAACTTTTCACTGCAACAGGTCTCTGTAATGGTGACTAAATTCAGGTCATCTTCTGACATGGTAACCTCTATGTCCACAATCTTGTTACCCAGACTACAAACATTCATACACATGGCTTTCCAGAATGTGCTGCAACCCCCTTCCTTTTTACGGCTTCAGTGGGCTTAGCTCTGCAGATGCCTTGCAGTCACTGTAGAGAAAAGGGAGCTTATCGGATACCAAACTGACTTTTTGAATAGTGGAGGTCAATGGCAATCACTGCATGTCCACTGCACTATTTTGTCTGTCGGTACCGGAGGAATACAGCACTGTCAGCTGTGTCCAAGATGGCTATCAGAGTTTTCTGGGCATGTGCGACAACACGTGCATGTGCACTGAATTCCGGTGGCACAGCAGCACAGTCCACTGTATCCAAGATGGCCACTAGAGCCTAGTGCACATGCATGAGTTGTCATGCATGTGCAGACAACTCCAGTGGCCATCTTGGATACAAGGACAGTGTCGTGTTCTGCCGGACCGCAGCTGCAGCTGTATTGGCTCTTGCTAGAATTTGTTTCAATTTGCCTTCCCTTATTTATTTCACTCACTCATTATCTTAGCTTCGTCTTTTTCTTCTACCCCTAAATTTAATTATTTTTGGGTTTCTTTTGTGTTTTTTTCTCTCCCTCCGGATTCCCATAGTTGACGTCTTGAGCTTGTTGGGGGGGGCAGTTTATGTTTACCAAAAACAGTCAGTTGGTAGCACTCCACATCAGAACAAACAGTTCTTGAAACCAGTGCTGATGCAAACACTGTAATATTTAATTAATGCAGTGCAAATGAACAAATTCAGCAAAGTGCAAAAGCTGTGAATACAGCTGCAGAAGAACACAACACTCCACCAATACCCCTGCACTTCAACCTATCGGTCTTCTTTAGGGGGCTAAAGATTGGTAAGCACTGACTTGCTTAAAAACCTTTTCATCTGCGATGTCACAGGTCGCATGCCCAAATTCAAAACATTCTAAAGAGCTTAGTATACATTACCATTGGGTATTAGTACATTTCAATATAACTAACATATTAATTAAAATAATATTTTGTGCAGGTCAGTATAATTACTTCTGAATCTGGAGCACAGTATTTAAGCAATAATGCCCAACAGGGTGTGTGTTGTTCTGGGATAATGTCACACCTCAGGTGGTTGGGCACGAGGCTGCAGACCATATGCATCCAATACCTGAGGTGTGATGTTATCCCAGCACAACACACACCTGGAGGGCATTATTGCTATTATACAGTGGTTTGTTGTAATACAGAATAAAAAAAATCATTTTAAAGAATATTTTTTATTTCTTAAGAGAAGATGTAAAAAAAGGAGTAACCAATGGTCATCATGGATCTCCAAATGGGTTCACATTGCTGAAACTAGACCCGTGATGTGCGGGAATAACATCATGGGTCCAGTCCCAGACTGATCAGTCAGAGACCAGGATTCTTTCTTGCCATTGTATAATTATAAATATCTAACCTAATTTCATTTAACAGCATTAATCCTGTTGCAAAATCTAAACCAGTTAAGGCATCTTAATATATTGATACAGTACAATCACAGTTATTTTATTATGATACAAGTACCAGAAATCACTACTGATAGACTAACATTAACAAATTCCAATAAGAAAGGGGAATGGGGGTGAGTAGAAAGGAGGGAAAATGGGTGAGAATGGTGAGGAAGGAAGGAAGGAAGAAAGGAAGAAAGGAAGGAAGGAAGGAAGGAAGGAAGGAAGGAAGGAAGGAAGGAAGAAGGAAGGAAGGAAGGAAGGAAGGAAGGAAGGAAGGAAATAAAGGTGAAAATTGAGAACATAATAAACATCATGGCCCAGATGTTCAAAAGGGTTGCGCATGGCGCAACAGTGTTGCACCATGCTCAACCCACTGATGCACCCCAGCACGATATTCAAATGGCAACTGCACCTGGCACAAATCCCTATGCGCCGGAGCGCATCAGTAATGTATGCAGGCACAGGTGAGGGGGCATGCCCATGCATACTCTGCACAGCCTGATATTCAGCCAGGGATGTGCGGAGCCATGCATGCACAACCCTTACCTGTGCCGTACAAAGTTAAGCAAAAAAAAAAAAAAAAAGGAGCAATGGCTGGCCACCTACAGGTGAGCTGCCACATTGCAGGGCGCAACACGGCAGCTGCCACCTGTGGGTGGTCACTCGAGCTCCGCTGCACCTCCGTGGTGGCTCCCCCAATGCCCAATCATGGGCATTAGTAAAATAAATAAAACCTCCTACATCCCTGGTGGTCCAGTGGACCCCTACCACTGCCCATCCAATTGCGGGCTTCTGTAAATAAAAAGATTTATCCTATATCCCTGGTGGTCCAGTGGACCTGTCTGCCCGATCGCGGGTTGAAGTAAAATATAGAGAAACCTATATCCCTGGTGGTCCAGTGGACCTGTCTGCCTGATTGCGGGCTGAAGTAAAATGTAAAGACACCTATATCCCAGGTGGTCCAGTGAGCCTGTCTGCCCGATCGCGGGCTGAAGTAAAATATAGAGAAACCTATATCCCTGGTGGTCCAGTAGATCGCTGGCTGCCCAATTGCAGGCTGAAGTAAAAATAAAAATATTCGAATCCTATATCCCTGGTGGTCCAGTGGACTGCTGCCTGCCCGATCATGGGCTGAAGTAAAAATAAAAAGATTCAGATCCTATATTCCTGGTGGTCCAGTGGACCACTGCCTACCCGATCGCGGGCTGAAGTAAAAAGAAGATGATTCCCATATCCCTGGTGATCCAGTGGGCCCCCATCCCTACCCACCCACCCCTGCTCCCCACCGCCCCCTCCCCACCGGTCAGCGCAGGGAAGCACCCACCCACCTACCATGCCACCGCCCGCAACTGACACTGCAGGTAGGGCTGTACGCCATTGGTCCACAGCATGAGCCAATGGGCGTGCAGCCCATACCATACTACACATTCCAGATATGTGAATGGATCCATAAAAAGAATAAAAATATTATAAAAGAAACTGCCCTTGTCCCTTCCTGTCTTAGCTTTAGAACCAATAACTCTGATCTAGATTTCATGTTTGCTCTCTGTAATGCATTCTCTAACAGTGTTGCATTATATCCCCTGTCTAATAACTACTTTTTTAAGTCTTGTTCCTGAGTAAGTAAATCCATCCCTTCCTGACAATTACGTCAAAGTCGCAGGAACTACCCGTAAGGTATGGCTTCTTTTAGCGTTCATGGTTAGGCACTCTTAGCATGCAAAAAACTGTTAGTAGCAGTTGGCTTCCTATATGATGTACTGACCATTGCATTATCTGGCCCTACACTAAGTGTGATGTTTAGGAAATTTAGATTCTATTTATCCGCTGTACTAGTAAAGCGCAAGCTTAAATCATTATTATTAAGCGATTTAACAAAGTCTCTTGCTGAATCCCCATCAGCATTCCAGACACACACAATGTCATCAATAAAACAACTGCATTTAGCGATCTTATTGAAAAATGGATTGTTGTCAGGCTGCAATGAACATTCCTCCTCCCATAAACACAGGAACAAATATATGAGGGAGCTATGGCTGCCCCCATAGCCGTACCACAACACTGTAAGTAGTACCTATCAGAAAACATAAAATAATTGTGTGTAAGCACAAATTCCAAACCTTCCATAATCAATTTTATAGGTACAGATTCATCCATGGGGTCCCTGTTGCTATAATAAGTGCTCAATCCATCATGATGTTTAATTGAGATGTAGAGACTTTCAATATCTATCCCTAACCAGCAGTAGCTTTCATCCCACTGGAAATTTTCAAATTGTTTTAACACATGCACAGTCAGTGTGCATAATATGTGAATTTAAAGTGATAATACTATTTTGGAGAAAGAAATCCAGATAAGTACATATATTTTCAACCAATGATCTGACTCTGGATACTACTGGATGCCTGGGTGGGTCTTTAATTTTTGTATGTCTCTTGGGCAATATATATATATATATATATATATATATATATATATATATAAAACCGGGGGTTATAGAAAATTGTGGCAATAAATATTGAAATTCTCTTTCAGTGATGTCACCCCAGGATTTAGCATTTTCCAAAAGAGACAAAAGTTCAGCCTTAAACATAGGTAGGGTCACTGGATAACAATCTGTATTTGTCTGTATTTGTTGGACACATCTAATAATTTGGTTTTATAAAACTCGTTTGTCATTATTACAATATTGCCCCATCAGAGGGCTTTATTATAATGTTTTCATTTTGTTTTAAATCAATCAGTGCCTGCTTTTCTTGAGTAGTTAAGTTATCCTGTACCTGCATGGGTTTTGATAAAATACCTTGGATCTCCTTCCAAACAATAGTTTTATATGCAGTGATAGATGCATTTTGTATGTTAGGTATAAAGTCGGACTTCGGTCTAAACTTACAAAAGTTAGATTTTAGGAAGTCATTTTTCATAGTATCACTTACAAAATGAGCACTTACAGTGTCATAATCAATATTTTCTTGCCATAGGGATTCAAGTGCTGAAATGTTTTCTAGTCTCTAATGGTCCAGTCATCTCGGTCAAGTCCCACATCTTCACTGCCCACAGTAATATTTATTTCCTCAGTCTCCACACTGAAATTCACCTCTGTTCCTATAGTTATTGCCATATCTTCGCTTACATTAATGAATGTCTCCAAGTCAAATTCAGAACCAAAGTTCAATAAGGAAGAATCCACAAGGTCCTCATTTTCATGTGGATCCCCAAATGGTTGTAAATACTGTCTCCCCATTTCTGGATCTTTTAGAAAATAATCTCTAAGGTGTAACTTTCTGAAGAAATGCTGTACGTCTAGAAATACTTTGAATTAATTCGGCTTTGCTGTGGGGACAGAGGATAAACCTTTTCAAAACACAGATTGCTGTGGTTCAGTTAGTGTTATACCTTCTAGGTTCACAATCTGCCACTCCTCATTCTCTTGTTCAGCTCCTGACCTGTTGATTGATTTTCTTCTTCCTCCCCATCTCCCACATCCTGTCCTTTTCCTCGTACACCCTTGCCAATATTTCATTTCTCTTTGGGTTTGTTGCCTATGTCCCATGAAGGAAAAGTCACTGATCTGGCTGAGGGCCTGGTTCCACCTCATCCTGACTAACGTTTCTAGCCATTTCACCAACGTGTCTTTCTGTTCCCTTAGTCACTGTTGTAACTTGATGTGATTCTTCAGATTTATTTCTGCTGTTATTTTTGTAAAACCTCAAGTATTTTGTTTTCTATCTACCCCTTGAGTTTGATCGATCCCTGTAAAAATGACTTAATTTGTGTATGTGACCTTCTTTGTAGTCAGTAGTCTCTCCTATTTTATGTTGTTTGTGGTCTATCCAATAATTTTCATGTTTTACCAGTTTTTGTTTCACATTTGAATCAAGTTCTGTAAACAGGTAATGATTAATATAGTCCTTTAATTCATTTTTTGTTGCCTGAATCTCCTTAGTTAAATTGGAATATTTGAAAGTGTCCTCCTTTATTAAGATCTGTATGAATGTTTTGCTACAAGACGCAGCTGCTGCCTCTCACTCAGTCCAGTATTTCAAATTCTCTTAACCGCCAGATGGCAGTACTGTCATCTGTAATCCTCTTGGAGCCAAATCAAGTTATATATAATTTTCAAGACATAAAATATTATATGTTAAGTACAGTAACTAACTGTCTCTCCAGGTAGTGAAAACTTATTTGAACTTGCCAGTTTTGGATGCAGTAGGATTTTGGTCACTGTTGAATTTTGCTTGTAGGTGACCTTTCCTTTGCTCCAGACTCTCTGTTTCCAACAAGCGCACCAGCAGGCACTTCTACTGATCATTGCCACTCAATCAAGGATGCCCACATGGTGTGCTGGGGATATTATGTGGCTCTGAAAAAGGAAATTTGCTTCTAGTGCAGTTTAGCACTCAAAATTTGCATTGTCGCAAATATATTTAAGATATATACTGACCATTCCAATGTTGCCTGTGACCGTGGAGGCTATCCACACAGGGTTCGCAAGCAAGGCAAATTACAATCCACAGCAAAAGAAGCCTGCACTCTACAGATGTCAGGTGGGGTGCTTGAACCTTGGGCCTGCCAGCCCCATACAAAAACCCAAAACAGGTCATTGGTAGCACTCCACATTGGAACAAACAGTTCATGAAACCAGTACTGATACAAAAATTGTAATATTTAATTAATGCAGTGCAAAAGAACAAACTGTGCAAACAGCAAAGTGCAAAAGCTGTGAATACAGCTGCAGAAGAACAAAACACTCCACCAGTACCCCTGCACTTCAACCTATCGGTCTTCCTTAGGAGGCTCAAGACTGGTACACACTGACTTGCTTAAAAACCTCTTCATCTGTGATGTCAGAGGTCATGTGCCCAAATTTAAAACATTCTAAAGAGCTTAGCATACATTACCATTGGGTATTAGTACATTTCAATATAAATACCATATTAATTAGGAGGATATTTTGTGCAAGTCAGTATAACCCCCAAGAATAATACATGGTTACCAAGAAGACCCCCTGGAATGTTTCATTGTGGGAACTGTAGTATTTATAAATATTGTGTCCAGGGCAAAACTTTCAGTTTGGAAGGATTAAATAAAAGGGTGACAACCAGCCAGTTCATCACATGAGTGACAAATTTTGTAGTTTACGTTCTTTGGTGTCCCTGCAAGAAAATCTATATTGGAAAGACAAGATGTCTTAAACATCATATACAAGAACATATCAAGGACATCAGGAATGGGAAAACTTAAAATCCAGAAGTGGAACATTTTCTTCTGTGTCACAATAGTAATGTGGACAATTTATCTTTCATGGGACTTGAGCAAGTGTGCCTAGGGGTCAGGGGTGGAGATCGGGTCACCAAGCTATCACAGCGTGAAACTTATTGGATTTATATACATAGAAGTCTGTCCTTCGGGGTTTAAATAATGAACTCGACATAAAATCATATTTACACTAATTCTTCCATATTTTTATGCCTTTACTTTAGGTCCTTCGGAATGATGGGGAACACAGGTATTGATCCTGCAATTCTGTGGATTTGAGATTAAAACACATGGGTCCACTCCCTTGTCCAAACCTCATTATATTTTGGTCACACTTATAGAGAAATTTCATACTAACAATTTGGACTGACTAAATTATATATGATGTTTACTATGTCCTCAATTTTCACCTTTTTTCCTTTCTTCCTCTCTATTCCCATCCATTTTCCCTCCTTTCTACTACCCACCCACCCCCCATATTCCCCTTCCTTATTGGAATTTGTTAATGTTAATCCATCAGATGTTTGGTACTTGTATTATAATGAAGTAACTGTGATTGTAGTGTATCAGTATATTAAGATGCTTTAACTGGTTTAGATTTTACAATAGGATTTATGCTGTTAAATGAAATTTGGCTAGACATTTATAACTATTGTGCTTCAGACTCAAAATTAATTAACTGACTTGCACAAAATATCTTTCCAATTGATATGTTACTTATATTGAACTATACTAATACAGAATGGTAATGTATGCTAAGCTCTTTAGAATGCTTTGCATTTGGGCATGTGAACTGTGACATCACAGATTAAAATATTTTTAAGCAAGTCAGTTTGTACCAGTCTTTAGCCCCCTAAAGAAGACCAATAGGTTGAAGTGCAGGGGTACTGGTGGAGAGTTATGTTCTTCTGCAGCTGTATTCACAGCTTTTGCACTTTGCTGTTTGCACAGTTTGTTCTTTTGCACTACATCAATTAAATATTATAATTTTGTATCAGTACTGGTTTCAAGAATTGTTTGTTCCAATGTGGAATGCTGCCAACTGACTATTTTTGGTTTTTATATGGGGCTGGCAGGTTTGAGGTTCAAGCACCCCACCTAACATCTGTGGGGTGCAGGTTTCTTTTGCTGTGGACATTTTATGTTTCCCTGCCTCATTCTGGCTCCCACCTCAGCATGTTTAAATGCTTACCAATGCAGAATTTAAACCGCTGACTGAGGACTACGGTTCCCTTCTAGGGAGGATGCAGGCCATCACTGCTGTATAGGCCCTTAGCCTTCTAGATGGAGCCCAAGTCCCTAGTGAAATCAAAGCCCCCTCTCTGCACCATTTCTTCAACCATGCATTGAAGTTCCTGGTGCACAGAATCCTGTCAGCTCCCTGTCATAGACAGGTAGCCATTCTGAGAAGGTCACACATCATGCTACTTGTCTAACACACCTCCCCAGCTCCTTGAACTCTTCCTGCACTACATCTGGCTCATTTCTAGCCAGGCCATTTGTCCCCAGATGGACAATAATATCTAGCTCTCCATTCCTTCCTGCAGCCCCACCAATCCTTTGGGTTCTCTTTCTATCCCCGCATGTTGTATCGCCGGGAAAGCACCAGCTTCCCTCCTTTTCCTCATCTCTACCTATTCCCAACTCTATCCCGTTTACTATGGAGTCTCGTACCAGAATTTGCTTCCTCTCCTCTGGAGTCCTCTATCACCTCCTTGGGGTCTCTGTTGTGGAGGACCCCCACATCCACCCCAGTCACTACAATGGGTGCCTTTGTGGGACAGTCCCACTCTGTCAGGGTGGCATAGGGGTTTTGTAGTGGAATTGGTTGTGGGGTGTGCCTATGCTCCACCACCCTAATCCTCCTTAAGCCCACTGTCATCCAGCCATTCCTCCAACTGGGCAACCTCTGAGGTAGTGGTGATGGACTAGGTGGTCCCTGGGTGGGTGATAAGGTACACTGAACCCAAGCCAACTTGGCCTTGAGTCTAGCTATCTCCTCCCTCAGCCCAGGGAGGTGCACGCAGATAGGGCAGCAACACAGTCTCCAGAAAGTTTCCCTAAAAACTGCCACCCTACAACCACTGCACTGCACCACTCCCCTCATTCTACCTTATCTGCTTCCATGGTTGATTCACCCTTTTAAAATCCTTTTGTTACCCTGCAGTATATAGGGCTTTTCAAAAACCCCTTTGGTTTTGCGTATTCTCAATCTCAAGTGTAGTTTTAGCCTTGTATAGGATGCTACACCTCTTCCCTACCTGTTCCCTACCCTATATAGGGAGTTATATGGGGAGTTTCATCTATCCCTAGGTTTCTGCGGCTCCTCACTCCAAACCACACTGAACAGTTTCCAGCTGGTGGCCCAGCTGCTATCTGAAATGCATATCTAGCAATCCTCCCACATACCTCCTTCCTCAACAACTCATTCAAGCAAGCCCCCTTGCCCTTTGCACTGTTACCCGCGGCAATACAGTTCTTACCTGAGATCCAATAGACTGGGTCTCTGGCTGTTGGCTGTTTCCCAAGCTGACTGTGGGCGGACTCCACTCGCCGCTGTCCTTGGCACAGGTTCTTAGGGCAAGGGCTGCAAGCAGATGGCTGCTTTGCGGCCTCTTTCCATTATAGGAACAGGAAGTGGATCTGTGATCTGAGCAGGTCCCTGGATTGGTGGAGTTGGCAACTGGGGCCATGGCTAGCTTCCTGATTAGCCACCACCTGATCTACTCCTGGAGCACCAAGCTCCACTCAGATTTGCTGATTTGCTGCAGGGGGGTGAGCTCCCTTCTCTCCTACCAAGGTATCATCTCTTCCCTGAACTGCTGCTCTGCCCAAAGGCTTTGTTTGCTACTTTTGGACTGTCACATTGATTTTAAATCCCCTGCAGCTTCTTCCTGCTTCTAAGAGGACTCCTGGCTTGGTGGGGTCACAGCAGGGAGTGCAGCTAGCTTCCTGACTGACCACTCCCCGATCCACTCCTGGAGTGCCTAGCTACACTTGAATTTGCTGATGTGCTACAGGTAGTAATAATAGTCACTCCTTTCTTCTGTTTTTCCTTTATGTAGCTGAAGAATTGTTTTTCCTCACCCTTAACCACCTCCACAATATGAAGCTCCATGTCTGCTTTTGCCTCCCTGACCATCCTCTTTGATTTCAAAGATTTTATTGGTACTCTCCTCATTCCTCCTGTCCTTGCTTTTCCTTGTACCTGGTGAAAACCTTTTCTTGGCCCTCACTGCTTCACTGACCCTTTCCATGAACCACATCATTCTCTTTTACCTGTTCTGTTTTGTAACAATTCTCTGCACACCTTTGTTACATTGAGGATGGCCTCTTTGATTGCCCCGCCATCTTTCCTACATCTCTGATGTTGTCCACCTTGGTCAGGGTGTCTCAGACCAGCTCCCTGTAAGGAAGTTAATTAGCATACACAATTTGTATATGCTTTACTAATGTGCATGCACTAACATGTATAGATAAACCCTTGCTTGGTGGATGGAGGCCCATAGTTTCTGCAGTTGTTTCAAGTTTGTGTTTCATTCAGTAAACTTACCAGCTCACTCCATGTTGGTGTATGCATGATTATTACATGGTGTCAGACTGGACTACCTGCAGCCTCCCACCATTCTCAGTTTACATGGAAATGCATCTGAAAACTGGAGAACATTTGAGCAGCAATTTGAAATTTTCTCAGTTGCCAGTGGACTTGCTGAAAAATCCCAGAAAATTCAGGCTATGACTTTCTTGCATTTGGCTGTCCCTGATGCATTAGAGGTATTCAATACTTTCCTTCGGGCAAACAAGGCAGAGAAGGGGCAGCTGAATAAAAGTATGGGACAATCTGAGAGGTATTGTAACCCAAGAAAGAATGTACCTTATGAAAGACATTTGTTCAATACGAGGAACCAGAATCTGGGTAAGTCCATTGATTCATATGTAACTAAACTGAGGCTAAAAGCTAAATCTTGTGAATCTTGAGATTTAACTGAATCGTTGATCAGAGATAAAATTGTATGCAGCATATAGAGTAAGCATGTGAGGTGCAGACTATTGTGAAAAGTGGACTTAACATTAGATGATGCCATAGATATGTGCAGGGCCGCTGAACTGAGTGAAATGCAGATAAAACGCTTAAGTGGGAATGCTCAGAATGAAAGCACAATGCAAGCAGCAGTTATCCTGGAAGAAAGAGTCAAAGCAAGTGTCAATGTGGGCAAGGGGAGTTAAGCACCTCAAGTGAATAAAGTCAGATGTGAAAAGTGTGGTTGTGAGCATGAGATAAATAAATGCCCAGCATGTGGACAGTTTTGTAGATTATGCCACAGGAAAAATCACTTTGCTAGGGTATGTCCTGTGGGCAAATGCATTGAGATCCATGTAGTTTGAGAAGATGCTCAAGAGAATGAAAGTACTTTCAGCATTAAAACTGTGACTACCTATAAGCCAGAGAGTGACTGGAAAGTAAATCTGAGTACAAATGGTGAGGTTCAAGTTAGACAAAGGAGCACTGTGTAATGTGATGCCTTTTCAGATGTATAAGACACTGTCTGGAAAACCTATTCAGAGGTCATCAGCTAGATTAGTTTCCTATTCAAGGCATAAACTGGATGTAAAAGGCAAAATGATGTTGCTAACATGTTTTAAGCAGAAGTATTATCTGCTGCCATTTCAAGTGGTTAATGCAGACATGACCCCAGTGTTGGGCCTGTCTACTTGCTTCTAAATGAAGCTTATAAGAAGCTATTTTCAGTAGATGCTGTAAATGGAAGAGCAAGGGAAACCACAGAATGAATACTGGATGAATTTGCTGATGCATTTGAGGCATTGGGATTCTTAGAAGGTGAATACCACATTAAAATAGATAAAACATTCAGCCCTGTGATCCACCCCCAGGAAAATGCCTTAGCATTACAAGATAAAGTGAAAACTGAGCTAGAGAACATGGAAAGACTGAGGGGTTAGTGAGAAGGTGGGGAAACCCACGAGCTGGGTCAACTCAATGGTGGCTGCAGAAAAAACAAAGTACAAATCTGCATAGATCCCAGCGATCTTAACAAAGCAATTAAAAGGGAACATTACCTAGTGAAAACAGCTGAAGAGGTTGCAGCCAAGCTAGCAGGGGCCAAAGTATTCATACTGTTAGATGCTGGGCATGCCTTCTGGCCCATTAAACTGGATGGGCCTAGCTCTGCTCTGGTGACTTTTAATACACCTTTTGGGAGGTGCAAGTTCAAGCATCTCCCATTTGGGATTTTCTCAGCATCAGAAGTCTTCCAAAAGAAAATCTCTCACATTTTTGAAGGGCTTGAGGGCACAGAGGTCATTATGAAGGACATCCTAATATGGGGAGCTAATGTACAAGAGCACAATGATAGGTTGTAGCATGTTCTACAAAGAACCAGAGAAAAGCATTTGTCTTTAAATCTAAAAAAATCCAAAATCAAAATGTCAGAGGTCCAATATATCGGACACAAGTTAAGTAACAAAGAGATGTTGGCAGACCCCGAGAAGAGTAAAGCAATCACCCAGATGCCTGTTCCCCAAAATAAGACTGACTTACAGAGATTTAAGGACATGGTAAACTACCTGGCAAAGTTTATTCCAAACCTATCAACAGTAAATAAGCCTTTGAGAGAGTTGCTAGAGAAAGAAATAGCATGGCACTGGGAGGATCCCCACCAACAGGCCTTTCAAGAGCTGAAAACAGTTGTTAGTAATCCCCTGGTGCTGGTCTACTATGATCTAAGGAAACCTGTTGAATTATATGTCAATGCATCCTCTGATGGGCTGGGTACCTGTCTGCTGCAGGAAGGCAGGCCTGTTGCTTTTGCTTCCAGATCACTTAATAAAGCTGATAAATGTCTTGCACAAATTGAAAAGGAAACGCCAGCTATTCAGATCTGAAGACACCTCCACCACCACAGATACCATACAGCAAGGTCAAGAGGGGAGCAACCCATGCAGCAAACTTTCATTTGGAAGTGCATTAGCTGTGGCAGCCTTTTCATTTGCTCCATAGCTGTGATTCACTTCAAGAGATAGCAGGAGGGAGCGAAGAACACCAGTAATTTCAAACAGCAAACAAGAGGAGCTGGGGTGAAGCAGATTGTATTAATTAGAAGATAGGGGAGGCGGGACAATACAGTAGCCTCCCAAATAACTTTTAAAGTGCCTTTATTGAAATTAGTTGAAATCAGAAGCATTTCAAATGTGACTGACTGTGGAAGAAATAGGGATGGGTATGATGAGCTGGTTGCCATAGGAGTAGGGTTTCCTTGTCAGTACCAGCATTTATGCTGAGTGTGATATCAGTGTTTACTTGAACTGCTGTGACAGTTACAGAAGCCTGCATGCTGTATTGGGAGTCTATGATGTGCCCATTTCAGGCTTGGCATGTGCTGACTCCCCAAACAGAAAATAGACAGTATGAAGGCTGAAGGCAGTTAAAAAAAATCATGGATAATGCAAAACCCTTTTTGACCATTTACACCTCAAAAAAGACATACAAAGCCATCATGATATTAATAATAATAATAATAAACTTTATTTGTATGGTGCCTTTCAAAAACCAAGGCACCTAACAACAATCAAAACCTCATAATCAATAAAACTTGTCAGCAATAAATAGTATAATTCCGCAAATCTTTCCTTCAGTTAATCACCATAAGCTTGGCTCCATAGTCAGGTTTTCAGAGCTTGTTTAAAATCCTCCACAGACGTGTGTTCACGTAACCGATGGCGTAGAGAATTCCAAAGGGGTAGGGGCAGCATAGATAAATGTTCTTCCCCAGAAGATTTCAAACATACCCTTGGAATCTCTAGCAACCCTTCGTTGGCTGAGCGGAGTGATCACCCAGGGCAGTAAGGGACCAGGAGCTCTTTCAGATAGTCTGGGCCAGTCCGTGTAGGTCTTTAAAAGTCAGAAGACTGACTTTAAAGGTGATATGCCACTGAACTGGCAGCCAGTGCAGTCAGTCCAGCACTGGCAAAATATGATAGGACCAGGATGATCCCATCAAAAGCTGTGCCGCAGCGTTCTGCACCAGCTGCAAGCAGTGGATTTCCACCCCAGGTAGCCCTAGGTACAGGAAGTTGCAATAGTCCTAGCGCAAGGTCACAAAGGCGTGGATCAGAGTAGGAAGGTCACTGGATGGAACAAGGTGCTTAATCCTGGTGACATTCCTCAGGTGGTAAAATGAGGATTTGATAACGGTCAACACCTGAGAATGCAGGGTCAGTCCATCATCAAAAATTACCCCCAGGTTCCACACACATTCAGAGGTCAACAGTGGTACACCCTCAAGATATAAGCCAGAGGGTGAACCTTCACTCTACCCTCCCCCCATCCGGTGACCCGGGTCCACAACCAATACCTCAGTCTTATTAGAGTTCAACTTTAACCAACTAGCATTCATCCACTCCTGGATTTCAGCGAGACAGTTATTAAAGACCAAGACAGCTCTATCCTGATGGGGCGCAAAAGAAAGGTAGAGCTGGTATCATAGCCATTGCCGGGGGGGGGGTCATCTGGTTCAAAAGAACCCCCCCTTTTGAAACTCCCCCTTTATTTTTCATTATTTGTAAAAAAAAAGTTTCATCATTTCTGTTTATTTTTTTACTGTTACAGAGTGCTAATGCACAGATGCGGACCCCAGCACTTTCTCTCTGCATGCACCCACTCCCTCCTTCTGCTGCTAATCAGCTCCCTCAGTACCAGTAAGATGACTGGAGCTACTTTGTGAGTCTTTCTCTGCACCCTCCCCTTATGACTGGCTGGCCAATTGGAGCTCACATCAGCATCGTGAATGTGACCTCAATACAGCCCGGCCACTGCCTACAATTCACACTGTCAGCTAGCACTGGAGGAAGATGGAGCATGGTGGCAGGCTCAGAGATGACATCACCAGAACAGCAAAAATGAAGTAGAGGACCTCTACTTATAATATTATCAGTCACAGGCGCTAAATTTTGCTGGCTACTATTGCCGAAGATGTGTCCCTTAATAACTGTATATTAAGTGATAGGCTGTGCAGTTGGACAAGAGAGCTTTTCAGGTGGTGGGCTGAAAATGTAGAAATAAATTATTTAAATCCCCCTCTATACAAAAAGCAAAGTTGTCATGTTTCATATACTAGTTTTAACTTTTCATAAGTAAAGCAAAAGAGGTACCACAGTGGAAAGGCAATGCAAGTGTTTGGAAGGGTCTGGCTGGGATCTGCACTGCCACCTCATTAATTGTGCTGTTCAGAAAGGTCTTCACTTTGGTCCCATTTTCATGGACATTCAGCACCACTTTGGTCTGTGTCATCTGTGCCAGATGCCATTAAATCAAATAAGTTGTGATGTGTTTTCTCCAGATGACCACGTGCCAGTAGAATGACATTTGTTGCTACAGTTCACTGTTTTGAACATACTCACTGTACTTTTGGAAGCATGGTGGGGTGGGGTTGGGGAGGTAGGCATTTAGGAGATGGTAACTTTGCACTGAAAATCCCCGCCACTGTCAAATTACCTTTCCCCTCACTCCCTTTGTCATACCTACCACATTGGGGAATGGAGTGAGGGGCAACAATTGTACTCAATATTGAACTAAGACTTATGTTACAGATTTATTTCCAAGCAGAGTGCCTGGAAAAGAAACATAGAGATATAGACAATGATGGCAGAAAAAGATCAGCGGTCCATCTGGTCTGCCCAAGTTCCCTATAATCCCTGGAAGCTACAATTTCTCCAGGGTACTAACCATCCCTGTCCTCTTTCTAGTCACCTCCTTGTTCCTGTTGCCTCCGGTAACCACTATTCCCTTCATTATGTCCCAGCCCTGCTTGAATCCTCTGACTGTTTTTACACCCACCATTTCAGCTGACAGACTGTTCCAAAGTTCCACCACCTTTTCCATAAAGTAGTACTTCCTCACATCTCACCTGAACCTACCTCCTGTTAATTTCCATTAGTGTCCATGTGACCATGAATTGGTACTCGGTCTAAATAGTACCCCATACTTCACTTTAATTCATTTCAGGAACTTAAAGATCTCTATCATATCTCCTCTCTCCCTTCTGGTCTCCAGTGAGTACATATTTAGTGCCTTGAGGCACTCCTCATAGGATTTGCCCTGCTGTCCCTGAATCGTTTTAGTTACTCTGCGCTGCACTGTCTCCAACCTATCCTTATCCTTTCTGAGGTGAGGACTCCAGAACTGGGCACAGTACTCTAGGTAAGGCCTCACTAGGGATCTGTAGATGGGAAGTATTACCTCCTTTCTTCTGCTATCAATACCCCTACCAATACATCCCAGCATCCTGCTAGCCTTGCTATAGGCCAAGTTGCACTGACTCAATTACTTAAATGGGATATTAAGTTGCGGATGGTGGGGGTAACAACAAGGGGTAGAGAGAGTTCAGATAAGAGTTATTTAGACTTAAAATAAGCCACAAAAGTGCACCACTGAGCATACCATAGCCCATGGTTTCTGTGGCCTATCAGACCCAGACCTCTGCCCTAGTAGCAAGCCAGCACTGCAGTAAGTTAGTAGTGTAAAATACCCAGCCAAAATCAGCTGCAGACTCTGTACTGAGGTTCAGTGCATTAGCGTTTGCTCTCTATATATCTATCTATATATCTACATATGTAATAGATAACCTACTCTAAGGTGTGCAGTCATGCTCTGATATATGCATGCCTTGGTGTGCGTTGTTAAGCACAAGTCCGCAGGCTGAGTGCATCAACCACCCAAGGCGTGTGTATATCAAAGCATGACCGCACATCCTAGAGTGGGTTATCTATCTTATTAAATGGCAAAATTGTTTTGGAAGGGGGTAAAAGTGAAGGTGTGCGGTCGCGTTCTGATAGTTGCATGGCCATATGATGTGTTTTATACAATCAGAATGCTGGATTTGTTATTTACTGTGCTTCCCATTTTATAAATACACATACACACGCACACACACTCTGAGCTACTCAGATAGTAATAATTGTCTTTAGAGCAGGAGGTGGAGGGGAGCTCACAGATGAGTTATTCTGGTTTAAAATAATCTACAAAATTAGCCACTGAGTACCTAGTACCCCAAACCTTCTGGGGCCAAGCAGCCCCAGACTCCTTTCCTACACACCAGTAGATACAGCTGCAGATATTAAAACTCATAACATAATATATCTGAAACAATGTCTTAGGTATATTACATTAACAGCATCTTGCTGCCCTTCAGTACCGAATACATATGTATTCACCCTGCAGCCAGCCAGATAATAATTTTGTTTAGAGCAAGGTGTGTAAGAGATCTCAGATATGACCTCTTTAGCTTCAAAAAAGCCACAAAATGCACCACAGAGCAATTCTAGGATTCCATGGCTTCCGGGGTACTAGCGGCCCTAAGACCCACAGCTTTTTAAAAAAAATTGTAGACTGCATAAAAAGAATCCCCCCTGTGAAAATCCTGGCAAAGGCCCTGGGTATCATCCACATAGCAGTGAAACCTCAGCCCATACCTTCTTACAATGTCTCCAAGGGGCAGCATATACACTGTGAACAACATGGGGGACAGCACTGAATCCTGAGGGACTCCACACGATAAAGAGACTGGATCTGAGGAAAAAATCCTGGATACCACCCTCTGGGATCTTCCCATGAGGAATGATGTAAACCACTTGAGGACCGTACCCGACAGGCCCACAAATGAACCTCAAGTGATCAAGCAGGACCCCATGGTCCACAGTGTCAAACGCTGATGAGAGATCTCGGAGGATCAGAATTGGAACAGCTCCTTCTATCTCTTGCCATCAGGAGATCATTGAGCACCTAAACCAGCGCTGCCTCAGTACTATGCTTCTTTCAAAATCTGGACTGGAGGGGTTCATGGATATCATGGATGGTCAAATGGTCCTCCAGCTGTGTGGCCACTACTTTCTCAGTCACCTTCCCCACAAAGGGAAGGTTAGAGATTGGTCTGAAGTTAGTCTGGCAGCCTGGGTCCAAAGAAGCTTTCTTTAAGAGTGGTGTCACCACCGCCTCTTTTAGTGAGCTTGGAAACTCACCTGTCTCCAAGGAGCACCAGGCTATCTGAGCTAGGACCGGGCCTATGACCAATGTTATGCATTAATGATTTATTTAAGAGGCACTATTACAAGAAAATTGTTTCCTGCGTCCTTTAACACTTGTACAAGTCACTTTACTTATTGCTCTTTTTGTACAGTTTTTGGACCTTAACCAACATATGTTTCAGTGTCAGTGTTCAGCCATGACCAAGCACCTGTCAGTGTGAAACATAGGCCTATGTGTCCACTGTTGTTGCTATTTTGTATAGAGTACCCCTTTAAAAAAACAAGTGGTATGCCAACAAATTGTTTGGGAACCTGTAAATTATGGTTTTTGCTAGTGGTGAGGTGAGAGTGTCCAGCATTGTGCCAGTGGGTCCACCACTTTAGGGTGAAAAGAAAAGGACCACAGAAAACCACAGTGCAACCAAAATACCACAGGTAAAACCACCGGCAGCCCAAAACCACCAACAAACAGAGAGTCCGTGTGTAGCCATGCAGGCAAACCCTTCTGAGCAAACACACGGAACATCACACATACTATCGGACATGGGAGCAATGGTCACAGTCCACCCCACACTGTCACTGCACTTTTATTGTCGTTGTGTTGCAATGTAGTTGCATAGAGCAAACATGTAAGTACAGTGGAATTACCCTACTCCACGCAATACAGTGCCATGAGCCTGAAAGCCTCCCTTCTCCAAAGAATGAAATGACATTTCCAGTAATGTTATGCAACATGAACAGCTGATAAAACTGGAATTTAAAATATGCAGCAACCCCCACTTACACCACTGGTGTTTTATTGGTCAATAGAG
Source organism: Neoceratodus forsteri (assembly GCA_016271365.2). Classification (NCBI taxonomy): domain Eukaryota; kingdom Metazoa; phylum Chordata; order Ceratodontiformes; family Ceratodontidae; genus Neoceratodus; species Neoceratodus forsteri. The sequence goes on along the minus strand of CM057459.1, from coordinate 796,572,616 downwards.
TGACCTGGTCTGGAGTCATCTTGCACCCAGCAGGCATGATTAGTGTCCATGTAGAAGATGAGATGGACTCATTTTAAAGGTGTATTTAATCTTATCCTTGTACTGTTTTCTGAAAAATTAAAAATAAACTTCAGCACAATTTCTAAAATCAGGTACACACAATGTTTGTAAGTCATGTTCACATGCACTTGAGGAAGAGAGCTGCCTGAGAGTATGGCAAGAGAAAAAGAGCTGGGAGAAGAAGAGAAGGAAAGAGTGCAGAGGAGGCAAGTCCAATGATGTTGTCATGTAGGAGACCCAGGTTCAAGAGTGGCTACAGGTATTAGTTTCTCACTCACTGAGTCAGTGGAAGGGGGGTTCTTTGCAGGGGTGAAACATTTTCTTGAAAAGGAAGACAATGGGATATCACTTTGTAGCTCCTCAATTACTGAATTATGAATAAGATCTGGGGGGGGGGTGGCACCCTAGATGCAGCTGATGATATTCCATAAATGTTTGGAACAGGATTGTGCAGGGGAGCTGTGAAGAAAGGGAGAAATTGATGTTTGTGGTCCCAATAAAAGTAAAGAGTTCACACAAAAAATTATAACGTTTAAAAAAAAAAAAAATGATGCAGCAAACCCAGTACACTGCACTGCCATTCAGGGAAACCCAGGTTCTGAAGTGACCTGCAGTCTTCTGTTTACTCGCTTAAACCCCTTCTTTCATAGACTAGGACCCCCACCTGCACATCATCGTATTTAATGTAATAGTTTTTAACAGATGCTGGCAGTAGTTTGTGTTTGAGCCACTGTAGCGGGAACTTTGGCCCAGACATTAAATAAAATCAGTTTGTTCTTGTGATGATTTTCCTTGCAGCATGAGGGTTTTGAAAATGTAGCCCTACAGTAAATGTTACTTTGCCCAGACAAGAAATATTGTTTTTGCTTAATGCGTTGCCTGGCAATAGGAAGTAGAGTGGGAGCCTAAATGTCAGTCTTCAATTCTAAAGCAATTCATTTACATTGAATACTAAATAGGTTAAAACTGCAAATTAAGCTTGGGCTATGGTAGAGTAATGAGTCTGAAAGGGCTGAAGTAAAGCCATAAGATTTAGGTCAGCTTTACTAATCAAATTTTATTTACTAATTATTTACTGACCTATTGCAAAACATGTACAGCTCAAGAAATAGGAAAGCAGCTGCTGCTGCTGCTGCTGCTGCTGCTGATGCTTCAGTATATGTGCAGTGATGAGGATGACTTTCAAAAGAAGAATGTACACATTTTTTGAGAACTGTTTTTATGTTGATTGTGTGCAGAGCAAGAAACATATTGGCACAGCTTGCTGAGAAGCAGGCTGTGGAGGCACGGCACTGTTGTGGCCAATGCCCCCACAGCCTGCAAAGGCTTGTCCCGCTTCCCCCAATGCTGTTGCAGGCTGCTGGTGACACAAGTTTGGAACGTTCGCACCAACTTGCAACAAATCAGCCGTTGCAATCAGGGGCTGCCTCGTCATTGCAGCGTTAGCCATCCGCTGCAATGAGGGAGCGACCTGTCATTGCAGGGCGGATCTAGCAAGCCTGATCTTGTTTGTGAACATGGTGGTGGGTTGCCACCCTGTTCACAAACAATATAGCCCCCCCTGCCCACAATGTTTATCTGCCGATGGAGTGCCCAATCCCTGTTGGCAGGAAGGAATCCCCCCTTTTGTTGTTTGCTGACAGGGGTGCCCAATCCCCCGTTGGCTACAGCTCCTCCCCCAAAAGCGAGACTCCAAATGCCCCTGTGAAGTTAAAACTGTCCCATTTTTCTTTTTTTTGTTTTTTACCTGTAAAGAAAAAAACGGTCCTCTGGTCTCCCAGACCCCCACAACCCGCACCCTCATAATGCGCACCCTGCCTCCCCACCCTCACCCCATACTTACTCCTCCAGAGTCTGGCGCGTCAATCTTTGGTGGACCAGGAACACGTCTGCACTCTTCAAAGCCAACCGCGAACTGAGGAAATGTCGGTAAGCTGTATAATGGAGTAAATAGGTTTTTCTCAACTTTGCTACATCTCTCGGGCATTTTTTAGAATTTGTTCACCAAATTTTCAACATGAGATTTTTGGGACCCCTCCTCATGAATATTTCAACTGTCATGGCGTTATTCAGTCCAGAAAGGTGATTTTGCGGTCACTGTGCAGAATCACCTTTGAGGGCCGATAAACAAAATGACAGTGCCAGTGTTCATGAGGTGGGATCTCAAAAAGCCTATATTGCAAATTTGGTGGGAAAATCCAAAAAATGACTGTTTTTCAAGCATGCACTGCACAGTTGCTACGCACGCTCATAACTTCATGAATTTGCAATATTTTGATGCCAGATTTTCAACATTGGCATTTTGTCACACTTTGTGAACAGTACAGCTACCATTGTTCACATCCTGGTGGAAATGTGTTTTCGCACTTCCAGTGCAGAATAGCGCAGTTGCTGTCAGAAATCAGTGTTCGGGACAGATTCAGAAAATTACAGTGACACCGTTCATGAGTAGAGGTCCTCAAATGACTATGTTGAAAATTTGGTAATGATACTCCATAAAATGACTATGTTACGAGCGTGCATTGTGCAGTTTGCACGCATGCTTGTAACTTCGCAAATGTATAATATTTTTACTCCAGATTTTCAACATTGCCATTTTCCCACACCTACTTATGAACAGTGCAGCTGTCATTTTCCCATCCTCACCAAAATGTGTTTTCGCAGTTCCAGCGTAGAATAGAGCAGTTCACTGAGGGAAATCACTGTCCGGGACAGAGTAATAAAATGACAGCAATACTGTTCATGAGCAGAGGTCCTAAAATGCCTATCTTGAAAATTTGGTGATGATAGCCCATCAAATGACTGTGTTACAAGTGTGTGTTGCACACTTTCCACACACCCTTGTAACTTTGCAGATTCGTATTATTGTCATGCCACATTTTAAAATTGTAATTTTTCACACCTCCTTATGAGCAGTACAGCTGTCATTTTTCACATCCTGAGGGAAATGTGGTTTCACAGTTGTGGAACAGAATAACACGGTCGCTGTGGGAAATCAGTGTTCAGGACAGACTAAGAAAGTGACAGTGGCACTGTTCATGAGCAGAGGTCCTAAAATCACTATGTTGGAAATTTGATGTCAAAACTGCATAACATGACTGTGTTACAAGCATGCGTTCAATTGTTTCCATGCACCCTTGTAGCTTCGCAAATTTGTAATATTTTCATGCCACATTTTCAACAGTGGCATTCTTTCACACCTCCTTATGAACAGTACAGCTGTCATTTTTCACATCCTGGATAAAATATGTTTTTGCACTCCTGACGGAGAATAGCATGGTCGCTGTGGGACATCAGTGTTTGGGATAGCGTGAGATGGAACGATTGGGGGGGGTTGGGAGTGACTGAGCTCAACTGAGCTCTGTCTGGGACTGCTCTGGATTTGTTTGTGGGCAGAAAAGGGCCCCAATGCAAGAGGCCAGTGCAAAAGGGCAGCCTGCAGCACTGGGAGAAACAGAACTAGAGAGTGAGTGAGGGAGGGGGAGTGAGCGAACTCACCGGAGTGCTGTCAGGACTGCTGCAGATTTCTTTTTGGGCAGAAAAAGGCATCAATGCAGGCAGGGGCCTAGTAGCAAAGGCCAGCCTGCAGCGGTGGGAGAAATAGTATGAGTGAGTGAGACAGGGGGACTGAGTGAACTCAATGGAGCTGTATCAGGACTTCTGCAGATTTCTTTGTTGGCAGAAAAAGGTGCAAATGCAGGCAGGAGCCCCGTAGAAAAGGGCCATTTGCAGCGCCAGGACAAACAGAATGAGTGCATGACAGAGGGAGACTGAGCGACCTCAAAGGAGCTTTGTTGGTACAGCTGCAGATTTATTTGTGGACAGACAAAGGTGCCAATGCAGCCAGCAGCCCCGTACACAAGCGCAGCCTGCAGCGCCAAGAGAAACAGAATGAGTGAGTGAGTGACAGAGCGGTAGTGAGCAGGCTCAACAGAGCTCTATTGTGATTGCTGCGGATTTCTTTGTGGGCAGAAAATGCGGCAACACAGGCAGGAGTCCAGTACAAAGGCCAGCTTGCAGTGCGGGCAGAAACAGAATGAGTGAGTGAGACGGGGGAGTGAGCAAGCTCAGTGGAGCTGTGTCGAGACTGCTTTCGATTTCTTTCTGGCCAGAACAAGCCATTAATGCAGGCAGAAGCCCAGTACAAAAGGGCAAACTGCAGCAGCAGGAGACACAGAATAAACAAGTGGGGGTGGGAGTGAGTGAGCTCAACCGAGCTCTGTTGAGACTGCTGCAGATTTGTTTGTGGGCAGAAAAAGGCAGCAATGCATGCATGGGGCCCAGTACAAAATGGCAGTCTGCAGTGGCAGGAAAACCAGAATGAGCAAGTGATAGAGGGAGAGTGAGCGAGCTCCATGGAGCTGTATCATAACTACTACAAATGGTGGCATTGCAGGCCGGAGCCCAATAGAAAAGGGCAGCCTGCAACACCACCAAAAACTTAATGAGCGAGTGAGAGAAGGAGAATGAGCGAGCTCAAAGGAGCATTGTCAGGACTGCTGCAGATTTCTTTGTGGACAGAAAAAGGCACCAACAGAGCCAGGAGCCCAGTACAAAAGAGCAGGCTACAGCACCAGGAGAAACAGAATGAGTGAGTGACACAGGGGGAGTGAGCAACCTCAATGGAGCTCTGTTGGGACAGCTGTGGATTTCTTTGTGGGCAGAAAAAGGTGCCAACACAGTCAGGAGCCCAGTACAAAAGGGCATCCTGCAGTGCCAGCAGAAATGAAACAAGTGAGTGAGACAGGGAGACTCAGCAGGCTCAACAGACCTGTGTTGGGACTGCTGCAGATTTCTTTGTGGGCAGAAAAAGCCACCAACAGAGGCAGAAGCCCAATACAAAAGGGCAGCCTGCAGCGCCAGGAGAAACAGAATGAGTGAGTGAGAGAGGGGGGGAGTGAGCCACCTCAATGCAGCTCTGTCAGGACAGCTGTGGATTTCTTAGTGGGCAGAACAAGGTGCCAATGCAGGCAGGAGCCCAGTACAAAACAGCAGCCTACAGCACTGGGAGAAACAGACTGAGCGAGTGACAGAGGGGCAGTGAATGAGCCCAACACACCAGCGTAATCAACATTCGGCATTGACAAACGCATGTTTTCCTGATACTATAATAACATCACTGTAAATGAAATCATTAAGGTAACAACCTAATGCCATGTAGCCTTTATTTGTCATATTGATGTTTATGGCTGTACTTTTCTCAATTAAGCTTTTTTTTTTTTTACATATAGCTTTTTATCTCTTAGGGGGCACATTGGCTTCTGTCCCCACTACCCATCAGTCAAACCCCACCTCTACCAGACCTACCAGGAGCAAGTACCCCATGGACCTCCCTCTGTGATGCGGCTGAATGGGGAGAGCCATACTTCCCCCACCAGAGTACAAATCCATATGCTCCAGGGGTCCACGTGGTGGATCAGGTTGGACTAGATGCTTAGGGTGTCAGATAGCCCTTGGGTCCCTTTTTCCATTTTCTTCCAAAGCCCCTCCCACAGTGTCATCTCTGTACATGCCCATGGAGGTGCACACATCTTGCAGATCACTGGCCCCATCTGTTGAGCCGCTTGCTACTTGCACTACCACCAGTCCTCTACCTAGCGGCAGTCAGAAACTGACACAACTGGCCACCCATCCATGGTAAAGAAGAGCAGTTTCTGGGCTGCTGAATCCTCTCTCCCCCATCCCCCATGATCCCCGCAATCCATGCTCGTTACCAAACATGGGTTGTTGGCATGGCAGGAGAGACGTTCAATGCTTTAGTCTTCCACTCCACTGGGCCATCTTTTGTCATGGAAGCTTTTGAAGAAAGTCACGGTACAGTTGTGTTCAAAATTATGGAAATCAGGGAAATCATAGTAAAAATCATGAAAAGTCAGGGATCCATTGTTTATTGAACAAATTGCCTCTGTTTTAACATATCTTTGTATACACATAGCAGTAAATATATAAATGTTTTAAAACATTAATCATTAGACAGGTCCACTAGGAAGCAACTCATTATGCTGCCATTTTGGAGACCAAATCACATGTGCAAATCCCCAGTATCCCACACTGGGGCTAAGAGAGGACCAAATGCATTGCAGTGGTGAGACGCAACATTATGGGCCTGTCATTTATAAACAACAAATAAAACACTGTGGTGTTGTCATGGGAAATACTAAAAATCAGGGTGGTGTTGTCATGGAAAATACCAAAAATTATGTACTGTAGCTTGGAAAATACCAGAAATCATGGAGTTGCCATAAAATGGGGGGAAATCGTGGAATCCGTGACTTCTCTGACAAAGGTACAATGCTATGTCCATACATGAATTGACCTGGGTCGCCCTTGAAAATGGGTATTTGCTGCTCAAGGGCCATTCATAATATAAATAATTACACTGCAGAAAACAAATGTGGAGCTACTGTTCCATTTTTCAACCATAAATGGACAGTGAACTGATCAATGAAACTGCATGCTAATGTAATCATTCTGAATGGTCACCATTTAAACAAACTCTGGTCAGAGCTAAAATGGCAACAAGTGTTTTAACCTGATGAAAGATATCCAATGCAGCGCATGTGGCTAGCAGGCCTCGACACGCACATTACCCACTTAGATACATAGATACATAGACAGTGTCAGCAGATAAGGGCCTATGGCCCACCCAGTCTGCCCATTTGAGCTTGTAAGTTCAGTTTATGTTTTCCTAGAAGTCTGTTGCCCCTTACCCCTGACCTCCAGAATTCCTTTATGTCTATCCCATGCATTCTTAAATCCCGTGATTGTTTCAGACCCCACCACTTCCTCTGGCAGGGTGTTCCACTTGTCCACCACCCATTCTGTGAAGAAATTCTTCCTCATGTTTCCTCTGAATCGTCCTCCCTCCAACTTCATCCCATGCCTTCTAGTCCTGGAACATCTTTTTCGCTTAAAAATAGTGTATTCCTGCACCCTGTTCCTCCCTGTGAGATACTTGCATGTCTCTATCATATCCCCTCTCTCCCTCTTCTCCTCCAGGGAGTGCATGTTCAGTTCCTTCAACCTGTCTTCATACTTGTGAAGGAAGGCTCCCCAGCCAGCCACAAGTTGTTGACTGTCTGCCAGAACACTGTTCTATCCATACCCAGGCTTGAGCTGGTGCTGCACACCGCAGCACCTTCCCCTCAGCCAAGACACATTCAGCCAGCTCACTAAGCTCACCCCTGAACTCAGATCACTGGCGCAAGAAGGCAACATGGTCCCACTGGGACAATGGCCATTCCTGCAAACAGCATTACTTCATCAATTTTTGGAGTGGTTCATTTTTTACCCCAATTTTTAACATAGCCTTTTAGTAACACCACCCCTTCTGAACAAGACAGGTGTCATTTATAAAATACTGGATAAACATTTTGCGCCACTAGTGAAAAACACATTTTCTCCAATATTTTAAAAACAACACCCTTCATGGTCATGAAGTGGTGCAAAAAAATGACTATGTTGAAAATTTGCTGTCAAAATGCTGAAAAGTACCAAAGTTATGAACAAGCATTAAAAAATTATAACTTACCTTTATAATTTTGTTGTTTTTTAATATTTTGACCCCAAATGTTCAACATTATCTTTTTATGACCCCACTTCATGAACCCCGTAGGTGAATATTTTCAAAGCCCGGCTGAAACATCATTTTGCACCACAAGTGTGAAACACATTTTGGCCAGAATTTAAAAAATGACACCTGTCTCATTCATAAGGTGATGTAAAAACATGACTGTGTTGAACATTTGGCATCTAAATACTGAAAATTACCGAAGTTATGAGTGTGCATTGAAAAATGCCAATGTACCCTCATGATTTGGTTGTTTTTTTAATATTTGACTCAAATTTTCAACATAGTCTTCTTATGACTCAACCTCAGGAACCTGGTAGGTAACAAAATTTCAAATTATACCTGAAAGGTGATTTCATGGCGTGACTGTGAAATCACCTTACAGGCTAGATTTGAAAAATTTCACCACCCTTGTTCAAGAGGTGGCATCAGAAAAAAGGCTGTGTTGAGAATTTGGGATAAAAAAATAAAAAAAATGACAAAGTTCAAAACTCATACAAAAATATACTAACCACACTTACTTGATTTCCTCAGTTCCTGGTCTAACTTTGAACAGTGAAAACATGTCTCTGATCCATAGAGAATTATGGTGTTAGACCCCTGCTAGGTAAGTACAGAGTGGGGGGGGTGAGTGGGTGACAGGGTGGCAGTTGAGATGACGGTATAAGATAACAAGAGACCATTTTCTTTATTTTAGGTTTAAAAAGAAAAAGACTTGGGCACCCCAGTATTGGCTTGATATTTAGGGGCACCAGGGAAGGGCACCCTGGTGTCCCTAACTGTTGGACCAGGGGTTAGTTGTGAGGGTGCTGGAGTACAGAGGGAGATGAGAGCAGGTGGGTGAGGAATTTAAAGTATTAGCCACTCCACGGCTTCAGATAAAACCCAGTACTGCCTCGGACAGCGGGGGGGATTGAAACTATAGAAGATAAGAAGCGTAGGGGCAGGGAAGAGAAAGAGACAGGAAGAGAGCTACAAAGGGCATGAGACAGAGAGAGAAAACCAAATAAAGCACCCAATCAGAGCTGCAGAGGGGGTGGGGAACATTTGCAAGGATTCATGCTGATGTGCTTCAATTCCACTCATTGAGCGAAGTGCAAAGCACACAAACTGGTATGTGTTTGGAATCCGGTCATGCCCTAAGACATCCTTTTCTCTCTACTCCTCCTTTTCACTATACATCAGCATAACTCTCACTATGCAGCCATAACAACTACGAACATATGAAATTTGCCAGCAGATAAAGGCCTAGAGTTCTAGCAAGTCTGCTTGAATGTGCAGCTAGCACCCCTAATTCTGCAGCTGCCCCTTCCTTCCATCTTTCCCCTTCATTAACCCTCCCCCTTGTCCTGTCCCATCCTCATTTGAAGCAGTCCACTGTTCTACTGCATACCACTTCAGCAGGTAACGATTCCACCCAGCCACCACCCTTTCTGTAAAAGTGTCTCCTCATCTCCTCCTGAACCTTCCTCGCTCCAGTCTCATATCATGGCCCCTGGTGGCCCTCTCTTACTTTGAACAGCCCCTCTGTACCCATCTTGTTTATTCCTTTCATGTATTTAAAGGTTTCAATCATGTCACACCTGTCTCTCCTCTCCTCCAGTGAGTACATGTTCAACTCCTTCAACCTCCTCTCGTATGATAAGCCCCCCAGCCCCTTGATCATCTTTGTCGCTCTGCCCTGCACCTCCTCCAGTAACTTAATGTCCCTCTTCAGATACGGATGCCAGTACTGCACGCAGTACTCCAGGTGTGGTCTAACTAATGACCTATACAGTGGCAGAATCACCTCCCTCCTCCCGAGGATATACCCCTTGCAATACAACCCAGCATTTTGTTGGCCTTTGCAGCTGCCTTTCTACATTGTGCTGAGTTGTTCATTGACCCTGTAATGAGCACACCCAGATCCTTCTCTTCCTCTGTCTGGGCTAGCAGCACTCCCCCTAGCTGGTAACTCCTCCTTGGGTTCTTCATCCCAAAATGCAGCACCTTGCACTTTTTGGCATTAAAGCCCAGTTTCCAGGTGTCTGACCAGGTTTCAAGCTTTTCCAGATTATCCTGCAACCCCTGCCATCCCCCTAGGTCATCCACCACCGCGCCTACCTTGGTATCATCAGCAAACAGTCTGATCTTGCTCTTGATGTCCCATGATATGTCTGCAATGAATATCCCAAACAACACTGGTCCCAACACCGAGCCCTGTGGAACACCGCTCGTCACTGGCCTTGGGTGTGAGAGCTCCCCACCCACCACCACCCTCTGTTGCCATCCCTGCAGCCAGTTTCCTACCCATCTCACCAGCTTTGCACCCACCCCTGTGCCTACTAACTTCCTTCCCAGTCTTCCATGTGGCACTGAGTCGAATGCCTTACTGAAGTCCAGATACAGGACATCCACTGCATGGTCCCTGTCCAGTTGCCTAGTTACCCAGTCATAGAACTCAACCAGGTTGGTTTGGCAGGATCTGCCATGTATGAAGCCATGCTGTCTGCTGTTCTGTAGTCCTTTGGACTCTAGGAGGGCCATCAGTCTCTCCTTCAGGATAGTCTCCATTAGCTTACCCACTATGGATGTGAGGATCACTGGTCTGTAGTTTCCTGGTTCATCCTAGGGGCCACTCTTGTGGAGGGGCACAACATGAGCCATCCTCCAGTCCTGAGGTACACACCCTGAATGTAGTGAGGCATTAAATAGGTCTGCCAAAGGTCCTGCAAGAACCTCTGCCAGCTCCTTCAGTACCCTGGGGTGATTGCCATCTGGGCCTGGCACCTTGTCCACCCTCAGTGCCTTCAAACCCTCTCGAACTCTGCTCTCCATGATTTCCCCATCTGTCACCACTTCCCACCCTGCTTCTGCCATTTCTCCCACCTTGGGTGTCACCCCCCCTTCTCTTTAGTAAATACTGAGCAGAAGTACTCATTTATTGCTTCCGCCTTATCACACCCTGCTTCCACCCAGCCCCTCCTTCCTAATCCTTACTATGTGGTCCTTACAGCTCCTTTTCTCCCTGATGTACTTAAAGAAGTCCTTCTCTCCCTTCTTAATGCCTTGTGCCAGCCTGAGTTCCTTAGATGCTTTGGCTCCCCTTACTGCCCTTGTCATCTCCTTCAATTCTGTCAAGTACTCCTCCCTGTCCTCCCACCTCCCTGTTTTCTTGTACTTCCTAAAGGCAGCTCTTTTCCTCCTTACCTTTTCCATGACCTCCTTGCTCAACCAGATCAGTTTCTTAGCCCTAGCCTTCTTGCTCTGGGCTTTGCATCAGGTTTTGGTTGCCTCCACTATCCCCAGCTTTATGAGCTCCCACCTCTGGTTAGTGTCCATACTAGATTGAATTCTGGCCAGGTACCCTTTTACCACTTCCCCCATCCTCCCAAAGTTGGCCCTCCTGAAGTTCAGCACTATTGTGCCAGATTCCACTTCTTCCTTGCCCATATCCAATGTGAGCCATACTGAGTGGTGGTCACTCCCTGACAGCTGTTCCTCCACTGTAAGTTCTCTCACAAAGTCCCCATTTGCCAGCACAAGGTCAAGGGTGTTCCCTAACCTGGTTGGTTCACTGACCATTTGCAGCAGGAAGCTGCTGTGGAAGGCATCCAGCAGTACCTGCTCCCTTCTGTTCCTGGTTGTTGGGGTGCTCCAGTCCACTCCTGGTATGTTGAAGTCCCCCACAATCACCACACTACCCTTCTCGCAGGTCCTCCTGATCTGTCCCGCTAGTTCCCTGTCTAACTCCTCCATCTGGGATGGTGGCCTGTACACCACTCCCATTCTAAGAATCCTATTCTTGGAATCCTGGATTTGCATCCAAAGTGACTCCGTACTACCCTCCTCCCCTTTCTCCCTTACACACTTCAGTCCTTCCTTCACATATAGTGCCACCCCCCCTCCTTTCCCAATCACCCTGTCCCTACGAAATAGCCTGTACCCTGGTACAGACAGGTCCCAGTCACTGTAATGAGTGGCCCATGTTTCCATGATGGCTGCAATGTCCACCTCTCCCTCTGCCATGAGAATCTGTAACTCTGCAGTTTTTCTCTCCCAAGGTTGCTAGCATAAAGGGTAACCACCTTCCACCCTCCCCCCCCATCCTGCCCTCCTTTCCTAGCATCACCAACAGTACTTACCATTTGTCCTTTGTCACCGTTATGGGGGGTAAGCTCATATGGTTTCCCAACCTGTGCTCTCTGCATATCTCTTCCCCAACTGCTACCCCCCACTCCTAGTTTAAATTCCCAACTTCCTCTATGTACTCCTCCATCCTCTGTTTCAAAGCTTTCTTTCCTTCCTCACTCAAGTGTAGTCTGTCCTTAGCATAGAGACTACTGTCCTCTCAGGTCCCTCTTCACCCCCCCAACAGCCCATACCTTTTAGCACAACACCAGGTTCTTAGCCATCTGTTAAATTCCCTCTATTCTCAGCTTTCTTGTTGTGCTTGCCTTTGGCACCAGAAGTATCTCTGAAAAAGTTACTGATCTTCCTGCCCCCTCACATAATTGTGCTAGTTACTCAAACCTCCTCTGGACTGTACCTACTGTCTTGTCAGCCAGGTCATTTGTCCCAAGATGTATAATTAAATGAGGCTTGTCTCTGCCCCTTCTAGCATGTTTCAGAACAGACTGTCCCACCCTTTCCGCTGTCATTCCTGGCATGGCCTCCACCCAAATGTGACTATGCCTCTCCCCCTTGCTACCCCACCTGACTCCTCTTAGTATTGAGTCCCCCAGCACTAAGATTCCACCCCTCTTACTCCCTGCTTGCTTCCATTCATCTCTTAACTACTGTCAACTGTCAGTGTTCCATCACTCACTTTCAGTAAGGAGAAATGGCAAGAGGACTTCTTGTTTTCCAGAGATTCACAGAAGAAAACTACATTTTTACTGGACCTGTCTATTTATTAGCTACTTAATAATTGCATTCATTAAATCAAATTCACATGGTAAAACATTTTCTTTAGTTTTCATCTGTTTGTGCTTATTAAAAGTAATGGTTTGGTAGTATGTGTTTTTTTCTACTATGTGTTTTCTGCAGTATAAAAGAAATAATGGCATAGTGAGTTGAGTTAATGGGAGAATAACTGTGCTGGGATGCCAAGAAATACCTCCGCCTGCAGCCTCAATGTATATTGGCATCCAAGTGCAGTTATTCCCCCCATAAACCCAGCTTACTATACCATTTCTGCTTAATTATAATGAAAAGTATGACTCTCAGACAATCAGAACACAGAGCTACTGTCACATTATTCTCACATTATTCTGTTATAACCCAACAGTAGACCCAATAAAGGGACTGTAAGCTAATCCATATGTTCTGATTGGCTAAGACTAACACTACAGCACATCTGGTAGAAACTGCCTGTTTTAATTTCCTATAAAAGAACCAGAATGCTGGTGTAACCCACCCGTGGGCTGGGTCTACAGTTTTTTCTCTCCCTTGGACTATTTCGAGTTATAGTAATTATAATAGTTATGGCCCCCACTCTGAGGTGGGGACTCTGAGGTTCAAAGGCCACTGCTTCGAGTGGCTGGCTATAAATTGGGACTGTTTGAGCCTTTTGTTTTTTTCCCCCTGCCGAGGTGCTTGAGGGGCAGGCAGGGGAGCAGGGCTGATTGTCTGCTCTCGCCTTGGTTCCTGGAAGTTTAGCTTAATGCAGCAGTAGTATAGTAGTAGCAGCCAGGAATGGAACTCTTATCTCCATGTCATGCAGTCCAGAAAGAACTGCCAGCCAACCTTTGATATGGGAGGTCACCAGAGGGACAGAGACCTGAGTTGAAGCTATGGTACTGGTAGAGTTTAACCATCCTACTCCTCCCCCAATCCAATGGTGCTGTACTGGCCCTGGGAGACTAGTGAGAGGCTGAGAGGAAATGAAGTGGACTGCCATGACTGAGGCATGGGTTTGGTGGGGACATGTGCCCCTGGGTCATTGGGGGGGAGTTGCCAACAGGAAAACCAATCTTGAGGGGAGGTCAATTGGAGCCCCTAAGTCTTTTTGGATCCTTGGCCAGGAGAAGAGACCTGTGTGTTTCAAGGGATAGTCGAGGAAGAATGCTGCTGCTGAAATGAGGTCTCGGACTCAAAATTGCTGCTGTACCCATTACGTGACCATGCAGCCTAGGGACTAGCTGAAAAAAGGTGGGGGTCTTCACGACCACGTTAGAACCATCAAATGAATTGTTGCAACTCCTTTCTGGGCTCTTTGGCCCAGAGATTAATTTTGTAAATATGTTTGGACTGGCCAAGCTTTTTCTTATTAAATGGGACCTCCTGTTCCATTGGATTTCCTGGTGTGTACATTTAGTTTGTCATGTTTGTTGTTGCTAACCTCCCTTTAGTCCCCCAGCCCTGTACCCAGCATGGCACTCCCTCGTAAGAAAGAATCCAACTGTATTTTGAAGACATCTGGACCAGTAAAAACCTTTTTGTCTCAGAAACATAGAAACATAGAATTTGACGGCAGATAAGGACCGCTTGATCCACCTAGTCTGCCCATTTTCCTACCTAACAGATAAGCTGCAGATCCTGGTTAACCAACAGCTTACTTCCTCCTACCCCCCACTAGGACTGCCTTATGTCTGTCCCATGCATTCTTGAATTCCTCCACTGTTCTTGACTCCATGACAGTGCTTGTTCTACTGTTGTGGCTCCCCTCCCAGATTTACCATCTGGATACCCTTAGACTGCGGGATGGGGGGTTTACATTAGTGATGGAGCAAATTTGGTATTGTATTTTAAAAAATGTTTAATTTTTTTTAAGTATAATAGCTATAATGGTATTGTGGTCAGGGTTTCACTGGATTAGAACTAGACTCAGTGTTACTAAAGTCCCTTGCTTACAGCCTTGGGTTTTATTGACCCTGGTCCAGTTCTTACGTCATAAAAACTAGACACTATCTCATTATTGCTATAGTAATAAAAATAACTAATTCATAAGAAGCAGAAATTATGAAAAAGAGGCACTGTGGTCTAGTAGTTATAACACAGCACACAGTTTCTATGACCCTAGAAATCCAAGTATGAATCCAACCAGAGTCACTTACTTACTGTGTGACCTCCAGTAAACCACTTAACTTCTGTGCATAATTCTCACTCCCCTCTCTCTCATCTCTCTCTTGAAAAGCACTCTGAGTACAGTGAACATGAAAGACACCAACAAAGCCACACTTTGTAGCATCCTTTTTTTATACAAAACAAATGCATCAGTGAGATTGCAATATACTGGCCCTGCATAGTACAACCTCTCAGACTCATACTGTTTTGAGCACTGCTATTCTTTATTGTTTAATACTTCATTCAGGAAGAAGCTAGCACACATACTTCTGCATGACTGAAGAAAACAATAGCCTAATGTACTGCAGTACAGTGCGAACATAGCATTTCACCACTAGGTGGCATTTACCCATATAATAAATACACTACATTACACCCCTTTCCAGTAAATTCAAAATCGCAGGTGTACTTTAGACATAACACCAAACATGAATGATAGAGGCCATAGCTGGGGTAGAAGGATTTGAGTTGATGCCATTGTATCATAAGACTTGGTGAAATGGTTTCAACCAGTGGTACACATACATGGTGGGGTCATAATTAGATGGGAAGGACCAAAATGAGAAAAGGTGTAGCACTCTATATTAAAAATGAAGTATAATTTTATTAAGAGAAGAAATTTGCTGGCTAGAGAGGTAAGCTGAATCTTTATTTTTAACTAAAATTGAACAACATACAGAGAAACATGATTTAAATTTGGAAGGAACTCTAGGTCCATTAGGCCTGCCCCCCCTCCAGTAATAATACATTATGCTGTGCAACCATGCACTCATTTATAGGGATTCCTCACTCACTCTATGGCCCAGGGTACCCTGTGATTCTCTTGGTACGTAGACATTTATTGAGACTTACCCTTAAGGACTGTAGTATCTTCATATCCCCTGTCTCTGCTGGTTGGCTGTTCCATTGGTCACCATCCACCGGGGTTAGAAGGGTCCCCTAATTTACCCCTGTATTTAGCACATCTGAGCTTCAGGGCATGTCCCCACATCTTTCTAAAAGGCCTCAGATCAAGCATCTCTGTTTGTTCCTATAGTTACCCTGAGGGTTAAATGACTGAGGTCATGTCTCCTCTTAGCCTCCTTTTCTCCAAGGTGAATGCATTATGGGTCAACACCTCTCATCATAGTCTGTGTCCTCCATACATTTAATCATTTTGGTGGACTGTGTTGTGCCCACTCTGCAGCCTCTAAGTCTTTTTTTGTACTATGAATCTGAGGCTGTCATGCTGTACTACATGTGTTCCTGACCAAGGGATTGTAAAGTGTCAGGATTGCTTCTCCTGCCCTTCTGATCACCAAACATTTATTGCACTGCAACATTCTGCCAGACACCTTGCCAGCAGCCACACACTGCTTGCCTTGCATCAGCCTCTGGTCTCTTGTTACCACCAGGTCCTTTATTAGGGTTGCAGTGGGCGTAGCCCTGCAGCACTTTAATGATCACTGAGAAAGGGAACATTTCTTCTGACCTTACAACATGTTGGATTGCATCACAGTGGCCTCTGCCACCATGAAACAGTCCACCCATGTTGTCCCTACCGACTGCAGCACTGCACTCTTTCCTAAAAATCATCCTCTCCTGTGTCACTCGCCACCCTGTCCCACCCCGTTCCTCTATGCCCTGCCTGCAAATCATCCCCTTCAGTGTCAGTGGCCATCCTGTCCCTCCCGGCTATAGAATCTCTGTCCACTGATACACTGAACTATGCAACCCTCAATCACCTAAGTAAATTAAAGACTCACACAAAGAATACCCTTGGCTACTTAATGCCCTCCCCCTATCTTAAATCCTCTGGATTTCAGCCCTGTTCTGCCCTGCCCCTCTCTGCCCTGCTTGAGTGAAATGTGTCAAAAGTGTCTCACGCTGACTCCCGAGGTAGGATCTCTGTCTACTGATACACTGGACTATGTAACCCTCAATCACCTAAGTAAATTAAAGCAATTCAACATGCACATTTTTTCAGAGCCACGGCACCAAAATCCTGTAGGTACATATATAAAGTTGTCTTTTTGATCTTTGACACTCATTAGCAGAGCCGCATCATCACAGATAAATAAGTGGTTTCCCTTTAGCCATGCTGCCAGACTTGAGATCCATTTGAATGGATGCATTTGAGTCTTCAGCAGCAATGAATTACAATTCCATGGATGATGAAGATGACCATAGTTCCTCCGAGAATGCATGTTTCAGCAGAGATAGTGGAGCACTATAGGGCCATCTGGGTGAATTTGATTCCTGTCAGGACAACCCCTATGTGAGCGATGACAGTGATGTGGACAGCAGTTCTGAAAGCGGCAGCAGCAATCCAGATTTCAGCAGTTTGGAAATCATAGCAGGATTGGCAATAATCAATGGTAATGGCATGTTTTTTGCCACTCACACCATGGATTTTCTTGTTTTCTTTTTTATTTTGTATGGTATTTCCAAATTCCCTGTCATTATTAATTGCACACTGCACCCAAATGTATGCCTCTTGTGAGCAACTCGTATAGCAGCAATCAATCACAATTTGTTTATATACCCTAGTAGTCTCTCCCACTCTGTACCAAACTCCCAAACTCTGCCAAACCAGTTTAGAAGCCACAAAACTGCAAGCACCAGAGCATGAAACAAAAGCAGTGTAAAACCGTATTCATAGCCTTCCATTTTCAGGGCTCTGTTTCTTCCCCTCATGTGGTTTACAGAACATTGGCATCCCCCCATGTTGACCCACACAGTGCAACAAGCAACACAAGGGTGCCTGACATTATGTGACACCTTAGTACACACCATCTTGCCATTGTCCATATTCTCCTGCCTCATCCCGAACACAGTCTAGTTTGTGAACCCTCAGTATGGGCAAATTTGGTAGAATTATATGTATTATCGGGGGAAACCCAACTAAGAATACACAATGTAAATACACAGGTACAATATCTGTGTATAAATGTTTTATGATCCAGCTTACTTGTCCCGCTGATGTATCCCATGACTAACACCATTCCCTCCCAGTCCCGCACCAAAGTGGCATGGCCAATGTGCTGTGCCACTGTGGGCAGCTTATACATGGACACTAAGTGCTTCTCAAGGAGTGAGTGCACCTATAGCACCCAGCTGCACAACCAGACCATACCCCTTCACAGACCTCAGTACCAGGCCAGAAGCTACCTTCTAGCAGTTACCTGCTCAGTTGACTGTCCTGTTGCAGGGGCTCACAGGAACTTTTAGGGTCAAGAAGCATCACATGTTTTTGGTCCTCTTCCACAGTAACCTCCAATGTCCGCTTGCCTCTTTCTGCTCTGGGTTGGAGTCATTATTGCAATGCAGACCAAGGTTTTCTGCAGTCATCAGGTGTGTCACAACCAATAGTTCCAACTGCTGTGGTGAATGGATCATCCATGTTTATCCTGTGCCCTGATCTGACACTGCACCCTCCCCAAGCATCATCTGACCCACCGTACGCAGCAGCCCCCACCCCCCGTGAAACTGAGACCTCTGCCCGGTTCATCAAGCCATAGTTGTAATTGTGTCCCAAGACAGATCGTGCACCAAGCATCTCCCACAACCTCCGTGACCACCACAGCAAAATCATGCATAGTCAGACTGCATTTATAAACTCAGCAGCTCTGTCAATAAGGGCAGTTATCCAGCTGGTGCTTTTATCGGATGCCGTTACAGAAGAAGAAACCTGATAACCAAAATCCAACAAATCCCCATGAAAAACAATGTTTTATCAATGTACACTTGACCCCTTTGCAGTACTCAGTCCGTACTTTGCCCCATGTTCAAAATCATGGCCAGAGACAGTTCAGATGCTGGGATGCCATGTGTGCCTATGTAATCCTACTGACTATGTTGAGGTATTTGCCTTATTGTTGTTGTGAAAGTAGTGATTCACCAAAAATAATGATCTTATTTTTTGCATCTGTTGGTTTGGTAGGGAGGAGGGTGGGGGGGACCAAAGACAAAATTATGCAGAAGCACATGTGAGTGGTATTAGTGTTAGGATACTGACTGCTCCACAGTGCTCATTCTGCCTGGCTTGTTCTATGGTCTTTCACTCACCTGTTATTTTTATACACTGTTACTTGTGGTGGTGGGTTTGTGGGGTCTGTCTGGGAAACAATATACAGACATTGGCAGCAGCAAGACAGGAAATTGTAAATCAAATGTGACTGGCCTACTTGTTGGGATCGAAACTTCCCTACAGTGCTCATAGCTCCTAATGGTCATTTAGGGGTACAGTTGGCATTTCCTCATGAGTGGATTTCTTACATTGCCCCATGGGCGAACCTCTACTGGATATGCCACAAGCCAAGTCCAAGTGCTCACTTATCAATACCTGTATGCCAGTCAGCAGTTGCATGTGCTTCTAAGACTAACTTCACGATATAGACCACAGGTCTGAACACTCACTCATAGACACATAACACATTTTGCTACATTGCAAGCATAGCACACCAACAAACACTGAGCAATTTATTGTGCAAGAGGTGATGGTGTGCACAACTGCATACCAGTTTGCTCCTTATAAATATTTCAAGTATTTTCCATTGCTCAGTACATTTGCCTAGCAAATGCTAGTCTGTGTTTCAAACACCATTCTGCTCCCAATTAATTTCCACACACCTGGATATTAGTTTTCGAACACAAATGACTGTGATCACCAGCACCACAGGCTGCCTGAACAAAGGTTATATACCATGCCACGTGGTCCTTCTCTGATGAAAAAAGGACAAGATCACAGTCCATCTAATGTCAGCTTTCAGTTCTCTATTTTGCAACCATGTTTCAAAATTCAAACTGACTTTCATTCATTAATAGAGAGAAATGACTGTGTGATTGCACATGATGCTCCAACTACTGCGTGCTGGTGCGTCCACTGATGTAGGGAGTCATGGACATCTGGAGTGAGGAGCAAGAACAAATGTGGCAACAGGTCCACTATGGTGAGGCCACATCAGCATGGGAAATGGACCACCCATGCGTAAAAAGCCCAGAGGAAAAAAAACACACAAAGTACCATTCAGTGATTAAAATCTGTAAAATACCAGTGGCCCCATTTCAAACAAAGGAAAAATGCATGCTATTTGAGTGGCAATGACTGCAGTAACAGTTTGCAGCATGGAAGGGTTCAAACAGCAAAACTTGGTAAGTCACTTTAAAGGCTCACACAAAGAATATACTTGGCTACTTAACACCCCTCCTCTGATCTGAAATCATCCGAATTTATGTTAGCAGTTTCAAAGGTCATCCAATCAGTGCAGAGACAGCAGTTCAGACCAACGATGGAGGCGGTACTCAAGGTGTCACGGTGTAAAAGTACGCAGCCCAATCAGAGAACTTTCAGGCTTTTCACTCTTAGTTTTCAAATTGGTAATGGTAGCAGCTATGGGTCAGTATGGGTAAAGAAAAGCACTGTAGTGTGGAGCAGTTATGTATGTGCAATTATTTATATTAAATACTGTATTTATGTTGCGTTAAACCCAGAGCTTGGGTGGGCGCTAATAAGCGGCTAACCGGACAGATGCATCTCACATTGCTCTGAGCCAACGGCCGATAAATAAAGAAAATATTAATAAAATTACCTTGTATTTCCAATGCAAAGAGTGTGGAGAGGTTACCAGGAGCACAATGGATGACTATCTGACCCCAAATCCTTCCAAAAGCCAGAGGTTAGCAAGTGGCAAAAAGGCCGCGGCTGCCACGATGACTGAAAATTTGGTGATTGTTTAGATTACGGGACTCATAGTGCCCCATTTCAGAATTCAGCAGATCATGGTAATATGTCCCCCCACCAACACACTGCCCCCACACACATCTTGCAATCAGTCTGAACTCTCCAAATCAGATTTCTCCGTGTCTGCTCAGCCGCTGTTGAAGTTCAATAGTAGAGGAGTCAGGATTGAAAAGGTGCCCTTGTAGAGTTACGTTTTTATAATGGACTAAGTTGCCATCATTAACATAGTACTCAATAAAAAAGCAAATCTGTAATGGCACAGTAATAAAGTTATAATATGTGCTTAGCATACAGAGGTTTAGCATAAGTGAGTGATAACAAGATTAGCAGTGCTAACAAGCTTAAGATCCAAAAAGTTTGAGCACAGTAATGGAGTGATAACTTGTCATCTTTCTTCTTCTTTCC
The DNA here is from genome assembly GCA_016271365.2 of Neoceratodus forsteri. NCBI lineage: Eukaryota > Metazoa > Chordata > Ceratodontiformes > Ceratodontidae > Neoceratodus > Neoceratodus forsteri. The sequence continues at coordinate 796,551,812 of CM057459.1, read as the reverse complement.
TCCCCCCCCCACCCCCAGTCCCCAGTGGTGATTAGAGCTTTTATTTGTGTGTAAAGATTTGTACATAAATATGTACTTTTCCTTCCTTCTGTGTGGGTGCTCCGCCCCTCACACTCTCGAGTCCCCAGTGGTGATTAGAGCATTTATTTGTGCGTAAAGATTTGTACATAAATATGTACTTTTTCTTCCTTGTGTGGGGGCACTCCGCCCCCACACCTTCTGGATCCCCAGTGGTGATTAGAGCTTTTATTTGTGCGTAAAGAAAAACATAAACACTGTTTTGAGAGTTCCGTGAGCTAAGTAAATAAATATGTACTTTTCCTTCCTTCTGTGGGAGCGCTCCACCCCCCCACACCCCCCGGGTCCCCAGTGGTGATTAGAGCTTTTATTTGTGCGTAAAGAAAAACATAAATACTGTTCTGAGAGTTCCGTGCGCTAAGTGCATAAATATGTACTTTTCCTTCCTTCTGTGGGGTCCCCAGTGGTGCTTACAAATAATATTTGAGCATAAATAAGTACATAAAACATGTCTTGAGAGTTATGTGGTGCTTAGAAATTACAATTGTGCATAAATATCTTACATTTCCTTCCTTCTGTGGGGGCGCTTTGCTCCCTCACACCCCTTGGGTCCCCAATTGTGCTTAGACATTAGATTACTGCATAAAATGACCAAATTGTTCCTTGCTACATGAAATATGAAAGAAACACTGTGCTATTTTCTTCCATGCTGCCAGTGACGTAACGTTTACTGGAATGTGCATGCGGCACTATGCGGCCATATTTCTCCCTGGCACACTTCATTCTAGATACTGTCCCCTAAAGTAAATACATACCAAAAATTCTGGCCTGGTCTCCCTGTTGGAGGTAGAAGTGGTGGCCCTTGGCAGAGAAGTAATGATGCAAGTGTTCGCAGTGCTGGAGCCACATCTCATCAAGTTCGAGGGCAAACTTGATTCTAAATTGCAGGAGGTTCTGGAACCTCAGACCATATAATCAAATAAACTAATGGAGGCAGAGGATCGAATCTCCACTCTGGAGGATGAGCTGGCAGCAGTTCTGGGGCAGGTTCAAGCACTACAGAAAGAACTGAAGGAGTTCAGAGAAGCATTTGATTATCAAGAAAATTATTAACGCCGGCTGAACTTGCGACTGAGAGGTTTGCCAGAGGGGAAGGAGGAGACCAGCATGTTGGATTTTTGTTCAAAAGTTATGCCAGAATTACTCGGCCTCCAGCCTAAAAATGGGGGTGCATCAAGAAGGAAAGAGCCCATCGTGCAGTGATGGCTAGATCCCCTCCCGACCAACCCCCAACATAGAAACATAGAAACATAGAAGTTGACGGCAGATAAGGACCGCAAGGCCCATCCAGTCCGCCCATTTCTTTTTCTACCTTATAAATGTGCCATCGGCCTTTGCTCTGTCAGTGGCCTATCTAGTCATAGTCATTTGTATTGCTCCCTTATGCCTATCCCATGCCTGTTTGAAGCCCTGCACTGTATTCATAGCCACCACACTTGTGGTAAGCCATTCCATGCATCCACCACCCTTTCTGTGAAAAGAATTTCTCACATTCCCCTTAATCGACCCCTCTAATCTCATGCTGGGTCCTCTTGTCCTGCTATTTTTCTTATATTTAAACATGTTAGACTCTTTCACCTTGTTAATGCCCTTAAGGTGTTTGAATGCCTCGATCATATCACCTCTCTCCTCCTTTGCTCAAGGGTATACATATTGAGCTCTGTTAATCTGTCCTCATATGTCTTCTGATGCAGTCCCTGCACCATTTTGGTTTCCTTCTCTGGACTGCCTCAATTTGGTTAATGTCCTTGTGAAGGTGTGGCTCCAATACTGCACGTAGTACTCCAGATGGGGCTAACCTAGTGTCTTGTAAAGAGGGATTATTACCTCCTCTTACGACTTGTGATACCCTTCTACTAATACACCCTAACACCCCTAGCCTTACCTACTGCTTTAGAGGTCTGCTTGGATGATTTCAGGTCATCAGTGATGATGATGCCCAAGCTCTTTCTTCCTTTGTGACTGCTAGCAACTCCCTCCCAGCCTATAGGTGGCTTCAGGGTTTCTCTCCCTATGTGCATGATCTTGCACTTTTTTGCATTAAATCCCAGTTGCTACTCTTCTGACCATTTTGCTAGTTTATCCAGCTCTCTTCTTATTCTGCCCACTCCATCTGGATCATCTACTCTGTTGCAGATCTTGGTGTCATCTGCAAACAGACAAGCTTTACCCTCTAGTCCATCTGCAAGGTCACTAATGAAGATGTTGAAGAGGACTGGCCCCAGGACTGATCCCTGAGGTACCCCACTTGTGACTTGCATCTCTTCTGACTGTATGTCATTTACCACCACTCTCTGTTTTCTGCCCGTCAACCAGTTTGCCACCCAGTTGACCAACTTCTGACCCACCCAAGCCTACCCAGCTTATTTATCAATCTTCTATGTGGAACAGTGTCAAAAGCTTTGCTGAAGTCAAGGTAGGCAACATCAACTGCTCCCCCTTGGTCCACCACTCTGGTTACCCAGTCAAAGAAATCTATGAGATTAGTTTGACAGGACCTTCCTTTTGTAAACCCATGCTGTCTTGAATCTTGTGCCCCTATGGATTCCAGGTGTTGCACTATCCTTCCCTTAAGGAGTGCCTCCATAATCTTGCCCACTACTGAGGTAAGACTGACTGGTCTGTAGTTCCCTGCCTCCTCTCTGCTACCACTCTTGTGGAGCAGGATCACATGGGTCCTTCTCCAGTCTTCTGGGACCTCTCCTGTGCTCAGAGACTCACTAAACAGTTCTGCTAATGGCTCTGCTAGTTCCACCTTTAGCTCCTTAAGTACCCTGGGATGTATGCCATCAGGTCCCATTGCCTTATCCACCCTGAGCTTAGCAAGCTCTTGTAGGACCCTTTCTTTTGTGAAGGGAGTAGTGCTCACCTCCCTCCCCTGTGTCCATGGTGCTGAGCTGTGGGCCCTGCCCTATCTTCTCTTCAGTAAATACTGAGCAAAAGTATCTATTTAGGATAGATGCTTTTACATGGTCCTCCTCCTCACATGCTCCCTTTTCTCCATTAAGCTTAGCAATACCCATTCTGGACTTTCTCCTTTCACTAATGTATTTATAGAAAGTCTTGTCACCTTCTTTTACTGTTCGTGCTAGTGTTTCCTCAGTTTGGGACTTTGCCTGTCTTACTGCCTTCCCTGCTTCCCTAAGGGCAGTTTGGTATGCCTCCCTATCTTCATCCTGCTGTATTCTCTTATATTTCCTAACAAGTTAAATTACTAGTGCCCCTGTAAATGAGCTCACCTTGTGGATGCCCCACTGATCCGCCCCTTCCTGCTCTGCCACAGGAAATGTCACAACTGTGGTACCCTATAAAAGGAGTGTAGTGTGGGGTGGTTGGGGATGGGGGTTGGTGGCTGGGCCCTTCCCCTGCTGAAAAAGAAGAACCACGGACAAAAGAACAAGGAGGTAAGAGCAGAAACAACCAGTAAACAACAAATGCAGTAACCCTGAAGGCTTATCCTAATGTTAGATAAAACTGTAAACCTGTAAAGCACCACCTGTAATAATTTCAGAGAAGATATACGCTGTGAAAAACACTTTGCTACAGAGAAAAATAAAGCAATGAAATGTTAGCAACAAACAGTAGCAATCCCTGTGAGTAAAAAATAAAAACAACACCACACAGTAAATCTGCTTAGCCAAAAGAAGTCTTAATCCTTTTCCCTTGCTCTGGTAAGGTTCTCTACTCTGCCTTTCAAGCAGTCTTAGAAGGAAAGAGCTCAGGTGAAGCTAGGTGCCTTGGCCAGAAACCAAGTCTTCTACCTCCAAGATATCAACTAACCTGACCTTTTAACCCTTCTTTCTGTTGGAAATTACTGACAGTTTGCCAGCTCCACCCCTCACATACACACCTAATCTTTTGGAAGAGCTGTGGGAGGAAAGCAATTAGCTTCTTCAATGTGAGAAGGAGACTGATAATAATGGCAGATAATAATGCGATTTCATAACTTTCAGGATCGGGAGGCTGTGCTGAGAGCTTATAGGGAGAAGGGGAATATGGAGTAAGATGGGGTCCAATTGTCACAACATTACTCTGCAAGATTACTCCAACGACGGAAAAAGTTTAATGGACTGATGGCCCAACTGAGATCCATGAAGGACGAGAATTTCCTAACATACCCTGCTACTCTGAAGACTTGCTACAAGGGGGCGACATTCTCTTTTTGGGGAGTTGCAAAGGTCGAACAGTATGTGAAATCCTTACAATTGAAAATGGGCTGAGGAAAGTAAGACTGTGCTAACACTCAAGGTTATTTGTGAATGTTTAAATTTTTGTTCCGGTTTGAATTCATGTTCAGATGTGACCCTCCTCAATATGAACAGTTGGTGTACCCGTGGGATGGTGGTGGGGAGATCGTTGCCTACTAAGGCTCGGCCATGAAGAACGAAGTATGGAGCAGAAGAAGAAAAAAATGTTCCTTCTTTTTTTTTCTTTTTTTTTTAATGTAAAGCACTGTAGTAAAGGGTACTGTTGGAAAAATGGGTGGAAAGGGGGCAAATCTCTTTGAGTGAGGGGGGATGATTGTGGTGATAATGATGGGAGGATGAGTAGCCTCTAAACAGAGGGTAGTGAAGGCCTGTGGTGCTATTGCTCCTTGCTTGAGCTGCCCTTTATTTCTCTCCAGCTCGACTTTTGAGGAGATTCCCTTCTCTCCTTCAGGAGGACTGGCTATTAATGATACAGGGGAATGAAGAGGGAAGTCAGATTGAAAAAACTTGGGCCTTGCTGGGTGGGACTGCTGCTCCAACCTCATAGTGTAGTTCCTTGTGAGCTAGCTTGGGAGACGGGAGAGCTTTAGATAGGAGAGAGATGAATGTTGGAGTTGAGGAGATGTGCACATAAGTTGTAAAAATAGAGATTAGTTGGGGATCAGTTGGAGATTTCTCTCCTCCCCTAAACTTAAGTTTTCCGATAACATTTTTTATTGTGTTCCAACAATACAGACATACAGAGTGGAGGGAACAGCAAATCTAAATCTCATTGGTAATAAGTGTTACAGTACTTAACACCCCAGGGAAACAAGATGGGGAGGGTAAGGGAAGAAAAAGGGGATGGGCAGTGCACGTAGGAAGGGTGGGGCGGGTGGTGCTCCCACCTGGTGCAAGCCTCTGAGGGTGCAGTTTTCAAGTCTAAAGCTCACTTTTTAATTCACTTGCGCTGTTGCTTTAAGGTTTCTTTTATATATATATATATATATATATATATATATATATATATATTTGGTTTTGTAATTACAACTGGCTGTCAGCAGGGGCACATCTGTGGACCAAAGATCAGCAAATCGGGGGGAAGGGTGTCATATGGTTGAGCCGTCTGCTGCAGACAATATAATCATGTGGTGGTGGTACAGAGAAAGAGAAATTGTGGGTGGGCCACCGCCACCCAACACATTAGTATAAAAGGTACTAGGTGGAGCACCGTGAGCACATGGCACTGAGAGGCGGTTAAATAGAGGCTGGAGATAGAGTAGTTTGTTGAGACGAGACAGAAAGAGACTTGCAGCAAAAAACAGCAATAAACTATAGAGTGTAGAAAGGAGAGACGAGACCAAAAGACAGAGAGATATATTGGATTTGTGTAAGCAATGCACTACTGTCTTCTGTGATGTCTATAATGTAGTAGTCTGACTGGACTGCATTAAGTAAAAGCAACAGCAAGTATTTTTCATTTCCATCCACGTCCGTTCTGTGTGTGACCCAAAATGATTTTTTTTAAATGAGAACTTGTGTCATATCGTGTGTCAGTAAGATGAATTATGGTGTATGTGGCAGCAGTGGTGCCAGGTGGGGGGTACTAGACTGGAAAAAAAGCAAACTCAGGAAATCTGCTGTGAATTTGATTACTGGGCTGGCTCAGCTGACTGGCTGGTGGCTGCTGTGCATTATTTCACGATCGAGGAGTGCATTCAGTTCACTTTTGTGACCGCCCGTGTGAAAGAAATTTTAACTTGTACTGCCCACAGTGAATTATTTTGCTCAACATGCTGCTAAGCTAAGTTTTATAATCACACTCCCATACAGTGCTTACTCATGAGTTTCTTTTGGGAGTGACTGGGAGTGAAGAACAGAAGTCATTGCCTTCCTAAATTGGACTGACTTCCCGTGGCATGGGCCGTGGGGCACCATCCTCCCGCCCACATGTTATATGTTTTAATTTTTCTTCTCTTGACCCGTCCCTTGCACTCCCATTCCATTGCCATTGTTTGTTTTTTTTCATGTCTTCCGTTATCCCCACCCCACCCACACCAGTCTTACTGTAGAAAATGAAGCATTGCCCTGGATGGAAGTTGTTAGTTGCCCTGCTGGCAGGCCTGGCTCTGGCTGCTCCAGTTACAGGGTAGGCAGGCTCCCGCACTGCTTTCCTAATACTCCAGGTGGGTGGCTGCTGGCACTGAGCCTTCTCATCCCAGTCCCAGGGCAGACAGAGCCTCCAGACCTGAGACAGTTCTTCATTCTGACTCCACTGCCCTGACTCCCCCTCAACCAGGGACCCCTACTACTACCCTAGTACTCAGTACCTGCTAGGCTGCTACTGAATGAAGAATCAGCTGAAGCAGGTCAGGCAGCCGGCACTGGGAAGTAGCACTTATAGGTACTGCAGTCAGCTGTATTTAAGATGAGCATAGTTATACAATACCCAATACATACAATACAATTAAATCAATCAAGATTTGTTTCTTCTTATTCAGTTAGTCTCCCTCTGCCACCTTAGCTGGCATCAGGCAAGTGCAGACTAGTACATTTTATTTGTTGGTTGATCAGCAAAAGAGAACTTCATTTTACAGCTCACACTCTGATGCCAGCCAGCCAGAGACTAACACACCTCAGATTCCAACATTTTCCCTGAAATCAAAGGTAGGGAACATATACCAAAACTGTTTTTACCTCATGAAAAGCCCCAAAACTCACCACAGAGCATGTAAACCCCACAGGACTTCTGGGCGCCTAGCGGCCCACAGACCCCCTGGCTGTTTTCTGGACGGGGGGCACTAAATTAGCCTCTTGCCCAGGGCACCAAAATGCCTTCCTATGGCTCTGGGGATGGGGAAAACTGATAAGGAAGGGAAAGAGGGAAAAAACAAAGGACATGGGGTGACATAACTAGTAGGGATAGCAGAGCTAATTGATACAAGGTTCATGACTAGCAATCTCCTAGAAGAAATTAATTATTGTAAAATATGGGAATATAATTAACTATTGCAGCAGTGACTTTATATCTGACAGGTTGTCATTCCTACCCAAAGGTGTTAACATCATAAAGTGTATTACTTAGATCGGATAATTTAGAGAGCTGTGATGACCCACCAAACTCCCTCCTAGGCCTCAAGGGGGAAATTAAGCACCTTAAAAGTATTAGAACCTAATCTGTGTCTTCACAAGGTCATATGCCCAGTGGAGATTTCCCATGGGGGGGTACAACCCACCCAACTTGTATAATATCCTGGGATATATATAGCTATATCAGCTGGAAGTAAAAACAAAACAAAACAAAAATCAGTCAGCCAACACCCTGCTGGGGGATGTTCGAGTTCTGGAGCTTCAGAAAGTTGAGGTAAAGGGACCAATATTGATTGAATTTGGACATTTGGTACTTCTTCATGTGTGAAATCCTATCCAATTTGGCTAAAGAGGAAAGAGATGCTAACACCTCCGTCACTGTAGGTGTCAGAGGTGACCTCCAGTTGCATAACAGAGCTCTCTTAGTTTGAAACGAGATCAATGCCAGCCATCTAGTCTCATGAGGGGTCATTTGTGGGAGCTCCCTTTGGATACCCAAGATGTAAAAAAGTGGATTAAATGGGAGCTTCTTCACTAGCACTTTTCATGTAATATCATGGATGCCTTGCCACAGGGATTTCAATTGCGGACAAGACCACAGTATATGCAGAATATCCGCACCCGAGCCCTGACATCTCCAACAAGAGTCGGACTCTAGAATCTTAGCCGTATACAGCACAGCTGGTGATTTATTCCAAGAGTGGGCTATTTTGTTCTGTATTAATCTAGACCTGGCATCCATCAGCCATTTGTGAGTATCTTTCCAGGAATGTTCCCTCACCATAGAGGAGATAGGGGTCTGGAGCATCTTTTCCCACTTAAGTCTTGCCCCCTCAGAGTATTGGGGAAGGGTATCTCTTAGTTTAGAATAAATGCACCCTGTTAGACCTACCGGATGTTGTATCCAAATATGTAGCTCTGAGTTGTGTGTTTGGGGCTTTGAAGGGTGCAATACATATCTGAGTGCTGCTCTAAGCTGAAGGTACTTCCAAAAAACTGCATGAGCAAGGTTCCAGATATGCTGAAGGGATTGAAATGTATAGAAAGTCTTAAGAGTGGGGTCTAGCAAGTCTTTTAATATGAGAATTCCCTTATCTGCCCAGGATTTCCAATATACCCATTGTGCATCAACAGAAATATCTGGATTAAACCATAAAGGGGTGTAAGACAAGGGAAGAGGAGTCTGGTTCAGTCTTTTGTGAACATCCAGCCCGTTGGACCTGGCTGCCTCAACAGATGGAGACGTGTAAGGGGACCTACCTCTGACAGAAGGGCTAGCTCTATGAACCCTGTCGATTTAGCCTAGTTGCTAAAATTTTGGCATAAACCTTACTATCAATATTAATCAAGGATATCGGTCCATAATTGCTGGGCTTGGTGGGGTCCTTGCCTTTTTTCGGGATGAGTACAATGGTTGCCTCTCTAAGTGAAGGAGGAAGGGTGCCTCTGAGCTCAATATCTTGAAATACTGCTGTTAACAGTGGAGTGAGAGTGGGTGCTACAGCCTGGTAAAAATCTGCAGTGTATCCATCATTTCCAGGGGATTTGCCCAATTTGAGAGACTTAATCGCAGTACTAACCTCCTCAGCAGATATTGGGGACTCAAGTGCCTGAGCTTGTTGGTCAGTAAGTTTGGGGAGTCGGCAGGATTGGAGGAAGAACTGTATCTCCTTGTTCAGGTGGGCAAGAGTGGAGGTTTATAACTTCTTCTAATAGGTGGCCATTATATCATTTATTGCCTTGGGGGCTGTGGTCAGATTTCCACCTACGTCCGTAAGGCCCACAATATATGTACTCACTTATCGTTTATGCAGCTGATATGCAAGTATGTTGCTGGCTTTGTCCCCACCTTCCCAGAAGGAGTGTTGTATCCATAATACGGCTATTTCAGCCTTTCTATTAAGGAGCTGATTAATCTCAAACCACAGGTTTAGAACAACTTTGCAATTGGAGAATTTGTGATGGGGGAGGTTGTAGCCTTTAAAAGGCTTTCCGCCTCTTCAATTTCTGTTCTAGAGATGCCAACTGTAATTCCTTCTCCCTTCTTTTTGCTGCTGCAAATCCCATTATATTGCCACGCATGGTGGCCTTAAAGGCTTCCCACGTGTTCCCAGCAGTTGTGTCGGCTATCGGGTTGTGGGCTAGAAAAAGGGCAGCTTCATTCTGAGCCCATGGGATAAAATTGGGGTCTCTGATTAGTATGGGATCTAACCTCCAGTGATGGGATGGGGGAGGGTTAGTGTCCTATTGCATTAAAAGTTGCACTGTGACGTGGTACGAAATTACCCTAGGATGAATGGTAGCATTTAGAGACTTAGCTATAACTGCCGAGGATCCCAAACAAAAGTCCAGTCTGCTGTAGGAGGCCTTGGGTTCCGAGTGAAAAGTATAATTTCTAGTTCTGGGGTGGAAAAGTCTCCAAATATCTGATAGCCCTTGATCTACTATCATTCGGTGGAGAGCATTTATACATCTAATGTGTTTCTCTGCTTCCATCATTCCTGTAGAGAGATGGAACTAGTGAGAGGTTAAAATCTCCTCCAATAAGGAGAGGGCAGGAAGGGGGGGGGTAAATTCCAAAATAGCCTGTGCTATATCATGAAAAAACTGTGGCGAATCTTCATTTCGGGCGCAAAGTTACAGAGAGTAATGGGTCCTAAGGGGGTATCATAGGTACCTAAAACTCACCTACTATCAGCACTAGATAGCGTCTTAGAGAGGGTCCAGGGCAAAGATTTATAAATTAAAATTATTACTCCATGTTTTTCAGTAGTGACGTGGGACAATACTTGTTGTCCAACCCAGTCCTTAATCAGGTGAGTGTGGTCCTCCCCTGAAAGTTTTGTCTCCTGAAGAAATGCCAGCTGAGATTTAAGACGCTTTAAATGGGTTAAAACTTTTTTCTTTTTGACAGGGGAGTTTAAGCCCCGCACATTCCAAGTGTGTACTAATAAGTCTGTCATACTATCCTACTCAGGCATCTAGTTAAAGAGGATTAAATGTGGGGCGGGGGGTATAAAGATTTAATGGGGAGACTGTACTACATACAGTATGTCCACTAGGGTGTGATAAAACCTTAGAGTATTGAAGATATAACCCCGAAGGAGTATCTTCCCTCTTAGTGAAAGTTAGAGCACCTAATACACCATAAGCCTAATGTAGAATTCCACACTGCATTTCTCTATCTAATCAACTCTGTACACACACACAAAAAAAAAACTATCAAAACTTATCCTATAGTGAGATTGATGATGGGCCTATCCAGCTGAGAACTGCAAATGGAAAACCCTCTCACTTCTGTCGGACCTGTGGCAAAAACCACCAGTTCTAGGCCCAACCCACCAGACACTAGGGTAACTAACAGAAACCTTTAATGTACTGTTAGACTGTAGTCAAGGTACAGATACCGACAGCTATACCCCAGAGCCTAGCAGGAGTTATCCCAGAAGCTTTATTCAGTTAGAGATGGGGGGAGGAATGCATATGCCTGGAAGATCAGTGTTTTCCACTATGCAACTGACATCCAGCTCAAAAAAGAAAGGGAGCTGTTGCCAAACAGATGCACATAATTAACCAAGCAGTAGTGTAAACATCAGCTTCAACTGTCCATGCTCACGGGTTACTTGGTACTTGGTATTTGGTAGAAAGGACAAAAGAAGGCCATAGCCCATCGAGAATGTCCTCCACAAAAGTGGATCATTGAGTTAGGGGCCCTCCTAATAACCATATGTCAATTTTATTTTTGAAAGTCATAATAGTGGAAGACTCAACAATATCTTGTGGTTATGAATTCCATAACATTGGGGTTCTAATGGTAGAGTAATTTTGTCTTTTATTGGTATTACATTTTTTAATGTCAATTTGTTTGTTATGTATCCTAGCAACAATTTTTCTGTTAGATAATGATAAGCCACATTGTTCCATTAGAATAGGAGATTTCATAATTTAGTATATCTGTAAGAGATCACCTCTTATTCATCTTTGTTTTAGTGAATATAGACCTATCTTCTGAAGTCTGGTGTCGTAATCTAAATTAGCATAATGTGGAATCATTTTTTGTTGCGCTATGTTGTACTTGTTCGATTCTATTTATTTCTGATGCTAAGTACGGACTCCAAAAGGAGGAGCCATAATCCAGGTGAGGTCTGACATGGGATCTGTACAAGGTCATAATACAATGTTCAGACTTTGAAACTAATGTACTTTTAATCTTACGCAAAAGAGCATTAGTTTGTATTGCTATTTTATTACAATGGGAAGATGACGAAAGTTTATTATTTACTAATACCCCCGAGATCTTTTTCCAAAGAGGATACTCTAATGGTTGTATTATTTAAGGTATATACCTGTCTGGGGTTATTCTTTCCCATATGTAGCACTGCACATTTTGTCTAAACTGTAACCCAGGCGATGCAGGTTCAAGTTCAGAGAGGGACCCACAGCCTCCATGAAAAAGCACCAACAAGATGCAATTGTGTCTGAAGACAAACAGCATATTAAACATATTCATGTTTATAAACTCCTATATGCTTTAACTTTCAAGCCAACTGGCCCACATACATACAGCAGAGTATCCCCAAGGTAAGGTGTCTATCTAAGGGGGTTGGGGACCCTCGGATGGTCTGACGAGTATAGAAAGCAACCCAGCTTGAGATACTAGAACCCCCAATTGGGGATAACTGTTTAGTAACAGCAGCTCCATTATAGACCCCTAAATTGCTACCCCTAGTGGGCGATGACATCCTCCCCAATGCCCCCAGACACAGAACCCAGGGTACTTATCTGAGAACCATCTCTCTGATGGCTGCTCAAGTCAAATTAATGTCTTCAGGTGGTTGCACCATGGATTCCAGGCCTGGTGTTGCAGCGGAGGCCGCTGGTTTCAGTTCTAAGTCCTGCAGCGGGAAAGCTGCCTCAACATCCTTGGCCCAAGAGATCTCAGAGCCTACCAGGTCTGATCTTTTACATTCATCAGTGAAAAGTTCCATAGCACTTGGTATGTCCTCCTTCTGAAGTGATTCAAGCGGCTCAAATCTGTTCTTTCAAAAGTAGGGGCAGATATACACGATTCCCTGGCTTTCCACTCTGCTAACACTCAGATCAGTACCAGCCTCATCTCGTCTGTGCCCTTGAGGGTGATTCCTCTTAGAGTGTAGAGATTGTGGAGGCCTCTTCCAAACTTTAGGGTTCCTGGGCTCCAGCCCATTCTTGAAAGACTGGGGGGGGGGCCAAGTCCCGGGACAGGTCAGGCTTCTGAGGAGGGTTCCTCGGAGCTTGGTCATTAGAGTGATTCAGACCGTCAGCACAGGATTCTGAGGGGCCACAGGTAGGCCAGGTCATTGAAATATAATCAAGTGCAGCCTTGGGAGTGGCAAATTGATGTGAAACTCCATTCACTGTAATTTTCAATATTGCCAGACACCAGAGAGCAAAGGGTATTTGCAATTCATGCAATCAATGACATATCTCTGTAAAGGCTCTTCGTTTGTTTGTCAGTTCCTTCGAAAAGTCCTGAAAGACCATGATACGATGACCTCTCCATTGTAGTGACCCAAGCTCCCCTAACACACCCCTGTATAGCTTCTTTTTCAGCCAAATTTAATAGTCTGGCTTTAATGGGCCTCGGTTTGTCTCTCACTGGTGGCTTAGGTTGCAGCGACCTGTGCGCCCTTTCTATCATTATCCTAGTGGTCTGGGGGAGATCCAGTACTTCAGACAAAGCAGTTTGGAGAAAGTGAATGGTTTTGCCTTCTTCACAACCCTCAGGGAATCCCAGGAACTGCAAATTGTTACGGCGGCCCCTGTTCTCGAGATCATCGATTTTGTCTTGTAGTGCGATAATTTGTGCAGCTTGATTCCGTAGAGTGGTGCAGTGACCTTGGACTATGTCTTCTTGTGCCAGTGCCTTTTGTCCTACTCAGTCTAGTTGGGCATCAATCTGCTGAACTGAGACTGCAGTTGTATTAGAAGCCAGAGTTAGTGCATCAATACTAGTAATAATGGATGTAAACATTTCTCTGACCGACAGGTCCTCAATCTCCTTTCTTGAGTGTGTCATTAGACCTGCAGCACAGGCAGCTCAGTGGCAATCAAACAATAACCACAACTCCCCAACATCTTATCAGGTTCTTGGTCGGTATCAAAGCTGCTCAAGCATTCCGATTACTAAATCTCCAGAGTACCCAGGGATAGATCGACTTCTAGATGGATTTTTAATAGATCTTGGCTCTGGGGCTGTAGTAGTGAATTTTTAAGTCACCATCTTGTCTGCAGGTTGGCCACGCCCCCCCTAAACTTAAGTTTTGATGTTCATCTTCTTGGGAAATTCTGGCACGGGGGTCAGGAGACATGATACCTTGGACTTGGGGTGGGATTTTCCTTCCAGGAGCGGTGAAGTGGGGAAACTAGCTTAACTGAAATGAAGACACATATAATCTTCAATTATAAAGGGAGGTGGTAGGTAGGAATTTGGCTGTCGGATGGGGCGATGGGATGAAAATGTCAAAAGAAGGATTTATATGACATTCTTGCATATGAAGCAGATAGTGTCATGGGTTGAATTGGGGGACAGAGGGTAGATTGGGGGGTATGTCTAATCTTCACATGCAGGGTGGGGGAATGGGAAGGTTGGGGATAATGGTATAAAAAGTATAAGGGATGGGGCAATGAGGGCTAAAAAGTTGAGGAAGGAGGAAAAATGGGAAACAGGTTGCTTGCAAATGGGGGGTTTCTGGGATGAAAAGGAGGACTGGGGAAGTATAGGAATCAAAGTAAACAAACGCAGTACTTGGTGGAGATGGGAAAGGGGAGGGGAACGGGAGGAGGAGGGAGGTGGGAGTTTACACTGTTATGGGTTTTGAAGTTACTGTTCTAAATGTTACTGTTTTACTTTTTTCAGGTGCAGAATTTGCTTTAAGTGTACGTATACTTACACAGGCTTTGTCAAGATTGGTTGAAATATATCGTGGGTCTCTGTGGAAAGTTGCAGAATATGGTAATAGTCAATTTTATGGTGGGGAGCTCATGGGAGTGGGGGTAATGAATAATGGCTAAGAGGCATGTCACCCAGGTGGTTTCATGGAACGTAAGGGGCATTGCACACCCAGGGAAATAAACATCACTGTTAACTGCCTTGAGATCAGAAAGGAGGTAGATTCATTTTTATATCTGGGGAACTATACGGAGAAAAAGTTACGTGTGGAAACATTTATGCCCCAGCAGTTTATGACCCAACATTTTGTGAGACTCTTTTGGACCTTCTAACCAAGGAGCAATTCCCAGGCCTAATATTGGGGGGGATTTTAACTGGACAATGGACCCAATACTGGATCACTCAGAGGGTAGAGGTCGGACATCGGCTGCCATGAGACAGTGGCAGATGGGTGTAGCAGATTTGGACCTGGTGGACAGGTGGCGGGCATGCAACCGGGAGCAAAAGAATATACATTCTTTTCCAACCCACATAAAGTGTGGTCACATATAGATTATATTTACCTGCCTAGAACGTGGTATGGGAGAGTGCAGGACATATTGTGTGGTCCCATACATGTATCTGATCATGCGATGGTGATCCTTGGGATACACTGTAGAGAACAACGAGAAGGCCCCCCCTTAGAGGTTCCCCACATATATGGTTAGGAATCAGGATTTCCAGGAACATCTAAAGGAGCAATGGAAATATTATGCTGAGACAAATACTAGACAAGATATAACTAGGCAGGTTTTTTGGGATGCAGGGAAAGCATACATGTGTGGGGTAATAATAGAATATATGGCAAGACTTAAAAAAAAGAAAAGGGTACAAAGGGAAGAACTAAAAAAGGAATTGAAGGATTAGGTAAAGAGGGTAGTGGGTGGTGAGAAGGGTGATACAGAGCAATTATTAAAAACAACCAGGGAGGCCCTGAATACTTTGCTCCAGAAAGAAGTGGGCAGATCTTGGATATACTGCAAGCACCAGATATTTGAGTGGGGTAATTGACCAGGACCAGTGCTTGTATGTCTCATGAAGGGTGGATGGTGCCCTGTTTAGATTACAGGCATTAAGAATGCAGTAGCGATCCCAGGTATTGCTGCCAAGGGGATAAGGGAATGTTTTAGAACTTTTTATAGCCAATTATATAGAGCCAAACATACGGGAAAGGAGGTACAGACAAAGGCTTTTCTAGACAAAATAAAAATGCCAAGACTGACGCCCGTGCAGAGGGAGGTGCTGAACCATCTGATTACACAGGTGGAGACAGGGGAGACCATACAGAAATTACAGAAAGGTAAGGCCAGTGGACCTGATGGGTTCCCAATAGAATATTTCCAATTGATGAGGGGTCAGCTGGCAGGTGACCTGTGCGAAGTGTTTCAGAAACCTGAGGAGGGGAATTTGGTATTGCCCAGGATGTGTGGTGAGGTAACAATATGTTTGATCCCAAAATCTGGAAAAGATGAACAGGAATGTGCATCGTATAGGCCCATATCACTGCTTAACTGCAATATAAAAATACTGGTGAAGGTACTGGCTGTCAGGTTGGAGGAAGTTCCACCGGATCTAGTTCACCCGGATCAGATGGGGTTCATTAAGGGGTGACAGTCTTATCATAATATGCACCGCCTTCTCAATGTGGTGTGGAGGGTGTCTCAGGGTGGAGGAAGTATAAGCACTATATCTATGGATGCAGAAAAAGAATTTGATAGAGTTGAGTGGGAATACCTTTTTGAGGTCATGTCCCGGTCTGATCCGGGTGAGCAATATATATTATGGGTGCATGCCATGTATGAGGACCCTAGGGCTAGTATTCTGGTGAATAAGGAGCTTTCAGACCAGCTTCGCCTTGAGACGGGTACTAGGCACGGGTGTCCCCTATCCCCATTGCTGTTTGCGTTAGTAATAGAACTGCTGGCAGCAGCAATTCGCCAGCACAATGGTATAGAGGGGATTAAGGGAGAGACAGGGATGCCACATAAAGTTGCGCTCTATGCAGATGACATGCTCCTGCTTGTCCGTAACCCACGGGAATCCATGCCTCCACTGTTGGCACTGATTGGAGAGTTTGCTGATTTCTCTGGTTACAAGGTTAACCTGGGCATGTCTGAATTGCTCCTCTTCCTGGACAAGGAACAAGCTGAGGATAAATGGGGGTTGAAAGTGGTACAAAACAGTTTTACCAATTTAGGGATTAAAGTGGGGAAATCCCTGGGGTCTCTATATAGCTTAAATTACTCCCCTCTGATTAAAACGATAGAAGCAGATCTTAGAAGGTGGATGCACATCCTAATATCATGGCTTGGAAGAGTCAACCTTATCAAGATGAATGTGCTTCCACAAATTCTCTACCAGATGCAGATGCTTTTATGGAACTTACCAAAAAAGACTTGAAGCAGGTGGAAGGGGCTTTCTCTAGCTTTATTTGGTGAGGGAAAAGACCCAGGACCAGTCTTCAAAGGTTGAAGGTGGAGAAGAACGGGGGAGGGGGTTGAACTTTTCGGATCTGGGGAATTATTATCTTGCTATACAGTAACAAAATTTGGCAGACTGGGTTCATCAGCAAAAGGTTGCTAGTTGGATAGACTTGGAGCAGAATGGTAATATTGGTAGGCTCACAGTGTACCTTCATACAAAAGGATTTAAGGCTTTCAAGATGGCAGGGGTGGTAATCCTATGGTTGGACAGGTGCTGGAGGCTTGGGCACAACTCATAAAATGGGGAGATGCACAGGGAGGAGAAACTGTGTTGCTCCTGCTGGTGGGAAATATTTTCTTTCTTCCTGGGATGGAGGATGGGAGTTTTAAGGACTGAGAGATGGGTGGAATAAGCACTGTGGATAACCTACTAGTACAGGGGGAGATGTGTACCTTCACCCAAATCCAAAATAGCTTAAAGCTGGGGAGGAATCATCAGTTTAGATACTGGCAAGTGAGATCCTTTATGAACAGCCTGGGTAGAGAAGAAGCTAGGCAGATTACATTGGATCCAGTTGAGACTCTGGTGTACCAAGCAAAAATGTACCCCAAAGGATTTATCAGGAAGGCAGCCAAGCAAGGGAGGCAGCAAATCCCAGATGTGACAAACGAGACAAAGAAATTGTGGGAAAGAGATCTGGCCAAACATATCTCAGAGGCAGACTGGGGTTGGTGCTCCCAATGCACTCAAGTACAATGGTTTGTAACAAATTCAAGGAGTCCTTCTTCAGATTTGTGCACCGGTTGTACTATCCTCCAGTCATAATGCATAAGGCTCACCCGATGATCTCACCAATGTGTGGCAGATGTGGAATGGAAAGAGGTACATACAACCACTGTTTCTCGACTTGCTCTATATTTACTGTAGCAATTTTTGGGAGAATGTGGTGTCAGAGGTCACAAAATTATGGGGAAAGGACGTGGCGAGGTACCCCCTAGTCTGTTTTGTTTGGAGTACAGGAGAAGGGGGGTGGATGGGTGCCTCTCCCTCATTGGGTGAGGACGCTATATGTTTTGGCTTGTCATTGTATGCAAAATACATGGGTTTCCCAGCTTAAACCTTCCATACAGCAATGGCAGACTCTGACACTACAGACCCTGGCTCTGGAAAGACTCACAATGGTCATTCGAGACTGGGAGAAAAATTTCCTACAAAGTTGGACACCATTTTTGTCCTCTCTAAGCCCAGGGGAGGAAATAGTACTAAGAAAAGGTCTTAGAGGGTAATGAAGTGTGCGGTATCCACATTGGGCCTGAGGGACCAGAGGGTTGAGACCTCATGAATGCTGTGTTTTTTAAGAGCCTGATGTATTTTATTTACAATGTATTATTTGGGGATCTGAGAAGATGTGTAATTTATGAAAATAAAATGTACACTTTGTTTTTATCTGCACCTGACCATTTGTTTATATATGTGTCTGTTTCTCCTTTTTTTGTGTATGTCTAATTGTTGTATGTTGTGTAACCTATTTTGGAAATCTTAATAAAAACATTATACAAAAAAAAAAAAACAGGGCTTAATACATTGATTTATTTTGCCAAGACAGAGGCTGTCAAATCATACCCGATTGTTTACCTGCCTGTCTGTTCCTGTGGCCTCTTACATGTGGGATTAAAGTAAGTTAACTTTGCTAATATTTGTTTTAAGTATTTTTAAGTAGTAAAGTGATTGAATTTGCCAAATACATTCCTGTGGGGTAATAGCTTTCTGAATGCTACGGTTGTGTGGGCAACATCTATGTAATGAATTGACATTTGTTTCTAATGCCCTGTTGACCACGGTGCTGTGTAATGGGAACACCCAGTGGTATTGGTGGGGATCAGGTGGGGGAACGTTTTTCCAGGAGCAAAATGGGTAAGGACTGCTGACTGATTTGTGAAATGTAATACCCTAAAGGCATACACCTGTCTACATAAAGGTGACAAATGCAACATAACGTAAACATACAATGAATTGACTTCCCTAGTAATGTTTTTCCCCCTTTCAGTTCCAGTACTAGAAAGGCCAAATGAATGGAAGAGTAGTCTGGTATTGCAATTACAGTATAAACTCTTCATGCTAAGGTACAATTTTATTGTTGTAATTCTGGAAGATGTCATGCAGTTGCATATTTCTATGAGTTTATAAAAAGGGAATTACATTTTGATTGATAAAATTCTATTTTTATACAGGATTCATTTGTTGGGGAGTAACCCCCATTTTCAACAAAGACCTGTGGTTCGACATGTAACAAAATAAATTCCTAATTCAACAATCAAACTTTACATACAACATAGAATATAAAACATAAAATAAAACATGTACATTTGGAATTAAGGTGCTTAAACAGAAACTTTTTAAAAGTAGTAGAATTTTGCACAGATTTCAGGTCATATGGTAATTCATTCCAAAGATCTGACAGACTGTTTTGTAACGTGGTGTTACCCAATCTATTGTGGGATCTTTCCAGTGGAATTATTTGCTTGTTTTTCACTCAGTTTTTCTATCTTAACTTCAGGGGATGTAATTGTTACCAAATGTTTCAGTGGATGTTTATCTTTAAAAAAGATTAGCTTGTGGCACCATACTATCCATAAACAAGTTCTTTTGAACTTGGGTTGTAACCAGTTCAATTTTTCAAAAAGAATACAATGGTGAATACCATGCTTGCTTTTTGTAATCAATTTTCCTAGTCTATAATAGGTTTGTTTGACATGCTGTAATGCGACTTGGGTAGATTACATATATTAAAAAGAACCGTATTCCAGGACCAGAATTAACAGTTGGGCCACAAGTTTACTTCTGGTTTCCACACTGAGACACCCAGCAACCCTTCTCAAAGCCCCAAGGCACTGATTTACTTTTCTAACTTGTTGAAAAATATGTTCACTGTATGTTAATCTTGAGTCTATTAAGACTTCCAGACATTTATACTTTTTAAAATTCTTAATTGGTGTACCATCTGCCAATTCAAGTTGCAAATCTGATTTGTGTTTTTGATTTGTTCCAACGCAGACATCATACTCTGGGTTTTGTTGGCATTTAATAGCAAACCTGAGTCTCTAAACATTTCTCCAGTACTAACAAATCACATTGCAATTGCATCTTAAGCTGTTCCTCACTGTCAGCTGATGAGACTAACACTGTATCATTCGCGTAAAGTCTCACTTCACTGTGTAATATGACAGATGGTAAATCATTTACAAATACATTGATGTGACAGAGTGACCTCTGTCAGGAGAAGGTGCTCAGTGATGGGATAGGTGTTCCTGGTCCCCTGTTCACCTTCTTCCCAGAAATATAAAATGAAGCACCAGTGAGCCTTAAAAATATAGAAATATGTGCACCTTTGGGATTTGATAGGTGCTTGCATAAAACTATGTATGTTTCTATTGTATAGTAGCTCTAACGGTAGCACAAATCCCCCCCGGTTTAAGTAGTTAAAATAAAAGGGGCATTACACTAAATTATTACATGATACATAGCTGGGGTGTACTTAAAAGGCTCCCGGCTACTGGCAATGAACGGACTTTAAAACCCCTTGGCCAGTCAAGCCATGGAGGAGCCGGTAAAATATGTAGCCAAACCAGGCTGTTATACATTGGGTCAAAATCCTGCTACGATGCAGGATTTCCACACAGAACGCCAGTAATAGCAAGCAGTCAGCAGGCTGTCAGAAAGTAAAAGCAGCTGTCCCACTCTTTAGGCCTGTGGAAACTCCTCATTATGTAACGCCACAGCACATGGTAATTCCCCTGAGAATTATGATGTAATCATAAAGGATCTAAAAGCTTCCACTAGAGACAGAAATGTTAGATAGGGAGTCAGTCTAGAGCTGGCTGTGGAGGACGAAGGACCTCTGGAGAGTGTGGGCTCACACAAAACTTGTTAAATAGGCTGAAGGAAACACCTGGTGACCCTGCTGGGAAAAGCAGTGGTTTTGTTTATTTGGACGCATTGAATAATCTTTATTTTTCCGTTTATATTTTTCTTTCAATTTTAAAGAAAATAAAATAACAAAGGCTTTCTAGCATTTTTTATGCATCAAAAATCTTGTCTGCCTGTTCCTGTGTTTGAAATCCCACATCCTCTGCTACACTTGGTGTGAGAGTGGGATGATCTGGCTGAGCATCTAAGGGATACAAGGGAGATCTCAGTCAGGTAGTACCAGTCCTGGTACTGTTTGGGGAGAACCTTTTTTGGTGCCTGATTCAAGGGTGTGGAGTACCGGAGGCGGTGACCTGGATGAGGTACCACAGCAGCCTGAGAGATTTGAAGACCAGATGGTGGAACTTGTCCGACTGGTGAACCGGCTCAGCAGGAAGTGACAAGAGGTGGACTAATGTCAGAAGGAGGCTGAGCACTGTTACCAGGTACTTTGGGAGATGACCCATTCCAAGGAACCAGATGTTGCTGTGGTTTACCAGGAGCATGGGCATTAAGAAGAGGAGGGCCCACGGATGGAGTCCTGGTTACAGGTATTGCCAATTTTTCCTGGCTGTTATATGGAGAAGGAGTATTCTCTGCCAGGGCATGTGCAGCTAGTACTTATGGATGTCCCATTGTTGCCCATTTTCCCGGGCTGTTACCTGGCGGAGGATAGTATGTGGGAAGGGAAGGACCATGAGAAGTCCCTAGGTAAGATTGTGTTTGGACATGATGGTGCTGGGGTGAAGACTGCAAGCAAATTGCAAGAGACTGTAGTACTTAAAGGGACTTGTGTAGCTGATGTGTGTACCAGTAATCCACCTACTGACTGGGAAATGTTGCAGGCTGGAGATGCTGAGTTAACCAGCTTACAGGCATATGTTTCTGTGCATGAGAGTAAAATGTTAAATGGAGGTAGGGGAACTAAGTTGTGGTGGTATGAACAAAAAGGGGGTGTTCTGCATCACATGAAACCCAATCCCCGTACTGGGCAAGTAGATGCCAGGGTGGTGGTACCCATGACTTATAGGAGGTAGGTGTTGGAATCTGTTTGCCCAAGCACACTAGGCCCTTAAACCATGGGGAAATCCTGAGTGAAATCACTTCAAGCTGTTACTGGCCAGGAATGTATAGGCAGGTGGTTGCCTATGTAGGAACCAGTGCTGTGTATCAGAGGGTACCTGACAGGCGGGTAGAAGGTGGAACCCAAAGGTGGGATGGCCTAAAGAAATGGCACCCATGGAAAAGGGGGACATACCCACATAGGTTATGGGGTACTAGATGGTAGTTAGCACTGGACTGCATTCTACTTTCACTACTAGATGTTTCTGGGATAAAAACCTCAGAAGGCTGTAGTACATACCCCCTTGTGTGCTGATGGAAGTACATGTAGACTGGTACAATGGGAAGTGTGAACTGATCTCCCATGTTGTTGTTTTTTTAACCCCAGGGTAAAGTAATGTTAGTGAGTAGAAGGTACATCACTAAATTGATTACACTGTTTGAGGGACCCTGGGGTGGAGCTAATGGATGAGGGCGGGCCATAGCTCCATCCGCTTCCAGGATGAGGTAAGGGAGATATCGTTTATCTGCAGCGGCTGAAAACTGAAAAATACTGTTGTAACAGGTTTTGCTTCATACATCTTCTTCTCTATCACTTTTTTTCTATTTCATCTGATACGTTGGACACTCATCAGATTGTATTTTTAATCTATTCCTTACACTTTTCTGTATTTTCTGGTCTAGATACATGGAGGTTACAGTGGAAATTGACCTCCAGGGGGAATATCTATTGGGACATGCTATTGGTAGGTGTCAGATATTCCAAATGAAAGTTGAGAAACCTATGCTATGTGATTAGTAACTAGTCTTGCTAGGGAAATAAAAATACCAATGAATGTTACGAAAGTAATAAGAGCCCCAAGGTATTGTACTGTAAGTATGTTATCAGTGAGGGACTGTATGATTGCGTACTCTGTTTAAGAGACCCTGGTGTGGAGCTACACAGAGAGGAAGGGCCAGAGCTCCACCAGACCCCCTGGTTGAGATGGGTATGTGTATCAGACAACCTTAGGATGGCTGCCCTCTTAAGTGTGGAGGTATGTGACAGAGTGACCTCTGTCAGGAGAAGTGCCCGACGATAGGATAGGTGTCCCTGGTCCCCTTGTTCACCTTTTTCCCAGAAATATAAAATGAAGTGCCAGCGAGCCTTAAAAATATAGAAATATGTGCACCTTTGGGATTTAATAGGTGCTTGCATAAAAATATGTATGTTTCTATTGTATAGTAGCTCTAACGGTAGCACAAATCCCCTTGGTTTAAGTAGTTAAAATAAAAGGGGCACTACACTAAAGTATAACATGACACATAGCTGGGGTGTACTTAAAAGGCTCCCTGCTACTGGCAATGAACGGACTTTAAAACCCCTTGGCCAGTCAAGCCATGGAGGAGCCG
Organism: Neoceratodus forsteri; assembly: GCA_016271365.2. Lineage (NCBI taxonomy): Eukaryota > Metazoa > Chordata > Ceratodontiformes > Ceratodontidae > Neoceratodus > Neoceratodus forsteri. The sequence goes on along the minus strand of CM057459.1, from coordinate 796,528,643 downwards.
GTAAAATATGTAGCCAAACCAGGCTGTTATACATTGGGTCAAAATCCTGCTTCGATGCAGGATTTCCACATAGAACGCCAGTAATAGCAAGCAGTCAGCAGGCTGTCAGAAAGTAAAAGCAGCTGTCCCACTCTTTAGGCCTATGGAAACTCAACATTATGTAATGCCACAGCACATGGGAATTCCCCTGAGAATTATGATGTAATCACAAAAGATATAAAAGCTTCCACTAGAGACAGAAATGTTAGATAGGGAGTCAGTCTAGAGCTAGCTGTGGAGGACGAAGGACCTCTGGAGAGTGTGGGCTCACACAAAACTTGTTAAATAGGCTGAAGGAAGCACCTGGTGACCCTGCTGGGAAAAGCAGTGGTTTTGTTTATTTAGATGAATTGAATAATCTTCTTTATTTTTCTGTATGTATTTTCTTTCAGTTTTAAAGGAAATAAAATAAATGCTTTCTAGTGTTTTTATGCACCAAAATCTTATCTGCCTGTTCCTGTGTTTGAAATCCCACATCCTCCAAAATTGAGCCCTGTAGGACACCTCTATTTACATGTACCAGATCAGAAACTGTATTTCTGTAAGAGACACACTGTGTTCAAGCTGACAGGTATGATCTGAGCCAGAGTAATGCTGACTCCTGGATTCACATTTTACCCAGTCTTACTAATAGTCTACCATGATCCACTAAATCAAATACTTTGCTAAGGTCCACAAACACCGCTCCCATCTTCCTCCCTGCATTTAGAGATAATGCCACCATGTTGTTAAAGTCTATTAGAGCAGTGTTTGTGGACCTTCCTTCTCTAAATCCATTTTGGTAGTTTGTCAAAAGCCCATGTTGCTCTAGGTGTTGGTAGAGTTGATTATAGACTTGTTTTTCAAAGATTTCTGATAGAACCAGAAGCAGTGCTATGGGCCTGTAGTTGGAGGGGGTTATAATATTCACCCCCTTAAAAACTGGAATGATTTTTCCCATTTTCTATATCTCTGGAACCATCATACTCCTTAAGCTCCAATTAAAAAATAAGTTATCATAGGTGCTAAGATGTCAGCTCCTATTTTTAGAAATCTTGTATCCAAGCCATCCAGACACCTTGCTTTTGAGGTGTTCAATTTTGACAATTCTCTTTTAACTTCCCCAGTTGTTACATTATGGAAGTTAAAACTTCGTCCTTGGGGTTTTATCGGTACTGCCCCTGTTATTTTTTGCCCTTCCTCCATAACTGACTTTATAAGGATTTCTGAGGATCTAGTCAGGGTTGCTGGGATATTTAGGTCTGGCAAGTCTTTAAAATAACTATTGAATATACTAACAACTTCTATTGGTTCTTCTACCACGATATTGGCTTGTGTCAGGGAAAGCTTACTTTTTGTTTTAACTGGATTTTGTAAATCTGACATACATCTCCAAAATGATTTTAGATCATTTACTTTGCTAATGTTATTCTTGTAGTAACTATGTTTTGCTAGTTTAACTTCCCTTTTGCATTTGTTTCTCCACTGTTTAAACCTATCCTAGTCTTCTTCTCCTTTTGATTTCCTTGCTTTTTTCCATAATCGGTTTCTTACTCTCAATTTTTTTAATTTATCGGTTAGCCACCCAACATCTTCTCCCTTTCTCCTCTTTAGAACTTTTGGTGCATGGGAGTAAATTTTTGCAGTTAAGAAATCAATAAACTCTTGTAGTGCAAATTCCAAATCCGGGATTAGCAAAATTCTGTCCCATCTAATATTTCTCAAACTGTTTCTGAAAGCTTCTACATTAAACTTTCTTGGATTTCTAAACCAGTGTGAATCATTCTGTTTACATACTGGTACTTTCAAATCTACATTACATTTTATGGGATTATGGTACCCCAGGTTCAATGGCATAACCTCCCAACTGTTGACTTTTAGATCCTGGGAGACAAAGAATAATTCCAGTATTGTTCCCTGGGCTTTGTTATTTGAACATCTAGAGGGGGAATTAATTATTTGTTCAAGACCCAAAGCTTTGAGACTGCATTTCAGTTTCTCTCCCCTTGCCCGGGACCAGTCCGCATTGAAGTCTACTGTTAAAATGATCTTTTTATCCTTGAGTTTATCCATTAAGATATTTGTCAATATGTCAAACTGCTCAATTTTTGTTTTGGGGGAATAAATTACTCCTACCACAACCTTAATCATTTTTAATTCAATCAATAAACAGTCCATTCCCTTTATGTTTTGTGCTAATATACTGTTGAAGGAGCTTGAACTATATTTAATATACAACATAGCTCCCTCTCCCCTTCTCTCCGTATCTGCTCTCAATGAACTATACTTGTTTAACTGAATCTCTTCATTCGTTACCCTGAATGAAGCCAGGTTTCTGTTATTGCCAACATATCTGGTTTTTCAGCTTTTACCCAGACCCTGTACTCTTCTATTTTATTGGCCAAACTTCTCACACTTTCATGTGTTACTGAGAGTCACATAATATTTTTTGGGCCTGGGTTTAACTCTATATCCTCATTTTGGGCTAGCATCAAAGCTACTAGCAGACTATTAATTCCTGATTGGGTCACCATTGTACCGGTATATTGCGAGACAAAGTATCTATTAATCAGTTTCCTCTCATTTGTAAAAAGGTTTCATCTCATTATTATTGGGCAATTTACTGCCTGAAAACAGTTCTGCATTGCTAAGATACTTGCTCCCTTGTTCCCCCTATTATAGTCAGTGTTCAAACCCTGCAAACACACAATGTAGGATCCCAGTAATACCCACCTGCCCAAAGTACTTGTCAAATTCATTGTGTCCTGATAGAGGTAATTCTTCTAGCTGTAATTTATGAAATTCCAAATGTACACAACCTAAAAGCCCTTTGTATTTAAAACAGAAACAGAAATATTCTATTACCCTTTCTTGTCCCACCACTCAGTCCACTCACGCCACAATGCTCATGCCCATGGGTGACACAAGGCTTCGTAATGTAATGAGCCCTGCTGGATTTGGCCCACCATTTGGTCCACCACTGGACCTCCTCAACCAGCCATAATTCGGGCAGTCAAACCAGGTAAATGGCTTCTAAAGTGCAACAAAGCTCAAGTAACAGCGGCAATGTTGTGCAAAATCAGAATTCTTGCAGTGTCCTCAGTGGTCCCTCTAGCAGCTCTCACCTGCAGCCGATGGATGTCTTGGGACTCCGCTGTTAGATTCCTCAATGCAGGCAGCACAGACTTTGTAGTGTAATGAGTCCCACCCCCACTGTATTCCGCCCACCATTTGGTCCGCCACCAGACCCTTTCAACCAGCCATAATTGGGACAGTCAAACCAGGCAAACGGCTTCTAAAGTGCAGCAAAGTTCAAAAATGCATTTTAGGTTTATATATCCCTTTCAGACACAACCTGCTCAGATGGACCCGGATGCATCACTTTCACACACAGATAATGTTTGTTCTTTAACAGAAATCGAGCTGAAACCATTATAGAATCCCTGTCTCAGTTGATTTATGATTCTTTTTGAATCACTTTTATTATTTAATTTATTCATTTAAACTAGCCAAGGGTGAGGCACTGAAAAGGAGCAGGGAAGTCCTAGCCTCCCCAAACAAAATCAGGGTAGTTAGTGAAGTAAACACCAAGATAGAGAAGTTGATAGAGAGAAGGGCAGGGGTAAATGGAGAAAAGGGCAAAGGCAGTAAGGACAGGGATGGGGCAAAAAGGGGTAAGGCCATCAAAAAATGGAGGGTAATGAGTACCAGTGCCTGTAATCTAGGTAACAAGCTCCCTGAGCTGGTGGCCTTGATGGAAGAGGGACACCTAGATGTCATGGCAGTCACAGAAACATGGTGCACAGCGAACCATGACTGGGATGTCAACATACCAGGTTACACAATCTACAGGAGGGACAGGGAGGGTAGACGAGGAAGAGGAGTAGCTCTCTATGTAAGGGAAGGGATCAAAGCAATGGAACTAAAGGCTAAACAGGGAGGAGAGGAGGCACTGCAGGTCACCCTGGAAACTGGAAATGGCACCACAATCCGCAAAGGGGTTGTATACAGACCCCCGTCTCAAGGGGAGGAAAGGGACAAGGAAATGATAGAAGGCATCCTTAGGAGGGAAGAAAAAGGGGAGATATTCTTAATGGGGGACTTCAATATGCCAGATGTTAACTAGAGCACCTTTGTTGTACCCACATCCAAGAGCAGGGCAATTCTCGATGCCCTACAGGAGGCATGCCTCAGACAGCTAGTGTTGGAACCCACTCGGGAGGGAGCAATCTTAGACCTGGTTCTCTCAAATGGGGATGGAGGGAGGAACTCAGATCTAGAAGTGGGTAGCCATCTGAGAACAAGTGACCACCAAACAGTGTGGTTCACGATAAACACAGCCGCAGAGTCAAGCCATACAAAAGTGAGGGTACTGGACTTTAGGAGGGTTGACTTTGTTAAAATGGGAGAGTGCCTCATAAAATCACTAGCAAATAGGCAAGAAGGAGGGGTGGAGGAACAATGGGGAAACATCAGAACTACCATCACAGAAGCAACAAGCCTTTGTGTGAAGCAAATAAATCAAAATGAAAGAAAAAAACACTATGGTTCTCAAAAGAGGTGGCCAGGAAGGTTAAGGAGAAAAAGATAGCATTCAGGAAGTGTAAGGAAACATAGAAGGAGCAGGACAGAGAACCATACCAGTTAAAACAGAAGAAAGCGGGGAAGGCAGTCAGAATAGCAAAGGCCCAACTGAGGAAAAGATAGCCAACTCGGTTAAGAAAGGGGATAAAACCATTTATAAGTACATTAGGGAGTGAAGAAAGACCAAGGGATGGATAGTGAGGCTTAATAAAGGAGAGGATGGGCAGAGAGGGACAGTGAAAAGCAGGGATACTGAACAAATACTTCTGCTCAGTATTCACAAAAGAAGAGGATGGAGAGGTACCTTATCCAATCAATAGAAGCACTTTGGATAGGGGGGTCGATACTAGACCTTTCGCAGAAGAAAGAGTTCTGAAAGAACTCCTAAAACTAAAGGTGGACAAAGCAATGGGGCCTGACGAGATTCAACCCAAAATTCTAAAAGAACTAAGGGGAGAACTAGTGACACCACTGACTGTCCTTTTTAACAAATCATGGGAGGATGGTGTGGCACCTAAGGACTGGAGGAGGGTGGATGGGATTCCCCTTCACAAAAGTGGGAGTAAAGCAGAGGCAGGAAACTAAAGACCTGCTAGCTTGACCTCAGTGATAGGGAAAATGATGGAATCACTTCTGAAAGAAAGAATTGTCGAGTACCTAGAGGCCAGCAGGGCACAGGACCCAAGGCAGCATGGATTCACAGTGGGAAGGTCATGTCAGATGAATCTATCAGATTTCTTTGACTGGGTGACCAAAGTAGTAGACTAGGGATAGGCGGACCCACCCACCTAAAATCAGAACCCTGCAGGATCCAGTGTGGCCCAGCAGACCTGGATCAATCAGAACCCATTGCTCCAGTGTACTGTGTCCGGGTCCGCTGGCCGCGTATGACTAAATGATTAAAAATGTAAAAAAAATGTATTCCCTGGTGTGTCTAGTACCCCCCCTACTTTCATCCACCAGCCCTAAATCAGTTGGTTCAGGACCTTACCCCCATCCACGTCCCTATTCCTGGTGTGTAGTGGACCATGCCCCCATGCGTCAGCCACAAATTAAATTTCTAACATGATCTGCTATCCTGGCATGTAGAAAGTGAAGACTGATTGCTTTTGTCAGCCTTCTAGCTCTGAGTCAAATTTCAATCAATGAATAGCTGGCAGTTTGAATGTAGTCAATGTCAATAGCCAGTTGAGAGCCACAAGCTGCAAGACCATTGTTTAACTGGTCTTACACCTTGTAGCTGCCGGCTTGATTGTGGCTCCAGGCTGTATTCTGGAACTGCCTAATGTTGAATTGATTTAAGTATGAACTATTTGTTTTTAATGTTGGTTCTTTGTGGAGACCATGGATGGAAACGAGTTTCACTGCAGCTCAATCGGGTGGGGAGACTATGAATGGGATTGGATTTGGAGTGTACTCCGATCGGGCATGATGGTCGCAAGATTTGCATGTGGTAGCTGAAATGGTGACATTCATTTATTTAAAAAAATAAACAAAGTTTGTTATTTTTCCTGGTTTTGTCAAGCAATTGTGGAGCTAGGCAAACTGGGGAGGAAACAAGGAAGTTAGGGTTAGCTGTGTCTGAGCAGCGCAGAGGACAAGACTGTGCTAGCACTATGAATTTAAAAAGAAAAGCTTTTTTATTTGCTGTGAAAGGGAAAAAGTAATAAAACTGACACTGTGTGTGCTAGTTAAATATACAGGTTGTTGTTTTCTTGAGTGTGTGTGTGTGTGGGGGGCCCTCCTTCACTATACGATAAATGGCTGCCATTAGGATTTTTAAAATTGTTTGTCGGCCACTAATTTGCTTTGTGCCAATGCCAGTTGGCAAGGAACTTATTTCCTGATATTTGCAGGCACAGAAATGCACCCCCTGCGAAGGGTCTCAGCCAGTCGGAGACCAGGAACGTTTAAACTCATTTTCTAAATGAACTGGAGGGAGGTCAGTTCTTGTACTTCATCATGGGAGAGTAAAAGAAAATGATCTCAAACAAGTCTACAATAAATTCTTTGGCATATTTAGGTCTGTAAACACAATCCAATTTTTTTGTTATATCTAGAATGTAATACTAGCAAGACATCTGAGTCTTTGTAGTCAAATGTGTTTGTAGTAGTTGGATGTCTTGCCGCAAATTGGCCTTGACAAGACATTTTCAGTTTGAGTTTCCACCACACAACTTTTATCTTGCTAACCACAGGATGATACAATACAAGGTTCTTCATAACCTTCCCTGTACAAAGCAGTTCTGTTTTTAAGCTGGTGATTTATACAGCGAGATTTACAGTACTGGAGTTTACTTTTTACACACTTGTATTTTCTACCTACCACATGCCACAGCAAGCCCTGCAGCCAGCCCCTTCCGGGTTCTCTAGACACAGGGTTGCTGAGGTGTTGTACATACTGTACCTGGTGTTCCTAGTAAGGAAGGGTCATGGAAAATAACAAGAAAAATACAGATTAAACTGGCAAGGGAGAAAGGGATAGGGAAGGCTAACAGACAGAGCTTCAGTGCTCACTCAGACATAGTCAGTAGTCAGTACCTGCTTGAACTCATATCTGGTGGCAGTTTTTGTGCTATGCCACTGTTTTTTGTTGTTGCCCAACTTGCCCTATCTAAAACCTGCAATAAAGAAACAGCTTAAAAGAACAAAAGGGCTATGGGGAATAAAAAGAAAATTACAGATTAACTTGGCTGTGGGAAGGAATAGGGAAGGCCAATAGATGGAGCTTCAGTGCTCACTCAGCAGTCAGTACCTCCCTGAACTCGTACTGAGGCATTTTTTATGTTTGCTTGCATGCATGTGCAAGAGACACAGTGCTATCATCCAAAATGCAGTGCCATACAGTTGAAAGGGAGAGAACCACTTCAGTGAGCACAATCAAATAACTGAAGAGCGTTCTTTACCTTTCAACTGTACAGCACTGCATTTCAGATGATCTGAAGTGTGCTCTCTCCCCACCCCCCGCCCCCGCAACAGCCTTCCAGGTGCCATGCTGGGAGCCCACTCCATCGTGGCAAAAACTGTTATGGCCAACGGGGGTGCCCAATCTTCCGTCGGCTCCATGCCCCAACAGCCTCCCCGGCTGCCACGCTGAGTTACCCACCCCAGCGCGGCAAAATTGTTATGGCCGACGGGTGCCCAATCCCCATCGCTCCACGCCCCAAACAGCCTTCCAGCTGCCACGCCAGGAGCCCACCCCAGCATGGCAAACGTCCCGTGTCGTCATGCTGTTAAAAAACAACCTGAAAACAAAAAGATCCTACGCAGTCTCCTTGCCCCTCCCCACCCGTGCCCACCCTCACGTAACCTGCCTCCCCACATCCCCCATACCCTATACTTACCTCCAGAGTCCGTAGCGATCTTGGTGGACCGGGAACACATCTGTACTCTTCAAAGACGACCGCGAACTGAGGAAATGCTGGTAAGCTGTATAATGGAATAAATAGGTTTTTTTCAACTTTGATACATATCTCAAGCATTTTTTGGAATTTTGGCACCAAAGTTTCAAAATAGGGTTTTGGGGACCCGTCCTCATGAACACTATCACTGTTATAGCGTTAATCGGCTCTGAAAGGTGATTTCGCAGTCACTGCATGGAATCACCTTTCAGGACCGAATAATGGAAAGACAGTGCCAGTATTCATGAGGTGGGCTCTCAAAAAGCCTATGCAAATTTGATGAAAAAAGTCCAAAAAAATGACTGTTTCACGAGCGTGTGTTGTGCAGTTCCTACGCACACTCATAAGTTCACTAATTTTTAGTATTTGCACTCCAGATTTGCAACACTGCCATTTTACCACACCTCCTTATGAGCAGTACAGCTGTCATTGTTCACATTTCCTCCAAAATGTGTTTCCGAGCATGTGGCGCACAATGGCGCAGTCGGTGTGTGAAATCAATGTTTGGGACAGATTAAGAAAATCACAGTGAACTGTTCATGAGCAGAGGTCTTAAAATGGCTATGTTGAAAATTTGGTGAAAAAATCCCTAAAAATGACTGTTTTACGAGCGTGCGTTGAGCAGTTCCTACGCACGCTAGTAAGTTCGCAAATTTTTAATATTTGCACTCCAGATTTTCAACATTGCCCTTTCACCACACCTCCTTATGAGCAGCACAGCTGTCATTTTTCACATCTCACCCAAAATGTGTTTCCGCACATGTAGCGTACAATGGCACAGTTGGTGTGCGAAATCAATGTTTGGGACAGATTAAGAAAATCACAGTGACACAGTTCAAGAGCAGAGGTCTTAAAATGGCTATGTTGAAAAGTTGGTGGAAAAATTCCCAAAAATGACTGTTTATGAGTGCATGTTGCGCAGTTCCTACACACGCTCACAAGTTTGCAAATTTTTAATATTTGCACACCACATTTTCAACATTGGCATTTTACCATACCTCCTTATGAGCAGTACAGCTGTCATTTTTCACATCTCGCCCAAAAACCTTTTCCGTGCATGTAGCACACAATGGCACAGTCGGTGTGCAAAATCAATGTTTGGGACAGATTAAGAAAATCACAGTGACACTCTTCATGAGCAGAGGTCTTAAAATGGTTATGTTGAAAATTTGGTGAAAAAATTCCTATAAATGACTGTGTTACGAGCATGCATTGCGTAGTTTCCACGCACCCTTGTAAGTTCACAAATTTGTACTATTTTCAGTAGAGATGTTCAACACTGGCATTTTTCCAAACCTCCTTATGAACAGTACAGCTGTCATTTTTCACACCCTGCCTGAAATGTGTTTTTGCACTTCTGGCGCAGAAATGCGTGGTCGCTGAGGGACATCAGTGTTCAGGAAAGATTAAGAAAATGACAGTGACACTTTTCATGAGCAGAGGTGTCAAAATGCCTGTGTTGACAATCTGCTGTAAAAAATCCCCAGACTAATTACATTACAGGTGTGCATTGCACAGTTTCTACGCACACTTGTGACTTTGTTTTTTTTTATATTTTCCCCCAGATTTTCAACATTGCCATTTTTTACACCTCCCCATGAACAGTACAGCTGTCATTTTTCATATCCTGTTCGAAATATGTTTTTGCACCTGTGGTGCCAAATGGTATATTCGCTGTGCAAAATCAGCTTTTGGCAGACAAACTGATATTGCCACTGTTCATGAGGTGGGGGTCACAAAAAAAACATGTTGAAAATTTGGAGTGAAAATACCAACGAACACCTGGGGCATTAGGGTTTCCGACCATAACGCCCCACCCTGTAGAGACTGACAGGCATCAGGGATGCCACGTGGGTTTTGCCGCCTGTGATGCTCATGCAGTTCCACCCCCACCCATACCCTGCAGCCACTGACAGGCATCGAGGTGTGCCTTGGACTCTTTGGCCCCAAAGTTCACCCCGTTCTCCTATACTGCACCCATCTCATTGTATTTCCTTATGGAATGGGGTGAGCACAAGGCCCAAAGACCCCAAGGCACACCGTGATACTTGTCGGTGTCTGCAGGGTAGGGTGAGGTGAAATGGCATGGCCACTATGCCTGACAACCCAAAGGCACACCCCAATGTCTGTCAGTCTCTGCAGGGTGGTGGTGGGGTTGGCTTCAGTTCAATACTTCACTGCCATTCCTATTATGCATCTCTCTTAACTCCTGCACTACCAATGTCAATGCCAGCAAGCAAACATTCGGCATTGACAAATGCTTGTTAAGCTCTGCCACTGTCTCCTGTGCAGAAAAGGAGCTAGTGCAACAAGGACAAACTGTAAAATGTCCACTGCATGCTACAAAATGGGAATGGGATGTCCCTCTAATGTCAGACAAGCCAGTTACAGTTAACTGTTGCGGAGGCAGGGAACAGACTAAAAGAGGTCAACTTCATTACAGCCATGTATTTAATTGACCAGCACATCAGTGCCATAAGCTCATAGTTTTCATTTCCTTAAACACTGTTTACAATTCCACGTGTGTATTATAAATCTCAGTGCCGTTTTATGCAATTTTATGGCAGATTTTCAGTTTTTCTTATGTTTTACAAAATGTTCTGATTTAATCAGAACTAATCAGGACTTAGTCTGGCTTCTGAGCCTGATAATAATTGTCAGGACCTTTTCGAGTCCTCCCATCCCTATAGTTACCAAGGAGGGGCTGTAGACATGGCCTACCTAAACTTTAGCAAGACATTTAACACAGTCCCACACAAAAGGTTAATAAACAAATGAGTCAGCCTAGGAGTGGGTCCCAGGGTGGTAGCCTGGGTAAAAAAATTGGCTGGACAACAGGACAGAGGGTAATAATAAATGGAGTCCACTCCGAAGAAGGGGAAGGGTTACTAGCGGGGTACCGCAGAGTTCAGTACTGGGTCCGGTCCTGTTTAATGTCCTTATGAGTGACGTTGCAGAGGAACAGGAAGGAAAAATATGCCTCTTTACAGACAACACAAAGATCTGCAACAGGGTTGATACACAAAGGAGGGTGGAAAGGATGAGAAGGGACTTGGCAAGGTTGGTGGAATAGTCAAAAGTATGGCAGCTTAGATTCAATGCAAAGAAGTGTAATGTAATGCACCTGGGAAACAAAAACCCAGGGGTAGAGTACACAATGGGGGGGGGTAGTAACAACAACATAAATGGAAAGGGACCTGGGAGTAGTCATACTGTATCAGATGACCTAAAGGTAAGCAAGCAATGTGAGAAGGCAGTAAGGATGGCTGTGGGGATACTGGGATGTACAGGGAGAGGCATCACCAGTCGAAAACAGGAAGTTGTTATCCCTCTGTACAGACAGTTGGTGAGACCCCAACTAGAGTACTGTGTGCAGTTCTGGAGACCCCATCTCTGCAAGGACGTAGAAAGGATGGAGGCAGTCCAGAGGAGGGCAACTAAAATGGTGCAGGGTCTGCACCAGAAGCCATGTGAAGAGAGACTAAAGGAGCTTAATATGTATACCCTAGAGGAAAGGAGGGAGAGGGGGCACATGACTGAAACTTTTAAGTACCTCAAGGGAATCAACAAAGTCCAGGAGGGTAGCATCTTTCAGAAAAAGAGATGTGCAAGAATAAGGGGACACAATTTGAAGATAGAGAGGGGACGGCTAAAGGGCAATGTGAGGAAGTATTTTTTTACAGAGAGGGTGGTGGACGCATGGAATGGCCTTCCTGAGGAGGTCGTGGGGTCAAAAACAGTGGGTGAATTCAAGAATGCATGGGACAGACATAAGGTAATTCTGGTGAGGGGTAGGAAGAAGTAGGCTGTTGGTTAACTAGGATCAGCAGCTTATCCAATAGGTAGGGATATGGACAGACTAGGTGGGACAAGTAGTCCTTATCTGCCGTCAAAGTCTAATTTTCTATGTTTCTATGTTTTCTATTATTGTTATTAACAAAAATATGCCATACAGAGTATACACAGTAGCAAAAGTTGGGGACAGTTTGACCTTCTACCCCTTAAGGGGGAGCCAGGGATAATCCTAACCCCGGGTAGGCAGGAGGAAGAGATCTGGGAACTGTGAGTGCTTACCTCCCCAACCCCTGGCAGCTGCCCAACAGGCCTTGGAGTCTGACTTGGTGGAAAGAGAAGCATGTGTAGAGGGCATGTGACTGAGACTCTCTGGGGCCTGTGTACAGTACCCACCTACTGCGGAAGCAACTAGGCGGAACTCCGATAGTTAAGGGTCATCTGCCTGTGGTGTGTCTTGGAGCCTATTTTCATCAGCATTAAGAGTGCAATGCCATTCCTTGCACCAGTGTGAAGACTTGGGGCTAGAGAAGGGCAGCTGTGGCATAGGTACTGCTGGTTCAGGTGCTCAGTGTTTGGAGAGGTGCATGTGGTCATATGGAGGATGAAGGTTTGATAGGCGCATGAAACTTCAGTGCCGAGCTGGGGTTCCCTTAGGCAGTAGTATTAGTTTATTGTTACACACCCAATCTTAGGGGCTCTGTGCACTGCACATCATTTAAAATGTATTCCTAAAATCAGGTAAAAAACTCAACTACATGTAATTTTAAAGGAGTAGTACAGTCCATCAGAATTTGCAAAAACATGTTGTGCAGAGTGTTTTGACTTGTGTCTGTAGTCATAGTTTGTCCTTCCCTTTGTCTGCTACTGGGATTTTTTTTTTGCTTAATTACCCTTCAAGTTTTAAGGTAGTAAAATGGTATGTTGCTCTTCTTGTTCTTACAGTGCCCCCTGTCCCATGTGACAATGATGCATCTGGGACCATGGATTCAGCAAGCACTGGTTTAGTCAATTTACAACAGCAGAGCTGTTAACTTTCCTTATCCAGTGAACACTAATGGCTACATTTACAGTTTAGCAAAAAGCCGAGGGCTAATTGAGCGGGTGATTCTGTAAGAAAACATCTAGAGTCATTTCTAATTATAGCATTGATAATCAGGGGTGATTTTTTACTTTTATGGCTGTGTATAGTTTGGCGAAATTAAGTTTTAAAGAGCAAAACATTTACTCCTGCTGGCTAGCCCTGATACACATGTAGAAAACAAAAATATTGGATTAGTGCTATTTAGTGGAGGCCAGAACATCAGGCTCCTATCTGTAGTACTTGCTGAATCAGTGGTCCCGGACATGTCACTGTCTTCTTATGACTCACTCTTATCGATAATCCCTCTTAGGACTACTGCTGTTGGCCAACTAGCCTTCTTGTATTGCTTCCCTAAATTATGGAATGCACTCCCTCCACAGATTTGCCAATCGTCCTCATCTAACCCTCTTCTGCCCTATATAACTTCCTTTTGGTACACTATACCTGTGGTTAAATCACCTCTGCGTCTCCTTTCCTACCTCCTTCTCTATCCTAATATCCATCCAGTCACAATATTTCTCTGTCCACCCAGTCACATTGAAATCCCCCTGTTCCCTTCTCCTTTTCCCTCTCTTCTCCTCTCCACATCCATTTCCCTTTATCCCTAATCCTTTCTGCCCCCTTCCACCCTTACTTCCCCCTTCCTCTCTCACCCTTCCTCCTCTGAAGGGTCGAGCTAAGCTACTAGTATTAATGATCTTCCTTTATTAATGATTTACTGTTATTATTGGACCTCTTTTTAGCTTTGTTTAATTTATTATTGATTATTAGGTTGCACTCGTATTGTACCCAACCTTTGTAACCCAAACATTTGCACTGTTCTTACTCTTCTTGTACTTGTACGATGATTATCTGTCCTCCTTGTCCCCTCTCCCCCAGGACACACTGGGAGATGAGCAACTTGTTGTTGGTCAGTGTGCCTTCCTGGTGAAACATTTCAATAAATAAAACATGGGGCACAAGGTATTGTAGGGAAAAAAAGAGCAGTAAATCTTGCTGAGATAGAGATCCCCAAGGGCCATAAAACTACCATATAACTAGCAGGCTAACATAGAAAAAACTCTTGAGTCGATCGCTTGTTACCTGAACATGTGAAATACTAATTAACCGAAAGCTTTTGTTATCTATGACTAGATGCATTATTGTTGGTATGAATATGTGTGTACTATTTACCACTGTGCTTCTCTCATTAAAAAAAGGAAATAAAAAAAAAAAGAAAAAACTGTTAATAGTATACATAGCGAAGGACACACAAGGACTACACACACCAATCAAAACACTCTGCACAACAAATGTTTCTGCAAATTTTGACTGTACTAATTTTAAATATATAAATCCGAACAGCATGAGTATAACTAAAAGGAACCAGTGGAGGCTAACTTGACTAAAAGGCCTGTCTGAATAGGCAAATCTTTAGATCCCTCTTAAAGGCCTCCACTGAGGGGAGCCTCTTTCAGAAATCTGTGAAGCAAGTTCCAAGGGGCCAGGCTGGTCACTTTAAAGTGTGATCTCAAATGTCTTAAGCCTGACCCTGGTACCGGCTATGAGACTCATCTCTCAGGTGACATATCACTTGGATATCCCGGGCCCAGTCCATATAGGGCTTTGTAAGTCAATAAATCGACCGTGAAGGTGGTTTGCAACTTTCAATGACTGCCAGTGCAGATTGTGCAAGACTGGGGTCACGTGACACTACCTCGGGAGGCCTGTCAATAACCTGGCCATTGTATTCTGCACTAGCTACAGGCACTGTAGGATCCATCCACTAGCCCTGAGATACACAGGATTACAGTAGTTGAGTCTGGAAGTCACAAAGACTGGTACATGGCTGGCCCAGTGGCGCTGAGGGTTGAGGCGCTGGACGCCACACCTCGTGACATGCCAGTGACCCGGGTTTGGGAATGAGCCCGGGTTGCTGGGGGTCAGCAGGGGAGGGAGATGACTGAGCGTCCGGAGGACAGCTCTCCTCTCCAAGGGAGGGACAGGGGTCCCAAGTCAGTGCATGGCTGCCCTCTGGCGGAGGCCGGAGATGCAGCAAGCGCTGACAACTTAGAGAAGGTGTGGGGGAGTGGCAGACATTGGTTCCATGCCTTGACATCAGGGCACCAGGCACTCCCCAAGAAACAGGGAAAAAACACCCTTCAGCTCCAGTGGAGATGGAGCACAGGAGCTTGCCCTCGATCTGTGGCCGCTCACCTAGCACCCTCCCAACTGACACTACTGACTGCTCAGGGTGTTAGGGACCCACCTCGTCCCTGCCCGGGGGATAAACCAAGGCTACATGGGTGATGGAGGACTGTCCAGGCAGGGCGGACCACAGAGGGATGTCTCCTTGGTGTTCCCGAGGAGTCCA
The DNA here is from genome assembly GCA_016271365.2 of Neoceratodus forsteri. Taxonomy (NCBI): domain Eukaryota; kingdom Metazoa; phylum Chordata; order Ceratodontiformes; family Ceratodontidae; genus Neoceratodus; species Neoceratodus forsteri. The sequence continues at coordinate 796,513,411 of CM057459.1, read as the reverse complement.
GAGCTGAGGGGAAGAGAGGAGGATAAATATGAAAAAAAAAACAAAGGCTGGTACATCACTGATGGCAGGTCTTCCAGTGGAATCAAGGCATTAATCTGGGAGATGTTTCTGAGATGATAAAAGCCACTCTGGACGACACCTGAGCTTCAAGTGTCAGTCTTTCTTCCAGAATGTTGCCACAGTTCTTCATCTTGTTGGAGGTCTCAGGCTGGAGGAACCAAACATCAGGCCAGACATCTCTGCTATAGCTGCCTCACCCTGCCGTTGACCAGGCTCAATCACTAATATATTTGTCTTGTTTGGATTGAGTCTTAGTTGGAGGACAACCAGTCCTGAATCTTAATGAGGCATAAATTCAGTACATCAACCACACCAGGAGTCTTGGGTGCAAATGGCAGGTACTGCTGAGCATTGTCTGCATAGCAGTGAAAACCCGAGCCATAGTGTCTTCTTTCACCCAGGGTCAGTATTTACACTGTGAACAACACAGGTGAGAGGACTGAGCCCTGGGGTATTCCGCAGAGTAGGGGCTTTGGGAGTGAGAAGAAATTCCCCATCACCACCCTAAAACTTTACTAAACAGAATTTATAAAATGGATCCCAATAATGACTCATTCTAATTGACTATTAATGGTTAATCACACTTCTACTAACAACCCCCAAAAAAACAAAACAAAAGGTTGCTGTATCTCTTCTGTCCCACAGGTCTGACATATCATTCTTGCCAACTAAAATTTTACTTCCATAACCACCAAATGAGGGTCATTTTTGCAACCTACCCACCTGCTCTGCTCCAAACAAGGACTTTAAAATATCCCACCCAATTTAGTATTATTGTGTATTATACAATGGCAAGAAAGAATCCTGGTTTCTGATTGGTCAGTTGGCTATCACAGCAGGGATGTTATCTTGGCATAACATCCCTGCTGATTGTTTGGATGATTTCATCCCCATCCCTCCATGATCATCTCCTCTTTCTCTTAAGAAACAAAAATATGTTTACACACTAACAAAACATTCTTTAAAATTATTTTTATTATAAAACAACAAGCCATTGTATAATAGGAATAATGCCCTCCAGGGTGGGGAGTTATGCTGGGATAACATCCCTTCTCAGGTGTTGGACGCCCTCGGCCGGTGGCCTCGGGCCCAACCACCCGAGGTGGGATGTTATCCCAGCATAACTCCCACCCTGTCAGGCATTATTCCTTTACTCCCTCCCCCCAGCAGGGTTCATTTAAGATATTGTGTATGTGGGACATTGACCCAAAAGGGGGGTCAAATGAAAAACAGTTATTGGTCATATTGTTCAACTGAGACCAGATTGTAAAACCAGGAGTTTTTTGGTGATGGTGAAATCAATGCATGCCCAGATGTATAAGGGCATGAAGCCTGTTGCTGTTTTACTGTATGACCCTGGGTGTGTGTTAAGGGCACTGCCACCAACACTGGGTGTCTTACTGCTTACACGAAACATAGACTTTGATGGCAGATAAGGACCACTTGGCCCACCCAGTCTGCCCATTTCCCCTACCTATTGGATAAGCTGCAGATCCTAGTTAACCAACAACCTACTTCTTCCTCCTTACTCCTTATGCCTGTCCCATGCATTCTTGAATTCCCCCACTGTTTTTGACCCCACAACCTCCTTAGGAAGGTTGTTCCATGCATACACCACCCTCTCAGTGAAAAATACTTCCTCATATTGCCCCTGAGCCATCCCTCTGCTGTTTTTGACCCCACAATTTCCTCAAGAAGCCCATTCCAGGTCTCCACCACCCTTTCCATGAAAAAATACTTCCTCACATTGCCCCTGAGCTGTTCCCCCACTATCTTCAAATTTTGCCCCCTTGTTCTTGTACCATCTCTTTTTCTGAAAGATGCTACCCTTTTGGACTTTGTTGATTCCCTTGAGGTACTTTAATGTTTCTATCATGTCCCCCTTCTCTCTCCTTTCCTTGAGGCTATACACATTAAGTTCTTTTTTTTTTTTTTTACATATTTTCTTTTCACCTCCTCAGCTGGGGGGTGTGGTCCTATGGTTCCCCCACTTCAGGTGTCCTTTTCTCAGCAGCTGTCCCAGACCCAGTCAGAGCTTGAACCCTTTTGCCCTGCCATCCCAGGTCACTTCACAGTGGGGATTTATCCCTCATACTGTGGAGACCTGGAGGCCAGGGGCTGAAGGGGAGCTGACTTGAGTCGGTCTGCCCCAACTTCGATGATGTCCGCCATCACTCGCGCCAGAGGATTGGGAGTTTTGTCCCTTAATTCCCCCATACTGCGAGCATGCAATGGCATTAAAGACATACCTGCACACAAGCTCGCCCACAGTACGTCCAATGCCTGCTCATACTAGCCCACATTCTTGATCCCCGAGCCTGCACTAGCCCCCAGCTGCCACCAGGAGCCAGTGGCTCAGCAATCCTCCCTACCCTCCCTCCCTGAAGGAGGAGAGCAGTCCGTGGGATGCTCGGTCCTCCTTCCCCTGGCCAACCCTCTGAGACCCGAGGTCGTTCCCGACTCTGGGTCGTCGGTGTGGGAAGATGTAAGGCATCAGTGCCTCAGCCCTCTACACCACTGGGCCGGCCATATTAGGCTCTTTTGGTCTCTCTTCATATGGCTGCTGGTACAGAACTTGCACCATTTTAGTTTCCCTCCTCTGGACTGCCTCCATCCTGTCTATGTCCTTGTGGAGATGGGGTCTCCAGAACTGCACGCAGTACTCCAGATGGGGTCTCACCAACTGTCTGTACAGAGGGATAACAACTTCCTGTTTTGTACTGGCAGTGCCGCTCCCTATGCATCCCAGTGTCTTTTCAGCCCTCCTTACTGCCTTCTCACGTTGCATGCTTCCCTTTATGTCATCTGATGTGACTACCCCAGGTCCCTTTCCATTTTTATTGTTAGTGCCTCCCCCATTGTGTACTCTTCCCCTGGGGTTTTGTTTCCCGGGTGCATTACTTTGCACTTCTTTGCATTGAATCTAAGCGGCCATACTTTTGACCATTCCTCCAGCCTTGCCAAGTCCCTTCTCATCCTTTCCACCCCCTTCCCTTGTGTATCAACCCTGTTGCAGATCTTTGTGTCATCTGAAAAGAGGCATATTTTTCCTTCCAGTCCCTCTGCAATGTCACTTATAAAGACATTAAAAAGAAACGTTCCCAGTAGTGAACCCTGCGGTGCCCCACTAGTAACCTCCCTTTCTTCATAGTGGACTCCATTTACTATTACCTTCTGTGTCCTGTTGTCCCACCAATATTTAGGGCTGCAGTGGGTGTAGCCCTGAAGCAATTTAATGATCACTGAGAAAGGGGACACTTCTTCCAGCCTTACAACATGTTGGATTGCATCACAGTGGCCTCTGCCACCATGAAACAGTCTGCCCATGTTGTCCCTATTGACCGCAGCATTGCACTCTTTCCTGCAAATCATCTCCTTCTGTGTCAGCCACCACCCTTTCCGCCCTGCTCCTCTCCAGCCCACTTGAGCAAGAGAAACTCCTCCTGGCAGGCACACAGTGAGAGACTTTTTTTTCTAAATCACTTGTGGTACACACCCCCCCGGCAGGTAGTGGACCCCGGCCCTGGTAGCCCATCCCAACCCCTTTGAGCAGTCGACAGGCTCTGTCCACCACCCTGCCCCATCCCACTTGAGTGAGACAAACTCCTCCCCACAGGCACACAGTGAGAACCCAACCCCTCCCCAGTGTTCTGCTCAACTGTGAAAAGTGCCATTTAAATTACTGCAGCAATAATGTTCCCTCTCAGTTCTCTCATCAGTTTCAGCAATTACCTGTGAAACTGCCAAGTGCCACGGCAAAGGTAGAGAGAGAACAAGTGCCAGCAGTCCCCGTTGTGTGTCTCGCTTGGTGACTGTTGCCCCGCCCACACACACACACACACACACACACCAAGCAGTTTGCATGCCCTCTCCTCTCTCTGTCTGCCTGTGTCATCCAGGCAGAGAGCCAGCTGTCTCCAGTGCACTGTGTCTGCGATCGGGAGGAAACGGGTGATCCAGCATGGTCAGCAGAGTAACGAGATCACCAGACCATTCATTACTCCAGTTTCTCTCTCTTGCTGTGTCACTATCTCTAGGTTTGGCAGAGACAGGGTGCATCTATGGGGGGATGAGTGGGACATGTCCCCCTAAGCCATCATGTCCCCCTCAACATTTGGCTGTGAGCTGCCTCCATTTTATTGGTCTCTCTTCTGTGTTTACTGACCCTGCTTGCTGCTACAATCTGACACTAATCTGCTGCTTTCAGTCCTTCTGGAGGGTTTGTGCTACTTGATGGCATTCATGAAGGCTGGTTGTCATAGTGTGTAGCATTAGCATCATGGGCAGAAGAGGGGTTGTGATATGATCAGCACCAGCGAGGAAAATAAACTGCCTAAGTAGCTGCTGACTGGCTAAGGAGCCATCTCCTGGCCATTACTCCACACTTCACTGGCTTGCTGTAGGAGAGGGTAGAGCTGCGGGCTTTTCAAACGCATTGCACAGTAAATCAATTCTCTGTAGTTGTTTATCAGCTTTGCTTCATCCAGAACACTGTGGCAGAGACAGAGGAATGGGATCAGCAGTAACATTAATTATGGCTTTCGTTCCAATGGAGAAGACAGACTTGTCACATAATTCTCATCTCGGAAGCCAAGCCAACTTGGCAGTGCGAATACAGTTTGAGACTTCTGTTATTGTTTTGAGCAGCAGCATAGAATCCAGTTGTCTATCTTTCTTGCTGTGTGTTTTTTTTTAGTGGTACTGCCTTCTTTTTATCAGAGTGTTCACCGATCTGATAAGCTCAGGATTAGGAAAAAGGAGTTAGGTTATTATGTGATAAAACTTTTAGCAACATTGTACAGTAAAATGGCATAGTGACTATCCATATGTAAAGAGATGTACTCTAGTCCTTAAAATCAGTGGAGCATCACGTGTGTGAAAAGACGAGACCTCAGTCTGCTTACAAGTGCCATAAATCTCCCTACCATGCCTGCTTGAGCTTTCCTAATGAACTGCAAGGGTGCACTTTATTAGGGGAAAAAGAGGGTGGGGGGGCAGGTTTTTGAAGTATTGAGAAATGGTATATTTCACAGAAGTATTTAATTATGGAATGTCCTAGAAAACTGCAGCCACATAAAATTATAAACCCTTTATGGATTATGTGCTGAAAGTAAAAGCCCTCTGCATTGGAAAAATCGTGTGTGTGTGTGTGTGTGTGTGTGTGTGTGTGTGCGCGTGCGTGCGTGCGTGCGTGCGTGTGTGTGTGTGTGTGCGTGTGTGTGTGCATGTGTAAAACTGTTAATCTGTAAGCCCTCTAGTTGTAAGTACCACAGACCTCCTTACAATGCAGCATTCAAGATGCATTGCAAGCTTCTGATTCCAAACACTTTTAAAAACAGTCCTTTCCAATTGATTTCCCATTCCCCATCACCACCTTAAAACTTCACTAAACAGAATGAAACACTATTGGCCTGAGACTAAAGCAAACACTTATTTTGGGTTAAGCCAGTGTTGGGGTTGATAGTGGGGGATTGTGTCTATTATCTGGTGCTGGGGGTGGGGGGTAGATTGCACCAGTAAGTGGGTTTGCTGCTGGTGGTTAAGATGCTGTACACAGTGTGAGAGGATCTACATGGTGGATCTCACTATAAGGCCTGTTGGAGTGTTGATGAAAAGCAGCACCACTATGATAATCCCCCCACCATGGGCACAGTATAAAACAAAAATGTAAAAGTAAGGATGGTAAAACAGTCATTCCATCTTAAAATGTGCACATAATCAGAAAAGTGCTTATAAGCCTCATGGGAAATGTATGACAAAACAAGGTGTTAAGTGCATTGATTATGTATTGAATGTCTATGTATATAAGGACTTAGTCCTCATGATCCTATGCCTTAAGAGAGCACTGGCAGTGTGAAAGCTGTTGGGTGGCGTACAGTACCCATGGGGTCCTTTTATCCTCTAATGCACTTTGGCATCTGACTAAAGGAAGTTTGCACACAGACTCTGTGCTGTAAGTGACACTTGTGGTGGAGAATGCCTGGCTTTTCTCCCCTACGTATGGAATGTTTTTAGTCACAGAGCACCCATTTTTCTGCTGCAGCTATTTCTCTGTTTTGCTGGTGTTGCTACCCACATGGTGAAGTTGCAGTGTGGCTTGATACTGCAGGCAGAGGGCCTTGCAGCCCTGGTGGAACTGCGGTTATCCTCCAACAGTCACACCCTCAAGGGTCTTATTGCACTTAGAATTTGGACTGTGTTGGCCCAACACAACCTATTTTCTAACCGTGATAGGCTTAGACACTGCATGTGTGTCTGTTAGGGGGAAGGTAGCAGTGTCAACCACTCTATGTACAAATTTTAAATTCATGGCTACACCCTTGCTGGCACTCTGGAGCACCATTTGGGTTCACTAGCCAACTGGCTGCCATCTGATACTAGTACACAACAGTAATTGGCTGAATGGTTCCTGAATCAAACTTGTGGAGGAAGGCTGTGGCCAAAGGTAAGATCCCTTCAAAAATATTCCGAAAGTGTTGTTTCTTGTAATCCTGTCCCTGATGTTGTTTTTGGGTCTTGTTTTGTAACTTAAAGGCAGCAGTACTTGTTAGTCTGCAAAAATCAGTGTACAGTTGTTTTGTTTTGTAGTATATATCTGGACCTGGCATCCTTAGACATTCCTTTTATTCATCTTCTGTGTATCTATAATTACCTCAGATATGTTATAAAACCATTTTTATACAGGTATTTTGTAATTAATGGCTCAAGTCATCAAAGATGGCCACCACTCGCAGTTTTCAAAAATCTCTTGAGTTGAGCTTGAGTCACACTGTGGGCTAGAATGGTGTGTCCACATTTCTCTGATGGCAAACAGTGCAGCACCACACCTAAATATTTAATTTCTTCATGGCTGGTATTGAGTGGGAATGGCAAAGTTTCTAAACTTTTTTTAAACTTTGAAATCTTATATGAGAAAACTAAAAGACAAATGGGTATTGATGTTTTTGCCAGAAAATCATTGTTGCTTAAAGAAAACTACACGATGACTCCATAATGATTAACAGAACTGTTACTTTAAACAAAAATTGCTTTCTGGCCTATGGTTTGGATCGGACGATTTGTATGGGGATTAATACCACAAATGATCAAAGGAAGATCTTTGTAATTTGCTCTCCTCTGGTGAGCAGGTTGCAACTGACCTGTAATAAAATTAAACAAGATCTAGCCAGAGCCGATAGGCTGTGAAGAGCTACCAAATGACCAAAGTTATTTTCTTATTGGTGCCATATAGTGCTGTTTAGTCACAATCGTGCTGTTGCTGGTGTGTGTGTGTGTGTGTGTGTGTGTGTGTGTGTGTGTGTGTGTGTGTGTGTGTGCCCACAGGAATCGTATAGCTAACATAGGCTGCAAACTGCACTGCCTGTAATCTGACACTGCAGTCTGAGGTTCAGAAGTTCAGTAAACTCCGGACAACTTATAATGAGTTACCCCTAGGTTGCTGAAAGAAATAGAATAAATCTTTTAGACTGAGCTGGACAGATGATAGAAACAGCAGTTTAAAAAGGTTTTTTTTGTTAATATCCTGAGAAGTTCTGAGGCACTATACAGTAGCATCCCCCCTCCTTTCAGATGCCTTTAACATAGAGCAGCAAATAGCAAAAATCAGCGGGAGAGTGCACTATTTTGTAGCTGTGGAGGAATACATCTAAATGTCTAAACAGGGAGTTCCAAGACCAGCCGTTTTACAGCTACAATCCCAGTAGTGCTGTAGGCTCTACCCATAGCCCTAAAAATGTATAAATCCAAAGAAGGTCACTGCAGGCTGTACTCCTGCTACTTGATTAAAAAAAGGGAATGGCCATTTCTTTGGTCAGGAGCTTGGGGGTCAGAAGCCTTATAGAATTAGTGTGAACTATGTACTTAGAATTTTCTGAAAAGCAGAAAAGTGTTTGTTTTATGAAAGGGTATAACATGAAAAGGGATCTGGCTGGCTTTGTGAACAAAAAATAAGGAATATAGCTTATATTTCCAATTTTTTGTTGTTGTTTACAAAGGCAGTATGACACAGGTTCTCTATGTTATACCACTCCGAGAAAAAAATCCCTTTTTTTTATTTTACTGTGGAAGAAATGATATGTAATACCAGTTTACAAAATGCAGGGGTGATCTGTTTGCATTGATGTGGTTGCCTGGTGTTGGTAGTGATGGGAGTCCTCATGGTCCTGAACTGTAGCTAAGTGAAGGTGTGGGGCCTTAGTTGTGATGCACTGTGCATGACTGTGTGTACGTTGTGGTTTTAGAGTCAATAGTAGAACTGGAATGTGTGTCACTGCAGCAAATGTAGGACAGTAGGTAGATGGGCAGACAAGATGGGCCACTGGATCTTTCTGTACTGTCACGTTCTATGATTCTATGTGAGCTTTAAAAAAGAAAACAAAATTGTGTCACTGAGGACTGCTTTTGGGACATGGAAGAGAGAAAGCAGGAAGGGAGGGATGGGGGTGGCAGATATAAACTAGGTGGGTGCTGTACTGTTTCTGTTCCCCTTAAAGGTGATTTTTCCAATATCCAGGAAAGTGTTTTGAAATGTAATTAATGCTTAGGCACAGGACTACTTACTGTAAATATCACTGATGTTCTGTTTTGTTTGTCTTTGTTGCCAAGAAGATTTATGGGAGGGACTGGGTCCCTAGGTTTTGCCTTATTCTCTTGCTTTGCCATCAAGATGCTCAGTCTGACATCAAGATCTGTTGCTATGGAAATGATTGTTATGCCACTGGTGGAGTGTCCTGTGAAGTAGGAGGGTCATTCAAGTATCCTTTTTTTTTTTTTGGTTTATCCTTTTTACCTATGTGGCCCTTCAGTCTGCTTTCACATCCCGGCATCTGTCCATCTCCGGCCACCATCCAGTCCTGCCCCAGCACCTAGTGAAGCCCCCACCACCATTCTACCCCCGTGGCTTGCCCCTCATGGTGAAGCAGCAGGGAGTCCCTCTCACTCCCTACCAACACAGGATCCAGTACTGGATGGTGGTGCTCCCGAGGCCAGGCATCCCCTCAGATGGCCATCAATCCGCTGCAACCGAATGCCATGATTTTCCACTTTTTTGGCCTGGCATGAACTGGGGCTTGCAATGACACCAATGGAGAGAGTGCACACGCGTCCGCACGTGCTCCCTCCCAGCACCATGCCCCAAGCTCACCCCCTTCCATGCAGAGGCAACGCACCACCCCCAGCCTCCCCCAGAGGTCGCTAGCATGCCGACAGCTGATACCCCCCCCGGAGAGGGAGAACAGTCTGCAGATGCTCAATCCCTCTCTGCCCCTGCTGACTCCCAGCAACCCGAATTCATTCCTGAACCTGGGTCACCAGCATGGAGCGAGGTGTGGCATCCAGTGCCTCTACCCTCAGCACCACCAGGCCAGATCTCATGCAAATTTTCTTGATAGTGGGGATGACAAAGATGGATACAGTGCATTGGTGAAATGTGAATGTTTCTGTGCCTGGACATTTTGTTTTTGAAGTGTTTTTTCTGGATTCTGGAAAACTGATTTTAAGGAGAACTGTGCTGAACCTGTCCGCCATTTTCCCCTGTGGAAACTGATTTTTAAGCACTGGTTCCAATTCGGTTAATGCTCTAGCCCTCCATGCTTTAGTTATTATCATAACTTGATGTATTTAATTGTAACGTATTTTATCCAAACAATAAAGTGTCTGCTGTCGATGGAAAGTGAGATGGAGGAGGGGAATGCAGTATTTTTTTTGTTATTTTTTTAAATGATCATTTTTATACAATAATTAATAATTTGTGACTCACCAGACTTTTCTACTGCTGTCCTCTGTCTTGCAGCAAATTAATTATAAAACGTATGCTGTCTTCTGTCTAGCCTTGTTCTACAAAGCCAATCCAGGACTTGAAATAATAACACTGGCGGTACATTTCCTCCAGAAATGTGAGTGTCCCAGAATATATTTCCAGAGTAAATGTTACCTTTCCACAGAGAAAAAAAAAAAAACTTAAAAAATACACTGAGAATCTGCAGTTATTATTTCAGTCTCTCTCATTTTTTTCTATCTGTTTAGCTGTGATCACTCTTTTGCCTTTCTTCGGTTTTCAGCTACACGTACCATCATGTTTGCTATTCTCTGTCCCCTGCTCTCATATCAACACTGAATGGACAGATTTATTTCTCTCTCATGCTCTGTCTTTTCTGATTGGTGCTCAAATTCGCTCCTCCCCTCCCCCACCTCTTGCTCATCCCACACTCCACCTGCTTTACTCTCCCAGCACATATAATGAGTGTCTCTTTCCCTCAGCAATTGTGCCTTACTATTACATTACATCCCCATAACTTTAAAACCAACTTACTCAGTTCCCATTGAGCCAGGGAAATAAGATGCTATTGTTCTTGATGTGCTGCACTTTGCACTGCATGACCATTGCTGCCTGCATCTCTGCACTGGTGGGACTTTGCAACTCGCCTGCCTGATTTGCTCACAGTGGCCACACTGACTGTCATGTACCATAACACAATGAAAATGAGTGCGTGAAGAAGGAAGACACCATGGATGGCAGAGAAAAATAGTTTTAGCACTTCATTGTCCAATCAGTGGATAAAGGGGAAGGGCTGTAGTGATAAATTGGGACTTAGAAACTGTAGAAACACATCAGCTTACAGCCCCCCTCCACTCTTGGTTTCTATGCATGACCTGCTCTCGCTCCACCTGGCTTTTTTGGTTTTTGAACATCCCTCCCACTCTCTCTAGGGCATGACTGTGTGTGCTGAGAGAGAGCTTGCTATTGTCGTTGAGGCCAACCCAACAAATGCAGCAGTTACATTTTCAGATGGAAATCCTGCATTTCAGATAACATTTTCAGTTAAAAAAGTGCCTTTTCGCGTTAATTCAGTCAAGCTTTATTTTGAGCCCTGCAAATGTATTGGTGGTGGTGCAAAAGGTGCAAAAGGCATGGTAGATCCATGTCCCCCCCAAACATTTAGCAGTGGTTTGCACCCAAAATGCAGCTATAGCTACAAGGAGATCAGCGGTGAACTCCTCCCCCCCCCCACTAAAGCACAGATATCAGGCAAGAATGTAAGTGACTGCAAGATCTGTAGCAAGGGAGACAGCGGGTGAACCAGCATGGTTAGCAGCGTACAGAGATCACCAGACCATTCATTACTCCCATCTCTCTCCCCTCCCAGGGTTGGCTGTGTGCTATAGCTCCAAGGTGGTCAACAGTGAAAACAACACAAAAGACTAAAGTACAGATAGCAGGCATAAATGTAAGTTTATTTCCAAGCAAACGACTGTAATATCTGTAGAGAGTGAGGGAGCGGGAGCGGCTGATTCAGCACAGTTAACATTAGTGTAAAGAGATCACTGGACCATTGATTACACATCTCTCTCTCTCTCTCTCCTCTCTCCCTGTCTCTCTCTCTCTCTCTCTCTCTTTCTCACTGTGTCACTCTCTCGCGCTCTTTCTCTCTCTCTCTCTCTCTAGTTTTGCAGTGTTAAAATGTAACTATAGCAGGAGGACAGCAGTGAAAAAAAGAAAAGACTAAAGTACAGATATCAGACAAGAATGTAAGTTCTTTACCGAGTGAGCAACTGCAAGATCTGTAGGAAGGAGGGTGATCCAGCACAGTCAGCACTACTGTAAAGAGATCAATCACTTGACCATTCTTTACTTTGCACCCCACTCTCTCTCTCTCTCTCTCTCTCTTGCTCTCTTTGGCAGTGTTAAAATGCAGCTATAGCTCTGAGAATGTCAGTGGTGAAAAAAAAAACAACACTAAAATACAGATATCTGGCAATTATCTGGTAATGTCCAAATACTATATATAAACTAATGACTAGTGCTATTTGTTACTGAGGATAGTGGACTTCTTTTGGCTAGAACATCTGCTGGTGAGCAGTTAACTCCCCTTACCTCGATTTTCTTTTACTGGTTTTGGACAGAGAGCCCCTAGGATATGTGTAATCCCTATAAATTGCAGTAGTACATGTATAAGCCACGTACCATTGTTCCCTGCTTATGACATAGCAATGAGGGTGGACCTCATGAACCCAGAGTCCCATCCACTGTGCTAAGCACAGTGCTGATGCTGGACTGATGACTGTCTGGTCACAACACCCCTCAGGTGCAATACTTAAACTGAAATTGTATTTACTTGCTTTTTTAAGCAGGACAGAAGCAAAATTATGGCCAGGAGTGGTCTTGGTGAAATAAAAGGGGATCTCTTTAGGAAGTAGTCCCACCTGTAGCTCTGCAGGAGTAGGAAATGCTATGTTTAGGAGTTAGAACTGTCCTATTGCATGCAATCGAAAAATATATCAGAAAGGAGCACTTCTGTGGAAATTTATACACGGGCAGACCATGGTCCTGTAGGTGCCTACCCAATTTAGCCAGTGGGGAAACCAGTAGCTGCTGCAGACAAGCTGAATGCCTGTTTAAAAAACTAACTGCACTAGATGACATACAGAAAAATTAAAAACCATAACACTCCAGGGACCTACAGGTGTCTCACAGCAGCAACTCCAGGGCAACTTTTAATAAGCAAGACTTAGTTTTGACCGCAAGTGTGTCTTGGAGGTAAAATGTTGCTGCTGTAGGCTAGGATTACATACATTTCATGCCATGGTAAAATTATGTTGTGAACTAGCAGTGATACACAGTTTAATACAGACCTGATTTAAATTTTGTCTATATGCCTGGTCACCACCAGATACCCGAAACATTCTTAATTCCTAGAATTGCCAACGGAAGACAGCCACGTTTAGCCAGAGGTCTGGCATTCACCCCAAGCCTCTCCTCCCCCAGCTGCAAATGGTATTACTCTCATCTGTTGCCACTTTTCCCTGAGCTGCAATACTACCAGCCTTCCCCAAGTTAACCCAACCTTCCTACTTCACCTTTTGCAAGTAACCACCCACTGTGGCAATCACCCATGAAAGCTAACATACCCTGTCACCACTGACATTCTCTCTTCCACTACAGATAACTCCCTTCAGCTGCCCTACTCTTTCCCCCAGCGCACAAAGTCTAGTAATCACTTATCCTTCCTATTCTGTCCCGCTTTTACTTCTACTGCCAAATACACCCCTCACTACCCTACCTCACTAGTACAGCCAGACTGCCTTATTTCCAGAATTGCAAATATTCCCTGCCTCTTCTCCCCAAGATCATAATGCACTCTTTACTGCAAGTACTAACTTCATGCTCCTCTCCACCATCCAATACAGTAACCAACACTGGCTCATTCTCCCACTTCAGTCAGTTAGCAGCTGCCGGAAACTATACATCATACCTGCACACAACAGAGCCCCTGGAACAACTGCCAGCTATGTTGTGGAAGTGGACAACTCTGACCTTCACCATCTATTACTTTTAACGATCTTAAAATGCCAAGCAGTGCACTGGGAGGTTCTTGTTGAACCACTGTCAAGGGCACCCAACCCAGTCTCAGTCCCATACAAGGGCAACTTACGAGAAAAGCTCCATGGACTTGCTTTTAAATATCTGCTTAAATCTATTTGTGCCAGTAATTGACTTTGACATGTGCGAGCTGTTAGCATGAGGAGGAATATCTCCACTGCGCAAGAATGCACTTTCCCACACAATCCAAAGCACTCTCCTCCCCACCCTGACTATAACCACTGTATTCATATACACTGCCTGTGTAGGAAAAAAAAACTACCCTTCTGTCTACCGGTGATACTTGTTTTAATCCATTAAGCATCTTCAACATAATCCCAGACATAGTGTTTAGTTCCAGATATGTTTTTTTTTTCCTCCGGTACCTTTTTAATTCACTTGAAATTCATTCCAACCCCAGGCTTCATATAACCTCCTTTCTGTTGCTTCTGCTGTAACTGTGAGCTCCAGGAACTGGGGTGATGTTAACATCTACTAAACATCTTGCCACCTTCTGCTGTTTTGGTGACAAAAGACAGAAAGGTATGCTGAGTATATTTACTAAATAGCACAATAGCTGTATGTTTCACTTTGGTAATAAGACATGTTCTCACAAGGTGTGCATTATCATCCCATAAGGCCTTTTGTGGGTAATGTGAGGATTAAGCAATAAGGCATGACAGGGGATGTGTTATGATGGGATAACGGCCCACCTCGGAGTGGGTTGAAGCATGAGGCATACCCAAGGGCTTCCACCACCCAAGAAAGACTGTTAGCCCACTATAACACACTCCTTGGAGTGCCTTATTACGATTATGAAGTGGGTCATTTTTAGTAAATATTATGCATTTTTAAACATAATACTTTCAGCTGGGCTGTTGTGCTGGGATAACAGCCCAGCTGAAAGCAGCTCTTAGCCAATCAGAATCCTGCATTCTTTCAACCCATTTCATAATCTGAGGAAATACCCATAGATACATTACAGTTAGGCTAGACTAATTAGCTATGGGTTTTCCCCAATTATATCTAGTATCCATCTTAATCAAGACAGCCTTACCCTTACATATATTACAGCCAGCAGCTTTTTGTTTTAGCCATATTAAACAAGCTCTGGCAGAGCCACGGCAACTGTGAATACATTAACTAGATAAGGGTGTTTCATGGGCTTAAACATAAATATTTATTTATTTAAAAAATATCAGATTTACAAACCTTTGAGTCAGAGACTCATTTACAAAGACACCTCGTCGAAACTTATACAAAGACAGCACAGTTACCAAGTCCAAAAACAATGGCTCAGAGAGCAGACAGTTATAACAGTCTTTCACTGGAGATACATGGGTAGCAGTAGATAAACAGATTACATAGTTTAGGCACACAGGCATCACATCAAGAAGACCAAAGCAGTTCAAATAATATACAATAGTTAAAGCAAATAGACATCAGGGCCCGGATATTTAAACTGAGCCCAAAAAGTGTGCAACAGTAGGAGCAAGCGCAAGTTCACTGCGCCCATGCGCAAGAAGCACGATATTCAAAAACTGCGAAGACCAAGATGCACCTGCGGCACATGACTGAATATCATGCCACCTGCACCATAGTGCAACCAGAGATGTGCAGCTGCATGTTTCAGATGTGCCATAGCGCAACTAGGGATGCCCTGTGGAGCAGGGCAGCAATGCAACAACACAACCAGGGATGTGCAGAGACAGGATGCAGGTGCCCACCACCCATGCCACAGATGGGCAGAAGAGCACACAGCAGAACAGACATGGTCCCCCACACCCCATGCACTGCACAACTGGCGGAGAGCTGGAAAAACCACCAGCCCATGGATACCAGCAACCAACCCACAGCCAGGGCATGGTGCCCCAGCACACCCCCTGGCAAACTGTGACTGGCACACAAGGAGGGCTGACCACCTTGTGCCACACCATCCCACCAATGCAGAGCACACCCTGCACCATGATCACCATACACCCTTCCCAGGAGTAGCACCCAACAGTGCAGGACACCCCATGCATGCCACCACCCCCACTGTGACAATGCAACCCTGTACACCACATAGCCATGCAAGGCAGCCCCACCATGTGCACCCTGCAGCGGGTGGCAGCAGACAGTGATGCAACAACAGCATACACACTGCCATCCTGCACGTCCCCCCCCCCGAGATACAGCTGAGAGACCGACCTTGCGTCGGCACTCAAGGTACCCCACATGCGACAGGGCATGCCCCAGACCCCACCACCAGCGGTACAGCACCCTGCACACCCTCCCAAGGACACATCCCATCCCAGCACTGGCCACAACAGCCAGCACAGACACACACACTGTTGCATGGAAGCATGCATCACACAGGATGCAACACAGTGCATGGACAAACACCCACCTATACCCAAGGGCACAGCAACACAGGGACACAATAGCGGGTCAACCAAGCCACTGGTGTGTGGCCACAACAGCTGTGTACACATGTCCAGCACCCCTACATGGCACAGGTGTGCCTGCCACCCTGTGCAGGCACCAAGAAGCTGTATGCCACCAGCATGCGGCCAGAGCACAAGTGACAGACACTGGAGCACATCCCCTGCAACAGACACAAGCGACAGCATGGATGGGGGACAACAACAGCAGAGGCCACAGTGCCACCGGAGGCAGACGTGCACCATACTGGTGATGGGAGGCAACCTGGCATTGTGCCGGGCACAGTGGTTGTCCAGCATGGACAGCCACCACTGACATGCCAGCAGACCATGCATATCACAGAAATGCAAGGGTGTCAGCTGCACAGGCCATGGACGTTCTGACAGGGGTGCCATGCACACAGTGTATGCACCATGGACCACTGCACACAGGCACTCAGTGCACAGAGAACAACACACAAACCACAGATAGTGACTGATCCCCCCGCCCACATCATAGGTGGTTCCCTTCCAGACACACACACATGCCCATGCATGCACCACCCCTGACGCCATGCACACCACTGTAGCTGAGCACCTATAGACCACTGCAAATCAGAGACCACCACAGTTGTCATAACAAAACAAATTTATTAAAAACAGGTAAGCAAAAAAACTATTTACTACTATGTACAATGGGGGTTAGGGTTACATACCAGGTGGGGGCAGGTAAAGGGCAGGGATGAACATATAGGAGAGGGAAGAAAGGATGTGAGGGTGGGTCCGGGGGGGAAGGTGTTTTCAGGGGCATGGATGGCCTATCGTCTGCCCTGCTTGTCCTCCATGTGGCGCCGATGTGTCCCCCGCCTCCTGACCCTGTGTCAGTCCATCCTTTGGAGGAGCTCCAGGGACACCCTCACCACCTGTAACAACTCCTGCAGTCCCCTCTGGATGGCCTGAAGTCGCTGTCCACCTAGGACGAGGAAGCAGAGTCAATACGTGTGACTGTCCAGCCCCCTGAAGCCCACCCATTGTGCATGGCATACAGCCATGTGCCACACCCCTGTGATGGTGTGTGACCACCCACAGTGACCGTGTCCACAAGACCTGCCTACCCAGGTACCCACAGCCATGCGGACCACTGCACACACCCACCACCCATGTCCCACGGAGCACCACCATGGCCGTACAGTGATTTGGCTATGCAGTGTGAAAGCAGTGACACAGCCATGTACCCAGTGCATGCATGGACCACCATTGATGCACTCCCAGACTTGCAGTGCCACTGGACAGTGCAGACTGTAACAAGTTGCGTGCATGGCAGTGGTGTCAATGGATGGCGGCCATGCCCCGCTGCCCGTCCTGTTACACAGCATGCAATAGTAATCATGGATGTAAGGCACTCACCATCATCAGGCTGGTCCCTGCGCCTCTGCGAACCTTCACCCCTCCCGGCCTGCTGGTCCTCCTGGTGGTGCCTCCTCTCCCTCGCCAGCCTGCTCTCTTCTGGGCCTAAAGTGCAAACATGGAGAGAGGAACATCAGTACAATCCAGTAGCAAAGTCCCCCCACCCCCATGCGTGTGCAATCCCACACAGCCATACCCATACACCACTCACCCCAATACCACCACCACGGCCAACACTGGATGGCCCCCCCCATGTGCCGGACACATGCAACCGTGATACCCATATGGACGATAACAGTGTATGGATGGGGCACCTACCTGGCCGTGGCACCGTACCCCTCCTGGCAAGTCCCCGCAGGCAGGCAAGCATGTCTGGGTCCCTGCACCTGAGGTCCCCATACCTGTGGCGACACTGCTCTGCCATGCACCCGATTCCCGTGACCTCCCCCAGCGCATCAGCCACCTCCTGCCAAACTGCACTCCTGGCTCTGTCCAGGGGTGCATCACCATATAGTGCCCCAGTGTGGGGCTCTACAATGGCCACAAAATTGGCCAATTCAACCTGACTCCACATAGCAGCCCTTCTCCATGCCATCTCAACAGATAGTTGGAGTCAAAATGATGCTCGGGAGCGCGGCCCCCCATCTGCAGATGCTGCACGGTACAGCGCTGCCGTTCCCTATCGTGCTGTCACTGAACAGCGCGACAGTGGTGCACCCATGCTGGACGCATGGTGCCTCGGGGGCAAAGGTCGGGCACTGGGTCAAGGGTCTCTCACACATAGACAGCCACAGCACGATTGAAACCCGATGTGTGTAGCATGATTGGGTGCCTGTGTGCCACCTCCTGTAGCAACCTACAGCGCTGTGGCTCCAGTGCGCCTATGGTGCCCCAGTGCCACGGTGCCATACAGTATATGTAAACAAAGCAGTAGCGCCACTGGCACAATGGTGGTCTGCCCTGCATTGCCTCCCATGCACAGCACATCAGCAGCATGGCAGGCGTCTGTGTAATCACCCCGGGCATGCACAGTTTGGTGTGTACTGCACATGTCACAGAACTGCGCCCTTGGCTGAGCATGTTCAACACAATTGCACAAAGCACAACAGCGTGATATTCAGCTGGCATATGCAAATCAGCTAATCAGCCATTCAGTTACGCAGACACTGCATTTGCATCTACTTAAAAATGTGCCTCACCTCATTTTCATGCATTGCTCTATGAAAATGCAACAATGGGCTGCACTGGCCATAGTCGGTTACTGCAGTCTATTGTGGTGAGTTGCATGCTGTTTGGGAGTGTGGACTGTGGTGTGTGGGACATGCATGGGACTCCACAGTCACAGGTAACACCTGTCATTCTCACAGGATGAATAATGACCGATTGTGAGGTGGAGGAAGAGGAACAGAGACGTGGGCAGAAGAGGAGGCCTAACTTCACCAAGGCAGAAACAGATGCCCTGTTTGAGGCCTACCTCGACCAGGAGCCACTGCTCAGCGGACGCCAGGGAACACCACAGGCCCATGGAAAGAGGTGGTGCGTGCTGTCGACCTACATGGCAGCCACCAGCGGTCCGTGCAGGAGTGCAAAAAGAAGATGGGCATGGACAGGCGGAGGATTAAGGAGAAGGTGGCTGCCATCAGGGCAGCATGGTCTGTGACCAGTGGGGGACAGCCGGACGTGCAACGCCTGACCACAGAAGAAGAGTGGGTTGCTGGCAGTATGCAGCGTTGTGCCATCGAGGGTGTTCTAGATGGTGGATTCCAGACGGGTGGTATCCCATCACTGCATGGTAGGTCCTGGTCTGTCAATGGGGTGGGGACAGGGTAGGTCACATAAATTAATGCTACTGTTTTTCCCTTACAGCTCCTGAGCATCTACATGGGTCAGCAGTGGTGGGCTTGTCCACTGAGGGTGGTAGCATGGAGATAGAGGAGGGTCCATCCATCTCCACAGGCATACAAGGGTCAGGGTGACAGTGGGCCCACCTGGACATCCAGACTGATGTTGGTGGAACAGGTGCGGAGGAGGCCCTGCCTGTGTTCCAGCGTGCCAGTGTCCATGGAAGCCAGCATGCTGAGACTCAGGCTGGTGCCAGATCCATCACTTGTGATGATGGAGCTAACGTCATGGGCAGTGATACGTGTGGGCCATAGGATGGCCACACAGCAAGTGACATCACGGGCATGGTCATGGGTGGTGCCACTGTGGAGGCTTGTGTGACATCACAGTCCCAGCATGTGCCTGTCTGCACTAGTGGGCAGCACTGGTGTGTGTCCAGGACAGTGGGGCTGGTGCAGCCACTGCGGCAGCACCATTGAGCCCTGGAGAGCGCCAGCTGGAGGGGCAGTGTCAGCAGTCGGCCAATGGCCATGGGAGTACAGTGTCAGGGGGTGGCATCAGTGCACCACCTGTGGACATGCCCAGACCTGGCCCTGGTGTGCAGCACCCACCCTTAAGGGGTGCGGACCATCAGGGCCATGAACACAATGAGGGACAGCATGCCAATCAGGCAGATGACCTCTTAGATGAGCACACCTGCATTCTCCAAGCATCAGTCAATCAGCAGGTGTGGCTTGTGATGGCGGTGGATGCACTCAGTGCAGCTTTGCATCAGGCAGAGGAATGGCGCAGCAGAGACACTGCTCTGCTCCTGGCAGGGATGGACCAGTTGCAGGAGGGTGTGACCACTGCCATTGACAGGCAGACACAGACAATCACAGCTGTCATGGCCACAATGGGCACACAGTTATTTGCCCATGTGTCGCAGACACTGCGCAGTGCAATGTCCACCCCCCATTCCTGGCATCGTGCGACACCCTCCTTGTCGACCCCAGGTTCAGCTGTGGGCATCCCAAGCATGCCTGGCGCAGGCATGTTCAGTGTGCTGCAGACCCCTGCATGAGCACAGTCGTCTTCATGCAGTGGAACCCCTGGGGGACTGTCGGTGCCACCCCATGAGGCCATTGGTCAGCCTGTCACTACTGGCAGGTCTTGGTGGGGCCACCCATGCATCCATGGTGGCTGTGGCACTGTGGCGTGTTACTAACCTGTCTCCCAGCATGGCTACTGTCTGATGCTGCCCTGTGTACATTGTGCTGTTCAGCGTGCAATGCATGGGTGGGGTACCCAGCCCTGCATACATGCACAAGTTCCATCTGTACACCCTCCCTGCTGCTGTCCACTGTGGTGTGTTCATGATGATGCCTGCGTTGCACTGTCCACCACTGTGCAATGGTGCCCAGCATCTGACACATGCACAATGACAGGCACTGGGCATGGTGGTCTGTGGACGTGTGTGTGGCTAGGGGCAGCAGTCGGGGTCGGCGTGCCCCCTACCCTTTCTGCATGTCTTGTGAGGGGTGTGTGTGTGAGACCACATGTCATATTAGACCTTGCCCATCCCTGGTGGCATGTGCGGTTCCATGCTCAGCAAATTCCCTTAACAACATGCACCCCTGGTGTTTGTCCATGTGTGTTTGTGGGTTGTGTCTTTGCCACTGGTGGTTGCACATGGCCCTATGACTTACCTGGGTTGGCTGAAGTGCTCCTCTGTGATGGTGTCCCGGTACAGCTGTGCCATCCGGATCAGTTGGGGGTCCCTTTGACCAAGGGGGGGCTGCCCATCACCACTTTCACCAGCGTCCTCATTGTCCCCATCACTGTCCCCCTCTTGACCTGTACAGCTATCCCACAGTCATTGGCCATGTTGTGCAGGATGCAACAGGCCAAGAATAGCCCACAGGCCTTTGAGGGGCTGTACTGTAGGGCACCACCAGATGTGTCCAGGCAACAGAAACATGCCTTCAGCATCCCAAACACCAGATTGATGACATTGCATGTGGTGGCATGTGCCTCATTGTCGCATTGCTGTGATGGGGTCGCGGGCCACTAGTATGGTGTGAGCAGCCAGGGACAGAGTGGGTATCCACTGTCACCTGTGTGTAGAGGGTGGAAGTTAGTTTGGTGGTCAGCGTTGCCCTGCCTTGGGCCATCTAGGCCAATACCCATGTCACCTCTGACTATGCCCCTCCCAAGCTCCATGTCTTTCTGCGTGCTTTGCATACTCACCCACTAGGTGGCCAGTGGGGATGTCCCCACTCTTGAACCTGTGGCACAGTGCTGACTGGTGCCAGATGAAGGCATCATGTGCTCCCCCAAGGTGCGTGGCACAGACATTGATTATGCACCCCCTGGCATCGCACACCACCTGGCAGTTGATGCTTGCATACCTCTTCTGATTCATGTATGTGGCCTCTTCAGGGTCCAAGTGGTGTGTGGATGGCCACAATGGGTGCAGTCTATTGCCCCAAGCACGCCAGGCATACGTGCTACCCTGTGGAACTCCTATATGTTTGCTGTGCGCTCCACTGGTGTGCTGGGGAAATGGATGTACTCCGCAGCATGAGGCAGCAGTGCAGTGAGGATTGGGTGAGGTGGCATGATGCAGCCATCTGGGTTATGCCTGCCATGTCCCCTGATGGTCTCTGGAAGGTACCCATGGCGAGCAGGCACATGCAAGCTGTCACTTTGGTCTCCACTGACAGAGCCTGGTACAATCGTGTGGGTGTCTGCATCACATCACTGCACAGCTCACAGAGCCACCTCAGAATTGCCTGGTTCAGGCGGTACTGGCCCACGATCTCGGGATCAGTGTACAGCTCGAAGCTGGTGTGGGCTCAGTACTGCCTGTTGGGGGCATACCACTGATGGGCCCTTCCAAGGCTACGCCCCCCTGCTGCCTGCCTTCTCACCCCCCTCATAACTGTCTCCATCTGGATGGTGGCACTGGCCATGTCCCTGGCTTGTGTTCCCCCCCAGCAGCTGTTTCTGTGTTCCCCCTGCTGTCCTTGCTGCTACTTCTCCTGCACCAGAAACACCCTCCTGTAGTGGCCTCAGTGCTGTGTGGCACTTCCCCCTTTAGTACTGCACTGTGGCAGTGGCTCCCCACACCTTCTCTGTTCCTGGGGATTCAGGTACTCTGTCTCTGTCCTGCCCTGAGTGTGTGTTGCCTGTGTGGCTGCCTATGGTTCAGCAACATGTGCCTTCCCTGTAGCATTCTTGTGCCTCTCTCTTGTTCCTTTTTAATTTGGCTCATTTCCGCTATCGCGCAACTTCCGCTTGCTCCCCTATTGAGCATGGCGCATGTTGTTGAATATCGCACTGCACCATTTGTGCACGGTTCCTCCCCCTTCAGTTGCACATGCATTCATTGTCATTGCGCTCTTGTGCAGTGTGATTTGGGGGGCGCATCTGCCTCCCACTGAATATTGCAGAATGGCGCATTTTCGAACTTGTGCTGGCGCATCCCTATTGTGCATGGTACAACCCTTTTGAATATCTGGGCCCAGGAGTCAAAGAGAAGCCCAGAGTGTTCACATGAAGGCTGTTGCATACACTAACTAAATCAAAGTATAGTACATTGAGAAAGGGCTTATTTAAGCATTAAAGTATGGCAGGGTATGTGTTATCATGTAATGACGTCACTCCTGGGGTGGGTTGAAGCACGAGGAGAAGTCGAGTATTTATTTATTTGCACGTATTTATTTGATCCACTGGATCAGCAATATTTGCACAAGCTGTGCCCAGCACAGATTTTATAGCACTGGTCCTGGTCTGGTGATCAGGGTTTTACCCATACCACACTGCATATAGCTTAGTGATATGGTTGAAGTTTCAGAAAACCATTATGCTGCAAATATCAAGACTCACTCCCTCCCTCACCCCCCAGTCACAATTAATCCCCTGCCAAAGTCATGCTTAAATACTGGTGCCTCTACATCCACGCCACTAAGCTTTTAATGCCAACATGCTTCTTTTGCTGCTGTGAGTTAAACTCTTTATTTAAAAACATTATGTTGAGAAATTTTTGTTTTAGTATATCCATGGTCAGGAAAAATTAATTTGTAAAAGAAACCAAAATCCCCATTTATCAGTTCATTGAATCACAATACAGCAGGTTATGCATTTTTCAGATTTTATGTGTAACCTACAGTAAGTCAAACAGAAATTAGACACAAATGCCTACCTATTTGCAAGTGAAGCAAATGTGGTTATTATCATTCGGTTGTAAATACCTATAGTCACAGCCAGGCTTCAATAAAACAGATGACTGCCATAACTAGGGAGGCAGTATAGCACAATGGTTTAAGGCTCTTTTCTGCAAATCTGGAGATCTAGGTTTGAATCACACAGCCCCCACACAAATGTGGAGTATCTTTTTAAGAAAGTATAAAATACTGTGAAATGATTTTAAAGCAGTGCACATGCTAAATCCTACTACCACATTCAAAACATAATACCTTACCTACTTACCACATATAAACTCAATTATATTAAAAAAAAATAATGCTAGGCACTTTTTTTACCAGGAGAGACACACTAAGCTGAAAGCTTGTTTACAGGTGTGACCTGGGAGCACAAGGAAGTTAAGTGATTTGCGCAGGGTCACGCTGTATGCAAGTGGGGGCTGTGGGAGTCAAACCCCGGTCTCCAGGTTTGTAGCTCAGAGCCTTAAACCACTGCCTACTTAACCATTTACAACACGGTAACACTTAGGTACTGCATCCATCATAGGTGACTAGCTACCAGGCTGGGCGTGCTGGAAAAACTGCTCTAGGACCGGCTGTTTCATTTTTGGATATTTTGGACTTCTTCCCATTTTTGTGCTTTTACCAAATTACCTGTTTTAGTATTTCTTTTATGTTTTATTTTCTAGTTCTTTTTTGTTTTACCTGCTGTTTTCACTGTCCATGGGGCTCATGGAGTTGCGGTTGTTGGTGCTGCTGTCTGGATCAGTTGCCCGGATTTCTGGATCGTTGGGGGTCCCCGTTCCGTTTTCGTGTGAGGACTCTGTGGACCTCTGGGGGAGTCTTTCAGTCCTGTGGTCCTGCACTGGGATTTTGTCTTTCTACATGTTGATAAAGTTGACAAAAGGATTAAGGTTGTTCCTTACTACTGCAGCATTGTAGATCTGACTGCAGGGATTTTGCTATTCCCAGTGTGGCGCTGTTTTGGATTACTATGGGGAAGATGCTCTGTGGATGTCCTGAATGAAGGGAATAGATCTGTGTGATGGTGTGAGGTTTTGGCAACTCTTCCAAATGAACAATAGGATTTGAGACTGTTACAGCCATAGCGTGGAGAAGAGCTATTAATTTTTGGAATAATCCATTTGTGTGCTCTGATAACTGGGTTTTGAAGGTGTTGGAGGTACCTTTGTGAAGTGGAGCAAAATAATTGTGGGGTGATTCTCCACCGGAATCTGGGGCTACTCGTGGAGTGAAGCCGTAGTTTTGCCAGGTAACTGGCAGAATGGGTTATTCATTCCATTAGGTTCCCTGGGGAGCCTGCTGGTGGGCTGGTGCTGTTGGGGGACTGAGGTAGTGGCTGTGGATTCTTTCCAGTGGTGGCTCCTTGAAAGGAATGTTGCCAAAGCTGGTCGATGAAGACTGTGGTTCCTGCATTCAAGGCCTGGTGACTACTGACATGGTTTGATTTATCTTATTTCTCAAAACTCATTCTGTTTCATTTATACAGGCAGTGAGAGTGCTTGTATTTTCTAGTTCCTAGTCGTGAGAGGGCTTGGACTTGGATATTTTTCTGAACTTTTTCTACAGACAGTGAGAGTGTTTATATTTAGTCATATCTCTAAGGCAGTGAGAGGGCCTGGGGAGTTGTGAAGAATTTCTGATTATTAATTTATTTGTTTTATTACTTAAAATGTTTTATAATGTTTAGAGGATAACGTGGGTGTGTTCAATTAATTTGTTTTATATTTATAATTATTATCATGTTTGGGGTATTAGTTGAGTGTGGTTCATCTGTTAATGTGACTATTAGTATGTGTTGGAGGCCTGCCCCCACGGTTGTGCACTATTCGCCCTCCACTCTCTGCACTCACCACCCCTTTTTCTCTCCTCCATTGCAGCTTACAACTTACCAGAGCTGTGGGTGCTAGGTATCACTCATGGGGGAGGGTGGGGGGCACAGACATGGAAGAGTGAATGAGTTGAGCCATCACATCAGGATTGTGAGGTCCAGGAAATTCCCTAGGGCAAAATAGAACCAGGAACGTGGTCCACCATGCCTGGTTTCCATACCCGAGGGCACCATAAATTTTGATGGGCAGATAGTCTTCCCAGCTCTGGAGATTCATCCAACTCAGGCTGTGTTATGCAATGCCAGGTCCATTGAAAACAAGACTGCAATTATTGCAGATCTTGTGGGATCGGTGGACCTGACTTGTATCACTGAGACCTGGCTGGATGAGAACTCTGACCCCATTTTGGAGGCTTTAACTCCAGCCGGGTACTCGGTGATTCATCGCCCGAGATTGGATCATGGGGAGGGGGTTGCAGTCTGTTTCAAGACTGAACTAAACCTTGTGAATGTACCAGTTGAGGAGGCTGAGTCATTTGAGTGTACTGTTGTAGCAGGTTCAGGTTGTAAGATCACTCTCGTTTACCGTTCACCCGGTGATGAGAAGTGCTTCCTTCAGGAAGTGGCAGACTTTGTCGTCAGCATGGCGTTTGAATCACCCAGATTGATGGTTCTGGGTGATTTTAATGCCTGGGTCAATGACAAACTCTCGCCGTTTGGACAACACTTCCTCCAGTTAATGTAATCTCTTGGCCTGACACAGATAGTTACTACTGCTACTCATAAGTACGGTCACTCTCTCAATTTAGTTTTCCTCCTGGCGATTGAGGCCTCAAACTTGCAGGTGGAACCAGTTGGATGGTCTGATCATTACACCATGGGGTTTAGTTTTAGCACCCACCTTCGGAGGTCTACCCCTGAGGAGATGGTCAGGCATCACCTTTTACAAGGTATTAGCTCTGAAGGCCTAGTGGCAGTACTTGACCTATCGTCTCTTCCAGTAGCAAACAGTGACCCAGAGGCCCTCGTTGTAGCCTATAATAATGTTATATTGGTGGCCCTGGATCTCGTTGCTCCTGTCCGAGTTCGCCCCCTCTCCCTTCACCCTCAGTCCCCATGGTTCAATGGGACATTGAGGGAGATGTGGCTATTGGGACTAAGGTTTGAGTGTTGCTGGCAGAAATCCTCACTTAATGCCGACAGCCTTAAATTGATGGAGCATTATGAGGCCTATCAATCGGCAATCTCCTGTAAGAAGGCAGAATTCCTGTCCAGGGAGATTGCTGTTGCTCAGAATCAACCAGCTCAGCTTTTTTGCACTGCAGACAGACTGTGCAACCCAGCCTGCCTGCAGGTGCGAAAAGCTTTTTCACAGATAAAGTGTGATGAGCTTGCTCGGTTCTTTACAAATAAGGTAGCTGACATCAGGGAAGCGCTTTGTCCAGCGCACACTGGTATTGTGGTAGACTGGCATGTGACTGCCTCTCCTCTGTCTTCTTGGAGTACCTTTGACCTACCGGAGTTCATGGATGTCATGCAGATTTTCCAGGGTATGCGTCCTACATGCTGTAGTTTGGATCCTGGACCAACCGCCCTGATTTTAGGTTGTGTTGTTTCTATTGGTCCAGTCCTTACATGGATAGTCGGGTGCTCCTTGGAAACAGGTGAGTTTCCTAGCTCCCTGAAGGAGGCAGTGGTTACGCCCCTTCTGAAGAAAGCTTCTTTGGACCCTGACTCCCATGTTAACTACAGGCCGATCTCTAATCTTCCCTTTATAGGGAAGATGATAGAGAAAGTAGTGGTCATCCAACTGGACAACCACTTGACCATCCATGATATCTATGAACCCCTCCAGTCCAGTTTTCGAAAGAGGCATGGTACCGAGACAGCACTGGTTCAGGTGCTCAATGATCTTTTGATGGCTAGAGATCGGAAGAGCTGTTCTATTCTGGTCCTTCTGGATCTCTCATCAGCATTTGACACTGTGGACCATGGGGTAGTGCTGAACTGTCTGAAGTGCATCTGTGGATTATCTGGTGTAGTCCTCATGTGGTTTACATCTTATCTCACCGGAAGAACTCAGAGAGTGGTATCTGGGATTTATTCCTCAGGTCCAGTCTCTCTGTCATGTGGGGTTCCTCAGTGTTTGTTATTGTCCCCCATGTTGTTCGCAGTTTACATGCTGCACCTCTGAGTCATTGTAAGAAGGTATGGGCTGAGGTTTCACTGCTATGCTGATGATACCCAGCTCTACCTTTCTTTTGCATCTGACCAGGATGGAGCTCTCTCTGTCTTTAATAACTGCCTCAGTAAAATCCAAGAGTGGATGGATGCGAGTTGGTTAAAGTTGAATTCTGCTAAGACTGAGGTATTGGTTGTGGATCCAGCGTGTCGGACTAGGGGGTTCGGAGTAGGTTTGCCCTCTGGGTTATTCCTTGGGGCATGCCTCTCCCGACCTCTGAACAGGTGTGGAACCTGGGGGTAATATTTGATGATGGGCTTACACTGCATTCGCAAGTGTCTGCCATCATCAAATCCTCTTTTTATCATCTGAAGAATATCTCCAGGATCAAACATCTTGTTCCTCCTGGTGATCTTCCTATGCTGGTCCATGCCATTGTGTCCACACACTTGGACTATTGCAATTCCTTATACCTATGGCTATCTGGGGCAGAATGCTGCGGCTTGACTTTTGACTGGAACATCTCGATTTAGTCATATTTCATCGGTGCTGTATAAATGGCACTGGCTGCCTGTATGGTGGCAGATTACCTTTAAAGTAATTTTATTGACTTTCAAAGCCCTACACAGACTGGGAATGGACTATCCGAAAGAGCTCCTGGTTCCTTACCACCCCGGGCGGTTGCTTCACTCAGCTGATGAGGGGTTGCTAGAGATTCCAAGGGTGCAATTAAGATCTGCTGGGGCCCGGGCATTTATGTTTGTGGCTTCTACCCTCTGGAATGCTCTACCCCATCAGTTATGGGAGTGCCTGACTGTGGAGGGTTTTAAACAGGCTTTGAAAACTTACTTGTGGAGACAAGATTTTGACAATTGAAGTCTTTTTGATTTTAGTAGTGGTTTTATAATTGATTCTGTATTTATTTTTTTTTTTTAATGAGACTGTGTTTTACTGTATGTTGATTTGTAGGGTGCCTTGGTTTTTGAAAGGTGCCTTAAAAATAATGTATTATTATTACTATAACTATTATTCTATATAATACATACTTCTTAAACTTGAAAGAAAAAATGCACTTTATCATCAAAGTCTATATTTACCAAGTACTATGCCCATGTTTAAGATAATTTGACCCCCCCAAAATGTGCCCTGACATGAAACTGCATGTTTAACTGTAAAGACAATTAAAAATTGTATTTCTAAATGCATTCATGATTAAAAAATGTCAACCCCTTCCTGTGACAGATTGCATTCTGGGAAGATTACCTTGGCAAGATGCTATAAGAAAAACCTGAAAAACAGGTTTAATGGAGTGAATGCTGACATCCTATTTCTAGTGTCCATGATAAAATAAAAATAGTTAAGATTTTTTTATGTCAGCTCTGATCAGAATAGCTTTTAAAAATCACCAATTGTTTTCTTGTTCAATGTTTTGTAATACATCTCAAACTTAAAATAAAAAGCACACTTTATCATCAAAGTCTGTTTTCACCTTCCTACCATACACTTCATTTGTAAAAAAAAAAAATGATCTTGCCACAGACCACAATCAGCAATAACTACTAACAGAATGCTGATTCCTACATTTACAATTTAGCAAATACTTTAAATCTAACTGAGTGGGGTTTCTGTATGAAAACAGCTAGAGTCTGCTAATTATAACATTTTTATAGAAGTGATGATCTGGGCAGTTAGATCTGGGTTTGAATACCACAGCCCCCACAAAAAAAAGAAAAGTTTCTTACAGAGCTAGATGTGTGTCTATGTCTTCTTCTTCTGAGGCCCCAGGTGGCTCTGATCATCATTTGTTCCAAAGGATTTTTAAGTCAGTTTGAAGGCATTAAATATCTTCTGTTCTGTTCTTCACTGACAAGGCACCCCTCTAATACTGCACTTGGATGCCGGCGATTTTTTAGGTGCAAGCCCAATCCCGGTGTGGGATGAGAACACAAAACCTTCTGGTCCAGAGGCAGATGTGCTACCAATTGAGCCATGCTGACACCTGATATATCCCAAACCCAAATTAATGTACAGTGCCTTCCCTGTTCACTGCCAATCCCTTTGTGGGGTGTGCTTCCCTGAGGGGTGAAGAGATGCAGGTGATTCTTACTCCCACAATCTCCCTAATCCTTATCCCCACAGTCTGGCCATGCCTACACTTACTACTCAGTAGCTAATCCATCATATGTTATCAGTGGTATTGTGTTTGTGTGTATTTATATGATTTATGTCTATGTGTATGTTGTTTGGGAGTGTATGTTTTTTGTTTATCTTATTTTTACACATGTGTTGTAACTTCATATGTGTGTTATGTACAGTTGCATATACGACTTACTCATTATCTGGTTGACATGTGCTGCCTATCTATTCCACAAAATGCTCGGTTAGTTTTAAATATA
The DNA here is from genome assembly GCA_016271365.2 of Neoceratodus forsteri. Classification (NCBI taxonomy): domain Eukaryota; kingdom Metazoa; phylum Chordata; order Ceratodontiformes; family Ceratodontidae; genus Neoceratodus; species Neoceratodus forsteri. The sequence goes on along the minus strand of CM057459.1, from coordinate 796,483,726 downwards.
TTAGGTTGCTGTCCTAGCTTTATTCTTTGTATATGAACCATACACTATAGAGAGATTACCTATCACTTGCTGCAGTTATTAAATGTTTACAAATGTTATAAAATAAAGGTAAAGAAAATATGCTTTTTAATTGTTGAGAACCTGTTGATAGTAGAAAGTTACCTACTGCTGTACCAAGATAAAATGCTATTTTCTAAAGCCAATCAGGGCTTATTATTATTATCACTAGGCATAATTTATTTAGCCTGCCACATCATAGCAACTACTGTCTCTAGAACAATAGTTCATAGACTTTGTCAGTGAGCCTCCCCAAATCCATGGAAAACATTTTGAGCCTCCCCCCAAAACTGAAATAATCTTGGGCCTCCCCAAAGAAAAATAACATACTGTACTTTGTGCAATACACCATGAATAAACTGAAACCCCTTTGAGTACTTGGCTCACATTCAGTTCTTTGTGTTATACTAACGTGGGACCTTTGAAAAAGAGTTCCTGTGCTCAAAGGTGTTATCTGAATAACAAATAAATAAAATAAACAAATATTATTATTATTCAGCTTATTGTAACCCCCCCCACAGGCCAGCCTACTTATGCCACTATTTTCATTCTTGAACCATTGTTACCCTTTATTGCAGTACCTTCATGGGTCAGACTACTTTCTCTGTTTCATCTCCATATGAAATAACCTTCCTACATACTTTGCCTCTCCATCTCCTTCCCTGCTCCTAAGCAACTTCTCTGGGATTACTTTGCTCCTTCCTGTTATTGCTGTTAGCACTTCTGTGCTCAACCCTTGTATTTGGGCTGTTCTACCATCAGTCTACAAATTGATCAATAACCACCACTCATTATTAGTTTATTGTTCATATTATTTGCTCTATTGTTCACTGTGTATTTCTTGATCATTTTGCAGTTACCTTTTGAAATGTATTCACTCCCTACCCTTCTCCAGGTACACCTGAAATGAACCTTGGCTCATTCATCTTCCCTTGTCACCTATTAGTAAATAAATACATAAAATTCACCTACTATTATCCTCTTTCAGCTTGCTCAATCTCTTCACACAAAATATATAAAACTCAAAATTTAAATACAGTACTTTTTCAGACTTGCTTGAGCCTCCCCTGGAACAGTTTAGTGCCTCCCCAGGGAGGCTGGCCTCACCATTTGAGAACCCTTGCTCTAGAATAACATAACTAACAGTGAACTCTCCTCCTAGTGGTTAAAAATGCACACAATCATAGGTTAGGAATTTTTTGTTTATGAAGTACTATACACAGACCATGGTTGGTGAAAAACAAAATTCTGGCACTCCTACACAGATCTTTCAGCGTGCCTCCCAGGTTCATGTTGTGCTACTGCTTGCATATTACAAATGTCTCTACACAGTACTAATAATTATTTGCTCACTTTGACCATTGATGCAATCTAAACTGGTAAAACTCCTGCTTAATTGAACATCAATTACACATTTATATAAAAAATTAAGCACACCCCAAACAACATGTTGGGATTGCACCAAAGTTGCCCCCATGTCTGTGAAGCAATCCAATTGTTGTTGACAATGGAAGTAGCACTGAACTATTTTGTTTCTGTCAGGGGGGGCATGGTGCAACACAGCACACTCTGCCACGTCCAAGATGGCCATCCAACCTCTACAGCACATGCGCTACTGGTCACACATGTGCAGTAGCGTGTGATGGCAATCTTGGGCACGACAGTGTGCTGTGTTCTGCCATGACTGCCATTTTTCTTAATTATAACTATCCCCCCAACCAATCCTCCCTCTCAGCACTCCCCCAGAAACATAACAATGACACTGGGCTTGCTCAATCACCCAGTGTCATGATCATGTTCCTCGTCATGGTCTCTTTTTTTTTCTTTTTACATTTTTTTCTTCCCCAACCAACCCTTCCTCTCAACACCTATCACCACCACCCCCTCCAGAACATGATGCATTATTGCCACAAACTACTCGTCTGTAGCCCAATCGGCTCTGACCAGAGTTTGTCTCCTTAACTGCAGTAAGGGGCTTCACACACTTTGTATGTGGATCTAACTGTAGTTTCTTCTGCCTCAAGTCTAACACCCTTTACATTTGAGTACAATGAATATGAGACTCAAGGAGTCTGACCTATCACCAGCCTTCTTTGCATCCTCATGAAGTTTTTTCTCCTCCTTAAGAGAGCCAACTACCCTGATGAGTTTAATGTCATCAGGGAACTTGAGCATCCTGCAGGAGATCCCAGCTTCCAGATTGAAGAAAATGTTGAACAGCATTGACCCCAGCACCAGTCCCTGAGGGATGCTGCTGAGTGTGCTTCTCTGTTAGGACTAGTGACTGTCTACCACAAGAATGCAGTTAACAAACCATCCAGTGTATGCCACACTGCTGTCCTTTGCTGTGGCATTTTTCATGTGCCACAATGTCAAAGGCTTTGCTGAAATCTTGAAAGACTACTTCTACAACCCTGCCCCTATCCATTTTCCTTCTCAGCCCTAGAAGGTTTTTAGGTTAGTTAGTCTAGCGTGATCTGCCCCTCATAAATCAATGTTGAAGGAGGGAAAGAATTTTGGCCTCAATCCAGTGCTCCAATATTCTGTCCCTGATAATGACTTCTTAAGATCTTGTCTAGCAGGGATGTCATGATTAACAGTCTATAGTTTTCCAAGTCTAACCTTGCCTCATCCTTGAAGATGTGGAGTACAATCACCATATTCTAGTCCTCTACCACTACACCACAAAGAGTAATTCCAAGCATCAAGGGGAACAGCTGAATAACTCATAGCTCTGCGAGGGAGTGTGCTCCAGCACTAAAATCATTCATAACACAGCAGAGCAAAGCACATAGTGCTGCATAGGGGTGTGCAATTGGAGCCCTACTGAAACATATGAGCAGAAGCAGGAAGAAGAAGAAGAAGCATTTATATAGTGCTTTTCATAAATCCAAAGTGCTTTACAAGCAATGCTAGACTGGCAGTGAAGTGACTGAACGTGTGGTGGCGGACATATCGCACATCATCACCCACACACAGCCTGGATAATTGCATGAAGAGAAGCTGAGTAGTTCTGACGGTGTTAACCAGAACTACAGGCTTATTTCATTGGGGGTTTGTACTACTAGCAGGGGTAAAGATATACAATTGACACATAAATAGCACACAGGGCACAGATGAGTGGCATTTGCCCACCAGAGTCAATTTTTAAACTCTGATATTTTATTTTTGTTATTTGCTGGTAACTGTGGGTGGGCTAGTGGCAAAGCATGACCCCCGGTGAACCTCCGGGTAACAGGCACAGTGAAATTGAGCCCCACTGTGAGCAGGGCATTAGGAATAATTCCAAGCAGCAAGAGGAAAAGCTGCATAACTCATAGCTCATAGCTCTGTGAGGGAGTGTGCTCTGGCATTAAAATCACTCAGAACATAGCAGAGCAAAGCACTTAGTGCTGCAAAGGGGTGTGCAATTGGAGCCCTGCTGAAACATACGAGAGGAAGCAGGAAGAGAAGCTGAGTAGTTCTGAGGGTGTTAACCAGAACTACATGCTTATTCTGTTGGGGGTTTATACTACCAGCAGGGGTAAAGATATACAACTGGCACATAAATAGTGCACCAGGGCCACAGATGAGTAGCTTTCGCCCACTGGAGTCAATTTTTAAACTCTGATATTTTATTATTGTTCATTGTTGGTAACTGTGGGCAGGCCAGTGGTAAAGTGTGACCCCTGGGGAACTTCTGGGTAACAGGCACAGTAAAATAGAGCCCTGCTGTGAGCAGGGTGAGCCAAGCAGGGCACATGTGGAGGCACACTGAGACACGCACACTCAGCATGTGTCTGGCATGTCAGGTGCATTAGGAATGTCTGAATCATAAAACCCACAGTACATTTGCCACAAGTAGCAAGGTAAGAGTAAAACATGGCACTAAATCACTGTCTAGGAGTAGGTGAGGCAGCAAAGGGGGATATACTTAGCTCAGCAGCACTGAATAGCATAGGAGAAGGCTGGTATCAGTGCGAACGCTGTGAGATGTACACAAAGGGGCCTTACTTAGATGAGTTTGAGTGCAGCAAATGTGTGCTAATAACAACCCTTTTGCAAGAAATAGCCTTACTAAAACATAGTCCCACTGTTAAGGAGGAGATCTCTTGCTTGGAGAATTTTATAGATCAGGCAAATGCTTCCTTCTGCCCTGAACCTACCGTAGTAAGTACAAGGGTAGAGAATATGAATCCCTCTTCATCTCCCACAGCAGTAGATACCTCTCCTAATGTAGAGCTGGAAAATTGGAGCTTAGTTAAACACCAAACTAATAAAACAAAAAGGAGAGGAGGGCAGATTTGGGATTAGCAATCCTGTTATGCTGCAAAACATATTTGAGTTTCTAGCAGATGAACAAATATTGATGGAAGCAAAACCTAAAACACATAGGGTTATACTAGTCATAGGTGATTCTATCATTAGAGGAACAGACTCCTTAATCTGCAAAGGCAGAAACAAGCTCACAACTGTGAGCGCTATGCCTGGGATCAAAATCAGAGACAGCAGAAAAATGACCAAGGTACTGCTATCAAACCTGACTAAACCCTTAGTGGTAATACATGTAGGGGTAAGTGACATTTGATCTAGGCCCCTAAAAGATATTTATGATGATTATGATGCAGTGGTGATGGAAATTCAGAACATAGGGAGTGACATAATTATCTCAGGGATCTTACCGGTAAGAGAGCATTATGTTTACAAAAACAGAGAAATCCAGGTGGTAAATGGCTTAGTGATTGGTACATTATATGAAAGTTTGGATATACTGACAACTGAAAAAGCTGTGGGGATAAAAGTTTATTCAACAGTGATGGTTTGCATTTGAACAATATGGGGTCTAGAAGGCTAGCAAAGACTTTAAGTGAATATATTCTTAACCATTTAAACTAATGGATGGAGGGGCAAGGGATATACTCACACCTATTAGTCATAAACCTTGTATGAAGACACAAGATATAGGATGGAATTGCTTGCTAATAAACGCAAGAAGCCTGATCAAAAATGCAGAAGAACTTAAATATGTCATGGAATCTAAACAGATCACACTCTGTGCCATAACTGAGACCTGGTGGGACACTAAGCATACTTGGGAACAACAAATAAGGAGGTACCAACTCTTTACAAAGTCTAGGAAATATAGGAAAGGTGGGGGAGTGGCTCTATTTATTAGGGATAATATTCAGGTTGAACAGGTTGAACTTCTCACTGATAACCCAAAACAACTATGGATCAAAATAACCCTGGTCAGGACACTGAAAATATTATTTGTGGTCTACAGGCCCCATCAATCACAGAGGAGGAAGATGATTCACTGAAACAGTACATTCAAAATTTAAATCCAGCTGATAGGATTTTAATAGTAGGAGATTTCAACCTAGCAGGAATTAAATGGGACTCCCTCACAGGCACAGACAAGGCATAAAGATCATACCTGGAGGTATTCGAACAAGTGGGCTTGGATCAGCTAGTTCACTTTAGCACTAAGGGACAGAACACATTAGACTTAGTACTAATTAACAAGGGGGACCGTGTACGAACTTGCAACATTAGATCACCACTAGGAGACAATGATCACAACATCGTTGTCTTCAAAATCCAAGAGCAGAATAAGAACACAGAGTAGTCTAGAGTAAAGTGAACTTCAAGGCTATAAGACATAAATTGCTTGACTGACACTGGGAGGAAGCATTAACAGAAAAAAATTGGAACAAATGTGGGATACCATGGAAATCAAACTAAATGAATGCATTCAGGAATTCATTCTCACAAAGAAAAAATACAAGGAAGGTGCTAAATCACCAAGCTGGATGAATACACATTTGAAAAAATTGATCAAAAAGAAAAAAAAAAATTCAAATCCTTCAAACAAAACAAAACAAAACAGGGGAAAGCTGTTTAAAATTTAGGCAAGTGCAAAAACAAATCACAAAAGAGAGTTTAGAAAAGCAAAAGCATCTTATGAAAATAGACTAGCTAATGAAACAAAACAATATTTCAAGGCCTTTTATACCTACATACTGTAAATGAAAAAAGATGTAAATCTATTGGACCCCTAAGAAAAACAGATGGGCAATTGGCTACCACAAATAAGGAAATGGCAGATGTGCAAAACACTTTGCATCAGTTTTCAACAAGAAAGATAGCTTAGAAATAACAGACACACAGAACTTTAACATTATAAACCACGTAGAAATAGGAACCAAGGATGTTCTAAATAGATTATTAGAAATAAACTCAAATAAATCAGCAGGACCAGATGGCTTACATCCTAGATTATTTAAGGAATTGTCAAATGAGTTGGCTCCACTAATGAGCTATATATTCCAGAAATCCCTAAATAAAGGTGAAGTGGTTGTGACACTCTGCCCCTGCTTCTGGTTACCTGTATGATATTTATATTATAACTCAATGGTCTGTGTATGAAATGTCAGTATGTGAGAGATTTGGCCTTAACTTTCAAGGTCAGTAGCTGAAACCACAGGATGTCATTAAACTGACCAGAAGAACCATTTAATTAAGACATCCTTCCAGAAGGGCATTTTATTACCTTTTATGACCTGCCCATGATTTTGAAGCTGAAACCAAATGTGAGTTTAATGACATTGCAGGAAGAAAGGTAATTGGGCTAGTTCTTCTCATTTTAGTACATAGCCAGAAGTGTTTGAAGAGTCCTAAAACCCTCAGATCACACTAACACCAGGAAATCAGCAGAGAAACTTCAAAGAGAAATGTTTGATTAAAGACTGTCATTTTGGGGAAATGGCTAGTTACAGATTTTTCAAAGTATTGACTTACATCCTCAGGGATAACTATGTCAGAAATTGATTCTAAGGGAGGAGCTAGCTGACTCGCCAAAAGGCGGTGGGAAGAGGGATCTTGAAAATGAATCCTGTATCTGGGATATGTGACACATGATTTTTGGACTCTGAGACAGAAGTTTTGTAACTTAAACAGCCCTTACAAGGTAATACTTAGATGGAAGAAATTAAGTCTTTGTGGCTGGAGTGTTTTGTTCTGTAACTTCCTTCTTGTTTTACATGATTGTAAGATTCATAGGTTCCATAGGTGTTTCAGAGCAATTATTTAGATCAATGATCCATGTGCTCACCGCATATTTACTCATACCCAGAAATTTTATCACTAATTAAATACTTATCAAGCCTGATCTTAAAATTCCTCCATTATTCTGCTAGCCGCAATCTCAATGGGGAACCTATTCCATATATTTGTGACTCTAACTGTAAACCAATATTTCCTCTTGACCGTATTTACCTTCCCCTTATTTATCTGAAGTGGATGTGCTCTTGTATTATAAGTCTGATCCCTAAGAACCAGATTTAATTGATCCCATAATATTGCTTCATTCAAAGCCTTATAAATAAAGCACATATCCCCACGCAATCTTCTGAACTCAAGGGAATACAATCCCAGGTTCATGAGCCGATTCTCATACTCCATACCTTGGACCTCCTTAATCCTACACGTGGCATGTTTCTGTATTCTCTCCAAGGATTTAATAAGGCCCTTCCCTTCCGGTGCCCAAAACTGGGCACAGTACTCCGCATGGGAGCACACCAGAGAGGTATACAGGGGAAGCAGGACCTCTTTTTTTCTACTTTTAATATGTTTATGGATGCAATACTGGATACTACTAGTCTTTTTAATAATTTGATTGTAACGGGGCCTAAAACTGAAGTCATTGCTAATTTTAATACCCAAGTCACTTTCTTCACTAACTACTTTGAGTATTCTGTTACCTAAACTATATGGGTAATTATTATTTTTCCTTCCTATATGCATCACTGTACATTTATCTACATTAAAAACAGACCCATGGTCCCAAGCCCAGACCTCCAAATATGCTAAGGCTGACTGCAGAGCATCTGCATTGTCCCTGCTTTCCACTGTACAGCCAATCCAAGTATCATCGGCAAATTTAGAAAGCCAAATATCTGATGTTAAACTCATGGAGCTAATGTAGAAGTTAAAAAGGGTAGGGCCCAAGACCAAGTCCTGTGGGACTCCACTCCTCACATTTACCCAACTGGAATAATTCCCCTTTATGCAAACCCTCTGTATCCTATTTACCATCCAGGACTCAATCTAGTGGGCAATATTACCAGGAATACCCATCTCAATCAAGGCCTCTATCAGTTTGTCATGGGGAACTTTGTCAAAGACCTTGGCAAAGTCCAAGAAGATGATATCAACTGGTCTCCCTTTGTCCAAGACCTTATTCACCCTCCCATAAAACTCCAAAAGATTTGTTTGGCATGACCAGCCCTTTACAAATCCATGCTGTGATTGATCTACATTGCTTATCATAAGTTGGGAATTAATAATATAGTCCTTTAGAAAGGTTTCCAATATTTTGCACAGTATTGATGTAAGACTGATTGGCCAATAATTTCCAACTTCCTGTCTAGATCCCTTTTTAAATATAGGAATGACCTTAGCCTGCCTCCAAACATCTGGGACCTCACCTTCATTTACTGATTTTTGAAAATGGCAAGTCACCGGGCCTTCCAATTGTTCCGCAAACTCTTTAAGTACCCTAGGATGCATTTTATCAGGACCCTGAGCTTTATCTTGATCTAATTGTTTTAATTTTTTTCCCACCTCAACTATATCCAAAACAAAACTGGGATCATAATCCTTATGCTGGGTAATGGTATTTACATTACTTGTGCCAAAAACAGAGGCAAAGTAACTGTTATAATATTCCGCCATTTCCACATTATCCATTATTAATCTCTTGCCTTGATCCAATATAGGTCCAATTGTTTTATTTGACCCCCTTTTGCTATTAATATACATATAAAATGATTTATAATGATCCTTAACCTTTGTAGTCAATCTAAGCTCATAGTTCTTTTTGGCTTGTTCTATCTTCTTTTTTGTAGCCTTCAGACTTTACATATCCCAGCTATAGTCATCTCCACTCAACTTAGCCATGTTAAAGATCCTATTCTTATTATTTATAGCTTTCTTCACTGGTCGAGTCAACCATGGGGGGAGAGATTTCTTTATTATATATTTTTTTTTTGTAGGCACAAACATATGGACCAGAGTATTTAATTTATTGGCAAGGATTTCCTACACGTTTTGTAAGGATTTACCCCTAAACTCAATTTCCCACTTCCAATTTGATAGGTCTCTTTTCGTTCCCTTAAAATCGGCCAAATCAAACCTATACATAAGAGTATTGCCCGTATTTTTATTTATGTAATCTGTATAGTTGAAACTAACCATTTGATGGTCACTTGTTCCCAAGGGGGGTAAAACAGTACAATCTTGAATCAATTGTCCCATATTACTAAGGACTAGATCCAAAATATGGTTATTTCTGCTGTTGTCAAACACATATTTGTCTAGCCTTGCCAGGTTAAACACCTCAAGATATTCTTTGTCAATCGAGTTTTTTGCATATAAATTATCCCAGTTTATACCTGGGAGATTTAGATCACCCAAGAGTACCGCATTATTCTTTTGGACTAACTGGTTTATAAAATCCAGTAACATGGAGTCCTCCAAGGGTGTTAGTGCCGGAGATCTATATACCAAACCAATATTAATCCTGTTGGTGTGAGTTGGATTTAATGTCACCCATACCACTTCACAATTCTCCTAATTGGAGGGATCCATATTTTCTGCCATAATACCATCTGCGATATACAGTGCCACTCCTCCACCTCTGGATTGCACCCTATCCTTGTTGTAAAGGGTGTATCCCAGAATATTTTTATCCCATTTGTCATCCTACTTCCACCAGGTTTCCATAATAGCACATATATGTATATCCAGATCATGCAAAACTTGCTGGAGTTCATCCATTTTGTTACACAAACTTCTGGCATTTAGGGACAAAACATTAATTTTTGACAGTTTGGGCACTTTACAATATACTTCCATATTCTTTTTACTGCCTCCTCCCCCCACCCCCCATATGTTAGTTTAAATGAAAATCCAGTATACGTTTAAGTTTGAGTGCAAAAATGCATTTACCCTTTCTATTTAAGTGTAACCCATCCTGAGAAAATAAATGGGGCGCTTGGAAATTCTGCCAGTGATCCATGTAGTTGTACCCCTCCCTCCCTCTGACACCAACGCATAAGCCATCCAATACATCTCTCTGTCTCCCTAGTTAATTCTAAAAGATGTATGATATATTGTTCTGTGTTTAATTTTAGCTGTTTTTATCACATTTTAGTAAACAACCTTTTCTTTGAAATACTGCCTGGGTGTCTTCTCAGTTTCTTTTTGCATGTGAGGTACCTGTGTATAAGTCTGACAGCTGTTGAAAAGCTTGATTGTGCTACTGAGCTTGCTTAATAAGGTAAGAAATACCTAGGTCTCTTATAGAGTTACAAAGGGTTCATTTTGGATACCTGGTTAGGTGCCCTTAGGTGAATGATATATTGCATCCCCCGAAGAAAATATTATCTGAACCTGTACATTTGGGTATGCTAGCATAAGGTTCACAGTTTGAATCCCTCCAGAGCTCGAGGCTAAAAGTGATTTGGACCCAAAGCCAACAAGAGGGTTACCCTGTCTGTTACCTGTTCACACTATTGCACTCTGAGGTTAGCACTGTGAGAGCAGAGGGCATGACCTGTGGAGTGCATTTGTGACAGATTTGGTTGGCAGCAGTGCAATTCAAGTATTTGGTAACACAAGCTTTAACAGTTCGGTGTGTCAGCTTAAGACTGTACAGCTCACTTGCAAAATAAGGCAATGATTTAAAAAAAAAAGAAACAGAACTATATAATTTTGCTTACAGTCAAAGTTCCTAACCGTTTTATTTTTTTTCCAAGTGCAAGTTAGAGTAGCCGTAGTTAGGGAAGAAGATGGCTTCCAATTACTGCAATCACATGGTGGACAATTGGAGGCAGTTGTGCAAGGAGAGAGGAGTCCTGCACGAGGGGAAAGCTAACAAGCAGAACCTCATGGAGGCTCTGAGACCGCAGATGCCCAGAGCCTCGAGTCATAGTCTGTGACTGAAAAGGGCCAAACCTTGAGCATGTAGGGGCCAGAGTCCAGCACAGTGTCCAGATCCAGTAAGAAGGGCAGCAGGGCCAGTGCAAGCCAAGGGCCACAGCAGCAGGAGAATGCCACCAGCATTCTGGAGCCAGAAGCCATCAAGCTGCAGATGGAATTCCGGAAGATGGAACTGGAGTTCGAACAGAGGGAGAGGGAATTCGAGAGAGAGGAGAAGAGAGAGCAGCGTGAGGCAGAGGAGAAGAGGGAGTGAGAACAGCAAGAAGCTGACCATGAAGAGTGTGAGAACCAGAGGCAACATGAACTGGAGAAGCTACGACTCCAAAACCCAGCACCACAGCAGGTAAGTGGCCTGGATTTAACTGTAACTACAGGACTGGGGTACAAACTAAATTCTAAATTGATAGCCAAATTTAAAGAGGGGAAAGATATGGATGCCTTTATAAACATCTTTGAAAAAGTTTGAATTCAGGCAAATATTCCCAGAGGGTCCTAGAGCTTCCAGCTATCCCCACTACTTACCTGGAAAGCTCAGGATGCATTGGGCCAAATGGACAATGAGGACAGTAATGATTACAGTAAACTGAAAACTGCACTTTTAAAAAAGTATGATTTAACTGCAGAGGCATACAGAGCTTAATGACATAATTCCAGGAGAAGCCCTGACATGAGCTATGAGGAGCTAGCCATGAAACAACATCAGTTTTTAAAACATTGGTGGGAATTAATTGAAGCAGACTCTGTAGATAAAATTGAAAATGCTGCACTGTTAGAGCAGTTTTTTGGGGCATGGCCAGCAGAGCTGAAAACCTGGCTGGAGGACCAAGATCCAAAAACAGTGCAAGAGGCTGCTTAACTCTCAGATCGCTATGCCAGGAGCAGACCTGTTCTGAGAGCAAATGGGGTGGGGGTGGCAGTGCACAAAGGGAAAAGTGCACCTTCGGGGCAGCTAAAACCCTCACTGCCTCCACCAGAACTAGTTATCCCCAGTTTTCAATGGAAAGATTTACCTGGGAAAAGAAACAAATGTTGGGTTTGCAGCAAAACTGGGCATATTGCCAGACAGTGTCCCAAAAGGACAAGCAGTACACAAAGTGATGCTAGGAAAGAAGTGGGTTGTTTGTGTGTCCCTGAAAGCATGCCTGTAAACATGAGGGAACACATGCACCCAGACACTGTGAATGGTTTACAGACACAAGGGTTAAGAGACACAGGGGCATCCCTGACTTTGGTAAAAGGGGATCTGGTACAGCCTGGTCAGCTTATACCCAATCAATTTGTAACTGTACAGGAGTTGTCTTGGAAGGACAAAACATTGCCACTCACTAGTGTTCTCCTAGACTGGGGTGAGATGGGGCAACTGTGCAATAGGTTGTTGTATCTGAAACTTTAGTGGCTGATGTAATTCTCAGTAACAATCTCAAACGGGATGGTGTGTGCAGTTACCCATAGCCAAGTGGCAAAGGAAAGTTGTGGTGCCCCAGACCCCATAGAAGCCCCAGTGGAAACCACTGGGAAGCTGGTTCCCCAGCCTGTGTCTCCTGATATGGAGGCTAATGAAAGGGGGTTAGAAATTCTCCTGGTAGCAGTTAACCAAACAGCTACTGAGGGTTACTCTGAAGAAGGAGGGGTGACTCATTGTCAGAGGGTTAGGGATGACAGTGATCCTGAGTGCCCTAATGCTAGAGCTAGGAACCCTAGTTTAGATGCAGAAGAGGACCTGGCACGTGCCTTGGGAATGTATAAGGAGTTTGCAGATGCTCAGAAAAGTGACCCTAGTCTAAAGAAGCTGAGGGTCTGGGCAGACTCTGATGGAGCACAGGGAGGTGATGGGAAACATAAGGTTTATTGGAAAAATGGACTGATGTATACGCAGGATGCTAAGACAGAGGGAGGGGTGATAGGTAGACAGCTTGTCATTCCCCAGGGGTACCGTGAGCAGTTGCTCAGGATTGCACATGATATTCCCTTGTCATCTGGGAATCATGTGCACTATGCAGTGATTGGCCCAGAATTTCTATTGGCCCAACTTCACCCAGCAGGTGAAGTAGTATTGCAGGTCTTGTCACCAGTACCAAGAAATAGGGAAGGCAGGTAAGAAAACCCAAGCCACCCTTATTCCATTGACCATAGTGTAGGAGCCATTCCAGAAGGTGGGACTGGATATTGTGGGGTCTTTAAATACCCCCAGCTCCTCCAGGAAGAGGTTCATCCTGACTGTGGTGGATTATGCCACCCAGTATCCAGAGCTAGTCACCCTATCCTCACTGAGGACAGACAAAGTGGCAGATGCCTTACTTGGGATTTTCTCTCATGTTGGGTTTCTGCAGGAGGTTATCACTGATTGAGGGGGTTCCTTCATGTCGGACCCAATGAAATGTTTGTGGGAGAAGTGTGGGGTGGTGCAGAGACGCACAACACCTTATCACCCACAGACCAATGGACTTGTGGAAATATTTAATGGTACCCTTAAGTCAATGCTCCAAGCATTTGCTGAACAGCATGGGAGGGACTAGGAGAAATACCTTCCCCACCTGTTGTTCACATAAAGGGAGGTACCCCAATAGTTGACAGGGTTTTCCCCCTTCAAGCTCTTATATGGACGCCTGGTATGTGGGCCCCTAGACTTGATCCAGGAGGACTTGGAAGGCAAGCACGCCACCATGGGAACTTCCATAGCAGATTATGTCCTTAGGTTTAGGAAAAGGCTGAAGGAGCTTATAGGGACAGCCCAGAGCAACCTGGTAGCTACCCAACAAAAACAAAAAGTGTGGTATGACCTCAGAGCCAGAGCTTGCTCATACACGGTGGGTCAGGAAGTCATGGTCCTAATCCCGGTCCAGAAAGACAAGCTGCAGGCCGAGTGGGCAGGACTGTACAAAGTAGTCAGGAAGGTAAATTACATAAACTATATTATAGAGTTATCTGACAGAAGACATACAGAAAGAATGTACCATGTCAACATGATGAAGCCATATGCAAATAGGGCTGACATGGTGTTTGCAGTGTGTAGTTCTGGGGAGGGGACGGATGAAGGAGACCCCTTTCTGGACTTGCTGGAAGAAAGTAAGAGGGAGTCCTCTGTGGAAGCAATTAAATTGTCACCCCAGTTGGCTCCAGACCAGATCCAGGAAGTAAGGGAGAATTTAGCAGACTTTTCCCACTGTTTAGTGCCAAGAATGGACTAACCCCCTTAGCGACGCACAATGTAGAGACAGGGATACAAATTCCCATATGGCAGACAGCATATCGAGTGTCAGAGGCTGTCCAAAAGGACATTAGGTGGGAGGTGAAGGAAATGCTGGATTTAGGGGTAATCCAGAGATCCCACAGCCCCTGGGCCTCACCTGTAGTCATTGTGCCCAAGCCAGATGGCTCTACTCATTTATATGTGGACTATCATGGACTGAATGCAGTCACAAAGTCAGATGCCCACCCAATGCCATGGACAGACAAACTCCTGGCCAAGTTCAGAGGGGCGATCTACCTTACTACTATTGACCTGACAAAAGGGTATTGGCAGGTAGCATTAACTGCCAGAGCTAGGGAGAGGGCGGCCTTCATCACTCTGACATGGTTATTTGAATTCGAAGTAATGCCTTTCAGAATGAAGAATGCCCCGGCCACGATCCAAAGGTTGGAGAACCAGGTGTTAAATGGTGTTGAGGAGTACACTGTGGCTTACCTGGATGACAGTGCCATCTTTAGTGCCAGCTGGGAGGAACGCCTATCCCAACTTAGGGAAGTGCTGGGCAGGATACAGAGGGCAGGCTCACTGTCAAAGCTGAGAAGTGCTAGGTGACCATGGCTGAAGTGGCATACCTCAGGCATGTTGTAGGCCGGGGACAGCTCTGTCCTAACCAAGTAAAACTAGAGGCGAACAAGGCAAGGCCCAAACCAGAAATGAAGAAGCAGGTCAGGAGTTTTCTAGGGACAGCAGGGTACTATAGGAAATTTGTACCCAATTACAGTGTTCTGGCTGCTCCCCTATCTGACCTGGTAAAGAAAAGGATGCCTAAGAAAGTTACCTGGGAACCAGCCTGTGAAAAAGCCTTTACTAGACTGAAGGAGGCACTGTGTAGCACTCCTATATTGACAAGTCCAGACTACAGCAGACCCTTTGTAGTTCAGATTGATGCCTCAGATGTGGATATTGGGGCAGTGCTGAGTATGACATCCAACCAAGGGAAAGATCACCCCATAGTGTACCTGAGTAAAAAGTTACTTCACACAGAGCAGACATGCTCTGCTGAGGAAAAAGAGTGTTGTGCCATAGTGTGGGCCCTAAAGAAGCTACAGCCATAATTATACGGGCAGCATTTTGAGGTACAAACTGCCCACAACCCCCTGGTTTGGCTGACACAAATGGGAAAAATGAATGGTAGACTATTAAGATGGAGTCTTGCCTTGCAAGGGTATGACATGATGATCTCATATAGGGCTGGAGCAAACATTAAAAACGCAGATGGCTTGTCGCATCCATATGAGGAATGAACTGACTTGTGGAGCTCATCCCATGCAAGGGATATAGCCCCCAAATTCAGTCAAGGTGGGGAAGAGTGTGACACTGTGCCCCTTCTTCTGGTTACCTGTATGATATTTATATTATAAATAAATGGTCTGTGTATGAAATGTCAGTATGTGTGAGATTTGGCCTTTAACTTTCAAGGTCAGTAGCTGAAACCACAGGATGTCATTAAACTGACCAGAAGAACAATTTAACTAAGCTGTCCTTCCAGAACGGCATTTTATTACCTTTTATGACCTGTCCATGCTTTTGAAGTTGAAACTAAATGTGAGTTTTATGATGTTGTGGGAAGAAAGGTAATTGGGATGTTTCCTCTCATTTTAGCACATAGCCAGAAGTGTGTGAAAAGTCGTAAAACCCTCAGATCACACTAGCACCTTGAAATCAGCAGAGGGACTTCAAAGAGAAATGTTTGATTAAAGACTGTCATATTTGGGAAATGGCTAGTTACAGATTTTTCAAAGTAATGACTTAACTCCTCAGGGATAACTATGTCAGAAATTGATTCTAAGGGAGGAGCTAGCTGGCTCACCAAAAGGGGGGTGGGGAGAGGGATCTTGAAAATGAGTCCTGTATTTGGGACATGTGACACATGATTTTTTTGGGCTCTGAGACAGAGGTTCTCTAACGTAAACAGCACTTACAAGGTAATATTTAGACAGAAAAATTAAGTCTTTCTAGTAGGAGTGTTTTGTTCTGTAACTTCCTTCTTGTTTTACATGAGTGTAAGCTGTATGATATACAGTATTATTCTGTGTTTAATTTTAGCTGTTTTTATCATATTTTAGTAAACAACCTTTTCTTTGAAATACTACCTGGGTGTCTTCTCAGTTTCTTTTTGCATGTGAGATACCTGTGTTTAAGTGTGACAGCTGTTGAAAAGCTTGTTTGTGTTACTGAGCTTGCTTAATAAGGTAAGAAATACCTAGGTCTCTTATAGAGTTAAAAAGGGTTCATTTTGGATACCTGGTTAGGTGCCCTTAGGCAAAAGATATATTTATCCCCCCCAAGGAGAATATTATCTGAGCCTGTACATTTGGGCATGCTAGCATAAGGTTCACAGTTTGAATCCCTCCAGAACTTAAGGCTAAAGGTGATTCAGACCCAAAGCAGACAGAAGAGTTGCCCTGCCTGTTACCTGTTCACACTATTGCACTCAGGCTGGCACTGTGGGAGCAGAGGAACTGACCTGTAGAGTGTGTTTGTGACAGTGGTCACTGCATGGAGGGAGGTGGTAGTAATACCGTTATTTAAACAAGCATTTGTCAATGCTGAATGTTGATTGCGTTGGTCTGTTGAGCTCGCTCAGTGGCCCTGTGTCACTGGCTCAGTGTGTTTGTCTCGGTGCTGCAGGCTGCTCTTTTGCACTGGGCTGCTGCCTGCATTGGCATCTTGTTCTGTTGAGGAAGAAATCCACAGCGGTCCTAGCAGAGCTCCATTGAGGTGGCTCACTCCCCATCTGTCACTCGCTCATTCTGTTTCTCCTGGTGCTGCAGGCTGCCCTTTTGTACTGGGCTCCTGCCTGTGTTGGTGGCTTTTTCTACCCACAAAGAAATCCACAGCTGTCCCAACAGAGCTCTGTTGAGGTGGCTCACTCCCCCTGCCTCACTCAGTCATTCTGGCTCTCCTGGTGCTGCAGGCTGCCTTTTTGTACTGGGCTCCTGCCTCTGTTGGCACCTTTTTCTGCCCACAAAGAAATCTGCAGCAGTCCAGACAAAGCTCCATTGAGCTTGCTCACTCCCCTTCTCTCACTCGCTCATTCTGTTCTGCCAGCGCTGCAGGCTGCCCTTTTCTACTGGGCTCCTGCCTGCGTTGCTGCCTTCTTATGCCCACAAAGAAATTTGCAGCAGTTACAATACAGCTCTGTTGAGCTCACTCACTCGCTCATTCTGGTTTTCCTGCCACTGCAGGCTGCCCTTTTGTACTGGGCCCCTGCATAAATTGCTGCCTTTTTCTGTCCACAAAGAAATATGCAGAAGTCCCAACAGAGCCCCAATGAGCTCACTGACTCCCCTTCCCTCACTCACTCATTCTGTGTCTCCTGGTGATGTAGGCTGCCCTTTTGTACTGGGCTCCTGCCTGCATTGGTGGCTTTTTCTGGCCAGAAAGAAATCTGAAGCAGTCCCGACACAGCTCCACTGAGCTTGCTCACTCCCCCTCTGTCATTCTTGCATTCTGTTTCTGGCGATACTGCAAGCTGGCCTTTTGTACTGGGCTCCTGCCTGTGTTGCTGCATTTTCTGCCCACAAAGAAATCTGCAGCAGTCACACTAGAGCTCTGTTGAGCTTGCTCAGTAAAGCTCTGTCACTCGCTCGTTCTGTTTCTCTTGGCGCCGCAGACTGTGCTTTTCTATGGGGCTCCTGGCTGCATTGGCACCTTTGTCTGTCCACAAAGAAATCTGCAGCTGTCCCAACAGAGCTCCGTTGAGGTCGCTCAGTCTCCCTCTCTATTGCTCATTCTGTGTGTCCTGGCACTGCAAGCTGCCCTTTTGTATGGGGCTCCTGCCTACATTGGCACCTTTTTCTGCCCACAAAGAAATCCCAGCAGTCCTGATAGAGCTCCGTTGAGTTCACTAAGTACCCTTGTCTCACTCACTCGTACTCTTTCTCCCACCGCTGCAGGCTGGCCTTTTGTACTGGGCCCCTGCCTGTATTGACGCCTTTTTCTGCCCACAAACAAATCCGCAGCAGTCCTGACAGCGCTTCGGTGAGTTCGCTGACTCCCACTCGCTCTCTCGTTCTGTTTCTCCCAGTGCTGCAGGCTGCCCTTTTGTACTGGGTTCTTGTGTTGGGGCCTTTGTCTGAACACAAACAAATCCACAGCAGTCCCGACAGAACTCAGTTGAGCTTGGTCACTCCCCCCCCTCGGTCAATCTTAATCTGTCCCAAACACTGATGTCCCAGAGTGACCATGCTATTATCCAGCAGAAGTGCAAAAACATATTTTAGCTAGGATGTGAAAAATGACAGCTGTAGTGTTCATAAGGAGTTATAAAAAAATGCTACTGCTGAAAATGTGGCTTGACAGTATTACAAATTTGCGAAGTTACAAGGGTGCGTGGAAACAGTTCAACGCATGCTTGTAACACAGTCATGTTATGGACTTCCGTCACCAAATTTTCAACATAGGGATTTTTGGACCTCTGCTCATGAACAGTGCCGCTGTCATTTTCTTAATCTGTCCCGAACACTTATTTCCCACAGTGACCACATTATTCTGCGCCGGAACTGTGAAAATACATTTCGGTCAGGATGTGAAAAATGGCAGCTGTACTGCTTATAAGGAGATGTGAAAAAATGGCACTGTTGAAAATCTAGTGTGACAATATTATGAATCTGCTAAGTTACAAGGGTGCGTGGAAAGTGTGCAATGCACACTTGTAACACAGTCAATTGATGGGCTATCATCACCAAAATTTCCACATAGGCATTTTAGGACCTCTGCTCATGAACAGTATCACTGTCATTTTCTTAATCTGTCCCGAACAGTGATTTCCCACAGCGACCTCTCCATTCTGTGCCAGAAGGCGAAAACACATTTTGGCCAGGATGGGAAAAATGACAGCTGTACTGTTCATAAGTAGGTCTGGGAAAATGGCAATGTTGAAAATCTGGAGTGAAAATATTAGAAATTCGCGAAGTTACGAGCATGCATGCCAACTGCACAATGCACACTCATAACACAGTCATTTTATGAGATATCATTACCAAATTTTCAACATAGGCATTTTAGGACCTCTACTCATGAACAGTGTCATTGTCATTTTCTTAATCTGTCCCAAACATTGATTTCCCACAGCAACCGTGCTATTCTGCACCAGAAGTGCCAAAACACATTTCGTCCAGGATGTGAACAATGACAGCTATACTGCTCACAAGGAGGTATGACAAAATGTCAATGTTGAAAATCTGGAGTGAAAATATTGTAAATTAGCGAAGTTATGACATACATATGATCGCAATAATGCAGCTTGTAAAAAGTCATTTTTGGATTTTTCACAAATTTGCAACATTGGCTTTTGAGAGCACACCTCATGAACACTGGCACGGTGTTTCATTAGTGGCCCCGAAGGTGATTCCGCACAGTGACCGCGAAACCACCTTTCGGGGCCGATTAATGCCATAACAGTTCAAGAATTCATGAGGAGGGGTCCCAAAAACCCCATGTTGAAAATTTGTTGAAAAAATTCCCCAAAATGGCCGAGATATGCACTAAAGTTGAAAAAACCCTGTTTATTACATTATACAGCTTACCGGCATTTCTTCAGTTCGCGGTCAGCTTTGAAGAGTGCAAGCGTGTTCCGGTCCACCGGAGATCGGCGCCAAGCTCCGAGGAAAGTATGGGGTGAGGGGTGGGGGAGGCAGGGTTTGCAGTGGGTGGTGCGGGCTGCGGGTGGGGGCAGGGTGAGTGCTGAGGACAATTTTCTTTTTTCAGGGCAAAAAAACAAAAGCGTTGCGGGACTGTTTTCCATTCACAGGGGCATCTGGCATGCTGGGTGGGCTCCCAGCATGCCAGAAAACTGGGGCAAGCAGTAGCCAAAGAGGTGGGCACCCCATCGGCAGGAATAAAACGGGGGGGTTCATTATGCCGATGGGGATTGGGCACCCCCGTTGGCAGGAACAAAACATGGGGTTATTATGCCGATGAGGATTGAGCACCCCGTCGGCAGGAAGAAAAGGAGGGGGCTCATTATGCTGACAGGGATTAGGCACCCTGTCAGCAGGGAACCAATGAGGGGGGTTCATTATGCTGACAGGGATTGGGCACCCCGTTGGCAAGAACAAAAGGGGGTTACAGAATGCCAGCGGGTAGTGGGCTCCCAGTCGGTAACAAGTAAACATGGTGGGGGGGAGGGGGTTATATTGTTTGTGAACACAGTGGCAAGCTACCGCCATGTTCACAAACAATATCAGGGGGTTTCACATCCTGCCCTGCAATGACGGGTCGCTCCCTCATTGCAGAGGATGGCTGAAGCTGCAATGACGAGGCGACCCCTGATTGCAGTGGCTACTTTTTTAGAAGGTTGTGGCACGCTGGCTGAACTAGTGTCAGCAGCAGCATGCCACGGCATTGGCGGATGGAGGACAAGCCTCTGCAGGCTGTGGGGGCATTGGGCACAACAGTGCCACGCTTCCACAACCTGCTTTTGGAGAAAGCTGACACAATATGTTTCTTGTGTATTCGCACAATCAACATAAAAAGGTGCTAGGAAATGTCCATCAAACTGTAGGCCAGTAAGCTTAACCAGCACAGTATGCAAAATAATTGAGGGCATAATTAAAGATTTCATCACCAAATTTCTTTTTGATAATGGGCTGGAGGACGGCATACAACACGGGTTTAAAAAGGGGAGATCATGTCAAACCAACATGCTCGAGTTTTATAATATGGCAAGCAAACATTTTGATGAGGGAAGACCAGTCGATGTGGTCTTCCTGGATTTCACCAAGGCTATTGACAAACTTCCCCATAAACAGCTGATTGCTAGATTACAGGCTATGAGAATTCCAGAAAACATTGTGGAATGGTTCACGTCATGGCTCACTCATAGAAAACAGAGGGTTAGCATAAGAGGAGCATTATCAGAATGGACGGAGGTTACCTGAGGGGTGCCACAGGGCTCTGTTCTGGGACCATGTTTATTTAATATTTATGTCTCTACACTAAAACTAAATCAAGCAAAAGTTTGGATGACTAAGTTCACCGAGGAATGCCGATTCAGCATAGAGTTATCCGAAAAGGATGATAATTTGATATTACAAGGAGTGTTGGACCATATAAATGATTGGTGTGATACTTATCAACTACATTTAAATCCTGATAAATGTATTATAATGAACCTTGGTCACAAAACCTCTAGGGCAGATTACCATCTAAGTAATATCAAACTTAAAACTACATTAGAGGAAAGGTATCTTGGTATCACAATTTCAAACGACCTTCAATTTGGTACACACTGTGCAAATATCAACCGAAAGGCCAATGTGGTACTAAATTGCATACTTAAACATATAGCTAGCAAGGAGAGCAGCATCATGGTGACACTGTATGGTTCACTGTTGAGGCCGCCAATGGAGTGCAGTGCCCAAGTATGGGCCCCATACCACAAGGGAGATATAGACAAATTAGAGTGCAAAAAAAACACTAGAGTTATAAAAGGGATGAAATAGAAAAACTACAACAACAGATTCAATGAATTTAATATGTTCACACTTGAGTACAGAAGACTCAGGGGGATATGTGCTTACTCTTTAAAGCTCTAACGGATCAGGACTTATGGGATATGTTGGGTTTAAAACTCAGAAACAAAGTGCATAATACAAGGGTGCATTCACTCCAGTTACAGGGGGAACACTATAAAACATGGCATAGGAAGGTGTGGTTCAATCGAAGGGTAGTTCCTATTTGGAACAGTTTGCCGGAGTCAGTAGTGGAAAGTCCCTATGTGGAGGTCTTTAAAAAATGTTTAAATGTACTGCTCCAAAGAGAACAGATTAAAACTTGAGTCATAAATGGCGAACACTATGGATGAAAATCCCCCAAGCTCAGTATTTACCTATGATCTGTCCAGATGAACTTCCACATCGACCGACAGTGCAGACTGTTTGCTCAGGGGATTCTTTATTTTAAAACTCCCTCCTGGCATCTATCTACTGCCTGTGAAGTTGCTCACCTTCCTGTTGGTTACACAGCTATATGACACCAACAGCCATCTGAACATCAGGCATAACTAAAGAAACCGAGATATACAGTGCCTTCAGAAAGTATTCACGCCCCCCCCCCTTGGATTTTGTGATGTTGCAAACTCAAATTAAAATACATTTATATGGGATTTTTTTGTCACGTATCTACACAAATTACCCTATATTGTCAAAGTGGAATGAAACTTCTGGAATTTTCTGTACATGTAATTTAAAATAAAAACCTGAAATGTCATGATTTGATAAGTATTCACCCCCTTTGCTATGACACCAAATTGAGCTTAGGTGCATCCAATTTCCTTGTGAGATCACCCTAAAACTTGAATGTAGTCCACCTGTGGTCAGTTCAAATGGTTGACATGATTTCAGAGGAAATACACCTGTGTATATAAAGTCCCACTGTTGACAGTGCATGTCAGAGCAGAAACTCTACCATGAAGACCAAGGAGCTGTCCGTAGAACTCCGTGATAGAATTGTGAGGAGGCATAGATCTGGGGAGGGGTATAAAATTATTTCTAGGGTATTGAAAGTTCCCAGGAGCACAGTCAAGTCCATCATTAGGAAATGGAAAGATTACGGAACCACCCAGACTCTTCCTAGTGCAGGCCGTCCTCCCAAACTGAGCAACCGGGCAAGAAGGACCTTGGTCAGGGAAGTGACCAAGAATCCAATGACCACCCTGACAGAACTACAGAGTTCCATGGCTGAGATGGGAGAACCTGTCCAGAGGACAATAATCTCTGCAGCACTTCACAGATGTAGCCTCTATGGGAGAGTGGCTAGACGGAAGCCACTCCTGAGAAAAGGCCACATAATAGCATGCCTGGAGTTTGCAAGAAGGCACATGGCAGACTCTGAGACCATGTGGCAAAAGATTCTCTGGTCTGATGAAACAAAAATTGAACTCTTTGGCCTGAATGCAAAGCACTATGCCTGGCGCAAACTGAACCTAGCTCATCACCCGTGTAACACCATCCCTACCATGAAGCATGGTGGTGGCAGCATCATGTTATGGGGATGCTTTTCAGAGGCAGGGACTGGGGCACTTGTCAGGATAGAGGGGAACAATGAATGGAGCCAAATACAGACACATCCTTGAGGAGAACCTGCATCAGTCTGCAATAGATCTTGGACTGGGGTGAAGATTTACGTTCCAACAGGACAACAACCCCAAGCATACAGCCAAAGCAACACTGGAGTGGCTGCAGAACAAGAAGGTGAATGTCCTTGAGTGGCCCAGCCAAAGCCCAGACTTGAATCACATTGAGAATCTGTGGAAAGACTTAAAGACTGTGGTTCACCGACGCTCCCCATCCAACCTGACAGAGCTTGAGCAAATCTGCAAGGAAGAATGGTCGAAAATCCCCAAATCCAGATGTGCAAAGCTGATACAGGCATACCCAAGAATACTCAAAGCTGTAATTGCTGCCAAAGGCGCTTCTACAAAGTATTAACTCAGGGGGGTGAATACTTAAGTAAACAAGATATTTCAGTTTTTAATGTTTCATAAATTTTTGTTACACAATAAAAATATTTTTGCTCCTTTAATTGTTGAGTATGCTGTGTGAATCAAGGGGGAAAAAATCATTTCAATGCATTAAAATTTCTGGTAGTAACACAACAAAATGTGACACAATCCAAGGGGGTTGAATACTTTCTGAAGGCACCTGTAGAATAACAAGAAAAGGTATTATCAAGATGTGACAGCAGTGAAAAATCTGTACTTAAAAAAGATGACTCTGACATGAACTAAAGCTGATGTGCACATGTGGCATCACAGCTTTACATTACAAAATTCGTTAAACTGTGTTCTAACACTTATTTTAAAATGGGACTTACTTTTTAAGCTTCAACTCTCTGCGTAGATTCAGAAAATAGCTTTGGATGACAGTATATGAAATGTTCGAAATTCATCCATGCACAGGTATACAGGCACTTCAGCACTATGTTACTATGTGAATGCGTCAAAGGGTCGGGCAGTTAGGGATAAGGTCAGGTCTCGTAAAATGCTAAATATAGAGAATGATCCAATAAATGGCTATTATGTTGCAATCTGGTAGCACATATGCCATCATAAGGCATACTGCTGGCTGCTGGTGCCTTTTTGAGATGTGCACAAATTAGCAAAAAGCTGACAGTGTCACTTTAAATCTTTTAGACAGAAGTATATGCTATTTTTGTAATTAATTCTCTCTGGAACCATCCACCTGCACCCAGGACCAGGACCATTGTCTATTCCTGAAGAGACTAAGCTGGGGGGGTGTATCAAACAAACAATGAAGATAGTCTAGCTCAATATACAGAGTCTATTTGCAAAAAAAAAAATATTTTGAGGTGTGGGTTTCTGAGAATAAATCTGATGTCATTGTTCTGTTGGAGACCTGACTTCACCAACGATAGATAGGTGACTCGTACATTGAGATGGAGTGCTACACAGCTATCAGAAAAGATACACAGCTTTTATAAAAGATAGGAATAGGTGAAGGGGAGGGGTGTTTAATCATTGTTTCAAAATCAATTACAGCCATAACCTATAGTAAGGCTACTAGGATGCTGGATGTAGCGGAAGGGGTGAAGTACTGTACTACTACCTCTGTATAGGTCACATAGGTCACTGGTGAGGCTGCACTTAGAATACTGTGCTCAGTTCTGGAGTCCTCATCGAAGGAAGGAGAGGGACAGACTGGATATGGTGCAACGAAGGATGACCAAGATGATTCAGGGTCAACAGGGCAGATCTTACAAAAATTGTCTCAAGGCACTGAAGGAGACGAATGAGAGGGGGTAATATGATAGAAACCTTCAAGTTCCTGAAGGGAATAAACAAGGTGAACTGTGGGGAACTATTTAGCAGGAGTACAGAGACAAGAACTCGAGCTCATGAGGGGAAACTGGCAAGGAAAAGGTTTAAGAGGAATGTGAGGAAGTTCTAGTTTATGGAAAGGGTGGTGAAGCCATGGAACTGTCTGCCAGCAGAGGTGGGGGGGGTGCCAAGTCTGTAAATGGCTTCAAGCATAGCTGGGTCAGACAGAAGGGGTTGGTGGTTTCTCAGGTCAGTGGCAGTAGGGAGGGGAGCAGGAGGTGGATCAGGAGGGATTAAACGTTACATGGACAATAGGTCTCCAGGCAGATACAGAACTCTGGACAGACTAGATGAACTGTTGATCTTTTTCTGCCATCATTGTCTGTGTTTCTATGTTATATCTGATTTCAGGACACTTTCCTTTAATAGGGAGTGGCTCCTACTAGGAGATTTTAATTGCAGTTGGGTAAACAGTAATAATTATAGGATCTGTGATACCTTCTTTGAATTGGGTGCCCAAGACTTTGCAAGTTTTTTAAAGTGACAGGCTCGCCAAATAGGTTCATACCTGTTGCACAGCAGTCTTTTTCTGCATTACAGGTTGGCTGAAACAATGACTTTTTTAAACAGGCTTATAGCACATCGGCAAAAGACTTTCTGCTTTGTAGGCCTGCTGACACAAAGACTATTTTTTAAACAAAAAGATACACAAAATTGCAGGTATTTTAACAGCAAACAAGGCTTTCGGAGTTCAAGTTAACAGCTTTTTTCCATGGTGGTTTTCCTCCCTAGCCCACCACACATCAGACTCTCGTGGGCTCCATTAGGCAACCACCCAGACCATTTGACAACTAACCAAGCTGCAGCTGCCTTTGCCTCCATGGTTCTTGCCTACATGGCAGAGGGCCCGGGAGGAAGGACTATCCTTTCGCCTGATGCACAGTAAGCAAGGTGTGGTTGCTAGTGGCTGACTGAGTAGTGTAGGGCACAAACATACCAGCACCCATCATTCAGATGTAGTATGGATGGGTATTACTCACTTGTAAGAGAGCCCTCAATCTGCCCACATGGTGTGCAAACCTGACTTCCGGTCATGCACATGTGGTGTACCTCCACTAAGGGAAGCAAGCTCCCTGGCCCTACAGTGATAACTGCAGTGTCAGGTTTCTCTAAAGCCTCCCCATTCTGGAAAAAACTGCTAGAGGAAGTAGTTCCCCCAGCCTATCACTGCCCAGTACCAGTGCCTGTGTCAGTTCCCAAACACTTGTTGCCAGCATGGCAGGATGTTGAGTTGCCACTGGGCCATTGAGTGACCATTAATAACTATTTCTGAAAGTGTCAGGCTGGTCAAACAGGCTTATAATCCACTAGCCAAGGGATTTCTACTGGCAGGTTGGCTGAAAGAAAGACTTTCTGAAACAGCCTTATACCCTGATACTGTAGTATATTGGGTCAGATACATAACTTATAGGGAAAATTCTGAGCTCACATAGAAACTCAACACAACTCTTTGTTAACAGGAAAGCTACAATCTGAAAGCACATACACACACAGCTGGATGATACAAGAAGCTCATTTGCTTAAAAGGAACACACTTCAAATAACTCTAAATTGGAACTTGTACTGAAGTAGCAGTCAAACTGAAAATACAATACTAGCCCAAATGGATCCCCTATTACATGACTAACACACTAACACCACTTCTTTGGGTACAAAAAAGGCTGCAACTTTACTTAAATTCAATCACACATGTTTACAATCAAGAATATTCTTGTAGATATTTACATACAGGCCAAGATAATCAAAGGAGTTGCGCATGGTGCAACCAAAATGTGCTGGCACAACATATAGGATAGTGCATGGGGAATGGTTGACAACAGGGCTATTCTTCTACCGAGTTGGCACTATGACAACGGCTTACCTCGAGGCGCGGCTTGAGAGGTAAGCGGTGTCATAATGTAACGAGTGAAGAACCTTGTTGTCAATCATTCCCCATACACTTTTCTTTATAGTGTATGGTGGAACGGTGTTTTCTGACAAAAAAAAAAAATCACTATTTGTATTGCTGCTTACCAAAATGTTTACTTGGTTACTGGAACAACTTAAATTTACATTCTTTGCGTTTTCATGCTTGAAATGTTTAGATTAACATTTAAACTTTTGAAAACTCACATACAGCAGCACCGGAACAGCACAGCAATTCACAGAAAGTGGCTTTGAAAGTACAGTGGCTGACATTGCTGCTACCGCTATCTGTACTGTCAAATGAATGAACCCTAACTGTCAAATTGTGCTCGAGGACATGGTTTGTGACGTGCGCAGTGCAGTGAGACTAATAGTTCTGCTGCTCTGTGATCGTCACTACAAGGTTTGGAAAATGATAGATTTCGTTGGAGAACGACGTTTCACCATACACTATAATAGGAACGTGCCCCAGAGCCATATTCAAACAGCAGTATTGCGCAGCGCAATTACGGATACACCACTGTGCAAAAGTAATGTATGTGGCACAGGTATGGGGGGGGGCATGAACATGAATATGTGGCACAACCACACATTAAGCCAAAACACACTGCGCAACTGTGGAGTAACTCACAAGTTGCACCACACAGAGTTGAGCATAAAGGAAAGAGGCTCAGCTGCACACACAGCACAGTCTCAGAGCAGGAGAGCTAGTATCATGAATGCAGCATCATTCTTGATGGAGCAGGTAATGAGAGGGGTGAGGAAGAGGGAGGAACAACAACTGTTGTATGCTGCACAACATGGCCATTGACCGTGGAATACCTGTCCAGGTGGAAGAGGGCAACAGCATAGATGATGAGGAGGAGGACCATCAGGATGGGAATGGGCAGCCAGCCATGGAGAGGAGGGATCCCAGGCTGGTCACACGTGCCAGGAGGCACAGGGACACCATCATTGAGGAGCACTTTGGGAACCACAGGTGACTACCACACAGGAAAGCAGGATATGTAGAGTACCCCCCCACACACACATGTATGGACACACAGAGATGCATGGAGGGACACAAGAACACACACCGGTCACACAGGTGGTCACAAAGGCATGCACATGCACCCC
This sequence comes from Neoceratodus forsteri, assembly GCA_016271365.2. NCBI lineage: Eukaryota > Metazoa > Chordata > Ceratodontiformes > Ceratodontidae > Neoceratodus > Neoceratodus forsteri. The sequence continues at coordinate 796,455,572 of CM057459.1, read as the reverse complement.
CACACCCCCATGGAACAACAGATACAGACCCGACCACCCAGGTGCCATGTGATGTATGCCCAGGGTGACAATCACAGGCAGGAACATGCAGCAGTACCATCACAGGGTGCACAGCAGGGCACACAGCACTAGGCAGGTGACACACAACAGTGCATCCATGGACAGGGCACACAGCAGTACTGCAGGCTGTGGCATGGATCAGCGGGTATGTGCCGGCACACAGGCAATGCCAACACAGTGCTGCACTCATCACGCCCATGCCACATGGTCCAGCAGAAATGATCACACACATGCCGGACGTGATCCAGGCCCACACATGTGCCACAGCATGTGAACTTGGTCACAGCCAGACATGCGCGCAGCTGGCAATGACAGCAGTGGACTGAACTGGGCAGTGCACCCGTCAAGACTACCGTGCAGAACCACGACTGCCACATGGGTGGCCACGCCCTTACTGTGTGGCAGCCATAGGCTGCTCAAAGCCACAGGTGGTATCATCACCACATTAACAGGGGCAGAGCCTGAGAACATGACCGGGTCCTCATGGGTGTGTACAGACCGGTAAACAGACTGTTGCTGGGTGTGTCAGGGATGAGCATTGCAGTGGGCTGCATCAGTCTCGATGGGGTCACCAGATGCCAAGCCCTCTTGGTGCTGACGTTACACTACAGGGAGTCCTGCATGCCCTGCTGTGACCAGTGGACACCAGTGCTGCAAAGCCCACAGCGATGGTCTCTGCAATGTGGTCCAGCGATGTGGTCATGGCCTCCCACAGTTGCCGGATCTCCCCAATCAGCTGGGCACATCCCATGGCCCCACGCTCAGACAGTTACTAATATACTATGAAGCCAGCAGATTAGGCCATATGGTCTCTCGAGTCTGCTGAATAGTAAGTGCCTTCCCATGGCACCACTGACGTACCTCAACCCGCAGCACACCCATCTCTGCCCTGAGCATAGCCTGGTTTTCCATGGAATCCTGCAGCAGCCTGGTGTGCTCATCCAGCCTGTCTGTGCTAGGCATATCAGGGTCCTGATGCCAACAGGTGGGGGTGGTGGTCTGCTGTGCCACATACCTCAGCTGGGAACGCCACACACGATACACCGCAGATGGGACGGGGACTGATTGCGGGTACCGATAACGATCCCTGGGGATTGCTGCACAGTGTCCCCTGCAGGCCATTGCTGCATGATGGCAGCCTGCTGGACCTATCTGATGGAACCAGTGCCCACACTTGCACCCCGTTCCCACCCACCACCAGCAGCGGTGCCACATGCCACCAAGTGGGCCACAGGGGTGGGGGCTTGCATGTTCCCTGGCCTGTCAGCATGCCTGCTGCTGCCTATGGAAACACCTGAACTTGAGGAGGGGTGATGACACCGGTGCAACCCAAGATCAGTGTGATGTCATCATCACTGTCAAACACATCATCATCCTGTGTCGCCAGCACAAGCATAGGGAGGCTGTCCTGGAGAAGGAGGTCGGCCAGTGGATCCTTATCACTAAGTCCGAGGAGATCCACCAAACACAGATCATTATGGTGCCCCCCCCAGTGGTGGCCACAATGCCAGTGGACGTGGATGGCACAGCATCGTCCCATGCCATGTGTCCAGTCTCATCCTGCACAGCACCCCTGAGGTGTGGTGGAGCTGTAAGACAGAATGGTGAGTGGTTAGTGTGTCAGTGAGGCATTGCAGATACTGTTGAATGTCTGCATGTTTGCCACAGGTGTGCCAGCCCTGCCCTGCATGTGGTGTGGCAGCACCGGTGCCCATGCCTGTCAAGATGCATGTGATGCACAGGATGTGTCCACATTTGCGTGCACACACAGCAATGTGAGGCACATGCACACAAATGACAGGCATCCCCCCCCTGCAGCATACAGCACACATGTGCATGCCCTGTGTGGTGTGACATGACGGTGATGGTGTCCACTGTGGATCTGCACATGCATGTGCATCCTGAAGCGGCCACCCATCTGACAGGCTTGACAGGTGAAGTGTGCCCCCTGGACCATGCACATCCCAACTAGTGCATACCTCATGCAGATGCCACACAGCACACAGGGGACCATGTTGGTCCACTGTGTGGCCGTGCATGCAGTGTACCACACCAAGAAGCAACAGGAACAGAATATTGGCACCCCTGCTGTGTACCTGGCACACCATTGGCCTGCACACACAGGCCCCTCTTCCACTGGCATAACAGTGCTGTGCTAGGGCTGCCTCCTGTCCGGAACCCACCCCCCGGGACACCCTCAACAGATGTCTGGCTGATAGTGGCTGCCAGCAGCGCCTCCTCCGCTGTGAGGGCAGGTGCTATGGATGGTCCACCACCCGTCTTGTTGATTGATGCCCTGATGGCAGCAGTCTTCTCCTTAATCCTTCTTTTGTCAGTGCCCATCTTCTTCTTGCACTGTTGTGGCGTCCTTGGGCATTCACATAGGTCACCACCTCATCCCAGCCTATGGCCCATTCCTGTGCAGTCCCTGTTGCCGCACTCAGGAGTTCCTTCCTCTCAAGATAGGCCTCCACCAGGGCCTGTTTCTCATCATTAGTAAAGCTTGGCCTGCATTTCCTGGTAGGCCCCTGCTCCTCAGCACCCTCTGAATCCAACATAATGCTTCCTGTGAACAGATGGTTCACAGATGAGCTGCATAGTTTTATTCCCTGTTGCTGTGTAACATGTCAATGTGCCATTGCAATACAGCTATCAGAGAGTACAATGCAAACAAACCTACCTTCAAGGCTGCAATACCTGTCAGTGACCAGTGCTGTGTGGTGTTGCTTTTATGGCTCAACTCATGAAAATGAGCTGGGGAGCAACCAGTAATGAGATGCTAATGTGCTCACTTGCACCTGACATTGGCTCATGAGGCTATTTGCATATTCTGGCTGAATATTTCAAAACTGCTCCATGTGCATCGGACTGTGTTATGCGCAGCATGGATGCGCTGGAGCAATTCACAGGTGCAGTTGTCACACATGCATGCTGTGTATTACCACAATTGCCATGCAAGTGGAATGCTGTGCTCTGTATGTGTCTGCATATCGTGCATCTGTCTGAGCTGCACATGTATGTCCTACAGTGCATGCATCCATGTGTGCATGTTGTACATCCAGCAGTGATGCACATGACATCCCTATCATGCATTTGGCCCTGCTGCACCATTGGCTGTTGCTGCACATGTGCAGTTATAGTGACATTGGTGTGCAGTATGTGCGGCAATGCATGCCCTTCACAAGATGGTGGAGATGCACCATTGTGCATACGTGGTTCACGGATGTGACCCCAGTCTCCCGCCCGAACTTCTGGCATTCTGCATGTGCAGGACTGCACGATAGGTCCCAATGGTGCACGTCTATTGCACAATTACATGCTGCATGATAGAGTTATGTGTGTTCCTGTCACACAACAGGCAAGGCACTGCAAAAGGGTAATGGTTAGGTGGCACATAGCACAGTGAGCCCTGTTTACTGCGCAGTCAATATGGCACATGCTGAGATGATCGGAAGTTGGGCCAGGAACTGGAATGAGGTTGAGATGGCCAACATGATGGCAGTGGTTGCCCCACTAGAGGACCAGTTATTTGGGGCTGTGGAACTGCAGGAGGCACAGTCCCAGGTGTGGGCCCATGTTGCAGAGGGTCTGGAGAGGCACACTGGTGTGCTCAGGATGGTGGAACAGTGCTGTCACTGCTATGGTGACTTGCATTGCTGTGATCCAGAGCAGCTATGGAGACTGCAGGACTATGCCTGCCATGGTGTGGTCCCACAACCAGGTACGTGCGTCTGTGCAATGTGCATGCAACCTATGACCAGGGTGAGGCATTGGGGTGTGCAGCAGATAAGTGTGCACCTACATAGGGCTGCCAAGACTTATTTGGATGTGTGGGCAATGTGGTGCAGCCATGCTGTGCTCTGTTTGACCCTGTGTTGCACTGTGCCAGTAGTCCTCAATGGTGGGTCCGTCTTGAAGGATGTGGTCTCAGTCCCCCAGCATGGCACTCTGTGTCATGGTACGCCTTTTTGGGTTTGCTTGGGCAGGGGCTGTGTGTTTGTTTTTTGCATGCTACTCGTGGTTTTTTTTCTATGTGTTTCCTTCTCAGGGCCTGCGGTGTGCAGACAGGCCCAGAAAGTGGTCAATAGGAAGGGCAGCCAGCCAGCCAATGGGGCAGCAGCTGAGCCAGCGGGACAGGCAGCAGGTAAGTAAGTGCACTATGCAGATGTCATTGATACCTGGGGTTGAGTGTTGGTGAGGGGCCATTACACACAGCAGGGCAATGCCTGCATGCAGTGCCTGGGCATGTGTTGGTTCACAGTCACTGTTGCCGGTGTTGGTCAGCAGCATGTGGTTGTCCCATTGTACATATGGCATCTGTATGCTGGTACCTTGTTGCTGTCACTGGTGGTGGCTGTGTGTGACCCACAGTGCACACATGTGGCTGCTGATGGGCTGGCTTGAGCGTTGCACCTGAGGGCATTGGTTCCTTGCTGTGGGGTGTTTGTGTGCATGTGACAGTACTAGGTACTCCCTGGTAATCATCACAGCCCTTGTGCGGCACAGTTTCCTGGGATGCTGTCGGTGTCCGCTGTGCACGTGCTGCTGGTGGACTTGTCCATGGGTCTGCCCAGTCTCAGGCCCCTACACACACACAGACCGGGGGTTGGGGGCATTTGCTGTTTGGGACCTGTCACTCAGTGGCTGTTCTGTATTTCTCTTACATAGGTCATCCAAGGCCAAGAAAAGGTCGACGCAGTGTGGGCATCCTGGGTAGTGGTGTTTTCCAACTACAGAAGATGATGATACGCATGATCCCATGAATGACAGTCCACATCCACCTGTCCAGGAAGCATCTGGCAGAAACAAGGGTGCTGGTGGCTGAGGTGCGGCTCATGCAGGCAGAGCTACAGCTGTGGCATTAATCCATGGACTGTGCTGTATGTAGCCGCATGATTTCCCTCCCATACTCCCCATCTTACATGGACTGTTGTTTCATCTTCCCTTGCTCTCCCTGCACTCCCATCCCCATAGCTTTTGTTCACTGTTAGACTGTGCCCCATTTACATTTTGGAATGTTCTTCCATCCTATATCCGTCCCATTGGTTGTTAATTCCTGTTTTTCTGTAGTGAATTTTTATATCATTTTTGATTAAACCATTTTATACTGTTTGTTTGTTTCTGTGTCTCCCTCACATGCCTGTTGCTGCAGTGTGCTGGTGTTGTACATTGTTGGGGTCTGGTTGGCACATGTCGTGGCCAGTGGTGTCTCTGCAGTGTGACACTGGTAGGTGCCCACTACCTTGCCTCTCACATCCCTGTGTACCTATTACATGATTTTCAAGGGGGGGGGCTGCTTCTGTACATGCCACAGTGTCCTGTGCCCATATCCACATGTTCAACAAGGTGCCCCCCCCACTGTGTTGCCCTTCCCCATGCTGCTGGACTGTGCGATACCATGACCTGTGTCCCTGTGTTCCTGTTTGGTGTGTACTGCACATTGCCGTGTGCCTGTCTGCCAGTGTGGCTGTGGATCACTGTGCTTGCATGGTGCCTTCGCATGGTGGCTACAGTGCTTGGCTATTCCATGTTGGATATTGGGACTGTGGTCCTGGGGTCCTCATCACCTGCAGCCATCTATGCCATGGTCATTCAGTGCCCTATCCCATTGGTTGTCTGGGTCTGTGTGGGGCTCTGCGCCTTGTCCATGGCCATTGGGCTCTGCTTGTTTTGTGCCTTCTGCACCTTTTTCCCATTGTGGTTCTACCCTGCCTCCACTACCACAGTTCTGTGCCTTTGCACAGTCCTGCCTGTCTCCCTGGTGCATTGTGCTCCACTTGCTATATTCAGCATGCACTCTGCTCCTGCACATTTCAGATTGCTCCAGCACAAGTCTGTTTGCACCATGGCACATATGTACTATATTCAGTGTGGTTTGTATCAGCACATTTCTGTGGTGCATTTGCTGAATATTGCATTATTTTGCTGTGGCACAACTGGATTGTGCTGCACATCCAATTGTGCATGTTGTAGGTGCACTTTTGAATATCTAGCCCACAATGTATACAGGTACAATTTCAAACAAAGACCTCTGGTGCAGTAAATTCATATCCTCTTTTGGCTTGGCCCTTAACCATCCAAGCCCTGCATACGGTGAGGGGACTCCAGCCCATCGGTTGGACAAACCTGTTGGGGCCATGTCCCTCCACCGAATAGTTCCCTCCCCCCCAACCAAATAATGGAAAACTCCAGGACCATTGCCAAAGAGCATTCCCACCCAGAGCCACACTCCCAGTCTATGGGTCCTGTTCGCCCTGCATTCCAGTGCACCTGCTACTTATGTGACTGCCCCCTTTGGCCATAATGCATGCCTGCCCATGGTCATGCCTCCACATGACTGTCACCCAAACCCTGCTACTCAAATTCTTACCTGGAAAACTTCTTTTAGATGGAACTGACATAAATTTACCACCCTCAGATTGTATTACAATTCATAACTGTGACTAGCGGCAAAGCAAGAATATAAGCCAACGGCCTTGAAAAAATGTGGTTGGTGGGGAAAATTATTGGATTGCACTAGTCCAAAGACAACAGTTTTTCTCAGGACCTACTCTTTTGTAGAAGCCCAGGCTATTCTTTACTGGAATGACCTGTGCTGGCCCCTTCAAGTACTTCCATACCTGACTGGGCCACTTAGTCCTGGGACTGCCTTCCTGTCTGTAGGCAGTCCATTCCAAAAGGTAAAGGGGACTGTGTGCAAAGTCACCCCCTCTGGTGAGAGACCAGGGTGGGGTCATTGCCCAAATGGATCCTCTGTTACATGAATAACATACCAACATCACTTGTGTGGATACAAAAAGGCTGCAGCTTTACTTAAATTCAATCACAAGTATTTACAATAAAGAATATTCTTGCAGATATTTACATACAATATATACATGTACAATCTCAAACAAAGACCCGTAAGGCAGCAAATTCATGTCCCATTTTGGCTTGACCCTTAGTCATCCAAGCCCTTTGTATGGGGGGGGGCGCTCTGGCTCATAGGTCACAAAAACCTGCCCAGGGCCGTGTCTTTCCACTGGGCATTTCTCCCCTGCCAGATTCTGGAAAACTCCAGAATCTTTGTTGAAGTGCTTGCCTGCCCAGGACCACATTCCCCATCTATGGGTCCTACCCCCACTGTTTTCCAGTGCATGTCCTACTTATATGACCATTCCCTTTGGCTGTAACGTGTACCTGCCCAGGGTGTTGCCTCCAACCAAGCAGTCACCCAACATCAACTTACTCAAATTCTTACGCAGAAAACTTCTTTTATGTGGGTCTGACATGAATTTACCACCACATAAAAGTGCTCTTCACTTTATCCCGCTAATGCCCCAGAAGTCTAACTGTGTACCTTTCCAATGAACTCACATACGTCCTATACTTCTAAGTTAAAATATAATTTCCTGTCCTCGACAAATGCGTGCCATCTTTACTGTACAGAACCACGCATGTTTTAGTGATGTGGAAATGTCAGATGACTTTGATACCACACGAGGGAACAAACTGGGACACCTCCCTATTCACTTCCCTTTGTGCCTTCTTTCTAGCTTGGAGATACAAGCTCCAACCCACTATAGTCTAGGTATGATCATGTGACCACACCAAACTGTATCCAGGAGTAGCTGCCTAAGACAGGACAGGCTCTTCTTTATTTTTGTAAATTAATTTTGGGGCTCTCAGGGTGACCAGGTTGTTCCAGCCCAAATGCACCAACAAAACCAGCCAGCGGCTGCTTGTTGAGGCCCAGTTAATGGATGGTACCCAATAGCTGGCGCCAAGGCATGCCCTCCTTTCCTGACCAATGTAATGTGGCCTTCTGCTTTGGTACTTCCAGCTGTGTTCTATATAATCAAACCTTTGGCCTGCTGTGAGCCTCTTGAACATTTGAATGGCTAATAATACATATTTTTGAAATCAGTGTAAGTGCACCTGAAAGACAAAATAAAACATTGTAATTGAAATGCACAGAGTAAACCGTAACATGCTCCAAACCCATGGTGGCCCAGGACCTTCTGCCTCTCACCTGTTCATAGCTGAACTCTCTGACTGTAGTCTAATGTACCTCTTATAGGCACTGGGTACCCATCAGCCCATACCCTTTCATTTGCTTTGCTGGCAAGCTTAGCCTCCATTGCTGTGCCAGTCTTAAAATAATTTGTATTAAATGCCTTTGTCTCCCTTCCTGCCATCCATGTGCCCTTCCTGAGGACTGCAGCAAATTGCTGTTTGGTGCCCAGCTTGCCATCCCTATGCACAATCAGATGACCTGACCCTTTTGGTCTCGCTACCATGTAGCCATGTAGCAGTGACCATGGGCATACAGTATGTCACCCACCTCAGCCTTATGCAAAGTTATGAGGGTTGGCGGTCTGCATTGATTAGTTTTGGTCATGCGGAGCAGGATCCATACTTCCTTTTTATCATGTTAGAAATATCGCCAGGGTTAGGCATCTGGTTCCGTCTGACAACCTTCCCACCTTGGTCCACGCCTTTGTGTCCTCGCACTTGGATTACTGCAACTCCCTTTATCTAGGGCTTTCTGGGGTTGAAATCTGTCGCCTGCAGCTGGTACAGAATGCAGCAGCCCAGCTTTTAATGGGTTCTACTCGATCATGCCATATTACTCTGGTGCTGCGCAAACTGCACTGGCTGCCAATATGGTGGCAGATCACCTTTAAAGTCAGTTTACTGACTTTTAAAGCCCTACATGGACAGGGCCCAGACTATCTGAAAGAGCTTCTGGTTCCTTACTGCCCTAGTCGATCACTCCGCTCAGCCGAAAAGGGGTTGTTAGAGATTCCAAGGGTGAATTTGAAGTCATCGGGTTCAAGAGCTTTTGCCTATGCAGCCCCCACCCTTTGGAATTCTCTACCCCGTCGGTTACGGGGAGTGTACAACTGTGGAGGAATTTAAGAAGGGCTTAAAATCTTTCTGTGGCAAAAAGCTTTTTTAGATAACTGAAGTGTTTATTATTGATTGGTTTATGATTTTAAGATGTATTGTTTTGTAACTGGATTTTATATGAGCTGTTTTTATATTGTTAGGTGCCTTGGTATTGGAAAGGCGCCCTATAAATAAAAATATTATTTATTATTATTTATTATTATTATCATGTCATGGTATTGCTCTCCTGGAGGTTGTTGCTCCCCCAAGCCACAGTCAATTGTGGTATCATTTCTAAAACTCAAAAGGCCCCAAAAATGCACATGAGAATAGCACTCTGAAAATCTAGATTTTATACTTTGAACTGCAAGCCAAACCCAGTGCCTTCAACAAGTTCAACAGATCCTGGAGGCCTGTGGGCTTCCCGCTGTCTCATGTCTTGCTGTTTATTATTGTAATTCCATGTTGTCTTTGAATCCCTGTACATCTGCCTGTAACTAAATCCAGGTCGCACCTGAAAAAGGGACCCTTGGTCTCAGTGGGCCTACCCTGTTGCCAAAACTCAATAAATAAATAAGACGTCTAGGATATCCCTGTCTTTCTTCTCTTTTTTGTACACCTGGATTGCAATCCATCACTCACTGTGTTTCTCCAGTCTGTGTCTAAGCAAGGCAGTGATTTTTTTCCATATTCTGGATGGTGGTGCAGATTTTGTAGCAGCCCTCCATAATTGGAAGGGTGACTAAGAGCAATTGTTGGGTGATGGCTTTGTGGGCTTCTGCCAAGATGATATTGAACAAATATTATTTACTTTTCCCTCTGAGCCCAGGGTAATCCAAACCCAAGATCCAGTTCTTGGGGTTGTGTGGGGTGGCACCTAAGATGATTCCAACTGTAACATCTAAGACCTTCCAGAAGCCCTCCAGAACTGGCATGACCAGAACATATGGGCATGCTTATGTAACCCACCACAGTCTCTCCAACAGGGTATCCAGTGATACTGGCAACTGCAAACGGGCGACTCTGTTACGAGCAACTCATTTGCAGCACCTCACATGTGAGCAACTCTGTAAGGGTAGCAAGGGAAAGTACAGCAAGAGTAGGGATTAGTGAGAGAGGGTTTGGGGTAGTGTAGGATGCTTACTGGAAGGGGAAGGGAGGGATAGGGAAGAGGGTTTGTGTAGGGTAGTGTGGCATGCTACTACCAAGCTAGCCGTTTGGTGTGGTGGTGAGGGTGGCTAGCTTTGGTGCAGCAGGTTCTGGGCTGGGGAGGGGCACACTTTTTTTCTTTGGCCAGAATTTTTTTTTTTCTTTGGGACTGTCTCCCCCTCCCCAACTTGCACCCCCATGGAGTTGGTAATCTAAAATCAGGGGGGTTGGGAGGGCACAGTCCGCTACATAAATGATGCTTCTGGCTGTCAGCTGTGGTGTTGCTGATGAGTGTATGTCGCCATTTTGCTTTTCGGAGATGTACACTCGCTGTAACAGTGATCGCTGTTTATAGGACACAAGATTTCATACAGAAACTGATATTCCTAAAGCATAAAATGCTTGGTATACAGGTGATTCTTATTGGTCTATAGGGGAGGATTTGTGTAGTGGTTTAGGGATGTGTTTTTTTATCAAAATGCATAAACTAATAGATTTGTCTTTGGGTAGAGCATTGACCCTGGATGTTGGTTTTAATGGACAGGCATATAGGATCATTTATTTGTATGCCCCCCAGATGAAAGCCCTTAGGGTTCATAGGTTCATAGATAATTACGAATTCAGGAGGCCATAGGCCTTTTTAGAACTCGTCACCAGTGAAGGTGGATTAAGGGTTGATCTGTTGAAGCTTATACAGCCATATTTGTGTACAAACAAACAAACACATTTTATTGGGAAGTGATTTTAATACTAGCTTGTTTAAAACTGATAAATAGGCCAAAACCCCCCAAACTTTCAGTGATACTAATTTCCTTCACTCCTTAATTCAGCAATCAGGATTGAAAAATGGCCAGGATTCCAAATGACCTAAACCTCTACATACATTTTTGTAAAGGCACTTTATCCACCCGCATAGATTTTTGGTTTATTGCTTGTTTGATTCCCATTTTCCACACTGAGGCATTCCCAGTAGAGACCTTGGACCATGCCTTGATAGGCATTTATATTTTGACTTCATCTCCTAGTGTGGGGGGGGGGGTCGATGAATATGGTGCATGAATGCCAGTCATTAACAGGACCCTGACATTTTTCAAGAGTTAACCATACTTATATGGGATAGGCAATCAGTCCTCTTTCTATACGATTCCCCTTTACAGTGGTGGGCTGACACAAAGCTTCATGTTACATCTTTTCTTAAGTCAGTTGCACTTCAGAAGTATAGTACTCAAAATGGGAAATGTAGCCAGTTAAGACAACAATTTTACAAATTGGTTTCCCTACAAGTAGAACAGGGTGGGGACTATACAGAACAGATAGCAACAATTAAGGAGGAAATGTTTCCCTTACAGTACAATCGACAACAGTCATTAGAACTAGAACAGAGATTTGGTACACAGAGATTCAAATGCAAAAAAAATCCATTTGAAGACTGTTACACAAGATTACACAAAAGGCATAGGACTGGTATTAAGGATGGGATGGGTAACATTATTTCTGATAATATGGGTATATTACATGAGATGGAAAAACATATAAGACAGCAACAGGCTCAACCAGGTTTAACACTCTTCTTATTTTGACCAGTTACTACATGCTGCTCAGGTTCCTCACCTCAGTGAAATATAGATCCAACAGCTGACAAATCACTTTCAGTCTCAGAACTGACAACTGTAATATCCACATTAAATCTGGGGATAGCACCAGGATCCGATGGGTTATTTGGGGAACTATACTGCACTTTGTATGATTTAATGCCTCAAAAATTTCTACAAGTATTCCAAGCTTTCATGAATGAACAGATGTATGAAGGTTTGCTAACATTTCTATATAAACAAGTTCTAGCCAGAGTTGATAGGGCTGTGAAGAGCTGCCAAGTCACAGAAGTTACCCAGGTGCATATAAATTATTCAATGCCAGGTGTAACTTGCCCATTTTTTGGGAGGTGTTGCACCATATTTTCAACATGGCCTTTTTTGGACCACTCCTCATGAACAGTGCAGTGTCATTTTGTTCAGTTGTTCTGAAAGGTGATTGCAGAGCAAATGCGCTATTCTGTGCCACAGGTGTGAAACCACATTTTGAGCAGGTTGTGGAAAATGACAACTGTATTATTTTAAAGGAAGTGTGCAAAGCTGGCAATCTTAAAAATATGGAGTGAAAATATAAAAAATTGGCGAGGTTAGAAGCATGTGTAGAGACTGCACAATGCATGTTTGTAACGTAGTCATTTTGTGGAACAGCCACCACTTGCAACATGGAGTTTAGGACCCCACCATGAATAGTGGCACTGCCATTTTGAGAATTGGTCCCGAAAGGTGAATACGTGCAGTGACCGTGAAATCACCTTTCAGGACTGAGTAACAAAATGACAGTGACAGTTTTCATGAGGTGGGGTCCCAAGAACCCCATGTTGAAAATTTGGGCAAAAATTCAAACAAATGGCTGAGATAGCAGCATAAGTTGAAAACCCTACTGAATAGCTGTATAGCACACTTACCTTTAATTCTTCAGTTCACGGTTGGGCTTTGAAGAGTGCAGACATGTCCCAGTCCAGTGAAGATGACAGCACTGACCTACAGAGGTAAGTATGGGGTAAGGGAGGGTGTGGGAGGTGGGTGCTCAGTGGGAGGGTGGGGAGGAGGGAGGGACTGCAGCAATGATGAGGGACTCTTTTCCGCTTCCACAGGAAAAAACCAACAACGAGGAATCATTTTCTAATTTACAGCAAAACAAAAAACAAAACATTTTGGCTCACTGGGGTGGGCTCCCAGTGTGCCACATGAATGCCAACATGGGTATTGGGCACCTCAATGTCAGGCAGGACTTGGCAGGGGGGCCCCAGGGAAAAAATAAATGGCGACGAGGGACCATTTTCTAATTTACAGTAAAGTGTACAGTAAAGAACACTTCCGCACACTGGGGTGGCTCCCAGTGTGCCACATGAGATGTGGGCATGACTTGTGGGGGGGCACAGAAAATACTGAATAGCATTTTGCAATTTGCAACATGGCGGCACCCACACAGCTATGTATGTGCACGACTCTACGCATGCGCATCAGTCATGCGCATGCACAATTCATGTATTGTGGAAGTAACAGCCGAAATAGTGTAGCTGTTATTCCATAGGCAGATCGTGGTGGAGGGGTTTAAGCTCCACTTGGCTTTCGGAAGGATACTGCCAAAAGTCCAGAGGAAGGGGTTCTGGGATTGGCTGTTTTCAGAGCTACACAGCTCTCACAAAACGGCTGTAGGCTCCACCCACAACCTTAAAAATGAGACAGTATTAATTTAAATAATTGGAGGCAGATTACCTTGTTAAACACAGATTTTAAAATCATTGTTAAATTATTAAGTACAAGGCCATCTAATGTGCTACAGTCATTAGTTCATCCATCTCAGTTTTGTGCTGTTTCAGGCAGAAGGATTACAGACACCTTATTTTTGCTCAGGGAAAATATGGATAAGGGATCACAAGGGGTGCTGAGTGGTTTCCTGATTAATTTGGACCAAACAAAGGCTTCTGATAAAATGAAGCATGCCTTTTTGTGGCATTGCTTACGACTGTATGGGTTTCCCAACCTGTTTATTGCCTAGTTACAACTGTGTTATGCTAATGCCCATGTTAAGCCATATGATAATAAGTGGTTAGGCCAGAAATGTGACAAACAAGTAGGGGTTAGACAGGGTTGCCCCCTAAGCCCTTTGTTGTATATATTGATGCTTGACCCATTGATTAGGGTCATTTGTTCTTCCCCTAATATTGCCGGAGTACAATATGGTGACAGGGCACAGATCAAATGCATTATATGCGGATGATTTAGTTTTAACTGTCCAGGAAGCAAAGTCAGGCAAACTGTCAAGTGAGTTGATTCGGTCTCTATCTGCCATTACTGGGGCTGAGGTCAATACTCAACAAGCATTTGTCAATGCCGAATGTTGCTTGCTTGTATGTGCTGTTTAGGTGTTTGGAAATGATAGTTCCATGCTTTCCTCCCAAGACATCCACTGTGTCTTTCCGTTCAGTATTCACAGAAGAGTGGGAGGGGCAAGGGCCACAACAGTACAGCACTTGCCAAGGAGGTGAAGAGGTGGACAATAGTCCATTCAAAGCCAAAAGAGTCCTGCAGGAGTTCACTAAATTGAAGGTGGACAAAGCAATGGAACCAGATGGCATACACCCAAGGATATTAAGAGAACTGCGAGGGGAGATAGCAGTACCTCTGGCAGCCATGTTCACTGAGTCATTCAACACGAGTGAATTGGAGAAGGGCACATGTGGTCCCTCTACAGAAGTCCAGCAGCAGGGAGGAGGCAGGGAACAATAGGCCGTTCAGCCTCACCTCAGTAGTGGGGAAGATCATGGAGACATTGCTTAAAGAAAGGAGATTGGGGCATCTAGAAGCCATCAGTGCCCAGGACCATAGACAACATGGATTCACAGTGGGGACATCAGGTCAGACAAATCTGGTTGATTTGTTTGGCTGGGTGACAAAGGAAGTGAATCAGGGTGGGGCAGTGGACAAGGCTTACCTTGATTTCAGCAAAGCCTTTGACACCATCCCACATAGGAGGCTGATAAACTAGCTGAGTAGGCTGGGCATGGGGGAAAGGGTGGTAAACTGGGTTAGAAACTGGCTAACAGACAGGAGGCAGAGAGTGGTGGTAAATGTGGTGCAGTCTAGGGAGGGGGGGGTGACCAGTGGGGTACTGCAGGGATCGGTCCTGGGGTCAGTCCTGTTCAATGTCTTCATTAGTAACATTGCGGAACATCTGAAGGGAATTTTTTAAGACCTCTGCTCATGAACAGTGTCACTGTGATTTTCTTAATCTGTCCCAAACATTGATTGCGCACACCGAATGCGCCATTGTGTGCTACATGCACAGAAACACATTTTGAGCGACATGTGAAAAATGACAGCTGTACTGCTTATAAGGAGGTGTGGTAAAATGGCAATGTTGAAAATCTGGGTGCAAATATTAAAAAATTTAGAACTTCTGACGTCTTGTTAGAACTGCATAGCATACGCTAAATAAAACAGTCATTTTTAAAGATTATTTCACCAAATTTTCAAAATAGCCATTTTAAGACCTCTGCTCATGAACAGTGTCACTGTAATTTTCTTAATGTGTCCCTTACATTGATTTCGCACACTGACTGCGCCATTGTGTGCTACATGGCGAAAAACATGTTTCAGGCAAAGATGTGAAAAATGACAGCTGTACTGCTCATAAGGAGGTGTGGTAAAATGGCAATGTTGAAAATCTGGAGTGCAAGTATTAAAATTTGCAAACTTCTGATGCGCTAGGAACTGTGCAACACATGTAAGTAAAACAGTCATACAAAAAAATTTTCACCAAATTTGCAACATAGGCTTTTTGAGAGCCCACCTTATGAACACTGGCACTGTCGTTTTGTTAATCGGTCCTGAAAGGTGATTTTGTGCAGTGACTGCGAAATCACCCTTCGGGCCTGATTAACGCCATGACAGTGACAGAATTCATGAGGAGGGGTCCCAAAAACCCTATGTTGAAAATTTGGTGTCAAGATTCAAAAAAATGCCTGAGATATGCAGCAAAGTTGAAAAAACCCTATCTATCCCATTATACAGCTTACTGGCATTTCCTCAGTTCGCAGTCGGCTTTGAAGAGTGCAGACATGTTCCCAGTCCACCGAAGATTGTCGCGCCGAGGTCCGGAGGTAAGTATGGGGTGAGGGGTGTGGGGAGGCAGGGTGCTGAGTGGGTGGGTACGGGTTGTAGGAGGGGGGCAGAGAGAAGTGCAGAGGGACAGTTTTTGTATTTACAGTTTTTTTTAATAAGACTACGAGGGACATTTGCCAAGCTGGGGTGGGCTCCCAGCGTGGCAGCTGGAAGGCTGTTGGAGGGGCTGGAGCTGAAGGGGGATTGGGCACCCTCATCGGCCATAACATCATTTTGCCATGCTGGGGTGGGCTCCTTGCATGGCACCTGGATGCTTTGGGGGGGGCCGTGCAGCCGACGCGGGATTGGGCACCCCTGTTGGCCATAAAACATTTTGCCACGCTGGGGTGGGCTCCCAGCATGGCACCTGGATGCTTTGGGGGAGGCGTGGAGCCAATGGGGATTGGGCACCCCCATCAGCCATACAGTATGGGGGGGAAGGGGAAGACGCAAGCGCACGCAGTATGCATGTGTGCGTGTGTGCATGTGTGTGGAGGGGGGGCTCTGCTCACTGAAATGGAGCTCTCCCTTTCAACTGTACGACCACTGCATTTTCAACTGCTGTCATAGACAGCTGCAGCAGTGATTGGGGAACTGGGGCCACGCCTGCAAACACACTGACTGCATTGGAAGATGGGTGCCATGTCTCTGAAAACTCGGATGATGGCACTATGTTTCTTGCACATGCGTGCAAACAACATAAAAAAGCTGTTGTATTCTGATACATAGAAATGGAGCATCTCTGGTCAAGTGTAGGAAGTATTCCAATTAGTGATCAGCCATGTAAGGTACTGTGCATTTACTTTGGCCAGGGTGATATGTTTTTAAATAACTGGAATCTACAAATTGAAAAAAGGACAGCAGATGGTGAATTGCTGGAACAAATGGTACATGGGTAAACTGAAAACAGTTTACCTTATTAGAACTTTTTTGGTGCCTGTTTCCCTTTATTTAAGTTATGTTTATTCGTTTCCGAAGATGCTGGAAATTGCACTTTGTTATTGTTTCTTTTCTTGCTTATTGGGTAGTCATTTAAATCCAATAAAGAGATCCTTTATATATTTAGATAAAAGGGGGGGTTGGCATGTTGAACCTGGTGCTATTTTTTTGGAGCATTTTTTTATATGCCAATGTCCTACCTATTGTTAGGGGTACACTGTCACTGTGGTCAAATTGGGCTGCACCTTCTTTGGGGAAATCCTTCAGGATTGGTATATAATGGGGTTTCAACACAAAAATAAGAGAACCTTAAAGTTAAACATGGCATGGGCTATTTGTTTTGACTATGCTAAAAAATGGCAGGTATTAATTCTGGAGGTTTTAAACACTCCAAGGACAGCTTTATATAAGGCAGTAGCGTTACAACACTTCCCTGAACAGCCTATTGTGCACCTATCTGACCAGGAACAGAAAGTTATAGGTCTAGTACTTACTGAAAGTCATATCCCACACAAAATGTGGGATGTTGTGTGGTTGGGAGTTCATGGAAAGATACATCTTAAAGGAAACCAAAAACATAAGGAAGTTGCAGAATGTTATTGTCCCACACTAACCTGTCATTTGGAGATTGAAACAGTTGATCACTTATATTTTCTGTGTCCTTACATTGTTGAATTCTGGCAGGATTTATCTCAGCAGTGGAGGTCAGACAATTTTTATGTGTCTGCCCAGCAATGTTGTACAGTGGGACCTTTCCTCCCTTTGGGTCACACTATGATGCTAGTACAATGAGAGAATTGATATCTAGCCTTTTATACTGGATTTGGCAAGCTTGCTGCAGGCTGGTATTATAGCAACATTTCATCTCTCATGTAGAACTAATTTCTATTATTTATAAAGAATTACAGTGAATTAGGTTAACTGAATACAAGCAGAGTAATAAACGATTATGGCACAACCACTGGGATGCTTTTAAAGGCTGAGATGAATGTTCACTTACTGGGGGATACTGTGGGATGTGCACTTTCACTACTTTAGGAAGCTGAATTTGGATGATAGGACTCTTTTTTGGTGGGGGGACTATGATTAATATATATTATTTATCTAGTGTACATAATATGTCGTCAAATAATATGACTCGTCTGTAGGTTTTCCTTTTTAGAATGTTTTTTCTTCACTAAATCAAGTGGATAATTGTTTACAGTATAAGGATAATACTGATTTCTATTCTCTGCTTATTATGTTTAATTTCTGCTTTTTTTGGTTCTGTATAATGTTTTATGATTTTTGATGATACCAATACAAAAATTCCCCTACTCTTCTTGAGAAATGCCTTGGGATCTTTAATGTCCACCTGAACAACCACCAGAACAGGCAGACGGGACCTTGGTTTAACATCTCATCCAAAAGACGGCACCTCAGTAGTTCAGCACCCCCACATGCTGCACTACAGTGTCAGTATTGAGATTTAACCCAAGTGCCTGGTGCATGGATAGAATCCACAGCCTTCTGATCTTCCAGCCTCAGAGGCGAGTGTGCAACCTGCTGAGCCACTGCTCTTGCCCTGTACACACAGCCACTCTGAAGACAGGAAAATAAATTATTTGGGATTTCTGGGACTGTTACATTTCTTGTGAGTCCCCCTGCATTCTCTCTCTCTCTCTCTCTATACCATTTGGATGGCACAAATCAAAGATTTATTTTGCCAGCCTGCCCTCGTCCTGTACACACAGCCACTGAAGCCAGGAAAAAAAATGTATTTGGGATTTGTGGGACTGTTACATTTCTAGTGGGTTCCCCTGCAATCTCTCTCTCTCTCTCTTTCTCTCTCTCTCTCTATCTCCCCTCTGGATGGCACAAGTCAAAGGTTTATTTTACCAGCCTGCCCTTGCCCTGTACTACACAGCCACACTGAGGCCAAGAAAAGAAAAACAACTTTTATTTGGGATTTTCTGTAACTGTAAAATTTCTCTTGAATCTCCTGTAGTCTCTCCCTCCCTCTCTCCTCTGGATCTGGAATGGCACAAGTTAAAGATTTTGCCAACCTGCCATTGCTCATGTATACAGTCAAACAGTCTGAGGCCAAGAAAAGAAAAAAACTTTCATTTGGGGATTTTCTGTAACTGTAAAATTTCTCTCAGGCTCCCAATAGTCTCGCCCTCTCCTCTGGATCTGGAATGGCACAAGTCAAAGATTTGTCAACCTGCCCTTGCTCATGTGCATACTGCCACACTGCCTGCCTTTTTGCCTCCCCCCCCCACAGCCACCCAGACCACCACTATATCCCCAGTCCCTCCAGATTCCTTTCTCCAGTCTCAACTCCATTCTCACCCTGCCTCAATGATCAGTTTCTCCCCCCACCCCAGTAAGTCTCCTTTCACTCTTCTCTCTGTTATCTCTTTCCTCCCTTCCACAAATGTTTATTTTTTATATTATGTGGAGCTTTTCTTTTCAGGCAACTTCTTCTGGTGGCTCTGCTCTGCTGCAGTGAGCAAGGTGCTCCTCCGACCATCCTCCAACTCATCTGGGCTTTGTTGTGCACTCAGTACAGTTATGTGCTGTGAGTGCATCATGTTATTTATTTATTTATTTATTACTAGGATTACAAATATGTTTGAACCAAGGGTTCTTTTACAATGGTTCCACATCAGCAATGGGTGCAAGCAAAACAGTGGTAAGATACAATACAGGTCAGGAGGTTAACTTAGTAGCAAAAGACAGTACATGTGTATAGACTAGCACAGTAGCAAATAGTCAGTGGCAAATAACAATGCAATTAACAATATGGGTATATATGTAGCAAGACACAGATACAAATGAAAACCATCCTAGAGGTGACATAAGTGGAGCAAGGGGTGGGGGATAAGAGGGGGACGGTGGGGAAAAGGGGGGCAGGCGGTCAAGGATTTGACATTGTTGTAAGTGCAAGAACAGAAAGATAAGTGCTAAGTAGTCTGGGGTGGAGTAACAAGATATAGGGTGATAGGGAGGGGGAGACAGGAGAAGAGAAGTAGGAGAGGTGGGGTGGAATGGTTGGTGGGAGGTGAGGGGGTAGAATGGTAGGTGGGGGTGGGAGAGAGATGAGGAGAGTAGCAGGGGATGGAGGGGTGGAAAGAAGTGTGGAGGGTAGCAAGGGAGAAGAGAAGAGGAGGGAGAGGTGAAACAAAGTTGCAAGCCTAGGCAGAACAGTTACAACTGCTGAGGTCAGTGAGGTGCTGGTGGAGTTTACATTTGAATGGGCCGAGCTTGTTTCAGCTGCAATTTCAGGGGGAAGGTTGTTTAGCAGCAGGGGGGGCCCTGGTGTGCAAATCATGTTGAGCCTGGTTGGCACTGCAGAATGGAATGATAAATATTGGTTTGAGGGAACTGCACGTAAAATGTGCAGTGGCTGCAGGCAACATTAAGGCATGAGATGCAGGGGTTGTGAGGTTAAGACAAATTTTCTTAGCCAGTAGGCAGGTCTGGTAGGCAAGTCTACTATTTAGACTGAGCCAGTTGGATTGCTTGTAGAGATCACAGGTATGCGTATGCTTCCCTGCGCCAGTGAGAAGCCTACAGATGTGTTAAGGGCTGTCTTGACCTGTTTTAGGGTGGTAACAATGGCAGCCCCGTAGAACACAAGCCCGTAATCAATGATGGGTAGGACTGAGGTAGTTATGGCTGCATGCATAGCTTCTTTGGTAAGACAGCAACAGTGGCAGTAGAGGACCCAAATTCTTGAGCTGACTGATTTTGAGATGTGTTGAACATGCGAGTTAAATGACATCATGCGATCAAGGGTAATACCAAGGTATTTAAACCCCTGCACTTGTTCAAGTTCATTATGTATGGTGAAGTTTATGGATCTGTATTTGCCGTGAGAGCTATGGAACAGCATGGACTTCATTTTTTTTCTGTAATTCTTCAACAGCTTATCTTGGAGAAGCCAGGTTTCAACTAGGCTGAAGTTCATCTGTAGAGCGAGACGGGGTCAGTAAGGAAGGAGAAAAGAACTGCATCATCGGCATAGAGTATTAAGTTATTATTGCAAGCTACAGGAAGAGTATTGATGAAAAGGCTGAAAAGTAAAGGGCCATGGATGGAACTCTGGGGTACACCAGAGCAGACAGGAACTGCGCTTGATAGAGAGTTAACAATTTTGACTTTTTGGCTCCTTGTCGAGAGGTAGCTTTCAAACCATTTGTTTGCATCATTAGATAGTCCAAAGGAGGAGAGTGAGCGAAGCAGGACCTGGTGGTTCATGGTGTCAAATGCCTTGGTCAAATCATTGAACACCACACCCAGTAGGTGGCCAGCGTCAATCGCCTTATGAATATGGCTGGTGAAGTCAAGCAGGGCAGTGGTAGTACTATGGGCTTTTCTAAAGCCATGATGTTGCAGGCAGAGTAAGTTATATTTGTTGAGGTGTTCAGACAACTGGTCAGCTACAATTCATTCCAACGTCTTGTAGAGTGGTGGGAAGATAGAGATAGGGCGGTAGTTAAAGAGAAGAGACCTATCACCACTTTTATGAATGGGTGTGACCACTGTTGATTTCCAGAGCTGGGGGAATTGTTTATGAGAGAGTGAGAGATTCAGAAGTTTAGTGAGAGGTTGTAGGACAATGTCAAGAGAGAGAGAGAGAGGAGTTTGAGGTCAAGGGTATCACTGCTGAAGCTGGCTTTGCTTAGCACTTTGCTAAGATATCCTTTAGCTTCAGACATCGATACCCTCTTAAAGTAGAACGGGGAGTATTACTGTGGAGATTGATTTTATTACTGAGGCAGTTCCAAGCAGAGTTGTCAAAGAAGTTGGGGGAAGGGCACTGCTAAGATCAGTGAATGTGAGATTAAAGGAGTCCACTATCTTTTTGGGGTCCTGTAAGGTGGAGCCGTTAACCTCAATCATAGTGGGGGAGAATTTACTTGGTTTACCCGTGAGGCTCTTGATATTCTCCCAGAAGTGTTTGCTATTTCTCCACGAGTTAGTAAGTTCCTGTTTGTAGAAAAGTTGCTTGGCTCTGCATATAGCTATTGTGCAATGGTTCCTAGCCACCTTATAGAGCTGCATATCATGTGGTTTCCCTGAGCCCATGGCTCAGCGCCAGAGGTTATCTTGGTTTCGCATCATGGAGATGAGTTTGGAGTTAATCCAGTGATTAGTGGTAGGTTGAGTTTTGCATTTATGTAGGGGGGGGGCAAAACTGTTACAAACTTTGTTAAACCGGGCAATGAAGAAGTCAAGTGCTTGTCAACAATGTTCAAGGAGTCAAGGGGTGTCCAGTCAACCACTGACAGGGAAGCAAGGAATTGTGAAAGCTTTCCCTTTGTTAAGATTATTTTATAGGAGAAAGAGGACTTAGGTTTAGGTGCCTTGTTTAACCAGTGGCAAATAACTGGGAAGTGATCACTGAGGGCATCTGGGAGAACTTCCATGTTAGTGATTCTGCTGGGATGAGAGCTGAGGATCAGGTCAAGTAAGGAGCTACTACCAGACTTTTAATTAAACCTAGTGGGAGAGGCGACCATTTGAGAAATGTCTAGAGCAGCAATGACATCCTTATATGGGTCAGCTTCTTGAGCTAGCCAGTTAACATTTAGGTCAACCATTACAATTGTCTCACCATGGGAGGTGCTGTCGTCCATGAAGTCAGTGACCATTTGGAAGCCTGTAACATGTTCACGTGGGGGGATGTACACTGTTGCAACTGTGAGGGATTTTCCCTGCTGGCCCAGGATTATTTTAACTGCTAGGATTTGAGAGCTGTTTGTAGAGGGAGGTAATGGGATGACTAGCCCTTTAAGAGTTTTGCTTAAATAAATGGTGCAGCCACCCCCTCTCTTGGCAATTCTGTTGAGTCAGAACAGGGCATAGCCTGGAATGGATACAGCACTGTCTGGGATCTTAGGAGAGAGCCAAGTTTTGTTCAGGGCTATAATGTCCGGCCTATGTTGTAACACCCAGACTTGGAGTGCATCGAGCTTGGCTGGCAGGCTACAGATGTTAAGAGTCACCAGCTTGATGGAGCCTTGTTTCTTGTGTCATTCATATGCCAAGGTGGGCAGACTGGGGTTTGGGTGTACATTCCCAGCTAGAAGCAGGAGGAGAAGTGCAAGCCTAGTAAGATAGTCGCCCGGGTCGCCCCTGAAAAAGGGACCTTCGAGGCCCAGCGGGCCTACCCGGTCATCAAAATTCAATAAATAAATAAATAAATAAAAATAAATAAATAAGATAGTGAGCAAGGAGCTTGTGAGCCAAATGTCGTCTACTGTCTGTTTCCTGAATGGATGCAACAGTCTGCCTGTACGTGGAGCGAGCATGCCGATAGCATCCCCATGGCAACAATACACTAAATGGCATGCCAAGGACCTGGAACCAGACTTCTGCAGTGAAATCCATATTTATCCAGGACCATGGATTGTGGGTTCAGTCCGGGGGTTTGGATCTCCCATGGAACAGTCTGCCCAGCCCTAGTGACTCTGTGTTATTACATTCAGTAATCTGCGGGCATTGTCCTGTAGGTGCTGTCTGGGTAGAAAACCTGTCTGATCTGGGTGAATAAGCATATAGATCACCTAGGGGAAAAATTAACTGGCTGGGAAAGGGATCAGAACAGTGCAGGAGGAGTTTGTGGAGTTGGGGAGGGGCCTTAAACAAGTAGCATGCATGGTAACCTTCTTGGAGGTGTTGCCTGTCTATGGCATGGGTGAGACTAGGGTGCTCCACACCATGGGATTCAATCAATGGTTGAAAAACTGGTGCAGAGCTCAGGGTTTTGGCTCCAATAGGGACTGGGAGTCCATCTGGAAGGATACAGGCCTATACTGGCATGATGGTATGCATCTGCCCAGGAGGGGAACCAGGATCCTAGGTGATAGGTTTAAATGCTTCATTGGCAAGCATTTAAACTAGTCAAGGTGGGGAGGCACTGAAAAGGAGCAGGGAAATTCTATCCACCACCCCCCAAAATTCAGGGCAGTTAGTGAGGTAAACACCAACATAGAGAAGTTGATAGGAATAATGGCAGGGGTAAATGGAGAAAAAGGCAAAGACAGTAAGGACAGGGATGGGGCTAAAAGGGGTAAGGCCATCAAAAAATGAAGGGCAATGAGTACCAACACCCATTGTCTGGGTAACAAGCTCCCTGAACTGGTGGTCTTGATGGAAGAGGGATGTCTGGATATTGTAGCAGTCACAGAAACATGGTACACAGAGAGCCATGACTGGGATGTCAGCATACCAGGGTACACACTCTACAGGAGAGATGGGGATGGTAGAAGAGAAGGAGTAGCTCTCTATGTAAGGGAATAGATCAAAGCAACAGAACTAAAAGGTAAACAGGGAGGAGAGGAGGCACTGTGGGTCACCCTGGAGACCAGAAATGGCACCACAGTCCACATGGGGGTTGTATACAGACCCCCATCTCAGGGGCAGAAAATGGACAAGGAAATGATAGAAGGTATCCTTAGGATGGCAGAAAAAGAGGATATATTGTTGATGGGGGACCTGTACATGCCAGCTGTTAACTGGAGCACCTTTACTGTAGCACATCCAAGAGTAGAGTCATTCTCGATGCTCTACAGGGGGCGTGCCACAGACAGCTAGTGTTGGAACCCACTTGGGAGGGAGCAATCTTAGACCCGATACTCTCAAATGGGGATGGAGAGAGGATCTCAGATCTAGAAGTGGGTAGCCATCTGGGAACAAGTGACCACCAAACAGTGTGGCTCAAGATAAACACAGCCACTGAGTCAAGCCATATAACAGTGAGGGTATTGGACTTTAGGAGGGCTGACTTTGCCAAATTGGGAGTGTGCCTCAGAAAAGAGATGCCATCTTTTAGATGAGACATTAAACCGAGGTCCCATCTGCCTGTTCTGGTGGTAGTTCAGGTGGATGTTAAAGTTCCCATGGCAATTCTCGAAAAGAGTAGGGGAGTTTTTTATTAAGGACATAAGAAACTAGATCAAAAATACAAAATATACAAAAAATATGCATTAGAATAACAAAAACACAGTATAGAAAAGAAAATACAAAGGCAAAGAACAAAAAAAAGAAACAAAACTCAAGGAGGTTCATAACACCAATTCTCACAATTCCTCCAAAGGTGTAACAAGTTTGAAGTAGAAAGAAAAGCCATCTCTTTGGAATACAAAGACTTTACCTGAGCAGTGACCATACGTATAACATCTAACTGTGTCCACCAGACTTGTTGGAAGATCCAAGTACATCTGGCCAACCAAACATAATACTTCAAAAGGCCCAAAACAACATGTAGTTTACTTTTATGATATTTTTGCCAAACAAAAGTATAGTCACCCAAAATTAATGTACTATAGTCCATAAATTCAAATTCTGAACTATGCCAAAACCCAGCCAATGTAGACCAAAATGTCAAAATAAAAGGACATTCAAAAATAAAAGTGTTGTGTTTCAAAAAGACCATTACACGTATCTCTGGGACAAAATCTTTCAGAAATTTGTTTATGTTTATGAGAGTCCCTGACATTTAACCTACCATGACACGAAAGCCAAATCACATCCCATAAAAATGCAGGGAATCTGGGTTCAGTTAATAGATGGAGAGTGGACTCAACATTATCAGGGGAGCTAGAAGGGAAAATCAAAGGGACCCAAAATTTACTTTCAATAACATGATCATATAATTCTGTTTTCGAGAACAACAGAACCACTTCCCTAGTAATATGCCATTGTTTTATATTTTTGAATGTTACCTCCATACAGTTTGAAACATAAATTTTTCTCCAAGGAGTATGAAAATGCCAATGCCCATTTTTCCATAAAGTAAGGAGACACTGTCAGTCATGTGACAGCCAAAAATGCCAATTTTTTGCAGGACTACCTAAGACAGGCTTAATATTATAAAAAATAAAATTAGAAAAATAAAAAGCTATGGGATTAACCATTGCCAATCCACCTTTAACCACCGGGAGATAGGTGTAATTACACTTAATATGATTAAGCCTAGAACCCCATAAAGCTTGAAAAAAAAGGCTATATAAATGAGTCTCTAAATTCTGAGGTAAAGGAAAAACCACGCTAAGGTATATACATAGGGGAAAAAGCAGAGTTTTAATCAAAAGAACCTGTTTCAGCTTAGAAATCTGCATACTCTTCCACTTAAACATTAAAGCATATCCTTCATTCAATTTCAAATTCCAATTCAGAGTACCAGCATCAGAACTCCCAAAAAGAATACCTAACATTTTCAAATTATCAGTAGTGATTGGAATAACTGTCACTGTAGTGTACCCACTCAACGCAGTCCCAAGCTGTAAAGCCTTACTCTTATGGATGTTAATTTTGGCATTGGAGATATCCGAGAAAGCCTGAAAAATATGAAGCAAAGCTTCCCCTGAGTGGAAATCAGCTAAAAAGATGCAAATATCATACGCATAAACCAATATTTTAGGTACAGTAAAAAGGGCAGAAGTTCTAATAGAAGTAATCTGAGGGGCTAAATGAATTCTTTGCAAGACCACATCAAGCCCCAAAATATATAAAATAGGGCTCAGCGGACAACCTTGTCTAACTCCTATAGACTGATCAATAACCCGACCCTGAAAACCATTAATCAGCAGGCGAAAGGTGACCTTGTGATAAAGTAACTGTATCCAGGAGACAAATTTATCAGGAATATCATGAAACTGGAGGGCCTGATACAAGAATCGATGGGCAATTCTATCAAAAGCCTTCTCCTGATCAATGCTGTTTTCCTTGATCTAAACAAGGTTTTCGACACCATCAACCATAGTCTGCTCCTCTCCTTTCCTCCCTTCAAACCATAGGTGTGGACCCCTCCTCTCTGCACTGGTTTACTGACTATCTTACAGGGCGCCTTCAACAAGTTAAAGCTGAAGGAGGCCTGACCCCCTTAAAAACTCTGCAAAGAGGGGTACCTCAAGGTTCTATATTAGGGCCCTTACTTTTTGCAATCTACATTAATAACATCGACTACTGTATAAAAGAAGCCAACATCCATCTGTCTGCAGATGATATAGTTCTCTATGTGAGTTGCCCAACACCTGAAGCTGCCTGCAATGACCTACAGTCAGAATTCAACCTTTTGCAAAGCCAACTCCTCCAAAAAAGCTACTCCTTAACACCAAAAAAACTAAAGCGATGGTCCTCTCCCCTTTCATCTGTACAGCTAACCCTGTGTCCAGTGGGACAGTTCCCCAAAGTACCACAGTTCTAGGTGAAGAACTAGAATTTGTCACAAAATTCAAGTATCTGGGAGTTTGGCTAGACCAAAGACTCTCCTTCATTGAACATATCGAGGACTTGCTAAAACGACTTCGGCAAAGGCTTGGCCTGTGTTTTAGAATCAACCAATTTCTCACCAGAGATGCCAAGAAACAACTGGTCCAGTCCATTTTCCTATCATTGGTTGATTACACTGATTTCCTCTACAGCCAATGCCCCAACTCTTACATGGCTAAACTGGACACACTCTACCATCGAGCACTGAGGTTTATAATGGGACTTCCCTTCGACATGCATCACTGCACCTTATATGCGGCAGTGGGGTGGACATCACTAAAGTTCAGGCGCCACAGAAACGCTGCTCTCTGGACCTATAGAGCCATCTGTAATAAGCTGCCTTACTATATCTCCTGCTGTCTTCCCCTGAGTATAATTGGGAAATACGCGTTAAGAAGTTACTCAGCTATTACACTTAAAGTACCCAAAGCAAAATCCCACTTCGGCGGGGCAGCCATAAGCTTCGTGCTACCTACCTTATGGAACAATCTACAAAAAACCCTCAAATTAAGCACTTTAGTCAGTATAAATACCTTCAAGACGCTTTATTTATGTACAATCAGAAAAGTATGTAACTGCTTCACCCACTCATACCCAATACCGGTGTCTGCACTGGTATATAGCTACGCCTAGACCCAATTTTAAGTACTGACCCCCCAGCTTGCTCCTCACAAGCCTAATTGTTCTTTCTCTCTTATCCCCCTGTCTTATCAACACTAGGCCCATCCACCCCCTTATTCTTCCTTTCCCAACCTCGGATAGGAGCTCACTGCCTCTGGGTTGTGACATCCTACCATGCCCCGTACTTCATAGCATTCAATCCTGAGGCTCATACATACTCCTTTTCTCTATCCACCTTCTCTACATCCCGTTTTACCAACTCCTCTCTGTGCACCGTGCCCTCCTAGCCTTTTTCCCCCTACCTCCCTCCCTTCCCCCCATATCTTCGCCTCTACCTGGTGTATATTTTTATTTTATTTTTTTTCTTCCGTTACTTCCTCCTGCAACCTTAGATAACCTGCTTTATTTTCCTATAGACACTTCTATGTATGTAAATACCCTGTAATCTGTACAATATCTGTATCATTCTATGTACATATGAACTTCTTTTTCTTCCTCTCTGTAAACAGTATTATCTGTATTGCCCTGTAAATACCTGTGTTGACCTGTATATACAATTGTTCATGCTCCACCCAGGTCCGTCTTGCAAATGAGCTTCTGCTCAGCGATGAACGCCTGGTTAAATAAAGACTTGATTGATTGATTGATTGATTGAATAGAAAGTAAAAAAACAGATCATTTGTCTATACCATATTGAATAGTATCACGAATCTGTATAAGGCTATCGGTTATGTTTCTATTAGGGATAGAACAAGTTTGAAAAAGTGAAACAATGCAAGGTGTGATGTCATTCAGCCATTTAGACAACGTTTTAGTAAGGATCTTTAAATCAATATTCAATAGGGAGATTGGCCTCCAATTCTTGAGATCCATATGATCCCCTTTTTTAAAAATCAAAACCATACAGGCCTGTAACTAATCACAGGTAACATAACCAGTATCAAGAATATTGTTATACAGAGCAGTCAGCACAGGCACCAAAACTTGCTCAAACTGCTTATAAAATTCAGATGGGAGACCATCAGGGCCAGGAACTTTATGTGAAGGGAGAGTCTTAATAGCAGCCTCAACCTCAAGTTGTGTAATGGGTTTAATCAGTAATGAGGAGTCAATGGCCGACAAAGCATGTGGTCCTAAATGAGAAAAAAAAAGCATCACCAGGTTGCAGAACCACATTACCAGAAAAAAAATCAGCATAAACAGATTCGGCAAAATGCAGAATCTTCTCGTTAGTTTGTACAATAACCCCTGAACTAGTTCTCAAACCCTGGGCAACTTTAGTGTTAGTCAGTTCAGAATTATATTTAAAATATCCAAAGAACCCCACCGAAGTCGAGTTCCATAACCTTGTTCAGTTACTAAAGATTTTGCCCTAACACACAGATAGGTTTTCATTTCAGATCTCAGAATATCTATTTGGGGGGCATAATTATGCTTAGTAGTAGTTTGTAGGGAAATGAGCTTAAAAAGCTATTGACATAACTGCAAAAAAAAAAAATAACTTGCTTTACTACTTTTCTTACCCCGGAAGAAAAGAAACAACAGAAATCAATTTTGGACTGTATCCACCAGTCCAAAAAGGAATCATAAAAAATAAAAACTGAAAAACTGGCTCTAAAAAGTTCTATACATTCCTGAAAAGAATCATCATTTGTTAGTAAAGAAACATTCAGCTTCCACAAACCTTGACCCATACATCTGGAGTCAAGTAAAGAAAGCAAGACATGCAACTCCATGTGGTCAGAGGTAGCACTGGCTGTAGTCCAGGCACCTTTTAGGTGACTATGCTCTGAAACTAAAAGAAAATCAATCCTGGCAGAAATAGAATTTCTAAAGTAAATGTGTCCCCCTTTAGGATGAAACTGCCTGTAGGAAACAATCATCCTAGCAGTGTGCATAACAGAAGTCAAAAAATTCATAACGCAAAACATTTTAGAGGTTAAACCTGTTTTGTCCACAAAATCCAAGGGACAATTAAAGTCTCCACCAATCAAAACCAATTTAGTAGTATGCAGGTAAGGTCTTAAAGCCTTAAAAAGTGAAATCCTCAAGCTTTTTGTTTGAGGGGCATAAATAGTACCAATCCTGAGAGGGACAGCACCCAATAGGACATCTAACAATGATAACCATCCTCGGTCAACATCCAGAACCTTTAGAATCTGTAAATCCCAAAATTTAAAGAGTACACCAACTCCCGAACAGGACTCAGTCCCCAACGACCAAAAAGAAGGACCAAAAGGCCAAGAACATTGGACATGAGTAATGTCGGAAGTGGTCCTCAACCTTGTGTCCTGTAAAAGAAAAACATTAGCAGCAGACCCTTGTAAAGAAGAGAATAGATTAAGCCGATGCTTGACATTCCTAATACTATAGACATTCAAGGTTAATAAATGTAAATCTGAAATAGACAATGCAGAAAAAAAAATAAATCATTTTTTTCTAGTTCTTTTACAGGTCTTCCCTGTTTCCGTTCTTCCTCTCCCTCTGACACCTCCTTGTGAGAAGAAGCCACAGAAGACAAGTCAGATTCCTCGGTCTTGTCAGCCTCATAGTTTTGTAGAGCCGCAAAACTGTTCTGAGATCTAAGAGAGTCCCTTTGAGAGATTTTAGGTTTAGGCTGCAATTTGTCCTGTTTCCTCTTACCCCCCACCACTACAAAGTCATCAATTGGGAGCGTTGGTGGGGGGGAGGCATAACAGCAGTTTCCAAAGCTGGAATGTTTTCCATCTAGGCCTGTAAAGTAACTGATGGTTCCACTGGCCGAGAGTTAGAGGGGGCAGACTGGGTTAACACAACCTCCTCTGAGGGAACGGGAATAGAAGGGCGAGTAGGGAGAGAAATCAATGACCAATTTTTTTGTCTGTTTCTGTTCCTGTGCTTCCAGGACCATCTCCTCCTGGTTGTAAAAAGAACCCTTAATACGTGTGGCCTATGGACACAGTCTATAGAAATGGCCCTTCTCATCTCAAAGATTGCAATGGATGGGATTAGGACAATAATAGTTCAAATGGCCAGTTTCAAGACATAGGTCACAGAACCGCACCTCACAGGCATTACTGAAATCAGCTAAAGAGCCACATCTATGGCAAGTTTTAGGCTGCCCAGGATAAAAACAAAAGCCTCTGTCCCTGACAATAAAAAAGCTGCTAGCTAGGTGCTGAATACCAGAGTCAGAAGTTTTGAGTTTAACCTTGAGTCGCCAGCTCCTGTCCATATATTCTCAGAATCCAGAATAGGAAAGGGTCTATCCATGGCTTCCACACTTTGCTTTATCCAGTGCAAGATATTAGAAATTTCCACCCCTTCCTTTTTAAATAAAATGTTCACAGTTTTCCAAACTGGTTTCGTCAGAGGAATAATTATAAAAGGGGACCAGGAAAGGGTATGCTTTAGAGAACCATATTTCAACCTAAACTTATCTAGCAGAACAGGAGTACGAAAGCTGACATCAAACTGGGAGTCCCCAGAAGAATGGATAAGTGCTAAGATTTCAGTACCAGTGAAATGCATAGTCTCTTTTAGTAAGGTCCTGGCAACACAAGTCCTGTCTGGAGGTACCTCTAAGCCTCCAGCATATATAAATCTCACAGCGTTTTTATGTTTGGTAGGTTCCCCTAAATTTACAAATAAATCAGACAACCTGAAAGGTTTAGAAGGATCAGGAGGGCCTCACTGATCAGCTACTTGACCAGTAGTAACCGGAGACAAAGAAGAATGTAGCTGAGGCTCGTTAGTGAGATCAACGAGGACAGCTGTCTCCACCAAGTCAGCCCAGGAGTTAGAAGGAGGCTCATGCATTGGGAGTGCAATAGGGAGAATGGCTGGAATAGAAGACTGAAAGTCACTTACTGGAGGAACTGAAGATTCCAACACAGGCTGAGAAGCAGGCAGTACAGTCATCGCCTGTTCCGCAACTGGTAGATCTAGGGAAACACCCTGCAGCTGATCTCCACAGGACTCTGCAAGAAAATCATTTGTGTGAGCCACGGAACAAGCAGGGTGAGGCAGAACCACAGTGGGAGTGTCAGATGCTGACTCAGCTGTCTGGCTTTGCAACTCTGCAGCAGCCGGAACTGATTTCAAAAACCAAGTGGTGCCATCAGCTGTTTTCTCCCAGCCTGCAGAACACAAGGCTCAATCTGGGGACCAAGTCCATTGAGGGATATGAGCAATGTCAGAAGCTGAAAATATGCCTTGTGAAACAGAAGGAGCGTCCTGGTTTGCCATCTGAACATGACTCTGTGAATCTTGCAACTTTAACAAAGCTTCATCTTCTTTTTGCAGTAAGTGCAACAATGCATCCCTGTGCTTCTGTATTATAGAATGTTGAGGTTCCGATGCTAGTTCATGCCACCTAAGAGTAGCCCGTAAGTATCAGCTGCAGGAGAGAGTTTACCTAGAGCTTCAGCTGTGCATTGCTGAAAGACCACAATTTCAGGGTGCAAATGTCCTTGGTCAGTAGGAACAGGAGTAGATATTTCTAAATCCATCTTGTCAGAGTCCATAATAGTCGCAATAGGTATAGGTTCAGGAAAAGAATCACTACCAATATCCATAATGTCAGTAGAATGAGCAGAATGCAGAGGTCCATCACCAGCTCCAGCACTCCCAACACCACGGTCAGCCATCTTGTCCATCGGAGAACAGACAAGAGGTCCCCCTACTGCAAGAGTAGGGGAATTTTTATTTAAACCATATGAACCAAATACAAACCAATAATATATCATACTAGCTCATTAATAAGAAAAATTAAAAAAGGACTTAAACATTTCACCCTACAATATACAAAAAAAGACAACCAATTACAATACAATAGTGCAGCATACAAAAAAGAATAAAAAAAACTAAAGTGTTCAGTATCTCATACTATTTCCCCTCATAATAACAACCCCCACAACTGAAAGAGTAGGGGAAACTTTATTATAATCAACCAAGATCAAATTCATTCAAGATGCAATAATGAACCGAAAAAGAAAATAATATAACTAAAAAAAAATAATATAACTAAAAAAAAAACTGTTATTTATACACACCTATGTCATTAACAACATTTTTTATATTTTAAAAAACAAACAATAAACTCCATTAATATTGAGCATGTTATGAAACTAACTTCTATTCCTATGTTATACTTTAATGAAATCAAATTGACTCCAAAGTGCTTTCCATTTAGTGACAGAGAAAAACTTACATTCACCTTTTTTCAGAGTTTCCAAATCTGTTAACACAATGTGAACAAGAACACCATCTAAGATTTCCTGTTGTTGTAACACCAAATGACACCCGCTTAACCACAACCAATATAGGAAATGTAAATGTATTATTCATAAAGTATTTAAACAATCTACTGTTATATTTAAAGAAAAAATACCGTAATATAAAGCTTCCAATGTAGGTGGAATCATAACCCAACATTTCCATCTATCTTTTAAAGCATCCCAAAATCTCACAGCATAGGGGCACTGGAAATACAGATGGTTCATTGTTTCTAGTTTAGCCACGCAATCTACCCTAGGGCAGTACTGTTCCTGCAAAGCCTTATGCTTCTGATTACTTTTAACATTTATTCTGTTATGAATTCCTAGCCAGGCAGTATCCCACATATGCGAAGGGATTCTGTCATTTGTAATATATGAAGAAATTTGGTCCTGTTGAGAAACTGAAAAATCCAAAAAAGTGTTTCCTAAAAAATAAGTATTAATAACCTCCTCATACAGTTGTTTCCTTGTTTGTCCCATTACTCATTCATATCCAATATTCCATAACTTAATTTTGCCAAACACCCCATCTCATCTTCCCACCAGCCTAGTACGTCTTTTATTCTTATGAGAAAACTTAGCAGCTTTCCATTCACCTAAAACCCCTTCTAATACCGACAGTCCACAAAATGCCCATAATTTCTTCTAATCTTTCAACAAAGGGACCAAATTATTATATAAAAAAATAGTAAAAAAAAAATAAGACCGGATTAATCATACCCACTCCTCCCTCCAGTATACTTAAATATAATGTATTCCTTTTAATGGGATTTAATATACTACCCCAGAAACAACTAAAAAAAACTTGCAACACTTTAGTTTCTAACTGTTTCAGTAATGGAAAAACTACATTAATATACAAAAAAAAACAGAAGTAAACATTTTTTAATGAAATATACTCTTTTTTGTTTTGCAACCTTCTATCTAGCCCAAACTGCAACTTTAGTTACCACAATATTTAGTGCTCGTTCCCAATTATAACATGCCTTGTCCCTACCCCCAAATAGATTCCCCAAATTTTACAAGGTTCCTGTGCCACTATAAATTCACCAACTGATTCCTCTACCATAGAAACCCATCTTAAACTATGGATCTTAGTTTTATGTAAATTCAAAACTGCACCTGTAACTTTTCCAATGTCCTGTATCAACTCACAGGCAGTCTGAACTGAAGACTTATCTTTCAAAATTAGACATATGTCATCAGCGTATGCTATTATTTTACAGCTAGTTCCAATACCCTGGTCCACCATTTTTATCAGTGGGGAACGTTGCAAAATTCTTAATAATGGATCCAAAACAAATACATATAATAGGGGACTGAGGGAACATCCCTGTCTTAGCCCTCTATAAATTAAATGCGGGGTACCTTTCCACCCATTTTCATATGAGACTACACAGGCCAAAGCATAGAATAATTTTAACCATTCTATAAATTCATCAGGTAAACCAAAAGCTTGGAGACACGCCCACAAAAAAAGGGTGCGAAACTGCATCAAAAGCTTTAGCCTGGTCTAAACTTACTAGATACTCCTCTGATTCTAAAGGTTCCTTTTCTAAACCACACTGCCCCATAACTTCTCTTAATACCAATAAAGCATTGGAAATGCGACACCCAGGAACAGCACAGAATTGCATTGGGCCAATTAACATATGCATACCCTCCGATAATCTATTTCCCAATAACTTTGCAAAAATGTTAAAATCTGCATTAAGCAAAGATAGAGGTCTCCAGTTCTTAATATCTGCATGGTCTCCTGATTTATACAAAAAACCCAGCAGCCCTTCATACATCTGTGTGGGCAAAATATGTTCCTCCAAAAAATAATTATACACAGAAACCATAGTGGAAGGTATCATTCTCCACAAGATCTTATAAAGTTCACTAGACAAACCGTCTGAGCCAGGTGAAACATCTGAATGCCAAGAATTAATGACCTGTTCTATTTCCTGAACCGAGAATAACTTCACCAAAGAGTTACAGTGTGAATTAGGCAACTGAGGGAGTCCAGCCATATGCAAAATTTGGACCATCTGACTTACAGGCTCTAGGGATGTACCAAAAGCAGATTTGACATATTCCTCCACTACCTCCATGATCCCTAAATTATCCTCCTGTGTAACTCCTGCAGAATCTATAAGAGTATTAAATTTACGTTTCTCCTGTCTCTGATTACTTGCTGCAAATGGATTAATATCCTCTGATTTCCCCTGTGTGCTGAACATTTGTTCCTTTTGTAATGAAGTAATTCTTGAATATTGATAATCTCCCATTTCTTGTCTTATTTGACTAATTTGTTTACTTAAATCTAATCCCTCTGTCACTTGTTGTGTTAACAAAGTCCCTAACTCTTTCTTTAAATTCATATAGATTACTCTCTTACTTTGTGATTGATATAAACTTATTGCTTTAAAAAAACAAACAAACACTCTTTGAAATCCACCCACCATAAACCTATATTATCATATAAAACCAAAGTGGTTAGTTTATCCTGTATGATTGTATGTAAATCTTGTAATATATCCTATTTTTATCAAAACGTATACAAAGTAGACAGTGGTCGGAAGTTTCTATTGGTATCACCAATGTAGTATCCACCTGAAAGGACTTCTGAATGTACATAAAATCTATACAGGAGGAAAGTACTAATTTAAAATAAGTTGGTATCCTTTTTTTTTGATGTAAATGAAAAGGCATCTATTAAACCTGCTTGAGCTACCAACTGTTTCAAAAAAATGTTATCACAATAGTGTTTCTCAACACTATGTTTTTCCAAAAAATTAATATTAAAATCTCCTCCAAAGATAATTTGTCTATTAGTATATAAATATGGCTGTATTTTTTTAATAAATCAATTCTAAGAGCTTTCATTTGTGGATTTTAAATATTTACTAATCAAAAATACATCTTATTAAATTCAATATCTAACAAAAAAAGCCCTTCCAGGTTTGATATCTTATCATTTTATGTACCAAAACATTTATTGATGAAAAACAAATATCCACTCCACTACATGGTTCTATTCCCGGGGACCAATATGAAGCACCCCATCCCCAATCTCGGGTACCCTGTGCTACCTCACTATCTAGATGCACTCTGGTATCTTGCAAAAAAAAGATATCATACATCAAAGAATGTAATATACCAAAAGTCATACATCTTTTCCCTATCTTAATACTATTCACATTAAGACTCGCTATTGAAAGCACCATTTAATCATGGAGGGGGTTTTATGATTTTCCCACTAGATTTGGTCACTCTTTTATTACAGTCAGACATTCAAACAGGCCTAGCCGGCAAACCTTCCTCCCTTTCTTGAGTAACTCCCATAACTTCTACATTCATAGGACTTTCCTGCTCCATACGGTTTCCCCAAGTTGTAAGAGGAATACATCTATTTGAAGTAGGGACTGTTGAGAGAGAGAGAGTAGAAACAGTGCCCTTACCTTCCCCCTTTTTTTAACATTGTGAAGGACCCTTTTTCTTGAATATGCTCCTCTGCACTTTGAACAACTACAGAAGTCTCTGCTTCTAAATCTTCTGGATGTAAGCTGCAAAGTGGTTCTTTAGATAATGCCGTATGAATCCTTATTGGGGAACCTTGAGGTGTAACATAAGGAGTATCTTTGTCCTCCAAACCCCCACCCAAAGGCTATGAGGTGCCTTTATCCATCGTGTCAATTAAAACTACCTGTCTTCCTAAAGGTGGGAGACCACTGGCCTCTGGAATAATAGGTCTTGTACCTATTCCTCCCCAGGCCCCTCTCCCCTGGCGTCTACCTCTTATTCCCAAATCTGTGTCTACTTCAGCGTGTTCTATATAAGGAAGTCTAGCTTTATACAAAAAATGCTCCTGATCAGAAGCTTCATCTCGGTTATGTGTTGCCCAGGGACATTCTTCATATGAATGCTCTACATTTCCACATAAATTACAAACAGGAGACTCTTCACAATCTGCAGCAATATGACCCAAAACCCCACAGATAAAACATTTAACTTTATCACAATCATTGTTTAAATGCTCCAGGGAACCACATTTGTAACAGCTTTTTGGTTGTCCAGAATAAAAAATAATGCCTCTGTCCCTTCCCAAATAAAACAAATTTGGCAAATGTTGACTCCCATTGTCACCATGTGGCAGCTGCACCCTAAAAGTCCAACCCCCAGTCCAAAATCGATTTTCATCCATGATTGGTTTTGGATGTTCCATTATAGTACATCTTTGTTCAAGCCAATAGGAGATGTTTGCTACATTAACTCCTTCATTCCGAAAGAGTATAGTCACTGTTTTTATTGTAGGTTTCGTGACTGGAATTACTAAAAAATCTCTCCATATTTCCAAATCTTTTACTTCATAATATAATTTACAAAACAAATCCAGTAACTTCATTGAACAAAAACTAATATCATAGTTATGGTCCCCAGATGCATGTATAAACACATATACATCTGATGGAGAAAAATCCAGACTGTCAATTAATAGAGTTTTTCCTACCCATACTCTTCAGGTACCACACGTGCTTTATCCTGATATCTTAGTCTAACTAAGAACCGTTGTTTGGCTTCCATGACAGGTTTCTTAAACAGTCCTGCATAAGTTTTTTCCCCGATGCATTTTTCTGTTTTGTTTCATGAACTGGTTTTAAGGAAGGCGTATCTTTTTGTACAGAAGCAACTGTCAAACCCTCAAACTGGATAGCATTTGTTCCTCCCCCAGTACTAGAGATCAAACTCACCCTTGGTTGATCTTGATTGTTGTCAGGAACTCTCGATGTAGTTTCAGTGGCGTCTGTCGCAGTTCTATTGTCGGCTGCCTCCCCCTTGTACAACACCTGCTCAGTAGGGGAAATTTGGGTGTCTGAAAAAGATGAAGCAGCCATCTCCTCAACATCCAAAGACTTGTCAATTGAAACCTTTGCAAGTTTTCTGGAGATCCTGGAAGCGGAATCTCCGGATCTGGAATCCAAATGTTATTCTGTCCAATCCACCCTGCTCTTTGTAGAACTTCACCTGCCGACCACAATTCTTCGTCCTCTGCATTATCTCATATAGAAAGGTCTTGTTGCTTTTTCTGAATTTCTGGTAAATTAGTGGAACTTGACAATTCTTCCGTATTAATGGTAGGCAGTCTTTTATTTCCAGAAGATGAAGGGCTTGCCAAGGATCTCTTCGGTTTTTTTTTTTTTCCTCTTCCAAATGTTTCTGACAAAGTCCGAAATCTCTTTCTGCTATTGTAATTAATTCCAATAGTTGCGACTTTTTTAATTCTAATTCTTCATTTAACAATTCTTCAGCATTCTCTTCATTCATAGGAATCTCTGATATCAGGACCTGTTCCCCTACCTCCAAAACAATATCTAGATCTGAAGGCAGCATAATATCCATATTAGCAACAGGCGTTTCAAAGGATCTCCAGAACTCCAGAGACAGAACCTCCTTCCTCCTCAGTCTCCAACGAAATGGGAACCTCCATCCACCTGCAGCACAATCAGCTCCCCTGCAGGAGAGTAGGGAATTTCCCCAGTGTCCTGGTCAAACTTCCCCCATTCACTGGAAATACCACCAACAGCTTAATCTGGTTCAAGGTCAGTTGGCACTCATCAGTGTGGGGGTCAAGGGGAGATGGGGCAGATGCAAGTGGGGTGCTAGCTGCACACTCGAGCAGACTTGCTAGACTACATGGCCTGTTTCTGCTGGCAAATAGTAAGTAAGTAAATAAGTAAGAAAAGCACTAGCAAACAGGCAAGAAGGAGGGGTGGAGGAACAATGGGGAAACATCAGAACTGCCATCACAGAGGCAACAAGCCTTTGTGTGAAGCAAACAAACAAATCAAAATGAAAGAAAAAACCACTATGATTCTCAAAAGAGGTGGTGGGGAAGGTTAGGGAGAAAAAGATAGCATTCAGGAAGTATAAGGAAACACAGAAGGAGCAGGACAGAGAACTGCACCAGTTAAAGCAGAAGGAAGCAGGGAAGACAGTCAGAACAGCAAAGGCCCAAACCGAGGAAAAAATAGCTAACTCAGTTAAGAAGGGGGATAAAACCTTTTATAGGTACATTAGGGAGTGAAGAAAGACCAAGGGAGGGATAGTGAGGAGTAATAAAGAGGAGGGTGGGTGGGCAGAGAGTGACAATGAAAAAGCAGGGTTACTTAATGAATACTTCTGTTCAGTATTCACAAGAGGAGTGGGTCCCAGGATGGTAGCCTGGGTAAAACATTGACTGGACAACAGGACACAGAAAGTAATTGTAAATGGAGTCCACTCTGAAGAAAGAGGGGTTACTAGTGGGGTACCGCAGGGATCAATACTGGGTCCAGTCCTTTTTAATGTCTTTATAAGTGACATTGCAGAGGGACTGGAAGGAAAAGTATGCCTCTTTGCAGATGACACAAAGATCTGCAACAGGGTTGATACACTAGGAGGCGTGGAAAGGATGACAAGGGACTAGGCAAGGTTGGAAGAATGGTCAGAAGTATGGCAGCTTGGATTCAATGTAAAGAAGTGCAAAATAATGCACCTGAGAAACAAAATCCCAGGAGAAGATTACACAATGTGGGGAGGTAGTAACAACAACAAAAATGGAAAGGGACCTGGGGGTAATCATATCAGATGACCTTAAGATTGGCAAGCAATGCAAGAAGGCAGTAGGGAGGGCTGGGGGGATACTGGGATGTATAGGGAGAGGCATCACCAGCAGAAAACAGGAAGTTGTTATCCCCCTGTACAGACAGTTGGTGAGACCCCATCTGGAGTACTGCGTCCAGTTCTGGAGACCCATCTCTGCAAGGATATAGACAGGATGGAGGCAGTTCAGGGAGGGCAACTAAAATGGTGCAGGGTCTTCAAGAGAAGCCATATGAGGAGATACTAA
The DNA here is from genome assembly GCA_016271365.2 of Neoceratodus forsteri. Taxonomy (NCBI): domain Eukaryota; kingdom Metazoa; phylum Chordata; order Ceratodontiformes; family Ceratodontidae; genus Neoceratodus; species Neoceratodus forsteri. Next base: position 796,415,838 of record CM057459.1, on the reverse strand, counting down.
AGGAGCTTAATATGTATACCTTTGAGGAAAGGAGGGAGAGGGGGGACATGATAAAAATGTTCAAGTACCTCAGTGGGATCAAAAAAGTCCAAGAGGGTAGCATATTTCAGAAAAAGAGATGTGCAAGAACAAGGGGACATAATTTGAAGATAGAGGGGGGATGGCTCAGGGGCAATGTGAGGAAGTATTTTTTCACAGAGAGGGTGGTGGATACATGGAACAGCCTTCCTGAGAAGGTTGTGGGGTCTAAAACTGTGGGAGAATTCAAGAATGCATGGGACAGACATAAGGTAATTTTTGTTGGGGGATAGGAAGAAATAGGCTGTTGATTAAATAGGATCTGCAGTTTATCCTCTAGGTAGGGAAATGGGCAGACTAGGTGGGCCAAGCGATCCTTATCTGCCGTCGAAGTCTATGTTTCTATGTTTAAGAGAAGCACTTTGGATAGGGGGTTGGTACCAGTCCTTTCACAAAAGAAAAGGTTCTGAAAGAACTCCTAAAACTGAAGGTGGACAAAGCAATGGGGCCTGACGGGATTCACCCCAGAATTCTAAAAGAACTAAGGAGAGGACTAGTGACACCACTGACTACCCTTTTTAACAAATCATGAGTGGATGATGTGGTACCTAAGGACTGGAAGAGGGCAGATGTGATTCCCCTTCACAAAAGTGGGAGCAAAGCAGAGGAAGGAAACTACAGACCTGTTAGCTTGACCTCAGTGATAGGGAAAATGATGGAATCACTTCTGAAAGAAAGAATTGTTGAGTACCTAGATGTCAGCTGTGCACAGGACCCAAGGCAGCATGGATTCACAGTGGGAAGGTCATGTCAGACGAAGCTAATAGATCTCGACTGGGTGACTAATGTAGTAGACCAGGGAGGGGCAGTGGACATGGTCTGCCTAGACTTTAGCAAGGCATTTGACACAGTCCCACACAAAAGATTGATAAACGAATTAGCCAGCCTGAGATTGGGTCCCAGGATGGTAGCCTGGTTAAAAAATTGGCTGGACAACAGGACAATAGTAAACGAAGTCCACTCCAAAGAAAGGGGGGGTTACCAGCGGGGTACCACATGATTCAGTACTGGGTCTGATCCTTTTTAAAGGGACATGTCCATGTCTTGTCGGGCCCCACCTCCGTGTGAAGTGCAGCCCAATTAGCAAATGTATAAATGGTAACAAATGTGGCACTTACTGCTGAGTATTTTATTTAAATTCATATCTGGTTGATCTTGCTCCCTCCCCGTTGGCATTTTAAGTTCAAATGCCCTCTCTGCCATGCCCGCAAGCACCCCCAGCTGTCCCCAGGATGAAGTGGCAGGAGGGAAGCAGCCGGGTTGTCTCCATATGCTTGTTATATTACTTGATTTTTAAACAGCTCCAGTTTGGAGCCAGTGTACCACCGTGACATATGGAGACCAGGTACAGACAGCTAGTGTTCCTGTTAGTCTGTACCTGGTCTCAATATTACAAGGACACTGATAGACTCCAAAATGGAGATATTTGAAGCTGCCGCAGTACAGTACTAGTTCTGACCAAAATTCCCATCCCCAGGACCAGGTCCCTGCTTGCAGTCCCCACTGCTTGTGATTTACACTTTACGTCCTTTCCACCAAACAAAAATTGTCTAGTGACTGAGTGACCCTATAAAAGATCATGTTAATTTCTATTGAGGTCTGGTATTTCTCCAGTCCTGAGTGTGGAGCTTCCCATATGTCTTTGTACTGCTCTGCCTCACAATCCGATCAGTATAGGACAAAGAGTCTAATCCTTGCCCATGCCTCCATGAATGTTCATCTCTGGGTGGGACACAAAATAAGGATGAACCTCCCAATCCTGCACTGTTTTGTGACCTCTATAGCATCTCCAAAGATGGAAATATGCACCCAAGGAGTGGATAGGCAGAAAGGGGGGCAAAATTCAACAGAAGGGCAAACAGCAGGGAGAACCAGTAATAAATGGGACGGGGCTGGAATAGAACAGGTATACAGTCCAGGAAGTTCACATCATGGAAAGCCATGTGTGCCAATGCCAGGAACCTTAGCAACAAGATGGAGGGTCTGGAGGCTGCCATAGTGCAGTCGGACCTGGACATTGAGGCCATGACAAAGACCTTGTGTAATGATAACCATGACTGGGAGATGGCCATAGCCAGCTACAACATATTCAGAAGAGACAGGGCAGGCAGGAAGGGAGGAGGAGTGGCACTCTATGTGAAAGATAGCATAAAGGCCACAGAGATCCAGGAGGAACAAAATGGGGGAGAGATACTGTGGTTTAAGCTGAAAAGGAAAATGGGATCAGCCATCTGCACAGGGGTGGTCTACAGACCACCAGCCCAGGAGCAAGAGACAGATAGGGAGTTAATGCTAGCCATCCAACTGATAGCAGACAAGGGGGAGGTGGTGCTGGTTGGAGACTTCAATATTCCAGAAGTGGACTGGAGCATCCCAGTAGTAGCAGCATCAACCAGGAGCAGATTTATCCTGGACTTCCTTCAAGGTGCCTTCTTTAAGCAACTGGTCATGGAACCAACTCGGCAGAAGGCAATACTGGACCTCGTGCTCACAAACGGGAACACTGTGATGGGGGTAACACTGGGGGAGCACCTGGGGAACAGTGACAACTGGTTACTGTGGTTTGAAATCACAGAAGGAGCAGAACCAAACTACACAAAAACACATATCCTACATTTTAGGAGGGCGGACTTTGGGAAAATGGGGACATGATTGAAGAAGCACTCACCCGGCCCGTCGGTGCAATGGGTTGGATTTCCGCCATGACGCCCAGTGACCCGGGTTCGAAATCCAGCTTGGCCGCTGGAGGGTCAAGCCGGGGGGAGGCAGCTTGAGCGTCCCCATGACTGCTCGCTGTCTCCAGGGAGGGAAGGGATCGCGACCCGGTGCTGAAGTGACCACTGGTGGAGGCCGTTGGTAGTGCAGCACATCGGGGTCATTAGGGGTGGTGCGTGACAGACGTCGGCTCTTGCCTTGACGTCCGGACATCACACACACCTTAAGAAAGCCATGAAAATCGCTCGCTGGCCTCCGGATGATGGCTCTCTATTTCTAAGGGCCTCCAGTGCCTTTCCGGTGCCTCCTGTTCTCCAGCAACACCCCTGGGCCCTAGAAATATGTATGGGGCTATCCCCAGTGCCTTCCCCTCGGAGAAGGGGACCTGCCCGGTGAAGGGATACACCGGGATATCCCGGGGGTCGGCTGCGATCTGGGGATCTGAGGAGGGCCGGGGAAGGACAGAAGGGGTCAGAGGGAACTTGACAGAGCCCGAAGGAGTGGAGGTCCAGCAAGCACAGGGGCAGAAAAATAGATCACTCAAAAAAGAAAGAAGCACTAATGGGAATGGGGAAGGAATCAGGGGTGGAGGAACAGTGGGCCATATTTAAAACAGTGATTACAAGAGCAACAGAGTTATGCATTAAGCAGATTAACAAGGGGAAAAGGAAGAGGAGGCCATTATGGTTTTCCAAGGAGGTAGCGTAAAAAGTGAAAGCCAAAAAGATTGCATTCGGGCAATACAAAAAGACGCAGGCAGAAGGGGATAGGGAGAAGTACCAGGAGAAGCAAAGGGAGGCAGGGAGGTTAGTAAGGGAAGCCAATGCTCAGACAGAAGAGTGCATTGCAAAATCAGTGGGTAGAGGAGCAAAACCTTTTACAAGTACATAAGTGAAAAGGGGGAGGGAAATTGTTTAACCAGAAAAGGCACACTAAGCTGAAACTTGTTTCCAGGTGCGACCTGGGAGCACAAGGAAGTTAAGTGACTTGCTTAGAGTCACACAGTATGCAAGTGGGAGCTGTGGGATTCAAACCCAGGTCTCCAGGTTTGCAGCTCAGAGCCTTAAACCACTACTCTATACTGCCTCCAAAAAGAAGGGCAAAGGGAGGGATCGTGAGATTGAAGGGGGAGGACGGGGGCTGCATGGAGGATGACGACAGTAAAGCTGACGTACTTAACAGATATTTCTGTTCAGTCTTTACTGAGGAAGAGAAGGGTGATGGGCCTGAAGGGAGTACAAGGGGTGGGAATGGCACAGAAATGGACACAAGTCCCTTTACTCAGGAAAGGGTCCTAAAGGAACGAAGGAATAAAAGTCGATAAAGCAATGGGACCAGATGGGGTGCATCCCAGGGTTCTAAAGGAACTAAGAGAGGTGGTGGCTGAACCTCTGGCAACCTTGTTTAGCCAATCACCGGAAACAGAAGAGGTACCCAAAGACTGGAGGACAGCAGATGTAGTCCTCTCATACAAAAGCAGGAACAAAGAGGAAGCGGGGAACTACAGACCAGTCAGCCTGATCTCTGTAGTGGGGAAGATCACGGAAGCACTACTGAAGGAGAGATTTGTGAAGCATCTGGTTGCCAACGGATTACAGGTCCCAAGTCAGCATGGTTTCACCGGGGATCATACAGACTAATCTCACAGAATTTTTTGACTGGGTGAGAAGGGAGGTGGATCAGGGGGACGGCAGTGGAAGTGGCTTATTTGAACTACGGCAAGGCCTCTGATACTGGGCCACACAGAAAGCTATTAAACAAACTGGGAAATATGGGAGCGGGCAGGACAGTAATGAGGTGAGTGAGTAATTGGCTGGGCAGCAGGACACAGAGGTTGGTGGTAAATGGCTGCCACTCCACAGAGGGAAGAGTGACCAGTTGGGTACCACAGGGATCAGTGCAGGGACCGGTCCTATTAGACATCTTCATCAATGACATTGCACAGGACCCAGAAGGCAGAATTTCCCTGTTTGCTGATGACGTAAAGCTCTGTAACAGAGTGGACATGCCAGAGGGAGTAGACAGGACGAGGAGGGACCTGTAGAAGCTTGAAGAATGGTCAGGGGTTTGGCAGTTGAAATTCAATGCAAATAAGTGCAAGATAATGCATATGGGGCACAAAAACCCTGGAACAACATATCAGTTGGGGGGGAGGGAACATAGCATGCAACAAGCAGGAAAGGGACTTTAGGGTTATCATCTATGATGACCTCAAGGTAGGAAAACAGTGCAACAAGGCAGCAGGTAAAGCAAATAGGATGCTGGGATGCATAGGCAGGGGCATCACTAACAGGAAAAGGGAGGTCATAATTCCACTATACTAGACACTAGTGAGGCCCCACCTGGAGTACAGTGTACAGTTCTGGAGGCCTTACCTACATAAGGGCATAAACAGGGCAGAGAATGTTCAGAGGAAGGCAACAAAGATGGTACAGGGATTGCATCACAAGTCCTATGAGGACAGGCTGAAGGACTTGAATATATACTCCCTGGAGGACAAGAGGGAGAGACGGGATATGATAGAGACATACAAGTACCTTACAGGGAGGAACAGGGTTCAGGAATACACTATTTTCCAGTGAAAGGATGTTCCAGAACTAGAGGGCATGGGATAAAGTTGGAAGGAGGGTGATTCAGAGGAAACGTGAGGAAGAATTTCTTCACAGAAAGGGTGGTGGACAAATGGAACACCCTGCCAGAGGAAGTGGTGGGGGCTGAAACAATCACGGGATTTAAGAATGCATGGGATAGACATAAGGGAATTCTGGAGGTCAGGGGTAAGGGACAACAGACTTCTAGGAAAAACGTAACATAGAAACATAGACTTTGATGGCAGATAAGGACTGCTTGGCCCACCTAGTCTGCCCATTTCCCTACCTACAGGATAAGCTGCAGATCTTAGTTAACCAACAGCCTATTTCTTCCTACCTCCCACAAGAATTGCCTTATCTCTGTCCCATGCATTCTTGAATTCTCCCACAGTTTTAGACCCCACAACCTCCTCAGGAAGGCTTTTCCATGCATTCACCACCCTCTCTGTGAAAAAATACTTCCTCACATTGCCCCTGAGCCGTCCCCCCTCTATCTTCAAATTGTGTCCGCTTCTTCTTGCACATCTCTTTTTCTGAAAGATGCTACCCTCTTGGACTTTGTTGATTCCACTGAGGTACTTAAATGTTTCTATCATGCCCCCCCTCTCCCTCCTTTCCTCAAGGGTATACATATTAAGCTCCGTTAGTCTCTCCTCGTATGGCTTCTCTTGCAGACCCTGCACCATTTTAATTGCCCTCCTCTGAACTGCCTCCATCCTGTCTATGTCCTTGCAGAGATGGGGTCTCCAGAACTGGAACTTACAAGCTCAAATGGGCAGACTGTGTGGGCCATAGGCCCTTATCTGCCAACAGTGTCTATGTATCTATGTAACTCTGTACCTCTCAGGCCTTTCAGTTCCTGGAAAAGGTGTTGCTTTGATGTAGTAGGAGGGAAAAAAGCTGTGCATTGCTGCAGCCCGCAGAAGGTGGCCATCCCCTCCAGCTTGATGGCCCCACTCAGGATTGGATTCTGAACCAGAGTCACTGCAGGGTGAATAGAAGCCAGACAGGCAACCTAAAGCAGGTACCAGAGGGAGCTGGGTGGGTGAACCAGTTTGGGGGGGGGGTCTTAATGTTCATTGCTGCTGCAAGAGACAAAATTCATTTATTGAGAAGCTGTCTTGCTTGCTTGACAAATTTGCTTCACATCATCCTGCAAAGCCACCAGATTATCTCCTCTCTTGTAGGTTTGCCTAGTTTTAGATCCAGCTTGCTCCCAAATTAAGCCTGCAGTTTCTTTTTCAATCCAGTCTTCCTGTAAGTCAGGGAGGTTGATTCCCTGCACTAGGAGATATTTAGCTGCTGCTACTAAGTTATATACATTCTAGGGCCATCTTCTGTCTGCACCAGAAGACTGGCAATGTATTTCATCTGTCTCTTAATTCCCTTTTCTTTTATCTAAGGCTATGACTGCAGCTCAGTGGGAGAGAGCAACCAGCCACACCCCTTGCCCTAGCTATTTAAGTCAGCTCACTCAGTCTCACTCAGATGCATTGTTTCTTTGTTGCAGCGGGGGCTCCCCCTTTCTCCCTGTGTTTGTCTCCTTCTTGCTTTGGGGGATTTATGCTGCCTTGTTCTGCTTTTCTAGCTCTGTATTTTGCTTTTGTCTCCTGGCTTCAGTTTTGCTTTTGTTTTAGTTCCCTATTCTTGCTGCACTCTCCCTCTCTGTCCTGTGATTGTCTCTGCTTTTGTTTCTTTTGGGGGGAGTCCTAGTTGTCAGCATCCTGCCTTTATCATTTTATTGTTTCTTGTGCTTGTTCAGGCTGTAGAGTTTGCTGTTTTTCTCTACAATTGCAATCTCCCTACTTAGCTACACTCCTTAACTGTTTACACCTGGCTCCTAGCCAGGCAGCAACGCCTGTTGGGTTCTGTCATTTCCCTAGTTCACTCCCTCAACACTTTGCTTCCTAGTTTTAGTTCCCATATGCCACTGCTTCACCATATGCTACTGCTTCCATATGCTACTGCATTTCCTAATAGTATTTACTCATTTTTTACTGCTTTAGCAGGCTGCCTCTTCCCATACTGAGTGCCTACATCCCTAGCAGTTTAATTTGTTTATATTGCCTCAGCCTACCTGACCCTGCTTTCCTGACAATTTTTTTTTTTGCTCATTTTCCTGCTCAGCCGCCTCTTTGCAATGCATCAGCAATTGACGCTTGCCCCCTTATGGAACTCGTTGGCATGCATTCCCTCATGAGTTCAAGCTTGTATTATTCAGTCTCATGTGATGTTCTAGTTGCCACTCCATGGCATTATCAGCAATCATGTAGTACTCAGTGCTAACAGTTGTATTCCGACTCCTGCAATTTTATGTCCTTGGTGTTACCAGTCCTTACTTATGCTCTGTTTCTTTCATGTGCTCATGGTCTTCAGGCTCTCCACGGCCTACAGCTACTCCTACATTCAGATAAAAGCAGCATTCAGCCTTACTTACATTTCGCTTCTTCCATGTGCACATGGCTGTCAGGCTTGCCACGGCTTGCTATTACTCCTGCTTATAGGTGCATGCCAGTGGCCCAGGGTTATAATGTTGCGGACACCACCACGCACACCACAACCGCACAACAACAAACAGTGTGAAAAGACACTTGACCGTTTTCCCCAGTCTTATTATAATCAACTCCAAGGGGATGTGGACTGAGGGGCAAGAAAAAAAAAGCATTAAAAGATTCCTGAGTCAGGAATGAAACCCCATTCCCCAACCCCGTTCACTGCAGGGTCGGGTGCTCTAGCCACTCCAGCATGAGAGATGCACAACCGAGCACCCGACCGGCAGTGTTCATAAACACTTCCTCCTTTGTGGTGAGCATCAGGGGTAGCAATACCTTCGTATCACTGTAATTCCCCTGTTGCTCGAAAGGCATATCCGTTACTCACAACATGGTCATGCTGTGCGCAGTTTTCTCCACGGGAATATCACCCGGTACCCATGCCAGCTACAACCATATTATGTCTCCAGGGTGCTGCCCTTCTGCAACGTCTCGCTCTACCCCTTGAAGTTCATCTCTTGAGGGTGGGTCCCTTGCCAGGGGTGGGGTCCGTCTCTTTCTGCCCTTTGAATGAGAAGGTCCTCCACTCTGGGGGAAGTCTTTGGCCATGCATGTGGCACCTCTTGATGTAGCATTTAAGACTTCAGCTGCCAGAGGGTGGGGTCTCCAAGTCCCAGGGGGGGTCCTTGAGTTATGCAGATGGTGTCAGCAGTGCCTTTGAAAGCCATTTTCCCTACTGCTGCCTAAGGTTCACCCAGTGTCCGTTCTCTATACTCCCTTGTCTTTCCTGCCTCTCAAGAGTGAAACTAGTGCAATCCTCCCATTCTTACCTCTAAAGGGCCCAGCTCCTATGCCTTATCCATTTAGGGTTTGGCTACCTCTCTAGGCCTCCTCTCATTGAGGCCAAGTGAGTGCCTTTCAGTGGCTGTTGTTCTTCTTCTCCTGCCTTGGGGATTGTCCTCAGTAGACTCACGCCACCCCACGGCTTTCACATTAGAGGGATAAAGTGAGAGCCCTTCCTCTAAAATCTCCCCCCTGAACTGGGTCTCTAAAGTGTAGTAGCGAGCCATCATTCATTTATCCCAAGCCTGGAGGGAAGGTGACCAAGGCCTTGGACCCCCCAAAGGTTCCCCCTCATAAGGGTTTTTTCCTCTCCTCTGTGCCAAGGTCATAAAGGTTAGGTAATCTGTAGAAGGTTGTCCCTCCGGTAGTACATTTATATAGTACATGTTCACTCACATAGGTTTCCGCTGTTGAGTTGGGGTTGGATGGTGGCCTTTTTCTTCTGTCGTTCCCTCTTTCCTTACAGAAGCCACCCCCTCTGCTATCAATATCAATATCAGCAGTCATTGCTTAATCCAGTCCATTGCCATTACTAGTTGCTTCAATTCATGCTCATCCAGATTCTGCTTTCACCACTTGCTGCTTGTTGCTTTCTTTTTGGGGATTCTTCCTAAGGCACTTTTAGCCTAAAGGAATTATCTTCTTGCTGAACCTCTAGGGTGGAACCCTACTCAAGAGGGTTCCTTTGCCTTCACGGGTTCCCTGACAGGGTGGTAGTTCCCCATGGGACAGAGAGTGCGAATGGCCAAAGTATCTGCATAACAGTCACAGCACATCATTCATAGAAACATAGAAACATAGAATTTGACAGCAGATAAGAGTCACTTGGCCCACCTAGTCTGCCCATATCCCTACCTCACAGATAAGCTACAGATCCTAGTTAACCAACAGCTTGCTTCCTCCTACCCCCCCGCTAGAATTGCCTTATGTCTGTCACATGCATTCTTGAATTCCCCCACTGTTTTTGACTCTATGACCGCCTCAGGAAGGCTGTTCCATGCATCTCTGCATCACAACCCTCTCTGTTAAGAAATACTTCCTCACATTACCTCTGAGCCGTCCCCCTTATATCTTCAAATTGTGCACCCTTGTTCTTTCATATCTCTTTTTCTGAAAGATGCTACCCTCTTGGACTTTGTTGATTCCCTTGAGGTATTTGAAAGTTTCTATCATGTCCCCCTCTCCTTCCTTTCCTCGAGGCTACACATCTTAAGCTCCTTCAGTCTTTCTTCATATGTCTTCTGGTGCAGACCCTGCACCATTTTGGTTGCCCTCCTCTGGACAGCCTCCACCCTGTCTATGTCTTTGTGGAGATGGGGTCTCCAGAACTGTACACAGTACTACAGATGCGGTCTTACCAACTATCTGTACAGAGGGCCAACAACTTTTTGTTTTCTACTGGTGATGCCTCTCCCAGTATCCCCCCAGCCCTCCTTACTGCCTTCTCACATTGCTGGCCCACCTTTAGGTCATTTGATATGACTACCCCCAGGTCCCTTTCCATTTTTGTTGTTGTCAGTATCTCACCCCACTGTGTACTCTTCCCCTGGTTTTTTTTTTCCCAGGTGCATTACTTTGCTCTTCTTTGCATTGAATCTAAGCTGCCATACCTTTAACCATCCCTCCCACTTTGCCAAGTCCTTTTCATCCTTTCCACCCTAGCTTGCATATCAACCCTGTTGCAGATCTTTGTGTCATCTGCAAAGAGACATACTTTCCCTTCCAGTTCCTCTGCAATGTCACTTATAAAGACATTAAAAAGGACCGGCCCCAGTACTGAACCCTGCAGTACCCCACTAGTAACCCTTCTTTCTTCACTGTGGACTCCATTTACTATTACCCACTGTGTCCTGTTGTCCAGCCAGTGTTTTACCCAGGCTACCAGTCAGGGACCCACTCCCAGGCTGGCTAATTTGTTTTTTAATCTTTTGTGCGGGACTGTGTCAAATGCCTTGCTAAAGTCTAGGTAGTCCATGTCCACAATCCCTCTCTGGTCTACTACTTTGGTCACCCAGTGAAAGAAATCTATTAGATTTGTCTGACATGACCTTCCTGCTGTGAATCCATGCTGTCTTGGGTCCAGTGCCCCACAGGCCTCTACATACTCAACAATTCTTTCCTTCAGAAGTGATTCCATCATTTTCCCTACCACTGAGGTCAAACTGACAGGTCTGTAGTCTCCTGCCTCTGTCTTACTCTCACTTTTGTGAAGGAGAATCACATCCACCCTCCTCAAGTCCTCAGGTACCACACCATCCTCCCATGATTTATTAAAAAGGGTAGTCAGTGATGTTACTAGTGATGTTACTAGTTCTTCCCTTACAGTAGTTCTTTTAGAATTCTGAGGTAAATCCCATCAGGCCCCATTGCTTTATCCACCTTTTGTTTTAAGAACCCTTTCTTCTGTGAAATGACTAATATCAGCCCCCCTATCCAGAGTGCTTCTATTGACTGGATTAGGTATCTCCCCTGCTTTTCCATTATGAATACTGAGCAGAAGTATTCGTTCAGTATCCTTGCTTTTTCATTGTCGCTCTCTGCCCAACCTCATTCCTCTTTATTCAGCCTCAGTATCCCTGCCTTAGTCTTTCTTTGCTCCCTATTGTACCTATAAATGGTTTTATTCCCCTTCTTAACAGAGTTGGCTATCTTTTCCTTGGTTTAGGCCTTTGCTATTCTGACTGCCTTCCCTGCTTCCTTCTGCTTTAACTGGTACAGTTCTATGTCCTGCTCCTTCTGTGTTTCCTTATACTTCCTGAATGCTGTCTTTTTCTCCCTTACCTTCTCCACCACTTCTTTTGAGAACCATAAATACTATCAGACTATCTATGAAGTTGCACAAGCATAACTCCTCATTAAGTTCTGTATGCCCATTGAAATCAAAGGTTATGACTACAGTTCAATGGGAGGGAGCAACCAGCCATACCCAATGCCAGAGCTATTTATGTCAGCTCCCTCAGTCTCAGTAAGATGCATTATTTCTTTGTTCATCCTCCGCTCCTCCTCCAGTAGCATGCCTCTCTCTCTGTGGGGATTCTTCCTAAGGTACCTTTAGCCTAAAGGAATTTCCTTCCTGTGCCACATCCAGGGGTAGAACCCTTTGCCATCATGGGTACCGCAACCGGGTGGTATTTCTCCGTGGGACAGACAGTATAAATGGCTAAAGTATCTGCATAACAGTCACAACACATCACTGAAATACTATCAGACTGTCTATGAAGTCGCACAAGCATAACTCTTTACCAAGCTAGGTACGCCCATTGAAATGGCTTTAATGACACTGTGGACCTTTTTACATTTTTGCAGCACTGCTGGAGGAAAATCCTGGTCTATGTAGACCCTCTGGCTATCCAAGTTTGGGTACTTTTTGGCCTGTGTAAAATCTGTTCTTTTACAGGGTAATTTAGGAATTTAATGACTACAGAAAGGAGTTGCTCCCTGCTTGGTCCCCAGAACCCTGTGTGCCAGTTTGATGCCCAAGTCATAATCTTCCCACAGTTGTAGCTCCATTTTAAACCATGAGTCCAGGAATTTATTGGGGCCCCCTTGTCCTGCAAAGCAAAAGGCTGACACTCTGTTTTTGTGGTTCTGCTTGCTGCCTTTAAGTAACAACGTTTTTGAGCACTTTATGCAATACAAATAAGCACTTCACTAAGCAATATGCTGCAAATTTGTTTTAAAGGTAGAAGGTGCTTTTTTATCCACTTCTCTTTAAATATTTGTTTCCCCTTGCTCTGCTCCTTCAGGAAATCCAAATATGCACACATGTTTGTGGTGGGCCCCTACTTCTACATCTTCTGTCCTTTGAGTAAGTGCTCTTTCCCTCTGTAGTGGGTAGGTAATGGCTCCTCCATGGCTGATGGAGTCATCCTGCACATTGCCCACATGGTCTTCAATATCGACTATTCTCTGTTCTAGCTTGCAGAGGTCTCAATGAATCCTGGACACTTTGCCATTAATTCTTGGAAGCATTTTCATTATGCTGGCAATTCCAGTTTGGTCAATCGTGGTGCTCGCTCCTTACTTACAATCCTGATGCTCATCAACTGAGACTTAGGTCTGCTCCGAGGCCCTGGAGGGAGAGTGTCTCTGCATCTGCTGGGGGGTTTTAAGGTCAGTTCCGTCTGATTCATTTGGGTCCATCCAAGGTCACTGCAAGTACTGGCAGCTTAGCTTAGTTCTGGAGGCTAGAAGTTAATTATGCTGGAGGATTACATTTTATTTATTTATTTTTTTGGTAACTGGGTAAGGCCCACTAGGCACAAGTGCCTGTTTTCATGGGTGATCCGAGAGCACTAGGGTGGTAAAGTGACTTGCTTGAAGTCACACAGTATACAAGTAGAGGTTGTGGAAATCAAACCCAGGTCTGATGGATGTACCAAGCTCATTCACAGGTCATAACTCTAACCTCTAGGCTATACTGCCAGTCCCAGGATAGCATTAGATTATATTGGACATGAACAGGAACTTGGTTCTCAGCAGTCATCTTGGTTGCTGACCAACTGGAAGTCAACAAATAGCAAATATTTTACAGACCAATTGTTCTTATCCTTGTAGTTGAGTAGATGTGCTAGCCACTTATTGTAGCTGTTTGATGACTGTACCATGCCAGTTTGACATCCTTTATGTTGACCGGCATCTCGCCGACAGGAATCATGTCGACCACAAGTTGCAGTCTACATGATTCCTGTGTGTCAGGACCAGGAGACAGCATGCCCCTGGCTCAGGTACTCCAACATAGCGATCTGTTGGCAAAGTGTCGATTTTGCCGACAGGTGTGTATTTCGCTGTGTTGGTTTTGCCGTAAGGGTGGCATATCGCTGTTTGATTACCATCACAACCAACAAAAAAATCTTCATTCTGTCCCAGCCGGAAATAAATTGCCTGCACACTTACTTACTTACTTATTTATTTATTTAAGTTTAGGATTATTACCTTTGAGGCAAGGGCTCATTTACTAAGATTCCAAATCAGTCAATACAGTACAAAACAAGACATAGCATAACATAACATGACATCACTTAACAGAGGTTACACAGTACACACACAGGTGATGTAACAGCAAATAGGGAAATATTTACAGCATGAAAGTGCTAGCAGTGTCATCAGTCATTGAGTAAGGTACAGCACTTTGAGATTGCCATGCAGGTTCACCACTGAGGGGCAGATTGAAGGGGAGTGAAGTAAGCAGCCAGAGTAGGTTTTGTCAGGGGTGGGTTCGAGGAGAGGGGAGGCAGGCAGTGGGATGAGCATAAAGACAGAGAAGGGAGAGGGGGCTTTAGCTGCTTGAAAGTGGTAGGAGCAGCAAGGGTGGGCTTTGTTAAGGGTGCCAGAAAGGAGGGAGAAGTGTGAGGAGTAGGGACTGGGGAGAGGGGGGACAAATGAGTATGAGGGGGGTGCAGATGGGGGAGGCTGGACAGGAGTGGAGTTAGAGAGGGTCAGGTTGAGGTGGGTGGGTCAGCATTAGGAGAAGTAGGCAAAGACATTTCCGTGGTCCAGGTGGGAGCGGAGCCCAGCTTTGAACTGGTAGAGCTTGTTACATTCAATTAGGGCGGTCAGTAGTTCATTGATCAATCAATCAACCAACCAATCAAAATCTTTATTTTGTCAGGCAGAACATCATTGAGACAAGCTCATTTACAAGATGGACCTGGGGCTAAACAATTGCCAACAGGGTTAAGACATAACAGGTTGAGTGAACGTACATAACAATTAAATAGTAATAATAACAACATAATAACATATAACCATCACATGTAACAAGATACTTCCACCAGAACATAGCAATAGGTTCAACAGGAGGTAGTACCAGTTAAATACAATTGCATAGATACAGATATATGGACATAAGGTAATGAGCTAAAGTTTATACAGTAAACATAATTGGAGGTGTCATAGTGAGCAGGAGTGGCAGTTTCTCTAGCATCAAAGTGCGAAGAAGATTGAGATGTAAGAATCCTTTGATAAGTACTGTAGGCATGGCCTGGCAAGTGGGGTGGGAAGGGAGGGGGGTATAGGGAGTGGGGAAGGAAGGTCAGATGAGATAGGAGAGGGTTGGACATGATGGCCTAGGGAGGAAGGACTGTTCTAAGGGAGAAACACGACAGATGCCACAGGCAATGTTTGGGGTTTAAGTCCAATATTTGAAGCAAAGACAGATCGTGATCTTGGGACCTTGATTTGGACAATGACAGAAGGGAGGACTCAAATGGTGCCTCAGGCAATGGTTGAGATTTAAGTTCAGAATTTAATGCAGTAACATTGATCCATTTGCGTCCTTGGAAGGATAGAGAGATCTCTGAGCTAGCGTTGTGCTCCTGAAAGTCACCTGCAGACAGCCCTTAGTCACACTTCTAGTGTTGATGGCAGGACGTGTATTTTTGAAGAGCCTAGAGGTTGAGTTCGGCATGAGTCCTAACATTGACTTTTTTCCTAGTAGGCAAGTCTGGAATTGTGTCCTGAGGTGGAGGAGGAGCCATCCAGTCCCATTGTATGGGTCAGATGATCTGCTCCCAAGAGCAAGTAGCAGGCCTTATTGAGGAGTGTTTTCATCCTTTTTAGGGCAGTATCGGAGCCAACCCCATAGATGTCAAGGCTGTAATCAATGGTCTACAAAACCAAACAACAGGTAACAAGTTTTAAGGCGTCCGGGGTCATGGAATGCCTGTGTCATTAAAGAATACCCAGTTTTGTGTTTACCACTTTGACGACTAGGTAGATGTACGACGAGAAAGTGAGGGTGTTGTCCAAGTGTACCCCAAGGTATTTAAAGGTGCTGACTTGCTCCAAGATATCTCCTTTGTGGCTGTTTATTAGCAGCCATCTGTATTTCTTCTTGATCTGTGGAACTGAGAAGAGCATGCTTTTCGCCTTCTTGTAGTTGAGCAATAGTTTATTAAGTGTGAACCATGATTCTAGCAGAGAGAAGTTTGCTTCTAGTTCTGAGGTGATAGAGAACTGACTGCTGCTGGGTACTGAGATAACGGCATCATCACCATAGAGCACAATATGTGCTGGGCAGGCAGAGGGTAGGGAGTTAATGAAGTTGTTGAACAGGAGTGGCCCCAGAATTTATCCTTGGTGGACACCAAGGTTCACCTCCCTAGGTTCCGAGAAGTTGCTGTTTATTTTCACTCTTTGTGTCCTGTGTGTGAGGTAGCTGCCAAACCATGCCACCATGTCAGTGGATAGGCCTGTGGATAGTAGATAGTTCAGGAGTAGTTGATGGTTAATGGTGTCAAAAGCCTTCATGAGGTCTATAAAGATAGACCCCATTGCCAGGCCATTATCTATGGCATCGTAGATCTGAGAGGTGTAAACAACCAAGGCGGTAATGGTGGAGTGGCTTTTATGGAATCCATGTTGTTGTGCACAGAGACAGTTGTGCTTTTCCAGGTATTCTGTGAATTGATCTGGGACCACTCATTCCAGAGCTTTGGAGAATAGGGGGAGGATAGATATGGGCCTATAATTGGCCAGGTTGGTTCTGTCTCCAGCTTTAAAGATGGGGGTGACCAGTGCTCCCTTCATCTGTCTGGGAACACACCCATTCTTAGTGAGGCATTAAATACCTTAGTGAGTGGAGTGATGAGCTCATTTAGAGTGAGGGAAACCAGCTTCATGTCAACTAGGTCACTCCCATTCTAGTCTTCCCTAGGATTTGTTTGACATATTTTAGGGTCTTGGCCCTTGTGATCAGCCTGAAGTAGAAAGGAGGAGTAATGTTGTTTGGAGGAGTAGGGAAGATTTGTGATGGATGGCTGACTGGGAGGCGTGAAGTAGTCCTTAGGTAGCATGCTCCTAAGGTCAGTAAAGGCAAGGTTAAATGCATCCACAATGTCACTGGGTTCCTGGAGTGTACCGGATGAAGTTATGATTAGGTCAGGTGGCGCCCTGGGGGCCTTTCTTGTGAGTGATTTCACCGAGTTACCCAATTTCCTGCCATTGCCCCAATTCTTAATAAGTAGGTTGTTATAGTACGATGCTTTGGCTGATCAGATGAGCTTCATACACATATTCCTGGCTGCCTTGTAGGCAATGATGTCAGTCTGTGAACCAGTTGCCTTAGCCTTATGCCACAGGTTGTCCCTGTGTCACATAAGCTCTAGGAGGGAGCCTGAGAGCCACGAGCTAGTAGACCCTCTTACTTTTTTGCTCTTGTATGGGGTGAAGATGTTGCAGGCTTTAGTGAAGGTCTTAAGAAAGTATTCCAGTGCTTGATTCCCATCCTTTACTCTGTCATGCAGTGACCAGTCTATCAGCATCAGGTATTGCTTGAAGGCATCAAGTTGACCAGTTCTCAGCGATTGATTTCTTGAGACTTGTGATGTGCATTTAGTGAACTTGTTAGTCCAGGTGCACATAATCAGGGAATGGTCACTGAGGGAGTCTGGTAGGATTAATACTTCAGAGGTATGGTCAGGGCAGATGATGGGAAGCCAGTCGATAAGGGTTCCGGTGCCCATCTGGTAGTTATGCCTGGTGGTTTGTGTGATCATCTGAGTGAGATATAGACCTGATATTTGGTCCCTTACAGCTGACGTTTCTTTGGACTGCCAGTTAAAGGGACACTGTCAGCTTTGCCCTCGTTTTATGTTCAATTTCCATCTGACATTCTGAAGGCACACAAGTGTAAGAAGGTGACAGTAGAATGCCTCCAAATAAAACAAAAGGTAAGCAGTTTACCAATTTTCATAATTTGCAGACTATTTACATTACTGACGTCCAGACTGTAAATCTCCATGCACCCAGAAGCCATTCCGCAGCGAGAATGTGCATCTACTGGGAACGCTGTCCTGACCAGCAGATTTTAACATCAGCATGCCAAAAAACAGTTAATCCATAAGAGAAGGGTATTCTAAGTTGTTCGATCTGTTTGCAAATAAAAACCGAGGACTCGTTCCGACGCAAAATACTTTTAAAAGCTGGTGCCCAAATCCCATGCATGTGCAGTAGTGGCACTTTCTCACGCATGCGTGCAATCTTTTTCCAAGCCGCTACTGTGCATGCGCGGGATTTGGGAACCAGCTTTTAAAAGTATTTTGAGCCGGAACGAGTCCTTGGTTTTTATTTGCAAATACATTGAATGACTTAGAATACCCTTCTTTTATGGATTAACTGTTCACTGATCTTAGGGGAGAGCCAGGTCTCTGTGAGAGCTATTATATCAGGCTTGTGCAGCTCCATCCAAGTCTGAAACTGTGATAGCTTTGATAATAGGCTTCCTATATTTAGGGAGACAGTCTTGAGGTGGCCCAGTTTCTTGGAGTTGCTTGCAAGGGGGGGGGGTCCTGGGTTGGGGTGCATGTTTCCAGATCGTAGGAAAAGTACCAGGATTAGCTTTCTAAGGAAGCATGCCCAGAACACACAAGAGGAGTCAGCATTCTTAAATTTGGAGAGCTTGTAGCCATAGGTGGCACTAGTTAAGGTGCAGTAGCATAGCAGGGCAGCTATGGGGATTTTGGGTGGTGCCCAGAGTTTGTAGATTTGTTGTGGGAGCTCAAAAGCAAGCCACAGGTAAGGTTTTGTGTTTGTTCCATCTGCAGTGCGGATCACTGGCCACGGGGTTCCCGAGAGGGTAGGGTGATCCATATTAGGTGCAATGAGCTTCCTGTTAGCTTTATTCCCAAAAGAGATAACAAGAAGGGAAAGGATTACTAGTTTGGGGTGTACCAGCATTGTGTTGTCCAGTTGCATTAAATAGCGTACACAGTGGCTGAGATAGGGGGTGGTGTAGCTATTTTTTGAGACTGCCCAGCTTATTGAAGTTTGAGGAGCACTGTAACAAGGGTGGTGGTACTGGGGAGTTTCAAGTGGACTGGATATTTGCTAAGGCTTCAGCCTGTGATGTGAGGGAGAAGCACAATCAGGCCAGGGTAGTATTAGCTGAAGGGGAGGAGCACAATAAGGCTGGAAGCAGCCCTTAATGAGTGCACTGTAAGAAGAAGAACTGATGTAAGAAACAGAATTTGAAACTTTAGTGGGGGAGTATTACTTGAATGTGAGGAGCACAACTGAGCTGATGCAGTCCCTAGTGGGTGCACAGTATAACGAACTAATGCAGAAATAAACACTTAGTAAAATGCCAATCAGCAACTTCAATGAAAGGTCACATGACCAACAACTACTATAAAGCTAATTGCTCTGCTTTCCTTTCCATGTTGAGCTTAAAGTTAAAAGATAAGAGAGAGCAGTAATGTCAAGGTAGCAAACACGTGGCGATATAGCCCTGTAGTGTCTAGAAGTTATATAATCTGCTAATGGAACAGTCAGTACTTAAAAAATGTGGGCTCTCTGACAGTTGGGCAGGTCACTGAGGAAGAGCCGCTGGAGAAGACACGGTTCCCACTGGGAGAAGTTGGAGGTGGGAATCTGTTCAGGGGAAAGTTGCCTGTGGAAGGGAGAAGGGACAGTCAATTTAAAGCAGCAAAGGCAGTGGCAACTGATCCCCTTGGTGCCAGGCTGGCTGGAAGGTGAATTGCATAACAAAAGGCTCTGCACATAAGGAACACTAAAATTAACAAAAAAGAGCTGTAACACCTTGGGCTATGGGGGGACAGACAACCAGCAAAGTACAAGGAAGGGCACAGGGAGAAAAGAGACAGTAAAAATTAGGGCAAAGGACAGAGATAGGTGGCAGTGTGAAATTTTAGGAGGCTTAATTCAGAAAGAAGAGAATTATAGAAAAATATGGGGTACCGTGGAGTGCTTAGCGCTACTCCGTCGGCTCAGACAGAGTTACAGAGTGGAGAAGAGCATACAGTCTAAAATTTTAGCAGTGTCTGGCAATTTAAATCACAGCAATGTATACTCTAAGCATTGATAAAAAACCGTTAAAATGCTAAATACCAATACAGTATACAGAGCAGCAAACTCAGACTAACAATAAAAAAGTTAGTGCAAGGAAAGCAGCTTAGGGAGATAAAAGCAGTTACCAGTAGTAAGGCAGGAGAAGGTGAAATGTCCAGTCAGGGCTCAGGAACTGAGATACAACACCAGTCAGCCAGTGGAGACATAAAGCACCAATATTCAAGCTGGGCAGTGGCTCCAAGGGCCAGGCTGTGTCTCTGTGTTCATACCTGCAGGTCTCTGGGCTGTCTGGCAGTTGGGTAGGTTGCTGTAGAAGAGACACTGGAGAAGGTGCAGCTCCCACGGGGAGAAGCTTGAGGTTGGTGCCTGTTAAGGACAAAGTAGCCTGCAGGTCTCTGGGCTGTCTGGCAGTCGGGCGGGTTGCCATGGAAGAGACACCAGAGAAGGCGCATCTCCCATGGGGAGAAGTTGGAAGTGGGCACCAGTTCAGGGAAAAGTAGTCTTCAGATCTCTGGGCTGTCTGGCAGTCAGGCAGGTCTCCATGGAAGAGGCATAGAAGAGCTGCCTGACTGCAAAACTTTAGGTAAGTTAAGTCCACCTTTAGTGGAGTTCTGGTGGTGCACATTTAGTATGCAATTGTGCACACTTGGAACACTAGAGGGGGCCTCACAGTAAGTAATAAGCCACAACAAGGTGTAGTAAGGCATGAGGCTGAAGGCAGAGTGTCTTTATGCCCTAGGAAGTGCATTAAAATCCTTTTTAATGTAAGACCTCCCTCCCGATGTCTAGGGGTATTCTAGATGGTAACTTGATGAAAGAGGGACACTACATAGCCAGAAAACACAGTCTAAGACAATTTGATATGCTCATTACCTGGTTCGTAGATGTTGTGAAATGTCTTTCCATTGCAAGGAAGCAGGTACGTTGCTTCACTTCAGTGGGTTAGCTGCAGGGGGCAATGTTCATTAACAGGCAAACATGAACAGTTCTTATCAATTAAATGAAATGTCCACTCCAGAACAAAAAGTGCAAAAACTGATTTAATATAAACAAACAGTTTGATAAACCACTCCATAGAGTACTGGGGTGTATTTAAACAATGGTAGGAGAATTTTACAGGTACAGACCTGACATTAAGTTTAACCGCAATCTCTTTTTCCAACAGACTGATTTTGATTCAGGCAGAAATTCCCCATGAGCCAAAAAGACTTCAGGGCCGAAAAAGCCATACAGAGGTACACAATGACTTAGCACCTTTCCTTTACATATTCCTTGCCTTCAAAACTTTCCATCCACCAGACATTTACTTAATCTTTTCTCTTTGTCACTCAGATACTCAATCAGTGGTAGCAAACTGAGACAGCGCGAGACGTTTCTACTGTCCCAATCACATTTCTCGTCTGCCTTCTAACACTAGGGCTACTTTAAAACAGGAGGGAATTTTATTGCTGTGAAACTTTCATCTTTTCCTCATGGTGTTCACTTTTAGCATGAGTAGTAGCACCGAAAACCTTTCTGTCACCCAGTCACTAATGCTACATGCCTTTTCTGAGCATCCCAAGGAGTTCCTTAATATCCTTGGCAATCTTGGAGACCCGAGGCACTTTTCCACACAAGCAGCGATTTAAGATCAGGACTGCTACCACCCAGTGGCCCAACTGGCATGCCACACAGAGGAACCCGATGGACTGCCACCCCACCAGAGGTCCCAACCAGCCAACTCCCCATGCAGAACTCTTCATGCCTACACAGGCTGCACCCCCCGCAATCCCAGACAATGCATCTGCCCAACGGACTGGGTAAAAAGAGTAGGCTGCCACCACTACACCTTCAACGATCCAGGCTGCCTCCTCCAGACCGCACCCAAGGCCCCCTCTGCCATAGCCAGCCCAACCACAGATAACTCACATGGCTCTCAGGCTGCATTCACCCATGTGCAAGAGATTTCCTGGAAAAGTACCCTCATCGGTGCTCACCCCTACCAAGATGCTAGAGATCAATTGGTGGTCTCTTTCTCTTCTCATTCACGCTCCAGCTCCTATGAACAGCACCTATGGGCCCCCAACTAGTGCTCCAAAACTGCTTCCCCAAATGACTCTTTATGGCCTGAACCGCTGCACTCTTCCACAGGTCTTTGAGGGAGGATGAGCACGGTGGCAGACGGCCCACTCCAGCCCCGCTGCGTCCCTCATGGCTGAACTTGAGGGTCAAAACCCCAACCTCTCTCTCTCTCTCTCTCTCTCTGCAGTCTCCCCCTTTTGGCACCAAATCCCCACATTTATGGCCCTACATACAGACCTACAGGCACCAATGCTGAAAAACATTAACTAGTAAGCTACCGAAGGGGTGCTTACAGTAAAATGGGTTGGAAGCTTTTTGCATCCTGATTGACTAAGAAGTACCATTTGCCATGTCCTTATCAGCACATATTCTCCCAACAATTACTTTGTAACAGTGTAGGCACATCTCAAATCCAATACCACCACATAACTGCTATGCCACACTGGCAGGGCAGAACTGTCCCACAGAGGCACCTGAAGTAGTGGCTGAGATGGATGTGGAGGTCCTCCATAATGGAGACCCCAAGGGGGGGTAGCAGAGGATCTCAGAGGAGGAGGAGGAGGAGTGGAATGCTGCTGGGGGACTCAATAGTGAGGGTGATACAGCTGGGGACAGATAGGGATGAAGAGAGGGTGGTAAGGTGCCTTCTCAGTGCCACGGCTCATAGGGATGGAAGGAGGATGCTAAGAATCACTGGGGAGGCATGGAGGGAGAGTTGAATGTCATTGACCACTTGGGGACATATGACCTGGCTGGGGAGAGGCCAGAAACAGTTCAGGAGTAGTTCAGGATACTAGGGAGGGGGTCTTAGGCAAGTGGCACAATCTGTTACTTTCTCAGAGAGGCTACCTGTCCATGTTAAGGGTGATGACAGAAGGCTCCACACCAGGGACTTCAACTTATGGTTGAGGAAATGGTGCAGAGAAGAGGGATTCAAATTCATTGGGGACTGGGGCTCCACCTGGAGAGACAGAGACTTGTACAGAAGTGACTGCTCGCATCTCTCCAGGAGAGGAACTGAGATCCTCAGTAAACTGTTTAAATGCTACATTAGTAAGCATTTAAACTAGCCAATAGGGGTGTCAGAATAAGGCAGGAAGACATAGTATGTCCCCCACCACACGCTTACTGGGTCAGCAGTGGGAATCCTGAGGGTGAGGAGTCCCAAAAGGAAAAAACAGAAATAGGTAACCAAGAGAAAGAGGGAGGGGGCAAGAGGAAAGATAATAAATGAGGAAACAAGAGAGGGCAAAAGGGCAAGATGAGGGGAGGTGGTAATACAAAATGGAGAGCCATGGCTACAAATGCTTGAAGTCTGGGTAACAAGATGGCAGACCTAGAGGCCACCATGGCAGCAGGAGACCTGGACATAGTAGCAATTACAGAGACCTGGTGCAATAAAAAACTAGGATTGGTGTAGCCACCCAGTCCCCTGGGGTTACTAGAATCCCCTCAGTATTAGCGCTAGACAGGGAGAGGCAGCTGGTGACTAACTAGTTAAATGGGTTTTTCACCTGCTCACTCTTTTGTTTACTTGGCTTCCGCTGAGATGAAAGTGATGAGCTCATTTGGAACTCTCGCAGCAGCATAAGCCTTTGCTATCTGTGAGGAGGGAGGTTTAGAATCTTGAGATGAGAGTTAGTGTGAATCAGCAGCTTGAAGTTGGAGGAGTGAGAACTGTTCAGCTGAGGGCACTGAGTGAGGGCCCTGCATTCTCAGCACAGTCCTGATATTCTCCAGTTTGCCAAGAGAAGTGGTGGAAACCATTGTCTATAGCAGGATCTCCTGATTTTCATCCCTGGAGGGGTGAAAACAACTGCTAGTGGATGGATCCAAGGGGCAATCCCATTTTTGATCCAATATATTTTGAAGCTGCCTGAAATGTCTAGCAGTGAGTAGGATCTGACTTTTTGCTGCAGAAAGCAACTACCTGTGCTGTTGTGTTTGCTGGCTAAAAGGGAAATACACACTTTTCTGTTCAGAAGTGTGAGACTGTTCTCATTTATAGTTGGCTGAAATGTGTGATGTCCAGAGGTATGACTACATCGCATTCTTCGGGACTTTAGTTCTTCAACTACCAGTGTAGTGATTTAAATGCTGGATGCCAAAGTTTCATTCAATTAAGCATTTTCCGAATTGTGTTTTCAAATGTAGGTGTAGCTCTGAAATAATGGCTGAGTATGGATCTAGGAGCAAAGAGTGAGCAGACCCCCATCTGGAGTAATCAGTTCAGGACTACAGGTTCAGTAAGGGTGCTTGGTTACTTTAGACATATGGCCAATGTCTGAAGAGGATTTTACCCCCTGAAGTGGGTTGTGCTAGTTATAAGCAAAATGTATGTTCAGTTGTGGCCAGTGCCACTAGAAGCAATTTCAGTTGTGACCAGTGCCACTGGAAGAAATGTTCAGTATCCTATGCTATATGGGAAAACAAGGTGCAAGTGTTCTGTCAGTAAATGTGTTTTCAGTTGTGGCCAGTGCCGTTGGTAGTAATGTCCTATGCTATATGGGAATACAGAGAGTTTTCTGTCAGATATAGTCATTTGTTGTTCTGCAAGTTCCTAGTACCATGGTGTGTAAACCTTGGGGGTCCACCCTTGCTTTAGAGAACACCTTTTGGAATAAAGTCACACTCTAGGAACCCCAACTTTGGTTTGGACAATTACGTTATTGCTTCCTGTTGTGGAGTTACTGGGTACCCCTCCAGAAGTTAGGTCTAGCATAGCCCTAGCAAATATTTCTCTCCCCAGGACCTGGTTAATGTAAATACCTGATAGGTCATATTGCTTTTGTGCACCCCCACCTCTTTGATCTCTAGAGTAATGAGCCTGGCATACATACCAAAAGCTAGGGATGGTACCAATTGTCTAAATGTTTCTGAAGTCTGTGCCCAGTTATGGGTTCCAGAGGTAGCTAACTGTGTAAAGTAGTGGAAGGGTTACACTGGGATGTAGCCATACCAGGGTATGCTCTATTTAGAAAAGACAGGGTAGGGAAAAAGGGAGCAGGGGTGGCTCTTTATGTGAGGGAAAACATGAAGGCCACGGAAATACAGGGGATACAGGGAGAAGCAGAGGTACTGTGGATCATCCTGGAGACAGGGAGGGGAGCTGCTGTTCAAACAGGGGTGCTTTACAGACCTCCAGCACAGGGGGAGGAGGGAGATAAGGATATGGTAGAAGAAATCCAGGGGATGGCTAACAAGGTTGAGGTATTGCTGGTGGGGGACTTCAGTCTACCAGATGTGGATTTGAGCCTCCCTGCTGCAGTAACAGTTAGAAATATGGAAATCCTAGACTCCATGCAGGGGACATTCCTCAGGCATCTAGTTAAAGAACCCACTCGTGAGGGGGTGATACTGGACCTGGTACTGTCAAACAGGGATAGTGTCGCTGTTGTCACAGTGGGAAGTTACCTGGGGACCAGTGATCATTATAAGGTGTGGTTTAACATAAGTACCAGTCCAGAATCTAACCACATTAAAAAGAGGGTCCTGGACTTCAGGAGGTCTGATTTCAAGAAAATGGGATAGTACCTGAAGGAAGCCCTAGCAGGAATAGGGAAAATGGGTGGGGTAGAGGAAAAATGAGCAAAAATAAAATAGACCATTGAGACGGCAACTAACCTCTGTGTCAGGCAGATTAAAAAGAGCAAGAGGAAAAACAGACCACAATGGTTCTCCAAGGAAGTAGCACAGATAGTAAAGGAAAAGAAGCAGGCATTCAAAATGTACAATTCAGTACAGAAGGAAGAAGACATGGAGAGTTATCAGGAAAAACAAAGGGAGGCAGGGAAGGCAGTTAGGAAAGCAAAAGCATGAACAGAGGAAAACATTGCCAAGTCATTGAAAAGGGGGATAAGTCATTTGTTAGGTACATAAGCAAAAAGAAGAAAAACAAGTCAGGGATAGTAAGTCTAAAAGGAGAAGGGAGGAGTGTGGAAGAGGACCAGAAGAAAGCCAGACATATTGAACAAGTACTTTTGTTTAGTATTCACAAAGGAAGGGGTTGACAATGGCCCAAGATAAGGGAAAAGGGCATTAGGGTAAGGGAGGTCCACACTAGCCCTTTTACAGAGGAGAAATCCTCAGGGAACTATTTTAAATAAGAGTAGACAAGGCAATAGCACCAGACGGGGTTCACTCCAAGATCCTGAAGGAACTAAAGAAGGAACAGTCTGCACCTTTGACGGCCCTGTTCAATCTTTCACTGGATATGGAGGACGTTCTGACAGATGTGGTCCATCTACACAAAAGTGGGAATAGGGAGGAGACAGGATACTCCAGATCTTTAAGCCTGACTTTGGTGGTTGGTAAGGTTATGGAAACACTACTTAAAGAAAGGATTGGAGAATACCTTAAAACCAGTGGATTGCAGGATCTGAGGAAGCATGAGTTCACAGGGGGGAGATCTTGCCAAATAAACCTGATAGAGTTCTTTGACTGGGTTACCAGGGAGGTGAATTAGGGAGGAGCCATGGATGTGGCCTACCTGGGTTTCAGTAAGACCTCTGACACCGTTCCACACAGAAGACTGGTAAACAAGCTGGATAGCCTGGGAGTGGGTCCAGAGATAGGAAGATGGGTACGAAGTTGTCTAAGTAACAGAACTCAGAGGATGGTGGTGAATGGAGCTCAATCGGAAGAAGGTAAGGTAACCAGCAGGGTGCCTCAAGCTTCAGTACTGAGACCAGTCCTCTTCAGTGTCTTTATTAGTGACATCGCAGAGGGACTAGAAACAAAGGCCTGCCTGTTTGTGGATGACACAAAAATCTGCAACAGAGTGGACACACCGCGAGGGGTGTGGAAAAAATAAGGGAAGATCTGAAAAAGCTGGAAGACTGGTCAAGAGTTTGGCAACTGGACTTCAATGCCAGAAAGTGCAAAATTAAGCACAGGGGGCACAGAAACCCAAGAGCAACATGTCATTTAGTGAGAGAAGTTATAAAAATCACAAAACAGGAAAGGGATCTGGGAATCATCATATCTGATAACCTGAAGGTAGCAAAGCAGTGTGATGAGGCAGTGGGAAATGCTAGTAGAATGCTTGGGTGCACCGGGAGGATATCAACATCAGAAAGAGGGAGGTAGTGTTACTCTTGTATAGATAAATGGTGAGGCCCCACCTGGAGTACTGTCTCCAGTTCTGGGAGGATCATTCACAGGAAAGACATAGAGCAGGTGGAGGCAGTACAGAGAAGGGCAACCAAAAATGGTGCATGGCCTACATCAGAAGCCCTACAATGAAAAACTCAGAGAGTTAAATATGTACTCTCAAGAGGAAAACAGGGAAAGGGGAGACATAATAAAAACATTCAAATACCTCAAAGATACCAATAAGGTACAGGAGCGTGGCATTTTGCACAGAAAGAGAAGCTCAAGGACAAAGGGGCATGTTATGAAGCTGGAAGAGGAGAGACTTAGAGGGGATGTGAGGAAATACTTATTTACGGAAAGGGTGATGAATGTCTGGAACAGACTCCCAGCACAGGTGGGGTGGGGTACCAAAATGGTAACAGGTTTCAAACATGCATGAGATAGACATAGGGGGGACCTTTGTAACAGGACTAGGGGAGGAAGGCTGGAGATCAATTAGGATCTACAGTACACAGTAGGTAGGGACCTTAGGGCAGACTCGGTGGGCCAGGAGGTCTGTGTTTCTATGTTTCTTATGCCAAACAGGATGTAGTGCAGCCAGAGATCTCTGCCTACCAGAAAGTTTACAAATTTTCTGGCAGCCATGTTAGTACTGTAAAAACAGTACTTTCCCTAATACTGAAGAATATCATTTTTACAGAAACTAAACATTCCCAAGCAGTACAATAAATCAATACAGCCCCAGTTTCTTTTGCAGACAGTTTACATTCTGGTCTGACCTGTATTTCTGTTCCCTGATCAGAATACTTTCTTACAGGCCACTCTTTCACAGCTCTCCCACTGAATGTCGTCAGCTGCAGCTCAACACTATGCCCACTCCCTGTTTCAGTGCTGGGCTTTCAATCACTTCAAATCTCCAGTCCTCCATGCATTCCTCGCCTGCCCCCCCCCCGCCAACCCCCATGTCAATTGCGACTGAGCTTAGCTGCTGTCATCACTAGCAGCTTGTTTATTAGACCCATGCTGACACACTCACACAGCCCAACTCGAAAATAGCCGTTCTCCCCCTTGCAGTTTGCCCTTAAAAGCTGCAGTCTCTCAACCAGATGCACTGATAATCTGCATCTATGTATGGTGGCTTGTAATGGACAAGCTCACTTACAACCCACTGCAACTAAAATACAAGTATGTATACTTAGAAACAAAGCCCGAATAAAAGAAGAAAATAAAATAAAAAAGAAGTGTGTAGAGGGGAGAGATGGAGTGCGGGAAGAGACAGACAGACAGACAGACACCAACACTTTCTAGTGGTTAGATTTTACATATAGTCTACAATGCTGCACTACAAACAGAAGAACTATTTTTCTATGTTTTGTATTTTTAACACTTTTTTGCAGACTTTTTTAATAATTTAAGTTTTTTTACTGGGGGGTTACAAGGGGGCCCCATTTTGTAAGTAGAATGAGACACTCTGAGGTGTGCTTTATGGACAGATAAGAGCTAAAGGCACTTGGTGCAGGTGCCTCGTGCCTCATTATGCACCTGGGGCATGCTCTTATCAGCCCATAAACCACATCTCATCCTGTCTTATTCCTGCACAACATGGAGTTGCTTATAACACTTATGAAATGGCTTGTTTCTGTCAATAAGGCCCTTTAAAAATTGTGTTTTAAATATGTTTGCAAAGAAAAAGTCAAACTTAAAGATGTAGTAACTGTGTTGAATTTTATGTCATTTGTCTGTATTTCATTTAGAAAGCAGGTGGTGCTGTGACACTGTAAACCTGATCTGAGCTCTGTATGTGGTACTTTGATCATGAAAACCCCCCTCCCACAGTGGGAGCCTTGTTAGTTATAATGAAGACCCCCCCCCACCCTCACAGAAGGAGCAGAGGCAGTGAGCTGAGTCGGCAATTGGTGAAAAGATGGGTCTGGGAGATGGCTGCTTGGTAATAGAGGATGGTTACTGGCTGCCCTTCAGCTTGCCTAGCTTTGCACAGTGACATGATGCTGGCCTGAAAGCTCTGTACATAATTACATGGGCATTATGAATGTGATGAAGGCAACAGTGCAAACAGTGTTTAAACTCCAGAAATAGGGCTGGGGAGCTAGGCAGTAATGATTTCATTTGTGGACAGAGCTGCAGTAATAGTCTGATTGCTGTGTCCCCCCCCCCCCACTCACTCAGCACAACACCCATCTGCCCATTAGTTGTTCACATGCCGGTTCGGCAACTGAAAGTGTCTCACTGCACTTCCCTACCTGCTTCACTCTGGTCACCTTGACAATCCATTCATAAAAATAGAAGAAGCTGTGTAGTTGCTGAGTGATCGATTACAAATGAATAAATGACTGTTTCATTTTAAATTATTTTAAATGGAAAAACAAATGTTGGTAGAAAGTCATTAAGGTATTCCCTGCAGTGTTTGAACAGCGCATTAGATAGAGAATAATGGATATGGAAGTGTGTGTTATGAATATTTTTTTCACACCTGAGGTTTATGTAGTCATCACACACCAAGGGTGTGAAAAAAATATTCATACACATTTCCATATCTTTATTCTCTTATTACTAATTATGGACTTTGTGTGTAGAAAGTACTTGGGCGGAGACAGAGAAAGCGGCCGGCGGTGTTCGTTTTTGGTAAATGACATGCCCCAAATCCACAAAGAAAAGTGCCTTGTATAAAAAATTGTTACCTGTGGATGCTCAGCTAATTTTTATCTCAGTTTTGAAAAACAGAAGCCGACGAGTGAGACTGAGGAAGCGAGTGACTCGAGCCAGATTCAGCTACACGTAACGAGTGTTGCTATAGCAACGCTCATTCACTTAATCTCAGACTTCTCAGCCGCCGAGTCACTCTCCTCAGTCTACACTCAAGCGGCTTCTGTTTTCAAAAACTGAGACAAAAATTAACTGAGCAAATCTACACAGGTTACAATTTTTTATACAAAGCACTTTCTTTGAGGATTTGGGGTATGTAATTGATCAAAGCCAACACCACTCAGAAATGCTGCTGTGTTGAAGAAAAGTGAAAGTGATCATCATGGATAGTGTAAGTGAGCAGTGACTAGAGTTATTAAACACCGTATTAACTCCACCCTCAGGTTATTAATACGGCGTTTGAAGGGTATCTGAAATCAGGTTGATAAAGGGGGTCACCAGTAATTATCAGGAGATTCAGTGTAAACAGCATTGTTTTTGGAAGAGGCCACAGACGTTTGTTTGTCTGGATAGTGTAAATACCTTTTTGTAAATAGTAGGGAACAGTTTTCTAAGATGCAATGATGCTACCACTGAATCTTTCTTGTGAAAAGGTTGGGTTAAGCTTGCAAGAATTTAGTCTGACAAAATGTAGTAGTAAAGGCTATGATTTTCAATATGGCAGTCACTAGATTTTTGTTTTTTTACTTTCTGTTTGAAGGTTTAGTGATATTGCTCGGTAAGTGAGTTTTTGGGGGAGGAAAATGAAATTTGCCAGCTAACAGTGTGCTTCTACAGACTTAATCTATAGTCATGTGACATCTCTCAGCCAATTAAATTACTAGATTTTTTCTTACCTTTTTATAAATAACAACAATGTGCATTTAGCTTACACATATGCTTCCATTCTTGTGTCATTATTCAGTCAAAAAGTAATTTGCATGACCACTGGTTTGGAGCAGCAATAGGAGGTGGTACTGATCACACCAGAGTTAATAAATATAGTAACTGGAGGATGTGAATTCAGAAAATGTTCAGGGTCAGGATGGTATCCATCTAAGGATAATGTGGAAATTTAAAAAGGTTTTGAAAGGGCCCATCATGGAATTAATTTAAGACTCCATACAGACAAGCATAGTGCAAGAGGACTGGATCACAGCCAGTTTACTCACCCTATTCAAGAAGGTTGGTCCAGGTAACCCAGATATGAGAACCTAACCTCAGAGTTTGCCAAACTGTTCACCACAAATGCTGATTATTGTCTTAGTCTGCAAGATCTTTATTACGGGAAGAGATTGGGCATTGAATGATTTCACCTAAAGAAAATAAGTTTGAGAGGGGATAGGATCAAGGTAATCCAAATACTAATCTGGACAGACAAGGTGGAGTATACGCAGATGTTTTAGCTGGTGAGATGAAGCAGAACTTGTGTGCATGCACTCAGAGTGGGAAAGAAGGGTGATATAAGTGGGGACATTAGAAAATATTACCTCACACAGAGGGTGGTTAACACATGGAATAGCCTACCCAATGATTTTATGAATGCTAGCACTGGTCTGGCTTTGAGAACAGAACTAGACAGACTCCTAAGTAAGAAGATCATTGAGGAACCCCCAGCATCACACACAACATCAGTAGAGGTAACATTTCCGCTGTCAAATTTGAATATGTGTCAATATTCAAATGAAGTAAAGCCACTGTAGTGCTGCAGAAGAAGCAGACAAAATGGAGTCTAAGACCTTTCTGTCATCACAAAACTATGTTACCAAACTTACTTTGTTCTATCAAACTGTTTGCTTGAAGACTACCAGGTTCGCTCTGAGGTTTCTTTATTCTGTCTCTAAAATTGAGCCAGCTTACCTTACAGACAGCTCTCTAATGGCTGAAGGAAAGGAAGGCTTAGCACCCCTCAAGCACTCTGTCAAATACAGTCAATAAATTTACTGCAGAGATGTAGACATTGCTTGACAGGAAGCACTTTCTGAAAGCTTGACTTTAATATGACATTGGTGGCAGCTGATCACTAACTAGAATTAGAACCAGGAATACTTGTCTCACATGTACCTAAGAAAATAAGAACAAAATAATTATTTCAGCATCATTATCAGTCTTTTGAGTGTGGAAGGTCCATGACATTGATTATTGGGAATATCACACAGTTTCTGACATATGAAAGACTCCTGGCTTTTCAGGAAAAAAAACATTACGGATAGATAGGAAGGGAAGCATTTACTCTGTAATTATTTCAGCTCATCATAACAAAGAAACTGCTTTTTTTTAAGTATGACATTATGTGAAATCTACTTTCAAAAATGAAATTGTAATCCCTTTTTGCCTTATGAGAAACCACATCTTGCAGCCAAAGTGGTTTGATATCCCCAGACATTATTAACCTTAGAATGCTGCCAGAAGTGTGATAACACTTCCCAACATACTGAAACAGAAATTGTCTTTATTTAATTACTATAAGGAATATTTAAAATACAGTAGATAAAATTGCAAAACCTATATGCTCAGTGTTCTCTTTAATAGCTTTTCCATTTACTATAATTTGTTTAGCTGCCCTTCCCTTTGCATGTTAATGCAAAAACAAACACTAGTAAATCCCATAAAAGGACTTAGAAATATAAATGTTAACGCCTTGCATTTTTTAAGTTCATTAGGTATGAGTTTCATAAACTGGAGTAAAGTAATACATTTCTGTTTGACTACTAAGCACATTAAACCAACAATATACCTTTAGTTTTATGTTAATATGTCACCCTTAGCCTGCTCCCTAAAGCTGCAGGTCTGTTTTTGGAACTTCAAATTACTGTCCACAAGCCCTGACAAAACTGATAATGTTATGCCTACATTAGTTACAAAACTAGTGCTTTTCTACATAGAAAACAGCACTCAAGCAGAGTGCCAGAAAAGTATGTAATTACAATTTCAAAGCAGGCTTTGCCTGCCAGTTGCAAACAGTATTTACATACATTTATGGGAAGTGTGTCATTAAAAATGACATCTGTTTCAAAGCAATCAGTCACAGTGTATTATGACAGAATAAGCTAATTGCTTTCTTTCTTTTTTCGTTTCTTTTCCCACGAGTTCCTTCTCTTTATTATTTTCTACTTCAACAATCTGAATGTTGTATGGGCATGTTGAACAGGCAGTTAAATAAAACAAATGGACAGATGTGGAATGCTTAGAACAATATCATTTACAGTATATGAGAGGACTTCCCTTAAGGGAAGGATGAAAATGTAATTCTACTTCCAAGTTAGTTTTACCCACTGCTAAGTAATATAGCATAAAATCCTTTGCTTTGCAAAGAATATGCCCAAAGACTTGAAAATGAATGGTGAAAATGTCAGCTTTCCCATTGTTATTTTCAATAAACTTTGCATATCAGAAATGATGTACAATGAGATATTGTTTCTGTAATTAGAACTAGCCAGATATTATTTAAAGAACTACAGTCACAATTTGCAGATACATCTGCTGTGCAAAGTGTTTTGATTTATGTGAGTAGTCCTAGTGTTTCCTTCCCTTAGTTTGCAGTTAGGGTTTTTTTCTAACTTTGCCTATTAGTTTTATGGCCCCTGGGAATCTCCATGTTTGAATGTTTTATTGCTCTTATTTTTCCTACAAAGCCTTCTGTCCCGTGTGACAGATATGCATTCGTGACCACTGATTTGGTAATAACTGCTGCAAAACCAATCTGCTCTTTGGAGCTTGATATTCTAGCCTTAATTAAATAACTCTTTTTAATCCAATCCTTTTTTTTTTTTTTAATGTATGTGTTTGCATCTAGCCAGCAGGAGAAAATGTTTTGTTTTTAAAGCTTTTCTTTTCATCAAACTACACACAGCCACAAAAAAGCACACAAATCAACCCAGGTCATCAATTCTATAATTAGTGAAAACACTAGCAGTTTCCTAACAGCATAGCCCACTCATGTATCCCTCAGGTGTTTATCATCTGTAAATGTAGCCTTCATTAGTGCTCACTGGATAAGGAGAGTTACTTAAAATCATAGTTCCAATGGACCAACCATTTGTGCACTGGTGCAGACAAGGCCTTCACTTTTAATATAAACTATTTGAAAATGATCAAATTCATCTTTTTGCTTATCTACAACACACCAATGCTTTAACAATTGTGGATCACTTTTGCTATTTGCAAATCATTCATTTCATGCACGACAAACTAGGTCCATTTTCAAAATATAAAGAACTTCATCCATAAATGCAGTTGTTACAAAACCTCCAGTGCTTAAGGGTTCCCCTCACATTTTATATCACATTTTATATCACTAGCCTATACAGCTATTAACGTCCCACCAAAACACACACTCAGGACCCTAGAACTTAAATGGGAGCAACATTTATCAATTAATCTTGCCCCAATAACCTGGGATAAAATATATCAACACCAGCATAAAAGTTTCCTCCTTGAATTAGTGGAAAGAGCTTGCTTCGAAAACAATTTATGCATTATTTTTTAGCCCCCAGAATATTAGGAAAATATAATAAATCTTCAAGCTCAGAATGGTGGAGATGCTGTGGAACCCAGTCTGCACGTTATGTGCACATATTTTGGTCCAGTCCCAAATTAACTCAATTTTGTGCAGATTTAGATAGAGAGGTACATGATTTCTGGCCTCAGCTTCCCCCCTAACAGCACAGTTTGTGCCGATACTCAATTTTCCACCAGCACTTCTGAATAACCACAAGTACTTGTTTAGCATAGTTTTCACCATGACAAGGTGTTGCACCAAATTTTCAACATAGCCATTTTGGGACCCCCTCCTCATGAAGAGTGCCAGTATCATTTTGTTCACGTGTCCCAGAAGGTGATTTCACAGAGTGAAAGCACTATTCTGTGCAACAGGTGTGAAAACATGTTTTGGGCAGTTGTGGAAAATGACTGCTGTACTGTTTTGAAGGAGGTGTGCAAAAATGGCAATGTTGAAAATGTGGAGTGAAAATATTAAAAATTGGTGAAGTTGCATAGAATCTGTGCAACAGACGCTTGTAACACAGTCATTTTTTTGAACTTTTTCACCAAATTTGCAACATGGACTTTTTGGGACCCCACCTCATGAACAGTGGAACTGTCATTTTGTGAATCAGTCCCAAAGGGTGATTCCACACAGCAACCACGAAATCACCTTTCAGGACTGAATAACAAAATGACAGTGACAGTTTTCATGAGGTGGGGTCCCAAGAACCCCATGTTGAATATTTGGGGCAAAAATTCCCAAAAATGGCTGATTTATCAGCATAATTGAAAACCCCATTGAATGGCATAATAGCACACTTACCTTTGATTTTTCAGTTTGCGATTCAACTTTGAAGGGTGCAGAGGTGCCCCAGTCCAGAGAAGAAGACGGTGCCAACCTCCAGAGGTAAGTATGAGGTATTGGGGGGTGTGAGGGGTGGGTGCTCAGTGGGAGGGTGGGGATGGGGAGGGACTGGAGTGATGACAAGGAACTGTTTTCTTTCTTACAGAAAAAAACGACTGGAGCAACGACGAGGGGCCATTTTCTTTTTTACAGAAAAGAAAAAAGAAAACATTTGGGCACACTGAAGTGGGCTCTCAGTGTGCCACATGACTGAGGGGGGGCTGTACATGATGCTGAAACAGGGATTGGGTACCCTGATGTTGGCGAGGGGGGAAGAAAAACAAAACTGTTAGGTACAGTGGGGTAGGCTCCCAGTGTGCCACATGAGTTGGGGGGCCACAGAATGCCACAGAGCTGGCGACGGTGATGCAACTGTGCATGCATGACACTCATGCAGTTGCAGTGGATGGCATTTTGCCATTCACATCATGATGGCACCAGCAGAACTATGCACACGCACAAGTTGCACATGCGCAGTTCATGCACTAAAATGCAGATGTAACAGTCAAAATAGTGCGGATGTTATTCGGTAGTGGCCAGACATGATGGAGGGCTTCAAGCTCCATTGGGCATTCAGAAGGATACTTCCAAAAGTCCAATGGAAGATTCCATGATCGGCCATTTTTTAGAGCTAGGATCCGATCCCAAAATGGCTGTAGGCTCTGCCCACGGCCCTAAAAATGACACACAAATTAAGGCAACATCTAGATCTCTTTAATAACAGATGGACAGGCTGGGTCACACAAATAATGCTTAAATGCAGAGATTTTGTTCCATAATAGTAACACAATGGGATTGGAGTAATAGATAGGAACCTTGTTATGTACTGAGTTTAAAGGTCAAGTATAGTGTATTAACAGATTAAAGATTTACCACAAGTTCAACCTATTGATGAAAGATATTACTCTGCATTTATAACAGGTAGTAACACGTTGTGACAGTATGTAAAGATATTATAGTGTATGGTGGAATGTTGTTATGCATGGAATTCCATGCCTGGAATATGCTTTTCAAACAACATGAAGTCTTGCTGTATTCTGACTATTGCAGTTAGCCCCAGCACTCAAACTGCCCCGGAGAGTAGAGGGTTAATTTCTATGCAGAGCATAGAACATTGAGCTCAAGCTCAGTTCAGACCTCTGTCTGCTGCACTTTGAAGCACAACCATCATATTCTTTACTCCGCCTAACTGAACGATCGCTCCGGAGATTTCTCCTTTGCTCGCGGTTCGAAAGTTGGTTGAAGTCCTCGGTTTTACTGATTATATTTTGCAAGTTTCGGTTCAGATCTCTGTCTGTGGTACAGTAAGTACTAGGTGGTGAACTTGACATAGTAAACTTGTGAAAATTGTAAAAACTGATTTATCAACTGGTTTGGCTGAACCGGCTGTTTAGTGAATTATATAGTCTGTCTTTGTTTCTAATCTTAGAGTGTGGTTACTGGTCCTTATCAGTTTTAAAAAATACTGCATTTTCTTGTGTTTTTTTTCCAATACCCGTGACACAGTTAGAAACTGATAAGGGTGCCTTGCCTGGTTGTTTGCCATAAAAAGGGTAAGTCTGTGGTTAGGATGGCTATGTCTGAGAAACCCAAAAGAAAAACCGAGCCCACTGGGTTTCAACACTGCAGTGTGTATGGGGGGGTCTTTGCTAAGGCTGATCCCCACACCACCTGTGTTTATTGTCTGGGATTTGACCACCTCGATTCAGACTGCCAAATCTGTAAATATTTCCCTAAGTCTACCCTGGAAAAAAGATTAGGTAGGCTTAGGGATAAGGAGGCCAAGAAGTCCGCTGACCCGGATGGCCAGCCCGGTTCGGTTCTGACCGAAACTGAGGGAGTGCCCTCTGACCAGGGCGATACTTCTTCAGGCAAGAGGAGAGCCTATCCTGAGGGATCAGTTCCTACAAAAAGAAAAAGGAAAGAAAAATTGGCCGGTTCGGATCCAGAGACCCATTTTTCTGACCACCGAAGAGATTGCCAAAGCGATAAGGATTGTAGAATCGCTTCGCCTGGTTCCATCTGATCCGGCGCCTTCTGGCAGACACTCGGTTCGGTCGGTTCCTCCAGTTCAAGATTATGCCCCTGAAGATTTCTATGAACTGGATTTGGAGGGGGATGAAGATTATGCTGATGATGATGATGATTATGATTGTGTGGAAGGTCTGGTTGAGCCCATTGAACCAGACATCCTCCCAGACAGGCTTTCTGGTGTTTCCCTTCCTAGGCTTTCTGAGTCCCCTTCCCACTATATGTTTTACAGGAAAGTGGCAGAAACCTTCCAGCTCCCTGTGGAAGAAGCTGTAGAGGAACAAGTGGAACCTGATTATGTGGAGATGATGAATATACCAGAGTCCACGAGACTGTCTATTCCCCTTCATAAGCCTTTTGGGAAACAGTCACAAAGATTTTAAAAACTCCAAATTCTGTACCTCCTGTCGACAGAAGGATGGACAAAAGGTTCACCTTATCAGGTTTGGGTACAGAGTACTTGTATCAACAATGCAGCCATGTTAGGGTTGTACAGGCTGCAGCCGTTGATAAGGCTAATATACCCTTCCTTCACCTCCCCCAGATAAAGACTCTAGGAAGCTGGATGCCATGGCAAAGACACAGTACATGACATCTGCCTTGAGATTCAGGCAGAGTAATTATATGGCCTATACAGCCAGGTTCCAGATGTCCAGGTGGGACACTGTACTGGCACTGGCTAAGCAGGCCTCCCCCCAGCCAGCCTCGGAGCTGGAGGGGGTGGCTACTGATGGGACTGAGGCATCTAAGGTACAGTTCCATGCTGCTGTGGACTCCAATGATGTGTTATCTAGAGTCATGGCTACATCTGTGGCTCTTCAGAGAGTGACTTGGCTCAGATGTACTAGCCTCTCACAGGACACCCAGGCTAAGGCCATGGATTTCCCTGTGGTGGGTAATTCTCTGTTTGGGGAGCAGAGAATTACATGAAAAAGATGGATGAGTATAGGACCACCTATAGGAGTGCACAGGCCAAGGAAAGGCAGGCAACTCCTCAAAGGCAGCAAGCTAGGGGCAGGGGCAGGCCTTTTCATATGCCTTTCTACCAAGCACAGGCCACTTCTCCCTTTCCTCAGAGGGGGTTCTTCAGAGGGAGGGACAGGCAGAAGGGGGATGAGCAGGGCTGCATCCATCCCTCAACCTAAGGCTGCTGCCAAGCAGACACCCTGATGTGTCAGCCCGGGTCGACTCCCCCATTCTTGTAGGAGGAACGCTGGCTTACTTCGTCCAGGACTGGATGTCTGTTGCCTCAGACAAGTGGGTCCTGGAGGTGGTAAGCCAGGGGCTGGTTCTCAGCTTCAAGAAATTTCCAAAACTGAGGGCCAGATCATTTCTACCTGCAAGCATCTCTGAAACCATTGCCCTAGAGGCAGAGGTTTCATCTCTACTGGCTCTAAAGTCTGTAGAGAGAGTTCCTACATTACACAGGGGCAAAGGACTGTACTCCAGGTACTTCCTTACCCAAAAAAGACAGAAGAGTGGCAACCCATCCTAGACTTAAGATACCTGAACAAACATCTTTTAAAACCAAAATTCAAAATGGTGACTCTGGGAATAATCCTTCCCTCTCTAAGGCCAGGGGACTGACTAGCCTCCCTGGACTTAAAAGATGCCTACTTTCACATTCCCATCAGGTGCTCCCACCGAAAGTACCTCAGGTTTGAAGTGCCTTCAGGCCATTATCAGTTCAAAGCTATGCCCTTCGGCCTGACATCAGCTCCAAGGGTATTCACAAAATGCCTAGCAGTAGTAGTGGCCTTTTTAAGAAGGAAAAATATTTCCATATTTCTATACCTGGACGACTGGCTCATTGTAGGACAGTCCCCAGATCAAGTCAAGTCAGACCTTCAGGTGACTCAGCAAGTGCTCACTTTCCTAGGATTTCTTCTCAATCTTCCCAAGTCAGTTCTCGAGCCTATACAGCTCCTCACCTTCATAGGGGCAGAGTTGGATACAGTCAAAGCAAGAGCTTTTCTTCCCTGGAAAGGGCAAGGGCTATTGTAGAGCTGGCTTCTTCATTCCACCTTCTGGTCTCTCAGCCAGCAAGGCACTTCCTTCAGCTTCTGGGCCACATGGCAGCTTCTACAACAGTGGTCCAATGGGCCAGATTTCAGATGAGGGGCATTCAGTTTCACCTGAAGGCCTTTTGGTCTCAGAAGAAAGATTCTCTAACCAAACTAGTTCCAGTGACTCAGACTCTGATCCAGGCTCTCCAATGGTGGCAGGATCAGGGCAACCTCAGGCAAGGAGTCCTATTCATCGCTCAGTCTCACTCTGTAGTCCTAACCACAGATGCTTCTCTATTGGGGTGGGGAGCCCATCTGGGAGCTTTCACAGCCTAGGGACTGTGGTCCCCTCAGGAATCCCTTCTTCATATCAATCTCTTGGAACCCAGAGCGGTCTTTCTGGCCCTGCAAGCTTTCTCTCAGTCAGTGCAGAACAAGGTGGTTCAGGGCAGGACAGACAACACCACCACCATGTGATACATCAACAAGCAGGGAGGCACTCAGTCCATGGCCTTGTGCAGGGAAGCCATGAAATTGTGGTCCCTAGCTTATTCTCTGCAGACCTCTCTGATAGCAGTCCACCTTCCAGAGAAGGACAATGTGCTAGCAGATGCATTGAGGAGGATCTCCCAGAGCCATCATGAATGGTCCATGGACCCTCTGGTGTTGAAAGTGATTTTTTTCAAGGTAGGGCACTCCAGAGATTGATCTCTTTGCAGCCCCAGACAATCACCAACTTCCTCTGTTTTGTTGCAGACCCACAGTCTTGGTCTCAGTCCCTCTGGATGCTCTGATTCTGAACTGGAAAGGGAAATTTCTATGTGCCTTCCCTTCCTTTCCTCTACTGTTCAAGGTTCTGGTCAAGGTAAGGTCACAACCTTGCAAAGTGATTCTGATTGCTCCAGACTTGGCCAGGCAGCCATGGTACCCCCTGTTGCGGTCCCTAGCAGTCTATCTTCCCCTGTCTCATCCCAGGAAATACAATCTGTTAACCTTCTCTCAGGGGAGATTTTGGTATCCCAATCTTTGGTCTCTCAATCTCAAGGCATGGCTCTTGAAGAGTTAGAGTATGCAGATTTGCATCTGTCCCAAGGGGTTCTGGATATTCTCAAAGCCTCTCAAAAGCCTGCCACCAGAAAAACATATAACTCCAAATGGAAAAGATTCAGCATTTGGTGTTCCAAGAAGCCTATATCCCCAGACACTGTTGAATTGTCTACAGTTCTGGATTATATGGTTCATCTTAATGGCCTAGGCCTCAAACCAGCTACTCTCAAAGTACATTTGTCAGCTGTTTCTGCTTTTCTGTCAGTGGAAAAGCCTTCCTCACTGTCATCTCACTCTGTATTCTGTAAAATTTTCAAGGGATTGCTTCATACCAATCCCCCCTTTAGGGATCCTACCCCTGCTTGGGATCTTAATGTTTGCATTGCTCAGCTTATGCAACCCCCTTTTGAGCCTTTGTCTTCAGCAGAGCTTATGTACTTGACTTGGAAAACTGTG
Organism: Neoceratodus forsteri; assembly: GCA_016271365.2. NCBI lineage: Eukaryota > Metazoa > Chordata > Ceratodontiformes > Ceratodontidae > Neoceratodus > Neoceratodus forsteri. The sequence continues at coordinate 796,375,523 of CM057459.1, read as the reverse complement.
TTCCTGGTAGCTATTACCTCTGCCCGGCGTATCAGTGAATTGCAAGCTCTGTCAGTGGAGCCTGATTTTATCTCATTCCATAGAGATAAGGTGGTCCTTAGAACTAATAGGAGGTTTTTACCTAAAGTGGTTTCAGATTTTCATCTGAACCAATCTATGTCTCTCCCTGTGTTCTTCACTGACCATTCTTCTTCAGGAGAAAGTTTACACAGTTTGGATGTTAAAAGAGCCCTTAGTTACTACATTGAGCGTACTAAGACTCACAGGTTTGACTCCCTCTAGTTGTTTCTCACTTATGGGAAAGTGGGGAAGGGCAAACCTGCCACTAAGAGAACTATTGCCAGGTGGGTTGTCTCTTGTATTCAATTCTGCTATGAGAAGCTAGGCAACATACCTCCCTCAGGCCTGAGGACTCATTCGACTAGAGGTACAGCTGCTTCCCTGGCTGCAGCCAGGGATATGCCTTTGCTAGAGATATGTAAAGCAGCCACCTGGAAAACAGTCCATACATTTACCAAGCATTACTCCCTGGACATCCAGGCTAGGAGTGATGCTCAGTTTGATACAGCAGTACTGCAGAACCTATTCCCAAGGTAGGTTCGATTCCCTCCTCCATGGAGGTACTGCTTTGTAGTCTGCAATAGTCAGAATACAGCAAGACTTCATGTTGTTTGAAGAAAAAATTACTCACCTTAGTAATTATGTTTCTTCCAATGGAGTCTTGCTGTATTCTGACCTCCCTCCCTGCCTCCCCTCTCAGAACCTGTTTTTGGGAAGTGGGCTGGCAGGTTCAGTGTTGCACCTCATGGGTGCATTTGGGTACTCCCTCCTTTTAGAGAGGGGGAGTGGGTTATATTATTAATTTAACAGTTTTAAGTTGATCTCTACCTGGTTTTTGATTTTGGATTTCTTGACTTGAGTCTTTTGGGTATCCAAAATATTTGATTGCCATTTGCCTAGTAAAAATGTTACAATTTCCACATAGTAGTTAGTTAGTATTAGCTCGTAAGAATCTGACGGTTGTGCTTCAAAGTGCAGCAGACAGAGGTCTGAACCAAGCTCGAGCTCAACATTCTATGCTCTGCATAGAAATTAACCCTCTACTCTCTGGGGCAGTTTGAGTGCTGGGGTTAACTGCAATAGTCAGAATACAGCAAGACTCCATTAGAAGAAACATAATTACTAAGGTGAGTAATTTTTTCATTCTGCTGCAGTAGTGACATCATGGTGTTGTTCTGCTGCAGTAGTGATGTCACTACTGCAGCAGAACAACTTGGAATGCTGCCACACAATTGTTTTATCTTGAACTTGCAGAAACATCTGCAGCTCACTGTGTCAGTTAAAAAAAAAGAAAATGTTAACATTTCTATTCTCCGTTGTCTTCACTAGCTGGTTTTGTGTGATTTTCTATGCTGTGACTGCCCATACACTAGATTGTGTATGAGCAGTCATACACAAACAAGGGTATTCTTGTATCTCGATGTTCCCTTGGTAACAGAGCACCTCTCAAGCTGTGCTCTCGAGGTCATCTGTTACCAAGGAAACCTCTCGATACAAGAATATCCTTGTTGTGTATGACTGCTCATACCCAATCCTCTATGTTGTGAATTGCCTTGGAGTACTATAGTTTGTTAAAAACATATTTTATAAAAATAAGGTTTACAAAAAATCACAGCTCCACTGCTGTAAGCTTGACCCAAAACCAGCACTTGCAGAATCAGTGGCCACAAATGCATCATTGTTACATGGGATAGGAGGCTTTGTAGGAAAAAGGAAAGCAATAAAAATGCAAACAAGAGAGCCATAGAGTCCATAAAACTAGCAAACAAATTAAAAAAAAATTCCTAACTGCAAACAAAGGTAAGGACACCATAGAACTACACCACAAATAAGTAGTTGTAGTAGTAGCAGTAGTAGTAGTAGTGGCAGTAACATGTTTATTATGTAATTATGTTATGTAATTTCAGAAAAAGATATCCCAGTTGAGCTGAGGCTCATTCACAATGGGGTCCCAAGGTACAAAGTTTTCAAATTTTAAAATATTATATACAAGCATACAAATAGTACAAAATCAAGTCCAATAATAACACAATAAATTAGACAACTTGATCATGACTTAATCACAACAAGCTTTAGGTAGCTCAGCAATATTTATAATCCACGTTTTTATAGAGCTCCAGGATATGGTCCTATTTGCGATCTCAACTAAAAAAACAAATAAAAAACACTCTGCACAATTTTATTTTGTTTTGTTTTCATTTTCACTGTAGTTTCCCTTTAGGGCTTTTTCTTAAAACGTTATCTTTTATTACATTTTTTGTTAGTTTGTACTGGTGTTTCAGAAAATAAATCAAGTTTAGGAGCTTTAATGCACTTGATATTAGGTGAATTTTACAATTTCACATTGTTCTCAGTTTAGTCAAGATTTAAGGTGGTAAATGTTGAGTTTCAGATGAACATGCATAGAAACATAGAAGTTGACGGCAGATAAGGACCGAAAGGCCCATCCAGTCCGACCATTTCTTTTTCTACCTTATAAATGTGCCATCGGCGTTTGCTCTGTCAGTGGCCTACCTATTCATACTCATCTGTATTGCTCCCTTATGGCTATCCCATGCCTGTTTGAAGCCCTGCACTGTATTCATAGCCACCACTTCCTGAGGTAGACCATTCCATGCATCCACCACCCTTTCTGTGAAAAAGAATTTCCTCACATTCCCCCTTAATCGGTCTCCCTCTAATCTCATGCTGTGTCCTCTTGTCCTGCTATTTTTCTTATATTTAAACATGTTAGACTCTTTCACCTTGTTAATGCCCTTAAGGTGTTTGAATGTTTTGATCATATCACCTCTCTCCCTCCTTTGCTCAAGGGTATACATATTGAGTTTCGTTAATCTGTCCTCATATGTCTTCTGATGCAGTCCCTGCACCATTGTGGTTGCCCTTCCCTGGACTGACTCAATTTGATTAATGTCCTTGTGAAGGCATGGCCTCCAGTATTACATGCAGTACTCCAGATGGGGACTAACCAGTGTCTTGTAAAGAGGGATGATTACCTCCCTCTTATGACTTGTGATACCCCTACTAATACACATTAACTTTCCCCTAGCCTTACCTACTGCTTTAGAGGTCTGCTTGGGTGATTTCAGGTCATTGGTGATGATGATGCCCAAGTCTCTTTCTTACTTTGTGACTGCCAGCAACTCCCCTCCCAGCCTATAGGTGGCTTCAGGGTTTCTCTTCCCTACATGCATGATCTTTCACTTCTTTGCATTAAATCCCAGTTGCCACTCTTCTGACCATTTTGCTAGTTTATCCAAATCTCTTCTCATTCTGCCCACCCCATCTGGATCATCTACTCTGTTGCAGATCTTGGTGTCATCTGCAAGCAGACAAGCCTTACCCTCTAGTCCATCTGCAATGTCACTAATGAAGATATTGAAGAGGACTGGCCCCAGGACTGATCCCTGAGGAACATATGAATATACGAAACTGCCAGCAGAAACAGGCTGTAATGCTCTATCAAGTATGCTTGAGTGCACAGCTCAATTAATTCCCTGGAGCTGCCCCCCCAACTCCTCCTGGAGTTAACCCCCACCATCCCATTCCCCACCATCCACTTTCCAGTAGTGTGTCCTTCAGTCCTAATACTCTTCGTCACCCTATCCCAACCCCCACCTTAAAATTGGCCATCGTCTTTGCTACCATCACCTCCTCTGACAACTCATTCCACCCCTTCACCACCCTTTCAGTGAAAAAGTGCCTCCTCATTTCCTTCTTGAATCTATCCCCCACTAATTTCAGGCTATGCCCCTTGTTGTGCCCTCCTTTCTTAAGTTAAAGAGGCCCTCTGTACCAACCCTGTTTATGCCCTTAACGTACTTGAAGGTTTCAATCATGTCCCCCCTCTCCCTTCTGTACTCCAGGGAGTACATGTTCAGATCTCTCAGCCTCTCCTCATATGAGCTGCCCCCCCCATGCACTTGGTCATTTTGATTGCCTTCCCCAGGACTCCCTTCAGTAGTTTGATATCCTTCTTCAGGTAAGTGCACCAGAACTGAACACAGTATTGCAGGTGTGCTTTCACTAGTGACCTGTATAGTGGCAGAATAACTTCCCCCCACTACAGGTGATTCCCCTGGTGATGCAGCCCAGCATTTTATTTGCTTTGGTTGCTGTCTTTTGACACTGTGCTGTGTGTTTCATATCACCCCTGACCATTACTCCCAGGTCCTTTTCCTCCTCTGATACTGTCACCTGTATTCCTCTCAGCCAATTACTAGCCTTTGGGTTTCTGACTCCCATGTGCATTACTTTACATTTCTTAGCATTAATGCCCAACTGCCATATGTACAACCATTTCTCCAGCTTAGCCAGGTCCTCCTTAAAATCTGTCTCCCCTCCTCCATGTCCACCCTCCCACAAAGTTTAGTATCATCTGCCGAAATGCAGATCTTGCTACTAACCCCCTCTGCAGTGTCACCTATAAACATGTTGGACAGCACAGGACTGAGTACTGAGCCCTTTGGTAACCCACTGGTTATAGTCCTAGGTTTGGACAGTTACCACCTACCACCACTCTCTGGCTCCTGTCTCTTGACCCACCCCAGCATTTTGAGCCCTAATCCCAGGTCCTCAGCTTGCTGATCAGCCTGCCATGTGGCACTGAGTTGAATGCCTTGCTGAAGTCCAGGTACAGTATGTCCACCACCTGCCCCCTGTCCAGAGACCTTGTCACCCAGTCAAAGAAGTCTATTATGTTGGTTTGACAAGACCTCCCCTGACAAACTCTTGCTGCCTGTCATCCTGGAGACCATTCTCTTCAAGGAAGGATTCCAGCCTTTCTTTTAGAATGGCCTCCATTAACTTACCCACTATGGAGGTTAGCCTAACTAGCCTGTAGTTACCTGGCTCATACTTGGGTCTACTCTTGTGGAGGGGTACCACATGAGCTGTCCTGAAGTCCTGTGGAACACACCCCATCTCCAGCGAGGTGTTAAATAGAGCTGTCAGTGGGGCTGTCATCAGCTTCTGTGAAAATGGAATGGGTAAAACTTTATTTTATGTCCCATAAATGATATCAAATGGTTGTATTTTGCAAGATCTATACAATTTCACAGCTCCATAAAGTTTATGTTAAAACACATTGAAAGAGTAGTAACTTAATAAATATCATACACAAATTAACATTATTATTATTATCACTTATACATCCAGTGGCACTCTGAACTAGCAAACACACAAACATGTAACACACACCAAAGTGGATACAAAAAAAGTATTTATTACAAACACCAGCAGCATATAATTCCCCTGTGCTTTCCTGATGAAGAGGCAGAGTGGGCTCGAGTGTTGAGGAATTGTACGCTGCCGGTGGTTTGTAATTGTAATAAATACTTTTGTGAATCCACTTTGGTGTGCATTGTACATCTGTGTGTTTGCTGTATCTCCTTCTGGCTTGTACAGCTGCATGGGCTTCTGCAAGTATACAGTCCTTTTGTGCTGTTTAAGCACTGAACCAGGGCTGGACAAAATCTGGGAACTCCACTTGCATGAAAGTTTTGTGGAATTCTGTGATTTTTGTAAAATTACCAACACACGGAATCTGTGGAATTCTATGAGATAAATTGATGTAACTGTGGAATTCCAATGTGTACTGTGGAATTCTGCAGAAAATGGCAAAATTCTGCTGTTCACCTTGACTTCTATTTTAAACTGCAGAAAATAATTCCACAGCAGATTCCCGGGTTTACTTATTGGTAAAAGTTTGTAAAGTTTATCAAAACTTTTTGCAGAATTTATTGTAAATAGAATAGGTAATTTCAATAAAATTCTGCTTTCTGAATTTTGATTTTGCACAACAGCACACTAAACTAGGAAAAGCAGCATCTCTATTGATCTGCTAGCAGCCTTTAAGTGACTAGTAATGGACTCCATCTTAGTGTAAAATAAAATAAATAAAGAAACCTCCTTGTTGCAATACGTAAAATTACTCCTTATCCAGAAAATGATTCCTAAAGTATTTTCCATGCAACTGTATCAATAAACAATGCAAGTGATGTTGAGTTTATTTTTGTCAGAAACTGTTTTACCATGAAGTGAGACAATATTCATCTGTACTTGATGCAGAATAATATGATATGTGTTAAGGACTTATGGTATTCATTGTATTAACTATTACATTTTAGTATTATAAAATGGGGCCATGAAAACCCAGTAACCTCTTTGGTCCACACACATCACATGAACATTGATTATTCTCTTACAACCATATAACTAAACCGAACTACATTTTTTTGTACAAACAAAAGCTCAGTTTTAAGCTAGACAGTACACTCCAGGGTGTCCATTTGTAAGGGATTAATGCACTTCACAGGTGGTTGCATCTCTTGCTTACACCAGATGCCTAGCAACCACCTAAGGCATGCATTATTCCTTTATGACTGCACGCCCTGCCATGTATTGACCCTTATGTAACATTCGCCCCTTATTAAATTCTAACTAAAATCTGGGTAGCAGTTATCAAAAATGTAATATGAGTTGACTTTAATAAAATGAAGCTGATTAGACAGACAAGAAGCACAGTCAGGATCTAAATGATGTATGGGGTAAGTAGTTGTTCTACAGTAAGTACGAGAGTGTAACTGTGATGCATAAAACCTGTACATAAAAATCATAGAGCTAGGCAGTTATTAGGGAGAATTATGCTACTTGAGGAAAAGTTTATTATTAGAATCAAGGCCCAATAGCACAGGGAGAATGAAAAGCTGGTTAATAGTATTAAGAACAAATAATGGATATTATAAGTAACAAATGGAATTTCCAGGTGGTAATGCTAGAAATGAAATTAGGCAGGGCAGCACGTGGGTGAAGTGGCAGTGTCAATGCTAGCCAAGCTTATGGCCTGGGTTAGGGAATGAACCCAGGAAGGCCAGCAGGGAGAAGATGGTTTCAGCATTCCATAGGGCACTTGTCTCCTTGGGGTGGGCGTTCATCCACTCCCTTCTGCACTGGCACCACCTGAGGGCTTTTACAGATGGTATAGGCAAAGTGGGGACAGCAGCGTGAGGGGACACCCAGAGGTCTGGGCTGAAAATGAAAACATCTATTGCTTGCTTTGCATCAAGGCAACATGTGGCCACAGCAGGGTGATGATCACTTTTTGCAGACCATCTACACTGATGAGTCTGTAGCCTTTGCACTGGATTCAGTCTACAAATGGGAAGGGGGGGTTGGCACAGCCCTGGCAGTACCACCATGGGGGGAAAGCATAGGTGCTCAACAGAGGCATGGCATGCCCTGAGGATGGCCAGTTAATGGGTAAAATCAACAGTAAAAAAAAAGGTAATGGGATTAAGCAAAACTCAGGCAATCAAATCTGGGAGGCTGAATACATATGAGGCTACTTAGAAGTGTAAAAATAATGTTTATGGCAGCAACACTAGAAATATCTAATATGTTTAATATTATAAAGGTTATAGATGCTAATGAAGAGGTACAGTACTAAGGGATTTACAAGCCCAAAGTAAAGAAACAGCCCAAAGAATTTCTGGATATGAAAATGATTGATTTAACTTCTCTTATGACTATTTGGGGATACCATTTTCTGATATACTGATCTGGCATCAACATCTTCATATGCTTGAAAACAAGATCAGGCTAAAGGAGCTCGGTTTTGGAGGTCGTGTTTGGAGCTGTGGAGTTGTGGATCTGTTCTGTGGGAATCAGCGGACTCAAGCAGGATTATTTGTTTGGAGTAGTCTGGAGGAGACTGGACTGGGGATTTACAGTGCGTTGGAGCGTCTACTGCCTTCTTGTTGTTGATCTACAGTGTTTTGCTGTGACTGCTGCTGCTTTGGTTTTTGACCAGAGCAGGAGTGGCCTCGGTTTCTCCCTGGGAAGCTGGGGGGACTGAGGCTTCTCCTAAGCCACCCTGGGGCTCAGCTGTTGAGCTGACTCTCGAGGTGTCTGCAGCTACTGGTCGTTTACCAGCCAGAGGTGTCTGCCTTTGTTGGTGGATGGGCTGTGGTGTTTGATCGTGATTGCAGTCATTCTTGAACTGCAGATTCGCTCCTGTCTGTGTTGTGGGGATTATTATGAAGAGCTGTTTGTTTTCCCCAGTCTCGATTCGAACTCCTGCTATTTGACCAGGCTGTTGGAAAGGCTATCTCCTCCTCCCTATTTGGTCTCGATTCTGACTCTTGCCTATCTCTGGATCTACTCGAAAATTGACCTTTCTGTTTCCCAGCTCCTGGACACGGGGTGGTGAGATTGTGCTACATTTTTATTTTCAAATGTTTACCCCACTATGTGAGAGTTGGTATTGGGGAATACATAACATTTTTGGACTGTTGCACGTGAGAGGTGCTGCATTGAACTTAATTTTAAAACTTTTGTTTTTTAGTTTAGTATCCAGTTGCATTTGATTACATTGATACAGTGTTACTTTGAATATTTTGATATTTTTATCATGTTTTGTTATTTGGGTTCTTGGGTTGGGTTTTAATTTGTGATAGGGTGGGTTTTATCTTACTTTATTATATTGTTTGTTTTTTCGCTCCCCTCTGTGAGAGAGAGCGGAGGGTGTTTTTATTTATAAGCTTTTATATTATAGGTTTGTTTATTTTGTTTTATATTTGTTTTGTCTAAATGTGTTGGACAGGCGTAGAGACGGTTGGGCATTATTCCCCCACTTGGCTCAAGGAATTATGTCCTTTTGAATGCCCACCATTAACATCCGACATCTATTTTAGATGTCGTGCATTGGGCATTTTGAAGCATGAACGAAAAATGGAGAGCTGGGCCTGGTGGGGGACAGGAAAGGGGAGGACGGATTGGGGTTTTGGGGTCCAGGAGACGCCCTGGGGCGAAATGGGGTCAAGACAGAGGTTATTCTTGTCTTGTACCCATACCCACGGGCTCCAAAATAATTGGACAGGTGCCGAGGTCTTCTCCAACAGCTCATCCCACCTTGGCGGTGTTATGCAATGCCAGATCAATTAAGAACAAGACAGCTATTACTGCTGATCTTATTGGATCATCTGATCTGACTTGCATCACCGAGACCTGGCTGGATGAAAATCCAGGCCCTGTTTTGGCCTTGGCAACTCCAGCCGGGTTCTCGGTGATACACCGTCCAAGGCTGGATCGTAGGGGCGGGGGTGTGGCCATTATGTTTAAATCTGAGCTGGGCCTTGTGGATGTGCCATGTGGAAATACCAGTTCCTTTGAATATATCCTGGGAGAGGGTGCAGGCTGCGGGATTCTCCTCATCTACCGTCCACCAGGTGACGGTGGAGTATTCCTGCAGGAGATTGCAGACTTCATCATCAACCTGGTGCTGAAGTTTCCCAGACTTATACTTCTGGATGACTTCAATGCCTGGGTCGATGATGAATTCTCTCATTTTGGTCAAAATCTACTCCAGCTGATGAATATACTGGGCCTGACACAGGTTGTTACCTCCTCTACCCATATAGGGGGTCATTCACTGGATCTGATTTTTCTCATGGGTATGGAGATCTCTGATTTGGGAGTGGAACCAGTCAGTTGGTCTGACCATTACACCATAAAGTTCTGCTTCAGGGCCCCCTCTAATAGGTCTTCCCCTATAGAGATGGTTCAATACCACCCTTTAAGGGGTGTTAACCCCAATGACCTAACAGCGGTGTTGGATCTATTGAGCTTGTTGGGAGAATGCATGAGTCCAGATGATCTTGTACTGGCCTGTAATAAGGCCGTGGGAGATGCTCTGGACAAAATTGCTCCTGTTCGTGTTCGGCCTCTCACCCTTCATCCTAGGAGCCCATGGTTTGATGGCTCCTTGAGGGAATTAAGGCGAGTCGGCCGAAGGCTGGAGAGAGTCTGGCGGAGATTGGGCCTTGATGCCGACAGGCTTAGATTGATGGCACATTATGATCACTATCAATCAGAAATCACTCGTAAGAAGGCAGAATTCCTGTCCAGAGAGATTTCTGCTGCACAAAATCGACCGGCTCAGCTTTTCCGGATTGTGGACAGACTGTGCAATCCAGTCTGTCTTCAACCCAGAGAAGCTTTTTCTCAGCTAAGATGCTAGGAATTTGCTTGGTTTTTTGTGGATACGGTTGTCGACCTCAGGTCCGGCATCGACCGACCTCTCCTATGGGGGATTGCGATGGTCGATTTGGAAGTGGCTCTGCCTCGGTCTGTCTGGCTAGACTTTCACCAGCCGAATTTGTTGACATTGTGAAGATCATCCAAACTATGCGACCAACTACTTGTAGTTTTGGATCCGGGTCCTACACTGCTGTTAGTAAGTTGTGTAGAAGCCATCTACCCAATCCTTGCAGACATTGTCTGAAATCTTTGGAGAGGGGGGTTTTTCCTGACCCCCTTAAGGAGGTGGTAGTTCGACCACTCCTTAAAAAATCCTCCTTAGATCCTGACTGTCTAGCTAATTACCGGCCTATCTCTAACCTGTCATTTGTTGGTAAGGTTATTGAAAAGGCAGTTGCGTTGCAATTGGATGATCACCTTATATCTCACAATGTCTATGATACTCTCCAGTCTGGCTTCAGAAAAAGGCATAGTACAGAGACTGCCCTTGTCCAGTTATTGGGTGACCTCCTTATGGCCCGGGATCGAAAGGCACGTACCATTCTGGTCCTTCTTGATCTATCGGCTGCATTTGATACTGTAGACCATGGAGTGCTATTGGAATGCCTGCAGGTCTTTTGTGGACTGTCTGGTACAGTCCTCAAATGGTTTCGTTCTTACCTCACAGGCAGATCTCAGAGAGTCGTCACTGGAATTTATTCCTCTGACGCTCACTCTCTGCCTTGTGGGGTACCACAGGGTTCCATTTTAGCCCCATTTTGTTTGCAGTCTACATGCTGCCATTGGGAGAAATCATCAGGCGATACAGTTTGGGTTTTCACTGCTATGCAGATGATACTCAGCTGTATCTGTCCTTTCTCCCAGTCAGGGTGGACGACTCTATACTTAACAACTGCCTTGAAGAGATCAGACTTTGGATGAGTTCCAGCTGGTTGAGACTCAATCCGGACAAGACCGAGGTATTGGTGGTGGATCCAGGTCATCCGGGGATGGGTGGGAGTTGGACAGCCATCAGGTTTATTACTTGGTGGTGTACCGCCTCTACCTCTGATCGGGTGCGCAATCTGGGTGTTATTTTTGATGATGGTCTGACCCTGAAACTCAGGTGTCAGCTGTTGTCAAATCCTCTTTTACTAACTGAGGAATATCGCCTGGTGAAACATCTGATCCCCCGGTGACCTTCCAACATTGATCCACGCCTTGTCACTACTCGCCTTGACTATTGCATCCCTTACCTAGGGCTACCTGGGGTTGATATCCGCCGCCTCCAGCTAGTGCAGAACGCGGCAGCCAGGCTTTTGACTGGTACTTTGAGGACCAGTCATATTACACCTGTGCTTCGTGAACTGCACTGGCTGCCTGGTGAAGGCGGATCACCTTTAAGGTTGGTTTACTAACCTTTAAAGCTCTACACGATCAGGGACCCAGTTACCTGAAAGATCTCCTGATTCCCTATTGCCCCTCCTTCCTCTCCGTCTCCGCCAATGAGGGATTGCTAGAGATTCCAGTCGATTGAAATCATCAGGATCTCATCGTTTGCTTTTAGCACCAACCCTGTGGAATTCTCTACCTCGTTGATTGAGAGAATGCCCAACCGTTGCTAATTTTAAGATTGCCTTAAAAACATATTTATTCGAATTAGCATACTCCTGTTAGTTCTTGGTTAATTTTTAAATGTTTTTAAGATTTGGATTTTATTGATTTAATGTTTGTACAGCGCTTTGAATTTGAAAAGCACTTTATAAATAAAATTGAATTGAATTGAATTGAATTGAATTGAATTGAAAAGATGCTGCGATCTTTAATAGCCACAAAATGGTTCAGTTACAGTTTTAATGATGAGTCAGTTACTGGAAAGATAACAATAAACGCCAATTTAAAATATGCAACTTTATAAGGCTTGGCAATCTGGAGTTTGTTCAATATTTCAAGGCTAGAAACAATTATTACAATGATATACTGTATATATATCTTCTGAAATCTCCTCACTGTAGTCCTGCTATGGGGACAAGTCTTTATTTTAAAAAAAGAAATGATCACCCCCTATTTGCATAAAATTATCACTTCCGCTGACTACAGATTTTTAAAAACGTGTTTGGAAGAACTGAAAAGTACTCAAATAGGATTTCACTCAACTTGCCTGAAATTTATTGACGAAATTCTGCTCCCTGCAGGTTTAGGTTATCTCCTGAATAAAGTGTGCTCATAGTATACTGTTAGAATGATAACTGAATTTTATCACCACAGTCAGGGCACTGCAATAAGGGCAACGATGACGGGGAGATCTTGATTTTATATCGCCCCTTGGCCATGCTACCCTGTGCACCCACACAATTTCTGCCCCCTCTTGGGTATGCCCAACCCAGAGGAGGTTATATATAGTTGTGGGCTGTATGGGGGGGTAAAACATAACTATTTTCCAGGTTGGGGCTTTGGCACCCTCTGTCCCAGGAGCCGCAACACCTGCCACAGACATGCCAGGTGGCATATTGCTTGCACTCATATCAGTGTCAACAAATGACTGTGACACCAAAATGGGTGAACCCCTCATCTCCTCACAAAATATTAAGAGTACAAGTAAAACAACGTTCTAGGTACATATCAAAACAACAAGACATATCAGATAGCACAAAATCTAAAATTTTGTTAGGGTTGATAAATAATAAAAGAAAATACATAGAAGGGAAAAATATTTAGATATTTTACATGCTCTGAATGAAAGAAGGTTGATGATATCATTTTTTGTTTGGAAATTTTTATCTCTTCTCATTTTCTCTTTTTTTTTGTTTGTTTTTGTTTTTCTATGCAGATGATACAGTTATTTTCTCTAGTCACCCTGAATCCCTTATGCTTGAACAATGCCTGCAAAATAGCTTTACACAAATTGAGTCCTGGTTCTCCTTTCATAAACTTATCATCAATTACAAACACACCAAAGTAATGCTGCTTGCATACCACCAGAATAAACGTAAAGTAGTGTCACTAAACATCCAAAATAGTCAGCTCTCATCACTTGAGCAGTTTAGGAGTTTTAAATACCTCGGGATCACTTTAGACTCCTCCCTCTCCTACCAAGAACATATTAATCTGGTTTACAAAGCAGTAAACACCAGAATCGGCCTCATCTGCAGGCATAGGAGCTGCCTAACAAACGACACCCTCCACCTAGCTGTCACTAGTTCTGTTCTATCACTAGTAGATTATGATATAGTAATCTATGGATCTGCATCTGACACTGCTCTTAAAAAAATTACGCTCTCCCTCAATAAAGCATGTCACCTCATAACAGGAGCACCAAAGCTAATCCATATCTGCAATATTCACAGTCAAGTAAACTAGATAAACTTTGAGGGTAGGCTTGGCTATCACACCTGTCTGTTGGCCAAGAAGCTTACCACCTCATTCTCCCCTTCCTCAATCCAACAGCTTATCTCCCCTGCCCCTACCCCTCATTCTACTAGAAGCTCTGATAAGGCCTTTTATCTAGTCCCTTTCTGTAAGACATCCCTAGGGCAGCTAGCGTTGTTCAACAGGGCCCCTGTTCTGCTCCAAGGCCTGCCTCCTCTGGTTTCCCCTACAGTTAAATTGGGCCTCTTTAAAACTAGACTTCACCAGCACCTACTCTCTGTGAATAGCTGTGACTGCTCCTAGCTTTTACTGGTCAGTCTGGGACTGCTCATGGCTTGTCCCTCAATTTCCCCCTGCTTCTCCCTGCCTTATCTTGGTCTAATTTCTCCCTCTCCACTCTGTTCCTCATCTGCCCTTTACTCATCCTTTACCTGCATTCTTTCCTATTCCTCGTTCTCTACACCTTACACCCCTCTGCTCAGCTTTTCTCCTTATCTCTCCCCCAGCTGTCTCACAACTCTTCTTAACTGACTTCCTTCTGGGTCTCCCTTTCTTTTCTTTAATTTCCTACCTGTTTACTCAGTTAGCTAGTACTGCCTGCACAATGTTTGTTTCATTATCATGTACTCCACCCTCAGTTATGATGCACTTATGTATAATGCACTGCATTACTTGTATACTCCTATCCAGCGTATTACGTACTGTACTAATTTCCTGCAGTGTTTTGTATCCTGTCTGTTTTCAATCTACTCACCATGTTTGTTTCTTTGTCATGCCCACCACCCTCATTTATGATACACTTTTGTATAATGTATTGTATTATTAGTATAATTGTATCCTATTTACAATGTACTGTATTAATCTCCTGTTTTTTTTTTGTAACCTGTCTGTTTGTAAATCTGATGTGGAGCCTTTGCAAAAGAGTTTTTGACTCAAAGGGTTGTAATTCCAAGACTTCAATAAATAAATAAACAAAAGAGAAATTGAGTCACTTCTCTTACGTACATGTGCAGTCTTAACCAGACACATGATTTACTGTAAGACATGTTGTTAATAGGCACTTTTTAAATGTTTCAGATCAAACAATATAGAATAATATATGGGGTGGTGTGTGTAATGAGAAGTTTACACACACCCGAGGGGTTAGATGTTCATAAACCCCGAGATCGAAGCTCGAGGGGTTTATGTTAGCATCTAACCCCGAGGTTGTGTGCAAACACCTAGTTTAAACACTCTACCCCATATTTTATTTTATATAATTGCTGGGTTTTCCTTTTTCACCTCAGCAATTATATAAAATAAAGACTTTCCAGTGTATTCTTGGTTCACTTTTGTTTTAGTCTGCTGAGATTTGCCATATTTTAAAATGTTTTTTCCTCCATTTCAGCAGATTTTTGTGTGTTTTCATTGTGGGTGAAAATAGAAAAGAACTTACTGATGACTTCTTCTGGCTTTTTTGTTTCGGGCGACATGGAAGCGGTGAGTGGTCTTGACTAGTCGCGCTGCTGCGTGAGCATGCACACAGCAAGGGAAATTTTGCCTGTTTGCCATTATAAACACTCCTTTATAATGGCAAATTATGCCACGGTTTCCCTATGGGAAAAAGGGGGAGCTGGTTAGTATTAATAAGATATCTCCTGGGTCAACTGTGCCTTCCCAGCGAAGACCTGATTAACTGGTTTCTGCTGTCAAGGTCAGTATATGTCCTGAGAAAGCTCACCTATTTTCTAAAACAGGGTAAGATATTGGTCTTAAGGGTAGAGTCTAATTTAGATATGAAGTCTCTAAATCTGCGTAGAGAATTTTAAAAATTAGATGATGTATTTAAGATAGAACTACAGTATTTAATGGCTCATATAAGAGTTCAGTTCCCTCATACTATTTGTCTTTTTGGGGTACTATGGATAGCTGACAGCTGTAAAGCAGTTATAGCCAGCAACATGAATAGTAAATTGAAAAACTAAATTTTAGGGTTTGTCTTGATTTTTACCTGAAAATCATGGAATGTGCTAATGTATAGCCTTCTGTCATGGATTAATCTATTTCATTTTGATGAGAATAGGGGGCAATCAACATTTTAAGCTCTTTGACCATCTTTTTTTGAGATTAGAGAAAACTGTTTTTGTTTCCTCTAATGCAATCAAAGTAAACAGACCCTTAACTGAGGTCATGAGTAACTGCTCTAATTTGCATGCTGCCTAACTGTAGCATTTTCTATTGTCCCCTCTTCTCACAATTCAATATAATCTATACTTCCTGTAGTGAATAATTTGCCCATTTTGTAAAATAATGCTATGTTATTGAACCATCATTCCAGAACCCTTCTTAAATATAATTTGGTCTTGGATTTAAATTGTATTGATGCAGTTAGTTATACTGTTATTACGGTTGGAAACAATGAGCTATGAGAACTGTTTTATAAGGTGTATTTAAAAGTTTTTTTTATGTTTGTGTATATGGTATATGTTTGTTTGTATGTATGTAATTGAAATGGCTTTTATGCCTGTGAGATAAACTTTTTTTTAACATGTAAAATGTTATTGTTATTCCATTTTACATAGAGCTGCATCACAATTACCATACAGAGAAACAGAAAATTTGTACAAACAGATATGGATCACTCAAAGAAAGCTATCTCACGTGACATGTGCAATTAGATCTTAAACACAATGAGATGAACACTATCATGTCAGGTCATAAGTTAAACTACCATCCAGAGATTAGAAGCATTATAAATAGCATACTAAACATCCGTCCACTAGTTAACTAGAGTTAATGAACTCAGTAGACAGGTTTGCTGCGAATGCTTCTAGAAGGGTGTAGGAGGGGTTACTCTGAGGTAAATGAATCAGAGGGGGGGGTGGCCAGCAGCGGGGTTGGTGTTGAGCATAAATGCGACTGTAAGTATGCACCCCATTTATTCCAGAACTTTGCAGGTGTCCCAGCTGGGAGTATGAGAGCCTTTCAAGTGTAGCACCCTGTGCTAGGGCCGATCTCCATGCCGTCAGGGGAATGGGGAGCAGTTTCCTCCAGTGCATCAAGATAACTCATTTTACCTTGAGCAGGGCCACTAGAATCCACTTTTGGAGAGGGGATGGCAACCCACCCAGTGAAGTAGGATCACCAAGAAGTAACATTAAATTAGGGCTCCCAATACAATGGCTGACAACCTTAGAGTAGTCTTCAAATACTGCACTTCAGAAGGGAGTGAGATTTGGACATAGCCAGAGGATGTGCAGAACATTGGCAAAGGGTTGTTGGCACCTCCAGCAAGTGACCTGAGAGAGTAGACCCATAGATTGCAAGACCATAGGGATCCTGTACCATCTGAGTAATATCATCAGTTGGATACTCTGATGTTTGGCATCCCGGTAAGCAGTGTGTGTGCCATTTTGAGGCATTGGCTCCAGGTGTCATGAGAGAGAGACATCCCAAGATCGGCCTCCCACTTTCTCTTGCAGTACTCATTTGGGTCAGGCTGAGCATGCCGCATGATCCTGTAGAACCCACCTGCAAGGCCCTGCTGGGAGGCTGCCTTGTGAAGACAGCGTAGCCAGAGCCACTTCTGGTCCACTGAGACTTGGGCTTGGTATGACCTGATGGCACTGCAGATTTGCAGGAATTTCCAGAAATCCTTGTTGGAAAGTAGGTAGCATGCCCTCAGTTGCTCAAAGGACATCAGAGTGGTGGTCCCAGGAATATAGAGATCTTGGAGAACCCTGATGCCACAGGCATCCCAGTCAGACCAGCATACTGGCCAGTTGTCAATGGGTATATATTTATTGCACCATAAAGGGGCATATTCTAATGGGGGACTCCTGGCTTTGGGCTGTGTGTGCGAAAGAGACGTGCATCTTGTCCATGCCCTCGCTGTCTCTGACATAACTGGAGTAATACTCTTAGCCAGTGAGGAGGTAGAAACAAGAAGAGACCAGAGCGGCACCTCCTTCATCAGGCTCTGTTCTAATTTAACCCACACATGTGGTGGTGGGGGGACAAACCATGAGTTTGTGTGAGCTGCCACGTAGGCCACCTGGTATCCCTGAAGTCATGGGAGCCCCATGCCTCCAGAGGACCAATGTGCCAGCAATTTTGCTCTCCCCCATCTAGGCGACTTACCTTCCCAAAGCAGAGATGAGACAAGTTTATTTAGTGACTGAAAAAGTCAAGGGGAGAGCCAAATAGGAAGATTATTGAATAGATATGAAAGTCTGGGAAGGGCAAACATCTTAAGAGCCTCCACTTTACTGCAGAATGAGAGGTGAAGCTTACTCTATCTGTCAAATTCTGCTGTAAGACAGGTGAGGAGGGGATAAAAATTGGCACTCTCAATATCACGCCACCTGGTAGGGATTGTTACTCCCAGGTATGAAAAACTCTGGGATGCCCAGAAGATCTCTGTCCCAGCCAAGCAGTCTTTGATGCCGGCCTTGTTCAAGGGGGCCAAGACAGTTTTCTTTTGATTGACCATACGGTTGGAGAGGTCCGAGAAGTCTTGCAACAATGCCAGGGCCTTGGGCAGGGAGAGCTCAGGGTGGGTGAGAGTCAATAGGAGTTCATCCGCATAGGCATTTATCAGATAGGACTGACCATTAATTTCAATGCCTGTGATATCTTTAGATCATATCAGATTCCTAATTAGTGGGTCTAGGGCAATCAGGAAGAGTATCAGGAAAAGAGGGCATCCTTGGCGGGTGCCCCTGTGTAGTTTGAAAGGGGAAGATATGTCCTTATTTGTCAGTATCCTGGCCAGAGAAGAATGGTATAAGGTGGAGACCCAACCCTGGAAGTGCAGACTAAAGCCATAGAGCTTCATCACTTTGTGCAGGGAACCCAATTCCACAGAGTCAAAGGCTTTGGAAAAGCCAATTGCAAGGGCTACCATTGGCTTGGAGGAATGTGAAGCCAGCCACTTAAGATTGAGGACTTGCCTGAGGTTATCTGCTTCAGACTTCCCCTTAGTAAATCCTGCCTGGGAGGGGTGCACTAGAGATGGGAGGACTGAGATCAATCAATTGGCGAAAATTTTTGCCTCTATTTCGGTGTCTACCGACAGGAGCAAAATGGGGCAGAAGTTGGCGCAGTCCAGAGGATCATTGGATTTTGGGGGAGTAAGGTGACCAGAGCCTCCCTCATAGTTAGAGGAAGGGAATTGCGCATGTGAGGCTCCTGTAGTGCCTTTAACAGGGGGGATGAGATCTCATCTAGCAGAAGCTGGTACAGCTCTGCAGTAATCCCGTCAGGCCCAGGAGCTTTCCCCTTGGCCATCTGCAGGAAGGCCAATCACAGCTCCTTAATTGTAAAGGACTTTTCCAGCCATTCTAATGAGTCTTGAGAAATCTGGGGAAGTTCTGCTGAGGTGCAGAACTCTCGAAGTGCTGTAGACAAACTATCGCACATACAGAGGCCCGAGAGCGATACAGTGATTGGTAAAATAGGCTCGTGACCTTATTAATACCTTTGGAGTCTGAGACAATCGAGCCAGAGGAGTCTCTCAGCGCATGAATTCTTGAGGTAGCTTGTTGTTTTTGGAGTTGATGAGCTAATAGCTTACCACCCTTGTCACCTCCCTCCCAATATATGTGCTTGGTTCTGAGGAGATGCCACTCAGCTCATCTCTGGAGTAAGCAGTTGATCCAATACTTGAGACCTGTGATGGAAGCGACCAGAGGGTTATTTTATAAGCCATGGGTGATGTCTTGAACTGAGCTTCCAGGGTACAGAACTCAGCCTGGAGGCTGTCGAGTTCTTCCCTCCAAGCCTTGTTTTTTTTGCAGCTGAATAGGAGATGATCCTGCCTCTTAACACTGCGTTAAAGGCCTCCCATACTGTGCTCGAGCTTACCTCCCCATCCGGATTATTTAGAAAGTATGCCTTGGCTTCTTCCTTAATAACTGCCTGGAATTCTTTATCTTGCATCAGGAGGGGGTTACACTGCCACCTTGTAGTTTTGGGGCTCTGTCCAGTGAGGAGATCATTTAAAAGGATGGGAGCATGATGTGATATTACCAGATTTCCTATTTGGAGTCACTGACCCCATGAGCAGCCATGCAGTTGGCTAGCCAGAAATCTATGTGGCTGTAAGAAGTGTGCACTGGCAAGAAGAAAGTGTAATCCCTGTCATTAGGGTTGTCTCTCCACCATGGGTCAGTAAGGCCCCACTCCTCAATTAGTTCTTGCAGTGCCACCCTGGCCTTAAGGTATGTTTGGGGGGTAGGTTAAGTCTTGTCTAAAAATATGTCCAGTACACGGTTAAAGTCCCCACCAAGTATAACTGGTAGAGTGGGACAATCTTTGGTGAGAGACGTGAGAGCCTGGTCAACTCCCGTTCATGCGTCCACCAACTCTATGTTTGGACCGAAGAGATTAGCAATCACAATGTGGCCCCCCCATATGAGAAAAACAAGCTACCACCCATCTGCCCTGAGTGTCAGCTTTAACCTTCTCCACAGTCCAGGGGCACGCCAGTATAGCCACCCCCTAGATTTGGTAGGGTCTGAGCTAGCCAGAACCCTGCTTACCCACATCTTTTGAAGCCACATGATTGTCTTGGCCATGAGGTGGGTCTCCTGGAGAAGCACTATGTCTGCCCTAAGAGATTGTAGATGTTGTAAAACCTTTGTCGACTTTACCAGATGCTTCAGACTTTTGACATTCCAGGAGATTCATCTCATGGTACTGGGTCTGGCAGCGGACATCACTGATATGATATAGGAGAGCAAAGGCACCTACCTGAGAGCTGGACCCTCCGGGGGGGGGGAGAGAGGGGAGTTACCCTATCCTTATATAAGCCAAGGAGGTATGGATCTTCCCACTCCTTGAGTATCTAGGTCAGCAGCAAACGTCAGTGATGCAGTAATATACAGAAGTACTTAGTGAGGAATAAAACTGTTTGAAAATAGAGAAAACACAACAATAATGTGAGATACAATGCAAATAGTAGCACTAGATAATCACTGAAATAGTACCGTAATAGTTGTCAATAACCATGAATTTGTGTAACCACTAAGGGTGAGGATATAAGCACGTTTAGGGTCACCCAGAAAACACAGGCAAACCCGAGCAACGTTTGCTCACAGCACCCTATGGGGTTAGCAAGAGAGTCAGAAAACCAGCAGGGATCCATCCCTACCTGGTTCTGCACATCCTAATAGGTGATCCCGAGTGAATTAGGTGAAGGGGGAGGGAGTGGAGAAGGAAAAAAGGAGGCAGAGAAGTAGAAGGGTGAGTAATGGGGAGCAGGAAGGGGGGAGGAGGGGAGGAAGGAACCCGATCTGCCATCCACCAGGGCAAGTACGCCCTGAAAGAGGGTGTTGAACTTTTCCAGGACCAGATATCTAACATAAAGGAGGGATTGGCAAGTATACCAGCCAGCCATCAGGGCAGAGTATGTATAGTGTGATGGTCCACAAGTGGTGCTTACCATCCCAGGGACCATCCTAGACTAGTTAATAATTGGGGGGGAGAGGATAGTGGAGAACCAGGCATAAGTACTCTATAACAGCTCAGCAGGATAGAGAGAAGAGAGCCTGGCACATCTAATCCCTACCCACAATGTTGGGAGAGGAAGTATAAAACTTTGGCAAACCACCAGGGGCAGTCACGGCAGGGACAAGACTAAGGATACCTTTGGCATCAAGAAACCCCACCCCATGTGCCCATTTCTGCCACCCTGGGGGAGGGAATTAGCATTCTCTTGTCATTTTCTGGAAAATACAGCCCTTATCCCCCCTATAAGCCAGTAGTTAGGGGGAGGCTCCATAGCCCTTATTAGACCGCATATCTCAATATACATAAAAACAACAGTAAGTGGAAATACTGAACCCTGCACAGTCCAAGTCAAGTCAGCCTTCTGGCCCCGCAGGAGCAATACTGGAGGGAGAGGAATCCTGAGATGCTCACTGTGGGAGGTCCTTTACTACAGCTGCTACAAACAAGATACATTATGTCCAGGTCTAACAGGAAGGGGCGCACACTCCGCTTCTTCTTCTGTCATAAGATCTGATTCAGCTGCCCAGTCTAGCTGGGCAGTAGTGTCCTTGTCTTATGAATTCATTTCCTTGTGCAACTGCTCATCCTCGTCAGACGGATTACCACCTTTGAGTAACTTGGCCGTGGGGAAGCGGCTGTCTGTTGCTCGACCTGCCTCCTCTAATTCATGGCCCTCTGTTTAGATCTGTTTGGTCAGGAAGTTGGTAGTGGTTCAGAAACTGGCTCAAGTGCATTAGGAAGTGCTTGAGGAGGTTGATCACTAGTGGAAGGAGAGTCTGAGAAAGACAGATGATTTTTTTTGCCTGGTCTGGGTGGCATAGTTGCTTGCTGGACATTTCTGCCAGAAATGGGCTCCCCATGCATCTGTCTCCCCTTATTCTGGTTCCTCCTCCTCCTCCTTTGGGCCCGCCCTTCTGGTACCCAGAGCAGCCTGGGAGAGGTTGTCTTTTGCAGGATATTGGGCCAATATTTGGCTAGCCAGTCCTCCACCTCCTGGGGATGTTGTGCAAGTGTCTCCCTTCCATTCTTAACTACTTAGAGGGAGGTAAGCCATTTAAAATTATATTGGAAGCCATGTTCTTGGACTAACTTTTTAATAGGAAGAAAGGCTTTGTACCTAAAAGCCACCTCATGGGAATAATCCCCAAAAAAGCAGATCTTTAAGCCCTTCCATGAAATGTCCCCCAGGTCCCTGGCCACTTTCAAAATCTGTTCTTTAACGGAGTATCACAAGATGTATGTTATGATGGGCAGAGGTGGAAGAGATGTGTGTGGGTCCAATTTAGAGAAGAGCCTGTGAGCCCATTCCACCTCTACGGGGCCCCTCTAGCGCTCTCCTAATGACTTAGGTAACAGATAATTTAGGAAGTTTTCCATGCTAGGACCCTCCGCACCCTCAGGGACATCGAGGATCCGAATATTGTTCCAGCGTCCCTTGGTCTCCTGATCCTCAGCCCTCTCCCATAGCCTCACCAGCTTCTGCTCATGCTCTTGGAGGTGCCGCCATACCTGGCTATGACTGCTGTCCAGGTCATCAGCGTGCTGTTCCACCACATTCATTCTGTCCCAGTGAGGGCGGCGCTGATTCCACCTACCCGGCTCAGCAGCACCTCTAGCATTTTAGTAATTTGTGTGAGAGAGTCACCAACTTGTGGCTGCTGAAGAGGCTGGTCGAGGACAGAGACTGGAGTGGTGATGGCTTGCAGGGAGTGTGATTCAGCCATAAGTCTACCAGAAAGGTTTCTAATAAGGATACCATTGCCCGTGGATAGAGAGGGCAGAATACTTTGAGAAGGATGGCGCCCTGCCCGAAGATTCAACCGATGCCCCGCAAGCTCGAACGTGAGTGTAGGTGCCTGAGGCCATAGTCTATGTGGCCTACTGTTAAAGGCGCTCGTGACGGGACACGCTGGTGGCTCACAGCTAAAAAACCTGATCTGGAGAGAAAAGAAATGACATAGGCAGTCAGGGGGAAGCTACTTAATATTGCCCCAACATAGGAGCGAGGGGAGCGCACAGATCACATTAGATGCCCGCAGATTGTACCCGGTGTGGTACAGAGCTAGGGTATTTAAGCTGCCATCTTGTCTTCACACAGGCCATGCCCCCTACGAGATAAACTTTCAACTAACAATCAGTAATGAGGAAGATCACGTGATTAACGATAGACTATTCCATAGAAAAAACTATTTACCACTTTCTTTATTGTTGATGCTTGGTAATGTCCTGGATACAGTTGCTTTTAAACAACGGAGCAATTATTATAACTAAATTAATATTTAGCCCATAACAATCTGAGTTTAGAACAAGTCATAACATTGTTATGTCTTGCAAGAATTAGCAATGAAATTCACACAAGTACTGTACCGGGAAGGGTTTGCTAGCAAGAAATATGTTTGAGGATTTGCCTCACTGTTGATCATAATTTACTACTATCACAACTCAATCATTTAAGCTTTACTAGTTCTGCTCTCTCCTGGTACAGCTCCTAAATGATTGGGTCCAGATATACAAAACTTTGTGCTGGGTGCAAACCATTTACGCCAGGTTTGCATGGGTCCCCTATATTCAAAAGGCCAAATAGTGTGGGCAAATTGCATTAGTGCTGGACAAAAGTATAATGTATGCGATGTGCAAAGAGAGGGGGCGTGTACATGAATACAGATGCTATGCTATATTCAGTGCATTAGTGCCATGCAAAGTGTGTGTGCGTGACTTTGTGCGACACTTTGAGTGGTGCATATTATTGCCCAGGAAAAGGTAATCTTAACTCTGGGAAAACCAAGGATGAGGGGCCTGGACACAGCAGCAACAGGGAACAAGGCTGTATGCAGCCAGTGAGGAGACAATGTGGGCGGTCGGCCACCCTGGGCCACTCCATATGCACAGACACCCAAACTATGGAATACAGTGCAGTAATATTGCTTAGAAGCCAACCATCCTGTCATTGATAGAACTGAGCTGAAACTGCACCTGCAGCAGAAATGGTTTGCAATGTGACACTATGTTGCACATTGTGAATTGTGTGTTGCTGTTAATTGTATGTATTTAGTGTACTCTATATCATCTCAGCTGCACATGTAGTGGCTCTGGGTGGTTACTGACAATGTGCCTTGGTCCAGTGTGTTTACTCGGAAAACAAGGTGATACATAAACATAGAGAGAAACCAGACATGGAAGAAACATGCTGAACGCGGATGGCACCTCCTATGTTGCCATTATCTGGCACCAGTCCCAACCATGCCAGGCATTATTGGGTGACCCAGTGCCCAGTGGACACCATGGCGGTGTGTCCATACAGTACACACCTCCGGGCCCCCCAATGGGGTACACCAGTACAATCCAGCACACACATGTAGCACATGGAGGGTGTCGAAGGGAGGGTGTACAGATGGCCTGGCTGCACCACATACTGGGTGCTGCTACAAGGCTGGGACCATCCAGGCAGTGTCAATGGTCCAGTATAGGGAATACCCCAACACCAGTGTGCCTGTCTGATGGTATGTGCCCCCCTGGGCCACATACTGCACATCTGTACAGACACTACAGCACACACAGCCATCCATGTGTATGTCATTGTGAGTATCCCATGCCAGCGGTGTAGCATCTGTGGGTCACACGACAGCATGACAGTAATGTCCACGGTCAGAACACACCTACCAGATGGGTCTGTCACTGTGTGGAGTGCAGCAGCCATTGATGCCCTTCACACCATAGGCATTACTCTGTTCCTCACACTACCAGCCACCTTGTTACTGTAGCATCTGCTATGCACTGTAGTAAGAACTACAGTTTGACTATTGCATGCTGCAGCACCACCACCTGTGCCTGTGCTGTCTAGTCCCCTGGGGCACAATAGTCTATGCAGTTGTGTACAAACCTAGCCTGCAGCTACCACCATGCTCTTCCCAACTTGCCTACAGGTGGAGCTGTGAGCAGACCCAGCCTGCCCCTGTCCTTTCAGACTGACCTACAGATGGAGTTGTGAGCAGACCCAGCATGCCCCTGTACTTTTAGACTGACCTACAGGTGGAGCTGTGGGACCCGGCAGTAGCGCTGGGCAATCTACTTGCAAATCAGGCCATACTGAGATGCTAATATGGATGTTTGCCCATGGACTGCCTAAGTAGGTTAATTTGCATGTCACTTTTGAATACAGCAAATGTTTGCTCCGGGCAAACGTCCTAGCACCAGGCAAACTTGTTAGTGCTGCACAAATGCATTCACACCATGCAAACCTGTCTGAACCGTAACACAGTCCAGCAGTATTTGGCCTACACTATTGTTTGCAGCTTTAGTGCATCCACTTTTTTGCTAGCATACACATTGCCCACATAGTTCACCTTTACCTTCTCCATGTCTGTGTGCACTGGGCTGCTTTTGTAGTTCACACTTCCCGGATGCTATATTCAGAGCTGTCATATTTGCTGGGCTGTTACTGCACTGCACTCCCAGCCCTGTTTGCATGGCTTCATTTGCACACTATATTTAGCTGCTTTGGCCCGGGGCTGATCCTTTGAATATAACATGCAAGTGGTTCCAGGCTAATTTAACATACTGCACAGTACTAACTTTGCAACAGGGCTAAATTTTGAATATCTGGCCCCAGATGCAGTATGTTCAGATTTTGAAATACAAACCATTGTGTTTGCTATTAATTCACTGTATTCTGTGCCTCAGAGGTCAGTCTTAGATTCCCACATATTCTTTGTTGTTACAAAGGATTTGAAAACAGTTTGCATATTTTCCTCAATTCATATAGCACAGTATTTTATGTCTGTGAGTTGCCCACATCGGACATTCAATCAAAACGTCAGCTAGACTTTGTGACTCCTAATTAACAGGTTAAGCTATATGACAATCGGCTTTTTTAAATAAATCAAGGCGAAACCATCTCGGTGAATTTGGAACCAAACAAAATAAATCAGTTAGATATGACAACATCCTGAAACTTTTTTCCCCCAAGAAATTGTGTGTATTGATTCTGTGAATTATTACAATATTTGTGTGTCTGACTTAGCCAAAGTTTAGAATTTGGTTGTCATGTTGACATACAAATGTTATCCACACTTCATAGTAGGTTGGGGATAGCTTTATAAATAACAGCATTGCTTATCAGTAACTGTCACAATGCAAACTGTACATCATGTGTTCCTTCACATTATATTATATATGTCTACTACCTGTTTCATTAAAATTACAAAAGGTTGTTTGCAATGTATTCATCCAATAAGTTTGCTGTTTGGTGCAGTTATCATAGCCATCATTGTCTAATGTATGTAGTAGTAGTAATATGCCCTTAGGCTGCCGCCGACAAGATATCTTGTCCTAAAAACCTATGCGTTTGAAATCTTTCCGCAGCCTAAGGATTTAATTCATGAAAAGCACCATTGATTAGAAACTATTTATCCATAGAAACATAGTCATTGTCAGAAGATAAATATCAATAGTCCATCCAGACTGTCCAGAAAAATGTGTTACCTTACCCCTGACCTACCATCTTATATGGCTATTTAGCCATAACACCTACCCCAAGCCACTCCCATTCCCCCTGCCCCCCTCACCTCCCTAATTTCTCCTTTTGGACATAACAGTCCCTTATACCTATCCCACACATTTTTAAATCCATTTACAGTCCCTCCCCCACCACCTCCACTAGCAATCTGTTTCTCTCGGCAAAGTAGAATTTTCTCACATCTGTTCTGAAGTTCCCACCAACAAGCCTCTATTCATGTCCTCTCTTTACTGTGTTACTGTTCCTGGTGAACAGGTCCTCCTTACTGTTTAATAAGTCCCCTCTGGTACTCATACATCCCTATCATGTTGCCCCTGTCCCCTCCTGGCCCCTAGCGGTTACGTGTTAAGGGCCGTCATCTGCTCCTCATGCAATCTGCTCGGTTGGCTTTGGATCAGCCTGGTGGCATTGTGCTGCACCCTCTCCAGCCTACCCCTGATCTTTCTCAGGTGCAGACTCCAGAACTGAGTATAGTAGTCCAAGTGTTGCCTCAGCAGGGACC
This sequence comes from Neoceratodus forsteri, assembly GCA_016271365.2. Classification (NCBI taxonomy): domain Eukaryota; kingdom Metazoa; phylum Chordata; order Ceratodontiformes; family Ceratodontidae; genus Neoceratodus; species Neoceratodus forsteri. Next base: position 796,348,569 of record CM057459.1, on the reverse strand, counting down.
TGTAAAAGGGCAATATCACCTCATTCCTCCTACTGTCAAACTCTCTCCCAGTGCAACCTAACATCCTTGTTGCTTTGGTGTATGCTTTGCTGCACTGATTGGATTGTTATAGGGAGATGATGACCCCAGGTCCCTTTCCTCAGATGTTGTGGCTAACCTAACCTCTCTAGTACAGTACTCTGCACCAGTACAGGGTCATAAAGTCACACACAAAAGCAGTGTAGCAATTTACCGCGCTGCCAATACAGCAGGAACATTGCCAGCACTCGGCCATATCACGAAAAGTAAATATTGGCGAACAACTTCAGAAAACCTTTATTTTTTGCAGGGGTCTCTGCCCCTGCACCCCCGTTACAGGAGGGTGTGCCCCAACCCCCCCCCGATTTATATAATCAACTCGGGGGAGGGAGTACAACACAGGGATGAGGAGAAACACAGGTGGGGGAAACCTATCACACAAAGTGCAAAAACCAAAAAAGCAGTCAAATACTCCATTGATCTGGGACTGGGATTCAAGACCCAGTCCATAAAGGCACCACTTTCCTTGTTGTTAGCAGCTCATCCCTCTGAGCCATGGCAGCTACTAGGCAAACCTCCCTACCAGCAGAGATCTTATCCTCTGCGTCACTGGCTGTTCAACCAAGAGCAACAGGGTATAAAACCACACTTGCAACATTTCATCCTTTTGCGGTTTTGTACCATGTCACTATATCCCCCTCCACACTGTGTGTGGTGCGCGGTTTTGACTACACAATTCTGTATGCGGCATATTGTCCCGGTACATTCTGCACCTGAATTATTTTTCCTAATGTGCATTATTTTGCACTGTTTGGCACTGAATTGAAATTTCCATATTGTGGGCCATCTCTCCAATGCCTCAAAGTCCCTCTTTAGCACCCTCACCCTGTCCTCACTGTCTACTCTGCTGCATAGTCTTGTGTCATTCACAGAGAATCATCTTGCCCTGGATGGCCTCCACTATGTCTCTAATGAAAATAATGAACAGTACTAGTTCCAGGACTGATCCCGGCAGCATCCCACTTGTACTTCCATCCTCTGACTTGACCCTGTTTACTACCACCCTCTATTTTCTCCCCATGTCAGTTTCTAATGTTTAATTTTAATTTTTCCCCACTCCGAGATCCTCTAGCTTCTTCTGCAGCCTCCCATTCTATACTGAATTGAAGGCCTTGCTGAAATAGAAGTAGAGGAAATGTACTGCCTGCCCCGTATCTACCGCCCATGTGACCCAGTCACATAACTCTAATAGACTGGTCTGGCATGATCTTCCCACCGTGAATCTATGTTGCTTGTAGTCCTTCAGCTCATTAGCCTCTAAGTAATCTATTATGCTTTCTTTGTCTATGGTCTCCAACTTCTTCTATATAATGAGGTAAGACTCACTGGCCTGTAGTTTTCTGGAGCTTTCATTCCCCCCCCCCCATGAAGTGGAACAAAACCCACAGATCTCCAGTCCTACAGCACCTCACCTATCTCCACTGAGCATCTGAACAGCTCATGCAGGGGCTCAGCTAGTTCTGATTCTAATTCTCTGAGCACCCAAAGACATCAGCCATCTGATTCTGGTGCCTTATCTTCTTTAAGGGCTGTAAGCCCCATCGTCACTCTGGTGACTGGGACCACTACTTGCCCCATTTCTTATACCCCACCCTTGCGGAAGCCTTTATATTGCTTTCCAGTAAAGGTCCCTCATCCTCCACCATGAATACAGAGCTGAGGTAACTGCTCAAAATATTTGCTTTATGACTGTCATCCTCCTCCCCATCAGATAGCTTAACAATTCCCCTTTTTGACTTCCTTGTTCCCTAATATACCTAAAACATCTTCCCCTTTAATGCCCACAGCTATGTGTAGCTCTGCATCTGTTTTTGCCCTTCTGACCACCCCTTTGCCTCTTTCAACTTTCTGTGATATTCCTCCCATTCATTCTCCCCTTGTCTTTCCTTATGTCTCTTTAAGGACATTCTCTTGGCCCTCACACCCTCTTCTACCTCCCTGGAAAACCATATAGATCCCTTGTATTTATTCTTCTTAGCGACTTCCCTCATACATGCGTCAGTCTCCTTCAATATGGGCCTTTTCATTACATCCCATTTTTCCTCTATCTCCTTTGACTCCCACCACACCCTCCAGTTTCTCCCCAACTCTTTCTCTCATTTTTCAGAAGTCTGCCCTTCTATGGTCTAGGACCACAGTCTTCGAAGAAGGTCTGCAATTTTCCATGATCACGTCAAAACACACAGTGTTGTTGTCACTAGATCCCAGTGTCTCCGGTATCTTGTCTTGCTGTTTCTCTGACAGATGCACAACAAAGCATTCCTGCATTTTTGTCCATCAATGCCTGACATCTGGTGTCACTCACTGCAGGGGTAGCATGGTCAACATCAGCTAAAGTCAGGTCACCCACAACCACTATCACCCCTTTTGCCATCCTCTACTAATTTCTGCTTCTATTTCTCTGGCCTCCTCTTTCTGCCCTGGTGGTCTGAAAACCATATCTATCCTTACAATTTTTCCTGCAGCTGTCTTCAGCTGTAGCCAATTCAACTCAGTCTTGCCCCCCTCCTATTTAATAGCATTATCCTCAGTGTCTTCTATGCCCTCCTGAACATAAAGGGCTACACCTCCCCCCTTTTCCCTTACCCATATCACTTCTAAACAGGACATTTTACATTTAATTTCATTATATTGTATACTGATAAGCATATGAATATAATTGCCCATTTTCATATGTGACCATTTTACATAAAAATATCAAATACAAAATGAACAATACATCAATACAGACAATACAGGCAGAATAACAGGTAGCCAGTCAATACCACTAAGGAAAAATATCATGGTAAAAACCATGCAGCAAAAAGAGCATGAGTAATTACAGCTGCAGGGGAATAACAGCATAGTACGTTATGTAAGCAATAATGCCCGACAGGGTGGGTGGTATTGGGCAATACCGGACCGGCCAGGGTCGTAATGAGGCCCGACGCTGCAGGCGGAGGGCCTTATAGCTCCTGGCCGGTCCAGTATTGCCCATACCACCCACCCTGGAGGGCATTATTGCGCTTAGAAAATGGGCCACCATACTATATGTCTTTAAATAAATATATTTTTATGTTTAAATGTTAAAAGTCTTAGCTATTTGATTTGTTTTGTAATAAAATAGTTCCTCCACCTTTACTTAAGAACTTTTGTCCTAAGTTGTAACTTTTAAGCAGGTTGCCATGGTTAACCCCCCCCCCCAAGGCTTAAGTTGAAATCCTTTTGTGTAACTGTTGTTTTTTTAAATATTCATTAATTTGTTTGTGGGGGGTTTGGTTGTTAATTTGGTAGCCATTCATAGTAAGCGTGATAGCAACCTTCATCTGACCGCAGTAGCAAAAAAAAAAACTTTGAGCAGCGCGGTAATAGCGATCTCCATCTGACCGCAGTAGCAAAAAAAAGTTTGAGCAGCGCGGTAATAGTGATCTCCATCTGACCGCAGTAGCAAAAAAAACCTTTGAGCAGCGCAGTTTACGTGAGAAGAGTGAAGGCAGTTTCAAGTACTCAAGGCACTGGAAGTCCACATTAGAGTGAGACGGAGAGGGGACAGAAAGCAGTTTTCTGCATTAATTGAAACAGCGCAGAGGCACGGGGGCATAGCCCGAGCCACAGTAGGCTACCACAGTGAGGTATCAACACTTTTGTTTTAGCCTTTTTTGAATTAAATTGCTTTACAATGTTTTGAAAAGAAATACAGTGGAGCTCTGGGCAGGGTTTGCGAGTGTGGTGGTAGCATTTCTCATTTTACATGTCACGGACTGTACTGCGGATGCAGTAGGCAGAGGACAGAATGGGATCTGACTGAGCAGAATCAAAAGTGGAGCCAGTGATCAGTGTCATGCAGTGTTAGGTATACACCACGGTTGATTTTTCTTTTTTTTTGTTTTTTTGTTAGAGAGAGTGTTTTATTCTTTGACTGCCATTGTTGGCGGGGGGTTTCCTCACTCGCTAAGCGACGTTAAAAAATATGGCGGCAATTTCAAATTTTGTGCCTAATGCTTCAGCCAATAAGGACACAGATTGGGCACAGGAAGACTTGACTGGGTGAAGGGGCAGTTGGGCTGGGACTTTTTAGTTCCTGGTCGTCTATGGAAAGTTAATGTACCCCCCTTGCAGGGGTACAAGCCAATCAGAGAACAGGAAATAAAAAGCCCATTTTTGAAAGCACTGTGCCATAGCTGTGTTTACTCTCACCAACCTCACTTAGTCCACAGCTGTCAGTTGGTGAGCTGCACTGCCCTCATGGCCCAGAGGTTACAGCCACAGGTACCGACAGGCAGTGCATGTTGAGGTGAAAGTGGTTCGAGTCTGAACCCTGCATGTGTATGTTTTTAAATTGTTTCTGGTAGGACATTTTACAAAATCATGTTTTAGACATTTGGAATGTTTTTGTGGGGGGACATTTTCCACATTGTGTCTGACTCTCACTTGTCCCCACTAGAAAATCCGCCCCATGCTGACTTTCTTCCCCTCCCGACTTTGCCCCCCACGAGTTTATTATATATATTACGGGAGCTGTGCAGGGGGCCCAGCCCCAGGCTTACATTGCCACATAGGCACTGTGGTGGGATGAGCACTTAGTTGTTCTTTGCTGTTATTTCCTGATGATGTAGTTCCCCACGCTATTTTGTCTGCACTGTATTGCACTGCATTCGTATGTTTTAGTGGTTTTTGACTAGATCTGATATACAGTAACAGTATATAAAAAGCATGCATATTCAGTCCAACTATCAGGAGTTTTTTAAGCTGATTTTTAAAACCAAAATACTTTTATAAGAGGTAACTGTTTGTGGAAGATTGTTACAAAATGTACAGTAGATGCCCTCAGACTAATGAGCTATGATCTGAACATGTTCGAAACAGAGACATTTTGAAAGTAAATTTATTCTGTGATCTAATACCAAATGAATTTGAGAATCTATGAAAGAGTTCAACTATGCTTTTAGGTAACAAACTTAGTATGCCCTTATGCAAAAAGGCAGACAACTTGTAAGCAAAATGATATTCAAGAGGAAAATATTTTACAAAATTATACAACTTACAATGATGAGTCAAATGTGGTTGACCTGTTGCAAACTTCATAATACTGTGATATGTAACTTTTAATTTTACAAACCTCCATCAGAGGTAGTGGATTAAAAGGCAGAGTCATAATCTAACAAAGAAAATAGAAAACTATTTGTGAGAAGAAATCTCAACTCTGGAACTAAAACGTGTTTGACCCTTTAAAGCACCCCTAGTCTCTGCTCTGATGGAGCTTACCTATGAGATCAGAAACATGGGCTTCAAAGGAAAGACAACGATCCAAAAGGACACTAAGGTATTTAAACTGGTTCCACCATCGGCGGCACCAATCTGCAATGTTGATGATCATGTTTCTTGCAAGGGCTGTGCTACCCACACCCCCCCTTGTGGGGGGCTGTTCTCGCCCACACACACCCTAATGGTAGATTCCTACTATGTGGCTGGGCAGACTTCAGGGAGGGAGTGCGCATCCCGCATTTGGTGCCCTGATTGCCTGGCGCTGTAATGCCAGCGCTCTGAGCACTGTAAGGGATTTAAACTCATACACCCTTTCAGTTACTTTGCTCTATAAATCTACTAAAGGAAATTCAAAGTTATTGGCCCTGTGGGGTCCTTGAAATATCATTGTCTTTGTTTTCTTTGAACTGAGAATTAATCTATTGCACAAGAACCAGGTCAGAATGTTATTAAAGTCCACCTGTAGCTTATTATTAAGTTCACTCAAGTTATCACCCTTACAAAATAACATTGCATCATCTGCACAGAGTATGATGTCAGTGTATGTGTAAACGTTTGAAAGGCAATTGATAAAGAGGGTAAACAACAAAGGACCGAGGATGGATCCTTGAGATATCCCACAAACAATTTTATAATCACCAGAATATTAACCATCTGTCTTTTTTTATGAGTTCATCCTTTTAGATAGTCAGTAAACCAAGAAAGAACATCCACTGAAAAATTCTGTCTCTGCAAAGTATTGATCAAAATTTGATGATCAACAGGACTGAATACCCTGATGAGGTCCATGAACACAGATCCCATGAGAAGTATCTCATCAAGGCCCTAATGAACTGGTTCATGAACCTGTCTCTGTATTATGTTTGGCATGGAAACCATGCTGCTCCTCAGCCAAAATTTTATTTTCATTAAGAAAGTCAACAGTCTGACTGAATACTGTTTTTGCAAAACTTTGGAAAGATGTATGCCGGCCCGGCGGTACTGAAGGTTGAGGCGCTGGATGCCACACCTTGCGCCACATCGGCAACCTGGGTTCAGGAATGGACTCGGGGCACCGGGTGCTGGCAGAGAAGAGGAAGGATTCAGCATTCCATGACTGCTCTCCTTCCTCTGGGGTGGGTATGGGGTATGCAGTGAGCTGCAGTGGTGCCTAGCAGAGGCTCAACGCACTGTCAGTAGCATGCATTCAAAGTGGAGGGAGCACAGTGGATGTCTGCAAGTAGGTACATCAGATGTCATTGCACATCCGGCCCCCTGGGGCAGAAATGGTGGAAAATTGTGGGGTGACTGCAGCGGCTCATGGCCGAGCCCCACACACCCAGGCATGAGAGGTGTGGCCACCTGGTTCCTGGTCACAGGTCCCCAGGAGGGGTGTCCTGTTAATTTCATTGGGGCCTGTGTGGGTCAGGTGCATGTAGCGGATGCCAGTCCTGGTCGGGGCGTGGTGTCAGGTCATGGTTGCTGTGGCCCACTCCACGGGAAGAGTAAAAGTGCTAAATGATTAAAAAAAAACCTTGGAAAGAGGGACCAAAAGCGAGATCAGATGATAATTTGAGACAGAGATTTTAGACCCAGATGTATGACTTGATCTAATGATTGCCCCTTCCAAAGTGAAAGGAAAACTCCATTACAAAGAGGAACAACTGAAGATTTTCATGAGGTGAAAAACAATAGAATCTGCTACCAGTTTTAAAAGGATGTAATAAATTCTGTCTACCTCACCTGAAGACCTAGGATTTATAAACCTCAGGCACCAAGCTGCTTCCTTTGATGAGAGAATGCACTAACAGAATCTTTTGAGTTCAGAGATGGAATGTCCCACTGTAGAATAAACAAGATCAGGGGATGATGATTAGGGTAACAAATTAGAATTTAACTCATAATACTCTAAGTTTCCCGGGGGAAAAAATATTAGTTTGCTACACCTTGAGATGCACAGTACTTTTTCCCTTTTTCCCCAAAAACTATAGATTCTGATTTCTGAGATTTTCCAAATAAATCATTTAAACTATTCAACGTTTTTTGGGATTTTCAAAATTGTAATAGCATTTAAATTTAAAGTAATTCATTTTGGCCCTTCTTACTAAAGACTTGGATTGATTTCTTATTGTTTTATAGTCCTGTACAATAACTGGATCTTTCTTTGGTTTGTTTGTTTGTTTGTTTGTACTGAGCTGACCTGTTATCTCTGATCCTGAACTGTTTAAAGAGCTCAGTGTTCAACCAATCACATTTAGTACATACTACTCTGATCTTTTTAATTGCAAGTAACCTGTTACAAATATGTAAGCAACTTTGGCAAAATTGTTCATAAGCCAAATGCAAACTGAGAATGCTATTGAAAAAGATTCAATCTGCAGCTCATATGGCAGACCTAACTTGGGACATAACTTGAGACAGACAGATCCCAATCGTTTGTCCTGCTACCCATGTTTCTTTTATGGCCACTATGTCCAGCCTGGTTTCTGCCTCCACAGCATGGAGTTCCCTGATTTTATTTCATGAGCTACTAGTGTTCAACCAGTAGCACCCTTATAGCTAGGGTCACCTGTTTTGTTTTTGGTTTTTTCTTTTCTTATGCTTGCAAAATGATGGGTGGACAGATTTGAATGAAACTTTCAAGATCATTGATAGTGACAGAATATGGAATACATATATATATATATATATATATATATTCCTGGTTTTAGTATTTTTTTTTGGCTGAATTGTTGCTCATGTGTAGAGAAAAAAACTGTGAGACTTTGAGTTGTGAAAATTTTTGTGGTTTTATAGTTTGGTGATAAAGGATATTGTAGGGGATGACATGTTTGAAATTTGTGTAGTTTTCTAAATACTTAAGTTTACAAAACTGTGTTTTGATCATTGCCAATCAGAACGAGTCTCATCTTAGAGTTGATGTACTGCATGCGCAGAAGAGTTGCACTGCTGTGGATTGGATCTGTATACTGTGTGGCTAGCAATCATCAGTAGGGTCACCACCTTTGAATGAGGTGAAAACCGGATGCTAAACCACACCCCAAACCCCACCTCTGACTCCACCCCTTTTTATGACTGACAACTATATCACTCCTTCTCCAAAGCCATTTGTAATGTCAGAATACACATTAATAGTAATAGGAAATCATTTTTATACTGTCATTTATTTATTTTTATTCTTTGACAACCAGGTTAACTTCCATGGGCCACATGGCCCATTTTACAGGAGTTACCCAGGCGCACAGAAAGATTAAGTGACTTGCTCAGGCTCACACAGTATGCAAGTGGAGGCTGTAGGAATCACCCTCACATCTGCTGAATGTGCCAAGCTCATTCACAGCTGATTGCTCAAACCTCTGTTAAACACTCTCCCATTTTCCTTTCCATGTCAGTCATGTATTCTGATATTCTTTGGCCAATTTTTGATAACTTAATTATTGATGCTTTTGGTACCCTCAATACTGCATTGTGTTCCCTTTACCTCAGCAGCTACTACTGTTTCTTTTCATATTTCTAAGACATTCCACAATTTCAGAGACACCATTCCATGCTATTTATCTGAATGACCTGTAAAAGTGTAGCTAATATCATGGAATGTACTGGTAGTACAAAATGAGAGCAGTGGCTAGCTGTTGAGGACTCAGGAGAGACATATTCAGTGTAGTGATACATTTATTATCTAATTTTTATTGCCTTTAACAAAAATTGGTCTGAAACATACAGTATCATAACACAGAACAAACAAAAAGAAACACATGAGAGCGTATAAAGGTGTTAAAGATGTTTCCTGTCATAGCAGTAAAAGACTATACTTAAAATTCAGAGTGGAGATCACGTGATGAGCTAGAGGAGAGAGGACGCTTTGAGTGCAGCTCCTGGGCCCTCGCTAAGTTAATATATCCTTATGCTAAAAGTAAAGGCTCAACCTTGTAAACCAGCCTAGAGGGAATGATTTCCTAACCCTTTCTGGCTCTCAAATCAAAAGAAACAAGAAGAGAGATGGTAGTTTGCCGGGTATCGGTGGTGAGTGGGCGAGTGGAGTGTGAAGATTTAGATCCCTTGTCAGCTCGGGTGCCGGCAGTGAAACGCCAGAAACCTCTATTACTGGTGCAGGATGATCATGATGATGAAGACAGTGTGGAAGGGGGAGAGAAAGTGAAAGCAGATGATATCCTAGAGATCAAACAAATGCTGCAGGGTTTGATCGCAGATTTTTCAACTGTTAAACCGACTCTGAATGCGTTGGCAAGAAGAATGGGAGACTTGGAAGCCAGAGTTTTGTCACAAGAGAAGAAATCTACAGGGATAGAACAAGAAGTGGTGGTGCTTAGAAAACAAGTTAAAAAATTAGAGGATTGTATGGAGGATCAGGAGTCGCATAGCAGAAGAAATAATCTAATCATGGCTGGGCTCCCTGTAAAAACAGAGGGGGTGGACTGTGTAACCTTTGTACAAGATCTGCTGATGAAGCTTCTAGGCCCGACTCTGTATGGGGAGGCACATAATCTGAAAGAGCACATCGGGCACTCAGAGAGACTCCTCCACCGGAGCTCATTCAGGGTGGTAATTATGAGATTTCTCAATTATAAAGAAAAAGCATTCATCCTTAGTAAAGCCAAGCAGTCTAAGAATTTACAGCGGAATGGGATGACTTTGTTGCTGTTTCAGGATCAAACTCTTTCCATAAGAGATTGACAGAAAGAATATTTGAACATCAAAAAGAAGCTTTATTTGGCAGGAATCAAGTTCTGGATGCAGTATCCAGCAACTCTAGTGGTGAAGCTCCAAAAGGGGGACAAAAAATATCTAACAGCACGGGATGCTCTGGAGGGTCTGAGATTCAAGCTCCCAACGCTATTTAAATCTCCGACTTGATGGGCTTGGTAGTGGTATTGAGAAAAGCAAACTAATTTGGACAAAATATAGGGCATGTGGAAATGTTCTGTGTTGATTGTAAACATTAAGGGTGGTTATAGCAAATAAGTGTTTGATTATTTTGTTTTGAGTTAAGACAGCTCTGGGAAAAGAGAGGACAGAGGTACAGAGGTATAGAGATTAACAGGGAGGCAATGGGGATAGGATTTTGGTTGGTCAAATGTATGGAAGGCCTCCCTTTCCAGGGCTTATAGAAGTTACAGTGAGGAGATAAGAGGGGGCAGCCACTAGATGGCAGATGTGATTTTAATTATCGTAAAACCGGGGCATTTCAAAAATAAAGGTGGAAAAGATAAACTAGGGGAAAGGAACTCTGGGAGGGGTAATTACTCAAATTGGGCACAGAGGGAACAGTTATAATTTTACTTGTTGGGTAAGGTGGAGCTCTCATTTAGTAGATGAGCCATCGCACCCCAATTAGTGGTGGGGGGTGAAGGAAGTGGAAGCTCTCTCTGGAGTAACTGTTGGGAATGACTGCATGAGATGGTTACCTTAGTAGTACAGGGAGCAGAGAAACATGCGGCAAGGGATAGGGCTAATACATGGGGGAACTGATTTAGGGGTTAAATGGATTATTGTTAGTGAAGGGGGTTATGACAGCAGTCTCTCCACTGATGATTTAGAGGAGGTGAGGGATCTCCAGGCAGACCAATGTGATATGGATTTAAACTGAAGTTCACCAGCATCAGAAATGTATCTCCATCTAGTTAATTGGGGTTAGGAGAAGCAGAATGGGGAGAAGTAAAACTGAGTGGGTATAACAGAGAGTGGAAAAGAGGGGTATTTTTCTTTTTGCTTTCCTGGGGATTCCTGGTATAATCTGAAGAGGGGCCCCAGGGCACACTCAGGAACTGGCTCAATCATGGATCGTCAATGCTTTAGGAGGACAATCACAGGATTGTGGAAAGGGGAAGGGGGGAAGAAGGTGTAAAAGAAAAGAGAGAGAGTCCACCAGTATGGAACAAGATATTTTCAGATTGTAGAGAGGTAATGAATAGGAGAGTATATATGTATAATGTCAGAAATTAAAATTATTTCTTGGAATGTAAAAGGCCTTAGGGGTAAGAGAAAAAGAATGGCGGTTCTGAGACACATTCAATGACTGGGGGCACAAATTGTGTCTCTGCAGGAGACTCATCTTTTATCTGAGGAACTGGATCTGTTAAAAAGAATATGGGTGGGTCAAGTGATTGGAGTAGGGAACACAACAGCTTCGGGAGGACTGGCTATATTAGTGGGGAAGACATACCCATATGTGATAAAAAAGGTGGTAATAAAAGAGGACAACAGAGGAATATTTCTCTCGAGAACTATTCTGGGGTCAGAATTGTCAATTGCCTCTGTTTATGGTCCAACCCCACCAAACCCGGAATTTTTTACATCACTGGAGATGGAAGTAGCTGGGTTGTCAGCACACCCAGTCATATTAGCAGGGGATTGGAACTTGTGTTTAAACAACTGGGAAGATAGGAATCCACCCTCTAAGAACCTCCTGTCTAGAGCACAGGAAGCAATGGGGTGCTTTCTGGAGGCTACTGCATTGGTGGACCATGTCTGGTTACATGGCAAGAGACCAAAAAGCATGACCTTTTTCTCAGGAGCCCATAAGATGCATTCCAGGATGGATTTTTTCCTCGTCAACCAGGAAGCACTGGTGGGTGTTAAGGAGATGGCTACTCATAGTAGAATTTTATCTGATCACTCTCCGATACAGATGACATGGGAACTAAAAGCTGTTCCTACTAAACCATATAGGTGGAGATTGGAAGAATCATTATTGTCTGATACTATATTATATGGAAAATTAGAAGAAGCTCTTAATGAGACTATTAGGACTCAGCTACTGACATAGTGGGACCAGCAAATAGTCTGTCCAACCTGCAAAGTTCTTTACTCAGGAATAGCTCAAAGATATGCGGCAAGAAGAAACAAACTTAGACAGGCTCGGGAGGAGTTTATTCTAGGGGCTATAGATTCCCTGGAGCCTTTAGAAGGGTCATCTGCAGAGGTGGATGTTGAGCTTAAGGAACCAAGGAAGGAGATGACAGACCTGATTTATACCAAGGTGGATTTTTGGTTGGAGAAAATTCAAGCTAAGTAGTTAATGCAGGGTGATGTGCCTGGCCACCTTCTAGCAGCTAGAGTGAAAGAATGGGTGGCAGCACGATTGATAAATTTAATAAAAGTAGAAGGCGAACTTATAACTGACCCCCAAGACATGGCTGAGGCCTTCATGGTTTATTATAAGGGGATTTATCAAGGGAGGAGGACTGTTTGTAGGGAGGAAATGCTGGATTTTTTGAGGAGTATTCCTTTCCCAGGTCTAACTCCGGAACAGACTCAAAGCCTAGCAGCTCCAATTAGTGAGGGGGAAATTTTAAATGTAGTAAAGTCACTGCCAAATGGTAAAACCCCGGGGCCTGATGGCCTCACATCAAAGTTTTATAAAGCACATGTTTCAACAATACTCCCTCTCCTTAAGGACTTGTTCACTAGGATAATGCAAGAAGGGGTATGTCACTCCCCACTTTACCAAGCATATATTACGCTTATCCCTAAACCGGATAAACCAAAAGAGCTCCCCAAGAATTATCGACCGATTGCACTGATGAATCAGGATATCAAAATCCTGACAAGGATTTTGGCTAACAGAATTCTGAAAGTTGCCCCAACTTTAATTGGTCAAGAGCAGGTAGGATTTATGCCGGGTAGGGGGCTCAGGATGCATTAAGGAAAATACACCATATCCTTAACTATGCAGTGGATTCTCCGATGTCTATGGCACTGATATCCTTAGATGCGGAGAAGGTCTTCGATAGGGTCTCTCATTCCTTTCTTTTTGCCACCATGGAGAGAATGGGATTCCCTGGATGCCTTCTCAGGGGTATAAAAAATTTATATGCAACCCCCACAGCTCAGGTGCTATGTAATGGATATCTCTCCAGGAAATTAAATTAGAGAATGGGACCAGACAAGGATGTCCCCTCTCCCCTATTTTGTTTAATATTTACTTGGAACCTCTACTAAGGGCACTAAATTTAGAGCCTAAAATCCGGGGAATCCAAATCTGGGGGGAGGAGCTCAAACTGTCTGTGTTTGCGAATGACATACTTTTGCATTTGCAGGATCCAGCAAAGGGCTTTAAACAGGCGTTGGAAATTATACAAAGATACTCTGTGGTATCAAACTATAAATTGAATTTAAGCAAGACTCAAATATTACCTCTTATGCCTCATACCTTTAGGGAGGATTTCGAACCCCTAGAGATACATTGGGCCCCTCAAGCAATCAAGTATCTGGGTAACTGGATAACTGCTAATATTGAGGTGGGAGTAGAGGTTAACTTGGAAAAACTACCAACTATCATCCGCGGGGATATTCTTAAATGGAATAAACTTCCATTAAATTTTACAGCTAGATTAGGAATGATCAAAATGAATCTGCTGCCTAGGCTATTGTACCCGATACATCTGACTCTGTATCTCTTCCCTCAGTCCTGGTTTATAAAAATCAGAAAGTTGTTATCAGCCTTCCTATGGAGTTCAAAGCCAGCAAGGAAGAAACATACAGTCATGTGTTTGCCACAGAAAGTGGGGGGACTTTAAGATGCCGGATCTTCAATTATATTATGTGGCAGGACAGTTAGGTATAATGGGGATGTGGAATGGACAGGGGGGAAGGGAGGACTATGTGCCAATCTGGCTTCATATGGAAAGAAGGATTCTAATGGAAATGGGGCTTTCCCCACATGCATTGCTTTTTTCTCACCCAGACAAGCTACCCACAAAAGTAAAACTGACTCCGATTGCAAAAACAATAAATGCATGGTGTTTTTTTTTAATGCCTGCACAAAGGAGGGGACAAGAGATGGCATGGGAACAACCGATATTGGGTAATCCGAATTTCTGGCTAGGGAGGCCAAATTATTATAAAGCAATGGGCTAGACAGTTAGAGGGAATCAAGTTGGTTGACTGTATAAAGGGGGATAAGGTTACTCTTCCACCCCAAAGAGAGGGGTTACCCTTTTTTAAAAGGATACAGATAATCAACACGTTACGTAAGGTGAGAAAGGGGATGGTGGAGACTCAGAAGAAAGGGTTTAACTGGGGAGAACTAAATGGGGTGAATTTTGTTAATAGGCCTATTTCTCAAATCTATAGGGTGCTCTTAAATTTTTTGGATTCAAGATCCCCAACACACATTCCATATTGGGATAAAGTTATGTCTCCTCTAAGGCCTAATTGGAAAGATATATGGAGTAGTTGCAAATATAGAACTATACCTAAATTTAAGAATATGCAATTGTTCATTTCTTCTAATATATACTATACTCTGGCAAAGCTATGTGCACGAAACCTCATACAGACAGACCTATGCTTTAGGTGTAATGAGAAGAGGGGGTATATATTACATGTGATGTGGTATTGAGCTAAGATTTGGCCGCTTTGGCTTAAAATTAAGCAGAATATGGACCCCATTTTAGAGTACTCAGAGTTTATCTTACCTGAGATCTGTGTACTTGGGGACCTGTACCAGGTTTCAGGGAATACATCTAGGAACCATATCTCCTTAATTACGGCCCTGGTCAAATCCTTTATCTTAAGGCACTGGAAGGATTACCTTATCTACACTTATGATCAGTGGGTTGGAGATCTCATGAGAGCACTGGGAAGGATACAAAGGCATATGTTAAACGAGGGTAAGAAGGGATTATATAAAAAAAGGTGACAGTCTTTGGAAGCTGTCTATTCTATACAGCTAGGTCTGTCTGTTGGGGTTAGATTAGCGGAGGAACAACAGACTGATAGTTTGCTTAATAACTAAGCTCTTGCCTTTGATTGTGTAGCTGGTAAGTAGTTGGGTAATAACTCTGGTGCATTATTATGTAGAAATATAAAGATCTGCGATGTAAGCGGGGGTGGGAGGACTCTCTCTCTTTTCTAGGGATGCAGCTATGGCTGTTAGTCTGACCTGAGTGCAAGGGATCCACACAATATTACTGTATTGACAGGTGGGTATCGAGTTTTTAGACACTATGTATGGGATCTAATTAAATGCCTACTACACTAGGGGGGTTAGACATGGCTTAGTTGGCCTATTAAAGGCAATATTATTTTAAGGTGGCTGTGATTGTATATAGTATCTGAGGCCAGTTTTGGGCCGGGGACCAGGAGTGGTTCCTGGTATATTTGTGAGTATGTTACTGTACGTTTTAAATGTCTAAAAATAAAACCAATAAACATGGTTTAAAAAAAAAAGATAAAAATATATATTTAAAAAAAAAATTCAGAGTGGAAAAGATTAGGTTAATTTACTGCTAATGGCCATACTTTGCACCTCACCGACAGACTGGCTTAACAAACAAAGGCAGGTCTGAAGAACATCAGAAATTCTCTGTAACCTGGACATATAATGCAGCTAAAACAGTGAATGATTTGATACATTAGTTTTAAGAGTATGTGAGCACTCAAAATGACCCCCAAACCAGACTACATTTAATCAAAACCAGATGACTGGATAAGGACCCTAAAAACTGAACTATCTGGTCTGACCGGAATGGTGGCAACCCTAAACATCAGTAGTTTCTAAGTTACGTGTGTCTGTACCATCCTTGCTCTCATCTGCATGGAAAAGTTTAAAAAGGTGAGAGGTAACAATCATGCTGCTGGCAAGTCTTTTTTGTTTGTTTTTATTTATTTATTTATTTAACAGACATTAGGATTACAACCTTTGAGTCAGGGATTCATTTACAAAGGCTCCACATCAGAAAAAACAAATATAGACATGGAATGGCAGCTAAAGCTTACAGTTTTTTCAGTTACACAACATTGCAGAATCAAGATCAGCTATACATTGCATTGAACGTGTTACCGAGAGCTGTATTTTGCAGTTTTCAAAAGAACAATAAGTTTGCTCATAGAGGGAGGGAGGGAGGAGTAACAGGTTTGATATTTACAGTGAAGTAGCGAATTATACAGATATCGTGTGAGTGCAGCCAGAGGAGGCGTTGTTAATAGGTAATGTTTGGTAGCCTATCGGTGGGAGCTTAGTGGTGGGGTGGTCCTGTAAGATGATAGATAGATGACCCAGCACTAGCTAGTACATTGGCAGCACTGTGGAGTGAGAATGGGCTCTTTGAGGGCTGACTTGAAAGGTCCTAATTTGGAGAAGGAGGAGGAGGAGGAGACGTTGGATGGGAGTTTATTGTACCAGGCTGGGGCCCTGTGTGGGAATGACCTTTGGGCTAAGGAGGGTCTAACCCTCGGATAGACCACACCTGCCAGT
Organism: Neoceratodus forsteri; assembly: GCA_016271365.2. Taxonomy (NCBI): domain Eukaryota; kingdom Metazoa; phylum Chordata; order Ceratodontiformes; family Ceratodontidae; genus Neoceratodus; species Neoceratodus forsteri. The sequence goes on along the minus strand of CM057459.1, from coordinate 796,332,047 downwards.
TGGAAGTGTGGGTGTTCACTGAGGTGTGGGAGGATAGGAAAGAGGCAGAAACCCCAAAGGGTGTAAGCCCCAGGTGTATTTTCTTTGTGAGGAGACATGCTTGATAAAATAGCCTTTCATCCAAGGTGAGGAGATTTGTCAGGGCATATAGAGTGCAAGTATGGGTATACTTGTCTGCCCCAGAGAGGAGTCTGCATGCTTTAATTATGGCCAGGTGGATTTTGTTAAGGGCTGTGTGGTCAGCAGCCAAGTAGACAGTGAGCCCATAATCGACTAGGGAGAGGACTGAGGAGGTGACAGTCAGATTAAGGGCTTCCGAAGGTAGGTAATCCTTGTGCTGATACAATAGGCCTATACGGACATTTGTGGCTGATGACAGAGTGTCAATGTGTGAATGGAAGGAAAGGCTAGAATCAAATGTATCACTCAAGTATTTGTATGTATGGACCTGTTCTAGAGGAAGGAGAGAGTGGGAGAGGATTGTTAGCTGTGCATTCTTGGCCTTATTCTGTCGAAGGGCAAAGAGCATGGTCTTTGTCTTTTTCACACTGACCACAAGTCTTTGATCTATGAATCAGTTTTCAATCTGGTTAAATGTGTGTTGGAGGGAGGACTGCAATACTGTGGGATCTGGGTGTGACGCAAAAACAACCGCGTCATCCGCATAGAGTAGTAGGTTGCCGGAGCAGGAATCGGGCAAGGTGTTTAGATAGATGCTGAATGGGCTGGAGCCCTGGGGAAACCCAGAGTGGACTGGCAGGGTGGTTGAGAGGGTGTCGTTTATTACGACACATTGTGATCTAGCTGTGAGGTAACTAGTAAACCAGGAGATGGATCCTTGGGACAGATCTATGTGGCAGAGTGTGCTGAAGAGTAAGGGGTGGGAGACTGTATCAAAGGCCTTTGACAGATCGATGAAGACAGCTCCAGCTAGGTGTTTTCTATCCAGGGCAGAGTGAATAAAATTAGAGAACTCAGTGAGAGCCATAGTTGTACTGTGCCCAGATCTGAAGCCATGCTGCTCCCTGCAAAGTAGGTTATGAGCAAGCAGGTACTCAGTGAGTTTGGTGGCTATAATTTTTTTGAAGGCTTTCGAGAATGGTAGGAGAATGGATATGGGACGGTAGGTATTGGGGGAGGTGCTGTCACCACTCTTCAGTATTGGGGTGACTGTGGCAGTCTTCCAGGCTGTGGGGATCTGCCCCAGACTTAAGGAGTGGGTAATGAGGTCAGTCAGTGGGGCGAGGACTGTATCTAGTAGTAGATGTAGGATTCTCATATCAAAAGAATCTTAGCAATAGCAAGAGCCAATGAGTGCTTTAATGAGATAAGGCCTTGCCTCATTCATACAGATCACCCTGAGATGGAAGGGGTGATGCTGGGTGTTAGGGGGCAGGGTTGCAGGAGTGGGGTTGAAGAAGTTATTTGGGAGCTATGTTCCTCCTAAGGTGTGCACATGTGCACTTGCACAGCAGTCAGAAATAACCCACACACAGCTTTTAGTAGTAGTGCACAAAGCAGTTGACAGGGATCCTCATGTTCATGAAGCAGTGACTACGGTCATCACTCATATTTAAGACTCAGACATGAAAGAGAATGGGAAAGAAACATTGTATGCCCACCTCTGAAGCCACAACTCATTAACTTTAACGAGCCAGCAGTTAACAAGCCAGACATCTCGCTCTTGTTCCACTTATTGAACAATGAAATCACTCTGCAAAATTCCAAACAATCAGCTTTGCAATTACAGCAATTTTTTGGCTTGACACCTCTTTTCAGTAAGGCAGTACTTCATAATGAACAGTACTCCCCTGCTGTTCACAGAAATGGCATGTTTTATTTGTTTGGTAGATTCCCCCAACAAGGCAATGCGAGAGATTCTCTGACATAGGGTGTATATTATATTATTTCAGTTTTAAAAGCTGCACAACTTCAGTGTTATCTGCCTCCTCCCCAAGCAGCATCTCACATACAAAATGTGTTTATAATGGATTTAAAGTATCACCATTGAAAGCGTGTTAATTTTTTTTTTCACTACAAGACTGTACATATGTTTAGAGAGATGAGATTGCACTTCTCTTTAAAACAAGGTCTCACATTATACACGCATTTGAGATTCAATGAATCAGTGATTGTAAAAGGTTGCCCATGTTGGCTACATGGGGATAGTAATTCTAAAATGGACAACAAGAAATAGCAGTGCAACAAATGTCCTTTTCATTTAATTTCATAAATTCAGACTGCTCTCAGTATGGATCCAGAATGGAAGAGAATTATAGTCTCCTAAATGCATCTCCTCTCTCATATCACACTGACTCACTCACTACATTGCAAAAATACATTTTAAAACCCCCACTGAGCTTGACAACACCCATCATAGTTATTGTAAACCATACCTAGGGTAAATGACATCACATAGAATTTTGCATGCATCCATCAAAGATCCCATTGCTAAGTACTGCTTTAAGAAGCTGTCCAGCCCTGAATACCACATTGCCATAACCGTATTAAATGATGTACTTTTGAGTTGGCAGAGTTGTTCTAAGATGTTTCACAAAGTGGTCTAAAGTTGAAGCTGTACAGATTGCTAGGGCAAAATAAAAAGTTCAGAAGCCAGTACCTGGATGAAACTGTCTACTGGAGCCCACCAGTAAAGCTGCTTTTGACTAATTGCACAGCTGAAGTAAGCACAACAGCAATTTTTCAATGCATTGGCCTGTTATGTGACCATCTGGACATCTGATTTCCTGCAGGTGAAGTTTCTGACTGATATGCCTTTGATTTTTCAGCAATGCCACATTGCAGCTTTGAGTTTGGCTTATCAAATATTGAGAGACTGTACAGCAAATATCAGGACTATTTATTTTCATCAATCGACCAGGCAGAAATTGTTAGCCAGTACAATGACTTCAGATTTATAGTTGCTGAAAAAATAAAGGGAGGATCATTAAAATCCTTTACTGACATGATCCACTTTGCTTTGACTAATGTGCAGTATAGCGTGGTGACTAAACTTATTGATGTATGTGCTACATTCCAAGCTAAACATGAAGCTATCATGTATAGATGTTCCTATACAGTCTTATCCTTCCCCAGAAGAGATTCTCCATAGGGAGGTGCAGAGTGAGAAGGATACGATAGCACAGAGAAAAATCTTGAGAGTGATAAAGGATCACGTACTGAAGCAGAGAGAAGTATGGCTGAGTAAGACCATAACTATCTTTGGGTGGAAGGTTTCACACAAAGATTCTCATAGGCAAGTTAGGGAGTATTTGTTGCTGTTCTTGGAAAGAGCATTAGGATTTTATATCTCCAGAAACATGGTGGAGTCCATAAAGTTATATGGAGACCCTAAGCCCACAACACAGATTGATATTAGATTTAAAAATCCTCATACAGCTCGCAGCTTGCTTTCTCTGGCCAGCAAGCTGGATTGTTTGGAAATACATTTAGTTAACACGCTAGACGGGTGAAATCTTTTCATGGTTTACACAGACTAAAGATAGTCCACAATCAATCTTAGAGACAGATAACCCCCTGATTGACTTTGGAAACCTAATTGACCCTAATACCTACTCGCCGCTGACAGTTACTGATTCAGCCTGACAAATGCACGCTGTAGATAATATCAAACAAATGAACTCTGAATGCCAGCTAGATTTGGATAAGGGAGTTGGGGATCGAGATGTGGCTGCCCTTTCTATACTTTCATGGAATATTGAGGGCATCCATCTTAAAATAATTGACCCTGAAGTAGTGAGATTTCTGGATAATTTTGATATTATTGGACTGCAAGAAAGATGGTGTACAGAACATGCAACTACCAAAGTGGCTGGATATTCTATCTTTACTCAGCCAGCAACTAAAGATAAAAAGTTTGGAAGGTTTAAAGGGGGTATTTCCTTTTTTATCAAAACTTTGCTAAATTTTCAGATCACTAACATTTCTACTAAGTCAGAGGGTGTTTGGCTCTAATGAGTAGCAAGGGACAAGAGAAGATCATTCTCTCAATATATACTTGCCCTCGCAACAGAGCTTACTGATCCCGCTGACCTTTTCATACAGGATCTGAAAATGGCACTTGAAGAATTGTCAGATAAGAGTATACCTTGTCCTATAATTATTTGGGGAGATTTTAATGCCAGAATTCCTTCTCATTTCTTGGAGGATGTATATTCAGATATGATCCATACAATATCTATAATTAATCCAAATATCTCGAATACTAGGACTGCTCAGAATCTAAAATCTAATCTCAGAGGTAAGGAATTGTTAGCGGGCTTAGCTAGTAAAAATTTCTGTATTTTAAATGGTAGAACTCAGGTCGATCTAAAGGACCTACTGGCTCTTCAACCCCTAATCAAGATGGACCAATTTGGAAGCAGTAAAGCTGATCCAAAAGTTAGATCTCATGGATAGATTGGAATCAAAGCACAATGTGCCATTTAATACATCAGATGCCCTTTGGGACTTTAAAGAGTGAGGCACAACAGGAAGAGAGTCAGGAAGTCATAAACAAGAGAAGGATTGGAAGGGAGCCGATTTATCAAGCTAGCTTCAAAGAAATTGTTAGTACAGGAGTCTTAGGTAATATTCACGAGTTGGTCCTGGACAAAAGTAAGGCCTTTAATATTTTGGAGAATTGGGAAACTATTCATTCTTTACTTGGACCTAGATGTAAAACAATGTACCATCCTAGGTCCCTATACAAAAAGTCTTAGTCTAATTTGGTATTCCTACAGGCAAAGAAAGAGTTTGGAGGAAAACTAAGACAGCATAAAAAGAAAATAAATAAGTCTGCAGCAGATTTTAAATTGCTAAAGACTGAAAGAGAAAAATATAGGAAAATTCTTGAATGAGAGAGACATAAAGATATTCAGGGACTTTGGGAAAAACTGAGGCAGGCTGTTTTGGATAGGGATGGAAGACAATTTTGGAATATTGTTGTTCAGGGATATAATAGATATGCCAATAAGATTGAAGCCTATATTACACCTGAAGTCTGGGCATCTCATTTGTCCAAGCTCTATTATTCTCATGAAGAGCAGGAGACACCTGATACTTTCAAAATATAGGAGGATGACATTTTTCCAAGACCTATCTTGATCACAGAGGATGAAATCCAGATGGCACTGATTGTCCTTAAGGCAAATAACGCACCAGGGCCAGATGGGGTCCTAGGAGATCTCTATAAGGTTTTTACCAACTGACAGATTCCTTTTCTTCTTTTACTGTTTAATGGCCTGGTTCAGGGGTGCTCTTACCCTGCCAGTTGGGCAGGTAGTGTTATCTTCCCGATTTCTAAAAAAGAGGATCCGAATGACCCAAGGATGTATAGGCCTATTAGTTTAATAGATGTTTCACAGAAGATTTTGTCTAGAATTATTTGGGGCAGATTGCTGTCATGGATCAAGGAGAACTCATTATTGAATGAGGCACAGAATGGTTTCTGGAAGGACCGTTCTACAGTACAACACTATTATGTGCTTCAGCACCTGATCTGGAAGTATATTAAAGTGAGAAAAAATAGATTATTTTGCTGTTTTGTGGACTTCTCCTCGGCTTTTGACAGCATTAGTAGAAAAATCCTTTGGGCTACGTTAAGGGATCTGAAGTTGGAGGCCTCACTTCTTGATGTTATTAATAGACTCTACGAAAATATGTGGACAAGGGTCCAGTATAATCAATATGGTCATCTAATTGATAGATTTGAGACAAATGTGAGGGACAGACTTGGGTGTATTTTGGGCTCCACTCTATTTAATATCTACATTAATGCAGTCTTGGATCAGCTAGGTAACCCAGATATCCATACTGCAAAAATTAATGATCAAAGGATTGAGTGTTTAGCATATGCAGATGATTTAGTCTTGCTCTTTACTTCAGTCCTAGGTCTTAAAAAAAACTGGCTCACTTTGAATCTCACTGGTCTCAAAGGAAACTAAAAGTTAATCTCGGCAAGACCAACACTGCAGTTTTTGCCTCTCAAACCAAGAATACGGTAGGCTTTAGGCTAAACGGTAACCATATAGATACTGTTAAGTGTTATGACTATTTAGGTGCCCATTTTGCCTATAGCCTATCTTGGACTAAACATTTGGAGGCTATTCAATTTAAAATGGAATCTTCTGTAAATGCCCTAAAATTATTTAACAGCAAGATGGGGAAGTCATCGGTGAGCAGGGTATTAAGAGTTGTTAATGCCAAAATAAGAACGATCATGTTGTATGCCTCTGAAATCTGGGGTTATACTAAGGTTAGAGAATTAGAAATAATTCTGAATGAACTCTATAGATAAATCATAATATTTTTAAATGGAACTCCAAGCTGTATTCTTGCCTTGGAGGTAGGACAACGTTTCTTGACTTCTCTAATCTGTGAATGACAGATTCTCTTTCTGTTGAAACTTTTTCTTTTGCCCCTACAAAGATATCCCAGAATGTGTGTAGTGGAAGCCATCAAATTGGCCAGCATGGGATATGTACATCCCTTTATTCAACTTATTAAGGAAATAATAATGCCGGCCTGATTGGGCCACCTCTTGTATAAAATTTACACAAGACCATTTGAGGAGCTTAGGCAGGATGTCAAATTAAGGCTTATTGACTTGAGTCATAAATTCTTTCTGTGTTCAACTCACCAAGCTTAAGTTATATGGATTTTATAAAAAAAGTAAAGATTTCATGGGGATATGAGCCATATCTCTCTTTTTTAACCTGTCCTAAACAAAGAAGAATCCATACAAGATTTGGAACTGAAAACTATAATGTTCAATGCATTCATTTCATACAAAAGAGAGGGGGTACTTTTTCCATATTGTGAATGTGGAGTGGGGACCATAGATCTCAAACATGTGGTACTCTTGTGTCCTAGGTATGAATCAACTAGGAAAAAGCTGCTGGGGGATCTTGGCCTCCCCCTGAAGGACATTTTGGAATATTTGTTTACTATGAAAGAGAAGAACATGGAAGAGATCTTTGCAAGATTCTTCATCTCAACTTATTTGTAAAGTTTATTCGGGGGACTTGAAGTTCTGTGGAGGTTTTTTATGTGAAAAGATACTCTGTTAAATTGAATTGCACTGTAAATATATTTAAGTTCCTTGTTGATTTATTGTCTATTTATATTTGCTATGTATTTTGTCCTGATTTTATAATATTGTAACTGCTTTATGCTGAATAATAAATTGTACTACTACTACTACATTCCAAGCTTCTAGTGCTGACCGTGAAAGAGGCTTCAGCTTCATGAACTGCATTAAGAGCAAACAAAGAAACCGCTTGGAAGAAAGCCGTCTACATATGCTGATGTGAACAAAATTGCTTTTAACATCTGGTGGAAAAATGGATCTCAATAAAATATAAGTCCACTGGAAGAATGGGAAAGACAGAAGAGAAAAAACAGTAAATTTTGATTTCTTAGCAATGCATCATCAGCAGTACCCTTTTAGATGCATGCAAGACTCTCTAAAATGTACATAGTTTACACATGTTTCCATTTCATACTGTTATGGCGCACAATGCACATCCAAGCTTCGGACTGTGCTAGAATGTATATTTATACTTTGCATTGAGTATGTGAGTGTTTGGTTATATTTTCTACTGTTTATTGGCAATAAAATATAACACTTGTTTGGGCCACCAATTTGCGCACATGAATCAATTTTTTTGCACAAAGTGCCGCACACACATATCAGTTGCCCACCCACAGAGACTAAAAATTAGAGGGAACATTGTTTGGGAGTACTGCACTAAGGTCAGAGAATGATGAGTTGAGGCAGTTGGCGATGGCCGGCAGGTCGCTGGTAGGGACATTGTTGACAGTTAGTGGGGGGCAGGAATTGCCATTGAGTTCCTTGATATTGTCCCAGAACAACCAAGCATTCCCCCAGGAGGAGGCAAGGGTCATTTTGTAGTAGCCTGATTTGGCCTGTTTTATGGCTGAAGTGCATCTGTTATGAGCCACTTTATAGGCTTGCTTGTCCACCTGCATGCCGGATGCGACTGCTTTATGCCAGAGATCATCTCTGTATTTTAGCTGTTGGAGCAGTACAGGCATGACCCAGTGGGCATTACATTTCTCAGATTGCACGTTTGTTAGTGGGGCACAGATGTCACATGCTCTATTAAAAGAACAGGTGAAATAATCAAGGGCTTCATCTATAGTAGGGGCCCAGGAGATGGGGGACCAGTCCCATTGAGTTAAGTATTTTCCTAGTTTTGTGAGACCTCTGGGTCAGAGACAGTGCCGGACAATATAGTTTGATTTGGGTTTCTGCTGAAGACACGACCAGGAAAAGAGGATGGGTGAGTGATTGCTTAGGGAGTCCAGAAGGACCACCAGGTCAGAGATTCTGTGGGGACGGTTGGTGAGGAGAAGGTCGATCAGGGTGCTAGACCCATTAGTGGGGTTCACCCTGGTAGGTTGGCTGACCAGCTGGGTCAGGTCCAGTGCAGTGAAGATGTCTTTGGTGTGGGAAGTCGAACTGGTAAGCCAGTTCACATTACAGTCTCCAACTATGATGTGTTTCATTTTGGTGGGGAAGCTGGAGATGCAGTTAGCAAGGGATTTTATAGCAAAAGCTTGGTTTCTTGGAGGGACATATGTGACAGTAAGAATTACAGGGGCTCTGGAGTAACTTTTAATGATAAGGCTTGGGCACCATGATCTAATGGAGGTATTGGAAGGGCATGGCATATCATGGAGTCACAGACGCACACAGCACACCCTCCACCATGTTTGCCCATTCTGTCGGCTCTGTGAAGTGTGAAGCCAGGGAAGGTGACCAAAGAGTTAGGTATTTTTTTGGAGAACCAGGTTTCTGTGAGGGCTAGCACATCTGGGTGATGTTTCAGTATCCAGCAATGGAGACCTGCTGTCGTTTTGGTTAAGCTGCAAATGTTCATTGCAGCTATTCTAAGCCTGTGGTGCAATAGGCTAGGGCTGGGCAAGACGGGGCCCAGGTTAGGATGAAAATTTCCTGAAATTAGTAGGAGTATGGCAAAGACTTTGAGGAGAGCAAAAGATTGTTGCCTTATTGTCAAGGATAGCTGCCGCCTAGTTCATGGGATGGCCAGGGTGATAAGGGTTGGAAAAGATAGGAATGTGATCCAGCATGGAGGTTGATGGTGGCACATGACTGCAGGGAGACATGTGGGGGGTGGTGGATGCATAGCAGGCAGTGGCAGTGTGGGTGGCAGTCAGTGATGGTTCGTGGGGGTTGGAAGTGTGAAAAGAAGACCCTTGAGGGGAGGGCTAAGGAGTCTAAGAAGTAGGATAGTAAGAGTGATCACTGGGAGCCTGGGTGGTCCACATGACAATGGGTGCCCAGCAAGTGGCGATAAGGGGGCAGTGGCCCAGTGTCAGTATAAGTGGGACAATGTGAGAAGGCAGTAGGGAGGGCTGGGGGTATACTGCGATGCACAGGGAGAGGCATCACCAGCAGAAAACAGGAAGTTGTTATCCCTCTGTACAGACAGTCCTCTGGACTGCCTCTATCCTGTCTATGTCCTTGCTTAGATGGGGTCTCCAGAACCGGACACAGTATTCCAGATGGGGTCTCACCAACTGTCTGTACAGAGGGATAACAACTTCCTGTTTTCTGCTGCTGATGCCTCTCCTATACATCCCAGTATACCCCCGGCCCTCCCTACTGCCTTCTCACATTGCTTGCTAACCTTAAGGTCATCTGATATGATTACCCCCAGGTCCCTTTCCTGTTTTGTTGTTGTTACTACCTCCCCACCCATTGTGTACTCTTCCCTGGGTTCTTGTTTCCAGGTGCATTATTTTGCACTTTTTGCATTGAATCCTAGCTGCCATATGTCTGACCATTCCTCCAACCTTGCCAAGTCCCTTTTCATCCTTTCCACGCCTCCTTGTGTATCAACCCTGTTGCAGATCTTTGTGTCATCTGCAAAAGGCATACTTTTCCTTCCAGTCCTCTGCAATGCCACTGATGAAGACATTAAAAGGACTGGACCCAATACTGAACCTCTGCGGTACCCCACTAGTAACCGCCTTTCTTCAGAGTGGACTCCATTTACATTTACCTTCTGTGTCCTGTTGTCCAGCCAATGTTTTACCCAGGCTACCACCCTGGGACCCACTCCCAGGCTGGTTAATTTGACTAATAATCTTTGTGTGGGACTGTGTCAAATGCCTTGCTAAAGTCTAGGTAGGCCATGTCCACAGCCCCTCCTGGTCTACTACTTTGGTCACCCAGTCAAAGAAATCTATTAGATTTGTCTGAATGACCTTCCTGCTGTGAACCCATGCTGCCTTGATCCTGTGCTCCACTGACCTCTAGGTACTCAACTATTCTTTCCTTCAGAAGTGACTCCATCACTTTCCCTACCACAGAGGTCAGACCGACAGGTCTGTAGTTTCCTGCCTCTGTCTTGGTCCCACTTTTGTGAAGGGGAATCACATCCGCCTTCCTCCAGTCCTCGGGTACCACACCATCCTCCCATGATTTATTGAAAAGAGTAGCCAGTGGTTTCACTAGTTCCTTCCTTAATTCTTTTAGAATTCTGGGGTGAATTCCATCAGGCCCCATTGCTTTGTCCACCTTCAGTTTTAGGAGTTCTTGCAGAACCTTTCTTCTGTGAAAGGACTGATCAACCCCTCTATCAAGAGTGCTTCTGTTAATTGGATTAGGCACTTCCCCCTCTCTTTGTGAATACTGAGCAGAAATATTCGTTCAGTATTCTGCTTTTCACTGTCCCCTCTGCCCACCCACCGCTTATTCTATTCAGCCTCACTATCCCTCCCTTGTCTTTCTATGTCGCTGATGTACCTATAAAAGGTTTTATCCTCTTCTTAACTGAGTTGGCTATCTTTTCCTCAGTTTGGGCCTTTGCTATTCTGACTTCCCTCCCTGCTTCTTTCTGCCTTAACTGGTACAGCTCTCTGTCCTGCTCCTTCTGTGTTTCCTTATACTTGAATGCTATCTTTTCTTCCTGACTTTCACAGCCACCTCTCTTGAGAACCATAGTGGCTTTTTCTTTCATTTTGATTTGTTTATTTGCTTCACACAAAGGCTTGTTGCCTCTGTGATGGCAGTTTTGATAATTCCATTGTTGCTCCACACCTCCTTCTAGCCTGTTTGCTAGTGCTTTCTGAGGCACTCTCCCATCTTGCCAAAGTCAGCCCTCCTAAGTCCAGTACCCTCACTTTTGTATGGCTTGACTCTGTAGCTGAGTTTAACGTGAACCACACTGTTTGATGGTCACTTGTCCCCAGATGGCAACCCACTTCTAGATCTGAGATCCTCTCATTGCCCCGCTTGAGAGTACGAGGTCTAAGATTGCCCTCATGAGTGGGTCCCAAACTAGCTGTCTAATGCCCGCCACCTGTAGGGCGTCAAGAATGGCCCTGTTCTTGGATGTGGCTGCAGCAAATGTGCTCCAGTTAACATCTGGCATATTCAGGTCCCCATCAACAGTATCTCCCTTTCTCTGCCATTCTAAGAATGCCTTCCATCATATCCTTGTCCATTCCTTCCCCTGACATGAGGGTCTGTACACAACCCCTGTGCGGATTGTGGTGCCCTTCCAGTCTCCCAGGTGACCCACAGTGCCTCCTCTCCTCCCTGTTTACTCTTTTGTTCAGTTGCTTTTATCCCTTCCTTTACATAGAGAGCTACTCCTCCCCCTCTTCTCCCCTGCCTGTCTCTCCTGTAGGTTGCGTAGCCTGGTATGTTAACATCCCAGTCATGGTTCTCTGTGTACCATGTTTCTGTGACTGCTATGATATCCAGGCATCCCTCTTCCATTAAGGCCACCAGCTCAGGGAGCTTGTTGCCCAGACTACAGGCACTGGTACCATTACCCTCCATTTCCTGATGGCCTTACCCCTTTTGCCCCATCCCTGTCCTTCTTGCCTTTGTCACTTTCTCCATTTACCCTGCCCTTCTCCCTATCGACACCTCCATGTTGGTGTTTGCCACACTTACTACCATGATTGTTTGGGGGCTAGGATTTTTCTGCTCCTTTCCAGTGCTTCCCCCCTTGGCTAGTTTAAAAGCTTGCCAATGAAGCATTTAAACCTATCACCTAGGATCCTGGTTCCCCTCCCGGACAGATGCAGCCCATCATGCCAGTATAGGCTTGCATCACTCCAGGTGGACCCCCAGTCCCCAATGAAGCCAAATCCCTGAGCTCCACACCAGTTTTTCAACCACTGATTGAATCCCATGGTACAGAACACCCTAGCCTCTCCTATGCCATAGATGGGTAGCACCTCCGAGAAGGTTACCGTGCGTGCTACTTGACTAAGGCCCCTCCCCAATTCCACAAACTCTTCTTGCACTTCTCTAATCCCTTTAGCCAGGTCATTTGTCCCTAAGTGGACAATGACATCCAGCTCCCTCCCCTGTGCAGCTGCTCCGGCAATCCTGAGGATTCGCTCCCTGTCCCTCCAAGCCATGGCGCCAGGCAGGCACCTTACCTCCCTCTCCCCTTCCTTGCCCAGTTCTACCTTCCTAACAATGGAGTCCCCCACCAGGAGTTGTTTCCTTCCCCTGCAGGGTCCCCTGCCACCCTCATGTGGGTCTCCTTTGTGGAGGTTCCCAGCATCCTCCTTGGTCTCCACTGTAGGTGCCTCCATAGAGGAACCACACTTTGCCAGAATGGCATAGGAATTGTGGAGAGGTACAACTGGAGGGATGTGCCTTTGTTCCACCACCCTCACCCTCCCTGAGCCCACTGTGGTCCAACCACTCCTCTTTCTTGGCAACCTCTGAGGCAACGGCAGTGGCACTGGTGGTCCCTGGATGGAAGAGGAGGTCCCACAAATCCTGGCCAACTCAGCCTGGAGATGAGCAACCTCCTCCCTCAGCCCAGAGAGGTGCCTGCAGATGGGACAACACCGCATCCTCCAGAACATCTCCCGGAAGACTGCTGCTCCACAGCCACTGCACTGCACCACTCCAATCATGTCTTATTTCTGGCCCCTTAACTGTTTGCAATCCTTACTCTTTCCTCTTTTTTTTTCTCTCTCTCCTTACTTTCTGCCTGTGTGCCCTTTAAACTCCTGATTGTCCTGTTCTGAGACAAGAATATCCTATATTTCTCAGTAGACCACTTACTTGTTCAGAGGCAGACCTCCAGCAGCTAGAGGGGGCCGGAGAGCTACTCTTGCCCTTCTAGGATGGTGGGTCCTTGGTGTTCTGTGATCACTCACTTCCTGCCCCTAAACAGGAAGTTCCTGTTGTCAGTCAAATCCTGTGCCTATAAAAATAGAACTAGCTTTGGGTGGGAGGGTGGAGGGAGGAAGGAGGGCAATATAGTCCCAGTAGAGAAGTTCAGTACACAGCAGTCCTTTCTCCTGGTGTCTTCTGCCAAGCTATTAGCAGAATCTTTCTAAGGCAGTCTTTAAATGTAGCTTCCTTCTAGCTAAGCCACTCCCCCTACTTACCAGATCTTTCTACAAGTAATTTAAACCTCACAACAGTTAAGTCCTTTCAGTCACCTGAGATCTACACCTAGATGACTTTTCAGTTACCCATTCAGTTCAGTTAACCCAAACACACACTTTATTTTTTTTGTTTTGTCTGTTAGTTTTTTTACCCTAAATTAAAGGTCAACTACAAAAGTTCTTGTACTTTAGTCCCAGCAGAGAAGTTCAGTCACACAGCAGTCCTTTCTTCTGGTGTCTTCTGCCAAGCTATTGCTGGTTGTGGGCAAAGAAGCAGGTGGGTCAGCGCAGAACAGCCGCTGGGTTCAGAGCAGCTCCTGCAGCTTCCAGGAGGAGGCATTCACCCGTACCGGGCAGGATGCCTGGTTGTAGGCTGAGAGGCAGGCGGGTCAGCGCAGAAGAGCCGCTGGGTTCAGAGCAGCTCCTGCTGCTTGCAGGAGGAGGCAGTCACCTGTACCAGGCAGGATGCCTGGTTGTAGGTCGAGAGGCAGGCAGGTCAGTGCAGAACAGCCACTGGGTTCAGAGCAGCTCCTGCAGCTTGCAGGAGGAGGCAGTCACCTGTACTGGACAGGATGCCTGGTTGTAGGCCGAGAGGCAGGTGGGTCAGCGCAGAACAGCCCCTGGGTTTAGAGCAAGTTCTGCGGCTTGCAGGAGGAAACAGTCACCCATACCAGTCTGGATGCCTGTTTTTGTTCCAGTGTGGAGAAAAACAGTCAGAGTTTGAATTGTGTCATTTGGAGTGATGCTGTAGTTTGGTGTGCAAGGATTTCCTTAAGTTTACGAATTGGATTCTGAGCATACATGGCTGATAAAAATCAGGTTTTAGAGTTAATGTACTGCACATGCAAAAGCGTTTCATTGTTCAATGGGTGAGAAGATCTAAGCTTGTACTTCAGTAGTTAAAAACCAGTGCACAGATTGGGCAGACATTTGCAGGATTTGATGGGAGAGACTGACCCTGCAAACCCTTATTATTGCATTTTGCTCCATTTAATAGTTTTTGAGTCATAGATTTCATGTCAAGATACGAGTTTTGAAGATTTGATAACATTTTCATGTATTGCACAGGGGTTGTAGTAATACAAGCATGTTGATAAAGAATTGATTTACAGAGCAGGCTGAAATTTTTGGAATATATAGTAAGAGTGACTTAACCTGCAAACCCTAGACATTTCAAACTGATCCACTAAGTACTTGTGCTAGGATAACAGATTCACATATTTGATGTTATTTTTATGCATTGCAACAGGTCGGTGGTTACTGACCTGTTGTTAAAGAAGTGGTACACAGTGTCCAACCTGATGACCCAGTGGCAGTGCAGTGCACTGCCATGTAGGTAAACTGGGTTCAGACAAGCTTGGGATATTGCATCAAGAGGCAAGCTGAACCACACCAGCAGCTGCTTGCCAGAGCACTGTGGTCAGGAGGAATAGCTGAGCGCCCGGTGCCACAGCAGCCCCTACTGTACTAATAATTATTATTGTTTCTTTCACAGATTGTGTTTCTCTAACATGCATGGGAAGCCCAATGCCCATGAATATCTTTGTTAATATCCATATACTATAATTAACCCTCAACTCATATTAAATATAAGCCACTGTTTGGCCTTCTTGTGATGTGTGTATATTTTTTGTTCATTAAAGTGAGCAACTACAGATCAACAGATAGTACAGCTCTGAGTTCCCCTGTTGCCTTAAAATGCCCCACTTTGCCCACTACCATCCACTTTTTTCACATTAACCTTGATCTATGAATTCCTAAATTTGTAAACTCATCTGGTCAAGCCGGGTTTGCATATATAGCCCCTAAAGGTTGAATAACATCTCAGATTTTATAAAAGGTGTTAACTACTACAATAGATATAAAAGAAGCAACCTTTTAATTGGCAAATGAATGTAACCGCTGAATTAACTTTGTTTATATGAATATTAATTGCAAAAAACTAACTTTAGGTATCGGTTAAGGCTGAAGCATAAAGCCATAAAAGTAGGAAAAAGTCCCTTGAACCTTCATTATTGTTTGCAGTCATGTTCATTGGGGTTTGAATAACTGCTCAAAGCAGAGTTACTATGGCTACAAAGTCTTTCTCAATCAAGATACAGACATTTACTTGGAGATACAGTGCAAAATTAATGTAATGCCAATGCTGTTATGAATAATTGTTCAAACCCTAGGAACACCACACCAAACAATCACGAAGATTCAAGTGACTTTTCCCTTAACACTGCATTTCATTACTTCTGCAGATTTGTGCTTTGTCATTATTTGTTCCTAAAGATAACTTTTTATAATTAACGTCCATTCTTTCTGAAAAATGTGTTCAGTAATAAAAGCACAGTGAGATATGATAATAATGATTTGTCAGTACTTTTGGTGTAAAGCAATCCCTAGAGACCAGTAGCACCCCTTTCCCTCACACCACTCTGGATCAAGCAGTTCCTGGCCTAGAAGGGAAAAAACACAAAAAGTACTGAAGAGCTGAAAACAGAAAATTCTACTTCAGGATATGAGAGTAAAAACTGCAAATGAAATCTCACAGGCATCTAGAATGTGGCAAAAGGGCCCTCTGTTTGGTCAGCAGGTATAGAACAATGTGGCGGAGTAGAAATGCAGCTAAATGACTCTGTCCTTAAAGGTTCTCATCTGGTAGATATACACCCGGGGAGGGCTTTGTTACTTGAAGTCTCATATCACAGTACACGGCTAAGGATAACTGCAACAAATGCCACTCAGACCAAAGCCCTCTGTCCTGCACCTTTTTAGACATTCAACTATTTTTGCACACTTCTCGAATAGTGGTATAGGGTGTGGATTTTAATTGTGGAATGGCACTGTCGGATAGAGGTCTGCAAACTGACACAATGTACAGTGACCCAAACTGTCCGTTATTAATACTACATGGCTGTTAGGTGCATATAGATGCAAATATCAAACAGATGATAACACTAACAGAGGTTCATACTCCATAAGAATTGATTCTATTCTTGTACCTCATGTGGTCTCCATATTAGAAGTAAGAACGTGGAGTCAGGAAGTGTCCAATCTTAAGGCTGTACAATACAAGATGGGTTGGGGTGGTGCTCCCACACATGGGAAAAAGGGTCTTTCAGGTTGAATAACACAGTACTGTAGAGGGCTAATATGGTTAAAAAAATGGTAATCTCTCCCGAGGGCCAGAGTTTTCATAAACAGCATGTATGACAACATCACCCTCTGGCAGAAAGACAGTAAACAAATTTTACTACATTTCAAAAGTTTGCAGGAGAGCAGCCAAATGTGGGATATTTGGAATATATACGTTTATGGGCTCAGCTTCAAAAACTGGTATCAAAAACTGAAAGGGAACATGCAGATCATAGCGTCAAGATTGCAGTACTGAGAAAAGAGGTGCATAAAATCTAGCATGACAGAGCCCAGACACAGTAGCAGGAGATAAGATTTGGCACACAGTCTGAACAGCAAACCTTTGATCTCTACCGCGTTTAACAATCTAGAGTGCTACATACTGTAGATTGTTTTAATCATTATATACTAAGGATGGCAGGACAGCTACATCTCCAGCTGAATTACTGCAGATGGCTTCAGTTTTTGTGGCAGATACTGTTAGCATTAAATCCAATTCTAAGTCAGACCCTTCCTTTTGTTTTCCTATTTGAATGTTCCTGATCTTTCAGATAGGGATAGAGAAATGTTGGTAGCCCCCATTACCTTAGCACAAGTAGAGAAAGGAACTGTCCTCTCAAAATGGCCTTACAGTAGTTCAGAATTTTATAAGAAGCTTAGTTCTCAATGGTTCATCCATGCTGCAGCAACAACAGAGTTGGCAATGTAAACTACAGTGCAGCAATTCATCGACACCAGTCACCATGCTCCGACAATCTGCCATGTGGCAGTAGGAGTGACCCCGCACCCCCCAGATATTTTATAACAAACTCCAGGTCATGTCCCAGTGGACATTAGAGGGAACAGAGGAATGGCAACATCGCCCAACAGCAAAAAATCAAAGTTGCAGCAGAAGCAGGCGACATGATTCCATCAGCAACATCGCTGCACCAATAATCAGTCAGCACATTTACAAGCTACCTTTCTCAACAAGCCACAATATTGGTTGAGCTATTTAACTATACATTAGAAAATGGATCACTTACTGATTCAGGGTATACAGCAATGCTGGTTTATATTTATAAAAAAAGGTGACAAAGCAGACTTAAGGAACTGGGGTCCCTGAAGCCTGTTAAACTTTGATTGTAAAATTTTAGCCAAGATTTTGGCATGCAGGCTGTCTCAAGTAGCTGTACTCCTCATAAGCCCATACCAAACACATTCAGTAAAAAGAAGAAGAGTACAAGACAATCTTACCTTGTTGTGTGAGGTTTTTGATAGGGGTACTTCAGGCTTCCTAAATGGATACGTCCTCCATATCAGCCGTTAAAAGGCATTTGACAGGCTTGCACATGGATATCTAGCTGATTCACTTTGTGCCTTTGGCAATCCAGAAACATTTGTTAGGTGGATTGAATGTTTGTACAAATGAGTAGTCAGTTCAAATATTTAATGGCTAGTTGGGACAGCATTTTCAAGTACAGATTGGGTCTGACAGGGATGCCTTTTAGTCTGATCCTATACATATTTAGCTTGGATCTGCTGTTGAGATGTATCAACCTAAACCCCGAAGTTGAGGGCATTTCTATAGATCTTGAGGTGCCCCAGGAAAAAAAATGGCATATGCAGAAGGCATTGTAATATTTGTTAAGAATGAAGAGTCAGGTATAGCTATTTTAGAACATTTGGGAGTTGTTGTTTTTTTTTTGCATCAGTATCTGGATCACATGTGGATTTTGCAAAAGTATTGGATTTCCATTAGGAGCTTCTGTTGACCACTGTCCCCAACATATAGTCTCAGTACTGATCTGAACACAAGACATAAAAATTTCAGAGATCATATCTGAACAGGGAAATCTTAAAGAGAAAAAAACTGGGAACCCTGTATAAGAACAGTGATACAGAAATTAAATATGTGGAAATATAAGAGGACTTCTAAGTTGAAATGCATTTTGTGGATAAAAACTCTTAATCTGCCTGTTTTTTTATACCTTAGTTACATCTTCTTTTCCCCACCAAACTGGGGGCCATACTTCACAGTGTTTTTTTTCCCCAAGGCCTGAGGTGCAGTCATCTAAACCCCCTGAAGAAAGAGAGACAGATTACTTATAAACCTGTATCAATGGGATGCTTAGGGATGATTAACCCTTTGGTGTTTTTTATTATAGTTTCCCAAGTGCCTGGTCCAACCATATAGAGTTGTTGTCACTGGACCTAGTGGCTTCCCTTTCCTCACTCCTCCTACCACTTCTCAGTTGGTGAGCATCATGTCGAGAATGGTAGCCTGCATAGTGGTTCCTTAATCAGCTGCACCAGCAGGCAGCCCTGCAGTGCATCCGGCAGGGCCTGACTCCTGGAGCTACTAGTGGCTGGAATGTCCCAATCAGTATCTGTCAGGTTTCAATCTCCCACCACCAACACCATCTTCCCCTTTGCCACCTTCCCCTCCTTTCTAGTTCTGCCCCTAACTCCTTATCTCTGTTCACCCTGTGCTGGAGGTCTATAGATCACTCCCATCCATAGTTTCTTGCCTGAGGATGCCATACGCTAAGCCTACAGTGATTCTGTTTGCCCATTACGCCCCCTAATGTTTCCATTCCCCACTGTCTCTTTGCCGTCCCTGACATACAGTACAGTGCTGGAGCTCCTCCTTTACTTTTTCCTCAGTTCCATCTATGCATGGTGTAACCTGGGAATGTCAGATCCCAATCATTATTCTCTGTAGCCCAAGTGTCTGTGATGCTGCTAGGTCCATAGCAGTGTCTGCCACCATTGCCTGGAGCTCATTAATTTTATTTATCATACTCCTAGCATTAAGGCCTCTTTCCATCTTTCTCCTGATCCCCTCTTGGTTCTTCTTGGTTCTTTTCCCTTATTCTTCCCTAGTCAACTTAATTTTTTATTTTTCCTGCTGACCTGTCAGCACTCCATCATTGACCTCTTCCCCTTACCAAATTTGAACTTCAACCTGTTACCCACCTTACTGCTACTAGTACCCTGTTCAGGGGGAGCCCTAGTTATGTTTTCCAGATGCTTCCTTCTCAGTACCCTGCAGTCACTTTAACTGTCCATTGTAGACATCAAACTTCTACCCCAAAGTAGTGCTCCCTCTCTCACCAAGTGAAGGCCATCACCCTTGAAGAGCCTCCTGTCCCAGCAAGAAGCCCCCCAGTCCCCCACAAAGTAGTACCCCTCCTCCTGACACCATCCATTCAAACACCCATTAAACTTCTCAGCCTCTTCCTTTCTTATTCTATCATTCTCATCCACTTTATTCCATTCAGGAAGGACCTCACCATGATATTACCTAATTCTTCTTTTACTTTTCGCATCTGTTTGGAACTCGTTTCTTTTCTTCTTCTTTCCTTGTCTCTCTCTCTCTCTCTCTCTCTCTCTCTCTCTCTCGCTCTCACTCTCTCTATAGAGCTTGTACATAAAAAGGACTAGTATTATAAATTTGTATGTGAAATTATGATTTCTTCACCTTTTTTCTGTTTGATTACTGACTGTACATGCCATGTTATTTGCTTTGTCTCATACTTATTTTCCAGGAAGAAATGCCCGTTACTCTTTTCAAGAAGTGTCATGGGATCTTTATACCTGAACAACCACCAGAACAGGCAGATAAAGCCTCTGTTTGGCATTTCATCTGAACTACAGACACATTAACAAACTTTATCCATAACAAAGAAAGGGGTAGGAAAACTACTTATGAGAATTAATGCTAACAAAGTTCTTGGAACAGATTTTTTCAAAAATGAATTCTACTAATTACCTAAATAAAGAGGCACATGCAGTCCATATATTAAAAAAAAGTTTTAAATCACAACCAGAAAATTCAGCACTAGTAACAAGGATTGCTTATCTCTGGAAACCCTTAATCTGCCTGTCACCACCTCAGTCCTCTCCCTAGTTGATTATGGGCTCATTATCTACTCGGCTGCTGACCACACAGCCCTTAACAAAATCCACCTTGCCATAAACAAAGCATGCAGACTCCTCTCTGGATCAGACAAGCATACCCATAGTTGTACCCTATATGCCCTGACAAATCTCTTCACTCTGGATGAAAGGCTATTTTATCAAACATGTCTCCTCACAAAGAAAATACACCTGGGGCTTACACCCTTGAGGGTTTCTGCCTCTCTCTCCTATCCTCCCACACCTCAGTGAACACCCGCACTGCCAACCGACAAGTGTGGTCCATCCCGAGGGTTAAAATCTCTTTAGCCCAAAGGTCATTCCCACACAGGGCCCCAGTCTGGTACAACGAACTCCCCTCCAGTGTCTCCTCCATCTCCAAATTAGGACCTTTCAAGTCAGCCTTCAAAGAGCACATTCTCACTTCATGGTGCTGCCAATATACCAGCTAGTACTGGGTCATCTATCTATCATCTCACGGGACTAACCCACCACTGAGCTCCTACCAATAGGGCTACCAACCATTACCTATTAACAATGCCTCCTTTGGTTGTACTCACAAGATATCTGTTGAATTCTCTACTTCACTGTAAATATCAAACCTGTTACTCCCTTCCTCTATCAGCAAACTTATTGTTCTCTTGAAAACTGTAAAATACAGCTCTCGGTAACATGTTCAATGCAATGTATAACTGATTTTGATTCTGCGATATTGTATAACTGAAAAAAATGTAACGATTAGCTGACATTCTATGTCTATATGTATTAAGTGTTTATGTTTATTTTTTCTGACGCGGAGCTTTAGTAAATAAGTCCCTGATTCAAAGGTTGTAATCTTAAAGTCTGTTAAATAAATAAGTAACATCTGTACTAGGAAGATTGATTGAAACAAGTATTAGAGACAGGAATGTTGATAATCTCATGAAGCACAACTTGGATCAGTGTCCCAATCACAGATGGTTGACGTGGCCACAATTTGCTTGGCAAAAACATACATCATACTTTATGTTCGTACTTGTTTTACCACAAACAGTTTGTTCGAGTTGATACTGCAGTACCAACTTCACTCTGAAGGCAGTTACCTCTGGCATTCCACAAGGCTCTGTTTTTGGACTACTTTTTGTGTCCTATACAGCAGATGGCTCCACTCACTGATAACATTGCTGCCCATGGCCTACTCATCACAGCTAGACAAATGCTACTTAAACATGTACTGTTTTCACCATCTCCCTGCAGTAGACTCTTCCTCACATAGCTCACTGCTTCAGTGGTATTCAAGCCTGGATGAAACTCCCTCTGTTTAAACACCACCAAGACAGAGCTATATGTTTTTGACACCAGAGCGGAAGTCAAGTCACTCAGCCTTACCACTTTGAATCCTGACTTCACTTTGACTGCACCAAGCTCCAGTGTATTTAACCTCAGACTTCAGCTTGATCTGACATAATAAATGTATGACATCCAAAATCTGTTCAAAATTGCCTTTTACCATCCTTACAATATCACCAAAATCAGCTCTTACTGTCACCCTTGTGCATTCATTTGTTCTCTTCCAGTTAGACTACTGTAACTCACTCATGATTGATCTTCCAGCCAATAAAATGAAGTACCTACAACTACTTCAAAATGCATCTGTCCCTTGCTCACCCCCCCCACCCCCGCTGACCAGAATTAGGAAATTAGACTATATTTCCCCTTCTCAGGCTACACTGTCTTGGCTACCTGTCCAACAACATATTGATTTCAAAATTCTTTAATGGTCTTCAACTAAGTCAGCCCCTCCCCCACACACACACATACACATCTCTGCTCTCTGTTACATAACTGCTTCCCTGGTCTCAATCTGTATTCCTTGGATGTATACCTACTGACAGGCCGTTCTTCCAGACTGGTTATACAGCAATCCAGTAAAAGCAATGTCGGCACCAGAGGGATGTGGTGAATAACAGTTTTTTCTGATGATGCTGTGACCAGCGAAACCGGCCAAGAGAAATGTTTTTACCTGTGCTGTATGGCGTTTTTAATATGGATCACTAAATAAATCCTGTTTTTCACTATGTCCCTCTGGTGCCGACATTGATTTCACTAGATTGAACTGTCTATCAGGCACATTGGAGCAGCTGGAGCGGGGTTTGCAGTAATACTTACCTACAGCAATCAAGTCTTTTCAACATATGTTACGTGGCTTTGGAACCAGCTACCTGCGAAACTTAAAAGTAGAAAAGAACACATCTGGGCACACACCACCAGGTACCAATTTAACATTTTATTGAATTGCATGAGAAAGCTGGGCTAACACCCCTATGTATCGCCTCCTATCAAGGCTTCATCAGGAAGTGGAGTTAGCCCAATCAAACATTTTGTAAATAATCATCCAAGTGCAAAATACACACGTGATTAATTAATCCCTATTACACATTAGAAAAGCGCAAAATTGGATAGTAACAATAATAAAAATGACAACAAAATGACTTTTATAGGGACAATATTAATACATGCGGCTGTCACAATAACTAAATTAGAATAATGTTATCACTGACATTGATGAGGGAAAGGGAAAAAAGTGGAGGAAGAAAGGAAAGCGAAAGGGAAAAAGCAATTCATAGTCCATATTCAACGCAATTAGAGAAGGTTTGGCACAAGTACATTAATGTTTTTAAAGTACCATATATATATATATATATATATATAGATATATATATATATATCTATCTATATATATATATATATATATATATTAAACCAAACCCCTCTTTTTGAGTAAAACCATTATAATTCTCAACATTCAGCCTATGATAGCTACTTACGTTCACTGGAGATAATTGAATACTAACTTTAAACATCATGCAGAAAAAAAGGGAATAAAGCCCATTTGATAGAAACCAATACATATTATCAAACATAGTAAAGACAAATTTGTAAGAAATTTCAAAAGTTGCAAAATTATTATTATAACAATATTAAATAAATCCAGAGTTAACTGTCCATCTACAGAAATGGTTTAAAGTCCAGCTGGTCATTAAGTCCTCCTGGTGGAACTGCACCCAATGTAATAATCCATTTCATTTCATGTTGCAACAACACTTTCACCCTATCACCACCTATAGGCAGAGGCTTAAAGAGCTACTGACACTTCAAAGAAAACTTTAAAAACATAATTAATAATTAGGTACAGTTCTGCCTGCATTCCATTTACATTTTGTATATTTCTCCTCTCCATTATTTGTTACTAAGGAAATTTGCATGAATGCATGATCGTTATCCTTTATAGTTCCTTTAGGGTCTATCTGCCTCTATAGCATACTCCCTACTTCAAGTCATAATCCTCTGTTGTGACATCACAATCTGTTGCTATGGGAGTAACTGTGATACCACAAGCAGTGCTCTATGACTTCAGGTAGGGAGAAAGCAGCAGGAACCGATAAACTCTTTAGGAGCAAAGATCTTATTTTCATGCAAATGACCTCAGTAATAAATAATGAGGAGGAGGAATACAGCAGTAATGGTATTTACTCAACTGGTAAAGCTGATTATACCTGCAACCTTTATAGTGCTCAGAGAACCACAACCACTGGGTATCCTCATCCATCCCATTGGCTGATGCACGATCATAAATCTTTTGGCTGCCAGAGGCCAATCCCCCTGACTCCAACCGAAACTCCAGTCTGACACTCCCCTAGCAGAAAGAAGAAACAAAGGTAAACCCCCAAACCCAGGCACATCATGCAAAGGAAAAAACTGTCCACAATTAACAGCAACAGCAGATGTAGTGTAAATATAGTATAATTTTACTCCATACAGGATTATACAACAATACAGGTGAAAGCATAACAATGCAGCCAGGTACCTACAAGCCAAAGCCTGGCCCCTAGATGTGAGGTATAACAGAAGGTATGCAGGAAGACCTGCCGTGTCCCCATTAACAAAACTGCAATCGATAAATACACAAGACAGCGCCTCTAAATGTAACAAATCAGTATCAATATAAAAGATTCTCCCCTAAAGACTGAGGGATACAGGTGATTCCAGCTGCCCTAAGGCAAACCAAAGGTCATATAGCCAGGGAGGGACTCTGAGCACT
Organism: Neoceratodus forsteri; assembly: GCA_016271365.2. Taxonomy (NCBI): domain Eukaryota; kingdom Metazoa; phylum Chordata; order Ceratodontiformes; family Ceratodontidae; genus Neoceratodus; species Neoceratodus forsteri. The sequence continues at coordinate 796,307,524 of CM057459.1, read as the reverse complement.
ATAAATGTGGCAGATATAACCACCTTTACCAGATGAGTAAATACCATTATCCCCTGCCACCTTTCTAGTGCTCAGAGAACCATAACCACTGAGTTATTTGTAGCAGTACCCAGGAAAAAACCCCGGATGGGATAACCAAAGATGAACCTGCTTAGGAATAGTATCCTACAGCAGCCTGAAGCACTGCCCTGCCAAACCAGGCTCTATTAGCTGAAGTCACATCTAGCCGGTAATGGCAGACAAAGGTATGAATAGAAGACCAAGTGTCCGCAACATAAATGTCTTGTACAGAAGCACCACCTCTCTCAGCCCAAGAGGCAGAAAGAGTTCTAGTGTAATGCATTCTAATTCCACTAGGAAGGTCCTTACTGGCAGTCTGGTAAGTGGCCTCTATAGCCCTCCTAATCCATCCTGCAATTGCAGCTTTGGAAGCCATCTGGCCCTTTTTAGCACCTGAACAGAGCACTGAAATCCTCAGTCATCTCCAGCTATTCCTTCAGCAAAGAGATCCTCTCCAGGGGATGGGGAATTCCCTTCAGAGTCTCTTCCACCCTGGCATGGTTGGCAAATGAATGGCCTGCTCCAAATGAGCCAGTGACAGAACGCTCAGTGTGAATGAAGGGACTGGTACCAGGGATACCTGGTCATTATGAAAGATGAGAAAGGGTTCTCGACAGGAAAGTGCTTGTTATTTCCCCACCCTCTTGGCCAAACACATAGCCATGAAGAACACCATTTTGACTGTCATCCAATAAGGGGATATGGGAACAAATGGAGGCTTGTCTAGTCCTTCCAACACCCAATTAAGTTGCCATGGGGAATAGATAGGCCAAGCCCTGGGGGTCAAAATCTGCACAGCTTTCAGAAGACAGACCACATCAGGATGGGAACCCATGGGTCCCACCTTCTGTAGGAGACCCTATATTGCAGATATGGCTGAAGCCTGTACTCTGAGGGAGAAATGGACTAGGCCCTTCTCAGCCCCATAACTGTGTAAGTCCAGAATTTGGAGAAGACCCGCCACCAAAACGGACAAGCTCTTCACGGCACACCATTTATAGAAAATTGGCCAATGTCTCTGATAGGTCTTATTCATGGAAGACCTCCTGGATTACAGCAAATGATCCACCACTCTAGCAGGATAGACTTTCTCTAACAGTCTTGTCCTTTCAGCATCCAAACCGTCAGTGAGGGGTCTTGTGGACTGTGGTGTAATATTGGACCCTGTCATAACAGGTCTGGATGAAGAGGTAGGTGCCAGTGTGTGTCTATCAGCATCACACTTAGTGGTGAGTACCACAATCTCCTCGACCAGTCTGGTGAAACCAGCAGAACTGTGGCTCTCGTGTCCTGGATCTTGAGTAACACTTTTGCGATCATCGGAATCGGTGGAAAGACATAAGCTTTTTTGAAGCATCATGTTGCTGTCATTGTGTCAAACTCTTTGGCCCGACTGTCTAGGAAGCATGAGTGAAACCGGGGCAGCTGAATGTTTTGCACTGAGGCCATAAGGTCCATCTGAAATGGTCCCCACCTCTGGTTGATTGTCTGAAAAACCTGAGAGTGCAGCTGTCACTCTGCCTGGTCTAGAGTCACTCGACTGAGCCAGTCTACCTGCAGATTGAGTTTCCCAACCAGATATATAGCCAATATGCCCTGTAGATGATTCTCCACCCAGCACAGGGTTTGAAGCACCTCCAGGAGCAGAGCTTTGCTCTGAGTCTGACCTTGTTTGTTGATGTAGGCCATGGTGACCTGATTGTACGTTCTGACCAGAAACAACTAACCCCAAATCTGAGAAGCAAATGACAGGAGGGCCCTGTACACTGCCCTCATCTCTAGCATGTTGATAGGCAGGCAGAATTCCACCTGGGAACACCTGCCCTGTGCACCATGTCGGTCCAACATTGCCTCCAAGCCAAACAGGCTGGTGTCCATTGTAATGGTCAACAACTTAGGCGGTTCCAGCTGCACCCCCATCATAAGATTTTGCCGGTCCATCCACCAGTAGAGACTCTGGAGGATGTCCAGATTTGGCGTGATGCAGAACTCAAAATCCTATGTGGACTGATCCCATGCATCCAGGACATACTTTTGCAGGGGGCGCATATGTAATCATGCAGACTGCACCATGACTATCGTTGCTGCCATGAGGCCCAACAACTGCAAGTATGTGCAAACTGGTCTGCAAGGCTGGTTCTATATGGAACTCAGGAGCTGAGCTAAGTTTTCCTTCTTGTCCTCTGTCGGGTAGACCAAGCCTGCAGCCGTGTCTATGCAGATGCCCAAGTGTGTAAGAACCTGCATGGGCTATAACTGGCTTTTCTCCCAGTTTATGACCCAACCATGGCTTTGCAGGCACTGGAGCACTGTTTCCATATCCCTTCTGGCCTTGTCTGGGTGTCTGGCCCAAATCAGCCAGTCGTCCAGATACGGGATGACATGCATGCCCTTTTTCCTGAGACCTGCTGCCAGCACTGCTAGCATCTTCGAAAAGACCCTCGAAGCTGAAGCCAGATCATATGAGAGGCAAGTGTACGGAAAATGAATGATGTCCATAAATCTGGACTCTGAGGAAACAATGGTGTCGGGGGTGGATTGGAATGTGCAGGTAGGCATCCTTGAGGTCAATTAAGGCCAGAAAATCACCCGGCTGAATGGCTGATAGGGTTGATTGGAGAGTCTCCATTCTGAGCCTCTTGTAAGTGACAAACTTGTTGAGGAATTTGAGGTCAAATATGAGGTGGAGGCCTCCTGTCTTCTTTGGGACCATAAAGAATGTAGAGTACACCCCAGTGTCCCTCTTGTGAGCCAGAACTGGGGCTATTGCCACGCTCCTGGTGAGGTTGGTCAGTGCCCACTGAATCGCCTCTGCTCTGGCAGGGTTCATTGGCACTGGGGAAATCTTTGGTCTGTTGGATTGTCTTTTGTGAAAACTCTATGGTCTATCTGTGTCACACTAGTTCATGGACCCAGTGGTCCATTGTGGTGTGGGCCCACTGGATCAGTGAACAAACTTAATCAGCCCCCCATGGGGGGGACAGTCCACCAGGGCCCCTTTCCCATCATTGGTTGTTGGTGACAGCACCCCCATCAAACTTGTCCTCATTTCCCCATCTCTTACCAAAGTTTCCCCTGAATTTGGATTGGCTGTTTCAGGACTGGACCTGGGACATTTCTGCAAGGCTCTCTTCTCTGGGATTCTGGCCTGTTCCAAGGCCTCCAACTCCTTGGACAAAATGACATTGAGGGCTTGGCAGGCAGGGAAGCAATGCTGCACCAACTTGGATTGTGATGAAAGGAGGGGGTCTGAGGAGGTGTGGGGCTCTTCCTACTCCACTGGAATCTGGAGAACTTCCCAGACAAGTTGAACCAGTTCCGCCACGTCCTCTTGTGGACACAGTCTGACTGATACCTGGGTCAGATCCTGATCCACTTCCTCATCCTCTGAAGTGCCTGACCAGTCTTCAGCCTACCTGCATTTCTTCCTCTGCTGCTGTGGGCTCAGTGCTCTGCTTGTGCACTTTTTTGTCATTGCTTGGGGCTCACTTGCTGACTGTTGGGCTTGTAAGGTCTCCAACCATTGGAAGAGCAGGCCCACCTGTGCAGTGTTCAAGGTGAGCAGTGCCATTGGCAGCATTGGTTCATCCTGAGTTGCCATTACCTCCATGGAATTGTGTGGAGCATTGGACTCTGAGGCAGTGCATACAGCACACAAAGCCTCCCTTAGGTGTGATTCCAGGAGCTTTGTCCCGCATTCGATGCACGCAGGCATGGTGGTGAAGTATGGTGGAGCAGCCAATCTGTGAGGGGAAAACAAGAAAGACTGAATCAGAAAAGTGTTCATGCCTTCCTCTTATAACAAGCAGCAGCAGCAGCTAGTATGCCCAATCTGGGCAAGCGAGTGTTTGAGACAGTGTCTGTGCCTTTAATGGGTGAAGTGCCCTGTACAAAATGGCTGCCCACATGGTGGGGCCAGTCTGAGGTTCCTCTGTCTTGGGATACCCCTGTCAAGATGGCAGTCTCCTAAGCCCTCTGCCAACATGGCCGCCGATCTCACGAGACTTCGTGAGAGTCCTTCAGGAAGAGCTACGAGATTTACCAGTAGCCTTGCACTATTACCCAGGCTCCCACAGTTGCAGATCACCTGAAAGGCTGGGACCAAAGTCAGGAAGTGGACAATTAAATGAGGTGCTGCTTTTGAGCCCCCTTGTGTGCCAGTAGATTTCCTCAGGCTCTCATCCCCCCCCCATAGCCGGTCTCGTCCCGTGGTCTCGCGGGAGCTGCCATGCAGCCCACTGAGACTTGGGCACACTGGGAACAATGGTGTCTGGAATGTGGGGGAAGCTGTGAGAGAGGAGCTGTTTCTGGCTGGCGCGAGCTGGAGACTGGTGCCATGGGCTGCATGGCTGAGGGTCCTGCACTTCTGCAGCCTGATGGACTCCACATTTGGTGCAGGGCTCAAAGGATCAGATCCATCCATGGCCAGACAGATCTGTTCAGGCAGGTCCCAAAAGGACCTGTGTGAATGGAGATATGATTCCACTATCTCAAAAAAGAAGGGAAATTCATTGCAAAAAACTGTGTTAATGCACCAATTAGGGTTCAACTTAAAGCAACCAAAGTAGAGAAATGTGGTGTTAGGGTTTCTAATCATAACTCCCTACCCCCCCCAACCAGCAACAGGACAAGCCCACACAACAACCACAGACAGCCATCATCAGGTACGACAAACAACATACAACTGTTTCCAGATGACACAAATTTAGTAGCACTAATGTGCTACCTTCATGGATTTCTATCTGAGGCTGCATAGGAAGAGGCCTGAAAGGGGCATATGCTTATGTAGCTCACTTGTGTGTACGTCATACAGTGGTTTCTGCAGACAGATGAACACATAGGGCCTGCGCCTGTACAGAAAGTTGTTTGTTTACAGTGGAGCAGGTACTTCATTAGATAGCATGATTAGCAACTGCATTGTTTACTACATGCAAGCATCAAAAGTCAGGCACACACCACCTCAAAATAAGAGGGCACCAATCACCACTGTAGTTTATACTTATTAAAATAAAAAACACACACAGGCTATGCCCACCTAGGGGCATAGCCCCCGTCTGCGGGCATAGCTCCTGTGTGTGTTTTTTATTTTAATAAATATATTGTAAACTACAGTGGTGATTAGTGCCCTCTTATTTCAAGGTGGTGTGTGCCCGACTTTTGGTGCTTGCATATTGTGATTTTTAGTCTGGAGCGCCACCATCCCAGTGCAAACTCCTTTTTGTGGTTACATCATTTTCTACATGCAGCTGTTTAACTGAAAACAATCCACCACCTGGAACTGTTTTTAGATCTGCTGCTGAAACCATGATATCCACATTGCAACTGTACTTCTGTAGTAGGCCCCACAAGGGCTTGCATTTCTACAGGCACAAGTCAGTGTGTATGTGTTATACCTGTGGCCTGCACTTCTTCAGACAGAAGTATTGTTGCAGTTTTTATATCTGAAGCCTGCTACCCCTTGAACAATTTCTAGATCCACTGCTGAAAGCATGATACCCACATTGTAACAGTGTACTATGTCTTACACCTGTGGGGCCTGCACTACTGCAGGTAGAAGTACTGTTGAAATGTTGGTATCATGGATTTTGTGGCTCCCACACTTCTGCAGCCAGAGGTTGATGTGTATATCTTACATCTATGGCTGCAGAAGTGCAGGCCCATTAAGTGAATGTATGTCTTAGTGTACATGACTACCTTAATCTACAGAAGCACTGGCTCCTTACAGGTCTGCACTTCTGCAGACAAAAGAACTCTTGCAATTTGGGTATGATGAATTTATTTCTGTGGCTGCAAGGGCCTGTGCTTCTGCACACAGAAGCACTGTTGGGATTTGAGTATCCTGAGTTTCTATCTGCCGTGACAAGTGAGTGTGTATGTCTTATAGTGTGCATGCAGGAGATACAAATCCATGAAAGCAGCACATCAGTGCTACTGAACTTGTGTCATCTGGAAACAGTTCTGTGTTGTTTTCTTACCTGATCACAGCTGTCTGCAGTTCGTTTTGTGGATTTGTCCTTTTGCTGTTTTGGGGGGATGGGGAGTTAGGGTTAGAAACTGTAATGCCACATTTTCCAACTTTTGTTGCTTTAAGTTTAACCCTAACTGGTGCATTAACACAGTTTTTTGCAATGAAAATATATATATATATATATATATATATATATATATATATATATGAAATACTGTACTTCATGTACAAAATAAATAGCTCTCAGATGTTGGCCACACACGTTTAGAATAATTTTATCTCAGTCTCAGTAGTTGTAAGCAACTGCCAAAAGACAGGTTTTCAGAGAGACTTGAAATGAGTAAGGGAGTCAGTCCAAAGACTATATTTGTCAGTGGTAACAGGAATGAAAATAAGTATTTTTGTGATTGGTGGCTAGAACAGTAAACATTTTGGCTTTACAATAGGCAAGGTTTCTCATCTGGCTGGTCCTTAACTTTAAGTAAGAGACTACAAAGCCTATCATTCATTATAGTGTAATTAAATATGAAGCTAAGCATAGTGGCACAGACACTGTAGACATTGTAATGCACTGTGAAGATCATGTTTTACATACTTAGGCATCTACCTCTGGCCTGCATGTCCTCAAGCTCCATTTTGGATAAGAAGTGCTTTACCATATCTTACATTCAGAAATGAGTAGGGAAGGGCTTCTAGGAAAGAACTGGAGAAATGGGAGGTACATGGAAGAGAAACACTTACCCAGCTTGTGGGTGCTGAAGGCCCTGTGTAAATGAATCACAGCTGTGAGTAAGGAAGAGCTATGGCATATGCCTCTGACCAAACACAAATGGTGGAATGAAAACAGAAAGCCCACCACTGATGTTGACAGCTGCCTGAATGAATAACTAAAAAGAATTATGATGCTCAGAGAAAATATAGAAAAAAGAAACCCTGATAAGTAGAACAGATAAACTATAGAAAATGCTGTGTGAAAGAAGCAGACTGAAGCAAGTCCATTACAATAGTTTAAAGTTAAGGCAAAGAAACTGCAGTGACAAAAAGGCACTTTATGTTTAAACATTTAACTGCACAAATCTCTACAAAAATAGAGCATCATTAGCAAACAATGGCCTTGCTCTTCATAAAAAATAAGATTATTGGCTGACCCCCATGAATGTCTAATGGCATCTCAACTACTTTTCTTGTCATTAAATTGGCATCTGAGCTCCTACGCACACACGTGGAGCTCTTTCATAAATATTAATGAAATTACTCAAGCAGAGGAACTTGCTTTGAATATAATCTGTGTATTATTCATGTGCATAACTAATTTATTTATTTGTTATTGATTGATTTATTCATTGATTTATAAATGTATTATTTATTTATTTGGAAAATGTTTCACCAGGAAAGACAACATGAGCTGTAAACTAGATTGTCTCACCTAGACGGTGTCCAATTTACAGGAGAAGCCTGGACACTGAGTTACAAAACTTTATACATAACTAAGAAGAGAAAAGTACATACAAACATATGATGAAGCTAGCAGAATAAGGCTATTAAGTCTGTCTAGTATACTCATAGTGCAGGGTCCTCAGCATAAGCTACTGACCCTTCCCTCCTCCCCAATCCACCCTTCCCCTCTGTCTGCCCATTCCTTGACCCTTATTTTCACCTGAACTTTGACCCACCTCTCTTGAAGCTGTCCACTGTCTTCAACAAAACCATCTCTTATGGAAGCACGCTCCAACCCAACACCACCTTCTGCACGAAGAAGTGCCTCCTAGCCTCTCTCCTAAGCCTCCCCCCAGCTTGAGACTATGTCATCTCGTATTTTGGTTCCCACTAAGCTTGAAGAGACCCTCCTTATCCACCCTATTTATTTATTTCAAATACTTGAAGGTTTCAATCATGTCCCTCTCTCTCTCTCCTGTCCTCCAGGGAGTACATGTTCAAGGCCTCTAACCTCTCCTCTTACATCCTACACTGCTGACCCATTATCATTTTCACTGCCCTCCTTTGGACCATCTCCAGCAGGATAATGTCCTTTTTAAGGTATGAGAAGTAGAACTGTACACAGTACTCCATATGCAGCCTCACTAATGACCTGTAGAAGGGCAGAATTACCCACTCTCACCTTACCAGTGCAGCCCAACATATTATTTGACTTTGCTGCTGCTTTGCTGTATTGCGTGTAGTGTTGTAGGTCACTAATGATCATCACTCCCAGGTCCTTCTTCTCTGATGAAGATACCTGGGCCCCTCCCAGGCTGTACTCAGTCCTCCAGTTCTTGGCTCCAGTGTGCATAACTTTGTATGTCTTTGCACTGAAGTCAAGCTGCCAAATACCAAACCACCCATCTAATTTTTCCAGGTCCTCCTTTAGGTCTTGCGTCCCTTCTGCTATATCTACTATCCCAAAGAGCTTGGTATCTTCCACAAATAGGCCCATTTTGCCCTTAATGCCATCACCAATATCATTCATGAAGACACTGAACAGCAGCATTGTAGGGGGACAGTCCAAGCATCAAGTCCTGTGGGATCCCACTGGTGATCTCCCTAGTTCTAGATAACTCACCCCCCCCCAACACCACCACCACCACCACCACGCTGTGGGTCCTGCCCCTCAGTCAGTTTTCCATCAGTCTGGTCAACTTCTCCCCAACCCCAAGATCTGCCAGCTTTTTGATCAACCTCTTGTAGGGTACAGAGTCAAAGGCCTTGCTGAAGTCCTGGTAAAGAATGTCCACCACTTGGTCCCTGTCCACTGTTTTAGTGTGATGGTCAAAGAAGTCAATAAGATTTGTTTGACTCATCTTCCTTCCCATAAACCTGTGTTGCCTCTCATTCTGGACACCATGCTCATTCAGATACTTTGCTAACCTTTCCTTAAGTATGGTGCATTCAGGGAATTAACTGCTAGTGATAGACATTTATATGTGGAGGACAAGGATAAATGGTCTTTGAGCTTTGTTTTAAAGAATCTGTATTATAAGTGTCTGAAAGGCAATAGCAAAGAGGTAATAAGTGTTACCTCAAACTGCTTTTGTTATGGCTCTGTTTCTAAAGTATGTCCCATATTTTGCTGCCTCCATACAAAAAAAGCAGAGACAGAGTAAAGACACTCTCAATCCAGGAGGAATCAATCCTAACATACTAGCAAAAATACTGATTATTCTCATATTTACAACATTCCATGCTGATATCAGAACCCTGAGCTGTGTCTGTGAGTCCCTAGCAGGGGTGCATCTTATCCATCTGTTACAACTTCTGAGTGATAATGTGAAGTGCTACAGAACCCTATTTTGATTTTGTTAAGCAGATCAGTAAACAGTAGCTGACACCATTGGGAAAAGTTAGGAAAACATAATAGTTAGACACAAAATGTAAAAACAAAAACTAGCTGCTGCGTCAGCATGTGATCTGAAAGCAAAACAAAATGGTAATATTAAATGCACACTGAAAATAGAAACTAGAGTTAAAAATCAACATTTAGACATTAAAATATCTAAAAAAAAGGCAAGGTTAGTGTAGAAGGGAAGTAAAATAAGGGATATATATGTGGGGAAAGAAAAAAGGGAATGCTCTGGGAGAAGAAGTGATAAATGGCAAGATTAAGAGAGAATCTGGGAAACAAAAAGGTAATGATGGGAGTGACAAGGCATAATAGCGTGAAAAAGCTAGAGAAGTACCCAGGTGGGGACTAATTATCAGGACCTAGTAAGAAGGCTGGAAGGTGACAAAGTGGGGGAAGGAGACAGAAAGGGAGACATATGGTGAAAATGAAAATAGAAATTAAATGTGTACAGATACAAACAGACTTTAGGGAAAATGAGAGGTGGCTGAAAGATGTTAGCATAAAATAAGTCTATCATTTAAACTGAATATAACAAAAAAGGATGCTGTGTGTTCAGTCAGGTAACAGAGTGCAGAACGGGGTAGCAAGCAAGGGTGTCGGTAGGCATACACACTGTACTCAGCAGAGTACAGTAAAAAGAAATCAGGCAGGGCAACAAATCAGGCAGGGGCAACAAAAAGAGGAAAGCAAGGACATTGTGAATCACATTGTGTCTGTGTCACGCTAAGCCCTTTTGCCTTTGTTGTTCACTATGGGCACTGATGCCACCAGCCAACTACACAAACAAGAACAAGTTACCAGGCAGGCAGAAAACAAAGGAAGGATGATTACAGGAAGAAACGGATTACTTGAATTCCAACATGGCAAACGAGGGGCTATTGTCGGTGTGGCATGGCAGTGCAGTGAGCACATATTTTGGTTTATGTTTACATAACAGGGGGGCAACAGTGCATCAGTTTTGAGTACAAGTTTAAAATTCCTGGCTACACCCCTGCAAGCCCCATAAAATTGCAAAGAACCAAGAATATAGCTCTGCGCTCCACTGCAATAAACCACTGAGAGACTTTAAATCACTGTTAGTCTTCTATTTATTTCTTTTTAAGCTGTGGAGTTAACAGCATGAGTAAAATACCATTCCAGCATATACAATAGTAACAAAGAACAGCGACCACTCTCCCGTGTCCGGATGAACACCTCCCTGTGCTTCGACCAACTACTGAGTCTTCATTAGGGAGGCTGCTGGCAGCCAAGGCAGATGATCAGCTTGGTTTCCATATTTTTTCTATGGTCAGAATCCCAGAAGCCCTGCAGGACACAAACAAAAAGGTCATTGGCATTGTGGTCTTGGGAGTTAAAGTGGAATTGGTTTATCAGTATCTCAATTCCTGACTGCCCTGTAATGTTTCCTGAAATGGTCAACAAGGCATCTACCAATCTCTCCGATGTAATAGCTGCACACTTCCTGCAAAGAATACAATATACCACATTAGTGGAGGTGCATGAGAGCTCTTTGCTGATGTGAAAAACACCTGTGGGACCCTGAATTTCAGTCACACTAAAAACAAATTTGCAGGTGTAGCAGCGAGTTCTGTTGCAAGGTTTGGTACCTGCTAGGGAGGAACTGTTAGGAGTAGGTAGGCTGCTTCTTAACAGGGGATTCTGCAGGTTGGGTGGCTGGCGGTAGGAGGCAATAGGTGGTTCTGTAAAGGAAGCACCAATGTTGGAGTCAGTTTGCAAAATAGGAAAGTAACTGGCGATGATACTGTGAAGAGAAGGTGTACTCTGATGGAAAGGAAGCACTAATGGAATTTGTCATTGTTCTTGCGTGACAGTATCCTTCCTATGGGGGTCAAGTTTACGGGGCATGTTACTGACCCAGGAGAGTGCTCTGTCCACTGTGCTTTTAGGGTATTCCCCTGTTAATAAAAAAAACTCTGCATTATTTGGGTCTCCTCAGAAAAATCATCATCTTCACTGCATAACCTGTGAAGTGTAAGAAATTGTGAATATGGCTGGCCATTCTTGACATGTTTAGGATGGAAGGAGCTGTGGAGGAGGAAACTGTGAGGGTCAGTGGGTTTGTAATAAACTGATGTCTTCAGACCAGTGTTCTGTACTGACAGTTTGATATCCAGAAAAAGCAGTATAAAGGAGGATACTTCAACAGTGTATTGAAGGGAAGGATCGGCCATGGTAAACTTGTTGAGGAAGACTTAGAGGGTCTCCCTGGCACAGGAGGTAGCCCCCACACAGTCATCTATGTAGCGTTCATAGAGGTCAGGCATAATCCCTGTGAATGAGAGAAAAAACTGTTCCTCCACCCAACCTACAAACAGATTAACAAAGCTGGGACCCATCTTGGTACCCATCGCAACTCCACTGACCTGCTGAAAAAAACTATTAAAAGAAAAAGCATTGAGTTTAAGAACAAGTTCTGCCAGATGAGTTAGTGTGTGTGTGGGTGGCTGCTGGACTTCACGCTTATTCAGAAAATGCTGCAAAGCTGTCAGGCCATCACTGTGGGGGATCACTGTGTAAAGAGATTTGATGTCCATGGTGAACGTGAGCTGAGAGCCACTGAATCTGAACCTGTCAAATAACTGGAGAGTATGGTTAGTGTCTAACATAGAAGGGCAGGGACTCAACGAGTGGTCTCATGAGGCTGTCCAAAAATGCAGAGATGTGGGATGTGGGGCAGAAGCAGGCAGATACAATAGGATGACCAGGGTTACCTGTTTTGTAGATTTGGGGAAGGAGATAAAACCTGGATGTTCAGGGATGCTGAACTATGAGTCTCTTAGCAGAAGCAGGGAGCTCTTTGTTTTCAATAGCAGAGGTGATGGTGATGGTAACCTTAGTCTAATAGTCAGCAGTGGGGTCCTGGGGAAGAGAAGAGACTGGAGTTTGGTAAATTTGGTGTCCTTGAGGAACTGAAAGAGAGTGGAGTTAAGGTGTTGGATGCAGTTCTTAATAAAAGGAAGGTTATGTGGAGCTGTTCGCTGCAGAAAATCCTTTTGCCTTTGGATGGCTTTGTCCACAGATATCAGCTGTTTCTTAATGGAGAGAATGGTGTTTGTGCTATGTTTCCTAGAGAAAGTTTTCAAAAGCTTATTAGTGGAGGAAACATGTATTTCGGACCCAAACGAACAAGGGTGGAATTTCAAACAGAAACCTTTAGGAATAATACCCTGGCGGCAGCATTTGGAAAGAAACTGTAAGTGACTGCAGAGTTTAGTCTTAGAGCAAATGGCAGAAAATAATTCAAGAGAAGGCTTAGAAATATGAGAAGAGAGTGCAGACATAGATGAAATGAAGGATCATCGTAGAGAATTGAGAAGAAATTTCAGAGTAGGCATAGTGGATCACAGCAAATGTAGCACACAAACTGTAAAAACAAAAACAAGGTGCTGCATCAGCATGTGGTCTGAAAGTCAGCAGGAGCTCTCCACCAAATTCTCTGCCTGAAGCAGCTGCCTACAGGGACCAAACAAGGTCCCAGCCCCGACTAGGGCTACAGTTGCTGCCGCAGCTCTGCTCCTCTGGCCAGCAGGTGCTCTCTGCCAAATTCGTCACCTGAAGCAGCTGTCTACAGGGACCAAACAAGGTCCCAGCCCCCAACTAGGGCTACAGTTGCTGCCGTGGCTCGGCTCCTCTGGCCAGTGGGTGCTTTCCACCAAATTCCCTGCCTAAAACAGCTTCCCTGTAGGCACCAAACAAGGTACACTCCCGGGCCTCAAGCGGCCACCCTACTAGTCCTTCATCCACAGGCTGAATGCCCATTGGACACCACAGTTTCACCAGCCCTGCCATTGGCTGGCATTTGAAACCCTGGCTCTGCTTCTCTCTGCAGCCTGAGGAGCATGGTTTCTCTTGAGCGGCTCCTCGGCTGAAGCTATCTGGGCTCTGTTTTTTGTATTTTATTGCTGGGCTTTACAATATTCTGCCTATTTTCCTGTTTATGTGCCTTATTCTACCCAGTGAACGAGATGTTAATGCTAAAACTGTTATAGTTGGGAGGGAATGTGATTCTGCCTAATTGCAGCATTTGTTGTGTTAATCCTGCTTCTTGGTTCCCTCTTTATCTTTCACTGTTCTTCTGTCCCTGCTCCTCTGCTCTGCTTCAAGACCCTCTCCCAACCTCTACCAAGCTTTCTATCTCATTTTCTCCCCTCTGTCTGTAAAGCGCACCGATTGTTTCTTGCACTCTTATTCTAACCCCCTCCCAGCTCTCCCTCACCCCTGGCCTTTCCAGTTTCTCTACCCTGTCCCTCTGAGGTCAGTGGTAACTCGCTCGGCCCCTGGTCCCCCTCCCCTTCCTTTCTTTTGTCCTGCTAATTTTGCTTGGCACCTGTAGCCAGCAATAATCCCCACTCCTTCTAGCACCTCTGATTGTCCCCTCCCAGCCTTCTCACCCCCTCCTCTCTCCTATTGTGCACAGTTCCTCCCACCGTTTGAGCACCTTGGCTTGGGCTGTTAATTTGCCCTAACTTGACCCCCTTCTTCCTTTCATGTCCCACCCCCTGACTAGGGCTACAGTCGCTGCTGCAGCTTGGCTTCTCTGGCCAGCGGGCACTCTCCGCCAAATTCGACTCCTGAAGCAGATGCCTACAGGGACCAGACAAGGTACATTCCCAGGACTCACCAGTGGCCACCCTATTGGTCTTTCATCCACAGGCTGAACACCCATTGGATGCTACAGTTTCACCAGCCCTGCCATTGGCTGACATTTGAAACCCTGGATCTGCTTCTCTTTGCAGCCTGAGGAGTGCGATTTCTCTTGAGCGGCTCCTTGGCTGAAGCTAGCTGGGCTCTTTTTTTGTCCCACCCACCCACCCCAAACCTGGCGCTATTAAATACACTATTGACCCCCACCTGCAACCACTCCCATCCTCTGTTGGCTGCAGTTCTCACCCTGTCTCACCCAGACACCTACTGTGCATGGCCACTAAAGGGATCACTGCAACACTGTCTCCTATCAGCCTGCACTTTTAGTGCTGGAACTATCCTTGCTTTCTTAAATTCCAACTACTCAACTACTCTTACCCAGTTTAATATGGGTAAGCCTACTATGAGAACCTTACCCCACCTTCTCAGCTTCCTAATCCTTATCAATCATGCTAGAAACCCCTACTCCAAAAATCAGCAACTACCAATATTGACTTTGACGGCAACCTTCATAGAAACACAGAAACACAGACATAGAAAAATAGACTGATGGCAGATAAGGACCGCTTGGCACACCTAGTCTGCCCATTTCCTACCTATTGGATAAGCTGCAGATTCCAGTTACCCAACACCCTACTTCCTCCTACCCCTCACTAAAATTTCCTTAAGTCTGTCTCATGCATTCTTGAATTCCCCCACTGTTTTTGACCCCATAACCTCCTCAGGAAGAAGGCTCTATTCGTCCACCACCCTCTCTGTGAAAAAGTATTCCTCATGTTGCCCCTGAGCTGTCCCTCTTCTGTCCTCAAATTGAGACCCTTGTTCTTGTACATCTCTTTTTCTTAAAGATGCTCCCATCTTGGACTTTGTTGATTCCCCTAAGGTACTTGAAAGTTTCTATCATGTCCCCCCTCTCCCTCCTTTCCTCAAGGGTATACATATTAAGCACTTTTAGCCTCTCTTCATATGGCTTCTGTTGCAGACCCTGCACCATTTTAGTTGTCCTCCTCTGGACTGCCTCCATCCTGTCTATGTCCTTGCGGAGATGGGGTCTCCAGAACTATATTTATTTTATTTATTTAAAACTTGATGACTGGGAAAGGCACACTGAGCTGAGGCTCATTTCCAGGTGTGACTCTATATGCAGTACTCCAGATGGGGTCTCACCAACTGTCTGTACAGAGGAATAGCAACTTCCTGTTTTCTACTGGCAATGCTTCTCCCTATACATCCTAGTATTCCTCAGCCCTCCTTACTGCCTTGTCATATTGCTTACCTACTTTAAGGCCATCTGCCATGACTACCCCCAGGTCCCTTTCCATTTGTGTTGTTGTTAATACCTCCGCCCCACAGTCAAGGGCAGTATTTCTGGGAATTTCTTCAACATCACAAATGGTCCTTGGTCTCTCTTCTGGATCCTCCCTCACCTCAATGGCTGGGCTTTGCATAGCATGCAGATTTGCATCACTACTCCCGTCCATCCCATTATCCTTCTAACTTTGAGCAAGAAAAGAAAAAGGATCCACTGCACCAAACGGACTATCAAACTATCTGTAAAACTACGGAGAGAACACCTCTTTAGGATTGCCCTCTTATTACTTCTACTATCAGGCAACATCCATCCTAATCCAGATCCCACTGGACTGGCCTCAAATGATGTTCATCACAAGCAAAGCACTATAAATTTGCTTACTTTTGCATCTCTTAATTTCCGCAGCCTTCTCTCTAAGTTAGACAGCTTGCAAGCTTGGGTCTCACAGCACAGTCCCGATGTTCTCTCCGTCATTGAAACTTGGCTCATCCCCAGAGTACCAGACTCGGCTATTTCAATTACAGGCTACACAATTTTCAGACAAGACAGACTAACTGAGAGAGGCAGCAGCTGTGCGATCTACCTTTGGGACAACTTATAGGGCCTTGTCATGCAACTGCCCAGCACTGGTGATTAAAATACAAACACCTGCCATTAAAGTGCTCCTTGGTGCACATAACAGAGCAATGACTGTGCTCTCTGTTTATATCCCACCAAGGCTGACATCCCCAGGCTTTCATTCTCTCATGAACTGCCAAGATAATCTGAGACTAATCTCAGAAATCATCATGCTGGGAGACTTCAATGTCAGCTGGCTCTCCCCCGATACAAACTCCCTCAAGGATGCAAACTCTGCAGTCAACTTCACTCTGCTTGTTGAGACCCCAACATGAGTGAACTACAGGACAGGCATCGGTACCTTATTAAATTGGGTGCTCTCCAATCGGCCAGAGCACATCTCTAATATCACAGTTCTCCATGATGCCATCAGTGAACACTCTCCCATCCTGTTCTGCTGGTAAAATAAGTTTGCTAACCCCCCTACTAGAGCTATTACTAACAGTGTCCTCATTAAAGATCACCTTGAGCTTCTGAAATCAGACCTCGGCCTCCTAGACTGGACTGGAGTCTACTCCACCTGCAATGTTGATGCTGCTCTGGAGCAGTTTGTATCCAAATTCAATGCAGTGTGTGTTAAGCATGCCTCACTGAAAACATGCAAAATTAAAGTCCAGTGTAACCCATGGTTCACCCCTGACCTACTTGAGTGCCTACAACTTAAGAACCACCTTTGGCTCAGGGCCCGTATTACGGGCAAACAATCTGACATACAGGCTTATAAAAAATCAAGAAATGACTGCACAAAGGCAATCCGTGCAGCAAAAAGCCAGTTCTACAAGGAAGCCCTCTCACAATCCTGGAACGGTGGAAAAAAGTTCTGTAGCAACTTAAAAGAAATCACAGGAAAGGACCCAAACTTAGCTCCCATAATGATCAGTATCAATGGGGCCCCTTCCCTTGACCCAAGTATCATTGCTAGCACATTCAACAGAGCATTTACCAACCTCAGCGGTGTCCTTCACCCAGACTTCTTTAGTCCTAGAGCGGCAAATGCCAACCTTGGGAACTTTGATGCTATCAGACCCACGCACCCACCATTCCACTTCAAAGTCATCTCGCAAAATGAAGCCAAAAATTATTTTCTTAAGGTCTTAGGGAAAGTTAGACACAACGGTGATAGTCTCGATCTCAAATTTGTCGCCCTTACCCTGGATGCAATCCTGGCCCCACTTTACCCATATAGTTAACCTATCCCTCAGGTACTCGCAATTTCCACAAAAATGGAAGTCAGCAGTAGTAACTCCAGTGCATAAGAGTGGGGACCTTACCACCCACGGTAACTATAGATCTATTTCCATTCTCCCTCCACTGTCTAAAGCTCTGGAACAGATAGTGGCTGACCAGCTGGTTGATTATCTGGATAAATATCAACTTCAGTGCCCACAACAACATGGATTTAGACGTGGACATAGTACCACAACAGCCTTACTTGAGTTCACAGGCCTCTTACATGACTCCTTTGACCAAGGTCACCTCGCTGGTGCAGCTTTCATTGATTTAACCAAAGCCTTTGACACTGTGCACCATGACCTCCTGACTGAGCAGCTTGCAACCACTGGCCTCTCCCATGAAACCATGGCCTGGTTCAGAATCTAGCTTCACAATCGCATGCAGCAAGTAAAGATAGGTAATGTCTTTTCAGATAGCAGACTAGTCCACTCAGGAGTACCTCAAGGGTCCATATTGGGGCCACTATTATTTAGTATCTTCCTTAACTCTCTCTCTCTCTCTCTCTCCTCTGCATCCCAGGGTCACATCCTGCTATACTCTGATGACACCGTCATCTTTGCCACTGATCCTGACCCCAAGGCACTCAAGACCCGACTACAAATACACTTTGTTGAAGCTTGAAAATTGGTTCAGTAACCACAAGTTCATAATGAACTATAAGAAGACAAAAATGATGCTATTCTCCAACCACCAGAATAGGCGCAGGACCTATCCTCTTACCATCAGTAACGCCATGGGCTCCCCATTGGAGCTAGTTCTTCAGTTTAAGTACCTGGGTATCACTATCGACAGCACCTTGTCATTTGTTCCCCAAATAGACAACATAGCCAAAGTGGTCAACATGTGTATTGGGCTGCTCTATAGGCATAAGCATTGTCTATTCCCTGAGGCACTTAATCTTGCAATCCACAGCTTGGTTGTCTCACTCATTGACTATGGTCTGGCCATTTATGAGGCAGCTACGGACACAGCCCTCCATCAAATTAAAGTAGCTCTAAACAAAGCCTGCCGCCTCCTAACAGGTTCTGCGCTCTTGACCCACACCTGCGATCTGTACTCACATGCAAACTGGCTCCAGCTCAAGAGTAGGTTCATGTACCATACTTGTCTTCTGGCAAAAAAAGTTAGTCTAGAACTCATGCCACCAGGGTTAATTAAGCTACTCACCCTCTCTAACAGTCAGTGTCACACAAGAAGTGCAGATACTCACATCTTTAATGTTCCTTGATGTCGCACCTCCCACAGCCAAAGGTCTTTTGCATACCATGCCTCTATATGGATTAATTCACTTAGTAATGATGTTGCCTCAACTACCACCATGGGCTCATTTAAGAGGAAGCTGCAACATCAACTAGTAACAAACGCCAGCTGTGACTGCTTCCACTAGCCTGACTCTATTCGATACCCAGCACTTAACTTACTCACTCCACCCTCTCACAACCTACCTGACCTGTAGCACTTTTCCTCCCCCCACACTCCCCACTTCCCCAACCCCTCCTTCTTACCCTTACCCATCCCTCACCCTACATCTACCCATTATACAGACCACTTCTCACTCCCACCTCTACTCATTCCCACACCCATCTCCTCCTCTCCTCCTCCCTCCCTTCCTACCCCACCTAGTTAACCTCCTCCATCTCTTCTTGGGCCTGTTTTCTCACCCTTTGCATCCCTACTTCCCACTACACTCCACTCACCCCCTTCCTCCCATTTCTACCCACCCAACCAATCCCGCCTCCATTCTTAGTATGACTGTTCCCCACTCAGTCAGCATCCTCAATTTTTTCCCTCACTTCCCTCCTCCCTCCTCCCTCTCTCCCTCTATGCCTCCTCCCCCTTAATAATTATGTTGACAATGCCTCCTAGGCCGATTCCCTCCCCTCTGCAGTAAGCTACTCACCCAGTCAATCAATCAAGCAATCAATCAATCAATCAAACTTTATTTAACCAGGCATAGACACCATTGAGCAAGCTCGTTTTCAAAGTGGTCCTGGACATAAATACAGAACCAGGGGGAAAAAAATAGGGAAGACAGGGAAAGGACATAATACATTTGGAGGAATATTCGGGCCTATACATATGTAAATCACATAGGATACATAAATGCGAGGTTGTAACTAGTAGGCCAATACATACATAACTAACATCATTGTTCAGGTCATAATTTGTAAATTCAAGAGGTAAAAATGTAATGCTTAGATAGTCATCAGTAACAATCAACTATAACAATAAGAAGAAAAGTATGCAAGGGGGAGAGGAGGGGAGAATGTAAAGGGGCAGGGGGGAACAGGGGGAAGGGGAGAGAGATTAATAAGTGCAACATGCTCTCTGGTGGGGAGATGACATATGGTGGTTATAGTGATATTGGAGTCGTAGGCGATACTGGTAGTAAAATAGGAGCAGGTATGTAGAGCGGGGGGGACGGAGAGGGCAGAGGAAAAGGGAGAGAGATTAATAAGTGCTAGATGCCCCCAAACATGGAGATAAGTGGGGTGGTAGTAGTGATGACAGATGCAGGAGTGATACAAGGGGCTACTGGTACCCGGTCACTTAAAGCAGCTACAGGTTTCCTTAAGGTATTTAGCTAATAGAGCTTTGAGAGTGAATGGCCTGGGAAGGGTTGAGAATTTAAAAGTACTTTGCATGGTTTTCCATAAGGATGGGAGGGAAAAATTGATTGTGCCACACCATGGGTTGTTTTTACTCTGGGTATCTGGTAGCAGAGTAAAGGAGAAGTGTCTCAATCCATAAGATCCCTTGGCATGTACAAAGAAGTTTGAAATATAAGCAGGGAGTTTGTCGGACAAGGCTCTGAAGAACCAAAGAAGAGCGTTCCTTTTCCTCCTTGTAGAGAGGGATGACATCCCAACTCTTGGTACAGTATACAGTGGTGGGTGCGAGAGGGCAGGTATAGGATAAACCTTATGGCCCGGTGGTAAAGCGTGTCAAGTTTGCTGAGCACAGTAGAAAGGCAATGGATGTAGAGAAAGTCAGCATAGTCCAGTAAGGGTAGAAATGTGGATTGCACTACTCTCTTTCTAGCTTCTTTGGTAAGTAGGTGCATAATACGGTGGAACACACCCTAGTCACTGCCTTAATTTTTTTGAAACCTCATTTAGGTGGCACAGGAAGTTGAGCTTGTTATCCAGCCAGAACCCTAGGTATTTGAAGGTATCAGCTATTTCAAGGGGTTCACCCAATATCGTTAGAATCATGTGCTTGTGTGTTGGTCCTGGTGCTGCCTTAGGTGAGAGAATCATGGCTTTGTTTTGTTTTTTTGCATTGAGTAGGAGCTAATATTTGATAAGGTTATGCTGGAGAGAGATGAAGTCTTGCTGTAGGTCCTGAAGGCTGAATCCAAGGATGAGTTAGAAGTGTAGAGGACAGTATCATCTGCAAATATGTGCACATTAGCTGTAGACAGTTGTGCATCAAGGTTGTTAATATAAATTGCAAACAGGATTGGACCCAGGATGGATCCTTGGGAGACACCTTGTGGAAGTGTTTTTAATGAGGAAAAATCACCTGATGCTTTAACCTGTTGTAACCTGTTGGTGAGGTAACAGGTGAACCATTTAATGGCAGTCATATCAAGGCCAATGTTGCACAGCACGGTAAGCATAATATCATGGTCCACAGTATCAAATGCCTTACTCAGGTCAAGGAAGAGGGCATACACATACATCTTAGAATCTAGGGCAATTTGCTAGTCAGTGGTTACTTTTGCAAGGGCAGAAACTGTACTGTGTTTAGCTCTAAATCCAGACTGTGCAGGATTTAGTAGTTTCTGTGACTCCAGGTACTCTCTAATTTGGGTGTTGATGATTTTTTCCAATAGTTTTCATAGGGTAGATAATATGGATGTAGGTCTGTAATTGTTCAGGTCACTCTGATCCCCAGCTTTAAACAAGGGTATGATACGTGCAGTTTTCCAGAGCACCGGTAGCTCGCCCTGCTTCAGGGAGCTATTGAATAAGAGGGTGATGGGGGCCGTTAAGTAGCAATGGCCCAGTTTTAGGAAGTAAGGTTCAATATTGTCGGCCCCAGCATTCTTTTTTGTGTCCAATGACAGTAGGAGGTCTTCTACTTGTTTAAACATGACTGTATTGAAGCTGAAAGGGGAGGGATGAGATTGGTTGTGGCTGAGGTTAGCAAAAGGGACAAGAATGGGGTCCCCTGATTGGCTGAGCTTATTGATTGGAGAGGCATCAAAGGTCAACCCACCTGTGGCAAAGTGTTCATTGAGTCAGTCTAATATTGCAAACCTGTCTGTGCAAGTAGACCCACTGGATACTATTTTGCGAGGAAGGGAGGCTTCAGTAATGTGTTCTTCAACTTCTTTGAGAATACTCCAAAATTTGGTAGCATCGTTTTTGTTGTCTTCCAGCGCAGATTGGAAGTATTTAGATTTTTCAGATCTAATTAATTTAGTGGAAGCATTTCTGGAGGTACGGAATACTATCCAGTCAGCCTCCAGTCGGGATTTCCTCACACTTTTCCACCAAAAATCTCTATCCTTGACAGCTTTCTTCAGAGTAGGAGAGAACCAACCAGGCAGTCATTTTTTAGTCTTGATCAGCCTTAAGGGGGCATGTTTGTCTATTAGGTCTTTTAAAAGGCTATGGAAGATATTAAAGGCCTTAGTAAGTGAGGGGGCCTGATAGAAATCCTACCATCTGATGTTATCCAGATCTCTCAGGAAGGCATCATGGCAAAACTTTTTCAGGCATCTTTTTAAATTGAAATTAGAGGCAGATTTTATTTGGGGTGAATGTTTGATGCAGGCAATGGCACAGTGATCATTTAGGTCATTAGAGAGGACTCCAGCGTGCGAAACGTTGTGGGGTTTTTTGACTAACATGAGATCTAGTAGGGAGCCTCGTTCAGGGATCTTTCTGTTGGGTCTCATGACTTCGGGTGTTATTTGTGACAACCCACTTGTATCACAAAAGTCCTTGAGCTTCTTAGAACTCTCGTTGTTCCAGTTTTGGTTGAAGTTCCCCATTATGATAAGCTCAGTGTTAGTTGAGTCGATTAGGCTTTGGAAGTGCGGCAGAAGGGCTAGGCCACCAGATGGCGGGCGGTAGCATGCGGCAGCCTTTTCAGTGGAAAGAGCTAACTTTAGTGCCAGGCATTCAAATTCTTTGGCCTTAGAGGTGCAATCGACAACTGTGACCGAAAATTTACTCTTACCATTTTAACGACTCCCCTTCCTCGATGGGTCTGTCACATCGGTAGGTGCTGTAACCCAGTAAATTGATAAGTTTGTTTGGGGTCGATGGCTTAAGCCAAGATTCTGAAATCATAAAGAAATCAGGGGATGCATGTAAAGCCCAGGTCTGGATCAAGTCAAGCTCCTTGAGGAGACTACAAACATTCATGTGGAGGAAGCTGATACCTTTGTATTGATGGAGGTCTGCAGGGGTGCTTAGAGAAGCAGGCAGGCCTGGGTACAGTTTGACATTTCCAGAGCAGAGTAGGAGAAGCAATAATAGCTTCTTGAGGTATTGACTTAGCCCGCTTAGTAGCCGCTTGTGGCTTAGCCTGGTCCGGGTATGTTTGGTAATGGATAAATAAGGGCTACCACTATAGTGGATTAGGGAAACAGCATAGATAATCACTCTAGCTGACAGCTTCAGAGGCACTCTCACAAAAGTTCTGGTCAGAGCCTGCTGCGAGGAATGGTGAGGCCCTATGGTGTTCATCCCCTCTGTGTGTTGCCATTGTTTATTAGGAGTTGGCAGAGCTTGGTGGTCACTAGGAGAGGAGCTTTGGCCTGGGTGCATCTTGGTGACTGGGATTCTGACTGGAGCATAGGTTAGTAGGAAGAGGCAGCTCAACAGAAATAGTTTCATTATGTGGCATTATTTGATAGAGAAAATTCCACCTAGAAGAGTTCGTTATACAAGATGGATAGGACCAAGTATAAGGTGACTGCTTTAAGAGGCAGGACTGGCTGGTGAAGGGGGCTAGGAGATGGGCGTGGTTAATGTGATTTGCTGCAATAGGAGTAAGAGGAGTTGGCCTAGCTTTCAGGGGAAGAGCATTTAACAGAGACCGGGATTGGGGTGGGTGGTGTGGGAAGAAAATTTACAGAAGCAGGTGCAGTGCACAAGCAGGGAGAAATTGAGAGAACAGCCGTGGAAAATTGAATCGCCAGGCAGCCAATCACAAGGCGAGCCGTAAAGTGGCAGCCAATCAGCAGGACTCCTGGTGAGTGTTTGGGCCAATTGGGGCTCCAAATTGTTCCCCAAGGCTTTTGACAAGCTTACCTGGCTTGTAGGGCTTCTGATCGGGCTGGTGGATGGCACGCGGCCAGCTGGCTTCTCCAGCCACAGCCGCGAGAGCGTAGATGTATTTGCCTGGTCAGGGGCTTCTTTGATCTAGAATAGACAGAGATGGAGGTTAACTAAGGGCAGAAAGGACAAAGGGACAAAGAAACAGTAAATCGGTGGGCGGAGGTGCAGGCTAAGGAATTGGAGGTGTGCTAGGTGGGGGGGAGAGAGTACGAGCAGGCACTAGACAGCAATGTGTTTTGCAGTGGCGCCGTTTCTTAATCAAAGGGAGTTAAACAGAAGGAGTTAGGGATGGGGGAGAGAGATAGATAGAATGAGCGAGCGAGAGAGTGAAAGAGGAAAAGTAAAGGTATCAGCCGAAATTTATGAGGTATAAGGATAGAAGAAACACTTAAAACATTCATGAATCCCCACAGTTACAGCACAAATACAGCACTTGACTCGTTCCAATAATAACTCCCCACAGTTTAACAATTCTATGAGGCAGGTGCAGTAAAAGAAACACTTTAGGCAGTATTAATTCCCCACAATTTTAATACGAACTACAGCGCTAGAGCAGTATTAAATCCCCACAGTTTTGGCAAGAACTATGGTGCTAATACAGTTCCCATGATAACAGCCCCAAAATTGAAAATTTATAGAAGCAGGTACAGTGCACAAGCAGGGAGAAATTGAGAGAACAGCTGCGGAAAGCTGAATCTCTAGGCAGCCAATCACGAGGTGAGCCGTAAAGTGTCAGCCAATCAGAGGGACTCCCGGCAAGTGTTTTGGCAAATCAAGGCTCCACAACTGTTCCCCGAGGCTTTTGACAGCTTACCCAGCTTGTAGGGCTTCTAATCGGGCTGGTGGATGGCGTGCGGCCAGCTGGCTTCTTCAGCCACAGCCACGGGAGCGTAGATGCGTTTGCCTGGTATGGGGCTTCTTTGATCCAGCTTGTAGGGCTTCTGATTGGGCTGGTGGATGGTGCGCATCTGGCTGACTTCTCCAGCCGCAGCCATGGGAGCGTAGATGATTTCACCTGGTCAGGGGCTTCTTTGTCCCTCCCTCCCCCCATTATATGCCTATGCCTTCTCTCCTTTGTTTCTGACAAGGCCCCTTGGGCTGATTCTCCTCTCTTTAAGTAGTCTTTGTCCATGAATTGCTTAATTGTTTCCTACAAGCACCTAGTCCTTAATGTATTTGAATTGCTTAATTGTCTGCTGTATTGCCACATACCTTGTTGTAGTGTATTGCTCGCTTTGCCACTTTACTCTTTGTAAATGTTGTTAGCCTACTGCTGGCCACATAATCTCTTCCTTCCTGTAATCCAGCTGATGTGGAACCCATGAATGAGCTTCTGCTCAAAGGTTGTATTCCGAAAATTCAATAATTAAAAAAAAATAAAATAAAAAATAACATTAAATGTGCACTGAAAACAGAAAATAGAGTTTACAATCTATATTCTGACCTTAGGTCTTCTTCAGGAAATGTCTAAAAGAAAAAAAAAGGCAAAGTTAGTGTAGAGGGTAGGCAAATAAGGGATATATATGTGGGGAAAGAAAAAAGAGAAGGCTCTGGGAGAAGAAGTAATAAATGACAAGATTAAGAGAGAAACTGGGAAACAAAAAGGTGATGATGGGAATGACAAGGCATAATAGCAGTGAACGAGCTAGAGAAGTACCCAAGTGGGGACTAATTAACAGGGCCTAGTAAGAAGGCTGAAAGTGACAAATGTGGGGGGAGGAGACAGAGAGGGAGACATATGGTGAAAATGAAAATAGAAATTAAATGTGTACAGATACAAACAGACTTTTAGGGAAAACAAGGGGTGGCTGAAAGATGTTAGTAGAAAATAAGTACTATCATTTAAACCAGAGGGCTGCTGGCTTCTTTGGTCAGAATCCCAGAAGCCCTGCTGAAGGACGCAAACAGAAAGGTCATTGACACTGTGGTCCCTGGAAATAAAGTGGGATACAATGGGTTTATTTTACCTCCCCTTTACACTAACTTTGCTTTTTTCCTTATATTTCCTGAAGAAGACCTAAGGTTGAAACATAGATTTTTAACTCTGTTTTCTATTTTCAGTGTGCATTTAATATTACCATATAGTGAGAGATAATTCAGCTTGTATTTTATATATCTTGTATGCTTTCTCCTCTCCATTGTTTATTACTGAGGAATTTCCAACAAAAACAAGATATTTATCCCTTAGAGTTCGTCTGCCTCTATAGCTTACTCCCTACTTGAAATAATAATGCTCTGTTGTGACACTACAGTCTGTTGCCATGGGAAGAACTGTGATGCCTCAAGAAGACTATTATGACATCAGGTTAGGAAGAAGTATATAGATACATAGACAGTGTCAGCAGATAAGGGCCTATAGCCCACCCAGTCTGCCCATTTGAACTTGTAAGTTCAGTTTATGTTTTCCTAGAAGTCTGTTGCCCCTTACCCCTGACCTCCAGAATTCCTTTATGTCTATCCCATGCATTCTTAAATCCCATGATTGTTTCAGCCCCCACCACTTCCTCTGGCAGGGTGTTCCACTTGTCCACCACCCGTTCTGTGAAGAAATTCTTCCTCACGTTTCCTCTGAATCGTCCTCCCTCCAACTTCATCCCATGCCCTCTAGTCCTGGAACATCTTTTTCACTTAAAAATAGTGTATTCCTGCACCCTGTTCCTCCCTGTAAGATACTTGTATGTCTCTATCATATCCCCTCTCTCCCTTCTCTCCTCCAGGGAGTACATGTTCAGTTCCTTCAACCTGTCCTCATAGGACTTGTGATGCAATCCATGCACCATCTTTGTTGCCCTCCTCTGAACCTTCTCTACCCTGTCTATGTCCTTACGTAGGTAAGGTCTCCAGAACTGTACACTGTACTCCAGGTGGGGCCTCACTAGTGTCTTGTATAGTGGAATTATAACCTCCCTTTTCCTGCTGCTGATGCCCCTGCCTATGCATCCCAGCATCCTATTTGCTTTACCTGCTGCCTTGTCACACTGTTTCCCTAACTTGAGGTCATCAGAGATGATAACCCCAAGATCCCTTTCCTGCTTGGTGCATGCTATATCCACACCCCCCAAATGATATATTGTGCCAGGGTTTTTGTACCCCATATGCATTATCTTGCACTTCTTTGCATTGAATTTCAACTGACAAACCCCTGACCATTCTTCAAGTTTCTGCAGGTCCCTTCTCATTCTGTCTACACTTAGGAAGTAATGGGAGATGATGGACCCTCAAGGAACAACTCGCCTGTTTTCATGCATATGACCTCAGCAATAAATAATGGGGGAAAGAAATATACAGCTAATGACAAATATAAGCTTCTTTGTGTCTAAATATTATGTTTCTCAAAGTTCATCTTGAGGCATCAATGGCTCTTTAAGCACTTTGACTAGGTTGGTGAAACTAGAACACTGGAGTACAATGTTTTCAAAAAACATGCTGTTTGAAAAAGCATGCTGACCTCTTTTAAAGACAGTGCATTATACGAGGAGAAATGTCACAAAATTAAATTAATTACGGTATAATTAATTATGTGATTAGGGAGGCAGTATAGTGCAGTGGTTTATGGCTCTGAGCTGCAAATCTGGAGACCTGGGTTTGAATCCAACGGCCCCCACTTGCATATATTGTGTGACCCTGAGCAAGTCACTTAACTTCCCTGTGCTCCAAGGTTGCACCTGTAAAAAAGCTTTCAGCTTAGTGTGTCTCACCTGGTTAAACAAATTGATTTAATAACAAGTGGAAAATTGTTTCAAAATTACTGATAGTCTTCACTCCAAATGATCATATCTGAATGTTTTGGGCACACTGTGTTATAGTGGGATACAGAAAAGTCATAGTTGGATGCAATGTTAATAAGACCCATGTTTAAAGGTCCAAAAATGTGAGAGCTAGCAGAATGGAAACTCCTAGCCTCCAAACTTCAGTAAATAAATTCCTGTAGTCTAGACCTGGACCATGAAATAAGGAGAAAAGGCAAATATGTGGCATTGCTGGGTCAATATGACATAAATCAACTGACCTTCAATAAGAAGATTGTCTATGAACACCAGAAAGAAATGAGCAGATTCCTGTCCAGAGAGGAATATACAACAGAACTTAGGGATTGAAAGACTAAAATTCAGAAGCAAATGAGGGGCTGGAAGCTACGATAGCAGTAGGAGCTGCGGACAACATCAAAGCCTTTTTTCAATACATAAATGGAAGGAGAAAGGTGAAGGAAGAGACTGGTAATGGCAGCAAAGCCAGTAAGAGAGTTTGGAATAGGCAATGTGGAAGCTTAGGAAGTAAAAAAAAAAACAGGGAGGGTAGCCCACATGAGCAGACTAGGTTGGTCATATGGTCCCCCTCTGCTGGCACTTTCTTATGCTCTTATGTCCCCTGATAACAGGAGTAGGGGAGAGGAACCTACAAAAGAGCCAGGGATGATGGGAGACAGTTTGAATGAATATTTCACTTTAGTGCTCACCAAAGGCCCAAGGGAGTGAGGGTGCTCTTTGGAGAGCCAATTGCATCAGTGGTACCCCCAATGCAGCCTGTAAACATCACATCTACCTAGGTAGCTGACTAGCTGGTGAAGATCAAGCCAGGTAAGTCCTAAGGGGCATATATCATAGCGAGCTAAGGGAAGAATTTCAGTAATCTTTCATGCGTCTGTCCGAAGCAAGTGTAGCACCAGAGGATGGAGCAGTGACCAATTTGCTCATATCTTCACAAAGGAGGCAACATCAGATCTGAGAAAATGCTGTAGGCCAGTTAGCATGATATGTGATGGGCAAGGTCCTGGAAACAACTATCAGGGACAGAATCATGGACCACTTGGTTGAGATTAAGGTTTTTGCTTCCTATCAGCATGGCTTTATGAGAAACAGATCATGCCAAGCCAACCTGATTACCTTGTTTTGGAGGTGCGTTAATGAAGGATGGGGACATTGGCAGGGACAGTGCAATAGACATAGATTGTCTGGACTTCAAAAAGACCTTTGACACTGTGGCACATGACAGGCATCCACAGCACCTAATTAAAGTATATATGAGGCATACACATGGTGGATTGCTAACTGGTATGGAGGCATGAAGCAGAGGGTTGTTGTGGAAACTGGATGGGTACTACTGTAAGTGGAGAGTGGTACTAAGCGACATCCCTCAGAGCTTGGTGCTGGAGCCACTACTGTTCAACATTCTTATAAAGATCTGGAAGCAGGGGTTTCCAGCAGGCTGCTTATGTTTGTAGATGATGATAAGATGGCCAGGGGTGTGGACACCTTAAGGGCTATCACTTCAATATTCACCGAAGTTGGGACAGAACCAAGATGGTCACAGGACAGTTGCCTCTTGCTTATGTTCTGCTAGCGTTGTAAGAGGTAAATCTTAAATATCCATACTTCTGAGATGAACATAGCTCCAATTAACTATATGATGGAAAGAGGAAAGCTGCTTGTTCATTGTTATATGAGGAGTATACATCTCTCAAGATAAAGCATCTTGAAAAGTATTTCAGGCTAGCTAATGGCATGGAGGGTTGGGAATGAACTGCAGTATCCTTTGGTTCACTGGATCCCACACTAACTGCCACACTGCTATGACCCAGTGCTTTCAAGAGCAAACATTTGAGCCTTTTGAAATCTCACAATCCTCTGCTGAAGGGAATATAAAAAGGCTCTCACTTACCAGTTGCAATATCTTGAAATATACTCTTGATGGTACATCTGGAGCAAGCAAGCAGACCCATGTGACTATAAAAACAACGATTGTTTGGCATTGGAGCCAGTCACAGCAGCTAGTTCAGCTGAAGTTCAAACTGCTCAAGCTGCTAGGAATATGACATCACCTCACAGCCTCACAAATCCCAGTACTAAAAGTGTTGTTGCCCCAAAGTCAAATCCATGAAGTAAGCCCGACTCCAGCAATGGCTCTGGCAGAACACACACTTCAGTCACTGGGAGAATCTCTTGAAAAAATCTTCCTATGGGCAGAAAGTTTTGACAGAAAGTATCATGACTTGTGGAAGAAAGTAAAAATTTGTCAGAAAGATGAAAAGACAAATTGTGATAAAACTGACAATGTGAATAAGCAGGTGAAGAAAAATATTATACGGGTGTGGTGGCACCCCTATAGTTAGGGTTGAGTTGGCTGTTCAATGTTAAACATCAATTTTTGCAACTTAATAACATTGGCATCATTTGACCAAATAGCACAGCACTAGGCATGTATGGTCAGGCTGTCAGCCTCTCAAGACTTTAAAAGTTTTGTGACAGCATACTGTACAGTTGTCAAGATACAGAGAACCAAAAAGTGGGAAGAAAAAACACCTTTGGTTTCCCTATGCTTAACATTGGATATTTTTTGCTCTCACCTACAACCTAGACCATGTGGAATTTTTTAATTAAATTTTCAGGGTTGAAGAGGCCTGTGCCAAGACTGTGCCTTTTGAAGGTTTGGTGAAAAAATATTATGCTGTTTTAGAGTTATAATGATTTTTGAAGTAACATTCAAGTTCAACCGGTATAAAAAACTTTTGCAACTGCTTATTTTTATGAATTACCTCTCGTGCTAAAAAAGAATACTAATCATGGTGGCCACCATTTTAAAAACATACAAACATTGAAAATACATATAATGATATATTTTCAAAAAACAAACACCGAGGTCAGACTGGTGGCTCTGAGGGATGAGGCACTGGTTGCCACACCTAATGCCATGCCGGCGACCCATGTTCAGGAATGAGCACAGGCCACCGGGGGTTGGCAGGGGAGGAGAAGGATCGAGCATCCCAGGGACTGCTCTCCTTCTGCAGGGAGGGTGGCACCAGTAGTCGGTAAATGACTGGCCCCTAGCAGAGACTGTGGGGGCAGCATGACGATGCTGACAAGGTGGGTGGGGGATGGGGCAGACACCTGGAGGAGCGCACATGGGAGAGTGTGCATTTTTCTCTGCAAACATCATTGCATGATCCACCCCGAGGGGAACAAGAAAACAAAGAAAAATGCAGTTGTGCAGCTTGATGGCCATCCCAGGATGCACTCGGTTCTGGAGGTCTTGCCCCAGGAGAACTGGATCCAGACTTGGCAGTGAGTAAGGGGAGCTCGCTGCCACCCTGCCATGGGTGGCAAGCTGTAGGGGTATGTCTGGGGGAGAGGGCATTAATAGGAGCTGGGTGCACCGGGACTGTGGCTGTATGTGGGCCTACCACAGAGGGTAAAAAGTACAAAAAAAAAAAAAAACACCTGAATCTAGGTAAATGAGACACATTTAGTTAGATTCTGGTGCTTGATTTTTGAAAATTGCCCTGGAGATCATGTTTCTGGGCACCTGAAAATCTTGGGTGCCCAGCTTAGTGGGTGGAGCCATTCACCCATGTTCACAGTATGAGAAAAGTGGGACTTTCTAGAAATGTGAAGCTGCAGCTGGGTTCATGCTGTTGAAGTCAGTTGTCTCAAAGTGCATCTGGTGGAAGGGGGAAGAGGGCAGTACAAGGCTGTCATCTACACATGACTAGATGGTTGAATGAAAAAAAGTAATTTTACAGTTTTATCAGGTTTGTTCTTT
Organism: Neoceratodus forsteri; assembly: GCA_016271365.2. Taxonomy (NCBI): domain Eukaryota; kingdom Metazoa; phylum Chordata; order Ceratodontiformes; family Ceratodontidae; genus Neoceratodus; species Neoceratodus forsteri. The sequence goes on along the minus strand of CM057459.1, from coordinate 796,276,493 downwards.
TGTTTTGTTTTTTCTTCCACGTTATTCTCTCAGCTAGGAACTGTCATTAGCCATCTCTCAAAGTGGGCTCGCATGTCAAAAAGGCAGTCGATGGTTTGGTGTTAATGACAATAATATCAGATAACTTACAAAAGTTACTACGATTTTGTAAAAGGAGATGTTCATTACATGTATTATGAAGAAATGCTACTCCTTTCTTATCTTTATTACTGGCAGCACTAACTTACACTATGTTAATTGTTCTACCTGCCCACATCCACCACCATAAAAATTAAAAAAATAGAATGCTGCCAGTCCACAGCTCAGACTGTTAGCATGATCTATCATAGAATGTAACAGCTGATATTCTTTTAAAATTACTGACTTTCCATTGGCTATTTTATTTTACATATTTTCATCATTTTTTTTCCAAGCCAATCAAGGTTTTCTTTTTTTTTTATTATTCTTTGGTAAGGCTCACTAGGAACAAGTGCTAGGTTTCACAGTGACTCATGACCATTGGGGAGGTTAAGTGACTTGCTCAGAGTCATACAGTATGCAAGTGAAGGTTGCAGGAATCAGACCAAGGTCTGCTGAATGTACCAAGATCACTCACAGCTCCTTATTCTAACTTCTAAGTTAGACTGCCAGCAAAATGATGATTTTCAATTAATACTGAATCTTGATCAACCTAATCAGAGTTCATCAGATGTAAAATACTATTGTCCCAGGTAGAATTAAAGAAAAATTGAAAAACTGTACTAATTAAATGCAAACATGAGCCAATGAGGAGCACCTCTCTTGTTTCAGAGTTTTGAAAAATAGCATGAAGTTACAAATTAATGGATGTAGCTTTATCACCTGAAGTTAATACATTCATGTCAGATCTGGATTTTAAAATGTGAGCAAGCTGTAATTGTTGATTGTAGACCAGATGCATTTCTGTACAGCTCACAGACAGCCGTGACATCTTTCATACTATTATCTTTATGTTACACACATTTCTCTTCTGTTTTTCTATTAATTTCATTTATACGTACATTGAATGACAATACGATGTATGCAGCTGTAGTGGCATGCTGACTGCCATGTTGTTAGTATATTACAGCCTGTGTGCAAGGTTAGAGGAAAAAAGTATCATTCCCAAAATGTTTGCATCTGTTCCTATTAAGAGCGGATCTGTCTGCCGATGAGCTCCATGGCTTGAAATAGTCCAGAGCTGACACTACCAACACACATGTAAATTTGCGTAACACTAGTGTTATTGATACTAACACAGTGCTAACTAGTGTTATTTATTCACACAATCCTCAGTCTCAGGTGGTGAAAGGGTGATGGTGGGAGGGATGTTGTAGTTGGTTATGTCACGTACTCAGTAAATTTGGACACTGCAATAAATACACACCCAAGTCTGAAAGAGTTGTTGATGGTGGAAGTGGTTTGAGCTAGTGTGTGGGGATAAGGTGATGCATCATAATCATAAATTAATGTTATTTCTTCATATTGGATATTTTATCAATTTGCTTAGCATAAAACAATAATATCGATTCCAGTCTCAGTGGCAGTCTCTTCATGGACTGTGCTATTAGCCATGGTGACAGTCTCAGAAGTGAATGTGGATATTTATTTATTTATTATAAAGTTTCACCAGGAAAGACAAATTGATTTTGTAACAGTATGTTTCGTCATCTTGGGGATGCAGTATTGGAGCAGACAATACAGGATGCACAAGCGAAAGTAGAAATAAGAATAAAAAAAAGAAAACATATATATATATATGTATATGTAACCCCTCTACCAAGTTGAGAGCTTACCTGGAGCTCCTGCTGCCACCTGTCAACTCCTGCAGCTGGTGTTTCCTCACTCCCTGGCCCAATCCTGGACTGCCAAAGGCCTGGGGAGTGCTGTAACATTGTTCTGGCACCTCCTGCACCTTTTCCAGCATGGCTGGAGAGCCGCTTGTTGTCTCTCACTCCCCCGAACTGCTAAAAGGGCTGCGGAGTGGAAAAAAGCAATTCCAGACCCTTCAGCACCAAAGTAGAAGCAGCCAGAGTGCCGCACAGGACAGTTGATTCCCCTCTTCCTGAACTACCACACAGTGGGGCAGAGAGCTCAGGAACAAGGCTGCATTGTTGTCCTAGCACCACAGGCTCTCACAAGAAGTGGCAGAAGCGCCGTAGTGAGGGGATTCATCTCCTCAGCCCCACCGGGCTGAAGGGGGACAAGAAAGAAAAAAAAAACTTTTGAAGAACTTCCCAACCCTGCCAATGCCACCAGTGGGTCAGGGAGTAAGGGAAAAGATGGTGACTGCCAGGGACTACATGTCCCAAAATGCTTAGCTGCTGAGAATGACCATTTAGAGACACTTCTCTTTCTGAGGAGCCTACAAAACAGAACCAGCGACTTGGCTCCTGTCCCCAAAATGTGCCCCCTGGCCCTAATGACCCTCAGAAAGGATCAGGAGGGTGCTAGCCATGCAGCCAAATGCTGCCAACAGTGTGCAAATATTATTCTACAGTTTACAGAAAGTGACTGAGCTTGGAGAACCGTTAAATAGTGGCTATCTCTGCTGAGGTTGCTTGAGGACAACGTGGAATCTGATTGGTAGCTGCAGTACCACCAATCAGGACGAAGAACTCGTGAGTTGTGAGGACCAGTGAGAGACTGAGTTTCAAACCTGAGGATTCTGAACTTTACAGTTTGCCAGTGTATTCCTGAGTGAGAGTTTGAAGAGAGAAGTGTTTCTGGACAGCTTCTGCTGCTGTCAGATAGAAAAGCCTGCATTTTGTCCCTTCTGCACAAACTAAGAGCCGGAGTGAGACATGCCAGTGAAAGTTAAATGAGAAGGTGTATTGTTTTGTCAGCTCCTGCTGCTGTCAGATAGAAGATCCTGAAGTTTGTGCCTTCTGCACAGGTCGAGAACTGGTGACTGTAGATCCTGGTAAATCCCCTAGAACTGGGATTTGCCTCAGCTGAATGAACTGGGATATTTGGTACCACAAATATCCAAAGCCTGCTGAAGGAATTATTTGTCTGCTGTGGAGATTGAGGTAACCAAAGCCACTGCCTCATTTCTTTACCAGTTCAGAGACTGAGTTTCCTGTCAGGACCTATGCTCTAAGGTCCTGCCTGCTTGCTTGATCTTCTGCTGCCTACCTACTGCCAAGGTGGGTGAAGAAAAGTCCCTCTATGGGGTGAAGAGGATCATCGCCTGCATCCACGCCTTTCTTGCCTGTTCTTCCAAGTTGTCTGAAATGGGGAGATGTCCCCCAACATTCTGCATCTGTTCACCAAAGGTCGTGAGTACTGGGTTTTACCCAAAACATACTTTTCTAACTGTTCAACTAGCTAGCTAGTTAACTTTTCATCTGGGCTTCCTGCATGACCATAGCAATGCCCTCAGCAACTAGTACAGCCAGGAATAAAACTGTTTCACTGCACCCCCTGGTGTGGTTGGTACTGTGCACTGCAGTGCCCCAGCATTTCACCTGTGCTGCATCCAGCTTTTCCATGTCACAGGCCTGCAACTGCTCAGGGTGTGCACATCAAATTAAGAGCTCTCACTGGGACTGTAGGGTTAACTGGTGCACCAGTGGGGGCAGTAGAACTGGGGCTGGTAATCCTGGAATGCATAGTACTATTTACGAATACCAATGTTTTGTAATTTTGCTGATTTACATAGAGTTTAGAGTCTGATTATTGAATTCTTTTATTCTCCTTTGTTTCCACTGCACCCTACATTTTCTATCCACCCCAAAATAAACCCCTGTTGTTTATTTCCTGAAACTGTTGCAACCATTGCATTATTGTGTAGTGTGATATTTCATGCTTAGAGTTATAAGTGGGGAGGGAATTGTATACTGTACTGATTATTACCAAGGGAGGGGGCTGTATTTCATTTCCTGTGGGAAAGCACTCTGGCAGTATGCTGTTGGAAGGATCCCCATAGGTGGAGGCACCACGCCACTCGCCCAGCCAGTTGTAACCATGAAGCCAGGTGACAACCTATATATCTGAGGCAGCACCACTTGCGGGTGGATGTGCAGGTAGAAAGGAAAGGGTGGTTACAAGATTGGAGGCTACCACTGGGATTTTGGGGCTTTTCAGTACCTCTCTTCTTATATTGCGAACAAACTGGTACCCCCAAAATTCAAAAGTTACAATCGCTCACATCTCATTGCGAGATTGGTGCAAGGGTGCAGAAGTTGATCCAAAAAAAGCAATTTTGGTACAAGGGACCCCTGATGCAACCCCAATGGACAGTGCTGAAAGTGTCCTAGGCAGCATAAAATGTTTAGAAAAGGTTATTGAATGTGAGAGGATTTACGGTTCTGCTCACCAGTCCTATAGAGTTTTGAAAGAGTGCAGAGAGGATGTTGATCCTTCCAGAGTGCCTGATCAGCTCCCTGCTGATGGAGACCCTACCCTGTGGGTCTTACTTACCCATGCCCCCCCAGATCCTCCTGCTGAGGACCCTAATGAACCAAGTGACTTTGAGAAGAAGTTACATTTGCTGTTAGCTACTGTGGGGAAGTCAGTTCAAGACATTAGAGCAATATTCCCAGAGAGTGACCTGACCAAAAGAAACCCACTGGCGAACCCTGGGTTGGAGGACCTGAGTGGTCCCCTTTCTTGATGCCACCTTGTGAATAGTATAGAAGACTGTGTACTTTTTCTGGTACTATCCCCACGCCCTCTGGTGAGGATGACTATGAGAGCTGGATTAGTCAAGCCACCCAGATGGTGCAAGTATGGAAATTCTCAGATGATGAGAAATGCAAATGCATAGTGGAAAGTTTGAAAGGTATGGCACTGGAGGTCATCCAATCACTGCAAGCCAGTCAATCAGATTGCACTCCTTGTGACCATCTCACCATACTGAGAAGTTCCTATGGAGCAGTTGAGCGTAAGGAGGACCTCATCTTTCAGCTGGGAGCTACCACCCAGAATGTGGGAGAGAAACTGTCCCATTACATGACCCGTGCAGAGACAATGATTCGTGAAATAGTTGTAGCTGGAGGAGTGACCCCTGCACAGGTTGCCCAAATGAGACTTGACCAAATCTTACATGTTGCTGTGTATTCCCATTGGACTCTGATAACTTTAAGATTAAAAGAACACCAAGCTAACCCTCATAACTTCAGACAGCTTCTTGATGAAGTGAGAGAGGAAGAGTTACAGGAAGACACTGCCAATTCATTGAGAGTGCCTACAGGGACAGCCTTCCCCTTGCAGCCTCAAGCGTTGAATAACCAAGAACAAACAGATATATCAGACCTGAAAACACAGATAAAAGAAATCAGTGAGTGTGCCAAAGCCATGCAGATGAGCCAGATGCCTTGCCCATGAGCCAACTCCTTGCCACCTGGGTGTGCACGCCCACTGAATCCTTTTTCTGAGTCAAGGGTTGGCCCTCGATCCACAACTGTACCCAAAAGTGCATGGTTCTGTTATCATTGTGGAGAAGATGGACATATTGCACGAGATTGTGTTAGTCCTGAAAATCAGCAGTTAGTGAATGAGAAATGTGAGAGAAGGCAACAGCCGCAGGAAAACAACAACGGAGCCCGGTGAGGGAGCAGCCTGGGACTCCGAGATCAAGCAGCTCCGTAAAATGGACCAGTCCTAATGCATCTGTCATAAACAGGTTACCATCTGGACTGATGGGTCCCACTCCTACCATCCAGATTTCTGTTGAAGGATATCCGTGTGACACCCTCCTGGACAGTGGGTCATAGGTCACCATCATTTATCGATCTTTTTACCAGAGACACTTAATGCATTTGCCTTTGCAGCCTTTAAAGGGATTTTTTGTATGGGGGCTGAGCAATGCCAGCTACCCCTATGATGGCTACATCACTGTGCAAATTGAATTCCCAGGAACTTTTGTTGGAGTCCCTTAAAAGATTGACATCTTAGCCCTCATCTGTCTTGATGCCCAGATATTGGACAAGACCCCAGTGCTGATTGGAATGAATACCAATATGTTTGAATTCCTGGCTCACTAGTGCCTGAAGAAGGCAGGTGAAAGAATCAGACTTTACCAATTCACGCCACTGTGAGTACTGCCCACCTACAGCGAGAGACCAAGGCCTGCAGCCAGCTGGAGGAGATTGTTGGAGTCATAAAAAGAGAAGTGAAAGATCCTCTGACAGTACCCCCTGGCACTGAGTGTGTCGTGGAAGGAGCAATGGATTGAAAGAAGTCGCTGTCAGACCAAATCGTTATTCTAGAGTCACCAGGAAGAGGTCTGCCAAAGGTCCACAGAGGAGTGCTGCCTGGAAACAATGTGATGGTCAAGTGAATCAACATCAAGCTCAGGAATGAGACTCACAAGGGTCTGATGGTGCACTCTGGTACAGTAATAGCCAATCTGTATGCAGCGAATGTGGTTATGGCCACATCCTCTCCAGAGAAGACTACTCAACTGGAAGAAGGGGTATTTAATTTTGGTTCATCTCTATTCCTGCCAGCTGGAAGACTCAGTTAAAGAATTGGTTGGTAGACAGATCTGATGTGTTTTCTTGCCATGAATGGGATGTGGGTTGTGCGAAAGGAGAAAAGCATCACATCCACCTACATCATGATAGCCCATTTCTTGAAAGGTCGAGGAGACTGGTGCCTGCAGATACTGAAGATGGTAGGAGACATTTGCAAGAACTTCTGAAGGCAGGGATAGTATCTGAATCTCGGAATCCCTACGCCATACCTATAGTGGTTGCCCGAAAGAAGAATGGTGCAGTAAGAATGTGCATCGACTATTGCACCCTGAATCAATGGACGGTGGCTGATCAATACACCATGCCTCGAGTGCAAGACACTTTAGACAGCCTTACTGGCAGTAGCTGGTTTTCTGTCTTAGACTTGCACAGTGGCTACTACCAGATACCAATGGCTGAGGAAGATAAGGAGAAGACTGCTTTTATTTGTCAACTGGGATTTTACCAGTTCAAGAGAATGCACCAAGGAATATCTGGCCCCCCAGCAATGTTCCAGCATTTGATGGAGAAGGTGGCGGGTGACATGAATCTTTTAGAAGTCTTAGTTTATTTGGATGACTTGATAGTGTTTGGGAAAACACTGGAAGAACATGAAACCCGACTACTCAAGGTACTAGACCGACTGAAGGAGCATGGTCTGAAACTCTCGCTGAATAAATGAAGGTTCTGCCAGACTTCCGTGAAGTATGTGGGACATATTGTTTCTGATCAAGGTATCAGTACTGATCCAGAAAAAGTGAAAGCTCTTACCACATGGCCTAGACCCATCAACTTGAAAACACTTCAGTCTTTCTTAGGATTCTGCAGGTTCTACCAGAGATTTGTAAAAGACTACTCTGCGGTGGTGAGGCCTTTGTTCAGACAAACTCAAGGATATTCACCGACTCAGTAGAGCAAATGTTTAGGAGCAATGAAGACCTCCCCAAATGAATATTTCAGAACCAATGAACCTTTTGGGACCAATGGACTGATAAATGTGAGAGTGCATTTCAAGAAATTATTCGCCGACTTACAGAAGCTCCTGTTCTAGCCTTTGCTGATTATACCAAGCCATACACTTTTCACATTGATGCCAGCATGGAAGGTTTGGGTGCCATACTGTACCAAGAACATGACAAAGGTTTGGGACCCATTGCCTATGCCAGTCACAGTAGACTCCTTCTGAGAAGAACTATCCAGTCCATAAGTTAGAGTTCCTTGCACTGAAATGGGCAGTGACTGATCAGTTCCATGAGTACCTGTATGGAGCCAGATTCGTGGTGCTTACGGACAGTAACCCAATTACTAGGGATGTAAGTTTGTCATGGATGAGGTTTTAATGACTCATTGTTTGTTCATGAAATCATTAGTAAACAGTGGTAAATGTTGTGGCACTGTCATCATTGCTACATTCTGATGACACTAGTGAAAGTCCTGGAAGTCCTAAATAATGATCAAACGTCATGGAATCAATGACGAGTATGACTGCCATGACAAACTTACATCCCTACCAATTACATACTAACATACTAAAAGCCAGCAGAATAGGCCTAACGGTCTTTCATGTCTGCTCGTTAGCCAGCCCCTATTGGGAGCTTGCTCCTCCTCCCCCCCACCGGTCCCCCCGAGAGGGTCAACTTCAGCTTCAGTATAACCATGCATCTGTCCCACCCCCTCTTAAAGCCCTCCACTGTGCCCTGCGCCACTAGACTCCCGGGCAATGCATTCCATGGTTCCACCACCCTCTCAGTGAAGTAATGCCTTCTACGTTCTCCCCTGTAGGTTCCCCCTCCAACTTCCACTCATGCACCCTGGTTGTGCCCCCTTTCCTTAGCCTGAACATTTCTTTGGCTCTGCCCCTGTTAATCATTTTCACATATTTGAATACCTCAATCATGTTTCCCCTGTCTCTCCTCTCCTCCAGTGAGTACCGCCCAAGGACTTCCAGCCTTTCCTCATAGGTCCTTTCACTCATGCCCCGGATCATCCTGGTTTCCCTCCTCTGAACCCTCACCAACAATGCTATGTCCTTCCTAAGGTGAGGTCTCCAGAACTGCACGCAGTACTCAAGATGCGGCCTGACCAAGGCATTATACAGAGGAAGGATCACCTCCCCCCTCCTCCTGGTCATTATTCCCTGGGCTATGCAGCCCAGAATCCTGTTTGCCTTTGCCACAGATCTTCTGCAGTTTTCAGTATTGTCCATTCTGGTGTCTACCACCACCTCCAGGTCCCTTTCACTTGTTGTGGCTTGCAGTGAGACCCCTCCCAGGGTGTATACATGACCTGGGTTTCTGACCCCCAGATGTAACACCCTACACTTCCCTGGGTTAAATCTCAGTCCCCACCTCCTTGACCAGCCCTCCAGGGTATCCAGATCCCTCTGGACTGTCTCTCTCGCTTCCTCCCCGTCAGCCAGTGCTCCCAGTTTTGAGTCATCAATGAAGAGGCTCATCCTACTCCTAACCCCTCTTCCTATATCGGAGACACAGGCATTGAACAGGAGTGGCCCCAGTACCGAACCTTGGGGAACCCCACTGAAGACCTTCCTAGGGGAGGAGACTATCCCACCAACCACTACCCTCTGTGTTCTATCTGTAAGCCAGTTTTCTACCCTTTTCTACCCATCTAAGCAACTGTCTTCCCCCCAACTTTGTCAACAAACAGATGTGGGGTACCGAGTCAAACGCCTTACTGAAATCCAGATACAGGACATCCACCGGTCTTTGTCGGTCCAGGGTCCCCATCACCCAGTCATAAAAATCTATGAGGTTGGTCTGGCACGATCTCCCCGGGACAAAACCATACTGTGTCATCCATGTGCCCCAGCCTTTCCAGTTGCTTTCTGAGCTTCTCCTTGATGAAGCCCTCCATTAGCTTGCCTACCACCAATGTTAGGCTGACAGGCCTGTAATTTACCATCTCCTCCCTGGACCCTCCCTTTGTGGATAGGCACCACATGAGCCACCCTCCAGTCTTGAGGCACCCATCCTGTCTGCAGAGAGGTGTTGAAAAGTGCAGCTAGTGGAGCTGCTAGTATGTCCGCCAGTTCCTTCAGAACTCTCGGATGCAGCCCATCTGGTCCCGGTGCCTTGTCAGTTTTCAGCATCCGTAGGGCCTCCCTCATGCTGTCCTCTGTGATTTCTCCCTTCCTAACCCCCCCCCTCAACAAAGCACCCATTCTCTTCTAGGCCTGGCCCACCTCTTCTGGTCCTCTCATCTCCATCTGTCCTCTCCTCTCAGTTGTCTCCCCCTCTCTCCCTTCCGGCTGAATGGATCCCCTGTCTCCTTCCATAAATACCGAGGCAAAGTACGTGTTTAGTACCTCTGCCTGCTCCCCTGCCTCCCCATATGTGCTGACAACTGCCAAGATGGATGCCACAGGGCATAGATGGATCTCTGCCCTCTCAGCTTACAACTTCTGCTTGCAATATCATCCTGGGCAAAACAACATAGATGCAGATGCACTTTCCAGATGCCACTATAATACTCCTCTCATGAAGGGGCCCTGGACCTATGTTACAGAAGATGGGGTGAAAACTGTTTGCCAAATGATGGAGTCTGATGATCAGCCTGTCATCACCAACTTAGACCAAGCAGTGAATCCGCTTAGAGTACATCCTGCTACCATATCAGAAGTGTACGCATGGTTCACCACCCTGCACAACATCTCCTTGCCTCATTTATCTCCTATACAGATTTAAGAGAAGCACAGTGAGCAGATCCTAGTTTATGAGACATTATCTTAGCCAAAGAAAAGGGTTTGTCTACCTCTCAAGTCAAAGCAAACCTGCCGGATGTATCACTTCTCATGAGAGAGTGGGATAAGTTTTCGTTAAACCATGGACTGTTGTATCATATCTCCAAGAAACAAACTGTTTCCCAAAGAGCAACTGGTGCTGCACAAAAAGTATTGTCGATTGATTTTGCGAGCCCTTCATGAAGACATGGAACATTTGGGAATTGATAAGACTTTGGGCCTGGTACAAGACCCCGTGTACTGGCCTCACATAGCTATGGAGGTGGAAAGACATTGCAAAAGCTGTAATAGGTGCATCACCCGTAAAATGTTACCCAAAAGAGCAGCACCTCTTGTGAACATCACCAGTATTGGGCCTATAGACTTGGTTTGTATGAACTTCCTTTCCCTTGAACCTGATAGTAAAGGGATCAGTAACATTTTAGTAGTAACTGACCACAGCACCTGCTATGCACAGCCTTTCCCTACAAAAGACCAAAGAGCAACCACTGTGGCTAAAGTATTGTGCGAAAAGTATTTTGTACACTATGGACTCCCCAAACGCCTGCACTCAGATCAAGGGAGATACTCTGAGAGTCGCCTGATCAAAGAACTCACAAGCATTATGGGCATAGAGAAGTCTTGTACTACTCCATACCACCCTCAAGGTGACCTTCAGCTGGAGAGATTCAATAGAACCCTACTCAATATGCTGGGAACCTGGATCCTAACAGAAAGCCAGACTGGAGCCAGCAAGTACCTTTCCTAGTCCATGCCTACAACTGTACTAAAAATGATTCAAATGGGTTCTCACCCTATTTCCTAATGTTTGGGACAGAAGCCAGACTTCCAGTGGCCTTATATTTTAGGGTGTCTGCAGATGGCTCCTTACCCGAAACACACTTGGAATATACCAAGAGGCTGCAAGTACAACTTACAGAAGCCTATCAGGTGGCCAAGGAAACAGCTGCAAAGTCTGACCTAGCAAACAAAAGCAGATATGAAAAGAGAGTCAGAGAGCAAGCTCTTCAGCCCAGAGACCGAGTATTGATTCAGAACTTGGGAATGCTTGGCAGACACAAGATAGAAGAACGTTGAAAATCTGATCCTTATGTAATTGTGGAACAGCTTCCAAATTTGTCTGTATACAGATTAAGAATGGAAAAAGGGAAATATGGTGGTTAAAACTCTGCATTGAAACCACCTGTTACTAATTGGTCAGCTGTTGCTAGAAGTTGTTAATTCAGTACCTCTCTCACCTTCACAGAGACCGGTTACTAGAAATGAGACAAGGCACAAGAGACACAGTCATGTTCAACCATCAGTACCTGTTGCCCCACCAGCGATGCAATCTGATGTGTTCAACAGTAGTTCTGAAGATGAAGAACCTTATGTTTGTTTGATACCATGTCAGTATCGGCCTGTACCAGATCCCATTGACTTTCAATTTTCAGCACCAGAAGGGAGTAATGTGAGTCATTCCAGGCCATTGAATCCTGCTGCAGTATTCTTTGTTCCAACTGACACTGGGCCCACAGTCATGGACTATGTTCCAAATGCAGGGAATGTTAAGACTCCAGTAATTGAGCCAATCCAGGACATTGAAAGATTCAAACCCCCCATGGCTGAGTTTGCAGAACCTATTAAAGATCCTGATCAAATCGTTGCTGAGGAACCTGTAATGCCTCGCCACTCTGGTAAAGAAGTCAAGCAGAGAGTAAAACTTACTTATGATGTCCCTGGTGCCCCTTCTGATATCCCTGTCAATGTGATACATAAGAAGGTTAATCTGCTGCCAAGCCCGCTATTGCTGCCCCCCTTGTGCTGCCCATAAGTCATAATAGGAAGGTGTACATGTAGACCATGGTAGGAAAATAATCAGTTAAGTGTATGCCTAGGGTATTAATGAAGTGCCTTACTCATGCAATACTAATGATGGACAGAGAGGTATCAGGTGGATTATTTAGAAATGTTTTTGATGTTTCAGGCCTTGCAGAGGATGCCAAGGATTTCAGTGGAGGGAGAATGTAACCCCCCTCCCAAGTTTACCTTGGGCTCCTGCTGCCTCCTGATAGCTCCTGCAGCTGGCATTTTCTTGCTCCCCAGCCCAATCCTGGACTGCCAAAGGGCTAGGGAGTGCTATAAATTTGTTCCAGTGCCTCTTGCTCCTTTTCCAGCATGGCCAGTGAGCCGCTTGTTGTCTCTCGCTGCCCTAGCTCCCCCAAACTGTTAAAAGGGCCGAGGAGCAGAAAAAAGCAATTCCGGCACCTTTAGCACCAAAGTAGAAGTAGCCAGAGTGCCGCACAGGACAGTTGCTCCCCCCACCACGAACTACCGCACTTTCTTGATACTACTACTACAGGAGCTCAGGAACAAGGCCACATTGTTGGCCTAGCACCAGTCACTCGCAAGAAGTGGCAGAAGCACCGCAGTGAGGGGATTCATCTCCCCAGCCCCACAAGATTGCATAAAGGGCTGGAGGGACAAGAAAGAAAGAAAAAATAACTTTTGAAGAACTCTCTGACCCTGCCAATGCCACCAGTGGGTCAGGGATAAAGGGAAAAGATGGCGACCGCCAGGGACTACATGTCCCAGAATGCTTAGAGGCAGAGGATGGCTGTTTAGAGATACTGCTCCTTCTGGGGAGCCTACAAAATGGAGCCAACGACTCGGCTCCTGTCCCCAAAATGTACCCCCCTGGCCCTAGTGATCCTCAGAAAGGACCAGGAGGGTGCTAGCCATGCAGCCAAATGCTGCCAACAGTGTGCAAATATTATTCTACAGTTTACAGAAACTGACTGAGCTTGGAGAACTGTTCAGTGGTGGCCATCTTTGCTGAGTTTGCTTGAGGACAACGTGGAATCCGATTAGTAGCTGCAGTACCACCAGTCAGGATGAAGAACTCATGAGTTGTGAGAACCAATGAGACACTGAGCTTCAAACCTGAGTATTCTGAACTATACAGTTTGCCAGTGTGTTCCGGAGTGAGAGTTTGAAGAGAGAAGAAGTGTTTCTGGACAATTCCTGCTGCTGTCAGATAGAAAAGCCTGTATTTTGTGCCTTCTGCACAAACTAAGAGCCGGAGTGAGACATGCCAGTGAAAGTTAAATGAGAAGGTGTATTGTTTTGTCAGCTCCTACCGCTGTCAGATAGAAGATCCTGAAGTTTGTGCCTTCTGCACAGGTCGAGAACTGGTGACTGTAGATCCTAGTAAATCCCCTAGAACTGGGATTTGCCTCAGCTGAATGAACTGGGATATTTGGTGCCACAAATATCCAAAGGCTGCTGAAGGAATTATTTGTCTGCTGTGGAGAGTGAGGTAACCAAAGCCACTGCCTCATTTCTATACCAGTTCAGAGACTGAGTTTCCTGTCAGGACCTATGCTCTGAGGTCCTGCCTGTTTGCTTGATCTGCTGCTGCCTACCTACTGCCAAGGTGGGTGAAGAAAAGTCCTTCTGTGGGGTGAAGATTGCCTACCTACAGTCAAGGTGGGTGAAGACAAGTCCCTCTGTTTGAGTGAAGACTTTCTAACTACAGTCAAGGTTGGTGAAGACAAGTCCCTCTGGGGGGTGAAGAGGATCATTGCCTGCATCCATGCCTTTCTTGCCTGTTCTTCCAAGTTGTCTGAAAAGGGGAGTTGTCCCCCAGCATTCTGCATCTGTTCACCAAAGGTCGTGAGTACTGGGTTTTACCCAACACATACTTTTCTAATTGTACAACTAGCTAGCTAGTTAACTTTACATCTGGGCTTCCTGCACGACCTTAGCAACGCCTTAGCAACTAGTACAGCCAGGAATAAAACTGTTTTACTGCACCCCCTGGTGTGGTTGGTACTGTGCACTGCAGTGCCCCAGCATTTCACCTGTGCTGCACCCAGCTTTTCCATGTCACAGGCCGGCAACTTCTCAGTGTGTGCACACCAAATTGAGAGCTCTCACAGGGACTGTAGGGTTAACTGGTGCACCAGTGGGGGGAGTAGAACGAGGGCTGGTAATCCTGGAATGCATAGTACTATTTATGAATGCAATGTTTTGTTATTTTGCTGATTTACATAGAGTTTACAGTCTGATTAGCGAATGCTTTTATTCTTCTTTGTTTCCACTGCACCCTACGTTTTTTATCCACCCCAAAATAAACCCCTGTTGTTTATTTCCTGAAACTGTTGCAGCCATTGCATATTGTGTAGTGTGATATTTCATGCTTAGAGTTATAAGTGGGGAGGGGATTGTATACTGTACTGTTTATTACCAAGGGAGGGGGCTGTATTTCATTTCCTGTGGGGAAGCACCCTGGCAGTATGCTGTTGGAAGGATCCCCTTAGGTGGAGGCACCACGCCACTCGCCCATCCAGTTATAACCATGAACCCAGGTGACAACCTATATCCCTGAGGCAGCACCACCTGTAATGGTATCACCAGTGGTGGAAATGGGGTGGACCCAGGGGAACTCCATTCCAGGAGTAAAATTAAGACCTTGACTCAGTTCCAGGAGCAAAATGGGGAAGGAACGCTTCTGTGTAACATTATCACAAAAAAACATAAACCGAAAAAAACATGTTAACCTGAAACATATAATGAAGAAATGTGTCCCCAGACTCTTGTTAGGTATGTTTTATCCTACATTAAAAGTGGTGGGTTCCCCAGTAAATTTTGTCCATTTTCAGCATTGGGTATCACATACTGAGGGTACATAAAAAACAAGTTTTCTATGCTTCTCATTCTTTATTTTTTTGTTATTGTTGGTTAAGGTAAAAAAAGCCTGGAGCTGATAGAAACTGAAAATAGATTTTGTTTCATCTCCTGGTAGAGACTGTACTGAATAGCTGCAGATGGGGTTTGTCTGCAGGCACTCCTCCAGATGACAACTGGATGAATAAGGGGAGGGCTAGGTTCCACCCACTAGTGGCAGGGGCATGTAGGTGGGTAGGGTTCCCTCAGGAGGGAGCTGTTACCTGCTGGAAGGAGATGCTTGGTTTATTTAAGTTAATGCTATGAATGCTCTGCCTTCTTTTGCCGCCAACCTTCTGCAGATAACAGCTCCTGGCTCCATCTGAGAACCAGGACAGAGGTTAATGGCTAAGGTAAGCTATCCCAGGGGTCAGGGTTGGCCGAGGCAACAAGGCAAAAGGAGCGTGGCAAAGTGGGGATTAAAAGGTTGAATTACAGCATGCATTTAAACATACTGTAACAGCAATTGCTTTTGTGCAGTAGCTTAGAACGGAGGAGTTAACAAGAAGGTGGAAACAAAAACATTACAGATCAGAACCAAAAGTAATCATGTACAGTTATTATGAATGGAGCTGGTATTTAATGTGGAAAAGGTTCTATAATGGGATGTGATGGTGGGGTTTCTTCTGGGGAGCGTGGTCAGCTTGGTAGAATGTCAACTGTCATGTGGTGGGCATGACCCCCGGGGACAGCGTCTCTGGAGGCTGATCTCCTACTAACAAAAAAAAGAAGCAAACAAACAAATAGGAGCAAAATAAGGGTGCTAGTTAGAAGTCTAGATAATAGAAAATAACACATTACAATAAGAGGGTTTAGCTTGGGTTGGAGGACTGTTACCAGTGGGGTACCACAGGGTTCCATGCTAGACTCTACCCTCTTTAACATGGCCGTGTCATCCATAGTAACATCCAGTACATCCTGGATATGCAAGTTTGTGGATGACACAAAGCTTGGTGCTATTTTGGAGAATAATGAAGCCACTCACAAATTACAAACTGATTTGAATAAAATTGAATTATGGGCAAAAGAACATAAACTGCTTTTTAATGAAAATAAATGCAGAGTCATGAACGTCTGTAAGAATAACAAAATGTGAAAGTATTATCTGAATGGTATTGAACTAGAAACATCAGATAGGGAAAAGGATTTAGGTACTATCATGAACAACACATTATCTTCTAGTGATCATCATACCAGAGAAGTAGTGAGTTGGGCTGGTAAAATCCTCGGATGTATCTTTAAGCATGGATGGGCATGTGATAATGCCCCTGTATGGTGCACTGGTTAGGCCCTACCTGGAGTACTGCAGCCCATTCTAGGCCCCATACACAGCAATAGATGTCTCCTTATTAAAGGTGGTCCAATATAAAACAACAAAATGGATAGCTGACCTAAGGTACTTGTCATACAAGGAAAGGCTAAAGGAACTGGGTCTCTTCTCGCTTTAGTATAGACATACTAGGGGTGACCTTTCTTTGGTCTTTAGGGCCTCAAAAATGAGGTCTTGTTTATTAATGTGTTTATGTTGTAATCCTATACATTCAGAGACTTAAAAACACATGAGTTCCAGCTTAGAGAAGTGAACTTTAGAACCACTAAGAGGTTTTTGGTTAAACCAAAGGGTGGTATCACTGTGGAACACATTACCAGAAAATATTGTAAAAAGTTCTACGATGGATATATTTAAGATGCCTCTTGATATGTACTTAAGTGGGCACCATGTCTAATGAAAACTGGTGAGTCGATAATGGCTAATGCCTGTTGACTCAATAACATTCCTAGGATTCCTATGATTCTATGATTTCTAGTATTCAGTCCCCAGGAGGGTGGCTTGCTGCCTGATGCTAGTAGCTCCCCCCAAAACCTCACCTGGTGTACCAATGCATGGTGTTTGGTCATGCTGCTCCATTCTCTGATTTTCAGCTATCTGCTGCCATAGCGGCAGCTCCAGGCAGCCAGTGCACTCTTTTGCATCCCAAGGGGCTGTGGGGGACAGAATTACAGCTGTCAGTAGTTGTCTTGGCTGGGTGAGGACTGGTGGGTCACCATGCCACGTGGATGGGGCCAGAAATAATCCTCCTGCCACATGCCGACTATGTGCTGCAGAACTTGGCTGTGTTAATCCCACATTTTGTGTGGCAGAAGTGCTGCAGAAATGGAAAAAAATTATGAAGTAGAAGGGTGGACTTTTGAAGGTTTAGCAAATGTCAAGAGAGGCAGTGGGTGTAATGTATGATGGTCCAGCGAATAATTAGTCTTGACATTAAGTTTAATGATATTTGCAATAGATGGTATTTGCTTTGTGTTTAACACCACAGTTTTTGCCAAGCTAGAGGTTCTAATGACAGTGTAAGTAAAACCAATACACAAGACATTGAAAAGGTCCAGCTCACTTAAAGCCGCACAGACAATCATTTTAAGAGAAAAATAATTTATTTTTCCTTCAAAGTATTAAATATAAGGCCAGTGACAGGTACTTAACAATGGAATACAATCTAGAAAAAAGAACATTCCAGACCTCAGTAGATGAAAATGGAAAAAAGCCTAGCTTTCCTTAACTGAATGTTGATACAATGTTATTATATTCATATTTAATTTCAAAGGATGCTTAAAGTTGTTTTCAAATATTGTATCACCAATACATGTAGCACTTTTCACAAGAGTAATAGGGTCAGATTGTGAGTCTGCATTTGTTCCTTTATATCAGATGCCATGCCACATGGCTGGGGGGATGCGCATGCCATCCCCGGTGACTGGAACTAGCGAGGTGGTGGCATGTTCTGGTGCTCTGATGTGGGGGTTCCATGCGGAGTCCCATGAAGAGTTTATGCTTTTTTTGCGAAGTTTGCCCATATCACAGATGTTTATTTATTTATTTTATTTTAAGAAGTACTCAGAATTACAACCCTTTGAGTCAGGGACTCATTTACAAAGGCGCCTCGTCAGGAAGTCAAATACATTAATAGCAAGCAACAGAAAATAAAGTAAATGAGCTCAAATAAAAGCAAACAGTCAAAATGAAGGGCTGGTTACAAAGGCCACACGTCAAGGTAAATTAACAATAATAAACAGACATAAACAATAATGTGGGCTATAATGAGTCAAATAAAGGGCAGAGTCAAAAATAGGCAGACTGAGAGGAGTAAAGGCAGGGGAAAACTCAGCCAGGGCAGTCACAGTGGTGGGAGGAGAGGAGGCGGTTCTTGAGAGCAGTTTTAAAAGGCCCCAATCTTGGTAGGGAGATGATAGCAACAGACAGGGAATTGTACCAGGACAGGGAACAGTAATGGAATGACCTCTGTGCAAGGGAGGCTCTAACTCTGGGGACTTGCAGAGGGGAGTGAACAACGCTGCAGGTAGAGAGGGAGGGGGTAGATAGGCTTATGATAGAAGACAGACTGGGGGAGTCAGACCTGCAGTGATTTTTTTGGTCAAGAGGCAAGATTGATAGATAAGCCTTTCCTCCAGATTAAGGAAGTTAGAGAGGGAATGCAGAGTGCAAGTATGGGTAAGACGTGGGGAACCTGTGAGCAGCTGGCAGGCCTTATTGAGGGATAGCTTAATTTTGTGCAGAGCAGTGTTGCCAGCGGCACCACAAATAAGCAGACCATAATCCATGAGGGACAGTACCGAGGATGAGATGGCCAGCCTTAATGCTTCAGTGGGGAGACAGTCACAATGGCGATACAGCAGGCCTATCCTAGAGTTGATGGCAGAGCAAAGCGAGTGGATGTGGTTGTGAAAGAATAGGGAGGGATCAAAGAGAATGCCAAGATATTTGAAGGAGGAGTTTTGTTCAAGGGGTAAGAGGGTACTAGATAAAACCCAGAGTGGATAATCTTTACATTTACTCTGGTTATGTGCAAAAAGCATGGTTTTAGTTTTCTTTAAGTTCAAAACCAGCCTGTGGTCAGAGAACCAGTGTTCAACCTGGGTGAAGGAGTCTTGCAGGAAGTTTTGTAGGAAGAGAGGGTTAGCGTGTGAGTCAAACAGGACAGCATCATCCACATAAAGAAGAAGTTTTCCATTACAAACGGGGAGAAAATTCAGATAGAGGCTGAAAAGCAAGGGACCTAGGATGGAGCCCTGGGGAACACTGGAATGACCTGTTGGGTGCAGGAGATGGTAGACCCAATTTTGACACACTGGGTGCGGGAGGAAAGATAGCTGAAGAACCAATTCAACACACCCTGCTAGAGGCCAAGGGGTTACGAACATACAAACATAGAAAATTTGCCTGCAGATAAAGGCCTAGAGGTCTATCAAGTCTGCTCAAATGTGCAGCTAGCACCCCATATTCTGCAGGGTTGGAGAGAAGAGAGGAGAAGGGAGTGGTGGACAATGTCAAAAGTTTTCAACAAGTCATGAAAACAGAGCCAGCAATGTGACCTTTGTCAAGAGCAGTGTGAAGGAAATTGAAGAATTCAATAAGGGAGGTAGTGGTGCTGTGTGCACAATGAAAACCATGTTGTTATAGGTGGAGAGGTTGTCAGAGAACTGATTGGCCATGATTTTTTCCAAAGCCTTGGAGAAAGGGGGGAGAATGGAGATTGGGTGATAGTTGTTGGGGGAGGTCTGGTCACCAGATTTATGAAGGGTGATCACTGCTGTTTTCCAGGCAAGTGGGAATTCACTGAGGCAGAGGGAGTGGTTCAGCCATTTGGTAAGGAGGCTGAGGACAGTATCTAGGATCCTTTCAATCAGTTTGGTCTTGAGGGAGTCACTGTTATGACCCGTGTCCTTAAGTGATCTGAGCAGGTAGGGCCTTGTTTCATGAGGGGAGAGGGCCTTGAAGTAGAATGGGGATGAGCAACTGGATTGGAGGAGGGGGGTGGGACTGGGTTGAAAAAACTTTGAGGGAAGACAGCGAAGAGGTCAGAGAAGGAACTAATTAAGTAGTCAGCAGTAGCCATAGGATCAGTAGACAAGGCACCATTAATAAAGAGATGGGCAGGAGGGGGGTCACAGCCTTGCCATTAAGTTCCTTGATATTGTTCCAGAAATTACCGGACGAGCCCCAGGAGGAGGCAAGGGTGGATCTGTAGTGTTCAGTATTGGCTTTACAGATAGCCCAGGTGCATTTATTTATAGCGGTACGGTAAGCTTGCCTATCCGCAGTCCTACCAGATTCAACAGCCCTGTGCCAAAGGTTGTCTCTGTGGCAAATCAATCAGTCAATCACTTTATTTAACCAGGCATAAACACCATTCAGCAAGCTCATTTTCAAGGTGGTCCTGGGCATTAATACAATACAGTACACTTCATAAGATTACAATTACGGTGGAAAATGGTGCAAAAAAAAAAAAAAAAAACATTGTGAAGGTGCCAGTCAATATAGGCCTATACATACCGGTCAACATAATTAACATGCAAAGGTACATATTGATAAGCTTTACTAAAATGAGAAGAGACAACAATCCCATATGGTCTCCGCTAAGTAAGAGCTCATACCTAAATGATAAAAAATAAGGAGCTATTAAGGAATAGGGTAGAAATTAGGGTGAAAGAGCAGGCAGCCAAAAGGGAGGCCAGAACAGGTAAAAGGTAGAGAATAGGCAGGGTCATCTTGGATTAAGGGAACTAGGCTTGTAGGTCCTAGGTTTCTGTTGTTAGGAATGTGGGGTGGATGAGATACTTAGGCGTAGGATTTGAGAGTGGCACCCGGGGCTTAGGGGTCATAGGCGTCTGAAACAGTTGCATGATTCCTTCAGATAATCAGTTAACAGAACTTTGAATGTGAAAATGCTTGGAAGTGAGGATAACCTTAATGAGTCTTGCATAGTGTTCCAAAGTGATGGAAGTGAGAAGTTGATTGCTGCTGAGCCAAGGGTAGTTTTCACTCTAGGACTCTGGAAGCAGATTAAGGAGAAGTGTCTCAGGCCATAGGAACCTTTAGCCCATTTGAAGATGTTCGAGATGTATGCAGGGAGGTTATCAGATAATGCTCTAAAAAACCAGAGGAGAGCATTCCTTTTTCTTCTAGTTGAGAGTGAGGTCCATCCCGAAACCTGATATAGACGACAGTGATGTGTACTACAGGGTAGATTTAAGATAAATCTTAAAGCCCGGTGGTAAAGGGTGTCCAGTTTGTTTAGCATCATTGATGGGCAATGACTGTAAAGGAAGTCAGCATAGTCCAGTATAGGTAGGAATGTAGTTTGTACTAGTCTCATTCTGGCTTCTAACGTGAGTAGGTGTTTAATGCGATAGAATAAACCTAATCGCTGTCTTAGTTTCTTCAAGGTTTCATTTAAGTGGCACAGAAAGTTGAGCTTGTTATCCAGCCAGAACCCTAGGTATTTAAAGGTATCAACTACTTCGAGGGGTTCATCTAAGAGTGTTCGGATCTGTGTGATATGTGGACATCCGGAAGTAGACTTTGGTGAGAGAATTATTGCTTTAGTCTTTTTGGCATTGAGGAGGAGCTTATGAGTGAGAAGGTTGTATTGGAGGGTGATGAAGTCTTTCTGTAAGTACTCATGGGCCAGATCCAAGGATGAATTTGTGGTATAGAGTACAGTATCATCTGCGAATAAGTGCACATTTGCTGTGCCCAGCTGTGAGTCCAGATTATTGATGTATATTGCAAAGAGGATAAGGCCCAGGATGGAGCCTTGTGGGACTCCTCGTAACAAGGATTTTTGTGGGGACAGATCTCCTATGGCTTTTGACTTGTTTAACCTATTGGTTAGGTAGCTGGTGAACCATTTAATGGCAGAACTATCAAGTCCGATGTTACTCAGTGCAGTAAGCATGATGGTATGATCCACAGTATCGAAGGTCTTACTTAGATCAAGGAAGAGGGCAAATACATGCTTCTTAGAGTCCAAGGCCATTTGCCAGTCTGTAGTTACTCTGGCAAGAGCCGATACTGTACTGTGTTTGGCTCTGAAGCCGGACTGAGACGGGTTTAGCAACTTTTGTGAATCCAAATGTTCTCTAAGTTGGATGTTGACAATTTTTTCAAGTAATTTAGAGAGGACAGATAGTATAGAAATAGGCCGGTAATTGTTCAGATCACTCGGATTCCCAGTCTTGAATTATGGTAGGATGTGGGCAGTTTTCCACAAGACAGGTAGCTCACCTTGAATCAGAGAGGTGTTGAATAAGTGTGTAATGGGGGCAGCCAGATAGGTATGGCCAAGTTTTAGGAAGTAAGGTTCAATATTGTCTGCACCCACACTCTTTTTTGTATCCAGAGAAAGGAGGAGGTCCTCCACTTGCTTGAACGTAATTGTGAAGAAGCTGAAGGGAGTGTGATGCGGTTGGTTATGGTTGTGATTATCAGTGAAGCCAACAGTGTAGTCTCTTGCCAGCCTAAGTTTGCTGATAGGTGAGGTGTCAAAGGCAAGCCCTGCAGTGGCAAAGTGATCATTAAGCTTCTCTAGAATATCAGCTTTGTCCGTATAGGTGGTACCATCAGATACAATTTTGTTTGGAAGGGGTGTTGCAGTGGACTGACCTTCGACTTCTTTGAGGATGTTCCAAAATTTGGCAGAGTTGTTTTTATTGTCTTCTAGTTCTTTTTGGAAGTACTTAGCTTTTTCTGACCTAATTAGCTTGGTACAAGCATTCCTAGTGGTACGGAATGCTAATCAGTCAGCCTCCAGGTGGGATTTCCTCGCTTTTTCCACCAGTAGTCCCTATCCCTAAGTGCTTTCTTCAGAATTGGAGAGAACCAGCCAGGAGTTTTATTTTTTGATTTGATCAGTCTTAGTGTTTGTCTATTAGCCCAAGTAAGAGGCTGTGAAAGATGTTAAATGCCTCATTAAAGGTGGGGGCTAGATAGAAATCCTGCCAACGAATGTTGCTTAGATCTTTCAGGAAAGTGTACTGGCAAAACTTTTTCAGGCATCTTTTCGGTTTGAATTTGGGGGCCGGTTTTATTTGGGAAGGATGTCTGATGCAGGCAGTAGAGCAATGGTCGCTTATATCGTTGAAGAATACTCCAGTATGCGAGATAGTGTGAGGTTTGTTTACTAGCATAAGGTCCAAGAGGGTGCTGCGCTCAGGGTTTTTTCTGTTAGGTCTGGTTATAGCAGTAGCCATTTGTAACAGACCCTTAACATCGCATAGATCCTTCAATTTCTTAGAGCTGTCATCATTCCAATTTAGACTGAAATCCCCCATTAGAATACACTCAGTATTAGCAGAGTCAAGAAGGTTTTGAAGGTTTGGCAGAAGTGCCCAGCCACCAAACGGCGGTCGGTAGCATGCTGTCATAAGGAGTGATTTCTCGCTGGAAAGTGATAATTTTAGAGCAAGGCATTCAGATTCCTTAGCTTTTGAGGTACAGTCAAAGACTGTGACTGTGAATTTGCTTTTGACATATATTGCAAGCCCTGCCCCTCTAGTCGGTCTATCACAGGGGTAGATGATATATCCGGGTACGTTGATAGATTTGTCTGGGGTCAAGGGTGTGAGCCAGGATTCAGTTATCATGAAGAAATCAGGAGATGCATATAGAGCCCAGGTCTGTATAGAGTCAATCTTCTTTAGCAAACTACAGACATTGATATGGAGAAAGCTAATCCCTTTATATTGAGGGAGGTCCGCAGGGGCGTCCAGAGAAATAGGTGGACCTGGGTTTAATTCAACATTTCCCGAACAGAGTAGGAGAAGCAGTAGTAGTTTTTAAGGTGGTGTCTTAGCCTGCTAAATATTCTTTGTTACTCCTTCTAGCGTACATTGGTTTAGCAGTGGCTGTGTTAGGAGGGATTGCTATTTGCTAGGGATAAAACATAGAGAACTGATAGAGCTGACACCATCCTTGGGAATTGCACATGTTCTATAGTTATGGCCTGGTGGGAGGAGGGGCATGACCATAGAGGAGACGTCCCTGATGTAGGATGCCATGGTCTAATGTGGGAGGCTATATCTTGGTAGATGATAGAAGAGGGAAACTGGCCTTTGTCCAAGTTGCAAACCGAAATTTTGGGTAGAGTATAACAAAGTAATATAAGGCAACTATAGAGAAGAATAGGCACAGATGGCATTCTTAACGTGGAGATATTTCCTTTTACCAGTAATAAACACAGGATTTGCAACAGTTCCTTGAGAGGGCCAAGGAAATGAGTGGATCTTGTGGGAGGATGGGGTACCAATGAAAAATTAAGGCCTGGATAATTAATGAGGGGTGGCTGACAATAGCCAGTAGGAGTGAGTTAGAAGGCCGTGGCGGGATTTATGTGTATTTAATCAGAACCGGGGGTGGGCGAAAAAATTGGCAGCTAGGGCTCCCTTCCTGGAGGTAATCAGTCCCTGAGGGCAAGTCCGTACCTGCGTTTCTGTGAGGGGCTGGTGGCTTCAGACCTGGACTGCGGGTGGCATTCTGGCAGGTCGGGTTCATCAGAGAACCACGGCTGTGGCTCTCAGACTACCTGGAAGGAGAAGGCAGAGAAGAATTAAATAAGAAAGTCAGAGGGGGTGGGACTGCTCATGGAGCTAAAAAGAAATGCAGACTGGCTTAAACAGGGGGGTTGTTGCAGGCCAAAATGTTAGGCAAGGTGCCTCCAATTCTGAGTGGGCAATAACAGGGCTATTTAAAACACAATACTAGCGTAAAAAGGTGAAGGGGGGGGTTTCAAAGGCCTGAGCTGAGATTGCTACTGGTCTTATGAGGAACACAATACAGGCATTTACATTAAATCAGAAAACTTCAGCTATAAAATACAAACAAGACAGTTTTAACAGAAAACATAATCTAGCACAATATAGTCAAACATTAACAGTGCAGAGCTATATGGAGCCAATCGTAGTACTCCTGGGGCTGACTGCAGCCAGTGGGCCACAGCAGTAAAAGACTCTGGATTTAAACCCAGAGACAACTGTCCTTATGTAAAGAAAGCAAAAAAAATTGGCAGCTAGGGCTCCCTTCCTGGAGGTAATCAGTCCCTGAGGGCAAGTCCATACCTGCATTTCTGTGAGGGTCTGGTGGCTTCAGACCTGGACTGCGGGTGGCAGTCTGGCAGGTTGGGTTCGTCAGAGAACCATGGCTGTGGCTCTCAGACAACCTGCGTTTCTGTGAGGGGCTGGTGGCTTCAGACCTGGACTGCGGGTGGCAGTCTGGCAGGTCGGGTTCGTCAGAGAACCACGGCTGTGGCTCTCAGACTACCTGCTTTTCTGTGAGGAGCTGGTGGCTTCAGACCTGGACTGCGGGTGGCAGTCTGGCAGGTTGGGTTCATCAGAGAACCATGGCTGTGGCTCTCAGACTACCTGTGTTTCTGTGAGGGGCTGGTGGCTTCAGACCTGGACTGCAGGTGGCAGTCTGGCAGGTCGGGTTCGTCAGAGAACCACGGCTGTGACTCTCAGACTACCTGCGTTTCTGTGAGGGGCTGGTGGCTTCAGACCTGGACTGCGAGTGGCAGTCTGGCGGGTCGGCAAGCAGAGATGGAGTGACCCAGGGGTATTCATGGTCCTTGGAGACAACTTTGGAAAGGGGAGCAAAGGTGTCGCAGGCCTTGTTGAAAACTTGGATAAAATAGAGAAGGGCAGAGTCAATGTCAGGGACACAATCAATGGGGGACCAATCACAACCAGCAAGCTACTCTTTTAGTTGGGCAAGTTTACCAGGGTGTAAGAGATGACAAGTGGACAGTTTGGGTGGCTGCTTAGGCCTCATGCATGACCAGGAGAAAGTGATAGGGGAGTGATCACTGAGCACATCAGGGAGCACAGTGAGGTTGGAGATCTTGTGGGGTTTGTTGGATAGAACAAGATCCAGTAAGGTAGAGGTACCAGTGACCAGGTTAGATCTGGTGGGCAGAGTAACAAATTGCGTAAGGTCTAGGGCAGCAAGCAGAGTCAGCAAGTCAGTTAATGTTTAGGTCACCAAGTAAGATTGGTTCCAACTTGGGGGGCAAGGAGGTAAGATGATCAAGGAGGGATTGGAAGGCAAGGTGTTGGTGCCTAGGAGGAATGTAGGCTGCAGTAAGATATAAAAGGGCTCTAGAGGGGTCAGGAGTAAGTTTGAGGGAGATGGCTTGAGCGCCATGACTGAGCTGAGGGGTGGAGACATGCCCTTGTATTGAGTTGCGGAGGTATATGGCACAACCCCCACCACACTTAGAGATCCAGTCCTCCCTAAAAAGTGAATACCCAGGGAGGACATCAGCAGCATCAGGGGTGGCCTTGGTAAGCCAGGTTTCAACAATGGCCAAGGTATCAGGCTGATGTAGAGCAGTCCAACCCTGTAAGTCAGGGAATTTCTTTAGCAAACTGCATATGTTCATGGATGCAAAGCGCAGTGAATGGGGCACCAGAGTGTGAGGGGGGTTAACAGAAGGGGTCCCAGGATTAGGGTGAACATTTCCAGAGAGCACGAGGAGGAGCGCAAGGACCCTTAGAGAGGCTAGGTATTGCACACGATGGGAAGGGGAGGTGCAAGAGGAGAGGGTTGCCGAAGTAGTGATAGGGATGGGAAGGGAGCGAAGCACAGGGAAAGCAAGAAGGTTGGGCACAGGGGGAGCAGTGGCAGAGGTGAGGGTGGTGGGTGAAATGGTAGGGTGTGGGGAGGCTGGGAGTGGAACAGAGTAGGTGAGAGATGCTGGAGAAGGGGAGAGAGGAGGAATTAGGTATAGAGAGGTGTTAGAGGGGAGAGAAGAGTTAGGAGAGAGAGAGGGAGGGGGTTATGGCTAGAGAGATTGCTTGGAGGATGAAGGGGGATTAATGAGAGGAGGAGCAGAGTAGGAAAGAGGTAGAGGGAGGTAATGTGAGAGAGAGGAGCATAAGACACCATGATAGCTGTGGGAGGAAGCAATACAAGGGGAACAAAAGAGATGAAAACAGTAGATCTGACCAGATGACACAGTGGAAAGGTCACCGACTGCAGTGCAAATGGTCGACAGTTCAGATCTTGGAGGAGAGAAAGTGACAGGGCAAGCTAGAAGAACAAGGAAGTAAGTGTGAGGGAGTGGGAAAAGGGGGCAGAAAGCTGGAAAAAAAGAGGTAGAAATAGTGACTCCTAGTCGTCAAAAAAGGAAAAGCACCATAGATGAGAACAGAGAGTGGAAGTGGGAGTAGAAAGAGAGGAGAGTAAGTAGAAAGGGAGGCAGTGAGAGAGAGTGAGGGAAGACAAAACAGAGAGGCTGAACAGAGAGGAGTGACTGAGAAGAGCAGGAACCAGCAATACTGCCGTCAAGTGGAGGAACGGTATAACCAGCAAATGGCAAAATGGGACTCAGAAAAAATAAAGGCAGGAAGTCACATGATCAGGGGAGGTCATTAAATTATCAGATGGCCCTGGGTGGAAAGGTGGCTGGGGTGGAAGGGGCAGTCAATGCATAGCATCGACGGGCTAACACCCCTCACAAAGGAGCTCTTCCAGGAGGCTGCTGAATTACCTTTAGGGCTCCACGGTCCTGCTCTGCTCCCTAGGTGCTGTTAGGGTTGCCACCTTTGGATGGGGCCAAAACCGGATCCTAAGCTCCGCCCTAGCACCACCCCTTTTCATGACTCATCATGCATTGTTTCTCCTAGAAGGCCATTTGTTATATTAATAAAGGACAACAATTAAAGCAGCAGTTCAACAAAAATGTGAAAATGCTGTACTGTACCTGTTAGAATTACTTTCCTAGGTTCTTCCTAGTCATCCATTTACTTATGTATTTATTTATTGACATTGGTTTACCAAATAAATATACAGAGATAAAAGAAATATCATTTACAGATATGATCTGGGGGGAGACAAGGGAAACACTGTAAATAGCACACAACAGTATACATGGTCTATAATAATACATAATAAATTGTTTCCTGTAATGTGTACTTTATATCTTTTTCTGGCACCTTTCCCTGTTCATGTCCACAGTACTATTTCAAAGCCAAAGAAGTAACCATACCATTTTCTTGAGAAAAAAAAAGAATTTAAAACATTTAAACATTTCTACATTCTGTTAGAGATGAAAATGTTTACCAGCAAATGAAACTGGAAGGCAACTGGCTCTGTTTCTGTTACAAAAGGTGGGGGCAGTTGTACTGCTATGCCACTTTAAGGTGTAAAGGAAAAGATTAGGTAAAGGAAGTGTTGATGGTGTTAATGGTCATACTTTACACCTCCCAGGCTGACTGCTTTTACAAACAAAGGGCTATACTGACAAGAGAACTTGTCAGTATCCTGGATATGTAGCTGAAACAATGAATGATATGACAAAATCTGCTTCAAAAGTATGTGAGCACTCAAAATGGGTCAAAAACCTGACCAGCACAGAGAAAAACCAGATTACCTGATAGGGACCCTGAAAACCTGATCACCAGGTAAAAAACCTGGCAGGTGGCAACCCTAGGTGCTATGCTGTGCTGTGTACTGCCTGTGTGTGCTTGGGCAGCCTGTAATCGGGAGACAGAACAAAGGAAAGGTGGATTAGGAGTCTGGCTGTAAATTGTTGGTGCCTTGCGTTGGAAGTGTTTTACCGACATGGCAATGGCAGGTGCATAGCCATATTGGGTGAAATTGCGCAAAATCTCCATGGGGGATATGCAAGGGAGCATTTTAGAGAGCAGTTGCTCCTGGCACTGGAAATGGTTTGTGTGTGGCCGTCGAAGGGAAAATTGGATCACAGCTTGTGCTTTGCTATAAGATGCATTGCAGTGGACAGCAGAGATCCACATCTGTTGGGCAGCTGTATCATAGGACAAGCTGGGAAAGGGTAGTCTGCAGTCACTACAATAGACAGCCAGTTTTGAGCGCTTTTCAGTGGACACCAAGACACATGGTTGGATTTCTTGCACATGCCTCCCCCTTGAGAATGGGAAATATTATGATCACTCCATTCAGTGACTACTTAATAGACTGAATGCCTTTTTTCACTGCAAGTTTATTTACTTTTCCATGGTTATTAAAAAAATGAAAATACTTTTTAAGTCTGGAAACATGGTTCAGTTGTTGCTCTGTATTCTCAAGGAAGTCAAAAATACCCTCGGGGGGGGCAGTTGTCTATAGGGGCATGTAATGCTTCTATCACAATGTCTTTAGTGGGCCCAATCCTGGACAACATCCCATGGCAGTCTGGGGGCCTCCAGTAAATTAAAACAAACGAAAAAGCAAGCCACATAGTCACATTTCTGCTATAAGACATGTTAAATGTGTTGACAATTGCTGGCAGAGTCTACGGTAGGTAACATACAGGGGGACAAGATTACCATTCAAGAAGAAGGTGCAAGAGCAGAAGGGGAGTAGCAAGGGGAAAGGGGGAAAGCCAGCATATCGCTTATAGACATATTAAAGGTGGGGTTTGCTTAGCTTAATAGGATCAGGGTTCAGATCCTGGTAGGGGCTTATACATTGAGGGGGAAAGATGATAGGTCTTAGAGATGGCTGGGCACTGTGTGAGGTCATAGAAACATAAAAACATAGAATTTGACGGCAGATAAGGACCGCTTAGCCCACCTAGTTTGCTCATTTTCCTACCTAACAGATAAGCTGCAGATCCTAGTTAACCAACAACTTACTTCCTCCTACCCCCCACTAGGACTGCCTTATGTCTGTCCCATGCATTCTTGAATTCCCCCACTGTTCTTGACTCCACGACCATAGAAATAGGTCATAAGCTAACTGGCGCAATATCACAGTTTACCTGGTGGTGCAGCTGAGGCAGAAGCCTGAACAGCACACAAGGTGGTCATGAGCATGGTTGTGTCTATTTTGGTACAGCTTGAGAATCACCATGGCAGCACAAGTGCAGATTCTGAACAGCAGCTGATGACCCTGGTATGGGAGAGAGGCAAAGGATGGTGGGATGCAGTCTTCTGCAGTCTGGGTGGATCTGGCCCAGCAGAACTGGCAGAGCAGCCATGGCTGGAGATACCTATTCCTGTCCAGAAACCAGTGGCTGCAGTGCAGTCAGGGAGTAGACAGGGAAGGTTGAGAAAGGCTGCGAATGACTGGCCACTTCCTGCACCACCTCAGCCATACAAGCCTGACTTTGATTGTATATCAGAGGGTGAGTTATGGGATTTGTTTAGGCAAACTTTAAGGATGCCCATGCCAGGGTCAAGGGTGTCACCTCTACTGGAGTGGTATTTACCAGTCCCCCTGCCATTGGGACCATTCCCTGGACTGCATCCAGGGCTGGTGCCTTATCCAGTGGTCCCTCTTCCAGACCCTCCTATGCCTTTATGGCTAGTGCTGGTGCCTGTGCCAGGGCCACTTTCTAGCCTGACAACTCCACTGCCAATGGGAATTGGCCAACATTTTCCTTACTGAATAATTAAAGTGGGCCTTATTTCTATTAAAAAAGCCAACAATCTTTTCAATTTAGTGGAAAGATATTGCATATGTAGTTTAAATGTTAACTGATCATCTAGAATCAAGCCTAGGTATTTATAAGAATATACTCTTGTAAAGTTACTCCCTTTGTTGGATTTCACAGTCAAACCAGGTAAGTCTATGGTTTTCCTAGTAAAAAGCAACCATTGTTTTGTTTTTTTTCATTTAGTAATAATCTCAAATCCATCAAGAGATCCTGTATTTTACTAAAATCCTTTTGTAAAGTTGGACTGGTTGTTTGTCCTGAAGGCAGAAAAGGAAAAGAAACAGCCAGAGGCACCTGGGGTAGTATGGGGCCGGGGAGAGGACAGTTAGGAGATGGGGAACTGATGCAGCCATAACCAGCACAGCCAGCTAAAGGGTCTTATGGGTCCATTAGTGAGTCCGTGGAGTCACGCCCGTCAAACAAGGTGAGACAGCAGATTGTAAATGGTGAGTTTGTGGATGTTTTTACATTGCTTAACAGAACCAAAGAGCCGGAGGTGGAGAAGGAATTGGAGAATGATAAGGAGAAGGGAGACAGGGTGACACACATAAGGAAGATAGTAATTCAGTGTTACTGGGAAAACTGGCAAGTGGATTTTGCCAGTTATGCGGATTTGTTAATGGAATTGTACCTACAGAAAGCCCAGGGTTTGTGGAGTTACTACAGCTGCATCATGACGATGCATGCTACAAAAGGGGGATGGGATGGTTAGAGTACAATGAGGGGTTTCACAGGAGGAAACAGAATGAACCCAGTAGGGTCTGAGGGGCTTTTGATCTTCCTCTGCTGTGATCTATTGACTGGAAAGGGACTACAGCATTCTAATAGTGGTTTCCCAGTGCATCGCACCCAGTTCCCCAAGCAGGGGCTTATACCAGGGGGCACTGGGTGTACAGTGAGGACCACGGGAAAAAGTGTGGGGTGGGAAGGGAGTTAGTGATACCATTACAATCATAGGATGAGTAAGGTGGAGGCCTGTAAATACAAGTACATTGCCGGTGGTGGAATCACCTGTTTGTGTAGTGCACGAAAGGGATCGGCCCACAGCCCTTTTGGAAGGGACAAAGAAAACCTTTCAACCCCAATTAAAGTGGAGCATGTTGAGTACTGGTTGGAGGGCTACCCAGACAGATGGGCTGCCCGGTCACTGGCAGAGGGTTTTGCACAGGGATTCAGGAACCCGTACAGAGTCCCTCACAAGGCTTGTGAGGCTGAGAACCTAAAATCTGCCAGGGACCACTGAATATAATTAGGGCAAAACTTGCAAAGGAAGTAACATTAGGCAGGGTAAGTGAGCTGTAGAGCAACCTCCATATCCACACCTCCAGGTATCTCTGATAGGTCTAGTGCCAAAGAAGGTGC
The DNA here is from genome assembly GCA_016271365.2 of Neoceratodus forsteri. Taxonomy (NCBI): domain Eukaryota; kingdom Metazoa; phylum Chordata; order Ceratodontiformes; family Ceratodontidae; genus Neoceratodus; species Neoceratodus forsteri. Next base: position 796,244,955 of record CM057459.1, on the reverse strand, counting down.
CAGGGGATTTCAGACTGATACATCACTTATCTTACTCAGATGATGACTCAATCAATCATCACATCTATCCTGCAGATACTACAGTGTCATATGCATTGTTTGATACAGTCATCAAGGTGTTTAAGGGGTGGGAGAGGGGGCATTAGTGGGTAAGACTGATACTGAATCAGCTTTTCACCTGCTGCCAGTACACCCTCAGGATAGGGACTTGTTGGGCATGAAGTTATGGGGAAAGTATTACGTGGATAACTGTATGCCCATGGGTTGCTCCGTGGTGTGTGCAGTGTTTGAGCAGTTCAATACATTCCTGCAGTAAAGTGTCAGGCAGGTCGGAACTAGTTCATTACCCGGGTGATTTCTTGTTTGTTGGCAAGGTGGGGACTGATCACTGCACACAACTGATGGGAGCATTCTAAACCATGTGCCATTAGCCCATGACAAGACTGAGGGATCCTGCATGTGCTTGTCCTTTTTCGGTGTCAGAATCGATACCGTCGCCATGGAGTTCCACCTTCTGCATTACAAGGTCAGTGCTCTGAGAATATTGTTGCACAAGGTAGTTCAGGCATGGAAACTCACCCTGAAGGAGTTGCACCAGTTCCAGTGGCACCTGAATTTCACCTGCATAATAATCCCAATAGGGAGAACTTTCCTCGTAGAGCCAAGTGTGTGGTGGGCTGCAGCAAGCTCCATCACAGGCTTCGAGTCACTGACTCCATGCAAGATAACCTCAAGGTAAGGCTAGTATTCCTGGTGCATTTTAACAAAGTGGCCATTTAGCCCACTGAGGTCACAAGCCAAGAGCTGGAGTCATACATGGATGGCTCCATGGGTGTGGGCTTCAGGCTTACTTTCATGGGGCCTGGTGCAAAACTCATTGGCCCCAGGCTTGGATGCAGACTGGCTTGCTATGTCAAGTCACGCACCTCAAATTCTTTCCCATCGTAGTGGTGTTAGTGATTTGAAGGTAACATTTTCACAACAAATGGGTAACATTTAAGACAGACGATACAGGTGCAGTGTATAGCATAAATGGGCAGTTGTGGGGAAGGTCCTATGGGGAATCTAATAAGGGTGTTCATACTGCAGTGTTTGATCTTGAATATACAGTTCCGGGCAATGCGTGTACCTGGTGTAGATAATGATGTGTCTGACACTCTTTCTCATTTACAGTGGGAGAGATTTTGAGAGTTGGCACCAGAAGCAGAGATGTGACCTGGGGAAGTCCCACCCTACCTCTGGGAGTTGGTGATCCAGAAGAATGGAAATTACTCAAGTGGTCATTAGCGCTCAGCACGAGGGAGGCATATCATAAGGGGTGGAGAATTTTTTTGGAGTGAGGCAGCAGCTGGGCTGGGAAACTGCTTGGCCAGTACTGGAAGACCAACTGTGTGCAAACCTACTCCACATGAAGCATCAAAGCTCCACATCGGCAAACGTGTGGCAGCACCTGGCAGGGATTGCCTGATTTGCCAAGGAAATAAGAGTGAGGGATAAAAAGCATACCTTCCAGGTGCATAGCATATTGGAAGGGTTGGCCTATGGAGACCCCAAAAAGGTGGTCACATGATGCCCAGTTGGTCTAATATTGCTGGTTAAAATAATGACCATCATCCCCAAGGTTTGCTCATCTGCTTCAGAAGCATGGCTGTTTTGGACAGCCTTCCTAGTGGCATTTTGTGGGACTTTTAGGGTGTCTGAAGTAACCCAGGCAAGAAAACATCTGCTTTACCAGTGGGGCTGGGTGGGGAGGACATGGTGACCACCAAGGGGGTGTTTGTTCGCCTACGGTGCAATAAGACAGACAAGGTGGCCGGGGTTGCTGATGCAGCCTTAGGTTCCCATCCAGGGTTTAGTAGGATATGCGGGGGTAGGTCTCCGCTTATCTCCAGCAGTTGAATCCTGGGGTGCATGTTTTTTTCCATCACGAGGATGATCCCCCCTCACATCATTCCAGTTCCACCATCTGCTGGGCAAGGTCCTGCATATATTAGGGATGGTAGATCAAGAGTATAATACTCACTCCTTCCAGATAGGTGCTGCCTCACACGCTAAGGCAGAAGGCCAGATGGATGCGTAGATTCAGTCCCTGGAGCAGTGGAAGTCTCAGGTGTCTGAGAATTATGAGCATCCACAATTACTGTAACTTCTCTGTTTCTATTTTATTTGCAGGTCAGGACTCTGGAGTGAAGTGGGTGTTGATATGTGGCCATTCCTATGTCCACGGGGCAGCAGTGAGAACACAGCAGTTTTAGGAGGGTAAATCTCTTCTTTGACCCCCTTCTGGTATGGATATTTTGGATGGGTCAGAGGGGGATGAACTGGGGAGAGCTGCTCCCCTAGATCACAGTTGAAATTCGACACCATGTCCTATCAAACGTGCTCCTCATCCACCTCAGTGGAAATTATTTAGGGCTTGTGAAGTCCATTGAACTGCAGAACAGGATGAGGGAAGAATTGGTGTGGGTGAATCCTGATTGGCCAAAGATGCAGATAATATGGTCCCACATGATACAGAGGCAGCAGTGGCACCACACCTTGAATCCCAGCACCATAGAGAGGGTGAGTTGTTTGAACAATATGGTCATGCATCAAATTATGAACTCCATTGGGGACTCATGCTACAGCAAGATAGAATTATGGTAAAAGTCCCACAGCTGTATGCAAAAGATGGGGTGCACTTATCAGATTTCAGGAATGATAGATTATTAGTTGATCTACGGCATGGTTTGGAGGAAGACATGGCATGATGTGCTTGGTGGACGATGAGCATCCAAACTACACTGTACACTCATCATGTGGCAGCATGCTAGTCATGTAGTATCATACAGAGGGGTTAACATGATTGTAGCACCTCTTCAGGCAGGCCCTGAGGCTGGAAAGAGGTGAGGCCTTGGTGGCTGGTACCAGAGGGCTGCTAGCCATAGGCAAGGTATAGCTCTATGACTTAGGTCACCAGTCAGAAGAGTCCTCAGATGGGGGAAGGGCATGCACATTAAGAGCCATCACTCATGCCTCGGCAGCCAATGGGCCTCACAAGGTGGTAATCATTATACCAGCCCCCTCCAAATGGAATGGAGGACCTATATGTACTCAATAAACTTGATTTGGTAAATTCATCAGCTGCAACTACCCTGCTGTGCATGTCACACCAGTTGGTTCTATATGTATTTGACATAAATAATCAGAAATTCTTTTTTTTTTATCATGTAAAATTTTCATTGATTTTCCAACCTTTGCACAACATCGGTAGGATACACAATAGAATATTATCCATATCAACATTAGCAGTTCTAGTTTCAGGCATGCGTAGACCAGATATCAGATTGTACATCAGTTGACAATAGACCTGACTTAAGAAAGAAACAACTTATCTTAACACATCTGAGAGTCCAGAGTGGATTCCAAAACACCTATAAAGTCAGTTAAAATGGGCCAGACAAGCCTTTTACAGGTGGAGTTGGCTGGAGAGATAACAACCAGGTCAGAAAGTATCAGAGGAGTAACAGGAAAGGTAGGGGATGAGTAAAAGACACAGACCACAATGGTGGCGAACAAAAGTATGAACTACCTGGGAAAGGGAGGGGACCTCATCTGTTGTCACAATCTATATTTAGCCAACAGGGGGATTTTGCAATGGGGGGGGTGCTACCATGCAGATATGAGAGTGCAAATATGCATCCCATTTAAGATGGTAGCCAGGCAGTTTACCCTTAGCTACTGCCGTGTGTCTCTCAAAAATGGCCAGTCTAGCCATAGCCGCCCACCAGTGCGAAATTGTAGGAGGTGAGGAATTCCTCCATTTCAACAGAAGAGCTCTTTTCGCTTCCATAACTGCAACCAGGACCCACGTTTTGCTATAATAGGAAAGTGTAGTCATCCCCCAGTAACAGGGGGTAGTGCTGAAGGGAAATTTTTGTGCCTATTATGGCACAGCAGTCCTTCAGGACTTGCATCCAGAAAGTATGTATTGTTGGGCAAGTCCAGAGTATGTGAAGCAAAAGGACCAAAGAAGATTGACATCTCCAACATTTGTCCTGCAAGATTACCTCACGGCTGAAAAGGATTGTGGGGGGTCCTATGCCACCTGAGTAAAATTTTAAGTTGAAGTAGCTGGCTCTTGGAGTCTTCATAAGCTGTATGGGCCACCCTGAGACATTCTGACCATTGCTGAGGGGATATAGGGTGTGGAAGTTCTCGGTCCCATGCAGTTTTGCTAGAGAGGGAGGCATCCGGCTGGGTATCTCTAAGTGTTCTATACAGGAAGCTTACAAGGCCCTTGCCACCATTGGGTTGGTGAAGGTTATCTAGGCAGCTCCATTTGGACTGTGATGAGGCAGACTTGAGAAAGGGAGTTAGGGCACTCCTTAATTGGAGAAATTTCCAAAAATCTTGGGATGGCAGGCTGTATTTGTCCCTGAGCTGTTCAAAAGACATCAGTACGTGCGTGTTAGGAAGAAGGACATCCGCAACTGTACTGATGTGCTTGGAGGCCCAGAGTTTTCAAAGGATCAGCTAATGATCCACCCTGATAAGGGGGTTATTCCAAATCAGGGTGTAATGAAGAGGAGGGGGGTAGTCCATTTTCGGAACCCCAGCTAGAGCCATCGCCCTATGCCAGGATCTGCATGTCTCTTTCAAAAGAGGCATCAGGTGTTACCCCAGGGGTTGCCTGCTGGACAGGAGAGAAAAAAGAGGAACCCCGAGCGACAAGGCAGTTTCTAACTGAATCCACGGTGGGGGGGAAGAGTGAGGGGCCAACCAGGCCACGGCCTGGGCCATCTGAAAGGCAAGCTGATACCCCATGAACCAGGGGAGGTTCAAACCCCCCCTTGGTCCAGTGGGCACACATCTTCACACGTCCCCATCTAGGGGCCTTGCCCTCCCAGAAGAAAAGTGCCACTAGCCTCATCTAAGGCCTGAAATGGCTTCTGAGAAAGAGGAATAGACAGATTGGAAAGTAAATAGGAGACCCTGGAGAAAATAAACATTCGGATGGCTTCAACTTTCCCTTTCAAGGTGAGATGTAACCTCCTCCACCATTGTATCTCGGCCGCTAATGATGCCAGAAGGGGGGAGAAATTAGCTGATTCTAAATTTTTCCAGGCTGATGTAATAGTGATACCCAGATAGGGGAAACCTTGCGGGGCCCAGGCAATGTCCGTGACAAACAGACAATGTCTACTGCATTTCTTATTTAATGGAGATAGTGTGGTTTTCTTTTGGTTCACCCGGAGTCCTGACAGGGAAGCGAACTCTTGCAGGATGGACAGAGTTGAGGGTAAGGCGGCTTGCGGATTAGAAAGTGTAAGCAACATATCATCTGCATAAGCATTGACTAAATATGAAGAATCACCCACTGTGATACCAGTGATATTCAGAGTAGTGGTAAGCTTCCTTATCAGTGGGTCAAGAGCCACAAGGAAGAGCAGAGGGGAAAGGGGACAGCCCTGCCTGGTACCTCTGTGCAGGGAGAAAGGGGGGGAGATGTCCTTATTAGTAAGGATTATTGCCATGAGTAGATTGTACAGAGTGAATACCCAGGAGCAAAAGTGAGGTCCAAATCCATTCAATCATAGAACCTGGTGGAGGTATGCCCACTCCAGACAGTTGAATGCCTTGGCAAAATCAATCGCCAAGGCAGCCATGGGAGTATCGGACTGTAGAGCCAACCATTTAAGGTTTAGGATAAGACATAGGTTGTCTGCGCTGGACTTCCCCGCTGAGAGCCCTGTCTGTGAGGGATGAATCAGTTCTGACATTATTGGGGACAATCTGGCAGCCAATACTTTGGCCAGTAGCTTGGTATCCACTGGGAGAAGTGATATGGGCCTGTAGTTCGCACAAAGTAGGCAGTCCAATGATTTTTTAGGGATTAGCATGATGAGGGCCTCCTGCATAGTGAAGGGGAGTAAAGTGTCCTTCTGGGCTTCCTGAAGAGCACTTAAAAGGGGGGTGGTGATCTCATTCTGCAACAATTGATATAACTCAACGGACATCCCATCCGGACCCTGGGCCCTCCCTTTAGCCATGTGGGATAAGGCCAGACGTAGTTCATCCTGGATAATTGGGACATCCAATGCATGGGCTTGTTTGTCAGAAAGCAGTGGAAGGTGGGCTCCTTGGCAGAACTCTAGCAGGCGCTGGGTTAACTCGGTGCTGGACAAGGTGTTTTTGGACTGATAAAGTTCTTGATAAAATTGATGCATGGTTTCATTGATAGCTTTGTGTGTAGTCACTACCTTCCCCTGCTTGGTCTTTAAAGCGAGGATCCTAGCGGATGCCTGCTGCTTTCGGAGGTAATAGGCCAGTAATTTTCCCCCCTTGTCCCCTCCCTTCCAGGAGCGATATTTGGCCCGAGTTAATAATCAGTTAATTCTAATTCCAATTGGCTTTTAATAACTACATGTGTGGCCATTTCCTCTAAGCATGCTGTCTGTCTCGTTTGTCCAGGTGAAGGAAGGGGAAATGTGACCTAAATGACAATGGCAGCAGCTGTTCTGTCTTATTCTCAGCACAGTGTGTGAGAACGAGACAATTCTCAATTACATGCATTCATGTGTAAGGCAGTGTGCATAACATAGAATTTTAGGTGCTAGTTTAGGCTGTTCTCAATCCTAACCAGTAATTATTAGATGTATAATGTTCTATGGGGTTTTGTGTGACGTGGGCGACCGCGAAAGGGCGACCCACAGAACAGCGACTTCAGAGTGGCGAAAATAATTTCACCACCTGGCGCACGTGAACAAGGTGCCAGGGACTAAAAATACTTGCTTCCTGGGGCTGTGCCTCCCCATGGGGGGCTTCACCCCGCACACCCCTGTACTTAAGGATTCTCAACCCGGGGTAAGGTTTGGGGTGAAAGTAAAATAATGAAAAATTCTGGGCCGGCACAAGAAAACCACAGTAGTGCCCAGACCCAGACCCGACCAGGAACCCCAGCATAGCAAGCGGAGGCCAACCCTCGATGCCACGGCACAGCTCGGCAGATGACCACAGTGCCACTCCCCACATCCCCCTGCCCTCCCAGGCTACGCTCTCCATGCTAGCTCCCCCGCTTGTGCGCGTACATGTAGCAACATCCTGTCGCTAGGGTCGCCCACCCCACCACATCCAGTAACCCTCCCTGCCCCCTCACCTTTTGGGCTTTCACCCATATCGCATCGCTGTTTTGGACAGCGCTGTGATTCATGCACCTACCTCATGTGCTACCATTCTAGGCATTTCATATCAGCAGTACAACGGTCAGAAGTTACAGAGTTGGAACGAAACCGTTGCTCAGTCAGTAGGATGCCTTTACTGTGTAAGCAATAAGACATGACAGGTGCGCATTATGCTGAAACAAATGCACACCCAGGGGCAAAATAAGGCTTGAGGCCACAGGCCAAGTGCATTCAGCCCCTTGAAGTGTGTTTATCTCAGCACAATGCATATCCCCTGCAGTGTATTTTTGCACTTATAAAATGAGTTTGTAATTTCAGAATGTATTTAACAATTAAAAAAACATTTTTATTTATAAAAACTCAGTTTTCATATTTATTTTTCTATGGTAGTGGGACCAGTTTTTTATTTAATTAGATGCCCTTCCCCCGAGGCTCATGGCACCATACAGTACAATAAATACAACTCAACAAAATAAATTAAATTATTACAACAGTAAATAATAACTCATATTATCCAAAAAAAGACCATGGTAAAAAGCAGCAGTTCAAAGATGTTAATAGCTTATAAAAATGTAATCCAGGAGGCCATATTAAGTGTCAGCAGTGGGCTTCCTGGAACAAATGGTACCTGAGGCCCCTTAGGACTTCCGTGATGGTGTGACTCTCAAGTCCCTCTGGAGTGAGTTTCTAAGAACCAGGGTCATGACTTATGGGAGGTCATCAGTCTAGACCTGTGGACCACAAGGAGTTTCTCAACAGTAGAGTGTTGAAGGCAACATGGGGAATGAAAAGACAGAAGTTTAACCAGGTAGCCGGGCCCACACTGCATAGGGCTTTATAGGTTAGCAATCCAAGTAAGATAGTCCTTTTATCTGCTGGAGGCCTACTGGAACTTGTTTGTATTTTCAGGGTCCAGTTTTATATCTTGCTACTCTTCTGTTGCATACTTGTAGTATTTTTTATATCTTGTATCATGTGTGTGGATCTGTCTGTACATGTGTGTGTTTTATTTGTGTTTTGTTTTTTTCATCAACAATAATATATTAAAATTCTGAATCAGCTAGCAACATTAGTACAATACATTACTTGTGTTACCTACAGTAAATAAAAATACAGCAATCATCACAACAGAGTACAAGATTACTTACCAAAATTGAAAAGCAGTAGAAAGAAAAGACATTAACTAGCTTAAATTCTAACAGGGTTCACTTTAATTAAATTAATTCATTAACTTAGTTTAAAGCAAAGAATCAAATTCTTCCCTGTGAAATTGCATTCTGCAGTGGATTCCAGATATCCCATTATCCCTTAATCTGTTTCTTTAATTTGTAATTTTTTGTTTTCCTAAGCACATACATTCCAGTAATATGTTGTTCTATAATTCATAAGTCTGGGCCTGTGCATCCTTCCAGCAGCAAGCAATGCATCTCCTAGCATTTAATAAGGCTACTTAATTCAAATCCTTCTGGGAATCTTTGAAACTCTGTAGTGCATAAGAGATACAATTCTGACTTGAAGACTGGATTAATATTCAATAGCTCATTAGTATAATTCAAAATTGTGTCCTAGAATGGTTTAATAAAATGGCACAAAACAAGTGCATGTGTAGAATGTGCCACTAAACCACATCCTCTATTACAGAATGAAGAAATATTTTTGTTAAATTTATTTAATAAGAGGAATAATAGACTATGAACCATATAAAATTGAATTTGACCCGTTCTGTTGTTAATGCCATGTTCCAACACAAAAAAAATCAGGTCCCATTTTCCATCTGGAATACTGATCTGTAGATCTTTTTTTTCTATTTTGGCTTCAATAAATGAGAAACTGAGCTCATATTACATTATATATTTATTTATTCATTTAAAAGTTGGTAACCGGGAAAGGCACACTGAGCCAAGGCTCGATTCCAGGTACAAAAAGGGGAAACGCAAGAAGGACAAAGTATAAAATGATTCAGCATTTGTGCAGTCATACATAATGTTACACAGCATTAAAAACAGGTGCACAGCATAGTGATAGCAGTTGTACATAGCAGTAAGTGTAGAACAACATCAAGACTGATACAATTGTTACAACGGTGCAAGGCAAGGCAAGGGAAAGGCAATTTTATTTTTAGGGTGCCTGGATGCTCTGGGTGCCCAACAATATTTAAAACAAGACATATTAAGAGACTAGATAGATAAATAATAGAGTAGCAGTACTTAAATAAACATATTACAATTTAAAATGGATTTAAAAAGGGGTTCAAACTATCACAGCAACATCAAGACTGATACAATTGTTACAACGGTGCAAGGCAAGGCAAGGGAAAGGCAATTTTATTTTTAAGGTGCCTGGATGCTCTGGGTGCCCAACAATATTTAAAACAAGACATATTAAGAGACTAGATAGATAAATAATAGAGTAGCAGTACTTAAATAAACATATTACAATTTAAAATGGATTTAAAAAGGGGTTCAAACTATCACAGCAGGGACTAGTACAGGGTGTGCATAAGCACAGTAATACATAACAATGAGGTGACCACAATCAGCAGTTCAACCAACACATAGGCAATAAGAGCTGAAGATAGGACTGGAAAGGGATGGAGGTGGAGGGGTGTGGTAGGGAGAGGGGAGAGGGATGGGGAACTGGTGATTAAGTGGGGGGTGGCAATGACAAGGTGGGAGGGGAGATGCCTGAAATAGTTTTTGATAACAGCTGCAGTTGGTAAGTCTTGAACCATAAGGGGTAATGTATTCCACAAGGCGGGGAGCCAATAGGTGAAGGCTTGTTTACCCGCTAGTGAGTGTGGGGTAGCCAGTGAGAAGGAATGTGGGTCACAAGAGCTCAGGGCATAGCCAGAACAGGGGGCAGGGGTTAGTTGGGAGGATAGATGGGCAGGGAGAGTGTAGATCTGAATTTTGCAATAGAGGACACACAGTGTGCAAGCCAACGATTAGCCAGGGAGGGAGGGAGGGATATAGCCTGATAAAGGTGGCAGTGATGCATGCGGTAGGGAAGATTTGTAGCAAATCGACAGAAGGCATGGTACAGAGGGTTGAGCTTGGCCAGAGAGGAATGGGGGGCAGCACTATAGGCCACATCAGCATAGTCGAAGGAAGGGCGGATGAGCTTGGTTATGATTTCTTTCCTGACTGAGAGCAAAAGGCATTACCTAATATGAAATTGTCAATTTTAACCATTAGTTTAGTTCTGTCTGGAAACTAGCATAGTAAGTTATACAGCACATGATTATATTCATTATGTTTTTGGTCTGTTAATTTTGTAATCACTGTTCAAATTTGCAAATAGCTAAAACATTTTTCTGGGTATCTTGTACTGAGTCTCAAGCTGCTGGAAGAATTTTGTAATATTATCCTCAAATAAACCTGAAATGTTTTTCATATTCAAAGCAACCCACATTTTAATCACTGGTGTCTTAAAGAGTTACTGACACATTCTGGGCAGGCAACTCATACTAAGGAGTAACCTGCTTAAGGAGCTAATTTAGCCCAAAATGGAATTGTTTTATGCAGTAATTAAACAAATACTTATGTGGTTTCTTTGCTTCCACTTATACATGTATGGGGCTAATATGTTATCTAAATTACATCCCTATACACGTATCAGTGGAAGCAAAGAAACAGTATGCATGTTTAGAGGGCCCCCTTCCCTAATTTAATTAATCTACATGTAGCGCAGCTGTAGCCCCATCCCCTACTTCACGTCACTAAAGTGAAATTTTTAGTGCCTCTGCTGCAGTACTCAGTGGCAGCTTGGCTTGTAGTCAGAAGATAAGAGACGGGCATACAAATGTAAGTAGTTGTTTAATTACTACATAAAAAAATACATTTTGGACTAAATTAGCTCCTCAGGCAAGCAACTCTTTAGTATGAGTTTCCTGCCTGAGACTGGAAATCATGTCAGTTGCTCCTTAAATACTGTAGTGGGTAGAAATTACTTCCATACAGGGAGCTGATATACTAAAGTAATTTTTGATCCCAAGAATACCCTTAACTTTTCTCCACACTAATACTGAATTCTTTAAAGATCAGTTTCCATTACCTGGCAAAGTTTTGATATTTAGGTTCTGAAAATGGAACACACTGATTTCTGTATATGGAGTTTGCATCATTTCAAAAAAAAAACATGATTGGTGATTTACTAAAGAATTCTTTTAACAGGTCCAAGTTTATTGTTCGACTATAAAGCCATTACAATATTCTAACAACAATACATATATACCAGTACAAATGCAAATACACATTTCATACAAATACCACTTGGCAAAAACATTTTATAGCTATAAACATCTGCGATCATAAATTACATTCTACATACGCTAAATTTTTTAGCACCAATATTCATGCTAAAAGCTCTGAAGTAAAAGATACTACAAGCTCAAAATGTAAAAACTGAAAGTTTTAAAATCCAGCAGACACATTTTGCTTTAGATATATATACCAATGATTTTACAGCCTTTAGGGTCTTATAATAGAACCTTAAAATAGAAGACTAGGAAATCTAAATTCAAGGCACATGTTTGTACCAGCCTTTATACTTCATATATACCCTCCAGATGTCTGAAAGTCACATACATGACCCCAACTGGGCCAGGACGGAACTAGTTTAGCCCCAGTACTCACTGGTCTGAGCCTTAGAGACAGGGCAACCTTGCTTCACATTCAATTGGGGTACATTAGCTTTGGCCTGTATCTAAGCCAACTATTAGTGTACTTTATGCATCTAGCATTAAGGACTTTTTCAGTCCCCCAAAATGAAAACCATTATCTCAGGGCCCATAGAAAGGCTCTTATTCAGATGAGTGCAGAGCCACTCTCTGTCCATCCCAAGGACCCAGAAGCTTAGTTCCCTGCTACAAATCTGGAAGCGTAACATTACAGGTGCTTAATGACTGATCTTCAAACAGTATTCACTGAAAATCTTTTGAATTTCCTTTCTTGGAATCAGCTCTTAGTCAAATTTAATAAATCTATGACAGCCCTCATTTGAGCTCATAAGCTCATTACCACTTAAATATTTTCAACTTGGCTGATAATTGTTAGAATACTTATGAGTCATTATTACCTTCTAGTATATAAGGACCCCGATGAGAATGGTTTAACGTTAACATGATAATCGCCTCACTATCCTGATAGCGAGAGATCGGAAAAACCGTTCTGTCTTGGTGCTTCTAGATCTCTCTTCAGCGTTCCACACTGTGGACCATGGGGTTCTACTCCGTCATCTGAAGTTCATCTGTGGCCTGTCCGGTACAGTCCTCAGGTGGTTTACATCTTACCTCACCGTAAGAACTCAGAGGGTAGTGTCTGGGATTCATTCCTTGGACCCAATCCCTCTGTCATGTAGGGCTCCTCAGGGGTCGATGTTGTCCCCCACGTTGTTCGCAGTGTACATGCTGCTCCTCAGAGACATAGTAAGGAGTTATGGGCTGAGGTTTCATTGCTATGCTGATGATACCCAGCTCTAACTTTCTTTTGCACCCAACCAGGATGGAGCTCTCTCAGTCTTTAATAACTGCCTCACAGAAATCCAGGAATGGATGGATTCGAGCTGGTTGCAGTTGAACTCGGGAAGGAGTGAAGTGCTGGTTGTGGACCCAGGACACCGGATAGGGGGGTCAGGGGTAGGTTCACCCTTGGGGCTTTTTCTTGGGGGTCTATCACTCCTGGCCTCTAAAGGGGTACAAAACCTGGGGGCAATTTTTGATGAAGGGCTGACGCTGCATACGCAGGTGTCAGCCATCATAAAGACCTCTTTTTACCACCTGAGGAATATCTCTAAGATTAAGCACCTTGTTCCGTCCGGTGACCTTCCTATGTTGGTTCAAGCCTTTGTGTTCTCACGCTCGGATTATTGCAACTTCCTGTACCTAGGGCTATCTGGGGTGGAAATCTGTTGTTTGCAGCTACTGCAGAACACAGTGGCACAGCTTTTGACAGGATCCACTCGGTCCTGCCATATTTCCCCAGTGCTGCGCAGTCTGCACTGGCTGCCGGTACAATGGCGGATCACCTTTAAAGTAGGTCTCCTGACTTATAAAGCCCTACATGGACAGGGCCCTGACTACCTGAAAGAGCTTCTGGTCCCCTACCACACCAGGCGATCGCTTCGCTCAGCTGGCGATGAGTTACTAGAGATTCCAAGAGTGTGTTCAAAATCATCTGTGGCCCGGGCATTTATGCATGCGGCCCCATCTCTTTGGAAATCTCTACCCCACCAGTTACGAGAGTGCACGATTGTGGAGGGATTTAAACGAGCCTTAAAAACCCATCTTTGGCACCAAGCATTTGGTGACGGATTTATCTGTTTTAATTCAAGATTCTTGTTGTCTTATTTAAATTAAGTTGATGTGAGATCTGATATGTTTAAAAATTGTTAGGCGCCTTGGTTTTGGAAAGGCATCATAAAAATAAAGGTTTTTTTATATTATTATTATTATCTCCACTCTCTAATTAAGTCCACTGATTATTAACAAGACACGTGAAAACATTCAAAGGTAAAAACATATACATTGTTTCAGCTTTTAGCATTTGACATTTGGTAATTAGTCATAAATACTCCAACACATTAACTGTTGAAATTTCTAAATTTCTAAGCATCAAGCCAATTGAACTTGGTGCTCCAAGCAGCACATTGTTAATATCAACAGTGAGTTTCCCCAAAATAGTAAAACTCATAATAAAATTTACAAGAGCAGACAAGAGCAGATTCTCAGCTTAATGCGTCCCTTCAACTCAAATTATTAGACTTCTAAGGGAGAAGTCCTTACACACCTTACACACCATAAATACAATGAGCAACCTGAGGATCCGCTTTTTAAAGGATTAAAAAATACAAACAATCAATACTTCTTCTGTGGTGTTTAGCAGTAAATAGCAAGCAGCCATAATGCATATTTGTTCATCAGGATTTTGGGCTTCCTTTTGTGCGTAAGTCCACTGCTGCCAGTAGCCCCTAGTATTAATGTTCCAATTTATTCTACTACACTGACACATTTTCTAAATGAATAATAGCGTATAGTTGCCTTCATACACTATGTTATATGTGATACTGTGTGGAAGAAGGAGAAGTAGAGGTTACGCCAGCTGGCATACACAGCTCCAAGAGGAGTCCTTTAAATAAACACACCACCTAAACTTCAAAAAAGGTCTCTGGTTATTAGTAAAAATCAGGCTCCTCGAACAGAGTCCACATCGGACAAAAATAAAATTATAACACAAAATACTAGAGTCCTTTGGAAATAATGGCTAAATCATATGGCCCTTTCCTCTTTGGTCCCATTTTCCAGCTACTCATTATTAATTACCAGCCATAGGCAGAGGCTTTAAAATTACCTTCTTAAGAGGTTTCCTCACAAGCAATTTATATTTTTCACCAGAAAAGCATTTTTCAAATTGCTGATAGTAAGAATAAGTATACTTAGCTCCTGCCTCTGAACTCCTATAGCCTCCTACACACATCTCTGGTAATCAGTGAACACTGGCTATTTTTCCTGCTTTCCAGTCTCTCATACCGAGAGTTAATTTGGCTTAGCAGACACCCTCCAGTGTTTCTATTAACTCCAAACTGTCTCAGGCCACTTCACAGCAGTTCCTCCATCTCCACTCCATATTCTTCATACAGCTGTTAGAAACACAGAAGATGACAGCAGATAAGGACCGCAAGGCCCATGCAGTCTGCCCATTTCTTTTTCTACCTTATAAATGTGCCATCGGCCTTTGCTCTGTCAATGGCCTATCTATTCATACTCATCTGTATTGCTCCCTTATGCCTATCCCATGCCTGTTTGAAGCCCTGCACTGTATTCATATTCACCACTTCCTGAGGTAGGCCATTCCATGCATCACCACCCTTTCTGTGAAAAAGAACTTCCTCACATTACCCCCTAATTGGTCTCCCTCTACTCTCGTGCTGCGTCCTCTTGTCCTGCTATTTTTCGTATATTGAAACATGTTAGACTCTTTCACCTTGTTAATGCCCTTTAAGGTGTTTGAACGTTTCAATCATATCACCTCTCTCCCTCCTTTGCTCTAGGGTATACATATTGAGCTCCGTTAATCTGTCCTTATATATTTTCTGATGCAGTCCCTGCACAATTTTGGTTGCCTTTCTCTGAACTGCCTCAATTTGGTTAATGTCTTTGTGAAGGTGTGGCCTCCAGATGGGGCCTAACCAGTGTCTTGTAAAGAGGGATTATTACCTCCCTCCTTCTTCCGACTTATGATACCTCTACTAATACACCCCAACATCCCCCTAGCCTTACCTACTGCTTTAGTGGTCTGCTTGGATGATTTCAGGTCATCGGTGATGATGATGCCCAAGTCTCTTTCTTCCCTTGTGACTGCCAGCAACTCCCCCTCCCAGCCAGTAGGTGGCTTCAGGGTTTCTCTTCCATATGTGCATGATCTTGCACTTCTTTGCATTAAACCCCAGTTGCCACTCTTCTGACCATTTTGCCAGTTTATCCAGATCTCTTCTCATTCTGCCCACCCCATCTGGATCATCTACTCTATTGCAGATCTTTGTGTCATCTGTAAACAGACAAATCTTACCCTCCAGTCCATCTGCAATGTCACTGATGAAGATATTGAAGAGGATTGACCCCAGGACTGATCCCTAAGGTACCCCACTTGTGACTTGTATCTCTTCTGACTGTATACCGTTTACCACCACTCTCTGTTTTCTGCCCATCAACCAGTTTGCCACCCAGTTAACCAACTTCTGACCCACCCTGATCCTACCCAGTTTATTAATCAATCTTCTATGTGGAACAGTATCGAAAACTTTGCTGAAGTCAAGGTACTCAACATCAACTGCTACCCCTTGGTCCACCACTCTGGTTACCCAGTCAAAGAAATCTATGAGTTTAGTTTGACAGGACCTTCCTTTTGTAAATCAATGCTGTCTTGGATCCTGTGCTCCTATGGATTCCAGGTGTTGCACTATCCTTTCCTTAAGGAGTGCCTCCATAATCTTGCCCACTACTGAGGTAAGACTGACTGGTCTGTAGTTCCCCGCCTCCTCCCTGCTACCACTCTTGTGGAGTGGGATCATGTGAGCCCTTCTCCAGTCTTCTGGGACCTCTCCTGTGCTCAGAGACTCACTAAACAGTTCTGATAATGGCTCTGCTAATTCCACCCTTAGCTCCTTTAGTACACTGGGATGTATGCCATCAGGTCCCATTGCCAGGTTAGCACCTGTGTTAACCTGAAAAATAAAAAGAAAGAGAACACTCCCCTCAGGGTAATAACTTCAGGTAACATAAGTCAGCAACAGTAAAGCCACGGCCCATAGGCAACGTTAGCATACCTTTTAGACATGCAAACGAGCATGTCAGCGCAAAATGTGCTATCAGGGTTCCCAAGTTTTTCAGTACTTAGCTCCTCTCCTTTCAGATCCTCAGGGAACAGCATGGACAGCCCTGAAACACCTCCCGAAAAGGGCCCAGCAATCCATCATTGCAACTACTACCACTCGGGCACACATAATAATAAGGCTCCTTTGGTCAGTCAACAAAGTAAAACTCGGCAGCAAATGAAAAGCAGAACTGAGCGGTCTCAAAAGATTACAGGCAGTGTTATATCTCTAAGTAGACTGGCAGTATTACAGCCTGACATATCAAAAGCTTACAGCTTAGGTCAACCATTGCTGCTTTGCTGCACTCAGTTAAAAAAATGCAATAAAAACTGTATACTGAGTGGTAAAATAACAGAAGTTTCATTCAGCCAACCTGACAAGGGAGAGCGTTTTTTGCCAAAACGAAGTTATAAGCACTCTGAAAACACTGAGCTGCAGGGAGCGGAGCAGCACCGCAGCCATCTTGCTGCTCCGCACCATCCAATAGAGCAACCCAGTGGTAAATTTTAAAATGAGGTCATTTTAATCCCAGTTTATTATACAGTACCTCAAGAATAGTTTTTTTTTTTCCTCTTTTAAGCCTGGGTCAACCGGCTTTCCATATAAATTTAACTAGTTTAGAAAAAAAATGTTTTTTGGAATTACAATTGAGAGGGCCTGAAAAATATACAAAAACCTCAGGAGAATGTTCATTTTTACTATCTGGATACACCCCAAAAATGTTAATGGAAGTGCCTTCTATTTTTCAAGGTCCTGACCAATATCATCTTAAAAGAGTATCTAAATTAATACTCACTAGATTTTCAAAAGTGTCAAATGGATTCCTAAATATGAAATACCATGCTTTTTCAAAGTTGCATGGAAGTTTTCTATGTTTATTGTACATGTTCTAGTAGTACTGACAATGCCTCTGACTTTTCCGGTTTACTAAATATCCTGACTGTAACTCATATTCATTTACCATATTAAGCATAATTTCAAGTTCTTTTTCCGGGTTTTTAAAATATAACAAGATATCATCAGCAAATAATGAAATCTTCAAAAATGTATTTTTATTGAATTCGAAACCTTCAATTCAAGATGATTCTCTGATGGCATTAGCCAAAGGTTCTATAACCAACATGAACAGTAGTGTTGAAAGGGGGCATCCTTTCCTAGTGCCCCTAAGCAGAGAAAACAAAGGGGATATGCTGCCATTGGTCAGGACCCTTTCTTTGGAGGTGTTATAAACAGCTGTAAGTAAGGAGTAAAACTTATCACCTACATTAACAGTTTTAATTATGGCAAATAGGTAAGGCCAGTCCACTGTAGTGAAGATCTTCTCAGTATCCAGGGACACCACCATACCATTATGATCCTTTATTAAACGTAGTATGTTGAACATATTTCTGATATTATTATTATTATGGCCCTTCCTTCATTTAACGAAGTCCATCTGGTCCTCTCCAATCAAGGATGGTAGTGCCAGTTCCAGACTTGCTGCCAATATTTTAGTAAAGATCTTATAATCTGTGTTAAGCAGTGAAACTGGGGGTGGACGCATAGAGCTTTATCCTTATATTTTTGTTGTATAACCAGTTTTAGGGCTTCATCAAAGGAAGGAGGGAGCATTCTCTGAAATGCGTTAAATCACACGGCTTAGGTGTGATCAGTTTCTAAATGTCTTATAAAAATCTGTAGTAATACTGACCAATGCCAGTGCCTTTCCAGACTTAAGTGCTCTAATAGCATTATCAGCTTCTATACAAGTGATTAGTTTATCTAAAGATTTCTGCTGAATTAAATTTAAAGTCGGAATATTTTGAGTTTTTTATAAAGTACCCATTGTTTGATATATTTTTCTATAGTACTGAGTAAATTCTGAATTGATATCTAATTCAGTAGTCATAACTTCATATTGATTAGTAACTGATTTTATTTATTTTATTTAAAATTTGGTAACGGGGAAAGGCACACTAAGCCAGGACTGGTTTCCAGGTGTGACCCAGCATAAGATAAATACAAAGGAGTAACAGAGTGACACTCAGAAGTGTAGATGGAACAAGATGCAAAACAAAACAAGCATTTGTCAATGCCGAATGTTTGCTTGCCGGTATTAGCATTGGAAATGCAGGAGTTTGACAGATGCAGAGTAGGAATGACAGTGAAGTATTGAACTCCACGCCAACCCCACTGCCACCCTGCAGAGACGGACAGGCATTGGGGCATGTGTTTGGGTTGTTGCCTATAACATTTATGCCATTTCACCTCACCCTATCCTGCAGACACTGACAAGTGTTGAGGTGTGCCTTGGGGTGTTCGGCTTTACAGTCACCCCACTCCATAAGGACATCACAGCTGAAATGGGTGAAATATAGAATGGGGTGAACTGTGTGGCGAAGAGTCCAAGGCACAGCTCGATGCCTGTCAGTGGCTGCAGGGTGGGGGTTAGAATGGCATGAGCATTACAGTCGGCAATCCAAAGGCATACCCCTGATGCCTGTCAGTCTGTACAGGGTGGAATGTTGTGGTTAGAAACCGTAATGCCCCGGGCATGTGTTGGTATTTGCAGTAAAAATTTTCAGCATGGGCATTTTGTGGCCCCCACCTCATGAAAGCATTTGGGACCTCTTCTCATGAGCAGTGGCACTCTGATTTTGTCAATGTGTCCCGAAATTTGAGTTTCCACAGCGACCGTGCCACTGTGCGCCAGATGTACGAAAACACAGATCGGGCAGAATGTGAAGAATGACAGCTGTACCATTCATTGGGAGGTGTGAAGAGATGGCAATGTTGAAAATCTGTAGTGAAAGTATTAAAAATGTTCAAACTTCTGAGCATACATGGAAACTGCGCAATGCATGCGTGTAACACAGTCATTTAGTGGAATTATTTCACCAAATTTTCAACATAGACATTTTGTAACCTCTGCTCATGAACACTGTCACTATGATTTTCTTAATCTGTCCCGAACATTGATTTCCCACAGCAACCACGGTATTCTGCGCCAGATGTATAAATGCATATTTCGGGCAGGATGTGAAAAATGACAGCTGTACTGTTCATAAGGAGGTCTTAAAAAATGGCAATGTTGAAAATCTGGAGTGAAAATACTACAAATTTGCGGAGTTACAAGGGTGCATGGAAATTGCATCACGCACGCTTGTAACACAGTCATTTTATGGATATTTGTCACCAAATTTTCAACGTAGGTATTTTAGGACCTCTGCTCATGAACAGAGTCACTGTGATTTTACATACAAAAATATGAATCTGCCAGCAGAACACACCAATCGGTCTATGTATGTCTGCCCGAGTGTGCAGCTGGCACCCTAGATTGCAGCTGCCCCAGCCTCCTCCCTCCTCACTTCCTTCCCGCGTGTCCCAGCCCCTGCCCCTCGGCTCTTCCTCTTGCTTTATCCCACTCCTCCTTACAGCTATTGACTGTTCTACATGTTACCACACCCTCTGGCAGTGCATTCCAACTAGACACCACCCTCTCAGAGAAGTAGTGCCTCCACATTTCCCTCTTGAAATGCCCCTCTTTCAACCTTAGTCCATGCCCGCTCGTCTCTCTTCCACTCCTCAGTTTAAACACCCCCTCGGTGCTAGGTTTAGTTACCCCCCTCAGGTATTTAAATGCTTCAATCATATCCCCCCATATGACCTCTCCTCCAGTGTGTACATGTTCAGGTCCTTCAGCCTAACTTCATATTTCTTTCCTTCTATCCCCTTTAACATTTTTGTTGCCCTCCTTTGCATCCCCTCCAGTAACTTTATATCTCTCCTCAGGTATGGCCTCCAGTATTTCACATAGTACTCTATGTGCGGTCTGACCATGTAGAGAGGAAGAATCACATTCCTGTGTCTGAATGAGAACCCCCTTGCGATGCACCCCAGCATCCTGTTTGCCTTCGCTGCTGCTCTCATGCAGTGGGCTGAGTTGTTCATGCTCTCAGTTACCAAGACCCCTAGGTCCTTCTCCTCCCTCTCTGATCACCAACCAATAGTCCCTCTTCTGGTTCTTAGCCCTAAAGTGCATCACCTTACACTTCTTTGCACTGAATCCTAACTCCCACTCCACTGACCATGTCTCTAGTTTGGTTAGATCCCCCTGCAGTTTTCCCCATCCTGCCTCTTTGTCCACCACCGCCCCCAAGTTGGTATAATGTTTGAACAGACTAACCCTGCTCCCCACTCTGTGTGCTATATCGGAGATAAAGGCCCAAATAGCACTGGGCCCAGCACTGACCCCTGCGGCACCCCGCTTGTCACTGCTCTGGGTGCCGAGAGTTCCCCCACCACCACCACCCTCTGCACCCACCCCTGTAACCAGTTCTCTATCCATTTAGTCAGCTTTTTCCCCAACCCCACTGCCATCAGCTTCCCCCCACCAGTCTCCCTTGAGGCACTGCATCAAAGGCCTTACTGAAGTCCAAGTACAGGACATGTACCGTATGTCTCCTATCCAACTCCCTTGTCACCCAGTCATAATACTCTGTTAGGTTGGTTTGACAAGACTTCCCTGAGATGAACCCATGTTGCCGCCCATCTTGGAGGACATTACTGTCTAGGAATGCTACCAGCCTCTCCTTCAGTATTGGCTCCATAAGCTTACCCACTATGGACTTGAGTCTTACCAGCCGATAATTTTCTGGCTCCTCCTTAGGCCCACTCTTGTGTATGGGCACCACATGGGCCACCCTCCAGTCCTGGGGCACACACCCCGTTTCCAGGGAGGTGTTGAACAGATCTGCCAGCAGCTCAGCCAACAGCTCTGCCATCTCTCTCAGCACCCTGGGGTAGATGGCATTGGGACTTGGTGCCTTGTCCACTCTTACTGCCCTCAGCCCCTCTAGCACCCTACTTCCTGTGATCATTTTGTCACCTCCTCCCCCCCTTTCCCCACTGTCCCAGACCATTCTGGTAGTGGGCCATCCTTCTCCTTAGTGAAAACAGAACAGAAGTACTCATTTACAATTTCCACTTGTTCCTCCCCCTTTTCCAGCCGATCCCGTCCCCGCTTTATTCTCACAATATGTTCCTTGAGCTTCCTTTTTCCCCTGACATACCTAAAAAAGTCCTTTTCCCCTCCTTTTATGCCCTGTGTTGAACTTAACTGCCAGGAGGCCTTAGCTTTTTTCACCCTCCTGGCAACCTCCCTTGTCCAACTCCTGAAAGCCTCCTTATCCTCTGCCTTCCCTGTCTCCTGTACTTCCAGTATGCAGCTATCTTTACCCTCACCCTTGCAGCACTTCCTTGTTCAGCCAGCATGGTTTCTTGCCTCTGCTCTTCTTAATCCTGGCCCTGGTGCAGGCTACTGTGGCCTCTGTTAGCCTAGTCTTTATGACTTCCCACTTTTGTTCTGCATCCATCCCTGGCCCTATATCATGGAGTCTTCCTTGCAGTATTGCTCCCATCCCCCCAAAGTCCACACTAATAAAGTCCACCACCTTAGTGCCCGTGCCTCCTGTCTCCCTGCCCAGTGCGACAACAAGCCACACTGTCTGGTGGTCACTACCTGCTAGTGGGTCCTCCACCCTTACCTCCCTCATCGCCACCCCATTTGCCAGTACTAGGTCCAGAGTGCTACCAAGCCTTGTAGGCCCACTTACCAATTGCGTGAGAAGGCCGTCCTGGAATGCATCAAGGAGCACCTGCTCCCTGGTACTGCTAGTGATGGGGTGCTCCAGTCAACCCGTGGTAGGTTAAAATCCCCCACTATCATCACACTCCCCCTTCTATATACCCTCCTTATCTGCTCTGCTGACTCCCCATCCAGTTCCCTGGACTGGGCTGGTGGTCTGTACACCACTCCCAGCCTCAGCTTTCTGCCCTTGGAGTGCAGGAGCTGCAACCAAAGTGCCTCTGTCCTCTCCTCTTCTCCCTCACCCCTTATGCATTTAATCCCTTCCCTCACATAGAGTGCAAACCCCCCTTTCCAACACCCCGGTCCCTCCAGTACATCCTGTATTCCAGGATTGCCAAACCCCAATCATGGTACTCTGTGGCCCAAGTCTCTGTCACTGCAGCAATGTCCACCTTCCCCTCTGAAAGGAGTGCCTGAAGCTCTGCAGTTTTGTTCCCCAGGCTTCTTGCATTGAGAGAGACCACCTTCCACCCGTACCCCTCCTTCTCCTCACTCTTCTCCTTGGCCTGTGTCCCTCTCTCGGTAGTCCACACCCTTTCTCCTCCTTATTCTTACTGGGTGGTGGTGCCTTCTGTATTATACTCAGACCACTCTGCCCGTCCCCTCCCAGGGTTACTACACCTCTGCCTTTACCTATATCTAGGGGGTGAACTCATTAGGCTCCCCTGTCCAGACCTTTCTACTAACCTCAGTCTTTTGGCCACCCCCTCACTAGTTTAAATCCACCTTAGTAGAGATATACCCCTCTAATCCTGCCTTGAATACTCCCCCCTTCCTGCTCAAGTGTACCCTGTCCGCCACATACAAGTCATTATTTCCTCAGACCCTACCCCTGTTAGTCACTAACCCATAATTTGTGGAGTGGCACCAATCCCTCTGCTTCTTGTTGAACTCCTTAATCCTACCCTTCTTCCCCATGCTTGCGCATGGTACGGGGAGTAACTCCGAGAATGCCATCGACTCCCCCACCCCATCACACTGCTTGCCCAACTACTCGAACCTCCCCCTCACTACTTCCATAGTCTCCCCCGCCAAGTTGTTTGTACCCACATGCAACAGTAAATGAAGTTTCTTCCTCCCGCTCGCTGCACACTTGAGCAGTACCTGCCCTGCCCCTTCTGCAGTCAACCTGGGGATAGCTTCAACCTAAATATGGCTGTGTCTTCCCCCCATCTCACCCCTTTCAGTATACAATCCCCTAGGATGAGTACCCCCTGTCTCTTAGCCCCTTTTCCTTCTAATGCCCCTTCCACCACCCCAGTATTTGATCTTCCCCTGCCCCTTACCACCGCTAGCTGCACCCTCTGTGACTTCTGTATCTGTACCCCCTACTTCCATCTCACCCCTTTTCTCTGCCTTATTCTTCCCATCCCTCTTGAACCCCTTTCCAGCCTGACTACTTCCTACTGGGCTTCCCATGTCGACGTCCCCTCCACCTCTGCTGATTTCCAACCCCTCTCCTATCCCCGCTGTTGTCGATTTTGAGCCCCTATTCTCTTCTACCCCAATAGTGATGCCCCTCCCATCCTTCCCCCTTCCCATAGCCTTCTCTCCTCCAGTCACCACCTCCTCCTTCCTTACTAGCCTGCCTTCTACCCTTTCATCCCTGCTATCTCTTCCCCTAGCTGTTGCCATCCCTCTCATGCCCCGCTTGTCCTCCCCCCTTCAGTATGTTCCTGCCCCCCCATAGCAGAGGCTCGAATCTATTCCTAGTCGATACCCCCCTACATCTCTTCCCCATCAGTTCCCTCCTCCCACTTGTTCCTCCATGTGGTCCCACCCTGGTCCCTCCCTACCTGCAGCCATCTGCTCTCTCCCCTGGTACTCCTTGTGGTCTATCTCCCCAACAGGAGGCCCCTCACCTCAGGCACCCTCCCTTGTCCTCTCTTTCTGCTGAGTGCCTCTGATACTGCAGGTGATTTCAGTCCCTACTTGTTCTTACTCCGTCCCCCCTTGCTATCCCCCATTCCCCACCAAGCCAGGATGCCTACCATACTCATCTGCCCTGCCACTTAGACTCCTCCCAAACCTTCACAGTTCCTCCTTCAAACTAGCCAGTCATCTACAGACCATATACCGCCCCCCCCCATTCTCCAAGTCCAGTCCAGGATCATGACAGACCCACACCCTGTACACCCCACCACCCTTCCAAAGATGCCCGCCCTATTGACATGTGGCACCTGCCCCATGTTGGCCCCCATCTTATGTTACGGGCTCTTACTCCCAGGTTCTGTACCCTACTACAGCTGTTAGGCCCCTATTTACAGGGGTGTAGCCAGGAATTTCAGATCTGCACACCAAGTGGACTCACTGCTACACCCCCCATTGATCAGCTACCACAGTTGTAAGACTAACAGACTGGCTTTTGGTTACAATACTGCATTGTGACAAGCCTCTGTACCACATCAAGGTAGCCAGTCCCACAGAGGTCCATTCACACACCACTAGCCATGCAATTTAATCATACTCTTTTTCCAACTAGCCAGCAAGCAAAAGTAAAGTTTGCATTTGTAGTTTAAACTCTGGTTCCACTGGACAGCAAAACTAGTCTGCATTTGAACTTGAGAAACTTCCCAATACACAGCAAACATATAGTTTGCATTTGTTAGTTTTTCCACTAGTCAGCAAAAGTAGACAATTTACATTTGTACTAGCCCCTTTGTACTTTAAATCTTTAACCCACAAGCCAGCACTGATTGAGATTCCCATTTCATATGTACAGTACCACACAATAGTAGGCACTCCTTGCAACCAGACAAAAAAGGACTTGAGGTGATGCAAGACTTATGCCTACAGATCTAACCCATTCCTTTACAGCTCATTGTGATTGGTTGACCGTCCATGGCACTCCAGTCCTTACATAATGGGTTTTAGCCCACCTGATAGGCTATGAGGCCTGGTCCCAGAAGCCTCTTGTTCTCCAGTTCAATCTGTGCATCTGATCACGCAACAAGCACACCAGGAGCCCCTGCTGTTCTAATTGGAAGGTAGGCCTAACCCTTTGTTAAACTTTGTGTTTCCTAGTTTCTGGTCTACTTAATGAGTGTGGGATAATTTCCCATTTGTGGATCAGGTTGGATCCACTAAGGAGTAATTTTATTTCATCCTAATGGTTGAGCAGATTTGCTGCTGTAGTTACAGAAAAGAACAGTTTTTATTTGAGACTTGCTAGCAAGAATTGTAGCAGAGAAGTCCTATGCAAAATGTTCTTGAGGACTTTTTCAAGTTATTACTGTTGCTTTGCTATCAGAGGAATCTAGGCAGCAGACCCTCAGCTCGAGTCCAACCAAGCGACGATGACTGAGCTGCAGAGTTCCCGAGGTCTGCTCAACACACGACCCGCTTGGGCCTCTTCCTCTCTCTCAATGGTTATTGTGAAGTTTTCTTTTCTGTCACTATCTCAAGGGGAACCCAGAAATTGCTACAGTTCTGTAAGGCCCGCTGTCTCCGGGCCTAGCTCCTCGTATGTGGCACTCCTCACTCCCCCTCACCACTCCGTACAAGCAGAGTCCTTACAAGGAGCAGTGTTTCTCGCTGCAGCGATATACTCTGGAGAAGAGTCTACTAAGGGCCACCTCTGAGGAACGTCCGGGGGGGAGCATTCTTTTTGTAAGAAGGCAGCACCAGCCTACTGCAGGAATGCCAGGCCTTCTCCACGCGGTAGACGCAAGGCCGTGACCTGTATGCCACGCTCCTCCCCTTCAGTGTACTCATCCTTTTGGGCTGAGCCCTGGAATAATCTACTCTCATGGCCTCCTCGATTGTTTTTTAAGAAAAAAAAAAACAATCTCTACACAGAGGGGATTCCTCCGTTTTTACCAGTTTCCCGCAGGGCCTCCTTGTTCTCAGCTCTCCCCTCCCAAGTGGAGAATGATTCCATTCAGGAGACTGCATCCCCTCAGTTTTTACAGATCCCTCACAGCTCCTCCTGCTTACACAGCTCTCCCCTCCCAAGCAGAGACTGGTTCCATATAGGACACTGTTTTTTTCAGCCACTCAACCTCCATCTGTAAGGCAGGTCCCTCTCTACAGCTGCAGACCTCTCAGATACCTTTATGGCTAGCAAGTACTGGTCACCCTCAGGCAGGCCCCTTCCTAAGCGGCTGACCTTTGGGCACTTGTACTGTATCAGGGACTGTCCCAACGTTCTCTGCAAGTGGGGGATTATATTCAAATTATAATTCAAATTATCGCTCTGGCACTATAGCACAGTGGTTTAAGGCTTTAAGCTGCAAACCTGAAGACCTAGGTTTGAATCTCCACTTGCATACTGTGTGATCCTGAGCAAGTCACTTAACTTCCTAAAGGGGGCACTGGCATCTCTTCAGCGGCAGGCCGAGTTGGGCGTGCTAAACAATACCTCCGAGAGTGTTCACTTTGGGGTCCCTCTCCAGCGACCAGTCGTGCTGTTTTTGGTCCTCCTCCTTTCACACCCCCATGGCTTCTGTCACAATGTGGCCCCCTTACCTGCAGCCCATCTGGGATACATTTGGCATGATCTTACCAGCTGACCACCAACGGGACTCCCCTTGAGGTACTGAAGGGTCAATCAGGGCGCCTTCACCAGGCCAGATTCCCCTACGATTAAGGGGTACGAATATTTCCAGGATAATGAAATAACTATCCAGGGGGCTTACAGTTGGAGCCCCATTGCTACCCCCTCCTAACATTCACCCTACTTTGTCCACAGATGGTCAAGGTGAAGAAGTGCACATCCTGCGACACTCCCCTGATGCCTCATAACTCGGGTCCCCTCTGCCCCGCCTGTTTTCACGATGATGATGACCTGTCCCTGGAACAATCCCCAGTATTAGGACCCAACAACCAAGGCCCACTGGCACTAAGTGGATGGACCCAGGGGCTATTCTCCTCCAAACCCAGCAGACCACGGTGGCGATGATGGAGAGCCAACAGAATTTTATGCTGAAGACCATGGAGAAACTAGAGTCTCTGACACAGCACAAGACCCCAATCACTCCCATACTGGAACCAGAAAATCCAGGTGGGGCCACAGGGGACCAAGCGGAGCCAGCCACACCTCTTCCAGACAATATACAGTAATTCCAGATGTAGGAGATGACAATAGGGACAAAGAGCTACCGGACGAGGAGGTCAGGGCAGCATCTAATGATGAGGAGATGGAACCACAGACAGCGCCTTCTCTTACCTCGAAGTTAAGCTCGTTCGATATGATACCAGGCCTGATAAGAGTAGTCAAGGCCACTATGGGGTTTGAAATTGAGGAGAACAAGACAGAGTTGAAATTAGACTCCATGATCCAGCAAAGAGTGCTTACCAAGGAGACTTTTCCCATATGCCCGGCAATTGGCGACATACTCAACAAGGAATGGCAAGCCTCAGAGCCGGGCAGAATGCCAGACAAGAGAAGCCTGATCCGCATGTACCCAGTCCAAGAGGACAAAGCCAATAGCTGGTGCACCGCTCCCACAACTGATCCCCAGGTAGCTGCTCTCAGCAAAGAGACAGTACTACCATGCAGCACCATATCCTTAAAGGACCCCACCGATAAGAAGGTGAAGGACATTTTGAAAAAAGTCTTTCAAATTGAGGGAATGGCAGCCAAGGCATCAACTACAGCCATTTACACCACACGGGCCCAAATTCGCTGGCTCAAGGAACTCCTTGAGCAAACAACCCCAAAACCAGAGAGGCAGAACTTTTGGAGTGCACTCTGGATGTTGCAAAATACCTGGTGGATGTGGTGGTTGACTCACTCAAATTGAACGCCAGGGCGGCAGCCATCACGAACCATGCCAGGAGAGTGCTGTGGCTTAAGTTATGGGAGGCCGACAGTGAATCAAAGCACTACTGCAGAGCTTACCAATGAAGGGCAAGCATGTCCTTGGGGAAGGGCTACTGAAGTTTCTAAAACAGAAGGAGGAGGGCAAGGAGCTTCTCAAAAACAAAAGCAGGCCCACCAACCTTCCCACTGGAAAAAGGAGCTTCAGAGGGGGAAACAAGTTGCAACAGTTTTGCAGGGACAATCAGTATCACAACAGCTCCTTTCATGGCAGAGGAACACAGAGAGGTTACCACAATTCCTCAAACCACAGTTACCAATCATCTTCCCTCCAAGGACGGGGATCAAAGTTCGGAGGTAGAGGAAGAGGAAACAGAGGCAAACAATGACTACATTCCCATGTCCTCACACTCACGGGCACCATGTCCACTGGTGGGCAAGAGATTAATGCTCTTCAAACAACAATGGCACAACACAACCACAGACAGATGGGTCCAAGAGGTGGTGTCGAGGGGGTACTCCATCAAGCTGTCCCACTCACAAGTCGCACACAGGTTCATAAGTTCACCCACCACAAAAAGGAGGGCCTCCGCTCATCAGGTTCAACAAATCCTGTTGGACCTAATGCAGAACAGAGCCATCCAGATTGTTCCCCCATACAAACAGGAACAGGGAGTGTACTCCATCTTCTTCCTCATGCCCAAGAAAGTGGGGGAACTCTGTCCCATTCTAGATCTCAAGCATCTAAATCAATACATAATCCCCAAAAGGTTCAAAATGGAGACGCTAAGATCAACCCTCCGCAGTGTGCATGTGGGGGATTACCTCACCTCCATAGACCTAAAGGGTGCTTACATTCATATCCCAATCAGGCCAAAACACAGGCAATATCTCTGATTCCACATCCTGGGCCAGCATTTCCAATATAAGGCCCTCCCATTCGGTCTTTCCTCGGCTCCAAGGGCGTTCACCAAAGTATCGGTAGTTCTGGTGGCCAGACTAAGAGAACAAGGAGTGGATATCATTCCCTACCTGAACGATTGGCTGATATGGGCTCGGTCCAGGGACAGGTCACATCGAGACAGACAGTTGGTTCTACAAGCACTAGAAAGGCATAGATGGGTGGTGAACAAGGCCAAAAGTCATCTGACACCCATGCAACTACTAGAACACCTAGGGGTGGAACTCAATACGTCTCAGGATGGGCAAAGCCATTACAGAAGAGAGTAGAAAACCTGATAATCCTATCACATCGACTGAAGGCCTCACACTGGCTGACTATTGGCCAGATAGCCCAACTCATAGGTTGCATGGCATCTAGCATCAACCTGATCCCATGGGCAAGGTGACACATGAGACCACTACAGAATTATGTTCTGACCCAAGGGTCTCCAAACGAGCAGAACCTACAGGTCAAAATCCCATTACCACTCATGGTGAGACAATCTCTGGACTGGTGGACAGTGCGCTCAAACCTCACATGGGGGGTCCCACTCGAGGCAGCGTTCGACTGCTCCATCAAGATAGATGTGAGCCTACTAGGTTGGGGAGATTGCTTGGGCACCCTATCCGCACAGAGCCAATAGACAGCCTCAGAAGCAAGGTTGTCCATCAACGTGCTAGAAATGAGAGCAGTGTTCCATGCCCTCAGAGCCTTCAGATCATCCATCGCCAGACAGTCGGTGTTGATCCACTCAGACAATCAGGTCACGGTGGCCTACATTGCCAAGCAAGGGGGACACCAGGAGCAGAGCCATGCAGAAGGAGGTCACGAGGGTACTGGGATGGGCCCAGACCAACCTTACGCACATCAGCACTGTCCACCTCGCGGAAAGACTCAACATATGAGCAGATTGACTCAGCCGACAACAGGTGCACCCAGGAGAGTGGCATCTCCATCTGGATCTGTTCCAACTGATACAGGAGTCATGGGGACCAATATCGATGGACCTCATGGCAACAGCCGACAACACACAGGTCAGCAAGTTCTTCTCAAGGTACAGGGAACCCCACTCACAGGAGATCGACGCCCTGTCACAGCACTGGTACCAGGATCGGGCTTACATATTTCCCCCCATTCCTCTGTTGCCTCAGGTGTTGTCCAAAATTCGGACATCCAAAAGGACCACTATACTGGTAGCACCTTACTGGCCTCAGAGGGCATGGTTTGCCACAGTAATGGCCATGACCCTGGACAAACGCAGTCTACCCTACTGACCGGACATGCTGACGCAGGGACCCATAACTCACCTGGCACCAGGGACCTTGAAACTCACTGCCTGGCTCCTGAAAGAAACAGACTGATGAGGGTCGGCTACCACAAGTCAGTCATCTCTACGATGCTGCATTCCAGATGGTCCTCTACTACCACTACTTACAGGAGACAGTGGACAGTATTCACTAAGTGGTGCAGGGATATAGAGAAAGGACCCAGAGCATTCAGACATGTCCACTATTCTTCTATTCCTGCAACAGGGAGTAGACAAGGGACTAGCACACTCTTCACTCAGGGTACAGCTGTCTGCCATCGGCGCAGCCATTGGTACCATAGGCAGGCATAGCCCAGGGGCTCACCCAGACACCATACGATTCCTCAAGGTGGTAGAGGTAATGC
Source organism: Neoceratodus forsteri (assembly GCA_016271365.2). Classification (NCBI taxonomy): domain Eukaryota; kingdom Metazoa; phylum Chordata; order Ceratodontiformes; family Ceratodontidae; genus Neoceratodus; species Neoceratodus forsteri. The sequence continues at coordinate 796,214,419 of CM057459.1, read as the reverse complement.
AACCCAGAATTAGGCCATCCATTGCTCCCTGGGACTTATCACTGGTGTTAGAGTCCCTCAGCGCAGCTCCATTCGAGCCACTACATGAAGTGGATCTCTTCTGGGCAGGTCTCAAGACTTGTTTCCTAGTGGCAATCTGATCCGCCTGGAGAACTGGCTAACTGGGGGCTCTTTCATGCAAAGAGTCCTACACAGTTTTCACACCTCAAGGAGTAACCTTGCGAACAGTCCCGGCCTTCCAACCAAAGGTCGCATCGTCATTTCATAGGGAACAACCTGTAGAATTACCAACACTCTCAGGGAACACACACTCGAGAGATAAACTAATTCCACATCACCTAGATGTGGGGGCCACCCTAGCCACATACATCACTAGAACACAACCATTGCACAAGACAGAAAGATTGTTCATTGTCACCACAGGTCAGCGACAGGGTAAGGCAGCCTCCAAGACCACCATCACTGGTTGGCTCAAGAGAACTATTCAAGAGGCCTATAAGGCTCAGCGACTCACGCCCCCCGAAGCTATCAAGGCCCATTATACAAGGGCGGTGTCCACCTCCTGGGCAGAAAGAGCCAATGTGTCCATGGAAGACATTTGCAAGGCAGCAACCTGGACTTCAATCCATACATTTGCCAGACACTATAGACTGGATCACCTGTACAAGCTACAATCCACCTTTGCCACACAGGTCCTCATGGCAGCCAGTTCATCCCCTCACTCATGACCACTCTACTCCCTCCCTAGGGTACAGTACTGCTGCTTATCAACCCATTATGTAAGGACTGGAGTGCCATGGATGGTCAATCAATCACAATGGGTGTTTACTCACCTGGTAAAGGTGATTGTGTTGGTTGACATCCATGGCACTCCACGGCCCTCCCAGTGGAGTGCTCAGAGTGACAGGGATGCCACTCGGACTGGAAGGTGGGATTGACAGATGTGGCTAAGAGCATCCAGGATGCCCATCGTCGACCCATTATACAGTCAAGTTTAGATTGTGTTAATAGGTAAATAAAGAAGGGTCTCCCAGCCACATGCATTTCTGCATTCTCAGTGTGTCACTAGTTGATAAAAGTTGTTGAGAATATTTGGTTGTATTACTAACCTTGATTTCAGCTATGGAAGATTCGAACTGGAGAACAAGGGGCTTCTGGGACCAGAATATACCTGAAATTTGATCCTAGGGTCAAGTGCATCATAGCCTATCAGGTGGGCCAAAACCCATTATGTAAGGACTGGAGTGCCATGGATGTCAACCAACACAATCACCTTTACCAGGTGAGTAAACACCCATTTATCACTTGCAAAGTTGTATTCAGAACACATCTCATGCACTGACAGCTGTGCCAGAAGTACAGTAGTAAGGCTGCTGATTCAGAACAGAAACAGATTATGAATCTTACATCACATGTGCTGTGCTGGTATGCACTTTCTACCCATCAGATAGGCTTCAGTCCATATTTATAGGATAGGGTGGTATCAGTTTTGGCATATGTACTGTACAATGACTGGACTAATTAATATTCAGCCGTTCTACAATACTTCTCAGCAGGCAGGATAGGCAAAGATAAACCATTATACTATTCTTATTTTCCCTTCTCCATTTTCCCTCTCCTTCTGTTCCCAGTACCTCCAGAATGTCTCTACTCCTTTTGTCCCTATGCAGGACTGGAGAACAGCAGGAAAAATCACTATTTTGCACTCCAAATGTCTCCAAATGAAGAACTTGGAAGCCTGTGGCAGTCTGGCAGCACAAGCAGAACATGGCTTTGTGAACCCACATACACTTACAATAAATCTAATTCTGGTTTCATATTAAAAAAATAGCCAGTCCTACAGCCACAAGTTTGAGCACTTGGCAACAACATGGAGATCAGAAACAGTTCTCAAGTTCAGACCCTGTAGTTCAGATTCTGAACTGCAGGGTCTGAACCTAAGAACTGTGTCTGATTTTATTTTTGTAAAGTCAGTGCTCAAACTTGTATAATGTCATATTCAAATCAGCAAGAAATACACACTTGGATGCCTAGAGATTTGAACTTGCTCTTTAAGTGTTTTGCCCAAGGTAAGGTCACATTCACAACAACTTGACATACAGTAGGACATGGAATATGTAGTAGCTCTCTGAACTGAGAGAGCTACTACATATTCCTACCCTATGTCAATTTGTGAATGAGACCTTACCTTAGGCAAAACACTTAAAGAGCAAGTTCAAATCTCTAGGCGTCCAAGGGTTTATTTCTTGCTGATCTGAATATAACACATAATACACACACTGCCTAAGTGTAAGCCCCCTGTTACCCGGGGTTACTAGAATCCCAGTAAGACCTAGTGATAGGCAGGGAAGGCAGCTTGTGAAACTCCAGTTAAATGGATTTCACACTGTCTCACTCTGTTCTCAGTCTCAGCTGAGACTGAGGGATGACATCATTTTAGAACTGTCGCAGCTGCATGAGCCACATTGGAATGTTGCAGTTGGAGGTTAGAGTAGAACGTTGGGGAATTTGAAGTCAGTCAGTCAGTTGAGCAGAGTCTGTTGCAGTCTATAGAAGAGGTGCTCTGCTGCAGGCAAGCCCTCAGAGCTCTAAGCTCTGTCAAAGAGCTATTTTTTGGTATAGGTGTGTGTTCTCACCTGAAGAGGAACACAAGAAGAACACATTGAAGTGGTAGAAACCGCTTTCAGTGGACAGTTACCCCACCTGTGGGATGGAGAGAATCAGCCTGCTTCCAGGGGCAACCCCAGTCGGCTATGGAAAAAGAAGCTGCCTGATTTAAGTTCGTGCTGAGGCACCTGAAGTTGTGGACGAGATTTCCTTTGAGGAGAAAACGCCTGTGGGGCACCTGCAACCAAGGGGTGAGTTTGCTCTGCTAAAGGGCCAATGTGTTTTCACCTGAAACAAGATGAAACTAAAGTGACTGTTACTGTGGGGTCAGGAAAAGACAGCCAAGTATAGTTTGGAAGATGTGGGGATTGGACTGCTTAACTATGTTGGGGGGTCTAGAGTAATGGACACAGCCACTTATTAAGTATGTTCAAGGTCAGCACAAATGGGATGTAAATGCAGTAGATTGAATGTGAATAAATTTACAGAGAATCTACACAGCAAAGTGTTTTAAATGATGAGGTGTTACAGTCCAGAGAAATGGCCTGGTATGAATTATGGGAGCGAGAGGTGAGAGACCCCCATCAGTAGTAACCAAATTCACCTCTACGGGTTTGCTCTGGGACACCTGTTGCTTTCTCTCAGGTACTTGGTCAGTGCTTGAGAAAAGTACCCAGGCGTGGGATTGATGAGGAAGATTCCCTGATGGAGCAGAAGTGCTCATAGGTGGTTTAGGGAGCCACCAATAAATGTTTCCATGCTATATGAAAAGTGTCCAAGTGGCTGGCAAGGGAGCCAAGCCAGGGAAAACCCAGAGCAGCATACAAGTTCAGGCTGTGTGACCAGTGTGTTTCAGAGCCTGAGGGCTAAAGTGAATAAGGACGTGTTCTGATCTCCATAAATCTGCATTACCTGGAGTGTAGCCCTGTGGGGGTCCATCTATGCTTTGTTTATTCTGTTGGATGTGAATAAAAGCCACATTTTAGAATCCCACTTCTGGTATTGGACATTACAGTTATTGCTTCCTTTGTCTGGAGTTACTTGGGTGCCCCTGTTGCAGAGTAGCCAAACCTAGCCAATGTGCAGAGTGACATATTCCTCCCCGAACCCAGCCCACCAGGTAGAGCTGTCAGATAGAAACGGCATACCTGGGTGGGGGTTACAAAAATGGAGGCACCGCTGAAGATTTGGGTTTGGAATTTAGGGAAGAATGTAAGAAAGGTCGCTCGGACAATGGCTAGCATTTTGGCTATCTTGCAGTGGGTAGCCCAAAACAACTGAAGCAAAATCTAACTAATGTGCCGCTGTGTGCTGTTATCCATGTGCTGCTATTAAAATGCCAACTATTTACCAAGGAGCAGTAAAGCCTGAGAGTGTATGCCCTTGTCCTGCATCAAATTACAGCATTTGCCAGCTTTTAAAAGTGTTTGTGACAAAGAAAAGTGTGGAAAACTGTAGGTAGCAAAAGGAAAAGTGTGCTCTAGATGTTGGAAATGCTCTCTGTGTGAACTGAGAGACTTGTTGTGCTTGATGGCCATGAAAAATGGTTGAAATGTGGCTCCCACCAAGGAGTTTCAGTTGAAAAAAAAAAGTGTGGTTTGCAGTTTAAATTTGCCTGCTTGATGATCACCATGAGGAGAAGAGCACGAGAGGAAAGCGGCTCATTTGCATGGCGTTGAGTGATTAGTGAGTCTGCAATCAGTCCCGCCCCCAAGCCAGCTCTAGAGCGACTGTACAGCATTCGAGAGGGAGAGTGAGTGGAGTGTGCGAACTGGCTTACCAGAAGGAGAGTCGCAGTGATTGAAAGCACTGTAAAAAGTTAAAAAACTGACTTTTCTGTTTAAATTCGGGCTCAACCCGCATCTCGATCAACTGGACTGTGAATGTGGTGTTCAGAGGGACAATCGGCAGGACTGCCAACCCGCTTCTTTTCAGAGGCCTCCAAGACTGGCTGCAGGCCGTTTTTCCATCACAGCAAACAGCTACTGATAACAGTGAGTACTAACAGAAATAATTGCTCAAACTAAGTGATTTTGCCAAAAGCCAGCTGAATATGTGTGTAGCAGTTTAATCACTTTGCAAAGAAGGACTGCATCAAGTTTTACCAGCAAAAGCAAGAATTCTAAGCAATCGACTGTGAGCATAATTATAGGTTCAGCGTCAGTATAATTTTCAAGGCCATGTGAGAGACTGTGAGTTGTATCAGATATGCAGTAAGAAATATAGGCAATCCTGTGCTAAGAAATACTAAGGCTTTAAGGAACTGTAAGCTAAAGCAATGTTTTCAGCAAGTGAAAAGTCACTGGTAAATCATATAAATGTGCTAGGATAAAAATCAGTGCAAGTTTGTGCAATTTGAGCAAAGTTATCAGTAGAGTGTGTAAATCGGATGCGCAGTGGCTTGACCCAATTACAGAATGTTGATGCGTAGGAGTACTGCTGCCACCATTACAGAGTGGGGTAGTAATGTAAACACAGCAGCAGAGGAGCCATTTTGAAAGAGAAATAAAGTTTTCAGTGATGTGGGACTTGAAATAACAGTGAGCGTTTGTTTGTTTTCTCTGTAGTCATGGCTTTAGGACCAGCCCGCTACCCGGATCATGCCCAGGCTGTGATAGCAGTACAAGTTAACAAGTTGAAGGACATTGAAAGATGTTACTACGAGGGATGACTGCCTCCTCATGTGGCGATTCCTGGATATCCAGTGCGAGTATGTGTGATGTGCTTAAATGCTAGAAGGGACGTCTTCATGGTACCTCACTGTTCTGGGTGCCTACAGAAATATGGTTTGTTTAAAGTGCCCAAGATTCGTTTGGCTCCTACATGGACAAAAGTTCAAGAATCTGCAGTTGGCAGCACACAGTACCAGGCAGAGCCTGTTGGAGAAGGCCACTCAGAGTGTGGCCCAAAGCAAGAGGGTGAAGATTTACAGACAGAACAATGTGCTGATGTTTCAGAGTCAGAGTCGCAGAGAGACATTTCAGGAAGAGTATCAGTAGACCCTTGGAGAGAGGGGCCTAGCTCAAGTCTCATAAGTGAAGACGAGACAAGGGAGGCCTTTGAATGGGAGGTTTCAACCTCTGCACTCAGTGAACAGTGGACAGTCTCAGGAGTGAGGACGACTGCTCACTCCTGGGCACAGATTCTCAGTGAGGAAGAAGAAGAGGGGGAACCTATGTGGCCTTGTGAAAAAGGAACTGGTACACAGCCTCAAGCTCTTGCCTCAGAGGAACGCATGGAAGAGAGTGGTGATTCCACTGCCCTGGCTGTGCAAGAAGAAGCCAGGGATCCATTTTTTGTGTCATTAAGAATGTGTAGCTGGCAGAACCAGGACTGGCCACCCCCAAGCCAGGCCAGAGGTCTCAGGTAGACCAAAGCTAGTAAAGAGAAAAGACTGGTTCGTAGGAAAGTGAATGAAATCTATGAGATGTCCTTTCCTACCTTTCCTCGGAGAGTCTGGGAGGAGATTGATAAAAGCAGAAAATCCTGGATTTGGGAAGAAGCAATGAGATATGTGCATCCTGGTGCAAACAAGCATGTCAAGAACAGAATGTTTCATAAAAAATACAGCCATTGGAAAAGTGGCAGGGCACTGTTTATGGACAATGTTCGAATTGTGAATGGAGAGGGACATGAAACCTTTCACTGTGTGAATTATGAGCGCCCAGATAGGGTGATAATTGAAGCACTTGACCCGTTGTGCTATTGGCCACAATGCAAAGAACTTCCTGCAAATGTGCCCATGCCTACCAAGTGGAAAGCAGAGCAGTGGTAGCCAGTGCTGCCACTCCAGGCGTTGACGTACCTATGTTGTTCTGCCAGTCTGGACGTCTAGGACTCAGGTGCCCTACATTCATCAGTTCTGCAGTGTACTGGCTTTCGAGAATCCATCGACTGGCCCACCACATGACTTCAGATCTAGAGAGGACACCAGCCCAGCTGTATCCTGATTCATCGCCTGGGTATCGGATGACTTCAGACCAGCTGTTTTCCTTTTTGTTCCTGTTCCAAGGTTCCATTTCCAGAGATGACATCAGCCCAGCAGTTTCCAGATGTGCCCTCCTGTCATTTCCCGGAAGATGTCCTCCCAGCTGTGTCGGAAGAATGCTGCCATGGAGAGTCTTTGGCTGAGGACCAGGTGTGGTATCATGTTGTTCTACAAGGGACTGGTAAGTCCAGACTTTTTATTCTTATGACATTGCAGTACACACCCTACACTAGCAGACTCCAGATGTTTGAACTGTCCTCAAAGACTCTCCCCTTCGGGACTTTGGCCTGCTAGAACTGTGCTTCATCGGGCTCCGGCCCAGGAGAGACTCTTTAATGGACTTGCCTTCGGCACTGTGGTCACTAGATGGGACTTTTAAGGCACTCCATCCCCCAAATATTGTGTATTGTAAATAATGTCATTGTTTTCTACTGTTTTCTAATGTTTATACTGTTTTTTCTACTTTTCTAAAAAAAATAATCTTTTTGGGATTCTCCAGTGTTTAGATGGTAGGGGTTTAGATAGACTGTGTATGCAGATTAGGAGTGTGTGTTGTCTTTCTTTTTCTTGCAGGTGTTCCTGAAGAAGATAGAAGAGAAGACAAGACGAGGAGGAGGGACTCATTGGAGTTCCTCAGTAGTACTTTAGAGTGTAGTGTTTAAAGTACTGTTGTTGTTGTTGGTTACTGTGTGTAATTTTTTTCCCCACAGGTATGCTTGTGAGGGAGTGTGGGAGTAATGCATAGTATATGGTATTAGCTCCTGGTGTGTGGTTGCATGGTGTCCAGAGTCAGGAGGAGGTCCCTCATTTGTTTTGTTTTGGGAATCTTAAGTTACAGGCAGACAGATTTTCCCTAGAGGGCTAGGGGGATAGATAGGCTGTGGTCCTGAACAGCCATAGGGGTCACAGTACTGATCGAATAGGGCTATGCTCTGGACAGTTCTTCCAGAGCCACTGGGTACCCATAGTCAGCAGGTAGAGTAGAAGCTGATGTGTCAATCGATGGCCTCTGGGCCCTTAGTGTTGCCTGCCTGTGTCTAGCACATGGTAGGAGGGGGCCTGATCACCCCTCTCTGTAGGTAGCACATAGGATAGGATGGCCTAGGTCGGGTAACTAATGACTGTGGACAGTCATTTTCCTGACCCAGGGTGAGTGTAACCCCCCCTGTTGCCCGGGGTTACTAGAATCCCAGTAAGACCTAGTGGTAGGGAGGGAAGGCAGCTTGTGAAACTCCAGTTAAAATGATTTCACACTGTCTCACTCTGTTCTCAGTCTCAGCTGAGAGTGAGGGATGACATCATTTTAGAACTGTAGCAGCTGCATGAGCCACACTGGAATGTTGCAGTTGGAGGTTAGAGTAGAACGTTGGAAAATTTGAAGTTAGTCAGTCAGTTGAGTAGAGTCTGTTGCAGTCTGTAGAAGAAAATTGCGAGTGTAAAAAAAACACATTACATGCCTCCAGTCACTATAGCCTAGGGAAAAACTACAAAAAAAGTTCTTGTGCTCTGCAGGGCACAGGGAGGCTCATGGCTCTTCTACTGGGCTACTGTATGCTCATCTTGGACTTAAAGTGAGTCAGCGCTCAGCTCAAGAAGCTCACTCCAAGTTCAAGAGTCAAGACAGAGGCTCTTGCTGATAATAGTGGTGGCCAGGGCTCCTCTGACCATTGGTGTACTCCTGGGACTCGAGTCGGGAGATTTTCCTCTCTGTCTGGACTGCAATTCATGCGGCACTGATGAGCGGCTCAAGTTAAAAAAAAAAACAGCGGAAGAGGGCAGGCAGCAGCATGGACTCCATCTCAGAGAGTGAACAGCTGCAGCAGATAGTGAGGTCATGGTAATGAGCAACTCTGTCTGATGAGGGCTCTGATTCCTTGGCTTCCAGAATCCACAACCACAGCACACGGGCAGGGAAGTAGTTGGGCGCACATGGGCAGGGCAGCAGTGGGGCACAGAAGCCTTCTCTTCTTCACTCCACATTGTTCTTCAGGTTCTCTAGGCTCCTTCAGTTCTCTCTTCAGCAGCAGACTAGAAAAAATATACAGCAGTACCAGAGCATTAAAACACCAGGGCCCAGATATTCAAACTGCGCTAGGCTGTGGCACAAGCCTGGGCACAGCTCAACTTAGCTGCGCAGGGGTGTGGACTGGGCGATATTCAATGGAGCTGCACCATGGCTAAGCATCGTTGAATACTGCACCCTGGCCACTCACAGTGCGCATGGCGCAGTGGCACTGCGCCAGCACCAGTGGCCAGAGTGGAGCATGGGGATGTGCTAGTGCAAGTTCCATTGTGCTAGGCACAACAACCGCGATATTCAAAAGTCAACATGCAAATGGGGCCATAATGTATGCAAGGCACAAATGGGGCCATTTGCGTATCATCTCTTCATTGCATGCAGGTGCCAATCTGACGACTTGTGCCTGGCTCCCTGCCAGGCAGCAGCCATCAGGGACCGATACCCCCTGTAGCGCAGCAATGTGCCCCACAGTCCAATCGTGGGCTGCATTAAAAAAACAGAATAATCCTATATCCCTAGTGGTCCAGTGGACCGCTGCCCACCCGATCACAGGCTAAGTAAACAATGGAATTAATTCTATATCTCTGGTGGTCCAGTGGACCGAAGTCTGCCCGATTGTGGGCTTAAGTGTGTAATAATAGATAACTCCTATATCCCTGGTGGTCCAGTGGACCACTGCCCACCCGATTGTGGACTTAAGTGTGTAATAATAGATAACTCCTATATCCCTGGTGGTCCAGTGGACCGATGACTGCCCGATTGCGGGCTTAAATAAAAAAGAAACATGGAATCCAATATCCCTGGTGGTCCAGTGGACCGCTGCCCGCCCGATCGCGGGCTAAGTAAACAATGGAATTAATTCTATATCCCTGGTGGTCCAGTGGACGTGTCCGCCCAATCGCAGGCTGAATTAAAAAATAATAACACTATTATCCCTGGTGGTCAGTGGACCCCCTCCCCACCTTCACTGATCCCCGCCCGCTCCCCTGTCAGCGGTGGGCAGCAGCACCACCCACCTGCGCCCCGCCACGACGGTGACACCATCGGTGGGGCTGTACACCCATTGGTCCACAGCATGAGCCAATGGCGTGCAGCTCAAACCGTACTACACATTTCAGTATGTGAATGGAATGTGGTAATGCGGTATGAGCTGCATGCCCATTGGCTCACGCGGACCAATGAAGCCTACTGATGTGTCGGTTAGCGAAGCAGCAGGCGGGTGGGGTGCTGCCGATGACCGGGGGGAGCGGGGCGGTGGGGATTAGTGAGCGGGTGGGGGGGGTCCACTGGACCATCAAGGATAATAGTTTTGTTATTTTTTAATTCAGCCTGCGATCAGGTGGACAGGTCCACTGGACCACCAGGGATATAGAATTAATTCCATTGTTTACTTAGCCCGCGATCGGGTGGGCAGCGGTCCACTGGACCACCAGAGATATTGGATTCCATGTTTCTTTTTTACTTAAGCCCGCGATCAGGCAGTCATCGGTCCACTGGACCACCAGGGATGTAAGAGTTATCTATTTTTATACACTTAAGCCCGCGATCGGGCGGGCATCGGTCCACTGGACCACCAGGGATGTAGGAGTTATCTATTTTTACATACTTAAGCCTGCGATCGGGCGGGCAGCGGTCCACTGGACCACCAGGGATGTAGGAATTTTCTATTTTTACACACTTAAGCCCGTGATCAGGTGGGCAGCAGTCCACTGGACCACCAGGGATATAGGATTAATCTATTTTTTACTGATGCCCCCAATAGAGCATGGGGGGGCGCCACCACGGAGGTGCAGCCGGAGCGCGGGTGGCCATCCACAGGTAGCAGCTGCCATGTTGCGCCCTGCAATGTGGCAGCTCACCTGTGGGTGGCCATCCATTGTTCCTTTTTTTTTTTTGATCAACTTTGTGCTGGCGCAGGTAGGGGTTGCGCATGCATGGCTCCGCACATCCCAGGCTGAATATTGGGCTGTACAGAGTATGCATGGGCACGCCCCCCCTACCTGCGCCTGCATACATTACTGATGCATTCCGGCACATCGGGATTTGTGCCGTGCACTTTCCCCTTTTGACTATCGTGCCGGGGCACAACCCTTTTGAATATCTGTGCCCTGATATCATAGTAAGGTACATTGAGCAAATGAGTTGCTCATTTCCAGTCATGCACATTACTGTGTACTGTAATGCACATGGCTGAAATGTGCCTGGTTGTGGGGAATCTGCCACTACAATGATGAAACTGTCTGTGACTGGAGCAGCAGATTTCTGTTACGTCCGGTGCTTGCTCTGAAACTGCCATCATTGGTAGCTTCCCTGTTGATTGGTAGCTGAGGGCCGAGCCCCTGAAAGCATTGGCTAGATTGGCCAAATACTGCCACACCTCTGCAATACTCTACTTACCTCAAAATGTTTCTTGTGTGCTGCACGTGCAAGCAAACATAAAAAACAGGACCCCACTGAAAACAAGATATTGCAACTTGGTTGTGCCATTGTAGGTAGATGCAGTGTAAAAATGAGTAAAAGCAGGACCCCATTAAACATGAGATATTGCTTCTTTGCTTACATTAATACTGCCACAGAGACCACTCTTACAGTTCAAAGACTGGTGGTCTCATGTGCATTCTAAGGATATGAGAACTGCAAATCAAGGTGCTTGTTAATTCCTTCCTCCAAATTGTGCCATATTGTATTTGACAATGTCTGTTGTACAGTTAGCATTCCATATAAAATATCTGTTCTGAATGCCATTCTACAGACGCAATTTGCAATTCCTACTGCTACTGGGTTTCATCTGCTGGCAGAGTATCGACGACTACACAATGATATTGAGCCTGTAGTAGATCTCACTATATGTTTAAATGAAAATAAGGAAAATACTGAATGTTGCAGGTTTAGCATCAAATGGGAGACTATGGATTGGCTAGATTTCATTAATAAATTTGCCATTGTTGGTATACAAGAAACCTTGCATTTCAGTGATTCAGATTTAATATTATGAATTACGAGAACTGTAAACCCTGTACAAGGGTGATAGACTGTATCCATCCAGGAAGGGGAAAGCAACCATCAATGTGCAGTTTAAATGCTTCGTTGACAAGCATTTAAACTAGCCAAGGGGTGGGGGGGGCAACGAGAGGAGGAAAACTCAAGCAGCCCACCCCCCACAAGGCAGATAAACCAGAACTGAGGAGCAGGAAGATGAGTGGATGACAGGGACACCTGAACCAGGCATAAAGAGAAAAGCAAAGGAATTAAAGCAACATAAGAAAGAAAACTGGGGAAGGGGAAGAAACAAAAACAGGAGTAGAGGGATGATAGATAGCAAAACATGGAAGGCTATGGTTACAAATGCCCACAGCCTGGAGAAATAAAATCCCCAACCTGGAGGGCTTGCTGGTAGAGGCAGACCTGGACTTAGCAGTAATAAGAGAGACTTGCTACACGCTAATCGTGGATGGGATATAAATGTACCAGGTTATGCTCTGTTCAGGAGGGATAGGCAGAGCATAAAAGGGGGCCCTGTACGTCAGAGAAGGTATAAAGGCAACAGAGGTACAGGGTAGATGGGGGAGGCCAAAGCACAGTGGGTCACCCTTGAGCCTGGTAATAGCACAGCAATCCATACAGGGTGATCTACAGGCCACCAGCACAGGGGAGGAGGTGGATAGGGAGCTAGTGGATGAAATGCATGAGATGGCAAGAAAAGGGGAAGCTGTGCTGCTGGGTGATTTCAATATGCCAGATGTGGATTGGACCACCCTGCCAGCTGCTTTAACCAGGAGCCGAGACATACAACATTTCCTGCAGGAGGCAGGCCTCAGGCAGCTGGTGCTTGATCCCACCAGGGAAAGGGTGATTCTGGACCTAGTACTGACCAGTGGTGTCAGAATCACAGAATTCCAAGGAAAAGGTCAACTAGGGTCCAGCGACCACCACATACTGTGGTTTAACAAGGAGACAGAGACACAGTCAAGTCACGTGAAGACAAGGGTCTTAGATTTCAGAAGGGCAGACTTCGCTAAGATGGGGAGATGTATCAAAGAAGCCCTGGCAAGGAGGGAGGTAGAAGGGTGAGTTGAGGAGCAATGGGAACACCTAACAGGAGCCAAAGAGGAGATAATGAACCAGTGCATCAGGTTGGTAAACAAAGGCAAGAGAAGGAGAAAACCACTATGATTCTCGAAAGATGTAGCAGACAAAGTAAGGGCCAAAAGTGTGGGTTTCAAGAAATATAAGGAGACTCAAAAGGAGGAGAATAGGGAGGTGTATCTAAAGTGTCTAAGGAAAGCAGGGAAGGCTGTTAGGAGTGCAAAGGCACAGACTGAGGAAAGATTAGTGCAGACAGTGAAGAAAGGTGACAAGACATTCTATAGGTACATAAGCAAAATAAGAAAAGCTGGGGGGGGTGTAAAGCTCAATGGGGATGAAGGGGAGTGTGAGGAGGGAGACCAGGAAAAGGCAAAAATACTGAATAAATAATTTTATTCAGTATTCACTGAAGAGGGGGAGGGTCAGGGACCACAGTCGAGCAACAGATACAAAGGGGGAGGAGATGAACACCAGTCCATTTACTGTGGAGAGAGTACTGGAGGAGCTCGCAAACTGAAGGTGGACAAAGGAATGGGGCCAGATGGCATACAGCTGAGGATATTAAGGGAGATGCAGAGGGAGCTAGCAGTGCCTCTGGCAGTCATGTTCACTGAGTCACTCAACACAGGAGTGGTTCTAGAGGACTGGAGGAGGTCACATGTAATCCCTCTTCACAAAAGTGGTAACAGGGAGGAGGCAGGGAACTATAGGCCGGTCAGCCTCACCTCAGTAGTGGGTAAGATCATGGAGGCACTGCTTAAAGAAAGAATAGTGGGACACTTGAAACCCAATGGTGCCCAAGATCCAAGGCAACATGGATTCACAGCAGGAAGGTCGTGTCTAATGAATCTGATAGATTTTTTTTGACTGGGTTGTTACACAAGGTCCCTGCACCCTTATTGGTACCCCCAGAGGTACACCATAGACAGCTAGTGCCTAGGCATATGTTATACTAACATATAAGGCTTACGGCATCTACCATACAAGAGTAGATGTCAGGATATGTATGCATATTATTGTAATACATTTTGCTTTCTAATACATATATATATTCTATGTATTTTCAGTGTATTTCTTACTCATAAGATGTTAGGACATTTGTGTCCTTGGAATGATTATATATATAAGTTGGCATTGCCACCTTTTGGTGATTTGTACTACTACACTGATTTGTGTAAGACTCTATACACTGTACTCTTTTATTTTACAAACTGATGACTACTACAAAATTGTATAATGTTATCTTGGACCGTGGAGCCACCTCTAATTTAGCCAATAGGACTCATCTCTGTAACTAGAAATGTTTCTGTCTTACAGTAACCATAGTAATTATCATAGGTATATAATGTGAGACACTGAGTCTTATACCTCGGAGACCCCAAGAGACAGGGAGAAACCTCGAGGTATAGGGAACACTTAGCATTGGCTCCTGGTTCGTATTGGTAAGAACTGCTTAGGGCAACTGTGATTTATGCTTTTGGTAGTAATAAACAAGTGTATTACTCTTATGTAACGTGTTTGTGATTTCTTACATTCCCAATATTGCCAAGAACCTGAGAGTGAGGTTTAGACCTCCTGACAATTGGCGACCGCGTGCAGGTAGTATTTGGTGTTTGTGAACTTTCACTTGTTGCTTAAAACTTTTCCCTTCCCAACGGGGACTGTAGGTGTGCATTTCCTCAGCACCTCTCCTGTTTTCATACCACTTTCTAGTCACTTGCAAAGTCTGGCTAGTCCTCTTGGGTGTGGTCGATGCCGACTCAACCCACTCCACAGCAGCTTTGAATTGCAAGCCTATGAAGTATATAGTAGCCCGACTGTGTAAAATGTTCCTGCTGTGGATCGATACACAGCACGGCACCTTTTTCACAGTTTGGTTTTTCATTCCCTCCCACACAATGGCCACCGTATCAAATATCTGCGCAGAACTGAGACTCGGTGTCTCAAACTTCCTTGCCTCCCATGGAGGCTGGACTGACTTCGCTTGGGACACAAGTCAATATGACAACCCTATACTGGGGATCTCAACCCAGTACTGTGAGACAAGACAAACAGCCAATAAGCATCATGCCAAAGGGCTGTTGGTCATGGCTCTCTATGCTGCTCTGGAAGCCTCTGAAGCAAGTTTTTGAGCCCTTGATCTACAGATCTTGTCTCTTAAGCAAGAGATGGGTTTGCAGGAAACGGAGTGTATTAGACTACAGCAGAATTTGGTGTCTGAACTTCAAACACTGCGCAATGAAAAGGATTCACTTTTGCATCATTAAGTACAGGCTGGACAGCAAGAAATTTGTATGCTGAAGCAGGAGTGTGAAAGTTTGACAGGATAAGGGGCAGTTTTTGAACATGAATTACTTGCTAAGTAGAGCAAATGAACAGTTGAGTGAGGATATGGGAGAGCTACAGGACGAGATAAACCAGGTACGTAATGACTTAGAAGTGGCTACTAGGGGCAATCATGAATTGAGCGCCACGTAAAAAGTGTTGCAGAAACAAATGCAAGATGAGGTTGATGTGAATGTTGCAAATGTAAGTCATGCAGAATGTGAATCCAAGATGGCGAAACTGCGCCATCAGCGGGAGGTTCTGGCTGGCCATGTTAAGGCGATGGGAGGCGTAGCCCCTGCCTTAACTATGTCATCTAAAGGGGAGGTCTCAGATGATGACGTTTCTCAGTACAACACCCAGTCACATCCCTCCTATGGCCCAGAAACCCCACCCAGCCATCCACAACATGGCAGGTCCCCATTCCACCCACACCATGTCATACATCGTCAACGTCATGACGCACATCATGGGAGACTCCAACATGGCGGCCCCCATGATGAGGGGGAGCAGACCCAGGCCTGGTCCTGACGGCACCACTGGTAGCCGTAATTAATGTAGAAGACAGGCAGGAGATAGAAACGATGATTGAGAATGCAATAGGTAGCGTGCCTATCTCTGAGAGAAAAAAACGGGCCACTAAAACCCAAATTAGGCAGCTTCTACCACAGCCCAGGCCACCCTGGACGGCACACAAGGCAACCTACCTCCGCCTGATTGGCCCAATAATCCCCTACAAATGGCCTACTCTGTTCAGCAGATAGCTGACAGTATTGGTCGGATAAGTCCGTCCGACAACCTCAGCTGCCACTTGGAAAAGATGCATTCCAAATGTGAGATGCTCAGTCTCACTGCAGACTATCAGGTCCAAATACTACGCCAAACCATTGAGCCTGGATTGTGGGCCAAACTCCCTGATGCCATCCTCCAGGACGGGAACGCCACCTTTGATGAAGTTGCAGCTGAACTCATTTCTGCACACAGCCCAGGTGTAGTAGGAGTGATGCTTGCATACCCTGTGAAACAGAATGCAAAGGAAAGTCCAGCGACTTACCACCAGAGACTTTGGATGGCCTACCGAGCAGGAAAGCAGCTTGCACAAGAAGCAGCAGATGTGGATCTTATTGAATACAAGACCCTGTTCCTTAGGAACATGATCCCTGCAGTAAGAGAAAAGGTAGAGCCAACCACTTATCTCACCATGGAAAGGTTTGCCAACATCCTTCGGAAAACCAAGAGAGTTTACCAACTCTATATCCATGAACTGGGCTCCAGTTCCAAGAAAGTAGCCGCCATGGAGCCTACTCAAGAGGCCGTGATGCACTACACGTTGGAAGGGCAGGCCCAACACAAACAGCCCCTCCCCGCAGACAACCAACACCACCAGCAGGCCCAACAACAACAACCACAACAACAGCAACAATGGGGTGGGAACCGGAACTATCATAAGAATAAGAAGCACAAGAATAAGGGTAAACAGCAACAGCAAAGACCAGGCCCTTCATATAGGGAGATAGTCGAAGAAAATTGGAAGTTTAGAGAACTCCTGGGGCAAGCGTGTTCTGTAGTGGATGCTGTTTCTGCTCAGTCCCTTGCAGCCATTCAACCAGGAACCCAGGCCCCAATGGGCCATGGTGACACCAGAAGTACAAGCCCTCAGGCCCATACAGGCCTGAACCCAGAAGCACCTCCCTATATAGCATCAGTGCAGCATGGTGAAGTGGTTCAAAGGAGCCAGGCCCAACCTCTCCATGCTTTCTCCAACGCAGATTGACAATTACAGGCCCCAATCTGGATTGTAAACAAGCTGGTCTCAGATACAAACGGAAGGCCCTGCACTGAGGCCGAGGTCGGGGGCCGCCTACTTACAGTGTTATTGGATACAGGCATGGCTGTGTCTGCATTACATGATGACCACCCGGACACATCTCCTTGGTCCACTGGACAAAGGACCAACATGTCAGAAGTAGATGGTACTAGGTTACCTGCATACGGCTCTCTACCTCTACCTGTAGAGTTGGGCCACTTGAAGGCCTCACACACCTTCCAACTGATGATATTGCATGATCATCCTAGTATCATTGGAATTGACTTCCTGGCACTCAGAAAGGCATAGTTCATACTGTGGCCGAGGCTGTGTGGTAGACTTAGCTAACATGCTATTGATAAAGATTCAGGGCCAATATCACACCATCTTGATCCCTGACTCACACATTGTGGCAACAATATCTGCCAACAACAAGGAGTATAATGTCATAGATTTATTCAAGAACCATGAGCTTTTTCCAAAGCTCCTTCCCATCTTGCAATGGCATTTGGAAGCATTTGCGATCAACAAGCATGACTGTGGCAGAATGCACACTGTCATCAAAGTACCAGGTCCAGCACATGAGAGGCAAAGGCAATACCCTTTTCCGTCTGAGGCCTTGCCTTCTCTTAGAGAAATGATAAAATCACTCCTCAATCAAGGGGTAATCAGAACATGTGTTTCTACTGTCAACTCCCTAATGTGGCCCATGAAAAAACCTACAGGCTCCTGGAGACTTACTATTGACTACAGGAAACTGAACCAGGTCATCCCCAATTGTGCTCCAACTGTGGCCTCTGCACCTGATGTGCTATGACTTCTGACCCCTGACCTGAAATGGTTCAGTGCCCTGGATATTTCCAATGGTTTCTGGTCACTGCCATTGGCTCCCAAAAGTCAATATAAGTTCACCTTCACCTTTGAAGGTAGACAGTACACGTGGACCTGCTTACTACAGGGATTCCATAACAGCCCGTCCCTGTTCCATCTGTACATGATGGATGCTCTTGAGGGTTTCTCTACTCCCCAATGTCTCTTGCAGTATGTGGACGACCTGTTGTTGCCAACTGCCACACAGGAACAACACTTGGATCTCTTAGATGAACTACTGACTCTCATCCAGATAGCAGGCCTTAAATGCAACCCAGCAAAAGCACAACTATGCCAGAAAGAGGTACTCTTTCTGGGTCTAAAAAAAACTGACCAAGGCCATAGCCCTACCTGGAAGAAGATACAAGGATTGCAAGACTTGTCATTGCCTACCAGCGTGGCAACTCTTAGAAGGTTTCTAGGTACGGTAAACTATTCCAGAGATTTCATCTGTGATTTTGCTCAGAAGGCTGCTCCTCTGTATGAGCTACTGAAAAAGGACATTCCTTGGACTTGGGGTCCCATACACACCCAGGCAGTGATGTCACTGAAGCAGGCTCCAGCTCTGGTCAACCCCAATCCAGGCCTACCATTTCATCTGGAATGTGCCACCTCTGACATTGCCATGTCAGCAGTGCTGGCCAAGAAGGTTCACGATACTCTGAGACCCACTGCATATGCATCACAGCTCTTGACCCCAATGGAACAGAAGTACAGCCTTTGTGAAAGGAACCTTCTGGCCACCTACTGAGCTGTCAAGCACTTTCTGTATATCATTGGGTACTCTCCACTGGTTATTAACAACAACCACACCCCAACTACCTTTTCGGCTATCAGACAGAGTGAAGGATGGGTCATTCTCTAGTACCAGACTGACACACTGGTCACTTCTTCTCCAGGATAGAGACATACAGGTACACCCAACCAAAATTCCATCTATGCTGGCACATGGACTCCTTTCCCAAGGAGAACCCCATGACTGTACACTGCAACCACCTGATCTCCCAGATCCAGGTCCTTTCCTCCCTGCCACACCACAAATACTTGAAAACACCTCTTTGTGTCGTATTTTTACAGATGGTTCGGCCTCCTACTATCAGGGAGAACAAATTGCAGGGATGGCCATCTTAGTGATTTACCCTTATGGTAACACTGTTAAGATCTCTAAGCTTTGCAGTGTACTGTAGCATCCTCACAGTATGCCGAGATGGTAGCGGTGGCCTGTGCCCTCGAGTTCATATAGCATGGAACCGAGGATACCATCATATTTACAGACTCTAACTGGGTTTGTTGTTCTCTTACAGAATTTCTTCCGTTCTGGCAGAAGAACACCTTCCTCTCTTCTGATGGCAGCCCAGTGAAATACAAAGAACCGGTAATATACATACATTCACTGGCACAAAGGTTTGCACACAAACTCTATGTACATAAAGTCAAGGCTCATTCTTTACATGACCCCTACCATGCCTTCAATGATACCACATACACCCTTGCCAAGGAAGGTGCCCGAGGGGAGGACACATGGATGATGGATCATCCAGAGGCCAATGTGGCCGTACACATTGCAGCACTCAGGGAAAAAACCTGAACCCTTTTGGCCCTTGGACCTCTCAGCAGCCCAACATGCTGACACTGAACTCAAAGAAGTGTTCAAATTCCTTGATAAAGGTACTGAAGAAAAACTTCCCACACACAACCCCTACCGGAGGCATGAAGGTAAGTTACACTCGTCACCAGATGACAAGCTCATTTGGTACTAACCAAATGATTCCACCACCAAATTGTGGGTGGTCCCCAGACACCTTAGGTTTGAATTCTTGCACCGAGTGCATGATACACCCACTGGTGGACACCAGGGAGTGGAAAACACCCTCCAGAGGCTTAAGACCACCACCTGGTGGCCTGGTGTCACCAAAGATGTCAAACAGTACATAGATAACTGCCTTGTTTGTGCGAAAAACAACCCAATCCCCATCAAACAAAATGCCAAACTCCTACCACAAAGACACTCTGACCCTCGGCATGCCATACAGATTGATTTTATTGGTCCTCTGACCAGCACTAGCAGAAACAACAAGTATGCTCTTGTGGTAACTGATCTTTTCTTTAAGTGGCTTGAAGCTTTCCCCACTAAAACATGCACTGCTAAAACCACTGCCAAAATCCTAGTGGAGCAAATTTTCTCCAGGTGGGGCCTATCTCTTAAGGTAGACTCTGACAAAGGAACCAGTTTTACAGGTGAGTTGATAAAAGAATCCCTCGAGCTCCTCGGAGTTCAACAGAAGTTCCATATACCTTACCTTCCCCAGCCTTCAGGTCAAGTAGAGACAGCCAACAGGCAGATTAAGCAAATGCTTTCCAAATTCATTGAGGACAATCCCAAAACCTGGGATTCCTTATTGCCATTACTCCTTATGGCAATCAGGGGCACACCCTCAGCCACCACCCAGTTGACACCCTTCGAGGTAATGACTGGCAGACAGATGAGATTACCTGAACACCTATTGTTTGACCTGCACACCCCCACTGCAGACCGTGTGTCTGTAGACCAGTATGTGGAAAAACTCAGAAAAGACGTCATACACACACACTTGTATGTTGCTAATTGCATGGGCAAGGCCCAGCAACAATCCAAAATACAGTTCGACAAACATGCACAAGAAGTGGATTGGTAGGTTGGAAATCAGGTGATGGTCCTCCGATTCGCACATCCCACACATTCCTTCTCCAATAAGTGGGAAGGCCCTTACCCCATTATCAACAAGCTCAGTCCGGCAGTCTATCAAGTTAGACTCCTGCACAACAATAAACTGACTGACAAATGGTTACATGCAAACCAACTAAAACTGTATAAAGGAGTATAATTACTTTTCCTCACTCCATTGGGTGGAAAAGTACTAACCTACTAATGTTTGATTTTGCTTGTCAGATATATTCACAAGATGGCTATCTTGTTCCATTTTCTCCTCATCTCAGGAGTTATCCCCTGCATCCAAGGCACAGTACCAAACCTCCTACCACACCTTGATCCTCCAGCATCTGCTCCAGAGGTAGCATCCATCAAAATACTAGATAGTTTGATTACTGTCCAGGAAGGTTCTGATGCTTACCTCACTGCCTCGGTTGTTGCTCCTGATAAATCTACCCTACAAATTGAGTGGTAAACCACATTGCAAGGACAAATTGTCCCTGTGGCCAAACTCTCCAAGGGAACTTTCCAGGGTTGGCCTAATGCTAAATTATCCCCAAATGGTTGTCTGTCCTTGCTACAAACTGCTCTTAGACATTCTGGTTTATACAATATTATTGCTTTAATTGATCCCTCATATTGTAATTCATTGTCTAAGGACTCTGCTCAAAAATGTTGTGCTGTACACGACATGGCCTCTGCCGCCATGTTTCTTTCTGAGTTACCACCCACTGACAAACAGCTTTTGGAGTGTCCAAAGCACACCCATGGTCCTCGTAGCGGTCTAACAGCCACTGCTCTACCTGGTACACTGATTAACAATTTATGCGTATACCTGTGTTGTTCAATCTTACTTACTGGAATATGAAAGAATTTGGTAAGCATCACAATACTAATACTTCAGCATTTTATAGTACGTTATTGCTTGATAGTTTAGCAGCTTTTCAGATTCATACTCAAGACCCTATTACTGGGGTACATAGCACCGAACACAGAGACAACTTCAGGAGAAAACCAAATCCTGATGATCAAAGTCATAAATATAATACACGTGAAGTTGACAGTTCTGATGTTACTGGTGCAACAGGTACTATCACAGGTCTCTTTGGTACTGCTATGTCTATGTGGAATAAGGCAGACATTGCTGCTATCAAATCTCATTCTGCCAAATTTCAGACTGGTTTGGTAAATAATATACTACCCCCATTATTGCATGGTGTGGATGACCTTAGGAAGAAGGATACATTGTTTATAATATGCATGACATTGCTAAGGCATTTACAGACTCTAAAGAAAAGATTAATGCACTCATACAACAAAACAACAAAGAAGCAGATAAACAATACATTGCTAGAGAAATTCTATGCTCAGCTTATGCCTCATACATTATTACTACCATCAATAACCTCTTCTGTGAAATAGAATCTGGAAGAATCCCTGATATAATTCATGACAGATGTATTTCTAAACAGTATTGTCCACGATGTAAAACCCCTGGCTGCATTGCCATGTATATGCAACAATCTCTTACTATTCCTCTTTCTACAGCTAGAAATTTGGGTTTTGTGACCAGACACCCTAACACTGGTCCTTGTTTTACTTCTAAGAAATGTTCTATCAGAGATACAATGTTTGTTTCTTTTACTGTCTCTTTACCATGCTTTGATCCCACTACAGCTTTGTTCAACAAGCTAGCATCAGTCCATGGCATTGGGCACCTTGATGACGACATCTACAGAGAACACCTACACTTGCCTCCTCTACTGGTCTTCCATCCTTTCCTGGACACCTGGGCTACTCCGCACACAGACTGCTGTGCGAAGGAACAGTATATCTATTTGTGTCAATGTGATGTATTTGATGTTCTTAAACCTGTATGTGGTTATTCTCCTGACAGTATCAATTGGTCCTATTCCATGGACGATGACATCAGCACTAATGGCACAGATTATTCGGACTCAACATTGGCTCCAGATAAACTTTACCAGTCTTATCATGAGGAGGTTCATTGCCTGTCAACACAGATTTCCAAGACGACCTACACCTGCCCGGTACAGTTGCAAAAGTGGCGACCTCCCACTGTTAAAATGCAGTATAATTCTGATGGGGAGTACTGTGTGGTTACAAACTATAAAAGCTATACATACAGGACTGTGACATGTGCTATTGATAACCCTAATTTTTGTTTTGTTCCCCACCAAAAAGCTGTTATTGGACATACCATTATTACCCCTGTCTCCCTTATAGATGCGGACATCATTGATGATAACTCCGATTATCTGCTCACCCTTTCTGAATACTTACCATATTTTAAGGTACACGTAGATCCACTTTCACTTACATTAAAACCACTTTTAGAAAGAAAAGACACCCACCTCATCCACATAGACAATAATATTACTAAGGCTAATGAAGCTATCCTTTCATTGGTTAATGATGGTGATATGAATGATGCATTAACTAACACATGGTTAGAGATTACTGTTAAAGGTTTTGTTATTATACAAGCATTTTTGATCTTTTTCTTGGTTATTATGCTATGCTGCCTACGGCGCACACTGTGCCAACACCGTGAGCAGCTGGAGTTCCTTTACAAAGCTCACGCGTCGGGTTTGTAAATGGCCGCTGCTCCCTCACCTTTCCCTCAATTTACCTGTGTTGCCCTTGGAAGCAACAAGGGGGGGAATGTTACACGAGGTCCCTGCACCCTTATTGGTACCCTCAGAGGTACACCGTAGACAGCTACTGCTTAGGCATATGTTATGCTAACATATAGGACTTAGGGTATCTACCATACAAGAGTAGATGTCAGGATATGTATGCATATTATTGTAATACATTTTGCTTTCTAATACATATATATATATATATATATTCTATGTATTTTCTGTGTATGTCTTACTCGTAAGATGTTAGGACATCTGTGTCCTTGGAATGATTATATATATAAGTCGGCATTGCCAACTTTTGGTGATTTGTACTACTACACTGATTTGTGTAAGACTCTGTACACTGTACTCTTTTGTTTTACAAAATGATGACTACTACTACTGATGACTACTAAAAAATTGTATAATGTTATCTTGGACCGTGAAGCCACCTCTAATTTAGCCAATAGGGCTCATCTCTGTAACTAGAAATGTTTCTGTCTTACAGTAACCATACTAATTATCATAGGTATATATTGTGAGATACTGAGTCTTATACCTCAGAGACCCCAAGAGACATGGAGAAACCTCGAGGTATAGGGAACAATTAGCATTGGCTCCCAGCTCGTATCAGTAAGAACTGCTTAGGGCAACTGTGATTTATCCTTTTGGTAGTAGTAAACAAGTTTATTACTCTTATGAAACGTGTTTGTGATTTCTTACATTACCAATATTGCCAAGAACCTGAGAGTGAGGTTTAGACCTCCTGACAGGGTTATGAAAGAGGTAAACCAGGGTGGAGTGGCGGATGTTGCCTACCTCAGTTTCAGCAAGGCCTTTCACACCATCCCACATAAAAGGCTGGTTAGCAAGATGGGTAGTCTGGGCATGAACCACAAGGTGGTAAACTGGGTTAGAAGCTGGTTAATGGACAGGAGACAGAGGGTGGTGGTAAATGGGATCCAGTGCAGGGATAGGGCTGTGACCAGTGGGGTGCCTCAGAGATAAGTGCTTGGGCCAGTCCTGTTTAATGTGTTCATCAGTGATACAGTGGAAGGGTTGGAAGGAAAGCTCTGCCTGTTTGCAGGTGACACCAAGATCTGCAGCAGGGTTGATACTCTAGATGGGGTGGAGAAAATGGGGAGGGACCTGGGGAGGCTTGAAAAGTGGTCCAGGGTGTGGCAGCTGAGGTTCAATTCAAAGAAGTACAAAATAATGCACCTGGGATGAGGGAACCCTGGAAAGATCTACAGGATGGGGGGTAGTTGCTGATGGTCACCAAGGAAGAAAGGGATCTGGGGATTACCATTTCAGACAACCTAAAGGTATCTAAGCTGACTACAGAGGCAGCAGGGAGGTCCAGTGGCATGCTGGGGTGCATAGGCAGAAGTACCACTAGCAGAAGGAGGGAGGTGGTGATTCCATTGTATAAAACACTAGTGAGGCCTCACCTAGAGTATTGTGTACAATTCTGGAGGACGCATCTATGACATTGACAGGATGGAGGTGGTTCAGAGCAGGGTGACAAAGACTACACAGGGCTTTCACCAGAAAACATATAAGGCTAGATTAAAGGACCACAATATGTACTTTCTGGAGGAGAGGAGGAAGCAGAAGACATGATAGAAACCTTCAAGTACCTTAAAGGTATAAAAAGGTGCAGGGGGGCAACATCTTCCAATATAGGAGGAGTACAAGAATGAGGGGGCATGATATGAAATCAGAAGAAAATCAGTAGAAGAAAGGAGGTGATCCTGCCACTGTACAGGTCCCTGGTGAGACCCCACCTTGAGCACTGCATCCAGTTCTGGAGACCTCATCTCAGAAAGGACATAGATAGATTAGAGACAGTAAAGAGGAGGGCAACAAAAATGATACACAATCTCGATAAGTTGCCATATGAATGTAGGTTACAGGAACTCAGCATGTACTCCCTGGAACAACGCAGGGATAGAGGGGACATGATTGAGACATTCAAGTTTCTGAAGGATGTAAACAGAGTCTCCACCCAGGAGCTCTTTATGGTCAATAGCACCAGTAGGACAAGAGGACATGAGATGAAATTGAAGAGGGGAAGATTCAGGGGCAAATATGCAAAGGTTTTTCTTCACAGAGAGGGTGGTTGATCCATGGAATGGTCTACCGACTAGAGTCACTGACTCCAAAACAGTAGGGGAATTCAAAGCAGTTTGGGACAGACACAAGGGGATTGTCTCACACTAATCCTAAAGAAGGGGGGGGGCTCAGGGCAGACTAGATGGATCTTTGGTCTCCATCTGCCATCAATTTCTGTATTTCTATTTATTTAGTTATTTATTTATTTGTTTTTATTTGGAAATTCAGATACAACCTTTGAGTATACACTCTTTTACAAAGGTTCCACATCAATATGTAAAACAGCAGAGATGTAACAAAAACTTGACAGTTAACACAAAACATCAGACTGCTATGTAATACAGAATATAGATAAATAATACATTTGAGTAACCTAGACAACTGAAATTACACAGCGGGAAGAGATTCCCAATTAGCAACGTATGGCATAGTTGCCCCAAGGGGTCTACAAGCGCAGATTATCGAAAGGAGAAAGAAAGGGGAGTGTGCAACAGGGGTAGTTTAGAGAGAGAGAGAAAGAGAGGAGGACAGAGAGAGGGGGAGAGAGAGAGAGGATTGGGTGAAGGAGAATATTTAGGGGAGAGTGGTGGAAAGGGAGGTGTTGGGGGAGTATGGAGTGGAGGAAGTTGGAGGGAGCTAGAGGGGGGGTGGCAAGGGATGGCAGGTGGGGGTCCAGGGTAGGTAAAACAGAAGGAAAGCTCAGACAGATGGGGGGTATCCAGGTTGAGGATATGGACTCAGGTAAGGGAGTCAGAGGTGTTTAAGAGGGGGTATCCAGGTTGAAGATATGGATTCAGGTAAGGCAGTCACAGGCATTTGAGTTCAGCAGGTATTGCTTCAGTTCTCTTTTAAAGGACCAAACATTTGTTGTATTAAGAGCTGCATCAGGGATCTCATTTAGCCATAGTGGAACTCAGTACATGAAGGATCTTTGTCCTAGGGAAGTTCTACTAAATGGCACATCAAGCTGTGTTGTCACTGTTCTTCGTGTGTTGTATTTGGAGCTTGTATCCTTTACCAGGTATGCAATGCAGGTAGGGGTTAGGGAGAGCATGTCCTTTCTCCCTAGCAGGCAAGTTTGGTATCTGATTCTGGATTGAAGCGGTAGTATGTGGGCCAGACCATACAGGGTACAAGTGTACGTGAAGTGGTCAGCATTTAGCAATAGTCTGCAAGCCTTGTTAAGGGCAGTGGCAACCCTTCTGAGGGCCGTATCAGTGGCAACACCATAAACCACTAGTCCATAGTCGACCAGGGAGAGGACAGAGCTGGAGACTGAGAGCCGGAGGGCTTCAGCAGTTAGGCTTTTCTTGTGCCTAAACAGGATCCCTAATTTAGTGTACACAGCTTTCACCACCATGTCAATGTGCTGAACATACGAGAGGGTATCATCCACAATGACACCCAGGTACTTGAAGGAGTGAACCTGTTCCAGTGGGGCAGTCAGGTGATTTGTGATTGTTAGTTCTGGGCATCTCCTTTTTAGTTGGGGGCTAGAGAGGAGCATCATCTTGTTTTTTTTGTAGTTTAGTAGCAATCTTTGGGAGTAGAACCAGATCTCCAGTTGCTGGAAGGATGACTGTAGCTCAGCCTGTAGATGCTGTATGCGAGAGTCACAGCTAAGTAGGACAGCATCACTGGTGTATAGAATGACTTTGCTAGTGCAGGCATCGGGTAGGTCATTCAGGAACATGCTGAAGAGCAGTGGACCAAGGATGGACCCTTGAGGCATCCCTAGTGAGACTTCCTTGGATGCAGATATGGAGTAACCTATCTTGACCCTTTGAGACCAGGAGGTTAGGTAGTCCTGGAACCATAGAGTGGCATCTGGGGAAACACCAAGGGCATGAAGTTGAGACAAGAGGAGTGGGTGGCAGACTGTGTTGAATGCCTTTGTTTGGTCAATGAAGATGAACCCAACCAGTTTTCTCTCATCCAATGCCTTATGGACATACTCAGTGAAATCCGCCAGTGCAGTGTCCATGCTGTGGAGTTTCCTAAAGCCGTGCTGCTGGGGACATTGCAGCTGGTATTTATGAATATAGTCAGAAACTTGGTCTGACACAATCCTTTCCAGTGCTTTAGAAAGGGGGAGAGGATAAAATTGGGCCTGTAGTTTGCGATCAGTGACCTATCACCTCCCTTATGCACTGGGGTCACCAGCGCTTGTTTCCAAGGAGAAGGGAATTTGACAGGCTGGAGGGATTTACTGAAAATCATAGTGATGGAAGCGATGACTTCATTGATTGCCAGCACCAGCAGTTTCATGTCAATGTTGCCAGACCACATTTGGGTTTCCCCAGGACCTTTTTAACATAACCCAGTGCTTCTTTGACAGTGACTCTCTTGAAGTAAAATTGAGTGTGTGAGTTGATGTCCTGTGGGTGTCTATTATCAGCTTTGATAGGCTTGAGGTATTCAGCTGGTAGAACAGAGCTAAGATCAGCTTTCCTGAGAATTCTGCTGTTCACAAAGACAGGTGGCACTTTTTTGAATTCATTGGACCACAGACAGGTGATAGGGGAGTGGTCGCTTAGCGAATCCGGTAGTACCAAGACATCAATAGTCCTGTCAGGTGAGCTTGCAAGAAGCCAGTCCAGAAGCATGTGCTTACCAGTCTTATGGTTCATTCTAGTGGGCTCCGTGACTAATTGCTTGAGGAGGGAGCTGGTTATGGTATCCTTCTGGTTGGTCGATTCATTACTGAGCCAACTGATGTTGAGGTCCCCAGTCACGATGAGCTCACAGGTGTTGTTAACACCAGCCAAGGACCCTAGTAGTTTAATTGGACCATCTTTGGCCATTTTCGGCAGGAGTTAGATGCATGCAATGACCAGAGATGTTTTATGTTCACCAAAAATTATTCTAACTGCAAGGAGCTCATGGTAAACGCTGCAGGTTGTGATAGGGAGCACAACGCCTTGTAGGGTGTTCCATAAATAAATTAAGACAGCTGCCACCTCTTTTCCCATTCCTATCACATCTAAAAGTATTGTAACCTGGAAGCATTACCTCATTATCCCTGACCTGGGTGGATAGCCAGGTCTCAGTCAGGTAAAGTATATCAGGGTTATGTAGGGTGACCCACAGCTGCAGTTGAGGCATCTTTGGAATTAGGTTGCAGATATTCATCGTAGCAAGTTTCAAGCCATTTCCCTTTGGCCCGGTATACCCTGGCCCACTCATGGGGATAGGTTGCATTCCTGATGTAGTAATATTAAACCATGCAGATAGCTATGTTCAGGGATATGTAATATAGTAATCTTGTCCAAGGTGCCAGGAGTCAAATGACAAAAAATAATCAAATCCACAGGAAATGGTGAACTACTAAGTAAACTGTTGTTACTGTAGATCAAAGACACAGAATGTGTTAAATTCCTGAAGGTGATGAACACTGGCCTGGGCATATGTAGGATGTAAAATCCTTTGTTAGTGTCTTCCCTTTGTTCTCCAAAATGGTTGTGACTAGACCACAAAGACAAGCACAGATCCTTTAGGAATAAGTCAGACGGAAATGTGGATTCAATGCAGTACTCCACAACTCAGAGCTTATATAACAGATTTACTGACCTTATTTTTGCTTTTGATGGCTTCCAAAAAAGTTGATTTATGATGAGAATGCTAATATCTGGTGGTGATGTTTTACAGTTTCTTAGTCCAGGAAACGTACATAGATGTCATGTCCAAGAATGGTCCAGTTCCTCCAAGCAGAAACACATGAAAATCCACAAAAACTAAACTACTGGCAGAGACAAACACAGACAGCCAGCCACATGTTCTATGACATCCCAGTCATGGTTCTCCATGTACCATGTTTCTGTGACTACCACAATATCCAGGTGTCCCTTTTCCATCAAGGCTACTAATTCAGGAAGCTTGTTACCCAGACTATAGGCATTGGTACTCATCACCCATCCCTGCCCTTACTGCCTTTGCCTGTTTCTCCATTTACTGCTGTCCTGCTCCCTATCAACCTGTCTACCTTGGTGTTTACCTCACTAACTACCCTGTTTTGTGGGGAAGGCTGGGAATTCCCTGCTTCTTATCAGTTCCTCCCCCCCCCCAGGCTAGTTTAAAAAGCTTGCCAAGCTTGCCAATGAAGCATTTAAATCTATCACCTAGGAGCCTGGTTCCCCTCCCAGACAGCTGCTGACCATCATGCCAGTATAGGCCTGTATCCCTCCAGGTGGAACCCCAGTCCCCTCCCAGACAGTTGCAGACCATCATGCCAGTATAGGCCTGTATCCCTCCAGGTGGAACCTCAGTCCCCTCCCAGACAGCTGCAGACCATCATGCCAGTATAGGCCTGTATCCCTCCAGGTGGAACCCTAGTCCCCTCCCAGACAGCTGCAGACCATCATGCCAGTATAGGCCTGTATCCCTCCAGGTGGAACTCCAGTTCCCAATGAAGCCAAAACCCTGTGCTCTGCACCACTTTTTCAACCATTCATTGAATTGCATAGTGCGGAGTACCCTAGACTCACCTATGCCATAGACAGGCAGCACCTCCGAGAAGGTTACCATGCGTGCTACTTGTCTAAGGCCCCTCCCCAACTCCACAAATTCCTCCTGCACTGCTCTGAGCCCATGCTCAGTTAGGTCATGTGTCCCAAGGTGGACAATGACATCCAGCTCCCTCTCCCATGCAGCTGCTCTTGTGATCCTAAGGATTTGCTTCCTGTCCCTCTAAACCATGGGATGCCACCACCACCACCATACTCCATGTACATGCCCTGCTAGTGGAAATGCTCCCACTTTCCACTAGGAGCCACCAAAACTGTGGGATGCACATCCCACCCTCCCCAGAAGAGGAGACCAGTCCATTGGATGCTCAGTCCTCTCCTCTCCTCCTTAGCTGACCCCCGATGACCCAAGTCCACTCCCGAACATGGGATGCCAATGTGGTGCAAGGTAAGGCTGGTACCTCAACCCTCAGTGCCACCTGACTGGCTAAGAACTAATAGAAATTACTATTGTCCAACTCCAAAGTGTAAAAGCATATGATGTGGGGAGGGGTACAAAATATTTCCCTTACACATCCAGTAATGGATGGCAGTACAGCACAGTGGTTTAAGGCTCTGAGCTGCAAACCTGGAGACCTGGGTTTGAATCCTGCAGCCCCCACTTGCATACTGTGTGACCCTGAGCAAGTCACTTAACTTCCTTGTGCTCCCAGGTTGCACCTGTCAACAAGCTTTCAGCTTAGTGTGTCTCTCCTGGTAAAAAAATAAATAAATAAAATGGTCCAGTGATGCCTCATGCCAGCTGAGCAAATGCTAGGGTCTATAAATTAGCCACTGGATAAAATGCACCCAATGTTTTAGCCACTTGTGAATTGAATTAGCCACTCTACAAACATGGTCTGATGTTGCTTTACTGTTTCTGTGACCCAAACATCCTGGAGTTTGCCACTGTTTGGTGCCAGAATTGGAGTAACACATATCATGTTGTCAGTGTCAGTGGCTCAGTAGGTAGCACACTCACCTCTGAGGCCGGGAGATCAGAGGGCTGTGGGTTCAGTTCCCACATCTGGTACATGGGTTAATATCCCAGTACTGACACTGTAGTGCAGCATGAGAGGGGTGCTGCACTTCTGAGGTGCCGTCTTTCGTATGAGACGTTAAACCGAGGTCCCATCTGCCTGGATTGGTGGTAGTTCAGGTGGATGTTAAAGATCCCATGGCACTTATCGAAAAGAGTAGGGGAATATCCCCAGTGTCCTGGCCAAATTTCCCTCATTCACTAAAAAAATACCACCAACAGCTTAATCCGGTTCAAGGTCAGTTGGCATTCATCTGTATCCCCCTTCCCCAGGTCGTGCCTGAAAATAGGCAGGATTTGTCTAGTGCACTTACCCGGTCAACAAAACCTAAATAAAAATAAATAAATAAATGTTTTCAAGGGGCTGGCAGCATAGCCTAGAGGTTAGAGTAATTAGCTGTGAATGAGCTTGGTACATCCAGCAGACCTGGGTTTGATTCCCATAACCTCCACTTGCATACTGTGTGACTCTGAGCAAGTCACTTAATCACCCCAGTGCTGCCCTGAAACCATGCACTTGTGCCCAGTGGGCCTTCCTGATTATCAAAAAAGAATAGAATGAAGGGGCAGTGAGTGAACTTGCACTCTCTAGCAGGCTTTGCTCATGATTTTTGTGAAGACAGAAAAAAAAAGATCCTGACATGTGGGTTCAGAGGTTTGTTTCTAACTGGTTGGTGGTGACTCCCTGAGCTTTTGTTTCACATATGCAGAACTGCTATTTAGTCATATAGGATATGAGTTTCAGACAGGCATATTGGGTACACTGACATCATTAGGGCAACAGTGCCCTGTGTGCAAGGTGGTGCTGTGTTTCAGGTTACAGTTTGACTAATGAACACTAATTGTAGACTGCACATGTTTAAACAGTGTGAGTCTAAATATTCACACATAATATTGACAAATGAACACACAGAGTTATGTGTTTTACATACTTCTAATTAATATGCTTCATCTAGCACACACACACTTTCTGTGGCTTCAGTGAGGTTTAGAACATCTGAGGAGTCAGTTCATAGCATTCCATTCTGTGACCTTTGACTTACTAGTCTCAGGGATGTTTGCTAATCTCTGGTTGTATTTCTTGACTAATGACTAATCAGTCACACTCATATTTTAAATGTTTTTTTCTCTAGGTTATTTAAAATCTCTCTTAAAGAGCCACTGACGCCAAAAGTGCTACACTGCAGAATCCAAATAATCATACTCCCAGTATATCTCATACCAAACACTAGATTTTTACATTACTTGGTTTTAAAGTTATTAGCCATTTTGTAACTTTGATTGCACTACCTGTGCAATAAAAGCAGGTGTCAGTAAAGAGCTGCTGATGATGTCGTGTAGGGAGTTCAAAGTCTAGTAGAGGCTGTCAGCAAGCTTATAAGACCCATTTCTCCAAAGTTGTAAAGATCATGTGCAATGGTTTTCACAAGAAAAAAAGACAGCACCAGTCAGTAAACATTGCTATAAATACTATATATTTTCCAGGTTTTATAACAAAGTTGATAAAATTGTATTATTTAATGCTTTTTTGTGTGGCCCATTTCATCAGGGTTGCTGGATACTAAGTCTGCATGCCTCCAGACTGCTGAAGCCAGTTAGAGTACTAATTTTACTGCTGTTTGTCATTGTCTGCTTTACAATATGTTTTAATAGGGGCCTTATATGTTTTAATTTCTACTAGGGGTGGAAGTGTTAGCTCTGGTAAAATGATCATTGTAATTTAGAGTAGAACATAGATGAGTCTGCCCCACTCCCATTAAGAAGTAGATGGATAATTGTTTTAAATTGCCATTCTTAGAAGTTGCCTCAATTGACTGATTGGTATGAGTGAGCTCAGCCTTTCATCAGAAACGTATTCAGTCTGCAAACCTCACAGTGCACTATGATCCAGCATTCAGCAAAAGGACCTCAATAAAAAAGCATCCAGACAAAATATTGTCAGTTTTGTTACAAATCCTGAAACACAAAGTTTTAAAGCAATGTTTACTAACTCATGCTGTCTATTTTATTTATGAAAACCATTGCACATGATCTTTACAGCTTTAAAGAAACAGGTCCTATAAGCTTGCTAACATGGAAGAATAAACTGTAAGGTCCCTAGATGACAACAGCAGCAGCTCTTCAGTGGAACAAGCTTTCTGTGAACAGGTAGTGAAATTAGGGTTACAAAATGGCTAATAACTTTAAAATGAAGTAACACAGAAATCTACTTTTTGATATGAGATTTACTGTGGATATGCTTGTTCTAATTCTGCAATGTAGCATTTTTGGCCAGATGGCGTCAGCAGCTCTTTAAAAATGATGTGCAAATTAAGATTGAAATACATGTACTGATACTGTGACCATTATTCCCCATCAAAACTTAAAAACATTGTCAGAGTGAAAGAAAAAATACAAACCACTGCATGATAGCATAGTTACAGATGACAGCCTTGATCTCCTCCAGTGATAACAACACTTCATTCTGTGTTGATCTGAGAAATCTGAACCTCATTCCTCACTGGGAAACACTAACAGAGAAAAAGTAATGAAATAAACAGACTGCTGAGCAGAGGGATTGCTATAAAACTCCAATAAAAAAGAAGTATTTTAGACATTTGGTGAGCTCCTTATTTCTACTGTCCTAGCAAAACATCTGCAGAGTTCTGCACTGCAGCCATAAAATGGAAAAAAATACTATTTCATTAGTTAGATTTACTAAGAAGACTATCTAGAAAAACTTTAGAATTTTGAATCAAGAATGCAAATCCTTTATTAGTCATTCAGGAAGACCAAGAGAGAGGTGGATAGGGAAAATTACCTAAGGTTGGCTAGTGAGGCAAGTAAGGAAGTCCAGTGAGCAAAGGCACAGGAGGAGCTGCAGATAGCTGAAGGAATTAAGAAGGGGGAGAAGGCTTTCGTTCACTATATAAGTGAGAAAAGAGGCAAGAAGGAAGGGATTGTTAGACTTAAGAAAAGGGAGGAGTGGGTGGAGGATAATGGGGGCAAAACAGAGATACTAAATTAATACTTCTGTTCTGTCTTCACCAGGGAGAAGGACAGATCAGTGCCTTCAGGAGAGAAAAGAAGAGATGTAGTGATAGAGGAGGATAGAGTGAGGGAGTTGCTGCTGGCATTTAATGTGGACAAATCACCAGGCCCGGACACAGCACATCCAAGGGTACTAAGGGAACTGGCTGAGGAGCTGGCTGGGCCACTGGCAGACCTATTTAATAGTTCACTAGTGTCAGGCATGGTACTGCAAGACTGGAGAACAGCACATGTAGTGTCCCTCCACAAAAGTGGTCCTAATGATGACCCAGGGAATTACAGACCAGTCAGTCTGACCTCCATTGTGGGCAAGCTCATGGAGACCATACTAAAGGAAAGGTTGGTGGACTATCTAGAGGAGTATGGTCTCCAGGATGCGAGGTGGCATGGGTTCATGGCGGGGAGATCGTGTCAAACAAATCTGATTGACTTCTTTGACAGTGTCACTAAGACAGTAGACAGGGGCCAAGTGGTAAACATCCTCTATCTTGATTTCAGCAAGGCCTTTGACTCTATGCCCCACAAAAGGTTGATCAGGAAGTTGGTGGATCTTGGGGTTGGAGAAAAGATGGCCAG
The DNA here is from genome assembly GCA_016271365.2 of Neoceratodus forsteri. NCBI lineage: Eukaryota > Metazoa > Chordata > Ceratodontiformes > Ceratodontidae > Neoceratodus > Neoceratodus forsteri. Next base: position 796,180,117 of record CM057459.1, on the reverse strand, counting down.
ATGGGTGGAAAACTGGCTGAGCCACAGATCCCAGAAGGTGGTTGTGGGGAGGAGAGTTATCTGGCACCAGAGAGGTAACCAATGGGGTCCCACAGGGCTCTGTGCTGGGGCTATTGTTGTTCAGTGTCTTCTTCAATGACATTGGGGACGGCATTAAGGGCAAAATTTGCCTATTCGTGGATGACACCAAACTCTGCAGGAGAGTGGACACAGCTGAAGGGATACAGGACCTACAGGATGATCTGGAAAAGCTGTGGAGGTGGTCCAGAATCTGGTAGCTTGGCTTCAATGCCAAGAAATGCAAAGTTATGCATATTGGAGCCAAGAATCCCAGGACAAAGTACTACCTGGGTGGAGTCCAAATATCTGCATCGGAGGAGAAGGACCTGGGAGTGATGATCACTAGTGACCTGAAGCACTCCACACAGTGCAAGAAAGCAGAAGCAAAGGCAAACAAGATGCTGGGATGCATATCCAGGGGATCAGTAGTAGGAGACAGGAGGTTATGCTGCCCTTGTACAGGTCCTTGGTAAGGCCTCATCTAGAGTATGGAGTTCAGTACTGGTGCCCACACCTCAAAAAGGACATTAACCTGCTGGAGAAGGTCCAGAGGAGGTCTACAAAGATCATAGTGGGTCAGCAGGGTAAGGCATACAGGGAGAGGTTGAGGGCACTGAATATGTACTCCCTGGAAGACAGGAGAGAGAAAGGGGACATGATTGGGACCTTCAAGTACTTGAAAGGGATATATAAGGTGGATATGGAGAGTCTCTTTAAGCTGAGTGGCAACCATAACATGAGGGGGCACAGTCTTAAGCTGGAGGGTGGGAGGTTTAGGATGGAGGTCAGGAAGCACTTCTTCACAAAGATGGTGGTGGACACGTAGAATGCGTTGCCAGAAGAGGTGATCTCATTGAAGACAGTGGGCAGCTTTAAGAGAGACTGAGATAGGCATAAAGGGCTGGTAAGGAACATGGGTAGGAAGGATGGGAGGCATGGGGAGGGAGGGCAGGGACAGTAGCTCAAGCTGTGGACCCTTCAGTATGAGCAGACTAGATAGACCAAATGGCCTTCTTCTGCTGTCTTCCTTCTATGTTCATATGTTAGCAAGCTAAGTAAGACAGTCATCTTGTCTGCTGGAAGCCTGCTGGAACTTGTTTGTATTTTCAGGTTTGAGTTTTATATTTTGCTCCTCTTCTGTTGCCATACTTGTAGTTTTTATCTTGTAGTGTGTGTGTGTGTGTGTGTGTGTGTGTTTTGTTTTGCTTTTTCATCAACAATAATATATCAAAATTCTGAATCAGCTAGCAACATTAGTACAATACATTACTTTTGTTATCTAAATCCAAATACAGCAATCATCACAACAGAGTAGAAGATTACTTTACCAAAACTGAAAAGCAATAGAAAGAAAATACATTAACTAGCTTAAATCCCAACAAGGTTCACATTAGTGAAATGAATGCATTAGTTTAGTTTAAAGCAAAGAATCAAATTCTTCCCTGTGGAATTGTTTTCTGTAGTGAATTCCAGATATCTCAATATCCCTTAATCCGTTTCCTGGTAAGGTAGTTTTTTTCCCCTCTAAACACATACATTCCAATAGTAAGTTTTTTCTATAATTCATAAGACCAGGCCTATACATCCTTCCAGCAGCAAGGAGTGCATCTCCTAACATTTAATAAGGCTATTTGTACCAAGTTTAATTCAGATCCTTCTAGGAGTCTTTGACAAATTGTTGTGCATAAAGCATGATAATTAAACAAATACTTACATTTGTGCAGCTCATAACTCAACTATAGCCAAGCAGCTACTGAAACACTGCGCTCGCCCCTAAAATTGCACTTTGGCGATGAAAGTAGGGTACAGGGCTGCAGTTGCGCTGTATATAGAGTAATGACATCAGGGGAGAGGGCCCTCTAAACAAACATATGGTATATTTGCTTCCATTTATACATGTATGGAGCTAATATATAATCTATATTACAGCTATACATGTATAAGTGGAAGAAAAGAAATGGCATGCATGTTAAAAAATCCTCCTCCCTGATTTCATTATTCTATATGTACCGCACCTGCAGCCCCATCCCCTACTTCAGGTCACCAAAGTGCAACTTTTAGGGGCAGGTTTGCAGTGCTTGGTGGCTGCTTGGCTTGTAGTCAGAAGTCAGAATACAAACATAAGTAGTTTTTTAATTACTGCATAAAAAAAAATTCCATGCTGACTCGGTGGCGCTGAGGGTTGAGGCACTGGATGCCACACCTTGCACCACGTCAGCAACCCGGGTTCGAGAATGGACCCAGGTCATCAGGGGTCAGCTGGGGAAAAGGATTGAGCATCCCAATGGATGCTCTCCTCCTCTGGGGGGATGATCCGAGCAGTGCTAGCACCCGTTGCCCCACTGCCAGTTGAAGCACGGGCAGTGGGGCACATTGCTCTCATGAGTCAAGAAGGGGAGGATGCTATCAGGTGCTTGACTGTGATGTGCATCAGCATGTCATTAGACTGGACATCTGTCCTTCACACCGGCACCCTCTAGGGGTTGGGAAGCAAAAATAACTGGAGAAAAACCAGAAGAAAACTCCCGGGCATCCAGCAACATGATGCCAGGATCCCGGTCCACTGGGACCCAGCCGAAGAGAACCGGGGAAGGCAGTAGGTACCCCTGGAAGCTGGAGCCAGGAACAGGTTAAAAAAATTTCCATTTTGGGCTAAATTAGCTCCTCAGGCAGGCAACTCCTTAGTATAAATTTCCTGCCCGATACTGGAAATTGTGTCCGTTGCTCTTTAAATACTGGTTGGAAATTATGTCCATACAAGGGAGTTAACGTACTAAAGACATTTGTGATCCCAAGCATACGCATAACTTTTCTCCACACTAATACTGAATTCTATCCAAATATATTTCCATTACCTAGCAAAGTGTTGCTATTTAGGTTCTGAAAATGGAATGCACTGATTTCTGTATATTGAGTTTGATGTGTTTCAAAAAAATACCTGGGGAAGGTGGGATTTTCTAAAGAACTCTTGTAATGGGTCCAATATAGCAACCCAGAGGTAAATCTGAAAATATGGTAATTTTAATCCCAGTTTATTATACCTCAAAAAGAGTTTTTCTCTTTTAAGCCTGGGTAAACTGCCTTTCCATATAAATTTAACTGTGATTTTATCTACAGTAGAGTAGAAAAAATTTCTTTTAGAATTACAATTGGGAGGTCCTGAAAAATATACAAAAACCTCCAGAGGATGTTCATTTTTACTACCTGGATATGCCTCAACAATGTTAATGGAAGTCCCTTCCATTTTTCAAGGTCCTGACCAACAGCCTTTAAAACACTATCTAAATTAAATCAGTAGATTGTCAGAATTGTTGATTGGATTCCTAAATATGAAATTCTATGCTTTTTCAAAGTTGCATGGAAGTTTTCTATGTTTATTGTACATATTCTGGTAGTACTGACAATGCCTCTGACTTTTCCAGTTTACTAAATATCCTGACTGTAACTCATATTTATTTACCATATTAAGTATAACTTCAAGTTCTTTTTCTGGGTTTTTTAAATATAACAAACTATTATCAGCAAATAATGAACTCTTCAAAAATGTGTTTTTATTGAATTCAGAACCTTGGATTGGAGATGATTTCTGATGGCACTGGCCAAAGGTTCTATAGCCAAGGTAAAAAGTAGTATTGAAAGGTGGCACCCTAGCATAGTGACCCTAAACAGAGAAAACAAAGGGGATATAGTGCTGTTGGTCAGGACCCTTGCTTTGGGGGTGTTATAAATAGCTGTAATTCAGGAGTAAAACTTATTACCTACATTGATAGTTTTAAGTATGGCAAATAGATAAGGCCATTTCACTCTAGTGAAGGTCTTCTCTGTGTCCAGGGACACTACCATAGCATTATGATCCATTATTGAATGTAATATGTTCAGTGCATGTCGATATTGTTATGACCCATCCTTCCATTGACAAAGTCCATCTGGTCTTCTCTAGTCAGGGATAGTAGTACCAGTTCCAGACTTGCTGCCAATATTTTTGTAAAGATCTTATACATTCTGTTAAGCTGTGAAAATAAGTGGGATGAGATGCATAGAGCTTTATCCTTACCTTTTTGTGGGATAACCAAAACTAAGGCTTCATCAAAGGAAGGAGGGAGCACTCTGTGGATTGAGTTAAATCACACAGCTAGGTATGACCAGTTTTCTAAATGTCTCATAAAAATCTATAGCAGTACTATCCAATCCTGGTGCCTTTCCAGACTTAAGTGCTTTATAGATTTATTGTCTTCTATACAATTGATTGGTTTACTGTATCTAAATATTTCTGCAGAATTAAATTTAAACTAGGTATATTTTGAAATGTTTTATTACACAGAGGAGTACCCTTTGTTTGATATAATTGTGTCTAGCAAGGAGTAAATTCTGAATTGATATCTAATTCAACAGTAATAACTTGACCTTGAATAATATCTGTTTTTATTTCTGTTATTGGTCTTTCTGCCTTTTCTTTTTGAAGTAAATATGCAAAGAGCATTCCACTGTGGTCTGCTTGAGAGTATAATTTAGGCTGGGAAAACATCATCATCATTCGCTCAAAGGGGACTATGCATGAATGGGCAGAAAGTACACGCCAGAGGCACGTACCCCACCCGCATAGCTCCACCCCCACAGACAGGTGCTCACAGGCCAGTATTCACGAATGACACCACCTGTCCCACCCCCCATGCACAGGATCGCACAGTGTGGCCGTGGTGGAGTGGTGGACCAAAGTGGGCATCAGTCCTGGGTCCCACAGTGGATCCCTCATGGGTCCGGGTGCTTGAATATCCACTGTAGCCATCCAGAACTATGCAGCCAGTCTCCAGCATCCAGTTGTCCTACCTGGCCAAGCCCATGATTCATGGTGCCCTCCTGGTGCACGGATATACCTCCAGCCATAGGACCCCACCCCAGTCCAGTATAGCTGACCACCCCTCCCCAAAGAACACCGCTGTGCCCTGCCCCCACCCAAAAGCATTCACATATGGGACCAAGCCCCAATACTGTGATGCCTAACCAACCCCCTGCTCCTGATACCCACAACCCATCACTGGTGATCAGTGGCCCCCTACCCCATGACATAGCAGAGCCCAGTCTCCAAGATAGTTGAACACCTCCCCCCACAACAGCCCCATTGTGAATGGCCCAATGCTGTGTAGAACAACCCATACACCCCCACCCCGATCCCAGCACCCCCACTTTTCATTGGTGTGCAGTGGTTACCCCCACCCCCGCAGCACCGACAACACACCCCATCCCCTGTACCTGCCTGTCAGTGCTGTGGCACTGGACAACCAGTGGCACAGCCCTTCTCACATGTTCTCAGCTGCCAGCCATCCAACTGATGTTGGGAACATGCCTCTATATATAGGGGCATGCTCCCAGCACCAGGTGGATGCCCGGAGGCCCCAATGGCACTGACGGGCAGGTACAGGGGAGGGGAGTGTGACAGAAATAGGAAGGAAGGAGTTAATGACCTGGACTTTTCTGGCCTTCTGAGAAAAAAACCACTAGGATTCCACTCCACTAGCAGCATCTAGATAATGTGATGGGCTAGATAGTAAATTTCAGAAAGCGTGACTAAGAGGGGGAGTGGACATACACACTTACAGACAAACAGAGTTTAAAAGTATTGGACCACTCAAATATAAACTGAATGTTAAGTAAATATAATTGGACACCTATAGGTGTTTAAACTGATTGGAACAATTAAACACATACATGGTAAATGGTGTATTCAAAGGGGACAAGAATTACCTACTCAAATGGAGACTATAAAATGCAAAAAGACAGTTACAAATGGCAGTGTTCTGCGGGGTTATCATCCAAGGGAGCTTAAGCTGTGAGCCTACTGCTCTAGCTACAGGGATTTGTGGGAGCTGCACAGATAGCTCAGGAAGTCAGTCTCTCTCCAAGTGTAGCAGAGGGATAAGAAAGGATAGCATAACTTAGAATAACCTGTTTCTTTTGTCATTTGTTATTTAAAACCATTTGTTTACTTTTCCTGTAAGTGTTCTTCTCTTGTGTTAGACATATGTATCCTGTAATACAACCTTTGACCTTCTTTTAAGTAAAGAGCTTTACTTAAATTTGGTTTACTGAGCTGAGGTTAACTCTATTATAGGATTTAGAACTAAAGTGTAATCACCTCCTATAATATAAGGTTGTGGAAATTCAGATATTATTCAAACAAACTCTGTAAACACAGGAATATGATTATTATTATTAGGAGCATAAACAGATGCTATCACTTATTTTTCCACAAGAAAGGAAAGTTATAATATAGCAAAATATCCAGCTTGATCTAAATAGTGTTTCTCCACTTTAGCATTAAAACCTTTCCTTAGCAGGATGGAGGTACCTTGAGATTTAGAAGTATATACTGAATGGTATCCCTTAGAGCCCCACAACATATCTATCTTCTCAGCTTCAGATTGAGTTGAGTGCGTTTCCTTTTCTGGGCATACTTAGTAATGTTTTTTTTTTCTTTTTATTGGGTTATTATCTCCATCACCACACTTACCTGCCCCACCCCTAATTGACTAGCTGTGGCTCTTCCTCGCCCCATGCTGCCCCCCACCCACCCCTACTTGCCTTCTCTATTCCCACTTTACCGCCCTCCCCACATACTTCTCCTCCTCCTCTCCCTCCCTACTCATCCCCTGTATTTCATTGCCTTTCTTACCTCCCTCTTCTCTTTCTCCCCAAGTTCCCCAATTCCTCACATACTACCTACCCCCCTCACTTATCATCTCTCCCTCTACCCCCACCCATTCTCCACCTGTTTCCTCTCCCCACCCTCTGTCTCCTCACTTTCTACCACTTTTTTTTTTTTCTTCCTATTAACCCCTCCCCATCTTGATCCCTCGCCTCCCTCTGACAATGCCTACCCTGGCTGCCTACTCTCACTCAATCCCTAGCCCCACTCTGGCTGTTGCACCCCCACTGTTGCTTGGGCTCTTGAACCCCCTTCCCGCCTGCTCTCTCTCAACACTGTTGCTGCCTATTCCAGCCTGTGTCAACATACAACTCTTTTCATGTATCTGTTAAAGATGTATGCAACTGCATCAATTAATTTTCACACTTCATACTAGGCCCTGTCACTGTCCTGGGAGGGTCCATTTCATGGTTGTTGAAATCTCATTGTTCCTGAGAAATGCATTAGCATATGAGAATGTGATGCATAATCAACCTCTAAACTCCCCAGTATGCCTGTCTGCTTCAGTAGTTTTAAAAGAAACAAGCTGCAATAAGGTGTGAAATACCACATTTACCTTCAGTGACGTTTACAAGCTATGTGAGTTGTAATGCATGTTTTTTCCCCTTTAAACTCCATTCAGTTTATAAGTTTCCAGAGAGTTTCTGCAGGGTATTTGTTATTTCTGCATAGAAATACATGATATAAATGGTTGATCTGACATCGTGTTCTCATATGCTAATGCAGCTCTCAGGGACAATGAGATTTCAACAACCATGAAATGGACCCTCCCAGGACAGTGACAGGGCCTAGTACGAAGTGTGAAAACTAACTGAAGCAGTTGCATACATCTTTAACAGTTACATGAAAAGAGTTGTCTGTTGACATAGAAACAAATAACATTTAGAAGATATGAGGGTGCAGTTTTCTTTTAACAGTGTCTAATGCATGGTTAATAACAAGTGCTGCTGACCTGCATGCATGACATAAGAAATCCTTGAGCCACTGTGAAATTTAAAAAAACTGCAGCAGACTTTTTTTTTCTTTCACTTAGCAAGAGAATGTCATCATCTTACTCCTAAGACATGCTAACTGCAATACTACATCTGCCAGAATACTGTACACAAAATACATGAAACAAAATCCAAACTCCTGCTTTAAAACATTTAACTTTGTATGCAGCCTCTCTTCTATTCTTATTGATTTGCCCCGTCTGCTCAAACAAATTAGAACTTCAATGGCTGCCTTTCTTTTAAACACTGGTCAGCTTCAGATTTGTTAATGCTGCTCAGAAATGTTCAAAAGTCCCAGCCTACAAACATGCACCATATAATACTTTAGAAAAGCTTTAAACACATCATATTTGTTTTTGTTTCTTTAGTTTTAGTTTGTACCTTTAGAGTTGCACTTTCAGCACATTCGCCCCACTCTACTTTGTGTCCGTCTCTCTAAAAAAAAAACAACCAGTAAGCCTGCTGAGTATGTTGTTTCTTTTTTTTTTAACTCTACTTTATCTACTGTCCCTGTCTCTCCACTCTCTCAGACCTCTCCAGGCAGGCACATTCCATCCTGTCTCAGGGTCTGCCCTCTGGAGTGCACAGCTCAACTCCAGAGACCTATGATATCCAATTATACAATGGCAAGAAAGAATCTTGGATTGTGATTGGTCAGTTTGAGGCTGGACCCATGGTGTTATCCCAGCACAACACCACGGGTCTAGTCTCAGCACTGTGAACCTGTAGATGAGCCTTTGGATCTTGATGATTTTTTGGATGATGAGCCAGATGAGCTTTTTTTTTGCATCTCCTCTTAAGAAACAAAAATATTTTTCCACATTAATAAAAACATTCTTTAAAATTATTTTTTTATTTTATATATAACAACGAGCCATTGTATAATAGGAATAATGCATTCCAGGGTGTGTGTCATTTGGGATAACGCCGCGCCTGAGGCAGACGCCTCAGCCCTGGGCCTGGTGCCCAGCCCCAGGCGATGGCGTTATCCCAGCACGACACACACCCTGTCATGCATTATTCCTTTAATAACTCCTCCGGGTGGGGTGAGGGGGGAGACTGCCCTCAACATACAATGGGGAGCGAGCCTGCACAGCAAGGTCTGCCCTGTGAACAGGAGGAGAATGTGTTGCTCAAGGGTTGTCACCTAGGTGAGACTGAGGTGTTTTTCTGCTGTTCTCCCCGCCCCTCCATCAGCATGCAATGAGGGCCAGTGAGCCTCCTGCTCTGCCCTCTACTGACATTACAGCCCTGCCATAGCGCTGCTTCTTCACTTACTGCAGTGACCCCTAAGCTCCCCCAAGAGGCGGTATTGCAGCGGAGGCATGCAGATCCCTCCCGTAGAAGGAGAGCAGCCATCAGGTGCTCAATCCTTCTCTGCCCCTGCCGACCCACGGCAGCCCATGCTCATTCCAAAACACGGGTCACCGGCATGGCGCGAGGTAAGGCATCCAGTGTCTTAGCCCTCTGTGCCACTGGGCCAGCCCCAAGAGTTTGCTGTTTCAAACAACACACAGTCTCCCCATGCACCCTATTAGACTTGTTGCTATGGAGCTGGCACTTGCGGACATCCTGGAAAGAAATAACAAAAACAATTTAAAATTGGAGCTTATCTGCTAAAGTAAGTGTGTGTGTGTGTGTGTGTGTGTTTGTATATATGCCCCCTACTTGGGGAGGGGGGGCTATGAACTACAGGGGACAATTTAAAATTACAACAATGGAAGCCCACTAGGAACAAATGAAAAAATGCATCAAACTCATTAAAGGTAGAGGAACTATTTAATGTAAAATTACACGGAAAAGTATATTTTTTTTCTATTTAAACCTCTTAATTTTAATTGTCACTTAAAAAACGCAGAATCCTATTTTATAAGCGAAATAAGACATTCCAGGGATGTGCATTAGATTATGTTTTATGCACACCCTGTCATGTCTTATTGTATACTTCCAGCCCATTCCCCTGGTACCTGTAGTGTTTGCTTACTTCTCTTTTTGAGTGGGTTTTGTTTCCATTTGCATCACAGATTTTTATGCACAAATGAAAAAGCAGTTATGGGGAGCTTCTAAGGGCATACTAGTTCTGTCTCCCAGGAGTAATATTAAACAATAAGACCGACAGGCGGCCCGCCCATGATCAAGGGTGGCCAAGGCACAAGGCCTTGGCTGAGTGCCTTTAGCCCTTGGAGTGCGGTAAAATCTGTTCCATGCACACACCTGGAGTGTCTTATTGTGCTTATAAAATGGTATCCTAGCTTTATTTTACTGTTTGCAGTTAGAAAAATATTGCAGGTATGTAGAAAAAAACATGTAATGCTGCTAATGCATGATAAAATAGTCCTTCTGCGGATAGTTTTAATATTCATGAGGTCATTTGCAAAAGATTCATGAGGTCATTTGCATATAGTGCTTTAGTAAGACGGGAGGACTGAGGTAATTTGCATAATATTCATTAGGTCACTTGCATATAACGCTTTAGTAAGATAGGATTACTGAGACTGGCTGAAGAATGCTGCTGGTGAAAGAAAGGTGAAAACGGCTGCACAAAAACAAGACCTGTACAGGATCAGGAAAAGCACGGTGTCTCCTACCGCTCTCCCATTCCGAGCTCACCTGTCACCCCAACAGAGCAGGGCTGGTAGCGTGGAAAGTCAGCCGGGCAATGAGCTATCACTAAGGAGCAGAGACCATGCGCTCGGTGGCCGGCTTGGTGCTGCTTTTCTGCGCTGCCACAGTCTACCTCTACCTACTGTCTGCCAACCTCCCGCCGCCGGGGCCCAGGACTGCCGTCATCAGTGCCGCTGCTCCTGCCAGGGAGCCACAGCCAGTGGAAAGGGAGTCGTTGGTGTTGACGGGTGAGGAGGAGGAGGAGAGCCCGTAGGTGGGGGAAGACATGAGGATGGTAGTAATGGGGTAGTAGAGGGAGAGTGACAGTATCGGGGACCAGGGCAGATTAGTGGCAACAGCCAGCAGTGAACACTCCTGGGTCTCACTGTGGAAGACATTTGGGCACCGACCTGCAACCAGGAAGTGAAAGCTAGGACACGAGAGCCCAAATAAATCCCCATGGACTGCTGAGTAGAGCTAACTTTATCCCAGGTCTGTCTCAGGACGTTTTTTTTTTTATTTTATTAGTCATTTTGCAAGAAATAAAAGTTGATTCCCACAGAGAGGATTGCAAAGTGAGTGAGTGAGCAGGTTCAGCCATGGGAGAACTGCTTTTAGCGAGGAAACAACAATGGCGGCATTATTAAATGCCAACGTTCCAAGGCTTGATGATTTCAGCCTTTTTACTGCTGTCCTTTTTTTTAACTATGCATGGAACATATTTCATGCATGGTGAGCTTCATCTCTGATTGGCTGGTTTAGCCTACCCATTTTATAATGTAAAACTGCTTATTTTCACGGCAAGTAAATTTAGCGCAAACACAAATGCAACCATAATTGCATAAATTTATTTTATCGCTTAGTCACAATCACTACATTCACTATAATGGAAAAAAAATGCTACTTAGCGCAAATTTATTTTCACACAAACTGGTGCTTCAGCAAAAATAGTGAAAATTATTTGACAGTGAAAATTTCAAGTTCTACAGTATTACTTCCCCCGTAGGTGTAGTTTCCAGGCTCTTATCTTTTCTATGGTACAGAGATACAATGTTACTCAGGACATTTTTTGCATTTTCAATACTCCTGGGGGTGCTGATGGCCTGATTAACCTTATTTGTCTTATAGGGAACAAAGCCCATATTCCACCTGAAAAGACTGAGACAGACAACAAGCTTTAGTGAAAATGACCATAGTCATGTGTTTGTTAACCATGATTAAACAGTTACCAACAATATTAGTGACATGCGCTGCAAGATAGTCATGGTTGATGAAATTTATTTATTTCATTAGGAGTTATTAACAGCTATCTCCCACACCAAGGGAAGCTGCCTAACCAATAACAACCCCGACAGCTAACCTGCCTCTGGGACATAAGAGATGGCTCATAACTGGGTGTGGAAGCACCCTCTCCAATCAGAGGATGCTCAGCTGCAATGTCAAAGGCAAGTGCCTAAAGAGGTTGCCCATTGCCCAGAGGGGGGGGCGGGATGCCAGTCATCCGACCTTGATCTCCTGTCAGCCTCAGAGTGATCTGGCTGCAAAAGCCTCGTGGTCCCCTGTTACCCACTGTATACAGACCTTCCAAGTCTGCCATGCCACTACAGGGTGAGCACTGCTGCCATGCTCAACCCCCCACAAACACCTCATGCTATTACTTTCTCCAATGCTCATTGTATGTTTTCTAAGAACCTATCTAAACCTAAGTCACACAAATGCACCCTGTCCTTGGCATAAAACTGGGGTTTCTTAATTAGAATTGTATTATTGAGGGATCTCCCAGTATTGTCTCTACATGGTCACAGGGCCATGTTGTGCAGTCTACAAACTTTTTCAGTTGTTCTGGGGTACAGTTATTCCACCACTGCTGTCTTTGAATAATGTCTGACAAAATAATATGCACTTATGGTCACACTTGCCTTAAAAAGGCCAAGTCCTTCTTTACATTGTGCAGTCAATCAAGTGACTTTACTACTCTCAGATCATTTCCCTTCAATTAGATCTACAGCATGCTGGGAGGGACCCACAACTGGACTTCCATCTTTCTAACACAGTAGCAGCTCCCACCATCTCCTTCCCCTGCACCCCAACAAATGTACTTCTGTTAGCCAAGGATCCAGAAATAGGTTAGTGCTTCCTTGGTACTGCCTCACCCAGATGGCAGCCCAATGGATGAAGGAATGGCCGCTTATCCAGATCTGCATACCCCGGGAGCTGTCGCTTACCAAGAACAAAAACAAAGCATTAACGCATAAGTGGTCTCACATAGCTTTCAAAAGGCTCTGACCTCCAGTGCCTAGGGGCTGAATCTGTTTGTCCGTTAACCCTTCTGCCCTGGAATGTGATGCAGCCGCAATCCAAAAGAAGCAAGTATTAAACTCCTGTGAATCAATCCCCAACCTCCACAAGGTCTTTTGTAAAACATGCCTGAACTGATATACCGTGACCAGTGACCGATCATCATGTCGAAAGAATGCTTCACCTCTTTCTCTCCATCTGGCCACATAATCATGGACCCATGCATGGATGTCCCATTGCATCCCTGGAGGTGATCTCTGGCTGCAGCAGCACCCCAGAGCCCTACTGTTTGTCTTGCTCTTATGCAATAGGACAAACACTCCCACTGTGGTTAATACCATGTAATCAACCCCCAGTGCTACTACCAAGCCTGCTTTGCTTGGCTACACTAAATCAGGTACTTGAAAAGCCCCACAGAAAGCCACTAAAAAGGTCATTCAGAATAGGCATATTTCCGAAGGTTATAATCAAACCTTTGGAAGTTCATCCCATACATGTTTTAGGAGCACTGGGCTGATGGGACACCAGTCATCCAGTCTCTTGGGAACTGCCCATGCCCAGCCTTGCAATGTCTTGCGAAGGGCGAAGACTCTAGTGGTATTCGCCTTTGGGTGCTGAAAAGCGCCGGAGCCCCATCCAGCCAGCAGACCAGCGGGCCTTTTGCAGCCGCCGCCCGCGCTCTCCTTCCCGAACAGTTCTGCCAGGTCACCCGACCTTGGGCACCGAAAAGTGCTGGAGCCCCATCCAGCCAGCGGACAGGCTGGCCTCTTGCAGCCACTGCCCACGCTCTCCTCCCCAGACAGTTCTGCCAGGTATGCCAACTGACCGGCCGCTGTTTGAAAAACGGTGCCGCATCTCCCCGAGTCTCTGATTGGTTGGTCTTTTGACCAGGACTCTGCCGATTGGTGCGGCTCTCCTGCTGCTATTCCCGGCGGCTCAGCGCTAGCTCTCAACGCCGCTGTTCATCGGGGTTATTTTCTTGGGAGATATTAATGTGCAATATGTCATGTATGCCTTTAATCTGACTGTGTACAACTCCCTTAGGGAAAATGTGTGAACTGTACTGATAACTCGTAAAAGTTGTATTGCCTAGATTCCCTGATTGCTATATCCTTGCTCCGCCCAGTTGTTTTCCTCCTGCTGTATTACTGTGCTAAACTCTGAACCGACTTCTTTGTCCTGTAGATCTTCCCCTTTCACCTGCTACACCCACAGTAATTCCTGCTTTTGTTAGACTCATTATCTCCGCTCCCATCTCACTTAATCCCCCCTGCTGAGAAGCTGTCTGCTGTTCTGTCTGCCCCCGCCCACTGTTCCTGAGCTAATTTAATCCTGTTTTCTCTTCTGTTTCCCTGCAGGTCGCCCAACCTTGGGTGCCGAAAAGTGATAGAGCCCCATCCAGCCAGTGGACCGGCGGGCCTCTTGCAGCCGCCGCCTGCACTTTCCTCCCCGGACAGTTCTGCCAGGTATGCCCGCTGAACGTCCGCTGTTTGAAAAATGGTGCCGCGTCTCCCCGAGCCTCTAATTGGTTGGTCTTTTGACCAGGACTCTGCCTATTGGTACGGCTTCTCTTGGCTGCTATTCTCAGTGCCTGAAGCGCTAGCTCTCAGCACCGCCGTTCCCATGGGGGTTATTTTTGTCCCACACTTCCCGCTCTGACCCCGTCCTCTATTAAATAGACTTAGGCTCCACCAGATCTCTTACTATTGGCCTCTTCAGCGTATTGCCACAACACTGCATTGCAGTTGTTGAACAATCTGTATCTCTACTATTTGGTCCAAAAGGTGGCTAACCTACCCACAGCAGGGTAGGGAAGGTCAATCTTGTCCAGGCAGATGTGCATATTTTTTTTGTGTATCCTGCTACATGCTATTTCTTCCTTCCTAATTTTTATTGGGACCAAAAGATCATAGTACCTATCATGAATTACCAAATCCTCATCCTACTGTGCCTCCTAGCCCCCCTTGGATATTGCCCCCTACAGTTTCTAGGCCGCCCTTCTGGGGTACGTACTAAGGTGGAAAGGTCCCTAACTTCATATACAACCAGACTCCAACAAAAATTTTGTACTGCCCAATATACAGCTATAGGCTTGCAACAAACCCCATGACTCGAGGTCATGGCAAATCTTGGAACATACCACACTATGCAGGGTATTATACTATATAACCCAAATAGCACTGGGACGCTATCACATATGAGGTTAAATAATCATTGCCTGGTATCCTTTACCCTTATATACCTACTTTTGCTTTCCGGACGTGGTACTTCTTTACCTTCAGGCCAATCCATGGCTAGCAAAATTACATCCCTCTCACAGGAAACCAAGATGCTTCATTAGAGGCAAAAGTCGTCTTACAAGGCTTCTCTTGGAAGCCATCAAAAAACTTCTTTTACTATTGCTTATCTGTGCAGGTAACGTTGAGCTCAACCCCGGACCAATTCTTCCAATTGCATCAGCATCACAAATTAATCATCTGAATGGAATGAGCCTAATCCATATCAATGCATGTAGCCTGCTTAGGAAATCTGAATTGATTCAGACATGGATAAATCACACCCGCCCTGATGTGCTAGTGGTCACTGAAACTTGGCTTAAGCCTGTGACCCAGGATCATGAAATTTCCATTCCTTCATATAAAGTGTTCAGAATGGACAGACCTTCGAGAGGCAGGGGTGTAGTGATCTATATCCATGACAAAGATGTCACCTCCATAGCAAACTCTACTACTCTGCCTAAGGAATTCGAATGTCTTACATTAAAGGTGCAGCTTACCAACACAATCACTATGCATATTATTGGCTGTTACAGACCTCCTGCTGCAGGTTTAAAATTACTGAACCACCTAAGTACTGCTCTGGAAACAATATCCACTGAAGTCATATTATTGGGTGATTTGAATATGGACTGGCTCTCGGCAGCATCTAAACCACTAAAAGGATTATATGACACATTTGGTTTAACTCAAACTATAACTGAAACTACTAGGCCTAATATCAAAAGCCCGGAGAAGAGTACTTTGCTTGATGTAATATTAGTCAATAAACTGCACCTATTTACTCATGCAAGCACATTCTTCAGTGACGTCAGTGATCATTGTGTAATAGCCTGTGTCAGGTCTGCTCCCAAGGCAGTGACATCCTCCAAGTTTGTTCTCAAGAGATGCTGAAGGAATTTTGACAGATAGCCTTCTGCTCAGATCTGCAGCATGCTGCCTGGCAGGATTTCTACCTGGCCCTAACTGTAGACGAGGCCTATGAGGAATTCCATAAAATTGTGCTCAGGACTATAGACAAACACGGTCCACTAGTAAAAACCAGAACCAAAAGGAAAACCTCTCCATGATTCACTAGTGGTTTGAAAGCCACATTATTGCAGAGACTCCATGTGGAAAAAGGCAAGAAAAACTAAACTTCCTGTGGATTGGATAGCCTTCAGAGCAGCTAGGAATCAGTGTACTAAGCTTATCAGATTTGAGAAAGCAAAGTACTTCCAATCTGAAACTGTTAATGCTGCTAATGATTCCAGGAAATTTTGGAAAACTCTAAAGGACATCGAAGGTTA
Source organism: Neoceratodus forsteri (assembly GCA_016271365.2). Lineage (NCBI taxonomy): Eukaryota > Metazoa > Chordata > Ceratodontiformes > Ceratodontidae > Neoceratodus > Neoceratodus forsteri. Next base: position 796,163,895 of record CM057459.1, on the reverse strand, counting down.
TTCCCATGATCCCTCCCTCCCCCAAAAAATCACCAACGATGGCGATTCCTTTACTGACAAACAATTTATTCTCGAACTTCTAAACAATCACTTTGCAACAGCAGGATTAGCCTTTGATGCCTCACTGGCCAGCATGCTACGATCCCAGCTGGGTGTTGCAAAACCGGATTGGCTCAACCATTGTCTATCAACGCAAAAGGCGACCTTCACCTTCAAGCCCATCATTGTAAAACAAATTGAGGACCAACTCCTCGTTCTAGATACTAGAAAAAGTGCTGGTGCAGGCCAAATAGAGCCATATTATTTAAAGTTAGGATATTATGCTCTAGCCGCTCCGATAGCACATCTCTTTAACCTATTCCTCATGCAGGGTTCCATTCCATCTATGTGGAAGACAGCTCAGGTGATTGCACTCTTCAAATATGGCGACACTTGCGACTTAAACAACTATCGCCCCATTTCTTTACTCCCTATCTTGTCAAAGGTACTGGAGAAAGTAGTAAACTTACAGTTGAGACAACACCTTGATATGCACAACCTTCTAAACGAGGCCCAATCTAGTTTTAGGCCAAATCATAGCATGATCTCTGCACTTGCCAAAGTTACAAATGACTGGCAGATGGCATTAGATAACAAAAAATACGTATGTAGCCTATTCCTTGACCTGAGTAAAGGTTTTGATATGGTGGACCATGACCTTCTTATTACCACACTGCGTATTGTTGGAGCAGATCCATTGTCTGTCAAGTGGTTTACTAGCTATCTCACTGGACGCCACCAACAAGTCAGAACTGATGGCAATCTTTCTACACTGAAAACCATGCAAAGAGGAGTGCCCCAAGGATCCATATTAGGACCCTTGTTGTTTGCTGTCTATAATAATAATTTAAATGATGGAATCTCAGATGCTAGTATTCACCTGTTCGCGGATGACACGGTGCTTTATTTAGCCAGGCCTTCTCCAGAACAGACCTGCAAAGACCTCCAACTTGAATTTACTCATCTTCAGGAAAACCTTCTGCATCTGAAGTTGCTCTTAAATGCTAAAAAAACCAAAGCTATGCTTTTTGCTCCAAACACAAGTGTAAATATCACAAGGGGGACCCCTACCCATCCTGTCATACAGTCACTGCTAGGTGAACCCCTAGAGTTTGTATCAGTCTTCAAGTGGGGGGTCTGGGTTGACAACAGGCTTATGTTCTCCATCCACACTGAAAACCTCACCAAAAGACTGAGACAAAGACTTGGTATATTCTTTTGCATAAAGCATCTACTAACTCAGGAAGCGAAAAAAGTCTTGTACAAACAACGTTCATGCTGTTCCTAGACTACGCAGATATCTTATATGGTCATGGGACTAGTGCGGCTTTAGGGAAACTCAACACACTATATCATCGGGCAATTAGATTCATCACAAATGCACCATACTCCACTCATCACTGCACCCTCTACTCTATACTTGGCTGGTACTCTCTTAGTTACAGATGGCACAACAATGCTATCCTTTGGACCCTAAGAGAATTGACAAATAAGCTTCCTAAATACATCTCTGACTGTCTCCCTCTCTGCCTACCAGGGAATTATCTTCTAAAGCCTTACTTATATTTCACCTGGCTATTCCCATAACACATCACGGCAAAGCGGCCATAAGTCACTTCCTACCTGCCATTTGAACACCGCAAAAACTTAAAAATAGTCCTCCCAGTGAAAGTACCCTTCTACAAATCTCTCTTTGCTACAACCTTTAAAGAAGTATGCAACTGCCATCATTAGATAACCCACACTTGAATTCCTCCTTCTCTCCCAGTGTCCAGCTCTCCTATTGCTTCTACTATCTGGAATTTGTGGTCACAGGGTGGTATGTTATCTTGAACTATTTGACTCAATTTTTGACTTTATGATGCGAACATATGTATTGTTAAAAAATCATGCTCCTCTCTCCCTTTCGAATATGTTGTACAAACTATGATCCAACTTGTAAGCTTGTATCGGTTATGTCACGTGTGATATGCTTATCACACTATACTAATATACCCTATGTGTAAGACTGTATTTTATTGTGCCTTATATATACGTTATGTACCTTTTGTATACCCTATACCTGTACCAGGTCCACCTTGCAAATGAGTTGTCTCAATGGTGTTTAGCCTGGATAAATAAAGATTGATTGATTGATTGATTCGCGTGCCCCATGGCCTTTTGAAACCAAGCTGTGCCTGCAAATGCTGACCCACTGTTGCTGGCCAGGACCCTTCTAATTTTCTGTGGAGGAGATATGAGGAGAGATGGTCTAACTGGATGGGTCATATCTTTCCCCACCCTTGTGCATGTCACCCCCTCAGAAAGCTCTCTACTCCCCTTTGGTAAGATGCCTGTGTGTTGGGCACTATTGAATTCCTGATTAGCTCCCAGGCTTCTATGCTACCAATTCCCAGAGATAGGCTGGGACTTCTCTGGGATGTCACTCTGCTTCTGGAGCCAACTCTTGAAATTTCTGCCACTGTGAATGAGAAAGACCGTCAGCTCCTGGGACATACATTACTCTGAACTGGGTGTTAAGTGCCAGGCATTTTAACACAAAGACCTTCATTAGGTTTCCCATTAGGCCCTTACTCCCTAGCAGACTATTTATGGTGTAAACTACCCTGTTGTTATTCATCCTAAAGATGACAGACCTGTCTTTCAAACATTCACACCACACCACCAGGGCTACTACAATCGGAAAAAATTCTAATAGAGTAATCTGCATCACTTAACCCAAAGAGCCCCAGGAGAAAGCCTACTGGCCAAAACACCATTTTCCTTGAAAAAAGGCACAAGAGCCCAAACCTCCTGATGTGTCCATAAAGAGTTTCAACTCTTAACTGCTTGTGGGTGCCAGCCATAGTGCCACCCCATTGAAGCACTGTAAAAACACCTGCCAGAAAGTCAGATCCTTCCTCATGGCTTCTGTTACCCATATCCTGTGGTGTGGCTTTGAACAACCTAAACCTACCCTGGCCACATGCCACATGAATGTCCTGCCCATGGGCATGGTCTTGTAGGCACAATTCAAATGCCCCACCAACTGCTGTAATTCATGCAGCATGATCTTCCACACCTTAGCCACCCTCTCTAGGAGGACCCAAAGGGCCAGAAACTTCTTATGAGGCACTGTAATTGAAATTCCTTGGCCACTGTGTCAATCTCAATTCCCAAGAATTATAACCTTGTGCACAGAGCCTCCATCTTGTTCTGAGCCAAGAGCCCAGGTTGGTGCATACTTCTTGGAAAGCCCATATGAGTTGAGTACAATGATGGGTACTGGCCTGACCCACAAGCAAAAAGTCATCCAGGTAGTGGACCACTTCTGATCAACCTGCTTTGTATAAGGTAGCCAATCCAAAAATGTGCTGAACTGCTCAAAGACAGTGCACACCGGTGTACCTACCATGGGCATGCAATTGTCAACATAATAATGCCCTTCACATTTCATGTCTAAAAAATCCCTATCATCTTGGTGTACAGGTAATAACCCAAATATGGATTCGATGTCTGCGTTTCCTGAGAGGGCCCTTGCCCCGCCCCATTGCAACAACTCTACCGCCCTGTCAAACAATGCATATGATATGACCATATCCACTGGGTCGATATGCTGATCAACTGAATCCCTCTCTGGGTAAGAAAAATAATTTATCATGTAGAATTCCTCTGACACATTCTTGGGCACCAGCCTGATGGGGGATACCATGAACCAGGGACACGGTGGTGATGAGATGGGTTCACTGACCCTGCTTGCTGTAATATAGAAACATAGAAACATAGAATTTGATGGCAGATAAGGACCGCTTGGCCCACCCAGTCTGCCCATTTCCCTACCTACTGGATAATCTGCAGATCCTAGTTAACCAGCAGCCTACTTCTTCCTATCCCCACCCCCTAGAATTGCCTTATGACTGTCCCATGCATGCTTGAATTCCACCACTGATTTTGACTCCACAACCTCCTCCCGAAGGCCGCTCCATGCATCCACAACTCTCTGTGAAAAAATACTTCCTTAAATTACCTCTGAGCCGCCCCATCTTCAAATTGTGCCCTCTTGTTCTTGCACACCTCTTTTTTGAAAGATGCTACCCTCTTGGACTTTGTTGATTCCCTTGAGGTACTTGAACGTTTCTATCATGTCCCCCTCGCCTCCTTTCCTCGAGGCTATACATATTAAGCTCCTTTTGTCTCTCTTCATATGTCTTCCGGTGCAGACCCTGCACCATTTTAGTTGCCCTCCTCTGGACAGCTTCCATCCTGTCTATGTCTTTCGGCGATTGGGTCTCCAGAACTGCACACAGTATTCCAGATGGTCTCACCAGCTGTCTGTACAGAGGGATAATAACTTCCTGTTTTCTACTGGTGATACCTCTCCTATGCATCCCAGTATCCCCCAGCCCTCCTTGCTGCCCTCTCACATTGCTTGCCCACCTTTAGGTCATCTGATATGACTACCCCCAGGTCCCTTTCCATTTTTGTTGTTGTTAGTATCTCACCCCCCATTGTGTACTCTTCCCCTGGGTTTTTGTTTCCCAGATGCATTACCTTGCACTTCTTAGCATTGAATCTAAGCTGCCATACATTTGACCATTCTCTAACCTTGCCAAGTCCTTCTCATCCTTTCCACCCCACTGTGCATCAACTCTGTTGCAGATCTTTGTGTCATCTGCAAAGAGACATACTTTTCCTTCCAGTCCTTCTGCAATGTAAGCTTATAAAGACATTGAAGAGGACCGGTCCTAATCACTGAACCCTCGTAGCCCACTAGTAACCCTCCTTTCTTCTGAGTGGACTCCATTTACTATTACTCTCTGTGTCCTATTCTCCAGCCAATTCTTTTACCCAGGCTGTCATCTTGGGACCCACTCCCCAGGCTGGCTAACTTGTATATTAATCTTTGTGGGACTGTGTCAAATGCCTTGTTAAAGTCTAGGTAGGCCATGTCCACAGCCCTCCCTGATCTACTACTTTGGCCACCCAGTCAAAGAAATCTATCAGATTCGTCTGGCATGACCTTCCACTGTGAATCCATGCTGCCTAGGGTCCTGTGCCCTCTGGCCTCTAGATACTCGACAATTCTTTCCTTCAGAAGTGATTCCATCATTTTCCCTATCACTGAGGTTAAACTAACAGGTCTGTAGTTTCCTGCTTCTGCCTTGCTCCCACTTTTGTGAAGGGGAATCACATCTGCCCTCCTCCAGTCCTTGGGTACCACCCCATCCTCCCATGATTTGTTAAAAAGGGTAGTCAGTGGTGTCACTAGTTCTACCCTTAGTTCTTTTAGAATTCTGGGATGAATCCCATCAGGCCTCATTGCTTTGTCCACCTTCAGTTTTAAGAATTCTTTCTGAACCCTTTCTTCTGTAAATGGGCTGGTATCAACTTCTGTATCCAGAGTGTTTCTACTGTTTGTTTTATATACCTCCCCTCTTCATTTATAAATACTGAGCAAAAATATTTGTTTAGTATCTCTGCCTTTCTCAAGTCTCCCTCTGCCCACCCTCCTCCCTTTATTAAGCCTCACTATCCCTCCCTTGGTCTTCCTTCACTCCTGATGTACCTATAAAAGGTTTTATCCCTTTCTTAACTGAATTGGCTATCTTTTCCTCTGTTTGGGCCTTTGCTGTTCTGACTGCCTTCCCAGCCTCTTTTTGCTTTAACTGATACAGTTCTCTGTCCTGCTCCTTCTGCGATTCCTTGTACTTCCTGAATGCTTTCTTTTTCTCTTGAACCTTCACTGCCACTTCCTTTGAGAACCATAGTGGTTTCTTACATCATTTTGTTTTGTTTATTTGCTTCACATGAAGGCTCGTTACCTCTGTGATGGCAGTTTTTATTATTCCCACTGTTCTTCCACCCTCCTTCCTGCCCATTTGCTAGTGCACCTTAGGCACTCACCCATTTTTGCAAAGTCAGCCCTCCTAAAGTCCAGTACTTTTGTCTTTGTATGACTTAACTCTATTGCTGTGTTTATTGTGAACCATACTGTTTGATGGTCGCTAGTTCCCAGGTGGCTACCCACTTCTACATCTGTGATCCTCTCTCCATCTCCATTTGAGAGAATCAAGTCTAATATTGCTCCCTCTCGAGTGGGCTCCAATACTAGTTGTCTAAGGCATGCCCCCTGTAGGGCATCTAGAATAACTCCACTCTTGCGGCAGCTGCAACTGCACTCCAGTTAACATTTGGCATATTCAGATCACCCATCAGCAATATCTCCCTTTTCTGCCATTCTAAGTATACTTTCTATCATTTCTTGTCCATTTCCTCCCCTGAGAAGGGGTCTGTATAACCCCTGTGCAGATTGTGGTGCCATTGCCTGTCTCCAAATTTACCCACAGTGCTTCTTCTCCTCCCTGTTTACCCTTTTGTTCTGTTGCTTTTATTCCTTCCCTTATGTAAGAGCTACTCCTCCTCCTCCTCTTTTACCCTCCCTGTCCCTCCTGTAGATAGTGTATCCTGGTATGTTTACGTCCCAGTCATGGTTTTGTGTGTACCATGTTTCTGTGACTGCCATGATATCCAGATGTTCCTCCTCCATCAAGGCCACTAATTCAGGAAGCTTGTTACCCAGACTATGGGCATTGGTACTCATTGCTCTCCATTTTTTGATGGCTTTACCTTCTGTTGCAGCATCCCCCACTGACCGTTCTTCCTCAGTCTTTTTCTCATTTAGTACCCTGTTTTGTAGGGATAGACTGGGATTTTCCTGCTGCTTGTCAGTGCCTCCCCCTTTGACTAGTTTAAAAGCTTGCCAATGAAGCATTTAAACCGATTGCTCATTTGCCGATTTGCTAATTTTTCTCACATGTCCTCTGGTCACTCCCTGGCTGATTTCAGTTTCTCTGCCTCGTAAGCTTTGCATGGACCTTAATATGGAATACGTAACCCCTCTCTGAAGCCATCTGCCAGGGTGTAAGTGGCTACTCTGTCCAGGTAACTGGCCAGCACCTCTCAATGCACTCCACCCTTATGGTCATTGGGAGCCTTGTTCTATCCTCTTTGAGAGGTTCTGGAGGAACCCATCCCTATCCGGCACTGCTGAAAAGGGTGTGGCCTGCCACAGGCCATGCACTCATGTTTGTATTTGCATGACTCCACTTTACAAGTCCCATGATTGTAATTAAAGCAACTCTCCCTCACCCCTTTCTGCTGCTGCTACTCGGATTCCCCTTTTTAGGTGACAGTGGTCACCTGACTGGAAAGTCATTGTCAGTGTGCTGAACCCCCCCCCCATATCTATTGTCTACAGGAGGGGCATGTCCAACATAAGCCATGACCTGATTCATTCTGCTTTTGTCTCCTAAACTCCTCCTCATACTCCATTTAACTCCCCCAATATATTAGCAGGCATCATCATGATCTGGCTGAAGTAGACCCACAGCCAACAGTCATGCTGCTTTAGTTGGGTTGCCTTGTGTCAGTACTCCAACACATATCACAAAGCCTGCCACCATATTTTCCCTTGTGCACCAAATAGACACCTTGCATTTTCCCTCTACCCCATAACCGTTTTCTTTTTTCTTTTCTTTTTCTTCTTCAGGCTCCTTGGGCTGGTTGAGTAACATGAATACATCCATGTATTTCCCATTTATGATCTGTTGCCTTACCTTCTCTGATATATGCATGCCCACCAGTTCGCCCAAGCTCCAAAAACCCACATTCACCTGTTGTTCCATCTCCTGTTGTGCTGGAGTGGCTGCCGCCACGACCCCCTGAATCTGTGATCCCCCAGCGCAGAGGCTACCTGAGTGGTGTCTGACCACATCTGCTCTTGTGTTTCAATAAAAGCCAGCAATTTGTCAAGCTTCTGTTCTAACAAAGACTGACTTGCCGAGATGGGTAGCATCTGGGACAATGATGACATTACGTATGGGCCTGGTCACCATGGCATTGCCAGGGAAGAGGCAGCAGTATACAAGCAGCTAGATGCTGTGCCCCAGAGTCACCATAACCTGGTGCTGAGGTAGTGAAAAGTCGGGATGGAAGCTGCAGAAACACCAAGACTAAAGACAGCAGCAATGGAACCATTGTATTTGGTACACCCAGGTTCAAAGGTGGGGTCAGGTTCTCCAGCTCCAGAGTCCATGGTCAATCTGGGTCAGTAGCTGCCAGCCCCAGGCCCCATAGGTGAGTAGCTCCTGACCCTACTGACTTTGAAGGCTCCCCAGGCCTATGAAACTACTTCAGAAGTGCTGGGTCCTCTGTGGGTGGAGGTACCGATCTCAATGATGGCAGTTTTGTAACCCCCATCTCCACTCACGGAGGTGCCAAGTCGACCATCTGTGGCTGAGTTTTGGGCCCGATGGCTCCACCCTCAGTGCAGCTGGATTCCCTGGCTGCTGCTGAAGTGCGAGTACCACTGGAATTCCTGGTGTGGGCTAGGATATGGGCTCTGAAGAACCTGGTAGCCCATCCCCTACTTGCTTCTGGAACAGAGCATCCCAGTGGGCCTTCCCCTTGCCTCTCACAAGAGCTGCCAGTTGCTTCTTGAATTCCATGGCATTGGAACAACCTTCACCTTCCATTGTGCACTGCAGCTGAAAATACAAGAGGACAGTACCACAACACATCTCTTGCTGCAGCGTAAGCCTCTGGTGCCACCACAACAGAGGATATACTGTTTAAAGGTGCCATGCCCATTAGTATTGTTGTCTGTACCAAATGGTCAAAACTATAAATTTTTCTTCTTTGTTTCTTCCTCCCCACTCAAGTGAAATATTTCATCACATAAATCTGCTTTCATCTGTAGGCATTCCTTGCTCCTGCTGCCAGAATGCTCATACCCTATCTGCAGTTATCCCCCATACTTACAACCTTCGGTACACTTATCCTTACTCATTCTGCCTGAATTACTAACTTCTACCACTAGATGATGTAAATGCACAATGAAATGTTCCTGTTGTATCTTGCAGGCCCATGTTTGATTTTTTATGTTTGATGCGCACCTGTGCATCAAATGTTTTGCTACAGTGAAAGGTAATTACTGGGGTGTGTCACTGCCAAGCCCATTACAGTTGAAAATAGCAGGGACTCGGCAGTCTACATGAATGACTAGGCCCTGTGGTCTTGACATCACTCGCTGCTAGCTAGGTGGAAACTTTGTGGATTTCAAAGGACCCCAAGCCACTCCAGTCAGAGGGCTTCAGTACTTTGATTTGCATGAAGCAGGACAGTCAGCAAGCAGCTGATCAGCTGTCAACACCAGCAGTCTGTCATTGTTTCTGCAGTCCGCGGACCACTTTACCCGAGTTCAGCTAAATATGTTTTTAGGTACTAAAAGCTGAACTTAGGAACAAAGTCAGTTTTTTAAATGAGGTCTAAAATGTACTTTAATTGCGCTATTGTGCTTCGACAGTGGAGCTGTGCATAAGCCCATGCCCAGTGTCATGGCTCCACTTTCAGAGCACCATTAAAGTACTTTCTAGCCCTTCTTTAAAAAAGGTAACTAGTTCCCTGAGTTCAGCTTTCTTTGTCGTACATAAAAATATATTTTAGCTGAACTCCGGTATAAAAAATGTTTTTGTGCGATGTAAGCAGAGCAGGGTGCCCACCTCTGCTACTGCTTCTTTCTCCCATCCTCTACAAGTGGCTGCCCACCAACCTACCCTTTCCCATCTTTATACATACAGTATATATGTAAGCAGAGCTGGGTGCCCACCCCAGCTACCACTTCTTTCTCCTCCTCCCCTGTTAGTGTCTCGCCCGACCACTCACCCTTCCCATTTTTGCTCAAGTATATTGTTAATGTAAGCAAAGTGGGGTGCCTACCCCACTACCACTTCTCTTGACAAACCCCCCCCAGCTCCATAACAAGCCCAACACTGGGGTGCCCAAGTGTTGGAATGCAGTCTATCCTTCTATGTTATTTTTTTTAACCCTGTAAAAAAGAAAAACATTCATTGATGTCTGTTACACCGTTACTTTCCCCCCACCCTACCCTCCAACTCAGCAACCACCACCCCACACACACACACCCAAGCCCTTACTTACCTACTGGGGGTCCAATGCCATAATCCTCTCCGGACCGTAGACACGCCTTCACTCTTCAAAGCTGGACCACGAAATTGAGGAAACAGGTATGCGGTTCAATGTATTTCAATGGGGTTTTGAACTCAGTGGCATAACTTGGCCGTTTTTCGATACTTTTGCCCCAGATTTTCAGCATGTGTTTTTTTAGAACTCCACCTCATGAACAACGCAAGTGACATTAGGCAAATCTGTCCTGAAAGGTGATTTTGTAGTCACTGCTCAAAATCACCTTTTGGGCAGGAACTGAAAATGTTCTTCACTATTGTTCATGAGGTTGAGTCATGAGAAGGTTATGTTAAATATCTGGCATAAAAATATAAAAAAAAAAAAGTTATGAGCCTACGTTGAAATATGCGAATGCAGGCTCCTAACTTTGGTAATTTTAAATATTTGGGCCCCCAAATTTTCAACATAGCCATTTCTTCACAGTACCTCATGAATGTGATAGCTATCATTTTTCAAATCCTGGCTAATATGTGTTTTCATGCCTGTGGCATGGAATTACATTTTGCTGGCACAGAATGACATTATGGTGGGGATTTGAAACTTTTCAACTACCGGGTTCATTCGGTGGGGTAATAAGAAAGCTGTGCTGAAAATTTGGTATACAGATATGGTTAAATGTCCATGTTATGACTGTTACACTGTTTCAGCATTCACTCATAACTTCCCTAATTTTCAATATTTTGACTGCAAACTTGCAGCATACCCATTTTTCCACATCACTTCATAAACCAGACATGCGTCATTTTTAAAATCCTGGATGAGATGTGTTGTCGGACCTCTGGTGCGAGATGACATTTCGGCAATATACTGTAAATGGTCATATCTATAAGGCGACTCCTAAAACAAGTATCTTCAGAATTTGTAGTCAAAATTAAAACAACAAAAAAAATTGTTTAGCATGCATCAAATGACAGGCATTGACAAATGCTTTTTTTTTTTATTCATTGTTAAAACCCAGTAAATTTCTCACCCCTTTGCTGTTGAAAACCCTTGTCCTGTTTTCATTCAATGAAATCAAAACTGGAAACCTTTTTTTTCCCCCAATATCTAAAGATGAGGGAAAAACAGAGCAGTTTCATTTACTAATGGAGCCAACAGAGTCCAACGCCTTTTTCCTTAAGCCCAGTTCAGCATGAACCTTCCCGTTTTCCAGTTATGAGAAAAAAAACAGAGGCCACCTGGTGTTGGCATTCTATCACAATCAAAACTATACAAACTAACCTGCCATTCATCAGATCTGGTTGCATTCCAGGCATAAACTTCCCCAGCTCAGCTAATGAACAACAAAAACAAAAGGCTCTTGATTTGGCCTCATTCTCTCCAAAAAGGCCCCTTGCTTCAGCCTCGCTTTCTCTGCCCCACCCCCAACGCATGGTGGTCAGTGTTCTTCCACACCCCAGGATCAGTGCAAACCTTACCACGGTTGACAGACAACATGCTTGGGAGAGGACCTAGGAAAAAGGAAAAGCAACCAGCAATCTAGGAGCACCTGTAGTTGGCAGCCTAAATACTGTATGCTGTGGCTGCCCTGAAACCGCTGAGAGAGGAATGAAAAGGAAAATCAGAATTCTGGACATCCCTTCCCCAGGTAATTATTTTTTTTTTAATTTAGCCAGGATGGAAGAGAGGGGGTAACCTCTACTGGACACACCAGCAAAGTGAGCACTTTTTCCTGCTATTAATCGTGTTTCCAGTCCCCTCCCCACCACATAGCGGGCAGCATTCCTCTGCTGACCGAGCCATCCTGACCTTGCTCTCTGCTGCTGTGCTCTCCCTGTCCAGTGGCACAAGCCATGGCTGCTCCAGCAAAAGCTGAGAAAGGGGAACAATCGACCAGCAACCTGGGAGAGGGAACTCCTGCTTTAGGCTGCTCTATCATGGCTGAGAGAAGAATGAAGAGAAACACTCAGCATTCCTATACATCCTAAAGCCAACTGCCCCAGTAATTCATCAGCAATGATAAGAGGGAAGGGGTAAGCCTCTTACTGGACATGTGGCAGGATTCCAGTCTCCCTGCTTCTGTCAGTCTCTATCCAAATGAGCACTTATTATTTGAACAGTACTGGCACAAAAAGCGGGATGTAAGCCTGCTCATGGGCCAGCAATGTACCCTTCCGAAGCAAAGTTTCCAAAAAAACAATGCCTTTGCCAGCTTCATCTCCTCCACGCTCTAACTGCTGCATGTTCTAACCCATTATTTAAACAAAGACATTACCCCTCCTATTGTAATCCTCTTTAGCCTGAAGTCTGACTAGAGCCTGGAGTTAAGAAGAGATCTTTCTCAGGAACATGGGCCGCACTCACTACAACTGAAGTCCATCCAGCATTAATTTGAATAATTGCACTGACTCAGAATCATTGTCGCCAACAATGATTTATTTGGTGCATGAAACTTCTAAATACGTTTTAGTGCAGTCCATTGAAAATCAGATACATGTTTGAACATAGGAACTTCTGATGAGATGGTAACAACCATATTCCTCTCTCACTTAACGTTTAGCTCCACCCAACTTCATCTGACAAAGTTCCGGTAGGTGGAGCAAAATGTTAGGTGAGAGAGGGAGACAGTTGTTATCATCTCGCCAAAGGCTCCTGTGTTCAACATGTACCTCATTTTTAATGGACTGCACAAAAATGTTTTTCGAAGTTTTGTGCACCAAATAAATCACTGTTGGAGGCAATGATTGTGAGTCGGTGCAATTATTCAAGTTGTTGCAGAACTACTGCTTGTCCCTGTTGCCTAACAATGTGCACTTACACATACTGCCAGTTTTGTTCTCGTTTCCCCTCTAGGTTTTATTGTTCTGACCTGTTTTTTTGCTTCCTATTTTACTGTACTATAGCCCATACCATTACTGAAGCTTTATTTACCTCACCCTCAGTGTTGTACTTTGTTACTTTAATGTACTGTATTATGTTTTATGTTTTATTACCGGTTATATTGTACTTTGTTCCATAATGTATGATGTTTTTATTGTTTTATTATTAGTTTATGATTTTCCCCTCATCCCCCCTGTATTTTCGGTCATTCACCAATGTACCGTATGTATTATGTTACAAGCTTCACCTCTTGCACTGTTCACTCTGTTTCCCTGTTCCAGTGTCATGACTCTATCTACTTTTGATTTCTACTCTTCAGGGTTGTGCCTAAAAATAGGCATATTTAGCGTTTCCCGCACTCACCTGGTTATCAAAAACCAAGTAAATAAAATAAATGCAATATGGACTTTAGTTGTGGTGTACATGTTCCTGAAAAAAAGTCTTAAGCTTCATATTTTAGCAAGGCACCTCCTTTTCCTCAGTGTGTAACTCCTTTGATACAGAAATCCTGAAGAGATCCTTCTAACCTGAGGGCGAGGAGCAACAGAGAAGAAAATCTATCGGGTACTGTTACTTTTATGGATATGCTCCTTCCCTCTGCCTCTAAGTCACCCTCCCCTTTGGAAATACCTACCTGCCTACCCCTGCCCCAGTGGGTGGCTACCTAATGACCTGCCTGCCAGCCCAGGTGTCACTCAAGGCAGTGCCCACAGAAAAAGCCCTGCCTGCAGCTATGCCTTACAGGCTAGCCTATTACCTGCTTAGCCAAAATCTCTGTCCCTCACCACAGCGTTTGGGCCACTAAAACCTGAAATGCTAGGCTCTGTATCCAAGTAAACCCCTTTATCAAAGATAATATCAGCACCATCAGTAGTGTTAAATGGAATTAGATTTTTATTATCTTTTCCTCCGGATTGTCTCAGCAAAGGCACCCCAATTTGTTGATAGAGAGGACATTAGCTCAGAGACATTTATAGATTCCAAGTTGAGTTTTTCACTGAATAAATAGTTTTGGTTGAATGTTGGTTTGTGGAGCAGCTCCTTTGCCTCACCAGCTTGTGGGGGTGGGGTTGATCTTCATCTGATGGCGAAAAGGGCTGATCTGGCATTCCAGCAAACTGATCCTTGTCAGGTACTTTATCTTCAAACTCTGCTCCTTTTGTAAAACTGGTAGTTTTCTGGCTCTAACAGCAGATTTGTTATCTGGTGCTTTTCGTTTAGCCTGCAGTTCAGGCAATTCCTCCTCATCAGACAGTTGCTGTCTGGACCAGACCAAGGAATGTGGAGCTGGTTGTTTTGGTTTACATTTACCAGCCTCAGGGGATAACTCAACGTGCTTCTTGGTTTTTACCTGTTGCTTCTCAGGAACTTGCATTTTAGGAACTTTTGCAAAAAACTCATTTATCTCTTTGCCCTCTCTTGCTGGTTTAAACTTAGAGCTCATACTTGCCTGCTTTGAAGAATGCTGTCTATCACTTTAAAGTAACATGAGAGAACATCAAAGGTGCCCAAGACACACTCATGTGTACCAGGTCAATATGCCATTGCTAAAATAGTGTGAAAACATTTAGAGCGACAGGGGTATAAAGCAGTAGTGAGTTACCGCTACCCCTGTCACTGTGCACTGAAACTAGGAAGGGATAAAGTTGCCAATAGTGTGGTGCTTGGTTGAGCCACTCCCGTGGTGGAGTGGCTAAGGCACCACCACACGGCAGCGTTGGAGACCTGGGATCATGGTTTGGTTCCCCCAGGTCTCCTAGTGTTGCAACTTTTTTTTTGTTAAATAAATGAATTTTCCCCCCTCCCAAGTTTCTACCCATCCCCAAAGTCCACACCCCCTCAGAGTTGGTTATTTCAAGTCTGAGGTTATGGAGAGCCCCACATCAGGGGGGGAGCGGCAAACCCCACAAAACATCTCATTATTTCTTATGGTGTGCACTGTTTTTGTTGCAGTCGGTGTTTTTACCAGTGTTATTTCAGATCACGGCATTTTGCTTGTGGCACTGATTGTCACACTGCCTTTATTCGTGGAGTGTTTACCCCATGCCCTCATACCAGCCTGCTTTGAAAGATAACATCTCTTCAAAATAGCATGAAGAAACATCAAAAACATGAAGGCAGGTGGTAACTTCTTATTGTAATATATATGGGCAGGTACAGTAAACACTTGACAGAGCATGTAATTGTCCAGAGATTGTGTGTTTCAGGTGAGGAAAAACAAAGACTTCAAGGGCAGGATTCACAAAAAAGCACAAGGTACCACACAAAAGTTTGCGCTGCACCTTGTGGTTGTACATGTGGGAAATTTTGCTATTCACATTTGGATTGTGCACCAGGGGTTCACGGGACAGCGATCAGGGGTTGGGTAGTCTAGTGGTGCCTTCCCCCCTCCCTGACCTCTGATCACTGTCCCGTGGATGAAATAAACATGCCCTGATAGTCTAGTGTTGCCCTCCACCCTCAAAGACTTCCAATCGCCGTCCCGTAAATAAAATAAGTGCACCCTGGTAGTCCAGTGGTGCCTCCCTCATTCCCTGATCACCATCCTGCTAGACTACCAGGGCATATATTTATTTCATTCACCGAATGACAACTGGAGGTCGGGGGGGGCACCACTAGACTACCAGGGCATATTTATTTCATTCATGGGATGGCGATCGGAGAATGGGGAGGGGGAAGGGCACCACTAGACTACCCGGGAGCACTTTTTTATTTACAGGATGGTGATCAGAGAATGGGGAGGGCACCACTAGACTGCCAGGGATCATTTGTATTCTTTACAGATGGCAATCGAAGAACTGGGGGGTGGGGGCCGCAGTACCTCTGCCAACCTGTTACATGAGGCCCCTGCACCCTAACTGGTACCCTCAGAGGTACACCGTAGACAGCTAGCACTTAAGCATACGTTAAACTAACATATAGGGCTAAGGTCATCTACCGTACAAGAGTAGATGTCAGGATATGAATGCATATTGTTGTAATACACTTTGCTTGCTAATACATATATTCTGCTATGTATTTTCTGTGTATTTCTTACTTGTAAGATGCCAAGGCATCTGTGTCCTTGGAATAATTATGATATGTAAGTCGGCATTGCCACCTTTTGGTGATTTGTACTACTACATTGAGTTATGTAAGACTCTGTATAAGAACTCTTTTGTTCATAAACTGATGACTATACAGAATTGTATAATGTTATCTTAGACCGTGGAGCCACCTCTAATTTAACCAACAGGGCTCATCTCTGTAACTAGAAATGTTTCTGTCTTACAGTAACCATAGTAATTATCATAGGTATATAATGTAATGCACTAGTCTTATACCTCTGAGACCTCAGGAGAGACCCCAAGAGACACAGAGAAACCTCGAGGTATAGGGAACGCTTAGCACTGGCTCCCAGTTCGTACTGGTAAGAACTGCTTAGGGCAACTGTGATTTATCTTTTTGGCAGTAATAAACTTGTTTATTACTCTTATGCAATGTGTCTGTAATTACTTGCATTCCCAATACTGCCAAGAACCTGAAAGTGAGGTTTAGACCTCCTAACAAATTGGCGACCGTGTGCAGGCGATATTTGGTGATGGTAAGTTTTCACTTGTTGCTAGAACTTTTTCCCTTTCCCACGGGGACAGTAGGTGTACATTCCCATATCACCTCTCCCATTTTAAATCAGTTTGTAGTCACTTACAAAGTCTGGCTGTCATCCTTTCGGTTGTGGTCGATGCCGACTCAACTCACTCCATTACAGCTTTGATTTGTAAGTCTACAACTTTTACAGTAGCCCGGCAGTGTATTAAGTGCTCCTGCTGTGGATCAATACACAGCACGGCGCCTTTTTCACAGTTTGATTTTTCATTCCCTTCCTCAGAATGGCCACCGTGTCAAATATCTGCACAAAACTGAGACTCAACGTCTCGAACTTATTTACCTTCCATGGTGGATGGGCTGACCTTGCGCGGGACGCAAGTCAATCCGAAAACCCTATACTGGGGATTTCAACCCAGTACACGGAGATGAGACAATCAGCCAATAAGTGACAAGCTAAAGGGCTGCTGGTCGTAGCTCTCTATGCTGCTCTGGAAGCCTCCGAAGCGAGGTTTCGAACCTTTGATCTGCAAATTTCATCTCTTAAGCAACAGATGGGTTGCAGCAGAACTTGGAGTCTGAACTCCAAACTCAGCAGAATGAAAGGGATCAACTATTGCATTATTCAGCTCAAGCTGGAGAATAGGAACTTTGTATGTTGAAACCGGAGTGTGAAAGTTTGAGACAGGATAAGGGACAGGCGTTGCAAATGAATGATTTGCTAAGTGCTGCAAATGCTTAGTTGAGTGAGGAAATGGGTGAGCTGCAGGATGAGATAAACCAGGTACGTAACAATTTAGAAGTGTTTATCAGGGACAATCGCGAATTGAGCGCTGCTTATAGAGTGTTGCAAAAGCAAGATGAGATTGATATGGATTTTGCAAGTGTGAGTCATACTGAATGTAGAACCAAAATGGTGAAACTGCGCCATCAGCGGGAGGTTCTGGCTGGACATGTTAAGGCATGGGAGACGTAGCCACTGCTTTACATACGTCATCTGAAGGGGAGTTGTCAGATGATGACATTTCTCAATACAACGTCCAGTCACACCCCTACTATGGCCCAGAGTCCCCACCCAGCCATCCACAACATGGCGGGTCCCCACTACACCCTCACCATGTCATACGTCATCGACGTTGTGATGCCCATCATGGGAGATGCCAAGATAGCAGCCCCCATGATGGGGGGGTAGCAGGCCCAGGCCTGGTCCTGATGGCACCACCGATAGCCGTTATTAGTGTGGAAGATAGGCATGAGATAGAAACCATGACTGAAACTGCAATAGGCAATGTACCCCTTCCTGAGAGAAGTAAACGGGCCATTAAAACCCAGATTAGGCAGCTTCTGCAAGAGGCTGGCACTCAGGAAGGTATTGTCCACACTGCTGCTAAGGCTGCAGCTTGGGCCACCCTGGACGGCGCTCGAGACAATCTACCTCTGCCTAATCGACCCAGTAATCCCCTACAAATGGCCTACTCTGTTCAGCAAATAGCTGACAGCATCGGTCGGATGAACCCGTCCGCCAACCTCAGCTGTCACTTGGAAAAGGTGCATTCTAAATGCGAGATGCTTAGCCTCGCTGCAGAATATCAGGTCCAAATACTATGCCAAACCATCGATCCTAGTTTGTGGGCCAAACTCCACGATGCCATCTGCCAGGATGGGAATGCCACCTTTGACGAGGTTGCAGCTGAGCTCATTTCCGCTCACAGCCCAGGTGTAGTAGGAGTGATGCTTGCATACCCTATAAAACAGAATGCAAAGGGTTGAGTGGAATATCACCAAATCTTGGTCAGTGGTATTTTCTCCACACAAGGGCCTTTGCAAAAGGCCCTTGCATGGATCAATAACTTTGTGAATAGGACTGTGGGGACATGCAGGTTCCCTCCCCCTCGTTTGCACCATACTATCCAACTGTGAATAGGTGCAGGTGGAGGCAGTGCTAACCCAGGAAAAGCACCAGGAACCCCAGTAGTATTGTTCTCACAGCCAGCCAGAAGAATGGCCTGCAACAAATAGTGCAGGAATGCTATGGCCCTATTCACGAATGGAGCCATGCAAATAAGCCCATTGGGCATGCAAGGTGCTAATTAGCCATTTGCATGCTCATTATGGGCTCATCTGCATGGCTCGTGGGTGGCTTATCACAACCCCCAAACCCATGCCCTACACAGCAGCAGTCCATGGTGAGCTAGTGTTACCCTGTCCCCGATCAACAGTCCCGTTGTAAAAAACATCTGTCTGGTAGTCCAGTGGTCCCCTCCCCATGTTCCGATTGCTATCCTATGAATGAAATAACTATACCATGGTAGTCTAATGGTGCCCTCCCCAACCTCTGATCATCATCCCATGAATGAAATAAATATGCCCTGGTAGTCTAGTGGTGCCCTCCCTGACCTCCGATCACCATCCCTTGAATGAAATAAACATGCCCTGGTAGTCTAGTGTTGCCCTCCTCGATTTCTGATCGCCATACCATAAATAAAATAAGCACTCCCTTGTAGTCCAATGGTCCCTCCCTCATCCCGATTGCCATCTCGTGTCAACATTGTAATATCCATGGCAGTCTAGTGGTCCCAACTCCCATCCACATGACACATAACGTACATAGACCCCAGTGTCCGTCCCCCCATCCCGACCTTTGTAGATATATAGGAATAAATTTCCTGGTGATCAAGTGCCCCCCACCCTATAATGGAGTGGCCCACCACCCCATTCCCCCCCAACCAACCCCCAGCTGGTGACCAGCACAGTCCTCCACTCATCACCATGGCTGGCCACTGATTGAGCTCACAATGAGGGCATACTGTATACAGTACCTGCTCATTAACAGTGATTGACAGCTCAGCTGGGCTGCTCCGGTATCAGGGCATATTTATTTCATTCACAGGACAGCAATCGGAGGTCGGGGGCACCATCAGACTACCAGGGCATCTTTTATTTCAGTCATGGGACGGTGATAGGAGGTTGGGGAGGGGCGAGGGTATGCTAGAGTACCAGGGCATACTTATTTCATTCAGGGAATACTGATCAGAGGTTGGGGGCACCACTAGACTACCAGGGCATATTTATTTCATTCATGGGACAGCAATCAGAGGTCAGGGAGGGTGAGGGCAGCACTAGACCATCAGGGCATATTTATTTCATTCATGGGACAGCGATCGGAGAACAGGGAGGGGGAAGGCACCACTAGACAACCAGGGAGCACTTTTTTATGTACGGGATGGCAATCAGAGAATGGGGAAGGGGAAGAGCACCACTAGACTGCCAGTGATCATTTATATTCTTTACAGGACAGCAATTGGAGGATAGGGAGGGCACCACTTGACTACCAGGGCATATTTATTTCATTCACGGGATGACAATCAGAGAATGGGGAGGGGGAGGGCACCACTAGACAACCAGGGAGCACTTTTTTGTTTATGGGATGGCTATCAGAGAATGGGGAGGGCACCATTAGACTGCCAGGGATCATGTGTATTCTTTATAGGATGGTGATTGAAGGATGGAGAGGGGGTGGGGGCCGCAGTACCTCTGCCAACCACTAGGGTTGTGAGGAATACTGCCAGATCTCGGTCGGCGGTATTTTCTCCACGCAAGGGCTTTCACAAAAGGCCTTTGTCTGGAGCAATAACTTTGTGAAAAGGACTGTTGGGATATGCAGGTCCCCTCACCCTCATTTGCATTGCGGCCTCCCTCACAACTTTGCCCCAGCACAATCCCAGTTTTCAGGTGCATCCTGTGCTTTGTGAATACCAACTCTGGGCAAAACTCAGTTTCCACAGGGCAAACTGGGTTTGTGCCAGGGAAAAGTTTTGTGAATCTGGCACCAAGTCTCTTTAAGTGTGTTTAAATCATCCAGTCCCGGTTGAACTATTATCTTTTAGTTGTTTAAGATCAACCGTGAGGTGCTGGCAAATATCTTATTCCAAGCATTTTCAGGGCAAGTGCCTTCAGCCCCTTGTATTGCATTTATCTCAGCACAATGCACATCCCCACAGTGTTTTTTTTTTTTGCACTTATGAGTTTTTGTTTTAGGATGTAATTAACAATTAAAAAAACATTTTTATTTGTAAAAGCTAAGTTTTTATATTTATTTTTCTGTAATAGCAGAAGCAGTTTTTTTTTATTTAATTAGATGCCCTTGCCCAGATGCTTATGACACCGTACAATACAGTAAATACAACTCTACAAAATAGATTATTACAACAATAAATAACAACTCACATTAACCAGTAAAAGATCATGATAGAACTACAGCAGTTCAAAGATGTTATTAGCTTATAAAATTTAAATCCAGGAAGCCATATCAAGCATCAGCGATGGGCCTCCTGCAACAAATGGTACTTGAGGCCCCTTCTGACAGCGAGACTCTCAAGTCTGTCTGGAGCAAGTTTCAAAGAACTGGGGCCATGACTGTGAACTCTCAGTCGAGGAAGGTAATCAGTCTAGACCTGTGGACCACAAGGAGTCCCTCTACAGCAGAGTGGAGAAAGCAACATGGGGCATGAGGGGACAAAAGTTCAAGCATGTTGCCAGGGCCCACACTGTGTAGGACTTTATAGGTTAGCAAGCCAAGTAAGACAGCTCTTTTGTCTGCTGGAAGCCTACAGGAACCTCCCTCTCCCTGGTGAAAAAGGTGATTGTTTCCAGGAAGTTATTTACCTACTGTTATTTCTCAGTGAAAATACTGATGGACAGAGTGAAACAGGGAGGGCTGCAGTCCAATGTGCATGGTCCAGTTGGGTTTCACAGTTGAGATGCATGGTCTGCGAGGGAGAGTTTCACTTTGCCATTGATCAGCTGAAGGATCATAGTTGTTATTAAGATTGTGATTGTAGTACCCCGAAGTTGGGGGGCACAATGAAGAAACAGGGACCTTTTCCCCAATGCAGAAATGTTTTTTTTTTTCTTCTCTCTCGCTAGCGTCCCTCCAGTCCCACATATCCCACCCTGTCCCTTTGTGCAATTTCGCGCTGTTCGGCTCTCGGAAGGGGGACCATGGGCATGAGCCCCCAATGGGCTCATTGTGCCCAATCCTCTGGCCAGAAGCCAGGACCTTCCCTTCCCTACAAAAGGGCCGGGGCATTGTCAACAAGGGGAATTGGCAGCTAGATGTGGAGGGTGGAGGATGCGAGGAGTACAGACAAAGAAAATGTAGCTGCAGTGTGTTCATGGCTCCTCCAGCGTCACTTCCCTCCCTCTTCTGTCCTGGACATTTGGTAGTGGCAGCAGCAGCAGCAGGGTAGGTTGGGTGGGATCTTGGCTCCCTGACGCAATCTGTTTCCTTCCCCCAGAGCCCCGAGTGGCATGGAGGGAAGTATCGGCCAGCCAGACCAGGTGGTGCCACCTAAAAATAGGTCTGAGCAGAAACCGCGTCTCGGACCTGGAGTTCCACCCCAGCAGCCTGCAGGCCGGAGAGAATCCGGGTGGGAGCGTGGCTCCCTGGCTAGTTTACTTGACCCCCCCCCCAGCAGTGCTAGAATCCTGGACCATGGTGGTGAGTGGGCTGAGTGCCCAACCTTTTGTTTTAACTCACGCCACAGGCACTGGGGGAAGGAGAAGGGGAAGATTTGAGGGCTGGAGCCAAGAAAGTACAGGAAGGAGCAGCAGGCAAAGGGCCCAGAAGAAACTTTAAAGGGCCAGTACCCTTGTAAGGACAAGGGAGGACTCAGTGGGCTCCTGAGGAGAGCTTGCCAGCCAGGAAGGAGAGGGGATTATACAGGCAGTCGGCCGTATGCCCAGAGGAGAAGGCCCCAGGAGTGGCCTGAGGCCACTGAGCTTTTTTTTTTCCTCCTCTGGTCAAATGTGGCTTCGGAACAGGCAGGCTGAGCCAGTAGTAACTTGCCTTAAGCTGGGTAAAGGAAAGGAGGGGCTAGCTGTGAGGGTCCAGCATCCAGGCCCTCAAGCAGAGAAGAAATAGCAGACATGGCCTTACCTAGGGAACAGGGGTGGCTATTCCCATTGGTACAGTGCAGCAGGCCTGCAAAGAAAAAATGCCACTGAAAGGAAAGACCCTTAAAGATGCAGTGCCCCGGGGGAGGAATGGTCCTATGGCCTAAGTGGCCCAGCACCCAAACCAAACCCTGCTGCTGCCTGCCTAGCGCCGCCCTAGAGACTGTATTTCCTACAAGAATTGAACTGTCTGCCAGAAACTAAATTGTTTGCTTGTTACTGAACTGTGTTATCAAATTGCACCTTGGAGTAACTGGCGTCCAGCTTCACCTTGGCTGCCCGGACCAGCTTCTTCAAAGCCTGATGCTGACCCAAGGAGGTCCCCAGCCCCTCTACCATCTGCAGCAGAACCACCTCCAGTAACACCAGCCTATTCCGAAGTTACACCACAAGTGTTCCAGCATCAGCATTGCAATAGTAAGTGGTAGACAGACGCTAGTGAGGTATCCAGTAGTGAGTCAACTTAGGAGCTGCCCCGGCTCGAGCTTGAGGGACCACAGTTAACATTGTGCATGCCTTTCCCTTTTTTTTATTTTGTCAGCTCTTCTTAAGTGTGCATGAGCCCAGGTTGCTCCATAGAGGCCTTCCACAGATTGCATGGCCAGCAGTCTTCTTGTTGAGAGGTCATCTGGGTGCCTGGTACCTACCAGTGGTCATTGCTGCAGATTGTCTGGAGAACCACCTGCCAATTAGAAGTCTTCAGCTTCTTGCCCAGAGCCGTAGAAGATCACCAAGTTCTTCACTGACCAGCTAGCAGTGTTCCTTGTTGTCTTCTGTTCCATCGGGTGATGCCCCGGTATGGCCTGTTTGTAACAAGTGCTTTGTGGGGTCAAAGCCCACCTGCTAATCAGCCAATGCATAGGAAAGCCCAAGCTTGGTTCGTCAGTTGTGACATCATCTCAGCCAAGTGCACATAGGACTTGGACTAAAAGGGGGCTAACCCCTGTTCTTGGTTCGACCAACTGTTGGTCCTAACTGTATTGTTTTATTGTTTATTTTTATTATCCTGTAGCACTGTAATAAAACCATTATCTTGTTTTTATTGTCCCTGGTAAATAAACACCTTGCATCCTGGTCACTGAGTAAGCTTCCTGCCTCTCCTTCCAGATTCGTCTGGCCTGTCCTTAAATTGTTGAAACCTTTATTCCATCATTTGGCGTGATCGGCAAGAATAAGAAACATCAAGGAGTCCAAAGCTTGAAGTTACCTCCACCAAAATACCCACGAGAGAAGAGATGGAGTGGGATTCCCACCGGGTTATGCAAGAGGAACCGGCCCATGTGGCATATCAGGTGTGGGAGCTAGCAGCACTCATAGCAGAAATGAAGCAAGGGGCCCAGCCCCAGATTGGGCAGCATCTATGTCAGCCCGGGAAGAGAAGAAGAAACCAAGGTCGAAGGCACACGCATCAGTAGGAGGAGCAGGCAGCACCATGTACACAGACAAAGAGACCGTGGGGCCCATTCAACAACCATATGAGTGGAATAATGCCAGAAACAGTGATGTCAAGAGAGCTCGGCACCAGCTATATGAGGACACTAAAAGGGAGATGGGGAGAATCAAGCGGCCCCACCAAGCTGTCATGGCACTTTCAGTAGGTCCATCTAGAGTTCCAGATGTCCGAGTAGAGGAGCCTGTATGGATGGCAAGTGCTGTCACCTGTGATGTGAGGCAGCCGGTTCCAGACTGGAATGCCCAAAGGGAGGCCAGGTACCAGGACCCTATACAGCAGGTTGTAACATATGCCAAGCAGAATACTGAGCTGCAAAAAGAATGTAATGATCTCAAAAAGATTCTCCATCAGCGAGATCAACAGATTAAGGAGCAGGCTGAGCAAGTCCTCCACCATAAAGGGGCAGCAGACTGGTGCATCAAAACCATCCAAGGCTATGATGTTATGACCGAAGACCTGAACCATTCACTGTTCATCAAGACACAAGAAAAGGAAGAGCTCAGCAGATATGTGGTGGAGCTACTGGCATCCTTGTGGAAGGAGGAGAGCGCCCAGCTAAATGCTGCATGTCACCGGAAATTGTAAGGACCCCTCAACTAGCATTTGCATCCAGAGGCCCCTAAATTTCCCCCAGCTCTAAAGAACAAACCAGAAGAACTGGATCCAGTTTGGGCCATTGTAACCGATGCCAGTTGTCAAAGCATGAAATTTTCATCCCCCCCCCATCCAGAAATTAGTCCTGACAGTGGAGCCACACCATCAGATGGAAATAAGGACCTCCCCTCAAGCAGAATCTCTGTCACCGACCAGTCCAAGAGTGTGTACAGATCCAGATGACCAAAAAGAGTTGGACGATGCCTATGATCAAAAGACGCCCTTACCCATAGGACAGCGAGTGCTGGTAAGGTGCTGGGGTGAGGAAAAGTCATGTCCAAGATGGGAATCCAACACGTATGTCATTGTGGGTACCCCCCTTTCCCTACAGTGTAGAGCTACCAGCTCCAAGCCAGGGATGGGACACAAAGGTTAGTACACCAAATGCATCAAACGTCCTGCCTGGTTCCTCTCAAGACGGATGGACGAATCAACAAGGAGAGGCAGGAACCACTCCCAAAAGGCACTTCAAGGCCATCAATCCCTTTTCTTGGATTATTTTGGCGGTAGGTTAAAAATGTTACAGTAGACCAGTCAAAACTTAATGTTTTCAAGTAGACTAGGTAAATAGTTTATAGGACTAAAATGTTGTTTGTGTTTTAAAACTCTACATAATAATTGACCCCCATACATGGGGACATGTATGTTTCAGGGTGGGGGCGGATTGTAGTACACCAAGAGAAGTTGGTAGCACAGCAGAAGAAACTGGGACCCTTTCCAGCGTAGAATTTTTTTTTTCTCTTGCTAGCCCCTCCCAGTCCCACATACCCCACCTTGTCCCTTTGTGCAACTTCGCACCATTCGGCACTCGGAATGGGGGCCACGGGTGCGAGACTCTCCCCAATGGGCTCATAGTACCCAATGCTCTGACCAGAAGCCAGGACCTCTCCTGCCCTACAAAAGGGCCAGGGAGTGGTCATCAAGGGGAATCGGCAGCTAGACGTAGAGGGTGGAGGACGTGAGGAGCATGGACAAAGAAAAGGTACCTGCAGTGTGTCCGTGGCTCCTCCAGAGTTGCTTCCCTCTCTCTTCTGCCCTGGGCATTTGGTAGTGACAGCAGCAGTGGCAGGGTTGGTCGAGTGGGAGCTTGGCTCCCTGACGTGAACTGTTTCCTTCCCCCAGAGCCCTGAGTGGCATGGGAGAACGTATCAGCTGGACAGACCAGGTGGTGCCACCTAAAAAGTCCCGGATCTGGAGTTTTGCCCCTGCAGCCTGCAGGCCAGAGAGAAGCCAGGTGGGAGTGTGGCTTCCTGGCCAGGTTCCTTGACCCCCTCCAAGCAGTGCTGGAATCCTGGGCCATGGTGGTGAGTGGGCCGAGTGCCCAACCTTTTGTTTTGACTCACGCCATAGGCACCGGGGGAGGGAGAAGGGAATAATTTGAGGTCTAGAGCCCAGAAAGTACAGGATGGGGCAGCAGGCAAATGGCACAGAAGAAAATGAAAAGGGCCAGCACCCTTGTAAGGACAAGGGGGGGCAGTGGGCTCCCGAGGGGAGCTGCCAGCCAGGAGGGGGAGGGGACTATGGAGGCAGCGGGCCATATGCCAAGAGAAGAAAGCCCCATGAGTGGCCTGAGGTCACTGAGCTATTTAGTTGTTTTTTTTTCTATGGTCAAATGTGGCTCCAGAACAGGCAGGCTGAGCCAGCAGTAGCTTGTCTCTAGCTGGGTAAAGGAAAGGAGGGGCTAGCTGTGATGGTCCAGCATCCAGGCCCTCGAGCATAGAAGAAATAGTGGACACAGCCTTACCTAGGGTCCAGGGATGGCTATTCCCACTGGTAGAGTGGAGCAGGCCTGCAAAGAAATCATGCCAAGAAAAGGAAAGACCCTTAAAGGTGCAGTGCCCCGGGGGAGGGATGGTCCTATGGCCTAAGTGGCCCAGCACTCAAACTGAACTGTGCTGTTGCCTGCCTAGCACCCCCTTAGAGACTGTATTTCCTACAAGAATTGAACTGTCTGCTAGAAACTAAATTGCTTGCTTGTTACTGAACTGTGTTGTCGAATTGCACCTTGGTGTACCGGACGTCCAGCTTCACCTTGGCTGACTGGACCAGACTCTCCAGAGCCTGATGCTGACCCAGGGAGGTCCCCAGCCCCTCCACCATCTGCAGCAGAACAACCTCCAGTAATGCCAGCCTATTCCGAAGTTCCACCACAAGTGTTCCAGCATCAGCCCTGCAATGGTAAGTGGTAGAGAGCCGCTAGTGAGGTATCCAGTAGTGAGTCAGCTTAGCAGCCATCCCCGCTCAAGCTTGAGGGACCACAGTTAACATCGTGCATGCCTTTCCCTTTTTTTTACATTTCGCCGGACGTCCGTAAGTGTGCGCAAGTCCATGTAGTTCCATAGAGGCCGTCCGCAGATTGCATTACCAGCAGTCTTCTTGTTGAGAGGTCATCTGAGTGCCTGGTACCAGTGGTCTTTGCTGCAGATCATCTGGAGAACCACCTGCCAACCAGAAGTCTTCAGCTTCTTGTCCAGAGCCATAGAGGATTGCCCAAATTCTTCATTGACCAGCTAGCAGTGTTCCTTGTCATGTTCTGTTCCATCAGGTGATGCCCCGGTATGGCCTGTTTGTAACAAACACTTTGTGGGGTCAACGCCCACCTGCTGATCAGCCGTCGCATAGGAAAGCCCAAGCTTAGTTCGTCAGCTGTGTCATCATCTCAGCCAAGTGCACATAGGACTTAGACTAAAAGGGGGTAAACCTCTGTTCTTGGTTCGACCAATTGTAGGTCCTAACCATATTGTTTTGTTGTTTATTTTTATTATCCTGTAGCACTGTAATAAAACCGTTATCTTGTTTTTATTGTCCCTGACAAAATAAACATCTTGCATCCTAGTTACTGAGTAAGCTTCCTGCCTCTCCTTCCAGATTCATCCGGCCTGTCCTGAAAGTGTTAGGTAACCTTTCAGCCTCCTACATTTGGCATAGTCGGCAGGATAAGAAACATCAAGGAGTCCAAAGCTTGAAGTTATCTACACCAAGATGCTCACGATAGAAGAGATGGAGTGGGATCCCCACCGGGTTATGCAAGAGGAATTGGTCTGTGTGGCATATCAGGTGTGGGGGCTAGCAATACTCATAACAGAAATGAAACAAGGGGCCCAGCCCCAGATTGAGAAGCATCCATGTCGGCCCGGGAGGAGACGAAGAAGAAACCAAGGTTGAAGACACATGCATCGATGGGCGGAGCAGGGCAGGACCATGCGCACAGACAAAGAGACTGTAGGGCCCATTCAATGACTATACAAGTGGAATAATGCCAGAGACAGTGACATCAAGAGAGTTCGGCACCAGCTGTATGAGGACACTAAAAGGGAGATGGGGAGAATCAAGTGGCCCCACCAAACTGTCATGGCACCTTCAGGAGGTCCATCCAGAGTTCTGGATGCCCAAGTAGAGGAGCCTGTATACATGGCGAGTGCTGTCACCTGTGAAGTGAGGCAACCAGTTCCAGACTGGAATGCCCAAAGGGAGGCCTGGTACCATAAACTTATACAGCAGGTTGTAACATATGCCAAGCAGAATACTGAGCTGCAAAAAGAATATAATGACCTCAAAAAGACTCTCCATCAGCAAGATCAACGGATTAAGGAGCAGGCTCAGCAAGTCCTCTGCCATAAAGGGGCAGCAGACCAGTGCACCAAAATCATCCAAGGCTATGACGTTATGACCGAAGACCTGAACCGCTGACTGCTCATCAAGGCGCAAGAAAAAGAAGAGCTCAGCAGATATGTGGTGGAGCTACAGGCATTCTTGAGGAAGGAGAAGTGCGCCCAGCTAAATGCTGCATGCCCTCAGAAATTGCAAGGACCCCCAGGACTCGACATCTCGGTAGTGGTAAAAGAGCCCCCAACCAGCATTTGCATCCAGAAGCCCCTGAATTTGTCCCAGCTCTAAAGAACAAACCAGAAGAACTGGATCCAGTTTGGGCCACTGTAACCGATGTCAGGTGTCAAAGCATGCAAGTCGCACCCCCCTTCCAGAAATCAGTCCTGACAGTGGAGCTGCACCATTGAAAGGAAATAAGGACCTCTCCTTGAGCAGAACCTCAGTCACCGACCAGTCTAAGAGTGTGTACAGACCCAGATGACCAAAAATAGTTGGACGATGCCCATGATCAAAAAACGCCCTTACCCATAGGAGAGCGAGTGCTGGTAAGGTACTAGGGTGATGAAAAGTCATCTCCAAGGTGGAAACCTGACCTGTACATCATCGTAGGTACACCTTTCCTCACAATGCATAGCTACCAGCTCCAAGCCAGGAATGGGACACAAAGATTAGTGTACTGAATGCATCTAAAATCCTGCCCAGTTCCTCTCAAGACAGATGGATGGATGAATCAACAAGGAGAGGCAGGAACCACTCCCAAAAGGCACCTCAAGGCCGTCCATCCCTTTTCTTGGTTTATTATGGAGGTAGTTTAAAAATGTTACAGTAGACCAGTCAAAACTTTATACTTTCAAGTAGACTAGGAAAAATAGTTTATTGGACTAAAATGTTGTTTGTGTTTTAAAACTCTACATAATAATTGACCCCCATACATGGGGACATGTATGTTTTGAGGGGACAGATTGTAGAACACCGATGTTGGGAGGGGCACAATGAAGAAATGGGGACCCTTTCCCCAACATAGAATTTTTTTTTTTTTTTCTTCTCTCTCGCTAGCCCCCCCCCCCACACACACACACATGCCCCTTTTCCTATGTGCAGTTTGCTTAATTCGATGCTCGGAAGGGGGGCCATGGGCCAAGACCCTCCCCAATGGGCTCATATTACCCAGTCCTCTGGTCGGAAGCCAAGAACTCCCCTGTCCTACAAAAGGGCCGGGGAGTGGTCAACAAGGGGAATCGGTGGCTAGACATGGAGGGTGGAGGACGTGAGGAGCACAGGCAAAGAAAATGTACCTGCAGTGTGTCCGTGGCTCCTCTGGCATCGCTTCCCTCCCTCTTCTGTCCTGGGCAGTCGGTAGTGGAAGCGGCAGTGGCAGGGTCAGTTGGGTGGGAGCTTGGCTCCCCGCCACAAATTGTCTCCTCCTCCTCCCAGAGCCCCAATTGACGTGGGGGGGGAAGTATTGGCTGGTCATACCAGGTGGTGCCACCTAAAAATAGGTCCAGGCAGATACTGTGTCCCGGACCTGGAATTCCGCCCCAGCAGCCTGTAGGCCAGAGAGAAGCTGGGTGGGAGTGCGGCTCACCGGCCAGGTTCCATGGCCCTTCCCCAGCAGTGCTAGAATCCTGGGCCATGGTGTTGAGTCAGCTGAGTGCCCAACCTTTTGTTTAAACGCATGCCATAGGTGCCGGGGGGAGAGAGAAGGGAAGATTTGAGGGCCGTAGCCTAGGAAGTACAGGAAGGGGCAGAAGGAAAAGGGCCCAGAAGAAAATTTAAAGGGCCATCACCCTTGTAAGGACAAGGGGGGATTGCAGTGGGCTCCTGAGGAGAGCTGCCAGCCCGAAGGGGGAGGGGACTATGAAGGCAGCGGACCGTATGCTAAGAGGAGATGGCCCCACGAGTGGCCTGAGGTCACTGAGCTATTCAGTTTTTTTTATTTTTTATTTTTCCTCTGGTCAAATGTGGCTCCAGATGAGGCAGGCTGAGCCAGTAGTAGCTTGCCTCTAGCTGGGTAAAGGAAAGGAGGGCTACTTGTGAAGGTCCACTGTCCAGGCCCTCGAGCATAGAAGAAACAGCGGACACGGCCTTACCTAGGGCCCAAGGGTAGCTATTCCCATTGGCAGAGTGCAGCGGTCCTGCAAAGAAAAAATGCCAGGTAAAGGAAAGACCCTTAAAGGTGCAGCATTCCGGGGGGAGAGAAACGGTCTTATGACCTAAGTGGCCCAGCACCCAAACCAAACTGTGCTGTTGCCTGACTAGTGCCCCCATAGAGACTGTATTTCCTACAAGAATTGAACTGTCTACCAGAAACTAAATTGCTTGCTTGCTACTGAACTGTGTTATTGAATTGCGCCTTAGTGTAACGGATATCCAGGTTCACCTTGGCTGCCCAGATCAGCTTCTCCAGACCCTGATGCTGACCCAGGGAGGTCCCCAACCCCTCCACCATCTGCTGCAGAACCACCTCCAGTAACACCAGCCTGTTCCAAAGTTCCACCACAAGTTTTCCAGTATCAGCCCTGCAACGGTAAGTGTTAGAGAGCCGCTAGTGAGGTATCCAGTAGTCAGTCAGCTTAGGAGCCACCTCTGCTCAAGCTTGAAGGACCACAGTTAACGTTGTGCATGCCTTTCCCTTTTTTTCTTTATTTTGCCAGCTGTCCGTAAGTGTGTGTGTGCCTGTGTTGTTCCATAGAGGTCATCTGAAGATCGCATTGCCAGCAGTCTTCTTGTTGAGAGGTCATCTGGGTGCCGGGGACCTACAAGCGGTCATTGCTGCAGATCGTCTGGAGAACCACCTACCAACCAGAAGTCGTCAGCTTCTTGCCCAGAGCCGCAGAGAATCGCCATGTTCTTCATTGACCAGCCAGCAGTGTTCCTTGTCATGTTCTGTTCCGTTGGGGGAATGCCCCGATATGGCCTGTTTGTAACAAGTGCTTTGTGGGGTCAACGTCCACCTGCTGATCAAACGACGCATAGAAAAGCCCAAGCTTGGTTCGTCAGTTGTGACATCATCTCAGCCAAGTGCACATAGGACTTGGACTAAATGGGGGTTAACCCCTGTTCTTGGTTCGACCAATTGTTGGTCCTAATTGAATTGTTTTGTTATTTTTATTATCCTGTAGCATTGTAGAAAAACCTGATAAATAAACATCTTGCATCCTGGTGACTGGGTAAGCTTCCTGCCTCTCCTTCCAGATTCATCTTGCCTGTCCTGAAATTGTTAGGGAACCTTTTGGCCCCCTACATATTATTTAAATCAGACTTCTTTCTTGACAGAGAAAGTCACCTTTGTTTTCATGAGCCATCGATGGAGAGAAATAATGAGACAGGCATCTGTGGGTGTGGTTAGTGGGACTGTTGCTTTAGAGCCTGATATACTGTTTGGCAACAGGTAGAGAGTCATGAAAGTTAAAATCAGAATGGCAAGCAAGAAAACAACAAAACTTGGAAATGTCAAAGGGTTAATTTTTATACTAGCTTGGTGTTACCATGTTTTGTTTGGCCAGGAAGGGATTACAGGCAGTGGGAGATAGATGGGGGATGTTAACTTGTTTTTTTACCAAATTTAAAAAAGATCTCAGTAAAATGTTTCTTTAAAAGAATGTTGCCTGGTTAATTAATTTGTGATGAGGTCCAGTGTCAGTATGACCGTGCTTTGCTGGGGGTTAATACACAGATATATGACCGATTTTGAACTATGAAGTTTCTTTATTGTGGTTACCCATTTTATAAATATACCTAAGCACAGTAATGTTACATACAGTACTATGTACCAGACTATCATATGTTTCCTATGTACTGTACATACTGTTCTTGTGTAACTGATAGAACTGCCTTGTCCCTAAGAATTCTATTGTAATTAAGCCTTGGTGCAGCCAACTGTTCCTGACTTCAGTGCATTTATAACATCAACAGCCTCTACTGTATTCCAGCAAAGCAGGGGTAAATCATGCTTACTCTACAGCAGAAGTACCCAATTAACATGCAGAAAACTGCCTAGAAGAACAGAAGGTGGACATTAAGCAAACGCTATACTTAGCTATACTTAGCTCTGACATGTCACAGCTTTGTACATCTTTACCAAAGTTTTTTTATTTTTTTCTTCACAGAAGGCAGAAAACCAATATTTAAATAAGAACCCATTTCCTTTTATGTTCACTGTGCATGCAAATGCAGTAAACATTTTGTTAGGAGAGTGGCTTTTGAGGGTGTAACACTGTCAGTCCAATGCACAATGGTCTGCAAGGGGCTGGTCAGTGTCACACAATCATCAGTCAGATTGGTCATGACACTGTTCTGGCTTGCTGGGTAGAAACTTTGTGTAGTTCAAAGGAGAGAGCTGACCCAAGCATAGGTCAGCTCTTTCCTTTGATCTACATAATGCTGCCCAGCAAACACAGCTGATCTGTCATGAACAGCCTACTAAAAACCAAAAAACATCCTTCGATGTCTGTTGCTGCCACAGCCGTAACTGTCCCCCCCAAGCCTAACCTATGTTAATGTTCCATGCCCAATTCCCCCATGCTGGCTTCTCCCCCCAACCCTGCCCATTTTTACTTCTGCAACATCGGGGAGCCCACCCCCAGTGCTGCTAAACATAACACTGACACTGGGGGTGCCCAATCCCCCAGTGTCTCCACCCTCATAAAAACACATCCCTCATAAATTTTTTTTTATTTTTTTGAATATTCTGTTTATTAAGAGTTTTCTTTTACACACAATGCACATACAGCAACAGACAACTACAAGAACAGACAAACTAACACCCTAAATAAACTAATAATAATAAATAACAAATAGAAGCAATCGAGGGTGTGTTCCATTACATACCTTTATAAATATACAAGTACTAACAATTACACACATAGGACCAGGGAGGCCAACCCCATTCTGTACAAATTAATAATAACATTAACAAATAATAAATAATCAACTAATGACAGATGCCCTTCAATTTATATTGACATTTATGCTAATGCTTATATATTCAGCCCTGTGCGGTGCATCATATTTTCAGAGATATTCAAGGACGCCAGGAAGGGTGCCCAGTCCCTCAGAAAAGCCTCCTCCCTATCTCTAACCAGTAATGTAAGCCTTTCCAATGCTAGAGAGCGAAGGGTCATTCTCCTCCACTCAGTCACCGTAGGCCCATTCCCCGAAACCCAAGTATTCTGAATACAGTGCCGGGCCAATATGAACAGGACTCTCATCCATCTAGGCAACGGTAGCCACTCCTCCTTCTCCCCTTCCACTGCCTCCACCCCAAATAGGCAAACCAGGGGGTCCCAAGACAGCCGCCCTCCAAACATCCTATTTACCTCTTGCACTACCTCCCCCCAAAACTTAGCCACGACCAGACATGACCAAAAACAGTGAAAAAAAGTACCCAACCCCCTGTTACATCTCCAGCACAGCAGGGATACTGCAGGATGTGCCCTGTGGACTGCCACTGGGGGCCAGTATATTCTATGCAGAAACTTATAAAAGGCCTCCTTAAACTTATTACATACTATGATCCCCTCAGGCATACCGAAAACCAATTTCCAATTCCCCTGCGATATTTGCTGTCCTAAATCCCTCTCCCAAAGGGCCTTCATGGCACCAGTTAAGTCCGGCAGATTTTGCTTACCTTGTTTAGCCACTTTCCCTATGAATCCTTTCAGGTCTTTTCTAGCCTGGTATACCGTCTACTCTACCATATTTGAATGCAGCCCTCCCCTGTCTCCCATTCCCATCTTCCCCACAAATGCTTTCACTTGCAGGTATCGGAATAGTTGGGATGTCCCCAACCTCATGTCTCGCCTAACCCTATCAAACGTACTAAGCTCTCCTTTCTCCAGCAGAACACCCACATAGGCAGCTCCTCCCCTTTCCCATTCTAAGAATCCCCTATCCTCCATCCCAGGCAGAAAAAAAGGGTTCTTCACTATCGGTAGTAATACGGTCTCCCTCTACGCCAAACCTTTCCACCGCCACAGATGATTCCAAGCCTCCAATGTTTCCCTAACTAGGGGGTTACCACTCCCCAACTCCCTATATGCCCAGAGTCCCTTGCTATGAAGGTAGGCCGTGAGTCTCCTTGGGTCCCCCACTGTTCCAGCTCTACCCAGCTGGCCACACCGGCCTGTGGACCCAATCAGCTATCCCCCTAAGCTGCACCACCCTGTAGTAGATGCCCAAATCCGGAAAATTCGCCCCTTTGGTCCTTCGTCTAGCCATTTCAGGCTAATTCTGGGCTTCTTTCCTGCCAATAAAGTCCGAGAACCCTTCTCGATTCTTTTCACATCCCCCATCGTTAGCCTCACCTGCAGCATTTGCATAGGGTATAGGATGCGGGGAAGGATGTTCATTTTTATCAGATTAATCCTCCCAATCCATGACACAGGGAGTTACATCCATCGTTTGAGGTCTGCTAGGACTGACTTAACCAGAGGGTGATAATTTAACTTGTACAGCTCTTCCCATCTCCGTCCTATCCTGACCCCTAAATATTTAAAATCCATCTGGACCACCTTGAATCCCATTCGCTGCACCTCTTGGCCAGCATCTAGGAATCCCATGACTTCAGATTTTCTAATACTAATCTTATAACCTGAGGAACCTGCGAACCTCTCGATAATGTCCATCAAGTGCCCCATAGAGCTGTGCAGGTCTCCCAAGAACAGTAGCATATCGTCCGCGTACAACGCCACCTTATGCTCCCTTCCCTCTGCTCCCCCTATTCCCACCATCACCCTTATGCTGGCATAAATCGTTCAATCGTCAGGGCGAACAAGAGGGGGAGACAGCGGGCACCCCTGTGTCGTGCCCCTTCCCAGCCCGAATTTTTCCGAGAGGCATCCGTTTACTATGACGCGTGCATTTGGCCTGAGATACATAGCCCTAACCCAGCCTATAAAAGAGTCCCCCAGACCAAACCGGGCCATCACTTCAAATAGGTAGTCCCATTCCACCCTATCAAATGCTTTTTCAGCGTCCAAGGAGATCACCCCCATTTTTTCTCGGGTCTGGCCTCCCCGCTGTATGACATTAAGTAATCTTCTCACATTGTGATAAGACTGTTGTCCCTTAATGAACCCGGTCTGGTCTGGGTGAATCACCTCTGGGAGAATATTCTCCAGTCTGGTAGCCAGGACCTTGGCCAAAATTTTTAGATCCACATTAAGCAGAGAAATAGGTCGGTAAGCTGTGCAGTCCAGCTCATCCTGTCCTGCCTTATGTATTAAGCAGATGTTCACGTCGTAGCACGAATCAGGCAGCACCAGGACCTCCCCCTCTGCTCCCTCCTCAAACACCCTACTCAATGTTTCGGCTAGCTGTCCCCCCAGGATTCTATAGTACTCAATGGGGAAACCATCTGGCCCACTGGCCTTGCCTTGCTGCAACTTCTGTATAGCCCTTAGGATTTCCACTCTAGAAATGGGTTGTCCCAGCAGCTCCCTCTGCTCCTCCATAATCTTCTGCAGGGTCACTCCCTTCAAAAACTCCGTATACAATCTTCCCTCCCAGTATGTTCCCCTACACCTCTCATAGAATCTCCTTGAAACAGTCCGTCATTTCCTTCGAAAGCTAGTAAGGACCTGCCCTTCCCACCCTCCTGACCTCACACATCCACGTGTTGGACACCTACCCCCTCTCATCAGCCTCACCAGCATGGGTCCTGGCTTGTTACCCCACTCAAAGACCCTACTTTGGCAAAAGAACCATGATTTCCCCACCACGTCCATTAACAATCTGGTGGCATCCCCACCTTCTCCTCCACCAACCAGCTTCTCCAGCTCTTTCACTTGCCTCTCTAGCTCCTCCCTCTTACACCTGCTCTGTTTCTTAATTTTAGCTACATAGGCTATTATAGGCCCCCTCATATAGGCTTTCCCTGCTTCCCAAAAAATAGTACTAGAGATCTCATGTGTGGAGTTTGTCTCCTCATACAACTTCACTGTTCCACTAAATAGTCCCTAAAGGCCCGGTCTTTAACTAGGTACGTAGGGAATTTCCAAGTGGAGGGTCTGCCCTCAGATCCCCCCCTCCGTCAGCTTCAGCATAACCATGGCATGGTCCGAGACAAAAATGGGACTGTGAGATATCTCCCTTATCCTACCCACCCAACACCTGGGAAGATAGATGTAGTCCAGGCGGGACCAAGTCTTGTGAGGGTTAGAATAAAAAGTATATTCTCTCTCACTGGGGTTAACCACCCTCCAACCATCCACCAAATCCAAGTCTGCTACCCCAATTCGCCACTGGTTCATGGCCTCTGAGACTCGTCCCTTCCCTGCGGAATGATCCATGCATGCGTCCATAGTCCAATTAAAATCCCCTCCCATAATAAGCCCAGGGAATTGATCCCTGATCAGCAAGCCCAGCAAAGAGGCATAGAACTGCGGCTCATACACCCCTGGGGCATATACGCAACCAAACATAAGTGCCTCCCCTCGCAACGATCCAGTAACAAAAATATACCTGCCCTCTTTTGGGTCTCGCACAACTCTTTTCACCTCGAAAAGCAGGTTCTTATGAAAGAGTATATCGACACCTCTCTTGTCAGAGGAATAAGAGGCAGCAAAACACTTCCTCACCCAATTCCGTACCAACTTGGCATGTTCTGACTCTGTTAGGTGGGTTTCTTGCAGCAATGCCACCTGCGCCCCCGTCCTTTTCAATGTAGTCAGAAGTACTGTCCTCTTCACTGGGCTCACTGTGCCTTTTACATTCCAAAAGATAACATTAAGGTTCACTGCATTCCCCCATACATCCCCATACATCTTTTCAGTTTCCAGTCTATTCCCACCAGGCATTCCCCTGTACCCTTCCATTTTACAGGAACATTTAAGTAAACTTGCATATTGCCTTTGGTTTCTACACAGTCGATTGCATCTAGAGAAAACAAAACTGTGGTAACAATAATAACAATCCTATCTATGATAACATTTTTAACTTTATGAACTTGGTAAACTCCCCTCACCCTACTGCCCTTCCACCCCACCATTTCATCTTCCCTGTCCTCCCTGCTCACACTCCCCTTCAACCCCCCAACCCCTTATCAACACTAATTGCTAACATAGCACAAGTGTGTTTAGAAAAATGAACAATCAGATGCATCCCTCCACAACTGAGATGCGCGGCCTGGCCGCCCCTCCGCAGCCATGACCCACCCTTCTTTGTGACGTCCACTAGTGGCCCAATCAGAAGAAAGTAAAGGCATGGGACACCAATCCACCAATCCTATCCCCCGTAGTCCACATTTGCTGCCTTCCCTCGCCCTCCACTCCTCTTAGCTTCTTGGTGACTTATCCCCCCCCCCACACCAGCCCTAAGTGCCCAGCCGTCCTTCTAACACCCATTCCTGCACTTCAAGTATTAATACACAACATATCCCCCACCCGGCATGTCTCCGTATTGAGTCCCAAATTCCATGCACAAACAATGCCAGAATCGCCCTGTGCCTCCCCTGCACCCTCCCCGCCCCCCTTCCTCCTCAATCCAGACCCTCCTCCAAGCCTCCTAACCCTTCACACCCAGCCTGGCCTCCCCAGTACATTGGTGGCACCCCGCCCCTGCGCTCGCACTGGGTACTGACATCACAGTGACAGCCTGGGGACCGAGATGTAGTACAGGAGCCAGACCCCTCAGCCCTCCACCCTACCAAATTAGCCCCTAAACCCACCCCTCGGTCAGAACCCCATCTGCCTTCCCCCTGTTCCATCTCTCCCTAATTATTGCTCAGCAGGGCACCCTGCATTTCCCATGGTGGCTCAGCCACTCCCAGGCGCCCCCCCCAACCGGAAGAGTGGAGACAGGAGCCCACCAAAGTGACCCAGTCCACCCCTTGCTTCCACTGTTCTCTGTCCTATCTCCCGCCCCCTTCCACAAACGCATACCAGCAAGAGGGGGGAGACCCTTCATCCATCCTTCCCGCTAACTATGGTGTGCCCCTGCAAGATGAACGCTTCACCTCCAATCTATGACAAGGGCAAGTTTGATCCCCTTCCCCCCACTCCCCTGCCCTGACATGCAGCCAATATGGATAAACTTTCCCCTTATCTATATCACTGCACGACACCCCCTCCAACTCAGGAGAAAGTTGGAGCAAACAAATGCATGAAGCATGAAGAGACACTAGGGATACGAGGGCTAGGCCGAGCCATCTAGTTGTACGTGCTAAGCCCGCCCCTACCTCGCAGGAACCAGGCATCTGGCCTCACGGCTTCACGCCCACAGGCTCATCCTCCACAAGCACTCCAGGCATATGGAGGTAGCGAGGCCAAAAGGGGGACAAAGGAGACACAGCAAGGTGTCAGAACTATGCTCTCCCTCGAGGTGTGCCCTCAAGATGTGAACGCCATCCGTGTACAACAAAGGTAAGTTTAACCCTCCCCCACTCCCTCCCTATCATGCAGTCAGTATACACAAACTTTCCCTTATTTATATCACTGCCCGCACCTCCAATTCAAGAAACAGCAGGAGCAAACAAATGGATAAAGCATGAAGAGACACTGAGGATGCGAGGGCTAGGCCGCACCATCAAGTTACATGTGCTAAGCCCGCCCCCGCCCCTACCTTACAGGAATCAGGTATCTGGCCTAATGGCCTCACGTTCCACGGCCTTATCGTCCATGAGCACTCCCGGGGCCTATGAGGTAGCGAGGGCCAAAAGGGAGAATAAAGGAGACACATCAAGGTGCCACCAACGTCCATCTCAGTCTCTCAGTGTCCAGTGAACTTCAGTACCATCTGAGCCAGCAACTGTCTCCTCTTATTCCACAGCTTCCCAGATGAACAAAGTGCAACGGCGCAAACAGTTCACACGTAGCAAGTTCCAAACAGCAACACAATCCAACAGGGATATGATATGTATACAAAGGCCCCTTTCCGGCCCAGCCATCCAGCTCCTCGCCACTCACATGCCAGCTTTTCAGCTCACTTTCCTCTTTAAGGCCTTCACAAATTCTTCTGCTTTCTCAAGCTCCCACAAGGAATAGGTCACCCCTTCATGTTTAATCTTAAGTGTGGCAGGGAACACAAGGAAATTTTCGACCTTCATGCGTCTTAGCTGGGCCATGAGCCCGTTGAATGCCTTTCTTTTCTTCAGCAGGCGCGCCGAGTAATCCTGCAAAAGGAACAAACGATGGCCTTCAAAGCTCAGGGAGCTCTTTGCGCGGTAAGCCTTCAGGGTCGCCTCCCAGTCTTGAAAATTATGGAACCGCATGATAATCTGGCGGGGCAGTTGATCGGCCGGAGGACACTGTATAACCACGCAGTGAGCCCGTTCTAGCTTCACACGACCATGCTTTGTGCTAAGGCCCAGCAGCTCAGGTAGGACCCTGCTACAGAAATCCAGGGCATTGCCTCCCTCTTGCCCCTCCGGACGCCCTCTCAAATGCAGGTTCAGCCGCCTATGATAGTTCTCTTGGTAATTATAGGCCTCCTTAAATTCCTCCAGCTCCTTCTGAAGGGCTCTAACTTGCCCAGGGACCATCAGCACCTCGTCCTCCAGCCTAGAGAGTCTTTTCTCCACCTCTGTCAGCCTGGTACTTTGCTGCGTTTGCTGTTCGAGGACCTCCTGCAGCCTGCAATCTAGCTTGTCCTCTAACTTGATTAGGCACGGTTCAAGCGCCGCAGTTACTTGGCCCGTTAGCTCCTTCCCCAGCGCCGTGACCTCAGCTGCCGAGAGTGAGACCAGGCCCGAATTCTCACCCACAGAGGCCAGTGCACACTTATTTCCAGCTTTCCTGGCTGCCTGCTGGTTCTTGGACGGCATGGGGGTCAGAAATTTGCCATCCTACTTCCTTCCACCTGGCGGTAGTATTTTTGGCCACTTAGGGGTAATTTTGAATTTATATTACCATTAATTAACAGCTGCGCGGGTGAAGCGAACGAGAAATGCAACTGCTCAGTTAGCTGCTCATTAGTGCCCCCCCATACATTGTTTTTTAAATACACCCTGTAAAAAAGAAAGCATCCAGCAATGTCTGTTGCTGCTCCAACATAAATGCCCCCCCCAGCCTAACCCATGTTAATCTTCTGTCATGGGGTGCTCAATCACCCATGCTGGCTTCTACCCCTCACCCCACCCGTTTTGGTTCTGTAACACTAGGGAGCCCACTCTCGGTTCTGCCAACTATAGCACTGATACTGGAAGTTCCCAATCCCCCAGTGTTTCCACTTGAAATAAAGAAAAGCATTCCTCGTAGTTTTTTTTTTAAATAACACTGTAAAAAAGAAAACTGTCCATCGATGTCTGTTTCTGCTGCTGCATTTACTGTTCCCCCACTTGACCCTCCCACTCAGCACCCACCATCCCAAACCCCTCACAAGCATAACACCATCACTGGGGGTGCCATATCCCCCAGCGTTGCCACCTAAAATAAAGAAAACTGTCCCTTGTCTTTTTTCTTACACTGTGCTCTGTTACAGAGAAAATCATCCATCGATGTCTATTGCTGCTGCTGCTATTCATCCCCCCCGACCTGACCCTCCCACTCAGCACCCACCACCCCACACCCACAAGCCCTTACTTACCCACAGGGGTCCAATGCCATAATTCTCTTTGGATGGCAAACACATTTTCATTTGGAAATTCCAGACCATGAACTGAGGAAATCAGCAATGCGGGTCAATGTATTTCAGTGGGGGTTTAAACTCAATGGTATAACTTGGTCATTTTTCAATATTTTTGCCCAAATTTTCAACATGACTTTTTTGGGACCCTGCCTCATGATCAAGGCAGTGAAGTCAGACAAGTCGGCCCCAAAAGGTGATTTTGCAGTCACTGGATGAAATCACCTTTCAGGCAGGAGCAGAAAATGTTCTCTGCCCTTGTTCATGAGGTGGGGTCAGAACAAGGCTATGTTGAAAACTTGGGGTAAAAAATATTAAACAAAACAACAAGTTATGAGCCTACACTGAAATTTACGAATGCAGGCTCTTATCTTTGGTAATTTTCAATATTTTGACCCAAAATTTTCAGTGTAGTCATTTCTTCACAGGACCTCATGAATGTGATAGCTGTTATCTTTCAAATCTTGGCCAAAATGTGTTTTTGCACTTGAGGTACAAAATCACCTTTTGGGCAGGATTAGAACATTTTCTCTGCCTTTGTTTATGAGGTGGGCTCATAACAAGGCTATGTGGGGGTCACAAGAAAGCTATGTTGAAAATTTGGGGTACAAATATAAGAAAACAAAGTTAGGAGTCTACATTGCAATTTTTCAACACAC
This sequence comes from Neoceratodus forsteri, assembly GCA_016271365.2. Lineage (NCBI taxonomy): Eukaryota > Metazoa > Chordata > Ceratodontiformes > Ceratodontidae > Neoceratodus > Neoceratodus forsteri. Next base: position 796,122,537 of record CM057459.1, on the reverse strand, counting down.
GCTCATAACAGTGGTAATTTTCAACATTCTGACCCCAACTTGTCAACATAGTAATTTTTCACAACACCTCATGAATGTGACAGCTGTCATTTCTCAAATCCTACCCAAAATATGTTTTACCACTTGTGGCGCATAATGACGTTTCAGCCATTGTTTCAGAAATAACACCTGCCATGCTCAGAAGGAGTGGTCATAAAAACGATTATGTTGAAAATGTTGGGTAAAATGCGAAAAACCAATTAAGATATGAGGAAACAAATTATTCCAATATTTGCTCATAACTTTTTTTTTTGCAGATTTTGACTTCTAATGTTCAACATATCCCTTGTGTTACCCCACCCCAGAACATGGCAGGTGTAATTTTTTCAAATCCCCCCTGAGACATGTTTCTAGACTTGTACAGCAAAATCACCTTTCAGATGGGATTTAAAAAATTCCACCTGTCTTGATCATAACGTCAGGTCATAAAAAGAGTGTTGGACATTTGAGGTCAAAATGTGGGAGCCCACTTAAAAGTAGATATTGCCTCTCAGCTGCCCTATCCTGGGTAATTATGATCTGACAATGCGTCAAAGCAGGACACCACTGAAAATGAGACATTGCAATTCATCTGCGCTATATATACAGTAAAAATACATACAAGCAAGACCCGGTACAACAGCAGTACCAGTGGCAAACATTCAGCATTGACAAATGCTCGTTTAACATTATTTCTGAATTCTTTCCCAGCTCATTCTAATTGTTAAAGATATTTGTGTTTATTTTTTGCCCAATATATTCCTCTGAATCAGAAAAGTTCAGACTGTGGCTAGTGGTCCATTCCATAGACAGGAAGTGAACTATTTTGACTGACTCTCTCATTAGTGAATTTTAGTACATCATATACAGTAAGCCCCAGGCCAGCTTGAATTGTTATCTTGGCAGTGGGGCAGCTTCAAGCTACTGCTCCTAACTAAAAGTTGGCAGAACTGGAACTCTATGAATTAGCAGCACAGCTTAGATTTGAGGACATGAACAGTGAAACTAGATGTTTTTGAACATTTCAGGGGTTTGATACTAATCTGACTGATGTGCAGTGATTGTCAGTGACCCTAGCCCCTTCAGCCTCATTTTTCATTGATCAGTGATCCAGCTTACCAAGCAACATTAAGGAAAAGACACTGACAAACTCTGACTTTTTAATAAAAAAAAACAACTGTTCATTGATTGATCTGCTTGGGTATATTTGTATTTTTGATTTGGGGTTTACCACAACATTTTTGGCTGGTATATCTTTGCTGTGTAGGTTCATTTTTTTCTTCCCAATTGACCTGCGGCTGCTCCTTCCCCTACCTAAGTCTTTGTATATCAATGTTTTTCTTCACAACCCAGATACTCAGAAAATGTTGTGTGACTCTCTGACCTTGTGGTCACATTTTATTGAAGCCTTGTGGTGCAGCTGCATTTCTTCTACAAAGGCCTAAGTCCTGGCCTTATGCTAACACGTTTCTGTGCTTGACAGACACAAGTCTACATCCCAGATGTGGTAAATCATTTTGCCAGGTCATATTTGCAGTCTCTAGATGTCTGATTTGTGGAACTGTTTTCTCTGCATGGCTGAGAATAGTATACTATACATGCCTGTTTGATTTAGTGAAATAATTATGATGGCAAAGCTCATTCAGGGGAATATTAACTGGGGGTATACAGGTTTCTAGTCCACTGCAGAACCTTGCCCATTAGTACCTTCACCAAGGTCATTACAAGCCACATTCAGTGTACTGACATACTTCCTTAAAATAATACACGTGCACACACACACCACACAGAAAGCCATTGAGCAAGCAGCTCTTTAAACACTCATGTACAAGGTAAATATTTCTTAAACGGTGGCATCTTTGCGCTATTGTAGTAGAAAGGCTAAAAAATAGTCTGGTCTCTTAAGCCCATTTGAACAGTGTGAAAGCAGTACAGTAATATTAGATATGGAGGATACAGAGTAATCCTCCCCTTTGTAGAGTAATATCAGGCACTGTAGCTTTATTTCATTCCTCAGGTTTACAATTCACTTCTTTGCTTCAACCACCTCAGGAAGAAAGTGGCAAGCATGTTTCAAGCTAGCCAATTAGTCAAGGTATATAGGTATATAAAATACAAGTCAGGCTATGGGGATTATTTTCCAAAGCAAGCAATATTCTAAGAAAAAACTGTAGACTTTATTTTCCACAAAAACTGCACTTAGGCACAATTGTGAGGAATATTTAATGCAAGTGGGGGGGTAGATCTTTTCTTAATACCATAATACTTCATTTCTCTGAACATAGTGGATAGCTTCTATATCCCTACCTTAGTACAGTACCTCCCTTTATGCATGTAGCAGCAGAAAATAAGCACCGACGCATGCCACCTTTTGCAAAGTGCACTTTAAACTCATCATTTTTTGCATCTCCTGTGAAATGTGAAAGATCACCAGTTAAACACACAGGGCCATCATATTGAAAATGGGAGGGTGGTGCCGTGTGAAGTCCCTACCCTGTGCACAGAGAGTGCAGGGCCTTAACTCCGCTATTCTATAGTCAAACAAGCCCTAAGCATAGGGTGGGTACCAAAATCTTTGACTATAACTGCCTATAGCACAAGCCTATTTAAGGCATTAATAGGAGTGCTCAGTACAAAATAAAACCCCTGCTGGCCACAGAAATGTACTGCATGTGCCTATGGGCAACACAGACGTGTCAATGAGCAAAAGCAGCTAGTGGTCTCCCCTCTTGTTCCCAGTATCCAGTGTCCACATTCCAATGGTAACTTCACTGGTATAAAGTAATAACCCTCTACCTCACACCCCGTACTCCAACCCTTCCCAACCAAGTTTCAGCTAAAACAGCTGGTACACACATGGCGTGTCATGACACCAAGTGAGTCTGGGGCAGGTCCTACTCTGTAGCTCTGAATTTTCATGCTGTCTGGCTCAGTGGCATCCTACCCTTTAACAGGGAATCAGACAAACAAAAAGTTAGTCTCCACTTAAGGCAAGAGCCAACAGAGCCAGGAAACTTTAAACACTAAACAAGGAAAGAGTACTAAGTCCAATACCAGTTTAATGAAATGATTTGTATCTTGGCAAAATGTTAGTGTCAACAAGGAGAAAATGTTGCACCTGTGTTTTTAATCCCAGTGACAGTAAGTCTAGGCCCATGCAAAGCTGAAATCCACAGCTGAGAAGAAGGGCAGGTAATTAACACGAGGCCATTTCAAGGCAGAGTGCTTCATTTGTGCACAAAAAATATGAAAATGTTTTAAATATACTGTACACCTTGTCTGCCTTTCTCCTAGCAAGCACAGAAAAGTGATAATTGAAAAATACAGAAAGTAAAGTTTATGAGGTGCAGCTCTGAAACTTTAACAAAGGATATATATACTTTTAAGTTGGAGTTTTGGTAACTCTTTTTTCTAAATGGAAAGAATATTTTGAGACAAACATCTTACATTTAGTGTTATGATGTTAGAAAGCTTATCAGACATTATGAACCTGTCACTGACCATGATGGGAAAAGTAAAACTTCTTTGAAACTGTTGTGAAAATATTTCTGATTTAATGCATATGTAAGCAATAAGACACGATGGGGTATGTGTTAGACAGTTCTAATGCATGGCTTGGGAGCATAGTGAGGCACGAGGCTGCAAGCCGAGTGCGTCCAGCCCCATAGCTGTGCATTAGAACTATCTAATGCACACCCAGAAGTGTCTTATTGTGCTCATAAGATAGCTGTTTGTATTTTAAAATCTTTAATGTCTTTTAATGTAAAATAGTTGCTCCGCCTGTAACTGTTGCCCTCAGACTTCTGTCCCACTGTGGCCACCATAGTTGAAGCTGATTGCTATGGCTGCTAGGTGTCTCCCCACACATTATTTACTCTGTTTATGTTTTGTTTATGTTTTCACACTGTTTTTGTATTTTCTAATGTACTTTAACATGCTAAACTAGCAGTTTAGGAGAGGTCTCAGTGAACGAGCTAGTAGGCAGCCGAGATGGAAGCCACGAGTGCTTCAATGAGGATGCCAGCTGTGACTGCTAGTAAGATTTAAACATGCATAAAAATACCCGCTTTTCTGCAGAGTTGTTTCCCCTCTGTTGTCGAAATTTTAATTCATTTGGAGGGTGCCATTTGAGGACTGCTGGCAGGAGGTGAAGCGGGGGGAGTGAAGGAGCGAGCCATCAGGCAGGATGGAAGCCAAGTGCTTCACTGGGGATGGCAGACATGATGGTATGATTTAAAGAAAAAGGAAAAAAAACTGCTTCTCTATAGTTGTTTCCTTTGTATCACTGGTTGAGAACTGAGTTCACTGGGGGCAGCATTTGAGGAATGCTGGCAAGAACTACAGCGGGGGGGGGCAGCTGCACACATTTGAGGTTGGAGGGAACAAGTGAGTGGGCGGCCAGCCATGATGAAAGCTGCGACTGTTTCACTGGGGATTCCAAGTGTGACTGTGCAGGAAAACATGTGAACAAACAAAAAAAAATACTTTTCTGCAGCACTGTTTCCCGTGTCTGTGGTCGGCCGAGATTTATTTGGACAGCAGCATTTAAGGTCTGCTGGTGGGAGTTGGGGTGTGGATCAGGTACACACTGTTTCTAAAGAAGATGTGGCTCTTCAGGTGGTTTTCTGCTTGGAAAAAAGTTGATCGTCGCCGAGAATCTCTGGTTCTGTAGTTTGAATTGGAGGAGGGGGGCAGCAAGCAAACAAGGAATGAGTGAGGTGGGGGGGCCAGTGAATGGGCAACTGTTTCGCTAAGTGACAGGAAAAAAATGGCAGCTGTTACATTTTAAATTCTAAGAAGGCTCAGGGATAGCTTTGATTTGCTGCGTCCAGGTATTCAGGAGTGCTGGGTTAAAATGTCACACGAATAACAGCACGGTTGAAACCCGCAATGTTATAATGTTAAAACAAAAACAGCTATAGGGGCAAAACAGCTATAGGGCATAATATCATATAGTGCTGTCCCTGTAACTGTTCAGGGACAGGGAGAAGGACTCTGCTGCGGGGTGTGCTGCCAACCAGCTGCTGTGGTGTGGACAGTAGGGCACAGGCAGCAGAGGTCAGTGGAACGAGGTTGCACAGGGGTTTGAGACCTACAGCAGGTAATTTTTTTGTTTCCATTGCTGGCACTTACTTTTATTTGTTCTCCACTCCCTGCGGTTCCTTCCTGTCTCCAAGTTGCCTCCACCTGGAGGTGATTATATTTAGATGGGGGAGTTCTGGGGCAGAGCCCCCCCCCCCATGAACACATAGTGTGGCCAGTTGTTTTCTGTGGGGCTGTTGCAGCCCTCACTGTTTTTGGCAGGCACTATTTTTGTTTTCAATGTTTTTCTTGCATGGTTTTTAACTTGCGCTGTATGTTTAGCTGAGATTTTGACCCTGTGCCTATTCAGGACTAGTTTTAACCATGCGTTGGACACTTCTAATGCATGGATAATGACCAATCATATTAGCCAACATCCCTTCCCCATTCTGTAACTTTAATTTGAGGTACTGAATATAACTTAATTCTTGTCCACCCTGTGGAAGTACAGATATTCCACACAGAATGTTGGTGGTTACTAGGCAAGAACTGTTTGAATAGCTGAGCAGTAAAAAAACATAATTTTCTAAAAACCGCATGGGAAGTAAGCCCTGGGCTAAATTTTCAGCCCTACAGGGACTACGTCCCATGCTGCAGACAGTGCTGCATGCCAAAATGTCTGCACCTGCAGAGATTCCTATTCTCAGCCTGTGCTCCACACATGCGTCAGACACAGCTGCGGGAGATATTACACCTGGTTCTACAACACGTTGCATTTTGGTGCAGCTGCACAAAAAAAAAAGAACGGCTAACTGCTTCCGAAAAACATGGAGCCAGTCGTAAAACAACTCCATCTTCAAAAATATGCCAGCTGCAGGAAAAACAGCAGCTTCGCAAATGGAGACCCATTTGTGCTGTTTTCTTCCTGCACCCACATGACTTTCAGGGGGCTTTGAAAATCTAGCCCTCTGTTTCCAACCAGTTTGAAAGACTCATGGGCCTTTTGTTGGAACAGACTCCTCCTGCTAGCTTCACAGGGTCTGGGATCACACTGGAACTCAGTCTTCTTGAGGCCTTTTTGTTTACAAATAGTATCAGATAGCTTTCTATGTTTGCTTTCATATGGGCAAAGCAAACATCATGGCGGTGTGCCAGCACTGTATGACTTTTGAAGGTGTGAGTGTTTTCTGGCCAATAGAATTGAGCATTGTGGAGACTGGGCTATCAGGCTGGTGATGATACTGTTCTGCTTGCTGATGGGCAGAAACTTATTACATATAAAAAGATGGAGCCATTTGTATCATAAGGAGTTTTTGCCCATTGGCATGCCAACAGGGGTGATCATCTTAACCCACCACATGCTACAGCTTACATTGCTGGTATCCTTCTCTCCCACCCAATCCAATGTTTAATATTAAACCACTGGTGCATCGGATAAGCATAAAGGCACCCTGCTATACAGCAGAGTGGGTGAAAGGCAGTCCAGATAACAGTAGGGATTGTAAACCAAGAAGGGAAATGGGCAGACTAGGTGGGCTGCATGGTCCTTATCTGCTGACAGATTCTATGTTTCTATGGTGGGTGCTCATTCTACCCCTCTGGTGGAATCCCCCCCCGCAGCCCAATAACACTTTTAAAGCATCACCAGCAGGGGGTGATCATTCAGCCCTGCCACTGGTATTCCTGGGCCCGCCTGATCTACTCTTTAAATATCCCCCACCCACCTGACCCAGCATCCGTCCCCTTCACCCACAGCCTGACACCAGGGTGCTCACCCATGGGGCTGGCTAACCACCCAAAACATGAAGCAACACCATGGTGCCCATCACTACTGCCACCAACCAAAAAGTTCCTGAAAAGATGAAAACAGACCCTCGTCATATTTTGTGTTTCTCTGCAACAAAGTAAGTCTCTTGACATTATCTGCTCCCCAAACCTTCCAAACCCCTACCCCAACTAACTCTCTCAGCACCTTCAACCTCATAGATATCCAACACCCCTCACTTACCTATTGGGTCCTCTAACAACAATCAATATGTCTTGCTGCTTCCAACAACCTACCAGGAAGAGAAGAAACAGAGGTAAGTTTGGTTAATGGCTTTTTACTACATTCTGAACTTTTACTCACAACTTGGCAATTTTTTTAACATTTTTACAGTAAATTGTCAATGTAGCCTTTTTAGGACCCCCCCCCACCCCATGAACAAGGTAGATGATTTTTTCAAATCCCAAAACATTGCCCTTTTGTTTCCCCACCCCATGAACTTACAGGTGACATTTTCAAATCCCCTCAGAAACATGTTTCTGGTCCGGCATGCTGAAACCACCTTTCATCAGGATTTAAAAGTTCTACCTATCTTGATCATTAGGTGGGGTCATAAAAAGAAACTGTTGAAAACTTGGGGTCAAAATGTCAAAAAGCAGCAATGTTATAAGGAAACATGGAATTTTGTTGACATATACTCATAACTTTGTGATTGTTGCAGATTTTAGTACCAAATGTGCAACACAGACATTTTATTACCCCAATTAATGAACATGACAGGTGTCATTTTGCAGATCCCCTCCAAAACATTTTGGCAGTCACTCTGCAAAATCACCTTTCAGATAGGATTTAAAAAATGTCACCTGTTTTGATCATAAAGTGAGGACATAAAAAGACTATGCTGAAAATTTGGTGTCAAGATGTGAAATGAAACAGTAAAGTGATGAAGAAACATTGAATGTTTCCAACATTTACTCATAACTTTTTTAAGTTTTACTCATTTTTGGCCCCAAATTTTCAGCATATCCCTTATGTTACTCCATCTCATGAACATGACAGGTAACATTTTTCAAATCCTCTTAAACATGTATTTTCACAGTCGCTCAGCCAAGTCACCTTCTGGAAAACTTCCACCTGTCTTGATTATAACATGGGTCTCCAATCAGTCAACTTTATTTAACCAGGCATAAACACCATTGAGCAAGCTCATTTTCAAAGTGGTCCTGGACATTAATACAATACAGTACAATTCATAATTACAGTTATGATGGTCAACTGTGCAAAACAATATTGCGTAGGTGTTGGTCAATATAGGCCTATACATACCGGTCAACATAATTAACATGCAATGATACATCATGATAAGCTTACAGGAGTGAGAAGAGACGACAATCCCAGACAGTCTCCGCTAAGTAAGACCTCGTACCTAAATGATAATAAGTAAGGAGGTAGTAAGGTAGTAATGGGGGTGAAAGAACAGACAGCCAAGAAGGAGGCCAGAATGAGCTAGTGGTAGGGAATAGACTGAGACAACCAGGATTAAGGGAGCTAGGCTAGTAAGTGCTGGGTTTCAGTTGCTAGGAATGTGAGGTGGATGAGATACTGAGGCGTAGGATTTGGGTGCGGCACCAGGGGCTTAGGGATCATAGACATCTGAAACAGCTGCATGATTCCTTCAGATAATTCGCTATTAGAGCTGTGAATATGAAAATGCTTGGAAGTGAAGATAGTTTTAATGAGCTTTGCATAATGTTTCAAAGTGATGGGAGTGAGAAGTTGATTGCTGCAGAGCCATAGGTTGTTTTCCCTCCAGGAATCTGGAAGCAAATTATGGAGAAGCGTCTCAGACCATAGGAACCCTTGGCCCTTTCGAAAAGGTGCGAGATGTGTACAGGGAGATTATCAGATAATGCTCTAAAGAACCAGAGGAAAGCATTCCTTTTTCTCCTAGTTGAGAGTGAGGTCCATCCCGAATCCTGGTATAGTAGACAGGGATGTGTACCACAGGGTAGATTAAGGATAAATCTTAAGGCCCGGTGGTAAAGAGTGTCTAGTTTGTTAAGCATCATTGAAGGGCAATGACTGTAGAGAAAGTCAGCGTAGTCCAGTACAGGTAGGAATGTGGCTTGTACTAGTCTCATTCTGGCTTCTAACGTAAGTAGATGTTTAATGTGATAGAATAAGCCTAACCGCTGCCTTAGTTTCTTCGAGATTTTATTTAAATGGCACAGAAAGTTAAGTTTATTGTCCAACCAGAACCCTAAGTATTTAAAGGTATCAACTATTTCAAGAGGTTCATCTAAAAGTGTTCGGATCTGTGGGATATGTGTACATCCGGAAGTAGACTTTGGTGAAAAAATCATTGCTTTAGTCTTCTTGGTGTTGAGGAGGAGCTTATGAGTGATGAGGTTGTATTGAAGGGTGGTGAAGTCTTGCTGTAAATTCTCATGGGCCAAGCCCAAAGATTAATTTGTGGTGTAGAGTACAGTATCATCTGCAAATAAGTGCACATTGGCTGTGCCCAGCTGCGAGTCCAGATTATTGATACATATTGCAAAGAGGATAGGGCCCAGGATGGAGCCTGGGGGACTCCTCGTAAAAGGAATTTTTGTGGGGGCAGATAGCCTATAGCTTTGACTTGTTGTAACCTGTTGGTTAGGTAGCTGGTAAGCCATTTAATGGCAAAACTATCAAGTCCGATATTACTCAATGCAGTAAGCATGATAGTATGATCCACAGTATCGAAGACCTTACTTTGATCAAGGAAGAGTCAAAATGCATGCTTCTTAGAATCCAAGGCCATTTGCCAGTCTGTAGTTACTTTTGCAAGACCCAATACTGTGCTGTGTTTGGCTCTGGAGCCAGACTGAGCCAGGTTTAGCAACTTCTATGAATCCAAATGTTCTCTAAGTTGGATGTTGACAATTTTTTCAAGTAATTTAGAGAGGACGGATAGTATAGAAATAGGCCAGTAATTGTTCAGATCACTCAGATCCCCAGACTTGAATAAGGGTAGGATGTGGGCAGTTTTCCATGACACAGGTAGCTCGCCTTGAATCAGGGAGGTGTTGAATAAGAGGGTAATGGGGGCGGTCAGGTAGGTATGGTCAAGTTTTAGGAAGTAAGGTTCAATATTATCTGCACCAGCACTCTTTTTAGTATTCAGAGAGGAGGAGGTCCTCAACTTGCTTGAACGTAATTGTAAGGAAGCTGAAGGGGGAAGGATGCGGTTGGTTATGGTTGTGGTTATCAGTAGGGTCAACAGTGGAGTCCCCGGCGGGCTAGGTTTGCTGATAGGTGAGGTGTCAAAGGCAAGCCCTGCAGTGGCAAAGTGATCATTAAACTTCTCTAGTATATCAGCTTTGTCTGTGTAGGTGGTTCCAGCAGACACAATTTTGCTTGGGAGGGGTGTGGCAGTAGACTAACCTTCAACCTCTTTGAGGACGTTCCAAAATGTGTCAAGAGTTGTTTTTATTGTCTTCTAGTTATTTTTGGAAGTATCTAGCTTTTTCTGACCTAATTAGCTTGGTACTAGCATTCCTAGTGGTACGGAATGCTAGCCAATCGGCCTCCAGGTGGGATTTCCTTGCTTTTATCCACCTGTAGTCCCTATCCCTATTCCCTTCAGGATGGGAGAGAACCAGCCGGGTGTTTTTTTTTTTATTTGACCAGTCTTAGTGGGGCGTGTTTGTCTATTAACCCCAGTAAGAGGCTGTGAAAGATGTTAAATGCCTCATTAAAGGTGGGGGCTAGATAGAAATCCTGTCATCGGATGTTGCTTAAATCTTTTAGGAAAGTGATCTGGCAGAACTTTTTCAGGCATCTTTTCAGTTTGAATTTAGTGGCCGGTTTTATTTGGGGAGAGTGTCTGATACAGGCAGTAGTGCAGTAGTCGCTTATATCATTGAAGAATACTCCAGTATGCGAGATGTTGTGAGGTTTATTTACTAACATAAGGTCCAGAAGGGTGCTGCGCTCAGGGTTTTTTCTGTTGGGTTTGGTGATTGCAGTCGTTATTTGTAACAGGCCATTAGCATCACAAAGATCCTTCAGCTTCTTAGAGCTGTCATCATTCCAATTTTGATTAAAATCCCCCATTATAATACATTCAGTGTTAGCTAGTCAAGTAGGTTTTGAAGATGTGGCAGGAGTGCCATGCCACCAGACGGTGGTCGATAGCATGCTGCCATAAGGAGTGATTTCTCACTGGAGAGGGATAATTTTAGAATCAGGCATTCAAATTCTTTAGCCTTTGAAGTACAATCAAAGACTATGACTGCAAATTAGCTCTTAACATATAGTGCGACCCCTCCTCTAGTCGGTCTATCACAACGGTAGATGATACATCCGGGTATGTTGATAGATCTGTCCGGGGTTGAGGGTGTGAGCCAGGATTCAGTTATCATGAAGGAATCAGGTGATGCATGTAGAGCCCAGGTCTGTATAGAGTCAAGCTTCTTTAGTAAACTACACATTGATATGGAGAAAGCTAATCCCTTTATATTGAGGGAGATCTGCGGGGGTGTCCAGAGAAATAGGTGGGCCTGGGTTTATTTCAACATTTCCTGAGCAGAGTAGGAGAAGTAGTAGTAGTTTTTTAAGGTAATGTCTTAGCCTGCTAAATAGCCTTTTGTTACTCCTTCTGATGTACATTGGTTTAGTGGCGGCTATATTATGGGCAGGATTGCAATTTGCTAGGGATAAGACATAGAAAACTGATATGGCCGATACCATCAGTGGCATTCACACGTGTTCTTTAGTTAATGCCTGGTGAAAGGGGGAGCATGACCATAATGGAGACATCCCTGAGGTAAGATGCCATGGTCTAATAAGGGAGGGTATATCTTGGTAGGTGATAAAGGAGGGATTCTGGCCTTGGTCCAAGTTGCAAACCGAGATTTTGGGTGGAGCATAACTTAGTAATATGAGGCAACTATACAGGAGGATAGGCGCAGAAGGCATTTTTAACAGGAAGATATTTTCTTTTACTGGTAGTAATCACAGGATTTGTAACAGTTTCTTGAAAGAGGCAAGTACTGGTATCATGCAGGAAATTAATGGCTGATAATATCAGCTACTTAGAGGCAGGGTTGTCTAGGGGTGGTGGCTAGACACTGGGCATGGCTGAGCGTATTTGGTCCAATAAGCAGGTAGGGGGTTGGCCTGGCACTCAAAGTGAGAGCATTTAATAGAGGCTGGGGTCGGAGTGGGCAGTGTGGGAACAAATTATTGTAGAGCATATAGAGAGTGAGCGGGTGGAGGCGCCCAAAGCAAGAGGCAACTTTTGAAAAATAGTTGCAGGGAGCAGAGTCTGTGGCAGCAAATCAAAGGCAGAGCCATAGGAAATAGCAGCCGATCGTTGGTGAGCCAGGGCGTCATTGTCCAATAGTGGCTTCAAGGTGATTCATTGAGGCTGAGAGCAAACTTACCTGAGAAAGGAAGCTTCAAGGTGGGCAGGAGTAGGGCGTGTGGCCGGCTGGCTTCTCCAGCCGCGGCGCCTCAGGACTGAGTGTCGGCAGCCCAATCAGTGGCTCTGGGAGCTGAGAAAGGAAGCTCCAAGGTGGGCAGGCATAAGGTGCATGGCTGGCTGGCTTCTCCAGCCACGGCATCTCAGGAGCGAGTGTCAGCAGCCCAATCAGGGGCTCTGGGAGCAGAGAAAGGAAGCTCCGAGGTGGGCAGGCATAGGGCGAGTGGCCAGCTGGCTTCTCCAGCCGCGGCACCTCAGGAGCGAGTGTTGGCAGCCCAATCGGGGGCTCTGGGAGCCAAGAAAGGAAGCTCCGAGGTGAGCAGGCATAGGGTGCGCGGCCGGCTGGCTTCTCCAGCCGCGGCACCTCAGGAGCGAGTGTTGGCAGCCCGATCAGGGGGCAAAATATGAAAAAACAAGTAAGTTGTGAAGAATTATTGAATTTCTCCAACATATGCTCAGAACTTTACTGCTGCAGATTTTGGGCCCAGATTTTCAACATATCCCTTGCTCCCCACCTCCCCCCATGAACATGACAGGTGTCATTTTTCAAATCCACTTCAAAACATGTTTTTGCAGTCACTCCACAAGGATGGATTTTAAAAAATCCCAATTGTCTTACTCATAGCATGAGGTTATAAAAAGGCTATGTTGGAAATTAGGGGTCAAAATGTCGGAGCCCAGTGAAACTGACATTGCCTCTCAGCTGGCCTATCCTGGGTAAAAAAAAAAAAACAATGCAAAAATAGGTAAAATCTAAGCCTCTCACTGAAAATGATACATTGCGACTCTACTGTGCTGTCCTGTGTAAATACAGTGTAAAAATGGGTTCAAGCAGTACCCCACTGAAAATGAGATCTTGCATCTCACCTGGCATATCCTGGGAAGGTAAATTTTAAAACCTGGATAAATGCAGGACCCGAAGCAGGCCCAGTAACACAGCAGTAGTAATACTGCTTGCTATGCCAGCAGTGTGCATTCGGGAAGGGGTGCAGGCTGTCAGGAGCTGGCCAGTGGAGGAAAGATTGAGCATTACAGGGACTGCTCTCCTTCCTTGTGGAGGGGGGAGGATGCCATTCTTGCTACGTGAATGTTCACTGGTAGAGACAATTTGGCAGCACAGTCGAGAGCACCAAGAGGAGAGCGGGTTGCCCCTGGACACCACTCACGATTATGTGCTACTGCACATATGTGCAATAAACCTGCTGCCACCCTGGAGGAGAACATGAGGGAACAAGAGGAGAATGCTGGCCATCCAAGCTGGCACCCCCTGCAGGCTCATGCACAATCGACATGGCTGGGCACCCACTACACTGTGGTCCTGAGTAAGTGCTGGATAACTTGTGAGTCTGTGAGAAGGTCAGTGACGGGGCTGGGGGGTGCCACCAGACAAGACCAGAACGAGGAACAGCTTTGTGACAAACAAAAGAAAAACTGGACCATATTGAAAACAAGATATTACAACATAGTCGTGCTGTCCTGTGTAGATGCAGTGTATTAAAAATGAGATATTGCTGCTGTTGTGTATGTTAATACTGTCATGGAGACCACTCTTACAGTTGTAACAGTGGTCTCATACATTCTTAGGATATGAGAACTGCAAACCAAGGTGCTTGTTAAGTCCTTCATCCAAACTGTGCCATACTGTATTTGACAATGCTCTGTTGTACAGTTAACATTCTATATAAAATATCTGTTCTGAATGCCATTCCACAGACACAATTTGCAGTTCCTACTGCCACTAGGTTTCATCCGCTGGCAGAGTATCGATGACTGCACAATGACATTGAGACTGTATTAGATCTCACTGAATGTTTAAATGAAAATAAGGAAAATACTGAACCTTTTTTTATCCCACAAACTCATTGATTTCTTGGAATATTGTAGGTTTGGCATCAAAATGGAGAACATGGATTAGCTAGATTTCATTAATAAATTTACCATTGTTGGTTTACAAGAAACCTTGCATCTCAGTGATTCAAATATTAATATTATTAATTATGAGTTGTTTCGTGTTCCTTCCAAATAGGAAATGAAGGCTGGAAGAGCTGTAGGAGGCCTAGCATTCCATTTAAAATCTGGTGCTTTCTTCTCCCCACTATTAATGAAAGCCTCTGAGCATTATGTCATTTTCTCTATTAATATGCATGTGGGCAAACTGCTTCTGAATAACTCATGTATTCTGCCAAGCTATTCAAAATATTTTAATGCTGAAATCTGGCATCAGATTTGGAATTAACTAGACAGACTATATATGTAACATCTGAGTCTTGCAATGCTCCTAGTGGGTGACCTGAATTAGAAAATGGGTATGCTGATTCTAGCATTCTGATTAGTAGTACACTTGCTTTAGCTGGCTAGTATTTTTCAATAGAGCCTGCTAAAAAACAAGTTCCAATTCGGGTGCCTTATTACTTATGGTATCATTGGGCACCCCCGAACTGGCCAGCAGCCATGTTATTCTGTCACTTACCGAGAGGAAAAACAGACTCTGCCCCACCATACAGACCATGCCCACAAAGTCTCCTGCCATTCAATCTGTTTCTGCCCCACAAAAGTCTGCTTCTAAGAAGCCACTCACTTGCTTCATTGCCAGCACCTAAACAAAACTTCTGCTAAGTGGACCACTGAGTCAGGTAACACCCCTCCCCCGAGCGAAAAATGTCACGTAAGCAACAACCATCTAAACAAATATTCAGTCTTAAAAAAGAAAAATACACAAATGTACCAGACAGATTTAAAAAAAATGTCAACATACAATCGGCACTTCCTCGCATGGCTACGCTAGAGTGGCTCACGCTAGTCTCACGTTCAGAAACACAGTCTCCCTTGAAAGAAACCAGGAAAAAACTCTAAAAACAGAAACTGCAGTTTTGTTTTGAACATCAGTTTTCTGAACTGCCTACTAGTGGATTTTTGATTGTGCTCCATGACGACAGGCTTTGAAGATAGCACAGGACACCCGCGACTTTCAAACTAGTGCTGGAACCTCACGCACATTTTAATTTAAAACACAGTTACCCCATTTCATATCCAACTCAGCAGCCAGTACATTCCCCTATCCCAATGATGAGCTGGTGTGTTTGTGAGTATGGGGGGTTGGGGGGAGACAGAAAGCAGCCAGTACATTCCCCTATCCCAATGAGGAGCTGGTGTGTTTGTGAGTATGGGGGTTGGGGGGGCAGAAAACAGCCAGTACATTCCCTATCCCAATGAGGAGCTGGTGTGTTTGTGAGTGGGGGATGAAGGGGCAGGGGACAGAAAGCAGCCTGTACATTCCCTATCCCAATGAGGAGCTGGTGTGTTTGTGAGTATGGGGGTGGGGGGCAGAAAGCAGCCAGTACATTCCCCTATCCCAATGAGGAGCTGCTGTGTTTGTGAGCAGGGGGTTGGGGGGACAGAAAGCAGCCTGTACATTCCCCTATCCCAATGAAGAACTGGTGTGTTTGTGAGTAGGGGGTTGAAGGGGACAGAAAGTAGTCAGTACATTCCCCTATCCCAATGAGGAGCTGGTGTGTTTGTGAGTATGGGGGTGGGGGGGAGAAAGCAGCCTGTACATTCCCCTATCCCAATGAGGAGCTGGTGTGTTTGTGAGTATGGGGGGCAGGGGGCAGATAGCAGCCTGTACATTACCCTATCCCAATGAGGAGGAGCTGGTGTGTTTGTGAGTATGGGGGTTGGGGGGAGACAGAGCAGCCTGTACATTACCCTATCCCAATGAGGGAGCTGGTGTCTTTGTGAGTAGGGGTGGTGGGGGCAGAAAGCAGCCAGTACATTACCCTATCCCAGTGAGGAGCTGGTGTGTTTGTGAGTAAGGGGGTGGGGAGCAGAAAGCAGCCAGTACATTCCCCTATCCCAATGAGGAGCTGGTGTGTTTGTGAGTATGGGGGACAGAAAGCAGCAAGTATATTCCCCTATCCCAATGAGGAGCTGGTGTGTTTGTGAGTATGGGGGTTGGGGGGGCAGAAAGCAGCCAGTACATTCCCCTATCCCAATGAGGAGCTGGTGTGTTTGTGAGTATGGGGGGGGCGGGGGCAGAAAGCAGCCTGTACATTATCCTATCCCAATGAGGAGGAGCTGGTGTGTTTGTGAGTATGGGGGTTGGGGGACAGAAAGCAGCCTGTACATTACCCTATCCCAATGAGGAGCTGGTGTCTTGTGAGTAGGGGTGGTGGGGGGCAGAAAGCAGCCAGTACATTCCCCTATCCCAACGAGGAGCTGGGGTGTTTGTGAGTGGGGGGATGAAGGGCAGGGGACAGAAAGCAGCCTGTACATTCCCCTATCCCAATGAGGAGCTGCTGTGTTTGTCTGTATGGGGGTTGGGGGGTAGAAAGCAGCCTGTACATTCCCTATCCCAATGAGGAGCTGGTGTGTTTGTGAGTATGGGGGTTGGGGGGGACAGAAAGCAGCCAGTACATTCCCCATACCAATGAGGAGCTGGTGTGTTTGTGAGTATGGGGGTGGGGGGGGACAGAAAGCAGCCAGTACATTCCCCTATCCCAATGAGGAGCTGGTGTGTTTGTGAGTATGGTGGGTGGGGGGGCAGAAAGCAGCCAGTACATTACCATATCCCAGTGAGGAGCTGGTGTGTTTGTGAGTATGGGGGGTGGGGGGCAGAAAGCAGCCTGAACATTCCCCTATCCCAATGAGGAGGAGCAGGTGTCTTTGTGAGTATTGGGGGGACAGAAAGTAGCCAGTACATTCCCCATTCCAATGAGGAGCTGGTGTGTTTGTGAGTATAGGGGTTGGGGGGCAGAAAGCAGCCAGTACATTCCCCAATCCCAATGAGGAGCAGGTGTGTTTGTGAGTATGGGGGTTGGGGGGGCAGAAAACAGCCAGTACATTCCCCTATCCCAATGAGGAGCTGGTGTGTTTGTGAGTATGGGGGGTGGGGGGAGAAAGCAGCCAGTACATTCCCATCCCAATGATGAGCTGGTGTGTTTGTGAGTATGGGGGGGACAGAAAGCAGCCAGTACATTCCCTATCCCAATGAGGAGCTGGTGTGTTTGTGAGTATGGGGGGACAGAAAGCAGCCAGTACATTCCCCTATCCCAATGAGGAGCTGGTGTGTTTGTGAGTATTTGGGGGGGACAAAGCAGCCTGTACATTCCCTATCCCAATGAGGAGCTGGTGTGTTTGTGAGTATGGGGGGTGGGGGGACAGAAAGCAGCCAGTACATTCCCCATCCCAATGAGCAGCTGGTGTGTTTGTGAGTATGGGGGGGGCAGAAAGCAGCCTGTACATTACCCTATCCCAATGAGGAGGAGCTGGTGTGTTTGTGAGTATGGGGGTTGGGGGGGACAGAAAGCAGCCAGTACATTCCCCTATCCCAATGAGGAGCTGGTGTGTTTGTGAGTATGGGGGTTGAAGGGGACAGAAAAGGCAGTACATTCCCCATCCCAATGAGGAGCTGGTGTGTTTGTGAGTAGGTGGGTCGGACGGGACAGAAAGCAGCCAGTACATTCCCCATCCCAATGAGGAGCTGGTGTGTTTGTGAGTATGGGGGTTGGGGCAGAAAGCAGCCAGTACATTCCCTATCCCAATGAGGAGGAGCTGGTGTGTTTGTGAGTATTGGGGGGGAAAGCAGCCAGTAGATTCCCCATCCCAATGAGCAGCTGGTGTGTTTGTGAGTATGGGGGGGTTGAAGGGGGCAGAAAGCAGCCAGTACATTCCCCTATTCCAATGAGGAGCTGGTGTGTTTGTGAGTATGGGGGGTGGGGGGGCAGAAAGCAGCCTGTACATTCCCCATCCCAATGAGGAGGAGCAGGTGTGTTTGTGAGTATTGGGAGGGGGGGCAGAAAGCAGCCAGTACATTCCCCTATCCCAATGAGGAGCTGGTGTGTTTGTGAGTATGGGGGTTGAGGGGGGCAGAAAGCAGCAGGCAATTCCCTATCCCAATGAGGAGCTGGTGTGTTGTGAGTAGGGGGGCTTGGGGGGGACAGAAAGCAGCCAGTACATTCCCCATCCCAATGAGGAGCTGGTGTGTTTGTGAGTATGGGGGTTGGGGGGGGACAGAAAGCAGCCAGTACATTCCCTATCCCAATGAGGAGCTGGTGTGTTTGTGAGTATGGGGGTTGGGGGCAGAAAGCAGCCAGTACATTCCCCATCCCAATGAGGAGCTGGTGTGTTTGTGAGTGGGGGGGCTGAGGGGACAGAAAGTAGCCAGTACATTCCCCTATCCCAATGAGGAGCTGGTGTGTTTGTGAGTATGGGGGTGGGGGGCAGAAAGCAGCCAGTACATTCCCTATCCCAATAAAAGTCACCTCCGCAACACCCATCTAAACAAATATTCAGTCTTAAAAAGAAAATACACAAATGTACCAGACAGATTTAAAAAATGTCAACATACAATCGGCACTTCTCGCATGGTTACGCTTAGAGTGGCTCACGCTAGTCTCACGCTCAGAAACACAGTCTCCCTTGAAAGAAACCAGAAAAACTCTAAAAACAGAAACTGCAGTTTTGTTTTGAACATCAGTTTCTGAAATGCCTACTAGTGGATTTTTGATTGTGCTCCATGACGACAGGCTTTGAAGCTAGCACAGGACACCGCATGACTTTCAAACTAGTGCTGGAACCTCACGGCACATTTTAATTTAAAAACACAGTTACCCCATTTCATATCCAACTCAGCAGCCAGTACATTCCCTATCCCAATGATGAGCTGGTGTGTTTGTGAGTATGGGGGGTTGGGGGAGACAGAAAGCAGCCAGTACATTCCCTATCCCAATGAGGAGCTGGTGTGTTTGTGAGTATGGGGGTTGGGTGGGGCAGAAAACAGCCAGTACATTCCCCTATCCCAATGAGGAGCTGGTGTGTTTGTGAGATGTGGTGGGGGACAGAAAGCAGCCAGTACATTCCCTATCCCAATGAGGAGCTGGTGTGTTTGTGAGTAGTTGGGGACAGAAAGCAGCCAGTACATTCCCCTATCCCAATGAGGAGCTGGTGTGTTTGTGAGTAGGGGGGTTGGGGGACAGAAAGCAGCCAGTACATTCCCCTATCCCAATGAGGAGCTGGTGTGTTTGTGAGTAGGGGGGTTGGGGGACAGAAAGCAGCCAGTACATTCCCCTATCCCAATGAGGAGCTGGTGTGTTTGTGAGTATGGGGGTGGGGGGCAGAAAGCAGCCAGTACATTCCCCTATCCCAATGAGGAGCAGGTTGTTTGTGAGTATGGGGGTTGGGGGGGAGAAAACAGCCAGTACATTCCCCTATCCCAATGAGGAGCTGGTGTGTTTGTGAGTATGGGGGGTGGGGGCAGAAAGCAGCCAGTACATTCCCTATCCCAATGAGGAGCTGGTGTGTTTGTGAGTATGGGGGGGACAGAAAGCAGCCAGTACATTCCCTATCCCAATGAGGAGCTGGTGTGTTTGTGAGTATGGGGGTGGGGGGGACAGAAAGCACCAGTACATTCCCCATCCCAATGAGGAGCTGGTGTGTTTGTGAGTAGGGGGGTGGGGGGACAGAAAGCAGCCAGTACATTCTCCCTATCCCAATGAGGAGCTGGTGTGTTGTGAGTATGGGGGTGGGGGCAGAAAGCAGCCAGTACATTCCCCTATCCCAATGAGGAGGAGCTGGTGTGTTTGTGAGTATTGGGGTGGGGGACAGAAAGCAGCCAGTAGATTCCCTATCCCAATGAGAGCTGGTGTGTTTGTGAGTATGGGGGGTTGGGGGGGCAGAAAGCAGCCAGTACATTCTCTATTCCAATGAGGAGCTGGTGTTTTGTGAGTATGGGGGTGGGGGCAGAAAGCAGCCTGTACATTCCCTATCCCAATGAGGAGGAGCAGGTGTGTTTGTGAGTATTGGGGGACAGAAAACAGCCTGTACATTCCCTATCCCAATGAGGAGGCTGGTGTGTTTGTGAGTATGGGGGTTGGGGGACAGAAAGCAGCCAGTACATTCCCATCCCAATGAGGAGCTGGTGTGTTTGTGAGTATGGGGGTGGGGGACAGAAAGCAGCCAGTACATTCCCTATCCCAATGAGGAGCTGGTGTGTTTGTGAGTAGGTGGGGTCGGGGGGACAGAAAGCAGCCAGTACATTCCCCATCCCAATGAGGAGCTGGTGTGTTTGTGAGTATGGGGGTTGGGGGCAGAAAGCAGCCAGTACATTCCCCATCCCAATGAGGAGCTGGTGTGTTTGTGAGTATGGGGGTTGGGGGGGGCAGAAAGCAGCCAGTACATTCCCCTATCCCAATGAGGAGCTGGTGTGTTTGTGAGTATGGGGGTTGGGGGACAGAAAGCAGCCAGTACATTCCCCATCC
The DNA here is from genome assembly GCA_016271365.2 of Neoceratodus forsteri. Taxonomy (NCBI): domain Eukaryota; kingdom Metazoa; phylum Chordata; order Ceratodontiformes; family Ceratodontidae; genus Neoceratodus; species Neoceratodus forsteri. Next base: position 796,102,010 of record CM057459.1, on the reverse strand, counting down.
CAATGAGGAGCTGGTGTGTTTGTGAGTATGGGGGGTTGGGGGGGAAAGCAGCCAGTACATTCCCCTATCCCAATGAGGAGCTGGTGTGTTTGTGAGTATGGGGGTGGGGGGCAGAAAGCAGCCAGTACATTCCCATCCCAATGAGGAGGAGCTGGTGTGTTTGTGAGTATGGGGGGACAGAAAGCAGCCTAGTACATTCCCCTATCCCAATGAGGAGCTGGTGTTTGTGAGTGGGGGGTGGGGACAGAAAGCAGCCAGTACATTCCCCTATCCCAATGAGGAGCTGGTGTGTTTGTGAGTATGGGGGTGGGGACAGAAAGCAGCCAGTACATTCCCTATCCCAATGAGGAGCTGGTGTGTTTGTGAGTATGGGGGGTGGGGGCAGAAGCAGCCAGTACATTCCCATCCCAATGAGGAGCTGGTGTTTGTGAGTATGGGGGCAGAAAGCAGCCAGTACATTCCCCTATCCCAATGAGGAGCTGGTGTGTTTGTGAGTATGGGGGTTGGGGGCAGAAAGCAGCCAGTACATTCCCATCCCAATGAGGAGCTGGTGTGTTTGTGAGTATGGGGGTTGGGGCAGGAAAGCAGCCAGTACATTCCCTATCCCAATGAGGAGCTGGTGTGTTTGTGAGTAGGGGGTGAGGGGGACAGAAAGCAGCCAGTACATTCCCATCCCAATGAGGAGCTGGTGTGTTTGTGAGTATGGGGGTTGGGGGCAGAAAGCAGCCAGTACATTCCCTCTCCCAATGAGGAGGAGCTGGTGTGTTTGTGAGTATTGGGGGGTGGGGGACAGAAAGCAGCCAGTAGATTCCCCATCCCAATGAGGAGCTGGTGTGTTTGTGAGTATGGGGGTGGGGGCAGAAAGCAGCCAGTACATTCCCCTATCCCAATGAGGAGCTGGTGTGTTTGTGAGTAGGGGTGGGGGGCAGAAACAGCCAGTACATTCCCTCATCCCAATGAGGAGCTGGTGTGTTTGTGAGTATGGGGGGGGGAGAAAGCAGCCAGTACATTCCCCTATCCCAATGAGGAGCTGGTGTGTTTGAGATGTGGGGGCAGAAAGCCTGTACATTCCCCATCCCAATGAGGAGGAGCTGGTGTGTTTGTGAGTATGGGGGTGGGGACAGAAAGCAGCTGTACATTCCCTATCCCAATGAGGAGACTGGTGTGTTTGTGAGTATGGGGGTTGGGGCAGAAAGCAGCCAGTACATTCCCCATCCCAATGAGGAGCTGGTGTGTTTGTGAGTAGGGGGGTCTGAGGGGACAGAAAGTAGCCAGTACATTCCCCTATCCCAATGAGGAGCTGGTGTGTTTGTGAGTATGGGGGTTGGGGCAGAAAGCAGCCAGTACATTCCCTCCCAATGAGGAGGAGCTGGTGTGTTTGTGAGTATTGGGGTGGGGGGGACAGAAAGCAGCCAGTAGATTCCCCATCCCAATGAGCAGCTGGTGTGTTTGTGAGTATGGGGGTTGAAGGGGGGCAGAAAGCAGCCAGTACATTCCCTATTCCAATGAGGAGCTGGTGTGTTTGTGAGTATGGGGGTGGGGGGCAGAAAGCAGCCTGTACATTCCCTATCCCAATGAGGAGGAGCAGGTGTGTTTGTGAGTATTGGGGGACAGAAAGCAGCCTGTACATTCCCTATCCCAATGAGGAGGAGCTGTGTGTTTGTGAGTATGGGGGTTTGGGGGACAGAAAGCAGCCAGTACATTCCCCTATCCCAATGAGGAACTGGTGTGTTTGTGAGTATGGGGGTTGAAGGGGGGACAGAAAGTAGCTGTACATTCCCATCCCAATGAGGAGCTGGTGTGTTTGTGAGTAGGGGGGGTCGGAGGGACAGAAAGTAGCCAGTACATTCCCCATCCCAATGAGGAGCTGGTGTGTTTGTGAGTATGGGGGTTGGGGGCAGAAAGCAGCCAGTACATTCCCCTATCCCAATGAGGAGCAGGTGTGTTTGTGAGTATGGGGGATTGGGGGGCAGAAACAGCCAGTACATTCCCTATTCCAATGAGGAGCTGGTGTGTTTGTGAGTATGGGGTTGGGGCGGGGACAGAAAGCAGCCAGTACATTCCCTATCCCAATGAGGAGCTGGTGTGTTTGTGAGTATGGGGGTTGGGGGGCAGAAAGCAGCCTGTACATTCCCTATCCCAATGAGGAGGAGCTGGTGTGTTTGTGAGTATGGGGTTGGGGGGGGAGAAAGCAGGCTGTACATTCCTCATCCCAATGAGGAGGAGCTGGTGTGTTTGAGTATGGGGGTTGGGGGACAGAAAGCAGCCAGTACATTCCCCATCCCAATGAGGAGCTGGTGTGTTTGTGAGTGGGGGGGGGGTCGGAGGGGGACAGAAAGTAGCCAGTCAACATACAATCGGCACTTCCTCGCATGGCTACGCTAGAGTGGCTCACGCTAGTCTCACGTTCAGAAACACAGTCTCCCTTGAAAGAAACCAGGAAAAAAAACTCTAAAAACAGAAACTGCAGTTTTGTTTTGAACATCAGTTTTCTGAACTGCCTACTAGTGGATTTTTGATTGTGCTCCATGACGACAGGCTTTGAAGCTAGCACAGGACACCCGACTTTCAAACTAGTGCTGGAACCTCACGGCACATTTTAATTTAAAACACAGTTACCCCATTTCATATCCAACTCAGCAGCCAGTACATTCCCTATCCCAATGATGAGCTGGTGTGTTTGTGAGTATAGGGGGTTGGGGGAGACAGAAAGCAGCCAGTACATTCCCCTATCCCAATGAGGAGCTGGTGTGTTTGTGAGTATGGGGGTTGGGTGGGGGCAGAAAACAGCCAGTACATTCCCCTATCCCAATGAGGAGCTGGTGTGTTTGTGAGTATGGGGGGTGGGGGGACAGAAAGCAGCCAGTACATTCCCTATCCCAATGAGGAGCTGGTGTGTTTGTGAGGTAGTTGGGGGACAGAAAGCAGCCAGTACATTCCCTATCCCAATGAGGAGCTGGTGTGTTTGTGAGTGGGGGAGAAAGCAGCCAGTACATTCCCCTATCCCAAGGAGGAGCTGGTGTGTTTGTGAGTATGGGGGTGGTGGGGGCAGAAAGCAGCCAGTACATTCCCTATCCCAATGAGAGGAGCTGGTGTGTTTAGAGTAGGGGGGTGGGGGGCAGAAAGCAGCCAGTACATTCCCTATCCCAATGAGGAGCTGGTGTGTTTGTGAGTAGGGGGGTGGGGCAGAAAGCAGCCAGTACATTCCCCTATCCCAATGAGGAGCTGGTGTGTTTGTGAGTATGGGGGTGGGGGGGGGGCAGAAAGCAGCCAGTACATTCCCTATCCCAATGAGGAGCTGGTGTGTTTGTGAGTATGGGGGTGGGGGCAGAAAGCAGCCAGTACATTCCCTATCCCAATGAGGAGCTGGTGTGTTTGTGAGTATGGGGGGTGGGGGCAGAAAGCAGCCTGTACATTCCCCTATCCCAATGAGGAGGAGCAGGTGTGTTTGTGAGTATTGGGGGGACAGAAAGCAGCCTGTACATTCCCTATCCCAATGAGGAGGAGCTGGTGTGTTTGTGAGTATGGGGGTTGGGGGTTGGGGGTGGGGGGACAGAAAGCAGCCAGTACATTCCCTATCCCAATGAGGAGCTGGTGTGTTTGTGAGTAGGGGGGTGGGGGGCAGAAAGCAGCCTGTACATTCCCTATCCCAATGAGGAGCTGGTGTTTGTGAGTATGTGGTGGGGGCAGAAAAGCAGCCAGTACATTCCCTATCCCAATGAGGAGCTGGTGTGTTTGTGAGTAGGGGCTGAGGGGGACAGAAAGCAGCCTAGTACATTCCCCTATCCCAATGAGGAGCTGGTGTGTTTGTGAGTAGGGGGTGAGGGACAGAAAGCAGCCAGTACATTCCCCTATCCCAATGAGGAGCTGGTGTGTTTGTGAGTAGGGGGTTGGGGGGGACAGAAAGCAGCCTGTACATTCCCTATCCCAATGAGGAGGAGCAGGTGTGTTTGTGAGTATTGGGAGGGGGACAGAAAGCAGCCTGTACATTCCCTATCCCAATGAGGAGATGGTGTGTTTGTGAGTATGGGGGGTGGGGGGGCAGAAAGCAGCCAGTACATTCCCCATCCCAATGAGGAGCTGGTGTGTTTGTGAGTATGGGGGTGGGGGGACAGAAACAGCCAGTACATTCCCTATCCCAATGAGGAGCTGGTGTGTTTGTGAGTAGGGGGTTGGGGGGGGACAGAAAACAGCCAGTACATTCCCTCCCAATGAGGAGCTGGTGTGTTTGTGAGTATGGGGTGGAGGGGCAGAAAGTAGCCAGTACATTCCCTATCCCAATGAGGAGCTGGTGTGTTTGTGAGTATGGGGGTTGGGGGGCAGAAAGCAGCCAGTACATTCCCTCTCCCAATGAGGAGGAGCTGGTGTGTTTGTGAGTATTGGGGGTGGGGGGGACAGAAAGCAGCCAGTAGATTCCCCATCCCAATGAGCAGCTGGTGTGTTTGTGAGTATGGGGGTTGAAGGGGGCAGAAAGCAGCCAGTACATTCCCTATTCCAATGAGGAGCTGGTGTGTTTGTGAGTATGGGGGTGGGGGCAGAAAGCAGCCTGTACATTCCCTATCCCAATGAGGAGGAGCAGGTGTGTTTGTGAGTATTGGGGACAGAAAGCAGCCTGTACATTCCTCTATCCCAATGAGGAGGAGCTGGTGTTTGTGAGTATGGGGGTTTGGGGACAGAAAGCAGCCAGTACATTCCCTATCCCAATGAGGAACTGGTGTGTTTGTGAGTATGGGGGTTGAAGGGGGGACAGAAAGTAGCTAGTACATTCCTATCCCAATGAGGAGCTGGTGTGTTTGTGAGTAGGGGGGTCGGAGGGGACAGAAAGTAGCCAGTACATTCCCATCCCAATGAGGAGCTGGTGTGTTTGTGAGTATGGGGGTTGGGGGGCAGAAAGCAGCCAGTACATTCCCTATCCCAATGAGGAGCAGGTGTGTTTGTGAGTATGGGGATTGGGGGCAGAAAACAGCCAGTACATTCCCTATTCCAATGAGGAGCTGGTGTGTTTGTGAGTATGGGGGGTTGGGGGCGGGGACAGAAAGCAGCCAGTACATTCCCTATCCCAATGAGGAGCTGGTGTTTGTGAGTATGGGGGTTGGGGGGCAGAAAGCAGCCTGTACATTCCCTATCCCAATGAGGAGGAGCTGGTGTGTTTGTGAGTATGGGGTTGTGGGGGGCAGAAAGCAGCCTGTACATTCCCTATCCCAATGAGGAGGAGCTGGTGTGTTTGTGAGTATGGGGGTTATGGGGGACAGAAAGCAGCCAGTACATTCCCATCCCAATGAGGAGCTGGTGTGTTTGTGAGTGGGGGTCGGAGGGGACAGAAAGCAGCCAGTCAACATACAATCGGCACTTCCTCGCATGGCTACGCCTAGAGTGGCTCACGCTAGTCTCATGCTCAGAAACACAGTCTCCCTTGAAAGAAACCAGGAAAAACTCTAAAACAGAAACTGCAGTTTTGTTTTGAACATCAGTTTTCTGAACTGCCTACTAGTGGATTTTTGATTGTGCTCCATGATGACAGGCTTTGAAGCTAGCACAGGACACCCACGACTTTCAAACTAGTGCTGGAACCTCACGCACATTTTAATTTTAAAACACAGTTACCCCATTTCATATCCAACTCAGCAGCCAGTACAGTCCCCTATCCCAATGAGGAGCTGGTGTGTTTGTGAGTATGGGGGTTAGGGGGCGAGAAAGCAGCCAGTACATTCCCTATCCCAATGAGCAGCTGGTGTGTTTGTGAGTATGAGGGTGGGGTGGGGGCAGAAAGCAGCCAGTACATTCCCCTATCCCAATGAAGAGCTGGTGTGTTTGTGAGTATGGGGGTTCGGGGGACAGAAAGCAGCTAGTACATTCCCCTATCCCAATGAGGAGCTGGTGTTTGTAGTATGGGGTTGGGGGAGACAGAAGCAGCCAGTACATTCCCCTATCCCAATGAGGAGCTGGTGTTTGTGAGTATGGGGGGGTTGGGGGCAGAAAGCAGCCAGTACATTCCCCATCCCAATGAGGAGCTGGTGTGTTTGTGAGTATGGGGTTGGGGGCAGAAAACAGCCAGTACATTCCCCATCCCAATGAGGAGCTGGTGTTTGTGAGTATGGGGGTTGGGGGGACAGAAAGCAGCCAGTACATTCCCCTATCCCAATGAGGAGCTGGTGTGTTTGTGAGTATGGGGGTTGGGGGCAGAAAGCAGCCAGTACATTCCCCTATCCCAATGAGGAGCTGGTGTGTTTGTGAGTATGGGGGTTGGGGGCAGAAAGCAGCCAGTACATTCCCCATCCCAATGAGGAGCTGGTGTGTTTGTGAGTATGGGGGGTTGGGGGGGGCAGAAAGCAGCCAGTACATTCCCCTATCCCAATAAAAGTCACCTCCGTAACACCCATCTAAACAAATATTCAGTCTTAAAAAAGAAAAATACACAAATGTACCAGACAGATTTAAAAAAAATGTCAACATACAATCGGCACTTCCTCACATGGCTACGCTAGAGTGGCTCACGCTAGTCTCACCTTCAGAAACACAGTCTCCCTTGAAAGAAACCAGGAAAAAACTCTAAAAACAGAAACTGCAGTTTTGTTTTGAACATCAGTTTTCTGAACTGTTTGTGTTTGTGAGTATGGGGGTGGGGGCAGAAAGCAGCCTGTACATTCCCCTATCCCAATGAGGAGGAGCTGGTGTGTTTGTGAGTATTTGGGGGGGGACAGAAAGCAGCCTGTACATTCCCCTATCCCAATGAGGAGCTGGTGTGTTTGTGAGTATGGGGGGTGGGGGACAGAAAGCAGCCAGTACATTCCCATCCCAATGAGGAGCTGGTGTGTTTGTGAGTATGGGGGGTTGGGGGCAGAAAGCAGCCAGTACATTCCCTATCCCAATGAGGAGCAGGTGTGTTTGTGAGTATGGGGATTGGGGGGGCAGAAAACAGCCAGTACATTCCCTATTCCAATGAGGAGCTGGTGTGTTTGTGAGTATGGGGGGTTGGGGGCGGGGACAGAAAGCAGCCAGTACATTCCCCTATCCCAATGAGGAGCTGGTGTGTTTGTGAGTATGGGGGTTGGGGGGCAGAAAGCAGCCAGTACATTCCCTATCCCAATGAGGAGGAGCTGGTGTGTTTGTGAGTATGGGGGTTGGGGGGCAGAAAGCAGCCAGTACATTCCCCATCCCAATGAGGAGGGCTGGTGTGTTTGTGAGTATGGGGGGTTGGGGGCATACATTCCCCTATCCCAATGAGGAGCTGGTGTGTTTGTGAGTATGGGGGGTGGGGGGACAGAAAGCAGCCAGTACATTCCCCTATCCCAATGAGGAGCTGGTGTGTTTGTGAGTATGGGGGGGCAGAAAGCAGCCTGTACATTCCCCTATCCCAATGAGGAGGAGCTGTGTTTGTGAGATATGGGGGTTGGGGGACAGAAAGCAGCCAGTACATTCCCCTATCCCAATGAGGAGCTGGTGTGTTTGTGAGTATGGGGGTGAAGGGGGACAGAAAGCAGTACATTCCCATCCCAATGAGGAGCTGGTGTGTTTGTGAGTAGGTGGGGGTGGGGGGACAGAAAGTAGCCAGTACATTCCCCATCCCAATGAGGAGCTGGTGTGTTTGAGTATGGGGGTTGGGGGCAGAAAGCAGCCAGTACATTCCCTATCCCAATGAGGAGGAGCTGGTGTTTGTGAGTATGGGGCAGAAAGCAGCCAGTACATTCCCCTATCCCAATGAGGAGCTGGTGTGTTTGTGAGTATGGGGGGGGGCAGAAAGCAGCCAGTACATTCCCCTATCCCAATGAGGAGCTGGTGTGTTTGTGAGTATGGGGGTGGGGGGCAGAAAGCAGCCAGTACATTCCCCTATCCCAATGAGGAGGAGCTGTGTGTTTGTGAGCATGGGGTTGGGGGGACAGAAAGCAGCCAGTACATTCCCCATCCCAATGAGGAGCTGGTGTGTTTGTGAGTATGGGGGTTGGGGGCAGAAAGCAGCCAGTACATTCCCCTATCCCAATGAGGAGCTGGTGTGTTTGTGAGTATGGGGGGTGGGGGGCAGAAAGCAGCCAGTACATTCCCCATCCCAATGAGGAGCTGGTGTGTTTGTGAGTATGGGGGTTGGGGGCAGAAAGCAGCCAGTACATTCCCCTCTCCCAATGAGGAGGAGCTGGTGTGTTTGTGAGTATGGGGGTGGGGGACAGAAAGCAGCCAGTACATTCCCCATCCCAATGAGCAGCTGGTGTGTTTGTGAGTATGGGGGTTGAAGGGGGGCAGAAAGCAGCCAGTACATTCCCTATTCCAATGAGGAGCTGGTGTTTGTGAGTATGGGGGTGGGGGCAGAAAGCAGCCTGTACATTCCCTATCCCAATGAGGAGGAGCAGGTGTGTTTGTGAGTATTGGGGGACAGAAAGCAGCCTGTACATTCCCCATCCCAATGAGGAGGAGCTGGTGTGTTTGTGAGTATGGGGGTTGGGGCAGAAAGCAGCCAGTACATTCCCCATCCCAATGAGGAACTGGTGTTTGTGAGTATGGGGGTTGAAGGGGGGACAGAAAGAGCCAGTACATTCCCCATCCCAATGAGGAGCTGGTGTGTTTGTGAGTAGGGGGGGGCTGGGGGACAGAAAGCAGCCAGTACATTCCCCATCCCAATGAGGAGCTGGTGTGTTTGTGAGTATGGGGGGTAGGGGGCAGAAAGCAGCCTGTACATTCCCCTATCCCAATGAGGAGAGCTGGTGTGTTTGTGAGTATGGGGGTTGGGGGACAGAAAGCAGCCTGTACATTACCCTATCCCAATGAGGAGCTGGTGTCTTGTGAGTAGGGGGTGGGGGGGCAGAAAGCAGCCAGTACATTCCCCATCCCAATGAGGAGCTGGTGTGTTTGTGAGTAGGGGGGTGGGGGCAGAAAGCAGCCAGTACATTCCCTATCCCAATGAGGAGCTGGTGTGTTTGTGAGTATGGGGGGACAGAAAGCAGCAAGTACATTCCCCATCCCAATGAGGAGCTGGTGTGTTTGTGAGTATGGGGTTGGGGGACAGAAAGCAGCCAGTACATTCCTCATCCCAATGAGGAGCTGGTGTGTTTGTGAGTATGGGGGTGGGGGGGATAGCAGCCTGTACATTATCCTATCCCAATGAGGAGGAGCTGGTGTGTTTGTGAGAATGGGGGTTGGGGGACAGAAAGCAGCCTGTACATTACCCTATCCCAATGAGGAGCTGGTGTCTTTGTGAGTAGGGGTGGTGGGGGTGCAGAAAGCAGCCAGTACATTCCCCTATCCCAACGAGGAGCGGGGGTGTTTGTGTGTGGGGGGGATGAAGGGGCAGGGGACAGAAAGCAGCCTGTACATTCCCCTATCCCAATGAGGAGCTGCTGTGTTTGTCTGTATGGGGGTTGGGGGGTAGAAAGCAGCCTGTACATTCCCTATCCCAATGAGGAGCTGGTGTGTTTGTGAGTATGGGGGTTGGGGGAGACAGAAAGCAGCCAGTACATTCCCCTATCCCAATGAGGAGCTGGTGTGTTTGTGAGTATGGGGGGGGTGGGGGGACAGAAAGTAGCCAGTACATTCCCCTATCTCAATGAGGAGCTGGTGTGTTTGTGAGTATGGTGAGGTGGGGGGGAGAAAGCAGCCAGTACATTACCATATCCCAGTGAGGAGCTGTGTGTTTGTGAGTAGGGGGTGGGGGGCAGAAAGCAGCCTGAACATTCCCCTATCCCAATGAGGAGGAGCAGGTGTCTTTGTGAGTATTGGGGGGACAGAAAGTAGCTAGTACATTCCCCATTCCAATGAGGAGCTGGTGTGTTTGTAGTATAGGGGTTGGGGGGCAGAAAGCAGCCAGTACATTCCCCAATCCCAATGAGGAGCAGGTGTGTTTGTGAGTATGGGGGTTGGGGGGGCAGAAAACAGCCAGTACATTCCCCTATCCCAATGAGGAGCTGGTGTGTTTGTGAGTATGGGGTGGGGGGAGAAAGCAGCCAGTACATTCTCTATCCCAATGATGAGCTGGTGTGTTTGTGAGTATGGGGGGGACAGAAAGCAGCCAGTATATTCCCTTTCCCAATGAGGAGCTGGTGTGTTTGTGAGTATGGGGGGGACAGAAAGCAGCCAGTACATTCCCTATCCCAATGAGGAGCTGGTGTGTTTGTGAGTATTTGGGGGGACAGAAAGCAGCCTGTACATTCCCTATCCCAATGAGGAGCTGGTGTGTTTGTGAGTATGGGGTGGGGGGACAGAAAGCAGCCAGTACATTCCCCTATCCCAATGAGCAGCTGGTGTGTTTGTGAGTATGGGGGGGCAGAAAGCAGCCTGTACATTACCCTATCCCAATGAGGAGGAGCTGGTGTGTTTGTGAGTATGGGGGTTGGGGGGACAGAAAGCAGCCAGTACATTCCCTATCCCAATGAGGAACTGGTGTGTTTGTGAGTATGGGGGTTGAAGGGGGGACAGAAAGTAGTACATTCCCCACCCCAATGAGGAGCTGGTGTGTTTGTGAGTAGGTGGGGTCGGACGGGACAGAAAGTAGCCAGTACATTCCCCTATCCCAATGAGGAGCTGGTGTGTTTGTGAGTATGGGGGGTTGGGGGCAGAAAGCAGCCAGTACATTCCCTATCCCAATGAGGAGGAGCTGGTGTGTTTGTGAGCATTGGGGGACAGAAAGCAGCCAGTAGATTCCCCATCCCAATGAGCAGCTGGTGTGTTTGTGAGTATGGGGGGTTGAAGGGGGCAGAAAGCAGCCAGTACATTCCCCTATTCCAATGAGGAGCTGGTGTGTTTGTGAGTATGGGGGGTGGGGGGGAGAAAGCAGCCTGTACATTCCCCATCCCAATGAGGAGGAGCAGGTGTGTTTGTGAGTATTGGGAGGGGGGACAGAAAGCAGCCTGTACATTCCCCTATCCCAATGAGGAGATGGTGTGTTTGTGAGTATGGGGTGGGGGCAGAAAACAGCCAGTACATTCCCCTATCCCAATGAGGAGCTGGTGTGTTTGTGAGTAGGGGGGCTGAAGGGGGGACAGAAAGCAGCAGTACATTCCCTATCCCAATGAGGAGCTGGTGTGTTTGTGAGTAGGGGGTTGGGGGCGGGGACAGAAAACAGCAGTACATTCCCCTATCCCAATGAGGAGCTGGTGTGTTTGTGAGTAGGGGGTTGGGCGGGGACAGAAAGCAGCCAGTACATTCCCCATCCCAATGAGGAGCTGGTGTGTTTGTGAGTATGGGGGTTGGGGGCAGAAAGCAGCCAGTACATTCCCCATCCCAATGAGGAGCTGGTGTGTTTGTGAGTGGGGGGGGTCGGAGGGGGACAGAAAGTAGCCAGTACATTCCCCTATCCCAATGAGGAGCTGGTGTGTTTGTGAGTATGGGGGGTTGGGGGGGGCAGAAAGCAGCCAGTACATTCCCCTATCCCAATAAAAGTCACCTCCGCAACACCCATCTAAACAAATATTCAGTCTTAAAAAAGAAAAATACACAAATGTACCAGACAGATTTAAAAAAAATGTCAACATACAATCGGCACTTCCTCGCATGGCTACGCTAGAGTGGCTCACGCTAGTCTCACGCTCAGAAACACAGTCTCCCTTGAAAGAAACCAGGAAAAAACTCTAAAAACAGAAACTGCAGTTTTGTTTTGAACATCAGTTTTCTGAAATGCCTACTAGTGGATTTTTGATTGTGCTCCATGACGACAGGCTTTGAAGCTAGCACAGGACACCCGCGACTTTCAAACTAGTGCTGGAACCTCACGGCACATTTTAATTTAAAACACAGTTACCCCATTTCATATCCAACTCAGCAGCCAGTACATTCCCCTATCCCAATGATGAGCTGGTGTGTTTGTGAGTATGGGGGGTTGGGGAGACAGAAAGCAGCCAGTACATTCCCTATCCCAATGAGGAGCTGGTGTGTTTGTGAGTATGGGGGTTGGGTGGGGCAGAAAACAGCCAGTACATTCCCCTATCCCAATGAGGAGCTGGTGTGTTTGTGAGTATGGGGGGGTGGGGGGACAGAAAGCAGCCAGTACATTCCCTATCCCAATGAGGAGCTGGTGTGTTTGTGAGTAGTTGGGGGGCAGAAAGCAGCCAGTACATTCCCTATCCCAATGAGGAGCTGGTGTGTTTGTGAGTAGGGGGACAGAAAGCAGCCAGTACATTCCCCTATCCCAATGAGGAGCTGGTGTGTTTGTGAGTAGGGGGTTGGGGGGGGACAGAAAGCAGCCAGTACATTCCCCTATCCCAATGAGGAGCTGGTGTGTTTGTGAGTATGGGGGTGGGGGGCAGAAAGCAGCCAGTACATTCCCCTATCCCAATGAGGAGCAGGTGTGTTTGTGAGTATGGGGGTTGGGGGCAGAAAACAGCCAGTACATTCCCCTATCCCAATGAGGAGCTGGTGTGTTTGTGAGTAGTGGGGGTGGGGGGTAGAAAGCAGACAGTAAATTCCTATCCCAATGAGGAGCTGGTGTGTTTGTGAGTATGGGGGTGGGGGGCAGAAAGCAGCCAGTACATTCCCCTATCCCAATGAGGAGCTGGTGTGTTTGTGAGTATGGGGGTGGGGGCAGAAAGCAGCCAGTACATTCCCCTATCCCAATGAGGAGCTGGTGTGTTTTGAGGTGGGGGCTGAGGGGACAGAAGCAGTCAGTACATTCCCCTATCCCAATGAGGAGCTGGTGTGTTTGTGAGTAGGGGGTTGGGGACAGAAAGCAGCCAGTACATTCCCTATCCCAATGAGGAGCTGGTGTGTTTGTGAGTATGGGGGTTGGGGGGCAGAAAGCAGCCAGTACATTCCCTATCCCAATGAGGAGCTGGTGTGTTTGTGAGTATGGGGGTGGGGGACAGAAAGCAGCCAGTACATTCCCTATTCCAATGAGGAGCTGGTGTGTTTGTGAGTATGGGGGTTGAGGGGGGGCAGAAAGCAGCCAGTACATTCCCATCCCAATGAGGAGCTGGTGTGTTTGTGAGTATGGGGGGTGGGGGGCAGAAAGCAGCCAGTACATTCCCCATCCCAATGAGGAGCTGGTGTGTTTGTGAGTATGGGGGTTGGGGGCAGAAAGCAGCCAGTACATTCCCCTATCCCAATGAGGAGGAGCTGGTGTGTTTGTGAGTATTGGGGTGGGGGGACAGAAAGCAGCCAGTACATTCCCCATCCCAATGAGGAGCTGGTGTGTTTGTGAGTATGGGGGTTGAAGGGGGCAGAAAGCAGCCAGTACATTCCCCATCCCAATGAGGAGCTGTGTGTTTGTGAGTGGGGTGGGGCAGAAAGCAGCCAGTACATTCCCCTATCCCAATGAGGAGCTGGTGTGTTTGTGAGTATGGGGGTTGGGGACAGAAAGCAGCCAGTACATTCCCCATCCCAATGAGGAGCTGGTGTGTTTGTGAGTATGGGGTTGGGGGCAGAAAGCAGCCAGTACATTCCCCTATCCCAATGAGGAGCTGGTGTGTTTGTGAGTATGGGGGTTGAGGGGACAGAAAGCAGCCAGTACATTCCCCATCCCAATGAGGAGCTGGTGTGTTTGTGAGTAGGGGGGTTGGGGGAAGAAAGTAGCCAGCATTCCCCATCCCAATGAGGAGCTGGTGTGTTTGTGAGTATGGGGGTGGGGGGCAGAAAGCAGCCTGTACATTCCCCATCCCAATGAGGAGCAGGTGTTTGTGAGTATGGGGGATTGGGGGCAGAAAGCAGCCAGTACATTCCCTATTCCAATGAGGAGCTGGTGTGTTTGTGAGTATGGGGGTTGGGGGGGACAGAAAGCAGCCTGTACATTCCCTATCCCAATGAGGAGCTGGTGTGTTTGTGAGTATGGGGGTGGGGCAGAAAGCAGCCTGTACATTCCCCTATCCCAATGAGGAGGAGCTGGTGTGTTTGTGAGTAGGGGGTTGGGGGGCAGAAAGCAGCCTGTACATTCCCCTATCCCAATGAGGAGCAGGTGTGTTTGTGAGTATGGGGGTTGGGGGGACGAAAGCAGCCAGTACATTCCCCATCCCAATGAGGAGCTGGTGTGTTTGTGAGATGGGGGGACAGAAAGCAGCCAGTACATCTCCCTATCCCAATGAGGAACTGGTGTGTTTGTGAGTATGGGGGTTGAGGGGGCAGAAAGTAGCCAGTACATTCCCCATCCCAATGAGGAGCTGGTGTGTTTGTGAGTAGGGGGGTCGGAGGGGACAGAAAGTAGCCAGTACATTCCCTATCCCAATGAGGAGCTGGTGTGTTTGTGAGTATGGGGGGTTGGGGGGCAGAAAGCAGCCAGTACATTCCCTCTCCCAATGAGGAGGAGCTGGTGTGTTTGTGAGTATTGGGGGGGGGGGACAGAAAGCAGCCAGTAGATTCCCCTATCCCAATGAGCAGCTGGTGTGTTTGTGAGTATGGGGGTTGAAGGGGGCAGAAAGCAGCCAGTACATTCCCTATTCCAATGAGGAGCTGGTGTGTTTGTGAGTATGGGGGTGGGGGCAGAAAGCAGCCTGTACATTCCCTATCCCAATGAGGAGGAGCAGGTGTGTTTGTGAGTATTGGGGGACAGAAAGCAGCCTGTACATTCCCTATCCCAATGAGGAGGAGCTGGTGTGTTTGTGAGTATGGGGGTTTGGGGGGGGAAAGCAGCCAGTACATTCCCTATCCCAATGAGGAACTGGTGTGTTTGTGAGTATGGGGGGTTGAAGGGGGGACAGAAAGTAGCCAGTACATTCCCATCCCAATGAGGAGCTGGTGTTTGTGAGCAGGGGGGGCCTGAGGGGACAGAAAGTAGCCAGTACATTCCCCATCCCAATGAGGAGCTGGTGTGTTTGTGAGTATGGGGGTTGGGGGCAGAAAGCAGCCAGTACATTCCCCTATCCCAATGAGGAGCAGGTGTGTTTGTGAGTATGGGGATTGGGGGCAGAAAACAGCCAGTACATTCCCTATTCCAATGAGGAGCTGGTGTGTTTGTGAGTATGGGGGGTTGGGGCGGGGACAGAAAGCAGCCAGTACATTCCCTATCCCAATGAGGAGCTGGTGTGTTTGTGAGTATGGGGGGTTGGGGGGCAGAAAGCAGCCTGTACATTCCCCATCCCAATGAGGAGGAGCTGGTGTGTTTGTGAGTATGGGGGTGGGGGGGCAGAAAGCAGCCTTGCATTCCCCTATCCCAATGAGGAGGAGCTGGTGGTTTGTGAGTATGGGGGTTGGGGGGGGACAGAAAGCAGCCAGTACATTCCCCATCCCAATGAGGAGCTGTGTGTTGTGAGTGGGGGGTCGGAGGGGACAGAAAGTAGCCAGTCAACATACAATCGGCACTTCCCGCATGGCTACGCTAGAGTGGCTCACGCTAGTCTCACTGCTCAGAAACACAGTCTCCTTGAAAGAAACCAGGAAAAACTCTAAAACAGAAACTGCAGTTTTGTTTTGAACATCAGTTTTTGAACTGCCTACTAGTGGATTTTTGATTGTGCTCCATGATGACAGGCTTTGAAGCTAGCACAGGACACCCACGACTTTCAAACTAGTGCTGGAACCTCACGGCACATTTTAATTTAAAACACAGTTACCCCATTTCATATCCAACTCAGCAGCCAGTACAGTCCCCTATCCCAATGAGGAGCTGGTGTGTTTGTGAGTATGGGGGTTGGGGAGGGGACAGAAAGCAGCCAGTACATTCCCCTATCCCAATGAGCAGCTGGTGTGTTTGTGAGTATGAGGGGTGGGGTGGGGGCAGAAAGCCAATGAAGAGCTGGTGTGTTTGTGAGTATGGGGTTCGGGGGACAGAAAGCAGCTAGTACATTCCCCATCCCAATGAGGAGCTGGTGTGTTTGTGAGTATGGGGGTTGGGGAGACAGAAAGCAGCCAGCACATTCCCCTATCCCAATGAGGAGCTGGTGTGTTTGTGAGTATGGGGGTTGGGGGCAGAAAGCAGCCAGTACATTCCCCTATCCCAATGAGGAGCTGGTGTGTTTGTGAGTATGGGGTTGGGGGCAGAAAACAGCCAGTACATTCCCTATCCCAATGAGGAGCTGGTGTGTTTGTGAGGTATGGGGGTTGGGGGATAGAAAGCAGCCAGTACATTCCCCTATCCCAATGAGGAGCTGGTGTGTTTGTGAGTATGGGGGTTGGGGGCAGAAAGCAGCCAGTACATTCCCCTATCCCAATGAGGAGCTGGTGTGTTTGTGAGTATGGGGGTTGGGGGCAGAAAGCAGCCAGTACATTCCCTATCCCAATGAGGAGCTGGTGTGTTTGTGAGTAGGGGGTTGGGGGGGACAGAAAGCAGCCAGTACATTCCCCATCCCAATGAGGAGCTGGTGTGTTTGTGAGTAGGGGGGTGGAGGGGACAGAAAGCAGCCAGTACATTCCCCATCCCAATGAGGAGCTGGTGTGTTTGTGAGTATGGGGGTTGGGGGGCAGAAAGCAGCCAGTACATTCCCCATCCCAATGAGGAGCTGGTGTGTTTGTGAGTATGGGGGTTGGGGGGACAGAAAGCAGCCAGTACATTCCCCATCCCAATGAGGAGCTGGTGTGTTTGTGAGTATGGGGGTTGGGGGCAGAAAGCAGCCAGTACATTCCCCTCATCCCAATGAGGAGCTGGTGTGTTTGTGAGTATGGGGGTTGGGGGGCAGAAAGCAGCCAGTACATTCCCCATCCCAATAAAAGTCACCTCCTAACACCCATCTAAACAAATATTCAGTCTTAAAAAGAAAAATACACAAATGTACCAGACAGATTTAAAAAATGTCAACATACAATCGGCACTTCCTCACATGGTTACGCTAGAGTGGCTCACGCTAGTCTCACCTTCAGAAACACAGTCTCCCTTGAAAGAAACCAGGAAAACTCTAAAACAGAAACTGCAGTTTTGTTTTGAACATCAGTTTTCTGAACTGTTTGTGTTTGTGAGTATGGGGGGTGGGGACAGAAAGCAGCCTGTACATTCCCTATCCCAATGAGGAGGAGCTGGTGTGTTTGTGAGTATTTGGGGGGACAGAAAGCAGCCTGTACATTCCCCTATCCCAATGAAGAGCTGGTGTGTTTGTGAGTATGGGGGTGGGGGACAGAAAGCAGCCAGTACATTCCCCATCCCAATGAGGAGCTGGTGTGTTTGTGAGTATGGGGGTTGGGGGGAGACAGAAAGCAGCCAGTACATTCCCCATCCCAATGAGGAGCTGGTGTGTTTGTGAGTATGGGGGTTGGGGGGCAGAAAGCAGCCAGTACATTCCCCATCCCAATGAGGAGCTGGTGTGTTTGTGAGTATGGGGGTTGGGGGCAGAAAACAGCCAGTACATTCCCCTATCCCAATGAGGAGCTGGTGTGTTTGTGAGTATGGGGGTTGGGGGGACAGAAAGCAGCCAGTACATTCCCCTATCCCAATGAGGAGCTGGTGTGTTTGTGAGTATGGGGGTTGGGGGCAGAAAGCAGCCAGTACATTCCCCTATCCCAATGAGGAGCTGGTGTGTTTGTGAGTATGGGGGGTTGGGGGCAGAAAGCAGCCAGTACATTCCCCTATCCCAATGAGGAGCTGGTGTGTTTGTGAGTATGGGGGGTTGGGGGGGGCAGAAAGCAGCCAGTACATTCCCCTATCCCAATAAAAGTCACCTCCGTAACACCCATCTAAACAAATATTCAGTCTTAAAAAGAAAAATACACAAATGTACCAGACAGATTTAAAAAAAATGTCAACATACAATCGGCACTTCCTCACATGGCTACGCTAGAGTGGCTCACGCTAGTCTCACCTTCAGAAACACAGTCTCCCTTGAAAGAAACCAGGAAAAACTCTAAAACAGAAACTGCAGTTTTGTTTTGAACATCAGTTTTCTGAACTGTTTGTGTTTGTGAGCATGGGGGTGGGGGCAGAAAGCAGCCTGTACATTCCCTATCCCAATGAGGAGGAGCTGGTGTGTTTGTGAGTATTTGGGGGACAGAAAGCAGCCTGTACATTCCCTATCCCAATGAGGAGCTGGTGTGTTTGTGAGTATGGGGGGGGGGACAGAAAGCAGCCAGTACATTCCCCTATCCCAATGAGCAGCTGGTGTGTTTGTGAGTATGGGGGGAGAAACAGCCTGTACATTACCCCTATCCCAATGAGGAGGAGCTGGTGTGTTTGTGAGTATGGGGGGTTGGGGGGGAGAAAGCAGCCAGTACATTCCCTATCCCAATGAGGAACTGGTGTGTTTGTGAGCATGGGGGTTGAAGGGGGGGACAGAAAGTAGGCAGTACATTCCCACCCCAATGAGGAGCTGGTGTGTTTGTGAGTAGGTGGGTCGGACGGGACAGAAAGCAGCCAGTACATTCCCCTATCCCAATGAGGAGCTGGTGTGTTTGTGAGTATGGGGGTTGGGGGGCAGAAAGCAGCCAGTACATTCCCTCATCCCAATGAGGAGGAGCTGGTGTGTTTGTGAGTATGGGGGTGGGGGGACAGAAAGCAGCCAGTAGATTCCCTATCCCAATGAGGAGCTGGTGTGTTTGTGAGTAGGGGGGGATGGGACAGAAAGCAGCCAGTACATTCCCCTATCCCAATGAGGAGCTGGTGGTTTGTGAGTATGGGGGTTGGGGGGCAGAAAACAGCCAGTACATTCCTATCCCAATGAGAGAGCTGGTGTGTTTGTGAGTATGGGGGGGGGGACAGAAAGCAGCCAGTACATTCCCCATCCCAATGAGGAGCTGGTGTGTTTGTGAGATGGGGGTGGGGGCAGAAAGCAGCCTGTACATTCCCTATCCCAATGAGGAGGAGCTGTGTGTTTGTGAGCATGGGGGTTGGGGGGGGACAGAAAGCAGCCAGTACATTCCCCATCCCAATGAGGAGCTGGTGTGTTTGTGAGCATGGGGGTTGAGGGGGGGACAGAAAGCAGCCAGTACATTCCCCATCCCAATGAGGAGCTGGTGTGTTTGTGAGTAGGGGGGTCTGAGGGGACAGAAAGCAGCCAGTCACATTCCCCATCCCAATGAGGAGCTGGTGTGTTTGTGAGTATGGGGGTTGGGGGCAGAAAGCAGCCAGTACATTCCTCTCCCAATGATGAGGAGCTGGTGTGTTTGTGAGTATTGGGGGTGGGGGGACAGAAAGCAGCCAGTAGATTCCCTATCCCAATGAGGAGCTGGTGTGTTTGTGAGTATGGGGGGTTGAAGGGGGGCAGAAAGCAGCCAGTGCATTCCCTATTCCAATGAGGAGCTGGTGTGTTTGTGAGTATGGGGGTGGGGGCAGAAAGCAGCCTGTACATTCCCCTATCCCAATGAGGAGGAGCAGGTGTTGTGAGTATTGGGGACAGAAAGCGCCTGTACATTCCCCATCCCAATGAGGAGAGCTGGTGTTTGTGAGTATGGGGGTTTGGGGGGGACAGAAAGCAGCCAGTACATTCCCATCCCAATGAGGAGCTGGTGTGTTTGTGAGTAGGGGGGTCGGAGGGGACAGAAAGTAGCCAGTACATTCCCATCCCAATGAGGAGCTGGTGTGTTTGTGAGTATGGGGGTTGGGGGCAGAAAGCAGCCAGTACATTCCCTATCCCAATGAGGAGCAGGTGTTTGTGAGTATGGGGGATTGGGGGGCAGAAACAGCCAGTACATTCCCTATTCCAATGAGGAGCTGGTGTGTTTGTGAGTATGGGGGGTTGGGGGGGGGACAGAAAGCAGCCAGTACATTCCCTATCCCAATGAGGAGCTGGTGTGTTTGTGAGTATGGGGGTTGGGGGGCAGAAAGCAGCCTGTACATTCCCCATCCCAATGAGGAGGAGCTGGTGTGTTTGTGAGTATGGGGGTTGGGGGCAGAAAGCAGGCTGTACATTCCCTATCCCAATGAGGAGGAGCTGGTGTGTTTGTGAGTATGGGGTTATGGGGGACAGAAAGCAGCTGACATTCCCCATCCCAATGAGGAGCTGGTGTGTTTGTGAGTGGGGGTCGGAGGGAGACAGAAAGTAGCCAGTCAACATACAATCGGCACTTCCTCGCATGGCTACGCTAGAGTGGCTCACGCTAGTCTCACGTTCAGAAACACAGTCTCCCTTGAAAGAAACCAGGAAAAAACTCTAAAAACAGAAACTGCAGTTTTGTTTTGAACATCAGTTTTCTGAACTGCCTACTAGTGGATTTTTGATTGTGCTCCATGATGACAGGCTTTGAAGCTAGCACAGGACACCCACGACTTTCAAACTAGTGCTGGAACCTCACGGCACATTTTAATTTAAAACACAGTTACCCCATTTCATATCCAACTCAGCAGCCAGTACAGTCCCTATCCCAATGAGGAGCTGGTGTGTTTGTGAGTATGGGGGTTGAGGGGGGGACAGAAAGCAGCCAGTACATTCCCCTATCCCAATGAGCAGCTGGTGTGTTTGTGAGTATGAGGGTGGGGTGGGGGCAGAAAGCAGCCAGTACATTCCCTATCCCAATGAAGAGCTGGTGTGTTTGTGAGTATGGGGGTTCGGGGGACAGAAAGCAGCTAGTACATTCCCTATCCCAATGAGGAGCTGGTGTGTTTGTGAGTATGGGGGTTGGGGGAGACAGAAAGCAGCCAGTACATTCCCTATCCCAATGAGGAGCTGGTGTGTTTGTGAGTATGGGGTTGGGGGGAGAAAGCAGCCAGTACATTCCCCTATCCCAATGAGGAGCTGGTGTGTTTGTGAGTATGGGGGTTGGGGGGCAGAAAACAGCCAGTACATTCCCTCATCCCAATGAGGAGCTGGTGTGTTTGTGAGTATGGGGGTTGGGGGATAGAAAGCAGCCAGTACATTCCCTATCCCAATGAGGAGCTGGTGTGTTTGTGAGTATGGGGTTGGGGGCAGAAAGCAGCCAGTACATTCCCCTATCCCAATGAGGAGCTGGTGTGTTTGTGAGTATGGGGGTTGGGGGCAGAAAGCAGCCAGTACATTCCCTCATCCCAATGAGGAGCTGGTGTGTTGTGAGTATGGGGGTTGGGGGCAGAAAGCAGCCAGTACATTCCCCATCCCAATAAAAGTCACCTCCTAACACCCATCTAAACAAATATTCAGTCTTAAAAAGAAAAATACACAAATGTACCAGACAGATTTAAAAAATGTCAACATACAATCGGCACTTCCTCACATGGCTACGCTTAGAGTGGCTCACGCTAGTCTCACCTTCAGAAACACAGTCTCCCTTGAAAGAAACCAGGAAAACTCTAAAACAGAAACTGCAGTTTTGTTTTGAACATCAGTTTTCTGAACTGTTTGTGTTTGTGAGTATGGGGGTGGGGGCAGAAAGCAGCCTGTACATTCCCCCATCCCAATGAGGAGGAGCTGGTGTGTTTGTGAGTATTTGGGGACAGAAAGCAGCCTGTACATTCCCCATCCCAATGAGGAGCTGGTGTGTTTGTGAGTATGGGGGGTGGGGGACAGAAAGCAGCCAGTACATTCCCTATCCCAATGAGCAGCTGGTGTGTTTGTGAGTATGGGGGGAGAAAGCAGCCTGTACATTACCCTATCCCAATGAGGAGGAGCTGGTGTGTTTGTGAGTATGGGGGTTGGGGGGGACAGAAAGCAGCCAGTACATTCCCCTATCCCAATGAGGAAGCTGGTGTGTTTGTGAGAAGGGGGGGACAGAAAGCAGGCAGTACATTCCCACCCCAATGAGGAGCTGGTGTGTTTGTGAGTAGGTGGGGTCGGACGGGACAGAAAGTAGCAGTACATTCCCTATCCCAATGAGGAGCTGGTGTGTTTGTGAGTATGGGGGTTGGGGGCAGAAAGCAGCCAGTACATTCCCTATCCCAATGAGGAGGAGCTGGTGTGTTTGTAGTAGTATGGGGGCAGAAAGCAGCCAATACATTCCCTATCCCAATGATGAGCTGGTGTGTTTATGAGTATGGGGGGACAGAAAGCAGCCAGTATATTCCCCTATCCCAATGAGGAGCTGGTGTGTTTGTGCGTATGGGGGTGGGGGGGGCCGAAAGCAGCCTGTACATTCCCCTATCCCAATGAGGAGGAGCTGGTGTGTTTGTGAGTAGGGGGGTTGGGGGGACAGAAAGCAGCCAGTACATTCCCTATCCCAATGAGGAACTGGTGTGTTTGTGAGTATGGGGGTTGAAGGGGGGACAGAAAGTACCCAGTACATTCCCCATCCCAATGAGGAGCTGGGTGTTTGTGAGTAGGGGGGTCGAGGGGACAGAAGTAGCCAGTACATTCCCTATCCCAATGAGGAGCTGGTGTGTTTGTGAGTATGGGGGGTGGGGGCAGAAAGCAGCCAGTACATTCCCTCCCAATGAGGAGGAGCTGGTGTGTTTGTGAGTATTGGAGGTGGGGGACAGAAAGCAGCCAGTCGATTCCCCATCCCAATGAGGAGCTGGTGTGTTTGTGAGTATGGGGGATTGAAGGGGGCAGAAAGCAGCCAGTACATTCCCCTATCCCAATGAGGAGCTGGTGTGTTTGTGAGTATGGGGGGTGGGGGCAGAAAGCAGCCTGTACATTCCCTATCCCAATGAGGAGGAGCAGGTGTGTTTGTGAGTATTGGGGGACAGAAAGCAGCCTGTACATTCCCTATCCCAATGAGGAGGAGCTGGGTGTTTGTGAGTATGGGGTTGGGTGGGGGGCAGAAAGCAGCCAGTACATTCCCCTATCCCAATGAGGAACTGGTGTGTTTGTGAGCATGGGGGTTGAGGGGGACAGAAAGCAGCCAGTACATTCCCCATCCCAATGAGGAGCTGGTGTGTTTGTGAGGGGGTTGGGGGCAGAAAGCAGCCAGTACATCCCCTCTCCAATGATGAGGAGCTGGTGTGTTTGTGAGTATTGGGGGTGGGGGGGACAGAAAGCAGCCAGTAGATTCCCCCATCCCAATGAGCAGCTGGTGTGTTTGTGAGTATGGGGGTTGAAGGGGGCAGAAAGCAGCCAGTACATTCCCCTATTCCAATGAGGAGCTGGTGTGTTTGTGAGTATGGGGTGGGGGGCAGAAAGCAGCCTGTACATTCCCTATCCCAATGAGGAGGAGCAGGTGTTTTGTGAGTATTGGGGGACAGAAAGCAGCCTGTACATTCCCTATCCCAATGAGGAGGAGCTGTGTGTTTGTGAGTATGGTGGGGGGCAGAAAGCAGCCAGTACATTCCCTATCCCAATGAGGAACTGGTGTGTTTGTGAGTATGGGGGTTGGAGGGGGGACAGAAAGCAGCCAGTACATTCCCCATCCCAATGAGGAGGAGCTGGTGTGTTTGTGAGTATGGGGGTTGGGGGGGCAGAAAGCAGCCAGTACATTCCCATCCCAATGAGGAGCAGGTGTGTTTGTGAGTATGGGGGATTGGGGGCAGAAACAGCCAGTACATTCCCCTATTCCAATGAGGAGCTGGTGTGTTTGTGAGTATGGGGGGTTGGGAGGGGACAGAAAGCAGCCAGTACATTCCCTATCCCAATGAGGAGCTGGTGTGTTTGTGAGTATGGGGGTTGGGGGGCAGAAAGCAGCCTGTACATTCCCCTATCCCAATGAGGAGGAGCTGGTGTGTTTGTGAGTATGGGGGTTGGGGGGCAGAAAGCAGCCTGTACATTCCCATCCCAATGAGGAGGAGCTGGTGTGTTTGTGAGTATGGGGTTGGGGGACAGAAAGCAGCCAGTACATTCCCCATCCCAATGAGGAGCTGGTGTGTTTGTGAGTGGGGGTCGAGGGGGACAGAGCCAGTCAACATACAATCGGCACTTCCTCGCATGGCTACGCTAGAGTGGCTCACGCTAGTCTCACGTTCAGAAACACAGTCTCCCTTGAAAGAAACCAGGAAAAAACTCTAAAAACAGAAACTGCAGTTTTGTTTTGAACATCAGTTTTCTGAACTGCCTACTAGTGGATTTTTGATTGTGCTCCATGATGACAGGCTTTGAAGCTAGCACAGGACACCCACGACTTTCAAACTAGTGCTGGAACCTCACGGCACATTTTAATTTAAAACACAGTTACCCCATTTCATATCCAACTCAGCAGCCAGTACAGTCCCCTATCCCAATGAGGAGCTGGTGTGTTTGTGAGTATGGGGGGGTTGGGGGCGGGGGACAGAAAGCAGCCAGTACATTCCCCTATCCCAATGAGCAGCTGGTGTGTTTGTGAGTATGAGGGTGGGGTGGGGGCAGAAAGCAGCCAGTACATTCCCCTATCCCAATGAAGAGCTGGTGTGTTTGTGAGTATGGGGGTCTGGGGGACAGAAAGCAGCTAGTACATTCCCTATCCCAATGAGGAGCTGGTGTGTTTGTGAGTATGGGGTTGGGGGAGACAGAAAGCAGCCAGTACATTCCCTATCCCAATGAGGAGCTGGTGTGTTTGTGAGTATGGGGGTTGGGGGCAGAAAGCAGCCAGTACATTCCCCTATCCCAATGAGGAGCTGGTGTGTTTGTGAGTATGGGGGTTGGGGGCAGAAAACAGCCAGTACATTCCCTATCCCAATGAGGAGCTGGTGTGTTTGTGAGTATGGGGGTTGGGGGGAGAAAGCAGCCAGTACATTCCCTATCCCAATGAGGAGCTGGTGTGTTTGTGAGTATGGGGGTTGGGGGGCAGAAAGCAGCCAGTACATTCCCCATCCCAATGAGGAGCTGGTGTGTTTGTGAGTATGGGGGTTGGGGGCAGAAAGCAGCCAGTACATTCCCCTCATCCCAATGAGGAGCTGGTGTGTTTGTGAGTATGGGGGTTGGGGGCAGAAAGCAGCCAGTACATTCCCCTATCCCAATAAAAGTCACCTCCTAACACCCATCTAAACAAATATTCAGTCTTAAAAAAGAAAAATACACAAATGTACCAGACAGATTTAAAAAATGTCAACATACAATCGGCACTTCCTCACATGGCTACGCTAGAGTGGCTCACGCTAGTCTCACCTTCAGAAACACAGTCTCCCTTGAAAGAAACCAGGAAAAATTCTAAAACAGAAACTGCAGTTTTATTTTGAACATCAGTTTTCTGAACTGTTTGTGTTTGTGAGCATGGGGTGGGGGGCAGAAAGCAGCCTGTACATTCCCCTATCCCAATGAGGAGGAGCTGGTGTGTTTGTGAGTATTTGGGGGACAGAAAGCAGCCTGTACATTCCCCTATCCCAATGAGGAGCTGGTGTGTTTGTGAGTATGGGGGGTGGGGGACAGAAAGCAGCCAGTACATTCCCCTATCCCAATGAGCAGCTGGTGTGTTTGTGAGTATGGGGGGCAGAAAGCAGCCTGTACATTACCCTATCCCAATGAGGAGGAGCTGGTGTGTTTGTGAGTATGGGGGGTTGGGGGGACAGAAAGCAGCCAGTACATTCCCTATCCCAATGAGGAACTGGTGTGTTTGTGAGTATGGGGGTTGAAGGGGGGACAGAAAGTAGGCAGTACATTCCCCACCCCAATGAGGAGCTGGTGTGTTTGTGAGTAGGTGGGTCGGACGGGACAGAAAGCAGCCAGTACATTCCCTATCCCAATGAGGAGCTGGTGTGTTTGTGAGTATGGGGGTTGGGGGGCAGAAAGCAGCCAGTACATTCCCCATCCCAATGAGGAGCTGGTGTGTTTGTGAGTATGGGGGTGGGGGCAGAAAGCAGCCAGTACATTCCCTATCCCAATGATGAGCTGGTGTGTTTATGAGTATGGGGGGACAGAAAGCAGCCAGTATATTCCCTATCCCAATGAGGAGCTGGTGTGTTGAGCGATGGGGGTGGGGGGCCGAAAGCAGCCTGTACATTCCCCTATCCCAATGAGGAGGAGCTGGTGTGTTTGTGAGTATGGGGGTTGGGGGGGACAGAAAGCAGCCAGTACATTCCCCATCCCAATGAGGAACTGGTGTGTTTGTGAGTATGGGGGTTGAAGGGGGGACAGAAAGCAGCCAGTACATTCCCCATCCCAATGAGGAGCTGGTGTGTTTGTGAGTAGGGGGGGCTTGAGGGGGACAGAAAGTAGCCAGTACATTCCCTCATCCCAATGAGGAGCTGGTGTGTTTGTGAGTATGGGGGTTGGGGGGCAGAAAGCAGCCAGTACATTCCCTCCCAATGAGGAGGAGCTGGTGTGTTTGTGAGTATTGGAGGGTGGGGGACAGAAAGCAGCCAGTAGATTCCCCATCCCAATGAGCAGCTGGTGTGTTTGTGAGTATGGGGGATTGAAGGGGGGCAGAAAGCAGCCAGTACATTCCCTATTCCAATGAGGAGCTGGTGTGTTTGTGAGTATGGGGGGTGGGGCAGAAAGCAGCCTGTACATTCCCATCCCAATGAGGAGGAGCAGGTGTGTTTGTGAGTATTGGGGGACAGAAAGCAGCCTGTACATTCCCTATCCCAATGAGGAGGAGCTGGTGTGTTTGTGAGTATGGGGGTTTGGGGGGACAGAAAGCAGCCAGTACATTCCCTCATCCCAATGAGGAACTGGTGTGTTTGTGAGTATGGGGGTTGAAGGGGGACAGAAAGCAGCCAGTACATTCCCCATCCCAATGAGGAGCTGGTGTGTTGTGAGTAGGGGGGCCTGAGGGGACAGAAAGTAGCCAGTACATTCCCCATCCCAATGAGGAGCTGGTGTGTTTGTGAGTATGGGGGTTGGGGGCAGAAAGCAGCAGTACATTCCCCTATCCCAATGAGGAGCAGGTGTGTTTGTGAGTATGGGGGATTGGGGGGCAGAAACAGCCAGTACATTCCCTATTCCAATGAGGAGCTGGTGTGTTTGTGAGTATGGGGGTTGGGGGCGGGGGACAGAAAGCAGCCAGTACATTCCCCTATCCCAATGAGGAGCTGGTGTGTTTGTGAGTATGGGGGTTGGGGGGCAGAAAGCAGCCTGTACATTCCCCTATCCCAATGAGGAGGAGCTGGTGTGTTTGTGAGTATGGGGGTTGCGGGGGGCAGAAAGCAGGCTGTACATTCCCTATCCCAATGAGGAGGAGCTGGTGTGTTTGTGAGTATGGGGGCGGGGGGGGACAGAAAGCAGCCAGTACATTCCCCATCCCAATGAGGAGCTGGTGTGTTTGTGAGTGGGGGTCGGAGGGGACAGAAAGCAGCCAGTCAACATACAATCGGCACTTCTCGCATGGCTACGCTTAGAGTGGCTCACGCTAGTCTCACGCTCAGAAACACAGTCTCCTTGAAAGAAACCAGGAAAAACTCTAAAACAGAAACTGCAGTTTTGTTTTGAACATCAGTTTTCTGAACTGCCTACTAGTGGATTTTGATTGTGCTCCATGATGACAGGCTTTGAAGCTAGCACAGGACACCCACGACTTTCAAACTAGTGCTGGAACCTCACGGCACATTTTAATTTAAAACACAGTTACCCCATTTCATATCCAACTCAGCAGCCAGTACAGTCCCTATCCCAATGAGGAGCTGGTGTGTTTGTGAGTATGGGGGGTTGGGGGCGGGGACAGAAAGCAGCCAGTACATTCCCCTATCCCAATGAGCAGCTGGTGTGTTTGTGAGTATGAGGGTGGGGTGGGGGCAGAAAGCAGCCAGTACATTCCCCTATCCCAATGAAGAGCTGGTGTGTTTGTGAGTATGGGGGTCTGGGGGACAGAAAGCAGCTAGTACATTCCCTATCCCAATGAGGAGCTGGTGTGTTGTGAGTATGGGGGTTTGGGGGAGACAGAAGCAGCCAGTACATTCCCTATCCCAATGAGGAGCTGGTGTGTTTGTGAGTATGGGGGGTTGGGGCAGAAAGCAGCCAGTACATTCCCCTATCCCAATGAGGAGCTGGTGTGTTTGTGAGTATGGGGGGTTGGGGGCAGAAACAGCCAGTACATTCCCTATCCCAATGAGGAGCTGGTGTGTTTGTGAGTATGGGGTTGGGGGGCAGAAAGCAGCCAGTACATTCCCTATCCCAATGAGGAGCTGGTGTGTTTGTGAGTATGGGGGTTGGGGGCAGAAAGCAGCAGTACATTCCCCTATCCCAATGAGGAGCTGGTGTGTTTGTGAGTATGGGGGGTTGGGGGGGCAGAAAGCAGCCAGTACATTCCCCTATCCCAATGAGGAGCTGGTGTGTTTGTGAGTATGGGGGGTTGGGGGGGGCAGAAAGCAGCCAGTACATTCCCCTATCCCAATAAAAGTCACCTCCGTAACACCCATCTAAACAAATATTCAGTCTTAAAAAAGAAAAATACACAAATGTACCAGACAGATTTAAAAAAAATGTCAACATACAATCGGCACTTCCTCACATGGCTACGCTAGAGTGGCTCACGCTAGTCTCACCTTCAGAAACACAGTCTCCCTTGAAAGAAACCAGGAAAAAACTCTAAAAACAGAAACTGCAGTTTTGTTTTGAACATCAGTTTTCTGAACTGTTTGTGTTTGTGAGTATGGGGGTGGGGGGAGAAAGCAGCCTGTACATTCCCTATCCCAATGAGGAGGAGCTGGTGTGTTTGTGAGTATTTGGGGGACAGAAAGCAGCCTGTACATTCCCCTATCCCAATGAGGAGCTGGTGTGTTTGTGAGTATGGGGGGTGGGGGACAGAAAGCAGCCAGTACATTTCCCTATCCCAAATGAGCAGCTGGTGTGTTTGTGAGTATGGGGGGGGGCAGAAAGCAGCCTGTACATTACCCCTATCCCAATGAGGAGGAGCTGGTGTGTTTGTGAGTATGGGGGTTGGGGGGGACAGAAAGCAGCCAGTACATTCCCCTATCCCAATGAGGAACTGGTGTGTTTGTGAGTATGGGGGTTGAAGGGGGGACAGAAAGTAGGCAGTACATTCCCCACCCCAATGAGGAGCTGGTGTGTTTGTGAGTAGGTGGGGTCGGACGGGACAGAAAGCAGCCAGACATTCCCCATCCCAATGAGGAGCTGGTGTGTTTGTGAGTATGGGGGTTGGGGGGCAGAAAGCAGCCAGTACATTCCCCTATCCCAATGAGGAGCTGGTGTGTTTGTGAGTATGGGGTTGGGGGGGACAGAAAGCAGCCAGTACATTCCCCTATCCCAATGAGGAGCTGGTGTGTTTGTGAGTATGGGGGTGGGGGCAGAAAGCAGCCAGTACATTCCCCATCCCAATGAGGAGCTGGTGTGTTTGTGAGTAGGGGGGCTGGAGGGGACAGAAAGCAGCAGTACATTCCCCTATCCCAATGAGGAGCTGGTGTGTTTGTGAGTATGGGGGGTTGGGGGGCAGAAAGCAGCCAGCACATTCCCTATCCCAATAAAAGTCACCTCCCAACACCCATCTAAACAAATATTCAGTCTTAAAAAGAAAAATACACAAATGTACCAGACAGATTTAAAAAATGTCAACATACAATCGGCACTTCTCGCATGGCTACGCTTAGAGTGGCTCACGCTAGTCTCACGCTCAGAAACACAGTCTCCTTGAAAGAAACCAGGAAAAACTCTAAAAACAGAAACTGCAGTTTTGTTTTGAACATCAGTTTTCTGAACTGCCTACTAGTGGATTTTTGATTGTGCTCCATGACGACAGGCTTTGAAGCTAGCACAGGACACCCGCGACTTTCAAACTAGTGCTGGAACCTCACGGCACATTTTAATTTAAAACACAGTTACTCCATTTCATATCCAACTCAGCAGCCAGTACATTCCCCTATCCCAATGATGAGCTGGTGTGTTTGTGAGTATGGGGGGTTGGGGGGGAGACAGAAAGCAGCCAGTACATTCCCCTATCCCAATGAGGAGCTGGTGTGTTTGTGAGTATGGGGGTTGGGTGGGGCAGAAAACAGCCAGTACATTCCCCTATCCCAATGAGGAGCTGGTGTGTTTGTGAGTATGGGGGGTGGGGGGACAGAAAGCAGCCAGTACATTCCCCTATCCCAATGAGGAGCTGGTGTGTTTGTGAGTAGTTGGGGGGCAGAAAGCAGCCAGTACATTCCCTATCCCAATGAGGAGCTGGTGTGTTTGTGAGTGGGGTGGGGGCAGAAAGCAGCCAGTACATTCCCCTATCCCAATGAGGGAGCTGGTGTGTTTGTGAGTATGGGGGGTGGGGGCAGAAAGCAGCCAGTACATTCCCCATCCCAATGAGGAGCTGGTGTGTTTGTGAGTATGGGGGTTGGGGGGCAGAAACAGCCAGTACATTCCCTATCCCAATGAGGAGCAGGTGTGTTTGTGAGTATGGGGGTGGGGGGCAGAAAACAGCCAGTACATTCCCATCCCAATGAGGAGCTGGTGTGTTTGTGAGTATGGGGGTGGGGGGCAGAAAGCAGACAGTACATTCCCTATCCCAATGAGGAGCTGGTGTGTTTGTGAGTATGGGGGTGGGGGCAGAAAGCAGCCAGTACATTCCCTATCCCAATGAGGAGCTGGTGTGTTGTGAGTAGGGGGCTGGAGGGGGACAGAAAGCAGCCAGTACATTCCCTATCCCAATGAGGAGCTGGTGTGTTTGTGAGTATGGGGGGTGGGGGGCAGAAAGCAGCCAGTACATTCCCCATCCCAATGA
This sequence comes from Neoceratodus forsteri, assembly GCA_016271365.2. NCBI lineage: Eukaryota > Metazoa > Chordata > Ceratodontiformes > Ceratodontidae > Neoceratodus > Neoceratodus forsteri. Next base: position 796,071,833 of record CM057459.1, on the reverse strand, counting down.
GGAGCTGGTGTGTTTGTGAGTATGGGGGGGGTGGGGACAGAAAGCAGCCAGTACATTCCCTATTCCAATGAGGAGCTGGTGTGTTTGTGAGTATGGGGTGGGGGCAGAAAGCAGCCTGTACATTCCCTATCCCAATGAGGAGGAGCTGGTGTGTTTGTGAGTATGGGGTGGGGGCAGAAGCAGCCTGTACATTCCCTATCCCAATGAGGAGGAGCAGGTGTGTTTGTGAGTATTGGGGGACAGAAAGCAGCCAGTACATTCCCCATCCCAATGAGGAACTGGTGTGTTTGTGAGTATGGGGGTTGAAGGGGGACAGAAAGTAGCCAGTACATTCCCATCCCAATGAGGAGCTGGTGTGTTTGTGAGTAGGGGGTCGGAGGGGACAGAAAGTAGCCAGTACATTCCCCATCCCAATGAGGAGCTGGTGTGTTTGTGAGTATGGGGGGTTGGGGGGGCGAAAGCAGCCAGTACATTCCCCTATCCCAATGAGGAGCTGGTGTGTTTGTGAGTATGGGGGATTGGGGGCAGAAACAGCCAGTACATTCCCTATTCCAATGAGGAGCTGGTGTGTTTGTGAGTATGGGGGTGAGGGGGACAGAAAGCAGCCAGTACATTCCCTATCCCAATGAGGAGCTGGTGTGTTTGTGAGTATGGGGGTTGGGGGGCAGAAAGCAGCCTGTACATTCCCCTATCCCAATGAGGAGGAGCTGGTGTGTTTGTGAGTATGGGGGTTATGGGGGGGGGGACAGAAAGCAGCCAGTACTTTCCCCATCCCAATGAGGAGCTGGTGTGTTTGTGAGTGGGGGGGGTCGGAGGGAGACAGAAAGTAGCCAGTCAACATACAATCGGCACTTCCTCGCATGGCTACGCTAGAGTGGCTCACGCTAGTCTCACGTTCAGAAACACAGTCTCCCTTGAAAGAAACCAGGAAAAAACTCTAAAAACAGAAACTGCAGTTTTGTTTTGAACATCAGTTTTCTGAACTGCCTACTAGTGGATTTTTGATTGTGCTCCATGATGACAGGCTTTGAAGCTAGCACAGGACACCCACGACTTTCAAACTAGTGCTGGAACCTCACGGCACATTTTAATTTAAAACACAGTTACCCCATTTCATATCCAACTCAGCAGCCAGTACAGTCCCCTATCCCAATGAGGAGGAGCTGGTGTGTTTGTGAGTATGGGGGTTGGGGGGGGACAGAAAGCAGCCAGTACATTCCCCTATCCCAATGAGGAACTGGTGTGTTTGTGAGTATGGGGGGTTGAGGGGGGCAGAAAGCAGCCAGTACATTCCCTATCCCAATGAGGAGCTGGTGTGTTTGTGAGTAGGTGGGGTCTGGGGGGACAGAAAGCAGCCAGTACATTCCCTATCCCAATGAGGAGCTGGTGTGTTTGTGAGTATGGGGGTTGGGGGGGCAGAAAGCAGCCAGTACATTCCCCTATCCCAATGAGGAGGAGCAGGTGTGTTTGTGAGTATTGGGAGGGGGGACAGAAAGCAGCCTGTACATTCCCCTATCCCAATGAGGAGATGGTGTGTTTGTGAGTATGGGGTGGGGGCAGAAAGCAGCCAGTACATTCCCTATCCCAATGAGGGAGCTGGTGTGTGTTGTGAGTAGGGGGGCTGAAGGGGGACAGAAAGCAGCCAGTACATTCCCTATCCCAATGAGGAGCTGGTGTGTTTGTGAGTAGGGGGGTTGGGGCGGGGACAGAAAACAGCCAGTACATTCCCCTATCCCAATGAGGAGCTGGTGTGTTTGTGAGTAGGGGGTTGGGGCGGGGACAGAAAGCAGCCAGTACATTCCCTATCCCAATGAGGAGCTGGTGTGTTTGTGAGTATGGGGGTTGGGGGGCAGAAAGCAGCCAGTACATTCCCCATCCCAATGAGGAGCTGGTGTGTTTGTGAGTGGGGGTCGGAGGGGACAGAAAGTAGCCAGTACATCCCCTATCCCAATGAGGAGCTGGTGTGTTTGTGAGTATGGGGGTTGGGGGGCAGAAAGCAGCCAGTACATTCCCCTATCCCAATAAAAGTCACCTCCGCAACACCCATCTAAACAAATATTCAGTCTTAAAAAAGAAAAATACACAAATGTACCAGACAGATTTAAAAAAAATGTCAACATACAATCGGCACTTCCTCGCATGGCTACGCTAGAGTGGCTCACGCTAGTCTCACATTCAGAAACACAGTCTCCCTTGAAAGAAACCAGGAAAAAACTCTAAAAACAGAAACTGCAGTTTTGTTTTGAACATCAGTTTTCTGAACTGCCTACTAGTGGATTTTTGATTGTGCTCCATGACGACAGGCTTTGAAGCTAGCACAGGACACCCGCGACTTTCAAACTAGTGCTGGAACCTCACGGCACATTTTAATTTAAAACACAGTTACCCCATTTCATATCCAACTCAGCAGCCAGTACATTCCCCTATCCCAATGATGAGCTGGTGTGTTTGTGAGTATGGGGGGTTGGGGGGGAGACAGAAAGCAGCCAGTACATTCCCCTATCCCAATGAGGAGCTGGTGTGTTTGTGAGTATGGGGGTTGGGTGGGGCAGAAACAGCCAGTACATTCCCTATCCCAATGAGGAGCTGGTGTGTTTGTGAGTATGGGGGGGTGGGGGGACAGAAAGCAGCCAGTACATTCCCTATCCCAATGAGGAGCTGGTGTGTTTGTGAGTAGTTGGGGGGCAGAAAGCAGCCAGTACATTCCCTATCCCAATGAGGAGCTGGTGTGTTTGTGAGTAGGGGGACAGAAAGCAGCCAGTACATTCCCTATCCCAATGAGGAGCTGGTGTGTTTGTGAGTAGGGGGGTTGGGGGACAGAAAGCAGCCAGTACATTCCCTATCCCAATGAGGAGCTGGTGTGTTTGTGAGTATGGGGGGTGGGGGGGAGAAAGCAGCCAGTACATTCCCTATCCCAAGGAGGAGCAGTGTGTTTGTGAGTATGGGGGTTGGGGGGCAGAAAACAGCCAGTACATTCTCCCATCCCAATGAGGAGCTGGTGTGTTTGTGAGTAGTGGGGGTGGGGGGCAGAAAGCAGACAGTAAATTCCCCTATCCCAATGAGGAGCTGGTGTGTTTGTGAGTATGGGGGTGGGGGGCAGAAAGCAGCCAGTACATTTCCCTATCCCAATGAGGAGCTGGTGTGTTTGTGAGTAGGGGGCTGAAGGGGGAGAGAAAGCAGCCAGTACATTCCCCTATCCCAATGAGGAGCTGGTGTGTTTGTGAGTAGGGGGTTGGGGCAGAAAGCAGCCAGTACATTCCCCTATCCCAATGATGAGCTGGTGTGTTTGTGAGTATGGGGGTGGGGGACAGAAAGCAGCCAGTACATTCCCTATTCCAATGAGGAGCTGGTGTGTTTGTGAGTATGGGGGTGGGGGGCAGAAAGCAGCCTGTACATTCCCTATCCCAATGAGGAGGAGCAGGTGTGTTTGTGAGTATTGGGGGGACAGAAAGCAGCCTGTACATTCCCCATCCCAATGGAGGAGCTGGTGTGTTTGTGAGTATGGGGGTTGGGGGACAGAAAGCAGCCAGTACATTCCCCTATCCCAATGAGGAGCTGGTGTGTTTGTGTATGGGGGTGGGGGGCAGAAAGCAGCCTGTACATTCCCTATCCCAATGAGGAGTAGGTGTGTTTGTGAGTATTGGGAGGGGGACAGAAAGCAGCCTGTACATTCCCTATCCCAATGAGGGAGATGGTGTGTTTGTGAGTATGGGGGCAGAAAACAGCCAGTACATTCCCCTATCCCAATGAGGAGCTGGTGTGTTTGTGAGTAGGGGGGCTGGGGGGACAGAAAGCAGCCAGTACATTCCCCTATCCCAATGAGGAGCTGGTGTGTTTGTGAGTAGGGGGTGGGGACAGAAAGCAGCCAGTACATTCCCCATCCCAATGAGGAGCTGGTATGTTTGTGAGTAGGGGGGTTGGGGCGGGACAGAAAGCAGCCTGTACATTCCCCTATCCCAATGAGGAGGAGCAGGTGTGGTTGGAGTATTGGGAGGGTGGACAGAAAGCAGCCTGTACATTCCCCTATCCCAATGAGGAGATGGTGTGTTGTGAGTATGGGGGTGGGGGCAGAAAACAGCCAGTACATTCCCCTATCCCAATGAGGAGCTGGTGTGTTTGTGAGTAGGGGGGTGGGGGGCAGAAATCAGCCAGTACATTCCCTATCCCAATGAGGAGCTGGTGTGTTTGTGAGTAGGGGGTTGGGGCGGGGACAGAAAACAGCCAGTACATTCCCCTATCCCAATGAGGAGCTGGTGTGTTTGTGAGTAGGGGGGGTCGAGGGGACAGAAAGTAGCCAGTACATTCCCTATCCCAATGAGGAGCTGGTGTGTTTGTGAGTATGGGGGTTGGGGGCAGAAAGCAGCCAGTACATTCCCTCCCAATGAGGAGGAGCTGGTGTGTTTGTGAGTATTGGGGTGGGGGGACAGAAAGCAGCCAGTAGATTCCCCTATCCCAATGAGCAGCTGGTGTGTTTGTGAGTATGGGGGTTGAAGGGGGGCAGAAAGCAGCCAGTACATTCCCTATTCCAATGAGGAGCTGGTGTGTTTGTGAGTATGGGGGTGGGGGCAGAAAGCAGCCTGTACATTCCCTATCCCAATGAGGAGGAGCAGGTGTGTTTGTGAGTATTGGGGGACAGAAAGCAGCCTGTACATTCCCCTATCCCAATGAGGAGGAGCTGGTGTGTTTGTGAGTATGGGGGTTTGGGGGACAGAAAGCAGCCAGTACATTCCCTATCCCAATGAGGAACTGGTGTGTTTGTGAGTATGGGGGTTGAAGGGGACAGAAAGTAGCAGTACATTCCCCATCCCAATGAGGAGCTGGGTGTTTGTGAGTAGGGGGCTGGAGGGGACAGAAAGTAGCCAGTACATTCCCCATCCCAATGAGGAGCTGGTGTGTTTGTGAGTATGGGGGTTGGGGGCAGAAAGCAGCCAGTACATTCCCTATCCCAATGAGGAGCAGGTGTGTTTGTGAGTATGGGGATTGGGGGCAGAAAACAGCCAGTACATTCCCTATTCCAATGAGGAGCTGGTGTGTTTGTGAGTATGGGGGTTGGGGCGGGGACAGAAAGCAGCCAGTACATTCCCCTATCCCAATGAGGAGCTGGTGTGTTTGTGAGTATGGGGGGTTGGGGGGCAGAAAGCAGCCTGTACATTCCCCTATCCCAATGAGGAGGAGCTGGTGTGTTTGTGAGTATGGGGGTTGCGGGGGGCAGAAAGCAGCCTGTACATTCCCCTATCCCAATGAGGAGGAGCTGGTGTGTTTGTGAGTATGGGGGTTGGGGGGACAGAAAGCAGCCAGTACTTTCCCATCCCAATGAGGAGCTGGTGTGTTTGTGAGTGGGGGGTCGGAGGGAGACAGAAAGTAGCCAGTCAACACAATCGGCATCCAGATGGCTACGCTTAGAGTGGCTCACGCTAGTCTCACGCTCAGAAACACAGTCTCCCTTGAAAGAAACCAGGAAAAACTCTAAAACAGAAACTGCAGTTTTGTTTTGAACATCAGTTTTCTGAACTGCCTACTAGTGGATTTTTGATTGTGCTCCATGATGACAGGCTTTGAAGCTAGCACAGGACACCCACGACTTTCAAACTAGTGCTGGAACCTCACGGCACATTTTAATTTAAAACACAGTTACCCCATTTCATATCCAACTCAGCAGCCAGTACAGTCCCCTCATCCCAATGAGGAGGAGCTGGTGTGTTTGTGAGTATGGGGGTTGGGGGGACAGAAAGCAGCCAGTACATTCCCCTATCCCAATGAGCAGCTGGTGTGTTTGTGAGTAGGTGGGTCGGAGGGACAGAAAGCAGCCAGTACATTCCCCTATCCCAATGAGGAGCTGGTGTGTTTGTGAGTATGGGGGGTTGGGGGCAGAAAGCAGCCAGTACATTCCCTATCCCAATGAGGAGGAGCTGGTGTGTTTGTGAGTATTGGGGTGGGGGGGGGACAGAAAGCAGCCAGTACATTCCCTATCCCAATGAGCAGCTGGTGTGTTTGTGAGTATGGGGGTTGGGGGGGAGAAAGCAGCCAGTACATTCCCCTATCCCAATGAGGAGCTGGTGTGTTTGTGAGTATGGGGTGGGGGCAGAAAGCAGCCTGTACATTCCCTATCCCAATGAGGAGGAGCAGGTGTGTTTGTGAGTATTGGGAGGGGGGACAGAAAGCAGCCTGTACATTCCCCTATCCCAATGAGGAGCTGGTGTGTTTGTGAGTATGGGGGTTGGGGGCAGAAAGCAGCCAGTACATTCCCTATCCCAATGAGGAGCTGGTGTGTTTGTGAGTAGTGGGGACAGAAAGCAGCCAGTACATTCCCTATCCCAATGAGGAGCTGGTGTGTTTGTGAGTAGGGGGTTGGGGGCGGGGACAGAAAAACAGCCAGTACATTCCCCTATCCCAATGAGGAGCTGGTGTGTTTGTGAGTAGGGGGTTGGGGCGGGGACAGAAAGCAGCCAGTACATTCCCCTATCCCAATGAGGAGCTGGTGTGTTTGTGAGCTATGGGGGTTGGGGGCAGAAAGCAGCCAGTACATTCCCATCCCAATGAGGAGCTGGTGTGTTTGTGAGTGGGGGGGTCGGAGGGGACAGAAAGTAGCCAGTACATTCCCCTATCCCAATGAGGAGCTGGTGTGTTTGTGAGTATGGGGGTTGGGGGCAGAAAGCAGCCAGTACATTCCCCTATCCCAATAAAAGTCACCTCCGCAACACCCATCTAAACAAATATTCAGTCTTAAAAAGAAAAATACACAAATGTACCAGACAGATTTAAAAAATGTCAACATACAATCGGCACTTCCCGATGGCTACGCTTAGAGTGGCTCACGCTAGTCTCACATTCAGAAACACAGTCTCCCTTGAAAGAAACCAGGAAAACTCTAAAAACAGAAACTGCAGTTTTGTTTTGAACATCAGTTTTCTGAACTGCCTACTAGTGGATTTTTGATTGTGCTCCATGACGACAGGCTTTGAAGCTAGCACAGGACACCCGCGACTTTCAAACTAGTGCTGGAACCTCACGGCACATTTTAATTTAAAACACAGTTACCCCATTTCATATCCAACTCAGCAGCCAGTACATTCCCTATCCCAATGATGAGCTGGTGTGTTTGTGAGTATGGGGGTTGGGAGACAGAAAGCAGCCAGTACATTCCCTATCCCAATGAGGAGCTGGTGTGTTTGTGAGTATGGGGGTTGGGTGGGGCAGAAAACAGCCAGTACATTCCCCTATCCCAATGAGGAGCTGGTGTGTTTGTGAGTATGGGGGGGTGGGGGGACAGAAAGCAGCCAGTACATTCCCTATCCCAATGAGGAGCTGGTGTGTTTGTGAGTAGTTGGGGGGCAGAAAGCAGCCAGTACATTCCCTATCCCAATGAGGGAGCTGGTGTGTTTGTGAGTAGGGGGGACAGAAAGCAGCCAGTACATTCCCCTATCCCAATGAGGAGCTGGTGTGTTTGTGAGTAGGGGGGTGGGGGGACAGAAAGCAGCCAGTACATTCCCCTATCCCAATGAGGAGCTGGTGTGTTTGTGAGTATGGGGGGTGGGGGGCAGAAAGCAGCCAGTACATTCCCCTATCCCAAGGAGGAGCAGGTGTGTTTGTGAGTATGGGGGGGGTTGGGGGCAGAAAACAGCCAGTACATTCCCCTATCCCAATGAGGAGCTGGTGTGTTTGTGAGTAGTGGGGGTGGGGGGCAGAAAGCAGACAGTAAATTCCCTATCCCAATGAGGAGCTGGTGTGTTTGTGAGTATGGGGGTGGGGGGCAGAAAGCAGCCAGTACATTCCCTATCCCAATGAGGAGCTGTGTGTTTGTGAGTAGGGGGTGAGGGGGACAGAAAGCGCCAGTACATTCCCCTATCCCAATGAGGAGCTGGTGTGTTTGTGAGTAGGGGGTTGGGGCAGAAAGCAGCCAAACATTCCCTATCCCAATGATGAGCTGGTGTGTTTGTGAGTATGGGGGTGGGGGACAGAAAGCAGCCAGTACATTCCCTATTCCAATGAGGAGCTGGTGTGTTTGTGAGTATGGGGGTGGGGGGCAGAAAGCAGCCTGTACATTCCCTATCCCAATGAGGAGGAGCAGGTGTGTTTGTGAGTATTGGGGGGACAGAAAGCAGCCTGTACATTCCCCTATCCCAATGAGGAGGAGCTGGTGTGTTTGTGAGTATGGGGGTTGGGGGTTGGGGGTTGGGGGACAGAAAGCAGCCAGTACATTCCCTATCCCAATGAGGAGCTGGTGTGTTTGTGAGTATGGGGGTGGGGGGCAGAAAGCAGCCTGTACATTCCCTATCCCAATGAGGAGGAGTAGGTGTGTTTGTGAGTATTGGGAGGGGGACAGAAGCAGCCTGTACATTCCCCTATCCCAATGAGGAGATGGTGTGTTTGTGAGTGTGGGGGCAGAAAACAGCCAGTACATTCCCTATCCCAATGAGGAGCTGGTGTGTTTGTGAGTAGGGGGTGGGGGGACAGAAAGCAGCCAGTACATTCCCTATCCCAATGAGGAGCTGGTGTGTTTGTGAGTAGGGGGGGTTGGGGGGGACAGAAACAGCCAGTACATTCCCCTATCCCAATGAGGAGCTGGTATGTTTGTGAGTAGGGGGTTGGGGCGGGGACAGAAAGCAGCCTGTACATTCCCCTATCCCAATGAGGAGGAGCAGGTGTGTTTGAGAGTATTGGGGTGGACAGAAAGCAGCCTGTACATTCCCTATCCCAATGAGGAGCTGGTGTGTTTGTGAGTATGGGGGTGGGGGGCAGAAAGCAGCCAGTACATTCCCCATCCCAATGAGGAGCTGGTGTGTTTGTGAGTAGGGGGGCTGAAGGGGGACAGAAATCAGCCAGTACATTCCCCTATCCCAATGAGGAGCTGGTGTGTTTGTGAGTAGGGGGTTGGGGCGGGGACAGAAAACAGCCAGTACATTCCCCTATCCCAATGAGGAGCTGGTGTGTTTGTGAGTAGGGGGGTCGGGAGGGGGACAGAAAGTAGCCAGTACATTCCCTATCCCAATGAGGAGCTGGTGTGTTTGTGAGTATGGGGGTTGGGGGGCAGAAAGCAGCCAGTACATTCCCCTCCCAATGAGGAGGAGCTGGTGTGTTTGTGAGTATTGGGGGGTGGGGGACAGAAAGCAGCCAGTAGATTCCCCCATCCCAATGAGCAGCTGGTGTGTTTGTGAGTATGGGGGTTGAAGGGGGGCAGAAAGCAGCCAGTACATTCCCTATTCCAATGAGGAGCTGGTGTGTTTGTGAGTATGGGGGTGGGGGCAGAAAGCAGCCTGTACATTCCCCTATCCCAATGAGGAGGAGCAGGTGTGTTTGTGAGTATTGGGGACAGAAAGCAGCCTGTACAATCTCTATCCCAATGAGGAGGAGCTGTGTGTTTGTGAGTATGGGGGTTTGGGGGGACAGAAAGCAGCCAGTACATTCCCTATCCCAATGAGGAACTGGTGTGTTTGTGAGTATGGGGGTTGAAGGGGACAGAAAGTAGCCAGTACATTCCCATCCCAATGAGGAGCTGGTGTGTTTGTGAGTAGGGGGGTCGGAGGGGACAGAAAGTAGCCAGTACATTCCCCATCCCAATGAGGAGCTGGTGTGTTTGTGAGTATGGGGGTTGGGGGCAGAAAGCAGCCAGTACATTCCCCATCCCAATGAGGAGCAGGTGTGTTTGTGAGTATGGGGATTGGGGGGGCAGAAAACAGCCAGTACATTCCCTATTCCAATGAGGAGCTGGTGTGTTTGTGAGTATGGGGGTTGGGGCGGGGGACAGAAAGCAGCCAGTACATTCCCCTATCCCAATGAGGAGCTGGTGTGTTTGTGAGTATGGGGGTTGGGGGCAGAAAGCAGCCTGTACATTCCCTATCCCAATGAGGAGGAGCTGGTGTGTTTGTGAGTATGGGGGTTGCGGGGGGCAGAAAGCAGCCTGTACATTCCCTATCCCAATGAGGAGGAGCTGGTGTGTTTGTGAGTATGGGGATGGGGGGGACAGAAAGCAGCTAGTACATTCCCATCCCAATGAGGAGCTGGTGTGTTTGTGAGTGGGGGGGGTCGGAGGGGGACAGAAAGTAGCCAGTCAACATACAATCGGCACTTCCTCGCATGGCTACGCTAGAGTGGCTCACGCTAGTCTCACGTTCAGAAACACAGTCTCCCTTGAAAGAAACCAGGAAAAAACTCTAAAAACAGAAACTGCAGTTTTGTTTTGAACATCAGTTTTCTGAACTGCCTACTAGTGGATTTTTGATTGTGCTCCATGATGACAGGCTTTGAAGCTAGCACAGGACACCCACGACTTTCAAACTAGTGCTGGAACCTCACGGCACATTTTTAATTTAAAACACAGTTACCTATTTCATATCCAACTCAGCAGCCAGTACAGTCCCCTATCCCAATGAGGAGCTGGTGTGTTTGTGAGTATGGGGGTTGGGGGGCGGGGACAGAAAGCAGCCAGTACATTCCCCTATCCCAATGAGCAGCTGGTGTGTTTGTGAGTATGAGGGTGGGGTGGGGGCAGAAAGCAGCCAGTACATTCCCTATCCCAATGAAGAGCTGGTGTGTTTGTGAGTATGGGGGTTCGGGGGAGGACAGAAAGCAGCTAGTACATTCCCTATCCCAATGAGGAGCTGGTGTTTGTGAGTATGGGGGTTGGGGGGCAGAAAGCAGCCAGTACATTCCCTATCCCAATGAGGAGCTGGTGTGTTTGTGAGTATGGGGGGTTGGGGGGGCAGAAAGCAGCCAGTACATTCCCCATCCCAATGAGGAGCTGGTGTGTTTGTGAGTATGGGGTTGGGGGGCAGAAAACAGCCAGTACATTCCCTATCCCAATGAGGAGCTGGTGTGTTTGTGAGTATGGGGGTGGGGGGCAGAAAGCAGCCAGTACATTCCCTATCCCAATGAGGAGCTGGTGTGTTTGTGAGTATGGGGGTTGGGGGCAGAAAGCAGCCAGTACATTCCCCTCATCCCAATGAGGAGCTGGTGTGTTTGTGAGTATGGGGGTTGGGGGCAGAAAGCAGCCAGTACATTCCCCTATCCCAATAAAAAGTCACTCCTAACACCCATCTAAACAAATATTCAGTCTTAAAAGAAAAATACACAAATGTACCAGACAGATTTAAAAAAAATGTCAACATACAATCGGCACTTCCTCACATGGCTACGCTAGAGTGGCTCACGCTAGTCTCACCTTCAGAAACACAGTCTCCCTTGAAAGAAACCAGGAAAAAACTCTAAAAACAGAAACTGCAGTTTTGTTTTGAACATCAGTTTTCTGAACTGTTTGTGTTTGTGAGTATGGGGGGTGGGGGCAGAAAGCAGCCTGTACATTCCCTATCCCAATGAGGAGGAGCTGGTGTGTTTTGTGAGTATGGGTTGGGGGGACAGAAAGTAGCCTGTACATTCCCTATCCCAATGAGGAGCTGGTGTGTTTGTGAGTAGGGGGGTGGGGGGAGAAAGTAGCAGTACATTCCCCATCCCAATGAGGAGCTGGTGTGTTTGTGAGTATGGGGGGTTGGGGGGCAGAAAGCAGCCAGTACATTCCCTATCCCAATGAGGAGCAGGTGTGTTTGTGAGTATGGGGGATTGGGGGGCAGAAAACAGCCAGTACATTCCCTATCCCAATGAGGAGCTGGTGTGTTTGTGAGTATGGGGGGTTGGGGGCGGGGACAGAAAGCAGCCAGTACATTCCCCTATCCCAATGAGGAGCTGGTGTGTTTGTGAGTATGGGGGTTGGGGGGCAGAAAGCAGCCAGTACATTCCCTATCCCAATGAGGAGGAGCTGGTGTGTTTGTGAGTATGGGGTTGGGGGGGGCAGAAAGCAGCCTGTACATTCCCCATCCCAATGAGGAGGAGCTGGTGTGTTTGTGAGTATGGGGGTGTGGGGGACAGAAAGCAGCCAGTACATTCCCATCCCAATGAGGAGCTGGTGTGTTTGTGAGTATGGGGGGTGAAGGGGGGCAGAAAGCAGCCAGTACATTCCCTATCCCAATGAGGAGCTGGTGTGTTTGTGAGTATGGGGGTGGGGGGCAGAAAGCAGCCTGTACATTCCCTATCCCAATGAGGAGGAGCAGGTGTGTTTGTGAGTATTGGAGGGGGGACAGAAAGAAGCCTGTACATTCCCCTATCCCAATGAGGAGATGGTGTGTTTGTGAGTATGGGGGTGGGGGACAGAAACAGCCAGTACATTCCCCAATCCCAATGAGGAGCTGGTGTGTTTGTGAGTAGGGGGGGTGGGGGGACAGAAAGCAGCAGTACATTCCCCTATCCCAATGAGGAGCTGGTGTGTTTGTGAGTAGGGGTTGGGGGGGGACAGAAACAGCCAGTACATTCCCCTATCCAAATGAGGAGCTGGTGTGTTTGTGAGTAGGGGGGGTTGGGGGGGACAGAAAGCAGCCAGTACATTCCCCTATCCAATGAGGAGCTGGTGTGTTTGTGAGTATGGGGGGTTGGGGGGACAGAAAGCAGCCAGTACATTCCCCATCCCAATGAGGAGCTGGTGTGTTTGTGAGTATGGGGGGTGGGGGGACAGAAAGCAGCCTGTACATTCCCCTATCCCAATGAGGAGATGGTGTGTTTGTGAGTATGGGGGGGGGGGCAGAAAACAGCCAGTACATTCCCATCCCAATGAGGAGCTGGTGTGTTTGTGAGTAGGGGGGCTGAAGGGGGACAGAAAGCAGCAGTACATTCCCTATCCCAATGAGGAGCTGGTGTGTTTGTGAGTAGGGGGTTGGGGCGGGGACAGAAAACAGCCAGACATTCCCCTATCCCAATGAGGAGCTGGTGTGTTTGTGAGTAGGGGGGTTGGGGCGGGGACAGAAAGCAGCCAGTACATTCCCCTATCCCAATGAGGAGCTGGTGTGTTTGTGAGTATGGGGTTGGGGGCAGAAAGCAGCCAGTACATTCCCATCCCAATGAGGAGCTGGTGTGTTTGTGAGTGGGGGGTCGGAGGGGACAGAAAGTAGCCAGTACATTCCCCTATCCCAATGAGGAGCTGGTGTGTTTGTGAGTATGGGGGGTTGGGGGGGGCAGAAAGCAGCCAGTACATTCCCCTATCCCAATAAAAGTCACCTCCGCAACACCCATCTAAACAAATATTCAGTCTTAAAAAAGAAAAATACACAAATGTACCAGACAGATTTAAAAAAAATGTCAACATACAATCGGCACTTCCTCGCATGGCTACGCTAGAGTGGCTCACGCTAGTCTCACGCTCAGAAACACAGTCTCCCTTGAAAGAAACCAGGAAAACTCTAAAACAGAAACTGCAGTTTTGTTTTGAACATCAGTTTCTGAACTGCCTACTAGTGGATTTTTGATTGTGCTCCATGACGACAGGCTTTGAAGCTAGCACAGGACACCATGACTTTCAAACTAGTGCTGGAACCTCACGGCACATTTTAAGTTTAAAACACAGTTACCCATTTCATATCCAACTCAGCAGCCAGTACATTCCCCTATCCCAATGATGAGCTGGTGTGTTTGTGAGTATGGGGGTTGGGGGAGACAGAAAGCAGCCAGTACATTCCCTATCCCAATGAGGAGCTGGTGTGTTTGTGAGTATGGGGGTTGGGGGGGCAGAAAACAGCCAGTACATTCCCCTATCCCAATGAGGAGCTGGTGTGTTTGTGAGTATGGGGGGTGGGGGGACAGAAAGAGCCATACATTCCCTATCCCAATGAGGAGCTGGAGTGTTTGTGGGAGTAGGGGGGACAGAAAGCAGCCAGTACATTCCCCTATCCCAATGAGGAGCTGGTGTGTTTGTGAGTAGGGGGGTGGGGACAGAAAGCAGCCAGTACATTCCCCTATCCCAATGAGGAGCTGGTGTGTTTGTAGAGTATGGGGGGCAGAAAGCAGCCAGTACATTCCCCTATCCCAATGAGGAGCTGGTGTGTTTGTGAGTATGGGGGGTTGGGGGGGCAGAAAACAGCCAGTACATTCCCCTATCCCAATGAGGAGCTGGTGTGTTTGTGAGTGGGGTGGGGCAGAAAAGCAGACAGTAAATTCTATCCCAATGAGGAGCTGGTGTGTTTGTGAGTATGGGGGGTGGGGGGCAGAAAGCAGCCAGTACATTCCCCTATCCCAATGAGGAGCTGGTGTGTTTGGAGTAGGGGGGGCTGAAGGGGGACAGAAAGCAGCCAGTACATTCCCCTATCCCAATGAGGAGCTGGTGTGTTTGTGAGTAGGGGGTTGGGGGGCAGAAAGCAGCCAGTACATTCCCCTATCCCAATGAGGAGCTGGTGTGTTTGTGAGTATGGGGGGTGGGGGGGCAGAAAGCAGCCAATACATTCCCCTATCCCAATGATGAGCTGGTGTGTTTGTGAGTATGGGGGTGGGGACAGAAAGCAGCCAGTACATTCTCTATTCCAATGAGGAGCTGGTGTGTTTGTGAGTATGGGGGGTGGGGGCAGAAAGCAGCCTGTACATTCCCCTATCCCAATGAGGAGGAGCAGGTGTGTTTGTGAGTATTGGGGGGACAGAAAGCAGCCTGTACATTCCCCATCCCAATGAGGAGGAGCAGGTGTGTTTGTGAGTATTGGGGGACAGAAAGCAGCCAGTACATTCCCCTATCCCAATGAGGAACTGGTGTGTTTGTGAGTATGGGGGTTGAAGGGGGACAGAAAGTAGCCAGTACATTCCCCATCCCAATGAGGAGCTGGTGTGTTTGTGAGTAGGGGGGTCGGAGGGGACAGAAAGTAGCCAGTACATTCCCCATCCCAATGAGGAGCTGGTGTGTTTGTGAGTATGGGGGGTTGGGGGGCAGAAAGCAGCCAGTACATTCCCCTATCCCAATGAGGAGCTGGTGTGTTTGTGAGTATGGGGGATTGGGGGGGCAGAAAACAGCCAGTACATTCCCTATTCCAATGAGGAGCTGGTGTGTTTGTGAGTATGGGGGTTGGGGCGGGGACAGAAAGCAGCCAGTACATTCCCTCATCCCAATGAGGAGCTGGTGTGTTTGTGAGTATGGGGGTTGGGGGCAGAAAGCAGCCTGTACATTCCCTCATCCCAATGAGGAGGAGCTGGTGTGTTTGTGAGTATGGGGGTTGCGGGGGGACAGAAAGCAGCCAGTACATTCCCCATCCCAATGAGGAGCTGGGTGTTTGTGAGTGGGGGGTCGGAGGGGACAGAAAGCAGCCAGTCAACATACAATCGGCACTGCATGGCTACGCTAGAGTGGCTCACGCTAGTCTTACGTCCAGAAACACAGTCTCCCTTGAAAGAAACCAGGAAAAAACTCTAAAAACAGAAACTGCAGTTTTGTTTTGAACATCAGTTTTCTGAACTGCCTACTAGTGGATTTTTGATTGTGCTCCATGATGACAGGCTTTGAAGCTAGCACAGGACACCCACGACTTTCAAACTAGTGCTGGAACCTCACGGCACATTTTAATTTAAAACACAGTTACCCCATTTCATATCCAACTCAGCAGCCAGTACAGTCCCCTATCCCAATGAGGAGCTGGTGTGTTTGTGAGTATGGGGGGGTTGGGGGCGGGGACAGAAAGCAGCCAGTACATTCCCCTATCCCAATGAGCAGCTGGTGTGTTTGTGAGTATGAGGGTGGTGGGGGCAGAAAGCAGCCAGTACATTCCCTATCCCAATGAAGAGCTGGTGTGTTTGTGAGTATGGGGGTCTGGGGACAGAAAGCAGCTAGTACATTCCCTATCCCAATGAGGAGCTGGTGTGTTTGTGAGATATGGGGTTGGGGGAGACAGAAAGCAGCCAGTACATTCCCCTATCCCAATGAGGAGCTGGTGTGTTTGTGAGTATGGGGGTTGGGGGCAGAAAGCAGCCAGTACATTCCCCATCCCAATGAGGAGCTGGTGTGTTTGTGAGTATGGGGGGTTGGGGGGGCAGAAAACAGCCAGTACATTCCCCTATCCCAATGAGGAGCTGGTGTGTTTGTGAGTATGGGGGTTGGGGGGACAGAAAGCAGCCAGTACATTCCCTATCCCAATGAGGAGCTGGTGTGTTTGTGAGTATGGGGGTGGGGGCAGAAAGCAGCCAGTACATTCCCCTATCCCAATGAGGAGCTGGTGTGTTTGTGAGTATGGGGGTTGGGGGCAGAAAGCAGCCAGTACATTCCCCATCCCAATGAGGAGCTGGTGTGTTTGTGAGTATGGGGGTTGGGGGCAGAAAGCAGCCAGTACATTCCCCATCCCAATAAAAAGTCACCTCCTAACACCCATCTAAACAAATATTCAGTCTTAAAAAGAAAAATACACAAATGTACCAGACAGATTTAAAAAATGTCAACATACAATCGGCACTTCTCACATGGCTACGCTTAGAGTGGCTCACGCTAGTCTCACCTTCAGAAACACAGTCTCCCTTGAAAGAAACCAGGAAAAACTCTAAAACAGAAACTGCAGTTTTGTTTTGAACATCAGTTTTCTGAACTGTTTGTGTTTGTGAGTATGGGGGTGGGGGGCAGAAAGCAGCCTGTACATCTCTCTATCCCAATGAGGAGGAGCTGGTGTGTTTGTGAGTATTTGGGGACAGAAAGCAGCCTGTACATTCCCCTATCCCAATGAGGAGCTGGTGTGTTTGTGAGTATGGGGGGTGGGGGACAGAAAGCAGCCAGTACATTCCCCATCCCAATGAGCAGCTGGTGTGTTTGTGAGTATGGGGGGCAGAAAGCAGCCTGTACATACCCTATCCCAATGAGGAGGAGTTGGTGTGTTTGTGAGTATGGGGGTTGGGGGGACAGAAAGCAGCCAGTACATTCCCCATCCCAATGAGGAACTGGTGTGTTTGTGAGTATGGGGGTTGAAGGGGGGACAGAAAGTAGGCAGTACATTCCCCACCCCAATGAGGAGCTGGTGTGTTTGTGAGTAGGTGGGGTCGGACGGGACAGAAAGTAGCCAGTACATTCCCCTATCCCAATGAGAAGCTGGTGTTTGTGAGTATGGGGGGTTGGGGCAGAAAGCAGCCAGTAGATTCCCCATCCCAATGAGCAGCTGGTGTGTTTGTGAGTATGGGGGTTGAAGGGGGGCAGAAAGCAGCCAGCACATTCCCTATTCCAATGAGGAGCTGGTGTGTTTGTGAGTATGGGGGGTGGGGGCAGAAAGCAGCCTGTACATTCCCCTATCCCAATGAGGAGGAGCAGGTGTTTGTGAGTATTGGGAGGGGGGACAGAAAGCAGCCTGTACATTCCCTATCCCAATGAGGAGATGGTGTGTTTGTGAGTATGGGGTGGGGGCAGAAAACAGCCAGTACATTCCCCTATCCCAATGAGGAGCTGGTGTGTTTGTGAGTAGGGGGGCTGAAGGGGGACAGAAAGCAGCCAGTACATTCCCTATCCCAATGAGGAGCTGGTGTGTTTGTGAGTAGGGGGTTGGGGGCGGGGACAGAAAACAGCTAGTACATTCCCTCATCCCAATGAGGAGCTGGTGTGTTTGTGAGTAGGGGGTTGGGGCGGGGACAGAAAGCAGCCAGTACATTCCCCATCCCAATGAGGAGCTGGTGTGTTTGTGAGTATGGGGGTTGGGGGGCAGAAAGCAGCCAGTACATTCCCCATCCCAATGAGGAGCTGGTGTGTTTGTGGAGTGGGGGGTCGGAGGGGGACAGAAAGTAGCCAGTACATTCCCCTATCCCAATGAGGAGCTGGTGTGTTTGTGAGTATGGGGGGTTGGGGGGTGCAGAAAGCAGCCAGGACATTCCCCTATCCCAATAAAAGTCACCTCCGCAACACCCATCTAAACAAATATTCAGTCTTAAAAAGGAAAAATACACAAATGTACCAGACAGATTTAAAAAAAATGTCAACATACAATCGGCACTTCCTCGCATGGCTACGCTAGAGTGGCTCACGCTAGTCTCACGTTCAGAAACACAGTCTCCCTTGAAAGAAACCAGGAAAAAACTCTAAAAACAGAAACTGCAGTTTTGTTTTGAACATCAGTTTTCTGAACTGCCTACTAGTGGATTTTTGATTGTGCTCCATGACGACAGGCTTTGAAGCTAGCACAGGACACCGCGACTTTCAAACTAGTGCTGGAACCTCACGGCACATTTTAATTTAAACACAGTTACCCCATTTCATATCCAACTCAGCAGCCAGTACATTCCCCTATCCCAATGATGAGCTGGTGTGTTTGTGAGTATGGGGGTTGGGGGAGACAGAAAGCAGCCAGTACATTCCCCTATCCCAATGAGGAGCTGGTGTGTTTGTGAGTATGGGGGTTGGGTGGGGCAGAAAACAGCCAGTACATTCCCCTATCCCAATGAGGAGCTGGTGTGTTTGTGAGTATGGGGGTGGGGGGACAGAAAGCAGCCAGTACATTCCCCTATCCCAATGAGGAGCTGGTGTGTTTGTGAGTAGTTGGGGGGCAGAAAGCAGCCAGTACATTCCCTATCCCAATGAGGAGCTGGTGTGTTTGTGAGTAGGGGGACAGAAAGCAGCCAGTACATTCCCCCTATCCCAATGAGGAGCTGGTGTGTTTGTGAGTAGGGGGGCTGGGGGGACAGAAAGCAGCCAGCACATTCCCCTATCCCAATGAGGAGCTGGTGTGTTTGTGAGTATGGGGGTGGGGGGGCAGAAAGCAGCCAGTACATTCCCCTATCCCAATGAGGAGCAGGTGTGTTTGTGAGTATGGGGGTTGGGGGGCAGAAAACAGCCAGTACATTCCCTATCCCAATGAGGAGCTGGTGTGTTTGTGAGTAGTGGGGGGTGGGGGCAGAAAGCAGCCAGTACATTCCCTATCCCAATGAGGAGCTGGTGTGTTTGTGAGTATGGGGTGGGGGGGCAGAAAGCAGCCAGTACATTCCCCTATCCCAATGAGGAGCTGGTGTGTTTATGAGTAGGGGGGCTGAAGGGGGACAGAAAGCAGCCAGTACATTCCCCATCCCAATGAGGAGCTGGTGTGTTTGTGAGTATGGGGTGGGGGGGCAGAAAGCAGCCAGTACATTCCCCTATCCCAATGAGAGCTGGTGTGTTTGTGAGTATGGGGGTGGGGGCAGAAAGCAGCCTGTACATTCCCTATCCCAATGAGGAGGAGCAGGTGTGTTTGTGAGTATTGGGGGGACAGAAAGCAGCCTGTACATTCCCCATCCCAATGAGGAGGAGCTGTGTGTTTGTGAGTATGGGGGTTGGGGACAGAAAGCAGCCAGTACATTCCTATCCCAATGAGGAACTGGTGTGTTTGTGAGTGGGGGTTGAAGGGGGGACAGAAAGTAGCCAGTACATTCCCCATCCCAATGAGGAGCTGGTGTGTTTGTGAGTGGGGGTGGAGGGGACAGAAAGTAGCTAGTACATTCCCCATCCCAATGAGGAGCTGGTGTGTTTGTGAGTATGGGGGTTGGGGGCAGAAAGCAGCCAGTACATTCCCCTATCCCAATGAGGAGCAGGTGTGTTTGTGAGTATGGGGGTTGGGGGGAGAAAACAGCCAGTACATTCCCCTATCTCAATGAGTGAGCTGGTGTGTTTGTGAGTATGGGGGTTAGAGCGGGGACAGAAAGCAGCCAGTACATTCCCCATCCCAATGAGGAGCTGGTGTGTTTGTGAGTATGGGGGGTTGGGGGCAGAAAGCAGCCTGTACATTCCCTATCCCAATGAGGAGGAGCTGGTGTGTTTGTGAGTATGGGGGTTGGGGGGCAGAAAGCAGCCAGTACATTCCCCTATCCCAATAAAAGTCACCTCCGTAACACCCATCTAAACAAATATTCAGTCTTAAAAAGAAAATACACAAATGTACCAGACAGATTTAAAAAATGTCAACATACAATCGGCACTTCCTCACATGGCTACGCTTAGAGTGGCTCACGCTAGTCTCACCTTCAGAAACACAGTCTCCTTGAAAGAAACCAGGAAAACTCTAAAAACAGAAACTGCAGTTTTGTTTTGAACATCAAGTTTTCTGAACTGTTTGTGTTTGTGAGTATTGGGGGACAGAAAGCAGCCAGTAGATTCCCTATCCCAATGAGCAGCTGGTGTGTTTGTGAGTATGGGGTGAAGGGGGGCAGAAAGCAGCCTGTACATTCCCTATTCCAATGAGGAGCTGGTGTGTTTGTGAGTATGGGGGTTGGGGGAGACAGAAAGCAGTCAGTACATTCCCCTATCCCAATGAGGAGCTGCTGTGTTTGTGAGTATGGGGGGTTGGGGGGGGGGACAGAAAGCAGTCAGTACATTCCCCTATCCCAATGAGGAAAAAAAAAGCAGCAGTGCCCTACACTGGTGATTCTACCACTACAGGGACTACTTTACATTACAAAATACAATTGTAATTGATCTGTATTTATTTTTTTATGTGTGTGTTACTAATTTTTATATATTTTTCAAAAATGTCACCTATGGGACATTTTCTAAGTGCAATAATACACTCCAGGGTGGGCGGTATTGGGCAATACTGGACCTTCCGGGGCTATAATGCCCTCTGCCTGTGGCGTCAGGCCTCATTACGCCCATTAGTGGTTCGGTATTTCCCAATATTGCCCACCCTGTCAGGTATTATTGCTTACTGAGCATATTGGACTTTTTGATGATTTTATGAATGATGCAATTCTACATCCTTTGCATAAGAGTTAAGTTAAGATTCCCAGAAACTCTTTGGATCTTAAGATTAATGGCTCTGGCTCTAGGCTGACTGAATGTATGTACGACTACAATCTTTACCCACTCAATGGTAGACTGAAGGATGACTTAAAGGGGCAGACAACTCATTTCTCTTCTTTTGGGGCATCAGGAATCGATGTGGCTTTATCAGATGGACCCTTATCAATTTGGAAATTACTAACAATTCTAAGGCAATAATTTTTTATTGGATATTATGTTATGAACATACAAAAATGCCAGGAGAAACAGGCTTAACAGTCTATTGAGTCTGCTCAATTGTGCAGCTAGCCCCTCAACCTGCAGCTGCCCCACATGGAACACTGAGATCCTATATAACAACTGTAATTCTTCTAGGCCTAATACTTTGCCAGTTCTTCTATTCTTAGATGTTAAAAATAAAAAAACGAGTAAAATGGGACATTAATCTTGAGATTTGACTAGAATCTTTGATTGCCATTGACTAAACAGTTGGGAAAGTATGGATTTTGATAATGTACCTGTTTTTTGGGGAGTCCTATGGAAGACCGACAGTCACTCGCCTGACTTACTATCGCCTGACACCATTTGACTGACAATCACTTACCTGACATTAGAAATTTGCCCACAGCAAAGGTGATTATATTTAAGTATGGGGGGTGCAGGGGCAAAGCCCTCTGAAACATAAAATCACCTCTGCGGCGGGCAAATTTCTATTGTTGGGCATGTGATTGTTGGCCAAATGGTGTCGGTCTATTGTAAATTGGGTGACTGACTGTTAGTATTCTGAAGTAGATCCATTTTTTTATTGTACGATGTTGTCAATGGTTTGTTTGAGCAGATCCACCCACCTTATTCATCATAAATGTCAAAATAGGAATCTTCAACCTAAGGGCTAGTTTGATAGTCAATGTAAAAAAGAAAAAAACATTTTTTTTCATTAGTTAGATTTACAAAGAAGAATCCATCTAAAAAATAGTTATAATTTTGAATCGAGAAAGCAATACCTACAAGAAATTCTCAGAACATAAACAAATTCTACATCAGTTTAGTCAATGAGAATAAAACATGATAAAAGTAATTAAAAAGACAAAGTATTTCAACAGAACTGCTAGTTTAATAGTGGGTTTCTTAAAGGATCCCTTTTAGAATACTGCATTTCATGTTTCTTTTTGCCATGTAATATTATGTGAACTATCCGACCATTTGATAATGTCTTATCAGTCTTGTATGGTATGTATCTTTATGAATGTTATTATATTGTAATCATCTGCAAACTTTTGTGATCAAATTACACTTTTTCTACTATTACTACTGTATTTGACTTGGTCCCTGAATCATGCAGTGTAAGCAAATTTGCATCACAGCGCAACACTGATTTGGGTTTACCGGTACAAAATGAAGAACAGCACTCACCTCCCTTTTATGGAGTTTTGGTATTTTTCATGTGTCATGAAGCTCTCTAAGTTTAGTAAAAATCAGATCTGGTTTTCTTTGTTTAGGTAATCTTGTATCTCATTTTATAGGACTGCAGAGAAACTCTATGCTGTCCTTCTGTGATTGCACAGAAAGAAAGAGCAGCTGGAAAGCATGTGACAGGATACCCAGACTGTCTCTTTCCACAGTTAGAACTGAAGCATACAAGGTCATTTCCATTTAACACAGTGGTGACTCTCCTCTCCCCTCTGCCACTAGACTATATTCTTGGTAACAATTCATTTACATTCACTCAGACTCTCCCACTTACTGACAGTAACAAGCATCTGGTCTTAATGAGACTTGTAATGAGTGAAATAGATTAGCTTAGTCAATTTATTTTTTTTCCAGCAAGAAGGGATAGAGTTGGGGGTATTCAACAACTTTGGTTCTCAAAAGCAATATCAGAAAAGGTCAGAGCCAAAAGGCTGGCCTTCAAGAAATATAAGGGAACGCAGCGGGACAAAGATAGGGAGGCATACCAAACTGCCCTAAGGGAAGCAGGGAAGGCAGTAAGGCAGGCAAAAGCCCAAACCGAGGAAACACTAGCACAAACAGTAAAAGAAAGTGACAAGACTTTCTATAGATATGTAACCCCTAGGTGGCGCTATCCCAAGGGCTACTACCCCTGCCTGATTTGCCACTAACAGGTGGAGGGGCCTGGATTCGATGGCGGGTGCCTCCACCCAGAGGTCAGGGTTTGCAATAGTTAAACTAACTTGGTCACAGCCCTCTGGGACACTGCGACCCCCCATTCTTCCCACTAGTGGCCCACACAATATATCAGAATTACCTTCACAGTATACACTTACCCCCAGGACTGGTTCGGTCAGCGTGACTCCGAGGACTTCCTGTAAAACAAGATGATACAGTGCAAAACCACAGTACAATACTTTAACATAGACAAATACCTCAGGCAGTGTAACTTTGCTGAAACAAACAGATCTGATTTATTTAGGGGGATATAACAAGGACAGGGGGAAATCAAGTTAATTAGTTTAAACGCATTAATAATCACAGTACTGTGCACATATTTCAGAATCCCAAATGTCCCTAATGTCACTCTTACTGGGTACCCAGGCAGTAAGAGGCTAGCCTATTTGGTGCAGCTGGTTGGGGCCCTGAAGATGGAAAATGCATGCACAATACCCAAATTGTAATCCGGAACCGGTAGGCTCAGTTCGTGGAGAAAGAAAGGCAAAGTAATCAGATGGAACACTTGCAATTAGATGATGGCAGGGAGCTACCCTGATTTGTACTCACAAATTCACTGCTGAAACTGAATGGAATGCAGACTGTCCTGGATTGCCAGGCGGAGCAGACCATGTGGACAAGGTCCTTGTGACTGGACCCCAAGGCAGTTCAGAGCAAATGGATGTAGTCTGGATTAAGCTGGGGTTTACTTGCAGCTTCATGCACTCAATTCACTGTACAGGGGATTTGAAACGTGAGTCCCCACTAGCACTACACACATTTATATGGAAAAAGAAAGTACTATACCAGGCAGGCTGCTTCTCTATCCCGATCGCAATTACTGCACAGCAGATTCAGTTCCTGACAGACCGAGCGCGATTCAGCAATTTCTCCAGTCTTCTACAGGGTGAGCCTGGTTTCTACTTTTCAGATCTCCTTGATTCTCTTCACAGGTCAGATTCGGTCCAAACAAGCACTTGCACAAGCTGCAGACTGAAACTTGGGGCCTTACACGCGTTTCCCGACTAAAACTGCGCACCGAAAGAGCACAGGGCTCCTTCCCTCTTCACTGCCAGAGCTAAACTGAAACTCCAGTAGACAAAACCGGGCACTTCCTTTGAGTTCCTCCCAGTTCTTGGCTGGATTGGCTGTCACTCACAATAGCCTCCACCTGTTGGTGCAAAAAGGCGCCCAAGTTCATACTACATTTCCCAGAGTCACTGCCATTACAATCCTCTTGTGGCTGGCTCAGATTACAAGTCCAAGTTCTGATTTGTCCACAGGCACCATTTTAGAGCTCCCTTAACCAACACTGATTGGTCCAGTTCAGCCGTTCAAAACTAGAATGGGGAACTAGGCAAACACAGTTCTGATTGCAAAGAAAAGCAGGTTAGACAAACTGTATTTTCATTATTACTCTAAATGATTTCTGGCAAACAGTTACATCTTTCAGATAGGTTCCCTTTGCACTCCTAGTGACTGCAAAAACGGAGTGAATTGACAGCAGCTTGAGTGGGACTCAAGCAGAGAAACACACAGTCCCCCCCATACAAACTAATTATGTCTGTAAGCAGACAGCTCTTAAAGAGACAGTACCAGAGGCTCTAAAAATACTCACAGATAAATGGCTTAAATGCCAAACACCATTCAGGCTCGGAGCATTCAAGCAAGCTCCTGGAAGTCTTTTGGGAACCCCCATTTGCAGGGGGGTTACACCCTTCCTGGCCTGGGAAAGCTTGACGTCCGCATCAAGCAAGTACCCCCACAAGTTTCAATTGCAGCCATATACATTTGCATTAGGCTCACACATGTAATCATCAGTCAGTATATCACTTTACCAGGAACACATGTCTGAAACGTTGCAGTACATCACTCTTTACACAGTATTACACACACATTGTACCATAACTCAAGTTATTACCTCTTGTACATGAAACCTGAAGAGAGGGGGCCCTTCCCTATCAGCTACCTTGGGGCTGGACAGGGCAAGGGCACCATACCTAGAGGGCAATACAAGTAACTTGGAGTTAGCACTGACGCTCAGTTTGGGCAATGAGCTCGGGGACACATACACTCCTTTATGAACAACATTGAGAGGCAAGTCCACAGGCCTCCCAAGTGAATCATAACTGAGGTGCACCACAGGCTTTACAGCTCGACCAGTCTTTCCAGGGGGAACTGTTACAGTCTCTGCACTCTGAGTCTCATTTTCAGCATTGTCCTCACTTGTCAGGGGAGTCTCCATGGGGGTAGAGAGGCTAGAACTTGGGGCACTTTCAGTTCCAGGAGTTACAGTCTCTGAGCCAACAACATTTGGCTCACATGGAGAGCTTTCGGACACTGGCAGTGGACCGTCAGGGCACTCAAAATACTCTTCTTGTTCTGGTGTATCACCAGTCTGTCCCAGTCCATCATTTTCTTCCCCTGAAAGCTCAAACAGTTCTACCATACACAGTGATTCCATTTCATCTGACTTGATGCTTTGCACTTCACTTTCTGAGAGCACTGGCTCCAGGGATGAAGCTGGGGGCTTAGAAAGTCCAGAAGGCCCAGCTTCGTCTCCAGTATTGACTAGGGGATTGCCCCAAAACAATTGACTCAGTTCGTAAGAAGGGTAGTATTCAAAGTCACACTCACTTTCTTCTGATATGGACTGACAGTCATGCTCAACTGGGACTTGTGGAGGGGAACACTTTAACTCAGCTTCTGTAGGTGCAGACTTTCTTGATCTTTTCTTAGCAGCAGCTCTAGTCACTGGTCCAGAGGGGGCATCTTCTGGGGCTCAGACTCAATCAAGATTTGTCCAATGGGCAGTAAATGATTTCTACGCATTGTTTTACATCTTTGAATTATTCTCAGGCCTTACTTTGTACACTGGCAGATCATCTAGTTTGCCCACTACAATGTGAGGGAGATGGTGCCATCTGTCAGCAATCTTGTGTTTGCCATGCAGTCCCAGATTTCTTAGCAACACTGATCTCCCTCCTGGAGTTCCTAAAGCTCACCTTTTATCATACCTTTTCTTTGTTGGCTAGATTTCTTTGGCAGCCATGGTTTGATCCAGTTGGTACAGCATGAGTTAGCTGGGCCTTTAACTTTTGTACATACTGTAAATAGTTGTCAGCTTGAACCCATCATGAGAGACCCAAAACACACATCTACCGCAGTCGAGCTTCTTTCCAAACATCAGGCGGAAGGGGAGAACCCAGTGGCATCACTTTTGGTGCAGTTATAAGCATGTACCAGGGTGCTAATTTGTTGGCTCCATCTAGGCTTGTCCTTTGAATGTAGGTTGCCTAGCATATCTAGCAAAGTGCGTTGAAATGTTCAGGCTGTGGGTCCCTGGGGTGGTAAGGAGTGGTTCTGGACTTTCGTGACTCCCCACAGAGAAAGCATCTCTTTGATCAGATGACTCTCAGAGTCTCTCCTTGATCAGAATAGATTCTTTGTGGAGCCCCATAGTGAACAAAAAGTTTTCTACAAGTACTTTGGCCAGTAGTGGATGCTTTCTGGTCTTTGGTGGGAAAGCTTGGGCATATCTCAGAAAATGGTCAGTGACCACCAGCACATTACCGATATTTCTTTGATCTGACTCCAAACTCAGAAAATCAATACAGACCAGCTCCATGGGTGCACTGGTGGTGATGTTAACAAGGGGCAGCCTTCTGGGGCAAAGCTTTCCTCTGTAAGCAGCTATCACAAGTTTGAATGTGTTGCTCCACATCAGCCCCCATCTTAGGCCAATAGAATCTGGATCTCACCAAGTCAAGTGTTCTGTCTATACCAAGGTGCCCCATGTGGTTGTGCAAGGACCTCAGTACTGAGTCTCGAAAGGCAGTGGGCAGCACTAGCTGTTGTTTGTCTACTTGTACCCCTCTGTCTACTGTTTCTCTGTATAACAGCTTATTGATCAATTTCAACTTAGGGCCTTCTTTGTATAGCAGTGCAGTTCTCAAATCAATGGAGCGTAATTTGTACACATCTTTTCCTGCATAGAGGGCTTCTAAAGCTGATTTGATCATGGGATCGCGGGATTGAGCCCGCCGAATACTGTCATTGTCCAGCTGAGGCAGTGCACCAATGTCTATTGCAGAAAAGTGGCAATAAGCAGCAGGTATGCAATTCTCAGAGGGTCCCAAGCAATCCACCATGCAGTCCACTGCGTCCGTGGACATTTGTTCCTCCCTGTCAAACTTCTGGCAGAGTGCCCGAATATCAGGTTCTGACAATCTGACCCAAACATTCTAGGGAACAGGCCTCCGGGAGAGAGCATCAGCAACTATGTGGTTCAGGCCTGCTCGGTATTCAACAGCATAGTCATATGTAGATAATGCAGAAAGCCACCTATGGCCAGTGGCATCCAACTTAGCTGAGATCTGCACATAAGTCAAAGGATTATTGTTAGTTTTTACTAGTATTTTAGCCCCATACAAGTACTCATGGAATTGGTCAACAATAGCCCACTTGAAAGCTAGGAACTCTAACTTATGTACAGGATAGTTCTTTTCGGATGGGGTCAGGCTTCTACTGGCAAAGGCCACTGGTCTCAGGCCATTCTCATGCTCTTGGTACAACACAGCCCCCAACCCTTGCAAGCTAGCATCAGTGTGCAGGACAGAAGGTTTTCTTGGATCGGCATAGGTCAGCACTGGAGCACGGGTAAGTTGATAGATGATCTCATGAAAAGCAGTCTCACAATCAGGAGTCCAGCGGGCCCCAAATACTTCACTCGGATGAAAATACACTCTTTCAGTCTTGAGGGACGCTGACTTTTTGTATTTTTTGTGGGTTGGGGGATACCCTTGAGTAAGGTTAAGTAAAGGGCGGATCACTCTTGAATAGTCCTTGATGAAGCATGATCACAACCACAGAATCCCAGGAATCTTTGCAGTTCTTTAAGATTTTTGGCTGTGGCCAGGTGGTCAAGGCCTCAACTTTACTTGGGTCGGTCTCTATTCCCTCAGTGGATATTATGTGTCCCACATACTTTACTGATGTTTGAAAGAATTGACACTTGTCAATGGACAGTTTAAGGCCAAAGTCTTCCAGTTGGTCCAATACCTTAAATAATCTGCTCCCATGTTCCTCCAGTGAGCTGCCAAACACAATAACATCATCTAGGTATACTAGGCACTCTAGTAAGTTCATGTCCCCCACTGCACGCTCCATCAATCATTGAAAAGTGGCTGGGGCACCTGAAATCTCTTGAGACATCCTCATGAATTCATAGAAGCCAAGCGGACAGATAAAGGTTGTCTTCTCATGGTCCTCTGGGGCCATCGGGATCTGGTAGTACCCACTGCGGAGATCCAGCACAGAGAACCACTTGCTCCCGTTTAGGCAGTCCAAAGCATCCTGAATGCGGGGCATTGTGTACTGATCAGGGATAGTCCACCGGTTTAAGGTGCGATAATCCACGCACATCCTTACTGTCCCATTCTTTTTCCTGACTACCACAATGGGGAAAGCATAGGGCTTTGGATTCTTGTAT
The DNA here is from genome assembly GCA_016271365.2 of Neoceratodus forsteri. Lineage (NCBI taxonomy): Eukaryota > Metazoa > Chordata > Ceratodontiformes > Ceratodontidae > Neoceratodus > Neoceratodus forsteri. Next base: position 796,043,676 of record CM057459.1, on the reverse strand, counting down.
TACACCAGCAGCTAACATCTCTTGCAGATGCTGTCTCACATCATCTATGTCAGCAGGTGCCAGGCGCCGAGACCTCTCTCACGAAATGGTCTTTCGTCATGCAGCCGGATATGGTGCTCAGCTCCTTGCACGCATCCTACGCCCCACCTTTAAAGAAAACACCTGGTCTCTCTGGGCAAGCTTCACTGATCCTCACTTTCCATTCAGCTGGCAACGGGAGTCACCGAATCAAACAAGTCAGGCGCTACTCTGTCATTCTTCCCAAACTCTTGCTGCTGGGTAGCACTGCAGTGTCTGCACAATGCACATTGAGCCAGGGTGCAACCTCTATTTACTCGAATCTCTGTCAGACACATTATGAACTTGAACCATTACCCTTCTGGCATAAGCATGGGCTCTAGCAGGCAAAATATTAGGCTTGACCAGCAGTCCCTCCAGCAATTTTCCATCGCCTGGTGCATCCAACATTAATATTTTATTCTTGACATCCTTTCTGATACGGACCTCTCCCTGTAAGGTACACTGGGCATTTGGGGCCAGGATCAGAGACTCGGGATCCTTCTTCCAGACAATTCCAACCGGTTCCTCTGGTTCTACTGTTTCAACATCTCTCTGTGCCTCATAGGCCTTCTTAATCAAGGCCGGAATTCTTAAAGCTCTACCAACCCTTGACCCCTGTTTTTCATAACACAACTGTGCCAGCCATCCAAACATATGTGCATTAGTCCCAATTAGTAAAGGAACCCCATCATGCAGTCCAGTAGGGGGACCCACTAAGGCCAGGGTCTCTACTTGCTCTGCCATTCCAACCACAGAGGTGTGGAAAGACAGCCAAATTTGGATATACCCGGAGTAGGGTAGGCCTTCCCACTTAACCCCATACATGCAGTCCTTCTAATGGTTGTAAGGGCACGTCTGACAAATGCTTCTGATACCAATCCTGGAACACAATTGTCACTTGGGAGCCACTGTCTAATACAGCTCTTGTAGACACTCCATTCACCTTTACAGTGGTCTCCATAGAGGACCCACTATTCTGGACCAGTCTGGAGAGAAGCGAGGGGGGCCTGGGCAACTGACCTTGCCACAGAGGGACGGAGTTAGCATTTTGGGACCCTCGCTGGGACCATTTGTGCACCTCTTAACCACTGACTTGTTCTCCAGGCTCTCCTTGTAGCCGGCTCACCACTCTCTAAGTCTTTCTGAGACTGGCATTCCTCTTCATGTGCCCATCCTTCCCACAATTATGGCAAAATATATCTGCTGAAGTTTGAGGTGACCGAGGCATCACTGTGGGGGCTGCGGCATGGGTACTATCGATAGAAAACCTTGGTGCCACCTCAGCCAGCGGTGGGTTGGACATTTGGAGACATCTCTTCAGTTCCCTCACTTCCATAGTCAATGAATCAAGTTTCGAACTGTTGTCAACATGATGTGCCTGGGTGGGCACCTCCACCCCCATAGCAGAAGCAGTCGGGCAAGTGTCAGTGCCCGTGCTCATAGGAGTATCCTTCATGATGAGACTGTCTGTTACTTTCCTAATCTCCCTCAGCAACTTCTCCCAGTGCGGGGTGTTTACAGCCATCCCCGTTTGGCAGGCACTTAATCCTTGACTTTCATCATGGGTTTTCGGTGATCCCTGGCCGTCAGCAGCCGACCTCGCCCTTGGAGCAGAGGTTGTAGTAGCTACAACTACGCGGGGCTCTGAGAAATCCTCCTCCTCCTCAACTTCCTGGATTTCTTTCATCAAATCACAATGATCCGGTGGGTTATCTCTCCTGTCTTGAAGCCTCAACTGAAGGAGCTGAAATTTTGAGTGCTTTGCATGTTGCAATATGTGCCCCAACCTCACATGGTTTAAGTCACTGGCGGCCACCCCCCCCTTTCCGGTAGGCCCTCTGTAGTGCTCCTTCCAGACAAGTAACATATGCAGATAAACTTTCCCCTGGCCATTGTTTTGTACCTTGAAACTTCCACATCAAGCTCTCTCCTGACTCAATACTCCCAAAATTGCATTCAAGTGCAGTTAGGTACTTTTGAGCAGATACCTCAGGGTTTGTGGACCTCAAAGACTTAATGGCTTCCAGAGCGGGACCTCTCAAGCTCTCTAGGATTCTTTTCCATTTCTAAGCCTCTGCACACTGCCACTCAGATACCAAAGGGGCAACACAGTCTATCCAGGTCTCCCAATCATCCTCCCCGTGTGGGGTGGGAAGGGTACTGGGGAGAAGTCTCAACCTGCGGTAAGAGTCATGACTATTGGCAGGTACAGACATGGGGGCTTGCACTGGCACAGAAGGAGGGGCAATAACGGGTGCTGGAGGGGAACAGGGTGTTGGTGGAGGAACGTTCTCAGGTGGCAATAATAGTTTCTTTAAATCCTCCACAGTTTTCCCTTCCCCAACAACAATTTAGCAAATTTCTCCTCAAAAGTTTCAGATAATGGGGGAGGCTCATTCTCCTTGGGGTCTTTACTGTCTTTGGTTATCACTCTCCAGACAGTGAGGGTTCCCAGGGTAACAGTCTATGCACTTTAGAACTGTCTACAGGGTCCTTACACTCTATTAGGGCCATGAAAGTTTGGGTGAGCAGATCAGCCTGTCGCCCCTCTACCACAGGGTCTTGTAAACATTCAACCTTGGAAAGTACTCCCTCAACAGTGTCCGTACTGGTACCCAGCGGGATATCCAAGATAAGAATAGCATTTTGGGGGTCAATCTCCTCCCCAGTACACCACTTCACCAGCTGGCTTACAGCCACTTCTGTTGGGGTACCCATCTATTTTTTTACAGTAATTCATAAATGTGGCCACTAGAGGATGCTAATCCCAGCAGTGAGCCTCCAAGATGTAACCACTAGGTGGCACTATCCCAAGGGCTACTACTCCTGCCTGATTTGCCACTAACAGGTGGAGGGGCCTGGATTTGATGGCGGGTGCCTCCACCCAGAGGTCAGGGTTTGCAATAGTTAAACTAACTTGGTCACAGCCCTCTGGGACACTGCAACCCCCCATTCTTCCCACTAGTGGCCCACACAATATATCAGAATTACCTTCACAGTATACACTTACCCCCTAGACTGGTTCGGTCAGCGTGATTCCGGGGACTCCTTGTAAAACAAGATGATACAGTGCAAAACCACAGTACAATACTTTAACATAGACAAATACCTCAGGCAGTGTAACTTTACTGAAACAAACAGATCTAATTTATTTAGGGGGATATAACAAGGACAGGGGGAAATCAAGTTAATTAGTTTAAACGCATTAATAATTACAGTACTGTGCACATATTTCAGAATCCCAAATGTCCCTAATGTCACTCTTACTGGGTACCCAGGCAATAAGAGGCTAGCCTATTTGGTGCAGCTGGTTGGTGCCCTGAAGATGGAAAATGCATGCACAATACCCAAATTGTAATCCAGAGCCGGTAGGCTCAGTTCGTGGAGAAAGAAAGGAAAAGTAATCAGATGGAACACTTGCAATTAGATGATGGCAGGGAGCTACCCTGATTTGTACTCACAAATTCAATGCTGAAATGAATGGAAGGCAGATTGCCCTGGATTGCCAGGCAGAGCAGACCATGTGAACAAGGTCCTTGTGACTAGACCCCAAGGCAGTTCAGAGCAAATGGATGTAGTCTGGATTAAGCTGGGGTTTACTTGCAGCTTCATGCACTCAATTCACTGTACAGGGGATTTGAAACGCGAGTCCCCACTAGCACTACACACATTTATATGGAAAAAGAAAGTACTATACCAGGCAGGCTGCTTCTTTATCCCGATTGCAATTACTGCACAGCACCCAGGAGAACACACAGCAGATTCAGATCCTGACAGACCGAGCGCGATTCAGCAATTTCTCCAGTCTTCTACAGGGTGAGCCTGGTTTCTACTTTTCAGATCTCCTTGATTCTCTTCACAGGTCAGATTCAGTCCAAACAAGCACTTGCACAAGTTGCAGACTGAAACTTGGGGCCTTACACGCGTTTCCCGTCTAAAACTGCGCACCGAAAGAGCACAGGGCTCCTTCCCTCTTCACTGCCAGAGCTAAACTGAAACTCCAGTAGACAAAACCGGGCACTTCCTTTGAGTTCCTCCCAGTTCTTGGCTGGATTGGCTGTCACTCACAATAGCCTCCCCCTGTTGGTGCAAAAAGGTGCCCAAGTCCAAACTACATTTCCCAGAGTCACTACCATTACAGTCCTCTTGTGGCTGGCTCAGATTACGAGTCCAAGTTCTGATCTGTCCACAGGCACCATTTTAGAGCTCCCTTAACCCACACTGATTGGTCCAGTTCAGCAGTTCAAAACTAGAATGGGGAACTAGGCAAACACAGTTCTGACTGCAAAGAAAAGCAGGTTAGACAAACTGTATTTTCATTATTACTCTAAATGATTTCTGGCAAACAGTTACACCTTTCAGATAGGTTCCTTTGCACTCTTAGTGACTGCAAAAGCGAGGTGAATTGGCAGCAGCTCAGTGGGATTCAGGCAGAGAAACACACAGTCCCCCCATACAAACTAATTATGTCTGCAAGCAGACAGCTCTTAAAGAGACAGTACCAGAGGCTCTAAAAACACTCACAGATAAATGGCTTAGACGCCAAACACCATTCAGGCTCGGAGCATTCAAGCAAGCTCCTGGAAGTCTTTTGGGAACCCCCATTTGCAGGGGGGTTACAGATACATTAGTGAAAGGAAAGTCCAGAGGGGGTATTGCAAAGATCAAAGGAGATAAGGGGGAGTGTGAGGAGGACCCAGGAAAAGCATCTGTCCTAAATAGATACTTCTGCTCAGTATTTATAGAGGAGAAGGTAGGGCAGGGCCCACAGCTCAGCACCATGGACACAGAGGAGAGGGAAATGTGCACTAGTCCCTTCACAAAAGAAAGGGTCCTACAAGAGCTCGCTAAGCTCAGGGTGGACAAGGCAATGGAACCTGATGGCATATATCCCAGGGTACTAAAGGAGCTAAGGGTGGAACTAGCAGAGCCATTATCAGAACTGTTTAGTGAGTCTCTGAGCACAGGAGAGGTCCTAGAAGACTGGAGATGGGCTCGTATGATCCTGCTCCACAAGACTGGTAGCAGGGAGGAAGCAGGGTATTATAGACCAGTCAGTCTTACCTCAGTAGTGGGCAAGATTATGGAGATACTCCTTAAGGAAAGGATAGTGCAATAACTGGAATCCAAAGGAGCACAGAATCCAAGACAGCATAGGTTTACAACAGGAAGGTCCTGTCAAACTAATCTCATAGATTTCTTTGACTGGGTAACCAGAGTGGTGGACCTAGGGGGAGCAGTTGATGTCGCCTATCTTGACTTCAGCAAAGCTTTCGATACTGTTCCACATAGAAGATTGATTAATAAGCTGGGCAGGCTTGGGGTATGTCAGAAGTTGGTCAACTGGGTGGCAAACTGGTCGACGGGCAGAAAACAGAGAGTGGTGGTAAATGGTATACCATCAGAAGAGATGCAAGTCACAAGTGGGATACCTCAGGGATCAGTCCTGGGGCCAGTCCTCTTCAATATCTTCATCAGTGACATTGCAGATGGACTGGCGGGTAAGGTTTGTCTGTTTGCAGATGACACCAAGATCTGCAACAGAGTAGATGACCAGATGGGGTGGGCAGGATGAGAAGAGATCTGGATAAACTGGCAAAATGGTTGGAAGAGTGGCAAATGGGGTTTAACACAAAGAAATGCAAGATCATGCACATAGGGAAGAGAAACCCTGAAGTCACCTATAGGTTCAAAGGGGAGTTGCTGGCAATCACAAGGGAAGAAAGAGACTTGGGCATCATCATCACAAATTACCTGAAATCATCCAAGCAGACCACTAAAGCAGTAGGTAAGGCTAGAGGGATGTTGGGGTGTATTAGTAGGGGTATCGCAAATTGTAAGATGGAGGTAATAATCCCTCTTTACAAGACACTGGTTAGGCCCCATCTGGAGTACTGTGTGCAGTACTGGAGGCCGGACCTTCACAAGGACATTAACAAAATGGAGGCAGTCCAGAGAAGGGCAACCAAAATGGTGCAGGGACTGCATCAGAAAATGTATGAGGACAGATTAACGGAGCTCAATATGTATACCCTAAAGCAAAGGAGGGAGAGAGGTGATAAGATCGAAACATTCAAACATCTTAAGGGCATTAACAAGGTGAAAGAGTCCTACATGTTTCAATATAAGAAAAATAGCAGGACAAGAGGACATAGCATGAGATTAGAGGGAGGCCGATTAAGGGGTAATGTTAGGAAGCTCTTTTTCACAGAAAGGGTGGTGGATGCATGGACTGTCTACCTCAGGAAGTGGTGAATATGAATACAGTGCATGGCTTCAAACAGCCATGGGATAGGCATAAGACAGCAATAAAGATGAGCATGACTAGATAGGCCATTGACAGAGTACAGGACTATGGCACATTTATAAGGTAGAAAAAATGGACAGACTGGATGGGCCTTGTGGTCCTTATCTGCCATTAAATTCTATGTTTCTAAACCTAATTACTTATGTAAACAAGTGTAGAAAGAGAATTGCTAAAGGTCAAACAAGTATAAAAAGTAAATGTTTTATGTTAAAGTGCAATACTATTGATAAGCTTTTGTAGGTATGAGTTAGTAGGTGATTACTAAAATGTCCTTTTATGTACATTTTGATTGGTATAACTTATTTATGCTACAGTATTGCTCCACCCTATAGAATTATTAGTTTTCTAATAGTTTAGTTCAGTGCTAATGTTAAAATCAATACTGCTGCTTTATTGAAATATGTACTAGCCAGTGTTCATGTTATGTAGTTAATTTTCTTGTATTTCTTTTTCTTTTGTTTAAAAAAAATCAATAAACTTTTTAATGAAAAAAAAAACACTTTGTCCCCTTGTGTTCCCATTCTCTGACATGTGTCACAAGTGTGACAGTACTCAGCTACGTCTTTACAGACACAAGGCCAATAGCAGTTTTTTATCAACCTCTGCTTGGTCCATGAAGGTCAAACAAGTATACGAACAGGACTGATACTTGTAGTAAGTATGAATTAGTAGATGATTATGTAAATGTCTTTTTATGTACATTTTGATGGGTATAACTTATTCATGTTACAGTACTGCTCAACCTGTCTATAAAATGTTTAGTTATCTAATTGTTTAGTTCAATGCCAGTAGTAAAATCAATATTGCTACTTTACTGAAGATGTATTAGCAGTGTTCATATTATGTATTTAGTCATTCTCTATCGTATGTGACCTCCTAGGTTGTGCATGAAAATAGGCAGCTCTGTTGTCTAGAGCAACCACCTGGTCAACAAAAATTAAATAAATAAAATACTGTATTTTTTTTCCTTTTCGTTAAAAAAATCAATAAACTTTTTAATGGAAAAACAAAGTCTCTGTAAATTTGCTTTCCCACACTCTGACGTGTCTCAAGTGTAGTAGTGCTCAGTCACATATTTATAGACAACAGGCTAATATAACTTTGTATCAACCTTTGCTTGGTCCATTTCACCCCCCCATCCCACAAGTGGAATGTTGTGTGCAGTGCTTAAGTAGCTGTTGCCTAAACCCTTAGATACTACCAGCTGTTTGCATGCCTGTCAAACTTTGGCTTCTTGAACTGCAACCTGGGGCAGGATCTGGGGAAAATTTGGCCCTGAGGCAACCATACTTATGTTATTAAAGAAAAAGGGTTATTGTATCAGCATAATTCCATTTTAGAAGGTGGAGCCTGTCCATATATGAATCCACATGGCAAACAGTTAGGGGCAGCTTACATAATTTTAAGTATGAGCAATGCAGATGTTTATAATTCTTTTTTTTTTTTTTGTGCCACCTGTCCCCTTGCTCTCAGCCCCACCTCCAGACCCGCTGCCCCCTTGGCAATCGACCCCCAATTCACTCTGGCTTACCTCTCAAGCCGGGGCCGCTAAGACAACACCCCCCCATGGAGATATGTCCAGGTTGCCGGTCACATCACCATGACCAGCAGGGCTTCCCAGCCTTACTCCTAGGTGGGGCCACAAGGGTGGCCATCCTGCAGCAGAACATGGTCTTGGTCGGGGCTGGGTGCCTGGGAGGGCCCACGGTAGTGGAAGGCAGTGTCATCCTTAGGACAGGCAGCATTTTTTGTGGTTGCTTGGTCCCTGTGGGTGGGGATGTGCAATGATGGCCAGCATTCTCCCTTCCCCCCCAGTAAATGATGTTGCTGGCAGCGGCGGTACCCCCAGACTCCACCAGAGGTCTGCAAAGCACTGGACACTCTTTCTCCCTTCCTCTAGAGAAGGAGAGAAGTCCCTGGGATGCTCAGTCCTTCTCTCCACAGCTGGCCATCTGACTCCCAAGTCCATCTCCGAACCCGGGATGTCGGCGCTGCAAGCGGTTGCCTTGTTGCTGTGCCAGTGGGCTGGTGGTGTTTATACAGTAATTCTGACCTTGCAGGATGGAGACTGGCTCATTTATTTTATTTCTATTTTATTTTATTTTTTGGTTACTGGGCAAGGCTCACTAGGCACAGGTGCCTGTTCTGGGGGGTGACCTGGGTGCACTGTGGTGGTTGAGTGACTTGTGCAGGGTTGCACAGTATGCAGGTGGAGTTTGCAGGATTCAGGCCCAGGTCTGCTGAGTGTCCCAGGCTCATTTACAGCTCATTACTCTAGCCTTAGGGTTATACTAGAATCTGCATAATTGCAATCAGAGTTTGTCTGTACATTAAATGTATAAAATAAACATTTCAAAGAAATCATATGTAGGAACCTGGCCACCCTCCTGCATCTCAGACTATTGGATGGCATCTCATCCAGGAGAGTGCCCGCCTTACACCATGACGACCACTGCTGCACCAACACCAGTCACCTTTGCATCACGAATCAGGGGCAATGGAGACCAGTAGCCATAACACCACACCCTGTGGCACTATCACACGAGATCACACAAACAAACTAGTTTGTCCATACCGCAGCTGGGATTAAGTATAGTTGTATTTTATTATTTAGCTGCAAGAGGATACCCAATTTTCTGGGCATTTCTCTGTCCCGTTTTGGACTACACACTTCCCAGCTCTCTGTGTAGTCTGAAAATGTGTGTTTTGAAAAACTGTAAAAAGGAATGGAAGAAAGATACAGACAAAAATGTAATCTAAATGTGCAATGTAGTGATGCTTCAAAATTCACAAACAGCAGTCACTGGTGTGGGGTGGCAACATAGTGATTTGTTGCATTGTAGGGAATGAAACTAAAGGGCTGAAAGAAAAACAACATCTCTTTAACATGGCACTTCCCCCTACACAGACACACACACATACACACTCCAAAACAGAGGTAAGATTCTTAAAAATGTATCCGAACTAGTTACACACTGTAAAACACAGTAATACTGTCCAACAGTTAAGAGCAAGTTTCAAATCATATGTCTTTTCATTATCTGCCTGTAGTGTTCTTTTGTCCAGCATAATGTGACTCAGCTTGGGCAACTGGCAGCTGGTTAGACTCCTGGAGTCTCAGAATCAATGTAATCAAATGCAAGGTGCTGTACTTGGGTAAAGAGGTAGGACCTGTACAGTGTGTGGAGCTCTTGCAGCAGTGGATGTGGATGAGGGGAAGGACCTAGGTGTTACAGTATAATAGACAAGGGGCTGAAACCTGCTAGCCACTGGGTATCAAGATGTGCAGTAAGCAGTAAGGCATGACAGGGTGTAGGTAGCAGTGTGATCACCACATGCCCAGGGAAGTAATGAGGCATGAAGCCACAGGCCCCGTGCCTTATTGCCTGTAGACCTGCAGTGATCACACTACTACCCATACTCTGAAGTGCCTTACTACAGTTATCATATGGCATTTTGCAATAAAAAATAAATATATGGAGAGAAAACAAAATTAGTTTTAACAACAAAATTAGTTTTTTTTTTAGTGTCATGTATCATTACGCTGCAGAAAATAGTTCCCAAAACGTTTGTTGCGGTGGTGGAGTGGGGCGACAAATTGGAGCATTAAGTAAGTTCCGCTAACTTTGTGTAAATCAGCATGATTACAAGATTACATTTTTTACTCATCTGTGGTTTGTTTCTAATGATACACTCCATTTTGTTAATTTTTCTCATTTCTGATGCAGGGTTCAGCTGGAGCTACTGTGTAGCATCAGTTCCGCTAACACACACACTGACACTGGCTGTGCATTTCAAACATTCATTTTTTCTTTTGTGAATAATCACTGGTGTCAGTTTCAATTTTTTTTTTTTTTATTTACTGTTTTTGCCTCTGAATCTCTGGGCCGGTCCTCTGAGCTGAGGTCATTCCTGCCTGTCCCACCGCAACCCGCCCCCACGGAGCCTTGGTTTACCCTCTGGGATGGGATTGGGGTGGCTGGCTACACCCCCTGTTGCACACAATGCTGGGCAGCTGAACAGTGACAGCAGGGCTCACCCCAGACTACCAAGGTCCCTGCAGGAACTCAGCACCAGGGTCAAGCTTTTCTGTTCCTGGTGCCCACAGTCCCCTGATGATGTCAGCACACATACGGGGAGACCAATGCAATGAGCGTGGGTCTTCCAGCTGATGTCAGCTCTTACCAATGCAATGTTCTCTGCTGCTCTGTCCACCTGTGGTCACCCAGGTGGCGGTACAGCAGTGGGAACAGAAACCCTCCCTCCCTGGAGAAGGACAGTGGTCTGTAGGATGTGTGATCCTGTAGTACCCCGAAGTTGGGGGGGCCACAATGAAGAAATGGGGACCCTTTCCCTGAGGTAAAAATGTTGTTCTTTTTTTCTTTCCTGGTTCCCCTCTATTCAATCCCCTCCCCTTGCCTACAGCCTCAGACCCTCCCCATCGTTTGTTCATTTCATGCCATTCGGTGCTAAGAAGGGGGGTTGTGGGCAGGAGACCCCTGCCTGCAGGGTTTGTGCTGCCCAGTCTCCTTGCTAGATGCCAGAACCTCTCCTGCCCTACAAAAAGGCTGGGGAGTGACTTGAAGGGGAGGTTCGGTGGCTAGACTTGGAGGGTGGAGGACGAGAGGAGCACAGACAGAAGCAAGTACCTGAAGTGGTCTGTGTCTCCTCCAGCATCACTCCCCTCCGTCTTCAGTCCGGGGCTGGGTGGTGGCAGCAGTAACAGGGTTTATCGGGTGGGACCAAGGCTCCCCGGCATGATCCGTTTTTTCCCCAGAGCCCTGAGTGGCATGGGAGGAAGCCTCAGTCAGCTGGAAAAAGTGGCGCTGCACCGAAATAGGTCCGGGTGGAAAATGCGCCCTGGACCTGTAGTTCCATCGCCCAGAAGACGTGATAGCACAGAGCAGCCAGGTGGGAGCGCAGCTCCCCGGCCACCCTCTCCAACCCCCCCAGCAGCAAAGCAGAGCCAGGCTGTGGTGGTGAGTGGGCTGTGGGCCCGATCTTGCATTTCACTCATGCCACAGGCATGGGGGAGGGAAAAGGATTTAAGGGAAGGAGCCCAAAAAAGAGGAAAGGGGCACCAGGCAAAGTGCCCAGAGCACAAGATTAAAGGGCCAGTGCCCTAGTAAGGACAGGGTGCAGTGGTTTCTCTAGGGAGGGCCAGGCTCCTGGTGGGGGAGAAGTATTACAGGAAGGGACAGAGTGCCCCAGAGGGGAGAGAGAGACAGACCCAGCTGTAGTCAGAGCCCATCACATTTTTCCTTATTTTGCCTTCCTTCTTTCTCTGTTTTGTCTAGAGTGTCTCCAGGGGGGACAAACAGTCTGAGCAGGTTAGTAGCCTGTCCCCAGACTAAAGGAGAGGGTCCGGCTGTGCAGGCCCAGCACCAGGTCATCAGGTATTATTAATTAGTGGGTAGGGCTGGGCAGCCTTCATTGGTAGTCACTAGGAGGGTGGAACCAGGCCCAGGAGTCCCACAGACCTTGGGCGTAGAAATAGTAATATTTGTAATAAAAGGGTGTGGCTGCTGAGACAGCCAGGGCAAAAACATCTTTAGAGGTACAGTACCCTCTGGGGAGGGGAAGGAACAGTCCTAGTGGCCCTGGGTTGCCCACAGTGTTCTGTAAGGGTTTCCTGAGCACCACCTCACCCAAACTGTGTTGTTGCCTGCCTGCTGCCCCAAGAAATGGCACCCTTTGCAGGGACCGAACTGCCTACTTACAAAACTGAACTGTTTGCTTCCAACCGTAATTGTGCTATTGAATTTCATCCCAGTGTACCTAACGTCCACCTTTGCCTTTGTTGCTCGGACCAGCTTTGCCAGAGCCTGACGCTGACCCAGGGAGGTCCCCGGCCCATCCACCATCTGCAGCAGAACCATCTCCAGTGATGACAACTAGTTCCAAAGTTCCACCACAAGTGCTCCAGCATCAGCCCTGTGATGGTAAGGGGTGGAGAGCCGCTAATGAGGCATCCAGTAGTGAGTCAGCTTAGGAGCCGCCCCTGCTCAAGCTTGAGGGACTACAGTTAATGTCGTGCTTGCCCTTTTCTTATTTTGCTGGCCGGCCATGTATGCATGCCCGTGTTGCTCCCATAGAGGCTGCCCAAAGATTGTACTGCCAGTAATCTTGTTGAGAGGTCACTTGGGTGCCAGAGACCTGCTAGCAGTCATTGTTGTGGATTGTCCAGAGAACCAACGGGTGACTAGAAGTCTTCGGCTTCTGGCCCAGAGCTGCAGAGAATCGCCACCTTCCTCCTTGTCCAGCTAACAGTGTTCCTCTTTGTGTGTTGCTCATCCAGGGGATGCCCATTATGGCCTGTTTGTAACAAGCGCTTTGTGGAGTCAATGCCCACCTGCTGATCAGCCAATGTAAGAGGAAAGCCCAAGCTTGGTTCATCAGGCTTCATCATCTTGGCCATTTGCACGTAGGGCTTGGATTTAAAGGGGTTAATCCCCTGTTCTTGGTTTGACCAACTGTTGGTCCTAATTGTATTGTTTGTTGTTTACTGCTATTGTCCTGTCGCATTGTAGAAAACCGTTATCTTGTTTTTACTGTCCCTGGTAAATAAACCTCTTTCATCTTGGTCACTGAGTAAGCTTCCTGCCTCTCTTTCCAGATTTGTCTGGCCTGTCCTGTAATTGTTAGAGAATCTTCTGGCTCCCTACAATCCTCCTGCCCCTGACCAGTCCTCCAACAGCCCAGGCTCATTCCCAAACCCGGGTCCTCAGCGTCATGGCTAGTAGCTCTACCTCTGCACCCGGGCCAGCACTGTCAGTTTCTATTTTATTAAAAACACTCAGACTTGGGGGCATGGCCTGACCAGGCAGAAGATGGCAGCATAGTTCTGACTCTCAGCAAGGAATCCAGAAATCAAACCTCATCCTGCCTTTACCAGATCGTTTTTTTCTGTCAACTTTGGGAATCTACCTTCAACTAATCTGCCTAATACAGACTGTAAGCCTTTTTGAGCCTATTTACTCTAAATTTGCCACATTAACATTGCACTGAACTAAGTCTCTACTTTACCTATACTGGCTGACCCTCGTCTGCACTCCAATTCACTTGCCAAACTGGAGGCTATGTTTTCAAAGCTGGTAGCTGACGTCAATGATCTTAAAGTTTCAACACAACAGAACACAGTGACACTTAAATCCTTTGACCAGAGAATCACTACTGCTGAGACTACTTCTACCCAAAACTCAACTTCCATTCAGGATCTCCAAGCCATGATACAAAATTGGGATCGTACCTGCAATCTAAAACTGATGACATCGAAAATCACAATCGCAGGAACAACTTGTGATTTTTTGATTTCCCTGAAGGATCTGAGTTAGAGGACACAACAGCACTCCTAATGCACGTTCTTCTTGCAATGCTAAAGTTACCCCCAGATCAACAACTAATCATTGAGATGTCGCACTGTACTTTAGGTCCCAGGCCAAATCAAGATCAGCAGCTTAGACCTATTATTGCTAGATTTTTGAACTACATGCATACAGAGCTAATTCTGAACCGTGCTGGAGAAATCAGAACTCTGACATGGCAGGGGTACAAGATATCCATTTACAGAGATTTCTCTAAAGAGTTATCTATAAAACGGAAAACCTATAATTCACTGAAACCAATATTATACCAGAAGACTATTAAATTTGTCCTACGCAACCCCTCCACAATGGCCTTTTTCTGGGATCAGCCTTTAAGGATTTCAGCATGCCTGAAGCTCTAGCTAATTTTCTGGGCTTAACATCAATTAATCATACCTTGACAAGTTCCATCATGGCGGATGAACCGATCGGTATTTTGGACCCCACTCGGATGGAAGAAACTGTCGCACAGATCGGTGAAGGTTGTTCTGCAGACTCTAAGGTTCTGAGTATGGATGATGTTGTTGTTCCCCCACCTAGGGACTCAAGTTGTTTGCAAGAAAAGCTTCTATCTGGTCCTCGTACATTGAATCCTACTTGTTGTTCTATTGAAGTCTCCTCAGATACTTCCAAGATTTTGACCTCTCACTCGCTAGTGAACTCCCCTGTCCCATTGAGTAATAAATATGCCCTTTTGTCTGATGATGTACACTCTTCACAAGAAGACTTAAATCTACAAAATTCAGACAACCAGCCCACTAATTTGTGTGCTATATCTCAAGGCAACATTTCAGTTAACTCATCGTGCTCAGAAGTTGTTGTGAGTTCTCCCCTTAAACCTCTAGAGCCGCCAAAAAAGAAACGCAAGGCTAAATCAAAGAACAAAATACACAATGTGGCAAATAGTGTACATAAAGTGAAGGTGACAAGATTTCACGTACACAACCCAGCAGCATTTACCTCTCCTGGCATATAAGTCCAGGATACTAAGATGTGGAGAACCGGTACTTTTTTTTTCTTTTTCTTTTGCCGGTACTCTGCTTGCGTGGTTCAGTCTTCATAACCCTAATACTATCGCTCCCAGCAGGTTATGAAATTGAAAGACTGTACATCGCGGTCAGATCCAATTAGTATCATATACTGCAATATACATTCTGTGGCTCACTCAATCAATAGGATTTTAATTTATTATGTTTTTAAACAATTTCTACATATGGCGAGATGTTACTGCACTTGGCCCGATGGCTGCTAGGGTAATCCGTTTTTTTTTATTTTTTTACACCTAGTAAACATTAAGCCAACTGCTTCAGGATGTTACGATACTCCCTTTCATTTCATAATCATCCTATTATCTTGCCCTTCTGCTATATTTCAGCAATATGAAAATTTTATAAAATATCATGTCTCAGATTGAATATTAATATGAACCCATTTGAAATCTCCCTGATTGCAAGCTTCCCCACAACTATCTATTCTACCTCCTATTATTATTACAAATTAATATAGTATAAATAAATTAATAAAAAAGGAGCCAAACTCTTATATATCTATATATACATATCTACATGATTATTGCTGGCTATTTTCGGTAAACTGGTACAATGGACATTTATTCACTAGTCCCCTTATGTAATCTATATACTCGAAGCCTATAATACAAACGAGATTCTCTGTCATGCTTTTTTCTGATTGAAGCTCACTGGGCCTATTATTTATTTATTAATTTTATTTGTTTTCGTTAACCAGGTAAGCACACTAGACAACAAGTGCCTATTTTCAGGTGCGACCTGGGAGGTTACAGAGTACATAAAACACATTATACAATGTCAAGGTAACATACAATGTCAAGGTAACATACAGGCCCTCATACCGGAAGTTCCAGGGTACAAGAGATACAGAATACGGAGACAGAGTAACATACAGGCCCACACACTAGTGGGTAGGACAGCAACAGTACACATGGCACAATTAGACCTAGGCACTCCATCATTCATTTATATAGGCAATTTTCGAGTAGGGAGATTTAGTCTTTTGACAGATTTCCCATTGTCTATCAGTCATTACCGAAGTCGGCGATCCTCCTAAATTCATTCACTTATATTTGCTTTATAGTGTGGGGCACTACAATTCGTTATTTATTAATATTCCATTTACAAGTATCCATCCTGAAGCTTTGTTTAACTACATATTAAGCTGTGACTTTTTGTCTAGGAACCTCATACAGGATCCAACTAAGTGTAGTAACTACTCCCCCCTTTTTTTGTATACACAAATATAACTAATTAAGTACTAGGCACTCCAGATATCCTTCCCCTCAGGCAATACTGGTCCTCCACATAATTGTTACAGGCCTTCGCTGTAATAAGTTGACACTCCTATTAACATTAATACTATTAGTTTAATAGTGCAATCTGGTAATTTCCTTCACCTTTATTATATAAGCTCTTAGCATTTGGCAGAGGCTCTTTTTTCTGGGTTTCCTTGCTATGTTTGATATAGCTAATTCCTGTTAAGCTTCATTAGCATAACTGTTATAATTGTATTAGACTTACTGGTTCAGACCTCAAACTTGACCAACACTTCCTTTTGTTGGTCCCTTTAGGTCGCTCCTGTTGCTCTGACGCCCCAGTGTGTGGTGAGAGAGTCGCTGGCACTGTTTGCTGACTCTTATCTCCCATCACTCCCCAGAAACTCCTTGTTACTGCTAGTTGGTTAGATACTGTGTTAAGAATTAATGTCCCTTTTCTTTCCTAAAGGTTTTACTATGTTAATCAATACATTAATGATACTGTTGTTATTAATGACTTTTGTCACCTTTTCTTTCTAGTCTTATCTTAGGAAGAAATCTGTGCCACCCATGCTTTATAAATATTATTCTTTTTGGCTTATGTATGCCTGCCACCCTCCTCATATACATATTCTCTCAACTTTTATTCTGACTGTCCTCTGCTTCAATTACCTGTCCCTTCCCATCCCTGTGACTATTTCCTCCCCTCAGTATTGATAATATGAGTGACATACTTTTATACACATGGAATGTGAGGGGACTTAATTCTCCTTGTAAGCAAAAGCAAATCCTTTCACATCTACAAAAATATAAAGCACAAATTGCTTTCCTTCAAGAAACAAAATTATTAGCAGGGGATGTTCACAGACTTAAAAAATATTGGGTCGGTCAGATCTATGAGTCATCCTACACTTCAAAAAAAAGAGGAGTTGCCATTTTTATACATAAGAATCTTAAATGGTCCCTTATAGACTCCCTTTCTGACAATGAAGGCAGATGGGTAATGGTTAAATTAAATACTAATTCTGGTCCTCTCCTGCTTGTTAATGTCTATGCCCCCAATTCTGACTCCCCCGAGTTCTACCACAACCTAGCTCAACAAATGTTATCCTTTAATATGGATAACACTCTGGTTATTCTTGGAGGGGATCTTAACTTAGCCTTAGAAACCAGTATTGATAGAAGCAGCCCCACTCTAGATGCCCAACCTAGAAGTATTAAGGCCCTTTCACTACTCATGCAGAACATTGGAGTAGCTGATGTGTGGCGCCTCCTTCACCCCAGGGATCACAATTTTACTTCTTATTCCCCCCTACATAAAACATACAGTAGAATTGACTACTGGTTAGTCTCTCCTGTTATATTGGAAAAAACTATTGACTCATTCATTTCTCCTATTATAATTTCGGACCACTCTCCTGTTAAATTGCAGCTTCTTTGGGGCCCATCAGCACCCAAATCCACCTTCTGGTGACTAGACCCTCTCCTTCTCAAGGATCCTGATTTTTTACCTATGATTAAAACACAAATTCAGGACTTTCTCTTTCACAATACACCCACTGAATCCTCCATGTCCAATGTATGGGAAGCCCTTAAAGCTACAATCTGAGGGAAGATTATCCGCTTTGCTGCATATAGGAAAAGGATACGAGAGCAACAATTGGCTAATATGGAAAAAAAACTCTTAAGGCTAAAGAGAAACTATATTTCTCATCTAACAAACATCATCCTGATTCTCAACTATACCTCGAAATCCTTCAACTTAGAATAAAAATAAATGAATTAATTTCCCGTAAAACTGAATTGGCTCTTTTTAAACTTAGGCATAAGTTCTGGGAGCATGGGGATAAAAATGAGAAATTCCTCTCCTATCAGCTCAAAACACAACAAATGGAATACAAATGGTATTTTAAGTCTTAAAGATGAACAAGGTACAATTCATTCTGACAATCCATCCATAAATTATATTATGAGAAATTTTTACCAAAAACTATATTCTAATACAAATCCTCCATCTACCACACTAATTCAACAATTTCTTAAATCTTTACATCTCCCCCATCTTTCTTCACATGAAGCAAATCTTTTAGATGAACCTTTCTCACTTCAAGAAATCCAGAAAACTCTGTCCTCCCTGAAATCTGGCAAATCTCTGGGAAGTGATGGATTCCCTGTTGATTTCTATAAACTTTCTGATACGTTATGCCCCCTTCTTTATAATGTCTATCGAGAAGCTTCCATCACTGGCAAACTTCCCCCATCTTGTACTGAAGCGATCATAACCCTAATTCCTAAAAAGGATGAAGACCCCACACATCCTATTAGTTATAGGCCAATTTTTTTGTTAAATCCTGATGGGAAAATATCCGCTAAACTACTAACTTCCTGACTTGAACACTTAATCCCCAAATTGACTCATTGCTCGCAAGCCAGTTTCATTAAACATAGATCTGGATCTGATCACTTACGTTCCCTATTCAACCTTATTTACAAAGTCAAATCCCTCAAATCACCTATGGCAGCCATAGCAATTGATTTCAAGAAAGCTTTTGATTCTTTAAACTGGCACTACCTCTATCAAGTTTTATCTCATTTTGGCCTTTCTTATACCTTCTGCTCCTGGATCAAACTTCTATATAGCTCCCCTATTGCTAAAGTGCTTACTAACTCCACCCTTTCTTCCCATTTTCAATTGGCAAAAGGAACAAGGCAAGGTTGTCCCTTACCACCCTCCTTGTTTATTTTAGCCATGGAACCCTTGACTGCCTGTTTACGCCGATCTGCTGGCATTAACGGCATTCCTATAGGAAACTCAAGATATGTCTCTCTTTCTCATGCCGATTACCTCCTAATCCTACTTGAAAACCTGTATGAAGCTGGACCCCTGCTGGCTGATCTGCTTAACAAATTTACAACCATTTCAGGCCTTGCTTTAAATTATGGTAAATCAGAAATTCTACCTCTTAATGACTATTGCAAAGCTTTTATGAGTCTACCTCTCGGATTTCATTGGTTGCCTCAGGGTACATTGTATCTGGGAATTAAAATATCAAGCAATCTAAAGAAAATATTGGATATTAATCTTAATCCTTTATTAGATAACATCAGAACAATTCTGGATAGATGGAGACTTCTTAATCTTTCCCTAATAGGGAAAATCGCAGCCATTAAGATGTCCATATCCCCAAAATGTTTTACCTCATGGCTAATATCCCCTTAATTTAACCATCCTTCTTTCTTACTAAAATTGATAAATCAGTAGGCAATTTTATATGGGATGGGAAACCCCCTAGATTTAATCACAACAAATGTCGATCACATTGGAAAAGAGGCGGATTTGGACTTCCCTGGTTCAAAAGCTATCTTTGGGCCTTTTGCACAGCACAAACCATTAAGTAGTTTCAGAAACCCTCCTCTCATTCTCCACTTTGGATTTCAATGGAATCCACGCTGTCCCCTGGAGGAGTTCTTACTTCCTTTAGCTACAGTCCCCTCTCCTCTAAATTAAAATCTCACCCAACTATATCATCCTCTGTTTTCTATTGGAAGTTAATCCACAAATTTCTGAAATCTAATCCAAAACCTTGGTTATATGCACCCTTATGGGGCAACCCACTACTCACCCTAAAATATCACTCGATCTTCTGTAGTACGTGGAAGAATACAGGCATTTATTTTCTTGGAGATATCTTAGATCAGAACTCGCTCACTCTTAGAATATTTTCAGATTTGCAGGTTACATGGCAGCTCCCTAAACAGGACTTTTGGAAGTTCTTACAAATTCGATCTGCTTATAACTCCATCTCTAATTATGTGCTTAAGCATACTCTGTTAGACCCATACATTTCACATTGGATTAATTTATCTGCAAAACTAAGCAGCTCTATTTATAAAGACATTATCGACAGTCTTCCTGATCGGTCCATAACAGCTAAAAATAAATGGAGTACTATCCTTAATTATAATATTTCAGATGCACAATGGAGTAAATGTTGGCTTCTTGCACATAACACATTTAAGGATGCTCGCAGCTCTTTAATACAAATTAAGATTCTACATTTCTGGTATAGGATCCCCTCCATTCTTCAACAAATGGGCCTTCTAAATAATAACAACTGCTGGCGCTGTAACCAGGCCAACAGGGATCTACTTCATGTCCTGTGGACATGTGCTCCTATTAATAAATTATGGCATAAAATTTATTTATTTGCTTCCAGAGTCACGGGACAAAAACTTCCCTTCGATCCCAAACTATTCCTTTTAGGCATCCTTATCTTGAATAACCTTTCCCTTTCACATGCACATTTTAGATGGCTAAACATACTTTTTCTTTTGGTTAAACATTTAATCCTTATGAAATGGAAATCTACTCTTATCCCCTCTTTTTCTGAAGTTCTTCAAAGCTTTTCCCAGTATGCCTCGTTAGACCATTTATCTCATGTTATTCATGACTGACTAATTGTACATGATTAGTGTTGGCAGGATTACTTTAAATTTATTGAATCCACTAGCTCTCACTGACCCTAATCTTTAAAGTTTATCTAGTCTTCTCTTCTGTTTTGCTCCTAGATTAGGGACTCTCTGATTTGTTTGTGCACAGATATCTCTCCTCTCTTTCTTCTCTACTCTCTTTTTTCCTTGCTTTTTCCCTATCTCTCATTGTATATCTTTCTTTATTTCTACTCCTCCTCTTCTGTGGATATTTTTTTTTGATCCCCATAGGTATCACTTTTGGTAACTTATTGAATGCATTACCTTAGCCTGTTCCAGCATTTATCCTGTATTTGGTTACCTTCCCCCTTTTTTGAATCCACAATGCTTTAATGGTTGTAACCCCTTTAATCACCTTCTATAATATAGCTAATGTTAAATTTTATCACAATGTTGTGTTCATAAGGTTTTTCATTGTATTTACCTTACATAATGTATTTTTTCTAAGTGATTCCCTTTGTATTTCATATGGAGGACATTCTTTCACTGTTTATGCAATTTCTTATGTATTCAATTTCAATAAAAAGATAAAGTGAAAAAGAAAAGCATTCAGACTGCAAGTACAAGTGGGAGGGACTTCATGACTGCCCTGAATGGGGCACACTTAAGACAGCTTGAAGTAGAATCAACCCACAAGGAGGCTATACTGGATTTGGTCCTGACCAATGGGGACAGGATCAGAGATGTGGAGCTGGCATTCCCCTTGGTACAAGCAACCACAGGACAGTATGGTTTAAAGTAACCACAGTGAAGAAGGCAAGCCATAGAAGGATAAAGGTCCTAGATTTCAGGAAGGCTACTGTAACTTTAAGGAGATGGGTAGAAATCGCAAAAGAGCCCTAGCAGCGGAAAGTACAGGGGAAGATGTGGAAAAACAGTGGTCAGGACTGAAGAGAGTCATAACAAAAGTAACAGGTCAATGCGTCAAAATGTATAGCAAGAGTAAAAGAAGGAAAAGGCCATTATGGTTCTTGAAGGTAGTAGAAGAGAAAGTAAGGGAAAAGAAAAGAGCCTTCAAAAGATACAAGGAAACACAAAAGGATGAGGACAGACAACAATATCTGGAGAAGCAGAGGGAATCTGGGAAAACAATTAGAAGGGCTAAAGCACAGACACAGGAAGGTATAGCCCAGGCTATTAAGAAAGGCAACAAGACCTTCAGATACATTAGCGAGTAGAAAAAGACCAGAAATGGGATTTTTACGCTAGGCAGAAGAAGGAAGGAGGAGGAGGAAGGGTGGAGGATGACATAGAAAAGGCTGAGATACTGAACAAGTACCTTTGCTCAGTATTCACCAGGGAAGGGAAGGGTGAGGGACCAAGACTCATTAAGAGGGGTATTCGGGGTGGGAGGAGGGAGGGAGGTAGACACCAGCCCATTCACAGTGGAAAGAGTCCTAGAAGAAATCAGGAAAATAAAAGCAGATAAGACAATGGGGCCAGATGGGATCCACCTCAGAGTACAAAAGGAAATCAGGGAAGTGCTGGAGGAACCACTGGCTGCCCTTTTCAATGCATCACTAGAGACGGGAGAGATACCTGAGGACTGGAGGAGGGGAGATGTGATCCCTCTCCACAAGAGTGGAAGCAGAGAGGAGGCAGGCAATTACAGGCCTGTTGTAAGCCTGGCCTCAGTAGTTGGGAAACTAATGGAGTTCTTACTTAAAGAGAGGATTGTAAAGTTTCTGGAGGACAATAGAGCACAGGATCCAAGGCAGCATGGATTCTCATCAGGAAGGTCCTGCCAAACGGATCTTATAGATTTCTTTGACTGGGTAACCAGGGTGGTAGATCAGGGAGGGACAGTGGATGTGGCCTACCTGGATTTCAGTAATGCCTTCAACACTGTCCTGCACAGGAGATTGCTAAATAAATTGGGGAGCCTGGGAGTGGGTCCTACGGTGGTAAAGTGGGTTGGGAACTGGCTAAGGGATAGGATTTAGAGGGTGGTGGTAAATAGCATGAAATCAGAGGTGAGGGAGGTGACCAGTGGGGTGTCACGGGGTCAGTGCTGGGTCCAGTCCTATTCAATGTCTTCATTAGCAACATTGCAGAGCATCTGAAGGGAAAGGTGTGTCTCTTCACGATGACACCAAGATCTGCAACAGAGTGGACACACCCGAGGGGTTGAAAAAAATGAGAAAGGACCTAAGCCTATTAGAGGAGTGGTCAGGTGTCTGGCAGTTGAGTTTCAATGCTAAAAAGTACAAGATCATGCACTTGTGTCACAGGAATTCTAGGGAGCAGTACAGAGTGGGTGGGGAAATTCTGGCCACAACAAGTCAGGAGACAGACGTGGGGTTATCATATCTGATAACCTGAAGGTGACCAAACAGTGTGAAAAGGCAGTGGGGAGAGCAAACAAAATGTTGGGGTGCATAGGGAGGGGCATAACAAGCAGGAAGAAAGAGGTGGTGATGTCACTGAACAGATCACTATTGAGGCCTCAGCTGGAGTACTGTGTCCAGTTCTGGAGACTACAGCTCTGGAAGGACATTGATAAAATAGAGGCAGTCCAGAGAAGGGCAACGAAGATGGTGCAAGGACTGCACCAGAAGCCCCTAGAGAAAAGACTTAATGACCTTAATATCTATTCACTGGAGGAAAGAAGGGAGAGGGGAGATATGATAGATTCTTTCAAGTACCTTTGGGGAATAAACAGGGTACAGGTGGAAAGCATATTTCAGAGAAAACTCTGCACAAGAACAAGGGGGCATGATATGAGGCTGAAGGGCGGAAGGCTCAGGGGTAATGTTGGGAAGTACTTTTTCACTGAAAGGGTGGTGGAGCCGTGAAACAGCCTTCCCGCAGAAGTGGTGTTGGTGAAAACAATACAGGGGTTCAAAACTGCATGGGATAGACATAGGGGTACCCTGGAGATGTGCAGAGCAGGAGAGCTGCAGCTCAAATAGGATCTGGAGCTGCAGCAGTGAGTAGGGAAATGGGCAGACTAGGTGGGCCTTATGTTCCTTATCTGCTGACAGATTCTATGTTTCTATATTTCTAAGATTCTTTCTGTGTCTTTTGTTTAACTGTACCAGTCAAGATAATTCAGTAAAGATTGCTCATGCTGAGAAAACAGTCCAGTATGTGAGCAATCAGTTTCGGAAAAGGTGGCTGGTGGATGGCCCGAACAGTAATTTTCCCTTACAGAGCCAGCACTGATAGTTAGTGTCTCTCTCACATTATTAGCATAATGATATTGGTGCTTCTTCACTGCCACCATTGAATCAATGAACAGCGTCACCATGACGTCACTGCTAACATCGCCGCCAGTGCCCAGTCTGACAGTTCCAAGCTTTCTGTCATCAAAACAGGCAGCGCAGGAGTTTTCCGGTATGACACCATCTTTTTTTTATTACAGGCTTACAAGCAGGTGCAAGAATTTGTGATCGGTTCATTGATGCTCCTAATGGCTAAACTGCATGATTCCTAACAGTTTCAGCATCAGTTTGCAAACAGCAAATTTTACTCACATGACTAATGTGTGCTTCATTGTTGCCACGACTCTGTTGAGAAGTTGGACATCTTTACGGGCTTTTGACAAGTATAATCCGACATGTCACTAATGAAAGTGAGCATAAAACTGTTTTATATGTTATTTTTTAAATCTTACAGTTGAACATTGGACTTTTTGATAGCTACTGTTTAAAAGCTGATAACAGGGATTACAATGGTGGCTCTATAATTTTAAGGTGGAATGTGTGGCAGAGTGCTCCCATACCAATGTAAGTTGGCATATTGACCGGTATTACATTGTGCCCCTTGGTAGTAGTCTCATCTACCAAGGGGCACTAGTCAATCAGCTTGCAGCTTTACTCTGTGCCATATGATAAAGTGATCATTATTAGGAAGCAGCTACAAATAAGCAATGCTTTGTTAGTCAAGGTTCCCATGTAAAGTTTAACAAGCTGCTTCTGGGTAGGGTTACCACCTGTCCTGATTTTCACAGGACAACCCTGATTTGGGCAGCAGTGTCCTACAAAAAATGAAAAATACTACATGTCTTGACCTAATAGTAGAAAAAAAAATATTTTCTAACTCTCCTCTAAATGTTGCAGATAACTATAATATCTTAACAAAAATACCTTAAAATGGCAAGAAACAACAGAAACAACTAAAACAACAACACCTAGTCTTAATTCTGATTACTCAAAGTAGAAAAATCTGCTACGCTGGTCGAGGTTGCCTATTGTTCTGCAAAAAATCATGTTTCAGTAAGAAATGTCCCATTTTGAGCTTCTTAAAAGGCGGTAGCCCTAGATTTTGGTGCAGATTATCAGCATGATTGTTATATGGTTTATCTGCAACAAAAATGCAGAAGATGGCAATTTAGCATGCAGTGTTTTTCTTGCTTCTTTCTTTTGAAAATGAATTCCTAACCAGAAGGTTCTCTTTTCATGTGGCAAACTGTTCTGTTTCTGCTGTAAACAGTGTAATTCTGCCATCTACTGACAAATAGCAGCATTACAGTTTATGGATTTATTAAAAATACTGAGACAAACACGCAGAGAGAAGACAAATCTCTCATGATTTCAGTGTGCAGGCATTTTGCTGCATACCAATACATGCTGGATCTCCTAGGGTAAGAGTCTGACTTCACAGCAGAACATAAATCCTCCTGATGTTGGGAAGGAAGGGAAGCGGAAGACTGGTGTTTAATTTTAATTCATTTCTCTTTCAACCCTTCTCACATTGGAGCAGACTCCAACACTATGAAATGTACATACTACAAAAATAGTTTATCAGAGCTTTGCTTATCTATAAATAGCATGAAAACAATATTGTAAGACAATCCAGGAAAAGGTCTAATTTTTTTGTCAAACTTCAGCCTACCGGAAAAATACTGATGAGAATATGGTAAATCTGTAACACAGTTTTGCACTTCTCAATCACATAGTAACTTTAAAACAGAAAGAACTCTAGGTCCATCATGTCCACACCCCTGCTCTATAAACAGGTATGAATAAATATGCTGTGTAAACATGTACTAACTTACAGGGAGTCCCTGCCCACTCTACTACCCAGGGTATTAAGTGATTTTCTTGGTAAGCAGAAGTTTGTCCAGGCTTACCTTGAAGGCATGTGCTGTCTTCCTGTCTACTTTCTCCACTGGTAGACTTTTGCATAGGTTGATGACCCACTGGGAAAAGAAGTGCTTTCTAACATTAACAAAGAATATACCACCTCTGAGTTTTGGGTCATGCCCCCTTGTCCTGTTGGAGGACACAAGATGAAACATCTTTGCTCAGCCTTGTTGATACCATTGAATATGTAGAAAACTAAGATTATGACCCCTCTCAGTCTCCTTTTCTCTAGCCTAAACATGTTAAGGCCAAGGGACACCAGCCCCTCCTCGGAGCTTATGCCTTCCACACTGCTGATCAGTTTGGTGTCCCTGCATTATACTCTCGCAACTGCTTCAAAGTTATTTTGGCATCGGAGAGCCCAGAACTGCATTCAGTGCTCCAGGTGGAACCTTACTAGGGCTTTGTAAAGAGGCAAAATTACTTCCTCTGCCCTTCTGGTCTGCCCATTTTGATGCATCCCACCATTCTGCTAGTGCTCTTGATATAATTCATCTCATCTATTATGACACCCAGGTCATTTTCCTTCTCCGTTGCAGCAAAAGAAGCCCCACACAGTGTCTATATCCTACCTCTGTTTTTCCTCCACATGTGTTGCACCATGCATTTGGCTGTACTAAATCTGAGGCTCCAGTAGTCTAGCCAATCATTCAGCTTGTCCAAGTCCTAACAAAGTGTGTCTCCATGCTCAAGGGTGTTCACTAACCAGGCTAGCTCAGTGTCATCAAACTGAAGCAGCCTGCTAGTGTCCTTAGCTTCCAGATCACTGATACAAACAGAAACAGAGAAATTTACAGGGCAGACAATGCACTGCAGTCCATCCAGTCTGCCTACTCACCCTGGCTAATTGGAGTGGCATCTCCAAATTAGATAGAGCATCCTGTGGATGCCCCTTTCATGGGACCATGTTCCTCCTCTATGCTCCCCTCCTGTCACCACCACCTTCCCCCTGAATCTGTCCCATCTGGACTTGAACATGGTTCCAAATTTAGCATTTACCGCACTGCTAAGCAAACCATTTGTCCACCACCTCATTCTGTGAAGAAGTACTTCCTCATGCTCATGTCCCAACTGAAACTGCCCCCCACCCCACCAACTTGCAATTGTGTCCCCCGGTATACAGTCTCTTATTTCGTATAAAGAGCTCTGAGAAATCTTCCCTATTGATACCATGTAGGAACCTGAAGGTTTCTATCATGACCCAACTTTCTCTTCTGACCTCTAGAAAATCCATGTTTAGACTATGCAACCCTTACTCATATGATGTTCCTGCTGGTACACTCTTATTTTCAGCACAGTCCTTTGGACTGCCCTTAACCTGTCCCTATTCTTCTGCAAATGGGGTCCCAGAACTGAGCACAGTACTCCAGGTGTGGCCTCAACAGGGATCTGTACAACTGAAGGATCATGTCCCTTTCTCCTGCAGGTAAAGCCGCTACCTATATACCCTAACATTCTACTGGCTTTCTCTTACTGTTGAACAGCAGTGGCTCCAGCACCAATCCCCAAGGGATGCTGCTGAATACACCTTTCCACTCAGAATAGTGCTGATCCACCACAACCCACTGCTTCCTGCACCCAAACCAGTTAGCAAACCACCCCAAGTACTCTTCAGGTGTTTCACACTGGTGTACTTTGCCCAGAGGTTTGTCATTATGCGCCACAGTGTCAAAGGCCTTACTGAAATCCAAACAGACTATGTCTATGGCCCTGTCCCTGTCCACCTCCCTGGTCACCCCCTTGCAGAAGGTGCTTGGCTTGGTTTAGCATGGCTGTCCCCTCATAAAGCCAAGCTGAGAGGGTGAAGAAACCTTAGCCTCAGCCAAGTTCTCCATTATTCTGCTAGTGCACATAGCTTCCAGAACCGTGCCCAAAACTGAAGGCTAACTGGTCTATAATTGCCCCCTTCTTGAAGATGCAGACCACACTGGCCACTTTCCAGTCTTCCAGAAGCACTTCAGAAAGACTACTGCAAGTGACCCCACCACTTACTCCTTTAGTTCCACTATGATCCAGAGGTTTATCTCCTTCCACCCCTTTGGACTTACCTGTCTTAATTTTCATCAGGCAGTCAACTACCAGGAAGGGGTGTGATGTCTGCAGGCCACATCATGGCTACTCCTGATGCCCTGAGCCCTCCCATTGAGCACTCTCCATCCCCAGGGGGTTCCGCGGTGAACTCTGAAGTGAAGTATTCTTTCAGCATCACAGCCATCATCCTTTGCACTCTCACTAGTCCCCCCCCCCCAGCCGCCATTTTCAGGGGCTTAATCCCCTCTTTTCTCTTTCGTATTGGAAGAAGTCTTTGGTGTTATCTATAGCCTCTGTTGATATCCTAGTTTCCAGTCCCTCCTTGTCTTTTCTAAAGTTTAGCCTTGCAGTCCCTTAATACTACTCTGTACTCTTCTCTGACCTGTTATAGACTTTCTTTTTGTTCTGCATCAGTAGCCTTAGGTCCATGTTGAGAAGAGGGGGGGAACTTTTAGGATGTTCACCCTTTATTGCTTACAAGGATGCAGGCATCTGCAGATGACTTGAGTACCCTTTTTTAATAAATTCCACATATGCTGCGCATTACCATCATGATGCAGCCACTCAAGAACATTGGCACCAGTCCTTCATCATGGCAAAGTCCACCTTTCTGAAGTTCTAGGTCCTGGTGGCTAAGGCACTGCAAGTCTTCACAGTCACAGAGGAGAGAGTTGCTTGGTTGTGGTCACTGCTTCCTACCAGCTCCTTGATATTTACACTAGAGATGATACCACCCAATGCTGAGAATAATGTCAAGGATGGCATCAAACCTAGTCCACTGTTCAACATGCTGCTAGGAAGCAGTTATTGATGGTGGACAGGAACTTTGTCTAAGCTTGCAATTAGCCCTCTCAAGATGCCAGTTTATACCCCGGAGATTGAAGCCCCCTAGAATCAACTCTGAATCTAACTTGGTCGCTCTTGTATTTTCTCGAACCAGCTGGACATCATGCTCCATTGAGCTGTTTGGGAGCCTGTAGCACACCCCAGGAGTAAATCTTTTACCCTATTTTCCCTAGCTCAGCCCAGATGGACTATGCAACACTGCTTACCTCTCTGAGGTCCTTCTTGTCCTCCACAGTGACTCCCTTACTTATGAAGAGAGTCACGTCACTCTCTTTCCTGTTAGACCTGTCTATTCAGAATAGGTTGTACTCCTCTATTCTTGTGTTCCAGTCCCCCCCCAACCAGGTTTCTGCAAGTGCCACTGAGTCCTGGTCTTTGAAGTGCATCAGGCCTTCAGGCTCACCTATTTTGCTTGGTTCTCTTCTCATATTGGCCTGCATGCAGGTGAGGCTAGTTGGCTCTCTATGCTTCCCCTCACCCTCCTACTGGGTTTCTCCTCTCCTGGAACTCTCCAGTTCTACTGTTCTTTCCTCCCAGTTTCACTGCATGTGCCTCCTGCTTTTGGTTATCCCCTACACCAGCGACCTCCAACCATCCTTAATTCGCTCTGAACTTCCCGGGCCATTATCCTGGCTAGTACCCCCACTCCTTCCTGGCATTGATGCTGCCCATCCTGGAAAAACAGGTTTCCCTCTCCCCAGAGGGCCCTCCAGATGTCCTGAAAAACAAATCCCTCCTTCTTCTACCAGACCCTTAGCCAAGTGTTTGCCTGTCTCATGGACTGCTGCCACTCTTCACTAGTCCCAAGGATAGGGAGGATCTCTGAAAAGATAACCCTGGATGCCTTTCCCTTCAAAAACTTCCAACATTCAATGAATGATGTTCCCATGTTCCCTATGACTTGTACTCCCTATGTTGTTCATGCCAACATTTATTTATTTATTTGTTTGCTTTTGTTGACCGGGTGGGTACACTAGACATAGGAATGCCTATTTTCAGGTACGACCCGGGAGGATACAAGTGAAGTACAAAACAACAACATCGGTGTGATGCAACACACATAAACAAATACAGTAAAGAGTTAGCCAGGAGAGTAAAGAACATCTCAAACATTAATGGTCAATCACAGTAGGTAGTCAAAAACATGGATAACAAGATCAATTGCAAAGAGATAGGATAAGTGCAACAACAGGTTAAGAGATTCATATAAGTTGTAACATGAAATAGTGAGCAGAAAGCGCAAGATAGCAAATCCGAGATACAACAGTGTCAGGTGGGGGGACGAGGGAGGGTGGAAGAGAAGAGGTAGTTTAGGGTGTAGAGCAGGTAGATTGGGAGTAGAAAAGGGGATGCAGAGCAGGGGATGGGTTTATGGTGGCTGGAAACAGGTACAGGAACTTACTGTGAGTGGGTGTTGACGGTGGAGCTTCCTAAAGCCAGTATGTGTAGGAGCAAGACAAATTGCTTGAGGGATAGTATTCCAATATTTAGGGCAGCATGGGAGAAAGCTTGGGTGCCCATTGTGGTCCTACATCTAGGGATGTGCAGAGGTGTCTGAGTCAACTGGCGGAGACCACAGGAGGGGTTTGGGATGTAGCAGCAGCCAGAGACTGAGGAGACCTGCTCTTATAGTTCCATCAATTAGGCGCCATAAGATAGGAGGCGATGGGCCACTGGACTAGGCCATTCTAGGTCCGCATAGAGCAGACAATGATGTTTGAGCCGAGGAGAGGCAGAAGCATAACGGCAAATGTTATTATATGTTGTGTCCCATGTATAGAGGGAGGTCTTGGTTGCACCTAGATAGATGGCAGAGCCGTAAGCCAAGGATGGGAGAAGAAGGCCTTGTGCCAAGGCAAGCCTGGCTGATGGGGTAAGGGCATAGTTAGTATGGTAGGCACCTCCAATATTGGCATTGACTGATTTACAAGTTGTAGTGATGTGGAGATCAAAGTCCAAGGATTCATCAAGAAGAATACCAAGGTATCTAAAGGATGTGGTGTTGACTACCAGGGATTTGTTGGAACAGGATATGTTGAAGGAGTTCCTGTTTACTTTTAGTTTAGCAGGAGAGCCAAAGAGCATTGCCTGAGCTTTCGTTTCATTGAGAACAAGACGGTTAGCAGAGAGCCAGGATTGTATGTTTTGGAACTCTAGAGATAGAGAGTTATTTAGGTCCAATACATTGCTGGCACTTTGGTAGAGTACAAGGTTGTCTGCATAGAGCAAGGTAGAGCAAGTAGACACTCGCTGTAGGAGGTCATTTATGAAGATCGAGAAGAGCAGTGGGCCAAGTATAGATCCCTGTGGGACACCAGCATGTATGGATGACAGGTCTGACAGTGCTGAGTTAAAAGCAACAGCCTGCTGTCGATTTGATAGATAACTACGGAACCAGTTCACAGAGTCAGTAGAAAAGCCAAGGGAGGTAAGCTTTGAAAGGAGAAGGGTGTGATCAACAAGGTCAAAAGCCTTGGTGAGATCAATGAAAGCGGTGCCTGTCAGGAGACCGGAGTCCATGGCTGTGTAAATATCATTGGTAAGTTTCAGAAGGGCAGTAGTCTGCTATTCCTCCAAACTGCACTGCATGGACCTGGATAGCACTCATCCCATCTGCACTCCAAGTAAGCACACCAGCTTGCTTTAGCTATCATCCTGGTCTTGCAATGCCCACTTCACCTCACCCACTGCATTGACAATTGAGTTCTTAGTAACTACTACCCTCCCCCCCACCGCTGCCACCTTCCTTCCCCAAAGTTTGAGGGATTTGATGGTTTGACAATCGGTTGATTTCAGCTCCATATCTTATAATGCTGATTGTGGTGCAGTGGTACCATACCTAAACCTATGAGGTACAGTACCAGTATATTTTGAAAACTGTTATGCTGAGCTCTGAAAAGGTTCCAGGAGAACTATGTTTCATATTTACACAGTGTTAGCATGCTGCACTACCATACAGGGTATGCAGGTTTTTGATACAAGTCTGACCCTTATTTTGGGCTGGTGGAGTCTAGGACTTGCTGCATCGGTATCACATTCAGAATCTCTGAGTGGGGGGGGGCAAGGGATACACCCACTACTGCAGTGCCTCCTACAGTAGACAGGTGCATGTCGTAGGAGGTGTGGGTAACCACTCATTGCTGGCCAGGTCCTGCCCAGAGGAGGTGTGCAGGAAGAACACCCCCCACCCCACCCCGCTCCAGTGGTGAGGTTGGTGAAACTTTCTAGAGAGAAAGTGGTCATCCTGGATGATCATAACCTCCACCCAGACAGCATCACATGGACCAGCCACCATCATCCTAAACATTCTGTTTACCTAGTGGTATGTGGGTCCAGTATGCTGGAATAAATCAGAGGCCTCTAATGGTGGAAGTACAGGAGCTCTCCAAGGGACTGCAAGGGGGATGAGCTGAGGGCAAAAAATAAAGCATTGTAGATGGAATAACAATAGCAAAACTGCACCCTCTAATTCAGAAAATCCTTTTTTTCTTAGAGTTTTCAGGCATGCTTCTGCAAGCGAGTTATAATTGCAAATAAACACAAACCAAATATTTTTTTTGCGCATGATGTGTGTTTGTGCGTGTGTGCGTGCGTGCGTGCGTGCGTGTGTGTGTGTGTGTGTGATAGGGCAGCTTCTTTGTAAAATGAATTTTAACAAAGGAAGCTTCTCTTTCAGCATGACCAGAGATTCAAGTTACTCCAGGTGTGGTGTAATTCTGCCATCTACAGACCAACAGCAATACTACAGTGTATTACATTCTTAGAAATATTTATTTTGTTTCCTTAGGGTTGTTTTAAAGTTTCTAGCACAAACAGCCCCTTACTAATGTGATCTATTTAAAACTGACCTGTTCCCAGCAGATTGCTGAAATGGAATCTGGGCCCCTGAAGACATTCATTTAATTATAATTTAGATCCATGCCAACTTTCTCACCATGCTAGCTGGTTACAGAAATTAAAACAGAGCTAGGCATAAAGAGAAAATAAGTATTATATCAATTAGAACCACAGCAATCCATTTTTAAATGATTTTTAACTGATTCAGCTCCCGAGTTGTGGGGCAAAATATAATATACTGCACTAGTGCTGAATAAATTCGATAAATAAATCATGATGTTTTGGATGGCATTTTGTTTAGCACATTTTATCTCCACTTAGGATCTGGAAATAAAACTCAAAACAATGGGCCAGAAAAAGAGGTTAAAATGCAAAGAAAGTCAGTTTTAAGCTAAAGAATAAAAGCATAAATGAGCAGCTGACACCGTTGGGTAAACTTCAGGAAATATAATATTTAAACACAATTTAGCTTGTATTTCATGTATCTTATACAGTTTTTTCCACGCTACTATTTATTATTGAAGAAATTTCTACAAGAACAAGACATTAATCCCTCAATGTTCATCTGCCACTGTAGCTTATTCCCTACTTGAAATCAACAAAGTTCTGTTGTGACATCAGTCTGTTGCCATGCGAATACCTGTGATGTCACAGGCACAGTATTATGACATCAGATTGGGAAGAAGCAATACGACCTGATGAATCCTCAAGGAACAGCTACCCTATTTTCATGCATATGACTCCAGTAATAAATAATGGCGATAAGAAATACAGAGCTAATGAGAAATATAAGCCATTTTGTGTTTTTATGTTTGCTTGTGCGCATGCACAAGAAACATTATGCAGCAGCTTAGGAGAGAAGTGGGTTGTGGAGGTGCGGCAGTGTGGCGGCCGATGTCAGCACTGCATTTGTGGGCTTGGTGGTGTGCCCCCAATGCAGGCCTGGTGTCCTGATGACACTGGTTCTGCAGAAGTGCCGCCAACTTGAAATGATTTGGCCGCTGCAATGAGGGGCCACCTCATCATTGTAGCGTCAGCAATTCTGCTGCAATGAGGGAGAGATCCGTCATTGCAGGGCGGTACCTCGCCTGGTGTAACAGTACCAGGAACATGGCGGCTCAATGCTGCCGCCCCAGAGCTGACGGGGGTGCCTAATTCCCCTGTTGGCATGCCCCTGACCCCCTTCATTTGCTTCCGGGGAGCCCAGTCCCCGTCGGCATAACATCCCCACCCCCAAGTTTCTGTTGTGTGCTGAGGGGATGCCCAATCCCCCTTGGCATCATGTGTACCCCCCAACAGTCTTTCTTTTCTGACAGGGGCCCAATCTCCAATGACTTCAGTCCCCGCCTTCCCAGTTCAAGCTGCCAATGGGGGAGCCCACTCCCCGTTGGCATAATGTTCCAACCCCCTAGATTTCTACTGTGTGCCGAGGGGGTGCCTAACCCTCCTCAGCATCATGTGCTCTCCCACCCATTTCTGTGCCGATGGGGGGCCCAATCCCTGTTGGCTTCGGTCCCCTCCCCACAAATGCAGGTTGGGAGCCCACCCCACTGTACAAAACACACCTGCGAAAGAAGAAAACCGACCCGCATAGTCTTTTTTTTTTTTACCTGTAAAACAAGAAAACGGTCCTTCGCGGTTTCTCCTGCCCCTCCCTCAACCCGTGCCCACCCTCTGCATACCCTACCTCCCCACACTCCATACTTACCTCCAGAGCCCAGCACAATGATCTTCGGTGGACCAGGAACACATCTGCACTCTTCAAAGCCCACCGCGAACTGAAGAAATGCCGGTAAGCTATATAATAGCATAAATAGGGTTTTTTCAACTTTGGTGCATATCTTGGGCATTTTGGGGAATTTTGGCACCACATTTTCAACATGAGGTTATTGGGAACCTTCTCATGAATTCAGTCACTGTCATGGCTTTTTTTTTGGTCCTGAAAGGTGATTTTGTGGTCACTGCATGGAATCACCTTTCGGGACCAATTAACAAAACGACAGTGCCACTCTTCATGAGGTGGGCTCTCAAAAAGTCTATGTTGCAAATTTGGTGAAAACAAATCCAAAAAATTACTGTTTTATGAGCGTGGATTGCGCAGTTTCCACACACACTCGTAACTTCATGAATATGTAATATTTTCACTCCAGATTTTCAACATTGGCATTTTCCACACCTCCTTATGAACAACTGCCATTTTACACATCCTGGCCGAAATGTGTTTTCACATTTCCAGCACAGAATAGCACGGTCGCTGTGGGAAATCAGTTTTAGGGACAGATTAAGAAAATGACAGTGACACTGTTCATGAGCAGAGGTCCTAAAATGCCTATGTTGAAAATTTGGTGATGAAAGTCCATAAAATGACTGTGTTACAAGCATGCATTGTTCAGTTTCTATGCACCCTTGTAACTTTGCAAATCTGTAATATTTTCACACCAGATTTTCAACACTGGCATTTTTTCACACCTCCTTTTGAACAGCATAGTTGTCATTTTTCACATGCTGTCCAAAATGTGTTTTAGCACTTCCAGCGCTCAAGAGTGCGGTTGCAGTGGGAAATCAGTGTTTGGGACAGATTAACAACAAGCGAGTGAGAGGGGGGAGTGAGCAAGCTCAACAGAGCTCCATCAGGGCTGCTGTGGATTTCTTTGTGGGCTGAAAAAGGCACCAGTGCAGGCAGGAGCCCAGTACAAAAGGGCAGCCTGCAGCGCCGGGAGAAACAGAACGAGTGAGTGAGAGAGGGGGAGTGAAAGAGCTCAACAGTGCTCTGTCGGGACTGCTGTGGAATTCTTTGTGGGCAGAAAAAGGTGCCAATGCAGGCAGGAGCCCAGTACAAAAGGGCAGCCTGCAGTGCCGGGAGAAACAGAATGAGTGAGTGAGAGAGGGGGAGTGAGAGAGCTCAGTGGAGCTCTGTTGGGACTGCTATAGATTTCTTTGTGGGCAGAAAAAGGTGGCAATGCAGACAGGAGCCCAGTACAAAAGGGTAGCCTGCAGCGCTGGGAGAACAAGAATGAGTGAGTGAGAGAAAAGGAGTAAGTGAGCTCAACGGAGCTCTGTTGGGACTACTGCTGATTTCTTTGTGGGCAGAAAAAGCACCAACGCAGGCAGGAGCCCAGTACAAAAGGGCAGCCTGCAGTGCCGGGTGAAATAGAATGAGCAAGTGAGAGAGGGGGAGTGAGCAAGCTCAACAGAGCTCTGTCGGGATTTTAGAGGCCCACCCACCTGCCCAGGGTCCTGTGTGGTGCTATATTATAGCAGAGTCTGTAGGTTGGAGACAAAGCAATTATTGGATACTTTTACGACTGCTGTAATAATACAGATTTAGTTCTGTTTATGTCTCTAATTGAGCTAAGTACTGAGCTATACTAGGATTGCTGTCATAATACATATTTATTTTTTCTGTTTATTTCTCTAACTGAGCTGAGTAATACTTGGAGCGCAATACGATTTCTAACTGGGCTAAGTGAAACTATGAGGGCTGAGAACAAAAAGTATGGTAGCTGAGGGGTGAAAAACAGACAAGGAAGCTTTAGGATTGCTACAGTAATACAGTATCTACTGGATGAGTTTTGAGACTGAATTAACCTGGCCGGCAATGGGGCAGTAGGGGGACCATGTGGGGGGAAACAGGAATATGAGTTAATAGGGCCCTAACAGTTGTGGTAGGGTACAGAACCTGGGAGTGAGAGCCTGTAACATAAGATGGGGGCCAAAATGGGGCATGTGCCGCGTGTCAGTAGGGCAGGCATCTTTGGAAGGGTGGTGGGGTGTACAGGGTGGGGGTCCGCCATGATCCTGAACTGAGCTTGGAGGATGGGGGGGTGTATGCTCTGCAGACAACTGGCTAGTTTGAGGGAGGAATTGTGGAGGTTAGGGAGGAGTCTCAGTGGCCGGGCAGATGAGTATGGTAGGCATCCTAGCTGGGGGAGTGATGGGGATGGCAAGGGGGGATGGGAAAGAACAACTAGGGACTGAAAATGACCCCAATATCAGAGATACTAGCAGAAAAGAGAGGAGAAGGGTGGGGTGCCTGAGGTCAGGGAGGGGCCTCCTGATGGGGGAGGAAGAGACCACGAGGAGTAGCAGGGGAGAGAGCAGATGGCTGCAGGTAGGGAGGGACCAGGGGTGGGACCAGGGGGGGCACGGAAGGGAACAAGTAGAAGGGGAACTGATAGGGGGCTCTAAATCTACAACAACAGTGATAGTAGAGGGGTTGAAAATTAGCAGGGGAGGTCAATATGGGAAGCCCAGAAGTAGTCAGCCTGGGAAGGGGTTCAAGGGGGATAGGAGGAATAAGGCAGAGAAAAGGTGTGAGGCAGAAGTAGGGATGCAGATGCAGAAGTCACAGAGGGTGCAGCTGGCAGGGGTAAGGGACAGGGAAGAACAAATACTGGGGTGGTGGAAGGGGCATTAAATGGGCAAGGGGGTAAGGGATGGGGGGGTTCTTGTCCTGGGGGATTCTATACTGAAAGGAGTGAGATGGGGGAAAAGGCACAGCCACATTTGAGTTGAAGCTATCCCTGGGTTGACTGCAGGAGGGGCAGGAACTGCTCAAATATGCAGCGAGGGGGAGGAAGAAACCTCATTTACTGTTGCATGTGGGTACAAATGACTTGGCGTGGGAGACTGTGGAAGTAGTGAGGGGGGTTCTAGAAGTTGGGCAAGCAGTGTGAGAGCGTGGGGAAGTCGGTGGCATTCTCAGAGGTACTCCTGGTACCATGTGCAAGCATGGGGAGGAAGGGTAGGATCAAAGAGTTCAACGAGTGGCTGAGGGATTGGTGCCACACCAAAGATTATGGGTTTGTGACTAACTGGGGTAGGGTCTGGGGGAATAGTGACTTGTACACAGTGGACAGACTACACTTGAGACGGGAGGGGACAAGAGTATTAAAGGTGGGATTAGAGGGGTATATCTCTACTAAGGTGAATTTAAACTAGTGGGGGTGGGTGGCCAAAAGACTGAGGTTAGTAGAAGAGTCCAGACAGGGGAGTCTAATGAGCTCACCCCCCTAGATGTAGGTAAAGGCAGAGGCATAGTAACCCTGGGAGGGGGCGGGCAGAGTGGTCTGGGTGCAATACAGAAGGCACCACCACCACCACCCGATAAGAATAACAAGGAGAAAGGGTGCAGACTACCAGGAGGAGGGACACAGGCCAAGGAGAAGAGTGAGGAGAAGGAGAGATACAGCACACAAGAAGCATAGGGAACAAAATTGCAGAGCTTCAGGCGCTCCTTTCAGAGGGGAAGGTGGACACTGCTGCAGTGACAGAGACTTGGGCCACAGAGTACCATTAATGGGACTCGGCTATCCCGGGATACAGGGTATACAGCAGGGACCGGGGGGTTGGAAGAGAGGGGTTGCACTGTATTTAAGGGAAGGGATCAAATGCATAATGGATGAGGGACAACAGAAGAGGACAGAGGCACTTTGAGTGCAACTCCTGGGCTCTAAGTACAGAAAGCTGAGGCTGGGACTGGTGTACAGACCACCAGCCCAATCTGGGGAACTGGATGGGGAGTTGGCAGAGCAGATAAGGAATGTCTGTAGAAGGGGGAGTGTGGTGATAGTGGGGGATTTTAACCTACCAGGGGTTGACTGGAGCACCTCAGCCACTAGCAGTACCAGGAAGCAGATGCTCGTTGATGCATTCCAGAATGGCCTTCTGATTAAATGAGTAAGTGGGCCTACAAGGCTTGGTAGCACTCTGAACCTAGTACTGGCAAATGGGGAAGCGGTGAGGGAGGTAAGGGTGGAGGACCCACTAGCGGGTAGCGACCATCAAACAGTGTGGCTCATTCTCACGCTGGGCAGGGAGACAGGAGGCACAGGCACTAAGGTGGTGGACTTTAGTAGGGTGGACTTTGGGAGGATGGGAGCAATATTGTGAGGGAGACTCCAGGATATAAGGCCGGGGATGGATGCAGAACAAAAGTGGGAAATCATAAAGACTGGGCTAACAGAGGCCACAGTAGCCTGCACCAGGGCCAGGAGTAAGAAGAGCAGAGCCCAGAAACCATGCTGGCTGAACAAGGAATTGCTGCAAGGGGTGAGGGCATAGAGTGCTGCATACTGGAAGTACAGGAGAACAGGGAATGGAGAGGATAAGGAGGCTTACGGAAGTTGGTCAAGGGAGGTTGCCAGGAGGATGAAAAAAGCTAAGGCCTCCAGGGAAATAAGGTTAGCACAGGGCATAAAGGGAGGGGAAAAGGACTTTTTAAGATATGTCAGGGAAAAGAGGAAGTGCAAGAAACATATTGTGAGGATAAAGCGGGGAGTGGATGGGGTGGAAAAGGGGGTGGAGCAAGTGGAAATTCTAAATGAGTACTTCTGCTCAGTTTTCACTAAGGAGAGGGATGGTCCACTACCAGCATAGGCTGGTGTGGTGGGGAAAGGGGGGAGGAGGTGACGGACAAAGTGATCACAGGGACTAGGGTGCTAGAGGGGCTGAGGGCAGTAAGGGTGGACAAGGCACCAGGTCCCGATGGCATCCACCCCAGGGTGCTGAGAGAGATGGTGGAGCTGTTGGCTGAGTCACTGGCAGATCTGTTCAACACTTCCCTGGAAAGGGGGTGTGTGCCCCCAGGACCGGAGGGTGGCCCATGTGGTGCCCATACACAAGAGTGGGCCTAGGGAGAAGCCAGGAAATCATTGGATGGTGAGTCTCACATCCATAGTGGGTAAGCTTATGGAGGTGATACTGAAGCAGAGGCTGGTGGCATTCCTAGAGAGTAATGGCCTCCAAGATAGGCGGCAACACGGGTTCATCTAAAGGCAGTCTTGTCAAACCAGCCTAATAGACTGTTATGACTGGGTGACAAGGTAGTTGGACAGGGGCCATGCCGTACATGTTGGACTTCAGTAAGGCCTTTGATACAGTGCCTCATGAGAGACTGGGGGGAAGGTGACAGCAGTGGGGGGTGGGAAAAAAAGCTGACTAAATGGATAAAGACCTGGTTACAGGGGCGGGTGCAGAGGGTGGTGGGGGGGAGCTCTCGGCACCTACAGAAGTGACAAGCAGGGTGCTGCAGGGGTCAGTGCTGGGCCTGGTGCTATTTGGGCTCTTTATCTCCGATATAGCACATGGCATGGGGAGCAGGGTTAGTCTATTTGCAGATGATACCAAATTGGGGGCAGTGGTGGACAAAGAGGACAGATGGGAAAAACTGCAGGGGGACCTAACCAAACTAGAGACATGGTCGGTGAAGTGGCAGCTAGGATTCATTGCAAACAAGTGTAAGGTGATGCACTTCGGGCCTAAGAACCAGAAGAGGGACTATTGGTTGGGGGGGGTGAGGTTGGGGATCACAGAGGAGGGGAAGGACCTAGGAGTGTTGGTAACTGGGAGCATGTACAACTCAGCCCAGTGTAGGAGAGAGCAGCAGCGAAGGCAAACGGGATGCTGGGGTGCATC
Organism: Neoceratodus forsteri; assembly: GCA_016271365.2. Taxonomy (NCBI): domain Eukaryota; kingdom Metazoa; phylum Chordata; order Ceratodontiformes; family Ceratodontidae; genus Neoceratodus; species Neoceratodus forsteri. The sequence continues at coordinate 796,003,950 of CM057459.1, read as the reverse complement.
GTAAGGGGGTTCTCATCCAGACACAGGGATGTGCTCCCATCTCTCTACATATCATTGGTCAGACCGCACCTGGAGTACTGAGTGCAATACTGGAGGCCATACCTGAGGAGAGAGATAAAGTTACTGGAGGGGATGCAATGGGAGGGCAACAAAAATGTTAAAGGGGATGGAAAAAAAGGAATAGAAAGTTAGGCTGAACGAGCTGAACATGTACACACTGGAGGAGAAGAGGGATAGTGGGATATGATTGAAGAGTTTAACTACCTGAGGGGGGTAAATAAACCTAGCACCAAAGGGATGTTTAAACTGAGGAGTGGAGGAGAGACAAAGGGGCATGGACTAAGGTTGGAAAGGGGACGCTTTAAGAGGGAAATGAGGAGGCACTACTTCACTGAGAGGGTGGTGTCTAGTTGGAATGCGCTGCCAGTGGTGGTGGTAACATGTAGGACAGTCAATAGCTTTCAGAAGGACTGGAATAATGCAAGAGAAAGAGTCAGGGGGACAGGGGCAGCGGCAGGGACAAGTGGGTGAGGAACTGAGGGGGAGGAGGCTGGGGCAGCTGCAATCGAGGGTGCTAGCTGCACACTCAGGCAGATTTAGATAGACCGATTGGTCTGTTCTGCTGGCAGCTTCTTATGTTCGTATGTATGTTCATAGGTAAAATCACAGTGACTGTTCATGAGCAGAGGTCCTAAAATGCCTATGTTGAAAATTTGGTGACAAACATCCATAAAATAACTGTGTTACAAGCATGCATTGTGCAGTTTCCATGCACCCTCATAACTTCCCAGATTTGTAGTACTTTCACTCCAGATTTTCAACATTGGCATTTTTTCAGACCTTCTTATGAACAGTACAGCTGTAATTTTTTACATCCTGCCCGAAATATGTGTTTACACATCTGGCACAGAATTGCACGGTTGCTGTGGGAAATCAATGTTCGGGACAGATTAAGAAAATCATACTGACAGTGTTCATGAGCAGAGGTCGCAAAATGCCTATGTTGAAAATCTGATGAAATAATTCCACTAAATGGCTGTGTTACACGCATGTGTTGCACAGTTTCCATGTACACTTGGTAGTTCTAGCATTTTTAATATTTTCACTACCGATTTTCAACATTGCCATCTCTTCACACCTCCCTATAAATGGTGCAGCTGTCATTCTTCACATCCTGCCTGATATTTCACTGCCATTCCTACTCTGCATCTGTCTAGCTCCCGCATATCCAACGCTAATACCAGCAAGCAAGCATTTGGCATTGACATCCTGCCTGATCTGTGTTTTCGTACATCTGGCTCTGTGTTAATTCTCTAGTAAGGGTTAAAGCAACTAAAGTAGGGAAATGTGGCATTAGGGTTTCCAACCCTAACACCCCACCCCCAACCCTGCACACACAACAGGCATCAGGGTATGTCTTGGGGTCATCAGCTCTAACACTCATCCCATTCCATAAGTAAATAAGCTAAGATGGGTACAGTATGGGAGAATGGGGTGCGTGAGAGCTGATGATAAAACACACCGCCTGCTGGTGTGTGCAGGTGGAGTGAGGTATTAGAGTGTGACGAATGCCAAATTCTACTTTTTTGATTTAACCCTAAATAGAGCATTAACACAGTTTTTTACTATTTATTTCCTTACTTTTTGAGATAGTGTAATCGTATCCTTATTTGCCTGTGGGGGCGCAGGCCCTGTACTTCTATTTATAAGACAATAGTGACCAAACTGTCAGAATAGCCACTGTATTACCCCACCTCATGTACCTAGTACAGAACATTTTTGAACCCCCACCAAAAAGTTATTCTGCGCAACTGCAACACCATTAACCACCAGAGGTGAAAAAACATATTTTGGGCAAGATTTTGAAAATGACAGCTGTGACATACATGAGGTGGGGTAATAAGAAGGCTATGTTAAAAATATGGGCTCAAAATTGCATTAAATGATCATAACTTTGGCATTTCTTTTCATATTTTGACCCAAAATTTTCAACATAGTCTTCTTATGACCTCACCTCATAAACCCCGTAGGTGAAAATTTTTAAATCCATTCCAAAACACCATTCTGCACCACATGTGCAAAAACATGTTTCAGACAGGATGTGAAAAATGACAGCTGTACTGGTCATGGGGTGGTGTCAAAAAATGGCTATGTTGAAAACTTGGTGTCAAAATATTAAAAATTCCCAAAGTTTTGTGGCTGAGTAGAACAATTTCAATGAAAGCTCATAACTCATGTAGTTTTCGGAATTTTTTCACCAAATTTTCAACATGGCCTTTTTGGGAACCCACCTCATGAACACTCGTGATAAAGTTTCATTATTCAGTCCCAAAAAGTGATTTCATGCAGCAACCACGAAATCACCTTCCGGGCCCGATAAACAAAATGACAGTGCCACTGTTCATGAGGTGGAGTCCCAAAAAGGCCATGTTGAAAATTTGGTGAAACAATTCTTAAAAATGGCAGTTATGAACAAAAAATTCAAAACGCCACTGAAATACATTATGTGGCATTTACCTTGATTCCTCAGTTCACGGTTTGGCTTTGAAGAGTGCAAACGTGTCTCAGTCCACAGAAACTGACACCGTACAACATCCAGTGGTAAGTATAGGGTAAGGGGGGTGTGGGGTGTTGGGCACTCAGTGGGAGGGTTGGGATGGGGTAGGGGGACACCGGGGATCACGAGGGACCATTTTCTTCTTTTCAGGTGTTAAGAAAAAAAGATGTCGGGGACTGTTTCCTTTTTTACAGGCTTACAGTACATAAATATTTTGGGACGCTAGGGGTGGGCTCCCCAGTGTCCCACACTGCTTGGGTGGGGGGTGGCTAACAATATAAGAATAAGGGGGATGGCGAATGGAGGGTGGGGGTGCCACTAGACACCAGGTAGTGTAATTAAAATTAGTGGATGGCAATCGGAGGGTGGCAGGTGTCACTAGACATTAGGGAATAATCGTTTTTTATGTGGACAGCGATTGGCAGGTGGGTGGTGCCACTAGACACCAGGGAAAAGGGCAGCTCACAGCCAGCACTGCAGCCAGCAGCACATCTTCAGCTGTGGCTGCAGAAGTCAAGAAATTCCCAGTGTTCTCATACAGAGAACGCCGGGGAAGTGCTCCTTTGGTTAAGCTGGGCACCTGGGATTTTGGGTGCCCAGAAAAGGTATTTGTCAGCAGTATTTAAAGAAATAAATATCAGAATCTAGCTAACTGAATCCTATTAAGCTAGGTTCTGATGGTTGTTTATTACAGTCCCAGCATTTTTATTTAATCTCAAGCTATTCAGTTTTTGCAAATAATCGACAAGATGGCAGTTGGCATGGCACAAACAAAATGTTTGGTGCCGTGCCAAACAAGTGGCATAAAAGCAAAGCATGCATTTGTGGCATCAAAATTTTACTTTCACCACAAAAAGTTATCTCAAAACCTCTACTGTACATGCACAAGTCAGAAAACACTAAAATTTAAAGCTTTATAACTCTGGAAACCTTTGATATTTTTTTTTACCAGATCTGTCAAACGCACTACCTTGGGACATGACACGTGTCCCCTGCAAGTTTGTGGCAGCAGTTCCTTTCCATGTAGGCTGTAGGAGGGAGCAAAAAAAAATGTTAAGTATAGGAAAACAATTGCTTTCTTCTAAAAATGATACATGCAGATCTCAGAAACCACACAAGTTGCCATCACAAAAATTTCCACACATCAAGACTTTACCTCCTAGACAACATATACAAAATGTCAGCTCATTATGTCTAAGAGAGCCAAATATATTAATCTGCAAAATTTGAGGTTTAACATTAAACAGGCTACTCAACCCTAACTATAGGGGTGCTATCGTGCCCCAATAATTAATATATATATATATATATGGATAGAAAAAAGAGAGAAAGGGAGAGTGTGTAAAGGATGAGGAAGTGTGTGATATGAGAATTTAATGCACACCCATGGTGTGGGATGCTACATAAACCCCGATGCATAAAGCATCCCACATTGTCCTGTAGCTGGGTGAAGGGTGTTAATTGTCTGGCCTCTGACCTCAGCTACGTGATAACTGGAGGTGGGGCTTAGTCACAGTTAAAGCAGCAAACAGAAGTTCATCTTCTCAGAAGAAGCCAGAAGGTGAAGGAAGGAAACATATTCAATTCAGTGCTTCAGAGTAACTGGTAACTGGTATTTTTCTTTTAAACTTAGATTGTAGGCTTGTAGTGACACTATACTTTCTTTCTGTGTTGTCTTTACTTATAATTGTTTTTGGGCTGTTGAAAATTTAAAAAATAGTGGTGGTGTAATTCTGTGCTGTCTTTAATTGCTGCAAATTTTCCCCCCAACCCCTTCCCCAACTCTTAATTATATGTCCTGATAAATCTGATTGACAGGAGCTAAACACAGGGTATAGTAAGAGGTGTGAAGTAGGAGGGGCATAAGGGGGAAGAAGACCACCCTCAGCACGACAAGTGTTTTGACTCATTTATTTATTTATTGGTTTCTTTTTCCTTAAAAAAATATATATCTGAGGATCAGTTACAGGATTTTTAGTACTGTAAATAAATAAAAAGAGAACTAAGAGAGCTTCAGTAGCAGATAAGTAGTGGAATTGCAGTATAATGTGGGGAGTGGTGCAATGCAGTGGCTGTGGGGCAGCCATATTCAGGCAGACCTTCTGGACACTGAGGTGCTGCCCTATCTGCATGCATCTCTCGGGACTGCGGGATGAGGTAGCCAGACTCAGAGCAGAAGTAAACTGGGTCAGGAGTACCATCACCCTGTCCAGGAACCACTCAGTCCAATGCAGCTGCCTCAAGGATGCCGAGAGACGAGGAGCACTTGGATGACAGTGGGCTCAGGGAGGGTTAGAGCAGTCAGGCAGAGGCACATCCCAGATCCAATTCCTCTCAAGAACTCATATGCCACACTGGCAAATGAGGACAACCAAATAGAGGTACCCAGGGAAGTGGAAGGAAAGGATGTGGAGGTTAGGCAAGGAGGTGACCTCAGTGGGAAAGCAGTGGACCCCAGAGGAGGAGAGCGAATCCTGGTGGGGACTCCATCATAAGAGGGATCCAGCTAGGAACACAGGAGGGGAGGACAGGGGGTGAGGTGCCTACCAGGTGCCGGCATGGAGGGATGGAAGGAAGATACTGTGGGATCACTGGGAAGGCAAGACAGGAGGGTGAGCTGGATGTCATTATCCACCTAGGTACTAATGACTTGGCAAATGGGGAGCCAAAGGAAGTTCAGGAAGAGTTTAGGAAACTGGGAGGGTCTCAAGCAAGTAGCTACTTCTGTCACTTTCTCAGAAGTACTACCTGTGAGCAAGGAGAGCATAGAGTGCATGCACCAGGAACTTTAACTCATGGTTGAAGAACTGGTGCTGTGAGGAAGGGTTTGGATTCATTGGTGACTGGGGACCCATCTGGAGGATGGAGGTTTATTCAAGCCTGACGGCCTGCATCCATCCTGAGGGAATCCAAGCACTCAATGATAAGTTTAAATGCTACATTGACAAGCATTTAAACTAGCAAAGGGGGTGGCAGGCCAGCAAGGACGGTGACCTACTTGCTCACCCCCACAGCTAGTAATGGAACCAGTGAACCAGAGGAGTGGCTATCTCTGCAAAGCAGTGTGCAAAAGATGGAGATTAGTGTCCAAAAGGTGGATAAGCAGAAAAGGGCAAAATTCAGCAGAAGGGCAGACAGCAAGGAGAACCAGGGATAAATGACAACCAAGGAAGGGGCTGGAGTAGAACAGTGAAGCAGTCTAGGAGGTCAAATCATGGAAAGCCATGTGTCAAATGCCAGGAGCCTTAGCAACAAGATGGAAGATCTGGAGGCTGTCATGGTACAGTCAGACCTGGACATTGTGGCCATCACTGAAACCTGGTGTAATGATAACCATGACTGGGAGATGGCCATACCTGGCTACAACATATTCAGAAGAGACAGAGCAGGCAGGAAGGGAGGAGGAGTGGCACTGTATGTGAAAAATGACATAAGGCCACACAGATCCAGGAGGAACAAAATGGGGAGAGATACTGTGGGTTAAGCTGGAAAGGAAAATGGGGCCAGCCATCCGCACAGGTGTGGTCTATAGACCACCAGCCCAGGAGGAAGAAACAGATAGGAGTTGATGCTAGCCATCCAAAGAATGGCAGACAAGGGTGAGGTAGTACTGGTTGGAGACTTCAATATACCAGACGTGGACTGGAGCATCCCAGCAGCAGCATCAACTAGGAGCAGATTTATCCTGGACTCCCTTCAGGGTGCCTTCCTCAAGCAACTGGTCATGGAACCAACTCGGCAGAAGGCAATACTGGACCTTGTGCTCACAAACAGGGACAGTGTAATGGGGTAACAGTGGGGAGCACCTGGGTAACAGTGACCACCAGTCATTGTGGTTTGAAATCACAGAAAGAGCAGAACCAAACCACACAAAACACGTATCCTGGATTTTAGGGGGCAGACTTTGGGAAAATGGGAGATGCTTGAAAGAGGCATTAAGGGAATGGGACAGGAATCAGGGATTGAGGAACAGTGGGCAGTATTTAAAATGGGGATTATAAGAACAACAGAATTATGCATTAAGCAGGTTAGCAAGAGGAAAAGAAAGAGACCATTATGGTTTTCAAAGAGGTAGCAAAAGAAAGTGAGCCAAAAGATTGCATTCAGGCAATACAAAAGACACAGGCAGAAGGGATAGGGAGAAGTACCAGGAGAAACAAAGAGGCAGGGAAGTCAGTAAGGAAGCCAAAGCTCAGACAGAAGAACACATTGCAAAATCAGTGGTTAAAGGGACAAAACCTTTTACAGGTACATAAGTGAAAAAAGAAGGACAAAGGGAGGGATAGTGAGACTGAAGGGGGAGGATGGGAGCGCGTGGAGGATGACAACAGTAAAGCTGACATATTGAACAGGTATTTCTGCTCAGTCTTTACTAAGGAAGAGGAGGGTAATGGGTCTGAAGGGAGTACAAGGGGTGAGAATGGTGCAGAAATGGACACAAGTCCTTTACCACGAAAGGGTCCTGAAGGAACTGGAAGTAATAAGAGCTGATAAAGCAATGGGGCCAGATGGGTGCACCCCAGGGTCATAAAGAACTAAGAGAGGTGGTGGCTGAACCTCTGGCTATCCTGTTCAGCCAATCACTGGAAACAGGAGGTACCCAAAGACTGGAGGACAGCAGATGTAGTCCCCTATACAAAAGTGGGAACAAAGAGGAAGCAGGGAACTACAGACCAGTCAGCCTCACCTCGGTAGTGGGAAGATCATGGAAGCACTACTGAAGGAGAGATTGGTGGAACATCTGGTTGTCAATGGACTACAGGACCCAAGGCAGCATGGTTTCACCAGGGAGGTCATGTCAGACCAACCTCATTGAATTTTGACTGGGTGACTAGGGAGGTGGATCAGGGAGGGCAGTGGACATGGCCTATCTGGACTTCAGCAAGGCCTTTGACACTGTGCCACATAGAAGACTATTACACAAACTGGGGAATATGGGTGTGGGCAGGACAGTAGTGTGGTGGGTAGGTAACTGGCTGGGTGGCAGGACACAGAGGGTGGTGGTAAATGGCTGTCACTCCACAGGGGAAGTGTGACCAGTGGGGTACCACAGGGATCAGTGCTGGGACGGTCCTATTCAACATCTTCATCAGTGACATTGCACAGGATCTAGAAGGCAGAATTTCACTGTTCGCTGATGACACAAAGCTCTGTAACAGAGTAGACACACCAGAGGGTGTAGACAGAATGAGAAGGGACCTGCAGAAACTTGAAGAATGGTCAAGGGTTTGGCAGTTGAAATTCAATGCAAAGAGTGCAAGATAATGCATATGGGGCACAAAACCCTGGCACAATATATCAGTTGGGGTGAGGATATAGCATGCACCAAGCAGGAAAGGGACCTTGGGGTTGTCATCTCTGATGACCTCAAGGTAGGAAACAGTGTGACAAGGCATCAGGTAAAGCAAATAGGATGCTGGGATGTATAGGCAGGGGCATCACCAGCAGGAAAAGGGAGGTCATAATTCCGCTATACAAGACACTAGTGAGGCCCCACCTGGAGTACAGTGTACAGTTCTGGAGACCATACCTACGTAAGGACATAGACAGGGTAGAGAAGGTTCAGAGGAGGGCAACAAAGATTGTGCATGGGTTGCATCACAAGTCCTATGAAGACAGGTTGAAGGAACTGAACATGTACTCCCTGGAGAGAGGAGGGAGGAGAGGGATATGATAGAGACATACAAGTATCTTACAGGGAGGAACAGGGTGCAGGAAAACACTATTTTAGCGAAAAAGATGTTTCAGGACTAGAGGCATGGGATGAAGTTGGAGGGAGGACGATTCAGAGGAAACATGAAAAGAATTTCTTCACAGAACAGGTGATGGACAAGTGGAACACCCTGCCAGAGGAAGTGGTGGGAGCTGAAACAATCACGGGATTTAAGAATGCATGGGATAGACATAAAGGAATTCTAGAGGTCAGGGGTAAGGGGAAATAGACTTCTAGGAAAACAAACTGAACTTGCAGGCTCAAATGGGCAGACTAGGTGGGCCATAGGCCCTTATCTGCCGACACTGTCTATGTATCTATGTATTGAGGGTATGCATTAAATTCAAGTTTGAGACACTCCCCCATCTTTTATTTTATATAATATCTGGTGACCAATTTTTTTCCAGCTTGAGTCCTCAGAAAGCAATTCAGAGAGACAGAGAGAGAGAGAGAGGGAGGGAGACACACACACACACACGCACGGGATCGTGAGCACACACCGCACGGACCTGTTCCTGCTCACAGTCTGTATAGCTGACGATGGGAACTGCAGGATCGACCAGATATGTGTTGTTTGTTTTAACTTAAAGGCAGGATCAGCCAGATAGACAAAGAAAACTGTTTTCAGAAGGCAAGGAGTGTTGTTTTGGGAGATCCTCACTAACAGACATTTGGAGCCACCATGTTTGAAGATGTGTTCTGCCTGCCCACACAGTTAAGGAGAACCAATGAGGGAGCACTCAGTTTTGATAGACAGAGCATGTGTTCATCATAATAATATGGTGAATATCAACTCGCTAATGTTAAGAAAAAAATGGTTGCCAGTTATTACTATATATATATATATATATATATATATATATATATATATATATATATATATATATATAGATATGTGTGGGTGTGTGTGTGTGTGCATGTATGTGTATTCATTGCAAAAAAAACGTCATTAATGCATCAGTTAAGGTTGTTACTAAAGCAAAAAGAGCAGGGAAATGTGGTGTTAGGCTTTCCAAAATCCTAACACTCCCCCCCTCACCCTGCAGACACTGACAAGCGTCAGGATGTGCCTTGGTGCCATCAACCATAATGCTCACCCCATTTCATAAGTAAATAAGCTGAGATGGGTACAGTATAGGACAATGGGGATGAGCGTCAGGGCTGACAACCCCGAGGCAAACCCCTAACACCTCTCAGTGTATGTAGGGTGCAGGTGAAGTATTAGGGTTGGAAACTATAACACCACATTTCCCTGCTTTTGTTGCTTTAGTAACAACCCTGATGCATTAACAATTTTTTTGCAATGAATTTCCTTACTTTTTCAGATAGTATAATCATATCCTTATTTGTCTGTGACCATCCCTCCATAAATGTGTATATGTATGTAACCATGGAAACACAGGGCTCTCGGGGCCCTGCACTTCCATTCACAGGACAACAGTGTCCAAACTGTCAGCACAGCCATCTTATTACCCCAACTCATGTACCCCGGTACTGAACATTTTTGAATCCACACCAAAACGTAATTCTGCGTAACTGCAATTCCATTCCATGCCCCAGGTGTGAAAATACATTTATGGCAGGATTTGAAAAATGACAGCTGTGACATACATGAGGTCAGGTAATAAGAAGACTATGCTGAAAATCTGGGGTCATTATATTTAACATTTCCGAAGTTACTGTACGAGCGGGCATACCAAAATTGCAATGAATGCTCATAACTTTGCCATTTTTTCATATTTTGACCCCAAATTTTAAACACAGTCTTCTTATGACCCCACCTCATAAACATCATGGGTGAAAATTTTCAACTCCATGCCAAAATGTCATTCCATGCCACAGGTGTGAAAACACATTTTGAACAGGATGTGAAAAATGACAGCTATACTGTTCATGAGGTGGTGTGAAAAAATGGCAATGTTGAAAATTTGGACTCAAAATATTGAAAATTACCAAAGTTGCATACATGCGTAGAAATATTTCAACAAACGCTCATAACTCTGCCATTTTTAGGAATTTTTTCACCAAATTTTCAATATGGCGTTTTTGGGACCCATCTCGGGAACACTGGTGGTGAAATTTTGTTATTCGGTCCTGAAAAGTGATTTCACGCAGTGACTACAAAATCACCTTTCAGGCCCGATTAACGAAATGACAGTTGCATTATTCATGAGGTGGGGTCCCAAAAAGCCCATGTTGAAAATTTGGTGAAACAAATTCCTAAAAGTCTCAAAGTTATGAACATACAGTAAGTTCAAAACGCCATTGAAATACATTATACGGCACTTACCTTGATTCCTCAGTTCACGGTTCGGCTTTTTTTTTGGTATTGTTTCTTCCTGGATCACCTACCATCTGAAGTCCCCCCTGTGCCGACCGGGTATGAGACCCAATCCCCTTCAGCACTTATGATTCACCCCTCGTAGGTGGGGAGACTCTGAACCGACAAGACTGGAGCCAGTTCGGGGGAGGTGCTCTCCTGGCGACACTACGAGTGGACAATCATCATCCATGGTGAGGACTCCCATTTTTCTATTTTTCTCCCCTGTGCGGAGTGGGGCATGCAGTGATGCCAGTGGAGGGATCACACATGTGTCCACATGCACTCCTCCAGGCGTCTTCCCCATCTCCACCCCTCTTCTGCAGTGTCGGCACACTGCCCCCCAGTCTCCACTCGGGGTCAGCAGAGCGCCGACCACTGGCATACCCCTCCTTGGAGAATGAGAGCAGTCCCTCGGATGCTCAATCCTTCTCCAATCCTGACAACCCCAAGCAGCCCGTGCTCGTTCCCGAACATTAGTCGCTGGCATAGCGCGGTAAGACGTCCGGTGCCTCAGCCCTCAGTGCCACCAGGCCGGCTCTCACAGTTCAGCTTTGAAGAGTGCAGACATGTCTCAGTCCACAGAAGATGACAGCCTATGACCTCTGAAGATAAGTATAGGGTAAGGGTGGTGGGGTGCTGGATGCTCAGTGGGAGGGTTGGGATGGGGGATAGTGAGGATGACAAGGGACCATTTTCTTTTTTTCAGGTTAAAAAAAGACATTGGGGAAATGTTTCCTTTTTATGTGTACTACTATACTAATATTTAGAGACACTGGGAGTGGGCTCCCGAGTGTCCCACACTGCTGCAAGAGGGAGGGAGCTTTTAATGCTGGCACAAGGATCAGGCCCCCTGATGTAGGCAAATATTAACAGAATGGGCTGTGGGGGGCATCTGACACTGGGGGTGGGCATACAGGTGTCAGATTATATAAAGAAATGAAAAAAATAAAAAAAAAGAAATATTTGGGGACACGGGGTGGTCCTCCCAGTGTCCCACACTGCTGTGTTGAGTTGTAATGCTGACACGAAAGATTGGGCCCCTGATGTTGGCAAATAATACAAGGGACTGTGGAGGGGACATCTGACACCAGAGGTGGTTGGGCATCCAAGTGTCAGATCAAATAAATAAATAAAGTATGGGAATCGAAGGGTGGGGGGTGCCATTAGACACCAGGGAAATATATGGGGGGGTGCCACTAAAGACAGTGATCAGCAGATGGGGGTGCCACTAGACACCAGGGAAAAGGGTGGCTCAAAGCTTAAACTGCAGCTGGCAGCAGGAGTTCCAGCTGCAGCTGCAGATGTCAAGAAAATCCTACTGTTCTCATACAGAGAACACCGGAAACGTGGTCCTCTCACTAAGCTCGGCACCCAGAACTGTGGGTGCTCAGAAAAGGTGTTTCTTGCCAAAATTAAAACAAACAAACAGCCGACCCATCAGCTCAGTGGTTGGATTTCCGTCTGCGACGCCAACGACCCAAGTTCAGGAACAGACTTAGGTCGCTGGAGGCCTGGCCAGGAGGAGAAGGATGAAGCATCCACTGACAGCTCTCTTTCTCTGGGGAAGGGTGGGGATGCGGCTCAGCATCTGCTGACCCCTGGCAGAGGCCAGGGGCACAACATGACATCTGACCCTAGACATCTGGGGAGTGACAGACGTCGTTGCTTGTCTTGACGTCAGTGGCACATCGCTCCCCTGGGGAGGAAAAATGGAAAATTAGCACCCTGGCCGATCAGGTGACAGCCACCCTGGATCCTCATGTCTGGGCTCCCGGACCTCCATCAGCCACCTCAGCAGCACTCAGGGTCATGGAAAATACGTCCAAAAGGCTTATCCCCTACGCAGGTAAGGGACCCACCCAATGAAGGGATACATCGGGCATACCTGGGCAGGCTGTGATGTGGGGTGGTGGGGTCAGGAGTAGCCAGGATGGGGTAGTCCATGTGGGACCCAAAGGAGTGATCAGCTGGGGTGTGGGGGGGGTGGAAAAACAGATAATCCAAAAAAAGAAACCCATCAGAATGTAGCTAAACAGGCCACATTTAGCTAGGTTCTGATGTATGTTTTTTAAAATCCTTTCATTTTTAAGTGTTTTTTTTTATTTCTTTCCTCTCGCAAACTGAAAAAAAGATGTTGGACACAAGACAGCTCTGTGAAAAATATACTAGGCTCCCTGCGACACTATGTGACACTGTCTGTGAAAATACAACAGCTCGTCCAAAATTAAAATTATTTTCATGCGGAATATCTAACTTTTCCCATAGGAAATGATGGGAAATTTTAAAATGTAATAACTTAGGAACAGATTAGTAATTTTCCACCAAACCTTCAAAAGACACATCTGTGAGGCAAAGGACCACAACCTAAAACAGTTTCTGAGATACAGGTGGACAAAGAAACAGCAAAAAATATGTAAATTTAGGGATGTTTTACACTCTGTATCTCAGAAACCACATAGCAGATTCACACACAATTTGCCACATCAACAGAACTACCTAAAGAGATTATGTATGCAAAATTTCATGTGACTGTTAAATGGTTGCGAAGTTATTAAGATTCAGAAATTTGGCTTTAACGAGGAAGTGAGCACTCAACCATAACTATAGTGTCGCTACCGGGCCACTATAAAGATGCAATAAACTGCGTTAATGCTCCAGTTAGGGTCAAAGTGACAAAAGTTTGGAAATGAGGTGTTAGGGTTTCCCTTACACCCCACCCTCCCAAAACAGGCAGGAGAGCAGGTGTGGGGTGTGCCTTGGGCTTCACAATCCCAACGCTCACTCCACTCCATCTGTAAATAAAGTCAGATGTGTAGACTTTATGAAAATGGGGGATGGTGATCGGAGGGTGGTGAGGTTTCACTTGACACCAGGAATCACATAAAAAATAACAGGGATGGCGATCAGAAGGGGGTGCCACTAGACACTGGGGGTTAGGTACTAAATCCCATGATAAACTACCTTTTAAAAGACGTATAAAGATCGAACTGCTCTGTTACCGACTCAGTTGTAATCCCGACTGACAAAATGCAGTTATGCTGCCGAAAATGGTTAGCAATTACCTTTGAAGATTTCCTTGCATTTACTTAACATTGCATAGAAAGGTTCCTTATTCCAAAAACCCATCACTGTTTCCTCTCATCAGTTCTGAAGTTGCTTCTTTTGATTTGGAGGCAGTGACTTCCAGTACCTGCAGTGCTTGGTTTCAATTCCGTTCTGCAGAACTTATCTCTGTCACTGAAATGTAGGACACTGAGCCGATGCCCATTTCAAGGTGTGAGTGACTAGGTAGCACAGAGAAGTGAAGTGATTTGCTCACGACCACACAGTATGCAAAAATAAGTTGTGGGTTTGCAACCTAGGTCTGTGGGACAGTTGGGAGATGCAGTATACAGGCACTCACTGATGAGTCTAGCGCTAAATTACAGATTCTTGCGTTGTGCGGGGAAAACAGCTGTCATGTTTCTAGACAGGAAAATAGAGCACCAACAGAAATAATATAATTGACAGAAAAGAGACATAGACAGGCCCAGCATACTGATGTTATTATTTAATTAATGTGTTAATGGTGACCAAAAGTGTGGGGGGGAGGGGAAATCCTTAATTATAAGCCAATAGAACCTCAAAAGAAGGGATTTCGATTTTCTGTCTACTGTTTTTCTGTGTTGTTTTTTTCTGGATTTCAAGATGTCTGTATTTATTTTTCGGGATTTCAGCAGGCGGAATTTTTTGGGGCAGAATTTAGAATGGATCCCACACCGGGAATCACATAAAAATAACGGGGATGGAAATCAGAGGGTGGGGGTGCCACTAGACACCAGGAATCACATAAAAAATAATGGAGATGGAAATCATTGGAGGGTGGGGGTGCCACTAGACACCAGGGATCACATAAAAAATAACGAGCATGGCAATCAGAGGGTGGCTGTGCCACTAGACACCAGGGAAATTGGGAACAGTGCTCGGAGGGAGGGGGAAGAGACCGCTACACTATGGAAAACAATGTCATATGTAATCGGTGACCAGGGAGGAGGGGAAGGACCATTATACCTACGTTTGCTTTAGTTCAAATAGATTGTACTGATAGACTGACAGATAGATTGTACTGGGAAAGGGATATGTATTTTGGGTGTTTAAAAAATGCTTCTTGGATAAGGGTTATATTTTGGGTGTTTAAACAGGGCTGTTTGTTTAGGGCTGTGTTCTGGAGTTCACTTCTGTGCCAGTTGAGAGACAGGAAACTGCAGAGCTAGACTTGGTGGAGGGGCAGAAGATTAGCCAGAGCCATTTTATACTGATTCAGTTTGCAGCTGGAAACTGAAGAAGTAGGAACTACAGGAATGTGTTTGCTCCTGCCTGAGGAAAGAGGATGAGGTGTGCAGTTGTGTAAGAGGCTGATTGACTCGCACAGGAATGGCAGTGGGCCCTTATCCCACGCTCCCTCCCCCAGCTTGTCCACACTTATTGGGGCGGTGCCGCATTGGGATTGGTGGAAAGTGCTACCAGGTGCATCCGCTAACGTGCCCTAACAGAGGGGATTGTTCTTTGTAATGTTATAGAGTGATATGTAGCTCAGGTTAAAGAGATAAAAAGTTAAAAACTTATAGATAGTACTGTGTTTTGTACTTAGGTGTAGCACCTCAAGCTGTATTTTGCTGGGAAATGTATGGATGGCATGGTGTCATAATTAGTAGTGTTTTATGCTTCTCTGCTACTGGAGTTGGTATTGTATTTTTAAGTAGGGACTGGGCTGGTTAGAAATGTATAGATACAACTGTATTTTGTAGTTAGTGCTAGTATCAGGGGTAGGACAGTGGTCTGTAATGGATGTGGTGTGGCAGTTTGGATTAGCATATTGTGGAGGCTAGGAGGGTGTCCAATCTGTATCCGGTCGAGGAGGTTGGAGGAGGAAGTGCTGTGGCTTGGTAGAGAGCTGGAGAGGATGACAGGAGGGATAAGGGCCCTGGAGGCAGGAGGGTCACATCCAGGAAATAACATGAGGACACTGCAGGGGAGGAACAGTGGCTAACAACATACAATCCAAAGATACTAGCGTACCCCCCCCACATAGCATAGCATAACATTTAAACTTTCCACTGCCAAAGTTGGCTATATTTACTTCAAGCTCCATGTGAGGAGAGGGTCCTCTTAGTTTCAGACTGGAATTCCAATTTGAATAAGCTAAATCACCAACGTCAAGGTGGGGCCCTTCAATTTAGTCCCGAACTTTCTAGTGCCTTTCTAGTTTAAATGTTATGCTATGCTATGTGAGTGGGGGGGGGTGGTGTGCGCTAGTATCTTTGGATTGTATGTTGTTTGCCACAACCTAGCAGCACCCCTTAGAAGAAATGTGAATTTCAGTGTGGAGTAACATAAAAGGTTTGAGCATGCTATTTTTGGATTTATTTGAGGAACAGTGGCTCAAGGGAAATGATGGGGAGGGAGTGCAGGAGTGGAACAAACAAGGGGCCTAGCATCAGTGTGAAGGCTAGTATTCAGGGGAGGGAGCAGAGGCACAGCCAGGCAGGATGGGCAGAAATAGGTTTGATGAGCTGGCAACACTGGTGGAGGAGGAGAGAGAGAGGGAGTGATCTCCAGGGGACAGCAGAAGAGGGAGGAAGAGGGAAACCCACAAGGGGCAGGAGTCAGTCAGAAGAGGGTGACAGGGGTTAAGGGGACAGAAGCATTGCTGACTGGGTGGATGACAGGGGTGGAGTAGAGGAGGGGGAGCCAGGGTGGAGGGAAGGGATGTGGGGGATAGGGAGGGAGCAGTGAAGGGGGCAGGGGACAGGATGGGAGAGACAGAGCAGACAGCAGTAGGGAGGAAGGGTGGAGTTAGTGAGCTGGCATGCTCTAAGAGTGGATACCCTGGAAAGGGGTGGGGGCAGGGACAAGGAATGAGGAAGGGGGTGTACTAGTGCTTGGTGATTCCATACTTAAAGGGATCAGATGGGGTGGCAGGGGGGAGAGGCATAGTAGAATATGGGTGGAGACTATACCTGGGCTAATGGCAGACAGGGCGGGGCAGGTGGTTCTTAAGTGCACAAGGAGGGGCAGAAGGAAACCACATGTAGTGGTGCATGTGGGCACTAATGACCTGGCAGGGGAGATGGTGGAAGTAGTGAGGAGGAAGTTTGAGGAATTAGGAGGGCTATGTGTTGAAGTGTGGGAATCAGTGGCCTTTTCAGAGGTGCTCCCGGTACCCTATGCAAGTACGGGAAAAAAAGGGAGGATTGGAGAGGTCAACAAATGGCTGGTGGAATGGTGTCAAGGGGTATGGGGTGGTGGGGGACTGGGGCAGTACCTGGAAAAATAAGGATCTATATGCAGGGGATTGGCTGCACCTGAGCAGGGAGGGGAAAGGGGTATTAAAGCAGAGGTTGGAGAATTTTATGGCATCAGGATAGATTTAAACTAGGTGGGGGTGACAGGAGGACACCCTGGTAGGCAGGGATCCCAGAGGGGAAATAAACATGCCTACCCCAAGCTATCAGAGGTATTTGAGGTGGGGACACAAGAGAGATTGGGTGGGAACCAAGGTGGGGGAGAAAAACACAGGTTAGAGGGTGGTTCTGCTGAATGCAAGAAACTTAGGTAACAAATCAACCAAACTACAGGCTCTCTTGGTTGTGGGGAGGGTGGACATTGTGGCCATCATGGAGACATGGACCACCCAGAACCAGGACTATGATATGACAATCCCAGGGTGCAGGATATTCAGAAAGGATAGGACTAGGGGGAAGGGGGGGTGTGGTGATCTACGTGAGGGAGGGGATAAGGTGTATGAGAGAGGAGGGGGTAGAGGGAAGGACAGAGGCCCTGTGGATGCAGTTTCAAGATTCTAAAAGAAAGACACTGAGGGTGGGGGTAGTGTACAGGTCACCAGCTCAGGTGGATGATCTAGATAGGGAATTAGCTGAGCAGATTAGAAGAGTCTGTAGGAAGGGGGACACCATTGTGGTGGGGGACTTCAACCTCCCTGGGGTGGACTGGAACACCCCAACCACCATGTGTGCAAAGGAGCAGAGATTACTAGATGCATTTCAGGACTGCTTTGTGGTGTAATTGGTCCGTGGACCTACTAGGGAGGGTAGGACTCTGGACCTGGTATTAATAAATGGGGAGGCTGTAAGGGATCTAGGAGTGGAGGACCCCCTGGCTGGGAGCAACCATCATACAGTGTGGTTCACACTCAACGTGGGAAGGGTAACAGGAGGAACAGGTACCAGGGTGATCAATTTTAAGGGAATGGACTTTAAAAGGATGGGGGAAATTTTGGTTGAGCATCTGATGGGAATTCAGACATGCATGAGTGCCAGCCAAAAATGGAATATCATTAAGAAAGGGCTGGCAGAGGCTACTGAGACCTGCACTAGGACACGGAGCAAGAAGGAGAGAGCAAAAAAGCCAAGCTGGCTGACTTGGGAAGTAATGGAAGGGGTAAGGGCCAAGACAAAAGCATTCCAGAGGCTTACAAAATCAAGAGGGCAAGGGGACAAAGATGAGTACATGAAGAAGTCCAGGGAGGTTACCAGGCTAGTCAGAGTGGCCAAGGCTTCCAGAGAGCTGAGACTGGCACAGGGAATCAAGTACGGGGAAAAGGACTTCTTCAGATACATTGACAAGAGAAGAAGAAACAAAGACCAGATTGTGAGGATTAAGAAAGAAGGGGGTGGAAGTGGGAGGACCAGGTGAGGCACTGAATGAGTACTTCTGCTCTGTGTTCATGAATGAAAGGAAAGCATATACCCC
This sequence comes from Neoceratodus forsteri, assembly GCA_016271365.2. Taxonomy (NCBI): domain Eukaryota; kingdom Metazoa; phylum Chordata; order Ceratodontiformes; family Ceratodontidae; genus Neoceratodus; species Neoceratodus forsteri. The sequence continues at coordinate 795,985,605 of CM057459.1, read as the reverse complement.
ATGGGAAGGGTGGGGTGGGCGGAGGGTGGGGGCGACTGATATCAGAATCATGGAGGACAGGGTGTTAGAGGGACTAAGGGCACAGAGGGTGGACAAGGTGCCAGGGACAGATGGCATTCACCCTAGGGTACTTAGGCAATTAGTGGAGATCCTGGTGGGACCACAGGCAGACCTGTTCAGTACATCACTGGACAAAGGATGCGTGCCACAGGACTGGAGAATGGGCCATGTGGTGCCCATTCACAAAAGTGACCCGAAGGATGATCCAGGCAACTACAGACCAGTGAGCCTCACTTCAATTGTGGGGAAACTCATGGAGTCAGTCCTAAAAGAGAGACTGGTGACCTTTCTGGAAGACAATGGGCTCCAAGACGGCCATCAGCATGGTTTTGTATCAGGCAGCTCCGGCCAGAAAAACCCAGTCGAATACTATGACTGGGTTACCAGGGAACTGGACAGAGGCCATGCAGTGGACGTCCTATATTTGGACTTCAGCAAGGCCTTTGACTTGGTACCACATGGGAGGCTGTGGGGAAAACTGGAATACATTGGGGTGGGGACCAAAATGGTTAACTGGATCACAAACTGGCTGAAGGGTAAGCAGCAATTGGTGGTGGGAGGGACTCTCATCACCAAGGGACATTATGAGTGGGATGTCCTTGGGTTCAGTACTGGGACTGGTGCTGTTCGGGATATTCATAGCCAATATCTCAAACAGGATCCAGAGTAGGATCCATTTGTTCGCAGATGACACTAAGATCGGTGCAGTGGTAGATGACATAGAGGGGTGGAGGGGGCTGCAGGAAGATCTGACCAAACTACAGGAATGGTCGGAGACATGGCAATTAGGGTTCAACGCCAAGAAGTGCAAGGTACTGCACTTCGGAGCAAAGAACCAGGGAAGGAAATATCAGTTGGGAGGGGTACAGTTGGTAAACACAGTGGAGGAAAGAAATCTAGGGTATTAATAATGGAGAGTATGAACCGCTCAGCTCAGTGCAGGAAGGCGGCTACAAAGGCAAACAAGATGCTGGAGTGCATAGCAAGGGGAATCTCCTCCAGGCACAGAGCAGCGATCCTACCCCTGTATAGGTCACTGGTCAGGTTACACCTGGAATACTGAGTGCAGTACTGGCATCCATTCCTGAAGAGGGACATCAGATTGCTGGAGGGCGTGCAGCGTAGGGCAACAAAGATGATACAGGAACTTGAGGGAAAATCCTATGAGGAGAGGCTGGGAGAGCTGCAAATGTACTTCCTGGAAGAGAGGAGGGATGGGGGAATATGACTGAAACCTTTAAGTACCTAAAGGGTATTAACAGGATTAATACAGAAGAGATTCTTCAGATCAGAAAGGGGAGGGACACGAGAGGGCATCAGCTGAGATTGGAGGGGGGGAGATTCAGGAGGGAAATCAGGAGACACTTTTTCATAAAAAGGGTGATAGATAAGTGGAACACTCTGCCCAAGGAGGTGGCATCATATAGAATGGTGTGAGGATTTAAGAGAGGGTGGGACAGTGTGGGGGGGGTGGTTATGAGGAGGGAAGGGGAGGGTGGAGCAGCTGTAAGTTGAGGGCCTAGCTGCACAATCAAGCAGACTTGATAGACTGTGAGGCCTGTTCCTGCTGGCATTTCATATGTTCATATGTACACTATGGAAAAATAAGGCTACATAAGGGATCTGTGACCCAGGAGGTGGGAGGGACCACTACACTATGGAAATAGTAAATTAGGGGGAAAGGCTGGCTTTGTTCTGTGTGTCCCAAATCCTTTTTCATCATTCGTGATCCTTTTGCATTTGAAAGAAAAAGTATTCATGAAAAAGGATCTTAGCGAGTGATGAAAAAGGATTTAAAACATACAAAAAAATATCCAGGAGCATTTTGATACCAGACAACTGTAGAATCAGCTAAGAAAGTTCCAATGAGCAAGATCCATTTCTTGGCATCCCTACAGCACCTCATTTTCATTGGTTCTCAACTTTTTTTTTAAAAAAAAAAACAGCAAACAAGATGGCAGCTCGCAAAAAAGGATTTTTCCTCACAAAAAAGGAATGGATCTCACGAGGATGAATCCTTTTTCGTGAGATCAAATCCTTTGTCGAACTTTTTACCTCTATCCTGGAAAGTGATCTTCCCACAGGAAATAATGGGAACTTGAAAATTGAATAACTCTGCAACAGATTAATATTTTTTCACCAACAAAGCAAGGCAGTTTTGTCACTGAAGTTCTTTCTACCATTAAAAAAATCACACTAAAATTCCACACTGTCTGGGCACAAGGCGATCAAGAAAAAAATTGCAAAAAGTGGTGACTTTTAAGGTTTCTGCACTATCCGGATCTCAGAATCCATACATCCAACCAGAACAAAACTTGCCACATTAGGAGATCTACTCAGCAGTGCATACCAAATTTTGTGCAAACCCATTGATCGGTTGCAAAGTTATTAAAGTGCAAAATTTGAGGTTTAACATTAAACATGCTACTCAACCCTAACTATAGGGGCACAACCATGCAGCTATAATATATAATAACTGGCCACTGACAGCTTGCATGTAGAATCTTGTGGGGTAGATCTCTTGTTGTGGCAAGTTTTGTTCCAATCAGTAGTGTGGTTAGGGAGACACAGAGTCTGAAAAATGGTGTAATTTGCATGTTTTTTGCTGTTTCTTTGTCCACCTGTATCTCCCACATAGTTTGGAATTGTGGTCTGAAAATATTAATCTGTTCCAAAGATATTCAGTTTTTAAGGACACATTATTTTCAATGGAAATTTACAGATGTTCAGCTCAAAAAGGGATCCTTTGTCACAGATGGGTAATCCTTTTTCACAGACAGGTCATCCTGTGTCGTAGATGGGAAATCTTTTTTTGTTCTGTCGCCATTTTGTTCTTTTTTTATTTATTTTTATTTATTTAGTTTTTGTTGACCGGGTAAGTGCACTAGACAAATCTTGCCTATTTTCAGGCACGACCCGGGGGAGGGGGATACAGATGAATGCCAACTGACTTTGAACCAGATTAAGCTGTTGGTGGTATTTATAGTGAATGAGGAAATTTGGCCAGGACACGGGAAATTCCCTACTCTTTCGATAAGTGCCATGGGATCTTTAACATCCACCTGAACTACCACCAATCCAGGCAGATGGGACCTCGGTTTAATGTCTCATCTGAAAGACGGCACCTCAGAAGTGCAGCACCCCTCTCATGCTGCACTACAGTGTCAGTACTGGGATATTAACTCAAGTGCCAGATGTGGGAACTGAACCCACAGCCCTCTGATCTCCCGGCCTCAGAGGCGAGTGTGCTACCTACTGAGCCACTGACACTGCTATTCTTCAATTAATGAGGGAAACAAATTTAAATAATTCAACAAAATGATGTTTTGATTAGACACCAACAGATGTAGCTTGCTTCTCTGAACCACCTCAGCTGGATTCTGCAGATATCTGCTGCAGAAATGCCCTTGAAGTTTCTTTTTAAACATTGTAAATCTTTTTACGTGATTCGTGATACTGAACGATTATTTTAAATACGATTCACAAAAGGATCCTTTTCATGACTGAAAATCCTTTCTGTGGTGTCTAGTGGTACCTCCACCCTCCAATTGCTGTTCCTATAGATTCCCTGGTGTTTAGTGACACCCCCACCCTCTGATCACTGTAGCCATTATTTTTACTATCATCCTTGGGGTCTAGTGGCACCCCTCACCCTCCGATCACCATCCCCATTATTTTATTATCACTAGTGTCTAATGGCACCACCACCCTCACATTGCTGTCCCATAATTGCATTTATTATCCCTGGTGTCTATTGGCACCCCCCCCCCTCTGATCGCTGACCCCAGTATTTTATTTTTATCCCTGGTGTCTAGTGGCACCCTGACCCTCTGATTGCTGTCCCTATGATTGCCTTTATGATGCCTGGTGTCTTGTGGCACCCCTCCACCCTCCAATCATCCTCTGCATTATTTTTTTTTTAGCCCTGATGTCTAATAGTACTCCCCACCATCTGACACCTGTCCGGAGCTGAAATACACTGAACCACATTTACTTTAGTTTCTCGTATTGTGGTCACCATTTCCAGCAGCAAGTCTTTGATTGGATAGTGGATCTCAAACCTGCAACCTGTTCAGGTAAGTGAGGGTGTGTGGGGTTGTACTGGGGTGTGTGGGGTGGTGGGTGTTGAGTGGGAGGAGTGGGGTGGGGCTGCTTGTTAAGGGATCTTTTTTATTTACAGGTTAAAAAAATTGAAGGACTGTTTTCTTTATTTCTGGTTTTTGATGCAATGAGAGGGTGGGGGGGTACCACTAGACACTAAGGAATTTCAAAAATGCCAATGGGGATGGTGACTAGTGGGTGAAGGGTGCCACTAGACACCAGGGAATTTCAAAAATGCCAACTGGGATGGCGATCGGCAGGTCGGGTGCCACTAGACACCAGGGAAAGTCAGAATGGCAATCGGTGGATGGGGGGGTCACTAGACACCAGGAAAAGCCAGAACTGTGATTGGTGGGTGGGGAGTACCACTAGACACCAGGAAAATGGAGAACATTGATGGTAGGGTGGGGGGAGAGACTGCAACACTATGGAAAACTATTTCTTATGGGGTCAGTGACCGGGAAGGGGTGAGGGACCACTACACTACAGAAAACAAATATTTCATATGGGATCGGTGACCGGGGGAGGGACCACTACACTATGGAAAACTAATATTTACTATGGGATCAGTACTGGTGAGGGGGGAGGGACCACTACACTATGGAAATAGAAACTTAGGGGAAAGGCTAGGAAAAGGCTTTTTTCTGTATGCCCCAAATCCTTTTTCGTGGCTCATGATCCTTTTTCATTTGACCAAAAAAGGATTCATGAAAAAGGATCTTAGCGAGTGATGAAAAAAGATTAAAAATGTACAAAAAAAAATCATTCAGGGATCATTTTGGTAGCAAACAACTGCAGAATCCAATTAATAGCGTTTCAATGAGCAAGATCCATTTCCTGGTGTCCCTACAGCACCTCATTTTCATGGGTTCTCAATACTTTAAAAAAATGGAAAACATGATGGCGGCTCATGGAAAAGGAATTTTTTTCTGGCTAAAAAGGATTAGCCTCTCACAAAAAAAAGAATCCTTTTTCGTGAGGCCAAACCCTTTGTCAAACTTTATACCTCTATCCTGGAGAGTGATCTTCCCATTAGAAATAATGGGAACTTAAAAATTGAATAACTTTGCAGCAAATTAATATTTTTTTACCAAACAGATGCAAGGCAGTTCTGTGTTTCTACCATTAACAAATTCACACCAGCATTCCACACCATCTGGGCATAAGGCAATGAGGGAAAAACTGCAAAAGTGGCACCTTTTAAGGTTTTTACACTATCTGGATCTCAGAATTTGCACATCCAACTGGAATGAAACTTGCCACGTCAAGAAATCTATCCCACGGGACAACTCATGCTGAATTTTGTGCAACTCTATTGATCAGTTGCAAAGTTATTAAAGTGCAAACTTTGAGGTTTAACATTAAACATGCTACTCAACCCTAACTATAGGGGCATGACTGTGCCGCTATAATATATAATAACTGACCATCAATTTTTTCTGTGGAGACAGCCAGTTATTATTTGCCTTAATAATGGCCAGTTATTATTTGCTATAATAACCAGCCTTTTATTATGGTATTCACGTGCACAGTCAATGCTATGATTGTGCATGAGATAGTGACCACTTGTTTTGGTTCCCCTGAAGTTGTGTCATCAAAAAACATTAGTGTGCTGTAAAACTTCACAATCACAACACAGTAGCTCCAATTACTGTTAGGGCACATCAAAACTACAAACTTACTTTGTACCTGCATGGCAGGCATTAAACCATCTCCTACAATTAAAACAAAAATGACATCGTAGTTCAGTTTTGGCAAGAAATTGTGGGGGTGACTTTTGAGTACTGTGGGAGACTTGAAGTGTGATGAAATTGTTGCCACAACAGAAGACATATTGTTATTTTTTATCATCTGATTAAGCTAATGTTTACATGTACATGTATATTCTAAAGAAGGAGCAAAAAGGGAGCAAGCAAGGCAGAAGCGAGCAAGTGACGGGGGGGGGGGGCTTTTTTTTACTGGGGAAAAATGTTGAGGAAAAGACTGATAACCAGAAATTATAAAAAAATAAAAGATGGAGTGGTGTGCAAACTTGAATTTAATACATACCCTTGGTGTGTGATGCCATTATAAACCTTTGAATCCTTTCAGATGGGTGCAGTAGGTGAGATGGAGGCAATTTACATTAAGTTGTTGCATGACCTTGAACAGGTCACTTGAGTTCACTGTGCTTCTGTCTGCCAGATTTAAAACTCGATAGGAACAGGACCCCATTGCATAAATTAAATGTTACATCTTAATTGGGCTATCCTGGGTAAACAATTTGTTAAAAATAACCTGTCATTGACTCCGGCTGTGTTGGATCTTTTAAACCTAACATTTCTATTCCAGTTGATCATAAATTCAAATAATGATGGTCAGAAAACTTCTGCTTCAGTGAAAATGCAAATGCATAGAAAATTACAAAACAAAATTGCCTGTCATAACATTTCCAGAAGTGGGATGCTAGACTAATTATTTCATGAAATCATTACCATTACTTCTTTCATCAGTTGCATAACTAGATGTTGATTGAGAAGCATCATATCTAATCTGACAGTACTGTAGGAAAACGAGTCCCATTTTCTGTTCCTCTGGGAGCATTTCATTGTGGTGTTTTAATAAACATAGCTTGAGTATACAAACTAATTTCCTTTAGTGCAACTATAAATCTGCTTTTAAATATCATTTTTGTATCTACATACTGAAAGAACTTTAGGCAGGCCATCTCATGTAACTGAGGCAAGCAAACACACATGGTCTCAAGAGTACTGTACTCTGAATGCACATGCATGTCTACTGTACAACATGAATTGAAAAATGCAATTTGACATTGACATATACCTGTAACACAAAGTGAAATATATTTATATGGAGTTGTGGGGATAAACAATTTTCTGAGATCAGCCAATCATAAATATACATTATTAGGAAAGGAAAGGAATTTTGTGTAATAGAGCACCTTTGGTGATGCACATTGTGTCTTACAGTGTTGTGCAAGCCAGGAATAGTGACATCAGACATTTGACATGCACACAGAGGAAGAGAAACATAGAAACATAGAAGTTGACGGCAGATAAGGACCGCAAGGCCCATCCAGTCTGCCCATTTCTTTTTCTGCCTTATAAATGTGCCATCGGCCTTTGCTCTGTCAATGCCCTATCTATTCATAGTCATTTGTATTGCTCCCTTATGCCTATCCCATGCCTGTTTGAAGCCCTGCACTGTATTCATAGCCACCACTTCTTGTGGTAGCCATTCCATGCATCCACCAGCCTTTCTGTGAAAAAGAATTTCCCACATTCCCCTTAATCAGCCCCCTCTAATCTCATGCTGTGTCCTCTTGTCCTGCTATTTTCTTATATTTAAACATGTTAGACTCTTTCACCTTGTTAATGCCCTTAAGGTGTTTGAATGCCTCGATCATATCACCTCTCTCCCTCCTTTGCTCAAGGGTATATATATTGAGCTCTGTTAATCTGTCCTCATATGTCTTCGATGCAGTCCCTGCACCATTTTGGTTGCCCTTCTCTGGACTGCCTCAATTTAGTTAATGTCCTTGTGAAGGTGTGGCCTCCAATACTGCACGCAGTACTCCAGATGGGCCTAACCAGTGTCTTGTAAGGAGGATTATGACCTCCCTCTTACGACTTGTGATACCCCTACTAATACACCCTAACACCCCCCTAGCCTTACCTACTGCTTTAGAGGTCTGCTTGGATGATTTCAGGTCATCAGTGATGATGATGCCCAAGTCTCTTTCTTCCTTTGTGACTGCTAGCAACTCCCCTCCCAGCCTATAGGTGGCTTCAGGGTTTCTCTTCCCTATGTCATGATTTTGCACATCTTTGCATTAAATCCCAGTTGCCACTCTTCTGACCATTTTGCTAGTTTATCCAGATCTCTTCTCATTCTGCCCACCCCATCTGGATCATCTACTCTGTTGCAGATCTTAGTGTCATCTGCAAACAGACAAGCCTTACCCTCTAGTCCATCTGCAAGGTCACTAATGAAGATGTTGAAGAGGACTGGCCCCAGGACTGATCCCTGAGGTACCCCACTTGTGACTTGCATCTCTTCTGACTGTATTTATTTATTTATTAGCTTTTGGTAACTGGGTAAGTGCGCTAGGCAACAGACCTGCCTATTTTCAGGCACGACCCGGGAGAGCACAGGACATTGGTTACAATATGCAGAAATGCACAGACATAATATAGGTGTACAGAAGCAAAACAAGATATACATTGAGTAGTACAGTAACAGTTACATAAGGGTACATTTTAGGCACAGATCATAGTAAGGATGTAAAATAAAGCAATTAGGGTAACCATAAGACAGCTGAGGAACAGTAAAGACATCCAGGTTCATAGCCACCTAGACAAATTGCATGGGAGAACATTAGTGTAGTACTCAGGTTCAGACCCGACAGCCTGCAGTGGGACAAAGCAAATTAAGAGCATTTGCATTGGCCAGAGGCTAGGAGGTGGGTGAACAGTGAGTTTTTGAATTCTCGATGGGAGGATGACGTTTTCACCACAAGGGAGAGTGAGTTCCAGAATTTGGGAGCAAAATGGTCATATGCCTGTTCACCCATTTTTGTCATGCAAGGTCTAGTGGAGAGCATGGGGACAGAGGAAGACCTGAGGGTACAGGTGTGTGAAGCAGAAGTCAGGAGGTTGGCAAGATAGACAGGGCAGGGAGGTCTAGACAGGGAGTCGATAAAGCAGCCCAGGGAGTAGGCTCGAATATCCTTAGGTGACAGCCAATTTAAGCCAGCGTAAAGGAGACAATGATGGGTAAGACGTGCCGCAGTTAAGGCAAATCTACAGATGTTGTTGTAGACAGTGTCCCATTTGTGGAGTGTAGCAGAGTTTGCAGCAAAGAGGAGGGGCAGAGCATATTGGAGCTGGGGTAAGAGAATACCTCTCGCAACAGAAAGTCTAGCGGAAGGAGTGAGGGAGTGGCGCACGCGATAAGCTCCGTCAATTTTAGCATTGACAGCACGGCACACCATATTGACATGTTGAGACAGGTCAAGTGTGGGATCCAAAGTGACCCCAAGGTACTTGAAGGACTCAGTGTTTGAGATGAGGGAGCCATCAAGGCATTGAACCCGGAGCCTGTTCGCAGGGCAGACAGTTTCTTAGAGGATCCGAATAGCATAGCACAGGTTTTTCTAGGTTCAGGACTTGGTGGTTGCTAGAGAGCCAGGTCTGCAGGAATTAGAAGTCATTAGTGAGTGGAGTTGATGGCAGCAACCGATTTTGACCCAGAGTAGAGAACAAGGTCATCTGCGTACATGAGGTGCAGCTATGCCGAGACATGGTGGGAATATCATTTAGGAAGAGGAAGAGTAGAGGTCAAGAGTGGATCCCAGGGAACTCCACGGGAGATGTTTGAGGGAGGAAGGGCCTTGTGAAATGCTACCGCCTGAGTCCGATTGTCAAGATAGCTACGGAACCAGGAGGGCTTGGTCAGATGCTCCAATGGAGCTTCTTTAGCATGAGAGGATGGTGTACCATGTCGAAGGCTTTAGACAGGTCGATAAAGACGGCCCCAGTGAGTGAGGCCACGGTCCATATTATTTCTGATGTCATTTGTAAGTTGTGTAAGTGCAGAGGTGGTACTGTGACTGGGCGGAAACCATGTTGTACGAGGTTTGAAGATTAAACATGTCAAGGTGAGCAGCAAGCTGGCGGTGGACTATTTTTCAAGCAGCTTACTGAGGTGGGCAGAAGAGATATAGGGTGGTAGTTGGACATGAGTTTGACATTGCCCTTTTTGTGTATAGGGATGGTTCTGGCAGTTTTCCAGGTGGATTGGACAGTAGACGTACGAATCGAGAGGTTAAAAAGCCAGGTGATAGGTCTGGTCAGCCAAGGTGCATACTGCTTAAGTATGCAAGGATGGATGCCCTCAGGCCCTTGACCCCCACGTGGCGGAAGAGAGTTAAGTAGCTTGCGAACTTCAAGGTATGTGGTTGGAGCCAGAATGAAAGGGAGGGGTGGGAGGGGTGAGGGAGGAGAAGAGGGACAGTCAGGTTGGGGGCTAGTTAGAGTAGCAACTGGTGGAGAAGAAAAAGGGCAATGAAGGCGTTGGCAATGGTGTCATGGTTGGTGCAGTGAACACCTTGAATGTTCATGTCAGCTGATTCTGTGGCTTGTCGTTGCCGAGAATGTCCTTAATTTGGACCAGTACCTGCCGGATTTGTAGAGGATGTTATTAGTAGGTTCCTATAGTAGGTGCTTTTGGCAATACGAATTTGTCTTTTGCAGTTGTTACATAACGCACGATAGTCTTCAAAGTCTGCACGGAGGTGGGAGATCTTCCACCTGGACCAAAGTTTGTCCCTAGATTTGAGAAGTTGAAGCAGGGGGCATGTTAGTCACTTGGTTACTTTCCCTGCCATCCTACGTGTGGTGACCAGGATGTGAAGGTTTTGAAGAGACCATTTACCACCACTCTCTGTTTTTGGCCTGTCAACCAGTTTGCCACCCGGTTGACCGACTTCTGACCCACCCCAAGCCTACCCAGCTTATTTATCAATCTTCTATGTGGAACAGTGTCAAAAGCTTTGCTGAAGTCAAGGTAGGCGACATCAACTGCTCCCCCTTGGTCCACCACTCTGGTTACCCAGTCAAAGAAATCTATGAGATTAGTTTGACAGGACCTTCCTTTTGTAAACCCATGCTGTCTTGGATCCTGTGCCCCTATGGATTCCAGGTGTTACACTATCCTTTCCTTAAGGAGTGCCTCCATAATGTTGCCCACTACTGAGGTAAGACTGACTGGTCTGTAGTTCCCCGCCTCCTCCCTGCTACCACTCTTGTGGAGCGGGATCACATGAGCCTTTCTCCAGTCTTCTGGGACCTCTCCTGTGCTCAGAGACTCACTAAACAGTTCTGCTAATGGTTCTGCTAGTTCCACCTTTAGCTTCTTAAGTACCCTGGGATGTATGCCATCAGGTTCCATTGCCTTATCCACCCTGAGCTTAGCAAGCTCTTGTAGGACCCTTTCTTTTGTGAAGGGAGTAGTGCTCACCTCCCTCCCCCCTGTGTCCATGATGCTGAGCTGTGGGTCCTGCCCTACCTTCTCTTCAGTAAATACTGAGCAAAAGTATCTATTTAGGATAGATGCCTTTACAGGGTCCTCCTCCTCACACGCTCCTTTTTCTCCATTAAGCTTAGCAATACCCCCTCTGGACTTTCTCCTTTCACTTATGTATCTATAGAAAGTCTTGTCACCTTCTTTTACTGTTCGTGCTAGTGTTTCCTCAGTTTGGGACTTTGCCTGCCTTACTGCCTTCCCTGCTTCCCTTAGGGCAGTTTGGTATGCCTCCCTATCTTCATCCCGCTGTGTTCCCTTATATTTCCTGAAGGCCAACCTTTTAGCTCTGACCTTTTCTGCTACTGTATTTGAGAACCAAAGTGGTTTCCTTCTTCTTTTGCACTTCCTTTTCTGTCTAACACAATGGGATGTTGCTTCAAGTATTGCATCCTTAATGCTTGCCCACTTTGCCTGTACCCCCTCACCCGTGTTTCTTTTGCCAGGGCTAGCTTAACTCTGTTGGCCATCTTATCAAAGTCAGCTCCTCTGAAGTCCCATATTTTTGCCTTGGAATGGGATGATTTAGATGTAGTAGCCAAATTGAACCATACCATGTGATGGTCACTGGCCCCAGGTGACCTTCTACCTGGAGATCTGTGATCCCTTCCTTGTTAGTCAGTACTAGATCTAGGATAGCCCTGTCTCTTGTGGGTTGCTGTACCAGTTGTTTGAGGCCCTCCCCCTGCAGGGAATCCACTATGTGTCTAGTTCTGGCAGATGTTCCTGCTGGTATTGACCAATCTGTATCTGGCATGTTGAAGTCTCCCATTATCAGAACCTCACCTTTAGCTGTCATGTTTTGTATATCTTCTAACAGTAATGTGTCTATGTCCTCCCCTGGTCTGGGGGCCTGTAGACAACCCCAGTTCTTATGGCTGTCCCATTTCCTGTTTCCAGGGTGACCCACAGTTCTTCTGGCTCCTTATGTGTATTCTGAATTTCTGTAGCTTTGATATTTTCATTGACATACAGGGCCTCCTCCCCATACACCTTGGTCTCTTCTGAACAATACATAGCCAGGTACTGAAGTCTCCCAAGTGTGGTTACTGGTAAACCACGTCTCACTAATTGCTACTATGTCCAGTTTAGCCTCTGACATTATTGCCTGCAGGTCTGGGATCTTATTTCCCAGGCTTTGAGCATTTGTGTACATGATTTTCCATTGGCCAGATTTTGGTGTGTTAGTTGTTGGGTGAGGTTTGGCATTACCCCTGTGCGTCGTATGGGGAGACAAACCTTTTTTCTTACCTGGTGATGCAAATGAACTGCAAACATGCTGAATCCCTGTTTGACCACTAGCTGAGGGGGGGGTGTTCTTCCCATTCGACGTATGGGGTACTGCACCCCTCTCCCCATTTGCTAGTTTAAATATTCTGCAAAGACATCAAACTTCTGCCCCAATGCACTGACTCCCTCCTTAGTCAGATGCAGTCCATCAAATTTAAAGAACTTTCGCTCCCAGAACTGTTGCCAGTTCCCTACAAATCTGTGTCCTTTTTCCTGGCACCAGCCCTTGAGCCATGTGTTTAGCTCCTCTATCTCCCCTTCTCTGACCTTCCGTCCATCTGCTCCCCTCTCCCAGACTGGCAGGATCTCAGAGAAGGAGATGCCGGATGAAATAGATGATAGTTTGTCACCCAGCCTGGTCAGGTGTTCCTTGGTCTCCACAGCTGACCGGCTGGCGAGATCATTAGTCCCTATGTGTACTAGGACATCAATGTTTTCTCCTGCTTTGTGAACAATTTTAGCAATGTGGTCAGTGTCTCTCCATGCTGATGTACCTGGGAGACATCTGACCATCGAGAGAGAGACTGAGGGACTGTAAAGTGAACTTGTCACTTTGGGGAAATCTTTGAAAAAACAGGGCAGGATTCTCACAGCATTTGCGCAGAGCACATCTCACCTACCCCAGTGCCCGAACTGTGGTATTCACAGAAGATGCACTGGGGGATGCTCCCAGAACATCCCCTCTGGGAATATCACAGTTGCACCCAGCCTGAGATGCACCGGTACAACCCCCTGGTTGGGCTGGGAAACCAACGAGGCAGCGCATCTCCATATGCACTGCACCCAAAGTTGCAATTCCCAGCCACAAACATGCAAATGGGGCCATTAGGCTTGCACTGTGCAATAAGGCCATTTGTATGTCATTATGGCCCCATTTGCACGTATCTTGCAGGGATGTGCCTGGCAGAATGCGCCAGGAGCTCTGCAAGTGTGGCAGTGCACACTATTACAACACCCTAGGCTAGTGGCCCCCCACTCGAATCCCCATAGTGTCAATATAGATAGCAGTCTGCCAGAGTAGGCTATTGTATCCCCCCATGCCTGTAGCCACGTACTGTTAATAAAGATAGCCATCTGCCAGAGTCATGTGTATCCCCCCAGCCCATAGCCCTGTATTGTTAAAAAATAGCCCTCTTCCTGTTAGTTGATTGTATCCCCACCTGCCCCTGACCCGATCACACTGGCATGCCACTCCCAAAAGTATCCCTGGTGGTCCAGCAGACCCCCCCACCCACTCAGGCACCCCCACCCACCATCCCAGCATGTCCTCAGTGTCAGTGGGCAGCTCAACCCACCTGCATACCGCCACAGCTGCCCGCTGACATAGCTATCAGTGAATGACAGCGTGCTGTACTACTGTAAGCACCTTGGTAGATCGTGTCAACCAATGGGCTTTCAGTGTGTACTGTAAGCTGTCATTCACAACTTTGTGAATGGTGTAATTCACAAAGTTGTGAATGACAGCTTACAGTACATGCTGCAAGCCCACTGGTCGATACGATCTACCAATGTGCTTACAGTAGTACAGTACGCTGTCATTCACAGACAGTTCTGTTGGTGGGCAGCTGTGGTGGTGTGTGGGTGGGTTGAGCTGCCTGCTGACATTCGGGACATGCTGGGACGTGTGGAGTGGGGTGGGGGTGCCTGAGTGGGTGGGGGTCCGCTGGACCACCAGGGATACTTTTGTGAGCGGCATGTTAGTGTGATCGGGTTGGGGCAGGGAGGGGGATACAACCGCCTAACATGGCAGATGGCTATTTTTTTGACAACACAGAGCCGGAGGGATACAATAGCCTACTCTGGCAGATGGCTATCTTTATTGACAATACGGGGCTACAGGCAAGGAGGGGATATACAATAGCCTACTCTGGCAGACGGCTATATTTTATTTATTAAAAGTCTAGGAATTACAACCCTTTGAGTCATGGACTCATTTACAAAGGCTTCACGTCATACAGAAAACGAAATTCAGATCATAATGAAGACAAGTACAGTGAATAAGATACAGAGGCAAAGTACATAACAATGCATAGAGCTGCATTAGTAATGAGTATAGTACAGTCATTCACTAGAGTCAAGTACATATTCAGCATAGGAACTTGTCGTTACAGGGAACGAGGAGTTATCTGCAGTCACAGTTGGAGCTGGACAAAATGTAGTTATGTAGCTCAGTTTTAAATGGCCCCAGTCTGGGGATTGTTAGAGTAGGCCCAGGTACTGAGTTCATCCAGAGTGGGGCCCTATAGCAAAAGGACCTCTGGTCAGCACTGGTCTTGACAAAAGGGATGTGAAAGGCAGTAGTGTCGGAGTGTCTTGTGGCCCATCTCAGCAAACTCGGGTTGGAGAAACGGCGACAGCTGAGGTGAGGCCCAACTGAATTTTCTTGGCAAGAAGGCAGGTCTGGTAGAGTAGATGCCTCAGAAAGTTAAGCCAGGATGAATGTTGATAGAGGTCACAGGCATGCGTGAGCCGTTCACAGCCTGTGGCCAGCTGGCAGGCCTTATACAGGGCACGTTTGATAGTGAACAGGACAGTTTCTGAGGCAGCGCCATAGATGACTATGCCATAGTCTACTAGAGAAAGGATGAAGCCTGAGATGGCCTATTTGAGAGCGTCAGGAGGGAGACAGGGTCGGAGTTTATAGAGGAGGCCAATTCTGGTATTAACTGCAGAGCATGTTGAAGCTGTATGTTCACAGAAGGTGAGGGCCGAGTCAAGGGTGACCCCATGATATTTAAAGCTGGCAACTGTTTCCAGAGTGGTACCCTGGGAATTTTGTATAGATAGGATGGTCAAGTTTTGTTTCTGTTGAGAGTGGGCAAATAGCATGACCTTTGTTTTTTTATAGTTGAGGATAAGTTTGTGAGAGGCAAACCACAATTCTATTCCTGTGAAGGAGTCCTGTAGGGATATTTGGAGTTTGGTAGGGTCTTGGTGCCGACTAAAGATCACTGCATCATCTGAATAAAGGAGAAGATTACTAGTGGAGGCCATAGGGAGGGAGTTTAAGTACAGTGAGAAGAGAAGTTGGCCAAGGATGGATCCTTGGGGGTCACCCGATCGGACAGGGAGGTTTGTGGATAGGGTGTTATTTATCTTCACTTGCTGGGTGTGTCCGTGAAGACAGTTGGAGAACCAGCCAGCGGTCTCTTGGGATATGCCAACAGACAGGAGGGAGTTGATGAGCATAAGGTGATTAACTGAGTCAAAAGCCTTGGAAAGATCTATTTAGACAGATGTAGCCAAGGCTTCTTGGTCTAGGGCATCATGGATAAAAGTTTTAGGAGGGCTGTGGTTGTGCTATGTCCTTTTCTGAAACCATGCTGTTGCTAGCACAGTAGGTGATGCGAGTCCAAGTATTCAGTAAGTTGATCTGCAACAATTTTTTCCAATGCTTTTGATAGGGGAAGAAGGATGGAGATGGGCCTATAATTACTACTGGAGGTATGGTCTCCAGTTTTATGTACTGGAGTTATAACTGCCCTTTTCCACAGTGAAGGGAACTGCCCTAGACACAGAGACATATTGAGTATTTTGGTAAGTGGTGTTAGTACTGCGTCAAGCATTAGGGAGAGCAGCTTTGCATCAAGGGAGCCACCACTCTGTCTGGTTTTACCGAGGAACTTGGAGAGATATGTGTATGTGCGGGCAACACTAGGGGAATCCATCCTTAAACAGAAAGAAGGAGCCCGGGGGGGGGACTGACCAGTAGATGCAGAGAAGAAGTCAGGGTGGAGGATAGAACTAAGGTCAGAGAATGATGCATTAAAGGCATTCGCAATTTTGCTAGGGTCTTGGATGGGAGCACCGTCAATAATCAACATAGAAGGGGGAGGAGAGGTGGCCTTACCACTGAGTTCCTTTATATTCTCCCAGAACCTTTTTCCATTTCTCCAGGTGGCTGTAAGTCTGGCCTGATAATATGCTGCCTTAGCCTGGCAGATAGCTCAGGTGCATGAATTACGAGCGGCACGGTACAGTTGGCGGTCAGAAAAGCAACCGGACTCCAAGGCACAGTGCCATAGATTATCACAGGCCTTCATTTGGTGAAGCAGGGATCGATTTATCCAAGGAGAGGATTGAGTTTTTTCTGTCTGCTTTACAAAGGGAGCAAAGATATCACAGACAGTTTGGAAGGAGCTTATGAAGAAGGACAGAGCAGCATCCACCAATGGCTGGTGGCCGAGGGGGGACCAGTCGAGGTTTAGGAGGTGGTTGCAGAAATGTACCAGGGATCCTTTCTTCAGCTGGCGGTGTATGGAGACCCGGGGGGAGGACCTCCAGCTGTTTGACCAGCAACAGGTGATCGGGGAATGATCACTGAGTGAATCAGGGAGGACCTGTGCATCCTGTATCCACTCCGAGGTATTTGTGAAGATGAGATCAATAAGGTAACTGGAGCCCCTATTGTAGTTTACCCTTGTGGGGGTAATCAACATCTGTGATAGATTTTGGTCTGCGGCTGCATCCCTGAGGCAGGATGTCTGTGGGACAAGCCAGTTTGTGTTGAAATCACAGAGGACAATGATGTCTGAGTTTTTGGGGAGCTGAGCGATGGTGTTTAGGATGGATGCGAAAGCATCCTACTGGTTGTGGGGAGGTATGTAGACCGACATTAGGTAGACAGATTTTCCAAAGTTGCCAACAGCAACCTTTAGGGTGAGGGTCTGAGCACCCGCATCAGGGTGTGTTGTGTCAATTTTGATGCCTTGCAGGTGGTCCCGGAGGTACAGTGCACACCCCCCACCCCCTTCCCCAGCCAATCAGATCTGAACATTGTATATCCTGGCAGGGCAACAGCTGAGTCCTGGGTGCTCTGTGGTAGCTATGTTTCAGTTACAGCAAGGGCAACAGAGTTGTGGAGGTAGACCCAAGCTTGGAGTGGGGCAAATTTCTTTTGGAGACTGCATATTTTGATGGTGGCCAGCAAGAGTTCTTTGGAATGCACTGCCCTGCAAGGGGTGGGGGCAATGGGGCCAGGGATAGGGTGTATATTACCAGCAAGTAGCGAGAGGATAATAGAGATCCTGGTTAGGACACATATTAGGATCTTCGTGTGATTTCACTGCGGGGGGCCCTGCAGTGCGGGGCAGCTTGTTGGCAATATGAGAACAGGTGAAGTGCAACAGTTCTGGACTATACAGCTAAGGGCAAAGTGCAGTTTCAGGAAACAGGTTGGCAGGAGCGGATGGAGGGCAAGGGGGGTGGGACATGATGATGGTAGCAGAAGAAACCACGGGGTGGTCAGAGATGTGAGAGAGGCAGGAGAGAGGATAGGAGGAAGGGTGGTGTGGTGATGAGTAGGAAAGGGAGAGGGCATGAAGAGAAGAAGAGCCACCGAGAGGAAAGTAAGCCGGGAAAACATTTCCAGCAAGAGATATTTCCAGCAAGAGATATTTGTAATGTTGCTAGGCAGTTGCACTTGGAGGTGGTTGCTTGCTAATAGAGAGAGGTAAGAAGATATAGGATGAGCTAGCTATATATACATATATATATATATATATTTTACTATTATTAGTTCATAATTGGGGTAATTTATTTTTCCTACACTTAGCTAGGAGTGGAGACAAAATTAGGGTGGATGTATAGCGGCCACTAGAGGCAGGTTCCAATAACCTGCCTAAGGGAAAGTGGGCTGATTGGTGTTTGAAGTCACCTGATTATCCCTAGGTAGTACAATATAGTACTGAGCTGACCAAGGGTGGTGGCAGGGGTGGTGGGGCAGCCAACGCAGAGTGTCAGCGGGGCCTCCTTCTCAAACTCGAGTTTGTCAAACAATGGCCAAGTGGCTGCAGTGCATCTGCCCCGCTAGGGTATCCTGCTCCAAATGCTCATTACCTGGATGTCTGCTTGGGGGTCTGGCTGCTCAAGGGAGGGTGTCTTTTACCCTCACAACCTGCACCCACAAGGAGAGCCTTGAATGTGCACTGCGAGAGAAACAGAGGAGAGATTTTAAGAATCGTGAGTTGCTTTGGAGTGCAGTCACAAGGCGGGGAAGGGGTGGATTTGCTATGAAACATAAGATAATCTGAATTAGAGAGGGGACCTGATTTAATGATCTGGGGCTAATACATCAATTCTGTTTTTGTTATGCTTTTTTTTTTACAATGGGGAGAAATTCAAACATTCAGACAACATGCAGCCTTGCTATATAGTTAAAAATGGCTAGGGTTTAGACAGCATTTCATTCAGCAGCATGCAGTTTCACTGGCAGGCTATTCAGTGATAGGGATCCCAACATTCATGAAATTATCCACAGAAACCCTCTACATGACTAAACATTGTTTAAATAATTGCACAGTTAGTAAATCTGTGCAGCAGCAGCTCACTGCCCAGGAATACAACCAGGAGGTAGCATTAGTTAAAGCTAAGTTCAAACTGGAGATTGGCACCAAAATACAAACACTTAAAACACAGGTATGAAGCAACTGGTTCAGCCACTGACTTCAGAGAATTTAAACATAAAATTATCTGCACATGTATGGGGTCAGAAATCCTTCTAGCAGGGGTTTAGCCCCTTAAGGAAATAAAATTAAAGATTAAAATTCCTTCAAGTTCTCCTTCTCCGACTCGAGTTTGGCAAACAATGGCCTAGTGGCTGCAGTGCATCTGCCCCTGCTCGGCAACTTGCTCCAAACACTTGTTACCTGAATGTCTGCTTGGGGGGTCTGGCTGCTCAAGGGAGGGTGTCCTTTACCCTCATGACCTGCACCCATGAGGGGAGCCTTGAATGTGTGCTGGAAGACTGTTTGGGGGGGTCCGGCTGCTCAAGGGAGGGTGTCCTTTACCCTCACGACCTGTACCCAAGAGGGGAGCCTTGAATGTGCACTTCGGTCTCCTTCAGGAAACCTCTAAAAGAGAAGAAAACAAAGTCTTTATTGACAATACGGAGCTATAGGCAGGAAGGGAGGATTCAATAGCCTACTCTGGCAGATGGCTATCTTTATAGACAATACAGGGCTACAGGCAGGAAGGGGGGATACAATAGCCTACTATGGCAGATGGCTATCTTTATTGACAATACAGGGATACGAGCAGGGGGGGGGCCGCTGGACTGCCAGGGTAGGTAGGTTGCAATGCTGCTGTCTGCAGTATGGCAGCCTGCCTGTGGGTGGACACCCACTTAAGTCTACTTGTTGTAGACTTATCTTTTGGAGGCACAACAACTGATTTTTGATTATGACTTGTTACTTGAAATACAGTGTTATGTATTTTTTTCTGTAATTTTTGATCAGTTCATTTTCAATAAAATTTTCCCCTACTCTTTTCAATAAGTGCCATGGGATCTTTAACATCTACCTGAACTACCACCAATCCAGGCAGATGGGACCTTGGTTTAACGTCTCATCCGAAAGACGTGCAGCACCCCTCTCATGCTGCACTACAGTGTCAGTACTGGGCTATTAACCCAAGTGCCTGATGTGGGAACTGAACCCACAGCCCTCTGATCTCCCGACCTCAGAGGTGAGTGTGCTACCTACTGAGCCACTGACACTGCTTTATGCACAGAGGGGTTGAGATAAAGACGGCTAAGTGACTTGGTCAGGATCACACAGTGAGTAACTGGCTATGGTATATAACCACCCTCCAAAAAGGGGGATTTACCTTAAGCTTGCTGCTTGGGAGCAAACAGCCTCTCCTTTCAGCTGTCCATGGCTGCTAAAGCCCTCCTTCATGGCACCTCTGCATGGACTTGCTCCTGGTCTCCATGGACTGCAGCAAGAAACCACACAGCACTCAGCAGCAGCAACTATCTACACCTCTTTTTGCCGAATAGTGAATTTCAAAAATTGCATTCTAAGCCACCAGTGAGAGACAGAAACTGTACGGGAGCCACGCCATGAGACCGAACTTTAAAAATAAATCAGTTCCTTGCCAGGAGCGTGAAGGGAGCACAAACAGATGCCACACAAGAAGCAGAGTACACGAGCCTTCACAAATGCTCCTTCCATTTACCCAACCCCAACAAATGAGCAGGTGTGGAGCACCACTGTGGACTGGACAGAAATGTAATTTAATATAACAAAGATTTCCTTGGGGGAGTGGGCCCCATCATTGCTGTTTTTCTCTGGTACAGAGGGACTTGTGGGAAGGGACAAATGTCATTGATTCACCTGGGCTGTGGATGGCCAGTTCAGGTTGCCCTCAAAGCTTCAGGACACACCTCCCCATGGCACCAACTAATAAGAAAGTGACCTGCAAGAGAGGGGCTGTTGTACTTTAGAATGAAGTAAAGGAAGGGTGCAAAGGCTGGGCCAAGGAGAGACCTCCTTTTCCCCTTTGTGACTTCCTTTGCCAATAGGCACCAGAGCTTGAGAAGTGGGACATTTGCAGAGTGCCCAGTACCTCAGTTTGCCATTCCAGATCTGGCTAATCTAGAGAAGAGTAAAGATGTGCTTTTCTGCAGCTCAGCCTCAGGGTCTAACATCTGCCAGGAATCCATCTTTTGGATTTTCAACAAACAGATTCTGAACCTGGAACTGAAGTGCCTGCCCATGACATTGGTACTTGGAGCAGGGGTTGCCTCGCTTAAGTTTTGTTTCTCTGAGAGAGGTCAGTCACTGCTCTCAAGCAATCCTGCTGCCTGGATTCACTCTGTAGAGGGCTCAACAGTACAGTCCTGTGTGACATCCTGCCATTGAGTAGGAGAAGAAAAGGCCACCTGTGAGGTGCAGAAGATCACTGAAGGATTTTCATCAAAAGATTTTGAACATGGCTCACACCTTTTATCACCAAAAGCATGCTGGGTCTGCTGGTCCAGTTTCTGGCTCCATTTCCAGAACAACTGAGAAGGGAGAAGGCTCCAAAGTGACTGCTGTAGCCACCTGAGTTCCCATTCATGACTGTTTATCAGGGCCTAGCCCTGCAACTTTGGTAGATGGCTAGGGGCCAAAATGCTTAGAATTATTACCCTACCTCACCCTTTCTTCTCCTAGAGCCTGCTCCTGTTCCCCTAATAAAAAACATTTGCATTGTTCGCCTCTCGAGTGAGGGTGGTTACAGGCAGAATTTAAAAATCAGAGTCCAGGTTAATAACTCTGAGCTCTAGAGACTGTGTAGCCAAGTGGTTAAAGTGCATAGCTGTGAACGTGTGGACCCAAGTTTAAATATCAGCACCACTTATTCACTATGTGACCGTGTGCACCCTATCTGTACCTAACTCTCTCTCTCTCTCTCTCCCCCCTTTACCTTCCTGGTCACTCCTGTGGCTGCTGTTCAGGGATGTAAAGCATCTTTCAGCCAACTACTATGCAGATGCAGACTGGCTTTGTGCACTGAAACCTCCTTATAATGCCACTTTGGGAGCTAAGTACTGTACAGCAGGATGAATTAGTATCTGCTATATTTAGTGGGAGTTAACCTTCTACACATACAGTAGTCACGTCTGATAGAATTAGCATAGGCAGCTTACTCTTTAGTACTGTACTTCTGACAATCAACTGTCCAATATTTTTCACTATCCTTTTATTTTCACTGACTGTCAGCAACAGTGAATATAGCAAAATAAATAGACAGTGAAAATAACCTTCTATACTGTATTTTGCATTTAGTCATGGGGTGCATGTGTAACCCCCCTGCAAATGGGGGTTCCCAAAAGACTTCCAGGAGCTTGCTTGAATGTTCCAAGCCTGAATGGTGTTTGGCATTTAAGCCATTTATCAGTGAGTGTTTTTAAAGCCTCTGGTACTGTCTCTTTAAGAGCTGTCTGCTTGCAGACATAATTAGTTGTATGGGGCACTGTGTGCTTCTCTGTTTGAGTACCACTGAGCTGCTGTCAATTCACTCCATTTTGCAGTCACTAGGAGTGCAAAGGGAACCTATCTGAAAGATGTAACTGTTTGCCAGAAATTATTTAGAGTAATAATGAAATTACAGTTTGTCTAACCTGCTTTCTTTGCAGTCAGAACTGTGTCTGCCTAGTTCCCCATTCTGGTTTTGAACTGCTGAACTGGACCAATCAGTGTGGGGTAGGCTAGCTCTAAAATGGTGCCTTGGAAGAATCAGAACTTGGACTCATAATCTGAGCCAGCCACAAGAGGATTGTATGGGCAGTGACTCTGGGAGATATAGTTTAGACTTCGGCGCCTTTTTGGACCAACAGGAGCAGTCTATTGTGAGTGACAGCCAATCCAGTCAAGAACTGGGAGGAACTCAAAGGAAGTGTCCGGTTTTGTCTGTTGGAGTTTCAGTTTTAGCTCTGGCAGTGAAGGGGAAAGGAACCCTGTGCTCCTTCAGTGCACAGTTTTAGTAGGGAAACATGTGTAAGGTCCGGAGTTCCGGTCTGCAGCTTGTGTAACTGCTTGTTAGGACTGAATCCGTCCTGTGAAGAGAATCAAAGGATATCTGAAGAATAGAAACCAGGCTCACCCTGTAGAAGACTGGAGAAATTGCTGAATTGCACTCGGTCTGTCAGGAACTGAATCTGCTGTGTGTTCTCCCGGGTATTGTGCAGTAATTGCAATCGGGATAGAGAAGCAGCCTGCCTGGTATAGTACTTTCTTTTGCCATATAAATGTGTGAGGAGTCTCGTGGAGCTCAAGAGTAGCCCTGCTGACACTGAAGGACCCTATCTTGTTTGGAGGTCGTGAGCACTAATTCAGGTCGCTCCCTGTTGAATTGCCACATTGAATCCAAATAGAATTACTGTACTGCTGACTGTTTAACTAATTTTTCTTTTCTCTGTGTGAAGGGCCCCTACCAGCTGCCACAGTTTGGACTAGCCACTGGGCTTGGGTACCCAGGGACAGTAACTGGTAGGGATAGGCCTGTGCACAGAGCCATAGGTAGATGAGTAAAGTATAAGCTAATTAACCTGATTTCCCCGTCCTTGTTATATTCCCCTAAATAAATCAGAGCTGCTTGTTTCAGCAAAAGTTATACTGCCTGAGGTATTTGTCTATGTTAAAGTATTGTACTGTGATTGTTGCACTGTATCTTATTTTACAGGAGGTCCCAGTGCCTGAACCAGCCCTGGGGTAAGTGTATACTGTGAAGGTAATTCCTGATATGTGTGTGGGCCACTAGTGGGAAGAAGGGGGTTGCAGTGTCCCAGAGGGCTGTGACCAAGTAAGTTTAACTATTGCAAACTCTGACCTCTGGGTGGAGGCACCCGCCATTGGATCCAGGCCCCTCAACCTGTTAGTGGCAAATCAGGCAGGGGTAGTAGCCCCTGGGATAGCGCCATCTAGGGGTTACATCTTGGAGGCTCACCGCTGGGATTGTGTGTCCTCTAGTGGCCATATTTACAAACCACTGTTAAGAAAAAATAAATAAATAAATGGGTACCCCGACAGAAGTGGCTGTGCACCGGCTGGTGGAGTGGTGTACTGGGGAGGAGATCGATCCCCAAAATGCTATGCTTATCCTGGACATCCCCTTGGGTATCAATACGGACACTGTGCAGGGAGTACTTTCCAAGATGGAAGGTTTACAAAACCCTATGGTGGTGGGTCGGCATGCTAATCTGCTCACCCACACTTTCCCTGCCCTAGTAGAGTTTAAGGATCCATAGATAGCTCCAAAGTGCCACAGACCATTACCCCAGAGGAGCCCTCACTGCTTGGAGAGTGATAACTAAGGACAGTAAAGACCCGGGGGGGAATGAGCCCCCACCACTATCTGAAACTTTTGAGGAGAAATTTGCTAAATGGTTGCTGGGGGAAGGGAAAACTGTGGAGGACTTGAAGAAAATATTCTTGCCACCTGCGGGTGTTCCTCCCCCAACACCCTCTCCCGCTCCAGTACCCGTAATGGTCGCTGAACCAATGCAGACTCCTATTTCTGCACCTGCCATTAGTCATGACTCTTACCGAAGGTTGAGGATCTTCTCTGGCACCCTCCCCACCCCCCAAGGGGAGGATGACTGGGAGACCTGGATAGACTATGTTGCCCCAAGTGCTAGAATGGCAATGCTCGGAAGCAGGCGAAAGAGGGTTAGTGAGAGCCTCCGAGGTCCTGCCCTGGCTACCATCTGTGCTAAACAGGCCAGTAACCCTGAAGTGACTGCACAGGCCTATCTTGAGGCCCTGGAGAATGTGTATGGGAGCCCAGATTCTGATGAAGACCTATGGTGGAGAGTAAGAGATGCACAACAGTACCAAGCGGAGTTGTTGTCTGTGTATGTATCGGCTGGAAAAAGTGTTGCAAGAATGCCTCAGAAAGGAGTAGTTTGCCAGCGATTGAACTGGACCGAACCAGGCTGGACAGGATCCTTAAGTCTGCTCCCTTCTCAGAACTGCTGTTGCTTCAGTTACGCCTGGCAAATCGACTGGAATCTCCACCCTCCTATGATGAGTTAATGAGAGAAATTCGAGGAGTTGAGAAAAGGCGACCTCGGGAGGGACCTGCACCAACAGCTGCGGCTACGACCCGAGTGACTGAGGGTGACCCATCAAGTGAAGTTCAGGGGCAGAGGTTGGCAGTAAATGAGTGCTCTGACAAGGAAAACGATATGCCACAATGGGGCGAACTGTTGAGAGAGATCCGGGAATTCAAAAACAGTCCCTTTATGAAGGCCACGCCTGCAAGTACGGGCCCTGACCTATATCCGACTGCATCTGCTATGGGGGTGGGGGTACCCACTCATGTATCTCCTGCTGATAACAGCTCCGAACTCGATTCCTTGACCATGGAAGTGGAGAAACTGACGAGATGTCTCCAAACGCTTATCACGCCGCAGACAGAGATGGCACCAAGGTTTCCAGTTAGTAATACCCCCGCCCTGGCTTCCAGTGTGGCGCCTCGGCCAGCTCAAACTCCAGAAAGTATGTTTTGCTATAATTGTGGGAAAGATGGGCACATGAAAAGGGAATGCCGGTCCCCAAAAGACACTGACAAAGTTGCATATAGGCTACAAGGAGAGCTTCGGAGAACAAATCAGTGGTTAAGAGGTGCACGAAATGATCCCAGTGAGGGCACCAAAAATGCTAACTCACGTACTTTTGTGGCAAGGTCAGTTGCCCAGGCCCCCACTACCACCTCTCCAGACTGGTCCAGAATAGTGGGTCCCTCCATGGAGACCACTGTAAAGGTCAATGGAGTGTCTACAAGAGCTGTATTAGACAGTGGCTCCCAAGTGACAATTATGTTCCAGGATTGGTATCAGAAGCATTTGTCAGACGTACCCTTACAACCATTAGAAGGACTACATGTATGGGGGTTAAGTGAGAAGGCCTACCCTATTCCGGTATATCCGATTTGGCTGTCTTTCCCCACCTCCGTGGCTGGAGTGGCTGAACAAGTAGAGACCCTAGCCTTAGTGTGTCCCCCACTGGACTGTATGATGGTGTCCTTTGTTGACTGGAACAAATGCTCATATGTTCGGAAGGCTGGCACAGTTGTGTTATGAAAAACAGGGGTCAAAGACTAGTATAGCTTTAAGAGTTCCGGCTTTAATTAAGAAGGCCTATGAGGCACAGAGAGATGCTGAAAAAACAGAACCAGAGGAACCGGTCAGAAATGTATGGAAGAAGGATCCTGAGTCTCTGATCCTGGCGCCAAATGACCAGTGTACCTTACAGGGAGAGGTACGTATCAGAAAGGATGTTAAGAATAAAATATTAATGTTGGATGCACCAGGCGATGGAAAATTGCCAGAGGGACTGCTGGTCAAGCCTAGTATTTTGCCCGCTAGAGCCCATGCTTATGCCAGAAGGGTAATGGTCCAAGTTCATAATGTGTCTGAAAGAGACATTCGAGTAAATAGAGGTTGCATCCTGGCTAATGTGCATTGTGCAGACACTGCAGTGCTACCCAACAGCAAGAGTTCAGGAAGAATGACAGAGTAACGCCTGACTTGTTTGATTTCGCAACTCCCGCTGCCAGCTGAATGGAAAGTGAGGATCAGTGAGAAGCTTGCCCAGAGAGACCAGGTGTTTTCTTTAAAGGAATGGGATGTAGGATGTGTGCAAGGAGCTGAGCACAATATCCGGCTGCATGACGAAAGACCATTTCGTGAGAGGTCTCGACGCCTGGCACCTGCTAACATAGATGATGTGAGACGGCATCTGCAAGAGATGTTAGCTGCTGGTGTAATACAAGAATCCAGAAGCCCTTATGCTTCCCCCATTGTGGTAGTGAGGAAAAAGAATGAAACAGTAAGGATGTGTGTGGATTATCGCACCTTAAACCGGCGGACTATCCTGATCAGTACACAATGCCCGCATTCAGGATGCTTTGGACTGCCTAGCGGGAGCAAGTGGTTCTCTGTGCTGGATCTCCGCGGTGGGTACTACGAATCCCAATGGCCCCAGAGGACCGTGAGAGACAGCCTTTATCTGTCCGCTTGGCTTCTATGAATTCATGAGGATGCCTCAAGGATTTCAGGTGCCCCAGCCACTTTTCAACGATTGATGGGCGTGCAGTGGGGACATGAACTTACTAGAGTGCCTGGTATACCTAGATGATGTTATTGTGTTTGGCAGCTCACTGAAGGAACATGAGACAGATTATTTAAGGTATTGGACCGACTGGAGGACTTTGGCCTTAAACTGTCCATTGATAAGTGTCAATTCTTTCAAACATCAGTAAAGTATGTGGGACACATAGTATCCACCGAGGGAATAGAGACCGACCCCAAGTAAAGTTGACGCCTTGACCACCTGGCCACAGCCCAAAATCTAAAAGAACTGCAAAGATTCCTGGGATTCTGTGGTTATTATCAGCGTTTCATCAAGGACTATTCAAGAGTGATCCGCCCTTTGTAACCTTACTCAAGGGTATCCCCAACCCACAAAAATACCAAAAGTCAGCGTCCCTCAAGACTGAAAGAGTGTATTTTCATCCAAGTGAAGTATTTGGGGCCCGCTGGACTCCTGATTGTGAGACTGCTTTTCATGAGATCATATATCAACTTACCCATGCTCCAGTGCTGGCCTATGCCGATCCAAGAAAACCTTCGTCCTGCACACTGATGCTAGCTTGCAAGGGTTGGGGGCTGTGTTGTACCAAGAGCACGAGAATGGCCTGAGACCAGTGGCCTTTGCCAGTAGAAGCCTGACCCCATCCGAAAAGAACTATCCTGTACATAAGTTAGAGTTCCTAGCTTTGAAGTGGCTATTGTTGACCAATTCCATGAGTACCTGTATGGGGCTAAAATACTAGTAAAACCTGACAATAATCCTTTGACCTATGTGCAGACCTCAGCTAAGTTGGATGCCACTGGCCATAGGTGAGCTTTCTGCATTATCTACATATGACTATGCTCTCGAATACCGAGCAGGTCTGAACCACATAGATGCTGATGCTCTCTCCCGGAGGCCTGTTCCCCAGAATGATGAGGGTCCAGTTGGCAGAACCTGACATTCGGGCACTCTGCCGAACGTTTGACAGGGAGGATCAAATGTCCACAGGACGCAGTGGACTGCATGGTGGATTGCTTGGGACCCTCTGAGAATTGCATACCTGCTGCTTATTGCCACTTTTCTGCAATAGACATTGGTGCACTGCCTCAGCTGGACAATGACAGTATTCGGCGGGCTCAATCCCGTGATCCCATGATCAAAGCAGCTTTAGAAGCCTCTATGCAGGAAAAGATGTGTCCAAATTACGCTCCCGAGTTTGAGAACTGCACTATTATACAAAGAGGTCCTAAGTTGAAACTGATCAATAAACTGTTATACAGAGAAACAGTAGACAGAGGGAACAAGTAGACAAACAACAACTAGTCCTACCCACTGCCTTTCGAGACTCAGTACTGATGTCCTTGCACAACCATGGGGCACCTTGGTATAGACAGAACACTTGACTTGGTGAGATCCAGATTCTATTGGCCTAAGATGGGGCTGATGTGGAGCAACACATTCGAACATGATGCGCTGCTTACAGAGAAAGCTTTGCCCCAGAGGGCTGCCCCCTTGTTAACATCACCACCAGTGCACCCATGGAGCTGGTCTGTATTGATTTTCTGAGTTTGGAGTCAGATCAAAGAAATATCAGTAATGTGCTTGGTGGTCACTGACCATTCACGAGATATCCCAAGCTTTCCCCACCAAAGACCAGAAAGCATCCACTGTGGCCAAGTACTTGTAGAAAACTTTTTTGTTCTAACTATGGGGCTCCACAAAGAATCCATTCTGATCAAGGGAGAGACTTTGAGAGTCGTCTGATCAAGAGATGCTTTCTCTGTGGGAGTGCAAGTCCAGAACCACTCCTTACCACCCCCAGGGGACCCTCAGCCTGAACATTTCAACCGCACTTTGCTAGATATGCTAGGCACCCTGCACCCAAGGACAAGCCTAGATGGAGCCAACAAATTAGCACCCTGGTACATGCTTATAACTCCACAAAGTGATGCCACTGGGTTCTCCCCTACCGCCTGATGTTTGGAAGAAGCTCGACTACCGGTAGATGTGTGTTTTGGGGTCTCTCCTGATGGGGTTCAAGCTGACAACTATTTACAGTATGTGCAAAAAGTTAAAGGCCCAGCTAACTCATGCGTACCAACTGGCTCAAACCATGGCTGCCAAAAGAAATCTGGCCAACAAAGAAAAGGTATGATAAAAGGGTGAAAGCACAGGAACTCCAGGAGGAGATCGGGTATTGCTAAGAAATCGGACTGCATGGCAAACACAAGATTGCTGACAGATGGCACCATCTCCCTCACATTATAGTGGGCAAACTAGATGATCTGCCAGTGTACAAAGTAAGGCCTGAGAATAATTCAAAGATATAAAACAATGCATGAAATCATTTACTGCCCATTGGACAAATCTTGATTGAGTCTCAGCCCCAGAAGATGCCCCCTCTGGACCAGTGACTAGAGCTGCTGCTAGAAAAGATCAGAAAGTCTGCACCTACAGAAGCAAGTTAAGTGTTCCCCTCCACAAGTCCCAGTTGAGCATGACTGTCAGTCAATCCATCAGGGAAGAAAGTGGGAGTGACTTTGAATACTATCCTTCTTACAGACTGAGTCAATTGTTTGAGGCAATCCCTAGTCAATACTGGAGATGAAGCTGGGCCCTTCTGAGTTCTAAACCCTAGCCGTCCCTGGAGCCAATGCTCTCCCAGAAAGTGAAGTGCAAGCATCAGATCAGATGAAATGGAATCATTGTGCATGGTTGAACTGTTTGAGCTTTCAGGGGAGGAAAATGATGGATTAGGTCAGACTGGTGATACCCCAGAACAAGAAAAGAGTATTTTGAGTGCCCTGACAGTCCACTGCCAGTGTCCGAAAGCTCTCCATGCGAGGAGGCAAATGTTGTGGACTCCAGAAACTGTAACTCCTGGAGCTGAAAAGTGCCCCAAGTTCTAGCCTCTCTACCCCATGGAGACTCTGACAAGTGAGGACAATGCTAAAATGAGGCTCAGGTGCAGGGAACTGTAACAGTTCCCCCAGAAGACAGATTAGAGCTGTCAAAGCCTGTGGTGCACCTCAGTTATGATTCCAAGGGCGGCCAGTGGATCTCTCAATGTTGTCCATAAGGAGGTGTCGTGTCCCGAGCTCATTGCACAAGAAAAGGCGTCAGTGCTAACTCAAGTTACTTGTGTTTGCCCTCTAAGTATGGTGCCCTTGCCCCATCCAGCCCCAAGGTAACTGATAGGAAGGGCCCCTCTTCAGGTTTCATGTACAAGAGGTAATAACTTGAGTTATGGTACAATGTGTATGTAATACTGTGTAAAGAGTGACGTACTGCAATGTTTCAGAAATGTGTTCTTGGTAAAATGATATATTGACTGATGATTACATGTGAGCCTAATGCAAATGTATATGGTTGCAGTTGAAATTTGTAGGGTACTTGCTTGGCAGCACGTCAAGCTTTCCCAGGCCAGGAAGGGTGTAACCCCCCTGCAAATGGGGGTTCCCAAAAGACTTCCAGGAGCTTGCTTGAATGCTCCAAGCCTGAATGGTGTTTGGCATTTAAGCCATTTATCAGTGAGTGTTTTTAGAGCCTCTGGTACTGTCTCTTTAAGAGCTGTCTGCTTGCAGACATAATTAGTTTGTATGGGGGCACTGTGTGCTTCTCTGTTGAGTACCACTCGAGCTGCTGCCAATTCACTCCATTTCTGCAGTCACTAGGAGTGCAAAGGGAACCTATCTGAAAGATGTAACTGTTTGCCAGAAATTATTTAGAGTAATAATGAAATTACAGTTTGTCTAACCTGCTTTCTTTGCAGGCAGAACTGTGTCTGCCTAGTTCCCCATTCTGGTTTTGAACTGCTGAACTGGACCAATCAGTGTGGGGTAAGCTAGCTCTAAAATGGTGCCTTGGGAGAATCAGAACTTGGACTCATAATCTGAGCCAGCCACAAGAGGATTGTATGGGCAGTGACTCTGGGAGATGTAGTTTAGACTTCGGCGCCTTTTTGGACCAACAGGAGCAGTCTATTGTGAATGACAGCCAATCCAGTCAAGAACTGGGAGGAACTCAAAGGAAGTGCCCGGTTTTGTCTGTTGGAGTTTCAGTTTTAGCTCTGGCAGTGAAGGGGAAAGGAACCCTGTGCTCCTTCAGTGCACAGTTTTAGTCGGTGAAACATGTGTAAGGTCCGGAGTTCCAGTCTGCAGCTTGTGTAACTGCTTGTTAGGACTGAATCCGTCCTGTGAAGAGAATCAAAGGATATCTGAAGAATAGAAACCAGGCTCACCCTGTAGAAGACTGGAGAAATTGCTGAATTGACTTTCGGTCTGTCAGGAACTGAATCTGCTGTGTGTTCTCGAATTTTCACGCCCAGTAATGCAGATCGGGATAAGAGAAGCAGCCTGCCTGGTATAGTACTTTCTTTTGCCATATAAATGTGTGAGAGTCTCGTGGAGCTCAAGAGTAGCCCTGCTGACACTGAAGGACCCTATCTTGTTTGGAGGTCGTGAGTACTAATTCAGGGTCGCTCCCTGTTGAATTGCCACATTGAATCCAAATAGAATTACTGTACTGCTGACTGTTTAACTAATTTTCTTTTCTCTGTGTGAAAGGGCCCCTACCAGCTGCCACGGTTTGGACTAGCCACTAGAGGCTTGGGTACCCAGGGACAGTAACTGGTAGGGATAGGCCTGTGCACAGAGCCATAAATGAGATGAGTAAAGTATAAGCTAATTAACCTGATTTCCCCCTGTCCTTGTTATATTCCCCCTAAATAAATCAGAGCTGCTTGTTTCAGCAAAGTTATACTGCCTGAGGTATTTGTCTATGTTAAAGTATTGTACTGTGATTGTTGCACTGTATCTTATTTTACAGGAGGTCCCAGTGCCTGAACCAGCCCTAGGGGTAAGTGTATACTGTGAAGGTAATTCTGATATATTGTGTGGGCCACTAGTGGGAAGAAAGGGGGGTTGCAGTGTCCCAGAGGGCTGTGACCAAGTAAGTTTAACTATTGCAAACTCTGACCTCTGGGTGGAGGCACCCGCCATTGGATCCAGGCCCCTCAACCTGTTAGTGGCAAATCAGGCAGGGGTAGTATCCCCTGGAATAGCGCCATCTAGGGGTTACACATGTTACAGCAAATGATAGGCAGGCAGCAAACCTTTGCACATATCTGAACATTGAGGGCAGAGTTTTAACATTTGGAAACTGCACAAGGTTCCAGATGATATTTAACTGTTGCTATGGCGAGAGTGTGTGATGTAGTATGGGATTTTCCATATTGTTTGGCATCTTTGCTTGTTTTTAGTTCTATGTTTTCTTGCAATTTTTTTTTCCAATTGTTTAACCAGGAGTAGCACACTAAGCTGAAAGCTTGTTTACAGATGCGACCAGGGAGCACAGGGAAGACAAGTGACTTGATCAGGGCCACACAGTATGCAAGTGGGGTCTGTGGGATTCAAACCCAGGTCTCCAGATTTGCAGCTCAGAGCCTTAAACCACTGCGCTATACTGCCTCCCATAAATTGGATGACAGTGCCGCGTAATCAAACCTGAGAGTGCTTCAGAAAAATGGGACTTAGAGTCATAGACAGTAGATAGGGTTCAACACATCCAGCATTTATTTTATTGCTTCATATAGCTTTGTTTTAATTTTAATTAATCCCTACACACACACACACACACACACACACACACACAAATGCATGCATTGTACCAGCATGCAGTAGTTTTGTCTCATGCAGCATAATTAAATGTATCAAAAGGCACTACTCTGGTAATTAAATATATTTTGCTTACTTTCACTGTAAAGAAAACTACGTACTGTAATAGCATAGTAAAATGGTAATTTAAGGTCATAATGGAATTTAAGTCCCTGATGTCTGCCCCTTCCCCTTGATAAGCAACAAGAAATAAATATGCTTTGCAAATATGTACCAATTTATAGGGAGTTCCCTACCTACTCTACTTCCCATGTGCCTGTGACTCACTTGGTAAGTACAAATGCTTCCAGGCTTACCACGAAGAAAGGCCTGTACTATCTTTGTAGCCACTGCCTCTGCTGTTAGGCTGTTCCATTGGTTCCCTGCCCTCTGAGAGAAGTGCTTCCATATTTTATCCCTGAATTTACCATCTTGGATCAGTTTGGTGTGTCGCCAGGTTTTGCTGGAGGACACCAGATGAAACATCTCTGACTAATCTTGTAGATATCTTTAAGTATGTGGAAGACTGAGGCCATGTGCCCTCTTAGCTTCCTTTTCTCCAAGGTGAACAAGTTACGGGCCCCAGCCTCTCCCCTCCCTATTGCTCCTGAAATATACCATAAATAGTATACAAATATGCTCTTGGATCCATTTGAAATTGACTATAACTTTGGGTTTTCTTATTTATTTCAATGACAGTAGAAGATTTTCCCTGCTGTCCTGGATAATATTTCCCCTGCTAGTAAAACAGATCCATGTTTCCCCCTACCCCACACACCCCAGATGTACCTGGAAATTAGCTGTCACAGCTTAGTGTGCCTTTCCTGGTCAAAAATTACAAATAAAACTACTACTACTACTACTACTAATAATAATAATAATGATTATAATAATAATACTGTATGTAAAACAAAACAGTGAAGAAATGTTATAAATAATAAGTTAAAAAAAGGGAAATGTTACCTCTGTGAGACTATCTAACTGGGCAAGAAGGTACAAAAAAATTCCATCTGGATATGCTAAAATATTGTGTTATGTTGTCATATCACACATGCTGTGATGGGATGAATGACATTGCATCAAATTAGCATGTGATGTCATTAGTGACATGTATCATATCATACTTAAATACATATAGGATAATACATGTGCAGATGTGTAGTATGAGTTTTTTTACACACATGAGGTGTGTGATGCCACTTCAACCTCATGAGCGAATCTCAAGGGGTTTAAAAAGGCATCACAAGCTGAGGGTGTCTGAAACAAATGAATGCTACTCATCTGCAAATGTTTTAGTTTATATAATTTACTGGTTTGCAGTGTTTAACACTGTGAGATTACACTTAATTGAAAAACCTTTAGAAATGCCTCTGGTACCTCTAATGTAGGTCAGTGGTGGACTGACATAGGAATTACAGGTCTTTTTATTCATTTATTTTTATGGCTAAAGAACGAAGGAAGATTCTGACAGGAAGAACGAGTGCCTGGAGATGTGTAAGCTGCTGAAGAGCGAAGAAATATGCCGCACTGTCTTGAGTGCAGGAGGAGAGAGTTTTCTGTACTATGTTATCAAGCATATTGTCTCATGGATAGTGCTTTTTATTGAAAAAATGTATTTGTATGTTGGGAACAGTTTACAAACTACTTTTAATTAGCAAAATGAAAACAAAAGCGAAAGTCACTTTTTTTGGGGCAATATCAACTGGTTAACCAGTTATTATGAAGCTCCATAATAACCGGGGTACTCAGTTGATATCACAAAAGGCAGTTATTATGAGGTTTTATGGACATGGTTTGCAGATTGAGAAACACCGCAACCAGTAAATATAATACTTTCGTTTGTAATTTTTTTAAATCACAGTTGGATTCAGTATTCAAATATCTTAATAACAGATAACCTTATAGTATGAAATTTCTGAACTCAGCTAATTGTAGAGTGGGGATTTTATTTTACAGATTTAGGCCAGGAAAGACACACTAAGCCGAGGCTTGTTTCCAGGTGTGTCCTGGGAGCACAGGGAAGTTCAAGAACTACTGTGCTGCTTAAAATGAGTATTAGTTTTAAAAGCAATCAACTAGTACCTTTTATATCTCAGGTGCTTTTTCGTTTCCCTCTGAGTAATTAGAAGACTTTGTACCTGATGTTAGTACGTGTGATGTGTGGAGCAGCTCTCTGCCTGGCAGCTGACATATCTAGCTCTACCCCCTCCCCCAACGATATCACCAGCATTGTAACATCACTGACTGTAACATCACAGCTACTCAGGAGGAGTCACTCAGTAGCTGCCAGGTAACTCACCTGTGAAGTCACAGTCAGTGAGGTCACAGTGCTGATGATATTGGGGGGGGGGACTAAAACTAAATATGTCAGCTGCCAGGCATCCAGCATAACACTGTCACATAGTAAACTTTCTAACAAGCAAACAGGAAAAGAAAAATACTTCAGAAATATAAGGTTACAACTGACTACTTCATTAAACTGTAACAATCTCCTCTCTATTTATGGTTCTACTAGCTCTTTAAGTGACACAGGAACTAAAAGTCATGGAACCCACCCCAGCATCAGTAAATAACTGCTGTCCACATAAAAAGATTTGTTGAAGATACAGCAGTTTACTTTTAGGAGCAGAACATAACAGTGTACCTCTGGTGTTTTTCAGAATAGAGCGGGTCCACTTCCTAAGGGATGTAGATCTTGTGGTAGGTGCAAATACTGCCCCTACATCACCTCTGGCAGAACAATAGTAAACCCATACAGTGGGGAAGTGATAGAAATCAAACAGTTTATTTAGCTGTGATATCATGTGGATGGTGTGCTATGCTCAATGCAAGTGTGGAGCCTATTCTGTGGACCGCACAAAAAGGAAATTTAAAGAAAGGGTGGGGAAGCATGTGCGGACAATTGAGAATGGCAACCCAGCATATGTATGGGCCACACACATGAAGAGCGCAAGAAATGCAAATGAGCACGAACTTAAGTTCACTGGGATTGAGCAAGTGTGTCTTGGCCCCAGAGGTGGTAACAGAGAATTAACCTTAAGTAGACGGGAGAATTATTGGAGCTACAGACTTGGGGCCTGTATAACAGAAAAAGGGTCTTAATGACCAGATAGAACTGGAACCATTTTGGATTAAATAAGTTGGACTTACGTGTGATTTTTGAATATCTTTAACAGTTATTTACTGTTTTTTTTTTTTTTACCTTTTTCTGTAATCTGTTTTCCTCTGTTTCAGGTGTTTTCTTTATGGAGAGAGTTGTGAACAAGTCACACACTTCCTGAGGTTTACGAAGAACAGACTATATTAATGCCTGTGTTCCAAGACAGATGCCTGGATGGATTTGCATTCAGATAAGTATTCCTCCTTCCTTTTTGTTCCCCCCCCCAAAAAAAAACTCTTTCCCTACCACCTCTGCTAACAGGTCTGGTGGATAGTTTCCATCTTGGAACCCCTTTTTTGCAAATTGAGTGACTAGAGCTTTACTGTTATGTATAAGATTGTGTATTTTTAGCAACCTCAAAAGGTAACCTTATTTAGGCCATTTTTGCATTAGACTATAAGCAAAATTGATTTGGTAATGCATATTTGGATTTCTTTGAGGGGGCTAGAGGAAAATCTGTTTTTAAGGTAGATCTAGTTATGCACTCTCACTGTGAATGGTTTGGGTTTTAGCACATGTACTGTACATAATATTTAAACACATTTGATTAAGCATTTATAATAAATTAAGCACTTTCATTTTAAGGTATACTTAAACAATGAGATGCCTACCTGTATAAATATCTTGAACCAACAGGGGGAGCATACTTTGACAAAGACCACAAGGTTGAAACATCAGTCTGTTTTTGTTCTCCTCCATGGGAGGTACACTGTTATGTTTTGCTCCTAAAAGTAAACTGTTGTATCTTCAACTAATCTTTTTGTGTGGACTGCAGTTATTTACCGATGCTGGGGTGGGTTCCATGATTTTTAGTTCCTGTGCTGCTATCTATTGTCACGTTGAACCTGTTCCCTGTTAGAGTGGCTCTTACCTTCAATAGCTCTTTAAGTGACTTGCTGACAGGATACAGTATGCAAGTGGTGGCTGTGGGAATCAAATCCAGTGCTCCAGGTTTGCAGCGTAGTGCTCTTAACCATTGTTATACTGCCTCCCATAGCTGTCCTTTGCTCAGATGTCCCACTTTATGGGAAGGGCAGTTAGAGAGAAACAAACGAAAGCAAACAATGTACTGTAAGGCTCTGTGAGCCAAGAGTAATAAAGCCCTCTCTGTTTCTCTCCTGCTCTCTCTCTCTCTCTTGTTTTATTACCAAACGTAGTAATATAAAATGCCAGGATAAATGGCTGCTTATCAAATATCGGTTGAAGAATGTCTTTCAGACTTATTTTTCTGTAGTCCAGCAAGCAATAAGAGGCTGTGTTCCTGATAAATGGTAAACAGTAAGTAAAAAGCAGGACTCAATATGAATTCTGTTAGACAAATATACTCACTCATGACAAATCTGAGCCATGGACAAGAGAGCAGCAAGATATGATGGGTACTTGACAAACACCTTAGTGAGAGCAAAATGGTACTCAAAGATGCAAGGCTGAAAAAGGTTTAAGATCTCAATGATTCCGCTGAAGAAGGAACTGGCATGACATCCATAATTAACTGCACTGCATGTATACCCATGGTGCCTGGGAAGGGGAGTGTATGTTAAGATTTCAGTTCCAGCAAGTAAGAAAGCACAAACAGGGCCCTGGCACTAGTATCACATGGTGTGATTACTTCTAAATCTAAAAAGTACACATCCAGTTTTATTTACTAGAAACATAGAATTTGACAGCAGATAAGGAGCACTTGGCCCATTCCTCCCTACCTACACTATTATCAGAGACCATACCTGACCTACAGCTTTTTCTCCTTCCCCCTTCCTTTCCACTAAGATTACCTTGCGCTTATCCCATGCATTCTTGAACCACACCATTGTTTTCAATCCCACCACCTCCACTGGAAGGCTCATCCTGGAATCCGCCACTCTTTCTGTGAAGGAGCACTTCCTCACATCTCTCCTGAATCTACCCCCCACTACACAGTATGTATGTCCTTGCTCTTGAGCACTTTTTCTTCTGAAAAATACTTCCCTACAGCACCTTATTTACCCCCGTGAGGTATATAAAGGTCTCTATTATATTCCCCTTCCTCTGTTACAGAGTGTACATATTGAGATCCTTTAGTCTCTCCTTGTGGAGCCTTTGATACAGACCATGCACCATTTTAAATGCCATCCTCTGGACCACCTCTACTCTGTCTATGTCCTTCTGGAGATGTGGTCTCCAGAACTGGACACAGTACTCTAGGTAGTGTCTTACCAGAGATTTATACAAGGGCAACATCACCTCCCTCTTTCTGCTGGTGATACCCCTTCGTATGTGTAACCCCTGGGCGGCGCCACCCCCAGTGTTACACCCCTGCAACACTACCCTGGACACAGGCTGAGGTGGTTGGGTTCGCTAGCTCATAACATTTTTTTAAAACCTTTGTGCAGTGCCTCCACTCAGGGTGTTTACGTGGGTGAGATGGTGCTGGGTGTAGCCCCCTGAGCTGCTACACCACCCACGGTGACCAATTACCTTCCCCAGACATGCCCCAAGATACAGCTCCCCACATTTCAACATTTTGAATTAAAGGCTTTCTCTAATAATATGCTCACACAGGATTTCAAACAACAAATAAGATATGTATTTCGGGGGTAATAAAGGAGCTAGGAAAGGGAAACAGGAGGAGTAGAGGTTATCTTACCATATTTACACATGTACAGATATCATTTTGGATTTTGCTGGTGAACCCTCCAGCTTGGTGGCTACAGATTAAAGGCAGACATAAATCACATTTTACCATTCGACGTAAGACATCCAGAGCCCTGGCTATCTAGCTGCTGATAAATCAGATATTAAACATAATTATTAATAATACCCACACTGGTACCAGTCCCAGATACAGCAGAAACCCCGCAATCTCATACCATACTGGTTAAACAGATACCACAGTCCAAGATGTTGCAGGCCTGATGGAGTTGCAGCTGGTCGAGGTGGCCGGCTATTAATCTGAGGGTGGGGGCAACTTGGAAACAGATTTTTGTAAAACAGCAAATTACTATTTACATCCACAGCAGGGATTGCCCTGCACTTTAGCAGACAAAGCAGGGATTGCCCTGCACTTGCAGGCAAATCAGGGATTGCCCTGCACTCGCAGACTTCTGAGCATTCCAGAACAAACTAGGTGGATCTTACATCCAGAACATTCAGCACAATATTTGAAAGTCCCATCCGAAGCAATAAGGGTGATACTTTTGTCAAGCATCCTATATGCAATTCAAATCCGGTCACATCCAGTACTTTATATACCAAAAGGCATCCATCCGGAGTAAGTTGACAATGACACTTTTATCAAGCATCCCATACTTTAGTCACAGGCAGTCACATCCAGTACATTCTATATACCAAGAACATTATCCACTAGCGGAGTCCTATCCAGCACGTCTACACATTGTACACTTATCCCAAGCGCTCTCAGATGAAATTCTAGTCAAACACCGCTACATTCCCTTTAAGGTATCTTAGGCATAATATGCTCTAGAGCCTCCTGTCTTATGAAGTGGCAAGCTCGTCTTGGCAGACAGCTCCATGATGGCAGGACTCTAACCCATAGCTACACATTTATATGATTCACTAAGCCCAGCATCTTGCTGCACCTACAACTTAGCCATCTGGGCCACAGACAAGATGCATCCATTACTTGAGCTAGGCAGTCTCTTATGGGGTTAGTAGCCCAGGCGGATGACTACAATACTTCACATTTAACAGCACACATTTCTTAATGGGGCATGGAGCCCCCAAGATTACTTGCTTAGCTTCTCCCTCGCACCGGGGGTACGAGGGTACTCACTCAGGTCCTCCACGGGTCTTATCTGCAATCAAAGGCATCCTGAAGACTTCTTCAGCTCTCTCACCGCTGAGGTACTTGGTCACGTTCTCACCACTGCATGATGTCATCTGGTCTGGTCAGTGCTCTCACCGCTGCTAGACATCTGATTCTTCGGTCCACATCTTTCCCCGACGTGGAAGGGAAGCTAGCCTCTGGAGGACAGTACTGGCAACCTCCAGACTAGCTGTTACAGAGAGCACAATTACTGTAACTAGTTAACTGTTAACTGAAGAAAATAACAAATGGCCCCTGAAGACTGAAAGGGCTTGAATTAAGTGGCCCAGGCCTGATGGCATGGCTGAAGCCTGAGCCCCTCCCCCAGGGGGACTCTCAGCAGGCTGGAACCTGCTCTGCTGCTCTGCTGCTCTCTCTCTCTCTCTCTCTCTCTCTCTCAGCTCTGCATCTCTGAATCTCCACACAAACTGGCAACATTGTCTCTTTATAGAGCTCCTAGCTCGACTCCTGATTGGTAGAAGGGATGGGATGACATGTCTCCAAGTTGCTGAAGGACCTGTCAATCATAACACTCGAGGCACAATTGGGTTGTGGAATTTGCGCCTAAAATAATGTCCCTGTAAGCCCCCATAAGCTCTTGGATGCTTACCCATGAGATGCAGTGAATGTCCCTCAAGTCCTGGCTATCTATTGTTGCAATTCCAATTGGCTGTACTGCTGGCAATGGCTGCTTAACCCACTGTCCCTTATAGCAGATTAGATACAGTCCTGAATAATGTCCTGGTGCAGCCAGAAAGAAGTAATTATTTGCCTAAATGCCCCACAGTTCTATAGCTTAAAGGCTGTACTTGCAGTCGCTGCACAGATGAAAAACATGGCTCTTTTACTTTTCCTGTCGCTACTGTACTTATGCAAGCTCCCCTTGCAGCAGCTGACAGGCTGACACACAGAGTCCCAGATACTGGAATGGCCAGGGAAACAGTACTCATTTTAACTTTAAGCACTTTTCCCCACATGTACAATATATTCCCAACATGCAGCAACAGTTCCATTATTTGAAACATTTTAATTCTTTACTTTTCAGCTGGAGTTGAACATAGCTACCCTGGAGGCAGCCAGACACACTGTTATGCATTATTCAGATGACCGGGGCCCTGCACAGGCATACTCAAATGAGCCCCGGTCAGAACTCCTTTAATCCCCATCTGAGCGATCCCCCAGCAGGCTGTCCATGGTCACCGGGTCCCAAATAGGTGGAAGGAATCCCGAGACCCATGGCACAGTCCTCTAGGCGACTGCAAAACAAGCGGCTCCACATCAAAGGCGCTTTGCCCGCCAACGCTACTCCCGCTGCCCTGAAGGCAACACTTTTGTAGCAGGAGCTCGCGGTCAGCAGTTTAAGCCCCGAGGGGCTGGATTTTCATTTGACTGCAAGCTGGGGCACACACGAGAAAAAACAGGACCTGGGAAGCCAGAAAAATTAGAGGCCAAGTCAGGAGAAGCCCGAGAGACAGCGGGAGAAGGACAGAACAAAATGGGCTAAGGTAAACCCAGACTGGCATTTCTAGGAACCCCCCATTTGCAAGGGGGTTACATATACAACCCAGCATCCCACTAGCCCTCCCGACTGCCTTGACACACTGCCTGGCCACCTTTATGTCATCCAATATGATTAACCCCCCCGGTCTCTTTCCTGCTTGGTGGTCATTAATAACACTCCACCAACTGGCCCACCAGCACAGCGGTTGGATTTCCACCTGCTACGCTAACGACCCAAGTTGGGGAATGGACCCTGGTGTCGGAGGGCCAGCTGGAGGGAGATAACTTGAGCATCCAATGTCCACTTGCTTTCTCCTGGGAGGGAGGAGGGCTTTGCAGTCTGGGGTTTGCTGGCCCCTGGCGGAGGCAGGGGGCATGACAACACGTCGGGCCTCACCGGAGGAGGGAGCATGGTGGATGTCGGCTCACGCCTTGACGTCATGAGGCACGTCACACTCCCCAAGAAAACCAGGAAAATGGCCCTCTGATCGACCAGATGACAGACATTGGTCCCTCACCACCACAAAGTCCCTCATAGCCCAGACTGACCCCACAGCACCCGGGTCAATAAAAGATGCTCCTACCTGTGCTTTCTCCCCAGAAGGGGGGAACCTGTCTGATGAAGGGAAACGTTAGGTTTCCAAGGGGGCTGCAATATGGGGTGTTAGTTGGCAGCGGGGTTGTGAAGTGGCGGGGTGCACCTAGGTGGCCTGAAGGAGAGGCCGGTCAGGGGTTCATGGGGAGGCACAAAAAAATAAAATAACACTCCACCGATTTTGTACTCCACTCCTGGGTTTTCTGTGTCCTAAGTGCATTACTTTACACTTTTTTCACATTGAAACCCAGCTGCCATACCCAAGACCACTTCTGTAGTTTTCTCAGATCTCTGCTCATCCTTTCCACCTCCCTCGAGAGTGTCCACCCTATTGCAGATTTTGGTGTCATCCGCAAAGAGGCAGACCCTCTCTTCCAGCTCCTCTGCAGCGTCACTTATAAAGAGGACCTGTTCCAGCACTAATCCCTTAGGCACCCCGCTGGTCACCCTCCCTTCCTCAGAGTGAACTCAGTTTACCACCACCCTCTGTCGCCTATCTCCTAACCAGTTTCTTATCCAGTTTACCACCTTTGGACCTACTCCTCAGCTACTCAGCATGCTTACTAGTCTCCTGTGTAGAATGGTGTTGAAAGCCTTACTGAAATCCAGGTAGGCCACATCCACTCTTCCACCCTGATCTAGTTCAACTCTCACCCAGTTAAAGAAGTTTATCAGACTTGTTTGACATGAACCCCCGTGAACCCATGCTGCCTCTGGTCTTGTAACCCATAGAATTCAAGCTATCCCACAATCCTTTCCTTCAGCAGTGATTTCATTAACTTTCCCACCACTGATGTCAGGGTGACTGTCCTATAATTGCCAGCCTCCTCCTAGCTACCACTTTTGTGTAGTGAGACTACATCTGCCCTCCTCCAGTCCTCCAGAACCACTCCTTTTTCCCTGGGCTTCATCAGTACCCTTGGATGCACCCCACCAGGCCCCCTTGCTTTGTCCACCATCAGATTAGTGAGTCCCTTCAGGACTCTCTCCTCCCAAAAAGGACTAGTGTCTACCTCCTTCCAAAGCTTCTGTTACTTTTTTGTGCCCCTTCCCCTTTTCCTTCCTCTGTGAACACTGGACAGAAGTATTTGTTCAGGATGTCTGCCTTTTCCTGGTCTCCTTCTGCACAGTCCCACTTCCCTTTTTAATCTTACAATCTCACCATTGGTCTTCCTGTTTTCATTTACATACCTATACAATGTTTTGTCCCCTTTCGATACCTCCTGGGCTATTTTTTCTTCAGTTTGCACATTTGCGCTCCTTACTGCTTTCCCTGCTTTCCTCTGTTTCCCCTGATGCACCTCCATATCCTCCTTCCTCTTTGTCTCCTTATATCTTCTGAATGTTGTCCTTTCAGCCTTTACCTTTTCAGCCACCTCTTTTGAGAACCACAGTAGAC
Source organism: Neoceratodus forsteri (assembly GCA_016271365.2). Classification (NCBI taxonomy): domain Eukaryota; kingdom Metazoa; phylum Chordata; order Ceratodontiformes; family Ceratodontidae; genus Neoceratodus; species Neoceratodus forsteri. The sequence goes on along the minus strand of CM057459.1, from coordinate 795,942,619 downwards.
TCTTTTTCCTCTTGCATTTGCTCACTTGTTTGACGCAGAGGTTTTTTTCCTTTACCGTGCTCCCTTTTAGCCTCGCCGACTGTTCCTACACCCCACCTAAACCATCCCTTCCCCTGCCAGGTCATCCCTGAGGCATTCACGAATCTTTATAAAATCTGCCTTCCTGAAGTTCAAGACCCTCGCCCTTGTGTGGTTTGATTTTGTAGCCATTCTTATATTGAACCACACCGTATGGTGATCACTGGTCCCCAGGTGGCCTCCCACCTTGATGACTGCAATACTGTCCATGTTAGTGAGTACCAGGTCCAGTACTGCCCCATCATAAGTAGGGCCACTGACTAGATGCCTGAGGAACACCCCCCCTGCAGAGAGTTCGGGATGTCCCTGCTACTAGCTGAATCTGCTGCTGGGAGGCTCCAGTCTACATCTGGCAGGTTGAAGTCCCCACCAGCAGCACCTCCCCCTTTTCTGCCATCTTGCCAGTGACTTTCACAAGTACCATATCTAATCCATCCCCCTGTGCTGGACGTCTGTTGATCACTCCAGTATGAATAGTGGCTCCATTCCTCATCTCCTGGGTGACCCACAGTACCTCTGCCTCCCCTATATTCCCTGTATCTTCATTGTTTTTATGCTTTTCCTCACATAAAACACCATACCCCCTCCTTTCCTTCCCACCCAGTCTTTCTTGAACAGAGTATAGCCTGGCATGGCCATGTCCCAGTCATGGTTTTCAGTGCCCCATGACTCAGTAATGGCCACAATATCCAGGTTCGCTGCTACCATGATGGCCTCTAGATCTGAAATCTTATATCCTAGACTTCTAGTATTTGCACGCATGGCCTTCTAGATTTTGTTTCCACTATGCTTGCTACCCTCCTTTTTTCCATTTTTTGCCTTCCCTCCTTCCCCACTCTCTTTTTAATGTTCCTATTCCCTTCTCCGTTATCTCTACCACCTGGCTTCCTTTATTAATTTGCACCCTGGAGGATTCCTCTCCCCTCCGGCTCTCCTTACTGTCTAGTTGTGGGGGGAGTACTTTTTGCATCTCTGATTCCTTCTGTTACCTCCCTCAGCTAGTTTAAATGCTCACCACAGTAACATTTAAACTGTCCACTGAGGACTGTGGTCCCCTTCTTGGATGGGAGCAGGCCATCATCCCTGTATAGGTACTTATCCTCTCAGGTGGGTCACCGGTCCCCAATGTAGCCAAACCCTTCCTCTCTGCACCATTCCTTCAGTCATGAGTTGAAGCTCCAAGTGCTGAGATTGATTTCTTTCCTTTCCCCTGTCATAGACAAGCAGCACCTCAGCGAAAGCCACTGAGTGAGCTACCTCTCTAAGACCACTCCCCAGCTCCCTAAACTCCCTCTACACTATCCCAGCCCTGTCCCTAGCCAGGTCATTAGTCCCCAAGTGGACAATGACATCCATCTCTTCCTCTCATCCTGCTGCTCTAGCAACTTTCAGGATCCACATCCCATCCCTCCGAGCCGTGGCACCAGGTAGGTACCTAACCTGCCTCTCCCCCCTTTTCCTGTTTCCAGATCTTTCCCCCTCACAGTCGAGTCCCCCACCAGAAATTGCTTCCTCCTCCTCCTCCTTTCGGGTCCTTAGCCACTCTCCTTGGGATCTCCACTATGGATGGCCCCCACATCCTCCCTGGATGAGAACAAAGCATGTATCATACATTTCCAGTCAGGCTGGTGAACATAATTGTAGGCCCTACAGCTTTAGGCTTGAAACTGAACAGCAGAGTAGGCATTTGCTGCAGCTTGAAATAATGTACTATCCTCCGGTTGAGAAGTTTTGTAGCCACCATGAACACTTTTAGGAAGCAGAGCTATGCTGAAATCTTGGTGTTCTGGCGTCCCAAGACAAAGGCATTACAGGAACAGTTTATGTTGCTGTATAAGGAACGATTAAGATATGTATTAATTGTATTGTGTTTTAGTTCTCCAAGCTGTATGATAGTGTAGAAATTGGATATCCATGAAAAAAACTTATCGCTGCTCAGTTGGAGTATCTGGGATAAATTGTACAATTAAACAGAAAAGATTACAACTCATCCAGAATTCAGTCACGCTTGTTCTAAATCATGCTATTCACTGGTAATATAGTACTCCCATTCATCATGGCCTTCACTCTTTATTAATAAAGCCATATAAATTTAAGAGTAACCCAGTGTCCTCGGGGGAGGGGCCGAATCCCCATCATAGGGTTGGCCGGCCAGGGTTTTTACTGCTGATTACCGATCAAGAAAAACAAGGGAAGGACTCAGGCACTGGGGGAACCTTCTGGAGTAAACCAAATTTCCCTTGCCACTCAGTGTCTCCCAGGACTATAAAGTGTATAACAGTTCAAACTCACCTCCATTTCAAGAACACCTAGGCTGCAACTCACACTGGAAGTAATCATGATGGGACCTCATATGCATTCAAACTGCAGCTTTGCATTTTATTGAGATGCCTCAGTGCCTCTGGGTGCAATCTGGAAACAGAGGGGCAAAGTATCTTTTTGTCTAGTTCCTGTAGATGACATATGCCAACATGAAACAATAAGCAACAGCAAAGTCCAACTCAAAATTTCATTTAGAAGAGTGATATGGGCTCATAGAGAACCCCACAGCTCATTTCCTGCTAGACAAAGTCCTGACTCAAGTATTGTATCCATAAGGCAGTTCCCAGAGCACTGCCCTCAGCAGGTACAGAACCTCATCCAGAAAGTAGTTTACAGAGCAGGAGTCTGAGCCCTGTAAACACCTTTTCCTTACATCAATACCAAATGACCAAAAAGCTTCTTTTTCACCCACTGACACTTTCTTCAGGCCTTTGAACAAACATAAGACGTGAGCAGAATCCCAGCAACTGGACTGTGGTTGGAGTCCACCACTCCTTCTCTCCTTTTAGGCAGCTGTGACCTACCCTCTAGACTGGTCATTCCTCTAAAGGAACATTCCAATGAGCACCCTTTTGGCCTGATGAGATCTGACACCAGCAGCGCAAGGAAGACCCTCTCAGTAACATGGGTACCCATCTCCTGGGGCTTGTGATGTAACAGGCTGACTGTTGAGGTCTCTGGGTACTGGAACTCAATGGAGGGATTCATGATGGCAGCCCTGCCCTTGGACCCAGGTGGATTCAATCTGGACTCTTGTGGCTGCCCCACACCACCCCCCACATACAGTCGCAACCAGATCACACACCACATCCGCCCACAGGCACTTTCTCTCTCCTCCTACTTCTGGTGTACCTCATTTTATGCCATGCCTATACCATTGCAGTCCAGTGCTTGATTCTACAGCTGCAAAAATACTGTGCATCTTAATCCATGGCCCCAAAATAAATTATCCTTGTGATATCTATGATTTTTACAGTCTACAGCCTAATTAGTTGGCATTATTTGTTGCTATGTCATGGCAATCGTTCAATGTCTTGAGCTACCACACCATCGACTTGGAATGCCACTCATTTTTAAATGATTCCTTTTCTACGGCACTCACATGCTACAAGATTATGCAGACATATCATGAACATTGATAAATCTATGGTCACTACATTTCTTTTTAATATAAATGCTTTTGGACATTAGGCTAGTGTTCTTAATCATGTAAGAAACATTGACACAATTTATGTGCAACAAGCGATACTATAAAATACAATTTCCATTTGTTATTGCTCTTGTGGCTAAGGAAGACACTTGTGAATCAGTTGTAGTAAAATGTCGACAGTGGTTATACGCCTACTGTGGAAGTTGCCAAAGACTCTCACAATATAAAGACAAGCATAGGTCGATGTCTTAATGTTTTTTTGAAGTTTTAGTAATGAAAGCATTATGCTTAGTTAGCGATGGAGGGTAAATTAATTTAATTAAGGACTTACCTGCTGCTGAAACATGTGCTTGGCTACATGGTGGCCATGCATGAGGTATTAGGTATAGGAAAGGTGGAAGATTAACTATAGTAATGTTGGAAAGGGTTGGGCAGAGAAAGGCAAGAAGCAACTGAGCCCAGGGACACAAAGAAAGATATTTCAATCCCTAAGCCAGGGGACAGGAGCACTTCACAGACAGCATTCTCAGACTCCGGGGGCTGAGGATAACATGTTGGGCATCCATGAAGGAGACCCAGGTTCATATTCCAACCCCAGCTCTCATGCCATTAGCCAATGGGGACTGGAGATGCAGCACTGGCAGTACACTCAGATTTCAGGGATGAGTGTTGCTAGTGTCAGTTGTTGTCCTTCCAAGATGGAGATCCAGGTTCATATCATCACCCTGATTGACATAGTCTGGATCAGTGGGGACTGAGACACTGCATTGTCAACCTGTTTAGAGCGTGTCCTTGGGGTGAAGGTGGTGCTAGTACCACTGTTTCAGCACCTCCTGCAGTGGGAAGATGGAGCTGCCTCAATGCTGTAGTTGACCCCACAAATTCAGCCTTCCCCTCCATAGGCCAGGTGTCAGTGGACAATCTCTACTCAGGGTATTGGGAGAGGTAAAAAGGACACAAAAGCTTCAGGCACTGCGCATGATGGTCAGCCCACTGAATATGTCATGGGGTCCAATCCCCCTCCCCGGGCTAAAGTCCATTCCCACATGAACAGGTGTTCCCACCCTCATGTCCCACAAAGTATTTGATGTGATAGAGGTCTGGATTGGGCAGGGAAGGACTGCTGCATGGATGGTGGGCAGAAGAGTCAGGTAAATCAACTAGGGTCTGCATGATATGTTGGTGGGGAAAAATGAGCAGATTGGGTGGGCCAAGTGGTCATTATCTGCTGTCAAATTCTATGTTTCTATGTAGGCAACCTGGAGAGAAAAATAGTAAATTACGAAAAGAACTACTGTTCCTGTAACTTGCTGATGAGTACGAGAATACTAAGTGTTCACATGTGGGTGCTTTTTTGTGTTAGCATAAACTGATAACTGTGAAGAACCCTCAGGCTTGAGTATTTTGTGCATTTACTTTTAGCCAGTAGAAATAACAAATATAAAATATTTAGAAAGTCTCTGCATTTAACCCAGTTTTTTTCCTGGCCTTACTCTATGCCCTAACTTTTGTTTCCATATAAATTATTTATATAATTTTATGGCTCATTCTGGATTTATATGAATACTATTAATACAGTGGAGACCACTTATAATCACATCCCATTTATAAGAACATTTTAGGATGTCCTGAATTTTGACCATTATTTTCGATGGCAGCAAAGTTAATTTATAAAAGAGTCAGCCCGCTTTTAAGATCAGTTTGTTTCCAGAGATAGTGGTCGATGTTCATTTCCACCTCTGAGTGTGCTAAGTCTGGGCTGAATCATGATCTAGTTTCCACATTAACAGTCACTTAAGTAGTGAATGGATGTGTGAAAGATGCCCTATGAAGAAGGCAGTAAATATTCCTTCATGGTTAGGTGAGACACAGGGCCTAATTCCAAGACAGCTACACCAGACGTAAACGCAGAATGCCAGTCCCGAATGGCACAAATCACAAATTTCACCTACGACGTGTGACATGCGCAATTCCAAAAGAACACTTACGCCGCAATCTGCAATCGCTACACCAAATGCAAGTTGCGACACAGTTACACCAAACAAAGGCTGCGCCACTGCATAATGCAGCTTGCGACATGCGTAATGCACCAGCATGATGGAAATGCTATTCCAGAACAGGAGGCATAAGTAAATATGCCAGAAGAGACCGACATAAGTTAGACCAAGGAATAGCTGGTCTAACCAGAGCACAAGCATATATAACCCCCCCCCCCAAACATAGTCAGACAGCAGACAGCAGTGTAGTGAGACACACAGCACAATGTCAGCAATAGGAGCCCTACTGGGCATTCTGCTAGCGGAGCACTGGGAGCGCAGGCACGCCAGGGGCAGAGGCTGGACCCAGGGGACTGAGCCACAGCATCCAACGATGGTACCAAGGCCACTGGTGCAGAGGGTGATATGCCCTCACAAAACCTTTGAGGACCTGACTGAGCAGCAGCGCATAGCACGCTATAGGCTCAGTAAGAGCTGCATCAGGGAGCTATGCCAAGACCTGAGTGGGGACCTATGCAGCACCAGAAACAGGGGCTACCCACTGCCACTGGAGGTGTGTGTGAGTGCAGCACTGTGCTTCCTTACCACCAGCACATTTCAAATGCCCACAGGGGACACAGTAGGCATTTCCCAGCCAGCAGTTTCCAAACACCTGAGGAGGTTCCTTGCGGCCCTCATACGGTGCACGGCACAACACATCAGCTTCCCACGGGATGCTCAACAGCAGCGCCAGGTGAAGCAGGCATTCTATAATGTTGCACAGTTGCCCCGTGTGCTAGGTGCCATTGCCTGCACACATGTGGCCATCAGAGTCCCAACCGAGGATGAGGACGCATACATAAATAGGAAGAGGTACCATTCAATGAATATCCAGGTGGTCTGTGACAGTGGATGTCGCACCTAGATGTGGTGGCCAAGTACCCCTGATCCTGCCATGATTCCCACATCTACAGGAACTGTGGGCTACGGGAGGCCTTTGAGAGACAGGGGACATCATTGGAGGATGGCTTGTAGGTATGTACCGGGGGAAATGACAACAGCAAATGCGTGCAAGTGGCAGTGTGCGTGTAAGTGGCAGGAAGTGCATGCCAGTGTCAGTGGATACAGTGGCACAACAGGGGCACAGGGTGGACAGGCACTGCAGCGGTCAGATGTGACATCTGCACAGTCACATGGCATGCCACATACGTGATGCAGGCAGAGCCAGGACCCACACACTGTGCAACACACAGGGGCCTGGGATGGCCACACAATACCAAGGGAAGCCCATGTAGTGCATGGACACAGCCAAGGATATTTGTGTGACTGAAGAGTGTGTGCCTGCATGTGTGTGCATGTGCATGCAGCAGTGCGTGCCATGCAGAGGATAGTGAGATGCTGATGACAGATCTGCACACAGCAACATGCAGTTAACCTCTCCCCCAACAGGTGACAGCAGATACCCCCAGATGCCATGGCTGATGACCCCTGTGAAGACACCCCAGACAGCAGCTGAGGAGAGATACAATGAGGCCCACACCAGCACAAGGGGGGGTCATCGAGCGCACCTTCAGACTACTGAAGTCCCGCTTTCAATGCCTCGACACCTCGGGGGGTGCGTTCCAGTACAGCCTTGTGATGGCCTGCAGGATAGTGCTCACCTGCTGCATCCTCCACAACATTACCCTGGCACACCGTGTACCAATGTCTGACAGCAACAAGAAGGACGGAGCACCGCAGGAGAGTGACGGAGAGCCAGACGGCATGGTGGGACACATGTTGCAAGGTGGTGCAACCCGGGACTGAGCTGATCCAGCAGTGCTTCTGAGGCAGAACATGGCCACCACCACCATCATGGTGGCACCTGCAACAGTACAGGGGACACAGTGTGGTGCAATGCAGCCTGAACAACAGCACGGCTCCCATGGCACCCCCACCGAGCCACAGGGGGCTGGGATATTGTCTGCCAGGTGCCATGCAACACATGTGGCCACACTGGAGCTGTAACAGTGCCCATGCATGTCATTCAGCATCTGGTAGGCATGACTACAAATGAGGGAAGGCACCCCAGGCTACACACAGAATACCACAGCATACATGGACCAAAGACATACAGACACAGGTGAGTGATGGACACACACAGGGCAGAGGCACAACGCTGTGAAGATGGTGCCACCAGGCACAATGCACCTGCCATGGCCACTGATGCATGAAAACAGTGCAACCACAACAGGGACACAGCACCGGGTAGCACAGACCTGTAGACATATGGCGGTAGGGCGCACCACCATGCTGTGCCACTGGTGCCACCCACAGGGCCCATCATGCCCCTGTGTGGAAGGATGCCATAATGGCCCATGGCAGCCACACAGCCATGACATGCACAGTATGACGACATGTGAACTGGACCCAGCACAGGGCGCTGCTGTGCACACAAAGCACCACGCGGCCATGCACACTGGTGTGCGCCCAAGGCTGTGAGTTGGACAGCCAGCACACAGATACCATGTGCAGGTTGGGGATGCACGAGATGGTGCAGCACTGCAACATGTGTGCTCACACGAGCACAGTTACACACAGACACACGTACACAGGCACACACCCATGCAGACCATAAACAGATGCACAGAGCCAGGGATGCAAAAATAGTATTTAATGGAACAGTAACAAAACACACTACTACTAGAGGAACAAACAACTAATCAAACAACAACAATGGCTAACAGAACACCCACCAGTACCCAAACCAAACCCCGCTATGTACACAACCCCCGCCAATGCCCCAGGCCATAAATACAGTCCCCACAGTACCACACAGCAGACAGCCCCCGAACCCAGCATGGATGGACCTCACCCAGGCACATCTCTAACTACAGTCCCCAACACGATATACAAGCCCCCAGCAGAGACAGTACATACAGCCCACCAACCCCCACCCTATACACACACAACAGGAGCCCCCGCCACCTTGATGTACAACACGAATGGCCCACGTCCCCAAGGCACATCACAGTGCCAGTGTCCGTGGCCCCAGTCCAGTCACTCTGTGTGCTATCGCCACTGCAGTGCTGATAGCAGAGCCCCGAGGGAGCTGTGAAATGTTTTCCATGATGGCAGACACCAGCTGGATCAGCTGCTGGTTGCCCGCCACCTGCTGCCCCGGGTACAACATAGCTTGATGTTGCTGGCTGTCCACAGCTGTGGCCCAGGCTGTCCCCCAGGTGACACATTTCCAGAACCATGTCCACCTGGGTGCTGTGGGTTCATGTCCAGCGGTCCGGACCAGTGGGCGGCACTTGCAGCCGGCAGCATCCCCACTGCCTCCTGGTCCCCTGCAGGATGCTCCTCCACCTCCTGCTCCTCTGCTGGCTGCTTCACCTCTGCCAGTTCCACTGTGGGCAGCTCCTCTGCCTCCTGTTCCTATGTCGGCTGCTCCTCCACCTTCAGCTCCACTGTAGGCAGCTCCTCCACCTCCTGTTCTTCTGTTGGCTACTCTTCCGCCTCCAGCTCCACAGCTGTCTGGTCCCCTGCTGCCAGCACATCAGCAGGCTGTTGTGTTTCCCCCAGCACTCCTGCAAGCCGGTTGTCCACCACCATCATTTCCACCTGTCACTCCATTGACCCCTGCGGCTCACTGTCGCCAGTGCCCTCATCTGTCTCCTCCTCTTCCTCCAGCAATGGCAGGATGGGTCAGACCCTGTGTTGCCAGCACTGGGTACGGCACAAGTAGGCCACCACATCCTGTGCCTTCTGCTAGGCTACAGCCCGCAGCGATGCCCAGTGCTTTGGGGATAGTCTGCTTCTCCCACCTGCAAGGTAGCAAAGGTGAAGGTCAGTGCCGTGGTGGGACACACTGCACACCCATACAACACACACACCCAACCCCCACCAGTGCAGACCCCCATGGCATGGTCATGACACAGGGTAGACAGTGCATACATATACCTGACCTCCGGTGGGTCCCTGCACCTGCTACTGGCTCCCTGCGCACTGATGTGCCACATCCTACTGCCCATGCTGTTCTGTGGTGCTGTGTCCTGCACCTGTGGGGAAGGGGAACACAATTACATGCATCCATGCACCACTGCTGTCCATGGCCTGTTTGTCAACATTGCAAAACTGTCCAGCCACATACTCACCTGCACCTGAGGCCTGTCCCGTCCACATCTTGATATCCCTCCACTCTGCCATGGCCAACATTCACTGCAGAATCTCCGGGTCATGCCGTGCCAGGTCCTGTCACTGGTGCTGCAGCTGATGTATGCTTCAGGACATGCCACTGATGGCACTGAGGTGTGCCCTGATCGCCCTCCATGCCCTTGCCTTCTCCACCATGCTGTGTGACCTGTAACCATGTGGTAGCAGTGTTGTCCCCCACTGCTGGACAAGGCTCACGAGCTGTGCTGTCTCTGTGGTGGTATAGTTTGGGGTCCTTCTGCTAAGGCTGATGCTGCTGTGGCGTGGCATGGCCCTGTCTCCACTTTGTGTGCTTCCGCTGCCTGTAGGCACACCCTGTTGATCCTGGCATGGGGGAGTCCTGCTGCAGGTGGCAATGTCCTGCAAGGCAACATGACACAAACATCATGTCATGGTATTGTAGTGGGAATCACTATAGTGTCTCACACCCCTACATGCTACATGGCATGGCCACCTGTAGCCTGCATACCATACAGAGCCGGGGTACTGCAGCAAAGGGTACAGCACTGCATCACATGTGCTGTCCCAGGGGTGTAGCCCAGCAGTGCTGTGCTGTACACACATGTTGCTACAGTGCCCCCCTTCCAACAGTGTGCACATACCCCCCACATACCACCCCCAGCCTGACAGGGCAGAGATGTGCCTAGGGCACACATTATGCAATGGGTACCCCACACTACCTGCCTACACTTTACACCCCATACTGCCACCTGCCATACACAACCTGGTAGTGTGGGGGGTAGCCACCTCTACTCACCAGATGAGCTATGCATATGGCCGTCCCCTACACAACAGCAGCCTGCACAGAGTCCCTGCGCAGTGGCCTACACCAGCTGCAGGACACCAGGCTGTTATGTTGCATTACTCAGCATGGCACATATTGTGTGACAGCCACACATCACACCTGTACACATATGTGTACAGTGTGTATGCCTGCCTGCACCCTTATACATATCTCTGGACCTGTAGTGGGATCCGGTCTGGTGCACCTCACAGGCTGGTACAGATGTGGTGTCCCACCTTGTGCATCCTCTCTCTGTTCTGTGTCTGAAGCCACTGAGTGCAGGAACACTGTGTGGCCTGTTCGCGACTGCACCCAGCACATGGTGTATGTTCAGGACACACGTGCGGCCTACAGCAGCACCATGCACATGCAGCATGTGTTTGTGCAGACTGCATGTGCGCAGTATGCTGCTGCAGGCCTCAGTTGCACATAGGATGAGGTTCATGGCCTATATGCCATCCCCCCACATATTGCACAACAACATGAGTGCTGCATTGGTGAAGGTGTTGCACTGTCCTACAACTTACCAGTGATCAGTAGTTGTTGTCCCACTGTGGTCGTCCTACACGGCGGCATCCATACCCTGTGCTCTCTACCACTGCTGCTAGATCTGCCCCTGTCACAGCAGTCTGTGCACTGTGCAGCTTCTGTATCACCTTCACAGCTACACTTCACACATGGCACACATACAGGCCACATGTGCAGCTTACAGTTGCACCGCACACATGCAGCATGTATATTCGCATGTCACTTGTGCACACTATGTCGATGCTGGTCACAGTTGTGGCCTGCATGTACGCGTCACAGGTGCATATCCAGTGGACATTGCTACTGCAGCAGTCAGACGCAGTAGTGCATGTGTGTGTTGGACAATGCACCCATCCCAGACACCGGCTATCTCAGTTGTAACTGGCCTTCACACAGCATGTGGGAATGAGCAACACCACACAGTTTGCCAGTGAACATAGTTTACTATTTACAGGTGTACAATGGTGAAGTGTGACAGTACAGTGGTGCAGCTACCCCCAACACACAGATCCACATCCAGTGACACACATATTGTGCTGTTTGTCATCACTCACACACATGCACGCAGTACACACATACACACACACACACACACACACATATATATGCATACCTCACACACCCCACACGTCCACACACAGTGCCCTCCCCTACTGCCACTCTGCTCAATGCCCACCACCCCTTGCAGCGGCGCACCATACTGGCACAGTCAGATGTCTGTCTGCAGCTGATGCCCAGTTCTCTTGTGCTTGGTGGTGTTACCACCCTGTCCTGTCCCCTGGGTTGTGGGCTCTGCTGCCCCTGCGGCACCACTGGGCCCACCCTGGGCCTGTTGCATGGCCGCAGGTCCCCTACTGTACATGGGTCCCAGAGGTACCGCTGTCTTCTGATGCCTTAGATGCCTCCTTGTGGTCTCCTTTTCCTTTGTTGGTGGTCCACCTTCCTCCACAACCTGCACTGGCATTGCCATCTGGGATGTGCCCTGTCCTGGTGTGTCGGCAGGTGCTACCATGCCCTGTCTAGCACTTCTCCTGCACCTGGTAGCCACTGCTGCACTCCCCATGGCCATGGTGGCAGGTGGTGTTGCAGTTGCTTGCAGTGGCAGTGTTGCCGCTGGTGGTGCCACTGGTGGTGTTGGTGGTGGCGGTGAGGGGGGCTGTGTCACTGGTGCTGCAGCTGGCGGTGGTGGGGCTGTGTTGCTGCTGCTGCAGCTGGTGATATTGGTGGTGGCGGTGGTGGGGGCTGTGGCACTGGTGCTACAGCTGGTGGTGTTGGTTGTGGTGGGGGCTGTGGTGCTGGTGCTGGTGCTGCTGCTGGTGGTGTTGGTGGTGGCAGTGGTGGGGGTGGTGGAGCAGGTGGTGCTGTTGGCCTTGCTGCCCCTGGCAGCGGTGGTGGTGTTGCCACTGCTGTTGCGGTATGTTGTGGCAGTGTTGGTGGTGGCTGCACACTTCCACCCCCTGTGGCTGTTAGTGGCGTGGGCTGCTCTGCGGGGGGGTGGCAGCATGCCCCATGCATCATGGTGGTGTGTGTCTCATCACCCTGCTGGTGCTGTTGCACCACCTGTGTCACCCGTGTGATGGCATCCCTCCTCAGTGTGTCTCATCTAGGCTGGGCTGTAAGTGCACTTCGTAGTGCCGCAGTCAGTATGTCTGACTGCCTCATTTGCTCGGCCACTGACCCCTCCATGGCCAAGGCCAGTCGGGTGAGCACCTGCATCTGTGCTTGGACACAGGCCTGGGAGGCGACCATGGCTTCCACCAGCCTCCCCGTGGCTGCCTCTGTAGTGCATGTCCCTATCTCGATTGCACCTATGAGGGTGCCCATGTGCTCCTCCATAGCTGTGTGGTGGGCATCGATACTGAGGCGGATACAGCCAAGCATCTCAGACTGCTCCTCATGAGTGGTCATGAGGGTCTTGCAGAAGCCAGCGTAGTCAGTGGGTGTGGCTGTGTTGTTGTACTGCAGAGACTGCGACGCCTTGTCCAGGATCACCTGCAGCCTGTCATATGAGGCAGGGTTGAGATTCTGGGCTATGTTTTCTGCTATACTGTTGACACTAAATAGATCATAAAGGTCCAGTCCCTCTTCCTCCTGCTGTTGTTCTTCCACTGCCTGCTGCTCCCCCTCCACCAGTGTCAGGGCTGGGTCCAGCTGCACCATGTCTGCACCACCAGGGGTGTCTGCCACAGTGGCCTGTTGGGTGGCCAGCTGCATGCTGTCCTGCTCTTGCTCATTGCCTGTGCCACCACTGTCCTCTGCCCCTGTGTCTGCTGCTGCTGCGCCTGTGGGGGGGGCAACAGTGCATCAGTGCTACCCCGCCATGTCATGTCCGCTACACATGCCTCCATTCCCACCCCTGCATTGCTGTCCCACACATCAGGGGACAGCTGGTCATCCACTTACCTGTCTCTGTGGCCATCCATGTTGTGTCCAGGTCACCATGGACACTGTGCTGGCTCAGTAAGACCAGGATCCTCTCCTTGTGGGCACTGAGGGGTCTCTCCTCCCATGGCCCACCGCCTGGGGCCGATGCCTGTAACCTACTGAAGGCCCCCTTCACCTTTACATGGCACGTCAGGTCATTCACCTGCTTCTGTAGGTCCCACACGCTCTGCTTGGCATTGGCCACTGCATTTACCTTTTTGGCCAAGTCCTCCCATGCCTCCTTGCACTTCCTGCGCATGTCACGCTCCCCAAGCTTGCTCATTAATAGGGCTGCCTGTGACTCTAGTTCCTCGAGGAGGACATCTGTCTCCTCATTTGTAAAGTTTCTTTTCCACTTTCTTGCCGCACTTGCCACCTCTGCATTGCTACCGGCCTGTGCCATCGTTACCACATGCGTAGCTAGCTACGACATGTCTATGACTTGCGCTTATTTCTATGGTCGTTGGGCTGGGACATGCATAACTGCTGTGCCCGCTATTGCGGGTTACATCTTGCGGTGCAGGTGTAACTTGCAACATGCGTAATTCCACTGTTCTACGTCATAACTGGCTTTTGTCTTGGAATAGGGCACAGCTCGCATGTCGCAAGGGTTTGGGCGTAACTTTACACAGTGGTGCAGCTTGCGTCATGCTCTACACGCTCTCTTGGAATCGGGCCCTCTGAATTAATTTTACAATACCCTAATTGTTTGAGCAAGAGCTCTTTTAAAAACAATATTTATACTACTTTTAATAATGAGTTCGCTTAAAACTAGTTTGACCCCAGGTTCATCATATTAACCTCAGATTTCGCATGAATTTTCACTGTTTTCAATGAAGCTCTCTTAAAAGAACATCCCGGTTATAAGAACATTTTTGCTTGGCATCTATGGTGTGCTTATAAAAGGGCTCCCTGTAAAATAAATGACGATGGGTTTTTACCAGATTATTACCACTGAGAAGTGTGCAAGGGGTGGAGGTAACCTCAATGGGTCATACTGGCCTACTTTTCCCCTATAGTGCCATGCAATCCCAAGTGAAGATATAATTAAAACAAACCAATTAGTATACATTATAATGGTTCTCTAAATCACTCCTGATATAGCCAGCTACAGCCTAGAGCAAGACAAACAATATACTTTATTTCTCTATTAGAGTATTCATTGAAATAGCTTTTGTAATAATATTATAAAAACTGGGGAGCATTTTCTCCCATAGGGAATTTCACTTATAATTTGTTGTTATAACCGGCTGGTTATAACGGTGAACAAGTGCTAGGTTTCCCTTGTTCAGTGCATGCTCACACTGTTCCCTCTCCTGAACATTCCCTGAAGTAACTGCCCTCACTCACTGCCACCTACCCACCAACACACAGCACCAATGGAGAATTCCTGCATCAGAATTTAGCATTTTTTTGCCACACATTATTTAATCTTTCTGGTCACCATCCTTCCCCCAACCTAGATGAAGTCAGCACGGACCAGGAACAGGCAGAGATCACTGCTGCAGCACCCACTTTGCCCTCTGATCGCCACTGCTGTTGCTCAGGTATCAATATTGGGGATACTCTTGGGACTGTATTTGTACTGTATTTCTGTGTGTTGCAGGGAGGGAATAACTCATAACAACACAACCTCTCAAATTTGTGTGTATGTGTGTGTGGGGGGATTAAACAGTAAAACAGATCCATCTATTGGCAAAACTGTTACTTCTTTTAATAAAATGCTGCAGGTGAGAAAACACTCCCCAGCAATTAATACAAAATAAAACAATGGATGGCGCATAAAATTCGAATCATGCACACACCCTTGGTGTTGGATACTTAAAGAGATCCTCCATGCTTCGCTCTCAGTGTTTATGTAGCATCCAACAACTTGGATGTGTGTGTAAAATTCTCATTATACACACAATCCCATGTATTATTCTATATGTTTTGACTAGATACAACTGCCATTGAGCACCTTTAATTGTAACATTTTGAGGTACAAAGTCAGAGAAACCACACTTGTAGGGGAGATCTGAAATCTGCTTCATCAGACTCCCTATGAACGAATAGTACCTTGTTTTACTTTCAGTAAGTGAGCAATGAGTCCTGAATGAGTACTTAGAGAAAGAAGTGTGAAGAAGCCCACAGAAATTATCTAGAAGAACAGCATAAATTCATGGTACTCAGTTGAGGTTAGTCAGTCATCAACAAAAACAGCCAATTGGGTGTCAAAGATTTCCTTGGCCAGTGCAGGATCGAGAGGCATTTCCCCGGCTACTCCTCCCCAGAACTGTTACTGCTGCTGCTACCAATGTTATCATATACATCCTCATGATCTGTGTCTCTGCCCCCAGGCTCCTTCACTGCCTATATCTGTTCCCGCTGCCCTTTCTTTTTGCATTTTCCTATAAAAATTGCTCAAGTTACAGTGCCACTGTGAGTGGCTCGTATGATGTGTGATACTTTATGGAGTGTTCAAGCAGTTGCCGCACTTCTACTTCCCACTGAAGCTGAGGGGCTCTGACTAAACCCACTCCACTTCAGATTTTCTTTATTGCTTCTGGACGACCTCTGTTCTCTCGTCTCCTGCCCTACCTGCTGCTCCTTTGCCTAAATCAGGTATACACAAAAATACTTGTCTCTTTTTGTATTTTATCTTTTTTTTCTAATTTTCTGGGGTTCATGCACCAAAAGGGTCAACAGGCAGCAGCCAGGCACAGGCAGTCTGCTATCTCACACCCATTTGCTGCACATTGCCTCAATCGCACTACTGTAGCACAACTCAGGCTGGCACACATGAGCAATACAGGAATTTCAGGAAACTAGAAACATGAACATCTGAAAAAATGTAAAGATTTGTATTTTATTTATTTTTTTGGTGTTACTGCCACAAAAATGGCTACTGGCAGCGGCTTGGCACCAGCAGACTGTCAGCTCAAACTCACTTGCTACCACTGGCCAGTCCTTCCCTAATCTAACCCCAGGCCTCGTAGAAACATTGAAATTGTGCGGGCAGTAGACTAGAAGTCCATCACTGTACTAATGAAACACACTGCAGCCTATCACTGAGAGTCATTAGTCTGAGCACCCAGAGGTGAATTCTGCCTCCATGCCATTGTACACCTCCCCATACCCTGGACCCACAGTCATAATGCCCCTCCACCTGTCTCAACCCACCTTAAACTCTTGGACAGACTTTTCTCTTACCTGCTCACACAACAATCTGTTCAACTTGACTCTCCATCAAGTAATACTTCTTAATGTCCCTTTTAAATGTACCCCTTATTGGTTTATACTCATGCCCTTGGTGCCTGACCTATTGCTATATCTGAACAGGGTTGACATAGAAACATAGAATTTGATGGCAGATAAGGACCACTTGGCCCACCTAGTCTGCCCATTTCCCTAATGATTAAGCTGCAGATTCTAGTTAAACAACAGCCTACTTCCTCCTACCCCCAACTAGAATTGCCTTATGTCTGTCCCATGCATTCTTGAATTCCCCCACTGTTTTTGACTCTACGACCTCCTCAGAAAAGCCATTCCATGTATCTACAACCCTCTCCTTGAAGAAATACTTCCTCACATTACCTCTGAGCTGTCCCCCCTCTACCTTCAAATTGTGCCCCCTTGTTCTTGCATATCTCTTTTTCTGAAAGATGCTACCCTCTTGGACTTTGTTGATTCCCTTGAGGTATTTGAAAGTTTCTATCATGTCCTCCCTCTCCCTCTCCCTCCTTTCCTGGAGGATATACATCTTAAGCTCCTTTAGTCTTTCTTCATATGTCTTCTGGTGCATACCCTGCACAATTTTGGTTGCCCTCCTCTGGACAGCCTCCACCCTGTATATGTCTTTGCAGAGATGGTGTCTCCAGAACTGTACACAGTACTCCAGATGTGTTCTTACAAACTGTCTGTACAGAGGGCCAACAACTTCCTGTTTTCTACTGGTGATGCCTCTCCCTATGCATCCCAGTATCCCCCCAGCCCTCCTTACTACCTTCTCACATTGCTGGCCCACCTTTAGGTCGTCTGATATGACTACCCCCAGGTCCCTTTCCATTTTTGTTGTTGTCAGTATCTCACCCCCCATTGTGTACTCTTCCCCTGGGTTTTTGTTTCCCAGGTGTATTACTTTGCACTTTTTTGCATTGAATCTAGCTGCCATACATTTGACCATTCCTCCAACCTTGCCAAGCCCCTTTTCATCCTTTTCCACCCCAACTGCATCAACCTGTTGCAGATCTTTGTGTCATCTGCAAAGAGGCATACTTTCCCTTCCAGTCCCTCTGAAATGTCACATATAAAGACATTAAAAAGGACTGGCCCAAGTACTGAACCCTGCTGTACCCCACTAGTAACCTCCTTTCTTCACTGTGGACTCCATTTACTATTATCCGCTGTGTCCTGTTGTCCAGCCAGTGCTTTACCCAGGTTACCACCCTGGGACCCACTCCCAGGCTGGCTAATTTGTTTATTAATCTTTTATGTGGGACTGTGTCAAATGCCTTGCTAAAGTCTAGGTAGGCCACGTCCACAGCCCCTCCCTGGTCTACTACTCTGGTCACCCAGTCAAAGAAATCAATTAGATTTGTCTAACATGACCTTCCTGCTGTGAATCCATGCTGCCTTGGGTCCTGTACTCCACTGGCCTCTAGGTACTCAACAATTCTTTCCTTCAGAAGTGATTCCATCATTTTCCCTACCACTGAGGTCAAACTGACAGGTCTGTAGTTTCCTGCCTCTGTCTTGCTCCCACTTTTGTGAAGGGGAAACATATCCACCCTCCTCCAGTCCTCAGGTACCACACCATCCTCCCATGATTTATTAAAAAGGGTAGTCAGTGGTGTTACTAGTTCTTCCTTTAGTTCTTTTAGAATTCTGGGATGAATCCAATCAGGCCCCATTGCTTTATCCACCTTCATTTTTACATTCGTTTGCGCGCATGCGCAAGGACCTTTTTGGGAGAGTAGCACACTTGGAGGTGTGCCTCTCCCATCCAATGCACTGTTCCCTTGAGCAGGCGTGGCGGTCCTGCACCAATGGGTGCAGCAGCTCAGTATGACAGTGATGTTCCCTCTGCTTCAAAGGAAAGCACCGCTGCCATACTGAGCACCGCCATCACGCCAACCCCCCTCGCGTCACGCGCTGCCCCCACACACGTGTCACACCGCCCCCCCCAAAGCTTTGGTGCCACGCTGGGAGCCCACCCCAGCGTGGCAAACGTTGTTTGCCGGCCAGGTGACCAATCCCCGTCGGCTCCATGCTCCCCCAAAGCCATCCTGCTGCCACACTGGGAGCCCACCCCAGTGTGGCAAACATCCCACATCATTTTTTTTGTTAAACCTGTAAAACAAAACGGCCCGCTGGCCTCCCAGCCCCCACTCCCACAACCCGCACCCACCCACTGCTACTCAGCCTCCCACACCCCACCTCACCCCATACTCACCTCCGACTCCGGCGCGACGATCTTCGGTGGACCAGGAACACGTCTGCACTCTTCAAAGGCGACCACGAACTGAGGAAATGCCGGTAAGCTGTATAATGGGCTAGATGGGGGGTTCAACTTTATTGCATATCTCAGTCATTTTTCGAATTTTGCACCAAATTTTCAACATGGGGTTTTTGGGACCCCTTCTCATGAATGATGTCACTGTCATGGTGTTATTAGTCCAAGGGTGATTTCTCTGGCACCGCGTGCAGTCACTGTGCGAAATCACCCTTCGGCCTTGAATAACACCATGACAGTGACATCATTCATGAGAAGGGTACCAAAAACCCCATGTTGAAAATTTGGCGCAAAAATTCCAAAAAATGACTGTTTTACGAGCGTGCGTTGCGCAGTTCCTACGCAGGCTCGTAAGTTCGCGAATTTTCAATATTTTCACTCCAGATTTTCAACATTGCCATTTTATCACACCTTCTTATGAGCTGTACAGCTGTCATTTTTCACATCTCACTCAAAATGTGTTTCCACCCGTGTAGCGCACAATGGCGCAGTCGGTATGCGAAATCAATGTATGGAACACATTAAGAAAATCACAGTGACACTGAGCATGAGCAGAGGTCTTAAAATGGCTATTTGAAAATTTGGTGAAAAAATTCTTAAAAATGACTGTTTTACGAGCGTGGGTGCGCAGTTCCTACTACACTGTCGAACGCGTTTGCAATTTTCAATATTTGCACTCCAGATTTTCAACATTGCCATTTTACCACACCTCCTCATGAGCAGTATAGCTGTCATTTTTCACATCCTGCCCAAAATGTGTTTCTGCCCATGTAGCGCACAATGGCGCAGTCGGTGTGCGAACTCAATATATGGGACACATTAAGAAAATCACAGTGACACTGAGCATGAGCAGAGGTCTTAAAATGGCTGTGCTGAAAATTTGGTGAAAAAATTCTAAAATGACTGTTTATGAATCTGCGTTGCGCGGTTCCTCACTGCGCTTATGGTTCAATTTTCAATATTTTCCTCCAGATTTTCAACATTGCCATTTTACCACACCTCCTTATGAGCACTGCAGCTGTCATTTTTCACATCTTGCCCAAAACGTGTTTCCGTCCATGTAGCACACAATGGCACAGTCGGTTGTGCGAACTCAGTGTATGGGACACATTAAGAAAATCACAGTGTCACTGTTCATGAGCAGAGATCTTAAAATGGCTATGTTGAAAATTTGGTGAAAAAATTCCTACAAATAACTGTTTTACGAGCGTGCGTTGTACAGTTCCTACACGCTCGTAAGTTTGCAAATTTTCAATATTTTCACTCCAGATTTTCAACATTGCCATTTTACCACACCTCCTTATGAGCAGTACAGCTGTCATTTTTTCACATCCCCTGCCTAAAACATCTTTCCGCCCATGTAGTGCACAATGGCACAGTCGTGCGAAATCAATGTATGGGACACAGTAAGAAAATTACAGTGACACTGTTCATTAGCAGAGGTTTTAAAATGGCAATGTGAAAATTTGGCAAAAAATTCCTAAAATGACTGATATTTCGCGCGCTTGGCACGTTCGCAGTTCACGCCGCCGTGGGTTGCTAATTTCAATATTTCCACTCCAGATTTTCAACATTGCCATTTTACCACACTTCCTTATGAGCAGTACAGCTGTCATTTTTCACATCCTGCCCAAAACGTCTTTCCGCCTATGTAGCGCACAATGGGGGTAACAAAAAGGTCATGCTGACAATTTATTGTGCAAATACCAGCAATCGCACAGGGCATTAGGGTAAAGCACCATACATGCCAAACACCACTGCAAATACCTGCAAGCGAATGTTCGGCATTGACAAATGCTTGTTAAGAGTTATGTCAGAACTCTCTCTTCTGTGAAAGGACTAATATCAACCCCTCTATCCAGAGTGTTATTGACTGGATTAGGTATCTCCTCTTGCTTTTCCATTGTGAATACTGAGCAGAAGTATTCATTCAGTATCCCTGTTTTTTCACTGTCACTCTCTGCCCAACCACCTTCCTCTTTATTCAGCCTCAGTATCCCTGCCTTAGTCTTTCTTTGCTACCTAATGTACCGATAAAAGGTTTTATCCCCCTTCTTAACCGAGTTGGCTATTTTTTCCTTGGTTTGTGCCTTTGCTATGCTGACTGCCTTCCCCACTTCCTTCGGCTTTAACTGGTACAGTTCTCTGTCCTGCTCCTTCTGTGTTTCCTTATACTTCCTGAATGCTATATTTTTCTCCCTTACCTTCCCCACCACTTCTTTGAGAACCACAGTTTTTTTCCCTTCATTTTGATTTGTTTATTTGCTTCACACAAAGGCTTGTTGTCTCTGTGATGGTGGTTTTGATATTTCCCCATTGTTGCTCCACCCCACCTTCTTGCCTGTTTGCTAGTGCTTTTCTGAGGCACTCTCCCATTTTGACAAAATCAGCCCTCCTGAAGTCCAGTACCTTCACTTTTGTGTGGCTTGACTCTACAGCTAAGTTTATCATGAACCACAATGGTAGTCACTTGTTCCCTGCTGGCTACCCACTTCAAGATCAGAGAGCCTCTCTCCATCCCCATTTGAGAGTACCAGGTCTAAGATTGTTCCTTCCCGAGTGGGTTCCAAAATGAGCTGTCTGAGGCATGCCCACTGTAGGGCATCGAGAATGGCCCTGCTCTTGGATGTGGCTGCAGCAAAGGTGCTCCAGTTAACATCTGGCATATTTAGGTCCCCCATCAGCAATATCTCCCCTTTCTCTGCCATTCCAAGGATGCCTTCTTTCTTTTCCTTGTCCATTTCCTCCCCCTGAGATGGGGGTCTGTATACAACCCCTGTACGGATTGTGGATCCATTTCCAGTCTCCAGGGTGACCCACAGTGCCTCCTCTCCTTCCTATTTACCCTTTAGTCCTGTTGCTTTGATCCCTTCCCTTACATAGAGAGCTACAACAGTTTAATCTGGTTCAAGGTCAGTTGGCATTCATCTGTATCCCCCTCCCCCGGGTCGTGCCTGAAAATAGGCGGGATTTGTCTAGTGCACTTACCCAGTCAACAAAAACTAAATAAAATAAATAAAATACTCCTCCTCTTCTTCTTCCCTCACTGGCCCTACTGTAGACTGTGTACCCTGGTATGTTGACATCCCAGTCATGGTTCTCTGTGTACCATGTTTCTGTGACTGCCATGATATCCAGGCATCCCCCTTCCATCAAGGCCACCATTTCAGGGAGCTTTTTACCTAGACCACAGGCATTGGTACTCATTACGCTCCATTTTTTTTATGGCTTTATTTCTTTTTGCCCCATCCCTGTCCTTACTGCCTTTGTCTTTTTCTCCATTTACCCCCGCCCTTCTTTCTATTAACTGCTCTATCTTGGTGTTTACCTCACTAACAACTCTGATTTTTTTTGGGGGGGGCTAGGATTTCCCTTCTCCTTTTCAGTGCCTCCCCCCCTTGGCTAGTTTAAATGCTTGCCAATGAAGCATTTAAACTTATCGCCTAGGATCCTCGTTCCCCTCTTGGATAGATGCAGACCATCGCACCTGTATAGGCCTGCATCCCTCCAGGTGGAGCCCCAGTCCCCAGTGAAGTCAAATCCCTGAGTTCTGCACCACTTTTTTAACCAGTCATTGAATCCCATGGTGCGGAGTACCCTAGCCTCATCCATGCCAAAGACAGGTAGCACTTCCAAGAAAGTTACCGTGTGTGCCATTTGTCTGAGGCCCCTCCCTAACTCCACAAACATCTATTGCACTGCTCTGATCCCATTCTCTTGACCAGTGACTTTTTTGATCTCATGGATGAATTTAAAGGTCTCACTCATATCACCATCCCCATCTAGCCTCGAGTGCATACATGTTGAGTCTAGACAGCTCGTCCTCATATATCTTCCTCTGCATACCCCCTATCACTTTAGGGGACCTTCTCTGGACCCTTTCTAAGTAGTCTTGGTCCTTCCCAAGATGGAGACTCCAAAACTGTACACAGTACCCAGGTGCAGCCTCACCAGGAGCTTGCACAGTGGCAGGATTATTTCCTGTTTCCTACTGGTGATGCCACTCCCTGTGCAGCACAGCATGCAGTTGGCCTTTTTATACACCTGTGGGTTTCTGTTCAGGAAGATATATAGAATAATGCATGGAGAAGTGTGATTTATGGGGATTCCATGCACCTCTGAGGTGTGTGATGCCCCATAAACATCCAAGGGCAAAGCCCGAGGGGTTATTTGGGCATAACACACCAAGGGGGTACATAAAATCCCCAGAGAACCACATTTCTCCATGTTTTATTTTTTATATTTGCTGGTTTTTGGTGTAAATTGTCTTTTTTGCCACTTTGCCAGGGTAACTGTTACCGCCGACAAGCTTGTCTCACACTGAGTGACCGATTGCATAGCGCTTGTGAACGTCCAGTGTGAGGACAGCTTGTTCAGTGTTTTTCCTGGTGATGCTGCAGTACTGCTCTGCCCATGGTTTACAGAGGTCCATAAACCACATGTGTGATTTATGGAGCTGTTGGGCACTTGCTGGCAGTGGTTTATAACCACTAACCGGTAAATATATAGAGGATAATTCCTAAGTAACAGTGG
Organism: Neoceratodus forsteri; assembly: GCA_016271365.2. Lineage (NCBI taxonomy): Eukaryota > Metazoa > Chordata > Ceratodontiformes > Ceratodontidae > Neoceratodus > Neoceratodus forsteri. The sequence goes on along the minus strand of CM057459.1, from coordinate 795,919,133 downwards.
TTAACCATGATGTAATCACCTCAAGCAGTTGCCAGGACAACCAAGTAAAGATTGAGAGCACAGCTCGAGAGATTTGCAGTTGTCATGGCAACCACAAGAGGTGATTACGTCTGTGGTTGACCCCCATTACTCAGGCATTGTATTTTATAGTGTATGGAAAAACTAGCCACTGTGGGGGAAAAAATAAAACATTGTTTTCAATGTGCATTTGTTCTCCTGCTCAGGTATGAATACTTCCTGGTTTAAATGTTGAGCAACTGAAGTGCTGAAATTACTCATTGCTATCTATACTGCAGAGGGTCTGTAACTGTCTGAATGGAATGTGTGTGTTTTGAACGAATGTCCAAACAGCAGATCACCTTTCTTTTCAAGAATTTTCACAGGTGGTGACATTCTATCCTGTAATCCCATCATTATCATAGTTAAGCAAGGTTTACAGCATACTGATGTCATAACATAGAGGATAATGTATGGTCCTCTATCGTTAACCGGTCAGTTAACAGTCGAGAGGTTGCCAGGCGACCTTAAAACCTCGAGCAAAGCTCGAGAGGTTTACGTCATCCTCTTTTGGCTATCGGAGACGGTTAAAATTGACCGGTTGTGCCGATAGAGGACCATACATTATTTTTATAGTGTATGGTCCCACTTAAAAGTTAAACGGCCTACGTTTTTTAAAAAGTCACCGCCACGGCCCTTCAGTCCTTCCCTGTCGGTTTCCCTTCAGTCAGTTCCCCATCGAAAAAAAAGCGCGCACATGCGCACAGACCACTCGCTGTTGTTAACCTATCGATGTGACGTAGGATCAATAGGTTAACAACATATCTACGTCACATCGATAGGTTAACAACCTTAGGAAATGATGATTTCCTAAGGTTAACAGTGTTCTAACATACATTATAATGGGATTATCAGGTTATAAACTTGATTGAAAACAGGGGTTAATAGACACTGTCCATACATCATAACTAAGATAGCTCACAGACCACATGTGAGTATATCACATATCTTCAAGCTGGTATGTCACGATGGATATCTTGTTAATGCTGGGTATGTCCTAAAGGTTTGGAACTCATTTAGAATGTTCAGCCTAAGTAGCAGTACTAACTGTACTCAAAGGCAAATAACTTTAAAACAAAACATGATAATATGGTACTCTGAGCACAAAATTTGTTCAGCACAAAAATATCTACATAATGAGTGGTGTTTCATTTACATGTACCTTTCATTTTTTTTTATAATTGGCAAAAAACAGCAGAAAATTTTTTTTTTTCACTTTTTTGACAAATGTGAATAACTTTAAAATGGAAATTTATAGCATGGTACTGTGAGCACAAAATTAGTTCAGCACAAAGAGATCTACACAATGTGTGGTGTTTCATTTATAGATACCTTTTAGGTTGTTTTAATTAGCAAAAAAACAGCAGACATTTCATTTTTTTTCACTTTTCGCAACAAATAAATGCAAATAACTTTAAAACAGAGAAAAGAAAGACCCACACTAGTTGTACAAATCAAATATGACATGAGGGGGAGTGAGATAGCACAAATATCTTCACTTGCTGTCACTGAACTCTTGATATCCCACTTGTGGCTTCACCACTCACGGGACAGCAACCGTTCACTGACAGCCCGTGAAGATATTTGTACTGTCTCACTCCCACTCATGTCATATTCCATTTACAGGGTATATACACACTGTTGTACTAGGTTGCCTGCTTCAAACTGTCACTAATGATGACCCCTTGGTCCCTCTCTTCAGTAGTCTGGTTTACTTATTTATTTATTTATTTAAGAGATTTACCAGATAAGCATACTAAGCAGGGACCGCTCGTTTCCAGATGCGACCTGGGGGGTTACATAGAATCCAACAGGTTTAAAATACAATACAATACAATGGTTCGACAGCAGGTTAAGAGTGGATACATACAGGGTGAATTACAACAGGTCCAGAATAGGTACAGGCTGGACTAACCATTCAATACTCAGTTTTGAGGTTCTTGTTTCCAATACACATCACCTTGCATTTCTTCGCAATGAATCTGAGCTGCCAAATCCTGAATTACTTCTTCAGTTTGGCCAGGTCATTCCTCAGAATCCTGATTCCCTCTTCTCTGTTGACCCTGACATATATGAATTCCCACTCCTGTGTCATAGATAAACTTATCGAAGAGTACCTGACTGAGGGCCAGCCCATGCGGCACCCCACTCATCACTGTTCTGACCCCTGAGCAACTACCATTCACCACCAACAATGAAATCCTATCCCCTAACCATTTCCCAGTCCACTTTATTAATTAATACACCACTTCCAGGCTTTTCAGCTTTTTCGCCAGCCTCCCATGCAGGACCTAATCAAAGACCTTGCCAAACTTGAAGTACAGAACATCCACAGCTTGGCCTATATTAACTGCCTTGGTTACTGATAGTGTAGAAAAAGTCTATGATGTTTGTTTGGCATGATCTCCCCCTCATAAAACTGTGCTGCCTCACATCCTGCAGTCCCTTACTCTTGTGGAATTCTTCCATCATTTCCTTTATGATGGTCCTGAATAATTTCTCCACTACAGAGGTCAGACTGACTGGTCTGTAGTTGTCTGCATCCTCCCATTCCCCTCCCTTGTAAAGAAGGGTCACATGCACCTCCCTCCAGTCCCATGAAACCTCCCCTGTGGTTAAGGAAAAATGAAATAGATCCACTATTGGTCCTGTTTGAGCTTCTTTACCTTGCTCAGTGTGCTAGGGTAGAGCCCATGAGGGCCTGGTGCTTTATTCTTATCTAGTCCCTTTAACCCCTGTTGTTGATTGGGCTTAAGACTAGTTTCTTTCCCTCTGCCTCTGAGTCCCCTGCTATGAGGACTGCATATGCTGGAATGGATTCCCCTTCTTTCCACTGAGAATACTGAGGCAAAGTAATCTCAGGGGCCTACAAAGCTTAATCTGCAAAAACGCAATCACCGAATCAGTAAAAAAGCATACAGTCCAGTGCTTATTCTTCTAGTAATCAAAAAGGATTTTTTTTATTTATATTATCTTTTTTTTTTTTTGTGGGCACTTGAATGTTGGCTGACTGCTGGCCTATTCCCACTTGCTACTGACTGCCCAAGCAGAAGCACATTCCCTACCCTCCCTGTGTAAATGTAATGTAGGCCCTGGTCCCAGCACCCTGTTGCAGCAGTGAACAGTACACAGCTCAGGCTGACAGTCACAAACAGCACTTCTTTCCTCCTACTATCACACCCTGCTGGGTGACCCTCTTTACTGCCTCTTAGTTCATTTTTTGTGTGCCTCATTTAGGTTTTCTTGGGGGAGCGGTCACAATTGTTTGGTAGAAGAAAAAGATTTTTCTTAGCTAAACTTACTAAACTCATGAGCACCCTAGCTAAGTCTCTGCCCAACACCATGCAAGCAAGTGAGCTTTCTCACTTCTTCCAGCAATATGCAGACATCAAACACAAGGTTTGTGCCATGTAACTGAGTCTCTGGAAAGTCTGTGATAACTGTACAGATATGCAAATGGTAGTTCACCGCTCAGCTATTTGGCAGATCCACACCAGGCAGACCAACGTGAACCAGGCTAAGTTAAAGTTAGCTAATTTAAAAAAAAAAGTTCTTCAGAGACTGCAAGAATCAAACATCCAAAGTTCAAGGTGTACGATTCTTAGGCAGAACCCAACTTGCAGCTGTATTGAAAACTTTAGTACAGTGCACTCTGCTTATATTAGACTACTCCATGTAAGGTTGTTTGGTTCAGTATAGCAGATGTCCTCTGCACCATTTTTACTCATAAGAGTGATCATGGTGCTATAGCTAAGATGCCACTTGCTCGTGGTCATCCTTGCCAGCCATCATTATGGTGATGTCCCTTGCCTCCTCTGCCATGTGGATGTGACCCATTCTTGAATGGTTTGTGGTCATGCTATCCCAATACCAACATCCCTCTCTTCAGCTTTGTTGCTGCTTCAGTTATGGGGGAACCAGAAGAAAGCCAAAAGATTCCAGTCACAGGAGAATGTAAGTAGATAGGCAGTAGTTCTGGTCAATCTGCTGCTGCAGCCCCCACCATTGTGCTAATTTGTTTCCCCTTACTGAGGATGTCTGATGTCACTCCACTTTTTTAGCTCTTTCCTGTGTTTCAGGGAGTTTAGGTCATTTGAAAATGTTATAGGGGTGGAAGAAATCCTTCCTTCCAGAATAAGTCTTATATAATAATGCTACAGAGAAATGGTTCAGCATAACTAACTTATTTGGTACCTAGCACAGCATAATCAAACTGCATCTAACTTGAAGGAAATAAAATAAGAAGAATTCTGCTGTTTACTTAAATACAACTCTTCTGTTTCATCTGCATAAAACACAGGTTTTTGTTTTGGGAACCACCGATTGGGTGGCCATCAAAGAAAAGCCTGGCCAGTTCAGGGATTAATTGCAGCCATCAACTGGGTGACAATCAAAGAATACCCTGGCTACTGTAGGGGTGGATGGGAGCTGCCAGTCTAGCAGCAATCAAAGAAAACCCTGGCCACTGGAGATATTAGTAGCAGTTGCCAATCAGGCAACAATCCAAGAAATCTCTGGCTACTACAGGGATGAACATTAATGGAAGTTGCCAGCTGTGTAAAGATCAAAAGACTCCTGACCACAGCAGAAACTAATGGCAGCTGCTGACTGGGCAGTATTCAAAGAAAACCCTGGCTTGTGCAAGGATCCATGGCAGCCACCTATCGGAGTCAAAGAAAACCCTGGCTTGTGCAGGGATCCATGGCAGCTACCTATCTGAGTCAAAGAAAACCCTGGCTTGTGCAGGGATCCATGGCAGCCACCTATCTGAGTCAATCAAAGAAAACCCTGACTTCTGCAGGGATTAACTGGAACAGCCAATCAGGCAGCAATCGAAGAAACCCCTGTCCCTTTCAAAGATTAACATGAGATGCTGATTGACTGGCAGTCAAAGAAATATCTGGCCACTTCAGGGATTAAAGGGATCTCCCAACTGGTCAGCAAAGAAAACCTTGATTCAATGGTGGCGGAGATGAGCATGTGGCTGCCAGTTTAGAACATTAGCTGCAGAGCAGAAGCAAAAAGACAAAGAACCTCTGCGCACAAACACAGAGCAGACGCAAGCTGTTTTACTGAATGCATACTACTTGTCATCATATCAACTAAGTGTCAGCATCACAACGAGGCTGACACCTGAAGCAACAAATCACATCCACATAATACAAATATCAGCCTCACACATATTGACACCGCCACCAATGAACTACATCCTAGTAACAAAATCTAATTGTACAAGTGAAAGGAAAGGTGTGACTCCCACTGGGAATTGAACCCAGGACCTTGGCATTCCGTGCTTGGAATTGGGTTTGAGTCCCAGTGGAAGTCACACTTTTCCTTTCACTTGTACAATTGGATTTTCAAATTGCCTAGCAGTGGCTAAACTGCATTGAGAAAGAAAAAGAGGAAGTTATTTGGGCCTTTGATCCTAGTAACAAGTGACTTTAAACAAGAACATGTTGACAGGCTGCAATGTGGATAATTTCTGCTATGCGATAGGCTACAGCTGGCTGCAGAAATGGTCGCATGTGCTGTAGACTTGCAAACAGACCTAAAGGCCCACTGCAAAACTGTCTGGCAAGGGGAGGCTCATTTCTGCATCCCTCACTGGCTACCACCCTGACACAAATATAGAGTCCCCTACATCCCAATATATTTGCTTTGCAATTAGCAAGCAAACATAAAAAGGGCATGGCCAATCAATTAACAGAATGGCAACTTTCCTTTTCTGTGATAGTACAAATGGTGAGAGAGATTTATGCACAGCCATTATTCTTTTGTATCTGTCATGGTGCACTGTCATTATGCTGACTTTCAAGCCACCTGTAATACAAAGGCAGTCAGAGACAATGTAAGTTGTTATATATCACTATGAAATCCCCAAATCCCATTGAAATTAAAGGATTTGGGGTGAGAAATAGCTATCTATATTGGTGTTTCCAGTATCTCTGGCTGTCACTGTAGAGCAAAACTTGTCACAGCACTATCCCCTTTACTATTCTGCTGGCTTGCACACTGTCTTCAGGGAAGCATAGTCCTAGCAATCAAATCAAAACAGAGAGCTTTATAAAGATATAGGCCTATACTCATGCAGCTCTGGTATTCATGAAGTGCTTGGTGTTTTAGCTTTAGTTTATCTTGCTCTTCCTTTGTTTGGCGTTGTTTTTCCTTCTATTGTAATCCACTCCTAGAGGGCAGTACTGAAATGGAAGTGCAGTAAAACTTCAGACCGATTAAAAAAAAACATAAAAGTAAAAAAGTGCTTCACTAAGTATAGAAAATAGTGGGGTAAAAAAACCTTAGTGCCATGGAAAATGCTTTATGAATACAGTACAGAATCTTTTATATACACAATTTTTCATAGAAAGGCAAAATACTGTCAGTATCCTTCATCCATCTGTTTATTTTTCTCTTTCCTTTTCTCTCTCTCTCTCTCTCTCTCTCTCTCTCATCTGTGCCCTTGTGTATTATGTGTCTCTAGGAACAGCCAGTTCAAGCCGTCTTATTATAGTCCTCTGAGGTGAGATATTTTACTGCCCATTGGTTGGAGTTTACTGAGCTGCATGCAACTGCCTAGATACTGGCTATAACCTTTAGGTGGGGGAGCAAACAGAGTTCCTTGCATGGTTGCACACTGGGCTAATAAACTATCTGGCAAGTTCAGTCCTCTCTCCATGAGTCTCAACCTCTGCCACATAGACTGCGATGCTGCTTCACATGAAAAAGCTTTTGCAGCTCATTACAATATCTAGATACTGTATACTGTACAATACAGTTGACTCTTTCAACAAAAACGGGTTTCTTTTTATTAAACCTCGGCTATTAAAGTTCTATTGATGGGACATGGAGCTTACATTGATTCATTTTAAATCCATAAAAGTAAGAATTTCTGAAAGACAATAGAACAGACTTTTACATTACATTTCCACTAAGCCAGGCCAGAAACAGCACAAGAATAAGTGATAATCCACACTGTTTTATGTCATTATGAAGAGACATAAACTTGTCTGTCTACTGTCTGTCTGCCTAGCTAACTACTGTATAAATAATCATGTATGCGTTTTGCAGACAGCTCTCTCAGATATATAAATATTTGTGTCTCATGTAAGCTGCCGCCACTATATTTTACTTTCACAAATGGCCTTTTTACTTTCATGCAGTGGCCATCTTGTTTTCAGTTAGTGAGAGAGAAAAATGCCTGCCATTTAAATTCGGGACCCTCTAGGTAAACACTGGCTGTTGTGTTTACCTAGTCAGGTCCTGAGGATGCCAGCCCTATCTTTTTGGTGGGGTAAACCCCCCCAGAAATGACATTTTAAAACTCGGGTCCCCTGTACCTTCGCAAATTGTGAAAGAAATGACTGCGACACTTTTGCAAAACACAAAAGTTTCATGCTGTTTTTGTGAAACTTTTGCAATTTGCAACAGAAGTTTGCTCAAAAACTGCAAATCTTTGCCCTCCCGTGCAACAAAATGATTGGGGCTTTCGGGTTGAAATTTGCAGGGTGGCAAACCCTGGTCCCTCAGGTGTACCTTTTGGTGGTTTGGTACCAAAACATTCAATGGGACCAATGTTACAGCATTCTGAAATTGAGAAATTCCCACAGGATAACATTGCAGCGCCCGCGACACCTTTCGGTGCCCATATCTCGAAAACTAAGCGAAAAATGGATTTTTTCGCTACCCACAGCTTAGATCACCTACAGGTGAACTAAGCTATAAAAACAAGTTTGGAAATCATAGATTACAACTGCAGTGGAATATTTTTCCTGCTTACTATGGTTGCGGAGATATTGGCAAAAACATGTTACAAGGGTTCCTTTGGAGTACTATGGCGATGCTGTATGGGTCCATACTACTGTGTAAGTGGGAGCACAGGGCCCAGAGGGCCCACGCTCCCACATATGTATACCATTATGCACAAAATGGACAATGTGGAGGGCCCGAGCTCCCATTAACACATACCACTCACCAGTTACATTACACGTTCTAAAAAAGAATTGAAATTAATTGTAAAAAAAACTCCATTAGTGCATCAGTTAGGGTTGATAATACAGCAACAGAAGCTTGAAAATGTGATGTTAGGTGCACATCTACTGCCACTCCACCACCCTCCACACAACAACAGGCATCTAGGTGTGCATTGAAGTCATCAGGCCTGTCACCCCATTCTCCTATACTGTACCATCTCAGCTTGTTTACACATGAAATGGGGCGATAGTTAGCCCAATGATCCCAATGCACACCCCGATGCCTGTTGGTGTGTGAAACGCTAAACATTGCTGGTATAGTACATATGCAATGCAAAAATACTATGTATGAAACTCTAAACATACCCGATACATATGCTGGAACACTGTTTTTAGCACTATTTAACTCATAAAGTGTCTTCTCATTTACAGAATTGTCATTGCATTGTTCTATTCTTCTTTTCAGAGACAAAGATATATTGCCACACTAAAAATTTACTAAAAACATTTTTAACATTTTTTTAATTTTGTATAACAATGAGCCATTGTATAATAGCAATAATGCACTCCAGAGTGTGTGTCGTGGTGGGATAACCTCATTCTGGGGTCGTTGGATGCACTCGGCCTGTGGCCTCATGCCCAACTCCCCAGTATGAGGTTATTCTAGCATGACACACACCCTGGAGTGCATTATTGCTTAAATGTGAATCACACATATATATATGACAACAGTGTGTACTTGCACTATGTGAGTAAAGGGATATTTCAACACCCTCAACATCTAGTGATATGTAAGTTACTTACAACAAAGGAATAGATTACAATTTTATTTTTGCTGTTACATTGTACTAAAAACAATGTTGCAAAACAATATGCTAACAGCCCACACCACCACAACCTCGGTTCTGGGTTCTGGGTGTGTGTCATGCTGGGAGAACATCACTTCTGAGACTTTGGGTGCACTTGGCCAGTGTCTTTGTGTCTTAACACACTGTCATGAGGTTATCCCAGCATGACCCACACCCTGGGGCACACTACTGCTGTTTGAAATGGGTAATCAAGTGTCTGGTATGCATATCTACATTACACTATACTGCATAACAGTTTACTGTGTTATTTAACATGTATGGAATTTTTGTTTCCCACTGTTATATTATTGTTAAACCCTCACTGAATGCTTAATGTCACCTTGTATTTATTAATTCACCAAGGCTAGCTCATGGTTTGCCCTTTAGTCTATAGTATCCTGATTTTATGTACCATTGTATTAACCCTCGCTGTTAGTTAAATGTTTTAGCCTATGTCATGTCTCATGATTGTTGTATGTAACTGGACTCTTGTGTAAATGGGTAGCAATGTTCACATGCCTTTCCAGTATAACCAATAAAAATGAAATGAAATAACTGAAATGTTTGTGACGCTTATAACGTGTAGATTTGCAATATTTTTATACAGGTAACATTTACTATCTATAAGATAGTGGATGGACAACTATGCACAACCACTGTGATATTTTATGCCACCGAAGGGTACTGATTTCCTGTGACCTCGAGAGGAAAGCTTAAGAGGTCTGTGGTAATAAGATCCCCGAGGTGGCACAACACACTGGTTGTGCATACAGTTACCAACCCATTATTCTATATAGTGTATAGGCATAAATTTCCAATTTGGACACTGCACTTTGGTTCAGTGAACTGGTGGTGGGGGGGGCACTTGAGGGTTGGCGGTGGGCTCATACTACTGACACAGTGTGTTGTACATATTTCTGCACGTTCAAGTAAAACAACCAACAACTTCCAGCTTAATTGTGCAGGAGAAATCAAGTATGCAGCAGCATTCCAAGTTGTTCTGCTGTAGTAGTGACATCAGTACTGCAGCATGATAACATAATGATGTCACTACTGCAGCAGACCAAGCATATTCCAGGCATAGAATCCCATGCAAAACAGCATTACACCATACACTATAGTGTCATGTTGGGCAACTGTGTTGCTGCATGGATTCTCAGATTTGTGGCTGTGACATTGATAGTTGACACTAGATGCACAAATAAAATACATTAATACTGACCTCATACATAGAAACACATGATGATTTAAAGAGCGGTGCTGCACACACTTGATTGAAAGTACATAAATTTTGGGAAAGACTTTCAAATGATTTCAGTCAGCTTTTGTGACGTCCCTAAACCTTATCAAAGGTGAGGGCACTGTATTCTGAAGTGACAAGAATAAATTAAGTGAGGCGACAAACTTTTAAATGACACTGTACTGGTAACGGACACAAATATGTTAGTACAATGTGCCCTTTAAAATTTGTAATCACGACCCCCCCCTTGAACTAAACAAATAAGTTAACTGTGATTTGAGGGACACTGTTCAAGTGAACTGCAAAACAGCAATGTAGTACATGCCTAGTGTCAAGAACACATATATGTCGTGAACTCTTTATGCTTTATTTTGCTCACACAGGGATTGACACCCCCCCCACACAAGAACTATAATAGTAAATATTGTACTAACCTTCAGTGCCATCATCTGCCTCCTGCTTCACCACAACAGGTGGACCACCATGTCTAGTCTCCCCGGGGGCTGTTGGTTGTAAACATATAAAAATATTTAATATATAACATATATTATTTTTCTATTTTGGATAATTGATCTAATTAATTGTTTTATATTAATTAGTTTTCAGATGTGCTTACACTTTATTGTTAATATTTCTATGTTTAGTAACAGATAAGGGATCACTTTTTAATTCAGAGACATTGTACTGTTTACCACTAAACGAGTATACTAAGCAAGGTATAGTATTGTGAGACATTATTGCATTCGCTGTATATCTTTATCCTGCTTGTAGTGTTGATTGCAACATAAGAAAAACAATTTATTATTTTAGAAATCCTGAGCTGCATCTTATTACAAAAACAGTTACATATGCCAGCAATCTACTACTTCTCATAGACACAATAATAATATTTTATTATCACACAGTGCTATTTTACTGTTATACCTTTTTTGTTTACTATATCATGTACTTACCAGATGTTTCAATGAAGATAACCTCATCATCTTTATCTGACTCCACCTCCTCCATCTGCTCTCCCTGGGCTGGCACCACCTCTGGCCTTTTGGGACCTCTTCTGACAGGCTCTGAAACAGTAATTTTATACGTAATAAATACACTATTGCTTCATTGCAGAAATGTAATTGTTATGCCTTCTTGTACTTGCATACAGCTATAGACTATATATCTTTGTGTACTACATTGCACTACCAGACCAGCACAGAACTCAACAAAAAAAATAACGGTAACCAGTACCTACAGGCTCATGACGACACAGGTACAGTTGTATTCATTCTCAAATAATTCAGTATATGACACTGTTATGTCAACAACATATATGTTTAAACACTGGTACATTCTACTGTGTTCCATCAGGGTTCCCAACCCCCCCCCCCCCATCACCACAAACACACCACCCCCAATCCCCTTCACACACATACTCTTTACTTAATTAAAAGATAATATTTACAGCTTTCACAAACCAGTTAACAGTAATGTTACACCTCCCTGGTGTAATCTACAGATAGTTTTGAAGAATATGAGATTGCTTGGTCTTAGCTTTTAAAGGTATCACACCACCTCAACTGTCCACACCCCACACCCCCCACGCACAAAAAAATTAAATGGTACACTATTTACACATCAGTTGCACACTAACCCACAGGTTGTTTACAGACACAGTCTGGGAACACAATTAAGTTATGTGAGTTGCTCCTGATCACACAGTGTGCACCTAGGTAGCTGTGGGGTTTCAATAAAGGTGTGTGCACACATCATGTGGATTATGACGTTACATGCATAACTAAACTCGACTAAATACAGATATTACTACTTAATGCTTTTCAGAAACATTTATGTTTGATCAAACACACACTTACACTATCTTACACAGTAAACCCTCACCCCACCCAACACACACACACACACACATCTCCCAACACTGTTGATTGTATGTTGAGTTCACAGTCACAAACAAAATTTACCACTTATTATGAAATGGGTATTGGAAATCCTGTAACTTCATTCTTCAAAACATGTCACATGCCTGTGTGTAAATCCTGCAACAGACAACCGGTAAAGATTCTGCTGATCAGATGTTAACTTTCTTTGAACCTAATTCATTTCCTTATTTCTTATTACGAAATGGGTAAAAAGAATGCTGAACAACGGCCAAGCAAAAATTTATATGTTTAAAAACTGCATAAGAATTCATTAAAATTACCCATTTTATAATCACAATAAGGCACTCCAGGGGTTGGCTAATGGTTGGCTAATGACTCAGCTATGGCTCATGCTTCAACCTACCTGAGGTGGGCCATTATCACACCATAACACACCAGATGTCATGCCTTATTTCTTAAATAACAGATTCATTTTATAATCAAAATAATGCACTTCAGGGCATGTATAGTGGGATTTACACACTTCTTGTGTAGTTAAAGTCACTCAGCTGTGCCTCATGACACACCACACAATGTGTGTGTAAATCCCACAACAACACACAGTATGCCCTGTAGTGCATTATTGCTTAAATATTCACAGAACAGCTATCTGTTAGGAAGAACACATTTGTTCCACTATAAGGACATTGCATGGACTCAGTCTGTGAATGTCCCCTCCCACACACACACACACTCACTCCATGTTTACTTATGGTTGATGACACACTCCCCTGCAAGGGGCTTCCCAACCTTCTCCCACAGTTCATAGGCATGGCAGTACCAGCTTAGATCCTGTACTGGTACCTCAGGGCGTTCTAACAGATGATAGAATCTTTGCCTCAGCAGCCTCCATTTACATTTGCACATTCTGGGTGTCTTATTTCTTTTAATTTTTTGTTTAGATATGTGTTAACTGCCTCCCAGGTCTACTACAGCCTTACGTTGGTGCTTCTCATCAGGATTTTCATGTCTCCTTTCTTCCCCACCGCCTCAACAAGAAGAGGCACTTCTCGTATTTTCCACAGTTTCACCAATTTCTGAAAAACATTAAATTCGACTTGCTAAATAACTGACGTAGATGTGCAACATATTATATTTTGTTCTACACCATTTATTTACTGTTATGAGACAAGTACTATTTCTTTATATACATTTGCACATCAATATTGTGTTTTCTCTGCTATTACAATAAAATAAATTTTGTTAAACTATGCAGTCTATTACTGAACTGATACATGCAGAAACGTTACTTTATTCACTTCTCCTGTTTCGTAACTGTGTTTGTATAGGTGAGGTGCATTATCTATTTTTTGACCAAAGAAATGAATTGGCTCTTAAAAGAGCCATTTGGTTTATACAGGTCACATTTTTACACTCTGAAGTTTAGAGCACTCCGAGGATGCCATCTTGGAGGTCTCCCAAGAAAATGCAATTGCCAGCATGTGAGAAGTGCACACCATCTTGTAAGTATAGCCAATCTTTATAATATTTTATGCTTGGGTGACATATGGTATGCATCCTGAGCATGTGTAAATATCCAGACATTTGGATGTTAAACTTTCTTCTGGCTCTGACGAGCAGATACATATGCTGTTCTGCACGCCAGATCATCCGCTCTGTGATGTCTGAATAGACAATCTTACAGGCAGGTAACATCTCTATTAGTGAAGCCAGGTCCAATTTTCCTTCATCAACCAAATCTACCCATCTTTTGTAGCCTAAATCATTACCTCCAAGATGGATCAGCAGTATGTCTGGGGGAGGTAGGCTGCTCAGTAGCCTATACATGGTTGGCATGAGATGCTCCCACCTGATGCCTCCCCTACCAAACCACTTCACACTACAATTTGACAGCTGCAGGTCACTGCCAAATTCACTTGATTGAGCATATTCACCACCTCTTCTAATTAAACTGCTTCCCACCATCCACAGAGTACATTTGTTGTTTTCTACCATTCTAAGTTGATTACGCAGATAAATTAACAGCTAGCTACTAAGAAATCAGTGTGTGTCCTACAGTGTCCTGTCAGTACTGACTGAGTAAAGAAGTAGTTTTACCTCCATTAGTTACTGGGTTTTTTTTGGGCTGGCAGCACTGTTTTAAAAAACAAATCTCTTGGTTTACATAATTATCTACCTGCCAATTGGGAAACTGTACCTAATATTATGCAAATGATGCCTTTACACTGGGTGGCACACTGCAATGTAGCAAAGCTAGTGAGAGGGAAAATGTAGTTTGCTAATAGGTCTGTTTAAACAACAACAAATGACTGCCACTCATTTATTGGTCGCTAGTTCTTTTATAGAACATGTGCACACTGTGTACTGCCACCATTTTCAGCTGTCATTTGTGGTGGTAAATTTACAGTGCTGGTTTGACCTCAAACATTGATAACTTGTGTTTACAGTATAGCTTGTTATTTATGTTGATACTGCCTATTGCACTTCTAAAAAATATTTTGTTAAATGCTATTTTTGTGCAAACAAACTGTTAATTAGTTTACTAAAAAATAAGTAGAAACTTGCTGTACTTACTGCTCTCTGAGAAGCTGCTCTGCAGTATATCCTAAGATGGCTGCTGAGTGTTTTTTCTTCAATTTTCTGTGTGTCTGATTAGTCCTTGTAACATCACATGATTGCCTCTAGAGACAATGAATTTAAATACATATTTATATACTGTACTATATGATTGGTTTAAGTGGATGTCAATCCACTGTCATGAACAATCTGATTGGTTAAAGCTGCTTTGTGGGTGGTTTTTTTTTTCAGAAAAAAACATGGCTGTTCTTAGTGGGTAAAGGCTGTTATATTTTTAAATTATGACATTTATCATTCTAAGTAAGTTAATTTGAGGCTGTTTATCATGTATATTGCTGGTATATGCTTTACTGTACTATCTTTTAATGTGTTTTCGGGTCACTGCATTTTTGTTTACATGATTTGGCAGCATTTCCTGGTTGTGATGCATCATGGGAACCACTTGATTCAGAGGTCAAGTTTCATTTTTGCAAAAGTGTCACATATGTGACACTACAGTACGTTTGCAAAACTTTAGTGATTTGCGATAGTACATATGCGAAACTTTTGCATTTGTGACACTATACATTTACGATGGTACACTTGCAAAACTACGTTTGCAAAACTTTTGTGTTTGCAAAAAGACATGTTTGACAGTTTCGCTAACACAAAAGCAAATACACGATAGTTTCACAATTCACGAAAGCATTACAGGTATCTTTCACATACACAAAAGTGTCGCAGATGTACTTTTGCAAACAGGAAACCACAACATACATACTTCCGCAAACACAAAACTTTTGCAAACATGATGTTGCAAACATGACAGTTTCATGCTCTGAAGTCACAAAACATGAAACGTTTTTGACTTTTTGACACTAGTGATGAAAATTTAGAATCATTATTTAGAAACTCATTGCAATTAAATGATTTAAGCTAATCATGTCAAATTTGATGTGTGCCAAGCTGTATAAACATAGATGTAAATTTTTCTGGGTTACTGACATGTCAATATATTATTTTCAAGACAAGGGTATGAACTATTGAAAGTTTAATGAAAATTAGTAAGTTTCTTGGCGATACTAATTGCATGTTCTCTTTACTTCTCCTAAAGGTGTCTGATATTGGTCAGCTATTTTGGAAAATTGTTCAACGACAACACAGTAAACATGCCATCGAAGCAGAGACAGAATGCCAAACAAAGACATAACAGGTACCATAGTAGTATAGTGTTGCTGAAGAGTACAAACAACAGTACACATAGCACATCAGAGCATGTGAAGAGCACTCAGTCTGTACAGAGACATAAGTTGCCAATTACAGATTCCACTGGAATGCTACGTGGTTGCTCATCTGCAACAAAAAATGCAAAACTACTCAACAGTTGAAAATCAGAACAAAATAGAAAAAAAACATTAGGCAGTCATGTACAAGAATACATAGTATACAACAGAGATCTATCCCTGTTGTCACTTGCCATCTGAGGAAGCAGAAGTATTATCAATCATTAGCAGCTAAAGCTAAGGCTGATAGACTTATTGCAGCTGTCATGCAATGTGAAGGCAGAAGACTGAAGAGTCATCTGTCCTTGAGGAAGCAATGCCTGAGAGTACGCACATTTGTCAACAGAGCACTAGCTGTGCTTCAACGGTTGTGGCGTAAAATGGCAGATGTACTTGAGCTTCAGAAAAGTTGGGTATGCCATGAAGATGAAGTTGCAACACTTCCTACAGCTGAACAAACACAACTTTTGCAAAATTTTCACAGGCAACTGGCTACACACACAGCATTCAGAGGCATTTTTCTGGCAGGAATCATATGACACATAGAACAAGTCAGCAATTTCTGCATTGATGAAGATGGCAAAGTATGCAATGTGTTGACTGTATGTCATGACACACCAACTGAGTCTGATGATGACAATGTCTCAAAAAAATGCCCACATAGATGTAAATGTCTAACATGGACATTTGATGCTACATGCAATCATCTTTTGATGATGCTGAACAGTTTATAAATCTTTTTATTGTCACTGATTGTAAAGAGAGATCTAAATTGTTTCAGACAATAGACCACTGTGAAATCCATCCACATACTGGACTGATGGGCCATTCATTGGCATGCTTAGACAGTGGGTTTGTAACAGTGTCTTTCACCATATGCAGATGCTAGCGGTGCATCAGTCTGGCATGCGCACCTTTGTGTGCAAGATATATGAAGTAAGGTGAGCTGTCTCACTGTACACACGTCTTTCTGAGTTGTTGCAGTCGAGTGACATGAATGGTGCTACTAAACTTATTGAAAAGGTACGTCATGCTACATATACACTTCTTCAAGAAACATCAGCTGTTGATTACGGTAGTCTGTCTCTCATGGAAACAGAGATTGTTAAAGTCTTTGGTAAACCCATTGCCAAATCTGAGTTGGCAAAGAGAGAAATTTGACTCTGTTTGTGTCTCATGTAATAGACTGTTTTATCAGAAGCAAACTGTTACAGTTGATCTGGAAAAGACACAGTCTTTTAACGGGATGTGGGCCTGATTGTTGGCATTCTTACTATTGCAACATAACTTTGATCTAGACCCAATGGTTATCATGTGTAAATACTGTTTTTCTAAGGTGAAAAATTACACAATGCCACCTAGGTCAGTGCTAAACAACATGGAGGTACATGTCACACCCAATGAGATTGCTACATTGAATATGTTTGAACGGATTCTTATACAAACTATGAAACTGTTTCAGACTATTCTACATCTGAATACTAGGACACGGAATATATCCCAGAAAGAGCTCATTAAGTCTCTAATGGGCTCCGTCATGTATCTGCCACTTCTTTTACAAGAAAATGTGGAGGCAATCTCTAATGAAAGCAGTCTAGTTATTCTTGTTAACGGTGTGCCAACTAAGTTAAAGGTTATCTGGCAGGATATTGTCAATGTACAGAAGGTGAAAATGGCTCTCACTTACTTGAAGAACAATAATCCCTTCTATGCAGAACTTGGCATTGACAGAATGAGCAGCATCTCTGCTCAGTATGGAGTGTTGGACATGAAGAAGCCAATGATCGAGAAGGTCAATGTAGAAACAAATGAATGTGTACGAACAGGACACAATTCACCATCTACATGTCAGGGATCCAGTTGAAGACAATATTGACCTTTATCAGATGAAACAAGTGGAAGGCAGCCAGTTAGTATCTGGGAGGCCACATTGGAAGCAAGTTACTTTCCTGATTTGTCTCCACAAGGATCAGGTGGTCGTTTGGATAGAGAAGTGCGTGTAAAAGGTGCTGAATACCATCCATGTACAGTTTTGAATAAGGATGGTAAATTCCACAGAAACATTCAATATCTGTTTCACCTGCTATGGGACAGTGAGCTTAGCATACTCTCTGCATCCATTGCACATACTCTACAGCTCATGACTCCACTTAATGGAATCACTGCTGTGGAGTTTCTTCAGAAATTGAAGGACAAGGATGACAAACTGCAGGTTAATTTATCATCTATACTTTCAAATCTACATGGTACTAAGGAATACTGGTATCGTAGACACTCTGAGGTTATGAGCATGCTATGAGAGTATGGTGCAGCAATGTGGTTTGTCACTCTCAGCTGTGCTGAATACACATGGGCTGAGCTAACTGAACTTCTAAAGTGGGCAAATGCTGATGTTCAGGGCATTTCATCAATGACTCTTGGTGAGATGTGCTCACTTGACCCAGTGTCTGTCACCAGACATTTCCATCAACGATTCCATGACATTCTAAATTTCATTTTGTCAAAGGACAATCTGCCTTTTGGTCTTGTCATGCACTACCTTTGGAGAATGGAGTATCAGACATGTGGTGCTCCTCATATTCATATGCTACTATGGATCAAGGATGCTCCGTGCATTGGCAAAAATGAATCAGCAGAAGTGCTAAGCTTTATCAAGCGTTACGTCACTTGTCATATACGTGACAAGTATGACAGTCCTACACTATGGAAGTTGGTGCAAAAGTTCCAATGACACATATGTGTCAATTACTGCCGACATGCAGTCAAAAGTAATTCTGATTGGTACACCAGATGTCGCTTTGGTTTTCCTAGATGTGTCTGTCAGAACAGTCGCATGAATTAATTATTTTCATCAATGCGCCATCACTTGAAGGCAAAATCTACCAAGAGGGTATATGAGTTACCCAGACAGGAGAATGAGGTGTACATCAATGATTACAATCTCACTCTTCTACTCATGTGGCAAGCAAACATTGATGTTAAGTTTGTGGCTGACAATTCTTTGGCTTTTGTTTCATATGTAACTTCATACATTACCAAGCAAGAGCAGACCAGCTTGCAAGAACTTTGGGAGGATATTCCCAGTTCAAGCAAGTCAATAACTTCACAATTGTGGTCACGGGTTAAAGACACTGTCACACAGAGAGTATGGTGCATACAAGGCCGGTGATTGTTTGATTGGGACACACTTGTATGGCAAATCTGATGCTGTGCGGTTTCTCGGTGTGAACTACAAAGAGAAATGCAAACGTGTACTAAAACCTCATGATGAGATTGAGGAACTGGCTCTCAACCAACCTTCTTCAAAGCATATCTTGAAGAACAACCTGATCAACACATACTACCCCAGCAAACACAGTACCATGGACAGTATGTGTCTCTCTGAGGTAGCAAAATGGTACAACTATAAAACTGATGTTGCACCTAATAGTACACCTGACATTTACAAGGTCAGAGGCCTGGATGGCTGTCTCGTTAAGAGACGTAAGCCTTGGCTGATTGACCACTGTAAGTTAAGTCTGTCCACTTCTGAGAGCAGAGAACATTATTATTTTGCTCTACTGTTCTTGTTCCACCCCTGGAGGGATGAGACAACATTGAAAGGTGGTTGTGATACTTTTGAGGAGCAATTCAACCACACTTATGACACCTTCAAAACAGAGCACTCTGAGACATACATACGCAGACTAGAACTCAAGAAAGAACAGCTTGACCAAGCTAAGAAACAGCTTGAGGAGGATACTCCTGTTAATTCACAAGATAACCTTGATCCAGAAGGACTGGGCACACTTGGAGTCCCTCTACCTAAGAATGACCCAGAAGTACTCCTGGCAGAAGTGGAAAGTGCTATGCAGCATGGATAACACTGTCCTGTTGATCCTGGTCAACTGAAAGTCTTAACGAACAACAGTTTGTGGTTTATGCTGCTGTTACAGATGCAGTTAGACACGGTATAATATACTGCATGAACAGAAACAATGCCAATGTGATGACTACAAGCCATTGCTAATGTTTGTTAGTGTTTCTGCAGGGACAGGCAAGAGTTTTCTTATTGAGGTCATCCCAGCTGACATAGGCAACACACTGGGGCAACAATGTCTGTTGCTGTTAGTGCTCTAACTGGACTGGCTGCATACAATATTGATGGAATTACCTTACACCATTTGTTTATGTTACCAGTAGAGCATGGTATATCTGGAGAGTATCGTAAAATGTCTTTTGAGGTGGCATCTGAGTTTCGTTATATGTTTACAAAAATGAAGCTACTGATCATTGATGAGATCAGCATGGTATCTTAAGTGATACTTGTCTGCATCTTTCGATGTTGAATACACTTAGAATCACTGCTGATGGTGCATCAGTTCATGCTGCATGTGATGTGTTTAATGAAGTGTACTCAAACAGTACATGTATCATCTGTCTTATGCCACAACTTAAGCAATGTGCTGAATTCAGCAGCATCATGTTACAGAGTGAGGCTCAAGAAATCATCACTCCACATGCTGTTGATACAGTTGATGGTGTTTGTGAAATCACAACCTAGTAGCTAAGCTGACTGAACAACTGTCTGAACTTAAGTCAGATGTGTCCCGTACAGCTGGTCTAGAAGCTGTTCTTACTGTTTGTAAGAATGCACGTATTATGCTATGTAGAAACGTTGACGTTGAACGTGGTATGGTCAATGTTGCTATGGGTCACATTATTGGCTTTCTGTACAACGTTAAGAAAACATTCATAGAGGTACCTGTTGTTAAGTTTGACAACACTGAACAGTCTATGCAAACTGATCGAACTTCTGTGAGGTTCCAGATTTTGAAGGACATATATGTGACTAGAAAACAGTTTCCACTATGTGTTGCACATGCTGTTTCCATGCACAAGTCACAGGACTTAAGTTTGGACTCAGCGATGGCTGACATAGGCAGTGGCATTTTCAAAGATGGCATGAGCTATGTTGCACTTTCATGTGTTCAGAGTCTTGCTGGTTTGCACATCATCAGTCTGTCACCACAGTAGATTTGCACTGACAAGCAATGTATTGTTGAGTACAACAGATTATGTAGTCTGTACCAGCCAGACATGCCTCTAATACCACCACCCATGTATGCAGTACAGTCAAATGCTACAGTCACAGCTTCAGGTGCAAACAAGAGGAACCAAGCAACCACTTAAGAATTAACTTCTAACACTATTGAGAAGGTTATCACATCACACACAGATACAAAGTCACCTCCTCATAAGAAGTCACTTGGTGTAGCTGTTGTCCCAGAGTTTAGTAACAGTACTGGAGTTAACTGCTATGCTAATTCAGCAATGCAAGCATTTCTCCACATGCCTCACTTTGTACAAAGAATGACAGCTTCTCATGAGACTCTCTTATCAAAGTCATTGAAGCAACTTGTATATGTGACTTCACAACATACTGACAATGTACAGTCACTCACACCTCTACGACATGTTTTAGGTACCTACAGTGGATACAGAACATTTGTAGATAACATGCAACAGGATGTTACTGAGTTTATGATGGCCATCATAAACAGTTTGGATGATGAGCATATTCCAATGCGACAGTACTTTACTGTTAACTATGTCACCAAATATAAATGCCTGTCTTGTGGTCATTCAGAGCAAGAAATTACAGAGAACATGCTTTGGATTTCTCTGTATGTCCCTCAGTCACGAACAGTTAAGTTTTGAGAGCTGATTAGGAATGCACAAAGTGGTCACCATTGTGTTAGGTGTGGAGGGGCATGTTCTCAATCTATATGGATTAGGACTTCTTCTCAATACCTTATCCTTGTACTGCATAGATTTGACTCTCATGAACTAAGAGTTGACACACCTAGCACACATTTCACAGCTGGTAGAGTGTCATTTGTTCAGACACTATTAGATACTCATGCTGTGATCTAGCACCATGGGCAGTCTGTACATTCTGGATATTACGTCATTTGGCTGAGATACAGATCTGGTTGAGTTGAATGCAATGACTCAATAAGTACTTTTAAGCAGAGGCTGCATCATAAATTAAAAGATGCGTATGTATTGATACTGAAGAATTACAACAATTTTCATCATTCAGAAGAATAGTCACACACCATGTGACATACATAGCTGTCCCATTGTGTTAAAACTTCAAACAACAGCAAAGTATGCCTATTGTTTGATTGATGTGTTGAGTTAGTCAGTTAAATTCACACAAACTTATCTACAGCACATAACTATGCTTTTATGAACCATACAACTAAGATCAGTGTGTGACTCAGTGATCCAGTAAACATGGTTGACTTGGTCTTCAATCGGTGACAACTGTGTTCATAATCACTTAAGAAAGCACACTTACATAGTTGTACGATAGTTGTACAAAGATGTGCAGAGATAACTATGTGTTTGAACTATGCTGATATTCTGTTACGTTGTTAACAAGCTGCATTCTATAGTTGGAAGTACGACTTCACATACTTTCCAACACTATTACCTGTTCAGGTATTGCACTTGTACATGTACATGAAGCATCTGTGCATGATGTATTGTTACATGTTTCAACATCCATTACATGTTTTAAAGATCTTAAATGACTTAAAACAATTATTTTTAAAGTTGACGTGACATTTTACATGTTCACACAACTTACAACTATTGATTACAATGTTTTATTGAAGTGTACTTACCACTGTTACGCTAACATATCGCTGTAACTGCAGCTACAGGAAACAACTAACATGTGTGACTCTGTTTGTTACATAATCATATTTATTTTTAAAAAGCACCCTTCCAGAGCTCAGGGTACCCTTATAATCACAAACGTAAAATCAGCATATACATAAAAGCCACAGCCTCATACACATTTAAAATGTACACGAAATTCAGCACATACATTTCTTCCTTTCTTCGACTGGTATAAAACCCTTAATATCACAAACCAGAAAAGGCCTGATTAAATAAATGGGTTTTCAGGGTTGTTTTAAAACCCTCCATGGTCAGGCTATCTTGTATCCAACGGGGTAGAGAGTTCCACAGGGTCCGAGCCATAAAGGCAAATGCTCTTCCTCCAGATGTTTTCAAACGGACCCTGGGAATCTCTAGCAATCCCTCATCAGAGGATCGGAGTGGGTGGGAGGGGCAGTAAGGGAACAAAAGTTCTTTCAGGTACTGCTGTCCCTAGTTGTGTAGGGCTTTGTAGGTCAGCAATGTGACCTTGAAGGTTATCCGCCACTGTACTGGCAGCCAGTGCAGTTCACGCAGCACAGGTGTTATGTGCCTGGATATAGGGGCTCCAGTCAACAACCTGGCTGTCGTGTTCTGCACCAGCTGCAAGTGGTGGATATCAACCCCTGGTAGCCCTAGGTAGAAGGCATTACAGTAATCAAGATGGGTGGTGACAAAGGCATGGACCAGAGTGGGAAGATTTTCAGTTGGAACCAGATGTTTCATCCTAGCTATGTTCCTAAGATGATAAAAGGAAGATTTGACTACGGCCGACACCTGAGCCTTCAAGGTCAGGCCTGCATCAAAAATCACACCAAGGTTACGCACCTGGTCTGAGACAGTTAGTGGTATTCCTCCCAGCTCTAATCCAGTGGGCTGTCCCATCAACGTCCCAGCCGATCTACGATCTGGGTCCACCACCAATACCTCTGTTTTTCCCAGGTTTAGCCTCAGCCAGCTGGTACTCATCTAGTCCTGAATCTCAGTCAGACAGCTGTTAAACACCGATACAGTATTTTTCTCCTGGCTGGGCACAAAAGACATGCATAGCTGAGAGCCATCTGCATAGCAGTGAAAACTCAAACCATACCATCTTATAATGTCTCACAATGGTAGCATATATACTGTGAACAACATGGAGAAACAGCACAGAGCCCTGAGTCACCCTGCAGGACAGCTCATGGGAGGCCGAGTAATAAATCTCTGACACCACCCTTTGAGATCTGCCCTTGAGGAACGATCAAAACCAACTGAGGACTGCCCCCCCCCAAGTCCACAGAAGAGCCACAGGTGCTCGAGCAGCACCCCATGGTCCACAGTATCAAATGCTGCTGAGAGATCAAGAAGAACCAAGATGGTACAGAATCTCCAATCTCTGACCATCAGGAGATCATTTAGTACCCTGACCAGGGCTGTCTCAGTGCTATGTCTTTTCCTGAAACCCGACTGGAGAGGGTCATAGATATTGTGGCTGGTCAAATGATCCTCAAGCTGCAGAGTGACCACCTTCTCGATAACTTTACCCATAAAAGACAAGTTAGAGACTGGTCTGTAGTTTGCTGGGGAGTCAGGGTCAAAGGAGAGTTTTTTCAGGAGGGGTCAAACAACTGCCTCTTTTAAGGGGTCTGGAAAGATCCCTCCCTCTCTCCAAAGAACTCCTCACTATCCTGGCCAGGACCAGGCCAATGACCTCAACACACCCTATGAGAAGGTGAGTTGGGCCCGGATCCAAATTACAGCAAGTTGGTCACAGAGTCTGGATGATCCTCACAATATCAGTGATTGCTGGCAGGCTGAAGACAGACCAGGTCACCTGGGTAACTACACCACTCGGGTGATCAAAGTATGGACCAATGGGGAGGCACTGGGTGATCTCGCTCCTGATGGAGGCAACCTTATCAGCAAAAAACTGCGCAAATTCATCACACTTTTCTTGTGACAATGCTCACCCAGATTGCAGACAGACTGGATTGCACAGTCTGTCCACAGTGCAGAAGAGCTGAGCTGGCCTGTTTTTGGCTGTAGCAGTCTTCTTGGACAGGAACTCTGATTGGAGTTTGCTGATTGATAGATTTTGTAATGGTCTAGTAATCTAAGCCTGTCCTCCTCCAGGTGAGTTTTCTGCCAGTGTCTCTCCAAACTTCATCCCTGCCTCTTTAACTTCATCAGGGACCCAACATACTATGGAGCCCCGGAATGAAGGGCCAGGGGAACACGAATCAGAGCAATGATGTCCAGTGCCCCTTCTACCACTCTATTATAGGTGAGAACAAGTGAGCCTGGGTCACTGTTATCAGTCAGAATTCCCAAAAGGCCCAGTACCACCATTAAGCCCTCTGAGGTAACTCCTCTTAAAGGATGGCATTGCACCATTTCTTTAGGGGCAGGCCTACTAAGGGGAGTCGCAAAACTGAATCTCAGGGCATGATGGTCCAACCATCTGGCAGGATCCACCATCATGTCTGTGATCTCCATCCCCAGGAGAAACACCAAGTCCAGCGAGAGTTCCCCTGTGGGTGGCGGCAGTAAATACCCGTGTCAGGCCCAGTGATTCCATCAACTGGAGGAGATTTTGACCAAATGATGAGAGCTCATCATCGACCCAGGCATTGAAGTCTCCCAGAATTAACCATCTGGAGAACTCCAATATTAATCCGGCAACAAGCTCTGCTACCTCCTGCAGGAAAACTCTCCGATCACCTGGTGGATGGTAAATGAGAAGGATCCTACAGCCTACACCTGCCCCACAAAACACTCAAAGGAGTTGGTAGATCCCACTGAGACCTCCTTGAAATTCAGTTCTGATCTAAAACAGATCATGACTCACCCGCTCCATCACTCCACTCTAGAGCGGTGCAGAACCGAGAACCCAGCCGGAATAGTGGTTGCCAAAATGGGTCCTGCATTTTCATCCAGCCAGGTCTTGGTAATGCAAGCCAAGTCTTCAGAGGCTACCAAATAGGCCACTAATGCAGTCTTATTTTTGATTGACCTAGCATTGCATAACACTGCCCTGGAGGAACAAGAACGCAAGGATGACTGTCCTACCTGCCTGCACAAATCAGAACCTTTGGGTATGGGCACAAGGCAGGGAGGACCCCTGTCCTGTATCAATTTTGCCCCAGGGCATCTCCTGGCCCTCACTGTCTCTATCTGCCCACTCCTTTTCCATCCCCCCTCAGACCCAGGGACACCCTCATCTCCACCTCCTCGTAATACCTAAAGCACGGTATCTTCTATATACCTCTGAGGAAAGTGGGGGGTCTCAAATGCACGAAGGTTCCTAAGTTTGGATGGGGTACTGCCTGACCATGTCTATTTTCCCCCAACACATATTAACTACACCCCTTCCCCTTCACAATTAATCACTCAACCCCCACAATCTAATTCAGATTCTTACTCCACCCTACCCCCTTACTACTAAACACCAGTTTTACTCCAATCACAACCAATCTCACATCCACACACGCGCACACACACACATATAATCAGGCCTAAACTATCAATAATCTCCCTCACAGTCTGAGCAGCTGCAGCAGAATATAAAGTGTAATATGAACAGTCTTTAAAAAGTCATTTCAATAGATTTTGATTGCAGAGCTCCCACCTCTGCACTTTGAAATTTCAAGCACAAAGCAGATTTCTCTCACCAACCTGCTCTGATTTCACAGTTAAAAATCTGAACTAATTAGTAATCCATTAACTGGTCTCCAGCTTCCCATTGAACTTTCTTCTCCATTATGATCAAGATATAAAACTTTACAGCACCTTCTTAAAGTCCAAGGATCAAGAATCGCAAACCTTCTCTCCTTGTTCTCCAGTCCTCACAGTTGCCTGCCAGGGGTCAGCCTATTCACCAGCTCACACCCAGCGAATATCCCCCAAACCTTCCTTTCAAAGGAACCAGGTAGCCTGTCCTCCAGCCTGCTCCCAGCTCCTCTTGAAGACCAAAGGCAGGGAGCCTCCCTTCAGGAACACCAACCCCCTGCCTCCATCCGGTTCGGGTTGAAATCCACTGGGACGCTTTCATTGTGGTGACCCCTGGCTCCTTTAACAGCTCGGCACTTCCCATGCCTATCTTTATTTAAAGGTTTCTTCTACCACATGTCACAGCTGTGGTTTTGATCTCCACCGGATGCGTATTCCAACTGACCTCTCACCTTAGTCAGAAACAGCACCCACAAGCAGCAGCATTCTCTCGAATGCTGCTCATTGACTCCTTATCTCGGATGCAGCAGGCCCACACATAGCTGACAGACGCCATCTCCATTGCTGTTCTGATCACCAGGACACTTGTTCGACATCACAATCCACCAAGGAAGTCAGAAACCCACCAAGTATGAGTCCAGAATAGACACAGTTTATAGAATAAAACCACGCAATCTTCCAAAAGATGTTCAGGCCCCCCTAAACCTTCACTGACCCGCAGTCACAGCTAAAGCTAAGGTCGTACTCTGAGTGATATTGGGTGCTGTCTAACATCCCAAGTGTACACTTCAGGGGCATTCATTAGAATCCTAAGAACACTCGGCACAATCGCTAAATAGCTCACTTATTTCCTTAACTAACTGCAACTGGCACCAAAAGTTCTAAAAACTAGTAGGGACTTATAACTCCCATTGTCACATCCATTTTAAACAGATTGCTTCTTGCACTAAAAGCAAATACTGCTGCTCTGGACATGCTGCTACATGTTACAGATTATCATCAAACATAGCTTCATAATAGCAACACTAAACTACTATGTGTTTACTGTTATGCTACAGTCTTATTGTATTAATGTATATACCATTGTGTACTTTAATCAAACATACTATAGTGTTTATTTTTTACAATGCTGTTATATTAATCTGTTCTTCTTCAGACATGAATAAATACTACATGTAGATATTGATTATACTGTTCATTTTACTACATAGGGTTTTTAGTTAGTTTTTTATATATGTTAATTTAACTGAATATGTAACTTAACTTTACAAAATTTAAATATAATTGCAATAAACAGTAGGATGTATACAGAGTTCCATTTATAGATTTATTATATTCATAATAACCAGTGTCATACTTACCAGTTTTCCATGTTGCATATCCTGTCCATAGTACTGAATTATTTCTTAACATATTATTAATTTGTCTATTTAAAAATTATTGGCTACACAGTCATCTGCTTATGTTACTATTTATTTTATTGTCATCTTGGAAGTTACTCATTTATACATTTTGCAATTATAGTTCCTAAAGATAGTACAATTTGTTTTACAGTTGAGCCCATTTAAGTGCACATCGGATAAGTGCACATCCCGCTTAAATGCACATTTTTTCCATATCCCGATTTTTTTCCTATTCATTCCATTTTAAATGTACCTCTTAAGTGCATTACATTTAAGTGCACATTTCTGTTAAATGCACATTTTTATTTTACTTTTCCTATTGATTTTCAGTCCAACCCAGCTTTTAAGTGCACATTTTTTACAGTACCACCTTAAATAGTCCACTTTAACATCTTAATTGCAGCTGTGGTGCTGTCTAGCATGGCCACAGTAAGAAAATTCATTTTGTCAAAAGAAAAGACTGACTTTTGCCTTCTGTTTAATTTTGGATCCTACACTGAAACATACAAAGCAAAAGAAGATTACTTATTTTTTTTTAAGTAGTACTGTGGTGTAGGACAGAACAGTAATGTCTTTTTAACTTGAGTGCCTGGTATTTAATAAAGCACATTACAGAAACAGTGAAATGTGCCTGGAAGTAATTTTCTGGTTAAATGCACAGCCCACTTAAGTGCACAAAAACCTTTTATCCTGAGGGTGTGCACTTAAGAGGGCTCCACTGGTATTGCTTGTTCTAAAATGTGATTTATTGTCTATAAACAAATATATATATATATATATATATTTATTTATTGAAATTATTTCACCAGGAAAAGCACACTGAGAAAGAAATGCTCGTCTCCCAGTGCGACCTGGGGGGAGGGGTACAGTGGGAAGAGGACAAGGGTAGTGCAGGTCCTGACATATATACATACAATTACAATACAGTTGAAAACATTTGACAGAAATAGTTGAGCGTAGACAATTTACCATTACTTATAGTATAGAAGCAATTATATGGGGAAGTCATGCTTTATACCTTGAAAACATATAATTAGATAATACAGATATATATATATATATATATATATATATATATGTATGTATCTGTTAACTATTGTAAATCAGACACTTGCACTAATAACAACTGATTTTCATGTTCCTGATTATTTGTCTGGATCGCCTCAATTGAGGGGTTGAGTAGGAATTTTCCAAATGCATCTCTGTCCCTCTATATCTGTGTGTGTGTGTATATATATTCATATGTATACACACATATATATATATTGTATGTATAGTAGCATTAATACTATTGTTCTTTTTTGAGTTGCTCTGATAATTCATTAATTTAGTTATTGTTACACATGTAGCATTTGGTTTTTCAGCCACACCAGGAACATTGACACTGTCAGCCACACAGTGACAACAGCAATATAAAAGTTAAATTTATACTAATAAGTGTGCACACATTTCTGTGGTATGCAATGATTACCTGACGTTTACCTTCATATACAGCAAGGAGTGCTTCACACATATGTGTAGTACTATATTAAGTATATGCTTCACTTTTCCAAATTTAACAATTTTATTTCAATATTGCATTGCGAGGCTGACTGTGTTTCTCAAATTGGCTTTGAATTTGGCCTTTTTAATCAAGTATTAATTTGGAAATAAATCTTTTTTTTTTAAACCTTACCTACCTGTGTTGTGTTTTCACTTATTTAGATCACAGTTATAGTATTTATGTTCAGTTTTTTAAATACAGTGTACAACAGAAACACACCATATTTCAATATGTGTATCTATCATACTTAACAAAAACTGTGGTTATGGTAAAAGGTTTTAATATTGTGTTTTAACTGTGACAGCGGTACATCACAGCGACAATACAGCAAATCTTACAAAAAAAATCTGTAACTGTATAATTCTGGAATATGTTTATAATCTATGATAAATTTAAAATAGTTTAGAACAGTTCAACAGGGAAATGAATATGTCAACTATTGTTACACATGAAAATGTGTAACTATGTCTGTCGTTGCTACAAGAGACTGCACAAATGACAAAGATTCAATGAATAGTATATGATTTCCAGTGAGACAAAAAGGTACAACTGTCAAACTAAGGAAAATTAACTGTTTAAAAATATTTTGATACAACTGTCACTATTTGTAGTTCTGCAACCCAATGTTTGTAAGTTCAGCAGCATACTTAGCAAGACACCACTAGTGGGAAGATTTTCTACCATTGGCATTTTGTTAGGCCCAGAGGACACATGCTTGTAAAAATTCATAATACTTTATCAAAAAGAAGGGAAATTCATTGCAAAAAACTCTATTAATGCATCAGTTAGGGTTCATGTTACAGCGTCAAAAGTTTTGAAATGTGGTGTTAGGGTTCAAAACCCTAACTCCGATTCCCCCACCCAACCCCACACACACATGCAAGCAGAGGAAGGGCCAAGGCAACACAACCAATCAGAGACAACCAGCATCAGGTAACAGAAATAAAATACAACTCTAAATGTACTACAAGACACTTCCATCATCATGGTCCACCAACTGTATGAGTTCTGCTGCCATCCAAGTGCCTTGGGGGTATATACACATGCTGGACAACCATGGGTGATGGCCCACATGACTCACTGTATCACAGAACATGGGTATATCCTGTGAGAGTGTATTATCTAATCAGTGTTATGAAACTGGACAATGTACTTCAATAAGGGTATAAAAGCTGTACTTATATACATATCTCATCAAAACAGTACTTACAATATTGCAGTATTGTAAGACACCTGTTGTTATCATAATTTCATAGCAAACATTGACAGAACATGGTTAAGAACAACTATTAGTAACAGATATGTGTAATTATTTGAAAATGAAAGAAGCTTCATCCATCAGTGTAAACAGCTTGCCATGTGTTGTGCCATAATACAACTAGATTTGTCAACATTTACTACATCACTCATCGAATACAAGTGTTACTGCTATGTCATGATATGGTAAAGGCACCACCATGAATGACACTAAACAGTATGAGTTACATACAAAAAACAACTTCTTATTCATGTCATGCTATACAATATTTGTATTCAGTACAATTGTATTACTCTGTTACAACTTCATTCGAATATTGTCAGATACTATATGAGTCAGCAACATCTGTAAGCACAATAATCACAACACTGTACTCATTTCACATAACACTATGTAATGAAAAAAACAAATACAGTATGATCAACTCTATACTGCCAGCACAGTATGATAACACATTATTACTGGCATATCTTCTTCATACAGTGAAACAGTCTGTACAAATTTTCAACATATTGATTTTTATGTGCCATAATTCAACAATTGCCTTGCTGCAGGTAACGCTGCTATCACACAGACATGTGGTAGCAGCAAACATAGAGCTGACACATACATAGCACTTTTCAGATACTGCTCAGGTATGACACTAGCACCATAACATGCTGTTGTAGTGCTGCGTAACCTGGAAATACTCATTAGCAACATGTTATGGTTAGCTTTGGATGTTACAACAGTTGCTTTCACATGTTACTTGTAAACTATACTACAAAAATTACTTTTATTATTACTACCCTTTCTAATTTATTTATTTATTATTTAACTCTTGGATTACAATTACCTATGAGTCAGAAGACTCTTTTGCATAGGTTCCACATCATACAATGTCAAGTAACAATACAGGCAAACAAATTACTAAAAACATCATCATATGGATAAATACAATTTCAGTAGACAGATTAGTGTATCATAGTCACACAGAGCAAACGCTACTTGAGTAAACTGAGTAACAGAATCATATATTGCACATAAAAGTTAAAAAAAGAGAATGTTGCCCCACACAGGAATGGCAAACAGCTGGAGACAGACAGAAATGGCTTTGATGGTGTGAGCTAGTACGCCTAAAAGTAAGGCTTCATCCACAAGGTGTGGAGGGGTTGGGAGCTATCGTAAATGGGGTTGGGGAGAGTTAGAGGGTATATGGGGCCTGGGGGCAGTTGCACAGGTTATTAGGACTGACTAACTCTATCAGAATGAAAAAAAAAATGCAAACATCCAATGACTGTTGGTAGGATTGTCAAAACTTCTCATTTCCAATCTACAGTAGCTATCTGTAGATAACGTACTCTGTGTTTCGTCATTTGTTAACTATTGAAATATAGGCATCTGCTTAAATCTTGTTATTGATGTTTGTAACACAAAAATGCTTACTGTGGACCATTACCCATGGTTGCCCAGCATGTGTGTGTACTTCCAAGGCACTCTGATGGCAGCAGAATGCATACAGTTGGTGGACCATGATGATGGATGTATCTTGTAGTACGTTTAGAGAGTTGAATGTTATCTCTGTTACCTGATGCTGGTTGTCTCTGATTGGTTGTGTTGCCTTGGCCCGTCCCCTGCTTGTATGTATGTGTGCGTGGGGGGGTGGAATGCGAGTTAGGGTTTTGAACCCTAACACTGCATTTCCAAACTTTTGTCACTGTAGTAGGAACCCTAACTGATGCATTGACAGAGTTGTCTTTGCAATGAATATATAAATATATATATATACACACACACACATATTTTATATACATATATATATATATATATATATGCAAAAAACTGCATTAATGTTTTAGTTAGGGATATAGCCACAAATGTAGAGAAATGTGGTGTTAGGATTTCCAAACCTAATACCCCACCCCCATGCTGTGCACACCAACAGGTGTCAGGGGTGTGCTTTGGGATTGTCAGCCCTGATGCTCACCCTGTTCTGTAAGTAAATAAGCTGAGATAGATTCAGTATAAAACAATGGTGTGAACATTAGGATTGACAACTCCAAGGCACACCCCTGATGCCTGTTGGTGTGCGAAGCATGGGGGTAGGGATGTTAGGTTTGGAAACCCTAATGCCACATTCCCTACTTTTGTGGCTGTAACCTTAACTAGAGCACCAACACAGTTTTTTGCAATTTGTTTCCTTACTTTCTGAGACAGTATAATCATATCATTTTTTGCCTGTGGGAGCACACTGTCCTCTGGGCCCTGCACTTCCTTTATAGGGTAACAGTGACCAAATTGTCAGCATAGTTATTGTATTACTCCACCTCATGTACCCAATACACAAAATTGTTGAATCCACGTCAAAACATAATTCTGTGCAACTGCAATGCCATTCCGTACCACAGGTGTGAAAACACATTTTAGGCAGGATTTGAAAAATGACAACTGTGACATACATGAGGTGAAGTAATAAGAAGGTTATGTTGAAAATCTGGGCTCAAAATACTTAAAAATTCCAAAGTTATGAGCGGGCATGGCAATATTGCAATGAATGGTCATAATTTTGCGATTTTGACCCCAAATTTTCAACATAC
The DNA here is from genome assembly GCA_016271365.2 of Neoceratodus forsteri. NCBI lineage: Eukaryota > Metazoa > Chordata > Ceratodontiformes > Ceratodontidae > Neoceratodus > Neoceratodus forsteri. Next base: position 795,886,103 of record CM057459.1, on the reverse strand, counting down.
AGTAGTGTTCTTATGACCTTATCTCATAAACCCCATAGGTAAAAATGTTCAAATCTATGCTATAACACCATTCCATGCCACAGGTGCGAAAACATGTTTCAGACAGGATGTGAAAAATGACAGCTGTACTGTTCATGAGGTGGTGTGAAAAAATGGCTGTATTGAAAATTTGGAGACAAAATATTTAAAATTACCATAGTTATGCACATGCGTAGAACAATTTCAATGAACGCTCATAACTCAGTTGCATTTTTAGGAATTTTTTCACCAGATTTTCAACATGGCCATTTGGTGACCCCCACCTCTCCACCCCTTGAACACTGGTGGTGAAATTTTGTTATTCAGTTATTCAAAAGGTGATTTCGTACAACAACTGCAAAATCACCTTCCCAGCCTGATTAACAGAATAACAGTGCCAGTGTTCATGAGGTGGGGTCCCAAAAAGACCATGCTGAAAATTTGGTGAAAAAATTCCTAAAAATGGCACAGTTAGGAACATTAGTTTAAAATGTCGTTGAAATACATTATATGGCACTTACTTTGATTCCTCAGTTCTCGGTTCAGCTTTGAAAAGCACAGATGTGTCATGGTTCACAGAAGATCACATGTTGGAAATTTGGGTAAAAACATGAAAAAATGCCAAAGTTATGACCATTCATTGCAATTTAGCTATGCCCACTCATAATTTCAGAAATGTTAAATATTTTTACCACCGATTTTCAACATAGCCTTCTTATTACCCCCCCCCCCCACGTATGTCACAGTTGTCATTTTTCAAATCCTGGTCAAAATGTGTTATTACACCTGTGGCATGGAATGGTGTTGCAGTTGTGCAGAATTATGTTTTGGCAGGGATTTGAAAATTTTCTTTACCAGGTACATGAGATGGGGTAATAAGATGGCTATGCTGACAATTTGGTCACTGTTGTCCTATAAATGGATGCACATACACATCTATGGAGGGATGGGAGTGCAAGATCCAAAGGACCCTGCACTCCCACAGTAAGATAAGGATACTATTACATACATGTGATATGTCCAACTTGCTTAAGAGGGAGATTTGGGTCAAATTAGGAGAGAGATTGGCCTGCTAGTAGGTAGATGCCGTGACGTCGTGAGTTTGTCCTTAAATGGCATCAAATTATCAGATACATTGTTCATCACTGATTTAATTTTTATGTCTTTATCTGCCCAAAAACCATGGATATTTTGGACAGAATTTTACTTAAGCAGGAGATTTTGTTTCCCAGGAGGGAGGGAGTTCAGTCAAAAAAAACAGTTGTCTCCTGCATAAAGAGGGAGATATCACATGTATGCTATTATACTATCTCAAAAAGTAAGGAAATAAGTTGCAAAAAACTTTTAATGCTCCAGTTAGGGTCAGAGTGACAAAAGTTGAGAAATGAGGCATTAGGGTTTCCCTAACACATCACCCTCCCAAACCAGGCAGAAGAGCAGGTGTGGGGTGTGCCTTGGGCTTGTCAAGCTTAATGCTCACCCCATTCTCATAAAGTCTACACATCTGACCTTATTTACAGATAGTGTGAGTGTTAGGCTTGAGAGGCCTAACGTTTGTCACTTTGACCCTAACTGGAACATTAACAAAGTTTGTTGCAAATATATATATAAAGTGTGAAAATAACCACTTGTTTGCTAATTTCCTTGTCTCGTCGTTTCTCCAAAATAGCTTCAGGGTTTGGTTTGAAACTTTCAGGGTATATGGGGTTTGGGTCACAGATGTGCCTTTTGAAGGTTTGGTGAAAAAATATGAATTTGTTCGAAAGTTATTAAAATTTTCCCATTTTCTATGGGAAAAATTAGATGAGCCATGCAAAAGCACTTTTTGCTGCTGTGAAAGTGGTAATTGCTTTTGCAAATGCAAAATGTAGTGTTGGTATTCTGCCATCTTGTTTTCAGTTAGATGGAAAAAGTTAAACAGTTTAAAAAATACTGCCCCGAGATAAACACCAACAGTTGTGTTTACCTAATCAGGGACCAAGAAATCAGATTCTGTGCTGTTTCATAATAATACCCAGAAATGTGTTAATTATATTTGAGCTGTTTATACTGCCACAAATTGCAGCACTAGTGCCACAAATTGTGAAAGTGCCACACTGTTTTGGAAACACTTGGGAGGGTTGCCACAAGTTGTGGCACTGTTTCACAAAACAACGGGGGTGTTGTGCTGCAGTTTGCGGCACTAACAGCTGTGCAGCCACAAAAAGATTTCTGAACATTTCTGGGGCTATTTGACCCCAAAATCTGATTCCTCAGCCCCTGTTTAGGTAAACCAAAATCAATCCTCCCCCCCCCCCTTTTACTGCCTATAAGGGGAAGGGGGCAGAGGCATGTTAATATAAAATATATTTACCAACATCAGGGTGCCCAATCCCCATGTCAGCAATAAAAGACCTCCTCCCCCCACCAGTGTGGGACACTGGGGAATCCACTCCCAGTGTCCCAAAATACGTATTCAAATGAAACCCATTCATCTGCTGACAGCGGGGTGCCCAATCCCCATGTCAGCACTAGAAGCCCCCTGCCAGTGTGGGACACTGGGGAGCCCACACCCAGTGTCCCGAGACATGTCCTACCCCCCCAGCAGTGTGGGACACTAGGAAGCCCACCCTCAGTGTCCCCAAATATTTTTTAACTTCTACCTGTAAAAAAGAAAACAGTCCATCTTTTTTTGTCCTGAAAAAAAGAAAACAGTCCCTCATCATCTCCCTGTCCCCTTCCCCTATCCCAACCCTCCCACTGAGCACCCACCACCCCACACCCCCTCTTGCCCTATACTTACCACCAGAGGTCATTGGCTGTCATCTTCTGTGGACCGGGACACGCCAGCACTCTTCAAAGCTGAACCGCAAACTAAAGAATCAAGGTAAGTGCCTTATAATGTATTTCAGTGACATTTTGAACTTATGCTGATGTTGGCAATTTTAGGTATTTTGTCACCAAATTTTCAACATGGCCTTTTTGGAACCCCACCTCATGGACACTGTCACTGACGTCTAGTTAATCAGTCCAAAAAAGTGCTCTTGCAGTCACTGTGTGAAATCACCTTTCGGGACGAACTAACAAAATGACAGTGCCAGTGTTTATGAGATGTGGCACCAAAAAGGCCATGTTGAAAATTTGGTGAAAAATTCTTAAAAATGCCCGACTTTCAAGCATTCATTGAAATTTTTCTATACATGCACATAACTTTGGTAATTTTCAATATTTTGCTGCCAAATTTTCAACATAGTCATTTTTCCAAACTGCCTCATGAACAGTACAGCTGTCATTTTTCACTTCCTGCCCGAAATGTGTTTTTCGCACCTATGGTGTGGAATGGCATTTCAGCATGGATTTTAACATTTTCACCTATGGCATTTCTGAGATGGAGTCATCAGAAGACTATGTTGAAAATTTGTGGTCAAAATATGAAAACATGCCAAAATTATGACCATTCATTGCAATTCCACCACGCCCACTCATAACTTTGGAAATATTAAATATTTTTACCCCAGATTTTCAACATAGCCTTCTTATTACTCCACCTGATGTATGCCACAGCTGTTATTTTTCAAATCCTGCCCAAAATGTGTTTTCGCACCTCTGGTGTGGAATGGCATTGAAGTTGCGCAGAATTACGTTTTGGCGTGGATTTCACAATTGCTTTATATCGGGGTACATGAGGTGGGGTAATAAGATGGCTATGCTGACAATTTGGTCACTGTTATTCTATAAATGGAAACGCAGGTTCCAGAGGGCCCTGTGCTTCCACACCTACATACATATATGCATCATTGGAGGGATTGGAGCATAGGCCCTGTGCTCCCACAGACACATAAAGATATGATTATACTATATGAAAAGGTAAGGAAATTCATTGCAAAAAAATGCCTGTCAGTGTCTGCAGGGTGGGGGTGGGATGTTAGGGCTGGAAACCCTAACACCACATTTCTTTGCTTTTGTCACTTTGGTGAGAACCCTAACTGATGCTGCAATATATATATATATATATATATATATATATATATATAAACTTTTGGTTACAGGTAAGTACATTAGGCAACATACCTGCCTATTTTCAGGTATGACCCAGGAGAGTACAAAATACAATGGTACAGACAGTACAAAGGTAGCAGGCAAAACAACGCATGAACAGTTTACGTCAGTTATCCACGCAGGGTAAACAGAGATTATGAATAATAGCACAAATCATCCACACAGGGATGTAGAAAAATATGATGATATACAAGTCATATAGTACACATAACTTTGCAGAACTGCTATTGACAAAGTAGGCAAAACACAAAATAGAAATTCAACATATTATTAAGAACAGTCACAAGTACTAAGAGCATATAGGTGAGAGAATAGTGCTTTCTTGAAACATAGAACATAGACTTTGATAGCAGATAAGGACCACTTGGCCCACGTACTGTAGTCTACCCATTTCCCTACCTACAAGATAAGCTGCAGATCCTAGTTAACCAACAGCCTATTTCTTCCTACACCCCACAAAAATTGCCTTATGTCTGTCCCATGCATTCTTGAATTCTCCCACAGTTTTAGACCCCACAGACTCCTTGGGAAGGCTGTTCCATGCATCCACCACCCTCTCTGTGAAAAAATACTTTCTCACATTGCCCCTGAACCACCCCCTCTATCTTCAAATTGTGTCCCCTTGTTCTTGCACATCTCTTTTTCTGAAAGATGCTACCCTCCTGGACTTTGTTGATTCCACTGAGGTGCTTAAAAGTTTCTATCATGTCCCCCCTCTCCCTCAAGGATATACATATTGAGCTCCTTTAGTCTCTCCTCGTATGGCTTCTCTTGCAGACTCTGCACCATTTTAGTTGCCCTCCTCTGGACTGCCTCTATTCTGTCTATGTTCTTGTGGAGATAGGGTCTCCAGAACTGGACGCAGTACTCCGGGTCTCACCAACTGTCTGTACAGAGGGATAATAACTTCCTGTTTTCTGCTGGTGATGCCTCTCCCTATACATCCCAGTATCCCCCCAGCCCTCCCTACTGCCTTCTCATATTGCTTGCTAACCTTAAGGTCATCTGATATGATTACCCCCAGGTCCCTTTCCATTTTTGTTGTTATTACTACCTCCCCTTCCATTGTGTAATCTTCCCCTGGGTTTTTGTTTACCAGGTGCATTATTTTGCACTTCTTTGCACTGAATCCAAGCTGCCATACTTCTGACTATTCCTCCAACCTTGCCAAGTCCCTTCTCATCCTTTCCATGCCTCCTTGTGTATCAACTCTCTTGCAGATCTTTCTGTTATCTGCAAAAAGGCATACTATTCCTTCCAGCCCCTCTGCAATGTCACTTATAAAGATATTAAAAAGGACTGGACCCAGTACTGAACCCTGCGGTACCCCACTAGTAACCCCTCTTTCTTCGGAGTGGACTCCATTTACAACAAACTTCTGTGTCCTGTTTTTCAGCCAATGTTTTACCCAGGCTACCACCCTGAGACCCACTCCCAGGCTGGTTAATTTGACTATTGATCTTTTGTGTGGGACTGTGCCAAATGCCTTGCTAAAGTCTAGGTAGGCCATGTCCACAGCCCCTCCCTGGTCTACTACTTTTGTCACCCAGTCAAAGAAATCAATTAGATTCATCTGACATGACCTTCCCACTGTGAACCCATGCTGCCCTGGGTCTTTCCTTCAGAAGTGATTCCTTCACTTTTCCTACAACAGAGGTCAGACTGAGAGGTCTGTAGTTTCCTGCCTCTTTCCTGCTCCCACTTTTGTGAAGGGGAATCACATCTACCTTCCTCCAGTCCACAGGTACCACACCATCCTCCCATGATTTGTTAAAAAGGGTAGTCAGTGGTTTCATTAGTTCTCCCCTTAATTCTTTTAGAATTCTGTGGTGAATTCCATCAGGCCCCATTGCTTTGTCCACCTTCAGTTTTAGGAGTTCTTTCAGAACCCTTTCTTCTGTGAAAGGACTGGGATCAATCCCCTATCCAGAGTGCTTCTGTTAATTGGATTAGGCACCTCCCCCCCTGTGAATACTGACCAGAAATATTTATTCAGTATCCCTGCTTTTTCACTGTCTCTCTCTCTCTGCCCACCCACCGTCCAGTCTATTCAGCCTCACTGTCCCTCCCTTTGTCTTTCTACGCTCCCTGACGTACCTATAAAAGGTTTTATCTCCCTTCTTAACCGAGTTGGTGATCTTTTCCTCAGTTTGGGCCTTTGCTATTCTGACTTCCCTCCCTGCTTCCTTCTGCCTTAACTGGTACAGCTCTCCATCCTGCTCCTTCTGTGTTTCCTTATACTTTCTAAATGCTATCTTTTTCTCCCTGACCTTCCCCGCCACCTCTTTTGAGAACCATAGTGCCTTTTTCTTTCATTTTGATTTGTTTATTTGCTTCACACAAAGGCTTGTTGCCTCTGTGATGGCAGTTCTGATGTTTCCCCATTGTTGCTTCACCCCTCATTCTAGCCTATTTCCTAGTACTTTTCTAAGGCACTCTCCCATCTTGCCAAAGGCAGCCCTCCTGAAGTCCAGTACCCTCACTTTTGTATGGTTTGACTCTGTAGCTGAGTTTATCATAAACCACACTGTTTGGTGGTCACTTGTTCCCAGATGGCTACCCACTTCTAGACTGTGCCCATTTGAGAGTATGAGGTCTAAGATTGCTCCCTCCCAAGTGGGTTCCAAAATTAGCTGTCTGAGGCATGCCACCTGTAGGGCATCGAGAATGGCCCTGCTTTTGGATGTGGCTGCAGCAAATGTGCTCCAGTTAACATCTGGCATATTCAGGTCTCCCATCAACAGTATCTCCCCCTTCTTTGCCATCCTAAGAATGCCTTCTATCATATCCTTGTCCATTCCTTCCCCGACATGGGGGTCTGTATACAACCCCTGCGCAGATTGTGGTGCCATTTCCAGTCTCTAAGGTGACCCACAGTGCCTCCTCTCCTCTCCTCTCCTCCCTGTTTACTCTTTTGTTCACTTGCTTTTATCCCTTCCCTTACATAGAGAGCTACTCCTCCCCCTCTTCTCCCTTCCCTGTCTCTCCTGTAGGTTGTGTACCACGGTATGTTAACATCCCAGTCATGGTTCTCTGTGTACCATGTTTCTGTGACTGTTACGATATCTAGGCATCCCTCTTCCATCAAGGCCACCAGTTCAGGGAGCTTGTTGCCCAGACTATGGGCACTGGTACTCATTACCCTCCATTTCCTGATGGCCTTACCCCTTTTGCCCCATCCCTGTCCTTATTGCCTTTGTCATTTTTCTCCATTTACCCCTGCCCTTCTCCCTATCAACATCTCTAACTTGGTGTTTACCTCACTTATTACCCTGACTTTTTTGGGGGGGCTAGGATTTCCCTGCTCCTTTCCAATGCCTCCCCCTTGGCTAGTTTAAATGCTTGCCAATGAAGCATTTAAACCTATCACCTAGGATCCTGGTTCCCCTCCTGGACTGATGCAGACCATCACTCCAGTATATGCCTGCATCACTCCAGGTGGACCCCCAGTCCCTAATGAAGCCAAATCCCTGAGCTCTGCACCAGGTTTTCAACCACTGATTGAATCCCATGGTGTGGAGCACCCTAGCCTCACCTACACCATAGACAGGCAGCACCTCCGAGAAGGCTACTGTGCGTGCTGCTTGTCTAAAGTGAAATGAGATATGGAAGTCTTAATATGTAGAGGAAGAGAATTCCAGAATTTGGGAGCGAAATAGGAGAATGCTTGCTCACCCATTTCAGTTGTGCAGTGCGGAACTGAGAGCAGTGGAGAGGTAGAAGACCTCAGAGAGTGAGAATGAATCATGGGTTTAGCATTGCTCCCAGTGAGTCAGGACAGGGATGTCGGGTCAGTGACACACCCCAGTGTACAGGAGCGAAGGTCACTGAGGGACAGCCAGTGCAAGGCAGAGTAAAGCAAGCAGTGGTGGGTTAGGCGAGGGGCCGAGAAGGCAAATCTGTAGATGTTGTTATATGTGGTGTCCCACTTATGGAGTACACCTGTTTTGGCCTGGGAAATGATAAGGAGAGCATATCTGAGTTAAGGGAACAGGACTCCCTTGGCTACCAAGATCCTGGCAGCAGGGGTAAGGGAGTGACACACTCTGTAAGCAATTCCAATCTTCGAGTTGACTGATCTACATACCTCATTAATATGAGAGGAGAAGTCAAGTGCAGGGGCAAGTGTCACACCAAGATATTTGAAGGAGTTAGTGGCTGAAACTGCAGACCTGTCACAGCATAGGATCCGTAGCTTAGGGTACTCTACACAAGTTTTTCTAGAGGACCCGAACAGCATAGCCTGAGTTTTTGATATGTTAAGGATTTGATAATTAGAGGAGAGCCAGGACTGAATTTGTTGGAGAGCAGATGATAGGTAATTATTGAGGTCCTCAATGAACCTAGAGACAGCATAGAGGACCAGGTCATCAGCATACATAATGGTCCGACAGTGAGGAGAAAAGGTAGGAATATCATTAATAAGAAGAGAAAAGAGCATGGGGCCAAGTATCGAGCCTTGTGGGACACCACAGGAGATGGGTCAGTGGATGAGACGACTTTGCAGAAAGAGACAGACTGTGACCTAGTGTCAAGATAGCTACCTATCCAGGATAAGGTAGATCCAGAGGCACCAAGTGATTGAAGTTTACTTAATAGCAGAGGGTGACTGACCAAATCAAACACTTTGGTGAGGTCAATGAACACGGCACCAGTAAGCAGGTCATTATCCATGTTGGTCTTTACTTCACTAATGAACTGAGTTAGAGCGGTTGCGGTACAATGCACAGCCCTAAAACAGCACTGGACAGGGGACTGAAGTTTGAAATTGAGTAAATGAGAGGAAATCTGGTGATGGATTAATATTTCAAGCAACTTGTTATGCATTGGCAGTAATGCAATGGGTTGGTAGTTGGTTAGTATCTTAGGGTCCTTTTATTTGAACACAGGGATGGCAGTTTTCCAGGTCATAGGAACCACAAGTTGAATAAACAGTTCTTTAAGAAAAGAGTTCAAGGACTTTGTTTTTTCCCAAGCTTCCTTTAGCCCATATGTTCTTATGTTTTTACACCTTGCTCTACTCTCAAAAATCATCCAGTTTGGCTTTGAGATTCACCTCTTCTTTTTGAAGTGCTTTGATCTGAGCTAGAACTGGATTCAGACCATCCTCTAATTTAGATAGCCTATCCTCTAGATTGTTTATCCTTTTTGAGTTTGCTTCAATTTTCCTGTGAATATTTTTCACTGTCTCTTAGATATTCACCACTTTTGTGGCCAGTAGGTTGAACTGTTTTAATTCTGCTTGTATCTTGTTAGTATTTTCTATTAGAGTCAGGGCTTAAGCAGGAGGTATATTAGGTCATACATTGCCTGAATTTCTAGTCTCAAGTTACTGACCTGAATCTGTTTTGTCCTGTGGATGCTTGGAATTTGTTTCATTCTAAAGGATATTTATGGTATCTGTTCTTTCTTCCAAGTTAAGCCCTGAGCCTGTGGGATTCTGTTGGTCCTTTTCAGGCTTGAAGACCAATTTAGTGGCCATTTCTGTAGCACTTGGTTTTAATTTGTGAGTTATAATGGGTGACCTATTTTGGTTCTTCTCCTCAATGGGGCCACTTTGTTGAGATGTTCAGGTCTCTGCTTGTGCTTTAGTTAAAGGAAAACTACTCCCAAAGCTTGAAAAAATATATGCTGTGCAGAGTGTTTTAATTTGTATGTGAAGTTTGTTTTTTTTTTTTAATTTAGTTGTTTAACCAGGTATAGCACATTAAGCTGGAAGCTTTTTTACAGGAGTGACCTGGGAGCATATTGAAGTTATAGTGTTTCCTTCCCTCTGACTGGTATTAGGAGTTTTTCATAAATTAGCCTGCTAGCTTTAGGGTAGTTTTACGACCCCTGGAGATCTCCATATCAAATAGTTTTATTGCATTTCTTTGTCCTACAATGCATCTTGTTACATGTGATGGTGATGTAGCAGAGCCCATAAATCCAGCAGAAAGCATTGCATTACAATCAGTTCACAACAATAGAGATGGCTATATTTTAAAATCTGTAGAATTCAGCTTGGTGACCACCCTCATCCTAAAGGTTTTACTATCCTGAAAAACTTTGCTGCTGGTAATGTTTGTGCAGCTTGTAAAGCTTCCAAGATATTTAGTTTGTTTGGCATGTGTGTGCTGAATGTTAGGTCTCTCTTACATCACAGTCACATGAGACAAGATGCACTGTGGGAACAAGAACTACAATTACGCTATCAGGTATGAAGATCCCCAGGGGTCGTAAAACTAGTATAAAGCTAGCAGGTTATTTTGGGAAAAACTCCTAATACCAGTCAGAGGGAAGGAAACACTAGAACTTCACATACAAATTAAAACACTCTGCACAACATATATTTTTTCAGGCTTTGGGTGTAGTTTTCCTTTAACCTTACCCCTGCTTTCTCAAAAATATTAAAATTCTCCTTTTTCCTTAACTTTCTGAAGCCTCAGAGTTCAACCTTTTCCTTGTTTTCTGTCTTTATCTTTAACTTCTCTGAACAGATTTTTTTTTTTAATTACCCTTCGTAGGTTGTTGCTTTGGATTGTCTTGTTTATCTTCCTGCATTGATTAATATACCATGAAAGAATTACATCTTAACATTTTGTGGCCCTTCCACCAAACCTTATTTTGAATTTTATTGCAGCCTTTCTATAGTGAAGAATTCTCAACAATGCCTTCCAAGATTTACAAGTGAGAAGGGGCTAAAAGCATTCTCTCTTGAAACCAAAACCTATGTTAAGGTATTGTTCCATTTATTTCTCTCTCTACCCTTTCCATTTTTTCCCAGTTTTTCTCTTATTGTTGGTTCAGATTTGTATATTCACAGTTTCCTTATATTTAAGGAGAGAAAAAAGGCACACTGATGCTTACAGGCTCACAAAAAAGCTGAAACTGAAAATAGGGCATTCTGAAGTGCCATTACTTGTCAAATTTGTCACACTGTCTTCCGGCTTTACCAATGTATCATATCAGTTATTTGAGTTTTCAGAAAGCGGGTTATAACTTTTTAAATGCTTCAGTGACCTGTAAATAAGTTTTCATACAGAAAGTCACAGGGCACAGTCTCAGACATAATATTAGGAGAGCCAGTGTAAATGGGGAGTTGCATACCCAATATGTTCTATTTAAGTGAGGAAAAAGGATGCCCTGGCAACCACTTGATGTGTTATAGGTCAGGTTTGTCCCACTGCTGACCCACTTTAGCAAAGTATTTTAACAATTGCTTCAACTTTAAAGGTGGAATGTGACTATTTAAAGGCTTCAATGAAATACAATTAAATTGCCATGATTTGTAAAAAAGGCAACAAGGCACAACATCAAGGGACTGAGTATAAAAAGAAAATAGCATGCCCGAATTTGCCACTTTTGGGCTTCTGCAGCTCTGTGACTACTGGATTCTTCACATTTGTTACACAAGTTTACCAGCTTCAGTTTCCAGCTTGGACTAAACTGATTGACTCCTGCAGCTCCGGACTACTTTAAAGTCTCAGAATCCTACGCACATCAAACTTGCTTGTAACTTTTGAATTTCGCAGCTCTGTGACTGCTGAATTTTCTGTATTTGTTGTGCAGGTTTACCAGCTTCTGTTTTCTACCAAACCATAGCAGCTCATCTCCTGCAGCTCCAGACTCCTTTTAAAGTGTCCAAATCCAACCCACCACTAAATGCTTACGAAAGTGTTTGCAGTGAGACAAAAAAAAAACACATGCAGAGTTGGGAAATAAATGGTGAACCGAACGGTGGTAGAATATTGTTCTTGGGCCATTTTCATTCAGCCTGGAGTCGAGAAGCCTCTGAGGAGAACACTGTCACTTCTAGATGCTACACATGCTCCTAGCTACATCTCTGTCTTGAACCATTCAGCAATGATATTACAGTAGTCTTTGTGTCATTATACTGAACAATAATATATGGTTTAAATGTTCCTAAGTACAATACATATATTATTTGAAATATAAAAGAATTTGCACTTAGACATATAGGCAGATCAGCATATCCTCTCTTTTATCTATTTAAAAAGTATGCATTTATCATATTTAAGTGTCTTTATCCCTTAAGCCATCAAGTCACGTCATTTTTTTATGTTATAATAAATCTTATAAAGCACTGATACAGTAAGTAGTTCATGCTTGTGGCAGCAAACAGCTTATTCTGAATTGAGTAGAGAATAATTTACTGTATCTCTCATCTCAATAATGTTTTCCTTCTGAATGAATTATATTTATATCTTGGATCTCACCCTAAAATCAAGACTTGTTCTGTATTTCACAACTGAATATTGAGTGATGTATATCATTCATTTATATATTATGCTTTTATCTTTGTTTCTCTGCAACACTCTCTGAATTATGAAACATATGAAAATCATAAATACAAAGTAAAAAAAAAAAGCTGCACCATGTGGTTACTGATTCTGTATATATTATTATGGGCACAAGTTGATATATTGCCAAGAAAAGAGTACTGAAGTTTAAGGAAAAGGCCCAAACTAATTCCAAAACAAATATGTCTTAACAGATATAATGGCGCAGTGATTCCCACAAAGAGTATTTCAAGAAGACATGAACTATAAAGAAAATATAGTGTGGAACTGTGAGTGTGTGTGGGGGTCAGAGACAGCAGCCAGCAGGGCTAGGCCTGCCTAAGAAGAGCTCCAGGTAGCTCTAGAGACTTTATTTCTAACTTTGTCTTGTCTTAAAGTTTGCATTTAGAAACATAGATACATAGAATTTGATGGCAGATAAGGACTGGTTGGCCTGCCCAGTCTGCTCATTTTTTCCTACCTACATTATCTCTGCAGACCCTACTTGATCTATAGCCTTTCTTCCCCTCTTCTTTTCCACTACAATTCCCTTGTGCCTAACCCATGCATCCTAGAACCTGCCCCCTCATTTTCACCCCACCTCCTCTGCTGGAAGGCTGTTTCATGAATCCATCACTCTTTCTGTGAAAAAGTACTTACATCTCTCCTGAATCTACCCTCCTCCAGCTTCATAGCATGTCCCTTTGTTTTTGAGCACCTTTTTATCTGAAAAATATTTCCTTCCTGTACCTTATTTACCACCGTGAAGTATTTAAATACCTTTGTCATATCCCCCTCTCCCTTCTCTCTCCAAGGGGTGAACATTGAGGTCCTTTAGTCTCTTCATAGAGCTTCTGAAGCAGACCCTGCACCATCTTAGTTGCCCTCCTCTGGACAGCCTCTGACTATGTCCTTCTGGAGATGTGGTGTTCACAGCTTAACACAGTACTCTAGGTGGGATCTTACCAGTGATCTAAACAGATGCAACACCACCTCCCTTCTTCTGTTGCTAATACCCCTCCCCATGCACACCAACATCCCACTAACCTTCCTGACTGCCTATCACACTATTTGTCCACTTTTTGGTCATCACATATGATTACCCCAAGGTCTCTTTCCTGCTTGGTGGTCGTCAATACCACTCCACCCATTTTGTACTCTGCCCCTGGGTTTCTGTGCCCTAATGCATTATTTTTCACTTTTTTGCATAGAAACCCAGCTGCCATACCCTTGACCACTCCTCTAGTTTTCTCAGGTCTATGGTCATCCTTTCTACCCCTCCCCTTGGAATGTTCACCCTAGTGCAGATTTTGAGGTCATCCACAAAGAGGCAGTTCTTCCCTTCCAGTTCCTCTGAAATGTCAGTTATAAAGACATTAAAGAGGACTGATCCCAGCACTGATCCCCAAGGCACCCCACTGATCATTCTCCTTTCCTCTGAGTGCATGCTGTTTACCACACCCTCTGTTGCCTATTCCCTAACCAATTTCTTATCCAGCTTACCACTTTTGGCCCCACTCCTAAGCTACCCAGCTTGCTTGCTTACTCATCTCCTACAGTATGCGTAACACTGTTGAAAGCCTTACTGAAATCCATGTAGGCCATGTCCACTGTTCCACCCTGACCTAGTTCAATTGTCACCAAGTCAAAGAAGTCTATCAGACTTGTTTGACATGACCTCCCCCTGTGAACCCATGCTGCCTCAAGTCTTGTAACCCATAGAATGCAAGATATTCCTTTCTTTCAGCAGTAATTCCAATAACCTTCCCACCACTGATGTCAGGTTGACTGGTCGATAATTGTCAGCCTCACCCCTGCTGCCACTTTTGTGAGTTGGGACTACATCTGCCCTCCTCCATTCCTGTGGAACCACTCCTGTTTCCACTGAGCTGTTAAATACATCTGTCAGAGGTGCAGCCAGTATCTCTGTGAGCTTCCTCAATACCCTTGGATAAACCCATCTGCCCCCATTGCTTTGTCCACCTTCAGATTAGAGAGTCCCTTTAAGACTCTGTCCTCTAAAAAAGGACTCTTGTCTATCTCCCTCTTTCCAAAGCTTCTGTTACTTTTTTTGGTGCTAAAAATAATCTAACTTGATAACATCTGTTGCAAGCTATCTAGTGATACTAAATTTGCCTTCTAACGCCATATGGAAGCCATTCCAGGTGGCAGCACATACCAGCTATAATGGAGCCACACTGCAACTGGCTGATCAAGTGTGAATAAGCAGAGGAGACACAACCAGTAGTGGGTCACCTGGACAGCTAAACACTGTAGTCTTTTTGTAGGCCATACTCCACCTGGATTGGAATGTAAAGACTTTCAACACCTACTTCACTATGGTGGAAACATGGATGGATGTAGCAACTGCTGACACCAAAGCCATGCAGAACTCCTCTCAAAATCTCAGTGGCTGTGGCTGGACTTACAAAAGAGAATAAGTTGTTGTGCACCTTGCTGGAACAGCTAGAAAATGGGGCAAGGATGTAGAACATTTGCAGTCTCAAAATCACAGAGAAGACAGAAGGGTACGATTCAGTTCAGTTTGTGGTGACTTTTTTAAAGTTTGTTGGACACTGATCTGACTAATAAAATATACAAAGCCTAAAGTATTACTCCTCACAAGTGCACAGCAGACAGTAACCAATCTTGAACAATCATGCTGATAACATACAGCCCACATGTCAGAAATGAGGTCTTACAAGATCTCAAAGTAAAGAGACAAATGTCACTTCCAGATGGAACCTTGATTTATGCCTTTCCTGACCTCAGCTTTTCGACATGGTAATGCCGTATAGCTTTCAATGACGTCCGAGCAAGACTGCAGTCTTTAGTCATCCCACATTTGCTCCAGCTACCTGACAAGCTCAGGTTAACATATGCAAGCAAAAGTTATGCTTGTTTTAATGATCTTCAGAAGACTGGCAGAAAAGTAGAAGCCATTACACAGGACTTTGAGACTAGACTGGAGGTACCTGATTTGGACATAGAAGGGTGAGATGTGCTTTCAAGAGGACTTTGTTTGATTTCTTCATACTACCACAAGTTTGACTGTAC
The DNA here is from genome assembly GCA_016271365.2 of Neoceratodus forsteri. Lineage (NCBI taxonomy): Eukaryota > Metazoa > Chordata > Ceratodontiformes > Ceratodontidae > Neoceratodus > Neoceratodus forsteri. The sequence goes on along the minus strand of CM057459.1, from coordinate 795,870,708 downwards.
TTTGGCTAGTAAGGTTTTTAAATTTGTTCTTGCCGGCTTCGTGGTGTCAAGTGCTGGCAACCCAGGATTGCATCCCAGTCCTGGATGCTAGGTGTGGAGGCCATCAGTGAGGGAGTTCAGAGCATCCTTTGGATGCTTCCCTCCAGAGGGGGGTGGATCACTATGCACTGTCTTGGTGGTGGCTCCTGGTGGTGGCACTGTGGAGGTGTCCTTGGCATGGGTGACTACATGCCGAATAGCCCGGCCCCCAGGATGCTGCTGCAGTTGCCTAGCAGGGAGGTGGGTGGGGCCCCAGGAAAAAATTGGAAAATGGCTGACCATGGCCACAGGTAATGGCTTCAGGTAGGCTTGCCTACACCACCTCAAGCTGCACAGTATGGACAGTTCCTGCCCCTCCTGACTGACATATCTGGATCAGCCTCCATTGGGGTATGAGTACAGGTATGGGGACATGCATCAGTGGTGTGGTACCTCATACAGGGCCAATATATTCAAAATGTGTAAATAGCTACCCTAATCCCCACTCCATTCCCTCCACCTGTGACCCAAGGCCAAGCTACAGAACTGGTTCCATGCTACAAGGCTGTGCTTGTCCATGTGAGCCTTTTTTGGTCCAATGCTAAGTTGTACAGTCACCACACAACTGTATAACAAGTGTGTATGGCCTTGTGAATCTTGTGTATGGTATAACATATATGTATATTTAGCAGCAGCATTTTGTTTTGCATATTGCCTAGTAGGATATGTACCATCCAGCTGTACTTTGTTTCATACAGTTTCGAGAAAACACTGCATAAAGAAGTATTAATGTTCCAGACATGTAACATGCTTTGAGTAGTTTCAAGACAGATTAAGTAAACTAAACCTTATGTCACTCGAAATAAGAAGACTAAGGAGTGATCTAATTCTTATGTGGGACATAATTAATGATCCTTATTTGTTTAATGAGATGGGTTTTGAATGCAAGCAGAAGAATGTAGAAATCAGAGGTCATCCACTTCAATTACGCTGCATTAAATACAATAGTACTGGAACAAAATGTTATTTCTCTCAGAGGGTGTTAATTCCTTGGAACACACTCCCGCTCGATATAATACTTAGCAAAAGTAAGTCCATCTTTAAGCATAAGCTGGACACTTGGATTTTGGGAAATAGAGGGGTGCGCTGTTATGGGTTATGAGATGGGAGCCATTCATGGGCATTTTGCCTCTCACTCCCTGTTTACCTCAGTATGAAGTATGCTTACCAAGGAAAGAAAGAAAGTGTACAATATGTATACTATAGTATACATGTCCCAGACATGTAACATGCTTTGAGTAGAAGAAAGAAAGAAAGAAAGAAAGAAAGAAAGAAAGAAAGAAAGAAAGAAAGAAAGAAGGAAGGAATAGGAGTGCAATATGTATAGTACTGTACTTACAAATCTGTAACAAGTGTGCCACTTTGCAAAGGGTCCACTGTATTGTGTGCAAAGCAAACTACATCGTAAATGGATGTAAAACTCTTTAGCTGTGCACAAGCATTCAAATAACAGACCTAAAATAAGTAGGATTTGCATTAAACACCAGACCTGTATGGCATGACTCCAAACCTGCAGCGTGGCCTTGGGTCACACAAGGGTAGAGGATGGGGTGAGGACTAGGATAGCTATTAACAAAGTTTAAGTATGTTGGCCCTGTATGAGGTACCACACCATTGATACATGGCCCCATACCTGCAGCTTGGTGTTGGGCAAAAAGAGGAAGTGAGAGGAAAGGGGTGGGAGTTAAGCTTGAATACCCTAGTAGCCTATTTCCAAACTTTGTGGGCATTGAGTTGAAAACCATAATAGCACATTACCAAACTTTGAGAGTTTAAGTTTTATGCATTAGCAACCCTAATCTACATCAGTGTAGTTTTTTTTCCCAATGCATTTCCTTAGTTTTTGAGACAGTAGAGTGGCAACTAGCTTAATGCAGGGCACTTGCAGCCCTGTGCATAGAAGAAAGGTGACTCTTAGATTTCTTTGTGCCTTCTAACTTTTTTTGTGCAGAGCAAGATGCACAGGGTACTTTCATTCCTGTGCATGAGTCCTAACTTTCTTTGTGCAGGGCTGCAGTGTGTAAGAACATCAGAACTCATTGTCTTGTCATATGGTAGCCTACAAGGATAGACACCAGGAAAGCAGTGATGACCCAGGGAACTCAGAGTCTAAAGGCCATTAAGTGTAGATCACCATTAATTCTGTGGGAGTGTAAGGGATCACTGGGAGGGAGGGAGGGAGGAGGGAGGAGGGAGGATCATAAGGGGCTACTTTGAAGGTGGCCTTGTGATACACAGAGGATTTCACCAAAGTGGGTGTTTTCACCATGGGGGGAGATTTTGGTTATGCCTGTGACCAAGAGATGCAGTCAGTTGTGCTGAAGATGGTGTCCGGTCAAAACCATGACAGCAAATCTGCACAGTCAAAAACTGCATGATGGTAACAGTGCCACGCAGTTTCTGAGTTAGTATATCTAATCTAGTGTGTGTTTTGGACCATGCGGTTTTGTACTGACCACGCAGTTATTAACCTCGCTATCTTGACACAGCACCGCTGAATATGGTTAGATATCTACTGCCAAAGACTGAGCTGCTGAAACATGCAGGAGATGGGCCTACTATTTGTATGTGGAATCCTAAGCTGTTACTGTATGGATACTGGAAACACTGCTTTTGACAGGGGGCCTGGAGAGATTGCCAGCCACTGCCTGAGAGTAAGCTGAGATAGATGTTGGGCCACTTGTGCCCAGCACATTGTCTGGTGAAAGTAAAGATCTGGTTAATGTGAGGTGTCCAGAGCCAGGGTGAATGTTAGCCGGGATTGCCAGAGTGAGTGTCCTGACAGCAATGCTGCCTCCTACACACCAGCAAAACTGACACTGCAGTGGCTTGGTAGTAAACGAAAAATAAGTGAACCAAAAGGGTATAGCAAGGTAGGAGCTCTAGTAAATTCAAAAGACAGCATAGGAAAGGCTTTGTCCAGAGGTAACACCTCACCTACTAATACACTGTGAGAAATAAGATAAAATATGCAGCTCCTGCAAGAGATGTGTGAAGGGTAAAACCTTTTTTAAGGTATTCTAAGGTTATGACTTATGTCAAGGGTCCGAATAGAGCCTGTCTTGCAGTGTTGACAAGGATTGTAATTTGGGGAGGTGTGTTCCCATGTGTGTAATTGACTTGTAAAGATGTCAGTAAACATGACAACAACTAGATCCTGTAGCAGAGTGATTTATTTCTGGCACGACCAAAGATGCACCCAGCAAAGCTCATAAAGGAGTGAATAGAAAGAAAAGAAACTGTAAATAGCTAAAGACTGAGTATATTTGATTGTGTAACGTATTTAAAACGAGTCCTCAAATGCAAAGGTAAAGATGGTTGTTAAGAGCCCTTTTGTAAACTTCAACACAGGAGATCTCACAAAACTGATTTGGTAAGGCATTCCACATGAGTGGAGTGGTCACAGAAAAGGCCCTTTCATAGAAGACTTCCAAAGGACACAGAAAACCACCAGCAGATTCTCCACTGTTAAGTGGTACAGCCAAACTGAAGTATATGGGAGCAGGATATTTTGTTTTATACAGTCAAGCCTCAACTGTGACAAGAGCCATGCATGATGCATGTGTGCATCATTACAACAGTTCCTGTTGGCAACAGGCTCCCAGGAGCAAAGGGAGATAGCTCTTCTGAAATGGAATAGTGCCATCACTTCTGAGAGCCATATTATGTGGCTCACATGCTAAAGACTTCATAATCTTGGCATGGACAGTGCTAAGTGGCCATTTGCATGACATTATGTGGCCATTAGCAGCATGGCACAACGCGTCCATTCACAAATGTGGGAGGCAGTGTACAGGGTCTTGGCCAACCCCCACACGGGCGCCCTACCCACCTATGCCATCCCCGGCAGTCTAGTAGAACTCCATTCATTGCCTGATTCCTGCCAGCATTGTGAAACTGTAATAAAGCCCTTCTCTGCCCATCTAGTAGACCCTGCTACCTGACTCAGTCCCTGTTGCTATAGTGGAAATGTACTAACTCCCTTCCTGGGCAATCTAGTGGGTCCCCTTCTTCACCAATTCTGGACATGTGGAAATATACTGATGCCCATCCCTGGCACTTTAGTGTTACCCCCAACCAATCACTATCAAAGCCTCCTTCCCCAGCCCACTCACTGAGCAACCACCAGCTCCACTTCTGACAGTCTCTAACTCACCAATCCATCCATAGGTGATCTGCCATCAGATTCTAAAATATTGACTGGATATGATGCCCCCCACCACCCCCCTGAGCCAGCTGACTGATAGGTAGTGAGCACGCACATACTGTAGAAACAGTTCTTCCTTCAGAATGCACACATTATCTCCTTGTTAATCAGACAGTGGCCTTCTGAGGTTGTGAGAGGGGGTCTGTGCTAATTGTTGTCTGAGGAACAAATGGTGGCTGACCTATGGACAAGGGGGCTTAAGGAGCTGACAGGGGGTGTGGGTACTCAGTGGGTAAGCCAGGGAGGCTTTGACAGTGATTCATCAGGTAATAACGGTAGATTGCCATGGATGGGCTTTAGTGCAATTCCTCAATACTGGATTGGGTGAGGGAGGGAGTCTTCTAGACTGCCAAGGAAAGGCTTTTGTACAATTCCAAAATACTGACTGGGATTGGGTGAGGAAAGTGGGTTCGCCAGGCTGCAAGTAAAGGACTTTAATATAGTTCCACAATACTGACAGGGTTCAATTAAGGGAGTGAGTCCACTAGACTGCCAGGCAAGGGCTTTAGTACAGCTCCACAATAAGGTTATGGACTGGGTGAGAGAGAGGTGTCCATTAGACTGCCAGGGTTTGGATCTTTAATATTACACAGTACTGACAGCAAATGGGTTGGGGGAACTACTAGACTGCCAGACATGGGATCTGCAATATAGCTCTGTACTAACATGGATGTAAAGGGTGGGAGCGGGGGTCACCGGTACCAATGCTGCTGGGGGGGGGGCAGAGGTCACACATCATTGTGTACATTGATAAAGCAGGGTTACATCAGTATTAATTAGGGTTGCCCCAGCTGCCTGTTACCACTTACAAAAGCCTGAATACTCCACTGCATCCTGTACACAAGAGGGCACCCTCATTTGCAAGGTTGCACTGTAGTCTATGCATCAACTCCATCCACTTTGCACATTGCCAGGTACCTTCTGAATATGGACCCCACCCCGATCAGATGCACTGAGTCTGCTGAGCTTGGCAGTATGCTTGCTAAAGTTCTGCTAACCTTCATAACATGGGGGTCACTGTGATTTTCATTCTACCTCTCCTATCTTACCTTAAATAGAGCTCCTGATGACATTTGTCCTTTGTATGGTTTCTAACAGTGAGAGATAAGTTATACTAGGGTAGCAGGTATCTTAGGCTTTTACTGACCATGTAGTCCCCATTTTTACTGTAAACTTCATGCCACTCGTCGATCTGTGGTTTTCCCACAGTTTGCCAAATGGTGCCAGGCTAAACCATACCCGACGTCATTTGTAGGTGTTCAGTGAGAGGCTGAGAAGAATCCGTGCCATTCATCCCTGGTTACTCGGTAGTTTTCCTTTCCATATCACTACTGCAGGCTGATAGCAGGTGACAGTCACAATGTTTGGGAGATCGTGAAGAGTGTACAAAAAAAAAGTATATTGTCCACAACATGTAAGAAAACAGTGTTTGCTGAGCTGCTGTCTGCCCCTGCCACTTAGTAAGAGTGTTTGAAGCAGCAGCAGCCTGTTACAGTTTTGCGTGCGTGCAGGGAAAAGCTTGTACTGTTTGCAATGACTTCAAACACAGTAATTTCTGCACAGGAGAGGAGCTGCTTTACTTCATTAACAAGCATTTGTCAATGTCGGAGTTCGTTGTTGGGACTGGTGTTGGTACGCACCGATTGGCAGGACTACACTTCCCAGCAGAAAAAACAAGTTATGCCACCAAGTTCACATTCCCATTGAAATACAATGAAGTGCATACCTGTTTCCTCAATTCATGGTCTGGCTTTGAAGAGTGACGATGTGTCTGCGGTTCAGAGAAGATGAGGGCACTGGAGTCCCACCATGGGTTGGGGGGGGGATGTTATGGTTATAAACCCTAATGCCCCGGGCATTTCTTGGTATTTGCACTACAAATTTTCAACATGACCTTTTGTGACCCCCACCTCATGAAAGCATTTGGGACCTCTGCTCATGAACAGTGGCACTGTGATTTTGTTAATCTGTGCCGAACGTTGATTTCTCACAGTGACCGCACCCCATTCTGCACCAGATGTGCGAAAACACAGTTCGGGCAGAATGTGAAAAATTACAGCTGTACCATTCATAGGGAGGTGTGAAGAGAAGGCAGTGTTGAACATCTGGAGTAAAAATGCTCGAAGGTACGAGCGTACGTGGAAACTGCACAACGCATGCTCGTAACAGTCATTTAGTGGAATGATTTCACCAAAATTTCAACACAGGCATTTTGTGACCTCTACTCATGAACACTGTCCCTATGATTTTCCTATTCTGTCCTGAATATTGATTTCTCACAGTGACCACACCATTGTGCGAAAACACATTTTGGGCAGGATGTGAACAATGACAGCTGTACTGTTCATAAGGAGGTGTGTAAAACTGACAATGTTGAAACTCTTGAGTGAAAATATTACAAATCCTCGACGTTATGAGTGTGCGTGGAAACTGCACAATGCACGCTCATAAAATAGTCATTTTATGGACTTTTGTCACCAAATTTTCAACATAGGCATTTTGAGACCTCCGCTCATGAACAGTGTCACTGTGATTTTCTTAATTTGTCCCGAACACTGATTTCCCACAGCAACCGTGCTATTCTGGGCTGGAAGTGTGAAAACACATTTCGGCCAGGATGTAAAAAATGACAGCTGTACTGTTCATAGGGAGGTGTGAAAAATGCCAATGTGGAAAATTTGGAGTGAAAATATTACAAATTCATGAAGTTACGTGTCTGTGTGGAAACTGCTCAACGCACGCTTGTAACATAGTCATTATATAGACTTTTGTCACCAAATTTTCAACATAGGTTATTTTGAGACTTCTGCTCATGAACAGTGTCACTGTGATTTTCGTAATCTGTCCTGAACATTGATTTCCCACAGCGACCGCGCTATTCTGCGCCGGAAGTACAAAAACACATTTCGGCCAGGATGTTGAAAATGACAGCTGTACTGTTCATGAGGAAGTGTAAAAAAATATCAATGTTGAAAATATGAAGTGAAAATATTACATATTCACGACGTTATAAGTGTGCATTGACACTGCACAACAGACGCTCATAACACAGTAATTTTTTTGAATTTGTCACCAAATTTTCAACATAGGCTTTTTGGGAGCCCAACTCATGAACAGTGACACTGTCATTTCATTAATTGGTCCCAAAAAGTGATTCCACGCAGCGACCATGAAATTACCTTTCGGGACCGAATAACCACATGACAGTGACTGAATTGATGAGGTGGGGTCCCAAGAACCCCATGCTGAAAATTTGATGCCAAAATTCACAAAAATGGCCAAGATATGCACCAAAGTTGAAAAAAAAAAACATTTATGCCATTATACAGCTTACGGCACTTCTTCAGTTCGCGGTCGGCTTTGAAGAGTGCAGACGTGTTCCCGGTCCACCGAAGATAGTCGCGCTGTGGTAAGTAAGTATGGGGTGGGGGTGTGGGAAGGTGGGCACACAGTGGATGGGTGCGGGTTGGGGGAGGAGCAAGAGACTCAACGAGGGACTGTTTTCTAGTTTACAGTTTTAAAAAATTGTTAACACCTCGTGGGAAGGTTTTCTCACTTACAGGGTCTTTTGGCATGCTGGGTGGGTTCCCAGTGTGCCACCTGAGTGCTTTTTACGGGGGCTGTAGCCGACGGGGATTGGGCACCCCTGTCAGCACATACCTAGTGGGGGGCAAGAGTCAAGGGGGATTGGGCACCCCCCCATGGCACACAACAAATTTGGGGGAACATTATGCTGATGGGGAGTGGGTTCCTCTGTCAGCAAATGAACTGGTAGGGGACAAGCCAACAGGGGGATTTGGGCACCCCCATCGGTTTGTTTATTTCTGTTTGGCACAGCCACACACAAAAAATTGTGGTGGGGGGGGACATTATGCCGATGGGGAGTAGGCTCCCCCGTCGCCAAAATGAACTGGAAGGGGGCATGCCAACAGGGGGATTGGGCACCCCTATTGTTTTTTTTTTTTAATGTGAAGGGGCATGCAGAAGTCCTGGGCTCAGCACATTCACACTGCTGTAAGCTACAGCAGTTTGAAAGCACAACCAGGAATGCAATGCAGGAATGCAACTTCAAAGGACCGAGCCACGCCACCATTGCTGCAGCTCCATCCTTTGAAAAGTTATCCAACTCAGCCCGAACAGCTGAAAGTGAGTCATTGCCAGCCTGCCAACTGATTCACCTGCCGCTGACCTGCCCCTAGAAATGGAGCTCTCCATTAGGCACACCCCTGTAGTGCACCTTATAACAATGAGTTTGTCTGCGCCTGTGCACCAAGACGAACTCAAAAAGTGTTCTGTTCATATCTTGTGTTTTGTCAGCTGATGGTTTTTCAAGTCTGCTGGCAAGACAGAGAGGCATAAATGAACTTCCGTAGTGACATTGACAGCCCTTCGTCTGATGGCATTAAATGTCTCTGTCTTGCCAGCTGACATGAAAAACCAGTAGCTGCCATAGCTCAACATATGAACACCTTTTAAGCAAATGAAGCAGCTCCTCACCCTTCTGGCCTCACCCCAGAAAACAATCCATGGGGGAACATGGCTGACAGGGGAGTCCTGGGGAGATGGGTGCCAATGGGTGGCAATGAGAACAGATACAAAGGGAGCCACCTCCCACTGCCAAGGAGAATAAACACCTTTATAGAAAAAAGATATTTAAGCACTACTTTGTGTACTTTTTATTAAATAGTACTTTTGTCTAGCTTGTATTCAAGGGTTGCTTGTATCTGAGGGCAGCTTGTTTTCAAAATCTATTTCTTTAAGTGCTAAAAAAAATATTACACACCCTGGATTTGATCAAGTATATTGTTATTGGTCTACTTCATATTAAAATAAATAAAAGAAACATCAACTAAGATAATTGTTTTAAAAAAAAACTACAATAATGATCCTATTTACAGAGATAAAAATTAGATAGCCCAACCCATAGTGTTTTATCTGACAAGACTTCAGCCCTGACTAGAAACTGTGGTACCCTGGCAGTGCCCATGATGCCTTCATCTGGCAACAGTTGCAGGTTTGCCAGACGTTTGAGGGTGGCCAAATACCCAGAGGACATCTTGTTGGTGAATAACTGCAGCAGGCACATGCACAATCACACCCAAGGCAGGACAGTACCACAATACAGCACCCACAAGAGGTATAGAGGGGAGGGTGGGGAGGTGAGGGTGTACAGGTACAGAGGATGACCAACACAGTAGGGGCTGCCAAGTGGACAACGTGTTCTATGCAGTGAACAAGTGCTAATATTTGGTAATATTTTCTACAGGGGACAGTGCCTATCCCTTATGACCCTGGCTCCTTACACCAGTCCTTCGGCCAGCAAATGTGACAGAGGAGACATACAATAAGGCACACAATGCAACACATAACATCACTGAGTATGTCATTGACACACTCAAAATGCACTTTAGATGCCTGTACCATTCAGGTGGTGCCCTACAATATACCCCTCAGAAGGCATGTTGCATATTCCTAGCCTATTGTACGTTAAACAGCATGGTGCGTAACCATGGAATATGCCTGCCAGAACCTGAGGAACATGCCGACAGTGACATGGAGCCAGAGGTGCATGCGATAATGGAGCAGCTCGACAGGAGTGACCCACGCATGGCCAGGAGGTCCCAGGAACATCACCAGAACATCATCAGAACACTGAAAGGGTTGGGCAGGTGAGTAAAAACAAAATGGGCAACAGACATGCTTGCAATAGTGTATTGTCATAATATGTACAAACAAAACACTGTGAAAGAATGCACAGAACAAAAAACAGAAATACAGGATACTACAGTGGTGATACAGGGTTGGGGTGGGGTGTGGGCAAATACAATAGGGTCTATGGGAAGGGTTCAAGTGAGGAAGGGGAATGTGAGGTGCAGCACACAACATCAACCCCTGCTCCTGCCACAGCTCCAGACAGAAGACCAACCACGAGGCTGTGTAGGAGGGGTCATGTGGACCGAGGAGCAGTAGGGTGATGTTTGAGGGGATGGTGACACCCTGGGATGGCCATGCCCATGCCTCAGGTTAGGTGATGCCAAGATCCACAGTCAAAATGTTATGCTGGGGAACAGAAAAAAAGGTTTCTTTCACTTGTTTTTCATCCGATAATATTCCTTTATTAATTACCCTAACATTTCTCACTTTCAAGTGCTTTTCTCAAGGGCTTTAATCTGTAATTATTTCAAAAATATTTTTTTCAGTGTGTTATACATTAATACATCATTCAATTCATATTGCAGTTTTAATTCATTGAAATGGAATTTATCATCCATTTTAACACTTCTTAGTGACTTAATTTCTCTTGTTGATTCATTGTGCTTGCATTCACTTGTTTTTGTTCATTTCTGAAAAGATTTTTACATTTTTAATGACAAGCACATTAACATCATTTATCCTGCATTTTGTTAACTTCATTATTTTATCAGACCAAGCTGCCAATTTTCTCTATTTAGCCTGTGCCTTTGTCTTAACCATAGGCACTACTGCTTGCTATCCACTATGAATTTCTATATACTGTTTATTTCTGTACACATTTATCGTAACCCCTTTCATCATATCTCTGTTATTTGATTCAGTCATTGTCTCATTCCTCATTTCTTTGTTACTATGTATCATTATTTACAAATGTCCATATTACTTTGTTATACCTGTATTTATTTCTTGCATCCACTTCCTGTTGTGGTGTCGATACTTCCAAGTTAAACACCTGTAAATGTAATCCTTTCAAATGTAATCGCTACTTTTTAGCTTTTTAACAAAGTGAGTTCTCCTACTGTACCTTACAACTTGTGTAATGGTCTTATTCATTATGGAGCTGTTCTGGCTTTGTTTTTCATTTTCTGGTTTTTACTTGAAGCCAATGTTTACATTCTTAAAATATATACACTCAATGTGCTCTTAAAATATTAGTGAACCTCAGTTATGCACTATTCGTTCTGGTTTCTTTAAGGGTTTTTTAATTATCTGTTCGATGCCTGGGGCATTCCTGCTATGTGATGTAGCTCCAGTAGCATTTATTTGTGTGACTGCATAGAGGTGCCATCTTATCCTCTTGGCCCGATTGTCTTAACCACATGGTGCATCTCCATGGTAATCCATCAGCAAATCCTCTGACATGTTAAGTTGCTAAGCAACTGTCCATTATGCTTAAAGCATCTGCACTTTATTTTTATAGATTTATAACTTAGGAGTGCAAATAAGCTCAGAATATCACAACCCAGTGAGGGAGAATCCCATCCCCTGAAACAATAGATCTTAGAAAAACACCATATGTAAGAAGTGAAAATAATGGCAGAAATAAATACAGGTATAATAAAGTAATATGGACATTTGTAAATAATGATACATAGTAACAAAACCGAAGAATGAGACAAGGACTGAATCAAATAACAGAGATATGGTGAAAGGGGTTACGATAAATGTGTACAGAACTAAACAGTATATAGAAATTCATAGTGGGGGTGGACAGCAAGGAATAGTGCCTATGGTCAAGATAGAGGCACAGGTTAAATAGAGAAAATGGCAGCTTGGTCTGATAAAATAATGAAGTTAACAAAATGCAGTATAAATTATGTGAATATGTTTGTCATTAAAAATTTAAACTTTTTTTCAGAAATGAACAAAAACAAGTGAATGTGAGCACAATGAATCAACAAGAGAAATTAAGTCGCTAAGAAGTGTTAAAATCGATGGTAAATTCCATTTCAATGAATTAAAACTAATATGAATTGAATGATGTATTAATGTATAATGTACTGAACACAAAAGTTTTTGAAATAATTACAGATTAAAGCCCTTTGAAAAGGCACTTGAATGTGCGAAACATTAGGGTAATTAATAAAAGAATATTATCGGATGAAAACATGTGAAAGAAACTTTTTATCTGTTTCACAACATAACATTTTGACTGTGGATTTTGAGGTACCTCTGGGGAACATACCATAACTGAAATATTCTCCATTACCATGGACTAACTCTTTTCATAGGCAATGCCAAGGCCAGGCATTTCCTAGTGGTCTGGGGAGTGCCCACAGATGATGCTGTTGCAGCAATGCTGACTGACCATTGCCTGCCACTACGTGCCGGTGACGCATGCAAGGGGACAGTACCCACACGCCAATGGCATGTGCCGGTATGGTGTTGCTGCCTGGCCAGGCCAGCCTTCCCCTCCATGGCAGTGAGCTTCCTCACTGCCCCAATTAGGTCACCAAACACCTGGTGGAAGGTATCCAGGGAGTGCCTCATGCTCCTCCACATGATGTTCTGCACACTGCAGGTAGGCGTGCATGGTCTCCCAGAGGTGGGCCAATTCCTGCTGCATTTCCCTCCAGAATGTATGCAGCTCCCTTTGTGCAGTGGACTGAGAGTCCACCGCAGACTGGAGGAGCTGCTGGGCCCCTGAGGTATCCTGTCTTTGGGAGGCATGGTCACCAGAGACGGTAGGTGGATGTGAGCATGGGTGACATGTGGGGTATGTGTGCCCCACACCCTGTGTGGATGGTGGTGGCAGTGCCTCACTGGCTGTGGCACCATGCATGTCATGGGAGTGGATAGGCAGGACAACATGCTGGCTGCCACAGACACTTGTGGTGTGGGCTGCATGCATTGGGAGCTGGCAGGTGTAAAGGACACACCTGTGGCAGTGGTAGAGAGGGTGCTGGTGGTGGCAGTTGAGGTAGAGGAGGCATGACATTCCAGGGACCCTACCTGCACAGATGGTACTGTGTGCCTGGTGGGTGACTGTGTGGTGGCTAAGATGGCCCACCAAGTGTCTGCTCGTGCCTGGTCAAGGGTGTTGAGGAACACCTCTGATGGTGAGAACCCCCATTACAGCAATGGTAGCTAAACAGTCCCCCAGGAGAATGTAGGTGTTCCATCACTTTTGCACAGTTCGTCCAGTAAGGTGTCCAAGACTCCCCCTCCTCCTCTTCATGCGCTGCCTGCTGCTGGACACCTGATGTGGATGGCCCAGTGTCCTCCTCCAGGTCGACCTCTGCAGTGGTGCCATCTCCCTGCACTGTGGACAGAGAAGAACACTGTCAGTGTGTTGCACAGTACATAGTAGTCCTGTACCGGTGTCGGCACATACATACCCTACCACTGCAGTCAATGTCACCCAGTGCCAGCATAAAACAGGTGACTACAGCCTATACACCCACACATTCAGGGTGCATGCATATCTACAGGTGGAATGTGGAACCAAAAGACATGCCCACACCTAACACCAATGTACCCCACATACCCCACACACGTGAAGACCACCACCCACTGGGATGGCATAGGTAACGCACCCAGTGACAAACGTGGCAGCATGCAACATTGCACATGGAAAGAACACCTACAACTGTGATACACACTATGTGCATAGCCACAGGGTATCTGTGTGCAGAGTACTATATGACTGTGTTAGTGTGGCACATGCTGCTAGGCTGGTAGTGCAGCAACCACAACAGCAGACAGTGCCATACATCACACAGGCCATCCCAATGCACACATGTGCTCTGGCCAGGGCTGCCTTGTGCCACAACACAAGCAACACTGCATGTATACCCATGCACACCCATGCGCACGATGCTGGTACACAGCCATGTACTCAGATGTCCTGTAGGATGCCACCTGTGTCTCACACCCACTGCCTTCAACAACTTCCACAGCCACAGTCCTAAGAGTTGATGCCACCACCTCCACTACAGGGTTGACAGGTCCTGCAACCTCTGATGGCCATGGTCTACCACCCATGGCATGCAGTGCACGATATCTTGCTGCCAGGTCATCCTTCACATGATGCTGTAGAAAATTCCACTGTTTGCATACAGCGTCCATTGTGCAACCCCTGCCACCAACAGTGTTGACCTCCACTGTGATCTCTCCCCATTATATACATACTGTAGTATTGGTTGTCTTGTAGCACTGCATGTTGTGCTCTCTGGACTTGTACACATCAGCCAGGGCCTTCAGCTCCTCCCTAGAATACTTGTGGCTTGGGAAGTGTTCACGGCCACCAGAGGCATCTGTTGGGGGATGGAAATGATCCAGTGGTCAGTGTCTGTTCTGTAAGTGGTGTGTGCGTGTGTGTGTGTGTGTGTGTGTGTGTCCACACAACCAATAGGCCACACCATGGCTTCAGTTTTTTTTTTTATTTATTGAATTCTCAGATTACAAATACCTAGGAGTCAGAGACTCTTTTACACAGGTTGCACGTCATTTTTAAACAATACAAACATACAGAGTACAATAGAGAGAATAAATAGCAATATTAATAAGCATACATGTTTCAGTAAGAGGGTGAACATTAAGCAAAGTAGGTAGATACAACTTAATAAGAGCCAATGGGGTTGCTGAAGCAATTCAATATGTGAGGCTAGTAGACTCTAGGTTTGGATGGGCAGCCAGAGGTTGGCATTGTCAGCTAGGCAGAATCAGCCGGAGGTTGGTTTAGTTGAGCATTGGTCAGATCTTGGTATCACGAGCGTGACTGCCGGTGGGGGGGCAAACGTTGGAAAATGCAGGGCAGGTAGAGAGCAGAGGAATGTGTAGAAAAGGTATCCAGGAGTGGGGGTAGGTAGGTAGGCAGGGGAGGGGAGGGAAATGAGGGGAGGGACAGAGGGTAAACTGGGGGCTATGCTGGGCAATCGCAGCTGCTGCACTCCACAAGGTGTCATCTAAGGAGATGCTTGAAAGGGCCAAGCTTGGGTACATCTAGTGTTTTAGTTGGGAGGACACTTAGCCAGCTGGGAGCCCAGAAGCTGAAGGAACATTGGGCTTGCATGGTGTAGCATTAAGGGACTTGGAAGGCATGTCTTGGTGCACTCCTAGTGCTATGGGAGTAAGGGGTTTGTGTGAGCAGGTGCTGGGAGTTTGGAGGGGATAGGCCCATGGTTATTTTCTTCACATATAAGCAGGTGTGATATTTGATCCTATCTCTGAGGTATAACCATTTCATTCTGGAGTACAAGTCACACATATGTGCGCGGTTATGAGCACCCGTAACCAGGCGACATGATTTGTTGAGGGCAGTGCAGATTCTTTTAGGGTCATGTCAGAGCCAACGCTGTAAATAACTAGGCCATAGTCCACTGTTGAGAGTATGCAGCTGGTAACTGCAGCTAGGAGTGCTTCTTGGGTCATGCTACTTCTATGCCTATAGAGGATCCCTAGTCTACTGTTGACCACTTTGGAGACTACGTTGGCATATTCAGTGAATGACAAAGCACTATTTAGTATGATGCCAAGGTATTTAAAGGTCTGAACTTGTTTGATCAGGGCATTCAGATTGTTGAGAATTGTGAGTGGAGTAGATTTTAGTCTGCTGTGGGGGTTAGCGAAGAACATGGACTTCATTTTTTATAGTTCATGATCAATTTGTGTTGTGCGAAACATTCTTCAACAGCAGTGAAATTGTCTTGAAGACTACAGGCTAGAGAGTGTGTCTCTGAATGACTGGAGAATAACACCACACCATCCACATAAAGGAGTAGATCACCAGAGCAGACTTGAGGGAAGGAGTTCAGAAAGAGGCTGAATAATAAAGGGCCCAGAACGGAGCTCTGGGGAACACCTGAGTGAACAGGAAGACTGGAAGCATAGTGAATCACTGATTTTTACCTGTTGGGATCTGTCCTCTAGGTAGTTTTTGAACCATCCCACAGTCCCTGGTGAGGCCCCAATGGTGCTAACGGAGTCAATAAGGAGGGAGGGATTTACCGTGTTGAAGGCCTTAGTAAGGTCAATGGACACTGACCCCACTAAGTGACCACTGTCAAGGACTTTGTGGATAAAGTTAGCATATTCAAGTAGGGCAGAGGAGGTGGTGCCATGGCCTTTTCCTGAAGCCATGCTGCTCTGGGCATTGGATGTTATGTTTGGTCAGGTACTCCGAAAGTTGGTCAGCAACTATCCATTCCAGAGCTTTTGAGGTGGGGTGGGATGGAGATCAAGCAGTAGTTGGAGTGGTTGGCTCTGTCTCCACTCTTATGGATAGGGGTCACTACTGCAGCTTTCCACCTTGAAGGGAATTGCCCAAGATAGAGCGACTTATTCAGTATTTTTGTGAGGGGCATTAGGACTGCATCCAGTGCCAGGTGTAGCAGTTTCAGGTCTAGTGAGTCACTGCTAAAGGGGATTTGCCGAGGAACTTGAGTAGGTATTTTTTGGTTACTCTGGGGATAACTGTTTTAAAGTAAAAGAGAGGGTTAGTTGATGAAGGGCCTGCGTCCTTGGGGTTAGGGGGGTCAAAAAAGTCGGTTAGGAGTACTGCATTGAGGTCTGAGAAAGCAGTGTTAAAAGTGTTAGCTATCTGTAGTGGGTCTTGGATGGTAGTACCATCTACATTTAGTATGGTCAGAGGGGTTTTGCTGGGCTTGCCAGTAAGTTCTTTTAGGTTGTCCCAAAACCTCCTGCTGCCACCCCATGAATCTGATAGTGTTTTCTTGTTGTGGACATGCGTAACAGGGATGTAGGGGTTAGGCCCCCATGCTGTCCCTGCTCAGCAATGGCCCCCGCATGTCCATCCTTGGGTGGTGGACACCTGCCAGTGTTTCTGTACCACATACAAACCAGCAGCAGCCTGCACTTTGCAGACTGCAACAGGCCCTGTGTTGTGACATTACACCAACAGGTGTGGGATATGTGTTGGATGGACAGACCTGTGTTCTTGGCCATGTGATCACAGTGTCCTGGTCATTGCACAGCACAGCATGGGGTACACATCCACATTATGGTGTCAGAGAGATCTGCCATGGGACCAGTATGCCTGTGTTGTGTGTTGTGACAGTCCCCCCCCCCCAGGGCACGTGCAGCATACCTGTAGATGGGCATGGGCAGCTGGCCTGCCAGCGCCACGGTTGGATTTCCACTTGCAGCACCGATGACCTAGGTTCGGGAACAGACCTGGGAGTCAGAGGGCCGGCTGGGGGGAGAAGGATCGAGCATCCTTGGAACTGCTCTCCTTCTCCGGGGGAGAGGAAGAGGGAGGTAGAGTGTTCGGTGCCTCATGGTCCCCTGGTGAAGGACAGGGGTACCATTGTGATTGGCACCATGTCCTTGGGGGGCAGGGCGTACGTTGGATGTCATTGCACGTCCCCACCCCCATGAGTCCCATGCTTGAAAAATAGGTCTGCCAATGAATGATGTCAGCACTGGTCCCCTGTTGCAGATCGGGTCCTCTCTTCACTCAGATCTGTTGTAGAACCATCAGGAAGCTGTCAGCCCTGCCCTGTGGAGGTAATCTGGGGTACAGGAAAATCCTCCTCCCCAGTACTGATAGAATCCATTGGAAAGCCAGCGGCTCCACCCCAGGGTGTACTCTGGGGGTGCTTGGGGGCAGGAGGCTGAGGGGAGTGCTCTGTGAAGTGGCACAGGTCAGGTGACTGACTGACAGGGGTCAGTTGAGTCTCCCTCCCCAAAAAGAGTTGTGTGTCATACTGAGCAACTCCAATGTCACTGTCACAGCGTATACATGTGACAGGACAGTATGACAGTGCAGCGAACTGTTAGTACACACCTGCCAGCTGGGCCTGGTGTATGTGTGACAGTGTCATTCAGCAGTACCTGACACAAAACACTGCACACATGTTCCCTATCCAATACTGTAACCCCAGTCAGCCCGGTGGCAATGTGGGCTGAGGCATCTGCCTTACCTCACACCACGCCAGTGACCCGGGTTTGGGAGTGAACTCAGGACACCAGGGGTTGGCAGGGGAGGAGAGGATTGAGGATCCAGGGGACTACTCTCCTCTCCTGAGGAGGGTGGGCTGTGGATCTCTGACACATAGCAGCTCCCAGTGGAGACCGGAAGTGCTGCTGCTGGGGGACAATCATGTATGGGGTGGAGGTGATGGTGGACATCCTGCAGGTGGGTGCGGAAGCATGCCCACTGTGCTCATGTCATTGCATGTCTACGCCTCCAGGGGTACCAGAACAAGGAAAAACCCCAGCCTCCAGGAGGACAGCTATGGGCCCTACAGTCAGGCCCCCAAACCCACCGCCGGACCCTGCCCGCTTTAAAGCCTCCAATTCCTCCTCCACTCTCAGCCTGCCGAATAGATTTAGAGAAAAAGTGCCAAGGTAAGGAGCAGTGGCCCCACCTTGAGGGGTATGCAACCCGGGGGGTGGACAGGCTGGGGTGATGGTTGGTGCTCCTGAGGGGGGCCTGATCTGGGAGGGTCTCGGGCTGGACAGGAGAAAGATTGACTCCTAAAGGCCACATCTGAGGGAGATCCCAGTGGGGCTGGTGACTGGAGGGAAAAAAAATAAAAATATAAATAAAAATACTGTAGCCCCAGGTCACTGTAGCAGAATAAACACACTGCTGCAGACAATGGTAACTGTGTATTGCCTGAAGAACACCTACCTGTTCCTGTGGAACTTGTCTCCTGGGACATGGTGAGGCCTACTACTGCAATCACAGACATCAGACTACTGCTTGCATCCTGTGAGCTGTGCAGGTGGTGCTGTGTCCTCACTGAAATAGCCCGGGCAATTCACACATGGTAATGCATGCAAATCAAGCCATAATGACATGCTAATGTGGTGGTTTGCACTCCAACTGCCTAAGTAGGCTAATTTGCATAGCACCTCTGAATATTGCATGTAATTGCGCTGCGCAAATGTGTTTGTGCCAGGTAAATGGTTAACGCTGTGGCACAGCACTATATGCATTGTGCGGCACAAACTGTAATTGCGCCACTCTAAGCATGCATGCTTGATGATGTAATCATTGCAAAGGTCATGCAAGGCTGGACAGGTTCCAGTGCATGGTGCGTGATGGCACTGTGCCAGTGCCAGGTGGTGGACCAGTTTTTCATAGCCCAGCATTATGTATATCAAAGGATGTGGGCAGGCATGAACACTGCATACATGTGGGTACATACTTGTAGGACAGGTCGCTGCACACATGCCTATCATGCTACAGAGTCATTCTCATGCATTGCTGTGTGTAGACCACTATGGGTACAATGGTGTCCATGTGTGGGTCAAAAGTGCCTGTGTGTGTGGTAGTACATGTGATGTGCACAGAGATATCATGTGACAGGTATTAGTGTGCTACATCAGTGGAAGTGTAGCACATCTTGGACATGTGCACATATATATTACAAAGGTTGTGCAGTTGGATGGTGTGTGTACAACACCGAATTGCCCAGCCACACTTCTATACAATTTCAAGATCTGCTGTGGGGGCCTATTCACCACTCACTGTCCAGACATGTATGTAGGTTGCAGACACACTGCTGCCTGTGTTCCTGGCATGGTGGCAATGGACCCTACCTGCAGGTGGACATGGTACATACTGTGTGACAGGGCCAGGACTGTTGCTGACCACTGCCACATGTGTCAATAACATCCTCCCTGTGTGGCGAACATATGCCTGTGAGTGACAGATAGCTGTGGTTATGTTTTTATTTATTTATTTGCTTTTGTTAACTGGGTAAGCACACCAGACAGCCAAGTGCCTATTTTCAGGTGCAATCCGGAAGGGTTACAAGGTACATACATTCAAGAACAGTAGAAGGAGTCAAAGTTAACGTACAGAAAATAGCAGGCATTAACAGAGATTAACATGTAGCTAACAGCATAACAGACTATAGGCACAAATGGAACATGTCTAGATATCTACATAAGGGGACATACTGGATGAATTAGGTAGTGAACAGCATAATACATAAAAAGTACGACCAGTGCCAACAGGACAAAAAGTGTAGGGTAATAAGTGCCTGTTGGGGGGAGGGGGCACTAGGCAGGTAATCAGGAGGAGAAAAAACTAGAGGAAAGAGACTTGAGGGCCAGGTGTTCTACTGGGACAGGTGGGCAGGGAGTGGACCCAGAGCAAGGGTGCCAAGTAATAATTAGCTCAACCAGTTACAGGAAGATAAGTGCTTTTTAGCGTGGGAGCCAATGCCCCCATCATAACTAGGCTGGGGGGGAGAGAGTATGGCTCCGCTGGTGAGCTACAAGGTGCAGGTACAGGCGGAGGCTGATTTCAGGAAGCCCCAAAGGGAGGCTTTAAAGCAGGGATGGGAGGAGGAGGACTGAATTAGGGCAGGAAGGGAGTTCCACATTTTTTGGAGCATAGGCGGTGAAGGCCCAATCGCCTGCAAGGGTGCGGGTTTTAGGAACCAAGCGATCCAGCGTAGTCCTCAATCTTAAGTGGTAGGATGGGGTGCCAAGTTTGAGGGGAAGGGCGAGAGCAGAGGGGGTGGCCAATCTGACAATGTTGTCAATGAAGTTTCTGAGTACAAAGGTGTGGTGCTTCTCCGGAGGGAGCCACTCCAGACGCATGTAGAGATCACAGCGGTGCATGAGAGGAGGGGCTGAGAGCACAAAGCGGCAGATATTGTTGTAAGCCATGTCCCATTTTGAGAGGCTGGATTTAGGTACCGTGGCAAAGGATACAAGCCCATAGCAGAGCGTTGGAAGGAGGACCCCCCCTGGCTAGGGCCACACGAGCAGCCAGGGTAAGGCAGATTTAGCTCTATAGGCAAGACCGAGCTTACCATTAGTTGCCTTACAAACGTTCTGAATGTGTAGGGAAAGATCTAGTTGCGGGTCCAGGGTGACGCCAAATACTTGACAGCATCCACCGTCTGCAGGGAAGAGTCATCAGTCCCATAGATCTGCAGGGGAGTGGGGCAGGTTTTTGTCTTGATCAAGGAACCAAAGAGCATGGCTTGGGTCTTCTTGAGACTGAGGGTAAGTTTATGGTCCACTAACCAGGTCTGAATGCGCTTAAAGTCAGAATTTAGCTGGGGGTTTATTGTAGAGATATCCTGGGAACTCGCCAGGATGACGAGGTCATCCGCATAAAGGGTGGTATGTCCATGGGCAGTGACGGACGGCAGTTTGTTAATGAAAAGTGAGAACAGAGTGGATCCAAGGACGGATCTCAGAGGGACCCCACAGAGGACTGATGAGGGGTTGGAGAGGGTCTGATTAAAGTTAGTGTACTGCTGCCTGCTAGAGAGGTAGTTTAAGAACCAGGCATGGGTGAGGGGGGAGAACCCAAGGGATAGAAGCGTGGAGCTGAGGAGGGAGTGATCAACCAGATCAAAGGCCTTGGAGAGATCCACAAAGATAGCTCCGGTAAGACTGCCTTGGTCAGCAGCAGTCCTAATCAACGAGGTAACCACAGCAAGAGCTGTAGATGTGCTGTGCCCTTTCCTAAAGCCGTGTTGTGCAGTGGAGAGGAGGCTGTGGTTCTTGTGGTTCTGGATGTAGTGGGAGAGCTGAGAGGCAACTACCTTCTCCAGAAACTTGCAGGTAGCAGACAGAATAGCGATGGGTTGGTAGTTCTGGAGATCTTTGGGGTTACCCTGCTTTAAGACAGGGACAACCTTGGCCACTTTCCATATGTCTGGGAAGATCCCGGAGTTTAGGGAGGTATTGAAGATGTGTGTGACAGGCCTGCCAAGGAGGTGGGCCCCTAGCCTGAGCAGTTTCGGTTCAAGGCTGTCGTGCCCCATCCCGCTATGAGGGCAGAGGCCAACGAGCAGCTTCTGGGTCTCTTTTACTGAAACCTGTTTTAGGTAGAAGGGAGGTCGGGAGGTGAGTCCATATGGGGGGAGCAGGAGACTTAGGGGCAAAGGACTGGGAAGGGGGGTCAGATAGTTCAGAGAACATGGAGTTAAAGGCATTGGAAATAGTAAGTGGGTTATTGCAGCTGACCCCGCCAATGAGCAAGTCAGTGACCTGTACTCTGGCAGACCCACCAACCGCATTTTTGATACTTTGCCAGAAACTCCTTGGGTTGCTGGCAGAGGATAGCAGGGCAGATTGGCTGAACTCACTCTTTGCGGAGCGGATGGCTCTTTTACAGGAGTTTCAGAGGTGCCGGTATGCTAAGAGGTCATTGTTGTTATGGGAGGCCTTGTATGTCTCCCAGCATTTGTCCCTAAGCTTCATGAGGGAGAATAGGCCACTGTGAAGCCATTTGGTGACAGCGCCCCTCACCCTCCTTCTAGTGAAGAGGGCATGTTTGTTCTGCAAGGGGACAAACTCCGCTAAGAAGAAGTTAAGAGCTTATGTGGGGTTGTTTGTGGCTGTGACCCATGACCAGTCAACTTCTAGTAGGTCAGCAAGGAAGTCATGTAGGTTAAATTCAGAGTAATCCCTCAACTGGATTACTTTACTGGGGATTTTAGTCTGGGAGATGCCCCATATACAATAGATAGGTGAGTGGTCAGAGATGACATCTGGGAGAATGCCTGAGGATATAATTCTGTCAGGTCTGTTGGATAGGACCCATTCAATAAGGGACCCTTTATCCCCCCCAAGAGGAGAGCCTAGTGGGTTCAGTTATAATTTGGCTGAGGGCAAGGCCCGAGAGCAGGGGCTCATATTGTTTGGAGGTGGACCCCATCCAGTTAAGGTTAAAGTCACCCTTAACTGGTACTTCATTGGGGCCCGCCTTATCACTAATGCAGTCAAGAAGTGAAGAAATTCCTAGCAGACCTCCCTTGGGGTTGTAGGCACAGACCAGGTGTATTTTTTTTGTGTGACCTAGCAGAAGAAGGGCGTGCAGGAATTCGCATGCTGGGGAAGTAGGTGGTGAGTGATCGATGGGAGACACGTTCAGGCGCACCTTGTAATACAGGAGTACCCCGCCACCACGCTTTTTCCCTACCTGTCGCGTATGATGTGGCTGTAGCCAGGAAGGGTACACATTGCATCAGAGATGTGAGGCTTCAGCCAAGTTTCGGAGATACCCATTGTATCCGGATTGTAATGAGCGACCCAGGCAGTAAGTTCAGCTAGGTTATGTAAGAGGCTACATATGTTCAAGTGTGCAGTTTTTAGCCCTTTAGAGGAGAGCCAGGTGGGAGGAGATTTGAGAGAGGGCAAGTTGGCTTGCTGATCAAGTAGTTTGGCCATGCCCCCAGTGGGTCCGGGGAGGGCTGGGGAGATGTTCCATGGGCTCATTGCATTGTGTCCATATGCTCCACAGGCCATGTGACATTGGGCCCTGCTGTGACCAGTGGTTGGCCAACATGCATGTCAGTCACAGTAATGGGCACTGTAATGGCACTGTCGGTGTGGTGTGTGCTAGCCACAGCTGTGCCGCTGTATCCCCAGTCTACCATGGGCGCACAGTCATACAAGACTTATGTGCTCATCAATGAGCCCCCCCGAGTACATATTGACAATGTGGCATGGTCCATAGGGGGGTCACAGGTGGGTCATCCATGTTATGAATTGGGGGTATACTGCCAGGGGTGTCATTTGGTTGTCTGTCACCCACAGGACACATGTACTGGGTGCATACAGATGTGTACATGTCTGTCCCACTGTTGTCTGTGCGTTGCTTTTCCAGATGACGTCAGATAGTCTAGCATGTGTGATATACATGGACCACTACAGAACAATGTACTGGCATTGTACAAGTGTCCCATATGCTGGTTGGGGAGGGACACAGTACACTGTTTGACAGTTGTGCACAGTGTAACTGGCACAGTTTGGGAAGGATTATTGATGTCCATGATGGTACTAACATTGCTCTGTTCCCTTCATTCTACAGACCATATTGCCAGGGGACAGCAGCAGTGAGGGTACAGCTTGGGAACCGTGGCTCATAGCCAGCAGTGATGGGCAGCAGGATGCCGCACGTGAGTATGCTCCTTTGTGGTTTACATATGTTGCATCCCTTGATGGGTGGGACATTTGTGGTACCCCTTTGCAGCACAGTGTCACCACCATATATGCATTTGCTCTGTGTCATGTGACTTGTCCCAGGGGCTCGTCACCATGGTTTGCCCATGCTGCTGTGCTGCTGGGCACAGCATCACACACATCTACTGCAGCCTGTGGAACATTGCACCTGGCCAGTGAATCCACTGGCCACACAGCCTGTGGGCCTGTGTTGTGAAATCACATAACAGTTCACAGTCCTGCACTGTTGCAACATGGTGTGTCATGCATGCCCAGACCATGCAGTGCTTGTACTCTGCAGGTAGCACTCCCCTCCACAGACACACACCCTCCTTGGTGCTGCTGCCCTGCATCTGCACCCTGAGGGGTTGCATGTTAGCCATTCAGTGGTCCTGTCTCACATATGTGTCTGTGACAAGCTGGCATGGGCATGTCTGCCTCCTTGCACCTTGCACATCGGACTACACGTAGTGGCCTACGGTCCACTGTGGGCACATACAGTCAACACCAATTGGCCGTGTAGGGGATGCTGTTATCCCACTGTTTTCTCCATGTGTGCTGTGCATGGACCATCTGCTACCATCCCACAGTTGTATTGTACCGTTGATTGTAGCTGTCTTCTCCTGTGGCATGTGGTGTACTACTCCAATACATCTGCCATGGGCATGCTTGCATTGTATACATTGCACAGCAGGCGTGTCGTGTGTGGTATTCATGACTATATCATGATGGGTGGGTGCATTGTCTTGTTCCTGTGGTTGTGTGTATGCCCACAGCATGCATGCACTGCATGGCATGCCAATGGCCTGGACATGGTCCCTGTAGACATTGTGTGCTCATAGTGATGTGGGCATGTGTGTGCCATCCGCATCAGGCATGCATACCGGTCACATTGCATTATGCTGTTCCAGTGTGCCACCATGACATGTCTGTGCTGCACACTGTGGTCACCAACCCATTGCCTGACCACAGGGGGTTGTTGCTACTGATGTATGGCTCCATGGTGTGTCATGGCCTAGAGTACTGCGTCCGTTACATGACCACACAACACTTGTGTCATGGACAATGTGTGTAGCTGTCCAGAGGAGTGTGGAAACACTGGCACAGTGTCTGGTACACAACCCTGTGTACTGGCACTACAGGCTACAGTTTGTTACCATGTTGATTGTGGTTGTGGGGTTTCTGACAGTGATGTCACTATGCTTCATGGGTCTTCATTCCATTCCACTGGGCAGCATGTCCCAGGCATTCTGTTGCTAGAGTTTGTTTAATATTGCTATGGGTCTGACTGGGGTTTACCTCAGGGGGGCTATGTGGCAGTAGTGTCACAGGGGCTATATTGGGTATGCATGGGGTGGTGTCCCATCAGTGGTGCTGGTGGTGGTGGCAATGTCCTTGCAGGACCTTCACATGTGCAGGGGATGGACTTGTGTGTATCATGTGGTTATGTGATGCCGCATACTAGCGCATGTCAGATGCCACTTGCACTGTTTCTATTGTTGGGTACATGGGTATACTAGTTGGAACATGCTGTCCTTCTCTGGGGCCACATCTACTCCACTGTGTCATCTCACTATTCTTAAATGGGTATCTTCCCCCCCCCCCATAGGTCATCATTGCAGTTCTGCATGGGCCAGATGGCCGGAGGAGGGAGAGGGCCAGGATGATCTGCTGCGTTATGTCGTGAGGCAATGAATGATACTGGAACAACAGGCCATGTTGGTGGGACTTTCCAGGTGCACTGTGGAGCTCCTGGAGCAGCTGGTACAGGGGCAGCACCTGGCTGCCAACCAATAAATTCTCCTAGTCCCCATTCCCCCCACTTGTTTTTCCTTTTGTCTTCTTGTTTTGCTGTATATAGTTTCTGTTGGTGTTTTTACAATACATAATTTTGGATATTATGATCCTGTATCCTGTGTCTTTCTCAGTTACCTGTAGTCGGTTTCATTGCTGTGCTGTGTTGCTCCTACTGACCATCTGATTCACACGGTTTTATGTGATGAGAGCGACCGGAGAAAGGCGACCCACAGAAGAGTGACGTCAGGGCGGCAAAACAATTTCGCCACCCTGACAACCTCAGTATGCGGAAAAAGCGGCACAGGAACTAAACATACTTGTTTTCTGTAAGGGGCTGTACCCCTCCACCCCAACCCCATGGGAGGCATTGACCCTGCACCCCTACTTAAGGATTCTCAACTCCAGGGGTGCATGTCGGGGGTGAGAAATAAAAATAAGATTTTGGGCCAGGTGCAAGAAAAGCACAGTAGCACCCAGACCCAGACCTGAAATGGGAACCCCAGCACTGCAAGTGGAGGCCAACCCCCGACGCCACGGCGCAGCTCGGTAGCCGACCGCAGCTCCACCCCCTACATCCCCTCTGACCCTACCCAAGCCATGCTCACCGTGCTCGCCCCCCCCCACGCACACATGTGTACACATAGCGACATCCTGTCACTAGGGTCATCCACCCCACCACATCTGGTCACCCTCCCTGCCCCCTCGCCTTTCGGACTTTCATCCATATTGTGTCACTGTTTCAGACAGTGCCGTGATTCAGGCACCCACCTCACGTGATACCGATTCACACTGGTGGCTGCCATCCTGGCCTATCATGTGGCACGGGTTTCCCCACAGCTCCCCCTGCAGAGTCTGTGGCTGCGTATCTGGCTGTACATTGTTGTGAGCATGGTAGGTTTGTCCTCCAGTTGACTGTCACATTCGGTTCTCCATGTGTACCCTACATGGCATGTGTGCGTGCCAGACAACATCTGGTCTGTGACTGCCCATGGACATGGTCTGATCCCGGTTCCTTGGCTGGACCCCACCAGCGTTGCCTGGCTGGGGGGCTTTGGTCTGTGGGCCTGTATGTGGTTTTGTCCATGTGGCCATGGCTGACGTCCATCCCTGTGTCCTCCTGCTGTGTGTCATGTGGTGTGCTGTCCCCTGCTCTGTGTCAGGGATCCTTGTCCCCTCCCTTAGTGCACAATGGGTTGGGGTCATACTGGCACACTGGCATGGTTGGTTATTTGTGCGGGACACGTCCTCACTTTTCCATCTCTACTTTTTTCCACTGTTGATATCCATAGTGTTTCTATATTTTATGTTTTATCTCTCTTGGCATTGCCTTTGGTGTATCTGTCGCTGTTTTTTGTATTGTTCACTGCTCTTTGGTCAGGTTGTCCCATGTTATGCATCACTTCTTTGCTGGCGCCCCAAGTGGCCATGTGGTTCACCTGTACCTTACTCCACCTCTGTGTGAACTATGCTGCTGTTGCTGTTTGCACTGCCCCATTGCTATGTTTAGAGCTGTCCTCTTTGCTTTAGTCAGAGCTGTCTTCTTTGCTGGGCTGTCTTTGCACTGCACTTTCAGCCATGTTTGCCTGCCTTCATTTGTTTGCTCCTGGGCTATTCCTTTGAATACTGCATGCAATTGACTGTGGACTAATTCTGCCCACTGGGCAGTGCAAATTTTGCCTATGGGCAAAGTTTTTAATATTGGGCCACTGAGATCTAAGATGGAAGAGTTAAAAGCATTTTCCTTCATTTTCATGTTATTAGGGTTGTAACCACTGAGCAAGGCTCAATTGAAATGGTAGCCCATCATGCACAACATACAAACAATATGACAAAAATATTTACATAGTAAATACGGATATACTACGGTATCCCTACACTCAATATCCTGAGTCTCGGGATACCGACCCCACTGGCCTAAAATCCATGCTCCCAAATCAATCAGATGCCCAGCAATACGATATCGGCCATCTGACTGAACAATACAAAAGGCAATTTTGGGGGGGGGGCTTCACTTACCGAACCCCCCCACACCTCCCGTAACTAAAATAACTAATTCTGAGGAGGAACAGACCTCAGAGTTACAAAAAATTATGGGTGTATAAATTTTACCTGATGCAGTGTGAGATAGAACCCGTGCCTCCCAGAGCACGCTGGCTGAGCTGCCAGTGGTTTAGCCCTCAACACCACTGGGGCAGCTTGGCCAGCCTTTAGATTCCTCCAGTATTTAAAGCCCATCAACAGGGGCGAGGTGGCAAGCAATCACATCTGCTACCTTACCCCTGTAAACATCCATTGGGTTTCCTACTGCCAGGATGCTCACTATCTAGATACTGAACCTGTTGGGCAATACTGCACGGGAAGGTCAGTTTCAGGATAGTGAATCTAGGCTAATCAAAAGGGTACCGTAAATACAATCATAAATACAGAAGAAAACCAAGTAGTCAGTCATATGAGTAACCATAACAGCATTTTTCTGTGCTAAGTTAGAATCCAGAAACCATTGTTTTACTGCCTTTGTTTTTAGAGGTTTAGAGTCAAGAAGTCGAAATTTGTGTGGCAACTGACTCCAATAAAGAGGGACCATTTGCCTGTAAAAGTGCATTGAACCTTGTGTTTTAGTTGTGGGTACAGTTAATTCCCAGAAAACATAATTTCTTAAAATGGATTTACCTTTCTCTCATATAGTTTAGCTTTTAAATAATCAAGGACCTTTTCTAAAACACTTTTATGTACTAAAACAAATTTATGCAGGTGTCTGCAGTGGAAATCCACCCTAAGCATCTATACAGGACACAGCGATGTGTCTCTTTGGGGCACCTCAAAATTAACCTAGTTAGCCAATTGTGTAAGGTGTCTAATTTTTGTAATCTATCTTTAGTAGAATAATCATAAAGGACATCTCCATAGTCAAATAATGGAAAAAACTGTACTTCAGCTATTCTTTGTATAGTGCAGCTATTTAAACAGTTTCTTACCAATCTGTGAAATCAGTTTATCCACATGTTCACTGCCTGTACCCGATGAGTCTAACCAGAACCCTAAATATTTGTAGGCGTCAGCCTACTCCAATCGGATCCCTTCAGTGCCCGGAATAGACAGACCCCCCACAAGCCTTAATCTTTGTCGGGGTTCCAAACAACATGCACTTTGTCTTTTCTGTATTCAGTTTGAGTTTACAGTTCCTAAAATAATCCTGCAACCCATCAAAGATATTCTGCTGCTTACTTTGTACTTCATCAGAAAAGCAGCAGAGGTATATAATATTGTGTTGTGCACATATAAATGGTGTATCAAGTCTGAGAAACCATCTCCCAGTCCTTTTAGATATATCAAAAACAGTAACAGTGAGCCAGCCTTGTGACGTGAAGAGCTGAGGCAGCATTGCCATACCTCTTGCCACGATGGCGACCCCGTGTTCGTGGTATGAGCTGGTCATCGGGGGCTGGCCGGGGTGGGAGAGGATTGAGCTTCTGAAGGATGGCTGTCCTCTCTCAGGGAGGGTGGGGAACAGAGACTGGCATTTGCCTGACACCTAGCAGAGGCTAGGTTTTGGCACACCAGGTCCTGTACAGTGGGCATGGAGGTGAAGCAGCTGATAGGTGTGCTGCATGCGGACGCACAAATGGCATGGCCACTGTTGGCACTGCACACTCCTCTCCGCAGGGAAAAAAAGTGGAAACTGCAGTCCGGTCGAGTGGCATGATGGCTGTCTGCCGCAGGCAGCCCCCCAAGAGGGGAAACACCTAAACAATGGATACAGTCCTGGTGGGTCAAGTTGGGGTTCCCCACCACACGGCCATGGAGGGTCAATCAATCAATCAATCAATCAATCAAATCTTTATTTATCCAGGCGATCACCATTGAGCAAGCTCATTTACAAGGTGGACCTGCTGTTGGCGGGAAAATTGTACAGTTACATATAAATATACGTAATACAAAAGGAACAACATGTTTACACTACTGATAGGAGCAGAGTATTTACATTCCAAGTCACATGTACAAGAAAGATATACATAATACAACCCAAATGTTTTATATATATATATATATATATATATATATATATACAGTTCCCATAGGAGCAGGATGTGTATGGATGTCATATACAAACCATAGAAGAAAAAAGAAAGATTATTTATATTCCTGTCCAGCAGAAACATGTTACAGGCCTGGATGGAAATTCCTAAGCTATGGAGGTGCGCATAACAGTGTGTAAGCCTTAGGTAAATGCGGCAGAAGGGGGTGATGAATAAGAGGGATGCAGAGGGTGCTAAGGGCAAGTGGGGCAGAGGAGGGGGGAGTAGTAGTGGCAAGGGCTGATTTGGATAAGCAGCTGGGACTAGTGTTGAAGAAGAGAGGAACAATAGTCAAGCTGCTAGGAGCGATAGAAGCAATTACAGATTTCAGCAAACGTTTTGTCATAGAGGGTCTTAAAGAAGGCTGGACTGACAGGTGAGCTAAGTCTCAATGATTTTTGTATCCTATTCCAGAGAATAGGCATGGCATAGCTTATGGCGGCCCTTCCAAAGCGAGTGTTGGCCCTTGGGACATTCAAAGAAATCTGCGATTGACTTCTTAAGGCATAGTTCCTAATAGGACTAAGAGGGAGGCAGTCAACAATGTATTGTGGGAGTTTGTTGGTAAGGGCTCGGAGCGTCCATAGGGCTGCATTTCTATAACACCTCTATTGAAGGGAGCACCACCCTACGGCTGCGTATAAAGAGCAGTGATGTGTTTAGTATGGGAGGCCAGTTATAAATCTCAGTGCTCTAAGATATAATACATCCAGTTTTGCAAGATATGAGGCAGGGCAATGGCCATAAATGAAGTCAGTGTAGTCAATTAATGAAAGGAATGTAGATTGGACAAGCTGTCTTTTTACGTCTGTGGTCAAGAGGTGTTTAATTCTGAAAAAAGACCAATTCTCTGCCTCAAGTTTTTTCAGCAGTTCTTCTGTGTGTTCCACAAAAGAGAGTTTGTTGTCTAGCCAGATAACAAGGCATTTGAATTTAGTCACAAATTCAAGATTTTCTCCTAATAAGGTAGAGATTGATGGTAATGGACTAGCGACAGCAGAGTAAGCCCCTGTGCCTGATGGTGAGAAAAGAATGGCCTTGTTTTTTTTGCATTTAGTAGTAACTTTTTGCTAAGGAGCTGGTACTGCAGAGTATTAAAGTCAGCTTGTAACTCAGCGCAGGCAGCTTCAGGAGATTCCCAGCTTAAGCAGAGCACCGTGTCGTCAGCAAACAAGTGAATACTTGCATCTTTGATGCCTAAGTCCAAGCTGTTGATATAAATGGCAAACAGTAATGGGCCCAGTATGGAGCCCTGGGAGACACCTTTCTTTTAATCGGTTTAAGTGGAGAAATCTCTCCATCAGCCTTAATTTGTTGCTGTCTATCAGAAAGGTAGTCTTGGAACCATCTCAGTGTGGTTGAGCCAATGCCTGTAGTTTTTAAGGTGGAGAGGAGCAGGCAGTGGTCGACAGTGTTGAAAGCCTTACTGAGGTCCAGAAACACGGCACAAACAAATTTTTTGTTGTCTAGGTCCCGTTGCCAATCATTAGTAACTGTTGCCAGTGTCATAATTGTATTATGCTTAGCTCTTAGCATTGTCTAAGAAAGATCTCAGCTGCGTATCCACAATTTTTTCCAAAAGTTTTGAAAGTATGGGAAGAAGGGAGATTGGTCTATAGTTATTTAGGTCACGAGGTCCCCTGCTTTAAACAGGGGAAAGACGTGAGCAGTTTTCCATGCCTTGGGGATGCAGCCTTGTGCTAGGGACAGATTGAATAGGTGTGTTATAGGTGTAGCAAGTATATAGTACGCTATTTTCAAGAAATATCGATTGAAGGAGTTGTCCCCAGCACTTTTTTTAGTATCTAGTTGTAGAAGAAGATTTTCAACTTCTTTTATGGTGGTAGGTGAAAAGGAGAAGTCCATGTTATTGCTACTTGGTTCTGAAGGCTGGGTGTTGGTCTGAGGAAGAAGGCTACTTACAAGTGCGTTATCAAACGCCAGGCCAGCAGTGGCAAAGTGATTGCTGAAAGCCTGCAGTATCCCTAATTTATCGTTAATGATAATATTATCAGTGGTAATTTTGGAAGGAAGCGCAATTCCTGGACAGTGGCCAGATAGCTCTTTTATGGTGGACCAGAACTTGGTAGGGCAGTTTGATGCAGAGAGTAGCTTGGTTTGATAAAACCAAGGGGGTACAAAGGTGAGTGCCCAAAGGTCGGGGGACTGGACTGGGTGGACGACTGAAAGGAAGGGGCTGACTGGGACCAGGGGAGGAAAAATAGAAGCAAAAAAATAGTAACGGTCTGAGGACTGATCCCTGTGTTACTCCTCTAACTACTGATAGTAGTGAAGCCTCAACGTCATGTATAACGGTTTTTTGCTTCCTATGTTGGAGGTATGAGCAAAACCATTTCAAGGTTTCTCTATTAGCCCCTACATCTGCTAACCTAGATTATAAGATCTGGTGGTCAACCGTGCATTTGAAAATGGCCTTTTTTAAAGAAACCCCAAATGCAACCCTAATATACAGGCACTACTGTACCTGTATGACATATATAAATATACGCTACCAGATGATAAAGATGCAAGAGTCAGCTGACTTAAAAATGTATAACAGGCTCAATCTTGTAATTCTGCTAGATTAAGGTGGGAACCATTAATTGTACAGTAAGGAACTACTAGAAACAATATGGTGCCTGCCACACGACTGCTAGGTCAGCATGACTCTTTAAGCCAGTTCCTTTACATAATGTACCAAAAGAAGTAGGCAATTCTCCTATTGTGACATTTACCTTCACATTTCTCTACTCCGTACCAAGATGTCTGAATTGCCAAGTGTACTACTAAACTGAATAAAAATATGTTAAGAAATAAAAAAGTGAAAAATATATATATTTTGCCAATTTTGAAGGTCTGGGTGTTTACCACCACCACCAGCCTTTGCAACCACTTAAATGAGGTGGTTTAATTTGACCCCAAAATACAATACATTTTCTAAAACACCAAATTTAAGGCTGTTTTGCTTTAAAATACCAAGTCCCTGCACAGGCACACAGTTTTTTTCTGACTTAGTTTTTTTAAAGCATTTGTTTTCTTTTTGGATGGTGATCAGTTCTATGGGACCAAAGCAGAAGCTTGCAGCTGATCAATGTGGAGGGCCTCTATTCCAGAGTAATTATCACCCTGTAGGGGTACCAAAGGTAAGGAACCCTCGAAGAGGGTTACACCCCTAGAGGTGCCACAGGATGATTCCCATGGCTAAAGGTACCTTAGGAAGGATCCCAAGGAGAGAGGTGCTGCCACTGGAAGAGATGGGGAGGGTGGTGGGGCCAAGAAAAAGTGCTTCAGAAGGAGGCTGAGAGGAACTGCTTATATAGTTCAGGAAGTGGAAGTGTCTGACTGCTTGTCCATTGAACTACAGGCCCAGCCTTCCAATTCAATGGCCTATGCAGCCAGTATAGTGTTATGCCTGGGCAACTGTGTTAGTTTGATTCTCACCATTCGCACTCTTTATTCCAGAGGAATTACCACCCGATAGGGGTACCAAAGGCAAGGAACCCTCAAAGAGAGTTCCACCCCTAGATGTGCCGTGGGATTATTCCCATGGCTAAAGGTACCTTAGGAAGGATCCCCAAAAAGAAATGTAGTATGAAGCATATAAGCAAGCAGGAGTTGTGGCGTAGTAGTAGAATAAAGCATCAGCCAGCTTGATAACGTAATGAGATGCTCAGGTTTGCATAGAATGATTCGATGATTGCATTGAGAATGAGGGGACCTTCTGAGGAGAGAGGGAATGGCAAGGACACCATCCACCTCCATCCAACAGCAGAACCTAACTAAATAAACTAGGGAACACTGCTATGCTAACTAACAGTTATGACTTGAGGCACGGAGGAGAGAAAAAAACCCTGTGAGGATGAAATCTCTGGGGATCCAAGGCCTAGGTCGCCTTCCCTCCAGGCTTGGGATATTTTATTTAGTGGCGGCTCTGCTGCTGCAATTTGGAAACCCAATTAAAGGGAGGTGGCAAATATTCCAATCTGGAGGAAAGCTCTCACTCAATCCCTCTAGCGGGAACACTGTGGAAGGTTGCGAGAGTGCTCTGCAACATCGGGGGCAACCAAGGCAGGAGGAGGACAGCAATGACTGCTGAGGCACTCACCTGGCCCACTCACCCTAAACGCAAACCAGGTGAACCAGAGGCAGTCGTAGGGACAATACGGTGAAGGTGTCTTGCTAGAGAAATCACTAAAGCCAATGGATAACCATTATACTGGAACAACTGGAGCCAAAGGAGATTGGAGTAATCACCCTTCACAGCTAGTCTTAAATGCTACACCAGCAGCTGCAGTCGCATCAGTGAACAGCTAAAGCCAAGCCCAGAGCGAGGATATTCCCAGCTATGGGCCAGATGAGAAGGATCCTGCCCCAAGTCGGGCAAGCTCAAGATGCGGACTTAGAATGCAGAGCAAGACCATCAGCTGCAGGGAACTTTGTGCCAGAATGGTATGGCTGGCATGCCCCGGAAACTGATAAGGAGCTGAAAAACTGGTGAGCAGCTGAATGAGCACTGGTGTGCTGAGACCTTATAAGCATTAAGTGCTGAGCCCTTGCAAAGGTCAGATTCAATAGTGAGTGCAGCAGACATCCCAGAGGCTGAAGTCAAGGGGATGGCAGTAGGTATGAAGCAATGATTGCGTAAGCAAGAGTGGACCTGCATGTAGGTCAGCAAGTAGTAGTAATAATTGGATCTGCTTGTAGGTCTGCAAAACATAGTAGCAAAGGAGCAGCACTGTGAATATTGGGGCAGCCAGCCAAGCATGGAAAGTCAATAAAGGTGACAAATACTCTGACGATTTTTCAGCAGTGGAAACAGGATTTAGAACAGAAATAATTAGCCACACGGGACCACGACTCCCCAAACACCTCCAAGTCCCCGCCGTAGGAAAAACAAGAAAGTGATGGAAGGGCCAAGACCCACATGCAGGTATTGAAACTAATTTACAGCATCAACAGTAGCTTTAGCTGACCTCAGAGTATAACACGGTGTACAAACATAGAAGCAGTATCTGTATTGAGTACACCGAATTGTAAACTTCAAGAAACATAGAAAGAAAGGAGATACCATGCTCTGAAGCAGCTATCATCTGGCAGTGCAATGAAACTGCAGTAATGAGGAAGCAGAATGAGTTGAGAGAGCATGAATGAGCTGCTTAGCTAGAGTTTAGAGTGAGCCTGAATGAGGTGAAAACAATTAAGTGCAATATGGAGAGCAGCTATGGCTGAGCTGAAACACACAGATCATGGTTCCAGTTGCATTGCAAGTAATTTGAGTTGTGAGTAACTGAGCAAGTAATATGAGTACTGGAGTAGCAATATGCTAGGAGCTTAGAACAAAAGCCCCAAGAGACAGAACCAAAACACAAACATGGAAAACAGGAAACAGAGGCCCAAAACAAAAACAAAGACATAAAAAAGACAGAAAGCAAGGGCAGAAAGAAGCACACAGCTGGAGGCAAAATACAAACCAGAAGCAGGAAAACAAACACCGAAGTCCGGCAGAGACAAACACAAACAGCAAGGTGGGGGGGGGGCGAAGGCCCCAAGGTAGGCCCCAGCCAGCTCAGTGGACAGACCAACAGAGCCTCCGGCTGGCAAAGAAAAAGTGCATCAGAAGGAGGCTGAGAGGAACTGGTTATATAGCTCAGAAAGTGGGAGTGGCTGGCTGCTTGTTCATTGAACTACAGGCCCAGCCTTCCAATTGTGGGACTGTAAAAATCATAGGTACCAGTGGAAAAGGGGAGGGACGATGATAGCACGGGTACAAGAGGGTGGATGAGTGGGGGCATGTGCTTTTTTGTGTCTCTTTTTACGGCAGCATGGGCGGAGCCATGCTGATGCATTGCCATGATGTAGGAGAGAAAAATTAATGTGACAGGAATGTGAGGCAGTTTTTCTTCACTAAGTGTTTCAACTGGTGCTGCAGCAAACATTTCTGCCTCCTGCTTAAAGCAGCAGTACTACATTAAAAAAGTCAATACCACGTAGATGTCTTCCTTCTGATCTGCTGCACACACAGCTGTTTAAAATTCTGTTGAGCAGTGCAGCATTTGGCTAAAAATTTCCCAGTTTCTTGTTTGTTTTTGTTTATATTTGTATGTCTGCCATGTTGTTCTCCAGACCTGTGCTGCCTACTGCACACACACACAAGGACGTTCTGCTTTATTTACAACTGGACCAGTTACGCTTCCTGTGTGGTGCATGCATTCCTTCAAGAAAGCATACTAAAGTCAGTGGTGAATGGGTTAATTTACAAAGGAATGAGAGATGTAACTCAAGACATCTGATGCTACACAGATGGGGAAAGTGAAACACCAGGCTGAAACACCTAGTTTCATACATGCACTGTGTTAGGACTGAGAGACACTTGTGTGTGTGTGTGTGTGTGTGTGTGTGTGTGTGTACAGGGTCAGACTGGCCCACCTGGATACCCCGAGATTTCCAGGTAGGTCCCCCTCAGTTGGGTAAATGGTTACCTTCTGAAATCTGAAAACTTTTGCATTTATCATCTTTTTCCTAATTAAATGGGGTATCTGGGACACTGTTGATAAATGTAAGATGCAAACACAGAGCTAGTGTATCAGATTGAAGAGGGGATATTGATATGAGTGTGTCAACCTGGACCATCCTCTATTGATTTTCCAGGTGGGCCCTCTGTACCCCAGTCCGACCCTGTGTGTGTATCTATGTTCAGTGTACCTGATTCTCAACAAGTGGGTATTTTATTAGTCCAGATGCTTTATCTGACCTTCCTTGCATAACAGGTTTCAGTTTACATACAGACATCTATAGGAGAGAGAGCAGCAGCAAATAGTTACACAGACTGCAGCTCTGTTTGTCAAGTCCATAATATAAAAAATCCTCTGCACTGATGTATTGTCTTGCACTATTTTATTCCCTGTTAGGAGGACTGCACATCCAAGCTGAAGCTGTTACGTATCTATTGTTACCTAAGTGAGGGTGACTACTATTGTATCTTACTAAGTATCATACTAAGTTGTAAGGAGCTCAGGGGGGCCTTGAGTTAGACCCATGATCGCTCCTATCCTCTTTACCCATAATATGTCAGTTTGTGTCCATCTAGGATATAGGTGTCTAGTTTACTTTTGAACTGTGCCTTATTTTTTGTGTAAATAATATCCTCTGGTAAGTCATTTCATGGGGCAACCACTCTCTGAGTGTAAAAAGCCATACGCCTACTTGTGTTACATTTTACATGTCTCAGCTGGAGAAGGTGTCCCCTGGTACCCAGCTGATTTGTTTTTAAACTGCAGACTTAGTTCATTTGACATGCAGTCATCCTGCATTATATCATAACACAACAACAGATCCCCTCTAACTCTTTGTTTCCAGTGACATCAGTCTTAGATCTGTTAATCTTTGCTCATAAGATTTATCCCTCAGGCCGTACTTCATCGTGGTGGCCTGCCTTGTATATAGTTTGGAAGCATAGATCCAACATCACATGCATTCCCATTTGTTAATCAGAATTATATGGTTTCAATACGTGAAAAAAAGCAGTCGAACATGTTAATGAGCTTCTGTCGCATCATTGCATGTATGAGAGGTGACGATTGTTAATCTATTTCAGTCTCTCCATTCCCATCATCAGTTCATTTACAAAGAAAAGCTCTCCCACCTACCATAGCATCTGTAATTGCTTAAATCAGTAATGTATGTTTATATTTATGTACAGTTATGCTGCTACTGGTAAACATGGTGTTTTTTATTCTAGTCTACCTCAGTGCCATCAGGGGCCACTAAGAAACAAGACACTTGAAGTGATTCACAGCAGTCTTCCTTTGGCAATCTTTTATTTGACTTTTGGAGGTGTGTGTGGTGGGGTCTCTCTTTCCATAGTAATCATACAGTGTCAGTGATGGCTAGGATGTCAAGGACTTAAATCAAGCCTTTGATACCCACCTAATTGCTAGCTGTACAGTGAGAATTGACTAGGAATACATTTGTGAGTGCCCCAGTGTTGTGTTTGTGCATGTGCATGTGTGCATGCATGCGTGCAGATGTGTGTATGGCATCAGTGGTGGTTAGCCAGTGGCACTGGTGTTGGCACAAAGGGCTGGTAGAGCCATGGCCCCCACAATCTTTTAGCCGTGGTTGCATATGTGTGTGTGTGTGTGTGTGTGTGTAGACACACAACCACAAGAGGACTTACAATTATGCTGAAAGTGTGCAACTTTATGGGTGGTGATATATTTTTTTATTGAAAGTGTGGTACACTGCTTGGACATTTGGTCAGACTTTGTTGTTGGGGGGGTCTAACAGTATCATACTGCAAGCTATTACATGTCAGGAAAAAATGTTTGATATGAAATCAGTCTGTACAGAAATACCAGTTAGATACTGTTGTGAGGTACTGTGTTAGAGCATATAATAATCTATGGGATCTAAATGTTCAAAGCTGCAAGTTCCAGTCTAGGTTACTGTGCTAAGTGGATGTGACAAAAGTGGCTCACTGTCAGGGACCCTATGTTCAAGTGCATTCTTCATCACATTTGCAATGCTGTGCACCATTTCCTCCCTGTGTAATGCTTGCAGCATCAGGTAACAAGTGAGCTAGCACCATTGCAGAGCTGCACCCTCACCATGGGCTCTTTTGTACAAAGGGGGGAGCAGGGAGGATGCTGGCAGCAGGCAGTAAGCTGGCAACGACAGGCCCATCAACCTGCATTTGGTGGAGGTAAAAGTAATGGAGACACTGTTGAAGAAAACGATTGTGGAATATTTTGAATCCTGTGGGTTATAGTACCTGTGACTGCATGGATTCACTTGGGGGGGTGGGGCAGCTGATGTCAAAGTAATCTATTCGTTTTCTTTGAGGGGTGATGAGGGGTATTAACCAGGGTGGTGTGGTGGGTGTGGCTTACTTGGATTTCAGTAAGGCCTGCACTACCGGTCCACATAGAAGAATAGTAAAGAAGCTGGCAGCCTGGGAGTGTATACTAAAATGTTAAACAGGGTAGAGAATTTGTTGGGGAGTTGGCATCAGTGGGTGGTTGGAAATGGCATTCACCTGGAGTTGGGGTAGTGACCAGTGATACTCCACAGGGATCAGTACTTTGGCCTGTACTCTTTATTGACATCACTGGCGATAATAAAGAGGGGCTAGAAGGTAAGATATGCTTTTTTTATGGTTGAGACAAAGATTTACCATGAGTAGACACTACCAAGGGGGGGGGGGTGGAAAACAGAATGGAACAATGAAGACAGAACTACTTAAGCTTGAGGAGTGGTCCAGTGTGTGTCATTTAATAAAGAATAATGGATGGGGAACTATGCACAACCAGTGGGTTCTGCCATAGATGGGTTCTGATTCCCTCTGACCCCAAAATTGAAGCTTGAGATGTCAGTGGGAATCAGAACCCCGAGTTGGCAGAACACACTAGTTGTGCATAAAGTTGCTCATCCTGTATTTTATTTATTGTATATAGTACTGCGTTAAATGTGCATGCGGCAGTTACAGTATATTTCTTTCAGAATTAAATTTAGGTGTGCAGTCTCTCTAGGTTTCAGAAAGATGTTGTAACACAAAAGGGTTCTATCACATTCCATGACCTTTGAACTGTGGTACAACAGCATATTAAAAGACATGGAATTCTACACAGAACAATAATCTACTATACACTATATATTCATTGTGAATAATGAGAAATCAAGTACTTGGTGCATAGAAACCAAGGAGTGGAGTACATGAAGGGGGTACAGCAGTGATGAGCACAAAAGAGAAAAGAGAACTGAGGACTGTCATTTCTGATGACCTAAAAGAAGTCAAGTATTGTGGCAAAGCAGATGGGAGCGCCAGTGGGATGTTGCTGTGCATAGGTATCACCAGCAAGAAGTATGAGGTGTTTATACCACTGTAAAATTAAGTAATTGATGAACCCTCAACTAGTGTAGTGTGTCCAATTCTGGAGGCCACATCTCCAAAAGGATATACATAGGTTACAGGCAGACTAGACGGGGACAAATAAAATGGTGCAGTGGCATGCAGTCGCCACTAAACATGCCCTGCATGAGGGAATGCCTACAGGGCATGCCAGTGGTATGGGCACCCCAACGTTTTACATACTTGGGGATAAACATCACCACACTATTTTTTTTTCTGGTAGTTATTTAACCAGGACTAGCACACAAAGCTTTTTTTATAGGAGCGACCTGGGAGCACATGGAAGTTAAGTGACTTGCTCAGGGTCACACAGTATGCAAGTGGAAGCTGTGGGGTTGAAACCCAGGTCTAGTCTGCTGGATGTCACCAGATTTGCAGGATAGATGCCATACGCATGTTCGTGCTGCCTAAGATAGCATACCTCATGTGCAACCTACCAATCCCTACTCTAGGAAACACACTTCTGAAAATAAACAAGGTGATAGCAGGGTTCATCTGGGAAGGCAAAGCCCCAAGATTTGGAAAAACTAGATTACGGGTGCACTGGTCTGGGGGAAAATGGGTGTCACCTGGCTGCATAGATACTTACTAGCATATAGGGCTGCACAAGCAATCAGATGGTTTCTCCCTAAAACCCTCAATACCCCTGTATAGGTGAATCTGGAAACAGACCTATTGGAATTCAAATGGCTGGGGAACCTGCTGAGCAAAGGGGGACTCCCAAAGGGCCACATTCCTCCTGTTCTCCGAGAGACAAGAGATGCCTGGCACAGGTGCAAACATCTCACTCAATGTCCAGCCCCCTTGTGGGCACCACCTGCACAGTACAGCACCTTATGAGGCAACCCAGATGTTCTAGTGGGGAACAAACTGTCAATTGGCACTCTTGGCAGTAGGCGGGCATTTGTACAATAACAGATCTTTATGCACCAGACTCTGAAGTGATGATGTCCTTCCTGCAAATGCAGGCATAGTATCTACTACCCAAAACAGACTTCTGGAGATTTCTCCAGACCTGGGATGCAACCAAGATCCTCAGAGCCACCGTACCTATGTGAGATGGGTGGAAATGGCTGACCTCCATGCGTAACAAGGCAAAGTAACGGGGACTACAGGCAAGATCTATAGTATGCTTAGGGGCTTCCTACCAGACACCATGATTAAGTGTAAAGCAGAATGGGATCAGGACCTACCAATAAACATAACAGATACCGAAGGATAGCAGTATCTCAAGGATTCCCTTCTGGTCTACAGGGATTCTAGGAGCCAGTTTATACAACTTATGGTCCTTTTGAGATAGTACCATACCCTGGACACACTCCACAAGATGGGACTAATCCCCCATTCCACATGCTGGAGGTGCCAGGCCCCACAGGCCAACCTGCTGCACATGCTATGGCAGTGCCCCATACTGGTGCCCCTCTGGATAGGAGTAATTCAGGACTTCTCCAAGATCCTGCAAACACAAGTCCCTGCTACCCTGACCCTTTGCCTCTTGGGCAATATCTCGAAGGCGTCAAACTGTTCCAACCAATTAAAAAAATGGCTCCTCGCGGTACTACTTGAAGCCAAAAGGGTTATCCTAATGAGGTGGCACCAGAATCTACTTCACTGTCTTCTTCCATGGCATACAGCAGTGGCTAAGTTACCACTTTTTGAATGGTTTACATACACCACTGCCAACCGCACACAGGTTTACAACAAGAAATGAGGACTTTGTCTCAGATCACACTTATGCTCTAACCCTACCCCACCACCCGGCAACCCACCCTTCTGACCCAGATGACACTCTTACTCCAGTTTAAGCTTCCACCCCTGAACTGGTTCACTTCAGTCATTATAGGCTGAAAGGTCCTAGAAAAGGGTCACTCTTAATAATACAGGTTCAGCTACCCTCCCCCCACCCCGGACAGGTCAGCAATGGCTGGTAATATTCAAGATTTTGTTCAGTTCCCTCCTGTAAAAGTCCAACAAGATGTGCCCACGCTGCTTCCAGGCTCACATATACCTAAGCTGCATACTCCTATACCGGCTCGGGGCTAGAGGGTATGGATCACCATGACATGGTTGATGTTCTTACTTATTATGTTTAATATAGGAAGGGACTAATTATCCCAGTGTGGAGTTCCAGTTAGTGCTATATTCCTTCAGTGCATGGCTGTATTTGCAAACAGTGTATCCTAAAAGCAAAAGTTAAGTATACAACTCTTATCTACCACATATGATGCCAAGTAATCTCTACTTCATGTATATTCCATTGTTGAGAAACCACAATAAAATCTTCTATGATAAAAAAAATAAATGGTGCAGTAACTGTAACATATAGAATAATAGATGGGGAAGTGTATGTTATGAGAACTTAATGGTCGCCCAAGGTGTGGGATGCTACATAATCCCCAAGTGCGAAGCCCGAGGGGATTATTAAAGCATCACATACCGAGGGCGACCATTACACTCGAGTAGGACACTTCCCCATCTTTTATTTTCTATAATTGCTGGTCAGCAATTTTTTTTGCCAAAGTGCATTTGGTATTGCTGTGTCTCACTCATGTGTCTGTCTCACACACACACACACACACACACACACACACACACACGCACACGCACACGCACACACACACACACGCACACACACACACACTCTGTCTTTGTCTCCTTTGTTTTTATTTTGTAAAGCTTTTTTTATTAGATTTAATATGCTTTATTAAGATTTTAGAATGATTATACATCCATACAATGCACAATACAGGAGCTTGTCTTAACAGAATCAGGCATATACAAAGTTAGAGCTCCTAGAAAACTTATTGATGCTATACTTAACATGATACAGAAAAAGTCTATTATAAGCACCAAGTAACAGCAAATAATAAACAAACACACCTCCCTCCCACCCACCCATAAGAGGCCCCCACCCTGCACCACCAGAGGAGACAAATTCACCATACATTGTAAAAGGAAAACAAACACAAGAGACCTAGGAAGCATAAACATTTACTGTTTATCGGTACCAAGGTTTGGACAGACCTACTAAGGGATTATTAATCTCTATTAACTTATACCTTTAGAGAGTCAATAAAGTATATAGGGGTGCCCATATTTCTTGGTATACACTATTATGGTTTGAAATGCTAGCTAAGAGTTGTTCAGCTTGCAAGGTGAAAACAATTTCATGGAGCCATTCAGTACAGGTTGGAATGTGTGGGTCCAGCCAGTGACGCATCGTGAGATCAGGGTCATATGTTTACGCTGATTGCCAATAAAACTATCACCAGAATCCCCCAGGAGACATATCTCCAGCCAGAAAGCATCAGTTAAACTAAGTAAGGGATCTAGTCTTGATTGGATAGCTACCCAAAATGGAGAAACCTTTTCACACGCTCATAAAATATGAAGTAGTATGCCTGGCTGTTTCCCACATCTGGTACAAAGCTTAGACAGAAGCTTGCCCATTTTACAGAGCTTCACAGGAGTGTAATAAAGGTCACGTAACACTTGGAATTGGAGTAAGTGGTAATGGTTCCATTTGACATCTTTGTACAGATGAACCCAAATCTGCGACCACTGGCGGATGATGGGAGATGAAAGGGGCAGGATCCAATCCCAAGTATAATGTGGTTGGCCATCTAACTCCCCAACCAGAGTACATAAATAATGGTAGAAAAAAGAGATGAAGTGAGTGAAGGGGACGGTCGAGACCATAGCAAGATTAGGGCCAGCCACGTATTGATCCCAGGGGCCCGTGCCAAAGTGTTGAAGGAATAAATGTGAGAGCTGAATGTATTTAAAACAGTGGGAGAGAGGTACACCAAATTTGAGCCTTACTTTTTGAAAAGTCAGTAATTTATGATCCTTAATCAGATCAGCTACAGTTTTATCCACACCATGTGGCCAAAAAGATGAAGTAAGTATTTGACCTCCAATCTTGAAATTTGGATTTCCCAGAATGGGCTGTGAGACATCCTTAACCAGTGTGGTATGGGTGGATGCACATAATTGTGAGTACGTACAGAGGGTTGCCATAAGTGGGGTGTCTCTTAGCTGCTGGGGGACCTTACTGAGGGGAAGATAAGGTAAAGCACGGATTTCCATGCCACATTGGACACAAAGAGTTTTTTCTATCTGTAGCCGTAATGGAGAGTACGCATCTGGGTGGGAATTGTTTACGGACCTTAGCCAATATGAGAGGATGGAGCAACTAATCGAGAGATAGCATAAATATATATATTAGGAACCTGAAGTCCCCCCTATTTTTGGTACGCTGTAGTTTAAAAAGAGCTCTACGAGGAGGCTTCCCCTGCCATATGAACTTGGAGATAATACCATGAGCTTGATTAAACCATGATTTCAGTAAGGGGTGATTCTGCATCTGTAATGGGTATAAAAGACGGGGTAGCACATTCATTTTTATGATGCTTATCTGACCCCAAAGCGAAATGAGAAGTAGAGCCCAATGATTTAGATCAGTTTTAATTTTTGTTTGAGTCTGGTCTAAATTATATTGTTACATTTTAGACACTGACTGGGATAAGTAAATGCCTAAGTATTTAATTTTGTCTCTAGTCCAATTAAACCCTAAATGTTGGATGTCTGACTGTAACACCCAGGTGTTGAGAGGCATAACTTCTGTTTTAGACAAATTCAGCTTGTAGTTAGACAATTGACCAAAGTCTTTAATAATATCCAGGGTAATGGGTAAAGAAGTAGATGGGTGGGTAATATGCAATAGAATATCATGGGCATAGACAG
The DNA here is from genome assembly GCA_016271365.2 of Neoceratodus forsteri. Lineage (NCBI taxonomy): Eukaryota > Metazoa > Chordata > Ceratodontiformes > Ceratodontidae > Neoceratodus > Neoceratodus forsteri. Next base: position 795,826,259 of record CM057459.1, on the reverse strand, counting down.
AGAGCTTGTACTGATGTGAACCAATAGGGATACCAGAAACTAAGGGGGAGTTGTTCATTTTTCTTATGAGGGTTTCCAAAAATAAATTAAACAGGAAAGGGTAAAGGGGCATCCTTGTTTAGTGCCTTGCTGCACAGTGAATGCTGGGGACAAGACCCCATTACATAGTATAAGTGCTGTGGGATGATTATAGAGGACTCTAATCCAATTAATAAATTGAGCAGGGATATGATATTTGGAAAGTAAGCTAAATAAGTAATCCCATGATACTCTGTCAAAAGCTTTCTCTGTGTCTAGTGACACCAACACCGATGGAATATGGGAGTCCCTAGAAGCAGAGATTAGATAAGAAAGCTTCCTCAAGTGGTCTTCTGAGAGCCGTCCAGCTATAACGCCTACCTGTTCCGGACTTAGGAGAGTGTGCCAGACCTGTGCTAGCCTCTTAGCTAGGACCTTTGCAAGTATTTTAAGGTCGACATTGATGAGAGAAATTGGCCGGTAATTCAACACCATTAAAAGGTCTCTGCCGGGTTTGGGAAGAACTACTGTAGTGGCTTCTGTCAATGTAAAATCTGAGAGGCCTCGGCTATATATGTAGTTATAAGTATCCAGAAGAGTCTGTCCTACCTGAGATTTGAAGGCTTTGTAGAAATTGGAGGTATAACCGTCTGGACCCGGTGCCTTGTCCGGCGGTAATGCGTCAATAGCTGATGTAACTTCCTTTAGTGTCAAGGCGGCTTCTAGAAAGGCTATCTGTTGTTGTTCCAGTTGCAGGAGATTTACATCTTGCAAAAAGAGATCAAGGGCATTAATGTTGAATGCTAGAGAGGGTCGGGAGTATAGTGATTGGTAGTATTCTTGGAAACATAGGACTATCTCCAGTGGGGAGGTACTTAAACTGCCAGAAGGGTTATGGAGAGAGGTTACAATTCTATCTGCAACCTGAGCTCTTAATCATAAGGCCAATAGTTTACCAGCTTTGTCAGCTTGATCAAATAAGTAACTTCTGATCTAAAAATAAGTTCAGCTTTATCACAGATGAGAATATTGTACTGAGAGCGGAGAGTTTCTAATCTTTCTAATTCAGAAGGAGTGGGTTGGAGAGGGAGGGACTGCTCCAGCATCCTAATTTGTTGCAGTAGGGATAATGATTCTCAGGAGATAGTGTTTTTCCAGATGGAGACAAGGCGGATAATTTCCGCTCTCAGAGAGCATTTTAGGATCCCCCAGAGGAGATTGAGCTTTGTCATAGTAGGGAAGTTGAGCTCGAGGAAATTAGATATGAAAATTTGAAGGTGGGTAACTAGAGATGTGGATTTTAGTAGTTGAGCACTGAACCTCCAAACCTTATCTCGCTCCGTGGAGGAAGAGAGGTTCCAATGCAGTAATGTTGAATGATGATCATAGATCACCTTAGACAGATAATTACATGTCAGAACTGTGGAAAGGTGCTCAATTCCTAGCAAGAAGTAGTCTATCCTAGAAAATGAATTTCGGGGAAGTGAATGGAAAGAGTATTCCTTTGGAGTGGGAAAGAGCACCCTCCAGGGGTCTATGAGGCCCAGTGAGTCCATCAGATCCCTACGAGCCAGCTGTGCTGGTGTTAGAGGGTGGCAACTCAGTCCAAATCTATCTAACCCACTACAAAAAACTAAATTCCAGTCGCCCCCAAGCAGAATGGGAAGAGCGGACCATGGAGACAGATGTGACATGAGGCTAGTGAAAAATTGTGGGTCATCATTAGTGGAGCTGTAAATTGATCCCAGCACTAACTCTGAGTGACCTAATAAGGCCCATAGAAGTACATACCTCCCTTGAGCATCCACTATTGAGTGCAGCAACCTGAAGGGCACCCTCCAGGCTATCAACATAGCCACTCCCCGTTTGTGGGTGTCTAGTCCCACACCTAGTGCCGGTTCTACTCAGACTCTCCTAAAGCAAAGAATCTGGGAGGTGGGCAAATGGGTTTCCTGGAGGAAGGCAACATCCACGTTGAGTTTATTAAGATGTAATAATATCTTAGACTTCTTGGTAGGGAATTGAGCACCCTTAACATTCCATGAACAAAATCCTAAGCTTAATGTCATCACAGAATTAAATATCTACAGTATTCAGTAAAAAAAAAACGAAAAGAAAAAAACTTATTTCAGAATCATTCCAAGCCCCAACCAAAAAGGAAGTCAGCCAACTGTTGGTGCACCCCTTATTCCCTCCTCCCACCAGAACATAATATGTAAACTGAGAAACTGCAGGACATATGCAGCCTGTAACCCTATAACTTATGACAGTAAAAATATCTACAGTCCAACACGATACCCACATCCCAAACCACGCCCAAACCCTGTCCCCAGCAAAAACAGGTGAGTTCAAGCTACCCAAGCTCTGTGTAATTAACCACAATGCATATCTTAAATCATAATCCCCTGTGACCCCCCTTAAGTAGACCCTTTCCCACATATTAATATAGCATTCATAAGGAAAATACCTGCCCAAGGATATCAGTTACAAATCCAGTATGGGGGGAAACCAGGAAGCTTTCTTTGGTCCCTCAATGTATAACACATAAATTAAAAGAAGACCCATACACAAAGTTGCAGGCAATCCCCCAATCTGGTTCGCAACACACCACTTGCGAAGCAGAGTAACCACCTACCTCCCCCTCACCCCTGCCCAATATTAACTTGTACTAAGCATTGAGTAGGAACAACAAAGTAAGAAAAAAAAAAGAAAAAGAAGGGAGCCAGCACAACAGGAAGGCTCCACTCCTAGCTACAAAACTCTAAGCATAAACACAGTTTTATAATTCAAACCTGAACATATGTATGTAATCAGTCCAGAAACCATGAACCCTGGGGTCAATTTGTGGAGAAATGATCGTGGAGAAGAAAAGGACCGGTTGTCTTCCAAGATACTGCTGGTGCGCTGCCGATCTGAGTCCCATACCAAACTGTGAGGAAAGAGGACAGTCTGCAGAGAGTTCGGCTCAGAAGGATGGTAAAGAAAAAGTGAAAACTGTTCAGTCCGCTATTAACGTCTATGATTTATGACAGACTGTTCAAAAAGAGCCAGGAGAAAGTCCAGCATGAGAACAGGATTGAGATGTTGCTTTAGCTAGTTGTTAATAGATTGGAGCACCCTCTAGTGGCGTATGAGAAGAAGACATCACTCATGGAGATGATAGTGTGCACATTCACACTGTGAAAATTTACTGAGCTCCAGATCCCCTTTAATATGACTCAACGATCATTGAATAGTTCTGGAAATGCGGTTTTCACAGCTAAGGAAGCCTGCTCTGCAGAATCATAATTGTGCCAAATGCCTCTGTAGTGGAATGATGCACAAGCCGGGTAAGCAACCTTGAATTTTATCCCAGCTGCAAGGAATTTGGACACCAGGGGTTGGTAGGCTGCGTGCTTCTGCCTAGTGGTGATGGGTAAGTCCTGGGCAAATCGAAGCTTGTGGCCTTCCCAAAGAATGTCCTGGAGTTCATGCGTTTTGCCAAGTACGTGGAGTTTATCCAGATAATTGAGAAATTTCAATATTAATCACCTAGGAGGAGTGTCTCCAGATGGTTTAGGCCTTAGGGATCTGTGGGCCCTCTCTATAATGTAGGTGATATTGTTAGGGGAGGGCCCAGCGATTTTAACTAGTAACTTGTGGGTGAATAAAATTGGGGAAGCTCCTTCAACATCTTCTGGAAGACCGAATATAACAATATTATTGCGACGACTTCGGCCTTCCAGATCTTCAAGCTTATTTTCCACTTTTTGAAGTTTCTGCCTTAGCACCAAAATATCAGGGTCCACCCTGTCACACCATCCCTCCAGCGAGTGGTTCTGGCAGCCACATCAGAAATCGCCTTTGTGGCTTCCCCAAGGTCAGTGACTTTAACTCCAAGGTCAGATCCTGAAGAGCTGTTTTAGATGGCTGGAGCTCCTTGAGAAACTTCTGTTCCATGAGAGGAACAGGCTGTAGAGAAGTGGCTGAAGGTTTTTGGGAGCTAGCAGAGGGTCCTTTGGACCGTTTTGTATTTTTCTCCGGTGTTTGTGGAGGCGTGTGGTACGGCGGGTTCTGGCACATTTCTGCCTCCATGCTTGTGCAGCAACAGTACAGCTCTGTATAGTGTTCCTTTCTCCTCCAATACTGTTTTCAGGGTGCAGGCACCATTATCAAACTGTAGCTAGCAGCAGAAATTGTTTTTCCGTGCAATATAGTAGAAAATTAGGCAGGTTAGCGGGAGTGTGTCTGTGGAGCTGCTACTCCGAGCTGGTCATCACGTGACTCCTCCTTGTAAAGCTTTTTTATTTAATCTGGCATTTACTTTTTCATTTGCAGACTTGTAGAGCTGGACATTTGGATCGCAATAACAATCAGGGTTATCTCAGGCACCTTGGCCTCACAGCCGTTCCCGGTTCCTGCTGGTAGTTGTTGTCTGCTGTGGGTTCCGAATGGCAGGATCAACCAGATAGATTTTGTTTTGTTTGTAGATGTTGAGCTGGTAGAAAAAGGAAAAAACAATGATGACTCTCGGTCTGACGGCTCCTCAGTATGCGGAATAAGGAGCCACCATGTTTTGAAACTGTTTACCCCGCCCAGCAGTAAAGCAACAGCCAATCAGGGAGCAGATGTTTTTTGAGTGACTCAGCATGTGCTCACCATTATAAGCTGTGTGTTATAATGGCAAATTATAACTTCACCAGCCTATGTAAAAAATTGCTGACCAGTTATAAAATAATTATGACCAGAGACTAAAGTATCTGATTATATATACTCTGAAGGTAACTAGGGATATGGTATGATATGGTAGGGACTTTCAAATACCACAGAGGTATAAAGAAGGTTTAAGAAGGAAACATACTCAGATAAAAAGGTGTCCAAGAACAAAGGGTCATGATATGAAGCTGGGGGGAGGGCAGAACTAGGTAAAATGTGCGAAAGTCCTTCTCTAGGGCAGTGAATACATTGAACATCCTCAAAGCAGAGGTGGTTGGGTATGAAATGACACCGGCATTCACAAATGTATAAGATATGCATAATGGAACATTGATGCAGTGGAAGTGGTGATAAAGCTGGCAAATAAGCAGGGTCTGTTGCATTACAGGAGATAGGGAAATCTGCCTGTCTAGGTGGGGAAAGACATCCTTATCTGCCAAGAACTGATATACAGTGTATAGCAGAGCATTGCTCTGCACAGAATTACATCCATTTCAAAATGTTGTTGTAACATGGCATTAATCCCACAGCACAAATCTGCAGCACTGATAGGAGGAACAGCGTCACAGGACCCCAGCCGGAGCGGGCATTAACCTATGTTATATGCCGTGCCCGCTGAGGCAGTACCGCGAGCAGCCAGACCCCCAGCTTAACAGCACTGGGTCCTGTGGCCGAGCGAGCTGAGCAGCGAGAGGAGTGCCAGCCCCACTAGGCATTGGAGCGTGGAAATGGGCAAGGGGGACCAGAACCCATGGTGGACATCCGCGAGAAGCAGCATCTCGCCAGTATGAGAGCGCAGGGCAGACCCAGGAGCAGCAGGGACAGCCCAGCTGGAGCAGTGCAGCAGTGGAGCAGTGTGCGGGAGGCAGCAGGAAGTGAAGCCCCCCCGGCATGCACAGCGTGAGTGGAATCCTCCTCGCGGTACTTGAACCCTTCACTGGAGACCTCCCGTGGCGGGTATGACGAGAATACCTGCACCGAAGTGGACAGAACTGGGACAGTGATGTTGGCCGCAGCCAGCCGCGTGGCTCCAGGGACAATAGCTAATGACCGCATCTGTACATATTTAATGCTATACACCGTAGTGTGACAGTGAAGTAAAGCGTCACAACTCTCACAGCGCCTCCGTGTGTCATTGTCCATCTCACAGACTGGGCCCCCTCCAGATGCCTCCACTGACCTGCAGACCATGTTACAAGCACATTAAGCCACTCCGTCGGTGGCATCTAATGTGATTGATGCATGGGGGAATGGGTGGTGGCCCTCAGCCGCGCCACGGCCCCCCCCCATGCATCAATCCAGCATTAGATGCCACCTTCATCGTGGCTTAATGCTTACTTGTACCACACTTCAAAGGTCGTGGAATATGACTGTAGCCTTCTGTGGTACAACAACATTCTGGAACCTCTAGAGACTGCACATGACAGTTTTGTACTGAAAGCCAAAGAACTGTTGTGTGTACATTTCACATAACTGTGATATTGCACATTTCACATAACTGTAACATGATGTTATGTTACAGGACATTGATACCTTGCCTGTATTTATGTATTTGTATATCTTGTATATTGCCCACCTTATTTGTTGTACTTTGCACTGTGTGCTTGTATTATTATTTGTCCACCTCTGTATGTTGCCTGACTGCACTGGATTCTGTACTTGTTTATGTATGATTCAGTGCTGTTGTTCACTGTATTTTACCATTGATTGTGCCAGTCTCTGGCCCAGGCCGTGCCTGAAAAAAGTCCCTGGACCAGTGCATCAACCCAGCTAACAAATGAAGCAATAAGTAATAGAATACACTGTAAAAATTCAGGATGAACAATTTTATTCACAACCACTGTATTATGCCACCTCATGATTCTGATTGCCATGGATCTCTCGGGCTAGTGCGGATGCACAGACCTTAGTTGCCATCTTGAACGTGGCACACTTTTCTGTAGTGAGCATCCATCTTCATGCAGAATTTCATCACAGGAACTGGGTTAGGAACTGGTTGGGGGATAGAAAGCAGAGGGGGGTGGTGGTTAATGATATCCAGTCCAAGGAAAGGGAAGCGACCAGTGGGGAACCTCAGCGATCAGTCCTGGGACCGGTCTTTTTACTGTCTTCATTAGTGACACTGCAGAAGGGCTGGAAGGAAAGATTTGCCTCTTGCCAGATAACACCAAGATCTGCAACAGGATAGACACTCCAGAAGGGGTGGACAAAATGAGAAGGTACCTAGAAAAGCTGGAAAAATGGTCCAAAGTGTGGCAACTGAGATGCAATATGAATAGTGCAAGGTCATGCACTTGGGGTGCAAAAACCCTGAAGAGAGCTACAGGATGGGAGGGGATTGCTGGTGGTCACTAGGGAAGAATGAGACTTGGGGATTATCATCTTGGATGATCTAACATTGTCCAAACAATGTACAAAGGCTATAGGGAGAGTCAGAGGCATGCTGGGGTGCACTGAGGGGTATCACAAGCAGGAGAAGGGAGGTGGTGATACCACTGTACAAAACGCTGGTGAGGCCTCATCTAGAATACTGTGTGCAGTTCTGGAGCTGCATCTTTGTAAAGATGTAGACAGGGTGATGCAGTTCAGTGAAGGGCAACTAAGATGGTGCAGGGCTTGCACCACAAGACATATGAGGAGAGACTGAGGGACCTCAATATGTATTCGCTAGAGGAGTAAAGGCAAAGTGGAGATATGACAGAGACCTTCAAGTATCTTAAAGGCATAAATAAGGTGCAAGTGGGTGACATCTTTCAGTATAGAATGAGTACAAGAACAAGGGGGCACAATATGAGACTGGAGGGGGGCAGGATAAGGGGAAACATGAGGAAGTTCTTCTGCATTGAAAGAGTGTTGGATACATGGAATGGCCTGCTCCAACAGGTTATGGGAGCAAGCACAGTAGAGGGATTCAAGCATGCTTGGCTAGACATAAAGGAACCCTTGATGTGGGAAGAAGCGGCTAAGCTGATGCCCAAATAGGGTCACCAGTCACTGTTACAGGTAAGGAAAAAGGGCAGACTAGATGGGGCTAGTGGTCCTTATCTGCCATCAATTTTCTATGTTTCTAACTTTTCCTCATGAGCTCCTTGCTCTCTGCGAGCAGTGTGAATGGCTTTATGCTGCCGTGTTGGCTCTGACCAGAGTTTGTTTCTTAAGGTTCATGCTTGGCAGGGTATGGAGGAGAAAAAGATGGTGACCAGCAGAGGTAGAGGGAGGGCTCTGGTGGTCACCCCCTATGGGTGGGGATTGCAAGTGAATCCAGTACCAAACAACCATTGCCCAACTCCAAATGTGCACATGCTTCTATTTGCTGTGCTGTTGCTGGGCATAGACAGCACAGCAGTTAAAATTATCAAATTGATAACAAGAGTTGTAATAGTGAAATTGTTATGATTGGGAAATAAAGAGGTTCATGCATAACACTGTTGTTTTTTAGGATTGTGACCCTAAATTGTCAAGATAGTTTTTATTAGCCCAGCACATGAGCATAACAGGAGTAATTTATCAAATGCCACTAAGGATGTGATTTTGTTGAACAACCACAAAACCAGGTTTTGGAGGAGGATTTGAAAATGACACCTACCATGTTCATGAGATGGGGTAAAAAAGGATACAGTATGTTGAAAATTGTGGGTTGAAAAAGTAAAACAAGGAGTGACATTCACTGAGGCAACGCATGTGAGATTGACTGTTCTTAACAGACTGCTCAAGCTAATCAGTCTTTTTTCAAGCAGAATTTAGTGTCCTGATCACAGTGATGCTTTGTGGAGGAGTTCTCATACAGAATCAATATAATATAGTCTGGATCTGGTGCTGTATTTATTTAGTAGGCCTAGATTAAAACAGTTTTAGCTGGCCTGGTGGTGCAGAGGCCTGAGGCGCTTGGTGTCTTACCTCGCCCTTGATAGCAATCCAAGTTCAGAAATGAGCTCAGGCTGCAGGGGGTCAGCTGGAGGAAGAAGGATCGAATGTCCCAATGGATGCTGTCCTTCTCCAGGGAGGACAGCCAGCTCCACAGCTCTACTGCCACCTGGGACCAGGTGGCAGTGCAGCAAGAGAGGTTAGCAAGAAGGGGGATGTCAGAAGGCACCGCACATCACGCGCTTGTAAGGGGTCATGTGTGATGTACCCTTGATACTGACATCCCATGGGACTTGGGGAGAGTTTTCTTCTTTTTGTGTCCCCATCGGCAAGATGAAGCCATCCGGTCATAGGTCCCACACCTGGATACTCAGGCATGGCCCCTCCCCAACCGGATCTTGTCTGCAACACAAGGTAAGAGGAGCCTCCGTTGCCACAACCAGAGGGGGAAACCTGTAGGGGAACAAGGAAGAGACCCACAAATGTCCTGGGGGACACCAGAGTGATGGGGTGGTGGGGACCAGGGACCAGCAGATGGGGAAAAGTGACGCGTGAAAGGGGGAAAACTGTTTTTGACAGTTTGTTTACACCAGTGTCTGGTCCTCACCAGACACTGAGCTCTCAAGAGCAGGGGTCTTAACAGTTTCAGTCATGCTATCAACAAGAAGAACTAACAGACTAAGATAACAGGGTATTTTTTTAATTTATAATAATAATATTGTATTTGAACTCCTCCACAAAGCATCATAGTGATCCGGGCATTAACTTTCGCTGGGGAAAACAATGATCAGCCAGAGCAGTCTGTTAAGAACAACTGATCTCAGTCAGGCTGCCACACTGAACGTCATTCCTTGTCTGACCTCAGTGGCAGTCTCAAACAGAGCAGGCAGAGCTGAAAATGAAAATGCAGAGATCAGTACAGATGGAGTCAAATGATGTTTACATACCTATGTAAAGAGTAAAAAGATGACAGTAGGCTTATAAATTTGAGAACATATGAACATTTGTTTAATTAACAATAACATGTAATGAATGAAAACTGTGCACAATCAATTGAAAGTATTGCCATTGATCTAGCATTGTATTTTGTTTTGCAGAATAACAGTGTATAATTGGAACTGATATTTGGTCCTACATATTTCTTATATTTAGGTGTACTCGAGTGCATGCCATTGTTTTGGAAGGTAAATGCAGGGACAATGCCAACATGTTGGGGATAGAAGAGAGTTGGAGGGGAGGGATAGAAAGCAAACAAAGGAGAGGAGGTAATGTAAATGATGATGAATGGTAGGGTTTTGGAAGAGTATACTGTAAAACTGTTTATTTTCACGCAAAGCAATTTTAGTGCAAACCCAAATGCAACCATAAATACTTAGATTTAGCGCTAAGTCATTAGTGCCACATTTACTATAATGGAAACAGGGCTAACAGAGCTAATTAGCACACATTTCTTTTAGCGCCAATTAGTGCTTCAGCGAATATAGTGAAAATTATTTGACAGTGAAAATTTCAAGTTTTACAGCAGATCAGGAAGAAGAAGAGAAAGCAAGTGATGCAAAGCTGCAAAGATATTTCGAGAATCCAGGATGTTGGGGGTCAGAGACGGGGTAGAAAAGAAGGTGAAAGCAAGTGCTGAGATTGGTTAATGTATAGTGATAGCAGTATTTTAGGGCTGCAGGTAGAGATGGAGGGGGGGGAAGAGAAAGAGAAGGAGTGGAACATAGAGGGTAACGTGAAGTAGTGTTGAAAGCAGTAGGATGGGGCAGAGATGGTAGGAGAGAGAAGAAGTGGTATAGAGGAGGACTGCAAAAGATGGGAAATTGCAGAAGGTGTGGGGGGGGGAATCGGGGAGGGGTGAAGAGAGCAACAGCCAGACAGCATATGATGTATACCAAGAATGGCAGCATGTTGGGGGTTTGAGAGATGGGGAAGAGGGAAAAGACTGGGGAGTGGGGAGATAGGCAGTGCCACAGAGTGGCTAGAGTACAGTATATGGAAAATGGCAGTGATTTTGGGGGACAGCACAGACTGGTGGGGGGAAGGACAGAGATCAAGCAGTGAAGAGCAGATAATGGGAACCCTCCTCATGAACACGCTCTGCATACATTTTTGGAGCATTGGTATGATGAAAAAATAAAAACAAAGTAAAAATGCAATTTGAGAGAATTCCAGTAGCATTAGTACAGTCAAGAGCTCAGTGAAAATGTGTATGGTGGTGGTGCACAAGATAGGTAAAAAGCAAAATGATGCACTTCAATGGCCATGAAACTGGTATAGCTATTATTTTTAAAATAATCAGACTGTATGAGTGGTATGCAATGGAATTATTAATAAAACTGTGTAATGGTATTATTAGTAAAACTGCATACTTACAAGATTCTGTATGCTCACATACAGGACGTGTGAAGGAAAGTAGAAATGGTGGTAGCTGTATGGTGATTATGTTCAATAACAAACATGGTCAGAATGAAATTAGTTGCATTGGGACCAAATCATTGAAATAATGCAAAGTTTATGAAACGGCATACCGGTGTTGTGTTGTAAATGTTTTCTGGACCACTTTTATGCACTTGCAAGACAAACTTTGCTACAAAGAAGCATTAGGGAAGCAATCGAAATACATGCACTTTTTATTGATTTTTTTCTTTGTTTCTCGACATTTATAGAGGAAGGGTTTGGGTTATAGGTAGAGTAATGAGCAAGATCAATTTAACTTTTATAGTAGGATAAAAGATGTGTAGGCTATCAACATTGTTCCATAAACAGAAAAAGAACTGTTACATAGAATAAATAAAGACAGTTTGTAATGGAAACATGAACATACATATAACTCTTAAAACTGAAGGTGGACAAAGCAATGGGGCCTGATGGGATTCATCCCAGAATTCTAAAAGAACTAAGGGTAGAACTAGTGACACCACTGACTACCCTTTTTAACAAATCATGGGAGGATGGGATGGTACCCGAGGACTGGAGGAGGGCAGATGTGATTCCCCTTCACAAAAGTGGGAGCAAGGCAGAAGCAGAAAACTACAGACCTGTTAGTTTAACCTCAGTGATAGGAAAAATGATGGAATCACTTCTGAAGGAAAGAACTGTCGAGTATCTAGAGGCCAGAGGGCACAGGAACCCTCAGGCAGCATGGATTCACAGCTGGAAGGTCATGCCAGACAAATCTGATAGATTTCTTTGACTGGGTGACCAAAGTAGTAGATCAGGAGGGGCTGTGGACATGGCCTACCTAGACTTTAGCAAGGCATTTGACACAGTCCCACACAAAAGATTAATATACAAGTTAGCCAGCCTGGGAGTGGGTCCCAAGATGACAGCCTGGGTAAAAGAATTGGCTGGAGAATAGGACACAGAGTAATAGTAAATAGAGTCCACTCAGAAGAAGGGGTTACTAGTGGGGTACGCAGGGTTCAGTATAGGACTAGTCCTCTTCAATGTCTTTATAAGCGACATTGCAGAGGGACTGGAAGGAAAAGTATGTCTCTTTGCAGATGACACAAAGATCTGCAACAGAGTTGATGCACAAGGTGGGGTGGAAAGGATGAGAAGGGACTTGGGAAGGTTAGAGGAATGGTCAAATGTATGGCAGCTTAGATTCAATGCTAAGAAGTGCAAGGTAATGCACCTGGGAAACAAAAACCCAGGGGAAGAGTACACAATGGGGGTGAGATACTAACAACAACAAAAATGGAAAGGGACCTGGGGTAGTCATATCAGATGACCTAAAGGTGGGCAAGCAATGTGAGAGGCAGCAAGGAGGGCTGGGAGATACTGGGATGCATGGGAGGCACCACCAGTAGAAAACAGGAAGTTATTATCCCTCTGTACAGACAGCTGGTGAGACCCCATCTGGAGTACTGTGTGCAGTTCTAGAGACCCAATCGCAAGACATAGACAGGATGGAAGCTGTACAGAGGAGGGCAACTAAAATGGTGCAGGGTCTGCACGGAAGACATATGAAGAGGCAAAAGGAGCTTAATATGTATAGCCTCGAGGAAAGGAGGGAGAGGGACATGATAGAAACGTTCAAGTACCTCAAGGGAATCAACAAAGTCCAAGAGGTAGCATCTTTCAAAAAGTGTGCAAGAACAGGAGGGCACAATTTGAAGATAGAGGCGGCTCAGAGGTAATTTAAGGAAGTATTTTTTCACAGAGAGGGTTGTGGATGCATGGAACAGCCTTCCGGAGGAGGTTGTGGAGTCAAAATCAGTGGTGGAATTCAAGCATGCATGGGACAGTCATAAGGCCATTCTAGGGAGTGGGGGTAGGAAGAAGTAGGCTGCTGGTTAACTAGGATCTGCAGCTTATCCAGTAGGTAGGGAAATGGGCAGACTGGGTGGGCCAAGCGGTCCTTATCTGCCATCAAATTCTATGTTTCTATATTTCTATAACATATGAAGAAGCCAGCAGTAGAAGGCCATGTGGTCATCTAGTCTGCTTGTATTGCAGGGTCCACAGCTTGAGCTAATGTCCCTGCCATCCCTCTACACTCCTCCCATCCTCCCTACCCATGATCCTTACCTTCCCCTATGCCTATCCCAGCCTCTCTTAAAGCTGCCCACTGTCTTCAACGAGAGCACCTCTTCTGGCAGTGCATTCCAAGTTTCCACCACCCTCTCTGTGAAGAAGTGCTTCCTGACCTCCCTCCTAAGCCTCCCACCTTCCAGCTTAAGACTGTGCCCCCTCATGTTATGGTTGCCTCTCAGCTTAAAGAGACTCTCCTTATCAACCTTATTTATTCCTTTCAAGTACTTGAAGGTCCAAATCATGCCCCCCCCGTCTTCCAGGGAGTACACGTTCAGTGCCCTCAACCTCTCCTCATATGCCTTATCCTGCTGACCTGCTAACATCTTTGTAGCCTTCCTCTGGACCTTCTCCAGCAGGTTAATGTCCTTTTTGAGGTATGGGCACCAGTACTGAACTCCATACTCTAGTTGCAGCCTTACCAATGACCTGTACAAGGGCAGTATAACCTCCTTTCTCCTACTACTGATCCCCTTAGATATGCATCCTAGCATCTTGTTTGCCTTTGCTGCTGCTTTCTTGCACTGCGTGGAGTGCTTCAGGTCACTAGTGATCATCATTCCCAGGTCTATGCACTAAATGAAAACAAAGTAATTGGGGCAACATGAGAAATGAACACAGAAATAAAAGGAGGTGTTCCTAAAAATAGCAAGTATGTGGCAGCACTGTATTGATTGTAAGCAGTAGAAATCAAATCAAATCAAGCTTTATTTTTATAGCACCTTTCAGAACCAAGGTGCTGTACATAAAATTGGATACAGACAAATATAAATATGAGTTAAAACAGAAACAATAAAAACGAATTAACCATAATTAGGGCAGGCTAGAGTAAATAGATAGGTTTTTAGCTCAATTTTAAACCTGTCGACGGTCAGGCATTCTCTTAACCGATGAGGTAGAGAATTCCACAGGGTTGGAGCTGAAAAAGAAAAAACACGGGCACCAGATGTCTTCAATTGCACCCAGGGAATCTCTAGCAATCCCTCGTCGGCGGATTGGAGAGGATGGAGGAGGCAGTAGGGTACCAGGAGGTCTTGCAGGTAACCGGGTCCCTGATCATGTAGGGCTTTAAAGGTTAGCAAGCCAACCTTAAAGGTGATCCGCCATTGAACAGGCAGCCAGTGCAGCTCGTGGAGCGCAGGCGTAATATGACTGGACCTAGCAGTGCCAGTCAAAAGTCTGGCTGCCGCGGTCCGCACCAGGTGAATTTCAACCCCTGGTAGCCCTAGGTAGAGGGAATTGCAGTAAACAAGGTGGGTAGTGACAAAAGCATGGACCAATGTTGGAAGATCATCAGGAGGAACCAAGTGTTTCACCCGGGCGATACTCCTCAGATGGTAAAAAGAGGATTTGACGACAGCCGACACCTGGGATTTTAGTGTCAGACCATCATCAAAAATAACGCCCAGGTTATGCACCTGGTCTGAGGTAGTGAGCGGTATGCCATCAAGCAATAAACCTGATGGCTGTCCAGCCCCCAAACCTGCCCCCGGGCGACCAGGGTCCACTACCAACACTTCAGTCTTATCTGGATTCAGTTTCAGCCAGCTGGTAGTCATCCAAGTTCTGATCTCGGTAAGGCAATTATTTAGCATGGATAGTGCATCATTCTGTCTGGGTAGAAAGGACATATACAGCTAAGTATCATCTGCATAGCAGTGAAAACTCAGACTGTATCGCCTGATGACATCTTCCAATGGCAGCATGTACACTGCAAACAGCACGGGGGCCAAAATGGAGCCGTGCAGCAACCCGCATGGCAGGGAGTGAGCATCAGAGGAATAAATTCCGGTGGCAACTCTCTGAGTCCTGCCCACGAGGAATGAATTAAACAATTTGAGGACTGTACCAGACAGCCCACAAAGACACCGCAGGCACTCCAACAGCACACCATGGTCTACAGTGTCAAATGCAGCACAGCGATCAAGAAGGACCAGAATGGTACGTGCCTTTCAATCTCTTGCCATTAGAAGGTCAATTAATACCAAAACAAGTGCAGTCTCCATGCTGTGCTTCTTCCTAAAACCAGACTGGAGAGTATCATAGACATTGTGAGTTGTAAGGTGATCAGCCAGTTGCAGCGCAACCACCTTTTCAATAACCTTGCCAACAAATGGCAGGTTAGAGATAGGCTGGTAGTTAGCTAGACAATCTGGATCCAAGGAGGATTTCTTAAGGAGTGGTTGAATGACCGCCTCCTTGAGGGGGTCTGGAAAGACCCCCTCTCCAAGGACTTCCAGACAATTTCAGCAAGGATCAGGTAGATAACATCTACACATCCCACTAAAAGGGGTGTAGGGCCCGGATCCAAACTACAACTGGTTGGGTGCAGTGTTTGGACGATCTTCATAATGTCCGTGAATTCCAGCCAGCAGAAATCTGCCCAGACAGACCGAGTGCATGCCACTTCCTGCCGGTCACTACAATTCCTCATAGGGGAGGTCGGGCCGATGCCAGACCTGATGCTGGCAACCTTATCTGTGAAGAATTGAGCGAACTCCTCACATTTCAGCTGAGAAAAGGTTTCTTTGGGCTGAAGACAGATTGGATTGCACAATCTGTCAACAGTCTGGAAAAGCTGAGCCGGTTGATTCTGTGCAGCAAAAATCTTCCTGGACTGAAAGTCTGCCTTCTTACAGGTGATTTCTGATTGATAGCCATCATAATGTGTCATCAACCTAAGCCTGTCAACATCGAGGCTGGACTTCCGCCAGGCTCTCTCCATCCTTCGGCTAACTCACCTCAACTCCTTCAAGGAACAATCAAACCAAGGGCTCCTTGGACAAAGGGTGAGAGGCCGAACACGAACAGGAGCAATCTTGTCCAGGGCATCTCCCACAGTCTTATTACAGGCTAATACGAGATCACCTGGACTCATGCATTCACCCGACAAACCTGATAGGTCCAGCACCACTGATAGATCACTGGGGGTAACTCCCCTTAAAGGGCGGTACCGAATCATCTCCGTAGGGTCAGATCTATTGGGTGGACCCTGAAGCTGAACCTTATGGTGTAATGGTCAGATCAGCTGACTGGTTCCACCCCCAGGTCAGCTATCTCCATACCCAAAAGAAAGATCAGATCCGAGTGACCTCCTACATGGGTCAAGGAGGTAACTACCTGTGTAAGGCCCAGCATCGTCATCAGCTGGAGGAGATTTTGACCAAAATGCGAGAGTTCATCATCGACCCAGGCATTGAGGTCCCCCAGAACTGTCCATCTGGGGGACCTCAACACCATGCCGACGATGAAGTCTGCTATCTCCTGCAGGAATTCTCCATCATCTCCTGGTGGACAGCAGATGAGGAGTATCCAGCAGCTTACACCCTCTCCCAGGATATACTCGCAGGATCTGGTACTTCCCAATGGTACATCCACAAGGCCCAGCTCAGTCATAAATATAATGGCCAAACCCCCACCCTTACGATCCAACCTTGGGTGGTGTATCACCGAGAACCCGGCCGGAACTGCAGAGGCCAATACAGGGCCTGCATTTTTCTAAACCCAGGTCTTGGTGATGCAAGCCAGATCAGTTGTTCCAACAAGATCAGCTATAATAGCCGTCTTGTTCTTAATAGAGTTGGTGTTGCATAAGACTGCCCAGGAGGGATGAGCTGTCGGGGAAGACCTCAGCACCTGCCCACTAACATCAGACCCCTTGGATATGGAGACAAGACAGGAAGGACCTCTGTCCTGACTCCATTTTGCCCCAGGGTGCCTCCTGGACCCTACGACTCCAATCCACCCTCCCCTTTCCTCTCCCCTACTAGGCCCAGCTCTCCCCCTTCTTATACGCTTTCTAATTATCCCCAAGGCACAACACCTAAAATAGGTGTCAGATGATAAGGGGGGACATTCAAAGGGATGTAATTCCCTGAACCTGGTGGGGGAGTAATGCCTGACCATCGATAAACCTCCCCAACACATTATTATACAAAGTAGTTGAGTAAAATCACAACACTCAAAGATATAACAACCCACCCCGAACCAAAAATCCAATAAGTCTTATCTTAATAACAGTACTCTTATACCCTAAACTATGAAAATAAACAAACTAAATAATAAATTAAACTCAATAAGATCAAAACAATCCCATTCCACCCCAAATTAAAACCCATAAAGCAACTATCCAAAGGATTAAGATGGCTAAAGCTCTAAATTAAGTCACTTGTTATTGTCCAAAAATATATTGTCAAATGTCTTTGTATAAGACTGCTTCAGGAATTTGCCAAGTCCTTTAAAGTTAGTACAACAAGGGTAGCTCTCACTCAACCCTTGTCAAACAAAAATGTCCAGGAAACATGGCCCTCTCACTGCCACAGAAACTGAATTATAACAAGTATTAAGTTCCACCGAGGTTCTCTCACTGCCTCCAAAATAAAGAAAGATAGTTACAGTACCTGCCGATGGTATAGTCTGGAGCAAGATGAAAAAAGCAGCAAACCTGTTAAGGGTCGAACCAAAAGGTTAGATGTAAACGTTACTGGCCCCAGCACAACTCAGAGATAGGGCCTTCGACAAAAGAGATACCCCACTAAGCCCACTGATGCCACCCAGTAAAACTAGGAGGCAGCAGTGGGGCATAGGAGAGAGTTTTCCACCAGCCCTCTGATTGGTATGCTCTATCCCCACGGGGAGCCCTAAAAACCAGGCACCCACCACCGTAGCCAGCCAGACCAGTCTACAGTCTGCTGCTCTCATCTGGTAATTCAGCCAGAATGATAAATTCCACAACAGTTCGCACCACTCTTGTCCAGTAGATTCTCCCAGGCCAGACTTCGGGCAGCAACACAAACGTTAGCCAACCAGATGATGTTGAAAGGCTGCTGCAATATCCTCAAAAGGAAGTGATAACAAAAAGGGCTACAGACTGTCACCAGAGTCCTAGTGCATACTGCTACAGTATCCCAGCAAGAAGCGGCGCTAGTGGGAAGCCTCCAACTGACTCCGGAATCCAACTGCGGTCCAAAAGCTGCTCCGAATCCAGGTCCCAGCAGTAGCCAAGAGTCAAACAACCCCAAACACAGGCACCCCAGGCACCGGCAGTAAGTACTCCAAGCAGGCAGTCCACGATTAATCCAGCAGCAGGGAACAGTTTATAAAAATAAAGAATGTAGCAAATCCCACACAGAATATACCCAAAGTGAAAATCACTTTAGTAAAATCAAACAGTTCGACAAGGCATGGTGGTCGAGTAATAGATGGCCGTCGCAAAACAAAATGATATGAGCTGTAGCTGTCACAATCGAAAACAAAATAAACAAAGCAAAAACAGAACAAGAATAATAAAATAAATGTCAAAACAACAAAAATTCAAAAAACTACTTCGCAGAGCTAAAAAGAGCCAAATAAAAACAGCTAAACTTAGGCTAGTACAACGGCAGGCCCAGCATGGCCTCCATCTTGCACTCCTCAGCCAATGTGCTATAAACACTACAAACAGCAGTAGCAAGCAATAGAAAATAACAGGTCATGTATATGGACAATGGCAGCAAGGGGGACAAAGATCAGGAAGGTAGTGATAAAGAGCAAGTGCCGTAGAGTGGCGAATGTGAATTACGATGAATTGCAGCAGATTTGGGGAGAACAAAGATATGGGAAGGGGGACAGAACAGGTGTCAGAGGTTGGGGAGAAGGGGAGAGAGGGGAACCACCACAGAGAGGCTAATGTATGGGGAAAATACATACATGCTGTGGGGGCAATGAGTGGGGAGAAGAGAGATTGAGAGCAAGTGCCACAGAGCAGTTAATGGGAATGATGGTGAATGGTGATTGTGGTATATTGGGAGGGGGGAGGCAGACAGTGGGGACAAGGACAGCAAGTGCCAAAGAGCAGTTACTGTGTAGGAATAATGCCAGCATGTCGATGAGAGGAGATTGGGAAGGGGAAGGCTAGAGACCAAGTGCCACAGAGTGGCTATGTAAATGATGGTGAATGTCAGCAGATATGGGGAAATGGGCAGAGATGAGGGAGGAAAGAGAGTGCAAATGCCACAGAGCAGCTAATGTATAGGGAGAATACGGGCATGTTGAGGGAGCAGAGATTGGGGAGGAGAGGGATAAAGTGCAAGTGCCACAGAGCAGCTAATGGCAATGACAGTGAACGGTGGCATACTGGGAGGAGGGGCAGAGATTGATGAGGAGGGGAGGGGAGAGCAAGTGCCGAAGAGCAACTAATGTGTGGGAACAATGCCAGCATGTTGAGGGGAAGTAGAAATTGAAGAGGGACAGAGATCAAGTGCCTCAGAGAGGCTAATGTAAACGACAGTGAATGGTGGCAGGTTTAGGAAGGGGACAGAGATCAGGGAGCATGAGAGAGACCATGTGCCACAGAGAGGGTAATATGTGCTGTAGAAAATGTTGGCATGTTTCAGGGGAGCAGAGCTTGAGATGGGAATATATAACGAGCAAGTGGTGCAGAGCAGCTAATGTGAATTAAAGTGAATGGCGGCAGTTTGGGGGAGCAGATACTGAGGCAGGGAGACAGAAAGTGCTACAGAGTAGAAAATGGGAATGATAGGGAATGGGGACACATTGGGTGGGCAGTGATCAGGGAGGCGAGGAGAGAGCAAGTGCCACAGAGATGCAAATATATACAAAGAATGGTAGCATGTTAGGAGAGTCAGAGATGAAGTAGAACAAGGATAGAGTCAGAGAGCATATCATGTATATGAAGAATAGTGGTGTATTGAGGGGGCGATATCAAGCAGGAGAGGAACAGAGCTGGCACACAGTGGGTAATATAAACTACCAGAAGTGTTAAGAAGTTTGAGGGTGGGTGGGAGAGAGTAACTGCCACAGAGCGGCTAATGTGCAGGCTCTATGCATGCAGTTTTGGGGGGCAAGATATGGGGAGAAATAGAAAGCAAGTACAGCAGAGTGACTAAAGAGAATGACAGTGAATGTTAGCATTTGGGGGGCAGAGATGGGGGGAGCAGGTGCCACAGAGTGGCTAATGTATGGGGAAAATGTCTGCATGCTGTGGGGGGGCACAGATGGGGAGGAGATTTATATAGATCAAGTGGCACAGAGCAGCTAATTTGAATTATGGTAAATGACGGCAGCTCGAGGGGTAGATATTGAGGAAGGAGAAGAGCAAGTGCTATAGAGCAGGAAATGTCAATGATGGGGAATGGGGGCACATTGGGAGCATTGATCAGTGAGAGTGGAAGACAGCAAGTGTCACAGAGTGGCAAATGTATATGGAGAATGGCAGCATGTTGTGGGGGGGGTCATAGATGGGGTGGAACAGGGATAAAGCCAGACAGAGTGTCATGAATATGGAGAATGGTGGTATGTTGTGGGTGAGAGAGATCTGGGACGTGAAGAATAGAGAGCAAATGGCACACAGAGACTACTATGAAATACCGGGACTGGCAAGCGCTTTAAGGGTGGGTGGGAGACAGTGCCATGGAACTGCTAATGTGTAGGGACAATGATGGCATTATTGGATGGGGGATAGATATCGGGGAGGTAATAAATAAAAAGCAAGTGTCACAGATATAGGGGGGAGAACAAGTGCTGCAGAGCAGCTATTGTATAAGGAAAATGTTGGTATGTTGTGGGGGGGCAGAGATCAGCGGAGAAGATGGATAAAGAGCAAGTGGCACAGCACAACTAATGTGAACTATGGTGAATGGCAGCAGATGGGGGGCAGATATTGAGGAGGAGAAGAAGAGAGCACGTGCTACAGATCAGGTAACGTGAATGATAGGGAATGGAGGCACAGGGGGACAGAGACTGGAGAGGTGGTCAGTCAGCAAGTGCCACAGAGCGGCAAATGTATACACAGAATGATGGCATGATAGGAGAGTCAGGGAGGGGGTCGAACAGGGATAGGGCCAAAGAGTGTATCATGTGTATGGAGAATAGCAGTTGCGGGGTGAGATCAAGGAGGAAGAGGAAGAGGAAGAGAGACCAAATGGCCACAACAGGTAATATGAAGTGGCAGGAGTGCTGAGATGTTGGAGGGTGGGTGGGAGAGAGTAACTGCCACAGAACGGCTAATGTGTAGGGACAATGCTAGTATTTGATATCAGAGAGGGGAGGAATGGAGAACAAACACAGCAGAGCAGCTAATGTGAATGACAGTGAATGGCAGCATTCTGGAAGAGCAGATATTGGGGAGGGAAAGAAACAGTGCCACAGAGTGGCTAATGTATAGGAAAATGCTGGAATACTCTGGGGGCAGAGATCAGGGAGCGGGTGGAAATAGAGCAAGTGGCACAGAGCAGCTAATGTGAATTATGGTGAATGGTGGCAGTTTGGGGGACAGATATCGAAAAAAGAAGAGAGCAAATTCTTCAGAGTAGATAATGTGAATGATAGGCAGTGGGGGCACAATGGGGCAGAGATTGGAAGATAGCAGTGCCATAGAGCAAGCAAATATATACATAGAATGGCAGCACACTGGGGGGGTCATAGATGGAATAGAACTGGGACAGAGCCAAAAAGTGTGTCATGTATACAGAGAATGGTGGTATGTTTGGGGGGTAAAGAGATCAGGGAAGGGAGGAGTATACAGCAAATGGCATACCGTGGGTAATACGGAGTACCAGGAGTGGCGAGATGTTTGAGGGTGGGTGGAAGAGAGCAACTGACGCAAAGCAGCTAATGTGTAGGGCCAGTGACAGCATGTTGTGGAGGGGCAGAGATCAGGGAGAGAATGGATATAGAACATGTGCGGAGGGCAGCTAATGTGAATTACGGTGCATGGTAGCAGTTTAGGTGGATAGATATGGAGGAGGAAGAGAGAGAGAGCAACTGCCACAGATCGGCAAATGTATGTGGAGAATGGCACCATGCTGGTGGGTCAGAGATAGGGTAGAACAGGGATAGAGCCAGAGTGCATTTCATGCGTCTCACCCCTTGTTGTCGACACCCCAACGGCAAAACACAGAAAAAGACCATTAAAGCGACATTCGCGGTAATGGTCCTTTTTCTGTGCTTCGCCTTCCTCAGTGTTTCGCCCTCCCAGACCAACTCTGACCTGGAGTTGGAATCCTAGAGTCTGGGGGGTGCAGGGGGCTGAGTTCCCCGCATAGGGGGTGTGGGTGGCACAGCCACCCACAGAAAACACCCATGCAAGAGGCAGCACAATACCTGCGTCGGTATTGTGCCTTAGCTGTGGGGAAGGTCAGCATTCTCGCCAACGCGATAACTTGGTGCTTCCCATTTCATGTATATGGGAAATGGCGGTATGTTGGGGGAATCAGGCAGTGGAGGAATAGAAAGCAAAATCATCGCCTGGAGGATTGGTTCAGCTCCCAGAAACTGTTACTTAATTACAAAAAAACTAAGATGATGCTGTTATCCAGTCGTCAGCTAAAGAAATCCATCCCAGCCTTGACTATCACTAATAAAATGGGTGACATGCTACAGCAGGTTCAATCACTCAAGTACCTTGGGGTCATCATTGATGACACCCTCTCCTTTGTGTAGCAGATTGACCTGGTCATAAAGGCAGTTCACACTAAGCTGGGGGTCCTCTATAGGCATAGGCATTATCTCACACCTGCTGCCCTATGACTGTCTGTTTCCTCCTCCATCCTGTCAGTTATAGTCTACGGCCTTGTAGTGTATGGAGCAGCCTCAGACACAGTGCTCAAACATGTGGCTGCAGCCCTCAATAAGGCCTGTAGGCTGACTCTTGGAGCTGACTGACTCATCCACTCCTGCTCCCTTTACGAGCAAACCAACTGGCTCACACTCGCCAATAAGATTACATTCCAGACATGCCTCTTAGGCAAGAAATCACTAAACGGCAAAGCTCCTCTGTCTCTCAGTGAATTGCTCCATACCTGCTCTTCAGGATACCAGACCAGGGGCCAGACTCAGGGCTCATTGGCTGTTCCATTTAGGAAAACATCTCTTGGACAGTGGTCCTTTGCCTACAGGGCTCCCTTGTGGCTAAACAAAATCCCTGCTCACCTATTATTTACTGACAGCCTCCCCACATTTAAGTTGGAGTTGAAATAGCACCTTAATGCATCCAAGGCCTGTTGTTGCAGATAGATGGTGTACTACCAGTCCCTCTCTACCCATCTCCTAATATGTGTGAGTGTTGACAACCCAGCCCCCTCCCTCACCTGCCCCACATTGTAACTGTCGTAGCTGGCCCTAGCAGAGGGCAGAGTTTCCTCACCTGCCCTCCACACTAACTGTCCCTGCAATTAGGTGGGCCCGGCTTGGATCTCTCCTCTACAGGCATGTACTCTGTTCTGTTTTAGCACTTATTGTCCTACTGGAGGACATGTCTGGTACTAGCTGACTCCCCCACCCCTTATAGCCATCCTGCCCCCCCAAGTTGGCTATTTTCAGTCCCCATCCCTGTTAACAGGACAAAGACTGTACTAAGGGCTGTTGAGGTCCTTGTCTCTGTGTTCCCCGTACTGGTTACTTGTTATTCTGTACTTATATCCTGCATTATGTCTCTCTGTTTGCATTATCATTGCGCTGTTTGTTTAAATGTTCCCTGAGTTGTTCTTATTGTGTACATTCCTTCCCATGAAGTGTGAACTGCAGAGGGGCAATTCCCCTTCTGTTGTACTGTATATGCTATGTACTTGACATGGAACCTTTGCAAAAGAGCTTTCGCTCAAAGTTTTCCCAAAAAATGAAATAAATAAATATCACACAAAGAGTAATATGAAGTACCAAGAGTGGCAAGATGTTTGCCGGTGCGTGGGAGAGCAGCTAATGTATATGGATAATGGCAGCAATTTAAGAGGGAAGCAGAGACTGGTGGAGGGAGTGACACAAATCAAGTGGTGATCAGCAGATAATGTGACTACATGGGAATAGAGGGACATTGTGATGGGCAAAGATCATGGCATGGGAGTGGAGAGAGAGCAAGTGGCAAACAGCAGGTAATAAGAATTAACAGGAAATGATGGCATTGTGTTGTGGGGGCATAGACTGTGCAGTGGGAGAGACAGTAATTGTTACAGAGAGACAAGCGTATATAGACCACTGCAGCATGTTGTTTGGGATTCAGAGATCATGGCGGGAGAGAGAGCAAGTGGGGAAGAGCGGATCATGTGTGTCATGGAAGGAGAATGGTAGATATCAAGGAAGGGGGTTAAGGAGGAAGTGGCACTGAGCATCAAATGCCCACAACTGCTTTATGCTCTGCCAGTGCTTTCGCACGCTATTACGGGAGTCCTTTGCAATTGGGATTCATCTTACAACAATATCTGTAGAGTTACCCTTTCTGCTCCCTGCCTTACTCATCGCTGCTGTCTCTATACTGCCTTGAAATGGCTGTCTCCTGATGCCCTTTGCTCACACTCCCTAGGCTGTTTAGTTGACTCCTTAACCAGAACACCTCGTCCTGCCTCTCTGGGGGACATGTTTCCCCCAGTCTCTCACTTTCGCTCCCTCAGGTCCTCTACCTCCCAGTTACTATCTACTCCAACTTGCTCCACAATGATGGGAGAACAAGCCTTCTCATACTTTGCTCCTAGGTTGTGGAACTTTCTCCCATGCAATGTAAAGAACTCCTCATCTCACCTTACTTTTAAGCATGCCCTATTTTCCCACATCCTTGTTTCTGGAACCTGTGACTGCTCTTAACTTCTTTTCTGTCCCTCCCCTTGTCTCTTCTCTCGACATTGACTACTTGTTTGTGACCTACCCACCCCCTCGGAACTACCATTTGTCTTGAGTTCTGCCTGCCTCCCCTATCCCTTGGCCTGATGTATGCATCTACCATGTGATCCTAGCCTAGCATGTTACTTTGGATACCTGCGGTTAGCAGAGCCTACAGGACTGCTCGCTCCCAGCTAGGCATCCTGAATGTTTGCTTACTGCCAGCTGTTATCAATGGCATGATACACTGTTGGCTGCTTTTCATGTTTCGTATTTAAGGCTGTCCTCTGTTATGTATTGTGTACACAGTTCCACTGCACTTATTTGATTGTTTGTACCACTGTTATGATTTTGTACTCTGCTGTATTTGACTTAATGTACTGTCCCGGGTTGTGCCTGAACATAGGCAGGTTATGTTGCTTAGCGCACTTACCCGGTTACCAAAAGCAAATAAATAGATAAATGTAAAGCAGCAAAGAATGCCATTTGGTGTGTTCACCACAGTGTAGAATGTTTTGAAAGCAGGGGGCAGAAGAACAGAAGCAGAACTCAAAGCAGGGCCAAGGTTTTGCACAGGTCTTCGGAACTGCGCAAGAAAACCCTCTGCTTTCCATTTTCCAGTCTTGTAACTGGGCAAGGTCTTCAAAAAGGAAGAGAAAGGCAGAGACTGGGTAAATTAGGAAGGAGATTCAGTGTTCAGAAGTTGTGTTAGGTGAAGAAGGGGCATGGCCCCAAAAGCTCTCTCATGGTTCAAACTATTGCCTATGTATTGGTGGAGCAGCGTGTGATGCAAGATGCATGATCGGCGGTTAGGTGCCAGCATGAGGAAGCTGCCTCTCACCTCTCCAAGAATGCCACTCTAGACAATGGAGTATTTCTAGCATTTTTTACCCACAAAACTTGCTGCCTCATTTTGTTTTTAGCTGCAGTTACCTTTATTGGCGGTCAGTTGTTAAGCGGAGTTCCAGTGCAGCAGATTAACCGATACTAGTGAATTCAGTTCTTTACTCTGTCTCTGACCTTGCAGCCCGAAAGCACCAGTAAACGCTGAACTTACCAACTGTGGTCGTATTTCTTCCATGTAGAAGAGTGGGTGCGTCAGAGTGGTTGTAAACTTCGATACGGCTGGGTGTGGCGATTGCAGTGGTCTGAGGGAAACCTCAGAATTGGTCCAGCCTTTTTCCAATTTTTTAACCAGGAGTAGCACACTAAGCTGAAAGCTTCTTTACAGGTGCAACCTGGGGAGCACAGGGAAGTGAAGTGACTTGCTCAGGGTCACACAGTATGAATTTAAACAGCATTTAGAAGGACTCCAGGGTTAAAGCGAACAAGCCACCAAATGTAAAGGCTGTAGGTGAATTTGTTAACTGGCTTCAGGGCCCAGAAAAACTAAGATAAGTACTGAACTGACCAGATAATATACAAGCCTTCTTTTTTGGTTGCAATAACCTATGGTCTACAAAGATGGTTGAATTAAGATTCAAAAAAAGGGAATGCTGGTAGTTGTGAAAAAATATACAGATAATTCTGATCAGCAGAAAATTAATCAAAAGAGGCAGAGGTACCGCAGTAAAATAAAAAGCCCACCAAGCACATGTCAGAAAAGGAGAAGAATACAGGAGAAACTCAGAAAAGACTTTCAAAGTTATTTCAAAGCTCAGACTTAGAGCAAAAAAGAAACAGTTACTACGAGGCAAGGGACAAAAGTAATAAAAAAATAGCGCTAGAAGAGGCAAATAAAAAGTTCAAACAGTCTAAATTACCATTTAAGAACTGCTGTGCTCTGTTTGGTTCTTCCCAAATTAAAATGGCGCCCAAAACACACTCAGAACCAGATTAAAAAAAGGAAAAAAGGGGAAAGGTGATGTCTAGTTCAAGTAAAGCAGAAGCTAGAGGTTCTTCGTCAGAAACACAATCTGCCTATGCTTCTGTGTCGGCTTCTGCATATAAATCAGAGGAAGATACACATCCCAAAATATTAAATGAAGAAAATGAAAGTATGCCATCAGAAAAGGAAGGCAGAAGTAATCCTGACCAAGGGAAAGACCCCCCAAACTCCTGGGCCGAGCAAATAATTAGCAAATGTCCCTATTACAGGAATTATTGAATAAGCTCAGTGCCTGAATTATGATGAAAAAAAGTAGGGGGCCCAACGGCCCATATCCGAAGGTGTTCACAGAGTCAGTGAAATTGGGGTGCAAAAATACTCACAAAGCTAGGGGGTCTGGAGGCATGACCCCCAGGAAATGTTTTAAAACATCACTGTAAATGGTGCATATTCCTGCATTTTAGAGCTAAGTAAGATACGTTAAAGCCCACCAGGATGAAACGTTCTGTGATAAAGATGTTATTGTTTCTTGCAAGAATGTTTTAAAAATTAAACTGTTTATGAAATTGCATTTTTTTGCTTCATTTGTAAAGTGGGTTGCTTGTCACTCCCCATTTCTCTTACACTCTGTGAAAACAGATCCTCCAGATCATACTTACCCCCTTTGTTAATTACCCCTTTCTTCC
This sequence comes from Neoceratodus forsteri, assembly GCA_016271365.2. NCBI lineage: Eukaryota > Metazoa > Chordata > Ceratodontiformes > Ceratodontidae > Neoceratodus > Neoceratodus forsteri. Next base: position 795,799,043 of record CM057459.1, on the reverse strand, counting down.
ATCAACACCAGCCACACCAGGATTTTTTGTCGGTTCCACCTATTGAGAGCAGTGGTGTTAACGTGCCTTGTCATCAGGGTGCCAAGTCGGATTTCACCAACCCCTGATTTTGTAGGGGGTGTGCCCCCCACCCCCACACCCTCCCTTTCTTAAGATTCTAACTCCGAGGGGGGGGGACGGAGCTCAGAGAGGGGGCGTGAACCCCCAAATCGGCCCCTGATGTGCCGGTGCTTTAATGGCCAGAAGGGTTTTTTGCCAGCCCACTGCCTGCAAGTTATGCACCATACCCCAATTGCAAGAAGTGGACAAGCAAGGCAGTTTATGCAAAGGATTATTATCATACGAGCTGCCATTCTGATTTGAGTATGAGAAAAAGACAGGGGCACAACAGCAGAACATAAGAGCAGCAGGCAATGAAAACGGAGGGGAGGGGACCCAGTCAGCTACTGTTAAGAGACAACCAAAGGATGATTTGTGCATTATGATGATAGTCAGAGTATTAAAAAAAGATAAAATTAAACTTGTGGATGAATCCTGCATCAGTTAACAATGGGACTCCCCCCACCACACACACACACATATGCCACCCACTTTATTTCTTAAATAAGATTGCCATACATTATAGTCTCTGAGGTTCAGTTATTTTTGGATGACTGATGTCAAAAACTTCAATGGTCAAAATATGAAAATCATTCCAGTTTTTGGGAAGTCAAAATACTTCCCAGGTTACAACTTTGGAAGCCAATATAATGCTGTCAGAGACAATTTTCTAATATACATATTACAGATAATGCCATGCCCCCCCCACCCCATTCATTCAGAAAAATATCACACCATTGTTTGACTTCCATGCCTGCAAAATTCAAAGTCACCTACATTTTTCACTACTAAGAGTCAAATAGAAAGGCAGTATAGCACAGTGGTTTAAGGCTCTGAGCTGCAAATCTGGTGACATCCAGCAAACCAGACCTGGGTTTGAATCTCATGGCTTCCACTTGCATACAGTGTGATCCTGTGACCCTAAGCAAGTCACTTAACTTTCCTGTGCTCCCAGGTTGCTCCTGTAAAAAAAGCTTTCAGCTTAGTGTTCTACTCCTGGTTAAACAACTAAATTAAAAAAAAAAAAATACATCTCCATTAAATGAAGCTCCTAACTGATGGCATGTTGTCCCACCTTCTCACGGGTCACCAATGGCAGGTATAGGAGACAGTGAGATTAAAATGTTTTTTTCCTAACACATGCAGTATTTCCTTCCAGGTCTCCCTATTTTCAGAAGCCCCTTATTTTGACCCCCCCCCCACACACACACACACACACCCACACACAAATCTCATACAGTCACACCACTATCCAAAATATCCATAATTCATAGGATCTTCTATTTTACTGGATCTAGCACTGAACTGCTGTCATGTTATACACATACAGGCTTGCTCTCATTGATTTACTAGTCACAAATCTGAGAATGTTGCAGATATGCCTCGACTGCAGTATGCACAAAGCAACATACTATCTATTTTCTATAATATCCATATTTCACCTGGGCTCCAGACACACAAAGCACTCCCTTCCCCCATAGTCTTGCATGACATGGACTCCGGAGACACATGGCATCCCCCAGCCTTGCCTTACTTGACATAGGTTCCAGAGACACACAGCGCCCCCTTGCTTTGCCTTATTTTACATGGACTCTGGAGACACAAAGCATCCCCTAGCCTTGCCCTACTTTACATGGGCTCCAGAGATGCACAACACTCACCACTAGTCATGCCTTATACCACATGGGTCCTGGAGACACAAAGCAAACACCCCTCCCCACCTTGCCTTCCCATACTTTACATGGACTCTGGAAACAAACACACACACACCCTGCCTTGCCTTACTTCACATGGGGTCCGGAGACAAACATAAACCTCTGCCTTGTCTTACCTTACTTCACATGGCTCTGGAGGCAAATGTCCCCCTCCTCATCGTAGCCTTACTTCACATGGGGCCCGGAGCCACAAAACACCTCCCGTCCCGCACCAGCCTTGCCTTATTTTACATAGGCTATTGAGACAAAAAACAACCCTCTCTCTAGGCCCCTTACCTTTCTTCAAATTGGCACTCATGACAAGTACCCCTTCCCCAAGCTTTCCTTACTGCATATAGGCTCTGGAGACTAAAGTACCCCCATATGAGGTTAGGCTGGTGAGGCCAAAAGAGTGTAGCCCTGGCCCATTCGTGGTCACTCTCTGCTCTCTCTAAGCTGACAACTTGTGTTGACACTGCAAGAGGGTTCAGGATCTAGTACAGCTCCGCATCTGACCCTACCCCACACTCTAGCCCCAACCAGCTAGCACTGCCTGCTCGCCCCAAGTTCCTCTAAGTCCTGACTTACTCATCCTAATTCCTGCCTGTACAAAAAAAAAAACATATTTACATACCATCTGGAATTGTGTGCTCCTGATTTTCTTATCTTGTCTAAAATAACAAGGTTCCTCCAGAAGAACAGCCAGCAGTAATCTGATTTCAACAGTCAGCACACCAGAGGTGCCACACTGGTCCTCTGGGCTCCTGAAATTGCGCTTGTTTTCTCTTGCTCTCCATCTCTCTCTCTCTCTCTCTCTGATAACTCGGTGGCAGCGAACAATTAAGTTGTTCCCAGTAGCTCAGTGTAGGGACTACTGGCTACTACTTTTATCTCTGGTTTAAGTCATCTATAGTCTGAGCTGAAATGAACACCCCCAACTGTGCTCGTTCAAGGAGGTGTCACACCGGACATCAAAGAAGGCAAGCACAGCAGCATTTTTTTACAATAAACAAGGATAAAGGTAAGGATTTCTGACTATCACCTTTTTAAAGTATATGTGAAGGACTAACTTTGGTGCCAGCTGTGGATACTACTTTTAGCTGTGGGGGGATTTTATTTATTTGCTTTCCAGGAAGGCGGCCATCAAAGCAGTCAAGCAACGGTATGCTATCACTTAAGGCTTGTTTACACCCCCAACTTTGCAGCGCATCAACCCATGTGCACAGGTTGATGCAATGCGAAGTCAGCTTCATAGGCACTTTCCAGAGTGCCATAAGTGCACTTTGGATCCCTTTTCTGCTGTGGCTCAATTGTAGGTACCCGTATCAGAGCAAAAACATTAACCAACGTTGTAAAGTGTTTGATGCGCTCGCTCCGATGGGAAGCCTTCTGTCCCAGTGTCTCCCAGCATCCTCCACTGAATTTTCAGCCCCTCCTCGGAGTGACCTGCAGTGCTGCAAGGGCGAGCTGTGTAAACACTAAATTGATGGATGAGCAGCCAGCACAGCGGGAAGGGAGCAGCGCACATGCAAGAGCGCTGCGGCTGTGTAAACATGGCTTTAGATAAATATCTGTCTCAAGTATCACTTAACTCACTTTGATGCCAGTTGTGTGGCTATGGGTTGGGGAGTCTGTTGTGTTCCTGGATGGCTGATAAAAGGGAAAACATGGTGTTAATTTCTATTTTCCACTCTGGTAGGGCTGCTGCAATTTGTGTTCCTTACTGAATGGAGATTGGCAGCTTCAGCAGTGAGAAGTTAGGGGGCCAAAACATGGCCCCCCCAGCACCTTTCTATTACACAGAACTCAGAGGACCCTCCAAAAAAGTAAGGGGGCCTGGCCCCCTCAGGTTCCCCCGTAATTCGAGCACTGGATAAGCTACAGCATGTGCCGGACACCTTAATAAATATTTCAGAAAAAATAGTTACTGTGAATACTAAGTAAGAAGAAAGCATTAAAGAGCAACTATCTCGCTCTTTCCCAGTACCTCCCCACAGAAGCATAAAAAACCCTTCCTGGGCTCCCAGTCTGCTGGTGCCAAAATTAAACATTTTCTGTGCCCCCATCTTGGAAGGCAAGAGATCGTATTTTGGCTCCGTGGAGCCGAGCTGTGCTGATCCCTTCCACTTCCTGATACCACTGCAGTCGGTGATCCACCCATGTTCCGCCCCCACGCTCGCTTGTTTTGTGATGTCATTCTTTGTAGAGCATGGGGGTGTGCTTCCATAGAAATTAATGGGGGGCTGTTTTCAGAGTTAAATTTATGTAGCTTAGATGGCCATTTGGACCAAATCATGGCCACCGCTTAACTAACAAGGTCCTTCTATTACCGGACTGGATCTTATTGCAGCTGCCAGTGGCTCCAGGTACAGTGCAAAAAGGAGAGGCGAGAGTGGCCATCCCTGTCGGGTGCCCCTGGTTAGGGGGAAATGCTGTGGCTAGAGAGCCATCTAAGTGTAGATATGTCCTGGAAGAGTCATAGATGACTTGCAGTATCTTTATGAATTTGTTCAGGAACCCAAACCGTGATAACATGGCCCACAGGTATGGCCAGGCCACACTATCAAAGACCTTTTCTGTATCGAGACTCAGCAGTGCGAGAGGTATTTGCCTTTGTATTGCGTAATTTATCAGAGTTAGATTGCATCTAACACTGTCATGGGCCTGATGCTGTCTGACAAAGCCAACTTGATCCTTATCTATAAGAAGTGGCAGCAGTTGCTCCAATCTTTGAGCCATAATTGACATGTAAATCTGGTAGTCACAATTAAGCATAGAGTTTGGGCGGTATGAGGCTGGTTGTTTGGGGTCTTTCTGGGCCTTGAGAATGACAGATATTACAGCATATTTCCATGACGTGTTAACAGGGGGAGAAGGGGTTCCTAAAATTTCTTATAAAATTCTATGGGATATCCGTCCGGTCCTGGGGTTTTCTGAGTTTTGAATGTCATTAGGGCTCCCTCTATTTCCTGCTGGGTTACTGGGAGCAGGAGGTTTTGGGCTTGTTCCTGGGTCAGTTTAGGTCGGGGAAGTCTCTCCAAGAAAGTCTGGATCGCCTCGGGGATTCCATCGTATATAGCTGGTAATAGTATTTTGCTAAGGCCAATCTGATCTCTTTTGGTCTATTTAGCATTGTTCCTGTATATGGATCGTGGAGCTGTGTTATGCATGCTTGTGTTCTACTGACTCTCAGCTTACGAGCTAAGTTTCTTGCCCCTCGTGGGTCTCCCTCATATCTATTGAGTTTTAAGTAGAAAAGCTGTTGTTCTATTTTTTTGATCTTGTATTTTCTGGAGCTGTTGTTTCACTCTTTTTATTTGTGGAGCAATGGAGTTGTCTCCCCGATGCAAGAAGACAAGGAGGGTGCCTGGCGTCTCCTGCAATTCTCGGGTTTTCCTCTCTCTTTCCTTCTTTTTCCAGGCCAAGTATGCCACTATCTCTCCCCTTAAGGCCACCTTCAGTGTGTCCCATAGGATTGTGGAGGTGATCGTGGGGTCCTGGTTTTCATTCTTTAGTCTGGGGATGGCATCTTCTAGTAACTGTGTGAATTCGGGGTCTCTCAAGTGTGAGAGGTTGAGCCTCCAGCAAGTGCTGCATTCTGGCTCCCCCAGCCAAAACTTCGCATATATGGGGGAGTGGTCTGAGAGTATTGATGCTCCATGTCTAAGGTCTACGGCCATGTCTAGATGTTCCACTGTGGTGAACTCATAGTCTAGTTGGGAGGCTGTACCAGTGCAAGGGGCAAAATGGGTATACTCTTTCCCTGTGGGGAAGAAGCATCTCCATAGATCTACTAGTCCGAGGTGCTCCAATGTCTGGTGGAGATATTTCTGGATTGGGTTGGTTCTGTGTTGTGTCAGCCCTGTTGTATCCAGTGTTGGGGATAGGTGACATTGAGGTCTCCCCCCATAATAAGCTGCCCCATCATAACTGGCAGGAGCTTATTGAAATATTTTTGGGTGGTAATTTTTTGGAGCCAGGTGGGAGATATGCCAAGGCCAGGGTGACTGGGGTGTTATAAAGTGTGTCTGTTGCTATCACATAAGTCTCCTCTGGATCTATGACACTGTCTTGTAAGAGAAACGCCACTCCCCTTGTATTAATATGGCCACCCCTCTTCGTTTTCCTGAACTGTGTGACACCACTATGACTGCTTGGTATCGCATCTTAGTGAACTTATCATGCTGTGCCTCCGGGAGGTACGTTTCCTGCAGGAATAACACCTCCGGTTTGTCCCTTTTCAACCTTTGCAGCAATCTGCTTCTTTTAATGGGACTATGTATCCTATTAATGTTGAGAGAACTGACTAGGGATGTTTTATCCATTTTGTTTCTTATTTGTTTATTTGGGTTTGAAATAGGCCAAGATCCCTCCCCTGGGAGTCTGAGATGTTTCTGTATTAAGTTCAGAGAGAGGGGAGAAGGGACAGTACAGAGGTAGTTAAAAACACACATTAAGTAAGACAATAACAATCTGCATATCCATAAACATATATATAGAACAATTAGAATAAATAACTTGAACTAACAGTTGTGCCAACTGGGCAACTTTTAGATTGTAGAACATTTAGCCATGGGCCAGGATCTCCCTCATCTTTGTGAGGGGAGCATCTCTTTTCCTGGGCAATGGGGGATTCTGTTTGAACTTCCAAGGTAGGGGGAGGTATTCCACCTCCCCTAATCAGGAGTAGATCTAGACCCCTGGCGGAGGAAAGTCATGGGTAACCATGGACCCCCGTATCCACTTAGTGCTACTAAGAGAAGCAGGGGCTAGCCAGCTTCGATTAGCCTCTGTTCTCTGGGTCTACATACTTCCAGAGGATGTGTAGTACCAAGCCGAGATGAGGGTCTATCAATGTTTAATTGACTAGACTCCTCCATTCGTGTCTGGTGTTGTTAGTATTTTAATTGGTTGAGAGTTTGTAATTTGTGTTCCGTTCCATGCTTCTGGGGGGGGGGGTCAAGAGTGGGAACGTCCAAGAGGCCCGGGTCTGTCCTCTCCTCGAGGCCTGTGCCAGGTCAGCAGGGCCCTTTTGGTCATGCAGTGAGGCAGAAAGAGGCATGGAGGAGAAGGAGGGGCGGAAGCGAAACACCCCTGCCAAATGTTTCCACCTCGGCAGGTGCGCCCAGCATCCTCCGCCCCTCCTCTGAGCCAGTTCAACTCCACAGTCTCCCTACCCACCATGGAGAGGACGTGGTCCATTCTCTTTATTGGGGTTGTTCACCCCTTCTTGTATCCACCCATCTCCGGGATCCAGCCTTGTGTTTTCCCAATTTTCATAAGCTGTTCCTTCCTCTCCCTCTCCCCTCTACCAGCGGGATCAGTTGCTACATCCCTGTCCTTGGGAAGGAGAGAGCGATTTCCATCCCTTTTATATCACATATTCTGGGTGAGCATAGTTTACCAAGGACACCCTCACTTTATACACAGTCCCTTCTTCTCAATTCAGGTATTGGTCCTCTCTGCCCAATTTAGATTATGAGTGTTTCTCCTCAGGCCCACAGCTCACCTCCCTTGATGGTTACTGCTCATGCATATTGTTTTAGGAACTGTTTGCCTGAGGGAGACCTTAGATAGTGAGTCCAGGGGGCTACCCAGTGCCCCACCGGCGTGGTGCAGGAACCTGTCCGGCTTGTGTTCCAGTCCCTGAACCCACAGGATTCACTTTATTGTACAGCGGCCAGCCCATTTCTATCCACCTGGTCCCACTACCTTCAAGTACCATGAGCAATCTTCTATCCCAGGACCACGATAAACAGAACCACTAGTCCCTCCCCTTCCCTGCCCAACCCCCTGAGCATAGTGGGCCCGAGGCAAACCCAATTCTGAGTTAGGAGGGTGAGGGGAGCCTCTTCTCTCATCACCCAAAGCCCAGTGGTTTACTCGACGCTTCTTCTTTCTTTATTTGTAGCCAGTTGAAGTCGAGTCCCCGGACCACACCACCTATCCACCTCTACACTGGGTCCAAGTAGTAATCAGGGATTTTATCCCACCAGTTGCCTTATTGCTTGCTAAACCCCCACGGAACCAACAACATTTTAGTTATTTACACATTTACCAGTGTTATTGCTCTGGGGAGTAATTCTCCCTCATTATTTCAAAAAGTCTTGCTTTTTGCTTCGACGCGAGTGGCAGTCTCTTTTCTTAAATACCATCTCCCCCAGCCCTACTTTAATCAATTGTCCCTTACTAGGGGTACCTGCATCTCTACGTTGATCTGCTGTCTCATTCGGCGGGCGTGCGAGTAAAAGTCTTCAGCAGCTCCTTAACATCATTCGACGTCACCAGGCCTTGCTGTCCTCTTCTTTGCTTCTCTGCGACAGCATGCCACAGTGCCTCCCTGGTTGCTGGTTCCTCACAGATGGTAAGATCTTGCCTTGGAGCAGGTACGAAGATGTCTTTTGTTTTGAGGAACTGTGTGGCTTCCTCCAGGGATCCAAAATGCCTTGGGCCCTCTGGCATCATGATGGTAAACCGAGCGGGATAGGGTGTCTGGAATTTCAGTTTTTGGGCCTTAAGGACTCAGAGGCTCGGTGCATAAGCTCTTTGTTTTGCAGCTATGACCGCTGAGAAGTAGTTATCGAAGTAAATTCTTATATTTTTGTACATAACAGTTTTCTGTCTCCAGGCGGTCAGCAAAATTTGTTGTTTTGTGGCATAACTCAAGAATTTCACCACGATGGACCACGGCCTTTGGTCCCTGGCCTGCGGTTTTGGTGCGAGCACCCTGTGCACTCACTCTATGTCCAAGGGCAAGTTAAGGCCAATTTGCAGAGTCTCCCTTAGCATGCCGTCGAGAAAAACTGGCATGTCTCAGCCCGCTTCATCTTCCGACACCCCGTAAATTCTTAAATTGTTCCTCCGGGAGCAATTTTCAAGGTCCTCACATTTATCTGTGAGGTCCTTCTGTTCATTCAGTAGATGGACTACAATTATTTCGAGTCTGTCCGCTCTGCAGTCAAGATGGGCATGTTGGGTTTCCAGGTCAGTTACCTGAGTAGTAATTTTAGCTAGTTCTGCTGTAAGCTCTGTTCAGAATGAACAAACTTCTGTGAGAAAAGCTTTAAGTTCATTAAGGATTGTGTTGTTGGAGGGTTGATCCACTGTACTGGCCTTCATATCTCGATCTGCATTTAAAGCTAGGGATTCTCTGTTTGACAATCGAGGCTCATCTAATGCAGATGGATTTTTCATTTTCTTTTTTCTGCCTCCCGTTTGTTGTTATGCCTTCTCTCTGCTGTTTTTCCTTTTGTATTTGTTGTACATTCTCTAGTTTAGGTGGCTTTTTCAATGGGGGTTGTCAGAGCCCGGCCTTTATTGCTGCATTCTTCTAAATGACGTCACCGGAAGTCCTCACAAGAAACTTTTCTTAATGATAAAGAAGTAGACAAATTAAAAAAAACAGTAGTCAGGACCCTTGTTCCACTCAAAATGTTTAAATAAGAAAAGTGCAGGGGTGGCTATATTGTTCTATAAGCATTTCAAATGAAAAATAATAGAACATATAGTGGATAAACTAAGAAGAATGATTTTGGTGAAAGTAGAATTTGAGGGAAGGGGAATTATATTTGGTTCCATATGTGCACCATTTAAGGGGTATAGCAATTTTTAGCAGACCTTAGTAAGTTAATCTATAAATGGGAATATGAGTATATTATTTTGGGGGTGATCTGAATTGCACTTTAAATAAGAGCTTGGATAAAATCTCTGCTGGATCAAGGTGGGATATATACAAGGCAAGGTTGCTACAGGGTCTTCTTGACACATATAATCTGGTGGATCTTTGGCGAGAATGTAATGGAATGGAGAAGGACTTCACCTTTTACTCAGCAAGACACAAAATGTTTTCAAGAAATTATTAAATATTTATGCCTAGAGAACTGATTGTCAATAGCTTAATAACAACAGCCAAAATAGAACCATTACTAATATCAGACCATAGCCCAGTTAGCTATAGTATGGTTATACAGGGGACAAGAGGGAAAGAGAAAATATGGAAATTTAATAATAATTTGTTGAATAACCAAAGGTTCAAAGAGAAATTGTTCAGTAGTGTAGAGAATTTCATTATAGACAATGAAATATTTGAACATAACATAATAAAATCACGGGATGCCCTGATGGCAACTACAAGGGTTGTAATAATTTCTTAGACCACCTGGAAAAACAAGGAAAGATTACAGGTAGAGGGAAAAAAAACGCTTACAAATTTAGAATTAGCAGTTCAAAGGGGAGATTCCACTAAAGAAAAATAGTTAAATGAGCTGAGAAAACTAATTTCTAACACAGACATAATGAAAATCAAATGTAACTAGGCTAGATACATTCAGAACTGGAAGACTTACAATGAGGTGGTAAGGATAATGTTAGCAAAAAGACTTCAGGCTGCAGAGCAAGAAAAAATTGAAATAACTTCAATAATAAATAAAGAAGGGCTACCCTTGATCCAGCAAGAGGATATTCTAAAAGAATTTGGGACATTTTATACAGATCTATATACATTAGACTGCAAACCAACAGAGGGGGATATCAAATACTATGATAAAGATGGTTTAAACAAATTGTCCACAGTTGAAGCAGATGCATTGATTCAACCGATTGCAGGGGCAGAAATCAAAGAAATAATGTATAAAATGGAACGATCCAAATGTCCTGGTTTAGATGGGTTTATGTTAGAGTATTATTTAGCTTTTGAAAGAGCGTTGCTACCCCTACTGGAGTTGTTTAATCAAATACAGAAAACAAATACAATGCCAGACTCTTTTTATCCAGCATGTATTTCTTTATTACCAAAACAAGGAAAGTAGAACACTAGAGTTGAAAACTACAGGCCAGTTGACATCTTGAATACAGATTATAAAATATATACAAATATTGGGCCCTATGCACTAACGGGCGGGTTATATGCGACTGAGGTATGTAGCCCACCCGCATACCTACATGACTCTGGACAGGTGCAGGGAGTGTGGTATGCATGACCGCAAGCACCCTCGGGGCGCCTGTCTGTGTCCACGCCCCCTCAGTGTGCATGTAGGTGGTTGGGGTGCAGCCAGGGACCCAGTTGGGCATCCAATCAGATGCCCATACCGGGTCCCTGAGTGGATCCCTTGCACCTCTGTGGCAGGTGCACAGAGTAGGGGCCAGCTGCGTAAAGCGGCAACAGAGGAACACCTGTTGGGCAGTCGCCCGAGTGGCTTACCCAGCCCTCCTCTGCAACCTACTGGGCTGGGGTAGCATGGATGTCCATTGTCCAGTGCCACCATGCCTGGTGGATGCTGAACACCGGGTTACGCCTGGCCTCAGCTGGCATACCCAGTGCCCCCTGTACCTGGCACTACATGGCTTAGTGAATGTTGCATAGTGCAGGCACGTCCCCTACATGCCCACAGCGTGGTGCTCCCTGAGAGGCTAGGAAGGCAGGTATGCAAGTGCCTTGTGCGCCCTTAGTGAATGCTGCTGAGGTCCTCGGGACCCCCGCCATGTGGCATTCACACTTAAGGTTGCCTACGCACCTTGGTTATGCGGTGCATAGGCTACTATTTTGTTAGTGTATAGGGCCCAATGTAAACAACAACATGTTTCCAATATTACCCAGAATTATACATCAGAATCAGACAGGTTTCATACCTAATAGGAATATACTGACTGGTTTATATAAAATACAGTTTATTATTGAATATTTAGAAAAAAACAATACTCCGGCAATCTTTTTGGCATTAGACACCACTAAGGCATTTGACATGTTAGAATGAGAATATTTATATGGAGCATTAAGAATTTTTGGGTTTCCCAAACAATTTACGGAACATATTAAAACCATACATAGTAAACCGACAATGCAGATTTAAGTTAATAACAATTTCTCTAAGATCATAAGGTTGGGCAGAGGGGTGAGACAGAGATACCCCCTCTCCCCGACTCTTTTAATTGTTGGACTTGAACTGTTGTTAAATGACATTAGAAGGAATAATAAAATAAAAGGAGTGGAAGTGACTACTTTTGAAACCAAACTTAACACTTACGCTGATGATGTGTAACAGTATTAATGTTGCAAGAACCTGAAACAAGTTTGGAAGAATTAAAATTGAGAGATTCTCTGGAATTGCTGGATATAAAATGAATGAAAAAAAATTGCCGGCCCGCCGGCACAGCAGTTCGATTTCCGCCTGCAACACCTATGATCTGGGTAGAGGAACAGCCCCAGGTGTCGGAGGGCCAGCTTGGGTGGGATGGCTTGAGCATCCCATGATGGCTTGCCATTTCCCAGGGGGAGGGGAGGGGTGCAGTCTAGTGTCTGCCAACCTCTGGCTGAGGCCAGAGGCATGGCAGCATGTCGGACCTGCTGTGTCAGGAGCTCAATGGACGTCGGCTTTCACCTTGATGTCCTGGAAGTTGCGCTCCCTAGAAAACCAGGAAAATGGCTCCCTGGCCAACCGGATGACGGTTGTCAGTTGCCACCACCACCATAGAGCCCCTGATCAGCCTGGACCACCTCAGCAACACCCAGGCCAAGTTGTAGTGCATTGGCCTGCCCCACCGGTGTCTTTCCCCTCAGAGGGGGAGACCCGTCCGATGAAGAGAAACATTGGATTACCCAGAGGGGCTACTATGTGGGGGTGGTAGTTGGAGGTGGGGGCAGCATGCCGGCAAGGGGGGTCCTTGATGACCCGAAGGAGTGGTCGGCCAGGGAGCAAGGGGAGGAGCATAAAAAAGAAAAGGAAAACAAATCAGAACTGTTGCTATTTCACATAATTCAACCAGATAGAATCAAAAACAAGATAGCAGCCAATGTACAAGAAAAAGGTCTCAGATACCTAGGAATTAATATTGATAACCAATTAGAGAGTTTTTTTGGAATTAAACCACAAAGAAATTCTTATATCTTTAAATTTAATGGCTGGGATAAAATACCACTTTCTTTGTGGGGTAAGATACAAATTATAAAAATGGTGGCAATTCCTTTTATATCTTATAGGATTCAAACAATATTAACTCTGATTCCTTTAAACTGGTTCAGACAAATTAATGGAATATTCAAGAAATTCATATGGAATTACAAACAAGCAAGAATAGCTTGGAATACACTGTGTTTAACAAAAAAGGGGAGATTTATCTTGTCCAGACAGTGAAGTATGTCATATTACCTATATAATGAAGATGGCAATTAAATGGGCATTGATAGAAGAGCAGGAATTAGAATTTGATCTGTTGGATACAATAGTAAAAATAATACATGCTGAAATGGTGGATAGTAAGCAGATCTTATTTACAGCAAGACATTTTTTTAAATCTAAAAGCCCTCTGGTCAAAAACCTTGTAGACACAATGAATAGATATTCTAATAGAGCTAAATGGGTATTACAATTCTCTCCACTGAATAAAATATGGAAAAACCCAAACTTCAAAATTAATGGAAAAACCCTTAAGAGTAAAGAATGGGAATCTATGGGAATGAAAAGATGGTCATATTTTGTTGAAAAAGCATTATGTTAAATTGGACTCAATTTAAAGCAACATTTCAGCTAAAAGTTTCACACTTTCTATATTTTAAGCACCTAACCAGCAGATATGGAAAAGATTACAACAGATGGGAAAGAGCACCCAATAATAGAGATATTGAAAGAGAATTAATGACTATACTGTATTAAAACATACCCCAAAGAAATTATGTGCTTGACTAAGTTAATACAAAAACCATATAGCATCTTGTATAAACAAGTAATGTCAAAGTGGGAAACTGAACTTAACTATAAATGCACAGAACAGCAATGACGACTGGCCTGTGGTTCAATACAGAAATACAGACTTAGCAGGGATAAGGCTATGCAATACAAAATAATAAATAGCACTTACATTAAGCCAAATCAATTGCATAAAATGAATGCAGAGATATCAGATATCTGTTGGCATTGTGGAGAGGGTAAAGCTGATACATTACACCTCTTTTGGGGATGTAATTTAAGTATTTCCTGGTGAAGTCAGTCTGACCGTTCCCCCCTACACCCCTGATTGCCCATTCGCTTGTTGTACAATGAGTCTCTGTGGTCCAGTGGCCCCCCCCAACAGCTACCCACCTCACATGCCCACTGTTATCCCACCTGCTTGCATCACTCCTCAACTCAGTGGCCAGTGGCACTACTAAATCAATTTAATGACTGGCACAGCCCTCCTCTCACTTCCATGGCGTGCCACAATCTGAGCTGTCAGTGAGCAGGCATACTGCAGAAACAGCTGTTTCTACAGTACCCACAGTCACTGACAGTTCATATGACAGCCAGCCATGGAGGTGAGAGGAGAACTGCTCCAGTCACCATATCAAGCTGTGAGCTGCACCAGCCATTGCAGTGATGGTGTGTGGGAAGGTGGGATAACAGCAGGCAGGTCCAGTGGCTGGCAGATGGGGGACCACCAGAGCACCAGGGACTCACCATACACCATGTAAATGGGTGATCATGGGGGTGAGGGGAACCACTTGACACCAGGGCATGCTTATAAAAGGTGAAATGGGCAATCAGGGGTGGAGGAACCACTGAATACCAGGGTATACTTATAAAAGGTTAAAGGGGCAACTGGTGGACGCTGGATCCACTGGGCACCAGGGCATACTTATACAACGTGAAATGGGTGATTGAAGGTGCTGGAATCACTAGATACCAGGGCATACTTATAAAAGGTGAAATGGGTGATCAGGGAGTGGAGAGAACCATTGGACACCAGGACATACTTACAGGTGAAACGGGTGATTGAGAGGGACCACTAGACACTAGGGAATGTTTAATGGAGTGGAATGGGTGGCACTACAGTCATCCTGACTTTGAGGGGGGGTGGTGGTGCAGGCTGAGCACCTCATTTAGAAGTTGTTTTCCATGGTGGTAAATAGCACCACTTGAGGTGCTGCTGAGTGCTGCTGCAAACCTTTGAATATATTGCTGCACTGGTATGCATGAGGGGACCCCTCATGTCTCAGAGATAAGTGCATTGTCTGAAAACTTGTCCAGATATGTTGACTATTTCCTGAAAGAAATTACATCTCTGAGACACTATCAAAATATGAAAAAAAGATGCAGGACATAAGGTGATGAGAGACTCATGCATTTGTAACAAGGGACATCACATCACTATACAGGTGTGTATCTCATAATCTGGGAGTGGAAGCTACTCATTTCTTGCAGTGACAACAGGATGAAGTGCCATTGGTGCCATCTGGCTTCCTCCTCCAGGCTGTGGATTACAATTTACATCATAATTATTTACTGACCATTAACATAATCCCCGGGAGTACCTCCAGGTCAGGGGTACTGCTTTGGGGGACACAATGGCCCCCTCATATGCAATTCTGTAGTTAGCCAGGTGAAAAGAACAGCTGGTATTTAGTGCCAGCCATAATCCACACTTTTTTTGTGGGGGGGAGGTTGTCAGATGGCACCGCTATATATAGCAGATGATATCTTCTATATATTGTCAGGACCCCTGGCACAAGTATTATAATTTGTTGGGTGATTCAACAGAAATGAGTACAACTTACATTTCACACAAAAAATTAACCAAACCAGTACTGATTTTTTGGGGATAGGAGCTTCTCAGTTGATAGATTTGGAACTGTACAAAGTGAAATCTTTAAAAAGAGACAGATGGCAATGCACTGCTTAGGGCAGAAGTGCCACCTCCTTGTGAACAATTCCTGGGAATCTGTAGAAACTGCTCCACAGTAGAAAAGTCTGAAATACAATCACAAGAACTAAGACATCATTTTAGATCAAGGGGTCACTCTTCAAAGGTAATTCAAAGTGCCTTTTAAAGAGTAAAAAATACTCAAAGAGATACTCTGTTAACCCTAAAATCGGTAACTACTGAAACAGAGGTTCCTTTAAATTCCTTACACAGTACAATGTCTTAGCACCAAAAGTGAGGGAACTTGTTTTGAGACATTTTGCAGATCTTATTGACAGATCCAAAATTAAGTGATGTGATGGGACCCAAAAATAGGATTTCTTATTCCAGGGGTTCAAATGTGGGTAATTTGCTTACTACAAGACATTATGCTGAAGTTAAACAAGAAATTTAGCTGCAAAATTACCAAAAGACTACTATCTGTGCATGGAATGTTTGGCATGAAAATATGCTGAACAAGCAAAGTGTTTTTTACTTCCTAAATGAGATAAACCTCTGGAGGAGATAGTGTGCAAGCTGTTTTACAGGTCATGTCATTTATGCTGCCTGGTGCTCCAGTGGAAAAAAAAATATGTTGACAGAACCATCAAGCCTCTTAAAATTCAGATTTTAGAACATATTGGAGCAATCAGCAATAGTACTGATAAAAGCATGCTACTGTAGGTGTGCATTTTAGACATTTTCATTACAAGAATTTAACTCATCTTAAATTTGCAGCAATTGAATATGTGCCATGAATGACAAGACGGGGTGACAAGCTTTAAAAGCTGTTGCAGTGAGAAACCTGGTGGCATCGTCATTTGAACAGCCTATCCCCTAATGGGCTTAATGAAATGATAGACTATATACCGTGTTTATAAATAGTTTATGTCTCTCTTTTGCCTTTCAGATGGGATTTCCCACATGCAACACTGAAACTGACTCATCTGTTAATTAATAGTTTTTTACATGATTGCATTACTGGTTACTATCTGATATCCGCTTACTTACAGCATTAGGTTTTGATGGGTTTAGTTGTCCTAGAAAGTAACTATTATCAATTCCTGTCATCTTTGTTCCAGCTCTTTATGCATTAACATTTTCTGAAGCCTATTATCTTAACTACAGTATTGCTCTGCAAAGTTATAATTAGAGGTCTCCCATTCCGTCCTTATTTATTTAAATTTTTTGTACAGTATTTTTTATAAAATAACTTTTGTTAAACATTTATATCTACTCTTGCTCTAGATTCGAACATCTCTTTCAATAATGTGTGTTCTTTTAAACTGTAGTTACTATTAGGTCTACATGTCACATGTTTTGCATAAGGTCAGTTCATTTAGGGTAGAGACACCATATATGGTAGACATGTGATTCTTATTAGGAGCTAGAAATTCATAGCTTTAAATATGAGTAGCTATATTTAATTGGTACGATATATAAATATTATGCCAGTATTACTGAAGCCATTTGCAATGAGGTTCTATCCCCCCCCCCGATGAAGGTGTGGTGATGCTGAATGCACAGGGCTTTTTTGTTCATTGTACAGGTTTGCACTGACAAGTGTTTTTTGCACTGTTATGCACTTTACTTACTAAATCAATATTTGCTACCCGCTACTTTTGTGCACATGCTCCTCTCTGCTTATCTTGTTTGTGTTTGAACTGTGCACCTTAGAGTATGACTGTGCTGAGGTTTTGTTTTTTTAATAAGAAAACAATACCCTTTAGAAAAAGGAACAAGACCTTTCTGTACCAGAGAACTCTATCCCTTTCCAGCTATTCTACTGCTTGGTACACACCTATTTAGGGCCCACACAAGAGTCTTTTCACTACAGAGCTAAACAGTTTCCTTTTTTTTGCAGCAAAAGCTTGTAAAAAATTAACCTGAGCAATTGCTCACTCAGAGTGGCTACAGGATCTCTCACATTCCTCCTGTAGGCTCCCTCAGTCTGAAAGAGCAAACAGTGGTGTGTTTATGCTCAGTTTATATACCACAAAATGGAGAGGGTGGTGATGTCATTTATGACATCACAATGGACTGGACTGCCTCTCCTCTCTTGCCACAGGAATCTAGCCTGTTGGTGGAAAAATTGCAAGTGCTGTGTGGCTCAATGCACTGGTGGTGTGTCTGCAGAGTGCACTTGAGAGCAGCATGTTGCAAGCTGTGGCAGTTCGCCCCCTCCCTGGATTCAAATTCAAAAGCTTAATAATCATTTGTAAAGTCTTATTTGGTGGAAAACCACCTTCCAGACTATTTCAAAGTGATTTAGCCAGTCATAAGAAAAGCCAGAAGGTGATGGGAGAGCCAAATGACAGGGAGCTCATTGGTTCAATCTGTCATCTACCCATTCCCTTTCCCACTTCAAAAACTTCATTCCCATTACTAATAAGAGAAATGGCTAGACCAACCATATCACTATATGACCAACTGTTGGTGAGGCTTGGGGGTGTGTTACAGTTTTTGAACTGCTATTCCAGATATGTATTAACAGTTCAATTTTAACTTACTAAAGCATCATCTGTACAGACTATTAGTTCATACACTGAAAGGCTAACTGCAACCTTTGGGATAAAGCAGCGTTAATAAAACAAAGCCCAATTAATCTCCTCATTGCACTTTCTGTAAGCCCCCCACAACAAATAAAAATGAAAAAAGAAATACAAATTTATAAATGATTTTTAAGCATTTGGACTTGAATCCGGCGGGGAACATTCGCAGCTTGCAACTTGTTGCTCTCATGTGCACTCCACAGACACAGCACCAGTGCACTGAGCCGACAGAGCACTTGCAGTTTTTCCAGCAACTGGATGTATTCATGTGGCAATGGAGGGGGGGGCTCAAGTCCATGATGACATCATCAATGACATCACCAACCTCCTCCATTGTGTGGTATATAGACAGAGCATGTCTACAGTCCTGGTTGCTCTTCTAGACAGAGGGAGCCTACTGGAGGACTGTGAGAGATCCTGTGACCACTTTTATTATTTTGCAATTACTTAAGTTAATTTTTTACTAGCTTTTGCTGTAAAAAATGGAAACTGTTTAGCTCTGCAGTGAAAAAATTATCTTCTTTGGGCCCTAAGTAGGTGCATACCAAGCAGTAAAATAGCTGGAGAGGGATGGTGTTCTCTGGAACTAAAATGTCTTGTACCTTACTGTATAAATTATTGTTCCCTTATTTAAACAGAACTGTGGTGCTCTTATTTTGAGAAATGAGGCATATTTTATGTTACATGGTATCACTGCGTAAGCATTTTATTTATGAATGTGGGAATCTATTTACATTTGTGAATAATCAGGAACAGCTGGAACATGTATAGAAGATACTGAGTAGCTTCTGTTAAATTTTCCATAGTAAAGCTTGCATACTGTTGTTAAACATGAAGGATGTTATAGCATGGGATACAATTAAGCAATAATGCACGATAAGATGTGGTATATCATGGGATATCATCACGCCTCAGGTGGTTGGGCATGAGGCCGCAGGCCAAGTGCATCCAATGACCCAAGAAGTGACGATCTCGATTATACCACCCTGGAGTGCATTATTGCTATTATGAACTGGCTTAAAAGTTTTAGCAGTACAAAATGCAAATACATTTTAAAAATGTTTTTAAAATGCCACTGTCCCGGTGGCACTGAGGGTTGAGGTGCTGGACGCCACACCTGCACTGCCACCCGGCGACCCATGTTCGGGAATAGTATGGGCCACCGAGGGTCAGCAGGAGGAGATGGATCGAGGCGTCCGATGGACTGCTCTCCATCTCCGGGGAGGGAGGAAGGGAGGGGACTTAGTGTCCGGTGCTCACCTGACCCCTAGCGGAGGCTAGGGCTCAATGGCACGGAGATGCACAGTAGGGGCGGAGACATTGACAGGGACGTGCACGGGAGCGTGCGCGATCCCAAGTCGCTGGCGGCATTGCACGCTGTGCTCCACAACAGGGAGAAAAATGTAAAGACAAGGCTGCAGAGGATGAAGGAGGGAACCCGCAGGCCCCGCTCCTGGCTAGCCACAGCACCGCGGCACTGGATCCTGCTTCGGAGGGGAGGGTCCTCTTTGTGACCCCACCAGGGGGGTAAGCCCTGGGGGACAAAGCTGTACTGGCTGGTAGACACCGGGGTGATGGGGCTGGGGTTCCCCCAGAGTGTGAGGGCTGCAGGGCTGGAGAATAAATACCAAATAAAAAAAAAAATATTTTTTAAATGACTGTTTTAGAGTGGAGGAGGAGTATTTTTTCAGAAAAAGTTCCTATAATTCCCTGGGCAGCAGGTGGCGCTGTTGTAAGTGGAGTTGGTTGAAGAGTTGCTGCTCTGAATTCTTACCTCCCAGCACTGTGTGCTCCTCCTTGCATTTGACCCGGTCCTGCTGTGTGCTCTGAGACTGTGTGAAGATGGACTGTATTTTTTTTTTTTTGTGAAACCCTGATCTGGTGACAATGGAAGAGAGCAACTAAACAGGTATGATGGTAAAGAACTGAAATGTGAAGCCACCAGAATGCATAAGTGTTTAAAAAAAATACGGACACACACATCGTGTGGACGGTTTTGGGGTTCTTTAGGTTTTTTTTTTTGTTAAGAGGGGAGTCGCTCGAGCCATGACTGACGCCACGCTGCATGTGTTTTCTGCCTTACGGTATGTCTTCTGGTGGGCTGTGTGAGGAGGAATGAGTGACAGTTGTTTTTTTTTGTTTTTTTTAAACAGACACTCGTGTTGGGGAACTTGGTCCACCTTTCCAGAGGCAGTGGGTACAGTTGTGTGAGGTAAAGCTTGTAAGGAATGTGAGGAAATGCAGCTGTAAGAGGAATTTCTGTCTGAGAGGAGGCTAGTGGCCGGAGGCTTTTTAAAGCTGTGATGATGTTTATTTATTTATTTAGTTTTTGTTTACCGGGTAGGTGCGCTAGCCAGCAGGTGACTATTTTCAGGCACGACCCGGGAGAGTACATATCATCACGGCTTCAAAGAGCTCTCGGCCAATCAGCTCCATCTATTTACGATCCTCAGTTCATAACTGGTCATACTTTTCAATAATACTGACACCTCATAGAAATAATGGTAATGTACAGATTTCAAGTACCGATGTAGTCTAAGGTGCTGGTAAGCACCTGTACATTGGGGTTAGAGCTGTGGGAACCTCCCAAAGTTCAACCTGGAGAACTTTGACCATCGAACTATGTCATGTTTGCCAAAGTTCTCTTAAGGTCAAACTACTTTCTGTTGGTTTGACCATTAAAAAGCATGAGATAGGATGAATAAATTGAATATCATAAATGAATGAAGCACGATGATGCACCCAAGCCGATGAAGCACCCAAAACAGCAGAATGATGCAGTGGGCCACACTGAGGGGTACTGGTTCCAAAAATTGTGTCCATTCAGTCAGTGCCAAACATGGACAATGCTAGTACAAATAATAAACAAGATAACAAGAGTATGTGACTAAGTAACAATGCTCAAATAAAATAAATTTTAAAATGTTTGTAATTGTTATTTTAAGGCCTATATGTATGCCCACAAAATATCAGTACAGAATCACACAGTGTGAGCTACTGGTTCCAAAAATTGTGAACCTATTGGGGCAGTACCACACATGGACAGTGCATCCGGTTCTAACATGGATCAGTACTGTACACACACTGGTTTCATGGGCAACGTTGCCCCTCCTCCCCCCCAAAAAAATTACACATGCAGCCTGTGCATGCCTGTCAAAAATTCATCAAACATTAAAGATGGATTGAAGACAATACTGCAGTGCCCCAGGGTGTGAGCTACTGGTTCCAAAAATTGTGCACCCATAGGGGGGACAGTGGCACACATGGACAAGGTTCTGGTTCTGCCATGGTTTCACATGGGCAATGTTGGCCTAAAAATTATTTATTCGGCCTGTGTAGGTTTGTCAAAAATTCACCAAACATTAAAGACTGACTGAAGACAACAGTGCAGCACACCACAGTGTGAGCTACTGGTTCCAAAAAGTGTACACCCATTTTGGAAAGTATCACACATGGCCAGTATGTCCGGTTCTGCCATGGGTCATTGTTGTACACACTTCATGGGTAATGTTGCTCTGACAATTATGCAGGATTACTAGTGTGAATTCCCGACAACTGACCTACTAGGTGACAAACCTCCAATTTGGCCTCAGTGTGGCTGACAGCTGAATGGGCAAATGGTGAGCTAATTTTCCTCAGTGTGATATGTGTGTGTGTGTGTGTGTGTGTGTGTGTGTGTGTGTGTCTCTGTGTGTGTGTGTGTAGGCTATTCATTCAAAATAAAAAAATAATGGCCCCAGAAGCCCTCCCCATCCACTTCATCATCCTCCCCTGTTTCCAAGCTGAAAGTGTAGGAGATTCATCCTCCTTCATAAATGTGGCAAAAAGATGTTTGGGAAAAGAGGCAGGCTAATTTTTAAAAAGTGAGCATCTCAGCATTTTGTGTTGAAAGCCATGTTCCCTTGTTGGTGACAATATTGCCTGTAGAACTGAAAACTCTCTGAGTATGTACTTGTGGGTGGACAACTGAGGTGCTCAACAGCTACCTGTGTCAAATAGGGCCAAATGGTCTTTTTTTTTAAACTAGTAGAATAGAGGCTTATCTCTTTCTTCTAGTTGTACATTCCCATCCAGGTAATCCGGCACTATTTTATTTGCTGGCATTTCAGGCATCACTGTGTCAGAAAGTGACCCGGTCTGCTTTTACATCAAGTCATAGACAGTTGTTGCCAGAGTGGTTTGTCATCAGTGGCTGTCTTTCCTGAGGGTGCAGCAGAAGCAGTAGTAGCAGGCTGACTAGGAGATGGAGACAAAAATGAGTGACTCCTGTGATGTTCAGTAGTAGCAGTGGAAACATATGGTGATCCTCCTTCTTCCCTCTCTTCCACCTGGACTGTCAGTGCAATTGATGAGTGCTGTTCTTCTGCTCTGTTTGTGTTCCTGTTCTTGTTTTGTGCCATACATGCATAGACCTGATGGATAAGCCAGGCTTTATAGGACTGATGATCCTTACTGCATTCTTGTGCATCAACAAATGTCCCAATGTGTCTTTGAACCGAGGGTCCAGGAAAGTGTCCAGGATGTAGTAGTCATCTGTATGCATTTCTGAAATGTGTGCGTTATTCCAGAAACATGATCTTATCCTTTGTCTGAGGCTGACAGCAGCCATATCCTCCTGTTCCTCATATTGAGTCTTCATATGAAGTCACAGGTCAGTGAGGGCAATGAGGGGGAGTACCTGGCTTAGACCAGCTGCATCTGCACTTACCACTCTTAAGGCCTCCTCAAAAGGCTTCAGCACAGAGGGTCTTCATAAGGTGCCACTGATTTGGGCTGATGTTGATGTCTCCCTTGCCAGTACCATGTTCAATGGCATACTGGTGGATAGCCTTTTGTTGTTCTAGCAGCCACTCCATCATGTAATAGGTAAAGTTCCACTGTGTTGCCACATCCTGTTTCAGGTGGCAGAGGGGCAGGTGGTTCCACTGTTGAATGTTATGTAACAGCTTACATACAGAATGGCTAAAATGACCAGACTTTTCTGGCCAAACCTACACATGTCGGCATAGTGGTGCCTTCCTCATCTAGTAATCCCTGAACTACCAGATTTATACAGTGAGCAAAACATGTAACGTGTATAATTGCCATTGTTAATTGCCTTCATTATCTGTTACTATAAAACCTGGTGTCAATGAGTGTGATGCCATCCACTCCTCAGACCTCTGTTAAAGGAAGTGTAATGTGTTCTGTATAACGGTCATTGTCAAAGCCAGCAATACATACTGTAAAGCTGCCTTCTTATGAAGTTTGGGTGGGCCCCAGTGATTTGTGGTTACTGCTACTGCTGCTGCTGGCACCTGACCCAGAGAAGGAGAAGGAGGAAGAGGAGGGGAATGAAGAGGGGGAAATTGACCAAATGGGCAGTCACTGCCATGTAATCAGTAGTCTGACGACAGGTCCACATGTCAGTGGTGATGGAACGAGTGGAACAAATTATGATTTCAGGGCATGTGACAGTCTTGTAGACACTCTGACACAAATCAGGAAGAGCCACTGTGGAAAAGTAGGTACAGCTGGGCACTTGAAAGCTTGTCACTGCAACTTGCATTAGCAACAGAAAACCAGCATTGCTCACAAAGGAGAATGGCAGCAAGTCAGTGGCTAACAGTTCCATAATTGTTCTTGTTAACTTTCTTGCCTCCGGTCTGTTGGCTTTATATTTCTGGCCCTTTCCCAGGGCTGGACCAGTGACAGTTGGGTGTTTTATTTTTTCTGCTGAACGTGACAGTTGCCTGCTTTTTTTTGCCACATGGGAGGGTGAAATGGCTGGGGATCTGCACCCCCTCAGAGGTGTGGGAGTTGGTGGGCTAAGTAAGTGATGAATGGAAGATGTTAGAGTTGTGCATCAGTTACCACCTGAAGAACTTTCTTCTGTTTCCTCCCTACTTGGTCTCCTAGGAGTCATAAGGTTCTCCTGTCTTGGGCATCATCATCAAGTTCACTGCCTGTTGGTGCTTCTGCTGATGCCATGCATTGGCATGCCTTCTCATACTGAGATTGGTGGGACTTCAGCAAATGTCTTTTCATGGTAGATGTTCCCAGCTGTGTTCCCTGCTTATGCCAGCTCAGCCTGTCTTTACATAGAAGTCACACTACATGTGTCCGTGATTCTTTGTCCACTCTAAAGAAATCCCACACCACTGATGTCACTGGTTTGGTCTTTCCTACTGGCACTGTCGGCTGTAGCCTAATGGGTGGGCTGCTGGGAGCACCTCTTCCTCCACCAATTCCCCAGGGTCAGGGAATGGTTCTTCTTTCTCCTCTACCATGTGTCCTGAGCCACCAGTTTTGCCTATGTCTTCATCATCTGCTGTGGCATTTTTTTTTGTTTTACCACCACTGTTTGTATTTTTAAGTCTCTTAAGTGCACCTGCCCCAAGCCAAACTCCCACCTGTTCCACCTCCTCCTCATCCCCAGAACTGCTGCTGCTGCTATCACTTTTATTGGGCATATAATCACAATCCGAATCTCTGTCCCCAAGAAGCTCCACCTAATCCCTTTCCTCCTCCTCCATCTGTCTCACTCCCTGACACACTGCTTTCTTTTTCCTTTTTTTTCTACAATGATTGTCGGTGTTGCAACCCTTGCAGTGCCACTGTGAGTGGTTCCTACAATGTGTGATACTCTCTGGACTATATGACCACTGCTGTCATCTCCCTTTACACCTATAGTTCCCACTGAGGCAGATGGTTTATGACCAAGCCAACTATGCTTTTTTTTTTTTTTTTGATGTGACTGGAATCAGATGATCCCATGCCATCATCTTCTTGACCTGTCTGTTGTGTCATTTCCTAATGCTTGCTACAGGACTCAGCCACGTGGGAGATTAGAATGATGAAGACATCTTTTTTTAATTTTGTAATTTTTTTTTTTTAAACTTTTTTTTGTTAATCAATGGAAGACATATTTTTTATTTCATTTTGTGATGTTATTCTTTTTTTATTTTGTTGGTTTTTATCAATGGAAGACATATTTGTTACTTAATTTTGTGATTGCGATTTTTTAAAATTTTTTTATTTTTTATTTTATGGGATGCCACCAAGGTGCCACATACAGGGCCAAGGCACTGGCACGCTGCCAGCTGGTACACACTTGCTGCTGACCACCCAGATCACACTGCCCACATCACACTGTGAAAGGCTGCTTCAGGAATCAGGAGGAGGAAGAAATCATTTTTAAGTTTTTTTTTGGAATGCCACCTAGTTCCCACCTACAGGAGCCAAGCACAGCACGCTGCCAGCTGGTACACACTTGCAGCCCACTGCCCAGATCACACTGAAAAATGCTGTTTCAGGACTCAGAAAGAGGAAGAAACCTTTTTTTTGTTTGTTTTTTTATGGGATGGCACCAAGATGCCACTTACAGGGGCTGGGCTCCGGTACATTGCCAGCTGGTACACACTTGCTGCCCACCACCTAGATCGCACTGCCCACATCACACTGTAAAAGGCTGCTTCAGGACTCAGGAGGTGGAGGAAAAGGAAGAGACTTTTTTTTTTTATGGGATGCCACCTGCCAGCTTATACACACCTGCTGCCCACTGCCTAGATCACACTGAAAAGGTACTTCAGTACTCTGGAGAAAGAAGGAGAAGAAAAAACTATTATTTTTTAAGCGATGCCACCTACAAGGGCTGGGCACCAGCATGCTGCCATCTAGTGCACACTTGCTGCCCACCACCCAGATCATACTGTCCAGATCACACTGCAAAAGGCTACTTCGGGACTCAGGATGGGATGCAACCTAGGTGCCACTTACAAGGACTGGGCACCAGCACACTGCCAGCTTGTACACACTTGCTGGCCACTGCCCAGATCACACTGCAAAACGCTGTTTCAGGAGGAGGAAGAGGAAGTAAACACAATTTTTTAAAGTTTTTATATGGGATGGCATGAAGGTACCAGCTACAGGAACTGGGTACCAGCATGCTGCTAGCTAGTACACACTTGCTGCCCACCACCTAGATCACACTGCCTAGATCACACTGCAAATGGCTGATTCAGCACTCAGGAGGAAAAGGAAGAAAAATGTTTATATTTTTTTTATCAGATGCCACCAACGTGCCACCTACAGGGGCCAGGCACCAGCACACTGCTAGCTGTTACACACTGGCCCACCACCCAGATCACACTGTAAAAGGCTGCTTCAGGACTCAGGAAGAGGAGGAGGAGAAAGAAACAACATTTTAAAGTTTTTTTGATGGAAAGTCACCTAGGTGCCACCTACAGTGGCTGGGCACCAGGATGCTGTCAGATGGTATACACTTAATGCCCACTGCCCAGATCATACTGCAAAAGGCTGTTTCAAGACTCAGGAGGAGGGGGAAAAGTACAGTTATGTAAAAACTTACCATAACAGTAAATCTTCGAGAGGAGCTTTTGCAGCAGGTAATACCATTAGGATTAAGGTCGCCAGGCATTAGGGACCCCATGGAAAAATCTTCTAGCTAGCAGTCTATGGTGGGGGACCACCCCTGACGCCAGCTCTGCCCGATGTCAGATGCGGTATAAAGGGGCAGGCCCCCAGCACCACCTCAGTTCTCCTGCCGGAAACCTGGCTGAAAAAACAGATGGAGAACCAAGGAGGATCTCCCATCCCCAAAGAAAAGATGTAATATTTGTCCCCGAGGGCAGGTGGGTGGGAAAGCCACCTGCTGCAAGAGCTCCTCTCGAAGATCTATTGTTACGGTAAGTTCCTACATAACTGTACTATCTCACTTCGAGGGAGAGCTCTTGCAGCAGGTAGTACCATTAGGACTGAGTCCCAAGCAATGCCCAAGAAGAGACCCAGATCTAAAGAGTGGAGGACAATAAATGCTGTAGGAGACTAGGAGAAAAGTCCCTGAAGAACTGCTAGGACAAAACCTGCTCTCCTCCTGGAAGCAATATCCAGACTGTAGTACCTCATAAAGGTATGCACTGAACTCCAAGTAGTGGCCTCACAGAGGTCCGCTGATGATACATTCCGGAGAGAAGCGAAAGATGTCACTATCCCTCTGGTGGAGTGGTCCCTAACTGGTCCCGGTAGGGGTTTGTTGTGGTGCTGGAAGCAGAAAGTGATGCAATGCACGAGCCACTTAGTTAGAGTTTGTTTTGTGACTGGTGCTCCAGGTTTCCCGTGGGCAAAGGAGACAAACAACTGGTCTATCTTTCTGGTGGAACTATGGGAGGGCTGTGCCCGTGGTTCAATGTGAGGAAAAGCTTCTCCCACAACCTCTACTTAAACCCTACGCTAACAACACCTCCCTTGCTTAGGGAGTGTTTTTCCTAGGCTCCTGCATGGCTCGTGCGGCTGTGCCTGGCCTGTCTGCTGCCTGGTTCATCCTGTCTCCTTCTCTCCCTTTCCCTGCTTTGTCCTGCGTTTTCTTGTTCATTTCTTTTTGTTCCCTTTCCATTTGTACCCCTCTGACTCTCCACTCTGCTCCTGTTTGGCTTCTTTTTGGGCTCTTCTCCTCCGCACATTGCTTCCTGCATCTCCGCTGGCCCGTTATCCCTCTCCTGCCCTTTTAGCTCCCTGGGGATTCCTGCGCTAATGCTGCTTTCGTAGCTCCTATCTTCCTATCTTCGTTTCCATGCAACTACTGCCAGGCCTTATGCTGTTTTTTATGCTGTCCCAACATCTACTTTACTTTCCTGAATTACAGCATTCCAACTGCCTGACTCCTCGTTACACCGCTTCCAGTGACTCTCCATTTCTGTTTCCTGTGGTCCCTCTCATTTTACTCCATGCAGTCTCCTCTCCTCTCCAGCTCAACCATTCCTTTGGGAGGTCGGCATTCCAGCACCATTCCTGTGACCAGGTATGAGAAATTTAGCCCAATCAGTACCATCGTGTCACTGTGAAAGACTGCTCATTTCTAAACGGTGTTCCCTAAATGCACAAACTTCTGGAGAAAATTGCGTGGGACACTGGCCCTCAGAATGTGGGACACATTAACCATGGAGATTCACGCTCTGAACACTGCATCAGCTTGCAAACTTGTGTCAGTTAATTTTGTGTTTGTCTCACATCGTGTTATGAATTTCTGCTCTAATGTCTGAGTTTGCCAAACATTGAGCTGTGCTTTCTTCCAAAGGCACTGTAAAGTACTCCAGACCCATCTCGACTGCATAATCCAATGTCAAATGCTAAAACTTTAGCTTTGTGTAATGTCTGCTTGTTTAATGGGATGTATCCTTTCTCTGAAGTATTTAGTGGTGATCTCTCGCGGGGGCAGGTAACATTCTCGAGTTCAAGCTGCTCCAGGTAAATGCACGTTTCTCCTAGGTCTACACTGCTTAGATTACCACCCCCTGTTCCAGGTATTCTCCTCAGTTTAGCTGCCCACTCCCTAGGAGCCTCACAGACTAAAGGATCCCTATGCCTAGTTTTGCACCAATTACACTGTTTCTGTATTCATGTATACTACTATCCCACGCTACCAGTGTGATACCACCTACGCTTTTATACTAGTACTCTAACTACTTATGGCTTTCCTTGTGTTCTATGTCTAAGCATTCACTGCTATCTCTATATGTCAATTGCATGTCTCCTTCATATTCTGATTACAGTGCTAATTCCAGACTGCGTCCATTCTTGTTCATTACTTTTCTATCTCTCATCCTTGCAGCAGTCTAGTGCTTCGTTCAGCCCATACCAACAGTTCTCCAGACTCCATCCCTAACATTGAATGGGAGGGCTGTGCCCGTGGTTCAATGTGGGGAATAGCTCCTTCCACAACCTCTACTTAAACCCTATGCTAACAGCACCTCCCTTGCTTAAGTAGTGTTTTTCGTCCACCGCCATCCCCTCCTTCTCCTCCTCCTTCTCCTCCTTCTCTGGCGCTCTTCTCACCCTTGCTCCTGGGCCTTCTATTCCCTACAAATTACTACCTACATATCTACTACTCAAGGGTGGGAATAGAATTAAGCCACAAAAAGTACTACAAGTTACACAAGCACTATATACCCCATCTCTCCTCATTGCTATTCCCCAAACATTGAAGTCCTGGCCAAATAGTAACACAACATTCTATTTACATCCAGAGTGTGTAACAATGCCTCCCCTTTGTTCCAGTACTCTGGGTAATAAACTGGTAGTTGTATGTCCTGGTTCAACGTGAACTCAGACACTACCTTTTTTTTTTTTCAATTTCTTTTTATCCTGCCTTACTACCGTCTCGTTCCACTCTTTCAGACCTGATCAACCCCGTAGATCCCTCCCACGGAGTCTGCCCCTAGAGTGCCAGGCTTACTCCATTATCCCCCTACCTTACTCTTCTCTTTGGAGTGCCTGCACAATGGGTCTGTCCATGGGTAGGTAATCTGGGGCTTGGATCGGTCGTCATCTTGGACTGAGAGGGTTTTTTTCTGTTTTTCTCCCCTTAGTCCTTCCTTCCCCTGAGGGAGTTGGCATACAGGACTGACGTCCAGACAGATGGCGTGCTGACGCATGCCATTGTCAAATGCCCACAACGTCCTCCCCTCCCCGACTCTGGAGAGCCGCCTGTGCCCCGATGCCCATGTTTCCACAGGCACAGGTGCATCGGGTGTGCAGAGTACCCCAGGAACCCACCCCAGGATGAGGAGAGCATCCGTTGGGATGCTCGATCCTCCTCCTCCCCTCTGACCCACGGCGGCCCCAAGTCCATTCCCGAACCTGGGTCGCTGGCGTGGCATGAGGTGTGGCATCCAGCACCTCAACCCTCAGTGCCACCAGGCCGAAGACATTACCTTTAGTAGAAACTTAGGGTTTGTATGTAGGGCTTCTCTGTCCCTGTGAAAAATAAGATATGGCTCTTTACACATCAGAGCCTGTAGCTCGGAAATCCACCAGGCTGAAGTAATGGCAACTAAAAATAATGCCTTCCAAGAGAGAAGGCAGAGCTTGCAATTTTCGGCTGGTTCAAAGGGTGGCAAGGTGAGCTTTTCTAAGACAAACAGGAGATCCCAAGGGGGCACTGGGTCTCTCCTGGGGGGTTTGATATGTAAAATGCCTCTTAAAAAGGTCTTGCAGATGTCCGGCTGTGCCAGAGTCTTTCCATTCACTGGTGCATGGTAAGCTGACAGAGCAAAGAGATGCACCTTAATAGACGAGTAACTGAGACCCAAGTCCAACAGGTGGAGAAGATACTCTAGCACAGATTCCACTGGACAACTAAAGGGGGTCCAAAGAATGTGGAATCGCCCACAAGCAGAACCGCTTCCATTTCATGGCATAAGTAGCCCTTGTAGATGGTTTTCTCGCTGCCATGAGTACCTCTGCCACTCTGAGGGATACTCCAAATGTACCCCTATCTAAGTCTGCAGGAGTCAAGCATGCAGATGCAGAGACCGGAGGGCCAGATGGACCAATGTCCCTTGTTCCTGAGAGAGCAAATGAGTGAAGAGGGGCAATTGAACTGACGGTTCTGATGCCAACTGTTGCAACAGTGGGAACTAAATCTGTTGAGGCCAGAAGGGCGCTACCAGTATCATGCTGGCTTCTTCCACCTACAGCTTGAGCAGGACCCTCTGAAGAAGAGGGAAGAGAGAGAAGGCATACAGAAACCTCCCTGTCCAAGAGAGGGCAATGCGTCTCACCAAAAAATACCAGGCTCTGGATCTAGCAAACAGAAACTGAGCAGTTTGACATTGTGTGGGGATGCAAAGTGGTCCAGTTCTGGCTGACCCCACCTTTCGAAGAGGTCATCTATGACTTCTTGCTGTAGTTCTCACTCATGGTTTTGAGACCGTGAGTGACTTACGCTGTCGGTGAGGACATTGTGAATCCCTAGTAAATGGACTGCTGTAATGTCCAGGTTGTGATTCAATGCCCAAGACCATACTCTCATTGCCTCTCTGCATAAGGGATATGAATGTGTGCCCCCTTGCTTGTTGAGATGGAAGAATACTGGAGTGTTGTCCCACTGGACCAATAGAGGTGTGGGAAGGAGCACCCCTTGGAAGGCTTGACAAGCATACAATACGGCTCTCATCTCCAAAATGTTTATGTGGTGAGCTTGTTCCGTTGCGTTCCAGAAACAACTCATTTGATGGGAAGCAAGATGTGCTCTCCATCCCAGTCCCGAGGCATCGGTAGAAAGGGTCTGCTGAGGGCAGGATCACTGGAAGGGAACCCCTATGTTCAAGTGGGCCGGGGTGAGCCACCAGGTCATGGACTGTCGGACCACATTGGAGATCCAAATGGGCTCCTCTAGCTCATCCATACTTTGATCCCATTGAACCTTGAGGTGTCACTGCAAGATCCTCATGTTCAGACATGAGAGGGGAACCGTGACTATGGCTGTGGCCATGTGACCCAGCAATTGTAAAAACACTCTCGCTGGAACCAAGTCCGAGTCCTGTACCCTGTGAGCAATTTCTCTTAGCCTTGATACCCTGTCCACGGGCAGAAAAGCTTTCCCTTGGACTGTGTCCAGGACTGCTCCTATGTACTGTAGCCTTTGAGCTGGCCATGGTTGTGACTTGGGCAGGTTTAGGGTAATGCCCAGAGTCCAGAATAGGCTGAATGTCTCCTCCAAAGTTCTGTTCAACTGGTCTTCTGTTGGAGTGGTAAAAAGCCAATCATCCAGGTAAAGGTATACAAAGTGACCTCTTCTCCTGAGGGCCGCTGCTACCACTGCTAGGCACTTGGTAAAAACCCTTGATGCCGAGGATAGGCCGAATGGCAGTGCTCTGAACTGGTAGTGTCCTCCTTGGAAGGTGAAGGGGAGGTACTTCCTGTGGGACGGCAGGATTTTGATGTGCATATAGGTATCCTGCATGTCTAGACAGCAAAGCCAGTCTCTTTGGTGTAGCATTGGTAACAGGCTCACAAAGGTCACCATTCTGAACCGTTTGTATTTGATATAATTGTTCAGATGACTCAGATTCAGAATGCGACGGAGGTCTCCCGTCTTTTTTGGGACAAGAAAGAAATGGGAGTAGAATCCTTTGCCCTGTTGAGCAAACGGAACCTCTCATATGGCTCTTTTGTCCAGTAAAGCCTGTATCTCTGCCCTCAGGAGGAGCGCATGGGAGGGTGAGCAGTGGGAAGGGACAGGTGGGTTGTCTGGTGGAAACTGGGTGAACTCTAGGGAGTATCCCCTTTCTACCATCTGGAGGACCCATTGGTCCGATGTTATACTGGACCATCTGGATAGGACTGGTTGTAGTGGAGGGGGGTTGGTAGGGAGTCATGCTGTGTTGGAGGGTGTAGGCAGGGGAGGTCTGGGTGTCATGGGATTTTTGGGGCCCTGGGAACCTGAAAGGACAGGGTGGCCTTTTCTTTTAAAGCCTCCCTTATGCTGTGTCTGGTGACTTCCTTGCTGTTCCTGATTTTTCCGGAAGGGACGGCGATGCGTGGCTTGAGGCTCCGACCTGTACATTCTGTGGACTTCGGATACTGCTTTATCTGAATCCTGACAGAACAGGACTGGTCCCTGAAAAAGAGCATCCAGGATAGCATCCTGAAGATCCTGTCAGAAGCCAGAAACCCAGAGCCAGGCATGCCTCCGTATGCAAATGCCAGTGGCCGCTGCTCTTGCTGCTGTATCTGTGGAGTCATAGAACTCCTGAGGATGTGCTTGTCCACATCCATGCCAAACTGAATCACAGCAAGGAGTTCTGCCTTACCCTCTGAATCTAGCTGTGCCTTGGCCAGGTCCATCATCTTTGCCTACAAGGAGTTCTGGTATGTAACCATGTGGGCCAGGAAGTTCAAAGACCTAACAGTGCAAGTTGCCAAGCAGTGCACCTTGCGATCCATCTGGTCTAACTTTTTGGATTCGGGGTCCAGTGGCTGGGCATTCATGTGTTGTAGTTGTTGTGCCCTGCCATGGGCAGCTGTCAGGACCACAGAGTCTGCCTTTGGGTGTTCACCCAGAAAAGGCTCCCTTTTTGGTGTTTTGTAAAGTCTATCGGACTTGCGAGGTACTGCGGTCGTAGTGGCTGGATGCTGCCATGTGGACCTGGTCACATCTTAAAATGGTTCCACCAAAGGGGGGGGATGACCAATGGTTTAGAGTCTGTGGCCCCCAAAAACTTGGCCAGTCTGCGCCTTTCCGGGTCCAATTCCTCCGTGTCCCATTGGTATAGCACTTGAAAATGGTGCATAATGTTCAGAGAAGACAGGTCATCCAGGGGTGACCTTGGTGAGTCCCTCGGATTTGGAGATGGGATGGGTAATTCATCCTCTGAGGAATAGTCCAAGGATAAGTCCCCTGCATCATCCCCTGAAGACAACGGTGGGCATCTGCTGGAGGATGGGACAGACGAAGGGTGTCTTTTATGGCCGCCTGAGCCTGGCATCCACCTGTCTTCTTTGTCTAGCGGCGGTAGTTCCTTTGGAGGTAAAGGCCACTCAAGGTGAGATCTCTCAGTGGAGGACATACTGGGGATGGATCCCTAGGTCTGGGAAAAAGATCCCCTTTGGTGATGTTCCACCATGCATTACAGTGCTCCCACCTCAGCTAGTGGAACGACTGGTGGTGGAGGCATCTGGTTAGAACCCCCGGAGGGTCCAGGCATCTGATCCAAATGTAGGGGCATCCGGTCCTCGGGCACTTTCTCAATGAGTATGTTGGGCATCACATCCACAGCGTCTGGTGGTCTGGCATCTGGTTTTTCTGAAGGAGGCTGTGGGGTGTCCAGTACCCCCATGTCTGGGGAACTGTCACCGGGGCCGATCCTTCGGGGCTGACGGACGGTCCTTGGGTGCCGATGGCCTTTATTTAGCCAGTGGCACTTGCTCCTTTTCCGATGCAGAGTTGGAGTATCTGGTCATCTGGGAGGCAGACGACACCCATTGCTCAGGTGGTGGAGATGTCCAGTACCTGATGACCTCCTGGCATTTGGTGGGTTTTTCCGGCTTCTTATGTTTATCGGAAGACCCAAAATGCTTGCGGGCACCGGGCTCTGTGAATTTGCCCAAAACCAATGCCTGTCCCTCATGGGTCAACTCATGTTTGTGGGGTCGTTGGGCCAAGGGGAGTTGGGTGGATGGCTGTCCCTGGGAAGAAGACTCCCTACCTTCTTTATGCACGTAGAGGTGGTCGACTTCTTGTGGGTGTCCCTGGAAGCTGCTTTGGTACCTGGGGGAACAGATTCTGACCTCCAACTGGTGGTGGAAGTTGTAGATGCCCTGTGAGGGGACTTTGGGTGGGACTCTGATCTGGCCCTCTCCTTCTCCCGATGGTGGTGTTTCTCTCCTGATCTCTTCTCCTTGGGGGGAGTATCCCTGGCTGAAGAGGATGAACTATGTCCTGATGGGGCCTTCTGCATGGTGGCTACTTGTTGCTCGAGTAGACAGGCTTTCAATGTTTTGGCACGGTGAATCCTGGTTTTATTGTTGAACTTTAGGCAGTGCGGGCAATCGTCCGGCCAGTGGTCTGGTCCTAGGCAGGCAGAGTGGCTGTCCTTCACTGGGACCTGCTTCCTGCATGCACACTTTGATTTTCACCACTGTGTCGATGAAGACATTAAACTTGACGAAAAAACTGTCGATGAAAAATTATATGTAGAGAAAAAACTGCGCGAAGCGTGAGAAAAAAGTGGTCGACTGCAACTATGGCATCTTGGATCCGATGTTCGCGGGTCGACAGCAGGAAAAGAACTGAGGTGACACTGGGGGACTACCCCTTTATACCACGTCTGACATTGTGGGGCTGTCCCCCGCCACAGACTGCTAGCTAGAAGATTTTTCTGTGGGGTGCTAACTCCTGGCGGCCTTAGTCCTAATGGTATTACCTGCTGCAAGAGCTCCCCCTCGAAGTGAGATCATTATTTTTTATTTTTATGGGATGCCACCAAGGTGCCACCTACAAGGACCAAGCACCGGCACATTGCCAGCTGGTACACATTTGCTGTCCACTGCCTAGATCACACTGCAAAAGGCTGCTTCAGGACTCAGGAGGAAGAGGAAGAAAAAACAATTTTTTTTAAGGTTTTTTGTGCATGTGTGTGTGTGTGTGTTTGTTGTTTGTTTGTTTTTATGGGATGCCACCAAGGTATCACCTAGCAAGGGTCAGGCACCAGCACACTGCCAGCTCAGCTGGCACACACTTTCTGCCCACTGCCCAGATCACACAGTAAAAGGCTGCTTCAGGACTCAGGAGGAGCAGAAAGGTGATAATAACTAAAGAAAGTGCCACAAAAAGAATTGAAAGTTGAAACTAGTGAAGAGGATGCCAACAAGATGCCAACTACTTGTAGCCAAGCACTGTCCTGCTGGCACTCACTTACTGCCCAGCCCAGTAATTTTTTTTGTTCTAACAGAGTAACTCCCAAAAGGCTTCTGCCAGGGGCTTATAATGTCCTGCTAAAATGCTATTTCTGCAACAAAAAAGAAAAAATGGACACTGCCAGACTGCCACCTCATGTGCCCTATCTGCCCACTGCACAGTCTAAAGCTCACTCCTCCAGTCCCACCAGTCAGGCAAGCCCCTGGTCCCAGAGACATGCTGCAAGCTGTGGCACTGCTGCTGCCATTATTATCTTCCTTTTCCTCCCCTACCCCAAGTTGCAGTTCTTGGGCACAATTCTAGAAAGCCTACGCCAAAGTGTGACGCAGTTGCGACAAAAAGAATGTTGCATAATGCAGATGCGACATAGACTTGTGACATGCATGATTCTAGAAAGCGGCATGCACCATATCGAAAATTCCATATGCTGAAGTCGACTTACACTGCACTTGCGACAAACCCCCAGATACGCAATTGCGTAGATAGACATATGCCCAAAAAAGCAGCAGGATACGCCATGGTGGGATTTTAGAAGGTTCTAAAGGCCAAGATACGCCAATTGCAAAAGGCATAAGTTACACCAAAGGGGAGCAGGTGTTTGTTTGTTTGTTTGTTTATTGGCTTAATGAGTAAACACACTGGAACAAAAGTTCCATTTGCAGGTGCGACTCACAAAAATCACAAAACATACACCATATTCAATATACAATATAATAATTAAAGACATCATGCATTCACATTTAAATAAGCCAACAATATAATAAAACAATTGTTCATTAAAAGTGGTGACAGTGGCTTGAGTCCTTAAATCAAGAGGAAGGCTATTCCATATACTTGGCCCAGTGTATGCAAAAGACCTCTGACCGGTTACACTTCTCATAAAAGACACTTTTAGGGTTCTGTTATCTACTCTATTTCTAGAGAAAAATCCTAGATCATGGGATTGAAAATAACTACAGTATATAACCATAAGGGAATGCTCGTATTTATAATCCTAAAGGAGAACCTAGCCACTGTTAGCCTAAAATACATGGAAATTAGTAACCAACCCATTTGCTTTAGAATCACACAGTGATGTGTAGTACGTGTCAATGATAAGGCAAATTTGCCGATAAGTTGCAGCAAAGCTGCCTTTTTTGCTAATACCCTTGAAGGTGCGTTGTCAGTGATTAAAGTAGCATAATTCACCACAGGAGCAAGGCATTGCTTGGCAATAGCCATCCTTGTGTCAGAAGTTAAAAAACAATGCAATCTATTCAGCATATTGATTTTTGAATGGATCACAGAGGTAACTTTAACAAAATGTGGTTCAAAACTTAACACAGGGTCCAAAGTAACTCTAAGATAACAAAAGCTAGAGACCTGCTCAAAACAGGACCCGCCAACAGTTGTAATACTAAGACAGTGATTGTGATCCTGGACTTTAGTCCTTGTGCCAAATAACATCACCTTTGTTTTGATCCTACTTAGGACTAATCTACTGGGTTCAAGCCAGTGTTGTACAGCATTCATCTCTTTGTTTAATGTGGTATTAATCTCCATGGCAGATCTGTTTTGAACATAAATAACAGCATCATCTGCATATAATGTGAATTTTGATTTAATAAGAGCCCCACCCATTCTATCAAAAAATACAGAAAACAATAATAGACCCAGTATGGAGCCCTGATGGACTCCATCACTTTACCAATGCTAAAGAAGATGTGACCCCACCAGATTTTACCTTTTGAAACCTATCAGTGAGGCAGTTTTGAAACCACCTAATAGCAGATCTGTTCACCCCCAAGGAGCTTAACGAAGAGATCAAAAAATGTATGATCTACTAGATCAAAAGCCTTGGTCAAGTCCACGAATGCAGCCCCAGTCATACAACCTCCCTCCATACCTCGGGAGCTAAACCAAGGCCATTTCAGTACCTCTCCCCTTTCTAAAACCATGTTGTGCCTGTAATAAAAGATCATTTTGTTCTATGAAAGTTAAGAACTGATTAAACAGTAGTCTTTCCTGGACCTTTGACAAAGCTGCCAAAATTGAGATTGGCCTATAATTTGTAAACTGAGAAGTTGACCCCACCTTATGTATAGGCACTACAATGGAATGTTTCCAAATATACGGAATAATTCCAGTAGAAAAAGACAAGTTATAAATAATAGTAAGAGGGTATGCTATTTCATCAGCTGTATCCTTAAGAAAATTTGGGATTAGACCATCAGCACCCCCCAAACTATTCCCATTTATCATTTTCAATAATTTTTTTTACTTCCTCAACAGTAGTAAATTTTATATTATGCAATGGGCACGAAAGCAGACCTCAAATTCTACATCGTGATTGGCTGACTGGCACCCCTCTCCCATTGTAAAGCCTACAATCACCCCACGGAAAGAGATGCCAGCCACCGTTCAGCCACATCAGTTACTCATTTCAAGATTAATCCGAGCATCGCCAGCCCAAAACTCGCAAACACAGCAATACCCGCTGAACAGCCGTCCCCAACTCCAACCAGTGTGCCAACTCTCATTTCAACCGGCAAACAACTTCAAATTCCTTACCTCCCCAAAATTCACCTATGAGGGAAAAAATGTAACTTGCTGCTCTCCATCCTCATTCCTCCTCTTACCTCGTTCCCTGCGTCTCCATCCCGTTTCTTCTCATTGACATCTGCCTGCTATCAATTTTCAGACACATTGACAGCTCCTCACAGATCTCCCTTGCGCCGCTTTCTGTCACAGAGCCACACACACACACATGCAGCACTCAGACCTTCACTGGAATAGGATCGCGCGACCGCATGCCGACTCCATATTATGAGGAACTGTCCCTATCCTATTACATGCTGAATCGGGTATGGGTATGGGACGGAGTGTGCAAACAAATCAACACATTAGTTGCGATCGCCACTAAACTCACATCTCTTTCATATTTTTTCTTCCAATTCCACTCCGGTTTTCCAATATACAAAATTACACTGTTAAATAGCTAAGACCTACTCAAGAATGAATGTATATTATACACTGATCTGATAAAAAAAAACAAAATATAAAGAAATCTAACTCTTTTCATGCTGCCCTACGAGAACAGGTACCAAGCAGCCGCTCAAGCTATCACATGCAAAAATCACTGCGACTCCATCTCGCGCTCCACCCGCTGCCACATTCACCGCTGGCTAACAAACGCGCCTCGGAACACAAAAATGCCACTACTAGAACAAAAAAAAAGGAAATACAAATGGATACTACATTCGCCTTAATAGACTAAACAGAGCTAGAAGAAATGCTCACCATCTTAGGAAAAACAAACTCCCGAATCTTCACCAAATGGACTGTTTTCTCTGGCGTAGTAACACTTTCACTATTTCTCCTATTTAAAATCAAAAATAAATTACTAAAAATAAAAAAAAATTACTAAACACAAAATATAAACATTGTATAATAGCACTATGCCACTCGAGGGTGTTGGTAATGCCAGGATTTACCCACCCCTGTGGTGTTGTTGGTCCCTCGGCTATGCCTCGTGACCGAACAACACCCCAGGGCATGGGTAAAATCCTGGCATCACCAACACCCTCTCGTAGTATATTGCTTAATTAAATTTTGGACCATTAGCACAATATTTGTTCATCCCCCTTGTCCATGGATAATCCAGTTTCAGAATCTGGTATAACTTACACACAGTATAAAAAGAGGCCCTGTGAGGCAGTCAGCAGAGTCACTGTTGAGCAGACAGTGTGAAGACACCCAGCTGAGAGAGAGAGAGGGAGAGAGAGAGAGAGGTTTGCACCAGAGGCTATATTTGGAGCAGTGCTATTGGACAGGTGGCAGAGGTACCACAGGCGACACAATGGACGGAACCAGGGGAACAGGCAGCAACCAGTGCAGCACATAGCCGCCAGATGCCATGCACCACGTGTGTACCGAGCCAGGAAATCATACATGGACCTCATATAGGAGCAGTGCATCGCATGCTACCGCCTGCCAAAGGCCATCATTGCAGGGCTGTGTGATGACCTACAGGAAGGACTACAGAGTGCCACCCATAGGGGGTGCCCTGTTCCAGTGGATGTGAAAGTGAGTTCTGCACTGTGCTTCCTCGCCACTGGAATATTACAGACCTCTACAGGTGACACCGTAGGCATCTCACAGCCTGCAATGTTCAGGTGCCTCAGGCAGTTCCTGGATGCAATGATGAAGAGAACAAGGGAGTACGTTGCCTTCCCCAGAGACGCAGAGCAACAGCAGGCAGTGAAGCAGACCTTCTATGACGTTGTACTATTCCCCTGTGTGCTTGGTGCCATTGACTGTATACACGTGGGCATCAGAGCTCCACCAGGCAAGGCAGATATGTATGTGACTAGAAAAGGCTTCGACTCCATGAATATGCAAGTGGTGTGTGACAGCCAGTGCCACATACTGGATGCGGTGGCCCAGTACCCTGGTTCCACCCATGACTCATACATCCTCCACAACTGCGGCCTGCACGAGGCATTCCAGAGGGGACAGATCACCGGCAGATGGCTACTTGGTATGTGCCACCAGCATACAACAAAACAGCCCTGTACTACTATGGACAGCATGCCCACATGTGTACCATGTGTCATGCACACTGATGGTGTACCTTACTCCCACAGGTTACAGTGGATACCCCCAACTACCATGGGTCATGAGACCACTCCTGCACCCATGCACCCCTGCTGAGGTCTAATACAATGACACCCATGCCACCACACGGTCTGTCATTGAGCGTACATTTGGTGTCCTTAAGGCACGGTTCAGGTGCCTAGATAGATCAGGAGTGGCGCTGCAGTACAGCCCTGACACAGCATGCAAGTTCTTCTTGGTGTACTGTATGCTGCACAGCATTACAGTACGGAACTGTGTGCCTTCACCGGACATGGAGGAGGAGGGGGAGGAGGACAAGCCTGATGACCATGGGAGACAGCACCAAGACCAAACCACATGGGCCCAGGCAGGGCAAAGGTCACAATGTGAGCTGATAGCACAACACTTAAAGCTAATGGATAGTGGCTCACCATCAAGCATCACCATCGGCAATGCTCCATCTGGCCATGGACAACATAGCACCACACAGCCAAGCCACCTGATGCTGGACACCTAACATGGTGACACTGTAAAATACGAACAGTGGCCATGTGAGGTGGCAGCACCTGGCAGTCCTACACACCCACTGCAGTGAGTGAAGGACACATGTCTAGTAAAATGCCAGGAGAAACAGCACACAGCATGGCCAGACACAGTGATGTGAGACTCGGGGGGGGGGGGGACACAACCACATGATAACCCTTGTGTGGTGGTGTACTGCTGTGTGTGATGGACTGTGAATATACGTTACTGTGAGACAAGCTATGAGGACCATGCACAACAACCATGAAAGCTGGGTTGGTATCCTGCCCCTCCACGACAGTGGTGTATGTGACATACAGAAGTTAATGGGACAACCAATGTCAGACATGCCACAGCCAGCACAATGCTGCCAGTGTACAGCCAGGTGCTGCACACCAGCTACAGGCACTGGACTGTAGACACATATGTGTGGCACATAGGACAGCAAGTAAATGCAACATCAACCCTGCCATAACAGAGCTGCGGTGTCATGAACTGTGCACATGCAATGTACGGTCATCTTAGCAAGCAAGTCGCAAATGCGTGGAAAATGTAATGCACACTGATATTGCACAGTCCTACAACACACGCACATGTGATGGTTGTATGCTAGCTTCTGTTTTACCAGGCACTTGAGGCCATTGTACTTTTTCTGCAGGTCCTTTACAGTTCTTCTCTGGGTTACCACTGCATTGACCTTCCTGGCCACGGTGTCCCATACCTTGCGTCTTTTGTCCCTTTTTGCCTTGTCCCCTCCATGGCTCAGCAGTAGGGCATGCTGCTTGTTGAATTTGGCCACCAGTATCTCCACCTCTTCATGGCTGAAATTCCTTCTTCATCTCTGCCTCCCAGCTGCGGTTTGCGGCATGTTCTGGTTGCCTTTTGCAGCCTGGTTTTGTGCCACTGTTGTTTGGCGGTATTTCCGCCTGTCTTGTGAGTTGCGACCTTTTATATTGTGCATGTTTGCAATATGTGGAACAACTCTGGGTGTATGTTGTGATTTTTCTAGAACTGGGCGCAAGTCACATGTCGCAACTGATTTGGCGTAAACTGTGCATATGCGTAACTTACGTCAGACGTATCTGGGATTTCTAG
The DNA here is from genome assembly GCA_016271365.2 of Neoceratodus forsteri. NCBI lineage: Eukaryota > Metazoa > Chordata > Ceratodontiformes > Ceratodontidae > Neoceratodus > Neoceratodus forsteri. Next base: position 795,757,635 of record CM057459.1, on the reverse strand, counting down.
AATTAGGCCTCTTCTTAAGAGTTCAGACAAATGTGTAATGATCTAATAAAATTTTTTGGTAATGAATAGAAACAATATTCTTTTTTACCTAGCTAATCTAACTAGAATTGTACAACACCCTGCCTAAACTACCTATCAGCCCTATGTCGAGCTCACGAGTGAGCTCTTCTGCTGACTCACGTCGGGTTGAGCTGCGTAACTGCATCAAAAAGGCTGGACTAGCCTGTGAGTCACAGTAAGTTAAGTGCTTCAGGTGCAAGCTGTGGTTTGCAGCTCGACTGGTTTGACAAGTCCGCATCATGTGAACCAGGGCAAACCAGTCAAACCAAAAGTCCGCCTATTTGCCCCAAATGTTTGCCGCCATCCAAAAGAATTGAACACCCGAAGTTCAAGGTATTCGATTCTTTTGTAGAACCAAACTTGCAGCCCTAATAGGAGTAGTTTGGTAGTACAGTGGTGAGAGTGAAATAGTTGTAAAATATGGTTACATAGATACATGGACACTGTCGGCAGATAAGGGTCTATGGCCCACACAGTCTGCCCATTTGAGCTTGTAAGTTAACTTTGTTTTTCTAGAAGTCTGTTGCCCCTTAAACCTGACCTCCAGAATTCCCTTATGTCTATCCTATGCATTCTTAAATCCCATGATTGTTTCAGCCCCCACCACTTCCTCTGGCAGGGTGTTCCTCTTGTTCACCACCACTGTGAAGAAATTCTTCCTCATATTTCCTCTGAATCACCCTCCCTCCAACTTCATCCCATGCTCTCTAGTCCTGGAACATCTTTTTCACTGGAAAATAGTGTATTCCTGCACCCTGTTCCTCCCTGTAAGTTACTTGGATGTCTCTGTCATATCCCTTCTCCCTCCTCTCCTCAAGGGAGTACCTATTCAAGCCCTTCAACCTGTCCTCATAGGACTTGTGATGCAATCCCTGTACCATCTTTGTTGCCCTCCTCTGAATCTTCTCTACCCTCTCTATGTCTTTATGAAGGTAATGTCTTCAGAACTGTTTCAAATCATATTAATCTTTATTTATATAGCGCCTTTAATTATCAAGGCACTGTACAAAATATAGCCACAATATACAAATTACAATAGTATAAACTTAAAATTCAGTCTGTACACTGCACTCCAGGTGGGGCCTTACTAGTGTCTTGTATAATGGAATTATGACCTCCCTTTTCCTGCTGGTGATGCCCCTGCCTATGCATCCCAGCATTCTATTCACTTTACCTGCTGCCTTGTCACACTGTTTCCCTACCTTGAGGTCATCAGAGATGATAATCCCAAGGTCCCTTTCCTGCTCGGTGCATGCTATATCTTCACCCCACAAATGATATGTTGTTCCAGGGTTTTTTGTGCCCCATATGCATTATCTTGCACTTCTTTGCACTGAATTTCAACTTCCAAACCCCCTGACCATTCTTCAAGCTTCTGCAGGTCACTCCTTATTCTGTCTACACCCTCTGGCATGTCCACTCTGTTACAGAGCTTCGTGTCATCAGCGAACAAGGAAATTCTGCCTTCTAGGCCCTGCACAATGTCACTGATGAAAATGTTGAATAGGACCGGTCACAGCACTGATCCCTGTGGTACGCCACTGGTCATTCTTCCCTCTGTGGAGTGACAGCCATTTACCACCATCTTCTGTGTCCTGCCGCCCAGCCAATTACCTACCCACCACACTACTGTCCTGCCCACTCCCATATTCCCCAGTTTGTTTAATAGCCTTCTATGTGGCACAGTGTCAAAGGCCTTGCTGAAGTCCAGATAGGCCAAGTCCACTGCCCTCCATTGATCCATTTCCCTTGTCACCCAATCGAAAAATTCAAAGAGGCTGGTTTGGCATGACCTCCCCCGGGTGAAACCATGCTGCCTTGGGTCCTGTAGTCCCTTGACAACCAGATGTTCCACCAATCTCTCCTTCAGTAGTGCTTCCATGATCTTCCCCACTACCGAGGTAAGGCTGGCTGGTCTGTAGTTCCCCACTTCCTCTTTGTTCCCGCTTTTGTATAAGGGGATTACATTTGCTGTCCTCCAGTCTTTGGGTACCTCCCCTGTTTACAGTGATCGGCTAAACAGGATTGCCAGAGGTTTAGCCACCACCTCTCTTAGTTCCTTTAGGACCCTGGGATGCACCCCATCTGGCCCCATTGCTTTATTAACTCTTATTCCTTCCAGTTCCTTTAGGACCCTTTCCCGTGTAAAGGGACTTGTGTCAATTTCTGCGCCGTTCCCACCCCTTGTCCTTCCTTCAGGCCCATTACCCTCCTCTTCCTCAGTAAAGACTGAGCAGAAATGCCTGTTAAGTATATCAGCTTTACTGTTGTCATCTTCCACGCAGCTCCCATCTTCTCCCTTCAGTCTCACTATCCTTCCCTTTGCCTTTCTTTATCACTTATGTACCTGTAAAAGGTTTTGTTCCCTCTACCCACTGATTTTGTGATGCGCTCTTCTGTCTGAGCTTTAGCTTCCCTTCCTGACCTCCCTGCCTCCCTTTGCTTCTCCTGGTACTTCTCCCTATCCCCTTTTGCCTGCATCTTTTTGCGTTGCCTCAATGCAATCTTTTTGGCTTTCATTTTCTCTGCTATCTCTTTGGAAACCATAATGGCCTCCTCTTCCTATTCCCTTTGCTAACCTGCTTAATGCATAATTCCATTGCTCTTGTAATCCCCATTTTAAATATTGCCCACTGTTCCTCAACCTGAGTCCCGCCCCATTCCCATTAATGCCTCTTTCAAGCATCTCCCCATTTTCTCAAAGTCTGCCCCCTAAAATCCAGGATATGTGTTTTTGTGCAATTTGGTTCTGCACCTTCTGTGATTTCAAGCCACAGTGACCGGTGGTCACTGTTCCCTAGGCGCTCCTCCATTGTTACCCCCATCACGCAGTCCCCGTTTCTGAGCACAAGGTCCAGTATTGCCTTCTGCCAAGTTGGTTCCATGACCAGTTGCTTAAGGATGGCACCTTGAAGGGAGTCCAGGCTAAATCTGCTCCTGGCTGCTGCTGCTGCTGGGAGGCTCCAGTCCACATCTGAAATATTGAAGTCTCCAACCAGCACCACCTCACCCTTGTTTGCCATCCTTTGGATGGCTAGCATCAGCTCCCTATCTGTTTCTTCCTCCTGGGCTGGTGGTCTGCAGACCACCCCTGTGCGGATGGCTGACCCCAATTTCCTTTCCAGCTTAACCCACAGTATTTCTCCCCATTTGTTCCTCCTGGATCTCTGTGGCCTTTATGCCATCTTTCACATAAAGTGCCACTCCTCTTCCCTTCCTGCCTGTCCTGTCTCTTCTGAATATGTTGTAGCCGGGTATGGCCTTCTCCCAGTCATGGTTATCATTACACCCGGTCCCTGTGATGGCCACAATGTCCAGGTCCTACTGCACCATGACAGCCTCCAGATCCTCCCTCTTGTTGCTAAGGCTCCTGGCACTGGCACATATGGATTTCCATGACCTGAACTCCCTGAACTGTTTAGCTGTTCTACTCCAGCCCCTTCCCTTGTTCTCCTTTATCCCTGGTTCTCCCTGCTGTCTGCCCATCTGTTGAATTTTGACCCTTTTCTACCTATCCAATTCTTGGGTGTTTATCTCCATCTTTTGCACACTGTTTTGTAGAGATATCCACTCCTCCTGTTCATTGGTTACACTGCTAGCTGGTGGGGGGGTCAATTAGGTATCCTCCTTGTTAGCCTGCCACCCCCATGGCTAGTTTAAATGCTTGTCCATGTAGCATTTAAACTTATCATTGAGTGCTTGGATTCCTCTGCAGGACAGATGCAGGCCGTCAGGCTTCAACAAGCCTTCATCACTCCAGGTGAGTCCCCAGTCACCAATGAATCCAAACCCTTCCTCACCGCACCAGTTCTTCAACCATGACTTAAAGTTCCTGGTGTGTGCACCCCTATGCTCTCCCATGCCTCTCACAGGTAGTACTTCCAAGAAAGTGACAGAAGTAGCTTCTTGCTTGAGACCCCTCCCCAATTTCCTAAACTCTTCCTTAACTTCCTTAGACTCCCCATTTGCCATGTCATTAGTACCTACAGTAGGTGGATAATGACATCCAGCTCACCCTCCCATCTTGCCTTCCTGGCGATCCCCAGGATCTTCCTCCCATCCCTCCATGTCATGGCACTTGGTAGGCACATCACATCCCTGTACTCCCCCTCCTGTGTTCCTAGCTGGATCCCTCTTATGATAGAGTCCCCCACCAGGATTTGCTTCCTCATCCTCTGGGGTTCACTGCTCTCCCCACTGAAGTCACCTCCTTGGTTGATATCCACATCCTTCCCTTCCACTTCTCTGGGTACCTGTTTGGTTGTCCCCATTTTCCAGTGCAGCATATGAGTTCTGGAGTGGAATAGGATTTTGGATGTGCTTCTGCCTGACCGCCCTAACCATCCCTGAGCCCACTGTCATACAAGTGCTCTTCGTTCTTGGCATCCTTTGAGGCAGCGGCATTGGGCTCAGTGGTCTCTGGATAGCGGCAAAGATGCTCATGACCAAGTTTACTTCTGCTCTGAGTCTGGATATCTTATCCCGCAGTCCAGAGACAGGGCAGCACCTCAGCATCCAGAAGGTCTGCCTGAATATGGTTGCCCCGAATCCACTGCATTGCACCACTCCCCACATTATACTGCTCTTATACTGTTATTCCACAACTTCTCTGTTACGGAAGCTCTCCTTGTAGTTACCTCTTTATTAGTTTACTGTCCTAAAAATCCTGCCACCAATCCTCAGATACTTTTTTTTAAAGAAGGAAAAAAAAAAAAAAAGAGTCAAAACACTTGTGCCGAGGGCTGGCTTCCTCCCCTTATGCCCCTGCTACTCCAAAACCCCAACTATTCCCTGTGCTTAGCTCCTGTCAATCAGACTTAACAGGGCATATAATAAGAGTGGGGGCAGGGAAGGCAGGGTGGGCAAAAATGTGCAGCAAAGGAAAACAGCACCACTACAAGCACACCAAACTAGGTTTTAAATTTTCAACAGCCCAAAAACAATTCTAAGAAAAGACAGCAAAGAAATAACAGTACCACTAAAAGCCCACAAATCGAAATTTAATCTAAGTTTAAAACAAAAACAGCAATGAGCAGTTACTGCACTGTGCTGAAATCAATCTGGATCCTTCCCCTTCTGGTCTCTTCTGAGAAACCAAAAATCAACTTGCTGCCTCAAATTTGACTTAGCCCCATCTCCAGTTATTACGTAGCTGAGGTCAGAGGTCAGACAATTAGCACCCCTCCCCCAAACTACAGGGCAAGTCAGACAAGACAAAACAAAATTTTCAGCAGGTAAAGACAGCCAAGCAAAACAGCACCACTGCAAGCACATCAAACAAGGTTTTAAATTTTCAACAGCCCAAAAACAATTCTAAGTAAAGACAGCAAAGAAATAATAGTACCACTAGAAGCCTACAAATCTAACTTTACAACAAAAATAGCAATGAGCAGTTACTGCACTGCACTGAAATGAATCTGGATCCTTCCCTTTCACATATTTTCTGAGAAATGAAAAATCAACTTGCTATTTCAAATCTGACTTAGCCCCACCTCCAGTTATCATGTAGCTGAGGTCAGAGGTCAGACAATTAGCACCTCTTCCACAAACTACAGGGCACGACAAACAAGACAAGATAAGATCTGCAGCAAGTAAAGACAGCAAAGGAAAACAGCAGCACTACAAGTATACCTAACTAGGCTTTAAAATTTCAACAGCCCAAAAACAATTCTAATTAAAGACAGCAAAGAAATAACTATATCACTAACAGCTCACAAATCTAAGTTTAAAACAAAAACAGCAATGAGCAGTTACTGCACTGCACTGAAATTAATCTGGATCCTTCCCCTTCTGGTCTCTTCTGAGAAACCAAAAATCAACTTGCTACCTCAAATTTGACTTAGCCCCATCTCCAGTTATTACGTAGCTGAGATCAGAGGTCAGACAATTAGCACCCTTCCCCCAAACTACAGGGCAAGTCAGACAAGACAAAACAAAATTTTCAGCAAGTAAGGACAGCCAAGCAAAACAGCACCACTGCAAGCACATCAAACAAGGTTTTAAATTTTCAACAGCCCAAAAACAATTCTAAGTAAAGACAGCAAAGAAATAATAGTACCACTAGAAGCCTACAAATCTAACTTTACAACAAAAATAGCAATGAGCAGTTACTGCACTGCACTGAAATGAATCTGGATCCTTCCCTTTCACATATTTTCTGAGAAATGAAAAATCAACTTGCTATTTCAAATCTGACTTAGCCCCACCTCCAGTTACCATGTAGCTGAGGTCAGAGGTCAGACAATTAGCACTTCTTCCACAAACTACAGGGCACGACAAACAAGACAAGATAAGATCTGCAGCAAGTAAAGACAGCAAAGGAAAACAGCACCACAATAAATATACCTAACTAGGCTTTAAAATTTCAACAGCCCAAAAACAATTCTAATTAAAGACAGCAAAGAAATAACTATACCACTAAAAGCCTACAAATCTAAGTTTAAAACAAAAACAGCAATTAGCAGTTACTGCACTGTGCTGAAATCAATCTGGATCCTTCCCCTTCTGGTCTCTTCTGAGAAACCAAAAATCAACTTGCTACCTCAAATCTGACTTAGCCCCACCTCCAGTTATCACATAGCAGAGGTCAGAGGTCAGACAATCAGCATCCCTCCACCAAACTACAGGGCAAGACAGACAAGACAAAATTTAAAGTAAGTAAAGACAGCAAACGAAAACAGCACCACTACAAGCACACCAAACTTGGTTTTAAATTTTCAACAGCCTAAAAACAATTCTAAGTAAAGACAGTAAATAAATAACAGTACCACTAGAAGCCTACAAATCTAAGTTTAAAGCAAAAACAGCAATTAGCAGTTACTGCACGGCTTTGAAATGAATCTGGATCCTTCCCTTCAGGTTTCTTCTGAGAAATGAAAAATCAACTTGCTACTTCAAATCTGACTTAGCCCCCACCTCCAGTTATCATGTAGCTGAGGTCAGACAATTAGCAGACCTCCCACAAACTATAGAGCAAGACAGACAAGACAAGACAACATTTGCAGCAAGTAAAGACAGCAAAGGAGAACAGCACCACAGCAAGTATACCAAACTAGGTTTAACATTTTTAACAGCCCAAAAACAATTTTAAATAAAGACAGCAAAGAAATAACAGTACCACTAAAAGCCAACAAATCTAAGTTTAAAATAAAAACAGCAATGAGCAGTTACTGCACTGCGCTGAAATGAATCTGAATCCTTCCCCTTCTGGTCTCTACTGCGAAACCAAAAATCAACTTGCTACCTCAAATTTGACAGCCCCGCCTCCAGTTATCATGTAGCTGAGGTCAGACAATCAGCACCCCTCCCCGAAACTACAGTGCAAGACAGACAAGACAAGACAAAATGTGCAGCAAGTAAAGACAGCAAAGGAAAACAGCACCACTACAAGCACACCAAACTAGGTTTTAAATTTTCAACAGCCCAAAAACAATTCTAAGTAAAGACAGTAAAGAAATAACAGTACCACTAGAAGCCTACAAATCTAAGTTTAAAATGAAACCAGCAATGAGTAGTTACTGCACATGGCTGAAATTAATCTGGATCCTTCCCATTTAGGTCTCTTCTGAGAAACCAAAACTCAACTTGCTATCTCAAATCTGACTTAGCCCCACCTCCAGTTATCACGTAGCTGAGGTCAGAGGTCAGACAATCAGCACCTCTCTGCCAAATTACAGAGCAAGACAAACAAGACAAGACAAAATTTGCAGCAAGTAAAGACAGCAAAGGAAAACAGCCATCACTACAAGCATACCAAATTAGGTTTTAAATTTTCAACAGCCCAAAAACAATTCTAAGTAAAGACAGCAAAGAAATAACAGTACCACTAAAAGCCCAAAAATCTAAGTTTAAAACAAAAACAGCAATGAGCAGTTACTGCACTGCACTGAAATGAATCTGGATCCTTCCCCTTCTGGTCTTTTCTGAGATTAGGTTTACTAATCTTAACTGGGTTTAGTAATTTTTTCCACTATATTTTTAACTGCTAGAATAAAGCTTATAGAAGGCCTGATGAAGTGGAGGTCTAGCCACGAAACATTGTCTAAGTCACTGTTGTATGTGGTTAAATAAAATAAGACAATGAATATGTGTTGCTTTTGAGGAAAACCCTCTTTTTTGATATTAGATTCAGCTGTAATTGTCTAGGGTGTCCCTAAGACATGAGACATTTGTTCTCCAATTCAGGAGAGATGGCGAGCCAGCAATTGATTTGGGGACAGTAAGCAAGCCACTGGGGCTGTTTTGTTACTAAATGGTGAGACACACCCCAATACCTGGATTTGGCTGCCAGTATCAGGAAGATGTAGGTGGTATCTGAAACTGGGATTGGGCATCTGGGGCCCATTTATTCAAAAGAGTGCAAAGCCAGCACAAAACCTTGTGCTGTGCCTTGCGATTGCCCAGGAGTCTGCGGATGCTATATTCAGTCGACTAGCACACTGGCACTATTCAACTTAATATCAGGCCATGTTGATGTAGCACTAAGTCAAGAAGCGCTGCCGCAATATGGATCCTAAAGTATGCTGCCAGAATGGATAGCACCGGAGGAGCGCTATTTGTAATATACAAAGGGACCCTTGCAAATGAGTTAATTGAGCATGCAAGGCACTAAAGGGCCACTTGCATGCCCCTTATGGATTAATCTGCATGGGTAGCAAGGCAGGTTAGTACGGTGCTGCTCCCCCTATTGCCCTCTCCTAGAGCTGTGTAAATATCCGTGGTGGTAGTGGTCCCCCCCCTCTAATCACCAGCCCCCCCAGATCGCCAGCCTGTCCTTTTATTAACACAATTCCTGGTGGTAGCGGCCCCCCTGCCGATTGCCAGCCCATCCCATCATGTCCTGTCATTAACATAATCCCTGGTGGTCGTGGTCCCCTCCCCCCAGTTGCCATCTCATCCTGTAGTATAAAAAAATCCCTTTGCAACTAGTGACATCCCCCCACCATGGCATTGAACACCACCCCCAGTCACCTTACCATTCCCATCAGTGCCATGAGTGAATATGGTGACCAACAGGGAGTGCACCCCTTATTTATAGGACTGGATGACATACCCTGTCCTATAAATAGGGGTGCACTTCCTGCCTGGACATATATCAGCCAAATGAGAAGGTGTGAGGAGGGCTGTGCTGGTCACCATATGTACCCACAGCACTGAGGGGAATGGTAAGGTGACTGGGGGGGTTCAGTGACACAGTGAGTGGGGTGGGTTACACACCAGGAATTTTTTTATACTACAGGATGGGATGGCAATCAGAGGGGGACCACTAGCTCCTGGGATTTTGTTAGTTACAGGACAGGCTGGCAACTGGGGGGACCACTACCACCAGGAATTTTGTTAGTGACAGGACGGGCTGGTGATCAAGGGGGAACTACTATCACCAAGGAGTTTATTTGTACAGTAGGGGCTGTCAATCAGAGGGGGCAGGACCACTAGCACCAGGTATTTTGTATACTACAGAATGGGCTGGTGATCGGGGGGAACCACTTCCACAAGGGATATCATTAGTGACAGGACGGGCTGGTGATTGGAGGGGACTACTACCTCCAGGGAGTTTAACTGTACAGTATTGGCTGGTGACTGGAGGGTGAGTGCCAGGGCCCATAGAGAGAGGATGTGCTCCCCCAGCAGACAACCAGCTAGGTGGCTGCATTTCTTCCAGCAGCCACTAGAGTTGCCCAGAGTAAGTCAGTGTTTTGTTTTGCAATTTTTGTGCTGCGCAAAAGGACCACGCTAAACCTTTTGCCCAGCACAAAGCTGCTGAATATGGGGTAGCGTGGCTATTAATGGCCGCGCACCTTCCCTTGCCTGCCTGCATACATTCTGTTTTGCACAGGTGCTAATCCTCTTTGCCCACACAACCAGCACTTGTGAATATGGGGATCCAGGGCAAATCCCGGTTTGCATGGGCAAACACCCGTTAGGGACCATGCAAACATTTGAATATCGGGCTCCTCGTGTCAGAAAATGTTTAATTCATAATTGACTTATAAGTCAGTCACAAATGAAAAAATCCTTGTTTTGGGGCAGTTTTATAGTGGCAGGCAGGGGTAAACATGACGGTTTTGTTTTTTTTTTTTATTTATGATTGACTTGAAAAGTTAGTCACACAGGAAAAAGATTGTAGCTTTTTTTCCAGCTACTTTTTTCAGTGTCTGTACATGCATGGGTTGGTGACTTTTGAACATTAATAACTTTTAAATTTGGACCCTTTCCATTGTAAAACAAGTGAAAGGTCCTATTCTGTGCCAATATCTTTTCTACAGAGAATAATTCATAGGGTGGTGTGCGTTACAGGAATTTATTACACACCCCAGGTAAGTGATCCTACATAAACCCCAAGAGCAAAGCTTGAGCTGCTCTAGGGGTTTATTTAAGCATCACACACCCAGGGTGTGTGTTAATTTGAGTTTTACACCCCAACCCCATGTTTCATGCCTATTCTGTGTCAATCTCTAACTAATCTGAAAGTTTCAGGTTTTCAGTTGGTGTATTTTGCCATTCTATAGGCACAAAAAAGATTTTGAATTACAGGATTTTACATAATGGCTGAGATATTCAAAGGGGTTGCGCCTGGTACAACTGAGTTGCACCAGCGCAACCCCAGAAATGTGCCCTGGGGCAATATTCAAAAGGAGGAATTGCACAGCGCAATTCCCAATGCACCGGGGCGCAAAGATATTGTATGCAGCACATCTCCAGGGGGCGTGCCCATGCATATGCAGCACATCCTGATATTCAGCCCGGGATATGCAGCACATCTGCCGGCACATCCCAGAGATGTGCTGCATACCTGGGCACAAAGTTTAGCCCGTAAAAATGGCTCATCTGCTAGCCACCCACAGGTGTGCTGTTGTATTGCAATGTGGAACACAGCACCTGCCAGCCGTGGGTGGCAACCCCCTCCCAGAACACCGTTCACAAGTACCCACATAGTTCCCTGGTAATCTAGTGGTTCCTCCTTCCCTGCCTGTAACCCTGATTGCCATAAAAATAGCAATTTTCCATCCCTGGTGGTCCAGTGGAACCCCCTTCCCCTCCCGTACCTTTGATCACCCGTAAAGTGATAAAATATTTTCCTGGTAGTCTAATGGTATCCCTAACCCCACTGGTAACTCTGATTGCCCATAAAGTAAAATAAAACATATCCCTGGTAGTCTAGAGGCATCCCCCACCCACAGAGGACCCCCAGCCCACCCAGCTCCCCCCCATCATTGGCGGGCAGCAAACCCACCTGCTTACCTTCATGGCTGCCTGTTGAATGACAGCTTACAGTACCAGCTGCAATCCCATTGGTCCATACTGTGGACCAATGGGCTTGAATACAGACGTAAAGTCATTCAGTTGTGAATGACTATTACAGTATGTATTCCAAGCCCATTGGTCCACAGTGTGGCCCAATGGGCTTGCAGCTGATGCCGTAAGCTGTCATTCGGCAGGCAGCCACGGAGGTATGCGAGTGGGTTTGCTGCCCACCGATGATGGGGGGAGGAGCTGGGTGGGCTGGGGGTCCTGTATGGGTGGGGTGGGGGGTACCACTAGACTACCAAGGATACATTTTATATTTTACTTTATGGGCAATCAGGGTTACTGACAGGGAGAGGAGTACCACTAGACTACCAGGGAAATATTTTATCACTTTACGGGTGATCAGAGGTTCAGGAAGGGAAAGGGGTACCACTAGACTACCAGGGATTGTACAAAAATATTAGTACGGTGATCGGTGGTACTGGCAGGGAGGGGGGAACCACTGGCCCACCAGGGATGGGATATTGCTATTTTTACGGTGATCGGGGTTACGGGCAGGGAGGGTGGTACCACTGGACCACCTGGGTAGTTTATATTATTCAACATGGGTCATCGGTGGTACGGGATGGGGTGGGGATACTACTCGGTCCTGGTACAACGACCGCATACTGTGCAGGGTACCAGGTGCATTTTGCTGGCCAGCCCTGCACAATACATGCAAATGGGGCCATAATGACATGCAAATTGGCCCATTTGTGCCTTGCATGCATAATGGGCCCATTTGCATATCCAGGTCTCAATATCTGGAAATTGCACCCGGCGCAGCTTCAGTTGTGCTGGCGCAGTCCCATTCCAGGTATGCAGGCCTGTCTGAGGGATGTACCAGCGCATTGTATTTGTGCCGCATGCATTCTTTGATATATTCAGAAGAGATGCGCCATGGCACATCTCTTTTGAATATATCCCTTTGTTGCTCCAGCGCAACCACTTGCGCCATTGCCAGGCGCAATTCTGAATGTCGAGCCCCATATGCACAATCTGTATATAAAAACTACTGGGTCATTTGTTTTGAAAACTGGCATGCATTGGCATGCCTCTGGGATTCAAAAGGTGCATGACAAAATGCAGAACCCTAGCTCCTAAGACAAGCTGTCAAAAACTGTGGGTTTGATAAGAACACTAACTCAACCCTAAAATACTGGTGATACCACACCAGTACAGGTATACAGATAATAGGTGGTGTGCGTTACGACAATTTATTACACACCCAAGGTTAGTAATGCTACATAAAACCCTGAGAGCAAAGCCTGAGTGGTGTATTTAAGCATCGCACACCCAGGGTGTGTTTTAATTTGAATTCCATGCCCACAACCCTCTGTCTTATGCCTATTCTGCATCAATATCTAATTAATCTGAAAATGTCAGGGTTTCAGTTGATGTATTTTTCCATTGTCTTAAGCGCAAAAAACGTTTTTAATTAGGGGATTTTATTATATGTGTAATCTGTAACACAAAAACCACCAGGCCATTTGTTTTGAAAATAGTCAGGCATTTAGCCTCTGGGATACAAAAGATGCATGCCAAATTGCAAAACCCTAGTCCCTATGACAAGTGAGTTACAAGCTGCCATAAGCTGTGGGTTTGGTACAAACACTAACTCAACTCTAAAATACTGGTGCTACAACACTAGTATAATATATAGAGAATAATGCATAGTGTGGTGTGTATTATGAGCATTTATAAAATGGGTCGGGAGTTTTCTTCATGCTGACTGGCTGAGAGGTGCCTCTGGCTGTGTCCTTATCAGGGCATATTGTGCCAACTGGCACCTCTTCAGCCAGTCAGGACTGATAGCAATAAAAATCACTCTGCCAAAGGATGTCCTGTCCAAGCTGGAGCCAAGAACTCCGTCTTGTAGTGGACGACTTACAGGCAACCCACTCCCCCCCACTCTGCCACAGCACCCAAATACAGTATGGTAAAACATTTCATTGGAAAACTCTGACCTCTGTTCCCCCAGTTTCATGTAAGAGATGTTCAGGGTTCACAATATCCACAGGGAGCTGCCCACAATCCACAGAGCATCCCCGCATGCTGCCAAGAAAAGGCTCCTAAATCAAAGTGAGACACACGCCTCCACCATAGCGGTACAGCCCTGATACTGTGCAGCCACAAAGGTTACAGCAAGCGGAAAAAAAAACACTCTATGGCACCACAAAGTACAAGTTACAGTTTGAGAACCGCAAACCAGGCAACAGCTCTGTATGGTGCCTGCTAAGGGACACGCTCACTATGAAACTCCGATGGCTGCACAGTGTAAATAAATGTAGACAAGATCAAAAAAAAAAAACACCTCAGGACCCAAACAAAATAATTTGTTTGGGGTTGGGGAGAGGAAGAAGAGGCAAGAGACATTACCCTAAGTACAGCAGCCACTCTCCTAAGTAGCAGCTTCCCATTACACTTGTTGCTACATTCTTCTTCCTTCTGTTAGGACACGGTCACTCCAACAGATGCTTTAAAAGAGAAAAACGCTCTGAGCTGTAAAGGGAAACACTGGCAGGTAGCTCACTCCCTGCCAAAGCAAAACAACCACAGAAAAACAAATCATTTTTAAAAAAATACACTGTATGTCTGGGTATTTGTTGGGGTGGGGGTGGTAAGCACTCTGCGTGAGGAAGAGCCCTCTACTGGCCACCAAACCAATCTCAACAAACAATATTAGCACACTATACAGTTATATGGGAACTATTTTTTGTATTTTAGCAATTAAAATCTTTTTCTTCCATTTTTATCTTTTTTGATCTTTTTTTTCTTAAATATTAAATTAGGTGACTCACTTTAGAAGAGGAATAAGACACTCTGAGGTGTGGTTTATGGGCTGATAAGAGCACCTCCCAGGAGTTAAAGGCACTCGGCGCAGGCACCTCATGCCTCATTACACACCTGGGGTGTGCTCTTATCAGCCCATAAACCGCACCTTCTCGTGTCTTATTCCTTACTTAATACACACCCTTGGTATTTGATGCTACATAAACCCCAATAGCAAAGCGAAGTTCAAGGCTTTATTTAAACATCACACACCGAGAGTACGTATTAAATTCAAGTTCAAACCACAATGCCCCGTATCTTTTTTTATATAATTGTAGGACATTCATTTTTATCTTCACCCCTTCTGTATCCCACCCCAATTAACAGTGTGTTCTGCCCTTCCCCCTTATGGTACACTGTGGGGTTCGCTTTGTGGGGGAATCTGTGTTAATAATGGTGCTGGGAACTCATGTTTGTGGGAAGTTAGGTTGTGGCAAAATCATATTTTGATAATGGTCTAGTTGACAGCATGCTACCATCTGCAGTAGAAAATGTATAAAAGTACCATTTTTCTGAGTCGGGAGTTAGGTTGGGTTAATAGCATTGTCACAGTGGGAGCAGTGCTCGGCCTCGAAACTGGGTGGATGTCTGGTATACAACTGGATTGCAGAGGACAAGGTGGAGCTTAAGCAAGTCTTTTAACAAATAACTTTCCAACAAACATGTAGTGATGACTTTGAGCAGCTTGGTGGTCATTTCAGATATGGACAGCTGACTCACTGAAAAGTGCTTAAGACAGTCTGTCAGTGAATGAATGCATGTCTGCCATAATAACCAGCTGGTTATTATGGCGAATTATAACTGGCCATACCCATAGAAAAAAAATTGTTGGCCAGTTATTTTAGATATGATAAATGATGGGTAAGTGTGGTATACATATGCAGTAAGTCACAGGATGTGCATAAAAGGATTTTAATGCATGCTCCAGGAGCGTATTATGGCAAGAGACGGAATCTTTTTATTCTGTTAAAACATGTAACTCTGGTGCTTTTATATGTTAGAAAAAATAGTAAGTTGATATAGTGACATCTGTGGTATCAGCAGGATTGCACTTTTGACACACTGCTGCACATTGATTTGACACACTGATTTGTTCATAGACTGAGATTTTTGTTATTTTATAATTACAAATAATTTTTTTTTTTTAATTTTGATCATTGTCCTTGTAGGTAAAGTCTACATTTTAGAACACTGTTTGGTACACAGCAATGTCTGAGTGCATAGGACATTTGATGAGGAGTGGGGTCAGTATGTGACAGTGGCTAAAGGCACAGTATGAGAGCGTTCAGTGCAGAACAGTAGGCCTTAGTGAATTTGGATGCTTTTTTATAAGCAGGGTGACATTTGTGTTTGTATGAGAGAGCAAATGTTAAGGCCAGTGGAGAAATAGAGAAATAGAGCTGTACAGCACCAGTAGAGAGAGAAACTGTCTTGTATCACAGCTATAACTGTGAGAGGTTTCTGCATTCTCACTCCAGTCTTGTGTACTGCTTTGTGTCACTTCCACGCTTGTGCTGCTGTATAGGCTGTGCCCTGTAAATGGAGAAGTTAGCATGTAACACAAAATTATGAAAGGAAGGGGAATCATGTTAAACGTGCTGTAACACTGGGCCTGATTTTTTTTGTACAAAAAGAAGTGTTACATATAAGGAATTAGTTATTTTGGTTATGATGGTTAATAAAGGAAAGGAGTCTTTAGATGGTGGATGAAAGGTTTGAAAAAAAATTCTGTGTGAGTGTATAGATTTTGTTATGTAAACAGGCTTTTTTGGCAAAAAAAAAACAACAATATCAGGAACCAGACCATGCATCTCTATGAATTTAAAGCAGCAGTTAACAGCACTCACTCTAATGATGGGAAAGTGACCAGTGGGATGCCACAGGGCTCAGTACTGGAACTGGTCCTCTTCAATGTCTTCATAAGTTGGTATTCAATGCCAAAAAGTGCAAAATCATGCACATGGGGCATAAGAACCCAAGAACTGAGTATAGGATGGGGGGAGGTACTGTCACACACTAAGTAGGAAAGGGACCTTGGGGTTATCATATCTGATGACCTCAAAGCAGCAGGGCAGTGTGATAAAGCATTGGGTAGGACCAGTGGGATGGTGGGATGCATAGGGAGAGATCTCCAGTAAGAGAAGGGAGGTGGTATTGCCAATGTATTGCTCACTGGTGAGATCTCACCTGGAGTATTGTGTCCTGTTTTGGAGGCCACACTTCAGGACGGACAGATAGGGTGGAGGCAGTCCAGATGAGGGCAACTAAAATGCAACAAGAGTTGCACCAAAATCTATGGGAAGATACTGAGGGGTCTCAACATGTACACCCTGGAAGACAGGAGAGCAAGAGGGGATATGATAAAGACCTACAAGTACCTCATGGGGTTAAACAGGGTGCAAGAGGGGAGTTGCACTCAAATGAGGAAGAGTACCAGAACCAGAAGGCATGCAATGAAGCTGGAGGGGAAGTTTAGGAGGGATGTCAGGAAATACTACTTCACTGAAAGAGTGTTGGACACCTGAAATAGACTGCCAGCAGAAGTGGTGGAGGTATAAACAGCAGGGAGCTGCAAACATGCATGGGATAGACAAAGGGGAATAATAGGAAATGGGCATGGAGGAGGGAGGGTTGCCAGAGACCAGTTAGGGTCTGCGGAGACAGACTAGGCAGGGACCGTCTACATACACTGGATGGATCAAGTGGTCCTTTTCTGCAGAATAATTCTATGTTTCTATGTTACTAATGCACACTCAGGTGATGTGTCTTGGTCAATGAAGTTTCTAGATTTTATCTTGCCATTTTATAAATATAGAAGAAATTATGGATAAGTGTGGCATACAGGGTGATATACCCAGCAAGGGGGCTAATCAGTTAATAAGGCCACAAGCCCACATAATGAATCACTTAATTGTCTGATTAGTCCACTTGATGGATATATTTACAAGTATGCTATACTTGTTTTATATAATACATATAATATAATACATAAGGATGGAGATTGTTTTACTTGTAGATTCCATTTCTAATCATTCCTGGATTTGTCTTTGATTTATTTTGTCCTGTCTTTATGTAATGTAGTGGTAATTTGTTTTGGGCACTCATTTGTCCTTAGTGTGTTACCATAGCGCAGTATCCCCCTATATACAGAGGCATGTCTGCAGCCAATCATCCTTTAGTTATGTAGTGGGACTGCAGTCTGTGGCTATAGCTGGTGGCATGAAATGTCATGTTATGTCAGAAGTGCGGTCTGTGGTCAGGAGCAGCATCTGTTAACAGGAGTTCCTGGATTTTGTGGTCCAGGGCAGCATGTTTCGTTGGAGCTTCTGCAGTTATGGGCTGCTGTAAGCAGCATGGTGGGGGATAGAGATGATGACAGCAGCATGTATGGCATGGCATCTTAGGAAGACAGGTGGACCACTGAGGGACATGGCAGGAGCATGGAGAGACCAGTAGCTGGGGAGAGAGCTGGAGCATTGAGTGACGTGGCTGTTTAGTGAGAAAGATGTGTGATGGTGGAGTTTTGGTCTGTGTGGCTGCAATAACAGTCTTTTTCATACTAGGGATTTTTGTTTAAGATAGGGTGTTTTTGTGAGAGTATCAAAATGTGGTTTTGGCTGTTGGCAAGGTGTGGTAATTGATGTGGGAATTTTCTAGTTGGTTTGGCAGGTCTGTTAACTGATTTGCTAATTGATCATTAGATTTGGTTTGTAATTGCTTAATTGGTGGTTTGTTTATGTATTTCCCTGTGTGTATTGTTTTTGTATCTGTGTTTTTTCCACATGGCACACAGCTTTATCTGTGAAGGTATACAATTTAATTGGGAGATATGTAACTTTAATTAGGAGATATACCCACTTTAAGTGATCTGTCTGCCTTCATACCTGATTCTAACAAGAACTCTTTCTTTCCAAGGGGCACACCATGCAAGTCCAACTGGTCCAATTTTTTTTAAATAGCTTACTTGGCCTGAAGTCCATGGCTACCTGTGCAAGCTTAAAATTAAGTCAAGATTGGGTACTGATGATATTGACGTGAAACTCCTGAAGTTTGGTCTTACTGAAGTTGCACACCCAATTCAATTAATTTTTAATCCCTCCTTGTGTACTGGTAAAATCCCTGACATTTGAAAAAAAGGCATGTGTCGTCCCAGTATTCAAAGGTGACAATACTAATATATCTACTGACTACCACCCTGTCTCGATCTTCTCCCTGCTGTCTATGGCACTAGGGAGAATAGTGAATGACCAGCTTGTGGAATTCTTCAACAAATATGGGCATCAGGCAAAGGAACAGCATGGATTCAGGAAACAGTTTTGCACTAATGCAACTTTGCCCAGATTCACTGAATTTTGACACAGTGCCCTGGACAGAGGGGAGTCGACAGGCTTATCATAGATATAGACCTAAGGCCTTTGACCTTGTTGCTTGTGCCTCAATGTGCTAAAAATTATTTTTGCTAAGCCTATCAAAAGATACTGTTGACTGGTTCAGTGATAACCTATTTTATAGAACTCAAACTGGGAAATTTAATAACAGATTGGCTGATGACAGGGAAGTCACCTTAGGGGTTCCCGATTAATCCATACTTGGTCCCATGCTGTTTAGTTTGTTCCTTAACCAACTTCTATCAGCTTGTCAATCAAGTGATAGTATTCTGTACACAGACAATGCTGTAATTTTTGCAAACTATAAAAACCCTGACCACCTGCAACAGAGACTACAGCAGGACTTTAACTTAATTCAGGCCTGGTTCTCACAAAATCTCCTAGTCATGAATGTTAAGAGTATGGTATTTGACACTCATAGTAAGCTTGATTCCTCCCCAGCTCTAATCATTAATACCTCTACTAGTGCTATCCTAGAACAGGTTAATAAATTTAAATACCTTGCAGTTCTCCTCAACTGTACGCTGTCCTTTGCTAAACAGATAGACCATATGACTAGGGTTATCGGTTCTAGGATTGGACTTGTTTACTGTAACAGGCACGATTTCCTTCATGAAATTAACAAGCTCCTGGTCCACTTTTTTATCCTAAGCATTCCCGACTATGGCATTGTGGTGTATGGTTTTGCAAATGATAATGTGATGTCCAGAGTATGTGGCTTTTATAAATAGGGCCTGCTGTTTTGTGCTGGATCTCAAGCTGGATATTCACACCTGTGTACAATACAATATCACAGGATTGCTCAATGTTAACTTTTGAGCAATTCTGCACCATGGACATGGGCAAAAAAAGCTTTGCTAGGGCTACTTTCCCCAGGGCTGCAATCCATCTTCAGGTTCATCAATAATACATACTCTACCATGGACATGGCACATAACTCATTGCTACTATCAATCAGGAAATCCGAGCTAGAACAGAACAACAGTAAGGAGAGCAAAGGCACGGACTGAGGAAGGTTTAGCACAGTTGGTTAAGAAAGGGGACAAGACATTCTTCAAGTACATCAGCAAAAGGAGGAAAAACAAGGGGGGGTTGCAAGGCTCAAGGGATAGGGAGGGGAATGCAAGGAGGGTGACATGGAAAAGGCAGAAATACTGAATAAATATTTCTGTTCAGTATTAGCAGAAGAGGGGGAGGGACAGGGGTCACAGCAGTTGCCAAGGGGGTGAAGAGGTGAACAATAGTCCATTCACAGGGGAAAGAGTCCTGCAGGGGTGCACTAAATTGAAGGTGGACACAGCGATGGGACCAGATGGCATACACCCAAGGATATTAAGAGAACTGCGAAGGAAGATAGCAGAACCTCTGACAGCCATGTTCACCAAGTCATTCAACACAGGGGTGGTACCAGTGGATTGGAGGAGGGCACATGTAGTCCCTCTGCACAAATCCGGCAGCAAGAAGGAGGCAGGGAACTATAGGTCAGTCAGCCTCATCTCAGTAGTGGGGAAGATAATGGAGACATTGCTTAAAGAAAGGGTAGTGGAGCATCTAGAAGCCATCAGAGCCCAGGACCATAGGCAACACGGATTCACAGCAGGGAGGTTGTGTCAGACAAATCTGGTTGGTTTCTTCAACTGGGTGACAAAGGAAATAAATCAGGGTGGGGCAGTGGACGTCACTTAACTTGATTTCAGCAAAGCATTTGACACCGTCCCACATAGGAGGCTGATAAATAAGCTGGGTAGGCTGGGCATGGGGTAAACTGGGTTGAAACTGGCTAACAGATGGAAGCAGAGGGTGGTGGTAAATGGGGTGCAGTCTGGGGAGAGGGGGTGACCAGTGGGGTGCCTCAGGGATCGGCCTTGGGGCCAGTCCTGTTCGATGTCTTCTTTAGTGACATTGCAAAAGGGCTGGAGAAAAATGTCTGCCTGTTTGCAGATGACACCAAGATCTGTAACAGAGTGGATACCCCAGAGCGGGTGGAGAAAATGAGGAGGAACCTGGGGAAGCTTGAAAAATGATCTGAGGACTGGCAACTGAAGTTTCATTCAAAAAAAGTGCACAGTTATGCACCTGGTACAGAAACCCTGGAGAAAGCTACAGGATGTGGGTGGGGGAGTTGCTAACAGTCACAAAGAAGAAAAGGGACCTGTTATTATTTTAGACAACCCAAAAATGTCAAAGCAGAGAGCTAAAGCAGCTGGGAGGGCCAGTGGCATGCTGGGCAGGGGTATCACCAGCAGAAGGAGGGAGGTACTGATCCCATTATATAAAACCATGGTCAGGCCTCACATGGAGTACTGTGTGCAGTTCTGGAGGCCGTACTTTCGTAAGGACATTAACAGGCAGGAGACAGTCCAGAGAAGGGCAACTAAGATGGTACAGGGCTTGCAACACACAAGACTTAGAAGGAGAAATTAAGGGACCTCAATAAGTACTCGCTGGAAGAGAGGGGGGAAAGAGGGAATATGATAGAAACATTCAAGTACCTCAAGGGTATAAACAAGGTGCAGAGGGGAGACATTTTCCAATACAGGGGGAGCACAAGAACGAGGGGGCATGACATGAAATTGGAAAGTGGGAAATTAAGAGGTAAAGTGAGGAAGTTCTGGGTGCGTTGGAATGGTCTACCTCAGGAGGTGGTGGAAGCGAGCACTGTGGATGGATTCAAACATGCTTGGGACAGGCATAGGGGAACCACAGAGGTACAGCAACAGGTGGGTTGGAAGCAGTAATCCAGTACAAGGGCTTACGGGCAGACTAGATGGGCCAGGCAGTCCTTATCTGCCAAAAATTTCTATGTTTCTATGCTTCCTTCTCATTTAGGTTTTTCAAATCCTAGAATGCCTCAATGGACATGTCAAGAGGGTATTAATCTCCTCCTTCAAAAATCAACTGTTGGTTGAACTTACTGCTTCTAACACTTGTAACTGCTTCTAATGTCTGATGATTCCTGACAATGTATTTCTTATACTGCTTTGTATGTCTTATACCACATAACATTTAGTTAATTGTTTGCACTAGGTATTTCACATGTATACTATATATGTAAGAATTGTTTGTATGTTTGACTCTAGAGCCTTTGAACATAGACCCTTGCCTACAGGAGTTTTTTTTGTGCAATAAAAACTAAACTAAAAACTAAAACTGAATTGGTAGGTATGCAGCTTTAATTGGTGAGGATATAGGGAAATACACAATAATGGGTCTTATGGGGAAAAATCCCCATCCATGTATTAGATGTATCTCTCTCTCTTTCTCTGTCTCTCTCTCTCTCTCTCTCTCTCTATGATGCATGGATGTGACTTTTGTCCCACAGGATCCAATATAGTGTATTTCCCAGTATACCTCAATGTTTAAAGCTGCATGCCTCCCAATCAAAACTGCATACCTCTCAATGAAAGCTCTATACTGGAGGGAAAAAAACACACATTAAACACCATGCACACATTAAACACCAGCAAACACAACAGAATATGTAAACAAACCATCAGCTGACTCTGAGCAACAATTCCCCAATCTTCTGTATTTGGAAGAACACGGTTTCCAAACCTCCATCCAGGAATTTAATGGCCTGTAACTTCCCTAAATTTTGATTCCAGCTCCTTTTTGGCTTCCCTATCTGACGTCCACTGGGCCTCTATAAAATACCTGCCTGACATAAAATCCACCCTGGATTTCTTTGTCAGAAATTTTCTGTTGGTTGCAAATTCCCATGCTATCCTAAAGTAGGTCCGGGTCAAAGGCCAACACTCTAAATGGCTGAACCCTGACCTTAGGAAATGCCTAAAGCTCAGGGATAAGGCATGGGGGCTCTTCAAGTCCAGTGGTCTTGTGGTAGAGTGGGTCAAAGTACAGGGAGCTCTGGAATTCCTACAGAAAAGATTTCATATATGCCAAGAGAAAATACCTAGCTCATCTGCAAAGTAAAAATTTATCAGACTCCAGAAAGTTCTGAGCACAAATTAATGCTCTTCTAAAAGGCCGGTCTAGCGCCTCAGAATTTAGCATAGTGGTGGATGGTAAAACCTTTGGCAACCCTTTGGTTACAGCCAATGTATTTAACAACTTTTTCACTGACCTAGACAAATCTAAAATGTCCTTTTTGGACCTCCCTCTCACTACCCTACCCCTCCTGGTACTGTGAACCTTGCTCCCACGTTCCACTTTTGCAGGGTTATTCAGAAAGAAGTGCTAATTCTCCTCAAGAGATGGAAGGCTTAGCGGGTTCAAAAAACTGGCACCAAAACGCTTAAAAATAGCTGCCCCAGTCATTGCCTCTCAATCCGTCCTTCACTGGAAAATTCCTGATTGCTGAAAAACTGCCATAGTTGTGCCAATGTACAAGGGCGGTTCCAAAGAACTTGTGGGTCATTATCACCCCATTTCTCTTCTTAGCTCCATTGCCAAAGTCCAGGAAAGGCTTGTCTATAATCAGGTGTTTGACTGCCTTGAACAGAGGCACATGTTGTCTGACAGGCACCATGGGACTGACACTGCCCTTGTTAAACTGACCTCTGACATTCTGGACGCCATGGATAAAGGGCTTCTAACTGGTGTGACTTCCATAGACCTTATGAAAGCTTTTGACTTGGTTAACTGTACTCTTCCCCTAACTAAACTAAAGCTGTTTGGCCTTGATGAACTCTCCCTCCAGTGGTTCTCCCATTACTTGACCAGTAGGTTGCAGTTGGTAAGGTAGAAGGGCTCACATTTCTCAGAAATACCTTTTACTGATGGTGTCCCTCAGGGTTCTATTTCGGGCGCATTGCTATTTTCCCAATTTGTCAATGATATGCCAGGAAACTGCAAAGGGCTAACCTACTGATCTATTCTGATGACACTGTCCTATACAGATGCTCTAGTGATCCCATCCATATCAGTGCAAAAGTTGTTGGAGATCTCCTAGAACTGGGAAACTGGTTTGCACCCAGCAAATTGGTCCTCAATGGAGAAAAGACCAGGGCAATCCTGTCTGACCAAAGAAACTTGGGTTTGTCTAGTCAACCCCTACTTCCCCTCTCTAGGACCTCTGGAACCCTCATAGAGGTGGTGGAGTCTACCAAATACCTCTGGGTTTACCTAGACCAGGAACTCTCCTTTAGAACCCATACTGTTCATCTCACCAAGACCCTCCACCAAAAAACTTTGTCTGCTCTACCGCCTTAGCAATTTCCTCACTAAAGACTCATGATTAATCATTGTTAACAGCATCTTACTTTATGTCCCTTCATGCAGTATAGTGTGCCCATATTACAGTCCCTGGGGTGCTCTGAGCTCAATAAGCTGAGAGTTTGATACAACAAAATTGGATGCTTTGCTTCCGGAGCTCCTCTCAGGGAGCACATCATGATGTATTTCTCTCTCTAGACTGGCCCTATTTTGAGGGGCACTTAGGGTACCCTCTCCTCTGCTTGGCCTTCAAGATAGTCAAGGGTCCCTCCCCTCCCCCAGCCTATGTGACATCCTGACAATTAAACATAGAAACATAGAAGTTGATGGCAGATAAGGACTGCAAGTCCCATCCAGTCTGCCCATTTTTTCTACCTTATGAATGTGCCATAGGCCTGTACTCTGTCAATGGCCTATCTATTCGTACTCATCTTTGTTGCTCCCTTATGCCTGTCCCATGCCCGTTTGAAGCCCTGCACTGTATTCATAGCCACCACTTCCTGAGGTAGGTCGTTCCATGCATCCACCACCCTTTCTGTGAAAAAGAACTTCCTCACAATCCCCCTTAATCGGCCTCCCTCTAATCTCATGCTGTGTCCTCCTGTTCTGCTATTTTTCTTATATTGAAACATGATAGACTCTTTCACCTTGTTAATGCCTTGTAAATCCTTGAGGAAATCTCTGCATCTCTCCAGCAGTACCATATTAGAAGTACCCAGAGTGAGATACTGTGTGGGCAAGAGGTCTTTTGCAGCTTCAATACCTTACCTCTGGAACACCCTGCCATCAAACCTGCAAGATAGTTCAACACTTGGTGGATTCAAGAAAGGGCTCAAAGTTGCTCTGCTGGAGCATAGCCTTTACTCCTATAATCGCTCACTTGTTAGTTTTTGCTGTTATGACTGCTTCTGTTTGCACAGCCTGGGATATGTAATCCTCCGATTCTGATTGTTAGTGTTCCCCTGTGTATTTAATGTTTGTTAATAATATTCTGTTCATGTACTCCAACCATTACTAAATGTATTTCTTCCCTAATTTTGCATATTGACTCTGTAATGTATTGTACTATGTTATTAATTCCAAGTCACCCCTGAAAAAGGGACTCCTATGTCTCAGTGGGCCCACTCAGTTAACAAAATTAATAAATAAAAAAAGAAACAATTACTAACCAATTGATACATCAGTTAACAAACCTACCAAACAAATTGCTCAAATTCCTATGCCATTAAACACACTTACCACAAGACAGCTGAACAGACTCCCAGACTTGGAAAAATATCCTACACACAAAAACAAACAGATGTACTGTAGTCTCACACAAAGCAACAATTCCCCCTGTTTCTTATCAAACAGCCATGTTCTTTGGTGTTCCTGCACACTCCTTAAATACTGGGCCTGCATTCTCCAGCTGATGTCCCTCAGTGCCAGGCCCTGCATGCTGCTGCTACTGTATTCCTCAACACCATCCTCTCCATACTGCGCATATTCCACTTCCAACTGCAGACATTCCCAACCACAAACACAAGCAGCTCCCAACCAAACATGCTGCTCCAGATACCATGCCCAGCCACAAACGTCACTTCTGACCACAGACACCTCTTCTGCTGGCAGACGCCACTCCAGATTGCCAGCTATATCCACACCCCACCAATGAACATAGGAATGACGTGCCACAGCTCCACCTCCTTATTTACTGCAGGAAGACCCTACACTGTGGAAATACACGAGGGCCAAAAGGGGTCATACCAGAAAATACCATTATACTATGGAAACACAAGGGGTCAAAACAACAAAAGGCAAACCTGGTAATGACTGCAGATGTGATCTAAAGGTAACATTAAGCATTATAATATATTATATAAAATAAATAATGGGTAACTCTGCAATACTCAGAATAATACCTGTAAAGCCACTCACCATTTGGGCCTGTAGATTTATTGATTAGGCCCTTCAATGGTAGACGTCCATATATATATATATATATATATATATATATTCTTTCCAACATTACTTAAGGGAAGACTTTTTGGCAGAAACATTTATCGATATCTTGCCGCATACATAGAAGCAGCAGATTCATAGAAACATAGAAGTTGACGACAGATAAGGACCGCAAGGTCCATCTAGTCTGCCCATTTTTTCTACCTTATAAATGTGCCACCGGCCTTTATTCTGTCAATGGCATATCTAGTCATACTCATCTGTATTCACTGGTTAACAAAGACTAGTAAACTGAGATGCAATATTGTAGAACATGTTAGTTTGATGATGGGTAAGATTTAACCAATCTGATCCCTTCTCCTGCAGTTATTTGCTCTTTCTATAATAATGTCTTATTGGTATGGATTTTTTGCCTAGACAGAAGCAGAGATCAAAATCTTAAATTTAATTTCAATGCAACTTGCCCTGAACAGCTGCAACTGTGTGCAATGGATTATAGCTACATGAAATCAGATCTCAGCTGTTACTGATGTGACGCAGAATATGTGAACTACCCTGATGAAAGCTGAGAATTACATAAAACATTTTCAAGAGAGCCTGCATATCCTATTTCTACTTAACAGAGTGGCAACATGCAGCAATGTGCACAGTATGTAAGCAAGCAAATGAACATAGATTTTTACTGTGTCCTTAATGCAGATCATAGTTAATTCTACTATTAAGACTACATTGTATTGTTGGATTTTTCTAGCGCATAATAATAACGTGTTTAACAACTTGAGTAGCAGCAATCATTGTATAGTCTAAGGCTAGTATTGTTATGAATCACCCACGTAACTAATGCTGCAGTTGTCTCCTAGGACCTCCTTGTGAAAAGAAGGCTGAATCTAAAGGGGCAAATCCTAGGGAGTAGAATGTAATTAAATAAGTAACAAATACTAAACATTAAATTATGTACTTTTTAGTTTTCTTGAGAGCAATATTAGGAAAGCAATACAAAATATGCATACATCTACATTTCTAAGCTTTCGGGTCCAGGACTGATATAAAGTAATTGGATAACAATGCAATTAACGTTCTCTTCTCTGACAATCAACTTACAGTAGATACGGCTACATCTGTGCATTCTGATTCATATAATGGGTGTTCTTGTGGATTTCTAGCAGAAGAATACGTTCATGGAGTTCTTCACTTATTGGATAATGGTGCCACCTAGTGTTGAAGCTAAATATAACAGTATTTTTTAACTTTTTATTTTACTGTGCAAGGGATACATTTATTTACTTATTTATATATTTATTTATTTCCATTTTGGTAGCTGGGTAAGTGCACTGGCAACTGATGCCTTTTTCAGGTATGACCTGGGTGCAATAGCACAAACAAATGGAAACCCGGCACAGTGTAGGAAGGCAGCAGAAAGGGCCAACAAAATGCTGGGTTACATTGCAAGGGGAATAATGTTGTGGAGCGGGGAGGTGATTCTGCCACTGTATAGATCATTAGTTAGACCTCATCTCGAATACTGCGTGCAGTACTGGTGCCCGTACCTGAAAAGGGACATTAAATTACTGGAAGGGGTGAGCGCAGAGCAACTAAGATGATCCAGGGACTGGGGGACTTACCATATGAGAGTAGGCTAAAGGAGTTGAACATGTACTTGCTGGAGGAGAGGAGGGACAGGGGGGATATGATCGATACTTTCAAGTACATGAGAGGGATAAACAAATCTGTTACAGAGGGGCTATTCAGGTTAAGGGTTGGAAGGGACACTCAAGGCCATGACATGAGAGTGGAGGGGGGAAGGTTCAGAAGGGAAATGAGGAGACACTTTTTTACAGAGAGGGTGGTGACAGGGTGGAAAGCGTTACCAGCAGAGGTGGTAGCCTGTGAAAAGAGGCTGGGACAGGGCAAGAGGGAGGATAAAGGGAGGGGGGTTGAGGAGAGAGGGGCAGCTGCAGCATAGGGCTGCTAGCTGCAAAACTGAGCAGACTCGGTAGACAAAATGGCATTTTTCTGCTGGCAAATTTTGTACGTTCATAAACAAAACAATTACAGTGTTTGAGTACAAAGGAGGTTGAATGCAGCAAACAATAGATAGTGTGTGCATACAACCAGTGCAAATGAAGTAGGAGATGGTACTGGTTACAGTTCATTAATACATACATTTGTAAAACATGTGGAATACAGCAGTAATACATCATGGTTGGTCTAACTGAGCAAAACAAAGTTTTTGCATTTCACTACTCCTGCTTCCATCATTGGGAGTTAAAAATGACTTTGATTTCAATATAAATGGCAATTAATGTCATATGTTATTTTTAATGCATATGTGGTGTTTCTCAGGTATGAATGATTGCACGAAGCAGTGATGGCAATGGTATTACCCTAATTAATTTCAGCATTTTTTTTTTTCAGGGCACAAAAAATTACTTACAAACCAGCTCTTTGAGAGAGGGTACTGTAGGTAAGTTAAAGTAGCTGCACAATGAAATTGGGCAAAATATTTGACCCTACCTTTTTTAACTGTGAAAGATTCTAGGCATCTTCCAGTTTTATTTGGTGGCAAAACTGTCTAGTTCTACACAATATATGTAATTTATAACTATTTTATTTTAGTTGTTTTGCAAGAAAAAAGATGCCCACCACATTTGGCTTAGAAATGGCATTGTTGACCTGCTAATGGTTAGCACATAGAAAATAAAATAAACTCCTGGTGAGCTGCATAAGGGGTATCTACAAAAATAGATTTGACAGGTATACTAATATTTTTAATAATTGTTGCTGAAACTAGCTTTTGGGAAAAAAATATTCACCGCACTGCTGCTTTAATGCCAGAATTGCCCCGAGCAATCATTCAAACCATAAGGAACTCAACACCACACATTCACTAAGATTCAGGGGACTGTATACCACACATAACATGGCATTTCTCTAATATGAAGGTTTTGTGTTGCAACCCTAACTAATGCCAAAATGTAGCTTTCTGAAGTTCATTTCCATCTCTTTTTTAAAAGACTATTTACTGTCAGACGTACACTGATTTCTACAGACAATGCTGGCCTTCAGGCAGCATGGTCAATACTGTTTCTCAACAGC
This sequence comes from Neoceratodus forsteri, assembly GCA_016271365.2. Lineage (NCBI taxonomy): Eukaryota > Metazoa > Chordata > Ceratodontiformes > Ceratodontidae > Neoceratodus > Neoceratodus forsteri. The sequence goes on along the minus strand of CM057459.1, from coordinate 795,728,857 downwards.
AGTCCCTCATGTTCACTGACATCCCCTCACTTGCCTGCCCAAAGCCAAGCAGGCTTCAGTGTCTTGTTGTACCCCTCGCCAAATCCCAAGCAGGCCACAAAGTCCAGTGGTAAAATGTCAAATAGTCCCTAGTGGTAGCATCCAGTGGCATCCCAGTTTGTGCCATGCAGTTCAAGGCTTCCAGTTGCACCCCACCCAATCCCCAAACCAAGCAGTCCCACTGTCAAGTGGCTGCCCATCTCCTCACCCCGCGCCATACCAAGCTTTCCCTGTAGTACAGTCGTATCCCTCTCTCTTACCCTGCCCTGTGCTAATTTATACCTGATATCTAGTTGCCCCCCATCCCCTGCTCAGTCCCCCATCATCATGCCAAACAGTTCCCGGAGTTCAGAGGCTGACCCTTTCCTCTCACTGTCCTATGTCAAGCAGATCCTGAACTCCAGTGGTATCCCCTCTCTTACACTACCCTCTGCCATGCAGTCCCTGACATTAAGTTACATCCCATCCCTCTCCCTGCCCTTGTGCCACGCAGTCCTTGGTATTCTGCAGCACTCCATCCCTCACTCTGGCCTAAGTCATGCAGTCCCTGGCATCTGATAGTATCCCCCTCTCCCTCGCCCTGCCCCTGCTTCCAGCAGCATCCCCTTCCCATACTCAGTGTGCTCTAAACCAAAGCCTCTCTGGTATCCTGTGACATTTCTCTCTCACACCCTGCCCCAAGCTAAGTAGTACCCAGCCTTCAGTGGCATCCCTTTCCTTACCTTGACCATATGATTAGCAGTCCTGGCATCCAGTGCTCCCCAGCCTACACACACACACGCAGCCCTCAGCCAGTGACTGGCACAAACCCTCCACTCAGTCCCTCAGCCAGCCACCATCTGAACCCAATAAATTAACATGCACTTTAGGAAATAATGTACACTCACGCTACATGTATTTTATAAACTGTCTGAAAACTATGAAATACATGCAGTGTGAGTATATCTCATTAAATGCACATTATTCTACTAGGTTTGGACTGTGGCTGGCTAAGGCAGTGAATGGAGGGTTTGTTTTCGCTGCCTGCTGGGGGGACAACATGGGGGTGGGTAGTTTGAAAGCACCGAAGGTGAGCTCCAACTGCCTACCTTAACAAGTGGGGGAAGGGGTCACCAAAGCAGCAAAGGGATCAGCTCCTGGTGGCTTCCTTTATGTTAGGGGCTGAGAGGACATGGCACCAATGCACCACCACGTATGGACTCTTAGTGGCTACATTCATTTTCAGGGAGGAAAGTCAGGGTACTCATGTGCCAACAGAAATAGAAACATAGACTTTGATGGCAGAAAGAAACCAGTGGTCCATCAAGTCTACCTTTACTGTGCAGGTCCATCAGTACAATGGTAGCACTATCACTCGTGACACCAGTGACCTGCATTCGGGAATGGGTGTCGGTCATTAGAGGGCTGACCGGGGGAGGAGAACTGAGCTTCCCAGAGGATGCTGTCCTCCTCCTCCTCCTGTGGGAAGGGAGGGTTGCCAACTCCACTGCTCCACTGCCACCTGGATGACCAGAGGTTGTAGTGCAGCTGGACAGACATAGAGGGAGGGGGACGCTGGCTGGTGCCATGTGACAAAGCGCAGTCATGTATGTGCACATGCGCACCCTCACTGCATGCATTCCGAGGAAAACCAGAACAAGAAAAGAAAAAGCCCTGGCCAGGCAGGATAAGCAACAGCTGTCTGCTACCCCACACCAGTGATGTGGTGCTCCTCCATCTGGGACCAGGTATGTGCAGTGAGAGACTCAGCCCCCCCCCCCCACCAGGAGGGGTGACACAAAGGGATGACAGAGTTAGAAGGTAAGTCCGCGAGAAGCCAGGTGACAGGGCTGGGGGAGCCAGTGCGATGGAGAGCCTGGCCAGAGAGGGGGAAAAAGTCTGCCTTTGCTATACTACCTCACCCCACCAACTTACTGTACTGGTGGGTTGTCTCCTGTGTCTCCATTCCCCTTTAACCCAACAGCGCCCGCCTGTGGACTATGAGATCCCTTGCCCTGTTCCATCCGTGTTTAAACCCATTTAGGATACCTTCCCCACCATTTCTACCAGTAGTTGGTTACATAGCTCTGCCACTCTCTCCTTGAAGCAAAACTTCCTCACATTCCTAATTAACTTGCCTCTGTCAACCTCCTATCATGCCCCTTTGTGACTGCATCCTTATTTGTAACACACAGGTCCACAATATCCGCCTTGTTTAAACCCCTCACAAACTTGTATGTTTCTATCGTACCCCCCCTCTTGTAGCTGGCCACCAATGAGTACATATTTAGGGCCAACTGATGTTTCTCATAGGGTCTGCCTTTCTAGCCTTGGATCATCTCGGTGACCCTTTTCTGCACAACTCCTACTGGGATCCCAGTAGTCATTCTTATTTTTGGGAGGGACAGAGGTCAAGTGCATGAGTGAGTTACCGAGGAAGGGCTCCTAATGACTACATTTCTAGCTGAGTGTCAGGTAGGGGTCACAGCACTAGCAAACCAAAAAGGATGGGCTCCCAGTAGGCATATTTCTTGGGGAGATAAGGTACAGGAAAGTCTCCAGGGATGGGCTCCTGATGGCCACAGTTAAAAAGTCCACCCACAGAGAGGATGGGCACCTGGCGTTGGAAACATGGGGGGCCAAATGCCCTTTGGGGTAACCCTTGTCTCAGTGTTTGCGCGCAGAGGTTCTTTGTCTTTTAAATAGTTTTTTATTTTAATGGGTTCACCAGAATATATCCAAGGCACACTGCCTTAAGGGTAGCTGGGCCATTCCACTGGGGTGTCAAACAGACGAGGCATACTGATGAGTCCTGGTAGGACGAAACATGTGTCTGTGTCTTCTGTTAGCACCCTTTGCAAACTGTGTGAGAGGCCTTTCGGCACCATGCAATTCTGCTTAAAGTTGGACCAGCATGACATTCTGTGGTGATTTGCATATGCAGCCCATGATGCTTTGCACTGTGGGGCATGTGTGATTTTGTATTTTCTTGAAACTTGGCTTCCCAGCCAAATGCCCTTTGGGGTAACCCTTGCCTCAGTGTTTGCGCGCAGAGGTTCTTTGTCTTTTAAATAGTTTTTTATTTGAATGGGTTCACCACAATATATCCAAGGCACACTGCCTTAAGGGTAGCTGGTCCATTCCACTGGGGTGTCAAACAGATGAGGCACACTGATGAGGCCTGGTAGGACGAAACATGTGTCTATGTCTTCTGTTAGTACCCTTTGCAAACTGTATGAGAGGCCTTTTGGCACCATGCAATTCTGCTTAAAGTTGGACCAGCATAACATTCTGTGGTGATTTGCATATGCAGCCCATGATGCTTTGCACTGTGGGGGCATGTGTGATTTTGTATTTTCTTGAAACTTGGCTTCCCAGCCAAATGCCCTTTGGGGTAACCCTTGCCTCAGTGTTTGCGCGCAGAGGTTCTTTGTCTTTTAAATAGTTTTTTATTTTAATGGGTTCACCACAATATATCCAAGGCACACTGCCTTAAAGGTAGCTGGGCCATTCCACTGGGGTGTCAAACAGATGAGGCATACTGATGAGGCCTGGTAGGACGAAACATGTGTCTATGTCTTCTGTTAACACCCTTTGTAAACTGTGTGAGAGGCCTTTCGGCACCATGCAATTCTGCTTAAAGTTGGACCAGCATAACATTCTGTGGTGATTTGCATATGCAGCCCATGATGCTTTGCACTGTGGGGGCATGTGTGATTTTGTATTTTCTTGAAACTTGGCTTCCCAGCCAAATGCCCTTTGGGGTAACCCTTGCCTCAGTGTTTGCGCACAGAGGTTCAGGTTCTTTGTCTTTTAAATAGTTTTTTATTTTAATGGGTTCACCACAATATATCCAAGGCACACTGCCTTAAGGGTAGCTGGGCCATTCCACTGGGGTGTCAAACAGACGAGGCATACTGATGAGTCCTGGTAGGACGAAACATGTGTCTATGTCTTCTGTTAGCACCCTTTGCAAACTGTGTAAGAGGCTTTTCGGCACCATGCAATTCTGCTTAAAGTTGGACCAGCATAACAATCTGTGGTGATTTGCATATGCAGCCCATGACGCTTTGCACTGTGGGGGCATATGTGATTTTGTATTTTCTTGAAACTTGGCTTCCCAGCCAAATGCCCTTTGGGGTAACCCTTGCCTCAGTGTTTGCGCACAGAGGTTCTTTGTCTTTTAAATAGTTTTTTATTTTAATGTGTTCACCACAATATATCCAAGGCACACTGCCTTAAGGGTAGCTGGTCCATTCCACTGGGATGTCAAACAGACGAGGCATACTGATGAGTCCTGGTAGGACGAAACATGTGTCTATGTCTTCTGTTAGCACCCTTTGCAAACTGTGTAAGAGGCTTTTCGGCACCATGCAATTCTGCTTAAAGTTGGACCAGCATAACAATCTGTGGTGATTTGCATATGCAGCCCATGACGCTTTGCACTGTGGGGGCATATGTGATTTTGTATTTTCTTGAAACTTGGCTTCCCAGCCAAATGCCCTTTGGGGTAACCCTTGCCTCAGTGTTTGCGCGCAGAGGTTCTTTGTCTTTTAAATAGTTTTTTATTTTAATGTGTTCACCACAATATATCCAAGGCACACTGCCTTAAGGGTAGCTGGTCCATTGCACTGGGATGTCAAACAGACGAGGCATACTGATGAGTCCTGGTAGGACGAAACATGTGTCTATGTCTTCTGTTAGCACCCTTTGCAAACTGTGTGAGAGGCCTTTCGGCACCATGCAATTCTGCTTAAAGTTGGACCCATACCTCTCAACTGTCACACATTAAGAGGTACATCACTCATTTTACCTCTCAGAAACCCTCTGTCTCACATGGTACAGGTAATATTCCACACTGCTCACTGAAACTTCAATGCAGAAATTCATAATAATCTATGATACTCAGTTATCAGCAAACATGAATAACATAAGTGCACAGATTTAGACTGTGTTCTGAGCTTTCAATGTCATTTTTGATGTGTCACACATTTTGCCCATTTGTCACACATACTGTCACACATTTGAGTGATGAAAGGTTGAGAGGTATGGTTGGACCAGCATAACATTCTGTGGTGATTTGCATATGCAGCCCATGATGCTTTGCACTGTGGGGGCATGTGTGATTTTGTATTTTCTTGAAACTTGGCTTCCCAGCCAAATGCCCTTTGGGGTAACCCTTGCCTCCGTGTTTGCGCACAGAGGGTCTTTGTCTTTTAAATAGTTTTTTATTTTAATGGGGGGTGATGTTGTACGACACTAAAAATGGACTCCTGTTGTCACAAACCTTAGAAGGAGGGAGAGGGGCAGCACAACAAAGTTGCAATACTGGAGATGGGCTCCTTTTGTCATAAATCTTAAACATAATTTATCAGCAGCGAGGATGGGCTGCCACTGTTAGTACACATATTTCAACACATCAGTATATGAGAATGAGTAAGTGGCACCAGGGATGGTCTTCAGTGTGCCATTTAAGAACGGGGCAGTGCAGACAGTAAACAGTGCCACCAGCCATTTGGCACGCATGTGCCTTCAATCGCTGAATGCAATTACATGCACATAAACACACTTTACGAAAACATTTCTTAAAAAATAAATTGCATGGGTGGCCTGCATTTTCGAGTTGTTTACAATATTTTATGTCACAGTTTATTTACCCAGATGGACCCAGTCTAGAGGCAGCACCTCATTTCAAGGGGGATTCTGCTACTACCCATTGCCACAGTTGGGAGGACTGCAGGACAGAAGGTTAAGTGAGTTGCCCGAGATCGAACAGTGGGTATTTTCACTCTAAGTGGGTTTGAGCCTGCATTCTCTTGTTTCTTAAGCCTCTTTTTTAACCACTAGACCACACTGCTTCTACTTAAATGGGATTTGTGGGGGGAACTTAAATATGTTAAAAATGTCCATTGCCAAAATAATAAAAGCCCCACCTTTGGGCAGGATTTAATTGACCTGAAAGTTTCATGTTTTAAACCTTTCATGCTTTTTAGTTACTGGAGAGGGGAAGCATCCTAAGTGGTGGCATTAACTATTTTGATCACTCTCTAACTTTAAAACTTTTAAATTTATTTTTCTCATGTAACCCCCCCACAAATGGGGGTTCCCAAAAAGTCTTCCTTGAGCTTGCCTAAATGCTCACTGCCAGGCTGGTGTCCTGCATTTTAGCAGTTTAAATGTGATTGCCAGAGAGTGCCTGTATAGCCTCTGTGTACTGTCTCTTTAAGGGCTGCCTGGATTGCAGTCATAAGTAACCTGAGAGGGAGCTCTGTTGAAAGATGTAACTATTTGCTGAAAATCATTTAGAGTGATAATGATAATGTAGTTTGTTTAACCTGCCTTCTTTGCAGCAAGGACTGTTTTGTTTATCTCCACTATCTTGGTCCTGGACTGCCACACTGGACCAGCCAGTACTGGTGGGACCTAAAATGGAGCCAGACTACAGGAGCTGTCTGGAGTCAAAATCTGTAGGAATTGTAGTTTTGGGCTTTTGGCACCCTTTTTGCACCTGAAGGGGGAGCCTTTGTTGTGAATGACAGACAGACAGATCAGCCAACCGAACCTTTTGGATCTTGGGGAAAATTCCCAGGCTTGCTGGCAGTTAACTCAGATCTAAGTTGGGAGCTGAAGAAGCAATAGCTTGAGACAGCCAAGCAGCTGCCTGAGTAGTTTTGTGCAGGAGAACTGTGAAAAGGCCTGAGTTGTGGCCTGCATGTCTGCCTGTTACCCATGAGAGGGAGAGAAGAGAATTATTTCGGACTAAATCAAAGTTTGTGAGAACGAAGTAAGCCACTGATTTTTTTACCAGGCTCATACCTGAAGAAGACCAAAGATTTTGCTGAATGTGATCGGCCTGTCAGGATTTCCAGCTGCTTTGGAATTCCCGGTTTGTGCAGAGACTTTGCGTTCATGACTGGAGAGCGGTTTGCCTGGTACAGTAGAATTTCCTTACATGTAAATGTGCTGTGAGTTGTTAGTGGGTTGTGATTTGGTTCCCCAATGTGTGAACTGTGTGCTGCTTGCTGGAAGCTGTATCCAGCCCAAAATAGACCGTATCCGAATTTGTCTTCATTTGGCTTGGGCCTTGCCACACTGGCCCGACCAGACTACCCACTGCACAGAGAAAGCCATCGATGAGAGACCTGTCTGGGGATCAGCCCCCTGCTCCATGCCTGGACAGGAACGATGCCTCTGCGAATCATGTGGGACCTGCTTCTCCTGGCACTCCAGATCAACCACCTGCAGTCTCAGTTTTCGGCCAGCCTGTGTCCAGTCTTGGGTATCATGAGTAATCATCAGGGTAGCTCCCTGCAACAACAGCCTAATCTAAAAGTGTGTCATCTGATTGTCTTGTTTTCTTTTCAAGAACTGAGCCTTCTAGCTCCGGATTACAATTAGTGTGTGTGGTGCATGTTGTTTTCTTCCATCTCAAGGCCCCAACCAGCTGCTACGTCCATGGCTAGCCCATCATTCTCCATCTGGATACCCAGCATGTGTGACTGTTTATGGACCCTGAAGAGCATGCATGACTGTTTGATTTGATACAGCCTTTAAGCAAATGAACCTGATTACACCCCTCCCTTGTTTAATTCCCTTAAATAAATCAGATCTAACACTTTTTTGCATTTACCCTGACTCTGGTTCCAGTCTGTGCAAGAGTACTGTACTGCTGTTATTTGCTGTGTATAACCTTGTTTTACAGGGGGTCCCCACGGTCGAGCCAGAGGAAAGCACTGATGGTAAGTGCAAACAGTGTGGGTACTTGTGTGGTGTATCAGGGGTATTGTGAAAGTGATAAATATTGTGTATTGTTCCAGCCACTAGTAAGGAAAGAGGGGGGTTACAGTGTCCCGGAGGGCTGTGCCCAGGTTAGCTTGACCACTTCCAACCTTGACCTCTGAGTGGAGGCACCCGTTTCAGAACTCAGGCCCCTTAACTTGTTACTGGCAAAGCAGTCAGGGGTAGTAGCCCTTGGGATAGCGCCACTTAGGGTTTACATCTTGGAGGCTCACCACTTGGATATTGTGCCTTCTAGTGGCCAAAAATTATGAATTATTGTTAAAGATTAATAGCTACACCAGTAGAAATGGCTGTACACCAGTTGGTGAAGTGGTGTACTGGGCAGGAGATCGACCCCCAAAATGCTCTGCTTATACTGGATATTCCCCTGGGTACCAGTAAAGACAATGTAAAGGGAGCACTCTCCAAAGTTTAAAAAATCCTGTGGTGGTGGGTCGACAGGCTGATTTGATCGCCCAAACTTTCATAGCCTCGGTAGAGTGTAGTGACCTCATGGACAGCTCTAAAGTACCACAAACTATTGCCTCAGAAGGGGTCCCAGCTGCCTGGAGAGTGATAACAAAAGAAAGTACAGACCCTGGGGAGGATGAGCTCCCACCATTATCTGAGATGTTTGAGGAGAAATTTGCAAAGTTGTTGCTGAAGGAAGGGAAAACCATAGAGGACTTTAAGAAACTGTTCCTGCCTCCTGGGGGGGTTCTTTTCCCAATACTCCCTCCCACTCCAGCACCTGTTACTGCCACACCTTCTGTGCCTGTGCCAATGCTGGCCCCTATATCTGTACCCGCCATTAGTCACGATTCCTATCGAAGGCTGAGAATCTTCTTGGGCACCCTCCCTACCCCCAAGGGGGAGGATGACTGGGAGACCTGGATTGACTATGTTGCCCCCTTGGTACCCAAGTGGCAGTGTGCGGAGGCTGAGAAGCAGAAAAGTATCATAGAAAGTTTGAGGGGCCCCGCCCTTGAAGCCATTAAATTTTTGAGGTCCACGAGCCCTGATGCATCTGCTCAGAAGTACCTATCTGTACTTGAAGGCAATTTTGGGAGCACTAAGTCAGGGGAGACTTCGATGTGGAAATTCCAAGGTACCACACAATGAAAGGGGGAAAGTTTGTTTACGTATGTTACTCGCCTAGAAAGAGCTCTGTAGAAAGCTTACTAGAAAGGTGGGGTAGCCGCTAGTGATTTGAACTGTGTGAGACTGGGGCACATACTGCAACATGCCAAGTATTCTAAACTGTAGATCATCCAGTTAAGGCTGCAGGATAGGAGACATAACCCACCTGACTACTGTTACTTAATAAAAGAACTCTGGGAGGTAGAAGGTGAAGAGGGAGATTGTAATTATGGGGTGAGTGCAGCCCAAGTGATCATGGCACCGGAAGGTCCTTCCAAAATGGAGACCACTAAGAGTGTCCCACCGTGGGCTAAACGGTGGGGAGAGGAGTTGCTGAAGGAAGTCAGAAAAGTACAACAGGGTGCATTCGCTGAGGTATCCCCTGCTGACAGAGACCCTGGTCCCTGTCAGAACGTGACTGTTATGGGGTGGGGTGCACCCTCAGGCATCCTCTACTGGGGGTGGCTTCTCAGCTCAGCTCAAGGAATTGACTGCCACCCTAAAGGAACTTTTGAGACAAGATACACTACACGCAGAAGTCAGATCACGATCTCCCATCGATGCTCCAGCATCCCCTGCTATGTTTTCCCCGACGATGCCCCGAGAGCGTGTCGTTTTTCACAATTGCGGAAAGGATGGCCTTATGAAGAGGGAATGCCAGTATCAGAAGGACTTAGAGAAAGTGGTGAACCAGCTTCAAGGAGAGCTTCAGAAAATGAGTAAGTGGTCAAGGGGTGCATGAAATGACCACAGTAAAAAGCTTCGGCCATACTAACTCAAACCCCTCTGTGGCTAAATCGTCTGTTCAGGTCCCCTGCTGTTGTTACTCCAGACTGGTCCAAGGTAGTGGGCCCTTCAGTGGAGATCAATGTGGCTGTGAATGGTATTCCTACTCAGGCTGTGCTTGACAGTGGGTCGCAGGTGACCACTCTGTTTCAGGACTGATATGACAAACACTTATATGATGTGCCCTTACAATCCCTGGAAGGCCTACATTTGTGGGGGCTGAGTGACAAGTCTTATCCATATCTAGGATATGCCCACCTCTGGTTGTCTTTTCCTGCAACTGTCAATGGCATAGAGGAGCAAGTAGAGACACTGGCCCTAGTGTGTCCCCCAACCGGACTGTATGATGGGGTCCCCCTGTTAAATGGGACAAACGCCCATATGTTTGGGAGACTGGTGCAACTCTGTCACGAGAAACAAGAATGATGGACTGGGAGTGCCCTGAGAGTTATGGCTCTGATCAAGAGGGCCTATGGTTTGCAACAGAAACCCAGGGAAGTAGACCAGGATGAACCAGTGTGAATTGTGTGGAAGAAGGATCCCGATTCAATGGTATTAGCCCCTAATGCCCAGTGTACCATTTAAGGGGAGGTCTACCTCCATAAAGATGTCAAGAACAAAATACTGATGTTGGATGTGCCAGGCGATGGAAAATTGCCAGAAGGATTATTGGTCAAACCCAGCATCTTGCCTGCTCATGCCCATGCCTATGTACGACAAGTGATGGTCCAGATTCACAATGTTTCAGATCAGGAGATCCGGGTTAACAGAGGGTGCACCCTAGCTACGGTACACTTCACAGACACTGCAGTACTGCCCAGCAACAAGCACCCTGGTGAGAAGGAGAGAGTGACCCCAGACTTGTTTGACTTTGGTGACTCCCCATTGCCAGCTGAATGGAAGGCTAGAATTAGCAAGAGACTTGCCCAGAGAAACCAAGTGTTTTTGTTGATGGAATGGGATGTGGGATGTGTCCAGGGTGTGGAGCATCACATATGCCTGCACGATGAACAGCCATTTCGAGAGAGATCCCGACACCTAGCCCCTGCAGACATAGATGATGTCAGAAGACACCTGCAGGAAATGCTCACTGCTGGCATGATACAAGAATCCAGGAGCCCATATGCCTCTCCCATTGTGGCTGTGCATAAGACGAATGGGCCAGAGGATGTGTGTTGATTATCGAACCATGAACTGGTGGACCATCCCAGACCAATACACTATGCCTCGTATACAAGATGCCCTGGACTGCTTGAATAGGAGCAAATGGTTCTCGGTGCTGGATCTTCGCAGCGGATACTTCCAGATCCCAATGGCCCCGGAAGACCATGAGAAAACAGCCTTCATCTGTCCACTGGGGTTCTATGAGTTTCTGAGGATGCCACAAAGGATATCGGGCACCCTGGCCACCTTTCAGCGACTGATGAAATGTGCGGTGGGAGATGTGAATTTGCTGGAATGCCTGGTGTACTTGGACGATGTCATTGTTTTTGGGAGCACCTTAGAGGAGCATGAGAACTGACTGTTTAAAGTCCTAGACTGATTGGAAGACTTCGGCCTCAAGCTGTCCATTGACAAGTGCCAGTTTTTCCAAACCTCCGTGAAGTATATGGGGCACATAGTATCTACAAAAGGGATAGAGACTGATCCCAGTAAGGTTGAAGCACTGACTACTTGGCCCCAGCCCCATAATCTGAAAGAACTACAACATTTCCTGGGGTTCTGTGGCTACTACTGCAGATTCATAAAAGACTATTCCAAGGTGATTTGCCCACTCTTGAACTTTACCAAGGGTTAGCCTTCTACCAATCGTAAACACAGAAAAGGGGAAGTTAAAGAACCAACAGTGGAACACCCTGCCAGAGGAAGTGGTGGGGGCTGAAACAATCACAGGATTTAAGAATGCATGGGATAGACATAAAGGAATTCTGGAAGTCAGGGGTAAGGGGCAACAGACTTCTAGGAAAACATAAACTGAACTTACATGCTCAAATGGGCAGACTGGGTGGGCCATAGGCCCTTATCTGCCGACACCGTCTATGTATCCATGTAAGTATACTTCCACCCAGGTGAACTCTTCGGGCCCCACTGGATGCCCGACTGTGAAGCAGCCTTCCATGAGATCATATACTAGCTCACCCACACCCACATCCTCACCTATGCTGACCCCACCAAACCCTATGTGCTGCATACGGATGCTAGTCTGCAGGGTCTAGGAGCGGTGCTGTATCAAGACCATGAGGATGGCCTGAGACCAGTAGCTTTCACCAGTAGAAGCTTGACCCCGTCCGAACTAAACTACCCTGTGCATAAGTTAGAGTTCCTTGCGCTAAAATGGGCCATCATTGACCAGTTTCATGAATACCTCTATGGGGCAAAGATATTGGTGAAGACTGACAATAACCCGTTGACCTATGTACAGACTTCAGCAAAGTTAGACACCACTGGGCACCGGTGGCTTTCTGCATTATCAACCTATGGTTATGCTGTTGAATACAGACCGGGCCTGAACCATATTGATGCTGACACCCTATCACGAAGGCCCACTTCTAAGAGTGATTGGGTCAGGCTGTCTGAACCCGACATTCGAGCATTGTGCCAAAAGTTTGATAGAGATGAACAGATCTCTGCAGACACAGTGGACTGTTTAGTAGATTGCTTCGGCCCTACTGACACCTGCATACCAGCTGCTTATTGCCACTTCTCTGCTCTAGATATTAGTGCACTACCTCAATTTGACAATGCCAGCATTCAGTGGGCTCAATCCCAAGATCCTATGATTTAACAAGCACTTAGTGCTCTGTGTACGGGGAAAGATGTGTCTAAGTTACTTTCCACTGACTTGCGAACTGCTTTATTGTTTGAAGAAGGCCCCCGATTGAAGTTGCTCAATCAATTGTTGTATAGCGAGACAGTAGATCATATTGGCAAAGTAGACAAGCAATAATTGGTCCTGCCCATGGCCTTTAAAGATTTGGTACTGAGATCCCTTCACAATCACATGGGGCACCTCGGTATTGACAAAATCCTTGACCTGGTACGATCTCGATTCTACTGGCCCAAGATGGGGGCCAATGCTGAGCACCATGTAAGGACTTGTAGTCTCTGCCTGCAGAGAAAAGCCCTGCCTCAGAGGGCTGCCCCCTTGTCAACATTAATACCAGCACCCCAATGGAATTAGTCTGCATAGACTTCTTGAGTTTAGAGCCTGATCAGTGAAACACTGGCAATGTGTCAGTGGTTACGGATCATTTCACACGGTATGCACAAGCTTTTCCCACCAAAGACCAAAAGGTGTCTACCGTGGCCAAGGTGTTAGTGGAAAATGTCTTCGTCCACTAAGGTGTTCCCCAGCGGATTTATTCTGATGAAAGCAGAGCTTTTGAGAGTCAGCTAATCAAAGAAATGGTCTCTCTATGGGGAGAGCAAAAGTCAAGAACCACCCCCATCACCCGCAGGGGGACCGGCAACCAGAATGCTTTAACTGCACCCTGCTAGACATGCTAGGCACCCTCCACCCAAAAGAAAAGCAGAAATGGAGTCAGCAGATTAGCACCTTGGTACACGCATACAATTGCATGAAAAATGATGCTACTGGGTTCTTCCCCTACCACCTCATGTTCGGGATAGAGGCCGGTTGCCAGTTGATGTCTGTCTTAGAGTCTCTCCAGATGGGGTCCAAGCCAATAACTACTTGCAATATGTACAAAAACTGAAAGCTCAATTGAACCATGCCTATCAACTGGCCCAGACAATGGCTGCCAAGAGAAATCTAGCCAACAAAGAGAGGCATGATAAAAAAGTAAAGGCTCAAGAGCTTCGACCTGGAGACTGTGTGTTGTTACTCAATTCAGGACTGCATGGTAAACATAAAATTGCTGATAGGTGGCACCATCTTCCCCATGTAGTAGTTGGAAAGTTGGATGATTTACCTGTGTACAAGGTGCGCCCAGAGAACAACTCCAAAGTTGTCAAGACCATGCACCATAACCACTTACTACCTATTGGTCAAGTCATAATTGAGGCTGAACAATCAGAGATTGATTCCTCTGGGCCAGTGACTCATGCTGCTGCAAGTAAGAAACATAGGTGACCTACCCCAGTGGTTACAAGTTCAAGGTTTCCCCTGCAGCTGGTTCAGAATGATAGTGACTGTCAGTCCACCTCGGACTAAACTGAATGTGACAATGCCTATTACCCCTCTTATGAACTGAGTCAGCTGTTTCGAGGTAACCCTATGACTAATTGTGGGGATGAAGCTGGGCCTTCTGGATTGTCTTACTCCCCAGCTTCATCCATGCTCCTAGAAAGTGAAGTGCAAAGTATCACGTCTGAAGATGCTGACTCCCTATGTATTGTGGAACCGTATGATTTGCCTGAAGGAGGGACTGATGGTTTGAGTCTTTCTGGTGACATACCAGAATTTGAAGAACACTATGAGAGTGCTGACAACCCCCTTCAGTGCCTCAAAGTTTGATTATGCCTGAGCCTTCGCAAAATGAGTCAAGTGTTATAGAAAAAGAGCCTGCAGAGCAAGGAGCTGACAGTGCCCCAAGTTTGGACGTTCCCATCCAGGCAGAGGCACCCCTCACAAGTGATGAAAGTCCCAAGGCTGTTGCTGAAAGTACAGAGACTGTGGTTGTCCCCCCAGAAAGACTGGCAGAGCTGTCAAGCCAGTATTGTGTTTCAGCTATGATTCTCCCGGGAGGCCAGTGGATTTGCCTCTAAATGTGGTCCACAAAGGGGTTTCTGTTTCTCAGAGCTCACTGCCTAAACTGAGCCTAAGTGCCAATTCCAGGTTGATTCTCCCTCCTAGGTATGATGCCCCTGCCCCATCTAGCCCCAAGTTAGTTGACAGGGAAGGGCCCCCTCTTGCATTGTTCAATGTACAAGAAGTTATAAATGTCTCGTATAGTTTGCAATTGCAATATTGTGATGGTACAGACTTGACGCAGATGGCAAGTTTTCCCCAGGCAGGGAAGGGTGTAACCCCCCCCCCACAAATGGGGGTTCCCAAAAATCTTCCTTGAGCTTGCCTAAATGCTCACTGCCAGGCTGGTGTCTTGTGTTTTAGCAGTTTAAATGTGATTGCCAGAGATTGCCTGTATAGCCTCTGTGTACTGTCTCTTTAAGGGCTGCCTGGATTACAGTCGTAAGTAACCTGAGAGGGAACTCTGTTGCAAGATATAACTATTTGCTGAAAATCATTTAGAGTGATAATGATAATGTAGTTTGTCTAACCTGCCTTCTTTGCAGCAAGGACTGTTTTGTTTATCTCCACTATCATGATCCTGGACTGCCGAATTGGACCAGTCAGTACTGGTGGGACCTAAAATGGAGTTGGACTACAGGAGCTGTCTGGAGTCAAAATCTGTAGAAACTGTAGTTTTGGGCTTTTGGTGCTTTTTTGTACCTGAAGGAGGAGCCTTTGTTGTGACTGACAGACAGAGTAGCCAACTGAACCTTTTGGATCTTGGGGAAATTCCCAGTCTTGCTGGCAGTTGAGTTAGATCTAAGTTGGGAGCTGAAGAAGCAACAGCTTGAGACATTCAAGCAGCCGTCTGAGTAGTTTTGCAGGGGAGAACTGTGGAAAGGCCTGAGTTGTGGCCTACATGTCTGCTTGCTGCCCGAGAGGGAGAGAAGAGAAGTATTTTGGACTAAATCAAAGTTTGTGAGAACGAAGTAAGCCACTGATTTTTTCCCAGGCTCATACCAGAAGAAGACCGAAGATTTTGCTGAATGCAATCAGCCCGTGAGGATTTCCAAATGCTTTTGAATCCCCAGTTTGTTCAGAGATTTTGCGATCGTGACCAGAGAGTGGCTTGTCTGGTATAGTAGAATTTGCTTACATGTAAATGTGCTGTGAGTTGTTGGTGGGTGGTAATTTGGTTCCCCACTGTGTGAACTGTGTTCTGCTTGCTGGAAGCTGTATCCAGCCCAAAACAGACTGCATCCGAATTTGTCTCCGTTTGGCCTGGGCCTTGCCACACTGGCCCAGCCAGACTACCCGCTGCACAGAGAAAGCCATTGACAAAAGACCTGCCTGGGGATCAGCCCCCTGCTCCACACTTGAACAGGAACGATGCCTCGTCAAATCGTGTGGGCCCTGCTTCTCCTGGTACTCCAGATCAACCACCTGCAGTCTCAATTTTCATCCAGCCTGTGTCCAGTTCTTGGTATCGTGAGTAATCATCAGGGTAGCTCCCTGCAACAACAGCCTAATCTAAAAGTGTGTCATCTGATTGTCTTGTTGTTTTCTTTTCACGAACTGAGCCCTCTGGCTCTGGATTACAATTAGTGTGTGTGGTGCATGTTGTTTTCTTCCATCACAGGGTCCCAACCAGCTGCAATGTTCCTGGTTAGCCCACCATTCTCCATCTGGGTACCCAGAGTGTGTGACTGTTTATGGACCCTGAAGCGCATGCATAACTGTTTGATTGATACAGCCTTTAAGCAAATGAACCTGATTATGCCCCTCCCTTGTTTAAGTCCCTTAAATAAATCAGATCTAACTCTTTTTTGCATTTACCCTGACTCTGGTTCCAGTTTGTGCAAGAGTACTATACTGCTGTTATTTGCTGTGTATAACCTTGTTTTACAGGGGGTCCCCAGGGTTGAGCCAGAGGAAAGCCCTGGTGATAAGTGCAAACAGTGTGGGTACTTGTGTGGTGTATCGGGGTATTGTGAAAGTGATTATTGTGTATTGTTCCAGCCACTAGTAAGGAAAGAGGGAGGGTTACAGTGTCCCAGAAGGCTGTGCCCAGGTTAGTATGACCACTGCCAACCCTGACCTCCGGGTAGAGGCACCCGTTTCAGAACTCAGGCCCCTTAACCTGCTCCTGGCCAAGCAGGCAGGGGTAGTAGCCCTTGGGATAGCGCCACCTAAGGGTTATACTCATATTTGGCAGGTTCTATGATGTTTCCCCACAGAAATTGCATGACTATTTGCAGCTCTGCAGATGACAAGTTGGCTAAGATATAAGCAGCTAAATATCATTATTTGCAATAGAAATGCCTGCTCAACCGTAACTATAGTGATGCTACCATGACACTAGATTTATAGTGGTGCTACTGTGTCACTAGATTTATAGTGGAACAGCAGTGCCACTTGATTTAGAGTGATGTCACTGTGTCACTAGATGTACAGCGGTACTACTGTGTCACTAGCTTTATTCTGATCCTACCATGTCACTACATATGTAGTGATGCTTCTGTGTCACTAGCTTTATAGTGGTGCTATCATGTCACTAGATTTATAGTGTTGCCACTGTGTCACTAGATGTATAGTGGTACTACCGTGTCATTAGCTTTATAGTGATGCTACCATGTCACTACATATATAGTGGTGCTCTGTGTCACTAGCTTTATAGTACTGTTATCATGTCACTAGATTTATAGTGGTGCTACCATGTCACTAGATTTATAGCGATGCTACTGTGTCGCTACATTTATAGTGGTGTTACCATGACAGTACATTTACAGTTGTGCTACTGTGTCAGTAAATTTATAGTGGTGCTATTGTGTCAGTAGATTTATAGCAGTGCTATCATTTCACTAGATTTATAGTGGTGCTACTGTGTCAGTAGAATTATGCTGATGCTGCTTTGTTACTAGATGTATACTGGTGCTACCATGTCACTAGATTTATGGTGGTGCTACCATGACAGTAGACTTATATTTGTGCTACTGTGTCAGTAGATTTAGAGCTCTGTTACTGTATCACTGGATTTATACTGGTGCCACTGAATCACTAGATCTATAGTGGTGCTGTGTCAGTAGATTTACAGTGATGCTACCATGTCAGTAGATTTATAGTGGTGCTACTGTGTCAGAAGATTTAGAGCAGTGCTACCATGTCAGTAAATTTATAGCAGTGCTACCATGTCAGTAAATTTATAGCAGTGCTACCGTGTCAGTAGATTTATAGTGGTGCTACCGTGTCAGTAGATTTACACTGGTGCTACTGCGTCAGTAGATTTATAGTGGTGCTACTGTGTCAGTAGATTTATAGCGGTGCTACCGTGTCAGTAGATTTATAG
Source organism: Neoceratodus forsteri (assembly GCA_016271365.2). NCBI lineage: Eukaryota > Metazoa > Chordata > Ceratodontiformes > Ceratodontidae > Neoceratodus > Neoceratodus forsteri. The sequence goes on along the minus strand of CM057459.1, from coordinate 795,711,095 downwards.
CAGTGCTACTGTGTCAGTAGATTTATAGTGGTGCTACCGTGTCAGTAGATTTACAGTGGTGCTACCGTGTCAGTAGATTTATAGCAGTGCTACCGTGTCAGTAGATTTATAGCAGTGCTACCATGAGAGTAGATTTACAGCAGTAATACTGTGTCAGTAGATTTATAGTGGTGCTACCGTGTTAGCAGATTTATACTGGTGCCACTGTGTCACTAGATCTATAGTGGTGCTGTGTCAGTAGATTTACAGTGGTGCTGCCATGTCAGTAGATTTATAGCGGTACTACTGTGTCACTAGATTTATAATGGTGTTACTGTGTCACTAGATTTATAGTGGTGCTACTGTGTCACTAGATTTATAGCTGTGCTACCATTTCACTAGATTTGTAGTGGTGCTACTGTGTTAGTATAATTTTACTGGTGTTGCTGTGTTACTAGATGCATACTGGTGCTACCATGTCACTAGATTTATAGTGGTGCTACCATGAGAGTAGATTTACAGCAGTACTACTGTGTCAGTAGATTTATAGTGATGCTACTGTGTCACTAGATTTATACTGGTGCCAATGTGTCACTAGACCTATAGTGGTGCTGTGTCAGTAGATTTACAGTGGTGCTGCCATGTCAGTAGATTTATAGCAGTGCTACTGTGTGAGTAGATTTATAGTGGTGCTACCATGTCACTAGATTTATAGTGGTGCTACTGTGTCACTAGATTTATAGTGGTGCTACTGTGTCACTAGATTTATAGTGGTGCTACTGTGTCACTAGATTTATAGTAGTGCTACTGTGTCACTAGATTTATAGCTGTGCTACCATTTCACTAGATTTGTAGTGGTGCTACTGTGTTAGTATAATTTTACTGGTGTTGCTGTGTTACTAGATGCATACTGGTGCTACCATGTCACTAGATTTATAGTGGTGCTACCATGAGAGTAGATTTACAGCAGTACTACTGTGTCAGTAGATTTATAGTGATGCTACTGTGTCACTAGATTTATACTGGTGCCAATGTGTCACTAGACCTATAGTGGTGCTGTGTCAGTAGATTTACAGTGGTGCTGCCATGTCAGTAGATTTATAGCAGTGCTACTGTGTGAGTAGATTTATAGTGGTGCTACCATGTCACTAGATTTATAGTGGTGCTACTGTGTCACTAGATTTACAGTGGTGCTACCGTGTCATTAGATTTACAGTGATGCTCCCGTGTCACTAGATTTATAGTGGTGCTACTGTGTCACTAGATTTATAGTGGTGCTACCGTGTCACTAGATTTACAGTGATGCTACTGTGTCACTAGATTTATAATGGTGCTATCGTGTCACTAGATTTATAGTGGTGCTACTGTGTCACTAGAGTTATAATGGTGCTATTATGTCACTAGATTTATAGTGGTGCTACCGTTTCACTAGATTTATAGCTGTGCTACCATTTCACTAGATTTGTAGTGGTGCTACTGTGTTAGTATAATTTTACTGGTGTTGCTGTGTTACTAGATGCATACTGGTGCTACCATGTCACTAGATTTATAGTGGTACTACCATGAGAGTAGATTTACAGCAGTACTACTGTGTCAGTAGATTTATAGTGGTGCTACTGTGTCACTAGATTTATACTGGTGCCACTGTGTCACTAGATCTATAGTGGTGCTGTGTCAGTAGATTTACAGTGGTGTTGCCATGTCAGTAGATTTATAGCGGTACTACTGTGTCAGTAGATTTATAGCAGTGCTACTGTGTGAGTAGATTTATAGTGGTGCTACCGTGTCACTAGATTTATAGTGGTGCCACTGTGTCACTAGATTTATAGTGGTGCTACCATGTCACTAGATATATAATGGTGCTACTGTGTCACTAGATTTATAGTGGTGCTACTGTGTCACTAGATTTACAGTGATGCTACTATGCCACTAGGTTTATAGTGGTGCTACTGTGTCACTAGATATAGTTGTGCTACTGTGTCAGTAAATTTATAGTGGTGCTATTCTGTCAGTACATTTATAGCTGTGATACCATTTCACTAGATTTGTAGTGGTGCTACTGTGTCAGTATAATTTTACTGGTGCTGCTGTGTTACTAGATGCATACTGGTGCTACCATGTCACTAGATTTATAGCGGTGCTACCATGAGAGTAGATTTACAGGAGTACTACTGTGTCAGTAGATTTATAGTGATGCTACTGTGTCAGTAGATTTATACTGGTGCCACTGTGTCACTAGATTTATACTTTGCCACTGTATCTCTAGATCTATAGTGGTGCTGTGTAAGTAGATTTGCAGTGGTGCTGCCATGTCAGTAGATTTATAGTGGTGCCACTGTGTCACTAGATTTATAGTGGTGCTACCATGTCACTAGATATATAATGGTGCTACTGTGTCACTAGATTTATAGTGGTGCTACTGTGTCACTAGATTTACAGTGATGCTACTATGCCACTAGGTTTATAGTGGTGCTACTGTGTCACTAGATATAGTTGTGCTACTGTGTCAGTAAATTTATAGTGGTGCTATTCTGTCAGTACATTTATAGCTGTGATACCATTTCACTAGATTTGTAGTGGTGCTACTGTGTCAGTATAATTTTACTGGTGCTGCTGTGTTACTAGATGCATACTGGTGCTACCATGTCACTAGATTTATAGCGGTGCTACCATGAGAGTAGATTTACAGGAGTACTACTGTGTCAGTAGATTTATAGTGATGCTACTGTGTCAGTAGATTTATACTGGTGCCACTGTGTCACTAGATTTATACTTTGCCACTGTATCTCTAGATCTATAGTGGTGCTGTGTAAGTAGATTTGCAGTGGTGCTGCCATGTCAGTAGATTTATAGTGGTGCCACTGTGTCACTAAATTTATAGTGGTGCTACCGTGTCACTAGATATATAATGGTGCTACTATGTCACTAGATTTATAGTGGTGCTACCGTGTCACTAGATTTACAGTGATGATACTATGTCACTAGGTTTATAGTGGTGCTACTGTGTCACTAGATATAGTTGTGCTACTGTGTCAGTAAATTTATAGTGGTGCTATGCTGTCAGTACATTTATAGCTGTGCTACCATTTCACTAGATTTGTAGTGGTGCTAGTGTGTCAGTATAATTTTACTGGTGCTGCTGTGTTACTAGATGCATACTGGTGCTACCATGTCACTAGATTTATAGCGGTGCTACCATGAGAGTAGATTTACAGGAGTACTACTGTGTCAGTAGATTTATACTGATGCTGCTGTGTCACTAAATTTATTCTGGTGCCACTGTGTCACTAGATTTATACTGTGCCACTGTATCACTAGATCTATAGAGGTGCTGTGTAAGTAGATTTGCAGTGGTGCTGCCGTGTCAGTAGATTAATAGTGGTGCTACCGTGTCAGTAGAATTATAGTGGTACTACCATGTCAGTAGATTTATAGTGGTGCTACCGTGTCAGTAGATTTATAGTGGTGCTACTGTGTCAGTAGATTTATAGTAGTGCTACCATGTCAGTAGATTTGTAGCAGTGCTACCGTGTCAGTAGATTTACAGTGGTGCTACTGTGTCAGTAGATTTACAGTGGTGCTACTGTGTTAGTAGATTTATAGCAGTGCTACCATGTCAGTAGATTTATAGCAGTGCTACCATGTCACTAGATTTATAGCGGTGCTACCATAAGAGTAGATTTACAGGAGTACTACTGTGTCAGTAGATTTATACTGATGCTGCTGTGTCACTAAATTTATTCTGGTGCCACTGTGTCACTAGATTTATACTGTGCCACTGTATCACTAGATCTATAGTGGTGCTGTGTAAGTAGATTTGCAGTGGTGCTGCCGTGTCAGTAGATTAATAGTGGTGCTACCGTGTCAGTAGAATTATAGTGGTACTACCATGTCAGTAGATTTATAGTGGTGCTACCGTGTCAGTAGATTTATAGTGGTGCTACTGTGTCAGTAGATTTATAGCAGTGCTACCATGTCAGTAGATTTGTAGCAGTGCTACCGTGTCAGTAGATTTACAGTGGTGCTACTGTGTCAGTAGATTTACAGTGGTGCTACTGTGTTAGTAGATTTATAGCAGTGCTACCGTGTCAGTAGATTTATAGCAGTGCTACCATGTCAGTAGATTTAGAGCAGTGCTACCATGTCAGTAGATTTATAGCAGTGCTATTGTGTCAGTAGATTTATAGTGGTGCTACCGTGTCAGTAGATTTATAGTGGTGCTACCATGACAGTAGACTTATATTTGTGCTACTGTGTCAGTAGATTTAGAGCTCTGTTACTATGTCACTGGATTTATACTGGTGCCACGGAATCACTAGATCTATAGTGGTGCTGTGTCAGTAGATTTACAGTGATGCTACCATGTCAGTAGATTTATAGTGGTGCTACTGTGTTAGTAGATTTAGAGCAGTGCTACCATGTCAGTAAATTTATAGCAGTGCTACCGTGTCAGTAGATTTATAGTGGTGCTACTGTGTCAGTAGATTTATACTGGTGCTACTGTGTCAGTAGATTTATAGTGGTGCTACTGTGTCAGTAGATATATAGCAATGCTACCGTGTCAGTAGATTTATAGCAGTGCTACTGTGTCAGTAGATTTATAGTGGTGCTACTGTGTCAGTAGATTTACAGTGGTGCTACCGTGTCAGTAGATTTATAGCAGTGCTACCGTGTCAGTAGATTTATAGCAGTGCTACCATGAGAGTAGATTTACAGCAGTACTACTGTGTCAGTAGATTTATAGTGGTGCTACCGTGTTAGTACATTTATACTGGTGCCACTGTGTTACTAGATCTATAGTGGTGCTGTGTCAGTAGATTTACAGTGGTGCTGCCATGTCAGTAGATTTATAGCGGTACTACTGTGTCACTAGATTTATAATGGTGTTACTGTGTCACTAGATTTATAATGGTGCTACCGTTTCACTAGATTTGTAGTGGTGCTACTGTGTTAGTATAATTTTACTGGTGTTGCTGTGTTACTAGATGCATACTGGTGCTACCATGTCACTAGATTTATAGCGGTGCTACCATGAGAGTAGATTTACAGCAGTACTACTGTGTCAGTAGATTTATAGTGATGCTACTGTGTCACTAGATTTATACTGGTGCCACTGTGTCACTAGATTTATAGTGGTTCTGTGTCAGTAGATTTACAGTGGTGCTGCCATGTCAGTAGATTTATAGTGGTGCTACTGTGTCACTAAATTTATAGTGGTGCTACCGTGTCACTAGATACATAATGGTGCTACTATGTCACTAGATTTATAGTGGTGCTACCGTGTCACTAGATTTACAGTGATGATACTATGTCACTAGGTTTATAGTGGTGCTACTGTGTCACTAGATATAGTTGTGCTACTGTGTCAGTAAATTTATAGTAGTGCTATTCTGTAAGTACATTTATAGCTGTGCTACCATTTCACTAGATTTGTAGTGGTGCTAGTGTGTCAGTATAATTTTACTGGTGCTGCTGTGTTACTAGATGCATACTGGTGCTACCATGTCACTAGATTTATAGCGGTGCTACCATGAGAGTAGATTTACAGGAGTACTACTGTGTCAGTAGATTTATACTGATGCTGCTGTCACTAGATTTATACTGGTGCCACTGTGTCACTAGATTTATACTGTGCCACTGTATCACTAGATCTATAGTGGTGCTGTGTAAGTAGATTTGCAGTGGTGCTGCCGTGTCAGTAGATTTATAGTGGTGCTACCGTGTCAGTAGATTAATAGTGGTGCTACCGTGTCAGTAGAATTATAGTGGTGCTACCATGTCAGTAGATTTATAGTGGTGCTACTGTGTCATTAGATTTATAGTGGTGCTACTGTGTCAGTAGATTTATAGCAGTGCTACCGAGTCAGTAGATTTATAGTGGTGCTACTGTGTCAGTAGATTTATAGCAGTGCTACCATGTCAGTAGATTTATAGCAGTGCTACTGTGTTAGTAGATTTATAGGGGTGCTACTGTTTCAGTTGATTTATAGTGGTGCTACTGTGTCCGTAGAATAATAGCGGTGCTAATGTGTCACTAAATTTATAGTAGTGCTACCATGTCAATAGATTTATAATGGTCCAACCATGTCAACAGATTTATAGTGGTGCTGCTGTGTCAATAAATTCATAGTGGTGCTACCTTATCACTAGATTTATAGAGGTGCTATCATGTCACTAGATTTATAGCAGTGCTGTGTCAGTAGATTTATAGCAGTGCTACCATGTCACTAGATTTATAGTGGTGCTACTGTGTCAGTAGAGTTATAGAAGTGCTGCCATGTCAGTAGATTTACAGTGGTGCTACTGTGTCAGTAGATTTATAGCAGTGCTACCATGTCAGTAGATTTATAGCAGTGCTACCATGTCACTAGATTTATAGCAGTGCTACCATGTCAGTAGATTTATAGCAGTGCTACCATGTCAATAGATTTATAATGGTCCAACTATGTCAACAGATTTATAGTGGTGCTGCCGTATCAGTAAATTCATAGTGATGCTACTGTATCACTAGATTTATAGAGGTGCTATCATGTCATTAGATTTATAGCAGTGCTGTATCAGTAGATTTATAGCAGTGCTACCATGTCAGTAGATTTACAGTGGTGCTACTGTGTCATTAAATTTATAGCAGTGCTACCATGTCAGTAGATTTACAGTGGTGCTACTGTGTTAGTAGAGTTATGGCAGTGCTACCATGTCAGTAGATTTACAGTGGTGCTACTGTGTCAGTAGATTTACAGCAGTGCTACCATGTCAGTAGATTTATAGCAGTGCTACCATGTTAGTAGATTTACAGTGGTGCTACTGTGTCAGTAGATGTATAGCAGTGCTACCATGTCAGTAGAATTACAGTGGTGCTACTGTGTCAGTAGATTTATAGTGGTGCTACTGTGTCAGTAGAATTACAGTGGTGCTACTGTGTCAGTAGATTTATAGCAGTGCTACCATGTCAGTAGATTTATAGCAGTGCTACCATGTCAGTAAATTTACAGTGGTGCTACTGTGTCAGTAGATTTACAGTGGTGCTACTGTGTCAGCAGATTTATAGTGGTGCTACTGTGTCAGTAGAATTACAGTGGTGCTACTGTGTCAGTAGATTTATAGCAGTGCTACCATGTCAGTAGATTTATAGTGGTGCTACTGTGTCAGTAGAGTTATAGCAGTGCGAAAGATGACAGTAGATTTATAGTAGTGCTACTGTGTCAGTAGATTTATAGTGGTGCTACCCTTTCAGTTGATTTATAGTGGTGCTACTGTGTCAGTAGAATAATAGCGGTGCTAATGTGTCAATAAATTTATAGTAGTCCTACCGTGTCAGTAAATTTACAATGGTCCAACCATGTCTATAGATTTACAGTGGTGCTTCTGTGTGTCAGTAAATTCATAGTGGAGCTACCGTGTCACTAGATTTAGAGCAGTGCTACTGTGTCAGTAAATTTATAGTGGTGCTGCTGTGTCAGTAGAATTATACTGGTGCTACTGTGTCACTAGACTCATACTAGTGCTACTGTGTCACTAGATTTATACTGGTGCTACTGTGCAACTAGATTTATAGTGGTGCTACTGTGTCACTACATTTACAGTGATGCTACTATGCCACTAGGTTTATAGTGGTGCTACTGTGTCACTAGATATAGTTGTGCTACTGTGTCAGTAAATTTATAGTGGTGCTATTCTGTCAGTACATTTATAGCTGTGCTACCATTTCACTAGATTTATAGTGGTGCTACCATGAGAGTAGATTTACAGGAGTACTACTGTGTCAGTAGATTTATACTGATGCTACTGTGTCACTAGATTTATACTGGTGCCACTGTGTCACTAGATTTATACTGTGCCACTGTATCACTAGATCTATAGTGGTGCTGTGTAAGTAGATTTGCAGTGGTGCTGCCGTGTCAGTAGATTTATAGTGGTGCTACCATGTCAGTAGATTAATTTTGGTGCTACCATGTCAGTAGATTAATAGTGGTGCTACCGTGTCAGTAGAATTATAGTGGTGCTACCGTGTCAGTAGATTTATAGTGGTGCTACTGTGTCAGTAGATTTATAGTGGTGTTACTATGTCAGTAGATTTATAGCAGTGCTACTGAGTCAGTAGATTTATAGTGGTGCTACTGTGTCAGTAGATTTATAGCAGTGCTACCATGTCAGTAGATTTATAGCAGTGCTACTGTGTTAGTAGATTTATAGTGGTGCTACTGTTTCAGTTGATTTATAGTAGTGCTACTGTGTCAGTAGAATAATAGCGGTGCTAATGTGTCACTAAATTTATAGTAGTCCTACCATGTCATTAGATTTATAATGGTCCAACCATGTCAACAGATTTATAGTGGTGCTGCTGTGTCAATAAATTCATAGTGGTGCTACAGTATCACTAGATTTATAGAGGTGCTATCATGTCACTAGATTTATAGCAGTGCTGTGTCAGTAGATTTACAGTGGTGCTACTGTGTCAGTAGATTTATAGCAGTGCTACCATGTCAGTAGATTTACAGTGGTGCTACTGTGTCAGTAGATTTATAGCAGTGCTACCATGTCAGTAGATTTACAGCAGTGCTACCGTGTCAATAGATTTACAGCAGTGCTACCGTGTCAATAGATTTATAATGGTCCAACCATGTCAACAGATTTATAGTGGTGCTGCCGTGTCAGTAAATTCATAGTGATGCTACTGTATCACTAGATTTGCAGAGGTGCTATCGTGTCACTAGATTTATAGCAGTGCTGTGTCAGTAGATTTATAGCAGTGCTATCATCTCACTAGATTTATAGCAGTGCTGTGTCAGTAGATTTATAGCAGTGCTACCATGTCAGTAGATTTACAGTGGTGCTACTGTGTCATTAAATTTATAGCAGTGCTACCATGTCAGTAGATTTACAGTGGTGCTACTGTGTCAGTAGAGTTATAGCAGTGCTACCATGTCAGTAGATTTACAGTGGTGCTACTGTGTCAGTAGATTTATAGCAGTGCTACCATGTCAGTAGATTTACAGTGGTGCTACTGTGTCAGTAGATTTATAGCAGTGCTTCGTGTCAGTAGATTTATAGCAGTGCTACCATGTCAGTAGATTTACAGTGGTGCTACTGTGTCAGTAGATTTATAGCAGTGCTACCATGTCAGTAGAATTACAGTGGTGCTACTGTGTCAGTAGATTTATAGCAGTGCTACCATGTCAGTAGATTTATAGTGGTGCTACTGTGTCAGTAGAGTTATAGCAGTGCAACAGATGACAGTAGATTTATAGTAGTGCAACTGTGTCAGTAGATTTACAGTGGTGCTACCCTTTCAGTTGATTTATAGTGGTGCTACTGTGTCAGTAGAATAATAGCGGTGCTAATGTGTCAATAAATTTATAGTAGTCCTACCATGTCAGTAAATTTACAACGGTCCAACCATGTCAATAGATTTACAGTGGTGCTTCTGTGTGTCAATAAATTCATAGTGGTGCTACCGTGTCAGTAGATTTATAGAGGTGCTACCATGTCACTAGATTTAGAGCAGTACTACTGTGTCAGTAGATTTATAGTGGTGCTGCTGTGTCAGTAGAATTATACTGGTGCTACTGTGTCACTAGATTTATACTGGTGCTACTGTGTCACTACATTTATACTGGTGCTTCTGTGCCACTAGATTTATAATGGCACTACTATGCCATTCGATTTACAGCAGTACTACTGTGTCAGTAGATTTATAGTGGTGCTGCTTTGTCATTAGAATTATACTGGTGCTACTGTGTCACTAGATTTATACTGGTGCTACTGTGTCACTAGATTTAGAGTGGTGCTACTGTGTCATTAGATTTATAGTGGTGCTACCATATCACTAAATTTACAGTGGTGCTGCTGTGTCAGTGGAATTATACTGGTGCTACTGTGTCACTAGATTTATACTGGTGCTACTGTGTCATTAGATTTATAGTGGTGCTACCATATCACTAAATTTATAGTGGTGCTGCTGTGTCAGTAGAATTATAGTGGTGCTACTATGTCATTAGATTTACAGCGGTGCTACTGTGACAGAAGATTTTTTATTAGTGGTGCTCGGATGGATCCGGGGCAATCCAGATCCAACAAATACCTGCCCTTTGTGGCAGGATAGTGGATCTGCCGGATACCACCACTATCTGTCCCTGGATCTGGTCATCGGATCCCTGGTCGGATCCCGCATTATCAGATGGTTGGATCCAGGGATCTGGCACCAGATCCAGCGATTTAACACTGAATCCTTAACTCTGGCGCAGGGATCCAATGTAGGATCCAGGGATCCAGCACCGGATAACGTGAGATCCCACTTCAGTATTCAGCTGGATCCCAGGATGGCTCCCACTCGAATAGTGCCTCCATCCGTGGGATCACCGGCGGATCCACAGCAGCACTATCCAAGCAACACTAATTTATACTGGTGCTACCATGTCACTAGATTTCTAGTGGTGCTACAGTGTCACTAGATTTCTAGTGGTCATACTGTATCACTAGATTTATACTGGGCTACTGTGTCAGTAGATTTATAGCAGTGCTACCGTGTCACTAGATTGATAGTGGTGCTACCGTATCAGTGGATTTATAGCGGTGCTGTCATGTCACAAGATTTATAGTGGTGCTGCCGTGTTGCTAGATTCATAGTGGTGCTACTGTGTCAGTAGATTTTTAGTGGAGCAATAGTTCCACTATAGTTAGGACTGGGTCAGCACTTTAATGTAAACCCTTTTTTTCCAGCTGCTCATAGCTCCACTGTCTTTCAGCCAAGTGATCTGAACAATGGCAAGCACACCATTTGTGTCAAGATGTCCAAATCCTGAAAATTCTGTAATAAATTGTTTCAGCAGCTTTTTATGTTATAAGGTGAGTGAAGAGAGTAAAATAATGGGTTTTAAGATACTTTTGTTGCCCGTCCAAGTAATTTTAAACAGCTTTAGTTGCTTTAATTTGAAACCTACAACTTTCACGTTCATTAGATTCTGTCCCAAGACAATTGCTGTGGTGTTTTTGTGTACACTGTACGAGAGACACCTCTTATGCAGTGAAGAGGGTCATTTGTGTTGTGTCCTGATGCTATAGCAACGTACCTCTGGATGATCACTCGCTGATAACTGTTGTTTTCCAACAGCTGTGACAGAAGACTGTCATAAATTGTCAGCTGTGGTGCCACTGTTTTCTTGATTCAACTTAAGCCAGCCATAAACATGAGCAGCATTACCCCTGACAACTTTCACCTCGAAGCAGACACATTTATGACCAAGGAATTTACTGAAGATGTTTTACATACTAACATACTAATTGCCAGCAGATTAGGCCTTACAGTCTATCGAGTCTGCTCGAACCTCAGATCCCTAGTTGGGTGCCGAGGCCTCCCCCCGTGTTCCAGAAACCCCTATCATCCATTCCCACCCCCGGGCCAGGCCATCATCTGATACATCCACTTTCTGTGTCTGTCCCACCCTCTCTTGAAGCCCTCCACTGTGGATCTCTGAACCAGCTCGCCAGGCAGTGCATTCAAGGGTCCACCACCCTCTCAGTGAAAAACTCTCCTCCTCTCCCCCCACCCTTCCACCTTCCAACTTCAAACTATGCCCTCTGGTGATACCTCCCTGCTTTAGTCTAAAGATCCCCTCCATGTTTACCCTATTTATTCCCTTGAGGTACTTGAAGACCTCAATCATGTCCCCCCTGTCTCTCCTCTCCTCCAATGAAAACAGGTAGAGCTTCTCAAGTCTGTCCTCATACATCAAATCCCCTAGTCCTCGTATCATCTTAGTTGCCCTCCTCTGTACCCTCTCCAGGAGCTGTATGTCCCTCTTCAAGTGTGGTCTCCAGTACTGTACACAGTACTCAAGGTGTGGTCTAACCAGTCCATTGTACAGCGGCAGAATCACTTCCCTGCTCCTAGAGATTATCCCCCTTATGATGCATCCCAACATCCTGTTTGCCTTGCTAGCCACTCTCCTGCACTGCTCAGTTATTCATACATGCACCCACCATGACCCCTAGGTCTTTTTTCCCTATTGAGGCCTCCAGCACCTCCCCTCCCTGTGTTTAGGGTTTCCTCACCAAAGATGTAACACCTTGCACTTGGTGATATTGAAATTTAATTTCCATGTGTGAGCCCAGCTTTCCAGTTTTGCAAGAGATCATTGAACTGAAGCAGATAGCAACAACTGCTGAAATGCAGGACATAACCGAATCTGAACTGGCAGTAGCAAATGACAAATGGCAGGAAATAAATCATTCTGAGTAGACAGCATAAATGTCATGAGACAAATAGAGAATAATGCCTGTGTAGGTGTGTGTTATGCAGATTTTTCACACACTCGAGGTGTGTGATAATCTATAGACCCTAAGAGCGAAGTTCATGTGATTTATGAGATTATCACACACCACAGGTGTGTGAAAAATACTCATAAAAGAAAGTTGCAAATACATAATTTCTTATAATAACTGGTGCAAGGTTTCAGAGAGAAAAACTATAAACTGTATTTATGCAAGCAAGCATGTCCCTTACTGTCCGCAGTATTCGTACGAATATTGCATGCTTTCTTTCATGCTTCAGTGAAGAGAAAGCGTGAGGAGGAAAATACTATAATAACCCACTATCGAGTTATTACAGAATTCAGTGGGTTATTATTACTGTGTTTTATCAAGACTGGATATCCAGTCATTACAGGAGTCACCAGTTGTTGTAAGACAATAAACTGTCATACCCAGTCTGTTTCGTAGCAAAGATTTCCATTGCTCACTGCCTCTGACATGGCATCTCTGGTGGACAGAAAAAAAACAAGAAAAACAGTAAATACCAAACAGAAATACTAAAAGAGTATTGTGCTGAACAGATGAGGTTAATGCTGGCTTTGTAATGATGTCACCAGAGCAAAGCTGAGAGCAAAGTTTTACGCTGCACTTGGCCATTGACCATGACCAGGAGGATGCTATATTCAGTTGCATAGTGCATTGGTGCTATCCGACTGAATACAGGGCACCTCGGAACAGTGCTAAGTTGAATATCGCTGCCCTGACATGGCTCCCTGCAGTGCAGGGAACAATGCCTCCAGACCTGATAGCACCCATAGCTCCCAGTGCAATATTCAAACAGCTGCATGCAAATGAGCCCATTGGGCAAGCATGGAACAAAGGGGTCATATGCATGTCCATTATGGGCTCATTTTCATGGGAATGTGACAGCAGATTTGTGCCTCTGTGACCGGCCCTGCCCCAAGTCCAACTGCCCATCCCCATGAAATTAAAGTACAACGCTGGTGCCTAGTGGTCCTCCCTCCCTCTGATTGCCTTCCCAGATATCGCTGTCAAACTAACTTGTGCCTAGTGATTCTCCCACCCTCCGATCGCTATCCCATACTGTGAAAATTCACTTCCTGATGTCTAGTGGTCTCCCCCACCCTCTGATCAAAGGTCTGTTATGCAGCAGTCATGTCCCTGGTGCCTAGTGGTCCCCCACCCTACGACCACCAATCCATTAGTATTAGTTATATCCCTGTTGCATAGTGGTTCCCCCACCCTCTGACCCCCAGCCCCGTACAAACAATGAGATACCCTGGCATCCAGTGGTTCCCCCTTGTCTCTGATCACCGTCCCCTATATTGTATAAAGCATCTCTATTGGTCTGTGGTCCCGCCAGTCTCCAATGGCCATCCCGTATACAGGATAAGGTATCCCTGGTGGTCTGTGGTCCCCCTCTCTCTGATCACCATCCTACATTTAGGATAATGTATCCCTGGTGGTCCATCATCCCCCTGGATTCCAATCACCATTTCGTACATAGGATAAGGTATCCTTGGTGGTCTCTGTTTGCCATCCTGTATATAGGATAAGGTATCTCTAGTGGTCTGTGGTCCCTCAGTCTCCGATCCCCAGCCCCGTAATAATATGTATAGTCCCTGGCATCCAGTGGTCTCCCCCACCCTCCAATCAGTTTGAAGTGTTATTGCTATGAAATCCTTAGTGAAAGTGATTGTAAGTTCAGAGTTGAAACATAACATTATAATGTCTGTATAGAATATGTATACACTGTGGTGGAAGATTAAAAAAGTTACATGGGGAAAAAAATAAGAACTCCCTGGTGTCTAGCAAACCCCATGCACTGCAGGCACCAACCATCCACCCTGCCACCCCCGCCCTCATACCAGAAGCACCAGTGCCATGGGAGACCATATGGTGATTGGCACATCCCTCCTCTCACCTTCTTGGCCAGCCAGCATATGGAAAGTTAGGGAGCGTGCATCCTATGTAATGTGTAATAATAATAATAGACTTTATTTGTTGCAAGCTCAATTCAACACATATCAAAGCGCTTTTACAATAAAACTTTAAAAACTGTACAATCCAAAGAATTAAAACAACCATAATATCAAAGCGCTCACAGCTAATGTTCAGGATAGGCAAGCAAAAACAAGAATGTTTTCAGTGCGGCTTTGAAGCGCTCCACGGTCTGGCACTCCCTTAACTGATGAGGTAGAGAATTCCACAAGGAAGGAGCCACAAATGGAAACGCTTGCGCTCCAGAGGTCTTTAGGCAAACCCTGGAAACCTCTAGCAATCTTTCATCGGCGGAGCACAGTGGTCAGAGGGGGCTGTTGGGATGAAGGAGCTCTTGCAGGTAACTCAGTCCCTGTTTGTGCAGGGCTTTGTAGGTCAGTAAGCCGACCTTGAAGATGATCTGCCACTTAATAAGCAGCCAGTGCAGTCCACTCAGCACAGGTATGATATGGCTAGATCGAGAAAGCCCCGTCAACAACCTGGCCACAGCATTCTGCACCAGCTGCAAGTGGTGGATATCAACCCCTGGAAGCCCTAGGTACAGGGAGTTACAGTAATCAAGGAACGCATCCTCTGTACTGTACAGGCGGAGTGCGGCCTCTGTCCTGTATATAGGACAAGGTATCCCTGGTGGTCTCTGGTTCACTGGACTCCAATCCCCAGCCCCATAATAATACATATAGTTTCTGGCATCCAGTGGTCCCCACCCTCTGATAAGTTTGAAGTGTTATTGCTATGAAATCCTTGTGTACTGTATGGTACACAGGCCACATACTCCCTGTACTGTACAGTGGATGCATGCCTTGTACATTGCATAGGACGCACGCTCCCTGACTTTTTCATATGGTGGCTAGCCAAGGAGGAGAGAGGAGGGCTGTGCCGATCACTGTATGGTCTCCCAAGGCACCAGTACTTCTGGTATGGGGAATTGGCAAGGTGGGTGATCAGTGCCCATGGTGCAGGGGGCTGTTAGATAACAGGGAGTTCTTATTTTTTTCCCCATGTGACTTTTTTTAAACTTCCACCACAGTGTATACATATTGTATATAAACATTATTATGTTATGTTTCAGCTCTGAACTTATAATCACTTTCACTAAGGATTTCATTGGAATAACACTTCAAACTAATAGGAAGGTGGGGGGACCACTAGATTCCAGGTACTATATGTATGATTATGGGACTGGGGATTGGAGACCAGGGGGCCACAGACCACCAGGGATACCTTATCCCATATATGGGGCGGTGATCTGAGACTAGGGGGAGACCACTGGATGCTAGGGAATCTCATTGTTTATACAGGACCAGGGATCAGAGAGTGAAGGGGATCACTAGGCACCAGGGACATGACTTATACCTAATGGGCCAGCGATCAGAGGGCAGGGGGACCACTAGGCATAAGAGACACGACTTCTACACAACAGACCAGCAAACAGAGGGTAGGGGGGAACCACTAGACACCATGAACATGACATATAATTGACTGGCAATCAGAGGGTGGGGGACCACTAGGCACCAGGGACATCACTTATAATTAATGGACTGGCGATCGGAGGGTGGGGGGACCACTAGGCACTAGGGAGTGATTTATCAAAGTATGAGTCAGTGATCAGAGGACGGGGGAACCGCTAGGCACCAGCAACTTTGACAACAATATATAGGACTGTGATCGGAGGGTGGGGGAGACCACTAGGCACCAGGGATACCTGAACTTACAATGGAGCTGGTGATCAGAGGGTGGTGGGGGACCACTAGGCACAAGGGGAAGGATCTTACATTACCGGGGACAGCAATCAGTGGACTGGGGTGCCACTAGAATCCAGGGGGTGGGTGTGCTCCCCCAACTGCCAATTTGCTTGTTGGCTGAAGTGGCTCTGACAGCCACTAGAGTTACACAGAGTAAGTTGGGGTTTTGATCGGCAGCATTTGCACTGCGTAAAGTGGCCTGCACTAATCCCCTTCACGTAGCGCAAATGCGCTGTATATCATGCTGTGCTGGTATTCCTGACTTCACTCCTCCCTTTGCCCACCGCATACATTATGTTTTTTTATGTGTGCCAACCTGGTTAAAGTAGGCAAAAGCCCCCTCTGAATATTGTGCATGGGTGCAAACCCTGGGCAAAAAGGGCGCAACCACTTTGTCCACTGGGCAAAGTTTTGAATATCCTGCTCCAGATGATTTAGCTAACCTACTAAAAGACTTTTATCTGTCAGTGATACAGGCTGATGGGATTTTATATAGGAGAGGTAGTCTCATAAACATGTGAAGCAGCATGAATCAGCACCTGCATACCCACCCCTTTAGCTGAAACATTGACATTACAAATGATCCAAATTTCACGCACGCTAACAAAAGCCTGAATCTCCAGTGCAAAAACGTGGCTATAGAGGGAATGAACAATTTGCTCCATAAACCACCTATCTGCCAGGAGGATCTCAAACAATTGTACATTTCCAGGACTCTGAGTAATGCCACGTCATTAAACTTGCTGTGTAATGTCTGGCTTGAGTTCTACATGTTTTTCTATGAGAGGACAAAAAAATACAAGCAGTGTTAATTTCTGATTTTGCAGTGAAGACAGATAGTCTGGGCAATGAGTATGTCGCAAAGGTCACATCTGAACAAGTACAAAAATCACCAGAGAGGTGTAAAAGACAAGCAAAAATAGATGCTGGAACTAATGGGCGTGGAGGGGCTGCAGCCTACCCCTCAAATTTTCCATGAGCATTCAAAGTGTCCCTTTATATGAGGCAAGGTCAGGAAGGAAGCATTCATGGTCTCCTTTGTAATTTTTTGTGTGCAGCCCATTTTTAATTGAAATGGAAGCTACAAGCAGGCTGGCACCTAAAATTTATTAGCACCACCCCTAATTAAACACTTAACACCATCCCTATTAACCACTCATCCATTCTTTATGAAAATAATTTCCAGAATAATGAATGTGATCTGCCTTCGGACCTGCTTCTTCTATACTCAGTCAGATCAAATAATCCTTAATGCCTACATTCTGCTCAGCCACTGAGTTATTGTTTTTCAATGGTATTGGATTTGGCAGGGCCATCCTCTTTCAAAAGAAGTCATCTAACTCAGAACAACAGATTTTTTTCCTTTTTCTACTATTTTTGGAGGGAAGGGGAGTGGACGGGAAGGGGCCGGGAAGTACCTGTCTCATAATCTGGGTGCAAAGTACACTAAGCAAACAGTTCTAAATAAAATGCATCATTTTCTCAATTCCTGACATGATCTTGAAGGCATACCTTTAAAGAAATGCTGAACCTCTGAACATAATCTTTATATCATTTTAAAGTTGCAATTCCCAGCTTTTTAACAGTATGAAGATTACAGTATGTTCATAGGACAATATTGCCTCAGCAATCACCCTCCAAAGTCATGTCAGATGATGAGAAAAAAAGACAATATACTTAGGATATTCTTAGCATTTAGGAGTCACATACAGTAACTGACACTGGGGCCTCATCAGGCCAGTAAGGGCCAAACCTCAGACTATATATATATGATGGTCTTGTGTGTTGTTCTTTCATTTAAAAAATGCCCAAACCAGTGTTTTTTTTAATAGAATATTTCATTTGAGACAACTATGCAGGCAAGAATAAATACAGAAATTACAAGTCTCAGCCTCAGAAATTTGCAAGCAAATTCCACACTGGGGAAAGCAACTCAAAACAATTCCATAAAGTTACACTAAGGGCCCAATCCATAAAGCCCTATATGCATCCCTATGTAGATGTAGGGCTCACATGTACCATGGAGTCCCCCCTATGCCCATGAGGGGGCCTCTGCAGCTGTCATGAATTAGTGTTCTGTTCCCTCTGCACGCAATCCAGTGCAGGTATACATAGTTACTTGCTGGCCTGTCTATGAGGGTCAGAAAGTGGGACAAATTCATACTATGCAGAATCCTAAAAGATGCCAAGGCACCCATTCTGCAGCTCCAGGCACATAGCCTCAGTCACTCAGAATGCAGTCACAGTGGCTATACACTCCAAAAGTAACAATCAGCGTAGAATTGGCTAGTCTGGTCAGCGATCACCTCCACCTCACTCTATGACTCCATATTGAGGTCTGGGGGGCATTAGGTTACAAAGAGAGTCAAAGCAGCACAATGCCCATTTTGAGATGATAAACACAGCTCATAGTGCCCATTTATTTTCAAAAGCTTTCTTGTGCAGTCACACAGTACACATCATCTTCTCCACGTGATATATTTTAAAACACGGTGAGAAAAATGGAAGCATTCTGATTGGCTAAGAGACCAGTAATGGACTGTAATTACGAGGCCCTAATTATACTCCTGTACTTCTTTCCGACCAAGACCCTGTGCACTACATCAAATCGCAACACGCCACAGTGCCTAAAGTGCCAGTCAGACTACAAATCCCTATTTACAGTTCAGGGATTTCCTTAATGTTAAAAGGGACATTATCAATCCTACAATAAATTTGCTGTTTTACCAGCATTAACACATTCCACATGCACCACCATTCCTCCGGCTTAGAATGAATTTTGACCACCTACTAGTGATAACGTTTCTTTGCTGATATGACCAAACAGAAAATTCATGTTTCTTTGTATCTTTATCATACAATCTAGTTGACAGCCAGCTGGTAAATGATTATCTTTGTTTATTTCTTTTTTTTTTTAATTACTAAACTTTATTTAAAAGTACTGATAGTACAACAATGAAACATTTCCTTCTATTCCTAAACTCTTCCTCATGTCCTTTTTTTACCTAGCACTCCAAATATATTTTTCAGCCTGCTGCTGCATATCCAAATTTGAGTGTATGGTCAGTTTTCTGCACACTAGACTTGCTGGAGCATTCCCCAGAATATACTTTATTATACTGTCTTACTATATTAAAAATTAAGAAAAATACTGGCAACTTTCCAAGCAACCATTCTCAAACTCCTCAGTTTGTCAGATGATAAACATTTGTTCAAATCTGTTTCCACTGCTCATCAGCAGACAATTTATCCTATTCTGTTTGTCACATCTGTTGGATACTAATCCCTTTTGATCTGAACATCTCTGGCTGTCTTCCAGAGTCTGGAGATTTGATGCCTTGTTTGAAGATTCCCTTGTATAACTTCCGTAATTTAGATTATAAATTGGTTTACATGGTTGCTTTCTGTCCGTTGTTGATGTGCTAATAAATAGGCTCTTATATGCAAATACAAATGTTTATTTGAAATTAGTTTTATTGTGTCTTTTAGTAAAACCATGCAATGCTGCAGGTCATTTCTGGAGTCTTTGGTCATATGGATTCAATATAAAAGATCAAACTCACTGCTAGGTCAAGGCAACTGCTAGATTTGCTCTGATGCGGTGCTAAGCTTGACCATTTCTTTCCATTCTAATTCCTGGGATCAAAGATTCATGAAACTATTTTAAAATGTGCTTTTGGGGTAAGTGTGATACAGTATTTCTCTCGTGTTTTGAATTAAAAAATGTATTAATATGGTATTTATGTGTAGAAAAAAACAGTGGTTTGCAAATACTGCCTTTTTTCCACAGTGCCTTTTGAACTTCTGCCACCCCCACCCCCCATTTTTCCCAAAGTTCTAGCACCCATGCATGCCAAACTTGACAGATATACATATGGAGATGTGCTGCTGCGTGCTGCTGTGCTGAGGAGTGAGCCCAGAAAGCAGGATCTGCTATATGCCTAAACATTTTTTAGAAAATGTATGCCATTGTTGTCAGAATAGCAGAACTTACCAGTAAACCTTGTGCTGTGCCCTGGTTCGTGTGCCATCTTAGGTGTTCTCCAAGACTAGACATGGGAAAATAAGAGGGGCCCTTCAGAAAGGCCCAAACCCACGACGACCCCTGAGAAAGAGGCGAAAGAGGAGAGAGAGTTGTGGTGCTGATGTAGACCGCAAGCCATAGAAGGCTGCAAGAAGCTGTAAGAAGCACCGCAAGCACCAGCGGTGAAAGGTGATGGGCAAAATGGGAAGCAGAACAGCGAGAAACACCATGAAAAAGATACACAACAGAAGGACTGCGGAGAAACTCAAATAGTGTATTAGGGCACTTGTGCACTTCTGTAGTTGTGTATGTGTGTACAGGCTGTTTTCCACTCATGTTAATGAGGTTTGAGTCCTTAGATCAGGCTTGTTAATATTTAGCATTACAGCCCTCCGTACGCCAAATATTTTAATCCAAGGTTTTTAATACCCAGTTAGAAATTGGAAGCTGATGATTAATGTCAAAGGTTAAAGGATATTTACATTAATACTTGTACTTGATTGTATTTTATACATTTACTATGCTTTAGGATACTTTAGGACATTTTATATTTTTTTAAAAATTTTCACGCCACACATCGAGTTCCTAGTACCTATTAGTCCACTGAACCCACATGGAGTGTGTGCATAAAGTGCATGCGTGGCATGGCAAGGCCCATATTCACCATTTTCAGTCAAGGAGGTATGCTGCAAGTTACAATCAGGCGGAGATGTGTAATCTCAAATTTTAAATGCAGCAGAGATTGGATCTAAACAGGCTGCGGTTCTAGTGAGATAGCATCTCTAGGCAATTCTGGGGCACTTTAACAAGTACGAGTGTGAGTGCTGCTGTACAACATCGCAAGCTGAGATTCACAACAACACTTCTAACAAGAAGAGATTGTTTTGTCCACTTATTGGCAAGATGATGGTGTAAGTTTCTTGAACACTAGAAATTTTTTTGTTTTGTTAATGCTCCTATTGCTTTTAGTGTTCTTCTAGTACTCTTGTAGTTTTATAGTTTTGTATTCTAGTTTCATAGTCTTAAGATGTAGAGGGTCTGTTAATATAATTAATTTTGTTAATATTGTTAGCTCACTGCTAATTGTGGCAGTTCAGTCAGCCCCTTTTAACACCACTACTTGGCGGCTTTTGATGGCTTTTTCTTTTCTTTTTTTTTCTCTTAGCCACAGTTTACTGGGGAGACTTTACTCCATTAGTTGCCCTAGAAACATAGATTACATAGAAACATAGATTTTGATGGCAGATAAGGACCGCTTGGCCCACCCAGTCTGCCCATTTCCCTACCTATTGGATAAGCTGCAGATCCTAGTTAACCAGCAGCCTACTTCTTCCTACCCCCACCCCCTAGAATTGCCTTATGACTGTCCCATGCATGCTTGAATTCCACCATTGTTTTTGACTCCACAACCTCCTCCGGAAGTCCGTTCCATGCATCCACAACCCTCTCTGTGAAAAAATACTTCCTTAAATTACCTCTGAGCCGCCCCCTTCTATCTTCAAATTGTGCCCCCTTGTTCTTGCACACCTCTTTTTTTGAAAGATGCTACCCTCTTGGACTTTGTTGATTCCCTTGAGATACTTGAAAGTTTCTATCATGTCCCCTCTCCCTCCTTTCCTCGAGGCTATACATATTCAGCTCCTTAGACTCTCTTCATTGTCTTCCGGTGCAGACCCTGCACCATTTTAGTTACCCTCCTCTGGACAGCCTCCATCCTGTCCATGTCCTTGCAGAGATTGGGTCTCCAGAACTGCCGCAGTACTCAGATGGGGTCTCACCAACTGTCTGTACAGAGGGATAATAACTTCCTGTTTTCTACTGGTGATGCCTCTCTATGCATCCAGTATCCCCAACCCTCCTTGCTGCCCTCTCACATTGCTTGCCCACCTTTACATCATCTGATATGACTACCCCAGGTCCCTTTCCATTTTGTTGTTGTTAGTATCTCACCCCCATTGTGTACTCTTCCCTGGGTTTTGTTTCCCAGGTGCATTACCTTGCACTTCTTAGCATTGAATCTAAGCTGCCACATTTGACCATTCCTCCTAACCTTGCCAAGTCCCTTCTCATCCTTTCCACCCACCTTGTGCATCAACTCTGTTGCAGATCTTTGTGTCATCTGCAAAGAGACATACTTTTCCTTCCAGTCCCTCTGCAATGTCACTTATAAAGACATTGAAGAGGACCAGTCCTAATACTGAACCCTGCGGTACCCCACTAGTAACCCCCCTTTCTTCAGAGTGGACTCCATTTACTATTACTCTCTGTGTCCTATTCTCCAGCCAATTCTTTACCCAGGCTGTCATCTTGGGACCCACTCCCAGGCTGGCTAACTTGTATATTAATCTTTTGTGTGGGACTGTGTCAAATGCCTTGCTAAAGTCTAGGTAGGCCATGTCACAGCCCTCCCTGATCTACTACTTTGGTCACCCAGTCAAAGAAATCTATCAGTTTTGTCTGGCATGACCTTCCCACTGTAGATCCGTGCTGCCTTGGGTCCTGAGCCCCTCTGGCCTCTAGATACTCAACAATTCTTTCCTTCAGAAGTGATTCCATCATTTTCCTACCACTGAGGTTAAACTAACAGGTCTGTAGTTTTCTGCTTCTGCCTTGCTCCCACTTTTGTGAAGGGGAATTACATCTGCACTCCTCCAGTCCTCAGGTACCCCATCCTCCCATGATTTGTTAAAGAGGGTAGTCAGTGGTGTCACTAGTTCTACCCTTAGTTCTTTTAGAATTCTGGGATGAATCCCATCAGGCCCCATTGCTTTGTCCACCTTCAGTTTTAGAGTTCTTTCAGAACCCTTTCTTCTGTAAATGGGCTGGTATCAACTTCTGTATCCAGAGTGTTTCTACTGTTTATTTTAGGTACCTCCCCTCTTCCTTTGTAAATACTGAGCAAAAATATTTGTTTAGTATCTCTGCCTTTTCACAGTCACCCTCTGCCCACCCTCCGCCTCTTTATTAAGCCTCACTAGCCCTCCCTTGGTCTTCCTTCGCTCCCTGATGTACCTATAAAAGATTTTATCCCCCTTATTAACTGAGTTAGCTATCTTTTCCTCGGTTTGGGCCTTTGCTGTTCTGACTGCCTTCCCAGCTTCCTTTTGCTTTAACTGATGCAGTTCCCTGTCCTGCTCCTTCTGTGATTCTTTGTACCTCATGAATGCTTTCTTTTTCTCTTGAACCTTCACTGCCACTTCCTTTGAGAACCATAGTGGTTTCTTACATCATTTCGTTTTGTTAATTTGCTTCACACAAAGGCTTGTTACCTCTGTGATGGCAGTTTTTATTATTCCCCATTGTTCTTCCACCCCTTCTTCCTGCCCATTAGCGAGTGCATTCCTTAGGCACTCACCCTTTTGGCAAAGTCAGCCCTCCTAAAGTCCAGTACTTTTGCCTTTGTATAGCTTGACTCTATTGCTGTGTTTATTGTGAACCATACTGTTCGATGGTAGCTAGTTCCACAACAGCTACCCTTCTACATCTGTGATCCTCTCTTCATTTCCATTTGAGAGAACCAGGTCTAAGATTGCTCCTCTTGAGTGGGCTCCAATACTAGTTGTCTAAGGCATGCCTCTTGTGGGCATCTAGAATAACCCCACTCTTTGAAGTGGCTGCTGCAACTGCATTCCAGTTAACATCTGGCATATTTAGATCACCCATCAGCAATATCTCCCCTTTTTCTGCCATTCTAAGTATTCTTTCTATCATTTCCTTGTCCATTTCCTCCCCCATGAGAAGGGGGTCTGTATACAACCCCTGTGCGGATTGTGGTGCCATTGTCGGTCTCTAAATTTACCCACAGTGTTTCTTCTCCTCCCTGTTTTCCATTTTGTTCTGTTGCTTTGATTCCTTCCCTTATGTAAAGAGCTACTCCTCCTCCTCCTCTTTTACCCTCCCTGTCCCTCCTGTAGATAGTGTATTCTGGTATGTTTATGTCCCAGTCATGGTTTTGTGTGTACCATGTTTCTGGACTGCCCACGATATCAGATGTTCCTCCTCCATCAAGGCCACTAATTCAGGAAGCTTGTTACTCAGACTACAGGCATTGGTACTCATTGCTCTCCATTTTTGATGGCTTACCTTCTTTTGCAGCATCCCCACTGACCTGTCTACACGCGGTCTTTTCTCATTTAGTACCCTGTTTTGTAGGGAGGCTGGGATTTTCCTGCTGCTTATCAGTGCCTCCCCTTGACTAGTTTAAAAGCTTGCCAGTGAGCATTTAAACCGATTGCTCAAAGACTTGTTCCTTCCTGGACAGATGCAGACCATCCTGCCAGTATAGGCTGGTGTCCTCAAGTGGACCCCAGTCCCCAATGAAGCCAAACCCTGTGCTCCCACCCATTTTTCAACCATTCATTAAACTGCATGGTGCAAAGTACCCTCGCCTCACTCATGCCATTGACAGGCAGCACACCTCAGAGAAGGATATTGTGTGTGCTACTTGTCTTAGGCCCCTCCCCAATTCTACAAAGTCCTTCTGCACTGCTCTAATCTCATGATTAGCCAAGTCATTTGTCCCTAGGTGGACAATGACGTCCAGCTCAGACTCCCATGCAGCTGTTCTCGTGATCCTGAGGATGCACTTCCTGTTTCTCCAAGCCATGGCACCAGGCAGGCACCTTACTTCAGTTTTCCCTGCTCCCCCCAGTTCTATCCCCCTAATTATTGAGTCCCCCACCAGAGCTGCTTCCTTTCCTTGTGGTGTCCTCTGCCTCCTTCCTGTGGGCCTGCCTTGTGACAGTTGTTCTCAGCCTCCTTAGTTTCCTCTGCAGGTGCATCCATAGGGGAGCTATGCTCACCCAGAATGGTGTATGGATTGTGGTGTGGAACAACTGACTGGGTGTGCCTCTGTTCCACCATCCTCACCCTCCCTGAGCCCACTGTGGTCCAACTGCTGTGCTTTCTTCACAACCTCTGAGGTAGTGGTGGTGGCTCTGGTGCTCCCTGGGTGGGGGAGGTTCCCTTCCTACCATCCAGTGTGGCCTGGGGGAAGGTCCCCTTACTACTGTCCAGTGTGGCCTGAAGACGGGCAACTTTCTCCCTCAGGGCAGAGAGTTGTCTGCAAATAGGGCAGCATTTCAGCCTCCAGAAAGACTCCCAGAAGACTGCTGCCCCATAGCCATTACATTGCACTACTCCCCACATTTTTGTGTGTGTGTGTGTGTGTGTGAGTGAGTGTGTGTGATGGGTTTGTAATATAGAAATATATATATATATATATATATACAATGTGTATGCTTATATTGTCAGTGCAGTGTGCTAGAGAGGATATGACAGTGATATGCACCTTGCACTCTTGAGGAAATGATGTCAGAACCCCAGGTTTAAAGGAACTGTTTCCAGGGTGGGTGGGGTGAGGGGTGGGAAAGGGTTGGGCCTAAACTGTGCCCTCACAAAACAATCAGCTAAAAGCTCTGACCCACAGCTGCGATGAGTGCCTTCCTGTCAGAAAGATGCCCTACACAACAATTTGACAGAGAAACACCCTGCTAATCAAACAGAGAAAAATCCACACATCCAAGTCAAACACAGGTAAACCTCCCCAGCCCCAAAACAGGCCTGGTGGTTTATGCTCTAAGCTGTCAGCCCCAAATAAGTCAGCTGTGCTTTAAACTCTTCCTGCACTGAAAATGTTAAAATTGTAACAAACAAATGTAAACCTAGATCCACCTCCCTCTGTTGCTTGAAAGACTGTCTTTTCCTGTTTCACACTGCAGGTTTTTCTATGACCACTCCTTAACCACAGTAACTTTTTTAAAAATAGTTTAACTATCACAAACTCCTACGCACCAGTAAATTATTTAAAAATAGTTTATATCCCAAAATCCTAGTAGTCAATCCAGCTACCCCCAAGGGACAGCCAAAATGCAGTATTCAAACACTTATGAAGTTACTTCCAAGATAAGCAGAGTTTGCAAGCTTCTTTTTCAACTTCTCAGCCCTGTAATTTATTTAAAAATAGTTTAACTGTCAGAAAATCCTAGTAGACAATCTAACTACCTCCAAGGATCTACCCAAATGCAGTATTTAAATCCTTCTGAAGTTACTAACAAGATAAACAGAGTTTGCAAGCCCCTTCTTGGTTAAACACTAAATAAATATGTGAATAAAAGCAATTACCAAGGGTAGTTAGTTTCACCTCCCACAGAATTAAGCAAAGTTCACGTTTGTTGCAGATATCAAGTGCAATATAAAATTTCTCACACAGCTCTTGAGTTGAATAAAGAAGTAGTGTCCTTCCAGGTCCAGAAAATGTGCTTGTGTCTTTAAAATTGCAGCCTCAGTAACTTATAGTAATATGATCTAGTCTGGATATCTCCACCCAGGGCTATTTGTTGACAATGGTTATGATGCAGCCCTTCCTGTTCCAATACAACCTGTTTGGTCTGAAAACAATGTCCTGCCCCTAAGGCTGTCTGTGTTTCAATTCACACTGCAGGTTTTGCTATGACCACTCCTTAACCACAGTAACTTTTTTAAAAATAGTTTAACTATCACAAACTCCTACGCACCAGTAAATTATTTAAAAATAGTTTCTGTCCCAAAATCCTAGTAGTCAATCCAGCTACCACCAAGGGACAACCAAAATGCAGTATTCAAACACTATATATATATATAATTTAGAAGTAAATTTATGAAGATACAGACACACAAAGTGTACAAGCGTACAAGTGTTGGAAGTAAATCTGAGCTGAGGCTATTCTTAGGCCATTCTTTTTTTCCACTACTTATTATGTCTTGTTGTTAAAGGTACCAGGAGTTCGTGTCTGACATTTCCGACACGTCAAAGGCCTTGAAGACCCTGAAGGCTCTAAACATTACAGGACTTGTACTAGCATCAGGACTTGTATCAGCACCCCAAGGGGAATATCCAGAAGCTAAAGAATGCATTAGATATACAAGACAGCAGCTGAAGAAGAAGGAGCATCCTTTAAAAACTAACATCAGAATAAGAGCGACTGAGGAAGGTAACTGTGAACTGTGAACTGATGAAAGGAATACATAAAATAAAGGGCCTGAAATGATCAAAAAAGGGCCAGAGTCAGCTTTCCAGTCTTTTACAGTCCTTAAATTAATCTGGGGTCAGGAAACCCAGAAATCCAGAAATAAGTCGAACAAGCCAAAAAAGGCATATTGAAACTAAAAGACCATAGGTTATATTTTATTGTGTGATATATATTGTTTTATTGTATTGTACTGTTGTACTGTAGACTGGAGCCTGGTAATTTTTAACAAATCATCTCTTCTGTTAAAAGAAGTATTATTATTATTACATTATAAAGAGTGGGTCATAGAGTGCCGGTGAAGACGAGATGTAATATAGCCCCACCAAAGAAAAAATTATGAGAAATGGAAAAGATCAAAGAGATCTGGTAGACTAAGAACAAAAACCCCAAAATGAAGGTGAAAGAACCAAACAAAATGGAGTGAGGAAAAGGAAAAAGGGAGAAGGAGAAGGCGTAATAAGGGATGGTAGTCTGTATCAACCAAAGATCACTACCTTTATGGCTGAAATAAAAAGTGAGACAGAGGAAACATATGGGGGATTGGCAGACCATGAAAAAAGGAACTTACTACAGACATCTACCCCCAAAATAAATTTAGACAAAAACAAAGAGGTTGAGTTAGAGAGAGGAAGAACAAAAAAGGATAAAGATAAAGCAGAAAAGCTAAATGAGACAAGTCTAGGGTCTCAAAGATACAAAGAGTTGGTTAAGGAACAAGAGAAGATGGAAATGAGTGAGTTTCCACAAAAAAAATCAGTGAGGTAAGGAATCATCTTTACCAGATTACTCAAGGATTAAAATTAATAGAGAGTAAACAGAGAGAGGAAGGTAAGGGAAATAAGACCAATCAAGAGCTATACAAATATTTTATTAAGGGAGAAAGTAGGGAGGAAGAAGAGAACACAATATTTATGAGCCAGGATGAGACTTTTATCCCAGATACTGAAAGGATACCTAAAGATTTAGCCATCTTGTTCAAAGACCCATATTTGGCTAACATTTTAATATACGAACAGCTGGTCAAATTAGTACACGATTTGAATTTCACAAAAAGAAGTATAATAGAAAATAAAAAAGCAATACAAGATCTGCAAATGCATTAGATAATGTAATCAGTTTGGACCAAGATTCTGGACAAGAATCTCTGAGTCAAGGGGCAGGATTCACGATGCATTATTTTCTAAGTTCCCGATCCGCAACTGCTGTTGCGGACTGGAATCGCCCGCAGCTGCAGCGGTAGGGTGTTGCAGCTGCTTCCACCAGCCGTAGCCCATTCCCGCTGCTGTGGCCATCTCCCCAGCGACACCACCCGCAAGCAGCCATAGATCATGGAGCTGGTCGTAATCCCGGCTCCACCTTTGTGAATACCCACTGCTGCGGGTAACCTGCGGATCTGCAAATCACAACCCACTTGCACCGAGGTTAACACGCAACTGCAGGTATTATTCAAGTTTCGAGAATCCTGCCCAAGATCTTTCTATGGAGAGGATAATACTACCTACACCATGGGCAAGAGATAATAGCATATGCAAGGAATTAAAACAAAGACATAAAGAACTATAGCAGAAAGGATAAGAGAGGGAAAAAATAAAAGAGGAAAATAAATTAAAAACAGAAATGAAGCAGAAATTAAACAAGCAAGCCCCTAAAGAAAAAAGGGTGAGAGGTAAAAGACTAAAGAGAATAAATGCAAATATAAATGATAAGCAAGATGTGATGGACCAAGATAGTGACAGTATCAGAAGACAAGCATCTCCAATCAGAGAACCCCCTGAGATATCGAAGGAAACAAACACACAGAAGGGGAATAAAAAGAAAGACAAGGGAATCAAGAGTCAAAAAAATGATACAAAGGAACAAGAACTTAGTCAACAGGATATGAAACCAGAATAACAGAAGAAATTAAACAAAACAAGCAAGCACTGACAAAGCAAAACATCAATGACAAAATGGAAGATAGGCAAAAAGTATTAGGAGAGAAAGGCAAAAAGGAGCTCAAGGAAGCCCAAAGGACAGAAGAAAAAAATTTCAACTTGAGTAACAAATTCATAAACTTTATGAGAAAAACGAAGGAGTTGGATTTTGCTCTGTCACTATATGATGTCGAAGCCTTACCTAACGAAAATGAGAAAACACTGGGGGAGAATGTCAAGAGTCTGTTCATACCCATTTTGGGAAATGACCAGACATTGACATTTAACCTTAGTGTAATAAGACCATTAAATGAAAAAGACTGGGTCCTGTTGATAATGAATCAATTTTTCATTCTCAAAACTATAATATACAATAAGGTAAGACTACAACAAGCAGGAATTCAAAGTGGAAATATCATGACATTGGGACAGTTATTCCCAGAATACTATGAGAAAGCAAAAGAGGTGGGGAGAATGAAAACTGTCAGTGGGATGGACACTAAACTCACATTGTCCATCTTTGGATTAGAACAGTTTATAAATGAAACTAGTGAAAATTTAAAAATAAAAATAGACTTTTTGGAACCCCTGTTGAAAATACAAGGGTTAAGAAATAACTTCAAAAGGGCAACTAGATGGGAAGAAATGGGCCAGATAACTATCTGGATAGATGATGAAACATTTTATAACCAGTCAGTGCAAAAGAATTGTGAGCTAGACCATCTGGAGATATTTATGTATGAAAACAAAGATTCAACTGGTGAGGGAGAACCATTGAATATAAAATCTGAATGGGTTAAAATGCTAGAAAATGTCAATAGATTTGCAATCTTGGAAACTTCTATTGAGGCCTGACCAGAACAGGAATGACTGACAAAAGAAACAACTGAATTGGAATGTCAGCCATTGAAAATGTCCTGGAATGTATCTTTTATTAAAAATAAACTAGTGGATAAAGAGGTAATTAAATATTTCAACAAGTTTGATATGATTTGCATACAAGAAACATGGGCAAGCAAGGTGCTATATTTGAACAGCTATAAATCTTACAACAAGACTGCCGTAAGGAATAAAAAAATTGAAGAAATAGTGGGAGACTAATAACATGGAGTAAATGAAATATTAATCAATCATCTACAGAGTTGGATATTAATAGTGATAATATTTTAGGGGTAAGAATCATGCCTAAAGAGTGGGAAATTATAATGCTGAATATTTATATACTGTACCTCCCACAAGACATAGTAGCACTAGAGATAAAATCATTGAACAGTTTGAAAACATCGTTGACAAAGAAGTAGCTAATAATTCACTGGCAAGAATAATTGTCCTAAGGGACTTTAATGCTAGAATAGGCAACCTGTTAACGATTACAAATGATGTCTCAGAAATCATAACAATTTGTAACAACAAGAGACTGAAAAATGCCAGAAACTCAAGGACAAGTTCAATGAAAAGGGAAAAAAAATATGTAACATTTTTAGAGCAAGAAATGTTCTCTTAGTCAATGGAAGATCTATCTCAGACTATGAGGGTGGTTATACCTTTATGAATCCCAGAGGTGCCTCAATAATTGATATGATTTGGATAAGTATAAACATGATTGAGGATTTTATTGATTTCAATATAGAAGAGAGAGGGGAAAGTGAACATTTTCCACTGGAATTGCAAATAAGTTCAGGTCAACAAAATTGCAAGATGATAAATAAACAAAATGATATAGGTGTAAAAATGATACACACATGGAAGAGAGTATGCTGGAAAAAAAATCAATCAGAGAAGCTTTCGATCAGCAATGAAAACAAGAGGAATAATTTATGACATGAATAAGTTTTTGGAAATAGAAGAAAAGGAATGTATAACAAATTATGAAAGGATAGTTGACAGTCTACATAACCCGGTACAAAAAGATATTAACATATATACAAAGAAACATGGGACAATACGGTTCAAGAAAGAATGTGCCGAGGCTAAAATTAAACTGAATATACAAACAAGGAGAACAAAAGAATTTTCAACTATTGAGAACAGAAATGAACTGAATAAAATCAGAAATTATTATAATAAAGTAATTAAGAAGAATAAGGGGCAGCACAGACATGAGTTATGGAAACAACTAGAGAAAACCGTCCATGAAAAAGATACAAGACAATTTTGGACAATAGTGGCAAAAGGTTTAGAAGAGAAGAGATGTGAAATAGAGGCACTCATAGAACCACATGAATGGACGCAACATTGCAATGTCATCTTTTATGATAGGGACAATAACAAAGTACAAAAACAAACAATTAATGAATGGGTTCCATTCAAACAGAAAATAGATGAAATGGAAATATATAATTCAGTTAAAAAATTTAAAAGACATAAGGCCCGTGGACCAGATGGTATACCAATAGATGCTATAATCAATCATTTAGATTTAAGGATACCAATTTTGGAGAAACTGTTTAAGTATATAGGGAAATCTGGTAAAATTCCAAAAACTTGGACCAAATCAATTATAGTCCCCATTTATCAAAAAGGAGAGAAAAAGGACCAGGCCTGTTACAGACCCATAAGCCTTCTGGATAATGCACGGAAAATCCTTACAAGAGTTCTAAATAACAGATTGATAGACTGGTTAAGGGAGAACAATTTAACTGAAGAAACTCAAGCGGGGTTTATAGAAAAACATTCAACAATTGATCAATGCTTTGTATTGAGCCATTTAGTATATAAATATACCATAATCAAAAAATAGAAGTTATTTTGCACATACATAGATCTGAAATGGCATTTGATAACATTAATAGAAATTCATTGTGGGCATGCCTAGAGGAAATAGGAACAGAGATGACAACCTTAAACATAATAAGGACTCTTTATATAGATGATCTAATCAAGATAAGCTATAATAACAGGGGAATATATGGAATTTGAAGGCAACAAAGGAGTAAAGCAAAGGTGTGTGCTGTCGCCAATACTATTTAATCTATTTATGAATAGAATCTTGGCTAAATTATATAAACTAGAATATCACAGCCTGGATATTCAGACTGCACCAGGCAGGGGCGCAAGCCTGGGTGCAGAGAAACTGGGCTGTGCCTGGGCATGGACCAGGTGATATTCAATGGTGCTACGCCATGGCACAGCACTGCTGAATATGGCACTGAGGGCGCACGTACTGCACCAGCACAAGTGGCAGAACGGGAGCAGGGGGATGCGCCAGTGCAAGTGCAGTTGCGCTAGGTGCATCAACCATGATATTCAGCACTGGGCATGCAAATGAGTCCATTATGTATGCAAGGTACAAATGGGGCCATTTGCATGTCATTATGGCCCCATTTGCATGCAGTACGCCGATCCCTGGAAACTTGTGCCTGGCGCCCTGCCAGGCTGCAGCCATCGGGGACTGACGCCCTGCAGTCCCACGGCAGCCCCCCACTCCCATATGCCTGATCGTGGGCATAAGTATAAATAATCCCTGGTGGTCTGGTGTAATCCCCCTCATTGCCTGATCATGGGCATATGTAAAATTAACATCCCTGGTGGTCCAGTGGAAACCCTTCCCATCACCCAATCATGGGTGGAAATAGCAAGAGAAACCCTGGTGGTCCAGTAGTACCCCCCTCCCCTCCCACTCATTGAGGTCCCCCACCACCCAGCACCCCCCAGTCAGTGGCGGGTGGCAGCACCACACCTGCATGCCACCCAGCCAGCTGCTGACTGACAGCATACAGTACAGTCTGTACACCTATTGGTCCACTGTGTGGACCAGTGGGCATGCAGACCATACTGTACTACATAGGCCTGATATGTGACCACTAGAGAACACCTTTATACTTATGCCCATAATTGGGCAATGGAGGGGTTCCATTGGATCACCAGGGAACACCTTTATACTTATGCCCACAATCGGGCAATGGGGTGGGTTCCACTGGACCACCAGGGAACAACTTTATAATTATGCCCACAATCGGGCAATGGGGTTGGGGGGCACAATGCTCCCAGGCAGGAAGCTTATGGACAGTGTTCTGGGTGGTAGGTGGCCACCCTCAACTGGTGGCTGCCATGTTGCACCCTGCAATATGGCAGCTCACCTGTGGGTGGTCAGGATTTGTTCCTGGTTTACCAGGCACATCTTTGCACCCCCCTGAGCAGTGCAAGGTGGGTTTGTGCCAGCATATGCACCACACATCCTGGGCTGAATAACGGGATGTGCCGCATATGCATGGGCACGCCCCCTGCACTTGCGCTGCATACATTACCGATGCGTCCCAGTGCATCTGGAGTTGCGTATCACAACTTGCCCCTTTGAATATCATGCCAGGGCGCATTGGTGGGTTGCACGTGGTGCATCCCTGTTGCGCCATGCACAACCCTTTGAAATATCCAGGCCCTCATGCCCAAAATAGGAGACCAAAACTGTGCCTATCTGGCCTTTGCAGATAACATCAGTTTAATATCAACAAGCAATTTAGGAGCAAAAAGATTATTTCATACCTTTCAATTAGAATGCAACAATGCTCAATTAATAATTAATGCAGAGAAGACCAAAACTATGGTGTCTGGAAACAAGAGAGGGAAAAAATATAACATAAAACTTAATAATTACATGCTATAACAAGTGAAAGATTTTAAATATTTAGGTATCAACATAAATAAAAATATACTATGGAATAAACATAACAAAGAAATTGAAATAAGAATCAAAAAATTCTTACCAGCCACAATGCGTTTCTACTACAAATTTGGAGGTAGCTCAGTAAAAGGAGCAATAAAAGTAATAAATGCCAAAATAAGATCACAGATATTATACAGGGCAGGAATTTGGGGTTAGAGAATAAATAGTAAAATAGAGAAGACCATAAGTGCATTTTATAGGAAAATTATGGGATTACCATCAGGGTCCCCTGCAGCACTAATATGAGCTGAACTGGGACAAATATTGACAGAATGCCTGGTACAAGAAAGAATAATTTTATATTTCTTTAAGGTATACAGGATGATAAACCTTCGATTACCACAATAATGTCCGGATGAGGCTATATTTTATTATGATAAAAAATGTAAATTTCCAATAATAGAAGTACTGGAAAAATGGATTAAAACATATGGGCTTATATCATATATATCAGATACCTATAGAAAACCTCAGGAAGAGATTAGTAAAGATATTAAAACAAGGATAAGAGATATATTTAAACAGAAGGATCTGGAAAGGTGTGCAGAGTATAAAATAGTAAATGGTTAGCAACCAACGAACACACTTTTAGACTAGAAAAATATTTAATTAAAATTAAAAACCCATATAGAAGAAATCTATTTATATGATATAGATTTGAATACCATAAAAGCGAGAGATTAAAACACATAATAAACAAAACAATAGATTCCAATGGAAAATGTAAGTGTAATCTAGATAGAGATGATATAGTCCATCTAGTAGTAGCATGTTCCCTCTATCAAAAGGAAAGAACAAAAATATTGAGGCTAATCTTGGGACAAATGGAAGATAACCCCCAAGTACTGACAGTGAAACTGTTAAACATGGAGTCAACACAAACTCTATAATTAGTTATATCATACTTAAAGATTATTGATTTACAAAGGTTGCATATTGTAGAAAAAGAAGACTAAATGCATAAAAAGCATAAAGAAACAGGAAGCAGATAACAGACATAATATCAATTTAGACAATTAAAATGACAATAGAACTATGAAGGGTAAAAAGAATACAAGTGTTCTAGTCAATCAATCAATCAAAATCTTTATTTAACCAGGCAGACACCATTGAGCAAAGCCCCTTTTCAAGGTGGACCTGTAGTCTAAGAATGTATTGTGTTAAAAAATAATATGCCAGTGCAAACGGGACAGGATGTTAATTTATAAAAGGTGTCTTAATAAAATGTTTACGAATACAGTGCAATATTATATTTTTAAAATTTTGTATATTTCATGTGTATGTCTAAGTGTATTTATAAATGTAATGTTTGATGTACTTAAACTGTAAAAACATAACCTGTTATACAATAAACTTTTTTGTTGTGATATACACATATATTCTCAACCTGAACATTTTTAAGTTGTACATCTCAAAACTGCACACTGAACAGTCAATGATACTTCAGAAGCCAAGAAATGCAGACACCAAGAGCAAAATCTGGTTTGGCAAAAACCCACTGGGTGCTAAATATATCGTGACTCTTAAAACAATTACAACAACTGTAAAAACTTTCAAAACCTCACACAAACTATTGTGTCTAAACTACATGCTGCCAGATATTAAGTGATGGAGAAGTTTCTGATCACCATATAATCTCTATCACTGGCCACACGAATCAACAAAACTTGAAACACTATGCCAGTCACACAGATGACAAGCAAAAGCATCACTTCAACACTATGATATTCAATGCCTTGCAGGGACAATCTGCATGTGAAAAGAACTGCCCTAAACCACAGGAATGTTGTACCCCAGCTGAATACTGTGCACCAGCTGAAAAACAGGCTCTTCTTAAAAATCTGTGAGGCTCCTTGCTTGCAACAGGTGCCAGTTTTAACCAATGAACATGTAACTTTGTTGCCAGGTAAAATAAATACAATAGCAAATCATTACACACATTCATATGCTGAATACAAATTGTGTACATTGGTTGCTTTCAGCTTTCATTTTAAAAAGTTGTGTTTTAATATGGTGTTTGGAAGACAGCGTGGAGAGAGCGGCAAGCTCAGCTAAGTACTGGGGACTGGGACCGAAATGTGGTTGGAGGGCTATTTACCCAAACAGGATTGTGAGTGAGTGATTGACTGAGGCAATAAAAAAAAAAAACTACAAAGAACATGGCTGTCTGGTGAAAGTGAATGGGGAAGAAGCATTGTGGAGGAAGGGGAGATCTTGTTTGGCTGCTGGTTTAGGCACCATTCTTGAAGGAGTCTGGGTAACATGACTGTAGCTGGCTAATTGCACAGCTGCAGTGTCATATAAATTCCCAGAGGTCCAAGTGACCCCTCACGTAAGTGACCTGAAGTGTGAGTGCCATGAAGCAACGTGTAGTGTCTGACCTACTGGTGTCTAGGGGCATCTGCAGAGCATCCACAGGAAGGACCACAGGCCATGCTGGTCACAGCAGTTGAGGGGTAAGGGGTTAAGAGTGGTAGGAAATACTCTGTGGAAAGTGAAGAGGGGGCTACAGCTCAGCCAGGGCCTGCCTACATTTGAACAGGTCAACAAGAAAGAGGACTTGGGGGTACAACACAAGCAGGAAGGGGAATGCAGCTGATCCCCATCTCAGATAAATCTACTTTGTAATAAAGCAATAAGGTTAGAGGGCTCAAGGGATAAAAAGGGACTTTGGGGGAAATCTGCAAGCAGCACTGACCAGGTCACAGCAAAGATATATAACTGGGGGCTTGGATAGGTTGAGGTGGGAGGATGTGGGGGAATAGGAGCTGGTACAAGAAACAGGAAAGCTGGGAAGGATGGAGTTGGGGGAATACAAGCATGCACTGGAGCCTGTATAGTGAAAGGAGAGTGGTAAGTTGTAACAACTGTGGGGCTGCAGTTTTCCTGGGGACAATGTGAGATCAGGGGGTTGTCCAGTATGTAGGAACCCAGAGCAGCTCAAGGTAGAGACAAGAATGCTGAGGTGAGACTTGGGAAAGGTGGGTGGGGAGTAAGAGACACAGAGTAGTGAAGGAAGCGGCAGGTGGGCCTGCCCTAGGGAAGGAGGATCAAAGGCATGGGGTGGGAGCAGGGAGGATAACCCAGTGTCCAGAGATATCACTTCCTCAGAGATCCAGGGGGACCGGAGTGGAGGATTAGCAGGTGCTAGGGGGAACGGGTAGGAGGGTAAGAAGAACAGCAGGAAGAGGGGGGACAAGGAGAGGAAGAACAGGGGAGGAATTTAATGATGGGGTGCCCTAAATGAATAGGTATGCAACACTGACTAGATTAGGGAAGTGGGAATCAGGTGGTGGGACGGAGGGTCGGAATGACCCAGAATCAATGGCTGGAGGTAGGGGGAGGAGTGACGGTACTAGTCTGGAAAGGCAGGAAAGAAGAGGCAGTCAGAGTGGAGCACAGGGTTTCGGGGGGGGGAGAACAGGATAAAAAAGGGAAGGGAAAAGTGGTAGCAGGCAAGGGGAGGACAGCAGTGGAAGCAGCAGAAAGGTAACCAAAGCAGAGAAAAAGCATAATGTCATAGTACTGTAATAGTACATGGGCACAGCAACTGTAAGAGAGACGTTTAACAGTGTTAGCTGCATTCCAGAAGACAGAACTGTATAACAAACCAACAGAGTACTGCTGCTTCAGCATGCACTCTCCTCAGTGTGGAATGAGACCCTGGAGGGAGGTCCACTTTTACAATGAGCCAGTAATGAGCTCATAATGACATGCAAATTATGTTTTACACTTTGCATGTTCGAGTAGGTTCATTTGCATGTCACGTTCCAATATGTGCCTATTTGCAATGGTTGCTAATGTATAAGTTATCGAAAATGGCAACTGCGATTCTCACTCCACAATCACATGGTGCAGGGCAGTTGCATGCTCTGAAGATGTCAAGGCTGTCAGAGATGACACAGGTGGGCCTCGTCTGCAATCAGTCAACATTGAGATTTCACTCAACTCTTTCTGTCCATAAAGGACATGGGTGGCCACATGACCGCTGATAATGTCAGGACCATTGGTGAAGACACAGGTGGGCATCGTCCACAGTCAGACACTGCTGTGATCACATGCAACAGCTACCATCTGCAATGGAGATGGGAGTACCAGCACAGAGTCCGCATGTACAGGGTGGTGAGCATGGCTGTCTACAGATGATATGCATTCATGTCACATCATTTGTGGAAATAACATCTTCAAAATGCAGCTGAGGCAGACCAAGGAGTAGACATACCAAGGACTTTGATGGCCTCCAGAGGTAGTTGGGTGCAAGAGGAGGAGTGGTTGAGGGACAAGAGATTCACCTCTCATGAGATGGCTGTCCTGGTCAGTGAGGTGCTCAAGAAGGAGTCCTCACCATCTGTGGCCACAGTCAAAACTGTGCCCAGGTCTGAGAAGGTTGGAACTTCTTGCTTTAATGTATGCAAGGGTAAGCTGTCTGACCTCTTCAGCCCTTTCAGGATTTTTTGAGCTTTCACAGAGTGGCTGAAATGCTTACATATTTTCCTAGCAAGACCTAACAGGTTTTCAACATTTCTGTTTCCATTTAAGAAACTATGGATAAGAAGATTTAAACAATATGCAAAACAAGGTATGTATTGGTAATTGCCATCTCTAACAGCCTTGACTGTGTTGACACCATTATCTGATACCACGAACCCTGGAGGTAAGGAATACTGAGTAAGCCATTTCTGGGATTGATTTTGCAGCTCCTACAAAATATTCACAGCAGTATGGTTTTCTTCTGAAGTGGCAACACATAATACAGCCTGCTTCCTACTACTTATTGTAGAGTGGGAATTATTACTTTCTGACTGAAAACTTGCCCAAGGAACTGTAACAGTCATTTAGTCAATTGTTTGGTTGCTTGTCCATATATCCGTGGTTATGTGAACTTGCTTCACCTCAGAGAGTTTCAACTGTTAAGTAACTGCACTACACACCAAGTCATACAACTGTGGAATAGCCTTTTTTGAGAAAGAAGCCTGACAGGGAATGGTGTGCTGTGCTTCAATCCAGTTCATGAACCTGAGCAAACTTTTCTGGGCAACAAAAGCAAACGGGAGCTGACAATCGGCCAACAGCTCTGCAGTAGCTCTGTTTAATAGCTGGCATGTTGGATGCTTGTGGGTAAATTTTGGGGAGACTGTACTTTTCACACCTTTTTCAGGTGGGATACTACTGTGGGATTTTGCAGTACTTGATGGTGTCAGAAGAAAACAATCTATGTTTGTCTGGGAACACTGCAAGGACACATCAAGGGATTCAATGTCAGTTCCTGCTTCCAGCTCATTGTCACTATGGCCACCACCTCCACTACCGCCCATACCAACCACACTGTCCCTTGCCCTGTCCCCACTCAATTGGGTGTTTTGCCTTTGCATGTCGTAACATTACTTATGTTCCAAAATGTCCTGCTTTGCCACCATGACTGACACTTATTTTGTACAGACTGCATACAGCTCAAGAGTTGTCTGCAGGGTCAATATAAAAGGAATTCCTCACTAAAGAGTTACCTTTTGTGCTTTGTATTACAGTGCCTGGCACTATTTCTTGTACAGTCAAGGGACCTGGAGAAAACCCTACACTGCCATTTTCTTCCTGACATGAATTGTTCTCATTCATGCTCATATTCTTATTCTTATGTTCAGCATATGATTTCTTTTCTGCACTTGCCTCTCATGCCTTAGAGCAGCATCCTCTCCTACCTCTTCATCGAAACTACAGACCTAATTGCTGCAAGATTCAGAAGAACTGGAAGTGCCATCATCATCAAGTGGGACATAGCCTGGCCTATCCCATTCCCAATCCCCTCTATCACCACCATCTTTATCAGCATTTGCTGCCTCAGCATCTAAGTTTATATTTTGAGGAGGATGCCTCTTGTCCTTGCATGCTGCTTCAGCAGCTGGAAGTATCCTGGCACATGTGGCAAAACATTGAGTACCTCTACAAATAACTCCAGTCAATTCTTTCTGAAACTCTGCTACCATTTCATTGCTAACATGCTTGTTTTTGGTTCAAGAGGACATTTAGTGCCAGTCCTAGTGATGTTATTATTATTATTATTATTGTTGCTATGTTCTTCATAAGTGCTAGGATTCACACTGTTCACATCATTTTCAGTTGCACATGCAGTAGCACTATGCTTCCTTTTAGTAGACTTAGACTGGAAACACGAGACTTAGTAGACACAGCCACGGCTTTCACTATGCTGCAGAAATATGTCACACACAGTTTAGCTATGAGAGGGCTCAGAACATCTAACAGCTAACAGACAGTGTAATACAGCCTAAATGGCTTTCGCTATACTGCAGAGAGGCACAGAATAGCTACATCACAGACAGGGCTCAGGACACCTAACAGGCAGTGTGTAATACAGGCTAAATGGCTTTCGTTATGCTACAGAGAGTCACATACACAGTGTAGCTGATGTCTCACAGGCAGGGCTCGGGACACCAAACAGACAATGTGATATTAGCTAAATGGCTTTCTCTATGCTGCAGAGAGATGTCACACACAGAGTAGCTATGACAGGGCTCGGAGCACATAATAGGCTAACAGACAGTGTAATACAGTTTAAATGGCTTTTGTTACACTGCAGAGAGACGCAGATTAGCTATGTCACAGACAGGGCTTGTGGCATCTAACAGACAGTGCGTAATATGGGCTAAATGGCTTTTGCTGTGCTGCAGAGAGAGACAGAGAAAGATACCCACACCCACACAGAGTAGCTAATGTCACACAGACAGGGCTCGAGGCACCTAGTATACAGTGTAATACAGCCTAAATGACTTTTGCTATGTTGCAGAGACACATCACACACAGTGTAGCTATGACAGGGCTCAGAGCACCAAACAGGCAGGCAGACAGTGCAATACAGCCTAAATGGCTTTCACTATACTTCGGAGAGACACAGAACAGCTACTGTATGTCACAGACAGGGCTCGGGCACCTAACAGACAGTGTGTAATACAGCCTAAACATCTTTCATTGTGCTGCAGAGAGACACAGAGTAGCTATGTCACAGACAGGGCTCATGGCACCTCACAACAGGCAGTGTGTAATACACGCATAATAGCTTTCACTATGCTGCAGAGAGAGAGAGAGAGACACACACACACACACACACACACACACACACACACACACAGTGTAGCTAATGTCACAAAGACAGGGCTAGGGGCGCCTAACAGACAGTATAATACAGCCTAAATGACTTTCACTGTACTGC
Organism: Neoceratodus forsteri; assembly: GCA_016271365.2. NCBI lineage: Eukaryota > Metazoa > Chordata > Ceratodontiformes > Ceratodontidae > Neoceratodus > Neoceratodus forsteri. Next base: position 795,670,268 of record CM057459.1, on the reverse strand, counting down.
AGAGAGACACACAAAGTAGCTACTGTATGTCATAGACAGGGCTCAAGGCACCTAACAGAAAGTGTGTAATGCAGCCTAAATGGCTTTCACTATACTGCAGAGAAAGCAGCTGCTGCCAGCGACGATTGCATTTTGCACCCCCCCCTCTCCTTCTCTTCCAAGCACCTTACTGGGTGATCCCCCAATTCCCCTTTCAGTCTCCAACCCCTTGCTCCTTCATGGACTTTTTGCTTTATGTTTTCATTTCACCATGATTAATGCAGAACAAGCACCAATTCCTCCCTCTCCTTCCACACTCCACTGCTATCTGCACACTCACCGCAGACACGGAGCACAGACACCAGCATTGAAATCAGATTGTCAGCCTGGTGTCATGTGCTCCTTTCTGTTTTGAGGACCCGTAGGCTTCCCTTTCATGCCTGTTTACAACCTCAGAAGAGTCCCAGGACCCCACACGCTGCCTATAATAACTGTTTTTAAAAACATTACCCATTACCCAACCCATTACCCATGTCAAAACTACCCGGCCCCTGAAGTACACTGTTATGTCGGGTAGGGTAATAAATTACCCGAACTACCTGACCAGGTAAAAAAATTGCTGATACCCGACCTACCCGATCCAGTTACCTGACAGGCAGCCCATCCCTAGTGAAAGCCTGTACCCAAAAAGATATACCGCTTCACAGAGCACAACAATGTCAGCAAAGTTATTGAGGATGAAATCCTGACTATTGCTGAATGAGGACATGTCTTACACAGAGGCTCATGATGTAAGTGAAGTGCCAGAAGATTACTGAGGGGCATCAAAAAAAAGTTATTTTTTAACAGTAAAATACAATGCACAAGCATCTAAAACATCTAAAAACATACCCAGCTCCCATGAAAGTGACATAGAACCACAGTCTAAACAAGCATTTGTCAATGCCGAATGTTGTCTTGCTGGCATTGGCATTGGTCATGCAGGAGTTAGAGAGAGATGCATAAAAGGAATGGCAGTGAAACATTGAACTGACGCAAACCCCACCTGCAGAGACTGACAGGCACTGGGGTGTGCCTTTGGGTTGTTGGCCATAACGCTCAAGCCATTTCACCTCACCCTACCCTGCAGACACCGACAAGTGTCATGGTGTGCCTTGAGGTCTTTGGGCCTTACGATCACCCCATTCCAAAAGGAAATACGCTGAGATGGGTGCAGTATAGGAGAATGGGGTGAACTTTGGGGCCAAAGAGTCCAAGGCACACCTCGATGCCTGTCACTGGCTGCAGGGTAGGGGGGTGGAATGCCATAAACATTATAGCCGACAATCCCAAGTCACACCTCTGACGCCTGTCAGTCTCTACAAGGTGGGGCGTTACGGTTCGAAATCCTAATTCCCTGGGCGTTTGTTGGTATTTTCACTCCAAATGTTCAATATGGGCTTTTTGTGACCCCACCTCATGAACAGTGGCACTATCAGTTTGTTAGCTGAAAGGTAATTCTGCAGAGTGACTGCGCCATTTGGCGCCACAGGTGCGAAAACACATTTCGGGCAGGATGTGAAAAATGACAGCTTTACTGTTCATGAGGAGGTGTAAAAAAATGGCAATGTTAAAAATCTGGAGTGAAAATATGAAAAATTGAGGTCATGAGCATGCGTAGAAACTGCGCAACACATGCCCATAACGCAATAATTTGGGAGATTTTTTTACCCAGATATTTAACATGGGCATTCTGGGACCTCCGCTCATGAACAGTGGCACTGCAATTTTGTTAATCTGTCCCGAAAGTTGATTTCCCACAGCAACCGCGCCATTGTGCACCAAATGTGTAAAAACACATTTTGGGCAGGATGTGAAAAATGACAGCTGTACTGTTCATAAGGAGGTGTGAAAAAAAGGCAATGTTGCAAATCTGGAGTGAAAATATTACAAATTGTTAAAGTGGCGAGCGTGCGTGGAAACTACACAATGCAAGCTCGTGACGCAGTCATGTTTTGAAATTTTTTCACCAAATTTGCAACATAGGCTTTTTGGGACCCCACCTCATCAATAGCAGCACTGTCATTTTGTTACTCAGTCCCAAAAGGTGATTCCGCGCAGTGACTGCAGATCACCTTTTGTGACCAAATAACGAGATGACAGTGCATGTGTTCATAAGGTGGGGGTCCCAAGAACCCCATTTTGAAAATTTGGAGCCAAAATAAAGAAAAATGGCTGAGATTTCCACCTAAGTTGACCCCCTACCACCACCACCACTGATGCCATTATACAGCTTACCGGCATTTCATATTGCAGTTCTGCTTTGAAGAGTCCAGATATGCTCTCGCTCCACCGAAGATCGCAGTGCTGGACCTCTGAAGGTAAATATGGGGTGAGGGGTGTGGGGAGGTGGGGTGCACAGAGGGTGGGTGTGGGCTGGGGGGGTAGGGTTACCACCTGTCCCTATTTTCGCAGGACAGTCCTGATTTGGGCAGCTGTGTCCTGTGAAAAAACATGAAAAATACTACTTGTCCTGACATTATAGTAGAAAAAATATTTTCTTTCTTTCCTCTAAATGTTGCAAAAAACTATAATACCTTTATTAAAATACCATAAAATGATAAGAAACACCAGAAACAGCTGAAAAACTACAACACTTAGTCTTAATTCTGCTTATTTAGTGAAAATAAGTCTGTTGTATTGGTCGAGGTTACATTTTGTCCTGCGAAAATTCATGTTTCAGTAAGAAATGTCCCACTTTGGGCTTCTTAAAAGGTGGTAACCATATGGGGGGGTGCTGTGCACAATGAGGGACCATTTTCTTTTTTTCAGGTAAAAACCAAAAACTGACATCGCAAAGTTTGTTAGGCACACTTGGGTGGGCTCCCAGTGTGCCACACAATAAAACTGGGGGAACATGCCAACACGGTTGGCTTTGTGTGAGCGGTGGCACACTGGGTTGGGCTCCCAGTGTGCCACACAATGTTGGGGGGGTGGGGGACATGCCAACATGGGGATTGCACCCCGATGTCAGCTTTGTTTGGGGATTGTGTGGCTCTCCTGCCACCGTGTTTATTGAAATGTTTCACCAGGAAAGGTATATATAGGAGGTGTGTCATTTCTGCCGCTGCATGATGAGCGTGTCTCTGATTGCAGCGGCACATTCCTTTCAAGTTGGTGGCACTTTACATAATTCTTGCGTCAGCACTAGCACTCTGGCTAATTGGGAATGAGGGACGCACCTAAAAATGCGTGCCCTGCATTCGCCAACACTGTGCTATCAAAAGATGTTGCTTGAGCACGTGCAAGACAACATAAAAAGGACTCGTATAACGACATCTGCATAACTCAGCACCAATGTAAACAATGCAAGATCACTTAAGTGAATAGCCTGATTATTTTGTGGCATTTTGGTTACTTGGTCCACCACTAAAAGACCCCTTAGCTTCTCTGTTGTCTGCCAGACCCTTCGGTTGCTGCTGGTGAGGACCCCATCTGGACCATGTGAATAACTAGTCAGACGCATAAAATAAAGAATAAGGCAAGTTTATTTGCTGTACAGCAGATTTTCTCTTCATAAGGACAAGCCCCAGACTGACAAATACTCTGACTGACAGACATACATGGCACTGCCAGGCAGTGCAACAAATTGTTACATGCAAGTTCTAAGTGCTCTTAAAGGGGCGGCAGCTTAACATTAAGCCCCATGCTTAATGTGTGCTTCACGTCACCGCCAGAACAGTGAATGTGATCACCACTCAAACAAGCAATAAATCTATATGTTTGTAAGAAATATTTTAAGTAAGTTTTTAAAGGCAAATCATTTTCATGCATTACAAGGCATTAGATTTCTCAACATAGAACAGTACTCCGCTGCAGGGAGGGGGTGGGGGGAGAGAACCTGGATTATACTGGGGACCAGTCAGAGTAGCACCAGAGAGGAGGGAGACAGAATAGTACTTGAGACTTGGTCATGCCACAAGACCTAAAGTGTGGGGGAAGGAAGAGGGAAGAGAGGGAAGGGTAGCAGCAGGAGGATACCCAGAATGCAGGCTCACACTTCAATAACAGTTGCATAAACAACCGGTGGACTGTCCATGTAAAGAGACATTCCTAATGGGGAAAAAAATGTTATATGCAGAAATGCAGTACCATCAGAACAGTTTAATAAGATGGGTACAAAAAGACATTGACTGCAAAACAGTTAAACACAGAGACTATCACCAGAGAAAGAAGATTCAGTCCCAAAACAGAGAGTTCGGTAACAAAAGTTCAAGACCTCTGTCGACTTTTCCGGTCAGTGGGAATGGAGGCATGCATGGATTGCACTAGTTCCTGACAGGAGGGGGTCAGGTCGTTTAAAGTGACCCAGGAGTTCTGCCCACTATCAAATCCACACCACTTTACTCTGTAAGTCCAGGAGTGACAAACTTCCTCCTTAAGATCTTCTCAATCTGGTACACTGAGGTGTGTGGAACAGAGTCCTGAGAAGAAGAAGAATGTTGAGAAGAAGAGGAAGTCCCAGGCAACTCATCTGGTAAAATTGAATCTGGCTGGAGAGTGTCAGGAGTGGGAAGAGCTGTAGGAACTAGTTGCAAGTTGTCTGGAGGAATCTCAGTTTCAGTGAGGATGGCAGGCTCTAGGGCAGCTTCACTTCTGGGAGGATTGGGGTCGTCTGGAAGGTTGTTATTCAGGTACCCATGCTTTAGTCGATTGATATGGACTTTGTTGTGTATCAGCTTGCCATCCAACTTGCGTCGCAGATGAACGTGGACCAGAGGAAGCTTTTCTACGATGTAGAAGGGACCAGTCTAGTTGCGAAGCAATTTCTTGGTGGCGCCCAGAATAAGAACAGGGTGGTACAAATAAACAATGTCCCCAACAGAAAATGAAGGCTCATGCGCCTTGGCTGCAGACATTTTTTTCATTGCCGATTTTCTCTGGCCCAACGTGGTGATTGCAACTCATCGGGCAAGTTCCAGCTGTTCCAGAAGAGGGATAATGAAAGAAGAAGCTGACTTAGGCACCTCTAGCAGCGAGAGATCCCTGCCCAGTGGAGTTCTTGGGTGATGTCCATGGTCAAAGAAGAAGGGGGTGTATTCTGTGCTATCAACACAAGGGCTGGTATTGTATGCAAACTGCACACAGGGAACAAAACAGTCCCAGGTGTCGTGAGTCTCATCCAGATACTTGGAGAGTGTGCCGAGAATGGTAGACATAATTCTTTCACTCTGTCTGTTGCATTGTGGATGGTAACTTGTGGTGTGTGTCTTTTTTATGTCGAGAAGTTTGCAAGTTTCTCGTACAATGGTGGACAGGTAGTTAGTGCCTCTGTCTGAATGTAGGTACGATGGGATACCATGACAACAGATGACTGTGTTGAGAAAGGCACTTGCCACAGTGGTGGCTTTAATGTTTCTTAGGGGGATGAGTTCCAAATACTTCATCAGGTAGTCCACAAAGACAAAGATGTATTTGTTGCCAGAGTCAGAGCAGGTTGGTAAGGGCCCAAGAATGTCAGTGCTGACCCTTTGGAACGGTTCAGTGGCTACAGGCATGGGGATGATGTGTGCCTTTGTTGGTTTGGCAGGAGACTTTCTCTGGGAGCAGGGCTGGCAGGACTTTATGAACTGAACAATGTCCCTGTTCACGTGTGGCCAGAAGAGAAGCCTTGTCTTTTCCAGAGTTCTGTGTATTCCCATATGACCTCCAGAAAGTGGAAAGGCATGAGTGGAGAGAAGAACTTGAGGGATGAGAGAGGCTGGCATAACTAGCTGTACATGAGTTCTATCCGTGCGATGACCCTTGCCTTCCTTGGTCCAAATGTGAAAGAGCAAACAGTCATTGAGGAAGTACTGCGCAGCAAGGAAAAGTACATCTTGTCGATGTTTCTTTTGTTGCGGTAAGATTCCAGACTCTAAGTAGGAGATTATGTCTGTAAATTGAGTGTCAGTTCTTTGTTGCATTTTAACAGCTGCCAGGGACAAATCAGATATAGAGGGGATGAGAAGCTCTTCAGCTGCTTGCAGTAACTGAGTATTTGTGTGTCTCTCTGTAGAAGCAGTAGGGAGCAGCAAAGCAACCTAAGGTGCTGTAGGAGTGTCCACAGGAAGCACATCTGTGGCATGGAAGGGAAGAGCTTGTAAGCAGGATTCTTCATCTGTTGAGGATGATGCAGAGGGATATCGTCTCTGGCTTACACCATCAGCATTTGAGTGCACTCGACCTGGTCTGTATTGAATGTCAGAGTTGTAGGACTACAGCATGGCGATCCATCGGGCGAACTTGCCTACTGGCTCCTTCATGTCAAACAACCATCTGAGGGCAGAGTGATCAACGATAGCTGTAAAGGAGGAGTAGTGAATGTAGCAGTCCAATTTCTTCACGGCAAATACCATGGCTAGACATTCTTTCTCTGTGATGCCACAGTTCTGCTCAGCTGAGGAAAGAGAGCGCCCAGCATAGGAGACAACTTGTTCTGTTCCATCTAGAATTTGACAAGAGCACAGTGCCCACTGCAAAGGAACTAGCATCAGAGTAGAGCTTGAATGGTTGGTCGAACCTTGGGTAGGCCAATACTGGAGAAGAGATTAGGTTTTGTTTTAAGGTGTCAAAGGCCTCTTTACATTCAAAAGTCCAAATATAGTCACACCCCTTTTTGGTGAGGGCATACAGTGGAGCTGCAATCTTGGCGTAGTTGCAAATGAACTTTCAGTAATAGCCAGACAAGCCCAGGAAAGCTCGAAGGTCTTTGAGATTTTTAGGCTCTGGATAGTCTTTGACTACTGAGAGCTTGTCTGGATCTGGAGAGATGCCTTGAGAACTGACCACATGTCCCAGGTAATGAATTTGATGCTGCGCAAAACAACACTTTTCTGGGCGAAGCTTGAGATTGGCTTGTCTGAGACGTTCGAACACTTCTTGGAGATGTTGGAGGTGCTCTGACAAAGTTCTGCTGAAGACAATCACATCATCCAGGTAGACTAGGCAAGATTTCCAAGACAACTCAGGTAGTATGGCTTCCATAACATGTTGAAATGTGGCTGGACTGTTCTGAAGACCCATAGGCAGACGTTTGAACTGGAAGAGTCCCAAGTGGCAGCTCCATGCTGTGTATGGACGAGAAGCTGGATCAATAGAAACTTGATAGAACACACTCTGAAGGTCTAGAGTGGTGAAGTAAGCAGGACTGGCTGTACCAAAATTCTCTAAAGCATCTTTGGTTGTAGGAAAGGGATGAGCATCCTGCACTGTGTAGGCATTGAGTTTTCTGTAGTCTACCACAAAATGATACCCTTTGTCTTTTTTTACCACCAGCAAGCAAGGTGCACCCCAGGGGCTTGTAGATTATTTGACTGTGTCTTGGTCAAGCATGTCTTTGATTATGTCCTTGAGGACTTGTTTCTGTTTATGTCCCACTTTGTAAGCTCGCTGACGGATTGGTTTCTGGTTGGGCTGTATTTCGATGGTGTGTTGCAGGATATCACAGCATCTGAGCTTGTCATTTGAACCAACAAAGATATCCAGGTATTTTACCAGGAATTTCAAAAGTTGCTGCTTTTCCGTTGGAGATGCTGGAAGTTTGGAAGAGGATAGTCGCTGACTGAGGGGTAACACTGTTGAAGTTGGAGTGGTTGCGATAGTACTGACAGGAGTAGAGTTGGTGGAACCAGGCTGAGGTTCTTGTATGAGATGGAGCTGGTCCCCTGACGACAAGCAAACTTTCCGATGTTGGCACCCTTTGAAATGACCTCTGGCTCATCTGTGAAGTTGCAGCATTTTTGGAAGACTACGCCATCATGCACCGCTGATAAGGTATTTCCCGGAAGGAGGCCTGATGAATGCAGCACGGGGAATCCTGTGACGATGCCAACAACTCCTTGTGGAAGTGGTTCACCTCAAATCTTGGCAATTAAAACCATTTCCAACTGAGGAGGCACAGTGACTGAGTCTACAGCTGCGAGTTGCCTCCGAGGATCTAGCGACAGTCTGCTTGAGGCAAAGTCTAGGATGGCTTTGTGAGCTTTGAGAAAGTCCAGGCCTAGAATTATTGCAGGTTGAAGATCAGGCACTATGTAAAACTTGACAGTAGCTTGCTGTGAGCCAAAGTGGAGCTTGAGATGGACCACGCCTATGATGGGTACTGTAGCTGTACTTGCTGTGATAATGTACTTTATGTCAGCTGGAGAGACAGTAGGTATGTGGTGAATAGCTTGGTTGTTTAGAATACTGCTGTTGATAACTGATATTTCTGCTCCAGTGTTGAACAAGACATGCGTAGACCAATCTCTGATGGTTACAGTACATAGTTTGCTAGGAGAGATGATCGGATGACAGGTACCCTTGCCCCTGGAAGTTAGAGTGTGCCAGAGTTCGCAGTTGGAGGAAGTGTTTTGTTTGAATTGCGAGAGTCAGAGGGGCAGTCAGTTGCTGTGTTCCTCTGGTCCTGGGAGTAGTTGTGGTTATCTTGCTGACTGTGCAGTAGTGGGCACCTGTGATTCTCTTGATTTCTGTAGTACTGTAGCTTTCAGCAGACAGCGGCAGTATGTCCCCTGAATCCACACCACTGGCAGGTCACTGGTTCTCGTAAAGGCAGAGGTGGAAGAGGTCGCTGTCGAATTGGGTGAAGGACATTGACAGAGGTAGTAGAAGAAGCAGTTGAGCTGCATTGCAGAGTGTTGATGTTTGTAATGAGCGTCTCTATCACTGATTGCTGCTGCTGGACACATGTTGTGAGAGTGGCTGACTGCGACAACTGAGGTGCTTGTACACTGGTAGCCTGGGCCATTGCTATGGGTTGTTGTGCAAGTCGTGCCACTTGGATTGTGTCCATCCAGGTTACTGGTTTCTGTTGGATTACATAAAGATGGAGATGAGGAAGCAGTTCCCGGACAAAGGTGGTGATTTGTTCTTTCTCAGCTTTCTGTAAGCATTTGCAGTGAGACTCAATGTCCACTATGAAGGCTTCAAGAGATTCAGTGGGTAGCATTGTACATTCCCACAGCTGTTGCTCCAATAACCAGGGTGGATGTGCTTGGAGAAAATGGGCTTTGAAGGTGGTGTACAGTGTGGCAGTATCTCCTTTGACTTGGTCTGGAAGTGCATTGAACCCACCATGTGTGGCGTTTTGGTTACTTGGTCCGCCACTAAAAGACCCCTTACATTCTCTGTGGTCTGCCAGACCCTTCAGTTGCTGCTGGTGAGGACCCCATCTGGACCATCTGAATAACTAGTCGGACGCATAAAATAAAGAATAAGGCAGGCTTATTTGCTGTACTGCAGATGTTCTCTTCATGAGGACAAGCCCCAGACTGACAAAATCTCTGACTGACAGGCATACATGGCACTGCCAGGCAGTGCAACAAATTGTTACATGCAAGTTCTAAGTGCTCTTAAAGGAGTGGCGCTTAACATTAAGCCCCATGCTTAATGTGTGCTTCACATCTTCTTGTGGTCCTGGGGGTATGCGTTTAAGCAGGATGCACTGTATTTGAGAGGTGCTAACAATATTATACCTCTTCTGTGTCATTACACCTCTCCTGTACTATTTAGAGTCCACTTGTAGTTCATGTTTTTTACAGCTAACTGCAGTTCAGTCACAGTGATGGCAGCATGGTGATGGGGTGAGATGAGCTGTTTCAAAGCCGCACCTCTATCTGACATGGCAGCTAAGTGCAGAGATCAAGGGCAACAACTGGAGTTTGACAAGAGGGTGGCAGGCTCCTGTGTCAGATCTTCAAATGTGTCACCCTAAATTTCAGCCTTTACTGTTAGAACTGCTTCCTGCTGTTTTGTGTGTGAATTGCCTGACCTCCCTCCTGCCCTGTGTGAAGTCAACTGTTTGTTTTAGCTGCCTGTGATCCTGTTTGCATTGCTGTTGGACTGTTTCACGTGCTGACATGTGAGAGCTAACAAAATTATACCTCTTCTGTACTGTTTAGAGTCCACGTATATTTCTGACTGCTGGCTGCAGTTCAGTCATGGTGGTGGCAGAGCCATGAAGGGGTGGGATAAGATTGTTCAAAGTCGCACCTCCAGCTCATGCAGCAGCGTGTAAGGAGTGGCAGCTTAGTGCAGCAGTCAAGAGCAACAACTGAATCGGACTGGAGTCAGACCGGGAATGACTGGGAGACTGAACACTATCCTGTGCAAGTATAGTCAAGTCCTATCTGAATGCTATTTACTTTGTAGTATGTTTTCTTAACATTGTACTGCAGCCTCAATTTGTTTCAGTTAAAAGTTATTTTGGTGTTTTACTTTCTGTAATACTACAACTCAGCTTGGTTTTCGTATTATTGTATTACTATCATGTGTCCCATTATAACCTCTCGTGTAAATTCCCTTTAAATCCCAATAGACTATTGATGGGCAGGTTTTCTTATTTCCACCACCCTGGTCATGTATAGCCTCAGTAGATTACCCAAATTATAGCATTTTGGGTAGTATTAGACACTGGTCTTTTACAAAGGTCTTCAAAATTCACAGGTAGTTGCATTGTCCTACAAAGGGCCACAAATATCCATATTTTTCCACATGGTTTTGGTTTATTTTCCTATTTTTCTTGGTTGCCAGAGATACTGAATCCAACCCAGGTCCCTGCACAATGATCTTAGTTTTTTCATTCAAATGCTGATAAGTTTTCTCCCTAAGAGAGACTTCCGTGTGAGATGGTCTCTTGCTACTCATCCTCCTATTCCTGATTCAGACATTAACCTCCCAAACTACATTATTATGTTTGCTTGCACGCATGTGCAAGAAACATAGTGCCATCATCGGAGATTTCGGAGGTGTGTCACCTCCTCCTCCAATTCAGGCAGCGAGCTGACAGGCGCGGCCCCTGTAAACCAATGCATTTTGGAGCTGTCTATGACACGCTCCAAAATGCAGTGGCACTGATTGAAAGGGGAGCTACGCTGGGTGACAGCGATAAGAAGCTGCTCACGCACAGCTCCCCCTCAGCTGCAGGCGCTGGCGCTCCCACGCACGCGTAGCGACGGGTTGCCCAATCCGCCGGCTGCACGCATCGCCTCCTCCCCTTCCCAGTATTTGGTGCCACGCTGGGAGCCCACCCCAGCGTGGCAATCAATAATTTTGCCGACGGGGGTGCCCAATCCCCCATCGGCTGAACGCCCCCCACAAAGTCGTTGTGCCACGCTGGGAGCCCACCCCAGCATGGCAAACGCTAATAGTTTTTGCCGACGGGTGCCCAATCCCCGCCGGCTGAACACCCCCCAGGGTAGCCACGCTGGGATACCCACCCCAGCGCGGGCAAGCGTCCCGCTGACGCCTTTTTTTTTTTTACCTGTAAAACAAAACTGTCCCACGCTGCCTCCCGAACCCTCCCACAACCTGCACCCACCCACTGCGCACTCCAGTTTCCCCACACCCCTCACCCTATACTTACTTCTCCGACTCAAGCGCGATGATCTTCGTGGACCGGGAACACGCTCTGCACTCTTCAAAGGCGACCGCGAACTGAGGAAATGCCGGTAAGCTGTATAATGGGCTAGATAGGAGGGGTTCAACTTTATTGCATATCTCAGGCATTTTAGGATTTTTGCACCAAATTTTCAACATGGGGTTTTGGGACCCCTTCTCATGAATGATGTCACTGTCCATGGCGTTGTCGGGCTGAAGGGTGATTTCGGCGCAGTGACTGCACAGTGACTGCGAAATCACCCTTTGGGACTGAATACCACCATGACAGTGACATCATTCATGAGAAGGGGGCCTAAACCCTCATGTTGGTAAAATTTGCTCCAAAATTCAAAATGACTGTTTGATTTAACGCAGCATTATGCGCAGTTCCTACGCAGAGCTTGTAAGTTCACGAAATTTCAATATTTTCACTCCAGATTTTCAACATTGCCATTTCACCACACCATCTTATGAGTAGTACAGCTGTCATTTTTCACATCTCACCCAAAATGTGTTTCCGCCCTTGTAGCGCAGAATGGCGCAGTCGGTGTGCGAAATCAATGTACGGGACAAATTAAGAAAATCACAGTGGCACTGTTCATGAGCAGAGGTCTTGAAATGGCTTTGTTGAAAATTTGGTGAAAAAATTCCTAAAAATGACTTTTATGAGCGTGCGTTGCGCAGTTCCTACACACGCTCATAGGTTTGCGAATTTTCAATATTTCCACTCCAGATTTTCAACATTGCCATTTTTCCACACCTACTTATGAGTAGTACAGCTGTCATTTTTCACATCTCACCCAAAATGTGTTTCCGCCATGCTGGCGCGATGGGCAGTCGTCTTGAGAACTCAGTGTATAGGACACATTAAGGAAATCACAGTGTCACTGTTCATGAGCAGAGATCTTAAAATGGCAATGTTGAGAATTTGGTGACAGAATTCCTAAAATGACTGTTTTACGAGTGTGCGTTGCACAGTTCCCACGCACGTCCGAGGGTTTGCGAATTTTCAATATTTCCACTCCAGATTTCCAACATTGCCATTTTTCCACACCTCCTTATGGAGTAGTACAGCTGTCATTTTCACATCTCACCCAAAATGTGTTTCCCATGTAAGCGCACGATGGCGCTAGGTCGTGGAACTCAGTGTATGGGACACATTAAGGAAATCACAGTGTCACTGTTCATGAGCAGAGATCTAAATGGCAATGTTGAAAATTTGGTGACAGAATTCCTAAAATTACTGTTTTACGAGTGTGCGTGTACAGTTCCCACGACATCACTGTAGTTTGCGAATTTTCAATATTTCCATCCAGATTTCCAACACTGCCATTTTTCCACACCTCCTTATGAGCAGTACAGCTGTCATTTTTCACATCCTGCCCAAAACGTGTTTCCGCCCATGTAGCGCATGGCGCAGTCGGTGTGCAAGCTCAATGTATGGGACACATTAACAAAACCACAGTGACACTGTTCATGAGCAGAGGTCTTAAAATGGTTATGTTGAAAACTTGGTGGAAAAATGCCTAGAAATGACTTTTACGAGCCTGCGTTGCACAGTTCCTATGCATGCTCGTAAGTTTGCAAATTTTATATTTTCAACATGTCCATTTTATTAAACTTCCTTATGAACAGTACAGCTGCAATTTTTCATATGTCACCCAAAATGTGTTATCGCACATGTAGCGCACGATGGTGCTGTTGGTGTGCGAAAGCAATGTTTAGGACAGATTAAGAAAATCACAGTTACACTTTTCATGAGCAGAGGTCTTAAAATGGCTATGTTGAAAATTTGGTGACAAAAGTCCATAAAATGACTGTGTTATAGTGAGCATTGTGCAGTTTCCACGCATCCTCGTTAGTTCATGACTGTAATATTTTCAGTCCAGATTTTCACTAGTGGCATTTTTCAACACTTCCTTATGAACAGTACAGCTGCCATTTTTCACAGCATGGCCGAAGTGTGTTTTCACACTTTCAGTGCAGAGATGCGTGGTCGCTGTGGGAAATCATTGTTCGGCACAGATAAAGAAAATCACAGTGAGACTGTTCATGATCGGAGGCACCAAAATGCCTGAGTTGACAATCTGCTATAAAATATCCCCAGCCTACTTATATAACTGGTGTGCGTTGCACAGTTTCTATGTACGCTCGTGACTTTACCACTTTTTAAAATATTTTTACTACACATTTGCAACATAGCCATTTTTACACCTCCCCATGACAGAGTACAGCTGTCATTTTTTACAGCCTGTTCGGAATATTTTTGCACCTGTGGTGCTAAATCCCGTAGTCACTGTGCATAAGCAGCTTTCAGGTACCAAACTGATATTCCCCCTGTTCATGAGGTGGGGTCACAAAACAAACATGTTGAAAATTTGGAGTTAAAATACCAACGAATGCTTGAGTTATTAGGCTTTTCAACTAAATTGCCCAACCCTATAGAGAATGACAGGAATCAGGGGTGTGACTTGGGATTCTTGCCTGTGATGCTCATACCATTCCACACCCTGCAGTCACTGAGAGGCATCGAGGTATGCCTTGGACTCTTCGGCCCCAAACTTCACCCCATTCTCCTATATTGCACCCATCTCACCGTATTTCCTAATGAAATGGGGTGCGCATAAGGGCCAAAGACCCCAAGGAACACGTGACACTTGTCAGTCTCTGCAGAGTGGGGTGTGGTGAAATGGCGTGGCCGTTATGCCTGACGACCCAAATACACACCCCAATGCCTGTCACTCTCTGCAGGGTGGTGGTGGGGTTGGCTTCAGTTCAATACTTCACTGCCATTCCTATTACGCAGCTCTGTAACTTCTACACTACCACTGCCAATGCCAGTAAGCAAACATTCGGCATTGACAAATGCTTGTTTTTAGGTCTGACTTGAGCAGACATGGCTGTGCGATAGCTTTGTTTATTCATGCTTCCATTCCTTGCTCTTGTTATTCAGACTCCATGGGTGACTGATTAACTCTGTCTTTGTTTCCCTAAAGCTATTTGGGAGAGACATTTTGTTGGCCATTTGTACTGCCCCCCCCCACTGAAAGCAGACACATTTTTGCTGCTTCACTCGTTAATTCAATCGTTGGGTGATTTCCCATATTCCATATTACTGGGTGACTTTAGTACAAAATGGCCTACTAGTAGATGCCCCAGAGTGAAGCAACCTCCCCCCCCCCGGCCTCAACCAGTAAATCAAAGATCCCACCCACTATGACTCAGCTTACATTGTTTCCACTAGAGATGAGAGGATCAACTGTGATCCGGTTCTGATTCTGGCTGATTTATTTCCAAAAGGTTCTGATTTACTCTGGTGAATTGTAGACTATTTTAGCCTGAGTGTAAGAAATGCATCAGCATTATTCTTTTAGATCTCTCTGTAAAATAAATTGACCAGTGGGGTGCCACAGGGGTCTGTGTTGGGACCAGTTATTTTTAATGTCTATGTCAGTGATATTACAGAAGGTTTACGAGGGAGAGTATGCCTGTTTGCCGATGAAGCTAAACTCAGTAACAGGGTGGACAGGATGAGTGCAGACTTGGGGAAGTTGGAGAAGTGGTCCAGGTGGTGGCAACTGAGGTTCAATACTAATAATTGCAGAATCATGCACCTGGGGAAGAGAAAAAAGGTGCGGAATACATACTTTTGGGGAGGGGGCTGGAAGCCACAGAGGAGGAGAGTGACCTCACAGTAATTATTACTGATGACCTTAAAGTGACAAAAAAGTGTGGGAAAGCAAATCAAATGCTTGAATACATGGGTAGGAGGAATCACCAGCAGGAGGAGAGAGGTGCTTCTCCCCCTGTATGTATCACTGGCACAACCACACCTCGACTACAGTGTGCAATTTTGGTGGCCCTATCTCCACAGGGACAGGGTGGAGGTGGTGCAGAGGGGGCTTACCAGGATGACGCTGGGTATTCAGGGGCTGTCCTATGAGGAGAGACTTGGGGAATTGAACCTGAACTCCAGAACAGGGGAAGAAGGGGGGATATGATTGAGACATTTAAATATTTGAAGGGAATTAATATGGCTCAGCTGGAGAGTCTGTTTCAGTGGAGTGGAGTTTCGAACACTAGGGGGCACAGTATGAAGTTGTTGGGGGGCAGAGTCTGGGGTAATGTGAGGAAGTTCTTCTTGACCGAGAGGATGGTGAATGACTGGAATAGTCTGCCGAAGGAGGTGGTGGGGGTGGCAACAATCACGCAGTTCAAGCATGCATGGGATAAGTATATGGGTATACTGGCGATGGGAGGGACAGGTTTGAGGGTCACCCAGTAGATGAATACTACTTGGGAGTTTTCATGGGCAGACTAGGTGGGACATGTTGCCCTTATCTGTCAGCTACTTCTATGAATCTATAAATTCTTCCCATTCTTGACAATGCCAATACTGTTTCTCGCCATGCTCCTGATTCGCATCTCCTTCCCTTAAACACTGTTTATTTTCAGTTGCCATGTCTTACCACTGCCACCTACTGAACACCTGTGTAATCCTATTGTAACCCCCCTGCAAATGGGGGTTCCCAAAAGACTTCCAGGAGCTTGCTTGAATGCTCCAAGCCTGAATGGTGTTTGGCATTTAAGCCATTTATCAGTGAGTGTTTTTAGAGCCTCTGGTACTGTCTCTTTAAGAGCTGTCTGCTTGCAGACATAATTAGTTTGTATGGGGGGACTGTGTGCTCTCTGAGTACCACTCGAGCTGCTGCCAATTCACTTCATTTTTGCAGTCACTGGGAGTGCAAAGGAACCTATCTGAAAGATGTAACTGTTTGCCAGAAATTATTTAGAGTAATAATGAAATTACAGTTTGTCTAACCTGCTTTCTTTGCAGTCAGAACTGTGTCTGCTAGTTCCCTATTCTAGTTTTGAACTGCTGAACTGGACCAATCAGTGTGGGGTAAGCTAGCTCTAAAATGGTGCCTTGGACGAATCAGAACTTGGACTCATAATCTGAGCCAGCCACAAGAGGATTGTATGGGCAGTGACTCTGGGAGATGTAGTTTAGACTTCAGTGCCTTTTGGACCAACAGCAGCAGTCTATTGTGGTGACAGCCAATCCAGTCAAGAACTGGGAGGAACTCAAAGGAAGTGCCCGGTTTTGTCGGTTGGAGTTTCAGTTGAGCTTTGGCAGTGAAGAAGGAAGGAGCCCTGTGCTTTTTCAGTGTGCAGTTTTAGTCAAAAAACGTGTGTAAGGCCCAGAGTTCCGGTCTGCAGCTTGTTAGGACTGAATCCGTCCTGTGAGAAGAGAATCAAAGGATATCTGAAGAGTAGAAACCAGGCTCACCCTGTAGAAGACTGGAGGAATTGCTGAAAATTGCACTCGGTCTGTCAGGAACTGAATCTGCTGTGTGTTCTCCCGGGTATTGTGCAGTAATTGCGATCGGGATACAGATGCAGCCTGCCTGGTATAATGCTTTCTTTTATATAAATGTGCGAAGAGGTTTGTGGAACAGCTGCCTCTGCCACACTGTCACCTCTTGTGTCTGGTAACCCTCTGATACCCAGCTATGTTGTGTACCCTGTCATGCCATGTCACTTTCAATTTAAAGGGGACACTGTCACCAATGGATGCCTGAGCAGCAGAACAGACAGTGCTTGTGTGTGGTTTAAGGGATTGTGGACACTACGGTATCCTGTGATAAGAGAGCTGGGGAATGGGCACCTACAATAATGGCGACCCACTCCCCAGCGCATTTTAAGGATGGCTATGGGAGGGTAGGGCAGCCAGCTTGGGGGGGACGACACTAGCAACAGGATGTCACCACACGATAACCACACTGGGGTGGATGGCATCACATTATGAGGGATGAGGGTGGTGTTGCAGTGGTTGCTGAGCTGACCCTGTGGCGTGGTGGGTGGGTTGCCGCGATAGTCAGCAGGGTACTGGATTCGGGTCTGGGCACTGGTGCATTTTGTTGCACCAGCCAGACCTTTTAATATTTTCACCCCCCACCGACATGCACCCCCTGAGTTGAAAAACTTTAGCAGTGGAGTGCGGGGGGCACAGCCCTCCTGCAGAAGACATTAAAAAACTAAGTCCCCGGTGCCCTTTTGTTATGCGCCAGGGAGTCAGAATGCCAAAAGAAATTTTTGGCAGTCTTGACTTCTGCATAACGGCGATCGCCTTTAGGCTTTTTCCAATATGACATAGAACCGGCACTACAGATCATGGGGTATTGACAAGGGGATCCATAGGATGTGCCCAAGTCTACTTCTAAATGTTTTGGTTTTTTTTAATAATTTAAACTTTATTAATACATTTCCTTTTATAAAGGGCAGTTACAGCAGAACAAGGTGTGACATACCACATGTACAGTAAGAACTGCCCAGCCCACCCCACCCTCCCTACCCCTTACAGCAGTAACAAGACTATATCACCCTAAAGTGCAGTAAATATTTCCATTAGACATATAGTAGGACTGAGGTGTGGTATAATCATCAGTGAGACAGCGAGAGTAAGGAATGGAGGGGATCCCATATTTTACTATAAGCTACTAGTCTATTATGAAGACTTGCAATCGCCTTTTCTGTTAGGAGATTAGCAATGATTTCATGCAACCACTCCTGGAAAGATGGGGTGGATTGGTCCTTGCAATGAAGTAAAATGAGTTTTTTAACAGAAAGAGCAATCATGGAGATATGAAATTTCCTGATTCTAACTCTAACCATGGACATGTCCCCTAGGAGACATATCTCAGGAATAAAGTACTCCTGAAGGCCCAGCAGGGGGTCCAGAAACATCTTAATTGAATTCCATAGAGGGGAAACTTTGGGACAGGACCAAAACATATGAAGGAGCATTCCTTCATCTTGTATGCACTTAGTACATGTACTAGAGTTCGAGAAACCCCATTTCTTTAGTTTAACAGGTGTACAATACATATTGTGTAATATACGGTATTGCATGAGACGCAATCTATCTTGGGAAACATATTTATGATAGGATCTCCATAGGGATTGCCAATCCAACTGGTATTGAGGGAGGAGTGAGTTCCAGAATCTAGTAGGTCCAAAGGAGTCCCCATATTTTTGATAATACAACACTCTGCATAACTTAGATACAGTGCCTGAAGATCCAGACAATAGGGAGATTTCAGGTATCAAGGCTGACACCTTCTGGGAAGGGGGAGTATTCCTCAGGACTATTGTGAGTAGGTGTCTTAACTGCATGACCTTAAAGTGAGATGAGACCGGAATGAGAAACTTTTCAATAATTCCACCTGGGGACAACCATTGTCCCTCCCCATCCACCAAGGAAAGCAGTTTTCCATCACCTAATTGGGGCAACCACTTACTGGGAATCTGCTTTCTGTTAATAGTAAAAGATGGGGAGTTCCAACTAGACTGAGCTAAATCAGTCTGAGGAGAATAATGAAGAAATAAACATAACTGTGCATAAACTCTTAAAGAGATACCTACTGTGGTACAGTCAGCCATCTTTACATGAAACAATTTAAGATAAAATAGGGTTGAGGAGTCCAGGCTTTTAGCTTTAATTGCATCTAATTCAATCTTAAGCCATACTGGTTGTTCCATTTCAGGGTCCAGAGATATCCATCTCATGCATTTTACTAGATGACTGGCCCAGTAGTATAATGCCATATGGGGAATCCGTAGCCCCCCCTCAGGTTTTGGGGCTGCTAGTTTGTAATAAGCCAAATGGGGATATTTATCAGACCAAATAAATCTTGTAAATTTACCGTGCAATTTCTTAAACCAGCATATAGGGATAAAAGAATTGAGAAGGGATAGGGAGTAGAAAATTCTAGGAAATACATTCATCTTAATTATGTTAATCCAGCCCCATAATGATATAGGAAGTTTAGACCATCGGTCAAGGTTGTGAATAATAACCTGTGAGAGAGAGTCCAGGTTATCTTTAAACCATGTTGAGGGGTTATGGGATAACTTGATGCCCAAATATCTAAATACTCTAGGAGTCCAACCTAAGCCTAGGGGACTAATATCGTCCTTAAATACCTTGTGGTTTAATGGGAAAAATAAGGTTTACTGGCATTACGGCTTGTAATTGGATAGCTCGCTAAATCTAGCTATTTCATTCAGTAAGGGTGGTATTGATGAAGCCGGATGGGAGAGATGTATCAACAAATCATCTGCATACGCAGTGAGTTTAATTTCATGACGCCCAACCCGGATACCTCGTATAGAAGTATTTTTGAGAATGTTTTGAATGAGGGGTTCCAAGTATAAATTAAATAACAGAGGCGATAGGGGGCAACCCTGCCTAGTACCTGAATAAAGTGGGAAGGAATTAGAGAAAAACCCATTAACTAAGATTCTTGCTGTAGGGGATTTATATAGTGCAGTAACCCAGGATATGAATACAGGAGGGAATTTGAAGGTACTCAATACCTTAAACAAAAAACTCCAGTTTACCAGATCAAACGCCTTCTCGGCATCCAGAGAGACCAGGCCTGCAGGGAACTCGGCATCTCTGGTAGCCGAGAAGATGTGGGATAATGTACGCAAATGGTCTGCTGATGAGCGTCCCTTCATGAATCCTACCTGATTTATACCTATTAACTCAGGGAGTACCACGGATAACCTGTTAACTAAAATCTTTGAGAGAATTTTAGTGTCTTGATTTACATACTAACATACTATTTGCCAGCAGATTAGGCCTTACGGTCTATCGAGTCTGCTCGAACCTTAGATCCTTAGTTGGGTGCCGAGGCCCTCCCATCCCTTGTGCTCCAGAAACCCCTATCATCCATCCCCACCCCCCTGGGACAGGCCATCATCTGATACATCCACTTTGTCTGTCCCACCCTCTCTTGAAGCCCTCCACTGTGGATCTCTGAACCAGCTCGCCAGGCAGTGCATTCCAAGGGTCCACCACCCTCTCAGTGAAAAACCTCCACCTCTTTCCCCCCTCACCCTTCCACCTTGCAACTTCAAACCATGCCTTCTGGTGATACCTCCCTGCTTTAGTCTAAAGATCCCCTCCATGTTTACCCTATTTATTCCCTTGAGGTACTTGAAGACCTCAATCATGTCCCCCCTGTCTCTCCTCTCCTCCAATGAAAATAGGCAGAGCTCCTCAAGTCTGTCCTCATACGTCAAATCCCCTAGCCCTCGTACCACCTTAGTTGCCCTCCTCTGTACCCTCCCCAGGAGCTGTATGTCCCTCTTCAAGTGTGGTCTCCATTACTATACACAGTACTCAAGGTGTGGTCTAACCAGTCCATTGTACAGCGGCAGAATCACTTCCTTGCTCCTAGAGGTGATCCCCCTTACGATGCATCCCAGCATCCTGTTTGCCTTGCTAGCTGCTCTCCTGCACTGCTGAGTTATTCATACATGCATCCACCATGACTCCTAGGTCTTTTTACCCTATTGAGGCCTCCAGTGCCTCCCCTTCCAGGGTGTACCTGTGTTTAGGGTTTCCCCGACCAAGATGTAACACCTTGCACTTGGTGATATTGAAATTTAATTTCCATGTGTGAGCCCAGCTTTCCAGGATGTCCAGGTCCCCTTGCAGGGCCAACCTCCCCTCTTCTCCCTCAACTACTGCTCCCATCTTGGAGTCATCCGCGAAGAGACTCATTTCACACCCTATACCCTCCCTGATCATCAGTCTCTGTATGCATTAAACAGAGTTGGACAGGGACCGGCCCCTGCAGTACCCACTACCAACCTCTCTAGGGTTCGAGAGCTCCCCACAGACCACTACTCTCTGGGTGCATCCAGCTAGCCAGTTTTCAATCCATCTGACCATCAAAGGATCTACTCCTAAACCCATCAGTTTTTCCACTAGACCATTGTGGGGGACGGAGTCAAACGCCTTGCTGAAGTCCAAGAATAATACATCCACAGGCTTTCCCCTTTCCAGTTCTGATGTTACCCATTCATAGAACTCCACAAGATTGGTTTGACATGATCTACCTGGCACAAACCCATGTTGCCAACTATCCAGACCTCCCACCTCCTCCAAGTACACCCCCAATCGTACCTTTAGTATACTCTCCATTAATTTTCCCACCACCGAGGTGAAACTAATGGGTCTATAGTTACCTGGTACTTCCCTCGACCCCCCTTTATGGATTGGCACCACATGTGCCTCTCGCCAATCCCTAGGTACCCTCCCTGTCTCAAGTGACCTGTTGAAGAGCTCCGCCAGGGGTGCAGCCAGTATGTCCACCAATTCCCATAGTACTCTCGGATGAATGCCATCCGGCTCAGGAAATTTGTCTTTCTTTAAGGCCTTGAGGGCTAACCACACCCTTTTGGCAGAGATAGCATCATCCGTCCCTCCACCTTACTGGCCTTTTATCCTTATCCAGATGTGATACCCTAGGGTACCTCTCCCTCCCTCTTGCTCCATTTCTGTTGCTCCCTGATCCCCTCCTGCACTTCTATCCCCTTCATGCCTTGCTTTGTAGATATCCATCCCCTCCCTAGTGAACACAGAGGCAAAGTACTCAAGTAATACCTCTGCCTGGTCCTCGCCTCTTCCACCCACCCTCCTTCTGATCTCAATCTGCTGAGATGGCTCTTAGTTTTCTCGCTCCCCAGTGTACTGGAAGAACCCTTTTCCCCTCCATGTATCCCCTGTGCATCCGCTGCTCTTTTACTGGACTTTGCTCCCCTCATCATCACGGGTGACTTTTCTAGATGCAAGATGGTACATTTCTATCCCTATCCCTCTTGTTGTTTTATATTTTTGTAGGCCGCCTTCTTTTCTCTGACTGCTACCTGTACCTCACTGGACCACCAGCATGGTTTATGTGACCTTGCTCCCCTACATTTCAACTAAGCGCAGATCCTGACTGCCTCATGAAGTCCCCGTTTTATGACCTCCCATCTCCTTTCCACATTTGTCATTGATGTAATCCCCTTCAAGTGATCCTTAAGAATATTTCCCATGCCCACAAAGTCTGCCCCCCGAGTCCACAGCCAGTGTCCTAGATCTCCCCTCCCCCATGCTTATTTGAAACCAGACAGTATTGTGGTCGCTCCCAGTCAGGAGGTCCTGTACAACCAGGTCCCTTAGCAGATCCCCATCTGCCAGAACCACGTCAGGACATGCCCCTCCCTTGTGGGCTCCATCACATGCTGTGTTAAGAACACATCCTGAAGCCGTCCAGCAGCCTCTGCTCCTGGCCACCTTAGAGGACATGGTTCCCCAGTTTGTACCTGGCATATTAAGGTCCCCCATCAACACCACTCCTTCCCCTTTTGGTCCACACTGGGCAATGATGTTGTCCAGCAAACCATCCTCTAGAACATCACTCATCCCGGGGGGGCCTATGTACTACACTCAGCTTGACCTTATCTCCTGCTGGGGGTAGTAAGGTGTTTCCCCTCTGCCTCTTCTACCCTAGCAATTTCTATGTCATCTCTAATGAACATAGCCACTCCACCCCCTCTGCCCTCCTTTCTATCCTTCCTAAGCATAGTGTACCCCTGCACGTTTAGGTCCCAGTCATGGTTTTTGTTGGCCCACGTCTCCGTGACCGCCGCCACATCCACCCCGAACAGCATGGCCTGGAACTCCTGGCAACTTGTTTCCCAAGCTCCTGGCATTTACTAACACCAACCCCACCCTTATCCCTGATACTCTTTGTCGAACCCCACCCAGATTCCTTATACTTCCATCTACCCTCTGCTCCTCCTGAAACCTCCACCCCAGTCTGTTTCCCTCCCTTGGGCTTGAAGGCTACTCCCTCATCTGGAGGAGAGGGCTCTGGTCAGCCCCTCCCTTTATCCTTCCCCCCACAAGTTTAAACCCCACCTTCTTGAATGTAGTCAGTCATCCCCTGTTTAAGGACTCTCCTTCCCTAATGGGGCAAGATGAAGCCTGTCCTTGGCATATAGTCCCTTATCCTCCCAAACTCCATTCCAGTTCTAACAACCCAACCCACTCTCTTCACCCCACTTCCTGAGCCAGTCATTAACCTCTGTGAGCTTCATTTTTTTCTCCACTGAGGCCTTGGTACTGGCAATATCTCCGAAAAGGAAATGTTGCATCCATTATCCCAACAGACTCTGGCAAGTTCTTGGAACCTTGCTTGATTTCCAAAACGCTATTTCCCTCTAGATCGTTAGTTCCCAAATGCACCAGGAAATCCGGTTTCCCTCCACAATCCCTAACCATTTCATACACCATGAACTTTGCTCTGTGCACTGTCAGCCCAAAGATACTCACTACCTTCACCTGGCTATGGCATCCACCCCCCTGCCCTCCCACTGGATACCCCTAATCATCGAGTCTCCCAATAACAGAACCTTAACACCGCCATCATCCTTATGGTTACCTCCACTATGCCCTCTCAGCCCCCCATCCCCTCTTTATTCATGATCTCAATTCCATGGGAGTCTTCCTGCCTTATTAGAGACTCCTTGTCACCCTCCCTTTCTGTCTCCCTCGTTATTTTGCCCACTTAACTCAAACCCCTCTGAATAGGTGTCCCTTTAACCCTCTCTTATCCGAACCATTTATCCTGGCCCTGATGGTTTCCTCCCCACACCGCTATCCTCCCTTGTAAGAGGCCCCTGCCTCCAGAGGCTCTCTGTGGGTCCCTTAGCTAGGGCCCCATCCTTGGTACTGACCCCCTGCTGAAGGGGGCCTCTCCCACCTCCTTGTCTCCCAGTTTCTCCAATCATGCTCTCCTCCCTCATGTCTGCAATATGTTGCATCTCCCCATTTGCTTAACGCTTATGTTTCCCCTTCTCTCTCTGGACTATTTCTATCCTTTCCATTGCCGGGTCTGTGATGCTCTATGGGTATCCGACCCTCCCCCGCCTCTGTATAAGTTTCCTCATTTCCACCAACCCCTTCCTCCCTCTAGGTTGCTTAGTAGCTCAAATTTATTGTGACACTGTATGTCAGCCTCAAGTCAACCCGAGTTTCCCCTGACTGCACCTCTAAACTGCCCTCTTCTTCTCCTCTTGCTCTGTTCACCTTAGGAGCTCCCTTCCCTGATCTGCTGTTTTAGGCTCCACACAACAGCCCTCCTGACTCTTCCCCTCCACTCTCTTTGTATTCAGAATGTTCAACCCGTGCGCTTTCCCTTGAGCGTCAACATCCCTATCTAAGGGTCCTCTGTCCCTAATAACCCCTCCTGCTTGCTGTAACATAACGCCTCTGTAATTTCAGAGCTGCCTCAGCCTCCCTCAGCCCCACCTTCTGCTGCCCATATCCACACCCCTCATCCTTGGACACCCCCAGCTCCCCCAGCTTACTCCTTAACCAATATACTTCACTCCTGATACAAGATAGCTGTCCTACAGAGTGGGCAGCCTCCCTCTCCAGGCCCAATTGAGAATTATTGCCATCCCACAGCCTGTGTAGCCTGCAACCTTCCCTAAGATGCCTGCCATGGTGGAATATGGCCACCCTGTTTATCCCACTCTCTGTTTATAATGGCACACCTCTTTCTCAGTCCCTTTCCTGGAATACAGTTTTCATACTGACTGCAGTTATTTACAAACCCAATTCAACCCCACCAATAAAGTTCCCAAGTCTCACAAACACCTACAGTACAGAGTGTGGTTCAGTCCCACTAACAGTGTGTGTATGCAGACATCAGGTACCATATGATGTCACAGGCCCACCAGCTCCTGTTGCTTCGAATTTCAGTCCCAAACAGAAATACTCAGCCCTTCAATCCCAACCCCCAGTGGCTTTTCAGCAAACAACACATTTAAATTTCACTCTAATTATCACTGCCAAACAACTGTTCCCAAGCCTCAAAAGTTACAATATCACAGCCCAAGTAACAGTTCTAACTCAAGGTAATAATTTTTAACACAAAGAACTAATTTCACTTACAAAACTATTCAAATATTTAGAACAGAATATAACCCCAGACCTCTGTCCTTACCAGCCTCCTGCTTACGTTCCCAAGTGAACAAAGGAGGGATATAGGCCTATAACTTTGGACAGGCTCTAGGTCCTTGTCTGGCTTGGGGAGAAGCACTATCAAGGCTTCAAAGAGATGACAGTCAACCTCCGTCCCGGATAGAATATGCTGAAATAATCTATTAAGTATTGGTAATAAAAGCTCTCGAAACGTCTTGTAGAAAAGGGAAGAAAATCCGTCAGGCCCAGGAGTTTTATCTGAGGGTAAACCATTGATAACCTGAGCAATTTCTTCCTGTGTTATAGAAGAGACGAGAGAGTCTTTGTGATGTGCTGGGAGGGAGGGCAGGTGGGAGTCCATCAGATACTTCTCCATGCTTACAGGGCTGGGGGGGTGCTCCATGTCCCCGTACAGCGTTTTGTAGTATGCTGCGAATTCTTGAACTATCTTGGTAGGAGATGTTTTCAGAGACCCATCTGCAGATGCCCTGATAGAAGGGATAAATCTCACAGATTCTTGTTGCTTGATACAGAGTGCCAATAGGCGCCCCGCCTTCTCACCTTGATCAGTGTAACTAGCTTTAGTACATATGATAGCTAACTCTGCCTTTTCCCGGAGTAATTCTAAATATCTATCTCTCAACACTAGAAGCTTCGTCTTAACCTCTTCTGGAGAATTGACCGAAACATTAAATTCAAGAACCCGAATTTGGGCTAACAAAGATAATAATTCCCTTTCCCTAGCTCTTTTCCTAGCCGCCGCGATGCTAATAAGAACGCCTCTCATGTAGGCCTTAAAAGCCCCCCATATAATATCCGGTTTTGCACTATTTAAAGGGTTGGACAAAAAAAAAGCCTCAATGTGCTCCCTTATGATTTTGCAATATTTCGAATCTTTAAGCAATTGGTCATTAAGCTTCCATCTTGTTTCTCTCTTTGAAACATCCTGAATTGCCAGTTTACACAACACCAAGGAATGGTCGGAGACAGGACCAGGTTGGATCGACGAGGTCCTAACCCCAGGCAAGAGAGTCTGAGAAATGAAGATGTAATCAATGCGGGACTGCGAGCCATGTGCCAATGACCTATAGGTGAACTCCTTGGAATCTGGATTTAGGACACGCCAGACATCACAGAGCCCGCATTGGTCTAGTAGGTCTCAAAAAGCCCTCTGACCTGGAGAGACCCCCCCCCCGATCCACCACCTGACCTGTCGAGGTTTGAGTCTACGACTTGATTAAAGTCACCCCCCAGAATAATCCTTATAGGAAGGAAAGGCAGGATTACATTAACAAGTCTCATGAAGTACCCAGGGTCATCTGCATTAGGGTCGTATATGCTGCCCAATAACAGTGGTATTGACCAGAGAGTACCTATAACTAAAACGAACCTACCCTCAGGGTCCTTAGTGACTTGAGTTGAAACAAAGGGAATGCCCCTGTTAATAACATGACCTCAACTATTTGAGGAGCCTTGCGCTCATACACTATCCCACTTGTTGTCTCCTCACTTGTGAGGCTCCGTTTCTAATAAGTGCGATTCCTGTAGGAAAGTTATCTAAGTGTGTAATAGGCTTAAATGTTTAAGAACCTGATATTGCTTAGATTTTTTCCTGATCCACTTAACATTCCACGTTGCAAAAGTCACCTCCTTGGCCACCTACTAAGGATTACTAGGTGTAATAGGTTTGGCCCTGTGCTTAGGGTATATAACACGAATAATCTAACCCTACCCATTGCTGCTGTAAGGCCCTCCCACCACCCCAACACCCCCCCATCAAGAGCCCAACCTTAAGCCCCAGCTAACCCTACCCCCAATAAGAGCACATAGCACTCACCCCCTCCCACTCCCCAATCTGTCACAAGCAATGCTTAGCACAGCACTGGGTCATATCCTCCTTCACGCCCAAATATCCTGCTAATGATCACCCTCATATCTCTAGATATAAAGTAGTTTATGAATTGCATTAACGCGCCCTTAATGCCTAAGGAGCGGTCTCGGGCTTCCAGAGCCTGTGGACATATGATGGTGAGTCCACTAGAAATAGAGAAAGAAAATGAAGCCGGGTATCACAAACATGAATATGGCAGGTCTCCACAAGACTCCAAAATGAGAGTTGAAAATTGCCTGTCCCCCATAGAAAACTGCAGCAAGAACCAGAGCCAGGGGAAAAGCTAATACGAAGGGGTAACTCCATTATCGAACTGAGAACATGAAAAAATGAGAGACCGGATAAGAACTGAAACGAGATCCTGAAGTGAAAAAACAACTAGGATTGATTACCCAGGGGTTACCGACCCCTAGTTCCAAAAAAAACCCTGTAAAGCCAGGATGGCATAGCGATTGAGAGAAATCCTTCTCAAGTCAAAATCACCAGACCTATGTTAATTGGGCGAACCGCGCCCTCTTGTGGTCATAACCCAGTCCAACCGACCTGCCAAAAGCACCATGAAAGCCCGAAACCGCTCAGAAATCTGAAAGTTCAACACATAAAAACCAATCAGAAGGCATCAATCGAAAGCCCTCCCTTATATGCCACCCCCAGAAACCAAATATGCAACATCATCCGGGATGCAGTCCCAAGTAAGCCATCACCAGGCCCCCAAAAGGATTCGCCCTGAAACATTAACAACACCAACAAGCCAGGGCATGAAAATAGTAAAAGTCAGGCTGTATACTAGTAGCCCAGTTCCAACTAAGAAATTAAACACAGCAGAACTCCGTCATTAGAAGGAGCTTTCTCCACGAAAGAAACGAGTAACAGTTCACTCAGCAGCTCTCAGTGAATCCCGAAGATCAGGAGACACTCTCAGGTCGTCCGGAACAAATCTGGCAACGCCGATTTGAGGCTAAGTAGCTCAGCTTCAGGATCCTCAAAATTGAGCCAAGAGCCATTTACTGAGACTTGTAACTTCGCTGAGTACCCCATCCTGAATTCTAATCCTACTGCTATGATCTTAGATACAATCGGGTGGAAGGCTTTACGCTTCAAACGAACCGAACCAGGGATGTCTTAAGCAATTCTCAGCTTTGCCTTCTCCCATCTGACTTTTTGTAGTGCCTTGACTTTCTGCAAGAAATGCTGCTTTTCTAGATAGTTCAGAAAGCGGCAAATAATGGGACGAGGAGGAGCATCAGGTGGGGGTTTTGGTCGCAGGAACCATGAGCCCGTTCTATCATATACGCTGGGCCAAAGGGAGAGGGACCAGCAACCCTGTCTACCAACTTCTGGACAAAGACTACTGCATTCTGGCCTCCTTCCCCTTCTGGGAGCCCGAGTATTACCACATTATTTCTTCAGCTACGGCCTTCCAAATCTTCGAGTTTAGCTTCTAGGCAAGATAACTTTTGTTTCGTTAATAGAAATTCAGGATCCAGGCTTTCCAATTTTCTCTCAATCGAAACTATTTGGGTGGTATTATCCGAGACTGTGGTAGAGACTTCATCCAATTTTCTGGAGAGGGATTTCTAATCAGTTGCCATATCTTTCATCTCTTCCCGAAATGGTTTAAATTCCTCCAAGAACCTGTTAAGAGTTAAGGGTTCTTGACATGAAGGATCCGGCTTGTCTGGGCCACTCGAGGCTCAGGATTTCTTTGAGGCCTTCTCAGGAGTAGTAGGGGGGTTATGTTTCTGCTGGGCTTTCTTCATATAAGCCTCCATTTACCACGCAGATACCCAAAACTGGAGCACAGGCTATTTAGACACAAGGAAAACTCATAAGCAGAGGAATTAGTTGAGTTTTAATGTTGTAAAAAGACAAATTTATATTTGGGAGGCAGGAGCTTAGCGGAGGAGCTTCTACTCAGCACTCTGCATCACGTGATCCTCCTCTAAATGTTTTTCTGATGGAGGGTGAGAGGGAGCAGCAGCAAGCAACGAGGGCTCAATCGAGGCCATGTATATTCAGGCCACAGCTGAAGGCTGGACAACTGCAGAACACACACTGCCTTGAAAGATTCTGCATGGACTACACTGCCATTGCAGGGCTATGCCTCATGGTCCATGCACATGTGGCACCATGAACATGGAGGACACAGGCTACACCTGTGGAGACAGAAATGCTATGAACAATGTGATACTATGCTATGGGATCCTTCCAGAGGTTTTCTGAGGATGTCACTGGAATCAGCCAGTCATCCATGTCCAGGGCCATGCACCAGGTCACGGACACCCTGCTACTGCATGTGCATGAGCACATAGCATTCCCCACTGCAGAGGGCAATATACGGACCACTACGGAGGCATTTCATGCCAGGTATGGCATGCCTGATGTAACCGTGCCAAGAGACTGTACACATGTGGCAGTCTTGGCACTAACTGTGAACAAGGAGGCATACAGGAACCACAAGGGGTTCCATAGCATAATTTGCCAGATAGTATGTGATGCAGGTGGTGTCATCACCAACACATGTGCTAAGTACCCTGGGTCATGCCATGACTTGTACATCTTTGATGGGTCTAGGCTGTGTTCCTTCCTTGCAGCACATGGGGGTGGCAGTGTATGGCTGATAGGTGAGCATAGTAATGCAGTAGGTACAACACAGCTGGATGCATTGCCGCATAACAATAAACTGACTGCTCCTTACCCACCTCATAGATGACAGCAGAGACCCACTACAGCATACCTGATGACTTTATTTCTGGTGGTGACCAGCACAGAGCAGGAGGCATACATAGAGGCCCACAGGAAGACCCTTTATTTGATCAAGAGAACTATAGGGCTTCTGAAGATTAGGTTTTAGTGCATGGATCACACAAGTGGCATAGTGACACTTGCCCCAGGATGGCATGCAGAGTGTTCATGTGGCAGTGGTACGGGGGGTTGTGGCTGTATATGGGGGTTATATTGCTGTGTATAGGGGGGTTATGTGGCTGTGTACTGTGGTCCATGAAGACTTACAGTAATTTTTAGACATTCACTCTGTGGTAGTGGCATGGTGCCACCACCATAGCTCACTTCCTGCTGGCCTGTTACCTTCCTAGTCATCTTGATGACCGCCCACCCAAATGCTTTGTCTTGGCTCTTGCCTTGCCTCCCCACCTGGTCATCTATAAGTCTGTGTGTTCAGAATCTCTGTGGTTGGCTGTCTCCAGGACCTCCAGACAGTATGGACTGGGGGTGCTGGCTGGCCACTGGCATCTGGGTGGGTCACAGGGCCAAGAAAGCTGGTCAGTGCTGGCTAGCCGTTGACATCTGGGTGTGCTACAGGGCTAGTGCTGATTGGATGGGGCCTCCAGCCATGGCATGGGGAAAAGAAGGGGATGAGTGTGATGGCACGGATATCAGGTGTTCTGTCAGCCACTCCAGTAGGTCGCCAATGTGGTTAATGCCTTGGCACACACACCCACACCTCGACAGTCAGGTCCTTCAGGGCTTCTGTTTTTGCCATATTGCCTGCACACAATCCTGCTCCAGCTGGTGCAACCCTGGGTAATACATATATAGTAGGCCACATGTGGCCTTCCTCTTTGGCTGGCTGGGCAGGTGATTTGAGAGGCCCTCATCCCCACTGTTGCATGGCCATTCTGCAGTGGCCTGGGACACCTGGCATTGTGCATTTGCCAGCAGGGAGTATTCAAAGGCCAGCCATGTGTGGCTCTGTTGCAGTGCTCTCTGTACCCTGCAGTCTGCCATGGAGTGTTCGGCTGTGTTATGATAGTGAGGGTGGTGCAGGGTTCAGGCTGGATGTGGGATTGCTGTGTTTGCTGTGTCCATGTTCTGCATGTCCACCTGTTCCTCTTCGACTATCTCCATGTATGTGTTCTTGGGGGAGGACACCTCATCCACTGTGACCACTGTCTCCTGCATTGTACCTGGGAGCAAGAGAAAGGAGCATTGTTACATACAGCTCCACTGCCACAGGGTTGCACTGTGTACTTCTGGGCACAGTGGTATACACATTCCTCCACAGTCCTCCTGTTCCTGTTCATCTGCATGCCTCAGGATGTATGTTGCCCTCCACAGTGGGTGCAGCCTCTGTTTGGGGTCTGGGCATCATCTCAGGGTACACAACAGGGTGATCAGCATTACTGTAGCATCCAGGTCTTCCCAGCCCTTGTCCTTGCAATGTACTGCATACCTGGCACTATGTCCATGCCCTCCTCCTCCCCATGCAGGCTGACATCAGCGAGAGTGTTAGCCACCATCCCTTCAACAGGGGTTACGCAGAGCCCCCGTGTGGGCAAGCCACTGCCCATATCTAGCTGTGCTAATTTCCCAGCTACCAGTTTCCACTTGACAACTGACTGGAGGTCACACCATTTGTGCTTAATGGCTAACAGGGTGCATGCCACTGGATCAGCTGTATTCACGGCAGCCTGAATGTCACGCCACAGGTGGGATTTTGTCTTGACAGGTGCCTTCAGGGACTCTTTACCATGTGGGATGACAAAGTTCTCATGGATATCCACCACCATGGTTGCCACTTGCCCATCTGTGAAATTCATGGACCATGCCCAGGTGCCACCAAGGGCCCAGTGCCCTCAATGCCTTTCAGTGCATTCCCATCCTGTGCCATCTGTCCCTGGTGTTGGGCCAGGTACCCTGGGTGCAACACTGCCGTCCCATGCTACTGCCTGTTCTCCCTCATCCATCATGGTATTCACTTCCATGTTTACACACGGGGAGGGGCACATGCCCATGTATGGCTTATAGGAGGAGAAGGGCTTAAAAGGGGATCTTGACTGTGGATTCAGTTAAGAAGAGCTGAAAAGAACTACACAGCAGAGGTGATTTTTTTTTTTCATTTCAAACTTGCAGGGTTTCTGTATATGAATAAGCAGAAGGGTATTAGATTAGGGTATTTTGTGTTGTTTTTGTTTACTGTTCTGTAATTCTTAGTAGCAAGGAAAGGGGACTGCTGTAGTTAGCGGACCATTTTTCAGTATTTTGTTGCTGGGCCAGGACAGTTACAACCTGTGAAGTGGGTGTGTGTTTAGAAGAGGGTCTGAAGCAGGCTTGCAGGAGGAGAACATCTTAAAAGGGGATCTTGGCCGTGGGTTCAGTTAAGAAGAGCTGAAAAGAAGTACACAGCAGAGGTGATTTTTATTTTCATTTCAAACTTGCAGGTTTGTATAAGTGAATAAGCAGAAGGGCTTTGGAATAGAGTATTGTGTTCTGTTTTTGTTTACTGTTCTGTAATTCTTAGAAGCAAGGAAAGGGGACTGCTGTAGTTAGCAGACTATTTTCCAGGATCTTGTTGCTGGGCCAGGACAGTTACAATCTGTGAAACAGATGTGTGTTTATAAGAGGCGGTTAAACTGATTGTTTCTGGAGGGCACAGGGTTGGTCCGCCCACCCTCCCTCCGACCCCAAGTCGTCATTTCCTTTATACCAGGGGTTCTGACATCACATCCCCAAAAGGGCAAAAGACATACACCTGTCATATCCTTAAGAGCCCAGTACACCACGTAGGGGGTAAATGCATGCACACGCTAGCACACACTAACAAAAAAGAAAAAAAAAACTTTAAACAGGAAGAGAGAGAGACATGTGGGGAGTGGTGCAATGCACTGGCTGTGGGGCAGCAGTCTTCCGGGAGATGTTCTGCAGGCTGCGATGCTGCCCTATTTGTAGGCACCTTTCTGGTCTGAGGGAGGAGGTTGCCCATCTCCAGGCTGACCTGGTGAAGATTCGGGAAACCTCCTCCCCTACCTAGGGACCACAAGGGCCACCACCGCTGCCACAGAGGTTGCCAAGAAAGAGGAGCAGTTGGACCATGGTGAGCTCAGGAAGGGTAAGGCTGGTGGAGCAGAGGCTTATCCCTCCAGTTGTACCTTTCCACAATTCATATGCCATGCTGGCAGAGCATGGTTCCTCTATGGAGGCACCCACAGTGGAGACCGCGAAGGATGCTGGGAACCTCCACAAAGGAGACCTACAGGAGGGTGGCATGGGACCCCACAGGGGAAGGAAACAACTCCTGGTGGGGGACTCAATTGTTAGGGGGTAGAACTGGGGGAGGGATGGTAGAGGGAGGCAATGTACCTGCCCGATGCCATGGCTTGGAGGGACAGGAAGCAAATCCTCAGGATCACAGCAGCACCTGCAAGGGAAAGGGAGCTGGATGTCATTGTCCACCTAGGGACAAATGACCTGGCTGGAAATGGGATCAGAGCAGTACAGGAGGAGTTTGTGGAGTTGGGGAGGGGCCTTAGATAAGTAGCACGCACGGTAACCTTCTCGGAGGTGCTGCCTGTCTATGGCATGGGTGAGGCTAGGGTACTCCGGGATTCAATGAATGGCTGAAAAACAGGTGCAGAGCTCAGGGTTTTGGCTTCATTGAGGACTGGGGGTCCACCTGGAGGGATACAGGCCTATACTGGCGTGATGTTCTGCATCTGTCTGGGAGGGGAACCAGGATCCTTGGTTTAAATGCTTCATTGGCAAGCATTTAAATTAGCCAAGGGGGAGGCATTAAAAAGGAGCAGGGAAATTTCAGCCCCCCTAGCAAAACAGGGTAGTTAGTGTGGTAAATACCAAGGTATAGAAGTCGATGTGGAGCAGGACAGGGGTAAATGGAGAAAAAGGCAAAGGCAGTAAGGAAAGAACTGGAAGGGGACAGGATCAGTTGTGTTCCAGAACAGTAGCTGCTGCTTGTTGTTTTCACAGGGTTCTTGTGGATTTTACTTGGTAGAAGGTTAGTTCTTTTCTTTCTTACTTCTAAGGGGCTAGCAGGGTATTGTTTTGGGGGCTGCTGGAAGTTTGAAAACTAGTTTGGTGGCTGTAAGTGGGCTCATTTTGTGGATGTTTCACTGTGTAACAAGCTGCGCTGGTGGAGGCCTATTTCTTCTGATTTAAAACCTATTTGGTGGGATTTGCTTGGAGATGGTTATTTAAATTGGAGACCTATATCTGTTAATTTCAAGCCTATTTTGATGTGTTGTTAGTGAAGCTGATTAAATTGGAGACCTGTTTCCTTTGGCAGCAAACATATTTTGGGGGCTTTGAGTTGAATTTTGATTCCTTTTTGCTGACTCCACTAGCTGCAAAGGTTAGTGCATAGTGGGGGAAGGGCGTTAATGGTCTGGCCAGGTCTCACTCAGCCAATTGACTGGAGGCAGAGCTGAATCAGGTTTGAGGTGTTAGCTGCTTTGTCTTCTCAGAAAGAACTGGAAGGGGACAGGATCAGTTGTGTTCCAGGACAGTAGCTGCTGCTTGTTGTTTTCACAGGGTTCTTGTGGATTTTACTTGGTAGAAGGTTAGTTCTTTTCTTTCTTACTTCTAAGGGGCTAGCAGGGTATTGTTTTGGGGGCTGCTGGAAGTTTGGAAACTAGTTTGGTGGCTGTAAGTGGGCTCATTTTGTGGATGTTTCACTGTGTAACAGGCTGCGCTGGTGGAGGCCTGTTTCTTCTGATTTAAAACCTATTTGGTGGGATTTGCTTGGGGCTGGTTCTTTGGCTGCTTGGTTTGGAGGAGACACAGGGCTGATACACTGTCTCTCGAGTCAGGTGTCTGCCCAAGACCCGCCCCTCCCGACCCTCTCGAGTCAGGTGTCTGCCCAAGACCCGCCCTCCCCCACCCCTCCCTCCCCAGAATTCTGCTAATTTATAGGGGAACACCTGCCCTGCAATTTGAGGAAAAGGCTGCAGGTGCAGCTCATGTAGTTCTAGCCACTGGGGGTTGGATTTAAAGGCTGGGAGAGAGGAGCTTAGGGAGTTGTTCATTTCCCTTATAAGTTTAATGTGTTGTACTGCACCTAGTAACAGGGTTACTGGTGTACAGTGGGACTGTCTCTAAGATTAGTGGGTGACCTGATTAGGCAGTAGGGTGTATCTTGGACTGGGGGAACCTGGTGGCTCACCCAAGGAAACCTATTTGGAAGGGGATGGAACCACACGTCATTAGGGCCGGCATCTTTGGGAGGGTGGTGGGGTGCACAGGGTGTGGAGCAGCCATGATACTGGACTGGGCTTGGAAGTTCGGTGGTTGCCCAGTGTGCTACCAGCTGGCACAGCTTAGGGAGGAGGTTGAGGGATTAGGAGACAGTTGGGGAGAGGCGGTATGGTTTGAGGAAGGGGCTGGGGATCTCGCAGTTGCACCAAGCACTGGGGGCGGGGCATGGGAAAGGAGTGCAGGAGAATACTCAGGGTCACATAACGACCCTGGCAGAGGGGTCCAAAAGGACACTACCAAGGAAGCAGGCAGGTAACTGGGGACCCTCACAAAGGAGGACGGAGGGACAACATTCTCAGGGAAGTAGGCAGATGGCAGGGCTGGACAGAAGGAAGCAAGGCGGGAGGTGGATCAGACCTTGCACTCAGTAACTGCTTCAAATCTCTTCTTGACTCGAGGATGAGGGGGGTGATGTATACCACATGGGTGGTTAGAGACGGAAAAGGAGTGGGGGCAGGAGGCAGGGCCAGATAGCAGGAAGAACAGGGGGGACCTGGAATGCAGGAAAATGGGGGAGCAGTGAATCAGAGCAGGAGGAGCAGGGGGAAGAGGGAGGAAAGTGCAAGGAGAAGGACCAGTTGGGAGGAAAGGTAAAGGAGAAGGACCAGAAGTACAAGGAGGATTCAGTAAAGGGAGCTGAGGGTTTAGGCCAGGGGAGCACTACAAGCAAGGAGGAACTAAATGGAGACAGGAAGGAAGGGAGGACGAGTCAGGCTAGTTTAGCAGATGGGGGAGAAGGACCAGTCGCAAGCAGTGAGGGGGGAATTAGTAAGGTACAGAAGGATACTCAGGAGGAGGAGAGGCATAGGATTGGAGGGGAGGGGGTGGCCATGGTAAATAAGGAGGGGGTGGCATGTGGCACCCAGATAGGGGGAGGAACAAGGAGCCGGCTGGGTGGAGGGGCCAGTAGAAAGGATGAGGGACATGGAAGGGGAATGGAGGAAAAGGAGCGGTCAGAGTGCTCCTGTTGGGGGATTCTATGATCAGGGGTATCAAATGGGATAGGGAGGGAGAAGCCTGGCCAGTTAGAACAAGATGCTTCTCTAGACTAATGGTGCACAGGGCTAAGCACGAGATATATCAGCTGGCAAAGGATTGTGGGGGTTCCCCAGACATACTGGTCCACCTGGGTACAAATGACATTGAGGGAAATAGAGAGCTAGAGATACAGGCAAGATTCAGGGAGCTTGCCAGGGTCTGTCATGACATAGGATGCACTATTTCCTTCTCAGAAATCCTGCCGATGCCAAGGGCTAGTGGGGAACACAAAAGGAAGATTAGGGAGATAAACCAGTGGCTCAGGGAGTGGTGTGAGGCCAGAGGTATGGGTTGATGGGGATTGGGGGAGACCTGGGAGGATAAGGAGCTGTATGCTAGAGATAGACTCCATCTCAATTTGGAGGAGGAATCCTTAAGTTGAAAATAGAGCAGTTCATTGGTGAAAAATGGGGTTTAAACTTGTGAAGGGGGAGGATGGGAGAAAAAGCTGTCAAGGGGTGCCGATAAGGAAGGACTCTGTCTCCACCCTCCTGGGGAGCTGGAGGATTGCGGGAAAGGCCAACTGGCAAAGTGCAGACCAGGGAAACAGAACTCCCATGGGAACACGAGCAGGGTAAATGGAACTACAGGAAAGGTGGAAGGTAGTCCTGCTAAATGCCAGGAGCTTGGGCAATAAAATGCCTGAGCTCCAGGTGATGCTAACTGAGGAGCAGTGGATGTGGCGGCGGTCACTGCGACTTGAGCCGATGCAGGACATGACTGGGACCTGAACCTGGAGGGTTACCTATGTTCAGGAAGGGACGGGGAGGAAGGGAGGAGGTAGCAATGATAGTCAAAACTACATTGGCATAGGGGAGTAGAGGAGGCGGAGGAACCGTGGAGGTGATTTGGGTCACCTTGATAACAAGGAGGGCAAGAGGTAAAATAGGAGTGGTGTATAGACCCCTGCCCTGGCGGAGGAGCTGGAGGACAGTCTGGTGGCAGATGTTGGGAGACACTGCAGACTGGGAAGAGGAACAGTGGTGGTGTTGAGGACTTAAACATGCCAGGAACAGACTGGGAGACTATGACATCCTCTGTGACCAGGAACAGAGGTTGTTGGATGGCTTTCAAGGCGTGTTCCTAACTCAGCAGGTGAGGGAACTGACCAGGAGGCGCGGGTACTGGATGTGGTCCTGGCAGACAGTGACCAGATTGGGGCTGGAGGTAGGGACCCATTGGCGGGGAGTGACCATGCCATGGTCTGGTTCTGCCTGGACCTGGAGGGGTAGAAGGCTGCACAAAGACGGAGTAACTGACCTGAGGGGATTTTAAGGAAATGGGAAGGATCCTTAAGGAGCATTTGGATGGGATTGGGTCAGACATGGACGCTGATAGTAGGTGGAAATCATCAGGAGAGGGGTGCAGGATGCTACCAGCACCTGTGCAAGAGTAAGACGAAATGCGGTGGGGCCCAAAAACCCTGCTGGTGGACCAGGGAGGTCCAGGAGGTGGGGCGGGAAAGAAGGCAGCCTATAAGCAATTCAAGTGCTCAAGAGGTGAAAGGGATGGAGGGAGTACGAGCTGATGGCTAGAAGGGCCACTAGGGTGGTGAGGGCGGCTAAGGCAAGGAAGGAGCAGAACCTGGCCAGGGAAATTAGGAGAGGAAACAAGGGTTTCTTTAGATACATTGGGGAAAAACGAAGGGTGAAGGGCAGATTAGCAGGATTAAATCAGGAGAGATGGGCACAAGACCGGGGAG
Organism: Neoceratodus forsteri; assembly: GCA_016271365.2. Taxonomy (NCBI): domain Eukaryota; kingdom Metazoa; phylum Chordata; order Ceratodontiformes; family Ceratodontidae; genus Neoceratodus; species Neoceratodus forsteri. Next base: position 795,632,423 of record CM057459.1, on the reverse strand, counting down.
CAGGCTGAGGTACTAAATGAGTACTTCAACTCAGTTTCACCAAGGAAAATGGGGTGCTGCATCATACATGGGAGAGACAGAGATACTGGGGGGACCCTTACCAATCGGCGGGTCTGGGGAGAGGAGGCATCACTGGCAGGAGGGAGGGCTAAGCAGGAGAAGAGGTACGAGTGGAAATCACAGCAGAGAGAGTGAGGAAGCCCTCAGCTCCCTTAAGACGGAGAAAGCAGGGGCTGGATAAATTACATCCCAGAGTGCTGAAGGAACTTCTGGATGTCCTGGCAAACCCTGGCGGAGCTTTCACCATCTCTCTGAGGACAGGGTGGGTGCCCAGGACTGGAAGGTGGCATATAGTGCCTATCCACAAGGGGGGATCAAGGGAGGTGGCGAGGAACTACAGGCCCTCAGCCTGACATCGGTGGTGGGTAAGGTGATGGAGGGCATTGTCAAGGAGAGGCTGGGGGACCTGGATAAGTCAGGGTGCCCGGACGATAGACAGCATGGATTCATCCCGGGGAAATCGTGTCAGACAAACCTGGTGGAGTTCTATGACTGGGTGACGAGTGCCTTGGACCTGGGTAGACCAATGGACGTCCTCTTTCTAGACTTCAGCAAGGCATTTGACTCTGTTCCTCACGTGGGCCTGGGGATAAGCTGGGAGAAATGGGGGTGGGGAACCAGATGATCAGATGGATAGGCAATTGGCTCCAGGACCGGACCCAGAGGGTCATAGTTGGTGGGATAGTCTCATCCCCAAGGAGGGTCATTAGTGGGGTCCCACAGGGATCAGTCCTTGGGCCCCTTCTGTTCAACGCTTACATCTCTGACATAAGGACAGGAATCAGGAGTGAGATGAGTCTCTTTGCGAATGACTCGAAACTGGGGGCGGTGGTGGATGGGGAGGAGGGGAAGGTGGCCCTACAGGGGGACCTGGAGGCTCTGGAAAGATGGTCTAGACAGTGGAAGCTGAGGTTCAATGCAGGGAAATGCAAGGTACTCCACCTGGGGGCCAGAAACCCGGGCCAAGTGTACACCCTGGGGGGGAAATGCTACAAGTCTCGATGGCTGAGAGGGACCTGAAGGTGGTGGTGGATGTCAAGATGAACAACTCTGAGACATGTAGGAGGTCAGCAGCCAAGGCCAACAGGATGCTGGGATGAATCGCTAGGGGGATCACCTCCAGAAGGAGGGAAGTGATACTCCCTCTGTATAACTGCTTGGTGAGGCAAGCACCTTGAGTACTGCGTGGCAGTCTTTGGAGGCCACACTTAAAGAGGACATTAACCTCCCAGAGAGGGTCCAGAGAGGGGCAACCAAAATGATTTGGGGCTTGGGGACAGGACCTATAAGGAGAGGCTCGAAGAGCTAAATATGTACACATTGGAAGAGAGAAGGGACCAGGGGACATGATAGAGGTCTTCAGGTACATGAAGAGGGTAAATAGGGAGGAACAGTCAGGGTGCTTCGAAGGAGGAGGAGGGGCCACTAGAGGGCATGGGTGGAAGCTGGAGGAAGATTCAGGGAGAAAGGAGGGTGCTACTTCACTGAGAGGGTGGTGGAGCCATGGAATGCACTGCCTAGGGGGCTGGTGGAGGCAGAGACAGTGGAGGGGTTCAAGAGGGGGTGGGACAGGTACAGGGGAAGGGTTCTGGAAGCAAAATCCAATGCAGCAAGAATATCTGGAACTGGGAAGGGAGAAGCCAGAGAAGGTGAGGGGGGCAGCAAGGGCAGCAACCAGGGTGGGGGCTGACCAAACGAGCAGACACGAAAGACCGTTGGGCCTATTTGGCTGGCATTTTAGTATGTTAGTAAGGACACAGGACAGGGATTGGGCTAAAAAGGGTAAGGCCATCAAAGGATGTAGGGCGATGAGTACCAATGTCCATAGTCTGGGTAACAAGCTCCTTGAACTAGTGGCCTTGATGGAAGAGGGACGCCTGGATATTGTGGCAGTCACAGAAACATGATACACAGAGAACCATGACTAGGATGTCAACATACCTGGGTACACAATCAACAGGAGGGATGGGGGTGTAAAAGAGCAGGAGGAGTAGCTCCCTATGTAAGGGAAGGGATCAAAGCAATGGAACTAAAGGGTAAACAGGGAAGAGAGGAAGCATTGTGGGTCACCCTGGAGACAGAAAATGGCACCACAGTCCACACGGGGTTGTATATAACCCCCCCCCCCCGTCTCAGGGAGAAGCAATGGACAAGGAAATCACAGAAGCTTGACAGCTGAAAAGGACCATACCGGCCCATCTAGTCTGTCTTTTTCCTCCTACCCCTCCCCTCCTGCCAGCCCCTGCCCTCCCCCAATACTCAGCCCCATATCACTGTTCCATGCCCTCTTGAATTCTTCCACCGATTTAGCCCCCACTACTCCATCTGGTAGTCTGTTACATGGCTCCACCACCCTCTCCATGAAGAAATGCCCTGTCACATTGCCCCTGTATCTTTTTCCTTCAGTCTGAGGTTGTGCCCTCTAGTTTTGACCCTCTTCTTCTTCTTAAGTAAACCCTCTTCTCCCACTTTATTGAGCCCCTTTACATATTTAAAAGTTTCAATCATGTCTGCACTTTCCCCCCTTGTCTCCAGTGTGTACAGATCCAGCTCCTTAGACCTCTGCTCGTTTGACTTTCCCTGCATACCCTGCACCTTCTTGGTTGCCCTTCTCTGAATCCTTCCCAACACATCTATATCCTTGCGGAGATGTGGCCTCCGGAACTGAACCCCATCCTTCAGGTGCAGCCTCACCATAGCTTTGTAAAGGGGCATTATTATCTCCCTCTTTCTGCTAGTAATGCCCCTACCTATGCATGCCAACATCCCATTGGCCTTTTCCGCCACCCTGCTACACTGGATTCCTACCTTAAGGTTCGAGGAGAATATGATCCCTAGATCCCTCTCCTGTTCTGTTACTTTAATTTCCTCTCCACCTAGGGTGTACCCTGCTTTTCTGTTCCTACTCCCCAACTGCATCAGAGTGCACTTCTTGACATTAAATTTCAGCTGCCATGTCTCAGACCATTTTTCAAGTGTCTTTAAGTCCTCCCGCCACCGGGGTGTCGACCCTATTGCATATTTTCATATCATAAGCAAATAGGCACACTGTCCCCCTCAAACCCTCAGCAATATCGCTGCAGACCCTACTAGATCTCCAGCTTTACCCCCCCCCTTGCTCAACCTCTATGGTTCCCTTATGCCTATCCCATGCATTCTTGAAACACGTGCCTTCTGAATGGGGGTTCCTAAACTTCTCGGAGCTTGGGTAAGTGCTCGTGCAGTTCATGTTCGGTGTTAAAGCCGCTTAAATGTTGTTACCAGTGAGTGCTTTTAAAGCCTCCGTATGCTGTCTCTTTAAGGGCTGCCTGTTGCAGTCGTAATTAACTGAAATGGAGGGGGGGGCTGTGTGGTTGTATGCCCGAGTCCCACCTGGGACACTGAAAGATAGCTCCCTTTTGCCACGCTAGTGGTGCAGAGGGAGCTCTGCTGGAGGATGTGATTGTTTGCTGGAAATAACGTGAAATAATAATGATAATGTAGTTGTTCTAACCTGCCTTCCTTTGCAGTAAAAGACTGTTTCGACTATCTCCTCCATTTTGTTCCAGAACTGCTGAATTGGACCAATCAGTACCTCGGGACCCTACAGAATCGGCTGACCAATGGAGGGACTGCTTGTACTTTGGGAAAGGTATTATGGGCTATGGCGCTTTTTCGCACCACTGAGGGCAGGAGGAAATGACTGGCATGTTCAGCCAGCCAATGGAAGCGGGTAGCGCCCGATCTGTAATAAGTGCTGGATGCTGCCAAGGACAGAAGCATTGTGGCTGAGGAGGGAGAGGAGCTCTGTGCTTCTGCGCTAGTGGAGTGTTCACGCGGGAAGCGTATGAGGGCCTGCATCGGCCGTTGAGTGATTCAGATTAAATCCGCTGGCGTGCGGTCGGAGGAGGCTGGTGCCAGCCCAGCTACCTACCAGGCTCAACCTGAGAGGACTGGAGAATCTGCTGAATCACGCTCGGTCCATCTGTGATGTTGAAGCTGCCGTTTGCTGCCCGAGTTCTGCTGCAAGTTCGTGTGGGGCCTGAAAGCAGCTGCCTGGTATGGAACCCCTCTGTTGTTTGCCATATAAATGTGTGAGGAGGCTGGCGAAATTCAGGCTCAGCCCAGCCAGTGTTGCAGGAATTGGTATTTGCTGGAGTTGTGAGTACTGAATCAGGGTAGCTCCCTGCCCAGTGTGCAAACAGTGGTTTCCAGTTGTATTGTTATAATGCTGACTGCCTAATTAAACTTTCTTCCCATGCTGACTTACTCAGGATTGTAACGGTTATCTGTGTTAAGGGCCCCAACCAGCTGCCACGTTTGGACTAGCCATTAGGGTTTGGGTACCCAGGGACAGCAAATCTTAGGGTTAGGCCTGTGCACAGAGCCCTAGGTAGATAATTATAGTATAAGCCAATTAACATCCCCCTTCCTTGTTATCTGCCCTTTAATAAATCAGATTGTTGTGTTGCAACTACACTCTGGCTGGTTTGTGCATCCTTGGTGAACTGCTGCATAGTGACTATGATATAACTGTACCTTACTTTACAGGGGGCCCGGTGAGCTGAGAGATACTACCGGGGGTAAGTGTCTGATGTGAAAAGAATCGGTGGTACCAGTGTGAGCCACTAGGGGGACAAAAGTGGGTTGCAGTAACCCAGAGGGCTGTAACCAAGGCAATCTTGACCGTATTACCCCCGACCTCTGGGTGGAGGCACCCGTCAACGGATCTGGGCCCCTCACCCCATCTCAGTGGAGGCAGGTAAGGGTAGTAGCCTCAAGAATAGGGCCCCTAGGGGTTGCAAATTGGAGGCACCGCTGGGATTAGCATCCCCTAGTGGCCAAGTGGGGAAGGTTATAATAAATGGAAAAACTGGAAGGGGGTATGGTGGAAAAAATTAAGTTGGGGCCTATCAAGACAATGGTATACAGACTAATGGGATGGGGTGAAGCCGAAGAGCTGGACTCCCAGAAAACTGTATTACTGTTGGATGTGCCTTTGGGAACTCCAATAGCGGACATCATTTCCGCAGCCGAGCAAGTAAAGTGTTTAGGCAAAGTGGAGGGGAAAGAGCGTATGGCTGACCTGCTCGACCAGACATTGCAGGTACTGCTCCTATGTAGTGTGGCCATCGACCCCGAGAAGGTACCTCCAGCGATTTATCCGGAGGGTGCCTCACAGGGATGGAGGCTGATTCATATTCGGAGTGGGTCCGTCACTCCTGGAGGGTCTCCCCAGACTAATAGTTTTAAAGATAAGCTGCTTAAATTGCTAGCTGTGGAGTGAAGGACTACCCAGGAATTGCTGCAAGCCTTGGATTTGTCTAGTGATGCTACCCCCAGGTCTCCCCAGGCAACTCCCCTGGCCCACCCAAGAGTTCTATTTTGGCTCCACTGCCCTTAGTGGTCCCTCCTATCCAGCTTGATTCCTACCGCAGGCTGAAGCTTTTTTCTGGCACAGTGCCAGTGCCTCCAGGGGAGGATGACCTGGAAGCTTGGATGGACTATGCCACCCTCTTAGTTCAGGAATGGCAATGCTCTGAGGGAGAGAAAAGGAAGAGACTGATGGAGAGTCTACGGGGTCCCGCGTTAGAAGCCATTAGGTTTTTACGGGCCACCAGCCCGGAAGCCACCACCACACAGTATCTCTCTGTTTTAGAAGGGGTGTTTGGAAGTACTGAGACTGGCGAAGATTTATTGTGGAAATTTAGGTCTACTAAACAGTGGAGGAATGAGAAACTGTCCGCCTTCATCACTAGGATGGAGCGGGCCTTGCAGAAGGCCTATAGGAAAGGGGGAATCACTGCCACAGCCTTGAATCAGGTCAGGTTAGAACATGTTTTAAAATCTGCCAGATTCTCTAGCATAATACTGTTAAAACTTAAGTTACATGATCGTCGGGCCACCCCACCTGAATATTGTCAAGTAATGAGGGAAATTAGAGAAGTGGAGACTGATGAAGAGGGGTGGGAACCATGTGTGAGGGCGGTGAACCCTAGTGGGACCCCTGAGCCCAGCACCCCTGAGGAGATCAGCCTGGCTGGAGGGTTTAAGAGATCTCCTGATTTTCCAGGTGCTGTGGGGATGCGAGTTATTTCCTCTGACCCCCACGTAGAGAGTGAGTTGAGGGACGAGGTCAGGAATTTACAGGATCTAGTGAGGGACTTGAAGCAATCTACTATGTACCCTGTTAGGTCCAGGGCCCCTGAGGCAAACAGAAACCAGATCCCCAGCCCAAGGGAGCCTCCTCACCCCTCTCAGGGTCCCCCACAAATAAGGTGTCAACCCGCCCATAGTGACCCCCGGGACCCCAAGTTCTGTTACCATTGCAGGGAAGATGGGCATTTCCAACCTGAGTGCGAGAGGCCGGAGAATTTAAGGAACGTCAACAGCTGACTGATCACCCAACATCGCCAGGCCCAGTATCGGGCCCCCAAGAAAAGTTTTGTGACTCAGGCCCATGCCCAGTTGACTATCAACACTGAGGCCCCCGACTGGTCTGATGTGGTCGGACCTTGATGGAGACACCGGTGCGGGTAAATGGAATTCCCACCCAAGCTGTATTAGACAGTGGCTCTCAGGTAACCATCATGTTCCAGGACTGGTACCAGGCACACTTACCTGAGGTGCCCCTGCAACCTTTGAATGGCCTACATGTGTGGGGGTTGAGCGACAAGGCCTATCCGTATTTGGGGTATATCCGAGTCTGGCTATCTTTCTCTGCATCTGTGGCTGGAATGGATGAGCAGGTGGAAACCCTAGTTTTAGTTTCCCCCCCCCACTGGACTGTATGATGGGGTGCCTTTGTTGATTGGGACGAATGCGCATATGTTCGAACGGTTGGCCCAATTGTGTTCCAAAAAAACAAGCATTCCAGACTGGGCGAGCATTAAGCATACCTGCTGTGATCCAAAAATCAAGTGCTACTCAAGAGAAGGTTAGTTTGGAGGAGCCTGAAGGTCCGGTGGGTGTGGTGTGGAAAAAGGATCTGGCCCCAGTGACACTTGCCTAGAATGCCCAATGTGTCCTGCATGGGGAAGTACGACTAAAAACAGATGTTAAGAATAAGTTGTTGATGTTGGATGCCTGTGGAGGGAAGATTACCTGAGGGACTGTTGGTCAGACCCAGCATCTTGCCAACTAGAGCTCATGCTTATGTTAAGAGAGTGATGGTTCAAGTGCATAATGTGTCCGACAGAGAGATTCAAATAAGAAGAGGGTGCACCTTGGCAAGTGTACATTGTGCAGATACCGCAGTACTACCCAACAGCAAGGGTTCCAGGACCAATGATAGAGTTACTCCTGATATGTTTGACTTCAGTGACTCCTCGCTGCCAGCTGGATGGAAACAAAGGGTCAGTGAGGGGCTTGCCAAGAGAGGCCAAGTTTTCTCCCTGAAAGAGTGGGATGTGCGATGTGTACAGGGGGCTGAGCATCACATTCGGCTGCACGATGAAAGGCCTTCCTGAGAGAGATCCCGGCGCTTGGCCCCCACTGATAAAGATGATGTAAGGAGGCATCTGCAAGAGATGTTGGCTGCTGGAGTAATACAAGAGTCCAAGAGCCCCTATGCCTCCCCCATGGTAGTAGTAAGGAAAAAGAATGGGGCAGTTCGGATGTGTGTAGACTATCGCACTTTGAATCGGTGGACCATTCCGGACCAGTATACTATGCCACGCATACAGGATGCATTGGATTGTTTAAATGGTAGTAAGTGGTTCTCTGTGTTGGATCTCCGCAGATGGATACTACCAGATCCGATAACCGAGCGACGGGAAGAAGGTGCATTCATTGCCCCTAGGTTTCTCTGAGTTTGTTCGGATGCCTCAAGGGATTTGGTGCCCCATCACTTTTCAGCACCTGATGGAAGCGGGCTGTGGGGACATGACTCTACCAGTGTCTGGTCTATTTAGATGGCGTCATAGTGTTTGGCTGATCATTGGAAGAAACACGGGAACAGCGATTATTCAAGGTTTTGGATCGGTTGGAGGATTTCGGCCTCAAGCTGTCTATTGACAAGTGTCAGTTCTTCCAGACTTCTGTGAAATACGTGGGCCACATAGTGTCCACTGAGGGCATAGAGACTGACCCTAGTAAAGTGGAGACTTTGACCACTTGGCCTCAGCCCAGGAATCTGAAAGAGCTGCAATGATTCCTGGGGTTTTGTGGATATTATAGGCGGTTTGTTAAGCACAATTCTCGAGTGATTCGCCCCCTCCTCAACCTCACTCAGGGGTATCCGCCTACGCACAAAAAGTATAAGAAGGTTGGGCGTTCTGAGACAGAAAAGAAGTATTCCCGGCCGAATGATGTGTTTGGGGATCGTTGGACTGCTGAGTGCGAGGAAGCTTTCTATGACATTATATATCAACTAACCCATGCCCCGGCGTTGGCCTATGCTGACCCGGCCAAGCCGTACACTCTTCATACTGATACCAGTCTATAAGGATTGGGGGCTGTGTTATATCAGGAGCACGTGAATGGTCTGAGACCTGTAGCATTTGCCAGCAGAAGCCTGACTCCATCAGAAAAAAATTATCCAGTGCACAAACTAGAGTTCCTGACTCTGAAGTGGGCCATTGTTGATCAGTTTTATGATTATTTGTATGGTGCCAAGATAGTGGTAAAGACTGATAACAGTCCTCTGACTTATGTACAGACCTCTGCCAAGTTGGATGCCACTGGCCATAGGTGGCTGTCTGCATTGGCCACCTACGACTATGCTGTTGAGTACAGGGCAGGCCTAAACCATATAGATGCGGATGCTCTTTCTCGGAGGCCTACGCCACACACTGATTGGGTCAGGTTGTCAGAACCTGACATAAGAGCTCTCTGCCAGAAATTTGACAAAGAGGAACAGGTGTCTCCTGATGGGGTGGACTCTATGGTGGATTGTTTAGGGCCCTCTGAAAACTGCATACCTGCTGCCTACTGTCATTTCTCTGCATTAGACACTAGCTCACTGCCCCAATTCAACAATGATAGTCTCCAACAGGCTCAATCCTGTGATCTTATGATAAAAATGGCTGTGGAGGCTTTGCAGGCTGGGAGGGATGTGTCCAAGTTTCGCTCTACTGATCTGAGGACTGCCCTGTTGTATAAAGAAGGGCCCAAATTGAAGCTAATTAACCAATTACTATATAGAGAGACTGTGAATAAGGAAGGCCGGGTAGACAAACAAGAATTGGTGCTGCCCTCAGCCTTTAGAGAACTGGTCTTAAGGTCCTTGCATAACCAAATGGGGCATCTCGGCATAGATCGAACACTTGATCTAGTACGGGCCCGATTTTACTGGCCAAAAATGAGCGCGGATGTAGAGCAATATGTCAAGACCTGTAGCCGCTGTTTGCAAAGGAAAGCTCTATGGCAGAGAGCTGCCCCCATAATCAACATTACCACTAGTGCCCCTATGGAACTGGTCTGTATTGATTTCTTAAGTCTAGAACCCGACCTGAAAAGTGTCAGTAGCATATCGGTGGTCACTGATCATTTTACCCGGTATGCGCAGGCCTTTCCCACTAAGGATCAAAAATCAACCACGGTGGCTAAGATACTTGTTGAAAACTTTTTCATCCACTATGGGGCCCCACAGTGGATCCATTCTGACCAGGGAAGGGACTTTGAGAGCCACTTGATTAAAGAGATGCTATCTTTGTGGGGGGCGCGAAAGTCAAGAACCACCCCCTACCATCCTCAGGGAGATCCTCAGCCTGAAAGGTTTAACCGTACATTGCTTGACATGTTGGGCACATTGCAACCAAAAGACAAACCGAGATGGAGCCAGCAGATTAGCACCCTAGTTGAAGGAACTGAACATGTACTCCCTGGAGTAGAGGAGGGAGAGAGGGGATATGATAGAGACATACAAGTATCTTACAGGGAGGAACAGGGTGCAGGAAAACACTATTTTAAGCGAAAAAGATGTTCCAGGACTAGAGGGCATGGGATGAAGTTGGAGGAGGATGATTCAGAGGAAACATGAGAAAGAATTTCTTCACAGAATGGGTGGTGGACAAGTGGAACACCCTGCCAGAGGAAGTGGTGGGGGCTGAAACAATCACGGGATTTAAGAATGCATGAGATAGACATAAAGGAATTCTAGAGGTCAGGGGTAAGGGGCAACAGACTTCTAGGAAAATAAACTGAACTTACAAGCTCAAATGGGCAGACTGAGTGGGCCATAGGCCCTTATCTGCCGACACTGTCTATGTATCTATGTAGTTCACGCTTATAATTGTACAAAAAAGTGATGCCACGGGATTTTCCCCGTACCGACTGATGTTTGGGAGAGAGGCTAGACTGCCAGTGGATGTGTGTTTTGGGGTTTCCCCTGATGGGGTGCAAGCAGAGAACCATCTACAGTATGTACAGAAAATAAAGGCCCAATTGAACCATGCCTACCAATTGGCCCAGACTATGGCTGCTAAACGAAACCTGGCCAACAAGGAAAGATATGATAAGAAAGTGAAAGCAATGGAGCTAAAAGAAGGGGATAGAGTGTTACTGAGGAATCTGGGGCTGCATGGGAAACATAAAATTGCTGACAGATGGCATCACCTCCCCCACATTGTTGTGGGAAAATTGACAGATTTGCCTGTAAATAAAGTGCGGGCCTGAAAACAATTCCAAAGCTAGTAATGGAACCAGTGAACCACAGGAGTGGCTATCTCTGCAAAGCAGTGTGCAAAAGATGGAGATTAGTGTCCAAAAGGTGGATAAGCAGAAAAGGGGCGAAATTCAGCAGAAGGGCAGACAGCAAGGAGAACCAGGGATAAATGACAGCCAAGGAAGGGGCTGGAGTAGAACAGTGAAGCAGTCTAGGGAGGTCAAATCATGGAAAGCCATGTATGCAAATGCCAGGAGCCTTAGCAACAAGATGGAAGATCTGGAGGCTGTCATGGTACAGTCAGACCTGGACATTGTGGCATCACTGAAACCTGGTGTAATGATAACCATGACTGGGAGATGACCATACCTGGCTACAACATATTCAGAAGAGACAGAGCAGGCAGGAAGGAGGAGGAGTGGCACTGTATGTGAAAAATGACATAAGGGCCACACAGATCCAGGAGGAACAAAATGGGAGAGATACTGTGGGTTAGCTGGAAAGGAAAATGGGCCAACCATCCGCACAGGTGTGGTCTACAGACCACCAGCCCAGGAGGAAAGAAAAGATGAGGAGCGATGCTAGCCATCCAAAGGATGGCAGACAAGGTGAGGTAGTACTGGTTGGAGACTTCAATATACCAGACGTGGACTGGAGCATCCCAGCAGCAGCATCAACTAGAGCAGATTTATCCTGGACTCCTTCAGGGTGCCTTCCTCAAACAACTGGTCATGGAACCAACTCGGCAGAAGGCAATACTGGACCTTGTGCTCACAAACAGGGACAGTGTGATGGGGGTAACAGTGGGGAGCACCTGGGTAACAGTGACCACCAGTCATTGTGGTTTGAAATCACAGAAGAGCAGACCAAACCACACAAAAACAAGTATCCTGGATTTTAGGGGGCAGACTTTGGGAAAATGGGAGATGCTTGAAAGAGGCATTAAGGGAATGGGACAGGAATCAGGGATTGAGGAACAGTGGGCAGTATTTAAAATGGGATTATAAGAACAACAAGATTATGCATTAAGCAGGTTAGCAAGAGGAAAAGAAGAAGACCATTATGGTTTCCAAAGAGGTAGCAAAGAAGTGAAAGCAAAAGGATTGCATTCAGGCAATACAAAAGACACAGGCAGAAGGGATAGGGAGAAGTACCAGGAGAAACAAAGGGAGGCAGGGAAGTCAGTAAGGAAGCCAAAGCTCAGACAGAAGAACACATTGCAAAATCAGTGGTTAAAGGGACAAAACCTTTACAGGTACATAAGTGAAAAAAGAAGGACAAAGGGAGGGATAGTGAGACTGAAGGGGGAGGATGGGAGCCGCGTGGAGGATGACAACAGTAAAGTTGACATATCGAACAGGTATTCCTGCTCAGTCTTTACTAAGGAGGAGGGGGGTAATGGGTCTGAAGGGAGTACAAGGGGTGAGAATGGTGCAGAAATGGACACAAGTCCCTTTACACGAGAAAGGGTCCTGAAGGAACTGGAAGTAATAAGAGCTGATAAAGCAATGGGACCAGATGGGGTGCACCCCAGGGTCCTTAAAGAACTAAGAGAGGTGGTGGCTGAACCTCTGGCTATCCTGTTCAGCCAATCACTGGAAACAGGGGAGGTACCCAAAGACTGGAGGACAGCAGATGTAGTCCCCTTATACAAAAGTGGGAACAAGAGGAAGCAGGGAACTACAGACTAGTCAGCCTCACCTCGGTAGTGGGAAAGATCATGGAAGCACTACTGAAGGAGAGATTGGTGGAACATCTGGTTGTCAATAGACTACAGGACCCAAGGCAGCATGGTTTCACCAGGGGAGCTCATGTCAGACCAACCTCATTGAATTTTTTGACTGGGTGACTAGGGAGGTGGATCAGGGAGAGCAGTGGACATGGCCTATCTGGACTTCAGCAAGGCCTTTGACACTGTGCCACAGTAGAAGACTATTACAAACTGGGGAATATGCGTGTGGGCAGGACAGTAGTGTGGTGGGTAGGTAACTGGCTGGGTGGCAGGACACACAGGGTGGTGGTAAATGGCTGTCACTCTCACAGAGGGAAGAGTGACCAGTGGGGCACCACAGGGATCAGTGCTGGGACCGGTCCTATTCAACATCTTCATCAGTGACATTGCACAGAATATAGAAGGCAGAATTTCACTGTTCGCTGATGACACAAAGCTCTGTAATAGAGTAGACACACCCAGAGGTGTAGACAGAATGAGAAGGGACCTGCAGAAACTTGAAGAATGGTCAAGGGTTTGGCAGTTGAAATTCAATGCAAAAGAAGTGCAAGATAATGCATATGGGGCACAAAACCCTGGCACAATATATCAGTTGGGGGTGAGGATAAAGCATGCACCAAGCAGGAAGGGATCTTGGGGTTGTCATCTCTGATGACCTCAAGGTAGAAACATTGTGACAAGGCATCAGGTAAAGCAAATAGGATGCTGGGATGTATAGGCAGGGCATCACCAGCAGGAAAAGGAAGATCATAATTCCGCTATACAAGACACTAGTGAGGCCCCACCTGGAGTACAGTGTACAGTTCTGGAGACCATACCTACGTATGGACATAGACAGGGTAGAGAAGGTTCAGAGGAGGGCAACAAAGATGGTGCATGGGTTGCATCACAAGTCCTATGAAGACAGGTTGAAGGAACTGAACATGTACTCCCTGGAGGAGAGGAGGGAGAGAGGGATATGATAGAGACATACAAGTATCTTACAGGGAGGAACAGGGTGCAGGAAAACACTATTTTTAAGCGAAAAAGATGTTTCAGGACTAGAGGGCATGGGATGAAGTTGGAGGGAGGACGATTCAGAGGAAACATGAGAAAGAATTTCTTCACAGAACGGGTGGTGGACAAGTGGAACACCCTGCCAGAGGAAGTGGTGGGGCTGAAACAATCACGGATTTAAAATGCATGGATAGACATAAAGGAATTCTAGAGGTCAGGGGTAAGGGGAAATAGACTTCTAGGAAAACAAACTGAACTTACAAGCTCAAATGGGCAGACTAGGTGGGCCATAGGCCCTTATCTGCCGACACTGTCTATGTATCTATGTATCTATGTATCTATGTATGTGAAAACTATACACAGAAATCATCTGCTGCCAATTGGGCAAATCCTGATTGAAGCTGAATCTCCAAATGCCCCCTCCCCTTCCAGGCCTATGACTAGATATGCTGCCAGGAAAAGCACCAAACCTGTTGATTCTTTAACAGGCCCACCGAGAGGGCCTCGCTCAAAGTCTGCAGAAGAAAATGATCAACCATTGGTGCTAGAAAATGACGAAGATTATATTGAATATTACCCCTCTTATGAACTGAGCCAGTTATTTCGGGGCAATCCCCTTGTTAACTCTGGAGATGAGGTGGGGCTTGTTGGACTGTCCGAGCTCCCAGCTTTGTCTCCGGAACCCGTTTCCAGAGCTTGAATTGGGTAGCAGCAATGCCCAGGGGGTGGGGTCCTTGAGCATGGCTGAACTATCTGGCCTGGCTGAATTATCTGACTTTTCAGAAGAAGAGAGTGAGATGGGGGAACAAACCAGTGATATGCCAGAACCGAAAGAATATTCTGAATGCCCTGATGGTTTCTCATGTGTACCTAGACAGCCCCCGGCTGAGCCCAGTGGGGTGGGTCCGGGGATAGAAGGTCAGACCCCCAATAGTACTATGAGTGCTGAGCCTTTTCCCCCTGGAGAGATCCCCGATGCTAATGTCACGGAGACTGAAGTGGAATCAGGGCCTGTTTCAAGGTCTCCCGGGACCCCTAAGCAATCCGGCCGAAAAATACGGCCGGTAATAAAGTTAAGTTATGAGTCTTTGGGTCAGCCAGTGGGCCTGCCCTTAAATGTGGTCCACAAAGGGGTGTATGTGTCCCCGAGTTCCTTGCCTAAGTTAGACTTGGAGGATAACTCCAGATTGCTAGTAATGCCCTTCGAGTGTGGTGCCTCTGCTTCAAGTGACCCGCCAGTAACTGAAAGAGAGGGGTTCCCCAGTCCCGGTGTCAGGAGTAAAAACTAATGACCTGAGTTAAAGGGGAGTAAGAGTTTATGTGTATAATGTTGTATAAACCATTATACACTGTGAATGTAATATTCATGTATGCAATGCAAAGGGTGATATAATGGCAACTAAGTGTTTGCCTTAAATGTGATTTAAGGGTGATTACTTGACGCGGACATCAAGTTTTCCCAGGCCAGAAAGGGTGTAAGCCCCTACAAATGGGGGTTCCTAGAAGCTTTTCCGAAGCTTGGGTAAGTGCTCCGTGCCCAGTTGGTGTTCGGTGTCAAAGCCGCTTCAATGTTGTTACCAGTGAGTGATTTTAAAGCCTCCGTATGCTGTCTCTTTAAGGGCTGCCTGTTACAGTCATAATTAACTGAAATGAAGGGGGGGGGGCTGTGTGGTTGTATGCCCGAGTCCCGCCTGGGACACTGAAAGATAGCTCCCTTTTGCCATCGCTAGTGGTGCAGAGGGAGCTCTGCTGGAGCATGTGATTGTTTGCTGGAAATAACATGAAATAATAATGATAATGTAGTTGTTCTAACCTGCCTTCTTTTGCAGTAAAAGACTGTTTTGACTATCTCCTCCATTTTGGTCCAGAACTGCTGAATTGGACCAATCAGTACCTCGGGACCCTACAGAGTCGGCTGACCAATGGAGGGACTGCTTGTACTTTGGGAAAGGTATTATGGGCTATGGCGCTTTTTCGCACCACTGAGGGCAGGAGGAAATGACTGGCATGTTCAGCCAGCCAATGGAAGCGGGTAGCGCCCAATCTGTAAGGAGTGCTGGATGCTGCCAAGGCCAGATGCGTTGTGGCTGAGGAGACGAGAGGAGCTCTGTGCTTCTGCGCTAGTGGAGTGTCGCTGGCGCTGCGAGGGCCTGCATCGGGCCGCTTGCCCGCCGCTGAGTGGATTCGATTAACCGGGCGTATGGTCGGAGGATGCTGGTGCCAGCCCAGCTACCTACCATGCTCAACCTCAGAGGACTGGAGAATCCGCTGAATCGCGCTCGGTCCATCCGTTATGTTGAAGCTGCCGTTTGCTGCCCGAGTTCTGCTGCAAGTTTGTGTGGGGCCTGAAAGCAGCTGCCTGGTATGGTACCCCTCTGTTGTTTGCCATATAAATGTGTGAGGAGGCTGGCGAAATTCAGACTCAGCCCTGCCAGTGTTGCAGGAATCAGTATTTGCTGGAGCTGTGAGTATTGAATCAGGGTAGCTCCCTGCCCAGTGTGCAAACAGTGGTTTCCAGTTGTATTGTTATACTGCTGACTGCCTAATTAAACTTTCTTCCCATGCTGACTTACTCAGGATTGTAACGGTTATCTGTGTTAAGGGCCCCAACCAGCTGCCACATTTGGACTAGCCATTAGAGCTTGGGTACCCAGGGACAGCAAATCTTAGGGTTAGGCCTGTGCACAGAGCCGTAGGTAGATAATTATAGTATAAGCCAATTAACTTGATCCCCCCCCTTCCCTTGTTATCTGCCCATCTAATAAATCAGATTGTTGTGTTGCAACTACACTCTGGCTGGTTTGTGCATCCTTGGTGAACTGCTGCATAGTGACTATGATATAACTGTATCTTACTTTACAGGGGGGCCCTGGAGTGAGCTGAGAGATACTACCCGGTGCGGGGGCGGTAACTGTACGGGTGAAAAGAATCGTTGGTACCCAGTGTGAGCCACTAGGGGACAAAGGGGTTGCAGTAACCCAGAGGGCTGTAACCGGGAGGCAGTCTTGACCGACATTCTCGACCTCTGGGTGGAGACACCCGTCAATGGATCTGGGCCCCTCACCCCATCTCAGTGGAGGCAGGAAGGGGTAGTAGCCCCAAGGACAGCACCCCTGGGGGTTGCATACATTACCATGTTTGCCCCACCACCTCCACTGGAAGACTATTCCAAGCATCCACCACTCTTTCAGTAAAGAAGTATGTTCTCATATCTCCCCTGAACCCCCCCCCCCAGCTTCATAGCATGTCCTCTTGTTTTTGAGGATCTTTTTTTCTGAAAAATGCTTCCATCTTGAACCTTAGAGAGTGAGTTGAGGGACGAGATCAGGAATTTACGGGATCTGGTGAGGGACTTGAAGTAATCTACTATGTACCCAGTTAGGTTCAGGGCCCCTGAGGCAAACAGAAACCAGACCCCCGGCCCAAGGGAGCCTCCTCACCCCTCTCAGGGTCCCCCACAAATAAGGTGTCAACCGCCCCATAGTGACCCCCGGGACCCCAAGTTCTGTTACCATTGCGGGGAAGATGGGCATTTCCAACCTGAGTGCCAGAGGCCGGAGAATTTAAGGAAGGTCAACAGCTGACTGATCGCCCAACATCACCAGGCCCAGTCTCGGGCCCCCAAGAAAAGTTGTGTGACTCAGGTCCATGCCCAGTTGACTATCAACGCTGTGGCCCCCGACTGGTCTGATGTGGTCGGACCTTCGATGGAGACCCCGGTGCGGGTAAATGGAATTCCCACCCAAGCTGTATTAGACAGTGGCTCTCAGGTAACCATCATGTTCCAGGACTGGTACCAGGCACACTTACCTGAGGTGACCCTGCAACCTTTGAATGGCCTACATGTGTCGGGGTTGAGCGACAAGGCCTATCCCTATTTGGGGTATATCCTCTATGTTCTAACCTGCCTTCCTTTGCAGTAAAAGACTGTTTCGACTATCTCCTCCATTTTGGTCCAGAACTGCTGAATTGGACCAATCAGTACCTCGGGACCCTACAGAGTCGGCTGACCAATGGAGGGACTGCTTGTACTTTGGGAAAGGTATTATGGGCTATGGCGCTTTTTCGCACCACTGAGGGCAGGAGGAAATGACTGGCATGTTCAGCCAGCCAATGGAAGCAGGTAGCGCCCGATCTCTGTAAGTAGTGCTGGATGCTGCCAAGGCCAGAAGCATTGTGGCTGAGGAGGCGGAGGGCTCTGTGCTTCCTGCGCTGGTGGGTGATGTTCTTGTGAGGCGTATGAGGGCCTCGCCGGCTGCGTTGAGTGATTGGGATTAAATCCGCTGGCGTGCGTCGTGAGGAGGCTGGTGCCAGCCCAGCTACCTACCAGGCTCAACCTGAAAGGACTGAAGAATCTGCTGAATCGCTTCAGCTCCATCAGTGATGTTGAAGCTGCCGCTTGCTGCACGGTTCTGCTGCAAAGTTCGTGTGGGGCCTGAAAGCAGCTGCCTGGTATGGTACCCTCGGTTGTTTGCCATATAAATGTGTGAGGAGGCTGGCGAAATTCAGGCTCAACCTGCCAGTGTTGCAGGAATTGGTATTTGCTGGAGTTGTGAGTACTGGAATCAGGGTAGCTCCTGCCCAGTGTGCAAACAGTGGTTTCCAGTTGTATTGTTATACTGCTGACTGCCTAATTAAACTTTCTTCCATGCTGACTTACTCAGGATTATGTAGGTTATGTGTTAAGGGCTCCAACCAGCTGCCACGTTTGGACTAGCCGTTAGGGCTTGGGTACCCAAGGACAGCAAATCTTAGGGTTAGGCCTGTGCACAGAGCCCTATGTAGATAATTATAGTATAAGCCAATTAACTTGATTCCCCTTCCTTGTTATCTGCCCTCTAATAAATCAGATTGTTGTGTTGCAACTACACTCTGGCTGGTTTGTGCATCCTTGGTGAACTGCTGCATAGTGACTATGATATAACTGTACCTTACTTTCACGGGGTCCCTGGGGTAGGCTGAGAGATACTACCCGGGGGGGGGGCGGTAAGTGTACGGGTGAAAAGAATCGTTGGTACCCAGTGTGAGCCACTAGGGGGACAAAAGGGGGGTTGCAGTAACCCAGAGGGCTGTAACTGAGGCAGTCTTGACCGTATTACCCCCGACCTCTGGGTGGAGACACCCGTCAATGGATCTGGGCCCCTCACCCCATCTCAGTGGAGGCAGGAAGGGGTAGTAGCCCCAAGGACAGCACCCCTGGGGGTTGCATACCATGTTTGCCCCACCACCTCCACTGGAAGACTATTCCAAGCATCCACCACTCTTTCAGTAAAGAAGTATGTTCTCATATCTCCCCTGAGCCCCCCCCCCCAGCTTCATAGCATGTCCTCTTGTTTTTGAGGATCTTTTTTTCTGAAAAATGCTTCCATCTTGAACCTTGTTTATACACATGAGGTATTTGAATGTTTCTATCATATCCTCCCTCTTCCGCCTTTCCTCCAGGGTGTACATATTGAGGTCCTTCAGTCTCTCCTCATAGGGCTTGTGATACATACCTGGCACCATTTTAGTTGCCCTCTTCTGAACTGCCTCTACCCTGTCTATGTCCTTCTGTAGATGTGGTCTCCCAGAACTGGACACAGCACTCTAGGTGACTTCTTACCAGTGATCTGTACAGTGGTAACACCACCTTTCTCTTTCTACTAGTGATACTCTTCCCTATGCACCCTAGCATCTCAATAGCTCTCCCCACTGCACACTGTTTGGCTCCTTTAAGTCATCAGATATGATTAGCTTATAAGATCTTGGGCAGCCAAATTATACCAGGCTTGCAGGCCACGGTGGAGGAAGCACAGAAGAGTGGCATCTTACCGGAGACATGCTACCAGGCGACAATAACAGTGCTCCCAAAGCCAGGGATGGACCATACAAAATGTACAGCCTATAGACCCATGTCTCTCCTAAACTGTGATACTAAAATAATCAGGCCCTGGTGGGGAGATCGGAAGAGCTCCTGCCAATACTTGTGAATAGGGACCAGACAGGATTTATTAAAAATAATAACATCAGGAGATTACTTAATGTAATTTAGAAAGGATCTAGAAGACCAAGGGAGAAGTTTGTACTATCATTGGATGCTGAAAAAGCATTTGACAGAGTGACCTTATCTATACCAGGTATTGAATAAATTTGGGCTAGGAGAGAAGTTTGTAGAGTATGTTAAGTTGCTGTAAGCATCACCTAAGGCTAGGGTACTGGTGAATGCAAGGCCATCAGAAGAGTTTGGGCTAGAAAGAGGGACAAGGCAGGGATGCCCACTGTCACCTCTATTGTTTGCTCTTGTGACAGAACCTCTAGCGGAGTACATTAGAATATGACTAGACATCAAGGGGGTAAAGGGACGGAGGGGGGGAGAACATAAGAAAACTTTATACGAGGATGATCTCTTATTTGTCACAGAACTGGAGAGAACATTACCTGGGGTAGTAGAAGCACTAGCTAAATTCTCTAGGTTCTCTGGCTATAAGATAAACAGGGATAAATCAAAACTGATGCAGGTGGTGGGAGGACCATTGGTGGAGCTACCAGCTGACCCCTTTAAAAGGATCACTACGTATCTCACATACCTGGGAATTAGGGTAGGCCCCAGACCTGAGGATTGATAATGGTTAAACTATGGGGGGATGCTTAAAACACTGGAGGGAGACTTGAGAAGATGGAAAGGCCTCCAAATGTCATGGATTGGATGCATGAATTTAAGATGAACCTATTACCAAGAATACTATATCCTTTGCAAATGTTACCAATGGGACTAGTTAGGAGAGATTTACAGAAGTTGGAGGCGTAGTGCTCTACCTTTCTGTGGCAGGGGAGGCAGCCCAGGGCAGCTTTGAAAAGACTAAAGGGGGCAATCACTATGGGATGCCTTAAGTGCCCAGATATGAAGCATTATCATTTAGCAGCTCAGCTAAGGTTAATTAGAGAATGGATAATGGGGGATGCGGGTGCAAGCTGCGTAACATTGGAGACAGATGGGGGAATAGGAGCCCCGGAGGTATGCCTGGACAAAGGGGTAATTAAAAATGTAAGCATTCGCATCACTCAAACCCACTGATAGTAGATATCCTGCAGGCATGGGAAAATGCACAGAAAGTATTGAAGGGCAGAGAGGACAGAACTCTACTGGCTCCCATCAGTGATAACCCAGAGTTCCTTCCAGGAATGCAAGAGAAGGGATTCCAACAACAGAAGTGAAGGGGGATACAGTTCAAGGGAGACGTCATGGGCATAGGAGGTATAAGAAGTCAGGATGAGTTAAGATGTATCTGTAATCTAGACGGACAACAGACATTTCGCTATTTACAGGTATGGGTACACATTACATCAATACAGAGGGTACAGCAACAGAACTCTACCCTGTACACGACCGAGTGGAGGATTTCAGGATCAAGGTCAGGCTGTAAATGGTTAAAGGCAAGAATATACTCACATCTTAGAGAAGCGGTGCCAACCCAGTCAGAGGGGACACAGACACAGTGGGAGAGGGACGTAGGGGAGGAAATCTCAAAAGAGAATTGGCAAACAATATGTGAGTCGCATGTGGGGCTGCCCTTTTATCTGGCAGGGGAAGGGGGTGCGACGCTCCTATGCCACCTTATCGCTCCCCAAGGATAAGGGGGGCCTGAGACTTCCTAATTTTCTTCTGTATTATTGGGCGGCCCATTTGTCTAAGTTAGGGAAGTGGTTCTCTATGAATGCTGAGAGTTACTGCCCAGTCTGGCTTCAGTTGGAGAAGGCTTTTCTTTCCGATCTTAGAGTTGATATGTCCGCTTTATTCTACCAGACCCCGAAAGCCCTTTCACAGCTGGTTTCTGATGAGACGGTGGCAGTTTCTCTTAGGTCATGGGTGCAATGTCTCAAGTTCTTTCGGATCTCTAGTTTCACGGATCTGGGGCAGCCGTTAGTTCTCAATCCCAATATTAGATTAGGGAAGTCTTGGATAGGTCCAAGTTGGCTTCCACAACTCAAAGATTCTAGGGTGGAACATTTGTTTGGACAAGACTCGCTCCTTACATCAGATGATATTCTTACTAGGTTTGATATACCAACCAAATGTATTTTTAAGGTGTTTCAGCTCCGGCACTTGGTAGGTACCAGATTTGGTACTACGGTCACACATTCGGTTGTACACCCCTTTTTATCTGACATCATAAGCTTCACTTCTCAGCCTCATTCCATCTCGCTGATTTATTCCTATCTTTTGAGTTTTAATTCCCAAGAGGAGGTTGGGGTTCCCCTGGTCTGGACAAGTCTTCTCCCTGACGATGTCCCGCTCTAAGGAAAGTATTGGTCTAATTTGCATAGATACCATACTCAGGATAGGTTTCGGTTAGTACAATATAATATTGTTAACAATCTTTATTATACTCCCGTTAAACTTTTTCAGCGTAAACTGCTTGCTACTTCAGATTGTTTCAGGTGTTTACAGGCGAGGGCAATTTAATTCATATTTTTGGGAATGTCCTAAAGTTGCCCCTGTGGTCTTGATCCGGGACAATCTGGATCCCTTCTGGGTCTGAGTAGACTCTTCTCTCCCGGAATCTGTGTGCTGGGTGATTTCTCTCGTATAGACAGTGTGGAGCGCAGATACCATATGGCCTTAGTATCTATGGCAGTTAAGAAACTGATTTTAAGACACTGGAAGGATCAGTTGGTCTTATCATATGTTGACTGGTTAAAGGAGCTAATGTCGTATCTCCAATCCGAGAATTTAATTACCAGTTACAAGGACCGTAGGGACTTATTTCATAAAAGATGGGAGTAAGCTGCAGTCCTTATGTTTACCTTAACAGTCAGGCCTGATGACTCGATCCTTGGCCCTCATATAGCTCATATGGTGTTTTCTTTAGCTTTCGTCATGTTATTATGGATCCTAGACCTGTTCTCTCTCCCTTTGTTAATAACTTAAATGGTCCTAGGTTGCTATGTTACTCTGTAAATAGGCTATGGTACCCAGATTCCAGATTTTTTGTGTTTAAGGTCTTAACTGGTGCACCCTTGGGGAGGGTGGGGGAGGTGTGGGGATTATGTACTTTCTTGGAAGTTTGGTTTGCAAGATACATATTTTGTGTTTACTTTATCTTTTTAAATCTTTCCTGATATCCTGTACATTTGTTTTAAGGGGTTGGGGGGTGGGGGTTTTTTTTTTTGGCTTGTTTGTTGTTGGTTTTTTTTGTTTGAGTTGTATTGCTTGAAACTAATAAACTTAAATTTCAAAAAAAAAAAATGTGGGGCTGCCCTGGTGTAATACATATAAAGAAACTCAATCTAAACTTATCCACGGACACTATTTGCCACTAGCAGTAGTGTATAAGTTCTCTCCTGGAGTCTCAGCCATATGTGGCAAATGTAAGGTGGCAAGAGGTACATATATGCACTATTTCTGGGCATGCAGAACGCTGTGCCCATATTGGGCAGAGATCAAGCAGCAGATTGAACAAAGGGTAGAAGTGCCAGTGGTGGAGACCCCAATCTCCATGCTCATGGGAATGGATTAAATGGGAGATTGACAGTGGGACCCTTACCCCAGAATAGTGTGGGTACTGTTGACACTGGCGAGAAAATGTATCCAGAATACATGGGTAGAGTGTACGCAGCCCACGGTAGCTATCTGGTTGGTGCTAATGGCCAAAACACTTCCATTGGAGAGAGTAACCCTATGAACTTAAGGAGAGGGGAGAACTCTTTGAGAGGGTGTGGGGGGCATTTATGAACTCCTTCTCGCCAGAGGAGGCAGCGCTCGTGCACCTCAACAATGTTCTATGAAAGTGATACTGAATAAATACATAAATATATAACTGAGTACCATGAGGAAGGTGACTTTAAGCATCTAGGGAGTGGGAATGCTACACCAAACCTGCAGAACTGACACAAAAGAGCCTGAGTATGGAAACCACAGATGCAGTAGCTTACACCTGTTATTAGTATGTTAATTACGGCTGAAATAAGTTTTCGTGTGTTTTCACTGTTATTGCATGTTGTTACAAAGTTGGTAAAAGGGTAGGCAAGAAGTAAGTACTATGATGAAAATATAAGGGGAAAACACTCGAAGGAAGCACTCCTACAATTATGCCGAAGCCTGGTTTAAGGAGCACAGACTCATCATTAATCTCAAAAAACAAGCATTTGTCAATGCCGAATGTTTGCTTGCTGGCATTGGCAGTGGTAGCGTAGAAGTTACAGAGCTGCGTAATAGGAATGGCAGTGAAGTATTGAACTGAAGCCAACCCCACCACCACCCTGCAGAGAGTGACAGGCATTGGGGTGTGCGTTTGGGTCGTCAAGCATAACGGCCACGCCATTTCACCACACCCCACTCTGCAGAGACTGACAAGTGTCACGTGTTCCTTGGGGTCTTTGGCCCTTATGCGCACCCCATTTCATTAGGAAATACGGTGAGATGGGTGCGATATAGGAGAATGGGGTGAAGTTTGGGGCCGAAGAGTCCAAGGCATACCTCGATGCCTCTCAGTGACTGCAGGGTGTGGAATGGTATGAGCATCACAGGCAAGAATCCCAAGTCACACCCCTGATTCCTGTCATTCTCTAGAGGGTTGGGCGATTTAGTTGAAAAGCCTAATACCTCAGGCATTCGTTAGTATTTTCACTCCAAATTTTCAACATGTTTGTTTTGTGACCCCACCTCATGAACAGGGGGAATATCAGTTTGGTAGCGAGCTGCTTATGCACAGTGACTACGGCATTTGCACCACAGGTGCAAAAATATTCTGAACAGGATGTAAAAATGACAGCTGTACTCTTTCATGGGGAGGTGTAAAAATGGCTATATTGCAAATGTAGTAAAATATTTAAAAAATGGTAGAAGTCACGAGCTACACAGAAACTATGCAACGACACACCGTAATATAAATTAGGTTGGGGATTTTTATAGCAGATTGTCAACTCAGGCATTTTGGTGCTCCGATCATGAACCTGTCACTGTGATTTTCTTTATCTGTGCCGAACAATGATTTCCCACAGCGACCCGCGTCTCTGCACTGAAAGTGTGAAAACACACTTCGGCCATGTTGTGAAAAATGGCAGCTGTACTGTTCATAAGGAAGTGTGGAAAAATGCCACTAGTGAAAATCTGGACTGAAAATATTACAAAGTCATGAACTAACGAGGATGCGTGGAAACTGCACAATGCTCACACGTAACACAGTCATTTTATGGACTTTTGTCACCAAATTTTAAACATAGCCATTTTAAGACCTCTGCTCATGAACAGTGTAACTGTGATTTTCTTAATCTGTCCTAAACATTGCTTTCGCACACCAACAGCACCATTGTGTGCTACATGTGCGATAACACATTTTGTTGACATATGAAAAATTGCAGCTGTACTGTTCATAAGGAAGTTTAATAAAATGGACATGTTGAAAACCTAGAGTGAAAATATTAAATTTGCAAACTTACTAGCATGCATAGGAACTGCAGCATACGCCGTAAAAGAATCATTTTAGGAATTTTTTCACCAAATTTTCAACATAGCCATTTAAGACCTCTGCTCATGAACAGTATCACTGTGGTTTTGTTAATGTGTCCCATACATTGAGTTTGCACAAACTGCGCCATTATGCGCTACATGGTGAAACGCTTTTGGGCAGGATGTGAAAAATGACAGCTGTACTGCTCATAAGGAAGTGTGGAAAATGGCAATGTTGAAAATCTGGAGTGGAAATATTGAAAATTCGCAAACCCTCTGACGTGCGTGGGAACTGTCAAGCACACTCTTAAAACAGTCATTTTAGGAATTCTTTCACCAAATTTTCAACATTGCCATTTAAGATCTCTGCTCATGAACAGTGACACTGTGATTTTCTTAATGTGTCCCATACACTGAGTTTGCACAACGACTGCGCCATTGTGCGCTACATGGACGGAAGCATGTTTTGGGTGAGATGTGAAAAATGACAGCTGTACTGCTCATAAGAAGGTGTGGAAAAATGGCAATGTTGAAAATCTGGATTGGAAATATTGAAAATTCGCAAACCTATGGGTGCGTAGCAACTACGAAAGCTAGCGCTCGTAAAACAGTCATTTTAGAATTTTTCACAAATTTTCAACATAGCCATTTCAAGACCTCTGCTCATGAACAGTGTCACTGTGATTTTCTTAATTTGTCCATTACATTGATTTCGCACACTGACTGCGCCATTCTGCGCTACATGGGCGGAAACACATTTTGGGTGAGATGTGAAAAATGACAGCTGTACTACTCATAAGAAGGTGTGGTGAAATGGCAATATTAAAATCTGGGTGAAAATATTGAAATTCAGCGAACTTATGAGCCTGCGTAGGAACTCATAGCAGCGCTCGTTAAACAGTCATTTTTGGAATTTTGGCACCAAATTTTCAACAAAGGGGTTTGGGCCCCTTCTCATGAATGATGTCACTGTCATGGCGTATTCGGGCCGAAGGGTGATTTATGATCACTGGGCACTCACTGCGAATCCCGCCGAGCTGCCCATGACGGCATCATTCATGAAGAATCCCCAAACCCATATTGTGGTTAAAATTCAAAAAATCGCTCAGACGTCTAATAAAGTTGAAACCCCCTATCTGGCCCATTATACAGCTTACGGCATTTCCTCAGTTAGCGTCGGCTTTGAAGAGTGCAGGCGTGTTCCCGGTCCACGAAGATCGTCGCGCCGGACTCAAGAGGTAAGTATGGGGTGAGGGGTGTGGGAAAACTGGAGTGCGCTGTGGGTGGAGGCGGGTTGTGGGAGGAGAGTGGGAGGCGCTTTCGCTGGACGTTTTGTCTTACAGGTACAAAACACAAAAAGGCGTCGTGGGACCTTTTTGCCACGCTGGGGAGGCTCCCAGCGTCGCAGGGCGTTTCAGGCGTTCAGCCAGCGAGGGGATTGGGCACCCCGTCGGCAAGGAGTAAAAAATAAAAGATCTTGCGGGACCGTTTGCCGCGCTGGGGTGGGCTCCCAGCGTGGCACAAGGACACTTAGAGGCGTTCAGCCGGCCGAGATTGGGCACCCCGTCGGCAAAATGACTGATTAGCCACGCTGGGTGGGCTCCAGCGTGGCACCAACTACTGGGGGGAGGAGACGATGCAGCTCAGCCGACGGGGATTGGGCACCCCATCGGCTATACACTGCGTGCGGGGCGCGCACGCCTGCGGCGGGGAGCTGCGCGTGAGCAGCTTCTTATCGCTGCTCACTCAAGCGTAGCTCCCCCTTTCAACTGTATGCCACTGCATTTTGGAGCGTGTCATAGACAGCTCCAAAAATGCGATAATTAACTCTGAGGCGCGCCTGAGCACACTGCCTGGATTGGAGGAGGAGGTGACACACCTCCGAAATCTCCGATGATGGCACTATGTTTCTTGCACATGCGTGTAAGCAAACATAAAAAGCATTCAAATTCACTAAGGCCTACTGTTCTGCACTGAACGCTGTCATACTGTGCCTCTAGCCACTGTCACATACTGACCCTACTCCTCATCAAATGTCCTGTGCTCTCAGACATTGCTGTGTACCAAACAATGCTCTAAAATGTAGACTTTACCTACAAGGACAATGATCAAAATAAAAAAAAATAAAAAATGTTTGTAATTATAAAATAACAAAAATCTCAGTCTATGAACAAATCAGTGTGTCAAATCAATGTGCAGCAGTGTGTCAAAAGTGCAATCCTGCTAAGATACCACAGATGTCACTATATCATTAACTTACTATTTTTTCTAACACATAAAAGCACCAGAGTTACATGTTTTAACAGAATAAAAAGATTCCGTCTCTTGCCATAATACACTCCTGGAGCATGCATTAAAATCTTTTTGTGCACATCCTGTGACTTACTGCAAATGTATATCACACTTAGCCATCATTTATCATATCTAAACTAACTGGCCAACAATATTTTTCTATGGATATGGCCAGTTATAATTTGCCATAATAACCAGCTGGTTATTATGGCAGACATGCGTTCATTCACTGACAGACTGTCTTAAGCACTTTTCAGTGAGTCAGCTGTCCATATCTGAAATGACCACCAAGCTGCTCAAAGTCATCACTACATGTTTGTTGGGAAGTTATTTGTTAAAAGACTTACTTAAGCTCCACCTTGTCCTCTGCAATCCAGTTGTATACCAGACATCCACCCAGTATCGAGGCCGAGCACTGCTCCCACTGTGACAATGCTATTAACCCAACCTAACTCCCAACTCAGAAAAATGGTACTTTTATACATTTTCTACTGCAGATGGTAGCATGCTGTCAACTAGACCATTATCAAAACATTGATTTTGCCACAGCCTAACTACCCACAAACATGAGTTCCCAGCACCATTATTAACACAGATTCCCCCTCAAAGCAAGACCCACAGTGTACCATAAGGGGGAGGGGCAGAACACACTGTTAATTGGGGTGGGATACAGAAGGGGTGAAGATAAAAATGAATGTCCTGCAATTATATAAAAAAAAGATATGGGGCATTGTGGTTTGAACTTGAATTTAATACGTACTCTCGGTGTGTGATGTTTAAATAAAGCCTTGAACTTCGCTTTGCTATTGGGGTTTATGTAGCATCAAATACCAAGGGTGTGTATTAAGTAAGGAATAAGACACGACAAGGTGGTTTAAGAGCATGCCCCAGGTGTGTATTGAGGCATGAGGTGCCTGCGCCGAGTGCCTTTAACTCCTGGGAAGTGCTCTTATCAGCCCATAAACCACACCTCGGAGTGTCTTATTCCACTTCTAAAGCGAGTCACCTAATTTAATATTTAAGAAAAAAAAATCAAAAAAGATCTTAAAAATAGAAGAAAAAGATTTTAATTTCTAAAATACAAAAACTAGTTCCCATATAACTGTATAGTGCGCTAATATTGTTTGTTGAGATTGGTTTGGTGGCCAGTTGAGGGCTCTTCCTCACACAGAGTGCTTACCAACCCCCCTCCCAAACAAATACCCAGACATACAGTGTATTTTTTTTAAAATGATTTGTTTTTCTGTGGTTGTTTTGCTTTGGCAGGGAGTGAACTACCTGCCAGTGTTTCCCTTTACAGCTCAGAGCATTTTTTTCTTTTAAAGCATCTGTTGGAGTGACCGTGTCCTAACAGAGGGAAGAATAATGTAGCAGCAAGTGTAATGGGATGCTGCTACTTAGGAGAGTGGCTACTTTACTTAGGGTAATGTCTCTTGCCTCCTCCTTCCTCTCCCCACCCCCAAACAAATAATTTTTTTTGGGTCCTGAGGTGTGATTTTATTTTTTTAATCTCGTCTGCATTTATTTACACTGTGCAGCCATCAGAGTTTCATAGTGAGCGTGTGCCCTTAGCAGGCACCATACAGAGCTGTTGCCTGGTTTGCGGTTCTCAAACTGTAACTTGTACTCTGTGGTGCCGTTGGAGACTTTTGTTTCCGCTTGCTGTAACCTTTGTGGCTGCACAGTATCAGGGCTGGACCGCTATGGTGGAGGCGTGTGTCTCACTTTGATTTAGGAGCCTTTTCTTGGCAGCATGCGGGGATGCTCCGTGGATTGTGGGCAGTTCCCTGTGGATACTGTGAACCCTGAATAGCTTTTACATGAAACTAGGGGAACAGAGGTTAGAGTTTTCCAATGAAATGTTTTACCATACTGTATTTGGGTGCTGTGGCAGAGTGGGGGGGGGGTGGGTTGCCTGTAAGTCGGCCTCTACAAGACAGAGTTCTTGGCTCCAGCTTGGACAGGACAGCTTTTGGCAGAGTGATTTTTATTGTTATCAGTCCTGACTGGCTGAAGAGGTGCCAGTTGGCACAATATGCCCTGATAAGGAGACGGCCAGAGGCACCCCTCAGCCAGTCAGCATGAAGAAAACTCCAGGCCTATTTTATAAATGCTCATAATATACACCACACTTTGCATTATTCTCTATATATTATACTGGTGTTGTACCACCAGTATTTTAGAGTTGAGTTAGTGTTTGTACCAAACCCACAGCTTATGGCAGCTTGTAACTCACTTGTAATAGGGGCTAGGGTTTTGCAATTTGGCATGCACCTTTTGTATCCCAGAGGCTAAATGCATGACAGTTTTCAAAACAAATGGCCTGGTGGTTTTTGTGTTACAGATTACACATATAATAAAATCCCCTAATTCAAAACTTTTTTGCACTTAAGACAATGGAAAAATACATCAACTGAAACCCTGACATTTTCAGATTAATTAGATATTGGCGCAGAATAGGCATAAGACAGAGGGTTGTGGGCATGGAATTCAAAATAAAACACACCCTGGGTGTCCGATGCTTAAATATACCACTCAAGCTTTGCTCTCAGGGTTTTATGTAGCTTTACTAACCTTGGGTGTGTAATAAATTGTCGTAATGCACACCACCTATTATCTGTATACCTGTACTGGTGTGGTACCACCAGTATTTTAGGGTTGAGTTAGTGTTCTTATCAAACTCACAGTTTTTGACAGCTTGTCTTAGGAGCTAGGGTTCTGCATTTTGACATGCTCCTTTTGTATCCCAGAGGCATGCCAATGCATGCCAGTTTTCAAAACAAATGACCCAGTAGTTTTTATGTTAAAGATTGTGCATATGGGGCTCGATATTCAGAATTGCGCCTGGCAATGGCGCAAGTGGTTGCGCTGGTCAACAAAGGGATATATTCAAAAGAGATGTGCCATGGCACATCTCTTCTGAATATATCAAAGAATGCATGTGGCACAAATACAGTGCGCCGACGCATCCCTCAGATAGGTCTGCATACCTGGAATGGGACTGCGCCAGCATAACTGAAGCTGCATGCAAGGCACAAATGGAGCCATTTGTATGTCATTATGGCAACATTTGCATGTGTTGTGCAGGGCTGACCAGCAAAATGCACCTGGCACCCTGTACAGCATGCTGTCATTGTACCAGGGACCGCAGTAGTATCCCCACCCCATCCTGTACCACCGATGGCCCATGTTGAATAATATAAACTACCCTGGTGGTCCAGTGGTACCACCCTCCCTGCCCATAACCCCTATCACTGTAAAAATAGCAATATCCCATCCCTGGTGGTCCAGTGGTTCCCCCCTCCCTGCCCGTACCACCAATCACCGTGCTAATATTTTTGTACGATCCCTGGTAGTCTAGTTGTACCCCTCTCCCTTCCTGTACCTCTGATCACCCGTAAAGTGATAAAATATTTCCCTGGTAGTCTAGTGGTACCCCTCTCCCTGTCAGTAACCCTGACTGCCCATGAAGTAAAATATAAAATGTATCCTTGGTAGTCTAGTGGTACCCCCCCACCCACACAGGACCCCCAGCCCACACAGGTCCTCCCCCCATCATTGGCGGGCAGCAAACCCACCTGCATACCTCCGTGGCTGCCCGTTAAATAACAGCTGACAATATCAGCTGCAAGCCCATTGGGCCACACTGTGGACCAATGAACTTGGAGTACGTACTGTAATAGTCATTCACAACTGATCCTACAAATACCTTGGGGTTACCTTCGACTCTGCCCTCACCTTCCACACCCACATTAAAGCCCTTGCATCTGCAACTAACACACGGCTTGGCATCCTCTACCGCTATAAGGATTGCCTCCCCCCTGATGCTCTCCGACTTGCTGTTACGTCATCAGTACTGCCCCTTGTCGACTATGGCCTGCCAGTTTATGGTGCTGCTGACACTACTGCCCTCAACAAAATCTGCCTCACCCTAAACAAGGCTTGCAGGCTGATTACTGGTGCCCCTAGGCTCACGCATACATGTCAACTCTATGACGGGGCAAAACTCCTTAACCTAGATGAACGGCTCTGCTACCAAACTTGCCTCCTCACAAAAAAAACTCTACTCGGGCTCTCCCCTCCTGGGGTGACAGCCT
Organism: Neoceratodus forsteri; assembly: GCA_016271365.2. Taxonomy (NCBI): domain Eukaryota; kingdom Metazoa; phylum Chordata; order Ceratodontiformes; family Ceratodontidae; genus Neoceratodus; species Neoceratodus forsteri. Next base: position 795,601,233 of record CM057459.1, on the reverse strand, counting down.
CCATCCATCATACCCCACCCACTATCGCAACCCGAGCCGCCAACAAGATCACTCTACTGGTCCTCAGATCCAGGACCACCCATGGTCAGAGGTCCTTCTGCTACAGAGCCCCATCCTGGTTTAACTCTCTCCCTGCACCCATCTCCAATGCCCCCACAATCTCCAACTTCAAAACTGCCCTTCGGAGCCAACTGTTTAACACCCGCAGCTGCTCCTGTCTCTAATTTGGTGCCTCGCCACTATCTCTCTACACTGGACAACGCCCACTGGGCGGCACTCCACCTCACCCCCCATTTCTCCCCTGTGCATCCTGCCCCTGTTGCAACCAGCATGTGCTCAGCTGTATCACCGGAAATGCTATTAAATTGTACAATGTATGAAATCTTTCTGTGTAACTCTAAGTCAGTGACCTGTATTCTGTAACCTAAATGCTCTGTCTGTCCTCAATGTGACGAGGTACATTTGTAAATGAGCCTCTGGCTCAAAGGTTGTAAACCGATTATACAAATAAATAAATAAAAGGTAATTAGGGAACATGCATGTAAAATAGAGCAAATACAAAAAGGGGATAAGAAATAGGATGAAATATTGTAACTGTAATGAGTATGGAATATATTGTATATGCATGTAAGTCTGGATGATGCCACCCAATAAACAAAATTTATAAAAAAAGATGCGACTACCCCAGGTCCTTTTCCTGTTTTGTGGTGGTGGTTAATATCAGCCCTTCCCCCCCCCCATTTTGTACTCCCCCCTGGGTTTCTGTGCCCCAAGTGCATGATTTTGCGCTTATTTGCATTGACACTCAGCTGCCACACCCTTGACCACTCCTCTAGCTTTCCTGAATATCTAGTCATTTTCCCCCACCACCCACCATGGAGTGTCTACCCTATTTCAGATTTTAATGTCATCTGCAAAGTGGCATACCTTCCCTTCTAGCCCCTCTGCAATGTTTCTAATAAAGACATTAAAGAGGATAGGTCCTAGTATTGATCCCTGGGGCCCCCACTAGCAGTGATGCAAGTGGCAGACAAGAAGTACAGGAACTCAGGCACTGGCAAATATGAAATGCAGAATGAAGATCTTCAATCTGAAGGACAGCTGTGTGAAGACACATCTATCTGTTTGGACACTAGTAGATTCAATTAGCGATACTGAAGTATTTCTAGCAAAATAGCACTGTTGTACAAGTTAAATGTTGTTATGGAAATCCTAATTTCAGGTCCTAGAACCAGAAACTGTAATTATGTTGCTGGTTTAGGAATTTCATTTCCAGTGTCAGTGAGAGGAAGTACAGGAACTCTGTTCCTGCTGCAAAATAAGTACAGGAACTCAGTTCCTGTGCGTTCCTGTTCACTTTCATCACTGCCCACTAGTCACCCTCCCTTCCTCGAAATGAACTCTGCTTACTACCACCCTCTGTCCCCTGTCCCCCAACCAATTTTTCACCCACTTTACCACTCTTGGACCATCCTTGGCTTCCTAGCTTGTTTACACATCTCCTATGTGGAATGCTGTTGAAGGCCTTACTGAAATCTAAGTAGCCTACATCCACTACTCCTCCCTGATCTAATTCCCTGGTCACCCAGTCAAAGAAATCTATCAGATTTGTTTGCCATGATCTCCCCCCAGTGAACCCATGCTGCCTCAGTTCTTGAAGGCCACTGGATTCAAGATATTCCACAATCCTCTCCTTAAATAGTGATTCCATTAATTTCCCCACCACCAAAGTCAGGCTGACTGGCCTGTAATTGCCAGCCTCCTCTTTGTTTCCACTTTTGTAAAGTGGGACTACATCTGCCCTCCTCCAGTCCTCTGGAATCGTTCCACAAAGTCTCATCAACAACAAAGTTGTCGACAGACTTTAAAGCGACACTAATTTGCCAATGGTGATCACATCGCCTGGCAAATGTGTCGACTGATTGCCATGGTGTGGGGAACATTTATTTTTTTATTTATTGAGATATTCAGAAAGACCTTTGAGTCAAAGACTCATTTACAAAGGTTCCATGTCATACATAGAAGGTACAGGGACAACATTTGTTACAAATTGCAGTACATTACATTACAGCAAATCTGGTGACATCCAGCAGACCAGACCTAGGTTTGAATCCCACAGCTTCCACTTGCATACTGTGTGGCCCTGAGCAAGTTACTTAACCTCCTTGTGCTCCCAGGTCGCTCCTGTAAAAAAGTTTCCAGCTTAGTGTGCTATACCTGGTTAAACAACTAAATAAATTTTAAAAAATTAACATCGGTTACACATTTGTTCAGTGAGTGACTACCATTCCAAGATGACATGATTTACAATGATTAGCACAGCCATAAGGTAGCAGAGAGGTTCTGAAGAAGGCTGTTTGTCAAATAATTAGCTCGTAGAACATTAGATATGGAGGACGCAAAAAGTTGCTCTAGGTCATCGGGGGGCTGGGGGTCAGTTGCAGTCACATAGGTTAGAGGCCTGGAGGTGTTTTCTTAGCCTGGCTTTAAAAGGGCCAAGCCTTGTTTCATCAGTTTTTAGGCTTGGGAGCGAGTTTGTCCAGGAAGGGGCTTTGTAGCTGAAGGATCGTTGAAACTGGAAAGTCCAGCAATGGGGTACCCATAGCAACAGTTTGTTCGAGCTAAGGGTGGTTCTGCCAGGAGATGTTGAGAGGATAATTTTGTCAAGGGCAGGGGGGGTGAGGCCTAGGATTATCTTTTTGGTCATTAGGCAGGTGTGGTACCTGATTCTGTTGTCTAAGTTTAGCCAGTTTGTGATACTGAAGAGGGAGCAGGTGTGTGTGAAGCGATCACATCCAAGGATGAGATGGCAGGCTTTGTTAAGCACGAGCCAGAGTCTATTGAGGACTGAGGTGGGCACGGCACTGTAGATGAGAATACCGTAGTCTAGCAGAGAGAGGATAGAGGAGTTCATGGAGAGTTGTAATGCCTCAGGGGTGAGGCAGTGTTTGTACCGATAAAGTACGCCTAATCTAGAGCTAAGGGCAGTTGATAGGTACAGGATATGTTGATTAAAGTTGAGGGCTGGGTCTAGTGTGATCCCTAGATATTTAAAGGTGCTTACTTGTTCCAGAGGGGTTTGATTAACAGTGAGAATTTGGGGGGAGAGGCTCTTGAGTGGGTTCGGGGGATGGGAGAAGATCATGACTTTTGTCTTTTTGTAGTTAATTATTAGACTCTGGGTGGTGAGCCATTGTTTGATTTCACGGAAGGAGTGTTGGAGAGTTACGTGGAGTTTAAGGGCCTCCAGATCACAGGTGAACAGGATGGCATCGTCCACATATAGGAGCAGGATGCCAGGGCAGGCTGACGGGAAGGAGTTTAGGTATAGACTGACTAGCAAAGGGCCAAGAATGGAGCCCTGTGGGATACTGGAGTGGATTGGGAGGCTAGGGGATAGAACGGTGCCTACCTTGACCAGCTGTGCTCTATCGGAGAGATAGCTGGTGAACCAGCTCATGACATCATTGGAGAAGCCACTGTAGGCAAGGGTGTTTAGTAAGAGGGCATGATTGACGGTATCAAATGCCGTGGAGAGGTCCACAAAGATAGCACCTGTGAGGTGGCCATGGTCAAAGGCTGAGTGGACATGGGAGGTGAATTCACGGAGGGCAATGGTGGTACTATGACCCTTCCGGAAGTCGTGTTGCTGGTTGCATAGAAGGTTATATTTAGTAAAGTGGTCAGTAAGTTGATTGGCGACTATGCGCTCTAGTGCTTTAGATGGGGGGGTAGAATGGAGATGGGGCGGTAATTGTTAGTGGATGTGCGGTCCCCACTCTTCTGGATGGGTGTGATGGAAGCCGATTTCACAGGAGAATTTCCCATGACAGAGGGTGGTTGAGAATGTGGGTGGTGGGGCTAGGACTTCCAGGAGGGTGAGGTGAGAGAGTCTCAGGTCAAGGAATCGTGACTATAGTGAGGTGGCTAATGGCATTAGCAGGTAGGGCTTGGCTGCCTCCGGGGTAAGGACATGTAGATAGAAGGGACGAGCAAGGGGTGGATGGGGGTAGATTCAAGCAGGCGGGGGATCAAAAACACTGGGGGGGAGGACATGGCTGAGATCAGTGAAGGCAGAGTTTAGAGCCGAGGCTATACTGAGGGGATCCGAGGAGAGGTTTCTGTCTATTAACATTTGGTCTGGGGGCAGATTTGGGGCTTTGCCACAGAGTTCCTTACTATTATTCCAAAATTTGCACCCAGTGCCCCAGGTGGAGGTTAAGGTGGCTTTGTAATAATCTGCTTTGGCGGTGTGTATGGCCCAAGTGCACTTGTTACGGGCCTCCCTATACCGTTGCCTGTCCGTAGGCAGTTGGGTCTCATTAGCTAGGTGCCATAGGGTGTCACACTGTCGTAGTAGGCCAGGAGGTGGTCCGAGAACCAGGGGGCATGGCTAACTTTGGACATACTCTTGGTAGGGGTGAATTTAGACTCTTTGTGGGGGCTTTGCCCCACACCACCAACTCGGCGGGGGGGGGCGATTACGGGGAAGAGCAGCCAAAACCGGCAGTTGCTGTATCTGTACAGAGCTCCAACAACCTGTTTGACACTGTGGATGTTGAACAGGTTGTGTCACTGTGTTGGTTTCGCTTTGCTGGTGTCGTTGTAACAACAGTATATGCTCTGGAGCCAATACGGTCTCCACCATGTGGTAGAACAGGGCTGTCAGAGGTGCAACCAGCTCTTTCTGAGCTCCGTCGGTATCCTAGGATGCACCCTGTCTGGTCCCATTGCCTTGTCCACTTTCAGATTTGTGAGTTCCTTCATGACCCTCTCCTCTGTAAATGGACTAGTGTCTACATCCCTTCTTTTGATGCTCCTAGCCCTAATCTGTGGTCCCTCACCTTCCCCTTTCTCAGTAAACACTGAACAAAAGTATTAGTTCGAGACATCCATTTTTTGCTGGTCCCCTTCCATCTACTCCCCTCCTTCCCTTCTAAGCCTTACTATCCCTCCCCTGGTATTTCTGTTTACACTTACATACCTGAAAAATACCTTGTCCCCTTACTATACTGCCTGGGCTGCTTTCTCCTCCGTTTGTGCCTTTGCTTTCCTAATTGCTTTCCCTACCTCCCTTTGTTTCTCCTGATACACCTGTTTGTCCTCCTCTCTGTCTCCTTATACCTCCTGAATGCCAACGTTTTTGTCCTTACCTTCCCAGTCACCTCTTTTGAGAACCATAGCTGTCTTTTTCCTTCTGCTTACTTGTCTGACATAGAGGTTTGTTGCCTTCTCTATCCCTCCTTTTAGATTTGACCACAGTTTTTCCACTCCCAAGTTCTCACCCCCCCGCATCCCTAAGGCATTCCCCCATCTTTTCACAATCAGCCCTCCTGAAGTCCAGGACGCTCACCTTTGTGTGGTTCAGTTCTGCTACAGTATTATATTGAATCACACTGTATTGCGATCACTGGTCCCCCGGTCGCCACCCAGTGTGATGTCTGCAACACTGTCCCCGTTAGTGAGTACAAGGTCTAGTATTGCCCCCTCACAAGTGAGCTGTTTTACTAGTTGCCTGAGGAATGCCCCCTGCAGGGAGTCCAGGATGTTCCTGCTTCTAGCTGAAACTGTAGCCGGAATGCTTCAGTCTACATCCAACAGATAGCACCTCTCCCATCTTGCCATCTTTTGGATGGCTTCCATCTGAACCATATCCAATTCTCACCCCCATGTTGGGGGTCTGTAGATCACGCCAGTGCGAAGAGTGGCTCCCTTCCCTGTTTCTAGGATGATCCACAGTGCCTCCACCCCTCCCTGATTTCCCTGTATCTCAGTAGTCTTTATGCTATCCCTCACATAATGAGCCACTCCTCCCCCTCTCTTTCCCACCCTGTCCTTTCTGAACAGAGTGTAGTCTGGTATGGCTATATCCTAGTCACGGTTCTCAGTGCACCAGGACTCAATGATGGCAACAATGTCCAGGTCAGCCTCTGACATAATAGCCTCTCAGTCCAGGATTTTGTTTCCCAGACTTCCGAGCATTTGCACACATGGTCTTCCAGAATCTGCTACCATCCTGTTTGTCAACCTCCTCTGTCCCCTTTGCCTTTTCTCCTTACCCCCCCCCCCTTATTCCCACCTCTCATCATTTCTACCATTTTGTTTCTTTTGTTGTTGAGTACCCTTGGGGATTTCTCTCCCTTAGGATTCTCCCTACTACCTACTTCAGTTGGGGGGGCAGTTTATGTCTCCCCATTTATTTCCGTCACCCACCTCAGCTAGTTTAAATGCTTGCCAATGTAACATTTAAACCGTTCATTAAGGACTGTCATTCCTCTCCAAGATGAATGCAGGCCATCTCCCCTGTACAATCCCCTATCCCTCCAAGTGGGACCCCAGTCCCCGATGTAGCCAAACCCCTCCTCTCTGTACCATTCCTTCAACCATGTGTTGAAGCTTCTGGTACGGAGTTCCCTATCCTTCCCCCTGTCATAGACAGGTAGCACCACAGAAAAGGCCACTGAGTGTGCTACCTGCCTAAGACCCTCCCCAACTCCCTGAACTCATCCTGCACTCTCCTACCCTCATCCCTAGCCAGGTCATTGGTCCCAAGGTGGACAATGACATCCAGCTGTCCCTCCCATCCTGCTGCCCTAGCGATCCTCAGGATCTGCTCCCATCCCTCTGAGCAGTGGTGCCGGGTAGGCCCCTAACCTCCTTCTCCTCCTCCCTTCCTGTCCCCAAATCTATCTCCCTAACAACTGAGTCCCCCTGCAAGGAGTTGCTTCCTCCTCCTCCTCCTCTGGGGTCCTCTTTCACCCTCCTTGGGGTCTCCACTATGGAGGACCCCCATGTCCTCCTTCGTCACTACTGCAGGTGCCTCCATGGGATGGTCCCACCCTGCCAGAGCAGCGTAGGAGTTGTGTAGTGATATCATGTGGGGAATGTGCCTCTAACCCACCACCCTCATCCTTCCTGAGCCCACCGTAGTCCAGCCACTCCTCCTCATTGGCATCCTTTGAGGCTGCGGTGGCAGACTTGGCAGTCCCTGTGTGGGGGAGGAGGCACCCCAAATCATAGCCAACTCAGTCTGGAGTCTAGCAACCTCCCCCCTCAGCCCAGAGGCATGTATACAGCCACTGTACTGCACCACTCCCAGCATATCTATGTTCTACCCTGCCTGTTTTTCTGTTTTGCTTTCCTTTAGACCCTGTTTTACCCCATCCCTAGATAGGGTGTTTCACCTATACCCAAATTATAGCTTGACCCTAACTCAACTCATCCTGCTGTTTTTGTTTTGCTGTCTTTTTATTTATTTATTTGAAAGTCTGTGACCCAGACAGGTACACTGAGCCACGTCTCGTTTCCAGGTGCGACCCGGGGGGGGCAAGGGTTGGGGAATATTTGTACAAATGTAAACGGACTTACAGAACCAGATTAAGCTGTTGGGGGTATTTTAGTGAATGGGGGAAATTTGGCCAAGACACTGGGGAAATTCCCCTACTGGTCTGTAGAGGGTACTGAGACTGGAGTTTAGATGGCCAGTCACCCTGAGATGCAGCAGAGCATGGATGTCTGCAGGGCCGAGGAGCAGGTCTCCTCCTCCTCGGCCTTTCCTTCCGCTGAGGCCAATATGGGTCTGGTTACAGAACCAACAGAAACATCGAAGGCAGCCTTGCATGCTCTGCCTAACAAAAGGCAGCCTAGGAGTATGAGTATGGCATCGGTAATGATGGAAGTGTGACCGGTCTCTCCTGGGGCAAAGAATTTGCATCGCCTCTTACAGGAGGAGGAGCGCGGTTTTTACAGTGGAGAAATGAATTGGAACAAGCTCTCCTACAACACCGGAGGGAGCTGGATCAAGAAGACCGAGGTGTGCAGGCAGGATTATTGGGCCTGATTACACCAGGGACACAGGATGAATCTACTATGGATAAAAAAAAAAGGACGATCCCCAGAAGAGCTCTCCAAGCACTCTGTGTAAGGGTACTGAAAATGGCTTGGATAGGAGCGGGGAGGGTTGTACAGAGCACAGTATGGTGCAGAATATAGGCAGCCTGCAGGCCAATACACAGGCACGGACAGAAGATTTACTGTCCACAGTAATCAGCGTGGAGCCAGGAGAGGTACAGATTCTGCAGAAAACCAGCATTAATATTAACATTGGGACTGCCCTAGGGGGTACAGTTGAAAAAACTGCCAGTAAAGAAATGCTAATGAAAGGAAAGAAAGGGAGAGGAGTGCTACAAGACAGCAGCCTTTACCATAATGCTAACACTAACAGTAATTTTACAAACCCTGTGGCTGGTATCTCTTCTGACAGCCCTGACCGGGTGGTTGACTCCCTGCGGAAAGCAGGATGGGTCCGAAGGTTACATGGTAAAGGGTGGGATGCTAATCTACCCCACAATTTGTGTGGAACTTCTGCAGATGATGAAATGGACATGACTCCTGTTCCAGATGAAGGGCCTAGTAATTCACATAGTTCATCAGCCCCAGGCAAGGCAGTCCAGCAGTCACAGCACAGTAGGAAGGTACAGCTAAGGATACTGGCCTTCTAGACTGCATTAAACTTATTGAAGGAGATTCAGAGGTTCCAGACATAGAGGGCCCCCCCACCTCCATCCTCTCCCTCTACTGGGATGCGCCAAACAAGGAGACCCCACCCAGCAATTGAGAGGGTGGGAGGGAAAAGTGGAGAATGCAGTTAGATGCTAGAGGAGCCAGGGAGCCAATAACAAACTACAGGGCCAAGACAGAATGTGTGGACTACAAATGTTCAGGAACATTTATTTCCTGAACACACTCATTCCACACTAGAATCCACCACTAGGCGTAATGCAGTCCGCCTGAAATTCAGGGGCGACATGAATAATATCCCAGATCGAGTATTCATAGGGCGTGCATTACTTAAAAACAGTATGAAATATTACGCCTATGACATTTACACCCTGATACACATGCCAGGTGACTCTATTCTTGATTTTAGTTTCAAACACCCTGCTGGCTTGAAATGTTTTTGGAAGCAATACCAGCAGCTCAAGAATACTGTGTTGTGGAGACCTTTTTTGGCAATACCCCTGACAAAACCCCTCTTTAAAAGGTTACGATAATTTTTTGTAAGGAAGGGGTCAACGTGGCAGACATTACTTATTGAATGAACCAACATTGTGTGGTAAAGGGATACCCAGAACCTATACTGGATGAAGAGCACTTCAGGACTGGGGGTTGGAGATGCAAGGTGACTTGGAGACAAGAAGCAGGTACACCACTACATCTCCCAAATTGTTTCTTTTTGGAGTGAGACAGGAGAGTGATTTTCTGTGCGGGGCAGCCCAGAGCTTGTTATAAATGCCAGGAGGTGGGACATCTGAGTAATGTATGTAACAAACAGAAGTGTGGACTTTGTGGAGAAGTAGGACATATCAACACCTACTGTGAGCAACCTATGAGGTGCAACCTCTGTGATGGTACGGGGCATACTTTCCAGGATTGTGAATGGGCCTCCCACAATAGTATGGACAAAACAATAAGGGCCGAACAAGATGTGTACGTGGCCACTACACAAAACGAAGGAATGAGACTCCAGGACTTGGTAATGGATGCCAATGGTTTAGACCCAAAACCACAGATACCAACAAAACCAAGGGCAGTTCCTCATAGAGAGGTGCAGGAATGCCCCCCTTCCTGAGACAGCTGCCCCAATGACTGTCCTGAGTATTGCCATGCAGCATGTGGTACAGGCAGAGGTGTTGTCTTTTCCAGCCCAAGGGACTGAGTCTACACCTGTCGATCAGGTACAAGAGCCAGGACCGGTAAGTGCCCTAGACCCAGTGGCTGACACCAGCAGATCTCAACGAGAAACTGAGAAATATAGGACATGCCTCCTCCAGATCAGTCCACTGAGGTTCCCTTTAAAAGAATAACAAGGTCCAGGAATGTTCAGAAGCCCTCTTTGCCCCAAAATTCATCCAGCAATACAGAACTTCTTCCAACCAAAAATACCTATGAGGCATTAACGGATATAGAAGGGGGAGGAGGCAGGAGGAGAGTCTGGTGTGTCCTCAGTGGCTTCCTCGCTGCAAGAGCCAATGGGAGATGGAATAGTGAGTGAGAAACCCAAGCCAAAGAAAAGGGAAAAATGGAAATGACTGGCTGACAAACTGCATTCTTCCCTGCTTTACTAATTAAATGGATATAGGCATAAATTTCATTACTGCAAATGTTAATAGCATCAAATCTCAGGAGAAAAGAATTATTACCTTTTCCAGTTTAGTGGAAGGGGGTGGGAATGTGTTCCTTTTACAGGATACTCGACTGCACACTTTAGCAGAAATCAGCCAGGCACAGAAAGAATGGAGATAGGGTCCGTCCCTTTGGTCTATAGTCGAAGACAGCTGTACGGGTTTGGGGATTTGTTTTAAGGATGTGCAAGTTAGGTTCCTGAAAATAATTGACCTACATCCTGGGAGAAGCATTATTTTGGATATGTTGTTAAATTCTACAGCATATAGGTTAATTAACATCTATGCCCCACAATCGAAGGCAGAAAGAACGAATACCTTTTGGGAGATTGAGCCCTATTTATTTACCTCCAAACTTCTTTTGTGGGGTGGGGATTTTAACTGTGGCCTTACTGATAGAGATTGGGGTAGGAAAACAGATAGGGTTTATTGTGACACTAGTGCCTTGCGAACAATACTGCAGAGTAATATGTTTTGTGACATTTATGATAAAGTACATTCACAATCGAGTCATACCTTTCATAAAGGTAAACTGTCAACCAGGATAGGTTTTTGGTTCATTTCAGAAAGATAGGCAGTTAAAATGACAATAGGGTTGCTTCAGCAGCTTAATGCTGGTAGGAACTACTGAAGAATGAATGTGACAACCTTGCAGGATGAGAACTGTGAGGTGGAAATGAAGGCTTTGTTGAAGAATGGATATTGTTTTTCTCTATGATAGCCCCCTAGAGTGGTGGGAGGATACTAAATGTGACATAAAGGACTTGACAAAGAAAATATCATGGGAACTGCTCAACACAAATACACCCAGTATTTAGGACATAGGGAAAAATACATCCAGTTAGTATCAAACATCAGAAGGCCGGAAGCAAATCAGACGAAACAGCTGGCTGTTATAAAACAGCAAATGGCTACATATCTGAAGGAAATGGTATGTAATTTGGCAAAGCAATAAAAGTTCGCCACCCGGGAACCAAAGCAGCATGTTAATCCATATGATCTGGACAAGGTGGGACTCAAACAGAGAACGATAACAACTCTTATGGATCAACAGGGGCAACTAGCTGACACACAGTGCTCAATTCAGCAGGTCATACATGAGTATGTCAAAAGGACTTTCCAGGCGGGAGGGACAGAGGCCCCCCCCTTTTGGCACAGTTAGAGATTCCAGACCAAATGACAGAGCACCAAAATGAAATAACGAGGGACATTACACTGACAGAAATTAAAGAAGCCATAATAAAATTATCATCAAATTCTTCACCTGGGAAAGATGGGATCCCAAATGATTTTTATAAAAAATATATTGAGGAAATAGCATCCATGCTTCACATGGTTTACTTGGCAGCTCAACAGGAAAATAGGTTGGGACCAAGCATGAAGGAAGGGGTAATCTTTTTCTTGCAAAAAAGGGAGACCCTAAAAATATGAGAAACTGGAGACCTCTCATGCTCCTTAACACTGATTACAAAATTTTGTGAAAAATTGTGATGACTCGCTTGGCAAAAGCTGAAGATATTGTCATATTGGCTACCCAATCACGCGTGGTTCCGAAACAAGCCATTCAGCAAAACCTGACCTTTATCAGGGAGATATCTGAGCAGAGTCGTAATAAGGAAGTAAATGGCTGTTTGCTGTCTTTGGACCAGGAAACAGCATTCGATGTGGTTCAACATGAATACCTACGAAGGGTCCTAGAACAGTATCGCATTCCCTTGAAACTGATTAAATGGATCAAACTTCTGTACACGGATGCTCAAGTGATGCCATTAGTGAATGGACACTTAGGGAACCCATGATATCTTAGAAATGGGGTCAGATAGGGATGCCCCTAAAGTCCACTGCTGTATGTGTTTAGTTTGGACCCTGCTCTCAAACAGATTGAAAGTGTGGCAGATATAAAACCGATGAAGAATCATCTGGGTACAGCTTATCCAAAAATGACGACCTACGCAGATGATTGTGTACTCACAGTGGCAGACCAGGAGCTGGGAAAAAGGACCTTGGACCTTTTTTCAATGGTTGGACCATATACTGGAATGAAAATCAATACACAGAAGAGTAGAATTATTTTTGTAGGGAGGATCACCAGATACCCATGATTTTCCAATCCCAACCACAACAGAACCAATAAAACTGCATGGGGTTATGTTTGGAATGCCGGAATTAGCAGACAAAAATTGGGTTTTGGCATAAGATGCGACCAATAAGAAAATACAGAAATGGCGAAATTGGAAAATGACAAGGAAAAAAAGGATTTTTCTGTTAAAATCTTATATTGTGCCCATTTTTTTTACATGTGTCATGTATATCCTCTGCCTTTTGCAATGCACATGAAAATGATGTGTTTGTTTTTCACTTTGGTATGGGGGAGTCGATTGAATCCAGTAAAGTGTGCCCATACTTATTGAGAGTGGAAAGTGGGAGGTTTGGGCATGTTACAACCTCTGGTTTTCCTTTTTGACATTTTTTTCTTTTCAAACATTAAGCCCCTGATATTGGGTAAAACAGATATGGGTGTTTCAGTCATGCAAACGTGGGAAGAAGATTTTCTAACAGCCTGGGGAAGGGGAAAATGGCATTTGAAGGATAAACAGCTGCCTTATTATATACAAACCATGCTACGATATCTACGAATGTGGAAAATTTGAATTGGGTTATAAGTACAGGAAAAAAGAAATTTTACACAGACTTGGTTGAAAAATATTATTTTACGGAACCTGTTTTTCATATTGATGCTCATATTGAGGAAGTGACAAGATTAGCCTGTATGACCGAGGAGAGGGTACCACTGAAAATGCTAGATACGATCTGGCTGTGTGGGCATGGGAAACTAAACGTTAGGGATAATCATAAACATAAAGTAAAGGAAGAGAGAACATGTTTAGTTGACACTCGTCAAGGGAATATTGAAACGATGCAACACTTATTTTTTGATTGCACATTTATACAAGATTTTTGGGAATCTCTGGCTAACTATTGGAATTAACCTGTTTTTGGTAAGATGACATATGCTATGCTGGTGTATGGGCAAATCCCGCATAACTGGGGAAAATGTAAAAGAAGCACCATCTATGTCATTTTTGCAACAATCAAGTGGGCCATATGGCAGATTAGATGCAAACAATGCTTACAGCAAGAAATGGTGACACAACAGGATTTGTTTTTTATGATACAAGATGAAATGGATAAACTTTATGCATATGAGAACAATACATTGGGGCAGACGGTATGTACCCAGTTATGGAGAGGGATAGACTGGGTGGGATGAAGTGCCAGAGAGGGGGCTGTGTCTGGAGTCATCTCTGGGTAACTGAAGTATAACAAGTATTATTTATTTATTTATTGAGTACAATCGGAATTACAATCCTTTGAGTCACAGACTCTTTTGCAAAGGCTCCACGTCAGGTTACAGGGGGTGGAGGGTAGACAAATACAGTAAAGGACAGACATGAACAGGCATTATTTACAATTACAGTACTGACAGAGTAACTTTTTATGCAAAGGCTCCATGACGGTTACAGGGGGTGGAGGGAAAACAAGACAGTATAAGGCAAACATATATAGGTAGTATTTACAGTTACAGTACTGGCAGAGCAGTCCAGGCTAGAACTTATTTAGCAGGTGAGGTAATTAGGAAGCATTCCTGGGGTCCCTATACAGAGATTTGTAGGATGCTGTTTCGTAGGGTCTAGAGAGTCCCTGTGTCAGGAGAAGTGGAGGAAAAGAGGGTGGGCAGCATTAGCCACAGTTGCATTTAGCATTCTCCATTAGTTGGGTTTTAAGGCCTGATTTGAAAAGTGAGATGCTTTGGGACTGGGAGAGTGGGGGGGGGGTAATGTGTTGAGCCAGAGAGGGGCACAGTAGTGGAAAGATCTTTGCCCTAGGGATGTTCTATAAAGGGGAACCAGGAAAGATGATTTAGCTGTGAGTCTTGTATTACGCCTGATGGGGGCTGTACTGATGATGGGGAGTAGGCCGGCAGGGGCAAGCTGGAGGTGTATCTTTTTTGCGAGGATGCAGGTGCGGTATTTTAGTCTTTGTTGGAAGTTTAGCCAACCAGTCAGTGTAAAAAGGTCGCAGGTATGGGATAGTCTGTCACAGCCTGTTACTAGGCAGCAGGCTTTATTAAGTGCAGCTTTTATACTGCATAGCGTGGTGGGGTCAGCAGAGCTGTATATAACTATCCCATAGTCGACTAGGGAGAGGATGGAGGAGGAGACTGCTAGTTGCATGGCCTGTGCAGGTAGGCAGTTTTTGAGTCTGTAGAGGATGCCCACTCTAGTGTTAACTGCGGATGAGAGGAGATGGACGTGACTATGGTCGGAGAGGGAGGTGTCCAATGTGATACCCAGGTGTTTAAAGTGTGTAACGTGTTCCAGTTGGGTGCCTAGAGAGTTCTTAATTTGGAGTGCCGTCTGACAGTGTGGGCTTTGGCGATGCACAAAGATCATGGACTTAGTTTTGCTATAGTCAAGGCCCCTGGAATTCTGCGGTTCTGCGGTTGCGGAATTTGCCGCAGAATTTGCATCATGCCACAGAATATATATAGTGCCGCAGAAATCATTGATTTTGGTGAATTTTCATATAAATATGCTATTCTTCCATAGTGTCAGGCTTTCTTTCCCACCTCGTTTATCCTGAAGCCCCTCCTCTATGCTCAGCATATGATGTCATCGATGACATCACATCATATTTGGCCAATGACAGGACTGCATTCTGCCAGAGAAATGAATAAATCATGCCGCAGAAATCAGAAAATGCTGCCACAGAAGTCAGAGAGCCCTGCTGCCGAAATCAGAAAATTCTGCCGCAGAACACCAGGGGCCCTGGCTATAGTTAATGATCAGGTGGTGATCAGTGAACCAGTTCTCTAGTTCCCAAAAAAAGCCCTGAAGTACAAGTATCGTATATGATGTGGTTTTCTTTTCTTCTCTAGCAAAAGTATGATACAGCCCATACCCATTAAATACATTAAGTAACAATGGAGAGGGGAGTCTCTCCTTTTGTCTAAATATTTTGTTTTCTGATTGACGTTTTTTTTTTCTTATATAGTGTTTTTTTTTTCTCTCTGTGTCACTAGTAATTAGAAATGTATTAAGAGTATTGATTACTGTGGTTTTTGGTTTGTTGTGTTTCTTTGGATATTTTTTTTTGTGTTTGTTTTCTTTGTTTTTGTATTGCAATAAAAATTTCCCCTACTCTTGGTAGGGGGCACTGTTGTCTAGTATGATGGCTGCTCCATTGTCAGTTGGTGCTGTGAGTGCCTCAGTTGTGAGAGACCTGGCCCCTTTTCCCGCTGCCTCTGCTGCTTGGGCTGAAGACCAACTGACTGCTACTGTGTTGGATGTACCGGCTAGGGATCTACATGGGGCAGATGAGCCACTGACTTTTCTCCCATCACCTGGCATTGCTTTGGATACAACGCTGTTTGCTGAGGACCTCCGTTTACAGGATCCCCTCCGACTAAAGAAATCCTACTTGCTGGGATTGCTTGCCGAAGAAGACGCGGCTTACCTTCAACAGAAGGAACATCTGTTTGCCCTTCAAGGTCCCTCTGCTTTTCTGATGAGGCTCATCTGGGTGGCTGCCAGGTCCTGGGGAGACCATTCTGGTGGCAGGACCTGAACTGCTGGCTCCCTGCTCGCTGACTGACATGCAGCGGAATTATTTTTCGATGCCCCTTCTGCGGGCTCCAGTGGTTGCTGCCTCAGACGGAAACCTGGGCCATGTTTTGGGACCCATAGCAGGTTCTTCTGTGACAGATGCTGGTGCGATTGCTCCACCACTTCCAGCAGTCCCATTATAGCTACTGACTGCCCCTTGAAGCACCTGTACGTTGGTTCCAACCTCGGGGGCATTTCCTATGAAGTCAGTTGCTTCCATGGCCCAGTTTACTTTGACTGCAGCTTCTCTGGATTTAGAACACCACCCTGCTTCTTCCGTGGCTCCTGCAACCCCTAGCCACCCAGTGGCTGCCTCATTTCTGCCCAAGGACTGGAACCTATGAGGGCCCTGGCTGATGCAGGCTGGTCTAGAGATTCCATCAGCCAGTGGCATTCTATGGCCCTGGTGGAAATGGCTGCAACTATTTTTCCCCCAGATCAGTCCACCTTAGTTCCCACCTCTGCTGGCCCATGGTGATATGGCTCCCAGCTCTGTAACCCGTGAGACATCCACAACTTGTCCTACAAACCATCTGATACAGGAGAGGCATCCAGATGGAGGGCAAGGACCTCACTCCGATGTTGTGGAGGTGGCTCTGTTTGCTGTTAACATGTCTCCAGTTTCAGTTTTGGACTCTGCTCAGTTGCCAGACACCGGCATACCTATGGCTTCGCCAGAACTTTCTACACCCCTGTACGGTTCCTCCACTGCCCCTCCTGATCTTGAGGGGGTTCGACCTGCTGTAGGAATGCCTCCATCCTGGGCTGAGTGAGTTGAGTTCAAGGACCTGATCCTGGCTGGTCCACTGCAGGGGCCTGCTAAAATTTTGTCTACCCAGACAGTGGTGCTGCGCTGGGCATGATTTCGACAGACAGATGCCTTTCCAAAGTCTCCAGACCCAGTGCAACATAGAAATGCTGTGTGTTTGCTCTATAAAGGAGGTTTGGATCAGCCCCCAGATCGGGCATTTGTTCACCATTTTCTGCTTAAAGACTCCTTACCGGTTATGCCTGACTACCTGTATGCTCTTCACTCTCCTACAGAGGGGTACTTTGACCTCAGTTTTCACACTCCAGTCTTCCTGGACAGGTTCTGGACTAGCTATAATTCACTCAAGTCCACTCCTCTTTGGCTGCCATTCTAGGCCATCCCCCTGACTAAACCTGTGGTGCGGACATTAACAGCAATGCTGAAGAATGAGGGAATGAGTGTCAACGATGTGCACTACTGGCTGTCCCAAAATTGTGACATCCTGGGAGACTCAGAGCCCATCCTAAATGATGAATGCTTTTGCATTGGCTGTGGCGAGATAAGGCCATACCTTATTGTTTTGGTCATGTTTTAATAATTTTATGTATATAATTCATCAGAGACACATATGGTGGCCAATGTAAGTGCAAGGGATCATGGGTACAAGTACATGGGCCCTGTGGAATTACGTTGTAATTCTTGTCACTGGGCAGAGAATCTGTCAGCTACTAGCCAGGGGCTAGAGTTAATTAAATCATTTTTAGAAGGAGACAAAAGAACAGTTAAGCCTATCTGGGAGGCCAGGTAGCCCAATTTGCTTGTGAAAGGGCAGGTCCTCACGAGGAGCTGTGATGTCTGGATCCCCTTTGTTTTGAGAGATCCACGCTGACTTAATCTTGTTACCAGCTGAATGGGCTACCATTTAAGTAAATAGTTATACTGAGTGTATCTTAATTGCTGCCACCTCTGAGATTTGTGTTTTGTAATAAAATACTAAGAACTGACTGGTTGCATAGCCCTAGAAACAGAATGTTAGCCAATCACAGGGCA
This sequence comes from Neoceratodus forsteri, assembly GCA_016271365.2. Classification (NCBI taxonomy): domain Eukaryota; kingdom Metazoa; phylum Chordata; order Ceratodontiformes; family Ceratodontidae; genus Neoceratodus; species Neoceratodus forsteri. Next base: position 795,583,582 of record CM057459.1, on the reverse strand, counting down.
AGCCACTGTCCACTAGACCTGCCCTTTGAGAAATCCCATAAAACAAGTGAGAAAGACTGTATTTGAGCTTTTTTGCCATTCACTTTTTAGCATTTGGGACCCTGCCTGTCTGCTTGGAGAGCAGAGATAATTTCTCCTGGACCACCAGAACTAAGACTCCAACTGCTACTTCTAAGGACACTTTGTACTTCATAATTCAGCAACTAAGGCCTCAAGGTAGAATTTTAATCTCAGAGTTGTAAAGTGTAGGCTTTTATGTATATTTTCCATTTACATATATTTTCCATTTTATTTTCAATATCCTGTAACCATCCAAAATGATTTGTCTTTATGTTATTTACTGTGTTAATTTAATCAGTAAAGCCTTTGGTTTATTTTTAAATAATTCTGCCTATGTAGTTTGTGTGTGTGCTGCCTTGGGAAAAGTTCAAACTATACCATGCCTGTGTGACTATTTTAAGGACAAACACTACCAAAGTGAAGTACCAGTAGGGACTTTGTGATGAAAGGAGGGAAGGAAACATGAAAGGTTTCAGGACGGGTCTGTGGGGGGTTGAACCGAACTCTGCATTTCTGGAGAAAGACACTTAATAGGGTGTATAGGGTCCCCCAAAGTCTATACATACTTGTGCTTTCTGGTTCATGGTGCAGTGGCTGACAGTGTTCTACCCCAGGAACACAGACTTGAGACTGTATTTGTACCCCCTCACACGAAGAGAGGGTGCCCTGGAATTCTCTGGCATACGTTCAGTTGTGAAACAGCAAGCGTACTAAACTGATGGAGAAAAGGTATCTCTGCTACCCCCCCAATCAGAAGAGGAATTTTTTCGCTGTGACGCAGAGAATCCCACCTGAAGGGAGTGGTCTTGTGACACTGGCCACTGGCTTTTTCAAGTGAAACTGAGGCATTCCACCTCCTGAATACAACACATCTCCAGTGTATTGTACACGGGCAGGGACAGGGCCCAATGTTTTTATCCTGGGCAACCTAAGACTTGTTTTCAATGTGGCTCTGATACTCATCTTAGTAATGCATGCAACATGCTGCATTGCACTTTGTGTCCGACTGTGGGCCACGCCAGTTCCCAATGCACCAACAACTTGTGCTGCAATCTTTGTGAAGAAACCGGACATTCGTATAGACAATGTAAATGGGCTATGCACAACAATGGAGGGGTGATGTTTTTCAAGATAGACTCTTGGATGAGGCAAGGAAAACTGTGCTACAGAATCTTCACAAATCCAGTGGTGCAGCCATGGCACACCAGGAGGATCCAGAAGACAGCTTGACCCCTGCCTCAGCACCGGACTCCTCTTTGCAGACCAGGCAACTGACTGACCTCCTCCGGGCCTGACAATCCATTACATGCCTGGAGGATGACCTGAACGCTTAGTGGGAAGCCATCAATCATGAGGTAACATCCTTTTTTCAACGCCGCTCGCACACACTCTGCAGGATGAAGTACAATGAGTACCTCTCGCTCCAAGCACAATTGACAAAAGCTTATCTCCTGCATGAATGCAGGTCAAGGGGGCTATGTTTTGATGATCGCTACCCTGAAGGCTAAGATGTGTCAGCTTCAGCATGACAGGAGCCATACATTACTCCTGGAACACCAAGCTGGCACCCAAGGACCAGATGTTTGGGGAGATCCCTATGAAAGCTGTAAGCAGCGGATGAGATGACGGAATATTTTCCAGCTCCAGATCTGTGACGGCCATATAGTTTGGGATAAATTGGGTATTATGTCCCAGGTTCATACCCATTTAAATTTGATGTTTGGTACTCCCTTATGCCCCAACACCCACCCCTCATTTATTTTTGTCTACCGTTCCAATTCCCGAGATCCCTCAACCGGCCTTAGATAGTATGTCCTGTCCTATCATGCTTCCTGAAGTCCCATTAGCTATTTCTAAGCTGCATACCAATACAGCACCTGAGCCTGATGGTCTCATGGCAGAATTTTATAATACCTTTAAGGACCAACTTGCAAACATCCTGACAATGGCCTTAACAGAGTTCTGGAGGAAGGCATGCCATCTGTGGCATTCATGGAAGCAACACAGATCTTTCTCTATAAACAAGGCCCAGCCGATGATCTTAATAATTGGAAACCTCTATGTCTCATAAATATGGACTTGAAGGTTTTGAAGAATATCTTGACAGGTCGACTGGCCATAGTTTTGACTTCTGTCTTCTCCTCGGTGCAGACTTCACTTTCAGCCACTTCCTGAGATAGAATGTGCTGCCCTATCTTCAAGAGGTAGTGAAGATCTGGACCCCATGGGTTAGACGCTGGTTGGATCCCCTTTTGGATGGGTAGAGATAGCTGCCATTTCCAACCTCTCTGATCCAACACCCTTCACCGGTTGTTTGAACTGTAGTGGAGAAACTTAAACAATAGCGGCTGTCCCACTCCTTGGTGCAGACCAAAGTCCCCCACACCCTTTATGTATCTATTATGTCCATCAATTTGTTTGCTGTCCCTGACTTTCCTGGGGTCCCAAAGCTTCACCGTCCACTTCTTTTAGCTTCCTTACAGGATGCCCGCACCCCTCCCAAAATTTGGGATATCCTTTGTTTGAGTGCCCATGGCAGACTTAGTGGCAAAGTGAATGCCAAACATAAGAGCCTGCCCGAATGCTACTGCCCCTGGGTAAGGTGTGCACAGGTGTTGTAAACGATGCTCCATTTCTTTCTTGAATGCCCTTCTGCTGCGGTCTTCTGGACTTTGTTGGCCAGAGCGTGGGGGGGGACCCAAGATGGTCTAGATCAGTGCTGCACAACTTTTTTGGAATGGGGCCAGACCGGGGTCTGAGGTCAGTGTCGAGGGCCACTGGCGATGGTGACACATCCACTAATTGAACATTTACTTTGTAAATGAAAACACATACCTGCGTTTTCTATTCTATTTATTTTATTTTAATTATGTTTTATTTAATAAAAAACAATAAACTACTGCATATACAAAAAAAAGCTCCGATTTTCAACACTACAAATGCCAGTCACACTAAGCACCACTAACACACCAACCCTCAGCATGTCTAACACAGCTCCCCCATTTTATATGGTGGTTTTATTACAAGCAGGTGAGTGAAGTTAATGAGACTGTCCCCACCCTCAACTACACTCACACACACTGTGCAAGTACTGACTCCTCAGCTATATGCAGTATTCAGCATGTGCCTGAAAGTAGTAGGAGACAGCCCCGCAACTTTGAAAGATCACTTTGGTGCCTTAACTCTGTGGGACTGTTGGTGGAGAAAACCACTGAGAGAACCGCCAACCCTCACTGCCCTTGTCCCCAGCACTGGTGGAGAGAACCGTAGCTTCGGTGACAGACGGGAGAGAGTGTCAGTGAAAATGCAGATTGGAACTGAGGTACTTTTTTTTAGCAATCAATCAAGTACCTCATTGTGATTTCTGACTGAATGTAACACCATTAAGCTAAGCTATATGCAGCATTCAGCATGTGCCTGAAAGTAGTAGGAGACAGTAACACCCCCCCAACCCAACCTCAAAAGTCGGAGAGTCAGTATTACTCACTTGTGGGGCATAAGCAGGTGTTTTCACTCAGGTGCCGTAACTCTGTGGGACAGTAAACTTCGGGACATACTTTGCCAGTGTCAAGTGAAATGGGACAGTGTCGGTGGAGAAAACCACCAAGAGAACAGAATGTAATACCATAAAGCACCACTCGTTAAGTTACTAAGAAGGGAGTGGACTGGTGTTACATCAGTTAAGCGCCTTATAATGAAGCAATTCACACTTGTGAGGCAGACACATTCAGACCGAGAACTTAGAAGCACTGCAATTATGCGCTCTATACTGTATGAAATTGAAAACATTTTTGAAATAGCCTGAAAGCACTATAATAAAAACACAAATGGCAGAGGTGTCCGCAAGCCACAGGAAACCATCTCGGGGGCTGGTTGTGGCCCGTGGGCTGTATATTGTGCACCTCTGGTCTAGACTCACATACCTGGACACTCTTCTGGGCTCCTCCCCCTATATGCATTGCTATGATCATGCTACCCTTTGTCTCCTCTTGACTGTCACAAAATACTACTTGCTGCATTCTCGATGTTCACTTTTATTTCAGCAACAATCTATTCCAACTGAAGCCCTCTTTAAGATGGTAGGATAGCTGGTGGCTCCCCCCAAATGTGTCTGTCTTCCATTGGAGAACAATCAGTACATTCTTGGGATCTTAGCTTCCCTGATCCCCGCTTGTGGGGTTTTGGACCCCCCCCCTTTATTTGTATGCCGCAAGGGTTCCAACAGTTTTCCCTGTGGCCAGTAGCTTACTTTTTTATTGGTTTCCAGCTTGCACAGCACAGGTTTGTTGGGTATGATTAGAGATTGTATTATATCCACCAAGTTTCCTTTTTAGTTGTTCAGTGCTATAGATAACTAAGTTAAAGTTTTTATTTTTCCCCTTTTGCAGGTTATTTCCCTCTTCTTTTATCCTTTTGGTTTAGTGGTAGATTGTATTGTGGTACATTTACTGTGGGATGTTTTCTGTGCCCCCCTTTTTTTCTGTTTCAGTGCTATGTACAGTGGGTTTGTTTGCCTAATTTTGTTCCATGTTTTTTTGTTTTACCAAGTTGCTGACCTGTAATGTTTTTTCTTTCCAATAAGAACTTCCCCTACTCCTATCGAGAAGTGCCATGGGATCTTTAACATCCACCTGAACAACCACAGGAACCACCAGACAGGACCTCGGTTTAATGTCTCATCTGAAAGAGAGCACCTCAGGAGTGCAGCACCCCCCTCTTGATGCCGGTGCTCCCAGATCTACAGGGATTCCTGTATTTTAAGGGATTTTTGCTACAAAAATGGGATACGGGAAGGAAATCTTTTATTTTTAAAATATCAGGGGAAATGGACAAACACTATGGGAAAATGCCCACTATGAATCTCATGGCTGCCATGATCCAGACAGAGCCCTCCAACTGGTGCTCAGTTTGCTGACTTTGCTACACTAAGCAATTCTGTTGGTCCATTTGCAGCCTGTGTTTCTCTGGGGTAGTAAGGTAATGTGTTAGCAGTGCATCTTTCTGAGGATGAATTCAGATCTTCTGATCAAGAACCAGTGAGCTGCTGCATGATCCAAACACCTGCCATGTGGCCCCACTCAAAACAGCAACACCATTGAGTCAGCCGAGCTGCATCTCAAATGCCACTGTTCTGGACTGGCAGAGAGCCTAAGCCACAGAATGTAAACTAGCCTTCTTGTGGGCAGCCTCAGGTTAGTCTATTTTTTTTTTTTAATTTAAGTTTATTGACAACCAACGGGAACGGTTAATACATATCTGCCGGACAAATTCTATATAATAATACAGGATAGCCATATGATATACATAGTCTTCACATTCCCCTTATGATACATTCTTTTCTTTATTTAAAGACTAAGTCTAATGGATGTGGATCTCCAGGCCGGTTCCAGTGAAGCCCACACACACACACACTCCTCTTATCCCTCAGTAAAATGGAGCCTCCTCCCAACAAGCAACTCCTCTACTGCTGTACTTAGTCTGGGGTCTACCTCAGAGGTGAACTTTCAGTGGAGCCAGGCGGGACGCTAGACAGCAGTTGCATCTCGCCAGAGCACCCATCTAGTCCACCTCCGGATATATAGTGGTAATCTATGATTTATCTTAAACGTCAGCTCTTCCATTTCTGCAATTCCCTGGACAATCTGAATCCATATATCTAAAGTAGGTATATCATGTCTCAGCCACCTTTTAGTAATAGATTTATGAGCTGCTGCTAGGAGGAGGGTCCAAAGATATAGTGAGTCTGTTCCAAACATGTTCTGGGGGGGGGGCTTCCCCAGTATGAGACAGGGCCACTCCAGGGAGACAGCCAGCCCAAAAATCTTAGTAAGTGCCTGAGAGACGTCCCTCCAGAAGGGGTCAAGCCGTGGACATAGCCACAAAATATGGAGGTAGGTCGCCGCTGGCTCCTCGCACACTCTCCAGCAGGAGGAATCCTTTTCTGGGCTCCTCCAGTGAAGTGCGAGAGGAGAGAGAAAAAAGCATATTCTCACCTTCCAGCTATACTCCTGCCAGAAGGGAGAGCAAGTAGTCTTGGATGCTAATTTAAATATTGTTTCCCAGTTAATTACTCTGGACTCAGTTTCACCCTCCTCTTTCCATCTGTACTTAATTTTTTCTAAGTAATCTTTTTTTAGACCCATGAGGGCTCTATATAATACAGAGATGAGGCCTGAGGCCCTCTGTGAGGACAATATTGTATACAGGCTCTCCACAAAGGGGGCCGTCCTTTCTGTTTGGGGGTTTGCCCTACTGCAACAGTGGATATAGTCTCTAACTTGTAAGTAGCGATAATGGTCCTCATTACGTAAACCAAAGTTATTCTTAAGAGTCATGAAATCCATGATCTCTTCCCCAGACATAAATTGTTTAACAAAGATTAGGCCCATTCTTTCCCATGTTATAAAGGTATGGTCAAGCCGAGATGGTGCGAAAGCAGCATCCCATGAGAGTCTGAAAAGGGGCCAAAGGAAGGCTTTTATCTTATATTTCTGCCAGGCTCTATGCGTTGCCCTTAGGGTATCTCTCACAGAGGTTAAGTAGGGGGAAGGGAAATTCCCGAATGTCCCTGCCTGAATGGTACGTACCCCTAGTGGGGGTCCTCGCTCTTCCTACTCTGTCTCCTCTATTTCCTTCCAATTGGAACTATAGGTAGGGGTGGACCACAACAAGGCCTTTTTAATTTGTGCCGCTAGATAGTAATCCTCAAGGTCTGGGAGTGTTCTGCCTCCTTCGCCCAGCTCAGATAAAGTATATGGGCGTTTACTCTAGGTTTCCTGTTATTCCAAATAAACTTTCTTATTGTTTTTTGCCAGACATGAAATTGCGTTTTAGGGATGAAAGTTGGGAGGCATTGAAATAGATATAAATATCTGGGCAAGATATTCATAGCTATAGTTTCTATCCTTGAATATAGTGAGAAATTTATTAATGACCACCTATCTAGGTCTTTTTTGACTCAGTTAAAAAGGGGAACGTAGTTAGCCCCAAAGAGTTGGGAGTTATGTTTAGTCAACCAGACCCCAAGGTATGACATTTTAGTGGCCGACCAATCCACCGGTAGGAACTCCGCAACCCTGTGGGAGGGTGTATAAAAGAAAGACAAAACCTCTGTTTTGGTTTTGTTTAGGGTGTACCCTGAATGCTTACCAAATTCGGAGAGAACTGACCATATTTCTGGGATCGAATCCTCAGGATGGGACAAGCAGAGGAGGACATCATCGGGGTATAACAATATCTTTTGTTGTTGCCCCCCCCACCTCGATACCCCGCACCCCTGGGGCAGAACGAACCACCTCCGCCAATGGTTCTATGTAAATGGCGAACAACAGAGGAGATAGGGGGCAACCCTGACAGGTGCCTCTATTTAGGCTAAACCTTTTAGAAAGTCCTCCGTTAACCCTGACGTAGGCTTGAGGGCCAGAGTATAATGACTTAATACAGTCGATAAACTTCCGTGGGAAGCCCATATGTTCTAAGACCAAAAACAGGAACGGCCAGGAGACTATCAAAAGCTTTTTCGGCATCCAAGCTCATTAGGCAGGCAGGAAGACGGGAACGGTGGATAGCAACTATTATATTGATGGCTGTTCTGACACTGTCTGGGGCTTGACAGCCCAAGACAAATCCTGATTGGTCTGGGTCAATTAATTCTGGCAGTATGGGGTTCAGCCTAGATGCCAGGATTGAGGTGAGAATCCTATAGTCAGAGTTTAAAAGTGAAATCGGTCGATAAGACTCACACCTGGCCAGGTCTTTATTCTCTTTTGGTATCAGTGTGATCATGGCAAACTGCCAGGAGGGAGGGACCGGACTCGTCTCCTGCCAGACCTCCGAAAACACATCCTTCAGTGTTGGGGCAACCTCTGTAGCAAAGGTTTTGTAAAATTCTGCCCCAAAACCGTCCGGTCCAGGGCATTTCCCTCTCTTCAGGGCCTTCATGGTTTCTAAAATTTCCAAATGTGTAATTGGCTTAAGTAGGAATTGACTTTTTTCCCTGAGAGAGGGTGGGAAGGGACAGGGCCTTAAGATATTTTATAGTATCTTGGGCTGAAACTGGCTCATGGGGGGTGTAGAGTTTGAGGTAATAAGAGGCAAAGGCCTCTGCAACCTGTTCGATCTTGTGGGTTAAGCGGCCTGTAGTGGGAGAAACGATTTTAGTTATTGCAGCCCTCGCCTTGAACTGCCTCAGTCTGGCTGCCAGGAGTTTAGTACCCCTGGGCTCTCCCTCGTAATATCTTTGTTTAAGGTAAAAAATATTCCTCTCAATCTCTTCCTTCTGAAGCTTTTGAATTTCAACTCTTAGGGATTTAAGTTCGGTATCTCTTTGTTTCTCCCATTTTACTTTTTGAAGGGACTCTAGTTCTCCCAGTTTTTCATGTAAGTTGTGTTGCTTCGACAGGCCGTCTCTCTTTTTCCGTGAGGCTATGCTTATAAGTTGCCCCCTGTATGTGGTCTTTAAGGTATCCAAAATGATTCGCGAAGTCATCCCTGGCGTGGAGTTTTCGGCTAGGGTGCTTACTATGTGCTGTTTTATTTTGTCTACTACCGCCCTGTCCTGAAGTAAGGACGTATTCAGTCTCCAACGTGTTACCTTTCTGGGCAGGGAGATAGCAACTTCTAAAAATATCAGGTTATGATCTGATAAAGTGGAAACACCTACCCACATTGAGGGCAAGGTGGGGACACTGTCTTTAAAGGCAAAAAACATATCAAGCCTCGAGTACACCTTAAACCTAAGTGAGTAACATGTGTACTCTTTCGCTCTGGGGTACCTTTCTCGCCAGACATCTACTAGCCCCATCTGGTTCAAAATGCGTTTGACTGCCTGCGCCCTGTGCTGGTCTGAACTTCAAGTATCTGAGGTGGTGTCGAGGCTTCTGTCCCAAATCAAATTCCAGTCCCCCTCATGATTAGGAGTCCCTTAGATCTTTCCGTCACCATCTGGGCCAAAGAGGCATAAAATGTCATGGGGGAACCTGGGGGAGCGTAGACATTAACCAGGGCTACTGGGGAGTCCTGTACTCTTCCCACCAGCATGATGTACCTTGCTCCACTATCCATCACAGTGTCCTCCAGCTCAAATGGGAAGGACGCCGAGAGCAAGATGGCTACTCCTCTCCTACGTCCAGACTCCAGGGACGAAGAGAACACCTGTGGGTGTGATCTAGTTCTCAATTGTACGGCTTCTGAGGGAGACAAGTGGGTTTCCTGCAAAAGTTTACCTCACAATTCTGCCTACCAATATATCTCTGCAGCTGTTTTCTCTTAACGGACTGGAGCATCCATTAATATTATAGGAGAGTACTTTTATATTATGGCAAACCATTGATACTTATACTAAGACTAATCTGGAGGAGAATATTTCGTATCCACACACTTGACATGTCTATCCTCTTCAAAAGATATAAAGACCCCATAGCAAGCAACAACTGTAACTTGAAACTAAACAACAGGAGAACAAGGTCCCGGTCAAGGGCCGGGGTCATGCCCTCGGGGCTCTCCTCCACTGGGGGCCCGGGCATGAAAAAGAATGGGGCAGGCAGACCCATTAGGGCCCGATAGACCCTTCTTGAATATGGAGTTGGTCGACTTCCTGGAGAAGGCTGGCGGTCGTACTCCAGCCGTGGAGCAAGCGCATAAGCACAGTTTAAGAGAGAACCCCGTGAATATGGAGTATAATTCCCTCTTCCCAGGGGGGATCCCCCAATAGGGTTGCTCTTGACTCAGGGAGTGGCATACTTGACTTTGGTCCGTCTCCCTCCGGGGTTCTGAAGAGTCCATATCATGACAAATAAATCATCCCTTTGACAGTTTTTAAGGAACCGTGACAGGCAAATTGGTATGATTGTTTATACAAACAGCCCTGGCGGAATGCGCTATCGTCTAGAGAGCGAGAGGGGAAAAAAAAAAAAAGTCAGATAAGCCCTCCCCCCCCACAGTTGCCCGACTCCAGTCGGAAAAATAAGCTTCAACATATGTTGTTCATGGGGTGTGTGCCACAACGTCACCAACTTTAAGTAACTGAGCTACGAGAAGAGAGAGTCCTAGCAATCGTGGCCCAGTAAGTGTAGCTCACATCCCAAAAGGAACTGGGAAATGTGGCTTTAATCTATGAGTCTCAATGTTTATTTAGCCAAATTGGGCTGGGTTGCTTTAACCCGAACTAGCGATTGAGGCTCCATACCTGGTAAACCAGTCTCAATGTTCATTTTGAAGATTCCTGGGGGGTGTGATCCGCCTTAAGGTGCTAATGTTCATCTGCATGAACTCCCGTGCCAAAGTCCATCAGGCCTGCATGTATTCCTCGTCTTATTAGGAAGTCACCAGTAATCCCCCACCCACGCTTGACGTGAGCGGAGGGGAGCTTCAATGGGAGTCATTGAACAGACAAAGAAGAGAGAAGGAGAGGAGAAAAAAAAAAAAAAGTCCTAAATAGGGCACCATTTGCTGTGCTTGAGAGAATCTCAGCCATGTGTTAGAAACCAATCTGCGCTTCAACGTGGATTAGGGAGAGCAAAAGCACATACGCTCTTCTCTCTTCCAAGTCATGTCTCGTCTGCAGTCTCGGGTTCCTCTCCCGACATAGACTCCTCTTCTTCCATTCAGAGGTGTGCTGCTCTTTTGTCTAGCTTCGTAGGGTCTCCTAACTGAGCAATCAAGGAGGAGATGTCTGCCCGCAGGTTCGTGCGCTGGTTTCCCTGAATAGCACCCTTTCGCATAGGGCTCTTCTGAGCAATCGACCACGCTGAGGTAAGGAGGTCCCTTTCTAGTTTTTCTTTCACCAGTGGTGGTACGGTTATTCCCAGCGATTCTAAAAACGGAGCCGCAGAGAGCAGGTCCTGGAAGACTTTCGGGCCTTTTTCCGTAACAATTTTGAGTCGTGCTGGATAAAGGACCTGAGCCTTCATGTTACGGGCTCATGTCTGCCTCATGACAGGCCAGAGTAGCTTTCTGGCATCTTGAACAATTGTAGTGTGGTCATTGTCTATGTATATCCTGTGGCCTTCAAATTTCAGTGCTCTCTGCTTCCAGGCCGCCTTCAGGATTTCTTCCTTTACTTGATAACTGGTAAGCTTTGCGATTATGGAGCGAGGCCTCGCACCCGGGTTTTTGGGGCGGGGGGCCAGAGCTCTGTGAGTCTGATCCATCGAGAGGTCCATCTCTTGGGGTATCTGGAGTATCTGCCTCAGTATTTTCTGTAGAAACTGAGCGATATTCTGATGCTTGTCCTCGGACCCCTCTGGGATGCCGTAAAACCTGATATTCTGTCTTCTATTTCTTCCCTCAAGGTCGTCTAGTTTACGGGTGAGCTCGTGGTCTCTGGCCAGTAAGTAAATCAGGAGGCAGTCTTGGCGGTCCGATTGTTCCGCTAGCTGATTAGTACACAATTCAAGTTGTTCTGTTTTATGATCGACTTTGGCAAGATCCGATCTGAAGTCGTTTAAAGTTTGGTCGATCTTAGTCACTGTACGGGCTGTCTGTAGTATAACTTCTTTGAGACTAGCTGGGACTTCATCCGCTGAGGCCTCTGAGCACTGCAGGCCATGCGTTGCGTCTCTCTCTTGCGGGTCATGTCTGCCTTCCTCTCTCATCATCTCTCTTAACTTTTGTATCGGAGTTGTTGGAAGTTTTCCAGTTCTGTTTCTTTTAGCTTTTGCTGGTGAGGGCATGCCTCTAAATGGATGATGTAAGTAGATTATAGTCAGGAGGGAGACGGAGCTCTAGGTCTATGCTGCCATTAGATCCCTGACGTCACCGGAAGTCAGGTTAGTCTATTTTAAACTCATTTTGTGAAAATGAGTCAGCCAAAAGACTGACCACTTGATGATGATATGTTTTGGGGGATGCAAGAAAGAGTGCTAAGTGTTGCTTGAGGGAAGCAGCACCCAAGCCACCAAGGCAAACAAACCTTCTGTTTTGCAAATTTGTCTATTTTAAAACACATGAAGTGCAAAAAGCGAGCCAGACAAGAGACTCGATGATGGTTGGCTTTAAAGGGTGATGGGGACACAAAGAGTGCTTAAGTGCTACTTGGCTTGTTTGGTGCACAGAGCAGAGTTGTGTTTTTAAAAAGATTACTAAGGCAGCCCTTCTTCTGACCAACCTAGAGGTTGAGTTTATTTGAAAAGAAATTAGACAGTGTTTCTATTTAATTGTGAGCCTGAGAAAGGTATGGGGGTGTCTTCATCAAGATTAGCAGTGTCAGTGGCTCAGCAGGTAGCACACTCGCCTCTGAGGCCAGGAGATCAGTAGGCTGTGGGTTCTATTCCCACACCAGGCACTTGGGTTAATATTCCAATACTGACACTATAGTGCAGCATGAGGGGGGTACTGCACTCCTGAGGTGCCATCTTTCGGATGAGATGTTAAACCGAGGTCCCATCTGCCTGTTCTGGTGGTAGTTCAGGTGGATGTTAAAGATCCCATGGCACTTCTCGAAAAGAGTAGAGGAATTTCCCCGGTGTCCTGGCCAAATTTCCCTCATTTACTCAAAATACCACCAACAGCTTAATCTGGTTCAAGGACAGTTGGCATTTATCTGTATCCCCTTCCCCCGGGTCGTGCCTGAAAATAGGCAGGATTTGTCTACTGCACTTAACCGGTCAACAAAAAATAAATAAAGCAGGAGTTATGAATTATATGTGTGAGATCAGAAGGGACCCATAGACTCTGGTCTGGCCTAAGATTAGTAAAATAAATGAAAAAAAAAGGGAATATTTGTTTTGACCTCTCAGAGTTCAGTGCACAAAGCTGTGTGTGTGTGTGTGTGTGCGTATGTGCGTGCAGGGGGCATGCTTAAGCATGCCAATGAAAAACACAACAATACACTGAAACAATGTTTATTAATGGAGCACTACAGGTACACAGAGCTGCAGGCCCAATGCACGACTGGTGTGCAGTGGCTATGCATGCATATCTGGGGCGAGTAGCTACTCCAAACCCCCTGTGCCCCCCACAAGGCATGCACGAAGGGGGCACATGCAGACCCACCGTACCTGATCCACCATGTCTGCAGACAGCTCTGCGATGGGGACGTTCGGGGTGTGTGTGTGCCAGCACTACATGTATTCACTAACCCGTGCAGTGCTGACCGCATGGGTGTAGAGGGTGGTGCAGGGTACACCAGGGAGATCCTGCCATAACCCACAGCATGCCCCCATAAACACAGGTATTCGGTCACTGGGGGACCAGGACAGTGCACACTGTGCTGCTCCCGACTGCTGGGCAGCAGGAGGCGGTAGGGGCAGCTGGATGGGTGAGCACCCAGAAAGTTTCTGTGAGGCAGCACTGGGACTGGAGGGTGCCGCACTGGTCTGGGTGCATGCTATCGGCATGCACAGCCCCAGACCCATGCCACTCTATGTGTGAGATCCACTATGGGTCCCAGGGAGGCATCCCATTGGATGTCTGCCTGGGACAACTCCCTCCCTCCGGCCACCCTACAGAGTCCTGTGCGTTGGGGGAGGAGCCGTGGATAGGTGGTCGACATTGGTGAATGCCAGTATGGGTGCACCTGTGCATGGGGTGCAGGGACAAGGGTGGGGTATGCACATTTTGTGCATCCCTATGCCCCTTTCATGCATTGTGAGCAGAACACAAAATGTATCAGTCTGCGATTAAGGGGTAAATTTGAAGTTAAGGCATTTCATACTATAAATAGAATACTGTATAAGGAATGTATTATTACAAGATTATAATACCCTCAGGAGGTTCTGGAGACATGTGAACCTTGAGAACTGAGCTTTATACATTCCAACATTTCCCCAGAGCCTCAATATGGTATTATATTGTTACATATAAAGTTCTTATAGTTGTAGAGTAGTTATGTGATACGTTGTAGGTGATTTTTTTATGTTTAAAATAAGAGCACATAAAACAGCCTGAACATTTGTCCTAGTAATTTTATTGACTGGCACAATGATACCAATTGCGTACTTACATTGATTTGTGCATACAGGAAAATCTACAGGAATTTCATCCCAGTTTTACAGGGAAAATTAGGGTACACTACAGGAAAATGCTTTGCTGATCTGGGAGCACTGTGATGCACTACAGTGTGAGGATTGGGATTTATTCCACATTCCCAGTGTGGGGCTAGAACCCACTACCTTCTGATCTTCCGGCCTCAGAGGCGAGTGTGCTACCTGCTGAGCCCTTACTTACTCCTACCCTAGATAGTGTCTCACCTATAACCAAACTATTACTAGACCTTAACTCCCCACTACCCAGCCTCTTTTTTTTGTTTCTTTTCACTTTTCTTTGGCCCTTTTTTTCCCACTCCTACCCTGGATAGGGTGTTTCACCTGCACTCTAATTACTGCAAGTCCCTGTCTCTCCTCATTCCTTTGCAAAGTGTATTCAGTTACAGGAGTTTAAACAGAAAGAACCACTGATGTCAAATACGACATTCTGGTATCCTCCTTCCTTACTCCTTCGTTGTTCCCCTGCCTGCCTGCTGAGCTGCAGAGTGTCCAGTCACTGGCTGCCTTGTTGGACTGGCTCCAGTTTAGACTCTGATGTCCTTAGCATATTGGTGCTTTGCACTGTGTGGGGGCATGATGGCTTACTCCTTATGTAGCCCTCTGTTCCTCTCACGGTCCTTTTTGTACCCTTGTGTGTATCCTGTCTAGCCTTGTCCATGCTGAGATCTGCAAGTCCCTTCAGGACTCTTTCCTCTGAAAATATACTTGTGTCCCCCGTTCCTGCTGCACCCTGGTGCCCCCCACTCCACTGTGAAGACTGAACAGAAGTAACTGTTCAGGATGTCTGCTTTTCTTGATCCTCTTCTGCACAGTCTCCCCCTGCTGCCCTCCTTATCCTCATTATCCCTCCCATTGTTCCTCTTCTCACTTGCGTACCTGAAGAAAGCCTTATCCCCTTCAGCTACCCCTTTGGCTATCTTTCCTCTGTCTGCACTTTGCTCCCTTCACAGCCTCTCCTGCTTCCCTTTGTTTTCCTTGGCACACCTCCCTGTTTTCTTCTCTCTGCATTTCCCTATGCCACCTGAATGCCACCCTTTTTCCCCTCACTATTTTGGGCACTTCCCTAGAGAACCATAATGGTCTTTTTTTCTTCTACTTTTATTCACCTCCTTCATGCATATGTTTGTTGCCTTAATTATGCCCTCCCTTATTTTTCCCCAGTGTGCCTCTAGCCCTCCATGGCAGTCCTCCCATGAGGCAGTCACCCACTGCTTTAAAATCTGCCCTCTTAAAGTCCAGGACTCTCATCCTTGTGTGGTTTGTCTCTGTTTCTGTTCTAATGTTAAATAACACTGTACGGTATCACTGGTACCTACGGGACTGCCCACCATGACATCTGTCATGTTGTCCCAGATTGTGAGCACCAGGTCCAGCACTGCCCCATCCCTAGTGGGTTCCTTTATTAGCTCCCTAAGAAAAGCCCCTTGTAGGGGGTCAAGGAGGGCCCTGCTCCTTGCCAAAGCTGTGGCTGGAAGGCTCCGATCTACATCTGGCAGACTGAAGTTCCCAACTTCTTGTTTGTTGTTTAAAATTTATTTTTATACAGGATACAGATTGGTTAGAGTGTAACCCCCATTTGCAACAGTGTCCTGTGACTTAATTTTAATATAAACAGACAAAAAGTTACATGACATTAACTAACTACAATTAAATACAGCATGCTTTACAATACAGATTTTAAAATTATTTGTAACATTTACAGGTAGATGTTAAATACTTTTTCAAAGCAGTCTTAAAAATTGAAAGACCTTCCAAAGAGCTTAATTCCTGAGGTAGTTCATTCCAGTGGGTTGCTAAACAATTTTGTAATGTAGAATCCCCTAATCTATAATGTGATCTTGCCAAAGGTATTTTAAATTTTCTTAATTGAATTATTCTTTTACTGGGAGGGTGATCAGTAATATAATCAGCTAGTGGATGGATTCCTTTTTGCATAAATCAATTTGTGACACCAAATTAGCCAAAGGTAAGTTCTTTTTGTGTCTGGGTATAACCAATTCAAATCACTATAAACATCACAATGGTGAGAACCATATTTTCTTTTTGTTATAAACTTACCTAATCTATAATAGGTTTGATTTACTTTATTTAATGATTTCTTAGTTGATTTCATGTAGAGCAGTGCACCATATTCTAATATTGGAATAAAAAGTTGTCCCACCGCTTTTTTCCTTACTTCTATCTCTGCTCAAGGCCCCCAGCCTCTGATTTACTCTCTTGACTTGTTGGTTAACATGGTCAATATAAGTCAACCTTTGGTCAACCAGGACTCCTAAATATTTTTAATTTTTCACATTTTTTATGGGAGTTCCATCCATTAGCCTAAGACATTCAAGATTCTTTACAGGGGTTCCAACAGAAAACAGCATACATTGAGTTTTTTTGCTGTTCAATATAAGACCTGCAGCACTAAACAATTTTTCCATATTCACAAGGTCATTCTGGAGTTTATGTTCTAATAAAGTGTGACTATCCACTGATGCCAGTAAAACAGTGTGATCAGCATATAGTCTAACTTCGCTGCATTTTATGACTGTTGGTGGACCATTGACATAGATATTAAATGTCAGAGGGTCCAAAATTGAACCTTGTGCGACTCTTCTATTTACCTCTATCAGTTCTGAGTCAATAGACCCACTTGAGACACATTGTTTTCTGTTCAAAAGATATGATTTAAACCAATACAATGTATGTTCCTGTATTCCCATGTCATATAGTCTCTCCAACATGACCTGATGTTCCACCAAATCAAACACCTTACTCAGGTCCACAAACACTACCCCAGTCCTCATGTCTTGGTTCAGAGAAGTCGATGCCAGGGCATGGAAATCAATTAGGGTGGTGTCCGGGGACCGGCTCTCTCTAAACCCATGTTGGTATTGTGTGAGAGATTTATTCTTCTCTAATAGTGGTAGAGCTGACTATGAACTTGTTTTTCAAATATTTTTGACCACCAGCAGTGTTTTCCCAATACCTGGCACCCTGATGATGAATTCCTCAAGTGCCTTATCCAACTCCAGTCCTCTCCTTGTGCGGAAGGTTTGTATGCCACCCCAGTATGGATAGCAGGACAAGTACCTGTCTCCAGGATGACCTACAGCATCTCCAACCCTTTTTTTACCTCCAGACAGCCCTGTACTTCCATGACCCCGATTCCCTCCCTCACATACAGTACAACCCCTCTTCCCCTACCTGATTCTCCTGAAAAGAGAGTAGCTAGGTATGGTCATGTCACAGTTATAGTTCTTAGTGCAGCACGACTCTTATTGCCACCAAATCCAGGCTAGTCTCTGCCATGATGGCATCCGGGTTTGGAATCTTATTCCCTAGGTTCCTTTCATTGGTGCACATGGCTCTCTATACCTTATTCCCTCCCTGCCTGCTTCCCCCTTGCTTGTGATGTTCCCTGAAGCTCCCCTTCACGCCCCTCTTCCCTTGTTATCTTCTCCATTACCTGTCTCCTTTTGCCTTTTCTTCTTGCTTTCCTGATTTATACCCCCTTGTCCTCTGCTTTGTCTCACTCCTGTTTTCCTGCACCTCTGCCCTGAAGGAGTTTTTACTCCCCATGGCTCTCCCTCCCTGCTGCTTCATCATCTGGAGGGACAATTGTTGCCTGCCTTGGTTTTACAGTCTCACTCCTAGCTAATTTAAATACGTATCCAAGTAGCATTTAAACCTCACACTAAGGAATGTGATTTCCCCTCCTCCTGGAAGGATGCAGGCCATCAAGATGCAGGCTCAGGGCAAGCCATGAATTTACTCACAATTCCCAGACCAAGGGATCTCCCTCAATTCAGTCAGGCGATGGTCTAGTTTGCAGTGAGTCCCTCTCTGGCTGGTTGCACTCTTTTTCCTCCATCTCATAGCATTCATAAGATAGATACAAGTCCATAGCACTAGCCAAAGGGGACTCACCATTTTCAATGGATTTGTGTATTACTCATATGTCTGTCCAGTCTTACTTTGAAGGTGTCCATAGTATCCCTGTTTACAATATCCTCCTCAGGAAGGCTGTTCCAGTGGGTCACCACTCTTTGATTTTTCCAGGCACCTCTTTAATTAGTTTTGTACAGTTCCCCTCTAAGTTGGTATTTGTGAGTTCTTGTATTTCTGTCAGTTGTCTTGTTTTCCAACCCTATACATATAGCTGTTCGTAAGTGCCCTGTAAACTTAGCACAAGTCTTCTCTGAGATGTCTATGCTCCAAAGAGAATAAATTGAGTCTTTCTAATCTCTACTTGTATGACAGTGGATTTAATGTTTTAATTATTTTTGTTGCTCTGTGATAGCCTTTGGTATCAGCTGGTACACCGGCCGTTTCTGCAGTCCATGCCAGGCTCGTCCTGACTTCAGCAATCTGCTAACAATTCTCTTGCGCACAGGGCAGCTCTACCTGTTAAAACTGACTTTATCGACCCTGCAGTATACACCATGTCCTGGCATATAGTCACGAGTGTGTGACAATAACCAACACCAGGCTGTGGTGCTTGTTAGGTGGCTTCCCAGATGAACTGTGGTTTCGGTCATGGTCCCTGGCTGCAGCACAGCAGAAGTTTCCATCAGGTTTTCTGTAACCTTTAGAGTCAATTTTGTACAGCGCTTAGCACACGATTACATCCTTTTTCTGTAGCAGCAGGAGTTTTGCTTTTCACTCTGATCCCTTCTCCAGCAGATGCAGTCTGTCTTTGCAGTACAGTGGCACAAGCTGTCTCCTGCAACAGCATTCAGCTACCAGTCTGTAGCTGATTTTTTTGTTGATTTATTAAAAATTGCAACCACAAAATTTGGTTAAAGTTAATACAGGGTAATAAGCATTCAACATGTATCCGAAAAAAAAAAGGCACCTATACATGCAAAACAGTTTGCATTAACATACAAGAAATCACAGGGATCTGACACAGACCTCACAGCTACAAACTTCCAGCAGAGTGCCGTAGTTCTGGAACAGCCCCACTGTTTACTGGAGGAAAGGAAATGTTGGTATTTCTCTGAAACTTGACCTTATTGCTAATGCCCTTCTAAGGCAACCCTTGCTACAGTGCTTTTCCACTGAGAATCTTGTCTTTTAAATTGCTTTCTTTGTTTAGGCTCACCATGACACAAACAAACGAGATCGCATGGCTGGTATTCCCAACCCTCTGCACTGAGATACAGATGTAGCACACTGATGAGTCCTAACAAACTGAAGAAACACCTGTCTGTATCTGCTGCTTTCAGCCTTAGCTGCAGATTGTCGGTGCAGACTTTTGGCACCACTCAACCCTGCTTTAAGCTTAACCAGCCTTAGTTCTTTCATAGTGATTTGCATATTCTTCCTGTGATGCTTTACATTAGTGAGGTATGTGTAAATTGGTATTTCTTAGAAACTTGGCTTGATTGCTAATGCCCTTCCAGTGTAACCCTTTCTTGAGTGTTTTTGAACTGAGGTCTTTTTTAAATTGCTTTTGTTATTTTGGGCTCACCTTGACCCCAATAGTTGGAATTGTGCGGGTGTCTCCCCTCCCCCCCGACGGATACAGATGAAGCACACTGGTGAGTCCTAACAAGGGTGAAACACATATCTGTGTCTAGTGTTTTTATCCTTTTCAGAGTGTTTGTGAGGCCTTTTAGCACCATTGATTCTTGCTAAAAGCCAAGCCAGCCTTAGTTCTTCCATGGTTTTCATTCATAGTTCTCCCCTTCCCCTTCCCCTTCCCCTGGGTCACACCTGGAAATGAGCCTTGGTTCAGTGTGCCTCTCCCAGTTACCTGTTTTAAATAAATAAAAATACATCAGTGGGGGCTAACATACTTGCCATGTTGCGTTGCATTTCTGGGTATATGATATTACAAAGACACAGCTCTGACACAGAGCAGATCCTTTATGGAGTTGCAGTCCTCAATAATGAAGTTTGGTCCCCAAATCAGTTGAGTGTTGCTGTGCAACTCCCACTGAAAGCTTTGGTAATGAGGACTCCTCTTAAGACAGCACTGTGCTGGCAGTACAGAACTAGGCAACAAGCCTGTCCCCAGCTGTAGAGTTCCAGCAGAGCAGTTATGACAATAATGCCTGCAGAGGCAAAAGATTGAGAGGTTTGAGAAGACAGTCCATGGTGCATTCACAACAGGCTGGTAGTTGCAATGGTGAAGTGTTTTAAGTCAGTTGTCTGCCAATGGCTCTAAGACAGTAAATTACAATAACAGACATTTTCCTGTGAGTTATTAGAGGAAAAACAATACAAATGGTGAATAAATTCAAAGCTGATAGGAGCCAAATGCAAATGTAGCTTCTCCCTCAGCTGAAATGCAATAACTATCTTCTGTCATTATAAATCATGATGTAGTTCTTAGTCAATCAGGATTGTTCAGTTCAAAACAGTCCAGGTACTCTTATACCCAGAAGAGGTTAGAATACACATTGAGCCTGCTTTTGTGGTGTCTTCAAAACCTTGTACTTCATGTTTCAGAACTTAGAATCTGTTGTTCTTAACATTTCAGAGCATGAAGAACAAGGTTACTCTCTAAACCAATTACAGAAGCGATCATAAATTCCATTATGAAAGCACAAGCTGAGCTGTCATGGGCAACAGACAGCACTGGGCGCCGATTTAAAATCGGCAGTTTTTACCTCAGTAAACCATATTTCCCTGTTGAGAAACAGGCTTCAATTGCATTATAAAAATAACATAACCCCCCCCTTAGCTGAGAACTCACTGGATTCTCCGTGCCTCATTAGTTCAGTGACATCAGGAAGGCACTTGAGCTTTGCTCTCGTGCTCCGATGTCACCAAACTAACTCGGTGTTGAGGATCTGCTCATTCTCAACAAAGGTGGGTTCATTATTGTATATGTCTCATGCACATAGTTCTAACAGTCTGAAGTTCTCAGTTCAGTTGGCATAATCCAGTTCTTGTGTATCTTATGGCTGTAAAAGTTTCTTCTCAAGCCCTTTTTGTCCCAGAGCCGTACCTCATCTTGCTCTCCTGTATAAAATATAAGAATCTAAATTTTTTTAAAAAACAAATTCTTTAACATGATTTTTAATATGTTTATTTGTACAGTTCCTGTGCCTGTTAATGGTATTGGTATTGGAGTTTCTTCTCAATTCCTTTGTAGCAGACCAGCTCCGCTTCACTATACAGTTCTCTTACCCAAAGAACTCGAGAATGCACTCATAACCATAAGAGACACAGTAATTGTACAAATAAACATACAATGAAACACTGGGAGAAATGGGATTCCATGGTAATGTGTCAGATTTGTTTACATGTCAACCTCCTTAGCTGGATGACATAAGTACCACACGGTTATGACTAATTCTAGTGACAACATGGATTGAAACAGAGATCACTTTCTGAGAACAGATTTTAATGTCACCAAATGTTACTGGCAACTTTTACTTCCTACAACTTTTTTTTTTTAGACTTTATTTATTCACCGGATTCGAGGAACTCTCTCCAGCTACCTCCCAGTGCACACGACTCTACCTCCTTGTCTGAAGCTCACTCAACCAGGCCGACCCAGCCCAGCAGATCCCCTGGTTCTGAGCCCCCCGGGGTTGGACCGCCTACACCCTGGTGTTCTATCTATAGACAAGTACGCTGTGCTGGAGTTAGAGGGCAGCTCTGGAGGGAGAGGGAGAGAGAGCCTGACGGTGGGAGTGAGGTCGGGACACAGGAGGCACCTTTGCATATCCCTGGGCCGGGGATTTTCTTATGTGGTTTCCTCCAAGAATGCAGTCGTACACCGACGCCAGTACTGCTACTGTAGACTGTCAGCTTCCTTTCTTGTATTTTGCTCCTGCACTAGTAGTACCCCAGGTCTCCACTGGGGTCTCTACTGCACCGTCGAAGCATTGGATCCCTCCCACAGGGAGAGGAGAGCAGTTCTCAGGATGCTCAATCATCTCCCTCCCCTGCCGATCCCTGGTGCCGAGGCTCATTCCTGAACCCGGGTCGCCGGCGTGGAGTGAGGTGTGGAATCCAGCGCCTCAACCCTCAGTGCCACCAGGCCGGCCTACTTCCTACAACTTAAGTTAAAAATTTCTTCTATCCCTTTATTTAATGTGGGGACTAGGGACTCAGTATACAGTCACAAGAGGGTGTTGCTATTGGTACCCGCCTAATTCTGGATGCAGACTTCTGCAACACCCCATGCCTCTAGAACTACTACAGGCAGACAGTGGGGGGTACAGCAGTTCTGTGACTTGGAAAGGACTGTTGTCAGAGAATGAATCTGGCAGGGGACATCTGCACTGGGCACCATTCATGAGGTAAATGGGTTAGGCAGAAGGGTTCCACTGCATGCCAGGGAGTACTGGAACATTGGGTAGCCGGTGCAGGGTCACTGGACTCTCAGGAAATGGACTGAGAAAATAGAAAATGTCTGTTGACCAGCAGCTCAAAAGTGGATGTTAAGGTATGGGGGAGCAGAGAAGCTTTGGTCAGCACTGCTGTTGCCACAATCTTACAGCATGATATAGTACCATTTGACTGGTGCTATATATATAACATTGCAGTGCTGTGGAACTGTTACACCAGCGCACAAACCCCATTTACACCCACCACCATCTGGCTGACACAGTTATAGTGTGACTCAGTTACATGGGGTTCTTCCTCCCGATGGCTAAAAATAGTTGTTTACCACCCCAAAGGATTTTGGTGCAAAAGTGTAGCTGTTTGCCCCCACCCCTGCATTTGGACCTTTAATTTAGGGTAAAAAACTAACATACAAAACAAAAACAAAAAAAAGTGTGTGTTTGGGTTAACTGAACTGAATGGGTAACTGAAAAGTCATCTAGGTGTAAATCTCAGGTGACTGAAAGGACTTAACTGCTGTGAGGTTTAAATTACTTGTAGAAAGATCTGGTAAGTAGGGGGAGTGGCTTAGCTAGAAGGAAGCTACATTTAAAGACTGCCTTAGAAAGATTCTGCTAATAAGCTTGGCAGAAGACACCAAGAGAAAGGACTGCTGTGTAACTGAACTCTCTGCTGGGACTATATTGCCGTCCTCCCCCATAAAGCTAGTTCTATTTTCTAGGCACAGGATTTGACTGACAGCAGGAACTTCCTGTTTAGGGGCAGGAAGTGAGTGATCACAGAACCACCAAGGACCCACCATCCTAGAAGGGCAAGAGTAGCTCTCCGGCCCCTCTAGCTGCTGGAGGTCTGCCTCTGAACAAGTAAGTGGTCTACTGAGAAATATAGGATATTCTTGTCTCAGAACAGGACAATCAGGAGCTTAAAGGGCACACAGGCAGAAAGTAAGGAGAGAGAGAGAAAAACAGACGAAAGAGTAAGGATTGCAAACAGTTAAGGGTCAGAAATAAGACATGATTGGAGTGGTGCAGTGCAGTGGCTGTGGAGCAGCAGTCTTCCGGAGATGTTCTGGAGGATGCGGTGTTGTCCCATCTGCAGGCACCTCTTGGGCTGAGGGAGGAGGTTGCTAATCTCCAGGCTGAGTTGGCCAGGATTTATGGGACCTCCTCTTCCATCCAGGGACCACCAATGCCACTGCCGTTGCCTCAGAGGTTGCCAAGAAAGAGGAGCGGTTGAACCACAGTGGGCTCAGGGAGGGTGAGGGTGGTGGAACAGAGGCACATCTCTCCAGTTGTACCTCTCCACAATTCCTATGCCATTCTGGCAAAGTGTGGTTCCTCTATGGAGGCACCTACAGTGGAGACAAAGGAGGATGCTGGGAACCTCCACAAAGGAGACCCACAGGAGGGTGGCAGGGGACCCTGCAGGGGAAGGAAACAACTCCTGGTGGGGGACTCCATTGTTCGGAAGGTAGAACTGGGCAAGGAAGGGGAGAGCGAGGTAAGGTGCCTGCCTGGCGCCATGGCTTGGAGGGACAGGGAGCGAATCCTCAGGATTGCCAGAGCAGCTGCACAGGGGAGGGAGCTGGATGTCATTGTCCACCTAGGGACAAATGACCTGGCTAAGAAAGGGATTAGAGAAGTGCAGGAAGAGTTTGTGGAATTGGGGAGGGCCTTAGTCAAGTAGCACGCACGGTAACCTTCGGAGGAGCTACCCATCTATGGCAGAGAGGCTAGGATGTTCCGACCGTGATTCAATCAGTGGTTGAAAACTGGTGTGGAGCTCAGGGATTTGGCTTCATTGGGGACTGGGGTCCACCTGGAGTGATGCAAGCCTATACTGGCATGATGGGCTGCATCTGTCGGGAGGAACCAGGATCCTAGGTGATGGTTTAAATGCTTCATTGGCAAGCTTTTAAACTAGCCAAGGGGAGGCACTGGAAAGGAGCAGGAAAATCCTAGCCCCCAAACAATCACGGTAGTAAGTGTGCAAACACCAACATGGAGGTGTCGATAGGAGAAGGGCAGGGTAAATGGAGAAAGTGACAAAGGCAAGAAGGACAGGGATGGGGCAAAAGGGGTAAGGCCATCAGGAAATGGAGGGTAATGAGTACCAATGCCCGTAGTCTGGGCAACAAGCTCCCTGAGCTGGTGGCCTTAATGGAAGAGGATGCCTGGATATCGTAGCAGTCACAGAAACATGGTACACAGAGAACCATGACTGGGATGTTAACATACCAGGGTACATAACCTACAGGAGACAGGCAGGGAAGAGGGGAGGAGTAGCTCTCTATGTAAAGGAAGGGATAAAAGCAACTGAACAAAAGAGTAAACAGGGAGGAGAGGAGGCACTGTGGGTCACCTTGGAGACTGGAAAGGGCACCACAATCCACACAGGGGTTGTGTACAGACCCCCATGTCAGGGGGAAGGAATGGACAAAGATATGATGGAAGGCATTCTTAGAATGGCAGAGAAAGGGGAGATACTGTTGATGGGAGACCTGAATATGCCAGATGTTAACTGGAGCACATTTGCTGCAGCCACATCCAAGAGCAGGGCCACTCTTGATGCCCTACAGGTGGCAGGCATCAGACAGCTAGTTTCGGAACCCACTCGTGAGGGAGCAATCTTAGACCTCGTACTCTCAAACGGGGGCAGTGAGAGGATCTCAGATCTAGAAGTAGGTTGCCATCTGGGGACAAGTGACCATCAAACAGTGTGGTTCATGTTAAACTCAGCTACAGAGTCAAGCCATACAAAAGTGAGGGTACTGGACTTTGGGAGGGCTGACTTTGGCAAAATAGGAGAGTGCCTCAGAAAAGCACTAGCAAACAGGCTAGAAGGAGGTGTGGAGCAACAATGAGGAATTATCAAAACTGCCATCACAGAGCGCAACAAGCCTTTGTGTGAAGCAAATAAACAAATCAAAACGAAGAAAAAGCCACTATGGTTCTCAAGAGAGGTGGCTGTGAAAGTCAGGAAGAAAAGATAGCATTCCGGAGTATAAGAAACACAGAAGGAGCAGGACAGAGAGCTGTACCAGTTAAGGCAGAAAGAAGCAGGAGGGAAGTCAGAATAGCAAGGCCCAAACTGAGGAAAAGATAGCCAACTCAGTTAAGAAGGGGATAAAACCTTTTATAGGTACATCAGCGGCTAGAAAGACAAAGGAGGGATAGTGAGGCTGAATAGAATGAGCGGTTGGGTGGGCAGAGGGGACAGTGAAAAAGCAGGAATACTGAACGAATATTTCTGCTCAGTATTCTACAAAAGAGGAGGGGAAGTTTCAATCCAATTAACAGAAGCACTCTTTGATAGGGGTCGATCCGAGTCCTTTCACTGAAGAAGGGTTCTGCAAGAACTCCTAAAACTGAAGGTGGACAAAGCAATGGGTCCTGATGGAATTCACCCAGAATTCTAAAAATTAAGGAAGGAACTAGTGAAACCACTGGCTACTCTTTTTAATAAATCATGGGAGGATGGTGTGGTACCGAGGACTGGAGGAAAGCGGATGGATTCCCCTTCACAAAAGTGGGACCAAGACAGAGGCAGGAAACTACAGACCTGTCAGTCTGACCTCTGTGGTAGAAAGTGATGGAGTCACTTCTGAAGGAAAGAATAGTTGAGTAGCTAGAGGTCAGTGGAGCACAGGATCTAGGCAGCATGGGTTCACAGTGGGAAGGTCATGTCAGGCGAATCTAATAGATTTCTTTGACTGGGTGACCAAAGTAGTAGACCAGGGAGGGGCTGTGGACATGGCCTACCTAGACTTTAGCAAGGCATTTGACACAGTCCCACACAAAAGATTGATAGTCAAATTAACCAGCCTGGGAGTGGGTCCCAGGGTGGTAGCCTGGGTAAAACATTGGCTGGACAACAGGACACAGA
Organism: Neoceratodus forsteri; assembly: GCA_016271365.2. Taxonomy (NCBI): domain Eukaryota; kingdom Metazoa; phylum Chordata; order Ceratodontiformes; family Ceratodontidae; genus Neoceratodus; species Neoceratodus forsteri. The sequence continues at coordinate 795,557,357 of CM057459.1, read as the reverse complement.
AGGTAATTGTAAATGGAGTCCACTCTGAAGAAAGGGCGGTTACTAATGGGGTACCGCAGGGTTCAGTATTGGGTCCAGTCCTTTTTAATGTCTTCATCAGTGACATTGCAGAGGGACTGGAAGGAAAAGTATGCCTTTTTGCAGATGACACAAAGATCTGCAACAGGGTTGATACACAAGGAGGCGTGGAAAGGATGAAAAGGGACTTAGCAAGGTTGGAGGAATGGTCAGACGTATGGCAGCTAGGATTCAATGCAAAAAGTGCAAAATAATGCACCTGGAAACAAGACCAGGGAAGAATACACAATGGGTGGGGAGCTAGTAACAACAACAAAACAGGAAAGGGACCTGGGGTAATCATATCAGATGACCTTGAGGTTAGAAGCAATGTGAGAAGGCAGTAGGGAGGCCGGGGTATACTGGGATGTATAGGAGAGGCATCAGCAGCAGAAAACAGGAAGTTGTTATCCTCTGTACAGACAGTTGGTGAGACCCATCTGGAATACTGTGTCCAGTTCTGGAGACCCCATCTCCGCAAGGACATAGACAGGATAGAGGCAGTCCAGAGGAGGGCAACTAAAATGGTGCAGGGTCTGCAAGAGAAGCCGTATGAGGAGAGACTAAAGGAGCTTAATATGTACCCTTGAGGAAAGAAGGAGAGGAGGATGATAGAAACTTTCAAGTACCTCAAAGGGAATCAACAAAGTCCAAGAGGGTAGCATCTTTCAGAAAAAGAGACTTGCAAGAACAAGGGGACACAGTTTAAATATAGAAGGAGGGTGGTTCAGGGGCAATGTGAGGAAGTATTATTTCACAGAGAGGGTAGTGGATGCATGGAACAGCCTTCCTGAGGAAGTTGTGGGGTCTAAAACTGTGGGAGAATTCAAGAATGCATGGGACAGACATAAGGTAATTCTTGTGGGGGGCAGGAAGATAAAGGCTGTTGGTTAACTAGGATCTGCGGCCTATCCTGTAGATAGGGAAATGGGCAGACGAGATGGGCCTAGCGGTCCTTATCTGCTGTCAAAGTCTATGTTTCTATGTTTACCCCCCACCCTGCCTACTTTCTGCCAATATCCTATGTGACTGTAAATGGGCTACAAGTTCTGTATCCTTCAGTAAAGATGTATCCAGTCTCCATTTACTCATTTGCACTTTTTTTTTATTTCGAAATTTAAAGTCAATAAATAGGGGCATCACCTGAAATTTCAAAAGCTCCTATATGCAAACCTGCAGCTCTATGGAAAGTTGCTTTTGTCAATAAGGAATAATTTATATTAGTGAGGGAGCCTTTGTCAAGAAGGATTAATTTACACTAGTGTGAGAATTCTCTGTGGATTTAAGTGGAAAGTACTGTATAATCCCTATCCTTCACAAATTGGGCTCCCAATACACAATTTAGGACCAGATTTCTAATGGATCTTTTATTGCAGTTCTGTTGTGCCATGTTATTCAGGTTCAAATACAGAATGTAGTTTTTCAATATCTTTTATTAGACCAACCAAAAGGTTAGTCCTGAAAGTTGGTATAAAAAATATTTTGGTTAGTATATTTAAAGATGTTATTGGAAAAACTGCTTAATAATTTTGTTTCAAAGTATCAATATATCTGTTAGAGAATTCCATATTTCTAGTAAGAGTTATCTAGATTAACCACACAGTTTAATGACTTCCATCTTCTAGTGTGTTGATAAAAATGCAACATACAAAAAGCATGCACTTAGGTTTTGAAGCTCTGAAAGAACAGGTTACTTACCTCTAACAGTAGTTCTAGGAGTGGTATGTGTTGTTCATCACCACTGTTTGACATTGTCCCCTTCCACTTTAAATCTGCCAGAAGTCTTCAATCTGGTTCCTCCCACCCACCCAGGTGGTATATACCTCGGCTCCACCCCATGACGCCAGATCTTAGCCTGCTGGAAGCAAGGCTGTGTGCATCCGCAGCCAGGGATGTCGGGTGGGTCCGTGTGGATGAACAACATATACCACTCCTAGAACTACTGTTACAGGTAAGTAACCTGTTCTTCTAGGAGCGTGTGATATGTTGTTCATCCACACTGTTTGGCAGACTTCAAGCAGTTCTCCGGGAGGAGGGAGGCAAGGCACACACCTCCTACTTAGGGAACAGAGATTGGAGAACTGAAGCCTCAAAACCAGCATCCTCACATGACTCAAGGTCGATGTGGTAGTGGGTAACAAAGGTGTTTGCTGACTTCCAGGTAGCAGCCAGGCAGATCTCCTGGATAGGGATGTCCCTGGAAGCAGCCACCGATGCAGCAGTATGACAGGTAGAATGAGCTCTTATCCCTCTGGGAGGCTCCTTGCCAGCCAACTCATAGCACAGATCTATGCATGATGTCATCCATCTTGCTATGGTCCATTTGTCTGCAGATCTGCCAGAAGCGGCTTCAGTGTAGGTGACAAACAGCTGGTGAACCTCTCCCCAAATTCCTGCCATCCTCGCCTTAAAATAGGAGAGAGCATGTCTCAGGTCCAAGGTATGGAGCCTGTATTCGGTGTCTGAGGTGTAATTAGAGTAGTATACTGGCAGAGTCAACACCTGGTTAAGGTGAAACTCTGATAACACCTTCGGAGGAATTTCAGGTGAGTGCGCAGGACAAATTTGTCCCTGTGGAAGACCAGATAAGAGGAATCCACCAAAAACACCTGGAGCTCCCCTGTCCTTCTGGCTGATGAGATAGCCACCAGGAAGGCCGTCTTCCACGACAAGTGTAACAGCTCACACTTGTGCATTGGTTCAAATGGTTTGCCCATGAGCTTTGCCGGTACCAGCAGTAGATCCCAAGGAGGTGGAGGTTCATGCACCAGAGGGGATAATTGATCCAGGCCTTTGAAAAAGCACCCGACCACTGCCTCCTGTGCCAACGTCAGCTGACTGGCCCATGCCAGGTAAGCAGAGAGGGCTGCCAGGTGCGCCCTAAGGGTCGATGACCGAAGACCCCCTTCGGAGAGAGACCAAAGGTAGTCGACAATGTTCACCACAGAATAGGATAAGGGGTCCAGACCCTGACACTGACACCAAATGGAAAACCTTTTCCATTTGAAGGTGTAACATTTCCTTGTCGATTCCTTTCGAGATGCCTCCACCACGGTGTAGACATCTTTGGAAAGACCCAAAGCCTGGAACTCTAGCCACTCAGGTACCAGGCTGTGAGGTGCAGGGATTGAAGGTCCAGATGGAAGACCTTCCCCTTGTTCAGTGATATCAGGTCCAGGCAGGTACAAAGCTGCTCCGGGGGCCTGCAGCGGAGGCTGAGGAGATCTGGATACCAGAACTGACACGGCAAGTCTGGGGCTACCAGAATCACCTTCGCCTTGTCCCTCCTCACCTTGAGTAACACCTTGTGGATAAAGGGAAATGGAGGGAAGGCGTAGAGGAGGCCTGGGGTCCACGACCTTGAGAAGGCATCCCCCTGCAGTGAACCCTGCTGAGGGGGGCAGGCATGATACAGCCTCAGCTTGGCGTTGTCCCTGGAGGCAAACAGGTCCACCACTGGTTTTTCCCAATGGGGGAACAGGCTGTAAGCTACCTCTGGATGAAGAGATCACTCATGGGATGTCTGGCCTATGCGGCTGAGAGAATCCACCAGCTGGTTCGAGGCTCCTGCCACAAGGACGGCTAGGCGATCTGCCTCCAACTGGCTTACGAGGGTCCAGATGCAGAGCGTCTCCTTGCACAGCAGACGGTAGTGTGTGCCGCCCTGTTTGTTGAGGTAGTACATGTTCGTGGTATTGTCCGTCTGGACTTGAACCACTTAACCCTGGAGCTGAGGAGCGAAAGCTGACAGTGCCAGTCTGACTGCCCTTAACTCCAACATGTTGATGTGGCATTGGGACTCCTCGGGGGTCCAGAACCCATGGCCCTGTTGTCCCCCATGTGGGCTCCCCAGCCCATGAGAGAGGCATCAGTCGTAAGGACAACCGTCGGCTCGGGGCGGACAAATGGGATCCCTTCCTGCAACCGGTCTGGAGTGGTCCACCATTGGAGAGCGCCCCACATCTTCTGGGTTACAGTGATCAGCTGGTCAAAATGACCATAGCGCTGAGTCCACTGGGTGGCCAGCTCCCATTGGAGGGGGAGCATGTGCAACCGGGCCCAATGGACCAATGAGGTGCACGCCGCCATGTAACCCAGAAGGCACAGAACGTCCCAGGCAGGGCGCAAGTGCCCAACCAGAAAAGATTGGTCAAAGGAGGAAAGAACCTCTGTGCTGTCCACCGGGAGCTGAACTCTGGCTTAACAAGAGTCGAGCTCTGCTCCGATGAAGCCCATCATCTGGGAAGGCACAAGTTACGACTTGGCCTCGTTGATCAGGAGGCTGAGTTGGGAGCAGGTCTGGCGGGCCAGATCCCTGGACCTCTCTACCTCCTGTTGGGTGGGACCGTCCAGAAGCCAATCGTCGAGATAAGGGTAGATTCTGACTCCTCGAAGCAGAAGATGGGCCGCCACCACTGCCATGCATTTGGTGAAGACCCATGGGGCCAATGACAGGCCGAACGGCATGGCTCGGAACTCGTAGAGGGTCCCCTCAACCCTGAAGCAGAGGAACTGCTGATTGGGATGGATTGGAATGTGAAAGAACACGTCCTACAGATCTAGTGAACAGAACCACATATTTCGCTCCAGGGATGGTATGATCTGGGACAGAGGGACCATCTGAAAGGTGTGAGACCAGAGAAACTGATTCAGGTCATGGAGATCTAGAATGGGGCACAACCCCCCCCATCCACTTGGGCACCAGGAAGTACCTGGAGACAAAGCCTGGATCTGCTGGAGAATCTGGCACAGAAGCTACTGCTGCCTTGTGGAGGAGCTGAGCTATGTCGTCTCGAAGAGCTGAGTGGGTGCATGCGGAAATCCGTTCCTCCCATGGGTCACGGACTCGGCTGGGAGGGTACTGCTCGAACTCTAGAGGAAGTCCCTGACTGACCACTTCAAGAACCCACCTGTCCAAAGTGATAGCATACCAGGCAGAAAGGAAATGGTGGAGTCGCCCCACCCCCACAGGAGGGCCCAGGGCTGGTGTGATGGAGATAGGGGTGACAGCCCCATCCCATTACTGGGCAGGCTTAGAGGAGGAGGAGGCTCCAGAACCTGAGCCTCAGCCTCCTTTGCGGGCCTGCTGGGGTCCAGGGTTGGGCCGAGTGCGCCAAGCTTGAGCCTGCTGCTGATGCTGCTGACCTCCCTGATAGGAGGGCTGCTGGACCGCAGGGGAAGAGTGCTGAAAGGGCTTCTTCTTCTTCTGCTGGTTCTTGCCTGAAGAACCCTTGGCAGAAGTAGCGTCCAAGGTGGCACTGGACTGCTCTATACGCTGTAGGTGACTGGCCACTCCAGGACTGAACAAGTCGGTCCCCAGGAAAGGCACATCAGCAAGCTTATGCTGAATATCCACCAGAAAGGAGGAAAGCCTCAGCCAAGCCCTGCAGCGAGAGGCCACTGTGGTGGCCATCGAGTGGGCACAAGAATCCCCGATGTCCAAGAACATCTGGAGCTGCTGTTTTGCGACAGCATGGCCTTGGTCACAGACCTGCTTGACCGTGGTCTGCATGTCCGTGGGGAGATGAGGGAGGACTTCATTTAATGACCCAAGGAGGGCATGAGAGAGTGTGCCATAATGACAGCTGAGCTGGCCTGCTAAAGGCCCAAGGAAGAGGCCGCACAGACCTTTCAGGCAGTGTGGTCCATATTTTTGGACTCTTTGTCCTGAGGTTGGTCAGTGTTGGCCAAACTGCCAGTACACCTGAACACAGAGGTGGTCACCAGGCTCTCGGCCAAAGGGTGCTCTGTGAACCCCGCAAGGGACCCCATGGGTACCGTGTACTTGTGGGCCATGCAGACAGATGGTGCTGGGCATGAGGCAGGGCGCTGCCAGAGTTCAAGGGCCAGGCCAACAATGGATTTGGCCACTAGAAAGGCCTCCATCGGGGTATCACCTTTCTTTAGAATATCTGTGAGAGGGTACTCCGCCTTCTTCTGGATGGATTCCAAGGGCATTCCAACAGAGTCGGAAATGAGATGGAGAATCCTTTGGAAGGAGGAAGGGCCTTCCTCCATCCCTGTGCCAACGGATGACTCATCATCCCCAGGATGAGAGTGCAGCCCGGTGACATCTGAGTCCGAGGAATCGGGATACAGTGTTCTACCACTGAAATCACCTTCGATCTACCGAGGGCAGTCAGGGGTGACAGTAACCGACAGATGTCAGGAAAGCCCGATGTCCAGTCAGTCCTCTTTCGAGGGAGCCCCTCCCGCAGGCTGCTTAGGCGGCGTTTCCACCCGAATGGGTGGGGAGACCGGAATAGGCTGAATCGGGGGACGGGCTGGCCCAACGGGCTGAGGAACTGGAGGCTTCAGTTCCAGAGGAGATGAGAGCCAAGTAACGGCTGGGGTAGGTGGCGGAGCAGACTTCTGCCTGGTCAAAATCAGCTGCTGCCACATAAGGTCCTCATAGCGCCGATGGAGTTTCCACCGGAGCCTCTCCTCGTCTGAGGAGGATAAGGACGACCTGTGGCGTTGCCTGTTCTTAGAGTGCTTATGGCTCTTCCTCGGTCATTCGGCCAAGGGGGTTCTAGACCTTGACAGAGATCGGGGAGGCTGACTCAGTCGATCGGAAGACACTGGAGGAATCGGTGAAACCCGAGGGTCCGGAACCAGGTCCTTGATGCATACACCAGCAGGCTGGGTCTCCTCCTCATCAGGAAATACCAGGACCGGAGTCCATTCTAATGAGTCATCGGCCACAGCCGGCGACAAAGGGTCGAGGATAATTTTGACCTCGTCGGCCACTTCCTCAGTCCCCTGGCCAGATGGAAGATCTGTGAAGCCAGCGGCCAAGGATGCGATCTCAACTGAGGTCGAAACTGCATGTTCCTGGGACTCAGACCTTTCTTGGTCCCAAGAATGTCTTCACTGAGATGAAGATGATGGGTCTTTATCTCTCTTCTGAGAGCGGGAGGAGTGCAAGACCGAGGGCGCCTCACCGAGGGTGGGGAGAGAATGGCACAACTCCTTAAAAGATCCCGTAAAGGTGGAGCCTAAGTTCAGAGGAACAAAGAGGCTTTGATTGGCCAAAGCACGAGCGGCTTCTTCCCCAAACGCCTTCATTCATTCCAGCTGCTCGGCGGAGCCCGCGGCCATGGAAATTGCCCACCTAGCCTCCTTCGACTTCATTGGAGGGTTCCTTTTTTCCAGTCTCCCCAACTTCAGGCATGCCATGCGGTCATCCAGGATGTTGGGATGGAAGGCCAAGCAAAAGCTGCATGAAAAGGTGTCATGGCCAACATCTAGGCAGCAGATGCACGTGAGGTGGGGATCGGTGCGCGACATCTTTTGGCGACAGGGAAACCGGTGAAATCACAGGGAAGATTTTTCCTCCACGATCGATGCTGCAAAGGCGTGATTGCTAACTCAAACGAGTTTGAGCTTCGCTAAAACCAACAATTTGAAAGCCAGGGCCTACGAAATGCGAGCGCACAAGGGAGGCAACCTGTATCTTCCAGCGGAAAGGAAGATCTGGCATCATGGGGCGGAGCCAAGGTATATACCACCCTGGTGGTAATGCTCACAGATAAACATGATATATTGATTGGGCTAAACAACCACTTTGCCATAGCTGGATTGGCCTTTGATTCCTCCCCTGCTAATGCCCTGAGAGACTATCTCTATGGGCAGGGCAAGACACCCTTCCCCACCACAAAGGCTGTGCCATCCTTCTCTTTCAGCCAGGTATCTCTGAAACAAGTCGAAGATATGTTAATCAACCTAGACATTAGAAAAAGTGCTGGTGCTGACTTCATTGACCCATACTTTCTGAAAATCAGCTACCATATACTAGCCGTCCCCATAACCCACATCTTCAACCTGTCCCTTACACAGAGTTCCCTTCCAGATAGCTGGAAAACTGCCCATGTTATCCCATTATTCAAATCAGGGGACCCTGTAGACCTTAATAACTATCGGCCGATCTCTCTGCTTCCTACCCTATCCAAAATGTTGGAAAAGATTGTCAGCCTGCAGATTAGAGAACACCTTGAACTACGTAACCTACTCACCCCTATACAATCTGGCTTCAGACCTCAGCAGCACTATCTCTGCTCTTGCAAAAGTTACCAATGACTGGCTGAATGCATCGGACAATAAACTTTATGTAGGTGCCCTATTCTTGGATCTAAGCAAGGCATTTGACACTGTAGACTATGCCCTCCTGCTGGATATTCTCCGTAACCTTGGTCTGGACTGTACTGCCCTCAAATGGTTCGAATGCTACCTGGTGGGATGATTGCAGCAGGTTAAAGTAGAAGGAGACTTTTCCCCTATGAAAACCCTACATAGAGGTGTACCACAGGGCTCAATACTGGGCCCCCTCCTCTTTGCCATCTATGTAAATAACATCCACACTGGCATCTATCATGCTGACATCCACTTATTCGCAGACGACACTGTATTATACATTTCCGGACCGACCCCAGACAAAACATGGTCAGGCCTCCAAATTGAATTTAACCATCTACAGAACAACTTATTGCATCTTAAGCTCCTGATTAATGCAAAAAAAACAAAAGTTATGTTCTTCTCTCCCTCTCAGAGACCTATCCCTACTAATGTGGCGGGTGGGCAAACCACTATTACTACTCTTCTTAATGAACCCCTGGAACTGGTACATAAATTTAAATACCTAGGGATGTGGACTGACCACAAATTGTCCTTTCTTGACCACACTGAAGAACTTTCCAAAAAACTTACACAGAGGCTCGGCACATTCTTCCATATTAAGCACTTGCTAACCTTAGAAGCGAGAACCAGAATCGTATAATCCACCTTCCTCCCATTACTTGACTATGGGGATATTCTATATGGACAAGGGAACATCACAGCACTAAAAAAGCTTGACATCTTACTGTATATCCCCGGGCTTTAAGATTCATTTCGGGAGCCCCCTACGCTACACACCACTGTTCCTTATATGTCCTGGTCGGCTGGACCTCCCTTGGCATAAGGTGATACAAAAACGCTGCAATCAGGACCTACGATGCTATCATCAAGAAACTGCCCTTGTATATCTCGGACTGCCTCCCTATCTGCACCCCTGGTTCGTATGCACTAAGAAAATCCACCTATATCACTCTTGTTATTCCCAAAGTTAAAACTCGCTTTGGCAAAATTTCCATTTGTTACTTCCTTCCTACCCTATGAAACAAGCTCCAAAAAGTACTACAAATAGCCTCTTCACTTCCCATGGCTACTTTCAAAACCCTACTGTCCAGAACAGCCACAGAAAACTGTAATTGTTCATCTTAAAACCCCTATGCTAACACCCCTTCCTCTTTCCCCTACCTATGTCTACTAGACATGAGTGTTACAGAAAATTATAAGGGTGCTTCACAAAATGTCCACTGGTCAGGATAGCTACAGAAATTTACAAGTGTGCTTCATAAAACCCTTATGTTATCACCTCTCATGTCTTCTCTCTGTCTCTTACTTTCCTTATAAATGATCCAGCATACCTACGTCTTCTGGCCCACACATTTACAATACCTCAGATAGCCATTGCCCTGGACTCTTACTCCTTTCTCTAGATCTGTTTTTTCACCCTTCAGAGTTGACCTCTCCTCCATGCAGACCCTTGACCTACTGGCACTGACCTGGTATCTGTCAGTCAGTTTTAACACTATCAGTATGGGCTGGTATAGCTAGCTATTAGAACTTTTGAGTACTTTGTGAATTGTATTTTTCTCTAAACCAATTTGTGTTAGCTCTACCAATCTAGCCAATAGAATGTCTATCATATTCCTTTTATTTTTGTACTTTGCCTTAACCCATCTGTATATTTCCTAACCATTTTGTATAAACACCCAATTGTATGTTGTAAATGTTTAATATATCTACTCTATGAGGATGTGTATTGAATACTCCAATGTTATTATGTCTCATATGTAATGTTTACCAGGTCCATCTTGTAAATTAGTTCTTCTCAACGATGTTTTGCCTGGCTAAATAAAGATTGATTGATTGATTGATTGGTGGGTGGGAGGAGCCAGCTTGAAGACTTACGGCAGATTTAAAGTGGAAGGGGGCAATGCCAAACAGTGTGGATGAACAACATATCCATGCTCCTAGAAGAAACATTATAACAGAGAAGGAGGAACACTCATACAGGCTTCATTGTAGTTGATATCAAAGAAAAATACATAGAAACATGGAATTTAATGGCAGATAAGGACCGGTTGGCCAACTCAGTCTGCCCATTTCCCTACCTGATGGATACGCTGCAGATTCTAGTTAATCAACAGCTTACTTCCTCCTAACCCCCACTAGAATTGCCTTATGTCTGTTCCATGCATTCTTGAAATCTGCCACTGTTCCTGACTCCACAACCTCCACAGAAAGGCTGTTCCATGCATCCACAACCCTCTCTGTGAAAAAACACTTTCTAACATTACCTCTGAGCCATCCCCCCCCTCTATCTTCAAATTGTGCCCCCTTGTTCTTGCACATCTCTTCTTCTGAAAGATACTACCCTTTTGTACTTTGTTAATTCCCTTGAGATACTTGAAAGTTTCTATCATGTCCCCCCTCTCCCTCCTTTCCTCAAGGGTATACATATTAAGCTGCTTTAGTCTCTCCTCTTATGTCTTCTGGTGCAGACCCTGCACCATTTTGGTTGCCCTCCTCTGAACAGCCTCCACTCTGTCTATGTCTTTGCAGTGATGGGGTCTCCAGAATTGCATGCAGTACTCTAGATGTGGTCTCACCAACTGTCTGTACAGAGGGATAACAACTTCCTGCTTTCTACTGTTGATGCCTCTCCCTATGCATCCCAGAATCCCCCCAGCCCTCCTTACTGCCTTTTCACATTGCTTGCCCACCTTTAGGTCATCTGATATAATTACTCCTAGGTCTTTTTCAATTTTTGTTGTTGCTATTATCTCACCCATCACTGTGTACTCTTCCCCTGGGTTTTTGTTTCCCAGATGCATTATCTTGCATTTCTTTGCATTGCATCTGAGCTGCCATATATTTGACCATTCCTCCAACCTTGCCAAGTCCCTTTTCATCCTTTCCACCCCACACTGTGTATCAACCCTGTTGCAGATCTTTGTGTCATCTGCAAAGAGGCATACTCTTCCTTCCAGATGCTCTCCAATGTCACCTATAAAGACATTAAAGAGGACCGGTCCCAGTACCGAACCCTGCGGTACCCCGCTAGTTACCCTCCTTTCTTCACTATGGACTCTGTTTACTGTTACCCTTTGCACCCTGTTGTCCAGCCAGTTCTTTATCCAGGCTACCACCTTGGGACCCACTCCAAGGCTGGCTAACTTGTACATTAATCTTTGGTGTGAGACTGTGTTAAATGCCTTGCTAAAATCTAGGTGGGCCATAACCACAGCCCCTCCCTTGTCTACTACTTTGGTCACCCAGTCAAAGAAATCTATTAGGTTCATCTGACATGACCTTCCTGCTGTGAAACCAAATCAGACCAGTTTCTTTAACTGTATTAGGTGTTTCCAGAAAAATCACAAATGCGTTAAAAAAAACAACGGCTACCTCAGGCTAGCACCTTTTTGGCCTTGTGTATTTTCCTCAGAGGTGAAGTTTAACTGTGATATGATGGTTAAAGTACTTACTACTGAGGCATTAATAGTGGTAGATGCTCACTGGATACAGAGACTGTCTGTTAAGGTTTGCATTATTATAAAAGTTAGATGGGTCAGAATGAAAACAAGTTTAATAATTTGAAGAAAATTATCTAAATTAAAAAAATATAGTAGACTGAAATGAAGAGCAATGCGTCTGCCATTATAGAGTGAGTGTGTTCTCCATATCAATCAGAAAACTCCGTTCCTCTGCACGTGAAAGACTTATTCTGTGAAGACTGGCCCCCATACAGCTGCCCTGAAAAAAAGGCATGTTTGGGGAAGATTTTTTTTTTTTAATTTTAATATATTATTGTTCAGTCTTGACTAATAATATATTAATACTGCCACTGTGACCACTCTTACATTTGTAAGAGTGGTCTCACTTTCATCCTTAGGGTATCAGAATTGCTCACCCTTGATTTGCAATTCTCATGCCCTAAGAATGCAAGTGAGACCACTCTTACAACCATAAGAGGGGTCTCAGCGGAGGTATTAACATACACTGACAGTACTTCAGTACTGTAACTGGCACATCACAGGTCAGCGCTGCTCTCGGAGGAAGAGACACAATAATGAGAGGTACTGGCATACCCTTTTATGTTGGCAGCTTGACCAGCATCTTGAGGTAGTGGAGATTTGGAGCAGTGCAGTTAGGCGAATGCAGGGCGCATCAGTAGGTGCATCCTTCATTTCCCAATCACCCTGCATGCTGGCACCACACCATGCCTACTAATGTGGTGAGCACATCTAAGGAAAGGTCCTCTGCAATCTGAGCAAAGCTCGTCAGGCGCAGTGGACCCTTCCCCTCGTGCTGACCACATTGTTAACTGTGAGCGGCTGCCAACTGCCAACCGGGGTGCCCATCCCCCTGCCGGCTTACCGTGGCCCCAATTATGTGCTGATGGGGAGCCCCCCGCTGGCATAAAGCACTCCCCATGTGTTATATGCCAAGGGGATGCCCAATCCCTCGGCTCTTGCACCCACACTTTCCTTGTGTGCCGATGGGGTGCCCAATCCACGTCGGATGCAACCCTCCCCAAACAGGTGGCACACTGGGAGTCCATCTCAAGCGTGCCGTCCCTAAGTGAAAAAACTGTCCTGCAATGTTTTTGTTTCTTTTCACCCTGTAACACAAAAGCAGGTCCTCGTGAGTCTCCCTACCCACCACCCGCACCCACCCACTGTGCACCCTGCCTCCTCTCACCCCTACCTCAGGAGTCCGGCGCGAAGATCTTCGGTGGACCGGGAACATGTCTGCACTCTTCAAAGCCGACCACGAACTGAGGAAATGCCGGTAAGCTGTATAATGGAATAAATAGGGTTTTTTCAACCTTAATTCATATCTCAGGCATTTCTTGGAATTTTGGCACCAAATTTTCAACATGAAGTTTTTGGGAACCCTCCTCATGAATTCTTGCACTATCATGGCGTTATTCGGTCCTGAAAGGTGATTTTGCAGTCACTGCGTGGAATCACCTTTCAGGAGTGAGGAATGAAATGACAGTGCCAGTGTTCATGAGGGGGGCTCTCAAAAAGCCTATGTTGCAAATTTGGTGGGAAAAATCCAAAAAATAACTGTTTAACGAGCGTGCATTGCGCAGGTACTACTCGCCCTCATCACTTAGCGAATTTGCAATATTTTCACGCCACATGTTCAGCATTGGCATTTTTCCACACCTTCTTGTGAACCGTACAGCTGTCATTTTTCACATCCTGCCCAAAATGTGTTTTCGCACTTCTGGCACAGAATAGCGTGGTCAATGTGGGAAATCAGTGTTCAGGACTCATTACAAAAATGACAGTTGCACTGTTCATGAGCAGAAGTCCTAAAATTCCTATGCTGAAAATTTGGTGACGATACTCCATAACATGACTGTGTTACGAGCGTGCGTTGCACATTTTGGACGCACGCTCGTAAGTTCGAGAATTTACAATATTTTCACTACAGATTTTCAACATTGCCATTGTTTTGCACCTCCTTATGAACAGTATAACTGTCACTTTTCACAACCTGACCAAAATGTGTTTTCGCAGTTCCGGCGCAGAATAACACGGTCACTGTGGAAAGTCCATGTTCGAGACATATTATCAAAATGACAGTGACACTGTTCATTAGCAGAGGTCCTAGAATGCCTATGTTGAAAATTTGAGGCCGAAAGTCCATAAAATTAGTGTTTTACGAGTGTGCGTTGCGCAGTTTGCACACCAACCCGTGACTTCGTGCATTTGTAATATTTTCATTCCACATGTTCAAAATTGCCATTTTTCCACACCTCCTTATGAACAGTACAGCTGTCATTTTACATATCATGGCTGAAATGTGTTTTTGCACGTCTGGCACAGAATTGCACGGTCGCTGTGCGAAATCAATTTTCGGGGCAGTTTCAAGAAATGACGATGACACTGTTCGTGAGTAGAGGTCCTAAAATGCCTATGCTGAAAATTTGGTGTCGGAAGTCCATAAAATTACTGTGCTGCAAGTGTGTGTTGCGCAGTTTCCACGCAGCCTTGTCGCTTCGTACATTTGCAATATTTTCATGCCAGATTTTCACCACTGGCATTTTTTTTTTTGTTTAGTTGTTTAACCAGGTATAGCACACTAAGCTGAACACTTTTTTACATTTGTGCACACCTTATCAACAGTACAGCTGCCATTTTTCACAGCCTGCCCAAAATGCGTTCCCGCAACTGTGGCGCACAATCCCATGCTCGCTGTGGGAAATCACCTTTTGGGACACATTAACAAAATCACAGTGCCACTGTTCATGAGGGGAGGTCCCAAAATACCTATGTTGAAAATGTGCCTAAAAAACTCCCTCAAATAACTGGGTTGCGGACGTCTGCTGCGCAGTTTGTATGCATGTTCACTGCTTCATCAATATTTCATATTGCCACTCCAGATTTTCAACGTTGCCATTTTTTATGCCTCCTCATGAACAATACAGTTGTCATTCTCCACATCCTGCCCAAAACTGTGTTTTCGTCCCTCTGTCACCAAATGCCACAGCCACTGTGCAAAAACACCTTTCAGCAAACAAAGTGATTGTGCCGCTTTTCATGAGGTGGCCTGACAAGCAGCCCATGTTGAAAATGTAGAGTGAAACTACCACTACATGCCTATGGTGTTAGGGTTTCCAACTGTAGCACCCCACCTGGTACGGGCTGACAGGTGTCAGGGCTGTGACTTGGGATCATCAGATGTAATGCTCACGCCATTCAACCCCCCACGCCCACCCTGCAGCCACAGATAGGCATCGTGGTATGTCTTGCACTGTTGGCCACAAACTTCACCCCACGCTCCTATACTGCACCCACATCAGCATACTTCCTTATGGAATGGGGTAAGTATAATGCCCAAAGACCCCAAAGCACACCCCAACACTTGTCAGTGTCTGCAGGGTAGGGTGAGGTACAATGCCATGAGCATTATAACTGACAACCCAAAGGCACACCCTAATGCCTGTCACTCTCTACAGGGTGGGGGTGGGGTTGGTCTCACTTCAGTACTTCACTGCCATTCCTATTATGCGTCTCTAACTCCACCACTGCCAATGCCAATGCCAGCGCGACAACATTCGGCATTGACAAATGCTTGTTTGTTGTTGTTTTCCCCATGCCTTTCTGATTTTTCTTGAAATACCTACTAAGGTTGAATTAATTGTATTGATATCAACTGCACTAGAGCATAGGGGAGTATCCCTCCTTGTCCACTGTTGTCGCATTTTCAGATTTCAGAGCATGTGATTTATCAGCTACTGAAACAGAGTCACCGAGAGAAAGGGGAGGTGAGGGTGACCTACTCTGAGGGCCCCCCCCAGCGCCACCAAGAAGGTTGCCGTTTCGCCGAGTGGAGGTGCCGTGGGCTACGGTGAGCTCCGGTGGGCCTCCTCGGCTCGAAATCAGCGGGACTAAGAAGCGCGTAGCCCCTGCCCAAGTGCAGGAGAGAAAGCACCAAACAATCTTTTTTATCGCTCTCGCACCGCAGCGTATCTGGAGGGCTGCCTGATCTGTGCTCACCAAGAAGGCAAGGCATAGAGGTGGACTCCGTTTTTTTCTCCTGCTGCATAATCGGACTCCTGTGGTTCCTCCTACCTGCCTTTGTTCCTGGTCTTCCTTTGCGCTGAAACTTGCTGCTCCCATTGGATCCTGCCAGCGGTGACGCTCTCCCTCGGCTCCTTAAGTAGGAGCTCTGCCTAAACACCTGCAGCTACTGAAACAGAGTCGCCGAGAGAAAGGGGAGGTGAGGGTGACCTACTCTGAGGCCCCCAGCGCCGCCAAGAAGGTTGCCGTTTCGCCGAGTGGAGGTGCCGTGGGCTACGGTGAGCTCTGGCGGGCCTCCTCGGCTCGAAATCAGCGGGACTAAGAAGCGCGTGGCCCCTGCCCAAGTGCAGGAGAGAAAGCACACAAACAATCTTTTTTATCGCTCTCGCACCGCAGCGTATCTGGAGGGCTGCCTGATCTGTGCTCACCAAGAAGGCAAGGCATAGAGGTGGACTCCCATTTTTTTTCTCCTGCTGCATAATCGGACTCCTGCGGTTCCTCTTGCCTGCCCTTTGTTCCTGGTCTTCCTTTGCCGCTGAAACTTGCTGCTCCCCATTGGATCCTGCCAGCGGTGATGCTCTCCCTCGGCTCCTTAAGTAGGAGCTCTGCCTAAACACCTGCAGCTACTGAAACAGAGTCGCCGAGAGAAAGGGGAGGTGAGGGTGACCTACTCTGAGGAGCCCCAAGCGCCACCAAGAAGGTTGCCGTTTCGCGAGTGGAGTGCAGTGAGCTCTGAGTGAGCTCCGGCGAGGCCTCCTCGGCTCGAAATCAGCGGGACTAAAGCGCGTGGCCCCTGCCCAAGTGCAGGAGAAAGCACACAAACAATCTTTTTTATCACTCTCGCACCACAGCGTATCTGGAGGGCTGCCTGATCTGTGCTCACCAAGAAGGCAAGGCATAGAGGTGGACTCCGTTTTTTTTTCTCCTGCTGCATAATCGGACTCCTGTGGTTCCTCCTACCTGCCCTTTGTTCCTGGTCTTCCTTTGCCGCTGAAACTTGCTGCTCCCCATTGGATCCTGCCAGCGGTGACGCTCTCCCTCGGCTCCTTAAGTAGGAGCTCTGCCTAAACACCTGCAGCTACTGAAACAGAGTCGCCGAGAGAAAGGGGAGGTGAGGGTGACCTACTCTGAGGGCCCCACCCAGCGCCGCCAAGAAGGTTGCCGTTTCGCCGAGTGGAGGTGCCGTGGGCTACGGTGAGCTCGGCGGGCCTCCTCGGCTCGAAATCAGCGGGACTAAGAGCGTGGCCCCTGCCCAAGTGCAGGAGAGAAAGCACACAAACAATCTTTTATTGGCCCACCCACCCTCCCTTGGGTGAGGGTAAACTCTTATGTGTGTTGCTGGCCTCGCCTACCGTCACTCTACCCTATCAACTGTGAGGGAAGGTACTTCCCTGTATAATGAAGGGTGATACTCTTGCTCAAGTCTCCTCCCTGTGAACTGGACTGGGCATGGCATGTGACTTATGGGTGTACTTCTCCCTTTAACTGGGACTGGGACTGACGTGTTGTGTGCACGTTGGGTATTCTATTTCCTACTGAGCAATTACTGTTGTCGTACCTGATCAATGGGCTAGTAATAGTCTATTTCCTGTGCACTGTTTGAGCTTCGGATGTTTTTTTTTTTTCTTTTTTCTCTATTATTTCAGCTGGACATTCACTTCTGCTTATCTGTGTAAGGGACTTCCATGAGAACATCTCCCTGTTGATACCTATACCTTAATCTAATGTCTATGCTGATACCTACACCTTATGTTTATGTTGCTCAAGTTCTGTCTAGGAGTTGTCCTGCACTTTGTGTGCTACTGAAATACTGTGCTATTGAGCTGTCCCACATCTTTTTGTACTACCGAAATTGCTGTTGTTACCGACACCTTAATCTAATGTTTATGCTATTACCTATAACTAATGATTATGCTGCATAGTTCTGTCTAGGAGATGTCCTGCGCTTTTTGTACTACTGAAATTTTGTGCTTCTGAGCTGTCCTACATTTCATATGCTAACAAAATTGCGGTAGCCTATGTTTGTTGATGTCCATTGCCTACTGCTACTAGAGAGGAGGGTTGGCATAGGGTCATATCAGCAACTTTGGTTGCCCCGACTGCATTGACTGTGGTGCCTGGGGCTGCATCCTAGTGATCAGGGTTATTCCATCCCCTGCCCCACTGGTTGTGTGGACTACCCTGGCTGCCGTGCCTGGACCAGCCCTCTTGTACCCGGCAAGATGCAGTACAGGTCAATCAGTTACACTCTGTCCTGCTGGTAGCCTCGCTGCCTGGTATAGCTTAGGGGTGTGTGGACCTCCTCCCCTCTGGGTCATCCTTTGCTGAGTGTCCTGACATGTCCTCCCATGCAGGCCTCCTTGTGCCTCCATCTACAACAGGGGGGTGGTTCCCCCTTCCCTTCACTATGGATGGTAGAGAAGCTCCCTATGTAATGCTCAGGGGTTGGCTGTCGGTTGTCCGTATGGCCATTCCACTTGTAGTGTTGGCCCTAGGTTTGGTCATCCTACAATGTGCCACCTCTCCCCCAATATCCCTGGGAGTGACTTAGAAGTTGTCCTCCCCCTATGATGACACTGACTTCTCCTTTTCTAACCTGCTTTCCTCCAATGTAATGCACTACAGTACTATCCTCAGTCTTGACATTAGCTGCGTTATGTACACGGCCAGGGTCAAGAAAAACCGACCTGCAAACTGTCCTGGTGGGCATCCGCTCTTTAGGCGGTATCTCCCCTGGCTTTTCCTCCTTGCTTTACTTAGGGCAGGGGATATAGAGCTTAACCCTGGACCCCCTAAGCTGCCCACTAACTCTCCCGCTGCTTGGAGTATGAGTAAGGGGCTAAAAATAGTTCATCTGAATATCAGGAGCTTGCTACCCAATCGTGATGAGCTGTTAGCATGGGTTGAACTTTACAAACCTGATGTTCTAGGGATAACGGAGACCTGGCTCAAACCCTCTATCCCCGACTCCGCCTGTTCCTTAACAGGTTATGAGTTCATCCGCCTTGACAGGCCTGGGGGCAGGAGGGGGGTGGCATCCTTATCTACTATAGAGTCCATCTGAAAATCTCCCTTGTGACTCATTGCCTAACTGATCATCCCCCCTGTAAACTTTTGCATGGGCTCCTGCTGCTAGGGGAAACAAAGAAGCTGCATCTGGTATGTGCCTATATCCCTCCCAGGGGAGGTCTAGCAGGACTAACTTATCTCCTGGATGCGGTCAGGTCCAGTATAGGAGACAATGAACTTATTATCATGGGTGATACCAACCTAAATTGGGAGAGTGGCAATATTAAGAAATGTGAGCCTCAACTTGCCACCCTATCCCTTACCCAACTAATTAATGACCCGACTAGACAGTCCGCTAGTGGTTCCTAGAGTACCCTGCTGGACTGGATCCTGACCAACCGCCCGGAGAGAATATCAACTTCAGGAACACTATTGGACTCTATCTCTGATCACTCCCCAGTGTTCTGTGTCTGGAAAATTCCCTCCTCTAAAATCCCACACAACATTATTCGAGTCAGGAACTATTCCAGGTTTGACTCAGTGAGGTTCCTGGATGACTTAAGGTCTACTGACTGGACCAGGGTATTGGAAGCCACTGACCCCTCAGCAGCAACCTCCTGCTTTATTGATACCTTTGGTGATATGCAGGACAGGCATGCACCCATGATCACTTGGAGGGTGAGGGGAACGGCTACCTACTGGCTGGCTGAATGGAAATCTTCTAGCCAAGATGCGTGAAAGAGACAGATGCTGGGCTCATGCCAGGGGATCCAGAGATCCTTCTAAACTCCAGAGATATCGGCACCTCAGGAACCAGTGTAAGAAGGCTATTAGGGTAGCAAAAAGTGACTTCTTCAAGTCTGCGCTACTTAGCTCTGCCAGAGACCCCAGGAGGTTCTGGAGGAACATTAAATCCCTAGTTAGTGGATCCTCCAGCACGGGTGTCACGGATATGGTCATAGATGGCGTCTCATGCAATAATCCCCAAACCATAGCTGACTCCCTTAATTGTCACTTCTCTGACCTCTCGGCCCTCACCTCCCGACTTACGACGGATAGGGGGAGCCCGTTCACTATCCCGTCCCTCTCGAGTCAGGCTGATCAACACTATCGGAGTGAGTTTAATCTCAGGGCAGTATCAGTCTTCGATGTCCAGAAACATCTTGCTGCCCTCGCCCAGTACTCCAGCCCAGGTCTCAATTTCTTGGAACCGCGGCTTCTCAAGCTAGGAGCGGCCTACATTGCCTCCCCGGTTGCCCACATCTTTAATCTATCCCTTAGCTCAGGGAAAATCCCTGACATATGGAAGGAAGCGAGGATAGTACCAGTGCTGAAGCAGGGCAATCCCAAACTTCCTGACAACTATCGCCCAATTGCAATCCTCCCATCCCTTGGTAAACTTCTCGAAAAGGTGGTGGCCGATCAACTCTCGGAGTATTTGCACTCTCATGATCTGCTATCCAGGGCACAGCATGGCTTTCGAAAGGGACACAGTACCACTACTGCCCTGATTACTGTAACTTCTAGCATAAGATCTGCCATGGACCAAGGTAAACTGTCCGGTGCTATATTTATAGACTTATCAAAAGCTTTTGACCTTGTTAACCATGACCTTCTTGGAGAGCAGCTATGGGCCATTGGTCTCTCCTCCCATGCCTTGAACTGGTTCACGGCTACCTGAAGAGTAGAAAGCAGCGTGCCTTCTTCAACAAGGTCCTCTCGGAGCCCAGGGCAGTGACTATGGGAGTCCCCCAGGGATCAGTGCTGGGCCCTCTTCTTTTCTCACTTTTTATCAATCAACTGCCACTGGTGACCTCTCATTGCCAAGCCACTCTATACGCAGATGATCTGGTGCTAGTGGCCCATTCCCACAATGTCGCAGCACTAAACCAGAGCCTGACTGATGATTTCAGCAGAGTCTTGGCCTGGGTTACTCACCATAGGCTGGTGTTGAACCCTAATAAAACACAGGCCATGCTTTTTGGTTCCACGGCCAAGATAAAAGCCTCATCAGCCTTGCTAAACATAACCTGTGATGGTGGACCCTCGTTGCCAATGGTGAACTCAATCAAATATCTTGGGGTTACTCTCGACCCCCAACTTGACATGGGGAGTCATATCCTCAACATCTGTAGAAGCACACATTGCAAGCTTGGCTTGGCCTATAGGGCCAAATACAACCTGACCCCGGGGGCAAGACTTGCACTTGCAAGAGGAGTGCTTCTTCCCTCCCTCAGCTATGGATTCCACCTGTTTGCCCGGTCCCCCCAAATTCACCTTGCCCGGTGGAACATGGCATATAACAATACTTGTCGGTTTGCACTAGCTGCCCCTAAACTCACCCATCGCTGTGATCTCTATGATAAACTCCGCTGGTTGCCTCCAGCTGAATACTTGGATTTCGGTGTTGGAAGCTTCTCCAAGAAGGTGCTCGCTTCTGGCTCCCCTCAGGGACTGGTGAATCTCCTCCCAAAAATGGACACCATGCCCTACAAGCTTAGGTCCCAGTCTGCTGGACTGCTCAAAGTCCCTTCCACCCGGACTCTTATGGGGGACCGAGACTTTGCTGCTTACGTGCCCAGACTCTGGAACTCTCTTCCTGACCATGTCCGCATGGCCCCCTCCCATGGGATCTTTCGCTCCTCCCTGTGGTCGCACTTAAAATTATCATCAGTGTGTGACTGCTTCAAGCCTCCGTAGTGAAATGTTTTCAGACAAATCCTGCTGTCCCTAATGTCAATCTATGTAATCCTGTTATGGGGTGTAATTGCTGCTTGTGCATGTGTTTTTCTACAATTGTTAGTACCTCCTGTAATAAGTTGTTCCTCCTAAGTTGCCTTGTATGTATCTTGTATGTTTTGTACTCTCCTGGGTCATTCCTGAAAATAGGCATATTACTTGTCTAGTGTACCTACCCGGTAAACAAAAGCTAAATAAATAAATAAAATAAATATTTGGTGTGCATCTCTTTCCTGTGCAGCCTAGAACAAAAGCTGCAATGAAGTGCAATGAGACCTTAACAAGCCATATCTCTTTTTAGCCTAACAATTATGTTAATTTTCTTCACTGCAACTGAATAATACAGAAAGCACAAAACCACAGTTTGAAAGATAAATGACACTAGGAAGGGGAACTTTATGTGAACAGACTTCAGAGGAAGAAATAAGCATCTGTAGTGGTAATAAGTTATGAATCGTTTGGTCCCCAAATCAGCTGTGTGTTGCAATTTAAAACATATGTATAATAGAAGCATATTAAACTGACTTACTGCCACTGCCAAATATTTATTCAGCTAATTCAATTTTGTTAAAATGTTCTGTGTGTGAAATCCTGTGGCTACTTGAGCAAAGATATGCTGGGAATAAAAAACACATTAAGGCACTTTTATTATCTATTTTCTGTTTTGGTTCAAATATTATACAAAGCAGACATATCCTTATAGTGTTGTTAAAACTTTCCATAAGAAATTCAATGACTATATAAATATATTAACCAATCAAATATTCATTTGTTTTTGTTAAGATATCTTGTGGAATTCTTCTGTAGTTCCCTTATTGATAATCTGTTCACAATGTGTAATGCTATAGATGCTTCCGTGATTCACCATACAATATTTAAATATATTAAAGTAGATTTTTTTCAGTACACTTAATGTACTTGGGCCCCGATATTCAGAACTGCCCCTGGCAATGGCACATGTGGTGGCGCAGTGCAACTGAGTTGCGTTAGTGCAACTAAGACATATTCAAAAGAGATGAGCCATGGCGCATCTCCTCTGAATATATCAGGTAATGCACACTGCGCAAATACGATGCTCTGGCGCATCCACCCCCAGACAGGGCTAAATAGCAGGAATATGAACTGCACCAGCGCAAGAGAGTTACGCTGCGCGCAAATTCCTGATATTCAGCCAGCAGTAAGCAAATGGGGCCATAATACATGCAAGGTGCAAATGGGGCCATTTACATGTCATTATGGCCCCATTTGCAAGTGTTTTGCAGGGCAGGCCAGCGAAATGTGCATGGAGCCCTGCACAGCATGTGGGGCTGCCACAGGGGGTCTAGTGGCACCCCCACCCCTCCCTGTAGCTCCGATCAGTGAGAAATAAATGCTGAATAATTCCCTAGTAGTCTAGTAGTACCCCTCCTTCCCTCCCTGTAGCCCTGATCACCGAGAAATAAATGTTTCATAGTTCCCTGGTAGTGGTACCCCCTCCCTCCCCATAGTCCCAGGTGCTTGTGCGCAGTGTACCGGGTGGAGACCACCCAAGGCCAGCGTCTGCTGTGATGCGCCTTGCATTATGGTAGTTCACCTGTGGGTAGTCACTATTTCAGCGATATTTTTCAGGCTCAACTTTGTGCATCGGTATGTGGCACATCTCAAGGTTGTGCCAGCATATGCACCACACATCCCGGGCTGAATATTGGGATATGCCACATATGCATGGGCACGCCCCTTGGAGATGCGCTGCATACATTATCTTTGCGCTCCAGTGCATAGAGAATTTTGCTGAGCAATTCCCTCTTTTGAATATTGCCCCAGGGCGCATTTCTGGAGTTGCGCCAGGAGCAATCCCTTTGAATATCTAGCCCCATGTATAAACCCATTGCTGTCAGCAGCTGCCTTACTTTTATAACACCTTGAAAGCAGCAGTGCTAGTACAAAACAAGCATTTGTCAATGCGAATGTTCGTAAGAGTACTGGTGTCATTTTTGGGGTGTTACGAGCTGACGCTGGCAAATTTCAACATGGGTTCATAATTACATTGTTTTTTAATATTTTTCCACCACATTTTCAACATAGCTGTCTTATTACACTAACCTAATGAAGAAAAGAAGAGTACAATTTCAACTCCCGTCCAAAAGGTAATTTCACGCAGTGGCTGCAAAATCACCTTGTGGGATGCAAAACAACATTTTGACCAGGATCTGAAAAATAGCAGCTGTCACATTCATGAAGTGCAGTGAAGAAATGGCTATGTTGAAAATTTTTATGTTGGAATTTTGGTGTCAAAATATTGAAAAATACCAAAGGTATGAGCCTGCATTTGCTAATTTAAGTTCAGGCTCGTAACTTTGTTGTTTGTTAGTATTTTCACACCAAATTTTCAACATGGCCTTTTTAGCACCCCACCCCATGAAGAGTGCCACTGGCATTTTGTTCACTCATCCCGAAAGGTGATTTCGCAGAATGACTGCACCATTCTGTGCCACAGGTGCAAAAACATGTTCCAGGCAGGATATGAAAAATGACAGCTGTACTGTTCATAAGGAGGTGTGAAATAATGGCAATGTTGAAAATCTGGAGTGAAAATATTAAAAATTGGCGAAGTTAGGAGCGTGCTTAGAAACTGTGCAACACACACTCGTAACACAGTCATTTTTGCAATTTTTTTCACCAATTTGCAACATGCACTTTTTGGGACCTCACCTCATGAACAGTGGCACTGTCACTTCATTAATCGGTCCCGAAAGGTGATTCTGCACAGCGACCACGAAATCATCTTTCAGGACCGAGTAATGAAATGACAGTGACGATGTTCAGGAAGGGTCCCAAGAACCCCATGTTGAAACTTTGGGGCCAAAATTCCTAAAAATGGCTGAGATATTAGCCTAAATTAATAATAATAATACTTTATTTATGATGCGCCTTTTAAATACCAAGGCGCAGTACAGTTAAAACAACTGACATAGTTAAAACAAAGTCCTTATCATAAGATATACAATACAGATCAGTAGTCATCACTACCATATGCTTTAATCCAAAGAAATGATTTTAGAGCCTGTTTAAAGCTCCCCCGGTCATGCACTCCCTAATCCGACGGGGCAGAGAATTTCAGAGGGACGGGGCCGCGAACATAAAAGTACAGGCCCCAGCAGATTTTAAAGTCACCCTCAGAATCTCAAGCAACCCCTCATTGGCCAAGCGGAGTGGTCGCACAGGGTGATAAGGAATCAGGAGCTCTTTCAGGTAGTCAGGTCCCAGTTCGTGCAGGGCTTTATATGTCAGCAATCCAACTTTGAAGGTGATCCACCACTGAACCGGCAGCCAGTGCAGTTCCCGCAACACTGGTGTGATATGGGAAGATCTAGGAGTCCCCATCAACAATCGGCTGCAGAATTCTGCTCCAGCTGCAGGTGGCGGATATCAACTCCCCGAAGCCCAAAGTAAAGCGAGTTGCAGTAATCTAAATGTGAGGTCACAAAGGCATGGATTAATGAAGGCGGATCGCCAGACGGAACAAGGTGCTTGATCCTAATAATGTTTCTCAGATGGTAAAAAGATGACTTAACAGCTGACACCTGAGTCCGAAGTGTCAGCCCCGCGTCCAACATCACCCCTAGGTCTCGCACCTGTTCAGAGACCTGAAGCTCAGCGTCCCCAAGGAACAATCCTTGGGGCAGCCTGCCCCAAGCCCCCCTATCCGGTGATATGGATCCAAAACCAACACCTCTGTCTTCCCAGAATTCAACTTCAGCCAACTGGACTGAGCCAAATTGAACCCCCCACCGCATTGACTCTCATTATTCGGCTTACCTTGAAATCTTCAGTTTGCCAGTTGACTCTGAAGAGTGCAGACGTGTCCCGGTCCACAGAAGATCGCTGCTCCCAGTATGGGAAAGGGGGGCTAAGGGGAGGTGGATGCGCAGTGGGAGGGTCTCGTTGGGGAAGGGGGACTGGAGAGACAACGAGGGACCGATTTCTTTTTTGCAGGTTTAAAAAAAGACATTGGGGATGGTTTTCTTTTTTAACAGGAAGCAATGTTGTTAACATTTCCAGACACTGGGAGTGGGCTCCTCAGTGTCCAGGGGGACGGGGAACAGAGGGTGCAGGGAGGACAGCAGCATTGGGAGGGAGTGGGAGGGATTGATTTGTTTAAACAGAATGGAGGGTTCACGGAGCACAGTAGCAGTGGGAGGGAGCAGGAGGGATTGATTTGCTGCGGGGGGGCTCAAACACAACGGAGGGTGCGGGGAGGACAGCAGCATTGGGAGGGAGTGGGAGGGATTGATTTGCTTAAACAGAACGGAGGGTTCGTGGAGGACAGCAGCAGTGGGAAGGAGCGGAAGGGATTGATTTGCTGGGGGGCTCAAACGGGAACAGAGGGAGTGGGAAGGACAGCAGCAGAGGAAGGGATTAAAGCAGCAGTGCATTTATGATGAAGTACAAATACATATTATCATATACATATAATGGTATTGTATCAATAACACCTGACACCAGTGTATTGAATTCACCTTTTATTTTTAGTTGAATACCCATCTGTGCTTTATTTTGGATGTTTAATTTGCCACTGTTGTTTCAAAACAGATGTGCTTCACTCTATGCTCATTCATGTACACTTGTGAATGACAGTTACATGAACAAGTTCATACTTCTCAAGACAATTCGTGCTTATCCACACAAATAAGCATCACAACGCAAATCAACAAGAGCGGCTAGTGAATGAGAGAGAAAGTAAGATTACTGAGATTAAAAGATGCCCGTCTTTTAAAACATTTTAGTAAAAAAGTAAAAAAAAAAAAAAAACACAGACCCAGCAGATGAAAAAAACAACTGACTATATCAGGCATCTCCAATAGGATTGCTGAGCGGGCATATTACGGTACCACAGGGCTTTTGTTTTCTGCAATTGTTGCACTGCTGCTACTGAAACAGCACTACACATAGAGCAAGCTGCAGCATGTTCACGTGTCAGCTCGAGCAGGCTGGTACTCAGCAAGCTTGTTCGTGACAGCAACTGCCACCGAATGCACAACCAGAAAGTAAATGAAATCCCTTGCATGGCTGTTTACACATCAAAGGACTGAGCTGCACCTCTATTGGTTCAGCTCTGTCCTTTGAAAACCTTGCCAATTCCGCCCCAAAAACAGAAAGTGAGTCATCGGCAGCCTGCCTACTGATTTGCCTGCACAGACCTGCCCCTTGAACAGAGCTCTCCAGTGGACACACCCCCACACACCCCTCTATAGCAACTCTCATATCAACATGTTCATCTGCACTTGCGCATGACGAACATAAAAATTAGTTGGGGTATATAACGAGAGCATCCATGTACTGTACCAATTTGTCATTCATATATTTTATTACCAAGGTGAGATAGGAGTTCTTGAAATTGAAGTTTGCCACCTCCCTAGCCAGACACAGCATCACTGATGCAAGTAAAAAAGATCAAGGTGGCCATGCCCTGTTGGTCACCAGAAATACAATATGTAGAGATGGACAATACTAGAGTAGATACGGTTTTGGTTTTCCAACCCAAGGTCAAGGTTTCGGGTATTGGTTTGGATTGTGCTTGAGGTCAGTGCTTCTTTGTCCTTGTATTACGATGGGGGCTTATTGTTTGTTACACCATAATAGCGATTCTATATGTTAAGTAAGCAATAACACACAATATGGCATGGGGTTATTGAGTAACTACCACACACACTCCCCCCAGGTGGCACCTTGTGACCTTCAGTTGGGGGGGTGCCTTAATTACCCAATAACTGCACACCCTATGATGTGTCATTGCTTACTTAACATATGGAATGGATATTACAGCAGTGTTATGGAACTTACAAAATGTTTCAAAAATAACATCACTACAAAGAAAAATCAGAATTTAGACTTTTTTTTTCCATCTCCCATAAGTTAATATGCAGTGCAGAGAGAGTAATCCCTATCGCACAGATTAGTTCAGGCACACCAATAACATTCAGATGATCATGTTTTTGTTTTTCCTTACTGTCACAGGTAATGAGAGTTCAAAAGCAATACAGTGATATTTGTATGCAGTTATTCCACCATAGAAAACAAGGAGGAGGAAGAAACAGATAGGGAGCTGATGCTAGCCATCCAAAGGATGGCAGACAAGTGTGAGGTAGTGCTGGTTGGAGACCTCAATATTCCAGATGTGGAATGCAGCATCCCAGCAGCAGCATCAACTAGGAGCAGATTTATCCTGGACTCCCCAAGGTGCCTTCCTCAAGCAACTGGTCATGGAACCAACTCGGCAGCAGGGCTGGATTAACAAGTTATGGTGCCCTGGGCACTTGGAATTGTGTGGCCCCCTGTGACTCAACCAAGATACCAGGGTTTTGGGGGCCCATGTAGGGCTCCGAAAGCTGATCCTTTTTTGATGTTTTAAAATGCATTTGGAGTGTTTTCCCACTATTCTGCATGCCATTCTTGGGGTGGAAATACTAGTTTGCTGTTGAATGGCTAGAATACATTCCACAGAGTGAAAGCACTAAAGCACAATCATGCATTACTGGCCCTCCACACAATATCCCACTGCCCGATCAGACTGTAGCCTTCCCTGTGGCTGCGAGCAGAAATCCTGTGCCCAAGGTCTCCAACCTGGAAGTGGGTACAGACCTGCAGAGTTCGGGATGGATAAATGGAAGCGAGTGAAAGAAAGGGGATTTGGAAGTTACAGCCACAGATGAAGGCAGTACTAGTGACCAGGGTCCAGGGAAAAAAACATTTAAGGAATTAGTTACTATAATGTGATATACACAAGATCAAACAGAATACACTAGGAGTCATAATTTAAAATAAAAATAAACATGTTTATTACACACAACATCTACACTTACGCTTCTAGCATTATTGCATTTTCTACACAAAACTGCACACTATTTTCTAGACACACCACCACCACCACCCCCCTTTGAAATTTTAAATACAACAAGCTTCTGAACCATTTGTAACACTTTTGAGAGAACAGAGTACATGTTTAGATGTTAGTGCTGTATGGATAGGGGACCAAATCAACTGGCAGCAGCGCATTATTTTTTCTGTACTATAGACGCTCCTTCTGCTTTTCAATGCTGCAAAGTCATCAATAAGATTATTAAAATCCAACTGCTGAACAAAGTCACTCTCAATGGACATTAGTGTCAATGCATTTAGTCTTTGCGGTCCCATGGTCGCTCTCAGTCGGTTTTTAATCAGAGCAAGTTTGGAAAAAGAGCACTCACCTTCACAGTTTGTGACAGGGAGAGTCAGGTAGATTCTAAGAGCTATATCCACATTGGGAAAACTTGACTGTAGGCAGTTTGATCTTAAAAGTTTGCATAGATGGATCGGAGACGTGTCCTTCTCCTCTTTTACGAATTCACAGAACTGGACATATTCATCGATAAATTCTGACTCCAAGTCTGCAGAGTACTTTGCTTGTAGATTTGCTGCAGCAGCACGAATATCATGTTGTGACAACTGATTAAATTTCGAAAGGAATGCAAACAGATTACTTGTTCTGTCATATGCTGACTGGCGATGCTTCAGTTCTGTAACCAGTTTGTCGATTATGACATTGTAGACCTCAACACAAAATTGAAGGCGACCTCTCAGCTGTACATCTGGTTCAGCTTGTCTTTTTCTTTTCTTGATCTGAGATCCCTCTGTCCTGTAGCTTTGTGCTATTGTGTCTGTTGTGGATTTAGCTTGGAGCTCAAAAGTATCAAAGTGATCTTGGAGTCCAGACACAAAGCATAATAATGAATCTATCAACTTCACTGCATTCGATAGATCCTGCTCAACTGCCTGAAGTGCTGCACTGGTTGCCTGGAATCTCTGTAAAATAGTGTTCCAAAAGATTGCCATGAATGCAGTCTCCAGCAAGTCCATTTTATTATACAAGGCCTGAGCCTCATTTCTACTTTCAGCCTTCTGATATGGGTCATCTGCTAAACCTTTAGTGAGTTTCGAATATTTTGGTAGTTCAGAACAAGTGCTTTTGTTGCCTGCGCATGGCAGGACCATCTTGTGCTAGACAAGTTTCAGTGTGTGTATCTTGGTTGCATCCTTAGATTCCATCCCATCTATTATTATTTTCCATCTATGGGTAGAGGAAGAACAAAACACATACAGGGCCTGTAGGAAACCAAAGAGAAGTTGACTGCTTTAGGGCAGCAATCAACGCTATTTGTCCCAACTAAATTGAGCGAATGTGCTGCTGAAGGTACCCACTCAGCCAAAGGATTGACTCTCGAATCCTTGCTTGCAGGCCTTGTACATTCCAGACATATTGCTGGCATTGTCATGTCTGTCCTCGCAGTTGGCAATGTCAATATTTATTTCTTCCAAGACAGATTTGACATACTGAAACAGTGATTCTCCTGTATGACTATCAATTGGCAAGAACTGCATAAACCACTCCTGGATTCTGCCCTCAACAGTGATGTAGCGGACAATAAATGTTAGTTGATCGATGTGGGCTATATCTGGTGTAAAATCCACACTGATTGAAAAGTACTTTGCTTTTTGCACTTCATGGGTGATTGCTAAATGAACTTTAGAGCCCATTAATTCAATGAATTCTTCACAAATGGTAGACGATAAATAGGAAGGCACCCCTCTGCCTGCATTTCCATACTTCGCTATATGGTTAGCCAAAAAGGGATCAAACTGGCCCAACAGTTCAAGGATTCCAAGGAAATTTCCATTGTGAGGTGAGCCAAGTAGTTCATCATCACCACGCAGAGCAAGACCCCTTTCAGAAATGAACTTTATAACAGCAACAACCCACTATAGCACTTCTCTCCAGTAGCCACTCTCATTTTGAAACTGTTTTTCCATTTCTGAGTAAATAAGTCCACTTGCTTTTGTTCGTGTGATCCAAGTTAACATTGCATTTCGATGTTGTGAACTGTTTTCATGCTCTGGCAACACGTTCTGTGGCATGTTTCCAATCACTGAAGCCTTGATCACTGAACATTGGTGAATGTGACCGTCTGAGAATAGACGGCACACAAAGCACAAGACAGAACCAGTGGAAGGGGAGTATAGTAGCCAGTCTCTTGATATGGACTCTCCGTTCTGAAGTTTCCGGGTAAAGATGGTCTTTGAGTGCCGCTTTGTGTTTTTGTATGTTCGTTCTGAAGCTATGAAGTTGGCGTTTTTGTTCCGACAGCTGGAAGGCCCCTTTCTTACCCAATACGATTTCATGCAGTCATTTAGGGGTCTCCAAAGAGCTGGGTCTGTGGTTTTGTAACAGTCTGTCATTGTGGGATTTTTGTTTGTCTCATCATTGCAGTCCAAGATGGAGTATGGCAAGCCTTCAGAATAAGATGTTGGTGAAGTGGACCCATGTAATTCAGGTGTAGACGCCCTGCAAGATTTGGCTGTTACTCCAATGTCTTCTGCACTGGCAGGTGTAGATTCCTCACAGTATGTGGCAGTTAATCCAAGGTCTTCAACACTGGCAGATGTAGATGACTCGCAAGATGTGGACATTGATGCTGTGTCATCAGCACTGGCAGGCTTGCAGGGAAGTTTGAAATAGGATGTCAGTCGAGCATTTTTTTGTAGGCTGGCCTCTCCTTGTAGGCGTTTTTCCTGCTGCAATTTTCTCTTCTTGGCACCACTGTCATATCTTCTGGCAGATGACATCTTTGATACCTCACACCTATACCGCAAAAAAGTGTGGGAGAACAGGTGAGGTAGGCCATAACAACCAATAAATCGCAGAGCATCCAACAGGAGTCTGAGTCCAAAAGCAAAAAGTAAAGAAACATTTACACTGATGAGACTTAAAGTACAGTACTTTGCTGATGCCAACAAAAAGTTGTAAGTGTAGTGCTAAGTGGACCAAAGTCCAAATCTGGAAAAAAATAACCCATGTGTCAATAGTGCCACTTATCAGCTCCACTGCCTGCATTACGAACATACGTAATTTGCCAGATTCAGAAATGGAGAAACATTCAGTTGTAAGTGGTATTCGCTCACTTAATTGAATTTGTCCTGCACACTGGGTAAGATTCACTGTCTTTTTGCAGAGAAGTGCCATGGGACTTTTATGGTGCACCTCAGCCACCACCAGAACAGGCACATGGGCCTTGCTTTACTGTCTCATTTGAAAGACAGCATCCCAGAAATGCACTGCTCATCTCACACTGCATTGCAGTGTTACTGGGACTGAACGCTAGGTTCCTAATCTTGGTCTTCTGGCCTTCAATACAAACGTGCAAACTTGCTGAGACACTGACAGCAATTTTTTCCAGCTTGTCCATCTTCTTTTTGCCCATGACCAGTGCCCATGGGGGAGGACCTTGTCGTGGTGGCACTGCTTATCACCAATGCTCCCCCAGGCCTTACATCTGCAAAATGTGGTACATGTTATTGCATGCACTCAGTGTCTTTTTGTGCTGCAGGATAGAGCATGGGTTTCTAGAGATTGACCGTTTCCAGTGTTCTTGGCAACACTGGGTTCCAAGATCCTCTGCCAGTGGCAGCTGGGTTTCTCGATATTTTGCAGTACTCATTTCCAAATCAGATGCAGCACCATCTTCAAGGTCAGGGTTACTGCAACACTTCAGAAGCAGACACCATGTTGAAACACAATGACTTTCTCCAAAGGAGACCCTTGAAAACATACATTCTCCGCCTAAAAAAATCATTGCAGGAAGCACACAACCAGGCTTTAAATTTCACTTCAGTTGAAGCAATAGGTGGCAGTTAGCACCTCTAATGGCAGGCTCTGTCAGTTGGAGACTGCTATTGTCACCAACTGTGCTGTAACTGCCTGATAACTTGTAAGTGTTATCAAGAATTTACACAGCACAGTTACTGACAATACTAGTCTCCAACATACCCTTCTTGCCATGAGAGGTGCTAATTGCCACCTATTAAGATACATGAAGCAGCTGCTTATTATAACCCAAGTAGACTTAGTCACATTTTGTCACACATTGGTTTGTTATGGCCATACTAGTTTCGTAGAAGCAAGTTTTTTTTTCCAATTTATGTTTTTGTTGCAAGGCCCAGGCCACCTCATTGTCAGGGTTCTCACCTTCTTCACACAGCCAACTGAAACCCACCCTGTATTCTAATTTCTTTTGGCTATTTAGGGGCCCCTGCCCTGACTCGAAGAACAGGGGACCCCTGAGTGGAAGAGTGGAAAGGGGGAAGGGGAACTGTTTAACCAGGGTAAAGGTACACTAAGCCAGACATTTTTTCAATGTAAAAGCTGGGACAACAAGAAAGTTAATATGACTTGTTCAGGGTCATACAGTATGCATCATGCATGTGGGCGCTGATGGGGTTCAAACCAAGGTCTGCAGTTCAGTGCTCTTAACCACCAGGATACTGCCTAAAGTACAGCTCTGTGAACCAAGAGACTGAAACCACAACTGCTAGTGACACAATGACACATGTGGTTCTAAGCTAACTAACCTTACTGTGCCAAATTGTATAACCTCCACAGTTTGACTTTAAGCAGGTTCTGGTTGGTTTGAATGCAGTGTGTCCTCAAAATATCAGCAGCCCCCGGACTGTAAAGCACCTTGGAATACAAGGTATGAAAGAGCCTTAAACCACTGTGCTATACTACCTCCCTACTTCATCCAGTTCCTACAATAGCCTCCAAGGTACTTGTGGAGGACACTGGACCCGTGTTCCACTTTTCTGGAAAACACACACACACACACACACACACACACAATGTCATTGGTGCCACAAGTAAAAGTTCAGTTTTTATGGTTTTGTTAATGTTTTGTAATATTCAATGCTATTATTGTATCTCTGGGGGCGCTCCACCCCCGGTGCACCGATAAAGTTGTATTTTTAATTTAATTTTATTTATTTTTTTTTACCCAGGGTGTGTGGAGGGTGAAGCGCACCCACAGAAAGAACATCACTGAATATTACAAAACATAAGAACGCTAACTTCGAGTTAGAAGAGAATTCCAGATTTGTAGCTCAGAGCAACCTCACACAGAAAGCACTGCAGCACATTTAATATTTTACTATGTTAACGTTTTCAAAGTTCTGCATGCAAAACTATTAGCTGGTAATACTTGGAAACCTAGGTGAAAATAACAGTATAATGAATTTTGTCAAAGAAAGGCAGGCATTATAGCTTAGCCTAACCTACTCCATTTAGCTCAGAGGTACTAACCATCAGTAACACAGATCAGTATTTAGACTGTCATTTGTCACTACACTACCCAGCAGTATTATACTGCTGAGTAGCGAGGAGACAAATGCACAGTAGCTATCACAGAATAGTCCAGTATAAAAGCAGCAAAAGGGGTGACAGACATTTGCAATAAAACAAACAACCATAAAATACCTACTATTTTAAAATAAGGCTGGTCAGATTTTACCCATGATATCTTTTTATAACCTACTAATTCACAGGATATATAACCAGTAGTGGCTCCAAGTCTCCCATACTTTGCTGGGGTCCACAGTATCACTGATAACTCAGATGCCCCCGTCAGCGTAAGGAACAATGACACACAATTTGGTGGGAAGGTTTAGTAACAAAAATGGAAAGAGAGCTAGGGATAGGCATATCAGATGACCTAAAGGTAAACAAGCAAGTGAGAATGTAGTAGAAATGTCTGGGGATATTGGGATATATAGGAGAGCATCAACAGTAGACAACAGAAGGTTGTTATTCTCTCTGTTGGTGAGACCCCATCTGAAATAGTGTGTGGTTCCTGAGACCCCATCTCTACAAGGACATAGACAGGACGGAGGCAGTTCAGAGGCAGTCCAGAGGAGGGCAACTAAAATGGTGCAGGGTCTGCAACAAGAACCATATAGAGAGAGAACAGGAGGGTGGGGGCATGATAAGAAACTTTCAAGCACCTCAAGGGAATCAAAGTCCAAGAGGGTAGCATCTTTTCAGAAAAGGGACAAGGTGACAACTGGGGGGGGCGCAGCTCAGGGGCAATGTGAAGTAGTTTTCTTTCACAGAGAGGGTGGTGGACACATGGAACAGCCTCCTAAGGAGGTCATGGGGGTCAAAAACAGTGGTGGAATTCAAGAATGCATGGTACAGATGCAAGGCAATACCTGTGGGGTTAGGAAGAAGTAGGCTCTTGTTAACTAGGAGCAGCTTAACCAATACGTAGGAAATGGGCAGACTAGGTATGCCAAGCAGTCCTTATCTGCTGTCAAAGTCACGTTTCAATCTGCCTATACTGAGCTGAAGGTTAAGATGGTGGGGGTACTTAATCCCAACACAAAGCACACTTCTGTAGGTACTACACCACATCTGACCTCCAGCTCAGTATGCTAGTGGGGGCATCTGAGTGATCAGTGATGCAGTAAAATGCTGTAGAAAATGTGGGAGACTTAGAGCCACTACTGATTATATGATCCGAGTCGAGGGGCAGTGCGGTCTGGGGGGTTAGATACACTGTGGTGGTTAATCTGAACATAAAAGCACACTTCTGTTAAGCATCAAAATCAACCACAGAACTGTCAGAACATCTAAAACCCCAGCCCCCCCCCAAACTCCTAGGCATTATGATCAGTGGTGGCGCCAAGTCACCCCCCCCAAAAAGTCACCCAGTCCACGGTGCAGACCATCTAAAACCACAGATCGATGACCCCCCCAAACTCAAGAGTACATAATCAGTGGTGGCTTACAAGTCTGAGTCTCCCATGTTATTACATCACTGATCACTCAGCCCCCCAGCATGACTAACAGCACCAAAAAAATCAAGCACCGAGCAACAAAACCCCAGGCCCCACATTATATAAGGGGTTACGTACCAGAGGTTAACAAACACATAAATAACACATAAATGCCCAGCCCATCACAATTTAAATAGCCAAAAAAAAAAAACAACAGCAAAATGAATCCATGAATCAGCAAAGTCTACAAGCATATACTGACACTGTAGGTGGACACACACTGGGAATATGAATATGCTTACCTCAGACAAGAAGTAAAATTATCTGGCTCCTGTTTTCCTTCTCTCCCGTTTGTTGGCGGTCAAGGACACTGCTGGCGCTCACTTGTTGCTGCTGCTCCCTCACTGGCTCCGGCTACTAGTCTGTGCTGCTGCTGGTCAAGACAGTATTTATTTAATTAAATAAAAATGAAGTTACAGCTCCTCTGTCTTGCACAGCTAGCAGCAGCAAAGGATGCGAATGGTGGTGAAGGTCGACCGTCTGGAGAAAGGGAAAGTCGGTGACTGACAAAACTGCTGCAGGCAATCGGACTCAGACAGGGCGAACAGACTGTATTGAGAGCAATCGGCGGCTTCTGCTTCTCAGGTGCTTTTTCTCCCCGGTGCTCTGGGAACTCTCCTCGGCTGTAGTTGTTGTTCCCAGAGCGCTGGAGAGGCTCCTTTTAAGTGTAGCCCACGGACCTTAGGGGGAACAGAAAAGTCTAGTTACAGTGGGTGGAGGTGCCAAAAACAAGGACGGACCCAGGAGGCAGCTCTAATTGGTTGCAGCTGGGTCCACCTGAAAAACGCACCGATAAGGCTTATTAAGGCCCAGGAATCAAACAGAAGAAAAGCAGCAAGGCACAGGAAGCCTGCGGCAGGCTATTGGGACGGGAGGGGTTAGCCAGCGAGTGGAGCGACCGGTCCGGGTGGCGGGCGTCATCACCGACTATCAGTGCCGCGGCTTGCCGCCAACAGATGCATCATGCATGCCAGATTGCCATCCATACAGTCCTGGAGCAGAGGAGCGACTAGTTGGACTAGCGAGGCCGGAGAAACGGACTGGAGGGACTC
Source organism: Neoceratodus forsteri (assembly GCA_016271365.2). Classification (NCBI taxonomy): domain Eukaryota; kingdom Metazoa; phylum Chordata; order Ceratodontiformes; family Ceratodontidae; genus Neoceratodus; species Neoceratodus forsteri. Next base: position 795,521,179 of record CM057459.1, on the reverse strand, counting down.
ACACTAGCCCTGGCTTTAACAGATGAGGACAGGTACCTACTAGTAGTGACACAGTGTACTTACACATTGACAAGTTGAACCGCATTTTTAGTCATGTTGTTAGGGGTCGGGTTCGGGAAGGGATATGCACCGCATGCCATGCCGTGGCCCGCAGGGCCCCCTCGCTCGCGCCTATTTATATTTTGGCTTGGCAGGTGGCAGCTGCAGGAAAAATACCGGGGCCTGCACAGAAAACCTAGGGGCCTGTGGCCCTGGGCAACTGCCCCGTCTGCCCAATGGTTAATCCGGGCGTGCTCAGCAGAAGGCAATACTGGACCTTGTGCTCACAAACAGAGACAGTGTGATGGGGGTAACAGTAGGGGAGCACCTGGGGAACAGTGACCACCAGTCATTATGGTTTAATAATCACAGAAGGAGCTGAACCAAACCACACAAAAACACATATCCTGTAATTTAGGGGGGCAGACTTTGGGAAAATGGGGATATGCTTGAAAGAAGCATTAAGGGGAATGGGGCAGGAATCAGGGGTTGAGGAACAGTGGGCAGTATTGAAAACAGGGATTACAAGAGCAACAGAATTATGTATTAAGAAGGTTAGCAAGGGGGAAAGGAAGAGGAGGAGCCATTATGGTTTTCCAAGGAGGTAGCGGAGAAAGTGAAAGCCAAAAAGATTGCATTCAGACAATACAAAAAGACACAGGCAGAAGGGGATAGGGAGAAGTACCAGGAGAAGCAAAGGGAGGCAGGGAGGTCAGTAAGGGAAGCCAAAGCTCAGACAGAAGAGCACATTGCAAAATCAGTTTGTAGAGGGGACAAAACCTTTTACAGGTACATAAGTGAAAAAACAAAGGCAAAGGGAGGGATAGTGAGACTGAAGGGGGAGGATGGGGGCCGCGTGGAGGATGACAACAGTAAAGCTGACATATTGAACAGGTATTTCTGCTCAGTCTTTACTGAGGAAGAGGAGGGTAATGGGTCTGAAGGGGTGGGAATGGTGCAGAAATAGACACAAGACCCTTTACACGAGAAAGGGTCCTGAAGGAACTGGAAGTAATAAGAGTTGATAAAGCAATGGGGCCAGATGGGGTGCACCCAAGGGTCCTTAAAAAACTAAGAGAGGTGGTGGCTGAACCTCTGGCAATCCTGTTTAGCCAATCACTGGAAACAGGGGAGGTATCCAAAGACTGGAGGACAGTAGATGTAGTCCCCTTTTACAAAAGTGGGAACAAAGAGGAAGCAGGGAACTACAGACCAGTAAGCCTCACCTTGGTAGTGAGGAAGATCATGGAAGCACTACTGATGGAGAGATTGGTGGAACATCTGGTTGTCAATGGACTACAGGACCCAAGGCAGCATGGTTTTACCAGGGAGAGGTCATGCCAGACCAACCTCATTGAATTTTTCGACTGGGTGACTAGGGAGGTGGATCAGAGGAGGGCAGTGGACATGGTCTATCTGGACTTCAGCAAGGCCTTTGACACTGTGCCACATAGAAGACTATTACACAAACTAGGGAATATGGGTGTGGGCAGGACAGTAGTGTGGTGGGTAGGTAACTAGCTGGGAGGCAGGACACAGAGGATGGTGGTAAATGGCTGTCACTCCACAGAGGGAAAAGTGACCAGTGGGGTACCACAGGGATCAGTGCTGGGACCGGTCCTATTCAACATCTTCATCAGTGACATTGCGCAGGACCTAGAAGGCAGAATTTCACTGTTCGCTGATGACACAAAGCTCTGTATCAGAGTAGACACACCAGAGGGTGTAGACAGAATGAGAAGGGACCTGCAGAAACTTGAAGAATGGTCAGGGTGTTTGGCAGCTGAAATTCAATGCAAAGAGGTGCAAGATAATGCATATGGGGCACAAAAACCCTGGCACAATATATCAGTTGGGGGTGAGGATATAGTATGCACCAAGCAGGAAAGGAATCTTGGGGTTATCATCTCTGATGACCTCAAGGTAGGGAAACAGTGTGGCAAGGCAGCAAGTAAAGCAAATAGGATGCTGGGATGCACAGGCAGGGGCATCGCCAGCAGGAAAAGGGAGGTCATACTTCCACTATACAAGTCACTAGTGAGGCCCCACCTGGAGTACAGTGTACAATTCTGGAGACCTTACCTATGTAAGGACATAGGGTAGAAAAGGCTCAGAGGAGGGCAACAAAGATGGTACATGGATTGCATCACAAGTCCTATGAGGACAAGTTGAAGGACTTGAATATGTACTCTCTGGAGGAGAGGAGGGAGAGGGGGGATATGATAGAGACATACAAGTATCTTACAGGGAGGAACAGAGTGCAGGAATACACTATTTGTAAGCTAAAAAGATGTTCCAGGACTAGAGGGCATGGGACGAAGTTGGAGGGAGGACAATTCAGAGGAAACATGAGGAATGATTTCTTCACAATTCTTGGACAAGTGGAACACCCTGCCAGAGGAAGTTGTGGGGGCTGAAACAATCACAGGATTTAAGAATGCATGGGATAGACAAAGGAATTCTGGAGGTCAGGGGTAAAGGGCAACAGACTTCTAGGAAAACATAGTGAACTTACAAGCTCAAATGGGCAGACTGGGTGGGCCGTAGGCCCTTATCTGCCGACACTGTCTATGTATCTATGTAAATTCCAAGACTTGTAAGGCACTTTCCAGACCCATGCGTTTTTTGGTCAATTGCCACACAGGTCGGGGGCGGAGCTTGCCAGCAAACACGGTAGCAGCTTAATTGTGATAGAAGGGACCCCTGAGGACTGTATCCTGACCATATGTTAATCCTGAAGATGATACCTAAAAAACAGAATACAGAAAGACAACAGAAGACTCTAAGGATTAAAATAATACCAAGATCGTAAAATATGACACTGAAAAAAGCGCATACAAGGACTTTAAAAACAGACTGCATGAACCTCAAGGGACATGAAATTGACAAGGCCCCTGTCACTGAGTCTCGATTACAGAATCAACCCAGAAAGCTTCTCCTTGGCACTGGCAACAATCACTGTGAAATTAATAAAACATGGCAAAATCAGCAAATGTCTCAGCCCAGGAATTAGCTAACAGTGCATAGACTCAATCAAATCCTGACAGATACAGCAGGGCTAAAAACTACAACCTCGCATACCAGCCAAAACCTACAAGTGCTAACAGCACATGTCAGGGGCACCGAAAAAACAGTTAAGCATCATGCGGAGACCCTGCATTCCCATCATAGCCAACTAAGAGAACATAATGGACAAATATAATATCTCTTACGAAAAGTAGACAATATGGAGAACAGGGCTAGAAGGAAAAACCTCCATATCATGGGCTTGCCAGAGGGAATGGAGGGCAGAGATTTGACTATATTTCTCCAAGGCATGCTTCCTGCCCTCCTAAAGCTCAACAACCATCCCCCCCACCCCCAACCTCCAGAAATCGAAAGGGCACACAGATCTCTTGCCCCAATGCTAAGACAGGGGGAATGCCTTCACCAGATTAATCGTAAATGTCTGAGGTACCATGTTAAAGAAATGTATCTACGGGTAGCCCAGGAAATGGGGAAACTGGTTTGGAACGGCCACAAAATACAGCTGTTCCAGGACTACTCACTCGAGTTGTCCAAAAAAAAATTAATGGAGAGCATATGCAGGGGTTAAGTATAAACTGTAAAAAAGAAACATACCTGCATCTCTAAAGTACCCCTCGATGCTCTGAATACAGTTCAATGGAGAATTCCTCATCTTCAACAGCCCAGCTGAAGTGGAGCAGTTCCTAAGAGATATGCAGGGGGAAAGACACTGTCAACCTCCAAGCCAGCCATGAGGTGAAGGCCCACAAAGCATGGAGATTTTCTCACAAGCATCTGAAGCCCGAACAGAATCAGCAAAGGAGAACCCCACCCCTATGGAGTCATGGTAACAGGTACAGTGGGGCAGGCAGCGAAGAAAGAACAAGCCAGGCACTCAAAGGAAGATGTCACCACACCGTACCCACTCTAGGAGCTTCCAACATCACCAAAAAGTGTCCATTGTGAGCAGCGCTTCTACGGGTAACACCCCGGTCAAAATGTCCAACCGGTTCAAGGCCCTCAGGGAGCTCACCCCACTTGCGTTGGATGTGGAAGCTACAGATCCAAGATCGACAGAGGCTCTGATCACCACAGAAGACACTAATTTTACTGACTGGGCCCCCGATATGCTACGAGTGGGCCAGCTGCATGCAAAGTATCAATGTGGAGCATGACCCTATAGAAACTAAAGTGGGGGCAACAGCTCCCGATATGGAGGTGAGTAGGCATCAGTCCCTTGAACTCCCATCAAAATTGACAACGAACTTAAGTGAAGAACATGGAGTACAACTATCTAAGCAGTTCTTGTATAACTGCACGGGACAAAAGAACTGTTGTGCAGTGCAGTTGTACTTACGACAGGGCTGCCTACGAGTGACTGACTCAAGCAGGGCTCAGATGGGGGCAGAACTGATGATCCCTGGCTCTCTAAACAGGGAATGACCAAAAAACAAAGTACCAGGTAAGGCTCTGAAGGAGACTCAAGGGTGCTCCTTGGAACATGAGGGTTCTCCAACTGGTAGTTTGGTAAAATAAGGAGCACAACCATACATGAATAGCTTGCTTATGTATCATGCAAGTGGCCACAGACTCTTTGCAACTCAGCCACTACCCTACCAGGTCAGTAAAAGAGCTGCCTCATGGAGGTAAATGTTACTGGTTATGTGGTTGTTGTTTAAAGCTGTGGTAAAAAAAAAAAAATTCTCAATTTAAGGTTGTTAAATGCATCCACAAATAGCGCACAGATAGGATTAAGATGCTGTTATGAACCTAAGGGCAGTAAAGAGGCTTGTCAGGATAGGAGTCAAGAACAAGGGGGCTAAATAAAGGGGCAGATGTCATGGGCTACCATGCCGGCAGTCTGCATGAGATGCAATACCTGGAATTGTATGACGTAGCTTACCATGGGAAAACAGTCAAGCTTATATTAAAATTGCAGAGCACAGGTGGTGCTATTACACCTAACATACATCCAGGATCATGCCTCATGAGGTCTGAGGGACCTACGACTTTGAGGAAACACCACATATGGACCCTCAGAAGTGAGCAGGGAAGGGAGGTTAAGCAGCATGGCTGAAAAATTCGGTACGTAAGCAGTAAGACATGGCTGGGTGTTGGTAGTACTGAGATACCCACACACCCAGAGGCGTAGTTAGGCACGAGAACACAAGTTGAGTGCCTTCAGACTCCTGGGCCCATAGATAACTTTGAAAAAAAGAAGATTCTAAAAGTTTTCAAAGTCACAAAAAAAAAATACTAAAATGTTGCTAAATAACATAAAATAGTCCTTCCACAGATGTTTTTCACCTGCCAGTCATCTGTCTTTCTTCACACTCAATACACTGTGTGATTGTTTACCATGGAATAGAAGAATTCAAAGCACACACACACACAGAATGGTAACATGGAATACATGAATTCAACATTCTTCAGAACTCAACTGGCATACAAACAAAGACACACACATACAGGCCTGAAGTGGAGCCAGAACCTTAGTTTTATCTACTGCCAGAAAAGGAGCAGGGAGTTCTCTGGCAAAGTGGTAGGGATAGGTGGGGGATTTTTCATGGTCATCAAAGAAACGCCAGCAATGGAAACTCTGGATAGTACTTGAGTTTTTTAAATTTGTGTATGTGTGTGTAAGGGGGGCTCATGAGTGTAAATAACATTAAATTATTTACTTACTTTATTTAATTTAATGGACTTTTACTCTTAGGGCCTAGCTGAAGTTTTTTTTTTTATATATATATGAGTAAAGGCTGTAGCCATGTTTGTGATGGAAACTAAGAAACAGGTGACTTATGAATTCTGTGAGTTGCCCTGGTTGACAGGGACTTATTTTAGCCAGTGGTGGTACTCTCTTACTGCATTGGCTAGAACCAAGTCTCAGCCAGTCAGAACACAGGGATTTCTTTGCCGATTTTATATACTACTTTAGTCAGTTGCCCTTAGCAAGAAAGAAGGGAGGGGGAGGAACTTCAGGCTAGGTGCTAGAAGGAAGAACCAGACCTGACATTAGGGGGCATCTACGTATAGAGATGCACTGAGGGTCCTGAACTGGGGAAATAAAGGAAAGCTTCTAACTCCCAAGGCTAAAGCAGAAAGGCTGATAGTAAGTAAGTAAAAATTAATTTAAAAATGCTTTTCCAGAGAACAAAGTGCTTTACAAATAACAATAAGCAAAACAATACAATATTAACAGTATAAAATCATAGGCCATAAGCTTTAACCAATAAAAAAGTTTTCAACTCTATTTTAAAACTCTCGATAGTCAGGCAGCTTCTTGATAGTTACTAGAGAAATGAGAGGGTGAAAGCGGAGAGCATGAATGCCTTTTTAAGCCCTCCCCTCTCCTCCTGACCACAGATGAGATGCCCCAACAGGGGTAAACACAAGATAGACACCACCACAGGTGTAGTCAGGGATGGAAGTGTCCAAAGACAACCAACTGAAAGGTCATAACATAAATTCAGTAGGATAGGCCCTTAGAGGTACCCACGGCCCCAGTGGACTAAACCTGAAACCAGCTTTGAAGCCCAAGGGTAGGTTTATGGAGGTGAATGGGACAATGTATACCCCCTTAGGAGATTCCAAAGATCATGGGTATCCCAAAAGGAGAGGGTATACCGGATCTGGAGTGAAAAATCTCCTAATATACATAAAGGTTTCAAGAGTTATGTGCATAGTAATAGGGTTAATGTGTGATTTTGAAAAAACATCTATTACCTTCAAGGTGAATGTGTTCCAGGTTGGATATGTGGTGCTCGCCAAACTACAAACAAAGATGGTAGGGCGAAAACCAGCAGTGGCTGGGGGGCACCATAAACAGGTTATGTTGCAGAGTTTCAAAGAAAAAGAGTAATGCAGAGATAAAGAAGGGGTCAATATGGGGGCATGGCTTACTATACTACATATGGGGAGGGCATGAGATAGGGTGGGGTAAGGGTACAGGAATAAACCTATGCAGGAAGGCAGGTAGGGTCCCTAGATAGGGGAAAAAGTAGTTATGTAAGAACTTACCATAACAGTAGATCTTCAAGAGAGACTCTTGCAGTAGGTATTCACCAGTAGGACTAAGCTGCCAGGTGTCTGGACCCCACGGAAAAATCTTCTAGCCAGTCTCTGGCGGGGACAGCCCTGACATCACCTGACCAACGTCGGCACACGTCAGTATAAAGGGGCCGGTCCCCACACCGGCATTCCAGTTCTCCCGCCAGAGGCCGACGGCATGACAAGAGAAGAGGAAATGCCCCCTAAGAAAGGAAAAAACTCAGGGGGACGGAGGGAGGGAAAGCAATACCTACTGCAAGAGCCTGTCTCGAAGATCTACTGTCACAGTAAGTTCTTAGGTAACTGTACTATCTTACTCTGAGAGGGCTCTTGTAGTAGGTATTCACCAGTAGGACTGAGTCCCAAGCAGTATGGAACAAGTCTGAATCCAGGGAAGAGGAGAAACAACATCCACATACAGAAGAATTGGCAGAAGAGGGATCTCAAGAAAGGATCCCCTGTAAGACCGCCAAACCGAATCCCACCTGCAGCGAGAGACAATGTCCGACTCCAAGCTGTAATGCTATGTAAAAGTATGTACAGATGTCCAGGTAGCGGCTGCACAAATTTCTGCAGCTGACACATTCCTGAAACAAACAGCAGAGGCAGCCACTCCTCTGGTGGAATGCCTTTTTACTTGACATGGAAGGGGTTTGTTGCGCTTTTCGTAACAGAAAGTGATGCAATTAGCCAACCACTTAGAGAGGCACTGCTTGGAAATAGCGGTGCCTTCCCTCGTGGGTGCAAAGGAAATGAAAAGTTGGTCCATTTTCCTAAGATCCTTGGTTCTGTAAGTATAGTATCTCAAGATCCTGTGAGCGTCGAGAGTATGTAAAAGATACTCTCCCTGGTTAGAATGCTCCAGGAAAAAGACCAGGAGCTTAATGGACCTTAGGCAAAAATTTAGGACTGGTACACATGGCCACATGGTCTTTGTGAAAAATCAAGTACGGAATTTTACACACAAGTGCCTGAAGTTCAGATATTCTCCGAGCCGAGGCAATGGCTGCAAGGAAAAGCGTCTTCCAAGAAAGGAAGCACAAATCGACATCAGCTGCTGGCTTGAAGGGGGGCAGCATGAGCTTCTCCAAGATGAATTGAGGTCCCAGGGGGGAGCTGGGCTTCAGATAGGGGGCTTCAAATAAATGAACCCCTCTGAGTAATGTCTTGGAGACCTCCAGTTGAGCAACCGACTTGTCCCCCACCGGAAGATGGTAGGCCGAAATGGCAGCCAAGTGCACTTTCAGCGAGGAGTAGTTGAGACCCAAGTCATAGAGGTACCTTAAATAATCTAGGATCCTGGCCACCGGGCAGGAAAAGGGTTCCAAATCCTTGGAACCTGCCCAAATGGAAAACCACTTCCACTTCATGGCGTAAGTAGATCTGGTGAAAGGCTTTCAGGCCTCCACCAGGATGTCAGCAACCTGAGTGGAAACGCCAAAGCGAGCAGCGGCTATGTCTGCAGGAGCCAGGCATATAGATGGAGGGATTTGAGATCTGGATGAACTAGGGTCCTCTGATCCTGGGTCAGCAGGTCTTGTGACATTGGAAAAAGGATAGGAGGCTCTTCCAAGAACCGTTGCAGTAGAGAGAGACAAACTTGCCTCGGCCAGAAGGGAGTGATGAGGATCATGCGCACCCCTTCTGTCCAGAGTTTGTTCAGAACTCTCGGAATCAAAGGTATTGGAGGGAAGGTGTAAATAAATCTGTCCCTCCAACACAGAGACAGCACGTCCTGCCAGAAAACGCCGCTCCCTGAAGCGAGCGAGCAAAAGATGGGAAGCTTGGCATTGCTGGGCAAACAGGTCTAGCTGTGGTGTACCCCACTGAGCGAAGATGCCGTCTACCACTTCCTGCTTGATTTCTCACTCATTGGCTCTGTCCGAGGAGTGACTGAGAGTGTCTGCCAGAGTGTTTTGTATGCCCGGCACATGGATCACAGTCAGATGTCGGTTGTGCTGTGATGTCCAATACCACACCCTCATCGCCTCCCAGCACAGGGGACAGGAACGAGTTCCCCTCTGTTTGTTGAGGTACCAAACAACACACATGTCTGACTGTGTCAGAAGGTGACCAGGAAGGATGACAGGATGAAGAGCCTGAAGGGAACACTGGACTGCCCTCAGTTCGAGTGTGTTGATGTGCAATGATTCTCGATGTAGGACCAGCTTCCCCTGGGTCTTGTGCGACCCAAGGTGGGCTCCCCAGCCGGCCCCGGAGGAGTCCGTGGTCAAAGTCTGGGAGGGATGGGTGGAGCAGAAAGGAATCTCTAGATTGAGGTTCTCCTGAACCAACCACCATTGAAGATCCCTGATCATCGTGTCTGAAATGAGGACCTCGTGATCCAGATCATCCTGGGTTTGATCCCATTGGGCTCTGAGGGTCCACTGTGAGACCTGCATATGGAGTCACGCCAGAGGGACAGTAGGAATGGCGGCTGCCATAAGGCCTAAAAGGTGAAGGACCTTCCAAGCCAAGACCCATTTGTGGGAGGTCAGGAAATGAGCCTGAAGTTGCAGAGTCTTGATCCTGTCTGAAGGGAGGAAAGGCCTGCCCAGGGTGGTGTCCAACACTGCCTCAATTAACTGCAGCCATTGGCATGGGACCAAATGAGACTTGGCATGACTGATAGTGATGCCAAGATTGGAAAAAATCTCCAGAGTGAAGTAGAGGGAACGCTGAAGGTCCTCCCTGGAAGGGGCTGCTATCAGCCAATCATCCAGGTAGGGAAATACCTGGACCCCCCTGGTGCGCAGAAAGGCTGCCACCACCGCCAAACATTTGCTAAACACTCTGGGAGCCAAGGACAGGCCAAAAGGAAGGGCCCTGAACTGGCAGTGCTCCCCCTGAAAACAAAAACGGAGGAACCTGCGGTGGGAGGGACATATGGGGGGGGGATATGCAAGTAGGCATCCTGCATGTCCAAGGCGCATAACCATAGTCCCAACCTGAGCAGGGAAGGGAGGAGGCTCTGCAGAGAGAGCATTCTGAAACTCTTGTATTCCACATACAGATTCAGGGTGCTGAGATCCAGGATGGGCCTAAGATCGCCCATCTTCTTGGGCACTGGGAAGAAATTGGAATAGTAACCCATCCCCCAGTATGGCGGGGGGACGGGTTCTATAGAAACATAGACTTTGACGGCAGATAAGGGCCACTTGGCCCACCTAATCTGCCCATTCCCTACGTATTGGATAAGCTGCAGTTTCTAGTTAACCAACAGCCTACTTCCTCCTACCAGTCACTATAATTGCCTTATGTTTGTCCCATGCATTCTTGAATTCCCCCACTGTTTTTGACCCCACGACCTCCTTAGGAAGGTGGTTCCATGCGTCCACCACCATCTCCATGAAAAAATACTTTCTGACGTTGCCCCTGAGCCATCCCCCCCTCTATCTTCAAACTGTGCCCCTTGTTCTTGCACATCTCTTTCTCTCAAGGATGCTTCCATCTTGGACTTTGTAAATTCCCTTGAGGTACTTGAATGTTTCTATCACATCCCCCCCTCTCCTTTCTTTCCTCAAGGGTATACATATTAAGCTCTTTCAGTCTCTCCTCAGATGGCTTCTGTTGCAGACCCTGCACCATTTTAGTTGCCCTCCTCTGGACTGCCTCCATCCTGTCTATGTCCTTATGGAGATGGGATCTCCAGAACTGCACGTAGTACTCCAAATGGGGTCTCACTAATTGCCTGTAAAGAAGAATAACAACTTCCTGTTTTCTACTGGTGAGGCCTCTCCCTATGTATCCTAGTATCTCTCCAGCCCTCCTTACTGCCTTCTCACATTGTTTACCTACCATAAGGTAATCTGATATGACTACCCCGAGGTCCCTTTCCATTTTTGTTGTTGTTAGTGCCTCCTCCCCATTGTGTACTCTTCCCTTGGGTTTTTGTTTCCCAGGTGCATCACTTTGCACTTTTTTGCATTGACTCTAAGCTGCCATATTTTTGACTATTCCTCCAACCTTGCCAAGTCCCTTTTTATCCTTTCCACCCCCCTTGTGTATCAACCTTGTTGCAGATTTTTGTATTGTCTGCAAAGAGACATACTTTTCCTTCCAGCCCCTCTGCAATGTCTCCTATAAAGACATTAATGAGGACCAATCCCAGTATTGAACCCTGCGGTACCCCACTAGTAACCACCCTTTCTTCAGAGTATACTCCATTTACTATTACCCTCTGCATCCTGTTGGTCAGCCAATTTATGGCACGGGGTCATAATGTCACAAGACATTATGCCACATGGCAAAATTGCGCTTCCAATACAGCGTGATTTGTGCCATGAGGCATGTCTTTTTTTTGTGGGGGCTCTGCCCCCAAACCCCCCTCACTAAAGATTCTCAACTCCGGGGGTGGGGGGTTTAACTTGGGGAGTGCACAAAATACAAAAAAAATTAAAGTTTCTGGGACTGGGAATCAAACCCAGTCCTAGAAGCAGCACCTGGGTTCCTGCTGCTGTGGCTCAGTCCAGTGAGCCACGGCAGCTGCTTGGCAGAACCCAGTCCCAGCAGAGGTCTTATCCTCTGCCTGCGAAAGTGTGAATGGTGCAATACCATGTACAGCAGTATATGCGGTATTGCACCATTCACTAATTCCTATGACGCTATCCCGGGTTAGCCATAATGTCGTACGTTACTAAGCGTGCGACATTATGACCTGGTAGGCTAACTTGTTACCCAGGCTATCACCCTGGGACCCACTCCCAGGGTGGCTAACTTGTTTATTAATCTTTTGTGTGAGACTTTGTCAAATGCCTTGCTAAAGTCTAGGTAGGCCATATCTACAGCCCCTCCCTGGTCTACTGCTTTGGTCACCCAATCAAAGAAATCTATTAGATTCGTCTGACATGATCTTCCTGCTGTGAATCCATGCTGCCTCAGGTCCTGTGCCCCGCTGACCTCTAGGTACTCAACAATTCTCTCTTTCAGAAGTGATTCCATCATTTTCCCTACAACTGAGGTTAAACTAACAGGTCTGTAGTTCCCTGGCTCTGCCTTGCTCCCACTTTTGTGAAGAGGAATTACATCTGCCCTCCTCAGGTACCACACCATACTCCCATGATTTGTTAAAAAGGGTAGTCAGTCACCGCCTTCCACAGAAGGGAGCTTATTTCCTCCTGCACCAGAGAAATGTGCAGTGGAGAATAACAGGACAGGGAAGGAGGTCTGTGGGGGGGGGGGGTTAAGTGAACTCTATTGAGTGTCCCTCGGACACCAGCTGGAGCACCCAAGAGTCAGTCGTTATCCGCTCCCATTCTGGCAGATGGAAGAAGAACCTTCCCTCCACCGGCTCCTCTGAATTGAGGGCCAGAGGAAGAGGGAGATGCAATGAGTCAGGAGGCTGAGGGCAGACTGGCAGCCGCAGCTCCAGAAGCCTTATGGGACTTGGTCGGAGGGGCTTTGGTCACTGACGCAGTTCTACATTTGTTTGGGCGTTGTGACTGTGTCTGCTTCTGCTGTCAATGATTTTGACATCAAAAGGAATGTTTCTGTCCTTGGGGAGGTTTGTACATAAATTGCACTGACCTCAAGGCTTTATCTTTATCTTGAAGGTCGGTGATGATGTCTTTAACGTCACCACTGAATAGTACCGACCCTTGGAAGGGGGCTTCCTGGATGGCAGTTTGCACCTCGGGTGCCAGACCAGAAATACAGAGCCAGGCATGGCGGCGTAATCCAGTGGCGAATGCCGATCTCCTGCCAGCCATGTCCACCACATCATAGGTGGCACACAGCAAATGCCTACAGGCACATCTAGCTGAGTGAACAAGGTCCCCCAGCTCTTGCTTGGTCAAAGAGTCTGGAAGAGAGTCCAATTTAGACTCCACCTGGCAGAGAATGGACTTCTGGTAATCCCCCATGTGGGCCACGTAATTGAGGGACCTAAAGCCCAGGGTAGAGGAGGCAAAGACCTTCTTCCCGTACTGATCCAGAAGCTTAGATTCCCTGTCATGGGGGAGAAGAGCTCAGGTGCTTAGAATTAGCGGTTCTGTTGTGGGCAGCACTGATTACAACAGAATCTGTCTTAGGGTGAAGGCTAAGAAAATCCTTGCCTTCAGGGGATTGATAGAGCCTGTCCACCTTGTGAGCTAGTGGTGCTAAGGATGAAGGCTGTTTCCATATAGTCATGACCAGATCTTCGTGAGGTTCGATCCAGGGTGGAATCAGGGTGGGTGAGGTTTCAGCTAAATCTAAGTGTTTGGCTAACCTCTGCTGTTGGGGATCTTGCTCCACTGTCTTCCAGTCGTAGGCCACCTGTATCTTCTTCAACAACACCAGAAAGAAAGGATCTTCCAGAGAGGATTTAGGAGAGTCTTTTGGTTTTGGGGTCTCTGGAGCATGAGGTGCATCTCCTGGGTCCAAGGGTTCGAAGTCACTGTCGGACTCAGAGGACTCCTGAGATCTTGAAGAAGTTACCGGAGGAAGAGGGAACTTGACCGGTCTGGATACATCCAGAGGATGGGAAAACTCCCTGGGGTGAAAGCCAGCGGAAGGTTCTGGTCTGGAGTTCAGTAAAGGCGGAGGTGTCTCCACCGGCTGACGTCCGGGGCCCGGCGTTGGGTCCAGTGTCGGCTGATGCTTATCCAGTTCTGAGGTGAGCTGGGATTTGGCCTCAGCCCACCATGAGGACAGGACCACTTTCAAGTCCACTTGCGGTTGTGGAGGAGGACTTGGGAAACGGTAGTTCAGGAACCCATAATATTTGTACCCGAAGCCCACCAGTGAGTAGCCTGGGGCAGGAAATCCTGGCGTGGAGTAGCCCAGCGTTGGATGGCCCAAAGGGGCCAACAGTCCTGGCGGAGGTTCGACCGGGGGAGGGAGTGCCAATGGGTCTGGCATCGGCCTGATGGGTGGAAATGAAGGCCCCATTGGAGGGTCCAGAAAAATGGGTCTTGCTGGCCCAGACAGCAGGGCAGAAGGTCAGTCGTTCAGCAGCAGCAAGCTGGAGGGTGACAGTGGGGGATCCGTCACTGGATCCGGTGTTGGAGACTCTGGAGTCGGGGGGTGGTGCCCCCAATGGCAGAAGTTTCCATTGGTCCTCATCCCAGGCAGGGGAAGGAGGAACCGACTCCGAAGGAGGAGACAGAGCAGCCTCCGATGGCAGCTGGTCGGATGTCAGCTGTGGCGACCCCTGAATGTCAGGTGTAATGTTAGGACCTGACGGGGGATCGCAGGCTGGGCGTTAGTGGGACGGGCCGACAGGTGACTTATCAGCCTTGTCTGGGCAGGAAACAGCAGAGCTGGAGCCCGACATTTTGGACCCACTTGCACTGCTAGGCCGGGTATTAGAAGCGGCCGTAGCAGGAGTGCAGACCTCCTTTGCCCCAGAGGCTCCCATTGGGTCCAAGCATGAGCCTGACGGGGGGGGGGGCCGACGCACACTTGGACACCACCGAAGCAGCCATTGGAGAATGATCCCACAGAGGGGAAAATACCTGCAAGGCTGTGAATCCAGCCGGAGTCGGCAGGGCTATGACTGAAGAGTTCCTGTCCCTATGCTTTTCCTTGTCCCATTTTTTCTTGTGGAGCCTTCAGGAGAGGCCGATGTCTGCCTAAGTTTTTTCAATTCTGTCTCCATGGCGGCCATCTTTTTCTTCAGAATATGGGCTTCCAGGGACTGCTGCTGCCTTTTGCGTGTGGCCGAACTGAATTTCTGGCAGTGGCCACAATTCTCCATGTGGTGGTCTGGGCCTAGACAGAAGAGGCACAAGGAATGGCCGTCCTTATGTGGGAACTGAGTTCCGCATGAGTCGCACTAATTTTTATGTGATTCGGAGGGCGATGGGAACGACATACACAGCCAATAATGTAGAACAATTTAAAGTCGAAAATGAGAGAAAAGAAACTTTGAAGAAGCTAAAATTTGGAGTAAATACTCATCTAAAATGGCACTGCTAGTAGCGCTGTTCTTCTTCAAGGTACTTGTCAGAAGCTGATGGCAGAAAAGAACTGGAAGGCAGGTGTGGGGACTGCCCCCTTTATACTGACGCATGCTGCTGTCGGTCAGGTGACGTCGGGGGTGGTCCCTGCCAGAGACTGCTGGCTAGAAGATTTTTCCATGGGGTCCTGACGCCTGGCAGCTTAGTCCTACTGGTGAATACCTACTGCAAGAGCCCTCTTCAAGTAAGATCAGGGTTTTTTCACTTTGGTAACGGTGGAGAAATCACAAAAATAAAATATGGATTGTTTTCTACCCATAGTAGCCACCTTCTGGAATGTGAGGGGCCTTAATTTGCCAGTAAAAAGAAAACAAGTGCCGTCCAGGCTTAAAAAACTAAGGATGCAGATTGCCTTCCTACAAGAAACAAAATGAAATAACATAGAAGCTCAAAAGCTCTCCAGGGAATAGGTAGGGTGGGAAGCAAATGGTGTAGTAGGGCAAGCCAAGAGAGGGGTCTCAATACTTTGCCATAAAAAGCTAAAATGGCAGCTAGTATAAACTAAGATGGACAAGGAAGCAGATTATATCTCTACTAAAAACATCACATGGTTCAATCCTCCTGGCTAAGTTATACGCCCCTAATGAAGTCTCTCCTGAATTTTTTGATGAGATATCCCAGAGGCTGATGGACATGTCGTATGATAACCCTGACATTCTCATGTGGGGAGATTTCAGTCTTGTCCTAGATTACATGCTAGACAGATCAAACTCCAAGCCAGAACCCCACACTAAAGCTAGGTAGACTTTGGAAGACCTTATCAAAACTCATCAACTATTTGATGTGTGGAGACTTGTCCATTCAGACGAAAGAGACTACTCTTATTTCTCCTCAACTCACAAAATGGTGAGTAGGCTAGACTAGTGGCTTAAATCCTCCAGGCTCACCACTCAAATTAAGGAGGCCTATACTACGCCTTTATACATATCAGACCTCACGCACATAGTAGTCTAGCTCTATATGTGCCCTGAAACCCCAAAGTCCCCAAAATGGAGGTTAGACCCCCTCCTCCTGAAGGACACAACTTTTAAACAATGGTTAAAGCAGGAGTCACAGCAGTACTTCCTAGATAACCCACCAGGGACAGCGGCCCCTGGAATGATTTGTGAGGCATTCAAAGCCACCCTTAGTGGAAAAATTATTAGCTATGCAACCCACCTCCGCCGACAAAGAGAGAAGGAGGCTAAAATCTTAGAACAGCAGGTTAGGGTGAAAGAAGCCTAATATAAAAAAAGATCCCAGAAAGTTAATGAACCCTTCCATGATCCATGAAATCACACACCTTAGAGTGCAGCTAAACCAACTGGCTAGTAGGAAAGCGGAGCTCCAAATACAAAGAATGAAACAAAGATATTGGGCTCAGAGGGAGAAGGCCAGTAAATTATAGATTAACAGCAAGCTGAAAGGTACATACCTCACCTCAAAGATGTACATGGTACAGTCCACATGTCCCCCGAGCAGAACAATGCTATCATGCTATAATTCTATAAAAATCTATATAAATAACACAAACCATGAAACCTGCCTAAATTCATGACATTCATGGATCAGGTAGCTCTTCCCAAGCTGACTGAGGTATAAAAAGATGTGCTAGAACCACCTCTGACAGAGGCTGAAATCAGACAAGCCATTAAGGAAATGGCTCCACAAAAATCCCCGGGTAGTGATGACTTCCCAGCAGACTTCTCTAAAGTTACCCAGGAAGCAATAACACAGCCTTTATTGTGTATGCTCCAAGAAGTATCAGAAAGGAAAGAGCTTCCAGATACCATGAAAGAAGCTATCATTCCTGTGCTGCCGGAGGAGAGGAAAGATCATGCACAACCAGCTAATTATAGGCCTATTTCATTAATAAATGCAGATGTAAAAGTGTTGGCCAAAGTACTGGCATCTAGACTGGAAAAGGTGCTTCCCTCAATAATACACCCATCACAGGTAGGATTTGTCAAGGGAAGGGCGAGTGCGGACCACATAAGAGCACTCATTATCCTGATGCAAACTGCAGCAGACCTCCCTACTCCAGCAGAAGCAATTGCTGTAGGCATTGAAAAGGCGTTTGATTTGGTGGAGTGGGGATATCTGCATGCCACCCCAGAATACATTTATTTTGGTCCCATGCTTCACAATTGGATACATATCCTATACACAGGTCCGACTGCTAGAATCCTCACTAATAATACATGGACCTGGGGAAAGCTATGGGTGCTGTATTTGTGGACCTGACCAAGGCCTTTGACCTTGTCAACCACTCCCTTCTACATGCCAAACTCCACCAACTTGGCTGCTCAACAGAGACCTGCCTATTGTTCTGGAGCTATCTCATGGGCCAATCCCAATCGGTGAGCATCAACACTATCACTTCTCCTGATCTGTCTGTCTCCACAGGCATCCCCCAGGGCTCCATCCTGGGCCCCCTACTGTTTTCCATCTTTATAAACTTCCTTCCCACCAATAGCCTCACCTGCAATGCACTACTGTACACCAGCGATCTTGTCCTCTTCCACAGTGACAAGTCCCTAACGAACATATCCTCAATACTAACCCATAGCTACGGTTCAGCCTACAACTGGTTTCTGTCAAACAGGCTCCTGGTAAATGAAGAAAAAAAAAAAAAAAAAGGGCAATGTTCCTCAAGTTCAAACCTTACCTGTCAAACATCTCTAAATGTAACTCTTCCCTCTCTGTGCTTACACCTGATGGCCCGGCCCTGCAGAATGTTCCTAACTTTAAAGCAGCAGTGAAACGAAAATGGGTTAAAATTTGAGCCAACCTTTTTTTCTTCTTAATCGATGCCAGATGTCTTCCAGTTAATTTTGGTGTTAACATTTTCAGTTTTCATTATCATTTAAGAATTTTATGAAAGTTCTAAAATAATTATTTCTCAAGAAAAAAAGATGGCCGCCTCATTTTTGCATAGAAATAATATTGAGGACCGGAGGAGGGTAAGAGTCCAGACAAAAATCCAAATGTACAGTACACAGCACAGGAAGCAACTAGAAAACCCAGATCAACAGTTCTGCCAATATTTTGCATAACCATAGCAGAAAATTAGCTTTTTGGAATAACTTTTTTCATTGCACTGCTGCTTTAAATACTTGGGTGTAACCCTTGATCCCACCCTCTCGTACATGGAGCACATCAACATCATAGAGCATCAGGTAAACCAGACACTGAGAGCCGTCTATCGGCTAAAGCATTTCCTGAACTCAGAGGCCCGCTTAGCTATTACTCAAGGCAATCTGCTCCCCATCATTGACTACTACTGCTCCCCAATATACTCCCATGTGTCCTCTGCCCTATGCTGAGTACTTAACTTAGTCTATAATAGCATCTGTTAGTTTGTACTCCTGGCACCCTACTCAATACATCACCACAACCTTTACCAGTCGCTAGGGTGGCTCCCACTCCAAGGTCGATATGAATACACTCTTGGCTGTATCATCAACAACACCCTTAGAGGTGGTGAAGTGTCACCATACCCATCCCTCCTCAAGGTCAGAGCTGTAGTCAGATGTCTCCGCAACTCCTCTGTTCCTCCCCGGAGGTCCCTAGAGTCTCCTCCATCATGTGTATCCAAAAATACTAATTTGAGAAGTGACTTGGGGTTCTGCAATTCCCTATTAATGTAAAGTAACCAATAACCATGTTTTTTTATCATGGTACTGTTTATGGGCCCACTCACCCACAAATATTTGATAATCGTTTATTTTTTTAAGAACAATGATGACCAGTGTATGGGTCAGCAAAACATCCTGACCCCATACCATTCGATACACCCTCAATCTCAGCCCCAATTACCATTATGAAAAGCTGCATGATCTTATTCTTTAATGTACACTGTGACCATGCTTGGTCCATTTTTAAACAATACAAACAAAGGATGGCACAGTCATTGATATAAATCAAATTAAGATTTCTATGTTCTTCATGGTCAACATCTGTTCAGGGTCAATGCTCCTATCAGGAACACAGTCTAACTTTGAGGCCTTTTTAGGCACCTCAGGACCTCTATTGCACTCTTGCAAGTCTTGTCTCAGTGCCTTTAGCTCAGCCTCAGAATTTGTGACTGTACTAAGTATTTTATTCATAACTATTAATTCCCCAATTGGGTATCCAGATTTCTATCAATCATGGCTGATGAATTTGCTAACGATTTTGACAAGTCAGAACCATCCTACCCAAAGAATTATTAGGAACCTGCATGTTACTCATGATTTCCTGGTTTTCCTCTAGTAAATCATTGTCAGCTCTATTACCTTTAATACAAGGGACTTGTTTACTATTCTTCCTTGTTTTCCTACCTTTCCCGCTCTTCTTTTGTTTATTGGTTGGTTTAATAAGGGAAGGGGGAATAGTAATTGAGGAAAAATCTAGTTTTCCAGATTTATCCTTGCTAGAGGTAAAGGAGGGGGATTTTTGTAGAGGCGCTATAATTTCTAGTTTGTGGAGGATATCGTCCAAGCTGCATGCATTTATAGCAATATTTTCTTTGATGGTTATTTCCTCTTTTAAGATAACAATCTGTTCCACTAACATTAAATGAGTTATATACAGATTGGACATGATGTTAACCACATCCTCACTTAAATTATAAGGGTAGTATTTTAGAAAATGAGCCCTCTGAGCTACATACTTATCCGAATCTCTCACAGAGGGCTTATCAGGCTCATTTAATTCTTTTAAGCCTCTTATAGTAACTTGTAACACATCTACCACTTCCTTTAAAAGTTCCTTGCTAGATTCACTTTCTAAATTCAGTTTGATATGAAGTATAATCCATAGAGCTAACTGTTGGAAGATGGAAACTCTATAACATTGGATCCAAATTAATAAGCACATGAGAAGCCTCCTAAAAGTTTTCCCTAGTTCCCAGCACTATGTCACCAGAGCATGGTACAGGAGTTTCATCAGGACATTTAATAGCCTCAACCATTCCCATTTTCATATCTCTGCATTTATTAACTAACTGGCAATCCTCTGAAATGAACATTTTTGGATTTGAGGTTAAGCATGAATCTAATAAGTTAGTATCCCCAGATTTATAACCTCCAAACGTATTTCTGTGCCCCGTATTACTTTAATATCTTTTTTATTACCCAGTTTGTGAAGATGATCCACAGTTGAGGTTTGTTTTGTACCTAATTTAACATCCAAATTAGGAACACCCTCAGAAGGTGCCAGATTTGTCAATATTTTCTTTTTGTTACTGCATACTTTTGTTTGTTTTGGGTAGTGACTTTTTTGTTGTTGTCGTAAGTCACCACTAGTATTCTGTTCAATCAGATCATTTTAACAAACTAAACTATTAGTATGTGCAAGCTCTGTATTGTTGTTTAAAGTTGGATCAAGGATACTATCTTTTTCCAGGCCTTGATCTGTGGTCTGTCTTCTAGTCAGAACCATGATTAGTATATCAGCTCTATTAACTGAAGACACACAGCACTTACGGGATCAGGACAATAATTTACTCCCTTTTACAATTGAATAGAAATATGTATAATAGATCATTAAACAAAAGTTAATAATTCAAGCCAGGGGAAAGTCCATTACTACTATGTATAAACCAGTACTTTAATAAGTAGAATGTTTACCCCCCTCAGATTACCATGAATTGCTAAGAATTTCCCTCTAATCAATTTCAGGAAAAGACAGCTTTTGGCAATTTTCCCAAAAACCAATCAGAGGTCCATCATTAAGTTGATAAAGTACACAAATAAATGTTGTAAACAGGATAAGTTAAACTGATATTTTAACACACCAAAATCAAGCAAGTAGACCAAACTGGTATACCTGAAAGCTAAATGAATTCTGGACAGCTTATAAAACTACTTACCTATTTCAAATTTTAATCCATCTGTCTGGATGGCTAAAATCAAGCTGAAAGCAACAGAATCAAATATCAGGCAAAAGATATAAAGGCTAATAATCATATGTACAGCTCTAGCCTATTAAGCTATATAAAAGTGAATCCACTATCACACATCAACATATCAGATAGTACGTAGGAAACACACTGAAACATACAAGTTGAAATCCTTCTACAATTGTGAAAGTATAGTCTTTCAGCCGACAAATCAGATGGGAGTATTGGTAGTGTTAATAATTCATCTGTAACGGTTTGTAAACTTTCAAAGCAATACGTGCAATAAGTATTTTTTTTTAAGAGAGTCTTATAAGAACACTTAGAATTGCAATGCCTCTGCAATAGTTTTCTTCTTTTAATCGCTAGGGTTTCTTCTAATCTTTCAGGATTTCAGCAGTTTCTTGCTTCAGTTCTTATTTCAGTTCCCCCAAAGATTTGTTCCACTGCTTCTGCCGTTCTTTATTTGGGATACCCAGAAGAAGTTTGTGCCTCACAAAACACCATGCCAGCTCAAGCAGGTTCTTGAGCTTCCGACAAGAGGGTGCCTCAGAGACCAGTAGGAAACTCCCCAAATAGATATGCAGCCCACCTAAAAAAAAGGGGGGGGTTACGAAAGAGAGAAGCCCAACTTATATTTTGTCAAAACACACTGGATAAACTGATAGAGGAGCTCAATCGTACCCTTAAAATACTATTAAAAATACTGTTGAGACACACTCGGCATTTATAAAATTAAAGCTTTTGGCACAAAAAAGTCAGCTAAGGGGAGTAGCTGCTCAACCCACAACCCACGAAGATCAACTGCAAAGTTAGATGTGTATTAACTTATAAAAGCTAAAATCAAATCACAACCCCCAAACAGCTGTGAATAAAAAAAAAAAGGGCTTACTTTTCCCTTGCAAGTATAAGTTTTTAGCTCTCATAGGTAAAGAGCGTTATGGAAAAAATTCAGCAGCATGTCTATCATAGATGGTTGCAAATGGCAAATCTAACTACAGAATGCCACACATGCTCTTAAGAAGCAGCGGTCATGTGATCACCATGGCACGAATTTTACAAGTTTAAATGTTGAGAATTTTCAAAACAAAGTCTCAAAACGGTATAAGAAAAAATATAACAATTTTAAGAGAGGGAAAGGAATGAACTAAAAATGATTTAATAAAGCACTGGACGTTTAAGCTCCATATAAAACATGATTAAATGTAACACAATACAGTACAAGGCTTACAGTGAAATCCTAGTTATGTAGAAACCATAGAGACCAATAGTTCAGTTCCATTAAATTCACATAAGAGTGAGGAGAGAGAACAAATAAACCAAACAAAACTGATATCACAGGATTGAAGTCTTCTGCATTGGCATTTGCTGCAAACTCTCCGCACAGCTTTCTATCAACCCAGCAGACAGAATGGGCTCCACCAACACTCACACTCCTAGTTTCTCTGGTGAGCCACAAAACAACACTATGTCTGTGCAGACAAAAGCTGAGCAGCACCAAACAGTCTGGAAAGGGTCTGGCTAGTTATTTTAACCAGACAACGATGGTGTACCTCTTTTAAAATTAAAAGTCGCTTATCATCAGGTCCCTGCTCAACCTGTTTCACCCCATAGCACAGCGTACAGCTGCTCTCACTCTCTCTCCTTCAACTGCTCCACACCTATCTGAACATGGGCAGGCTGGACTTGATGGCAGCAGCCATTGTCATGGTCCCCCTGACGAGGCTGCACATGCGGAACCCCCAATGAACTTTCAGATTCCAATGGGATCAAAACACTGATGACCTAGAACAGAAGGTTCTAGTAACTTCACCAGTGAAGAAAGTGCTCCAGTGGTGGATGGAACCCAGCAATTTACTCAAATGAGTTCCTTTCCTGATTGCCTCCCTTCATCAGATCCTCACTACAGATGCTTCGGGGATGGGCTGGGGAGCACATCTGGGCCCTCACCAGACCCTGGGTACTTGGACTGCAGTGGAGAGTTCCCGCCGCATAAATGTCCTAGAGATGCAGGGCATCCTATACAGCCTGCAAGTCTTTCAGGACTAACTCTCCCCAGAGTCTATGCTAGTGTAGATGGACAACATCAGTGTAGTGTGGAACGTCAACACACAACGGGGGACCCATTCATACCCCTTGTGCAGAGAAGTAATGAGGGTCTAGTACTGGGCTCTAGAACATGGTCTAGAACTGCCAGCAGTCCATGTTTCAGGCAAACAAGTCATCTTGGCAGATAGACTAAGCAAATCGCAGCCCAGGATGCATGAGTGGGAACTGCTGACCTCAGTTGCCAAAGACCTGTTCAACAGGTGGGGTCATCCAGAGTTGGACCTTTTTGCATCCACACTCAATGCAAAACTGCCACATTTCTGCTTGCTTGCTCCAGGGCCTAGAGTTTTCTGGTGAGACATGTTATCCCTCTTTTGGAAAAGGAGGTTCATATATGCCTTTCCTCCCTTCCCACTGATTCAGGGGGTGTTGGTCAAGCTTCAGATGGAAGGAGCAACTATGATCCTTGTTACCCCCTTCTGGACTCATCAGAACTAGTTCCCTTTACTGCAGAAGCTGGCAGTGGAACCTCCAGTACCCCTGCCCTTGTGCAAAGGTTTGTTCTCCCAGGAGCAGGGCACCCTGGTCCATTTAGACCTCAAGTCACTACATCTCCATGCCTGGTTCCTAAAGACATAGCCATGGCTAGATTTGGGGTATCCCAAAAGGTGGCTGATGTCTTAGTGGCTGCTAGGAAGCCTTCCACCCAGGCCACTTATTTCATGAAGTAGAAGCGCTTTGCTCTGTGGGTGGCTTCCAATTATTTGGATCTTTTCACTTGTCCAGTGAATCAGATTCTGGAGTACTTGCTGTCCCTCTCAGATACAGGTTTGCAATACTCTTTCATCAAAGTACAACTGCCTGCTATTTCAGCCTTCCATGTCCCTGTTGATGGCTGTACGGTAGCACAACTGAAGGTGTCCTGTACTTTTTTGGGAGGCACTCTTCATCTGAAGCCTCCCATCTGCAGTCCAGTCCCAGTTGGGACTTAAATTTTGTGTTAGAGAAACTTACTTTGACTTCTTTTGAGCCAGCTGCGACATGCAAGCTACACTTTCTGTCATGGAAAGTGTTATTTTTAGTTGATATTACTTCTGCTCGACGGATTTCCAAGCTTCAGGCTCTGATGCATGAGTCTCCTTATTTGGTTTCCACAAAGACCGGGTGGCTTTGCGTACCAACCCTAAGTTCTTACTAAAGGTGGTGTCTGAGTTTACCCTGAACCAAACCATCCACCTGCCTTTTTATTTCCTGGAGCATGACAATCCAGGGGAAGCATTGATCCCTACTTTAGATGTACATAGAATACTGAAACAATATGCTCATTGCACGAGGAACTACAGGAAGTCCTCACAGCTTTTTGTTTCCTACACCCCTAGGAAAGAGGGTGTACCAGTTTCTAAAAACTTCCTGTCCAAATGGTTGGCCAACTGTATTTTCTGTTATAGGAAGTACAGTAAGAAATTTCCTGGAGTGGTGTGAGGCCACTCCATCAGGGGCATGGCCGCTTCTTATTGCTGGTTTCAGGAATGTGTCAGCCACTGAAATCTGTGCCATTGCCACTTGGAATACTGTCCACACTTTCACTAAACACTACAGTCTGGACATTGCCTCTAGGAGAAGGGTGGGATTTGGCCTGGCTGTGCTTCAAGGCCTTCTGTCTTAGGCCTATAGCTTCCAACCACCAGACAATCTCTCTATCAATACTGCTTGGGACTCGTTCCATAAGTGTGGCCTGATGCAAGAGATATCCTTGATGAAGATAGTACAGTTACATAAGAACTTACCGTAACAGATCTTCAAGAGAATCTCTTGCATCAGGCCATGCCGTCCCCCACACACACACACAATCCCCCTTTGCTTTTGAATCTCTCTCTCTCTCTGATTTCTCTCTCTGACAGTTTACCTTCTGTTTCACTTTGTTTAGTGCTGGGAACCTCTGGCTCTCCCTTGGTTCCCCAGGAGGAGATCCTCTGTATAACGTCCCAGGTGGGGTAGTGAGTAGAGTGTGAGGCCGCCCACATTTATATAGGAAGGACGTTATCAGCAGACATCATTGTGGGCAGCCCCTAACAGATTGCTAGCTAAAAAGTTTCTATGTGCTCCTAGCAGCTGGTGGCTGTAGTTCCATAGGTGTGACTTGATGCAAGATATTCTCACGAAGATCTACTGTTACAGTAAGTTCTTATGTAACTGTACTTTAGCGGCATAGTTTCTCTACTAAAACTTGTCTTCTTATTTTTTACAGGTCTGACAGGAAGCTGCCGACAAGTGATAACAGGATTGCAGTCTCCGAGAATCGCAGAACTGCACTGAGTCTTTATGTGCACTAAATTTTATAATGCTTTTAATAAATTGTCACTTTCAACAAAAAATGCTGTCTCTTTAATTTTGCATGGTCAATCACCCCACAAATATAGCGAGAATATCTTTGCAGTAAAAATTTTAATTCTATAGCATAAGGAAAGGTATAAAGGCCACAGAGATACATGGACACAGCGGGGAAAAGGAGGGTCTGGAAGTTCTTTGGGTTTGCGTAGAGACAGGGTCCAGGGCTTTTATCCATGTAGGGTTAGTATACAGACCACCAACACAGGAGGAGGGGCTGGACAGGGTTATGGGGAGACAACTGGCAGAATGGCAAGCAAAGGGAGGTAGTGATTATGGGGGACTTTAATCTGCCGGTTGAAGACTGGAGCATTCTGGCTGCAGTTGCCATTAGGAGCAGGATCATCGTAGACTCCCTGCAAGGGGCATTTGTTAGGCAGCTGGTTACAGATCCTACTAGAGATAGGGCAGCACTAGATCTGGTACTTGTAAACAGGAACAGCATTTCAGATGTCTCAGTGGGTAGCCCCAGTACAAGCAATCATCATACAGAGCAGTTTGGCATACAGATTGCACAGGAGAAAAACTACACTAGGAGGACGAAGGCCCTGGACTTCAGGAGAGCAGATTTTAAAGAAATAGGAGCCTGCCTTAAAGAGGAGGATATAGGGGTGGTGGGGTGGAGGCACAATGGAAAAGGATAAAGAAGGGAATAACTAAGGTAACGCCAAGCTGTTAGAAGGTAATAAGCAAGGGTAAGAGGAGAAAGATGCCACTATGGTACTCAAAAGTAGTAGCTAAGGTTAAAAGGGAGGAAAACAGCTTTCAGGAAGCACAAGGAGATCCAAATGTAGATGGACAGGGAGGTATATATAGATAAACAAAGGGAAACAAGCAAGAGGATACAGGTAGCAAAGACTCAAACTGAAGACAGGCTGGCCCAGGAGGCCAAAAATGGGGACAAGACTTTCTTCAGCATGTAAGTGAAAAAAGGAAGGCAAGGGGTGGTATTGTAGGGATCACTAGATGGAGGCAGGGGACTGTGCAGAGGAGAACCAAGAAAAAGCTAAAATCTTAAATGAATACTTCTACTTGGTCTTCACAGTGGAAAGGGAAGAGGAGAGACCAACATGCATTGACAGGCACTGGGGGGGAGGGGAGAGTGCACACAAGTCTATTTATGGAAGAGAGAGTCCGCCAGGGATTGGAAGCCTTAAAAGAAAACAAGGTGATGGGGCCAGATGGGATCTACCTAAGGATACTAAAGGAACTGAGCATGGAGCTAGCTGCACCTCTGGCAACACTATTCAGCACCTCAGAGACGGGGGTGGTTCCAGAGGACTGAAGGAGGGCCAACGTGGTCCCTCTGCACAACAGCAGCAGCAGGGAGGAGGCTAGCAATTACAGACCAGTCAGTCTCACATCAGTAGTGGGGAAACTAATGGAATCTTTGCTGAAGGAGAGACTGATGGAATACCTGAAGGCAAATGGGATGCAGGATAACCAGCAGCATGGTTTCACTGGGGAGAGGTCATGTCAAACAAATATCATAGATTTCTTTGACTGGGTAACTAAGGAGGTGGATTGGGGAAGGTAGTGGATGTGGACTGTCTGGACTTCAGTAAGACCTTTGACACTACCACACAGGAGGCCGATAAAACTTAGCAACCTGGGGGAGAACATGGTGAGCTGGGTATCTAACTGGATGAAGAACAGGAGGCAGATGGTGGTTGTAAACCACAGTCATTCAGAGGACAAGAGAGTGACCAGTGGAGTACCCCAGAGGTAACGCTACCAACAGTCCCTATTTTCCCAGGACAGTCCCTATTTTAGGCACCATGTCCCAGTGTCCTCACAAGTTTTGCAAAACGTCACTTTTGTCCTGGTTTTTGCTTACTTGTCCCAGTATTGTCCTTTTTTTGCTGACTGCTAATCCATGAGTGACAGTTTTTCTCAGCACCACTGTGGCCCTGCTCGGGCTGAACAGCAGTTTGCAACTTCAACACATGCGCCTGTGTTGCACCACAAGCATGTCAGTGGGAGCACAATAAAGCATGTTCCTTCCTGTTAGGTTAGACTGGGTAGTAGTGCAAACAAGTGCATGTGCATGTCTGCCTGCCAGCAGCTGATAGGGACTCCAGACAGAGAAGAAACCGGCAGCAGTGAACTAAGGTATCCAAACCTGATCAGCAGTAGGGAAGTGTGTAAAAACAATCTGGTGTGGTGGTGGGAGTCACTGAAGTGAAATTTGCTCAGTAAATGAGGTGAGTGTAAGTGGGTTGGATGGGACTCTTAGGAGGAGCAACACATGCAGCTCTAATGTCTGGACACAATTTAACACAGATTTGCTTCTAATGCACTTTCTGTACATCATGATTTGGAACTTGCTGCAGCAGAATGATGTATTGTTTCAATCTGGATGTTTGCTACTGGTGGTACTGTGGGGTGGCATGGCCAGAGCAAGCAGAAAAATGTAATTGATTGTCTGCAGCGTTGTCTGTGGTGGTGCCTGTGGGAGTGACATGGTGGGGGAGTTATGGTCAGGATCGACCATCCCAGTTTTAGGTCTCAGAAAGTTGGTAGCTTTACCCAGAGGTCAGTACTGGGTCCTGTCCTCTTCAATGTCCTCATCAGTGACACTGCTGAGGAACTGAAAGGGAATATGTGTCTCTTTGCAGATGACACAAAAATCTGCAACAGGCTGGACACACAGGAAGAGGTGGAGAGACTGTAAAGGGATCTGGGGAAACTAGAGGAGTGGTCTAGGGAGTAGCAGCTGGGATTCAATGCCAAAAAGTATAAAGTCATTCATCTGAGGCAGAGAAACCTGGTGGCAGTGTAAAAGGTGTAGGACAGGTACTTATCCTGTTACCAAGCAAGACAGGGACCTTGGGGTAATCATATGATCTCAAGGTGGCAGGGCACTGCAACAAGGCAGTAGGCAAGGCTAACCGGATGTTGGGGTGCATAGGGAGGGTGCTTTCTAGCAGGATAAGGGAGGTGGTGTTGCCTCTGTATTGCTCGCTTGTAAGACCCAACCTGAACTACTGTGTCCAGTTCTGGAGGCTGCACCTCCTCAAGGACATCAACAGGGTGGAAGCGGTCCAGAGGAGGGCTATCAAAATGGCATGATGGTTGCACAAGAAACCATATGAGGAGAGGCTGCATGAGCTCAACATGCACTCCCAGGTAGAGAGGAGAAGGAGATGCAACATAATTGAGACCTACAAGTACATCAGGGGGTGAACAAGGTGCAGCAGGGGAGTCTCTTTCACAGAAGGAGAAGCATCAGAACACAAGAGCATTCTATGAAGCTTGGGGGGAGTTTAAGAAGGATCTGAGGAAATACCTCTTCATAGAAAGGGTGCTGGATGCCTGGAACAGCCTGCCAGAAGAGGCTATGGGGCAAAGACAATAGGGAGCTTCAAACATGCATGGAATAGGCACACAGGTATACTAAGCAGAGGTAAAGGAGGAGAAAGGGACACCTGGGACCAACTGGATCCAGGGTGCAGTAATTAGGCTGGGAAAATAGGGCAAACTAGATGGCCTACTGGTCCTTTCTGCTGACACATTCTATGCCCACTCAACCACGAGAGGCTTTCACACTAACAGAAAAAACTGACCTTAGACTTGTTAGCACACTTTAAGAAAATAACCATTTTGTCAGTGTCAAATGTTTGCTGGTGTGCTGTTGTACTGGGTTCTGCTTGTACACATTTTTGCTATATACTTACCTAAGATAGACCAGATGAGCAGTAATATGTAATTTACAACAGAGTCCTGGTGTTGCACATTTTTATACTGCATTTACCCAGGAAAGTAGAGGTGAGATGCAATATTTTGTTTTTAGTGTGGTCCTGCTTTTATAATGTAATTTTCCAGGACAGATACAGTACAGGGCTTGCAACACAAGACTTACGAGGAGAGATTAAGAGACCTCAATATGTACTCGCTGGAAGAGAGGAGGGAATGAGGGGACATGACAGAAACATTCAAGTACCTCAAGGGTATAAACAAGGTGTGGAGGGGGGGGGACATTTTCCAATACAGGAGGAGCACAAGAACAAAGAGGCATGACATAAAATTGGAAGGTGGGAGGTTAAGAGGGAATGTGAGGAAGTTCTTCTTCATGGAGAGGGAGGTGGATGCATGTAATGGTTTGCCTCAGGAGGTGGTGGGAGTGAGCACTGTGGATGGATTCAAGCATGCTTGGGCACAGCAGAACCAAAGAGGTACTGCAGTGGGTGGGTCAGAGACAGTAATCCAGTACAAGGGCTTATGGGCAGACTAGATGGGCCAGGTGGTCCTTATCTGCTGACAATTTCTGTGTTCCGCGTTCTATGTTCTAGATCATCTTAGATGCAACATGTCCTTTTCAGGGGCATTCTGCTGTAGGATCCTGTTTTTATGCAGTGTTGCAATATATTTACCCAGGATAACCCCGCTGAGATGTAATATCCCATTTTCAGAGGGGCCCTGCTTTGACACATTTTTGTACTGTATTTACCCAGGATAGCACGGCTCAAATGCTATCTTGTTTTCAGTGGGATCCTGCTTTTCCAGTGTTTACACTGTATTTCCTAGGATAGCACAGCCAAGATGCAATAGCTTGTTTTCGATGGGGTCCTGTTTTTGCACATTTTTAGACTGTATTTACCCAGAATAGGCCAGCTGAGAGGCAATATCTAATTTTCAGTGTGTTCCCATATTTGGCTTCAAATTTTCAGCATAGACTTTCTATGACCTGGCCAGAACTGGATCACAGTCTGTCCAACCCATTTCCGACCCACCTCCGCTATCAACTGCTGTTCATATGGCCATTATGGCCAAAATGCATGTCACAGCCAGGAGGGCACTAGGAACCCACAGAATCTTCTCTCCTCCATCAGTCAGTACAGGACAAAACAGAGAAACATAGACTTTGACGGCAGATAAGGACCGCTTGGCCCACCTTGTCTGCCCATTTCCCTGCCCACTAGATAAGCTGCAGATTCTAGTTAACCAACAGCCTATTTCTTCCTACCCCCCACAAGAATTATAGAAACAGACTTTGACGGGCGAGCAGAAAGAGAGAGAGAGAGAGAGAGAGTTGGGGGCATGCCTCATTGGGAGCGGAGAGAGGAAACTCATGTCAGGCTGTTCTGGCTGGTGCGGAGAGGGTCTGGCATGAGCAGCAACAGGAAGGGGAAGTGACAACAGACGTTGAAGGGGTGGTGCTGTGCTGGTGGGGTTAGAAGGAGTATGAACTAGGCTGAAGGAGGTGGAACACAGTGGCAGTGGTGAGACTGATTGGAAAGAGGACAGTACCCAATCACTCAATGCCTTTAGAAACTGGGGGCCTTTAGAGACTGGGGGCATGCAAATGGGCTCAGTGTGGTGCCTGTTAGGGGATGGAATGGGAGGAGCACAGTGCTTCTGACTGGCTGGCTAGCTGGCTTCTGAGGTGGAGCTGGTGAATGGGTGGGAATCAAGTCACATGCTGCAGCAGCTGGCAGCACAGAGAGAGAGAGACAGAGCTCAGAGAGAGGACTGACTGAAAGACTGATTGTTGGTCGTGGTCGGCTTGGGGCTGCAGAAGATGCTTAAATTTGAAATTAAAAAGAACATTTTCAAAAACTGCACTAAAAAAATATCTATTTAGAAAATTAGAGACTACTGGTGGAGCAGTGGAGAAGTTGGACCTGGCAGGATGTCCAGGGCAAACAGACAGCAGAGAAGCAAAGGAAAGCAAGAGAGCAGCAGTTGAAAACAGGACTTGCCCAGACTTGCCCACCCACAAAGCCTTTAAATTCTGACAGAGCCAGCAAACTAGGAAGACAGCAGAGAAGGGAGAAGGGCTCAGACTAGGGCACCTGTTCTGTCTCTCTCTCTCAGAGACATTGCTGCCATCACTTCAAACTCTGCTGGAAGCCGCCACTCCTACCATCATGGCAGCGACTTTGGTGCTCATTCTGTGCGCAGTTGAAAGTCTCGGAGGAGCGGCCCAGGACCTCCGCATTGGTGGCATTGCAAAGAGCATCGCAGGCTGAACTGGGTTTTTTTTTGTTTTTTTTTTACTCCCGTAGGTGGGAAACCACAGAATTTCCGGTCTTGGTGAGAGGTAAAAGGGCTGTCATCAAGCAGTGATGTCCACCAGATTGCCCAATTAGGAAATTCCATGGAAAGAGCGGCAAGTACATCAAAGGACAAGGGGATTTAAATTGAGATCCCCTGTCCACTGTGTTTGAGAAGGGCTCAGACTAGGAGACACTGCTGCCAATGCTCCAAACTCTGCTGGAAGCCGCACCCTCCTACCATCTCGGCGGCGTCTTTGGTGCTCATTCCAGGCACAGTCGAAAGTCTCAGAGGAGCGGACCAGAGCCTCCACATCGGCGACGCTTGCAAGGAGCATTGCAGGCTGAACCTTTTTTCTTTTCTTTTTTTTTTAACTCCTGTAGGTGGGGAAGTACAAAATTGCCCACCCTTCCTCCCCCTAATCCCACCCTCCCCTGGACCATCTACTGATATACACTACTGGGACCACCCATCTACATGACAGGAAGGGGAACTTGTAGTGTCACTATTTCCGTCTCATAAGAGGCAGTCATTTCCTTCGATCCTTCTCCCGGGTGCATCTTAATTTTGTTCCGCTCATCCACGGTTCCAGCCTATTACAACAAAAACATCTTTACAGGGACAAAACAAATAAGGAAGGAAAAAAAAAGGTGCTACTGTCTCGGGCATGGCCCCTTCCTGCGGCACTCATGACTGCACAGTACCACACCTCTCCATCACCAACGTTTCCAGTCCCAGAGCAGATAAAGGATCTATTTTTAAAAAAAAATTCCCTTTCCTTTCGCCCACACCACTTTCAAAGGAGGTCTCATCCATCCACTCCTCCTGCAAAATACAAGAACACAAAGAGCCGATATATTTGTCTTTTTTTTTTTTTTCTTTCATCCACATCTCAGCCCTCACGGAAAATGAGTATCATAAATTGCCTGTGGTGTAACTCTTCCTTCCAGAAAGCACACATACTGGCACTAGGGCACTGTCCAACATGCTGGACAATAAAGGAACTAAACCAGCTCACAGAGGCCTGGAACCACATAATATATATCCATCACCTCTTAAGGAACAGCCAAACCATTGGTCCCCATTTACCACACCACCTCCTCCAGGGAAGTAGCCCACGACGTCCTGACACATCTGGTACTGGAGACTGGAAGGTGGTAAGAAGGAGCAGGGGCAGGTTCCATAGGTCTCAGCAGCAGTCCCCAAATCAGGATACACGCTTCCTAACGTCAAACAGATTTGCACCCTTGGCCAGTGCAATTAACAAGGGGCGCAAACCTAGTCCAGTTAATCAACGTACAAGTTCAAAATAAAAAGTAAACACTGGAGGCA
Organism: Neoceratodus forsteri; assembly: GCA_016271365.2. Lineage (NCBI taxonomy): Eukaryota > Metazoa > Chordata > Ceratodontiformes > Ceratodontidae > Neoceratodus > Neoceratodus forsteri. Next base: position 795,488,518 of record CM057459.1, on the reverse strand, counting down.
CCCCAAAGGAGCAAAACATCAGGGAAAATAGGAAAATTGTTATCATCGGGGATTCCATGATTTGAGGAGTGGAATCCTACCTAACTCAGCACCCTAATACTCAGGTAACTACCAGGAGTTTACCTGGGGCATCTGCAAAGAGAGACACCAACCGTATTGACCATCTCATACACAGAGAAGGACCGTGCACTGCGTTTTCATCCACTTAGGCACAAACGACTTAGCAAATCAGTCAGTTGAGGAGACCAAAAACCATTTAACTCAAATGGGGGAAAGTTATCATCACAATCGCTGCTCATAGCCTTCTCAGAGGTCCTACCAGTATGGGACAGAGGAGGTAGCATGCAGGAAATCCGCAAAGAGGAAATCAGGGAGCTGAACATTTAGCTCCAAAACTTTTGCCTGGAAAAAGGATACCTCTTCACTGGGAACTGGAGGGACTTCTGGGACAGGAGTCTCTTCCATTACGATGGCCTGCACCTGACCAAGGAAGGTGTTAGAGCTCTAGGGCAGAAATTCAGCGTCTTCGTGGACCATTTAAACTAGGCACTGGGGAGAGGGTAGAAACACATACACAATTCACCACCCCCCCCATAAATGTGCCCTATCAGAGGGGACAAATAAAGAATGAAGCAGGAAATGGGACAGGTTGCGTTTAGGGAACAATACTGAAAAAGGCTCAATATTGTAACAGGGCCCCAAAAGGGGGGAAAACATGGCCTGGAAAGCCATGTACAGAAATGCACGTTGCCTAGCAAACAAAATGGCTGACCTTACAGCTATTGTTGCACAGGCTGATTTGAACTGGGTTGCCATCACGGAGACATGGTTTAAGGACAACCATGACTGGGAGGTAACTATTCTGGGATACTGCCTTTTTTGAAGGGACAGACCTGGAAGAAAAGGGGGTGGGGTGGCAATGCATGTTAGGGAGGGAATAAAAGCTATCATGTCCCAGGACACTTACACTGAAGCCGAGGCTCTCTGGATTACTCTCGAAGCCGGAACAGGTGCAGTATTTGGTGCCGGTTTGGTCCTCTGAAATTTGGATGCCCAAGGACTGCTTGTTGAGAATGTCTGCCATCTCCTGGCACCGGGTAGACAAAAGCTGTGCAGAATCTCAGTACTGTGGGGGTTAGTCACAAACATTGTTATATTGTCCAGGTCATAAAAAAAAGACAATTTTACTACTTCCTGTGTACTGAGCCAAGGAGGTTGGGATGTTGCTGTAGGAAAATCAGGATCTTGCTTGGAAGGATGTTTTCTTTTCCCCAGAACATTAACTCGTTGCACTACTGAACACATTTCAGGTTCTTTGTAGCTAGCAAGGAGAGCACTGTGACTTACTGGGGAATGGCTCATTTAATGGAAAAGATACTAAAGTAATTGAAAAAATGTATATATTTTTTCTAATATATGGAAAATATTTTTGCACTTGTAAATTAAAATTCTTTTCTATTAAAAAAGAAATGAGCAGACTGGGTGGGCCAAGCGGTCCTTATCTGCCGTCAAATTCTATGTTTACCAGAGTAACAGTATTGTACAGACCCCCAACAATCAGCTTGCAGGGGGATAAGGAGATACTAGAATCCATTTACAATATGAGTACTAAGGTGGATGTAGTATTGGTGGGTGACTTCAATTTACCAGACATAAATTGGGGAAACCATTTCGCTGCTACAAGAAGAAGCAGACTTCCTTGACACTCTGCACTTATTGGGCCTAAGACACCTTGTCAAGGAACCCACAAGAGGGGACGCCATCCTTGACCTGTTACTCACCAACAGTGACATTATATCAAGGGTAGAAGTTGAGTGCAAACTAGGAACTAGCAACCACCAGATGCTGTGGTTCCCAGTTAAAATGGAAAAAAAATCAAGCACACTAAAACTAAAATCTTGGACTTCAGACACGCAGATTTTGATAAAATGAGGGAAAAGCTCAGACTTAACCTGACTAAACTAATACGGACAGAGAGAGTATATAAGTACTGGGCATCTCTAAAGGAAGCTATCATAGGAGCATCAAAACAATGTATTAGATGTGCGAGTGAAGCCAACAAGAGAAGAAAACCCCTATGGTTCTCCAAGAAGTGGCTGCCAAGGTCAGGGAGAAACGGATAGCCTTCAAAAGATACAAGCAAACAGGATGTGAAAAAGACAAAGACACATACAAGGAGAAAATGAAGGAAGCAGGAAAGCAAATCAGGGCAGCTAAGGCACAAACAGAAGAAAGGATCACCTCAGAGGTCAAAAAGGGAGACAAGACTTTCTTTAGATATATCAAGGAGAAAAGGAAAACCAGTGGAGGTATAGTTAGACTTAAATGGGAAGATGGGGAATGCACAGAGGATGACAAGGACAAAGCAGAAATCCTTAACAGATACTTTTGCTCAGTATTTAGTAAGGAAGAAGGTGGTTGTGGTCCCAGTCTTGACAGAAAAAAGTGCAAACAGCAGCGATATGAATTCGGCAACTTTCACAAGGGATAGTGTCCTGAAGGAGCTAGAAAAACTTAGGGTTGACAAGACCACGGGTCCTGATGAAATAAACCCCAGAATACTGAAGGAACTTAAGGAAGACCTGGTGGCAGCGCTGACTGAACTGTTCAACCTCTCGCTTGAGGTCAGTGAAGTTTCTGCGGATTGGAGGAAGGCCACAGTTGTCCCTCTTCATAAAAATGGCAGTAGGAAAAGTGCTGGCAATTACTGCCCAGTAAGGCTTACCTCAACTGTCCTCAAAACAATGGAAACCCTAATTAAGGAAAGAATTATATCCTTTCTCAAAGAAAATGATATAATGGACCCAAGACAGCATGGCTTCAGCTCAAGAAGATCATGCCAGACAAACCTAATAGAGTTCTTCAATTGGGTAACAAAGACAGTAGATCAGGGCAGCGCTGTGGATGTAATATATCTAGACTTCAGCAAAGCCTTTGACTCGGTCCCACATAGAAGACTATTGAACAAACTTGCCAGTACAGGAGTTGGGCATAAAGTGGTACACTGGGTACGGAGCTGTCTTAGTGGAAGGACTCAGAGGGTACTGATACACTACCAACTATCAGAGGAGAGAGAGGTAACTAGTGGTGTGCCACAGGGATCAGTGCTGGGGCCCATCCTCTTCAATATTTTTTCAGTGACATCTGTTGGCCTAGAAGGCAAGGTGTGTCTATTCGCAATGGCACAAAGATATGTAATAGGGTAAACACTCCAGCAGGAGAGGAAAGGACAAGGGCTGCTCTTCAAAGACTAGAAAGGTGGCCAAAAACTTGGCAATTAAATTTCAATGCCAAAAAGTGCAAGGGCATGCACATAGGGAGGAAAAATCCTTGTAAGTAATATCTCCTGTGTGGAGCGAAATTGGAAGCCACAAAACAGGAAAGGGATCTGGGGGAGATATAATAGACAACCTGAAAACATCCAAGCAGTGTGAAAAAGCAGCATTAAAGGCGAACAGTAAGTTAGGCTGCATAGGAAGAGGAATTATACGTAGAAAGAGGGAGGTGATTATGCCACTGTACAGATCAATGGTAAGGCCTCACCTGGAGTACAGTGTACAGTTCTGGAGACCTCACCTCAGAAAGGACATAGACTGGAGACAGTGCAAAGAAGAGCTACAAAAATGATACTTGGACTCCACAAGACATACGAGGAACGTCTGCATGACCTAAACATGTACTCCCTGGAAAAACGCAGAGAAAGGGGGGACATGATCGAAACCTTCAAGTACTTGAAGGGAAAAACAAGGTCTAGGTTCAGGACCTATGTCAGATCAAGAATCATGCAAGAATGAGGGGGCATGACATGAAGCTGGAAGGAGGCACGTTCAAGAGTAACACAAGAAAGTTCTTCTTTACCAAGAGGGTGGTGGATACTTGGAATGGCCTTCCACCAGAGGTTGTGGAGACTAGGTCAGTCGAATCATTCAAGAAGGCACGGGATACGCACAAAGGTATTATAACACTGAATAGCAGTTAAGAGGGGGAGCTAGGCTTATGGGCAGACTAGATGGACCATGCGGTCCCCTTCTGCCATCACTTTCTATGTTTTTATGTAACAGTGGGCAGTGGGCACTGGGAGGAGAGGGACTACAGCTGAACTGCACTGCAGAATATCTGAAAAAAGTAAAATACATTCTTAAAAAATGAGAGCGACAGTCTGGAGCAGGACAGACGACAGACTGGAGTAGAACAGAGTCAGGCAGCAATCCAGGCAGTGACCACTGGGGTTGGGAGCAGGAGGTTACATCTAAACTGCTTTGAAAAAATACCTGAAAAAAATATCCTTTAAAAAAAGTCAGAGAAATGGAGACTGGAGCAGAAACAGCACCTCGCAGAAGGCAGTCCAGCGCAGCTGTGGGGTGGGCATTTGGCAGAAGGGGACTAGAACTAAACTGAATTGAAAAAAATATCTTAAAAATATATCTTTTAAATAAATCAACAAGAGAGACAGAGGGCCCAATTCAGAAAGCTCCCCTGAATGGCACAAGGTGCGGCTTGCACCAAAAGTTGTGCTGGGAGCAGTTCACAAAGGCAGCCTGTGTCAAACGCTGGCTGCCTATACCAAAGAGGGGGGTGCCAGCCTTGCACCACAAAATGGACTGTGACATGGCACTAGTGGGCTTGTGGCAAATGCAGGCTGCCATATCCCCAAGTCGGTATTCACAAAACCCTCCTAGAGGGCAAAATTCTAAGTACCCTTAGACGTGTGTCCTATCACATAGGGTCAGTGGCCACATACAATGTATAAGGCCTACGGGCAGACTGGATGGGCCTAGCGGTCCTTATCTGCTGACAATTTCTATGTTTCTATGTCCTCTGGGAGGGTTTTGACATTTGCAGCCCTGATCCCATAGTAATATAAATAACAATCATGTCCCTGGTGGCTAGTGGTCCCCACCCCAGCCCCGATCCTCGTTTATTAAAAAATGCCAACATCCCTGGTGGTCTAGTGGAACCCCACCCCAACCTCGGCAGGCAGTAGCACACCACCCCGCTTCCCCCGTCCCATCCCAGAGCCGACACCTGGAACAGCCCTCCACTCTCCACCACAGCCAGTAGTCGACTGAGCTGTCAATGAGCATACTGTATACAATACACAGCATGTGTGCTGTATACAGTACACTCACTAACAGCTCAGTAAGCCATGGTGATGAACAGAGGGCTGTGCAGTGCACCGGCTCTGAGATGGAACGGGGAGCGAGGTGATGGGACACTGACTGCTGGGCTGGAGGGGGTTCTACTAGATCACCAGGGATGTTAGTATTTTGTAATAAACAGGGATCGGGGCTTGGGGGGGCACAGACCACTAGGTATGTTTATTTTATTTCATAAACTGGGATCGGGGGTGGGGCACCGCTAGCCACCAGGAACTTTTTTTAGTTCATCAACAGGGATTAGAGCTGGGGCTCCGCTAGGCCACCAAGGATGTGCTTTATTTTTATATATTACTGGAGACAGGGTCTGGGGGGGGGGTGCTAGCCACCAGGGATGTGCTTTATTTTTATATATTACTGGAGACAGGGTCTGGGGTGGTGCTAGCCACCAGGGACTTTTTTTAGTTCATCAACAGGGATTAGAGCTGGGGGTCCGCTAGGCCACCAGGGATGTGCTTTATGTTTATATATTGCTGGAGATAAGGTCTGGGGGGTGCTAGCCACCAGTGACTGCAGTCCATGATGCTGTTGCCGCATGGCCACCCCGTGGCTTGTGCACACCTTCCAGATGTGCTGTCTGTTTGATGCAGTGCCAGGGTTGCCGCAAGCCATGGGACTTTGCCGCCGGGACTCTACCCTGTAATGAATCGGTCACAGGGTCCTTGGCCTACCAGTGGTCGAGGCACTCTGCCTTTGTCGTAGCTTTTGCAACCTTTGTGAATCGAGCCCAGAGACTGTAACAGAAGCAGGGCCTGGAAGAAGACAGTTCAGGATGACTGTGAGCATTGGACAGGAGCATGCTAAACTGCAGTGAAAAAAACATACCTAAAAGAAAATATATGTACTGCTCTGTCACAGTTGCCCAAAGGACTAGTTGCAGTTTGAGCACTTGGCTATTTTTACTTACAAAAAAAAATTTGTAGGACCAGTCAGTGAGTGTAGTACACATCTGCCTGTTGCCACCTAGAGTGCCAGACTGCCTGCTGTCCTGTACAGTTGTGTACTGCTCTCTGACGGTTGCCCAAAGGGCTAGCTGCAGTTTAAGCACTTGGCTATTTTTATTTATCCTCACAAAAAGAAAATTGTAGGACCAATCAGTTAGTGTAGTACACCTCTGCTTGTTGCCACCTAGCATGCCTGACTGGCTCATCCACTTGTGTACTACTCCCTGGCAGTTGCAAAAAGGGCTAGTTGCAGTTTAAGCAATTGGCTATTTTCCTTAAAAAAATTGTAAGACCTGATAGTCAGTACTTGGCTATTTTTCCTTACAGAAACAAATGGTAGAAGCAGTCGGTCAGTGTAGTATGCCTCTGCCTGCTGTCTCATCCTCTTGGTACTGCTCTCGAACAGTTGCCCAAAGGGGTAGTTACAGTTTGAGCACTTGGCTAGTTTTCCTTAAAAGAAAAAAATTGTAGGACCAGACGTCAGTGTAGTGTACCTCTGCTTGTTGCCATCTAGCATGCCGTGCTACCTGATGTCATGTCCACTTGTTTACTGCTCTGTCCACTTAAAGTTGCCCAAGAGGCTAGTTATTGCTTTTAAGCCGTTGGCTATTTTTCCTTAAAAAAAAAATTCAAGGGCTAGTTGAGTCAGCATTTGGCTAGTCCTCTCCCAAAAAAATTCTAGGACATGTCCGTCAGTGTAGTACACATCTGCTTGTTGCCACCTACAGTAGCATGGCTGTCTGCCTGCTGTCATGACCACCTGTGTACTGCTCTGTCACAGTTTCCCAAGGGGCTAGTTGCAGTTTAAGCACTTGGTAATTTTACTGTTTTTTTTTTTTTAAATCTAGTGTGCAAGCAATACTATGGCAACATGAACACTAGAGCCTGTAGTGGCAAAGGTGAAGGTAAGGCACACACTTGCTTTGGATCCTCGACTGAGCCTACACCTAGAGCCACAAACAAATATAAACGGCCTTTGGAGACTAATTCAACAAAACAAGTACAAGTAGAAAAGAAGACAATGTCAAGTTCATTCCAAATAGTGAAACGTAGCAGGGCAGGTCGAGATATAAAGTCCAAAGCTTCAGCTCTGTGAAACATTCGAGACTGCCAGTGACATCAGGTGCCACTGTCACATCATCATCATTAAATCGAGAAGTAAGCAGTCCAACACCACGTATACAGAACCAAACTGCAGTTTGTTATGCATCATCCCAGCTTCCTGCTTCAGTTCAAGTGCCCTCTTCTCTAGTTCTACCACATACAGATTTGGCACCAGCAGAGGCTGAGGCTGAGCTAAACCCTCCATCTGATTCGGAGTCTGACTCTCATCCTGAGAATGGTGACAATTCCTCTGACAATGATGTCAATTCCTCACTTGTCTGACAGAGGCTATATACCTATTGATTCTGACCCTGATCATGGTGAGGCTGTTGATGATGTGACTGATGATGATGATGTAGCGTCACATGAAAAAGGTGATTCCACAATCACACCCAGTTGTGACAAGAGTAAAACCTCTTCCCCTCCTCCTTGCCCAATGCCACAGTGATTACAGCAACCAGACAAACTACTATTACTTGCACAGGTTCCCTATTACTGTCTTCCTCTGCAACCATCACTAGGGCCCTGTCTGCTATTATTACAAGCCCCAGTTTGGTTCATCGTGCATCCTGCTACACCTCCATTAAGACTCAGAGCACAGTTGTATTCCTTGCCTGGCTTTAAAACCAATAAAAGTACCAGCTTGGTGTGGAAACACTTTTTTTGATATGTTCCACTGATGAACTTAAAGCATTATGGGTGCACTGTAAAGCAACCATTAGAAGGGGGAATGAAACTCAGTGGCATAGAACCACTGCCGTGAGGCAACACCACATGTGGCAGCACCCTCATGTACAGGCTCATCCTACAGATCACACTGAGCCATGCAAGGGTGGTTCAGATAATGGCAATAATTTTGATGAGTTAGAGCTAGATCATGGTAGTAGCAAGGCTCACTAACCCCTAGGTAACAGTGGTGGCAGAGGGAGATCAGTTACGTAGCTTCCACCTCCATCACATACAAGAGGTAAGTCAACTTCTGTGGACTCGGTAGCAACAGCTGACACATTACTCCTACTCCAACACCCCTGCTGTGGCACAGCAGCAGCATCGGTTCCTTGGCCAGTCTTTTTCCTTTTTTTTTTTAAACTCTTTTTTATTAGAATTTTTGTAGACAGCAGGAGAATGTTACATATTTAAAATCATAGACATCTACAGAGAGTTATACACCTGGAGGTGTCACACATTTGGCAATAAATAGCTGAAATAATAACTAATGCACTAGCAGTAAGTTGTGACAAAATAGGCATGATAGGTTCCAGTGGCAGGTATCAAGCTGGGAGGAGACTCTATTAATGTAATGGATTGTGTAAAAATCCGATCTCCGGCCCCTGCTTATCTGGAGAGATCCAACCAGGAGAGGAAGTGGCAGGCTGTTATGTGCTACCTAGGAGGGAAGGAAGGGGTCTTATCAAATGTTCCTCCTTATCTAGGTTCTTGGGGGAATAAGTAATTCCTGCCTCTCACCCTCTCCCAACTTCTCTATGGGACAAGATCTGGATGTGAAGGGGATATATGAAGAAACCACTTGGCCCACTTGTTAGTTAAAACAGGGATTGTATTTTGGAGTCAAGCTGTCATGTATTCCATTTTATATATATCTCATAAATAATATTTTCCCAGCTTGATATAAGGGGGGATATGGTTTTAACCAAAGTCTAGTTATAACTTTGAGGGCAGCCCTAAACATGATGTTTAATAAACAAATAAAGTGTTTATTCCGGAAGTGGCGTGGATAGTGGAATACTAGGGCCAGGTGTGGGGAGACAGCCCCCAGGGAGGGGAACAGTTCCTCAATGGTCAAACTCTCTGACTCCCAGAATACAGAAAGGGCTGTACAGGATCAAAGAATATGGGTTTGGGTTGCAAGTTCCTCCCCACATCCTCTCCAACAGGAGGAATCTCCCCCCACCAAGAACTTCGCCGTGACTTGAGGGGTGCTGAAGTATCGGGCTACTATTTTCCACGAAAACGCCTGCCATGTGTAGGAGCAGGTAGTTTTGTGTTGTAGTCTCCAAATTCTCAGTCAATCCTGAGGTGTTAAGATTACCAGTAACTCTGCTTCCCAATTTGTTTGGGTAAGGTCATTAGTTTGGTGCGAAGTTTGCTGGAGTACTTTATAAAGGCGAGAAATCAAATGCTGCTAGGAGTCGAGGGTTGATAGTTGTGTTAAAACGGCAGGCAGGGGACGAGTTTGGAGGTCTGATGCATTTATTGCCAAGTCGTTAGTGAGATAATGCCTGATTTGCAGATATCAGAAGAAATCCTGTCGGGGTAATGAGTACTGTCCCTGTAATTGAAGGAATATTTTAATAGTGCCATTTTGGAAGAACTGGGAGGTATGAGAGAGTCCCTTCTCTTGCCAGATTCTGAATGTGGAATCTAGTCTACCTGGGAGAAACCTGTCATCTCTGATCGGGATACCCATCCACTGAGCCACTGAATGTAGTTCCCTGGTATTAAATGCCTTCCTCCAATGTTGGATGAGGCTTTTGTAAATACAGGGATCTGCTCTTCTCCTCAAGGAAAATTGGGCAGAAAGACCTGGTCGTAGCCCAAGGGTATGTCTGACAGGTGTCTTTCTAAAGTTGTCCATATCGGGGTTTGATCAACAGGGTGCATCCATGTGGAAATATGAGATAATACTGTTCCTAATAAGTATTTGTGTAGACTCGGGAGTGCCAGGCCCCCTCGCTCTTTTTCAGTAGTTGGAGTCGGCAGAGGGCAATCTGTGGCTTGGTATTTCTCCAAAGAAACTGACTTATGGCCTTAGATCATTTATTATGTTTGCTTGCACGCATGTGCAAGAAACATAGTGCCACCATATGACTTTTCGTAGGTGTGCCACTCAGCTTCCAATGCCCTGCTCCCTTTTGCAGGTGCTGTCTCACTGCACCAATACATGTCTGAGCTGTCTATGACAGCAGTTTAGATGCAGTGGCATACAGCTGAAAGTGAAAAACTGCTGCAATCAGCGGTAGTAAAGTGTAGGCAATTTGCATACTGCCGTCGTTGGCAGTATGCAAATTGCCTGCGCATCACACTGCATCTGAACTGTCTGTCATAGACAGTTCTTCCTCCCCCCGACCCGAACACCTACTAGCATGCTGGGAGCCCACCCTAGCATGCTCATACCCTCCCCACCCCACACACCGTGCCAGCGTGAGGGTGCTCAATCCCCGTCAGCTCACTGGACCCCCAAACAACCTTCCAACTGCCACGCTGGGAGTCCACCACAGCCGGGCAACAGTTTGATGTTCTTTTGGCCAACAGGGGTGCCCAATCACCCATCGGCTCCACTGGCCCCACCAAACAACCTTCCAGATGCCACGCTGGGAGCCCACCAGCAGGGCAAAAGTCCCAAGGCCTTCCTGAAAAGGGGGAGCTGTAAGAAAAAACACTCCCTTGATAACTGTCTCACCCCTCCTCCAATCCACACCCACCCTCTGCACACCCACCTCCCCACACACCCCTTCACCCCATACTTACCTCCGGAGCCCTGCGCAACGATCTTCTGTGGACCGGGAACACGTCTGCACTCTTCAAAGCCGACTGCGAACTGAAGAAATGCCGGTAAGCTGTATAATGATATAAATGGGGGGGTTCAACTTTGATTCATATCTCGGCCATTTTTGGGAATGTCTTCACCAAATTTTCAACATGGGGTTATTGGGACCCCACCTCATGAACTCAGTCACTGTCATTTTGTTATTCAGTCCCGAAGGTGATTTCACAGTCACTGTGGTGGAACCACCTTTTGGGACAGTAATGAAATGACAGTGTCTGTCATAGGTGAAACCCAAAACCTATGTTGAAACTTATGAAAAAAATTCCCAAAATGACTGTTTCTATTGCATTGTGCAGTTCCTACGCTCGCTCAGAACTTTAAAATGTTTTATATTTTCACTCCAGATTTTCAACATTGCCATTTTGCCACACCTCCTTATGAGCAGTATAGCTGTCATTTTTCACATCTCGCCCAAAATGTGTTTTCACACATGTAGCGCACAATGGCGCGGTCAGTGTGCGAAATCAATGTTCAGTGACACTGTTCATGAGCAGAGGTCTTAAAATGGCTATGTTGAAAATTTGGTGACAAAAGTCCATAAAATGACTGTGTTACGAGCGTGCATTGCGCGGTTTCCACGCACCCCCGTAAGTTCACGAATTTGTAATATTTTCAGTCCAGATTTTCTACAGTGGCATTTTTCCACACCTCCCTATGAACAGTACAGCTGTCATTTTTTACACCCTGGCCGAAATGTGTTTTCACACTTCTGGCACAGAAATGCATGGTCGCTGTGGGAAATCGGTGTTCGGGACAGATTACGAAAATCACAGTGACACTGTTCATGAGCGGAGATCCCAAAATGCCTGTGTTGACAATCTGCTGCAAACAGTCCCAAAACTAATTACAGTTTCTACGCACGCTCGTGACTTCACCAGTTTTTTAATATTTTCACTCCAGATTTTCAACATAGCCATTTTTACACCTCCTCATGAACAGTACAGCTGTCATTTTCTACATCCTGTTCGAAATGTGTTTTCGCACCTGTGGTGCCAGAGGCATGGTCGCTGTGCAAAATCAGCTTTCGGCTAACAAACTGATATTGCCACTGTTCATGAGGTGGGGGTCACAAAAAAAACACATTGAAAAAATGGAGTGAAAATACTAATGAATGCCTGGGGTGTTAGGGTTTCCGACCATAACGCCCCACCCTGTACAGACTCACAGGCATCAGGGGTGTGACTTGGGATTGTCGCCTGTAATGCTCATACCATTCCACCCCCACCCACACCCTGCAGCAGGAGACAGGCATTGAGGTGTGCCTTGGATTCTTCGGCCCCAAAGTTCACCCCATTCTCCTATACTGCACCCATCTCACCAAATATCCTTATGGAATGGGGCGAGCATAAGGCCCAAAGACCCCAAGGCACACCGTGACACTTGTCGGTGTCTGCAGGGTAGGGTGAGGTGAAATGGCGTGGCCGTTATGCCTGACGCCCCAAAGGCACACCCCAATGCCTGTCAGTCTCTGCAGGGCGGTGGTGGGGTTGGCTTCAATGCATTACTTCACTGCCATTCCTATTATGCAACTCTCTAACTCCTACACTACCAATGCCAATGCCAGCAAGCAAACATTCAGCATTGACAAATGCTTGTTTATTTCTCTAGAGGTGGGGGGGGGGCAGAGGAATGTTCTCCATAATATATAGGATTCTAGGAAGGAAATTTTTTGAATAGCCTGAACTCTCAGTAATATTGATATTGGTAATTGAAACCATCTATGTAAGTCCGCCTGTATATTTAAAAAGAAAGGGTCGTACTTTAATTTTAATAGGGTAGAGGGATGGGGGGTGATCTTTATTCCCAAATATGTTAGATATGGTCTTTTTCATTACAAAGGAAATTTTTGCATGATTGTGGTGGAGGGAATGAAATTTAAGGCTAGTACTTCAGACTTATCTTGGTTTATTTTATAACCAGGAACGTGTTCAATTATGGGGAGGATTCTGGTTAATGTGGCCAAGAGGGTTCGGGGTTGGTGATATAAAGGAGCAAGTTATCAGCATAATAAGCCACTTTATGGTGTATTCCCTTTATGTTACATCCAGTCAGGTCTGTTTGCTGTCTGAGAAACTGGGCAATGGGCTCCACATACAGAACAAATAAGTACGGGGACAACGGGCATCCCTGGCGTGTACCTCTTTGCAGGGGGAATCTGGTTGAATGGGAGCCATTTATCTTTACTGTGGCCTCTGGAGCAGTGTAAATACCCTTGATGGTATCTAAAAAGCCCTGTGGAAAATTAAATTTAGATAAGGTGGAGTGTAAAAACTCCGACGATACCCTATCGAATGCTTTTTGGGCATCAAGGCTTAATTGTAAGGCGCATGCCTGTAGTTCTGTGGGGGAAGAGCTCCTCCCCCACATCCAATATAAGCCTTCAGGCTCCATCGCTCTGCTTAGAGCGAGTCGCACTCACTGCACTCACTCTGTGTGGCATGCTGGGACTGGCTCTCTTTCCGTTCTGTCCCCCCCCCAATCTCCCTCCCCTCCTCCCTGGCCCTTGCATTCTTCTCCTGCCTCTGCTTTCATCTTTGTCCCTCCTTGCCCTGCTTGTTCTTCCTTTTTTTGGGGGGGGGGATTTCTGCCTTGCCTCCAGCTTGACTGCACTGCAGTTCATGCCGCTCACTTCTGCTCCCTCTGTCGTCCTTTCTACCGCCGCCCCGCACTGCTGTGGCAACGGATCGATTAGTCCACTCGACTTCAATATTGTCTGGTTGCTGTTCCTGCCCACCCGACCTCAGTATCTCCTTTACTTATCACTTCACTCCTACATTGAGTGACTGTACAGCTTTACTTGGAATCGACGGGGAATCCAGCTTGCTTTGTCCTATACGGCTTCCACCTCCAAGCATGGTGACTGGCGCTATATGCCTGCGCGCCCGGCTTCCTGACATCTAGCCCCATTAATCTGCCTTTTGATAGGACGCACTGCTGCCTGTTACACTCTACTGCCCAGTGTTTTCCCTCCTTGCATTAACTCCTCCATCCGTAAGTGACCAATCTACTTCTGTTTAGCAGCAGCCAGCGCTGCGTTCGTAACTGATTCTCGCTTCTATGGACTCACCTCAGATTCCTGCTCACCACAGTTTCTTGGTTCACCTACGTTATTGTGCATAACATACAGCTGCATGCACCTAGACAGTTTTAAATGAACGCGGTGTTTTGGATGGACACTTGGTTACAGTTTATTCTCAGCACAAACTAGGCTCTAACGCCCTCACTGACTGCCATTCGCTCCCTCACATGCTATACAAATCAGGCCGCTATACTACTGCATGCTAATTCTTTCTGGGATATCAGATCAGAAGACCACAATACTGCAGAACTCATTGATAAGCGGCGCGAGTTTACGACTGACAGCTCTAAAACTCACAGTTGCTTCCACATGTAAGCATGACTGCTGCGCTGCACTCTTGTACTTGCCTGCTCAGCCTCTGTTTACTTGCTTCTCACTTTACCAGCATGTAACAAGACGATCTTTCGACATATATGTTTACAATGCCAGTACTGGCATACTGGGGAATTAATATAGGTTCTGCAGTGTTCCTTTCTCTGCAGTCTGCATACCTTATGACTAGACACAGCGCTACTACGCACATTGCCTTCTTCCTCCTACCAACTCTAATCAGACAAAGAAAGACAGAATCAAAAACAAGGAAGTATGTATCTATTCATGAAGCTTGTTCTATTATGGGGCTCTGTGCAAAGCATTTTCAAGGAGAACTGGACTGCAACATTATTGTCTTAGATGCTACAAGCCTCATTCTGGTTACGGATTTTGTATTCCGATGGTTGCAACATTGCCACTACCTTTACGGAGCTTTCTCTATGCTAAGGGCCATGTTGCTCACAGGCGCAGGAGGTGCCCTTGCTCGCTACCACTCTCTACTTACCTTACAAGCTGACCTTCGTGGGGTCCGCTGCACATGCTAGCTTACGTGGGGCTGGCTACCACATTCTACTACCTTGCCGGCTGACCTTCGAAGGGTCTGCTGCACATGCTAACTGACGTGAGGCTAGCTGCTACTCTACCTACCTTACCAGCTGACCTACGTGGTCCAGTTGTGCTGCTGGCTTACGTGGAGCTAGTAGCCAATCTTACTTATCTTACTAGCTGACTTCGCTATCCCGATGAATGCTCTATGGCTTCTTGAACCCTGTAACTATGCTACTTAATTTAACTCATTTTCTTCAGTTATCACCATCTAGGATTCCTATGCTCTACTGCTCAGCACTGTCAGAATATTCTTCACCAGTCACTTTGAACAGCTTCAACTCCTTTGGGAGCTGCTCCCACTGTTTCAAAATGCCTCCTCATCAAAAGCCTCAGCCTAAAACACGAATCCCTACGGTTCTAGGATGCTTATTACCTCTGGCCATGTTGCCAACTCATCTACCCAGGTCTCTTCATTGCATAACTTACTATCTTCGATCATCAGGAAAATAACAGTTTACAGCACACTTCCCCTGCTCCCATATGTATGCCTCAGAATAGTTCTACGCTGCACGGCATTGGAGCGGGATTATGCTACCATTTACAATATTATTTGCAACTTATTCCTTGCTACTTAGTTACTATTTTTGCATTGCATGCAGTTTGACATTACTATCACTCTACCACTGCTCTCAACCTGCCTCACCCCACGGGCCGGAGGTGTACTGCATCACACTTCAAAGACCTGTGCCCATATGGGCCGTAGGTCCCTTGAAATTATATCACTACACCATATTCACCTACTTCTCAGACTTGCCTCGCCCTTCAGGCCTGGGGGTTTAGCTACTTCTACTCTACACCTGCCTCACCCTGCCCAGGGCCTGGAGGTTCACATATTCTACTATATGCCTACCTGCCGCCATGTCAGCCGGCCCTAGGAGCTCCTTGACTATTGGACTGGCATCTGGATTTGTTTCGCTATTGTCATTTATTCTTTGGATGCTTCTGCCCTACCGCTTCAGTCATATGAAATTACTACTACTACACTCCTACCAGGACACTTAGTTGAGCTTATCCAGAAGACTTTCAATATCATGAATTATGCTCTAAAGCTTCTTGGACCCTGCGACAACACTACTTCATTCGAATAGACTAGTCGGTTATCACCACCTATGACTCACAGCTTGACTGTTTAGGAATCATCAGACTATTCTTTCCAAGTCAATTCTAGCTACTGTACCATTCTGGCTTTTAAACGTGATTACCAACATCGTTATGCTGTCATTCGGATCACCAGATGAAGCTCTTCGATTCCTGTGCTATTACCATTAACTCATGCTCTGCGCCGAATACCATGCATAATCTATGCAATACTACTCTTCTGTTACTACGTCTGAATCATACAGCTTACTTACTACTACCACTAACCTATACATGCCCACTTATTTACCCTATTTGCTCATTACCTGCTTTGCCCTTACAAGGCCTAGAGGTTCATCATGACCGATTCCTATTCTGCGTCCTACTTCTCCATCAGGCTCTGGAAGTACATTTAACTTCTATTTCAATATTCGCACTAAGATCCATTCCTCATTTCTTACCTACTTCCATCTCCAGCACATGCAGCTTGCACCCAGTTCTTATGCTTCATCACCAAGGCCTTCATTTGCTATGCTTGCCAGGAGAAATATGAACTGCCTTCTTCCTACGCTGGACGTGGACACCTAGCTTGGTTCCTGGTTCTCCTTGCAGAAGCCGTCCTCACCTGCCAGAACATTTCACCAATGTAACTTCGACGCTTCAAATTATCATTATCGACCATGGATTCAGTCTACCACCATTCTGTGGAATTGGATTTGCCAAGAAGGATGCTGCTACGTTCACCAACCGGAATATTCTGTGATTATTCAGCTTGGCTCACTGAATCAGGATCTCGAACTTTGGAACTCGAATTAGCTTAATATTGTTATTTAAGATCATTCTCCCTTAGTATGCCCAGAAGGACGGTCATCTCAGTAGCCATGGGTCCTCAGAGGTTTCCCCCCAAGGGGGGGTTTCCTCTCCTGCGTGCTACTGGTCACACTCTCCGGAGTTGGAGGAGGTGATCATTCTGCTACTCATTTCTCTTGGGGGTGTCATCCTACTTGACTCCTTCTAACAGTCTGATACAGAACATAGAGGATTGTCTATGGGGAGGCATTCACAACAAGGATATTCTCGATTGAGAGGTATCCTTGGCAACGTTCAACCTCGAGAGCGAAGCTCGAGAGGTTGTCCGTTGCTAAGGATACCTCGAGATCCGAGAAGATCCTTGTTTGTGAATTAGTCCTCATAGACAATCATTTATAGTGTATGGGGAGTCTATTCATTTCAAAACAGCGAATGGAAGCAGCATTTTTTAAAATAATGCCTTGCTTGGCTTCACGTCTTGAGACCGCTCGGCGCTCACAGGCTCCCTCGCCCGGCGCGGCTTTTCGTCGCGCATGCTTTCGATCTTGTTGTGCTGCACCGCGATGTACCCAGTGCAGCAGAACAAGATCATGACGCACTGAGGCGAGCACAACAACACTGTTGGGAGCATGGATTTCCATGCTCAACAGCGTTCCACCATACACTATAATTGTATGATATCATTATATTTTTGGGGGGTCTCATAATACCAGACTAAACATCCTTCATACATTGGGATACAGAGAAAGGCCAAAATATCAAGTCATAAAAAGTGACTCATCAGTTCAAGCATCTAAGCACCTTGCATATACTATCCAGTTTATATGTACTATAATCACTGACTTGCTCATGTCTGTGCTGAAGTACCTAAGCACGAATCATTTCCTACTACTAGTACCTTGCAAGCATTGTCCTACTTACTGGTCTGGCCTCTGTATTCAAGCACAACCTACACAATCCAACTACAGTATGTAACATAAGCACTGAGCTATGAACCACACAGAATAATAGGAGGGGAAGTGTTTTTTCAGTAGGAATGGTTAATGAGAAATAATGCACGTTTAATATCATCCGTAGTCTGCCTGGTTTTGATGAAACCGGACTGATCCGGGTGTATTATTCCAGGGAGTATATATCCAATCTGTGAGCTAAAATACTCGTTAAGATTTTATAGCCCTGGTTTAGGACAGAGATTGGGAGGCATAAATCACACAGTTAAGGGGGATTGTTAGGTTTCAAAATAGCAGACATAGTTGCCTGTCTCCAGGAAGTCGGGAAAGTTGTAGTATTGTGACTAGCTTGCATGGCTTGAATTAACAAAGTTTTTATAGATTCCCACGCTCCCTTATAAAATTCTGCCTCAAATCCATCCGAACCCAGGCTTTTTCCATTTTTCAAGTTTTTAATAGTATGATGTAACTCCTCTGATGCTACTGGGATATTAAAAAGTCTCTCTGTGATGGAGTCAAAGTGGGGAGCTGGATCTGTGCTAGAAATTGCACAATTTGTTGTGGATCTGGAGGGGGAAGAGTTAGAGTATAGAGAGTGGTAATAGTCCCTAAAGACTGCTAAAATCTGATGGGTACCGTATTTCTGAAGATTAGTTTTAGGGTCTTTTATTTTGTTAATCATAACTTGCTGCAACTGCTTACGGAGTCTATAGGCCAAAAGCCTTGAGGCTTTAGCTCCTCCACAGTATTTTTGACAGAGCCACATAAGCGCTTATACTGTTTTAGCTGTCAAAGTCTGGATTTCCGCTTATGTATGATATAACTGTGTATAGACGCTCTTATCCCTCTCCATATGTAACTCCTGTAGGGTTCTCAACCTCTGCTGGAGTTCGTGAAATCTGAGGTCCCTTTGTTTTTTATTTTATGTGCAGCATAAGCAATAATATACAGTACCCCCTTAGGACCACTTTAACGGTGTCCCATAACAATTGAGGTGTGGTCTGTGGGGAAGTGTTGTCAGTTATAATTTCAGATATTTTATTTTTTGTTAGGTCCTTGAATTCAGGGTCCCTTGGGAGTGAAGGACTGAATTTCCATTGTGTGGATTTCTGTTCCTGAATGATTTCAAGTTAAAGTTCCACAGGAGCATGATCTGAGAGATGGATGTTTTTTTATATCACACTCCGAATTAGTGATTTGTGTTCCTGCCTAATACATAAGTAGTTCAATCAGGAGTAATGTTTGTGCGCGGCAGAGCAATACATGAATTTTCTCTTATTGGGATTCAACTGGCGCCAGGAATCCACTAGGCCAATATCTTTCAGCAGGCAACGTAGGTGCCAATGGCCCGTGGTTTGTTTAGGTGGGCGTACCGCCAACAAGTCTAGAGAGGGATGTAGAAGGCAATTAAGATCACCTCTCACGATCAGGATCCCCTTCTGTCTGGTGAGGATCCGATCTATTAATCTTTGAACTCCCGAGGCGTTGCTCAGAGGGGGAATACAAGTGCTACAAATTGTAAAATGTTGCCCCTGGACAGTACCAATGGCCAATGACAGTCTCTCCTCTGGGTCACGATACTAATCAGTTGGTGTAAATGTAGAGAACTTCGGGATTAATACAGCCATCCCCCTTCTCCTGCCTCTCCTATAGGAAGACGCCACAATCTTAGAAAACCCCAACTTTAACCATTTTTGATGTTCAGGTTCATTTAGGTGGGTTTCTTGTATTAGTAGAACATCAGGTTTCATTTTCTTAATTGTTCTGTATCTTTCAATTGGTCCATTAAGTCCATTCTCATTATGAGAAATTATTCTAAAGGGGGCACCCCAACACCATAATCTGCAATGTATCACTGTTGTGAGCCTCCTCCCTGCCACACCCCAAGTGGAACCTCTGATATAACACTGGCATGTCTCATACATGCCTCCTTCCACAGTATATTAATAAAATCATTATACAATCCTGTGTCTGTGTTTTTAATAGGGGGAATAAAAGGGGGGAGACCTAATAGGTCTGATGCCAGTCGACTAACTGGGTCGGCATCTGTGTTTTCCAGATAAGGCAGTGTGGCATTTGAAACTTTAGAGATAGTTAGCCAACAGGGCTGGGATGTTCGAAGGAGAACAAAAAACTATATACAATAATGTAACTAAACTGACTGCCAATACCTGCTTCGGCTGTAGAGAATCAGGGGTGGGCTGGATACATTCCTGCACAAGTGGGTTCCAACAACTTCGGAAGGGAGTTGTTCCCCTGGGGATGCCCTTGCCCCTAATTTGCAGAACAAAATGGGTTGAGAGGATGGATTAAAAAATAATAAGGCTAATCCAAAATAATTGGGTAGAAAGGGAAACATGGATCTGGGGAGAAAAAAGGTGCATAACTCCTAGTTCTAGAGTAATAGTAAGGCCCACTGTCCCCAACCCATACGGCCTATTTTTATATGTGGGGGAAGATACAAAATACAAGATCTGGGGCCAGCAGATTAAATTTGGCTCCTGGAAAATGAAACTAAACTATTTAGAGCTCTGTACTAGCTTTTTTTTAGAACTAGCTCTTTAGTGTAGTATCTAAGGAATCGAATAATGATTGAGCATGGTGGGGCATTTGGTTGGCTCGGTTTAGGGCCTAGTGCACAAAGTGTGCGTTTGATCTCAAGTTCTGTGCTGAGCTCCACAGAAAGTCTTACACCCGTCCAACCTAGGGAGCTAAAAAGTTAGCAAGTTAGGAGATCAAATGCAGTTAAGAAGAGGCCTCTGTAATATTAAGGCTGGTTATTCCTTCACTATAGTCTCTAGAAAATGCCCAGAGATACCCCCGAAGGGTGATGAGTCCATAATCTGACAGATGTTGGATCCATAAATTCTCAGACCATTAGGGAGTCCCTGAATTAGATCTGAAGCAGTGTTCCCGTCTCTCTCCCCCCCCAAAAGAACATCCCTCACCATGGAGAAACTCTGGATCCCCCCAGTGGAGAACAGCTAGGTCTCGCATGGAATTCGGGTTGGCTCTCCTGGCCACCTTCCGCTGGAGGAGCATGACAGAGCCCCCGACCCCCAAGGCCTCCTACATAATGCTTGACCAGGCTAGTACTCAGGGTTTGTGATTAGACTGGCAGTCCCCGCCTGTTGTCCCGCCCTTCTCGTCTCCCTTGCAACCCTCTCACAGGCCCCACACGTGCACCCTTCATGCAGGACCCCCGTCCATCATGACTGGACAGAGCCATAAGGAGTATTAGGCCTTATCTGCCTCCGCGAGGATAGGATTTAGCATTAGTGAGGGGGTGGATATTGTCCCTGCATGTGGAGTGTAATAAACCAATTAAGTGCTCACTAGGGCTGCTAGAGATGATCAATCTCCAGGTCCCCGATTAAGCTTTGCCATTTTAGAAATCTCCAACTGCAGGCATTATTTCAGTATTCACAAGCATTCTCCACAGCCCCCTAATGCCTACCTTGCTGCCACTCTGAAGCAGGAGGGGGGCCCAATTCAGGAAGGATTAAGCACAAGCCAGGCAGCGGTCATGGTTTTAGGAGTGCATTTGGTGGTTAGTGAGCAAGGACCACCATTACCCTTCTCAAGGCCTCCAGAGGACCCTGAGGCCCCAACATCACCCCCCCCCAAAACCTAAAGAAGGAGAGAGGCCACCGGTACACACAGTCCCCATCTCCCCACACAGGAAAGCCACCCCTCCCCAGCAAGGGACCACCCTGGAGGGACGGGCCTATCGGAAATATAGCCCGGGACCACTCACCTCCCCCCACTGTAGTTGCGCTGCATGGAGTTAATTGTCCTCTCTGGCCAACTGAGCCAAGAGCTGCTTGACTGCAGTGAGGGCAGCTTGTTGGCTCTGTTGTCCTTGCTGTCCTGCACAAGTCATCGGTCTGTTTCTCTGGGTCTGCTGAGGAACAGGAGTGCTGGTCGGGAGGGGAAGGCCCCTGTATGGGAAATCTTGGATCACCTCCACTGCTGATTCTTAAGTGACTTGCCCCGAGAGGTAATGGACCACCAAGTGACTGAGGTAAGGACTCCTGAATTTTAGTTGTTTTTGTCTCAGTAGTGGGAACAGGGGTATATATATGCCCTTCTGCGCTGCATGGTGGTAGGGGCATAATCATTATCGAAGAAAAGCTATTCCATACCATAATAAACTTTTCCCAGTGACCAGGCTTTTTTTAGAACTAGCTCTTTAGTGTAGTATTTAAGGAATCGAATAATGATTGAGCATGGTGGGGCATTTGGTTGGCCCGGTTTAGGGCCTAGTGCACAAAGTGTGCATTTGATCTCAAGTTCTGTGCTGAACTCCACAGAAAGTGATGTTTTCACACAGTGGAGATACATTCTGGCAAGTCCTGACCCTCACTACCCTCTGGTATACCGTAAACTCAGTGGTTGCACCACCGGTGCTGACTCCTGGCATCCTCCTGCCTCTCGACAGTTAATTGGCATAGATGGGTGATCTGATGCATCGTGGATTGCAGCTGCGCCACCATTTCCCCTTGTTCCTGCACAGTCTGTTCGAGGGTTAAAACCCTCGTGTTGGTCTCAGCAATATCTTTCTGCATAGCCTCTTGGTTCTGTTTGAAGCCTGAAAAATCATTTTTTAAGTCGAGAATTTCAGTAAGTATCTTGTCTAACTTTTGATCCATGCTAGTCACTTTCTTACTCTTACGGCTCAGGGTTTTAGCTAGTGGCCGTTGTTTCTGGGTCATCGTTCGTGAGTTCTCAGCGTCTGAATGCTCCCTATCTGAGGGCTCTGAATCTTTGAAATCTGTTGGTTCTCCCTTTTGTTCTGTTGCTAGCCATCCAAGTTTCAGTGTTTTTTTACCATCGGCTGTGTTTGTAGGTAGGCCAGATTTGTAAAAAGGCTTGCAGATCAGTGGAGTTGGAGAGTTATGCTGCCATTGCTCTGAGCACTGCACTGGAAGTCCTGGCCAGTCCTTTTCCAAAAGCCAAGCAACTATAGCTCAGTCAATTGATCTCAAGACCAAATTTGACATCAAGCATCCGACTGCTTCCAAAAAATCAAAGTTTATTGGAGACATTCTGCAGACATATCTGCAGCCCTTTTCCGCTGTGGAAAATGTTGGATTTTTACAGCCAAAATATGAAAAACCATCCAGGTTTATATTTACCCACAGAGTAGTACCAGAGATTTACTAAGCAGTTAAAACCTGCATTGTGCATGCACTGAAGGAGACAGACAGTGGGTTTGTACACTTTACAACAGATATTTTGACAAGCGCATCACCTCACAGGCATATTTCTCTGACTGCACACTATGTTTTTTTCCCTCACAGTTACAAAAGCAGTCTAATCTGGCACCAAAAGACCTGTACAGGGGAATGGCATTGCTCAGTGCCGGTGTTATGGATGGTGAACACACTGCATTCAACATACGTAACACCCTAGAAAACCTGTGGGAGGAATGGATAATCACAAATGGATTATGAGTAGGCTTGGCAATGACAGATAATCTGGCTAACATGATAAAGATTTTCAGTAACAGTTGTGACAGGGAGAACAGAGTAAAGCCCTGTCCACACTACACAGGATCCACCCCTCTGTAACATTACAGGGGGTTCAAACCATTACCATAATGGTTTGTATTTACACTTGTAACGTTACAGGAGGCACTTCTGTAACTGTTGTTGAAACCACTCGTGAGGTGGTTTCAACAACGGTTACGGAACCGGATCTACCACTGTACCATTACCGGCTACAGTGTGGACACATGAGCGTGTTCCCCAGCAGTGCCCATAGTGCAGCGTGAGCTGCATTGTGGGATCAGGTGCCGACCATAATGGTCACCCGGCACCAACCGTAATGGTCACCCGGCACCCGCAGTGTGGACCATTGGTAATGGACCCGTACCGAACACTGCCGCAGTGTGGAGACACTGTACCGCTTACTGGCCGTAACGGTTTGTAACCGTTACCAGGTCGTAGCGGTGTAGTGTGGACAGGGCCTAAATGTAAACTGCTTTACATGATAAACATCTGTTGCACTGACAAGTCCGATATTACACCTGTATGAGACTCTCTACCAGTGGAGTAGGGTAGGTGTGATGGAACAGATGGTTCACATCAACCTTTTCAGTGCAGCAGATCCAGACCTGTGGTGTAACATTGTTCTTCTGCTGTTCTATTTATTGCACCATTAATTGTTACTATACATTGCACCTTTGGTTCTGGTTTCGGTTCTGGATCTGATTTGCCTGATCCCCTAGTTATGAGTAAACACTGAAAAAATTGAATGTTTCTTCATAAATTCATTGTTGTCTGATATTGTGACCTCAGATTTTCAGCATAGTCTTTTTATGACCCCATCTTCTGAATACAACAGGTGTCATTTATAAAATGCTGTACGCAATGTTATTCCATGTCACAAGTGCAAAAACACATGTTGGCCAGGATTTGAAAAATCACACCTGTCGTGTTCATGAAATGATGTGAAAAAAAATGGTAATGTAAAATATGTGGGGTCAAAATTCTCTCTCTCTCCTGGTCCTTTCAGCCCTCCTGGCTCCATTGTACCACAAATCCATATCAGGACACCAGTGAACCTTTAACACAACGCTGTCTGTGGAGTAAAGGCTTTACCAACTGTGATAAAGTTTAATGGGCAAGTTGGGGCTACCCTGATAAATTACATCCAGAGGACCTATTTCGTCAAAGGCAAAGCCTCCTTTACCAGGAGACATACTGGTCTCAAGCCCTTCAGACTACATCTTGCCTTAAAGCAGGTTATCCTCCTCCTAGTACTTGTTGGAGGCAATGTGCACCCTAATCCTGGCCCAAACACCCCCCAAATCAATTTCAGAGGCTACCTGGAGGTGGCCCACATGAATATTGGCAGTCTGTTCCCTAAGCTTGACGGGTTTAAACTCTGGCTGATGAACACCATATTCGACGCAGTGGCTATCACAGAAACGTGGCTCTCAGACAAGACTTCCAACTCTGTTTTGCATATTGATGGATACATGACACTCCAACTGGATAAGGGGACCCAAAGGGTGGCGGCTGCCTCCTATACCTAAAACCTTACCTCAGGTCCAGTAAACTTCCCCATACCCCTGGTGCAGCTGGATGTGAGCTCCTTTCTGTCAATCTGAGGCTTGGTCCGCATGGGGGAAGAAACCTAATCATCCTTGCTGTTTACCTGCCATCTAAGAGTGCAAGTGATAGCTTCAATAGCTTCATCCAAACAGCAGCAAATCTTAATCCACAACACGAAAAAATAGTGCTAGGAGACTTCAACATCAACTGGTTGGCTAGCAACAACCAAGATCTAACAGACAAAGTATCTGACATATTCCTTACCCAGATCATTACCTCAGCTACCAGAACCAATTACAAAACTGGTACCTCCACCCTTCTTGACTGGATTCTTGTTAGTCACCCAGACAGGGTACTATCATGTGCTGTACTACATGATGCTCTCAGTGACCACTCCCCAGTTACCTGTAAATGGTCCACTAAAGTGGCCAAAAGTGAACCTTTCACCACCAAGGTTCTTTGCCCCCATAAGCTCCCTCTCCTCCATACCCTGCTCAGACAGATAGACTAGTCCTTCCTCATGGTAACTAGAGATGTGAATTTAGCCTTATAACATTTCATCCTCCAATTTAATAGGGTTTTACTTTGTTGCCCCCTGAAACCAATGCTAATGAAAGGGAACTCCCAACCTTGTTACACCCCTGAAATCAAATTGTTATTTAGGCAGAGGGATAGAGCCTGGATCCTCTATAGAAATCATGGACTTGTCGCTCATTTAATCAAGCACAAAGAGTTACGCAATCTTGTGAAGTCTCGCATTAAAGCAACCAAGGCCTCACGCCATGGAACTCTGCAACAGCACATGCTAAAAGACCCCAAAAGCCTTTGGTCTACAATTAATGAAATCAAAGGGCAACCTAGACAAGCACTTCCTATCATTTATCTTGTGAGATGGCATACCAATTACTAGTGACCAAAATATAGCAGACACTTTCAATAATGCCTTCAGTGACCTCTCAGCTCATATACCTGCCCATGGGAGTCAGCATGACTTGCTTGAAGACATGCCAGCTCCCCCTAACAGACAACCTTTCTACTTTAAAAGGCTAACTTGGTCTGAAGTCTATGGGTATTTAAAAAGAACAAAAATTAAAACAAGACTGGGTCCTGACAGCACTGACCTAAAGCTGCTAAAGTTTATACTAAGGGAAGTCACCTTCCTCATACAGGCTATTTTTAATGTCCCTGGCAACTTGCTCAGTACCTGATATCTGGAAAATAGCCCTTGTGACCTCTGTATTAAAAAAAGATGACCCTTGCCTGACAAACAACTATCATCCTATACGATCCTATCCCCACTCTCCAAAACCCTTGAGCGAACAGTTAATGACCAACTCTCTCTTTACCTCTCTTATAATGTGCTACTGGCTGGGAAGCAGCATGGTTTTAGAAAACATCTCAGCACTATTACTGTCCTACTCGAATACACTGACTCAATTCACGGTGCCTTGGACAGTGGGGAGATGGCTGGTTCCATTTTCATTGACCTAACGAAGGCATTCGACCTTGTGAACCACACTCTCCGATGCAACAAGCTTTCCCGCCTGGGACTCTCCAGTGATGCTGCTGCATGGTTCAAAAACTATTTATCTGAAAGAACCCAGACTGTAAAGTGCCAGGGTGTGCCCTCCCAAGACTCACTTGTCTCTATTGTCGTCCCTCAGGGGTCAATTCTGGGAACCCTTCTTTTCAGTCTTTTTAAAAATGATATTCCAGCTGCCTGTAAGTCCACCCACATTTTGCTCTATGCGGATGATGCAGTCTTGTTCACTAGCGACCCAAGCTTGACCTCCCTTCAACATAACCTGCAAGCAAACTTTAATGCAATACAGAGCTGGTTCACTGCCAACTCCCTTGTAATGAATAAGCAGAAAACCACTTGTGTGCTCTTCTGTACCAGGAACAAGCTAAGCAAGCTGCCTGCCCTGACCATTGTCACAAACACGGGCTCCCAGATTGAACAAGTAACATCGTTCAAGTACCTGGGAGTGACACTTGACAGTGAGATGACATACAAGTCACATGTTGTTCTATTAATAAAAACAGCTAACCGTAGACTTGGCCTGCTGTTCGAGCATAGACACAATTTCATCCCTGAAATAGGAAAGCAGTTAGCGCAGTCCCTCATAACTAGCCTCACTGACTATAGGATTACTGCCTATGGCTAGGCCTGTAACAATGTCCTAGCCAGAGTCACGAGCCTCCTCAATAGGGCATACCAGTTTGCCCTGGGCCTTAAGCCTGACATGCATACCTGTATCCTATATAAATCACTAAACTGGCTCGACCTCGACAATCGGTTGGCCTTCCACGCACTTATCCTTGGCCACAAGGCCTTGCATGGCCTTCTGTCCCCTGGTCTCAAGTCCCTCTTTACTATCGCAGACAAAAACTACTCCACCTGAGGAGGCGAACAACACTCCCTTCTGCTTCCAAGGAGGAAAATCACCCTAGGCCAATCCTGTTGCTCTTTTCAATTCCCCAAACAGTGGCA
The DNA here is from genome assembly GCA_016271365.2 of Neoceratodus forsteri. Taxonomy (NCBI): domain Eukaryota; kingdom Metazoa; phylum Chordata; order Ceratodontiformes; family Ceratodontidae; genus Neoceratodus; species Neoceratodus forsteri. Next base: position 795,461,354 of record CM057459.1, on the reverse strand, counting down.
TGACCTACTTATCACCCTAAAAACTTGTCCCTCAGCCAAGCTCTTTAAGACTAAGCTACTCTCCCCTGTTGAGTCTTGTAATTGCTTTAACTAATAGGATTTCCCTGCACCTCAAGCCTGTCTCATTTCAGCACCTTATTGTAAATTGTGTAGTTATATAATTTATATGTTTTGATGCTGCACCAGCCCAGTATTGAACTAAGAGGTGCTCAGACTACTGTTTTTTGTCATCCTAGAATTTGTACTACTCTAATCTCTCTGTTACACCTGTTATGTACTATTTCTGATACTATTTGTTGTTGTATCCTCGACAACAAATCATTTTAAAACAGGCTCTGCCTAAACGGTTTTATGTGAAATAAAAATGAAATGAAATGAAAATATTGAAAATTACAAGTTATAAGCGAGCACTGAAAATTTTCAATGAACCTTCATAATTTTTTTTGTAATATTTTAACCCCAAATTTTCAACATAGTCTTCTTATGACCAACCTCATGAACCTGATATGAACATTAATCTCTGCCTAAAAGGTGATTTCACTGAGCAATCATAAATCTCACCTTTTTGGCTAGATTGAAAATGTCACCTACCTTGTTCATGAAGTGGGTCCTAAAGGCCATGTTGGAAATTTTGGGGAAAAATATTAAAAAATTACCAATTTATGAGTACAAGTTCAAAACACATTGAAACGCTTACCTGATTTCCTCAGTTCCTGGTCCAGCGCTGAAGAGTGAAGATGTATCTCTGGTACAGAGAGGATTATGGTGCTGGAGCCCAACTAGGTAAAGTGTGAGGGGGTATGGGTGGTGGGAGCTGAGTGGGTGGTTCAGGTGGGGGGAGAGTAACGGTGATGGGGGATGACAACAGACATCGATGGACCATTTTCTTCTTACAGGGTGTAAAAATAAGTAGAAAAAACACTACGAGTGATGGTTTCCTTTATTTCAGCTACTGACACTGGGGACTGGGCACCCCAGTGTGGGTTTTATATTTACTGTGGCACAGAAAGCAAGGGGGAGGTGGAAGGGATACTTAGCAGAGGTTGGGATCTGTTGGAAAGAGGCATGGGGTACAGGAAGCAACAGGGAGGTGAGAAGGATACTTGTCCGAAGGTGGGATCTATTCAAAAGGGGAACAGGAAGTGATGGGGAGGTGGAAGGGATATCTGGCAGAGGGTGGGATTGTTTTTAGGTTGGGGGGAGGAAAACAACCAGAAGGCTGAGCATGATGCTGCTCAGCTGGCTGTTGGATGCTGTCATGCAGATGAAGGGATAGAGCTGCTCTGGACTGGAGGCTCTTTCTTTTCAGCTACACAAAGTTTCCACCCAGCACACAAAGATCTGTGTCATGTTCTGTCTCGTTGACCATTGGCCTGCCACTGTCAAGCCCACTGTGGCCTTAGCTGCACTGGACCTGGCAGTGAGACACCTCTGAAATGCCATTCTCCTAACAAGATGTTAGCCTGCACATTCACAGCAAGCAAACATAAAAAGGAGCTTGAATGGCAGAGTGGGATGTCCCTATAGACTATCGCTGGAAGGCACAGTTACATACCCCCTACTCCCAAAAGAAACAGGACTATTCAACGAACCATCGAAGCTGCCCTTGCAACCCTAAACCATACATATTGTTGGGCCATGACCGAAATATAATAAAAGTGAAAAAAATAAATCTTTTCCACGTTATAATAGGTCCTAATCTACTCTGATACTCCAAGAAAAAGAGCTGACCACTGTGCCAACCCACTCCAAGAACTAGGAGTGGAGATGGTAACACTTATAATGCAGAAAAAGCAAATTGAAACATATACAAGCACACCTCAAGAGGGTTCTTGTGCCTACTCACTACATTAAAAGACTGGTACAGAGTTCGACCTTAACATTGTTTTACTAGCCCCAAACCTAATGTAAATTGGCCAGGACTAGTGCAGCTAACCCTCTGCTCATCCGCCTTGACTAGTGCAGGTTTTCAATGGCTGTTAATGAAGTTAAAAATGTCCCTACTTTAGCAGGCTCTAGTCATCATGCTGATCTATCTGGTGTGATTAACACCTCATTAAGAGCTGCAGATATCTGGCAGTTCAAGAAGGGGATCCCACAAAAGGCTCAATGTGTGAGTGCTAATCACTCCACTGTCAGAATTGTCAGCTAGTGTCCAGGGTGTGATCAAGAGTAGAAGCTGTTAAGTCACTAGCTTTCAGTTTTCTGAATGTATCTATCTGACAATTTATCCCAAATCATTAAGACCAGTGCTCCTCATTTCCCTACATTTTGAGTATCTGTATCTTACATTTCAGTGACAAAATGCTAAAAGGCATACAGAGACTGCTCTGCAGGTGGTAGATTTTACCCCAGTCTCACCACAGGTGCTCCCTCACCCATTCAAATCTCTCAATCCTGTACTTTTTCTTCCTTTTGATTACCTTTTGAGTGTCTGTATCTAATATTGACCTTCCCGCTCCACTCCTTGAACACACAAAAAATTGACCCTTCTAAAAATGCCCTGCACATCCACCTGGCCCAAGAATTCCAATGTGTCTGCTATTCCCAACCTTTGGCCACCCCTTTACAGAACCTCATCTTCTCTCCCCCATTCCTCAACCTCCTCTTTTTTTACCTATCCTCCTCTCCAATGAAACACTCCTTGTCAGAGCCCACTTTGCTCCCTACTCATTACCTGCATCATGCTCTCATTCCTATCCCCTCACTTCCCTTACCTCATCGCATTTACAAAGCCCTCTTCGGCTGCAACCTTTTGATGCCCTGCACTTGCCACTAGGCATACTTCACTAATTTTCGTCCCTGTAATTTAGTCTATACTTGTCTGTTATGTTTGAGAGTACGTTCAAATTGATGTTTTGGCTGACTGTGTCTTACATTTATTTTGATAAGGAACCTTTTTAAAAGAATCATCCTGGCTCAAAAGTATTAATCTGCTACTGAAATAAATAAATAAACATTTCAGTGACAAAATGCTAAGAGGTATACAAGGTCTGCTCTGCAGGTGGTGGGTTTTATCCCAGCCTTAACATATCTGCTCCCTCACCTCTCCAAATCTCTCAACTCTGTACCTTCCCTGGACAACCCTGCAGACCATACTCTGAAATGACTATCCATAGACCCATTGCTGCCCTTACTGGCAAATGTAGGGGTCCCCAGCTCTTCAAAATGGACCATGCCAGCCAACACCATCCATTCAGTCCAACCCATATCTGACTCAGCATGTCCCTTTATCCTAAAAACAAAGCTTTGGAGGCATGTATGGTGCAAACTACCTCAATAATACATATAATTTAAGAAGTTAAAATAAGCTTTCCTGGGGTGCATAGATCATCCTATATAGAAACAAGCATTTGTCAATGCCGAATGTTTGCTTGCTGGAATTGGAACTGGTAGTGTAGGAGTTACAGAGCCGCATAATAGGAATGGCAGTGAAGTATTAAATTGAAACCAACCCCATCACCACCCTGCAGATAGTGACAGGCACTGGGGTGTGCCTTTGGGTCATCAGGCATAATGGCAACGCCATTTCACCATACCCTACCGTGCAGACACCGACAAGTGTCACGGTGTGCCTTGGCGTCTTTGGCCCTTATGCGCACCCCACTCCATCAGGAAATATGGTGAGATGGATGCGGTATAGGAGAATGGGGTGAACTTTGGGGCCGAAGAGTCCAAGGCACAACTCGTGCCTCTCAGTGGCTGCAGGGTGTGGGTGGGGGTGGAATGGTATGAGCATTGCAGGGGACAATCCCAAGTCACAGCCCTCATACCTGTCATTCTCTACAGGGTGGGGCGTTATGGTCAGAAACCCTAACGCCTCAGGCATTCGTTGGTATTTTCACTCCAAATTTTCAACATGGTTTTTTTTGTGACCCCACCTCATGAACAGTGGCAATATCAGTTTGTTAGCTGAAAGCTGCTTTTGCACAGCAACTACGGCATTTGTCACCACAGGTGCAAAAACACATTCTGAACAGGATGTGAAAAATGACAGCTGTACTGTTCATGGGGAGGTGTAAAAAATGGTAATGTTGAAAATCTGCAGTGAAAATATTAAAAAAACTGGTGAAGTCACGAGCGTGTATAGAAACTGTGCAACGTGCACCCGTAATGTAATTAGTTTGGGTATTGTTTACAGCAGATTGTCAACACAGGCATTTTGGGACCTCCGCTCATGAACAGTGTCACTGTGATTTTCTTTATCTGTCCCGAACAATGATTTCCTACAGTGACCACGTATTTCTGTGCTGAAAGTGTGAAAACACATTTCGGCCATCCCGTGTTGTGAAAAATGACAGCTGTACTGTTCATAAGGAAGTGTGGAAAATACCACTGGTGAAAATCTGGACTAAAAATATTACAAATTCATGAACTTATGAGGGTGTGTGGAAACTGTGCAATGCTCACTCGTAACGCAGTCATTTTAAGGAATTTTTTCACCAAATTTGCAAAATAGCCATTTTAAGACCTCTGCTCATGAACAGTGTCACTGTGATTTTCTTAATGTGTGCGCCATTGTGCACTACATGGGCGGAAACATGTTTTGGGCGAGATGTGAAAAATGACAGCTGTATTGCTCACAAGGAGGTGTGGTAAAATGGCAATGTTGAAAATCTGGAGTGAAAATATTGAAAATTTGCAAACTTACGGCGTCGTAGGATCAAGCGCAACAAGCGGCTTGTAAAACAGTCATTTTGGAATTTTTCACCAAATTTTAACATAGCCATTTAACACCTCTGCTCATGAACAGTGTGACTGTGATTTTCTTAATGTGTCCCATACATTGAGTTCGCACACTGACTGCGCCATTGTGCACTACGTATGCGGAAGCACATTTTAGAGCAAAGGAGAAATGACAGCTGTACTGCTCATAGAAGGTGTGGTAAAATGGCAATGTTGAAAATCTGGGTGAAAATATTGAAAATTCCTGAACTTCTGACGTGCATAGGAACAGCATAGCATACGCTAAATAAAACAGTCATTTTGAAATGTTTCACAAATGTTCAACATAGGCTTTTGAGAGCCCACCTTATGAACACTGGCACTGTCGTTTCGTTAATCAGTCCCAAAAGGTGATTTCGCGCAGTGACCAGGAAATCACCCTTCGGGCCCAATTAAAGCCATGACAGTGACAGAATTCAAGAGGAGGGGTCCCAAACACCCCATGTTGAAAATTTGGTGCCAAAATTCCAAAAAGTGCCCAAGATATGCAGCAAAGTTGAAAAAACCCTATTCATTACATTATACATCTTACCGGCATTTCCTCAGTTCGCGGTCGGCTTTGAAGAGTGCAGACGTGTTCCCGGTCCACCGAAGATCGTCGTGCTGAACTCTGGAGGTAAGTATGGGGTGAGGTGGGGGTGTGGGGAGGCAGGGTGCACAGTGGGTGGGTGCAGATGGGAGAGGGGTGAAGACAGCAGTGAGGCGATTTTTTCTTTCAGGTTTTTTTCAATTTGGACTAGCAGAACATTTGCCACGCTGAGGGGAGGCTCCCAGCGCGGCAGCTGAAACTGATTTGGGGGCAGTGGAGCTGATGGGATTGGGCACCCTCGTCGGCCATAGGACCTGTTGCCACGCTGGGGTGGGCTCCCAGCGTGGCACCCGATAGTCTGGGGAGGAAAAGAAGAGCAGATGGAGGATTGGGCACCCACGTCGGCCATACAGACTGTGGGGGGAGCAGAGCTGACGTGGTATTGGGCACCCCCATTGGCCGTACAGTGTGTGTGTTTGGGGAGGTAGAAGCGCATGAGCATGCAATGCGTGTGCGCGTGTATGTGTGTGGGGGGGCACTGCTCACTCAAGCGGTGCTCTCCCTTTCAACTGTACGGCACTGCATTTTGGATCATCGCACTATGTTTCTTGCACATGCATGCAAGCAAACATAACAAGGGTAGTATAGTATCATGCCTGTGTACTGCTTACCCTGGCCTGATGAAAGGAGAATGTTTAAGAAATGTTACTATTGGGGCATAGCATGTTAAAATCAATACTTTTAAATATAAATGTCAAAGTTTTCTGTTTCCCAGTCCCTTAAGCTTGTATAGCCCCCTCCCCAAAAAAATCCTAGATGTGCTCCTGGCTCACTTGACACCGTATGAAAACTTCCAGAAGTGCTGGGCTCCAGCTGATTAAAGAGTGGGGTCTGAGCGTGTCTTTCTCTACCAGAGTCTCTATTTATTACAGTGTGGGTGCTGGTGACAGTTTGGTGAGGTGCATTATGAGTGCCTTCTGTGTCTTGTAAAATAAGCCTACTTGACTGAACATTTGTTGCTGCGATATCCTCTGGTTCAGGGGGTGCAGAAAGAAGAGAGAAGGGCAAGGTACAAAACAAAGGGGGTGGGGTAGAGACACACTATGAGTGATGGCTCTGCAGTCTTTTTTTCAGCTGGGGCCAGAAGCAATATAAGAGCAGGATACATGTGCAATAATTGGAGTATTTTCTTGGCTTGCATTGTTTCCTGTACAAGTGATCAACATTTACAATTACAATTGTGGGCTAGTGCAACTATCTGCGGGCTAGTTAAATTTTGAATCAACTTGTCCTGCTGGCTAGTGCAAAGAAAAGTAAAGGCTGACCCCTGGACTGGTAGTCCCTGTAACAGAAGAATGAGCATGAAAGACCACACACAAAAACACACACAAACACGCACACATACATATTGCAAAACCACTCCAGTGACTACTTGTACCAGTTTCCATCAGTACTAAGCCTTCAATGCGCATGTCAGCTCCAAACTTGTTCAAGTCATTTTGAGTTATCCAAGCACAATACGGCAGTCACATGCTAAACCAGTGACTCACTGGTCACTCTGTTACAGGCTGTCCCACCTTGCCTGACGTCAAGTACCCCTAAAGACCAGTATAAGTTCTCTTTCTCAGTGAAGCCAAGGTCTTTAGTGAATCACATAATTTGTGTGCCTGTACCTTGTGATACACCTTTAATCAGGAGACAAAAGATGTCTCTACAAACGTGTATATTGTATAGTGTTACTAGGGCCTATTCTTACTTGCTGCAACTGGTTTATGTTTATGGTGATCATACTGTATTCTCCCAGTTCCTTCCCCAGGACATGTCTGAAAATAAGATTCCTGTACATTTTTGTATGAATTAAATAGTTAAATAAATAGTCTTAAATTACCCCCCCCCCCCCAAAAAAAAATCAAGCTCTGGACTAGATATTCTATTGCAAAAATGTGCATTGCTTGATGATTCTGCTATCACTAAGTGACTGACACATATATTTTTAATTATTCACTGACTACAGGTGCTTTCCCTGTAGCTTGAAAGCAAGTCCTAGTCTTAACCCTTCATGTGTGGTGCCACTGATAAAGTCAATAATTACAGCCATATTTCCCTCTTAACTGTGCTCTTCAAAGTGCTTGAAAGGATTCTCAGTCATTGATTGACAGAATATTATAAATTTCTTCACCTCCTGTCACTCAAGGTTTTGTGTCAACCACTTCACCACCACTTCCTTCCAAAGCCTTACTGATTTCACTGCTACAAGTCTGGGCTCTGGTGCTGTCTTTGTTGACGTGGCTAAAGTATTTCACACAGTGAACCGTCCCTTTTCAGTCTGCAAGCTTAAGTCCTTTGATGTTACTGGTACACCCTCCTCTAGTTCAAGTCATATTTACCTGGTCGCACAAAGGTTGTGAAAATGGAACAGTCAGTCTCTTTCAAACTTCCTGCTGACTGGTGGTCACATGGCCCAGTCTTGGGTCCACTTCCTTTCTGTCTTTATAAAGTGACCCTTCCCCACACACACACACACACTTGTATCAAGGACTTCATCATCCATATGTATGCAGATGATACAGTTTTTGCAGTTATTTACACATCGGGGGGGGTTAATTCATCTGGCATTGAGCAAAAGCTGTAGAGTGACTTTGCAAACATTCAAATCTGGTTAACTTCAAAACTAATTGGTACTAAATCAAAAGAAAGCTGTTGCAGTGCTTTCTGGTTCTGAACACTGGCTAACCAAATCTACACATCACTGAGTACTGTATCAAGAGAAAATGATGTGTTAATGTACTACAGTATAAATGTAACCCCCCTGCAAATGGGGGTTTCCAAAAGTCTTCCAGGAGCTTGCTTGAATGCTCCAAGCCTGAATGGTGTTTGGCATTTAAGCCATTTATCTGTGAGTGCTTTTAAAGCCTCTGGTACTGTCTCTTTAAGAGCTGTCTGCTTGCAGACATAATTAGTTTGTACGGGGGGGACTGTGTGTTTTCCTGCTTGAGTCCCACTCGAGCTGCTGCCAATTCACTCCGTTTTTGCAGTCGCCAAGAGTGCAAAGGGAGCCTATCTGAAAGATGTAACTGTTTGCCAGAAATCATTTAGAGTAATAATGAAAATACAGTTTGTCTAACTTGCTTTCCTTTGTAGTCTGAGTTGTTTTGCCTAGCCCTCCATTCTAGTTTTGAACTGCTGAACTGGACCAATCAGCGTCGGTGACCTTTTGAAGTGGAGTCTGCTGCTGGCAAATGAAAACTTGGACTCTTAAGTTGAGTCAGCCACAATGGGACTGTATGCCAGATGCTTCTGGGAATTGTAGTTTGGACTTCGGCACCTTTTTGCACCAACTGGGGGAGTCTATTGTGAGTGACAGCCAAACCAGCCAACTGAACTGGGAGGGACTCAAAGGAAATGCCTGGTTTTGTCTTCTGGAGAGTCAGTTTAGCTTTGGCAGTGAAGAGTCAAGGAGTCCTGTGCTTCTTCGGTGTGCAGTTCAGCATGGGAAATGCATGTAAGGCCCCAAGTTTCAGTCTGCAGCTTGTGCAAGCGCTTGTTTGGACTGAATCCAACCTGTGAAGAGAATAAAGGAGATCTGAAGAGTAGAAACCAGGTTCACCCTCTAGAAGACTGGAGAAATTGCTGAATCGCGCCCAGTCTGTCAGGAACTGAACCTGCTGTGTGTTCTCCCGGGTATTGTGCAGTAATTGCAATTGGGATAGAGAAGCAGCCTGCCTGGTATAGTACTTTCCTTTTACATATAAATTTGTGTAGTGCTTGTGGGGAATTGCTTTTCAAAACCCCTGTACAGTGAATTGAGTCCATGAAGCTGGAAGTAAACCCCAGCTTAATCCAGACGACATCCATTTGCTCCAAACTGCAGTGGGGGTCCAGTCACAAGGACCTTGCCCACATGGTCTGCTCCTCCTGGCAATCCAGGACAATCTGTCTTCCATCCAGTTCCCAGCATTGAGTTTGTGAGTACAAAGTAGGGTAGCTCCCTGCCATCTGTTTATCGAATTGCAAGTGTGTTATCTAATTGTTGTGTTTTATTTCTTCACGAACTGAGCCATCCAGCTCCGGATTACAGTCAGGTATTGTGCAAGTATTTTTTCATCACAGGGCCCCAAACAGCTGCACCAAATAGGCTAGCCTTCTATTGCCTGGGTACCCAGAGACAGTGACTTATAGGTTAGGCCTGTGCACAGTGCCCTATATAGATATATATATATATATATATATATATATATATATATATATATATATATAGTGGTAAGCTAATTAACCCGATTTCAGTTCTTCTTGTTATTTCCCTAAATAAATCAGATCTGTTTGTTTCAGCAAAGTTACACTGCCTGAGGTATTTGTTTATGTTAAAGTATTGTACTGTGGTTTTGCACTGTATCATCTTGTTTTACAGGGGTCCCCAGAGTCCAGCTGACCAAACCAGTCCTGGGAGTAAGTGTATACTGTGAAGGTAATTCTGATATATTGTGTGGGCCACTAGTGGGAAGAAAGGGGGGTCACAGTGTCCCAGGGGGCTGTGACCAAGTTAGTTTAACTATTGCAAACCCTGACCTCTGGGTGGAGGCACTCTCCATTAGACCTAGGCCCCTCAACCTGATAGTAGTTAAGCAGGCAGGGGTAGTAGCCCTTGGGATAGCACCACCTAGGGGTTACATAAATATTTGGGGATGTTACTTTTTTAATAGAGCTTTTTGTCCACTACTTCATCCACCCAGTCTTCAGGCCTGGGGGTGTGACCCTATGGCAGCCACCCCAGCCCCATCCTCTGCTATTCCCACCATCTTTCCAGAGGGGGTCTATGGTGCAGAAGCCAAGAAAGCTGCTAGCCACAAGTCCAACAAGATCATGCTTTCTTTACCAGTTTTCGTTTTCACCACCCTCCACCCACACAGTGGCACTGCCAACCTTCCTGATTCATTTATTTAGTTTTTGTTTACTGGGTAAGTGCACTAACCAACAAATGACTATTTTCAGGCACGACCCGGGAGAGTACAAGGCAATACATACAGAAAAGCATTTCAGAAATCCATGACAGCAGTCAATATAGCTTGTTCTTAGCCATGTAGACAAAGATGACAGTAAACAGTAAAGTGCCTGACAGCAAAACAATGTAGTTTATTTTTAGCCATGTAGACACAGATAACAGTAGATTGGCTAACAAAACATTAGCCAGTATTACATGCAACAATAGCAAAGACACTACAGTCAACTAAACATATCATGGAACGGGTCATAACAGGAAAGGAACAGGTACTAGTACAGTCATACATTATTATAAGTAGGCATTAACTATGGTATATAAAACTCCATGTAGGATAATACAGTCAACTAAACATGTAGTAGAATGTATCATAACAGGGAGGGATGGGGCCCCAAAGAAACAGTGCTTCTGCATGTCATCACAAGAGGGTACAAATTTGCTTAGAGAAGTACCTAACTAATTTAAATTGAGGAAGAGAACTGGGGCGGCAATAGCAGTAAGATACTGTAGGTGAAATAGGGGAGTGGAGGGTGTGGGAGTAGTAGGAGGGGTCCTAGAAGCCGTGGGTAGTGTAAGATGAGAGGAATGGGGAGAGGAAAGAGAGATATGGGGGGGGTTACAAGAAGCAGGAGATTTAGATCATCCAGTGGCTGTGACATGGGGCAGGTGGACCACCCGTTAGGTCAGGTAGGGTCGAAACAGGTACAATGTTCAGCCAGAGACAGGTAACGTCACAGCCCACTTTTAAAGTGATAGTGGGATATAGATTGTCTTGGCCTCAGATGCTGCAGCTAACCCTAGGAGAGCATGCTCCTGGACCTGCCAGGGGTCACTGTGGTGTCAAGTTGCACCACCATCCCTACCCCGGCTGGAAAGTGCTACCAGTGGCAGCACAATGTCTCTGTTCACAACAAATCTGTTCCCAAATCCCGGTGCACCCCTTTATGGCGACACCCCAATGGCGAAACAGGAAAAAAGACCATTACAGCGACATTCGCAGTAATGGTCCTGTTTCCGTGTTTCGCCTTCCTCCAGTGTCCACCCCCTCCCTGGACCAACTCCAACCTAGAGTTGGGATCTTAAAGTCTGGAGTATGTGGGGAGCAGAGCCCCCGCGATGGGGTGTGGGGCACAGCCTCCTCAGAAAAACACCCATGGAATAGGCGGCATAATTACTCATGCCAGTATTGTGCCATCGCTATGGGGGAGGTCGGCATTGTCACTGCCGACATATCTTGGTGCTTCCCCCAAATTCATGTTACTGGCACAAAAGTGTAATGTGCTTTTACTGGCCCAATGGGTGGCCTACTTGGTCTGCTACTTGATCAAAAATTAGATTTATCTTCCCATATCAGTATGATTGTTCCAATACACTATGCTAAATTAAGTGTTTTATGCAGAATGCTCTGCTGCCTCTCCCAATATGCCAGGAAGCATATTGCTGATCAGATGATCCTAGTAACACTCGACCATGAGAATGTTGCTTTTGCAGCAGTCCATAAGATCATCTTGCTAAGCTAGACACCCTAAAAAACAGGTTACTCACTTGTAACAGTAGTTCTAGGAGTGGTATATGTTGTTCATCCACACTTCTTGGCATTGTCCCTTTCCCTTTAAATCTGCCAGAAAGTCTTCAAGCTGGCTTCTCCCACCCACCCAGGTGGTATAACCCTCAGCTCCACCCCATAACACCAGATCTTAGCCTGCTGGAAGCCAGGTTTGTGCATCTCAGACGGGGAGGTCGGGTGGGTCCATGTGGATGAACAACATATGCCACTCCTAGAAAGTACAGTTCCGTAAGAACATACCGTAGCAGTAGATCTTTCGAGGACCATCTCTTGCAGTAAGTCTTTACTTATGGGAGTATCCACCAGGTGGTGCTGTCACACGGCAGCTTCTTCCAGCAGTCTTCCGTGGGGGCCGCCCACAGGACATTACTTCCTGTGGATGTGTATAAGAGTGGGCAGCCCCCCCAGTACCCTCTGTTCACTGTTGACTTCGGCGAGCACGGCCTGGACCAAGGTGAACGAGGGCCAGAAAAACAGAGAACAGCAAACCCACCCAAAGTCCTGAGTTGCAGATTCGAGGCAACAAAGTAGAGGGACAGAGGGCAGGAGATATACTGCAAGAGACAGTCCTCGGAAGATCTACTGTTACGGTAAGTTCTTACGTAACTGTACTATCTTCTACGAACTGGTCTCTTGCAGTAAGACATTACTTATGGGAGATTACCAAGCAGTAAAATCCAAATAGGAGGAAAGGCAACGCCATAGATGTAAAAGCACAATAAAATGTCAACTTCAACGCACCCCCAGAGGCAGATAGGCCACGGTGGGGTAAGAACTAAATGTTTGATAAGTAACAGAAATGTCCAACTCAAACCTCTTCTGTGTAGGCAGATAAGCCAATGGTTAGCGAAGACATCTGGCATGAAACTAGGAGAAATGTCCAACTCAAACCCCTTCCATGCAAGCAGATAGGCCAACGATTAGGCAAAGACATTTGGCATGAAACTAGGAGAAATGTCAACTCAAATCATACCCGCTCAGGCAGAAAGGCACACAGGTGGGTGAGGACAGCATGCAGGAGGCATGATGTACAAAGAACTGTAGGTGGCCAGGCACAGTGATTCATCCTGACGAGGCAGAGGTTGACAGACCTTGACATAAAGTCAAAGTCAGTAAATAGACAAGGAGAGCGAATCAGATAGTAGAAAAAGGAGCACCAGGGAAAAAACATACCAGATGGTCATAGAAAGGAAAAACTGAAGGGATCCAGCAGGGAGAGTGGCAGGAGTTACAGTCAGATCCGCATGGAGGAGTGAAGCATCCAGTCCAGGAGAAAGCCTCAAAGAAAGGTAAAGAGATCCCCAGGCACCTCCGAGGCCTGTAAGAGGAGGCGGGGATACCCAAAAAGTGGGTTAAGGTGCAGAAGTGGGCACCATGTGAGGGACAGGGATGCTGCTGAGGGGCAGACTGAGCTGCCCCCTGGAGGCCCTACCATGGTCCCGAGAGGCACCCCAGTAGGAGGCCTGGGCAGGAGGTGGCCCACCTGTGGGGGCACAGGGGTGGGACCTGGGGGCGTGATACAGGTCCTGAACAGACCGGACAGTATGCCCCAAATCCTGAAGGGAATCCAGAATGGACTGAGCACCAGGTCCAAACAGCAGGTTCCCAGAAAAAGGGGGCATTGGCGACCAATACAGTAGCTGGATGCTGGGCGGCAAACCCGAAACCTGCAGCCAGGCGACGCGCCAAAGTATGACTCCAGAGGCCGAGAGGTGGACTGATGCATTAACCGCATCGAAGCACATATGAAGTACGTGACAGGAAAGGGAGGGCATGGCAGACAGCAGCTGAGCTGATCAGGGCTACGAGGGGCAGGCTGAGCTGAAGCAGGACAAGACCAAATATGAGAGAGTGCGTGAAAATGTGCAGGAATCAAAGGTGGGACAACCATGGCAGTCTCCTTGGGAACATCAAGGTAAGCACCCACGTCCAGACGAAAGGAGTCCTGATCCGCAGCATGGAAGCCAAAAGTGTGCCGGATCCATAGCATGAGCTCCATGAAGGAGGGATCCTGGAGTGAGGAGGGAGCAAGGGGTTCAGGCGGGGTGGCCTCCAAAAAGAAGGATGTATATGGGGGGATCCAAGGTCCCCATGGTCCAAAGGGTCCCTGCCAGGAACATCCTCCACAAAAGTATCCCCCATCCTGGAATCTCCATAAAGGAGTCCACATAACTGGAGGGGTGGGAAGTGCCAGATCCAGGCACAGGCACCCAGGCGGGGGGGAGGGGGAAATGAACAAGGCTGGACCCTGGCCCATGGACCGTAGGACCTCCAGCATAATGCGAGCGATACCCAGCACTAGTGACGGGGGAAGGTTCAGAACCGGAGGGTGCCCAAGGGCAACACTAGGAGGAGGAGGATGAGCAACCTGGGAACCGCTGACCCCAAATAGTGGGGGAAGGCACTCCGACCCCTGTGGTCCGGGACCACAGAGTTGGGTCCTGTGAAAGAGTAACCCCATCCCCCTTCTCCACTTGTATTATTTCTATCCCTCTCAAGCTGGACTGATAGTGGATTCAGAGATATACATTTGTTTACATGTGTTGTCTGTTATGTTTTGTCTGTTGGGCTGGCCACCCATTTGTTTTTCTTTGTCTTGTGCAATATTTATCGTTTTGTGTTTGTTTGTGTTTCCCTGTGTCCTTCTATCAAGCCCTTGTAATTCTGTTGAGAAAGCTGAAATAATACAATGGAGACGTCTAGACTGTTGTGTATAATTATGATAATAATACCCTGCGTTTGATTATTTGTATGCTTGGAGTCTTTTTAACTTCTGTTTCTTTTGTAAGAATGTATGTAAAATCCTAGTTGGAGCTGTTTACACTCAGTGGGGCTTTATTTATTGTGTAGAGTAATTCTGCTCCTGTGGTAAAATCAGTTACCCCGTGTAAAATTCCCATGTTTTGGGATTGCATCGCTAGATTCAAGGCTCTTTGTTTTTGAATTAAGCCTCGGTTTGCTCTCATTATAATACGAGGTCAATGTAGTGAATCCATGCTTTGAGCCTTTTTTTCCCATTGTTAAACCTTGATGTGAGCCCCTAAATTGAAAAGGCAGGCTCCCGTTTTTGCGTTTTTTTAATAGGCGCGACTGTGCGAATACGAGCGCTGGTACGTGGTGCCAGCTCGAATGTGCGCACAGTTGCGAGGCTATTTAACTAATTTTCAAAGTCCCGAAAAGGAGGAATTAAAAAATAAACACTCCGTTGCGCTCTACGAGTTGAATAGTTGAATTAGAGCTCTTCTGGGACTAACCTGGCATTTTCTTTAAAACGAAGGATTTTCTGACGCTTTCTCAGAGTGTGACTCGGTGTCTGCACCATCCTCTTCTAACACCACTCGTTAAGAGCCAACCACCCTCCAGCATGACACTTTTATGCTGCCATTAAAGGGGAGGTGCTTCTGGAAGTGGAACACATGATGTAAAAGCTTACAAAAGACTGTAATTCATTTTTTTAAACTATTCCTAAGTTAATGATGTACTTTAAAGGGATCCCATTATGTTGAATTTAATATTTAGAACTTAATTAAAAATGTTTTCTCAAAGTAAAATTTAGGGAGTGGAGCTAAGTGATCACGTATCACATTTTGAGTATTTAAGGTGCACATTTAGGTGAGATAGACAGATGGGTTGGGGTGTTGCTATTGAGAACACCGTTGTCTTGCCTTCGTTTTGAATGGGGATGCTGTAAACTCCCCCAGCAGCTAGTAACTCCTAGTTTTCTTTGGATGATTTATATGACTTAATTATTTTTTTGTTTTGCGGTTTTCAGTCTGTCTAATTATAAATAAATATTTATCTTCTCTGCTGCAATATTGCCTCTGTGGTCCATCTGTTCACTTACTTACGACAGATGGTGTTAGCAGTGGGATCCCTGTGCTGAATTTGCACTCAAATTCTGAATGGGCCCACATGCAAGAAGAGGCAGCATCTGTAACCAGTGCCACTACACGGTCCATTACAAATAAACTACAGTTGCCATTACTGACCGGATTGGACCCGGTGGTATGGAGGAAAACAGACAGAAGGCATGTGATGGAGAATTTAACCATAGAGGACAAGAAACCTGTGGAAGAAGCCTGGGCAGCCGAACCAGAAACGAAAGGGCCACCTGAAGAACCCCAAGACTTGCTTTGCTGGCTCTGTGTTCATCAGATGGAGCTGGAGAGAGAGAGGCAAAGGGATAGAAGAAAGAATCAGGCCCGCTGGGAAGAAAGCCAGGCTAGATGGGCAGATACTCTCAGAGCCATTCAATCTATAGGTACCAGTAGACCCCTCTCACCGATGAATATACAGAAATAAATTAAATTAGTAAAACTTGCTGTATCTGATGATATAGAAGCATTTCTAATAACTTTTGAGAGGTTGGCAACTGCTTGTGCCTGGCCAAGAGATCAATGGGTGATCCAGTTGGCCCCATATCTGACTGATAAAGCTCAGCTTGCTTATAGCCATGTGGACATTATACATGCTAATGACTATGACCATGTAAAACAGGCGATTCTGAAAGGGTATGATATCAGTACTGAGACTTACAGACAACGATTTCACTCCTTTAAGTTTCACCATACTGATACTCCACAAGATTCCTATACCCAGTTGAAAGATTTATGTAACAAATGGCTACAACCCACACCATGGACAGTTACACAGACACTGGAGAGTATTATTCTAGAACAATTTATCAAGATTTTGCCTCAGGACGTCCAACTATGGGTCAAAGAACACTGGCCCGAATCAGCAGAGGTGGCCATTAGGTTGGCAGAGGACTATATAGCAGCACGACCCCATAAACACCGACCTTTGGGAAGTTCTATATCACAGCCCCCTATGGTAAAACATCCTTCATTGACACCTCATCCCCAGCCTAGTAAAACCCCTGGAACCAAACAAAATATTAGACCTGGAAAGGGGTATAGTACAGACATTGTTTGTCATCATTGCAGTGGGAAGGGACATTTAGCAAGGTTTTGCCCCCCCACAAAAATTGATGACATGCACTTAGCCTTAGCCAACTGGGGACATTATGTAGAACCTGTTCAAGTTGGACAGAAGGTGGTAACTGGACTGATAGACTCAGGAAGTAAACAAACCTTGATTCATGCTTCCTTACTTGACACTCACACAAATATAAAAGGTCCAGCTACTGGGGTCATATGTGTCCATGGAGATGTACACCAATATCCATTAAATGACATTACAATAAAGGTAGAGGGACACACCCAGAAGATGAAGGTGGGTGTGGTTCCTCACCTTCCTGTACCAATAGTCATTGGACATGACTTCCCCATTTTGAAACTGTATCAATGTCCAATATTAATGCTGTTACTACTAGAGCCCAAACCAAACAAGAAGAGAATTTAGGACAAACCTTTCCCTTTCAAGAAGATCTGTATGAGACTGGTGGGAAAGACAGGAAGTCAACAAGTCAGAAGAGAAAAGAGAAGAAATTATGGACTTATAAATCAAATGATGTGTCGGACATTAAAACTGATTCTGTTTTGGATCACTTGTATACTAATAAGAAGTCTGACTTTAAAGAAGAACAAAAAGCTGATGATTCACTAACACCATTCTTTTTACAGGTTGGAAAAGTCGAGTCCAAAGGTTATGTTTTTGAACTCAAAGATGAATTGCTATATAGGGTATGCACCAATGCGAAAACAGGGGAGACAGTAGAACAATTAATGGTGCCGCAAACATACAGAACCCAGCTACTTAACATGGCACATGATATTCCTCTGGCTGGGCATATGGGGAGGGATCGAACTTTGAGTCGCCTTCTACATCGTTTTTTTTTTTGGCCTGGCATTCATGAGCAAGTGACAGAGTATTGTAGGAGTTGTGAAGAATGCCAAAAGGTGGCTAAGACTGGTCGTAAGGATAAAGTACCTCTGTTACCTTTGCCATTGGTGTCTACCCCATTTGAACGAGTAGCAATGGATACTATTGGTCAACTACCTAAAAGTTCCAAAGGAAATAGGTTTATCTTAGTAGTAGTGGATTATGCTACAAAGTATCCAGAAGCTATATCTTTAAGGACCATCACAGACCCTAAAATAGCTGAGGAACTGATTAAAATGTTCAGTCGGGTAGGTATACCCAGGGAAATCTTAACAGATAGGGGAACAAATTTCTGTTCTGCATTACTTAAACGGTTGTATCAAGCTTTGGGTATTGAAGCTCTCTTTACTACACCATACCATCCCCAAACAAACGAGTTAGTCAAGCGCTTTAACCAAACAATGAAGCAGATGTTAAAGAAATTTGTGGTGGATGAAGGTAGGAATTGGGATATATATTTACCTTACTTCATGTTTGCATATAGAGAGGTCCCACAGGCATCCACAGGTTTTTCCCCCTTTGAATTATTATATGGGCAGAACCCAAGGGGACCCTTTGACATAATTAAAGAGGAATGGGAGGACCATAAACAGACCAAAACAAATTTACCCTTACAATACTGGCAGCAATTACGGCAGCGCTTAATGTCCTATATACAGAAGCCCCATAGTACTAATTTACAACAACAAGTAAAGCAGAAAGTATATTATGATAAAGGGACTGGGCACAAGGAATTTAGTGAAGGGGATAAGGTACTATTGTTACTACCATCCTCTGATCAAAAGCTGTTGATGAAGTGGCAAGGGCCTTATGCAGTTACCCACAGAACTGGTCCTGTGACTTATGAAATTGAGATGCCAGATAAAAAAAGAACAATACATATTTATCAATTTAATTTATTAAAGGCTTGGGTGGAAAGTCCAATGCCTTTATCAGGTTATGTATTGCCTGAATCTGACAATGAATTGGAGACAGTTTATGAACGTTTGGAGACTGTGGGACAGATTACTGATTTACAGATTAATCATAATCTAACTGAGGACCAGAGAAAGGAGCTAGATAATACTGTAGATAGATTTAAAAATACTTTTGCAGGTACACCACGGAAGATTAAGCATGCTGCTCATCACATAAGGGTAACAAACTCCCAACCCCTGAGACAAAAACCTTACAGGCTTCCTGAAAGGGTGAGAAAAGATGTTATCCAGGAAGTAAGGAAAATGCAGGAAATGGGTATCATTGAACCATCACATAGTGAATGGTGTTTTCCCATGGTAGTAGTAGACAAAAAGGAAGGAGGCATACGTATATGCCTAGACTTTAGGAGACTAAATGCAGTTTCCCAATTTGACAGCTATCCGATGCCCGCATCGATGATATCCTAGACCATCTTGGGAGTGCCAGGTACATTAGTACCTTCGACTTAACAAAAGGTTATTTGCAGATACCTTTGGACCCAGTGGATAAGGAGAAAACTGCATTTAGTACTCCTCTAGGTCTCTTCCACTTTACAGTTATGCCATTTGGTCTTCATGGGGCCCGGCCACATTTTAAAGGGTAATGGACACTTCACAGGTCCCCTCAGTGGGGTCAAAGGCCCGAGAAAAGTCACGTCCAAAGGGCAACAAGGGGGAGACCTCTGAGGTGCCGGGCGAGCGGGGGGGGCATGGGAGCAAAGCCCCTAGCAGGGGGTGTCCTGGAGAGGGAGGCCGTCATCATCAAGGGAAGCATCCCTGTCAAGGAGGGAAGGAGGAGAGGCTCCTTCGTCGATGGTGGAATCAGTCCCATCGATGAGAGACCAGAAACAAGCCTCTCCACCAACGGTGAAAGCCGTCCCATCAACAAGGCATGCAAAACGCACCGTTCCGTCGACGGGAGAAGCTTCCCCGTCGATGGCGAATAAGCCTCCATTAATGGGAGAACAGAAGAATCATGTCCCGTCGATGGGAGAAGAGCTCCCATCAATGAGGGAGAGCAAAGAACATGTGTCGTCAATGGGTGAAGCATCCCCGTCGACGAGGAACGTTCCGGTGATGGGGCAACATAGCCCATTGATGAGAGACATTCAGAAACAAGCTCCATCGACGGGACGAGGCCCATTGAAGATAAAACAAGCCCAGCAGGCTCAGTTGACGGGGGGGGCAGCCATGATGACGAGAAACGCTTCCTTCGACAATGGAGGAGCCACCGTCGATGGAGTAAGGTGAAGGGAGTGTGATAAGTGTAAATCCTGCTCTCTCCTATGCTTGAGTGCCCTTGACCAGGGAGCCATGAGCAAGTTCCAAGGCCCAGCAAGAGAGCCTTGGCCATCGAGCAGCAGGGGTGCTGTGAATAAGGAGAGACGGGGGCACTGTGAGGAGCACAGACCCAGCCTAGTGGAAGTAGAAGAGCCAGGGCCTGGGAGTAGTAAACATGCCCAGGACCAGAGGCAGGAGCCGGGTAAGCAGTGAGTGGTGCACAGGCCCAGGTCCTGGAAGTAGAAGAGTCAGGGTCTGGGAGTGTTCCACAGGCCCGGCAGAGAGAAGCAAAATCAGGCTGGGCTGCTAATAGCAGCCCTAGTGAATCCCCAAACCCAGCAAGACTGCCTGGGTCAGGGAGCAGCAGGTGTACAGGGAGCTCTAATGTAACACCGGGCCTGCTGTAAAAGAAAAAATTGGGCTAGGCCTTAAAGAAGCCCCAGACCCAGCAAGAGAGCCCGAGTCTGGGAGCAGCAAGGGTATTGTGAGTGGTCACAGGCCTTCTATGGAGGTCCAGGGGTGCTGAGAGGTCCTGGACCCAAAGGTAGAAAATCAGTTCAAGTTCGAGTCGAAGATTGCAACCCAGGAGGTCAGAAGAGCTGAGTGTGTGAGCTGAAGCCAGTAGGAAAATGAACAGAGGGTACTGGGGGCCGCCCACTTTTATACACATCCACAGGAAATGATGTCCTGTGGGCGGCCCCCACGGAAGACTGCTGGAAGAAGCTGCCGTGTGACAGTGCCACCTGGTGGATACTCCCATAAGTAATGACTTACTGCAAAAGACCAGTCCATAGAAGATCTACTACTGTTACAGGTGAGTAATCTGTTTTTCTTAGGATTGTGGATATGCTGTTCATCCACACTTGGTAGATTCCTAGCAGTTCTCTGGGAGGAGGAAGGCAAGATGCACACCCCCATGTACTTACTTGGGGAACAGAGATTGGAGAACTGAGACCCCAAAACCAGCATCCCGGTGTGACTCAAGGTCGATGTGGTAGTGGGTAATGAAGGTGTTTGTTGTCTTCCAGGTAGCAGCCCGACAGATTTCCTGGATAGGGATGTCCCTGGAAACAGCCACCGATGCAGCAGTATGGTGGGTAGAATTAACTTTTATCCCTTTGGGAGGCTCCTTGCCCGCCAACTCATAGCACAGACTTATGCAAGATGTGATCCACCTTGCAACTGTCCATTTTGCTGCAGGTCTGCCAGAAGTGACTTAGTGTAGGTGACAAACAGCTGATGAACCTCTTCCCAAATTTCTGTCATCCTCTCCTTATAAAAGGACATCTCAAGTCCAAAGTATGGAGCCTGTATTCAGCCTCTGAGGTGTAATTGGGGTAGTACACTGGCAGAGTTAACACCTGGTTAAGGTGAAACTCTGACATCACCTCGGGAGGAATTTCGGGTGTGGCACAGGACAACCTT
The DNA here is from genome assembly GCA_016271365.2 of Neoceratodus forsteri. Lineage (NCBI taxonomy): Eukaryota > Metazoa > Chordata > Ceratodontiformes > Ceratodontidae > Neoceratodus > Neoceratodus forsteri. Next base: position 795,440,031 of record CM057459.1, on the reverse strand, counting down.
GTCCCTGTGGAAGACCAGATAAGGGGAGATCCAACGAAAGCGGCTGGAGCTCCCCTGTCCTTCTGGCAGACATGATAGCCACTAGGAAGGCCATCTCCCACCACAAGTGTGACAGTCCACACTTCAAATGGCTTGCCTGTAAGCTTTGCCAGTACCAGCAGTAGATCCAACGGAGGTGGAGGTTCACGCACCAGAGGGGATATGTGATCCAGGCCTTGGAAAAAGCACCAGACAACTGTTTCTTGCACCAACGTCAGCTGACTGGCCCGCACTCGGTAAGCAGAGATGGCTGCCAGGTGCTCCCTACAGGTCGGTGACCGAAGACCCCCTTTGGAGAGAGACCAAAGGTAGTCGAGAATGTTAGTCACTGGATAGGACAGAGGGTCCAGGCCCTTGCCGCCCTGACACCAAATGGAAAACCTTTTCCATTTGAAGGTATAACATTTCCTGGTCGATTCCTTTCTGGATGCCTCCACCACAGTGAGGACATCCTCGGAAAGACCCAAAGCCTGGAACTCTAGCCGCTCAGGTACCAGGCTGTGAGGTGCAGGGATTGAAGGTCCAGATGGTATACCTTCCCCCGGTTGACTGAGATCAGGTCCAGGCGTACTGGAAGCCGCTCCAGGGGCCTGTAGCTGAGGCTGAGGATATCTGGGTACCAGAACTGGTGTGGCCAATCTGGGGCTACCAGAATCACCTGTGCCTTGTCCCTCCTCACCTTGAGGAGCATCCTGTGGATCAAGGGAAATGGAGGGAAGGTGTAGAAGAGGCCTGGTGTCCACGGCCTCGAGAAGACATCCCCCTGCAGTGAGTCCTGCTGAGGGGGGTGGGCATGAAAGAGCCTCAGCTTGGTGTTTTCCCTGGAGGTAAACAGGTCGACCATCGGTTTGCCCCAGTGGGAGAACAGACTGTAAGCTCCCTCTGGATGGGGAGACCACTTGTGGGATATCTTGCCTATGCAACTGACAGCATCCACCAGATGGTTTGTGGCTTCTGCCACATTGCTAGGAGATCTGCCTCCAGACGGCTCACGAGTGTCCAGATGCAGAGCACTTCCCTGCATAGCAGACAGGAATGCGTGCCACCCTATTTGTTGAGGTAGTACAAGGTCATGGTATTGTCTGTCTGAACTTGAACCACTTGACCCCAGAGCTGAGGAGCGAAAGCTGACAGAGCCAGTCTGACTGCTCTGAGCTCCAACAGGTTGATGTGATAACGGGACTCCTCGAGGGTCCAGAACCCATGGGACCTGTTGTCCCCCATGTGGGCTTCCCAGCCCATGAGAGAGGCATTGGTCGTAAGGACGGCCGTCGGCTCGGGGCAGACAAATAGGATCCCTTCCTGCAATTGGCCTGGAACAGTCCACCATTGGAGTGCATCCCACATCTTCTGGGTTACAGTGATCAGCTGGTTGAAATGACCATGGTGCTGAGTCCACTGGGTGGCCAGCTTCCACTGGAGGGGGTGCATGTGCCACTGGCCCCAACGGACCATGGAGATGCTTGCTGCCATGTAACCCAGAAGGCACAGAAAGTCCTGGGAAGGGCGCAATTGCCCAACCAGAAATGATTGGGCAAAGGAGGACAGAACCTCCTCCCTGTCCACCGGGAGCAGAGCTCTGGCTTGACGAGAGTCGAGCTCTGCCCCGATGAAGCACATCACCTGAGAAGGCACAAGTTCTAACTTGGCCTCATTGATCAGAAGGCCGAGTTGGGAGCAGGTCTGGAGGGCCAGGTCCCTGGACCTCTCCGCCTCCTGCTGGGTGGAACCTGCTAAGAGACAACCGTTGAGGTAGGGGTAAATTCTGACCCCCCCAATGCCTGAGATGGGCTGCCACCACTGCAATGCATTTGGTGAAGACCCATGGGGCCGATGACAGGCCGAATGGCATGGCTCGGAATTCATACAGGGTTCCCTCGGCTCTGAAGCAGAGGAACCGCTGGTGAGATGGACGGATTGGGATGTGAAAGAATGCATCCTGGAGATCCAGTGAACAGAACCACATGTTTTGCTACAGGGATGGTATGATCTGAGACAGAGTGACCATCCAGACCAGAAGAACCCTTAGCGGAAGTGGCATCCCAGGTGGCACTGGACTGCTCAATGCGCTGAAGGTGACCAGCCACACCTGGGCCAAAGAGACAGGTGCCCAGGAATGGCACAGCAGCGAGTTTGTGCTGAGTATCCACTGGAAAGGAGGAGACCCTCAGCCAAGCCCTGCACTCAGAGGCAACTGCGGCTGCCAACAAGCGGGCACAAGAGTCTCCGATATCCTGAGCCGTTTGTAGCTGTTGTTTGGCAACAGCCCGGCCTTGGTCCTGGACCTGCTTGACCGTGGTCTGAAAGACAGTGGGGAGATGTGGGAGGACTTCATCCAAGGACCCCAAGGGGGCATGGGAGAAGTGTGCTATGATGATGGCCGGGCTAACCTGATGAAGGCCTAAAGATGAGGCCGCATAAACCTTGCGGGCAGAATGATCCAAATATTTGGATTCCTTCTCAGGAGGTTTGTCAGTATTGGCAGAACTACCAGTATGCCTGAACACAGAGGCTGTCACAAGGCTCCCTACTGAAGGGTGCTCTGTGAACCTTGCAAGGGATGCCGTGGGCACCGCATACTTGTGGGCCATATGGGCAGACAGAGCTGGACAGGAGGCATGGTGTTGCCAAAGTTCTAAGGCTGGGCCAACAATGGCCTTGGTCGCAGAAAAGGCTTCCGTCGGGGTATCCCTTCGCTTGAGGATGTCAATGAGAGGGTACTGTGCCTTTTTCTGGATAGCTCCAGGGGCATCACTGTGGACTCAGAGATGAGGCAAAGAATGCCCTGAAAGGATGAAGGACCTTCCTTCATCTCTGTCCCACTGGCCAATTCATCATGCCTTTGATGATAATAGAGACCAGTTTCATCCGAATCCGAGGAATCCGGATACAGCTGTCGACCACCCACATCATCCTCAACCCACCAGGGGCAGTCAGGGGTGACAGTGACCGAGAGACGCTGGGGAAGCTCGGTATCTGGTCTAGCTTCCTTAGAAGGAGCCCCTCCCACAGGCTGCTTGGGCGGCGGTTCCACCAAAATTGGTAGAGAGACAGGTTTAGGCTGAACCGGAGGTTTCGCCAGCTCTGCAGGTGGAGGAATTGACTTAATTGGCTCCAAAGGAGTCAGCTCCGGCCTGAGAGCCGAAAGCCAAGTAATGGACGGGGAAGGAGCCGGGGAAGGCTTGTGCCCAGTCAGAATCATCTGTTGCCACATGACATCCTCGTAGCACCGACGGAGCTTACGCTGGAGCCTCTACTCATCTGAGAAGGACGAGGACAACTGATGGCATTGCCTCTTTTTAGAGCACTTATGGCCCTTCCTCGGCCTATTGGTTGAGGGAGTCCGAGACCTCAATCAGGATCTATCAGGCCAATTCGGTCGCTCAGGGGACACCTGTGGGACCAGTGACTTCCTGGAGTTGGGGACCACTTCCTCGAAGGGATGCCCAGCAGACTGGGTCTCCTCATTAGGGGAAACAAGGACCAGAGTCCAAGCAAGACAGTCATTGACAGGGTTCGGCGACAAGGGGTCGACCGGGTCAAGAATAGTCTCAACTTCGTTGATCGACACTTCGGTTGACTGGCCAGACGGCAACACCAAGAAGCCAGCGACCAAAGAGGCAATTTCGACCGAGGTCGAAATGGCCAGTTCCTGGGACCAAGATCTCTCCCAATCCCAAGAACGTCTCCATTGAGACGAAGACGATCCCAGGTCCTTTTCTCACTTATGGGACTGAGAGGAGTGCATGCCCGCGGGACTCTCACCTTTAGTCGAGAGAGACTGACACAACTCTCGGAAAGAACCCGAGAAGGTGGAGCCCAGGTTGAGCGGAACGAAGAAGCTCTGAGAGGAAGATTCCACAGCATGAGCTGCTTCCTTCTCAAAGGCTTGCATGTGCTCCAATTGCTTGGTGGTTCCCGTGGCCACAGAAACCACCCACCAGGCCTCCTTGGATTTCACTGGCAGGTTCCATTTTTCAGACCTCCCCAGCTTAAGGCATGCAAGATGGTCATGCAAGATGGTCATAGCTTGGCAGAAGACACCAGGAGTAGGACTGCTGTGTGACTGAACTTCTCTGCTGGGACTAAAGTAGAAGAACTTTTGTATTTGGACCTTTAATTTAGCGTTAAAAAACTAACATACAAAAAAAAAAAGTGTGTGTTTGGGTTAACTGAACTGAATGGGTAACTGAAAAGTCATCTAGGTGTAAATCTCAGGTGACTGAAAGGACTTAACTGCTGTGAGGTTTAAATTACTTGTAGAAAGATCTGGTAAGTAGGGGGAGTGGCTTAGCTAGAAGGAAGCTACATTTAAAGACTGCCTTAGAAAGATTCTGCTAATAGCTTGGCAGAAGACACCAGGAGAAAGGACTGCTGTGTGACTGAACTTCTGCTGGGACTATATTGCCCTCCTTCCTCCACCCCCCACCCAAAGCTAGTTCTATTTTTATAGGCACAGGATTTGACTGACAACAGGAACTTCCTGTTTAGGGCAGGAAGTGAGTGATCACAGAACCACCAAGGACCCACCATCCTAGAAGGGCAAGAGTAGCTCTCCGGCCCTCTAGCTGCTGGAGGTCTGCCTCTGAACAAGTAAGTGGTCTACTGAGAAATATAGAATATTCTTGTCTCAGAACAGGACAATCAGGAGCTTAAAGGCACAGGCAGAAAGTAAGGAGAGAGAAAAAACAGAGGAAAGAGTAAGGATTGCAAACAGTTAAGGGCCAGAAATAAGACATGATTGAGTGTGCAGTGCAGTGGCTGTGGAGCAGCAGTCTTCGGAGATGTTCTGAGGATGCGGTGTTGTCCCATCTGCAGGCACCTCTCTGGGCTGAGGGAGGAGGTTGCTCATCTCCAGGCTGAGTTGGCCAGGATTTGTGGGACCTCCTCTTCCATCCAGGGACCACCAGTGCCACTGCCGCTGCCTCAGAGGTTGCCAAGAAAGAGGAGCGTTGGACCACAGTGGGCTCAGGGAGGGTGAGGGTGGTGGAACAGAGCGCATCCTCCAGCTGTACCTCTCCACAATTCCTATGCCATTCTGGCAAAGTGTGGTTCCTCTATGAAGGCACCCACAGTGGAGACACAAGGAGGATGCTGGGAACCTCCACAAAGGAGACCCACAGGAGGGTGGCAGGGGACCCTGCAGGAGAAGGAAACAACTCCTGGTGGGGGACTCATTGTTAGGAAGGTAGAACTGGGCAAGGAAGGGAGAGGGAGGTGCAGGTCTGCCTGGCGCCATGGCTTGAGGGGACAGGGAGCGAATCCTCAGGATTGCCGGAGCAGCTGCACAGAGGAGGGAGCTGGATGTCATTGTCCACCTAGGGACAAATGACCTGGCTAAGAAAGGATTAGAGAAGTGCAGGAAGAGTTTGTGGAATTGGGAGGGCCTTAGTCAAGTAGCACGCACGGTAACCTTCTCGGAGGTGCTACCCATCTATGGCATAGGAGAGGCTAGGTGTTCCGTACCATGGGATTCAATCAGTGGTTGAAAACTGGTGTGGAGCTCAGGGATTTGGCTTCATTGGGACTGGGGTCCACCTGGAGTGATGCAAGCCTATACTGGCATGATGGGCTGCATCTGTCCGGAGGGGAACCAGGATCCTAGGTGATAGGTTTAAATGCTTCATTGGCAAGCTTTTAAACTAGCCAAGGGGGGAGGCACTGGAAAGGAGCAGGAAAATCCTAGCCCCCAAACAATCACGGTAGTAAGTGTGGCAAACACCAACATGGAGGTGTCGATAGGGAGAAGGGCTGGGGTAAATGGAAAAAGTGACAAAGGCAAGAAGGTCAGGGATGGGGCAAAAGGTGGTAAGGCCATCAGGAAATGGAGGGTAATGAGTACCAATGCCCGTAGTCTGGGCAACAAGCTCCCTGAGCTGGTGGCCTTAATGGAAGAGGGATGCCTGGATATCGTGGAGTCACAGAAACATGGTACACAGAAACCATGACTGGGATGTTAACATACCAGGTACATTACCACAGGAGAGACAGGCAGGGGAGAAGAGGGGAGGAGTAGCTCTCTATGTAAAGGAAGGGATAAAAGCAACTGAACAAAAGAGTAAACAGGGAGGAGAGGAGGCACTGTGGGTCACCTTGGAGACTGGAAAGGGCACCACAATCCAACAGGGGTTAGGTACAGACCCCATGTCAGGGGAAGGAATGGACAAGGATATGATGGAAGGCATTCTTAGAATGGCAGAGAAAGGGAGATACTGTTGATGGGAGACCTGAATATGCCAGATGTTAACTGGAGCACATTTGCTCAGCCACATCCAAGAGCAGGGCCATTCTTGATGCCCTGCAGGTGGCAGGCTTTAGACAGCTAGTTTCGGAACCCACTCATGAGGGAGCAATCTTAGACCTCATGCTCTCAAATGGGGGCAGTGAGAGGATCTCAGATCTAGAAGTGGGTTGCCATCTGGGGACAAGTGACCATCAAACAGTGTGGTTCACGTTAAACTCAGCTACAGAGTCAAGCCATACAAAAGTGAGGGTACTGGACTTTAGGAGGGCTGACTTTGCAAGATGGGAGAGTGCCTCAGAAAAGCACTAGCAAACAGGCTAGAAGGAGGTGTGGAGCAACAATGGGGAATTATCAAAACTGCCATCACAGAGGCAACAAGCCTTTGTGTGAAGCAAATAAACAAATCAAAGAAAGAAAAGCCACTATGGTTCTCAAGAGAGGTGGCTGTGAAAGTCAGGAAGAAAAAGATAGCATTCTGGAAGTATAAGGAAACACAGAAGGAGCAGGACAGAGAGCTGTACCAGTTAAGGCAGAAAGAAGCAGGAGGGAAGTCAGAATAGCAAAGGCCCAAACTGAGGAAAAGATAGCCAACTCAGTTAAGAAGGGGATAAAACCTTTATAGGTACATCAGCGAGTGTAGAAAGACAAAGGGAGGGATAGTGAGGCTGAAACAGAATGAACGGTGGTGGGCAGAGGGGACAGTGAAAGGCAGGAATACTGAACAAATATTTCTGCTCAGTATTCACAAAAAGAGGAGGGGAAGTGCCTAATCCAATTAACAGAAGCACTCTTGATAGGGGGTCGATCCCAGTCCATTCACAGAAGAAAGGGTTCTGCAAGAACTCCTAAAACTGAAGGTGGACAAAGCAATGGGTCCTGATGGAATTCACCCAGAATTCTAAAAGAATTAAGGAAGGAACTAGTGAAACCACTGGCTACTCTTTTAATAAATCATGGGAGGATGGTGTGGTACCCGAGGACTGGAGGAAGGCGGATGTGATTCCCTTCACAAAGTGGGACCAAGACAGAGGCAGGAAACTACAGACCTGTCAGTCTGACCTCTGTGGTAGGGAAAGTGATGGAGTCACTTGAAGGAAAGAATAGTTGAGTACCTAGAGGTCAGTGGAGCACAGGATCCAAGGCAGCATGGGTTCACAGGGAAGGTCATGTCAGACGAATCTAATAGATTTCTTTGACTGGGTGACCAAAGTAGTAGACCAGGGAGGGGCTGTGGACATGGCTACCTAGACTTTAGCAAGGCATTTGACACAGTCCCACACAAAAGATTATTAGTCAAATTAACCAGCCTGGGAGTGGGTCCCAGGGTGGTAGCCTGTAAAACATTGGCTGGACAACAGGACACAGAAGGTAATTGTAAATGGAGTCCACTCTGAAGAAAGGGCGGTTACTAGTGGGTACCGCAGGGTTCAGTATTGGGTCCAGTCCTTTTAATGTCTTTATCAGTGACATTGCAGAGGGACTGAAGGAAAAGTATGCCTTTGCAGATGACACAAAGATCTGCAACAGGGTTGATACACGAGGGTGTGGAAAGGATGAAAAGGGACTTGGCAAGGTTGGAGGAATGGTCAGACGTATGGCAGCTAGGATTCAATGCAAAAAGTGCAAATAATGCACCTGGGAAACAAGAACCCAGGGAAGAATACACAATGGGTGGGAGGTAGTAACAACAACAAAACAGGAAAGGGACCTGGGGGTAATCATATCAGATGACCTTAAGGTTAGCAAGCAATGTGAGAAGGCAGTAGGGAGGGCGGGGGTATACTGGGATGTATAGGAGAGGCATCAGCAGCAGAAAACAGGAAGTTGTTATCCTCTGTACAGACAGTTGGTGAGACCCCATCTGGAATACTGTGTTCAGTTCTGGAGACCCCATCTCCACAAGGACATAGACAGGATAGAGGCAGTCCAGAGGAGGGCAACTAAAATGGTGCAGGGTCTGCAAGAGAAGTCAATGAGGAGAGACTAAAGGAGCTTAATATGTATACCCTTGAGGAAAGAAGGGAGAGGGGGACATGATAGAAACTTAAGTACCTCAAGGAATCAACAAAGTCCAAGAGGGTAGCATCTTTCAGAAAAGAGACTTGCAAGAACAAGGGACACAATTTAAAGATAGAAGGAGGGTGTTCTAGGGCAATGTGAGGAAGTATTATTTCACAGAGAGGGTAGTGGATGCATGGAACAGCCTTCCTGAGGAAGTTGTGGGGTCTAAAACTGTGGGAGAATTCAAGAATGCATGGGACAGACATAAGGCAATTCTTGTGGGGTGCAGGAAGATATAGGCTGTTGGTTAACTAGGATCTGCAGCCTATCCTGTAGTTAGGGAAATGGGCAGACTAGATGGGCCTAGCGGTCCTTATCTGCCGTCAAAGTCTATGTTTCTATGTTTCTATGAGGATGATGGGTTGAAATGCGAGGCAAAACTTGCACGTCGTGGTGTCATGGTCGACATCCAGACAATAAACACATGCGGCATGTGGGTCGGTGTGTGACCTCTTCTGGCCGCTCGAACAGTAATCGCAATTGCTGACACAAACAAGATGAATTTTCGGAATAACCAAAGGTTTTGAAGCCAGGGCCTACAAAATGCGAAAGCACGAAGGAGGCAACCTGAATCTTCCAGCAGAAAGGAAGATCTGGCGTCATGGGGCGGAGCCGAGGGTTATACCACCCGGGTGGGTGGGAGGAGCTAGCTTGAAGACTTTCCGGCAGATTTAGAGGGAACGGGACAATGCCAAGAAGTGTGGATGAACAACATATCCACGATCCTAGAACAATGCATTATGCATACTTGCCCTAAAATGCACTCCTGCGTACAAGTACCAATGTACAATGTTTGTAAAGTTTGGTTGGACTAATCTGGACCTCTGATGCACAAATCATACCACCTTATTGGGTGCTAACTTTTGGACTAGAAAACTCCCAGACTACCTCTTTATAATGTTTATTCTGGCAACCAACCCCATATGCCTGTTAAGATCTCAACTGGATAACAAGTTGCATCTTTTTTTTTCTTTTCCATATTGTTTTTTCTGTTTTCCATTTTCTCCCAGACACCCCTCCCCTCACGGCGTGAACGTGCGTATGTGGAGGCATATGCACGTCATGTCTCCATGCTTCTGTGTCTCCCTCTGTGGTACTTTCTGATTTACACACTGGTAGTAAGCACCTTCTTGGAATGGCATGACATAGTTTATGCCCTTGCTTGGTTCTTCCATAATTGTCACAATGTATCCTTATTCTATTATAGAACTCTATGATTTAAAGGGACACAAGTTATATCAGAGAGTTCTAAAATGGTACTTTTACTTATAAAATGGGTAGGCTAAATCCAACAATGTGATTGGCTTGTTACCCATGCATGAAATATGTTCCATGCATGGGTGAAAAAAGGGGCTGGCAGAAAAAGGCCAATATCCATAAGCCATGGAATGCTGGCATTTTTACTGTCTGCCATCTTTATATTTGACAAGTGTGAAGAAAACAGAGTTGGATGATGAGCCTACCCGTTTGGGATAATGAATGCAGGCATGAATTAACCAGTCTCAATGGTGCACAACGGACATTCTGTGTCTCTCTTTTCTTTGTGGATGTTGAATTTCTGTCAGGGAAATGCGCATTCTCGTTAGTCGCCCCCAGGTCTGATGCGCATGCACGTATGTATGCTGTTTTCAGGAATTGTGCTGCCTCGCTTCCTGGTTGCTCGCAGCTCACAGCCCACTAATTTTAAACCTCTCATTTGATTCTCTGTCTCCCTTCAGTACGTCAAACGGTCATACTCCCAACAAGGCAAGGCTGATGACCCGCTGTTGTAAACCTCTTGCTTGATTCTTTTTGTCTCCCTTCAGTAGGTCAAACGATCCTACTATCAAATGGTCCTACTAGGCAGTCATTTGCTGATAACTATTAATATTTTTACTTCAGCTGGGGCTTGTCAGGTAGTAATTAGTCGGGAATTTAGATCTCCTGTCACAACAACTTGGTCTCGGGACTTTAGACCAAAGGGGGAAGTTCAGATCAGGCTTTATGCGTAGTGCTTTTGGTCTCTCTCTCTCTCTGGCTGCAGAAACAGCAAAATTGTACTGGAAGTCTTGCCAATAATTCAGAAAGACATGCAGCTGGCAAATGTCGAGCGTCCACTCCTGTTGTTGCCATTGTGCTGCCTATAGCAAAAAATGCAGGCTGCCAAGTAGCAACCCGGTGTCAAATGCAAATGACCTCATGCATATTAAAACAGTGCCACGGAAGGACTATTTTATGATGGATTAGCAGCATTAAGTGTTTTTTCTACATACAAGCAACATTTTTCTAACTGTACAAATTTAAATAAATATAGCAGCCCATTTTATAAGCACAATGAGACACTCCAGGTGTGGGCATGGAACATATTTTACCACACCCAGGGGCTAAAGGCACTCGGCCAAGGCCTCATGCCTTATTACACACCTGGCCATGAGGTAAAATATGTTCACACCATGTTGTGTGTTATTGCTTACTTACCACCAGTCCGTAATTCAGAAACACCCATCGAGTTTACTAAAAGCCCAGCAAAGATGAAACTGTAACAGAAATAGAATCAGTATTTATAAAACAGTTTCTAAAAGAAAAAAAATACAGATTCAACATAGTTCTCCTTTAAGCTTGTCTCATCCTGCTCCTGCCTGAAGTAACTGCACCCTCTTCTTACAAGATTTTGAGTGTATTTAGGACTATTTTTAATTGTCATTATTACTTTCATTATTATTATTTGTAATGCTGTAACTTTATTTTTTATTGTACAATTGCAGTCTATTCTAAATTTTACTGTGGCTGTTCCCTGTGTAATTTAGGTTGTCACCTGTACCTCCCTTCTTTTTCATTACTACCCCTTCCTCCCCCAGGTCGCATCTGGAAACAAGACCAATGTGTTTTCTGTATTGACCTTGATGAAGCTCTATGAGCATCGTGCTGGGGCAGGGGAACAAAGCCCGATCCTTCCAGCATTTCAGCTCTAGCACTTTTTGGTGCTGCATTAATGTGTATTATACAATGAATCACATGAAGAAAAAATCAGTACCCTTCCCATTTTCAAGAAAATGAAAGCTGTGGTTGTGATCAGCTTCACACCATTTCAACCTGTAGTCACAGTCCCCACTCAACGAACATCCTTTTTCCCCTCGATTTGTACCATCACTGTTTTGCCCACTTATCACTGTCCTCTCCCCATCCCCAACACAATTCGCAACTTGAACATTTAAAATACAGTTTTAAAAAGCAATTGCTAAAATTGGCTTTTCCCCTGCTTGCCAGTGCGAGCGCATGTGCACCAAAGCACTGTACTTGCTCCACTCACCGATCAGCTCAGTGGCCTCTAGAAACAGCCACACTCCTAGTTTATTACTTTTAAAATACACAACATGACAAATTCTTACAATGGGCATGTAGAAGGGAGCAACATGTAAGTATTAAACATAAATGCCCTCAGAGACACGCACATACACACACACAGACCTGTCACCACAGAAGACGGCAAGCTGTCACCGGGACCAAACTACAGAGAGCCATAAACCACAGCAGCTCCACCTGCTGGCTAAAAGAAATAATCAGCACTATTTTTTACAAACGAGCCATTGTATAATAGGAATAATGTGTGTCATGCTGGGATAACATCAGTTCTCAGGTGTTGGACACTCGGCCTACGGCCTTGTGCCCACCCACCCGAGGCATGACGTTATCCCAGCACAACACACACCCCCTGTCATGCATTATTCCTTTATTAACGTAGACTGTTGGACTGCATTTATCTCTTGCGTCAGCCTCTCTAAAAACTTGGATGTCCAGCAATTCAAGGCACAGTTTTCATTTATGAGTGCCGGTAACATGTTGGTACTTTTGTATTGCGTGTGGGGCTGGCTGCCCTTGCTACTTGCACATACCCTATGCTGCCAAACCGCTTGCTCCTTTCACCTGGGAACTGCCTCTGTATTGCTCACCCGGTAAAATAGTTTCAAATAAAAAAAATAAAGAACTGATGGATTACCTTATTTCCACATTCTGAAAAATAGGAAAATCATGATGTTAATGAAATTGTGTAATTATCGGATCATTTTACAGTAAAGAAAAACTGAAAAGGTATGAATAACAACAGTGTATCTCATAGTGCATGCATTTCTTATGTTAGAGCAGATTAGACTGCTGCTAGCAGCCAGTAACTGATTTAATTTGGCATCAACTCTGGAATGGATTCAGGTGTCTATAACTCAATATCTCAGGAAGGAAAATGGTCTTAATGCCTACAGCATGTGGAACTTGTGGCTCTGCCTGTGGGATATAAATACATCAAGATTTATACCTCTTACATGATGTGCAAATTCTCAAAGAAAGCTCTATATTTTGAATTAAAGAGCAGCTGACACCTACATTTTAACTATCTGCATCAGATACAGCTATGAAAAACAAGCATTATAACTTGGTGACCGGGAAAAATACATTCAGACAAGGCTCATTTCCTAGTGTGACCCAGGGGAAGGACACGTGGGAGAATACATTATATGAGCAAAAACAAATATACAGAAAATCAGAATATCCATTCTCAGATTTTACCAGTTTTCTAGTGTTGACTTTCCTCCTTTTGCCATTCAACTCAGGCCTCAACCACCTTGCACAACTGCAGTCTGACAACCTCTATGACTTACCCACAGCCACTACTGTAGTGCTCTTACAGGTGACAGCAAGGCAGGTGAGAAGTGGGAACATGGTCTGAGGCTTTACCTGGTGCTTTGATGAAGATTAGTTTTTCTCCCCTGTTCAGTTCTATCCCACTACAAATTACAGTTCAGTTTCAGTTCAGTTTTCAATGTTGGTGAGCCAAAGGCTATCACCTAAATAAATAGGTTACTCACCTGTAACAGTAGTTCTAGGAGTGGTATATGTTGTTCATCCACACTGTTTGGCATGTCCCGTTCCCCTTGAAATCTTGTCAGACGGTCTGAAAGCTGGCTCCTCCCACCCACCCGGGTGGTATATCCCTCGGCTCTGCCCCTTGATGCCAGATTTTGCCAGCTGAATGCAGAGGGTTGTGCATCGAAGCCGGGGAAGTCGGGTGGGTTCATATGGATGAACAACATATACCACTCCCAGAACTACTGTTACAGGTGAGAAACCTGTTTTTCTAGGATCATGGATATGTTGTTGAGGAGGGAGGCAAGGCGCACACCCCTACTTAGGGAACAGAGATTGGAGAACTGAGGCCCCAAAACCAGCATCCCAGTGTGACTCTAGGTCGATGTGATAATGGGAAATGAAGGTGTTTGACGACTTCCAGGTAGCAGCCATCTAGATATCTTGGATATGGATGTCCCTAGAAGCAGCCACCGATGCAGCAGTATGGCAGGAGGAATAAGCTCTTATCCCTATGGGAAGCTCCTTGCCTGCCAGCCGATAGCAGAGATCAATGCAAGATGTAATCCACCTGCCAATCATCCACTTGGTTGGAGGTCTGCCAAGCGTACCTTCAGTGTAGGTGACAAACAGCTGGCGAACCTCTCCCCGAACTTCAAGATGTTTGCTCCTTGTAATAAGAGAGTGCTTGTCTCAGTTTCAAAGTATGGAGCCTGTACTCTGCCTCCAAGGTATAACTGGGGTAGTACACTGGCAGAGTCATCACCTGGTTCAGGTGAAATGCCGATACAAGTTTCAGAAGGAACATCAGGTTGGGGCACAGGACAACCCTGTCTCTGTGGAAGACCATATAGGGAGACTCAATAGAGAGTGCCTGGGAGCGCCCCAGTCCTTCTGGCTGATGTGATAGCCACTAAGAAGGTGGTCTTCCAGGACAGGTGTGACATCTCACTCCTGTGCATTGGTTCGAATGGCTTGCCCATGAGCTTTGCCAACACCAGCAGTAGATTCCACAGTGGTGGTAGTTCACACACAGGAGGGGAAATGTGGTCGAGGACTTTGAAAAAGTGCCGGACCACATTCTTGCCACTATCGGCTGACTGGCCCATGCCCGGTAGGCAGAGATAGCTGCCAGGTACACCTTAAGGGTTATAGACCGAAGACCTCCTTTGGAGAGAGACCAAAGGTAGTCGAGAATGCTAGCCACTGGACAGGATAAAGGGTCCAAGTCCTTGCCCTGACACCAAATGGAGAATCTCTTCCAATTGAAGGCATAGAACCTCCTGGTTGATTTCTTCCTGGATGCCTCAACAATGGTGAGAACATCTTTGGAGCGACCCAAAGCCTGGAACTCTAGCCACTCGGGAACCAGGTTGTCAGGTGCAGGATTGAAAGTCCGGGTGAATGACCTTCCCCTGACTGATTGAGATCAGGTCCGGGTGTGCTGGAAGATGCCTCAGGAGCCTGTTACTTAGGCTGAGGAGATTAGGGTACCAAAACTAGTGAGGCAAGTACAGTGCCACCAGGATCACCTGTGCCTTGTCCCTCCTGACCTTGAGTAGCACTTTGTGGATCAAGGGAAGTGGAGGGAAGGCATAGAAGAGGCCTGGGGTCCACGGCTTCGAGATGACATTCTCCTGCAGTGAGCCCTGCTGAGGGGGGCAGACATGAAACAGCCTTAGCTTTGTGTTCTCCCTGGAAACAAACAGGTCCACCTGAGGGGAGCCCCACTGGGAGAACAGGCTGTGTACTAGCTATGGATGGAGAGACCACTCGAAGGACGCCTCACCCACATGGCTGAGGGCATCCGCCATTTGATTGAAGCTCCTGCCACATGGATGGCTAGGAGATTTGCCTCTAGTTAGCTCACGAGAGTCCACATGTGGATTGTGTCCCTGCACAGAGGCCGGGAGTGCATGCTGCCCTGCTTGTTGAGATAGTACATGGTCGTGGTACTGTCCATCTAGACCTGCACCACTTGACTCCGAAGAAACAAGAGTGAATGCAGCCAGCACCAGCTGAACTGCTCAGAGCTCCAGCAACTTGATATGATATCGGGATTCCTCGGGTGTCCAGAGTCCGTGGACTCAGTGAATCCCCATGTGGGCACCCCAGCCCATGAAAGAGGCATCAGTCGTTAGAATGAAAGTTGGCTCGGGGTGGACAGACAGGATCCCCTCCTGCAGATGCTCTAGGATGGTCCACCATTGGAGTGCATCCCACATCTTCTAGTTCACAGTGACCAGCTGGTCGAAATGACCGTATCACTGAGTCCAATGGCTGGCCAGTGCCCATTGAAGGGGGTGCATATGTCACCATGCCCATTGGACCATGGAGATGAAGGCAGCCATGTAACCCAGAAGGTGCAGGAAGTCCCGGGCAAGGCTCAAGTGCCCAACTAGAAATGACTGGGCAAAGGAGGAGTAGAGAGCCTCCACCGTGTCCGCCAGGAGCCTGGCTCTGGCTCAGTAAGAGTCAAGCTCTGCCCCAGTGAAGCAGATCACCTGCGAAGGCATGAGTTCCAACTTGGTCTCGTTGATCAGGAGACCAAGTTCAATGCAGGTCTGAAGGGCCAGCTCCCTGGACCTCTCTACCTCCTGTTTGGAGGGACCCGCTATGAGCCATTTATCACGATAGGGATACACTCTAACCCCCTGACGTCTAAGATGGGCCGCCACTACTACAATGCATTTGATGAAGACCCAGGGAGCTGATGACAGGCTGAACAGCATGGCTTGGAATTTGAAGAGGGCTCCCTCTGCTAAGAAGTGGAGGAACCTTCGGTGTAACGGATTGATCAGGATGTAAAAGAATTCATCCTGCAGATCCAGAAAGAAAAACCACATGTTCTGCTCGAGAGATGGTGTGATCTGAGACAGAGTTACCATCCTGAAGGTGTGAGATCTGAGAAATTGGTTCACGTCATGCAGATCTAGAATGGGGCACCAGCCCCCCAGTCTGTTTCAGGACCAGGAAGTACCTGGAAATGAACCCTGGGTCAACAGGGAGCTCTGCGACTCTGACGACTACCTCTCTGCAGAGGAGCTGGGTGATGTCATCTGAGTGTGCTTGGAAACCATTTCCTCCCATGGGGCACGGGCTCAGTTTGGTGGTACTGCTCGAATTCCAGAGGCAGCCCCTGGCTGACCACTTCCAGGATCCACCTGTCCATTGTGACAGTGGACCAGGTGGAAAGGAAGTGGCTGAGCTGGCCCTCCCCCAGAAGGACCCAGAGCAGGCACAAGTATGGGGTTGGCAACCCCCATCCCGTCACTGTGCAGGCTTGGAGGAGGAGGATCCGACCTGGGGACCACCAGGACCTTTTTCTCCAGGCTTAGTCCCATGTTTTGGGCTGAGGGTACCAAGACTGAGCCTGCTGCTGCTGTTGCTGCCCCGGTTGAAAATGGGGCTGCTTGGCCACAGGGGCAGAAGACCAAAAAGGTTTTCTCATCTGCTTTTTGGAACCCTGGGGATCCTTCTGCTCAGAAGTAACGGAGTCCAAGGTGGCACCAGACTTCTCGATGTGCTGGAGGTGACTGACCACTCCTGGACCAAACAAGTCTGTGACCAGAAAGGGAACATCTGTCAACTTGTGCTGAGTATCAGCTGTGAAGGTCAAGACCCTCAGCCAGGCCCTGTGGTGCATGGCAACTGCAGCCACCACCAGGCAGGCACAAGAATCCCCGACATCCAGAGCCATCTGGAGTTGCTGCTTGGCAACCGCCCGAACCTGGTTGTGGACCTGTTTGACCATGGTCTGGAGGTCTGCTGGGAGATGAGGAGGAATCTCATCCAAAGAGCCCAAGACAGCATGAGAAAAATGCACCATGATGATGCCCAGGCTCGCCTGATGAAGGCCAAGTGAAGAGGCAGCACAGACTTTCCAGGCAGAATGGTCCAGTTTCCTGGACTCTTTGTCCGGAAGTCTATCGGTGTCTCCCTAATTACCTGTGCGCCAGAACACAGATGCGGTCACCAACCCCTTACTTGAGGGGTGCTCTGTGAATCCCAAAAGGGAGCAGATGGGAACCACATACTTGTGGGCAGTCCGGGCTGAGGGCAGGAGGCTGGGTGCTGCCACAGCTCCTAGGGTGGGCCAACAGGCCAAAAGGCCTCCATAAGAGAATCCCCTCTTTTGAGGATATCAATAAGGAGATATTCAGCCTGTTTCTGAATGGGCTCCAAGGGCATCCACATAGATTTGGAGAAGAGATGGAGGAAGCCCATGAAGGACATGGGACCTTCCTCTGTCAAGAGACTCCCAATGGATTCTTCGTCCAAGGGACGGGAATGCAAGTCGGAGTCCGGACAGATTGGCCAACCACCCGTGTTACCTACAACCCACTGGGAGTGGTCAGGAGGGAGGATGACAGACAGTCTGTGTGGAAGGCCCTTGATGGGTTGAGATTCCTTAGCAGGAGCACTGGAGGGAGGCTGTTTGGGTGGCAGCTCCACCCAGATTGGTGGAGATGCCAGTTTTGACTGAACCAGGAGGATCTTCACTAGCTCTGCAGGAGGAGGGACAGTGTCGACTGGCTCCGGAGGAGTCAGCATCGGCCTGGAGAGTGACAGCCAAGTGAAGGCTGGCATGGAAGCCAGGGTCAACTTCAAACCTGGCATCATCAACTGTTGCCACATTAGATCCTCATAGCATCAATGCAGTTTTCATCAAAGCCTCTCCTCTTCCAAGGAGTATGAGGATGAGTGGCAGCGCCTCTTTTTAGAATGCCCTGAGTGGTGTTTATGAGATTTCTTCAGCCTGTCGGTTGAAGGTGTCCAAGACCTTGAACTCAACTGTCGGGTGGACTGACAGGGGTGCTCCAAAGGAGCCAGAGAGAACCATGGCTCCTCCAGGTCAGGGACAGGGACTGTGAGGAAGTTCCCAGCGAGCTGGGTCTCCTCCTTGGTAGGTTCTGATAAGGACCGGGGTCCTGAATAAGGAATTGTCGGCCTCATCGAGTGACAATGGGTCAACAGGGTCGATAATCTTGATCGGGTCGTCGTCCCTCATCTTGGCCAGCTGGCCTGATGGGAGTACCATGAAGCCAGCAGCCGAGGCTGCAATCTCGACCAAAGTTGAAACAGCAGATTCCAATGACTGAGACCTCTCTCGATCCCAAGAACATAGTCGACGAGAAAAATTTTCTCTCAACTCCTTGTCCTTCTTATGGGAGCAGGGGACATGCATGCCTTAAGTTCCCTCTCCCTTGGTCAGGAGAGACTGGTACAACTCCTTGAAGGAGCCTGAAAAGGTGGAGCCCAATTTGAGTGGGATGAAGACCAATGCAGAAGAGGACCGATCAGTGGCCCAAGCCTCCTCCTCAAAAGCATTCCTCTGCTCTAGTTGTTCAGTGGACCCTGCAGTCGTGGAGACCAGCCAACAGGCCTCTTTAGATTTGACCAGCAGGTTCTCTTTCTCCATTTGGCCAAGCTGAAGTCATGCAAGACAATCATCCAGGACGTTAGGTAACAAAAATCGCAAGCCTGGGAATCATGGGCATGGCCCAGGCAGTAGATGCACGAGGCATGCAGGCTGGTGTGAGACATCTTCTGCCCGCAAGGGCACTGGTGGAAACCAGGTGAGGACTTGTCCTCCATTGCGGTCATGATCACAAAACAATGAGGAGAAATGCAATGAGTTTAAGTTTAGGTAGATCTGAGGATTTGTTTGCCTGGGCCTACTCAGTGTGGGAGTGATAACAAGGGAACTTGAATCTTCCAGCAGAAAGGAAGATCTGGCATCAAGGGGTGGAGCCGAGGGATATACCACACAGGTGGGAAGCAGGAGCCAGCTTTCAGACCACCAGCAATATTTAAAGGGGAAAGGGACATGCCAAACAGTGTGGATAGAACAACATATCCACGATCCTACAAAAAAACTTTGCAAAGATAAAAACATCACACTTCTTTATTTTTGTATTTTTTTAAGGCATATCCTTTAGGCAACAAGTGTCTATTCTGAATGGTGACCCAGACAATTTACAGTACAACATACAATAAAACATGCAACTCATGGTAGACATAAACGATACCTCATCATGTAAAATAGCTGCACAGTACCATTAATACTTAAAAGTCACATTTTGTAAGATTGTTCAAGTACAGTTTCAACTGCCCTATCCGACGGCTACTTACCACATTCAGTGGAAAGGAGTCCCAGGTGTTTATTGCTCTTTCTTATTTACACATGAATAATATTTAAACAACTACATAGGCAAAATAAAAACATTTTAATGCAAGTTTTGGTTACATATTCAGTTAATCCAGCACTCATACGTAAAGCAGCAGGCACGGACGATGACCAGCTTGCACAGTAAAATATTACACAGGGAATTCAAAAAAGTCCCATTATCAGATTCTAATCATCAGGAGTTCATTCCAGTTACACTTGTAATAAATGATGCTGAAGCATATACCTCTGCATCTGTTTTCTTGAACAACAGCTATATAGCTTCATTAGCTGCTGTTAATGTACTTTTTTCAAATAAAAAGAATTCTATTCATCTTATCATTTGTACAGACAGTAGCTGGCATTCCAATAGTGTTCAAACACTGAAATGACAGTTTCCCCACATGAACAGCCATGGTTATTATTGGTAATCCAACCGAGACGACTAGCTATTATTTGCATACAAAACCTTGTGAGGTTTCTACTATGTTCACTTTTAATGTAGAAATGTAATATTCGAGGCTCCAGACCTTCTCAATAGTTGCATATTCATTCAGTAAATCTAGAGGTACTGTAATTCTAATTAAGTCTGTTAGAATTCCACTTCTTTTGGCCTACTATCCTATGCATGGAATTACAGCAGGCTTTAATCTCAACAGGAAACACAAGGAAAGCCACACTCAGGGAGAACAACCATACACTGAACTGCAGGAACAGTGAAGTCACAAAAGTCTGTGCTCTGTCCAAAGTAAATTAAAACACATTTATTGCATGTGCTAGGAGTGCAGAAGCTCAAAACCTCAATAGTACTATGAAAAGATCCTTCAAAAATTGATGGGATCCCATTCTGTACCAATATCTTATTAAGGCTTATTACTGGGCTGGCAGTATAGCTTAGAGGTTAAAGTAGAGGGCTTTGAATGAGCAGACCTAAGCTTGATTCCCACATCTTCCACTTGCATACTCTGTGACTCTGAGCAAGCCACTTAACCTATCCAGAACTCCCAGGTTACTCCTGAAAATGAGCATTGTACCTAGTGGGCCTTACTTACTTGCCAAAGAATAAATAAAAAAGATAAAAAAAAAAAAAAAACCTGAGATGTTTTCCACAAAAATAATGAGACACAGCTTCATTCTAAATCATTGTTGGGATTCTTTAATCAGGGACAGATATCATTTTTACCCAATAGTTCACTGAACTTAAAATTGCATGCAAAACTAAAGAATGAATCCCCATCTCTGTCCTAAAATTAACTTCAGAGATGTGCCCAGGTAGACCTGGCATACATTTTAAAAACTGATTTGGTAGCACTTCTAAGTTATTAGGTATTACTAGGTTGTTATGGACAAAAGGCCTAAGCCCATCAAGATTGTCCCCCACCTTGTGGGACATTATAATTGAAATTTGAGCCGGTTCCCCAGAAGCCAACTATCGAGACCAGTTTTAAACTGGTTTATGTCGGTACTATTTACCAATTCCTAGGGGACAGTGGTCCATAAGTTTGCTGATCTCATTGTAAAAAAAAATATCCCATTTATTAGTTTTAGCTTTGGGAATGGTAATTTGCCTGCTGTGTGCGGTGTCATCTTGGTACTATGCGCCTAGTTGAAATAGTCAGTCCATGCTGTTTCATATGCTCAGGGGATTGCAAAATTTTGTATAGCTACAACATGTCACCTCATATTCTACGTTGGTATAAGGAGTGTAGCCCTTTTTCTTGTAGTCTTCTGTTGTAGTCAAATGCGGCAAGGCATGATACCATGTTGGTTACTTGCCTCTGCACCCTCTCTATCCCTGAGATATCACCTTTTAAATAAGGACTCCAGAAGGGGGATCCGTAATCCATATATGGTCTCACATAGGCATGGTTAATTGGGATGATGCACTGTTTAGTCCTTGTGACAAAGCTACGCTTTATTCTTGTAATTATTCCATTAGCTGTGTGCGCTACTTATGCACAATGGCTAGTCGAGGAGCGTTTGTTATTTACTAATACCCCTAAATCACGTTCACTCTCTAATTTTTTTAGGGGGATGCTATTAAGAAAGTAAGTTTGTTCTGGATTATGTTTTCCAAAATGTAGTACTGTACACTTATCGATGTTAAAATGCATAGAATTACATTCTGCCCAATGCTCGATTGTTTTGAGATCCATAGTCAGAGCCTCCATGTGCCCGGGATTATCAACTCTTCCCCCAATTTTGGTGAAATCGGCAAATTTGGATAGGGTGTTATCTAAATTGATCTGCAAGTCACTTATGTAGATGTTAAGCACAGTGGGGCCCAATGCTGATCCTTGTGGCACTCCACTGGTAACTGACCCAGGGCTGGAAAGAAAGCAGTTGATTCTGACTCTCTGCGATCTATTTGAGAGCCAGCTATTGATCCATTTAACCAAACATGCTGAGAACTCAAATGATGACAACTTATTAACTAGTTTGTCATGAGGGACTTTATCAAAAGCCCTACTAAAGTCCTACGTGATTACATCCTTTGGGATGTTTATATCAAGTTTCAGACTTGTATCATTATAGAAGGTGATGAAATTAGATGTACAGGAGTGACCTTGCCTAAATCCATACTGGGTTTGATCTGTAATGTTTAATAATTCGATTTCCTTTTCTAAGATTTGATAATTCTCTCCATGACCTTGCATATTACAGGAGTTAAACTGATGGGTCGGTAGTTTTGGGCCAGTGATTTATTACCTTTTTTAAAGATAGGGATGGCTGTGGCTTGTAACCAATCATAAGGAATTTGATTACTACTTAATGATTTATTGAAAATAACTGTCGTGGGTTGAACAAATCAGGTCACACAGGAATCAACAAATTTGGTACATCATACCTAAACGGTATGACTTTTATTAAACAAACAAAAAAATTAAATACAAAAAAAAATACAGCTTACAGCAGCGAACTTACGATAATAAACAAACAAAATAAAACTTGAAAACAGCACTGCTTCCCTGCCAAGGGTCTAGTAGTGGAACATAATCTTGTGCAGTATAACAGAGAGCAGGAGGTCCTCACATGAACTCTCCTTAACAGCATCTCACCTGAGGATCTAGGCAGGCTTCTTTTAAAGAGTGGAGCTCCACCCCTTAGCTCAAAACCCCACCTAATTATTAAGCTATTTACAGGAAATCTTCTTATTTCTTTGTACAATCAATTACATAGAATACACATAAATGAAAGGCATAACAAATAATCCATTATTATGACATCAACATAAACACCCTAATGCTCTATCAGATATTATTGCACATTTCTTGCAGAGTGGCTGCATTATAGACAACTCCTCCCTTTGCTAAAGGTAACCTAGAGCTGCAGCATATAAAAAGAAGGGAGAAAGGTGCTGCTGACTTTCTATAGGAGACAGCACCTTGCAAGGACACCAGCACTGATTGGAGACTTGATACTCCTGGGAGTTGTGTAGGTAGACTACATTTTAGTTCTTCTTTATTATCCTGTATTTTAGTTAATTTGCTAACTGTTTAACCTTTTCAAGTACAGGATATTCCAATCTGCACCTGTACATATCCTAAAGAAAAACATTTAAACTGGCATTGATAATTTCTTAAATTTGACTGTCAATCCCAGTTTGCTTTTTACATTGTGAAAAAACCGTTGCCTACCAAGTCTGTTTACAGACCTTTAGTTACTTTCATTCTTTAAGCCTGCACAGCTCATTTAGACCATTTCTGCACATTTAAGGGTAATACAGGGAAAAAGTGCTTATATTTAACTGGACCATGATGTAGAAGAGCAGAAATAGGAAGGGGATGAAAAATAGTTTAAATTGTAATACACAGCATCAGATGGGCAGTCTGACTGCAGCATAAGACTGTTTCACACAGAAAAGGAAGGGGGAATTAGAAAGAGACAGGAAGACATAAAATGAAGGAGTAAAGTGCTGTTGCGCAACAGTCTTTGGAACAGACGTCAGGTTCAGCTAAGCACTATTCACATGGAGGGGGGTCAACTACCACAATAACTGATAAGGGATAAGCTAGCTCATCCATAGTTTCCAACAGAAATTTAGCATTAATATTGTCGAGTCCAGGGCTAGTATCTTTCTTTAGAAATGACATGGCTGAGCGAACATCCTCCGGTAAAATATTATATTTTAAACTAGATCCATCTATTAGTGAATGGACTGAGTTCTGTGAGGTCTTTTCTGTAAAAAAACAGAGCAGAAATAGTCATTGACATGTTTAGCCATGTCTTTATCTGTTATAAGGGTGTTCTCACTGCTAACTATGGGGCCAATTATATTAGAATTTGATTTTTTGCTATTGATATAACAAAAAAAGTTGCTTCTGATTATTTTTGGAGTGGGCTAACCTAAATTCAAGATTACTTTTGGATTTTTGAATCATATTTTTTAGAATTCTTACTAATGTTTTATATAGGGTATATATATATATATATATATATATATATATCCCTGCCTTATTTGTTGTGTCACTAGATTTGAGTTTCTTAAAAAGTCTTTTTTTTTATTATTAATCTGTGATATTATAGACTTGTTCATCCAAGCTGGGATTTTTCCTTTTTTATTAAACCTTTTTTGTTTGGAATACGCTTTGATTCTAAGTTGTATAGTATAGACTTAAATAAGGTCCAAGCATCTTCAGTAGTGAGATTATGTAGAGCCTCATTCCAGTTTATTTCTTCTAATGCTGCTTTAATTAAATTAAAATTAGCTTTATCATAATTTTTGAAAACTGAATAATTCACTTAAGGCTTAACTTTGCAAAGTAGATTAAACAGGATTGAGACGTGATCACTATTATCAAGTGGTGCCACTAGCTCAAGTTTGTGTACAGACCCCCATCTCAGGGGGAGAAAATGGACAAGAAAATGATAGAAGGCATCCTTAAAATGGCAGAAAAAGGGGAGATATTGTTGATGGGGACCTGAATATGCCAGATGTTAACTGGAGTACCTTTGCTGCAGGCACATCCAAGAGCAGGGTCATTCTTGATGCACTACAGAGGGCATGCCTCAGACAGCTAGTGTTGGAACCCACTCGGGAGGGAACAATCTTAGACCTGGTACTGTCAAATGGGGAAGGAGAAAGGATCTCAGATTTGGAAGTGGGTACCCATCTAGGAACAAGTCACCACCAAACAGTGTGGTTCACAATAAACACAGCCATAGAGTCAAGCCATACAAAAACAAGAGTATTGGACTTTAGGAAGGCTGACTTTGGGAAAATGAGAGAGTGCCTCAGAAAAGCACTAGCAAATGGGCAAGAAGGAGGGGTGGTGGAACAATGGGGAATAATCAAAACAGCCATCACTGAGGCAACAAGTCTTTATGTGAAGCAAATCAACAAAACAAAATGAAGGAAAAAAACACTATGGTTCTCAGTAGAGGTAGAGGGGAAGGTTAGGGAGAAAAGGATATCATTCAGGAAATATAAGGAAACACAGAAGGAGCAGAACAGAGAACTTTATCAGTTAAAGCAGAAGGAGGCAGGGAAGGCAGTCAGAATAGCAAAGGCACAAACTAAGGAGAAGATAGCCAACTCTGTTAAGAAGGGGGATAAAACCTTTTATAGGTACATCAGGGAGTGAAGAAAGATCAAGGGAGGGATACAGAGACTTAATAAAGGGGACGGAATATGGGCAGAGGGTGACAGGGAAAAAGCAGGGATACTGAACAAATATTTCTGCTCAGCATTCATAACAGAAGAGGAGGGGGAGGTACCTAAACCAAACAAGAGAGAAACTCGGCTCAGAGGTAATGTTAGAAAGTATTTTTTTCACAGAGAGGGTTGTGGATGCATGGAACAGCATTCCTGAGGAGGTTGTGGAGTCAAGAACAGTGGGAGAATTGAAGAATGCATGGGACAGACATAAGGCAATTCTAGTGGGGGTCGGAGGAAGTAAGCTGTTGATTAACTAGAATCTGTAGCTTATCCATCAGGTAGGGAAATGGGCAGACTAGGTGGGCCAAGCGGTCCTTATCTGCCATCAAATTCTATGTTTTTATGTTTGGATATTTTTCCTTCTATGTTAGTAATAAGTAAGTCAAGGATGTTGTTCCCTCTGGTTGGTTGGGTTATAAGTTGTTCCATTCCTAGGTCAGTAAAGGTAGTGTTCATTAACTTATTCTGTGGGTTAGAACCCACTAAAGCTTACCAGTTAATATTGGGCATGTTGAAATCCCCCAGGATGATTGTATTTCCCTTATCAGAAAACTGTGCAATGTCCTGCAGCAATTGGGTAGTGTAATCAAGGTCTTCGGGGCGCATAACAATTTCCCAAGATCATTTGTTGTTGTCCCTTGAGTTGAATATTAACCCAAACTGTTTCAGTGGTTGAATCGAGTTGGATTTCATGTGGTGGAATTTCTAGGTTGACATATATACAGACTCCACCCCCTACTCTCCCTGGTCGATCCTGATGGTACAGTTTGTACCCAGACACTTCCTTCATCCAGGATGAATGCGAGTCCCACCATGTTTCTGTTACTACTATTATGTCGATTCCTATGTCAGTACACCTAGCTGCTAATTCAGCCAATTTGACATTATTTAAGGATTATGCATTTAGTGAAAGGATCTTACAGCATTTAGAATTGTGTTCTTGGAGAGTTGGTGCTACAGAATTGGGGTCTGTCCTATTCTCCCCAACTTTTAGTAGTTTAAATGCTTTTCTATATGTGAAAGAATACATTTCCCAAACATGGTGCTTCCCCTTCTGCTTAAATGTAGGCTGTTCCAGCAAAACAGGGAGGATCTATCAGCGAACTCCTCCCAATGTGTAATGCAGGGGATATTTTGTTTCAGGCACCATTTCCTTAACCACTCATTAAATAGCTTTATTTTTAGCATTTGTCTGTTGCTGGCTCTGGGTATGGGAAGAATCTCTGAGAAACTGATCAAGCACCCTTTTTCTACCATGAGATTATTTAGTGCCACATAGTCTTGTTTCAGTTGTTCAACTGGGGTACTGTCAATATAGTTGGTTCTGGCATGGACCACCACCAATTGATTATGGCCAGCATTTTCTAAAATTTTGTGTGACATTCGAGAAATGTCAGTCATCTTTGCCCCTGAAAACTAGAGCATGTGCGGTTAATCTTATCCTGGTTACATGCTAGTCTATATGTTTGGTGATAGAGTCACCTAAGACAAATATCTGCCTTGGTTGCATCAATGGTTTAGGAGCTAAATTGGGTTCAGGATCAGCTGGAGGGGTAATTGTAGTTGCTGATGACTCCTTACTCTCTACTTTATTTCCCTGGACAGTAAGTTTAGGACTGTTCTCCCCTATTGTATGTGGTTCCCTAGATAAGGTGTTTCCTCGTGTAATGTGTCAGGGAGGTTTTGTGGACTTAATAATTCATATTTATTCTGCAGTAGAAAAGGGCACTACTGTAAATCTGTTCCCCTCTGTGCTTATTTTTACTTTTAGTCACTGTTGCCCAGGAGTTGTCATCTTCTGGTGTTTGTTGATGAATTGGGCCTGTAGTGTAAATAATTTCAGGACTGGTATCAAGCATTAATTGGTCAACCATTTCATCAATGAAATTTTCTAGAATTTCTATGCCTGAGTTGGGGTTACCTCTGTGTAATAATCTGGCAATTTCTTCTTGTAAGGTGGTTACTGCGAGACACTTATCACAGATAAAATCAGGAATTTGTTTACCTTTACTAAACATCAGGCAATGGTAACATATGTTAAATTCCCCTTCCATAGTATACAATAGTTCCTTAGTATAAGCTAAAGGTAAACCCTTGGTGGTATAGTTGCTCATGTTTCTAATTAGACATGTTTAAGCACTTAGGCCCAACTTCCCCAGCAGACACAGCTGACACGCGCAGGACGCATGTGTCTCCATGCGCGGCCCCATGTGCGCTCTCCCCGCTCGCTGCACTGGGGCTATTTCAACGAGCCAGAAAACCGGAAGTGCCTTCCACAACATCCTGGATTTAAAAACTGGGCCTCATGTCTCTGCATCATAAAGTATGCTACTTTTAACCTTCACTTTTTAAGTTGCTTTCACTGTGGTAAAAAATCTCTGCAATACCTAAAGCAGCAGTACAACAAAACTTTTTTTCCAAAAAGCTAGTTCCAGCTACAATTAATAAAACATAGAGACACAGAATTTGTTAGCAGAAAAGGACCAGTTGACCCACCCAGTCTGCCCAGTTGATCCCTGCCTTTTCTGTCTCTGCAGACTCTAACTGGTCTCCAGCGACTCTCCCCCCTCCCTGCATATTTTCCAGTATTCCCCTGTGCCTATCCCACGCATGTTTGAAACTTCCATTGTTTTTGCCCCCACTACCTCTGGTGGCAAACTTTTCCAGGTAACCACCACTCTTTCAGTGAAGTAGTATTTCCTCACGTCCCTCCTAAACTTCCCCCCTTCCAGCTTTATTGCATGTCCTCTTGTTTTGGTGCACTTCCTCGTTTGAAACAGGCTCCCCGCCTGTTCACCCCCTTGAGGTACCTGTAGGACTCTGTCATGTCCCACCCTCCCTCTTCTCATCCAGGATTTACATATTAAGATCCCTAAGTCTCTTCTCATATGATTTCTCATGTAATCCCTGCACTATTTTAGTTGCCCTACTCTTGACTGCCTCCACCATGTCTATGTCTTTTCTGAGATGTGGCCTCTAGAACTGGACACAGTTCTCTGGGGTGGTCTCACCAATGGCTTATAGTAGTAATACCACCTCCCTCCTCCTGCCAGT
The DNA here is from genome assembly GCA_016271365.2 of Neoceratodus forsteri. Taxonomy (NCBI): domain Eukaryota; kingdom Metazoa; phylum Chordata; order Ceratodontiformes; family Ceratodontidae; genus Neoceratodus; species Neoceratodus forsteri. Next base: position 795,411,969 of record CM057459.1, on the reverse strand, counting down.
GAAACCTCTACCCATGCAGCCCAGCATCCTACTGGCCCTGCCCACCGCCTTGTCATGCTATCCTGTAATTTTGAGGTAATCAGATATTATAACCCCAACGTCCCTTTCTTGCTTAGTGACTGACAGTACCTCCCCATTTTATACTAAGTGCCTGAGTTTCTATGCCCCAGGTGCATGTTTTTGCACTTTTTGGCACTGAACTCGTTGCCATTAGAGATGCAGCGAATTTAAATTCAGCGGCGGAAGTGCCCTTAGGGGCGCCGCTTTTAATACACTTCACTCACGTAGAGCCTTATAGGAAAGGCTCACTCGCCTTGTGATTATTACTTTAGCATTGCCATTCCACCTTAATGAGAAGTAAGGCGGAGTGACAACAATATTGGCAGAACCACACACACAGTCACCAGAATTAATATGTATCCCCAAAATGCTACTGTCTTGTATCCAGAAAATTCCCCAGTGCTGACAAAGTGAAATGAGAGCATAACAAGAAATGCAGTCTCCCAGAATTAATGGTGTACTGCAAACGCACAGACAGATTAAGATTGCGCTATGCACTCAAGAGATGCATACAAAAAGGCACAACATCACCTAACCAGTACTCACAACAAGTCACAAATCCAAATCTGGAAAGGAATACCTTTTGCCAGTTGGGGGATTAGTGCACGGCAGTAACAATCCACTACCAGTAAAGATAGCAGTACAAAAAATTCATGCAGGTGCAGTGAATAGCAGGTTCACACTGCTGCAATTACTCTGTGGCACAATAAAAGGTGTCTGATTTAATTGCATGCATCGCACACACACTCACACATGCACACTTCAAGTAATGCGTGGTAAATTGAAAACCTTTAGTAATATAACCAAATGTTTTAAACAAATTATACACTGCTGCATTACAAAAATCAGCAAAAAAAAAGTCAAGAATTACTGAAAATATTACTGTGTACATTAACAATTATACAAGAAAACTATAACCAAAACAGAAAGACTGCCTTTTTCTCCCAGTTAATGTACCTACACCACAAATATGCCCTTCCCCCAAAGCACACTTCACAGTACACAGACTGTTCTAAATTAACATTCAAAATCCACACACAACAATAAACACTCGATGATATATATTTTTTATTTTATTTATTGAGCATAGAAGGGTTTCCTACAATCGATGTACTAAATTTTGAGCAAAAAAAAGTGACTCAGAAAGGCATTTTAAACACATTTTAGAGGTTTTGAATCGCAGAGCTCTGAGAGCAAACTGTCTCCAGCAACCACTACACACACACTACCCAGGCCAAAACTGAGGCTGTGCAGAACAATCTAGAGCCTGCGTGACCTGCAATCCCATGAGTCACTGCAGAATTTCATTTGGAGCGCAATTACAAGGTGAAGTGAGGTGAATTACGTTGATTTCAATGTACTTTGCCTAAAAATTGGTGGAGAAGTGGTTTAGGGAAGGCGGAATAACACAAAGTAATTGGTTTCAATGGACTTTGCATTCCTCATTATGAAGGAAGCACTCCGCTTCACATTGCAGTTTGCGAGATGCTCTGAAGTTCCAGCGTTACTCTGTGAATCACTTCGCGGAGCGAATTGGAGCCACTTTGCCCACCACTACTTACAATACTGTAACTCACATGCTGTACAGGAAGGAATGCAAATGCCTATGGCTGTACTTCCCCGATGAGCTGAGCCTGTATCATAAAACTCCCCAATTTAAAAACTCTTATTAATGAGTACAGTGGTGGTGATTGGGTGAAGCCTGGAGAAATACTATAAAACAGGATTACAATGCATCCAAGTAACTAGTAAAAAAATTAATTTTGTGATTCATGATCATGGAGTAGTAGTTTGGGATGGCGGAGTAATGCAAAGTCATTGTTTTCAATGGAATTCCGTTACCCATTATAGCATAGAGTACTCCGCTTGGCTGCAGGCACTCCAATTCACCTTCACTTCATTGAATCATTCCACGGAGTGAATTGAGGCCACTTCGCCCATCTCTAGTTGCCATACCCTTGACCACTTCTCAAGTTTCCTAAGATCGCTACTCATTCTCTCCATACTCTCCTGAGTATCCACCCTACCTATTGCAGATCTTGGTGTCATCTGTAAAAAGGCATACCTTTCTTTCTGGCTCTTGTGCAATGTTGCTTATGAAGCCATTGAAAAGGACCAGTCCCAGTACAGAGCCCTGTGACACCCCACTGGTCACACTCCCCTCATTAGAGTGAGTGCCATTTATCATCATCCTCTGCCACCTATCTATTAACCATTTTTTTACCCAGTTTACCCCTTGGGATCTCACCCCAAGATGGTCCAATTTCTTTATCAGTCTCCTATGTGGTACAGCTGTCAAAGGCCTGCTGAAGTCCAAAGAAGGCCACATCCACAACCTTTTCTTGATATAGTTCCCTGGTCACCCAGTCAAAGAAATCAAACAGATTCATCTGGCAAGACCACACCCTCATGAGTCCATGCTGCCTTTGGTCATGCAACCCGCGGGATTCAAGATATTCCACTAGCCTTTCTTTTAACATTTAAAAATATTAGTATTAGAAAATATAATATTTATAAATATTAGCATCCCTGCCAAATCTACTTTTCTTAGTACCTCCTATGCTGCATTCCGTATTTTTTTTCTCAATACTAACACTTTCCAGGTCTGCAGTGCTATTTCTAAGCAAAATATGGCAACCATCTTTGTTTCTTGAGAAGAAAACTCAATTGAAACACTTATAAAATGCTCACATTTTGGTGGGACTAAAAAAGTTTGGCACCAATTAAATCTGAAAGATGCCTGGAATCTTTTATTGTAAAAAAATGTAAGGTCAAATTTCAAACCCCAGGAATCCCTCACTTATGCCTAACCCTACAGTCTAATGACAGATTTATTTCTTCACTTGAATAAAAGCAGATGCCCTGAAGTCTCTTCACTTGGACCAATTATAGTTTATTATTTTGTTGTTTTTAATAAGTCTAACAGTATACTTACTTTCTACTGATAACTCTGCATTAATTAGGACTTTATTTGTGTAAAATTAATTTGGTAATTTTTCCCCAGTTCCACAACGGTTTCCACGAACTGGACAAAGGCCTGTTGTGGCACAGTACCTGCTTTCAGCGAACCGCTTAATTTTACTAAATTCACATAAAAATACTCTTTAAACTTTGTGATCGTTTATCATTTTATTCCCGGTTCCTTTTTCAGTGGAAACAAGAATTGGCTTTATTTTCCTATTCTGTGTTTGGCATGACTGACAAGCCCAGAAAGAGGACAGGACCTACAGGTTTTAAAAATTGTAACATTTGTTTCAACTCTTGGTTAAGGCAGACTGCCACAAGTTGTGTCTGATATGCCTGGGTCCAGATCATGATTTTTCAATTGTGAACACTGTATTAAGTTTTGCCCTAAGATGCAAAAGAAAACGGCTAAAAAATTAGAAGACAATATGGCTTCTGGGTCTGCCTCCACATCATCTAATGGCTCAAAGTAAGCAGAAGGATAAAGCTGCTAAAGATGGGTCAGAAGTCAGAGTGTCTGAATGGGGGAACCCTGAATCCATTAAAATTAAAAGAACCTCTGAGCAGACACCAGAGTTGGTGCCTACTAAGAGAAAACAAAAAGAAAACATGTAGCTGTCCCTCCTCCTGAAGAAGGAACAAAGATGCCAATAGACCAAAATAAAAATGCCCTCAATACAAGACATGACTAAGGCATGGCAATTCTTCCAGGCTTCCCATGCTATGGGGAATTTTTATGAATATGTCTGTCACTCCCCAGGCTCCAGTGTCAATTCCACTGCCTGTGGAGGAGGAGGCTGGATTCTACCATGAGGAGGAGGAGGAGGAGGAGGAAGGAGAACTCATAGAGCCTGATGGTTCTCCTGAACAAGAGTTTGGTTCCCCTCCTCGTCCCCCAGATGACTACACCTCACATTACACTTCTGTAAGGCAAATGTTGAACACCCTCGACATCTCGTTGCAGGAGACTGCTGAAGATGTGGATGAGGTGAAATTTTTGGATATGATAGGCTTAACACTTACAGAAAAGTTGCTATCACCCATCCACAAATCCCTCAAAAAGGCCACTCATAGAAATTTGTCAGCACCCACTTCAGCTGCTAGCATAGACAAGAAAATAGAGAAAAAAAATTAGATGGACAAACAAGGTGCTGAGCACACCTACACTCCCACCCTGATCATGAGGAAGTGGTCCAAACTGCCACGTGAGACAAGGCCAAAGTGCCTCTTTCCTCTCAGCCTCTTGAGAAAGATTCTAGGAAACTGGATAGTGTGGGCAAAAAGGTCTATACCTCAGCTTCCCTGCTCTTAAGGCAGGCAGCATACTTGGCCTACACAGCTCACTACCAAAAAGCCCTCTAAAGTTCCAATTTGGCAATGAGCAAGCAAGCTACTGGTGACCTGGCACAGGATTTGGCTGACACAGCAAAGACCGCCATATGTCAATGCCACCAAGTACCACTTCCACATGGCAGTGGACACCAATGATACTGCATCCTGGGTCATGGCACATGCAGTGTCCCTAGGAAGGCTTGTTTACCTTAGAACAACAAACCTTTCTCAGGACACTCAAATTGAAGCAATGGATTTCCCTTGTGAAGGTAATTGTTTGTTTGGTGACAAAGCAGAGGCTTACATGAAGAAGGTGGACGAATACAAGACCACCTACAAGAGCAATACTGAGAAGGAAAAGGCCTCCACTTCCAACAGGCCTTTTGTAAGGGGAAGTAGAAGCAGACTACCACCCTGCTTATAAAACTTATGACTTCACCCCTCAGAGAAGTTTCTTCAGCGGTAGAGGCAGAAGGGGTCCCAGGCATGCAAATGCAACACCAGCTCCCAAAGCCCAGGTGAAGCAAAACTCCTGACAGGTTTGCACAGGTTGCCCAACCATTGCCTATGGGGGTAAGGCTGATTCACTATTTTCAGGAATGGGAAAGAACAACCATAAGCAAGTTCCTTCCCCGGTGTCACAAACAATGTTTCTGTCTTTAAGGGGATGTCACGTTCCAGGTCTCCATCACTAATATGGCTGCACCTCCTCATACAGCACCATGCCAGTGTCCATGTTACCAGGCCTCACCGCAAAAGAGTGGGAGGAAGAAGGAAAAAAAGGGAATCCTCCGAGGTCTCAGTTGGAGCAGGGGCTGCTGCAGATGGTTGAGAGAGTCTGATGATATAAACTTTCAAGTGTCTCAAGGGAATTCACAAAGTACAAGAGGGTAGCATCTTTCAGAAGAAGAGATGTGCAAGAGCAAGGGAGCACAATTTGAAGATAGAGTGGGGACGGCTCAGAGGTAATGTTAGAAAGTATTTTTTCACAGAGAGGGTTGTGGATGCATGGAACAGCATTTCTGAGGAGGTTGTGGAGTCAGGAATAGTGGGAAAATTGAAGAATGCTTGGGACAGGCATAAGGCAATTCTAGTGGTGGGTAGGAGGAAGTACGCTGTTGATTAACTAGAATCTGCAGCTTATCCATCAGGTAGGGAAATTAGCAGACTAGGTGGGCCAAGCGGCCTTATCTACCGTCAAATTCTATGTTTCTATGATCCAGGTTGGCCAATCAATGTTCTGGGGGGTCAACAACTTCAGCCTGGCACCATGGCCCCATCCACTACCACAGCCAGGGGGAGGAGGCCAGACGGTTTGGAAACTTTCGAGGCAACCGGCTCTTCTGATCCCTTAAAGATGGCCTCAGACTGAGCAACTGCCAAGTAAGCAGACAAAGCAGATCGCTCTTCATCACTAGCCGGTCTTGGGGTTTCAGCCCTCTCCCAAGCCACAGAATCCAGGGCTGCACTTGCGGGCTTCCGATGGCAGCGAGGCATCAACAACAGAAACCTCTGCAGAAACTGCCATTAACTCATCCCACTCATCCAGGGCTGAATCTGAGGAAGTACTGGATCCTCCAAGCCCCAGGAGCCCTGGCAACTAATGCAGAATGCAGGCATCAGGATGCTTCTGACAGCAGCATTCACATACACAGGCTGAAGGGCCACACTCACCCCCTCCACTTCACAGTAAATGCACTGCTTGCCAGCAGAGCACTCAACCACACTCCAAAGCCATCTCAGCATTGCCACAGGGACCAAAGCGTCGAGGCCTGCAGCACCAGTAGCCATTCTAGCCAATTATTAGAGACAAAACTTCCACTTCGGCCAAGCTCAATCCTTGAGTCACTTCCAGACCAGCCAGTCTTACCTCAGTAGTGGGCAAGATTATGGAGGCACTCTTTAAGGAAAGGATAGTGCAACACCTGGAATCCATAGGAGCACAGGATCCAAGACAGCATGGGTTTACAAAAGGAAGGTCCTGTCAAACTAATCTCATAGATTTCTTTGACTGGGTAACCAGAGTGGTGGACCAAGGTGGTGCAGTTGATGTCGCCTACCTTGACTTCAGCAAAGCTTCTGATACTGTTCCACATAGAAGATTGATTAATAAGCTGGGTAGGCTTGGGGTGGGTCAGAAGTTGGTCAACTGGGTGGCAAACTGGCTGACGGTCAGAAAACAGAGAGTGGTAGTAAATAGTATACAGTCAGAAGAGATGCAAGTCACAAGTGGGGAGCCTCAGGGATCAGTCCTGGGGCCAGTCCTCTTCAATATCTTCATCAGTGACATTGCAGATAGACCGGAGGGTAAGGTTTGTCTGTTTGCAGATGACACCAAGATCTGCAACAGAGTTGATGATCCAGATGGGGTGGGCAGAATGGAATGAGAAGAGATCTAGATAAACTGGCAAAATGGTCGGAAAAGTGGCAACTGGGGTTTAACGCAAAGAAGTGCAAGATCATGCACATAGGGAAGAGAAACCCTGAAGCCACATATAGGTTGGGAGGGGAGCTGCTGGCAATCACAAGGGGAGAAAGAGACTTGGGCATCATCATCACAGATGACCTTAAATCATCCAAGCAGACCACTAAAACAGTAGGTAAGGCTAGGGGGATGCTGGGGTGTATTAGTAGGGGTATCACGAGTTGTAAGAGGGAGGTAACAATCCCTCTTTACAAGACACCGGTTAGGCCTTATCTGGAGAACTGCGTGCAGTACTGGAGGCTGCACCTTCACAAGGACATTAACAAAATGGAGGTAGTCCAGAGAAGGGCAACCAAAATGGTGCAGGGACTGCATCAGAAAACATATGAGGACAGATAAATGGAGCTCAATATGTATACCCTAGAGCAAAGGAGGGAGAGAGAGGTGATATGATCAAAAAATTCAAACACCTTAAGGGCATTAACAAAGTGAACAAGTCTAACATGTTTCGATATAAGAAAAATAGCAGGACAAGAGGACACAGCATGACATTAGAGGGAGGCCAATTAAGGGGTAATGTGAGGAATTTCTTTTTCACAGAAAGAGTGGTGGATGCATGGAATGGCCTACCTCAGGAAGTGGTGGATATGAATACAGTGCAGGGCTTCAAACAGGCATGGGATAGGCATAGGGACCAATACAGATGAGTATGAATAGATAGGCCATTGACAGAGTAAAGGCCTATGGCACACTCATAAGGTAGAAAAAAATGGGCAGACTGGATGGGCCTTGCGGTCCTTATCTGCCATCAACTTCTATGTTTCTATGTTCTATGTTAAGCTTTTGCTGGTTCTGTCCACCAGACTGTACAGTACCTTCTTATGCTCCCAGTCCACAGCCCACAACTCCCAAAAGTCCTGCCACTGTCCAATTAGGTGGTACCTCCATGGCAAATTTGCATGCTGCTCACATGTCTGAACACACTGTAAGCTGCTCTCGCAGACAGCCAGGTGCCTCACAACTCCAAAGGAGCAAAAACAGTCACTCTGCCATTTTGTTCGAATCTCCGCCACAAAACAAGCTGGAGATTTCCACAGCCCTGGTAACTCCATGTCCAGCTCCCCTGATCTTCAGAATTTTGGGATTCCTAGACAAGCCCCCCACATTTGTAAGCCCCCCTTCCATGTCTAGGGGTACCTGATATTACAAGAGGAAAGGGGGTCACAGCAGCGGAAACCTGGTACAGTCCCAAAAGCAAAAACAGTTCAGTCCTTACCAGCAGATGGCTTCATTGTGACTGGGTCTTCGTGCAGACGACTAACAGGAATAAGGGTGCTAGGCTGTGGGACTGAAAAGGTAGCTAGCAGCATACAGTCCAAACAAGAGTTAGAACAAAAGTGATGTCAACACCAACTTGCAGAAACAAGGGGGATCCCGATTTAATTCAAACTTGCTGGCCAGGCATAAATATATTTACAAAGTTGATCTCCTAGCTACAGGAGCCCACAATGGAGTATTGCAATTTATTTTGGTGGTTATAGTGGTCATGAAGACCCCCACCAAAATTCAATTTATACCTGGGCAGGGTGGCCACACATGGGTAAGGCAGGAGCTTCCGAGAGGCTGAGAACTCTTTAAGTATGGCACCATTTCTCTTCCTCAGTTCCTCTACTTAATTGTCCATCTCGCACATTCGAGAGGGTAGCTTGCAGCAGGATTGTGGTACAATCTGCTGACTTTGTCTCAAGGCAGGATAACACTTCCAGATCTGAGAACTGTGCGCCTCAGAGCATGGCACTTGAAGAGCTACAGTTCTCTAGACTAAATCTCTCTCTCTCTCTTAGAAGGTTTTGGAAGTGCTTACAGGAGAATTGCACTGAATATTTTTATTTTATTTTATTTATGGCATTCGGATGTACACCTTTGCGCCAGAAGTGCTCATTTACAAAGGTTCCTCATCTACATTAAGTTATATTATAATTTCACATAAGCAGTATCAACAGTATTGGCACATCAGAGGCAGCACACGAATATGTCAGCTTTCCCAGTAGAAGACGTTTTTTAAATACTGGTTCAAATTATGTTATTGCTCTGGATATTCAGACTTTCCAGTTACAGTATTTATCTTAGTGGGTGTTTCTGATTTACACACAGCTGGTAAGAACCATTTTAGAACTGTATGATGTAGTTTATGTCCCTTTTCAAAACTTCTATGGTTGGGACAATGCAGTAATGTTCTACTACTGAACTCTGAGGTTGTTTGGGACATAAACTACATCATACAGTTCTAAAATGGTACTTATCACCAGATTGTAAAGCAGAAACACTCATTGAGGTTACGAAAAGGCCTGTATAGATGGAACAATAATAGCATTTTAAGAAGTACTTTAAAAACAACTTGTATTGGGAAGAATGACCTTCAGGTTCAGCACAGTTCTCCTTTAAAGGAAAACTCCACCCTCATATCTTCTAAATGTTATTTGTTTCCATGTCAATAGACAACTCTTCATGTAGCTGTTGAGGATGTATGCAAATGTTTTAGTCTGTTTTTACAGTTCATACTAGGCCCTGTGACTGCCCTGGGCATCTCCATTTCATGGTTGTTGAAATTACATTGTCCCTGAGAGCTGCATTGGCATATGAGAACATGATGTCAGGTCACCCATTTATTCCAAGCATCTTTATGCTGAAAGAACAAATACCCTGCAAAAACTCTCTGGAAACTCATAAACTGAGGAAAGTTTAAAGGGGAAAAAAATCTGCATTATAACTCAGACAGTTTGCAAAGCTCACTGAAGGTAAATGTGGTATTCCACACCTTTTTGCAACTTGTTTCTTTTAAGACTAATTAAGCAGGCAGGCATACTGGGGTGATTATGCATCATGTATTCATACGCTAATGCAGCTCTCGGGGACAATGAGACTTCAACAACCATGAAATGGAGACTACCAGGGCAGTCACAGGGCTTAGTATGAAGTGTAAAAACAGACTAAAACATTTTCATGCATCCTTAACAGCTACATGAAAAGAGTTGTCTATTGACATGGAAACAAATAACATTTAGCAGATATGAGGGTGGACTTTTCCTTTAAGGTTTCCAGGAAAGCAGCAACTAGGAGAACCTATGCCTCAAAGTGGAAAAAATCATCCTGGTGGTGCTCCTCTAGACAGCTCAGCCCACATTGGGTGAACCTTCCTTCAATCCTGGACTACCTGGTCCACCTCCAGTCCCTGGGTCTCAGGCCCTCAACCATGAAGGTGATTCTGGCAGCACTGTCAGCTTACACCTCAGCTGGCAAGGACAGGTCGCTGGCCTCACAGCCCATTTTCAAAAGGTTCCTTAAAGGCCTTGTTCACCTCTACCCTCCAATAAGGGACACTGTCCCCCCATGGAACCTGAACCTGTGTATCGCTCAGCTGATGGAGGCTCCTTTTGAGGCCTGAAGTATGTTACGTGGAAAACAGTTTTCCTGGAGGCACTTACATCTGCCAGAAGGGTAAGTGAGCTTCAAGCTCTCTGTACAAATCCTAAGTATATCATATTTCACAGTAACAAGGTAGTCTTGAGAACTAACAGAAAATTCCTCCCCAAAGTGGTGTCTGAAGTTCATCTGAAGTCAGTCACACTTCCAGTGTACTTTACAGCAATGTCCATCCCAGGGGAGCAAAAGCTTCACAGTCTGAATGTGAAGAGAGTTCTGGGGTACTACTTGGTCCACACAAAGGATATCGGGTCCACCAATACTCAGCTGTTTGTCACTCGAGGTGAACTACAGCAAGGTAAACCAGCATCCAAGAGAACCATTCTTCATTGGACAGTTTCTTTCATTCAATTCTGTTATGTCAAAGCTGGCAAGTCACCACCTGAAGGTCTCGGGGCACACTCTGCTAGGGACATGTCTGCCTCTGTGGCAGCTTCCCGGAGTGTGTCTCCCTACAGGAAATCTGTAAAACAGCTATCTGGAAAACAGTACATGCTTTCACAAAGCACTCATGTCTTGACATACAGATAAGAACAATTATAACAAGGGTCTGAGAAATGAAGCTTTCTGATTGGCTGTAAACATTCTAACAGCCTTATGTTAATCTTTTATTAACATACATGTAGCTTAGCCATATGCTGAACAAGGTTTAACACTGTTTGAAAAAACATTTTTATTATAATAGCAATAAGGCTACGCCTTGTGCCACATTACACCCCCTAGAGGGTGATTAACAGACCATTAACATAACCCCAGGTCATGCCTTATTGCTTAAATGCCAGCTTTGGAACTGCTGTCTTTCAGAACCTTTTCCTCAAAAAGATTCTGTACCCAGCCTCCCAAGGTACTGCTATTGAGTTTGCAGTTGTTAAGCATAAGTGAGTGATTCCTGGGGTTTGAAGAAAATGTTTCTCAATGTAGTAATGTTGTTTCTTCCAAGGGATCCCTCACTATGCTTAACAATCCCAGCCCTACCTCCCCTTCCAGAACCTGGAAAAGGTTCACACAGGAATCAGTTTTGTTTTGCTTGAACATTACTTGTTACAATTAATACTCAGTGATCTAATCTTCCAGGAATTTTTCATTACAGTTTTAAAACATTTATTCTGCCATGTTAAAAAGCTTCAGAAAACCTTTTAAATTGGTATATATTTTTGTTAGCCTTTTAGCTAGTTTAGTGGTCACTGCTCACCCTAGCTTTAGAAACAAATCTGCTGTTAAAATGCAGGAATTAGTGTGACCACGCAGCAACATTTTGAATTTAATTCCAAGATTCTCTAATTAACATAAAATTCTAGACTCTGGGGCAGCTCATTCCAGATGAATAATTGCAGTTGTTAAGCACAGAGAGGGATCCCTTGGAAAAAACAACATTACTACAGTGAGTATTTTTTTATTTTTGCCCAATTTTGTTGCACTCCTGCTTTAAAAGCAAAATGATTAATTCCAGAGCACTCTTTTTTCTAATTCAGAAAGTCATTTTTTATCCAGACAGCTCTATTTACCCTTCCCAAAATACAGGTATATCTGTTTTGCGCCCCCCCCCCATGTACTGTAAGTGCTCTGATATCATGGCTAAGAAGACAGCAGATCTATCAAGCTAGTTTCTTTCTTTGTCTACCGTTTGGGGGTGGGGGGAGTCACAAGACTGACACATTCGGCAGCAACCCCTCCCCCCTGGCAAGACTGAGATTATCATCTTTGAAGTGTTCTTAGCCCCAGCTGGCCTGAGGTGCAAGATCCTGAAGGTCATTCCCACTGGTTCCATTTTTAAGTTTTGTCTAGCGTGCAAGAGCAAACAAACTTGTTGATATGAGAGTTGCTAAACAGGGGTGTGAGGGGTGCCAGCCCAAATTACCAGCAGTGCTGTAGGGGCTGGTTTGTGGCTGGCAAATAAGCAGGCAGTGTCCTGATGACACTGGTCTGCTGAAGGGGCTGGTCTCGGCAAACATTTCAAAGGACGGAGTCGATGCAGCACACAGCTCCGTCCTTTGAAATGCAAGCCCTTCAGCTGCAGCTCAGTGTGTCTTTCCTGGTTAAACAATTTCCCCATTTCCTGCAGCTCAGTGTGTCTTTCCTGGTTAAACAATTTCCCCATTCCCTGCAGTTCAGTGTGTCTTTCCTGGTTAAATAATTTCCCCGTTCCCTGCAGTACCTTAGTGTGTCTTTCCTGGTTAAACAATTTCCCTGTTCCTTGCAGCCCCTTAGTGTGTCTTTCCTGGTTAAACAATTTCCCCTTTCCGACACCAGGATATCCACTTCCGGTGTTGGATGCGGACCCCAACCAGTCTGTACCACTTGCCAATATCGGGGTGCCTAGTCCCCATATCAGCATCCCCCCTTACTGTTTCTTTCCTGGTTAAACAATTTCCCCTTTCCGAAATTGGGATGCCCACTCCCGATGTCGGATGCACCCCACACCCGTCTATATTGTTAGCTGACAATGGGGTGCCCAATCCCTGTGTCGGCAATGACATGCCCCACCTCCCCACACACACACACACTATCGTGGCACACTGGGAGCCCACCCAGTGTGTCTAAATGTTTTAAAAAAAAATCCCTGTGAAATAGAAAACTGTCCACCCAAAGTCTTTTTTTTTATTTTACCTGTAAAAAGAAAACCTTCCAGCATCGCCTCCCAGTCCCTCCCCACCCCAATCCTCCCTCTGCGACTCCAGCTCCCCACCCCACCCCACCCATACTTACCTCCGGAAGTCAGAAGCCGTGATCTTCACTGGTCCGGGATACGTCTGCAGTCTTCAAAGCTGAACTAGGAGCTGAGGAATTGGGTAAGCCCGTATAATGGGACTGAATGGGGGGTTTCAACATAGGTTGATATCTCATCCATTTTTAGTGATTTTGGCCCAAAATTTTCAAGATGGGGTTCTTGGGACCCCACCTCGTGAACATGTTGGTGACATTTCATTTCTCTGTCCCGAAAGGTGATTTCGCTGTCACTGCGTGGAATCACCTTTCAGGACCGATTACCGAAAAAACAGTGCCACTGTTCATGAGGTGGCATCCCAAAAAGCTCATGTTGCAAATCTGGTGAAAAATTAAAAAAAAACCTGCGTTACCAGTGTGCGTTGCGCAGTTTCTACGCACACTCGTAACTTCATGACTTTTTTATATTTTCACTCCAGATTTTCAACATTGCCATTTTTTTACATCTCCTTATAAAGAGTACAGCTGTCATTTTTCACAACCTGCCTAAAATGTGTTTTCGCACTTGTGGCCCAGAATGGCGCAGTTGGTGTGCAAAATCAACTTTCAGGATGGATTAATAAAATCACAGTGCTACTGGCCATGACAGGAGGTCCCAGAAAGGTCATGTTTAAAATTTGGTGAACAAATTCCACAAAATGCCTGCGTTATGAGCATGCATTGCGCAGTTTCTACGCACGTTCGCATCTTTGCCAATTTTTAATATTTTCACTCCAGATGTTCAACATTGCCATTTTTTCATACTTCCTTATGAACAGTACAACTGTAATTTTTTTTGCATCCTGCCTGAAATGTGTTTTTGCACCTGTGGTGCAAAATGGCGCAGTCGCTCTGCGAAATCACCTTTTGGCACTAGTGAACAAAATGACAGTGGCACTCTTCATGAGGTGGGGTACCAAAAAGGCCATGTTGAAAATATGATGACACAACTCAAAAAATTGGGCAAGTTACACCCGGTTGTTTACATTTTTCTATGCACGCGTGTAACTTTGGTCATTTTCAAGATTTTCACTCCAAATTTTCAATACAGCCTTTTTATCACACCACCTCATGAACAGTACAGCTGTCATACAACTTTATATTGCTCATTATCAATAAAACTCTTCCTGCACTACTACATTCTCACACACTTCCTTAGCTCTACACACGATGAACATTCGGCATTGACAAATGCTTGTTATAGACTTGCACAAATCATTTGACACAGTAGACCATGATTGTTGCTGCACAAGCTACAGTTTTTTTTCATTCTTACTGCAGTAGCTTTATAGTTGTTTGAGTAGCAGAAAACAACATGCCATTATCAGAGGCACCCAGTCAAAACTGGCTGAAGTAAAACAAGGGGTGCCACAGGGCTCGTTCTTGGGCCAGCTGCAATTTTTATACATATACTGTAAATTTGAAAACATTCATCTTTATGCAGATGATTCTATTCTTTATGCTGCAACTAAAGATTTCAACACTGTCCAGTCCCATCCGCTCACAGTCTTAAGAAGTGTCCATTCTTATCCTACTCAAAATAGTTATCGGAGTCCTTGCACATTTAAAAAAAGTTACAGATCCCTTATTTCTTGTCATGCATACTGTTCCTTACATAAGTGTCCTTTTTTATTAAGGCAAGGCAAGGCAAAATTTATTTAAAAGACGCCCAATCCCGGAGGCTCTGGGCACCGTACAAAATTTCAAATAGCATTTCAGCACACAGAACATAAAACATATACACAAAGTAAAATATAATAAATCACAAACTCAAAAATATATCCTACTCTAAACATCGAATGCTTGTGAGAATAGGAGAGTCTTCAGGCGGGCCTTAAAAATATCTACAGTGGGGGCCTCTCTGACCAGAGCTGGTAAAGAGTTCCATAGAACGGGAGCCGCAACACTGAAGGTTCTGTCACCAGCTGATTTAAGCATCGCTCTAGGAATGGTCAGGAAGCCACCACTGGAAGATCGGAGAGGGTGGGTAGAGGGATCAGGTATCAGGAACACTGACAGGTAACCAGGGCCCTGCCCATGTAGGGCCTTATAGGTGAGAAGACCCACCTTGAAGAGGATTCTCCACCTGACTGGCAGCCAGTGCAATTCACGCAATACGGCAAAATTTTTGCTGCCCAGTCAATAACCAGGCAGCAGCGTTTTGCACCAGCTGCAGTCTGTGGAGAGATCCCACTGTGACCCCGAGATAGAGCGCATTACAGTAGTCCAGCCTAGATGTGACTAAGGCATGTATCAAGGTAGGGAGGTCCAGAGGCAGAACAAGGGGCTTAATCCTGGTGATGTTTCTGAGATGGAAAAAACAGGTACGAACCATGGAAGATATCTGAGCCTCCGTGGTTAAATTCCTGTCCAGAATCACTCCAAGATTTTGCACCCAAGAGGAGGCCTTCAATGACACAGCTCCAAGAACAAGTCCAGTTACTGAGTCAGAGGCCATCCTATCACGAACTCTGTTCGACTCCACTACCAATACCTCCGTCTTGTCAGGGTTCAGTCACAACCAGCTGGAGGCCATCCAGTCGTTAATCTCGGTCAGACAGATATTTAGCACATCCACAGCATTGGATGTTCCTGGGGCAAAGGACAAATATAGCTGAGTATCATCAGCATAACAATGAAAACTCAGACCATACTTCCTAATGATCCCCACAGGGGCAGCATGTACACTGTGAACAACATCAGGGCCAGTACCGAACCCTGAGGGACTCCACAAGGAAGGAGACAGAGTGTAGATGAGAATTCCATCATAACCCTTGCCTCCTGTTGGTAAGATAGGACTCAAACCAGTTGATGACAGTACCGATGAGTCCACACAGCCCCTGAGGTGGACAAGCAACACACAATGGTCCACAGTGTCAATGCTGAAGAGAGACTGGGAGAACAAGAATTGTCCTGTCCCCGATCTCTAGCCCTGAGGAGATCATTCTGCACCTGAACAAGCGCAGTTTCCATGCTATGTCTAGTCTGAAAAGCCGACTGGAAGGGATCATACAACTCGTGAGTCACAAGGTGCTCTTCCAACTGAAGCGCTACCACCTTCTCCACCACCTTCCCCAAGAATGAAAGGTTGGAGATAGGACGGTAATTTGCCTTGATCTCCGGGTCCAAAGATGATTTCTTTAAAAGGAGTCTCACCAGAGCCTCCTTCAAGGCATCCAGAATGACCCCCTCAAGTAAGGAACACCGTACAATCAAGGCAAACACCGGGCCAACAGAGTCAACACATCTCATTAAGAAACACGTTAGCACTGGGTCCAGCTCACAGAAGGTATGCTTCAGATTGACTGCCACCTCAATAACCTCACTAACCTCCACTGGCCTAAACTCTCCCCAGCTAGGCGGAGTGCACTCAGAACACATCTGGTGACCACTGTCAGCTATAGTATTGCTGGCTGGAGAAGCGTCCCACCGGATCAAGGACACTCTGTCCGAGAAAAACCGAGCAAACGCCTTACAATCTTTATTGGAAAAAACCCTCCCGGGCTGCAAACAGACAGGATGAAGAAGTCTACTCACAGTTCGGAAGAGTAAAGCTGGTCGTTTTTTCCCGGCAGCAATCTCCCTGGACAGGAACACTGCCTTCTTACAGTTGATTGCCTCCTGATATGCACGATAGTGCATACGCAGGACCAGTTTGTCCGCCTCCAGGCGGGATCTCCTCCAGCAGCGCTCTAATCTCCGACCCGTCTTCTTCTTCTCCCTGAGGTCTCCATCAAACCATTGGGACCTCAGGTATGAAGTTCTGGGTCATACACGGACAGGTGCGAGGGAGTTGATGGTGTCAGATAACACCCTATTATAGGTGTTAACCCCGGCATCAACACCTCCGACGCATGCAGCACCCACACTAGACAATTTAACTGCTGCCAAAAAACCCTCGAGGGTAAGACCCCGTAAAGGGCGACAGATAATCATCTCAGCAGGGGAAGGGCTTATGGCGGGAGCCCCAAGCGTGAACTTCACCGTGCAATGATCGGACCAAAGTACCCGATCAATCCTGAGATCAGTTTAATACCTACCTAGGAATGCGGTTGGGTCCTACTTTTAAATAGGGTGTCCATGTGAATAACCTAGTGGAAAATGAGACATAAGATGGATTTTTTTAAAATAAATTTTATTTTTCTAGGGAAGTGAGAATACAAATGCTTAATTCCTGTATATTTACATTATTTGATTATAGAAACTCTATGGACTGGCAGAAAAATAATCTTGGGAAAACTTGATTTATCATCAGCTGGGGTGCTTTGCATTGTGTACCCACAAGAACACCCACCAGTGTGACTTTTATAGGCAGCTAGGGTGGCTGTTCCTGCTGGAACAGAGACAGCTACATCTATTTAAGATGAACCATAAATGTGTGAGAGGCCTTGCCCCCACTTATTTATCTAAGATATTGAATGTGAGGACCCTTCACCCTGGACTCAGTGTTGGGAATTCTTGTACCCTAAGTGAAAGGTAGTTATGGGAGGCAAGTTTTTTTTTGTATCTGAGACCCCATCTATGGAATTCCCTTCTCCTTAGTAGGTTGCAAATAATCTGGACTCTGCTTACTTTCTTTTGTGCAACAGCACAATGGGTTGTGGCACTCCATACTACAGCCAAGGTTGCTGTAATTCTACTTTATTCTCATCCTTGTGAATTGACTTTTAGCATGTTATATATTGCATATTTTACTTTACAACTTAAATCATCATTCCAACCACAAGTTATTAATGTGTTTATAGCTATGAAATCTAAGTAACTTGTGATACCAAAATATAGGCTGCCTACATTTTTCTCAATGGCCTTTCCTGTTGTATATTACTGCTAGTATCATCAAACCCTGTTCCATTTGGAAGTACAAGGCATTAACCATGAGGCTGTTGAGACTAGTTGCAAGTTTTCTGTTTTGTGTTGTTAAATGATTTTATTGGCTCACAACACAAATTATAACAATGCTGTATACAAATCAATCAAGAAGAAATATGTTCACTCTAACACAGCACACAACCATGTATGTGTAGGTAAGCACCCTACAGCATTAGTCACAGCTGTTGATCCTGGCCACTATGTCTCCAGAGTAACCCAGAGGAATGTGACTGCTCTGAAGGAGGCTTCATCTTGGTTCAATGAGAGTGGTGGGAAAAAGAAGTAGAAACTTCATGCTCAATAAGTCCCTCATTCCAGTGGACTGTAGGTAGAGGCCTTGGGTCTTCCCACCCTTCCAGTAATCTTACAAAACCCAGAGGATAGGTAAGCAAAACATACCCAGCATTTGCAGAGCTATATTACTTATATATTTGTGCAAAGTCAGGGTAGCAAGGGCAATAACACATTTCCATTTCAAGGGGATCTCAGTTATTCCAGTTTTCATAAGAAGCAAATGCTTGGCTTTTATACTTACTCACAGCTCAGATCCAAGATGCATCAGTTGGGTTGGAGACCCAGGCCCCAATTTTACAAGCAGAATGTGTCAGACGCTGATTGCATCCTTTTGCGTGACTGCATCTGTCACAGTAGCGTCATATGCAAGTTGTGGTATTCTAGAAACATCTCGACTTGCATCATGGATTGTGGATTGCCACATAAATACAACCTGCAACACAGGCCTTGGCGAACTTGCCGGAGTTGACGCATCTCAGGGCCGCAAACACAGACAATGGTGCAGAAGGCAGCTGCAATGACCCAAGGACAATTACACAAGACTCCGAGAAAAAAAACTTCAATACAGAGGAGACAGATGTGCTGATTGATGAGGTGGATGCCCAGGTGGATCTGCTATTCAGAAGAGGTGGTGACAAGGCCCACAGGGAGAGACAGAGGCATGCCTGGGAGAAGGTTGCCAGCCAGGTGAACGCTGTGGACAATGTCAGAAGGTCTGTGAGGAAGCTGCAAAACAAATATATCAAATGGCACTGTAAGAAAAAGCTGGCACAGAACAGATGGAGCAGCCTGACCACTGGAGGAGGACGAAAGGAGGTACAGTCCCTAAGTAGCCAGGAGGAGCGAGTTGCCAGCCAACTCAGTGACAGAAGTGTGGAGGGGGACAGCAACTTAGATATATTCTGACTGCGAAACACAACAGGTAAGCATGGCAAGATGAAGCTGTAGTTTTGTGCCACATGCTGGGACATAGTGTGATGAGGAGCTGGGCAAAGGAGAGGGGAGAACCTCCCCCCCGGGTGGAGGTACATGCAGAGGAGCAGATGCATATCCTGATGGTCCAGTGCCCCCCCAACCAGACATCATCTGCCCCAGTGATAGCCTTTTAGAACACAGCCGCCTGAGAAGACCTGTGCAGCACCCGATGTCCCACAATGGTGTTTGCAAGGTGTGTTCATGTCAGAGTCAGAGGCAGGGGGGCCCTACAGGACCTGCCTGAAGGGTGTTGGAGATGCAGAAGTTGCAGTTAGGCAGAGAGGCAGTTTGGACACTGTACAACGTGAAAGATACAGCTGGTACACTAACCATGGTCATAGTGCCCTAAAGTGGTGCAGCAGCATGCAACACTGACTTGCCATAGCTTTGCCTTGAAGGACACCACGGAGGCCATGGCCTCACCATCCCCAGCAGCACTTGCTGTGTGCTGTGTACCCACAAATGTGCCGCACACGTGACTTAGGCTGCACAGTGATATGTGTGTGGTTCTGGTATATTACAGGACATGTGTGATGTGGCAATGGCAACGTTGCCTGGTACGGAGTACGTGAGGGCCACACAGCAGTGTAGCCCAGGGGTGGCTGCTGCAGATGTGGCAGTGCAGGCTGTGCTGTGGTCCAGACCTGGGTTGGTTGTAGGAGGTGTCATGAGGCCCTAGCATTCCCCATTGCTGGAGTACCACTGCACCGTAGAGTGGAAACACCTGTTTGGCCCGGACTGGGGAGGCATGCATGTATACAGTGGTACTCTGCTGGGGACACAGTGGCTGAGGGAGCAACACAGACAGTAGTGATGGTGTAAAGTACGTGTACAAGGTAGCTGGGGAAGGGAACACAGTGTGACGTACTGTACAAGGACATCAAGCAGTAAAGCAGCGCATGAAAACCATATCGATATACAGTGATGCAGGTAGGGCCAGGTGGTGTTAGGGAAAGAGCATGGGGGGACTGCCGGGTGCCCAGCACAGAGGCAGAGCAACCTCATGCAGGCATGGGTAGCAGCACCCTGGCCTGTGGGGTGCCAATCGGGCAGTTGTGATGTCCCACAGTGGTCTGGAAATGTACAGTGTTGTGTCAATGTCCACTGCATGCACCCACTGAAGGTGTTAGCCCCAGGGGGGAGGGGTAAGGTATGCTGTCATCAGAGGTTGTGGATGGTTCTGTTCACGGGGCGTGAGAAGCCAGAGGGAGTGTGCCTGTCCTGCTGGTGGGGATAACTCAACCACAACTGCAGGTGACAGATAAGGCAGGGGATATAGATAGGGTGGACCACAGGGGCGGGGGCAGGAAGCACAGAGGGGTTAGAGAACACATGCACCCTTGGTTTATGGGCTTGTACGTGTTGACCAGCTGCAGGTCACCACATGACAGCATGTGGGCATGCATGGCAGTTGTCAGGGGGTGGCCAGCGCAACCATGCCTCAAGTGTGGCAAAGGGTGGGTATTCAGGGGCTGCCACACCCTCTGGACCATTGGGTTCCACAGCAAGGTGTGAATACGGTGTAGCTGTGGTTTGCATGCTATACCCTGTTTCACCTGGGTAAGTCATGGCCCCATGTCGGCCTGTATTGCACATGGGTCCTGTAGATCCCCACAGCACTGGGGACCACAGCATGATAGCGTGTCACCTGTATGGCTGTCGTTGATGGAGTGATGCAGCAAGACAGCTCAGGAATGCCAGAGGTATGCTGTGGATGCTCTGGTTCAGAGCACTGTGTGCCCCCCCGAGGTGCGTGTCCTGCAGCAAATGGCCATGGGACAGGAGGTGTTGACTCTGTCTTCATGGGCCATGGGTCAGACAGTATACCATATTGTACAGAACCCAGTCTGTGGGGTGACATGAACTGGAGGGGGTGGGACTGCTGGAGTGGATGGCTGATGGGGCACAGTATACCAACTGGCAGCACAGCATAAGTATAGCAGCTGTCGAGTGTATGTGCAAATGTGATGGGCTAACATCTATTTTCCAGGTACCAGCAAGAGCCAGCAGCCAGGCATGTCAGGGCAACTGAGGAGTCCAGGGGATTCACATGACAACAGTGATACTGGTGCTGAGGAGGACACCAGCACTGACCTCGGTGGACAGACATTATCTGCAGCAAACATCCAGGATAATGACAATACTGAGGAAGAGAATGTCACAGTGGCATAGAAACATAGAATCTGATGGCAGATAAGGACCGCTTGGCCAACCTAGTCTGCCCATTTCCCTACCTAATGGATAAACTGCAGATCCTAGTTAACCAACAGCCTAGTTCCTCCTACCCCCCACTAGAATTGCCTTATGTCTGTCCCATGCATTCTTGAATTCCCCCACTGTTTTTCACTCTATGACCGCCTCAGGAAGGCTGTTCCATGCATCTACAACCCTCTGTGAAGAAATACTTCTCACATTACCTCTGAGCCGCCTACCCATCTTGAAATTGTGCCCCCTTCTTCTTGCACATCTATTTTTCTGAAAGATGCTACCCTCTTGGACTTTGTTGATTCCACTGAGGTATTTGAAAGTTTCTATCATGTCTCCCCTCTCCCTCCTTTCCTCGAGGCTATACATCTTATGCTCTTTTAGTCTTTCTTCGCATGTCTTCTGGTGCAGACCCTACACCATTTTGGTTGCCCTCCTCTGGCATCATCTGCAGTGGACCACAGAGACATGTCACCTGGAGGTGAAGACCCAGAGCATGAGAACTGTGTATGCAATACTGCAGAGAGTGTGCAGGACAATGTGGCACAGGAACTGTCACCAGCATCATCCATGCGAGGGCAGTGTGGTATGTAAGGGGAGCTTAAAATGCAGAGGACACCAGCTTGGGGCTGGGTGATGTGCCCCACCTATGTCATAAAATGTTGGAATCAGAGGTTGAGGTGGGCCGTGAGTTACGGGCCAGGAGGCTCTGGAGTCTGTGTCACAGCAGCAGAGGTCAATATTGGAATGTCTGGTGCTCTGCTGCAATGTACAACAGGGCCGCAGCACACTGTGGGGCAGGTGGCTATGGGGAGTAGCAGAGGTCACGGAGGGTGGTGCACCACTGAATGGTCCATTGGCAGCCCCATGGAGACTGCGCATGGGGCAGGCACAGTGGTCCATACACACAGGGCAGCAGAGGACATGGATCAAGGTGCAGGTAGTGTCGGGTCTGCCATAAACAGGGCCGTACCATGGGTGGCACACAGACCAGCAGAGCAGTGCACACACAGTACAGATGTTGTAGGATGCTGTGCAGGCACACATTGCATGCGCCCGAATGTCTGTGAGTGATGCACAATCCCAGGGAGTTGGTCTATGCACAACTGGCCTGTGGCAGTCCACAGGAGTATGGAGGCATGCCAGTGAGCCTATGAGCCATGCCTTGCAGGAGCTGCAGCTCCCAAGGGGCAGAGCCAGCATGGCCAGCAAAGGTGCGGACACAGCACACCATACTCCACATAATGGTTACATGGCTGCTGTGGAACACCATGGCATGTCCCACAGTGCACCTTGTACAGCAATGGTGACATCAGTCCCTGGGGCCATGTCCATAGCAAGCAGGGCAACAAGTGGCCTGGGACTGTGGCATGTAAGGCAGGATCCGCAGGGAACCAACCCTGGCAACACACAGGTTGTCGGCACAGGTGGTCTCCCAGAGGGTGCATCATCCACAGAGCCCCATGACTGGATGGTGCAGTGCTATCTAACACCCCCGGACCATCAGGAAGCGATGTGCAGTACTGCAGATTGGACTGCAGTGGCCACTGGGCCCACACCACTGCAGCACGCATGGGGGAGCCACACAATGCAATCCTCAGGCACCCATGTGGCAGCGTACAGGGCATCTGGAAGTGGCAGGGCTGGACTGGATCCCCACAACCAACCTGTGACACAGAATGACACAGCAGTCATGAGCATGACAGCTGGGGAAAAGAAAGATGGTGATGGTGACATCCCACGATGTGGGCGGGTCAGGGCAGCGCCAAGGGGGAAGGCCATCATGCGGGCCCAGTGACCAGTGGCAAAAGAGAAGAGACAACAAGCAATACAGCTGAGATGCTCTGTAGGTCCCAAAGGTATGCAGCAAGCCAGTCGTTAGTGGGCCAGAGTCATCTGGATGGCCATAAGGCAGGCAGCATGCTGGGGAAGGGGAAAAGGAGTGCCACATAATGCCTGGCAGGCAGACAGTGGTACGCCATGATGGCCATGTGTCAGCAGCTGATGCCTCGGCAAGTTGAGCTGGTGCACAGTGGACAGCATGGACATGATGTTGTCATGCAAGGGGTGTGGGTGGCAAGAGGGTTGGGGGGGCAGCAAGTATGTTGACAGCTGCTGGGCGGTGGTATGAGTCATGCACATGTGCATGTGGGGTTACACATGGGGTTCACAGAGGGTATGTGTGGCGGTGTTAGGGTGCACATGGGTGGGTAGGGTGTCTGATGATGCAGGAAGAAGAACATATTGTGGCACATGCTGTAAAGCCAATAAACCAGTGTTATACACAACACAGAAACATAGACTTTGATGGCAGATAAGGACCACTTGGCCCACCTAGTCTGCCCATTTCCCTAGCTACTGGATAAGCTGCAGATCCTAGTAAATCAACAGCCTATTTCTTCCAACCCCCACAAAAATTGCCTTATGTCTGTCCTGTGAATTCTTGAATTCTCCCACCGTTTTATACCCCACAACCTCCTCAGGAAGGCTGTTCCATGCGTCCACCACCCTCTCTGTGAAAAAATACTTCCTCATATGGCCCCTGAGCTGTCCCCCTCTATCTTCAAATTGTGTCCCCTTGTTCTTGCACATATCTTTTTCTGAAAGATGCTACCCTCTTGGACTCTTGGACTTTGTTGATTTCCTTGGGGTACTTAAAAGTTTCAATCATGTCCCCCCTCTCCCTCCTTTCCTCAAGGGTATACATATTATGCTCCTTTAGTCTCTCCTCATATGGCTTCTCTTGCAGACCCTGCATCATTTTAGTTGCCCTCCTCTGGACTGCCTCCATCCTATCCATGTCCTTGCGGAAATGGGGTCTCCAGAACTGGATGCAGTACTCCAGATGGGGTCTGACCAACTGTCTGTACAGAGGGATAACAACTTCCTGTTTTCTGCTGGTGACGCCTCTCCCTATACATCCCCGTATCGCCCCAGCCCTCCCTACTGCCTTCTCACATTGCTTGCTAACCTTAAGGTCATCTAATATGATTACCCCCAGGTCCCTTTCCATTTTTGCTGTTGTTAGTACCTTCCCCCCATTGTGTACTCTGCCCCTGGATTTTTGTTTCTCAGGTGCATTATTTTGCACTTCTTTGCACTGAATCCAAGCTGCCATACTTCTGACCATTCCTCCAACCTTGCCAAGTCCCTTCTCATCCTTTCCACACACACCCCTTGTGTATCAATCCCGTTGCAGATCTTTGTGTCATCTGCAAAGAGGCATACTTTTCCTTCCAGTCCCTCTACAATGTCACCTATAAAGACATTAAAAAGAACTGGACCCAGTACTGAACCCAGCGGTACCCCACTAGTAACCCCCTTTCTTCAAAGTGGACTCCATTTACTATTACCTTCTGTGTCCTGTTGTCCAGCCAATGTTTTACCCAGGCTACCACCCTGGGACCCACTCCCAGGCTGGCTCATTTGTTGATTAATCTTTTGTGTGGGACTGTGTCAAATGCCTTGCTAAAGTCTAGGCAGGCCATGTCCACAGCCCCTCCCTGGAATACTACTTTGATCACCCAGTCAAAGAAATCGATTAGATTTGTCTGACATGACCTTCCCGCTGTGAATCCATGCTGCCTTGGGTCCTGTGCCCCACTGGCCTCTAGGTACTCAACAATTCTTTCCTTCAGAAGTGATTCCATCATTTTCCATACCACAGAGGTCCAACTGACAGGTCTGTAGTTTCCTGCCTCTGTCTTACTCCCACCTTCGTGAAGGGGAATCACATCCGCCCTCCTCCAATCCTCGGGTACCACACCATCCTCCCATGATTTGTTAAAAAGGGTAATCAGTGGTGTCACTAGTTCTCTCCTTAACTCGTTTAGAATTCTGGGGTGAATCCCATCAGGCCCCATTGCTTTGTCCACCTTCAGTTTTAGGAGTTCCTTCAGAACCCTTTCTTCTGTGAAAGGACTGGGATCGACCCCCCCCCCATCCAGAGTGCTTCTGTTAATTGGATTAGGTACCTCCCCCTCCTCCTCTTTTGTGAATATTGAGCAGAAGTATACGTTCAGTATCCCTGCTTTTTCACTGTCCTCTCTGCCCACCCACTGTCCATTCTGTTCAGCCTCACTATCCCCTCCCTTTGTCTTTCTACTCTCCTAATGTACCTATAAAGATTTTATCCTCTTCTTAACCGAGTTGGCTATCTTTCTTCAGTTTGGGCCTTTGCTATTCTGACTGCCTTCCCTGCTTCCTTCTGCCTTAACTGGTACAGTTTTCTGTCCTGCTCCTTCTGTGTTTCCTTATAATTCCTAAATGCTATCTTTTTCTCCCTAATCTTCCCCGTCACCTCTTTTGAGAACCATAGTGGCTTTTTCCTTCATTTTGATTTGTTTATTTGCTTCACACAAAGGCTTGTTGCCTCTTTGATGGCAGTTTTGATGTTTCCCCATTATTGCTCCACCCCATCCTACTTGCCTGTTTGCTAGTGCTTTTCTAATGCAATCTCCCATTTTGACAAAGTCAGCCCTCATGAAGTCCAGTACCCTCACTTTTGTATGGCTTGACTCTGCAGCTGAGTTTATCGTGAATCACAGTTTGGTGGTCACTTGTTCCCTGATGTCTACCCACTTCTAGATCCGAGATCCTCTCACTGTCCCCATTCGAGAGTATGAGGTCTAAGATTGCTCCCTCCCGAGTGGGTTCCAACACTAGCTGTCTGACGCATGCCCCCTGTAGGGCATTGAGAATGGCCCTGCTCTTGGATGTGGCTGTAGCAAAGGTGCTCCAGTTAACATCTGGCATATTCAGGTCCCCCAGCAACAATATCTCCCCTTTCTCTGCCATCCTAAGGATGCCTTCTATCATATCCTTGTCCATTAGCTCCCCCTGAGATAGGGGTCTGTATACAATCCCTGTGCGGATTGTGGTACCATTTCCCATGTGCCATGCCACCTGGGGCAACATGTGCTGTGCTACGGGGGGTCTCTGGGCCGTTACCGTAACTGATGCCCCATCGCTGCAGGGAATCCTTGCAGCTGGCACCTGGATGGCATGCACTTGTTGTCCCCCCCAAAGGTGCACTGCCCCAGTGTGCCCCATGTGCACAGATGGTGAGAACTCGGGTGTTGCACCACTGCTACCAGGCAGACTAGTGCCATATGTGCATACCTCTTCACCATGGCATGACCTGCAGTGTGGTATATCACCATTCACCCTCACTGCCACAGGGCACGGCACGGGCCAGAGTTCCCTGTGGGAGGGCCCCCAGAACAGCTGCCCTACCAGTCCCAGTAGCCGGTGTTGACTATGACATCCAGTGTCACAGGACATGGACTTGTGGCCTTCTGGTGTGTAGTGCTCAGAGGGTGTCATGGCATGCTCTCAGCATCACCTCTCATGACACCTAGGTAACCTGCCACACACATAGGCCATACACACCTGCAAAACTTGCAACACCTCTGTGGGACATGCCATGTGTGGGTGCCGTACCCTGCATCAACAACACGTCCACAATACTGCAGTCCATAAGGTCATGTCATGCCGGGAATGACAACAGTGCCAAGGATCACACACAGGACATTCAGACTTGACACCCTGTTGTGCATGGCATGTAAGTTCCTGGTTCGGGACCATGCCAGGAGGTATGCCCTGCAGCATCCACATCAGCGACAGACACCTGCACACGACTCTGCAACCCATGGCCATGCCATGAGTGGTGCAGGCCAGAACTGCTGAGGTGGGCACCATGGCAATCCCAGGTTGCCTGGGGAAGCAGCCACCCACTGCACAGGTGTGATCACACAACATCTCACCAGGTTTGGATGTGAAGGAAGACGCACGGGGCATGGTGGCAGTTGGGCCTTGATGTGCATGTGCATCGCAGGAGCATGTGGTGGTGCATCTAATGCCCTGGGCCTGTGTGTGTCGCACACAGCCCTGCAATGCTGCAGGCCCCACACATGCTGTACAGGGTGACTCATCTCTGTGTGCAAGGACCTGTCAGTCATGGGGCACCCTGGCTGCCTGCATCCCCACACAGTACTGCACTAAGACCATCATGGAACACAGCTCCCAATACCCGACATGTCTCACAGCTGCACTTGTGCTGCCTAAATACTGAGAGGGGGCACATACAACCCATGGGTCTGATGATGCCCCCTCCCATGATATGATGCCATGGTAGCACTGAGCAGACTCCCCAGCTCCCTAGAGAGCATTCCCAAGGCACCAAACATCCCAGCCTAGCTGTGTTGTCCCATGTGATGTGCTCCACACTCACGAGTCAGACACGGGGCATGTATCCATGAATCATCTGCATATGGCATGTCCATGTGCCCTCTGACAACACAACAACCCAATATGCAGCAGGGGCATGTACACCACCACAGCAGGTTTGGCTGGTGTGTGTCTGCCTGCCACAGTGCTCATGCCACACTATCTGCTGGGGAGATGTGGGACATGTGTCTGACGCTGGCCCATGCAGCTCCTGTCAGGGTCTCCCAAGGACAGACTGCCCTGTGCATGCAGGGCCACCACACAGGTTCACCTGTACAGCTGCTGATACTCCGGCCACACTACCCTGCACTCTCGTGCCAGGTAACCTGGGCCACCACACACTATGCAGACATGTCCACTGCACACACGTGTTCATGGCAGTTGTTAAAGACCAAAACAGCGTCACCCTGCTTGGGCACAAAGGACATGTACAGCTGAGTGACATCCGCATAGCAGTGAAAACTCAGCCCGTACCATCTTATAATGTCTCCCAATGGCAGCATATATACCGCGAACAACATGGGTGAGAGTACAGAGCCCTGCGGCACCCCGCAGGACAGAGGGAAAGGGGCAGAGGAAAAAAATCACAAACTCCACTCTCCGAGTCCTGCCTGTGAGGAAATAATGAAACCATCTGAGGACTGTCCCAGACAGACCACAGATCAGCCACAGGCACTACAGTAACACACCATGGTCCACGGCATCACATGCTGCAGACAGATCAAGGAGGACCAAGACTGAATGGCTCTTCCAATCTCGCGTTATCAGGAGATCATTAAGTATCCAAACCAGTGCTGTCTTGGTACTACAGTAGCAGCCACAGACACTGCCAGCTATTTCCCGAAATTTCTGTGACATTTCCAAAAATATCTCATGCTTTCTCCATTTCCACAGTAGGGGCAGCAGAGAGAAACTCTAGAAATTTTGTGAAATATCTGGAAATAGCTGGCAATGTCTGTGGCTTCTACTGTATGCCTCCTCCTGAAACTGAATTAGAGAGGATCATAGACATCGTGGGTGGTAAGGTGATCCTCTAGTTGCAACGTGACTGCCTTCTCAATAACCTTGCCCATGAAAGGCAGGTTAGAAACAGGCCTGTAGTTAGCGAGACAATCAGGGTCGAGAGAAGATTTCTTCAAAAGGGGACATACCACTGCCTTCTTCAGGGTGTCTGGAAACACCCCTGTCTCCAACAAGCAACCAATTATCTCAAGCTAGGACCAATCCAAATACCTCCACGTACCCCACCAGAAGGCATGTTGGACCTTGGTCCAGACTACAGTAAGTCAGTCACAAACCCTGGACAATCTTCATGATGTCCGTGATTGCCACCCAGTCAAAGTTGGACCAGACAAACTGGGCGCCTATAATCTCCCACCAAGCACTACAGCGAGCTGTACAGATCTCCAATCTGATGGTGTCGACCTTATCCATGAAAAATCAAGCGAACTCATCACACTTATTCTGTGAAAAGGCTCCCCGATTCTGGAGACAGGCTGGATTGCACAGCCTGTCCACATTACAGAAGAGCTGAGCTGGTCAATTTCACGCAGCGGCAATCTCCCTGGACAGGAGCTCTGCCTTCTTACAGCAGACTGCCTATTGATAGTCCTTATAATGGGACATCAATCTAAGCTTGTCATCAGCCAGGTCAGTTTTTTGCCAGCATCGCTCCAACCTTCTCCCCACTCTCCTCAACTCCCTCAAAGTTCCATCAAACCAAGGGAACTGAGGGCGACAGGTGAGGGGGCAAACATGGACAGGAGCTATGGAATCCAGGGTGACCGTCAGCATCTTATTATAGGCTAGTAGCAGATCCCCTGGATCCGAGCTTACACTCAATCTACCCAAAAGGTCCAGCACCGCCATGAGACCATCAGGGGTCAAACCCCATAGAGGGCGGTACCGTACCATCTCCGTAGGGGCAGGTCTATTGGGGGGGAGCCACGAAACTGAACTCTATAGTGTGGTGATCAGATCCCACAATGGGTTTCACCACCACGTCGGAGATCTTCATTCCCAGTAGGAACACTAGGTCCAACAAGTGACCTTGCCTGTGGGTCACAGAGGTAACCACCAGTGTAAAGACCAATGAAATCATCAGTTGGAGGAAGTCTTGCCCAAAATGCGAAGGTTCGTAGTCGACCCAGGCACTGAAGTCCCCCAGCACCAACCATCTAAGGGACTCCAACACCAAGTCGATGACAAAGTCCATGATTTCCTGCAGGAAATCCTTCTCGCCCCCGGATGGATGGTAGACAAGAAGTATCCTGCAGCTCACAGCTGCACCCATGATACATTCAAAGGCTCTAGTGACCCCAGCTGGCACATCTACAAGGCTCAGCTCCATCTTAAAACAAAATGGCTACGATCCAACCTCAGGCGGTGTATAACCGAGTACCCGGTCAGAACCGCTGACTCCAATATGGGACCAGCATTCTCATCCAGCCAGGTCTCAGTGATACACGCCAGGTCTGATGTTGCAACAAGACCAGCAGTCACTGCTGTCTTGTTTTTAATTGACCCAGCGTTACATAACACCACCCAAATAAGATGGGCAGTCGAGGTCAACTGCGCTATTTGCCCCAAAAAGTGGAATCCTTGGGTATGGGAACCAGGTGGGGCGAACCCCTCTCCCGGGCCCATTTTGCCCCAGGGCATCTCCTTGACCCCATGACCCCAATCAGTCCACTCCACTCCACTCCACTCCACCACCCCCCGCCAGGCCCAGATCCCTCACCCCTTCGACGCCCCCTCGCTATTTCCAAGGCGCAAAAATGCCTATACACCTCCGCTGATAATGGAGGACAATCGAAAGGGTGGAGGGCCCTAAGCCTGGCGGGACAGTAGTACCTGACTACCAAGACTCTCTGCCAACACATAGAGCTGGCCTTAAACCAGCAGCCACAACTATATAAAAGTTTTCCACACACTCACTCCCCCACTCACTCCCTCTCAGCCTGCTTAAATACCACCCAAAATAACCCAACCCCTCAAAATGCTCCCTCATTCGACCCAACTAATAGAACAGAAAACAAAACAGAAATAGCAATCTGAAAATGAAATCAAATAGGTCACTGTTTGACCACAGTTCACTCTTCAGATATGCTCACAGCGAGTCATATATTAAGTTCTTAGTCCTCGGTCAAAAGAAGCATGCCAGGGCTCCAGAATATGTTCATATAA
Source organism: Neoceratodus forsteri (assembly GCA_016271365.2). Classification (NCBI taxonomy): domain Eukaryota; kingdom Metazoa; phylum Chordata; order Ceratodontiformes; family Ceratodontidae; genus Neoceratodus; species Neoceratodus forsteri. The sequence goes on along the minus strand of CM057459.1, from coordinate 795,381,245 downwards.
TGAAGGAGGAGCTCTCACCACCACCCTCATTACTGAAAATTGTCCACCCAATGCAGCACTCTCACTGCTACTCTTTTACTATTTTAGCATGAAAATAAATTTACAATATAAAGAAGCCCTCTCACTGCCTCCCAAAAATCAGAGTGAATTGCACAATACCAATATAAGCCATAGTCAGTCTTAAATTTGGTGTATCTAAGGAGTAAAGTTCACCATACAGAAGTCCAGCACTCCAAGCAGTTGATCTCAGCGGGTTCTCTACCATCAACAGTTTTATCTTCCCAAGAAAACAAGATCCAGGACAGTAGTAGCAAAGTCTTCCAAGCCAGTCAGCCCTACCCCAAAGCTGATCCCCAGCCCAGGCGTCCCCCCAAGCTTTGAGCCTGATGCCCATCCAGCCTTAATTAGATGGCCGATGGGTGGGCGTAGCTTATGCAGACATGATGGTGGTCATGTTGTAGTTGAGCTCCCTGGGCATCTAAATTGACTCTACATTTACCCATTACTTTGCTCGGACACCAACCACTTTTTGTAAGGGAACAAGAGCAGTGGCATATAGCAGAAAGTAAATCAAAAAAGCAGCAGTCAAAACTCTCGTCTGGGGCTGCGGAACCATAAAAGGAGCAGTGGGGTGGCCTAGACATATGCACACGCCACCAGGCCCTAGCAGGCAGCCAGCAATGTCCGCACTGCAGCACTTACTGGCAGGTGTACCCTCCACTCTGGAAATCATGCAACATGAAATGAGGGCCAGGTTTACAAATATAATGGCTCAAATTGTTGATCTGCAATCAGTGGTGACAGTGCTTACAGAGATCACTAAATCCCACTCCACACAAGTCGAAGACTTACAGCAAAGGGTGAGTGACTTGGAGGATTCCCTTAATAACCTTTACCATGATAAAACAAACTACGCTAAAACTACTGTGGAGCTGCGGGAGGAGATTGACGACCAGGAGAATCGCTCTCGCTGCTCCAACTTCCATACTGTAGGTCTACCTGAGGGGACGGAGGGGAGTAACCCTGCTATTGGACTGCACCAGTGGCTGATAAAAGCCCTCAAACTCCCTCCCGAAGCAGATGAGTTCAAAGTAGAGAGGGCACACAGAGTAAGTCCACCACCTAGGCCGTCAGATCGCCCAAGACACTGTCTAATTAAATATCTGAGATTTACTGATAAAGAGGTGATTCTGGCGGCTGCCAAAAACCAAGGGTCAATACAAGCAGGGAACTCTAGAGTGGAAATGTATCAAGACTACAGCCGCAAGCTGCAGTAGAGATGACAAAAATTTAACTCAGTGAAGTCAAAGCTACACGCAATGGGGTGGACGTTCTCCTTCTTCTACCCTGCTAAACTCCGGATCAATCACCCCTGTGTGCCACCCAGGTTCTTCACTAACTATATGAAGGCAGAGAAGTGGGTGGCCAAAGCAGCCAGATAAGAAGAGAGAAGGTCCCCTGCTAATCGCAACCCTGAGGGAAACTGATCTACATTGGAGTCTATCGATTTTCGCTGTAAATATTTCTCTGCTGCAATTGTAAAGTTGGATGGACTGCCTGAGCCTAGATGTGGGGAGCGCAAAATCAGGTACTGTAAAAAATTCTGTTATAACTGAGCCTTTTTGGATCTACCAGGTTAAATGTTGTGTCCGAGGATCCCATCTTAGAAGTGGCCTAGTAGCAGAGGACGTGGTTTACATTCTGCTGTGTCACTCCTCATGGTGGCGGACAGGCCATGCAGCCCTACGGCAGAATTAATCTAGTGGGATGCACTGCCATCTTAACTTGGTTGCATGCAGGCATTTACTTGCTTTTTGTGGCTAGAATATTTCTTCATGGAGGGCTGGCTGGTCTAGGGAGGGACAACAGATGTGAGGAGCATGCTTTCCTACTTGAACGTCTGGACTTTCGAACTCCATGCTCCAGAACTAGAGATGGCAGCTCTTGTCCCACTGACAGCACCCTCCTATGAAATGTGATTTAACCCTGGTTGTTTGCCTTTACTATGGCCAGCCCGACCACATCAGGGGATGTGGGAACCAGTGGGTGGCCTCTCATCGTCTGGACCATCTCGCAGGATTAAAATCAGGGAAGTGCTATTTTGGATCTATCAGCCCTGATGCATGTGCTGCTGGGGAAAAGAAACTGAGGCTGGTCTATAAATGAAGGGAATTAGTAAAATGAAGACGACAATCGCAGAATCTAAATGGGGAAGCATCAGTAATTGTATTCAGTGCTAGCAATTTCCCTATGGGGGCATCGTTCAGGCTTCCAGCCGAGCGACAAAGCAAAAGAAGGGCATGAGAGTTGGGAGAGATCATGTGAAGAAGTGGCTCAAACAATTGTAAATTGATGTTCCACACATGACAAATATGTATTTTATTTTATTTTTTTAGATCAGAGTGATTTAATCTTCAGTGTGATAAGGAGCACATTCTCATTAGAAGGAGTAATTGATGAATCAGAGATAGGGGGAAGGGAAGGGGGGGGTGCATTCGGAAACAGGGGGTACATCAATCGCTCTTGTGCCTGTTTAGACAAGACACTTGGTGTTGTGCTTTTCCTTCCAGGGTGGAAGCAGCCTTGATGAACACCCAGCCATAGAGGAGAACCTGAATATGTGCACACTATCTTCAGCTTCTGTGTGGTTGGAAGGAGACGACTACAAAGCAATGAGATAACAGGTACTGGAGCTTTGCTCTTTAGTTGTTTGGGGGTGGGGAATTATAATGGTTTTTGCCAATTGGGTCAGTGCCTGGGCAGGGTCTGGGTTAGAGATGCAGAACTGCATCTCACAATATGGTGAGCTAAGGAGATGCCCAAATCACATACTACTTGCCATCTACAAGTGAAGGGAAGCTAACAGGGCATTTTGGGGCCCAGTCATGGGGTGGGATGGGAGGGGTAAAAGGCCCAGTTGGCAAGTTATATTGTTGTTCATTACACTGTTTACTATTTTGTTAATATTGGGGGCAATGTTGGGGGTTAAAATTATGCAATATGGGGACAAGCATTGTAACTGATACACAAACAATGTATCTGTATAGCCTAGAGGTTAGAATAACGAGTTGTGAATGAGCTTGGTACATCCAGTAGACCAGACCTTGGTTTGATTCTCACAACCTCCACTTGCATACTGTATGACTCTGAGCAAGTCACTTAACCGCCCAGTGCTCCCAGGTTGCCCCTGAAAACAGGCACTTGTACCTAGTGGGCCTTACCCGGTTACCAAAAACTAAAATAAAAAACTGCTTTATATCTAACCTTCAAAATGGGAGAGAGGATCTAGTGACCTGTGTTGTAAACTCTTATGACAATTATGGGTAGCTCGGTGAAAGTGGTCACCTGGAATATTAACGGAGTGAAGTCAGTGGTAAAGAGAAAGAGGGTGATGACTGCGATGAAGTGGGGGAAAATACAGCTAGTACTTATGCAAGAGACACACATGTCTCAGCAAGAGACAATGAAAACTGAGAAGAGTATGGGAGGGCAGTGGGTCTCAGCCTGCTTCTCCACTAAAGCAAGAGAGGTGTCCATATGGGTGCCAAGAGGCACCAGAGTTACAAAAAACAACAAACTTAAGGACCCGGGGTGGAAGATATGGCCTGGCCAGTCTGGCTGTGGAGGGAGGGAGCCCTATATCGATGGGTTCTACATATGCCCCTAATGTAGAATACCCGGGATTCTTTCAGTGTTTGGCCCTGGATATGGCAACCTTCCCGGGTCCTTGGATACTGGGAAGGGGATTATAACTGTAAGAGACACAATAATGGACAGATCCAACCCAGTTCCTGTGCAGATCTCACAAAACGCAATTGCTCTGCGGGTGGCTGAGGACACCTTCTCCCTGATAGATGTGTGGAGACATCAGAATCCTACCAACAGAGAGCATAGTTTCTACTCCATGCTCACCGCTCCTACGCCAGACTGGACTGGATTCTGGTCAGTGCCTCCCTTTTGTGTAGCATGGGACAGGCGTGCTACTCCCCACTATTGATCTCTGACCATGCCCAGCTCACAGTGCCGGTTGATATGGGGGGTGGTGATCCTTCCCCCCAGAGATCCTGGCACTTGGACCCACTCTTGTTGAGAGACAGGCACTTTATTACATTCATGACCAATACACTAGAAGAATTTATGATATACAGCAGGAGAGGGACAATATCACACGTGGCTAGATGGGAGGCCCTGAAAGCATATGTTAGAGGACAGGCTATCTCCTATTCGGCACATGGAAAAAGGTAGCACAGAAAGAGGTTGAGTACCTTGGAAATAAAATAAAAGCATGTGAAGAAGCACACATGAAAAGACCCATGCAGCCATTGCACAGAGTAATTCAAAAACTAAAGTGGAGATTTAACCTCCTGAACACTGCTGGGATTGAAAGGGCCAACTTGCTTTTACATGATGGAGCTTACTTTGATGGAGATGGGGGGATAGGTTGTCGGCCTGGCTTTTGAAGAAGAAGGAGGAGGACAGGACCATCACTCACATTCAAACAACAAATGGTGAAATTATAATGTCCACTCCCGAGACAGGGAATGAGTTTGGAAAATTCTACCAAACGCTTTACACTTCCGTGGTGTCCCCAGCCCCACAACAAATACAGACTTTCTTTGCCAAAGCCCCTGTCTCGGTGTTGTCCCCTACCAAGGCTATAGAACTAGAAAACCCCCTAGAGAAGATTGAACTTCAAACAGCCATCAAAAAGTTAAGTGGAGGGAAAGCCCCCAGCCCAGATGGGTTGCCCATTGATTTTTACAAGGCCTTTCAAGCATTGCTCACTGAACTGTACGATGCACTACTGCCCCCTTCCATAAGGGCCGCTACCATAACTGTCCTCCCCAAACCGGGCAAGGACCCCGCAGTGTGTGCCTCATACCGCCCTATCTCACTGCTCATAGCTGACTGCAATATCTTGGCAAGGGTGCTCACTGCTTGCCTAGAACCTATCCTTCCATCTTTGATTCATATGAACCAGTCAGGGTTTGTCCAGGGTAGACAGGGGAAACACAACATTAGAAGAACTTTAAATGTCATTCACAGCTGGGGTAGAATGACAAATAAGCAAGGAGCCGCAGTTCTGGCACTAGACGCAGAAAAGGTCTTCGATAGGGTCAAATGGGGATACATGTTGGAAGCTCTAAAGCATCAGGGGTTAGGTCCTGGGATCATAAAATGGATCAAAACTCCATACACTGATCCATCTGCCCAAGTATTAGTGAATGGGGTCCTGACCGCACCCTTTGCCCTAGGAAGGGGAACTAGGCAAGGCTGCCCCCTGCCCCCGATCTTGTATGTGCTGGCACTAGAACCTCTTGCCACCACCATTAGGGCACACACAGAGATGCAGGGTTTTTAAGGGGGTAGAGAACACAAGGTAGCACTGTATGCTGACGACTTGTTGTTATATTTGTACAACCCTGCTAGAGACCTCCCCACAGTGCATAAGCTCCTAACAGATTATGACTCCCTGTCATGGCACAAGGTGAACTGGTCAAAGAGCGAGCTCCTACCCATTGGCCAGTTGGAGAGACCCCAGCTGTCACAGGCCCTAGGAGGTCTGATAATGGTCAACAAACTAAAATACCTAGGTATATATTTGACAGCAAAACTGGGATTTCTGTATGCCATCAACTATGGACCATTAGTGAAAAAACTCGCTAAACATCGTGAGAGATGGCAAAATCTACCCCTGATCCTCATAGGAAGAATAAATACGATTAAAATTATGATTCTGCCCAGGTGTTTATACCTCTACCAGTCCCTGCCTATAAATGCCCTATTGCATGGCTTCATATGGAGGGGGAGGGCAGCCAGAATCAAAAGAGCAATTCTCCAATTACCCCCTAGCAAAGGAGGACTGCGGCTTCCCAACTTTCAAATGTATTTCTGGGTAGCGCAGTTGGCATTTCTCCCCGGAGGTTTGGGGGAATTAGATCTTGCATGGGTAGCCATGGAGGAGGAACAGCTGGGGGCACCTCTGTGGTTCCAATACCTGTCTGGAGGCCTGGCTAGGGACTCAAACCAAAAACGGTGAAACCCTGCACTTTAACAACAATCAGGACATGGAAGCGTCACATGGCAGGTTGGGGTGTGGGCTGACTCATTCACCATACACGGACTTGATCTCGGCCATTCGTGACAGGGGAACATACACATTACAAATGCACCAGAGATTGAGACATTGGAAAAGTAAAGGGCTGAAGTATGTCCTTCAACTGTATGAAGGGGAAGAATTTTTGAATTTGTAGAGGTAAAAAATAAATGGCTTATAGACCCGGGGGGACTTCTTTGTTTATCACATGGTACATCATAGGCTGGGTGAGTTCTAGGACCATCTAGTACCTGGACAACATCAACACCAACACCATTAGAGGAAGGACTGTACAACCCACAGCTGGGTGCTAAGCCTCTTTCCATATTATACAGTAGCAAAAAAGAATCCTGCCTCCTGATTGGTCAGTTGGCCATCACAGTAGGGATGTTATCCTGGCATAACATCCCTGCTGATCAACTAGATGATGAGCTCATAGATAGGCTCTTTTTTCACTTGATGATTGTTTGCATCTTTTCTTAAAAATATATTTTTGAACACTAAAAAAAATTCTTTAAAATAATTTTTTTTCTGTATAAAACAATGAACCGTTGTATAACAGGAATAATGCCTCCAGGGTGCGTGTTATGCTGAGATAACACCCTTCGAATTATTTGGACACCTTAGCGATGTACCGGGCCCGACCACCGAGGTGGATGTTATCTCAGCATAACACCCACCCTGGAGGGCATTATTCCTTTATTTTACCACACCCTGTTGGGGGTTGGCTCAGATGCATCCCTTTCTATTAGGCAGAAATGGCAACAGGACCTTGCCACCAATATATATGTCTACACCTGGAAATTGGTGCTCAAACAGGTCAACACCTGCTCCAGAAGCAATAGACTTAGACAGGTATCCCTGAACTTCCTATACAGAACATGCCTCACTCCCACTAGACTCCATGCCATGTGTCCTGATAACAACCACACATACCCAAAATGTAAGAGGGACAATGCAGACTTTCTGCACATGGCACTATGGTGTCCAAGAGTAGCACCCTTCTGGCATGAAGTCCACAGATTGATGGAAGAGACATTGAGGAGGCGGTTATCACGTTCACCACTCAAACTTCTGCTGGGAGCTGATCCAGTGAATATACAGGAAGGGGGTACACACTCACTATTGGCCATTGCCTTGGTAAATGCTAAGAAAACTATAGTTCAGACATGGATGTCCAAAAAAGACTTACAATCCAACAACGGTCCAATAATCTGAAACAATGCCTCTCCTTGGGAAAAAAAACTGCATAGTGCTAATGGTACGGGGGCCTGTTTTGACCAAATCTGGCTACCACTTGTAGGAACAATAGGTGAGGACTTATTTCCTGTATAAGACAAAGGCAGTTGCTGGGACTGAAGGCAGCCCCAGTACCAGATTATGCATCGTACATAAGAGAAGGAACGGATTAAGCCCTAAAGGGTGTCCCTTCCCAGGTACTCTGAACCTTGCAGCCATTGGGGCGTGTCGAACACTTACCATGGCCCTTGGCAACCTCATTCTTTGCACCCTTCTGATTATTGTCTACACCTCTGGTCACAACAATGGTCCCATAATCCATAGGCCAAACCAGCAGGGGAGCTTCACAGAACCCTACACTTTCTATCCACCCATAGATTCAAACCTAAGATCCCATCAGGAACAAAGAGCTTTAACCTGTTCCTTATGTAAAGTATGTAAGGCAGTAAAGAAATGTAATGTATGTAGTGAAAGTACCCATGTTGTGGAAAAATGTATCTGTATAACAGTATTACACATTATTGTTTTTTCTCAATAAAAATATTTTACAAAAAAAAAAAAAAATTAGACAGTCCTCTGCGACCCTGGGGCAAATCAGAGAATGTCCACCCTCCAGACGGCACCCTCTTAAACCCCCCCCCAAGGGGGAACCACTCAGGCCAGAGACCTGCCTCAAGGTGAGTCGGCCAGGCTCACCTTAGTCCACTGCAGACACAGGGCAAATCCTTCTTGGGAAAAATAAACACCAATCCAGAAAGCAAAGCAACCCAGCAGGTCTTCAGACTTTCACTGTATCAACCACCATGCAGATCACATCTATGGAACCCAGGCACAATACCACAAAAGTAACTGGTCCAATGCGTAAAACTACTCAGCAGACCATCACACTTTAACTGCATCACCCGTCCCTGCAGGTCATAACCACAGGACCCAAGTTCAACACTGTAGCGGCGGTCGGTCCACACAGGTCCACGTCTGCATCTACCGGTGAAGGGAGGAACACTCTGGGAGGCTTCCCCAGCTTCCGACAATCTCCACAGCAGCACAGCCACAGCAGGAACCACAATCTCCTCAATGGACACACCGAACAGGTTGCAGAAACAACAGCCAGCACAATGAAACACCAGTCTTTGGCATCCGGAAAATAAAACAGTTAAAGTACAAAATACCGGGACACAAATATCTCGTCTAATATAACTCACTCAAAATTTCTAAAGCTATTTCTAAAAACGGGTCGATAAGGCTATACTTAACAAATAAAACAAATTAAAATTAACTTAACACTTAGGCTGCTACCGATGGCTGGCCCAGCATGGCCGCCATCTTGAAACACTCCTCTACCTCTACCTTATCTCTGCAGTGAATTGCAGTCCAGAAAAAGAAATGAAAGTTTTCAGTTTCTTTTAGTCCTTGTAGCTACACTGGGTTTCAGCAGGTTGGCTGTGTGTCAGGTGAAGTCCAGATGAAAATGTTTGTCCAAATGCACTGAGCTGGGGTTTAAATACTCTTCTGTAATTTGCAGTGTCAGCAGTTATTCCAGTCCCAAAGACACCAGTCCATTTATCAGAGAAACTACTCTGTTTGGCCAGGAGATGGCACTGTTGTACTGTTTCCAAAAATCAAATCCAGCCATTTAAAGTCTGAGCCTTTGAAGTTCCCTGTAGAGAGTTACACAGATACACAGATAGACAGAAATGTGATGGCAGAGAAAGGCACCACGGCCCATCTACTCTGCCCAACACCCTACCTCCCCCCTTCTGTTATGCTTCCATCCTCTTTTCCCAACCCCTTAAATCTATCCCAAGCCCTCTTGAACCCCTTCACCATTTCAGCTGCCACTACCTCCTCTGGCAGCTTGTTCCAGGCCTCCACCACCTTCTCCCTGAAAAACTGCCCCCTGACATTACCTCAGTATTGTACACCTTCCAGTTTGAGGCTATGTCCCCTCGTGTTCACTCCCTTCTTCAATCTGAACAAGCTGTTACCCTCTACCTTATTTATTCCCTTCAGATACTTAAAGGTCTCAATCATGTCCCCCCTCTCCCTCCTAGTCTCCATAGGGTACACATTCAGCCCTCTCAATTTTCTCTCATAGGGTACATCCTGCATCCCTCGTACCATTTGGGTTGACCTTCTCTGCACCCTCTCCATCAGCTCAACATCTCTTCGTAGATGAGACCTCCAGAATTGCACCCCACACTCCAGATGCAGCCTAACCATGGTTCTGTATAATGGCATTAGCACCTCCCTCTTCCTGCTATTAAAACCCTTCGCAATGCAGGCCAACATTCCATTTGCTTTTCCCACCACCCTACTACACTGGCTGCCCACCTTGAGGTCACACGATACCATAATCCCCAGGTCCCTTTTGTTTCCTTCTCCTTAATCACCAGCCCCCCCAAGGGAGTAAGTTTCCCTCCTATTCTTCATCCCCAGGTGCATCAGCGAGCACTTTTGTGTATTAAACTTCAATTTCCAGGTGTCAGAACACCTGGTGAATCCACCCTATTGCAGACCTTTGTATCGTCTGCGAACAGGCACACCCATCCCTCCAGACCCTCCGCTAGGTCACTAACATAGATGATAGAGAGTATTGGTCCTAGCACTGACCCCTGTGGCACCCCACTGGTCACCGCCCGTTCCCTGGAATGTGTCCCATTTACCACCACAGTCTGACTCCTTCTCTTCAACCAGTTTTCCACCCACCTGGTGATCCTGTTGTTCACCCCTAGTCTGTCCAGCTTATGTACCATTCCACCATGCGGAACGGTGTCGAAGGCCTTATTGAAATCCAGATAGGCCACGTCCACTGCTCCTCCCTGGTCCACTAACTGTGTCACCCCATCGAAAAACTCTATCAGGTTAGTCTGACAGGACCGTTCCTTGGTGAAGCCATGCTGCCTGTCATCCTGCATACCATTCATCTCCAAGTATTCTATCAACCTTGGCACCGGTAAGATAAAATTCACACTGTCATGTTAGAATAGTCATCTGCTGATCAAATCCTTGCTAAAACATCTTGGGCTTTTTTGAACTGGTTTGTTACCAGGAAGACTCTGTAAGGTTTATGACTATACAGGTGATTTATTACTTCTGGTTCCCTTGGTAAGTTCCTATTGGAAATATCCCTTTGATCATGCATCCCCAAAACCTTTGACAAGAATGTGTCACATTTCTGCAAGCAAGGCTGGCCTTGTAGGTCAGAAGAAGGTCAAAACCCTTTTTTAAACAAAAATCCAGTCTTTTCTCCATGTGCCTTTGCTGACACAGGCATATCCATAGAATTACAATAAAAAAACATACATACAACAGAATAATATCTACAAACAAGGGCTAGCAGTGGGGTAGCTCGCCACAGGGGCAACCAAACACTAGGGCATCATTAAACAAGAGATCACACAATAACTGATTGTTCATACTGGGAGCTGGGTTCAAGCTGAGTGCATTTATTAACTGTCTAGCTATTACACATCACTAAGGACATTCCCTTTGTGAGTACCTCAGTCACTTCAATCTACGGCACAGTACTAGCTGCACCACACTGTTTTCTACCCTTCAGCTGGGGCACCAGTTTCCATCCCCACAATTTCCAGGGTCTAACTTCCCTGAATTACTCCCACAGTTGCTGTTTGCCAGGTTTACCCCTGAACTAAGGGCGTTATAGTGTATGGTGGAACGTTGTTCTCACCAGAAATCCAGCCTTTCAAAAACGCTGTTCCATCACAGTCAGCAAAATGAATGGAACGCTGTGCTGACCGTACATGCAGAACAGCATTCCATTCATTTAGATTAGAAAACTCAAGCCGCGGGTTGAAATACTGAACAGAAAACCGTGGCATTTCAACATTATTCACAACAGCCTGAAAAACTAACGTGGCGGTTTTCTGAAACGGGCACTGTTCATTTAAATGCAGGATCAACCAGATATTGTATTTTACTTACATTTTTCTCTGCCACAGGACAGTCATTTTTCTCGCTAAGCGAGAGGTCAGGCCACCATGTTTTTTTTTTCTAAATCCCACCCACAGAAGAGTGGCAACCAATGGGCATGTGTGCTGCTACATTAGGGATGCTGAGTCCCTAGTAACCACCCAACTCCGTCTCCTAGCGAGGGGAGACACCAATTTCTTTATCCACAATTTAAATACAGTCTGAAAACCTAAAAATATTTTAAAAATAATTTGAGGGGCACCATACACTATAAAAAATACAGGATGGGTAACCCTATGCAGAACCGTGTGTTCTGCCACCTCGGGGTCTGATTCCCAAGGACCTCTCGAGCTTCGCTCTCGAGGTCACAAGGAATCAGACCCCTCTGTGGCAGAACACACTGTTTCTGCATGATTACTCATCCTGTATTCTCTATATTATTAACAGTTGTAATGTATCTAGTCCAATTATGCTTGCATTTCATTGCAGTCCCTAAACTCTCATTTGTGGTCCCTGAAGCCCTGGTGCTCCCAAGACCATTTCTGCATGGCATACTCCCAGGTAGGACGAGCTCTATCCCTGGGGCAATTCTATGCCTGCACTTGTCTCACAGTGTCCATTTCAGACAACAATTTATGTTATGTATTTATTTATTTGAAAACTGTTAATCAGGACAGGCACGCTGAGGTGAGGCTTGTTTACTGGTGTGACCCAGGAGAATGGTTGCAGGAGGAAACAGCATAATACAGTACATTACATGCAACAAAAACTGAAGTGCAGACACAAAACCAAAAAAAATAATACTTTATTGGTTCAAACTTGAAACATATTAAAGTGCAAGTATGTTGTGCGAATACGGGTGCCAGTGGAAAACTGGGAATTCGACAATAAAGCATTACAGAAGCAAGCAATGCAATGTACCAGGTATCATTAAAGGACTAGGGAACCCAAAAACCTGAGCTACCAAAATAAGTAAGGGGGGCCTCCTACAGGAAAGAGGTGCAGGTGGGTGGCAGGAGGTGCTTCAGCTGGAGTCTGAAGGAGCTTAAGGAGAAGGAATGGCAGAGGAGAAAGGCATTATTTATGACAGTACTACTAAATAAATTAATAGTTGGTCTTGCAGTACCTGCCTCCTTCTGACAGTATATTGATAGCCCTTATGGTCCACAGAAACAAGCTTCCATGCCTCACGCCTCACCCCCTCACATGGGGAATTACTGATCCCAACTCTTGCCATACCCCCTCCTCCTAACAAAAGTACCTGCCAGGAAGAATTACACTGCACTGCCTAGGCTTTTCGTGGTTCTCTAACAGGACATCTTTTTTTTCAAACTCATTATGTTTGCTTGCACGCATGTGCAAGAAACATAGTGCCATCATCCAAGATTTCGGAGGTATGTCACCCCCTCTTCCAATTCAGTCAGTGTGTTGGGAGGCGCGGCCCCTGTAAGCCAATGCATGCTGGAGCTGTCTATGACAAGCTCCAAAATACAATGGCATACAGTTGAAGGGGCTACGCTCAGTGAGCATGGCGGTGATATCGCCTGCTTGCGCGCAGCTCCCCCACACACACACACACATGACAGAAACGCATGCATACTGCATGCTGCCCTCCCGCACACATGTATAGCGGCCAGGGTGCCCAATCCCCATTGGCTGTGCTGGCGCCCCCAAAGCCTTCCAAATGCCACGCTGGTGCCCACCCCAGCATGGCAAGTCGAGCGATAGCCGACGGGTGCCCAACTTCGGCCGGCTTCACTGCCTTTCCCCCATGCTATCGCAGACGGGTGCCCAACTCTCGCCGGCTTCACTCTCCCGAGTACAAGGTGCCCGCTGAGAGCCCACCCCAGCGTGGCAGCCATCACCATGGTGTGAGGGGTGCCCAGCCCCCACGTCGGCTCCACTCCCCAGCTATCCTTCTGCCATGCTGGGAGCCCACCCAGCGTGGCAAATTCACGTCCTTCACGTTTTTACCTGTAAAGCAAAAACGGTCCCACGCAGTCTTCCTGCCCCTCACAACCCGCACTCCACCCACTGCACAGCCTGCCTCCCCACACCCTCCTCACCCCATACTTACCTCCGGAGCTCGGCGCGATGATCTTCGTGGACTGAAACACATATGCACTCTTCAAAGCCGACCGCGAACTGAGGAAATGCCGGTAAGCTGTATAATGGGCTAGATAGGGGTTTTTCAACTTTGTTGCATATCTCAGGCATTTTTTGGAATTTTTGCACCAAATTTTCAACATGGGGTTTTTGGGACCCCTTCTCATGAATGATGTCACTGTCATGGCGTTATTCAGGCCCGAAGGGTGATTTCGCAGTCACTGCGCGGTCACTGAGCAAAATCACCTTTTGGGACCGATTAACAAAATGACACTTCCAGTGTTCATAAGGTGGGCTCTCAAGAAGCCTATTTTGAAAATTTGGTGGAAAAATTCCAAAAAAACGACTGTTTTACGAGCGTGTTGCAGTTCCTACGCACGCTCGTAAGTTCGCGAATTTTCAATATTTTCACTCCAGATTTTCAACATTGCCATTTTACCACACCTTCTTATGAGTAGTACAGCTGTCATTTTTCACATCTCACCCAAATGTGTTTCCGTTTCTAATGTAGGCATTAAACGGCAAGCAGTCAGTGTCTAAACCAATGTACGGACAAACTAAGAAAACCACAGTGACACTGTTCATGAGCAGAGGTCTTAAAATGGCTATGTTGAAAATTTGGTGAAAATTCAATAATGGCTGTTTTATTGTGCCGCAGCCAGCAGTTCCCACGCACGCCTGTAGTTCACGGATTTTCAATATTTTCACTCCAGATTTTCAACATTGCCATTTTACCACACCTTCTTATGTGTAGTACAGCTGTCATTTTTCACATCTCACCCAAAATGTGTTTCGCCCATGTAGCATAAATGGCGCAGTCCGTGTGTAAACCAATGTACGGGACAAATTAAGAAAACCACAGTGACACTGTTCATGAGCAGAGGTCTTAAATGGCTATGTTGAAAATTTGGTGAAAAAATTCCTAATAATGACTGTTTTACGAGCGTGCATTGCGCAGTTCCTACGCACACTCGTAAGTTTGCGAATTTTCAATATTTTCAATCCAGATTTTCAACATTTCCATTTTACCATACCTTCTTATGAGTAGTACAGCTGTCATTTTTCACATCTCACCCAAAATGTGTTTCCACCATGTAGCACACACAATGGCGAGTCGGTGTGCGAAACCAATGTGGGACAAATTAAGAAAACCACAGTGACACTGTTCATGAGCAGAGGTCTTAAAATGGCTATGTTGAAATTTTGGTGAAAAAATTCCTAAAAATGACTGTTTTACGAGCCTGCGTTGCGCAGTTCCTACGCATGCAATAAGTTCACGAATTTTCAATATTTTCACTCCAGATTTTCAACATTGCCATTTTACCACACCTTCCTATGAGTAGTACAGCTGTCATTTTTCACATCTCACCCTAAATGTGTTTCCACCCATGTAGCGCACAATGGCGTAGTCGGTGTATGAAACCAATGTACGGGACAAATTAAGAAAATCACAGTGACACTGTTCATGAGCAGAGGGCTTAGAATGGTTATGTTGAAAATTTGGTGAAAAAATTCCTAAAAATGACTGTTTTACAAGCGTGCATTGCGCAGTTCCTACACACGCTCGTAAGTTCACGAATTTTCAATATTTTCACTCCAGAGTTTCAACATTGCCATTTTACCACACCTTCTTATGAGTAGTGCAGCTGTCATTTTAACATCTCACCCAAAATGTGTTTCAGCCCATGTAGCGCACAATGGCGCAGTTGGTGTGCGAAATCAAGGTACGGGACAAATTAAGAAAATCACAGTGACACTGTTCATGAGCACAGGTCTTAAAATGGCTATGTTGAAAATTTGGTGAAAAAATTCCAAAATGACTGTTTTATGAGCGTACGTGCTACAGTTCCTACGCACGCTCGTAAGTTCGTGAATTTTCAATATTTTCACTCCAGATTTTCAACATTGCCATTTTACCACACCTTCTTATGAGTAGTACAGCTGTCATTTTTCACATCTTGCCCAAATGTGTTTCCGCCCATGTAGCGCACAATGGCGCAGTTGATGTGCGAAATCAATGTATGGGACACATTAAGAAAATCACAGTGACACTGTTCATGAGCAGAGGTCTTAAAATGGCTATGTTGAAAATTTGTGAAAAATTCCTAAAATGACTGTTTTCACTGCGATGCTAGCAGTTCCTATGCAGGCTCACAAGTTTGAATTTAATATTTTCACTCCAGATTTTCAACATTGCCATTTTATTACACTTCCTTATGAACAGCACAGCTGCCATTTTTCATATGCCGCCAAATGTGTTTTCGCACATGTAGCGCTATAATGGTGCTTGTTGGTGTGAAAGCAATGTTTGGGACAGATTAAGAAAATCACAGTTACACTGTTCATGAGCAGAGGTCTTAAAATGGCTATGTTGAAAATTTGGTGACAAAAGTCCATAAAATGACTGTGTTACGAGTGAGCATTGCGCAGTTTCCACGCAACCTCGTAAGTTCATGACTTTGTAATATTTTAAGTCCAGATTTTCACTAGTGGCATTTTTCCACACTTCCTTATTTACAGTACAGCTGTCATTTTTCACAACATGGCCGAAGTGTGTTTTCACACTTTCAGCACAGAGATGTGTGGTCGCTGTGGGAAATCATTGTTCGGGACAGATAAAGAAAACCACAGTGACACTGTTCATGATCGGAGGCACCAAATGCCTGAGTTGACAATCTGCTGTAAAAAATCCCCAACCTATTATATTACGGTGTGCGTTGCACAGTTTCTATGTACGCCGTGACTTCACCATTTTTTAAATATTTTTACTGCAGATTTGCAACATTGCCATTTTACACCTCCCCTGAACAGTACAGCTGTCATTTTTACATCCTGTTCGAATGTTTTTGCACCTGTGGTGCTAAATGCCAGAGTCTGTCAGCATAAGCAGCTTTTGGCTAACAAACTGATATTCCCCCTGTTCATGAGGTGGGGTCACAAAAAAACCATGTTGAACATTTGGAGTTAAAATACCAACGAATGCCTGAGGTATTAGGGTTTCCAACCATAATGCCCAACCCTGTAGAGAATGACAGGCATCAGGGATGTGACTTGGGATTCTTGCCTGTAATGCTCATACCATTCCACACCCTGCAGCCAGTGAGAGGCATCGAGGTATGCCTTGGACTCTTCGGCCCCAATGTTCACCCCATTCTCCTATATCGCACCCATCTCACCGTATTTCCTAATGGAATGGGGTGCGCATAAGGGCCAAAGACCCCAAGGAACACTGTGACACTTGTCAGTGTCTGCAGGGTGGGGTGTGGGGAAATGGCGTGGCCGTTATGCCTGACGACCCAAAGGCACACCCCAATGCCTGTCACTCTCTGCAGGGTGGTGGTGGGGTTGGCTTCAGTTCAGTACTTCATTGCCATTCCTATTATGCAGCTCTGTAACTTCTACACTACCACTGCCAATGCCAGCAAGCAAACACTAAAGCAATATACCCCGACAGGTTGTGGGTATACTAGAGGATTTACCACGGCTGGTGTGGTTCGGTCCCGAGGCGCAGCCGAGGGACTTAACCACACCAGTAGTGGTAAATCCTCCAGTATACCCACTTCCTGGAGGGGTATATTGCGATTATACAAAGGCACTGTTTGTTTTTGTAGAAAAAAAAAAATTTAAAAGGTCCCTTCCTTTTCAAAGTTGCAGGTCGTTTGTTTTTCACTGCCAACGGACTGCTTGGATTTTTTTTCGAGGTCTGCGCATGTGCTGGAGGATCGCCGATTGCCACCGCTACTGTGGGATATTTTTAGCTTATTTGCTGTCGGGAAAAATGAACCGCATTTTCTTTTGTTTTGGTTTTCGGTTGCGTCGGTTTTATGGAATGGTGCAGCACTTTTGGTGAAGTTTTGAGGCTAGCCACGGAGTATCGGATGTCGGGTTAACTACGAGGTAATCTTGCCCTCGGTCTGTGTGCTTGGCAATGGTGTGTTTGCCAGGAACAGAGGGATTTGACAGAGAGTTGCTGATGCGGCTGCATGGTGGCTGGCACCTTTTCCAGTGGGTACACTGGGGATTTACAATGCTGGAAAGGTGCCAGCCAACCAATCAGAATGCTGCATTTTGTGATTTCTTTACTGCCCATTAGATTAACAATATCAGAACAGGAGAGTCAGATATCGGGGCCACACCGGGTGTTGGGCACGGTACGAGGCCGAGTGCTGCCCATGACCCAGAAGGACGATATCCCACGATATACCACACCCTGGAGTGCATTATTGCTATTATGAACAGGAATACAAGTTTTAGCAGTAAAAAAATAAAAATCTTTAAATCCTTCTGAAAATGTGTTTTGTGAGGTGTTGGAGGAGTACCTTTAATAAAATAGTTCCTGGACAGGTCTGAACAGCAGGTGGCACTGTTGTAAGTTGAGTTATGGAGGAGGAGTGTACTGTAGGTCTCTCTCAAACCTAATCTGTGGCAAGAAGGAAGTAGCAGTGTAAATGGGAAAATGCATATCTTCCAGAAAGTCATCTGGAAATGTGAAACTGTCACTTGATGTGTTGTACTGTTTTAAAAAAAAAAAAGAAATTGTGGGTCAGTTTTAGATCCTTTACTGTTTTTTTTTTTTAAAGATGCTCGCTCAAGCCAACACTGCGCCATTCTGCCCTGTAGATACGATTGGACATGCTGTGCGACTGCCGCCTAACGCTATGTTTCTGTGGGGAATGGACCTGCAGGATGTGGAGGATGTTTTGGGCAGCTTGGTCGTTGTCCTTCCCAACTCCCAGCGGCAGTTCGTTGTTTTTTTTTTTTCAAACAGCGGCGACTACTCGGAGTGTGGGAGACGAGGAACACTGCGCGGTAAGTGAGGAGGCTGGTGACCGGAGGTTTTCTGAAGCCGTGATGATGTAGCCCGATATCATCACGGCTTCGACAACCTCTCGGCCAATCGGCTTCCTCCATTTACGATCGCCGGTTCATAATCGGCATTGACAAATGCTTGTTTTTATTATGTGGCCAAAACATGGGAGTCACTTTACAATTAATTACATATACAGCAGGTCATGTCAGGCAATTTTTCATACAACATTCCATACAGACATTACATTTCAGTCCTACCCTTTTTGTATGCTTTCCTCACATACCCTGACCATCTCAATTGTTCCCTTCTCAATCTATTTATATTATTTAGCTTTGGCCTTCATGAAAACAATTTCAGGGAGTCTTTAAGGCAAGGCTTACTTAACTGTGTCCTTTGCAAACTGTGCTCTCTTTCGTGGTGAACTGCACTGTGATTTCTTCATGGCAAGAGTGGACCTGCAAGGATCCACTGTGACCTCCCTTGAGGGGTGGCCTACCATTACTTCTGATGGTGCCATCTGGTTCCTGTTCTGCCAGGGTCCTAGAGGCCCTCCTAGGAGACCCATCTTCATGGCAGGACCTGCAGGTGTTGCTCCAGAGACATCAACGGGGGACACATGCCACCCAGAACCAGGGACCATTCCACTATTCCTGGGCTCCCCAGCCTCAATCTCAGCCAGAGGCTGGACTCCCTCTCTTCAGGAGTTACACTGGGAAGGAGCCCACAGGAACTCATTTCCACCACCTCTTAAAAAATGAATAACACTTCCACCACCTGGGTCATCTTTCTCCATTGCCTAATAGAGGAGAGCTCCACCAGCTAGAAATGACATTTCACCCATCTATACATTTCCAATTATGCCACTGCTTTTTTCTGTTCCTCTCCTGCTGTGAGACACCACTTCAAGACTGAACCCTTGCTGTATGCCTCCCTTCTTAAACAGTAAAGAGATAAAGGTAGGACCATGAATTTTCATGACAGAGTATTCCCGCCACTAGCTAAGCCAGAACATTCTGTACACAAACATCCTGTCATCTTGTCTCCAAAGAGCCTCTATAGAGGATAACTGTCAGGTTCAAACTTAATCTTTCAAAAGTCCTCTAGTAATAGGTCTCAAGCTGAGTGAAAAGATAGGCTGGTTACATTCTCCTCTACCAAAAACCTTGCAATCCCCCACAAGGATGACCCAAACCAGTGCCATCTCCTTTGCTGGTGGTAGTGCCCTATTGCCATTCGTACAAGGGCAGTGAAGCCATCCCTCCCTCTACCTCCGTCTGCTACAGCCAGAGCATAAAGAAAGCCTTACCATTGCTAGTGCACATATAGTAAGTCCCAATCTATATGTAAATGAATACTCATGGATCTACCCTCCCTTGAAACTCTATAAGAAGGGAAGGCAAGTGAGCAAGGTGTGTGTGCCCAGGAGGGAACAGAATAGCAGAAGAGAATCCAGCCTCTGTCTGCAACTCAGCCAGGGCCCTGCAGGCCCAGAGATGGTGGCATGGCCCCTCGGCCTGGGTGGCACTGCTCCCTGTCCAGGTCACCAGAGTTCCATCAACAGGCACCCAGAAGGCAGGTCTCCTAGGAGGGCCTTGAACCAGATGGCACACCAGGGAGAGTGGAGGGCCACCCCTCGAGGGTGGTTCCTGGTATACTTGTGAATCCACTCCTGCCAGAAGGAACTAGCAGAGTTCAAGTGTGAATGGGGCCCCCGTTTGTGATATGCAACTGAAAGTAAGCCTTGCAATAAAAATGCTCATGGGGCCGGCCCATCTACACAGTGGTGGCACTACCACTCACAATGCCCACAACCCAGGTTCAGAAATGAGCCCGAATCATCGAAGGATGGCCGGGAGAGATGGATCAAGCATCACAGGGGACACTCTTCTTCTCTGGGGAGAGACGGTCCTATCTGCCACAGCTACACTGTCTCCTGGATGAAGGGGGCAGTGTTGCACAGGTAGATCAATGGATGGGAGGAGCCACAATGACTGTGGATGATGCTACAGTCTGCAGGCATTCCATCCTTGCAGTCCTTGCACACAAGGCTTCCTGTGGCTGAGGAAGGCAAGACTATAAAATACCAAGCTCTGCCTTCCCAAAGATGAAGGATCCAGGCACTTCGGAGTCAGTCCCTCCCAAGCCAATGGCTGTCTCTTGATGTGATGCAAGAAATTCAGGTGTATATCCACTCCACTCTGTCCCAGCTTGGTAGGCAACTGAACGCTTCATGGAAGATGGAGTCTTGGTACACATAGGGAGGGACCAGCACAACGCCTTGGGAGTCTGAAGGGAGATCAGGTGGGGTAGAGCGTAAGGGGGCAGAAACAGAAATTGTGAAAAAAAAAAAAAGATCATGGACACCGTGAAAATCTAGGTACTGTAGTATGTTTCCCTGGCAGGTAGCCAAATGAAGGGTCATCAGGATTGTAGGGGCCTGACAAGACGAGTTGGGGAAATGAAGTCCCCATGTCAGGGGCCAGACATTTAAGCCTTTATCTTTGGTCTATTAGGGCTATCAATACACTGTCAGAGAGAGGCTGGCATGGCTGGACCAACTATGAATTTAGTAGTACTGTCATAATGCTGATATGCTGTTCTCTTTAAAATTGTCCTTCAAGGGCACGATAAGACATATTCAGGCATGGATTTGCCACAGGGACAGAGGTCACCCTATCTGGAAGTACACCATGTACAAATGTTTTTGGGAGTGCCAGGGCTCCAGGGACTCCATAAGAAGGTTAGGGATGTGTACAAAGTGTAAATATATTTGGATGAAATCCACTTATGAATGTAAATAAGCATGTCTCCTAACTGCAGGTGTAAATGCGTAAACCACGAAACATTAATGGGCAAGCATATCAAGGGAGACATGCCTTGGAATTCTGGGGATGAAAATCAGAGTCCCAGGTAGGAGTTAGCGAGTACAGTAGATGCAGCTATTAATGTACTGAAGGATGGTATGGAGGAGTAATTGAAAGGGAAATACCCTTGTACTGTGTATCATCTGCAGTCGTAAAATAAATGCACCCAACTTGATCCCAGCACCATGTATGGTTTCAGCTTGTATGTGGTCTCAAGGGAAAAAAGGGGGAAGCAATGAGCAGAGTGCTAACAACATCTGGAAGGCCATGTATGCAAATGCTAGAAGTCTGAAAATAAGGTCCCAGACCTAGAGGTCATCATGGCAGAAGTCGACCTGGATATCATGATAAACAAGAGATGCAACCACTCTAGTAACAACTCGACATCCAAATAAATAATGTTTCATGTGGTATTTTAATTCTTTCTTCAGCCCAGTCCCAACGTTTTGCCACCCAGTGGCTTCTTCGGGGGAGCTGTTAAAAATGCATAAACATATTTCACATGAACTCTTTCATATTAAAAACGAATTCGTTCCCATAGACGCCATATGGCGTCGGAACCATCCATTGCTGGAATGGACCCAAAATGGCCACTGGGAGCAAATGAGTTAAAGAAATCTTACTTGTTATCAATATTTCATGGCAAAGCAATATATATGTAATTCTTAGGACTGTACATCGAAAATGGACACATCACTGATATGGAGTGAAGTTATAAAAATAAAAATAATAGAGACAGGATATACACAATATGGAATCACACATGCCCACACAATGCAAAGCATCATGGGCTGCATATGCAAATCACCACAGAATGTTATGCTGGTTCAACTTTAAGCAGAATTGCATGGTGCCAAAAGGCCTCTTACACAGTTTGCAAAAGGTGCTAACAGATGACATAGACACGTGTTTCGTCCTACCTATACATAATATGGTGCCATTCACCTAACAAAAAAAGTAAATAAGTGCCCCTAGGGCTACCTACTATTTACGGCTTGAGGTATGTCTCTACGCTGCCACAATAGTTTTCACAATAATCCAAGGTACACAGAAAAATCCTCATAATAAACTATTACACCAACTATTTAAATGATATGAAAAAAATATACATAGTAGCATATAAAAGCAATGTAACATTGGCTACCTGTATATAAATCTCAAGGGTGCTCTGTCGCTTTAAGCATACTGAATTTTTAATCGCTTTAAAAAAAGGAGAGAAGAGAAAACATCGCAATGAGTGCAACCCATCTTAACTAAGCCATAATTCCATAAACTTACCCAACATCCAGTTATATTGTGTAAGTCCTCATGTGCACTAAGTTTGCAAGTATAACCATTTTAATTTTGACCATACCAAAATCAAAACATAAAACGTACAGTATCTGTGAGGCACAGACATGTCCTAATGAGCTCAGGGCTCTGAAACAAAAAACAAATAAACATCTAGCCGTCAAAACGTGGCACACAGATAAATAGTACTCGATTTTCTTTTCTAAATAATGGTAAATAGAGCCTACCAGGTGTATAATGTCTCCAGCATAATGTTCTCTCCAGACTGTGGCAGCGAGAGGCTATCCCAAGCAATTGCCTCTTATACCCACGCGGAAAAGCACCGGCTGACACCAGTGGATGCATAACCACGTCATCACCAGGCTGCAAAAGCTGCCCAGTGACTGTATTTCCAAGTGGGTAAAGGGATGGGCACCAAAATTACAAAATACCATAATCCTAATAGTAGAATGAAAATCATAAAGTAATAAAATCTATCTTGTGCTAACTCTCAGCAAAATAAGGAGAAATCGCCCACCTCTTACACTCATTGGATTTTTAAAAGTGTTAATTTCCATGTGAAATAAAGTGTAAAAGTGTAGAATCTGACAAGTAAATTAACAAAGGTATCAAAAGTTACGCTGATTTTAAGAGATGGGGGGGGGCGAAGAAGCAGAGAGTTCTTATGTATAATAAAGTGTAAAAGTGTAAGCTCTAACCAGCAGATTAATGAAGATGTCAGAAGTGTATGTGAATTTTAAAAGATTGGGGGGGGGCGCAAAGAAACAGAGAATTAGTGTAAAAAACATAATTACTTTTTACCAGCATGACTGCCAACTAATTTCTTCATCGAGACCCCAGGGTGTAAGATATATACCTAGTTCAAATGTCCAAGTCTCTCTGCTGTCTAAACGTTTTTGGAAACTAACACCTCATGTAGGAAGCGATACAGACTCCAGTCCCCAAAAACATAGCTGCACCACTGTGTGTCCCCTATCCATAAAATGTCTAGCCACTGACAAGTTTTCATCCCTTGATCTAATACAACTCTTATGTTCTGAAATCCTTTTCTTAAGTTCTCAAGCAGTTTGTCCAACGTATAGATGGTCGAAGGGGCATTGCAATACATAAAGCACTCCCTTAGAGTTACAATCAATATGATCTTTGATCTTATATTATTTGCTAGTGTAGGGATGCCTAAAGAATTCTTTTTCTGACATGTTGCCACACACAACACATCTGTTGCAAGGGAACATATCCTCTTTTAAAGGTCTCAATAACAGTTGCCCTGTGTTTTGAGAACTGTCTGTAACATGTACTGCTTTTACCAATTTGTCCCTAATATTAGGGGCCTTTTTAGAAGTAACAAATGGTTTCCTAGAAAATGTGGAATCTGTTAAAGGGTATTCCTGCAATATCTTCCAATGGTTTAGGATGATATGTTTCAATTTGGGCATCTCCTCACAATGTGTGGTACTGAATGTAATGCCACCTTTGCCTTTCATATGTGACCCTGTTTCTTTTTCTTCAATTAGACTCTATTGATTTTGGATACTTTATTCTGTGTTTTAGTAAGCAAGCTAGGACTTTAACCCCTCTATTTAAATCTGTCAATCATGGCTTTTTGTTCCTTTATGAAATCTTGTGCTCGACTACAATTACGCTTAGTTCTGAGGAGCTGAGAATATGGGGTGCTATCTTTTAAGCAATCTGTATGAAAGCTTTTATTGTGTAATGCAGTGTTCTGATCCGTGGCTTTCTATGAAGTGTGGTTTCCAATCTCCCCTCATTTTTAAAAATGGTGATGTCCAGAAAATGTATTTGATCCTGACTGTATTCAGATGTAAATTTTAAGTTGTGATCACACATATTTAGGTTTTCCAAGAACTCCTTCAATCTGTTTTTTTACCCATTCCATAACATGAGTATATCGTCTATGTACCTTCTCCAAAAAAATAATATTTCCATGAAACGTATTGCTCTCTGCATCAAAAATAAATTTGGTCTTGAATTGAAACATGTACGAGTTGGCGTATCCCGAAGCCATTGTGCTCCCCAATGCTGTTCCTTTCAATTGTCCATAAAAATTGTTTTCAAATTGAAAGTAATTATGATCCAAAACGAATTGCGACAATTCCATTGTTAAGCTAGTACATGGTCTATGTCCTTGAGACCTAGTGTTCAAGAGGTCACCCAGTGCCTGCACTCCTTGAGTGTGGGGAATAGAGGTGTGTAGATCCCTCACATCGATAGTCACCAAATATATATTGGAGTCAAAAAATATAGTATTGTTAAGTTCCTTAATCAATCGAAGGACATGTGCTGTCTCTTTAATATAGGTCTGTGTATTTTTAACTAAATCCTGAATATGGAAATCTACATATTTTGAGACTGGTTCCAACACGGATCTAATTCCTGAGACTATCGGTCTACCTGGTGGCTCCACTGTGTTCTTATGTATTTTGGGCAAAGCATAGAATACTGGTAATCTTGGATGTTTGTTAATCATAAATTCTCTCTCCCATGATTGTAACCAACTGAGGGCTTCATATTCCTCTAACCTTCCCAAAATTTTTTGTTGATATATCTCGCGTTGGGTCATCCCTAAGTAGTTTATAGTTCTCTTCCACTTTTAAGAGTTTTAGACACATGTTTCTATACTTACTAATGTCCAACAGCTTCCACTTTATCTGCTGGTTTAATAACCAGCTCTGTGTCCTTCTGGAGATTGTCAAGAATCTCCTTTTGGTTCTTAGTAAGATTCTTCCTAAAAGGCCTGGTTCTTTCATCCTTTTTGGTGAACATGAGGTTGATATCATTTTGTACCATGCTGATATATGTTTCCACAGCATGGTTATTACCTATCACAGGCATATATGTAGATCTAACACCCATAGCTAACTTTAAATTGGTTCTTTCCAGGTTTTGTGGTTCTAGATGAGCAAATTGAGCTTTTAATCTAATATTCTGAAAGAACCTTTGTAAATCCACTTCCAGTTGGAACCTATTCAATGTCTTAGCAATAGAAAATGAGAGGCCCAAAGGGAGAGTATCAACTTCCGTTTGGGATAAAGTCCTTTGACTTAAGTTGAAAACAACTATTTCCCCCTGTACCCTCTGTGCATCCCTCTTGTGCCTCGCCCTATTTGCCCTCCATCTCTTTCTTATATTCCTGTCTTGTCTCTTAAATTGTATCTTTTGGGTAATCCTTGTGGAATATGTTTCTCTATCTGTGGCATTTCTGACGTGCTGGGTTGTGGTTCTCCCTGTCTATCCTCTCCTGTTGTAATCTCTTCCCTAAAAAAGGACCCTCGATATGGCTTGAAAGTGCTCCTAGTGTAGCTATCTGAACTGTCGGAACTATATGTATCACCCCTATATGGTTGGTATCTAACCTTTTTGTATGTGTAAATCTTATTATCCCGGTAATCTATGGTGTCATATTCTAACAGTTTTCCTTTTGTGTCTTCCAACCATTTATTAAACTCCTCCAAATGTAATTGTGCTTTCAGTGACTGTTCTTGTTCCTGCGCTACTTCTGCTATTTCGCCTCTCGCTTTAATAATAGCCTCTATCAGGGCATACATAAAGTCGACATTGCATCTAGTGCGTATCCCATCCCACTTTTTCTCTAATTCCTCATCATTAATGCCTACATTAGGCTCCATGGGGACACGTAAACCCCTAGGAATACGTTTGTATTCAAGGTATTTAGTTAAAGTAAGGCCATGCCACTCTAGGTGTATGTCCTTAGATTTAATGTTCTCCAATTTTCTCTTAAGGCTTTTGGCCATGTCAACCTCTGTGACAGACAATCGAATACTGTTTATCTATGTGCCGCGTTTTGATGGCTGGACGTTTATTTGTTTTTTGTTTCAGAGCCCTGAGCTCATTACGACATGTCTGTGCCTCACAGGTATGTTTTACAAGCTTGGTGCACATAAGGACTTACACAATATAACCAGTTGTTGGTGAAGTTCATGGAATTCTGGCTTAGTTAAGAAGGGTTGCACTCATTGCGATGTTTTCTCTTCTCTCCTTTTTTTGAAGCGATTGAAAATTCAGTATGCTTAAAGTGACAGAGCACCCTTGAGATTTGGCCCTCGGTGAAATAACTAAATCTCCCCTTTCCAAGGTGGTGCCTCTGTCCCTAAATCTGCTGTTTATTAAGACTGCTGGAACCCTGTTATGCTGCACTGTATGTTCCTGCTGTTAGATTCCCATACTGGAGTGTACCTCTCTGAAATGAATGCTGTATTTGCACAATCACTTTGTATCCAATATCCTCCATCTGTAAGAACTACTGTATTAGCACAAGCACTTTGTTCCAATGTCCTACTTCTGTAAGAACTATTAGCACAATATAATTGTATCCCATGTTCTACTTCTGTACCAGCTTGTATTCTGTGAAAATGCTGTTTTATTTCCTACCTGTATTACTGGTGTGCCATCTTCATGGCCCGGGTCATGCCTGAAAACGGTCCCTGGGATCAGTGCACTTACCCGATAAACAAATACATACATATATAAATAAACAAGTTCCTTTAACTACATTACTTTCACAGTTCTTAAAATAATAGCTCACCTAAAACCAGCAAGTAAGTGTCTAACAGCTAGAACAAACCCAGGAGCCCTGCAGTAGTCTTCACTTTCACATCTTTAGCCTGTCTTCCTCCTGCACATTTCTTCTGCTTCCTCCATGGACATGATGGAAAGAAACAAACACAAGACACAGAAGATTCCCAACAATATTTTTCTTATTTATTTTTCAAACACAAAATGAATTATTAAATATGCCTACATGAAAGCCCACTACTTTATCACAGTCTTATTGAGGGTATAACCGGGGGGTGGGGGGCTTGACCTGCTCTGGCTAAATATGACTCTAGGGCCCCCATTTTCAAAATGTTAGTGTGGCTGTGCCTGTAGTATAATGAAGTAACAATAGGTGGCGCCAACAGACTATAGAAAGCAAAGTAGTGAAGCACATGTTCATGCAATGTGCAAGTGCACCACTATGGAAACTGCTGGAAAACAGGGTCTAGTGGCACTGGGAACAACAGCAAAAAAACAGCTTTCAAGAGCTCAAGAATTTAGTAACTAATGCACCTGTTCTTAAGTTCTATGACATAAACCAATGACACTGTCTGTGGATGACAGTTCGGAAGGCTTGGGAGCAGTGATAATGCAAGAGGGAAAGGCAGTAGCCTATGGTTCCAGAGCTCTTATTGACTGCCAGAAAAGGTATGCTCAAACTGAAAAAAAATTCCTAGCAATTGTCTATAGATGTGATAAATTCCACCAACATTTGTATGGGAAGCAAGTGCAGGTGGAGTCAGATTATTGTCCATTAGAGGCAATATTTAGGAAACCTATAATTCGAGCACCACCAAGACTACAAAGGGATGCTTCTTCGGTTGCAAAGGTACAGTCTACAAGTTCATTACCGGCCTGGGACAGACATGCACATTGCAGGTGCCTTGAGCAAAGCTTATCCTAGAGAGGAGACTGAAGATTTACTAGATGAAGAGCTGGAATTAAATCTGCTTACTACTCAGCTACCTATTTCAGCAGAGAAACTGCAAGAGTTCCAGTCAGCCACAGATAAAGACATGATACTACAGCTGCTCAAAGCAGTTGGGCTAAATGGATGGCCCACAGAAAGGGACAAAGTGCCGCTAGAAATCAGAAACTATTGGACTATTCATGAGGAAACCACATACTTCGACAACCTACTGTTCAAAGGAGCAAAACTGATAGTTCCACAATAAATGAGGAAACAGATGCTCCAGAAAATACATGACATCCACCTCGGCACTGTAAAGTGTAAACAGAGAGCACGAGATACACTGTAATAGTCTGGTATGTCCAAACAGATTGAAGAAACAGTTTTACAATGTGCTATTTGCACCTCCGTTGTCTCATAACATACTGGACAGACCTTGGGCTAAAATAGGAGCTGACCTCTTTCAGTTCAATGGAACCAAATATCTTCTCTGTCTGGATTACTCCAAATACCCAGAAATAACAAAACAGTTATTTCTGGTCCACAGTTTTCTAGTTTAGAGTTCAGAATGTTTGTGGATAGCTGGGAATTTAAACACTCCATATCTAGCCCAGGATTCCCACAGTCCAGTGAACAAGCAGAAAGGACAGTGCAAACAGTAAAAATCTTACTGGAAAAGGCACAAGAAAGTGATGGAGACCCCTATCTTGCACTGTTAGAATACAGGAACACCTATGGAACAAACTGAGTTTTCTCCTGCACAGTTGCTTATGGGATGCAGGTTAAAATCTAAGTTGCCAGCATCAACAATGCTTTTAAAACCTGAGCATAAGATTGAGGTGAGAGACAAGCTGAAATCGAGACAAGTTATCCAGAAGTACTACCATGATCATCATGCACAGGAACTGCCAGTTATTCAAAAGGGAGATCAAATACAAATTAGACATGCAGAGAATTGGCAACCTGCAGTTGTGGTCGCCAAGCACGATTCCCATAGATCGTATATAGTTCGTACACCTGATGGAAAAACGTACCGAAGAAACAGGAAACATCTAATAAAGATACAGGAGGAAAACTTCCCTGCTGTGATCTCTGATTCCCTTGAGCAGTCAAGTCCTACAAGATCAGAGAAACATTCAAGAGAGTGGATCAACCTGATGTGGCAGCACCTGCTAAGCTACCTGATAGTTGCAAGGAAAATACACAGCCAGCGCAGACACCAGAAAAGATATCCAGAACAACAAGATCTGGCAGATAGATCAAAGCTCCAAGAAAATACCAAGATTATATGTAGAACAAGAACAAGAGGATGCAGTATGGACTGGTGGGAAAGACCAGGTCCCAACAGAGCTATGAGCTAGTAACCTCTGGCCCTAATTGTGGTTATAAATAACAGTTATTTTTCTTTGCTACCTGTTGATTTTGATAAAAGAACTGAACTGAAGATAAATCAATCAATCATAATAATAATAAAAAAGGGAGTCGTCGTATAACAATGTAACAGTAGGAGGTGCTAAAAGAATATATAAAGCAATGTAGTGAAGCACATGTGCGTGCATGTGAGAGTTGCACGTTTCAGCGTACGCAGGAAATGCTTGTGCAGTTTTTAATAAAGGAGTTGAACAGTAAATCAGCCTCCATTGGTTTCTCCTACTTTACAGTGCCATACTAACCAGAAATAGTGCCGGCCATCAGGGGTGTAGCCATATTCAAAGGCCACCTATGTGCGGTGCACCCCGACAGTGCTGTGGCACACGATAACGTGCTGTGCGTATGCAAATGAGGGGCCCCCATACATTCACAGAGCAGCACGATACTGGAAAGATTTCAGAGGTGCTAAACAGCTGCAAGTGCAGGGCAGTTTAATGCTTCTGAAACCCAGCCCTTAACAGTGAGTAGAGGGGGTAGGTGCCCCGCATACCCTCCACACACTGTCATGGGCTGGGTACCCTGGTGGTCTAGTGGTCCCACCCTAACCCTGATCCCCTTCCCTGTATTGACTATAGTAAACCCTGGTGGCCTAGCGGTCTCTCCCAAGCCCCGATCCCGTCCTTGCTATAAAATGTGGGTGGCGGTTGTCAGTGGTCCCCTCCTGGTCCTGATCCTCCCGGATTTAGATATTTATCCATGGTGGTGTGGTGTCCTCCTGGCCCCGCCATGCATGGGTGAATTTGTGTTTAGTGATCTCACCCTGTAGGTCCTTCCCACCACCCCTTTTCCAATCCAACCCCGAGTACCAGTGACCGGCACAGCCTCACATACCACCATGGCTGGCCACAGACTGAGCTTTCATGATGAACATACTGTACAATATTGTACAGTATGGGTATCATGAGAGTTCAGTCTGCAGCCGGCCGTGGTGGTGCGCGAACGGCTGTGCCAGTTGCCAGCTCTTGGGGTTGGGTTGGGGGGTTGCAAGGTGATGGGACAGTACCTATCAGGGTGGGGGTCACTAGACCACCAGGATTTACACTTGTATGTATGGAGAGAGGACTGAGGCTAGGAAGGGGACCCCTGGACCACCATGGATTAATACATAAATACTGGGAAGGGGATTGGGGCATGGAGGGGACTGCTAGACCACTATGGATTAATAAATAAATACCAGGGAGGGGATCGGGGCTAGGGTGAGACTGCTGGACCACCAACAATATACTTTTTATAGCATGGATGGGGATTGGGGCAGGAGAGGGGCCGCCTGACCACCAGGGATTAGTAGAAAAACTACCAGGGAGGGGATTGGGGCTAAGGAGGGACTGCTAGACCACCAGGGATTAATGAAAAACTACCAGGAAGGGGGGTGGGGCAGTTGAGGACCTGAACCGGCACATTCGGCGCTGGCATGCACACGAGTCCATAATGGCGGTGCAAATGGCCCACTAGCACTGTGCATGCCCAATGGACTCATCTGCATGTTTGGGCTGAATATCGCCCATAGGGGCCGTGGTGCTAACCAGAGTGTGCCGTGCTTTACCCTTATGGGTGGTCTTCAGCACAGAGCTCTGGTGGTGCGGCACAAAACATGGTGACAGCCTTCTGTGCACCATGCTGCCATGGCCCAATATTCAAAGGGACAGCGTGGTCAGTTCAGACCATACTATCCATTTGAATATGGCACCAGAGCTGGCTAGCCCTATTTTTTCACGCAGCAGCCCTGTGTGTGCACACTGCCGACCAGCTCTGAATATGGGGACCTACATGGGTAGAGAGGTATTTGTTGGTAAAGTCTCTACATGGTGATTTTAGATGGTAAATGCTTTCTCCCCCATCCGGTCCTAGTCTCGCTTCTGATTCCAGACCCCAGCACAGAATTACAGGGAGACACACAGGTGCTTCAAACAGGATGTTTATTTTCTGAAAATACATAACAAATTATAAAACATAATAACTAGCTCCAACTTGCAAGGTACTACAGTCCCCTCCTCTCTCTTTCCAGCTATGACTTTCACTGTCCATCTCGCAAACAGTTTAAAATTACAGTGAGGGTATAAACTACTACAAAGATTGGAGACTGCAATATTATTTAAACATTTTTTCTAGTACCTGAATGACATTTAAACTGCTTTCTTAATCCAGGTACACTACACACATTAAACTGTGAGACACATGATTTTACATTTTTAAATTTTTACATGATTTACATTTTTCAAGTAGGGTCTGCGGTGTTACAGTAGGTAGGGAAAATGGGCAGACTAGGTGGGCCAAGCGGTCCTTAACTGCCGTCAGTATCAGGGGTGTAACCAGAAATTTCCATTTTGTACACACAATCTTCAACAGTTACTCCCCTCCCATTAAAAAATGTATACATCTTCTCCAAAAGGTACCCCCTTCCAAACAAATCAGATTGTTATCAGATGATTCCTCTAATCTCTAAAGAGGTTATACATCTATCTATCTCCTAAACAAAATAAGTTTAAACAGAGACACTATTCTGTGGCCTACACTAACCCAAATACAACAGATTAGAATAAAAATGTTAACAGAAAGGCATATGGTTTGTGACAGGCACTCAACAACACTGTACAAAAAGTTGTGGTGAAAGCAGAAAAGCACATACCTGAAAATACAAAAAAGAATATCACAGTCAGCTCCAACCTGCAAGGTGCCACAGTCCCCTCCTAGCAGAAGGAAGAATTAACTTGCTAAGCAATATACAGATGGAGCACGCATAACTAAACATTCAATTACAGACAACAGCAATAAAGCCCCACGTGCTTTCTAGACAACCGCATGGTCTGAAACAACAGCTACTAAAACAACAAATAAATTAAATTTAGAGTAAAATCTATGGCTTTACAATACATTTCCCAACTACCAGAACATGTTTAACTAAACAATAGCTAGGTTCTAACAATTTTAACAACTTTTATATTTTAAAACAGAAACTATTAAAGGGAGCTGAGTATTCTGTTACCTCTCTTTCCAGCTAAGGCTCTTACCTGCACAGGAAGCCAAAGTCACATGACTAAGCAGTACAACAGGGTGCCATTCTCAACAGCTGGTGGCAGTAGAGTGCAGGAGCACCTGTACTGTGAAAGGCCGTAGAACTTATTTACGAAGTACCTTCATTACACTCACCCCCCATGAATTCCACTAAAATTCACAATATTGTGGAAAGGGCATACAGAACTTAGTCAGGGTTTGTCAGGCACATACTGTGGATACATACGGGACACACTAGAGCACAAGTTGCAGAAAGATACACATCTTTAACCTCAGCAAAAAGCTACCCAGCAGGGGTGGGGTGGGTAGAGGACAATGAGGTTGATCAGGCCTCAGTAACCCCATAGAACAGCATGATGCCAAAAACATACAGTCCATAGCAACACCACTGCAACAGAAACAAGAGTACAGCAATGCTAGATTCAAGAGATAATTTCACTAATGTGTAAGCAGGTGGAGCAGAATACATGTTTACACAGGATCACACATCTTAACCCCTAAAAATGTTGGATACTGATTTGAACCACTTATTGAAAGAGAGTTTGGGGTTCAAAGGAACAATTTGTTGGATCATAGTCTCCATTAGTCTGCTCACTGGTTTTGGAACTCTACCTGCTCTGGTTTTAGCAGGTTCACAGCCAGTATTCTCATTAGGCTGAAAAATAATAAGGATGGGAACAGACTCTGAAATAGAGGGAACAGGATCAAAAACAATATTGGTGTCAGCAGTCTCTGAAGGGGCAACTTCACTATTTACTGTGTCAGAAGTATCAGGGGCAAGGGCTGAACATACCTCTCAAGTGTCCCGCATTGTGCCGGACATCCCAGATTTGACCTCATTTCTGAAACTTGTCCCACTGTCCCACCAGCACCTGTCATTGTCCTGGATTTTTAGTGATACTTTTTGACAGACAGTGTTGTCAGCACAGGCCTTTTAATTTAAATGTCTTGCCTGGCTGGTGGTGGATAGTGGCTGGGAGCGAGCAGAGCAGCACGCACCGCCCGGTGGCGCGACGATGAGGAAGGAGGCTGGCCGCAGCACAACAGATTGGCAAATTAGCAAATAAAGGGATGGTCCACCACAGCCACTCCTTCTCCTCCTCCACTCTGACTCACAGCCAATGGAAAGGGCATCCTGGGCATGCGGCTTTAATTTGGCAGCTTGGAACTTAGCGCACCCGCACACACTGCCTGCTGGACGACACAGAGGATGAGGAGAAGACTGAGAGGGCAGTCAGACATGGCGTGGTCTACAAAGTGCAATAATCTGAGCCACTGGAGCGAGGAGGAACTTGGATTTTATTTGGAGGAGACAGACAGTACTACAGACAGGCCAGGCTTGTGTGGTGTCGGTCCTGAGAGCCAGTCGGGAGGAGTTGAGCTGAAGACGAGTGGAGGAGTTCTTTCTGGCCCGACTGGAGTGACTGTAAGCATGTGGCGGAACTAATTTAAGCAGCTATTGGTGGGCGGGGTTATCGTTGGTAGCCAGAATGTATCAGTGGCAGGAGACGGGGAGTTACTTTACTTGAACCACTTTGCTTGCCTGGGCCTGCCTGGATCAACTCATCAAGGAGGAGTGCCACTACTATCTCAGTCAGTGAGGTAGGTCAGACATCCGGACCCTGGTGGTTATAATATAATCATGTACTTCTGTACTAGTCTTTTTGTCTTTACCTTTGCTGGTTGGGGGAGAAGACTCTCTGCTACTTCAAGTGTCTTCACTCTGCACTGTCTGTTAAGCTGGACTGCGGGAGTGAGGTGGGTGAGTGGGTGGGGTGGGAGGGACCGTGGAGGAGTCATCTCAGACAAGTGAGTGTGACTGTGCGCCCAGCTGCAGTGCTGCCCCTGATGTGAAGAGGGATTGGTATTTTGGTAAAATTGTACACACTACAGTAACCACCTCTAGTCTAGAAGGGATTACTATGCTGATGCTTACTATTGCAGAGAGCCCAGTTTGAGTTGGAATTGGAACTCTGGCTGACTGTGTAACGGGGAGGCAGCAGGCTGGCTGACAGTAGAAAGAGCTGCCTGCAGCCTGCAGTAGTCTATATGATGTGCCCTCTGGCTCTGCCTCTTGTTTCAAAGTTAAACACATATGATAAATGTGGCCCTCTTCACAACTGAACTTGGCTTTGGCTGACAGACTGAGAGTGACTGGCTGCCACTGCTAGTGCTAGTGATACCCATTGTGCCCCAGTTATCACAGCCCAGGAAGGCAGCACTGCTATTCATTGAGTTTCAGGCTCTGTTATGCTCTTAACAGTGCGTTAAATCATTAAAATGTTGAAATTCTGATGACCCTCGTGGTGTCCCTCATTTCAGGGTGTAGTGTCCCTCATTGTTCCTCATTTCAAGGGTTGGTGTCCCTCATTTCAGAGTCCAGAGGTTGAGAGGTATGGGGCTGAAATGGTTTCCAAGTTCGCTGCATTGGAAATCTGGAAGCAACGGTCACTCTGGTAATTTGTACTGTCTATTATTCAAGAATCTGTATGAGTGGCTGGGGCCTCCTCAGTCAAAGTAGGAATGCAACTTACAGACTGGGAATCGCACTACTGCATAGAACTGAAGAAATCTCATCTGGAGTAGGTAATGGCAGAAAATGTACTGGTAGCAAGTTTTGATGCACCACTCTGATCTTGCCAGAGTTGTCCTGGATCTTGTAGGCATGTATTCATGGATTGTGAGAATTACAGTATATACTGTTGCTTACCAGTTGTCTGCCAGTTTCTTGCATCCTCTCTCACCCTTATTGGCTAGTAGGACACGATCTCCAACATTAAGGGACACACCTCTGATACTCTTGTTATATTCTCTAGCTTGGTGCCAGTTTTGCAACCCAGCACTGCTCACAAGCATCACGTTTCAGCTTTGTCATAATGTAGGTGAGTGGGTTATTATCAGTCCAGACAGTGAATGTATGCCTTTTGAGCCAGTTGCTGAATTTTTCACAAACTGCCCACTTAAGAGCACGAAACTTGAGCCTATTTGTTGGGTACCTGGATTGCACCCGACTGAGAGACCTACTGGCAAAACCAATTAGTCATGCTTTAACTTCACCTTCAGAGACCTGTGACAGTACAGCTCCAAGACCAGCCAGCGAAGCATCCATAGACAAGATGAATGGTTTGTCAAAATCAGTATGTGCCAACACAGTACCATTTGATAGGTCATTCCTCAGTGCCTGAAAGGCAGTATCGCATTCTGGTGTCCAGCCCTGAGAACTGAGCTTGCGAAAGGTTCCTTGACCCAGCTTTTCCTTGGAGACCTTACCTCTACCCTTCTGACCAGCTGTAAGTTGAAATAGTGGCTTAGAAAGCACTGAACAATTAGGGATGAAATGCTGATAATACAGAACTATGTCAAGAAATGATTTGATCTTCTTCTGGAATGAGGTACAGCCATCATCTTCCATAAGATCCTGTTTCCTGATGTTCAGAATGGTTTCACTCTTCACTGGGTCCACTGTAACCCCACTGCCATCAATAATGTGTCCCAAGAACGTGACAGTTCTGTGAAGGAAATGTCATTTCTTTTGGGAATAGCTTCAAGCTGTTCTGTCTCAGATGGCCAAATACTATTCTTAAGCACCTCAAAGCTTTCTCTTCAGTAGGTGCAAATACCAGTAAGTCATCAAGGTAACATAACAGGCTGGAAAACTTCAGATCACCAAAGATACTTAAAGAGCAGATGACGCCTTTGGAAAAACATCAGAAAACATAATATGGTCAAAATTCCCATCAATGGACAGGGGTGCACTAATGAGTAGTGAAGAGTAAAGACGTGTATGCATTTTGCTCCATTCCTAGCTAAATTTGTATAAAAATTAAAAGTTAGAATCGTACCAAAATCAAGCTGAAAATACTCGACAGACATCCCAGCTGCAGCATGGATGAATATCTGATCCAGAATCCGGCGAAAAACCTGTGGGATGCATCCAAGAATCAACGCAAGCAACCTCCAATGGCCCAAGTGGAAAATGTGGGTCCAATTTCCCTCTCCACAGCGAAAGTAAGCGTGCTGTGCAGAGAAGTCACCGAGCAAGTCCTGGCTGCCCTGGCACCACGACTTGACCACATGGAGGCCAAATTCAACAAAACATTTCAGGAACTAGTGGACCTGCATGCTACCCAGGTGACCCGCTTGAGTGAGGTAGAGCAGAGGGCCTTGGACCTGGAGGATACTGCAGGTCCTGTCCCCGAGCAGAGTGTGGCTCTTCAGAGGGAGTTAGAAGAATTTAGAGAACAATTTTACTATCAGGAGAACTATCATAGGAGGCTGAACCTCCATCTTCGTGGACTGCCTAAGGGGAAGGAGGGAATAGATATTCTTGACTTCTGTGCCTGGTAATTGCCAGAGATGCTGAGCCTGACACCAAAAAATGGGAGATACAAGTTGGAGAGGGCCCATAGGGTCGTTATGCCTAAATCAAACCCTGATCAGCCACCATGGGAAATAATTATGCAGTTCCACAGTTATCAAGACAGATAAGTTGTTCTGGAGGCTTATCGTGCGACCAACAACCTGCAACATGAGGGGAAAGAATATTCCTATCACAGGATTACTCTGCATGCCTCCTCAAGAAATGCCGAGATTTCAACCCGGTGATGGCACAGCTTCAGGATTTGAAGGGGGGCTGCTTTCTTGTGTACCCAGTTACATTCAAAATCAAACATAAAGGTGTGACTTACTCCTTCTAGGAGGTACAAAAAGCAGAAGCATTTGTGAGAGAGCTCAAGAAGAAACTGAGCTGAAAAGGGGACTGTCTGCTCGGTTGCCAATGACTTTATTATTTTGTGCCATCGATACTGTGACCTCATGTTGACTGCTCCTGTGTAGTGGAGCCCAGGAGGTGAACCCCTCGCTCGATGCTTTGTTTCCTCATCCAGCAGCACCATATCATTTAAGCAGACAATGGAAGAAATTATTTTTCTGTGGACAGTGTCAAATGGAGAGGCTTGTTTGAACTGATGAACTTGTGACAGGCTCCCCTAAAACTCCCATGGGACAAATTTCCTTCCTGCATTGAAAGGTATGGCCTGTCGTGGGAAGCGGAGCCTAGAGTGCAGTCACACACCTGGAACCTAGTTTTCCTCTGCCTGCCTGCCTGCTGGAGGGCCGCATCTTGTGTGGCTTGAGGAAGTGGGCTGAAGTCACATTTAATAATGAGGTAAGCTGGCTGGGGGGGGGGGCATTGTGCATGTTTTTTTATTTGCGCTACCCTGACCCTCACTTGAGCACTGGCTAGCTCTACCAGGAGGACCAATTCTGATTATGGGCCGCAGGACATTATAGAAACATGACTGTTGGGGAATACATGTTTCTTTCTTCCCCCTAAGCTGGGGGAGGGATGTGTGTTCTCATACAGTTGGGCATAATAGAAGGGAGGGGGGGGAGGAAAAGGTAAATTGCAAGGAGAAGGGGATCGATGCTCATGGGGTGAGCTGAAGGGCAAGTGGCATCAGGAGTAAACCACGCACGGTGAGGCATCAAGCAACAGTGAAAATTAGTATGGTTAAAGTAATGAGTTTATTGTTCTATGTTCTTCTGGTTTGTCTAATGTTCACTTTTTTTTTATGTTTTTTTAAGGTCCAAACATGCATACTCTGACTGGTACACACACTGGTCGGAAGGTTGGGGAGTGGTATATAAATGGAACAAGGTTATTGGCCTTAAAGGGAGACTGTGAGGTATCCACCATAGCTAAACACTAAGAATTAACTGTCATAACCTAGAATGTTCAGGGATATCCTCCCCAGTTAAGTGTACTGCCTAGATAACAGCACTTAAAAGGCAGGGGGCTCAAATGGCTATGCTTCAGGAAACCCACCTGACGGATAGTGAGCATGTCAAGCTGGCCTGAGGATGGGTGGGGACATGCCATACAGCATCTTATAATTCGCACAAAAGGGGAGTAGCAGTCTTACTGCATAAAAAGTTTCCTTTTCAGGTGGGACAGGTTGTGGCAGATCTGGAGGAAGGACGCTATATATTTGTGGAATGAGACTTGTATGGAGAAAAGGTCACTTTTGTAAGTGTTTGTGCCCCAGCTGTTTATGATCCGACTTTCTACCAAAATTTGATGGACGTTATGATACGGGAACAATTTGGGGGTCTGATATTAGGGGGAAGACCTCAATTGTCATATGGATCCAGTAATGGATCACTCTGAAAAAAAGGGACGGGTAAGTAGTGCTATTAAGAGTTGGCAGATTGGCATGCGTGACCTCGACCTGATAGATGGCTGGAGGGCAGCAAACCCTACCCTTAGGGAATATACATTCTACTCACCCCCAACAAGTCCTGGTCTTGAACAGATTATCTGTATCTTCCTAGGAGCTGTTTTTTTTTAATCTAGTCAATGTTAAACACAATCCGATTCATATTTCAGACCATGCTATGGTATGTATGACACCGGGCTTGAGAGAGCTGCGGAAGGGACCCCCCGCCCCAGAAATTCCCCAACTACCTGATGGGTAATGCAAAGAAATACTTGCAGGAACAGTGGGAACAAAATGTACAAACAAATAGGGCCACGGCTCCTAACAAGGTGGTTCTATTGGATGCAGGAAAAGCATATATGAAGGAAGCCATTATCAGTTTTGTGTCTAACCACAAAAGGAAGGTGCAGGAAAGGAGGGAAAATCTAGAGAACTGACTGAAAGACCTAGAGTGGAAAGTGGCCCAGGGGAAGGGAGTGAGGCATCACACCTCTTGACAGTCACAAGGGAGGCATTAAATGCACTTCTGCTGGGTGAAGCCCGGAAGTCATGGTTCTTTGTAAGAAAACAATTTTTTGAATGGAGGAATAAACCAAGACCAATGTTGGCTAATTTGATTAGGGGAAAGAAGGGTCCAAATTTCGTATTAAAAAAAGACTACTATAATACGAAAATAGCAGAAACAACCAATACAGCAAAATACTGGTCCCTTATTAAAATTTTAGAATCACTAGTTTTAAATTCCCCACCAGTACAAATTGAGAATAATGGAGTACTACAGGACCTTAGGTCATCTGCAAACATTTTAAATAACTATTTCATGAATCTTCCAGATATTAATGTCCCACCCAGTAAACAGAATTTAAACAACATCACAAAGGTAAAGGAAAGTCTCAAACCTGATACCTGCCCTAGATTTAGGTTTAAATTAATAACAGTAAATCAGGTTTCTAGGGAAATTAAAAATCTTTAAATTAGGAAATCCTTTGGTCCAGATGATATCAAGCCCAGATTTCTAAAGGACGCAGTTGATTACATATCTCCAACTTTAACAAATTTGTTTAATTGGAGCTTAAGGGAAGGTACGTACCCAACTATGTGGAAGATTGCTAAAATAATACCAATACACAAAGGAGGGCCAACTATTGATCCATCAAACTATAGACCTATAGCCCTGCTCTCGGTGATCTCCAAGATATTTGAAAGATTAGTTCAGAAGCAGTTAATGGAATATCTGGATAAATATAAATTATTGTCTAGATATCAATCAGGCTTTCAAGGGGGATATTTCATGGACACCACACTCACTGACCTGGTCGATATATTGTCTTCATCCTTGGAGGGCGGCCAAGTGGTGGGCACGGTGTTCATGGATTTATCCAAAGCCTTCAATACCATTGACCATGTCATTATGAGG
This sequence comes from Neoceratodus forsteri, assembly GCA_016271365.2. Lineage (NCBI taxonomy): Eukaryota > Metazoa > Chordata > Ceratodontiformes > Ceratodontidae > Neoceratodus > Neoceratodus forsteri. Next base: position 795,341,346 of record CM057459.1, on the reverse strand, counting down.
GAAAGACTTTTGGACATAGGCATATCAGAAGAGGTCACTAAATGGTTTGAGGCATATTTAAGTGACCGAAGGCAATATGTAGCAATTGTAAACAAATACTCAAATTTGCAACAAGTGGTAAGGGCCGTTCCCCAAGGATCTATTTTGGGTCCAATTATTATTTTTAATTTATGTTAACAAACTAACTGACCATACTTTAATCACAAAGATGCATCCTTATGCAGGCGACACAGTAATGGTAGCCACATACTCTTCCATATCTGGAATAAGCCAAAAACTACAATCTGAGTTCTTCCATATGTGTAATTGGTTTGAGGACTCTAGAATAGTCTTAAATAGTGAAAAATCCAAAACTATGGTGTTCTATAAATCTAGTGTGAAAAAGTTGAATATTCATATAAGAGTTGAAATTAAAACAGTGACGGGTGAGACCCTTGAACAGGTAGATGAATACAAATACTTGGGAGTCCAGATAAATCAATATTTAAACTTTGACTCACATATTTCTAAGTTGACAAAAAATTTGAGTAGCAGATTGGGGGCCTTTAGAAGGTCAAGTCATTGTACCACCACGGCAATGTGAAAGAACATCATAAACCAGTTACTCATTATTGTGATGGATTGTGGTAGCCACATATACAGTATGACAAATAAAACCCAACTTAATAAACTTGCTGTATTACGGTATATAATAAAATGGCATGTTTTGTTCTCAGATGTGATTATAAAACTCATCATTGCTTAATGTATCAGGAATTAAATTGGCTTCCATTAGAACAGAAACGAAAAATAACTTGGGCAACTCAAATGTGTAAAATAACAAGGAATGCTAAACCTTTGTACTTAACTGAGAAATTTAACAAAGTGGAACATAAACATAACAAATAAATCCTCTAGAGAATTAAGAATACCACAAATTAGGAATAAATCTGGTGAGATGATGTTTTCATTTAATGCACTGTCTGGGCAAACCTTAGTGATCAAACTAAATCTGTCAAATCAGCAAAGAGTTTTAACACTAAACTAAAGAAGGAATTATCTTATAGATGTATGTGTAATGGCTGAAATTTGCACTTCTGGCTATACACTACAGCATAACTGTTTTTGCAGGGGATGAAAAATCCCCAAGTCCGAGGTCCGGGACGCACAAAAACTGTAGCAGGACTTAAACTGCACAGCCCGATTCAGTCCAACAGACTTGGCTGTGCAGTTCAGTATAGCCTCACATGCGTGGTATTTTTACGTGGCTAGCGCCATAACTCTTGGGCTGAATGTGGAACGGTATATGTTCTTGTTCCCAATCATGGCTGAAAAGTTAATGAATTTTGCACAGCACTTAGTGCTGAAACTTAAATTTTTGGCCCTTTGGTTAGAGATTACTTAAAGCTGCACCTGAAAACTAAGTTTGGGGGATAGTTTTATTGAGGAGCCAGGGCAGGTTGAAACAGAATGACTGAGGGGAACAGGAGTGAACAGATTTGAACTAGGGCTGCTGCATCCATTCTGTGAGTTAAGATAGTCTAGACCCGCGACCCTAGTGCAGCAGAGCAGTACTTGGGGAATTTGTTTTTGGGGACACATGTTTTGCTGACATTTTTCATTGTGGTGGGGGGGGGCTGCCTATTTTGGAAATTAAGCAGTCTAATAGTACTGCTGGGCACACCGACCCTCTGTGCACTGGGGACATTAATGTGACACCCTCTTAGCAGACTTGGGGGGGATACAATAGTTTTCATCCCCTCCTGATATAACTATTTGGAAAGCAACTGCATGATTAGCAACTAAAAGAGAACAGGTGTCTTTGGGCTGCAAGTAAGATCATCCAAGCCAGTGACAGTCACATATTTAATTTGTTAATATGACATAGAACTACTGTAAGTACTCAATAATATTTTCTGGGCTGAAATCTATGACAGACAATTGTATTCCAGAAACCAAGCCAGTCTGACATTTGTAGAATTATTTTATTTGTTTGGGATCGAGAAATGAGTACTCAGACAACACATTTCTGGGCTAAAATATCCATCACAATATTATCATCATTTGTTTGCGACAGAGAAATAAATACTCAGTAATAAATATTTCTGGCTCAAGCCTGTGACAGTCTAATTTCAATATATCAAGAGTCACAAATTTATTTGTTTGAGACAGAGAACTACGTGCTCATTTCTGGGCTGAAATCAGGCCTATGACAGTCTGCTAATAATACAGTATGCCGCAGAAAAAAGGCATGACTTACTGGCTCTGCTACGGACTCATCCTAAATATGTAATATAAGTCCTGGACTTATGTATCCCAAAAAAATTTTTCAACCCTTGTTTTGTATTTAAAATGTAGTGTGTCTTATAATATTGAATGTATTTCTTAGACTGTTGTTAATGTAGTCTGTTTCATAATATTTAATGTATCCTTCTAGGTGGTTGCTAAATGTATTTTTTTAAGTACTGTATGTTGAATGTATGTTGTTTTTGTTGCTAACCTGCACCAGATAAATCAAAACAGGACCACCTTGAAAGCAGGACTTCGGTCCTAAGGTGTGATAAGATGTGTACCAACTTTATCTTTTATCCTGTATAAAAATAAAGATTGTTACTACTACTACTAAATCTGGTAATGGGCATCAAGGGGGAGGACGGTGACAAGGTGAGGGATAAAACAAATAAGGGAAATATTTAAACAATTTTATCAAAAGCTCTATCAAGCAGAGTGCAAGGGCACCCTGGACTTGGCAGGGGGGTGTTCCTTGACAGTATTACTTTGCCTTGTCTTTCTGACACACAAAGGGAATGGCTGGACTCTAAAATTACTAAGGAGGCAATCAGAAGGGCAATTAGTGGCCTGAACAGTGGGAAGGCCAGTGGGCCGGATGGGTTTCCAGGTGAATATTATAAGATGATGACGGCCCAGGTGGTAGACACACTGTAGGAGACCATGGACGAGGCGGGGGAAGAGGGGCGGAAGCTTCTGACCTCTTGGAGAGACGCAATCATATGTGTAGTGCCAAAGTCTGGCAAGGACCCCTCGGACTGTGGACAAGGTCCTGCTGGGGCTGATTCACCCAGACCAGACTGGTTATATACAGGGCAGATTATCTTACCATAATATGCGTAAACGTTTGAATGTGGTGTGCGGAGCTTCTCGGAGCAGTGGAGTCACCCATGTGATAGCTATGGACGCCGAGAAGGCATTTGATCGTACTGAGTGGGAACACCTCTTTGAAGCACTTTCCAGGTTTGGTCTGGGTGAAGGCTTTGTGGGTCTAGTGAAGACTATGTATGAGGCACCGATGGCACAGGTACTGGTGAATGGCTCCTTGTCAGGCAGACTTCCTTTGGGTAGGGGTACCAGGCAGGGGTGCCCCCATCACCTCTTTTGTTTGCAATGGCACTGGAACCACTGGCAGTGAATATTAGGGACAACCCCAACATCATTGGGGTTAAAGGGAGGTTGGACAGGGAACACAAGGTCACCCTCTACATGAATGACATGCTACTATGTGTGGATAAACCACAGCAATCGATGCCACACCTACTGCAGCTTATGAAGAGGTTCTCCCACTTCTCGAGTTATAAAATTAACCTTGGGAAATCTGAGATGCTAAAAATAGGCATGGGGGGGCAAGTTTAATGGGTAGGTGGGGCCTCAGAGAAGTTCAGGGCTCCTTTGTGTACCTAGGCATATGAGTGGGTAAGGAATTGGGCTCCGTCTATGATCTGAACTATACCCCCTTGATTAAAACCAATGAAGCCGAGCTGCGTCACTGGAGGCCCCTACCCATCTCGTGGTTGGGCAGAATAAGTTTACTAAAAATGAATACTCTGCTACAGATCCTCTATGTGATGCAGATGGTACATGTGGGCCTTGGAGGGGGATTTTTCTGCATTTATTTGGCTGGGGAAGCATCCAAGGGTCAGCCTCCTATGCCTCAAGGCAAATGTGGAGAACAGTGGGTTTAACTTTCCAGATCTGCAGAATTATTTTTGGGCAATTCAACATCGCTACAAGATAGGGTTAACCACCCCAAGGCAGTGGGATGGCTAGATTTGGAAGAGCGCGACTGCCCAGGGAGACTCTCGGCTTACTTGACAAAAAAGGGACGGAGGGCATGTGATAACCTGGGCCAGACCAATCCATTGGTATTGGCGGTCCTGGAGAGCTGGGAACAACTGGGCAGGGGTCGTAGGGTACAGCCAGAAGACACACTTTTGCTCCCGGTCTCGGGATATTCCATTCTTCCTGCCAGGGCTTAATGACACAGGATTCAGGGAGTGGGATGAGAGAGAAGTGCAATTTCTGGGGGACCTATATACTAAGGAGGGCCTCTGCACTTTTGCGGAAGTGCAGGAGAGGACAGGTCTGGGCCAACCACATTTCTTAAGATATCTACAGGTCAGAGCATATTGTAGAGGGCTAGGGAGAGACCAGGTGGTGGACTCCCCTTTGGGGCAAGTTGAACAGTTAATATTAGCATCTTGGAGTGATTCCAAGGGCATCATTCGTAGAGTGGCACAGGGAAGGAAACAATACTTCTTAGACACTACTGGGAAAACTAAAACTTTGTGGGAGAGAGATATGGGGTTGGAGATCTCTGAGGAGAATTGGCAGATAATATTAAAGCTTCATATGGGGATCCTAATATGTAACAAGTATAAAGAGTAATTTTATAAATTCATACATCGGTTGTATTGTCCCCCGCTCATTGTTCACAGATTTAACCCAGGCATCTCACCAATGTGTGCATGCTGTAATAGTGAACTGGGATCCTACTATCACTATTTCTGGTCCTGTCTGGTCCTACAGGCCTTCTGGAAGGAGGTGGCGGGGGAAATGGAGAAGTTAATGGACAGGGTGGTGCCAATGTCTCCATTGCTTCTCTTGTTCGGGTTAGAGGACCTGGGGGATGAAGGATGATGCATCCTACCACGGTGGGCACGTGTGTTGCTTATATTAGCCAGACATTGTATATTGAACATGTGGGTTTCTGGGGTGGTCCCCATGATGCAGTAATGGAAGAATCTGGCTTTGCAGGTCTTGGCAATGAAAAAACTCTCCCATGTTTTGAAAGCGAAAGGTGAATGATTTTATACCATCTGGCAGCCCTTCCTCTCTTCGTTATCAATTGAGGAGACCCAGATTTTATATGAAGACTATCCAGAGGGAGGAAGAGGAGACTGAAGTATTAAAGATGTGAAAGTTGGGGACCCCTGATGGGGTATCTTGAGGGGACTGAAGGAGGTGGATGGTTATAGTGCATCCCTGGAGGGAATGGGAAACCTCCAGGCCTACCCGGTCTTGGACTGAGCCATGGGATTTTGTACCAATCTTTTATACACACAGACGGAATAATATAGATGTGAATGTGAATATGATTTAAATTTCTTATATGTAATAGAATGGACTCTATTGTAAATAGTTTGATGAAGCTGTTATATGTACAGTGTATTTGTTTTGTTTTTATGCTAATACTAAAACCTTAATAAAAAGATGATGCAAAAAAAAAAGAAAACAATATTTCTTTATTTGAATTTCAATAACAGGGTGGGCCCACTGAGACTGTACAGTCCCATTTTCAGGGGCGACCCAGGGGAATAGGGTTACAGAGGTCCTAGAACTTTACATACACAAGATACATTGTACATTGATTACATACACAAGATACAGCACATTGGAGACAGTACGGGAACAATGCTTGGTACATTTATGACAGATTGGTACATACATGGTTCTCAAGTGCTTGATGCAGAACAATAAAAATGAAGGGGAGCTATACATGAGAATTATGAATAATGAGTACATGTAATGGAAGGTAACAGTTACGAAGAAGTATAGCAAGATAAGTAATGTAGGGAAAGAGCAAGAGACAAGTATAAGAGAGGTAGAGCAGGAGCATACAGTGGTTAGGCATACCTAACTAAGAGCAACTCGAGAGAGGTGCGATGCATGAAACAGGGGTTCATGCCGAATTGGGATATGGAATGCATGGAAAGCAGCCATAGTAGAGTGGCCCAGGCCTGGTCCTTGGGCCTGCAGCCCCAGTCTGAGGAATCAGCGGGAACAAGTGAATGAGGTGGCTTTAAAAAGGTGGCAGAAGAGGGAGTGATGGAATAAGGAAGGGAAGGTGGTGGTGAGGAACGCATGAGAGAGGGAGTTCCAGAGGGTGGGAGCAACGAATGCAAATGATCACCAACCTATTGTTAGCCAGGACTTCGGAGTAACTAGTAGGGGAAGGAGGCTGAACAAAGAGTCCTAGTGAGGTGCTTAAGTTTAATTAAATCGGTGAGGTGGGGGGGTTATATCAGTGAACCATTTTGTGCAGGAGAGACAGACACAATTTAGCTTGTATTTTGTCTGTCTTCTACAGATTTATCATCTCCTTTATTTATTAATAAAAAAATTCCCACAAAAGCAAGACCTTTATCCCTTAGAGCTCCTCTGCCTTTATAGCTTATTCCCTACTTAAAATCATAATGCTCCTTTGTGACATCACAGTTTGTTGCCATGGGAATAACGGTGATGTCACAAGCAGAGTACTATAACATCAAGTTGGGAAGAAGCAACAGGAGCTGGTGAACACTCAAGGAACAACTACCCTGTTTTCATGCACATGACCTCAGTAATAAATAATGGGAATACGAAATACAGAGCTTATGAAAAATATAAGCTGCTTTATGTCCAAATCTTATTGTTTTTAAAAGTTCTTCTCATGGTGTTGGTAGCTCTTCAACATCATGTGCATGAAGGAAACTGGGCCATTACACAAACCTTGAGGCAGAAGGTTCTATTCATACTATCCCATAGGAGTGGTAAATGCTGTGTACTTCTTGTCCTCTATATGCAAGGGTAAATCATAGAAACCTGATGTCAAATCCATTATGCTGAAGAATGCTTTTCCACCCAAGGCTGCAAACCAATCTGTCTGGTGTGGCAAGGGATGAGCATCTTTGATGGTCCAGGCATTAAGCCATCTAGAGTCAGTGCAGATTCTGAGGTCTCCATCTTTCTTCCATACCATCACTGGGGATGAAGCATACTCACCGACAGATGTCCTGACGATGCCCTTTTTTTCCATGCCTGTCAAGACCTGTTGTAACTTCAGGTAGTGAGCTGGGGGCATTCGTCTGTAGAGGAGTTGAAAAGGTCGCTTATCCATCAAGTAAATCCTGTGTGCAACTCCCTCAGCTTCTCCACAGTGCAGACAGTGTCTGGAAAAGATGACTTTGTATTTAGCAATCAACTTTGCCGTCTCATTCTTCCAATAGGTTCAAACCTGGCAGCCAGTAATATAAACATCTGTCAGACCTAGTTCACTGCTGAGGATCAATACTTGGAGTACTAGTATTTTGTTGTTTAGTTGTAGTGGTACCCAGATTTTGACACAGTCCTTAGACAATGTCCAGATCCTCAATGGCCAGGTAGGGTAACACATCTGTTACATTGGAGTTGCACTTCAAAGTAACTGGTCGGTCCATGGGATTAACAGTTTTCATGGGAAGCTAACTCTGCCATCTAAAATGTTTTCCTTGACCCAGACTTAGATGAGCTTGTCTCTACAATTACTGTGCTTCCAGGAGACATAATGAAATTGCAAGGCAGTTGGCCCCAAACTAGGTGCTCATGTTTGGGTAGGAGGATAACCTCCTGGGTAAGCTTAACAGTCCCAGTTTTACTTGGCATTGCACTCCCTCTCCATCTGGTTAAACTTGTCAGTATATCAAGAAAGTGATCTCCATCAGTGGCACCACCAGCACTCTGGGATGCAATAAGCTTCCAACAGCTATCTGTATCTTTCATTCTGTGTATTAGGTGCTTAATAACACTGCTGCCCAAAATAAGTTCATCCTGCTGACCAGGTACAACAAGGGTAGGGACTAGCAGTATTTGCCTAAAAACTTATAATTCCAGGTCATATACACACTTGGGATAAGTCTTAAGACCACCACAGCCAACGAGCACAACATTGCTTAATGACAGCTGTGGCTGGGGAAGTACACTGGTTTCTAACTATTTCTGCTCCCCAGTTTCACTAAGGATGCACACCATGGAGCCAGAGTCATGCATACCATTTAACTCCATGTAGCCAGAAACGGTGACTGGGGTATAGAACGAATCACTATACCCTTGTAACCTCTGTCAATCAACAATAATTACCTTTTGGTCTGCAGACACTGTTCCACAACAATTAACGTACAGTACAAAGCTTCCAGGTCACTCTCTTCATATATGAGGGATTTTTCACTAGGACCCACACTGCCCCTCTCCCGATGTGGGTGGTCTAGTTTAACTAACACCCATGTGGTGAAGCACTGTTAGACCTTGGTGCAGGGTGGCTGTACAAAAGCTTAGGGCAATCTCACCTTCTATGGCCAGGAGCAAAACATAAAAAACATAGCTTCCCCCACAAGCAGTGGGCGCATGTGGAGTGGTCTGGAAGGGCACTCACTTTGCAACTTCCATTTGGCAAACCATACTGATGGGATCCTCGAGAAGCAGATACTTGGGGCAACACACACAGAGCAGCCTGGGTATTCTACTTCATTATGCTGTTTCAATATGTCAAACATATTAATCATTTTATCAAGTGTTGACTCTAGTGTATTTGGGGAACTGGAAACAGGCACATTAATTTGCGAGGATGCTGAGACACAGCTACTGCCTCCTCTGGACTCATCAGACACTGTCTGTCTGCATGCTGCAACTTCCCCTAATAGAACAGCTGGCATAGCTATAGTGGAAGTCTTCAGTTCCCTTTGGTAATGATCTAGTTTGTCTTGAATTTCAGTCAACTTGTCTGCAGACTTAAGCCTGAAGTAGTGGAGAACAGTAGGATCTGGACAACAAGCAGAATTACTACTTTCAGACTGGGGTGCTCAATTTTCTGACCCTGTTGTGCAGGCATTTATCTATTACATCAATTGCCTTATTTAGCCAAACCCAGTAATCAACAGCACCATCTGCTGGCTGAGGCAAGGAGTTGTAAAAATCAGCCAGGGGGTTAGCTCACTAAAAATTCTGTTTTAGGATATCATATATAACCCGTTACCTGGGGCTTCTGACTGGGTCCAAAGAGGGTCTGCTGCGCAGGGTAACTCATACAATGTCTTTCACCCTGCCCAGAAGCCTGTTTAAAATCTCTGCAGGCCTCTATGGAATGGAGTAACCCCACTTGTTCAAATACAGTTCCATCATTTCTTCCCACTCCTGAACAGAACAAGTGTCAGACTTATTCCCTCTAAAGGTGGGAGGCTCTTTTACATGTGGCTGCACTCTCATATATACCCTTGACCAATCTTAATTATCACTGTGTGCAACCCCTGCCCTCTAGGAACCAGTTGAAAAATTAGAACCAATGACTCTTTATCAGCCCACAGGTGACTGTTTATTGAGTCACCAATTTTGAAAGCTAACTGGGAAATAAGGTCCCCCAAACCCTGGATAGTAGTGCTGTGGTCCTCAGCTACAGATGCCAGGGGCATAGATGTATACTGGGGTTGGTTAGGCTGAGGGATCACTGGCACATTAGGGAACTGTAAACTCAGAGAACTAAACATAGCAGTACATTGCAAAGGAGTCTGATCCACACTGTTAGCACACCGATCCCTCCCAATAATAGAACGCTGACTGTGGGACAAATGCTCATGTACTAAAGGATGCATACCAGCAAACCCACTGTCTGTGGCAGGAAAAGTGACCTTTTTGTGCAAGTCACTTGCATGAGCATTATCTACCATAATGAAAGAGGCTGATAAAATTAATACAAAAGTAAAATACACTGCACAGAGCTAAAGTAAATACTGGGACAATCTTTACCACAGCAAACAGTTCATTTACTACTACAATATAGTATGGTCCCATTTAAGTAGGAGCCCATGCACAGAGCCTAAAGAAGAAATTAACTTCATGCTTACCGTAATTTCCTTTTCTGTCAGCTCCAACATTGTTAATGGGTAACCATAACAACTGGGTATAGTGCACCCCCACCAGGGGAATGGCACAGCCCAAGCTTTTGAATGTTGGACACATGAGGATTCCATGCAGCAGTAACTCCCCAATCACTACTGACCTCCACAGTGCCATAATAGCTACACATTTTTATACATTGTAATCAATTACCTACATAAAACATACCTCAACACGAATATAAAAAAAACTGTCTTACCTTCCAGGCAGACATCTGAGGAGGAAAATGCTCTCCATTGAACTCAAGGTTTTGACAATTTGATCCTCCCTGCAGGAAGAACCATCTGGCAAAAAGGCAGGTTCCACACCATTCGCACATCTGGAAAAACTGAGGCTGACCACCCACTAAGACCTAACTTCCAGGTCACAACTGGATGCAATGAGGCTATCTGTAACAAGGAAAACACCTCAAGAATTATCAGTAAAGCTGTTAACCTGCAGTCGCAGACCAATCAAAGAATAATCCTTTTTTTATTAATTTATATACAGTATATCTTATTTATGAATACAGTGCAGCAAGAAAGAGGGATGTCCGAAAAATTACTGGGCGATTTGACAAACAGGACATTCCTCCTAGCATACAGGATAAGATTATCCTGCTCCTGGAAGGGCCCCACTGACAACGTTGGAGCTAACAGAAAAGGAAATTACAGTAAGTATGAAGTTAATTTCTTCTTTCTGAAGCGCTCCATATTGTCAATGGGTAATCATAACAAAAGGGTTTTAAGAAGCAAAACCCAGAAAAAATTGAGGGGGGAGAAGATTATTCCATATGCCAGAGGCAAGCACTGAGAATTACTTGTGAACTGCTGTCTGTAGCACTCTGCAACCAAAAGTGCATCAGTCAAACTGTAAACATACAAGATGGATGTTTGTGAACATGTGGATGGGAAACCACCTAACTGCCTTGCATAACCTTACCTAGTCATGCTTTTCTCTACAGTATTGCCTTGCCCCACTCTCTCTCTCTCTCCTCATGCTGTAACCCTAACCTCCCAACCTACCACCCTTCTTCTCGACAAAGCCCCAAGAGGCTGCTACCCCCTTTCCCCTTCTACCACTGCTGCCCCTTTTCCCTCTCACTGATGCAGTATCTAACCCATGCAACTATTGTATAGGCATTATAGCTATATGTCTTGCATTAATTTAGAAGGAGAATTACCTAGGACAATGTAATTATCGCAGTACTGTATTTGAATTGTCACTGCTCCATTGTTGGGAGGGTGCTGTCATGTACCTTCTGTTCAAATGCCTATTTGCTCGTGTAATTGTAACCATTCTATTATGTTGTAGTCTGTTCTTGTTGTCTACTCTGACGTGGAACCTTTGTAAAAAAGCTCACGCTCAAAGGTCTTTGCAAACTAATAAATAAATAAAACCAATGCTTCACCTGTCTTGCCCAGGGCATCACCCTAGCCATGGAGTGGTGAGCCTTGAGGAGGGTCAGGGACCTCTTCTAACACTGGCCAGAATAACACAGGCCCACACCCTTTTAGTGAGGGTGGCCTAAAAGGCCTCTTGACCCTGCTTGTCTGTTCCACAAGAATGAACAAGACTATCTGACTTAGAACGCAGCCATCCATTTAGCAAGATCCTAACGGGGCACCACAGATCCAACTTGTGCAATCCATTCCCTTGGATTGAGGAGGTTGTGGACAGGAGAACTCAAGCCTCTGTCCTGGAACTCCTAGAAGGCAATGAGCACTTTAGGAATGAACCCCGTTCTGAGTACCACCTGCCCTTATGCTTAATAAGGTATGGCTCCTTAAGAAGAAGCCTGTACAACAACACATCCAGCAATATGGATGGAAGTGATTCAAAAAACTCCTTGCAAGGAGCATTCAGAATCCAATTTGGATCCCATGGAGAACCAAAGAACAGGACACCAGATGTGTCCTACTAAACATGCACCTATTAGTTCCTAGGACCAAAATCCCAGGCTGCTGTGGGAACAGAACCTGGCCTCTCAGCGGACTTGGTGTTCATACTGAGGTTCATACTGAGGTAGGTATGGAGCGAGTAGGCAAAGCCCATAATGGCTCCTGACTATCAGTTATAATATTTAATATCAACTCCACTCAATATGTGCTTATCCAGTCTATGTCTGAATTCTTTTTTATTTCTACTTATTATATTTTCTGGAAGCGAGTTCCATGGATTCACAATCCTAGATGTATAAAAATATTTCTTTGTATTACTACTGAATTTTGTCCTTTGTATTTGTAGTGGGTGTCCCCTTGTACATTTCTTATATTGCTTAATAGCAATACCTAACTCACATAAGAAATCAGGTTCTTGCATTATATCATACATAAATAGAAGATCAGACTTTAATCTTCTGGTTTCTACTGACATTAGGTTCAATGCATTTAACCTTACTTCATACTCCATCCCTTCCAGTCCTGCTATACATTTTGTGTATTTTCTTTGTACCTTTTCTATTCTATTTCTTTCTAGTTTTCTAAAAGGGAACCAAATCTAAGATGCATACTCAAGCTGTGGTTGAACATATGCCCGATACAAGGGAAGCATAACAGAACTATCTCTGGTAGTTGTATTTCTTTTTTATTGACCAGACAGTGTTGTTACATTTTTGTATTGCAGTTTGTGTTTGTTCATCAGTACCTAGTGTGTCTGATACATGAAAGCCTAGATCTTTTTCAGAGTAGTGTTTAAAATTGTGCCACGTAAAGTATATTCAGTTTATTTGTTGGTTTTACCTAAATACATAACTTTACATTTTTCCAAATTAAAGGTCATATCCCATTTGTTTGCCCATGCAGATACTGTATCCAGGTCTTGCTGTATATAACTTATTTTCTCCTCAGTACTGCTGGGACCACCAATTTTAGTGTCATCAGTGTATTTTGCTGCCCAGCAGTTTAAGTTTTTTGTAAGATCTGAAATGAAAATCTGGAATAGAGCTGGTCCGAGCACTGATCCCTGAGGGACGCCACTCCTTACCTCCACAGTATCTGAAAGATGAGGATTCATCAATACTCTCTGTTTCTTGTCCTTTAACCATTCAATAACCCAGTCTGTTATTGTATTGTCAACCCTTAGTAGTTTCAATTTTTCTATCACTGCCCAGTGGGGGGACAGTTCAAACGCCCTACTAAAATCCAAAAAAATTATGACACATGGCTCCCCCTGGTCCAACTCACTACTCATGTTTTCATAGAAACATACTGTAGCAAGTTTGTGGTACAATTCCTGCCTCTCCTGTATCCGTGCTGATCTGAGTCCTGCAATTCACACAAAGTTGTCAACTTATCGTTAACTAGGCCTTCCAGTACTTTGCAAACAACACTAGTTAGATTGATTGGTCTATCATTTTTTACAATTGTCTTACCCCCCTTTTTATATATTGGCACCACATGTGTCATTTTCCAGTCTATTGGTATCACACCTGAATTTATGGATGTCTCAAATAGTACTTTAAGGGGATGTATTATATGGCCGAGTATGATGTGTAACATTAGAACCAATATTCTGTCAGGGCCTGGAGATGAGTTTGGTTTCAGGTTTCTAATTCTTTGGTTAATGCCAACCTTTTCACCATGCCTTCTTGTAGAAAACCCCCAAAAACCTGCGGAATAGAGGCCAATGAAAGTGTAAGCTTTCCTGCTGGCCCAAGATAAAAAGAGAAGCGGCCCCTACCAGAGCATAGGCTATGGAGACAGAAGATATTTTTGGCAGCCATCAGGGTGTCAAGTAGTTCTTTGGAGAAATATATATATATTTTTTTAATGGAAGGGGCCTCCTCCTCTCAGGAGCCAGGGTGCGAGCTGTATCATTCCTGGATTTTTTGGGTGGTGAGAAAGACTCTTATAGCAGGTCTCTACACATCAGAGGGCGGAAGGGTGCTTGCTGAGCAAGATTCACTAAGTCCAAGAACCACAGTCTTCTCAGCCACTCTGCAGCTAATAAGAGGCAGTTCCCTCTAGAGTGTCATTTATATTTATTTATTATTCTTTTTTCTTTTAAACTTTGGAAGAAGAGTTAGTAGAGGAAGCGTACACTCTGCTGAAGTTACACTCTTGAGGCAGAGCGACCACTGCCCCTGGCTGTGGACACCGAAAAAAACTAAGAACTTTCTTGGACCTGAGCATTCCAGCTAGAGTGAATAGATCAATCTGAGGACAATGAAACCAGTTGCACAGGAGTTCAAAAAACCCCTGGTTCGGCCTCCACTCCATGGGATGAACATTTTGTGACTTAGCCAGTCTGCCTGAAGGTTTAAGTCCCCTGCCAGGTGAACTGTTGACAGGTTGGTGACCTCTTGAAACATCTCCCATACTGTAATGGTTATGTACAAATGTACGCCATGCCTAGAAGCATGGTTGAAACATAAGGGAAGCTAGGCGGACTTTCTCCATCTTCCGAACATTGATGTGGAGATGCTGTTCCTACACTGGCCAAGTTCCCTGAGTGGGAAGCTGGCTATGGCCTTCCCCATATCTGTGTAAGCTGACATCTGTTGTGAGAATTACGTCTGGGAGTTCTAGTAGAACTCTGCTCAGATCCTGCACATCCACTCACCAACTCAGGGAGTGACAAAGCTGAGTGGGGAGGGAAGACTGGCTGATAATCTTCTGATGAGGGATCCCAGGCCAACAGTAAATCCATTTGAATAGGCCATATCTGGAGAAGAGACCACAGGACTAAAACTAGCGCTGCCGGGGGGGTGCTGTGGAGCACATCTACTAACTAGACGTGTTCATTTGCAGCTCTGCACTTATCTACAGTAAAATAAAAAGTAATAAAACAACTTTTTTTGGTGGAGAGAATAAAAATTCAAGTTCAGTACTGTATTCTAAATGTCGAGCTGCATATCTGTATACCTTTCTGGAAGATGGGGTATAAGAATAAAGGTCCTGTGGGTGGACCGAAACTTCAGCCAACGAAAGCAGTTCAAACTTAAGGAGCAGCTAAATCTTCTCTGGGGACAGACCCACCATGGAGAGCCCTGCAGCAATTCATGCAGGCCATCAATGCTAAGGTGGAGTCTATCCTAACCAGATTTGTGGAACAGGACGCGAAAACAGAAGTCGCCATTAAGGCAGCTTCAGCAGCAGACTCAGTGGTAACTAAGGCTCTGGCAACAATGGGCAAATTAACGCAAGAAAATGCCCAGTTGAGGTATTGTCTGGAAGCCCTCGAAAACTCACAGAGGGCCTCTATTGTCCATATCGTGGGCTTGCCTGAACATTGTGAAGGGGTCAATCTCTTATATTTCATACAGGGCTAGTTGCCAGGAGCCTTGAATCTGGGCTCTATTTTAACTGGTGAAAATCTGGTAAAGACTTACTGAACCTTCCCCAGGAGTACTGCAGCTCCCACTGATCTACCTCAGACCGCTCTTTTGGTGACCTCTGGATCTGCCATAAGGGACTGCATTCTATAGGCTGCCTGGGATGCAGAGCAACTGAATTTCCAAGGCTCTACCATACATCTTTTCCCAGACCTGTAATACACCACAAGAATGAGATGGAAGAAATTTGATGGGGTCCCTGCAAAATTGCGCAGCCTGGGGGTAGTCCACTCTCTTTTGATGCCAGCTAGGCTGCAAATGTACTATGGTAGCCAAATATATCAGTATACCAACCCAGTGGAAGCTGGCAAGAAACACAGAAACCTAGAATTTGTCAGCAGAAAAGGACCATCAGACCCACCCAGTCTGCCCAATATTACTATATGAAAGCGGAGGCTATTTCAAAAGAGTTTTTCCAGATAAGACCCAAGAGTCATCCAAATCAGAAGAAGACAGTACACAAACTTTCCTTTTGTTTAGACTGGATCCAATCAGAACTTTCTTTAAGAGGGTGAAGTTTATGGCTTAAAACTATGTAAATTCAAATGATACCCAATAAATGTTAATTCCCTGAGTTGTTCGATTTACATAAATGAAAACGAGAAGTTTGCTTGTCTTAGTAGGGTTCTAAAACCCTTCATAATACTTTACAGTTGCTCATATTTAAATAGAGCTGCTGATATTATTTATGGCGGCTGATCATCTTAGTAAGTCATAGCTGTCATGGCGGATGCCACGTGGAGAGATGCTATGTAGCAATTCTATAAAGTAGAGATTAAACCTTAATGAGCAGGGGCTATCTGTATTTTGTATCTCCATTTCATTGCAGATAATGTGAGAGCTATCCATTTTTGATCACTGACAGTTGTTGAATAACATGTTTGAATGGGGTTCACAGCAATCTTGGATGTTGTGTCACTAAGTCTGGAGTTTCATTTTCTTTTATGGAGTAAACCACCCAAAGTCTTGTAGGGTGCAGCATATTATGGACAAAATGTGGACTATAACTGTATGGAATACCCCTATATTCAAAATCAAGAGTGCTTAGATTAACCATGACTGATGCGCTGAATGTATTACGTTGTTGTGTAATGTGATCTCTGGCATGAGAACGTTATATGATATTGTTTTTCTTGTAAAAGTAATAAAATATAATTTAACAAAAAACAACAAGCGCTGCCTATTCTGAGGTCCTAATCGCCGCAGACCAAGGGCAGATGCCGATGACCGTATCCTGAGCCAGTGGACTTCCGACAACAATGACACCTTCTGGGATGGTGAAAAAAACGTCACTGGTTTTGTGCCGAAAAATTATTACCAGGCATTCCAAGATCTGAGATAGCCTGGGAGAGCTCTTCTCCCAGTTCACCCTTAGCCATGTGACTCTAATATATCTAGAGTGCTGAGCACCAACCACTTGCAAGGGACAATGTCAGTGCATAATAAGTAGGTCGTTCAATCAGGATAGACATTAAGCCACCAGGACTATCAACCCCTTTAGGGAACTCAGTGGGGCTGATGCTCGGGTGAAGAGAAAGCTGGAAGGTTGATCCAGTATCAAAAACCTGAGATACTCTGAGTAGGACTGTTGGAGGGAATGTGGTAGCAGGCCTCTATCAGATGTATTGGGGCTTAAGAAAACCCCTTTGCTGAGCATCCCGGTGATTGACCTCTTCGGATCCCTCCTAAAAAGGTTTGTGGAGCACAAACTTGTTTAGGTCCTTAAATCTAGAATGGGCCTGACAACCCCTAACTTGCTGTGGACTATAAAATAAAACCAATAGGACCCCTGACCTTGTTTGATTAACAGGACCTAAACCATGGCCCTGAAATAATGAGGGAGTCAGGTGCTCTGACGACGCCTGGCCTTTTCACCGTCCTTGAGAACTGGGGCAGAGAAGCGTCCCCTAATAAGGTGTCTAATATTGTTCTGGCCCATCTTGAGGAAAACTCCTGTAATCTACCGCCAAGAAAAAGGAGCCAGGGATGGGCCCACGTGCCTTCTTGTGAGGCACCAGGCTTGTGGTGCTGGGTCTCCTGCATGGAGCTTGGCCATGCTCCTCTGATACTGTAACCATGTTACCTGAGTAGGTTCCTCCATTATCTGGAGCAAATTTCCAAAGGAAAGAAACCCCCTTCTGAACTGTCTGCACCGGCCATTACCTTGACCCCTTTGGGCTACGGTAGTCTTGCACTGTTGTTTGACACTGGATATAGCCCATTTCACAGCCTTTTTTTAAATAGTATCCAGGGCGGAATCAAACCATATGCCTCCCTCAAGGAGAGGTTAAACAGTTTACTGTAGCTTATGAAGCTTGACCAGACCCAATCACTAAGCCACATGGCCCTCATGGCCAAAAACAATGACGTAGGCAAAGCAGTCTGACATGAAATCTCCAGTGAAAAAACACCTGGGCTCGCACCTTCAGAAAGGCAGAACGAAACTGGCCAGGGTAGTGACCCATATGTTGAACGCTCTGGCCAATAAAAGATGCATAAGAAGTACAACTGTTGTGTGCTGATTGTGCACGTGGTATCCACCTGCTTGACATGAAAGACTACTAGAGCCAGAGAC
Source organism: Neoceratodus forsteri (assembly GCA_016271365.2). NCBI lineage: Eukaryota > Metazoa > Chordata > Ceratodontiformes > Ceratodontidae > Neoceratodus > Neoceratodus forsteri. Next base: position 795,323,500 of record CM057459.1, on the reverse strand, counting down.
GTCTATAGGCAGTGCAGTGTCTTTTCAGAAATACAGACAGCCTTTTCTTTCAGTGGAGGAGCTTCCTGCGAGACCTTTTCCTTAAAAGGAAGATCTGTGACGTGGTTAGGAAGGCACCTTTTCTGATCCACACCTGCCCAATGTTGGTCAATAATTTGGTCACATAGTAATCGAAAAAGATGCATAGTCGGATTGATATCCACCATCTCCACAGATGTACCTCCTGAGCTGTAAGAGACTACATGCCTCAGCTATCCAAAAAGACAAGGGCCTATTATGAAGCACGGGACAAAAACCATCCCAGATTTGGACTCCATCCACTCCTTTCCACTTCCTTCTCCACAAAGGGAAGGGAGCATCCTGCTTTTTTTTTTTTAATTGAAGGAAAGCTGTCAACAATACAGCCTCCCGTCCCCACAATGCTTACCCTCCGGTTAAGCTTTTTAAGTATGTTACGGTGTTTTTCTCGTGCCGCAACATACTTTATTTTATAAAAAAAGTCCGTGACCCAGAAGTATGGTGGATGCTGGGGGGCTCCATTATCTGTAAAGGTGTAGCACCCGCACCGCTTCCTTCAATACATATGTATTGAAGCGAGCGATGCGGCGCCGCACCTTTACAGATAATGGAGTACCCCCCAGCATCTGCCATACTTCCAGGTCATGGACTTCTCTTTATTAAAATAAAGTATGTTGCGGCATGAGAAAGATGCTGCAACTTACTTAAAAAGCTTAATCGGAGGGTAAGCCTTGCGTAGACGGGAGGCTGTATTTTGGACAGCTTTCCTTTAAGGTCAGGGACTTCCCCAACATGCCCATAATCGTCAGCCTGGCCTTCAAAAAGGCATGGTTGGGGTCTGCCTGCACACCTGTTATTGCAGCCTAAGTTTGCTGCACTGCACCTGGATGTGTCTAGATGGGCCCCCCTGACCTGAGGGGCCTGAATGGGGTCAGGTGTATCTGCAGGGATGTCCTGCAGGATATCAGGGCTCAAACTCACTCAGGAGCCACAAAAGGTAATTTCTTCACAATTGTGCTGCCACTGCCAATTAAAGAACCAGGTGCTACCCTTCCCCAGGCTGGAGAACCAGCTTGGGGTACTGAGCAACACAATGAAGGCAAAAGGAACCCATGGGGGAGGGCCTCATCACCCCTTTGCAGGTCTTACATCATTTCATGAGTAATGGTGCCAAAGAGAAATATAATTGTGCCAAATAACAATTGTGAAGTAAAAAATAATAATTAGCCCCAATAGCTTTTCTGGACTAAAATTCTCCACTGAGTTGTCTTAAATGACTTGCTCAAAGTCACACATCATGTAAGTGGAGGTCATGGAAGGCAAACCCAGGACTGCTGAATATATCAAGCTCTTACTTCAAGCTTTAAGTTACACTGCAAGCCACTGCAATAATTAGCATGCCAAATGGTGGTAAAAGGCATGCGTGTTCACTAGCGGCCACGCTCAGGACGTTAATGCATGTGCACAACTGCACACCAGCAGCCATGCAAGCGCAACAGCATGGTACATTTAATATACCATTGCGTTACACTAATGCTCCATGCACTGTGCAAGTGCATGCAACATGGAGCATGGGAAAACAAAGGTGGAAAAACGGCCTGAAGGAGGAGCACACGCCCAGCCATCAATGGCGGCCATGCAAACAGAAAAACAGAGGTCTGTGTAGAACAAAACAAAAGAAAAACTCTGAGAAACACGTAAAACTCAATTAGCTGAGGAAACAATCAGTAATACAAAAAACCTGAAGCGGGGGGGGGGGACCAATGCCAATGCCAAAGGACCCCCACAGAAACCCTACACGCCCAGAAATAATGGAATTGTACCTACCTGTGGCACCTTCATTTTTTTTTAAACAGAGACCACTAAAAACACCCTAACAAGGTAGAATAAGGGCTCCCAATCCACAAAGGGAAATGGGAATGAAAGGTTATCAATCTAAAAGCCGTAGCTTAACAGGCACCATTTTAATTTAGGAGTGCTTCCTGAAAAATGGGTAGTCCCAACCTGCTGTGCAGAATTGCAGTCCCAAAGAAGTCTTGAAATCTTGAAAATCTTGAGAAGATAAAAGTAGCTCTGTCCCCTTTGAATGGCACACCTTAACTGGGGAGTTGCTAGCGCATGGAACCCTCATGTGCCCAACATTCTAAAGCTTGGGCTGTGCCATTCCCCTGGTTGGGGTGCACTATACCCAGTTGTTATGAATACCCATTGGCAATGTGGAGCACTACAGAAATACCCAACTGTCCAACAGACTAACAACAGCTGGAGTAATAGTTCGTTCCTCAGTGATTTTGCACTTGTTGACCAGGAGATCCAAAGAGTTACGGCACCAGTGTAACAGGGGGGCTTAACCTGCTCTTGCTAAATATAACTTTACATGGGTAAAGAGGTATTTGTTGGTAAAGTCTCTGCACTGTGATCTTAGGCAGTAAATGTCAGGCAGGCCCGCTGGTGCAGAGGGCAGGTTGCCTACCTGCGACGCTGGCGACCCGGGTTTGGGAACGGACCTGGGACATTGGAGGGCTGGTTTGGGGAAAAGGACTGAGCATCCAAGGGCTGCTCTCCTTCTCCAGGAGGAAGGGGGTAGAGTGTTTGGTGCAACACGGACACCTAGCAGAGGCTGGGTGTACCGAGCACACCGACTTCACTTGTACAGGTGGGCAGAGCAGATGCTGGTCATCATTGCATGTCCCCGCCCCCTCACACCGAGGACAAAATGCTGCTGGCCGCCCCAATGAAGCCCACCCTTGGCTTCAATAGCTCCCAGGCCGGCCTGTTGACCCATCCCGACGTTGCGGCACTCTAGAACCAGTGCCGCAAGCCTGCCCTGGGGGGTAAGCCAGGCAGTATCGACGAGGTGCGACTGATGTGGGAGCGGAAGCAGGGGTCCATGACCGGGCTGAGGAACTGGGTGACTGACGGGAGAAAAAAAAAAGATGGTAAATGCCTTCTCCCCCACCTGGATCTAGTCTCACTTCAGATGCCAGACCCAAGCACACAATTGCAGGGAGACACACAGGAGCTTCAAACAGCAAGTTTATTTTCTGAAAAGACATAAAAAATACAAAACATCACAGTAGCACCAACTTGCAAGGTGCCACAGTCCCCTCTCTTTCCAGTCAGGGTTCTAACTGCCCATCTCACAAAATTACAGTGAGTGCATAAACTATTGCAAAGACTGGAGACTGCAATATTATTTAAACATTCTTTTCTAGTACTTGAACAACATTTAAACAGAACTGCTTTCTTTAATGTATGTACGCACATTAAACAGTGAGGCAAATGATTTTACAGGCAAAGCAAAAGCTGACGTAAAAGCACAAAAACACATACCTGAAAAAAATGCATAAAAAAAATATAAAATATCATGGCCAACTCCAACTTGCAAGGTGCCACAGTCCCCTCCTAGCAGAAGGAAGAATTTACCTGCTAAGCAATATACAGATGGAGCACGCACAACTAAGCATTCAATTACAGACAACAGCAATAAAGCCTCATGTGCTTTCTAGACAACGGCATGGTCTGAAACAACAGCTACTAAAACACCAAATAAATTAAATTTAGAGTAAAATCTACAGCTTTAGAATACATTTCCCAAATACCAGAGCATATTTAACTAAACAATAGCTAGGTTCTAACAATTGTAACAATTTTTATATTTTAAAACATGAACTATAAAGGGGAGCTGAGTATTCTGTTACCTTTCTTTCCAGCTAAGGCTCTAACTGCACAGGAAGCCAAGGTCAGACTAAGCAGTACGACAGGGTGCAATTCTCAACAGCTGGTGGCAGTAGAGAGCAGGTGCTCCAGTACAGTACAGTACAGTACTGTGAAAGGCTATACTTTAGCATAATACATTTAACTGACCAAGTGTCTTCATTAGTTACAAGGACAGCAACTCACTTCCAGCAGGTCTGTCTTGAGAGAACCTTTATACTTGCTTTTAAAAACCTGTTAACTGAGATAGTTTTGTGACCCCCTGCTGCAACGCTCAGTCACAAGGCAAGCTGTAACCTCGTTGAATTAGGTCATATTTTTATTTATTTAAATGTTTCAACCAGGAAAGGCACACTGAACAACAAGTTGCTTGTCACAGTGCCAAGGGGGGGAATAGCTCAAATACAATCAGCAATTGAACACCTACATACAGAGTAATATGACAGACAGAAGTTCAGATGGGTTACAACAACATACATGTAAGTGCAGGATATATATATATATATACACGTAGCAAAAAATAATGCAATAAAATATATACACAAGCTGATAAAAATCTAGCTATTACACTTACATTATAAGGTAGCATTAGAGTCAGTCACCTTGAGAGTCAGGGGACAATGAATGTTAAATATGCCACCCCCTTTGAGGAGTAGCTCAATTTGTCCTCCCCCTTGCAAGAAGAGGAGGCACAATTGGTGATTCTAGAGAAGCTGCAACAATAACTGTTGTGCTCCTCAATGCAAACTGTTGCTCCAGGTGTCACTGTGCTAGTCAGGGAAAGAGCTGATTTCTTGTGTCCCTCATCACTTCAGACTCAGTCCTGTGTAGTCTAAGATATATTTACTGTGGTTGCTGCATAATGGGAGCCACTATCTTTTTCTTTCTGTCTGTAAAAAGACACAAATCAAGTGAACTCAGAATGTCTAATACTGTAGAAAGTGTTATTTTCACAGTCAAAATATTTTAGGTCTTTTAGCATGTCTGGGGGTCTTCTGTGAACTTACAATGACAGGGAAAATAATATTGCTAAGTTACGTGCCACCTGGTCAGTCAGCGTCTCAGCATCCTAGCATACTGCGCAGTCTGGTTAGCTGTAAAATCTAACCAGGCTAAAGTACAAGTAAAACACAGTGCTTTTTTTAGAAGAACTTTTATTGAAACACCAGCAAAGATTAAAAGGAAAGCTGTTATGATCGTGGTAGGGTCTAGGAAGGCAATCTTCATTTTGGTGTCTTGCTCATCTCTGCTCTCTCAGCAGATAGGTGTAGCTGAAAATGAAAAAGAAAAGAGAACAGTTCTATGTATCTTATTAAATAACAGTGGCATAATTTACTGTATGTACTGTATGTAGAGCGAACATACCCAGTTAAAGCACTCAGCATGTGCCCATGTTATACCTGCTTGCTCAAAACCACTCAGGTAGTCCTTTGTTCACAGACTCAGATGTTGAAAGTTTGTCAACAACCACTGGGCATGTCTGTTTTTTAGTGTGGACATACGGAAATCAATGTTTATTTTGTCCCCAGTTATGAATTGCTGTGATACCTTCCCTGTGTATCACTTGGTGAATTGGTGTTTGAGCTCATCTTTGAAGAGCTTGTTCATTGAAATGTCCAAAAGCTGAAGGAGACCATAACTTTAATCACATCCTCAATTGTGTGACCACAGAAGAGGTCAAGGATCAGAATCGTACGCTGCTCATCAAGTAGATTTAGCTTTTTGATAACTGACTTGATATAAGCTACAACCACTCCTTCAATGTAAAGTTCTGTGGTTGCAGACTTTGCCCAATGGCTCTCTAAGTGTGTGATCTGCCAGTCATTGGAGAGAGGGAAAATTGGGTAGCAGTGATCTGTTTACCCCTTGTAGATCACCTGGGGTGGTAAAACATGACCAGAAAGTGTGCAGCATAGAACCACTGATACCTGTCTCTTGTCACTGAGACCTGCTACCTCCTCCTGCTGTGCCCCACTGTATCCACGGTCCAACTAGCACAGGGAATTAAATTCACTCCTATTTCATCCAGATTCAGTACAAGCTCAGCAGGGATGAGCTTCTGTTTAATAGCATCAGTGATTCTGTAAAGGAAACGGGCTTTCAACTCTGGCAAATCCTCAGGAGTGTTACAGCCGGCTATGGTTCCCTTACATTTAGTGAAGCCCATCCTATTAAGCGATAACCAAGCCCACTACCTCAGGAATGAAATTGTGCCCTCATTGTCAGTTAGTGTTTGTGGGTTTGTAGCCTTAACAATTCCTGTTGCAATGGCAATGACAACATGGCCAATCACTACTGACCCCACAGAATGGAGAGACTTTATATTTTTTTAGTTAATTTTCAACCTCCTCCAGCAGCTATGGAGGGTGCCTCTGAGGCTTTTGTGGGAGCTCCAGGTGTAATCCTGTGGGATCAGGGTTCTCCTTCAGTTTAATTAGATAATTCTTCTTAAATTTTCTGATGGTGCTCTCATTTATGCACCCTTTGTATCTGGACTCATATAGCCGCACTGCGCTCATCACTCCATGCACACTGGCATGCTGGCCAATAACAAAACGGACATCTGGTGCACAGGTGTTGTACTGGCCATGTCATTTCTTTGCAGGAGGGGTGCAAGCAGCAAGCTCTTTAGTAACAGCATGAGCAACACAATCAGAGACACTAGCTGTCTCAACAAGAGTGTCAAAATCAATTTGGGTGGTATCAACACAAGAAAAATCCCTTTTGTTTACTTTGGGATGAGAAGACGAACCACTTCATGAAAGACATACTGTACTGTAATGTCAGTAAATTATATTAGTTCAGAATCTGTTGTGCCATAGTGCTATATTTATTGGGATCACTCATTAATCTGTATGCACTACACTGGCTTAACAACACTGGTTGCCATGGGAGCCACAAGAAGTGGCCGCTATTTGCTCACCTGCACTGGGATGTGTGCCAGTCTTTCAGTTCCCCATGGACATTTTCCACCCCCACATACTGCCTTTCATCCTGAGCAGCAGAAGCTGCTCTCTGTATGCCTCTTAGCCAGGACATCCAATTGGTACATGTCGTGACCACCAGAAGGTGGGACTACAGTATTTATTACTGCTGTACCAGTACTGAAATGGTGGTAGACTAATAGAAAGCTCTCAGCTGGAAGCAACAGCTCAGACACAAAGGGCACCCCTAGGAGGCATACGCCAAGATTGGTCCAGACCATAGCCTTACTGTCTGCTGTACCCACTACTGAAATAGTAGTCAGCTAATAGAAAGCTCTCAGCCAGAAACAACTAGAAGCAATAGCTCAGACACAAAGGGCAACCCTAGGAGGGATACGCCAAGTGCGGCCCAGCCCCTAGCCTTACTGTCTGCTGAGCTTCACTGATCTTCACCGGCTGGGACAAAGACCTTCTCTCCTCCAGTCTCTAGTTGTGCTACTAAGTGCAGACTTAACAAACCAAATGTTTTTTCAGCAAGAAGGAGAAACAATGGGGGTTTTTACTGCAAGCAGCGGGACACCAAGGAGCTGTTCTGAGCCAAAGGGCAGAACAACTGAGCTAGTAACCAGATTCCTTCTTACCTTGCAGGAGTACAAGCTAGACCTCATCTGTTCAACAGCTACCTGATTGTTTTCTACAGCATACAGGAACAGTCGGATATGCCCACCCACCCTCCCCTATCCCCACCCTCCTCTGAGTGCTCTTGCTTTATAGGCATGTAGCACCACCCACAACACCTGATAGGAGGTAGTAAGGTATAAAAAACAAAACAAAACCTTTCTGTTCTGTTTTCTTTTTCATCCACTCTTCCTGCCAAGAAACAGGAATCAGCACTATCTTTCAACTAAAACAAAACAAAAAAATGGACCTTGTCAGTTAGGAAAACTGCAGTGCACTATACAATAGGATCTGCAAATGGCAACCAGAACCCTGCCATGCATGTTGTGCCATTGCAGATCTTGTAGCCCAACTACAGGATGCCTGGACTATAATATATGACCTCCAATACAGTGAACTCTATAGCATACCTCCTCAACCCCCCCCCCACCACCAGTACCAGCATGTCAGCCAGGGGCCAGGACTCAGGGCAGGGCCCCCGAGACAGACTGGCAGGTGGTAAGGAAAAAGATGCATCATAGGAGACCCAGGAAGGAAGCCAAAAACCAGGAGCATTTCCTGGCCATCCAAACCAAAAACAGGTTCGCTCCACTGCTACCAACCACTGACAAGGTAATACAAGGTATTGAGATCAAACCACCAAAAAAAGCTAACACACCAATTAAAACCAATAGAAACCATGATAAAACAAAAATACTAATACTCAAATTATAATCAACAACAATGCCAAAACCAAATGCAATAACAACAAAAATACTAAAACTCAAAATAAAAATGACACAAATATAAACAAAAGCAAAATTCTCATAATCGAGGATTCCATGGTCTGAGGAGTGGAACACTGCCTAACACAAAATGTTAAAAGCGACATCGTGGTAAAGTGTCTACCAGGAGCCTCTGCAAGTAGGGACACTTACCGCATAAAGACAATTTTGCAGGAATCAGGGGATGTTACACATATAACAATATTCCTTGGTACCAATGATTTGGCAAATCACACAGTTCAGGAGGCCAAGAAATACTTCAATGACCTGGCCAACAAACTTTCTTCCCTTCCATCCAAATTAGCCTTCTCAGACATGCTGCCAGTATGGGAAAAAGGAAAAAGTACCTAGTGAGTCAGAGAGATTCAAGTAGGTGAATTCAACTAATGGTTGCATGACTGGTGCCAAGACAAGGCATACCACTACATAGGGAACTGGCACAACTTTGGGGAAAGAGCTTTTTTTAAATATGACAGACTGTACCTAAACAAAGAAGGTGTGTGAGCACTCGGACAAAAATGTGATGTCTATACAGGTAGTTTAAACTAAACAAAGGGGAGTATGACACAGCTCACACCCCTGCCATCAGTGGGCTGGTCATCACTCCCCAAAATGACAAATGCACGCATACATCCTCAGAAAATATAACAGAGCCAACATCCGCCTGAACCAGCAACCTCCATAATCTCTCGGCTGGAAAGAGCAAACTGGAGCAGTCCAGGAAGAAGGTACAGCCTCACACCAAAGAAGATTTGCATTCCTGGAAGGCAATTGTTGCAAATACTAGGAGCCTAACCAACAAACTTCCCGAACTCACAGCCACCTTGGAAATGGAAAGGTTGGACTGGGTGGCTGTAACAGAAACATGGTTTGCAGAAAACCATTTGTAACCCCCCTACAAATGGGGGTTCCCAAAAAGTCTTCCTTGAGCTTGCCTAAATGCTCACTGCCAGGCTGGTGTCCTGTGTTTTAGCAGTTTAAATGTGATTACCAGAGCCTGTATAGCCTCTGTGTACTGTCTCTTTAAGAGCTGCCTAATTGCAGTTTAAGTAATCTGAGAGGGAGCTCTGTTGAAAGATGTAACTATTTACTGAAAATCATTTAGAGTGATAATGATAATGTAGTTTGTCTAACCTGCTTTCTTTGTAGCAAGGACTGTTTTGTTTGTCTTCACTATCTTGGTCCTGGACCACAATTGGACCAAACACTACTGGTGGGACCTATAATGTAGCTGAACTACAGGAGCTGTCTGAATTCAAAATTTGTAGGAACTGTAGTTTGAACTTTTTTGCACCTTTTTAGCAAGTGAAGTAGGAGCTCTTCCTTTGACTGACAGCCAAATCAGCCAACCAATCTTTTGTATCTTGGGGAAGTCCCGGGCTGCTTGCAGTTTTCAGTTAGATCTAAGCTGGAAGCTGAACAAGAAGGAGCTGAAGGATTCTGAGCCGCAATTCTGAGTGGATTCGCATGGGAGAACTCTGAAAAGGCTAAGTTTTTGGCCTGCATGTCGGTGTGCTGCTCCTGAGAGGGGAGAGAAGAAAATTATTTTAGACTAAATCCAAGTTTGTGTGACTAAAGTAAGCTACTGAAGTGGGCCAGGCTCTACCTGAAGAAGACCAAAGATTTTGCTGAATGCGATCGGCCTATCAGGAGTTCCAGCTACCCCTAAGCTCCCGGTGTGTGCAGAGACTTTACGATTGTGACCGGGGAGCACTCTGCCTGGTACAGTAGAATTCCCTTACATGTAAATGTCTTATGAGCTGCTAGTGGGTCGTGAGTTAGTCCCCCACTGTGTGAACTGTGTTCTGCTTGCTGGAAGCTGTATCCAGCCCAAAATGGACTGCATCCAAATTTGTCTCCATGTGGTCTGGGCCTTGCTAGACTGGCCCAGCCAGACTACCCACTGCACAGAGAAGTCATTGACAAGAGACCTGCCTGGGGATCAGCCCCCTGCTCCATGCTTGAACAGGAACAACGCCTCTGTGACTCGTGTGGGCCCTGCTTCTCCTGGCATTCCAGATCAACCACCTGCAGTCTCGATTTTCATCCAGCCTGTGTCCAGCCTTGGGTATCATGAGTAAATACCAGGGTAGCTCCTTGCAACAACAGCTTAATCTGAGTGTGTCATCTGATTGTCTTGTTGTTTCATTTCCTTTACGAACTGAGCCCTCTGGCTCTGGATTACAAATATTGTGTACTGTGCATGTTGTGTTTTCCATCACAGGGCCCCAACCAGCTGCAACGCCGGCCAACCCCGGGCAACAGTCCTGGCTAGACCATCTCTTCTCCACCTGGGCACCCAAAGGTGTGATTGTGTGGAGGGACTCAAAGCGCACACATAACTGCTTGATTGATATAACCTTTAAGCTAATTAACCTGATTTTGCCCCTCCCTTGTTCAAGTCCCCTGAATAAATCAGATCTAACCTTTCCTGCATGTAATCTGACTGTGGTTCCAGTTTGTACTGAACTGTTGCTATTTGCTGTGCATAACCTTGTTTTACAGGGGTCCCCAGGGTTGAGCCAGAGGAACCAGCCCTGGTGGTAAATGCAAACAGTGTGGGTACTTGTGTGGTGTACCAAGGGTATTGTGAAAGTGGTTATTGTACAGTGTTCAGGCCACTAGAAGGGAAAGAGGGGGGTTACAGTGTCCCAGAGGGCTGTGCGCAGGTTAGCTTGACCACTACCAACCCTGATCTGTGGGTGGAGGCACCCATTTCAGAACTCAGGCCCCTTAACCTGCAACTTGCCAAACAGCCAAGGGTAGTAGCCTTGGGATAGCGCCACCTAGGGGTTACATCTTGGAGGCTCACCACTGGGATTTTGTGTCTTCTAGTGGCCAAATTTGCGAATTGCTGTTAAAAATAAATGGCTACCCCAACAGAAGTGGCTGTACACCAGTTGGTGGGGTGGTCTACTGGGCAGGAGATTGACCCCCAAAATGCTATACTTATCCTGGATATTCCCCTGGGTACCAATAAGGACACTGTAGAGGGAGTACTTTCCAAGGTTAAATGTTTACAAAACCCTGTGGTGGTGGGTTGACAGGCTAATCTGCTCACCCAAAGTTTCATGGCGTTAGTAGAGTGTAAGGACCCAGTAGACAGTTCCAAAGTGCCACAGACTATCACCCCCGAAGGAGCCCTCCCTGCCTGGAGAGTGATAACTAAAGACAATAAAGACCCTGGGGAGAATAAGCCACCCCCCCCCCACTATCTGAGACCTTTGAGGAGAAATTTGCTAAGTTGTTGCTGGAGGAAGGGAAAACTGTGGAGGACTTAAAGAAACTATTCCTGCCACCTGGGGGTGTTCTTCCCCCAACACCCCCTCCTGATTCAGCACCCATTATTGCTCCTCCTTCTGTGCCCATGACAATGCTGTCTCCTATGTCTATACCTGCCATTAGTCATGACTCTTACCAATGGTTGAGAATCTTCTCTGGCACCCTCCCAACCCCCTCCCCCAAGAGGAGGATGATTGGGAGACCTGGATAGATTGTGTTGCCCCTTTGGTACCTGAATGGCAGTGTGTGGAGGCTGAGAAACAGAAAAGGATAATAGAAAGTTTGAGGAGTCCCACCCTAGAGGCCATTAAATTTCTGAGGTCCACAAACCCTGATGCATCTGCCCGGAAGTACCTATCTGCACTCGAAGGCAATTTTGGGAGCATTGAGTCAGGGGAGAACTTGATGTGGAAATTTCAAGGTATAAAACAATGGCAAGGGGAAAGTTTGTCTGCATATGTTACTCGTCTGGAAAGAGTGCTGCAGAAGACTTACTGAAAAGGTGGGGTAGCCGCCAGTGACTTAAACCATGTGAGGTTGGGGCACATACTGCAACATGCAAAGCGTTCTAAATTGCAGCTCCTTCAATTAAGGCTTCCAGATAGAAGGGATAACCCACCGGACTATTGTGACTTGATAAAAGAACTCCGGGAGGTTGAAGATGAACAGTGGGATAGTAATTCTAGGGTGAGCGCAGCCCAAGTGATCATGGGATCAGAAGGCCCTTCTGAAGTGTGGACCAATGAGGGTGTGCCACCATGGGATGAACTGCTGAGGGAGTTCAGGGAAACAAAAAACAGTCTCTTTATGAAGGCCGCTCCTGCAAGTACAGGCACTGACCCTTATCCAACTGCATCTGCTATGGGGGTGGGGGTGTCCACCCAGGCATCTCCTGCTGACAACAGCTTGAAACTCAATGTCATGTCTATGAAAGTAAGAGAATTGACGAGATGTCTCCAAATGCTCACCACACAGCAGACAGAGATGGCACCAAGGTTTTCCGTTAGTAGTACCACCACCCCAGCTCCCAGTGTGATGTCTCGGCCACACCAAATCCCAGAAAACATATTTTGCCATAATTGTGGGAAGGATGGGCACATGAAGAGAGAATGCTGGTCCACAAAAGGCCTAGATAAAGTTGTATACAGGCATCAAGGTGAGCTACAGAGAATGAATCAGCGGTCGAGGAGTGCCCAAAATGACCACAGTGAGGGTTCAAGAAGTGGTAACTCAAACCGCTATGTGGCTAAATCATCTGTCCAGGCCCCTGCCGCTGTCCCTCCAGACTGGTCCAAAATAGTGGGCCCTTCAATGGAGACTACCATGGCTGTGAATAGTATTCCTACTCGAGCTGTGCTGGACAGTGGGTCACAAGTGACCATTGTATTTAAGGACTGGTATGACAAACACTTATCTGCTGTGCCCTTACAATCCCAGGAAGGCCTGCATGTGTGGGGGCTGAGCGACAAGTCTTATCCCTACCTAGGATATGTCCACCTCTGGTTGTCATTTCCTGCAGCTGTATTTGGTGTAGAGGAGCAAGTCGAGACACTGGTCTTAGTGTGTCCCCTACTGGACTGAATGATGGGGTTCCCCCGTTAATTGGAACCAACGCCCATATGTTTGGGAGACTGGCACAACTCTGTTTCAAGAAACAAGAGCAATGGACTGGGAGGGCCCTAAGAATTCCCGCTCTGATCAAGAGCACCTATGATTTGTTACAGAACCCCAAGGGAGTGGACCAGGATGAACCGGTAGGGGTCATGTGGAAGAATAATCCCGATTCAATGGTACTGGCCCCTAATGCCCAGTGTACCGTTCAAGAGGAGGTCTGCCTCCGCAAAGATGTCAAGAACAAAATACTGATGTTGGACACGCCAGGCAATGGAAAATTGACGGAAGGATTATTGGTTAAGCCCAGCATCTTGCCAGCTCATGTTCATGCCTATGCACGAAGAGTGATGGTCCAGATTCATAATGTGTCAGATCGGGAGATCCGGGTGAACAGAGGATGCACCCTAGCTATGGTACACTGTGCAGACACTGCAGTGTTGCCCAGCAACAAGCCCCCTGGCAAGACAGATAGAGTGACTCCCGACTTGTTTGATTTTGGTGACTCCCCGTTGCCAGCTGAATGGAAAACTAGAATTAGCCAGAAACTTGCCCAGAGAGTTCAAGTGTTTTTGTTGAAGGAATATGACATGGGATGTGTCCAGGGTGTGAAGCATCACATACGCCTGCATGATGAACGGCCATTTTGAGAGAGGTCTCAACGCCTAGCCCCTGCAGACATAGACGATGTGAGAAGACATTTGCAGAAAATGCTCGCGGCTGGTGTGATACAAGAATCCAGTAGTCCATATGCTTCTCCCATTGTGGTTGTGCGTAAAAAGAATGGAACAGTACGAATGTGTGTGGATTATCGGGCCCTCAACAGGCGGACCATCACTGATCAATACACCATGCCCCGTATACAAGATACTCTGGACTGTTTGAATGGGAGCAAATGGTTCTCAGTGTTGGATCTTTGCAGTGGATATTACCAGTTTCCGATGGCTCCAGAGGACCATGAGAAGACAGCCATCATCTGTCCTTTGGGGTTCTATGAATTCCTGAGAATGCCACAGGGGATATCAGGTGCCCCAGCCACTTTCCACCGACTGATGGAACGAGCGGTGGGAGACATGAATTTGCTGGAATGCCTGGTGTACTTGGACGATGTCATTGTGTTTGGGAGCTCCTTAGAGGAACATGAGAGTCGACTGTTCAAAGTACTAGACTGACTGGAAGATTTCGGCCTCAAGCTGTCCATTGACAAGTGCCAGTTTTTCCAAACGTCTGTGAAGTATGTGGGGCACATAGCGTCTACAGAGGGGATAGAGACTGATCCTAGTAAAGTTGAAGCCTTGACTACTTGGCCCCAGACCCACATTTTGAAAGAACTACAATGTTTCCTGGGATTCTGTGGCTACTACTGCCGGTTCATAAAGGACTATTCCAAAGTGATTCGGCCACTGTTGAATCTTACCCAGGGTTACCCTCCTACCAATTGAAAATATAAAAAAGGGTCCATCAAAGAACCAGACAAGGTGTATTTCCACCCAGGTGAACTTTTCAGGTCCCGTTGGATGCCTGACTGTGAAACAGCTTTCCACAAAGTCATATACCAGCTCACCCATGCCTCCATCCTCGCTTATGCTGATCCCACCAAACCTTATGTGCTGCATACTGATGCCAGTCTGCAGGGTCTAGAAGCTGTACTGTATCAAGACCATGAGGATGGTTTGAGACCAGTGGCATTTGCCAGTAGGAGCTTGACCCCATAAGAGCGAAACTACCCTGTGCACAAGTTGGGGTTCCTTGCGTTAAAGTGGGCCATTGTCGACCAGTTTCATAATTACCTCTATGGGGTGAAAATATCGGTGAGGACTGACAATAACCCATTGACCTATGTACAGACTTCAGCTAAGTTAGACGCCATGGGGCACCGGTAGCTTTCTGCATTGTCAACATATAATTATGCTGTCAAATACAGACCAGGCCTGAATCATATTGATGCTGACGCCCTATCCCGGAGGCCCATTTCCAAGAACGATTGGGTCAGGCTGTCTGAGCCTGACATCCGAGCATTGTGCCAAACATTTGATAGAAATGAACAGATGTCTACGGACACAGCAGACTGCTTAGCTTATTGCTTGGGCCCCTCTGACACCTGCATACCGGCTGCGTATTGCCACTTTTCTGCTCTAGATATTAGTGCACTACCTCAGTTTGACAATGACAGCATGCAATGGGCTCAATCCCGAGATCCTATGATTCATCCAGCACTTGACGCCCTTCGTGCAGGAAAAGATGTGTCCAAGTTGCGTTCCTCTGATCTGCGAACTGCTTTATTGTTTAAAGAAGGCCCCAGATTGAAGCTGCTTAATCAGTTGTTGTATAGAGAGACAGTAGATTGGGGTGGCCAAATAGACAAGCAACAACTGGTCCTGCCCACAGCCTTCAAAGATTTGGTACTGCGGTCCCTTCACAATCATATGGGCCACCTCGGTATCAACCGGACCCTTGACCTAGTACGATCTCAATTCTACTGGCCCAAGATGGGGGCAGATGTTGAGCACCATGTAAGGACTTGTAGTCACTGCCTGCAGAGAAAAGCCCTGCCTCAGAGGGCTGCCCCCCTTGTCAACATTACTACCAGCACCCCAATGAAACTAGTCTGCATAGACTTCTTGAGTTTAGAGTCTGATCTGCAAAACATGGGCAATGTGTTAGTGGTTACGGACCATTTCACACGGTATGCACAAGTTTTTCCCACCAAAGATCAAAAAGCATCTACCGTGGCCAAGGTGCTAGTGGAAAATTTCTTTGTCCACTATGGTGCCCCCCAGCAAATTCACTCTGATCAGGGCCAGGACTTTGAGAGTCAGCTAATCAAAGAAATGCTCTCTCTACAGGGGGTGCGAAAGTCAAGAACCACCCCTTATCACCCGTAGGGGGATCCTCAACCAGAACGCTTTAACCGCACACTGCTAGACATGCTAGGCACCCTCCACCCAAAAGATAAGCATAAATGGAGCCAACAGATTAGCACCTTGGTACATGCATACAATTGCACGAAGAATGATGCTACTGTGTTCTCTCCCTAACGCCGCATGTTTGGGAAAGAGGACCGGCTGCCTGTTGATGTCTGTTTTGGGGCTTCTCCCAATGGGGTCTGAGCCAAAGATTACCTGCAATATGATCAAAAACTTAAAGCTCAATTGAACCATGCCTATGAACTGGCCCAGACAGTGGCCGCCAAAAGAAATCTGGCCAACAAAAAGAGACATGATAGAAAAGTAAAGGCTGAAGAGCATAGGCCTGGAGACCATGTGTTTTTGTGAAATTTAGGATTGCATGGTAAACACAAAATTGCTGATCGATGGCACCTTCTTCCCAATGTCATAGTTGGAAAGTTGGATGATTTGCCAGTGTACAAAGTGCGCCCAGAGAATAACTCCAAAGCTGTCAAGACCATGCACCATAACCACTTGCTACCTATTGGTCAAGTTATAATTGAGGCTGAACCCGCCAAGGTTGATTCCCCTGGGCCAGTGACTCGTGCTGCTGCAAGAAAGAAACAGAGTCAGCCTGCCCCCATGGTTGCTGATTCAAGACATCCCCCGCAGCAGGCCCAGAATGATAGTGACTGCCAGTCTAACTCGGATGACAGTGGGTGTGATAATGCCTATTACCCCTCATATGAACTGAGTCAGTTGTTTCATGGAAATCCTATGTTGAATTATGGGGATGAAGCTGGGCCTTCTGGACTGCCTAACCCCCCGGCATCATCCTTGGAGCCAATGCTCCCTGAAAGTGAAGTGCAAAGTATCACATCTGAGGATGCTGAGTCTCTGTGTATTGTGGAACTGTATGATTTGCCTGAAGGAGAGGCTGATGGTTTGAGTCTTTCTGGTGACATGCCAGAACTTGAGGAACACTATGAGAGTGCTGACAACCCCCCTTCAGTGCCAGAGTGTCTTCAAAATGAGCCAAGTGTTGTAGAAACAAAGACTACAGAGCAAGGGGCTGACAGTGCTCCCAGCTGGGACATTTCCCTTCATGCAGAGGTACCCCTCACAAGTGATGAAAGCTCCAAGACCATTGCTGAAGTACAGAGACTGTGGTTGTTCACCCCAGAAAGACTGACCGAGCTGTCAAGCCAGTGGTGCACTTCAGTTACGATTCCCCCAGGAGGCCAATGGATTTGCCTCTCTATGTAGTCCACAAAGGTGTTTATGTCTCTCAGAGCTCACTGCCCAAATTGAGCTTGACGGCCCATTCCAGGTTACTTGTTCTGCCCTCTCACCATGATGCCCCTGCCTCATCCAGCCCCAAGTTAGCTGATAGGGAAGGGCCCCCTCTTGCATTGTTTAGAGTATAAGAAGTTATTACATGATTCTGTATAGTAATGTTCAATTTACCTGTGTGAAATATGCATAATGTATTGTCAGAATGGAAATGATATAGTGGAGTACATTGAAATGTATAGTAAAGTGACAAGTTATGCCAACTGATGAATCAGATAGTACTTGTATGGCATGCTAATAGTATAAATATCTTGTATATGTTGCATTTTCAATGTTATGATGGTACAGACTTGATGCGGATGCTAAGGTTTACCAGGAAGGGAAGAGTGTAACCCCCCTACAAATGGGGGTTCCCAAAAAGTCTTCCTTGAGCTTGCCTAAATATTCATTGCCAGGCTGGTATCCCGCATTTTAGCAGTTTAAATGTGATTACCAGAGCCTGTATAGCCTCTGTGTACTGTCTCTTTAAGAGCTGCAAGATTGTAGCTGAAGTAATCTGAGAGGGAGCTCTGTTGAAAGATGTAACTATTTACTGAAAATCATTTAGAGTGATAATGATAATGTAGTTTGTCTAACCTGCTTTCTTTGTAGCAAGGACTGTTTTGTTTGTCTTCACTATCTTGGTCCTGGACTGCAAATTGGACCAATCAGTACTGGTGGGATCTAAAATGTAGCCAGACTACAGGAGCAGTCTGAATTCAAAATCTGTAGGAACTATAGTTTGAACTTTTTGCACCTTTTTTGCAACTGAAGAGGAAGTTCTTGCTTTGACTGACAGCCAAATCAGCCAACCAAATCTTTTGGATCTTGGGGAAGTCCCAGGCTGCTTGCAGTTTTCAGTTAGATCTAAACTGGAAGCTGAACAAGAAGGAGCTGAAGTGATTCTGAGCAGCAATCCTGAGTGAATTCGCATGGGAGAACTCTGAAAAGGTTAAGTTTTTGGCCTGCATGTCGGTGTGCTGCTCCTGAGAGGGAGAGAAGAGAATTATTTTGGACTAAATCCAAGTTTGTGTGACTAAAGTAAGCTACTGAAGTGGGCCAGGCTCAACCTGAAGAAGACCAAAGATTTTGCCAAATGCAATCAGCCTGTCAGGAGTTCCCGCTACCCCTAAGCTCCCGGTGTGTGCAGAGACTTTGCAATTGTGACCGGGGAGCACTTTGCCTGGTATAGTAGAATTCCTGTACATGTAAATGTGCTATGAGCTGCTAGTGGGTTGTGAGTTAGTTCCCCACTGTGTGAACTCTGTTCTGCTTGCTGGAAGCTGTATCCAGCCCAAAATGGACTGCATCTGAATTTGTCTCCATGCGGTCTGGGCCTTGCTAGACTGGCCCAGCCAGACTACCCACTGCACAGAGAAGCCATCGGCGAGAGACCTGCCTGGGGATCAGCCCCCTGCTCCACGCTTGAACAGGAATGACTCCTCTGTGACTCGTGTGGGCTCTGCTTCTCCTGGCATTCCAGATCAACCACCTGCAGTCTCGATTTTCGTCCAGCCTGTGTCCAGTCTTGGGTATCATGAGTAAATACCAGGGTAGCTCCCTGCAATGACAGCTTAATCTGAGTGTGTCATCTGATTGTCTTGTTGTTTTGTTTTGTTTCCTTTATGAACTGAGCTCTCTGGCTCCGAATTACAAATAGTGTGTACTGTGTATGTTGTGTTTTCCATCACAGGGCCCCAACCAGCTGCAACCCCGGGCAATGGTCCTGGCTAGCCCATCTCTTCTCCACCTGGGTACCCAGAGGTGGACTGTGTGGGGGGACTCAAAGTGCATGCATAACTGCTTGATTGATATAACCTTTAAGCTAATTAACCTGATTTTTGCCCCTCTCTTGTTCAAGTTCCCTGAATAGATCAGATCTAACTTTTTCTGCATGTAATCTGACTGTGGTTCCAGTTTGTGCTCAAAATATTGTGCTGTTGCTATTTGCTGTGCATAACCTTGTTTTATAGGGGATCCCCAGGGTCAAGCCAGAGGAACCAGCCCTGGTGATAAGTGTAAACAGTGTGGGTACTTGTGTGGTGTACCAGGGGTATTGTGAAAGTAATTATTGTACAGTGTTCAGGCCACGAGAGGGGAAAGAGGGGGGGTTACAGTGTCCCAGAGGGCTGTGCCCAGGTTAGCTTGACCACTACCAACCCAGACCTCCGGGTGGAGGCACCCATTTCAGAACTTAGGCCCCTTAACCTGCAACTAGCCAAGCAGGCAGGGGTGGTAGCCTTTGGGATAGCACCACCTAGGGGTTACATATACAATGTGTTTTTATCCTTTGCTCCCCTCCCAAGGGTCATATCGGGAAGCAAGCCTTGGCTCAGTGTGCCTCTCTCAGTCTCCAATTTTCAAATAAATAAATAAATAAATAAATAAAATACCTATGAAAGTAAAGTTCAGTATATTATGTTCACAATTTTGCCTGATTTCCCCTTATAAATGTGAACGTCAAGAGCTTTGCGAAAGTTATTGTCAGGAGGTTAAATAATATATTGAGAGACCTAATATAGCCAGATCAGGTGGGTTTTGTCTTAGGTCATCTGGGGGTCGATAAATTTTAGACCTGCTCTGGGAAGCCAGGACTTGATTGGGGCCTACTGCCACCCTGTTGTTGGATGCTGAAAAGGCATTTGACAGGGTGGGGTGGGCCTACTTTTTGATGTACTGGCCTGCTTGTGATTGATAACCATTTTACTTCCCTGATTAAGTAATCTACTATACATCCACCCAACTGCGTCCATGCTGATCAACTCAGTGGCATCCCCTACCTTCTCCCTTGACAGAGGTATGAGACAGGGTGTCCCCTCTCAATATTTCTTTTCCGGCTGGCAGTAGAGCCACTGGCTCTTAGGATTTGAGCAGACGTCTCCTTCCCCAGGATCACTATTGCAGGACTCTGCCATAAACTGGCCCTGTCTGCGGATGACAACACTCCATTCCTATCCAACATCCATCAGTCACTACCAGCTTTAGGCCATATTATCTGGGACTATTCAGCCTTATCCAGCTATAAGCACAATAGGGATAAATCTTAAGTAAGTACTACCTCTTAATGCACATGTTCCCAACCCTTATTTG
This sequence comes from Neoceratodus forsteri, assembly GCA_016271365.2. Classification (NCBI taxonomy): domain Eukaryota; kingdom Metazoa; phylum Chordata; order Ceratodontiformes; family Ceratodontidae; genus Neoceratodus; species Neoceratodus forsteri. The sequence continues at coordinate 795,303,196 of CM057459.1, read as the reverse complement.
CTGCTTACCCCATCCACGTTCAAGTCAAAGTCACCCGTCTGGGGGTGCAAATCTGACACATTGTGCCAGCCATAGTCTTGGCCAATTTTAAAGTCATACTGGACAAAATAAACTGTAACATATGGAGCTGGGATACCATTCTCTTATCAGCGTGGGGCATTGTGAACACTCTGTAACTAATAGCTCTCTCCCAAGATACAGTACGTTCTTTCAATCCTTCCTGTTCGGTTCCCAACACTTTCTTCAAAGCAGTAGCTATGAAGATGTCTTCCCTCTTCTGGGCAGGCAAGGGGTAAAAAATCGTACTTTGCTAACTACAACTGGCTACAACAATGGAGATGAAGAGGGTTCAGCTTGCCTAATCTAAAAGCCATGCAGGACCTTGTGGCACTACACCAGGCTGCATATTGTTACAAGCCGGATTTTATCCCCTGCCCGCCTACATTGTTGCCTTTTGGGACAGTTCAGGGAGATTTACCTACTCAGCCTTGTTGTTGCCTGATTGGGGATCCAAACCAGGACTTTCCCCATGCACTAAATAAATGAAATAGACATGGTCCAAATACTCCAAGGTACTGCAGTGGAACTCAAAAACAGTTAGGGTGGGACCCATACAGAATAACCCTCAGATCACCACTGACAACCACCCAGCATCCTGGGAATCCTGGCAGGCCAAAGTGCTGAATACTCTAGGAGGCCTATACCACCCCAGTTGGGTATACTCCTCTCTTTTGAAGATCTTTGCAATATCTCTGGGATTCCCAGAACCCATTTTTGGAGGTACCTGCTTCAGGATCTTCTCCACGCTAAATTGGTGAAGGACCACACCATACTCCCAGCGGGGGGCTCAACCAGTGAATTCTGAAGCTAGACTCCCCCATCACCTGGCTGACAGACTTACTCTCACAGAGAAGGAATGCCCACCACCCAGTTTGTTGGGGCCTAGGGATAAATGGCCGTAGGAGTTAAACATATTGATCACACCTGAAGAATGGAGACAGAACTGGACACAGCAGGACCAATTTTCAAAGCAGTACTAGAGTGATGCAACGCGCATCAAACTTACCCTTGCATCAAGAGTGGCTGCCGCACAATGCTTAATCTGATTTTGGTACAGACACGGTCGATGTGCCAAACGCCAGCAACATGATACAAGACTCATGATGCACAGTGCACCATGCAAGAGTGACATGTGGTGCATCCCCCCCAAATAAGACTCAACAGCATGGTGAAGGAAAGACCAACACAAGCAAGGCAACCCTGGTACTAACGGAAGAAGTTTACTGAAGGCGAAACTGACATCCTGATAGAGGCAGTCGATGCCCAGATTGACCTGTTACTGTCCTGAGGAGGGGAGAAAGATCTCCGGGAGCACAAAAAGCAGGCCTGGGATGAGTTGGCCACCAAGGTGAATGCCATTGCATCTGTTAGGTGTAGCATATGAGAGCTCCAAAAGGGGTATCACGACCTCAGATGGAGGTGGGAGGAAACAATGGCACACAATCGATGGTGAACAACTGCCACGGGGGTGGACCAAGCCAGGCCTTGCCCCTAAGTAGCCAGGAAGAGCATGTGGTGGCACACCTGAATAGCCGCACCATAGAGGGAGACAGCAAGCTGGACCTCTTCAGGCTGCAAACATCATCAGGTATGTATATGTCAGGGATGCCACCATGGTAGGAGGGAGGATGGTAAGGCAGGTCAACAGGGAGAAGTGGGGCCACCCAGCCCCCAAGCAGTGATGTATCAGACATATTGGGGGCTGTGGAGGCATGAAAGCTGCAGCACTACCATGATGGCAGACAACACATACAATTTCATGGGAATGGCCCACATTGGAGGCAGGATGCCCATGTAGCTGTGCACTGGTACAGTAGACACATACTGAATCATGCGACCAAGGACAGGTATGAATGTAGTGCATGTGAACTCATAGGGCAGTCATGTTGCACTGGTACAACACAGTGCTGCCAATGGCATGTGCTGGGCACCCATGCCATGGTATGCTGTGGGGACATCAGGAAGTCACACACACATGTGCATGTTGTGCACAGCAATGCAGCAGACATGGAAGATGAGATGAGGGCCTTGGTATGGGACTGTGCACTACAACCCGTACCACATCCCTGTGGCATGGGCAATAGGTGACAGATAGCAACTGGGCATGACATGATGCACAGCATGATGCCAGATGCACGTTCTTGTGAATGCAGCTGTGGGCACACAGCCATTGGTAGGAGCTGCTGAATAGTGCCCTCCAGGGGCATGCTGCAAGCCACACCCTGTGGCCACAGTGATGTCAGCAGATGTGTAGTGGCCACAATGATGTCTGCAGCTGTGCAGTACTGAGAGTTGTAGAGAATGCAGAGAGTGGCGGCCTGGCCATGGACTGTACCAGGGTGGCTGGGAACACAATAGACAGTGACTGCATAGGCCAAAATGGTGCCACCACCGACTGACACAGGGGAAATAGCTGAAAGGTCTATGGTGGCGAGGGATGTGGCCACAGGAAACAAGTGGTTCACTAACATGGGAAATAGTGCACTGGAGAACATGCCATAGATGGGTGTGGGGGACAAACATCAAAGGCCAAGCCAAGCAGTCTGCAGGTGGCTACTCCATTGTAGCAGGTGGGAGCACTGGCAGCACAATGTGTCATGAAAAGCAACCATGGGGGTGCACTGGGTGTCCCCTGCTGGGGACCCACAACAATGCACCTTTCATTGCCACTGTGGGCCATGACATCCTGCCCCAGCCTTGCAACACGCAGGAAGCATGGTAGACCAGCTGTCACAGACAGGCTAGAATGGTGCGATGCAGTCACATGCACAGCAATGTGGTACATGATCAGCTGCCTCCACATGATGAGGGGCACTGTTGAAGGGCCAGTCAGCTGGCCACATTGACATAAGCCATCATGACAGGCCAAGCTGGGCAACAATGCAGTCATGAAGGAATGAACAGATGGTGGATGGGACAGGTGGACATGCAGTAGACCAACAGTGCAGTCTGGGTGGATCACTACATAGCCTGCATGATGTGATGAAGCCAGCCATCCAAGTACACTGGCCTCAGCAAGCCCAGTGGGAATATGCAATGCAGACATGGGACAGAAGCATACTGATGTGGTTGTGCAGCACATCCAGTAACCATACATATGTTGTGTGCACATGCCAGAAGCACAGCACACAGCACAGTCAGTGCCTCCCAAGACCAACATTCACATGGAGTGGAGCACACAGACAGTGGGTCCCAGAGTGAGTCCAAGGGGATAGAGGAGGAAATTGATGTGGGCCAGGATGGCAGTGGCCATAGTACCCACCCTGAGGTAATGTAGCACAGCAGTGACAGTGAGGACACTGTAGGGGTCATTGTAGGGCATTAGTGGGGGCTTGTCCACTGACAGCAGAGACTCAGGCCACGTGGAGAGCGTTCGAAAGCCCAGTCCAATCCCATAGGTCAGCCAGGTGGCATCATCACAGAAACCTTCAGAGACAATGAGTGTGGATCACGCAGTGCAGCAGGAACTGAACAGGTACTGCCAGGATGTTGCTGGTATGCAGGAGACCCTGCAAACGAACGTAGTGGGCATAAGGGAAGCCCTACAGGACATTCACACCAGCAGTGCCACACAATACAGCAGTGCTGCAACTGCATTCATGGACCTGCAGAATGCCATGCAGAGTGGGATACAGCAGCCAGTGGCACAGCATGCAGGGGTGTAGCCAGACATTTCTGTTTTGTACACACAATATCCAACATTTATCCCCCCCCATTTTAAAAGTGCACACATCCTCTCCAAATACTGCCCCCTTCCAAACAAATCAGATATTTTTGTCAGATGATTCCTCTAATCTCTAAAGAGGCTATACAGATACATGTCTCCTAAACAAAAGAAGTTTAAACAGAGACCCTCCTCAGTGGCCTGCACTAATTCAAATACTTCAGATTGGAATGATAATGTTAACAGCAAGGCAAATGGTTTGTTGCAGGCACTCAACAAAAATGTACACAAATGTGTACAGTGAGAATGCTTGCCTACACCCTTGACAGCATGCAGATATTACAGCCATAATGCAAGGAATCCACCTATGTGCACAGAGGCAGACCAAGGCACTGGAGTGAATGGCAGTAGTGCTAGAGCATAGTGTAGCCCAGCAAAATGAGCAGACTGACGCCATCATCACCATGGCATGCGCCCTGCAGACCATAGCACAGGCCATGTGCCACATGCAGACCATAAGCGCTACAGGACACCACAGCTATGACCCACCCATATATAGCAGTGACTGGTGCACACTGACCAACAGTATGACTCTGCCCAATACACGCAGCAGCACAGTGCACAGTGTACAGAACCATACAGTGGCCAAAGACAGATAGCCGCCAGGGGCAGGGAAGAATGGTGCACCACAAGTCCATACCACCTAGACCCCCTGCATTCAGCCAGTCCATGCATGGGGAGAAAATGCATATGACACATTCAGTGGACATGGGCATAGCATATGAAAGGGACACCTGTGCAGGACACCCAGACTACTGGTGGATACCACAGAGCATGGAGAACAATACAGTGAGGAAGTATCACAGTCCACCAGCAGCCTGACAGCACCTGGTCCTGCTGACACCAAAAGCCATGCATATAGTATGTTGCATGCACCCACACCAGTGGTCCCAAGCAACCAGGTCCCAGACACATACGTCACACACCAGGGCTCCTCCACAATGGCACAGGTGGAGGGTGGCCCCCAAGACAGCAACCAGGTGGCAAACGCTAGCCCAGTCAACATCATGCACCCTGCCCAATACCACACAGACATCACAGTGCATGCCAGCAGCAAATGGCAGCATCCACACAAGGACACCAAAGCACCAGCAACACCCCCATGGCAGTGGCTGCATCAACCAGTGCAGACATTACACAGTGCCCTATAACTGTACAGGACCCCAATGCAGCAGCACTGAGTGGCCAACCTGTGGACACACAGGAAGGCTAAGGAACTGTTGTCCCCAGACCACCCTGCCACCGCTACACAGGCTCCAAGACCATAGCTGTCTCAACTGAGGGCCAAAACGACAAAGAGAACCGCAACACCAGCAGTGATGTCAACATGGCCATACAGGGTCCTGTACAGAGGACAGCAGCAAACAAGAGCACAGTGCCCCCCCCCCAGCACAACCCCCCAGGAAACAAGGCAGGAAATCAAGGGACACTGTCTGTGACACAGAGGTGCAGGAGTAGCATTCGACTTGCCTGCCCACAGAACAAGACCAGCCACCAGCGGATCGCAGAGGTCATTGATGTATAGCTCCCAGAGAGCAACATGGGACACCAATAATTTCAGGTCATGGTTGCCCCCCCCCCCCCATGGTCCAGGGGCTGCACAGGAACAGGAGGTGTACACAAAATGGTTCTCTAGATAAAGGAGAGGTGGACCATCTGCATAGAGTATAGCATGTGTAACCCACCATTGACACTCACAATATGCTCACTGAACCCTTGCACAGATGTGTGTCCACATGAACAACTGGCATCCAATGGACATTCAGCATGCAATGTAAACAACTGTGAAGCAACATACCAGTGGCCTGGTGGCACATCAGAGTCACTGCAAGTGACCCACAGTAAACCCATGTAAACCACAGGTGACAATCCCAAGGGTTATGGGTTAGTAGACACAAGAAGGTGGAGTCTCTAACTACAATACACAGGCACACGCCGTGAACTGGCGACAGTCTGATGGCTGTAAGTGGATGCCCTGCCCCCCCATGACTTACACAGTGTGGTTCAGGGGACTGTGTGGCAGTCACACCCCGCTGTTTAACCTGGTGGAGGATGGGTGTGGTCACATGACCACACATGTCTGTTTTCACGCTGATGTCAGAGCATGCCACCAGTGGATGTGGCACACAATATACAACTCCCCCCCCTCGGTCACAGGGGGTACCCTGCATACAGAGGGCAGGGGGTGTTGTGCCTGCATAGCATGTGCCAGGCACCCTGTGTGCTAGCCCCGTTTCACACAGGAGAGTCCTTTACAGCAGAACCCCCTCAGGATATTACTCACCATGGTGTCAAGTACACTGTGTCTGGGTGGGTTGCCACAGATCATCTGATAGAGACCATGTTCCTGTACCAGCAATGCATTACAACATCCCCCACAAAGTGGCTGTCCCCATGATGTCCAACATAGCCCACTGACCAGAATAGCCCAAAAAGGCACTCCTCAGCAGCACACCCCTGTGTCCAATATGTGGAAGCCCAAATGTGGCCAGGAGGTTCCTCAGTCCCCAACCAACCACCACCAACCCCCCCAACCTGTGCCATACTATGGCACGTTGCCATGGTGTGTACCTGCACAGCCAGGGTATATGACATGCATCAGCAACATCCTGTTGGGCCATAAGATAAGTACATATCATTAACAGTGCACAAAGTGTTGTGCACCTATATGTTCTACTGCAGCACACCTATGTGACCTCAAACACCTGGTACATGGATGTGTGAGGGTACTGCACTGTGTGCCATTTGTGTATGCCCCTGTGTATGTAAATAAAGTCCCAGGTTAAATGCATCACCAACATGTGTGTCTCCATGTCAGTCAGGTGCTAACCATGGTAAGCACGTCTGCTGGCATGGGCAGCAGGCAGGGTGTGCCATTAGACAAGTGAAACCTCCACATCTGGCTGCCACACACAACATACGGAAAACCCAGCGTGCAGTTGTATGGGACTGTGCCATGTGGGTTGAGGGAGGACATCATGGCAGAAGCAGCCTCTCTGTGTACAAGTTCCATGTGAATCCCCCACATAACCCCCCACCTGTAGGAACAGTCTGCGCCTCTGTGGGTGTTGCCGCACACCACCCCAATGCCAGCCCCACAAATATGTGTCAGCCTGGCACACCTCAGCCCTCTGCATGGTGGAGCTGTGACTAACAGATATGCATGGCATGCATAGGTAGGAATGGGGGATGAGGGGCACACTAGGCCTACAATGAGGCCCTGTGGATGCGTATGTGATGCAGTCACCTGGCGCCCCAGGTGGCCACTGCACAGCATCCATCCTGGGGGAGCCAGGACCCAGTTGTGCATCAGGAACATCACACAGAGGCCCCAAGGGAGTGGCAGCCTCACAGGTCCAGGTTGTGCCACAGTGTTTCCACATTCTGAACTGCCACTGCTGCCCACCTGGGGAATGGTTGGGCACAAGCAGGGTACCATATATGTGACCATGCCTCCAGGATGGTGCCTGGTGTAGGTATGGGCAGGACTATGGCCAGCCCCCCATACACACATACATGGAGCACCATCTGGTGTCTTGCAACTGGCCACCACAGTAGAACCAATATGTCACGCTTGTGCCATAGCACAGGCCATGTGGCATGCCTGGACCATCTAGCAGAGTGATGGACAACCAGCCGATTGAAGTCACAACGAAAATAAAGAACACATACACCAGGCAAGTAGTATTTAAATGTTTACTGGCTGAACATCAGCGAAGGTACAAGGTCAAAACATATAGGGGAAAAAGAAATCCCTACAAATATTTGCCACTTGTCATCCAGAAACAACCTGTCAGACTGACACCATGCTGCAGACAGCACTGGTGGTGGCATGGACATTGACTAATGACTGCATACTGCATGTGGAGTTATTTATTTATTTAAGCGTTTTACCAGGAAGGCATACTGAGCAGAGTACTGCTCGATTACAGATGCGTCCTGGGGGAGGGGAGGGGAGAACGTAGGAAAACAGTTTACACAGTATAGACAAGAAAATACATAGTGGGAGAAATATTAACATTAGGATCTGGTTACATGTCAGTAGTAGCTTGAGAGAGACAAATTGGTAACCACAGTACGTACAGTATGAGAAAACACTTGAAGTCAGGATTAGCAAGTGGAAGATCACTAACATTTGGTTCAGAAACCACTACATACAGGATTGAGTGTGGCAGTTGGTAGCACAGTTACATACAGCAAGTGTACAACAAAATTAAGTTTTGAGCCATACAAGATACAGTATAAGGTGAGTGTACAATAGTTAGATACTGATGAATTACAAATTTGCTAAGTGCCAACATTCCCAGAGAGTTGCCTAGTAGTTGGTAGGCTCCTAGACACAAGCACAGGTAGGGACGAAATGATCTTGGAGCATGGAGTTTAGGTGCGACAGGGAGGTGAAGCGACAAATGTTAGCTGGGAGGGAGTTCCATAGTGAGGGAATGCAGTAGCTGAACCCTGATTGCCCAGTGGAGGTAGATCGGTATGGGACAGCTAGGGACCTGGAGTCTGAATTTCTGAATGTGTATGCTTGTGCGCTAGGGTTTGTTAAGATGTCGGAGAGGTAGGAAGGGAGCCGCTGAGACCAATGCTTGGCTGTAATTTTTGTGCAGTGAGTTAGCCTGCGATAGTCAAGTGAGGTGAGGTTCATTGCTTGATATAGGGCACAGTGGTGTGTGGAGTAGGGGCTGTTTAGGGCGAAGCGGCAAAAAGAGTGGAAGAGAGGGTCCAGCCTAGCTAATGTGGTCTTTGAGCCGGCACTGTAGGCTACGTCCCCATAGTTGAGGATCATTTTATTTGCAATACCCTTCCTGGCTGGAAGGGGTATGTTGTCACAATTCCGGTAAAGTGCACCAAGCCTAGGGTGCAGCTTTTTAAGTAAGGAGTCAATATGTACGGAAAAGTTGAGGTGCTGGTCAAGCCAGACACTGAGGTATCTGAAGGTGGTGCAGGACTCCAGTGGGAACCCTTCCAGGGTGTGAAAAACTAATGGTGAAGGGAGCCTAGAAATTTTCTGCCTCGTCCCAAAGGTTAAGGAGACTGTTTTGCTAGCATTTAGGAGGAGGTTATTTGAGCGGAGCCAGTGCTGGACTGTGATGAAGTCGTGCTGAAGTCTGGATGCAACTTCAGAGGGTGAGGGGCCAGATGAGTATAGCACTGCGTCGACTGCATACATATGGATGGCGGAGTGTGTGCAGGTGGAGGGCAGATCATTTAGAAAGACCGAGAATAGGAGTGGTCCTAGGACAGATCCTTGAGGCACTCCTGACGTGATTGGGAGGGGGTCCGACATGGCCGTTCTGATATGGACAGCTTGGGATCTATCAGTGAGGTAGTAGTGGAACCAAGATGTGGCCCAGCCAGATAGGCCAGCTTTAGCAAGTTTTGTCAGGAGAAGAGAGTGAGTCACCGTATCGAAAGCCTTTGGCAGGTCGATAAAGATGGCCTCAGTGATGTGGCCAGCATCCATCCCTGAGAGGATGGAGTCGGTAATCCTAAGAAGGGAGGTGGTAGTGGAGTGGGATTTCCTAAAGCCAGACTGGTAGGGGGAAAAGAAGGAAGAGGAGTCCAGATAGGCGGATAGGCGAGAGAGAACCAGGTGTTCTTATATCTTGGCAAGGGTCGGTAGGAGGGAGATGGGACGGTAGTTGCTAGGGTTTGAGGCATCACCGCCCTTTGGAAGTGGGATTACAGTGGCATGTTTCCACTAAGTGGGAACTTCTGCTAGGACAAATGATAAGTTAAATAGGGCAGGTAGGGGTTGAGCTATGGCAGGGGCCAACAGGTGGAGCATTTTGGAGTCCAACCCTGTGGGACATTTTCCCATTTCAGGGTTAAGGGCAACCAGTGTGTTGTATACCTCATCAGGGGTGACTTGCAGGAAGGAGATAGGCTGAGCTGCAGCGCCACAAGATGTGGTGTCAGTGGAGGCATGCTGAGCCTGGTGCAGGGTGGCCCTGGGAGTAGCATGGCTGGTAGTGAAGACATTGTTAAACAAGGGAGCAACTGCAGAGGGGTCAGTGATGGTGTGACCACCAACCTGTAGGAATGGGATTGGTGGTTGTGATAGCGGGCATAGAAGTGATTTGGCCACCTTCCAGAAATGAGACAGGAGATGGGAGGAGAAATTGAATGCACATGAGAAGTAGTTGGCCTTTGCTTGGCGGATTATTTTAGTACTAGACTTACGGAGCACTCTGTAGGTCTGGAAGTTGGCCTGGGATTTGGAGGTCTTATAGGTTTTCCAGGCCATGTCTCGGATTCAGAGGTGGGCTAGGATATCGGGAGAGATCCATGGTAGATGAGCACCTCGGACTCTGGACCATCTGAGGGGGGATGTAGCGGTCCCAGATGGTGATGAAGTTGGACTTAAAGAATGACAGTGCCTCATCTGTCGAGGTGAAATGACTGATGCATGAAAAATCGTAGTTGCCCAACTCATTTAATAATGAGGGGAGGTCCAGGGATTTGTAGGATATCAAAAGTAGGATTCTGGGAGGGAGAGCTTTGGGTTTGTGAAATTTGCACACGGTGTAGATCCCGTGGTGGTCACTAAGGGCATCCAGAAGGAGTCCAGAGGCTATAATCCTGTGCGGGTGAGAGGTGAGGGACCAATCTAGCAGTGTTTCTGTGTTTTGTGATTTGCCCGAGTAGGTTCAGTGATTTGTTGTGTTAGGATTAGGGCTGTTACCTTGTCACAAAATTTGGAAAGGGACTCAGCAAGCCAGTTCTGGTTAAAATCCCATAATATGTGGATCTCACCACCTGATGCCAGGGAGTTTAAGTAGCCTAGGAAGCCCAATATGTAAGATGAGGTGGTGCCTGGAGCACAGTATGTGTCTGCTATGTAGATTGGGATTGAGTGGCAGATGGAGAGTTTTACCATTAAAGCATTAATGGAGTCCGTTGGTAGGGATAGTGCAACCATGGTGAATTTCATAGAGGAAGCCATGTACATGGCTATGCCACCTCCTTTTCTGCAGACACGGTCATGGCGGAGAAGTATGTAGCCGGGTATGGCAAATTCTGCATCAGTGTTATGTGATTTTAGCCAGGTTTCAGAGATAATCAGAATGTCTGGGCTGATAGAAACGGTGAGGGCTTGTAGCAAGGTTATTTTACTCAAGTGACTGCATATATTTATGTGTATTTTTTTGAGGCCCAAGGGCATTTGGAGTGGGACAGAAGGGTTTTGGGCATGGGGGTGGGTTGGTCCTGGGTTAAGTTCGATATCCCCTGCAAGGAGAAGTAGCAGGGTGACCATTAGTTTGGTGTGATGGGCTATCCACTGAAGTTGTGGCATGATGTGTGGTTCCATCAGCTTTTGGTCTCCAGGTTTGTGGTAGAAGGACTGGGAGGCTGATTCGGAAAGTAGGTGGGATTAACCCAGGGCAGGTGGAGAGAGTATGGTAGGGATGGGCATGGTGCAATTCAGCTGACATAGGGGAGGTAGGAATATTTGTTAGTAGCCTGTCGCAAGATGTGATGTGGGCTGGGAGCGTAGGGTAAATTGATGGTGGGAGGGACACTCAGAGGGTGATGATCAAGAAGATTAATAAGTAAAGTTGAGGCATAATGGAGAGGCTAAAAGAGCAAGGGTCTGGAAAGTAATTGCAAAACCTTGGTGTAGTGGCCTCTAGTGGATGGCTGGTATAACCTGCAGATGGGAAAGTAGGCTGATTGGTTAAAACTGGCATGTGACTTCAAGTATATAAAGAGTGACTGCCAAGGGGGTGGTGGGGGTGGTGGGGAGCTGACGCACAGCGTCAGCGGGGTTCTGGCTTGTTCAAACTGCATAGTAGCAGCAGCACCACGAGCCGTACCTTAGCGCTGCCTGTGACTAGCCGCTGGGGGGCGTCGGTCTGCACTCTGGATCCTGGGAGGGCTTCCACGCTGCCCTCACGACCTGAGGATTGCCCCGAAAGCTGTGAGAAAGACAGAATTTAAATAGGTAAGAGGGGTGGAGGGAGGGGCTTGGTACAATCTTAAGTAAGCTTTAAACAAAGGGAGTCAGGGCTCAGAGGAGCAGTTACTGCAGTGGGAAAGCTCTAAATAATTTAAACCTTAGCCTGCTTGAAGCGCTGCTCAGAGGTGTCTGAAGGCAGCTGGTAATTCAGAAGTTTCAAATTTCCCTTAGATGGGGAGCTCAGAGGTGCCTTAGGCAGATAAATTAAGCACTTTATACCTTTGTTTGTGTCTACGTTAAGCCCCTTGTATAGCACAACAAGGCAGAGATTGAATTAAGCTGGCTGCAGCTAAATCAATTTTAAACAAATTAAGGTAACTCAACAGGACAGTGAAAAAGCACAGTATTTTAGGGAGTTAAGAAAGCAGCTGGTAATTCAGAAGTTTCAAACTTCCCTTAGATGGTGAGCTCAGAGGTGCCTTAAGCAGCCCCAAAAAGGAGTCCACATAGTCCAGAAGGGCATGTAGGGCAACTTGCAGCTGATCCACGTGCTTCACCAGTGGGCGGAGGTGAGTGCCAGCTCCCTTTGCAAAGTCCTGCAGTGTAGGTATGCATGTGGGGCATCATCCTGCACGTTTATGGGCCTGTGCTGTCCATCACCATCCTCCTCCTCATGCTCATCCAGGTGCTGTACATGTGCATGGCAGGGGGCGATGCTTCACATCCCATCACCACATCCTCCAAACTGCATCCTCTACTGGCTCCCTGACATCCTGGCTCTGCACATCTGCCACTGGTACCGCACCATTCTCACCCTCCAGCACCCCAGGGCTACTATGTGGTGGGACCATCTCATCACTGGCATTTGGCCTCCTCTGCTGCTCCTCAGGGACATTCAGAGGCTGCAATTATGCCTCTTCTATGTGACGGCATGTCTGTTCAGCATACATCCTTGCCTCCACCCTGTTAATCCACCTCATGGCCCACTCCAGCACATGCCAATGTGGGGTCACTGTAGGCAGTGGATGTGTGGCACCTCTACTGGCACCTGCAAGAGATTAGACAACACAGTATCACTGAGGGTGCAGGGGAGAGTGGAGACAAATGATCTAGAATGTGGACCTAGGGCTACCACCCACCCATCCAAGTGGGATGCCATACCACCATGCCACCATTTGTCATAGTGCAGCGGTGTTCCCGTAGCACACACTGTGGCATGGTCACAGAGTGGCACAATGTGTTGTATGCCATGCAGGCAGTATGTGTGGGGGTTCCAAAGAACCCTGTGCCATGGAAGTCGCAGCACACCAGCTGCAAACATGCTGCATACTCTGATCTGCTGTTTCCAGGACCATCCCCAACCCCATGGCCACCTGTGCAGCATTGACTGGCTATGTGTCACATTGTGGGGATGTGAGGTATGGCAGCAATCATGGCCCCTGGGGACCCTCTGGGCTCCTGGTGCTACCATAGGGGTTGCATCCATGCAGGGTCTGGGTACCCATTCATCTGTCCTCCTTGCAGTGCCCCTGGCCCACATACCTGATGTCACTGCCACGCTGCGGACAAGGATGGCTGCACCAACATGCCATGTCTGGGCCCCCCTGCAGGAACCCACATGTACCACCTGCCACATTGACATATGTGTGACGTGTCACCTGGTGTCACGGGTGCTACCCACACTGTGCAATGTGACATGGGGGGACCAGCATCTTGCTGACCTTGTATGTCATGGCAGGCCCAGATACATGTCGCATGTCACACTGCGTATTCCCCCACAGGGATAGTTGGTAGCATGGGGTGTGCCAGTGGCCTGCCATGTAGATGCCCATGTGGCACTGGTCCACAGGATTCTGGGCCTAGGTCCACCTGCCCTGGTTCAGCAGCAAGTGTACCCACCCATGCGGCATGGCCATCCACACTCTCCACATCTGGGTCGTGTGGCTGTTCTGTCTATGTGTGGCTGTCCCTGACTGCCTGTGTATCGGCACCTGTCATGTTGTCAGTGGACACCCCTGTGTAGCTAATGCAGTGTAGGTGTCTGCATGCTGCCAGCAGCATGTCTGTTGGCCAGGGGGAGCATGTATAGGGTTCCTCCCACCTACAACTCAGGGTGTGCCCCACCCACAGTGTTGTGTTTGATGCACACTCTGTCTGGCCCCAGTGATACTTGCTTCCCTTGAAGGAGTTTGGTCTCCTGTTGCCTTGTGATACCTGTGGGCATGCATATCAGTACACACCTGTTGGCCCCGGTCATACAGTACAGGGCCAGTGCATCCCTGTACAGCACAGCCATGGTGGGCCTACTACAACCAGCACCATGGACTGGTACCCTGTCAGGCATGCATGCGGGGCTGGGGACTTAGTGCTGTGCCTCTGTCTCGTGGTACCTGATGGCATGGTGTACTCATATAATGTGATCTACCTAGTTGACTAGGATCCCAGTGTGTCCTGTGGCTCACATCAATCTGCGCCATCTCCACCCTCCACACTGCTTTGCATGCCAGTTACTGCAGATATCTGGCCTCCAGTGAAGACATAGGAGGGGATGATAACAATGGGGGCACTGCTGTCACTTTTAGTATTCTACAGTGTTGTCATGCATGTGTGTGTACCACCACCTGCCTGAGCTCTGCCGATGTCCCCCTTGCATTGCAACATCTGCATCCCTGGCTACTGTCCGGAGATGCTGGAGCATGTCTGACTCCATCCAGGACAGGTTGTTCCACCTGTGCTTCACCAGATGTATAGTACGTCTCACACCAGACTGGCATTGTAGTCTGGTAGCAGTCAGCCACCACACCTTGTCCCATGCCCAGGGGGTGTTTCTGGTGCTGTCTGATGGCAGCAGAACCCTGGACCACTGTTCTACCAGTCAGATGAGGAGCACCATCTCGTCCTCAGTAAAATTTGGGGATCTGGTCCAGGTGGTCATTATTTTCACTGGGTGTGTCAAGTGTGCACAGTTGTACAGTGCAGTGACTGTGTCCAGGGGTGTGCTGCTGCTACATCTGGTGGGCTAGGTGGCATGTTCCACATTGCAGGGCCGATAGCAGCATTACACACAGTCCCACACTATGCATATCTTTCTCACATATGTTGCATCAGATTCATCAGTATACACAGCTTGCATCAAATTCAACACAGTACATGACACAGGTTGCAGCATTTTCCTAACATGGGCACCATACTGTAGAGCCATGTCTGACACTGTCCACTGGTGCAGGGCTCACAACAGTTGGATGTTGTCATACCATGTGACTGGCCACACCCACCTCTACATCCCTCACCCCCCCAGGCTAGCCTGCCACACACCCACAGCTGTCTGTGCCACAGGGTGCATACAGTAGTCTCTGTTACCACTGTCCCCTACAGCCAGTACACAGTGGTTGTGATTTACGCCACTGCCTTGGGCTTGACATTGCCCATCACGGTCACACACCTCTTGCTGCTCTGTGACTGGCAGCACCATAGACACCCATGTTTATTGGTCCCCGTGGAGGTCCAGTCCCACCCAATATGGCTAGCATCCATGGACTTGTGCTACAACATGCCCTACTTCTTGAGGGGGGCAGCTGCATGCCATACATCCACCTCCCCTTGGCCACAACATGACAGTGGGGGTTCCAACAGGTATTTCTATGAGGTGGGCTGGTTGGTTCTGGACCATGCGGGCATGTCACAGGGGACAACTGTCCCCACAGTAACATGCAAATGGCAGACAACTGACATACCACACACACTACAGCCACCCGCAGCACACGCCATGGCGCTGTCATGCCTTATGGTCCCTGCCTCCCCAACCACTGCTCAACCAGCCCCATCCATGCATGTCATGATGCTTGTGGTATCTTCATGTGTGCCATGGATGTCTGTGCCCTAGCCCTCTTGGCACTGTTTCCTGGGGTCTGAGTCCCATACACTTCCCTCTGTCCCCTGCAGTCCCAGGCCATTGCCACACACCAGTTGCACTGCATGACACCCCGTCTGTCTGTTGTCTCCCTGCAGGCTTGACTGTGCTGCCTGGTGCCTACACACAGGTATCAGGAACATTACATGTCACAATGCTACGTTGCCTGTGGGTGGACCCCAGGCAGCCACACCTCTGCCTCAGCACATCCCGGGCCTGGACAATGTACTTCAGGTTGTCAGTGGCATGTACCATGTTGCTGTCAGGTATGTGTCATAAATGACTACGGCATCAACATCCTCAGGAAGGCGTCGTGCTTGCTGCTGCAGTGTTGTCAGTGGTGCTATTCCCTTGCTGGCATGGCTGCTGAATATGAACATATGAAACTGCCAGCAGATACAGGCCAGATGGTCTATCAAGTCTGCTCAAATGTGTAGCAAGCAGTCCATTACATTGCAGCTGCCCCTCCCACCCCTGTGGGTGATATCTGGTGAGCTATGACCTCCAGTCTGCTGTTGGGCACCAACAGTACACTCTGTGACCTGTACACCACCTGGGGTTTACTATATGGTGGTGTTGCTGTGTGGTCAACTGAAGTGACTGGCAATCAGTTGCGCTCTCGCATGGTGTCCTGCCACTGTGGTGCATGTCTGTGCACTCCTTTGCGTGCCTCTCTCTCTCATCCCAGTTTTCTTTGTCTCCCTCCTCCTCATCCTCACCCTGCTCCACATCCACCTCAGGCATGTTGATTCTGTGTGCTATTGTGATGTTATGGAGTATGCAACATGCCACAGATATCTTGGCAGACCATTGCTAGGGTATACTGCAGGGCTCCCCCTTACCTCTTGAGGCACTGGAATCGCATCTTCAGAACCCCTAGGGTCCTCTAAATGATGGCCTGTGTTTCTGCATGTGCCTCATTGCAGCGCATCTCTGCCCCACTCTCAGGATATCTCACCAGTGTCATCATGCATGGCTGCCATGGATATCCACTGTCACATGTGTAGGGAACATGCAATGGTTACTCCTGCTGGCATGTCTCCATCCAGTCACTTTTCACTTACAGTGGTTGCCGCATGGCACAGGCATGAGCCACCCCCATGGCAGGGTGCCCCATCTGTGCCACCACAGCTCCCAACCATGGTCACCCCTGAGCCTTGTACTGCAGGATTGCTGGTACAGCACATGTTATGCATGCTGTGCTATGACCACAGCTGCCTCGCTACACACATCATCCCCAGCATTGTGTTTGCAGGCTGGATAGCTCTGACAATGTACCATGCACACCGTGCTCCCTAGCCCACAGCCACATGGCTCATCTGTGACATTCCCCATAGGGTTGCCCTGTGCACAAGTTGTGCCATATGCATGTTCCCACCACTGCAGACCCACCAGGTTGCCACTGTTCATGTGTCCATGTCCTGCACCTACCTATTAGCCAGCCATCCTGTATGTTCCCATTTTCAAATGCCTCACACAATCCACTGTGCCAGAATACATACACATCATGGCAGGATCCTGGATACTAGGCAACAACATCCAGGATTCTCCACTGGCTATCATAGATGACCTGCTTGTTCATGGAGTGGTAGCCCTTCCTGTTGATGTGGGCCTCCTCATCAACTGGCACCCAGCACATGTGAGAAGCAGGCGATGTTATAATACCCCTGCTTCACTGCCTCCTGCTGCTGTGCCCCAAGGGGGAACTTGATGTACCTTTCTTTCCTACGTAGCAGTGCTTCCTGGAATTGTTTCAGTCAGTTTGACTCATATATAAAAGATACTGGTGACATGATTAACTTATTAGAAAATGTAGCCATTGAAGAAACGAGTTTGCTGGTTACTTTAGATGTGGAAGCCTTGTATTCAAATATACCACATGAAGGTGGGTTGGGTGCCCTGGAATACTGTCTTAATGGCAGAGAAATACAAGACCCACCCACAGAAATGTTGACTCAGTTTGCCAAGTTTATATTAGAGTGTAGCACCTTTTTCTTTTCAGATAGTCAATATATACAGAAAAAAGGAACTGCGATGGGGGCTACTTTCGCCCCTAATTTTGCTAATCTGTACCTGGGAAAATGGGAAGATGAGTCCATCAGGGATAGTGACAAAAATCCATATAGGGATAGAATAGACCTGTATAAATGCTTTATAGATGATATATTCATCATCTGGACAGGAACTGAGGATGAACTCTTTGATTTTATTAAATATCTTGAAATAAGTGATTCCAACTTACAGTTCTCCTAACTTTCAGTATCAAACAAATTAATTTTTTAGATCTAATTGTTCAGAAAGATGGTAAAGGGGAAATTGAGACAGATTTGTACAGAAAGAGTACCGATAGGAATACACTGTTACAAGCTGATCGCAGTCATCCATACCATACCATAGCGGGTATTCCCAAGGGACAATTTATGAGAATAAAAAGAAATTGTAGTTCTGATTCTACATTTGAAAGAAGAGCGAATGAACTGGAGACAAGACTTAAAGAAAGGAAATATCCAACAAGTTTAGTGATGCAAGCTAGAAAAGAGGTTAGCCAAATGGAAAGGTCAAAGGTCATAACAAAAGAAAAATCTGAAAAAATAAAAGATCAGAGAATAAATTTTGTTAGTACTTACAATGCACAGTCTAATGAAATTAGTAACATTGTCAAAAAGAACTGCCATTTAGTGAGTCTAGACCCAGGCCTGAGGGACCTCAGTGAAATTAAGCCCAGGATAGTGCATATGAAAGGAAAAAGTTTAAAAGACACTTTAGTTCATTCAATACAGCCGAGACAAGTACAAGGCAGAATGTGGTTACCAAAACAAGATGATTGCTATAAATGTGGTAATTGTAAATTCTGTAGTGTTTTGAAACAAACAAAAAGTTTTACAAATCCTGAAACACATAGGGAAACCAAAGTGAGAGGATTTATAACCTGTGCAACTGAAGGGGCAATCTATATGGCATCTTGTACATGTGGAAGTTTCTATATTGGTAAAACAAAAAGGAAATTAAAAGAAAGAATGGGTGAACACTTGAGGGCTATCAATTATGGTGACCAGAAAAATGCTCTAGCAGCGCATATGTTGAAAGTGAAAAAATGTAAAGGAACATAGTTGGTCATTTCTAGGTATAGAAAAACCAATGAGAAGCCCCAGAGGAGGGAATCATGACAATGTACTACTTAAAAGAGAACAATACTGGATCTTTGCATTAGGAGGGTCAGAAAAACCTGGCCTCAATGAAAGGATTGATATAAAACCTTTTTTACAGAAATAACAAGTGCAGGGTTGTTTATGCCTATGTATCATTAGCTGTTATGTAGTTGAATGTAGTTAGTACCAGATTATAATCTGTTTAACTTTTTTTTTCTTTTAGGTACTACGACCAATAATAATATTCAGTGGATTCCTATGTCTCTCAATGGCGAAGAGCAATTGTGAACACTGGTATAACAGTAGTAAAAGTAATGAGTGATAATCTATTTCATAATGTGTTTTAAAGTTAGTAAATTCAAATTGAATTTTTAGGTAGTCTTTTTCAATTTGGTGCACTGTCACTTTAAATGCAATACTATTTAATTGGAATTATTTTTGTGAGGTGTAATTCCTATGATTAAGCGCCAGGTGGAGTGAAACACGTTAGGACACTGTATATGGAGTAATGGAGGAGGTTGGTAGCCTGTAAGCCTGCAGTTTGTAAGGAGCCTGTGAAGAGTGGGAGCACTTGTACCTCATATGTTGTGTGAAAAATTAAGAACGCTGGATTTGAAAGCACATGTGGCATGGTGTGGATTCCCTTTGGTGCATACTTTAGCACATAATCTCACTTGGCAGTCAGCACACAACCTTACTTGGCAGGCTTGGACTAAGTACTCTGTTAATTTTACCTGGTGCTGGCAAACTAATTTTACTGTATTAAATTTGTTGATCTAAGTCCATAACTACTGTTTGGCCTCGGTTTCAGTAGATTCAGTAAATAAGAGGGACGTGCACCAACTAAAAAGTTTTATGTAAAAAGATATCAGTGCAATTGTCTCCTTATTGTCAAGGACTGCCAGCCAACCGCTACATACAAATTGCAGTGATGAGTTTTCCATGGCAGTCCTGTAATAAATCTTTTTTGTTTTCCATACAGATTTTTATTTTATTTTGCCTTTTTCTTCCTGATCCTGGTCCCCTATCTTGGGCACGCGTGTGGAGGCATGCCCATGCCAAGTCTCAAGGTGCCCTCCCTTCGTGTCACCCCCACCACCTACATTAACCACCAGACCTCCACCTGGTGGCAGCAGGACCATGGGGGTGGCAACCACCCCCAGGAGAGGAGAGCTGCCTTCCGATTTGCTCAATCCTTCTCCGACCCCCCCCCCTCCGTGCCAGCACCCTGACGACCGGAGTCCATTCTTGAATCCAGGTCACCAATGTAGCATGAGGTAGGGTGTCCAGTGCCTCAGCCCTCAGTGCCACCAGGCCGACCTAGCCTTGTAATAAATCTTTTTTTTTGCAATTAAATAAACTTTATTAAAAAAAAAATGAAAAGAAACCACAAAATACATAAAATACAAATGCAGGACGTCATAAGAGACATAAAATATACAAAAGCACCCATCTAAATGCATCCAGAACAATAGACCACAATAACCTACCTCTGTACAAAAAAAGGAAGGAAAACGAAGCGAAAAAAACCCTCCCATCCCAAACTGACACCTGTAAAAGAACTCTCCCACCCTGTCCTCCATGCAGGTTGATAATAAGTACATACAATTGCTATGAGGATGAACATCAAGTGACAGACAAAGGGAAAAAAAAAGAGAAACAAAAATAGCTTAAACAAAAAAGCAGAACATACCCTCAAAGCTAATTCCCAGAGGAGAGGGAGTTAAAAGTTGAGACCAGATCTCACCTCCCAGCAAAAAACTGATAAAATGGACTCCATATCTCCCAAAATTTCTGTTGAGTATGGTTAATGATGGCTACAGCCTTCTCAGCATTTAGAGCCATAAGTAGCTCTTGAACCCATTCTTTAGTAGTAGGTAACATCACCTGTGTCCAGTGCCTCATTATAAGAAGCTTAGTGACCCTCACAAAAATCGCCATTTGTGCTCTCACCGATTTAGAGTTGATATCTGCAAAATTACCCAAAATACAAATTTCCACAGTAAAATAAGTACCATGGCCAAACAGAGGAAATACAAAATCTTCAACCTTAGACCACATGTCTTGCACGTGGGGACATGTCCAAATCATATGAAAAAGAGTATCATCTGCCTGGACTCACCTTTGGTGTCAAAGGTCGCCAATCTTACCCATATGAAATAACCTATATGGCGTATAATATAAATTATGCAATATATTAAATTGCACTAAACGAAGCCTATCCTGTTTAGCATAGGCATAAATATTTTTCCAAATAGAGGTCCAAGTAGTAAAAGCATAGTTTATCTACAATGCCTGCTGCTAATAAAAAGCCTGTGGAGAAGACTCTTTCCATAAAATAGAACATAGCTCTCTGTAAATCTGAGAGATCGCCTTATTAAAGGTTGCCTTCTGAGACAAAACTTCAAAAAGGAGGCTAGCTTCTGAACACCACGGTGGCTTTCCCAACAAAGATTGTACACAATGTTTGATCTGGGCAAATCGCAAAAAAGCATATGCTGGGAGGTGACATCTGTTTCTAAACTCAGGGAAGGTAAGAAACCCATCCAGTTTTACAAAATCAGCCACGGACGTTATCTCAGTATTACTCCATGAGGCTGGGGAAGTGATTTTCTGCCCAATTGTAATATTGGGGTTGAAATAGAATGGCTGTCCCAAATCAAGCCAAGGTCACAACTTGAAGAAGAGACAAAGCTGATAAGGAGCCCTTCCTGACCAACTGATAGGAGAGTCCCTCAAGAGATTGGGCAATTTTTTTCAAGGTTAGGTACCATAGGGTGGGTAAAGATATATGGAACTGCTGCACCTTCTCCTGCCCTATTAAAAGCCAGATGGGAGTCTGAGGCTACCCTTCACCGCCATACCGTCACTGGAAATACTTAGTGCCATGAAAGGCGAAATAATATAGGAGTAGGTGCGGCAGTTGCAGACCCCCACTTTCCCGAGGTCTACAAAGTTTACCAAATACATGTCTGGGTGACTTCCCTGCCGTAAAAATCTAGACCACATTGACTGAGTGTGATAAAACCAAGTTTTAGGCAAAAATATATTTAACATCGAAAGCGGATACATCAATCTGGGTACGGCAACCATCTTAAGAATGTTTGCCTTCCCCCATAAAGACATTGGCAAATGCTGCCATTGTTGTAGGTCTAGTTCTAGTTGCTGAACCACCGAATCAAGATTCAGTTTTTTAAGTCATTGAAAGTCTTTCATAATTTTAATACCTAAAAATGTAATAGATTAGGCCTCCCACTCCAGGCACATGGCCTGGATATCAGCACTAGAAATTGACAAAGACAGAGAATAGACAGCAGTTTTGTGGTGATTTAACTCATATCCTGACAGTACACTATAATTGACTATCAACTGTAGCGCCTCTGGGAGGGAATGCTTCCAATGGGATAAATGTAGAAGAATATCATCGGCAAGCATGGACAATTTAAAATCCATGGACCCTATGGAGATATCTTTAATCTGAGGGGAAACAGCTGTTTTCCTCGCCACTGGCTATATATACAAATTAGATAGCACTGGTGATAAAAGGCAGCCCTGACGCGTGCCCCTCATCAACAAAAAAAGAGATGACAGCTCACCATTGCAGCTAATACTTGCTGAGGGACTGGCATAAAGAACCTTAACCCTCTTAATAAATTCAGGTGGGAGCCCATATCTGGGCAAAAGGTCAAATAGGAAATCCCAGACCACTCTATCAAATGCCTTCTCTGCGTCTGAGGAGACGAGCACCTCCTCCACATCCATCTTCCCAGACACAGAGAGCAAGTGGAAGAGTTTTCACAACTGATTGCTTGAGTTCTTATGCCCAGCAACAAATCCCGCCTGTTCCTCTCCAATTAACCCAGTCCAAGCTTTTTTATGACACATTGCTGGAATGCTGGCTAAGATTTTAATATCAATGTTTAAAAGCGAAATGGGTCAATAGTTTTGGGGGGCTATGGGGTCCCTCCCCGGCTTAGGTAAAACAACTGTTTTAGCTTCTAAGAGGGAAGATTCTTGAAGTCTTGAATTAAATAAGTAATTGAAAACCTGTTGCAGAGTAGGGGCTAATTCAGCTTTAAAAGTTTTATAAAATAAGGGAGCAAACCCGTCTGGTCCAGGGGCTTTTTCATTGGTAGGGAATCAATTGCCTTCAGTATCTCTTCTTCCTTAACAGGGCCCTTTAACTCATTCTGTTGGTCAGCATCCAGAACAGGAAGGTCAGCATCTTCCAAAAAATGTTTTAGTTTCTTATCATAGTCTAAAACCACATCAGGAGCAGTATACAAATCCTGAAAAAAGATCTTAAAAATGTCTACCAAGTCTCTGGGGTCCGAGACCAAATGACCTGAATTACGATCTATCAGAGCATTCACCCACCTTGACTCCCTTTTTGGCTTTAATTTCAGTGCTAACAGCTTCCCAGCTTTGTCATCCTGCCCTATGTAGGTGGCCTTTAGTGAAGCAGCTGTTTTAATTACCTTGTCTAACAAATGGCTAGAGTACTCGGCCCCAAGAGAAATTAGTTCCTGCCACACAGATTCATCTGAGGCTCTGGACACTGTGGCTTCCAACTGTTGTATTCGAGACAGCGATTCGTCCAACTGGGCATTTAATTTCTTTTTCCCAACAGTAGCGATTCTAATAAATTCCCCCCCTCCAAAGAGCTTTCAGTGACTCCCAAACCACATCTTTAGCATCAATATAATTATAATTGTCCTCCAAGAAGTGTATTATGAACTTTTTCATGTGAGACACTATATAGGAATCCATTAATAACTTAGTGTTTAGGGACCAAGTGCCAGAGGAGCAAGGACGTGGAGTCAAAATAAATTCCAATAAAATAGGAGAGTGGTCGGATAGCACCCTCAGACCTATTTTTGTGTCAATAATCAGAGGAAATAATGAATTGCTAATCAAGAAATAGACTATTCTTGAATGAACATTATGGGAAGCAGAGAAAAAAGTATATGCCCTTTCTTCTGAATGCAAAAGTCTCCAACGGTCTAAGATGCCCATATCTTGAATAAACTCCCTTAATGCCCTCTGTGCCGGGGACATACCCACTCTTTGTTTATATGACCTATCCAAATCATTTGAATGCACCAAATTCTAGTCCCCACCTAGGAAACAGGGCACCCCAGGAGAGTAAGATAAAATCTCTGCCAAGGGAGAAAAGAAAGAGAGTGTGTCCAAATTTGGCCCATAAATTGCACCCAATAATACCTCAGACTGAGCCAGTTTACCCAAAATGAAGACAAACTGGCCTTCTGTGTCCTTCCATTCCTTTATTAGTTGAAAAGGCACAGATTTATGAAAAAGAATAGCCACTCCACTTTGTCTGGCACTTGTTACCAACCTCTATACCTGCCCCATCCAAGGTTTTTTCAAATAAAACAGCTGGTCAAAGGGCAGATGAGTTTCTTGCAACACAACAATATGAGGATTATACCTCCAGTGATGTCTTAAAATACAATACTTTTTATTATTATCCCCCCCTTATTATTCCAAGAAATCATTGTCCACTGTTGCATAAACAACTATATCATCCGTATCCCCTTTCGTCTGTCCCCCAAGATACACACAACCTGCTAAAGCTTCCTTCCCACCCCACCCCCATATTCCCAGCCCACCTCACCAGAACCCCCAACGCCTAACCAAAAGCGCACACTTGGGCCTGAAGCTCACTCCCAATACGTGGTCCATGGGACAAGCTAAAGTGCAGCCCCCATCTGACCCCCATAAAAATGCAGGTGAACTACTACCCCCAACCTAGACCGTAAGATTAAAAAGAGAGCTGAAAATAGATCCTAAAACATAAAAAAAAGAAATGCTTCAGATTACACTATGCATCTTAAATAAATGGCCCCTCAGAAAGAACCATAACAGCCGGCAAAAAACATGAAATCCAAGGTCCTCCCTCCCAGTTCTTTTTAACATTAAAGGTAAATAACTATCCTACTTAAAAAGGTTAATAAACCCGCTTACACAAAAATACTATCACTTCCCTTAAAAAACATAGGTTAACAAATAAAGCTAATCACCCTCAGACTGAAAGTCTATGATTAGATAAGTGGGAAAACTAGAAGACCACATTGCTATATAAACAAGCATTTGTCAATGCCGAATGTTTGCTTGTTGGCATTGGCATTGGTTGTGTAAGAGTTAGAGAGCTGCATAATAGGAATGGCAGTGAAGTATTGAACTGAAGCCAACCCCACCACCACCCTGCAGAGACTGACAGACATTGGGGCCTTTGGGTTGTCAGGCATAACGGCCATGCCATTTCACCACACCCTACCCTGCAGACACCAACAAGTGTCACGGTGTGCCTTGGGGTCTTTGGCCCTTATGCTCACCCCATTCCATCAGGAAATATGGTGAGATGGGTGCAGTATAGGAGAATGGGGTGAACTTTGAGGCTGAAGAGTCCAAGGCACACCTCGATGCCTGTCACTGGCTGCAGGGTGTGGGTGGGGGTGGAATGGTATGAGCAATATAGGCGACAATCCCAAGTCACAAGCCTGATGCCTGTCAGTCTTTACAGGGTGGGGTGTTATGGTCGGAAACCCTAACGCCGCAGGCGTTCATTGGTATTTTCACTCCAAATTTTCAACATGGTTTTTTTGTGACCCCCCCACCTTATGAACAGTGGCAATATCAGTTTGTTAGCTGAAAGCTGATTTTGCACAGTGACTACGCCATTTGGCACCACAAGTGCAAAAACACATTTCAAACAGGATGTGAAAAATGACAGCTGTACTGTTCATGGGGAGGTGTAAAAAATGGCAATGTTGAAAATCTGCAGTGAAAATATAAAAAAAAACTGGTGAAGTTACGAGCGTGCATGAAAACTGCGCAATGCACATCCGTAATGTAATTAGTTTTAGGATTTTTTTAAAGGAGATTGTCAACACAGGCATTTTGGGACCTCTGCTCATGAACAGTGTCACTGTGATTTTCTTAATCTGTCCCGAACAGTGATTTCCCACAACAACCACGCATTTCTGCACCGGAAGTGCGAAAACACATTTTGGCCATGGTGTGAAAAATGACCGCTATACTGTTCATAAGGAAGTATGGAAAATGCCTGTGGTGAAACTCTGGACTGAAAATATTACAAATTCATGAACTTACGAGGGTGGGTGGAAACTGCACAATGCTCGCTCATAACACAGTCATTTTATGGACTTTCATCACCAAATTTTTAACATAGCCATTTTAAGACCTCTTCTCATGAACAGTGTCACTGTGATTTTCTTAATCTGTCCCGAACATTGATTTCGCACACCGACTGTGCCATTGTGCTCTACATGCACGGAAACATATTTTGGGCGAGATGTGAAAAATGACAGCTGTACTGCTCATAAGGAGGTGCAGTAAAATGGCAATGTCAAAAATCTGCAGTGAAAATATTAAAAATTTGCAAACTTACGAGCGTGCGTAGGAACTGCGCAATGCATGCTCGTAAAACAGTCATTTTTGGGAATGTTTTCACCAAATTTTCAACACAGGGTTTTTGGGGGCCTACCTCATGAACTGTGAAGGTGGTTCCGCACAGTGACCACAAAATCACCTTTCGGGACAGAATAACAAAATGACAGTGCCAGAATTCATGAGGTGGGGTCCCAAGAACCCCATATTGAAAGTTTGGTGAATAAATTCCCAAAAATGCCTGAGATATGCATCAAAGTTGAAAAAACCTATTTATTCCATTATACAGCTTACCGGCATTTCCTCAGTTTGCGGTCGGCTTTGAAGAGTGCAGATGTATTCCCGGTCCACCGAAGATCATCGCAAAGGACTCCGGAGGTAAGTACGGGGTGAGGTGGTGGTGTGGGGAGGCAGAGTGCACAGTGGGTGGGCGCAGGTGGGGGGAGGGGGGTCAAGACAGTCAGCAAGGGACCGTTTTTTCTTACAGGGCATTTTTTTTAAGGACGACGTGGGACTTTTGCCACGCTGGGGTGGGCTCCTGGTATGGCAGCTGGAAGACTGTTTGGGGGGCAGTGGAGCCGACGGGGGATTGGGCACCCCCCATCGGCCATATGGACTGTTGCCACATTGGGGTGGGCTCCCAGTGTGGCACCTGGAAGTCTGTTGGGGGGGATACAGTGGAGCTGATGGTGATTGGGCACCCCTGTCTGCCTTACGGACTGTTGCCATGCTGGGGTGGGCTCCCAGCGTGGCAACTGGAACTCTGTTGGGGGGGAGCACAGCGGAGGCAATGGGGGATTGGGCACCCCCCCGTCGGCGATACAGTGTGTGTGGGGGGAATGCATGAGCTTGCTGGGGTGGGCTCCCAGTGTGCTACTTGTTGCGGGTGGGGGACAGAGCTGTCTATGACAGCTGTTTCAGTCAGATGCCGATGTGTAGGCAATTTGCATACTGCTGACGCAGTATGCAAATTGCCTACTATTGATTGCAGCGTTTTTGCTTTCAACTATGCGCACTGTATCTGAATGACTGCCATAGACAGCTCCTACATTCATTGGCACGGTGTGGATGCGCCTGCAAAAGGCAGCAGGGCATTGGAAGTGGGGGAGGCACACCTACGAATTCTCGTATGGTGGCACTATGTTTCTTGCACATGCATGCAAGCAAACATAAAAACAGCCCTGAAAGAATCTATTCTTGGACCATAACTTAAAGAGCCATCTCTGATCTGTCTCTTCCTGTGGCAGTTTGTATACCTTTCATGTTCAAATTTAGTAACCACATAGCTCAAGTTTGAAAATATCTAAAGAAGAGAAAAGGTAAACCTGAAAAATCCATTAAATGAGCCTCATATATGAATTGCCTTCCAATGTGCAATAGATTGATCGTTAAATCACGGAAATCTTTATACTTAAGACTCTAACACGCTGTAAATACAAAAACATATTTAATGTTTGATTAAAGAATGAGGGCAAATTGCCTTATTCAAACTACAAAAAGGAGAATATTGTATCATCTTCCAGACGACAGTTTTTAGACGAAACACATGTAAAGCCTTGGGGCTGCATCCATGGTTGAGTCTCTGTCCAAGTCCTAATTAAATAATAACCCCCCAGAGCACTGGAAAAAAACTGCAATTCCAAATGAGGATGATTTGATTTGAAATCCACCGTCGAAGTGCAGGTTCCATTTATCGAGACATGCCAGCTACTGGGAGATCACCACTAACATAGCCTTCCTACTTAAGGCAAGACAATGATGTAGTATCAGTTCCTCATATTCCACCTCACATGAGAAAGCTCCCTGAAGTAGAACCTGACTCGTAGCTGGCATGTAGTAGGAGGTCCGAATAAATATTAACACCACATTCAAAATGAAGGAACTGTCTGCCTCTCTCCCCTCTGATGCAGCATCGCAAAATGAAACAAGATTGATGCAGGAATATAGTTCAAAGCAAAAGTCAATTCCGAGGCAGTCAGCTATAATATTTAACAAAATCCAGCTCTGAGCACAAAGGAAATCTGCTGCCAATAAAGCTTATTACTGATATTCTATATGCGACCTCCAACAGGGGTATAGGATCAGACAACTTAGATGAAAGGTAAAGTTAGCCAGAAATGGAGTTCTCAGCCTGCTTTCCCAAAGAGATCCAGGAAAAGTCTCTGCAATTCTAGAGCCGCTTGGGTTGCAAAATCAAACTGGATGGTACCCTTATCTGATTTTACTTTGAGTTGAGCAGAAAACAGCATTTGATGTTGGATCTTAGCCGCCCATAATTTGGCTTGGAGAGGGCGATAAGCTGCTCGATCTTGTCTCACCTTGAAGGTCAAATCCGGTACCAGTCTTAATCGCTTGCCTTCCCAATTAATGTGTTCTATTTTACAGACTGCCATAAGCAAATAATCATGATCTAAATAGTTAAGTACCTTAAATATTAGAGGCCTTGGTGGATCCCCAGCAGCTGGTTTCGGACACACCAACCTGTGCGCCTGTTCAATAATATATTGCGGGCCATTTGGTGAGGGACCAGTGATTTTATTGCAAAGCTTGTGCACAAACTCAATTGCCGATGGCCCCTCTTCATCTTCTGGGAGGCCAAGCAAGACCCGGTTATTTCACCTAGAGCAGCCCTCTAGGTCATCTACTTTGTCCTCTAGCTTTTTAATTTGCCATTTCAGAGAAACCACCTCCGGCTCCATCTTGAGGACTGTATCCTCCATCAATGATACCCTTGTTTTGGTATCAGAAAGCCTCATAGAGAGATCTTTCAAAATGGGTTTCCACTCTTGGAGCTCTTCAATTAATGAAAATAAAGCCACTTTGATAGTACAAAGCTCTTCATACATTTGATCTGAGGTGACCGGAACAGCATCCTCAGAGGGTGGTGTAGAGGGAGAAAGGCTGTGGTGAGGTCCCTTGGCTTCTGAGATTGCGGCCTGTTCCTCCACCTATTCTTCAGGCACAGGAGAAGCTCTCATCAATGACTAATCCATATTTTCTTCAGCCATTTTGATGCTACAAACAGAGATCCACAGGTAGTTTCAGAAATGTGCACGTTCTAGGATAAAATAGGGGGTTTAATGTGAATATTAAACAGGGTTACGATGGAGCTCAAAAAGATGCTGCCTACTCCTGCCTTGCCATCATGTGACTAGCCCTATAATAAATCTTAAGGTACTATGGAATACAGGATCCAAAGTTCCTAATAAAGTCCCCGAAGCTTTTGTATATGAACAGTCTCCAAAATCTAACTGAGACATGAAAAGTGAGTTTACTAGATGTTTCCAAACAGTAAAACTAAAGCATGCTTTATTCCAAATGCCAATAATCTCTTTTGTCTACTTGATAGTTTTTGAATATGTAAGTTAAACGTTAAATTTTTATCTAGGTACATTCCCAGGTATTTATACGAATCGACCCTTGATATCACTTCACCTTCTAATGATCTAATAATTAAATTAGCATTATCTTCTCTTTTTTATTGGTAAATAAAACCCACTGAGTTTTCCCAACATTCAATAATAATCTCAATTTACTAGTGCACTTTGTGTCCCAGTAAAATAATTTTCAATTATGTGCACTGCTTTAGAAATATCTTTGTCTTGTGTATATAATATAGTATCATCTGCATACAGGAATGTGTTAGTGCTGGCCGAGCTATGTTTTGGAAGCTCATTAATATATATCAAAAATCAAAAATAAGAGGGGTCCTAATACTGATCCCTGCAGGGTCCCCTTACTAGCATTGATCAAAGCTGAACAAAACTCTCCAGCCTTAACACATTGCTGTCTCGGTTGCAGATAAGAAGCAAACCAATACAAAGAATTCAAACCCAGACCAGAAACTTTTAATCTATTTAGTGATACAGTGTGTTCTACCAATGAACATTTGTCCCCTTATCAAAGGATGTAGTGATATCATCAATTACTCTAGATGCCACATAGGTGGTATTGTGACCTTTTCGAAAACCTGCTTGATAGTCAGAATTTGAAATTTAGTTAAGTAATATGAAAGTTGTTTATGAACCATTTTTTCAAATATTTTTTTTTTGCATGCTTCCTGATCGATTGAAAATTGGGCTCAGGCATACAGAGACAATAGAGAGACTGGGGACAAAACTCTACAATACAAAATCCTTATCAGGGCCTAGGGCCTACAGGACATCTCAGAGGCTTTACCAAGTGGGCCTGATGGGAAATAGTGACTGCTGAAGGTGCTTCTCACCATAGGCGTCTCTTTCCCTTGTCATGTGGTCCTGTCCCTCACTGGATGAATAGAGAGGAACCATCTGGCAATACTGTAGGGCAGTAGCTCCTATCCCAGCTGTGTGTGACCCCACCTTAATTTTGCTAGGGCTCCCCCAACAACCACCACCCTGTCATATGTCTAATCACTGTGGGTAAGTGGGACCCTAGGAACAGCTAAAAGAGTAATCCTCCATCACTGGAGAGATCCTGCCCACCCCCCACAAGTCAGGGAGTGATACAGCCTCCTAGCTATGACACCAAAATATGGGAGAGTAACATGTCTAATGATAGGAAAGTTATGAGCACAAATAACCGTATGGGGTCCATATCTAGATGGCGCCCCCCCCCCCAAACATGCACCAGTCCTCCTACTGCCCAGGTGAACACCTCCCAGGCATAGTCCCTATTAGATTAGTCATGCGTGCAACATCCCACACTGTAGACCACACCATTTTAAACAGATAAATATCCCTACTGAGGACTTAAGGAGGTACCACTCTCTCTGTAGTCCTGCCCCCCACCTTGATTCCATCTGCCCCCCTGAAACTTGTACGTCATTAATGACAGCTTTGTGTTTTGCATTCTTAATCTGGCATGCTCCCCACCTCCCCCCATCCAAGGAGTACCTGTCACTGGCTATTACAGTTAGGTGGTTAATATGTTGAAGCTTAGACACATGTATCTCCTTCTGTTTAACTAATATGTTAAATCCTCTGTTTTGGAAGTCTCTCTGTCTACTCCACAGGCAGGGCACTGGACGGGATATGCATTAGTAGCTTGCAGACTGAGCTAAACCAAATGGAAATGAGCACTTAGAAACAAAGAAACATAGAATCTGTCAGCAGATAAGGACCATACAGCCCACCTAGTCTGCCCATTTCCCTACTTGGTTTGGCAATCCCTACTCTTATCTGGATTGCCTTTTCCCCGCTCTGCTGTACAGCAACGTGTCTTTATGCTTATTCCATGCACTTTTGAATCCCCATACTGTTTTTACTTCCACCACCTCCACTGGTAGGCTGTTCCATGGATCCACCACCCTCTCTGTGAAAAAATACTTCCTAGCATTCTCCCTTAGCCTCCCTTCATCCAGCCTCATGTTATGTCCCTTTGTTCTTGTGCATTTTCTTCTCTGAAATATGCTCCCCTCCTGTACCCTGTTTATTCCTCTAAGATATTTGAAAGTCTCTCATATCCCTTCTCTCTGCCAGTGAATAGATGTTTAGTTCCTTGAGTCTTTCCTCATAAGGCTTGTGGTGCAGTCTATGTGTCATTTTTGTTGCTCTTCTCTGGACTGCTTCCATTCTGTCTATGTCCTTCCTGAGATGCAGTCTCCAGAATTGGACACAGTATTCCAGGTGAGGCCTCACCAGTGATCTATATAGTGGCATCACCACTTCACTCCTCCTACTGGTGATGCCCCTTATGCCACTTATCTTAAACCCCCTATATTAACAGCACTGCAAGTACTTATCCAGAAGCAGCCTGCACACCACAGAAATAACCACACTGATGACTAGGAAGCACTGAGAAGATTAAACCGCACCTTCTGAGATCCACTCCAGTACATTCCTTATTATAGTCAGAGATGCCCCCCTGTCATAGTGAGGAATAAACCTACTCAGCCCTGACCCTCATATCATCACCTGCATAAATATATACTCCACAAGTCCAGTATCCTAATGGGGTTCTCATAATTCAAGAGAGGACTGTCTTATAACATTTTTGTCATAGTATTTTGTCTTTGGTTATCAGTGTTCAATGTGTGACGATAATGCCTGCAAACCTCATGTATCCAGCAGGGGTTTAGAAGGTTGAGTATACTATATCCCTACTGTATGGCTGCTGTGCATTATGATAAAACCCCAGTAAAAATGTTTACAGCAAAAAAAGGAGCATTTATATAAAAATATTCTGGCCCAGATATTCAAAGGGTTGCGCGTAGGCGCCAACACTGTTATATCTTTTGCCAACCCACTGATCGCCCAGTGATACTCAAATGGGGATTGCACCTGGCATTAAATCCCGATGCAATCGAGTGCATCAGTAATATGCAGGCGAGGGTAGAGGGGCGTGTCTGGCGATACCTGCACATCCCGATATTCAGCCCGGATGTGCTGAGGTCATTCATGCGCAACCCCTACCTGCCACGCATACAAAGTTGATCCCCAAAAAGGAGCAATGGCCAGTCACCCACAGGTGAGCTGCCGTATTGCAGGGTGCAACACGGCAGCTGCCACCTGTGGGTGGCCACCTGAGCTCCGGCTGCACCTCCGTGGTGGCGCCACCCCCCCATGCCCGATTGTGGGCATTGTTATGAAAAAAATGATTCCTATATCCCTGGTGGTCCAGTGGACCGCTGTCAGCCCAATCACGGTCTTCAGTGAAAAAAAAATGAATCCTAGATCCCTGGTGGTCCAGTGGACCACTGTCAGCCTGATCGCGGGCTTCAGTAAAAGAAAAATAGACTCCTATATCCCTGGTGGTCCAGTGGACCACTATCAGCCTGATCACGGGCTTCAGTAAAATGAAATACACAATCCTATATCCCTGGTGGTCCAGTGGACTGCTGTCAGCCTGATCGCGGGCTTCAGTAAAGTTAAATACAGAATCCTATATCCCTGGTGGTCCAGTGGACCGCTGTCAGCCCGATCGCGGGCTTCAGTAAAATGAAATACAGAATCCTATATCCCTGGTGGTCCAGTGAACCGCTGCCAGCCCGATCAGGGGCTTTAGTAAAGTTAAATACGGAATCCTATATCTCTGGTGGTCCAGTGGACCGCTGTCAGCCCGATCGCGGGCTTCAGTAAAATGAAATACAGAATCCTATATCCCTGGTGGTCCAGTGGACCGCTGTCAGCCCGATCATGGGCTTCAGTAAAATTAAATCTCCAGTGATGCCCTTCCATGGTTCACCAGCTACCTTGATAATCAGATCCAACGTGTAAGGATTGCAGGGATCTCTTCGGATGAGAAACCGGTCCGCTCCGGAGTCCCCCAGGGGTCTATTCTGGGCCCTCTACTCTTCTTCCTCTTCATCAACAATCTCCCCAGTGCCTGCCACCAAAAAATATTACTATACGCAGACGATGCAGTCCTGTTTTCCAGCCACCATGACATTACAGTCCTTGAATCCCAGCTGCAGCTCGACTTCAGCGCATCGAGCCTGGTTCAATTCCATAAACTTGTCCTGAACCACAGCAAGACTAAAGCCATGTCCTTCTGTAACTGATGGAGCAGGCACAACTCTCTGTCCCTCACCATCAAGAACCACGCTGGGAACCCACTCGAACATGTCAAGGAGTTCAAGTACCTTGGTATTACCCTGGATAGTACCCTCTCCTACACTCGGCATATTGACACTGTTGCCAAGACCGCCAATATATGGATTGGACTACTACACAAACACAAGCACTGTATGCCTGCAGATGCCCTTAAATTAGCCATCTACAGCTCTGTCACCTCTATCATTGACTACGGCCTTGCCATCTATGGCTCTGCCTCAACAAGTGCCCTCCGCAGGATCTCAGTTTCTCTCAACAAAGCCTGTAGACTACTAATGGGTGCGGCCCGACAAACTCACACCTGTGACCTCTATGCACAGGCCAGCTGGCTACCCCTACTCAGCAGAATACAATACCAGACCTGCTTACTTACCAAAAAGATTCTCCTCGGTCTCATGCCACCTGGTGTTAGCTCACTCCTTACTATCTACAGTGGCACTCAACAAACATGTGGTGCCCAATCTCTAACCTTTCAGGTTCCCAGATGTCGTACCTCCATGGGTCAGCAGTCCTTTATCTATAGAGCCACTCAATGGTTCAATTCCCTCAATAAAGAAGCACTTTCCTCTACTACACTTGGACCTTCAAAAGGAATCTCAAATTTTACCTCACCTCTACCACTCAAGTGACTGCTTCTCTGAACAGAGATCTCTCTAAACACCTCCCAGCTCACTCATGTCTCACAGCCCACCCTTTCCCAGTCTCATTCCCTCTGGCACTTGGCCTTCCTTGTGACTCCTTTCCTGCTTCGCATCTCCACTGGTACAAGACATTTTCCGCCACCATTGGACAGTGGCTCATTAGCCTGCAAATTCCTCTCCCGGTCGCACGCCTGCAATACTAACTGCCTGTAGTGCCCTCTATCTCTTATTGTTACCTCAGCCAGCTGCCTACTCAAGCTGCTCATTATATGAATATTATCTCAAAGCATGTTATAACTGAGTATCTTTATTTTTTTCTTTTAGTTGTTTTGGTTGTTTATTGTGCATTCTTTTACTACCTCTGTATGTATGTTGACCCTCATCCTTTGTGCGGAATCTTTGTAAGCGAGCAGTTTCTGCTCAAAGGTATTTGTAATCCGAGAATTTAATAAATAAAAAATAAATAAATAAAATAAAAATACAAAATCCTATATCCTAGTGGTCGAAGGACCCTCCCCACCCACTGATCCCCACCCGCTCCCCCACCGGTCAGAGGTGGGGCTAACACCACCCGCCTGCTGCCCGCCCGCCACCAGCTGACACCATCGGTGGGCTGTCGCCCATTGGTCACAGTGTGGCCAATGGGCATGCCATCGCACCGTACTACGCATTCAGATATGTGAATGGATCCATTCACATATCTGGAATAGTAGTATGGTATAGCTGCATGCCCATTGGCTCACACTGTGGACCAATGGGCGACAGCTCTACTGACGGTGTCAGTCGTGGGCGGCAGGGCGGCAGGTGGTGGTGCGCCGCCCCGCTGACCGGGGAGCGCAAGGGATTAGTGGGCAGGTGGAGGGGGTCTTCTGGACCACCAGGGATATAGGATTCTGTATTTCATTTTATTGAAGCCCGCGATCGCACTGACAGTGGTCCACTGGATCACCAGGGATATAAGATTCTGTATTTCATTTTACTGAAGCCTGCGATCGGGCTGACAGTGGTTCACTGGACCACCAAGGATATAGGATTCTGTATTTCATTTTGCTGAAGCCTGTGATCAGGCTGACAGCGGTCCACTGGGCCACCAGGGATATAGGAGTCTATTTTTATTTCACTAATGCCTGCGATCGGGCTGTGGGGCACATTGCCGTGCTGCAGGGGGCGTTGGTCCCTGACGGCTGCTGCCTGGCAGGGCAAGTTGTGCTAAGTCATCGATCAGTGCACTTAGATGCTTAATGGGGCCAATGATACGCAAATGGCCCCATTTGCACCTTGCATACATTATGGCCCCATTTGCATGTGCACTTTTGAATATTGCGGTTGTTGCACCTAGCGCAATGTTATTTGCTCTAGCGCATCCCCCTGCTCCACTCTGGCCACTTGTGCTGGTACAGTGCCACTGTGCCATGCACACTGCAGGTGGCCAGGGTGCAATATTCAACGATGCTGAGCCATGGCGCAGCTCCGTTGAATATTGCCCGATCAACGCCCCTGCGCAACCAAGTTGCGCTGTGCCCAGGCTTGCACCACAGCATGGCGCAGTTTGAACATCTGGGCCTCTGACTATAAAAAAAATAGAGAAAAGGCAAGCTGTGAATGTGTACAAGGCTTAAAATGCTGATGAAGTGGTCAGGCATAGGACCATGAAATGTTGATGTGTTGTAGCCTGCACATTGAAAAGGTGTGCATTCTAACACAACAAAATTATAAAAATCTCAACCTGTGAGTGGATCATTATTCCACCGTGTAGTGATTTGTACTTTGAGGGCTTGTGGAGCAGATCCTTCCCAGTTACTATTTACATTTTGCTGGTTGGGCAGGCTACATTGGCTCTGGTGATGGGATATGGACTTTATCCAGTTAGGAAAGCCATAATGATGACAGACCTTTAGCTGGTGACTAAATGTGGAAAACACAGCTAAATAATTCAGACAACATTAAGTAAAACAAGTAAATACAGATAGCAAGTGGATAAGGACCTTTAAACACAAACACAAAGCAAAAACACCAACTGGTGCAGGAAGCTCAGAACAACAGATTGTTAAACAAGTATATATGCAGGGGAATTAACATACACCTAGGACAAATAACAATTGTATTATAGTCAAGTAAAATACCAGTACTAGCAACAAAAGTCTAGAGTCACTGGAGAATCATATTACCAGGAAAATAGCAGAGAACTTATTGAGGGTTGGAGTGGGTGCACACTACGCGGTCAGAGTGGCTGTCTGATGACTGAGTCCCCATCTGATGCCCACAGTATGAAGCCCTTATGCTCTGGCCCATTGGGTCTGGACCACAGTGGACGATGACTAGGTAACAGGCCCTTAAAAAGAGCCGCTGACTACGCCCCCACACAAATTCATCTTCTGAACTGGAGGAGAGACACTGGATTGAAGCTGGGCATTGGAGCACAGGAAAAAGTCTGCCTTGCTAAAGCAGTCCAAAAAAGGGCATTAAATTATTCCCTATTTAAGGACTGCGGACATCTAGAAGTAAGCTCATCACCTCATTTGAAAGTGTTTGCTATGATCTTTCATGCTTGGATGGGCCCTGCAAACTATATTTTCCTTTTGTTTATGATCATACTGAGGCATGATATCTTCTTCATGTTGCTCTATGGGAGCAGTAGCACTTGAAATAGTTCTTACGCAGTAATGTGTGAGAACCCAACAACTGACAGAACAAGCTATTATGGGTGGATGGAAACTAAAAACGAAATTCACACTGAAGCCTCTTAGTACTGATATGCCACAGTGTAGAATGTGACAGAGCAGACATATTGTTGCTGGCAGGGTAATGGCTATGACTTGGGCACTCAATGCTAAGGGAATTATCATGCCAGTATTTGCCACATCTAGAAGGTTTTATTGCTGTCATTTACCCGACAATTAGATTTTCAGATTACCAGGCTTTTGCTGCATTAGAAAGCTAATGATTCTTTTTTCAGTACTAGTCTCTGTTAAGTGGTTGTATGGTAAAACAAAATTATGCTTGTACTTGTAACTCTGGCACCATTATACCAAGGGCTACTACCTCTGCCTGCCACGCTGACTGCAGGTAGAGGGGTCTGGGTTCATGATCAAAGGTTACAGTGGATCCCTTACCAACAGTAATACTGTACTACAATTAAGGTACCTCCACCCAGAGTAACACTCATGTAGATAAGTAGTAACACTGGTACAGCCCTCTGGGAAGCTGTGAACACCCACAACCCCACATAGTGTCCCAACTCACAGTTTGCTTATGGACACAGTATTCAGACTGCAATAACACATTTACTGGCTGGCCCTAATAATATGCTCACCAACCTTGCATGTACCCACAGGCCTAGACTTCTGGGATATGCCCTGTGTCCCCCACAAAAGAACAGTTTCAACAATAACACAGCATGTATCACTGTACCCCTTGAATGACTCAATAACTGGACACTGACTAATAATATGCTTATAACCTAAATTAACATCAAACAGTAAATCTGGTTTATTAAGGGAACTTGAAGAAGGGAGGGGCAATAATTTAGCTTAATTATTGCAGCACTACATTTAAACAGCTAGCATTTATTATTTATCACATTAGTCCCTGAATTAATCAGTTTAACTAGCTGCTGGGTACTCAGAGTGGAATAGGTAGCAGGCCTGGAACATTGGCAGGGGTTGGCTGGCGTTGCAGCTGGTTGGGACCCTTGATGGAAAGAAGGGTGTTATTAAACAAATAAAATACTTGGCAATAGTATGATATTTGTAATCCCAGTCTGGATGGCCTGTAAACACAGTTGAAAACCCAAGAGAGAAATTATAAGGCAGATCAGATGACAAACAATACAGTTATTTGGTTGTTGCAGGGGGCTACCCTGGTTGCACTCACTGCACCCAGACAGATTGAAGAGACAGCTGGCGACACCATGGACCTTCTGGCTTTCCAGGATTCTGATGGGGTCCAGGGCTGACACACCTCACCTCCACTTCACAGCCTTTCCCTGTAGATGGCCGCAACCAGCGCCTTGATTCTCCACAGGGGCTGACTCCTGGAAGCTGGTCTCTCACCAGGCTGACTGAAGGGCTGGTGCAGGAACAGTCTCTTTGGGCCAAAAATTGGCATAGGACCAAAACTGGAATTTCAGCTTGCTGAAACAGTTTAGCTTCTTGGCAGCAAACAGTGGTTACTGCAAGCAGAAGAATACTCATGGCGATCTCACCCTCTTGGTGTGTGGCAAGAAACAATCTCCACAGAAGCAGGCTCCACTTTAGTCAGAAGTCCCTGGAGCAATCTCATCACAGCAGTCAGGCCCTCTCTGGGGCAGTTCAATAACACAGTACCTATCTTCTGGTTAACACAGGCATTCCAGATCAGAATTTACTGCTGGAACCACAATTTCTGCTTTTCGGCAGTCCCTAGTTCAATGGAACACCCTCAGGAAACAAAGTTGCTTGCAGGAAGGCAAGACAGACCTTTTCCTGCAAAAATACAGCAGAGCCACATAGGCTTCCACTCCTCTCAAAGCTCTCCTTGGATCTGACTGAAGACTGACTTTAGTTCAAACAGCCCCTCTTAAATAAAGGCCAAAGTTCCCAAAATCCGATTGGCTACCTAAACTGTCTGTTTCAATTCTAGTTCTTTTATTGGTTAGATTTTGGGTGCCAAGGATTTGTCCTTGATTTTCTCCCAGAAGTCTTTGGCAATGTCCCAAGAACCTCTGTGCTAAATCCTGGATTGTGATTAGTTGTCTGACTGCCAAAATGACTGCTAAGCAGGGGCGTCACCAGAGTATTAAGTTGGTGGGCCTAATGCCCCACTGTTAAAATCTTAACAAAGCTAGGAGATCTGGGGCATGCTCCCCCGGAACATGTTGAAATGTATGCCTTCAAATGGTGGCTTTTCCTGCATTTTAATAGTGAAAGATGTGTTTGAAAAGCCTAGTTAACATCACCTGTATTTCATACATGTGGAAAGATTTGGTTACTGGACCACCAAGGACAATGGACAGAGAGATACAATTTTCCCAGCAGATCTGCTGGGAAGGATACAGGTCCCCAGATGAAAAACAGACAGACACCATTACACCATCAAGAATGCATGGGATAGACACAAGGGAGTCCTGACTACAAAGGGCAACTAGAGTATCAAAATTGGTCTAAAACAAATGGGCAGACTAGATGGAGCTAGCGGTCTCCTTCTGCCATCAACTTCTATGTTTCTATGATTCATTACCCCAATACTTCTGCTGGGAAGTTTACAGGACCCCAGAGGAAAACAGATACTATTATTCCTGTAGATCTGTTAGGATGGGAAGTTAATAGGACACCAGGAAACAAAAGACAGAGAGGCACTATTATCCCAGGAGATCTGCTAGGAAGGTTACAGGACTCCAGAGGAAAACAGACAAACACTATTATCCCAACAGATCTATTGGGATAGGAAGCTTACAGAACCACAGGGAACAACAAACAGAGAGACACCATTATCTCAGCAGATCTGTTGGGAGGGTTACAGGACCCCAGAGCAGATCATCTTTCAGGACAAGGATCCTGCCTCCATGTAAAAGTGTAGTAATGAAAATAAAAGCAAAAAAAAATACAGAAAATTTCTCAGATATATGCTGAATGTTGTCTAAATATGTTTTTCAGTGTTTTCTCAAAAGGTACAAATTGATTAAATATTGGTGGATTAACAATCACTAAAATATAATAAAAGTGTGTTGAAACTGCCAGAAAACTGAATAGATTTCCATTACATCTACAGAATCCAAAAATAATGGATTTATTTGTTTATATCCAACTCTGCTGCCAGGTATATGTGACCTGTTCTCCCCAGAGTGATTACAATGCTTACTGGAAGAATGGTTGAGGGAGGATTTGCTTCTGTAAAAATACATTAACCCTTGGTAGAGGTGAGAGCACAACATGAGGTTTACACTTAAACCAGGTTTCAAAGCCAAGTAACAAAGGCATTGTCCACCATGTGAAATTATGAAAGCAGTGCAGCAAGCCATCCTATGGCCCACTGCATTGCACATCATGCTCCCACACTGGTGTTCTAAGTTTTGTGGTGATTTTGGGAGCCAGCTGGACAGCTTGGGGGGATGTGGAGGTACTGCCATACAGCAGGACTCCCACCTAGGGAGGGTTAGTGCCATATTCTGCCACTACAGTAACACCTGTGATGGGCCAGGGTGATAATCTCCTCCACAGGGGAACACTACATGGATACAAGGCCTGGTGCTGTGTAGGTGGTCGGTGGGACAAAACACACAGTACAATCCTTGTGCCACAAGCTGTCTAAATGACGGTCACTTGCACTCTTGGACCCCACCTTGTATACATCCACACTAGTTATGACAGCATGAGGAACAGTGGAGCTGGGAGTGGGGCCAAGACCTGAATGGAAGAAACATGTTGTTGGTACAGGTAGAGGAGATGGATGGGGCTAAAAGCAGTGCAACAATTAATTGGACCTCTCCAGCTCCTCCATCACTGTCAACAGTTTACCATAACAACACTTTTCCAGAACTCTAATACAGCTGCAACAACTGACATGGTCGAAGATTTACTGAAATTTTAGTGACATCTCTACAGAAACTATTCCTGCCTAGAATACTACTGTAGGGCCATCAGACCATAATTTAGAAATATTGCAAAATAGCTGGAAATATCTGACCTTGTCAATTGCTGCAGCAGTAGTGACGAACACATATACAGTGGTTACTTTAGACACGACATGGCAACAGAACCCACAAAGGCCCCCAGGAGGCATCTATTACGGGGTGATCCCCCAATCTCTTACCACCTTCTACTCTCCTGCAAAAATGTCTCCTATTCCCATCAGTCACACCTCCTCTCTTCTCATCTCTCCATTCCTCCACCACTTTCTCTTCTCCACTCCACACTCCTCAAAATGGATGCCAATCACCCATTTTTTGTGTGCAGACAAGCTAGATCCCTTTGACGCCACTTTTCTACTGCACATTAGGCCCTTGGTGGCCAAGTTTTACATACAGTATCTATGAATACCTGACTCACAACTCCCTAGTGGTGGCGGTGGTGGTGGTGGTGGTGGTGGTGGGGTGCATGTGTATTAATGGGACTTCATTTACTGTATGTTTTTCTTTTTCAACAAGGAGAACAAGAATGAGACGGCAAATGACAACACGAATGAAAATGAGAAAAAAGTCCATTCTTTAGCTGTAACATTCTCTGAAATGAAGTCAACTGCTGTATTTCTCTCTCTCTCTCAGCACTCACAAGGGCCCAAGAAGGTGTGTCAACAAAGGAGGCCCTGAGGCAACTATTTATGGTGCTTTCAAGGGAAATGATTGTACTTAGTGGGGCATCAAGGAAAAAGCCTCACAGTAAACTGTGTCAGACACCAAAAAATTCAGATTATGTCTTAATTTTTTCTCAGTATGCTTCACAGCTTATATTTACTTGTACTGTTTACAGCTTCTGTATGTAGAGATTATTAAGCATATTGAACAATCTCCAGAGTTTTTGCAAAGTCACCATAGACACTCTTTTTGAAAAAAAATATTGCACATATCTAAAGAAAATGAGACACACGATTTCTTGATCTCATACCATAGGATATTGCACATATTGCTCGCTGTCAAATGTTCGCATCATCATCCAATTATCCAGAGATCTAACTAACCTGGGAGTGACTGATGACAAAACCCTGCCCCAAGCTCTGAGCTCTCCCATGGTGTGGCAACTCCCATCCCGATCTCCTCTCCATCAGACACCACAGTAGCCAGCCAGCCACCCACGTGCTCACAAAACTTACTTTAATTTTTGTCCATCAGACTTTGGGAGTCGTCGAGCACTCATGAAGTCCGATGGAGAACAAGCATTTGTCAATGCCGAATGTTTGCTTGCTGGCATTGGCACTGGTAGTGTAGAAGTTACAGAGCTGCATAATAGAAATGGCAGTGAAGTATTGAACTGAAGCCAACACCACCACCACCACCCTGCAGAGAGGCACTGGGGTGTGCCTTTGGGTCGTTAGGCGTATCGGCCTTGCCATTTCACCACACCCTACCCTGCAGACACTGACAAGTGTCACGGTGTGCCTTGGGGTCTTTGGACCTTATGCACACCCCATTCCATCAGGAAATATGGTGAGATGAGTGTGGTACAGGAGAATGGGGTGAACTTTGGGGCCGAAGAGTCCAAGGCATACCTCGATGCCTCTCACTGGCTGCAGGATGTGGAATGGTATGAGCATTACAGGCAAGAATCCCAAGTCACACCCCAGATGCCTGTCATTTTCTACAGGGTGGGGTGTTATGGTTGGAAACCCTAACACCTCAGGCATTCGTTGGTATTTTCACTCCAAATTTTCAACATGTTTTTTTTGTGACCCCACCTCATGAACAGTGGCAATATCAGTTTGTTAGCTGAAAGCTGCTTATGCACAGCGACTACAGCATTTAGCACCACAGGTGCAAAACACATTCAGAACAGGATGTGAAAAATGACAGCTGTACTGTTCATGGGGAGGTGTAAAAAATGGCAATGTTGCAAATCTGCAGTAAAAATATTTAAAAAACTGGTGAAGTCACTAGCGTGCATAGAAACTGTGCAACGCACACCTGTAATGTAATTAGGTTGGGAATTTTTTACAGCAGATTGTCAACACAGGCATTTTGGGACCTCCGATCATGAACAGTGTCACTGTGATTTTCTTTATCTATCCCGAACAATGATTTCCCACAGAGACCACGCATCTCTGTGCTGAAAGTGTGAAAACACATTTTGGCCATGTTGTGAAAAATGACAGCTGTACTGTTCATAAGGAAGTGTGGAAAAATGCCACTGGTGAAAATCTGGACTGAAAATATTACAAAGTCATGAACTTACGAGGGTGCGTGGAAACTGCTCAATGCTCACTCGTAACACAGTCATTTTATGGACTTTTGTCACCAAATTTTCAACATAGCCATTTTAAGACCTCTGCTCATGAACAGTGTAACTGTGATTTTCTTAAAACATTGCTTTCGCACACCGACTGCACCATTGTGCGCTACCTGTGCGGAAACACGTTTTGGGCGAGATGTGAAAAATGACAGCTGTACTGCTCATAAGGAGGTGTGGTAAAATGGCAATGTTGAAAATCTGGAGTGAAAATATTGAAAATTCGCGAACTTACAAGCGTGCGTAGGAACTGCGCAATGCCTTCGATAAAACGATCAATTTGGGAATTTTCCGCAAATTTTCAACATAAGGCTTTTGAGGCCACCTTATGAACAGTGGCAGTGTCATTTTGTTACTCAGTCCCAAAAGGTGATTTCGCGCAGTGACTGCGAAATCACCCTTCGGGCCCGATTAATGCCATGACAGTGAGAGCATTCATGAGAAGGGGTCCCAAAAAAAAGTTAAAAATTTGATGCAAA
Source organism: Neoceratodus forsteri (assembly GCA_016271365.2). Classification (NCBI taxonomy): domain Eukaryota; kingdom Metazoa; phylum Chordata; order Ceratodontiformes; family Ceratodontidae; genus Neoceratodus; species Neoceratodus forsteri. The sequence continues at coordinate 795,259,449 of CM057459.1, read as the reverse complement.
AATTCCAAAAAATGGTTGAGATATGCAGCAAAGTTGAAAAAACCCTGTCTATCCCATTATACAGTTTACCGGCATTTCCTCAGTTCGCGGTCGGCTTTGAAGTGCAGATGTGTTCCCGGTCCACCGAAGATCGTCACGCCAGAGTCGGAGGTAAGTATGGGGTGAGGAGGGTGTGGGGAGGTAGAGTGCGCAGTGGATGGGCGTGGGTGGGGCAGAGACAACAAGGGACCGTTTTAAGTTTCAGGGTTGTTTTTTAAATGATGATGCAGGGCGTTTGCCTTGCAGCTGGAGGCTCCCAGCGTGGCACAAAGAATAACTGGGTGGTGGGGCATGGAGCCGGCGGGTTTGGCACCCGTCGGCAATGCATCTGTTGCCACGCTGGGGTGGGCTCCCAGCATGGCACACTGTGCTGGGAGGGACAGTGGAGCCCGGCGGGATTGGGCACCCCGTCAGCTATCTGATGTGCAACCACGCTGGGTGAGCACCCAGCATGGCATATGTAACTCTGCTTTGAAGTGCAGCACAGCCGACAGGGGATTGGGCACCCGTCGGCTACACAGTGTGTGTGTGTGGGGGCGAGAACACAGTATGCATGCATGCGTGCGTGTGTGTGTGTGTGTGTGTGTGTGTGTGTGTGTGGGGAAGCGTGCATGAGCAGGGGATATCTTATCGATGCTCACTGAGCGTAGCTCCCCTTTCAACTGTATGCCACTGCATTTTGGAGCTGTCGTAGACAGCTCCAGCAGGCATTGGAGAACTGCGGCCGGGCCTGCAAACACACTGACTGAATTGGAAGAGGGCTGCCACACCTCCGAAAACTCGGATGATGGCACTATGTTTCTTGCACATGCGTGCAAGCAAACATAAAAATGAAAGTGTGCTCCATGTGGTGGAGCTCTGAAGCACCTAGTATTTAAAGAAAATCATGGCTTCTGTTTTTTTTTTCTCAACTGTGAAGTCATGATTCTTTACCTTTTGATGGAGAGAATTATTGGGGGGTGGCTTGAGCTTACATTAAAGGGGCTGTAGCCTCCCCAAAAACAGTGTGGTGATGCCACTGCTGATAAGGTATACAGTCCCATGCAGTTCACACATTGGCCTTAGATTAAAGTTCTGGTGCAGCCAGTAGCAATACTTTTGATTTATGTTAGCCTCACAGAAATGGGCACGGGTTCATAATGTTGCAAGACATTATGCCACATGGTAAAATCGCACTGCCAATGTAGTGTGATTTCTTCCATGTGGTATAACTCTTTTGGGGGGGCTCTGCCCCCGCACTTCCGGGTTATGGGGAACTGCCCCCCGAACCCCCCTCAATAAGGATTCTCAACTCCAGGCGGGGGGGGGGAGGGAATTCAACTCGAAACTGCACAAAACCTGAGAAAAAATAAAAGTTTCTGGGACTGGGAATCAAGCCTGGTTCCAGAAGCAGCACCTGGGTTCCTTGCAGCAGTGGCTCAGTCCATTGAGCCACGGCAGCTGCTTGGTGGAACCCCATCCCCAACAGAGGTCTTATCCTCTGCTTGGGATAGTGCAAGTGGTGCAATACCATATACAGCAGTATTAGCAGTTTTGCACCATTCGCTTTCTACTACGATGCTATTCTGGGTTAGCTCTAACGTCGTATGCTATTAAGCGTATGACATTATGTCCCGGTCAGACAGAAATGCAGCCCCAACAATATACTTTTAAACAAGCCCACACTTCACCATTAATGTACAATACTTTGGCTGTTGCTGTCGCTGAAACATAGACACCCTAGGTGGCAGGCAGTACCCTCATTAATATTTAAGAGGGCTTATGCATATTTACGAGCCCTCAAAACTTGCCCTCTTCAAACTTTATTTTATACAGCTCTGAGGCTTCTTACTAGCCTCCTTGAAGACACCAGTCCCCATTTAGGCATACAGGGGCACCGGCACCACTGACACACTTCCCGATCGACCACAAGAATGGCGGTCCAGCATCAGCGCTTCCTGCGTCTGCGCGATCGCTGCTTGCACCGCAGTGCAAACAAATGTAACGGCAATAGCGACTTTAAGTTTTAAGCCTGAAATGAGCTAGAATTAAATATAGGGCTTGCTTGGGGGACTTGGGGAAACACACTTAGGCATATCAAAGGACCTGGGCTATGGCGGTGATAACAACGAGGGATTGGGGGATACCAGCAGCAGTCAGGAGAAAACGGGAGATCTGGGGCAATTAAGATAAGCCCCCCAAAGGGGGGGGGTTACATCTTTCCCCCTGCCTGCAAAACTTGGCATCCATGACAAGTCTATAAATAACTAGTAATAAATATAACACTTTACTATATACACTATTAAATATATACTATATCAGGCCTGATACATAACAACTATATGCAGTATAGCATGCTGTTACTTTAAATGGTACCTTTGTAAATAAATTCCTACAATTTGGGCACATTACCAGCTTATAGACTTTTATGTGAAGCTGACACTGACCAGATAGGGGGAAGAAGGAAGACACAGAAGAAAACAACGTTCACACACATAAAGAAGACCTGGCTGTCTGTGAAACTTTTAGAAGCAAATGGTTTGATACCTTTTAGGCATCTATGCTGCACCACTGATATTTTCTTTTATAATGTCATCTTTGGCAACTTCTATTATTAAAATGCTTTAAATGTACAGTATAGTTTACTAAATCCTGACCTTGGGATACCTCTTGAATGACTTCCAAATAAGTTTTAAGCTATTCCCTTTACGGGAGGTCAAGACCTGTGCAAAAGGTCAAGTATTATTTTTTCATATTTTTCTTTTAGAAATTTCCAAAGTAAAGTGTGGAGAAATGCAAAAATATGTACAACTAATCTCCTACGCATTTTCAACTCCGAGAGAAATTAATATTTACGCAAAATCAGACCCAAATTTTATACTGTTTTGTTCTAAAGTTATTTTATTCTAAATCTTATTGAACTGTTGAGTGTTATTTTTCCTTTTTTTTTCAAATTTCTGAAGTAAAAGTGTGGAGAAATGCAAAAGTATGTACAACTAATCTCCTATGAATGTTCAACTAGGTGAGAAAGTAATATTTGCGCAAAACAAACCCAAAGTTTATTCAGTTTTGTTCTAAAGTTATTTTATTCTAAATCTTACTGGACCATTGATGAATTGAGCAAAGAAATGTTTAGATAAAACACATTAATGACTCCAAGATTTGAAGGTCATTAAAATCGCAAAAGATCAAATTATGAAACCTTAAATGAACTCACTAAGATCATCCTTCTTAGTGTGTAATTATAATGAATTAAAGACATTTGAAAGGATAGTGACAAAAAGGTACACTTGTTATGAATACAGGCCTACAATTATTCAACCGTTGGGATAGATATTTTTAGAATCAGAGGGATGGTGCAAAGCTGCTGAAATAGTAGTGATCAAATTGCTTCAACGCTTCAGTATGCATGTTTCAAACCAAAAAGAGTCATAATAAAACCTTTTATCTTCTCAAAAAAAATATATATATATTTTATTAAGTTTGATTTAATCTGAAAATACAAAATAGCAACAAGGAAATAAAACAATCAAGATGAGATTTCAGCGTTCTCCAACCATACATAAAAGCTTCTATCTTCTTCAAAGCAATTACATTTTATTTTGATATATTTAATATTCTGTATCTAAGTACACACTAGAAAAAAGTTTATTGGGTGTTTGGAAATAGGCAAATGCAACCAGACACAGAAGGAAGTCAAAAGAGAGTATCGGTTGTGGGGGCTAGTAACAAGTCAAGGAGCTCACTTGATCACTCCAATGGGGGCCACCCACCGACACTACTGACCGTTGGTGGGCACTGGTAGCACAGTAGGAGCTGAGCAAGTGCTGCAAGCAATCAGTGTAGGAGAAGGAGGAGGAAATGGATGGCAGGCTGCCTGCCATACTCTAGTTCTTGTTTTACATCCCCAGTGGTGCCTGAGTGGCTGTAGCAATCATCTGTGCAGTAGCCCTCCATCTGTAGGGATTAAGGGAACTCAGTTTAGCTGTCTTTTTGTATTCAGGCAGGCTCAAGCTCCAATACAGCAGCAGGCCCAACTGGAGCCCCAGACCCCCAACTCTGCTACTTGTACAGGACTAACCACTGAGAGGTCCCCACCACCACCACCACCACCACCACCCTTTGCTACCTCCTCTTTAGCCAGTTTGTGATCCAGTTCACCATTTTCGGTCCCTCCTATACATATTCCAGTTCCTTCCCCCCAACCTCCCATGTGGCACTGAATCAAAGGCCTTGCTGAAGTCCTAATACAGGACATCCACTGTATGGCCTTTGTCCGATTCCTGCATCACCCAGTCGTAGTACTCTACAAGGTTTGTCTGGCAGGATCTACCCATGCAGGAGGTGGAAAGGAAGGAGAAAATGCTTCACATGTGCAGAGATGGGGAATGGTGTGTCGGGCGCCAATGGCCTCAGGCCACCAACTGGATCTGGACCGGAACCCCATTTCCACCCACCTGGAGCCCACCAGGCTAGATATAACCAGGTGTGGTGTGGCAAATGTGCAGCTCACATTTCTGTCTCTGGCTGAGGCAGCCAATGTGCAGCGGTGGGATGGTTGTGGAGGGGGCACCAATCACCAACTTCTCCCAGGCCACAGTCCACTATTTGCCTTGGGATGCCCACCTGGAGGTCACCTTGTCACTGTGCCAACCTGTGTGGAGTGGGATGGGTGTGGAGGGGAAAGCGAGCAATCTACATTTGACTCTGGCTACTGCAGATTATTCCATATGTGCTGATGTGAGATAGAGGTTTAGGGGCAACAACTGCCCGGGGGTGCCCATTCAGTGCCCATCCTACACTCTGCTAGTCAATGTGAAGTGGCAGATATGTGACCCACATATTTGTCTCTGGCTCTGTCTGGGTGCTCCTCTTGTGCAGCGGTGGAATAGATGCACCAAGTTTGTTTTACACTGTGTCTCTCCTGGTCTCTCTCTCTCTCTCTTGTCCGCTCTCCCCCATGGTGAAAGGAAAACTCTGCAGCACTGCTCTCTTTCCTAGTCACAGCACTCTTGCTGCCACTTTCTCTGCCTCTCTGTATGTGCTGTTCACTTGCACTGGGCTTCAGAAAGACAAACAGAATCAAACCAACAGCAAGGTGTCGGAAGTGTGAATGGCAATAAAATGGATGGCAACCAAACTTGGGCACTCACTGCACTCCACTTCTCTGTTTTGGGGGGGTTGACACCGTCTCTGGCTGGAATGCATTTGACCTGCACATATATGCTGCACTGGAAGTAGCTTTCACTGTTGCTGTATCTGTCTCGGGGGTTGGGGGAGGATTTGACACTGCTGGGGGATGGGCCACCCATTGAAATGCACGTTTGTTCAGGTGCAGGTCTGGGGGCCGCCGGTCATCGTGATTATGGTCACTACATTGCACTACCCCCAATTTCATACTGACAAGGTAGTGCTGCAATAGTGACAGCCTGTCATCTGATGAGCACTCTCATTCTGCCCACTCGCCACATCTTAGCAAGTTGCTGTCACTATTTGAGAGCTCTCCCTCTGCTCTGTCCCTGACATTGGTGCCACTCACCACCTCTTTCGATCCTGCACTCTCTTTTGGGGAGGGCTGTTGCCTGTCCTTCTTGGTGTCTGTCCCTGCAGCCTGAGTTTCTCTCTCCCCATCACCCAGGGTTAAGCTACAGCTCTGCAGGCAATGCTGCCTCACTTCTCAGCACTCTCGCTCCTTGTATTGTGCGGTGGGGTGGGGGGCACGCTGAAGCAGCATGGACACTAGAAGATGGGGGGGCAGGTCAGTGGGTACCATCACACAGAGAGCTCAGGGACTAGAACATGCACTGTCATTCACACAGAGACACAAACAAGTTCAATGCAGGCATCTGTTGGGGGAAGGATAATATGTATTTGTTCTTTACTGCTAGGACTGTTTACTGCTTATGGCACAGAGAGTGGGAGATGCAGTGTATGGCTGGGTACCTGGACATCTGCAGGATGGGTTGGGAGACAAGCAACAAGATCGGTAAGGGCATGAATGAATGGTGACAGGTATTTGTCTGTAGTAAAACATGGTTGGCTGAGACTCAGTCAATCAGATCTTACTATAGGCAAATACATCACCATTCATTCATGCCCTTACTGTGTTATTGAACACTGAACAGTTCAGAGGCACTCTGCACTAAGGGATTGACAGCCGCTAACTGGCTTTAAACAAATCTTTTTGGGTTGCTGCCGGTGGGGGGAATATGTTAAGCATCATCATCATTGGGGTCTCTGGTTCAGTGGGGGGAGGCAGGTGGAGTGTCTTTTGATATGCGGGGGTGGGGAAAGGGTACAATACTCCACAGACATCAGGGCAGCATTATGTAAATGAAAGGAATGAAGCACTCCTAAAAGCTCTCCACAGCCATATTGGCTCTAACCAGAGTTTGTAATACTGGGTGGAGATTCTGAATCTGATTTCAGAGGAGGCAGTGAAAACTATTTTGGACAGAGTGTTGGCTGTGATGCACACTCCCTTGTGGACAACATTCATGGGCAAGTTGACAGGTATTTCAGGTGTATCATAAGTAAGCCGAACCACATGTTTTACAACTCTTTCTGATCACCGAGGCATAGAGGGCATTGGCACTTGGCTTTCAACATTAGCATTCAGTTTTATGACTCCCAGTTTACATACCTCTCAACCTCTTGCCTCATGAATCAGGGACAAGGCTTAAAAAAATCAGGGACAAAGACCTCAAATCAGGGACATATCTTAAAAACTGGTACTAGTCACTCAGAAAGCTGATAGAATAAAAGAATTTGTGTTAAGATGCATTTTCTGAAGAACAACAAGTCTGTAACTTTAATGTTTTAAATTATTTTGTGTTATTAATCCCCACTGTTCTGTCACAAAAACACAAATTTTACGAGGGACAGAGGAAAATTTTGAGGCCAAATCAGGGACGTCCCTGAAAATCAGGGACAGTTGAGAGGTATGCCGGTTTATTGTCCACAAATAAAGCAGCTTCTGAAGAAAGAGGCACCTCTGCACTTTCTTGAGAATCAGAACTTGAAATAGGCTCAGCATCTGGTACATTATCACTGCTGTTGAATTCTCCAGACTCATCCTGGTTGGAAAGTGATATTTCCATGAAATGGGTATCATCCACAACACAACTGGCAGTTTCAGGAGCAATAACACTCTCTTCAGCACAAAACAATTCACTTGGCCCACTTGGTTCAGCATCACTTTTAGGTTCACCAACATGTTCACTATGTGTTTCTTTAGGTTCAGAATCACTGAGCTTGGATAACTCCACCATACAGAGAGTGTCAGCAATTTCAGAGGTTACACTTTGGACGTCACTCTCTGGAGGATTAGGGATAGTTGAGAGGGCAAAATTCTCAGGGGTTGCTGGACTGTTAGAGCCATTACTGAAGTTATGAGGAGAGGCCCCGTGGAACAAAGGGGCTAGTTCGAGAGATGGGTAATAAGCCACACCAAACTCACTGCCACTGTCTTCAGAATTACAGTCATGGTCTGCTGTGGCACTATTGGAAGGATGCTCTGTTGTCCAGCAGAAGGCTGGTTCGACTGCTTATTTGGAGTAGCAGATCTGGTTACAGGCCCTGTGGGAGCTGCAATTTGTGGCATTGTATTTAAAACTGTTTGTCTGATTGGCAGAAGGTTATTTCTGTGGATAGTCTTTACAGTATGAGAATCCCCTTCTGGGCACACTTTGTACACTGGTAAGTCATTTAACTTGCTGACAACAATATATGGAATACGGCTCCATCGATCAGCTATTTTGTGTTTTCCCTGGAAACCCAGATTGCGCATCAACACACGGCCTCCTGCTTTAAGTTCTTTGGCCTTAACATGTTTGTCATGACGATCTTTGTTGGCCAGGTTTTTCTTTGCTGCCATGGTGTTTGCAAGCTGGTATGCATGATTCAGTTGAGCTTTTAATTTCTCAGCATACTGCAAGTAGCTGTCTGACTGAACCCCATCAGGAGTAACTCCAAAGCAGACATTGACAGGAAGGCGAGCTTCTTGGTCGAATATGAGGTGATAGGGTGAAAAACCTGTTGCATCATTCTTAGTACAATTATAAGCATGTACAAGGGTGCTGATTTGCTGGCTCCACCTTGGCTTATCTTTAGAAAGCAGAGTGCTGAGCATATCGAGCAACATTCAATTAAACCTCTCGGGTTCTGGATCTCCCTGCAGATGGTAGGGGTAGTCCTGGACTTTCTTGCGCCCCAGATGGACAACTCCTCAATGAGTTGGCTCTCAATGCCTCAGCCTTGATCCAAATGGATTCTCTGAGGAGCACCGTAGCGGACAAAGAACTTTTTCACGAGGACATTTGCTACAGTGGTGGCCTTTTGGTCTCTTGTTGGATAAGCCTGAGCATACCGTGTGAAGTGATCTGTTACTACCAAAACGTTGGCAATGTTTTTTGAAGTCTGGCTCCAAACTCTAGAAATCAATGCAGACTAGTTTCACTGGTGCACTAGTAGTTATGTTAACCAGGGAAGCTGCACTTTGAGGTTGAGCCTGTTGCTGAAGACACCTACTACAAGTTTTAACATACTGATCGATTTCTAGACCCATTTTAGGCCAGTAGCAACATGCACAGGCTAAATCCAGCATTCTTTTGATGTCTAGGTGTCTCATGTTGTCATGCAGAGCTTTTAGCACAACATTATTTGAATTTTGATGACTACATTAGCTGCTTTCCCACAACTTCCTCTTGACTGACGGTCAACTATCTGTACAGCAACTGTTCACATAGCTTAAGTTTAGGCTTTTCTCGTAACAGTAAAGCAGTTTTGGGATCACTGGACTGCAGTTTAGAAATGTATTCACCCTTTCTTAAAGCAATTAGAACTGGTTTAATCATAGGGTCATAATACTCTTCTTTCTGTGTGTCAGCTGGGGATAGCTGTAGTAACGCACTCAAGTCTAAGGCTGTGAAATTACAATAGGCTACAGGTAGACAAATATCAGGAGGCCCCAAGCAATCAGCCAAGCAGTTTACAGTTTCAGAATGGGGAGTCTCATCTCAATCAAACTTGTAGCATAGTGCTTTTACTGACTGTTCAGGAATGTGCACCCACTGTTGACTTGAGGCAGGTCTGTGTGAAAGGGCATTGGCATCGGTGTGGTTTAAGCCGGGTCGGTACTCCACTGCCTAATCATATGTTGATAAAGATGAGAGCCACTGATGTCCAGTGACATCAAATTTTGCAGAAGTTTGGATGTAGGTCAATGGATTGTTGCCTGTCTTGACCAGGATCTTTGCACCATACAAGTATTCATGAAACTGTTCCATGATCGCCCGCTTGAGAGCGAGAAATTCTAATTTATGTACTGGGTAATTTCTCTCTGAAGATATCAGACTTCTGCTTGCAGAAGCTACTGTCCACAACCCTTTGGTGTACTCTTGGTAATGCACATCCCCTAGGCCACTCAGGCTGGCATCTGTGAGCAGAACATAAGGTTTAGATGGGTCAGCATATGCAAGCAGGGGTGAGTGAGTGAACTGATAAAGAATTTCATGGAAAGCTGTATCACAATCTGGAGTCCATCTCTGGCCAAAGAGTTCGTGAGGTTGGAAATAGGTTTTTATAGTCTCTTTGTCAGTGCTCTTTTTGAACTTTTTCTGGGTAGGTGGGCACCCTTTGGTTAAATTTAACAAAGGCTGCACTGTCTTAGTGCAGTCTTTAATGTAGCGGCAGTAGTAGCCACAGAAACTGAGGAATCTTTGAAGTTCTTTTAAATTGTTCGGCTTTGGCTAGCTGTTAATACCTCCACCTTGCTGGGGTCAGTCTGGATACCCTTAGGAGACACAATATGACCTACATACTTAGGGAGCTTTGAAAAAACTGACATTTGCCAATTGACAGCTTCAGGCCAAATTCTTCCAGTTTATCGAATACTTTAAACAGACGGGTCTCATGTTCCTCAAGAGTTTTTCTGAAGATGATGACATTGTCGAGAAACAACAGACACTCAGGGAGGTTCATATCTCCCACAGCATGCTCCATTAGTCTCTGGAAGGTTGCTGGTATACCTGAAATGTCATGTGGCATGCGAAGAAATTCACAGAAGCCCAAGGACAAATAAAAGCTCTTTTCTCCCTGTCTTCTGGAGCCACTGGGATTTGATAATATCGGTTGCGAAGGTCAAGGACTGAAAACCACTTGCTCCCATTTAGACAGTCTAGCATGTCTTGTATGCATGGAATGGTATATTGATTGGGGAGGTGTAAGGACTGGGTGACTCCTGTATTATGCCTGCTGTTAACATCTCTTGCAGATGGTGCCTTATGTCATCAATGTCAGTGGGAGCTAGATGTCTGTGTAACCCCTAGGCGTCACTATCCCAAGGGTTACTACCCCTGCCTGCTTGGCTAGTAGCAGGTTAAGGGGCCTGAGTTCTGAAAAGGGTACCTCCACCCAGAGGTCAGGGTTGGTAGTGGTCAAACTAACTTGGGCACAGCCCTCCGGGACACTGTAACCCACCTCTTGCCCTGTTAGTGGCCGGAGCATTACACAGTGATCACTTTCACAATACCCCTGATACACTTTACCAGTACCCACACTGTCTGTACTTACCAACAGGGCTGATTCCTTTGGCTTGACCTTGGGGACCCCCTGTAAAACAAGGTTACACACTGCAATTGGCAACAGTATTGTACTCTTAGCATAAACTGGAACCACAGGCAAGCTGAATGCAGAAAAAGTTAGATCTGATTTATTCAGGGGACTTGAACAAGGGAGGGGCGTAATCAGGTTGATCTACTTAAATGCTCTAGCAATCAGACAGTTATGCATGCATTTGGAGTCCCTAAACAGTTACACCCTCTGGGTACCCAGGTGGAGAAGACATGGGCTAGCCAGGACCGTTGCCCTGGGTAGGCTGGCTTCGCAGCTGGTTGGGGCCCTGTGATGGAAAAAAAGAACATGCACAATACACACTATTTGTAATCCGGAGCCCGATGGCTCAGTTTGTGAAGAAAGAGAACCAACAAAGAAATCAGATGACACACTTAGATTAAGCTGTTGTTGCAGGGAGCTACCCTGATGGCTACTCACAATATCCAAGACTGGACACAGGCTGGATGAAAATTGAGACAGCAGGTTGTTGATCTGGAGTGCCAGGAGAAGCAGGGCCCACATGATTCGCCAAGGTGTCGTTCCTGTTCAAGCGTGGAGCATGGGGCTGATCCCAAGGCAGGTCTCTCGTCGATGGCTTTTCTCTGTGTGGTGGGGTAGTCTGGCAGGGCCCTTGTGGAAAGGCCTGGCCGCATGGAGATAACTGCGGATTCAGTCCGGTTGGGCTGGATACAGCTCCCAGCAAGCAGAACACAGTTCACACAGTGGGGAACCAAATCACAACCCACTTTTAATACACAGCACATTTATATGTAAGAAATTCTACAGTACCAGGCAATCCTTTTCCTATCACAATTGCACAGCTCTCTGCACAAATCAGAAGTTCAGATGTCACTGGAATTCCTGGCAGGCCGATCGCATTCAGCAAAATCTTTGGACTTCCTCAGATATTTAGCCTGGTCAAAAGTCAGTGGCTCACAAATCAGATTTAGTCCAAAAATAACTCTAGGTTCCCTCTTAGGGCAGCAGGCAGACATGCAGGCCGAAACTCTAGCCTTTCCACAGTTCTCCCGCGCGAACTACGTAAAATGGCTGCTCGACTGTCTCAAGCTGTTGCTTCTTCAGCTTCCCACTTATATCTGTCTTGACAGCAGGCAGATCGGGCATTTCCCCAAGATCCAAAAGGTTCGATTGGCTGTCCCATCTGTCAGTCACAACCAGGCTCCCCCTTCAGGTGCAAAAAGGCGTCAATAGCCCAAAACTACAATTCCCACAGATTTTACTCCACAAAGCCCCTGTAAGCAGGCTCCATTTTAGAGTCCCAACGTACTGATTGGTCCAATTCGGCAGTTCAGGACCAAGATGGTGGAGTTAAACAGAACAGTCCTTGCTGCAAAGAAGGCAGGTTAGAACAAACTACAATATTATTATTACTCTAATAGATAATTAATAAACAAGCACATTTTCTAACAGAGCTCCTTCTGCGCAGTTAGCGATGGCAGAAATGGAGCGATTATCAAGCAGTTCAGGTGGGACTCAAGCAGGGAAACACTCAGCCTCCTCCCAGATCAATTATTCAATTCAATTCAAACTTTATTTTTAAAAGGCGCTTTTCTTAAAACCAAAGCGCCTGTACAGTTTCATAAAACAATAAAATTAAAACTAATATAAATCACTAAAAGCTATCCTAAAAAGGTGGGTCTTCAAAGCTCCTTTAAAACTAAGGACGGTCGGGCAATTTCGCTCCTGACGAGGTAGAGAATTCCACAGGGTCGGTGCCATAAAACTAAATGATCTAGCACCCAAAGTTTTCAAACGAACCCTGGAATCTCTGCAATCCTCGTCAGTGGATCGAAGGCGGGAGGGACAGTAGGGGCAAAGGAGCTCTTTCAGGTAGGTAGGTCCCAGATCATGTAAGGCTTTATAGATCAGCAAACCGACCTTGAAGGTGATTCGCCAAAACACTGGCAGCCAGTGCAGTCCGCGAAGCACAGGCATTATATGGCTGGATCTGGAAGAACCAGTCAACAACCTGGCTGCTGCATTCTGCACTAGCTGCAGACAGCGAAGTTCAACCTCCGATAGCCCTAGGTACAGGGAGTTACAGTAGTTGAGGTGGGAGGTAATGAAGGCGTGGATCAACGTTGGAAGGTCCTCTGGAGGAACCAGGTGCTTCACCCTGGCAATATTCCTCAGGTGGAAAAAGGAGGTTTTGACCACCGCTGACACCTGAGATTTAAGCGTCAGATGGTCGTCTATTATTATGCCAAGATTCTGCACCCGATCTGAGGTCATCAGATGAACACCTCCAAGCCATAAGCCTGAGGGTGATCCGTCCAGCAGACCCGCCTCACAGCGGCCTTTGTCCATGGCCAACACCTCAGTTTTCTCCGGGTTTAACCTCAGCCAACTCCCATTCATCCAGTCTTGGATTTCGGCAAGGCAATTATTAAATACCGACAAGGCAGCATCCTGGCCGGGCACAAAAGACATATACAGCTGGATATCATCTGCATAGCAATGAAAACCCAGACCGTATCATCTAATAATCACTCCCAACGGCAGCATATACACTGAAAACAACATAGGCGCTAAAATAGAACCCTGCGGTACCCCGGAGGATATGGAGACTAATGCTGAGGAAAAGATTCCCGACACCACTCTCTGAGTCCTACCCTCGAGGTAAGATCGAAACCATCTGAGGACTGTATCAGATAGTCCACAGATGGTCCGCAAACGCTCTAACAGCACACCATGGTCGACAGTGTCAAATGCTGCAGAGAGATCAAGTAGGACCAAGATAGATCGGGTCCTATGATCTCTCGCTATTAGGAGGTCATTTAGTACCCGAACAAGCGCTGTCTCGGTACTATGCCTTTTCCTAAATCCAGACTGGAGAGAATCGTAGATATTGTTGTTGGTCAGATGATCCTCCAACTGCACCGCGACCACCTTCTCAATAACTTTATCCACAAAAGGTAAGTTAGAGACTGGTCTGTAATTTGCTAGACAATCTGGGTCTAAGGAGGGCTTCTTTAATAGAGGCTTAACTATAGCCTCTTTAAGGGGATCTGGAAAGATCCCCCTCTCCAAAGACTTCCAGACTATCAAAGCCAGGACAAGGCCAATTTTATCCACACAGCCTACTAAGAGGCATGTGGGGCCAGGGTCCAAATCACAGTTGGTCGGTTGCAGCGCTCGAATGATCATCACAATATCATCGATTGTGGGAGGGCTGAAGTCAGACCATATAAACTGAGTTTTCGACATCTGCCAACCACCATCGCTCCCATTGGAGAGGCAAGAACGGATATCCGATCTGATTTTGGCAACCTTATCTGCAAAGAAGAGAGCAAACTCATCACACCGTTCTTGAGACAAGGCTGTTCTGGGCTGAAGACAGACTGGATTGCACAGTCTGTCCACAGTCCGAAAGAGCTGAGCTGGTCTATTCTGTGCAGCCGCTATCTCTCTGGACAGGAATTCTGTCTTCTTATGAGAGATTGCAGATTGATAGGCCACATAATGGTCCATAAAATTAAGCCTGTCATCATCAAGACCGGACTTCCGCCAATGCCTCTCCAACCTTCGTCCAACCCTCCTCAACTCCCTCACGGTCTCATCAAACCAAGGAGACCTGGGGCGAGGAGTGAGAGGACGAACACGAACCGGTGCAATAGAATCCAGGGCCCCTGTCACTGCCTCATTATAAGCATGCACCAGGTCACCTGGATCCAAGCAATCTATCGGTAGGCCCGATAGGTCCAATACCGCCATCAGGTCATCTGGGGATACACCCCTTAAAGGGCGGTATCGGACCATCTCCAAAGGGGCTGACCTAATAGGGGTGGCCTCAAAACTGAACCTAATGGGGTGATGGTCGGACCATCCAACCGGTTCCACCACCAAGTCAGATATCCCCTCCCAGAAGGAACACCAGGTCCAATGAGTGTCCACCAATATGGGTCGAGGAGGAAACAAGCTGTGTAAGCCAATGATATCATCAACTGGAGGAAGTCTTGACCAAATCGAGAGAATTCATCGTCGACCCAAGCATTGAAATCCCCCAGAACCAACCATCTGGGGGATCCCAACGTCAGGTCGACAATGAAGTCTGCGACTTCCTGCAGGAAAACATTCTCGTCACCTGGTGGGCGATATCTCAGATATCCTGCACCCCACACCCTCACCCAGGATACACTCAAAGGATCTGGTGACTCCCACCGGTACCTCCACCGGCCCAGTTCTGACTTAAAACATATGGCAACACCCGCCCCTATGATCCTGCCTTGGGCGGTGTATCACCGAGTACCCAGCTGGAACTGCTGCGGCTAAAACTGGCCCAGCATTTTCATTCAGCCAGGTCTCGGTGATGCACGCCAGGTCGGATGACCCAACAAGATCGGCTATAACAGCCGTCTTGTTTTAATGAACCTGGCGTTGCACAACACCGCCAGTAGGATGAACCTCCAAGATGACCGCCTTACCTGCAGATCCTGATCAGAACCCTTGGGTATGGACACAAGACAGGGAGGTCCCCTCTCCTGTGCCCATTTCACCCCAGGTCGTCTCCTTGACCCCACTATCCCTATCCGCCCTCTCCTTTCCATTCCCCCCCAGGCCCAGCACCAACCCTCCTTCTCCCTCTCACAATCCCCAGAGCCCTACACTTTCTATAGACTCCCGATGACAAAGGGGGACAGGAGAAAGGACGGAGGTCCCTGAGCATAGAGGGGGAATAATACCCGACCGTCTTATTATCACTCCAGCACATAATTCACACCACAATCAACAATAATAAGCTCAACACCAACTTATATAAAACAAAATTCAAATAAAACTGAAAATACAACACCAAAAAAAAAAAAAAATCTATTAACAAAATTAGTGCTGACAGATTATCAGAACACTCTATCTTTCTACCCCACCCACAGTACTCTCACCACTGCGGGAAGAGGAGCTTACCACCTATAAAACCATAGAAATTGGCCCATCACTTTAAAACCCATTAGTCCAAAATCAATACCCTCATATGCCCAAAAACCAAGTTCAAGGTCTTTTATTTGTCCACACTCCTGTGCTCTCACCACTCAGTATGGCTCAAAGATTTATCAGCCTCCTCTCATAAGACTGATATAATTGTAAATGAACTCAGTTATGTTTAAGTTTCCTAGTGGTCTCCTAGTAATTAACACACAGTGGCTACAACAAAGAAGTTCAGGGATACTTCACCAAATTTGAACAGTCCACGCCACTCCACACAATTCCAACTGCAGTCCAAATAATCGAAATTCCCAATAGCCAAGATCCTGGAGGCAGCGAACGAGCAGACACCACAAACAAATCCTCTAAAGGTTCCAGCTCCACCCGACCCTCGCTACAATGAGGCAGGCAGGACCACCCTCCAGATAGTACCCCTGCCTCACCTAGGGAGCAAAGTAAACCCCACCACCCTCTGGAAGCAGGGAAACTAGCCCCCCCGTATGGACCGGGGAACCAAGACCTCCAAATTGTATAAACAAAAATATCACCAGTCTTCACTGCCGTTATTCCGCCATCCACTTCCCTGTTCCGATAGTTCCACAGACAGTGAGAGCCAGCAGCTTCCTCTCCTACGGTCCGACGAAAATTGTATCCCCGAGTTGAAAGTACAACTCGACTGCTGGGTTCCAACAGATGAAAAAGCAGCCACCAAGCTTTCAGGCTGCAAGCCACTGACTCCTCCAAAGACCCAGGCCAAGATCAACCCCCAATACACTGCTCACAGCGAGTAGTCCACAATAAGCCACGAACCAATAAACCAGGGAACTCCACACAGGTCAGTCTCACCAAAAGCGTCTCAGTTTTAAATAACAGGGCAATAATAGTCGAAATGATAAACGACTACTATTATAACTGCAAACAGGCAGCTCTTAAAGAGACAGTACACAGAGGCTTTACGGCACTCTCTAGCATTTAACATTGAAACGGCTAGAATGCCTGGCAGTGACCATTTAGGCAAGCTCATGGAAGACCTTTCAGGAACCCCCATTTGTAGGGGGGGTTACACCCTTCCCTGCCTGGAGAAAACTTGGCATCCGTGTCAAGTCTGCACCATCATAATATTTGCAAATGCAAATTACACTGTACACTTGTACCATTAGCATGTTATGCAAGCAACATCTGATGCATTAGTCAATGTAAACTTATACCTTTACTATATACTGTATATTTCCTGCACTTCACAATATTATATCCATTCTGATAATACATTATGCCCATTTCGCACTGGTAATTTACACATTACTATGAGGAATTGTGTAATAACTTCTTGCATATTAAACAATGTCAGAGGGGGCCCTTCCCTATCAGCTAACTTGTGGCTAGATGGGGCAGGGGCACCATACCTAGAAGGCAGAACAATCAACCTGGAATTGGTACTTAGGCTCAGTTTGGGCAGTAAGCTCTGGGGAAACATAAACCCCGTTGTGGACCACATTGCAAGTCCACTGGCCTCCCAGGAGAATCATAACTGAAGCGCACTACTGGCTTGACAGCTCGGCCAGTCCTGGGAGGAACAATCACAGTCTCTGTACTCTCAGCACTGTTCCTAGGATTTTCATCCCTTTTGAGGGGTGCCTCTGCCTGAGTAGGAATGTCCAAACTTGGAGCACTATCAGCTCCTTGCTCTGCAGGCTCTGTTTCTACAACACTTTGCTCATTTTTAATAGGCTCGGGCACTGAAGGGGGGTTGTCAGCACTCTCATATTGTTCTCCAAGTTCTGGCATGTCACCAGAAAGACTCATAACATCAGCTCCTTCTTCAGGCAAATCATACAGTTCCACAATACACAGAGACTCAGCATCTTCAGACGTGATACTTTGCACCTCACTTTCAGGGAGCATTGGCTCCAAGGACAAAGCTGGGGGGTTAGGCAATCCAGAAGGCCCAGCTTCATCCCCACAATTAATCATGGGGTTACCTCGAAACAGCTGACTCAGTTCATAAGAGGGGTAATAGGCATGGTGGCACTCACTTTCATCAAAAGTGGACTGACAGCCACTATCATTCTGGGCCTGCTGCGAAGGAAACCTTAATTATGTGACCACTAAGGTAGGTTAACTCTGTCTCTCTCTTGCAGTAGCACAAGTCACCGGCCCAGGGAGAGCAATCTCTGAGGATTCAGCCTCAATCATGACTTGGCCAATAGGTAGCAAGTGGCTATGGTGCATGGTCTTGATGGCTTTGGAGTTGTTCTCAGGGCGCACTTTGTACACTGGTAAATCATTCAACTTTCCAACTATTACATGGGGAAGATGGTGCCATTGATCAGCAATTTTATGTTTACCATGCAGTCCTAAATTTCGCAACAACACACGGTCTCCAGGCTGAAGCTCTTGAGCCTTTACTTTTCTATCATGCCTCTCTTTGTTGGCTAGATTTCTCTTGGCGGCCATTGTCTGGGCCAGTTGATAGGCATGATTCAATTGAGCTTTCAGTTTTTGTACATATTGCAGGTAATTTTTGGCTCAGACCCCATCTGGGGAGACCCCAAAACAGACATCAACAGGCAGCCGTGCCTCTTTCCCGAACACGAGGTGGTAGGCAGAGAGCTCGGTAGCAGCATTTTTCGTGTAATTGTATGCATCTACCAAGGTGCTAATCTGCTGGCTCCATTTATGCTTGTCTTTTGGTTGAAGGGTGCCTAGCATGTCTAGCAGGTTTCGGTTAAAGTGTTCTGGTTGAGGTTCCCCTTGCGGGTGATAGGGGGTGGTTCTGAACGTTTGCACCCCCCATAGAGAGAGCATTTCTTTGATTAGCTGACTCTCAAAGTCTCTGCCTTGATCAGAATGAATCTGCTAGGGGGCACCATAGTGGACAAAGAAATTTTCTACTAGCACCTTGGCCACGGTAGATGCCTTTTGATCTTTGGTGGGAAAAGCTTGTGCATACCATGTGAAATGATCCATAACCACTAACACATTGCCAATGTTTGCTGATCAGGCTCTAAACTCAAGAAGTCTATGCAGACTAGTTCCATCGGGGTGCTGGTAGTAATGTTGACTAGGGGGCAGCCCTCTGAGGCAAGACTTTTCTCTACAGGCAGCGACTACAAGTCCTTACACGGTGCTCAACATTGGCCCCCATCTTGAGCCAGTAGAATCAAGATCGTACTAGGTCAAGGGTCCTGTCAATACCGAGGTGGCCCATATGATTGTGAAGGGACCTCAGCACCAAATCTTTGAAGGCCATGGGCAGGACCAATTGTTGCTTGTCTACTTGGCCACCCCGATCTATGGTCTCTCTATACAACTGATTGAACAGCTTCAACCTGGAGCCTTCTTTAAACAATAAAGCAGTTCGTGAGTCAGAGGAATGCAGCTTGGACACATCTTTCCCTGCACAAATGGCATAAAGTGCTGGCTGAATCATAGGATCTTGGGATTGAGCCCACTGAATGCTGTCATTATCAAACTGAGGTAGTGCACCAATATCTAGATCAGTGAAGTGGCAGTACGCAGCCGGTATGCAGGTGTCAGAAGGGCCCAAGCAATCTACTAAGCAGTTCACTGTGTCCGCAGACATCTGTTCATCTCTATCAAACTTTTGGCACAATGCTCAGATGTCAGGTTCAGACAGCCTGACCCAATCACTGTTGGAAGTGGGCCTTCGGGATAGGGTGTCAGCATCAATGTGGTTCAGGCCCAGTCTGTATTCAACAGCATAATCATAGGTTGATAGTGCAAAAAGCCACCGGTGCCCAGTGGCGTCTAACTTAGTGGAAGTCTGCACATAGGTCAATGGATTATTGTCAGTCTTCACCAATATCTTTGCCCCATAGAGGTATTCATGAAACTGGTCAACAATGGCCCATTTTAGCGCAAAGAACTACAACTTATGCACAGGGTAGTTTTGCACTGACGAGGTCAAGCTCCTACTGGCAAAAGCCACTGGTCTCAAACCATCCTCATGGACTTGATACAGCACAGCTCCCAAACTCTGCAGACTAGCGTCAGTATGCAGCACATAGGGTTTGGTGGGATCAGCATAGGCGAGGATGGGGGTGTGGGTGAGCTGGTATATGATTTCGTCAAAGGCTGATTCACAGTCAGGCATCCAGCGGGGCCCGAAAAGTTCACCTGGGTGGAAGTATGCTTTTTCTGGTTCTTTGGCGGTCCCTTTTTTGTATTTACAATTAGTAGTGGGGTAACCCTGGGTAAGATTCTAGAGTGGGCAAATCTCCTTGGAATAGTCTTTTATGAACCTACGGTAGTAGCCACAGAACCCCAGGAAATGTTGTAGTTCTCTCAGATTATGGGGCTGGGGCCAAGTGGTCAGAGCATCAACTTTACTGGGATCAGTCTCTATCTCCTCTGTAGATACTATGTGCCCCACATACTTCACGGAGGTTTGGAAAAACTGGCACTTGTTAATGGACAGCTTGAGGCCAAAATCTTCCAGTCGGTCTAGGACTTTGAACAGTTGGCTCTCATGTTCCTCTAAGGAGCTCCCAAAAACAATGACATCGTCCAAGTACACCAGGCATTCCAGAAAATTCATATCTCCCACCGCACACTTCATCAGTTGCTGAAAGGTGTCCGGGGCGCCGGGTGTCCCCTATGGCATTCTCAGGAATTCATAGAACCCCAGGGGACAGATGAAGGCTGTCTTCTCATGGTCCTCCGGGGCCATCGGAATCTGATAGTATCCACTGCGAAGATCCAGCACCGAGAACCATTTGCTCCCTTTCAAACAGTCCAAAGCATCTTGTATCCGGGGCATGGTGTACTGATCAGGGATGGTTCACTGGTTCAGGGTTCAATAATCAACACACATTCTCACAGATCCATTCTTCTTACGCACAACCACAATGGGAGAAGCATATGGGCTCCTGGATTCTTGTATCACATCAGCCTCGAGCATTTCCTGCAGGTGTCTTCTCACATCATCTATGTCTGCTGGGGCTAGGCATTGAGACCTCTCTCGAAATGGCCGTTCATCGTGCAGGCGTATGTGATGCTCCGCACCATGGACACATCCACGTCCCATTTCTTCAGTGAAAACACTTGATCTCTCTGGGCAAGTTTCTTGCTCATTTTAATCTTCCATTCAGTTGGCAATGGGTAGTCACCAAAGTCAAACAAGTCTGGAGTCACTCTATCTGTCTGATCAGGGTGCTTGTTGCTGGGCTCTATTCACCCGAATCGCCCGATCTGACACATTGTGAATCTGGACCATCACTCGTCATGCATAGGCATGAGCACGAGCAGGCAAAATGCTGGGTTTGACCAATAATCCTTCTATAAATTTTCCATCACCTGGTGCATCCAACATCAGTATTTTGTTCTTGACATCTTTCCGGAGGTGGACCTCCCCTAGAATGGTAAGCTGGGTGTTAGGGGCCAGATCCATTGAGTCGGGATCCTTCTTCCACACGATCCCCACCGGTTCAGCCTGGTCTACTTCCTCGGGTTTCTGTTGCAGATCATAGGCCCTCTTGATCAGAGCCGGAATTCTTAGGGCCCTCCCAGTCTGTTGCCCTTATTTCTCATGACAGAGTTGTGCTAGCCTCCCAAATATGTGTGCGTTCATTCCAATTAACAGGGGAACCGCATCATACAGTCCAGTGGGGGGGATACACTAGGGCCAGTGTCTCTGCTTGCTCCTCCACACCAGTTACAGTTGCAGGGAAAGACAACCAAAGGCAGACATATCCTAGGTAGGGATAAGACTTGTCGCTCAGCCCCCACACATATAGGCCTTCCAGGGGTTGCAATGGCATATCAGATAAGTGTTTGTCATACCAGTCCTGAAATACAATGGTCACTTGCGACTCACTGTCGAGCACAGCCCGAGTAGGAATACCATTCACAGCCACAGTAGTCTCCATTGAAGGGCCCACTATTTCGGACCAGTTGGGAGGGACAGTAGCAGGGACCTGGACAGATGATTTAGCCACAAAGAGGTTTGAGTTAGGATATCTGAAGCCTTTACCACGATCACTTCGTGCACCCCTTGACCACTGATTCAGTTTCCGAAGCTCCCCTTGAAGCCGGTTCACCACTCTCTCTAAGTCCTTCTGAGAATGGCATTCCCTCTTCATGTGACCATCCTTGCCTCAATTGTGACAAATGACAGGCTCTCGGGGCATCCTTGGAGAAAACATTGTAGGGGATGCTGGAGCATTGACGGGAGATTGTGATCTGGCTCCTGCGGGTAATGTGCCAAGTCTCAAAAGTTCCTTGAGTGTGGCAGTTAATTCCTTGAGCTCAGCTGAAAAGCCACCCTCAATAGCGAATGCCTGAGGATGCATCCCCACCCCCATGACAGTCACGTCCTGACAGGGGTCAGGTTCTTGGTTAGCAGGGGATACCTCAGTGATAACACCCGGTTGTACCTTTCTGACTTCCTTCAGCAACTCCTCTCCCCACCGTTTAGCCCACAGCAGGACACTCTTAGTGGTCTCCATTTCGGAAGGGCCTTCCAGGGCCATGATCACTTGGGCTGCACTCACCCCATAATTACAATCTCCCTCTTCACCTTCAACCTCCTGAACTTCTTTTATCAAGTCACAGTAGTCAGGTGGATTACCTCTCCTATTCTGGAGCTTTAACTGAAGGATCTGCAATTTAGAATGCTTTGCATGTTGCAGCATGTGCCCCAATCTCACACGGTTCAAATCACTGGCGACTACCCCACCTTTCTGGTAAGCTTTCTGCAAAGCTCTTTTTAGATGAGTAACATACGCAGACAGACTTTCCCCCTTCCATTGTTTGGTACCTTGGAATTTCCACATCAAATTCTCCCCTGAGTCAATGCTCCCAAAATTACCTTCGAGTACAGATAGGTATTTCTAAGCAGATGCATCAGGGCTTGTGGACCTCAAAACTTAATGGCTTCGAGGACAGGACCCCTCAAACTTTCTATGATTCCTTTCCACTTCTTAGCCTCCACACACTGCCACTCGGGTACCAAGGGGGCAACATAGTTGATCCAGGTCTCCCAGTCATCCTCCTCTGGTGAGGTGGGAAGAGTGCTGGAGAACATCCTCAACTTACAGTATGTGCCATGACTGAATGCAGGCATGGGCAGGGGTGCCAGCACAGGAGCTGGGGCAGGACCAGGTATTACGGTGGGCGGAAGTATGGGGGAAGGATCACCCCCAGGTAACAGGAATAGTCTCTTAAAATCTTCTACAGTCTTTCCCTCCTCCAGCAATAACTTAGCCAACTTTTCCTCAAAAGTCTCACATAGTGGTGGGGGCTCATCCCCTGCAGGGGCTTTACTGTCTTTAGTTATCACTTTCCAGGCAGCTGGGGCCCCTTCTGAGGCAATAGTCCTTGGCACTTTGGAACTGTCCACTGGATCACTACACTCTACTAAGGTCATGAAAGTTTGGGCAGTTAAATCAGCCTGTCACCACACCACCACAGCGTTTGTTAAACATTCGACTTTGGAAAGCACTCCTTCCACAGTGTCTTTACTAATGCTTAAGGGAATATCCAATATAAGCAGGGCATTGTGAGGTTCTATCTCCTGCCCTGTACACCACCCCACCAATTGATGCACAGCTACTTCTATTGGGGTAGCCATTTATGTTTGACAATAATTTGTAATTCTGGCCACTAGGGGGAACTAATCCCAGTGGTGCCACCAAGATGTAACCCCTAGGTGGCACTATCCCAAGGGCTACTATCCCTGCCTGCTTGGCTAGTAGCAGGTTAAGGGGCCTGAGTTCTGAAATGGGTGCCTCCACCCGGAGGTCAGGGTTGATTGTGGCCAAAATAGCTTGGGCACAGCCCTCCAGGACACTGTATCCCCCCTCTTGCCCTGCTAGTGGCCGGAGCAATACACAATGATCACTTTCACAATACCCCTGATACACTTTACCAGTACCCACACTGTCTGTACTTACCACCAGGGCTGATTCCTTTGGCTTGACCCTGGGGACCCCCTGTAAAACAAGGTTACACACAGCAATTGGCAACAGTATAGTACTCAGCATAAACTGGAAACATAGGCAGGCTGAATGCAAAAAAAGTTAGATCTGATTTATTCAGGGGACTTGAACAAGGGAGGGGCGTAATCAGGTTGATCTACTTAAATGCTCTATCAATCAAAGAGTTATGCATGCATTTTGGAGTCCCTAAACAGTCACACCCTCTGGGTACCCAGGTGGAGAAGACATGGGCTAGCCAGGACCATTGCCCATGGTAGGCCAGCTTCGCAGCCGGTTGGGGCCCTGTGATGGAAAAAAAAAAACATGCACAATACACACTATTTGTAATCCAGAGCCCGATGGCTCAGTTCGTGAAGAAAGAGAAACAACAAAGAAATCAGATGACACACTTAGATTAAACTTTTGTTGCAGGGAGCTACCCTGTTGGCTACTCACGATACCCAAGACTGGACACAGGCTGGACGAAAATCGAGACAGCAGGTTGTTGATCTGGAGTGCCAGGAGAAGCAGGGCCCACACGATTCGCCGAGGCATGGTTCCTGTTCAAGCATGAGCAGGGGGTTGATCCCAAGGCAGGTCTCTCGCCGATGTCTTTTCTCTGTGTGGTGGGGTAGTCTGGCAGGGCCCTTGTGGCAAGGCCCGGCCGCATGGAGATAACCGTGGATTCAGTCCGGTTGGGCTGGATACAGCTTCCAGCAAGCAGAACACAGTTCACACAGTGGGGAACCAAATCACAACCCACTTTCAATACATAGCACATTTATATGTAAGAAATTCTACAGTACCAGGCAATCCTTTTCCTATCACAATTCAGAAGTTCAGATGTAACTGGAATTCCTGGCAGGCCAATCGCATTCAGCAAAATCTTTGGTCTTCCTCAGATATTTAGCCTGGTCAAAAGTCAGTGGATCACGAATCGTATTTAGTCCAAAAATAACTCTTGGTTCCCTCTTAGGGCAGCAGGCAGACATGTAGGCTGAAACTCTAGCCTTTCCACAGTTCTCCTGTACAAACTACATAAAACAGCTGCTCGACTGTCTCAAGCTGTTGCTTCTTCAGCTTCCCACTTAGATCTGTCTTGACAGCAGGCAGACCAGGCATTTCCCCAAGATCCAAAAGGCTTGGTTGGCTTTCCCATCTGTCAGTCACAACCAGGCTCCCCCTTCAGGTGCAAAAAGGCACCAACAGCCCAAAACTACAATTCCCACAGATTTTACTCCACACAGCCCCTGTAAGCAGGCTCCATTTTAAAGTCCCAACGTACTGACTGGTCCAATTCAGCAGTTCAGGACCAAGATGGTGGAGTTAAACAGAACAGTCCTTGCTGCAAAGAAGGCAGGTTAGAATAAACTACAATATTACTATTAGTCTAATAAAAAATCAATAAACGAGCACATCTTCTAACAGAGCTCCCTCTGCACAATTAGCGATGGCAGAAACGGAGCAATCATCAGGCAGCCTGGGTGGGACTCGAACAGGGAAACACTCAGCCCCCTCTCAGATCAATTATAACTGCAAACAGGCAGCTCTTAAAGAGACAGTGCACAGAGGCTTTACGGCACTCTAGCATTTAACACTGAAACGGCTAGAACGTCGGACACCAGCCTGGCAGCGAGCATTTAGGCAAACTCACGGAAGACCTTTCGGGAACCCCCATTTGTAGGGGGGTTACACCTGGATCTCTCCCTGAAGGGCCTTTCATCGTGCAGTCGTATATGGTGTTCAACACCGCTAACACAACTGAATCCCACTCTTTAAGGGAGAATACCTTGGTTTGCCGAGCCAACTTCTGGCTGATTCTGTCCCTCCAGCTATTAGAAATGGGAGTCTCCCCGAAATCAAACATGCCAGGTGATACATCACACTCTTTTCCAGTCTGGTACCTAAATGGAAGCACAGCAGTGTTGGCACAGTAGACCTTGGCCAAGATGCATCCTCGGTTGACTTTGATGTCTTGGTCTGTCACATTTTGGATTTGGACCACCACTCTCCAAGCATATGCATGAGCACGAGCAGTCAGCACACTGGATTTAACCAGAAGTCCTTCAGACAATTTTCACTGTTCTGGGGCATCCAGCATTAGTATCTTATTGGTTACATCCTTTTGCAATTGCACCACTCCACTAACACTACACTGTGCGTTTGGGGGAAGAACAAGAGTTGAAGAGTCTTTTTTCCAAACAATACCCACATGCTCATCTCTGTCACCCTCTTCAGGCTGCATTTGCTTTTCATAGGCCTTTCTGATTATGGCATGAATATGAAGGGCTCTCCTAGCCTTCTTTCTCTGTCTCTCCTCACATAGCTGAGCATGGCAACCAAACATATGTGCGTTGGTACCAGTTAACACTGGAATCCCATCATACAGGCCAGAGGGAGGACACACTAGGATTAAGGTCTCCACAGAATCTTCTACACCTGCCACAGGGGAGGGGAAAGGCAGCCACACTAGCAGAAAACCAAGACAGAGATAAGATTTATCACTTAACTCCCACATGTGCAGTCCATCCAGGGTCTGTAAGGGATGGTCAGAGAAGTGCTGGTCATACCAATCTTTAAATATTATTGTGACTTGAGACCCACTGTCTAGTACTGCTTTAACAGGAATTCCTTTAATGTGCACAGTAGTTTCCATGGATGGGCCTACCAACTCCGACCAGTCCAGAGGGGTATTTACAGGAATTGCAAGAGCTGAAATGAAAGAATTTGCCACAAATGAGTTGTGCTGAGATTAGACCAGAACTCCACCGGAATTACTTTGCCTTGGGTGCTTTTCTGCAAGCAGTCTATCCGTTGCCCTGGCTCCCTCTTTTGGTGACCATTCTTTCCACATTTGTAGCAGAACACCCCTTGTCTGGGTCATTTCAGTTGTAGTGTTACCTCAGAGGTGGGTCTTCATTCACGGCTGGGGAGCTGTGCAGAACTCGTATTTGAAGTTTGAGCAGTAGCACTGACAGCAGAGGGTCCTTGCTGAGTCTCCCTCCCTCCTTGTCAAACCTGGGGTTGTACATTACATTCCATCAATTCTTTTACCATGGCAGACAATTAATTAATTTAATTCTCCAGACTGCCATCTACAGTGGGTGACTGTGTGTGCACTCCCACTCCCATGGTGGACGCATTCTGGCAGGTACTGTATCTTGGCCTTTAACCCTATCTACAGCACTTTGCGCACTTGTAGTTAGTTCTCCCAACTTTGTCAGTAAGTCTTTTAACTTCTGCGAGTCACTAACATTCTCTTTCTCACTGGGCCTCTCAGGCACTGGAGATACTCAAGCAGCACCTGCATAAGGATCCCAAACTTCCTCCTCACGTTCAGCCTCCCTGAGTTCTTTCATCAGCCCACAATAAGCAGGGGGATCATCCCTCCTGTCCTGGAACTTTAGCTTGAACATTAGCAAACTAGAATATCTGGCAGATTTGAGTATATGATCTGGTCTCACATGATTCAAGTCACTGGCCAATCCCCCACCTTTTATGTGAGCTCTATGTAAGGCCCTTTCCAAATGAGTAACATAAGAAGACAAGCGTTCGCCTTTCCACTGTTTGATGGATTTGAATTTCCACATTAAATCTTCCCCAGATTCAGTACTTCCAAAAATGCCTTCTAGTGCAAACAAATGCTCTTGGGCTGAAGTATCAGGGTTGTGGACCTCAAAAATCTAATTGTTTCAAGTGCAGGACCTAAACTTTCCATGAGCTTCCATAAGTTGCCCCTACTTGCCCGGGCTGTGTACAGTTCTCCCTTACCTTGCCCTTTCTCTCCTCCCTGTCATTCCTACCCATCCTACTAAGTTCTACCTCACCCCATTCTCCTCCATCTCCCCCTCTCCTGCAGCCAACCTGCCCCTCCCGATACATGCACTGCCCTCCTAGCTCCCCCCACCTTATGTGCTGTTGACAAAGCATCGGGCCAGAGGCTGCTCCCTAGCCTTCCAGCCACCCCAGGGGAGAGACTCTTCTTGAACACTGCTCTGTACTTTGCCCACTCCTAGAGGGGGGGACTCTTTCTGTACCTTACACTGTTTTGGCCCCCTCCGACACCTGTTGGAGATCAGCTGTTGAAACAATGTTTATTATTTGTAAAGCAACTCCTTTATTTAGTACTCTATATTTGTACTGGTTTGTGTCTGTTAACTGTTATGTGACATGGAACCTTTGTAAAGGAGCCTATGCTCAAAGGTTATTTCTGAATCACTAAATCAATAGAAAATAAATAAAAAAAAATGAGCCTTTTCCATTTTTCTGCTTCTGCACACTGCCACTCTTGGACCGGGGGATGCATAGTCCATCCAAGTCTCTAAATCATCTTCTCCCTGTTGGGTGGGGATAGCACCAGTGAACGCTCTTAACTTGTGGTAATTGTGATGACTGATTGAGGGCACAAGCATAGGTACAGACACAAGTGTAGGCACTGGGGCCAGCATTGGGGTAGGTGCAGATGCAGGAGCAGGTGCTGGTGAAGGGGCAACTGCAAATTTAAGAGCAGGTCCCAGGAGAGGGGAACCTTGAGGGGTTTCAAACAACCTTTTTAAGTCCTCGAGGGTTTGGCCCCCTGCCTGTAACAGTTTGGTGAGCTTGTCTTTGAGCTCTTCAGTTTTGGGAGACTCTTTAGACCTTGGCATTGCACTATACATATGTATGACCCTCCCCATTACCCTGGGCTCATCAGACAAAATTTCAAGTAGCACTCCAGAGAGATCTATTGGAAGACTGCATTCCACTAGGGCCATTACATTTTGGGTAGCTTGGTCAATACGGTGGGCCTTCACCACAGCTTTACCAAGGCATTTAACTTTACCTAAGGCTCCCTCAAGTGTAGCTTTGTTAGTGCCCAGGGGAAGGTCCAGTAGAATTAGGGCCTTTTGGGGGTCAACCTCCTCTGCCTCGACCAATCAAGCAAATATTGCACAGACATGTTAAAAGCAGCAATTTCAGCACTAGGGTCAGTAACATTCTCCATTTTGATACTAGTTTTTTGTATAGAATGCAGTTGCAATTCTTGTGTTTTGCCACTAGGGGCAGTAATCCCAGCAGGGCCTCCAAAGATTCAACCCTGGCACCGTTATATCAAGGGCTACTACCCCTGCTTACCACCTTGAGTGTAGGTTGAGGGGCCTGGGTTTGTGATCAAAGGTTACTGTGGATCCCCTAACAACAGTAATACTACAATTATGGTGCCTCCACCCAGAGTAACACTCACATGAGTAAAGCCGTCTGGGAAGCTGTACCCACCCACAACCCCTCCTATTGGCTCAACCCACAGTTTGCCTATGGACACAGTATTCAGACTGCAATAACACATTTAATGACTGGCCCTAATAATATGCTCACCAACCTTGCACTTAACCACAGGGCCTGGAGTTCTGGGATACTCCCTGTGTCCCCCGCAAAAGAACAGTTTCAACAATAACACAGCACTTATCACTGTATCCCTTGAATGTCTCAGTAACTAGACACTGAGTAATAATATGCTCACAGCCCAAAATAACATCGAACAGTAAATCTGGTTTATTAAGGGAACTTGAACAAGGGAGGGGCGAGAATTTAGCTTAATTATTGCAGCACTATATTTAAACAGCTAGCATTTATTGTTTATCACATTAATCCCTGAATTAATCAGTTTAACTAGCTGCTGGGTACTCAGAGTGGAATAGGTAGCAGGCCAGGAACGTTGCCACGAGTTGGCTGGTGTTGCAGCTGGTTGGGACCTTTGATGGAGACAAGGGTGTTATTAGACAGATAAAATACTTGTCAATAGAAGGATATTTGAAATCCCAGGCCGGATGGCCTGTAATCACAGTTGAAAACCCAAGAGAGAAATTATAAGGCAAATCAGATGACACAATACAGTTATTTGGTTGTTGCAGGGGGCTACCCTGGTTGCACTCACTTCACCCAGACAGATTGAAGAGATGGCTGGTGACACCATGGATCTTCTGGCTTTCCAGGACTCTGGTGGGGACCGGGGCTGACAAGACTCACCTCTGCTTCACGGCCTTTCCCTGTAGGTGGTCGCTACCTGCACCTTGATTCTCTGCAGGGGCTGACTCCCCGAAGCTGGTCTCTCACCAAGCTGACTAAAGGGCTAGTGCTGGAACAGTTTCTTTGGGCCAAAAATTGCCACAGGCCCAAAACTGGAATTTCAGCTTGCTGAAACAGTTTAGTTTCTTGGCAGCAAACAGTGATTACTACAAGCAGAAGAATACCCACAGTGGTCTCCCCCTCTTGGAGCATGGCAGGAGACAATCCCCACAGAAGCAAGCTCCACTTTAGTCAGAAGTCCCTGGAGCAATCTCATCACAGCAGTCGGTTCCTCTCTGGGACAGTTCAATAACACAATATCTCTCTTCTGGTTAACACAGATGTTCCAGATCAGCATTTATTGCTGGAACCAAAATATCTGCTTTTCAGCAGTCCCTGGTTTAGTCGACCCCCCTCAGGAATCAAAGTTGCTCACAGGAAGGCAAGACAGGCCTTTTCCTGTGAAAATGCAGCACAGCCACACAGGCTTCTGCTCCTCTCGGAGCTCTCCTTGGAACTGACCGAAGACTGACTTTAGTTCAGTGTACCTGTGCAACTGGTTTCGTGCTTGTGTAATATAGATAATCTTTGGCTCTTCGCCTCTTTATCCATGGGATATACCACCCTGTACGTGTACGAAGGGAAGGAACCCTAGAGGAGGGTTCCACCCCTTAAGGTGCCATGGGAGTGGTTCCCTTGGCTAAAGGTACCTTAAGAAGAAGATCAGGGGGGAGAGAGAGGCATGTCGATGGAGGAGGAGGGGTGGAGGGAGGGGCAAGAAAAAAATGATTGTGTGTGGAGTGAGGAGAGCAGCCCTTAAATGGGCTGAAGGGGGTGTGGGTGTGGCCAGTTGCACTGCCCCTTTGAACTACAGGCTGTAGCCTTCCAATTCAGTGTGCCTGTGCAACTGGTTTCATGCTTGTGTAATGTAGACAATCTTTGGATGTTCGCCTCTCTATCCTTGGGATATACCATCCTGTAGGGTATGAAGGCAAGGAAACCTAGAGGAGTATTCCACTCCTTGAGGTACCATGGGAGTGATTCCCTTGGCTAAAAGTACCTTAGGAAGAAGCCTAAAAAGAGTGTCGAGCAAAGCATACAAGGTGATGAACACTTATCGGGGTCAAATACCTGTACGTAGGTCGGTTGGTAGCATGGGTTCGGTTGGCAGCATAGGTCAGTTGGTTGTTTTGTTTGAGTAGAGTAGGCAGGAAACAACAGGTGAATAGTGACCCATTCGAAGGTCTGACTGTAAGGTGTGGAGGCCTGGCTTCCTAAGGAGAGAGAGAACAGCCAAAGGGGGGAGAAGGGACAATTATGGGGCAGCCACCCAACTCCATCCAACAACAGAAACCTAACTAAGTAATCTTGGGACTACAACTATGCCTATCTAGTATTATGACCATTGGCATGGAGGAGAGGAAGAACCCCCTTTGAGGAGGAAACCTCTGTGGATCCAAGGCCTAGGTCACCTTCCCTCCAGGCTTCGGGACAGTTTTGTTTAGTGATGGCTCTGCTACTGCAATTTAGTAGACCAATCCAGGGGGATTGCAATTTCGGGGAGCACTCTCGCTCTAGTCCTCTAACAGGAATGCCGTGGAGGGTTGTAAGTGAACTCTGCAACACTGGGGCATCTCGGTGCCAACCTCCAAGACAGGAGAAGGAGAGTAATGACCACCGAGGTGCTCAGCCAGCCTAACGATCTAAGAACAAACCAGATGAACCAGAGGTGCTTGTAGGGAGAATAGCTTTAAAGGGTGCCTCCGAACCCACTCGGGCAGCTAAAGGGGCCCTTCCCATGAGAGCCCCACACCTTCACCACTGAAGTATTCAATGCTACATCAAAAGGTGCTGTCAGTACGGTTGACGACTGAAGGTCCACCCAGAGTGAGGACATTCCCAACTATGGACCAGGTGAGAAGGACCCTGCCCCAAGCTTTGAATGCTCAAGATGCGAACTTTGGGGTGTGGAGAGAGGCCGTTGGCCACAGAACTAGCCCTGAGACCTGGAAGTAATGGATATGGTTGGCATATCTCCAAAATGTGGAGGAGTGAGTTGTAATGAGCGTGGGACTTGCATATGGGTCATGATGAATGATAGCAGACATGAGGAGACTTGTATATCAGTCAGACTGAGCACTATGGACCCTTTCGTGGGTCTTGACTGGATGAGAGCTATCAGGGAGAGACCTGTACGTAGGTCAGGCTGAGCAATATGGACCCTTTTGTGGGTCTAGGTAAGGTAAATAGCATGTCAATCACAGGAATGCATGCCGACCAATTCCATTAGGAAGCCAAATTGGGAGAGAATTGAACTGTACATTATGAGTAAGAGAACAGTGAGGCCAGGCAAAGCCCAGGGCCGACAGTTGGAGAGGAAGAGGCTGCAAAGCTGGTTAGGTAGGAGGATGCTGCAAAGCCAGTATGGTAGGAGGTGCAGGTCGAAGTAAGTAAATATGATATGCTGCCAGACTTGGAAGGGGACAAGTGTTGCTGGTAGTGCAAGGGACAGGAAGGCTGGGATGACTGTGTAAACTGGGTGCACAGTATTAGGTAAGTGATGGTAAAAGGCTGGGTAGAGCCAGAAGCCCTTAGGTAGAGAGTTGCCTGGAATAGCTGGTGGCATAGTGCCATAAAGGCTATGTGGAGCAGCAGGAGGAGGCCGGGTGAGCCAGGGGCTTATACAATGCATAACAAATAGTAAGCTGCTCTCGTTGCCTGGGGCTGCAATGCCCGCTGTGACTCCTCAGTCCCCCGCCATAGGAAAAACAAAGAAGCTACAACACCAAGCAGCTAATGAAATAAGTTAAATACATGCCAGCCATGAAAGCAGGATTGGGTTATCATCAGAAACAGACTGCTGTGGGTTTGGTAAAAGTAAGGTTTAGTAAAAGTGGGAGTAGCAATAAATGAGCCTAAATAACACAAACATAGAAGTGAGGAGTGATGCAGTAGGG
Organism: Neoceratodus forsteri; assembly: GCA_016271365.2. NCBI lineage: Eukaryota > Metazoa > Chordata > Ceratodontiformes > Ceratodontidae > Neoceratodus > Neoceratodus forsteri. The sequence goes on along the minus strand of CM057459.1, from coordinate 795,226,937 downwards.
CAGGACACTGCTGGAGAAGGCAGGGGAATGAGACAAGAATGATAGCTGCTAAGGAGAGCCAGTACTTAAAGGCAGGTGCAAACAATTAAGGTGATGAGCACAGAGACTACAGCATGGAAACAGCAATTGGAACTGAGAGCACACAGGCACCTAGTACAGAGAAAGAGAGATTGCTGAAATATGATAAATGAACTGAGAGCTTGACCAGCAATGCAGTTAAATGTCAGTGTCAGTGGCTCAGTAGGTAGCACACTCGCCTCTGAGGCCTGGAGATCAGAGGGCTGTGGGTTCAGTTCCCACATCTGGCACTTGGGTTAATATCCCAGTACTGACACTGTAGTGCAGCATGAGAGGGGTGCTGCACTTCTGAGGTGCCGTCTTTCGGATGAGACGTTAAACCGAGGTCCCATCTGCCTGGATTGGTGGTGGATGTTAAAGATCCCATGGCACTTATCGAAAAGAGTAGGGGAATTTCCCCGGTGTCCTGGCCAAATTTCCCTCATTCACTAAAAATACCACCAACAGCTTAGTCTGGCTCAAGGTCAGTTGGCATTCATCTGTATCCCCCTCCCCCGGGTCGTGCCTGAAAATAGGCAGGATTTGTCTAGTGCACTTACCTGGTCAACAAAAGCTAAATAAATAAATAAAAATATAACAATGCAAACAGAGGGACACTAGCATCCCAGAAAAGCCCAAAAAGTAAACAGAAACACAGGAGCAGTAGGGAGAACAAACAACTGAGACAGACTGCAACCATAAGCAAAACACAGATCAAGAAGCAGGAGGCAAAGGCAAAATTTACGGACCCAGAAGCATGAGGAGTACAAACCAGGAAAGGAGTGTAGCACAGCCAGCAGATTGCAACAGGAAGGAAGTGAGGGAGGAGATAAACACGGGGGGGGCAGGGCTCAGGGAAAGAGTGGGCCCAGAGAGAGGATGGACAGAGCCTCCGGCTGCAAGGAAAAAATGCTTGTGTGGAGTGAGGAGAGCAGCCTTTAAATGGGCTGAACAGGGGTGTGGCCAGTTGCACCGCCCCCTTGAACTACAGGCTGTAGCCTTCCAATTCAAACAGCCTCTCTTAAATACAGGGCAAAGTTCCCAAAATCCGATTGGCTGCCTAAACTGTCTGTTACAGTTCTAATTCTTTTATTGGTTACATTTTGGGCACCAAGGATTTGTCCCTGATTTTTTTCCCAAAAGTTTTTGGCAATGTCCCAAGAACCTCTGTGCTAAATTCTGGATTGTGATTGGCTGGCTGACTGCAAAAATGGCTGCTGAAGTATACAGTCCCATGCAGTTCATACATTGTCCGTAGTTTAAAGTTCCGGTGCAGCCAGTAGCAATATTTTTTTATTTACTTTAGCCCCACAGAAATGTAGCCCCATCTATGCCTTTTTAAACAAGCCCACACTTCACCATTAATGTACAATACTTTGGTTGTCACTGCGGCTGAAACATAGACACCCTAGGAGGCAGGCAGCACCCTCATTAATATTCATGAGGGCTTATGCATATTTATGTGCCCTCAAAACATGCCCTCTTCAAACTTTATTTTATACATCTCTGAGGCATCTTACCAGCCTCCTCGAGGTCACCAGTCCCCATTTATGCACACAGGGGCACTGGGACCACTGACACACTCCCCGATCGACCGCAAGAATGGTGGTTAGCACATCAAGTGCTTCCTCGTGCATGCGTGATCACTGCTTGCACCATAAAGAAAGTAGTGGTGATTGTGACTTTAGGTTTTAAGCCCAAAGTGGGCTAGAATTAAATACAGGACTTGCTCGGGGGACTTGGGGGAACACTGGAGGCACATCAAAGGACCTGGGCTGTGGCGGTGATAACAACGGGGCATCAGGGATGCCAGCAGCAGTCAGGAGAAAATGAGAGATCCAGGGCAATTAAGATGAGCCCCCCCCCCCCAAAGTGGGATTACATACTAGCGAGAAGATAGCAAATTATAGTGTATGGGGCAGCTCTGTTTCATATAGAAATCAGCAGAATCCTAGTGTTGTACCATCATTGAGATGTCAAGGGGTTGTTGTACCCTCTTGAGTACGTCACAAAGTGGTACAACAACATCAAATGTCAGCACACGCTGCTGCTTCTGCCTCTGATCACAGTGCCGCTGTTCACACATCTTGTAAAATTGTGTATATGGTTTCCGATAACCACCAAACCTGGCTTGTGGGCACAGTGCTGAGACCACCGTGGCAAGGACGACGTGGAGAGATACTGTGGACTCTGGGAAAAAAAGAGTACGCTCGTTCCGATTTCTTTATTTTAAAAATTGAGTCTGTGTGAGCAGTAGACAGAGTGGGGCTTGAGCAAGGTGGGGTGGGGAACGATGGAAACAGCCACGCAATGCTCAAGAAATGATCTGTTATTGTTTAACTGTTGCCCATACACTATAAAAGACAATGGATGGGCAACAGTAAACAGCAATGCTGAGTTCACTTCTTGAGGTTGTCATGACAACATAGACCTCTCAAGTTTCGCTCTCAAGGTCTACTTGGTTGTCATGACAAGCTTTCAAAGTGAAGAGAGCATTCTTGTTCATTGTTGCCCATCCATTATCTATGTTTTTAACTTCAGTCTCTGAACGACCTTAATATGAACACCCTGGAACAGAGAAAGGGGATATGATAAAGACCTATAAATACCTCACAATGGTAAATAAGGTACAGGAAGGGGTAGTGTTCAGAGGAAAAGATGGCTCAAGAACAAGGGGACATGCAATAGAGCTGGAAGGGGGTAAATTCAAGGAAGATGTGAGGACGTACTTCTTCACTGAAAGAGTGGTAGCTTCCTGGAACAGTCTTCCAGCAGAGGTGGTGGGCAAAAACAGTGATGGGCTTCAAGCACGCACGGGATAGGCACAAGGGGCTGGATATTCAAAAGGGTTGCGCCATGTGCAATAGGGTTGCGCCTGCGCAAGTCCGAAATTGCGCCATTCTGCGATATTCAGCAGGAGGCAGTTGCACCCCCCAAGTCATGCTGAGCAACAGTGCAATGCTAATGAAGGCATGCTCAACCGGAGGGGGAGGAACCATGCATAAACTGCACAGCCCGATATTCGGCGGGCTGTGCAGAGTTGTGCAGCACAACCCCAACCTGCGCCTGCACAACTGAGCAAAAAAAGGAAAAAGGAGAAATGGCCACCCACAGGTGAGCTGCCGCGATTGCAGGGTGCACAGCAGCTTCCACCTGTGGGTGGCCTCCACTCTTCCCTGTGCCCCTGCAGCCCGATCGCAGGCATAATAGTAACCTCTCGACTGGCTCGATCGCTGGCAAAACAGTAGTAACTCCACCCCCACTAGCCCGATTGCGGGCATAACAGTAATCACCCACCTCTCGACTGGCCCGGACGCGGGCATAACAGTAGTAATCCCACCCTCGACTGGCCCGCATCGCGGGCATAACAGTAGTAACCCCACCCCCTGACTGGTCTGGATCGCTGGCAAGAACAGAGTTCAACACCCTCAAAGACCAATATCCCTGGTGGTCCAGTGGACCGAGAAACCCGATCGCGGGCATTAGAGTCAACCTCCTCCCAGGTCCAAGTACCCTGGTGATCTAGTCGCCCCACCCCACCCACCCACAGAGCCCCACCACCCGCTCCCCGTCAGCCGGGAGGCATCAGCACCCCCACCGGCAGCCCGCCGCCTGGCCGACTGATGTGTAGGGCTGCACGCCTATTGGTTCAGAGCAAGAGCCAATGGGCGTAGCAGCCCATACCTGTGCCAAGGCAGTCCAGATATGTGAATGAATGAATTCGTGATCGGGCCAGTCGGGGTTATTACTGTTTTGCCCGCGATCGGGCCAGTCGGGGATTTACTCCATGCCCGCGATGGGCTGCAGGAGGCGTCGGTCCCCGACGGCTGCTGCCTGGCAGGGCATCAGGCGCAAGTCGTCGGGGATCGGCGCACCTGCATGCTAATGGCATGCAAATGGGGCCATAAGTAGATGCAAATGGCCCCCCCTATGTCTTGCATGAATTATGGCCCCATTTGCATGTCACCTTTTGAATATCGGAAATTTGCGCATGGCACAATGGAACTTGCGCCACCGCATCTAGAATGCTCCACTCTGACCAGTTGCGGTGGCGCAAGTTCCACTGCGCCATGCACAGTGGCTGTGGCCGGGGGGTGATATTCAAAGGAGTTGCTCAATAGCACAACTCCGTTGAATATCGCCCCGGCCACACCCCAGTGCAACTTTTTTGAGCAGTGCAAGGGCTTGCGCCACAGAATGGCGCAGTTTGAATATCCAGCCCAAGGAATCTTTATTTGGAAGGGGGGAGACAGCCTGAGAACTTTTAGGGTCTGCTGTGAAAGTATAAGCAGAGAAAAAATGGACAGACTGGGGGGGCCAAGTTGTCCTTATCTGCCATCAAATTCTATGTTTCTTTGCTAACTGCAGTATTATGTTTGTGTCCACCAGGGATATTGGTCTTTGGGGGGGGTTGAACTCGGTTCTGCCATGATCAGGCTAGTGGGGGTGGGTTATTACTGTTATGCCCACGTATCGGCCAGTCGGGGGTGGGTTATTACTGTTATGCCCACGATCGGCCAGTCAGGGGGTGGGTTACTACTGTTTTGCCTGTGATCGGGCCAGTGGGGGGTTATTACTGTTTTGCCCACGATCGGGCCAGTCGGTGGGGTTATTACTGTTTTGCCCGTGATCGGGCCAGTCGGGGGTATTTACTCCATGCCTGCAATCGGGCTGCAGGGGGTGTCGGTCCCTGAAGGCTGCTGCCTGGCAGGGGCCAGGCAAGTCATCGGGGATCGGGCGCACTGCATGTTAATGGCATGCAAATGGGGCTATATAGATGCAAATGGCCCCCTGCATCTTGTATGAATTATGGCCCCATTTGCATGTCACCTTTGAATATCGGAAATTTGCATGGTGCAATGGAACTTGCGCCACCGCATCTTGAATGCTCCACTCTGACCACTTGCGGTGGCGCAAGTTCCACTGTGCCATGCACAGTGGCTGTGGCCGGGGGGTGATATTCAAAGGAGTTGCTCAATAGCGCAACTCCGTTGAATATCGCCTCGGCCACACCCCAGCGCAACATTTTTGAGCAGTGCAAGGGCTTGCCCCACAGAATGGCACAGTTTGAATATCCAGCCCAAGGAATCTTTATTGGGATGGGGGGAGACAGCCTGAGAACTTTTAGGGTCTGCTGTGAAAATATAAGCAGAGAAAAAATGGATAGACTGGGTGGGCCAAGTTGTCCTTATCTGCCATCAAATTCTATGTTTCTTTGCTAACTGCAGTATTATGTTTGTGTCTTCGTAGATCTGTATAACTACTGCTTCAATCTTAGAGCACTCTGGTACAAAGTTCTTTTACCTCAATTATTTTTTTTTTGCCATCGTAAATTAAAATAAACTAAAATAAAATAATAATGATCAATTGTACCTGGGTGTGTTATTGACTAAAACTTAGAAGTAAGATCCTTATACTTTAAAATTATATTTGTTTAAGAATTATTGTTGACATAAAATGTTGTGACCGTGTGGTACCAGAAAAAACAGAGAAGGTTTGGTTTGAGATATGATCAGGGATTTAGCTGCACCTTCTTAGAGTAGGTCAAATAATTTTACAGGTCAAGCTCTGGATGTATTCACAATGTTTTGAAGAATAAAAATTATTCCAGGTCTCAGATTTTGGAATGAACAGACGTTTAACACAGTAAAGTGATATAGCTCTTATTGTTCAAAAAATTACAGGATTAAAAATGATTTCTCTATTTCTTACTATCATTTATTACTTATATTAGGAGACCAGGGCCTAGAGTCACAAAAAATTCGCAAAGCACAGCGCAAAAGTTTGCATTGCACTTTGTGATTGCCCAGGTGTCAAAGGTTGCTATTCAGAGTCGGATAACGCATCTGCGCAATCCGACTGTGAATAAGGCCAGGATGAGTCAGCGCTAACCCCATTACTGCTACCTCTAACCCCAATAGCACCACCCTGACTTGCAGCCAGGAGTATGGCACCACAATGAACAGCGCAAGTGTGCTATTTGGAATTCACAAAAGCAGCCATGTAAATGAGCCCACTGGGCATGCAAGGTGTTATGTGTCCATTTGCATGCCCATTATAGGGCCATTTGCATAGGCTGCACCGGAGTTTAGCGCACCCCCCAGCCCATGTCCCATAGCAGCCCTAATTCCTGGTGTCCATTGGTCCCTCCCCCACCCAATGCCTGACAGAGCTGACATATATGTTCGCTGGTGTCTAGTGGTCCCTCACCCACCAGCATCCATGCCCAATCTATAAATAATATTTCCCTGGTGTAGTGGTAACCTCCCAATGATCACTGGCTCCAGTATACAAAATTAAGTTTCCTGGTGTCCAGTTGCCCCGTGATCGCCAATCACTGGCCTGATATTAAAATATAAGGTTTCTCTGCTAGTGGTAGTGGTCCCCTGCCACTCGCTGATCACCAGCCTGATATTAAAATGTAAGTTTTCCTGGTGTTAGTGGTCCCCCAAACTCGATCGCCAGCCCAAGTATAATAAATTTCCCTGGTGTCCAGTGGTGCCCCCGCCATGATCAGCAATTGCCAGCCCAAGCATGAAAAATAAGTTTCCTGTTGCTAGTGGTACTTTCCAACACTCACATTGTTGATTGCTGGGCTAAGTATGAAAAATACATTTTCCTAGTGTTAGTGGTCCCCACCCCCAAATCGCTGGCTGAAGTATGAAAAATAAGTTATTTCCCTGGTGCTAGTGGTAGCCCCCGCCGATCACCAGCCTGATGTTAATCTGTCCCTGGTGGTGTCCAGTGGTCCCTCCCCACCTGATCACCCACCCAGAGAGGCATATATTCTCCCAGGTATCCGTGGTCCCTCCCCACCTGATCATCCACCTGATGAGACATATATTTCTCCCATGTATCCAGTGGTCCCTCCCCACCTGATCACCCACCCAATGAGACATATATTTCTCCCAGGTGTCTAGTGGTCCCTCCCCCAACCCGATCACCCACCCAATGTTGAAAGCATATTCCCTGGTGTCTAATGTAACCCCCATCCCGATCCTCTGTACAGTAATTGTAAACATTTCCCTGATGTCTAGTTGACCCCCCTTCTGTCCCTAATCCCCTGTATAGTGAATTTCAACCTTTTCCTGGTGCCTAGCAGACCTCCACCCCCATCCTGACAGGTTGTGCACTACCACGCTGCTCCTCCCCATCCCAACCCAGAGCCAGCGACCGGCACAGCCCTCCACTCTCCACCACAGCAGGACACTGACTGAGCTGTCAATGAGTGTGTACTGTATATAGGTACAACATTTATTTATTTATTTTTTGACTGGGTAAGTGCACTAGACAAATCCTGCCTATTTTCAGACACGACCCGGGGGGAGGGGATGCAGATGAATGCCAACTGACCTTGAACCAGATTAAGCTGCTGGTGATATTTTTAGTTGGTGAGGGAAATTTGGCCAGGACACCATGGAAATTCCCCTACTCTTTTCGATAAGTGCCATGGGATCTTTAACATCCACCTGAACTACCACCAATCCAGGCAGATGGGACCTTGGTTTAATGTCTCATCCAAAAGATGGAACATAGGAACCATAGTCAAGAATTGGACACATGTAAGCTCTGTACAGGGGCATCATTAGCTCACTGTTCCTAGTCTTCCTGTTCCTAGTCTTAATACATGTTCTAATGTTCCACCAGCTTTTGTTTGCCTTTGCAATTACACTGTTACACAGCATATCAAAACTAAGTTTATGGTCCCGAGTATACCAAGATCCCCTTGCATCTCAGTTGCCTGAAGTGCTGAACCCTTGAATACGTAAGAATGTTTAGGGTTATTCTTACCAAAATGTATAACCATGCATTTCTCCTTATCGAAAGACATGCCCCAAGTATTTGCCGATTCATTAATTTTGTTCAAATCTCATTGAATTGCTGCTCTTTGTTCATCCATGCTACACACTCCACCCAGTTTGGAGCCATCGGTGTATTTAAGACACCAGTTAGTAAGTTCATTATGTAAATCAGCTATAAAGATCTTAACTAGAGCAAGGCCCAACACAGAACCCTGAGGAACTTCACTTGTCACCCTTCCACTAGATGATGTGAATCCATTTAACAGCACCCGTTATGACCTATCATTTAACCAGGATTCAACCCATGTAATAAGTTTATTATGTAATCCTGAGTTATGGAGTTTTTCAAGTATAGCTCTATGCATAACTAGGTAAAAGACCTTCTGAAAATCCAGATAAATAACATCTACTGGGTTGTTATTGTCAAGTTTGCGACTAACTTTCTCATAAAAGCAGTGTCAGTGGCTCAGTAGGTAGCACACTCGCCTCTGAGGCCTGGAGATCAGAGGGCTGTGGGTTCAGTTCCCACATCTGGCACTTGGGTTGATATCCCAGTACTGACACTGTAGTGCAGCATGAGAGGGGTGCTGCACTTCTGAGGTGCCATCTTTCGGATGAGACGTTAAACCGAGGTCCCATCTGCCTGGATTGGTGGTAGTTCAGGTGGATGTTAAAGATCCCATGGCACTTATCGAAAAGAGTAGGGGAATTTCCACGGTGTCCTGGCCAAATTTCCCTCATTCACTAAAAATACCACCAACAGCTTAATCTGGTTCAAGGTCAGTTGGCATTCATCTGTATCCCCCTCCCCCAGGTCGTGCCTGAAAATAGGCAGGATTTGACTAGTGCACTTACTTGGACAACAAAAGCTAAATAAATAAAAGGCAGCCAGGTTGGTTAAACAAGATCTTGATTTTCTAAATCCATGCTGTTGTTCATCAACACCATGTGTTTTACTCCAGTGATTTAATATCTCATAATCATCCCTGATTATAGATTCCACTATTTTACCTGGATCTGAGGTAAGGCTGATTGGTCTGTAATTGGCTGTACACATATCGGAGCCTTTCTTTTGGATGGAGATGACATCTCATATCTTGTGAAGGAGACTGGGGAACCAAAGTCTAGGTGACCGTTTCTCCAGGCGAGGGGTAGAATTAGTGATGGTTCTCATGCTGCACAACTTATACCCCATACCAATCAAGAAAAAACTTTTTGAGGAAGGGGCCGTCACCCTATCCCTCTAACGCAGTAAGGCAATTAAGTGCTGCTGAGTGTTCAGATGTCACTGAAGAACTCTTTTCCCTCTCAAAGAGGAACCCCACCTGCAAGACATAAATCAAGGAAAGTACCATCTGCTACACAGAGTTTACACAGCCTCAACACTGTAAGAAGCCTAAACCTAAGATTTAGACAAAAGGAACTAGAGGAAGAGAAGGGGAAATTGTTTAACCAGGAAAGGCACACTAAGCCGAAGCTTGTTTCCAGGTGTGACCTGGGAGCACTAGGAAGTTAAGTGACTTGCTCAGGGTCACACAAAATACAAGTGGGGGCTGATGGGATTCAAACCCAGGTCTCTATCTTTGCAGCTTTGTGCCCTTAACTACTATGCTATACTGCCTCAGAAAAGGGGATCCGAGTGAGACTAGGTGGCCTTTAGGCAAATGGTAGGAGAAGTGCTTCAAGACATTTCATCAAGTCAATCTGCATGAACAAAGAGACCCCCTCATCAACAGGGTCTCACTGTCGAGAAGCAAGAAGCCATAAATGCAACGCCAGAAGGTGCAGATGAGTCAATCTGCATGACCAAAAGGTTCCCTACTTGCCGAAGACCCTACCCTCCAAAAGCTGGCTTCGGGGGCAGCAGGAGCACAACATGTCTCCTGGTAGATGAGACAAGGAGGGTCCATGAAGTATACAAAAGGGAGCATTGGAGATGGCAAAGCCCTCCTGACAATGCGGGAAAAGTATGGAACAGCTAGAAAAGTAAAGGGTGAGGGAGCCAATGAGAATGGTGCCCAAAAAGAGGGCCCATGAAGTATAACAAATGGAGCATTGGAGTGGGTGAAGCACTCCTGACAGTGAGGGAAAAGTAGACAGAGAATAGCTAGAAAACTAAAGAGTGAGTGCCCGAGAGAAGAAACACTGTAACAGCATATTGGAGGACAAGGTACCAAATGCCAAGGCAAGACTGTGTGCAGCAGCAATGCAGGAAAGGAGGGAGAAAGGCCAAAGCAGTCTGAGCCACACAAACCAGCCAAGACAGGCAACTGGTTGGCCAGCAGAGGAAGGGTAGCTAGTGTAAAGGGAAAAATGGCATAGAAAGAAACAGCAAGAGAGCCAAAATGGCACAGGAGGCAGATCACAAGTGGCTAGATAAGAGCAATGACAAGAGCAATGACAAGGCAACAGGAGAAGAGAGAGAAACAAAATGGAAGGCAGAAGACCAACAAGAATGGCAAAAAGGGGAGGCAGGAGGAAGCTAGAACAAGCAGAAGAACAGGGAACAACAAGGGGAGTGCAAATGGCAAAGGCACAATGGAAGCAACTGCTCATTTGCAAAGACGAATGGACAGATGGGAGGGAGAAAGGCAGCTGTGTGGCAGCAACAAGGAATTTGAGCATCCAAAGGATGCTTGAGCGTGCACAATTTATGTACCACTTGGAGAGGGTGTGGCAACAGTTGCTTTCTGCCCTTCAAACCACGTAAGAAGTCCTTTAGTTCTCTACCATTTCTAGGACAGTGGGGGAGTGTTATTTTGACTGATTATTTGCAAGTCTTTGAGCAGTACCAAATGTTACAACTTTTGTTTTATTTTTGATATGTACACAAAATAAAAACAGGCCCATGTGATTTGATAAATGAATGGAAAATAAAATCATGTCGCCAAGTCAATTTTCAACTTTTTCAGATTTGGGGCACTTAAAGCAATACTGAAGCAGCAGCGTGTGCTAAACGTGTTTCTATGTGCCGAATTTCACTATGTGCTTACTTGCAACCCCCCAGTGGTGATACTTGCTGCTCATCTCTGTTTTTGAAAAAAATGGTTTGTGGTGCCACATTTCATTTTAAGTTCACCAAGTAAAAGCATAAGTTTTGTGCCCTGGAGTTTGCCCTGTCTCCTGTGTCTCATAAGTTCAGGGAGCAGTTTCTGATGCATGCTAGTTCTTTGTAGTCACAAGAAATTTTATATCAAATTTGGGTCGTTCAAATTCAGCTGTTTGTGTGAATCCTGTTGAAAACCTTGAAGCAGCCACATTTGACAGTGCTCCCCTTAATTATTTCAAATCTAAACCAAATGCAATAGCAGGCTGAAAACGGACATCAAGGGCATCGTGCAAGACAGGAGAAGGGGTGATTTAAAATTGGAGTAGAAAAGCATAGGTACTCACTTTGCGATTCAACATGAAATGCTACTGCTACTCAACAATGTATTTATATATCCTGAGACAGACAGTGAATCATCTTCATAAACCAGTGCTGCTACTAAACTAAGAGTTTACTGTTTTTTTCCCCACCAGAGCAAGGTTTCCTATATTTTTTCCTAACAGAAGGCAAGCGCTATTTAACTGTACAAGAGTAATAAGACAAACAACTTGGAATCTGAATTTAAGAATATGCACATATATTTGTTTCTTACTAGTTTTGTAATGTTACCCTTTCTTATGTTTCTTGTTAGGAAAAAAAGGCGTAAACAATGCGCCAGTGTCAAAGCTTAGTCTGTGTCCTTCAGGTCAAACACATACCACATCAAGTACATTATCAGTTACAGACTGAATAAAACATGGGGCAAGGGAAAAGATAAAAGATGAGGCTGTAGCAAATGACCGGAAGTTATGGTTAACACATTTGTAACTCAAAATGAACAAATGGAGTCCCCTCTTCGACCTCTTTCAGCAGGGGCTATTCTGCTTTGCTACATTGTACATAACAATAGGCTATTGGAGAAACTTTATGGCCCTAGCCCTGAAAGCCTCATTATATAACATGCCCACAGAGTGAAAGATGGGATCCCTAGCTCTGAAGGAAACAACATCACAATAGTCCAAGCAAAAGATAAAGTATGCAGTGGCTTTGGGCTGGCAAGCTGAGAAACTGAGGCTAATTCCAGTTCTTCAGATAAAAAAAAAGCTCTAGTGGCAATATGGCAGCTGAGATATACAACACTGCATGCCTAGAAGTAACACATGTGGCACTGAGCAGGACTGGTACACAAAGTTTGTTTTGTTTGCTCCTCACAGTTCCCATTTGTGAAGACTATTATTAGTGTAGTTCAAAATAAGCTGCTTTAGTGCTTTAAAAAATGTGTTTTGCATGATAAAAAAAATAGAAAATGCTTAAAGAAACTCTGCTGTAAATTACAATTTCCAGCCTTGTCAAATAAGTTTTGAAATGTGCATCTGAATATTCAAAAGTATAACCTAGGTTATTTACTGAAAGATACTGTAACAAAATCCACGGCTAAAATGCCACTTCATGTTTGCAGTATACTCAGGGTTCAGAAATTACATTTTACATAAACTGCAACCACTAATTAGAAATTCTATTTTGAGATGCATACAGTTTTAAAGCTCAGTAAATTATCAGTACTGGAGAAGATGTTTTCAGTTTAGTCTTTTAGGGCCCTGTTCTCAAAACTGTTTCTCCCATTTTGGTCCTATGACAAAAACATTCAGTCGATAGTCAGTTCCAGAAGAGGCTCAAGGCCAAGTTTGCCAATATTTTCCAAAACCTAACCAGGTTGGATGCAAATTAAAATTCACAAAAACGTGCAATTGTAACAAAGTTTTTACATGGTAAGAGGGACTGTAATATGCTTAAATCCTGTTTTTACTAGAAATCATATATGCAAGCAAAAAAACATGCCAGGTTGTGTAATTATGGGTCAATACCAGCGCACGCTGAGTGTGTTCTTAGGCCTGACACACTTGTACCAAAAGCCTTTAAACACACAAGAGAAAAGTGTCATTATTTACCGTAATTACACATGCTTGACATGGGTTCTACTTAGAAATCATCTTAAGTTTTTTTTTTTATGATTTGTAATAAGAAAATGCTGTTTTCTATATAAAATATGAGTAGATGACACAAACAGTTCCATTTGAGACATACTGCTATAGTAGTCAAATCTGGTGCACAGGCTACACAAGTGCAGAAGTGTAAACGTGGCCAGAAAAGTTACACTGTTTACTTGTCTTTTAATTAATCAGGTGGCCAGAATCTTCTTCGCCATGTTATAAGTTAAGTTACCCTCTACAAGGGCATGCACAGCATGCTGAATGAAATAATAGCATGTAAGAAATACTGTACAGTGTTGTTTCACATAAATGCAATTTGTGGATGCTCGTTAGTGACCCAGTAGTGCCTTCCTGGAACTCCTTGTAGCCTCTGGCTATACCTGTTTTTCAGCACATGTATTTGTTTATATAGGTAAAATGTTATTTATCAGGCATCAGGATGTCTGTGCGTGCCTGCATATCAGCAGGGACTTCTAAACCTCAGCAAATGACGCTGTTACTGTTATCTGGTAATATTCACCCTCATCCTGGCCCCAACCCCCCCCCCCAAGTACAACTGCCCCTTTAAAGTGGCTGGGGGTGCTCTCCCTAGCATCTCTTCACATCTGCAGCCTCCTCCCTAAATTGGATGCACTACAAGTCTTTGCTAACCAACATAATCCTGATGACCTGATGCTTGTTGAAACCTGGCTCACACCAAAAATCCCTGACCTGGCTATTGCCCAGCCAGGTTACACCGTTCTCAGACTAGACAGGACAACTAAGAGAGGTGGGGAATGTGCAATTTATCTTAAGGAGACACTCATGGGTTACTCCCTGTCTGCCCCCTCCTCGGGATCATCTGCACAGATACTAGCCATTAAAATCCTGTTAGGGGGCCCATAATAAGGCCCTTACAGTTGCATGTGTACATTCCTCCAAAAGAACAAGAGAAGGGTCTCAATTCTGTCCTGGACTTTATCCGAAACCAGCCTCCTGGCTCAGGGTCAATCCTGATGGGAGATTTTAACATCAATTGGCTTGCACCTGAAAATAGGGGCCATTAGGATGCCATCTCTGCTGCAAACATAGAAACATAGACTTTGACGGCAGATAAGGACCGCTTGGCCCACCTAGTCTGCCCATTTTCCTACATACAGGATAAGCTGCAAACCTTTCCCAGCTGGTTGACTCCCTGACCAGGCACAACTACAAAATGGGGGCAAGTACCCTACTGGACTGGGTGCTAACCAGCCACCCTGATTGCATTTCTAACATTTCCGTCCTTCCAGACATGCTTAGTGATCATTTCCCTGTCATCTGCGAGTGGACTAACAAATTCTGCAAATCTCCTCCTAAAACAATCACCAGCAGAGTCCTAATTTATACCTGAGTCTGCTCTAAGTATTATGCAAAAGTCAACATTTACTAGCAGTCTGTCTATACAAATACCAACTATCTAATTATGGTATGGTGATGATCCGACAGTATTTACATTACCAAATACTCTTCCTCATTATAGATTTTACCCATGCCAGAGAATGCTGTTTGCTTTAAAGGAGGCTGGATTATAGACACCACACTTGTTTGAATTACATGTAAGGGGCACTGGTGGAGGCACCTGTGGAGTCATAGGAGAGCTTGATAATGGAATTCACTTCATGTCCAGAGAGTCTGAATAGTGCAGGTTCATGTTCAGAAAGCAGCTTCCAACTCTATGATCTCCACAAGAACCTCATTAGGAATAACAGGTTCCACATTAATGTCCAGATCATTCTCCTCCACAGTAGCTCCATCATCCTCCTGGTTGTTATTGTCCTGTTCCTCAATCACTTGTTCTGCTGACACAAATGTCGACTGGGAGTTCCCGGTGGCCAAGGGTGACAGGAGTCAGACATTATCTGACACCTTCTAAGACTGTCTACTGGTGCAGCTTGTTAAAGAACCTACCAGGCAGAATGCAATCCTTGATGTCGTGCTCACCAGCTCAGAGATGATGGGTGCTGTAGGAGTAGGGGGACTGCCAGGGAACAGCGACCACAACTCTGTGTGGTTTGAATTGGTCCTCGGAGCTGGCAACCCACAATCAAGAACCAAAGTCCTTGACTTTAGAAGGGCAGACTTTGATTGGTTGAGGAAACTGGTCTGGGATAAGTTAGCAGAGGTGGAGGACATAAGGGGGAGGTAGAGGAGAGATGGAAGGCAACAAAGGGAGACATCCTCAAGGCATCAAAGGTAAGCATAAGAACAGTATCTAAAAAAACAGGTTTAAGAGACCACTGTGGTTCTCAGCTACGCTAAGGGAAGCGGTTAGGGCCAAAAAGAAGGCTTTCTATAAATACAAGGAAAAACAGGGGAGGCAGAAAGGTAGGATCCTCTACAGAAAAATAGGGAGGAAAAGACGGTCATTTGGAAGGCAAAAGCAAACACGGAGCTGTGTATCGCGGAGGGGGTCAAGAATGGAGAAAAATTTTTTTTTATATATCAGTGAAAAAAGGAAAAATGGGAGGCATTGCACTGCTATCTGAGGGCAGTAGGGTGATAGAGGAACATGAGCAAAAAGCCGCGGTCCTGAATGATGACTTTTGCTTAGTATTCACTAAGGAGGGCTGTGGGTCCATGCCAGAAAGTGGCATCAAACCAGCTGCTAAGGGAGTCCTGGAAATGAAGCAGTCAGTATTTACTAACAAGAGGGTCCTGAAAGGGCTGGCAGCCCTTAAGATAAATAAGGCCCCAGGACCAGATGGGTTGTATCCAAGGATACTTAGGGAATTAGCAGCAGAACTGGCTGAACCACTGGCTGGGCTATTCAACAGCTCACTTAGGTCTGGAGAAGTTCCAAGGAACAAGAGAATGGCAGATGTTTTACCGTTTCATAAAGGGGGATAGGGAGCAACCAGGGAACTATGGGCCTGTCATTCTGACCTCCATCGTGGGAAATTGTTGGAATCACTAACTGAAGAGGGCCTCATGGACTACCTAGAAAACAATGGGTTCCAGTATATTAAACAACACGGTTTCATAGCAGGAAGGTCTTGTCAGACTAACCTGATTTTTTTCTTTGACTGGGTGACCAAGGAAGTAGACAAGGGCCATGCTGTGGATCTGCTGTACTTTCACTTCAGCAAGGCTTTTGGTATGGTACCGCACAAAAGGTTGCTCAAAAAGATGGAAAACCTGGGTGCGGCTAAAATCACAGTGAACTGGGTGGGTAGGTGATTCAAGGAGTGCCTTAGCTATTCACTGCAGGGAGACCAGACATAGAGAAATCAAACTTGTTCAAATTCTGTGGAATAGAATGAGTGAAGTTGAGGCCCCAGATCGGGTAACCTGGAAGATAAATTAAAACTGAAAGAATCCTACTGGATCTTTACATTAAGGGCCCTGACACCTCTGGGCTAAATGAAAGAACTGAGTTAATACCCTGCCTAAAAAATAAGAAATGATTTTGTTTTAATAGCAAACTGCCCACCTGCCCCTATTGGATCTTCTAGTTAAAAATAGTGTAGTCACTTTTTATCCAGGTGATGTTTTTGTGTACTCTGAATTACTGCACTCTCATTTTGACCCCATTCTCCTAATATGCCTGTAGTAATTTCCATGTTTTCCCTTTTCTAGGGCGGAAAGGAGCATATGGACTACCTTTAGTATGGGAAGCCATGAAATGTACCATGGAGTCAGTAGTAATTTTCAGAATTTTGTACATTAATTGTTAATATCTGCTGCTGATAAGTTGTTTGTACAGGTGTCTTTGTTTTTAAGTTCACCGTGCACGCACGCGCAACGAACTTCTGGCTATGGAGTGACCTTTGAAGGGTGTGACACTGTCTGTCCAATGCAGAGTGGTCTGCAAGGGGCTTGACTGTATCACACCAGTCATCAGCCAGGCTGATCATGACACTGTTTTTGCCTTGATGGGCAGAAACTGTGTGTAGTTGAAAAGAAAAAGCCACACCAATCATACGATGGCTTTTTCCTTTCATCTGCAGGACACCACCCAGCAAACAGCTGTTCGTGTCCAGATTAGCCTGGCTGATGTCACACACCCCCACCCTCCACCCCACCAGTCCCTTCCCTCACCGGCCTTTCACTCTCGTGGTGTGGCTTATACTGTGTGGCACCCCCTCTTCACGCTGCTGCCTTCTTACTTCACTCCCTTCTCTCTACAACACCCACCCCCAGCTTTGCTTTAGCTGCAGTGTGGCTTTACTAAACAGCAGCCCCAGCTGCTGGCTGCCACCTCTCTGCTGCTTTCACCCCCCACTGTTTGCCTCTTGTTTCCCATCATTTACCCTCCCCCCCTCGCAGTAGTCAGTGGCACAAAATACAGTCCCATAGCCCCATGCAGTTCGGTGTAATACTTTCAGTGGCTGTGTCACCCAACCGCGAGCGGCATAATGCGAGCGTATGAAATGCGGTCATCTGTGTGTGTGGTACTGTGCCATCCCATTGCCACACCGAAGCACAGTGAATGCCTTCACTGTTGGCCATGGTGACCAGTGACCAGCTGCGGAATGGGTGAGCGACGTGTGAACTGGGTGCTTCTGTGTGCCAGAGATAGTCAAGGAGAAAGTTGCCACAGGTTGCATAGCAGGTGCGATCACACAGAGCCAGAGTCAAAGCCTGTGAAGTCGGAATCCCTCCCACAACAACACTGTCCTCCACAAATGGCCCTCAATTTAATGGTGTGTGTGGCAGTCATGGAACAGTGGTACCTCATAGTGGTTTTGTGGGGCAGTGTAGTCTGTGACCCCAAAGACAGACATTGTGTCCCAAAAATCCACCTGCAACTGTAGTTGTACCCACACAGCGCATCTTGCTGTGATCTTCTCATCATGGACCACAACACTGTGCAGAGTGGGGGAGAGAGAGGGCAGCGCATGGCAGGGTCTAGGCAAGCAAGACAACCCCAGTGCTGCCAGTACCAAGCAGCTCACCGTGCTTTGCGGTGCTCGGGATCTGAGGGTGTCAGCGTGCTCAACCTTCACAGAGTTAACCCCCCCCCATCCCAAATACACTCAGCACTGCTGAGAGAAAGAGAGAGATACATACAGACAGTGACAATGCAGTTGGGACTGTAGAACTGTGGCAGTGTGTGTGTGTCTGTCTGTATGCGTCTCTCTGGAAATTGCAGGGGGGCGAGTAACACTTTCTGAAGCAGTGTCACTGGGAAGCAGTGGTGTGCCGGAACATGGAATGCAGCTTAGTTTGCACACCCCACTCCCCCATGCGCAGGTCAGCTCACTGTGGGTTGCAGTACTTGGGATGTGTGGGTCTCTGCAGTGTGCTCTACCTTCACAGAGGTAAACATGCATCCCACATAGACCCCTACACTGCTACTCCCCCCTTTACCTTTTCTGTATTTGTTAAACAGTGTGTACCCTTGTATATGTTTTAAATTAGTTTAGCTGCTGCTGCCAGCCACAGTAGCTAAACTAATTTAAACTACTTGTCTTAACCCACTGCCACTCGATGCCTGCTGCGGCTGCCTCAAACAAAGCACAGGCGGAGTGCGCATTGGAAGCAATAGAGCAGGTGTTAGCCAGAAACAGCAGAATAATGGCAGCATGTGGCAGACTCAACAGCATTCACATGAGAAAATAATAATGTGACAGGGCTTGTCTACATGGAAATCATGGAACAAGACGGGCTAATCTCCATGCTTCAAGTCTAATCAAGAGTCACGATTAGACTCAAAACACTGGGGTTAGTGCCGTGGTTTGACCATGATTTCCATGCTGGACATTTAAGTTTATGTGTGCATTTATTTGATTTAATTTTCATTAGTTAAGCTGTTTGAGTGCTGCCTTTTTGTGCCTTGTTGCGGCTGCCTTAGCCTGGTTCTGCTAGTGATCTGATCTGGGAAGGAGTGGGATGGAATGGGACTCTGAGTGGGGCAGGGACTTGCCAAGCCAAGCAGTGAATTCCCATTTGTGCACTCTACTGACTTTTCTGATTGGACTTGTTAACCCCCAAAAAAAAAAAAAAACATCTTTCTCTCTGTGCAATTGCATGCCATTTTTATTGGTGAACTTATTTTTACTGTGATAGTGAAATTTTCAGCAGTTGTAGATCTTAATGATTGAAAGGATCCTTTCTAACCTGAGCATGGCATTTTTCTGGGCTGGAGTGTGCCATTTCTTGCGAGTCTTTCAGTGGAGGAGGTATATCCTCTGTTGCTCTGAGCTCTTGCAGTAGAAATCTGCTTCCAGCCGGCCCGGTGGTGCCGAGGGTTGAGGCACTGGATGCCGCACCTCACGCCACACCAGTGACCCGGGATTGGTAGTGACCTCGGGTACTGGAGGTCGACAAGGAGGGAGGAGGATTGAGCATCCCAGGGACTGCTCTCCTCCGGGAGGGTGGGATGGGATGACCGCGGACATGCTGGCTCCTGGCAGTGGCTGGGAGTTGGTGCATGCCATGGTCTGCTGTGGGGTCGATGCAGGCTGACGCCGGACGTGCCAGGCGCAGATGCACACATGGAACATCCTTGGCATAATTGCATGCCTGCACTGTGGGGGGAGGAACCAAGCACAAGAGAAAAATCCTCCTCACACATGTGAAGGTGGTCCACTGGCACCATGGCAGACGCACCCAAGTCAGCTCCCCTGGTGCTCGCCTGGCCTTTCGCGTTGAGCGCGATAAGTCCCCACTGTGATGTGGCTGGGAGGGGTAGGGCATAGGGGTTGAGCTCTGGCTGAGGCTGGGGTGGGGCCAAAGTGACACCCGGATGGGGGAAACAATAGGTACAACCCCCCCCCCAGTCTAGGAGAAATAAACAATATAAGAAAAAAAAGAAAGAAAGAAATCTGCTTCCAGCATGACCCTCCTGTTGCTCAAATCAGCTTGTTTGTGCACCCGATTGACCTTTTTATTAAACTGAATACTCTCCCCCTTTTGTTTGTTCATATAGATCCCTGTCTGGCATGGCTATTCTAAAATTGAAATAACAAGCATTCATCAATGCTGAATATTTGCTTGATGGCATTAGCAG
Source organism: Neoceratodus forsteri (assembly GCA_016271365.2). Lineage (NCBI taxonomy): Eukaryota > Metazoa > Chordata > Ceratodontiformes > Ceratodontidae > Neoceratodus > Neoceratodus forsteri. The sequence goes on along the minus strand of CM057459.1, from coordinate 795,207,086 downwards.
TGGAAGTGCAGGAGTTAGACAGATGCAGTATAGGAATGGCAGTGAAGTATTGAACTGACGCCAGCTCCACCCCACCCCGCTCAGATGGATAGGCATTGGGGTGTGCCTTTGGGTCGTCGCCCATGATGGTGATGACATTTCACTTCACCCTACCCTGCAGACACTGACAAGTGTCGAGGTGTGCCTTGGAGTGTTTGGGCTTTACATTCACCTCATTCCATAAGGAAATACACTGAAATGGGTGCAGTATAGGAGAATGGGGTGAACTCTGGGGCCAGGGAGTCCAAGGCGCACCTCGATGCCTGTCACAGGCTGCAGGGTGGGGGTAGGGGTGGAATGGCATGAGCATTACTGTCGACAGTCCCAAGTGGCGCCCTTGATGCCTGTCAGTCCCAGGTGAGGCGTTATGGTCAAAAACCCTAATGCCCTGGGCGTTTTTGGTATTTTTCGCAGTTTTTAACATGGGCTTTTTGTGACCCTCCTATGAACAATGACACCAATCAGTTCGTTAGTGGAAGGTGATTTTGCACAGTGATCGTGCCATTTTGTGCTACAGGTGCGAAAACACATTTCAAACAGGATGTGAAAATGACAGCTGTACTGTTCATGAGGAGGTGAAAAATGGCAATGTTGAAAACTTGGAGTGAAAATATAAAAACTGAAGTCAATGTGCATAGAAACTGTAACGACACCGAAATGTAATTCGCTGGATTTTATAGCAGATTTTCAACATAGGTATTTTGGGACCTCCACTCATGAACAGTGTCACTATGATTTTCTTAATCTGTCCCGAACACTGATTTCCCACAGCGACCATGTTATTCTGCACCGAAGTGCGAAAACACATTTCAGCCAGGTGTGGAAAATGACAGCTGTACTATTCATAAGGAGGTGCGAAAATGCCAATGTTGAAAATCTGGACTGAAAATATTACAAATTTGTGAACTTACGAGGTGCGTGGAAACTGTGCAATGCACACTGTAACAGTCATTTTATGGACTTTTGTCACCAAATTTTCAACATAGCCATTTTAAGATCTCTGCTCATGAACAGTATCACTGTAATTTTCTTAATCTGTCCCAAACATTGATTTCACACACCGACCGTGCCAATGTGTGCTACATGTGCAAAAACACATTTTGGGTACTGTTCATAAGGAGGTGTCGTAAAATGGCAATGTTGAAAATCTGGAGTGAAAATAGTAAAAATTCTTGAAGGTAGGCGTGCATAGGAACTGCAATGCACGCTTATAGAATAAGTCATTTTTGATGTTTTCACCAAATTTCAACATAGGGTTTGGGGGACTACCATGAACTGTGATATTGTCGTTTTGTTAATCAGTCCTGAAAGGTGGTTCTATGCAGTGACCGTGAAATCACCTTTGGGACCGAATAACAAATGACAGTGACTGAGTTCATGAGGTGGGGTCCCAGGAACCCCATGTTGAAAATTTGGTGAAAAAATTCCCAAAAATGGCCGAGATATGCACCAAAGTTGAAAAAAAAACAAACACTTATGCCATTATACAGCTTACCGGCATTTCTTCAGTTCATGGTTGGCTTTGAAGAGTGCAGACATGTTCCCGGTCCACCGAAGATCGTTGCCCCGGCCTCTGGAGGTAAGTATGGGGTGAAGGGGTGTGGGGCAGTGGGGTACTCAGAGGGTGGGCACGGGTTGGGGAACTGGGCAAGAGAGTCAACAAGGGACCATTTTCTTTTGTTGTAGGTGTTTTTTTTAAAAGACGACGTGGGACTTTTGCCACGCTGGGGTGGGCTCCCAGTGTGGCACCTGGAAGTTTGTTTGGGGGGCAGTGGAGCTGATGGGGGATTGGGCACCCCCGTGGGCCACAGACTTTTGCCATGCTGGGGTGCGCTCCCAGCGTGGCACCTGGAAGTTTGTTTGGGGGGCAGTGGAGCCGATAGGGGATTGGGCACCCCTGTCAGTCACAGTGTGTGGGGGAGGGGAGCGCATGAGCACGCTGGGGTGGGCTTCCAGCATACTACCTGGGTGCTTGTTCTGGGGGGGGCACACTGGATCAGACGGGGATTACGCTGTTCCATTGGAAACTAACTGTCTATGACAGTTCAGATGCAGTGCTGATGTGTAGGTAATTTACATACTGCCGACGGCAGTATGTAAATTGCCTGCTGACAGGAGTATGCAAATTGCCTACATGTTACCACCACTGATTGTAGCGGTGGTTTTCTCTGAACTGTACGCCACTGCATCTGAACGGCAGTCATAGACAGCTTGGAAAATCTTTGGTGCGGTGCAACCGCACCTGCAAAAAGGAGCAGGGCATTGGAAGTGGGGTTGGCACACCTACCAAAACTCGTGTGGTGGCATTATGTTCCTTGCACATTGTGGTAGTGTGGGTCCCAATAAACAGATCATACAACCAGATAGGATGCATAAAAAATGCATATGTCTGCATTTATCATTTTATTCAAGAAGAAGAAAAAAAGAAAAAAATTAATAAATAAAAATACTAAATTTAATATATACAGAAAGGAAAAATAAATGGTGTTAATCCGTCACACCTCTTCAAACATCAGGAGATAATTCTTGCAAAAAAAATTACTCTACAGAATTCCTGAGTTCTTTCCTTTCTCTCAAACAATATGGAAACTTGCACAATTACATCTTAGAACCTTCTCTCTCCTTGGCCAGAACCTTACTGACCACCTATCTCTTTTGTTTCTCCTAGAGGAACTTTTATAATGCCACAAGGTGACCTCATCAATCATGTGATACCTTAATTAAGATGAACAATGGCATTTTCAAGCTTATATAAAACAGACGAGGCATACATATATATATATATATATATATATTAAACCAACTAGTATCATTCTAGCACTTCGAGGGTTTACCCAAAAAAAACATTTATTTCCTCTCAAGGTCCTAAAACAAAAATATAGACTTAATTATAGGACTATGACGTCAGAGCATTTGCTTAGCTCCTCCCCCTTCTGACATCACTCCTCCTTGAGACCATATAAGCTGCCATTTCATGAGTTGCCTGCCCTATAGAAGGACCTCTGCAACTAACATGGGCACTCAGGTAACAGTTTATTTTAGTACAATACCTTTTTGTTCCAGTTTCCCTTAGTTTTACAGCCACTGCTTCTTAACTTACTAGCTGAAGTTGCAGCAGATACTTGTTTCACAACTCAGCCCTCTGCTGTTTAGAGGCTCTTTTGTTTACAAATGAAACAGCTCCTTCTTAACATTTGTTTTGGGACACTGAGCTTGTTGGACTGCTTCTCCCAGTAGCCACTGAAGGTTTGCTGAGCATAGCTTTTTCAATATATATACATATATATTTTTTTAACAAGATGCAATTAAGTACTGACAGAAAAAGAAAAAAAAAGGGACAGTAAAGGATAGATAGAAGATTGCCAGGTTGGCCACCCTGACAAGAAAGTATAGGATAGATATTGAAATATAATAGAGGATAGGATAGAGCGAAAAGAAATAATGGGGGGGGTTATTGCATCTTTAAGTGATTGGTTATACTTCACAACAGGACCCCCTGTTACACTCCTCCCACCACAAGAAGGCAACATAATGTTTGTTGTGTTGACTGAAACCCCTCACCCTGTGAAGGGTTGGAACTTCCCCACCCACTCCAGAAGTTCCCCAGGGACCTTAAAGATAAACAGTATTCAAAACACTACTCCAAATCAGACAATACTGTTTACAAGTCATACTTTTCACTGGGGTTGTGCCATCTTGGCACCTTGTGATACACATACAACTCCATTATCTATATCTGGAACAGAGTTACTAGCTGGATCAGCACCAAAGCGTGATAAAAAATCAGCATTCTGATGCTGAGAACCAGCTCTATGTCGTACAGTAAACTTATAAGGTTGTAATGATAAATACCACCTTAAAATACGGGCATTTTTATCTTTCATCAAATTTAGCCAGCATAAGGGATTATGATCTGTTATAATCGTAAACTGATTTCCCCAAAGATAATATCTCAGGGCTTCTACTGCCCAGTTGATGGCCAGACATTCTTTCTCCACTGTAGAATATCTTCTCTCTCTTTCATGTAATTTCCTGCTGAGGTATAAGATGGGGTGTTCCTCTCCCTGGCTATGCTGGGTCAACACTGCCCCTATGCCTGTGTCAGAAGCATCCGTCTGTAATTCAAATGGTTTAGTGAAATCAGGGCTACATAACACCGGAGCTGAGCATAGGATGGCCTTGATTTTGTTAAATGCCTCATCACAGGCAGGACTCTACTATACTTTATTGGGAAAATGGTTTTTGGTCAGATCTGTGTGAGGAGTAGCAATGGTGGAAAAATCCGGGATGAAGCGTCTATAATAACTTGCCAGACCAAGGAAAGACCCGACATGGCGCTTTGTAATGGGTAGGGGACTGTTAGCCACAGCTTCAATTTTATCTACTTCTGGCTTAATCCTCCCATGTCCAATAATGAACCCCAGATAGCGGTTTCTGTCTTAGCTATAGCACATTTGGATGGGTTAATGGTCATTCCAGCATCCTGGATGCTTTGTATCACAGCACTAAGCTGTAATAGATGAGTCTCCCAGTCGGGGCTATAGATGACCACATCATCCAAATAAGCAGCACTATAGCCCTTGTGAGGTCTCAAGACATGATCCATGTACTGTTGAAAGGTAGCCGGGGCTCCATGTAGGCCGAACGGCATTGTAGTGAACTGATATAAACCAAGAGGGGTACAGAGGGCAGTTAATTCTTGGGTTTTTGGGGCCAATGGAATCTGCCAATACCCTTTTGTTAAATCTAAGGTGCTTATGTATCTTGCAGACCCAGTCTCATCTAGGAGATCGTCGATGCATGGCATCGGATACCCATCAAACTCAGATACTTCATTAATTTTCCTAAAATCTAAGCATAACCTGATGCCCCCTTCCTTTTTATGCGCGACCACTAATGGAGAGGACCAAGGACTGCGTGAAGGAACTATCACTCCTGCTTGTTCCATTTGTTTTATCTCAGCCACTACTTCTGGCCTGATCTTTTCTGGTAATCTATATGGCTTCTGATGAATTGGTTTGGTTTGGGTGACTCTGATCTCATGGACTACGCCTTTGGCTCTCCTGGATTCTTTGTGAATGTATTGCGAAATACTCAAGAGATGATCAATCTTAATCTCTGTGCAGGTTTAAGCCAGGATTGATATGCACTTTAGTGTCAGTAACAGATTTATCAATCCTGTCATATACTATATCTAGCTCTGCTCTATCAGGATCGGTCTGGATATACAACACTGGGGTTTGTTTTTTTTACCCATTTTCTCAGCAGGTTGGCATGGTAAATTCTTTTTACCGGTCTATGCCCTGGCATCTCAATGGCATAGTTTACCTTGCCTACCTGGTGTAAGATCACATATGGTCCTTGCCAACGCATGAGCAATTTATTTTCAGTGGAGGGTAACAATAGCAACACTTTTTCCCCAGGTTCAAATGCTTTATGCTTTAAGCCCATATCATAATGTTCTTTCTGTTTGAGTTGTTTCTGGTCAACATTTTGATGGGCTATAGTCACATATTTCACTAGCCTTTTCCTCAATGCAGTCATGTATTCAAGTATATTTTGCATGCTACATTAGACCCCTGTTCCCAATGCTCCTTTACCACATCTAAGGGACCCCTAGGGTTACGCCCATATAACATGGTAAAAGGGGATAACCCTGTAGTAGCCTGAGGCACCTCTCTATAGGCAAATAGGGCAAAAACTTATCCCAGTCCCAGCCTTCCTCTTGCACATACTTCTGAAGCATACATTTCATTGTCTTGTTAAATCTTTCCACTAACCCATCAGTTTGGGGATGGTATGGGGATGTTCTAAAGGCAGATACCCCTAGCAATTTGTATAGTTCTTGCAGCATGATGGAGGAAAAATTACTACCATGGTCTGTCAGGATAACCTTGGGTATTTCCATCCTGCTGAAGACTTTTGTCAGTTCTTCTGCAATACGAGGGGCAGTAACCGTCCTCATTGGCATTGCTTCTAGGTACCTGGTTGTGTAGTCACAAATGACTAAAATATACTGATTCCCCTTTGAACTTTTTAATAAGGGTCCCACCACATCCATTGCCACCCTGTCAAATGGAGTAGTTACATATGGTATAGGTTGTAGGAGCATCGTATCTTTCTTCCCTCCCTTGGCAATCAATTGGCACTGGGGACAGGACCTACAATAGGCCGCAACATCCTGGTGGACCCCTGGCCAACTGAATCGAGATAGAATATGTTGTACTGTCCGGTCTCTACCTTCATGACCAGCCATGGGAATATCATGTGCCAAGTGCATTATTTGTTCCCTATATTTACTGGGTACCACTAACTGTTCAAGATCCTCATTTGTACCAGGCTCTACAACAACTCTACACAGGATATTGCTTTTGATAATAAATCGAGATTGTCCAGGATGTCCAACCTTGTCCACCTGTAAAAATAAAGGTGTTAAAGATTCATGGCATTTTTTGGTCCTGTACAATATCTTGCACTAGAGTCTCTGGGATATTAAGTTGACCTTTAGCCTGATGATTTTCATTCCAAGTTTTTTTTTTCTCTTCGCGTAGTCTTCTTGGACTTTTTTGTCCTTACTGACAGTCTCAAAATAACCATTATCAAAAGGAAAGACCTCCTGTAAGTCTTGTGTTTTGGCCTGGGACCTAGTAACCACATTAACAGTTCCTGTAGAAGTCTTCTGCTGCTGCATTAAAAGGTCAAAATGAGGAAAGTCTTGCCCAACAATGACAGGTACTGGGAGTCATGGAACAAGGCCTACCAACATGTCATGGCTTTCTGTATTTACAGTTATATTAAGACATGCTGTAGGGTATCGGTGTATGTCTCCATGTACACACCGCACAGTAGTACTTGAATCACTCTGGGGCATATTCAGTGCTAGATCAGCCCTGATCAAAGTTTGTATACTGCCTGAGTCCAGCAAACCCAAAGTCTGTTGTTCCCCAATACCCACAGAGGTCACATACCCAAAATTTGCTAGGGCAAGATGTGCTAAATCAGATCTTTTATTTGGGCAGTTCCTTACAATATGCCCTTTTCCAAGACAACCATGGCATATTATTTCTGCATATGGAACTCTCCCACCTCTCTCCCTTTGATAGAACTGTCTCTGGTTAGTAGAAGTATTAAAAAGTGGTCATACCAGTGCATTAGATGGTCCTGGATTGCCCTGTTACCTCTGGCTCGGGTGCTTCTTGCTGCTAGGTAATCTTCTGCCAACTTAATGGTGTCTTCGGCTGTCTCGGGTTTATGTTCTTTTACCCATAATTGCACTTCCACAGGTAATATCTGGATGAATTGTTCAATTATTATCAGTTCCATGATTTGGTCTACAGTTTTGGTGGTGGGTTGTAGCCATTTTCCACAATAGTCCTTCAAACGGGCATAGGTTTCTCTTGGGGTATCCAAGCTTGCCATTTTCTGAGACCGAAATCGTTGCCTGTATGTCTCCATGCTGATATTATATCTGCAAAGAATTTCTTCTTTAACTCTGTCATAATTTGAGCTATCAGCTCCACTTAGCTGGCTGTAGACTAGTTGTGCCCGTCCCAAGAGGTATGGGACCAAACGAATCACCCATTGGTCTCTGGGCCAGTTGCAGGTTTGGGCCACCCTCTTGAAAGTTGTCAAATAGGCCTCAATATCATCCACCTCTGTCAACTTAGTTAATTTAATGTCTCTAGGAACAGATCTCTCCATCTGCCCCTGGGTCATGTCCTGGATAGCTTTTAAGGTTGCCGTCCATTTTTCGTCTTGTCTCTGTCTCTCTTCTGCCTGTATCCTCCGGTCTTCATCCCTCTGTCTCTGGTCTTCTTCTCTCTCTGGCACTCCATCTCAAGTTGGCATAAACAAAGCCATTTCAGTAGTTCACTTGGATCCTCCGGTGCTGGGGTCATCTGGCTTTCCTCCTTCTTTGGATTACCAGCCACAGCTGTGGCTCCTTCTTCCATCTTTCTTTGTCTGGTAGCAGGTTCGATCCCTGGCAACAACTGGACACCAGTCTTCAATCTGACAGACCTGGTCAGATGTAGTGCATCCAACTCCACTTGTTCTGGTTGTTGCATCTGCTAGGGTATTTTCAGCGCAACACCCCTTCTGGAGTACCTTCTGACACCCCAGAGGTTGGAATCCCACTTCTGACACCAGTTGTGGTAGTGTGGGTCCCAATAAACAGATCATACAACCAGATAGGATGCATAAAAATGCATATGTCTGCATTTATCATTTTATTCAAGAAGAGAAAAAAATAAAAAAAATAAATAAATAAAAATACTAAATTTAATATATACAGAAAGGAAAAATAAATGGTGTTAATCCGTCACACCTCTTCAAACATCAGGAGATAATTCTTGCAAAAAAAAATATTACTCTGCAGAATTCCTGAGTTCTTTCCCTTCTCTCAAACAATGTGGAAACTTGCACAATTACATCTTAGAACCTTCTCTCATTGGCCAGAACCTTACTGACCACCTATCTCTTTTGTTTCTCCTAGAGGAACCCTTTACAATGTCACAGGGTGACCTCATCAATCATGTGATACCTTAATTAAGATGAACAATGGCATTTTCAAGCTTATATATATATATATTTATATATATATATATTAAACCAACTAGTATCATTCTAGCACTTGAGGGTTTACCCAAAAACATTTATTTCTCACAAGGTCCTAAAACAAAATATAGACTTAATTATAGGACTATGATGTCAGAGCATTAGCTTAGCTCCTCCCCTTCTGACATCACCCTCCTTGAGACCATATAAGCTGCCATTTCATGAGTTGCCTGCCCTATAGAAGGACCTCTGCAACTAACATGGGCACTCAGGTAACAGTTTATTTTAGTACAATACCTTTTTGTTCCAGTTTCTTAGTTTTACAGCCACTGCTTCTAACTTACTAGCTGAAGTTGCAGCAGATACCTGTTTCACAACTCAGCCCTCTGCTGTTTAGAGGCTCTTGTTTACAAATGAAACAGCTCCTTCTTAACATTTGTTTTGGGACACTGAGCTTGTTGGACTGCTTCTCCCAGTAGCCACTGAAGGTTTGCTGAGCATAGCTTTTCAATATATATACATATATTTTTAACAAGATGCAATTAAGTACTGACAGAAAAGAAAAAAAGGGACAGTAAAGGATAGATAGAAGATTGCCAGGTTGGCCACCCTGACAAAGTATAGAATAGATATTGAAATATAATAGAGGATAGGATAGAGTGAAAAGAAATAATGGGGGGGGGGGGTGGTTATTGCATCTTTAAGTGATTGGTTATACTTCACAACAGGACCCCCTGTTACACACATGCATGCAAGCAAACATAAAAATCACATCCTGTATTTTTCTGTATTACGGCTGTGAGTTCTGAAAAGAGCACTTTATTGACACTCAACACTGTCACGCGGATGTAAGGGCATGGCGCTGTTTTACTCAGAGCTTTGTAGGCTGGCCTTAATCAAATAAAACAGACAGACACAGGCTACTAAACTAATCAAAGAAGGGCAGCATTTAGGGAACCTGCCTGGTCGTTTTAGAGTTGTTGCCTAATCTGATTATGTGGTTTGTACATTATTGCTCTCTTTTTTTCTGGTCCACCAGTCGAACAAGCATCTGTTTCTCAACTGGTCAAGCCATTCATGTTTGTTTTTTTCTTAATTGAGCTAAGGGGAACTAAAATACAAATAGAACCACCAGAACTATGCTGTAGTTGCAGATCCTCCTTGTTTTTATTTATGTATTTGTTTTGCACTTGTGGTACTGCAGTCTTTAAATTTGCTGATTATCTTTTGCCAACTTTTACGCTCTAACTAATCTAGTTTCCTTTTATTTCTACAGGTCTGACAGGATAAGGGCTCCTACCGTATCAGATAAGTATACTTTTATATCTATCCTGTCCCTTCTGCCCTATTGCCCCCCCCCTTTGAGCTGTGGATCCTTTGTGACCCCTTTTCCTATTCTTTTATTTCACAGGTATAATGTACGTCACCTCTTCAGGCTCCTACCTTTGGCTCCATAGGGCAGGTAAGTCCCTCTATTTTACATTATTTTAGTGGGTTGACTGTAATGGGGTGGCCGCGCCCGTTGCCCGCATGATGGAGATTTTTTTTATACCTGCTAACAATTAGTTGTTCCATTATATTTTTGTGTCTTGTATGTGAGACAGAGTAGCACAACAGGAGAGAAATGCTATCTCATCTACCTTTTTTAAAATTAACCCCTCACTCCTCTTTCTCTAACTCGATCTGTCAGTTGATTTGGCTGACAGTTGTGCTGTTATTATTACATGTGCTGAAGACTGAGCAGTGTTGTGGAGCAGGGATGTGGTCAGGCTGCGCAGTGATGTAGTGGAGCGGGACTTTCTTATGGTCCAAACATGTTTGTGGGATTGAGAATCCTTATGACAGTAAACACTACTGGGAGAATATTTGTTTTTCTCAATAAAAGTTTTTCTTGAGTCATAAAGCATCACATTACAGAGATATCAAATCTGACTTAAGATAATTAACCATGAACAACTTAACATAGACAATAACATACACAACCCAAAATTTCTAAGCTTTAAACTGTGCACATTTCTCCAACTCTGTTCACATAGGGCCAGATATTCAGAAATTCGCCAAAGCCCAATGCAAGTTCGCCACAGCACAACCCAGATGCGCCATGGCAAGCCGGGAGCCATATTCAGAAGATGTGCCACCTGAAACGCTCCAGCGCAAGTTGGCTGAATATGGCAAAGATGCACCACAGCACAACCAGAGATGCACCGGCGCAACCATGGATGCACGGAGCAAACCTGAGCACAAACCCAATGAGCAGGGCAAAAGCCACAGGCAGCAGGTACGCATATGCAAGCAAACATAGGGCAATTGCCACAGTCCCCCCCAGCAGGGCGCACCCACGAACACAGAGACATGAACCTGGGGGCACACAGGGCACCAGGGGAAGGTGCACAGAGAACCCAAGCCCACAAACCATGGAACACGCCCCTAGCCAAAGACCTGCCATCCCAGCCATGCCAATGGCAGGGACATGCAACACCCACCCACTAGGCAGGGCAACAGTGCCCCTGTCACCACAAATACAAGCCCCCACAGGCACATGGTACAGGCATGCACCCCCCCATGAGAATGTGTGCACACCTACGCACAGTGGAGGCCATGCACCACCAGGCGGACAATGCCCCAAGATGACAAGGACTCCATGTAGAGCCCCCCTAGTCGCAACCAGCAGTACAGAGCACCACACTGACAACACAGTAACGCACCAAACATGGCTGTCCCCTAGTCAGACATGCCATGGACATGTAAAACAGGGCTGAACACAACATGGACCCCCATGGGAACACAGCCCGTGAACTGACCCGCCCCTGCGGAGACACCATTCACCACACCCACACATCTGCAGCATGGCTCCACACGTCACCTGCAAAGCAGACATGGACACAGGCCTTTATCAGAACCAAAGCTTTATATAAAAGAGCATATGCAACAGGCAGATAACAAGGGGCAGGGATGGGGAAGGGGGAGAGGAGGAGGGCGACAGGGTGCAGGGGCTATGCAGAATGATGTGGGACAGCATGGGAAACAGGTGTGGAGCAGGAAAGGAGGCTATATACAACATGGGCCATTGTAGGTCCCTCTATCTCTGGCCCCTGAAGGTCCGCCGCAGCTGCTGTATGGCCCACCTTAGTGCTGCAGTCTCCTGCAGGTGCTGCCTCTGGAGTGCAAGGAGTCACCTCTGGAGTGCCAGTATCCTCCCTCGGTCCCGGACATGGGAGCATGCAGACCTTCCGGCAACATTCATGCGACCACCTAGGGGAAGGGACGGGACAGCCAATCAGTGCAATGCCCCAAAGACCCCAGCCCACCCACAGCATGTAATGGACTGTGGGGGCACACACCACTGGGGAACCACAGTGGACCCGTGCCTAGAGGGCCACACCAGCCATCCACATAGCACACCACAATGGTGCAGCTAGTCAGATGCATAGTGCAGTGTGCCCATGTGCACACAAGCATGGGCACAAGGCACAGAGCACAGGCACCATTGTTGTACACATTGTGGAGGCTGTGTGCACATTCCCCCCCCCACCGGCCGGCACAACACCACCAAAGTACGTGCAACATTTTTGCGTACAATGGGTGGTGTGCCACCGACAGCCATGCAGACACATGGCTGTAGACACCATGCCCAGACCCACTACCCACAGCAATACAACTGGGACACTAAACAGCATAGTGGCCACACTGACCTGCCATGCCGCTCCTATCCAGTGCTGCACCCTGTGGCCTACTGCAACCCCTTACACCTTCCGCAGCTGCCCTGGCCTGTCTGAGATCCTCTGGCCCTGTAGAAAGCATGTAGAGAGGTGGACATGAGTACACAATCACGCATGGAGAGCCCCCCGCCACCGCACAGCCTGCATGTTGCATGGCATGTCCCTAACCGTCCCGTGGCCACCATGCCTGCATGACTGCAACACGTGCAGCAGCCATGCATGATGCATGGTGCTGCCAATGGGACTGTAATGAACCCTGGCTGTGGACCATGCCGCTCAGCCCAACACCCACCACTGATGAGTATCTGAGCATGCAAGCCACTGTGCACACCTACCTGGCTGTGACACTGCCCTGCACTGGATGTGCGCCTGCATCCGATGCAGCTGCTCTGGATCCCTGTGCCACAAGTCCTCATACCAGTGGTGACATTTCTCTGCACTCCTGGCCACCCCCGTGTGTCTCTCTCCAGGTCTGTGGCCACCTGCACCCAAACGTTGCCCCTGGCCTGTTGTAGTGGCACAAGGCCGAATAGTTGCCCCTCAAAGGGCTGCACCACTGCAACAAGATTGACCAGTTCAACATCGGTCCAGTTGACAGCCCTTCGTGTCCTCTCCTGCACCATGGCTGCTAACAACCCTCACTGCCAACATGAATGGTGGTGCAGTCACGCACATGGTTGCAGCACATGTAGGATGCGCGATCGGGAATGGAAGGATGCAACCGTGCATTATGGTGATGTGCAATGTGGGTGCATTGCGCAGTCCTGGACATGCACACAACACCCTGGCCCACCGGCTACATGGGGTCAGGGGTCGTGACCCTACACACAGTCACGCATGTGCCTGAGGATGCGCAATGCCCCACCATTGCCACATGGGCAATGGCATGGCACCGTGCAAGGGCTGATAGTTGTGCGATAGACACATGCAATATTGTGCGCACATGCGTACTGTGGGAACGTGCAACGTGCATGCACCAGACATGCACCACAGGGTTGCTCCAGAGCAACCCCACTGAGCACAGTGCATTTTCGTTATATTCAGCCACGGTATGCAAATTACCTCATCAGAAAATGCACAGCACAGTAGGGTGCATTAGCATATCATTACCATTGCACTCAGGCTCATTTGCATGCAATGCGCCATATAAGCACCAGTGAACATCATAGGCCATGGACCGGTATTCCACCCTTACAGGTAGGTGAATGCTGTCTTGGGGAACTGGCAGCCTGCAACAACACTGCCATGGAGGGCAAAAAATGGGCCATGCCCTCACTGACACACTGTGCTGTCCCTGTTCACAGGTGGCAGAATGTCTGGACATGAGGAGGAGGAGCAGGAGGAGCGTGGGCCTGCATGCAAGCACAGACCCAACTTTACAAAGTATGAAATGAATGCCCTGTTCGAGGCATACCTCAACAAGGAGGCCCTGTTGAGCGGTGCCATGGGCACACTGCATGAACGATCATCAGCGTGGGATGAGGTGGCGGCCTACGTCAACCTGCACGGTAGGCACCAGCAGACAGCACAGGAGTGCCGCAAGAAGGTCGGGACTGACAGGTGGGGGATTAAGGAGAAGGTGGCAGCCATTCAATCCTCCCGTAGTGCCACTGGTGGAGGGCCGTCCACCGCACCCACCCTGTTGGCCACGGAGGAGCTAGTGGCATCCACCATCCATCGCACTGCGGTGGAGGGTGTGCCCAGTGGAGGATTCCAGACAGGTGGCAACCCATCACTGCATGATACATATGTGACTCACACTGACCTGGCAGGTGTGTGCCAGGTCATACTGGTGTGCCTGCCACTGTGCCGCATGCCACATGTGCGTGTACATGCTGCCGGTCATGGCACACTGCTGGCCAGTAACACCAGTGGCATGCACACGGTGGGGGGAACATGGGCACCAACACACCACTGACCATGTTTTCCTCTCTTGCAGCACCATCACACCTCTGTGCAGGGGATGGGATGATGGAGGCAGAAGCCACAGCCAGTGCGGACGCACCCTAAACATCCACTGACATCTGTGGCCTGGACAGACTGCAGCTGAGCACCGCAGGGCCAGTGGACATCTTTGGCCTGGGGTCGAACAAGGCCCTGGATGAGTTCCTGCACGATGCCAGCCTGGATGTGTAGTGCACAGAGACTCAGATTGGGGCAGGGTCTGGCTCCAATGATGACATCACCCTGATCCTGGACAGCGTGGTAGACAATGTAAATGACACGCCCCTGCCTGCCTCACAGGCATCATCAGGGCTCAGCACTGTGCCCGGAGCAGCACAGCCACCTCCCATCCACACAGGTGCAGCAGGGTGTGGTGACACCGCTGTGACCGATGTGGGTGGTGGTGCTGTTGTTACTGCACAGGGTACCACCCAGCAGATGGACTGGAAGCAGCTGCAGGATGCAGGTACCACCTGGCAGTGGGACACGGGGTCCGCTGTCGGTGCGCCTATCATCACTGTACCCCCTGTATGACTGACTGTGCAGTGTCCACCAGAGCAGGAGGCTGGGCCACGTGCCAAGTCACCCCCAGCCAATCGGCATCCTGGCCAGGAGGCACAGGATGCCGAGCAGCTGGCAGAGCACACCCGGTTGCTGTGGGCATCCGTTAGGAACCAGACGCTGCTTCCCCCTGAGGTGCAGGCACTGCAGGTGGAGGTGTACCAGCTGGCCAAGCAGCAGGACAGGGGCACTGTGCAGATCATGGATGGGCTGCGCCACATGCAGGAGGCCATGACCGCATCTATAGACCACATGTCCAGTGCCATTGTGGTGGCAATTATGACCGGTACCATTGCTGCTGGCTCTGCATTGCTGGCTGCCACTGGGCACAGCCATGCGCAGAGGACCCCCCGCAGTGCACTGTCCACCCCATGGTCCCAGCATCTGGCGACCCCATTGCAGCAGATGCTGGGCTCTGACATAGGCATCCCAGGCATACCCAGGGCTGGTCTGTTTGGCCGTCTCTGTACCCCTGCGAGGACACGGTCACGGTTCCGCACAACTACCCTGGGGGGGTGTCTGACACACCCCCTGTGGCTGATGCACAGAGAGCATCAGCTGATCAGCCCCAGCATGGCCGCCCATGTGGCCATGGTGGCCAAGGGACCATGCAGTTGGCCTGAGTTGTGTGCTGCCCTGGCCTGTTACTGCCCTGTGCACATGTGGGTGGTAGTGGTGCAGCATGCATGTGGTGGTGTGCATGTGTGTTGTGCCGCATGCCTTCTGAGTGTGCTGGCCGGGCTGCTGGGATGTGTGGCATGGGTGTGATGAGGGCAGCTCCGCACCGGTTGTGCCTGTGCACTGATGTCATGCATCTGATCCATGCCATGTTCCTCTCTGTGTGTGTGTGTGTATGTGTGTGTGCACACATGCCTGTGCTGCATGTCAGTGTGTGTACATGTGTGTGCCACCGCCGACGCCATCCCTGCCGTGCACCCCATTCCTTGCATGCATCCCGCCGTGCATGTACATGCCTGTGTGTGCTGTGCTGGTCTGTGTGACCCATGCGTGTGTTGCACTGCACCTACCTGCGTTCTCCAATGTGCTCTTGGGTGATTGTGTTCTGGTGCCTTCGTGCCTCTGTGCCAGACAGGGGTCACATCTATCAGGGGGTGGCTGCCCACCACCCTCCAGCCCATTGTCACCGTCGTCCCTGCTACTGTTGCCCTCATCAGCCTGGATCGCTATCCCATGGTCAATGGCCATGTTGTGCAGGATGCAGCAGGCCAGGAATAGGCCACAGGCTTTTGATGGGCTGTATTGTAGGGCACTGCCTAATCTGTCTAGGCAACAGAATCGTGCTTTCAGCATGCCAAAGACACGCTCGATGATACTGCGCATGCTGATGTGTGCCTCTTTGTACCTCTCCTCTGCAGGGGATGACGGCCACCGGTAGGGGGTGAGCAGCCAGGGCCTCAGTGGATATGCACTGTCACCTATGTAGGGAAGGACATGGTTAACCCTGCACTATGCTGTTCTGCCCCTTCACCCTGTCACCCACTGCTCACACTGCCATGCCCGCCCTGCCTACCCAACCCCACCACCATGGCGGTACCACACATGCACCCTGTCCTGTGCCCTACTCACTCACAAGGTGACCCATGGGGATGTCCCCACATTCAAACCTCTGGCACAGCTCGGAGTTGTGCCAGATGAATGCGTCATGTGCATTCCCGGGGTGTGAGGCGCAGACATTGATGATGCGCCCAGTGGCATCGCATACCACCTGGCAGTTGATGGTTGGGTTTCCCTTCCTGTTAATATACACAGGGACCTCAGTGCCAGGTAGCATGTGGATGCCCACGTGGGTGCAGTCAATGGCCCCGATCACACCAGGCATGCATGCCACCCTGTGGAAGTCCTATATATTTGCTGTATGCGCTGCCTGTGTGCAGGGGAACCGTATGAACTCCGAAGCACATGGCAGCAGAGTGCTGAGGAACTGTGTGAGGAGGTGGGACGTGGCCGACTGGGTGATACCCATGATGTCCCCTGTTGGCTTTTGAAAGGTGCCCGTGACTAGCAAGCACATCACAACAGTCACCTTAGTCTCCACAAACATGGTATGAATATGTCTGGTGGGCGCCTGCATTTCATCATGGCACAGCTCACAGAGCTGCCTCAGAATGGCCCTGTTCAGGCGGTACCGGCCCACTATCTTAGTATCACTGTAGTTCTCGAATGTGGAACGGGCATGGTACCACCTGTGTCAGGCATACCACCACTGGGCCCTTCGTCGGCTACGTTGGTGTTCCTCCTGCCTCCTCACACCCCTCATCACTGCCTCCATTACAAGTGGGGCACTCTCCATCCCTCCGTCACTGTGGGTGTCTCCTTGGGTGCCTGTATCACTCTGTCTGTCCATCAGTCCGTCCGTCTGTCTGTCTGTCTCTCTTCTCTCTGTCTCTGTCTCTCTCTCTCTCTCTCTCTCTCTCTCTCTCTCACTCACATTCTCTCCCTCCCTCTCTCTGGGCACAGTGTTGTGCATCTGCTGTCTGTGTGTTTGAGCCAGGTTTTTATAGGAACAAGTCCGGCCGGCGCATCTTGTGTTTGCTCCGGACTTGCGCCACGAGGTTCCCGGTTGAATATCCCATTGCACCGAATTTTCATGGGTACGTCCCCAGTACTTGTGCTGTATACATTATAGTTGTGCCATGGTGAAATGAGAGTTGCGCTGCGCAGCTGCGGTCTTTGAATATCACTTGGCAGTGCATCTCTGTAGTTGCCCTGGTGCAACTTAGTTGCACCATGCGCAACTGCTCTGAATATCTGGGCCATAGTATTTAACTTTTCTAATATCTACATATAACTCATTCCTTTACATTTGAGTTTTTTCTATTAAAAGACCATTATATATATGTGGAAAGTGGCCAAGGTTGTCCCTGTCTTCAAACAAGGTGACCCTGAAGAGATCAAGAATTACCGCCCCATTGCCATCCTGTCTGCAGCCTGCAAACTTCTCGAAAAGGTTGTTGCCACACAGCTCTCCCACTACATACACAGCTATGGACTTCTCTCCCCTGCTCAGCATGGGTTCAGAAAAGGGCATAGTACTTCCACTGCACTTGCCATGGTCACCTCTGAGATCAGGTCCGCTGCTGATCAAGGCCAGCTGACCGGAGCCATCTTTGTTGACCTCTCAAAGGCCTTCGACCGTGTCAACCACTCCCTCCTGTGCTCCACTCATCGCGCTCTCGGATTCTCTACCCCTGTCTACGCCTGGTTCTCCAACTACCTCGCAGGCAGGCAGCAACTCAGCACTTTCAACCATGCCCTCTCTGACCCCTCCTCTGTCACCTGTGGGTTCCCCCAGGGATCTGTCCTAGGACCCATTCTGTTTTCCCTATTCATTAATGAACTGCCCACCGTTGCTAACCAGGGGTGCACCACCCTCTACGCTGATGATCTCGTAGTCCTGGCCAGCTCCCAATACATCACTAGCATTAACTCCAGACTAAATTCTGACTTCAAACTTATCCAAGGCTGGCTAGTGGGCCATAAGCTGACCATCAACCTGGAAAAGACCCAGGCTATGCTCTTTGGCTCCCTGGTCAAGACAAAAACTTGCCCTGCTCCCTTAAAAATCTATGCATCTGATGGTACCCCCCTGCAGGTCATGGATTCAGTCAAGTATCTGGGAGTAACCCTTGACCCCCAACTGGATCTCAACCTGCACATTCGGAATGTATGCAAGTCAACCAATGGCAAGCTCGGACTTGCATACAGAGCAAAAAGTTGTCTCACTCCGGCCACACAGGTTGCCCTAGCTGGGGAGGGGGGGTCCTCCTGCTCACGCTCTGCTATGGGCTCGTATCCTTTGCCGCAGTCCCAAAATCGAGTCTTACAAAATGGGACACTGCATACAATAATATTTGCCACTTTGCACTCTCTGCACCTCGCCTCACGCATCACTGTGATCTATTCTCACAGCTGGAGTGGCTCCCCCCTGAAAAGTACCACGTTTTTGTACTCAGCAATTTCATCGACAGCATTGTTAGAACAGCTACCCCTTCTGCAATTGCCCTCTCCCCCAAACATGGAATCCCTGCCTACCACTTAAGATCCAGTGCAGCGCTGGATCACCAAGTTCCCAGGACCTGTACCCTTGCTGGAGACTGAGCTTTCTCTGTCCATGCACCTAGGGTGTGGAACTCCCTTCCTGCATCAACTCGCTCCTCCCTTTCCCATCCCTGCTTCAAAGCCTCGCTATGGAGCTTCCTAAAATCCACCTCCACCTGTCTCTGTGCCACATAAGACCCCAGATGTGGCAATCTCGTCCCAAACTGACTGAAAGGGGGGTCACACTTCTGTGCGCTTGGTCCCACAATATGCTGAAATTTGCCCTGGGGCCCTTTTTCCCCTGCTTACTTGTCCCTGAGTGGGGTCCTCTGTGGCTTAGCCCATATATTTAGCCTTGTGGACAGTGTCTATATATTGTTGTTGCTCTGCCTAGCTATATGTTATGTATTCTGTTGCTATCTTCCTATCAACCTGTTATGCCTGTGTAACCCCTAGATGGCGCTATCCCAGGGGCTACTACCCCTGCCTGATTTGCCACTAACAGGTTGAGGGGCCTGGATCCAATGGCGGGTGCCTCCACCCAGAGGTCAGGGTTTGCAATAGTTAAACTTACTTGGTCACAGCCCTCTGGGACACTGCAACCCCCCTTTCTTCCCACTAGTGGCCCACACAATATATCAGAATTACCTTCACAGTATACACTTACCCCAGGGCTGGTTCAGGCACTGGGACCTCCTGTAAAATAAGATACAGTGCAACAATCACAGTACAATACTTTAACATAGACAAATACCTCAGGCAGTATAACTTTGCTGAAACAAGCAGCTCTGATTTATTCAGGGGAATATAACAAGGACAGGGGAAATCAGGTTAATTAGCTTATCACTTTACTCATCTATCTATGGCTCTGTGCACAGGCCATCCCTACCAGTTACTGTCCCTGGGTACCCAAGCCCTAGTGGCTAGTCCAAACCGTGGCAGCTGGTAGGGCCCTTCTCACAGAGAAAAGAAAATTAGTTTAAACAGTCAGCAGTACAGTGATTCCATTTGGATTCAATGTGGCAATTCAACAGGGAGCGAATTGAATTAGTACTCACGACCTCCAAACAAGATAGGGTCCTTCAATGTCAGCAGGGCTACTCTTGAGCTCCACCTGAGACTCCTCACATTTATATGGCAAACTGCAACAGGCAAAAGTCCTTTAATGGCAGCAGGATTCACTTGAGCTAACCAAGCCTCCTCACACATTTATATGGTGAACAGTAACAGGCAAAAAGTCCTTTAATGGCAACAGGATTCACTTGAGGTTACACAAGCCTCTTTCACACATTTATATGGTAAAACAGAAAGTACTATACCAGGCAGGCTGCTTTCTATCCCGACGTAATTACTGCACAATACCCGGAAGAACACACAGCAGATTCAGTTCCCGACAGACCGAGTGCAATTCAGCAATTTCTCCAGTCTTCATGGGGTGAGCCTGGTTTCTACTCTTCAGATATCTTTGATTCTCTTCACAGGACGGATTCAGTCCTAACAAGCAGTTACACAAGCTGCAGACCGGAACTCTGGGCCTTACACGCTTCCCGACTAAAACTGCACACTGAAAAGCACAGGGCTCCTTCCTTCTTCACTGCCAGAGCTCAACTGAAACTCCAACAGACAAAACAGGCACTTCTTTGGAGTTCCTCCCAGTTCTTGACTGGATTGGCTGTCACTCAATAGACTGCCCTGTTGGTCCAAAAAGGCGGCGTAAGTTCAAACTACATCTCCCAGAGTCACTGCCCATACAATCCTCTTGTGGCTGGCCCAGATTACGAGTCCAAGTTCTGATTCGTCCAAGGCACCATTTTAGAGCTAGCTTACCCCACACTGATTGGTCCAGTTCAGCAGTTCAAAACCAGAATGGGGAACTAGGCAGACACAGTACTGACTGCAACGAAAGCAGGTTAGACAAACTGTAATTTCATTATTACTCTAAATGGTTTCTGGCAAACAGTTACATCTTTCAGATAGGTTCCTTTGCACTCTTAGTGACTGCAAAATGGAGTGAATTGGCAGCAGCTCGAGTGGTACTCAATCAAAGAAACACACAGTCCCCCATACAACTAATTATGTCTGCAAGCAGACAGCTCTTAAAGAGACAGTACCAGAGGTTCTAAAAACACTCACTGATAAATGGCTTAAACGCCAAACACCATTCAGGCTTGGAGCATTCAAGCAAGCTCCTGAAGTCTTTTGGGAACCCCATTTGCAGGGGGTTACACCCTTCCTGGTTTGGGAAAGCTTGACGTCCGGCCAAGAGTACCCATAAGTTTTAACTGCAACCATATACATTTGCATTAGGCTCACACATGTAATCATCAGTCAATATATCATTTTACCAAGAACACATTTCTGAAACATTGCAGACGTCACTCTTACACAGTATTACACACACATTGTACCATAACTCAAGTATTACCTCTTGTGCATGAAACCTGAAGAGAGGGGCCTTCCTATCAGTTACCTTTGGGGCTGGACGTAAGCAAGGCACCATACTTAGAGGGAAACACAAGTAATTTTTTTTTGAGTTAGCACTGCTGACGCCTCAGTTTGGGCAATGAGCCTGGGACACATACACTCCTTTATGGACAACATTGAGAGGCAAATCCACAGGCCTCCCAAGGGAATCATAACTGAGGTGCACCACAGGTTTTACAGCTCGACCAGTCTTTCTAGGGGAACTGTTACAGTATCTGAACTCTGAGCCTCATTTTCAGCATTGTCCTCACTTGTCAGGGAGTCTCCATGGGGTAGAGAGGCTAGAACTTGGGGCACTTTCAGCTCCAGGAGTCACAGTTTCTGAGTCCACAACATTTGGTCTGCATGTAGAGCTTTTGGACACTGGCAGTGGACTGTCAGGGCACTCAAAATACTTTCTTGTTCTGGTGTATCACCAGTCTGCCCTAATCCATCATTTTCCTCCCTGAAAACTCAAACAGTTCAACCATGCACAATGATTCCATTTCATCTGATCTGATGCTTTGCACTTCACTTTCTGGGAGCATTGGCTCCAGGGACGAAGCTGGGGCTTAGACAGTCCAGAAGGCCCAGCTTCACCTCAGTATTGACTAGGGATTGCCCAAACAATTGACTCAGTTCGTAAGAAGGATAGTATTCAAAGTCACTCTACTTTCTTCTGATATGGACTGACAGTCATGCTCAACTGGGACTTGTGGACGGAACACTTTAACTCTGCTTCTGTAGGTGCAGACTTCTTGATCATTTCTAGCAGCAGCTCTAGTCACTGGTCTAGAGGGGCATTCTAGGGCTCAGACTCAATTAAGATTTGTCCAATGGGCAGTAAATGATTTCTATGCATTGTTTTACATCTTTGAATTATTCTCAGGCCTTACTTTGTACACTGGCAGATCATCTAGTTTGCCCACTACAATGTGAGGGAGATGGTGCCATCTGTCAGCAATCTTGTGCTTGCCATGCAGTCCCAGATTTCTTAGCAACACCCGATCTCCTCCTGGAGTTCCTGTGCTTTCACCTTTATCATACCTTCTTTTGTTGGCTAGATTTCTTTTGGCAGCCATGGTTTGAGCTAGTTGGATGCATGAGTTAGCTGGGCCTTTAACTTTGCACATACTGTAAATAGTTGTCAGCTTGAACCCCATCAGGAGAGACCCCAAAACACACATCTACCGTAGTCGAGCTTTCTTCCAAACATCAGGCGGTAGGGGAGAACCCAGTGGCATCACTTTTGGTGCAGTTATAAGCATGTACCAGGGTGCTAATTTGTTGGCTCCATCTAGGCTTGTCCTTTGGGTGCAGGGTGCTCCAGTATATCTAGCAAAGCGGTTGAAACGTTCAGGCTGAGGGTCCCCTGGGGTGGTAAGGAGTGGTTCTGACCTCGCACTCCACAGAGAAAGCATCTCTTTGATCAGACGACTCAAAGTCTCCCTTGATCAGAATGGATTCTTTGTGAGCCCCATAGTGAACAAAAGTTTTCTACAAGTACTTTGGCCACAGTGGATGCTTTCTGGTCTTTGGGAAAAGCTTGGGCATATCTCGTGAAATGGTCAGTGACCACCAGCACATTACTGATATTTCTTTGATCTGACTCCAAACTCAGAAAATCAATACAGACCAGCTCCATGGGTGCACTGGTGGTGATGTTAACAAGGGGGGCAGCCCTCTGGGGCAAAGCTTTCCTCTGTAAGCAGCGACTACAAGTTCGAATGTGTTGCTCCACATCAGCCCCCATCCTAGGCCAAAAGAATCTGGATCTCACCAAGTCAAGTGTTCTGTCTATACCAAGGTGCCCCATGTGGTTGTGCAAGGACATCAGTACTGAGTCTCAAAAGGCAATGGGCAGCACTAGTTGTTGTTTGTCTACTTGTCCCCCTCTGTCTACTGTTTCTCTGTATAACAGTTTATTGATCAGTTTCAACTTAGGACCTTCTTTGTATAATAGTGCAGTTCTCAAATCCGTGGAGCATAATTTGGACACATCTTTTCCTGCATAGAGGGCTTCTAAAGCTGCTTTGATCATGAGATCGCAGGATTGAGCCCATGATACTGTCATTGTCCAGCTGAGGCAGTGCACCAATGTCTATTGCAGAAAAGTGGCAATAAGCAGCAGGTATGCAATTCTCAGAGGGTCCCAAGCAATCCACCATGCAGTCCATCATGTCCGTGACATTTGTTCCTCCCTGTCAAACTTCCGCAGAGTGCCCGAATGTCAGGTTCTGCCAGTCGGACCCAATCATTCTGGGAACAGGCTCGGAGAGAGCATCAGCATCTATGTGGTTCAGACCTGCTCGGTATTCGAGAGCATAGTCATATGTAGATAATGCAGAAAGCCACCTATGATCAGTGGCATCCAACTTAGCTGAGGTCTGCACATAGGTCAAAGGATTATTGTCAGTTTTACTAGTATTTTAGCCCCATACAAGTACTCATGGAATTGGTCAACAATAGCCCACTTCAAAGCTAGGACCTCTAACTTATGTACAGGATAGTTCTTTTCAGATGGGGTCAGGCTTCTACTGGCAAAGGCCACTGGTCTCAGGCCATTCTCGTGCTCTTGGTACAACACAGCTCCCAACCCTTGCAAGCTAGCATCAGTGTGCAGGACGAAGGTTTTCTTGGATCGGTATAGGCCAGCACTGGAGCATGGGTAAGTTGATATATGATCTCATGAAAAGCAGTCTCATTAATCAGGAGTCCAGCGGGCCCCAAATACTTCACTCGGATGAAAATACACTCTTTCAGTCTTGAGGGACGCTTGACTTTGGTATTTTTGTGGGTTGGGGATACCTGAGTAAGGTTAAGTAAAGGGCTTGATCACTCTTGAATAGTCCTTGATGAAACGCGATAATAACCACAGAATCCCAGGAATCTTTGCAGTTCTTTTAGATTTTGGGCTGTGGCTAGGTGGTCAAGGCCTCAACTTTACTTGGGTCGGTCTCTATTCTCTCGGTGGATACTATGTGTCCTACATACTTTACTGATGTTTGAAAGACTTGACACTTATCAATGGACAGTTTAAGGCCAAAGTCCTCAGTCGGTCCAATACCTTAAATAATCTGTTCTCATGTTCCTCCAGTGAGCTGCCAAACACAATAACATCATCTAGGTATACCAGGCACTCTAGTAAGTTCATGTCCCCACTGCACGCTCCATCAATCGCTGAAAAGTGGCTGGGCACCTGAAATCTCTTGAGGCATCCTCATGAATTCATAGAAACCAAGTGGACAGATAAAGGCTGTCTTCTCATGGTCCTCTCATCGGGATCTGGTAGTACCCACTGGAGATCCAGCACAGAGAACCACTTGCTCCTGTTTAGGCAGTCCAAAGCATCCTGAATGCGGGCATTGTGTACTGATCAGGATAGTCCACGGTTTAGGTGTGATAATCCACACATCCTTACTGTTCCATTCTTTTCCTCACTACCACAATGGGGGAAGCATAAGGGCTTCTAGTTCTTGTATTACACCAGCAGCTAACATCTCTTGCAGATGCCGTCTCACATCATCTATGTCAGCAGGTGCCAGGCGTCGAGACCTCTCACGAAATGGTCTTTCGTCATGCAGCCGGATATTGTGCTCAGCTCCTTGCACGCATCCTAAATCCCATTCCTTTAAAGAAAACACCTGGTCTCTCTGGGCAAGCTTCTCACTGATCCTCACTTTCCATTCAGCTGGCAGCGGAGTCGCCAAATCAAACAAGTAGGCATCTACTCTGTCATTCTTCCTTGAACTCTTGCTGCTGGGTAGCACTGCAGTGTCTGCACAATGCACATTAGCCAGGATGCAACCTCTATTTACCTCGAATGTCTCTTTCAGACACATTATGAACTTGACCATTACCCTTCTGGCATAAGCATGGGCTCTAGCGGGCAAAATACTAGGCTTGATCAGCAGTCCCTCTGGCAATTTTCCATCGCCTGGTGCATCCAACATTAATATTTTTTTCTTAACATCCTTTCTGATACGGACCTCTCTCTGTAAGGTACACTGGGCATTTGGAGCCAGGATCAGAGACTCAGGATCCTTCTTCCATACAATTGCGACCGGTTCCTCTGGTTCTATTTTTTCATCATCTCTCTGTGCCTCATAGGCCTTCTTAATTAAAGCCGGAACTCTTAAAGCTCTACTAGTCTTTGACCCCTGTTTTTCATAACACAACTGTGCCAGCCTTCCAACATATGAGCATTTGTTCCAATCAACAAAGGACACCATCATACAGTCCAGTGGGGGACACACTAAGGCTAGGGTCTCTACTTGTTCGGCCACTCCAGCCACGGAGGTGGGGAAAGACAGCCAAATTCGGATATACCCGGAATAGGGGTAGGCCTTCTCACTTAACCCCCATACATGCAGTCCTTCTAATGGTTGTAAGGGACGCCTGACAAATGCTTCTGATACCAATCCTGGAACATAATTGTCACTTGGGAGCCACTGTCTAATAGCTCTTGTAGACACTCCATTCACCTTTACAGTGGTCTCCATGGAGGGACCCACTATTCTGGACCAGTCTGGAGAGGCGGTAGTGGGGGCCTGGGCAACTGACCTTGCCACAAAAGGACGTGAGTTAGCATTTTTGGTGCCCTCACTGGGATCATTTTGTGCACCTCTTAACCACTGATTTGTTCTCCGAAGCTCTCCTTGTAGCCTATATGCAACTTTGTCAGTGTCTTTTGGGGACCGGCATTCCCTTTTCATGTGCCCATCTTTCCCACAATTATAGCAAAACATACTTTCTGGAGTTTGAGCTGGCCGAGGCACCACACTGGGAGCCAGGGCGGGGGTATTACTAACTGGAAACCTTGGTGCCATCTCTGTCTGTGTGTGATAAGCATTTGGAGACATCTCGTCAGTTTCTCCACTTCCATGGTCAAGGAATCGAGTTCGGAGCTGTTATCAGCAGGAGATACATGGGTGGGTACCCCCACCCCCATAGCAGATGCAGTCGGATATAGGTCAGGGCCCGTACTTGCAGGCGTGGCCTTCATAAAGGGACTGTTTTGAATTCCGGATCTCTCTCAACAGTTAGCCCCATTGTGGCATATCTTTCCTTGTCAGAGCACTCATTTACTGCCAACCTCTGCCCCTGAACTTCACTTGATGGGTCACCCTCAGTCACTGGTCGGAGCGCAGCTGTTGGTGCAGGTCCCTCCCGAGGTCGCCTTTTCTCAACTCCTCGAATTTCTCATTAACTCATCATAGGAGGGTGGGGATCCAGCCGATTTGCCAGGCGTGAACTGAAGCAACAGCAGTTCTGAGAAGGGGGCAGACTTAAGGATCCTGTCCAGCCTGGTTCGGTCCAGTTCAATCGCTGGCAAACTACCCTTTCTGAGGCATTCTTGCAACAATTTTCCAGCCGAGATACATACACAGACAACAACTCCCTTGGTACTGTTGTGCATCTCTTACTCTCCACCATAGGTCTTCATCAGAATCTGGGCTCCCATACACATTCTCCAGGGCCTCAAGATAGGCCTGTGCAGTCACTTCAGGGTTACTGGCCCATTTAGCACGGATGGTAGCCAGGGCAGGACCTCGGAGGCTCTCACTAACCTTCTTTCACTTTTCAGCTTCCGAGCATTGCCATTCTAGCACTTGGGGGGCAACATAGTCTCTCCAGGTCTCCCAGTCATCCTCCCCTTGGGGGGTGGGAAGGGTGCCAGAGAAGATCCTCAACCTTCGGTAAGAGTCGTGACTAATGGCAGGTGCAGAAATAGGAGTCTGCATTGGTTCAGCCACCATTACGGGTACTGGAGCGGGAGAGGGTGTTGGGGGAGGAACACCCCCAGGTGGCAAGAATAGTTTCTTCAAGTCCTCCACAGTTTTCCTTCCCCAGCAACCATTTAGCAAATTTCTCCTCAAAAGTTTCAGATAGTGGTGGGGGCTCATTCCTCCGGTCTTTACTGTCCTTAGTTATCACTCTCAAGCAGTGAGGCTCCCTCTGGGGTATGGTCTGTGGCACTTTGGAGCTATCTATGGGATCCTTAAACTCTACTAGGCCAAGAAAGTGTGGGTGAGCAGATTAGCATGCCGACCCACCACCACAGGGTTTTGTAAACCTTCCACCTTGGAAAGTACTCCCTGCACAGTGTCCGTATTGATACCCAGAGGGATATCCAGGATAAGCATAGCATTTTGGGGGTCAATCTCCTCCCCAGTACACCACTCCACCAGCCGGTGCACAGCCACTTCTGTCGGAGTACCCATTTATTTTATTTTTTTTTCCAACAGTGGTTTGTAAATATGGCCACTAGAGGACACACAATCCCAGCGGTGAGCCTCCAAGATGTAACCCCTAGATGGCGCTATCCCAGGGGCTACTACCCTGCCTGATTTGCTACCAACAGGTTGAGGGCCTGGATCCAATGGCTGGTGCCTCCACCCAGAGGTCAGGGTTTGCAATAGTTAAACTTACTTGGTCACAGCCCTCTGGGACACTGCAATCCCACTTTCTTCCCACTAGTGGCCCACACAATATATCAGAATTACCTTCACAGTATACACTTACCCCCAGGGCTGGTTCAGGCACTGGGACCTCCTGTAAAATAAGATACAGTGCAACAATCACAGTACAATACTTTAACATAGACAAATACCTCAGGCAGTATAACTTTGCTGAAACAAGCAGCTCTGATTTATTTAGGGGGAATATAACAAGGACAGGGGGAAATCAGGTTAATTAGCTTATCACTTTACTCATCTACCTATGGCTCTGTGCACAGGCCTATCCCTACCAGTTACTGTCCCTGGGTACCCAAGCCCTAGTGGCTAGTCCAAACCGTGGCAGCTGGTAGGGGCCCTTTCCCACAGAGAAAAGAAAAATTAGTTTAAACAGTCAGCAGTACAGTGATTCCATTTGGATTCAATGTGGCAATTCAACAGGGAGCGACCCTGAATTAGTACTCACGACCTCCAAACAAGATAGGGTCCTTCAATGTCAGCAGGGCTACTCTTGAGCTCCACGAGACTCCTCACACGTTTATATGGCAAACTGCAACAGGCAAAAGTCCTTTAATGGCAGCAGGATTCACTTGAGCTAATCAAGCCTCCTCACACATTTATATGGTGAACAGTAACAGGCAAAAGTCCTTTAATGGCAACAGGATTCACTTGAGGTACACAAGCCTCTTCACACATTTATATGGTAAAACAGAAAGTACTACACCAGGCAGGCTGCTTCTCTATCCCGATCGCAATTACTGCACAATACCCGGAGAACACACAGCAGATTCAGTTCTGACAGACCGAGTAATTCAGCAATTTCTCCAGTCTTACAGGGTGAGCCTGGTTTCTACTCTTCAGATATCCTTTGATTCTCTTCACAGGATGGATTCAGTCCTAACAAGCAGTTACACAAGCTGCAGACCGGAACTCTGGGCCTTACACATGTTTCCCGACTAAAACTGCACACTGAAAAAGCACAGGGCTCCTTCCTTCTTCACTGCCAGAGCTCAACTGAAACTCCAACAGACAAAACCGGGCACTTCCTTTGAGTTCCTCCCAGTTCTTGACTGGATTGGCTGTCACTCACAATAGACTGCTCCTGTTGGTCCAAAAAGGCGTCGAAGTCTAAACTACATCTCCCAGAGTCACTGCCCATACAATCCTCTTGTGGCTGGCTCCAGATTACGAGTCCAAGTTCTGATTCGTCCAAGGCACCATTTTAGAGCTAGCTTACCCCACACTGATTGGTCCAGTTCAGCAGTTCAAAACCAGAATGGGAACTAGGCAGACACAGTTCTGACTGCAAAGAAAGCAGGTTAGACAAACTGTAATTTCATTATTACTCTAAATGGTTTCTGGCAAACAGTTACATCTTTCAGATAGGTTCCCTTTGCACTCCTAGTGACTGCAAAATGGGTGAATTGGCAGCAGTTCGAGTGGTACTCAATCAAAAGTAAACACACAGTCCTCCATACAAATCCAATTATGCCTGCAAGCAGACAAAGTTTTAAAGAGACAGTACCAGAGGTTCTAAAAACACTCACTGATAAATGGCTTAAACGCCAAACACCATTCAGGCTTGGAGCATTCAAGCAAGCTCCTGGAAGTCTTTTGGGAACCCCCATTTGCAGGGGGGTTACACCTGTAATCCCACATGATGTTATCTACCTATCTACTCATTGTGCTGGATGTTCTTGTATGTTACTGTGTCTCGACTTGATGATTTCTATGTACCTTGTATCCTCCTCGGTCGCACCTGAAAATAGGCACTTGGCTGTCTGGTGTGCTTACCTGGTTAACAAAAGCAAATAAATAAATAAATATCTTACTTTTCCCCTTGAGTCTTTATCAGTGCTTCACAAAGAGAAGAAGAAGAAAAGAGAAGATACAGCAAGAAAAGAAGAAAGGACCAGAAAAAAGAAGCTACCAGAAATATATACGAAGTGCAATCTCAACCACTGAGCAAGCCAGAGTTCTTCCAAACCTTCCACCGAGGCTTCACTAACAGTTTTAGGTGGAGATGTTATTTATATATTATCCTGAATAACTTCATACCCCTTTATTAATTGTTCCACCGTAGCATATCTACTTATGAACTTGTGACCTAAACCATTCATCTACAAGGCCAATTTCTCTGTTCTGAGATTTTCTATGAACTGTGCCAGACATTCTCTCTCTTCGATGGAGTGTTCTCTTCTATTCAGTATTTTAAAATGGTACTTCTAATCGAACCCTGTAGTAAAAGAAGAGAGTGTTTTTATTCCTGTGTCCAATCTTTTTCTTTATTAAAATGCACTATAATGCAAGTTTCAAGTGTCATTTAATCTTTCAAAATCATAGTTTCATTAAAATATTCTATAATCTCTTTCCACAGGTCTTGTACACAGGGGCAGTCCCAAAACATGTGAATCAGAGAGCCTCTCTCATTCCCACATTTGTTACAGTTTGAATTTTGTCTGAATCCTATTCTCTGTATATGCACAAGTGTAAAATATAGGTTGTAAAGGGTCTTAAAATGCATTAGTCTTAGATTGGAAGTTTAAAAGCTTTACCTGCAAATGACTATATCTTGGTCCAGTCCCACTCTTCTGTACTCACCTCTAGTTCTTGCTGGGAGAACATATAAAACACTGCATGTACAACAGCAAAACACAGCATGTACAACTGCAGTACCAACCACAAACTTTTGGCATTGACAAATGCTTGTTTGCTGTAGGTTTGTGATACAGTTTGGGTGTATATATTTTTAGCATTTTCACGATCATGTTATTTACAAGCACTGAGCACTTTCATATTATAACACTGATGAGTTACTGTCACTTTAAATTTTGTACTACATATGCCTGCTGCTTGTACTTGGGAACCAGACCCCTGATGATGTACTGATGTATGAAACCAGTTGGGGTTCCCTCAGCAACGACCTGCATGTTGTGTTATATGGCAGTTTGTTTTAATTTTCTTTGAATAATGCCTTAAACTGTATCCAGCTGAGGAGTGCCATTTTTTGCTGCTGAATACTTCCCCTTTACATATCTCTGATGAGGCCTCACCTGGAGTACTGCGTCCAGTTCTGGAGCCCTCACCTCAGAAAGGACAGGGATAAGCTGAAAATGGTGCAGTGCAGAGTAACAAAAATGATTCAGAGCCAGCAGGGCAGATCCTATGAGGAGTGCATCAAGGCACTTAATATGTATTTACTGGAAACCAGAAGGGAGAGGGGAGATATGATAGAGACCTTCATATTCCTTAAAAGAATTAAAAAGGTATACTGTGTGAAATTAGTTACCCTGAATACCATCTCAGGTCATATGGTCACGAGTGGAAATTAACGGGGGAGGTTCAGGAAGAACATAATGAAGTACTTCTTTATGGAAAGGGTGGTGGAACCTTGAAACAGTCTGCTGGCCGAGGTGATGGGTGTCAGTACAGACAGGGGATTCAAGCAGGCATGGGATTGAGTGAAGGGAATAGTGGTCACTTGAAGAGACAAGACCAGGAAGGAGAATGGAGATAGGATGGGGAGGGTTAGTACCCTGGAGGAACAATAGGTTCCATGGAAGGTTCCAGGGATTCTCGGGAATATCGGCAGACTGGATGGACCTCTGGTCTTTTTCTGCCATCGCTGTCTATGTTTCAATGTTTCAAATGGTGCTGCTTGTTGTTCAATGCTGTTGGGATTGTATATGTTTTATTGTCCACTGTAAGTGTTCCCAAAACATTGTGGCTCTCACTGGTGCTCTTGCATTACTGACAAAAGAGGAAACTGCAAACTTTCATCTATGCAGAGATAGGTCACATAATCACCCTTGTCAGAATAGCCCACAGTGGGTGGATTTACTTCTGTGGTAGCAGGTATGGGTACATCTGAATGCTGTCTGTCGCTCCTTGTAGTGTAGTGTGGCTCTGAAGTTTTGCATCTGAGGAATGTGGCATCTCCATTTTCCTCTCTGCAAGCAATTGTCCAATGGGTAGCAGGTGAGTACAGTGTTTTCACAATTCCCTATCCCTGCTCCTGCTTAATATTATAAACTGGCAGATCGGGTAGCTACTCCAGTATAAAATATGGCTGAGCAGGCCAACAATCCACAATTTTGAGTTTACCTTTCTGTCCTACATTTCTGAGCAGTACCCAGTCTCCTACTCTCAAACGTTGGTGCAGCACATACTAATTGTATTATTTTTTTGTTTGCCAGGTTGCTTTTCCTGCCACTTCTGAGGACAGGTGATAAGCTTCCTGCAGCTGTTATCTCAGTCTTTGCATGTATTGCAAGTAAGTTTCAGGCAGAGCACCAGTGGCCAAAACACTGAAATTCTTGGTTCACAGGTAGTCAAGCCTCCTTTCTGTACATGAGATAAAAGGATGAAAATCCTCTTGTTGAGGAATGGAACTTATATTTTGTCTCCATTTAGAGTTTTGTGTGGGGTTAAGGTACCCAACATTTCCGACAGGCTTTTGTTAAACCATTCTGGCTGAAGATCCCCTTGCAGAAGTTATAGAGCGGTTCTTGACTTCTTTATTCCATAGGACACCAAAAATGTTCTCACTATTTGACTTTTGAAGTCCCTGCCTTGGTCAGAGTGTATGTATTGGGGCATGCCATAGTGGTCAATAGAGGGCTGAAACACTTACACCATTTTGGTAACTTTCTAATTTTTCATCAGGTATGCCTGGGTGTATAGGGCGTGAGGGTCAGTTATCACCAGGATGTTTGCTACATTTTTGTTGTCAAACTTTAAAGAGAAGGTCCATACGTATCACTTAAGGTATCTACTGGTGGTGATGTTTGGTAGAGTGGCAGCTGTCTTGGGCAGAGTCTTTCTTTGTATACAGTGCACACACTTCTTCCCATGTCTTTCCACTTTGACCACTATCCTGGGTCACTAAAAATAAGCATGCATCAAGTCCAAGGTTGGGTCATATGCCACGTGATCCAGGTCCTCCTGAAGAAACCCTGTGGCAGTGTTTCTGCACATCCAAGGGAGCACCAGCTTTCTCCCGGGAAAAGGAGTTGAATTCTGATTGACTGTATAGGAGTCCATCCTTTAATGTCAACTTGCCCCATTTGCTGAGCAGAAGTGGGACATCAGGGTGAGAATATTGCACTCAGTCAGTTGTAATCCCCTGCTTGCAATAATCGTGAGAGCCAGTTATCAGTTTTTTTTTTTGAAAATCAGCTTTATTAAAGCATTCAGACAATATTATACAGAACAATGAGCACCTCATCTAGTGTTATACCTGCAAAGTACAAGGCCAAGAAATAATCAGTATGACCAAAAGATCAAAGAGCATTCAAAGTCTGTTTAGGGGGGTACTTCCCACCCCTATTGTTCTTCTTCATGTAACAGCCCATCTGGTCTTGCTTTGCAAGCTATCACTGATTGCATAGACTGTAACTAAAGAACCTGTGAAGGAATAATCAAGCCCATTTGCTCTTAAATAGTTTATAATTCTCTACAGTTAAACCGAACAGTCACAGGTTAAAAGTTAAACAAATGATAACAACATAAGGGACTAACAACAAGTCCTGTCCCTTATATAAAGGGCCTTACCAACTCGGCCCCCGGTTGAACTGCAGCCAACATTCCTCCTGGCACCTGCACCCCACCCCACCCTTTTTTTTCCCTTTCCTTTTTTTTTAAAAAAAAAGAAAAGTTACCTGACTGAGGAAGCTTGAACCCAGATCTGGTCTTCCAACCCTTATTATTGGCCATCCCTTCTGGCAAAAACAGCAATAAATGGGACCTCACTCCATAGTTCAATGTACACCCTCCCCCCTCTTCTTGTCATGCCACAGAGGCTATCCAAAATGTTGTGACCATAGTTCCCATGCTTGCCATCTCTCAATGTGTTTTTCCAAGCTAATAGTAGCTTGGCTGCGATAGATTCCATCAGAACCACCTCTCTCATTCTCCTAACCCACTCTGCAATGGTTGGGGATTTCTCTGAAAGCCAGTTACTTGTAATGCACTTCAGAACAACCGACACCAGAATCAGGGCCACTCTCCTTGTGTCTCCCCTAAGGTGCGTTATTGTGGGAATGCCCAAAATCCATTCTTCCCCCTGCAGTGGAATGTCCACCTCTATAATGAATGTCACTGCACAGTGGATCTCCCCCTAAAACCAGCACAAATTTGGACATTCCCAAAGGATGTGCCAATGGCTTCCCTGTTGTCCACACTTCATCCAGCATAAGTCACTAGCACCAGCCAAGAAATGCTTTGTAACCACAGGGACCCGGAAAAAATGGACCATAATTTTCTAATAAAATTCACGCCAGTCCGGGGATGAGTACACCTTCCAGACCCACTTTAGCCTGTGGTGCCAATTCAATTCTGTGATCTGAATGTTGGCCTCTTTTTCCCATGCTTTTGGCATGTCTCAAGAGGGTCTAGGGTATGTTGGGATAGGAGTTTGTAGAGGGAGGACATGCATCTATCTAATCCTGCAATGGTTACAATCACATATAAAAGGTCGGTTTGTTTGGGGTTGTTTTGTGTATTTTTGTTAACCAGGTAGGTCCACTGAGAGCAAGTGCCCATTTTCAGGACCAACCCAGCTCAACACACAAACAAAATACAATCCATACAACACACAATGCCATAAAATGCAGTACATTAAAGCACATTCTCAATGTAAAAGATTAAGAAGATCACAATAAAGTTAGTCATAGCATGAGCATTTACAAACATTCAACAGATACAGTATATCATTAATGCTTTTTTGAAGCATGCCAAAGTCTGAGCAGTTCCTATTGTTAGCGGTAGAAGGTTCCATCTCTCGGGGCAATAGCTGAGCATGAATTTTGGCCCATTTCATTTTAGATCTTGGCACAGCAAGATCATTCTTTAAATTTGCTCTGGTAATTCTGAGGCCACATTGAATGTTAATCATGGATTTTAAGGGCTGGCCCAGCGGGGCTGAGGGCTGAGATGCTGGACGCCACTTCTCATGCTACGCTGGTGACCCAAGTTCGGGAGCGAGCTCGGGAGCCGGGGATCGGCAGGGGACAGCAAAGGATTGAGCGCCTCGTGGGCTGTTCTCCTCTCCAGGCGGGTGGGTGAGGGATAGCCCGGCACACAAGCGGCTCCCGGTGGAGATCGGGAGTGTTGCAGTGCACAGGCTGCACACTACATAACGTGGCTGACGCTGGCATGGTTGCCATGCGCCATTGCATCAGGTGTGCCCATGTGGGGGTGGGGGACCGAACAAGGAAAAATATGGCTCCGAGGACTAGGCGACGGTACCTGTCCCATATGCCCTCAGCCGGTCATACCCATACTGGCCTTCTAGTTCCTCCTGCCAAGCCCTCACCTGCAGCCAGAGACTGCCTTAGAAGAGTGCCCATACAGGAGAAGGATGACCCACCCCTGATGGGTTAAACTGAGGGTGCTGGCTGTGGGGGAGTGGAGGAGAGAGGAGGTGCAGTTCTGGGATCCTCAGGTGGGCAGGACACAGACAAGGATGCCTGAGAGAAGGGTCCTTGGGCTGCTACTGGAGCAAAAGAAAGTCAGGAAAAAAAAATCATGGATTTTAAGTCTGTGGGGCACAAGAAATAAATATTTTTTGAGTTCATGCATGCACTGCAAACTCTTTGGGATAATCACTTTTGAGGGGTGTGACACTGTCTGTCTAATGTGGAGTGCTCTGCAAGGGGCTCGCCAGTATCACACCAATCATCAGCCAGGCTAGTCCTGACACTGTTTTGCCTGAAGTGGACTGCACTTGAAAAGAAAAAGCTGCACCAATCATGTGGCGGCTTTTTCCTTTCATCTGCAGGTCACCACAGAGCAAACAGCTGTTTGCGTCGTGATCAGTCTGGCTGACATATCTGCCCCCCTCCAACACCACACCGGTCCCTTCCTGGAAGGTGGGAGGAAGTGCTTTTCTAGCCTGCCTCCTCCACGTCCCACTGTCTCCATTTGCTTATTTTCTCCCACCTATGCAGAGTAGGCCACAGCCTAAGCTCTGTACGGTCTGGGAGTATTCAGTGCCTGAAGGCACTTTTACTGTAAGTGTGAACATGCTAGCAGATCCCCATCACCTGCCGACATCGGGGTGCTCAATCCCCACGTCAGCATGTATCCCACTCCCCCTTTAATGTGGCACACTGGGAGCCCACCCCAGTGTGCCAAAACTGCCTCTGGTGTTTCCGACACCAGAATGGCCACTACTGGTTTCGGGTGCACCCCCCCATGCCCCTATATTCTCAGCTGACCTCGGGAGGACCCAATCCCTGGGTCAGCATTGATCCCCTCCAAGTCCTCTGGCACACTGGGAGCCCACCCCAGTGTGCCAAAATCCATGAATAGTTTACCTGTAAAAAAGAAAACAGACCCACAATGTCTTTTTTTTTAAACCTGAAAAAAGGCCGGTCTGGTGGCGCTGAGGGTTGAGGCGCTGGACGCCACACCTCACGCTGCCCTGGTGACCCGGGTTTGGGAGCGAGCTCGGGTGCTGGGTGTTGGCAGGAAGGGTTGAGGACTGAGTGCCCTAAGTGGTCTCTCCTCCCGGATAGGGAGATGGCCCAACATGCAGCGACCCAGTGGGGGCAGGGGGTGCTGCAGTGTGCCAGGGAGCACGTAGTTAGCGTGGCCGATGCAGGCAGTGTTGCCATGTGCCAGTGCATGGGGGCATGGGCCACGCATAGGGAGGGGGGAGAGAACACAGAACACATGAAAAACCCAGTCCTTCGGGTAGGTGATGGCATCAGCCCCCATGACGTCCTGTCGGGTCTCTCATGTTCCTCTACCCGGGACCCTCGTCCATAGCTGGAGTCTGTGTGTTAGTGCGCCCAGAGAGGAGGGGTGGCCCCACCCCGGAGGGGTCAAGCTGGGGTTGCCAGCTGTGGGATGGGGGGAAGGAGAGAGGAGGTACTGACAGACGGACTTCGGGCTGGGCAGGATCTGGCTGGATGCCTGAGAGAGGCTCCTCGGACCGTGAACAGGAGTGAAAAAGAACTGTTAAAAAAAACAGAAAAAAAGAAAATGGTCTCTTGTTGTTCCTTGGCCCCCTCCCCAACCGCACTCTCCCGCTGTGCACCCTACCTCCCCGCACCTCCCCCTCACCCACACTTACCTCCGGAGGTCAGAAGCAGCGATCTTCTGTGGACCAGGAACACGTCTGCACTCTTCAAAAGCCGACTGCAAACTGAAGAAAATCACGGTAAACCCTATAATGGCGATCAATTGGGGGTTTCAACTTAGGTTGATATCTCAGCCACTTTTTTGGAGTTTTGGTTCCAAATTTTCAACATGGGGTTCTTGGGACCCCACCTGGTGATCACAGTCATTGTCATTTTGTTTCTTGGTCCCGAAAGGTGATTTTGCGGTCACTGCATGGAATCATCTTTTGGGACCAAGTAACAAAATGACAGTGCCACTGTTGATGAGGTGGGGTCCCAAAAAGCCATTGTTGCAAATTTGGTTAAAAAACTTCCACAAATGACTGCGTTACGAGCATCCGTTGCACAATTTCTATGGATGCTTGTAACGTCATCAATTTTTAAGATTCTCACTCCAAATTTCCAACATTGCCATTTTTTCACACTCCCTTATGAACAGTATAGCTGTAATTTTTTGTATCCTTCCCGAAATGTGTTTTTGCACCTGTGGCACAGAATGGCGCAGTTGCTGTGCAAAATCAATGTTTGGGACAGATTAATGAAATTCAAGCGCCACTGTTCATGAGGAGAGGTTCCAAAAAGGCCATGTTGAAATTTGGTGAAACATTCCAAAAGTCGATTGCGTTATTTAGTGTGCTGCGCGTTTCTACGCACACTGTAACTTCACCACTTTTCATTTTTTCACTTCCAGACTTTCAACATTGCCATTCTTCACTTCTCACGAACAGTACAGCTGTCATTTTCATATCCTGCTCAAATGTGTTTTTGCACCAGTGGCGCCAAATAGCACACTTGTTGTGCGAAATCATCTTTTGGGATTGAGTAATGAAATGATACTGCCACTGTTCATGAGGTGGGGTCCCAAAAAGTCCATGTTGAAAATCTGGAGCAAAAATACAAACAAACACCCGAGGCGTTAGGGTTTCTAACTGTAATGCCCACCCTGTACAGACTGACAGGCGTCGGGGGGTGACCTCGGGTCATCAGCTGTAATGCTCACCCCATTCCACCCTCACCCCCACCCTGTAGCCACTGACAGGCATGCCATGGGGTCTTCAACCCTAACATTCACCCCATTCTCCTATACTGCTCCCATTTCAGCTTATTTCTTTATGGAATGGGGTGAGCGAAGGGCCAAAGACCTCAAGGCACACTGCAACACCGGTCGGTGTCTGCAGGGTGGGGTGAGGTGGAATGGTGTGAGTGTTATGGCCGACGACCCAAAGGCACACCCTCAATGCCTGTCAGTCTCTGCAGGGTAGGGGTGGGGGTTGGGGTTACTTCAGTACTTCACTGCCTTTCCTATTATGCATCTCTCTAACTCCTGCACTACCAAAGCCAATACACTACCAGCAAGCAAACATTCAGCATTGACAAATGCTTGTTTTTCTATTGAAGGAAACCAGTGCCGGAAGAACATGAGAAATTTGTGTTGAGAGTGATGCCTTAAAATGCGAGGCAGAGGAATAAGCACAGAAAAATATGGGAGGCATGTCCAACAGCAAACTTTCAGCATTGACAAATGCTTGTTTTATATTAATATTACTTGATAATAATGTACCTGTTCTTGTAAAGGAAGTCAATTAAGTAAATTGAAGTTTGCAATGGTGGGCTCAACGGTGAGTGTATTTTCTAGACTTCAGACTATAGCAGCAAGTTTGGTTCAATAGTACCTGTACCCTAGACATAACAGTAGAGTTTGCTGAAGAGTAAATCAGTAGGCCATATTTGACTAGTGAAACTAGGCATGCCTGGGCTAGGGGTATTAAGGCTGAATCTAGAATACAGTCTCGACAGCAGCAAACATTCCCAGTCATTTGTTAAGTGTTTTAATCATTGTATCTGCACGTGAAAGATAAGTCAGAATTCCATCCAACGTCAGACCTAGCTATTTAAAAGATGTCACATCTTCAAGATTAGCATTATCCAAACTATGGATTAACAAATGAGAAATCTTCTGGCTGTAAGTACAAGCACTAATAAAAAGCATTGATTTAGTTTTTTTTTTAATTTAAAATAACATTTATCCATTTTTGAAAGACATGAAAGTCACTCTAAACTCTGTACTGCGTCTCCAATGTTCTTATCAGCTGTAAATATAACTGTATTGTCCACGTACAATAAAACAGACACATTTGAACAAACACTTCGTAAATCATTAATGAATGCACTTTTTCTTCAGTGAAGAGGAATACTGAGTGGAACATCATGCACTGAAGCACCAAAGTGCTGGGAGAGTCTTCTGTTTCGGCATGACTAGGATAGACCATAGTGGCTCAGGGTCATGTCATGTTGGGAGAAGGTCAGAGGATAGGATGTGGAGCTTAGCACTGACTTACTAGGTATTTGCACAACTTGTATTGGGAGCACAAGACAGCAATCCCTGCCTGACTGGGCTGTTGGCTTCATTGATCTGTTTTGTGGAGTAGAGCTGCCACCAGTAATTAGGTCAGCAGAGTGGTACTGGACCTGGCGTATGGCAGGATTACACAGCCCACTATATACCACTTTTCAGACTGGCTGATGGTATGAGCATTGAGGTCCAAGACTCCACTGAAGCAGTGCAATAAGACAGCATTGCTTGGCTGGTAAAAATGTTTTCTGGATTGTAACTGCCGGGATCATCTAGAATGACAGTGTGCAGTTTCCTGCTACCTAACATGGTGGTTTTTACTTTTCTAGCTCTGCTCTCACTAAACATCTCATAGACCAGTGAGGAATTGGGGTTTTAATATTTATATTTTGGGACAGCCTGACACCAAGGATCAGCTGCCTAGTGCAGGGTTTTTTCAACTCTGACTTTCTACAGAACTGACTGGGCCAGAAGGCCGGTTTTGCCAATTTCTAGATGGAGCCTTGAGTTCATTAGAAAGTGACTGTACTATCTGTGCAGGGAGCTACTGTATATTGAGTAAATTGTTCAAGCAGCTAATTTTGCTATCCATTTGTGTCGGTGTTGAACAGTGTGATTTTAAATTGATGGTGTGTTTGGTAGTGTGTAGATGGAAAGGGTGGGGGTGTTTTGGGCATTGTTGGGTATGTATTGTGGGAGGTGCGTATTGTTTTTTCAAGGGAGGTGGGTGGTTATTTGTGGGCTGGGTTGCAAGTTCCTGATTCCCTGATATTATGTGTCATGATGCTAGTTACTCTTGCAACTCCTATTCTCCTGACCAACTCCAACAGCTCTGCCTTTTTGTTGAACTCCCCATTCCAGCAGCCACAATCATGGATGTAGGCTCAGACAGGAGTTGGGAGATGGAAAGGATCAGTTCAGGAGTAGGAGAGAGAGAGAGAGAGAGAGAGAGATGGCCAGGAGAAAGTGAAAGTGAAACCAGGAAAGTAGTTTTCATGCCTTCTGCTGAAGTGGCAGCATACCATCAAGTGCCAGGGCATGACTTTTTTTAACTGTCAGCAATGCTTGAGTTCTCAAGTAAAACATATTAAATTGCAATATCTTTGCTGTTTATTTTAGTTTTGGGGTACTCCATGTTTTGTGATTTGAGAATTTTCCGCCTGCTTGGTTTCTATCCTGAGGTCCTTGGATATGTCAACAGATCATGTCAGGGATAAGTTAGCAGAGGTGGAGGACATAAGGGGGAGGAAGAAGAGAGATGGAGGTAATAAAGGGAGCCATCCTCGAGGCATCAAATGCAAGCATAAAAACAGTATCTAAAAAAAACAGGTCTAAGAGACCACTGTGGTTCTCAGCTAGGGTAAGGGAAGCGGTTAGGGCCAAAAAGAAGGCGTTCTATAAATACAAGGAAAAGCAGGGGGAGGCAGAAAGGGAGGATCATCTACAGAAAAATAGGGAGGAAAAGAGGGTCGTTAGGGAGGCGAAAGTGGACATGGAGCTGCATATCGCAGAGGAGTCAAGAATGGAGAAAAACATTTTTATATATCAGGAAAAGGGGGGGGGCATTGCACAATTCTTTTATCAAATTCATTTGAATGATTTCACATAGGCAACTGCCTCAGTGACTCACCAACAAAGGCACACCATGAAGTTAGTTTCCCACTGAGGCTTGATGTCTGTTGTCAAGGTTGAGCCAATCACTTGGCTGGATCATCATGCTGTTAGTTTTCTTATCAGTTTCCCCTTATTTAGCCTCCCCCCATGTAGAGTGGGTCCCATACTATTCCATTAGCATAGTAATTCTGAGCCTTCTAACTTCATGGAGGTATTAGACAGCTCAAGCATGTTACAGATTTGTGAATTATGGTAACCCTCGAGAGCTTTGCACCCTATCATGTATGTCCTAGAGTCTCCTGCTGAAGTTCACCGAGGTATAATGAGAGGTTGAGGAGGTAGAAGGCCAAAGGGCAGAAGTTGGAACATTCTTGGAGGCGATTCAGACTGATAGATATACCAACCTTGTGAATCCATTGTAAGGAGTATCAAGGAGCAATCACTTTGAGAAAGGCAGTGCCTGTCATGGGTGACTGCTGCAGGGAGAAACACACCAGCTCAGCTCTTCCACACTCATGTGGACAGATTGCCACATCCTATCTGTCTAGTTTGCCTTGATACAGCATCCTTGATTAGATCCAGAATCTCCCTAACTGGATGGCTGCAGCCCAGCATGATCTAGCCAAAGCTGACCGAGGGCACCCCAAATGTTTGGAGAGATTTTCAGCCTGTGCTGGATGGAGAGATGCTCCTATTGATCTTTAAGTTACATCCCACTTGCTGTATGCTGGACCTGGGTCCTTTCTGGTGTTGGTCAACTACTGGGAGTTCCTTGTGTAACCCCTCACCCCTGCCTTTTTGCCAAAACGACAGGTGGCATGCTGTTGAAGCTGACAGCAGTACCTGGTGGGGACCTGGGTTTGAGGAGGATGAGGTTACTCGGCACAGGGGGAACTAGGTTTGGCTACTCTGCACAGGGACACCCAAGTAAATCCGAACACAGGAAGCAATAACTGTAATGTCCAGAACCAGAAATGGGATTCTTCAGTGTGGCTTTTATTCACATACTAGCTGAACAAAACAAAGCATAGACGGACCCCCATGGGGCTACATTTCCTGGTAATGCAGATTAGAGACTACAGAACACTTTTTCACCGTTTTCAGCTTTCAGGCTCTGATCCACCAGGCACACAGCCCGGACTTGCACGCGCTTTGGGTACACAGCCCGACTTGTACACACTTGGGTTCTCCTCACGGTCCATTGGAAGAATGAACCAATTATCCTGTCGTGGCTCCCCAGACCACTTAGAGTCTGTGACTCCTAGAGAGAATTCTTCCTTACTTGTTGTGACTCCCCATCTCCTAAAGAGAATTTTTTCTACTTGTTGTGGCTCCCCACACCACTTAGAGTCTGTGACTCCTAGAGAGATTTTCCCTTTTGCAACCCCACGTCTGGGTACTTCCCCCACCACTGGCCAAGTGCATGAGGCAAAGTAGCAACCACAGCAGAAATCCATAGAGGTGGACCTGTTTACTAAAGATGGGGGGTTCGCCCACCTCCAGCTCCCACAGCCCATACCTGGCCATTTCCCTGGGAAAACTGAACCATTCCTTTTCCGAGCTTCTAAATGTAGATTAAAGGGTAGATGATCTGGGTGCATCTCCTCTACATATTACTTGAATCACACAGCACTCTAGCATTTGACACTACTTTACTTGTTTGGCCCAGTCCTATAGGCTTCCCAAAAAGTAGCTTAATCCCTAGATTTCCACACATGTCCCAGGGTGAAGAAAACATTTTGCCCTCTTAGTCAGAGCAGACACTCACCCTTTAGGTGCAGGTGCCCCACAGGCGCGTCACAAATCTTCCAACTTTCAAAATAAATGCTGAACTGAACTGGCAGCTTTTCTTCCTCTTGGCAGAATTAAGGGGATTGCCCCAGGAATCTGCATGGGGATCTTTACATCCTCCCCCCGAGGGAGGGGGCACTGAGACCCGAACAGCGGTCTCCACCACTTGAACACACCTTCACTTACTGAAGACAAACTGGACACTGAACACTAACCTTTGAAAACTCCCAACGTTCTATCTAACTCCCTCTGCTGCAGATTCTAATGTGGCATATGCAGCTGCGAAAGTTCTATTGGTGATGTCATCCCTCAGTCTCAGCTGAGACTGAGAACAGA
Source organism: Neoceratodus forsteri (assembly GCA_016271365.2). Taxonomy (NCBI): domain Eukaryota; kingdom Metazoa; phylum Chordata; order Ceratodontiformes; family Ceratodontidae; genus Neoceratodus; species Neoceratodus forsteri. The sequence goes on along the minus strand of CM057459.1, from coordinate 795,164,068 downwards.
GTGAGACAGTGTGAAACCCATTTAATTGGAGTTTCACAAGCTGCCTTCCCTGCCTACCACTAGGTCTTACTGGGATTCTAGTAACCCCGGGTAACAAGGGGGGTTACACTCACCCTTGACCAGGAAAATGACTGTCCGCAGTCATTATTTACCCGGCCTTAGGCCATCCCACCCTATGTGCTACCTGCGGAGGGGGGTGATCAGTCCCCCTCCCACCATGTGCATGCACAGGCAGACAACACTAAGGGCCTAGAGGCCTGAAGCTGACATATCAGCCTCTACACTATCCACTTACTATGGACACCTAGTGGCTCTGGTAGAACCATCCAGAGCATAGCCCTAATAGCTCAGCACTGCAGTCCCTATGGCCGTTCAGGACCACAGCCTGTCTATCACCCCTAACCCTCTAGGGAAAACCTATCTGCCTCTAACATAATATTCCAAAAACAAAAAACAACCCGGGGACCTCCCCCGACCTTGGGCAATCTGCAACCACACACCATTAAAATACCACATTACTGCCTCCTCCCTACCCCCACAACCACACCTGTGGAAGGAAAGGGTTAATACAGCAATAACCATAACAATAACAACACAGTACTTTAAATTTCTAAGCAATAAAGCACTGACGAGGAACTCCGATGAGCCCCTCCTCCTCTTCTTGTCTTCTCTTCTGTCTTCCCAGGAATACCTGTAAGAAAAAGAAAGACAAAACACACTCCTAATCTGCATACACAGTCTATCTAAAACCCCTACCATCAAAACACTGCAGAATCCCAAAAAGATTATTTTAGAAAAAAGATAGAAAAACAGTATTTACATTAGAAAACAATGACATTATTTACAATACACATTTGGGGGGATGGAGTGCCCTAAAAGTCCCAACTAATGACCACAAGGCCCGAAGGCTAGTCCAATAAAGAGTCTCTCCTGGGCCGGAGCCAGGTGAAGCACAGTTCTAACAGGCCAAAGTCCCGAAGGGGAGAATCTTTGCAGACAGTTCACACATTTTGAAGTCTGTTAGTGTAGGGTGTGTACTGCAATGTCATAAAGATAGAAAAGTTCGGACTTACCAGCCACTTGTAGTACGAGACTCGGCACCAACCTGCACCTCTGACGAAGACTCTCCCTGGCAGCATTTCTTCCGATACAGCTGGGCGGACATCTTCCGGGAACCACAGGAGGGCACATCTGGGAACAACTGGGGTGATGTCATCTCTGGAGATGGAACCTTAGAACAGGAACAAAAAGAAAACAGCTGGTCCGACGTCATCTGATTACCAGCCGATTAACAGGCTACAGCTGGGCTGGTGTCCTCTCTGGATCTGAAGTCATCTGGTGGGCCAGTCGATGGTTGCTGGACAGGACAGTACACTGCAGACTGATGAATGTGGGGCACCTGAGTCCTGGATATTCATATTGGCGGATCAATAAGGCACTTCGCAGTCTGGTGTGGCAGTATTGACTACCACTGCTCGGCTCTCCATTTTGTAGGCACGGGCACATTTGCTGAGAGGTCCTTGCACTGAGGCCAATAGTACCGGGGGTCAGGAGCTTGAATTATTACCCCATCTGGGTGCACATAATTCACACAGTGGGAGATTTCACATCCCTCTCCGTCCACTATTCTCACTCTGTCTATAAACAGTGTCCTGCCTCTCTTCCACTAGGTATACTTTTCGTGGAACAGTCTATTCTTTACATGCTTGTTGGCCCCAGGATGCACACTTTTCATTGCTTCATCCCAGATCCAGGATTTCCTGCAGTTCTCAATCTCCTCCCAGACTTTTCGAGGAAAGGTAGGAAAGGTCATACCATAGATCTCATTTGCCTTCCTACGAACCAGTCTCTCCTCTTTACTTGCTTTGGTCAATCTGAGACCGCTGGCCTGGCTTGGGGTGGCCAGTCCTGGTTCTGCCAGCTTCGCATCCTTAAGGAAATAAGAAACGGATCCCTGACTTCTTCCTCTTGTAAAGCCAGGGCAGTGGCATCATCACTTTCTTCCATACATTCCTCCGAGGCAAGATCTTGAGGCTGTGTACCCATTCCTTTTCACAAGGCCATATAGGTTCCCCTCATCTTCCTCTTCACTGAGGATCTGAGCCCAGGAGTGAGCAGTCATCCTCACTCCTGAGACTATCCACTCATCACTAGCGCGGAGTGCGACACCTCCCATTCAAAACCTCCAGATCTCATCTTCACCTAAGAGACTGGGGCTAGGCCCCCCTCAGGGGTCTATTGATGCTTTTATTGAACTTTCTTTTGTGATCCAGCATCCAAAACTTCAACTTCTGGTTCTGTCTCTAACTCTGCCCTCTAGCTTTGTGCCACACTCCCCAGGGGACCTTCCTCCACAGGCTCCGCCTGGTGCTGTGTGCTGCCAACTGCAGATTCCTGAATTTTTTGTCCATGTGGGAGCCAAACGATTTGGAGGCACTTTATACAAGCCATATTTTTCTAGGCATCCAGCACAGTGAGGAATCATGAAGACGTCCCTTCCAGCACCCAAGCATATTTGACATACGCGCACTGGATAATTAGGAATCGCCAGCTGAGGAGGCAGTTGCCCTCCATAGCACCACTTTTTAATATCTCTCAGTCTATTTACTGCTGCTATTACTGCAACCCGGGCATGATTTTCATTTCATTCTTTATTTTTAAAAGGCACTTTTCTCAAAACCAAAGCGCCTGTACAATGATCCGGGTAACAAGCTGGTCCTGAGGCCATAACTGCAGAAAAATAAACAAAAGTTCACTGTAACTGAAAGTCCCACTTATTGAACACACTCTTTAGCTGTAAAATGGCTCCTCTGCTGCTGTGTTTACTTTACTACCCCACCCTGTAATGGCAGCGGCAGCACTCCTGTGCATCAACATTTAGAATCTGGGTCAAGCCACTGTGCACCCGATTTACACACACTACTGATAACTTTTGCTCAAACTGCACAACTTGCTCTGTTCTTGCTTTAAACACATTTACAGGATTTTCCTTGGACTTTTCACATACTGGTAACATTTATTTTATTCAAAGTCCCTTAAAGCTTCAGGTTTTTAGCACAGGATTGCCTGTATTACTAGTGCTGCATTTTGCTACAACCCACAGTCTCTCTCTGGCTGCAAACTTTAAACTGAGGCTAATTTCATTTCTGTGCACACAGTCAATGGCTTAACAGACTTGCACTTGCTGGCAGGACATTACACAGTCGTTACTTGCAAAGCGACTACACTGCTGCACACACATTTTATATGGCATAGGCTGAAAATCACTGTTTGAGCAGTTTCTTGGTTGTTTACTTACTGTTATCAGTAGCAGCTTGCTGCGATGGAGAAAAACGGCCTGTAGCCAGTTCTTGAAGGCCTTGGTACACAAGCAGGCGGGCAGTCCTAGCGATGGAGTAGATTTTAAACGCAAACTTGCAATTCTGACGATCGATTAGCGGGTTGAGCCCGATTTTAAGAAAGAAAGTCAATTTTTAAACTGTTTACAATGCCTTGAACACTCCACGACGCTCCTCCACTGCCAGTACACGCACTCCACTCTCACTCCCTCTCGAATGCTGGGGCAGTCTCTGTAGAGCTGGCTGAGTGGCGGGACTGATTGCAGCCTGACCAACCACACGACACCATGCAAATGAGCCTCTTCTTCCTCGCGAGGGCTCTTCTCCTCACGGCGATCGTCGAGCAGGCAAATTTAAACTGCAGAATGCAACTTTTTTTCTTTTCCAACTGACTCCATGGCAGGAGCCCACTTCAGCCATTTAACATAGCCATTTACTCTGCAGTCTCTCAATTCACCCAGAAAGCATTTCCAACGTCCAGGGCATAATTTTCCTTTTGCTACCCCTAGTCTTCCACACTTTCCTTCACAACAATTCATTTTAAAAGCATTTCAAACATCCAGGGCACAATTTTCTGTTTGCTACCCCTAGTCTTCCACACTTTTATTTACCACAGTTCATTTTTAAAGCAGGCAAAAACGCTGTAAACTATTTTGATGTAGGACAACGGCACACTCTTTGGCTTTAATGCTCCTTGGTAAACAGTTGGCATTTTTTGAACAGCAGCACAAGATCCAAAGCACACAGCAACACACTAGGGAAATTGCTTCAGCTTTTTGGGCTACCCACTGCCAGATAGCCAAAACGTTAGCCCCCCTTGCCCAAGCACCTTCCTCCCAGAACAAAAATCCAAAGCAGTGCCTCCATTTTTGTAACCCCTCACCCCTGCCTTTTTGCCAAAACAACAGGTGGCATGCTGTTGAAGCTGACAGCAGTACCTGGTGGGGACCTGGGTTCGGGAAGGATGAGGTTACTCGGCACAGGGGGACCTAGGTTTGGCTACTCTGCACAGGGGCACCCAAGTAAATCCGAACACAGGAAGCAATAACTGTAATGTCCAGAACCAGGAATGGGATTCTTCAGTGTGGCTTTTATTAACATACTAGCTGAACAAAACAAAGCATAGACGGACCCCCATGGGGCTACATTTCCTGGTAATGCAGATTAGAGACTACAGAACACTTTTTCACCATTTTCAGCTTTCAGGCTCTGGACCCACCAGGCACACAGCCCGGACTTGCACGCGCTTTGGGTACACAGCCCGACTTGTACACACTTGCGTTCTCCCCACGGTCCATTGGAAGAATGAACCAATTATCCTGTTGTGGCTCCCCACACCACTTAGAGTCGGCAACCCATAGAGAGAATTTTTCTTTGCTTGTTGTGGCTCCCCACACCACTTGGAGTCTGCGACTCCTAGAGAGAATTCTTCCTTACTTGTTGTAACTCCTCATCTCCTAAAGAGAATTTTTTCTACTTATTTTTTTATTTTATTTTATTTAAACAGCAGTTTGGAAAACCTTTGAGCCATAGGCTCATTTACAAAGGTACCTTGTCACAGTAAGACAAACCAAAATACACAGTATAGCAGTACAACACATAAGTATAACAGTAAAATTAAGACATAGATACAAACAAGCTGGTAATAGGTAGGATGGATGCAAACAATACCAGAGTTATGTCGTCCTTAGCAGCTTAGTAATAAGCTTTGTCATAAGTATTGAGTACGGCTTTGACTAGTGGCAGTTACAGCATCGGGTGTTAATAAGGTGGTTACGTAAGGAAGTTTTGAAGCACGATATAGTTGAAGCTTTGGAGATGGAGGGAGGCAGTGTGTTGAACCAGGAGGGGGCCCTGAAGCTGAAGGCTCTTTGGCCGTGAGAGGTCCTAGCTCTAGGGATAACAAGAGAGGTTTTCCCAGAGGTCCGAGTATGAACTAGTGGGACAGAGCGGCGTATGGTGGTGGTCAATCCTGGTGGGGAAAGCCCAAGGAGGGTCTTTTTTGTAAGGGTACAGGTAAGATATTTGAGGCACTCATCGAGATCAAGTACCAGCGCTTTAGCATACAGTAGACAGGTGTGTGTCATCCTAGGTGCTCCAGTAATTAACCTGCAGGCCTTATTCAGAGTAGTGCAAATTTTATGGAGTGGTCTGATCAGCAGCACCATACACCGCAGTCCATAGTCCACTAGGGACAGGATAGAGGAGGTGACTGCTAGTCAAGAGCCTGGGAGGCAGTGTTTATACCGATGTAAGATGCCCAATCGGATATTAGTGGCAGTGGCTAGGCACGATGTGTCCATGGAAGGAGAGGAGGGGTCAAAATGGATCCCTAGGTATTTATAGGAGCAAACTTGTTTGAGTGGGAATGAGGACCCAGAGTGAATGAGGAGTTTGAAGTTGCAGGACTTGTTTTGGGGATGAGTGAAGAACATGGTTTTTGTTTTTTTAAGATTTATCACCAATCTATGTTCCTTGAACCAGCCCTCGGCTTCAGTGAAGGACTTCTGCAGCGAGTGCTGGAGGGCAGTAGGGTTACGACTTGAGGCAAAGATGACTGCATCATCAGCGTACAATAGAATGTTCCCCAAGCAAGAGCGTGGAAGGGTGTTAAGGTAAAGGGAGAATAGTAAGGGGCCCAGAAAGGAGCCCTGGGGAACCCCAGAAAAGATGGGACAAAAGATGGCTCCCCACACCACTTAGAGTCTGTGACTCCTAGAGAGATTTTCCCTTTTGCAAACCCATGTCTGGGTACTTCCCCCATCACTGGCCAAGTGCATGAGGCAAAGTATCAACCACAGCAGAAATCCGTAGAGGTGGACCTGGTTACTAAAGATGGGGGGTTCGCGCACCTCCAGCTACCACAGCCCATACCCAGCCATTTTCGTGGGAAAACTGAACCATTCCTTTTCCGAGCTTCTAAATGTAGATTAAAGGGTAGATGATCTGGGTGCATCTCCTCTACATATTACTTGAATCACACAGCACTCTAGCATTTGACACTACTTTACTTGTTTGGCCCAGTCCTATAGGCTTCCCAAAAAGTAGCTCAATCCCTAGATTTCCACACATGTCCCAGGGTGAAGAAAACATTTTGCCCTCTTAGTCAGAGCAGACACTCACCCTTTAGTTGCAGGTGCCCCACAGGCAAGTCACAAATCTTCCAACTTTCAAAATAAATGCTGAACTGAACTGGCAGCTTTTCTTCCTCTTGGCAGAATTAAGGGGATTGCCCCAGGAATCTGCATGGGGATCTTTACATCCTCCCCCCAAGGGAGGGGGCACTGAAACCCGAACAGCGGTCTCCACCACTTGAACACACCTTCACTTACTGAAGACAAACTGGACACTGAACACTAACCTTTGAAAACTCCCAACGTCTATCTAACTCCCTCTGCTGCAGATTCCAATGTGGCTTATGCAGCTGCCAAAGTTCTATTGGTGATGTCATCCCTCAGTCTCAGCTGAGACTGAGAACAGAGTGAGACAATGTGAAACCCATTTAACTGGAGTTTCACAAGCTGCCTTCCCTGCCTACCACTAGGTCTTACTGGGATTCTAGTAACCCCGGGTAACAAATGGGTTACACTTGGCCCAGTCATCATGGAAATAGTCAAGTGCTCCTTAGCTAAGGGTGTCTTCCCAGTTGTTCTAAGAGGGCAGTGGTAAAGCCCTTCAAAAAAAAGTATTTGGACCCTGACATCCTTTCCAACCACAGACTGCTCTCAGAAGGAGACATTCCTTCATACTTATATTAATATCCTTTTCTCTTAGCTCCAATGTTGTCAGTGAGGAATTATTACATATGGGTAACACGCTCCCTTCTCCACTGCGATTGTGACCTCAACATAGCATCCCAGGGACATGAACATTTTGCCTACAACACTTACTTCAGTTCACTGTTCTCTATGCCGTACTTCCAAAAATGCACATAAAAACCTACATCAATGCCCCCAGGTGAGCTCCTTTAACAAAATATTGCTTATCTGAACCTGATTCAGATATTTAAAATTAACAAGCCTTACCTTGCTGTGGATTAAGATTTCAGTAGCCAAACTGATCAGTCTTCTCCTCTAATTCACAGGATCCACAGATAAACTCTGCAACTTCTCTAGACAGCCACAAACTTTATAAAAAAAAAAAAAACTTCTACCAACACTGTAACATGTAGCATTTCATAATATGAAAAGACTTGAACTCTATTCTTATCAGTGGATGCCAACAAAGACAGGTTTACCAACAGTTTAAGAAATATCAACCAGTTAGCCTATTGGCCCATCATACAAAACAGAGGTTTCGTGCTGTTATACTCATAATCAGTGAAATAGCTGCACAACTGCAGTAAGCATCTTCATCTAAAACAAGCATTTGTCAATGCCGAATGTTGATTGCATTGGTCCATTGAGCTCACTCACTGCCCCTCTGTCACTCACTCATTCTGTTTCTCCCGATGCTGCAGGCTGCTGTTTTTGTACTGGGCTCCTGCCTGCGTTGGCACCCTTTTCTATCCACAAAGAAATCCGCAGCTGTCCCGGCAGAGCTCCGTTGAGGTGGCTCACTCCCCCTCTCTCACTCGCTCATTCTGTTTCTCCTGTCGCTGCAGGCTGCCCTTTTGTACTGGGCTCCTGCCTCTGTTGATGGCTTTTTATGCCCACAATGAAATCTGCAGTAGATCTGACACGGGTCCATTGAGCTTGCTCAATCCCCCTCTGTCACTCGCTCATTCCATTTCTGCCGGCGCTGCAGGCTGGCCTTTTGTACTGGGCTCCTGCCTACATTGCCACCTTTTTCTGCCCACAAAGAAATCTGCAGCAGTCATGATAGATCTCAGTTGAGCTCACTCACTCCCCCTCTCTCACTCACTCATTCTGTTTCTCCCGCTGCTGCAGGCTGCCCTTTTTTTTACTGGGCCCCTGGGTGCATTGCTGTCTTTTCTGCCTGCAGTGCGAAATCCACAGCAGTCCCGCAACAGAGTCTGGCCTCACTCACCCCCTCCCTCACTCACTCATTCTGTGTCTCCGGCTGCTGCAGGCTGCCCTTTTGTACAGGGCTCCTGCCTGTATTGGTGGCTTTTTCTGCCACAAAGAAATCTGCAGCAGTCCCAACACAGCTCCGTTGAGCTTGCTCACTCCCCCTCTCTCACTCACTCGTTCCATTTCTGCCGGCGCTGCTGGCTGGTCTTTTGTACTGGGCTCCTGCCTGCATTGCCGCCTTTTTCGGCCCACAAAGAAATCCACAGCAGTCACGATAGAGCTCCGTTGAGGTTGCTCACTCCCCCTGTCTCACTCACTCATTCTGTTTCTCCTGGCACTGCAGGCTGCCCTTTGTACTGGGCTCCTGCCTCTGTTGGCACCTTTTTCTGCCCACAAAGAAATCTGCAACAGTCCCGACAGAGCTCTGCTGAGCTCGCTCACTTCCCCTGTCTCATTCGCTCATTCTGTTTCTGCCGCCCCTCCAGGCTGCCCTTTTGTACTGGGCGCCTGCCTGTGTTGCCGCCTTCTTCTGCCACAAAGAAATCTGCAGCAGTCATGATAGAGCTCCATTGAGCTTGCTCACTCCCCTTCTCTTCCCCCCGTCGGCAACATCACTCGGGCACTGAAGCCGATGGGGATTGAGGCCCCGTCAGCAAACAAACATGGTGGGGACACATGCTGCTCGGGGATTGGGCACCCCCCTCAGCAGGGTGCCAATATTATTAGTTTGGAACATGGCAAGCTGCCATGTTCACAAACAATATCACTGTTACAAGGTTCATCCAGCAATGACGAGTCGCTCCCTCATTGCAGCGGAATGGCTTACGCTGCAATGATGACCTCTGTGTTGGTCCCCAAGAAAGTTTTCACAAATGTCCCAACACTGCACTGCAGCCACATGCAGACTGACAGTGAAATGAAGTATGCACACTGTACACCTTATACACAACTCACAAATACTGTGCACATCAGCTGCACTTTTATTTATTATTCTGAATTTATGCATTTATTTATTAATGTATTTATTGTCTTGATTGTCTATTCCTGCTCTTATTGTAAGGCGCCCTTGGCCCTGGGGAAGGATGCTTTTATAAATAAACTTTTACTTATTTAAAGGGGCATTGTCAACCATTTTCACATCATATTATTTCTCATTGAAAATCCACATTTTATGATTGCTTACCTTCTCTTAAAATTCACCAGCGTCACTAGTTGTTTATCTGTTTTCTTTCTTAGTAGAACTGAAATTCATGGGAATGGAGCAATTACCGTATACGCATCCCTTGTTGTGTTTTAAATCCTTGATCTACTGTTCTTGTACACTTCCTGAACATTAGGAACACCCCCAAACATTGCAGCCACTACTGGTGCAATAGTCTCCTTTCCTTCCACTGCATCATGAGTGTCTAGACTGTGTTGGGGTGTTCCCAAGTCCAGGAAAGATGCAGTAGGTGTTGCTCAAGGACTGTAAACAAACATGTTTTTGTGTGGTAACACCATTATGGTGGGCAGTTTGTTTTTCATTTTTAAAAAGAAAAAAGGAAGCAGAATTATCCAACTGTCAGTGACATCAGCAATCTCTATAGAATGTGAGCAATCATAAAATGCGTTTTGCAAACCACGGACAATATGAAGCCTAAGGGGGTTGACAATGCCACTTTAATTACTTACTTATTTATTTAATTATCTTTTGCTGACTGGGTAGGCACACTAGACTGAAAAATGCCTATTTTCAGGTACAGCCTGGGAGGTTACAATGAAAAAAACTGCAGACAATGTAACAAAAGGGGATAAATACGAGCAGAGTTAGAATGCTTAAGCATAAGGTGAGATTACAGTACAGTAGTTGGGAGTTTTAACAATCGACAAAGCATATACTAACTATAGTAGCAGGGGTACAGGTGGTAGAAGTTTAAAAGTACAACAGTAAGTACTGTACAGATAAAACCAGTAGGCTGCTATTCATTAGGTATTTAGGATTTAAGACACTAAAATCCTAAATCCGAAAATGTTGATCAGAGTCAGATTTCTGAGTCCAATTCCAAAATCTTATATTGGCATACAGGGTTGGCAGACAGGAAGTGGAATCCTACACTTCGTACCTGGTTCTCCATACTGTCATCACAGTTCTTTGCGGTCTCCAAGTGCAATGGATATGTAAGAACTATTTATGGTCTTTTTCTGCTAATCCTGGGTCCTTTTGTGCCTTTGGTAAACCATTTTTTTGATAGAATTTATCAGGTATTTCACTTGCTTCCTCTGTTCTTGTGATGCATTGAGTTTTTTTTTTCAAATTTATGTGTTTTTTGCTGTAGTGGTGTTGGTGTGTCTCTCTACTGTCTGGTTTTGCTCTGCTGAAACACAAGCAGGCCAATTTTTGACTTCTGATAAAGTTATCAAAAATTCTGTTTTAAAAGCAGCTATTTAGTATTTTTTTACTGTAAATGATCTCACGTTTAAGGTCACAGACAATGTATATATTAGAGAAAATATGTGTCACTGTTCTCTCTACTGAAGTCGTAGTGCAAGTCAGTGAAATTGCTATTTCTGTTGGTCCATTTTTGGTTATAAATGTTTTTTTTTTAAAGTTACATAGAAACATAGACTCTGTTGGCAGAACGGGACTTCTTGACCCACCCAGTGTGCCCAGATAGTCCCTGCCTAGTCTGTCTCCACAGACCCTAACTGGTCTTTGGCAACCTTCCCTCCTCGCTTATTTAGCAATATTCCCCTGTGTCTATCCCATGCATGCTTGAAGCACCCTACTGTTTTTGCCTCCACCAGTTCCTCTGGCAGTTTGTTCCAGGCGTCTACAACTCTGGAACAACATGTTAAACAACATAGGTTCAAAGAGGAAGCCTTGGGGTAACACCTATAAGGGTGACTGGCAACAGCTCAAGTTTTCTCTGAGCAGTTGAAAAACTAAAAATACTTTATTTAGCTTGAAAAAAGGTTTTGGAATTCTCTTTTGTGGTGTGCAACAAACTTTGAACTTGTATTGTATGCTTTGGGGTAGCCACCCTCCCATTGCACCCTCTGGAACTGTTGAGCACAGCAACACCAGTTTCTGAAACTATATTGAACAACATGTCTGTTGATAATGAGAATGAAAAGACATCTTACGCTGAGGTGGTTCCTGGTGGCAATGTGGTGTCAGGTGGTAGCACTGAGGGAGTTGGTGTAGGGACTGGTGATGCTCCTGAAAAGGTGACGAGCTGGGCCAAAGTCACTATACTGCGTAGTGGTGGTCTTGGTGGTCTGGTGGTGCTAGGAAAAGTGCACAAGTCACTGGTGCAGAAAACAAAGTGGGTCCGTGAGGCAGCAGGTGTGTCTGGTGGTTCATCTGCATCTGAGGAGAATCCTGTGGAGGAAGAGTACTTGGTTGTTAAGAAGACAAAGAAACCCACCATTGTCACAAGTATTGGCATGTCACACATGGCACATATGCAGTTGTCAAATGCATTGGTGCAGCCGGGAAGTCCAAGTCCACTTCCACAACAACGACCCCTGCTGAACTGCCATCTACTCCAGGGTTGGAGAAAGAACCAAGATCTGTACCAACCAAGGTGGTGATGGTCTCTGAGGTGACAGATGTGGGGGAGCAGCAGGATCCTTCTGCTGAAGTGGAAATGAGTGATAATGGAACCACCATCTGATGATGCTGATTAATTCCCCCTACCCTTACCTTCAGACAATGATGAGGCTGACATGACAAGGAAGATAATGCAGCCAATCTGAAGCGAAAAGGAAATTGGCTGCTGAGCTGAAGAAGACCTAGTGAAAAAAAGACTACCAAAGGCAGGTCAACTGCTGCCCACAAAAGAAAAGGTGGTGCTGGTGGTTCTCCTCCTGGGGTGGTGCTGGTGGTAGCTGTGCCCTTCTGTCACCCTCTCTGTCACCCATACCAGCCAAAAAAGCAAAACGCATCTGGTGTTTTGGCATAGCATGAAATCTGCAGCAGTGACTTTTCCCATGCATGCTGCCTGTTGTGCCTTGTAAAAATCAGTTCTGGTCATCCACCAGCTCTTGGCACCTCTGGTATGTGCACCCACCTGTGCACAAATCACTATTGGGAGTGGGCTGAAATGACCAGGGTACAGAACATGGCAGGACTGGCATGCATTTCCAGCCAGTGCAGAGTCAGACAACAGTTTTTACCAGGGGAAATTTTATTAAAAAAAGACTGTCTGGTAATTGCAGCATTACAAAACATAATTTGAGTAGCAGTAGGTAAATTATGTGTAGCATTTGCAGGTAACCACATGTAAAGCAGCTGTACAACCACTTTTGGGTGAGCTCAGATGTGTAGCAAGTGATTACTATACATAAACAATTTTGTGTAGCAGTTGATGAAAATTGTGTAGTTGTTTTGCTACACTATACCAGGTAAAATGTAGCTGGTTGGTACTAGGAGGAGGTCCTCCTCGTAATCTGAGAAAGCAACCACCCCATCATCTAGTGATGTTCCTGTTCCCCCCAGCCAACAGCTGACCTTGCATCAATGGGTGAAACTCAAGGGCACGTTCACATAAGGACATCTGAAGGTGAAGGAGATGAGCATGGCAGTGACTGAGCTACTGGTTGAAAAGCTACTGCCCATCTCCTTCGGCTCCAGTCCTGCATTCCACCAACTGATGCATATGGTGGAGCCTCAGTGCTGTGCACCATTAAGGCCTTCCATTACCCACTTTGCCTTGCCAGAGCTCTATAAGAGCATATATGTGTTGAGGTTTGCTATAGCTTAAAACAGTTTAGCTCCCCCCAGATACTATACATCTAACCACTGACATGTAGACGAGTGGACAGATTAGGGACTATATGGAAGTGATGACACATTGGGCATGCCTGAAAAACACAGACGGTAAAAGGCTGGAGGGTATTGGCAGCAGTGGCACAAAGTTTGCTGCAACCAGACATCATGCAGTGTTTTGTGTTGCCGGGTTCAACAACACCTATACACCTGGGCTCATTGAGCTTTAACAAGCAAGTAATGGTTTGGATGCTGGGCTTGTTGTCACTGATAATGCAGCCAACATATTGAAACCTGTGGATGATGGCAGGTGCACTCATGTGCCATGTATCACCCACTGCCAACACCTGGTTATGCATAATCTGCTAAGCAAGAACAGTGAAAAATAAATTGTACCACTTTTCTCACTCAGTAATGGCAAGGAAGAAACTGCATTTGCTCCAGGGTGAAAAAAAAACCCTGCCAGAACAACTTTAATGTAGGACTGCATGACGAGGTGGAACTCAACATACTGTATCATACATTGGAATGCTTCCAAAACCAGAAGTTGTCAATCCATGACTATCTCATCCATAATAAGATCTACAGAGCAGATATCATGGTGTCTTCCAGTGGCTGGAATATGGTGCAGACACTAGTGGAGATCATGAAACCATCCAACGCCGTTATGAGGGAGGTCAGTTGCACCTCATCATGCAAGAGCATGATTCTGCCACAACTGAGATTCCTACTTATATTCTTAGAGCAGCAAAGTGCCCAGTATGGACATGAAGGTGATGATAGTGTGGAGCAGGCAATTGTCAACTCCTCTTGAATTTTCTGACTGGCAACAAACAAGTGCAGCAGATGTTTAATGAAGACCGCTATGTCGTCTCCACTATGTTAGACTCACAGTTCGAGGATCAGCTGCAAAATATCCTACCTCCTGACAGTGATGTTGAACACTGGCGAAATCCTCCTCATGTCTCCCTGGTCAAAATAGCTGATTCTTGTCCTGCTGAAAATCCCGAGGGTGACAAACATTGATGCACTGAGGCAGAGGAGTCAGACAGTGAAGAGGAGTCATCATCTGCACCTGGTACATCGCTGCTTGAACGGATGTCTGTCCTGAATCTAATGGTGAAACCAGAAAGAAAACAAGGGAGAGACTCACGAAATCAGTAAATCTAGATACAAAGCTAAAGGAGTACTTAAAGGACTGCCCAGTTTTCTCTCATGGTTCTGATCCACTTAACAACTGGGGTTCTAAGGCAAACATGTGGCCTGAGCTGTTTCAACTTGCTGTCTTTTTCTGACATGTCCATGTTCAAGTGTATATTCAGAGTATGTTTTCAGTATCGCAGGAGCAATTGTGAGTGAGAATCACACCAGTCTGAGTATGGGGAATGTGGAGATGTTAACATTCCTTAAGATGAACAAGGACTGCAGGTAAAATCCATCTGATGAAGAGGGTTTGAACCCTCAAAGTGCCGGGGCATTTGTGTGGTTTTGTTTGCACTTCAGTAAATATTTGTTTCTTTCAGAACCAGTGGTTTAGCGCTGCTTTCTTGGGTTTCTCTGCTCATTGCCTTCTACAAGCAGCTGCTCCTGCTCTAATTTATTTCTTGGCTCACCAGTGCTTGTGACTTATAAAATCCATCTAATTCTCTGGATGTAACTTTTGATAGTTCTTTCCTAGAGAGTTCAAGGGGGCTGGTGCTGCAGATACTGGATGGGAAGATGAAAAAGACGAGACAGTGTGGTAGTAGGTAATCAAATGGCACGTTAGGTGGAGGATACTGTCACAAGTACCACATCATGTCTCATATACAAGCTACATGGTGTTCTGTACAGTGATATCATAGCCTGCTGTCCATGACTAACAGCTTGTCCCATGTCATCCTGCTGTGAACTACATACTGCAGGATTGTTTTGGTATTGTCAGCATCAAGGCCACCAGGTGTACAAATACATCCCCTTTCCAAATCCCTGCCACCATCACAGTACCGGGTCAATATCCCGAAACCTAGGACCACATGGCAATAACCGCGTAGGGTAGAGCTTGCATGTATTTAGAGCAACAGGGGTATGATAGCGGAAGGGAATCACCGCTACCCTTGTCACTCTATGGGTCAGTCAGGAAATGTTAACTTGCCGTGTGCTGGGTGCCTGGTCAAGTCGCTCCCATGGAGGAGTGGCTAAGGCTCCAACACATGGCGGGATTGCAGACCTAGGACCGTGGTTCGGTTCTCCCCAGGTCTTGTGGTGTTACTTCTTTTTGCGGCTGTTTTTTTTTTTTAAACAAAGTTTAACCCCCCCTCCCAAGTTTCTCCCCATCCCTCAGTATGCCTCCCCCACCCCAGAGTTAGTTATTTAAGTTCTGGGAGGTGTGAGGGGCGATGCCTACCACATGGGGATGCGGGTGGGGGCAACGCTTCCCAGCAAAAAAAACATAAAGTCCCATTGTTTGCAATGGGCATGCTCTTTTTGCTTGAGTCAGTGTTTTGTCCGACTCTGTTGTGGTCGTCAGTATGTTGCTTGCGGCGTTTGTAGCCATGCTGTTTTTCTCCACAGCAATATGACCCTGTGTCCACTGTCACCACTCTGTTTAATTAAATTCTGCCAGGCATCTCAGATCTGTATGATATGTGTTCATCACATGTAACCTGCAGTGGTAATGCCTTATGTAGCAGCCCTCCTTGACTCACCTGGGCTGCTTCTGGGGCACTCAGGTGCAAACTGCATACTCCTCTGAGGGGCCAGCCTGGATTCACAAGTGGACAGGAGAAGAAATTATGTGGTGTCTCCACCTGGGGTAGTAATATAGTATCCTGTGAATAATCTACAGGTTAGCACCCCCCAGGAAAATACAGTAACTGCCCCCACAGCACCTTCCCCACACAGTAAAAGTATATACATTCCAATAACCACCAACACTAAATTGTACCATAAACAAACTTTTCATTATATTATAGGGAGGGAGTGAACAGGGGAGAAAATAGCATAACAATAATAAAAGACACCAACTAGGCCCCACACTATCTCCCACTCCTCCCACCTGCAGGTGCACCCAGCTGTCCCCCACAGCTGTTTAATGTGCAGTTCAGTTCGGGAGAAGATTCCAGGATGCTGAGATGTGGTGGGATTAAACAGTCTTTAACTGGGAGAACAAACTTTCGTCGGTGCCCAATAAATTTTAAACAGATGCAAACTTTAACTTTACTCTCTGGGTGCAGCTTTAAACTTGGTGCAGTCCTGCCCAGGACTTAAACTTCTGTACTAGCTGAATAAGAACTCACTCAAGCCGCAACCCAGGGATACTTACAGTTTGTAGATTCAAATGGGGGTTTGTGGAAACTTGATTCAGCGGTACCGTGCTGGTACCAGGAAATGGTGGTGGTGCACCATGATAACAGGTTACAGACGAACAGCAGCTGGTAGAAGAGTTGACGAGGGCAGATCTTCACCTGCCTGGCTTTCAAATCTTCACCTCTGAGGCCTTTGTATGCAGTGTTCACCAGGCAGGCCTTTCGATGTCTTCCTCACTGGTCTTCCTCTACGTTGGTCTGGGGTACAGTCAGGCTGGTTGGATCACAGACTTGTTGCTTGACACACAGTTTTCTCAACTGCAGTAATGTAACTGGGCTTTGGCTCATTCCTTAGCCCCAGCACACACAATTACTCTGCCTTGCAGAAATAGCAATCTTCAATGCACTCACCCCACCAAGGGGGAGCACAGGTTGCTAGTCACTTTATTCTCAGCTGCTGACACTGTGGGTTTTTAAGGCTGCAACCTTACAGCTTCTGCACTTCAGCAGCAAACTCAGATTTCTCTTTCCAGGCTGCAGGGCACTCAAACTCTCTCTCTCTATATATATATATATGTATATATATATCTTTCTCTCTCTTGCAGCAAATCTCAATAGTCTCACTCTCTCGGGCTACAAATTTTGAGGCTGTGGAATCTCAAAGGCTTAACCCACAGCTGCATGTTCAAATCTCAGGAGCAGGTTCAGTTCTCAGCAGCACATTCCACTGTATGCAGCAGGCACAATTCTCTTCCTGCTACCACTTGTTCTCCTCAGATGCTCTACCTCTTGATGAGCCTCTAGGGCCAGCAAGGCCGTTGGGCAAACAAATTGGTTTTGGGGCTAGCAGCCCACAGCAGTCTCTCTCCTCTACTCACTCTCTGGATCCTCTGGAATCTCTCCTTTTGGTGGGCAAATGGTCCCTTTTATCACTTTTCCAGCTCCCCTCCTGATTGACTGTCCAATTCCCGGGCACACAGGGCACCCTCTGACATTGTTCCAGCAGCCCCCTTTCTGTTAAAGTCCTATGGAGGCTGCCATATTTATTTATTTCATGCTGCCAGTAAACTTAGCCCCATAATGTTAAACAAAAGCCCTTTCAGGGACTAATAGTAACTAGTCCTGGCTCTGCTTGGCCAATGTGAGCCAGGACACCTTTTATTTGTGTGGTGGGAGCCCCCTTTAGTCCACCGGGGCTCCCAATTCTCACTCCCCCTATTTGCGCCCTTTTATTGGCATGCTCACTAATGGAGCCACAGCTTCTTTAAATTGTTCCTTTCCCCAGCTGCACATGCTCAAAGGGTGCAGTGCAGCCATTATTGTTTATAAACTTGGCAGTCCATTTTTTTATGCTTCCACGGACTGCCAAAATGGCCTCACAACATGCCCAGAGGCAAAAAACACGGCCCTGGACTATATCCCCCTGTCTCTATGGGGATTAAGAACCCAAGGATCACCAATGGCCGCAGCCACGGAGATAGCGTAGGCTCCAGGCCCAAATCCCTCCTGGGACCACTGCAACTCCAGTCCCGATTCCAGCTTCACAGGGGACTGAAAGCAGAATAAGAATTCCTCAGGGCCAAATGGGGGGCTTACACTTACATAATGATGTTACGTAGTATTAGACATTTTGTTTCTGATGTCAGAGTTTGATGATAGGTATCTCGCCTGGTAGCATGTTGGTGCACTATGCTAGCTGCCACATGCACATATACTTTTATTTTGGAAACCCCCACTGCAACATAGTACATATGTTTCTGTACAATACCATTACTGCACTGACCAGATGCATGGATGACCACCCGACCTTGTAAATACTGTAAATATATGTGTTTCTGTGTTTGTGTGAAGAACAGAGGAAGGAATGCATCCTCCCAAAAAAAAAAAACACCAAAAAATTTTAACATTTTAGAGACAATATAAATATATATATATATATATATATATATATATATATATATATACATATAACAAAAAAATTACCTATTGTTTTTCATGGTAGTAGTATGTGTTGTTAACCTTGTAAATATATATTTTTGTAAATGCATCATTTCATGTTTATAGTGTGTGTCACGCTGATGCAAGATCATATTTTTCTTGTTTGGACAGTAAATTATGAAACTACTGTATATTCAAGAGACACAATAAATGCATCCACTAGTGTTGCTCGGATAGTATCGCCGTGGATCTGCTAGTGATCCGGCGGATGGCGGCACTATTCGAGTTGGATCTGTCCTGGGATCCAGCCGAGGAGATTGGATACGGAGGTTGGATCCTGGGTCAGATCCCATGTTATCCGGTGCCAGATCCAGGGAGGAATCCGGTGTCGGATACCTGGATCCGGCCGTCAGGTAATGCAGGATCCAAACAGGATCTGATGGCCAGATCCACAGACAGATAGTGGAAGTATCTGGCAGATACACTAACCTGCTGCAAAAGGGCAGATATCTGTGAATCTGGATTTGTCCAGATCCATCTGAGCAACACTAATATTTATTTATTTAGTTTTTGTTGACCGGGTAAGTGCACTAGCCAGAGAGACTATTTTCAGACACGACCCGAGAGAGTACAGAGATAAAATTTTCATGGGAACACTAATGAATGCAAAACACACGTTACAGGTGGATATTAAAGCAAAACAGTGGTAATTATGACAAGGAATTTTAGGTAGCAAAACAAAAGTACACAGGGATACAATATTTAGGTAACATAAGGCAATACAATCAGGCAAAATTAAGGCATCCAGACACCGCATTTAAGTGGGATAAAGTGCTATGAGAGCGATACCAGTTTGGCAGAAATACGTGAAGGGGGAGCGAGAGAGAGAGAGAGAGGTAAGAGAAGTAGGGAGGCAGCAGTGCCAAAGGTATAGGCGATGAGAGATAAAGAGTTTGAGTGAAGGGAGTAGCTATGTTTATGCTGGAAAGGTGAAAATAGAGGATGAGAAAGTAAGAGATAAGGGAGTGAAACTGGGAGGAGGTGCATCAAATATGGGGTAGACTCCATTACCCACGGTAGCAGCTGAGAGGGGGTGGAGTGGGAGAGAGTAAGAGCTAGGGTGGTTTAAAGCAGGAGCATATATGGGAGGAGATGAGATAGTGCCTCAGTTCACTCTTAAAAGAGATGTGGGAAGCAGAATGACGAAGTATTGGAGGGAGTGAATTCCAGAAAAGGGGTCCATGACAGGCAAAGGCACAACTACCTTTTACGGTACAGTGTCTTGGGATAAGGACAGGGGCATTTTCTGCAGAGCGTAACGCATATTTGGATTTCTGGTAGGGAAGGAGACAGGCCAGAGGTTTAGGTGTTTGGGATCTGATAATGTTATCGGTGATTGATCCAAGAGCATAGGACCTTAGTTCTTTAGGCGGAAGCCATCCAAGATCTGAGTAGAGAAGGCAATGATGTTTAAGCTGCGGGGAGCTGGAGACAAAACAACAGATGTTATTGTAAGTGACATCCCACTTTTGAAGACTCGAATTGCAGGCTGTCGCATAGGTAGCAACCCTGTAGGTGAGAGAGGGAAGTAATATACCATGGGCAATCGCAAGTCTAGCGGCAGGACTGAGAGCATAGCTTGTCCAAGCTTAGAGTTTACTTGCTTGCAAGTAGATAGAATATGGAGATCAAAACTCAGGGATGGGTCAAGAGTGACCCCCAGATATTTGAAAGAGGTTACCACCCCAACAGATGTGCCATCAAAGGAGGAGACATTAAGTTGAGTTTGGGAGCATTTGAGTTTGATACTGGAGCCAAATAGCATAGTTTGTGTCTTTGATTTATTTAAAACAAGTTTGTGATTTGTTAGCCATAGTTGGATAAGCTGATAATCGCAGAAGAGTTTAGAGTTTATGTCCTCCATACTATTTGAGCTGTAGTACAGAATGATGTCATCTGCATAAAGTAAAGAGGAAGTACTAAGGAGATTAGTTGTAATGCTATTGATAAAGATGGAAAAAAAGTAGAGGACCCAAGACAGACCCTTGAGGTACACCAATGTTGATGGAGACCTTGTCTGAGTAAGTGGAGTTAAATTTCACGAAACAAGAAGCAGTGTAAATAAGGACAGACAAGTAAATAAGAGCAACTCCACACAAAATAAAGCTATAATAGCATTTATTGTTGCCAAATAATGACGGCCAGGAACCCCTGCACTTCAGCGTACTAACCTTCAAGGGGGTATTTTTTAAATAAGGACAGACTTGGACAAAGGTCTAAACAGGGGGTGGGAAAACTGGCGGCAGACAAACAGCGGGGGGTGGGGGTGCTTGAGATAGACAAAGCCAAGAATTAGAAATTTAGGCGAGAGGTGGGGAGGGGTTGCAGAGTGCGACAAAGAGGTAGGTATGTGAGCAAGAAAACAGATTAAGATTTTAGAGCACAGAAAGGGGGGGATGGGGTAGCGGTCAAGTGCATGATAGAGATACGCAGCAAGAGGAGGGCTCGGGAGAGGGGAGTAGTTTACAGAAATAAGCATAAGAGAGTCAGAAAAAAGGCAATTTAGGAGTGCAGCCAACTATTTTAGGAAAGTTTTAACCCGGTAGAAGTAAGGGCCAAATGTAGGTTATAAGACAGTTTAGCTAGAGAGAAATTTGTAAGGTAGGACTTAAACATTAAAAGGCTAAAAACACAGCAATTTTCGGTTAACAGATAGAAAAGTACTCTATTGCCGTATAGGCCGATCACACATACAATGCTGAACAGTATTTGAAAATCCACAATAAAAATAATGGTCACTAGAGTTCCACTGTTTTCCGGTGTCTCCTGAACTATACAGCTAGAATTCTATAGCATTATTTCCCTTAATAAACAATCTTGTAAATGACAAACAATGATGTTTTTGTGACTCATCGTGATAGGCATCTAATTTTCTTTTCCGTAGGCTGGGGTACAATTCAGCTGTGAAATATGGTGTTTTTTTTTCCTTTTTTTGAATATCTGCTTGGCTTAAGAGGCCTGAAGGTTATTGCAATATGTGAAGTGCTGCTGTATTTTCAGGTTCAGTTTCAGGTGATAAATAACACACAGCCCAATAACTTAGTCATCATGCATCCTGTTCTGATGAGAAGATTGGGTGGTGGTGTGCAGTTCTCTTCACCTTACAAGTAGAATACTGTCATCCCTCCAGGCTACAAAGGTGAATGTACAAACTGTACTCATTAGACAGTCTTTCAATTTATAGTATTCTACCATAATACTTTTTTCATTCTTCTCTTTCGTAGGACCCATGGCCAACTAGCCACTGTACAGCACCACCTGCCAGCCAGCCAAAGTCAGCAACCTCCAGCAACCCAGACTCTTGGGCCAGAGTAGGATCATACCAACTAGCCATCATCCATCACCACCAGCCAGCCAGCTAAAGCAAGCAACCTCAAGCAACCAGGATTCTTAGGCCAGCATAGGACCCATGGCCAACTAGCCACCTGTCAAAGCTAGAAACCTCTGGCAACCCTTACTAATGGGTAAGTGCAGGACATGTGGCCAACAACCACCAGCCAGCCAGCCAAAGCCAGCGACTCTTGGGCAAATGCATGACCCTTGGCCAAGAAACCACCAGCCATGAGCCAAAGCAAGACAGCCAAAGCCAGCAACTTCCAACAACCCAGACTCTTGGGCCAGCATAGGACCTGTGGACAACTAGTCAGCATTCAGCACTACCAGCCAAAGTCAGCAACCTTCAGCAACATGAAATCTTGGGCCAGTGTAGCAGCCGGTCAATGCAGCCACCATCTACCAGCTACGAGTCAGCAGCCACACAAAGTCCTCCCCTAACCTAGACTCTTGGGGCCAGTGTAGAAGACAGATAATGCCAGTTACCAGCCAACAGCCATCAGCCAGTCAAAGTCCTCCTCTAACCCAGATCCTTGGTCCAGCATACTAGCCGGTCAATGCGAGCCACCAGACACCAGCCAGCCAAAGTCCTTCTGTAACCCAGTCTCTTAGGCCAGTGTAGCAGCCCATCAATGCCAGCCACCAGTCACCTGCTACCAGCCAGCAGCCAGCCAAAGTCCTCCTTTAACCCAGACTCTTAGGCCCGAGTAACAGCCAGTCAATGCCAGCAACCAGCCACCAGCGAGCAGCTACCAGCCACCAGCCAGTCAAAGCCTTCCTCTATTTAATTATTTAAAATTGGTAAGCACCCAGGAAAAGCACACTGAGATGAGGCTTATTTTTAGGTGCTACCCAGGGGAGAGGGGAAGGGGAGTACAGAAAGATCAAAATTACAACAAACAACAGAATGTGGTTGCAGTGACAATTTACAAATACAGGAGCAAAAATGATGCACAAGCAGGTAAACAATGTCATGTAGCACAGTATTTGACCTGTATTCAAATGAGCAAGTGTGCAAGTATTGAAAAAGTACACAGTGCTCTAACCTGGCCCCTTGGGCCGGCATAGTAGCTGGTCACTGCCAGCCATCAGCCACCAGCCAGCCAAAGTCCTCCTCTAACTCAGACTGCTGGGCCAGTATAGCAGCCGGTCAATGCTGGCCACCAGCCACCTGCCTGCCAGAAAGCAGCCAGACAAAGCCTTCCTCTAACCCAGACTCTTGGCTCAGCATAGAACCCATGGCCTGCAAGTCACCAGCCAGCACCAAAAGCCAGCTGGACCAGTTGCTATCAAGACTGCTAAAGGAACTTCTCTTCAGCAACTTGGTCTCTGTTGCCAGTGTAAGACCAGTTGCCAACAGCCAGCCAGCACCAAAGCCTCCTCTGACCAATAACAAAGCATCCTCCTCCACCAGTGCAAACCCAACCACTTGTGCCAGTGTAACTACTGGCAGACCCAGCAAGCCAGCAGCACAGTCTCCTCCAGCACTGTAGGGTGTACCCTGAAGGCATTCTTCATCCACTGTGATGGTGAGTGTCACATTCACAGTACCAGCATACATTATTACTAATGTCTGTCTCCCTCCACAGTACTCCAGACTGTTGGTGTACCTGAACTAAAATGGTCTTTTCCTGTCCCCTTGTGTCTCCATGTCCAGCAGGTATAGTGATTGACAGCAGCAACACCAGCAAGCCTCTTCAAGCTCCAAAGGCTCCTCCAGAACCAGTGTATACCCAAGGCCTTGTTTGTCTGCTGCGATGGTGAGTGTCTCAGACAGTGAGCTAGCATACTTAGCTGCCAATGTCCATTTCCCACCACAGGTATAACCATTGCCAGTGAGGCACCAGCACCAAGCCTCTTCCAGCATCACTGCCTCCTCCTCGAAGCACAAAATCCTCCTCCTCCAACACCGAGTCTTCCTCCTCCACCACTGAAAACCCGGTCTCTTGTACCATTGTAGACATCAGCACAGCCAGTTAGCCTCCTCCAGCACCAGGGTGTACCCTGAAGAGCAAATGTAATTCCACAAAAAGAGCTGCTGCAAGTGTGCAGAGGGCCGGTGCTCTGTGAAGGGTAGCTACCCCCAGATTTGAACAATTCTGACACACTGAGCACTCAGAGGCATAAATTTACTGCAAAATGCTTACAAGTTTATTTGGGGTCTCAGGGTTTGGGACTGACAGCCCAAATAAACTTGTAAGCATTTTGCAGGAAATCTATGCCTCTTAATGTTCTTTGTGTGGAAACTGTACCCTGAAGGGTGTCTTCATCTGCTGTGACAGTCATTAGCTCAAACAGTGAGCAAGCACTCTTAGTTACTAATGTTCCGTTCCCTACATAGAAACATAGAAACATAGACTTTGACGGCAGATAACGACTGTTTGGCCCACCTAGTCTGCCCATTTCCCTACCTAGAGGATAAGCTGCAGATCCTATTTAACCAACAGCCTATTTCTTCCTACCCCCCACAAAAATTGCCTTATGTCTGTCCTATGCATTCTTGAATTCTCCCACAGTTTAAGACCCCACAACCTCCTCAGGAAGACTGTTCCATGCGTCCACCACCCTCTCTGTGAAAAAATTCTTCCTCATATGGCCCCTGAGCCATCCCCCTCTATCTTCAAATTGTGTCCCCTTGTTCTTGCACATCTCTTTTTCTGAAAGATGCTACCCTCTTGGACTTTGTTGATTCCACTAAGATACTTAAACATTTCTATCATGTCCCCCCTTTCCCTCCTTTCCTCAAGGGTATACATATTAAGCTCCTTTAGTCTCTCCTCATATGGCTTCTCTTGCAGACCCTGCACCATTTTAGTTGTCCTCCTCTGAACTGCCTCCATCCTGTCTATGTTCTTACGGAGATGGGTCTCCAGAACTGGACACAGTACTCCAGATGGAGTCTCACCAACTGTCTGTACAGGGAAATAACAACTTCCTGTTTTCTGCTGGTGATGCCTCTCCCTATACATCCCAGTATCCCCCCAGCCCTCCCTACCGCCTTTTCACATTGCTTGCCAACATTAAGGTCCTCTGATATGATTACCCCCAGGTCCCTTTCCATTTTTGTTGTTGTTCCTACCTCCTTCCCCCCCATTGTGTAATCTTCCCCTGGGTTTTTGTTTCCCAGGTGCATTACTTAGTACTTCTTTGCATTGAATCCAAGCTGCCATACTTCTGACCATTCCTCCAACCTTGCCAAGCCCCTTCTCATCCTTTCCATGCCTCCTGGTGTATCAACCCTGTTGCAGATCTTTGTGTCATCCGCATAGAGGCATACTTTTCCTTCCAGTCCCTCCACAATGTCACTTATAAAGACATTAAAAAGGACTGGACCCAGTACTGAACCTCGCGGTACCCACTAGTAACCCTCTTTCTTCAGAGTGGACTCATTTACAATTACCTTCTGTGTCCTGTTGTTCAGCCAATGTTTTACCCAGGCTACCACCATGGGACCCACTCCCGGCTGGTTAATTTGACTACTAATCTTTTGTGTGGGACTGTGTCAAATGCCTTGCTAAAGTCTAGGTAGGCCATGTCCACAGCCCCTCCCTGGTCTACTACTTTGGTCACCCAGTCAAAGAAATCAATTGGATTTGTCTGACATGACCTTCCCGCTGTGAATCCATGCTGCCTTGGGTCCTGTGCTCCACTGGCCTCTAGGTACTCAACAGTTATTTCCTTCAGAAGTGATTCCATCACTTTCCCTAGCACAGAGGTCAAACTGACAGGTCTGTAGTTTCCTGCCTCTGTCTTGGTCCCACTTTTATGAAGGGGAATCACATCAGCCTTCTTCCACTCCTCAGGTACCACACCATCCTCCCATGATTTGTTAAAAAGGGTAGTCAGTGGTGTCACTAGTTCTCTGCTTAATTCTTTTAGAATTCTGGGGTGAATTCCATCTGGTCCCATTGCTTTGTCCAACTTCAGTTTTAGGAGTTCTTTCAGAATCCTTTCTTCTGTGAAAGGACTGGATTGACCCCTCTCCAGAGTGCTTCTGTTAATTGGATTAGGCACCTCTCCCACTTCCTCTTTGTGAATACTGAACAGAAGTATTCATTCAGTATCCCTGTTTTTCACTGTCTCCTCTGCCCACCCACCATCCATTCTATTCCGCTCACTATCCCTCCCTTTGTCTTTCTACACTCCCTGATATACCTATAAAAGGTTTTATCCCCCTTCTTAACCGAGTTGGCTATTTTTTCCTCAGTTTGTGCCTTTGCTATTCTGACTACCCTCCCTGCTTCCTTCTGCCGTAACTGGTACAGTTCTCTGTCCTGCTCCTTCTGTGTTTCCTTATACTTCCTAAATGCTATCTTTTTCCTCCCTAACCTTCACCTCCACCACCTTTTTTGAGAACCACAGTGGCTTTTTCTTTCGTTTCGATTTGTTTATTTGCTTCACACAAAGGCTTGTTGTCTCTGTGATGGCAGTTTTGATATTTCCCCATTGTTGCTCCACCCATCTTTCTAGCCTGTTTGCTAGTGCTTTTCTAAGGCACTCTCCCATCTTGCCAGAGTCAGCCCTCCTGAAGTCCAGAACCCTCGCTTTTGTATGGCTTGACTCTGTAGCAGAGTTTAACGTGAACCACACTGTTTGATGGTCACTTGTTCCCAGATGGCAACCCACTTCTAGATCTGAGATCCTCTCACTGTCCCCATTTGAGAGTAAAAGGTCTAAGATTGCTCCCTCATGAGTGGGTTCCGAAACTAGCTGTCTGAGGCATGCCACCTGTAGGGCATCGAGAATGGCCCTGCTCTTGCATGTGGCTGCAGCAAGTGTGCTCCAGTTAACATCTAGCATATTAAGGTCCCCCATCAACAGTATCTCCCCTTTCTCTGCCATCCTAAGTATGCCTTCTATCATATCCTTGTCCATTCCCTCCCTGATATGGGGTCTGTATACAATCCCTGTGCAGATTGTGGTGCCATTTCCAGTCTCTAAGGTGACCCACAGTACCTCTTCTCCTCCCTGTTTACTCTTTTGTTCAGTTGCTTTTATCCTTTCCCTTACATAGAGAGCTACTCCCCCTTCTGCACTCCCTGTCTCTCCTGTAGGTTGTGTACCCTGGTATGTTAACATCCCAGTCATGGTTCTCTGTGTACCATGTTTCTGTGACTGCTACGATATCCAGGCATCCCTGTTCCATCAAGGCCACCAGCTCAGGGAGCTTGCTGCCCAGACTACGGGCGCTGGTACTCATTACCCTCCATTTCTTGATGACCTTACCCCTTTTTGCCCCATCCCTGTCCTTATTGCATTTGTCACTTTCTCCATTTACCCCTGCGCTTCTCCCTATCAACATCTCTATGTTGGTGTCTACCTCACTTAGTACTTGATTTTTGGGGGCTAGGATTTCCTGTTCTTTCCAGTGCTCTCCCTTGGCTAGTTTAAATGCTTGCCAATGAAGTATTTAAACCTATCACCTAGGATCCTGGTTCCCCTCCTGGACAGATGCAGACCATCACGCCCGTATAGGCCTGCATCCCTCCAGGTGGACCCCCAGTCCCCAATGAAGCCAAATCCCTGAGCTCTGCACCAGTTTTTCAACCACTGATTGAATCCCATGGTGTGGAGCACCCTAGCCTCACCCGTGCCATAGACAGGCAGCACCTCCAAGAAGGTTACCATGTGTGCTATTTGTCTAAGGCCCCCTCCCCATCTCCACAAACACGTCTTGCACTGCTCTGATCCCTTTCTTAGCCAGGTCATTTGTCCCTAGGTGGACAATGACATCCAGCTCCCTCCCCTGTGCAGCTGCTCCTGCGATCCTGAGGATTCGCTCCCTGTCCCTCCAAGCCATGGCGCCAGGCAGGCACCTTACCTCCCTCTTCCCTTCCTCCCCCAGTTCTACCTTCCTAACAATGGAGTCCCCCACCAGGAGTTGTTTTCTTCCCCTCTGGGGTCCCATGCCACCCTCCTGTGGAGGTTCCCAGC
Organism: Neoceratodus forsteri; assembly: GCA_016271365.2. Lineage (NCBI taxonomy): Eukaryota > Metazoa > Chordata > Ceratodontiformes > Ceratodontidae > Neoceratodus > Neoceratodus forsteri. Next base: position 795,136,455 of record CM057459.1, on the reverse strand, counting down.
ATCCTCCTTGGTCTCCACTGTGGATGCCTCCATAGAGGAATCACTCTTTTCCAGAATGGCATAGACATTGTGGAGTGGTATAACTGGAGAGATGCACCTCTGTTCCACCACCCCTCACCCTCCCTGAGCCCACTGTGGTCCAACCACTCCTCTTTCTTGGCAACCTCCACAGGTATATCATGGCAGTACACCAGGCCTTTGGTGCCCCATGATTAAAGTGGTCTTTTCCTGTCCCCAATTGTCTCCATGTCCTGCAGGTATAGTCATTGCCAGAGGGCACCAGCACCGAGCCTCCTCCAGCACTAATGTATTCACGAGGCCTGGTTTATCTGCTGTGATGGTGTGGGTCTCAAACAGTGAGCCAGCTCACTTAGCTGCTAATGTCCATTTTCCTTCACAGGTAACTCATGGCAGTCCAATAGGCTGTTAGTGCCCTCCAACTGAAACTGTCTTTTCTTGTCTCCTTACGTGTCAATGTCCTGCAGATATAGCCACTGCCAGCAGGGAACATGCACCAAGCCTTCACCCGCACAAAAGCCACTTCCTCCAGCATGAGAGCCTCCTCCTCCAACATCTTCATCAGTGACATTGCAGATGGACTGGAGGGTAAGGTTTGTCTCTTTGCAGATGACACCAAGATCTGCAACAGAGTAGATGATCCAGATGGGGTGGGCAGAATGAGCAGAGATCTGGATAAACTAGCAAAATGGTCAGAAGAGTGGCAACTGGGGTTTAATGCAAAGAAGTGCAACATCATGCACATAGGGAAGAGAAACCCTGAAGCCACCTACAGGCTGGGAGGGGAGTTGCTGGCAGTCACAAGGGAAGAAAGAGACTTGGGCATCATCATCACCGATGACCTGAAATCATACAAGCAGACCACCAAAACAGTAGGTAAGGCTAGGGGGATGTTAGGGTGTATTAGTAGGGGTATCACATATCGGAAGAGGGAGGTAATAATCCCTCTTTACAAGACACTGGTTAGGCCCCATCTGGAGTGCTGCATGCAGTACTGGAGGCCACACCTTCACAAGGACGTTAACTAAATTGAGGCAGTCCAGAGAAGGGCAACCAAAATGGTGCAGGGGCTGCATCAGAAAACATATGAAGACAGATTAACGGAGCTCAATATGTATACCTTAGAGCAAAGCAGGGAGAGAGGTGATATGATCGAAACATTCAAACACCTTAAGGGCATTAACAAGGTGAAAGAGTCTAACATGTTTCAATATAAGAAAAATAGCAGGACAAGAAGACACAGCATGAGATTAGAGGCAGGCCAATTAAGGGGTAATGTGAGGAAGTTCTTTTTCACAGAAAGGGTGGTGGATGCATGGAACGGCCTACCTCAGGAAGTGGTGGATATGAATACAGTGCAGGGCTTCAAACAGGCATGGGATAGGCATAAGGGAGCAATACAGATGAGTATGAATAGATAGGCCATTGACAGAGCAAAGGCCGATGGCACATTTATAAGGTAGAAAAAGAAATGGGCAGACTGGATAGGCCTTGCTGTCCTTATCTGCCATCAACTTCTATGTTTCTATGTTTATACAGCATGAAACCTTACACTGTACCCTGAAAAGTGCCTTCACCCACTGCAATGGTAAGTGTCTCAAACACTAAGCCAGCACACTTAAGTTACTAATGCAGGGATTTATTTAACTCTAAAAATTGATTAGCGTTTTGCTCATAAAAGTGCTAAATCTTTGTGAAAATGCATAGCTCTTGCCTCACTGTGTTTAACAAACACAGCACTTCTAGAAAATCTATATATATACTTTCTGTACAGTTAGTATAGTCCCAAGAAAAAAACTGCAAATCAATTATTTAAAACCCTGTAATGTCCATTTCCCTTCACAGGCATGTTATGGCAGTACTCAAAACTGTTAATGTCACAACAATAGAATGGTCTTTTCCTCTCCTTTGTGTCTCCTTCTTCTGCAGGCTTTATCAACAGTGGAAAAAAAAAAGGACATATCAGTTCATCACACATTGCCTGGCTTCAACAGTTGAAAAAAGAAAAAAACAGCCTGCCGGTGGTGGTGAGGGTTGAGGCGCCTGGATGCCACACCTCATGCCATGCCAGCAACCTGGGTTTGGGAGCGAACTTGGGCCACCAGGGGTCAGCAGGGGAGGGAGAGGATCAGGCGTCTGCAACAGCTCTCCTTGCCTGGGGATGGGTGGGCACGTCCTTGGCTGCCTTCTGGTGGAGGATAGGGGGCAGCGCCAGATCCTAGGAGACATGGAAGGATGATTTGTGGATGCCCATCGCCCAATGTGCATTCACGGCTGCAAGGGAGGGACAAGAAAAGTATGAAACTACGGCTGCAGGCTCTATGAATCCCCTCCAGGATGCCGACGCCACTCAGGCACAATCCAAAATTGCCTGCTCCAGTTATGTGTATGGGGTGGGGGAGGACAGCCCCCCCCTCCTGCCCCACCTTGGAGAGTAATCCATGGGGGAATACAGGGCTCGGGGGTGCCAGCAGGCCTAGAAGGATAAATAGTACATAAAAAAAAAGGAAAAAAGGAAAAAAAAGGACAGCTCATCCTCCTCCTCCAGTGATGTGGCCTGGCTTATTCAACAGAACATCAGCAGCATGCTATTATCAATCCACCCATCCATCCATCGTCCAAATAATGAAAGTGTTAACAACAACACCAGCAGCACTGCAGCATCATCAATATACATCACAATAAGCTCAAGAAAGATGGAGACATAAAAGTCAAGCGACTATGACGACAAGACATCTCACAAAAAGCTACTGGACAGGTCATTGACTCTTCAAACACATGTAACCCCCCCCACCACCACCACCGAAAGTGGTGGGGCTTACCTTAAGTCATCTCCGTGGGCACTGCAGGTTGCCCTCTGCCTGGCCATGTTCCAGCCTTGTGTTCTGCCTTTTGAACCTGCCTAATATCCAGCAGAGAGTGTAAACCCAATCTAAAGTTTCACTGTATCCTTGGTTCCTGCGCAAATGCGTGAATTAATGCCTTCGCGCTGTAGCTTTAAGAGGCTCTGCCCTGTATATACTGTGTATAGCCTGTGCTAGGTCAGAGTAAAACGAAGCCAGTGACTGGCCAGGGAATGCTCCTTCAGATTCCACTCTGCAGTTGCATGACAGTGCAGAGGGAGCCCTTCCAAATGCTGTAACTATTTATTTCTAAAACTAAATTGTTGCATTTAAAACAAACTTTAAAATTTGGACTGTTTACATACTGCCATCCAGCAGCTATGTTTGGTACTTTGACCGTGCTTTCTAGCCAATGGGAGCTCAAGGTGTCCTAATGGGGTCCTTCTGCTATGGCTGCTTGGAGAAATAGTGAACTGTGTGCTTGGTTCCCATTTTATCCAATCAGAATGCTAGAATTGTGATGGACAGCTTCACCAGCCAATCGGATGACATTACTCTGTTTTCTTCAATTTAGTGTGACAGTTGAACTGGGGTAGTTGCTAGAGGGCTTCCAATAAGGAAAGAGGCTCTGTGTTTGGCTCTGGGAGAAAGTGGAGAGGCCTGCTTGCTTCTCTACCACCTTACAGCCCAAAGTGGGTTGTTTTGAACTGCCAAATCTGCAGAAAAATCCTCTAAGCCAGGGGTTCTCAAATGGTGAGGCCAGCCTCCTTGGGGAGGCCCCAACCTGTTCCAGGGGAGGCTCTAGCAAGTCTGAAAAAGTGCTGTAATTAAATTTTGAGCTTCATATATTTTGTGTGAAGAGATGAAGCAAACTGAAAGAGGATAATAGTAGGTGACTTTTATGTATTTATTTACTAATAGGTGGCAGGAAGGTGAATGAGCCAAGACTCATTTCAGGTGTAACCGGGGAAGGGTAGGGATTGAATACATTTCAAAAGGTAACTGCAAGACAATCAAAAAATACACAGTGAACAATAGTGCAAACAAATATGAACAATAAATAATAATGAGTGGTGGTAATTGATCAATTTGTAGACTGATGGCAGAACAGCCCAAATACAAGGGCTGAGCACAGAAGTACTAAGAGCAATAGCAGGAAAGAGCAAAGTAATCCCAGGGAAGGAGGGGGAGAGGCAAACTATGTAGGAAGGTGATTTCATATAAAGAGGAAACAGAGAAAGTGGTCTGTCCCATGAAGGTACTGCAACAAGGGGTAACATTGGTTCAAGAATGAAATTAGCAGAGTAAGTAGGCTGGCCTGTGTGTGTGTGTGGGGGTTACAATAAGCTGAATAATAATAGTTATTTTATTTATTTGTTATTTAGGTAACACCTTTGAGCACAGAAGCTCTTTTTCAAAGGTTCCACGTCCGTATAAGACAAAGAACTGAATGTGAGCCAAGTACTCAAAGGGGTTTCAGTTTATTCATGGTGTACTGCTCAAAGTATAGCATGTTATTTTTCTTTGGGGAGGCCCAAGATTAGTTCAGTTTTTGGGGGAGGCTCAAAATATTTTCCATGGATTAGGGGAGGCTCACTGTGACAAAGTCTAAGAACTATTGCTCTAAGCTACCAAAGTCAAAAGGTAGTGTAGTTTCTGCCCAAAACTACATTTTCTGACTGCTTCGGAGCCTGTGTTGGAGATAGACAAGCCAAGCTGGCTGCTGCAAGGTAAAAGTTTGCCTTAGAGACTGCTCTTTGAAAGTGAAGCCTGTAGCTACAGAGTTGTCTCCTGTCTAGCTGTGTTTTGAGGAGACTGAAAGATAATTGTGCAGGCTTACTGCCAGATTCTACCATTTGCCAAGTGAGTAAGCTGTGTGGTCTAGTTTAGCTGCATCAGAGACTGAACTGTGTATGTTTAGCCTATATGCTAAAAAAGAGTGAAAGACTGTTGCTGCACTGTAAATTTGAATTGCTACAGCCTGAAGACCAGATCGGGGAGTCAGCTCCCATTGCAAGGTTCAGACTGGGTTGCGTCTGCCTCTGGGAGGGAAGCTGTGACATGGGGGTGAGTCGTGTTAGCCCTGGTCCCTGCATGCTGGCCCTGTCTCCAGACAGACTGAAAATCTGCAGCCGAGAGCTGAGAGCCAGAAGATCGCATCCTGCTCCAGGACAAATCAGTCTGACAACATTTCCAGATTCAAAGGTCACGGTACCATGAGTAAATTCAGGGCCTGTCCCTGCAACCAAGTTAACGTTATTTTGCCAAGGTTGTTTTGTTCTTCAATTGCCAAGTGTTGTTTAAAACTTAATCTGGATCAAGGTCAGTTGGCATTCATCTGTATCCCCTTCCCCCGGGTCATGCCTGAAAATAGGCAGAATTTGTCTTGTGTACTTACCCAGTCAACAAAAACTAAATAAATAAATAAACTGTTGTGCAGGCCTCCAGGCCTGGGAATTACATGTAACCCCCCTACAATTGGGGGTTCCTAGAAGCCTTCCCGGAGGTTGCTTGAGTGCTCACTGCTTGGCTGGTGTTCGGGGTAAGACCGCTAAATGGGGGGTTGTGAGTGCTTTTAAAGCCTCCAGTACTGTCTCTTTAAGAGCTGCCTGCTCACAGAGTTTGGGGTTTATAAAGGGGACTGGGGTTTCTGTGTTCGACTCCGGCCCTGGGCTACTGGTTAATCGCTCCATTCCTGCAGTCGCTAGAAGCACAGGGGGAGCCCATCAGAAAGATGTAATTGTTTCTGTGAAAACCATTAAAGTAATGGTAGAAATGCAGCCTGTCTAACCTGCCTTTCTTGTAGCTGGGACTCTGTGTGCTGTGCCCCACCATTTTGGACCAGGACATTCTAAAGGGTCCAATAAGGTGCCGAGGCAGTTAATGTGAAGGATTAAGCGACCAACCAGGATCGGGACTCTAGACAGAGCCGGCTAACCAATGGGGACTTAGCTAGTAATCCTGGGAAGTGAATTCTGAACAAGGGCGCCTTTTGGCACCTATCGAGACAGGTCTCATAGCCTGGTGTCTGCAGCCCACCTATGGGATCAGGTGGCGCGCTACTGAGAAGGCTGGCCCCAACTGCCTGAGGGGCAAAGACGTTGTGGCTGTGAGCGAGGAGGGAGCCTCTTGCTCCTGCAGCGTTGAGTGTTCGCGTGGGAAGCACGTGAAAGGCCTGAGGCGGCCGTTTTTCCATAGCCAGAAAGCTTCGGACTAAATCCCCCGGTGTGCGGTCAAAGGAGGCTGTGTATAAACACAGCTACCTACCAGGTTTCACCTGAAGAGGACTGGAGAATTGGCTGAATCATGCTCAGTCTGTCAGGACGTTTGAAGCTGCAGTTAACACCTGAAGTTGCTGTGAGTTTGCTCGGGTCCTGGGAGCAGCTGCCTGGTATGGTACCCCTCTGTTGTTTGCCACATAAATGTGTGAGGAGGCCTCTGAAACTCAGGCTCAGCCCTGCCAGTGGTGAAAGAGTGGGTCTCTGTTGGAGCTGTGAGTACTGAATCAGGGTAGCTCCCTGTTAATGCTTACAAACCAAGGCCAAGTCATTTTGTTGTATTGCTAAATGTGCTAAGCAAGCCCTCTGGCTCCAACTGATTTTCTCAGGAATTAAATGCTCAGTTGTGTAAGGGCCCCAACCAGCTGCATCGAGGGACTAGCTATTAGGGCTTGGGTACCCAGAGACAGTAATTAATAGGTTAGGCCTGTCACAGAGCCATAGGTAGATTTTCCTATGCTGTAGTGGTAAGCCAATTACTCTGATTTCCCCTGGTCCTTGTTATCTCCCCCTCCAATAAATCCGATCTCCTGTTCTGCAAAAGCACACTGGCTAGTCTGTGTATTAATGGTAAAATACTGCACGGTGAATGTGGTGTAACTGTACCTTACTTTCCAGGGGTTCCCCCGAGCGAGCTGACTGGATCGAGCTGGGAGGTAAGTGTGTGTGGTACGGAAGCTAAAATTGCACTGTGTGGGCAACTAGTGGGAGGAAAGGGGGGTTGCAGCAACCCAGAGGGCTGTGACCAAGTCAACCTCGACTGTTCTAACCCCGACCTCTGGGTGGAGGCACCAGCCAAACAATCTGGGCCCCTCACCCTGCTACAGTTACAGCAGGCAGGGGTAGTAGCCCTAGGGATAGCGCCTCCTGGGGGTTACAAACTGGAGGCACTGCTGGGAATCAGTGTCCCCTAGTGGCCAGGTGAGTGAAGTGCATAAAAATGGAAAAACTGAAAGGGAAACTGGAAGGTGATATTATGGCAAAAATTAAGTTGGATCCTATTAAGACAATGGTACACAAACTGATGGGGTGGGGCGAAGCTGAAGAGCTGGACTCCCAGAGAATTGTGTTACTATTAGACGTGCCCCTGGGAACCCCAACAGCTGACATTATTTCTACAGCAGAGCGTGTTAAATGTTTGGGCAAAGTGGAGGTGAAGAGGCGTATGGCTGACCTGCTCGATCAGACGCTGCAGGTGCTACTTTTGTGCAGTGTGGCCATCGACCCCGAGAGGGTACCTCCAATGATTTACCCAGAGAGTGCCCCACAGGGGTGGAGGCTTCTTCATATTCGGAGTGGGTCAGTCACTCCTGGGGGTTCCCCCCCAGACTAATAGCTTTAAAGATAAACTGCTTAAATTGCTGGCTGTGGAGGGGAGGACTACCCAGGAGTTGCTGCAAGCATTGGCTCTGTCTAATGACACTACCCCCCAGGTCTCCCCAGGTACCTCCCCCTGTCCCTCTAAGAGTTCTATTTTGGCTCCACTGCCCTTAGTGGTCCCTCCTATACAGCTCGATTCTTACCGTAGGCTGAAACTTTTTTCTGGCACAGTGCCAGTCCCTTCAGGGGAGGATGACTTGGAAGCGTGGATGGACTACGCCACCCCCTTAGTTCAAGAGTGGCAATGCTCTGAGGGGGAGAAAAGAAAGCGATTGATGGAGAGTCTGTGGGGCCCCGCTCTAGAAGCCATTAAGTTCTTGCGGGCCACTAACCCGGAAGCCACCGCAGCAGAGTACCTTTGTGCTTTGAAGGGGGTGTTTGGGAGTACTGAGACGGGGGAAGACTTATTATGGAAATTCAGGTCTGCCAAGCAATGGAGAAATGAGAAACTGTCCACCTTTGTTACTAGGGTGGAGCGGGCCTTGCAAAAGGCCTATAGAAAAGGGAGGGATCACAGCCACGGCCTTGAACCAGGTCAGGTTGGAACATGTTTTGAAGTCTGCTAGATTTTCTAGTGTGATACTGTTAAAACTTAAGTTGCATGACAGACGGGCTGCCCAGCCTGAATACTGTCAATTGATGAGGGAGATTAGAGAAGTGGAGACTGATGAGGAAGGGTGGGAACCCTATGTGGGAGCTGTGAACCCAAACCGAACCCCTGAGTCTAGTGCCCCTGAAGAGATCCACCCTTCAGGAAGGCCTGATGCATCCCCAGACTTTCAAGGTGATGTGGGGGTGCGAACTATTTCCTCTGCTCCCCAAGTAGAAGGTGAGCTGAGGGCCGAGGTCAGAAATTTACGAGAACTGGTGAGGGACTTGAAGCGATCCACTATCTACCCTGTTAGGTCTGGGGAATCTGGGTTATCTAGAAACCAATGCTCTGGCCCAGGGGAATCCCCTCACCCCCTGGAGGGCCCCCAGCAGACAAGGTACTCCCCCCCCGAGTAGAGACCCCCGGGACCCCAAGTTTTGTTACCATTGTGGGGAGGATGGACACTTTCAGCCTGAGTGCCAGTTGCTGGAGAATTTAAGGAAGGTCAACAGCAAACTGATCAGTTGGCATTGCAGGGCCCATGTCCGACCCCCCAGGAAGAGCTTTGCGACCTGGGCCAACGCCCAAGTAACTGTCAAGTCTGCGCCTCCTGAATGGTCTGATGTGGTCAGGCCCTCGATGGAGGCCCCAGTGCAAGTAAATGAGATTCCCACCCCAGCTGTATTAGACAGTGGCTCTCAGGTAACCATCATGTTTCAGGACTGGTATCAGACACACCTACCTGAGGTGCCACTACAACCTTTGGATGGTCTACATGTATGGGGGCTGAGCGACAAGGCTTATCCATATTTGGGGTATATCCAGATCTGGTTGTCATTCCCCACTTCTGTGGCTGGAGTGGATGAACAGGTGGAAACCTTGGCTTTAGTCTGCCCTTCCACTGGACTGTATGATGGGGTACCCCTGTTGATTGGGACAAATGCTCATATGTTTGGATGGCTAGCCCAACTGTGTTCAGAAAAGCAAGCATTTAGAACCGGGCAAGCCCTAAGAATACCCGCTATGATCCAAAAGGTCGCCGAAGCTCAGAAGGTTAGCCAGAAGGAACCTGAAGGCCCGGTGGGTGTAGTATGGAAAAAGGATCTGGCACCGGTGACACTTGCCCCGAATGCCCAGTATGTTCTGCATGGAGAAGTCCAACTGAGAACAGATGTTAAGAATAAGTTGTTGATGTTGGATGCACCTGGGGAGGGAAGATTGCCTGAGGGACTGCTGGTCAAACCCAGTATCTTACCGGCTAGAGCTCATGCTTACGTTAAGAGGGTGATGGTTCAAGTTCATAATGTGTCCGACAAGGAGATTCGAATAAGAAGAGGGTGCATTCTGGCAAGTGTACATTGTGCAGATACTGCAGTGCTGCCCAATAGCAAGGGTTCAAAGAAAGATGACAGAGTAACTCCTGACTTGTTTGATTTCGGTGACTCCCTGTTGCCTGCTGAATGGAAAGTGGGGATCAGTGAGAAGCTTGCCAAAAGTGACCAGGTTTTTTCCCTGAAAGAATGGGATGTGGGATGTGTGCAAGGGGTCGAGCACCATATCTGGCTGCATGATGAAAGGCCTTTTCGAGAGAGATCTCGGCGCCTGGCCCCGGCTGACATAGACGATGTGAGGCGGCATTTGCAAGAGATGCTTGCTGCTGGCATAATACAAGGGTCCAGAAGTCCCTATGCCTCCCCCATTGTAGTAGTGAGGAAAAAGAATGGGGCGGTTCGGATGTGTGTAGATTACCGTACCTTGAATCAGCGGACCATCCCAGACCAGTATACCATGCCACGCATACAGGACGCCTTGGATTGTTTAAATGGCAGTAAGTGGTTTTCTGTGTTGGACCTCCGCAGTGGGTACTATCAGATCCCGATGGCCCCGGAGGACCGAGAGAAGACTGCATTTATTTGCCCCCTAGGTTTCTATGAGTTTATTCGGATGCCTCAAGGGATTTCAGGTGCCCCAGCCACCTTCCAGCGCCTGATGGAACGTGCTGTGGGGGACATGAATTTGCTCGAGTGTTTGGTTTACTTAGACAATGTCATAGTGTTTGGTCGCTCATTGGAAGAACATGAACGTCGATTGTTCAAGGTCCTGGATCAGCTGGAGGATTTCGGCCTCAAGCTATCTATAGGCAAGTGCCAATTCTTTCAAACTTCTGTGAAATATGTGGGCCACATAGTATCCCCCGAAGGCATAGAGACTGACCCCAGCAATGTGAAGTCTTTGACCACTTGACCTCAGCCCAGGAATTTGAAAGAGCTGCAACGGTTTCTGGGGTTTTGTGGTTATTATAGGCAGTTTGTCAAAGATTATTCTCAAGTGATCCACCCCCTCCTCAACCTCACTCAGGGATACCGTCCCACGAACAAGAAGTATAAGAAAGCTGTGCGCTCTGAGATGGAGAAGAAGTATTTTCGGCCGAATGATGTGTTTGGAACCCGCTGGACTACTGAGTGTGAGGAAGCTTCCTATGACATCATATATCAATTTACCCATGCTCCAGTGCTGGCCTATGCTGACCCAGCCAAGCCGTACGTCCTCCATACTGATGCCAGTCTACAAGGATTGGGGGCTGTGTTATATCAGGAGCACTCGAACGGTCTGAGACCTGTGGCTTTTGCCAGCAGAAGTCTGGCTCCTTCAGAAAAAAATTATCCACTGCACAAGCTAGAGTTCCTGGCTCTGAAGTGGGCCATTGTTGATCAATTTCATGATTATTTGTATGGTACCAAGATATTGGTAAAGACTGATAACAATCCTCTGAACTATGTGCAGACCTCAGCCAAGTTGGATGCCACTGGCCATAGTTGGCTCTCTGCGCTGGCCACCTACGACTATGCTGTTGAGTACAGAGCAGGTCTAAACCATATAGCTGCGGATGCTCTCTCTCGGAGACCTATGCCATTGGGTCAGGTTGTCAGAACCTGACATAAGAGCCCTATGCCAGAAATTTGACAAGGAAGAACCGGTGTCTCCTGATGCTGTAGACTGCTTGGTAGATTGCTTGGGGCCATCCGAGAACTGCATACCTGCTGCCTACTGTCATTTTTCTGCATTAGACACTAGTTTGCTGCCCCAATTTAACAATGATAGTCTCCAACGGGCTCAATCCCGAGACTCTATGATAAAAACGGCTGTGGAAGCTTTGCAGGCCGGGAGGGACGTGTCCAAGTTGCGTTCCACTGACTCGAGAACTGCCTTGTTATACAAAGAAGGGCCAAAGTTAAAGCTGATTAATCAACTACTATACAGAGAGACTGTGGATAAGGAGGGCCGGGTAGACAAACAACAACTGGTGCTGCCTGTTGCTTTTAGAGAACTGGTCTTGAAGTCTCTGCATAATCACATAGGGCATCTGGGCATAGACCGAACACGTGACCTGGTACAGACCCGATTCTGCTAGCCAAAAATGAGTATAGATGTAGAGCAATATGTCAAGACTTGTGGTCGCTGTTTGCAGAGAAAAGCCCTACCTCAGAGAGCTGCCCCCATGGTCAATATCACCACTAGTGCCCCTATGGAGATGGTCTGCATTGATTTTCTGAGTTTAGAACCAGATCTGAAAAATATCAGTAACATATTGGTAGTCACTGATCATTTTACCCGGTATGCACAGGCCTTTCCTACTAAAGATCAGAAAGCAACCACGGTGGCTAAAGTACTCGTGGAGAACGTCTTTGTCCACTATGGGGCCCCCTAGAGGATCCACTCTGACCAGGGGAGGGACTTTGAGAGCCACCTGATTAAAGAAATGTTATCTTTGTCGGGGTTACGAAAATCGAGAACCACCCCATACCATCCTCAGGGAGATCCCTAACCTGAAAGATTTAACTGCACCTTGCTCGATATGTTGGGCACACTGCAACCCAAAGACAAGCCTAGATGGAGCCAGCAGATCAGCACCCTGGTTCATGCCTATAACTGCACCAAAAGTGATGCCACTGGGTTTTCTCTGTACAGGTTGATGTTTGGGAGAGACGCTAGACTGCCAGTGGATGTGTGTTTTGGGGTTTCCCCTGATGGAGTGCAAGCAGAAAATCATCTACAGTATGTACAGAAGTTGAAGGCCCAATTGAACCATGCCTACCAACTGGCTCAGACCATGGCTGCTAAACAAAACCTGGCCAACAAGGAGAGGTATGATAAGAAAGTGAAAACAGTGGAACTGAGAGAAGGGGCTAGGGTACTATTGAGGAATTTTGGACTGCATGGCAAACATAAGATTGCTGACAGATGGCATCACCTCCGTCATATTGTTGTGGGAAAACTGGCAGATTTACCTGTATATAAAGTGTGGCCTGAAAACAATTCAAAAGATGTGAAAACTATACACAGAAATCGTCTGCTGCCAATTGGGCAAATCTTGATTGAAGCTGAACCCCCCAATGCCCCTCCCTCCAGGCCTATGACTAGATCTGCTGCCAAGAAGAAACCCAGACCACTAGATTCTTCAGAAAGCCAGATAAGAGAGCCTTGTCTAAACCCTTCTGATGAAGATGACCACCACTCTGTGTCCGAAGACAAGGAAAATAATATTGAATATTATCCCTCTTGTGAACTGAGCCAGTTGTTTCGGGGCAATCCTCTCATTAACTCTGGAGATGAAGTTGGGTTTTCTGGACTGTTTGAGCCCCCAGCTCTGTCTCCGGAGTCCATACTCCCAGAGGATGAAGTGAGCAGCAACAAAGCCCAAGCGGTGGGGTCTTTGAGCCTGGCTGAACTATCTGGCCTGGCTGAACTCTCTGACTTTTCAGAAGAAGAAAATGATGTGGGGGAACAAGCCAGTGATATGCCGGAATCCGAAGAATATTTTGAATGCCCTGATGGTTCCTTACTAGTGCCTGAACCATCCCCAGCTGAGTCAAGTAGTGTGGGTCCTGATATAGAAGGTCATGCCCCCGAAAGTACTATGAGCACTGGGTCCCTTTCCCCTGTGGAGGGTCCCTCTACTAATCTCAATGAGGCTGAAATGGAATCGGGGCCTGTAGCAGGGTTTTCCGAGGTCCCTAGACACTCCAGCTAAAAAGTACGGCCTGTAGTAAAGTTGAGTTATGAGTCCTTGGGTCAGCCTGTGGACCTGCCCTTAAATGTGGTCCATAAAGGGGTGTATGTGTCCCCATGCTCTTCGCCTAAGTTAGCCTTGGGGGATAACTCCAGCCTGTTAGTATTGTCCTTCGAATGTGGTACCCCTACCCAAGTTAGCCTGCCAGTAGCTGAAAGGGAAGGGCCCCCTCTTTTCAGGTGCCCTGTGCAGAGAGTAATGACCTGATTTAAAAAGGAAAAGGTTATGTGTGTGTGTAATGTTGCATAAACCATAATAAACTGTGAATACAGTATCCATGCATGTAATCTAAAGTGTGATATAATGTTAATTAAACTGTTTGCCTTAAAGTGATTTAAGGGTAACTACTTGACGCGGACGCCAAGTTTTTTTCCAGGCCAGGAAGGGTGTAACCCCCCTACAATTGGGGGTTCCTAGAAGCCTTCCCAGAGCTTGCTTGAGTGCTCACTGCCTGGCTGGTGTTCGGCGTAAGGCCGCTAAATGGGGGGTTGTGAGTGCTTTTAAAGCCTCCAGTACTGTCTCTTTAAGAGTTGCCTGCTCGCAGAGTTTGGGGTTTGTAAAGGGGGCTGGGGTTTCTGTGCTCAACTCCCACCCTGGGCTACTGGTTAATCACTCCATTCCTGCAGTCGCTAGAAGCGCAGGGGGAGCCCATCAGAAAGATGTAATTGTTTCTGTGAAAACCGTTAAAGTAATGGTAGAAATGCAGCCTGTCTAACCTGCCTTTCTTGCAGCTGGGACTCTGTGTGCTGTGCCCCACCATTTTGGACCAGGACGTTCTGAAGGGTCCAATAAGGTGCCTGGGGCAGTTAATGTGAAGGATTAAGCGACCAACCAGGATCGGGACTCTAGACGGAGCTGGCTAACCAATGGGGACTTAGTTAGCAATCCTGGGAAGTGAAGTCTGAACAAGGGCGCCTTTTTGCACCAATCGTGACAGGCCTCATAGCCTGGTGTCCGCAGCCCACCTATGGGATCGGGTGGTGCGCGACTGAGAAGGCTGGCCCCAACTGCCTGAGGGGCAAAGACATTGTGGCTGTGAGCGAGGAGGGAGCCTCTTGCTCCTGTGGCGTTGAGTGTTCGTACGGGAAGCGCGTGAAAGGCCTGAGGCGGCCGTTTTTCCATAGCCAGAAAGCTTTGGACTAAATCCGCCGGCGTGCGGTCAGAGGAGGCTGTGTATAAACACAGCTACCTACCAGGTTTCACCTGAAGAGGACTGGAGAATCGGCTGAATCGCGCTCGGTCTGTCAGGACGTTTGAAGCTGCAGTTAACGCCCGAAGTTGCTGTGAGTTCGCTCGGGTCCTGGGAGCAGCTGCCTGGTATGGTACCCCTCTGTTGTTTGCCATATAAATGTGTGAGGAGGCTTCTGAAACTCAGGTTCAGCCCTGCCAGTGGTGAAAGAGTGGGTCTCTGTTGGAGCTGTGAGTACTGAATCAGGGTAGCTCCCTGTTAATGCTTACAAACCAAGGCCAAGTCGTTTTCTTGTATTGCTGACTGTGCTAAGCAAGCCCTCTGGCTCCAACTGATTTTCTCAGGAATTAAATGCTCAGTTGTGTAAGGGCCCCAACCAGCTGCATTGAGGGACTAGCCATTAGGGCTTGGGTACCCAGAGACAGTAATTAATAGGTTAGGCCTGTGCACAGAGCCATAGGTAGATTTTTATATGCTGTAGTGGTAAGCCAATTACTCTGATTTCCCCTGGTCCTTGTTATCTCCCCTTCCAATAAATCTGATCTCCTGTTCTGCAAAAGCACACTGGCTAGTCTGTGTATGAATGGTAAAATACTGCACAGTAAATGTGGTGTAACTGTACCTTACTTTCCAGGGGGTCCCCAGAGTGAGCTGACTGGATCGAGCCGGGGGTAAGTGTGTGTGGTGCGGATGCTAAAATTGCACTGTGTGGGCCACTAGTGGGAGGAAAGGGGGGGTTGCAGCAACCCAGAGGGCTGTGACCAAGTCAACCTTGACTGTTCTAACCCCGACCTCTGGGTGGAGGCACCCACCAACGGATCTGGACCCCTCACCCTGCTACAGTTAGGGCAGGCAGGGGTAATAACCCTAGGGATAGCCCCCCTTGGGGGTTACATACAAATACCAGTTGTTCGAACGTTTCTGCTTATGGTTTCACCGAAAGGTTTCTGTTATGTATAGTACAGCTTTAAGAAATGTTAGAGACAGTACAGCTTTAAGAGAATGTGCACTTCCTGTAATCATGCCTGTGTTTGAGGCCCAGTCTCCTCTTGTATGTGCTGCTGAATGGAAGGAAAAGAGAAGGCCTAGATTTCAGTGTGGCATGTTTGTCTTACTACCAAGACCTTTCTGTGTTTAAGGTACTTATTTTAGCCACCAAATACAACAAACTGGTGACAACGGATGGTGGACATTTTCATAGATCCAACTTACTGAATTACACCATTTTGTGACTTTCTGCATTGGAGGAAAGCCAGCAATTTGGAACTGCACAATATCATGGCAACTTCAGCTAGCTTTGAAAGTTTTAATGGAACAAACTGGGATACATGGTCCCAACGGTTTGATCAGTGGTTATTACTTAATCCTGACATACAAGTTGCTAATGATGAGCAACAGGATAAGCTTATTTGAGCTGCTTTTTGTACTTTCTTGGGGAGTGAAACCTTCAAACTTTTATGCAATCTGTGTGCACCGGACCAGCTGGAGGATTTGTCATATCAAGAGCTAAATGCTAAATTGAATGCACAATACAGTTTAACAACTTTCCCAAGGGCTGAACATTATAAATTCTACAGTTCCCGCCAGAAACCAGGTCAGTCATTACAATCGTATTTGGCTGAGATCAAACGCTTAGGTCTCACGTGTGAGTGGAGCAGGGAGCATCTTGAATCTAATTTAGGTGATAAGTTTGTTATGGGGTAGAATAATGAACATCATATTCAGCAATTACTTTCTGTAAGAGTCAAGAAGTCTATTGAGGAACTTTTACATCTGGCACAAATGTATGAGGCTGCAGAAATGAAGCACATGCTAAAATGGACCCTAAAAATGAGGTACAAGTAGCTGCAGTAAACCCCAAATTGAAACAGCTCAAACCTAAGTATAAAACACTGTTTTCAAAGAAAAATGCAACCACTCTACCCAAACTGCATGGCCAGTACAAATGTGCATCATGTGGGTAGTCTCAGCATAGCAGGGACTAGTGCAAATTCAGAGAAGTTCAGTGTCATGCATGTAAATGTCAGGGACAAATTGTTAAGGTTTGCAGGAGCAGGAGAACCACGGTAGTTGGTTCAGAGAGCTCAGACAGTGTGGTAGTTTCTATTGCTCCACAAATGCAGACTAAAGATGTTCCTCCTTTCTATGTGTTACTTGAATTGCCACAATTGAGGCATCAGTTGCGTTTAATGGTAGACTCTGCTTCTCCAGTTACTTTTATTAACCATTAAACATGGTCTGATCTGGATAAGTCACCATTGTCTCCTTGTAAGAAGTTGCTGCATGCATTTGAAGGGCAACTAATTCAGCCACTGGGCTTGTTTACCACGCTGGTACGCAGGACTGATTCCCCTGGTACACCTTTAATTTTTCCAGTTTTAAAAAAGAGTGTCAACATTTTGGGCAGAGATGCTCAGGTTCTTCTAAACATTCATGTTGATTCAGCAGATGTTGGCCTACTTGCTGCTGTCCAGGTACCACAAAGCAGTAATCCGCCCAAGCTTGGGGAGATTTTACACATGTATCCAGAGTTGTGGAAAGGTGTGGGATGTTGCACAACAGCTAAAGCCAAGCTAGTTACAAAGCCTAATGCAGTCCCTAAGTTTTGTAAACCACGGAAACTCCCTTTTGCCTTTAAACTGGTCATTGGAGCAGAATTGGACAGACTGGAAAAAGTGGGTGTGCTGGAAAAGGTTTCAAGTTCAGATTAGGTCACTCCAACTGTGGTGGTATCTAAACCAGGTGTTAAGGTTCGGATAAGTGGAGATTTTAAGGTGACCCTTAATCTAGTACTTAAAATAAATGTATTTCTTTTACCCTTACCAGAGGAACTTTTTCATAGACTGAATAATGGTGCGGGGTTCTCTAAACTGGACTTCACTGATACATACCTTCAAGTGGAGCTGGATACAGACTCTCAGAAATTGGTAGTGATTAATACACACCAAGCACTATACAAGTACAAACGGTTATGTTTTGGCCTTAGTTCTGCACCTGCCCTTTTCCAAAAAGTGATTGCGCAAACAGTGGGTGATGTACCAGGTGTTGCTTGTTATTTGCATGACATCATTGTAATGGGCATGACAGAAGCAGAACATTCACTTAACTTACAAAAGACTATAGAGAGATTGCAACAGAGTGGATTCAGACTTAGGAGAGATAAATGCCAATTTAGTCGACCAAGTGTCACGTACGTAGTTCACACTATTGACAAAGACGGAATTCGTCTGAATGATGAAAAGGTGGAAGCCATTGTGCACATGCCTGAACCGCAGAATGTTTCAGAGTTGCGTACATTCTTGGGTATAGCGTGCTACTATGACCATTTCATACCTGGCTTAGCCATTAAATGTGCTATCCTAAATGAACTATTACATAAGGGTACACCGTGGAAGTGGACCACGGACCACAGTAAGGCAGTTCAAGCCATCAAGTTCTCTCTAACCGATGTGAATAATTTAACTCATTATGACCCTAACTTACCTATCACATTGGCCTGTATGATAATCTTGTGGGTATAGGAGCTGTCCTTTTCCATACAGCTCCAGAAGGAGTGGAGAAGCCGATAGCCCATGCTTCACACAAACTCACTGCAGCTGAAATGAATTATACCCAGATTTAGAGAGAGGCATTAACAAATGTGTTCGGAGTCCAGAAATTTTGCCAATACTTGCTAGGTCGCAAGTTTCATCTGAAGACGGATCGCAAGCCACTAGTGACAATTTTCAGTCCAGGAAAAGGAATTCCAGAGACAGCCACTAGCAGACTTCAATGATGGGCATTAATTTTGTCTGTCTATAATTTTGAGGTTACATACCAACCAATGGACCAGCATGGAAATACAGATGCCTTGTTGAGGGTACCACTATCCAGAGAAATGCAGTTCGATGTGGGACATAAAGAGGAGCCATTATTATGCCAGGTGGAACCAGATAGTTTTCCAGTGTAATTCAAAGATATGGAGGACTCTACTGTTGTGTGTGCAATGGAGTTACAACATGTTAGATCAGCTTCCAGTACTAGCCAAGGACATTGCAAAAGTGGCTAGTCAAGATGTAATTTTGAAACAAGTGTATCAGTATACACTTGAGGGATGGCTGCAAGGCACTACTTGTTCAGCTGTACTACAACCCCTACTATACGAAGAGACAGCAGTTGCCCATTGCTGAAGGGTGTCTTCTATGAGGATTGCATGTCATAGTGCCCCAGTGTTATCACTCAAATGTGTTGACTCTTTTGCATGCAGGCCATCCAGACATTGCTAAAATGAAATCCCTGGCCAGACTTCATGTATGGTGGCCTTCCATTGACAGAGACATATATACCAGGTTGTGCAAAGATGCGAAGGTTGTGTTGTATTGATGGGAAATCTAGCAAGAGCTCCAGTTCACCATTGGGAACGACCGGAAAAACTCTGGCAAAGGTTGCATATTGATTTCACGGGACCCTACTTAAATTCTATGTGGTTACTCTTAACCGATGCTTATAGTAAATGGCCAGAAATTCATCAAATGTCTTCAAGCAACAACTGAGAGTACCATCAAAGTGTTGAAATCTATCTTTGCTAACCATGGTTTCCTGCAAGTGATTGTCTCGGACAACAGACCACAGTTCACGTCTGTTAAATTCCAAGCATTTTGCCAGCAACGTGGTATCTGCCATATTTTCTCACCTCCCTACCATCCAAGTTCAAATGGTGAAGCGGAATGCCTGGTTCAGACTTTTAAAAAGAGTATGAACAAATCTAATCCTACTACATCAACGGCAATGCAAATAGCCCTTTTGGACTTTATTGAGATGTATCGAACAATACCACATTGTGTCATGGTAATATCCCTTGCAGAATTGTTGTTTGGACGTCAGATTCTAACTCAATTAGATCTTCTTCACCTTCTAGGCTATAAGTAAGTAACTGAAATGCTTCCTAAGACCAGATCCTTCAAACCCAATGATCTTGTGTGTTTCAGGATGTATGCAGGCCCGAAGAGATGGATAGAAGGCGTGGTGGAAAAAAAGTTCGGAAATGTTGTCTATAGTGTTTGACTGACTAACCAGAAGAAAGTGAAACAAGCATTTGTCAATGCCGAATGTTGTCGTGCTGGCATTGGCAGTGAGAGTGGCATAGCTAGAGACGCATAGTGCTGTGATTTTGTGAATGTGTCTCAAAAAGTGATTTTGCACAGCGAACATGCCATTGTGCGCCACAGCTGCGGAAACACGTTTTGGGCAGGATGTGAAAAATGGCAGCTGGACTGTTGATAAGGAGACGCGGCACAATTGCCAGTGGTGAAAATGTGGCATGAAAATATTGCAGATTGACGGTTACAAGGGTGCGTGGAAACTGAATACACGCTTGCAACACAGTCATTGTATGGAGTTTCGGCACCAAATGTTCAACATAGGCATTTTAGGACCTCTGCTCATGAATAGTGTCACCGTCATTTCCTTAAACTGTCCCAAAAACTGATTTTGCACAGCAGCCGTGCAATTCTGTGCTGGACGTGCGAAAACACATTTCAGGCAGCTGGAGTGTTCATAAGGAGGTATGGAAAAATGCCAATGATGAACAGCTGGAGTGAAAGTATTACAAATTCAGAAAGCCATGAGTGTGCGTGCAAACTGTGCAACGCATGCTCATAAAACACGTCATTTTATTGACTTTCATTCCCAAATTTTCAACATAGGCATGTTAGGGCATCTGCTAATGAACTGTGTCACTGTCATTTTCATCACGTGTCTCGAACAAGGACTTTCCACAGCGACCATGCTATTCTGTGCCGGAACTGCAAAAACAGATTTTGGTCAGGATGTGAAAAATGACAGCTGTACTGTTCATTAGGAGATGCAGAATAATGGCACTGTAGAAAAAATCTAGAGTGAGAATATTAGAAGTTTGCGAACGTACGAGTGTGCGAGCAAACTGCACAACGCACGCTTGTAACACAGTCATTTTATGGAGCATTGTCACCAAATTTTCAACACAGGCATTTTAGGACCTCTGCTCATGAACAGTGTCATTGTCATTTTCGTAATGTGTCCCGAAACTGATTTTGCACAGCGGACACATTATTGTGCGCCGAAAATGCGAAAACACATTTCAGCAAGGATGTGAAAAATGAAGCTACACAGTTCACAAGAAGGTGTAGTAAAATGCCAAATTTGAGAATCTGGCATGAAAATATTGTGAATGCGCTAAGTTACGAGCGTGCGTTGCGCAGTTGCTATGCACATTGTAAAACAGTCATTTTATGGAGTATTGTCACCGAATTTTCAACACAGGCATTTTAGGACCTCTGCTCATGAACAGTATCACTGTCATTTTTGTAATGTGTCCCAAACACTGATTTTGCACAGTGACCACGCTATTCTGTGCCGGAAGTGCGAAAACACACTTCGGCAAGGATGTGAAAAATGACAGCTATATGGTTCATGATAAGGTGTGGTAAAATGCCAATGTTGAGAATCTGGCATGAAAATAGTGTGAATACGCTAACTTACGAGTGTGCATTGCGCAGTTGCTACGCACGCTCGTAAAACAGTCATTTTTTGATTTTTCCCATCAAACTTGCAATATAGGCTTTTTGAGAGCCCCTGTCATGAACAGTGGCACTGTCATTTCATTACTCGGTCCTGGTAGGTGATTCCATGCAGTGACTGCGAAATCACCTTTCGGGACCGAATAACGCCATGACAGTTCAAGAATTCATGAGTAGGGGTCCCAAAAACCCCATGTTGAAAATTTGGGGCAAAATTCCCAAAAATGCCTGAGATATGCATTAAAGTTGAAAAACCCCTATTCATTCCATTATACAGCTTACCGGCATTTCCTCAGTTCGCGGTCGGCTTTGAAGAGTGCAGACGTGTTCCCGGTCTATAGAAGATTGTCGTGCTGGACTCGGAGGTAAGTATGGGGTGAGGGGTAAGGGAGGCAGGGTACCCAGTGGGTGGGTGCGGTGGGGGAGGGGGCATCGAGACTACGAATGACCGCTTTTGTTTTACAGGTAAAAAAACAGAAAAACATTGCTGGACAGTTTTCCTTTGCAGAGCATTTGGCATGCTGGGATGGGCCTCCCAGCGTGACACCTAACTGTTTTTGGGGTGCCAGTAGCTGACGGATTGGGCACCCCCGCCGGCACACAACACGGGTGGAGGAAGTAATGCAGACGGGATTGGGCACCCTCACGGCACAGAAAGAAATTGGGGCACGCAGAGGGGATTGGGCACCCCTGGCATTCAACAATTGGGGTGCTTTATGCCGATGGGGAGTGGCTCCAGAGGGCATACAAAGACAGCGGGGGTTAACCGACAGGGATTGGGCACTTCCGGTCGCAGACATTAGAGCTTTCGTCACCGCCATCCATGCACATAATGGCGCGAGCACGGCAAGAAAAAGGACTGCTGCGTCTGATGAGCTTTGCTCGGATTGCAGTGGACCTTTTCTTAGATGTGCTTGCCCCATTATGTATACATGGTGTGGCGCCGGCATGCAGGCTGATTGGACAATGCGGGATGCACCTACTGGTGCATGCCCTGCATTCGCCGAACAGCAACCGCGCCTCCAAATCCCCACTGCCTCAAGATGTTGGCTGCGCACGCGTGCCAACATAAAAACATGTGGACCAATTACATATTAGAATTGAGACAGAACAAAAAAGGGATACCCAGAGTTGGGGTAATTATCCAGCTTTATTTGTTCCAGAACAAGAACAGGAAGAGATAATGGAACCACAACATTTGAGACAAGATGTGGCTGATGCTAATCAGATTCCAATGCAACAGTCTCGAGTCCTGCTACGTCGGTCAGAACATATAAGACATCCACCAAAGAGAATGGACTTATAGAGATATATCCTAATGACATACTAACTAAAAGGGACACTGCAGTAATAACTTTAATAGCTTCATATTACTTCTGAATTATTGATTTAAGTACTTCCTAGCTAAGTCAGGGGGGCTTGTTATGTGTAGTACAACTTTAAGAAATGTTAGAGACAATACAGCTTTAAGAGAATGTGCACTTCCTGTAAGTGTGCCTGTGTTTGGGTCCCATTCTCCTCTTGTATGTGCTGCTGAACAGAAGTAAAAGAGGAGGCCTAGATTTCAGTGAGGTGTGTTGTTCTTACTACCAAGACCCTTCTGTGTTTAAGGTACTTATTTCAGCCACCAAATACAACAGTTTCAGACTTAAGTTCAAATTTATCTGTTTAAGGGCCCCAACATTGGCCACCTAGCTGCAAAGTGCTGGGCCTGCAACAGCTAAATTCTGGATACCCACTGCCTGAACTGGAGCGTAGGAGGAGAAGTTATAACTCTTCTTTGGCATGCAGTTGGCCACCTCACTACTGTCCTGGCACAGCAGTGACAGTACACAGTAATAAGGCAGGCAAATAATTAAATTGTGGGGGGGCAGGGGCCCTCCTGAACCAAGGGGCCCTATGCCATGGCGTAACTGGCGTATAGGTTAATCCGGCCATGATAGCCATACATTCAGAGATAGTACACTTGTGGGACATCACATTTCAAAGTATGTACATATAATAGCCAGGGTGGCTGAAGATCTATACATGTAGTCGCTAGGGTATTGATATTAGTACAGAGAAACAATTACAGAACAAGTGCAGCCTCTGGGGCATTGCCGTATAGTAGGAACAGTGGTCAATACATTAGTGAGACAACACAGTTTAAGCAAAGTATTTACCTATAATAGCCTGGGTGACTGTTGACCTATACATGTGGTAGCTAGGGTATTGGTATTAGTACAGGTGATATAGTTACAGTGTGGGTGCAGCCTCTAGGGCATTGTCAATTAGCAGAGACAGTGATCAGCAGTGAAGATGTCCTATATATTTAGTCCTATACAGTTGCTTGCAATGTCAATGGGGAGCGGCCTGGTGCAGCTCTGTGCAGGTCAGTTAGGAGGATTAGCAGTTGCACTGGCATTGGCACAAGGAGAGAATGTGTTTGTTTTTTTTAGGATGGTCTTGAAGTGCCCTAGCTTGGGAATGGAGGTTATGACTGGGGGGAGCTCATTGTACCAGGCAGGAGCTCTATAGAGGAATGATCTCTGAGCTAGGGAGGTTCTGACCCTGGGCACAGTCCACAGATGTTTGTTGGCAGAACGAGTGGTCGCAATGCGGGAACACGAGAGTAGGGAGGCAGAGACCCCCAGTGGAGTTAACCCTAGGTGGATTTTTTTTGGTGAGGAGACAGGATTGATTTTGTAGTCTTTCCTCCAGGGTGAGAATGTTTGTTAGAGCATATAGGGTGCAAGTATGGGAGCATTTATCTGCACCGAGGAGGAGTCGGCACACTTTATTAATGGCTAAGAGAATTTTATTTAGGGTGGTGTTGTCTGCAGCAGAGTTGATGGGGAGCCCATAGTCAAGAGAGAAAGAGAGGACAGAAGAGGTGACAGCCAGATTGAGAGCCTCTGGCATCAGGGAGTCTTTGTGCCGGTATAGGAGGCCAGTGCAGGTATTAATGGCAGAGGTCAGGATGTTAATGTGGGCATGGAAGGATAGGGAGGTGTCAAAGGTAAGACCGAGGTAGTTATAAGTGAGTACTTGTTCCAGGGGGAAATGAGCATGGAAGAGGATTTTTAGTTCAGTGTCCTTGGCCTTGCTGTGCCGGTGGGCAAATAGCATGGCTTTTGTTTTTTTGATGTTGACCACAAGTCTGCGACTGGTGAACCAACTTTCAATCTGATTGAACGAGTCTTGGAGGGAGGACTGTAGGTTTTCAGGGCAAGGGTGCACGGCGTAGAGAACCACATCATCAGCGTATAGCAGTAAGTTACCGGAGCAGGATTTGGGTAGTGCATTTAAGTAGATACTGAAGAGGAGGGGACCCAAAATGGATCCCTGGGAGACCCCTGAGCGAACAGGCAGGGTGGAAGATAGGGTGTCATTTATCTTAACACATTGGGATCTAGAAGTAAGGTAGCTATTGAACCAAGAGAGTGGTCCACATGATAGACCAGTGTGGTGGAGTGTGTCCAGGAGGAGGGGTGGGAGAACGTATCAAACCCCTTCGAGAGGTCCACGAAGATGGCTCTGGCAAGAAGCTTACGGTCAAGGGCAAAGTGAATGACACTGGAGAATTCGATGAGGGAGGTTGTTATGCTATGGCCTTTGTTTGAATGTTAACACTGTCCATGAGCATATTATTACCAAGTGCTAGTGTATTGTGGGAAGCTAAAAGGTGCATTATTGTTGTAAAAAAACATTCCTTACAGGTGCACAGGGTGTATTCCAGAAGTCCAGACCCTGTTGGTAAGTGTGGTTACTGTGAGCATATTATTAGCACTCACCCATAATTGTACCACTGAATGCAAAGTAAAGTGTTTTATGCTAATCCATGAGTGGGACCACTGGTTGGGTCAGTGGGTAGGTACAACATCCCAGAGGGTTGTACTAGCTTCTTATTAGACCCACTTTAAAGTTACTCTGGGTGGAGGCACTGTGCAAATAATGCTACTGTTGGTATTGAGCCCCTTTTAAAATCCAAACCAGAACCCAGGCCCCTCAACCTGCAAACCGGACAGCAGGCAGGGGTAGTAGCCCATTGGGATATGGCATCCAGGTTACATACATAGCTGACGGCTACCATGATGTCACATCAGAAGAATCTTGAGGAAGCGTGGCAGAGGAACAACAACACAACAGCTCATTGGTGCCTTTGGCTGCTTCCTCAGTCTGCTTCTAGATAATGTTCATAGCTGTTATTTTACTTCTGTACATTATTACAAAACAACCCCTGGCTGCAGAATTAAGCATCACATCATCACAGACCTGTCAACCGCCTTCAACAATGAAGATCAGGCAGGTCACTGTTTTCTAAGAATATAAAGTACGTGCAATAAATTAATAGTATTAATTCTTTGTTTGCTGGGTGTGTGGTCTATCATGGATTATATAACATAATGGGGCAGCTGTAAACTGCAACTTTGATTTGTTTAGCATATTGTCTTATTTTGTTGTTTTTGGTGTTGGTAGAGTGTTTCAGCATAGGTTTAAGATTATGATTTTCGCATTTAGGAATCTGATTTTAACCAGCACATTGGAATGGGATCAGAATCAGAATCTGATTCAGATGCTGCCGAAATCCTAAATAGTCCTGCTGGATCAGATTTTGGCAGAGCTAAACAGCCCTGGTGTGCACCTCAGTTACACCTCTTGACTACACATCTGATCCAGGTGTACACCCACAGTGAGGTTGACCTATTCAGCACTTTTTAGATGCACGTCAACTACACCCTCTGACTATACCTCAGATCAAAGTGTTCACCTCATTGAGGTGTATCTATTTAGCATTTTTTAGACACATATCAACTGTACCTAAATTACATTGTAAGTGCACTGCTGTTGAACCTCCTGTACACCTGCAGACTGTAGTGCAGCTGAGGTGCACAACTGAAGGTGTACCAAGACGTACATCTTATTAAAACTTTAGCTACACATCAAATGCACCTCAGCTGAGTCAGTGAAAAGTTCTAGAACAGCTCCTGCTGTTCACTGGGGAAATCCAGCTCTTGGCTGGTCAGTCCCAGCTGTCAGTCACTGGGGAGGGATGTCTGACTAATACTCGATGCCCTATTGGCTGAAAATCGTGGGCAAAATCAGTGAGTCTTCCAGTGCCTCATCAGCCCTCTCTGACTCCCTCTGCAGGCTCTGGGAGCCTGACTGGCTGTTATGCTGCCCCCTGACCCTGTAGCTCTGGATCCTGGAGGTCAGGGATGGCAAAGATGGCTGCTGCCTCTGTAGCCCATAGGGGCACTCAGCCCAAAGTCTTTCTGTTGAATTGCTCCTGCCTTTAAAGGGAAATGTCCATCTGTAAATAGGACATGCTTCAGTGTGAGGCATGGCCTGATTAGTTTTCTTGCAAAGTGTTTACATTTTTTTATGTAACCCCTAGATGGCGCTATCCCAGGGGCTACTACCCCTGCCTGATTTGCCACTAACAGGTTGAGGGGCCTGGATCCAATGGCGGGTGCCTCCACCCAGAGGTCAGGGTTTGCAATAGTTAAACTAACTTGGTCACAGCCCTCTGGGACACTGCAACCCCCCTTTCTTCCCACTAGTGGCCCACACAATATATCAGAATTACCTTCACAGTATACACTTACCCCCAGGTCTGGTTCCGGCACTGGGACCTCCTGTGAAATGAGATACAGTGCAACAATCACAGTACAGTACTTTAACATAGACAAATACCTCAGGCAGTATAACTTTGCTGAAACAAGCAGCTCTGATTTATTTAGGGGATATAACAAGGACGGGAAATCAGGTTAATTAGCTTATCACTTTAATAATCTATTTATGGCTCTGTGCACAGGCCTATCCCTATCAGTTACTGTCCCTGGGTACCCAAGCCCTAGTGGCTAGTCCAAACCGTGGCAGCTGGTGAGGGCCCTTTCACACAGAGAAAAGGAGAATTAAACAGTCAGCAGTAATTCCATTTGGATTTAATGTGGCAATTCAACAGGGAGCTACTTCGAATTAGTACTCACGACCTCCAAATAAGATAGGATCCTTCAATGTCAGCAGGGCTCACTTGAGGTGCACAAACCCTTCACACATCCATATAAAAGAAAGCACTATACCAGGCAGGCTGCATCTGTATCCTGATCGCAATTACTGCACAATACCCGGAGAACACAGCAGATTCAGTTCCTGACAGACCGAGTGTAATTTTCAGCAATTCCTCCAGTCTTCTACAGGGTGAGCCTGGTTTCTACTCTTCAGAGATCCTTTGATTCTTTTCACAGGACGGATTCAGTCCTAACAAGCTGCAGACCGGAACTCTGGGCCTTACACACGTTTTGACTAAAACTGCACACTGAAAAGCACAGGCTCCTTCCTTCTTCACTGCCAAAGCTCAACTGAAACTCCAACCGACAAAACCGGCACTTCCTTTGAGTTCCTCCCAGTTCTTGACTGGATTGGCTGTCACTCACAATAGACTGCTGCTGTTGGTCCAAAAGGCACTGAAGTCTAAACTACATCTCCCAGAGTCACTGCCCATACAATCCTCTTGTGGCTGGCTCAGATTATGAGTCCAAGTTCTGATTCGTCCAAGGCACCATTTTAGAGCTAGCTTACCCCACACTGATTGGTCCATTTCAGCAGTTCAAAACTAGAATGGGGAACTAGCAGACACAGTTCTGACTGCAAAGAAAGCAGGTTAGACAAACTGTAATTTCATTATTACTCTAAATAATTTCTGGCAAACAGTTACATCTTTCAGATAGGTTCCTTTGCACTCCTAGTGACTGCAAAATGAAGTGAATTGGCAGCAGCTCGAGTGGTACTCAGAGAAGCACACAGTCCCCCCATACAAACTAATTATGTCTGCAAGCAGACAGCTCTTAAAGAGACAGTACCAGAGGCTCTAAAAACACTCACTGATAAATGGCTTAAATGCCAAACACCATTCAGGCTTGGAGCATTCAAGCAAGCTCCTGGAAGTCTTTTGGGAACCCCCATTTGCAGGGGGGTTACATTTACTTACAGCTTGGTGAGTAATTTAGATGTTATCTGGTTGCTCCTGCCATTCCTCTCACTGGCATTTTGGACTGAAGCACCCCTAGTGGCTCACCCACAACCTCCCGCGGATGTGCTGAGAATGATGTATAAGCCAGGGAGCAGCCGCGGGAGTGTGCACAGAGGTCCTATATAAATAGCTCTGGTTACAATTTACATGTCCTGGTGCTGTACCAAAAACAGGTATACACTGGCAGTCATGTGATCAGCTATTTTACTACACCATCAAGTGCAGGGTGCTTTCATTCACAAGAAGGGGGATGGACAGGTTGTGTCAGTCACCTTCCTGCATCTGGGGTGTTGCTTCAATTAGAAAAAGTGGGTGTTGGGGGGGTTGGGAGTTGGTTGCTGCTGCTGGGGTGGTGTGGTGGGGGGATTATTTATTAGTGCAAGCCACACCTTCCCCACTGTGTCTAGGAGCCTGGTGTTAAAACAGGGAAGGGGGCACCAACTTGAAGAGAACCATACAGAGAAACGTAAAGATGGCACATACCTGATAGTAGCTCAAAGGTTCAGCATTAGTTGCCAGACACAGCCAAAACAGGGGAAGACTGTAACCTGATGACTTAGCTGTGGGCGCAAGTGGAGTTAGTGGGAAGTGTCTAAATTCATGGAAACAACAGCAGGAGGTCACACACTGATGAAAAGACAAAGCAACAAATTAATTTATTACTGGCCAAAACAAACAGCTCCCAGGAGCTGGGGGCACGGCTTAGAGGGAGAATAGATTACACAGTGGCACAGAGCCACTGCACACTAGCTTAGGGCCAAAAAGGCCACAGAGCTGGATTCCAACATAGACAAGAGGATCAAATTCAGGCAGCAGCTTTACCAGGAGGCAACACAGTTAACACCTTGCCCTGATCCCAAAGCAGCTCTACTCCTGCCCACTGCTCAGTCCAAAAACTCTGCGGTGGCTCAAACAGGCTGCAGACCTCACATTTCTCAACTCTCTCTCAACCTGCAACTCAGGGCATGGAGCCCGAGCCCCCAGCATCCCTGGACCTAGACAAAACACAGGCGATCCAAGGGACTCACCAGGCTCTCTTCTTTCTCTCTCCCCGCAGGCTGTCTACTTGCATGGGCTGCCACCACTGTCAGGTCCCATGATGCAGGCTGCCACCATTCCTTCAAACCAAGACCTCAACACAGAGACTAGGCCCCATCCTGCCTCAGTGCAGGGGTGCACGGAGGCAAGCCACAGACCCTTCCCTGGGCACTGGCTCCCTAAACAGACCCAGTCCTCATACCAACCGCAAAACCCCAGGTCACAGCCAACCCGGTGATGCTAAGGGGTGAGGCACTGGACGCCACAACTCATGCCATGCCAGTGACCCGGGTTCTGGAATGAGCAAGGACCACCGGGGGTCAGCAGGGGGGAGAGAGAGAGGATCAAGCATCCAGTAGACAGCTCTCCTCTCTCTGGGGAGGGATCCAGGGCTAGCCTGGCATGGCAGCAGCCCCCAGTGGAAGCCAGAGGTACTGCACAGCTTAGGGCTGAAGTAGAGGACGTAGAGCTGTGGTGGACATCGGAGGATGTCATTGCATGTCTGAGCTCTTGGGGTGGGAGAGGAGAGGGGACAACAAGCAGGAAAAAACCCTGTCTACCGGGTGAGGCGACCGCGACCTCCAGGGGCTGATGCTCCTCACGCCCTACGCCGGCCACAACTCTGACTCTACCCCCTGGGGATCCTCAGCCTACTCCTCTGGGGGTCAGGAGGATGGTGGGGATCCTGATACCGATGTGACTGTCAGAGGAGTGGTTCAGGTGGGTGGTTAGGGGCATAAGTCAAGTGAGCAGTCTGAGAGATGCCCCGAGAAGACAAGTGAGAAAAAGAGTTGGGGGGAAAAAAAACAAAAACCCTAGGCCACCCTCCTTCCCAAGCAGAGAACCAGATGTCAAGTTGCCAAGGTTGGAGCCCTGACCCACTGTTTACACCTCATGTCTCTCTCCCACCGGCCTCCCCCAAAACTCAAATCCAGCCAAAAAAATGCCCGCTGGAGCAGACAGGCCCCGAACTCCCAGACGGTGGCCAGCCCACCAACCAAACACGGAAGGAGTGGGAGAAGATAGTCACTCTAGTAAGCACTCCCCAAAGGGGGTGCTTACTGTATATTAGTTTCAAAGAGGACCTAAACATTAGCTCTACTACAGACAGTGGTTGGTCATGGCGGCGGGTGGGTTGTGTAGGTTATCCATTGTGGGATCAGTTTTTAAACATAAATTATAGGTGTTGGGTGGGTGGGGGCTGTTTTTAACTTTTTTTAAAATGATTTCCCAAATACGAGTAATAAGTGCCACTATTCATTCTTCATATCCAAATAACGAATAGTGCATTATTTGTGGTATCCAGAAAATATTATTCGTCCCTCACACACCCCTAGTTACTAATCCTCTGGGGAAATGTATGTAGTAAATAGAGCAGAGTTGACAGCAAAGGCTTAATGGCTAGACCAATGGGTAGGAGGGGCTTAAGAATATAGATTATCAGGACCAACTATTTTTTGACAGTTGGCTGTTCTCTGGGGGCTTTCTGAGAAACGGTTCCCCAGGAATCCAGCAGAGACAAGCTAACGGACTCCATGTAAGCAGGATGAGACCTCTCTCTGTTCACATTCTGGTTGTGATTGGTGCGAAATGACTTGCTAGACTTGAAATGGTGGGAGGGTTAGGGTCTGAGTCTGGGTGTGTCACTTGTCCTTACTTTGCCAAGCCTCTAGAGCACAGAAACAGCAAAGAAGAAAAGAGTAAAGACACAGAGTAGGCATCAAAGTGTCACAATAACATAGTACCATTAAAAGAAAGGCACTGATATTGCCATAAAGTTCCAGAAGAGAAAATGTCTGTGATAATTGTTTAGGTCTTATTGACCTGAAGAAAAATCATGTGAATTGCAGGGGAAGACTGTATTCACCACTGTGCATTGATCATACTGTAGGTTGAGGGACAGTAAGACAGCATTATTGCACTCAGCTGCATGAGTCTGTCAAATTATTTAAGACTGAGCTGTTGCCCCAGGGCCACACATTCATTCACAACAAGGCCCACAGCCTGGGCCCAGAAGAAGCAGAGGACATTAGGGTGCCAGCAGCAGTCAGAGATGGAAAGGAGCATGTGGAGAAGAATAGTCAATGACAGGAAGACCTGGTTGCAATGCAGCATTTGGTGAGTCGCCCCTCTTTCAGACCTGGATGGTGGAGTAAAGTGTTGGTCGGGTTTTGCTGTAACCATCCCTATGACCTGGACGAGAAGCATCATCCAGTACCATCTGGTTCAGTGCTGGGCAGGCAGTGGTTACATATGGTGGCTGGTCACTTGGGATTTAAAAGAGCTGGAGGACTGTCAGTGCTTACACATGTACTTGTATGCTACAAAAGTCTGTTTCATGTTCTGTGATTGAGAAAAATGACTGTGTTGGGTCAAGATAGCACTAGTTCACAGAGACATTGAGAATGGGCATATCCAGTTTGCTGGTTTTCAAGAGCATGCTAGGTATCCCCCATGAAGAGGAGACTGTGTGGACTCAGTAAATCCCCCACTCACTAGACACCATTTGGGCAGGGGAGTGGCTGAGAGCAGTAGTAGCCCAATAGCAGTGCAGCAGGAGGAGAAGAGCATCCAGCAGCTCATGGCTCCCTCGTGACATCAGGCCTGCAGCGTGCACAGCATGAGCAGCTTCTGGGGAGGAAACATCCATTTTGGGTTCATGAAGATGCTACGTTTGCTAGTGTAAGACAAAGGAAAGACAGTCTTTGGGAAAGCTAACCTGGAGACAGAATAAGCAAGCAGCACTGTGAGTACTGTTGCACCAATACATGCAGGTATATTTTGCTAGAAAGGCTTTATGGAGCACTTGAACTGTGTGTCAGGGACAAAAGACACACAGGGGCCTAGTTAAACTTCAGCAGGCACATATTAAAGAGACTTTGACAACAGAAAGTAAAGTTTATTTCTACTGGTGAATTCCACTATGTTACCTGCAGCTGCCCCTGATGAAGATCTTGGTCTCCCTGATGTGGAAGTTGTTTAAAATGTGCACCGGGAGGAAGGACAGTGTATTTGGGTGCTTACTGTTGCAAAGAAGTGCTGCACATTCCAGAAACTGCAAGTGACTTGCCTGCTGTCACAACTGTTACCGCATCTGGGATTGTGCTCCTGTGCCTGAGGAAAAGGCGTGAGAACCAGTCAAGTATGTGCCCCAGAAAAGGAGGCCATTGCTACTGAAATTGAAAAAGTAGTCATTAGGCTCAAGGGCCAAGAAAACTGGAGGGCTATCAGCATGAAGCCCACCACCCAACCTGCAGTAGATGATGAGGCCGCTATCCTGCGTTTTCCTGTCAACCAGCACCTGGGGCCCAGGTTCCAATAGAGGATGCAACCAGTCCTAATATGTCTGCCCCTCACTCTTGAGAATTTTGGCCCACAATCCAGCACCACAGAGCAGCAATGTCAGTCATTAAAAACAACGTTTTTCATTTATTAACATAGAAGTAAGAAAGGGGTACCTGGTTAAAAAAAAATGCACTCACAGGTGCCAATGATAGAACATAATTTATATAATCACAGAACAGAATACTGAATGTGAGCATAATTGCAAGGCTTTGCCTGCAGTTCGAAGGGGCAGTGGGTGACCATATCACACTCCCTCCATGTGGTTAAACCCACACATGTCCAAGCATTCTTTGGAAGCTTGGAATTTTGATTGTTTTGGCTGCTGCTGCATGGTGGCTGTCTACTCCCAGCACCCCCCCTTACATTTGCTGCTGCGCTGCTGCCTCGGGTGTGCCTCCTGGCAGTTCAGTGGTGTCATCTCTGCTCTCACCCCATATGCAGCCCTCTTGCCACTCCTTCTGGCTCTGTTGGACTTTTTTGGCTGTTGTTATCAGCACTCATGGGTGGTGTGCTGACACAAGGTCGACTCTCCCAGCGTGAATACCAGCACAGCGACAGATTTTGCCAGTCTGCAGTGAGTCGCTGTGCTGGTGCAAGACAGACACCGGCAGTGCAGCTCCCATTGTGGTGCCCCTCCCTGGTTCAGCTCCAACTCGGAGTTGAATATTTAGAGACTGGGGGGTGTGGGGGTTTAGGGGTGCAGTCCCCCTATACATCACAGTCACTTCCCCAACAGTGCGATGCCGACATTCGGCATTGTGGTGTCGCTATCGGGGATGTCGGCATTGCGGATGTCGCAGTGCCATAGTAAAACACTTCTGAGCTGCTGCCCATTCTCTCCTTTGGCCTGGCTTCCAGCTATATAAACAAGTTGTCAGTATGCCACTCCTTCATTTGGGCAGCATGTTTTCCTGGAAATATTTGTCTATTGCATTTTTAAGTTTGCTTGCACACATGCGCAAAGTGAACATATTGCAAAGTGACATAGTGTAGGGGGCTGTGTAAGTGTGTACTGTATAAGCCAATGAATGTATAAATGCAGGAGGCTTGCCTCTCAAAAGTCAATTTTGAGAAGGCTGGCAATGACAGTGTTTATCTGGCCGATGGGCGTAAACTCCTTGTAGTTGAAAGGAGAAAAAAAACAATAGTTGATTTAAATTACATATCGTTTATATTCCCTTTAAAGACCCCCTGATACCAATTGGATAACTTTGAAAATATTGAGAGTAAGACACAAATCAGTTTATAGTTCAAATATTTTTGCTATGCTTTTTTTTTGTATCGACTTTATCCGCCTGCCTCTCCTCATTGGCTCCCTTTTGCTGTCAACCCACAGCTGCTTCACCCCATCTCCAAGACTTACCCCATCTACTTCTTAACTCGTTGTGTGAGTGGGTGCCATAGACAGTGGTGGTTTGGTGCCTTCAATCACAGCATTATCCTGCAGACAGGGGTTGTTTTCCACCCGTTACTCTCCTTGGGTCAGAGCCAGTGGAGTGCAATGGCGCTCATGTAGACCATGAAGACAATGCACACTTTCAACACCTGCCTCTGACTTTCAAGTCTGGTGACTACTGCTTTATCACTTGGACTCCGGTAGGTGGCAGCCATGCAGCAGTACACACTGGCCCCCCACCCCAAAGGAGGAGATCCATCGATGGATGTTAAATCATCTTTCCCCGCCAGCCCCACAAAGACCTTTGTCCATTCCCGAACCAGGGTGGCTGGTGCAGCAGGAGGTGAGACATCCAGCACCTCAGCCTTCCACATTATTGGCCTGGCTACAAGTTTACTATAGCTAAGATTTCCTTAGACAATATACTGATTGTGGCCCCGAGGGGGCAGTACCTGCAACCCATTGTTTTACAATTATGTGCTTTTATCCTCTGTACTATTCAGCCTGAACTACATTTTTGCAATTCTTTCCCCTCTTTCTTTATTACTGAGGGAAGGGACATAAAACAAGATTACTATCCCTTGGACTTTATTAGCTTTGGCTGCTTGTCTACACAAGACATCATAATGCCCTGTTTATGACATCACAACTATCTTCACAGCAACAGACTGAGCTGTCATAAACAGAACTGTGCCTGCAGAAGTAGACAAGCAAACAGAGCAAATAGGACAGAGATACGGGGCCGGATTTTCAAACGGCTGAAAATGGCCTTGGGACTCAATCCCATGCCACAGTCCACCGATGTGGGAAAAAATCTCTGCACTGACAGACAGTCCTATTTTCAGCCCTTGCTCTGCATGGGTGGCAGGCACAACTGTGGAGGATATTATGCCTGGTCCAACCAGGCATAACATTTTGGCGCAGTTGTGCCAAAAAACAACTGCAAGCTGCCATGAATCGTGGAGCAGGCCGTCAATTGTTCCTTTTTAGAAAATCCTGCACATGCAGGAAAAACTGTGGCTCCACAAGTGAAGACCCACTTACGCAACTTTTTCCCACACCTGCACCAGTGTCAGGGGTCTTTATAATTCCAGCCCCTTGTTTCCATGCAAATGTCCTTAGTAATAAAACAAATAAGGGCAACGGTCACAAAAAAGGATGAAATAATAGCTAAATTGTGTCTAGTTATTATGTTTTCCAGAATTGCCCCAACAACATCAGGGGCTCTTTAAAGCCCTGTTGCACTGCAAGTAAACATTCAGCATTGACACATGCTTGTTACTGTCAGTGCTAGCACTTTTTAATTACTACTTCATGGATGTATTGTCATTCTGGAATCAGAAAGACAGCAAAGGTGCTGCTACTAAATCCAAGGTTGTGTCCTGTGAGAGAAATACTGTAAAAAACATGAAAACTGGGCAAACTTCATGAGATCTATAACAGACACTTACCCCACAGTGGTGGTCTCATAAAACTCCCTTATTGTGGAGGGAGTAGAATTGCTGTGTGCAACTCAGGTACCTTCAATCCCTGCAACCTGTGGCCCCTTTCAGTTAATCCAGATAACATGCATATATTTCTACCCTCTGCTGTTTGTCCTGTTTTCACCAAAAGTTTTCAGCATAACTGGCTTCATTTGCAACTAATAATCTTCACTAGTCTTCCTTACAGAATTAATTGGTGTGCAACCACCACGTCTTTTAAATCTGTACCTTCAGTTTCAGGCACGCACTCAGTCTCAGTTCATTTTCAGTTGGCATTTCAGTCCTTATTTGCCTCCAGTCAGTCATTCAGCTTTATGTTTCTTTCCTACAATGTACTCAGTGGCCGTCAGGCTTTGCCATCAGTGCCACACACTCCTGCATGGATGCAAGCCAACCTTGACCATATCATGGCTTCCAGGCCTGCCTGACCTGAAGGCTGATGGTCTCACTCTGCTCTCGTGAAGTTCGTATCTTAAGGGTTGGTCCCTCGAGCGGAGTCCTTCTCTTTCTGCCCTTCGGGTGAGAATGTCCTACACTCTGGGGGAAACTTTGGCCATGTAAATTGACTCAGCTTCACCACTTCATGTAGTATTTATTACTTCAGCTACAAGAGGGTGAGGCCTTTACATTCCGGGGCTCCTTTAGCTGTGCAGACCAAGTTGTCAGCACCTTTGATGGATATTCCTCTTTATGACCACCTAAGAATTACCTGGTCTCCACCTACTTCCCTTCCTCTGCCCCTCAACTGCAACAACTCTCTGCCCCTCAAGGGCTCAACTCTATGCCTTGCCCCTCAAGGGTTCCGTTTCCTCCCTAGGCTTCCCTTGGTCAGAGGCTGGGTGAGCATCTTTCAGTGCTCATTGCTCTCCTCCTTCCCGCCTTGGAGAGTGGGCCTCCTTTGTAGGGAACCTTCTCTTGCTGCAGAGATTGGCTCATGGCATCCTCACAGTGTTCTCATTAAAGGGATAGAGCAAGAGCCCTTCCTCTAAAAATCATCCTCTGAATTACATTCTAAATTGCAGTAGCTGAGCTGTCACTAACTTTGCCCCTAGCCTGGAGGGAAGGCAACCAAGGCCATGGATCCCCAGAGGTTTCCCTCATATAGGGTTTTCTTTGCAGTCCTCTGTGCCAAAGGTCAAAGGTCAGGGTTGGCAGTATAGCCTAGAGGTTAGAGTAATGAGCTGTGAATGAGCTTGGTACATCCAGCAGACCAGACCTTGGTTTGATTCTCACAACCTCCACTTGCATACTGTGTGACTCTGAGCAAGTCACTTAACTTCCCAGTGCTCCCAGGTCGCCCCTGAAAACAGACACTTGTGCCTAGTGGGCCTTACCCGGTTACCAAAGACTAAAATAATAAATAAATAAATAAATAAATGAGTAAATACATAAAGGGTAGGTGGTCTCCACAGGAGTTGGAGTAGGCTGGTAGCTCTCCTGAGTCTTGTTCACAATATGGGCTATGTCTCTCCTCCTTGGGGGGAAAACTGCTTATCTGTCTTCCATTGTAGTTTTGTGCCTTCTTCCCTAAAGTGCCATTGGTCCTGGGACCCAGTTCCTATGACATCTCAAGGAGTTGGAACCATTCACAGAGTTTCATGTTCTTGTGACACCCTGACAGGGTGGTAAGTCCCCATAGCAGGGACAAAGAGACAGAGACAGAGACATATAGAGTATAAGCCAAAGTTTGCACTTGCACAATTACTAGATATAGTCAGTCTCAATCAGTCTTAAACTACTCAAGAGCCCGATGTCCTTTGAGCCTTTATACATACATAACCTTACCATCATCTGATGGAAACATACCATCTATATACGGTAAGTGAACAGTTAGAATTTGGAACCTGGAAAACAGTCATGGGAGGATACATCAACATCTTCATATGCAGTATTATTAATAACTCTGGAGTCTTTAGTGGAAAGAACAGGGAAGAGCATTTTACTCAGACCTCCGTGTTTAACTGCATTGATAGTGATTGGACAAGAATGACCCCAAATGCTGTTTAGTCAAGAGAGATTGTGATTGGCCAAGAGTGACAGATGTCAGAGTCTGCCAGTTTGGAGAGAACAGTGAGACACTTGGTA
This sequence comes from Neoceratodus forsteri, assembly GCA_016271365.2. Classification (NCBI taxonomy): domain Eukaryota; kingdom Metazoa; phylum Chordata; order Ceratodontiformes; family Ceratodontidae; genus Neoceratodus; species Neoceratodus forsteri. The sequence goes on along the minus strand of CM057459.1, from coordinate 795,099,185 downwards.
TGGGACAGGGGAAGGGGAGATACCAACTGTAGTAAAATTTGATGGTTAGCCTAGACTAGAAACCCTGAAATGCAGGGCAGAACCATAGTATCTGTGTCAGAGTACCTGTGTTAGCTTAGTATTACCAGCAGGCATCATTGAAGAGGACAGCCTTTTATGAAGCACCACCAGCATGTGGTACCAGCAGTGCAGGATTTTGTTCTGGATCAGCTGGTAATGAATGTCCCCGAAATTATTATGTACACTGCAGAGCAATGAGGACCAGGAGCTATCCAAAATAGACACTTCTAGCTTCTTCTCCCATTTTATTTTCTGTTAATGTAGGGCAAGGCAGTACGTATCTAAAAGGCAGTTATATATTATACCTCCCCAGCCATGTAGGGTTACTGAACCGAGATAGAAGGGTGGAAAGGAGGTGAGGCTGCCGAATGTCAGATGCCCATACTCTCTTTTGCAGCTATATGCTAAAAGTCCCTCTTTTGGCAGATTGAATTTCATGGACAGGTTCTGAAAGGTATCTAAAACCCCCTACTGTGGGGTCTCATAAGTGTCCCACTGTCCATATTCCCTTGTGGGCCCATGAGGCCCAGTATACTGATTTGCAGTCTATGGAAACGTGGGTTTTTCATAGGGGTTCCCACTTCCCTAGGGGACATTTGGTCCAGTTGTGTTGCTTAACTAGTGATTTCCACACTTCCCATGCAAAAGCCATGGTAGGTGACAAGACACCTCTGGACTGGGGAGTTGGTACGCTCCGAGGGCATTGAAAGGGACTACCTTCCAGGTGGAGCAAGACTGGCACACTCGCAAAGTCTGGCCTAAGCCACTGGCTGTTACGTCTGATCTTCAAGGTTAAATGTTAAATCCAAAGCTAAGTTAGACCCCACCCTCCCTGCCTACCTGGTGCTCTGAGTTTTACCAGACTGAACCATGGTCTGCTTCCTTCTCATAGGAAAGTTAGAAAGGTCTTTTCTAGTTTCTGGAGCTGAGTGGGGGCACAAAAAAATGGAAGGTTGTTAAGGAAAACAGAATTTTGGGGAACTCCATAATTTTTTGGGTGGCAATTTTACATAGCAATATAACAGAAACAGAATTTGATGGCAGATAAGGATCACTTGGACTATCCAGCCATCCTTGCCTACACTATTACAGCAGACTGATATACAGCTCTTTCCCCTTCCCCCTTTCCACTGCAGTTCTCTTGTGCCTTTCTCATGCATTGCTGAACCCCACCGCTGTTTCCACCCCCCACCACCTCTGCTTGAAGTCTGTTCCAGAAATCCAAGACTCTTTCCATGAAGAAGTACTTCCTCACATCTTTCCTGAATCTACCCCTCTTCAGCATCCTAGCATGTCTCCTTGTTCTTGAGCACTTTTTCTTCTGAAAAATACTTTCCTCCTGTACCTTATCTAGCCCCATGAGGTATTTAAAGATCTCTGGCATATCCCCCTCTCCCTCCTCTGTTCCAGGGTGTACATATTGAGGTACTTTAGTCTCTCCTCATAGGGCTTTTGATGCAGACCCTGCACCATGTTAGTTGCCCTCCTTTGGTTACTCCCAAAAGTGAGCCTCAGCGTTTTCCATCTGCAGAAGTCTATCTCTATTTCTCTGCTTATGGTCCACAACAGAAGTCCAGCATATGACTGAGGTTAGTAGAGAGCACCATGACTAAGTACGTTGTTTGGTCCAGGGATTATTTTAAGTTAAAGAGTGCCACCATCTTTGGTTTGCAGAGTTTGTTGAATGGAAAAGCTACCGTTTTCTCCCAGTTAACTTTGAGCCCAGACAAGGCTCTACAATCATTTAACATATTTAGAACCCAGGGAAGTGATTCAGAGGGTTGGAAAGTGTCACCAGGAGGTCATAAGCATAGGCTAAGTTTCTTAAGATAGCATTTCCCATTGGAATGCTCTTACTATCAGTAGTTAATACAATTCTTTCCTCACTACACAGTTCTATCTTTGATACAACCAGAGGTCAAGCTCAGAAACGAAAAGCAAATGGTGTTTGCACAGGACAAGTGAGAGAAGCAGATTTGGCTGTTTGGCACAGAGAAAATGAACTTTTAACACTAATCTGCATTTTTTTATTTAACGTTTGGCTGCTCACTCGTTCTCCCTCTCTAGCTTCTGGATAGAGGTCAGAGCATAGCAGGCAGGTGTCATGTGAGCCACACGGACCAATTGCCATCTAGCAGGAAGTAATGTGGAACTATAAAAGGAGCCACTCTTAACATGTCTCATTCACATTCATGTCCCAGAATGTGAGTGTAACAGAATAGGAGTAGAAAAGTGAAGAGATTGGCGTCTTAGGCAACCTCAGGTGACACCAGGCACACAGAGAACTCTACCAGTCCAGTATGGTAATGTACACTGCCTATGTACTTGTTGCAATCTGTGTTAAGGATTACAGGAACTGTAAACAATGTTAAGCCAGGTATTGATATAACACCCTATCTAGGGTAAGCGTAAGTGGGGAGGAAAAGAATCAGAAGAGAAGAATCTAAAATAAACTCTATCTAGGGTCAAGTGGTAAATATATGAGCCCTACAAAAAGGGGAAGTTAGAAAAGCCTTATTTAAATCGAAAGGGGAAAAACTAAACAAAACTCTATCTAGGGTAAAGCAACAAGGGGTAAACTAAACAAAAAGAGAAATACAGAAACACCCTATTTGGGGCAAGGGCATAATTTATTTTCCAGATCATAGGGAGTATAGTATTGGAAATGTCTGACAGTGTTGTAGTGCAGTGACTGCGCAGCAGCAGTCTTCAGGGAGATCTTCTGGAGACTGAGATGCTGCCCCATCTGTGTGCACCTCTCTGGGCTGAAAGAAAAGGTCACTAGACTTCAGGCCGAGTTGACTAGGATTTGGGGGACCTCCACCCCCACTATGGGCTACCAAGTCAATCTCTGATGCCTCAGAGTATGCTAAGTAGGAGAGCCAGTTGGACTGTGGTGGGCTGCTAGCGGGTGGGGGTGGTGGGTCGGGAACACATTCTTCAGCCGGTGCCACTAAACAACTCTGTCTCCACTCTCATGACATTGAACTGCTGAGAGGAAGCACCTGTGATGGTGACCAGGGAGGATGTGAGGATACTCCATAGGGGAAGCCCTAAGGTGGGTGGCAGAGGATCCCAACAGAAGAAGAAGCAACTTCTGGTGGTAGACTCAATCTTTAGGGGGTGTAGATTTGGGAGCAGGGTGGGAGGGGAAGAGAGAGGTGAGGTTCCTACTCGGTGCATCGGCATGGAGGGATGGACTGCAAATCCTTAGGATTCATAGGACAGCAGGGCAAGAAGGGGAGCTAGATATCATTGTCCATCTGGGGACAAATCTGGGGACAAATTACATATTAAGAGATGTAGCAGGGGTAGTACAAGAAAGGTTTAAGTGCTGGGGAGGGGTCTAAAGCAGATAGCTTGCACGGTGGCCTTCACTGAGCTGCTATCTGTATATGGCCAGGTGTAGAATAGGGAACTCCACAGCAGGGCCTTCAATGACTGGCTGAAGGTATGGTACAGGGAGGAGGGTTTGGGCTACATCGGGAACTAGGGCCCTACCTCAGGGGATTGAGGTCTGTACACAGGAGATGGTCTCCATCCCTCCAGAAGGGAAACAGCAGTCCTGTGTGGAAGGCTTAGTTGCTACTTTTGTAGGGCATTTAAACTAGCTAAGGGGGAAGGCAAAAAAAATGAGGGAAGCAGTGAATGCCCCCCCCAAAATGGAGCAGCAGAGAGGAGAAGACCTGGGGAAACACAGTCTCCAGGCGTAGAGGGGCATAGGGACGAGGGGGAGGAAAGGACAGGAGAGTCGGGAGGCAGATCAAAGGCTGAATGTGGAGCTAAGAGGGATGGGCAGAAGGAGGACAAAAAAGGGGGGGGTACAGTACCAGGGACAAGCGAGGGGATAGGATGGAATCCAGAAGGGAGGGAAATGCAGGGGGAGGGAGGGATAAAAGTAGGAGAGCCAAGTGTATCAATGCAAGAATCCTAGGAAATAAAATTCCTGACCTTGAGCAACCATTGTGGAGACAGACCTAGATCTGGTGGCCATAACAGAATCATGGTGCACCAACAACCACAGCTGTGATGTGGCCATTACAGGACATGCCATGTTCTTAAAGGACAGGACAGGAAGGAAAGGAGGGGTGTTCAATATGTGAGGGAAGGCATAAAGGCCACGGAGATACAGAGACACCAGGGGAGAATGATAGGCTGGAGGTTCTTTAAGTTGGGACACAGACAGGGTATAGAGACTTTATCCAAGTGGGGGTGGTGTACAGACCACCAACATGGGGGGGGTTAGGGAAGACTTTGAGGAAGACTACTGGCAGAATGGCAAGCAAAGGGGAGGTATTTATTATGGGAGACTTTAATCTGCCAGATGTAGACTGGAGCATTCTGGCCTCAACTGCATCAAGAAGCAGTGCCGTCCTTGACTCCCTTCAGGGTGCATTTCTCAGGCAGCTGGTTACAGAACCCACCAGAGACTGGGCAGTGCTGGTACTTACAAACAGGGACAGCATTTCAGATATCACAGTGGGTAGCCCCCAGGTACAAGTGATCACTGTATGGTGTTGTTTGGCATAAAGATTGGGCAAGAGAAAAAACACACTAGGACAAGGGTCCTGGACTTCAGTAGGGCAGATTTTAAAGAAGTAGGTGACTGCCTAAGTAAATACCTTGAAGGGGTGGATGGCCATATAGGAGTGCAGACACAATGGAAAAGTTCAAGGAAGGAATAGCTAAGGCAACAGCATGCTGTTTGAAGGACGGAAGCAATGGTAGGATGAGGAAGAGGTTACTATGGTTCTCGAAGGAGATGTCTAAGGTGTAAGGGAGAAAGGAGCTGGCAGTATAGGCTAGAGGTTGGAGTAATGAGCTGTGAATGAGCTTGCTATATCCAGCAGACTGACTTGGGTTTGATTCCCACAGCCTCCACTTACATACTGTCTGACTCTGTGCAAGTCACTTAACCTCCCCTGTGCTCCACTGTCACCCATCAAAACAAGCACCTGTGCCTAGGCCTTACCCGGTTACCAAAAAGAATAAAAGAAAAAATATAGCTTTTAGGAAGTACAAGAAGACCCAGACAGAGGGGGTCAGGGAGTATATCTAGATAAGAAAAGGGATGCAGGAAGGACAGTGGAGAGGATCGCCAAGGAGGTCAAAAAGGGGGATAAGACTTTCTTCAGACTGGTAAGTGAAAAGAGCAAAGCAGAGGTTGGATAGCGAGGACCAGGACAGCGGGGGGACTGTGTGCAGAAGAGGATCAAGAAATTTTTAATGAGTACTTCTGCTTGATTTTCACGGTGGGGGGGATGGACCAACATGCATCAGCAGGCACGGGGAGGGGTGGACATGAGTCCATTCTTGGAGGAGAAAGTCCAAAGGGGATTGGAAGCCCTAAAGGAAAACAACACAACTGGACCAGACAGGAATTACCCAAGGGTACTAGAAGAGCTGAGCAAGGTGCTGGCTACCCCTCTGGCAATACTATTCAGTACCTCAGTAGAGATGAGGACAGATCCAGAGGACTGCAGGAGAGTTTCTGTGGTCCCTCTGCACAAGAGGAGGAGCAGCAGCAGGGAGGAGGCTATTACAGGCCAGTCAGTCTCACATCAGTAGTAGGAATATTAATGGAAAGTATTAGCAAAAGGGGTCGCCCACAGTATGAGATGCGTAAGGCTGAAACAGTGCCAAAAAACAAGTGTCTCAAACTCTCCCCCAACAGCTATGCACATGCAAACCATATATAATACAATATAAACCATAGCAATCAATCAATCAAAGTCTTTATTTATACAGGCGGTCACCGTTGAGCAAAACTCATTTACAAGGATGCCCTTTTGTTTTTCAAGTACATACATACAGTACATAGATTACATGCGCAAAGTAAGGATAATACATTGTACAGATTGCACTGCCCACATAGAGGATTATACAGGGACAGTAAAACAAATAACAAGCACAACTGACCCCAGACAAGGGTTGACATAAAAAATATGGTATACAAACCCCGAGGGTAAGTAGGGTCATAACTGTATAATAGGAGAAGGATGCGGTGGCGTACAGTAGAAGGAGCGATATGAGGGTAATAGAGTAATAAGTGCAACCTTCGCGCATCAGATGGTCAATCTAGCTACACTAGTTATTAGGTGAAATTGCGCTTGTGTCTTGGAGGAGGCACGCAGGAGATTCAGGATTAGGGGCGGGCTGGGGAACGAGTTCGGAGCTGGAAGCGGGGACAGACGGGCAATTGCATACTGTCACTGCTTCCACGTGATAGCTTTAAAATTAGAAAAGAGGTAAGGACGCCAGTTTAAGTGTCCTTTGCAGATTGTTCCACAGGGTGGGCAATGTGAAGCCAATTGCCACCTTACAGAATCAGGAGGTGATTCTGGGTATTCTGAGGAGAGATAGGAGTAGCTTGAGTCATGGACTTTCCATAGCATAAAATTGACCAGTGATATATGAGGTAGTTTGCTTATAAAGGTGGTAGGAGGTGACATCAAGGAAGGGACTACCGGGCACACAGAACTGGCACAATGGTGGGTAAAATTAGGAGATCCGTAATAAACCTAATGCACGGTGGTACAACGTATCCAGTTTAGCCAGTTGGGAGGTGGGACCATGGCTATACAAAAATCTGCATAATCCACCAGGGATAGGAAGGTGGTTTGGACCAGTCTTTCTTTGGCATCTGTAGTCAGGAATTGTTTTAGCCTGTAGAAAAGGCCAAGCCTTTGCCGTAATTTTTTCAGTAAGTCTTCGATGTGTTCAGAGAAGGCAAGTTTGTTATCGAGCCATATTCCCAGGTATTTAAATTTGGTTACAAATTCCAGCTCTTCTCTTAATAATGTACTAATTTTAGGGCAAGACACACATGCTGTTGGATTGGGTGCATGGGCAAGCGGAGAGGAAAGCCTTGCTTTGGTTTTTTTGTCGTTCAGAAGTAATTTTTTGTGGATTAGCTGGCTCTGCAGGAGGTCGAATTCAGTTTGTAGGTCTTTGCAGGCTGCCTCTGACGTGGGCCGACTGATGTAAAGAACTGTGTCATCTGCAAATAGGTGGCTATTGGCGTTATTTATATTATGGTCGATGTTATTTATGTAGATTGTGAATAGAAGCGGGCCAAGGATAGATCCCTGAGGTACTCCACGTAAGAGAGGTTTAAGGGGGGACAGCTAGCCTTCAGCTTTGACTTGTTGGAATCGTCCTGTCAGGTAGTCAGAGAACCATGGCAGGGAGGCAGAATCCACTCCAATGGTGTGCAGCGAGGAGAGAAGTAGGGTATGGTCGACGGTGTCAAAGGCTTTGCTTAGGTCTAAGAAGACCGCACAGGTGAAGTTCTTTGCGTCGAGAGCTCTCAGTCAGTCATCCATGACTTTAGCCAGAGCTGATATAGTGCTGTGTTGCACTCTGAATTCAGATTGCATAGGGTTCAGTAAATTTGTTGACTCAAGGAAGGACCTTAGCTGTCTATTCACAATGTTCTCCAACAGTTTGGAGAGCACAGGTAGGAGAGATATGGGCCTGTAATTGTTGAGATCACTTGGATCACCTGATTTGAGGAGCTGGATGACATGAGCATTTTTCCAGATGGGTGTCAGGATGCCCTGCGAGAGGGATAAATTGAAAAGGTGGGTGATGGGGATGGCAAGGATGTGGTAGGCGATTTTGAGGAAGTAGGGGTCCAGTAAGTCTGCGCCTGCACTTTTTCTGGTATCCAGGTGTAATAGGAGGTCTTCAACTTCTTTTAGCGAGGTGGGTTGGAGCTTAAATAGGGCAGATGTAACAGTGGGTAATTGGGGTGAGTAATTTGACGTGGAGCATATCTTGCAGGCTGGGGAGTTATTGAATGCTAGGCCTGCTGTGGCGAAATGGTTGTTGAAGGAATCTAGGATCTCACTCCTTGCATTAAGCATGGTATTGCCATGGGTTATCTTGTTCGGGAGGGAATTGCCTGTAGAGTGTCCCATCAGGTCCTTTATAGTGCTCCAGAACTTATAGGGATTCAATGAGGCATCGTCGAGTTCTGAACGGTAAAAGGAAGCCTTTGCTTCTTTGATCGCTTTAGTACATTGGTTGTGTGCCTTTCTGAAAAGGTTCCAATCATTATGTGTGTTTAGTTTACGAGCCCTTTTCCAAAGCTTATCTCTCTCGAAAAGCAGAGATCTGACTTCAGGGGAGAACCATTTGTTGTTTTTGTTCTTTGTGCAGACTTTGGTCAGGGGGGCATACTTGTTTAAGGCCCCTGATAGAATGTCATGAAAGATGTCATAGGCGGCAGTGATTGATTTAGCTAAAAAAAATTCCTGCCAGTGCAGGGAGAATTTGAGGTCAGTAATACAGGCAACTATGTTCAAGTTACACCTCAATCTCTTCAGAGAAAATTTAGATGCAGCGTGAGGTTTGTTAGATGACCTTATTCCTCCGATAAAACAATGGTCACTGATGTCAGAAAAGAAGTTGCCAGTGTGAGAGATGAGGTGCGGTTTGTTTACTAGTAGTACATCCAGAATGGTGCTTTTTTCCAGGTTTTTATTATTGAGGCAGGTTGGTTCGTTGATAAGCTGGGTCAAGCCATGGGCATCACAAAAGGTGACGAGTGGAGCAGCTGCTTTGGATAGCCAGTCAAGGTTAATGTCACCAAGGATGATGGTTTCGAACGATCCTTGTTCCAAAGTATCACTAAGATGAGATAGAAGTTTTAGGCCGGCAGAGGGGGGCCTAGAGCATCCTATTAGCTGGACGTCACATGTCTGATTCATTTCCACTTTGAGGGTAAGACATTTGTATTCTTTAGCAACAGAAGATGCACTAGTGCAATAGGCTGAGAGTTTATCTTTTATATATATGGCCACACCAACTCCTCTGGTGTGCCTATCTGCCCTGAATAAGGCATAGTTGGGGATATTTACTTCTGCATCAGTAGTTGACGGTTTGAACCACGATTCAGAGATCACTAATATATCAGGAGAAATGTGAGATACCCAGGCTTGGATGAGGGTGAATTTTTTTAGTAGGCTACATGCATTAATATGCACAAAGCTCAAGCCTTTTAACAAGGGCTGGTCTGAGGGTGAGGAGATTGGTGCTGGGGGACCAGGATTTAGCTCTACATTACCTGAGCATAGAAGGAGGAGAAAAAGGATTTTTCTGAGTGCAGCAGAGGACATTTTAGGAAACCTGGTCTTGACCCTCGGTTCATGCTTGTTGATGTTGTGCAATACGATATTCCCATTGAGGAAAGCACTTCCTACAGATGCAGCTAGCAGAACTCGGAGTGAGTGATACCTGGGAGTACAGGTATACCATGAGATATGGATCGTACTCTGTGAATGTAGTACCGAGTATGTGCCACCTGGGCTGGATACCCAATTGTAGTGGTGCAGGCTAGTATCTTTGGACTCACAGGGGCAAGCGGGCGAGAAGGAGCCATTAGCCATAAGGCACAGAGTAGGAGTATAGCCCAAGCAAGGTGCCGTGCCATTGGGCATGTAGAGACCGGTCGGAATTCCTAGTAGGAGATATAGATAAAGATCTCTCCATCCTCCTCCCTTCTGTTCTTATAGCAGGTATTTACTGTTGTCTGGAGGAATGATCAAAGGAGTGGCAGCTGTCTTTCAATACAAAAAAGTATAAGATCATTCACGTAGGCAAAAAAAAATGGTGTGGAATACAGGATGGGTGGGCAAGTCCTACAGGAAACAGAGCTGGAAAGGGATCTTGATATAAGCATTTCACTGGAACTCAAGGGGACAAAGCAATGTGAGAGGGCAGTGGCGAGGGCCAGTAGGATGCTGGGATGCATTGGTAGGGGGATCACTAGCAGGAAGAGAGAGGTTATAATGCCCTTGTATAGGCAGCTGGTAAGGCCTCCCCTTGAGTTCTGGAGGCCATACCTCAGGAAGGATGTGGATAGGGTGGAGCAGGTCCAGAGGAGAGCAACAAAAATGGTGAGGGGCCTCAGTCAGTTGTCATAGGAAGACAGGCTGAGGGACCTTAACATGTATTCCCTGGAGCAAAGAAGGAAAAGAGGGGACATGATTGAGACCTTCAAATACATCACAGGTATAAACAGGGTACATGAGTGACATTTTCCAACTAAAGAAACACCTGAAAACAAGAGGTCACGATATGCAGATGGGGGGGGGGGGTAGGGGAAACATTAGAAAATTATTTTTCATGGGAGGGTGGTAATAAGCAGGAACAAACTCCCGGAGGAGGTGGTGAACTCGAGAACAGTGGCGGGATTTAAGGCAGCGTGGGATAGGCACAAGTGTCTCATTGACCTGGGAAGGGGGGATGGTTGCCAGTAAAGTGAGCATCTTAGGCCTAGCTTGCACCTAGTGAAACTGGGCAGACTAGGTGGGCCTGGCAGTCCTTCTCTGCCGACACATTCTATGTTTCTATGTCCTGCATTCCCCTCTGACTCAATCAGCAATCTATTGGCATCCCTTTCAACCCACGCTTCCATGGATGAACTACTAATTCTGAATGACTTCAACCTGAATTGGCTCTCCATCACTCACTCATCCTCTTCCCATTCTGAAATCACCACCCTAAACCTATCCCAGCTTATTACTGAACCTACGCGTCTTAACAACAAAACCCTCAACCACTCCCTCATTGACTGGGTCCTGGCATCGCACCCACACCACATTATAAATGCAGGTGTCCTGCCTGATGCGCTAAGTGACCATCACATCACCTACTTATGACAGGGTAGAATAGGACCCTGTCTCATTTGTTAGGGAGAAAGTGTGTAAATGCAAGGATCTGCATTCTTTCCTTTTCTGTCTCTTCTGTCTGGTTGTGCAACCAAATTTTCCTGTGCGACTTCAGACTTGATCAACCCGAACAGTCTTGCAATCCTTTGCCTCTCACTGTCTCTCTGTTTTCTCTTGCTTTCTGTTTTTCCTCCCTTGCATATCTAGATCCGGTAAAATAAGAATATTTGCAAATCAATACATGGAAATGTAGCTGATATTGGGATCTTTTTTGTTTAGAAAATATAGTGTTACTGTTAAAATGTATATGTATTTATAATTTGAGATAACTGTAAAAAGCCAGAGGTTATTTGAGTGCAAGTGCCTGAGCCTTTTGCAGTTGCTGTGGGGACCTCAGGAAGTTCTCAATGTTCGAGCAGCTCCTGAACTTTACAAAGAACAGGAAGCTTGCAAAGGATGGGGGTTGAAAAAGCCTTATAAAATAGCTAAGCTGCAATTGCAGAGGGAGTTTTTTTTTTTGTTGTTTTGGAGGAACAAGAGAGATTTTTTACAAGAGATTTTGTTTTGCTTCTGTATATAGTTATTCTGAACAGGTTTATTTTATTTTATGTTACTGCAACTACAAATAAACAGTTTTGTGGAATTTTACAACTGCTCCTGGGTTTTCTCTATGCTTCCTGACCTGTGCCTTGATGGCACTACTCTGTAAGGAAAATTCAGAACCCCCAGGCCACACCCAAATTCTTGCAAATCCTTTCCTTCAAGTCAGTTGTTCTCACACCTCTCCATAATGACTTGTCCAGGACAGATTGGTCGCCTATCAACACTGCCACCTCAGTTGACTCAGCTCTAGATATTTCAGATCAGCCTTCCTCAGCATCTGGAATCGCCATGCCCCACTCTAACGCACCAGGGTCCGAGGTTCCCACCTCCCTTGGATTACATCAGACCTCTTTGATTGCCTAAGGACCGGGACCAAGCTTGGAAAGACCACAAACAGTCACCATATTGCCACCTCTGAAACACATGCACTCAATTAGTCAGACAAGCCAAAGCTGATTACTTCTCTAACACCTTTCAGGCAAACATAAATCACCCTCCTAAATTCTAGAAGGTGGTAAATGTTCTATTCTCACCCCCCAAAAAGCCTCTCTGCCCCTACCCTCAGAGTGGCCAACACCACCTTATTGGACCCCTCCTCAGTAGCCAATGCATTTCATACCTTTTTCATCTCCTGTGGCTCCTCCCTTCTCTCTTCTCTCCTCACCACACCACCTCCTCCTCACCTGCTCCCAGTGCCTCCCGTCCCCCCTTCCTTTTCTCCCCTATACCCCTCCTTAAATGCTCTCCTTGTTTTGAACCCTTCTGAAGGTAAAAGCCCTGATGGCCTTGATGCTAAGCTACTATGTATGTCTGCTTCTGCCATCTCCTATCCCATTGCTGAGCTATTACATCTCTCTTTTAAGCTAGCCTCTGTCCCAGTTGCTTGGAAGCAAGCCGCTGTCATCCCTCTGCACAAAGGTGGCGACCCATCTGTAGCCAGCAACTATCGCCCCATCTCCCTCCTTCCTATCCTAGCCAAACTGCAAGAACACATAGTACTCTTCCAGGTCTCTCCTTACCTTGTTGGCTTCTCCTTCTTCACCCCATTCAGTATGGCTTCCAGAAGTACCACTTCACATCCACCTCTCTCCTCTGACTCACTGACTCCATCTATTCTGGTACAGATCAGGGCCTAATCATGTCCACTATCTTTGTCAACCTTGCCAAGGCTTTTGACACTGTCTCCCATTCCCTTCTACTGGACAAACTCTCAGCCACTGGGGTATCTCCTACTGCCACCAACTGGTTCAAATCCTACCTAGTGGGCAGATCACAATCAGTCAGAATTGGAAACTCTTTCTCTTCACCTCTTTCCATCCACACCAGGGACCCACAAGGCTCAGTCCTTGGTCCGATTCTCTTCTCCATCTTCCTAAAAGATCTCCCATTGTTCTGTTCAACTGCATCCATTACACGTATGCAGATGACACTATTCTTTATGCATCCGGTTCTTCCTCCCCATGGTGACATCCACACAACAGCAGGACTTTGACAATGTCCAGCAGTGGCTACGTGCTAGTCAACTGTTTTTAAATGCCAAGAAGACAGTCTTCATGACCTTTGGCACAAGGCAGAGACTCGCTAAACTCCACTCCACCCCCTCCTTCCACACTATTGATGGAACCACATTGGAGGATACTACCTCCTTCAGGTACCTTGGGGTCTGGCTTGATAAACACCTTGACTTCTCAGGTCGCGTGGATGCTGTTCACAAGAAACTACTGCCCAAACTGGGGGCCTTACACTGGAATTATGAATGCAACCTCTTGCTGGCCCACTGAAAAATTCTTCCGAGAATGATCCTTCCAACATTCAACTATGGTGACGTAGTCTACAGTGCTGCCCCCAAAACCACCCTAGCCAGACTGGGCACTGTCTCCCACTCTTTCTGTCACTTCACTCTTGATTGTCCTCCCCACACTCACCACTGTTCCTTATACCAAATCCTGGCACTACCTTCCCTCTCTGATCGACACCCAGATCATTGTACTAACTATACAGGTATGTTCATCATGGTCCTTCTCCCCCCCCCATCACACTCCCTTAGGAGTAGTGCCACTTCTACCCTAGCCATCCCCTCCAGGACCTCTTGTGCTGGACAGGCATCCTTCTTCCACCGCTTTCCCAAGATCTGAGATTCGCTCCCTGCTGACATCCATAATGCCCCATCAAGCCAAGCCCTGTCCTCACTCATGTGCTCTTTCACCACCCTCTTGTGCAACTGTACCTAAATTCAACTGCCTGCAGTGCTAGCCTCAACTGTCCACTGCATGTTCTTATCATAAATTCTTATTGTATGCATCCTTTAGCTGTGTCATGCATTTGTGTCTGTAATTACTGCAATCTTGTACCTTGCTGGTATGTCAGTGTGTTGTCTTCCTGTATTCTTGCAACTGTATTTTGATGGTTTGTGAATTCCCTGTAACCTATGATGCAGTATGTATTGCCTTTTGCTTTTAGAGTATGATGTAGCACTTATTACCTACTGTGTTGCCTCTTGTTGCCATTTTGATGTAAAATCTTATGTAACATCCCTTATCCCCTTCCCCCAGGATGGTGTGCTGACCGAACAGTGAAACTCGGACAGCGAAATCCCTCACAGCAACAATCTCGACAGGTTTCAGGACTGTCGCTGTGAGGGACCAGAGGGTGAAATTTTGCCCTTTCAGCCTCCCCTTCAAAGCAACTCCAACTCAGAGTTAGTTATTCAAAGAAGGGGGGTGTGGGGGCACAGACCCTGGCATCAGGGGGTTCGGTGGGTGCAGCCCCCCCCCGAGAGAACCACACACCAATGTCGGACAGGCGAAATTTCACCTGTCGACATTGGGGATCTTGCCGTGCCGAACTTCAACAATAGTGTTGTCGATTTGGCATAGGTAACCCCCCCACCGGACACATCTGGAAATGAGATATATATATATAGATATATATATATCTCCATTCGGGAGCGAAATTCCATTGGGAGTGTTATCACCGACTGTGGGGGTGGCACCTTTATCAGCACTTAGTATTTATCTCTGTACTGTAAGTATGGAATTGTAACAGAATTTTCCATCTTACTAGATCTTTGTGCTTTTGTGGTTTGCATATGCATATAGCTGCAGGGGATTTGTGAGGCTTGCTTTTTGGATATTAATGGAGACTCTGCTAAAGGAGAGGTTGACGGATGTGACAGAGTGCATGTCCATCCTGCTCCTTTCACTCGTAAACCACTTCACAACCCTGCAACACAGGCAATGCAGGTTTTGACAGGGGCTGTGGTGGGATTTATATCAAACCCTGTCTTAAAGTTGGCCCTTTATGGCCTCACTGTACTGGATGTTCAACCCATTGGCTGTCCCTCAGAGGGAGGAAGAGTGTTAACAAGCAACACCTGAGCCCAATAAAGGGAGGAGGGTGAACAAGCAGAAGGAGGTTTCTCTTTCAGTGAGATGCAAGTGGAGACAAAGACTGAACTGCAAGAAATTTCTGTTGTTTGTTTCTTTTTCCTGTTAATGAAAGTAAAGCACATTTCATGTAATTTAAACTGGTGTCCAGAGTGTTCTCTTTTAGAGTGTTCCCCAGAAGCCACCCAGTTTGCTACTCTGTCACACATGGTTGGCTTTAGCAGTGGGATCGAACTCCCCTTGTCTAAATAGGAGTAAGATGGACTCAGACCAACTACTGAAATGGCTGGCAGAACTGCAAGCACAACAGACCCAAATCCAAGCACAAGCCCAGATGCAAAGGGACTGGATTGCTTAGCAAGCACAACAACAGGCTCAAAGATACCAGCAGCAGGCACAACAGGCCCAGATGCAAAGAGACTGGATGGACCAGCAAGTGCAGTTGTAGGTACAGAGAGACTAGCAGCAGCAGTAGCAGGAGTTTATGAAGAAGGTTCTGCAAATACAGAAAGAAACTGTGCCTCAGCTCTAGGTCACAGGGAGATCCAGTCACTGGAGAACCCCACCCCAGGCTAATAAAAATGGGACCTGAGGATGACCCTGGGGCCTACCTTATGACTTTTGAGAGAGAGATGACAGTACGACTGCCTGGCCATGAGAAATTTCTGCAACTCACACTCAATGTTCCCTCTAATTTTTAGTCTCTGTGGGTGGGTGACTGATATGTGTGTGCGGCACTTTGTGCAAAAAAATTGATTCATGTGTGCAAATTGGGTGGCCCAAACAAGTGATATATTTTATTGCCAGTAAACAGTAGAAAATATAACCAAACACTCAAATACTCAATGCAAAGTATAAATATACATTCTGACACAGTCCGAAGCTTGGATGTGCATTGTGCGCCATAACAATATGAACTGGAAACGTGTAAACTATGTACATTTTAAAGAGTCTTGCATGCATCTAAAAGGGGTGCTGCTGATGATGCATTGCTAAGAAATCAACATTTACTGTTTTTCTCTCCTGTCTTTCCCATTCTTCCAGTGGACTTATATTTTATAAAGATCCATTTTTCCACCAGATGTTAAAAACAATTTTGTTCACATCAGCTATCTAAATGGCTTTCTTCCAAGTAGTTTCTTTGTTTGCTTTTAATGCAGTTCATGAGGCTGAAGCCTCTTTCACAGTCAGCACTAGAAACTTGGAATGTAGTAGTAGTAGTAGTACAATTTATTCTTCATCATAATGCAGTTACAATATACTAAAATCTGGACAAAATACATAGTAAATATAAATAGACAATAAATAAATCAAGAACTTAAATATCTTTACAGTGCAATTCAATTTAACAGAGTATCTTTTCAGATAAAAAAATCCACAGAACTTCAAGTCCCCTAATAAACTTTACAAATGAGTTGAGATTAAAATCCTGCAAAGATCTCTTCCATGTTCTTGTGTTTCATAGTGAGCAAATATTCCAAAGATCCTCTGGGGAGGCCGAGATCCCCCAGCAGTTTTCCTAGTTGATTCGTACCTAGGACACAAAGAGTACCACATGTTTGAGATCATCTATAGTCCCACTCCACATTTACAATATGGAAAAGTATCCCTCTCTTTTGTCTGAAATGAATGCATTGAGCATTATAGTTTTCAGTTCAATCTTGTATAGATTCTTCTTTGTTTAGGACAGGTTAAAAAAGAGAGATACGGCTAATATCCCCATGAAATCTTTACTTTTTTTATAAAATCCATATAGCTTAAGCTTGGAGAGTTGAACATAGAAAGAATTTATGTCTTAAGTCGGTAAGCCTCAATTTGACATCCTGCTTAATCTACTCAAATAGTCTAGTGTAAATTTTATATAAGAGGTGCCCAATCTGGCCAGCATTATTGTTTCCTTAATAAGTTGAATAAAGGGATGTACATATCCCATGCTGGCCAATTTGATGGCTTCCACTACACACATTCTGGGATATCTTTGTTGGGGCAAAAGAAAAAGTTTCAACAGAAAGAGAATCTGTCATTCACAGATGAGAGAAGTCAAGGAACATTGTCCTACCTCCAAGGCAAGAATACAGATTGGAGTTCCATTTAAAATATTAAGATGTATCTATAGAGTTTATTCAGAATTTTTCTAATTCTCTAACCTTAGCATAACTCCAGATTTCAGAGGCATATAACATGCTCATTCTTATTTTGGCATTAACAACTCTTATACCCTGCTCACGAAGACTTCCCTATCTTGCTGTTAAATATTTTTAGGGCATTTACAGAAGATCCCATTTTAAACTGAATAGCCTCCAAATGTTTGGTCCAAGATAGGCTATAGGCAAAATGGGCACCTAAATAGTCATAACACTTAACAGTATCTATATGGTTACCATTTAGCCTAAAGCCTACCATATTCTTGGTTGAGAGCCAAAAACTACAATATTGGTCTTGCCGAGATTAACTTTTAGTTTCCTTTGAGAACAGAGAGATTCAAAGTGAGCCAGTTTTCTTTTAAGACCTAGGACTGAAGTAGAGAGCAAGATTAAATTGTCTGCATATGCTAAACATTCAATCCTTTGATGATTAATTTTTGGAGTATGAAAATCTGAGTTACCTAGTTGATCCAAGACTGTATTAATGTAGATGTTAAATAGAGGGGAGGCCAAAATACACCCCTGTCTGCCTGCCACATTTGTCTCAAATCTATCAGTTAGATGACCATATTGATTAAATTGGACCCTTGCCCACATATTTTCATAGAGTCTATTAATAACATCAAGAAGTGAGGCCTCCAACTTCAAATCCTTAATGTAGCCCAAAAGTTTTTCTACCAATGCTGCGAAGGCCGAGAAGAAGTCCACAAAACAGGAATATAATTTGTTTTTCTCACTTTAGTATACTTCAGATCAGGTGCTGAAGCACATAATAGTGTTGTACTGTAGAACAGTCCTTCTGCAAACCATTCAGTGCCTCATTCAATACTGAGTTCTCCTTGACACATGACAGCAATCTGACCAAAATTATCCTAGAAAATCTACTGGGAAACATCTATCAAACTAATAGGCCTATACATCCTTGGGTCATTGGGATCCCTTTTTAAAAATTGGAAGACAACACTACCTGCCCAACTGGCAAGGTAAGAGTACCCTGAACCAGGCTATTAAACAGTGAAAGAAGAAAGGAATCCATCAGTTGGTAAAAACCTTACAGAGATCACCTAGGACCCCATCTGGCCCTGGTGCTTTATCTGCTTTAAGGCCAATCAGTGCCATCTGGATTTCATCCTCTGTGATCAAGATAGGTCTTGGAAAAATTTCATCCTCCTGTATTTTGAAAGCATCAGGTGTCTCCTGCTCTTCATGAGAATAATAAAGCTTGGAGAAATGAGATGCCCAAACTTCGGGTGTAATATAGGCTTCAATCCTATTGGCATATCTATTATATCCCTGGGCAACAATATTCCAAAATCGCCTTCCATCCCTATCCAAAACAGACTGCCTCAGTTTTTCCCAAAGTCCCTGAGTATGTTTATGTCTCTCCCATTTGAGAATTTTCCTACATTTTTCTCTTTCAGTCTTTAGCAATTTAAAATCTGCTGCAGGCTTCTTTTCTTCTTATGCTGTCTTAGTTTTCCTCCAAACTCTTTCTTTGCCAGTAGGTATACTGAATTAAATTAAGACTTTTTATAAAGGGACCTAGGATGGTACGTTGTTTTACATCTAGGTCCAAGTAAAGAATGAACAGTTTCCCAATTCTCCAAAATATTAAAGGCCTTATTTTTGTCCAGGACCAACTCGTGAATATCACCTAAGACTCCTGTACTAAGAATTTCTTTGAAACTAGCTTGATGAATCGGCTCCCATCCAATCCTTCTCTTGTTTATGACTTCCAGACTCTCTTCCTGTTGTGCCTCACTCCCTAAAGTTCCAAAAGGGCATTTGATGTTATAGCACAGTGTGCTGATTCCAATCTATCCATGACCTCTAACTTTTGGATCAGCTTTACTGATTCCAAATTGGTCCAAAACTGATCAGGGGTTGAAGAACCAGTAGGTCCTCTACACGGTAAGGATCCGAGTAGATCAACCTGAGTTCTACCATTTAAAATACAGAAATTTCTACTGGACAAGCCCGCTAGCAATTCCCTACCTCTGAGGTTAGATTTTAGATCCTGAGCAGTCCTAGTATATTAGATATTTGGATTTATTATAGATATTGTGTGGATCATATCTGAATATACATCCTCCAAGAAATGAGAAGGAATTCTGGCATTAAAGTCTCCCAAAATAATTATAGGACAAGGTATACTTTTATCTGACAATTCAAGTGCCATTTTCAGATCCTATCTGAAAAGGTCAGCGAGATCAGTAGCTCTATTGCGAGTGGGCAAGTATATATTGCAGAGAATGATCTTCTCTTGTCTCTTGCTAATCA
Organism: Neoceratodus forsteri; assembly: GCA_016271365.2. Lineage (NCBI taxonomy): Eukaryota > Metazoa > Chordata > Ceratodontiformes > Ceratodontidae > Neoceratodus > Neoceratodus forsteri. Next base: position 795,080,036 of record CM057459.1, on the reverse strand, counting down.
TTACAGCCAAAATATCCTCTGACTTAGTAGAAATGTTAGTGATCTGAAAATTTAGCAAAGTTTTGATAAAAGAAATACCCTTTAAACCTTCCAAACTTTTTATCTTTAGTTGTTGGCAGAGTAAAGACAGAATATCCAGCCAATTTGGGAGTTACATTTCAGTACACCATGTTTCTTGCAGTCCAACAATATTAAAATTATCCAGAAATCTCACTACTTCATGGTCAATTATTTTAAGATGGATGCCCTCAATATTCCATGAAAGTATATAAAGGGCATCCACATCTCGATCCCCAGCTCCCATATCCAAATCTAGCTGGCATTCAGAGTTCATTTGTTTGATATTATCTACAGGCTGTATTTGTCAGGCTTAATCAATAACTGTCAGAGGCGAGTAGGTATTAGGGTCAATTGGGTTTCCAAAGTCAATCAGGGGGTTATCTGCCTCTAAGATTGATTCTGGACTATCCTTAGTCTGTTTAAACCATGAAAAGACTTCACCCAAGTCTAATGTGTTAACTAAATGTATTCCCAAACAATCCAGCTTGTTGGCCAGAGAAAGCAAGCTGCTAGCTGTATGAGGATTTTTAAATGCAATATAAATCTGTGTTATGGGCTCAGGCTCTCCATATAACTTTATGGACTCCACCATGTTTCTGGAGATATAAAATCCTAATGCTCTTTCCAAGAGCAGCAACAAATCTTCCCTAACTTTCCTATGAGAATCCTTGAGTGAAACCTTCCACCCAAAGATAGTTATGGTCCTACTAAGCCATACTTCTCTTTGCTTCAGTACGTGATCCTCCATCACTCCCAAGATTTGTCTCTGTGCTATCGTAGCCTTCTCACTCTGCACCTCCCTATGGAGAATCTCTTCTGGGGAAGGATAAAGACTGAGTAGGAACCTCTATACATGATAGCTTCATGATTAGCTTGGAATGTAGCACATACATCAATAAGTTTAGCCACCATGCTGTTAGTCAAAGCAACGTGGATCATGTCAGTAAAGGATTTTAATGATCCTCCTTTATTTTTCAGCAACTATAAATCTGAAGTTATTGTACTGGCTAACAATTTCTGCCCAGTCCGCTGATGAAAATAAATAGTCCTGGTATTTGCTGTACAGTCTCTCAATATTTGATAAGCCAAACTCAAAGCTGCAATGTGGCACTGCTGCAAAATCAAAGGCAGATCAGTCAGAAAGTTCACCTGCAGGAAATCAACTGTCAGATGGTCACATAACAGGCCAATGAATTGCAAAATTGCTGTTGTGCTTACTTCAGCTGTGCAATTAGCCAAACGTTATTTTACTGGTGGGCTCCAGTAGACAGTTTCACCCAGGTGCTAGCTTCTGATCTTTTTTATTTTCCTAGCAATCTGTACAGCTTCAACTGTTGTTAGACCACTTTCTGAAACATCTTAGATAACTCTGCCAACTCCAAAAGTACATCATTTAACACTGTTATGGCAATGTGGTATTCAGAGTTGGACAGCTTCATAAAGCAGTACTTAGCAATGGGATCTTTGATGGATGCATGTGTAATTGTATGTGATGCCATTTACCCTAGGTATGGTTCAGATAACTATGCTGGGTATTGTCAAGCTCAGTGAGGGTTTTAAAATGTATTTTTGCAATGTAGTAGAGTTAGTCAGTGTGATATGAGAGAAGAGATGCATTTAGGAGACTGTATTTCTCTTCCATTCTGGATCCATACTAAGCGCAGTCTGAATTTATGAAATTAAATGAAAAGGAAATTTTTCACGCTGCTATTTCTTGTTGTCCATTTTAGAATTACTATCCCCATGTAGCCAACATGGGCAGCCTTTTGCAAGCACTGATTCATTGAATCTCAAATGTGTGTATAATGTGAGACCCTGTTTTAAACAGAAGCGCAATCTCATCTCTCTAGACATATGTACAGTTAGTGTCTCAGCATGCTAATCGAGAAGGTTATACCCATCCCAGTCCCCAACAAATACATAAAAAATGACACAAAGAGGCAGTAGGTTGCTTTGATGCTTTTATTGTAAACAAAAACTACAGTTTTCCCATTTTCTTGCACTGAAAAAAAAAATGAACACACTTACAACAGTGAGGCTTTAAATCCGTTATAAACACATTTTGTATGTGAGAGGCTGCTTGGGGAGGAGGCAGATTACATTGAAGTTGTGCAACTTTAAAACTGAAATAATATAATATACACCGTATGTCAGAGAATTTCTCGCATTGCTTTGTTGGGGGGAATCTACCAAACAAATAAAACATGCAATTTCTGTGAACAGCAGGGTAATACTTTTCATTATCAAGTACTGTCTTACTGAAAAGAGGTGTCAAGCTAAAAACATTGCTGTAAGTGCAAAGCCGATTGGTTGGAATTTTGCAGATCGGTTCCATTGTTCAGTAAGCGGAGCAAGAGCGAGATGTCTGGCTTGTTAACTGCTGGCCTGTTAAAGTTAATGGGTTGTGGCCTCAGAGGTGAGCATTTTCTTTCCCATTCACTTTCATGTCCTGCTGTCTGAGTCTTAAATCTGAGTGATGACTGTAGTCACTACTTCATGAACATAAGGATCCCTATCAGCTGCTTTGTGCACTACTACTGAAGCTGTGTGCGGGTTATTTCTGACTGCAGTGCGGGCGCACATGTGCACACCTTAGGGGGAACATAGCTCACACTGCACCATATCTGACTGGAGATGCCCAAGCTGCATATAGAAGCCTAACTTGATGTTGCCGCCAGAGACTATGATCAGGTAAAGGTAGCTATGTTATACCAGGTTGGAATAACTGAAGAAGTTACTGACAGAACTTTTGCTACCTGGGTTTCAAGACTGGAACACAATCTAGAGTACTGGCACAAAAATGACAACACTTGGCTACTTGGTAATTAAAACTGGACGTATACATTAAAGAGGAGATTATGGATTTCATTGTACTGGAGCAGTACCGGAACATTTTACAGATCAAGTCCATGACTGGGTAAGCCGACATGAACAGATCACTCTGGCTGCAGCAGTGAAAATTACGAACATTGCCTGAAAGCTGAAAGACCACAGGTTGCTATGAAAAGCAGAACCCCCAACAAATCTCGGGTGACGACCCAAGGAGAAGATCCCCACAGAAGAGGGGAGAAAGGACTTTGTCGGAATGGGAACAAACGTGCTGGTGTGGGTAAGTGGTCAAGTGGTGAAATATTGCTCTTACTCCTCCACTTCAGAAAGGCATAACCCCCTGCCTGATGTAATTCCCAGTCCCAAGACTCCACTCCCCAGTGCTCCAAATGTGGGGGGGGGGCACAGGTCATAGAGCTGATAGTAACACTGTTTTTTCATTATGGTAAAGTAGGGCATATCAATAAGTTTTGTGACTGCATGGAATGTGATTTTGTGGAATGCATAGCTACCACTCACACACAAGTCCAAAAACCCATATACAATTCCAGTGCAAGTAGGGAACAAAACAGTTACAGCTCTTCTGGATTCAGGCTGTGGAAAGACATTGGTTAAAGAAACTGTGGTAGGACCCAACCTGGATTAGTGAGGAGATCCCGTAAATATTGCCTGCATGCATGGGGATACCCATAAATACCCTACTGCCCCAGTATGGTTAAAAAAGTAGGCAAATAGGCAGGCATAATAAAGGCGAGAATTTCTAAAACCTTATCCTGCTCAAACCTGGATTCTTAATCTAGCACAAATGCAATCACCAGGCAAACAGACCATGACTCCTTTAGCAAGCAAGACACCACCTCCTCCTCCGGCCAGCTTGGGTCCTCCACATGCACAAACAATGTGGGCCACCACCTCCCTCGCATGCATCCAGACTGACAAATCCAGTCTCTTAATCCAGCATAAATGCATTTACCAGCCAGGCAGACCATGCTTCCTCCAGCAAACAAGATACCACCTCCTCCTCTGGCCTTCAGTGGTGGTGGTGACTCCTCACACAGGAGGGGCGTCTACCTTAGTGCTTGCCAGACATTGAAATGTGTTTCTTCCTTTCCTTTTGTCTCCCTCTCACTTCAGGTTTGACCATTTATAGAGATGACTGGCAAGCCTGTTGCACAGCCAGAGAGCACTAAAAGCACAGACTTAAATTGCTTCGTCCTCCACCACTTCTCTCTGTGGCACTGTTGTGCCAGTACAAGACAAGGCCCTCACTAATTTGATGATATCATTGCATGATTTTTTTCCTTTTTTTAATTTTTTAAGTTTTCCTTTTACAGGTACTTACACAGTGATACAGTGGAAAATTGAAGCAAAATCATTTCTCTTTTTTCTTTACAGGTGACAGGTATAGTAAGACTGGACATGGACAGAGGATATACCGTATGGCCACCAAAGTGCCCAACTGAGGTAAAATAATTTCTCTTTTTTTCTTCGCAGGTGACAGAAATAGAAAGACTGGGAGTGAAAGTAGACAACCGATCTAGCATGAGGTCACCACAGTGGCTACTTGAGTAGAGTCTAAGTAATTTTTTTTTCTTGCCTTCACAGGTCTTCTGTCCTGCTGCCTTCTCCTCCATCTAACAAGACTTCTCCTCCTCCACCTACTGTATGTGGGGCACATTTGTGCCATTTCACAGCATCACCAATGTGATGGTAAATATCCTTTCCAACAGTTATTTTTCTTTTACTTTATTATTTTTTGTTTCCATTCACCAGTGTAGTACAACATGGAGTCTGCTAGAGTCTAAATAATTTCTCTCTTGTATTCACAGATCTCTTTCCATCCAGTCATGAATGCCCCCTCCTCCAGCAACCAAGCCATTGCCATCTTCTCCACCAGATCATGGATGTGATCAACGCTGTAGCAAATGCATTAACAAAACACTACTATCACAGCTTGCTTCTGCCAATTACTATAAATTATCATTACATGCCACTGCATACAAGGACTGTCACTTGGGAGCAATTCTGGGAGTACCAAATTTCAGTATATTATGCTTTTTGCACACAACTTTCACTAAAGTGCATTACAAGGATTGTGGCAGGGAGCCGGCCCGGTGGTGCTGAGGGCTGAGGCGCTGGATGCCTTACCTCGCCGGTGGCCCATGTTCGGGTACAAGCACGGACCACTGGAGGCCGGCAGTGGGGAGGGCATGAAGCTTGCATCCCTCGGCCATGGTCTACCTCCTAGTGGAGGCCAAGCTGTAGTTCAAGCCAGAGGGGTGCAACTGCACTAGGCCAATGGGTGGATGGAAGGAGCTGTTGCTGGGGTTGTAGAGCGCATGCGCACCTCCATGCACATGCATCTCTACTCCTGGGGCCCTGGGTAATGGGGGGGAAAATGGAGGAGAAAACACCCAGCAGGCAGTATGATGCCTGACCCTCCACAGGCACTGCTTCTGGGCCACGCATAAGGTAAGCCCCAGTAATTCCAGGTGTCGGAGCTGGGGGGGGGCCGGTATGGCTGAATGGGGCATGCTGGCAGGTGAAAACCATGACATATTTAAAAACAAGAAAAGGATTGTGGCAGAGGACTGGCATAGCCCTGCACAATGCAGTAGCATGTAGCAGTATGACATATAGTCAGCACTCAGATATCCAAATTCATCCGTTCCCATTGTCTTAGATGGATATTTGAGTGTAACAGTTATCTGAGTGTGGATTCTATTGCTATGACAAACGTAGCAAATGTAGCTCAGCCACAGGGACGGAAAAATAAGTGTGACAGGCAAGTGAGATGCGGATAAATGAGTGCTTACTTTATTTATTCTTGCAGTTGTGAAAAATTCTTGGAGTGCCATATTTCAGTATATTGTGCTTTTTGCACAATTTTCACTAAAGTGCATTACAAGAATGGCAGCATGGCCTTATTAAAGTTAACCTGTCCTCAGTATCTAGTGTAAGTACCACTGAAAAGTAACCTAGAGTCTGCTGCCTCGTGCTCTGACCTCTTCCATTTCCTCCTACTCCTCCAGCTTCTCCACCACTTTGCGTGGTCTTATTAAAGTTAACCCGTCCTCTGTATCCAGTAAATATATATCAGGCATCAGCCTAATGCTGTTGCCTGATTTTTATTCCAACCCGGATGAAAAATGCCTGAAATTAGAAAAACAGCAGCAGAAAATGGTTAGAGAGTGACATATGAATAATATTCAAGAATTAAAAAAAATAAATAAATACTTATCATCCCTGGTAGGGCTTATTACTCAATGTCCATTATTCAGTATTTGTTTGGCCATATACCTGTTCTTCTAATATCTTAGCATATCAACCGATTAATCAGATCCATGCTGGACCTATGCAGCAGCAGGATTTCATCACCCTAGTGATAAATACTTGAAAAGAGATAATCAGGAACAAAAGGTGGTTAGAGAGACACTCTTCACCCCGGCCCCCGTACCCACAGCCAAAAAGGAAAAAAAAATAATAAAAAAAATATTTTCCTTTGCTGGTAGAAAACACAGCAATGCTTGGTGATCATTACTGTATCCAGATCAGAGCCTTACCATTTCATGCAAACATTTCCAAACATAAGAATTTATTAGACTGAATTTCTGGGCACTGAAGTGCATCATGACAGGTGCTGTTGTGGGAGGCTCACACAGTGCAGTAGCAGCAGCAGCAGCAGCAGCAGCAGCATATAAATTCTGGGAGAACATATAATTGTGAGGCCTAGTGCAAAAATTTCCAGACGTGAACATTTATTAATACTGAGAATTTCGAGGCACTAAAGTGCATTGCGACTTGTGCTGCGGTGGGACACTCGGGCACCACAGCACCAGGTAGCAGCTTGACAAATTTATTCTGGTAGTTTAGAAATCATCTGAGAGTAAAGAATTTTCGTATGTTGTGCTTTTTGTACACAATTTTCATTGAAGTGCTTTACAAAGACTGTGTCAGGGTGGCTCACACATGGCACAGTGCCACATAGCAGTATATAGCAGCATGACATATTTATTGTGGTAGCTGATGAAAATTCTGGGAGTAAAAAATTTCTGTGTATTGTACTTTTTGCACACAATTTTCATTCAAGTGCACAACAAGGACTGTGGTGGAAGGAATGACACACAGTTAAGCATCATGACATATTTATTCTGGTAGTTGCCCAAAAGTCTGGGAGTACAGAACTTCTGTATATTGTGCTTTTCTGACAGTTTTCACTCATGTGCATTACAAAAATGACTGTAGCGGGGGAGTGAGGGACTGACACCTAGTGCAGCACTATGTAGCAACATGACATTTATTCTGGTAGTTGAGAAAAATTCTGGGACTAAAGAATTTCTCTATATTGTGCTTTTCACACAATTTCCACTGAAATGCATTACAAGAATGGCTGTGAGGGGGAGTGGGGGATTGCCACACAGTGCAGTTCCATGTAGCACCATGACGTATTAATTATGGTACTCTGGAAGTATAGAATTTCTGTGTACTCTATTGTGGTTTCCCCTGCAGCACCTGAGTCCAGCTGCAGGTCCACTCCTAGTCCCCTCTGGAACCTGCACGCCATGTGTTACTCACGTTGTCTCTACCTGCACGGCCCATCCTGCAACACGGAAGGGCCAGTGGGGTGCCACCACCTCCACCCCTCTCAGCTGTCTCAGTCTGACTCCTCACTAGCTCCTCCCACTCCTGAAGTGCTTCCCACCTGTAACCAAATGGCTGACCCATTTCCCATGCCAAACAATGGTGTGACACCAGGTGCAAGTCACCACACTGTTGTCAGTGGACTCAATCTCAAAAAAGTCTCAAATTAGGCACCAATGCTGCTGTCGATGGGAGAAGCCAAATAGTCTTGAGCAGGTCTCCTCCTTCTCACGGGGCTCAGGTAGTGATGCAAACATGTGAGGCCAAAGAGGCAGGTGTTGCAGGTACAAGAAGTACAGGACTAGGGTCAATAGGAGGTGGTGCCACTGTTGCTCACTTCACAATCCATTCACACCTTTGATATTCCTTGGAAAATAGGGTGCATGCCTGCCCTGCCCCTTTGTCTGTCCCCATTCTGGCCTCTCAAGTAGACATGCATACGGCTCAGGATTGGGTGTGGAGGGGACATTCATTCATATTTGTGGTTGCCGCAGAGTGCCCCAAAGGATAGACATGCGGACAGGCTGGGAAACATCTGTGGATCTGTCCTTTGTAAGCAAGTTTTCTATATCTGAGAGCTAATTTACAATTTGCAGCCTAGAGCACTGGAGTGACTGAAATTCAGCAATGATTTGTAGCTGCATCTCCAAGACATTCACTTAACTTATGGAAAGAATAAAACAGTCTCGTATTGCACTGTATAGGACAAATGTCTGGCAGCTGTCTCTGGCGTACACAAGCATGAATGAATGAATAATGTGGATAAGAGCAGTGGTATAATAAGACAAAAGCATCATGTACTGTTTATTAATGCAATACGATAGAACACAAATAGGGAAGGGGTTGGACTTCAAAGTATAGTTTTAATAATCTGCAGTATGTAGCATAACCTGGTTATACCGCAGCTACAGAGTTGGCAGAAAGTTGCAATAACTTAGCCTGTGAGGTCTTGGTTGCTTTTGATATTTCCTTAGGAAGCAATGGATTTAATCATCTACATTTCAAGCCATGTTAAAATAACTCTGTGCTTGGAACACAGAACTGCAAATAATTTGGGTAAACAAACGCAAAAATTGAAACAGACAGACCACTACAAAATGCTTGACAATCACTGCAGAGCCCCATGCCTAACTTCTACAAGTATATCTGTCTTCAGAACTCAGGCTTTTGTATGAGAGGCAACTGACAAGCCAGATCACATTCAAACCTTCTCCCCTCAGAGGCACAGCTGCTCAGGGCACACCTACTCTCACCAGTAACCTAGACAAATGTCTCCACCTGGAGCCACATTTATTGCTTTTTATGACCTGTTTTATTACACACAAAAAAGGCTCATTTACTGCACGTCTTTAAAGCTTCTCTCACCTATTGTAAACGTGGGATGTTGGTACTTAACATGTGGGACACATTCTCGTACATGTATAGTAAGAACTCTGTAGAAAATGTTGCTTGGGTTCGTATATGGTTTGCTGTTAAGAGAGCAGCAATGATTAATATGAATTTCACCTTAAATTGGGACAGCACCTTCGTTTATGTGGGATAAAGGGTTTCCAAGTATTAAGATGAGGGACTGTTGGCAGTTAATGCTTTAATGATTTTATTGCCCGAAATACATTTTTTTCATTTTCTCTATGCAGGTCATTACTTTGTATACTTTAATTTATGATTTACAGCACTTACTCAAGTTCAAAATTGTGCAACATCTACTTATCACATACTGTACTTTACATAGGTTATTTAATGTTCTTAGTTTTCCATAAATTAGTATCTCACAAGAAATATGTGACTGCTATTGTGTGTGTGTGTGGGGGGTAAGTATGCAATAGCACATGACATGGTGTGTGTTAAATAAGCAATAAAACAACACATGACAGGGTGGGCAGCAAGCTATGTCACTACATACCCTGTGTGTATTGTGAAACCAAGCGCATTCAGCCATCTGTGAAATATGGCAATATAGCCTAATGCACAACCTGGAGGGTGTTAATGGGTTTATAATAAAAAACATGTTAAAACAAAAAAAAGTAAAATTGTTTTGTATAAAAATTGTTACATTGAAATGGTGTGTTTAAATTAATTCCTGCTACCCGTTCATCTGCTGTCCCACATCAGTCGGATCTTAGTTTCTTCCCTGTCACTTTTCTCCCTGCCACCCCATCCCCCCAGCCCTTAGTGCGCTTGTGACTGTTTGTGTGAGAACTGTATTAAAAAGTGTTGTGTGGTGAGGTGATAAGTGTCCACCTTTCTGCCCCCTCCCCATTCTTACAGGTTTGTATGTGCAGTTGTACGATTGTTTGGGTTGAGGTGTAGAGATGCATGCAGGTGTGTTTCACACACTTGCTGCTTTGCCAAACTGTAGGATCGGCGGAGACAGTGAAGCACAATTTAACACAGACATCAGCCATATACGCAGCCAAACCCTGGTTCTTTGTTCAGCTGTGCTATACCATGTAGTGGCTGAGGCACAGAGCATGAATTTTGCAGAGGGTAGAGCAGAAGACAAAACAGAGGCACTGTCATGTGTGTAGCAACACAGTAGCAGGTCCACTGGCTTGCTGGTAGTTTTTTGAGCAATTTTGTTAAACACGGGCTATTGGGACATTTTTACACACTGGAAATCAAACTATTTTAAATGAATAGCCTGGAAGCAGCCAGAGACTTTAATGTGAAGCCCAAAAATATTTTTTTATGTTATAAGGTACTTGTAGGTGCACTGGGGGACTGAAATATGTGTAGAAGACATGTTTAAGGACTGAATTTATTTTACAACTGATTTTAAGCTGTTTACTTCAGATTAAAGACAAATGGCATACATTTTATTTAATTTTAGAGTTGCAATTACAGTACAGTTTATTGGTGTAATCAGTGTTTCACAGACTGTGACAAGGAAAACAAATGGCTGCCAAACTCTTTTTTTGAAACTATGAAGTGCTGTACTGATATGAGGTCTATGAAGAGGTTCTGCCTTGTCATAACCATGCATCAAGTACTATTGCTGCACTGTCATGTGATGGGTCTTGGCCATTCATTGCTCTCCATTTTTATTATCGATTTCATAAAGCATTTCAATGCACTTTTTTTGCTGGTGTAGTGAGTCATGAGGCATACCAGGGGAAGTATATCAACATTTTTTAACAGAGACCCAGCAATGCGTTCTTGCACTTATAAAATCTGCACTGTAGTTTATATTGTAAAGGCTTTTCTTAAAATGTTATCACTAAAAACACACACCAATAATAATTACTAAAAGAACATAACAGCACAATTATCTGCTCTGTTTGTTATACTCAAACTAATACATGGGAGTATGCAAAATAAAGAACTCCCATGCAGCATTGCCCTACCAAACATTGCTTATAGAAAAAATATTGCTGTATTATGTAAGGGCCCTAATTGGGAGGGTCCCCACCTTACACCACCACCAGGCTGCTATACATGTTAACAGTGGTTCCTGGGTTCTTTTCTCACTACTAGTGATGGGGATTTGCATTCACAAGGAATAAAATGCCCCATGCCTCCATCCAAAGAGAATTAGTGGTAGGCTAGCTGACAATCTAGTACAACCCCCTGGGTGTTGTATCTGCCCACCTCCACACAGTAGTCCAGGTCCCATGCTAACCCCACTTCAAAGAAAGCAATGACACCCTTGTCAATGGCATGCACAGTGAAGTCAATAAACAATACCAGGAAGTAAAAAAGTTTTACTTTTGAGCAAGTAAAAGGTTTTATTAGCACAGAGACCCTTGCCACAGAAAGGTAGATTAGCACAAACTGCTAAGGGAATGAGCCCCAGTTAGTCACCCGATGTAGGCAGGGCCCAACTACTGTACATCTACAGACCTGGGCTACATGTTAGGCTCCATGAGGGCACAGCATGATGGTCAGTGCCACAGCTGCAAGTAACAAGGCCTAATGGTTCTCTGTCATGAAGACAATTGTGAAATAGCGATCACCATTTGGGTGAGTGTACATCACCGAAAATTAATTACGACAATGTACACTCGCAGCGACTAGAAAAACAGTGACTGGTTTTCTATGTTATGAGGGGGGCTGTGTCCCCCACACCCCCCTACTTAAGGATTCTTAACTCCAGGGGGTGCATGTCAGAGGGGTGAATTTCTTAAAAAAATAAGCCACCTGCCGGTGCAAAAATAACTGCGATGCTCCAGACTTGACCCCTGCACCCTGCACACCGCAACCGACCACCCTCCCCACCACGCTAGCCAACCAGCTCAGCAGCTGCCTGGCACACTCCCTTCCACATACCTCCCCTTCCTTTCCCCCACTGCACATGTGCGCATGTGTACACTTCCCGTCACCCAACCTCACCCACCCAGGTATCCAGTCACTATCCTGCCAGGTAGCCCTGAACACAGGTGCCATGATTGAGTCACCCTTTTTTAAAGTGCTCAATCACGGTCGCCTTGTACACGGTATACCAGGCCCGAACTAGGTGCAGCCCTTCTCACCCTCTACTGAGCTGTATGGTAATCTACTCTGCAGTGTCAGTCCTCCTGTACTGGAGGCTGCTACCCTCTACCACCTGGTATCACTACTTTTCTTAATTCTTCTGGGAGCCATCATGTATTGCAGTCCCTGGGTACCCAGTGTTGGATTGTTGTTGGCCCAATGCTGTTGCCATGAGCTGGCCAGCATTGGTGTACTTATGATCAACTATGGAACAACCAGCTCCTTTTCTATTCTCCAAAGGGCTATGCAATTGCTAAAATTGCATTTAATCCTCTGAAAGTGAAGTATCTGTAATTTGGCATGATGGCCAACTTGGAAAACAAACTCTGTAATTCCACACAGTTCCTTAAAGAGGGCTAGGCCCACTTGTAGTCACAGTTACACAAAGATGATTCCACGAAGTGCTGCAGGCCTCTGGGACTCTCAATAACCCAAAGCCAGAACCATTCAGGGCTGTACCAATGACAGTAAGGGCCCCTCTGCAAAATATTTTGTGGGGCCCTACTTCCCTACCAATAAGTCATAGTACCCATTAGCACATATAAAATATTTATAGTTTGGGTTCATTTATAGCAGTCCTGCTGAGCATCAGTAGTTTGTCCATGCTGCCCTCCTTCCCCTTGCTGGCACCATGATCAAGGAACTGAGCAATGTAATTTGTCCCTGCTCCTCCTGGGGACACCGGCATCAAGAGATGTTTTGAGTAATGGGCTCTGTTGCTTCTTTGTTTTGTACCCCACATCCTATGAAACTGGAATTAGAATCTGCAGCACAGACCCCACTTGAAATGGTTAAGCAATGTACAAAAAGACAGTTGCAAGTTTGTCTGAAACTGTGGGCCCTACTGAAACTGCATCTCTTGCACCACCACCACCCCCCCAGTCACGGCCCTGGAAGCACTCACAGTTCAAGACCAGTTTCCCTGGGATCACTGTCTCTCTTTCTGTCTAGTGGTCATTCTGGCCAGTGGACAGGGTCCATCACACCTTCACAGAGGGATTTATTCTGAGTTTCAGCTATCGTCTCTCCAACAAGCCAGCATGTAAATGCCATTTGAATGCCTAAAAAATCTAGACACAAGGCACAGGATGACACACTTTCACCCATACCCACACAAACAGGTTGCTTTCTTCAGGATCCTTCACAGATCTGACTCCTCCTCACTGGCTGGCTTATATCACAGCACAGTAACATAGTACTGCTTGGCCCAGTCTCTCATCATTCACAGTCCCTGACTCCTGATTGGGGTTTTAAAGGTGCTAATACACCATTCCTCCTTTGTCCAGGACACCTGCAACAAACTTAACCTGAGAACCCCATTGATTGGCTCTCCCAGAGGTCAGCAGGTCACAAGATAGCAGCCTGTATGGAGTCCAGCATTCCCCCCCCCAACAACCAAGCACTCCAGTACCTCTTCTCAGCCACTGATCCCTGGCTTTAGATGAGGAGTCCTAGGGGCTGGTATAGTTCCTTGAGAAACCTGACTTTGCTTCATGGTGGCTTACACTCTCCCCAGGCTGAAGTAAATCCTGAAACAGAAAGCATACATAGCAATTCTCAAACCCCAGAAGTAATCAAATAAATATGTAATCCAAGAAATAGAAGAAAAGTTTGAAGTGGAGAAAAAGGGAAGGGGGCTTGATAAAGGAGGGCAAAAAGGAGAGAAAGTGATAACACCATCTGGAGAGCCATGTGTGCTAACGCACTCAGTCTAGGCAGCAAAATCGCAGACTTAGAGGCCACCATGGCAGAAAATGACCTGGACTTAGTAGCCATTACAGAAACCTGGTTATATACCAGGATATAATCTGTTTAGAAAAGACAGGATAGAGAGAAAAGGGGGTGGAGTGGCTCTTTATATAAAAAACAACATAAAGGCTACTGAAATACCAGAGGAGAAGGAGGATGCAGAAATGCTGTGGGTCACCCTGGGAAAGATGAAAGGGGCAGTTCTTTCACATGGAGGTGGTCTACAGGCCTCCATTGCAGGGGGAAGAAATGGATAAGGAAATGTTGGTAGTGATCCATAAGAAAGGTGTTAATAGTGGGAGTCTTCAATCTGCTGTACATGGATTAAAGCCTCCCTGCTACAGCAAGGACCAGGAGTAGGGATATCCTGGACTCCCTGCAGGGGGTGTTCCTCAGGCAACTGGTTAAGGAACCCACTCATGAGAGGGCACTGCTGGACCTAGTACTGTCAAACAATCTCATGGGGTCCTCAGACCTTCCTCTGAGCCACAGCTATCACTAGCTCTTCAGATTCCCAAAGCTTGCTAACTGTTGCTGTTACCTCATTTTTATAAGGTACTAAGTAACCTTAGTCCTCCTTTCCTTCTTGGCATTGCCAGCCAAAAATCATAGCGTTCAGCACAACCCCTCTAGCATCAGATTTTCAAATCTGTTCTTTACCCAGAATCTCCACCCAATTTGGAATAATGCAACTTATACCCTATCACTCTCACTGGTCTCCAGCATCCCCACTAAATTCAAGGCTATTCTCCTTCTACTTATGACACTGAACTATCATTCAGCCCTTCAGAGGAATTGGGCTCCCACTTTCTTATAAGTATGCTTCTACTCATATAAGGCACACTCTCTTTTCTAGATTCTGGTTACTTCGAGTTCTCCTGTTGCTCCTCCTATGCTCTGGCAATGTGGAGCCAAATCCTGGTCCAGCACCATTGTCTATAACGTCCATGGATTTCACTACAACAAAAGGACTAAAATTCATGCTGATCAACATATGCAGCATTCAGAAAAAATTCACTGAGCTGCAAGCCTGGGTCTCCCACACTATGCCCGATGTTCTGGTCCTGAAAGAAACATGGTTAAAAGGCCATGTTACAGATCATGCTGTTTCCCTTCCATCATATTCTCTCTTCCATGTAGACAGGCTTACTAGATGTGGAGGGGTGGCCATCTACATCAATGATAAATACTCTGTCTCTGTCATTAACGCCTGCTGCAAGTCTAAACAATTTGAATGCTTAGCTGTTAAAATGAATATATCAGCCTTAGAATCACTAAATATTATTGGTTGCTATAGACCTCCTTCTGCAGGCTTTGATATTTTATCACATTTCGTCAATTCCTAGATGTCAGCAGTAAAGAGACACTGATTCTAGGTGGCCTAAACATGGACTGGTTTAATAACAAATCAGCACTACTCAAGAATGTCTGTGATGAATTTGGACTCTCACAACTACTCTCAGAAGCCACTAGGCCAGGCCACACCAATCACTCCCTTGGCTCCTTAACTGATGTCATTCTGACAAATAGACCCCATAAAATCACACATGAAGCAGTCTGGCATGACCCCCTGAGTGACCATAATATTGTAGTATGTATCAGGAATCTTCCTAAATTGCTAAATCCAAGTAAGATGATAGCTAAAAGATCCTTCAGATGCTTTAACCCAGCAGACTTCCTAGCTGACCTGCGTGACATTAATTGGCAACAATTCTACCTAGCCCCATCAGTTACTGAGGCACTGGCCTGCTTTAATGCAATACTTACAGGTATCATAGACTCCCATGCACCTGTCAGAACTTATAGAGTGAAAAAAGCTTCCTCCACCTCAATTACAGATAAATTTGTCATACTTGACAAACTAAATGAGCATTTTGCCACAGTAGGTCTTGCATTCGATTCTTCTCCATCAGCCAGCCTAAGAACCTCTCTCCACCCACCTGCACCACCCAACATCCCAACACACTCACCCGTCTCTTTCTCGCCTATTACCTTTAAACAGGTGAAAGAACAACTGCTCAGGTTGGATGTTAAAAAGAGTGAAGGTGGGAACAACATTGACACTTTCTTTTTGAAACCCGGCACTGGTACCCTTAACAGATTATCTTGCAATCCTTCATCACAAGGCTGACCAAATCCTTGTGGGGGACCTGAACGTGAACTGGCTCAGCGCCTCCTCCTCCATCACCTGGGACTCCTTCGTGGCAATAGATCTGACACAACTCATTTCCTAACCCACTAGAGTAAACACAAAGAGAGGTACCAGCACCCTTCTTGATGTAGTCATCACCAACCACCCCCAAAAAGTCCAGTATATCCAGGTCCTTCCTGACTCACTTGGTGACCACTCCCCTATCCTATTCCGTTGGGTGACCTCCACGCCCAAACCCACAGCCCAGTCCACACTACGCTGGCGTCTCAGACCAGGTGGGCTGAAAAGCCTCAAGCAACTTCTTGCCCAGATAAACTGGTCACCCATACACTATGCCCCTGACATAGATACTGCCCTCACCTTTTTTTCCCAAACCTTTAGCAAAGCCTGTGACATATTTGCACCCCTCACGGAAGTCCGAACCAAAAAGCGTAATGCACCCTGGGTCACCCCTGCCCTGCTACAACTGCTCAAGTGCAGGGATAACCTATGGCACCTTGCCATA
Source organism: Neoceratodus forsteri (assembly GCA_016271365.2). Taxonomy (NCBI): domain Eukaryota; kingdom Metazoa; phylum Chordata; order Ceratodontiformes; family Ceratodontidae; genus Neoceratodus; species Neoceratodus forsteri. Next base: position 795,063,630 of record CM057459.1, on the reverse strand, counting down.
GAAACAGGCTGGATGGCTGACAGACAGGCCTACAATACTGCGCGGACCAAGTGCACCTGGGCCATATGTAAAGCAAAGGCCGATCGCTACCAGGCCACGCTCACCTTCTCTTGGGGGTGTGCACGAACATTCTGGGACAACATTAAACAATTAAATGGGAGCGCGCGCTCCCCTCCCCCATCCCAGATCACCATAGATGGCTCTATCTCTACCAACCCTGCCTGCATAGCTAACTTCCTAAACACATCCTTCACGGACCTTAGTTCGGTCCTCCCTAGCAATTTCTTTGACCCTCCCTCCCTACCTGCCCCAGTCATCCAACACCCTAGTTTCCACTTACATAGGGTAACGGCCCAGGAAGTCAGACCCCACCTGATCAAAGCACTAAAGAGCAATAGTCCTGGCAGCGACTCCCTGGACCCCAGCATACTCCGTCGGGTGCTGGATAGAAACATAGAATTTGATCAGGTCCTTGTTCCACTCACCAGCATTCTCAACAAATCCCTCTGCCTGGGGCAATTCCCATCTGCATGGAAAACTGCCACAGTTATGCCCATACATAAAGGAGGTGACAGGTTCTCGGCCGGGAACTACCGACCTATCTCCATTCTCTCACCCCTCTCCAAAGCCCTAGAAAAACTGGTGGCTACTCAAATTACTGATTACCTGACCAAACACAACATCCTCTGCCCAGAACAGCATGGTTTCCATGCAGGTCACAGGTACCAGCACTGCACTAACTGAGTTTTCAAATTTCCTACACTCCTCCCTGGACTCTGGCTCCCTAGCCGGGGCAGTGTTCGTAGAACTCTCAAAGGCCTTCGACACTGTCTCCCACCCCCTCCTGCTGGATGCCCTCAGCCACACCAGCTTCTCTACTGGGCTACTCTGCTGGTGCACTAGCTACCTATCTGCCCACTCCCAATGTGTTAAAATCAATGGGACACTTTCCAAAACTTGTCCCATCCACTCAGGTGTTCCCCAGGGTTCCATCCTGGGACCGCTACTTTTCTCACTCTACCTTAACACCCTGCCCAGTGCATGCACTGGAAAAATTCTGCTGTATGCAGATGATGCCATCATCTTTGCCACCCACCGCCGCAACCCCATCTCCCTTCAGGACACCCTACAACTATCCTTTAATGATGCCAAAACCTGGTTTAAAGACCATAGACTTGTCATTAATCTCAAAAAAATAAAAACAATGCTCTTTGCCCACCCCCAAAACAAAGCCAGCAACTTCTCACTCCACATCCTCCCTAGCTCCAAACAACCTCTTGAGCAAGTCTGCTCATACAAGTACCTTGGTGTTTCCTTCTACCCAGCCCTCACCTACCATGCCCATATTGATGCTCTTGTCTCAGCTACTAATGTGCGGCTAGGTATCCTCTACCGCTACAAAAATTGTCTCCCCCCGAAGCCCTCCGACTAGCGGTTACATCCTCAATACTGTCCCTTGTGGACTATGGCCTGCCAGTATACGGTGTTGCAGACTCAACCGCCCTCAATAAAATTCACCTCACCCTGAATAAGGCTTGTAGGCTAATTACGGGGGCCCCCAGACTCACTCATACTTGCCATCTCTATGACATGGTAAAGCTGCTTAATCTAGATGAATGACTTAGATGCCAAACCTGCCTCATAATGAAAAAAAACTCTTCTCAGGCTATCCCTCCGGCTGACAGCCTCCGTCCACCAAGCCCAACCCTTGGTTCATACACGAACCTCCTGCAAGGCCACTCTACTGATCCCAAGATCCAGGACCACCCATGGACAGAGGTCCTTCCGCTATAGAGCTCCTTCCTGGTATAACACTCTCCCTACCCCCATCTCTGAGACCCCCATGATCTCCTGCTTCAAAACTGCACTTCGGAGCCAGCTATTTAATATGCGTAGCTGCACTTGTCTCTAAGGTGGCATAGCTCACTATGCACTGACAAAGCTCACTGAGAGGCACCTCACCTCACCACACCTCAACCTCACCCCGGTGCTCATTGAACTGTTACCACCATGCTGTTTCTGCACGTTACCGCGTGCAAGAATATGCCATTGTAAGTAAACTGTTTGTCTCTGTGCAAATGATTGTAACAGTACGTGATTGCTAAACTTTGTAACCTCTATGATGTAACAAAAAGTTGTAATGTATTTGTCCTCGGTGTGACGAGGTACCTTTGGAAATGAGCCTCTGGTTCAAAGGTTGTAAACTGATGTACAAATAAATAAATAAATAAAATAAACTAGGCTATTATTTTTTAACTGCCCCATCACTCATTTATTTAATCTCTCGCTATCTGAAAGTATTGTGCCCCAAGAATGGAAAGTTGCACATCTCATACCCCTTTTCAAATCTGGTGACCCTCATGATGTTAACAACTACAGGCCTATCTCTATCTTGTCTTCCCTCTCAAAAATTCTGGAGAAACCGGTCAGTATCCAACTCGGATCCTTCCTCAAAAATCCTCAGTTGCTAACTTCTAAACAATCAGTTTTCAGACCCAGTCATAGTACTGTCTTGGCCTTGTCTAAAGTTACTAAAGACTGGTTGGTGGCCATGGGCAGCAAACATGTCACTGGTACGGTATTTTGGGACCTTAGTAAGGCCTTTGATACTACACTACTGGATCAACCCCTGCTGCTTGACAGCTTGAAGTCCCATGGCTTGTTGGACGCTACGGTATCCTGGTTTGCCAGTTACAGTACCTATGAAATAGACATCAATACATTAAGATAAATGGTACCTCCTCGTCACTCTTGCCAGTCGCAAGAGGAGTCCCACGAGGCTCCATCCTGGGTCTATTGTTTTTCCTAATCTATGTAAATAATCTGGGCTCGGGCATCATAAACTCCAATATTTACTTATTTGCAGATGATACGGTCCTCTACATATCGAAACCTACAGTTAGTCAAGTATGTTCTGTTCTCCAGTCTGATTTTGTCAAACTTCAGCATAACTTGATAACAGCCAAACTACTCCTAAATGCAAAAAAAACAAAACAAAGGTTATGTTCTTCTATCCCCCTAATGTCCCCTCAGTATACCCCATGACAAACCACTATGCTCCCATCACCACCCTATCAGGAGACTCTCTTGAAGTGGTGAATCACTAAATACTTAGGGTTCATACCTGACTCACACCTATCCTTTTCATCACACATCGAAGGTTTCACAAAAAAACTGAAATTTCGGCTTGGCTTCTTTTTCAGGAACAAATCTTTGTTCTCCTGAGAGTCCAGAACTAGACTGGTACAGGTCACCTTCATTCCTCTTCTTGATTACGTTGACATTCTCTATAACGATTGTGCACTACATGCATAAGTTGGACACGCTTTATCAGCGGGCCATCCATTTCATTGCCAAAGCCCCAGCCAGAACCCATCATTGTACCTTGTATGAGGCGATGAAGTGGACCTCCTTATCCACCAGGAGAATAGTGTACATTTATACTTGGACATATAAAGCGCTCCTCAGTAAGCTACCTCCTTATATATCAACCTTCTTCTCATGCTCAACTAGCATCTACGCCCACAGAAAATGTGCATATATTACCCTGGATGTGCCAAATTATCGGACACGGTTTGGTGGAGCATCTATAAGCTTTTCTTTTCCCTGCCTTTGGAATAAGCTTCAAGCTACCCTAAAACTCCATACCCTTATCCCAGTTAGGGCATTCATTGGTAGGGTACATGAGATCACTGCTGAGACCTGCAACTGCACTTAGCTTCCCTCGCAGATCTGCCTTCTCCCCATCCCTCTCCTATTGTCTTTGTAGATGCCTGTGTATCCTTGCTTTCTTCCTTATTTATTAGGTGTGGTAGACTTACTGTTAAGTGATGCTTCTAATTTATCTCTATGTATCACTATAACCAACCTGTTCTATGTACCGTGATATTCCTGGTGTTTTTCTGTGCTGTACTACTTGTATTGATTGTCTGTGATGATTTTTATTAGGTGGTGGTAAACTTACTGTCATGTGATGCTTTTGCCATTATGTATTTGTTATAACCAATCTACTCTATGTATCATGATATACCTGCTGTGATGTATCCTTGTACTGACTGTCTGTGATGTTTAGTACTTTGTATCAGGGTCCTCCTTCTCAATGAGAGTGCTCAATGGAAGCTTAGAAACATAGAAACATAGATTTTGACTGCAGATAAGGACCGTAAGGCCCATCCAGTCTGCCCATTTCTTTTTCTACCTTATAAATGTGCCATCGGCCTTTGCTCTGTCACTGGCCTATCTATTCATACTCATTTGAATTGTTCCCTTATGCCTATCCCGTGCCTGTTTGAAGCTCTACACTGTATTCATAGCCACCACTTCTTGTGGTAGGCCATTCCATGCATCCACCACCCTTTCTGTGAAAAAGAATTTCCTCACATTCCCCATTAATCGGCCCCCCTCTAATCTCATGCTGTGTCCTCTTGTCCTGCTATTTTTCTTATATTTAAACATGTTAGACTTTTTCAACTTGTTAATGCCCTTAAGGTGTTTGAATGCCTCGATCATATCACCTCTCTCCCTCCTTTGCTCAAGGGTATACATGTTGAGCTCTGTTAATCTGTCCTCATATGTTTTCTGATGCAGTCCCTGCACCATTTTAGTTGCCCTTCTCTGGACTGCCTCAATTTGGTTAATGTCCTTGTGAAGGTGTGGCCTCCAATACTGCACGCAGTACTCCAGACAGGGCCTAACCAGTGTCTTGTAAAGAGGGATTATTACCTTCCTCTTACGACTTGTGATACCCCTACTAATACACCCTAACACCCCCCTAGCCTTACCTACTGCTTTAGAGGTCTGCTTGGATGATTTCAGGTCATCAGTGATGATGATGCCCAAGTCTCTTTCTTCCATTGTGACTGCTAGCAACTCCTCTCCCAGCCTATAGGTGGCTTCAGGGTTTCTCTTCCCTATGTGCATGATCTTGCACTTCTTTGTATTAAATCCCAGTTGCCACTCTTCTGACCATTTTGCTAGTTTATCCAGATCTCTTCTCATTCTGCCCACCCCATCTGGATCATCTACTCTGTTGCAGATCTTGGTGTCATCTGCAAACAGGCAAGCCTTACCCTCTAGTCCATCTGCAAGGTCACTAATGAAGATGTTGAAGAGGACTGGCCCCAGGACTGATCCCTGAGGTACCCCACTTGTGATTTCCATCTCATCTGACTGTATACCATTTACCACCACTCTCAGTTTTCTGCCTGTCAACCAGTTTGCCACCCAGTTGACCAACTTCTGACCCACCCCGAGCCTACCCAGCTTATTTATCAATCTTCTATGTGGAACAGTCTCAAAAGCTTTGCTGAAGTCAAGGTAGGTGACATCAACTGCTCCCCCTTGGTCTACCACTCTGGTTACCCAGTCAAAGAAATCTATGAGATTAGTTTGACAGGACCTTCCTTTGTAAACCCATGCTGTCTTGGATCCTGTGCCCTATGGTTCCAGGTGTTGCACTATCCTTTCCTTAAGGAGTGCCTCCATAATCTTGCCCACTACTGAGGTAAGACTGACTTGTCTGTAGTTCCCTGCCTCCTCCCTGCTACCACTCTTGTGGAGCAAGATCACATGAGCCCTTCTCCAGTCTTCTGGGACCTCTCCTGTGCTCAGAGACTCACTAAACAGTTCTGCTAATGGCTCTGCTAGTTCCACCTTTAGCTCCTTAAGTACCCTGGGATGTATGCCATCAGGTCCCATTGCCTTGTCCACCCTGAGCTTAGCAAGCTCTTGTAGGACCCTTTATTTTGTGAAAGGGAGTAGTGCTCCTCCCTCCCTCTGTGTCCATGGTGCTGAGCTGTGGGCCCTACCTTCTCTTCAGTAAATACTGAGCAAAGTATCTATTTAGGATAGATGCTTTTACATGGTCCTCCTCCTCCTCACATGCTCCCTTTCTCCATTAAGCTTAGCAATACCCTCTGGATTTTCTCCTTTCACTAATGTATCTATAGAAAGTCTTGTCACCTTCTTTTACTGTTCGTGCTAGTGTTTCCTCAGTTTGGGACTGCCTGCCTTACTGCCTTCCCTGCTTCCCTTAGGGCAGTTTGGTATGCCTCCCTATCTTCATCCCGCTGTGTTCCTTATATTTCCTGAAGGCCAGCCTTTTGGCTCTGACCTTTTCTGCTACTGTATTTGAGAACCAAAGTGGTTTTCTTCTTCTTTACACTTCCTTTTCTGTCTAACACAATGGGATGTTGCTTCAAGTATTGCATCCTTAATGCTTGCCACTTGCCTGTACCCCTCACCTGTGTTTCTTTTTGCCAGGACTAGCTTAACTCTGTTGGCCATCTTATCAAAGTCAGCTCCTCTGAAGTCCCACATTTTGCCTTGGAATGGGATGATTTAGATGTAGTAGCCAAATTGAACCATACCATGTGATGGTCACTGGCCTCCAGGTGACCTTCTACCTGGAGATCTGTGATCCCTTCCCTGTTAGTCAGTACTAGATCTAGGATAGCCCTGTCTCTTGTGGGTTGTTGTACCAGTTGTTTGAGGCCCTCCCCCTGCAGGGAATCCACTATGTGTCTAGTTATGGCAGATGTTCCTGCTGGTATTGTCCAATCTGTATCTGGCATGTTGAAGTCTCCCATTATCAGAACCTCCCCTTTAGCTGTCATGTTTTGTATAAGCTATCCCTACACAATAAACTGAACTGATTAACTGAACTGAAACAGGGACAGCATTGCTGACATCACAGTGGGAGACCATCTGGGACCAGTGATCACCAGGCAGTGTTTTTTTTTATTTTTTTTATTCTATTTATGCTCCTCCTAAGTGGCAGAGGTATACTTACCCACTTATCAGCCTTGTGCGCAGGAGCTCAACTACCCCACACATGCCAGCCTCTGCCATGGAAGCAGGGATGAGGAGGACTGTGGCTTTCCCCCGACGGAGAGGCCCACCCACCCAGTGGCCCGGAACCAAAAGAAGACCATGTCCCCTGAGTTCCCCACCTAGCTTACACCGGGCTTTGTTTGGCATGCGGGGGAGGTCCCCTGTTATTGGCTTCACTGCGCTCACTGGAGGGTTTTTTCCTTTGTTGTATCCCTTCAGGATGCAGCATACAATGGCTCCTGCATGGTGAAACCACACCTCCCCTGCTGCTGGAGCCCACCATTGTCCTGAACCCTGCTTCATCCTGAGTGCATGGACTGCCCCCAGTCTCCCTCAGAGGCCACTCCTGCACTGGTAACTCCCTGTTACCCACCCCCGGGAGAGAAGAGCAGTCCTCCGGATGCTCAATCCCCTCCCACCCCTGCCAACCCCCTGCGACCCAGGCTCATTCCCAAACCTGAGTTGCCAGCGTGGCACGAGGTGTGGCATCCAGCACCTCAACCCTCAGCGCCACTGGGCCAGCTCGGGCAGTCTGGTTTAACATAAGAACAGAGCCAGACTCAAACCACATGAGGACGTGGGTCTTCAACTTCAGGAGGGCTGATTTTGATAAAATGAGAGAATGCCTCAGGGACACCCCGGCAGGGATAGGGAAACTAAGGGGAGTAGAAGAACACGGGGCTACAGTAAGAGAGGGAATTGAAAAAGTTACTAAGCTCTGTGTCAAGCAGGTCAGCAAGGGCGACAGAAAAAAGAAACTGCTATGGTTCTCTAGAGAGGTAGCGGAAAAAGTAAGAGCAAAAAAACTAGCCTTCAGAAAATACAAAAGAACACAGATGGAGGAGGATAGGGAGAGCTACCAGGAGAAACAAAGGAAGGCAGGGAAGGCAATTTGAAGTGCAAAAGTGAAAACAGAGGAAAATATAGCTAAATAAGTAAGAAAGGGGGATAAAACATTTTTTAAATACATTAATGAAAGGGAGGGATACTAAGCCTGAAAAGGGGGGGGGGTCTGTAGAGGAAGGGGAACCAGGATATTAGGTGATAGGTTTAAATGCTTCATTGGCAAGCATTTAAACTAGCAAAGAAGGGAGGCACTGAAAAGAAGCATGGAAATCCCCCACCCAACACACACACACACAAATACACAAAACAGGGTAGTTAGTGAGGTAAACACTAAGGTAGAGAAGTCGATAGCGAGCATGATAGAGATCAATGGAGAAAAAGACTAAGACAGTAAGGACAGGGATGGGGCTTAAAGGAGTAAGGCTATCAAATAATGAAGGGTGATGAGTACCAATGCACGTAGTCTGGGTAACAAGCTCCCTGAACTAGTGGCCTTGATGGAAAAGAGACACCTGGATATTGTGGCAGTCACAGAAACATGGTGCACTGAGAACCATGACTGGGATGTCAACATACCAGGGTACACAATGTACAGGTGGGATAGTGAGGGTAAAAGAGGAGGAGTACCTCTCTACGTGAGGGAAGGGGATCAAAGCAACAGAACCAAAGGGTAAACAGGGAGGAGAGGAGGCACTGTGGGTCACCCTGGAGACAGGAAATGGCACCACAATCCATATAAGGTTGTATACAGACCCCTGTCTCGGGGAGGAAATGGACAAGGAAATGATACCAGGTATCCTCAGAATGACAGAAAAGGGGGAGAAGTTGGTGAAGGGGGACCTGAATATGCCAGATGTTAACTGGAGCACCTTTGCTGCAGCCACATCCAAGAGCAAGGTAATTCTCAATTCCCTACGGGGCCATGCCTCAGACAGCTAGTGTTGGAACCCACTCAGGAGGAAGCAGTCTTAGACCTGGTACTCTCAAATGGGGACGGAGACAGGATCTCAGATTTAGAAGTGGGTAGCCATCTGGCAACAAGCGACCACCATACAGTGTGATTCACGATAAACACAGCTGTAGAGTCAAGTCACATAAAGGTGAAGGTATTGGACTTTAGGAGGGCTGACTTTGGCAAAATGGGGGAATGCCTCAGAAAAGCACTAGCAAATGGGCAAGAAAGTGGGGTGGAGGAACAATGGGGAAAAAATCAAAGCTGCCATCTCAGAGGCAACAGGCCTTTGTGTGAAACAAATAAACCAAACAAAACAAAGGAAAAAAACACAATGGTTCTCAAAAGAGGTGGTGGGGAAGGTTAGGGAGAAAAAGAGGGCATTCAGGAAGTATAAGGAAACACAGAAGAAGCAGGACAGAGAACTGTGCCAGTTAAAGCAGATGGAAACGGGGAAGGCAGTCAGAGTAGCAAAGGCCCAAACCGAGGAAAATACAGTAAACTCAGTTAAGAAGGGGGATAACACCTCTTATAGATACATTAGGGAGTGAAGAAAGGCCAGGGGAGGGATAGTGAGGCTTAACAAAGGGGAGGGGGGGTAGGCAGAGGGAAACAGTGACAAAGCAGAGATACTGAATGAATATTTCTGCTCGGTATTCATGAAAGAAGAGGAGGGGAGGTAGCTAAACCAAATAATAGAGGCATACTGGATAGGGGGGTCAATACCAGTCCATTCACAGAAGAAAGGGTCCTGAAAGAACAACTAAAACTGAAGGTGGACAAAGCAATGGGGCCTAATGGGATTCATCCCAGAATTCTAAAAGAACAAAGGGGAGAAACAGTGGCACCACTGACCACCCTTTTTAACAAATCATGGGAGAATGGTGTGGTGCCTGAGGACTGGAGGAGAGGATGTGATTCCTCTTCGCAAAAGTGAGAGCAAGGCAGAGGCAGAAACTACAGACCTGTTAGTTTGACCACAGTGGTAGAGAAAATGATGGAAGCACTTCTGAAAGAAAGAATTGTTGTGTACTAAGAGACCAGCGAGGCACAGAACCCAAGGCAGCATGGATTCACGGTGGGAAAATCATGTCAGATGAATCTAATAGATTTCTTTGGCTGGGTACTCAAGTAGTAGACCAGGGAGGGGCTGTGGACATGGCCTACCTAGACTTTAGCAAGGTATTTGACAGAGTCCCACACAAAAGATTAATAAACAAGTTAGCCAGCCTGGGAGTGGGTCCCAGGGTGGTAACCTGGTTAAAAATCTGACTGGACAGCAGGACACAGAGTGTAATAGCAAAACAGAGTCCACTCCAAAGAAAGGTGGGGTTACTGGCGGGGTACCGCAGGGTTCAGTACTGGGACCGGTCCTCTTTAATATTTTTATAGGTGACATTGCAGAGGGACTGGAAGGCAAAGTATGCCTCTTTGCAGACTACACAAAGATCTGCAACAGGGTTGAAACACAAGGTGGGGAGAGGGATGAGAAGGGACCTGGCAAGGTTGGAGGAATGTCAAAAGTATGGCAGCTTGGATTCAATGCGAAGAAGTGCAAAGTAATGCACATGAGAAACACAAACCCAACGGAAGAGTACACAATGAAGGGGGGTATTAATGACAACAGAAATGGAAAGGGACCTGAAGGTAGTCATATCAGATGACCTAAAGGTAGGCAAGCAATGTGAGAAGGCTGTAAGGAGGGCTGAGGGGATACTGGGATGCATAGGGAGAGGCATCACCAGTAGAAAACAGGAAGGGGTTAGGCTGCACCTAAGTGGGGCAGGAAAGGGGATATTCAAGCAGAAGCTGCAGGGGTATATAGCAACAAAAGTGAGTTTAAAATAGCTAGGCAGGGTGGTGGGGGCCAGACGGTAGGCAAGGTACCCTGGGACCATGTGAGCCTACCCCCCCAAGCTAGTAAGAAAGTACTAGGGGAGTTAGTACAGAAGGGGCAAGATGGGGAAGAGGATCTGGGAGAGGAGGGTGACGGGGTGGAGGATGGTCTCTGTGAATGTGCGAAGCCTAAGCAACAAGGAGGTGGAGCTGCAGGCCCTCTTGACCGTAGGGAGGGTGGACATTGCAGCCATCACAGAGACATGGGCCACAGAGCACCAGGACTGAGATCTGACAATCCCAGGATTCAGACTGTACAGAAAGAACCATTGTGAGGGGAGGGGAGGGAGGAGGTGGGGTAGCTGTCTATGTGAAGGAGGGGATCAAATGTACAAGGGATGAAAGGGAAGAGAGGGGAACAGAGACATTGTGGATACAGTTCCTGGACTCCAGGGGAAGGAAGTTGAGGTTTGGGGTGGTGTATCGGTTGCCATCCCAGACAGTGGAAAGGGACAAGGAATTGGTGGACCAAATCAGTAGGGTATGTAGGAGGGGGAAGGTGGTCATAGTAGAGGATTTCAACCTGCTGGGGGTGGACTGGACCATGCTGGTCACCTCCAGCGCTAGGGAGAGGGTCCTCCTGGACACATTTCAGGAGGGGTTCCTGCCACAGCTGGTTACTGAACCCACTAGACTAAGGAACATGCTGGACCTGGTACCATCTAACAGCGAGAGACATAAGGGTGGAGGATGCATTGGCTGACAGCGATCACCAAACGATGTGGTTTAACATTATAATGAGTAGGGAGCCGGAGGGATCAGCAACAAAGGTGGTGGATTTCAGGAAGGTGGACTTTGGGAGAATGAGGGAATTGCTGAAGGGGTGACTCGAAGGAATATAGCAGGGGATGGAGACAGTGCAGAAATGGGATATAATAAAGCAAGGTATCATAGAGGTGACAGAAATGTGCACCAGGCTACAGAGTAAGAAGAGCAGGGTAAAGAGATTGTACTGGCTGAGCAGTGAGGTGATAGAGGGGATGAGGCCAAAAAGAGCGGCATACCTGAAGTTTAGAAGGATGGGGGAGGAGGAGGAGGACAGGGATGAATACACCAAATGGTCTAAGGAGGTGACTAAGAGGGTAAGGGGTGTGAAAACCAAAAGGTAACTCAGATTAGCACAGGGAATAAAAGGAGGAGAGAAATACTTTTTTAGATATGTTAGGGAGAAAAGGAAGTGCAGGGACAGTATAGTGAGGATAAAAAGGGGGAGGAATAAGTGGAAAAGAGTAAGGAACAAGTGGAAGCACTGAATGAGTACTTCTGCTCAGTGTTCTCAAGGGAGGAGGAGGGGGGTCCAGTACCACTCTGGTTGTGAAGGAAGGGGGATGGGGGATGTGAGGTAATGGATGGCAGGATAGAGGGTAGCAGAGTTTTGGAGGGGCTGAGGGCACTGAAGGTAAATAAAGCACCGGGGCCAGATGGTATCCACTCCAGGATGCTGTGAGATATGACAGAGGTTCTAGCAGAATCACTGGCGGACCTGTTCAGCACCTCCCTGGAGACGGGGGAGGTGCCCCAGGACTGGAGGATGGCCAATGTGGTACCATTACATAAAAACAGTCCAAGAGATGAGCCAGGAGATTATAGGCCAGTCAGTTTGACATCCATAGTGGGAAAGCTCATGAAGACACTACTAAAAGAAAGGCTGGTGGCATTTCTGGAGGGCAATGACCTGCAGGATTGGAGGCATCACAGGTTCATTTTAGGGAGATCCTTCCAGACCAGTCTTATACAGTACTATGACTGGGTGATGAGGGAGCTGGATGGGGGCCATGCTGTGGATGTGCTCTACTTAGATTTCAGCAAGGCCTTCGATTCAGTGCCTTATGGGTGACTAGGGGTGAAGTTTTCCGGGGTGGGAGTGGGGACAAAGATTGCTTGTTGGATCTCAAACTGGTTACGGGGTAGGCTACAAAGGGTGGTGGTGGGGGGTAGAAGTCTCGAAGCCTAGATCTCTGACAAGTGGGGTGCCACTGGGCTTGGTGCTGGGTCCGGCGCTGTTTAGGCTATTCATCTCAGACATTGCACAGGGAGTGGTGAGCAGGATTAGCCTGTTCGCCGACAACACCAAAATGGGTGCGGTAGGAGACGATGAAGGGGGTTGGATGCAACTACAGAGGGACTTGACCAAGCTAGAGGAATGGTCAGGGAAGTAGCAACTGGGGTTCAATGCAAAAAAATGCAGGGTGTTGCATTTTGGGGCTAGGAACCCAAAGAGTGAATACGGCTAGGAGGGATCAAGCTGGGGAGCACAGAGGAGGAAAAGGACCTGGGGGTATTGATAACAGCGAGCATAAACAATACTGCCCAGTGCAGGAGAGCGACGGTGAAAATAAATAAGATGCTAGGGTGCATAGCATGGGGATTCACATCCAGGCGCAAGGAGGTGTTCTTGCCCTCTACAGGGCACTGGTCAGGCTGCACTTGGAGTACTGTGTGCAGTTCTGGGGGCCGTACCTGAGGTGGGATATCAAGCTGCTGGAGGGAGTGCAGCAGAGGGCAATGAGGATGATTCAGGGGATGAAAGGAATGGACTATGACATGAGGCTAAAGGAACTGAATGTGTACGCACTGGAAGAGAGGCAGGAGAGGGGGGACATGATCAAGACCTTCAAGTACCTGAAGGGTATCAACAAGGGGGAGGGCAGACAGGGTGTTGAAACTAAGGAGCAGGAGGGAAACTGGGGTGCACGGGCTAAGAATAGGGAGGGAGATACAAGAGGGAGATGAGGAGGCATTACTTCACAGAGAGAGAGAGAGAGTAGTTTTGAGGTGGAACGCACTATCAGAAGGGGCGATATCAAGCAAAAGCTTGGTTGGCATTAAGAATGCTTGAGACGGGGTACATGGATGGGTAAGGGTGGGTGAGGAGGACAACAATGGGAGGTCAAGGGGGATGGGGAGAGGAGCAGCTGCCAGCTAGGGAGCTAGCTGCACAATCGAGCAGACTTTGATAGACCAGTAGGTCTGGTCTACTGGCACCTTGGTATATGTCCGTGTGTTTGTAAGTTGTTATCCCTCTGTACAGACAGTTGGTGAAGCCCCATCTGAAGTACTGCATGCAGTTCTGGAGACCCCATCTCCACAAGGACATAGACAGGATGGAGGCAGTCCAGAGGACAGCAACTAAAATGGTGCAGGGTCTGCACCAGAGGCCATGCGAAGAGCGACTAAGAGAGCTTAATATGTATACCCTTGAGGAAAGTAGGGAGAGGGGGTACATGATAGAAATTTTCAAGTACCTCAAGGGAATCGACAAAGTCCGAGAGGGTAGCATCTTTCAGAAAAAGAGATGTACAAGAACAAAGGGGCACAATTTGTAGATAGAGGGGGGATGACTCAGGGGCAATGCAAGGAAGTATTTTTTCACGGAAAGGTTGGTGGATGCATGAAACGGCCTTCCTGAGGACATTGTGGGGTCAAAAACAGTAGGGGAATTTAAGAATGCATAGGACAAACATAAGGCAATTCTAGTGGGAGGTAGGCGGAAGTAGGCTGTTGGTAAAGGGGATCTGCAGCTTATCCAATATGTAGGGAAATGGGCAGACTGGGTGGCCCAAGTGGCCCTTATCTGACATCAAAATCTATGTTTCTATGACCACCAAAAAGCAGACATACTAAGCAAATACTTTTGTTCAGTATTTATGGAGGAAGGGGTATGAAATGGGCCTTTGTTAAAAGACAAGGGCATAAAGGGTCAGGAGGTGGACACTAGCCCTTTCACAGTAGAAAGAGTCCTAAAGCAGTTGTCAAACTTAAATGTAGACAAGGCAATGGGTCCAGACGCGGTGCTCCCCAGGTTGCTGAGGGAGCTCAGGGAAGATCTGGCTGCACCTCTGACAGCCCTATTCAGCCTGTCACTAGAAACAGGGGTGGTACTGTGGGAGTGGAGGAGAGCAGATGTAGTCCCACTCCACAAAAGTGGAACTAGGGAGGAGTGGGAAATTACAGGCCGATCAGCCTGACTTCAATAGTTGGCAAAGTAATGGAATCACTACTGAAGGAAAGGATTGGAGAATACCTTATTACCAGCACTCTACAGGATCCAAGACAACATGGACTTAAGGGGGCTCTTGCCAGATAAACCTGATGGAGTTCTTTGACTGGGTAACAAAGGAAGTGGACCAGGGAGGGGCAGTTGATGTTGCCTATCTGGATTTCAGCAGGCCTTCAACACCATTCCACACAGAAGGCTAGTAAACAAACTGAGTATTCCAAGAGTAGGTCCTAAAATAGTAAAATGGGTAGAAAGTTGGCTTAGTTGTAGGAGTCAAAGAGTGGAGGTAAATGGGATACACTCTGGGGAAGGTAAGGTGACTAGCGGGGTGCTGCAGTGTTTAGTTTTAGGCCCGGTCCTCTTCAAAGTCTTTGTTAGCGACATTGCAGAAGGACTGCAGGGGAAAGTATGCCTATTCACGGATGACACAAAAATCTGCAACAGAGTAGACACACCAGGGGGATTGAAAGAATAAAGGCGTACCTAAAGTAGTTAGAAGAATGGTCACAAGTTTGGCAGCTAAGATTCAACACAAAAAAAGTGTAAAATCATGCACTTAGGGCACAAAAACCCAGGGGCAAAGTACTAACTGGTGGGGGGAGTATTAGCAGTTGCAAAACAGGAAAGAGTCCTGGGATTATAATTTCTGATGACCTGAAGATAGCTAAACAGTGTGACAAGGCAGTGGAAAAGGCTAGCAGAATGCTTGGATGCATAGGGAGGGGTATCACCAGCAGAAAGAGGGAGGTAATAATATCCCTGCATAGATCGCTGGTAAGATTCCATCTTGAGTACCGTGTACAGTTCTGGAGGCCCCATCTCTGAAAGGACATAGAGTGGAGGCAGTGCAAAAGAGGGCAACCTAAATGGTGCAGAGCCTGCATCAGAAGCCCTACGAAGAAATGCTTAAGTATTTAAACATGTACTCCCTAGAAGACAGGAGAGCAGGGGATATGATGGAGACATTCAAATACCTCATGGGAATAAACAAGGTACAGGAAGAGAGCATTTTCCAAAGAACAAAATGCTCAAGGACAAGGAGTGACAATATGAAGCTGGGGGGGGGCTCAGAGGAAATGTGAGGAAGTACTTCTTCACAGAGTGGGCGGTGGATGCTTGGAGCAGACTCCCAGCTGAAATGGTGGGGGCTAGAATGGTCACAGGATTTAGGAATGCATGGGATAGACGCAAGGGAATCTCAGTAGCAAGAGGAGAGTGTAAGCCGGAGTCGAAGAAGGCTCTCCGGTGGCACTCTAGGTAGGGAATTTAGGGCAGACTAGGTTGGCCAAGTGGTCCTTATCTGCCGACAACATCTATGTTTCTAACTAAACAACTGGCTCCTAATCTCTAATATACAGTTAACAACACAGTCCTTGCCCCATCACTTTAATTCAAATTGTCCCATTCAAGGCAAGGAAGTCAAATTTTATTTCTGTATCACACCAGGTTGTCAATGGCGAAGGTATTTAATACATATGGGTAATGTATTCCCCAACTGGGGTAGTAGTACAGATCCAAAGCTGTGTCCTCAGCACATACCCCAGGGACATGGTACATTCCAGTTGCATTCCACCTCAGTTTTTAGCTGTACCATGATAGGGGTAGTAGCAAAGAAGAACCCTCTGGAAGACTGACGTATTGTTTGTTATTTCTTAGTTAGGATTGTGTAACTCTGGGCAGATTGGATCTTCCTGGTGACAGGAGGCACCACCTAAATTTAGAAATCGTGCCTGTGAAGCTGAAGCTTTCAGACTGGTTAACCTGCTAACTACAGTAACTTCTATTTCCAATGCCTACAGTGCCTAGATGGAGACCACTCACTTTATACGGTGTTATTTTCTCTTGTAAGACTGCAAGAAAATAAGTAGCCTGGTGCCACTGATAAGTCAATTTTGTTTGTCTTTGGTGTTCAGTCAGATCAGTGTGTTGCTGGCTTGTTTTTTAATCCCTCCTTCTCCAGGGTGTCATGGCATTCTTGTTTCCTCATTTCTTTGGAGGGGGCCTACATTTGGTCTGTTTTTCTCCTCTGGTGAATTGGCTGATGGGAGGTTGTTTAATTGGTAGGGTATCTTGTGGTTTGACCCCCCCCCCCATTTGCAATGCAGCTTCATTTTTTCCTTTAGAGCCTCTTGCCAATGGTTCTTGGCAATAAGAAGCAGCTACCTACCCCCTTCCCCTTCCATTTCTTCTGCTGCGAAGCAGCACTGTTTCTTTCTTTACTGCAGTTTTCTCTGCCTAAGAAGCAGATGCAGGGTTGTTTCTGCCAGAAAGGCAGCCTTGTTTTTCTTCCCATGCAGAGTGTTTTATTGCCCCCCCCCAAACTTAGCTTTCTACATGGAGGAGTTTTGGCTCCCCCTCTCCTGAGTTAACCAAGCTTGTAACTAGTGATGTGTGAACTGGTTTGGACAAAATACAAACCAACCTGAACATGCCGAAGTGTTCGTAAATGAACAGTTTCCGAACACATTCAGCTGTTCATATCGGTTTGGACGGCCTTCGTATCACAGAAAATGCAGCGTGAGAAGCACCAGAGCAGGAGAAACCCACAGGAGGGACCAGAGACAAGACTCTGGTTCCTCATTGGATGGCCGTGCTGTCCATCTCTCTAAGGTGGCACCTGATTGGGTTGCTGCTCTAGCAACCCATGTGGTCCACCTTAGACCTATGCAGAGGAATTGGGGCGGAGAAGGAGCAGTAGCTTCTATAGACTGCTCCGTGCTGAGGATTCTGTGTGCTTGGGCAACTTGCGTTTTAATTACTTCTTAGACTTTTGGCCCCCTTGGGCAACACAGGAAGAAGAAGTTGACTCTAAAAAAACGAAAGAAGAATTAACATTTTTTTATATATATAAAAAAAAGTACTAAAACAAAACAATTGATTTAAACTTCTGGAAGTTGGGGGTGGGGAGTCGGGGACTTGGGAGGAGACTGAGCCGAGGACTAGGTGTAGGAGTCGGGGATTGGGGTGGGGAGTAGTTATATCATTGAGAAGACTCGAGGAGATGAGGAGGAACTTGGAGGAGACAGGGGGCAACTTGTGAGAAAGAACTTGAAAACAGACTAGAGTGCAGACAAGAAAGAGGAGAGACTTCACCATTAAGGGCCAGTCTGCCCATTTTTTGGGGGGGGGTTGGCTAGCAGTCTAGCAGAGGGGGTGAAGTCTGTTGAACTGTGCCAGTGTGCCACCTACTACCACACCACTCCCAGTTAGCCTTCTTGCTGTTTGCCCAGTTGCCCCCCCAACAATAACAAGTCAGCTCTCTCGGTTCTCCTGCCTGTGCTCACTTAGTCACTTCAGTGGGGATTTCTATTTTTCATTTAACACAATGTGTGCATGTGTGTGTGTGTGTGTGTGTGTGTGTGTGTGACTGTGTGTGAAATAAAAAATCTGCCACAGCAGCCAGTCATCAGTGCACCAGTGCAACTTCTTGCATACTGTGAGGACCTCCCTCAAGAAGTCAGTTATCTGTCGTCTTCCTTCCTGTGCTCACTCAGTGGGGTATAAGATTTGGCTCAGTGGGCAGGGCATTCTGTCACATCACGTGGAATAAATAAAATCCTTGAAGGGAAGAAGTATTCTGTCAGAGAGGGTTAGGCCAGGCAGGGTCCCTGAATCAGTGTGGACAGCAGCAGCACCTGCAGCATCACCCTTAACATAGGTGGTGTGTGAAATAAGTGTGTGTGTGTGTGTGTGTGTGTGTGTAATAATATCTGCCAGATAGTCGTCAGTGCACCAGTGCCACTTGTTGCACACTGTGTGACACCCCCAAGAAGTCAGTCATCAGTCATATTTCTCCCTGTGCTTGCTCAGTGGAGTATAAGCTTTGGCTCAATGACCAGGGCATTCTGTCACATCACGTGGAATAAATAAAAAAAAAATCCTTGAAGGGAAAAAGTACTGTGTCAGACAGGGTTAGGCCAGGCAGGGTCCTTGAATCTGTGTGGGTAGCAGCAGCACCTGCAGCATCACCCTTAGCGTAGGTGGTGTGTGAAATAATTCTGTCTGTGTGTGTGTGAAATAAAATCTGTCAGCCAGTCATCAGTGCACCAGTGCCACTTGTTGCATACTGTGTGACCCTTCCCCCAAGAAATCAGTATTCTGTCTTCTTCCTCCCTGTGCTCACTCAGTGAGGTATAAGCTTTAGCTCAGTGGGCAGGACATTTCATCACATGGTATCATGTCAATTCAGTGCAACAATCTGAGCGCAATCATTTCCGCATTGCGGTATGTGCACAATCATTTTCAGCGTATGTTCAACTAACGCGTATACTGCAACAGCGTATGTAGTTTATGTATGAAACAAGGAGAGTATCCAGCCTCTGCTTAAATGAATTTGGGCTGCTTTTAACATCTTACCTCCAGCAGAGTCCAAGTTTGAGGCTCCCATCCCCCTTTCCAACATTGGATCCAACTATCACAGTCTGGCCAGTGGCTTGGAAAAGCAACAAAGGAAGAGTAACTGACTTCTCAGCGGTAACCAAAGCTGTGTGCAGTCTGTCAAAACATCCAATTAGGAGCACTCAAGTTCACTCTAGTAGTAGTCATCAAAGGAGCGTCTCGGAGCTGACACCACAGAAGGAGAGAAATCATTGATTTAAAGTAAGAGCTGCTCAAACACTTCATAACAGGGCACAATAAAAAAGGAGACGGAGGACAAACAGACTGTGCAGACTGTGGGTCCAAACCAACACTGAAGTTGTGCAGCTTGTTTCGTCCAGAAACCAATGTCCCTATCCGCAGCACAATGAAGAAAACACACCAGACCGGCTAGAGGGGATCATGAAAAACAAAGCACCACCCCGAAAACATATGCCCAGAATAGAAGTCCTTCCAGTGTCCAAGTCCAGACAATATGCATGCACTAGGACAGCAGCAGCAAGCATTAGTAGCACACCCAAATTCAACAGTTAAGGGGCAACAACACTAAATACCTTCAAGTGGAGGAGGTAACTAGATCTGGGAACATTTGGGCATATTTATTTATTTATTTATTTATTTATTTAAACGTTTTACCAGGAAGGCATGCTGAGCAGACTACTGCTTGATTCCAGATGCATCCTGGGGAAGGGGGGAATGTGGATAACAGTTGAAGACAGTATAAAAGCACTTGATATTACATAGTAGGGGTAACACTAACATTAGTGCTGTTTGCTAGACAATAGTGGGTCGAGAGAGATAGTAGGTAGCCACAGTTGATACAGCATAATACAATAAGTACATAGTGAACGCCTCTAATAAGTTGGTCAGATTGATGAGTTACTAGAAGGAGAATACTCAGACATTCCACACAGAGACTGGAAAACACCTAGACACATGCGCAGGTATGGGCAAAATGAACTTGGAGCAAGGAGTTGAGTTGCTAGAGGAATGAAAAGTGACGAATGGAAGCTGTGAGGGAGTTCCACAATAAGGGAAGGCGGTAGCTGAAAGCTGTCTGGCCGATGGTGGTAGACCGGTGTGGGACAGCTAGGGTCCGAGAGTCAGTGTTTCTGAGAGAGTAAGCTTGGGTGCAGGGGTTGGATAGGACATCGGTGAGGTAAGAGGGGAGATGCTGGGACCAAAACTTGGCTGGGATCTTGGCACAGTGGGCCTTTCTGCGAGTGTCTAGAGAGGTGAGGTGCATAGATTGATATAGGGCATAGTGGTGTGTGGTGTAGGGACAGTTCAGGGTGAAACAACAGAAAGAATGGAAGAAAGAGCATATACATATATCGTGCTGTGAAGAGCCATGCTGAAATGTGGATAAGCGCTAAACGCACATGGAGAAATAACCGCGCTGATTTTGACCAAGGCAATTTTGTTTGCACTGAAATGACATGGACCCCCGTCACCTCACATGGAATAAATAAAAGAAAATCCTTCAAGGGAAAAATACTGTGTCAGAGAGGGTTAGGCCAGACAGGATCCCTGAATCTGAGTGGGTAGCAGCAGCGCCTGCAGCATCGCCCTTAGCATAGGTTATGTGTGAAATAAGTGTGTGTGTGTGTGTGTGTAAGTGAAAATCTGCCCGATAGTCATGAGTGCACCAGTACCACTTGTTGCATACTGTGTGACCCCCCCTAAGAAGTCAGTCATCTGTCATCTTTCTCTTTGTGCTTGCACAGTGGGGTATAAGCTTTGGCTCAGTGGGCAGGGCATTCTGTCACATCACATGGAATAAAAAAAAAAATCCTTGGGAAAATTACTGTGTCAAGAGGGTTAGGCCAGGCAGGGTCCCTGAATCTGTGTGGGTAGCAACAGCGCCTGCAGCATCGCCCTTAGCATAGGGGCTGTGTGAAGTAATTCTGTGTGTGTATGAAATAAAATTTGCCAGCCAGTCATCAGTGTACCAGTGCCACTTGTTGCATAATGTGTGACCCCCCCAAGACATCAGTCATCTATCATCTTCCTCCCTGTACTCGCTCAGTGGGGTATAAGCTTTGGCTCAGTGGGCAGGGCATTCCATCACATCACATGGAATAAATAAAAAAAATCCTTGAAGGGAAAAAGTACTGTGTCAGAGAGGGTTAGGCCAGGCAGGGTCCCTGAGTCTGCGTGGGTAGCAGCAGCGCCTGCAGCATTGACCTTAGCATAGGTGGTGTGTGAAATAATTCTGTCTGTGTATGTGAAATAAAATCAGCCAGCCAGTCGTCAGTGCACCAGTGCCACTTGTTGCATACTGTGTGACCACCCCCAAGAAGTCAGTCATCTGTCTTCTTCCTCCCTGTGCTCACACAGTGGGGTATAAGCTTTGGCTCAGTGGACAGGGCATTCCATCACATCACATAGAATAAATAAAAAAAAATCCTTGGGAAAATTACTGTGTCAGAGAGGGTACAGCCAGGCAGGGTCCCTGAATCTGTGTGGGTAGCAGCAGCATCTGCAGCATTGCCCTTAGCGTAGGTGGTGTGTGAAATAACTGTGTGTGTGTGTGTGTGTGTGTGTGAAATAAAATCTGCCAGCCAGTTATCAGTGCACCAGTGCCACTTGTTGCATAATGTGTGACCCCCCCAAGACATCAGTTATCTGTCTTCTTCCTCCCTGTGTTCTCTCAATAAGGTATAAGTTCTGGCTCAGTGGGCAGGGCATTCTGTCACATGGTATCATGCCAATTCAGTGCAAAAATCTGAGTGCAATCATTTCCACATCGCGGTATGCGTGCAATCATTTTCAGTGTATGTTCAACTAACGCGTATACTGCAACAGCGTATGTAGTTTATGTATAAAATAAGGAGAGTATCCAGCCTCTGCTTAAATGAATTTGGGCTGCTTTTTAACATCTTACCTCCTGCAGAGTCCAAGTTTGAGGCTTCCGTCCCCCTTTCCAACATCGGATCCAACTATCACAGTCTGCCCAGCGGCTTGGAAAAGCGGCAAAGGAAAGAGTAACTGACTTCTCAGCAGTAACCAAAGCTGTGTCCAGTCCATCAAAACATCCAATTAGGAGCACTCAAGTTTACTCCAGCAGCAGTCATCAAAGGAGCATCTTGGAGCTGACACCATTGAAGGAGAGAAATCATTGATTTAAAGTAAGAGCTGCTCAAACACTCCATAACAGGGCACAATCAAAAAGGAGATGCAAGGACAAACGGACTGTGCAGACTGCGGGTCCAAACCAACACTGAAGTTGTGCAGCTTGTGTCGTATAGGAACCAATGTCCCTATCCGCAGCACAATGAAGAAAACACACCAGACCGGCAAGAGGGGATCAGGAAAAATAAAAGCACCATCCCAAAAACATATGCCGAGAACAGAAGTCCTTCCAGTGTCCAAGTCCAGACAATATGTATACATTAGGACAGCAGCAGCAAGCATTAGTAGCACACCCAAATTCAACAGTTAAGGGGCAACAATACTAAATACCTTCAAGTGGAGGAGGTAACTAGATCACAGAAATTTGGGCATATACATATTGTCACAAACCCACTCAGCAGGTCAGGCCCTCTACTTCCAAAGTGCCAACATCTGAGCACAGTCTTGTGAACAGTGTAACAGATAAGGTAACCCTCTTGTCTGTTTTGTGAGTTCGGATCAACCTTTGGTCTCAAGTTCTGGAGGGATTCAAACTGCTAACCTCTTGTTAGCATACCCAATGCATAGGCTCAGCTATATCTGTCATCGGGGGGCCAGATATCTTTGCCTACGGGCACCTAACCAGGTATACAGAGATGAACCCTTTAAAACTTTAATAAAGACCTCAGATTTAAAATGCTTCTCTTTCCAGTTTGGTATCACCATTCAAGCTTATGACTATTGTCTGCTACAACCATGTACGTTTCTTACAAATAAAAAAAAGAAGTCAAAGACAGACCAAGTAAGTTCTAAAAAGAATTTTACTATACTAGATAAGAATATGTAAAACACAACAATACAGAACTGTTATATCACAAGACATACAAATCTATTAAAAGAACAAAGTGTTAAACAGTGCAATTCCTACTACAGTACTTAGTCTCTAAATACTTGCTTAAAAGTGCTCCCAAGATGTTTTGTGGTCAGCGTATAGGTAAAAATGTGTCTCTGTGAAGTAAAACAGACTAAATTAAATGCTGGCTTTTACCCCACCCCTTTTCAGGAGGTCACCTAGCTCCTCCCTGTCAGGATATATGAAAATATATATCTTATACAAAATTATTACATTCTGCAACTTCAGTATAATTCATGTCCTTCAAATAACACTTGGTTTGATCTCATGCTGTATCCTCCCTCACACAGGATTCACAGGGACATTTACAACCTTGCACCTCTGTGTAACAACCTAGGTTCCTCTCCAACATCATAAACCTTCTTTATGATTTGTCTTAACAAAATTAACTTAAACAAGTCTGTAATCAACTCAGAGAAACAGGATCCTTGATTAAAGTCTTCCATGTAACACATTGTCTCTAAAAACTGAGTGTGTGTGAACTCACATGCTGTCAGCATTTCCTCATGGCTTCCATCTCTCAACTGAAATCTGGGTGGAGGGGATGAGTGAGGTCAATCCTAGAGCATTTGATTTTCAGCAGGAGACATTCAATAATACATTTTATATAAAAAGAAATGATACAGCACTCAGGACTGGCTGTCTACGTCACACTCCTCCCCACCTACACTTAATCTGGGGGATCTATTCCCTACATGGAATGAGCTTCCCAAATCAGTTCACTCCTCATAGACCCTAGACAGTCCATCTGAGTTCTGATTCTTCGCTCCAGCCCTATGTACGGTTCTTAGATCATACCCTTGTAAAGCAAGACTCCATCTTAGTAGTCTGCCATTGTTTTTACCCATCTGTGTCAGCCAAACCAAGAGGTTGTGGTCAGTCTGTACCAGAAAATGCTGCCCATACAAGTATGGCTCTAATTTCTTTAGGGCCTACACTATGGCAAGACACTCCTTTTCCACTGTGGAGTATGCTTGCTCCCTGGGAAATAGCTTTCTGCTCAGATACACTACTGGGTGATCTGTCCCTTGGCTAGACATCTGGCTCAGCACTGCCCCAATACCCACGTCTGAGGTGCCCGTCTGAACTATAAAGATTTTGCTGTATTCAAAACTTGTCAAAACAGGAGCACTGCACAGTGCCTCCTTCAGTCTGGTAAAGGCTTCCTCTCAGGTTGGGCCCCAGGTAATTTTCTTTGGCATCTTTTTCTTTGTCAGATCAGATAGGGGAGCAGCCAGGGCACTGTAATTGGGTACAAATTTCCTGTAGTACCCTGCTGTCCCTAGAAAGCTCCTGACCTGCTTCTGGGTTTCTGGTCTGGGCCATGCCTGGATCACCTCTGTCTTTATTTGGTTAGGACAGAGCTGTTCCCAGTCTACCACATGCCCGAGGTATGCCACTTCCCCCATGGCCACCTGGCACTTCTCAGCTTTGACAGTGAGCCCGGCCCTCTGTATCCTGCCCAGCACTTCCCTAAGGTGGGATAGGTGTTCCTCCCAGCTGGCACCAAAGATGGCAGTGTCATCCAGGTATGCCACGTCGCACTCCTCAGCACCACTTAACACCTGTTTCACCAACCCCTGGAAAGTGGACGGGCAGTTCTTCATTCTGAAAGATATTACTTTAAACTCAAATAAGCCTATCGGAGTGATGAAGGCCGACCTCTTCCTAGCTCTGTCTGTCAACTCTACCTGCCAGTACCCCTTGGTCAGGTCAATAGTCGTAAGGTAGGTCACCCCTCCCAACTTGTCCAGGAGTTCGTACATCCGGAGCATCAGGTGGGCGTCGGACTTTATGACTGCATTCAGTCCATGATAGTCCACACAGAAACGAGTTGAGCCATCTGGCTTGGGCACAAGGACTACGGGCGAGGCCCAGGGGCTGTGGGATCTCTGGATTACCCCTAAATCCAGCATTTCCTCCACTTCCCTCCTAATGTCCTTTTGGACAGCCTCTTACACCAGATATGCTGTCCACTGTATGGGCATCTATTTCCCTGTCTCCACATCGTATGTCGCTAAGGGGGTTAGTCCAGGCTTGGTGCCAAACAAGGGGGCAAAGTCTGCTAAAACCTTTCTTATTTTCTGGACCTGGTCTGGGGCCACCTGACGAGACAATTTTACTGCCTCCACAGAGAACTCCCACTTACTTTCTTCCAGCAAATCCAGAAGGGGGTCTCCTTCGTCTGTCCTCTCCCCATTACTACACACTGCAAACACAACGTCAGCCCTATTTGCATATGGCTTCATCATGCTGACACGGTACATCCTTTCTGTCTGTCTTCTGTCAGGTAACTCCACAATGTAGTTCATGTCATTTACCTTTCTAACCACTTTATATGGTCCTACCCACTCAGCTTGCAGCTTGTCTTTCCGGACCAGAATAAGGACCATGACTTCCTGACCCACCATGTACGAGCGAGCTCTGGCTCTGCAGTTGTACCACACTTTTTGTTTCTGTTGGGCAGCTGCCAGGTTGCTCTGGGCTGTCCCCATAAGCTCCATCAGCCTTTCCCTAAACCTAAGGATGTAATCCACAATCGGAGTTCCCTGGGTGGCACGCTTGCCTTCTCAGTCCTCCTGGATCAAGTCTAGGGGCCCACGGACCCGGTGTCCATACAAGAGTTCGATGGGGGAAAATCCTATCGCCTCTTGGGGCACCTCCCTGTATGCAAACAACAGGTGGGGAAGGTATTTCTCCCAGTCCCTCCCATGCTGTTCAGCAAACACCCGGAGCATTGACTTTAGGGTACCATTGAATTGTTCCACAAGCCTATTGGCTTGTGGGTGATATGGTGTCATGCATCTCTGAACCACCCCTCACTTCTCCCTTAAACATTTCATCAGGTCCAACTTGAAGGAACCCCCTCGATCAGTGATTACCTCCTGCAGAAACCCAACATGGGAGAAAATCCCAAGTAAGGCATCTGCCACTTTGTCTGTCCTCAGAGAGGATAGGGTGACTGCCTCTGGGTACCGGGTGGCATAATCCACCACAGTCAGGATGAATCTCTTCCCTGAGGAGCTGGGGGTATTTAAAGGCCCCACAATATCAATTCCCACCCTCTGGAATGGCTCCTCCGCTATGGGCAAGGGGATCACGGTGGCTTGGGTTTTCTTGCCCGCCTTCCCTATTTCTTGGCACCGGCGACAAGACCTGCAATACTCCTTTACCTGCTGGGTGAAGTTAGGCCAGTAGAAATTCTGGGCTAACCACTGCATTGTGAACATGATTTCCAGATGACCAAACAAGGGAATATCATGTGCAATTTTGAGCAACTGCTCACGATACCCCTGGGGAATGACAAACTGCCTGCCTAGCATCCCTCCCTCTGTCTGTACTGCCTGTGTATACATAAGTCCATTTTCCCAATAAACCTTATGTCTGCCGTCACCTCCCTGTGTGCCCTCTGAGTCTGCCCAAGCCCTCAGCTTCTCTAAAATAGGGTCACCCTTCTGAGCAGCTGCAAACCCCTCACACAGTCCCAAGGCATGGGACAGGTCCCCTTCAGTCACTAAACTAGGGTCCCTAGCACTAGCATCAGGCCCTCAGAATCACTGTCAATCCCAACCCTCTGACAATGGGTCACCCCTCCCTATTCAGAATAACCTTCCGTAGCTGTGTCGTCACTTGCTACCAGGGAAATTTCTGCCCCCTTTTTATCAGTCTCACTGTCTGGAGACACAGGCTGGGGAACCAGCCTCACAGTGGCGTCCACACTGGTTTCTGTGGGGTTCAGGAAACTACTATTTTCCCTTGCCGCTTGGCTATGGGTAACTGCACATACCACCCGCTCCTGGAGATTGTTACCCAGGATCACATCCACTGCTAATGTGTTGGCTACAGCCACCTGTTGCACAGTTCCCCTGTTTCACCCCCATCCAGGAGAACACTAGCGAGTGGCAATGTTTTCTCTTCACCAGTAAACCCTTGTACAGTTACGTATTTATTGGATATAAGCTGACCAGGCTGTACCAGATACCCCTTTACCAATGTCAGGCATGCACCTGTGTCCCTTAACCCCTGCGTCTGTACACCATTTACTATGACTGGGTGAATGCATTCCCTCATGTTCACTGGCATGCTCTCAGGGACACACAAACAACCCACTTCTTTTCTAGCACCCTGTTGTGTATTTTTGCTCACCTTTTTGGGGCACTGTCTGGCAATATGCCCAGTTTCCTTACACAGCCAACATGCATTTCTTACTTCAGATAAATCTTTTCGTTGAAACCTGGGGCTAACTGGTTTCGGTGGAGGCAGTGAGGGTTTTAGCTGCCCTGAAGGTGCAGTTTTCTCTTTCTGCGCTGCCACACCCACCCCATTCGATCTCAGAGCAGGTCAGCTATTGGCATAGCGGTCTGAGAGTTCAGCAGCCTCTTACACTGTTTTTGGATCTTGGTCCTCTAGCCAGGTTTTTTGCTCTGCTGGGCATGCCCAATAAAACTGTTCAAATAAAATCGCATTTTCAATTTTATCAACAGAAGTTGCCTCAATTCCTTCCCACCAACATTTTAAAAACTGCCGTTGTTGCATGGCTAGCTCCTCATAGCTCATATCAGTGCTTCTCCTGAGCTTACGGAATTTAGCTCTGTATGATTCAGCAGTTAATTCGAATTTTTTTAACAGTGCAGTTTTAACTTGCTGTAATCATCACTGTCCTCATTGCTCATTTGACCCAATGCATCCCGAGCTTTCCTGGTAAGTAGTGGGGATAGCTGGAAGCTCCAAAACTGTCTAGGAATTTTAGCCTGAATACAAACTTTTTCAAAAGAATTTAAAAAGGCATCCATGTCCTCCTCTTCCTTAAACTCAGCTATTAATTTGGAGTTCAATTTGTAACCCAGTCCTGCAGTCCCAGTTAAACCCAAGCCACTTACCTGCTCTGGTGCCGCTGGTCGGAGTCGTAGCTTCTCCAGTTCATGTTGCCACTGGTGCTCCTCTCTCCTCTCCTCTGCCTCTCTGCATTCTCGCTCTCTCTTCTCCTCTGCAACTCGCTGGCACTCACATTCCTCACGGTCTGCCTCCCTCTGTTGTCGCTGTGCCTCAAGGTCCGTCTCCCTCTGTTCTCACTCTCTCTTCTCCTCTGCAGCTCACTGGCACTCATGCTTCTCACAGTCTGCCTCCCTCTGTTGTCGCTCTGCCTCCAGTTCCATCCTGCACAACTCAATTTGCAGTTTGAGCACCTCTGGATTCA
This sequence comes from Neoceratodus forsteri, assembly GCA_016271365.2. Classification (NCBI taxonomy): domain Eukaryota; kingdom Metazoa; phylum Chordata; order Ceratodontiformes; family Ceratodontidae; genus Neoceratodus; species Neoceratodus forsteri. The sequence continues at coordinate 795,035,504 of CM057459.1, read as the reverse complement.
GGATACTGGAGAACATCCCCTGCTGCTGTGGCCCTTCACTGACAGTGGCCCTGCTGTCCTTTTCAGTCATGGTTGGTGACTCACTGCTCTGGGTATCTGCTACCATCAGGGCCTCTATGAGGTTCTGCTTTTTGGCTGCCACCTCAAATGGGACTCAACTGTCCCCACACAACTGCTTCAAATAATCTACAGTGTGCCTGCTGTAATCGGAAGCCATCTTCTTCTTCCCTCACTACTGCTACTCTGACTTGCACTTTAGAAAAAAAATAAAACGGGTAGGAACTGGACTGTATGCCAAGTGATAAATAGTTTTGTTTCATTTTTAAAATATAATTCTGCCTTTTTTCTTACTTTGCAAGAGAGCTTACGGTCTCAGCTGACATAGAACAATAAAGCTTTTGATACCAAAATAATGCCTCCGCTGCCAACCAATTTGTCACAAACCCACTCAGCAGGTCAGGCCCTCTACTCCCAAAGTGCCAACCTCTGAGCACAGTCTTGTGAACAGTGTAACAGATAAGGTAACCCTCTTGTCTATTTTGTGAGTTCGGATCAACCTTTGGTCTCAAGTTCTGGAGGGATTCAAACTGTTAACCTCTTGTTAGCATACCCAATGCACAGGCTCAGCTATATCTGTCTTTGGGGGCCAGATATCTTTGTCTATGGGCACCTAACCAGGTATACAGAGATGAACCCTTTAAAACTTTAATAAAGACCTCAGATTTAAAATGCTTCTTTTTCCAGTTTGGTATCACCAGTCAAGCTTATGTCTATTGTCTGCTATAACCATGTACTTTTCTTACAAATAAAAAAAAGAAGTCAAAGACAGACCAAGTAAGTTCTAAAAGGAATTTTACTATAATAGATAAGAATATGTAAAACACAACAATACAGAACTGTTATATCACAAGACATACAAATTTATTAAAAGAACAAGGTTTTAAACAGTGCAATTCCGACTACAGTACTTAGTCTCTAAATACTTGCTTAAAAGTGTCCCAAGATGTTTCGTGGTCCGAGTCTAGGTAAAAATGTGCCTCTGTGAGGTAAAACAGACTAAATTAAATGCTGGCTTTTACCCCACCTCTTTTCAGGAGGTCACCTAGCTCCTCCCTGTCAGGATGTATGAAAATATATATAATGTATGGTAAATACCTATTAACCACCATAATCAGCAGTCACACAGCTTTGTTATGCACTGTTTAGAATTTTAAAAGTTGTTAACCACACATCGGAACTTCCAAACAGTGGCATAACAAAAGAGAATGCACCAGAGTTCCATAATTCTCACACATAGAATGCAAAAAGTGTTTTTTTGACCATACACTATAAAAGATGATGGCTGGGGATCGGGTGACAACCACACTGAAATCACCTCAAGTGGTTGCTAGGGCTACAGTAAATCTCTTGAGCTGCGCTCTCGAGGTTTACCATGTTGCCCTATCAACCACTCAAGGTGATTACAGCGTGGTTATCACCCGATCCCCAGCCATTATCCTCTATATCTTCTACAAAAGTATTACATTCTGCAACTTCAGCATAATTCATGTCCTTCAAATGACACTTAGTTTGATCTCATGCTCAGGGGTGTAGACAGACATTTCTGTTTTGTACACAATCTCCAACAATTGCACCCCCCCATAAAAGAATGTACACATCCTTTCCAAATGGTACCCCCTTCCAAACAAGTCAAATTACTGTTAGATGATTCCTCTAATCTCTAAAGAGGTTATACATGTATCTGTCTCCTAAACAACAGAAGTGTAAACTGAGACACTCCTCAGTGGCCTACACTAACCCAAATACTACAGATTAGAATGAACATATTAACAGAAAGGTATATGGTTTGTGACAGGCACTCAACAAAACTGTACACAAATGTGTACAAGGAGTATGCCTGCCTACACCCTTGCTCATGCTGTATCTTCCCTCACACAGGCTTCACAGGGACATTTACAACCTTGCACCCCGTGTAACAACCTAGGTTCCTCTCCAACATCATAAATCTTCTTTATCATTTCTTTCTTAACAAAATTAACTTAAACAAGTCTGTAATTAACTCAGAGAAACAGGATCCTTGATTAAAGTCTTCCATGTAACACATTGTCTCTAAAAACTGAGTGTGTGTGAACTCGCATGCTGTCAGCATTTCCTCATGGCTTCCATCTCTCAGCTGAAATCTGGGAGGGGAATGAGTGAGGTCACTCCTAGAGCATCTGATTTTCAGCAGGAGACATTCAGTAATACATTTTATATTAAAAAGAAATGATACAGCACTCAGAACTGGCTGTCTATGTCACACATATATCGTGCTGTGAAGAGTCACATTGAAATGTGGCTAAACGCACATGGCAAAATAGCAGCACTGATTTTGACCACGGCAATTTTGTTTGCACTGAAATGACATGGAACCCCATCACCTCATGTGGAATAAATAAAAGAAAATCCTTCAAGGGAAAAGTACTGTGTCAGAGAGGGTTAAGCCAGGCAGGAACCCTGAATCTGTGTGGGTAGCAGCAGCACCTACAGCATCGCTCTTAGCATAGGTTATGTGTGAAATAATTGTGTGTGTGTGTGTGTAATAAAATCTGACCGATAGTCGTGAGTGCACCAGTGCCACTTGTTGCATACTGTGTGACCCTCCCCCAAGAAGTCAGTTATCTGTCATCTTCCTTGCTGTGCTCGCTCAGTGGGGTATAAGTTTTGGCTCAGTGGGCAGAGCATTCCATCACATCATGTGGAATAAATTTAAAGAAATCCTTGAAGGGAAAATTACTGTATCAGAGAGGGTTAGGCCAGGCATGGTCCCTGAGTCTCTGTGGGTAGCAGCAGTGCCTGCAGCATCACCCTTAGCAGAGGTGGTGTGCGAAATAATTCTGTGTGTGTGTGTGTGAAATAAAATCTGCCAGCCAGTCATCAGTGCACCAGTGCCACTTGTTGCATACTGTGTGATCCCCCCAAGAAGTCAGTCATCTGTCTTCCTCCCTGTGCTTGCACAGTGAGGTATAAGTTTTGGATCAGTGGGCAGGGCATTTCATCACATGGTATCACATTAATTCAGTGCAACAATCTGAGCACAATCATTTCCAAATTGTGGTACGCGTGCAATCATTTTCAGCATATGTTCAACTAACGTGCATACTGCAACAACGTATGTAGTTTATATATAAGACAAGGAGAGTATCCAGCCTCTGCTTAAATTAATTTGGGCTGCTTTTAACATCTTACCTCCAGCAGAGTCCAAGTTTGAAGCTCCCGTCCCCCTTTCCAACATCAGATCCAACTATCACAGTCTGGCCAGCAGCTTGGAAAAGCGGCAAAGGAAAAGAGTAACTGACTTCTCAGTGGTAACCAAAGCTGTGTATAGTCTGTCAGCACATCCAGTTAGGAGCACTCAAGTTCACTCCAGCAGCAGTCATCAAAGGAGCATCTCGGAGCTGACACCACAGAAGAAGAGAAATCATTGATTTAAAGTAAGAGCTGCTCAAACACTCCATAACAGGGCACAATCAAATAGGAGACACAAGGACAGACTGTGCAGATTGTGGGTCCAAACCAACACTGAAGTTGTGCAGCTTGTGTCGTATAGGAACCAATGTCCCTATCTGCAGCACAATGAAGAAAACACACCAGACCGGCAAGAGGGGATCAGGAAAAATAAAAGCACCACCCCAAAAACATATACCCAGAACAGAAGTCCTTCCAGTGTCCAAGTCCAGACAATATGTATACATTAGGACAGCAGCAGCAAGCATTAGTAGCACACCCAAATTCAACAGTTAAGGGGCAACAACACTACATACCTTCAAGTGGAGGAGGTAACTAGATCAGGGAACATCTGGGCATATATCGTGCTGTGAAGTGTCGTGCTGAAATGTGGATAAGCACTAAATGCACATGGTGAAATAACCATGCTGATTTTGACAGCAGCGATTTTGTTTGCACTAAAATAACATGGAACCCTCATCACATCACATGGAATAAATAAAAGAAAATCCTTCAAAAGAAAAGTACTGTGTCAGAGAGGGTTGGGAGAGGCGGGATCCCTGAATCTGTGTGGGTAGCAGCAGTGCCTGCAGCATCACCCTTAGCATAGATCATGTGTGAAATAAGTGTGTGTGTGTGTAATAAAATCTGCCCGATAGTCATGAGTGCATTTTGACTGCGGCAATTTTGTTTGCACTGAAATGACATGGAACCCCATCACCTCATGTGGAATAAATAAAAGAAAATCCTTCAAGGGAAAAGTATTGTGTCAGAGAGGGTTAGGCCAGGCAGGATCCCTGAATCTGTGTGGGTAGCAGCAGCACCTACAGCATCACTCTTAGCATAGGTTATGTGTGAAATAATTCTTTGTGTGTGTGTGTGTGTGTGTGTGTGTGTGTGTGTGTGTGTGTGTGTTTTAATAAAATCTGCCCGATAGCTGTGAGTGCACCAGTGCCACTTGTTGCATACTGTGTGACCCCCCCAAGAAGTCAGTTTTCTGTCATATTCCTCACTGTGCTAACTTAGTGGGGTATAAACTTTGGCTCAGTGGGCAGGGCATTCCATCACATCACGTGGAATAAATTAAAAAAAAATCCTTGAAGGGAAAATTACTGTGTCAGAGAGGGTTAGGCCAGGCAGGGTCCCTGAATCTGTGTGGGTAGCAACAGTGCCTGCGCATCACCCTTAGCATAGGTGGTGTGTGAAATAATTCTGTGCGTGTGTGCAAGATAAAATCTGCCAGATAGTCATCAATGCACCAGTGCCACTTATTGTGTACTGTGTGACCCGCCTCCCCCATGAAGTCAGTCATCTTCCTCCCTGTGCTGGCTCAGTGGGATATATGCTTTGGCTTAGTGGGCAGGGCATTCCATCACATCACGTGGAATAAATAAAAAAAAATCCTTGAAGGGAAAAAGTACTGTGTCAGGGAGTGTCAGGTCAGGCAGGGTCCCTGAATCTGTATGGGTAGCAGCAGCATCTGCAGCACCGCCCTTAGCAAAGGTGGCGTGTGAAATAAGTGTGTGTGTGTGTGTGTGTGTGTGTGTGTGAGAGTGTGTGTAATAAAATCTGCAGATAGTCGTCAGTGCCCCAGTGCCACTTGCAGCATACTGTGTAACCCCCCAACCCACCACCCAAGAAGTCAGTGATCTGTCTTCTTCCTCTCTGTGCTTGCTCAGTGGGGTATAAGCTTTGGCTCAGTGGGCAGGGCATTCCGTCACATCACATGGAATAAATAAAAAAAATAATAACCACTTTTTAACCCTGAACAAGCGACAGAGTAATATTATTAGTACTCCAGACAACAGTAAAGCAAAAGCCGGGGGCAAAGGAAGTAATAAATGTAAAAAAAGTTTATTCAAGAGCCCAGAAAGAAGTGGCCCAAAAAGTAAAGTACAAAAACAAGAAGAAGCACTACAGTCTGTTGAAGGGGCTGAACTAAATGCTACTACTGTCAATGTGCAGGCTAACTCTCAAAATATTGAAAACCCAACAAGGGTTGGTGGACTGTCTGTGTCAGAAGGGCTCAGTAATACAACCAAAAAAGTGTTGAAACACAGTAGCAATAGCAAGTTGTCTGAGAAAAAAGTGCAAAAACAAAGAGTATTCCGATTGTAGATAAAGTTAAAGCACTTACGGGTACAAGTTGCAGTAGAGTTGCTTGATTTGCAACATATGCCTATCAAATAACTCAGTCTGTGACTGCAATTGTTAGCTGTACTAAGTCTGATAATGATGATGGTGACGCCCATGGTCATGGTGACACTGATGATGATGCGCTTGTGACTTTACCTTTAGCGATGTCTCATTCTGGTTCTGAGAGTGACAATGTGGATACAAATAATGATAGTAGTAGAGTGTCAAAAGAGAAAAAGAAAAAGTCAAAGGCACAAGTCACACAGAGTGAAGCAAAGTCTGACAGTAGTGATGATGATGAAGGCAATGGTGTTCCACAGGATTCTATGATTGTCTCACCTGATGAACCTGAATCCTCCGCTGATATGTCTTCCCCACGTAGACTCAGCCACACAATTCCTAGTCCTACTGAGGTCGTTACTAAACATAGACGGCCCACTTCTACTGTTTGGAATCATTTTTATGTAAATCCCAAGGATGCTTGCCAAGCTATTTGTGTGCATTGCAACACGTGTCAGTAGGGGAAAAAATAAAGGGCATCTTGGAACCACAACAATGATGTGACATCTTTTGTAAATTTACCCTATCATTGTATATGGTTAAAAAAAAACAGACTAATATTAGTGGCTGGAAATCAAGCAAGGTTCTTGTTGAACAGGAACATTCTGCTGAAACAGTGCAAGACAAGCACCAGGCAAGATCCAAAAATCCACTTATGCCTCCTGGTCACGGTCACGATAATTCTATAAGGTCCTCTGTTTTACTAGGCACGGCATACAGTCATACAACACCCCCAACCAAATGTAACTTTACTCCCCTGATAAAGGGCAGTTGAATTTAAAAGATGTTTTTGAAAGAAAGTCTAAATATTCATAAAACCATCCCATAGCACTGGCAATAAATCATAAAATAGCAGACATGATTGTACTTGATTTGTAGCCATACTCTATTGTGAAAGATGTGGGTTTTCAGAAGGAGTATGGAATACTTAGAGCCACGATATTTGATGCCAAGTAGAAAATAGTTCTCAGTAACCGCTGTGCCCAGGATGTAAGACAGCTTAGTAGTTCAAGTAAGGATTGCTCTCCAAGAGGCTGAGGACAAGGTAGTTCACTTCACTACTGATATGTGGACCAGCAGCCAAACCATTGCCTATCTTTCTCTTACTGCACACTGGGTCACTTTTTCGGGCAACTCATCATCATCCTCACATACTACTAGTCTGTCTGCTACCACTTCAACCAGTACTACTACTACTACTACCACTACCATCTCTCAGAGCTCAAAAAACCCTGTCCGTTTCAGGAAATAATTGCAGTTCTCTATGTATGTCACTTTCAAGACATACACACAGCACAGCACATTCAGCAAGAATTGGAAAGATGACTTACTGCTTGAGTCACTTCACAGGGTTTGAAAGTCTGTTTGTTTTGTTGCCAGCAATGGTTCAAATATTAAACAAGCATTTGTCAATGCCGAATGTTTGCTTGCTGGTGTTAGCATTGGAAATGCAGGAGTTAGAGAGATGCAGAATAAGAATGGCAGTGAAGTATTGAACTTCACACCAACCCTACCTCCATTCTGCAGAGACAGATAGGCATTGGGGTATGCGTTTGGGTCGTCGCCCACAACATTCATGCCATTTCAATCCTTCCTACCCTGCAGACACCAATATGTGTTGAAATGTGCTGTGGGGTGTTCAGCTGTACAGTCACCCCATTCCATAAGGACATACACTGAAATGGGTGCAGTATAGGAGAATGGGGTGAACTCTGGGGCTGAAGAGTTCAAGGCACACCTCGATGCCTGTCACTGGCTGCAGGGTGGTGGGATGGGGGTGGAATGGCATGAGCATTACAGTCGGCAATCCAAAGGCATACCCCTGATACCTGTCAGTCTGTATACGGTGGGACGTTATGGTTAGAAACCCTAATGCCATGGGCATTTGTTGGTATTTGCACTACAAATTTTCAACATGGTCTTTTTGTGACCCCCACCTCATGAAAGCATTTGGGACCTCTTCTCATGAACAGTGGCACTGTGATTTTGTTAATGTGTCCCAAACTTTGAGTTCCCACAGCGATCATGCCATTCTGCACCAGATGTATAAAAACACAGATCGGGCAGGATGTGAAGAATGACAGCTGTACCATTCATAGGGAGGTGTGAAGAGATGGCAATGTTGAAAATCTGTAGCGAAAGTATTAAAAATACTTGAACTTCCAGGCTTACGTGAAAACTGCGCAATGCATGCATGTAACACAGTCATTTAGTGGAATTGTTTCATCAAATTTTCAACATAAGCATTTTGTGACCTCTGCTCATGAACAGTGTCACTATGATTTTTCTAATCTGTCCTGAACATTGATTTCCCACAGCAACCACGCTATTCTGCGCCAGATGTGCAATGCATATTTTGGGCAGGATATGAAAAATGACAGCTGTACTGTTCATAAGGCGGTGTGAAAAAATGCTAATGTTGAAAATCTGGAGTGAAAGTATTACAAATGTGCAAAATTACAAGGGTGTGTGGAAACTGTGCAACGTACGCTCATTACACAGTCATTTCAAGGACTTTTGACACTAAATTTTCAACATAGGCATTTTATCACCTCTGCTCATTAACAGTGTCACTATGATTTTTTTTAATCTGTCCCGAATACTGCCTTCCCACAGTGACTACGCTATTCTGCGCCGGAAGCTCAAAAACACATTTTGGCCAAGATGTGAAAAATGACAGCTGTACTGTTCATAAGGAGGTGTGGAAAAATACCAATGTTGAAAATCTGGAGTGAAAATATTACAAATTTGTGAAGTTATGAGCGTGCATGGAAACTGCCCAATGCATGCTCGTAACACAGTCATTTTATGGACTTTCATCACCAAATTTTCAACATAGGCATTTTGGGACCTCTGCTCATGAACAGTGTCACTGTGATTTTCTTAATGTGTCCCAAACACTGATTTCCCACAGCAACTGCGCTATTCTGTGCCGGAAGTGCGAAAACACATTTCTGTCAGGATGCAGAAAATGACAGCTGTACTGTTCATAAGGAGGTGTCAAAAAATGCCAATGTTGAAAATCTGGAGTGATAATATTACAGATTTGAGAAGTTATGATCATGCGTGGAAACTGTGCAATGCATGCTCGTAATACAGTCATTTTTTGGAATTTTTTCACCAAATTTGCAACATTGGCTTTTTGAGAGCCCACCTCATGAACACTGACACTGTCATTTCATTAATCAGTACCAGAAGGTGATTCCGCACAGTGACCTCGAAATCACCTTCCGGGACCGAATAATGCCATGACAATGGTTGAATTCATGAGGGGGGGTCCCAATAATCCCATGTTAAAAATTTGGTGCCCAAATTCCCCCAAATGCCAGAGATATGCATCAAAGTTGAAAAAAAAACTATTTATGCCATTATACAGCTTACCGGATATTTCTTCAGTTTGCGGTCGGCTTTGAAGAGTGCAGACGTGTTCCTGGTCCACTGAAGATCGTCGTGCCAGGCTCCAGAGGTAAGTATGGGGTGAGGGTGGGGAGGTAGGGTGCGAGTGGGTGGGTGTGGGTTGGGGAGGGATGGTGACCGGCTTGGGACCATTTCCTTTTTCAGGAGAAAAAAAAAGAAAAAGACGTTGTGGGAAGGTTTTTTCCCAGGCTTGCTTTCGGCACACTGGGGTGGGCTCCCAGTGTGCCACCTGGCTTTTTTGGGGTTGGGGTACTTAAGCCAATGGAGATTGGGTCCCCCATTGGCAAAGAATGACTGTTTGAGGGGGGCATGAATCCGAGGGGGATTGGGCACCCCCTCAGCACACAACAAATGGGGAAGGGGGATACATCATGCCAACGGGGAGTGGGCTGCCCTGTCGGCAAATGAACTGGGTCGGGGGATGCCGATAGGGGGATTGGCCACCCCCGACGGCTTTCATGGGGCTAAGAGGCAGCAGCAAGCCACCGCCATGTTTAAATAAATTGTTACACTACACAAGGACCGCCCTGCAATGATGGGTCGCTCCTTCAACTGCAATGACGAGGCGGCCCCTCATTGCAGCGGCGAAATCATTTCAACTTGGTGGCACTTTTGGAAACCAGTGTCATCAGCACACTGTGCCTCCATTGGTCCACAAGTGCCAAGCCCCCAAATACAGTGCCTCCTTTGACCGCCACAGTGCCGCACCTCCACAACCCGCTTCTCTCCTAAGCTGCCGTATAATGTTTCTTGCGCATGTGTGAAAGCAAACATAAAAAGCACTTCACGATGACAACTATGTACATATACACTGTTTTGCTCATTGTCTTAACCTTATCATTCGAAGCTTCCAGGATAATGACCGGCAAGTATCAACCACTGTGGGTACAGTGCACAAAGTGTGTGGTCACTTCAGCCATTCAGTAAAAGCCCGTGACATCCTTGCTGATATCCAAAAAGGACAAAGGTCTTCCTCATCTCGAGATTGTTCAGGATGTACCAACAAGGTGGAATTCAACTTACTTTATGATTGAATGCATCCTTGAACAAAAGGTAGCTATCATTGAGTATATCATGTACAATGATATCAGGCAGGGCATTGTACTCAGTTCTACTCAATGTCTCTGCTGAAACAGTTGTGTCACATTCTGAAACCATTCATAAGTGCTACAAAACAGGTGAGTGCAGAAAAGGCATCCCTTAGCCAAGTTATTCTACTCATTCTACTTTTCAAAAAAAGCTTGGAGAAAATGAGGAGCAACTTAGAAATGAACCAATCCCTAGTCAGTAACATGTTTACCAGACTTAGCAATGATGAGAAATTATCAGCCATGACACGGACCAAGGAGTATCTCTTAGCAGCATTGCTAGATCCACGTTTCCAGAACAGACACCTTCCTGATGTGGTTTCTGATGATATGGAGGAGTGGAACTACAGGCAGCTTTTAACTGATGCAGTAGATGAGGTTTCATTAGGAGGCTTGGCAAGCAGTGCTACAATGACACCACCTCAAATTCAGCAGACTGCTCCAAAAACCAGTACAGAAGCAGACAATGAGGAGGACGACATTTAGGGCCAGCTGCAGGACATTGAAATTCGACAAGGAGAAAATGCATGCTCAGTAGTAAGCATGGTAGAGGCATATCTGTCTGAGCCCAGCATTACTGTTAAGGTTGACCCTTTAGCGTACTGGCAAGAGAAAAAATCATGCTGGCCAAAGCTGGCAACCCTGGCTTGTAAGTATATTGAATGTCCACCCTCCAGTGTCTGTTCTGAGCATTTATTTAGCTCTGCTGGGGATGTTGTGACTGATAAACGAACAAGATTAACACCAGATAATGTGGAGAAACTAACATTCTTGAAGTTTAACTTGCCAAACTTTGGCTACATATGTGATGCTGATCTTGAAGAAGATGACACTGACAACAGTACCTGTGCTGACTCCCTGGACTGATTAAAAGTAGAGATCTGGGACTTGTCTGCCTTCGACCGCATCATCATCATCATCCTGGGGGTGGGTGGGAGGTGCAACCAGTACATCACGTTCACGTCATCACGTGCTGGTTGCAACTGTGGCAGACAAGTCCCTGTTCTCACACACAGTCGCTTTCTCATTCTGATGAGATCATTTATTTTATTACCTAATGCACCTAAGAATAATTATTTCTTATATAACCATAGCTCTGTTTATTTCTCCCTGATAGTAGTGGCAGTAGTAGAAGCAGTGGTGAAGTTTGTCACTTTGGACTGCCCGGTGCTCAGTTGTTCTTTCACATCGCTTCACATTGTGTTCCATACCGAGACCCGTTGCTATGCTAAAATAATTGGTGACATACAAAAACAACACTGACCACTTCTACAAAAAGTTAGACTCAGAAGACTAGCTTAAAAAAATAGAGATCTGGGACTTGCCTACCTTTCGACCACATCATTGTCATCCTGGGGTTGGGTGGGAGGTGCCACCAGTACATCACGTTCACGTCATCACGTACTGGTAGCAACTGTGGCAGACAAGACCCCGATCTCACACACAGTCACTTTCTCATTCTGATGAGATCATTTATTTTATTACCTAGTGCACCTAACAATAATTATTTCTTATATAATGTAGGTAGAACGCAGGTTAACACTCAAAAATCATCTTTTTACATCGTTGTTACACCATCGATGTGACGTCATGACCTTGTTATACTACTGCTGCTTCGTCACATCGATGGTGTAACAAAATAGAACCACCACGCATTGTTGTTGCTATGACACCCATAACACCGAACTGTAACATGTTTAAAAAAAAAAAATGCTCTTATTCAACCCACGGGAATGAGTATGTCTTCCTTTATCACAAGGTAAGCCAGCAGCCTGTCACATGGTAGAGTCGAGTTGCAAAGTGAGCATAAAAACATGTCTTTTCTATCATTTTTCTGCTGACCATACACTACAGAAGACAACGTATGGTCAGCGGTGTGTAACACTATGCTTGCCTTCTCATGGTTCCCTTGGCAACTCTGTAAACCTCTCGAGCTTCACTCTCGAGGTTTAACAGAGATGCCAAGGGAACCACTCGAAGGCAAGCATAGCGTGGTTACACGCCGCTAACCATACGTTTTCCTCTATATAATGTATGGGGAACCCTTATTATTAACAGAACTCAAGCAGATTGCAACCTTGTTATGACTTCACTCTGTTGTTAACCCTTCTTGAGTATGTTATATCAATGGTATAACAAAAAACGGAATGCTCACAACAATCAGTGTTCTGTAAAGTAAATCAGTAAAGTAACTCAGTTTATGATTACACAATCTTGGTAGCCCATACACTATAAAATATAATGTATGGTCATTGGTTAATAACCACGCTGTAAACACTTTGAGAGGTTGCCATGACATCATTGTAGACCTTGAGAGCAACTGTGGCAGACAAGTCTCTGTTCTCACACACACAGTTGCTTTGTCATTCTAATGAAATCATTTACCTAAATGCACACAATTATAAACCACATTGATAAATGCTGCTAGGTCTGTTTTTAAGGGCTGTGGATGGAGCCTACAGCTGTTTTGGGATCGCTCAGTAGCTCTAAAAATGACCAATCGTGGAACTTTCCATTGGACTTTTGGAAGTATCCTTCCGAAAGCCCAACGGAGCTTGTAACCCTCCGCTGCGATCGGCCGCTACGGAATAACAGCCGCACTATTTCGGCTGTTACTTCCGCATTCTGGGGCATGATAACTGCACATGTGTGACTCACATGCATGTGCAGTTCTGCTGGCGCCATCATGCTGTGAATGGCAACATGCCATTCACCACAACTGAGCATGCACGACTGCCACGTATGCACAGTTGTGTCACCACCGCCAGCACTGGCAACAAGGAAAACCATCTTGCACCCTCCCACTGCCGCTGTCCTCCCTGCTCCCTCCATTCCTGTTTACATGCTGATATCGGGGTCCCCAATCCACATGTTGGCATTATGCAGCCCCCCCCACTCACGTGGCACACTGGGAGCCCACCCCCTGTGTGCCCAAATGTATTTTTCCCCTGCCCTCTGCTGACATCGGGGTGCCCAATCCCCATGTGGCATCATGTACCCATTCCTCCACACACACTCATGTGACACACTGGGAGCCCACCCAGTGTGCCTAAATGTCTGTTTTTGTGTTTTTTGTGTCCTGTAAATAAAGAAAACAGTCACCCGATGTACTCCCCCCAACTCATGCGGCACACTGGAAGCCCACCCTAGTGTGCCTAAATGTGTGGCTTTTTTTTTCATTCCCTGTAAATAAAGAAAACGGTCCCCCAACGTGTTTTTTCTTTTTCTGTAAAAGAAATGGTCCTCGTCGTCTCCCCAGTCCCCCATCCCCACCCTCCCTCCCTCTGAGCACCCACCACCAGCACCCACCCCTTACCCCATACTTACCTCCAGAGGTCAGCGCTGTCATCTTCTCTGGACTGGGACACGTCTGCACTCTTCAAAGCCGAACTGCAAACTGAAGATTCAAAGATAAGCGAGCTATAATGCCATTCAATGGGGTTTTCAATTTAAGTTGATAAATAAGCCATTTTTTGGAATTGTAGCCCCAAATTTTCAACATGGGGTTCTCGGGACTCCTCCTCATGAAAACTTTCACTGTCATCTCGTTACTCAGTCCCGAAAGGTGATTTCGCAGTCGCTATGCAGAATCATCTTTCGGGACCGATTCATGAAATGACAGTGGCACTGTTCATGAGGTAGGGTCCCAAACAGCCCATGCTGCAAATTTGGTGAAAAAATTCCACAAAATGACTGCGTTACGAGTCTGCATTGCACAGTTTCTACGCACGCTCCTGACTTTTCCAATTTTTAATATTTTCCCTCCATTTTCAACATTGCCATTTTGGCACACCTCCTTTTTAACAGTACAGCTGTCATTTATCACATCCTGCCTGAAGCATGTTTTCACACCTGTGGCACAAAATGGTGCAGCTGCTCTGAGAAATCACCTTTCTGGACAAGTGAATTAAATTACATTGACACTCTTCATGAGGAGGGGCCCAAAAAGCCCATGTTGAAAATTTGGTGTAACACCACCAAAAAATGGCCAAGTTACACCCAGGAGTTCAATAATTTCTCTGCACACATGTAACTTTGCTCACCTGGCAGCTCATCACAGTCCTATCAGCTCTGGCCTGAGTTGGTTTCCCCTGGTAGTAGTGGTAGTACTACTACAAACTGAAGTACAATTATTTAAATACACTATTATATCCTTCTAAAAAATCAGGCTCAGGAGGAGATCATTTATTTACAAACTACAGATCTGGTCTGGGACTTTCTTGTCATCACAGTCACTTTTTCATTCTTTTCTAAGCAGTCATTTTTGGTAAATGCACCTTACCCATATTGATTTCAGTGTTGGTAGACTACTTCTGGTTTTCCCCTGATTGTTGTAGGTAGGGGTAGCAGACTGTAGTCTTGAAGCGGTAGCTGGCTGACTGTCTCTCTCTGACTGGCTGCCCTCTGCTCCAGCCTAGTGCTGTTTTTGTGTTCCTGGCTTCTTCTTCTTCATCACTTAACTGTCTAAAACACATCTGGTGCCTGCCTATACCTGTTGAGAAATAGAAATCACTACTATTAATAATATAACTTATACCCAGTATTGGTAATTGGTATTACTATCTTAAATGTCAGAAACAGAAGAGTGATTAGAGAGCATTTTCTACTGTAAACAGTAGTTTAATTTTTTTTTTCTACAGATATGTTCATTAAAAGCAGTTTAATCTCACTGGCCCGTTGGGCAACGGTTGGATTTCCACTTGTGACACTGGCGACCCGGGTTCGGGAATGGACTCAGGCTGCCAGATGGCCAGCCAGGGGAGAAAAGGCTTGAGCATCCGATGACTGCTCACCTTCTCCCGGGGGGAGAGCGGGGTCCTTGGCCTGGTGCTTGTTGACTCCTGGCAGATGCTGGGGGAACGACAATGCAGCGGGGCCCCAGTCACATCAGGAGCATGGTGGACATTGGTGTGTACCTTGAAGTCAGTGGCACACCATGCTCCCAGGGGAAGACAGGAGAAAATGGAGCTCCCTGGCCAGCTGGATGATGGTTGCTAGCCCCCACTGCCGTGAAGCCCCGGCAGCCCAGACCACCTCAGCAGCACCCTGGGCCAAGGTAAAAGAGTGCACTGGCCAGTCCACCACTGGTGCCTTCCCCCACAGAGGGGGTGACCCATTCAGTGAAGGATTACACCAGGCTACCCAGGAGAGCCGCAATGAGGGGTGGTAGCTGGCGGTGGGGTCAGAGTGCCAGTGGGGTCCTAGGTGACCCGAAGGAGTGGCATGCCAGGGGGCAGGTAGGAGCAAAAATAAAGAAGCAGTTTAAAATGATCTTTCAACATACAGTTACTGTAAAACAATTAAGGTCATAGAAGGTTTGGATAAGGTTCAGATAAGGATCCAAACCATTATTTTGCTTATCAGAACCTTTTAGAACCTCAGAACCTTTTGAGGGTCTCCCATCCCTACTTGTAACACCGTAAATGTGTTGAAAATTATGTGCGTTTTCACAGTTTGGAAAACTTGGGGGGGGGGGGTTTGTGCTTTTTTTCTGTCTGCATGTTTTTTGTGACTGTTACTGCCTCCTTGACAGCAGTTTTGGCTGTGGCACCGTGCGCCATTTCTGTAAGGCAGTTCTCTCACCGACTGCTTTCCAGACCTTTTTCTTCTTCTTCTTCTTCCTTCAGTGCTGCTTGCCACACTTTTTCTGGTGGACAGTGGGCTCGATGGTTAGCTTTTGGAGTGGGATCATGCATGTACATGTCGCATCCCGTGCTACACATCATGATGTCATGCGTCCTCATGACATTGACACACGCACCCTCACTGTGTTGCATGGTACAGAGCTGTGTGGTACTAGAATGCTGGGCATAGTGAGTTACTTGGTTCTTTTGCTCAGAATACAGTGAAAAGCTGCCTGGTGGCAGCATACAGGACACAGTGAGTCCCTCGTTAGTCTGCCCCAGCATTCTGAGTATGTGTGCTCAGCCTTGATAGCAGTATGGCAAGGACAGCTTGTTGGATTGTCTGCAGAGCACAGTGAGTGGCAGCATGCAGCACTAGACTCATGTTTATGAGCTTGGGAGCCAGGGGGGGGTCCAATAACTTCCTTTTACTTTTCTTGCAGGGGTGTGTGAGCTAGGGTCTCACTTCAGAGCTGGGGGTTCCCCCCCGTAGTTACTATGTTAGTATTTCGACTTGGGAAGATGCAGCTTTGCTGCACAACTCTAGAGTGTCCCTGTTCTGTGTTCCCAGTCCCTTGCTGAGTCACATGGGACAGTAGGTATGGCCTGCTTGTACATTCAGGGCACAGTTCCACCTGATATCATTGTGATTCAGTGTGGTTTTATTAACATTATTGCACAGGTTGTTTAATTGCTGTTGTGTAGCCCATTACAAGGGACAGTGTATCCAAGCTCCTTGGTCAGCCAGACAGAGGCTCAGGATCCCCCCCAGTATGTAACACTGCATGTTCAGCCTCTGGTACCTTTTTCTACCCCTCCCCCTCTTTTTTTCCAGGGTCAGGTTTTTAAAGGCATAATGTGGAGCCTCTGACATAAAAAGTTCCTATGTTTCCAGGTACTTGTAGTGGCACCACAGCTCATCTCGGACCAGGAAAAAAAGCAATACATATAGTATAAGACCTGCAGTAGGACTGTGAGATCTGTTGTCAAGAGTCCTGTTATCTGCACTGTGCAATTAAGTCTAATATGCCTTCTCCAGTTCCCCCAAGATGGACCATTATGCTTGGGGGGAGGGGTGCATAGTACATTGGCAGTGGCAAAGCTGAGTTACACAATGTCTATGCTGTTCATCCTCTGTGGAAGTTTTCTGGGTTCATGTTCATCAGTGATCTGCAGATCTAACCTGTGAAGGCACTTGATTCCATATGGATCCCTCAGGTCAGGGAGAGGCCCTTACAAGCACACACAGGTGTGCCAGAGTGGAGCAATCCGACTCATCTATTTGCAGGTGGCCCCACCGGCCCTAATGGTAAGTCAAGAGGAGGATATGGGGGATTATGACTATAATCCTGACTGAACAGAGCCAGAGTCGCACAAGGGGATTACTCTCTGAAGAGGGGAGGCATGACCAAGTGTGCAAGGTGGCAGTCTTCTCCCTTTTGCTTTGGTTGGTATGAAGCCACTGTGCTATGTTACAACATGTCAGTCTAAGCTGCAGAAAATATTTTTACAACCTCCTTCACTGTGTATATGATAGGTCTGAAAATGATCAGGGTGGCCAAAGTCACGGCCTTCCTGGGCTAAACTGCCCTGTTGTCTTGACTAAGGAGTTCAGTTTTATTCTTTGTGTTAAGTGAACTCAGGTATCAGTTAAGGCATATACAGAGCCATGGAGAACCTCACCTCATCACACTATGATTCATGGTCAGACACTCAGGAAAAGAGCAAACTGGGCAGGCAGTGTGAAACAAATCCCATTCGCAGCATCTACGGCAAGTACGCTCACTGAGTTCAGCCTTATGGACATGCCCTTCATGCTCAGGCTGCTGCCTTTGCATATATCGCCTTGGTCAACCTATCTTTCTGGGACTCCCAGACAGCAGTGGCCACTTCACCAGACCATAGGCCTCTGTCTTTTTTAAAATCAAGCTGGTTCCATATGCCTTTTTTGCTGCGGACGTGTTCCTTTGCCAGAACTGAATAGAGTGAGGTATGACCATTTCTAACCCTCAATCAATAGCTGAAGGTAATCTCAGTGTTGGGGGTTTGACTATTCCAGGCAAGCAGCAATAAAGGGGCAGCTTCCCTTATTGGCACAATTCAACTGTGGGTGAAGGAGGCGGCTTTTCACAATGTACAAGGTTTGGGTCTTCCTTTCCCTGTAACTACTCCACCACACACATCCATCCTTAGCTGGTGGTCAGGAAATCGCAAGATTTTTCTGACTGTTCAGATGTGGTACATTTTGAAGGAGCTATCTGGCACATTAGCTAACAGATGGTTCAGTCGGATGCACAGAACATTTGGAGTTCACGATCCAGGGGTGTCACTTCCAGCTAGTTACCCTCCTGAAGTCTATCAGTTGTGCCAGGCGCCTTGTTCTCAGGAGGCCTGCTACTATTTCGGGCATCCCTCAGATGGGAAAGGACATCACGTACAATTCTGTCATGACGATTCCTCATCAGGAGGTCAGGATTAATGGAAGTTTTTTGTTAGGACAGCCTAACCCAGTGATCTCAGGGCTGAAGTCCATGCAAGCTGGCAGATTTTCAGAAATGCCAGCAACAAGGGACCTGATGTTGTGGACCAGTGTCTACATAAGATCCCTCAAGGTTGGACTGCTGTCAGTGTAATATTTGGCATGGTGGTTCCACAGGTTTTGATTCAGTTGTCTAGACCTGTCTTGCTCTGAGGGACATGCTAGGAGAGTTCCAAGCTAGTTTCAAGGGTTCACCTCAAAGCTTCCTCTAAGCTAATGTGTCCCCATCAACTGGCGGTCAGCTGCTGGGGGCCTCTGTGCCAGCAGGTTCGGTCCCAGCAGCATCTGTGTACCCAGCTCAATGCTTTGGTATGCAGAAAGGGGATCTATGACAGTCGGTCGACAATTTCATTGTCAACCGATGTTACAGCAACTCCTTTATGTTGATTGTATAAAGGGAGTCACTTTTAACTGTGTTTTCTTCAGGGGGGCTTTGCCCCCGAACCCCCCATGTGAAGGGCTCTGCCCCACACCCCCAGCTACTTAATTAATCAACTCTGCATTGGAGTTGCTTTGGGGAGGGTGTGCAATACCCCCAGAAAGCAGTGTCGGGGTCCCATGCTGACACTACAGTGAGCTGGCACTGTTGTCGCTGTAGTGTCGGGCATGGTAAAGTTGTTGCTGTAGTGATGATATGGATCTATGTTGTGCATTTCATGGACCAGATATAGGTTCTGACAGCATTAGCATTGGGGCATCTTTCACAGTCTTACAGGCGTGGGAATCGCAGCATGCTCGTGGGACCATTGGGGCGTCAGTGAGCAGCATAGGATTGCTGCCTAGTAGTACTTTTCACAGCAGGAGAACAGAATGTTTCTCGGTTACTCATGGACTTAACTGTGTACACCCAGGGAGGGCAATCCTTGGTCCGGGTGTATTCTGACCTGTAGAGCAGCAGGTTGGTCTACAGGAAATTGGGTTGTATAGCCATAAAAGATCTTAGCTGTATTTTGACCTGCAAAGCAGAAAGTTGGTCTACAACAAGTCAGACTATTTGACCACAGGAGATCTTTCAGGTGATGAGACCCTTCAGCCTCTCCAGTGAACTGTGGGAAAAGGCAGTAAACTCTCACCTGGCAGTGGATTTTCAGCATCTGTGCCTGTTTAGTGTTTTTTTTTCTCTGTTGACTGGTAGCAGTTGAAGATTCAGGAGTCAGAAGGAATTTCCCATTGAAAGCTTCAATGTGGCCAAGAAGATTGTGTCCTTTAGGTCATGATTATCGTATTTATGCATACAGTCAGCAGCCTAGTCCCCCTGGTCAGGAGGAGTCTCCAGACACAGAAGTCTCTGACTGAGATGTCATGATTATCATATTTTATGCATACGGTCAGCAGCCTAGTCCCCCTGGTCAGAAGAAATCTCCAGAAGAAGGAGTCTCAGACCAAGATGGTCGAGGAGAGTTTCATCTCGGCAGCCTCCACTCAGAGTGTTACAAACTGTGTTTCTCATTTTGTTCAGAGTGCCTGGGTGCTAGGACCCTCAAGGCCATGACTCTACACATTTTTGATGTTGGTTTCAGGTAGGTGATTGTCACTGATAGCGCCATTATAGTCCATCAAGTCAACAATGTCTTGACTGGTGTGACAGGGTTGAATAAGACAACTGTTCCATTTGTTATGCAGAAAGAGTTAAAAGCAAGGATCTGTTCCATCCTCTCCTTTTCAGTTTCTTGTCTGTCTGATTGTGCAATCAAATTTTCCTGTGAGACCTAGGAACTGGTCACTCTGACAGTCTCACGATTCTACCCCTTCCACTATCTCCCTGCTTTCACTTGCTGTTTCTGTTTCTATCTTTTCTTATCCCTTGCTTATCTGTGGTTATTAAAATATATGTGGAACTTTATGTGACACTGAACTTTCTGGTTTGAAAATGTATATAATTATATTGTTGAAATGATTGCAGAGAGCTATTTGGAACTCAGGGGGTTAACCCTGAGATGCAGTTTAATCTTCACAACCTCATTTGCAGAGTTGTCAACAGGAGATTAGTTCTGGGATGCAATGTTCTACTTTGTTGCACCTGCAAAGAAAGACACTGACAAAGTTCTGATGCATTTTGTGAAACACAGGATGTCTCTTAAGGAACTCAGTATACAGAAATTATTTGCAAAGCAAAGACTTCTTATAAAAAGAGAGCAATCATCTGCTAGAGAGTGACAGATATATTGAAATTTAGAATTAGCGATACCTTCAGAGGAAGGACTCTGTTTTGTTTAAAGTGCCTGTATAAACACTATCCTGCACAATTTTTTTTTATTTTATTGTTATTGAAAATAATAAAATGGTACTTGCAAATTTTATAACTGCTCCTGGTTTTCCCATGCTTCTTGACATTTGCCTTGATGACAGATGGTGTCCTACTCTAAGCCAGGAGTTTTGTGTGTGGGTACTAGACCCGATACCAGGGAAGCATAGAAGAAACGTACAGATCCTGCAGCAATAAGCTCAGGAGTGGCAGCCAAACTAGCAGAGAAAAAAGTTCAAACTGAGACTGTACAGCCAGCACCAGTGATGGAAGAAAAAGAACAGGCAGGGACAGACCCTGAAAGTATGTCTATCTTCTTCAAATGGTGGGCTATACAACAAAGAGAGACAGAGAAGCAGAGAAAGGGAGAGATGCAATGACAGGTGGAGAAGAGAATAGAAGAGAAGAGAAGAGAAGAGAAGAGAAGAGAAGAGAAGAGAAGAGAAGAGAAGAGAAGAGAAGAGAAGAGAAGAGAAGAGATGCAGCGACAGGAGTAGCAATGGCTGGATGCCTTGCAAGCTATCAAAGCTGAAGGATCTGGCACAGATCCAGCAGAACAAGGAAACACAAACAACCTAGAAGACCTTAAACTTATAAAGCTGTGTCCCTCAGATGATATTAAAACATACCTGACAACTTCTTGAAAAGGTTGCTGGAGCCTGCCAGTGGCCAAAGCAACAATGGGTAATCAGGCCGGTACTTTACCTGACAGGTAAAACTCAACTTGCCTACAGCAGTATGGGCACTGCACAGTCAGAAAATGACCTTGTGAAAAGAGAAATCCTGAAAAGATATGACAGCTCAGGACAGACCTAAAGGTAGAGATTCTGGTCCATGAAGTACCACTCATTTGAGAATCCTCAAGAAGCCTTCACCCAACTCAGAGAACTCCTCATTAAATGACTCCAACCAGAGAGCAAAACAGTCCCACAGACCAACACATTTGCAATGGAGCAATTCATCAACACCCTGTCTATAGGTATGCAGCTTTGGGCAAAAGAACGCTGACCAGAAATTAGGGAAAAGGTCATTTTTTTTGACTGAAGACTGTAACATGTCCAGAAAGGCCACACAGCAGCAAAGTAACAGCCAAGGACAAGTAAGACTTTCTATTTCCCAATTTAACTCCAGGTAAGAAAAGAACTCTGGTGGGGGTAACAAATCTGCACCCAGACTATATTTGCTAAAACTGTAATACAGTACTCATAAGCCAGGCTATATTGCAAGAAACTGCCATAAAAATATGGAGGGCAACACTGGAGCAGATTCATCCTTAGCAAATTGAAGCAAGTATTTAACAGATGGCAAGGTGGAAGATAAAACTGTGAGCCAGCAATAAGACATGACGAAGTGTGGGTTATGGCCTGATAAGAACATGCTCCAGGTGCATTATGAGGCATGAGGCGCTTGTGCCAAGTGCCTTTAGCACCTGGGAAGTGCTCTTATCAGGTCATAACCCACACCTCAGAGTGTCTTATTGCACTTATAAAATGCCCCCCATTAAAACTCCTAGTAAAGATAAATAAATAAATAAAAGAAGTATACTAAAAACTGCTAGAAATGTGAAACGTAGAAAAATAGTCCATCTGCACTGCATACCATTTACAGTAATATTATGCTGCCAATGCAGGGTGTTGCTATGTCTTTCTGTTGGCTAGTCTCTCTGTTCCCCAGCACTGTAACAGTTGTCCCCCCACCTGTTCAGTTGTATTTTACATTTGTAAATGCTTTTTTTTTTTTAGTAGGTCTACGCATCAGCCAGCTTAAGTGTGAGGCACCATGTCAGGGTACACTCTGTAGAGCGCTGTCCTGTGTGCTGTGTGCTGTATATCTTTTTGTTTGACTGTATCCCTCTCTGAATATTTTTTTTAATTTCATTTTGTTTTCTTTTCCTTACAGTTTTTATCTGCAGCTATTGGGGACTTCACTACGAGTGAGAATGTGTGTTACCAGCCACTGTACACATCCGTTTTTACTTTGCGGTTTCTAAACTGAAATCTGTATTTTGCTGCCATTACAGGGGATGATACAGGTTCTAATTTTTAGTTAAATGTGGTCACATGGACAGGGATGGCTTCTTAGGAGAGCAGAAGGATGTCTGGGAGGGCTGAAGGATGAAGGCAGGTTATGCTGGAAACAGACATGGAGTTTGTGGTAAGATGTAATTGTTCACAGGTTCGTTCCTCGATGGGATTTGCTGTATTTTTGGGACATACTTTTGTGACGGCCTGCTGGCACCAAAGAAAAATTAGGGAGAGGAATTATTGTGTAGAAAGACAAATGTTGGATATCTTTTGTGTCATGATTTCTGTTTTTTCTGTTGGTGACAATGCAGCGCTCTTTCAGTATAGTGCTTAAAGTACTTGTTCCACGGCACGGTATGTGATGAGCTCCAGGGATGAGATGCAGTGGGAGATGGGTGCCGCGGGATTGATTTCTCCCTGTTCTGGAGCTGTGGTTGCCAGAAGTAGTGTGTGTTGAAACAATATGTGCTGATAAGGACACAGCTGGAGAGGGCTTCCAACCAATCAGCATTTGAGATTTTATTTTCCCATTTTATAAAGGGACTTATAAATGCAGGTAGAAGATAGACCCTGGTGCATGTTGAAGTACTGGGAAAGAACTGTACAAAAGGACCAGGTACTGGGGAAATCTGCATCCACAGGGATACACGATACAATCCCACCATCCAAGTGACTCTGAATAGTAATGGGATGTCACACAAAATGAAAGTGGGGGTAGTACCGAAGTTACCAGTACCTGTGATTATTGGAAATGACTTTCCAGGATTTACTGAGTTAATCACAGAGGAAGCAAAACCTGCAGCTTCAGCAGTTATGATGATGAGCACAGGCAAAGAGAATCTTAGATGGTGGGGACACTTTTTGTTTTAGTGACTCTGATGCAGACTTGTTTGAGATCAGCTCCAAGATCTGGAAATCCAGGAAAGAAAAAAGACACCTGAAACAATAGTGACAACAAAAGACTGATGAACATAAGAGGCTGATGTATGAAAATGCTGAAACTAAACTGATAAATGATTGTGATTTTGTTCCAAAGCAAAGTAACAATGATTCTCTCCAAGTTTATTTTAAGCAGCTGGGAGTGAAACAAAAACAGGGTGAACCAATGTTTAACAAGCTTTGTCAATGCCGAATGTTTGCTTGCTGGCACTGGCATTGGTAGTGTAGAAGTTACAGAGCTGCATAATAGGAATGGCAGCGAAGTATTGAACTGAAGCCACCCTGCAGAGAGTGACAGGCATTGGGGTGTGCCTTTGGGTCATCAGGCATAACGACCATGCCATTTCACCACACCCTACCCTGCAGACACTGACAAGTGTCACGGTGTGCCTTGGGGTCTTTGGCCCTTATGCGCACCCCATTCCATCAGGAAATATGGTGAGATGGGTGCGGTATAGGAGAATGGGGTGAAGCTTGGGCCCGAAGAGTCTGAGGCACACCTTGATGCCTCTCACTGGCTGCAGGGTGTGGGTGGGGGTGGAATGGTATGAGCATGACAGGCAAGAATCCCAAGTTACGCCCCTGATGCCTGTCATTTCTACAGGGTGGGGCGTTATGGTCGGAAACCCTAACGCCTCAGGCATTCATTGGTATTTTCACTCCAAATTTTCAACATGGTTTTTTTGTGACCCCCACTGCATGAACAGTGGCAATATCAGTTTGTTAGCCGAAAACTGCTTTTGCACAGCGACTATGGCATTTGGCACCACAGGTGCAAAACACATTCTGAACAGAATGTGAAAAATGACAGTGGTGCTGTTCATGGGAGGTGTAAAAATGGCAATGTTGAAAATCTGCTGTGAAAATCTTAAAAAACTGGTGAAGTCACGAGCGATGCGTAGAAACTGCGCAACGCACACCCGTAATGTAACTAGTTTGGGAATTTTTTTACAGCATATTGTTAACACAGGCATTTTGGGACCTCCGATCATAAACAGTGTCAGTGTGATTTTCTTTATCGGTCCCAAACAATGATTTCCCACAGCGACCACACATTTCTGTGCTGAAAGCGTGAAAACACATTTCGGTCATGTTGTGGAAAATGACAGCTGTACTGTTCATAAGGAGGTGTGGAAAAATGCCACTGGTGAAAATCTGGACTGAAAATATTACAAATTCATGAACCTACAAGGGTGCGTGGAAACTGCACAATGCTCACTCGTAATACAGTCATTTTATGGAGTTTTGTCACCAAATTTTCAACATAGCCATTTTAAGACCTCTGCTCATGACCAGTGTCACTGTGATTTTCTTACTCTGTCCCAAACATTGTTGTCGCACACCGACTGTACCATTGTGCGCTACATGTGCGGAAACACATTTTGGGCGAGATGTGAAAAATGGTAGCTGTACTGCTCATAAGGAAGTGCGGTAAATGGCACTGTTGAAAATCTGGTGTGCAAATATTACAAATTCGCAAACTTGCCAGCATGCGTAGGAACTGCATAGCGTCAACTCCTAAAACAGTCATTTTGGGAATTTTTCACCAAATTTCCAACATAGCCATTTTAGACCTTTGCTCATGAACAGTGTCACTGTGATTTTCTTAATGTGTCCGATACATTGATTTCGCACACCGACTGCGCCATTGTGCACTACATGGGCGGAAACATGTTTTGGGTGAGATGTGAAAAATGACAGCTGTACTGCTCATAAGAAGGTGTAGTAAAATGGCAATGTTGAAAATCTGGAGTGAAAATATTGAAAATTCGCGAACTTATGAGCGTGCGTAGGAACTGCATAGCATGCTAAATAAAACAGTCATTTACGGGTACCTGCAAATTTTCAAAATAGGCTTTGAGAGCCACCTATGAACACTGGCAGTGTCGTTTCATTAATCATTCTGGAAAGGTGATTTCGCGCAGTGGCTGCGAAATCACCCTTGAGGCCAGAATAATGCCAGGCGACAGTGTCAGCATTCATGAGAAGGGGTCCCAAAAACCACATGTTGAAAATTTGGTGCAAAATTCCAAAAATGCCTGAGATATGCAATAAAGTTGAAAAACCCTATCTATCCCATTATACAGCTTACGGCATTTCCTCAGTTCGTTGTCGGTTTTGAAAGAATGAAGACGTGTTCCCAGTCCGCCGAAGATGGTCGCCAGGCAGCTCGGAGGTAAGTATGGGGTAGGGGTGTATGGGAGGCAGGGTGTGCAGTGGGTGGGTGCGGGTTGTGGGAGGGGGCAGGGAGAAGCGCAGGACAGTTTTGTATTTACAGTTTTTTTTATTTAAGACGATGAGGGATGTTTGCCATGCTGGGGTGGGCTCCCAGCATGGCAGCTGAGATGTTGGTGGGGGCAGGCCGACGGGGTTGGGCACTTTTGTCCCATAACATCATTTTGCCATGCTGGGTGGGCTCCCAGCATGGCACCTGGATCTTGGGGTGGCATGCAGCCGATGGGGATTGGGCACCCCGTCAGCCATAACATCATTTTGCCATGCTGGGGTGGGCTCCCAGCATGACACCTAGATGCTTGGGGGCTGCAGCCAATGGGGATTGGGCACCACCGTCGGCCATAACATCATTTTGCCACCACGCTGGTGGGCTCCCAGCGTGGCACCTGGATGCTTTGGGGTGTGCAGCCAAAGGGGGATTAGGCACCCCTGTCGGCCATACAGTGTTGGGGAGGGGGAAGGCTCATGAGCACGCAGTGTGCGTGCGTGCGCCTGTGTGTGTGTGTGTGGAGGGGGGAGCTCTGCTCACTGAAGCGGAGCTCTCCCTTTCAATTGTATGCCACTGCATTTTCAGCTGTCATAGACAGCTGGAGCAGTGATTGGCGCACTGCGACCGCGCCTGCAAACACACTGACTGAATTGGAAGAGGCTGACACACCTCTGGAAAACTCGGATGATGGCACTATGTTTCTTGCACATGCGTGCAAGCAAACATAAAAAATGTAATAGGCTACTGTGCAGAGTTTGAGCTAATCCTCAGATGCAGAAACAGATAGAACAAGCATTTGTCAATGGCAAATGTTTGCTTACTGGCATTGGCATTAGTAGTGTAGGAGTTACAGAGCTGCATAATAGGAATGGCAGTGAAGTATTGAACTGAAGCCAACCCCACCACCACCCTGCAGATACTGACAGGCATTGGGGTGTGCCTTTGGGTCATCAGACATAACGGCCACGCCATTTCACCACACCCTACCCTGCAGACACCAAGTGTCACGGTGTACCTTGGGGTCTTTGGCCCTTATGTTCACCCCATTCCATCAGGAAATATGGTGAGATGGGTGCTGTATAGGAGAATGGGGTGAACTTTGGGGCCGAAGAGTCTAAGGCACGCCTCGATGCCTCTCACTGGTTGCAGGGTGTGAGTGGGGGTGGAATTGTGTGAGCATTACAGGTGACAATCCAAGTCACACCCCTGATGCCTGTGCCTGTCAGTCTCAACAGGGTGGGGCATTATGGTCGGAAACCCTAACGCCTCAGGCATTCGTTGGTATTTTCACTCCAAATTTTCAACATGTTTTTTTTTGTGACCCCCACCTCATGAACAGTGGCAATATCAGTTCATTAGCCGAAAGCTGAATTTGCACAGTGACTACGCCATTTGGCATCACATTTCAAACAGGATGTGAAAAATGACAGCTGTACTGTTCATGGGGAGGTGTAAAAAATGGCAATGTCGAAAATCTGCAGTGAAAATATTAAAAAAACTGGTGTAGTCACGAGCGTGCATGGAAACTGCGCAACGCACACCCGTAATGTAATTAGTTTGGGGATTTTTTTTTTACAGCAGATTGTCAACACAGGCATTTTGGGACCTCCACTCATGAACAGTGTCACTGTGATTTTCTTAATCTGTCCCAAACAGTGATTTCCCACAGCGACCACACATTTCTGTGCTGGAAGTGCAAAAACACATTTCGGCCATGGTGTGAAAAATGACAGCTGTACTGTTAATAAGGAAGTGTGAAAAAATGCCAGTGGTGAAAATTTGGACTGAAAATATTACAAATTCATGAACTTACAAGGGTGCGTGGAAACTTCACAATGCTCGCTTGTAATACAGTCATTTTATGGACTTTTGTCACCAAATATTTAACATAGCCATTTTAAGACCTCTGCTCATGAACAGTGTCACTGTGATTTCTTAATCTGTCCTGAACATTGATTTCGCACACCAACTGCGCCATTGTGCGCTACATGCACGAAAACACATTTTGGGCAAGATGTGAAAAATGACAGCTGTACTGCTCATAAGGAGGTGTGGTAAAATGGCAATGTTGAAAATCTGGAGTGAAAACATTAAAATACAGAACACCTAGCGTGCGTAGGAACTGCGTAATGCACGCTCATAAATCAGTCATTTTCGGGAATTCTTTCACCAAATTTTCAACAGAGGATTTTTGGGGGCCTACCTCATGAACTGTGACACTGTTGTTTTGTAAATTGGTCCCAAAAGGTGGTTCCATGCAGTGACTGCGAAATCGCCTTTCGGGGCCAATTAACGCAATGACAGTGCCAGAATTCATGAGGAGGGGTCCCAAAAACCCCATATTAAAAATTTGGTGCCAAAATTCCAAAAAATGCCTGAGATATGCATCAAAGTTGAAAAAAATCCTATTTATTCCATTATACAGCTTACTGGCATTTCTTCAGTTTGCGGTCAGCTTTGAAGAATGCAAACATGTTCCTGGTCCACTGAAGATCATCTTACTGGCCTCCGGAGGTAAGTATGGGGTGAGGTGGGGGTGTGGGGAGGTGGATGCGCAGAGGATGGGCGCGGGTTGGGAGCAAGACAATCAATGCGGGACCATTTTTTTCTTTTCAGGTGTTTGTTTTCTTTTTAGAAAGACGACGCAGGACTTGTGCCACGCTGGGATGAGCTCCCAGCATGGCAGCTGGAAGATTTTGGGGGAGTCAGTGGAGCCCACGGGGGATTGGGCACCCCCATCAGCCACACAGATGTGTGCCATGCTGGGGTGGGCTCCCAGCATGGCAACTGGAAGTCTGTTTCTTTTAGGGGGGATTTAATTGAGCCAACAGGGGATTGGGCACCCCCGTCACCATTGTCACTTATGCCATGCTGGGGTGGGCTCCCAGCATGGCACCTAAAACTCTGGGGGAGAAGAGCTCGGAGCTGTCGGGGGATTGGGCACCCCTCGTCAGCCATACTGTGTGGGGTGGGTGGGAGGAGTGCTATTCAGAGACACTCAGAGAGTTGGGGAATATTATTACAATGCAGATCAGGTGTGTCAACAGATGAAAACCATGTCTACTTTTTCTGTCTCTTTGGGGTTCTGTTTTCCTGCTTTTGTCAATGCCACTCCTACCCTGAACTCTGACTCAACATTCCAAGAATGGCAACTAGATCTTTTTTTGGAAACATTCCAAGGATGTCATTTTAGTCACTTGCCTCCTCCTGGAAAGAAAGTCCTAGGAAAAGTTCACTTCAAACTGAATTTATGTTCCAGGAAGAGAAAGCAGAGACGTATACAAGCAGGATTGCTGGCAATATGCTAATCCACACTATCTTATTGCTGCACACTGAAGCGGTCTCTCCCTTTCAGCTGTACACCACTGCATTTCCAACTGCTGTCATAGACAGCTGCAGCATTCATTGGTGAACTGTGGCTGTGCCTGCAAACACACTGACTGAACTGGAAGACAGGGTGCCACAGCTGCAAAAACTCGGATGATGGCACTATGTTTCTTGCATATGCGTGCAAGCAAACATAACAATTGGTCATGCCAAAGAAACTGAGTTGTTACAAATAGCACATGATAGTCCTGTGGCTAATCACTCCGGGAAGGATCACACCCTTGCCAGATTGCTGTACAGATTTTACTGGCATGGAATTCATGAAGGTGCTACTACCTATTGGAGATATTGTGCTGAATGTCAGAAAGTAGCCCCAGTGACTGAAAAAAAAAAGACAAGATGCCCCTGGTGCCCCTACTCTTGATAGATGTGCCTTTTGAGAGAATTTCAATGGGTGTGGTTGGCCCCCTAGACAAAAGTAAAAAAGGATAATCAATTAATTTTGGTAGTCTGTGACTATGCTACTCGATACCCAGAGGCAATTCCAATGTGTACTGTTACAGCCCCAAAAGTGGCAGCAGAGCTTGCCAAAATTTTCAGCAGGGTTGGCGTACCTAAAGAGATTGTTACTGATCAGGGTAGTAATTTTGGTGCTGCAGTACTGAAGGAGCTGTACCCACTATTAGGTATCACTGCCATAAAAACCTCCTCTTATCATCCTTAGACAGATGGTCTTGTTGAGTGTTTTAACCAAACTTTAAAATTCATGTTAAAAAGGTTTGTGAAAGGTGAAGGGAAAGACTGGGCCCAATATTTACCTTACCTGCTTTTTGCTTACAGAGAAGTGCCACAAGCATCAACGGGTTTTTCACCCTTTGAAATGTATGGGGGGCAACCTAGAGGGCTACTAGATGTAATAAAAGAAACATGAGAAGAACACCCTACTCAGAAAAAATCTATCACATCTTCATTTGCAAGGAGGTCCTGGGTTATATGTGTACCCTGAGAAAGAAACTGGCAAAATATGTTGAAATTGCCCATAGTAATCAGGAAGAGGCCCCAAACCAGAATAAGATGTATAATGACCATGGGGTAAAAGCAAAAGTGTTTGAGCTAGGTGAAAAGGTCTTGCTACTGTTACCCACTACAGAAAATAAACTGTTAATGAAGTGGCAAGGGCCTTATAAATTGCTTAGATGTACTGGCACAGTTAATTATGAGATTGAGACCCCTGATAGGAAAAATCGTAGCAAGATATACCATGCTAATCTCCTGAAGAAATTGGTTGGAAAAAAACACCAAAGGCTGCTCTGTTAGTATTCCCAGAAATGGATAGAGAAGATATTGTTATAGCTTATGACAGACTGGAACAAACTGTAATTGCTAGTGATATAAAGGTGAATGTTTCCTTAACCTGCAGAAATTCGTAACTTGGTAAAGACATTTAACAGTACTTTTACCACAGTGCCAAGCAGAGCAAATGTGGTGGAGCACATAAGAGTGACAAGGAATGCTTGCCCTATTAGACAAAAGACCTACTGATTACCAGCACAGTTAAGAGAAGACATTGTTAAGGAAATACAAAAAATGAAACAGTTGGGTATCATAGAAGAGTTGAGAAGTGCTTGGTCATCACCACTGATGATTGTGAATAAAAAAGAAGGGGTTATAAGAATCTGCCTTAACTTTAGGAAACTTAATCAAGTGTCTGAGTGTGCCAGTTATCCTATGGCCTTGGTTAATGATTTGGTGGACAGATTGGGAAGTGTCAAGTACATCAGTGCCCTCGATGTCACCATGGGTTACTGGCAAATTCCCCTAGCTACAGAATCCAGAGACAAAACTGTATCACTCTTAATTTATGTATGTATGTATTTATTTATTTTTTATTTACTTATTTCATTTTGATAACTGGGTAATCCCACCAAGACCAGATATCCCTTTTTCAGGGGCGACCCAGGATTAATTTCATATAAAACTTGCAAAGAGAAACGTACAGCATAATCAGGCATAGGGAAGGATACAATAAGAGCACAATTTTGCAGGATAACAAATATAAGTCAGACACTGGTTAATTTACAATGCAATGATCAGCAACAATAGGATTCTATCAGTTCACCACCATGTTGTTTTGTTTACATGGTGCACCTGCTACATTCCAGCGATACGTGGATGTAATTTTAGCTACTCACACTGGTTATTGTGCTGCTTACCTGGATGATGTCATGGTGTACAGTCCAGACTGGAAAAAACACCTGGAACATCTACGAGCAGTTATCCAATCTATCAAAAAGGCAGGTCTGGGGGGGCGTGGCCAGCAGCTGAGCTATCCACAGCCTCGTGGCTGAGCTCCACACCTAACAGCTATTATCAATGGATTTAATATAAATAAACTAACTGAACAAGAAAACTAACTCTGGATCATGATAGAACTTATCGCACTGATCACAGCAATATCTTTCACTTGAATTTCCTATTGAGTGCTCTAGAGGTATGGGATGCACAAATAAAGCAGCTCCCGGTGGAGATGTTACCCACCTGAAAGGTGTTAAATCTGGGCCAAGCAAAGACTCCGGTGAGGCAGCGGAGTTCACTCAACCAACTAAAGCTGCCTTACTTAAAGCAATACAGAAGCTGGATGGTAGAATGGAAGAATTCACTGTACAATTTAAAATGATGGATACAAAAATTGAAAAGATGGCAGAGGAAACTAAAATAGCTACTAAATCTGCTATGACAGCTATGATCACACCCGCGAGCCTAGTGAAAGAGAATGGGGCTCTCAGAAGGCACCTTGAAAATTTGGAAAACCTCTCCAGAGCTATGAATGTCCGAATACTGGGCATACCAGAGCAAGCCGAGGGCGAAGACCTGCTTAGATTTGTTAAATTCCTCCTTCAGGAACTTCTCCAGGCTCCACACGAGCACTGTATAACCAGGGCCTACAGGATTACATCACATGGCGCGAGACAGGGCATGGCTTCGGGACAGCTACTTCCCAGAACTCTCTTGGTGGTGCTTGGGTCAACAACACAGAAGGACTTTCTAATTGCACAAGCCAAAATAAATGGAATGATGGACTGGGAGGGGAACAAAATCCACATTTTCCCGGACTTAAGTTAGTCAATGAGACAAAGGAGGAAGGCCTTTGATGTTGCAAGGTCCCGTCTGTGACAGTTAGGTATTCAACATCTCCTGATCATGCCAGCTAGCTTGAGCATATTCTGCGGGGGGAAAACTTATCAATTTTCTGAACCGGGAGAAGCCAGCAAGTACCTTGACCATGTGGAGAAGGAATTTCAGGCAAAAGAGCTAGAGATCAAAAGGGAAAATGGGGACTGTGATTGAGAGACTTTCTGATAAGTACCATGGGAGTTCTGTTTTTAGTTAATAAGCTCAGAGCGCACTCGTGTAGATAATTGTAGAATTCTGAAGGGACAGCTGTCTAAATGCTTTGATTGTATCTTCGCTTAATATACTGAGCATAAAACTATGATAAGGAGTAATGTTTAGGGGGTTATTTGCAAGTTTATTTCAGACTGCAAATATATGAAGTATAATCGTGAATACTTCCTGTTGAATAGCATTCTTGAATACAAGCTAAGCATTTACTCCCTGACATGTTTTAGTTTTTCTTCTGTAACTTCTATAGAACAGTTGGCAAGCTGTGGGAACTCGTGTAGTTTCTAAAGATGTAGTAGGGGAGAGATATCTATCATTATGATGGGGATAAGTATGTATTCATTTTACTGATGTTGGTTACTCTCTGCTCATGGCAGCTATCAGCCAGTATTGAACACTGATGATGATTTAACCTTATTTTGGTTACTCCTCATGTTGTACCATGCTATAGGGATCTAGAAAATGTTGTTCTGTAAAAATGTTGTTCTGTACTTCAGTATGGACTTTAATATTTCTGTACACCTGCTTATAAGGGAAATGTGCTGTATGTTTTATGCAGTAAAAACTAAGAAACATAAAGCACAAAAAAAACAAAAGGCAGGTCTGACCATTAATCCTACCAAATGTGCACTGGGCATTCAGGGAACCAGATATTTGGGTTATGTTTTGGGAAATGGAGATGTAAAGCTAGAGATTTCTAAGATAAAAGCTGTAGCTAATAGTCCTGTCCCAAAACAAAAAAAAACATGTCACATCATTTTCTAGGGCTGACTGGTCACTACTGGAGATTTGTTCCCAACTTTGCCCAGTTAGCTACCCCTCTCCTGAACTCAGGAAGAAATGGTGCTCAAATAATGTGAAATGGACCCCAGAATGTGATGAGGCTTTTCTGGTTATCAAGACTACATTATGTTCACCTCCTCTTTTAAGAAGCCCAGACTTTCAGAAACAATTTTTGTTACAGATAGATGCATCAGAGGTAGGCCTAGGTCTAGCCTTGAGTCAGAATATAGATGGGAAGGAACATCCTATTCTATATATCTATAGGAAATTGCATGACAGAGAGAAAGAAAGGGTACTCCGCCATTGAAAAGGAATGCAGTGCGGCAAAGTGGGCCATGGAATCCCTTAAGTTTTACTTGCTAGGAGCTGACTTTGTACTTGCACTTTTTTATTCAATTCAATGCTTTATTTGATCAATCAAGATAACAGGTAACTTGATTATTTTCAACACATACATATGACAAAGTTTGACATACGAACCATAGAAATATACACATAAATAACATGTTGTCTAAATAATTTAAAAATGATTTAGTATTCCTAATACAACAATCCCTTCACTCTATAATCACATGTTATTGTTCTGAAGTTAGCTGACTATAGTTTTTCGTTTTCATATTAATAACAGAATCTGAGAATTTCACAGATAGAATTGCATCTTCAACTGTTTGCAGATGTAACAAAATAAATATCACATCATAGCCTGAATCTGCATAAATTAACAGATAATTCTTTAAAAATTGATCTCTGGCCTGGTTATACAGAGAACACAGCAATAAAATATGCTTTAAAGTTTTGTCATGTCCTTTATTACACTGACATAACTTTTCTGACCCTATTACATTATCAACTGCACTAAATGCATTAAAGTATGTATACTTTGAATTTACTAGCCCCATCCTCATCCAGGTGATAGCTTTTCTATATGACGGAATCATCCGAAAGGAAAGATATAGTTCCAATTCATGGTTAATTTTGTTCTCCTTATACCATCTTGCACATTTTTTTTTCTTATTTGTACCATATCTTTACCTTTCCCTAGGGAATACATTTTTTTTGGCCAATTGTCTATATTGGGGAAGAATCGCTATTTCTCTGGAAAAATCTGACCACAGATGGCCATATTAATTTGATCTAATTTACTTTGAAGTCCATTTAGCCAAAATTATGGTAAATCTCTATCTGCCCATTGCATTTTTTCTTTTAAACATATTTTTGGGAGTATGTTTTTCTTTTGATTTATTATTCTAATCCAGTATGAGATCAGCCTAAGATCTTTAAAAAAACTAATCGGAACTCTACCTAACTCAGTTCGTACCATGGTATTTGAGGTAGAAGAGGGTACCATTAAAATTGCTTCATAATAATACGACGTAGGTTTCTCCAGATCCTTCTTACTTACATATCCCCATACTTCTAAGCCAAACAGCAATAATGGTTATATTTTTGCCTCACCAACAATTAACACTGGTACTACTGTGTTTCCTCCATACACAAAGTTAAATTTCATTAATGCTCTTGTGGCTAATCCAGCTTTATTTATTTGATTATTAATATGAGCTGTCCAAGAGCAATAGGAAGTAAGTTGTACCCCCAGATAACAGTATTCCTTTACTACCCCCAGATAACAGTTTTCCTTTACTAACTCAATATTAACATCTCCTACTTTTAGCCTCGGGTCTTTCACTTTATTGTTTCCATTTCTGAAAACCATTGTTTGTTTGTTTTTTGTATTTATCCACAGTTCTAACACTTTACATTTCTGCTGCAACATATCAAATTTCTTCTGTATCCCAATTCTAGAAAGTGAAAATATTACCAAATCATCTGCATATGCCAATGAATGGATTGGAATATTATTTATTTTAGGTGAGTCAAATACTTCTGTATCTTGAACTATTAATAGTTCATTGATATATAAATTGAAGAGAACAGTGGCCAGTAGGCAACCCTGTTTAACTCCACAATTTGACTCACATGGCTGGGACAACCTACCCTCATTATCATACCTGATATATGTAAGTGTATCTGAATAAAGTTTCTGAATTAATCTGAGGAGACTTGGGTCCATACCCTTCTTATATAGTAATTCCCATAATTTTAATCTGTTTATCTAATCAAAGGCTGATTCGAAATCTACAAAAACTGTATATAATTTAGATTTCCTAAGGAATACATATTTTTCCATCAAATGGGCAAGACAGAACAAATTATCAGTTGTAACAAAGCTCTCCCTAAAATCTGTCTGGTAAATTGATATCTGTGAGGATAGTTCAGTCCATTCATTTACCTTATTCAATAAAAGTTTTGTAAATATTTTGGAACTTATATCTAATAAACTAATAGGTGGAACATTTGAGGGATCATATAATTATGCCTTTTTGTATGAACTGGAACTATAATGAGCCCATGAAATAGGAATAAAGTTATGTTTAACACACAAATTAAAAAACATTGTAAGCATAGGAATCCAAAAATCTTTATATTCTTTATATACTACTGGCGGAATGTAATCTGGACCAGGTGCCTTATTATTTTTTTAATTTCATTATACTCTCTTCTATCTCCTCAGGAGTAAAAATGATCACAGATTCTGCTTTGCATAACCTATACAAAACTATACTATCAGGGGAAGAGGAAGTCTTACTAAATATTTCCTTAACATGTTCGACCCAAGTATCTCTTGGTACATATACTGAGAGGGCCAATTGGTATTGGTTAGTGCCCTTTGCTACCATACTCCAGAATGCTTTAACATCCTTATTCTTAATAATCTGGAACATTTCATCCCAAGTATTATTTTGGAAAGATAACTTCTTCATCTACAAAAATCTGTTATATGACTTCCTAGCCCTGTTTAAAAATGCACAATTTTCCTTTAAGGGATGATTTCTGATCTTTCTAATAAGTTTCTTAAGTATCCTTTTTTTAGTTTTGCATTCTTTGTCAAACCATGTTATAGAAGATTCCTTGCTTCCAATATTAACATCTGTATAGAGTGATGCTCTTAGATCCAGATTAAGTTTATCCATTTGTGCAGTTACCCATTCTATATTTTCCCAATCACAATTTTGCATTTCCCTTTTTTTCCAAATTCTATCAAAATATTTTTAACTTTACTCCCATAAACTGCCTTATAATTCAAACACTGTTTCCCTTTTAGATATAATTGTGCCAATAGTATACAAGTGGGCTGTTCAGAGAGAAGAATATATTTATCTAACTTCACTTGTAAGCTTAAAGCAGCATGACCACCTTCTGCTCGAGTAAGAATTTTTACTTTCAGGGTTAGTTATAACATAGTCTATTATACTTTGACCCACCCCCAAAGAGAAGGTGAATTCACCTTCCCAGTCCCCCTCAGTCCTTCCATGTAAAATCATTAGAGCATTTTTTCAAGAAATTTAATTAAACTTCGACCTCTATCATTTACACCTTTATCTTTACTAGCTCTCTTTTTGCAAAACTTAAGATCTAGCTGATTCTCTAAATTTGAAAAGTTATCATGATCTGCAATACAAGCATTTACTTTGTACAGGGTCTCCTGGACATTCCCAGGGTTCGGCTCAAGATTTCAGGAGATCATGCATATAGTGTCTCTGGGTCAACCCTGTTGAATTCATTACCACCTTTTATTTGGGAGGCCTCTTCAGTCGAGGAATTTAAGTGGAGACTGAAGGCTCACCTTTTTGCCCTGGCCTTCCCAGATTTCTGAGTCCTTTCTGTGGTAGTCCCCTGCTGTGATAGGCTGATAGACTTTTTAATCCATTTTAACTTCTTATATTAGTATTTATGCATTATTTTCATTTTATGCTTTGTGCTGTTTTTTATTATGTTTTGTTATAATTTCTGTTAGGCGCCCAGAGCTTCCGGGATTGGGCACCCTACAAATAAAATTGCCTTGCTTTATATGCAGTCATAATCTTCTCTGCTGACTCAGTCAATGAAGGATAAAAATTCCAGAATCACAAGGTGGCACCTGGCACTACAGCCATCTAATTTCAAAGCAAAGCACAAATCTGGGAGAGAGGATATCAATGCTGATTTTCTATCAAGATATGGATAAGGAATTGAGAATTCCAAAGGTTGAAAAAAATGTGTGGGCTTAAACTTAATTGTTTGCTGTACTGGTTGTTATGGAAAAGGGTATACTGCACATTCACAGAACTGTAAAGGTTATAAGGTAACTTCAGAAGATAATTAAAAGAAGGTTTTTGAAACTGTTTTTTTAAACAAGTTCCCTCTTAAAGAGGGGGGTATATGACAGGGTTAAATAAGACCTTGTCCCATTTGTTTTGCAGAGGGAGTTTAAAGCAAGGATCTGTCCTATCCTGTCCTTTTCTGTCTCTTGTCTGTCTGATTGTGCAATCAGCTTTTCTTGTGAGACCTGGAAAATGATCACTCGGACAGTCTCACGATTCTCCCCCCTCCCACTATCTCTCTGCCTTTACTTGCTGTTTCTTGCTGTTTCAACCTTTTCTTCCTCCTTGCTTTTCTGTGGCTATTAAAATATATGTGGGACTTTATGTGGCACTGGGTTCTCTGGTTTGAAAATGTATATAGCTGTATTGTTGAAATGATTGCAGAAAGCTATTTGGAACTCAGAGGGTTAATCTTGAGATGCAGTTTAACCTCCACCTTCAGGAAATATAAGGGAATGCAGTGGGACAAAGATAGGGAGGCATACCAAACTTCCCTAAGGAAACAAGGAAGGCAGTATGGCAGGCAAAGGCCCAAACCAAGGAAACACTAGCATGAACAGTAAAATAAGGGGACAAGACTTTCTATAGATATATTAGTGAAAGGAGAAAGTCCAGAGTGGGTATTGCTAAGATCAAGGGGATAAGGGGGAGTGTGTGGAGGAGGACCAAGGAAAAGCATCTATCTGTAGAAGGTGTGGGATAAATGACAGATGCCAGACAGTAATTTTAGTGCATAAAAAACACATAAATTGTGTTTATTTTATTTGCAAAAACTCAAAAAAAAAATTCAATATATTTACAGAAAGAAAATTGTGGGTGTTAGTCCATCACACCATCTCAACACATCAGGAAATAATTCTTGAGACTCCTGTCTGTCTTCTGTATATTCAGTATCCAATACTGAATTTCCAACAATACCGTGTGTAAGCTCTCACACTAGCTCCTTCACTCTCTGTGGTCAGAAGATACTGACCCACTCTACCTTATTTAGCTCCCTAGTAGCAGGTTTTATAGCAATCCTTAGGGTGACATCACATTCAGGAGATCTCCCACTTAACATAAAATTGACACTTATTTGGTCCTAAGACTATCTTGGATCATTCTTGTACAATAGGACAAACAAGCTTTTATTTATTATTCGTACTTGGAATACTTACTAAGAATATCCCTTTAAAACCACCTAAAACCTTAAGTGGGTTAACACCTCAGTAGGAGATTAGCTTATCCCACCTCAGGGGCTTTCAGTCCTATAGTAGGAATCTCCCCATAATGGCAGGAATTCAGGTAAAAAAAAAAAACATTTATTTGTGCATTTTCACATGTTTATTTTATACAGGAATACCCATCCTGGACAGGGGAATGGCAAATGAGGGGGTCGCTCCCTATTTGCTTTCCCCTGCCAGCCCAGAAGACCTGATACTGGAGAAAAGGTTATTTATTTTAACAAAGAAAAAGGAAAAAGGATGTATTTATTTAAAGTTGCAGGCTTTATACCTAGAAAGCCTCTGCAATCCTTGTTAGCAGTCTTTTTCTATTTACTGCTGTTTGTCTTTAAAACCTGATGGCTGAAATGTCAGCCGTCGGCTTAAACATTTCATTTTGGCCTTGGTTTTGACAGCTCCCAGTCACTCGCTTTCTGGGCTGTCTAAACACAAATATTTGCAGCACTTCCTTTTAAGGACTTTGAATGTGCCGCTTTCACCTCCTTGGGTGGCACTTTTACTTTTTAGCGAAGCATCCTGCTTCGAGTCAAGTTTCAGTTAAGCAGCGGCTGTGCCTCAGAGCACATCGGAGCATGCTCCTGTTCCGATGTACGAGGTGGCGCTGCTGTTTCAATTACTGCAGAAGGCAGCATTTCCTTTTCTTTTTAAGCTCACAAGAGTTTTTCATCAATACTGCATCAAGTGGTTTTCTTTTTATTTACTTTGCCCAACCTCAGGCTTGTAGCACAGCATTTCTGCATGTCTGAAAGGGGCACCAGTTACAGTAGCACATAGCGCTTCACTTCCTTCACAGAAGCACCAGCATTCCAGCACTGAAGCGCTACATAAACAACCTCTGGCACTTTATAAATGCAAGCATTTCTTTTCTTTAAACCAGAAGGCTCCTTCACACATAAAAGGATATATTTTTAATGTGCACTAATGGGGAAAGTAGGATTTAAAGGGACAGTAAAGTTAATAAAGATATGCCAGGTTGGCCACCCTGACATGAAATATAGCATAGAAAGGAGGAAGAAAAAATAAAAGAAAAGTAGAAAAAGAATATATGGGGGGATTACACATTCTTACTGCAGGACTATTCATTCATAGCAGGGGCACCCTGTTACACTCCTCCCCATTTAAGAAGGCAACACAGTCTGATGTTGGCTGAATCCTTCACCCTTAGAAGGGTTGGAATTTCCGCCCACCCTCTCCAAAAGTTCCCCATAGGGACCCTTAATAAGCAGAACAGTTTTTAACATACAACTAACATGTATACATTCAATAAACTGATCCTACTGTTCTTTTCCCTGAAGTATGTGTCTTTTTTAAAAAAAAAACACATCATTATTACAAGTCACAGCACAATTTTCAGTCATAACATGTTCAGCTCCATACCAGGATAAAAAATCGGCATTCTGATGTTGAGACCCAGTTCTATGTTTTACTGAAAATTTATAGGGCTGGAGGGACAGGTACCTGCGCATGATGCACATATTCTTATCCTTCATGAGGTGTAGCCAACATAATGGATTGTGGTCAGTTACAATAGTGAATTCATGCCCCCATAAATAATATTTGAGAGCCTCTATAGCCTATTTTATGGCCAGGCACTCCTTCTCTACTGTGGAATACTTTCTTTCTCGCTCATGCAATTTTGTACTAATGAACAGAATTGGGTGCTCACCTGTGTGATCATGCTGGGTTAAGACTGCCCCAATGCTTGTGTTAGAGACATCGGTTTGGACCCCAAATGGTTTTCTAAAGTCTGGACTTAGGAGTACTGGTGTGGAACATAAAGCTGCCTTTATATTCCAGAAAGCTGTTTCACAATCAGCAATCCACTTATCTTTATTTGGATACCTGTTTTTATTCAGTTCTGTAAGTGGTGTTGCAGTGGTGGAAAAGCCAGGAACCAACCTTCGATAGTAACTTTCTAGTCCTATAAAAGACCTAACTTGGCGTTTGGTAGTGAGAATAGGACTATTGGCCATGGCCTCTACTTTGTCTATTTCTGGCTTTACAGTTCCCTGCCCAATTATAAACCCCAAATATCTGGTCTCAGTTTTAGCAATAGCACATTTAGAGGGATTTATTGTAAGTACTGCATCCTTAAGGCTTTGAATAACAGTGCTAAGATGAATTAGGTCGGTATTCCAGTCTGGACTATAGATGACCATGTCGTTCAAATAGGCAGCACTGTATTGATTATGGGGTCTTAAATTACGGTCCATGTATCTCTGAAAAGTGGCCGGGGCCCCGTGCAAACTGAATGGCATGGTCGTAAATTAGTATAAACCAATAGGGGTACTGAACGCTGTTAACTCTTGGGTCTGTAGTGCTAAAGGTATCTGCCAGGACCCTTTCATCAAATCTAGGGTGCTGATGTATCGTGCAGAGCCTATCTGATCTAGCAGATCATCAATTCTTGGCATGGGGTAGCCATCAAACTCGGAAATTGCATTGATTTTCTGAAAATCCAAACATAACCGAACACCACCTTCTTTTTTATTTACCCCTACTAATGGTGAGGACCAAGGGCAATGTGAAGGAACAATCACCTTTGCTTGTTCCATTTTCCTTACCTCATCTGCTACCTCTTTTCAGATTTTCTCTGGTAACCTACAGGGCCTCTGGTGAATTGGTTTACTTTGTGTCAGTTTAATCTCATGCACCACCCCTAATGCCTTCCCTGGTGTTTTAGTAAATGTTTCTTTAAAAAACTCCAAGAGTTGATCAACCTCTTGTCTTTGATCAGGCTTTAATTTCAGATTAATCTGAATTTCATTCTCCCCTTGTTGTGTCTCTAATCTATCATAAGCCACCTCTATCTCTGATAGCCCTTACTCATGTTGAATGTAGAGGGATGGGTTTGGCTTATTTATCCGTTTCCTTAACAAATTGGCATGGTATACCCTTTTTACTGGTCTCTGCCCAGGCATTTCAGTCTCATAATTCACAATACCAGTCTGTCAAAGTACCACATAAGGCCCCTGCCATCTCATTAGAAGCTTATTTTTCGTACTAGGCAACAACAATACCACTTTTTCCCCGGGTTCAAAA
The DNA here is from genome assembly GCA_016271365.2 of Neoceratodus forsteri. Taxonomy (NCBI): domain Eukaryota; kingdom Metazoa; phylum Chordata; order Ceratodontiformes; family Ceratodontidae; genus Neoceratodus; species Neoceratodus forsteri. Next base: position 794,993,743 of record CM057459.1, on the reverse strand, counting down.
TGTTTGTATTTCAATCCTTTATCATACATGTCTTTTTGACCCTGCTGTTTCTAGTCAACATTCATATGAGCCATAGTTACATATTTCACAAGCCTTTTCCATAAGTCAGTCATGTAATTCACAATGTTTGTAAATCCCACACCTTTGCCTTCCTCACAGTGTTCTTTAATTACATCTAATGGTCCCCTAAGGTTGCAACCATGTAGTTAGGAAAAGGGGGGAACCAGTTGTTGCTTGGGGTACTTCCCTGTAGGCAAACAAGAGGTAAGGGAGAAATCTGTCCCAGTCTTGACCTTCCTCTTGTATGTACTTTTGCAACATTTTCTTACATGTTTTATTGAATCTTTCTACTAACCCATCGGTCTGAGGGTGATACGGGGAGGTACGTACTGCAGAGACACCCAATAGACGGTACAATTCTTGCAGTATCACAGATGTAAAGTTACTGCCTCTGTCGGTTAGAATCACTTGTGGTATTTCCATTCGACTGAAGATTTTAGCTAATTCTTCAGCTATTCTAGGGGCAGTAACTGTTCTCGTTGATATGGTTTCAGGGTACTGGGTGGTGTAGTCACACACAACCAGTATGAATTGATTTTCCTTTGACCTCTTTGTTAGGGGCCCCACCACGTCCATAGCTACTCTCTCAAAAGGAGTTGTTACATAAGGGATGGGTTGCAAGGGTACTTGATCTTTCTTCCCTCCTTGAGCCACCAGCTGACATTTTGCACAAGCTCTACAATATGCTGCTATCTCTTGATGAATCCCCAGCCAACAAAACCTGGATAGTATCCATTATAATGTTCAATCCCTCCCCTCATGGCCAGCCATAGGTATATCATGAACCAATCGTATTCCCTGCTTCCTACACTGTTTAGGTACCATTAACTGCTCTGTCTCACAGTTTGTAACAGGATCAACAGTTATACAGTATGTTATGCTTTAATATAAAATGAGAATGTTCATTCTTGTCTTCTTGATTTATTTGTGCAAATAGAGGTCTTAAAGTCTCATCTGCCAACTGTTCCAGTCTGATGTCACCTTTTGACAACCCTGGTGTTAATTTCACATTATTTTCTGGATGTGAATCCTGCCAAGCTTTCTTTTCCTTCCCTTTAACTTGTTTGGATTTTCTTGCCTTTCCTTGTCCTTCGAAATAATCCTCTTCAAAAGAAAAGACTGGTTCCATTTGTAATTCTGCCTGGGCCCTAGTAACTACATTAACAGTTTCCAAGGCACCTAGCTTCACCGGAGCTCTTTTCTTCTAGGTTGCTTGAAAGGACAGAGCAAAGAACCTTACCAGAGCAACAATAAGGATTAGGGTTTCTTTTGGCTAGGCAGGTTTACTGTGTGTTATTTTTATTTTGTACTCACAAGGGATTGTTACTGTTTGTTGCTAACATTTTATTGCTTCATTTTTTCTCAGATTCAAATTGTTGTTGCTGGGTATACATTCTGCTGCATTAATACAGGATTCAAATTGTCTTTTGCAAGGTATATCTTCTGTTACTGCTTTATTTTTCTCTGTAGCAAAGTGTTTCTTACAGGGTGTATCTTCTGTGAAATTATTACAGGTGGTGCTTACATTTTTGAGACTTTTTATCATTAGGCTAAGGAAAATTTGTGTTTGCCACTATTTTATTTATTTATTTATTTTTTGCTAAAAGTTTTTTTGTGTCACAGGTGTTGCAGTCTCCTTCTCACATTGAAGGAGTTAATTGCTTTCCTCCCACAGCTCTTCCAGGGGATTAGGTGTATATATGGGGGTGGAGCTGACAAACTGTCAGTCCTTCCCAACAGAGGGAAGGGTTAAAAGGTCAGGTTAGTTGATATCTTGGAGGTGAAAGACTAGGTATGCTGGCCAAGGCACCTAGCTTCACCGGAGCTCTTTTCTTCTAGGTTGCTTGAAAGGACAGAGCAAAGAACCTTACCAGAGCAACAATAAGGATTAAGGCTTCTTTTGGCTAGGCAGGTTTACTGTGTATTATTTTTATTTTGTACTCACAAGGGATTGTTACTGTTTGTTGTTAACATTTTATTGCTTTATTTTTCTTGGATTCAAATTATTGTTGCTGGGTATACATTCTACTGCATTATTACAGGGTGTCCCTTCATGTGTGTGCTTACAGATTACTGCTGTAATCTTCTGATTCAAATTGTCTTTTGCAAGGTATATCTTCTGTTACTGCCTTATTTTTCTCTGTAGCAAAGTGTTTCTTACAGGGTATATCTTCTGTAAAATTATTACAGGTGGTGTTTTACAGGTTTCACAGTTTTATCTGTCATTAGGATAAGCTTTCAGGGCTACTGCATTTGTTGTTGGCTGATTGTTTCTGCTCTTACCTCCTTGTTTCTTTTGTCCGTCGTTCTTCTTTTTCAGCAGGGGAAGGGCCCAGCCACCCACCCCCATCCCCAACCACCCCACACTACACTCCTTTTATAGGGTAGCACAGTCGTGAAATTTCCTGTAGCAAAGCAGGAAGGGGCAGTTCAGAGGGGTATCCACACAGTGACCTCATTTACAGGGGCACTAGTAATTTAACTTGTTATAACAAGTTATACAAAAACAAACAAACAAAACACAAAAATCAAACTTTTGCTTTCATTTTCTTCCTTCTAATTACTCTGACCAGGTTATAAACTCAGCAACTTACCTGGAATGAATATCATTAACTGCAGGTACTGTAGAACACTTTTCAGAAGGGCAGTTTTACAGGATTTAGGACACTGTCATACATGCTGGGCCATTGGAGATCTAAGGGCTCAGCTCCAGGCAGCATGGGCAGAGATTGCGTGCCTCAAATTGCATATTCAAGAGGAAATATATTATAAGAACCACCCGCCATTTCCCCAATATCCAACAGAAGCACCTCGACTGCAGAGGGTAGTTGGTCCAGGAGGTTGGCAGGTGGTTGGGAAGGGCAAATCGGGTGCCTCATCACTCAGTGCTCTCCAACATATCACCTGCAAAAACCATATTAAAACTACAAACAGGTATCTGCCTCTATCTCCGAAATCAAACAAAGGGGCAGAGGACACTGCAGAGCAGGAAACTGCAGCACAGGAGCTAGCACAACAAAACTCACCCAAAACAGGAGCCAAAACAAAAAAAGCAAAAAGAAAATCCAAAAAACTTCTGATCATAGGAGACTCCATGATTCAGGGAGTTGATATGTATCTCCAGCCAGGGGTAATGGTCAGATGTCTCCCAGGTACATCAGCGTGGAGAAACACTGACCGCATTGCTAAAATTGTTCAGGAAGCAGGAGAAAACATTGATGTTCTGGTACACATAGGGACTAATGATCTCACCAGCCGATCAGCAGTGGAGACCAAGGAACACCTGACCAGGCTGGGTGAAAAACTATCATCCATTTCATCTGGCATCTCCTTCTCTGAGATCCTGCCAGTCTGGGAGAGGGGGACAGATGGACAGAAGGTCAGAGAAGGGGAGATAGGGGAGCTAAACATGTGGCTCAAGTACTGGTGCCAGGAAAAAGGACACACATTTGTAGGGAACTGGCAAAAGTTTTGGGAGTGAAAGTTCTTTAAATTTAATGGACTGCATCTGCCTAAGGAGGGAGTCAGTGCATTGAGGCAGAGGTTTGATGTCTTTGCAGAATATTTAAACTAGCAAATGGGGAGAGGGGTGCAGCATACGAAACATCGAATGGGAAGAACACTTCTCTCCCCTCAGCTAGTGGTCAGACAGGAGTTCAGCATGTTTGTAGTTTATTTGCATCCCCATGTAAGGAAAAAGATATGGCCCCCCATACAATGCACAGGGGAAATGCCGGACCTCACCCAACAACTAACACACCGAAATCTGACCAATGGAAAATCATGTACACAAATGTTCACAGTCTGGGAAACAAGATCCCAGACCTGCAGGCAAAAATGACAGAGGCTAAACTGGACATAGTAGCCATTAGCTAGACATGGTTTACCAGTAACCACACTTGGGAGACTTCAGTACCTGACTATGTACTGTTCAGAAGAGACCGAGGTGCAAAAAGGGGGGGAGTGGTCCTTTATGTCAATGAAAATATCAAAGCTAAAGAAATATAGAATACACATAAGGAACCAGAAGAACTGTGGGTCACCCTGGAAACAGGAAATGGGGCAGCCATACGAACTGGGGTTGTGTACAGGCCTCCAGACCAGGGGGAGGACATAGACACATTACTGTTAGAAGATATACAAAATATGACCGCTAAAGGAGAGGTTCTGATAATGGGAGACTTCAACATGCCAGATACAGATTGGTCAATACCAGCTGGGACATCTGCCAGAACTATACACATAGTGGGTTCCCTGCAGGGGGAGGGCCTCAAACAACTGGTACAACAACCCACTAGAGACAGGGATATTCTAGATCTAGTACTGACTAACAGGGAAAGGATCACAGATCTCCAGGTAGAAGGTCACCTGGGGTCTAGTGACCATCACATGGCATGGTTCAATTTGGCCACTAGAACAAAATCATCCCATTCCAAGGCAAAAATATGGGACTTCAGAGGAGCTGACTTTGATAAGATGGCCAACAGAGTTAAGCTAGCCCTGGCAAAAAGAAATACAGGTGAGGGGGTACAGGCAAAGCGGGAAAGCATTAAAGATGCACTACTTGAAGCAATATCCCATTGTGTTAGTGAGAAAAGGAAGTGCAAAAGAAGAAGGAAACCACTTTGGTTCTCAAACATAGTAGCAGAAAAGGTCAGAGCCGAAAAGGCTGTCCTTCAGGAAATATAAGAGAACGCAGCAGGATGAAGATAAGGAGGCATACCAAACTTCCCTAAGGGAAGCAGGGAAGGCAGTAAGGCAGGCAAAGGCCCAAACTGAGGAAACACTAGCACAAACAGTAAAAGAAGGTGACAAGATTTTTTATAGATACATTAGTGAAAGGAGAAAGTCCCGCAGGGGTATTGCTAAGATCAAAGGGGATAAGGGGGGGTTTGAGGAGGAGGACCATGTAAAAGCATCTATCCTAAATAGATACTTCTGCTCAGTATTTACTGAAGAGAAGGTAGGGCAGGGCCCCACAGCTCAGCACCATGGACACAGGTGGGAGGGAGGTGTGCACTAGTCCTTTCACAAAAGAAAGGGTCATACAAGAGCTCGATAAGCTCAGGGTGGACAAGGCAATGGGACCTGATGGCATACATCCCAGGGTACTAAAGGAGCTAAGGGTGGAACTAGCAGAACCATTATCAGAACTGTTTAGTGAGTCTCTGAGCGCAGGAGAGGTCCCAGAAGACTGAAGAAGGGCTCATGTGATCCCGCTCCACAAGAGTGGTAGCAGATTGGAGGCAGGGAACTACAGACCAGTCAGTCTTACCTTAGTAGTGGGCAAGATTATGGAGACACTCCTGAAGGAAAGGATAGTGCAACACCTGGAATCCATAGGGGCACAGGATCCAAGACAGCATGGGTTTACAAAAGGAAGGTCCTGTCAAACTAATCTCATAGATTTCTTTGACTGGGTAACCAGAGTGGTGGACCAAGGGGGAGCAGTTGATGTTGCCTACCTTGACTTTAGCAAAGCTTTCGATACTGTTCCACATAGAAGATTGATTAATAAGCTGGGTAGGCTCAGGGTGGGTCAGACATTGGTCAACTGGGTGGCAAACTGGTTGATGGGTAGAAAACAGAGAGTGGTGGTAAACGGTATACAGTCAGAAGAGATGCAAGTCACAAGTGGGGTACCTCAGGGATTAGTCCTGGGGCCAGTCCTCTTCAATATTTTCATCAGTGACATTGCAGATGGACTGGAGGGTAAGGTCTGTCTTTTGCAGATGGCACCAAGATCTGCAACAGAGTAAATGATCCAGAAGGGGTGGCAGAATGAGAAGAGATCTGGATAAACTAGCAAAATGATCAGAAGAGTGGCAACTGGGGTTTAACACAAAGAAGTGCAAGATCATGTACATAGGGAAGAGAAACCCTGAAGCTACATATAGGTTGGGAGGGAGTTGCTGGCAATCACAAAGGAAGAAACAGACTTGGGCATCATCATCACAGATGACCTGAAATCACCCAAGCAGACCACTAAAGTAGTAGGTAAGGCTAGAGGGATCTTGGAGTGTATTATTAGGGGTATCACAAGTCATAAAAGGGAGACAATAATTCCGCTTTACAAGACACTGGTTAGGTCCCATCTGGAGTACTGCGTGCAGTACTGGAGGCCGCACCTGCACAAGGACATTAATGTTGCTGATATTAAAATGTAACAGATGAGAACTCAGGTCCTCCGCCTGCAGACTGTTGGAATGCCCCAGGCGCTCTACCGAGCTGGGAAGGACAGTCTTCTCATATGCTGCACCCAAGTACTGGAACTCCCTCCCCAATGAATTGCAGGCATCGGTCTTACCCCACACATTCAAACGGACCATCCAGGAAGCTATGTTAGGAAGGCCCTTATTCAATTGCCATACCAAATGATGGTATACATCATATGTTAGCATCTTTAGCATATGACTAGTTTGATAACATACATATGCACTTAATGCTGGATGTCGGTGTCAGTTACAGCCAGAGGCCTTGGAGTCTTTGACCACTTGTCCTTTGTATGTACACCATACGGCCACTGTTTGCCATTACTGTTTTGTATACTTGATATTACTCCACTGTGATTATAATGTAACTATGTTTGTATTAGATGTGCCATCTGAGTGGCCTGGGTCATGCCTGAAAATGATCCCTGGGATCAGTGTACCTACCCGGTAAACAAACAAATAAATAAATAAAATGGAGGCAGTCCAGAGAAGGGCAACCAAAATGGTGCAGGGACTGCACCAGAAAACATATGAGGACAGATTAACAGAGCTCAATATGTGTACCATAGAGCAAAGGAGGGAGAGAGGTGATATGAATGAAACATTCAAACATCTTAAGGGCATTAACAAGGTGAAAGAGTCTAACATGTTTCAATATAGGAAAAATAGCAGGACAAGCGGACACAGCATGAGACTAGAGGGAGGCCGATTAAGGGGTAATGTGAGGAATTCTTTTTTTCACAGAAAGCATGGTGGATGCATGGAATGGCCTACCTCAGGAAGTGGTGGATATGAATACAGTGCAGGGCTTCAAATAGGCATGGGATATGCATAAGGGAGCAATATAGATGAGTATGAATAGCTAGGCAATTGACAGAGTAAAGGCCTATGGCACATTCATAAGGTAGAAAAAATGGGCAGACTGGATGAGCCTTGCAGTCCTTATCTGTCATCAACTTCTATGTTTCTAAGTTATGTTCCACAACCCCATTTGCAGAGTTGTCAACAGGAGATTAGTTCTGGGACACAATGTTCTATTTTTTACACTTGCAAGGAAAGACACTGACAAAGTTCTGATGCATTATGTGAGAAACAGGATGTCTCTTAACAAGCTCAGGATATAGAAATGAATTGCAGGCAAAGACTTCTTATAAAAAGAGAGCAATCTGTTGTGAGAGAGAGAGAGCGAGAGAGGGAGGGAGGGAGGAAGGGAGAGAGAGAGAGAGAGAGACTGAAATTTAGAATTAAAGATACCCTCAGAAGGACTTTGTTTTTTTGAACTGCCTGTATAAACGCTATCCTGCACAATTTTATTTTTATTTTATTGTTATTGAAAATAATAAAACGCTACTTGCAAATTTTATAACTGTTACTGGTTTTCCTATGCTTCCTGACCTTTTACCTCAGTGACAACTGGAACATTGAAGGGCTATATATGCTTGTTTTATCCATAGTTGGATATTCCTTCCAGTAAGGCATTGAAACAGGATTATGCATCCCGCTGAAGTCAAAGAAAAGCAAAGTAATTAGTGAGACAAACATTCTTTTTAAATGTACTCTCTGATCTTACTTCGAGAGGACTCTTGCAGTAGGTAATTACATATAGGACTGACATCTGCAGGCAGCAGGACCCCACAGAAAAATTTCTAGCTAGCAGTCCATGGCAAGGGACCGCCCCCTCGTCAGGTGACCATCGTCAGGAGACGTCGGTATAAAGGGGCGGTCCCTGACACCCGCCTTCCAGTTCTTTCCCGCCGTTAGCTTGTGCAGCACCTCGCTAAAAAGTTCTTCACTCGTCAGCCTCCCTTCGTCTGTGTTTTACCAAGTAATTTCACTTTTTTGCTGCAATCGTCAGTACATCCGTCGGTGTATGTCGTCCCCTACACCCTCCGAGCACAAAAATAAGTGCGACTCGTGCGGGCGCCTAACTCCCGCATATTGGCACGCCATTCCTGTGCCTATTTTGTCTAGGCCCCGATCACCCAGTCAAGAAGTGCCAGCACTGCCTCAGTTTTAACGCTGCTACCCGGAAAGGCAGCAGCAGTCCCTGAAGCCCACATTCTCAAGAAAAAGATGAGCTCCATGGAGAAGGAACTCAAAATACTGAGTCAGGCATCCACTTCCCGAAGGTCATTGGAAGAGAAAAGACAAGGAGAGGCACCGGGACAAGGGCTCCTCCACCACGGCTCCCTCTAGAGTCGCCGTGCTTCAGGTAACGTCCCCTCTGGGGGACCGCTCCTCGACGGCCACCTCAGAGGCTTCTGAGGTGGCATCGGCCTGCCCATCTGGCTCACACTCGGGCCCTTCAGGCACCTACGGGCTATTGGAGGCCTCTGCCCCCGGTATGGCCATAGCTTCGCGGCCTACTGGCGCAGGTGGCTCTGGTAAGCTGAACATCGGCTCCTCCGATGCCCGCACGGAGAAGGCTGGTAAGTCGCATGACCCTTTGGGGCGGCGCATGGACCCTCTTCCATCAGACCAGGCTGCTCCTCCATCACGGTCTGCCTCCTGCAATGGGTCCCGTAAGTCAGATGCCGGCTCCTCCGGCGCCGGCCCGGATCTCGCTGAGAAACTGCATGTCGGTTCATCTGACGTCCATACAGAGAAAGAGCCAATGCCAGACCCTCCCATGTCCGTCGTCCCCGGCTCCCTGCAACCTTCGCTGCCCTCCAGGAACCCTGAGTCTCCCCAGCCCGACCCCAGGGATTTTTCCCCTCCCTCCTCGGGCGACACTGGGGTTCCACCTTCGTCAGACCGCCCACCTGCGGGTCCGCCGGATCTGACGCCGGTTCCCTGGACACCAGCTCTGATGCTGGTACCTCCACGCTGGTACCTCCGACGCTGGCCCCGACACCGGTTTTACCAACTCCGGCTGACATCCCACTCCCGGTTGTTGCCCCGACGCCGGGCCCTCCACCCTCTGGGCCTTCCAACTGGACCCGCCTTTGAGGCCTCTGGCCGGGCCGTCTGCTCTGGCAGCTCCTCCAGCTCCCGGGTACCCTCCGTTGTATCTGACACCGTCGTATCGGGGACCACAGTATCTGGCGCCACAGTACCCGATGCCGGTCTACCCGATGCTGCAGTACCCAGCACCACAATACCCGATGCCTGTTTTTCCACCACCAGGTTTCGGATACTCTCCTTATGGATATAGTCCATACCCTTATCCCCGTCCTCCTCCTCCTCCTCCTCCTCCTCCACCGCATCCTCAGCGGCCGGAGGATTTGCAGGAGACTCTGGCCTCCTGGTGGGCTGAGGCCAAGGCTCAGCTCACCAGGGAGATGGAGAGTCACCTACCAACAACGGTGCCGGTCCTGGTTCCCGTACGTCCACGGCAACACACTCCCTCACCACCTCCGGACACCAGGGCTAATCCCTCTGCGTAGACAGAGGGGCAGGACACGCTTCTCGGGTTTCCCAGGGTCCGCTCCTCCCTGGGTCGGAAAGGGAGTCTTTTTCTTCTTCCTCCTCTTCCCTCAGACTTCTCAGACTCTACTGACGGCTGCTCCAAAAGGGACGACGAGCCATGCTCTCCGTCAAAGCCCAGGCCAAGGACTCCTCCGAAGTCACCTCCAGAAGATTCTTCCTTTACGGAGCTGTTACGCAAAATCCAGGAGGTACATAAGTGGCAATCTTTGGAACCAGACCCCCAGCAGATGAAACTTGCTGAGCATCTGGATCTGCCCGTGACAGCTCCTACCTTGGTGCCACCTTGGATCGAGCCTCATGCCGACTGTGTTACCACCATTTGGAAACAGCCGTCAGCTCTAGCCCCACTTCCTCGGAAGTTGAACAGGCTATACCAGGCTCCTGAGGGTGTTGACTTTTTAGATTCTCACCTCGTGCTGACTCGGTAGTGATTAACGCCACTCACGGCTGGTCGACTAACCCAAAACACCTTAGCTCATCACCACCTGACAAAGAATCCCGCCTACTGGACCAGTATGGTAAGAAGAGTTTTGCTTCTTCCACGCGGGGGATCAGGGCCCTGAACTATGTCGGTCATATGGGGGATTACCAGAAGGCAATTCTTACTCAGGTGGAAGCCAAATTGGACTCCCTGCCGGACTCTCAGGTCAAGCAGGAGTTGGCTGACCTTGTCCGCTCTGCACGTTCGGCCAGTTGACACATGCTTCGTGTGTCATGCAGTGGACACTGCTGGACGTAGCTCAGCTTTTGCTGTAGGCTTACGTCGTCACGCTTGGCTCCGTATGTCAGGGTTGGTCCCAGAAGTGCAGTCCGCTATCCAGGAAGCGCCCTTCCAGGGGTAGGTGCTTTTTGGTGGCGATGTCAAGGACATCATCACCGATTTGCAGGAGAAGGGGATGGCACTAAAGTCCGTTGACTCTATGTACCATCCCCACCAGCTGCAGTGCCATCCCTTTCGCAGACGGAATCGGCCCAAGGCGAAACCTCAGGGAAAGTGGGCCACTAAACATTGGGCCCCCACAGCTGCTAAGCCCCCCACCCAAAAAAGCAGCAGGTGCTTCAGCTGCGGCACTGCCCCACACCACCTGACTCCTCTCCTCTCCCACAACCTCTGGACTCCCCAGAGGAACCGGTAGGAGGGAGGTTCCCCCCACCTTCCGGGCTGGAAGAGGATAACATCAGATTCTTGGGTGCTCCAGCTGATCGCAGAAGGATACTCAATAGAGTTTCAACAGAAATCACATCGCCACCCCCAAAGGTCGTCGTATTCTCGGGAACTTCTTCTCTTGGTCCAGGAAGAGATTTCAGCTCTGTTACTGAAAGAAGAGATAGAACCCATCCCTCTTCATCTTCAGGGGATGGGTTACTATTCCCACATCTTCCTGGTCCCAAAGAAGACGGGAGATCTAAGACCCATTCTAGGTCTCAGTTCCCTGAATCTTTTTGTGGAGTACAAAAGGTTCAGAATGCTCTCTTTGCAGAGCCTTCTGCCCCTCCTTCATTCGGGTCAATGGTTGTGCGCTCTGGATATGCAGGATGCTTACCTGCATATTTCCATTCACCCGTCTCACCGCAAATATCTTCATTTTGCATTCCAGGGGGACCACTACCAGTTCAAGGCACTTCCTTTTGGCATATTCTCGGCTCCCCAAGTATTTACCAAATGCCTTGCGGTGGTGGCGCCTACCCACACTGAGGGGCAGGTTTTCCCGTACTTGGACAATTGGCTTCTGGTGGCTTCATCTAGGGAGGAACTCCTGCACTGCTTCGCCCTTACCCAGCAGGTTTTTGACTGCCTGGGTATTACCATCAACCATTCCAAGTCTCACTTGATCCCATCTCAGAGACTACAGTTTATAGGGGCAATCTTAGACACAACAATTGGCAGGGCCTTCCTGCCACCGGACCGGGCATCCACTCTCCAGACTCAGGTAAGTCTGTTGTCCAGCCGCAGGCTGGTCAGTGCAAGATCAGTCCTTCACCTCCTCGGGCTCATGGCAGCTGTTGCTCGGCTCCACATGAGAGTTTCTCAGTGGACACTCCGCTCCCAATGGGATCAGTTGGTGGATGACTTAGATCACCCGGTTCTAGTCTCCTCACCGATGCTCCGAGACTTGCAATGGTGGATGGTTCGAGAGAACCTGCTTTGGGGAGTTCCTTTCTTTCTTTCTCCCCCCCAGACTCTAACCACAGACACCTCAGGTGAAGGTTGGATAGCCCATCTTGGTCCCCATCGGACCCAGGGCTCTTGGTCCTAGCTTGAACAAGCACTCCACATCAATGTGCTCGAGCTTCGGGTAGTTTTGTACACTCTCCAAGCCCTTCACCTGTACATTCTTCCCAGCCACCTAGCCATCCAGACAGACAATATGTGCGTGTTTTGGTACATCAACAAATGGGGGGGGGACTCAGTCCTACCTTCTTTGCAGGGAAGCAATGAGGGTTTGGGATTGGGCAACACAACATGACCTTCACCTCACAGCAATTCATGTTCCAGGAATTGACAACACCTTGGCAGACAAGCTAAGTCGCTCGTCCGCTCTGGCTCACGAATGGGAACTGGACCAGGGGGTTCTAGAAGGTATCTTCCAACACTGGGGAACACCACAGGTCGACCTGTTCGCTTCTCCTCTAAACGCAAAGCTTCCTGACTTCTGCTCGCTCATTCCAGAGCGAGGCATGTCCTGGAGAGACGCTCTGTCTCTGGACTGGAAGGACAGATTTGTCTATGCCTTTCCCCCAATTCCTCTTATCCCGCAAGTCTTGCAGAAACTAGTTTCAGAAGGAGCACAAATTATTCTGATTGCTCCTTTCTGGCCCAGGCAAGTTTGGTTCTCTCTTCTTCAACAGTACTCAGAGGATCATCTTCTTCCTCTTCCTCTATCATGAGGTTTGCTAACCCAGGATCAGGGGACTCTGGTCCATCCAGGTCTCAAGTCACTTCTGCTTCATGCATGGCTCCTGCAGACTTAGCTCAAAGTCGCTTTGGGGTTTCTCCCCAAGTTGCAGAGATTTTGGTGGAGGCTAGAAAACCCTCCACTAGATCTACATACACCATGAAGTGGAAAAGCTTCACTATCTGGGCTGCTTCAAAAGATGTGGAACCCTTTTCCTGTTTGGCTCGGCTACTGCTGGAGAACCTACGCCACCTTTTTTGACCTGGGTCTTAGTCACTCTTCTCTGAAAGTTCACATGGCAGCCATCTAGGCCTATTATGTTCCCTTTGTAGACAAGACATTTGCTCAACTGGAGGTCTCTAAGACTTTCCTCAGAGGGGTCCTCCATCTGAGACCTCCTATACGTACTCCTGCCCCTCCTTGGGATTTGAACTTTTTTCTTGAGAAACTTACTTTGCCTCCTTTTGAACCGGCAGCTTCCGCAGACTTGAAGTTCCTTTCATGGAAGACTCTCTTCCTGGTGGCCATTACTTCCGCTCAGAGAATTTCCAAGCTCCAGGCCCTGATGTGTAAAATGCCATACTTGATTTTTCACAAGGAACGTGTGGCTCTGCGCACTAACCCTAAGTTTCTCCCTAAGGTGGTAGCGAAGTCTACTCTGAACCAGTCCATAGAGTTACCCACCTTTTTTTACGCAGTACTCTAATCAAGGGGAGTATTTACTTCATACTATGTACATTCACTGGATTCTGAGATACTACACTAACAGGACAAAGGATCTCAGGAAGACTGATCAACTGTTCATCTCTTTTGCACCCAAAAGGGAAGGCAATGCTGTTTCTAAGCAATGCCTATCTAAATGGTTGGCTCATTGTATCACTTTCTGTTATGACAAGTACAACAAGACCCTCCCGGGTCAAGTAAGAGGCCACTCCACCAGGGGAGTCGCTGCCTCAGTGGCTTGTTTCAAAAATGTGTCAGCAGCAGACTTCTGTTTGGATATTGCCTCTCGCGGTAGAGCAGGCTTTGGGCTGGCTGTGCTGCAAGGCCTCTTATCTTAAGGCTTGCACAGCTAGAGGTTCTACTTGGAGTAGATTTCCTCCTCCCATGTGCTTCTCCTTGTTCCAGACTGCTTGGGACTCAGTCCTATATGTAATTATCTACTGCAAGAGCCCTCTCGAAGTAAGATAGTACAGTTACGTAAGAACTTACCGTAACAGTAGATCTTCAAGAGAGGCTCTTGCAGTAGGTAACCTTCCCACCTCCATCCCCCTGCGCTTTCTTTAGCCCTTTCCAGGGAGGGAAATTCTGCCCTCTCTTGTCCGGCCTCTTTGGCCTGTGCAGGAAAGAACTGGAAGGCGGGCATCAGGGACCGCCCCTTTATACCGACGTCTCCTGACGCTGGTCACCTGACATGGGGGCGTTCCCTCACCAGGGACTGCTAGCTAGAATTTTTCCATGGGGTCCTGCTGCCTGCCAACGTCAGTCCTATATGTAATTACCTACTGCAAGAGCCTCTCCCGAAGCTCTACTGTTACGGTAAGTTCTTACGTAATTGTACTTTCTTTATTATTGTCGCTGGTCCGGGCAGAAGGGGGGAAAAGATTTGATGGTCACATTAGCTGAAGGATAAAGTATTTAGAAAAGAACAGGTCTGCTCAGGACAGAGTTTTTTTCCCTCCATGCACGGTGCTCTTGACATCCTAGGCTGAGACGATCAAGTTTGCAGCACAATTTGGCATTTGGTAAGGTACCCTTTTATCCTTGCTTTTTTTTTCCCCAAGTCCACACAGGAGTTATGCCAAAACCTCTATGGTCACGGTTGTCCACCGTGAGCTCTACGGTCATGGTCTTCCAGTGCACAGTTTGACAAGCAGTAGTTATCCAATGAATCCAGTAGTAGTTTGTTAGAGAATTGTATGAGACAACATTCTCCCCCACCCTGCTTAGATGGGTACTGCTTTATAGAACCCATATGTATTAAAGAGGGCATGGTTTGAAGCTGGAAGGTGGAAGGGTGAGGAGGGGAAGAGGAGGAGGTTTTTCACTGAGAGGGTGGTGGACCCTTGGAATGCACTGCCTGGCAAACTGGTTCAGAGATCCACAGTGAAGGGCTTCAAGAGAGGGCGGGACAGACACAGAAAGTGGATGTATCAGATGATGGCCTGTCCCAGGGGGGTGGGGATGGATGATAGGGGTTTCTGGAACACAAGGGGGAAGGGCCTCAGCACCCAACTAGGGATCTGAGGTTCGAGCAGACTCGATAGACCATGAGGCCTAATCTGCTGGCAAATAGTATGTTAGTATGTTAGTAAATACCTTCCCCAATGTGGAGCGATACAGAAAGGAGAAATTCTGTCATACTTACAGTTATTTCCTTTACTATTGGCTCCAACGTTGTCAGTGGGGCCTCTCTCTGGAGCAGTCTGCTCATTTGAAGAATATTGTCATATATATATGTATATATATATATATATATATATATATATATATATAAATATAAATATATATATATATATATATATATATATATATATATATATATATATATATTAATATTATAGTGGTACGGTAGTGCCACTATAGTTAGGGTTGAGTATCCCATTTAAGGTTAGAGTGTGAAATTTGTCAGGTTAATAACTTTGCCACCATATAATGGATTTGCCTTAAATTTGGCAGGCATAGCGCAGTGCCATAGATATCTGGATATGCCAAGTTTTGTATCGGTCGGATATACGGTTGTGGAGTTATAAAGCACCATTCTGTGTCGCATTTACGCTTTTTTGCGCATTCTTTGCTCACGCCTACAGGTCGTATGGTTTGTGTGACTGGTCCAAAACCTTCTGGGAACATGCAGCCAGAGTCCCCAACGTGCCTTTCGAAGAGTTCATGAAAAAATATTAAACGGTTCAAAAGTTATTCAAAAAACAAGTTTCCCATTATAGTCAATGGGAAAAGTTAACAAAAAGTTTGACAGTGTCACAAATGCAGTTTTTAGTGTCGCAAATGACCTCTGTAGTATCATGAGTCAGCCATTTTTTTTTCAGTTACTGGTCACAGAAACGCTTGGCATTTAAATTTGGGACCCTTTACGGACACAATTCTTTTTGTGTTCACTAGTCGAGCCTTGATGATGCTAGCCATGTCTTTTTGGGGGGATTAAACACCACAGAAATATGTTTTTCAATTTTTTGTAAACTGTAGTGTTGCAAAGTAGTGTCGAACTTGCAACACTTTCGTGATTTTTTTTGTGAAAGTGCCGCAAATCACGACATTACTTTGCGACACTATGGCCAAAATAATAGGAATTCTTTGCCACCCTGCTGCAAAAGAACGGTTTGGTCCTTTGGGCTGAAATTTGAAGGGAAGAATTCCAACATCCCGCAGATGTGCCTTTTGGTGGTTTGGTGCCAAAATATTGCAGGGACGCAAAGTTATGGTACTCTGAAGTTGACAATTTTTCCCATAGACTAACATTGCGGTGTCCGTCCATTAATCTTCGGGCCCAGTATCTCGAAACGCTCGAGATATGGACTTTTCATCATAAAAATGCTTATGCAAAACTAGCTAGGAAAGTCATAAATCATATGCAATTTTAATTTTTTTTCTACGTTGTACGGTTCCTGAAATGTAAGCAATTTAGTATTCCAAGTGCTCATTTTCTGCTCCAAGGCCCATTATTATACATGCATTCTTTGCACCCACTGTGTTTCTCTATGCAGCTGTTGGGGGAAAAAAGGGTGTGCGCTTCCATTACTGTTACAGTTAGCATTTCCACTTGCGTTTCCATACCCATTTGCGTTAGCGTCCCAGTGTACGCCACCGTGTGTGTTACCCTTTGCATTTACTTTTGCGCTTGCGTTTGCATTACTGTTACCATTTGTGTTTCCACTACTGTTTCTGTTTGTGTTTCATTTTGCATCACCATGTGCATTACCATTTGTGTTTGTGTATGCACTTCCATTTGCATTTGCATCTGCGTTTGTCTTTCCTTTGGCGTCATCATTGCTGTTACCGTTACCATTTGCGTTTCCAAATGAGTTACCGTGACCGTGGACGTTATGGTTTGCGTTTCTGTACCTGCTTGCGTTTATGTTTCTGTTTCCATTACCATTTGTGCTTGCATTTCTATTACCATTTGCGTTATCGTTAATGTTTGTGTCACCATGTGCGTTAGCATTTCCGCTTGCGTTTGCGTCGCCGTTACTTCACTATTTATAGTGCACAGTCTCAAAAATAAGGGAATTCATGCTAAAAAATCCATTTAATCCATCAGTTAGGGTTGTTCCACGGTGACAAAAGTGAGGAAATTCGATGTTAGGTTCCCACCCCTGCCCATCCCTCCCATCCCCCACCAACGGGCATCAGGATTGTCACGTTGGGTTGTCGTCCTAACTCTCACCCCATTCTCCTATACTTCACCACCTCAGCTTGTTTACACATGGGATGGGGTCAGAGTTAGGACCGATGACCCCAACGCACAACCCGATGCCTGCTGGTGGGGCGGAAGGGGTGGCTTAAGGGGGCGGGAACCCAACATCAAATTTCTCTCACTTTTGTCGCTGTGGAACAACCCTAACTGATGCATTAAATGGATTTTTTGCCATGAATATATATATATATATATATATATATATATATATATTATAGCTGCATGGTAGTGCAGCTATAGTTAGGGTTGCCCGATCATGTCTATAATAAATCCCAAATTTTGTACTTGAATAACTTTGCCACTGTAAGACAGATTTGCCTGATATTTTGCATTCACATTGGGGCACCATAGATCTCTGGATCTGGCAAGTTGTGTTATGGTTGAATGAGCAGTTGCAGAGCTGCAGAGCAACAAAAAAAATGGTGTTTTTGCGCATTTCTTTGCTTGTGGCTACAGCCCACATGATTTGTCCGACTGGTCTAAAATGTTCAGGGAAGATGCAATCTGGGTCACTGATGTGCCTTAATCCATTTAAAAGTTATTCAAATTTTAATTTTCCCATTATAGTCAATGGGAAAAAAATATATGTGTCTCACGAAAGCTGCCACCAGTACATTTTACTGTTGCAAATTACCTTTTTACTGTTGTGCTGCAGCCATCTTGTTTCAGTCAGTAGTGGAAAAAAATATGTAATTCAAATTCTACTGCCCCTAAGTAAACACACTGACAGCTGTGTTTCCCTAAATGGGACCTGAGGAACACAATGGTGCCATCAGTTTTTTCCTAGGACCCCTAGAAACACATTTTTTTAAATCGGATCCCCGGTAGTGTCGCAAATCACGACAGTATATTTGCAACACTGTCGCAAATCATGACACTGTCACACCTGTACTGTTGCAATCTGTGACCCTACTGCACCAACAAATACCATTTCTTTGCCACACCATTGCACCGAAATGGTTAGGGCTTTTTGGCTGAAATTTGCATGGTGGCAAGCCCTGGCCCCACAGATGTACCTTTTGGTGGTTTGGTAAAAAACTGTAAAGCGGTTACAAAGTTACAGTGCTCCAAAGTTGAGAAATGTCCCATAGGATAACATTGCAGTGCCCGTGGCACCTATCGGTCCCCATATCTCGAAAACTAGTCGTACCTGAAAATAGGAAGCTATGCTTTCTAGTGTACCTACCCGGCTAACAAAAACTAAATAAATAAACAGATATGGATTTTTCATTACCAGCAGCTTAGTCCACTGGCTAAGCAGGTGTGGAGGTTTGGAGGTCATGATTACAACTGCAATGGAATTTTTTGCATAATTGCTATGGTTACTGAGATATTGCCAAATACATGTTACGAGGGTTCCTTTTGAGTATTATGGGGCTGCTGTATGGCTCTGTACTTATATGTAAGTGGGAGCACAGGGCCCAGAGGGCCCGTGCTCCCATGTATGCATACCAGTACACAAAAACTGGGCAATGTGAAGGAAGCACAGGGCCCAGAGGGCCCATGCTCCCACTAACACATACCAGTTACCCGTTACATTACACTTTCTCAAAAAGAATGGGCAATTCATTGCAAAAAACATTATTAATGCATCAGTTAGGGTTAATAACATAGCGACAAAAGTATGAAAATGTGATGTTAGGGTTACCCCCACCACCACCACCTCACCTCCACCTCCCCCAACCCTCCACACACCAACAGACGTCGGAGTGTGCCATGGGGTTATCAGGCCTAACTCTCACCCCATTCTCCTATATTGTAGCATGACAGCTTGCTTACACATGGAATGGGGTGAGAATTGAGCCTGATGATCCCATGGCTCAGTGGCTTTCATCCATGCTGTTTTTCCCGCGTGGTTATCATCGGATACTAATAAAGTTGATAACCATCAATGTCTGGCAGTATCCAACTTTGCTGTGGTTTGCACATACATAAAGGGATTACTGTCACTTTCTGATGGTGATTTTAGTCCCATACAGACAATCACGGTATTGGTCAACAATGGTCCATTTGAGGAGCAGGAATTTAAACTTGTTGACTGGTACTGGAACTGGCTGTACCCCTGGCAGTGCTATTCAACAGTTCAGTACCATCAGGGGTACCTTCCTGACGTGCTTTAACTCCCACTGCCTACATTCTGCTTCCCTCCTGTTCATGCTTGACCTCCGCCTGGTGCAGGCAGGGTCACCAGAATTCTGGAGGGATCAGGCCCTGGCAGACCCTTCTCCTTCACCCTTGCCTTTCCCTCCTCCAAACTCCCTTTCCACCCCTTGCTCTCTGCCTATATGTCCCCACCCACCCACCCACCTTCCCTCCCTCTCCCTCCTTCCCAGCCGTAGTTATTTGCTAACTCCTAATCTCTTATACACTTATAGTTAACCTTGCACTTTTGTTACACCTTGCAAATGTTGTTCTGTGTCTCTCCTCACCATCTTACCCGAGTTCAACCTCCTTGTATTCTATCCAGCCATTTTCTAACTACAAAGCTATGTCCCACCAAGTGTTTGCCAAAGATATTTGTGCTATCGTATCTATCTAGTTCAAGACTGTTGGCATTGTATCCATCTAGTTCATACCTGTTGGTATTCCTCCTTTTCAGCACTTCTGTATAGTCAGCTCACTTTAGTGAATGTAATCAAACTCTATATCTATATTGTGTACTAAATCTCTGTATGCTGTCCTCATGTTCCCCTACTCCCCAGGTCACACCAGGAGACGAGCAACTTGTTGCTCAGCATGCCTTCCTGGTGAAACATTTCAATAAATAAAAATAAAATAAGGGGTAGTTCAGAGAGATTGTAGGACAGCGGATGTGGTACTGCTCCACAAGGGAGGTGACAGGGAGGAATTGGACAATTACAAGCCCATCCATCTTATCTCCATTACATTTAAACTGATGGAGGCATTAGTCAAAGAGGACCTTTCATGGCAGGGAGGTCTTGTCCAACCAACCTACCAACCTGACAGTATTTTTTTTTGACTGGGTTACAAGAGCAGTGGATAAGGGACAAAAAGTAGTTTTACTGTACTTCAACTTCAGCAAGGCATTTGACTTGGTGCCACACAGAAGGCTGCTGAAGAAATTAGAGGATCTGGGAGCAGCAATGGACTTAGATTTTTGGAAAGGTGGTTGGGGAAGACAGGAAAGGATGGTGGTAAATGGTGTCAAACTGGGGGAAGAGAGGTCACAAGTTGGGTACTATAGGGTCAGTCCTGGGACCAGCTCTTTTTAATACATCAGTGACATAGGAGAAGAAATACAGGGCAAGATGTGCAGATTACAGTATACCCTGTGGCAAGTAAACAGTGAGGAGGGGTGAGGGAGTTGCAGAGGGACCTGCAAAGGTAACAGCAGTGTTAACTTCCAAGATCTGGCAATTGAAATTCAAAACCAAAAAGTGCAAGGTATTGCACATAGGGAACAAGAACCTCAGGATGGAATATGGGATGGGAGGGGTAAAACTGTCACCTATCTCAGAGGAAAAGGAGTAGTGTGTCATCATAAGTGACTCCTTTAAACAAACTAGCCAATGTAACAAGGTCTACAGCAAGCCAATCAGAATTTTAAATTTTAGCCAGGAAAGGCACACACTGAGCCAAAGTTCATTTTCAGGTGTGTAACCCCTAGGTGACACTACCCCAAGGGCTACTACCCCTGCCTGCTTGGCTAGTTGCAGGTTAAGGGGCCTGGGTAATGAAACAGGTGCCTCCACCCGGAGGTCAGGGTTGGTAGTGGTCAAGCTAACCTGGGCACAGCCCTCTGGGACACTGTAACCCCCCTCTTTCCCTTCTAGTGGCCTAAACACTGTACAATAATCACTTTCACAATACCCTTGGTACACCATACAAGTACCCGCACTGTTTGCACTTTCCACCAGGGCTGGTTCCTCTGGCTTGACCCTGGGGACCCCCAGTAAAACAAAGTTAAACACAGCAAATAGCAACAGTACAATACTTTTGGCACAAGCTGGAACCACAGTCAGGTTAAATGCAAACAAAGTTAAATCTGATTTATTCAGGGGACTTGAACAAGGAAGGGGCGTAATCAGGTTGATTTGCTTAAAAGCTATATTAATCAGACAGTTATGTATACAGTTCAGAGTCCCTGTACAGTCACACACTCTAGGTACCCAGGTAGGAAAATTGTGGGCTAGCCAGGAACATTGCAGTTGGTTGGGGCCCTGTGATGGAAGACAGCAACATGCACAACACACACTATTTGTAATCTGGAGCCGGAGGGCTCAGTTCGTGAAAGAAAAGGCAACAAGACAATCAGATGACAACACTTTTAGATTTAGCTGTTGTTGCAGGGGGCTACCCTGATGTTTATTCACGATATGCAATACTGGACACAAGCAGGATGAAATCGAGACTGCAGGCTGTTGAGATGGGGTGCCCGGAGAAGCAGGGCCCACACGAATCACCGAGGTGTTGTTCCTGTTTAAGGCGTTGAGCAGGGGGCTGATCCCCAGGCTGGTCTCTCATCGATGACTTCCTCTGTGTAGCAGGTATTCTGGCTGGGCCAGTGTAGCAGGGCCCAGGCAAACAGAAATAGATATGGATTCAGTCTGTGGAGCTGGATACAGCCTCCAGCAAGCAAAACACAGTTCAGACACACAGTGGGGAGCCAAATCATGACCCACTATAAGCACACAGCACATTCACATGTAAGGAAATTCCACTGTACCAGGCAAATGGCTCTCCGATCGCAATTATAGGGTCTCTGCACAATCCGGAAGTTCAAAGGTAGCTGGAAGTCCTGATAGGACGATCGCATTCAATAGATCAGTGTCAGTGTCAGTGGCTCAGTAGGTAGCACACTCACCTCTGAGGCCAGAAGATCAGAGGGCTGTGGGTTCAGTTCCCACATCTGGCACTTGGGTTAATATCCAGTACTGACACTGTAATGCAGCATGAGAGGGGTCCTGCATTTCTGAGGTGCCGTCTTTCGGATGAGACGTTAAACTGAGGTCCCATCTGCCTGGATTGGTGGTAGTTCAGGTGGATGTTAAAGATCCCATGGCACTTATCGAAAAGAGTAGGGATTTCCCCGGTGTCCTGGCCAAATTTCCCTCATTCACTTAAAATACCACCAAGAGCTTAATCTGGTTCAAGGTCAGTTGGCATTCATCTGTATCCCCCTCCCCCAGGTCGTGCCTGAAAATAGGCAGGATTTGTCTAGTGCACTTACCCGGTCAACAAAAGCTAAAAAAAAAAATCTTCGATCTTCTTCAGGTTAAAGCCTGGTCACAATTCAGTGGCTGCATTCGCTGTCCAGATTCAGATTCAGTCCGAAAAAAGCACAAGTTCCCTCTCAGGAACAGCAGGCAGGCATGCAGGCCAAACTCAGACCTTTCCACAGTTCTCCCACGCGAATCCAGTATGCATTGCTGCTCGAACTATCTCAAGCTGTTAATTCTTTACTTCCCAACTCAGATCTAACTCAAACTGCAAGCAGTGTGGGACTTTCCCCAAGATCCAACAGGTTCGGTAGGCTAATCTGTCTGTCAGTCACAACAAGGGCTCCCTCTCCAGGTTATTTTAGGCACCAAAAGCCCCAAAACAATTTCTACAAGTTTTGGCCCCTCAAAGCCCCTGTAGGCAGGCTCCATTTTAGAGTCCCAAATGTACTGATTGGCCCATTCTGCAGTCCAGGACCAAGATGATGGGAACAAACAGAACTGTCCATGCTGTAAAGTAGGCAGGTTAGAACAAACTGCAATATTATTACTACTCTAACAAATGATCAGCAAACAAGTACATCTTCTAACAGAGCTCCCTCTCAGATTAATTATGACTGCAATCCAGGCAGCTCTTATAGAGACAGTATACAGAGGCTGTACAGGCACTCTCTGGCAATACATTTAAACTGCTAAAATGCAGAATGCAAGCCTGTCAGTGAGCATTTAGGCAAGCACAAGGAAGACTTTTCAGGAACCCCCATTTGCAGGGGGTTACAAGTGCATTCCAGAAGCATAAGGAGGTATTTGCTTAGAATCACACAGTATACAAATGGAGGCTGTGGAATGAAATTCAGGTCTACTGGATGTCTAATACTGTTCACAGCTTGTTGCTCTAAACTCTAGGCTGTACTGCCAGCCCACAGTATTAGGGTGTATTGGATGAGGTTTCAATAACAGAGAGAGGTAAAACTACCCCCTCTATAGTTCTGCGGTGAGACTTAATCTGAAATATTGTGCCCAGTTCTGGAGTCTTCAGCTGTGGAAAGACAGAAACAGGCTAGAGATGGTGTAGCATAGAATAATCAAAGTGATTCATGGCTGACAGGGAAGATGCTATGAAGATCTGCTTTGGACACTAACATGTACTCACTAGACCTTAGACACTAACATCTACAGACTAGACCTTGCCCCTGACTGGGCTCCAATCTGCCCTCCGCCGGTCCGGCCGTGGCCTAGGAACCAGCCACTCGGGGGCTTTTCTCCAGCCCGAACCAGAGAACCACACAGCCAGACTAGACCTTGCCCCTCACCAAGCTCCAATCTGCCCTCCACCAGCGCGGCCGCGACCCCAGAACCAGCCACATGGGTGCTTTTCTCCAGCCTGAAACAGAGAACCACGCAGCCGGACTAGACCTTGCCCCTGACTGGGCTCCAATCTGCCCTCCGCCAGCACGGCCGTGGCCCAAGAACCAGCCGCTCGAGTGCTTTTCTCCAGCCTGACCCAGAGAGCCATGCAGCCAGACTAGACCTTGCCCCTGACCGGGCTCCAATCTGCCCTCCACCGGCGCGGTCATGGCCCCAGAACCAGCCACTTGGGCGCTTTTCTCCAGCCCAACCCTGAAAACCATGCAGCCGGACTAGACTTTGCCCTTGACTGGGCTCCAATCAGCCCTCTGCCAGCACAGCCATGGCCCTGGAACCAGCCACTCAGGCGCTTTTCTCCAGCCTGACCCAAAGAACCACACAGCCGGACTAGACCTTGCTCCTGAGAGGGCTCAAATCTGCCCTTCACCAGCACGGCCACGGCCCAGAAACCTGCAGATCGGGAGCTTTTCTCCAGCACGACCCAGAGAACCATGCAGCTGGACTAGATCTTGCCCCTGACCGGGCTCCAATCTGCCCTCTGCCGGCCGCGGCCGAGGCCCGGGAACCAGATGCTCAGGTGCTTTTCTCCAGTCTGACCCAGAGAATCATGCAGCCGGGTAAGCACTCCAGACAGACCGGGGAAGCAGCGAGTTGCTGCCATTGAACAGTCGCTCTCCGCAGTGCACTGTGATTGGACCACTGCTCTCCTCTCTGACTCCTCATTGGACTGTGCCTTATTGCTTCTAATTTTCTGTGTACCAGGGCCATGCGCCCATAGACTTACATTGAAAGCGACCAAAGTTTTAGCCCGCTCTCAAACTGTTGCGTACTGCCAGCACTTTCCTTGTCTTGATTGTACTGTGTGGGGTTATCTAGAGTGTTAGAGCTGATTCCGATGTTAAAAAAGTCTGTACTTCAAATTTTTTCATTTCCTTGCTCTGCTCTGCCACCTTAGTGCCCTTCTTTTCCCTTGCCTCCTCTCCCCTGGGCTCAAACCGCCCACCCCGCCTTGCTCCATATCCCTGTTCTCTTTTTTCCTCCTGAGTACCCTGTCTCCCCCGTGAAGACTTTTTTCTTGCTCTCACCGTCTCACCCTCCCATTCTGCTCTGGCGCAAGACCAAGCACATACGCTACACCTTTCTCTGGTTGCTGAACCCACCCCCGCTACACCTGTAATTTCTCTCTCTATTTTCAGCTCCACACCCCTGGACTTAGCCCTTGCATCACTCTCCTTTGTCCTCGCTCTAATCACCTCTACTCTCTCCTTCCTTCTGCATAGTAGACCTTGCCCCTGGCCAGGCTCCAATCTGCCCTCCGCCAGTGTGGCCGCGGAACCAGCTGCTTGGGTGCTTTTCTCCAGCCTGACCCAAAGAACCACGCAGCCCAGTAAGGACTCCAGACAGACCGGGAAAGCAGTGAGTTGCCACCATTGGCAAATCGCTCTCCGCAGTCCACTGTGATTGGACCACTGCTCTCCTCTCTGACTCCTTATTGGACTATGCCTAATTGATTCTAATTTTCTGTGCACCAGGGCTGTGTGCCCATAGACTTGCATTGAAAGCTGCCGAAATTTTGCCCGTTCTCAAACCGTTGCCTACTGCCAGCACTTTCCCTGGCTTCATTGTACTGTGTGGGGTTATCTAGAGTGTTAGAGCTGATTATGATATTAAAAAGCCTGTACTATTAATTTTGATATCCCTGCTCTGCTCTGCCACCTTAGTGCCCTTCTTTCCCTTGCCTCCTCTCCCTGGCCTCGAACTCGCCCCGCTCCATATCCCTGTTTTCTCCTTTTTCCTCCTGAGCACTCTGCCCCTCCTGTGAAACTTTTTCCTTGCTCTCACTGTCTCACCCCTCACTTCCCCTCTGGCGCCAGACCAAGCACCTCACGCTTATGCCTTTCTGGTTGCTGAAACCCTCTGCTATGCCTGTAATTCTCTCTATTTTCAGCTCCATGCCCCTGATTTACCCTCCATGTCACCTCCTTGTCCTCGCCTAATCACCTCTACTCTCCTTCCTCCTGCAGACTAGACCTTGCCCCTGACCTGGCTGCAATCTGCTCCTCCGCTGGCGGCCACGGCCCTGGAACCAGCCACTCGGGCGCTTTTCTCCAGCCTGACCGAGAGAACCACGCAGCCGGGTAAGGACTCCACACAGACCTGGGAAGCACAGAGTTGCCGCCATTGGCCAATCGCTCTCCATGGTCTACTGTGATTGGACCACTGCTCCCCTCTCTGACTCCTTATAGGACTGTACCTTAATGCTTAAAATTTTCTGTGCACCAGGGCTGTGCGTCCATAGACTTGCATTGAAAGCTGCCAAAATTTTAGCCCGCTCTCAAACTGTTGCCTACTGCCAGCACTTTCCCTGGCTTGATTGTACTGTGTGCGGTTATCTATAGTGTTAGAGCCGATTCCGATGTTAAAAAAAAAGTCAGTACCGTTAACTTTTTGATTTGCCTGCTCTGCTCTGCCACCTTAGTGCCCTCCTTTTCCCTTGCCTCCTCTCCCCTGGGCTCGAACCGCCCACCCCCTTCCTCCATATCAATGTTTTTTCTCTTTTTACCTCCTGAGCACTCTGTCCCCCCATGAAGACTTTTTCCTTGCTCTCACTGTCTGGCCCCCCCTGCCCCTCTAGCGCCAGACCAAGCACTTATGCTACACCTTTCTCTGGTTGCTGAATCCCTCTCTGCTATGCATGTAATTTCTCTCTCTATTTTCAGCTCCACGCCCCCTGATTTAGCCCCCCGCATCACTCTCCTTTGTCTTCGCTCTAATCACCTCTACTGTCTCCTTCCTCCTGCAGACTAGACTTTGCCCCTGATCATGCTCCAATCTGCCCTCTGCAGGTGTGGCCGTGGCCCCAGAACCAGCCACTTGGATGCTTTTCAACAGCCTGTCCCAGAGAATCATGCAGTCAGGTAAGGACTGCAGACAGACCTGGGAAGCAGCGAGATGCTGCCATTGGACAATCACTCTCCGTGGTCCACTGTGATTAGACCACTGCTCTCCTGTCTCACTCCTTATTGGACTGTGCTTTATTCCTTTTAATTTTCTGTGTGCCAGGGCCATGCACCCATAGACTTGCATTGAAAGCGGCTGAAATTTTGGACCACTCCCAAACTGCTGCCTACTGCCAGCACTTTCCCTGGCTTGATTGTACTGTGTGCCGTTATCTAGAGTGTTAGAGCAGATTCCGATGTTAACAAAAAAGTCTGTACTGTTAATTTTTTTATTTCTCTGCTCTGCCACCTTAGTGCCCTCCTTTTCCCTTGCCTCCACTCTGCTGGGCTCGAACCTCCCTCCTCCCTTGTTCCATGTCCCTGTTTTTTCTCTTTTTTCCTCCTGAGCACTCTTTACCCCTGTGAAGACATTTTCTTTACTCTCACTGTCTCAACCCCCGTTCCCTTCGGGTGCCAGATCAAGCACCTACGCTATGCCTTCTCTGGTTGCTGAACCCTCCACTATGCCTGTAATTTCTCTCTATTTTCAGCTCCATTCCCCCCAATTTAGCCCCCTGCATCACTCTCCTTTGTCCTCACTCTAATCACCTCTACTCTCTCCTTCCTCCTGCAGACTAGCCCTTGCCCCTGACCGGGCTCCAATCTGCCCTCTGCTGGCGTGGCCCCGGCCCCAGAACAAGCTGCTCGGGCGCATTTCTCCAGCCCCACCCAGAGAACCACACAGCCGGGTAAGGACTCCAGACACACCGGGGAAGCAGCGAGTTGCCGTCATTGACAAATTGCTCTCCACGGTCCACTGTGATTGGACCACTGCTCTCCTCTCTGACTCCTTATTGGACTGTGCCTAATTGCTTCTAATTTTTTGTGCACCAGGGCTGTGCGCCAATAGACTTGCATTGAAAGCTGCCGAAATTTTGCCCATTCTCAAACTGTTGCCTACTGCCAGCACTTTCCCTGGCCAGATTGTACTGTGTGGGGTTATCTACAGTGTTAGAGCTGATTATGATATTAAAAAAAAAAGTCTTTACTATTAATTTTTTTATATCCCTGCTCTGCTCTGCCACCTTAGTGCCCTTCTTTTCCCTTGCCTCCTCCCTGGCCTCGAACCGCCCCCGCTCCATATCCCTGTTTTTTCTCCTTTTCCTCCTGAGCACTCTGCCCTCCCGTGAAACTTTTTCCTTGCTCTCACTGTCTCACCCCCTCACTTCCCCTCTGGCACCAGACCAAGCACCTACGCTATGCCTTTCTCTGGTTGCTGAAACCCCTCTGCTATGCCTGTAATTTCTCTATTTTCAGCTCCATGCCCCCTGATTTACCACCCCATGTCACTCTCCTTCGTCCTCGCTCTAATCACCTCTCTACTCTCTCCTTCCTCCTGTAGACTAGACCTTGCCCTTAACCGGGCTGCAATCTACCCTCCGCCAGCGCGGTTGTGGCCCCAGAACCAGCCGCTCGGGCGCTTTTCTCCAGCCTGACCAAGAGAACTACGCAGCCGGGTAAGGACTCCACACAGACCGGGAAAGCAGAGAGTTGCCGCCATTGACCATCCGCTTCCATGGTCCACTGTGATTGGACCACTGCTCTCCTCTCTGACTCCTTATTGACTGTGCCTTATTGTTTCAAATTTTCCGTGCACCAGTGCGTGCACCCATACACTTGCATTGAAAGCGGCGAAATTTGGCTCACTCTCAAACTGTTGCCTACTGCCACCACTCTTCCTGCCTTGATTGTACTGTGTGCGGTTATCTAGAGTGTTAGAGCAGATTCCAATGTTACAAAAAAGTCAGTACTGTTAATTTTTGATTTGCCTGCTCTGCTACCTTAGTGCCCTCCTTTTCCCTTGCCTCCTCTCTCCTTGGCTCAAACCGCCCACCCCCTTGCTCCATATCAATGTTTTTTCTCTTTTTTCCTCCTGAGCACTCTTTCCCCCCTGTGAAGACTTTTTCCTTGCTCTCACTGTCTGGCCCCCACCTGCCCCTCTAGCGCCAGACCAAGCACCTATGCTACGCCTTTCTCTGGTTGCTGAATCCCTCCGCGCTACGCGTGTAATTTCTCTCTCTATTTTGAGCTCCATGCCCCCCCAATTTAGCCCCCCACATCACTCTCCTTTGTTTTCGCTCTAATCACCTCTACTCTCTCCTTCCTCCTGCAGACTAGCCCTTGCCCCTGACCGGGCTCCAATCTGCCCTCTGCTGGCGTGGCCCCGGCCCCAGAACAAGCTGCTCGGGTGCATTTCTCCAGCCCCACCCAGAGAACCACGCAGCCGGGTAAGGACTCCAGACACACCGGGGAAGCAGCGAGTTGCCGTCATTGACAAATTGCTCTCCACGGTCCACTGTGACTGGACCACTGCTCTCCTCTCTGACTCCTTATTGGACTGTGCCTAATTGCTTCTAATTTTTTGTGCACCAGGGCTGTGCGCCAATAGACTTGCATTGAAAGCTGCCGAAATTTTGCCCATTCTCAAACTGTTGCCTACTGCCAGCACTTTCCCTGGCCAGATTGTACTGTGTGGGGTTATCTACAGTGTTAGAGCTGATTATGATATTAAAAAAAAAAGTCTTTACTATTAATTTTTTTATATCCCTGCTCTGCTCTGCCACCTTAGTGCCCTTCTTTTCCCTTGCCTCCTCTCCCCTGGGCTCGAACCGCCCCCCGCTCCATATCCCTGTTTTTTCTCCTTTTTCCTCCTGAGCACTCTGCCCCCCTCCCGTGAAACTTTTTCCTTGCTCTCACTGTCTCACCCCCTCACTTCCCCTCTGGCACCAGACCAAGCACCTACGCTATGCCTTTCTCTGGTTGCTGAAACCCCTCTGCTATGCCTGTAATTTCTCTATTTTCAGCTCCATGCCCCCTGATTTACCACCCCATGTCACTCTCCTTCGTCCTCGCTCTAATCACCTCTCTACTCTCTCCTTCCTCCTGTAGACTAGACCTTGCCCTTAACCGGGCTGCAATCTACCCTCCGCCAGCGCGGTTGTGGCCCCAGAACCAGCCGCTCGGGCGCTTTTCTCCAGCCTGACCAAGAGAACTACGCAGCCGGGTAAGGACTCCACACAGACCGGGAAAGCAGAGAGTTGCCGCCATTGACCAATCGCTCTCCATGGTCCACTGTGATTGGACCACTGCTCTCCTCTCTGACTCCTTATTGGACTGTGCCTTATTGCTTCAAATTTTCCGTGCACCAGTGCCGTGCACCCATACACTTGCATTGAAAGTGGCGGAAATTTTGGCCCACTCTCAAACTGTTGCCTACTGCCACCACTTTCCTGCCTTGATTGTACTGTGTGCGGTTATCTAGAGTGTTAGAGCAGATTCCAATGTTACAAAAAAAGTCAGTACTGTTAATTTTTTGATTTGCCTGCTCTGCTACCTTAGTGCCCTCCTTTTCCCTTGCCTCCTCTCTCCTTGGCTCAAACCGCCAACCCCCTTGCTCCATATCAATGTTTTTTCTCTTTTTTCCTCCTGAGCACTCTTTCCCCCCTGTGAAGACTTTTTCCTTGCTCTCACTGTCTGGCCCCCACCTGCCCCTCTAGCGCCAGACCAAGCACCTATGCTACGCCTTTCTCTGGTTGCTGAATCCCTCCGCGATACGCGTGTAATTTCTCTCTCTATTTTGAGCTCCATGCCCCCAATTTAGCCCCCACATCACTCTCCTTTGTTTTCGCCTAATCACCTCTACTCTCTCCTTCCTCCTGCAGACTAGACCTTGCCCTGACCGGCTCCAATCTGCCTCTGCTGGCGTGGGCCCCGCCCCAGAACAAGCTGCTCGGTGCATTTCTCCAGCCCCACCCAGAGAACCACGAGCGGGTAAGGACCCAGACACACCGGGAAGCAGCAGCTGTCATTACATTGACAAATTGCTTCCACGGTCCACTGTGGTTGGACCACTGCTCTCCTCTCTGACTCCTTATTGGACTGTGCCTTATTCCTTTTAATTTTCTGTGCACCAGAGCCATGCACCCATAGACTTTCATTGAAAATGTCTGAAATTTTCGCCCGCTCTCAACCTGTTGCCTACTGCCAGCACTTTCCCTGGCCAGATTGTACTGTGTGGGTTATCTACAGTGTTAGAGCTGATTATGATATTAAAAAGTCTTTACTATTAATTTTTATATCCCTCTCTGCTCTGCCACCTTAGTGCCCTCCTTTCCCTTGCCTCCACTCCTGGGCTCGAACCTCCCTCCCTTGTTCCATATCCCTGTTTTTCTCTTTTCCTCCTGAGCACTCTGCCCTCCTGTGAAACTTTTTCCTTGCTCTCACTGTCTCACCCCCTCACTTCCTCTGGCACCAGACCAAGCACCTACGCTTATGCCTTTCTCTGGTTGCTGAAACCCTCTGCTATGCCTGTAATTTCTCTATTTTCAGCTCCATTCCCCCGATTTAGCCCCGCATCAATCTCCTTTGTCCTCGCCTAATCACCTCTACTCTCTCCTTCCTCCTGCAGACTAGCCCTTGCCCCTGACCGGGCTCCAATCTTCCTTCCCCCAGCACGGCCATGGCCCTGGAACCAGCCACTTGGGCGCTTTTCTCCAGCCTGACCCAGAGAACCACGCAGCCGGGTAAGGTCTCCAGACAGACCAGGGAAGCAGCGAGTTGCCACCATTGGCCAATCGCTCTCCGTGGTCCACTGTGATTGGACCACTGCTCTCCTCTCTGACTCCTTATTGGACTGTGCCTTATTGTTTCTAATTATCTGTGCACCAGGGCCGTGCACCCATAGACTTGCATTGAAAGCTGCTGAAATTTTACCCCACTCTCAAACTGTTGCCTACTGCCAGCACTTTCCCTACATAGAAACATAGAATTTGACAGCAGATAAGGACCGCTTGGCCCACCCAGTCTGCCTATTTCCCTACCTGATGGATAAGATGCAGATTCTAGTTAATCAACAGCTTACTTCCTCCTGCCCCCATTAGAATTGCCTTATGCCTGTTCCCATGCATTCTTGAATTCTCCCACTGTTCCTGACTCCACAACCTCCTCAGGAAGGCTGTTCTATGCATCCACAATTCTCTCTGTGAAAAAATACTTTCTAACATTACCTCTGAGCCATCCCCCCCCATCTTCAGATTGTGCCCTCTTGTTCTTGCACATCTCTTCTTCTGAAAGATACTACCATCTTGTACCTTGTTAATTCCCTTGAGATACTTGAAAGTTTCTATCATGTCCCACCTCTCCCTCCTTTCCTCAAAAGTATACATATTAAGTTGCTTTAGTCTCTCCTCGTATGTCTTCTGGTGCAGACCTTGCACCATTTTGGTTGCCCTCCTCTGACTAGCCTCCACTCTGTCTATGTCTTTGCGGAGATGGGGTCTCCAGAATTGCACGCAGTACTCCAGATGGGGTCTCACTAACTGTCTGTGGAGAGGGATAACAACTTCCCGTTTTCTGCTGTTGATGCCTCTCCTTATGCATCCCAGTATCCCCCAGCCCTCCTTACTGCCTTCTCACATTGCTTGCCCACCTTTAGGTCATCTGATATAATTACTCCTAGGTCTTTTTCAATTTTTGTTGTTGTTATTAACTCAACCCCATTCTGTACTCATCCCCTGGGTTTTTGTTTCCCGGATGCATTACCTTGCACTTCTTTGCATTGAATCTGAGCTGCCATGTATTTGACCATTCTTCCAACCTTGCCAAGTCCCTTTTCAGTCTTTCCACCCCACCTTGTGTATCAACCCTGTTGCAGATCTTTGTGTCATCTGCAAAGAGGCATACCTTTCCTTCCAGGTGCTCTCCAATGTCGCTTATAAAGATATTAAAGAGGACCGTTCCTAGTTCTGAACCCTGTGGTACCCCGCTAGTTACCCTCCTTTCATCACTGTGGACTCCATTTACTATTACCCTTTGTGTCCTGTTGTCCAGCCAGTTTTTTATCCAGGCTACCACCTTGGGACCCACTCCAAGGCTGGCTAAGTTGTATATTAATCTTTTGTGTGAGACTGTGTCGAATGCCTTGCTAAAATCTAGGTAAACCATATCCACAGCCCCTCCCTGGTCTACTACTTTGGTCACCCAGTCAAAGAAATCTATTAGGTTCGTCTGACATGACCTTCCCGCTGTGAAACCATGCTGCCTTGGGTCCTGTGCCCCACTGGCCTCTAAGTACTCAACAATTCTTTCCTTCAGAAGTGATTCCATCATTTTCCCTAGCACTGAAGTCAAACTAACTGGTCTGTAGTTTCCTGCCTCTGCCCTGCTCCCACTTTTGTGAAGTGGAATCACATTTGCCCTCCTCCAGTCCTCAGGTACCACTCCATCCTCCCATGATTTGTTAAAGAGAGTAGCCATTGGCGTTACTAGTTCTACCCTTAGTTCTTTTAGTATTCTTGGGTGAATCCCATCAGGCCCCAATGCATTGTCCACCCTCAGTTTCAAGAGTTCTTTCAAAACCCTTTCTTCTGTGAATGGACTGGTATCAACCCCCCTATTCAGAGTTTCTCCCTTGTTTGGTTTAGGCATCTCCCCCTCCTCATCTGTTGTGAATACTGAGTAGACATATTCGTTCAGTATCTCTGCTTTTTCACTGTCACCCTCTGCCCACATTCCCTTCCCTTTATTAAGTCTCTGTATCCCTTCCTTGGTCTTTCTTTGCTCCCTAATGTACCTGTAAAAGGTTTTATCCCCCTTCCTAACAGAGTTGGCTATCTTTCCCTCAGTTTGTGCCTTTGCTATTCTGACTGCCTTCCCTGCCTCCTTCTGCTTTAACTGATAAAGTTCTCTGTCCTGCTCCTTCTGTGTTTCCTTATATTTCCTGAATGCTATCCTTTTCTCCTTCATTGTCCCTGCCACCTCTTTTGAGAACCATAGTGGTTTTTGCCTGCATTTTGTTTCATTGATTTGCTTCACACAAAGGCTTGTTGCCTCTGCGATGGCTGTTTTGATTATTCCCCATTGTTCCTCCACCCCTCCTTCTTGCCCATTTGCTAGTGCTTTTCTAAGGCACTCTCTCATTCTCCCAAAGTCAGCCTTCCTAAAGTCCAATACTCTTGTTTTTGTATGGCTTGACTCTATGGCTGTGTTTATTGTGAACCACACTATTTGGTGGTCACTTGTTCCCAGATGGCTACCCACTTCTAAATCTGAGATCCTTTCTCTTCCCCATTTGAGAGTACCAGGTCTAAGATTGCTCCCCCCTGAGTGGGTCCCAACACTAGCTGTCTGAGGCATGCCTCCTGTAGGGTGTAACTCCCCTGCAAATGGGGGTTCCTAAAAGTCTTCCAGGAGCTTGCCTGAATGCTCCAAGTCTGGGAGGTGTTCGGGGTCTGAGCTGTTTAAATGTGGTTCTAAATGAGTGCTATTCGAGCCTCCACATACTGTCTCTTTAAGAGCTGTCTGCTTGCAGACTTAATTAATTTGTATGGGGGGGACTGTGTATTTAATGTTCGAATCCCACCCGAGCTGTGGAGTAATCGCTCCATTTTACGGTCGCTGAAGTTGCAAAGGGAGCCCATCTGAATTCTGTAACTGTTTGCCTGTAATCATTTAAAGCATTAGCAAAATTGTAGTTTGTCTAACCTGCCTTTATTGCAGCTGGGACTCTGTGTGTGTTACCTCTCCATTTTGGACCTAAACTGCTGTGCTGGGCCAATTGGGTTAAGGGAGCCCTAAAATGGAGCCTGTGGATGAATCAGAACTTGGACTCTTAATTTGAGCTGGCCACAAGGGGATTGTATGGCAGTGACTCTGGGAAATGTAGTTTTGACCTTGGCGCCTTTTTCTACCAACAGAGGGAGTCTTATTGTGAGTGAAAGCTGAATCAGCCAACAGAATAGTGTGCAGCTAAAGGAAATGCCCTGCTCTGTGACTGGAAAGATTAGATCAGTTGTGGCAGTGAAGAGAGAGAAGGAGCTGTGTGCTTCTGTGGTGTATAGTTTCGCACGGGAAGTGCATGTGAGGCCCTGAGTTCCGGTTTGCAGCCTTTGTGAGTGCCAGTTTGGCCTGAATCTGAGTTGTGAGGAGAAAGAAGCACTAGAAATGAGGAAACCAGGCTCACCCTGTAGAAGACTGGAGAAATTGCTGAATCACGCTCGGTCTGTCAGGAACTGAAGCTGCTGCGTGTGCTCCCGGGTATCTTGCAGTAATTGTCGTTGGGATCGAGGAGCAACCTGCCTGGTATAGTACTTTCCTTTTACATATGAATGTGTGTAGTGCTTGTGGGGAATTGCTTTTCCAATCCCCTGTGCTGTGTGCTGTGTGTTGAAGCTGGAAGCAAACCCCAGCTTGTCTCGAACTAAATCCATTTGCTATAAACTGCAGTGGGGTTCAGTCACAAGGATCTTGTCTCCATGCCCTGCTGTTTCTGACAATCCAGAAGAACATCCACCATCCGGTTCTCAGCTTGGGTATTGTGAGTACAAATCAGGGTATTCCCCTGCAGCCTGTTTTCAATCACAAGTGTGTCATCTAATTCTTGTTGTTTCTTTGCTTCATGGACTGAGCCATCAGGCTCCGAATTACAACTGGGTGTTATGCATATATTTTCCTTCTTCAGGGCCCTATCCATCTGCACCTGCCGGCCAACCCCGGGCAACAGATCTGGCTAGCCCCCCCCCCCAACCTGGGTACCCAGAGTGTGACTTTTCAGACCCTGTATGTGTGCACAGTAGTGTGATTTAATGCCACTAATTTCCCCCTCCCGTGTTACTGTTCCCTAAATAAATCAGATTTGTTGTTGTTGTTAAACTTTAAACTGTCTGAAGTGTCAGTACCTTCATGCCAAGCACTGTATTGGTTTGTGTATGCTGCTTAACCTTATTTTTCAGGGGATCTTCAGAGACGAACCTGCGAATCAGCCACGAGGGTAAGTGATACCTTAAGAATGAACAGTGTGTACATTTGGGGTGTTGGTACTGTAACTCCTGTGCATGGTGTGGTCCATTAGAGGGATTAGAAGGGGGTCTCAGTGTCCCAGAGGGCTGTGACCAAACTAGACCAACCATTACAAACCATGACCTCTGGGTGGAGGCACCCACCTTAGAACCTAGGCCCCTCAACCTGTCATTAGTCAATCAGGCAGGGGTAGTAGCCCTTGGGATAGCGCCACCTGGGGGTTACAAGGGCATCAAGAATGACCCTGCTCTTGGATATGTCTGCAGCAAAGGTACTCCGGTTAACATCTGGCATATTCAGGTCCCTCATCAACAATATCTCCCCTTTTTCTGACATTTTAAGGATGCCTTCTGTCATTTCCTTGTCCATTTCCTCCCCTTGAGATGGGGGTCTGTACACAACCTCCATGCGGATTGTGGTGTCATTTCCCATCTCCAGGGTGACCCATAGTGACTCATCAACTTCCTGTTTACTCTTTAGTTCTGTTGCTTTAATCCCTTCTCTTATATAGAGAGCTCCTCCTCCTCCCTCCTCCTCTTTTACCCACCCTGTCCCTCCTGTAGACTGTGTATCCTGGTATGATGACTTCCCACTCATGGTTCTCTATGTACCATGTTTCAGTGACTGCCACAATATCCAGGCATCCCTCTTCCATCAAGGCCACTAATTCAGGGAGCTTGTTACACAGACTGCGGGCATTGGTACTCATCACCTTCCATTTATTTTTTATGGCCTTACCCCTTTTAGCCCCATCCTTGTCCTCAGCACCTTTTCCTGCATTTATCCCTGTCCTTCTCCCTACTGACTTTTCTGCCTTGGTGTTTACCTCTCTAACTACTGCGCTTTGTGGGGGGAGGCTGAGATTTCCCTGCTCCTTTTCAGTGCCTCCTCCCTTGGCTAGTTTAAATGCTTGCCAATGAAGCATTTAAACCTGTCACCTAGGATCCTGGATTCCCCGGACAGATGCAGACCATCGCGCCAGTATAAGTCTGCATCCCTCCAGGTGGCTCCCCAGTCCCCAATGAAGCCAAAACCCTGAGCGTCACACCAGTTTTTCAACCATTCATTGAATCCCATGGTGTGGAATACCCTAGCATCATCCTTGCCATAGACAGGCAGCACCTCTGAGAAGGTTACCGTACATGCTACTTGTCTAAGGTCCCTCCACAACTCCACAAACTCCTCTTGCACCACTCTGATCCCATTTACAGCCAGGTCATTTGTCCCTAGGTGGACAATGACATCCAGCTCCCTCCCTCGTGCAGCTGCTCCCACGATCCTGAGGATTCACTTCCTGTTCCTCCAAGCTGTGGTGCCAGGAAGGCACCTTACCTCCCTATCCCCTTCCTCCCCTACGTCAACCCCCCAAATGATTGAGTCCCCCACCAGGAGTTGTTTCCTTCCCTGTGGGTCTCGTCCACCTCCTGTGGGTCTCTTTGGAGGTTCCCAGCATCCTCCTTGGTCTCCACTGCAGGTGCCTCCATAGAGGAACCACTTTTGCCAGAACAGCATATGAATTGTGGAGAGCTACAACTGAGGGATGCACCTCTGTTCCACCACCCTCTCCCTCTCTGAGCCCACCTTGGTCCAACCGCTCCTCTTTCTTGGCAACCTCTGAGGTAACGGTGGTGGCCCTGGTGGTCCCTGGGTGGGGGAAGAGGTTTCACGAATCCTAGCCAGGTCAGTCTGGAGATGTGCAACCTCCTCCCTCAGACCAGAGAGGTGCCTGCAAACAGGTCAGCATTGCAGCCTCCAGAATGTCTCCCGGAACACTGCTGCTCCACAGCCATTGCACTGCACCACTCCCATCTTCACTTATTTTGTGTCCCCTCTCCTGTTGCTTTGCATGCTTATTGTCTCCTCCCTCTATGTATTTTTACACTTACTTTCCTACTGCCTATGTGTCCTTACAACTCTCATGCTTCCGGTTCTGGGACAGGAACTTCCTGTAGTCTTCAGTAGTCTCCTTCCTCCGTGCTTGGATTCAGACCTCCAGCAGCCGGGGGGGATAAAGAGTTTTTTTTTTTTTTAGGTTCCTTCAAGGTTGCTGAAACTAATGTGCCTCAGTGATTCTTCCCTTCCTACTGCCAAACAGGAAGTTCCTGTTGTCAGTCAAATTCAGTGGCTATAAAACTAGAACTGGCTTTGGGTGTGAGGGTGGAGGGGTGGGAAGGAAGCGCAATTAGTAAAAAATCCATAGTTTTGGACTTCTGTTTCTTGCTCTGCAACCAGTTCTCTTCTGCCAGAAACAGCCGGAAGCTGTAATTGGAGACAGATGCTTTTGTACACCTAAGCTGCTAAGCCACACCCCCAATTAGATTCACTCTCTGCTCTCAGTAAATTAAGCTGATACTGCCCCTTCCTCAGAAAAAACACTTTTTTTTACTTAAATGAGACCCCCTTCTTCTAATAAAGTATCTGTTTGCTTAATTGAAACAGGAACTACTCCTGCTAAGACAGAAGTGATTAATTAGTAAAAAATCTGTAGTTCTGGACTTCTGTTTCTTGCTCTGCAACCAGTTCTCTTCTGCCAGAAACACCCAGAAGCTGTAATTGGAGACAGCTGCTTTTGTACACCTAAGCTGCTATGCCACACCCCCAAGTAGATTCACTCTCTGCTCTCAGTAAATTAAGCCATACTGCGCCCTTCCTCCGAAAAAACACTTTTTTTAACTTAAATGAGACCCCCTTCTTCTAATAAAGTATCTGTTTGCTTAATCCTAACAGGTACTACTCCTGCTGAGCCAGAAGTGATTAATTAGTAAAAAAATCTGTAGTTCTGGACTTCTGTTTCTTGCTCTGCAACCAGTTCTCTTCTGCCAGAAACAGCCAGAAGCTGTAATTGGAGACAGATGCTTTTGTACACCTAAGCTGCTAAGCCACACCCCCAATTAGATTCACTCTCTGCTCTCAGTAAATTAAGTTGATACTGCCCCCTTCCTCAGAAAAAACACTTATTTTTTTTTTACTTAAATGAGACCCCTTCTTCTCATAAAGTATCTGTTTGCTTAATCCAAACAGGTACTACTTCTGCTGAGATAGAACTGATTAATTAGTAAAAAATCTGTAGTTCTGGACTTCTGTTTCTTGCTCTGCAACCAGTTCTCTTCTGCCAGAGACAGCCAGAAGCTATAATTGGAGACAGCTGCTTTTGTACACCTAAGATGCAAAGCCACACTCCCAATTAGATTCACTCTCTGTTCTCAGTAAATTAAGTTGATACTGCCTTCCTCAAAAAAAAAACACTTTTTTTACTTAAATGAGACCCCCTTCTTCTAATAAAGTATCTGTTTGCTTAATCCAAACAGGTACTACTCCTGCTGAGACAGAAGTGATTAATTAGTAAAAAAGCTGTAGTTCTGGACTTCTGTTTCTTGCTCTGCAACCAGTTCTCTTCTGCCAGAAACAGCCGGAAGCTGTAATTGGAGACAGCTGCTTTTGTACACATAAGTCAAAGTCAAAGTCAAGTTTATTTAAAAAGACGCCCAATCCCGAAGGCTCTGGGCGCCGCACAAAACCTATACAGTGTATCATACCGTATACGTTAGAATTAAAATATCATACATATAACTTAGACCCCAAAAGCCTGCACAAATAAAAAGGTCTTAAGACGACTCTTAAAGGCCTCTACAGTGGGTGCGTCTCTCACTTCACACGGCAATGAGTTCCAGAGAGCTGGAGCAGCAACTCCAAAGGATCGATCCCTGCCGATTTCAGCCTAGCTCTGAACTGTGAGGAGACCACCACCAGAGGAGCAAGATCCCGACAGAGGTGGACGTACCAGGAGATCAGAAAGGTAACCAGGGCCCTGTCCATGTAGGGTCTTATAGGTGAGAAACCCCACCTTGAACAAAACTCTCCACCTGACAGGCAGCCAGTGCAATTCGCACAACACGGAGTTATATGACAGAACTTACTTTGTCCAGTCAGAAGCCGGGCAGCAGCGTTTTGCACTAGCTGCAGTCTGCAAAGAGGTTCAGAGACCTGAGATAGAGACGCATTACAGTAGTCAAGTCTCTAAGTGACCAAGGCATGTACCAAAGTAGGGAGGTCCAGAGCGGAACAAGGGGCTTAATCCTGGTGATATTTCTAAGATGAATAAAAAACAGGAACGCACCACGGAGGATATTTGAGCCCATGGACAAGTTCCTGTCAAAGATCACACCAAGATTACGTGACCCTTTGGGAGGCCATCAATGACACAGCTCCAGCACAATGCCAGTCACAGAATCAGAGGCCATCCCATCACAAGCTCTGTTCGACTCCACTACCAGTACCTCAGTCTTATTAGGGTTAAGTCACAGCCAGCTGGAAGACATCCAGTCATTTATCTCAGCCAGACAGATATTCATCACATCCACTGCATTTGATGTTCCTGGTGCAAAAGATAGGTATAGCTGAGTATCATCAGCATAGCAATGAAAACTCAGACCATACCTCCTAATGATCTCCCCCAGGGGCAGCATGTACACTGCGAACAACATTGGGGCCAATACCGAACCCTGAGGGACTCCACACGGAAGGAGGCAGGGCATGGATGAGAAATTACCCATCACAACCCGCTGCCTCCTGTTAGTAAGAAATGACTCAAACCATTTGATGACAACACCGGTGAGTCCGCATAACTCCCTCAGGCAGAAAAGCAACACACAATGGTCCACAGTATCAAATGCTGAAGAGAG
The DNA here is from genome assembly GCA_016271365.2 of Neoceratodus forsteri. Taxonomy (NCBI): domain Eukaryota; kingdom Metazoa; phylum Chordata; order Ceratodontiformes; family Ceratodontidae; genus Neoceratodus; species Neoceratodus forsteri. The sequence continues at coordinate 794,953,688 of CM057459.1, read as the reverse complement.
ATCAAGGAGGACAAGAATTGTCTTTTCCCCCCGATCTCTAGCCCTAAGGAGATCATTTTGCACCCGAACTAATGCAGTTTCAGTGCTATGCCTGGCCCGAAAGGCTGACTGGAAGGGATCATACAACTCGTGGGTCATGAGATGCTCTCTTAACTGAAGGGATACCACCTTCTCAACAACCTTTCCCAGAAATGGAAGATTGGAGATAGGACGGTAATTTGCCCTAATCTCCGGGTCCAAAGAAGCTTTCTTTAAAAGGGGTCTCACCAGAGCCTCCTTCAAGGCATCTGGAAAGACACCCTGACTCAAGGAGCACTGGACAATCAGGGCAAACACCGGGCCAACAGTGTCAATGCACCTCATCAAGAAGCGCGTTGGCACAGGGTCCAGTTCACAAAAGGTATACCTCAAGTTGGCTGCTATCTCAATGACCTCACAAACTTCCACTGGCTTAAACTCCCCCCACTCAGAGTGAGTGCTCTTTGAACACGACTGACGACCACTGACAGCAATGGTATTACTGGCTGAGGAGACCTCCCGCCGGATTGCAGACACCGTGTCCAAGAAAAACCGAGCAAACTCCTCACAGTCCTTATCCGAGGAAACTCTTCCGGGCTGAAGACAGAAAGGATGAAGAAGTCTGTCGACAGTCCGGAAGAGTGAAGCTGGTCGGCTTCTCCCAGCAGCAATCTCCCGAGACAAAAATAATGTCTTCTTTTGCTTGATTGCCTCCTGATATGCGCAGTAATGTGCACACAGGACCAGTTTGTCAGCCTCCAGGCGGGATTTCCTCCAGCGACGCTCAAATCTCCGACCCAGCTTCTTCATTTCCCTGAGATCACCATCATACCAAGGTGACCTCAGGTATGAAGTTCTGGAGTCGATACGGACAGTGCGTGAGGAGTCAATGGCTCAGATAGCACCTCATTATAGGCAGCTACCCCGGGCCAACGGCTACGACGATGCATCACCCACCCTAGATAAATCAACTGCCGCCATATAACCCTCAGGGGTAAGATCTTTCAACGGGCGGCAGCGAAATATCTCAGAAGGGGGAGAAATTATAACAGGAGCACTTAATGTGAACTTCACCGTGCAATGATCGGACCAAACTACTCGATCAATATCAAGATCAGCGATCTCGAGTCCCAGTGAGAACACCAGGTCCAATGTGTGGCCATCCCGATGAGTAGGCATGCCGACAAACTGCACCAGCCCCAAAAGGGACATACTCTGCAGTAACTCATCGGCACACCTTTGACTTTTATCCTCGGCCCAAACATTGACGTTCCCAAGAAAAATACATCTTGGGGAATCCAATGTTTCGCCGGCAACAAACTCGGTGAATTCCTGCAGGAACCCCCCCATCGGCCCAGGAGGCGATAGATGAGGAGGATCCTGCAGCCAACGCCGAGTCCTCCAACGAACAGCCACATTCAAATGAACCTGGGTTCCACCGGTGCACGGTGAAGTCCAGATTTGATTTAAAACAAATAGCTACACCGCCACCCTACGATTTTCTCTGGGGCAGTGAACCACAGTATAACCTGGGGGACTGCAGCCTCAAAAACAGGGCCAGCATCGTCTCACCCAGGTCTCTCTGTAATGCATGCCAGGTCGACCAATGAAACAAGAGCGGCAATAATAGCCGTCTTGTTTCTGACCGACCTGGCATTACACAACACTGCCATCAGAGGTATTGAGGGTGATGCAGCCCTAAAGGTCACCTGGCCACTTAACCTGGTGGCCTCCCTGGCAATAGGCACCAACCACGTCTGGCTTCTCCTAGATGCTCTATTTATTCCAGGACGTCTCCTGGACTTAACCACCTCGATCCTTTGATCTATTTGCTCCTGATCATTCCACAGCGCATGCGCAAAACAGTCCCCCTAGTTCCCCACTTCCCTACAACGTCTGATGATAATATCAGACACAGGGAGGGGGATAAAAGGACGTAGAGCATGCAGCTGTGAAATTCCATAAACAATCCTAGGCCCTGAGAGTTGTCTAACAAAACTCCTACACATATCTAATTTTAAAAACCAAATAGCACATATAAATCATGCAGGCAATATACATAAAATCTAATTTATAATAAAACTGATTAACATACACAAAATATATTTCCCACCTTACAGCTACAACAGCAAATTTCAGCTCTGAGTGGCGCTTGCGCCACTCTCGCCTTCAGCGCTAGCGGGCGCCTGTGTTTTAACAGTGCCTCCCCACTCCCACAACCAATCAGCCGGCAGCCCCCTCTCGTAGCTCCAGCTCCAACAAGTTGGTGCAGATTGATTACAGCCTCTCACGCTGTATTAGGCACAGAGGTTGCGAGGATAATAAGCACAAAGTCCAGAAAACCACACACAGTCCTGCTCAGAAAATAACTTAGCAGCTAGTGCACAGCTGCAACGAACAGCGCTTTACCAGAGAAACAAAAGTATATGGGAAAAATAAGCTGCTAAGTCACACCCCCAATTAGATTCACTCTCTGCTCTCAGTAAATTAAGTTGATACTGCCCCTTCCTCAGAAAAAACACTTTTTTTTAACTTGAATGAGACCCCCTTCTCCTAAGAAAAAACAGTATCTGTTTGCTTAATCCAAACATGTACTACTCCTGCTGAGACAGAAGTGATTAACTAGTGAAAAAGCTGTAGTTCTGGACTCCTGTTTCTTGCTCTGCAACCAGTTCTCTTCTGCCAGAAACAGCCGGAAGCTATAATTGGAGACAGATGCTTTTGTACACCTAAGCTGCTTAGCCATACCCCCTATTAGATTCACTCTCTGCTCTCAGTAAATTAAGCTGGTACTACCCCTTTTTTCAGAAAAAACACTTTTTTTTTACTAAAATGAAACCCCCTTCTTCTAATAAAGTATCTGTTTGCTTAATCCTAACAGGTACTACTCCTGCTGAGACCGAAGTGATCAATTAGCAAAAAATCATTAATTCTAGACTTCTGTTTCTTGCTCTGCAACCAGTTCTCTTCTGCCAGAAAGAGCCAGAAATTGTAATTGGAGACAGCTGTTTTTGTACACCTAAGCTGCTAAGCTACACCCACAATTAGATTCACTCTCTGCTCTCAGTAAATCAAGCTGATACTGCCCCCTCCTCACAAACAACACTATTTTTTTTACTTAAATGAGACCCCCTTCTTCTAATAAAGTATCTGTTTGCTTAATCCAAACAGGTACTACTCCTGCTGAGACAGAAGTGATTAATTAGTAAAAAATCTATAGTTCTGGACTTCTGTTTCTTGCTCTGAAACCAGTTCTCTTCTGCCAGAAACCCTTGACTTTCTTTGACTTGATTGTACTGTGTGGGGTTATCTAGAGTGTTAGAGCCAATTCCGATGTTAAAAAAAAAAGTCTGTTCTGTTAATTTTTAGATTTCCCTGCTCTGCTCTGCCACCTCAGTGCCATCCTTTTCCCTTGCTTTCTCTCCCCTGGGCTCGAACCTTTTACCCCCGCTCCACTTATCAATGTTTTCTCTTTTTCCTCCTGGCACTCTGTCCCTCGTGAGTCTTTTTCCTTGCTCTCACTGTCTCACCCCCCTCCCCCTCTGGCGCCAGACCAAGCACCTATGCTACATCTTTCTCTGGTTGCTGAACCCTCCCCACTACGCCTGTAATTTCTATCTCTATTTTCAGCGCCACACCCCCTGACTTAGCCCTCCCACGTCACTCTCCTCTGTCCTTGCTCTAATCACCTCTACTCTCTCCTTCCTGCTGCAGACTAGACCTTGCCCCTGACCGGACTCCAGTCTGCCCTCCGCAGGCGTGGCCGCGGCCCCAGAACCAGCTGCTTGGGTGCTTTTCTCCAGCCCATCCCAGAGAACCACACAGCTGGGTAAGGACTCCAAACAGACCGGGGAAGCAGCAAGTTGCCACCATTGGCAAATCGCTCTCTGCGGTCCACTGTGATTGGACCACTGCTCTCCTCTCTCACTCCTTATTGGACTGTGCCTTATTGCTTCTAATTTTCTGTGCACCAGGGCCTTCTGCCCATAGACTTGCATTGAAAGCGGCCAAAATTTTGGCCCTCTCTCAAACTGTTGCCTACTGCCAGCACTTTCTCCGGCTTGATTGTACTATGTGGGGTTATCTAGAGTGTTAGAGCCAATTCAGATGTTAAAAAAAAAGTCTGTACTGTTAATTTTTTGATTTCTCTGCTCTGCTTTGCCACCTTAGTGCCTTCCTTTTCCCTTGCCTCCTCTCCCCTGGCTCGAACCGCCTGCCCCCCCCCGCTCCATATCAAAATTTTTTCTCTTTTTTCCTCCTCAGCACTCTGTCCCTCCCCTGTGAAGACTTTCTTCTTGCTCTCACTGTCTCACCCCCTCCCCTCTGGAGCCAGACCAAGCACCTATGCTACGCCTTCTCTGGTTGTTGAACCCTCCCCGCTACACCTGTAATTTCTCTCTCTATTTTCAGCCCCACATCCCCCAACTTAGCCCCCGCATCACTCTCCTTTGTCCTCGCTCTAATCACCTCTACTCTCTCCTTCCTCCTGCAGACTAGACCTTGCCCCTGACTGGGCTCCAATCTGCCCTCTGCTGGCACGGGCGCGGCCCCGGAACCATCCGCTCATGCGCTTTTCTCCAGCCCGACCCAGAGTACCACACAGCCAGGTAAGGACTCCAGACAGACTGGGGAAGCAGAGAGTTGCTGCCACTGCCCAATCGCTCTCCACAGTCCACTGTGATTGGACCACTGCTCTCCTCTCTTACTCCTTATAGGACTGTGCCTTATTGCTTCTAATTTCTGTTCACCGGAGCCGTGCACCCATAGACTTGCACCGAAAGCGCACAAATTTTACCCACTCTCAGACTTTTGCCTACTGCTAGCACTTTCCCTGGCTTGATTGTACTGTGTGGGGTTATCTAGAGTGTTAGAGCTGATTCTGATGTTAAAAAAAAAAGTCTGTACTGTTAATTTTTTGATTTCCCTGCTCCCCTCTGCCACCTTAGTGCCCTCTTTTTCCCTTGCCTCCTCTCCCCTGGGCTCGAACCGCCCGCCTCCCCCTTCCTCCATATCAATGTTTTTTTCTCTTTTCCTCCTGTGCACTCTGTCACCCCGTGAAGACTTTTTCCTTCCTCTCACTGTCTTGCCCCCCGACCTCCCCCTCTGGTGCCAGACCAAGTACCTACGCTATGCCTTTCTCTGGTTGCTGAACCCTTCCCCCCACACCTGTAATTTGTCTCTCTAGTTTCAGCTTCACAACCCCCGACTTAACCCCCTGTGTCACTCTCCTTTGCCCTCGATCTAATCACCTCTGCTCTCTCCTTCCTCCTGCAGACTAGGCCTTGCCCCTGACCGGGCTAGAATCTGCCCTCCACAGGCATGGCCACAGCCCTAGAACCAGCCACTTGGGTGCTTTTCTCCAACCCATCCCAGAGAACCACACAACCGGGTAAGGACTCCAAACAGACTGGGGAAGCTGTGAGTTGCTGCCATTGGACAATCGCTCTCCGCGGTCTACTGTGATTGGACCACTGCTCTCCTCTCTGATTCCTTATAGGACTGTGCCTTAATGCTTCTAATTTTCTGTGCACCAGAGCCGTGCACCCATAGACTTGCATTGAAAGTGGTCAAAATTTTGGCCCATTCTCAGGCTGTTGCCTACTGCAAGCACTTTCTCTGGCTTGATTGTACTGTGTGGGGTTATCTAGAGTGTTAGAGCTGATTCCGATTTAAAAACCAAAAGTCTGTACTGTTAATTTTTTGATTTCCCTGCTCTCCTCTGACACCTTAATGCCCTCCTTTTCCCTTGCCTTCTCTCCCCTGGGCTCAATCTGCTTGCCCCCCCCTTCCGCTATAGCAATGTTTTTTCTCTTTTCCTCCTGAGCACCCTGTCCGCCATGTGAAGACTTTTTCCTTGCTCTCACTCTTTTGCCCCCGCCCTCCCCCTCTGGTGCCAGACTAAGCACCTACGCTATGCCTTTCTCTGGTTGCTGAACCCTTCCCCCCACACCTGTAATTTCTTGCTCTATTTTCATCTCCATACCCCCTGACTTAGCCTCCCATGTCACTCTCCTTTGTCCTCGCTCTAATCACCTCTACCATTTCCTTTCTTCTGCAGACTAGGCCTTGCCCCTGACCGGGCTCCAATCTGCCCTCCACAGGCTAGGCCACAGCCCCAGAAACAGCTGCTTGGATGCTTTTCTCCAACCCGTCCCAGAGAACTGCACAGCCGGGTAAGGACCCCAAACAGACCGGGGAAGCTTCGAGCTGCCGCCATTGGACAATCGCTCACCATGGTCTACTGTGATTGGACCACTGCTCTCCTCTCTGATTCCTTATTGGACTTTCTCTGGTTGCAGAACCCACCCCTGCTATGCCTGTAATTTCTGTCTCTATTTTCAGCTCCATGCCCCCCGATTTAGCCCCCCGCGTCACTCTCCTTTGTCCTCGCTCTAATCACCTCTACTCTCTCCTTCCACCTGCAGACTAGACCATGCCCCTGACCGGGCTCCATTCTGCCCTCTGCCAGTGTGGCCACAAGCCCCAGAGCCAGCCGCTCGGTCACTTTTCTCCAGCCCCACCCAGAAAACCATGCAGCCAGGTAAGGACTCCACACAGACCGGGGAAGCAACGAGTTGCTGCCATTGACCAATCGTTCTCCGTGGTCCACTGTGATTGGACCACTGCTCTCCTCTCTGACTTCTTATTGGACTGTGCCTTATTGCTTCTAATTTTCTGTGCACCAGGTCCACGTGTCCAAAGACTTGCATTGAAACCAGCCGAAATTTTGACTCCCTCTCAAACTGTTGCCTACTGCCAGCACATTCTCTAGCTTGATTGTACAGTGTGGGGTTATCTAGAGGGCTAGATCCGATTCTGATATTAAAAAAAAGGTCAGTACTGTTAATTTTTTGATTTGCTTGTTCTACTCTGCCACCTTAGTGTGCTCCTTTTCCCTTGTCTCCTCTCTCCTGGGCTCAAACCGCCCGCCCCGTTGCTCCATATCCCTGTTTTTTCTCTTTTTTCCTCCTGAGCACTCTGTCCCCCTCAGTGAAGACTTTTACCTTGCTCTCACTGTCTCGCCCCCTCCCCCTCTGGCACCAGACCAAACACCTATGCTATGTCTTTCTCTGGTGCTGAACCCCCCACACACCTGTAATTTCTCTCTCTATTTTCAGCTCCACACACCCCCGATTTAGCCCCCTGCATCACTCTCCTTTGTCCTCGCTAGAATCACCTCTACTATTTCCTTCCTCTTGCAGAGTAGACCTTGCCCCTGACCTGGCTCCAATCTGCCCACTGCCAGCGTGGCTGCGGCCCTGGAACCAGCCGCTCAGGCGCTTTTCTCCAACCCAACCCAGAGAACCATGCAGCTGGGCAAGGACTACAGACAGACCGGGGATGCAGCAAGTTGCCGTCATTGGCAAATCGCTCTCAGCGGTCCACTGTGATAGGACCACTGCTCTCCTCTCTGACTTCTTATTGGACTGTGCCTTATTGCTTCTAATTTTCTGTGCCCCAGGGCCATGGTCCCATAGACCTTCATTGAAAGCGGCCGAAATTCTGGCATCCACTCTCCTTTGTCCTTGCTCTAATCACCTCTACTCTCTCCTTCCTCCTGCAGAGTAGACCTTGCCCCTGACTGGGCTCCAATCTGCCCTCCGCCGGCACAGTCGTGGCCCCGGAACCAGCCGCTCTGGCACTTTTCTCATGCCCGACCCAGAGAACCACACAGCTGGTTAAGGACTCCAGACAGAACGGCGAAGCAGCGAGTTGCCACCATTGGCCAATCGCTCTCCACGGTCTACTGTGATTGGACCACTGCTCTCCTCTCTGACTCCTTATTGGACTGTGCCTTAATGCTTCTAATTTTCTGTGCACCAGGGCAGTGCGCCCATAGACTTGCATTGAAAGCAGCTGAAATTTTACGCCCGCCCCCTCACATCTGATCTTAATTAAATAGACCTTTGCCCACCGCCATGTAGACCCTCCCTCACTAGCTCCCACTAGTCCAGCTCTTGGCCCTCCCCCCTCCCCCTCGCCTGCACCACCCTCTGACTGCTGCCTACCCAGGCCCTTCCTGTTTTAATCTTGTTCTCACTGTAGATGCTTCGGCTTACCATGTTCCCCCCCCTCTAATATCACCCTCCTCCTCCTCCTCCTCCTCTCCCTCTCCACCCTCCTCCCACTCCTCATCCCTCCCAGAGTCTGTTTTCCTGCCACTCCACAAACCTTCCAACTGATCTCTGCATATCGCTACTCTGGCACCTCTCCGGGGATCACAAACCTGGACCTCATGTGACAGCCTCCAACAAAAAAACTGCCACTTGCAGACTATTGCCAACACCGGCCTACCTTGCTACTTCCGTACTGAACTATCGCATCCACACCATGGCATGTCCCTGCCATAAAAGAAAACAAGCTCTCCCTCAGGGAACTACGTCTCTGCACCCTGAAGCTTCTGCTACTTCTCCTGCTGTTACCAGGTAAATGTCCACCCAAACCCTGGCCTGTACACCAGCAAGGTCTCTCCCAAACACAACTCGTATGGCACTCTTTCAATCACGGGCCTGAATATCTGCAGCCTACTCCACAAGACTGATTCCCTGCAAGCCTTTGCTAGCCAACATGATCCTGACATTTTGGCAGTTGTTGAAACCTGGCTCACCTCCCCGGTTCCCGACCAGGCAATTACCATCACAGGATACAATGTCTTTAGGCTCGATCGCAAATCAAAAAGAGGTGGAGGTTGAACCCTGTACCTGAAAGACACTGTCTTGGGCCACCAAACTGAACCTGCCCTTGCGACCTGCCCTGCGCAGATTCTCCCCATCAGGATCCTACTAGATGCCCATAATAAGGCTCTCACAGACGTTATGGTATATATTCCTCCAAAGGGGCAAGATACAGGCCTAACCACCGTTTTGGACCTTGTCAGATCACAACCATCTGACTCTGAAAAAATCCTTCTGGGAGACTTCAATATCAACTGGCTCACAGCTGAGGCGGGTACTTTCAAGGACTCTGTCCTATTGGCCAACCTAACACAGATGCTGGAGTCCCCAACCAGAAAGAACTATAAAACAGGGACTAGCACCCTGCTTGACTGGATCCTGACTAGCCACCCCTCTCGGATCTCAAACTCCACGGTCCTTCCAGATTCACTCAGCGACCATTCCCCCATCAGCTGTACCTGGTCTAACAAATTCCACAAACCACCCCCCAAAATCATCTACAGCAGAGTCCTCCCCTGTGGCCAGTTAACTCACCTCAAAGCCCACCTCCTTCAACAAGACTGGACTCCTATCTTCCTGGCGTCAGATACAAACCTGGCTCTGGACCACTTCATCCACATCTTTAATTAAGCCTGTAACCTATTTGCACCCTTAAAAAACACAAAGTTAAAACCCTCTGCAACCCTTGGCTAACTGGTGACCTCCTAAAAAAGCTAAAATCCAGGGACCACCTATGGGAACTGGCTAGAGCCACCGGGAAACAAGGTGACATCGAAAATTATAAATGAGCATGAAACAACTGCACAAAAACCATCTGGTCACAGAAAGCTGACTACTACAAGAAAGCACTCACTGATTCCTGGGGAAATGGGATAGACTTCTGGAACAATTTAAAAGAAATCACCGGGAAACAATCCAAATCCACACCGGCCATGCTAAAGGTGAATGGGAATACCACACTTGACTCAAAAACCATCGCTGATATTTTCAACACCACTTTCACTGATCCTTCCCCCTAATTTCTTCAATGACGATGATGCTCCCGAAACCCCCAACTCCACAACTCCCGGCAGTCACCCTCCCTTCTACTTTAAAGTAGTACATAAGAACGTTGTTCGTAAGTACATCACCAAAGCCATCAGCAAATCCAGATCTAGCAATGATACACTCAACCTCAAGCTGCTGTCCCTCACCCTAGAAGAGGTGCTGGGGCCTCTTACCAAGATTTGTAACCTCTCCCTTACACTCAACCAATTCCCAGAAAAATGGAAATCAGCCACTGGTGACAAGACTAACCATGGGAACTACCGCCCGATCTCAATCTTGCCACACCTCTCAAAAGTCCTGGAATGCATAGTATTGGACCAGCTTACCGAATACCTGGACAAGCACAACATCCTCTGTAGGGAACAATGTGGTTTCAGGAAAGGCCATAACACTGTTTCCACATTACTTGAAGTCACCAGGGCAATCCACAGCTCCCTGGACAAAGGACAACTCACTGGCGCTATCTATATTGACCTAACCAAGGCATTTGATACTGTCCACCACCGCTTTCTTCTTATCCAGCTTCAAAAGGCTGGGCTTTCCCCCGTTTCTCTATCTTGGTTCAAAAGCTACCTTGCAAACAGGTCAGAATGTGTAAAAATTGCAGATGTGCTCTCTGAAGCCAAACATGTTTGCTCCGGTGTCCCACAGGGATCCATCCTGGGACCACTCCTCTTCAGCCCATTCCTAAATACACTGCCAACCTCCTGCTCTCAACAAATCATACTCTACGCCGATGATGCGGTAATCCTAGCCTCACACCAGGATCCAAAGCAGCTGCAAGGCACCCTCCAGCATTGCTTCTCCACTATTGAGAACTGGTTCTCTCAACACAAACTGATCCTCAATCAGAAAAAAACTAAGACCATGATCTTCAGTAACTCCCACAATAAACATAAACTCCATTACCTCTCCGTATATACCAGTCATGGTGGCCTACTTGAACAGGTCCAAACTTTTAAATACCTTAGGATCACCCTAGACTCGCACCTCTCCTACACTGACCACATCAACAATGTCGCCAGAGCTGCCAACTCCAGACTAGGCCTGCTGTTCCACCACAGAAGACACCTTCCCCCTACAGTCCTGGCTGCTGCCGTCCAGTGCTCCATCGTTGCCACCATTGACTATGGCCTCATCATCTACAGCTCAGCTACTGTTACCGTGCTCAAACGGGTAACCACCTCCCTCAACAAGGCTTGTCGGCTCATCACTGGTGCTCAATGTCATACACACACCAAGTGACCCCTACTCCCAAACCAGCTGGCTGCAACTTGACAAGCATATTAAATACCAAACTTGCATAGTGGCTAAGAAAATTCTGGTGGGCCTCACCCCACCCGGTGTTGCTACACTCCTACAACCTAAAAAAAGCAGCCGGTACACCTGGGGGTCCAAACCACAGCAGTTCCAAATCCCCTACTGCTGCACAACCCATGGTCAAAGAGCTTTTGCCTACCGGGCTGCTAGCTGGCTAAATGGACTCTCTAGTGATATCACCACTGCACCCACGCCCGGTGCCTTCAAAACCAGGCTCCACCACTCACTCATTGCCTCCAGCACCTGTGACTGTACTGTATAGCAACAAAATCTCCACAGTCTGGCCTCCTGGATGAGGAACAGATCCCTACACTGTGACTCCCCTTGTTTTGTCTACATCTATGAGAGCCACAGCTTATTAGCACTTGCAGACACCACCCTGCCCAACTCCTGCACTTCTAGTGTTCTCTGACAATGCCCCCAGGCTGCATCCCCCTCCTCCTCCACCACCCTACCATTTCTGCCTTCTACCCCACCAAATCTTCCATTGCTGTCCCCCTCACCCTTCCTCCACACCACCCCCCTCTATTCCTTTTCTTTTTTCTTTTCTTTTCTTTTCTTTTCTTTTCTTTTCTTTTCTTTTCTTCATTAAAGATGCATCAATGTATATTTCTCGTATGCAATTTTGTATGTACATCCATTTACTGTTTTGCCTGTAACGTTTTGTCTAACTGTACCTCATGACGTGGAACCTTTGTAAAAGAGCTTTGGCTCAAAGGTATTAGTAATCCTAGAACTCAATAAATAAATAAAATAAAATAAAAATAGAGGGCAGAAGGAAGAGGGGGTGACATGATAGAGACCTCTAAGTTCCTGAAAGAATAAACATGGTGAACTACAAGGAACAACTTAGCAGGAATGGAAGACAAGGGGACATGAATGGAAATTGTTGGGGGGATTCAGGAGGAATGCAAGAAAGTTTTACTTTACTTTACAGAGAGAGTGGCTGAGCTGTAGAGCAACCTACCTGCAAAGGTGGTGGGTGCAAGAACCATTAATTGGTTCAAGCACAGCTGGGGCACAGTAAATAACTTAATTGTTAATCAGGGGGTCACAGAAGGCAGGGAGCAAAGGGGGGTGAGGGTGCAAATACTGCCTAGGCAATAGGTCACAGCATAGGGTAGAACTGGGTCGACTGGATGGATCAATGTTTTCTTCTGCCAACATTGTCAACATTTCTATGTTCTTTTTTTATTTATTTACATTTTTGCTCCCCAGCACCAGGGGCAGGAACTCCACCCCAAGCCACCTGCCAGCCCAATCACTGCCAACCAGCCCCGATACCCCCCACGGCATGCCCCTATGGCAGGGCCAGGAAGGGAGCTTCCCCCCTCCCCGGAGCACAATCCAAATCCATGGAGGCGGCAGTGATGGACCAGCAGGATGGAGTGAGGCTTCATGAAGCCCTCAGTTGCCATTTTCTGCTTTTCTGGTGACTCCCCTCCCTCCTGACACATGACCACATGTGTGTGGGGGCACGCCGCGATTGCCAGCTGCTTGCCCTCCCAGTCTGCACCACCCCATCCCCCGCCAGAGGGCAGCCGACAGGTGGAACAACAATCCTTCCCTCCCTGAGAGAAGACATCAGTCCTCTGGATGCTCAATCCTCTCTCATCCCTGCTGACTCCCGATGGCCAGGACCTGTTCTCGAACTCATGTCACTGGCATGGCGTGAGGTGTGGTGTCCAGCATCTCAACCTCCAGCGCCACTGGGCCGGCTAATATTTCTGTGTTCTATGAATAATTTTGGTCACTAGGTGTTAGGCTTCGACTGGCAAAAGCAACAGGCCTCAACTCTTCAGGTGAATCTTGATATGATATGGTCCCCAAACCATGCAGGCTTACATCTGTGTGCAGAACATAAGGCTTTTGGGGATCAGCATAGGCTAGTACAGGGGAAGTAGTCAGACGGCAAATAATTTTTTTAAAGCCTCATTACAAGCAGCTTCCCATCTGACTGTGAAAGTTTCATGAACTTTGTAGTTAGTTGGAGGTTCCTTTCCTTCCTTGGGTCCCATCTTTCAGCCATTGTTAGTAGGGGGATAACCCTGGGTCAAATTCAAGAGTGGATGTACTTCTCAGGTATAGTCTTTGACAAACCATCTATAGTATCTGCAGAAACCCCAGAAACCATTGCAGATCTCTGATGTTCCAGGGGCTGGACCAGGTTGTCAGAGCCTCAGCTTTCCTGGGATCTATTTGAATTACACCCACAGACACAATATGCCCCATATATTTCACAGAAGTTTGGAAAAACTAGCATTTGTCTATGGACAACTTGAGCCCAAACTCTTCCAATCAGTCCAGTACCTTGAACGGATGACTCTCTTATTCTTTCAGAGTTTGGCCAAGTACTATGATATTGTCCAGATACACCTAACACACTGTCAAGTTCATGTCCCCCACTGCCCTCTCCATTAGGCATTGAACAGTGACCAGGGCTCCGGAGATTCCTTGAAGCATGTGTAGGATCTCAAAATCTGAGTGGGCAGACAAAAACAGTTTTCTCCCCAATCATACAACTACTGTATGGGCATTTCACAGTAGCTGCTGTGCAAGTCCAACTCTGAGAACCAGCAACTACCATGGGGGCTGTGCAAAGTATGTAGTATGCAAGGCATGGTGTATTGACAGTGTATGGTACACTTGTTTTGTGTTTTTTTAACTTACATTTTGTTGCCATTCACAAGGTCAACACAAGCAAATACATCTGAAATTAATACATTTTGGCATAAACACAGAATGATAGGATTTGATGCACCCCATATTTTGTTACCTCATGTTGAGGGTAAAACAAACAACGTATACATAGCTTAGATTCAGAAAGCTTTTGTTGTACAGTCTGAAGTGTGATACTCAAAAGAAGCCAACATCCAACACAAGTGGATTTCTGGTTCTCAAAAGATAAAGTCCAGTAGAGAATATTTAACCATGTGCATTAGTCTTTGATCATAGCCATACAACTACAATAGTAAACACAGCTGCTAAACTGAAAAAAAATCATATAAGCACCCTTAAATTACAATGACACAATTTTGGGGAATGGGAGCCTTATCCCCAAGCATGCATATGATGTGGTGTAATCCAGTCCAGCAAAATTATCACGAAATTAATGTCTCTACCAGGTAGTTTGATTCACTCCATCCTTGAAATATGGTAGATAGAAAGCAAAATGGTCCATTAATACAGCACAACCAAATCAGTTCCTCTTGCTGATGGTGGTAAAACAGTCCTACCACAAATGGAGTTGGCAAAGAAAGGCAAGTAGGGAAGGACCAGGAATTCATGGATGCCATTTTAAAATATACAGTTTATAACTCATAGTGTTGCCCAGTTACAGAACTCTTTCTGTACCAATAGAGTGGCGGTACTGACAGTAAACCAGACATTTTAACAAAATATAACCTGTTACAGCACTGAATCACATTAAAGCTTCAGTTCAGTCACATTAGGATCTCACCTTCTGAGTTCCAACCCACTACACCCCCTGCCTTTAGCCTGAAAAGCAGGAAAACTTTGCCATAGCTCTAGTTGCCATCAAAGTCCGGTTCTTTTTCCAAGGAAGAAAACTCCTTTCTGATTCCAGCGACCACTTTACCCACATACTGCAGGTTAATGTGTAGAAACATTTTGCCTCTCTTGTTAATTTTGATGTGCGTAGGTAGCACTAGAACATGCTGCACCACCTGCTTCCTTAATGGACTTTGTACAACATCAAGGGCTTTGCACAGCTGCCTAGTGACAAGGCAAAGTTCTGGGAACAGCTAAATGTGTTGGCCTAGTCACTCCAGGAATTCTGCAGGATGTTCAGTTTGCAAATCATCATCTCTCTCTTTCAGCAGATCCCCCAAGGACTACCATCATGGTGCTTGCTGGGGGGTTAACACCCATGGTGCAGTGAGAGGTTACACAGTAAGCTTTTTTTATTGTTAGTGACTCCATTTGTAAATAATCTGTCATACACAGCTGTACGAACCTCTCACCATCTCTCTCCTTTGCACCATCTGGCACTCCAATCATTCTTATAGTTGCCTCATTGGCTGTTTTCGAGTCACTCAAGCCACTGCTTTCACCTCCTCCTGCACTCCCTTAACTTTCACATTCAATACAGTTACTTTGCCGCATAAGTTCCAAGGTTTGTGTCCAGGGCCTGGATGGTCTTATAGCAACACTGCACTTGAAGGGTGGGTGGTGTTGGTAGTAGAAGCAGGAGTTGTTGCCTCTCCACTTCCTGACAGCTTATCTGTGTTTGGTTGGGCATTGTCTCCCACATTTCCTCCTCTCATGTTGCAACCCATTCTGCAGATTGTTTTTTATTCTTTACGCCCCCTTCCAATGCAGCAACTGCTCCTTTCCCTCAGGGACTCCCAAGGTGTTCTGTGGCTTGGCCAAACTCCTGGGTGCGCCCAGGGGACCAACCCTCATCTTGCCATGGTTTACCAACTGGATGGGGAGGGAGAGAGAGCCCAACCCTTCTCTCTCCCAACATGCTATGCTGTGTTGGGTGGTCCATTCTGGATTCCCCAGGGTCGGTCCGGTAGCTAGGCACCAGGGCCCATCATCAGGAGTGAAAACGGGGTTCTGTTTTCCTGTTTCTCCCTGAGCCACGAGGATGATGGCATATAAGGAGGTCCAAGGAGACATGCACATGTCGAGACATGCTGCTGCTCTGGACTCCAGCTGATGTCTACCCCTCCCTTGTGGCGATACCAGCTGCACTGCCACCCATGGTCACCCAAGTAGTAGTATCGCAGCAGGAGTGGCAGCCTTTCCTCCCTGGAAAAAGAGAGCAGCCCCCGGGGTACTCAATTCTCTTCCCCCAGCTGGCCCTCCAATGATCCAGGCTCATTACCGAACCTGGATCGGTGGTGTCATGAGTGGTAACCTTACTGCTGTGCTGGTGGGTCGGCCCCATTCTGCAGATTTTAATATTAAAATGTTCAGGCCTCAGTCACAAATTGCAGTCTGCTGGTGAAATTTCAAAATTATAAAAAGCAGAACTGTTTTTGAATTGCTTTGCTGAATCAGAGCTCTGAACACAAGCATCTGTACAGTTTGGCATCTAGCTGCACCCCCCATGGTACCCTTTTGAAAAGTCAAGTAGTCTACACACATTCATATACTGCCATTCCTTTTCCAAACCACTACAATGGGGAAGACATGAGGGCTGTTTGACTCTTGTATAATCCCAGCTGCCAAACAAGATGTGCTGCTGCACACCATTAATATTATCAGGTGCCAGGTGCCTTGACTGCTCCCAGAATGGCCATTGGTCTTGCAGGTGGATCCAGTGCTTTTCTCCAGTTATGCATCCCAGATTTCACTCATGAGTGGAGAACATCCTAGTAGTTAACTTTTTGCTGATCCTGGTGTGCTGTTCCTCTGCCAATGAAGATGTCCCAAAGTCAAAACTATCAGGGTCCAATCTCTTAGCAGGTCCCATTCCCCAGTCTTTAGCTGGACCACTGTGTCAGCACAGTATTCCTTGACTAGGGTCTCCCCACTCTTGATGACCACAGGATGCTCAGATGCATTCTTCACGTGGACATCAATCCACCTCACAGTAGCATGGGCATGGACAGACAACGCTACAGGCTTCACCATCAATCCCTCAGGAAATCTGACCCTCCAGATACTTCCATCATTAGAACTTAATTGGTGGCATCCTTTCTCAGTCGTATCACTCCACTGACCCTACATCTGGCATTGGGTGGCCGTATCAAGTGCCCATTGTCCTGATGCCATACAATGCCAACTTCCCTATCCTCATTCAGGGAGGCTAGGGGCTGCTGTTTCCTATGTGCTTCCCTTGTAAGTCTATGAATGGGGAGGGCTTGTCATTCCTAGTGTGCATCCCTCTGCTCACATAGCATCTTTGGACATCTGAACACATGAGTGCTCATGCCAATTATCACAGGGACATTAATATCTTAAATCCAGGACTCAGAACACACCAATACTAAAGTCTCTATGGGTCCTTCAACCCCCACCACGGAAAAGTCAATGTCCACCCCCAGACATCCAAGATGAGGGTACACTTTATCACTTAAACCCAAGTCCAACCCCTCTAGTAGCTGCAGTCGGAGGTGGCTCAAGTGTTGCTTATGAAACTACCTGAAGATCAGGGTAACCTGACTTCCAGTGATGTTACTGACATGGTGGCAGCTTGAAGAATCCTGTCCGTCCTCCTCCTCTTAACCCACCACCAGCTACAATTAGAAACCAAGTTCCCCTGGACTAAACAGGTGACTAACCTTATCGCAGATGTCAAGCAAGCCAGGAAGAAAAAATGTTCCACCCTGGCAGCCAAGCTCCAGGAGATGATGTCATCAAAGACACGGAGCCCCTTGAAAGTGAAGGCCCTATCCTAACATTCCCACTCACCCTCCTTTGTTTCTTCCATTGAGATGGACTATGATGAGGACTGCGACCCTATATCAGTGGAAGATCAGACAGTGCTCCAAATATTATCCACTGCCCATAAAATTGAATCAGCCTTTGCAGATCTTAAAATGTATGTGAAGGCATTGGATAAAAAAATTGCCTCGACGACCCAACAGGTCGGTAAGTTGTTGGATAGATCGGGTGATCACGACCACCTCCTCCTATATCTTTTGCAGCATGAGCGGGAACTGGAACGATGAGTCGAGGGTTTAGAAACTAGAGCTTGCAGAAACAGCTTTCCGATACTTGGTCTGTGAGAGGGTATGGAGGACAGCTTCTTCTTTATGATAGACTGTAAAGCAGGTCCTTACCTTGACCCTGGAGCTTCCCACTGACACCCCTCTCAATATCAAATGTGTGCACAGGTCTCTGGGCCCGAGACCAAAAGATCAATCAGCCAAACCCCATTCGGTTATTGTGAAAATGCTGGATTTCCATAGCGCAAAAGAAAAGGGGACTTTCCTATGATAACCAGCTTATCTTTTTTTAGCAGGATTTTTCCAGTGCTTTACAGGATAGGAGACAGCAAGTGAGTGGGATTATCAAACATTTTAAGGAAAATATAATGGCCAAATATTATACCCAGCTAGGCTCAAACTATTTCTGCACTCTAGAGCTAAAATATTTGAAAACCTAGCAGAGGCAGCCCCTGAACTAAAGAAGCGGGACATTAAACGTCCTGATCTCACCATGGAGGATTTAGAACTTTTGTTATCAAAGGCCACATGGATGACAGTTATTAGAGGCAGAAAAAGAGTTTTTCCAGGAGACAGTTTCCCTTTTCATTTAAAAGCAGATCTGACCAGCTTGCTTGGAGGAATGATTGCATCTGAAAATTCTCCTAAGCCTCAAACTACTGAAAATAATGGGCTGGCTTGACTCTATGCATGTACATTCTGATCCCAGCAGTTTTTAAAGACTCTAGGCCGGGTGATCCTTTTATTTGTGTGGCCACTCCATTACAACTTTTTATGCAGGTTATTTCATGGTTGTAAACTCAGAATAAGTGCTATGCTTACCATGGCAAGATACCAACTTCCCTGTTACTGCCAGAAGCCCAGGACTTGTTCTCCTGTAGGGTAAGGGGTTGGGGGGGTGGCTGGCAGGTTGTCAGTGGCAGGGGGTGAGGGAGGCCTGCTGCATGGTATCGAGCATCAGCTGGGCTTTCAGATCCTTGCATGGTACAATAAATCTTATGTGGCGCAACCAGCTTGTTCTTCCTGTACATATGCCCTTCAATTAAGCCTGGGAAGGGATGGGGTGGGGGTGGTGTGTAGAGATACCAGGGGCCTGACATGCTGGGTCTGCTTAGTTATCTCACAGGAGGCTGGTGGTAGCGCAGGGGGATAGCCCCTTATTAAAGGAATGGTAGAAGTGGAATGGGGGGTCATCTCCCAGCCTCTGGTGTTGCGTGAATTTATCCTGGTTTTTCATGGTTCAGGTTGAGTGGGAGGTATTTCCCTCATCCCCTCTCTGAACAGTAGTTGACTCTGGAATTTACCTTCCCCCACACAGTGACTGTTCACTGGATTAGGACTTAAATTGCCCTGGCAAAGTTAATGGCAGATTTCTCCCCTGCTTGCCCTCAGCACATCAGCTGAGTTATCACCTTTGGTCTTCTTTTTGTGGTTATAATGCATTGCATGAATGAATCTGCAGACCTGTCAACTCAGTGCGTGGGCCTTTCCTTTCAGATAAGGGTTCTTGGGCATTGCTTTCCCCTGGTTCTCCACATATTGCTTTCACTCATGACTTGGGACCTGGTCTGTCTGATGGGAGGGGGAGCACGGCAGAGCCCTTGCCTTCTTTTTTTTCCCCCCATATTTTCTGCTGCTCCTTGTCAGGCTGAGCAGCTGCATCAGCTCATCCCCTTAGCACTGTGGCCATCCCAAGTCTCCATCTGTTCTTCTCTCTCCCTGAGACTGGGCTGGTCACCGGTGCAAGCTGGGAGGACATCATTAAGCCCCAACCTCCAGCATTTTCCTCCAGGTTTCTCCCATAGGCCAGCAGACATGCAATGAGTGCACAAGCATACTCTACCACTGAGGAGGCGTTCCAGCACTCTGAACGTCGGCCCTTCCCTACATCTTCAGGACTCACATGTGCCTTCACTTGGCTTCCGCCAGATGACAGTCGAGCAGTGAGTCACAACCCCCAAGGGAAGAGAGTTGTCCTATGAACGCTGAATCTTCCCTCTCCTGGCCATGCCTCCAAGCGACCTGAGTGCATTCATGAACCCAGGTCACCAGGATGGCAGCTGGGAGGCATGGATGCCTCAACCCTCCACACCACTTGGCTGGCCTGGGCCCTTGCCTTCTAATGAAGCCCTGGCTCTGGGAGGCTCTCTGTCTTCTGCCTTTGAGGGAGGAACTTGTTTTAATGTCCAGTTCAATAATGGACTTCACAGCTGAATACTGCACATTTGATTTCATGTTAAGGTTTACTGTTCTCTATTTCTTTCTTTCTTACGCTTCAGAGATGGTTAATGTCATATGATGTTATTTGGTGGGGGAGGGGGACCTTCCCTTTTCAGTGACAATTTCTTTTTGTTTCAGGCTCGGGATCTCGTTACTTAATTTGGTGGTCCGACTCATCTTACTACCTTGAGCTGGTACCTAGGGGGTTTCCTAGTCCGTCAGAGAACTAGACCTGAGGTCTGGTGCACCTCAGGCTTGAGCCTGTACTTTGAAGACACATTGATTCAGCAGTTTCTTGTTCAAGGGTTATGAAGATAACTAGAATTAAATGCCATTTACCTTTTTTTGACAGAAGGTGGTTTTTCAAATCTTTTTTTTTTTAACTTTCTATTTTATCCCTCCTCCACCACAGCGCCTACCTTCCCTCAGGGACTCCCAAGGCATTGTACCCACCAGGTCTCCGGGATATGAGCCCCTCACACATCCGCCCTGCCATTGCCCTGGGATTACTCCCTGAGTGGGGTGGGAGAACTACCCCCAAGCCTCCCATCCATCATCCAAGTGTTGGCCGGACTCATGCGACCCCTCTCTGGTCCTGGTCTCGTGATGCCGGGACCCATCTCCAGGCATCACTGCGGGTGATTTTCCGCTTTTCCTGGGGAGTGGTGTGTGTCCAATGTCAAGGCTTCATCCATCACTCCCAACCCTGTCTGTTTGCTCCGCACACTTGCTGTACCTCTGGTTTCCACCAGAGGTTAGCCAAGCACCGAGACTGTGCCCCCCCCCCCTCCTGGGAGAGAAGAGCTGTCTTCTGGATGCACAATCCTCTCCCTTTCCTGCTGACCCCTGACAGCCCAGGGTTGTTCCTGAACCCGGGTCATCAGCGTGGCATAAGATGTGGTGTCCAGCACGTCAACCCTCAGCACCACTGGGCTGGCTTTTCAAATCTGTTTTATATACTGTTTGGACTGGATTGCAGTGTTTATGTTTATTGTTTACTGTTGTTAGCTGTGCATCGTCCCATCATGTTCCAAAAGTTGATCTTCCCATGGCCGTCACTTTAGGACTCCCAATATCACAGTTTGGAGATAAATATGGATAAATTGCACATTATTTCGTTGCCAAGATGCTAGGGTCTCTTACTCTGTTTCCACTTCAAATAAATCAGCAATTTAAGCTGAAGAAGTTGTGGGTCTGTGTTTTCCTGGAGCGCTGGCTTTTTGGATTTTTCTGATTATGTTTAGGCTGGCTGCCTTGCCATAGCAAACCTACCTTGACTGATGCAAGGGACTGCTTTTGGATTTTTTCATATGATGTGAAGGGAATCAATACCACAGTGAAGCGAGCTAGGACTCTAACTAAGTTGCGTAAATTACAGGCAAATATAGTGTTTCTGCAAGAATCCCATTTATCAGAAACAGAGCATTTAAAAGTACACAGAATGTAGGTGGGTAAAGTGCATGCAGCTTTGCATCCCAGAGCAAAGCATAATGGTGTGGTCATATTAATTCACAGGGGAATTCCATTTGAGGTGACATACACAGAGGCAGACAAAGAAAGCAGGCTACTTGTGTTGCCAGGTGAAATTATATCACTCAAAATTCATTTAGTTATTCTCCACGACCCAAATACTAATGCAACACTGTTTTATACATCAGTTTTTAATAAAAAATGAACAACCTTAGGTGAAGGAATGATTATTCTGGGAGAGGACTTTAATTGTGTCATGATTCCCTCTTTGGATAGAACCTCTAAAAATCCAGTTACAAATAGGGCCTACAGTAAAATTTTGAGAGGGTTTATGGAAGAGTTTGGTTTGGTAGATATTTGGCATAGACAATATCCAGGTGAAAAGGATTACATCTTTTTGTCCCATCCCCATCAAGAATATTCCAAAATTGACTTCTTTTGGTCAGTTCATAAGATACTTATAGGGCTCACTCCACGCAGATTCACAATATTACCCAATCAGATCATGCCCCTGTTTCTTTAATTCTGTGTATGAGAGATAAAAACAGAAAGACAAGTTGGAGGTTTAATACAAGTTTATTAAACAATCCAAACTTATTTATATGCTTCGCACAGAAATAACCTCTTATTTTGAGCTGAATGCTAATGGTCCTCCTTTCCTGCAAACTCAATGGAAAAATTAAATGCAGTCTTTCGTAAATGGATTATCAGATGGTCGGATGCCAAAAACAAACAAAGAAGTGCCCTGCAAGATACCCGAGAAAAGAAATTAAAGATATTAGAAACACAACATAAACACTCTAAGACAAAGCAACTTACTGAAGAGTTGCACCAGACTAGAACAAAATTACTAGACTTTATTAACAAAAAGGTATTTATATAGACAATTTTTATTTAAAAAGCATTGATACAAGACAATACAATACAAACAATACAGCAATGTCCATGTCAAAAAGACCAAACTAATAAAATAACAAGTATAACCATGAATGAAACATGCTACCATGAGAAGGAACTATCATACAATATTCTTAAACAGTCCTCTTATGTAATTCATTCTCCCTAGAATAATACTCTGGATGCTGGACCCCCCCACCCCACCCACCTACCTCCTTACCACAGTAACAATAAGAATAAAAATAAAAATAAACTTATGGCTTTGAAGCTATTCCAATTAAATCCCCATTCTGAATCTTTAAATATCTTAACCAATTACCCCACATCGAAGAGCATCTGGGTAAGGCATTCCACTGTTAAAATAGTACTTGATAATATGAAGCAGCCTTTAAGAGCGACTGTTTCCACTTCTGTAAGGGCGCAATGGTCTGAGACCGCCAATTCAAGAGCAGGAGCGATTTTACCACTAAAGTCGTGGCACAAAGAAATCCCTTATATTGCTGAAAGGAATCATCTTAAAGATTTGCATCCCCCAAAATCCAAAAGACAAGAGACTTTAGAATGGGGATTTTCAGGACATCCTCCAAGCAGTCAAAAATACATGTCCACCAGGATGTTAGTAAATCACATTCCCATAAAATATGAAAAATTTAACCAGCAGCTGAATGACAGCGCCAGCACAAATCAGTTCCTAACAGTCCTAGTCTAAACTGCACCGGAGTTCGATGCCACCTGCACAAAATTTTCTTTTGCATCAATTGTAGCTAAGGGTCAGAAGACGAGGTACATGCAGCTACCCAGCATCTATTCCACCCCTCCTTATCCAAGACCTGCTGCGTATCAGTTGACCATTTTAATCTATGGGACTCCCAATTTGGCAAAAAAGGTTTCTGCAATTTCTTATAGAGACATCTAATATGCCCCCTAGAAAGTTTTAACCATTTCCTCAACAAGCCTGTAAAATCTGTCTCCATAACATAATAATCTATAAGAAACTTCTTCGATAGTGCGTGCCAAAGCTGAAAATATTTCCATTGCTCTTTCAATGATAAATTATATTTCAGCTGCAAGTCTTGAAATGAAACCAGCAGGCCCATGCCCCAATCTACCAAATCACCCACTGTGTGTACCCTTCTGGTAAGCCAGGAACCCCAAACAAATGGTGGTGTTTTCTATTAGTATGTCCCGATTCTCCCGCAGTGGTTGCCATTTACCAAAGTAAGAAGCATCCTGACCTAAAATCTTTAAAAACATTCCCCACGCCCATCTTGAAAACCTCATAGGGGCTATGTAATATAGAGAAGGTACTCCCTCCTTTTGAAGTAAAACCACCAACAGAGTTTTCCCCACCAACCCTTGTTCGACCTCCACCCAAAGAGGAGAGCCCATGCCGGTGGTTGAAACCCAGTTCAAGAAATGTTTTACCCCCTGGCATATATGATAGGCCCAAAGCCAGGGCATGTTCCATCCTCCTGACACCCCAGGAGCCCAAAGTGTCCTTCTATTAAACCTAGGGGTAGATCCCTCCCAAATAAAATCAGCCAAAACTCTGTCCAACTTAACCCAATACCCCTGGGGAATAATAAAAGGTAAATTACATAATTTATAAAAGAGGTATGGAAATATCATCATTTTGATGGTAGCTATCTTGCCTGGGAGAGATAAATTAAGTTTCCTCCAGTGTAACAAATCCACTTTAACGTCACAAAACCCTGGTTAAATTTTTAGAATACATTTATTTTTTTTATTTTATATATCTGTAAGCTGGGCAGAGACATGCATTCCCAGATATTTCACTCCCCCTGGTGACCATTTTAGAGTGCATGATCCCAGCACAGCTCAATTACTGTCCGCATTAAAAAATGGTAAAATCTCTGTTTTTCTCCAATTTATACACAACCCAGAAATGGTGCTAAAAGAGTCCACAATTTCCCAGGCCTTCGGAAGTGGCGATTCAACTCTTGAAGACAATAACAAATCATCTAAATACAACAAAGTGAAGAAAGACTTCTCCCCCACCTTTATTCCCGTTACACTTGGATTTTGTGACAACGCCAAGTTCAAAGGTTCAATAGCAAGTAAGAATAATAATGGGCTAAGGGGACACCCTTGTCTCATTCCACTTGATAAAGAAAAGTGTGATGACAACACTCCATTAGCCCGTACCCTCATCCGTGGATCTGAATATAGACAGTTAATCCATCGCTGGAACTTCGGGTCCAGCCCCGCCCTATTAAGTACAAAATGCAAGTATCACCATTCAACAGAGTCAAATGCTTTTTCTGCATCTAAACCCACCACAGCAGCAGAGTCAAGCCCTCACACTGCCACTTGAATCAGGTCTACAACTTCTCGCTCATTGTCACTGCCCTGCCTCCCCTTCATAAAACCCGATTGAGCTTTACTAACTAAAAGACCCAACTCTTTCTTCAGTCTCATAGCAAGAATCTTCACCAAAATGTTACGATCAACATTTGAAAAGTTAAATGGTCCTATAATTAGCACAGGAAGTATGGTCCTTTTCAGGTTTTGGCACCACAGTGACAATAGCTTCCTTCATAGAATTCAGCAAAGTTCCTGCTTCTCCCACCAGCCTGAACAGCTCCAACAACCTAGGAGACAGTTGTGGTTCAGGTGCCTTATAAAAATCTGAGCTAAGCCTGTCAGGGTCTGGCACATTAGCAGGGGACAAAGATTTAATTGCTTGCTGGACTTCCTGTAGTGTAATACTCTCTTCCAAAGAGGAAGCTAGAGTGTCTGGCAATCTTGGAGCCATAAAAGGTCTGAAAAAGGCCCTGTAATCCTCCTGTGCAGGGTCCACCAAAGGGAAGCTGTATTTGAGAGCGGCAGTCCATGCCACAGAGGTTCGGGAGACTGCATCAGTGGCAGGAGAAGAGGTCGGTGTCCACACCACAGGGATCCAGAGACTGCATCAGTGGCAAGAGAAGGATGTGGCCAGCAGGAATCATCAGCCACATTCGGCAGCAGGGAGGGTGCAGCTCCTCTTCCGGGAGCCAACAGGAGGGTGAGGTGCTAAATTCAAGCAAAGTGGTCAGGCTTAAAAGCCGAGCTGCTACCCGCACAAAGCCAAAGGGAAGCAGTATTCAAGAGCGGCAGTCCACACTGCAGAGGTTCAGGAGGCCAAATCAGCAGCAGGAGAAGGAGTTGGCATCAATGCCACGGGGTCCAGAGGCTGCATTGGTGGCAAGAGAGGGATGGGGCCAACAGGAATCATCAGCCACATTTGGCAGCAGGGAAAGGGCAGCTCCTCTGCCGGGAGCCAATGGGAGGGTGAGGTGCTAAATTCAAGCAAAGCGGCCAGGCTTAAAAGCCGAGCTGCTGCCCGCACAAAGCCAGAGGGGAGCTGTAATATTTTCCCACCCTCCCACCATGCACCAGCTCCATTATTAAATACTCATACTGAATACCACCCTTCAGAGGCTGCATCTATCAGGAGAAGCTAGGGAGCAGAGAAGTTTGGATCGGGGGAGTGGCTGCTGGAGAAGAAGAAACCAAGGGCTGCAATAGTTTGACTCTGCATGATCAGAGACACTTAAGTGGCAGTGAACCCGGGACTGGTATAATTTAAGCCGAGGAGCACGGAGAGGGTAGTGAGAAAGGAACTTTTCCAGAAAGGGCTTGTCACTGCAGAGAAGGTAATCTGTGACTCTAATTTTAACAGGCAGTGGGCTGGTATTTAACAAAAAAAAAAGGACTCTGAGACTGTTTAATTAACTGTGACTCTGAATTAAATCAAGCAGTGGAGGGGGGAGATCACTGCAGGATTATTAAGGGAGATGGCATAGAATGGTTTTACACATAGTGCTGAAGATTTTGAAAAGTGCTAGCAATTTAATACTCTAGAAATATTTTTAATAGCTTTTTGAACATGCTTTAATTTGGAAATAGGTTGGATAGTGATGTTTAATTAGAGCTCTACATTGGCTTTTTGAATATGCTCGCTTGCGACCTCTGACGGAGGCTGGGGGAAGTGAACTGGCACTGCACTGCAAGGGGCGATGTTGGGGAACGACGCCGGAGGGAGCATGTGTGGATGCACACGTGCTCCCCCCTTGGCATTCTTGCATGCCCCTGTCACACTGGCCAAGAAAACAGGGAAAACATGGCACTCGGTCATGGCAGCTTGATGGCCGTCTTGGGGACGCCTGGCCTCAGGCGGTGCACCACTGCCAAGTACTAGATCCTGGTTCAGTGGGGAGTGAGGGGGGAGTGAGGGGGGAGCTGTCCACTGCCCCACCATGGGGGGCAAGCTGCGGGTGTAATTGGGCAGTGGGGGCAGTGGGGGCTTCATTGGGGGCCAAGGCAGAACCAGATGGTGGCTGGAGAAAGGATGGATGCCAGGACGTGAAATGCAGACCGGAGGTGCCAGACAAGGTAAAAAAGGACTAACAAAAAAAAAAAATATGCTTTAATTTGGGAAAAGGTCAGGTAGAAATGTTTAATTAGAGTTCTGTAAACTCTGATTGGATTGAGATAGGGTAGGAGCGTCAGAAGGGACTGCTAAATAGGTTCTAAAAACTAGGTGTACAAAAGGAGGGAAGAGTTTAAAGAAAGAAGCACATCCTGATTTCATCTAGTACAGGAAGGTAAGGGGAAAAGAGACTATGAAAAACATGTGTAGCGATGGTAGAGAAGGGAGGAGGGAGCTTTGGGGGAGGAATGGCTATCATTCAGCTGGAGGGAGGAATTGCTATCATTCAGCTGGAAGGACAGTGGGTCTATGGTGGGCACATAAGGTATTGGGAAGGGTGGTAGGCTGCAACAACTGCGGAGTGCCAACCTTTCTTAAGATGTCATGGAGAGTGGGGAGATGTATAGTGTGCATACAAATAGGGCAGCTCAAGAATGAGATCATGTGCCTGCAGGAGGAGCTGAGGAGGGCAGAACGGGCTAAGGAGGGTTATGGCTCAACAACATGGGGATGTAGGAGGGGAGCTGAAGGGGGTGGACATTTTGGATCATCAGGGGAGAGGATGGGGAAGACATTTATGGAAGGGGAACTGAATCAGGGGGACCCAGGCATATGGTCACTGAGCTGGGGGAACCAAGGCAAGAGGGCAGAAGAGAGCAGGAAGAAGAAAAAAGGGAATGAGAGGAGGGAAGGGGAGAGGCAGTGACAGACAAGGAATAGGGAGTGGGGGATCAGGATAGCAGGAGGAAGGAGGTAGTAGGTGAAGGAGAAGGATAGAAGGAAAAGCATACTGTAGTACTGGAGGGAATGGTATCGGGGAGACAAGATGGGATTGGAGGAGTAACTGAGGGGTGTCCGGATGAAATCAGTATGGAGGGGGGAGCACAGCTGAGGGAAATACATTAGGGGCAGATGGAGGAAACAAGGTGCTGGAGGACAAAGGGACAATTGGAGGGAGGGGATGGTAGGTTGGGAAGGAAGCCAATGGTAAACAGGGAGGAGTCCTAGTGCTTGGGGACTCAATACTAAGAGGTGTCAGGTAGGATAGTAAAGGAGAGAAGTATAGTCGTGTTTGGGTGGAGGCCATGCCAGGAATGACAGCAGAAAGGATGGAGCAATCTATTCTGAAGTATGTTAGAAAGGCCAGGGAGAAACCTCACCTAATTCTGCACTTAGGGATAAACAGCCTAGCTAAAGGAATGGTAGATGCAGTGAAGAAGAGGTTTGAGGAACTAGGACCAATTTGCGAGGGGGCAGAAAGATCAGTAACCTTCTCGGACATACTTCCAGTTCCCAGAGCAAGCACAGCAAGAAAACTGAGAATACAGGAATTTAACAAATGACTGTAAACCTGGTACCAGGAATATGGGCTGGTAGGGGGGTGGTGTGTGACCTGGGAGGACAGCAGGCTTTACTCTAGAGATAGACTGACGGTCTGACGTGGAACCTTTGTAAAAGAGCCAAGCCTCAAAGGTAGTTGTATTTGTAATCCTAGACTTGATAAATAAAAAATTAAAAAAATAACTGCACTTGAACGAAGAGGGCACGAAAATGTTGAAACAGAGGATTGGGGAGTACCTAGAAGAAAAAGGGAATTTAAACTAGGAGTCGGGGGTAGCAAGAGGGATAGAGGTATGCAGAGGCCTCAGGATGGGGGAACCATATGGGCTTACCCCCCGTACAGTGGTGTGCAACAGTTGCTCACACTAGGTTAACTTTATTTTAAACCCTCTTAATGCCATATATAGAAAACTTTGGTTATATAGTTTAGTTTGTTTTTAACATACAATAATATCACATTTTGACATGTGCTTAAGTGAGAACTGAATCCAACGGTTCATTAAGACTATTCACTGCACATGCTGTGACATTTAGAATTTATGATAGTTGAACTCTCTGCTGGAAAGGCTGTTATCTTATGCAGATGACATTTGACCTTTAAAGCATCTCAGCAAATAGCAAACTGGTGAGGTCTGATTCAACTGTTTCTGACTTCAGTGATGGTTTAAATGAGTATTTTAAACCAATGAGAATTCTTTCTGGTTTTTTTTATGTATGATCTGGGTGTTAATAGTATGTGAGTTTCTGAATAACTGCCATAAGCTTCCAAGGAAGGACTTTGTTAGTCTGAAAGCTTAAACACTTTGTTCTTTTTGTAACATCTGTGTTGGTCCAATAAAAGGTATCAAATCATTCACTTCTGGATCTGTTCTTACAAGGACCAATACGATAAAAACTGAATGTGTATGACCCCGTAACAGTGAAACAGGACTAGGGGCAAGTACGGGAAAGAGTGCCAGATAGGGAGGGCAGGAGAGGAAGGGAGATAAGGTAAGGGAATGGAAGGTTGTCTCCTTAAATGCTAGAAGCTTGGGGAATAAATTGGCGTAACTACAGACTCTCATGGTGGTGGGTGAGATGGACATGGTGGCCATCACTGAAACATGGGCCACCCAATTCCATGAATGGGACCTGGCGGTCCCAGGATACAGGATATTCTGCAAAGATAGAGTTAATGGAAAGGGGGGAGGGGTAGAGCTGTATGTGAGAGAGGGGATGAAGTGTTTAATGGAGGAGGGGGGGAGGAGGGTGAAATGGAGTCACTGTGGGTGCAAATCCAAGACACCAGGAAAAGGACACTGAGATTGGAAGTGGTGTATAGGCCACCTTCCCAAACAGAGGAGTTGGATAAGGAATTAGCGGGGCAGATCCAGAGGACCTGCAGGAAGGGGGGGTGTGGTGATAGTGAGGGACTTCAACCTGCCAGGAGTGGATTGGAGTAACCCTGCCACCAATAATAGAAGGGAGCAGGTAGTGCTGGACGCCGTCCAGGATAACATTCTGATGCAGTTGGTCAGTGAACCAACCAAGGAAGGGAAAATCCTTGACTTCATGCTGACTAATGAGGAGTGCGTGAGGGAACTGAGGGTGGAAGAACCACTAGCAGGGAGCGACCATCGGACAGTATAGTTCCAGTTGAATATGGGAAAGGAAGATGTGGGATCTGACATGAAAGTGCTACACTTTAGGAAGGCTGATTTCAGCCATCCCGGTGGCACTAAGGGCTGAAGTGCTGGACACCTTACTTTACACTATGCCAGTGACCCATGTTAGGGAGTGATCACGGGCTGCTGGGGATCGGCAGGGGAGGTGAGGGATTGAGCATCTGAGGGACTACTCTCACTCTCCAGGGAGGGGGGACTTCAGTAGTCGGCATGCTTCTGGCCCCTAGCAGAGGCTGGGGGGCAGTGCGCTGATGCTGTGCACTAAAGGGGCTGAGATGGGGCAGGCACCGGGAGGAGTGCATGCAGACATGTGTGCGCTCCTTCCACTGGCATCATTGCATGCCCCACTCATGTAAGGGAAGTACATAGGAAAATACGCATCCTAGGTCGCGGTAGCTTGATGGCTATCCTAGCTTCAGGGGCATCACTGCTCTGGATCCGGACCAGTGGGAGAGTTGGGGGCTCCCCACCACCCCGCTGTGGGGGTAAGCCACGGGGAACAGGCGAGGGGCCCTAACAGGAGCCAAGGGCAGACTGGATGGTGGCCAGACAAGGGAAGCGCAGATGGTGTGGCCGACCAGGCCCCAGGAGAGAAATGGTAAGCAAAAAAAAAAATGGAAGGCTGATTTCAAGAGGATGGGTGAGGTGGTACAGGGGTTCCTGGCCAGAATTCAGCTTCATATGGACATGAACTGGAGGTGCGAGCTCATAAAGCTAGGGATAGTAGAGGCAACCAAATCCTGCACCAAGGTCCAGAGTAAAAAGGCTAGGGCTAAGAAACCTAGCTGGGTAAGCAGAGGAGTCATGGATAGGGTAAGGAAGAAAAGAGCCACCTTTAGGAGATACAAGAAAACTGGAAAGGGAGAGGACAGGGAGGAGTACCTAAAGGATGCAAAGGAGGTGACTAGGGCAGTAAGGGCAGCCAAGGTGTCAAGGGAACTCAGATTGGCGCAGGGCATTAAAGTGGGAGAGAAGGACTTCTTCAGGTACATCAGGGAGAAAAGGAGTTGTAGGAACCAGACAGTAAGCATGACGAAGGAGGGGGATGGGTGGATAAGGGGGAGGTGAAAACACAGAACAGCTTAACAACTACTTCTGCTCAGTATTTACCAAGGAGAAAGGGGGGGATACTTGAAGTGGGAGGGAGGTTAGGAATGCGGGGGTGACAGATGATGAAAAATCTCAGAAGGTAGAGTGCTGGAGGTGTTAAGAGCACTAAGGATGGACAAGACACCAGGACCAGATGGTGTTCACCCAAGGGTACTGAAGGATCTAGCTGAGGTCCTGGTGGGGCCCTTGGCAGGCCTTTTTAATGCCTCACTGGACTCGGGATGCATACCTCAGGATTGGAGGATGGCTCACATGGTCCGCCTCCATAAAAGTAGCCCCAAGGATGAAACGGAGAACTATAGCCCAGTGAGTCTCACATCCATCGTGGGGAAAACTGATGGAGACAATCCTGAAGGAGAGGCTGGTGACCCTGCTGGAGTCCAGTGGGCTGCAGCACAGTTGACAGCATGGCTTTGTCATGGGCAGATCCTGCCAGACCAACCTGGTAGAGTACTATGACTGGGTGACTAGGCAAATAGACAAGGGTCATGCGGTGGATGTCCTGTACCTGGACTTCAGTTAGGCATTCAACTCAGTGCCTCATGGGAGACTTGGAAGAAAACTAGAAGGCATGGGGTGGGTGCAAAAATGGTGAGATGGGTGGAGAACTGGCTGCATGGAAGGCAGCAGAGAGTGGTGGTTGGAGGGGAACCCTCATCCCCAAGGGCAGTGACGAGCGGGGTTCCACAGGGCTCGGTGTTGGGGCCAGTGTTATTTGGGATATTTATTGCAGGCATTTCTGAGGGCATCAACAGTAAGATCAGTCTATTTGCTAATGACACCAAGATGGGAGCGGTGGTGGATGACTTAAGGGGGTGGCAGTGTTTACAAGAGGATTTGACAAGGCTGGAGACCTAGTCGGATACCTGGCAACTGGGTTGCAATGCCAAGAAATGCAAGGTACTGCATTCTGGGGCAAAGAATCCAAAAAGAAGCTACCAACTGGGGGGGGGGAGTGCAGCTAGCTGAGACTGAGGAGGAAAATGATCTGGGGTTACTCATTACAGGATCAATGAACAACTCTGCACAATGTAGAAAGGCAGCAGCAAGGACCAACAAAATGCTGGGTTGTATCACAAGGGGTATAACCTCAAGGAGGGGGGAGGTGATTCTACCATTGCATAGATAGCTGGTTAGACCTCACTTGGAGTACTGCATTCAGTACTGAAGAGGGACACTACATTGCTGGAGGGGGTGCAGCACAGAGCAACAAAGATGATCCCGGGCCTGGGGTACTTACCATGCGAAAGTAGGCTGAAAGAGTTGAACATGTACTCACTAAAGGAGAGGAGGGACAGGGTGATATGATCAAGACCTTCAAGTACTTGAGAGGAATAAACAAGACTGGTATGGAAGGACTATTCAAACTAAGGGCGGGGAGGGACACTCGAGGCCATGATATGAGACTGGAGGATGGAAGGTTCATGAGGGAGATGAGAAGATACTTTTTCACAGAGGGGGTGGTGGCAGAGTGGAACGTGCTACCAGTGGAGGTGGTGGCCTGTAGAACAGTGGGCTGCTTCAAGAGGGGCTGGCACATAGCGAGAGGGAGGATCAAGGGAGGGGGGTAAGGAGAGAGGGGCAGCTGCAGAATAGTACTGCTAACTGTAAAATTGAGCAGACTCGATAGACCAATAGGCCTTTTTCTGCTGGCAGTTTTCATATGTTCATATGTTCGTATAACTTCAAGTAAAACCCTTTAAATTGTTCCACTATGGATTCAGCATCCAAAATCAGTTCCCCATTATCCCCTTTTAAGTAAGGCACCTGTATTTCCATAGCCCTCTTTTTTTAGTCTGTAAGCCAAAAGCTTACTCGCTTTGTCCCCTGATTCCCAATAACTAGGGCTGCAAGTTTGGTTTGACCATTCTGTTTTAAATGGTCGCACCCCCAATGTTAGCGCTAGTTCATCCATGTTACAAACATATGAATGAAATGTACCGAACTTTCGGATTTAGCCTTGATTAGTCAGTTCACCCCTACAGAACCCATAAAAGATTATAATGGGCATTGCAGGGGCGAACCAGCAAGCATATTTCCACCATCATGTGACTCCTCCAAGTGCAAATGTGTGTTAAGTCCAGGGTTCGACCTTAACATTGTTTTACTAGCCCTGAACCTAGTGCAAACTGGCCAGGGCTAGTGCAGCTAACCCTCTACTTGTCCGTCTGGACTAGTGCAGGTTTTTCATGGCTGTTAACGAAGTTGAAAAAGTCCCTACTTTAGCAGACTGTAGTCCTTTTGCTAATCTTCCTCAGTGTTCCAAGTGGTCTGGTGTGATTAACAGCTCATTAAGAGCTGCAATTATCTGGCAATTATCTAAGAGGGAATCCAAAAAAAGACTCAATGTGAGTCATTATCACTCAATTGTTAGGACATTCAGCTAGTGTGCATGCTGTGACCACTGGCAGAGTGCTGTTAAGTAACTAACTTCCAGTTTGCTGAACTTGTCTTTGATTTGTCCCACAATATTAAAACCAGTGTGCCTCATTTCCCAACCTTTTGAGTGCCTGTATCCAACACTGCAGTGACAGAATGCTATTGTGTATACAAGGTCTGCCCAGCCAGGTGGTCTGTCCACTCTATACATTCTCTGGATACCACTGCAGACTAGACTCTGAAGTGGCCATCCATAGACCCATAGCTGCCATTACTAACTGGTGTATTGTTCACAGCTCCTCTTAATGGATCACACCTGCCAATGCCATCAATGCAGTACCACCCAGCATGTCATTTCATCCTAAAAACAATGCTTTGGAGCATGTATGGTACAAAGTAAAAAACTTAGTAAAATATATAATTTGAAAGGTTAAAATAGGTATTCCTGGTATGCACAGATCATCCTCTATAGAAAGAGGTAGTACAGCATCATGCCTGTATACTGCTCCCCTTTGACTGATGAAAGGGCACTTATGAAAAATCTGTTTTTGTTAGGGCAGAGCATGTTAAATCAATATTTGTGTGCCTGGTGTATATATAAATTGATATGTCAAAGTTTCTCACATCCCAGCCCCCTGTGTTTGTTTAAGAAAACTTGCAGAACTGCAGTTCTGGTTAGTCACAGGGTGGGGGGTGAGAGTATCTTTCTGTGCCTGATTCTGTACATTGCCCTGCAGGTCAGGGTGGGACTGTGGTGACATACATTATGATGTTGGCTATTGTGTGTGCAGATCTAGAACTGCCAGGTTGAACAATTTGCTATTATGGTATTCTCTGGTTTGGCGGGGAGGGGGTGTAGAAAGAGGAAGCAAGGGGCACATGGTTAAAAAATAATGGGGGTACACACTGCATGTGATTGGAGGGACTGCAGTTTTTTTTTTGTTTTGCTTTTTTGCTGGGGCAGAAAGCAATGTGGGACGAGTATAAATATGTAATAATTAGAGTATTTCTTGGCTTGCATTTTTTCCTGTATAACCAATAAAAATTGACCATTATTATTGTGGGCTAGTGCAACCATCTGCGGGCTAGTGCAATTTTTAATCAACTTGTCCGTCTGGCTAGTGCAAAAAAAAGTTAAGGCCGACCCCTGGTTAAGTCAGCAGCCCCCCCCCATGTCAGCCTCAGCAGCTCCACCTCTGCCCCCCACGTCAGCCTTATTCCTTCCCAAGTTACCACCTGGAACATTTGTAAGGGTGTGGGTGATTGTCTGCTGAAAGGCTGTTTGAAGAGACTACTCCTACTGTTGGCTATGACAGAACAATAGTCATGTGGCTGGCTGGGTAAGTCTCGCAGCTTAAAGGAAAACAATGGAAAAGACACAGCGTTCCTCAGACACTACAGAAACTCTCAATTAGTGCTTTCAGACAGTAACAACTTTTTAAAATTATTTAGAACAGCTACCCACAACTTCCACTTCTGTTGCTGGCAGCAGCCATTTCAAGAGCAGCAGTAAGCCTCCTGAGCTCACTGTATGCAAATATGCCTGTTTGACGTCTACTATTGGTTGGCAGGTCATATTAGCATAAGGTGAGCTCAGGAAGCTCTCTGCTACTCATGAAATGGTGGCTGCCAGCAATAGAAAGTGAAAGCTGAAGGCCGCTGTTTAAATCACTAAAAAAGCAATTAGAGAAATTAAAAAAAAAAAATTACTGTCTGAAAGCAATAATCAGGAATGTTTGTAGTGCCTGAGTAAAGCTGAGCCTTTTCAAGTGTTTTCCTTTAACTTCTCGGTGGCAGTTGGTGTGCAACTCATATTGTAGAAGAGAACAAAAGACAGCACGCAGCAGTGTGAAGAAGAACCAGTACGACTGTCGATTGTTTCAATCGGACGGCCTGTGTCTGATATTGTGAAGCAAAAAAAAAAACACAATACTTGCTTCTTCATTCTCCCCCAAAGGCATTTTATTTATTTTTTCATTACTCCGTGGAAACTGGAAAGAGCACATGGAGTGGGGAAGGGAAAAATCCAGCAGGGGCTCAGGAGCTGAGTGTCTACTCTAGTGAAGGACAGGCGCTCCTTCCAATCCAGTTTGTATGGTGGTGATTCAGAAGTTCAGAACTAAAAGTTTTTAAATAACTCCAGCAGTTTTTACAAGGAAGTAGTTTTTGTTGTGTGTGTCTTTTTTCTACTATAACAGCTTCAACACACTACACAGCAAGGTAAAGCAGTGTGTGTGTGTGTGTGTGTGTGTGTGTGTGTGTGTGTGTGTGTGTGTGTGTGTGTGGTGGGGGGGAGGTGTAAGATACAATGCTCAGCTCCTCTGTTGGTGCCATTTGCCACAGATTTATTTAATTTTTAGGCATTAGGTAGGCAAGCTGTTTTTTCTTTGTGCAGATTAATGAAAAATTAAAGAATATTTAGTTTTTAGGCAGGCAGGCATGCTGGGTTTTTTTTTCACCTGTTAGGGAGAAAATATCTTACCACTTAAAGTACTTGACTTGACGCAGCCAGCAGTGCTGTTACTTACTAGTTAGGGAGAAAATATCCCTGTGTCTTACCACTTAAAGTACTTTACTTGACGCAGCAAGCAGTGCTGTATTTATCTGTTAGGGAGAAAATATCCCTGTGTCTTACCACTTAAAGTACTTGACTTGATGAAGAAAACATTGCTGTTATCTACTAGTTAAGGACAAAATATCCCTGTGTCTTACCACTTAAAGTACTTGACTCGATGCAGCAAGCAGTGCTGGTATCTAGTTAGGGAGAAAATATCCCTGTGTCTTACCAGTTAAAGTACTTGACTCGACGAAGCAAGCAGTGCTGTATTTACTGGTTAGGGAGAAAAAAATATCCCTGTGTCTTACCAGTTAAAGTACTTGACTTGACGCGAAAGCAGTGCTGTTATCTACTAGTTAGGGAGAAAATATCCCTGTGTCTTACCACCTAAAGTTCTTGACTAGACGAAGCAAGCAGTGCTGTGTTTACCTGTTAGGGAGAAAATATCCCAGTGCCTAAGTACTTAAAGTACTTGACTCGACGCTGCAAGCAGTGCTGTATTTACCTGTTAGGGAGAAAATATCCCAGTGCCTTACTACTTAAAGTACTTGACTTGATGCAGCAAGCAGGGCTGAATTTACTGGTTAGGGAGAAAATAAAAATATCCCTATATCTCACCACTTAAAGTATTTGACTCGACGCAGCAAGCAGTGTTGTTATTTATCTGTTAGGGAGAAAATGTCCCAGTGCCTTACTACTTAAAGTACTTGACTCAACACAGCAAGCAGTGCTGTATTTACCTGTTAGGGAGAAAATATCCCTGTGCCTTACTACTTAAAGTACTTGACTCAAAGCAGCAAGCAGTGCTGTATTTACATGTTAGGTAGAAAATATCCCTGTGCATTACTACTTAAAGTAGTTGACTCGACGCAGCAAGCAGTGCTGTATTTACCTGTTAGGGAGAAAATAAAAATAACCCTGCGTCTTACCACTTAAAGTACTTGACTCAACGCAGCAAGCAGTGCTGTATTTACCTGTTAGGGAGAAAATATCCCAGTGCCTTACTACTTAAAGTACTTGACTCAACGCAGCAAGCAGTGCTGTATTTACCTGTTAGGGAGAAAATACCCCTGTGCCTTACTACTTAAAGTACTTGACTCGACGCAGCAAGCAGTGCTGTATTTACCTGTTAGGGAGAAAATAAAAATAACCCTGTGTCTTACCACTTAAAGTACTTGACTCGACACAGCAAGCAGTGCTGTATTTACCTGTTAGGGAGAAAATATCCCAGTGCCTTACTACTTAAAGTACTTGACTCAACGCAGCAAGCAGTGCTGTACTTACCTGTTATGGAGAAAACACCCTGTGCCTTACTACTTAAAGTACTTGACTCGACGCAGCAAGCAGTGCTGTAATTACCTGTTAGGGAGAAAATAAAAATAACCCTGTGTCTTACCACTTAAAGTACTTGACTCGACACAGCAAGCAGTGCTGTATTTACCTGTTAGGGAGAAAACATCAAAGTGCCTCACTACTTAAAGTACTTGACTCGACGCAGCAAGCAGTGCTGTATTAACCTGTTAGGGAGAAAATATACCAGAGCCTTACTACTTAAAGTACTTGACTCAACACAGCAAGCAGTGCTGTATTTACCTGTTAGGCAGAAAATATCCCAGTGCCTTACTACTTAAAGTACTTGACTCGATGCAGCAAGCAGTGCTGTATTTACCTGTTATGGAGAAAATACCACTGTGCCTTACTACTTAAAGTACTTGACTCGACGCAGCAAGCAGTGCTGTATTTACCTGTTAGGGAGAAAATAGAAATAACCCTGTGTCTTTCCACTTAAACTACTTGACTCGACGCAGCAAGCAGCGCTGTATTTACCTATTAGGGAGAAAATATCCCAGTGCCTTACTACTTAAAGTACTTGACTCGACGCAGCAGGCAGTGCTGTATTTACCTGTTAGGGAGAAAATACCCCTGTGCGTCACTACTTAAAGTACTTGACTCGATGCAGCCAACAGTGCTGTATTTACCTGTTAGGGAGAAAACATCTCTGTGCCTTACTACTTAAAGTACTTGACTCAACGCAGCAAGCAGTGCTATATTTACCTGTTAGGGAGAAAATACCCCTGTGCCTTACCACTTAAAGTACTTGACTCGACGCAGTAAGCAGTGCTGTATTTACCTGTTAGGGAGAAAATAAAAATAACCCTGTGTCTTACCACTTAAAGTACTTGACTCGACACAGCAAGCAGTGTTGTATTTACCTGTTAGGGAGAAAATATCCTAATGCTTTACTACTTAAAGTACTTGACTCGACGCAGCAAGCAGTGCTGTATTTACCTGTTAGGGAGAAAATATCCATGTGCCTTACTACTTAAACTACTTGACTCAACACAGCAAGCAGTGCTGTATTTACCAGTTAGGGAGAAAATGCCCCTGTGCCTAACTACTTAAAGTACTTGACTCGACGCAGCAAGCAGTGCTGTATTTCCCTCTTAGGGAGAAAATACCCCTGTGCCTTACTACTTAAAGTACTTGACTCGATGCAGCAAGCAGTGCTGTATTTACCTGTTAGGGAGAAAATGTCCCAGTGCCTTACTACTTAAAGTACTTGACTCAACACAGCAAGCAGTGCTGTATTTACCTGTTAGGGAGAAAATACCCCTGTGCCTTACTACTTAAAGTACTTGACTCAACGCAG
The DNA here is from genome assembly GCA_016271365.2 of Neoceratodus forsteri. Classification (NCBI taxonomy): domain Eukaryota; kingdom Metazoa; phylum Chordata; order Ceratodontiformes; family Ceratodontidae; genus Neoceratodus; species Neoceratodus forsteri. The sequence goes on along the minus strand of CM057459.1, from coordinate 794,915,267 downwards.
CAAGCAGTGCTATATTTACCTGTTAGGTAGAAAATATCCCTGTGCCTTACTACTTAAAGTAGCTGACTCGACGCAGCAAGCAGTGCTGTATTTACCTGTTAAGGAGAAAATAAAAATAACCCTGCTGTCTTACCACTTAAAGTACTTGAGTCGACGCAGCAAGCAGTGCTGTATTTACCTGTTAGGGAGAAAATATCCCAGTGCCTTACTACTTAAAGTACTTGACTCAACGCAGCAAGCAGTGCTGTATTTACCTGTAAGGGAGAAAATACCCCTGTGCATTACTACTTAAAGTACTTGACTCGACGCAGCAAGCAGTGCTGTATTTACCTGTTAGGGAGAAAATAAAAATAACCCTGTGTCTTACCACATAAAGTACTTGACTCGATACAGCAAGCAGTGCTATATTTACCTGTTAGAGAGAAAACATTCCAGTGCCTTACTACTTAAAGTACTTGACTCGACGCAGCAAGCAGTGCTGTATTTACCTGTAAGGGAGAAAATATCCCAGTGCCTTACTACTTAAAGCACTTGACTCAACACAGTAAGCAGTGCTGTATTTACCTGTTAGGGAGAAAATACCCCTGTGACTAACTACTTAAAGTACTTGACTCGACGCAGCAAGCAGTGCTGTATTTCCCTGTTAGGGAGAAAATACCCCTGTGCCTTACTACTTAAAGTAGTTGACTCGACGCAGCAAGCGGTGCTGTATTTACCTGTTAGGGAGAAAATAAAAATAACCCTGTGTCTTACCACTTAAAGTACTTGACTCGACGCAGCAAGCAGTTCTGTATTTACCTGTTAGGGAGAAAATACCCCTGTGGCCACTACTTAAAGTACTTGACTCGACGCAGCAAGCAGTGCTGTATTTACCTGTTAGGGAGAAAATAGAAATAACCCTGTGTCTTACCACTTAAAGTACTTGACTCGACGCAGCAAGCAGTGCTGTATTTACCTGTTAGGGAGAAAATATCCCAGTGCCTTACTACTTAAAGTACTTGACTCGACGCAGCAAGCAGTGCTGTATTTACCTGTTAGGGAGAAAATACCCCTGAGCGTCACTACTTAAAGTACTTGACTCGATGCAGCCAACAGTGCTGTATTTACCTGTTAGGGAGAAAACATCTCTGTGCCTTACTACTTAAAGTACTTGACTCAATGCAGCAAGCAGTGCTATATTTACCTGTTAGGGAGAAAATACCCCTGTGCCTTACCACTTAAAGTACTTGACTCGACGCAGTAAGCAGTGCTGTATTTACCTGTTAGGGAGAAAATAAAAAAAACCCTGTGTCTTACCACTTAAAGTACTTGACTCGACACAGCAAGCAGTGCTGTATTTACCTGTTAGGGAGAAAATATCCTAGTGCTTTACTACTTAAAGTACTTGACTCGACGCAGCAAGCAGTGCTGTATTTACCTGTTAGGGAGAAAATATCCATGTGCCTTACTACTTAAAATACTTGACTCAACACAGCAAGCAGTGCTGTATTTACCTGTTAGGCAGAAAATATCCCAGTGCCTTACTACTTAAAGTACTTGACTCGATGCAGCAAGCAGTGCTGTATTTACCTGTTATGGAGAAAATACCACTGTGCCTTACTACTTAAAGTACTTGACTCGACGCAGCAAGCAGTGCTGTATTTACCTGTTAGGGAGAAAATAGAAATAACCCTGTGTCTTTCCACTTAAAGTACTTTTGACTGCAGCAAGCAGTGCTGTATTTACCTGTTAGGGAAAATATCCGAAGTGCCTTACTACTTAAAGTACTTGACTCGACGCAGCAGGCAGTGCTGTATTTACCTGTTAGGGAGAAAATACCCCTGTGCGTCACTACTTAAAGTACTTGACTCGATGCAGCCAACAGTGCTGTATTTACCTGTTAGGAGAGAAAACATCTCTGTGCCTTACTACTTAAAGTACTTGACTCAACGCAGCAAGCAGTGCTGTATTTACCTGTTAGGAGAAAATACCCTGTGCCTTACTACTTAAAGTACTTGACTCGACGCAGCAAGCAGTGCTGTATTTACCTGTTAGGGAGAAAATAAAAATAACCCTGTGTCTTACCACTTAAAGTACTTGACTCGACACAGCAAGCAGTGTTGTATTTACCTGTTAGGTAGAAAATATCCCAGTGCCTTACTACTTAAAGTACTTGACTCGACGCTGCAAGCAGTGCTGTATTTACCTGTTAGGGAGAAAATATCCATGTGCCTTACTACTTAAACTACTTGACTCAACACAGCAAGCAGTGCTGTATTTACCTGTTAGGGAGAAAATGCCCCTGTGCCTAACTACTTAAAGTACTTGACTCGACGCAGCAAGCAGTGCTGTATTTACCTGTTAGGGAGAAAATATCCCTGTGCCTTACTACTTAAAGTACTTGACTCGACGCAGCAAGCAGTGCTGTATTTACCTGTTAGGGAGAAAATGTCCCAGTGCCTTACTACTTAAAGTACTTGACTCAACACAGCAAGCAGTGCTGTATTTACCTGTTAGGGAGAAAATACCCTGTGCCTTACTACTTAAAGTACTTGACTCAACGCAGCAAGCAGTGCTGTATTTACCTGTAAGGGAGAAAATACCCCTGTGCCTTACTACTTAAAGTACTTGACTCGACGCAGCAAGCAGTGCTGTATTTACCTGTTAGGGAGAAAATATCCCAGTGCCTTACTACTTAAAGTACTTGACTCAACGCAGCAAGCAGTGCTGTATTTACCTGTAAGGGAGAAAATACCCCTGTGCATTACTACTTAAAGTACTTGACTGCAACAAAGCAGTGCTGTATTTACCTGTTGAGGGAGAAAATAAAATAACCCTGTAATGCTTACCACATACAAGTACTTGACTGCGATACAGCAAGCAGTGCTATATTTACCTGTTAGAGAGGAAAAACATTCCGTGTGCCTTACTACTTAAAGTACTTGACCTCGACGCAGCAAGCAGTGCTATATTTACCTGTAAGGAGAAAATATCCCAGTGCCTTACTACTTAAAGCACTTGACTCAACACAGTAAGCAGTGCTGTATTTACCCTGTTAGGAGAAAATACCCCTGTGACTAACTACTTAAAGTACTTGACTCGACGCAGTAAGCAGTGCTGTATTTCCTGTTAGGGAGAAAATACCCCGTGCCTTACTACTTAAAGTACTTGACTCCTGACGCAAAGCAAGCAGTGCTGTATTTCCCTGTTAGGGGAGAAAAATACCCCTGTGCTTACTACGATAGTAGTTGACTGGGACTAGTAAGCGGATTCTGTATTTACTGTTAGGGAGAAAATAAAATAACCTGTGTCTTACCACTTAAAGTACTTGACTTCGACGCAGCAAGCAGTTCTGTATTTACCTGTTAGGGAGAAAATACCCCTAAAGGCACTACTTAAAGTACTTGACTCGACGCAGCAAACAGTGCTGTATTTACCTGTTAGGGAGAAAATGAAATAACCCTGTGTCTTTCCGCTTAAACTTCTACTTGACTCATTGCAGCAAGCAGTGCTGTATTTACCTGTTAGGGAAGAAAATATCCCAGTGCTCTTTACTACTTAAAGTACTTGACTGTGCCGCAGCAGGCAGTGCTGTATTTACCTGTTAGGGAGAAAATACCCTGTACGTCACTACTTAAAAGTACTTGACTCGATGCAGCCAACAGTGCTGTATTTACCTGTTAGGAGAAAACATCTCTGTGCCTTACTACTTAAAATACTTGACTCAATACAGCAAGCAGTGAGTGTATTTACTGATTAGGGATAAAATGCTCTGTGCCTTACTACTTTGAGTACTTGACTCTGATTAGCAAGCAGTGCTGTATTTACTTTTTAGGGAGAAAATAAAAACCCTGTGTCTTACCACTTAAATTGCATTTGACTCGACACAGCAAGCAAAGTTGTATTTACCTGTTAGGAGAAATATCCTAGTGCTTTACTACTTAAAGTACTTGACCTATCGCAGCAAGCAGTGCTGTATTTACCTGTTAGGAGAAAATATCCATGTGTCCTTATTACTTAAAAAACTTGACTCAACACAGCAAGCAGTGCTGTATTTACCTGTTAGGGAAAAATGCCCTGTGCCTAACTACTTAAAGTACTCTGACTCGCCGCAGCAAGCAGTGCTGTATTTCCTGTTAGGGAGTGTCACCCCTGTGTCTTACTACTTAAAGTACTTGACTCGATGCAGCAAGTGTGTTCTGTATTTACCTGTTAGGGGAAAAATGTCCCAGTGCCTTACTACTTAAAGTATTTGACTCAACACAGCAAGCAGTGCTGTATTTACCTGTTAGGAAAATGCCCGCGCTTAAATATTTGACTAGCGCAGCAAGCAGTGCTATATTTACCTTAGGTAGAAAATATCCTGTGCCTTACTACCAGTAGCTGACTCGCGCAGCGTGCGTTATATTTTACCTGTTATGAGAAAATAAAAATAACCCTGGTTTACCATAAAGTTTGATCAACGCGCAAAGTGTGCTGCTTTACCTTTGGGAGAAATATCAGTGCTTTACTGCGGGTATTGATCAACGCAGGAAGCAGTGCTGTATGTACCGTTAGGAGAAATATCCCGGTGCTACCTTAAGTATGGCTCGGCTCTTCAAGCAGTGCTTGTGTTTGCCTGTTAGGGAGAAAATATCCCAGCCTTACTACTTAAAGTGCTTGACTTGATGCAGCAGGGGCTGAATTCTGGTTGGGGAGAAAATAAAAATATCCTATATTCACCATTAAGTATTTGACTCGGCGCGGCAAGCAGTGTTGTTGTTATCTGTTAGGAGAAATGTCCGGTGCCTAATACTTAGTATTTGACTCAACACAGCAAGCAGTGCCAGTATTTACCTGTTAGGGAGTAGGTAACATCCCTAAAGTTTTACTACTTAAAGTATTTCTGACTCGAAGCAGTAAGAGGTGTTTGCCTGTGGGTGATGTTTCTGCTTAAAGTAGTTGTTTGGCGCGGCAAGTAGTGCTGTATTTACCTGTTAGGGAAAAATGTAACTCCCTGGGCGCCTTTTACCATTAAAGTACTTGACTCAACGTGCAGTAAGTGCTGTATTTTACCTTGTTAGAGAAACATCCAGTGCCTTCTACTTTAAAGTTTTAGACTCAGCAGCAAGCAGTGCGTATTTACCTGTTAGGAGAAAAACCATTCTGTCCTTACTACTTAAAATGTTAACTCCTCGACGCTATAAGCAGTGCTTATTTACCTGTTAGGAGAAAAGAAAATAACCCTCGTCTTACCACTTGAAGTACTTGACCGGTTGGCCAACGGTGCTATATTACCGGTTGGGGTAGTAATATCCCAGCAGTCTACTACTTAAAGCATTGACTCAACGCAGCAAGCAGTGCTGTACTACCTGTTATGGGAAAACCTGTCTACACTTAAAGTACTTGACCGGCGTTGTAAGCAGTGGTAATTACCTGTTGGGAGAAATAAAATAATCCTGTGTCTTCCCATTTAAAAGTATTTGATTCGGACAGCAGCAGTGCTGTCTTTTTTCTGTTAGGGGAAAACATCAAAGTGCCTCACTGCTTAAAGTACTGACTCGTCTGCAAACGGTACACTGTGATAACCTGTTAGGAGAAAATATAGAGCATACCATGAAAGTGTGACTCAACACAGCAAGCAGTGCTGTGTTACCTGTTGGGCAGAAAATATCCCAGTGCTTATTACTTAAAGTACTTGACTCAATATGCAGCAAGCAGTGCTGTATTTACCAGGAGAAAAGGCTCATCGTGCCTACACTTAAAGTGCGGATTGGCGCGTAAACAGTCTGTATTTACTATTAGGAGAAATAAAATAACCCTGTGTCTTCACTTAAACTACTTATTTCGGCGCGGCAACAGCGCTGTATTTACCTATTAGGGAAAAACATCCCAGTGCTCAATACTAAAGTACTTTTGACTGACCGCAGCAGGCAGTGCCTATTTACCTGTTAGGGGAGAAAATATCCCTGTGGTCACTACTAAAGTACTTGACTCGATGCAGCCAACAGTGCTGTATTTACCTGTTAGGGAGAAAACATCTCTGTGCCTTACTACTTAAGTACTTGACAACGCGGCAAGCAGGCTATATTTACCTGTTAGGAGAAAAATGCCTCGTGCACTTATTTCAGTACTTGACTCGACGCGTATGATGCTGTGTTTCCTTTAGGGAAAATAAAAATAACCCTGTGTCTTACTACTTTCAGTACTTGACTCGACACAGCAACGGTTTGTATTTACCTGTTAGGAAAATATCCTAATGCTTTACTACTTAAAAGTGTAGGCCTGGACGTGGCAAGGTGCTGTATTTACCTGCTAGAAAATGCATGTGCTTTCATTGGCTTAAATTCATTTGGACTCAACACAAGCATTGCTGTGTTTACCAGTTAGGGAGAAAGCCCCTGCTATGCTTAAAGTATTTGACCGACGCGGTAAGCAGTGTTGTATTTCTCTTAGGGAGAAATACCCTGTGCCTTACTTTCACTTTAAAGTACTTGACCTCGATGGCAGCGTTATGCTGTATTACTGTTGGAGAAATGTCCCAGTTCCTACTTAAAATGCCAGCTCAAGCAGTGGTGTATTTATCTGTTAGGAGAAAATACCCTGTGCCTTACTTTAGTGTACTTGATCAACGATGGGCGTGCTATTTACCTGTTGGGTAGAAAAATCTCTGTGCCTTACTACTTGGATGATTCGGACTATTGCTTGGTCTTTACCTGTTAAGGAGAAAATAGGAATACCTCTCGTTTACCACTTAAAGTACTTGGTCGGCCGCAGCAAGCAGTCTGCTGTATTTACCTGTTAGGAGAAAATATCCCAGTGTCTTACTACTTAAAGTTTTGACCAACGAGTGTAAGAAAAGTGCTGTATTTATCGTAAGGGAGAAAATACCTGCGTTACTACTTAAAATTGACTCGTCGCGGCAAGCAGTGGTTTACCTTTAGGGAGAAAATAAAAATAACCCTGTCTTACCATAAAGTACTTGACCGATACAGCAAGTGGTGCTATTTACCTGTTAGAGAAAACGTTCCAGTGCACTACTTAATTTCTTGACTTGTGGCGGCAAGCAGTGCTGTACCTGTAAGGGAGAAAATATCCCAGTGCCTTACTACTTAAGCACACTTGACTCAGCTTTACAGGGCAGTGCTGTATTTACTGTTAGGGAGAATATTTCCTGTGACTAACTATCAGTACTTTGTTCGACGTGAGTGGAAGCAGTGCTTATTTCTCCCTGTTGGGAAAATGCCTGTGCCTTACTACTTAAGTAGTTGACTGGCGCGGCAAAGCGGTGCTGTGTTACCTATTGGAGAAAATAAAAATAACCTGTCTTACCACTTGTGTACTTGGCTCGTCGTGCAGGCAGTTCTGTATTTACCTGTTAGGGAGAATACCGTGCTGCCACTACTTAAAGTACTTGACTCGACGCACAAGCGGTCTGTATTTATTAGGGAGAAAATAGAAATAACCCTGTGTCTTTCCACTTAAACTATTTGTTTCGACGCAGCAAGCAGTGCTGTGTTTACCTGTTAGTGTAAGGAGAAAATATCCCAGTGCCTTACTACCAAAAGTACTTGACTCAACACAGAAGTCTTGTATTTACCTGTTAGGTAGAAAATATCCCTGTTCCTTACTGCATAAAAGTGCTTAACTCTGGCCTTGACAAGCAGTGCTGTTTTATATTAGGAGAAAAAGCCATCCCAGTCTCTTACCACTTGAGGCAGCTCACGATGCAGCAAGCAATGCTGTATTTACCTACGAGGAGAAAACATCAGAGCCTTACCATAAAAATTACTTGAACTCGACGCAGCCAGCAGTGCTGTTTTACCCCTGTCAGGAGAAAATATCCTGGTATACTACTTAAAGAGTACTTGTTCGTATGACCAGCAGTGCTGTGTTTACCTGATAGAGAGAAAATATCTGTTCCTTACTACTTAAAGTACTTGCTCGGCGCAGCCAGTGTTGTTTACCTGTTAGGAGAAAATATCCCTGTGCCTTTCAACTTAAAGTGCCCGGCCGACTCAGCAAGCAATATTTACCTGTTGGGGAAAATAAAAATCCCTAACTTACCATAAAGTATGACTCGTAGCAGCAAACAGTGTCTATTTACCGTGGGAGAAAATACCCCTGTGCTTACTACCCAAGTACTTGACTCAAAGCAGCAAGCAATTACTGTTACCTATTGGGAGAAAAAAAATAATCCTGCCTTACCATAAAGTACTTGGTCGGCAGCAAGCAGTACTCTGTTACCTAACAGGGAGAAAATATCCCTGTGCCTTTACTACTTAAACTTCATGACTCAATGCAGGAAACGGTGCCAGCATATATCTGTTAGGAGAAAATATCAGTGCCTTACTACTTAAGTACTTGACTCAATGCAGCAAGCAGTCGTGTATTTACCTGTTAGGTGAAAATATCCGCCTTACTAGCAAAAGTACTTAACTCGACGCTGCAAGCAGTGCTGTATTACCTATTAGGGAAAATAAAAATATCCTGTATCACACTTAAGTACTTGACTGTTTGGCAAACAGTGCTGTATTTTACCTATTAGGAAAAATATCCCTGTGCCTTACCACTTAAAAATTATGACTTGACGCATGTGATGCTGTATTTACCTGTTAGGAGAAAATATCACAATACCTTACTTCTTAAGTGGCAACTGCGTGCAAACAGTGCTGTATTTATCTGTTAGGAAAATACCTGCGCCTTACTACTTAAGTACCCGACTCGGCGCCAGCAGTGTTGTATTTACCTGTTAGAAATATCCTATGCCTACTTAAAGTATGACTCAAAGCAGCCAACAGTACTGTATTTACCTGTGAGGAGAAAATATCCCTGTGCCCTACTTAAAATTACTTGACTCGACAGCAAGCAGTGCTGTATTACCTGTGGGAGAAAAAATAAAAATATCCTGTCTTACCCTTAAAATTATGACCAGCGCAGCAAGCTGTGCGCTGTATTTACCTGTTAGGGAAAATGTCAGTGCCTTACCCATAGGTGATACTTGTTTCGGCGCAGCCAGCAGTGCTGTTACCTGTGAGGAGAAAATATCCCAGTGCCTACCAAAGTACTTGACTCAAGCGCAGTAAGCAGTGCTGTGTTACTATTGGGAAAATACCCTGTGCCTTACTACTTAAAAGTACTTGTTCGACGCAGCAAACAGTGCTATGTTACCTGTTAGAAGACAATATCCCTGTGCCTTACTACTTAGTAGTTATTTCGTATAAGCAACAGTGTATATTTACCTGTTAGGGAGAAATATCCCAGTGCCTTACTACTTAAAAGTGATGCCAGATAAACGCGGCAAGCAATTGCTGTATTTACCTGTTATGGAGAAAATATCTGCACACTGCTTAAAATTACTTGACTCAGCAGAAAGCGATGCTGTGTTATGTATCGGAAAATACCCTGTGCCTTACGGCAAAGTACTTGACTCGACCGACCAGCAGTGCTTTATTTACCTGAGGGAGAAAAGTCGCAGCGCCTGAAACCCACAGTACTTGACTCAAGCGCGGCAAGCGGTGCTGTATTTACCTGTTAGGGAGAAAATCCCGGTTAACGCCCACTACTTAAAGTACTTGACTCAGCAGCAAGCAGTGTATTTACCGCCTAGGCGAAAATATCCATGCCTACCATAAAGTATGACTCGACACAGTAAACAGTACTGTGACCTGTTAGGGAGAAAACAATACTGTGCCTTTCTACTTAAAGTGTGACTCAGAGAGCAAGCAGTGCTGTATTTATCTGTGAGGAGAAAATACCTATACCTTATAATTAAGTACTTGACTCGGAGCAGCCAGCAGTGCCCGTTACCTGCTGGGAAAAATATCCTGTACCTTACTGTAAGTACCGACTCAGCGCAGCAAGCAGTGCTGTATTTATCTGTTAGAGAATAAAAATAACCCTGCACCATAAGTATTTGACTCGCGGCAAGCGGTGCTGTATTTACCTGTTGGAAAAAAATAACAGTGCCTACTTAAAGTACCCGACTCAATACAGCAAGCATGCGCTTATCTACTAGTTAGGGAAAATATCCAATGTCTTACCACTTAAAGTACTTATTTCGGCACAGCAAGCAGTGCTGTATTACCTATTAGGGAAAATAAATATCCATGTCTTACCGCAAGTACCGACTCACGACTAGCAGAATATACCTGTTAGGAAAAAATGTCCCAGTGCCTTGCAGTTAAGTAATTGACTCGCTGACCAGCAGTGCTGTATTTATCTATTGAGAGAAAATAACCCTGTGCTTACTACTTAAAGGACTTGACTTGACGCAGCAAGCAGTGGGTGTTACCTGTAAGGAGAAAATATCCAGTGCTTACTACTTAATACCGACTCAACACAGCAACAATTATATTTACTATGACGGAGAAAATATCCTGTGCATACCATAAAGTACTTGACTTGATGCAGCAAACAGTGCTGTATTACCTGTTAGAGAAAAAACCAGTGCCTTACTACTTAGTATTTGACTCAACACAGCAAGTAGTGCTGTACCTATTAGGAAAAAAATCCAGACGCCTACGCAAAATACTTGACTCAGCAGCAACAAGCAGTGCTGTGTTACCTGTTAGGAGAAAATATCAGTACTTACTGCTTAAGTACTTGACTCAACAGCAAACAGTGCTGTGTTACCTGTTGGAGAAAATATCAGTGCCTTACTAGCAAAGTACTTGACTCAGCGCAGCAACAGCCTTGTATTTACTATTAGGTAGAAAATATCACTGTTCTTACTACAAAGTACTTAACTCGATACGAAGCAGTGCTGTATTTATGAAGAAAAATATCCCGTGCCTACTTAAGTATTTGACTCAACATAGCAAGTAGTGTATATTTTTCCTGTAGGAGAAAAATATCCAGACATACTACCAAAAGTACTTGACTCGAGCGCAGCAGTGCTGTATTTAATGGGGAGAAAATATCCCATGCCTGCTTAAGTACTTGACTCAACGCAACAAACGTGCTGTATTTACCTATTGGGGAAAATATCAGTGCCGCCTGCTTAGTACTGACTCAACGCAGCAACAGTGCTGTACCTACTGAAAGGGAAAATTCCTTGCCTTACTACTTAAAGTGTGACTCAACACAGCAAGCAGTGCTTTATTATCTGTTGAGGAAAATACCCTGTGCTTACCATAAAGTACTTAACTCAGGAGCCAGCAGTGCTGTGTTACCTGTTAGGAGAAAATATCGCTGTGCCTTACACTTAATACTTGACTCGGCGCGAAAGCAGTGCTGTGTTATCTATTGGGAGAAAATACCCTCTGCTACTTCTTAAAGTACTGATAGGCTGCAGCAGTGCTGTATTTACCTGTTAGGGAGAAAATATCGCTGCCCCGACTTAAATATGACTCAACGCAGCAAGCAATGCTGTATTACCTGTTAGGAGAAAATATCCCAGTGCCTTACTGCTTAAGTGCATAACGACTCAGCGCGTAAAGCGGTGCTGTATTTACCTATTGGGCAGAGAAAATGTCCCGGTGCCTTACCGCCAAGTACTTGACTCGACACGTAAACAGTGCTGTATTTACCTGTTGGGGAAAATATCCTGGGCCTTTCTACTTAAATACTTGACTCAGACAAGCAGTGCTGTAGTTATCTATTAGGAGAAAATACCCTGTACCTGCTTAAAGTACTTGACTAGCGCGCAGCGTGCTAAGTTATATTAGGAGAAAATATCCTGTGCCTTACTACTTAAAATACTTGACTCAAGCAACCAGTGTGTATTTATCTGTTAGGAGAAAATAAAAACCCTAAGCCTTACCATAAAATAAACGACTCTACCAACCAGTGCTCTATTACCTATGGGAAAAATATCCCATGCCACCACTTAAGTACTTGCTCGATGCAGCAAGCAGTGCTGTTATCACTAGTGAGGAAAATATCCTGTCTCTTACCACTTAAAGTATGACACTCGCGGCAAGCAGTGCTGTTACCTGTTAAGGAAAATATCCCTGTCGTACACCACCCAAAGTATGACCGATACAGCAAAACAGTGCTGTTATCTACTAGTTAGGAAAATATCCCTGTGTCTTACACTTAAAGTATGACTGACACAACAAGCAGTGCTGTATTTACATGTTAGGAAAATAAAAATATCCTGTACCATAAGTACCTGATCTCACAGCTAACAGGGCTGTATTAACCTGTTAGGAAAAAATGTCCCAGTGCCTTACCAGTTAAAGTACTTGACTAAACACGCCAGCAGTGCTGTATTTACCTGTTAGGAGAAAATATCCCGGCGCATACCTAAAGTACTTGACTCGGCGCGGAAAGCAGTGCTGTATTTATCTGTGAGAAAATAACCTCTGTACGCCAAAGGACTTGACCCGGCGCGGCAAGCGGTGGTGTGTGTGTGTTTACCTGTGGCGAAATATCCCAGTGCCTTACACTGCCAATGTACTTGACTCAACGCAGCAAACGGTGCTGTATTTACCTCTTCACGGAAAATAACACATGCCTTACTCTTAAAGTACTTGAAACGATAAGCAAGCAGTGCTGTATTTACCTGTTAGAGAAAATATCCAGTGCCTTACTGCAAAGTGTTTGTCAAACGCAAGCAGTGCTGTATTTACCTGGGGAGAAAATATCCTGTGTACCACCTAAAGTACTTGACTCTCGATGCAGCAAGCAGTGCTGTATTTACCTGTTAGAGAGAAAATATCCCAGTGCCTTACTACTTAAAGTATTTGACTCAACATAGCAAGTAGTGCTGTATTTTCCTGTTAGGGAGAAAATATCCCAGGGCCTTACTACTTAAAGTACTTGACTCGACGCAGCAAGCAGTGCTGTATTTACCTGTTAGGGAGAAAATATCCCAGTGCCTTACTGCTTAAAGTACTTGACTCAACGCAGCAAGCAGTGCTGTATTTACCTGTTAGGGAGAAAATATCCTAGTGCCTTACTACTTAAAGTACTTGACTCAACGCAGCAAGCAGTCTTGTATTTACCTGTTAGGGAAAAATATCCTGTGCCTTACTACTTTAAGTATGCGACTCGACGCAGCAAGCAGTGCTTTATTTATCTGTTAGGGAGAAAATACCCCTGTGCCTTACTACGTAAAGTACTTGACTCGATGCAGCCAGCAGTGCTGTATTTACCTGTTAGGGAGAAAATATCGCTGTGCCTTACTACTTAAATTACTTGACTCAACGCAGCAAGCAGTGCTGTATTTACCTGTAATTGAGAAAATATCCCAGTGCCTTACTACTTAAAGTACTTGACTCAACACAGCAAGCAGTGATGTATTTACCTGTTAGGGAGAAAATATCCTGTGCCTTACTACTTAAAGTACTTGACTCGATGCAGCAAGCAGTGCTGTATTTACCTGTTAGAGAGAAAATATCCCAGTGCCTTACTACTTAAAGTACTTGACTCAACATAGCAAGCAGTACTGTATTTACCTGTTAGGGAGAAAATAAAAATATCCCTGTGTCTTACCACTTAAAGAACTTGACTCGACGCAGCAAAGCAGTGCTGTATTTACCTGCTAGGGAGAAAACAACCAGAGCCTTACACCACTTAAAAGTACTTGAACTCGAGCTGCAGCCAGCAGTGCTGTATATTTACCTCGTCTAGGGAGAAAAATATCCCAGTACTTACTTAAAAGTACTTGACTCGACGCAGCAAGCAGTGCTGTATTTATCTGTTATGGAGAAAATACCCCTGTGCCTTACTACTTAAAGTACTTGACTTGACGCAGCCAGCAGTGCTGTGTTTACCTGTTAGGGAGAAAATATCCCTGTGCCTTACTACTTAAAGTACTTGACTCGACGCAACAAGCAGTGCTGTATTTACCTGTTAGGGAGAAAATAAAAATATCCCTGTGTCTTACCACTTAAAGTACTTGACTCGACGCAGCAAGCAGTGCTGTATTTACCTGTTAGGGAGAAAATATCCCTGTGCCTTACCACTTAAAGTACTTGACTCGATGCAGCCAGCAGTGCTGTATTTACCTGTTAGGGAGAAAATGCCCCTGTGCCTTACTACTTAAAGTACTTTACTCGACACAGCAACCAGTGCTGTATTTACCTATTAGGGAGAAAATATCCCTGTGCCTTACTACTTAAAGTAGTTGACTCGACGCAGCAAGCAGTGCTGTATTTACCTGTTAGGGAGAAAATAACTCAGCGCTTAACTACTTAAAGTACTTGACTCGACACAGCAAGCAGTGCTGTATTTACCTATTGGGAGAAAATATCCTGTGTGCTCAGTAATTTAAGTACTTAACTCAGACGCAATAAACGAGTGCCATACTTATCTGTTAGGAGAAACAATTCCCTGTGCCTTACTTACTAAACACTTGACTCGACGCAGCCCGCAGTGCTATGTATTTACCTGTTAGGGAGAAAATATCGCTGTGCCTTACTACTTAAAGTACTTGACTCAACGCAGCAAGCAGTGCAGTATTTACCCTTTAGGGAGAAAATATCCCAGTGCCTTACTACTTAAAGTACGTGACTCAACGCAGCAAGCAGTGCTGTATTTACCTGTTAGGGAGAAAATACCCCTGTGCCTTACTACTTAAAGTACTTGACTCAATGCAGCAAGCACTGCTTTATTTACCTGTTAGGGAGAAAATGAAAATAATCCTGTGCCTTACCACTTAAAGTACTTGAGTCGACGCAGCAAGCAGTGCTCTATTTACCTATTAGGGAGAAAATATCCCTGTGCCTTACTACTTAAAGTACTTGACTCGATGCAGCAAACAGTGCTGTATATATCTGTTAGGGAGAAAATATCCCAGTGCCTTACTACTTAAAGTACTTGACTCAACGCAGCAAGCAGTCTTGTATTTACCTGTTAGGTAGAAAATATCCCTGTGCCTTACTACTTAAAGTACTTAACTCGACGCAGCAAGCAGTGCTGTATTTACCTGTTAGGGAGAAAACAAAAATATCCCTGTATCTTACCACATAAAGTACTTGACTCGACGCAGCAAGCAGTGCTGTATTTACCTGTTAGGGAGAAAATATCCCAGTGCCTTACCACTTAAAGAACTTGACTCGACGCAGCCAGCAGTGCTGTATTTACCTGTTAGGGAGAAAATATCCCAGTGCCTTACTACTTAAAGTACTTGACTCGACGCAGCAAGCAGTGCTGTATTTACCTGTTAGGGAGAAAATACCCCTGTGCCTTACTACTTAAAGTACTTGACTCGACGCAGCAAGCAGTGCTGTATTTATCTGTTAGGGAGAAAATATCCCTGTGCCTTACTTAAAGTACTTGACTCGACGCAGCCAGCAGTGCTGTATTTACCTGTTAGGGAGAAAATATCGCTGTGCCTTATGACTTAAAGTACTTGACTCAACGCAGCAAGCAGTGCTGTATTTACCTGTTAGGGAGAAAATATCCCAGTGCCTTACTACTTAAAGTACTTGACTCAACGCAGCAAGCAGTGCTGTATTTACCTGTTAGGCAGAAAATATCCCAGTGCCTTACCACTTAAAGTACTTGACTCGACACAGTAAACAGTGCTGTATTTAGCTGTTAGGGAGAAAATATCCCTGTGCCTTACTACTTAAAGTACTTGACTCGACGCAGCAAGCAGTGCTGTATTTACCTGTTAGGGAGAAAATAAAAATAACCCTGTGTCTTACCACTTAAAGTATTTGACTCTCGCAGCAAGCAGTGCTGTATTTACCTGTTAGGGAAAAAATATCCCAGTGCCTTACCACTTAAAGTACTTGACTCGATGTAGCAAGCAGTGCTGTTATCTACTAGCTAAGGAGAAAATATCCCTGTGTCTTACCACTTAAAGTATTTGACTCTACGCAGCAAGCAGTGCTGTATTTACCTGTTAGGGAGAAAATATCCCTGTGTCTTACCACTTAAAGTACTTGACTCGCTGCAGCAAACAGTGCTGTTATCTACTAGTTAGGGAGAAAATATCCCTGTGTCTTACCACTTAAGTACTTGACTCGACACAGCAAGCAGTGCTGTATTTACCTGTTAGGAGAAAAAAATATCCCTGTGTCTTACCACTTAAAGTACTTGACTCGACGCAGCAAGCAGTGCTGTATTTACCTGTTAGGGAGAAAATATCCCAGTGCCTTACCACTTAAAGTACTTGACTCGACGCAGCCAGCAGTGCTGTATTTATCTGTTAGGGAGAAAATACCCCTGTGCCTTACTACTTAAAGTACTTGACTCGACGCAGCCAGCAGTGCTGTGTTTACCTGTTAGAGAGAAAATATCCCTGTGCCTTACTACTTAAAGTACTTGACTCGACGCAGCCAGCAGTGCTGTATTTACCTGTTAGGGAGAAAATATCCCTGTGCCTTACTACTTAAAGTACTTGACTCGACGCAGCAAGCAGTGCTGTATTTACCTGTTAGGGAGAAAATAAAAATATCCCTGTGTCTTACCACTTAAAATACTTGACTCGACCAAGCAAGCAGTGCTGTATTTACCTGTTAGGGAGAAAATATCTCAGTGCCTTTCCACTTAAAGTACTTGACTTGACGCAGCCAGCAGTGCTGTAGTTACCTGTTAGGGAGAAAATATCCCAGTGCCTTACTACTTAAAGTACTTGACTCGATGCAGCAAGCAGTGCTGTATTTACCTGTTAGGGAGAAAATACCCCTGTGCCTTACTACTTAAAGTACTTGACTCGGCAGCAAGCAGTGCTGTATTTACCTGTTAGGGAGAAAATAAAAATAACCCTGTGTCTTACCACTTAAAGTACTTGAGTCGACGCAGCAAGCAGTGCTGTATTTACCTATTAGGGAGAAAATATCCCTGTGCCTTACTACTTAAAGTACTTGACTCGACGCAGCAAACAGTGCTGTATATATCTGTTAGGGAGAAAATATCCCAGTGCCTTACTACTTAAAGTACTTGACTCAACGCAGCAAGCAGTCTTGTATTTACCTGTTAGGTAGAAAATATCCCTGTGCCTTACTACTTAAAGTACTTAACTCGACGCAGCAAGCAGTGCTGTATTTACCTGTTAGGGAGAAAATAAAAATATCCCTGTGTCTTACCACTTAAAGTACTTGACTCGACGCAGCAAGCAGTGCTGTATTTACCTGTTAGGGAGAAAATATCCCAGTGCCTTACCACTTAAAGTACTTGACTCGACGCAGCCAGCAGTGCTGTATTTACCTGTTAGGGAGAAAATATCCCTGTGCCTTACTACTTAAAGTACTTGACTCGACGCAGCAAGCAGTGCTGTATTTACCTGTTAGGGAGAAAATATCCCTGTGCCTTACTACTTAAAGTACTTGACTCGACGCAGCAAGCAGTGCTGTATTTATCTGTTAGGAGAAATACCCCTGTGCCTTACTTCTTAAAGTACTTGACTCGACGCAGCCAGCAGTGCTGTATTTACCTGTTAGGGAGAAAATATGACTGTGCCTTACGACTTAAAGTACTTGACTCAACGCAGCAAGCAGTGCTGTATTTACCTGTTAGGGAGAAAATGTCGCTGTGCCTTACTTAAAGTACTTGACTCAATGCAGCAAGCAGTGCTATATTTACCTGTTACAGAGAAAATACCCCTGTGCCTTACTACTTAAAGTACTTGACTCAATGCAGCAAGCAGTGCTGTATTTACCTGTTAGGGAGAAAATAAAAATAACCCTGTGTCTTACCACTTAAAGTACTTGAGTCGACGCAGCAAGCAGTGCTGTATTTACCTATTAGGGAGAAAATATCCCTCTGCCTTACTACTTAAAGTACTTGACTCGACGCAGCAAACAGTGCTGTATTTATCTGTTAGGGAGAAAATATCCCAGTGCCTTACCACTTAAAGTACTTGACTCGACACAGTAAACAGTGCTGTATTTACCTGTTAGGGAGAAAATATCCCTGTGCCTTACTACTTAAAGTACTTGACTCGACGCAGCAAGCAGTGCTGTTATTTACCTGTTAGGGAGAAAATAAAAATAACCCTGTGTCTTACCACTTAAAGTATTTGACTCTACGCAGCAAGCAGTGCTGTATTTATCTGTTAGGGAGAAAATATCCCTGTGTCTTACCACTTAAAGTACTTGACTCGATGCAGCAAGCAGTGCTGTTATCTACTAGTTAGGGTGAAAATATCCCTGTGTCTTACCACTTAAAGTACTTGACTTGACACAGCAAGCAGTGCTGTATTTTCCTGTTTGGGAGAAAATATCCCTTTGCCTTACTACTTTAAGTACTTGACTCGACGCAGCAACCAGTGCTGTTATCTACTAGTTAAGGAGAAAATATCCCTGTGTCTTACCACTTAAAGTACTTGACTCAACGCAGCAATCAGTGCTGTATTTATTTGTTAGGGAGAAAATATCCCTGTGCCTTACTACTTAAAGTACTTGACGCGACGCAGCCAGCAGTGCTGTATTTTCCTGTTTGGGAGTAAATTTTCTGTGTCTTACTAAAAGTACTTGACTCGACGCAACCATGAGTTGTAAAAAAAATAGCGGCACTTCTCAAGCAATCCAGGCAACAGTAATAACAGTACAGAAAATTCAGGACGTTGCAGGAGTAACCCGTCGTAGTACTCTGAGGATGAGCACAAGGGCCATAATAGTGCGGCAGCCAGTTTTAGTAAGCAGAGTGATGGATGATGATGATGAGGAGGAGAAGAAGACTGATGAGAGTGAGGGGTGAAATCAGTGGAACAGATCCTGAGTTTGTAGTAGATAAGGCAGCAGTCAGTATGTCAAGTAGTAGTAGCTCTATGGAGTGGGATGAAGAGGAGGAATACAGAGGCAGAAAAAGAACAAAAACAAGTTCTCGGAAGGATGGCTATGGTGCTAAAAAAAAATTAATGATAGTGGGGCATAACTTGGAGAGTCAGACACCCCCACATACAGAGGAACAACAGAGGACAGAAGATGGACAGGCTTCACGAGGGGAAGAAAGAGATGCAGTTCAACCAGTCAGAGAGGTTGTGCATCTTCAAAATTACATGCAGATGGGCATGGAAAGACCTCAAAGAGGTAGCGGAAGTAGTAGTGGCTGTGGTGGTGGCAGTGGTAGTAACGAACTTATCCTCCCTACAAGCAGCAGTGCAACAAAATCTGTGAAATCCATTGTGTGGGATTTTTTCACACAAGATAAATCATCTGGCAGCTATGTGGTTTGCAAATTATGCAAAACAAAATTAAGTCATGGTAAAGTGGGTACTCGACTGGGAACATCAACAATGATAAGACATATGAACAAGTCTCACATTTATCAGTATCAAAAAGCACAAAAGGAGCACACAAATGTTGTGAAGTAACTGATGCGGAGGTGGAGGATGATGAAAGTCTTCCTTCCAGTCAAAGCACAGCATCCTCTATTTCTCATTTCTTTACCCCTCTGACTCCACCACCACAGCCAACCGGAGTCATATACCATCCATGGCCACAACATCTACCCCTCATGGTGGTAAAGGTCAAGGGAAGCAGCCCAGAAAATCAGGTGATAGCAGCAAGCATAGCAGGCATCAAATTTCTTTGAAAGACTGCTTTGAGCGGTCGCAGAAATATAAGCCCAACAGGCCTGAGGCAAGACAATTGACAAAGGCAATTGGGGAGATGATAGCCACTGACTTGCTCCCATTCTCATTTGTGGCTAACCCTGGTTTTAAAGCACTCATGGAAATCGCTGTGCCAAAGTATCAGGTCCCCAGCCGGACCTATTTCTCCAGTGTTGCCATTCCAGATTTGTATGATGCTGTTCAGAAAAGTGTATCTGATGCTCTGAAAGGTTCAGTGGGCAAAAAGGTTCATGTCACGACAAATATGTGGACCAGTGGTCAGACGACTGACTATATGGCTGTGACTGGCCACTGGGTAAACATTCCTTCCTCCGCCTCCTCCTCCTCATCATCATCATCATCATCATGTGGTGGCACTGGTGACAGCAGCAGCAGCAAGAAGCAAGGGACTTTCACAGTTTGAAGGCTTGCAGCTTTACGTGTTTATGGTTTTGAAAAAGATCACAAAGTGGAACATCTTCTGGAGGGCCTCGAAGAAAAGTTAGCTGAGTGACTGACTCCAAAGTCCTTGCAACCAGGGTTTATAGTGTCTGACAATGCTTCAAATATTGTGAAAGCAGTAAGACTTGGTAAGTTTACATACGTACCATGCTTTGCACACACTATTAACTTGGTGGTAAAAGACTTCATCAGTGAGGACCGAAATGTGCAGAACTTGATTGCAGCTACCCACACTGTGTGCACTCACTTTAGCCATTCTGTGAAAGCCCAAAAGTTGTTGCAGCAGATTCAGATTGAAAACAGCCTCCCTCTCCACCAGATGATACAGGAAGTTCCAACCCGGTGGAATTCCACTTACTATATGATGCAGAGAATGCTTGAACAACAGAAAGCCATCCATCAATATGCAGTTCAACATGGCATTGAGAAAGAAGATGTGAATATCAGCCCCAATCAGTGGCGTCTGATGGAGAATCTTTGTTGTATCCTTAAACCCTTTGAGGAGGCTACCTGAGTGGTGAGCTCTGATGGTGCCGGACTAAGTCAGATAATACCCTTAATTTCACTCATCAGGATGAGACTGCAGCATCTCGAGTCACAGTTCTTTGACAATGATGACATCAATGCTGCATCACTTGTTGGAAAAATGACACAAACCTTCCTGGCTGATAAGCGCATTGTAAATATGTGCAAAGCAGAACATTACGTTTTGGCCACACTTCTGGACCCTCAGTTTAAGGATACAATTGAGACATTCTTCAAACCACATGACTTTAAAGACCTGAAACACTATCATGAACTGTTAATTGAGAAAGTGTCAGCACGTATAGTTCAGAAAAGTAGTACATCATCAGTGCCCTTTTGGCAACATTCAAATTCTGACCAAAATCTGGTGGAGAAGGAGGGAGCACATTCTGCTGTTGCTGCTGCTGCTGCCACCACTACTGATGTTTTGGCTCATCAAACGCAAACCAGAACTGCTGCTACACCACAAGAGGACAAACCACTGTGGGACATGCTGTCAGACTTTGGTCTAATAAAGACAGCTGGGAAGGCTCAGGTGGCAATAGTGGTACCAGAAGTCCCTGCTGCAAAAATGGTTAAGAATTATATGGAGGAGACTGTACATCTCACTGCAGGTGACGAACCATTGCTTTATTGGCAACATAAAAAAATTGATCTGGCCTTCTTTAACTGAGATCACAATTGAATACCTCAGTTGCCCACCTGCCAACACATATTCAGAGAGAATTTTTAGTGCTGCTGGGGCAATAGTGAATGACAAAAGAACATGTCTTTCCACAAAGAATGTAGAGAGGCTCACTTTTTTATAAAAATGAACCTGCCTCAGTTCAAAAACATATACTGTCCCAAATTTATGCAGGGTGACAGCACATAGATGGCATCATGCCACGCTGATGATGACGATGATGATGGTGAAGGATTCTGTTGCCACTAGTAGCCACTAGCCTTTCCAGCTGTCTTTCCTCCACTGGTGGGTCCCCCTGTCTCCTCCTCATCCTGGAGTTCCATTAATTTCAGAAATAAGCATCCACTACTGGTTCTCATGTGCCACTAAGGCCCAATCTAACTAGCACCAGAAACTGAAGGACCACTGCATATGGCAGTTCAACTAAAATAACCAGAAATTATTACACATTGTCACACAGCTCTGTCTTCATCCATTTGTTTTATTGGATTTTTATTACAAAATACACACTCAGTGAATACTTATCACTAGCTGTTAACAAAAAAAAAAACATTACTAAAATAAATAAATAATAAATAACTGTTCTTCTGGTTCAATTCCAGAAGGGAATTTAATGGGAATTTAATTAAATTTTTTTTTTTTTTTGCTGTAAAATGTCCACTTTACAGTACATTCCCAATTTCAATGTTGCACCCAATGACATCCAATGTTTTGATCTGAAGGAACCATTCACCAGATAGAAACTGTTTTCATTATAACCTGTAAAATGAAAATAAAAAAAATAGATTTTACTAAATGCTGTTCCCACATACTGCATTAACTGACTATCATGACAATAAAAAAAAAATCACGGATCTTACCCTAGCCCCCATCCAAAACTCCAAGCCCTCCAAACCCCCTGGGACACTCCCTCTTACAAATACTATTCACCCTCCATTGTTAGACACCAAACCATGCACATGACCTGGCATCATAAATAAACACAATTTGCAGATGGTATACTGTTATGGGTTTTTCAATTATTCTGAGTAAAGATGAGGAATGGCAGATGTTTGGGAGGGTGGGACAGGTAAAGTAATACAGTATTTGACATAGTTACCTATGGGAGGTATAGGGATCAGGGCAGGAGAGTGTGGTGGGTAATGTATTACTAACATTGACACTAGTTACCCAGAATAACAGAAAGCCCCAAACTAATAACTACACAACAAAATTTAAAGTACAAACATAATTTAATCCACACAATCTGGTAAAGCAAAATGCCACACTGCCCCAGCGCGTCGGCACCATGCCTTTCTTGGGGGTGGGCACTGAGGAAGGTAAGATACAGAAGCGCTGGGGCAGTGTGGCGTTTTGCTTTACCACATTGTATGGATTACAGTAAATACATTTTGTACAGTAAACTTCTGTCCATGTACTTATTTGGTACTAAAGCAGCTGAAGCTATAGGTACCACAGGTGCCAGTTATTTTGAACTGGGCTCTAGTAGTACCTGAGTCTAACAGTGGGGGAATATTTTAAATTATTGTAATAGGGTGTAGCTCAGGGGGTTAACCCTTTGAGCTGCCTGTAACCTGATTTAAAAAGCTAAAGTTGCCAGGGATAATATACGAGTCATGTATCATCCCTGACCTTTACCGCTTGTTAAATCTGTTTCAACACTAGTATTTTTAAGCATCTGCTGGGTAACTAGGTGGTTCTATAATATTGTTTATTGTTTATTGTAAAATCTAGGAATTAATACCTTTGAGCCAAGCCAATATATAAGCAGTAAGCCCATTCCACCTGGTTCTACTTAACTATAAAAAAAATTCACATATTTTATTTTGCATGTTTGGGAATATACATGTAATACTAAGATTCTAACTTTAAGAATGGTAAGTTTTGCAAAGCTTTCGAGCACCGAGACAGAATCCTATGCACCAAAGCTTTGCAATACTTAATTGTATTTATATCATTCTTAGTACTACATGTACTTTCCCAAACAAAAAAACAATACTTCTGTGGATTTCTTAATTAAGTAGAACCATGTAAACGTAAGGGTTTTTTTGCGTTATATATTATAGAACTTTGTTGTACCATGTAGAACCTGGTTTTACTTAGTAGAACTTGTTTTTTTTACATAGTAGAACTAGTTTTATTTGGTAGAACCTGGTTCTACTTGGTAGAACCTGGTTTTACTTGGAAGAAATTAGAAATTTTTTGGGTTCTACTCAGAAAGTTCGCAAGGTAGAACTTTTAGGGGTTCATGCAGCCCTAGACAAGTGAGGGGCTGAGTACCTCTACTCACATCTAGATCATGATGGTGTGGTCCAGGAAGCTGCCTGTGACAAGGCTAATGTTTCCCTTTCTACCCAGCCTCTGGAGAAGGATTCCAGTAAGCTGGACAGTATGGGGAAGAAAGTCAACACTACTGCCTCCCTGCTATTGAGGCAGGCTACTTATATGACCTATACTGTTCAGCACCAGAAAGCCCTCTGGAACTCTGTGCTAGCCATGAGTAAGAAGGGTTATATTATGCAATCCAGACATGCAAAAGTCTGACCCTGATGACAGCCATGCCAAAATCCTGATGGACAGAATCCCCGAAGGTAGACGGCCACACTCCTGATGGCCCTGCACCCCCCCATAAATGTATAGCAATAACTCCAGTTCACCATATCATAGGAAATGTGACTGTCAGGAGGTCTACTATACCATTTGGATTCTGTCCATCAGGATATCAGTGCTGGGATCATCAGGATCGGGCTTTTGTGTGTCAGGATCTCGTAATACTACCGTAAGGAGGCCTCGGGGGATCTGGCCCAAGATTTAGCAGATACAGTCAAATCTGCTGCTGGTGCTACTAAATACCAGTTCCATATAGCTGTGGATACCAATGACACCACTTCCGATGTCATGGCCCACGCTGGCATGCAGACATTTCATTGCGATATATTTTGCCGCGGACAACGTTGCGGGCAAATTGGCGATATTGTTTTCTGCATCGTACTATGTGGTCGCGGTCATAAGGTTGCCAATAACACATGCATTACTGGTGACATTTCAGCAGCTTCATCTACAACTGACCCCACCTCTTGAAACCCTGTGTTGACAACAAAACAATACCACTCTGCAACTTAATATATTATCACTCTGTGACCAATAACTTCATAACAACTTACTTTGCACTTCTGAGTTTTCTGCTGTCAGTAATCCACTTCTAAGTTTTCTGCTGTCAGTAATCTATATGAAAAGAGTATCGCACACTACATGCTGACTTCCATGTGCAAAGCCTTCTGAGTTCGAGTACAGTCTATATCTTAAAGGGGACTGCAGTCAATTAAATGAACTGGTTTCTGCAAGTGGGCAATATCAGGGCTATAAGGTAATCAATGAAGAGGAAAGCATGCGAGTCAGAAGAGTCCACTTGCAATGTTGTCCACCAAGCATTGCAAGAGGTTTGTGTGCAAGATGCACACCTGTTGCCCACTCACAAAACACTGCGTCGGGATGTACGGAGACATAGGCAGAATGGTGGTCCTAATGACACTGACATCGTACAATACTCTAAGAAATCAATGCAGTATAATATTTTATGTTTTTAACAGCAACTTGAGCTTGGTCTCACATTTTAAAGAAATAAAGAATAAATTCAATAAATAAATACCGCAGTAATCACTCCAAGCACTCCCAACAGTACACATATAAGCTTTTATAAATTCTCCATTTTAAAGAATAAAGTATGCCCTAATTTTAACAGTAATCACTTCAAGCACAAGCATTTTTATGTTTTTAACAGCAACTCAAGCGAGGTCTCGCATTTTAAAGAATAAAGACTGCCCAATAATAAGCAGAGTAATCACTCCCAGCTTTTAACAGGTCCAACTTGGCTGACTTAGTAGCTAGCCTTGCTTTTAACAGCAACTTGAGCGAGAAAAGAATAAAGAATAAAGACTGACTGACTAAGTAGCTAGCCCAGTATGCCCATACATATTTGACGATTTGTCCGCGACATTTTCTCTGACTGTCAAAGCTCCGTGTGACATTTAGACTGCAATCTTTTGTCCAGTCGACCTTTTGACTGCAACTAAAAGACCGCCATATCTTTAAGTGGCTCACGACCACTAACCTGTCTCAAGATACCCAAGCAAAAGCCATGGATTCCCCCTGTGCGAACACTTCTCTATATGGTGACAAATCAAAGGCATACAGTATATGAAAAAGGTGGAAGAGCACAAGGTCACCTACAAGAGCAACTTTGAAAAGGAAAAGAACTCGACTTCCTATAGACCTTATGGAAGGTGAGGTAGATGTAGGGGTTACTACCCCCGTACCTTCATGTCCTATGACTTTTCTCAAATGAGAGGTTTCTTTAGGGGCAGGGGAAGGAGAGCTTCTCAATGGGCTGCTCCAACTGCAGAGCCTAAGGATCAGCCCAAGAAGAACCCCTGATGACTTTGTCCAGGTCATCCATCCATTGCAAATGGGAGGAAGGCTGGCTCACTTCCTCTAGGAATGGAGAAACATCACCACGGACAAGTGGGTCCTGGAAGTAGTGAGCCAGGCGCTCACACTGCAGTTCAAGAGATTCCCCAGACTGCAGGTTCACAGAAACTTCACACCATCCACACCGATAGAGAAAATTCTGCTGGAGTTGGAGATCAAAAAGTTGCTGCAAGCAAAAGCAGCGGAAAAAGTTCCTCCCTCCCTCCCAGTGGGGGAAAGGGCCTTTACCCAAGGTACTTTCTCACACACAAGAAAAATGGGGAGTGGCGACCAATTTTGGACCTCAGTTTTCTGAACAAACACCTTAGAAAGGACAAATTCAAGATGATCACCCTATGTACAGTAATACCATTCCTACAACAGGAGGACTGGTTGGGTTCCCGGGACTTGAAAGATGCTTCTTTCCACATTCCAATCAGGCCTAGTCACAGTAAATACTTAAGGTTCAGGCTACCTTCTGGTCATTATCGTTCACAGCCCTTCTCTTCGGCCTCTCGTCTGCTCCAAGGGTATTCACAAAATGCTTAGCAGGGGTGGCAGCACATCTCAGAAGGCAAGGAGAGAGGGTCTATCCTTACCTGAATGACTGGCTAGGCACAGGAAAGTCACACCAGCAGGTCAAGGATTCACTCCAGCCAACCCAGAGCACCTTGAAGGCACTGGGATTTCTCCTAAATGTTCAAAAGTCCCAATCAGAACCAGTTCAAGTACTGGAGTTCATAGGAGCAGAGCTAGATGCCCTCTGGGGCATGGCTTTCCTACCTCAAGAAAGAATGGAAAGCCTTCTAGCTCTAGCAAGCTCCTTTGTCCTGGGCCAGCCCAGACCAGCAAAACATCTTCTTCAGCTCTTGGGACATATGACCTCCACCACAGCTGTGGTACCAGGGACCAAGTTCCAAATGAGAGACATATCAGTACCACTTAAGGGTCCATTGGACCCAAAAGTGACACTCTCTCACAAAGCTGGTAGCTGTGACAAAAACCCTCTTGCAAGCTCTGTACTGGTGAGAAAAAAAGGGACAGCCTCAGAGGGGGAATGCCCTTTTAATAGCAGTTTCCCACTGTCTTCCTAACAACAGAAGTCTCTCTCTTCTGGGCTGGGAAGCCCACCTGGGTAACCAAGCAATAAGTGGAATGTGGTTCCCCCGGAGTCCAGGGAGCATATAAATCTCCTGGAATTAAGGGAAGTTTTTCTCACCCTCCAGTCATTTGTTCCCCAGATAAGGGGCCAGTCAGTCCAAATCAGGACAGGCAATACAACTACAACATATTACATCAACAAACAGAGAGGCTCAAGATCCTCAAAGCTGTGTACAGAAACTATGAAGATCTGGAATCTGGCTTATTTACTGGAAGTGAAGCTATGAGCAATTCATCTTCCATGAAAGGACAATATCCTGGCAGACTCCGTCAGCAGAATCAGCCAGAGGCATCACAAATGGTCTCTGAACAAGCAGGTGCTTGCCACAATCTTCAGGAGATGGGGCACACCAGAAACAGATCTGTTTGCTTCCAAAGAGAATTACCAGATCCCTCTTTTTTTGTTGCAGGCCTCCAGCAGTGGGTTGAATCCCCATGGATGCCATGACCCTGGACTGGTCGGTGAGGTTCCCTCCATTTCCTCTATTAATACGAGTTCTCCTGAAATTGAGAAGCCAGCCTGCAACCATGATATTAGTGGCCCCAGACTGGGCCAGATAGCCCTGGTATTAACTGACCCTGGCCCTTTCCAACAAACAACCCATTCACCTCCCACAATCTACTGACAATGTCTCAGGGCAAAGAAACCTTTCCAAAACTCAAGTCACTGTAAGCCCCCCTTAAAGGAGGGGCTTATGCTTCCATTTTAGGCATCCTTTCCCCCTCCTACGCCCCCGAGCTAGAGAATTTATTAGTGCTTTGGTGGTTAATACCTGCTGGATGCCTCACGGTGGCAGCAGAAGGCAGGTTTAGAGAGGTATATAAGGCTGGAGACAGGAAGTTCGGGGCATTTTTCCAGCCCAGACATTAGGCCTGGGGCTGGAGGGGTGTGGCTGGAGGAGCAGAGTAGGCAGTCAGGCAAAGGAGCTTGGCAGTCCAGGTGGGCCAGTGGGGGGCCTCCACCAAGTGCAGATAGGGACAGTTTCTGCAGTGACATGACATTGAGGAGCTGGGAAGAAAACGCCGTGGAGGAGGATGGTCAGCCAGGTCCTGCGTCATTTGGATAAAGGAGTTGCAGGTGGCAGTAGGAGGCCAGAATAGGCAGGAACCCTTAAAGATCCCGGGAAAGTTTTGCTCAGGTTGCCAGGGCTGTGGGGACTGTGGCAAGGTCCTCATGGGAGGGAAGGCCAGTGACAGTGGCTCGTCCCCGTACCCAGTGTGGCAGGGTGACCTGAGTGCAGTTGGAGCCAGGGGGCTCTTCATCCAATTTGGGGCCTGCTTGGAGGGGGAAGTTTGGTATGCCTCCCTATCTCCATCCTGCTGCGTTTCCTTATATCTTCTGAAGGCCAATCTTTTGGCTCTGATCTTTTCTGCTACTGGTTTTAAGATCCAAAGTGGTGGCCTCCTTGTTTTGCTCTTCTTTTTCTCCCTAACACAATGGGATGTTGCTTCAAGCACAGCATCCTTAAAGGAGAACTGTCATCAATGAGATTTCTTAATGTCTGAAAGCCCATAAAAAGCTTATTTGATTGAGCTATTGTGTTTATCTGTGAGTCTTTGCAGTCCAGAGTTATTCATATGTAAATCACCCTGTAATTAAGGGCTGGTGGCAGCCATATGTTTTGGGTTCCTGACAGGAAATGATGTCACCGAGGGTCTAGGTCCTCCTTTGACTGTATTAAATCAATAGATCAACTAGGAAATTGACTGTTTTATTAAGTGAGTTTTAAAGTGTTATTACAACACTTTGTACATCTACAATAATTGTTTTGTATGTGCATTGAAACTAGTGAATTATCACCTTTATATTTCAAACTGTTAGTAAAAATAATCCATCTTCAGAATGGCTTTAACCTCTAGGCTATACTGCCAGCTGATCATCAAAAACTACACATCTCAAGGCTGGCTCTGTGGTGCCAACAGGTATTGGGACCCCATATCAGGATATCTAAACCCTAGCTGTGTTCATGTCAGTGCAGATTTCTGGGACTGTCACAGCACCAACTTCTGTCTTTTTCTGTTCCCTCTCTTGCAGCCTTTTCTCTTACAATTTCAGGTGTGAACTCAGGTCTACAGGATGCAAATGTGGCTACGTACCTACTGGCCTGGCATCATGGGGCCAGCCTTGAAATGTGCAGCTTTTGATTATCAGCTGGCAGTACACCTGTGAACAAGCTTCGTTCATCCAGCAGAATGGGTTTTGAGCATGTGTTAAGAGTCTGAAAATATTATACTCTTTCTATCCAGATTTGACTTGAAAACTAAAAAAATAGGGCACAATTACTTGTTTATTAATCACAAAAACACATAGATGGACAGCATTGTTAAAACATGTATAACCTGAAATGCATTATTAAAATATAGAATAGTACATGGGTGGGTGAGTGTATGCAGAATTTTACACGCACCCGAGGTGTGGGATGCAACATAAACCCCAAAGGGTTTATAAAAGCATTGCACACCAAGTGTGTGTGTAAAGGGCCACTCCCCCCCCCCTTGCACCTCGGTCTCTTCTGAATAGTACATAGCTGGGTATTGAAGTTTCCAAAGTGCGGTTACTGGTGAACCATGTCTCACTAATGGCTACTGTGTCCAGTTTAGCCACTGTCATTGTTGCCTGCAGGTCTGGGATCTTGTTTCCCAGACTGCGGGCATTTGCATACATGATTTTCCACTGGCCAGATTTTGGTTCGTTAGTTGTTGGGTGAGGTCCGGCATTTCCCCTGCACGTTGTATGGGGAGCTGGACCTTTTTCCTTACCTGGTGATGCAAATGAACTACAAACATGCTGAACTCCTGTTTGATCACTAGCTGAGGGGGGAGGCATAGGAGCCGGGTTAGTAAAATTTCTGGTGGGGGTCAGGGGTCAAGGCCCCAGGGGAAAGTCCCACCCCCTGGTCCAGCGGTCGGACGTCGACCAACTAGGGTTTTAGGGGTCAGGGTTCAAAGCCCTGTCCCATGGGCTAGGGGTCAGAGGTCAACCCACCATCACCAGGTGTTTATGGGAGCAGAGCACCTTGTGTCATAACATGAGGGTCTGGGGGTTAAGCCCCTGGCCTCAAGCATGGAAAGGAATTGAAGCAGTATTTAAAAGGCTTGTTTTTAAACTTTAACAGGAAGACATTTTTTGGGGGGGTGGAGGCATTTAGGCGTTTGATTTTCCAAAGAAACTTGATATTTGGTTTGCTGCTGTGTGTAAATGTTAATAAATATTGTACTTACCATGTGGTGTCTTTTACTGTGTTGTGGTCTTCTTTCTTCCTTTGAGGACAGGGATCAGAGGAACATATTCCTCTCTATAAAGGATTGGGAAGGGATCAGAGAGAGGAGTCAGTGGATGCATCACTACACACACCAGCAACACATTCACTACTATATGGGAACAGGCTTGGAGGGGAAGGCATCAATTGTACACCAGGGAAGGAGTACTGTGTGATGTGCGTGAGGCACCTCCCGACTGTCAGGCACACTCCCTCCATCAAGTGCTACAACTGCAAAATGAAGCATGTATTATAACCAGCATCAGAAGCATGATGTGACAACATCATCCTAATACATCCACAGTATGAATGTACTGTAGCATATACATTTCACAAGTAACCTCTGCGACCAGAAAGCTTTAATAATTGGGTGTGGTCAGTGGGGTTATCTTTAATGACATAAAAAGGTCTGAGAAAACCAGAAATATACTAAGCATGATCATAGATACCATGTCAGAAATATGTCATGATTTCTTTGCCAGTGCACACATACTGCCACAGTCAGTAAGAGTACTGGTAAGGTAACAGGACACTGTTCCAAAATACACCATACTTTTCCTGAACAAACCACACATCCTTTTATTTCACAACAATTCCATTAAATGCATTTTCAGTTTACAACTTGTAAATAAATGTATGGTAGGTAGGTTATATAAATGTGACACAAGCTCAGCTGCTTGCCTTTGAAGGAACATACATTAACATTAGCCATGCTGCACAAACAAGTTAGAAGACTATAAATTTGGAGAGACACACACACAGTATGCAACTAAGAGAAAAAGGGGACGTCAACAAATTCAGCAATGACATCCCCACCCCCTGAATCCTGACAGCTCAAGTAGACTTCTAAAAAAAAACACATTACTGCCCATGCCCACAGAGATGCTTACAGTGATGATCATCTTAAAACTTCACCAGCTGGCCTGGCAGCATACCAGGCCCTGCTACTTGGTGCAATCTCATGTTGGTGTGTGTTAACTTGGCACACTACTCTTGGCATGCTTCACGAGTAAACAGCACGTTGTCAAACACAAACGTGAGAGGGCATGGCACTGCAACCACCACGTTGCCTAGTTACAGCAGCAGAGTTTACGAGGGGGACTGAGACTGTCAGTAAGTGTAGGCACTTTACTTACAAACAAGTGTTTTCATATGAAAACACTAATCGGGTAGTCAGGTTTCGGGAGGTGGGGACTGGGGAGCATCACTTATCCCATTAACATCGCTCCTTCCCCAGTCCCCACTCAGCCACCAGCCAGCACAATCACCCAAGCACGGAGCCCCCCCCAGGTTCTGAACTGGTACTACATGTCTGTGCACATCACATCAATGATGTGCCACTGGGGAGGTAGTCTGTCACCTTGGGACCTCCCCTCTTGATTTTCCAGAACTCCAGGGTAGGTGCATGGGACCATGGACCAGACAGTGTCAACTTTCCAGTCCCCGACCACCACCTCAGTGCAACCCTGGAGGCTAGTGCTCATCACCACAGGGGTTACATGCACAGGAGCACCCTAGAACT
This sequence comes from Neoceratodus forsteri, assembly GCA_016271365.2. Lineage (NCBI taxonomy): Eukaryota > Metazoa > Chordata > Ceratodontiformes > Ceratodontidae > Neoceratodus > Neoceratodus forsteri. Next base: position 794,883,774 of record CM057459.1, on the reverse strand, counting down.
CAGTTCCTGACTTCCACCACCACACCTCTTGACTTACACATTTTATGACACAGTTGACATTTAAAGGAGAACCATGCTTAAGTCTTTTTTCCCCAATAGAAGCTGTTTTTTGTGTACTGGATAAAATTATGTTATTATTCCATCTTTGCATGCCATTCAGTAACCTCAGTGGGTGTTTCCACTTTACATGGTGTTAAGTGCCCCTGCTATTTTAGAACTGTATGATGTAGCTGAAGTCCCTCTCAGCCACCGAGTTTGTTCTATAAAACATGAAAGCATTGTGCTAAGAATAGAAGAGTAGAACAGGGACAGAAAGTGCATTATACAATTCAGAAATGATTCTTAACAGCAACATGTAAATCATAAACACCCAAAAGGATAATTAAGAAGCCTGGATAGCTGAAGCAATAACAGAATTTAAAGAAATATTTGAAAAGAGCCTCAAGGAAAAATGACTTACATGTTCAGTGCTGCAGCGCAGTTATCCTTCACAGGAAGGCAGCACTCAAGCAGTAAGACTGGATGGATGGATGCCAAAGTCTCCATTATCCAACCCCCATGTTGAACTGCCCAGCAGCAAATGCCATGGGAGGGTAATTTAAAATACAACCCCCCCCAAAGAAAAATAGCCACATCTGCTGTTGCCACCATGACATCGACTTATACAACAAAACAGCAAGGAGCAGGATGAGAGAGAAGGTGATCACCACCCAGGCTTTCTCTTCCCACGCCTCCAAACCCAACATCAATCATTATGAAAATCCCAATTAAGAGCTGTAAAAGCATGTGCATGTGTGAGGACAAGAAGATAGTCTAGAAATTTAATGCTACCCTGTAATTACACAACCAGCTGTGATATACTGTGTATCCCTCAGAATCACGAAAAACTGTGTGGCCCAGAAAAGTGTCCTGACCCGGCCCCCAAACTTACATAGTGGCATTTCGCCAGGCATGCTCCCACAATAACACAACATACAAGGCCTGCTGAAACACCTACATAGCATATAAAGGTAACACTGCAGGTCAAGGGCATCCCCCATTTGGCTACAAGGACCACAATCATTGATTCACTTCTATTTCCTCCCCCATTCGGTTCTGCTCCACCCCACACCCCCAGATGTCAAAACAGACAAAAGTTCAGTTTCTTTGCTTTGGTTGGAGATGGGAGACTGGGCACCCCATTAACCAGATACCAGTGAACAAAGTCCAAAACAGAGCGGAAACACCAGGTTGTGTTATCTGTAGGCTAGTAGGAGGCAGTAGACATGAGAGAAGACCCAACCTCCCCCCCTACAAACACACACACACACTCCAGGTCTCCCACATCAAGTCACTCACACATAATTTCAGAGCACAGTGCACCTCCTTCCTGGTTGCCCTATGTGTCTAGCAGCGGTCAGGAAAGAGTGTGGCATAAATAGAGTCAGTACTGCATTTCACTGCATACCCATATACACCATTATCACCAGGTAGGTAGGTTACAGACAGAGAGTCGGAGAGTCTCTCTATGTGCCCATGGCCATGTCCAAAGAAAGCATAAAGTACTGTATCTCTCCAGGAGAGATACTTTATATATACTTTTTTAGACATGCCCATGGGCACATAGAAGACCAGGGGTCAAAATTAAGTTTTGCAGCCACTAGCCAACAGGGATAGTGACTAAAAACATGCCAGCCCAACAGACATATTTCCAGTGGCACAGTTGTGTCCTAGCAATCCAAGAGCCATTATATACAATAAACCAGCTTTTCAGTAGCCACAGGCCCACATAACAAGAGTGAAGTAGTAAGAACCCTAAAAATAACTCAGCTAGCTGGCAGCTGTTCCTTCTTCATGCTTCAATGTGCAGTTCAATGAGGAATGCGGCTCCCTATTTTTTGTTTTACTTTCTCATTAAGTTATAATGCTCCTACTCTCCACCTGACCATTTTTGTCCCGCATGTGCAAGAAACATAGCGCCATCATCTGAGTTTTCGGAGGTGTGGCACCTGTCTTCCAATTCAGTCAGTGTGTTTGCAGGTGCGGCCCCAGTTCCCCAATCTCTGCTGCAGCTGTCTATGACAGCAGTTGAAAATGCAGTGGTCATACAGTTGAAAGGGAGAGCTCCACTTCAGAGAGCAGAGCTCCCCCACACACACACACGCAAGCATGCATACTGCATGCTGATGCGCTCCCTCCCCCACGCACACACACTGTATGCGGCCGACGGGGTTCCCAATCCCCATCGGCTCCACGCCCCCACAAAAGTTGACCAGGTGCCACGCTGGGAGCCCACCCCAGCGTGGCAAAACTGTTATAGTCGACGGGGGTGCCCAATCCCCCGCCAGCTCCAGCCCCGCCAAACAGCCTTTCCAGCTGCCACGCTGGGAGCCCACCCCAGTGTGGCAAAGCTTGTTATGGCCGACGAGGGTGTCCAATCCCCCGTCGGCTCCAGCCCCGCCAAACTGCCTTTCCAGCTGCCATGCTGGGAGCCCACCCCAGCGTGGGAAACGTCCCGCATCGTCTTAAAGAAAAAAAAACAACCTGTAAACAAAAAAGGTCCCTTGTGTCTCCTGCCCCCAAAACCACACCCACCCACTGCGCACCCTGCCTCCCACACACCCCCAACCCATACTTACTCTCCGAGCTCAGCTTGACAATCTTCGTGGAACGGGAACACGCCTGCACTCTTCAAAGCCGACCACTCTAACTGAGGAAATGCTGGTAAGCTGTATAATGGAATAAATAGGGTTTTTCAACTTTGTTGCATATCTCAGGCATTTTGGAATTTTGGGCCCAAATTTTCAACATGGGATTTTAGGACCCTTCTCATGAATTCTTGCACTGTCATGGCATTAGTCAGGTCAAGGGTGATTTCACAGTCACCGCGTGAAATCACCTTTCGGGACTAGTTAACGAAACAACACTGCCAGTGTTCATAAGGTGGGCTCTCAAAAAGTCTATGTTGAAAATTTGGTGAAAAAATTCTAAAATGACTGTTTTATGAGCATGCATTGCACAGTTCCTACCCACGCTCGTAAGTTCGCAAATTTTTAATATTTGCACTCCAGATTTTCAACATTGCCATTTTACCCCACCTCCTTATGAGCAGTACAGCTGTCATTTTTCACATCACCCAAAATGTGTTTCTGTGCATGTAGTGCACAATGGCGCAGTCAGTGTGTGCAATCAATGTTTGGGACAGATTAAGAAAATCACAGTGACACTGTTCTTGAGCAGAGGTCTTAAAATGGCTATGTTGAAAATTTGGTGAAAAAAATTCCTTCAGTCGTTCTGCAATGTTACTAATGAAGACCCTGCAGCACCCCACTAGTCACCCCCTCTCCCTAGACTGCACCCCATTTACCACCACTCTCTGCCTCCTGTCTGTTAGCCAGTTTCTAACCCAGTTTACCATCCTTTCCCTCATGCCCAGCCTACCCAGCTAGTTTATCAGCCTCCTATGTGGGATGGTGTCAAAGGCTTTGCTGAAATCAAGGTAAGAGTTGTCCACTGCCCCACTCCGATTCACTTCCTTTGTCACCCAGTCAAAGAAATCAATCAGATTTGTCTGACATGATGTCCCCACTGTGAATCCATGTTGTCTATGGTCCTGGGCTCCGATGGCTTCTAGATGCCCCACTATCCTTTCTTTAAGCAATGCCTCCATGATCTTCCTCACTACTGAGGTGAGGCTGAATGGCCTATTGTTCCCTGCCTCCTCTCTGCTGCTGCATTTGTGTAGAGGGACCACATGTGCCCTCCTCCAATTCACTCATGTTGAATGACTCAGTGAACATGGCTGCCAGAGGTACTGCTATCTCCCTTCGCAGTTCTCTTAATATCCTTGGGCGTATGCCATCTGGTTCCATTGCTTTGTCCACCTTCAATTTAGTGAGCTCCTGCAGGACTCTTTTGTCTTTGAATGGACTATTGTCCACCTCTTCACCCCTTGCAACTGCTATACTGCTGTGGCCTTGCCCCTCCCACTCTTCTGTGAATACTGAGCGGAAAGACACAGTGGATGTCTTGGGAGGAAGGCATGGAACTATCACTTCCAAATACCTAAACAGCACATACAAGCAAGCAACATTCGGCGTTGACAAATGCTTTTTAGTAAAACGTTTGTCAACATTGAGCAACAGAGATTTCAAAAGGGGGGTTGAGTGGGAGAAGATGGCATGGTGATGAGATGGGACCACAAACCCTACCACATCACCACGCCATCTTCTCCTGACTCCCAGGTAGCTTAACTCCCCCCTGAGCCCCTTCAAATTCTCTGTTGGTCAACATTGATAAACATTTTACAAAACAAATGTAACGTTGTACAGTTTTCAGCCCAACACAAATATCACTGAACCGGGGTTTATTTCTTCTAACTAGCATGTGTCTCACTGGAACAAGTCTGAAATGTTGAATTATAGCTTTAAGTGGATTCCCAAAATTTTGGTCACAATCTGAAACATGAGAAAGACTCAATTTCGATTCATGGTGGGCAAAAAGCTCTGAATCCTAATTCACAAACTAGGCATTCATTTGTCAGGGGATACATATTTCACATCTAACACATAAGCCCACAACCTTTAGTTAGAATTGTTCAGTTTGTTTTATGCCCCACAAGGCTGACACCTGGAAAAAAATATTCTTCATTCCTTATTGGTAATAAGCATTTTTTCTTTTCCCCTGTGGTATTTTCAAGGAAGTGATACACAATACATTCAATTATGGTAGTGGCAATAATTTGTTAGCTGAATATGAGATCAGACAGACAGATGCAAAACAATGATCTGATTAGGGCTATGATCACACTGGCAGGAAAGGTAAAGGACGCTCATATTTCAGACACTAAGTACTAGTAGTACATGACTTTGCTCTTGTATTTCCAGGAGGAGGAGGGAAGAAACATGTCCCGGCTGTGTTGCTGCTTACCTCTGACAGGGCATTTAGGATCGAAACTGAGATCTAGCCTACTGGCTAGCTTGGTAACTTGCTTGCTGAAGGCTTCAGCAAGACAGCAAGCAAGTTAGCAAGTTAGCCAGTAGGCTAGGTCTTGGTTCCTGTCCTGAAACTTCCTCTGCCAGAGACAGAGTTCACCCCCATGCCCATAAGATTAGTCGCACACTGCTGCAGAGACAGACCAGCATCCCACCCATCCCCATAGGCCGCCACATACTACTTATTATTACCCGTTTTTGCTTACTGCAGTGCTTACCCCCATGACAGGGCCTTTAGGATGGGTACCAAGACCTAGCCTACTGCCTAGCTTGCTATCCGACTTGCTGAAGGCTTCAGCAAGACAGCAAGCAAGTTAGCAAGCCAATCAGTTGGCTAGCTCTCGGTTCCAGTCCTGAAGCTTCCCAGGGCCCAGCCAGGCTACCCCTCCCCATGCATTAGATACTGCAGAGCTGCCAGAAACAGAGTTCACCCTCATGCCCATAAGATTAGTCACATACTGCTGCAGAGACAGACCAGCATCCCACTCATCCCCACAAGCCACCACAGACACCTTATTATTACCCGTTTTGCTTATTGCAGTGCTTACCCCCGTGACAGGGCCTTTAGGATGGGAACTGAGACCAGGCCTACTGGCTAGCTTGCTAGCTGACTTGCTGAAGGCTTCAGCAAGACAGCAAGCAAGTTAGCAAGCTAGCCAGTAGGCTAGCTCTCTGTTCCAGTCCTGAAGCTTCCCAGTGCCCAGCCAGGCTACCCCTTCCCATGCATTAGATACTGCAGAGCTGCCATAGGCAGAGCCAGAGACACAGTTCACCCAACCCATGGCCCCATCAGAGAGTAGTTAGTACCACTAGTCACAAACTTTTGGCTGCTGCAGAGACAGACCACCTCTTTTCCCGAGTCACCTGCTGGACTCAGCATCCGACCGTCCCATCCCCACCACACCTTACCTGGTTTGCTGTGCTTTCTGGGCCTTAAGTGAGCGGTGTGGGGGGGAACATTACCACCCAGCACTGCCTGCTGCTGCTGGTGGTCTGGCTGGCTAATGCTCCTGTCTGACTCCGCTATTTCCTCTGATGTGCTGCTGCTGGGCTCACTCGCTGGCCTGCTGCCTGGGCTTTGCTGGCTGGTTGTTACTTTTGCTGGCTGCTCTCTGTTGCCCTGTGTGCAGCTGCTGCACCTGCCGCACAGATGAAGGACCCCAACCGGTGACCTAGTCCTCTCTCATTTGCTGCTGCTGGCCTGATTGTCCACTGCCCACCGCTGACCATGTACTGCATGCACTGGTCTCACTCCCCGCCCGGCTCTCTCTCCCTCTGCGGAACACACCGAGTAGAATCCCTCTCACTCTGCATTGAGTTGACTCCTCATTCCTCTTTGACACTGGCTGGCCTGGCTGAGCTTGCTGGTGTCTCCCACAGTCACTCCTGGCCGACTCTCACTGCACTCACCAGTCTTTGTATGGGAGGCTCACTGGCTCTGCCTGGGCTGGCTGCTGGTGCGCTGTGCCTGGGCCTACCCCCTGCTTCCTTCTGCATTCCTTGTTCTTCCCCTGCCTCAGCTCAGCTGGCTTCTCTCTCCAGACTGGCTTATCCCTCCTGGCTGGACCTGGACGGTCAGACCAAGATGACCACCTCCCTCTGGCTCTTCTTCTTCTTCTCTCGGCCATGCACCCAACTCTTCCCGCCATTGCCGCACGAAACAATCACTGACTCACTTGTCTCCTCACACAACAAAATCGCTATGATGCCCGAACGAGTATCGCATGCAAAAAAATAAGCCCTCCCCCCAGCTAATCACAGTACGGCAACATGAAAAATGCCGCTGAATCTCCAATGATTTTCCAGAGGGGAGGCGCCAAATCAAGATGCGAACGCCCTAATTTTAAATAATTCTAACTTGCCCAATGAGGAACCAAGAGAAACAAAACAAAAATGCTTTGCCGGCTGGCCCAATTTTTCCAGCCCAGTTAAAAATGGAGGGCGATGCAGTGGCGCAAACACAGTTACCAGCGGAAACCATGGGAGGGAGGAAGAAAAAAGTGTATGATGCACAAAAACATTACTAGGGCTCAGCCCAGGTCACAAAATATTGCTGGGGCCCATGCCCCTTGAACCCATACAACCCGGCGCCTATGGGGGGAAGGGTGTTCTTCCCATTCGATGTATCTGGTGCTGTATCCCCCTCCCCATTTGCTAGTTTAAATATTCTGCAAAGACGTCAGACTTCTGCCCCAATGTACTGACTCCCTCCTTAGTCAGATGCAGTCCATCGAATTTAAAGGACTTTTGCTCCCAAAACTGTTGCCAGTTACCTACAAATTTGTGTCCTTTTTCCTGGCACCAGCCCTTGAGCCACATGTTTAGCTCCCCTATCTCCCCTTCTCTGACCTTCCATCCATCTGCCCCCCCTCTCCCAGACCAGCAGGATCTCAGAGAAGGAGAAGCTAGATGAAATGGATGACAGTTTGTCTCCCAGTCCGGTCAGGTGTTCCTTGGTCTCCACAACTGACCAGCTGGTGAGATTGTTAGTCCCTATGTGTACCAGGATATCGATGTTTTCTCCTGCTTCCAGCATGATTTTAGCAATTCGGTCAGTGTCTCTCCACGCTGATGTACCTGGGAGACATATGACCATTACCCCATGTAGATAGGGCAGCAACCAGTGCCAGAGTGTACAGAGAATGTGTAACCCAGAGTAGAAGAGAGAAGAAAAATGATTGGCTTATCAGCGTCAGGGAGCCAGGAGCCTGTGGGTTTCTAAGTAGAGATGTGCCTTGAGTAAATCATCCAGGTAGGTAGAATTGGAGAAGCCCTGCTTGCACTGCCTGTAAACCATTATTGCTGCTCTGAATGTCCAGCCTGGATGTCTTGTAAAAACGTTCAGCTAGCCTCATGGAGCTGCTATATTTATTTCAATGAAGGATGTGACCCCTGCATTCCTGGAATCATTTGGGGTGCAGGAGCTAAATAAAGAGGCTAATCTGGGAAGAAATTGGTAGTGGATGTTGCCTTATTTAAGCTAGAAGAGGGACAGAATGAAATAGAAACTCCCCCTCCTTGTGTCTAATTTATCTCATAAGTTTTAATTCCATAGGAGTTTTTCCCAGCATGCTTCATTCAAGATCGAGGGGCTCTGGGGCTTGAAGAGTCAGGAGGTTGCAGCATGGAGATCCTGGTCCGGTATTGGCATTCAGGGAGACTCTGGATTGTCAGTGGTGGGATTGAGGGTGCACTAGTGAATGAGGTCCCCAGGGGATGGGACCACCATTTTCCTAACTTGTTTAAGGGTGCAGCGGCTCGGGTGTTAGCGCTTGATGTAACCCTTCTCTAGTGCCCTCTGGAACAACTGTGACAAAGTTTTATGTCCCTAAACAAGGGGATCAGGGGGCTGCATTACTGCTCCTCAAGGCCTGGCTCTTGAGTACTCTGATGATTTCCACTTCTCAGAAGAAATCCTCAAAGTTCCAGCATTTCCAGGAAGCCTACTACCAGAAAGAGTTATGCTTCCAAATGGAAAAGGTTTTCCGTGTGGTGTGCCTCTAAGCAGCTCAATCCTTTACAGGCAGACCTGTCAATACTTTTGGACTGTTTGGTCTACTTGCAGGCTTGGCCTCAGTCCCTCAGCCCTTAAAGTGCACCTGGCTGCTATTTCTGCCTATGTTTCAGCAGGTAATGAAAAAATGGTTGCTTCACATCCCATTTTCAAGAAACTCTTTAAGAATCTGCTTCACCTGTATCCCCCTGTTAGGGAACCAGTCCCTCCATGGGATTTGAACTGGTGCATAGCCATAGAAACACAGAAACATAGACTTTGACGGCAGATAAGGACCGCTTGGCCCACCTAGTCTGCCCATTTCCCTACCTGCAGGATAAGCTGCAGATCCTAGTTAACCAACAGCCTATTTCTTCCTACCCCCCACAAAAATTGCCTTATGTCTGTCCCATGCATTCTTGAATTCTCCCACAGTTTTAGACCCCACAACCTCCTCAGGAAGGCTGTTCCATGCGTCCACCACCCTCTCTGTGAAAAAATACTTCCTCACATTGCCCCTGAACCACCCCCTTCTATCTTCAAATTGTGTCCCCTTGTTCTTGCACATCTCTTTTTCTGAAAGATGCTACCCTCTTGGACTTTGTTGATTCCCTGAGGTACTTAAAAGTTTCTAACATGTCCCCCCTCTCCCTCCTTTCCTCAAGGGTATACATATTAAGCTCCTTAAGTCTCTCCTCTTATGGCTTCTCTTGCAGACCCTGCACCATTTTAGTTGCCCTCCTCTGGACTGCCTCTATCCTGTCTATGTCCTTGAGGAGATGGGGTCTCCAGAACCGGACGCAGTACTCCAGATGGGGTCTCACCAACTGTCTGTACAGAGGGATAACAACTTCCTGTTTTCTGCTGGTGGTGCCTCTCCCTACTGCCTCTCACATTGCTTGCTAACCTTAAGGTCATCTGAAATGATGACCCCCAGGTCCCGTTCCATTTTTGTTGTTGTTACTACCCCCCCCCCATTGTGTAATCTTCCCCTGGGTTTTTATTTCCCAGGTGCATTATTTTGCACTTCTTTGCATTGAATCCAAGCTGCCATACTTCTGACCATTCCTCCAACCTTGCCAAGTCCCTTCTCATCCTTTCCACACCTCTTTGTATATCAACCCTCTTGCAGATCTTTGTGTCATCTGCAAAGAGACATACTTTTCCTTCTAGTCATAGATACATAGCTACATAGACAGTGTTGGCAGATAAGGGCCTATGTCCCAGCCAGTCTGCCCAGTCTGCCCATTTGAGCTTGTAAGTTCAGTTTATGTTTTCCTAGAAGCCTGTTGCCCCTTACCCCTGACCTCCAGAATTCCTTTATGTCTATCCCATGCATTCTTAAATCCTGTGATTGTTTTAGCCCCCACCACTTCCTCTGGCAGGGTGTTCCACTTGTCCACCACCCATTCTGTGAAGAAATTCTTCCTCACGTTTCCTCTGAATCGTCCTCCCTCCAACTTCATCCCATGCCCTCTAGTTCTGGAACATATTTCCCACTTAAAAATAGTGTATTCCTGCACCCTGTTCCTCCCTGTAAGATACTTGTATGTCTCTATCATATCACCTCTCTCCCTCCTCTCCTCCAGGGAGTACATGTTCAGTTCCTTCAACCTGTCCTCATAGGACTTGTGATGCAATCCATGTACCATCTTTGTTGCCCTCCTCTGAACCTTCTCTACCCTGTCTATGTCCTTATGTAGGTAAGGTCTCCAGAACTGTACACTGTATTTCAGGTGGGGCCTCACTAGTGTCTTGTATAGTGGAATTATGACCTCCCTTTTCCTGCTGGTGATGCCCCTGCCTATGCATCCCAGCATCCTATCATCCTATTTGCTATACCTGCTGCCTTATCACACTGTTTCCCTACCTTGAGGTCATCAGAGATGATAACCCCAAGATCCTTTTCCTGCTTGGTGCATGCTATATCCTCACCCCCCAACTGATATATTGTGCCAGGGTTTTTGTGCCCCATATGCATTATTTTGCACTTCTTTGCATTGAATTTCAACTGCCAGACCCCTGACCATTCTTCAAGTTTCTGCAGGTGTCTTCTCATTCTGTCTACACCCTCTGGTGTGTCTACTGTGTTACAGAGCTTTGTGTCATCAGTGAACAGTGAAATTCTGCCTTCTAGGTCCTGCACAATGTCACTGATGAAGATGTTGAATAGGACCGGTCCCAGCACTGATCCCTGTGGTACCACACTGGTCACTCTTCCCTCTGTGGAGTGACAGCCATTTACCACCACCCTCTGTGTCCTGCCGCCTAGCCAGTTACCTACCCACCACACTACTGTCCTGCCTACACCCATATTCCCCAGTTTGTGTAATGGTCTTCTATGTGGCACAGTGTCAAAGGCCTTGCTGAAGTCCAGATAGGCCATGTCTACTGCCCTCCCCTGATCCACCTCCCTAGTCACCCAGTCAAAAAATTGAATGAGGTTGGTCTGACATGACCTCCCCCTGGTAAAACCATGCTGCCTTGGGTCCTGTAGTCCATTGACAACCAGATGATCCACCAATCTCTCCTTCAGTAGTGCTTCCATGATCTTCCCCACTACCGAGGTGAGGCTGACTGGTCTGTAGTTCCCCGCTGCCTCTTTGTTCCCACTTTTGTATAAGGGGACTACATCTGCTATCCTCCAGTCTTTGGGTACCTCCCCTGTTTCCAGTGATTGGCTAAACAGGATAGCCAGAGGTTCAGCCATCACCTCTCTTAGTTCCTTAAGTACCCCGGGGTGCACCCCATCTGGCCACATTGCTTTATCAACTCTTATTACTTCCAGTTCCTTCAGGACCCTTTCTCGTGTAAAGGGACTTGTGTCCATTTCTGCACCATTCTCACCCCTTGTACTCCCTTCAGACCCATTACCCTCCTCTTCCTCAGTAAAGACTGAGCAGAAATACCTGTTCAATATGTCAGCTTTGCTGTTGTCATCCTCCACGTGGTCCCCATCCTCCCCCTTCAGTCTCACTATCCCTCCCTTTGCCTTTCTTTTTTCACTTATGTACCTGTAAAAGGTTTTGTCCCTTCTACCCACTGATTTTGCAATGTGTTCTTCTGTCTGAGCTTTGGCTTCCCTTACTGACCTCGCTGCCTCCCTTTGCTTCTCCTGGTACTTCTCCCTATCCCCTTCTGCCTGTGTCTTTTTGTATTGCCTGAATACCATCTTTTTGGCTTTCACTTTCTTTGCTACCTCTTTGGAAAACCATAATGGTCTCCTCTTCCTTTTCCTCTTGCTAACTTGCTTAATGCATAATTCTGTTGCTCTTGTAATCCCCATTTTAAATACTGCTCACTGTTCCTCAACCCCTGATTCCTGCCCCATTCCCCTTAATGCCTTTTTCAAGTATCTCCCAATTTTCCCAAAGTCTGCCCCCCTAAAATCCAGGATACATGTTTTTGTGTGGTTTGGTTCTGCTCTTTCTGTGATTTCAAACCACAATGACTGGTGGTCACTGTTCCCCAGGTGCTCCCCCACTGTTACCCCCATCACACTGTCCCTGTTTGTGAGCACAAGGTCCAGTATTGCCTTCTGCTGAGTTGGCTCCATGACCAGTTGCTTGAGGAAGTCCCTCTGCAATGTCACTTATAAAGACATTAAGAAGGACTGGACCCAGTACTGAGCCCTGCGGTACCCCACTAGTAACCCCTCTTTTTTCAGAGTGGACTCCATTTACAATTATCTTCTGTGTCCTGTTGTCCAGCCAGTGTTTTACCCAGGCTACCACCCTGGGACCCACTCCCAGGCTGGTTAATTTGACAACTAATCTTTATGTGGGACTGTGTCAAATGCCTTGCTAAAGTCTAGGTAGGCCATGTCCACACCCCTCCCTGGTCTACTACTTTGGTCACCCAGTCAAAGAAATCTATTAGATTCATCTGACATGACCTTCCTGCTGTGAACCCATGCTGCCTTGGGTCCTATGCCCCACTGGCCTCTAGGTACTCAACAAATCTTTCCTTCGAAGTGATTCCATCACTTTCCCTACCACAGAGGTCAAACTGACAGGTCTGTAGTTTCCTGCCTCTGTCTTGGTCCCACTTTGTGAAGGGAATCACATCCGCCTTCCTCCAGTCCTCAGGTACCACACCACCCTCCCATGATTTATTAAAAATGATAGTCAGTGGTTTCACTAATTCTCCCCTTAATTATTTTAGAATTCTGGGGTGAATTCTGTCAGGCCCCACTGCTTTGTCCACCTTGAGTTTTAGGAGTTCTTTCAGAACCCTTTCTTCTGTGAAAGGACTGGGATAGACCCCCCTATCCAGAGTGCGTCTGTTAATTGGATTAGGCACCTCCCCTCCTCCTCTTTTGTGAATACTGAGCAGAAATATTCATTCAGTATCCCTGATTTTTCACTGTCCCTCTCTGCCCACCCTCTGTCCATTCTATTTAGCCTCACTATCCTTCCCTTTGTCTTTCTACGCTCCCTGATGTACCTATAAAAGGTTTTATCCCCCTTCTTAACTGAGTTGGCTATCTTTTCCTCAGTCTGGGCTTTTGCTACTCTGACTTCCCTCCCTGCTTCCTTCTGCCTTAACTGGTACAGCTCTCTGTCCTGCTCCTTCTGTGTTTCCTTATACTTCCTGAATGCTGTCACTTTTTTTTTTTTTAACTTGCCCGGTTCCCACGGCTTTCAGAGGAGGCCTCATACCTCCTCCTACTCCGTCCACCAGGGCAATCCCCAAGGCATCCCCATCCCCTGGTTTCATCTTACTTGTAGGGCTGGGGTATTATGTATTTTTCCCAAATTTTTTTCTTCCCAACCCCTAGGACGCCAGCACGAAGAACATATGTCCAGACTCGGCGACATGCTGACGCACACCGTCAGTCAAGCGCCTAATGGCGTCCCCCCTCCCCGACTCCGTGAAACAGAGCCACCGGTGCCTCGAAAGCCCATGCTTCCTCTGGCTTCAGGAGTGTCGGGTGCATGCAGCACCCCCGGTATCCCACCCCTGAAGGAGGAGAGCATCTGTTGGGGCACTCAATCCTCCTTCGCCCTGCCGACCCCCAACAACCCCGGGTCCGTTCCCGAACCTGGGTCGCAGGCGCAGCATGAGGTGTGGCATCCAGCGCCTCAACCCTCAGTGCCACCGGGCCTGCTGAATGTTGTCTCTTTCTCCCTGACCTTCGCCGCCACCTCTTTTGAGAACCATAGTGGCTTTTTCTTTTGTTTTGATTTGTTTATTTGCTTCACACAAAGGCTTGTTGCCTCTGTGATGGCCAAGCTCATGGAACCCCCCTTTTAGCCTATGGCCACTGCAGACTTGAAGTATGTTACCTGGAAGTCAGTCTTCCTGGTGGACATAACTTCCGCCAGGAGGGTGTGTGAGCTGCAGGCCCTCTGCACAAATCCTAATTACGTTATCTTCCACAGGGATATATTAGTCCTTAGGATTAACAGGAATTTCCTTCCCAAGGTGGTGTCTGTGTTTCATCTGAACCAGTCAGTCACTCTTCCAGTGTTCTTCACAGCAAAGTCCAGTTCTGGTGAGCAGAAGCTCCACAGTCTGGACATCAAGAGGGCACTTAGCTATTATTTAGAGTGCACTAAGGACCTCAGATCTTCCCACTCACAGCTGTCCCTCACATATAGTGAAGTGGGCAAGGGCAGGCCAACTTCTTAAAGGACCATTGCCCGCTGGATAGTTTCTTGCATTCAATTTTGCTACACTAAAGCTGGCAAGCAGCGCCCACAAGGCCTCAGGGCATACTCCACTAGTGGTACTGCTGCCTCTGTGGCCGCTGCACAGGAGATCCCCTTGTTATAAATTTATAAAGCAGCTACCTGGAAAACTGTAGAGATCTTTACAAAACACTATTGCTTGGACATACAGTCCAGAAGGGATGCCAGGTTTGGCACTGCTGTCTTGCACAATCTTTTCCCTAAATAGGTTCTGTACCCAGCCACCCAAGGTACTGCTTTGTAGTCTGCATATGTTAAGCACAGTGAGGGATTCCTGGGGTTTGAAGAAAAAATTACCATTGTAATCTTGTTTCTTCCAAGTGATCCTTCACTATTCTTAAACCTCCCACCCTGCCTCCCCTTCCAGAACCTGGGAAAGGTTCTCCAAGAATCAGTGCTGTTGGTTCTCAGTTACTTGAGCATTACTTATTGTTGGCTTACAATCATTTTTTTATGGTTTTATTGTAGCCAGCCATAGGTTGGCCTATAGGGCCAATCCTTAAATATTTCTTTGGGGGCATTTTTTTGATATAGGTATAGTTAGTGAGATTTGTGGCTATTGTTTCATTGGCTCTCAAAATAAATCTGACATTGGAGAGCAGAATGAAGTGCCACCATGAGGGAGAGATTTTAAACTGCATTCTAAGTTCCATTGTTTGCATACATTACACACTCTCTGGGCAGCTCAACCTTCCAGGCTGATTGCATATGTTACGCATAGTGAGGGATCCCTTGGAAGAAACAATGTTAATATGGTAAGTAATTTATTCTTATCTACCCATTTAACTAGCCCATCCTCTGTGTGATTTTTCTGCTGTCTTCACTGCCTTACCTGCTGCCCTCTGTTTTCCTTGGTACACCTCCCCGGTCTACATAACTCTGGAGTTGTTTATACCGCCTGGAAAGCAACCCATATGTGCTCCATCCCTTATGGTGTACAGTGAGTTCCTGAACAGTGCCTTGATGCACTGCTCATATGAACAGCTATGATGTCCCTAAATAAGTAATGTTACCTTGCCCTGAGCCAGCTCCATCCTATCAGTATCTTACCTGAGTGGAGGACTCTTGAACTAGGCAGAGTACCAAAGGTGTGGCGTCAGCAAGAATATGTACAGGGGAAGTATTAACTTCTCCCCTTTCTGCTATCAATAGCTATCTGGTTAGATGTCAGCATCCTACATTCCTTGCTGTAGGCCTTGTTTGACTGTCTGCATAGCTGTATGGAGACATTGATGATAAGTACATGTTGCAGTTCCAGAGCTGTAGTAGTATGCATGACCACAGCAGTGCAGTACTGAATGATGGGGTAATTTTCCCACAGGTACATTAAGTTTCTGCTAGTGAAGTGCTGCATACCATTTTGCAATTAGAAAGAAAAGGTAATCATAAAAATTATGAAAATATACATTTGTATATACTTTGAATGAAAATGATCACTCAGTTTATGAACCATAAGCTCAATTTTTATTATTTCCAGTAAAAAATTAATTTCAGAGCATTTATAACAACATTAGAAGAATTGTTTCTTTACAACCATTATAACTTCTTTATTTTGATGGGTGACATTAATAATGTTTGAAAGAAACTACTGTTGTGGTGCAGCAAAATACATGCATTGATTATTTACATATTAACATACTGTGTTGGGCTACAAGTGTGAAATAGGCTACCCAGCGGTACTCTGCTCCTGGTGGAGTGATGGCTGCAGGTCTAACTGTCCTTTTTGACTGCTCCTTAGTGCCCTCCAGGTAGCCTAGGGGGGTCTGGTCACCCCATCTCCCTCATTTCTCCTGGGCCCCGGTTGTATTTAAGTCTGACTCCAGTGTGCATTTAGAGCTATAGGGGCCCTGAAACATTCCAGGAGGGAGGCTGCGTCAGTCCTCATCTCTAACGCCCTCGACATAGGGCTGCTCATGGTATTGTTCCTCCCTATTATCACTCTGGACTGTGCTCCCCACATGGGGCAACTCGGGTTCTCACCAGGATTACTTGATGAGTGGGACTTTACTTTTTCTAACCTAATAGCCACCAGGGGCAGACAGACTCCCTGGCCCATCTGCTGCCTTAACCTGCGGTGCTTCCTGTACCCTATCAAAGTGGTCAGACGCATCGACCACAGGACGTCCACTAAGGTGGAAACTCCCCCTCTGAGGCATTTCCTCTGGCTCCTACTGGTGACACTCGTCCTGGCAGGGGATGTGGAGTTGAACCCAGGTCCTACATGTGAAGCCCTCTCCTCTCCTGTGGGCTGGCAGTCAGAGAATGGGCTGAAAATAGCTCATCTTAATGTCCATAGCCTTCTGCCCAACATGGCTGAACTCCATGCCTGGGTCACCCACTACAAGCCTGACATCCTAGGGATAACTGAATCTTGGCTTAAACCCTCGATCCCAGACTCTGCTTGTGTGCTTCCCGGCTTTGACTTCCTCAGGCAGGATCGTCCAGGAAAAAAGGGGGGGGGTATTCTGGTTTACTACAGGAGCCACCTTAACTTGTCGGTGCTGACCTGCCCTCAGCCACAGCAGTCTTCCTGTGAGCTGTTGCACACTGTTCTGCTACTTGGGAATGCAAAGAAACTGCAAATTATATGTACCTATAATCCCCCCATGGGTGGTGTACTGGGCTTATCCTCCCTTCTTGAATCTGTTGGTTCCAGGACAGGAAACAATGAGGTAATAATCCTAGGGGATCTCAACCTAAATTGGCTTGGAGGTAATGTCAAGCAGTATGAAACTCTGCTAGCTGGCTTCTCAATGTCCCAACTCATTCAGGAGTCCACCAGATGGTCGTCCATAGGTGGTAACAGCTCTCTCCTGGACTGGGTCCTGACCAACAGGCCTGAGCGGATTAGCTCCTCAGGTACCCTCCTGGACTCCATCTCTGACCGTGCCCCGGTGTACAGCATATGGAAGATCTCCGGCCCTAAGATCCCTCCCAAAATCATCCAGGTCAGGGACTTCTCCAGATTTGACCCAGGGACTTTCCAGGAGGATCTCATGTTCCTTGACTGGTCTTCAGTGATGGATGCCCAGAATGCTTCCTCAGCAGTCTATCACTTCAATAATATCCTCGGGATGTTACAGGATAAGCATGCCCCCCTCGTCAGATGGAGGGTAAGGGGGTCTGTCACAAAATGGATGCATGGGAGCCTCCTTGCTGTCATGAGGGCTAGAGATAAATGTTGGGCCAGTTTCAAGGTCTCAATGGACCAGACCATATTCCAACATTACAGGAGGCTCAGGAATGAGTGCAAAAAGGCTGTCAGGGTTGCCAAAAGCGACTTCTGTAAAGCTGCCTTGCAGACCTCAGCTAAGGACCCTAGGAGCTTCTGGAGGAATATTAAAAACATAGTGAGTGGCTCCTCCTCCTCCTGTGAGGCTCCGGACATGCTCATTGATGGTGCTAGCTGTAATAATCTGCTAACCATCGCAAATGCATTCAATGCTCACTTCTCGGACCTGTCTGCGTTCACCTCACTATTCTCTTCCACTGGTCATGATAGTCCTATCCAAGTCCCTCTGCCTCAAATGGCACCTTCCCTCCTGTCCTCCATTCTGTCTCAAGGCTGTGACGGTAAAAGAAATGCAGAGATTGCTAACTGGCCTCTCACCCTTTTCTAGTGCTGGCCTTGATGGCATAGAACCAAAGCTTCTCTGCCTTGCCACTGCCTACATTGCCTCCCCTATGGCCCATATTGTCAACCTATCCTTAGCCTCTGGGTTATCCCAGACCTGTGGAAGGTAGCACAGGTTGTCCCTGTGCTCAAACAGGGCAACCCCAGGATTCTTGACAACTATCATCCGATTGCCATTCTGCCTGCCATCAGCAAGCTCCTTGAGAAAGTTGTGGCAGGACAACTCTTGGATTATATCCAGGCTCATGAGCTTCTGTCTCCCTTGCAGCATGGCTTTCGAAAAGGGCACAGCACCACCTCTGAGCTGGTCTCTGTCACTTCTGGGATAAGGGCTGCTATGGACCAGGGCAGACTCTCTGGGGCCATCTTTATTGATCTCTCTAAAGCCTTTGACCTTGTTGACCATGCCTTGCTATGCTCTCAATTTGGGTCTTTGGGCTTATCCTCGCCCTGAGTTGGTTCTCCAACTACCTTCATGGAAGGCAGCAACTGACCAAATATAGTAAGGTGCTCTCGGATGCCACCCCCGTGTCCTCAGGGGTCCCCCAGGGGTCAGTCCTTGGGCCCCTGCTTTTTTTCATCTTCGTCAACGACCTTCCCTCCTCGGTGGCCTCCTGCAGGGCTGTCCTGTATGTTGATGACCTTGTTATCCTCACTCATTCAAAGGATATTGGGGTCATTAACCACCAATTGAGTGAGGATTTCAGGAGTGTCCATTCCTGGATATCATCCCATAAGCTGGTCCTAAATCTTAAAAAGACCCAGGCCATGCTGTTCAGTTCCCTGGCCAAGTTAAAGGCCTCCTCTGTTCCTATGTGCATCTCAGGTATTGATAGCACTCCTGTTCTCACCACCAATTCTGTCAAATACCTTGGGGTGACACTTGACCCGCAGCTCGATCTTGGTCAGCATATCCAAAATGCGTGTAGAGCTGTTAACTGGAAATTGGGTCTGGCTTACAGGGCAAAGAATAACCTTACTCCGGCTGCTCGCCTAGCACTGTCTAAAGGAGTGTTTCTACTATCCTTCTGTTATGGGCTTCTTTAGTTTGCCAATACCTCCAAGGTCCACCTCTCTAGAAGGACCGTTGCCTATAATAACGTCTGCCGTTTTGCTCTTGGAGTCCATTGTCTCACTCACCAGTGTGATCTGTATGGTAAGCTCAACTGGCTCTCCCCGCCCAATTATTTGAATTTTGTTGTGGGCAGTTTCACGGGTAAGGTACTGGGTACTGGCACCCCCCTGGACTCTTGTGCCAGCAGCCCCCGCTACCTACCCCCTAAGGTCACTGGGCCCTGCTATCCTTAAGGTCCCTCCTACTCGTACCAAAATGGGGGACAGGGACTTTGCGTCATGTGCCCCTAGACTGTGGAACTCCTTTCCTGTCCAGGTCCGGACCTCCCCCCAGTCGGGCCTACGCACCTCGCTGTGGAACCACTTAAAGCTCTTGTTAGTATGTGACTGTCTTAACCCTTCCTAATTAGCTTGGTCCTCTGCATAGTATACTTGAGTGTATTCATTCCATGTATCTTGCAAATGTGTACATTTTGTATATATCTGTATATATATTGCTGGTGACATTGTGTCAGTGACGCTGTACCTTAGCATATTGACTATGATTACTGTCGTGACCTGAGATATCTTACTATGTATGTTATGCTTCTCCTGACATCTGTGTATCTGCCCTACTTGCTTCAAATTGTACTCTGTATGTTCTTTGATTTCCTGTACTCTCCCGGGTCATACCTGAAAAGAGGCATGTGTTTGTCTAGTGTACTTACCTGGTTAACAAAAGTTAACTAAACTAAACTAACTAAACTAAACATACTAAAATGCCAGCAGAATAGGTCTAACGGTCTTTCGTGTCTGCTCGTTTGGTCAGCCCCCATCCTGGGAGCTGATCTTGCTGCTTCCCTCGCCCTCTCTAGCTTCTCCCTTCCCAGTCCCGGATATTCTCGCTGCACTGGATTTTGCTTCCAGAACCCTTCCCATGTGCCTGTCCCAACCCCTCTTGAACCCCTCCACCATCTCTGCCTCCACCAGCCCCATGGGCAGTGCATTCCATGGCTCCACCACCCTCTCAGTGAAGTAGCACCTCCTCCTTTCTCCCCTGAATCTCCCCTCCAGCTTCCACCCATGCCCTCTAGTTGCCCCCTTCCTTCAAAGCACCCTGACTGCTCCTCCCTATTTACCCCTTCATGTACCTGAAGACCTCTATCATGTCCCCTGGTCCCTTCTCTCTTCCAATGTGTACATATTTAGCTCTTCGAGCCTCTCCCCATAGATCCTGTCCCCCAAGCCCCAAATCATTTTGGTTGACCTTCTCTGGACCCTCTCCAGGAGTGCAATGTCCCTCTTTAAGTGTGTCCTCCAAAACTGCATGCAGTACTCGAGGTGCAGCCTCACCAAGCAGTTATACAGAGGGAGTATCACTTCCCTCCTTCTGGAGGTGATCCCCCTAGCGATGCATCCCAGCATCCTGTTGGCCTTGGCCACTGCCCTCCTACAAGTCTCCAAGTTGTTCATCTTGACATCTACCACCACCACCCCCAGGTCCCTCTCAGCCATCGAGACTTGTAGCATCCCCCAGGGTGTACACTTGGCCTGGGTTTCTGGCTCCCAGGTGTAATACCTTGCATTTCCTAGCATTGAACCTCAGCTTCCACTTTCTAGACCACCTTTCCAGAGCCTCCAGGTCCCCCTGTAGGGCCACATTCCCCTCCTCTCCGTCTACCACCGCCCCCAGTTTTGAGTCATCCGAAAAGAGACTCATCATACATTACTCGTCATACTCATTATACATACAGAACATTATATTTTGGAAAATAAACAGAATGAGTATATAAATATCATACCACAGTTTCTCTTTAACTTTAAGTTTATATTTTAGGTAAGATGCATCACTTTACCCTGATGCTGCATGTCAGTGCACCTGTGTTGTTCTCATAACGCAGTCTCCATACAATGCTTTTACGGGGGAATCACGCTGACTGTGAACGGATTCTAGTGGCATTCAACATGATGTGTGTGTATGGGGGTGGGTGGGAACATGCAGATCAAAAATAAGCATAAGTGGATATAGTGGCACATCATGGCCGCGGCACCAGCTTCACCACCACAGTTTCAAAGGAAGCCATCCACATATAATCAGGTGTCTTTGTCAAGCAGGGCACAGTTATCATTTTCTCATTTCTTTTTCAGTTACAGTGCTTTAATTTTTTTAACAATTCATCCGGTTTATCCTACATCCCTACCCACCATGATTTTGAATACAACAGCCCATAGCGGAGCACTCACAACCCCTCGTGGCTGTCCCAAGATTGACATATAACATGTGGAGCAGCCACAGGACTGTTCACATGGTTAATATATGGTCTGAACCTTTAATAACTTTGGGTTGGAATGTAAATTTCTCAGTGTTATACCAAGAGCAGATATAGACTGGCAGTCACCTGCCAGTCTATATCTGCTCTTGGTATAGCACCAATATAGATACATTCCAACTCAAAGTTATTAAAGGCTCATACCATATAGTAACCATGTGAACAGTCCTGTTGCTGCTCTATGCATTATATGTCATTCTCAGGACAGCCACAAGGGGTTGTTGGCACACCGCTAAAGGCTTTTGTATTCACAATGATGGTGGGAGGAGCACAGGATAAACCAAGTATATCTGTAACATAGACAAAAAAAAAATTTACGAAAATGATGATCATGCTGTGCCTGACACTGAGGTGTAGCTTGATTTAGGTGGACGTTTCCTTTTAAGGTCAAAAGAAGTAGTACTTTATTCTGAGGTTAGTGATAGTAGCAGTGCAACACAAGGTATGCAATTGTATGTCAGAGCAAAGCATGGTTCAGCATCCACTATGAACCACCACAGACTTCAGCTGATTGTTAAGTGCAGCACTAGTGTTTCAATGGCTAGTGGAAAACCATTTCACCACACAAAGAAGACACACAATGTAGTTTTAGAATGCTGGAACGCAACAAGGCCCATCATGCACACATAGAAACATAGAAACATAGAAGTTGACGGCAGATAAGGACCGCAAGGCCCATCCAGTCTGCCCATTTCTTTTTCTACCTTATAAATGTGCCATCGGCCTTTGCTCTGTCAGTGACCTATCTATTCATAGTCATTTGTATTGCTCCCTTATGCCTATCCCACGCCTGTTTGAAGCCCTGCACTGTATTCATAGCCACCACTTCTTGTGGTAAGCCATTCCATGCATCTACCACCCTTTCTGTGAAAAGAATTTCCTCACATTCCCCTTAATCGGCCTCCCTCTAATCTCATGCTGTGTCCTCTTGTCCTGCTATTTTTCTTACATTTAAACATGTTAGACTCTTTCACCTTGTTTATGCCCTATAAGGTGTTTAAATGTCTCGATCATATCACCTCTCTCCCTCCTTTGCTCAAGGGTATACATATTGAGCTCCGTTAATCTGTCCTCATATGTCTTCTGATGCAGTCCCTGCACCATTTTGGTTGCCCTTCTCTGGACTGCCTCAATTTGGTTAATGTCCTTGTGAAGGTGTGGCCTCAATACTGCACGCAGTACTCCAGATGGGGCTCAACCAATGTCTTGTACAGAGGATTATTACCTCCTCTTACGACTTGTGATACCCCTACTAATACACCCTAACACCCCCTAGCCTTACCTACTGCTTTAGAGGTCTGCTTGGATGATTTTAGGTCATCAGTGATGATGATGCCCAAGTCTCTTTCTTCCTTTGTGACTGCTAGCAACTCCTCCCAGCCTATAAGTGGCTTCAGGGTTTCTCTTCCCTATGTGCATGATTTTGCACTTCTTTGCATTAAATCCCAGTTGCCACTCTTCTGACCATTCTGCTAGTTTATCCAGATCTCTTCTCATTCTGCCCACCCTTCTGGATCATCTACTCTGTTGCAGATCTTGGTGTCATCTGCAAACAGACAAGCCTTACCTCTAGTCCATCTGCGAGGTCACTAATGAAGATGTTGAATAGGACTGGCCCCAGGACTGATCCCTGAGGTACCCCACTTGTGACTTGCATCTCTTCTGACTGTATACCATTTACCACCACTCTCTGTTTTCTGCCAGTCAACCAGTTTGCCACCCAGTTGACCAACTTCTGACCCACCCCGAGCCTACCTAGCTTATTTATCAATCTTCTATGTGGAACAGTGTCAAAAGCTTTGCTGAAGTCAAGGTAGGCAACATCAACTGCTCCCCCTTGGTCCACCACTCTGGTTACCCAGTCAAAGAAATCTATGAGATTAGTTTGACAGGACCTTCTTTTGTAAACCCATGCTGTCTTGGATCCTGTGCCCCTATGGATTCCAGGTGTTGCACTATCCTTTCCTTAAGGTGCCTCCATAATCTTGCCCACTACTGAGGTAAGACTGACCGGTCTGTAGTTCCCGCCTCCTCCCTGCTACCACTCTTGTGGAGGCGGGATCACATGAGACCTTCTCCAGTCTTCTGGGACCTCTCCTGTGCTCAGAGACTCACTAAACAATTCTGCTAATGGCTCTGCTGTTCCTCCTTTAGCTCCTTAAGTACCCTGGGATGTATGCCATCAGGTCCCATTGCCTTATCCACCTGAGCTTAGCAAGCTCTTGTAGGACCCTTTCTTTTGTGAAGGGAGTAGTGCTCACCTCCCTCCCCTGTGTCCATGATGCTGAGCTGTGGGCCCTGCCTACCTTCTCTTCAGTAAATACTGAGCAAAAGTATCTATTTAGGATAGATGCCTTTACAGGGTCCTCCTCCTCACATGCTCCCTTTTCTCCATTAAGCTTAGCAATACCCCCTCTGGACTTTCTCCTTTCACTAATGTATCTATAGAAAGTCTTGTCACTTTCTTTTACTGTTCGTGCTAGTGTTTCCTCAGTTTGGGACTTTGCCTGCCTTGCCTTACCTGCTTCCCTTAGGGCAGTTTGGTATGCCTCCCTATCTTCATCCCGCTGTGTTCCCTTATATTTCCTGAAGGCCAGCCTTTTGGCTCTGACCTTTTCTGCTACTGTATTTGAGAACCAAAGTGGTTTCCTTCTTCTTTGCACTTCCTTTTCTGTCTAACACAATGGGATGTTGCTTCAAGTATTGTATCCTTAATGCTTGCCCACTTTGCCTGTACCTCCTCATCTGTGTTTCTTTTGCCAGGGCTAGCTTAACTCTGTTGGCCATCTTATCAAAGTCAGCTCCTCTGAAGTCCCATATTTTTGCCTTGGAATGGGATGATTTAGATGTAGTAGCCAAATTGAACCATACCATGTGATGGTCACTGGCCCCAGGTGACCTTCTACCTGGAGATCTGTGATCCCTTCTTTGTTAGTCAGTACTAGATCTAGGATAGCCCTGTCTCTTGTGGGGTTGCTGTACCAGTTGTTTGAGGCCTCCCTGCAGGAATCCACTATGAGTCTCGTTTTGGCAGATGTTCCTGCTGGTATTGACCAATCTGTATCTGGCATGTTGAAGTCTCCCATTATCAGAACCTCCCTTTAGCTGTCATGTTTTGTATATCTTCTAACAGTAATGTGTCTATGTCCTCCTCTGGTCTGGGGCCTGTAGACAACTCCAGTTCTTATGGCTGTCCCATTTCCTGTTTCCAGGGTGACCCACAGTTCTTCTGGCTCTTATGTGTATTCTGAATTTCTGTAGCTTTGATATTTTCATTACAGGGCCTCCTCCCCCTTTTGCACCTCGGTCTCTTCTGAACAATACATAGCCAGGTACTGAAGTCTCCCAAGTGTGGTTACTGGTAAACCATGTCTCACTAATTGCTACTATGTCCAGTTTAGCCTCTGACATTATTGCCTGCAGGTCTGGGATCTTATTTCCCAGGCTGTGAGCATTTGTGTACATGATTTTCCATTGGCCAGATTTTGGTGTGTTAGTTGTTGGGTGAAGTTTGGCATTACCCCTGTGCATCGTATGGGGAGACAAACCTTTTTTCTTACCTGGTGATGCAAATGAACGGCAAACACGCTGAATCCCATCATACACACCCAGCTGGAAGCACACCTATGACAGCTGTCCTGCATTCACGTCCAATGTGGAAATGTGATTGTCAAAGCCCAACTGCCCCTCACTATCAGGACATGGTAACATTTTTAAACAAGTAGAGCACTAAGGTGTAAAAGTTCCATAGCATGGGAGCAGAAACATGAGAAACAACACTGTTATCTTTTTTATGGGGCTAGTTCACATTCCATAACTTAGGAAATATTACTTCATACTCATGCAAGTATATCTTCAGCATCAATATACCTTTATTTAAAAAAAAACATATATACAAAAACAGGAACTGAATTCAAGTAGGCACCAATTTTAAAACCTGATCTCCTCCAGTCAGTAAGTTCTGCTGCACCACGCTGGAGACTGTGTTTTCAGGCATCTTAATTTTAATCTGAAGCCAATGTGTTTTTAAAGTGCAGTACACCAGAACTGGAGACAGCATTTCTTGAAAATCACCCACAAGGACACTGCAGCCCAAAGCACAGTTCCTCCCCGTAAGGTTCCCACTTGCTGAAACTGGGCAAAGTGCTCAGAGCTGCGTCCCGCAGACACTTAGCGTCTGCTCCCCACCACCCCACCACTCCCATCCTTGTCCAGCTCTTCTTATATAGTTTAGGCAAGCTCGAGAACCCCTAGTGGGTGGTTGGTTTCAAAAACTATCTCCCTCTTTTCCCATCTGCAACCTATGTTTCTTCACCACTAGGGGAGTATGTACACGCTGTCAGTAATCTGCTGCCTCCCCTCCCATAAGCTGTAACTACTCTGTATTACAGCACCACAGTCCAGTCCTCTTGATCTGGCACAAAGTTTCCACCTAAGTGTAAGCCTTTACCTTACTAGGCTCCAATCTTCGGACAAATGGCTCTCGCAGTTAACAACCTACCGTCCATAAATTCCTGCTCACTCCTCCTTCTTTACTTCTTCCTTACTCCTCTCACTAGGATCCCAATGCCATTCTGCCCACCCTCTCAAAATTCTCACAACACACATCCTAGGGATTTTTTCGACAACAGCAGGGATTCACAATCTTACTTGCCCTTTGCCAGCACACCTCTCTTTATCCCTAACAGGCTCATTTACCATGTCATTTTCAACCTACATAAATCCCTGTCCTGCAACCCCACTCTGCCCACCCCCTTCGTCAATCGTAAATTATGGTATCTGCTCTTACTAGCACTTATGTTAGCTGGGGACATCGAACTAAATCCAGGGCCCGTAGGATATTCACCCTACTCTGACTCAGCCTCAGTGCACACCAAGGGCCTCTGCATAACTCACCTAAATATCAGGAGCCTGTCCCACAATCTAATCAAACTTGAGGCTTGGGTTGCTCTGCATAACCCTGACATTCTCTGCCTGTCTGAAACCTGGCTGAAACTATCCACCCCTTATTCCCAGTGCTTGTTATCCAATTATAAACTAATCAGGCAAGACAGACCCCTAGCTAAGCGTGGTGGTGGTGTGGCCATTTACTATAAATCTCTCATCTATCACTATCAAGGAATGTCTCTGCCCCCACCTTACTCCCTGCAAATCAATTCATGCAATCCTCCAACTTGGTTCTAAGATACTGCACATAGTGTGTGCCTATAACCCACCTGGCTGCGGCATCTCTGGTCTTGAAGAACTCCTCTCTCAGGTGGACACAACGATCTAATGAAACGAGGTTCTCATACTAGAGGATTTCAACCTAAACTGGACCAGTAAAGCAAACCAGCCCTTTCACACCATAGTACAGGGCCACAACTTTCACCAGATTATCACTGATCCAACAAGGGTCATGGCTTCCCCAGTCCAGCTCACTAATAGACTGGGTCCTTACAAACTGCTCTGACAGCATACCCTTGCTGGTACCCTTTCAGATGCAATAAGTGATCTCACTCCCCTATTTTCTGCATCTGGTGCGCCCCTAGCCGGCCATCCCCTCCCCCAAAACTTATCACTTTCCGCAATCTGGGTAACTTTAATCAGACACAGTTTCTGTACGACCTCTCTATGACTGACTGGTCACCAATTTTCACTACCTCTAATGCTTGGTCAGCCCTTGATTTCTTCCTAGAAAGATTTGGACTTCTCCAGGATATCTATGCTCCCAGAGTAACCTGCCACATATGTGGAACTCAAGCAAAGTGGTTAACCAAGGACCTTCTCTCTCAAATTAGGGCTAGAGACAAAAGTTGGTGGCGCTTCAAGGCCTCTGGACTTCAATCTGATCACTATGCGTACAGGTCTTTGAGAAATACCTGCAAAAAAAATATCCACTTAGCCAAAAGTGCTTTTTGCAAAGACTTACTGACAAAAGCTGCAGGTGACTCTGAAAAATTCTGGTCAATCATAAAAACCTTCCTAGGAACAGATCTCACGGCCATTTCAAATGACATGCTGCTAAATGGCACTCATGGGAACAACCCCATGACCATCGGCAATTCTTTCAACTGTCACTTCTCTGACCTATCAAGTCTTGTGTCCTCCTTCACCCCTGGTAGCACCACGTCCACCCCCCCTCCAACAGACACTAAATTCACGCCCACACACCCTCCTTTTCAGTTTCAGGCTATTACAAGTGTAACCCCCCTACAAATGGGGGTCACTAAAAAGCCTTCCTTGGGTGAGCCTAAGTGCTGTCCGTCCAGCTGGTGTTCTATATTTCAGCCGAATTTTTAAATAATTTAGTGAGAGTGCCTAATGCCTCCATGTACTGTCGTTTTAAGAGCTGCCAATCTGCAGTATAATTAATTTGAACTGGGGGGACTGTGTGTTTCTCTGCTCGAGTCCCGCCTGGGCCACTGAGCAGAGTGCTCCGTTCTGCAGTCGCTATATGTGCAGGGGGAGCACTTTCAAAAGATGTAATTATCTGCTGGTAATTTGTTAGAGAGATAATGACAATGCAGTTTGTCTAACCTGCCTTTCTAGCAGCTGGGACTCTGTGTGTTTAGCCCCTCCATTTCAGATCTGAACTGCTGAATAGGTCCAATTAATGGGGAGGGGCTTCTTAAAATGGAGCCTGCTGGCAAATCAGCACTTGGACTCTTAAATGGAGCCAGCCACAAGGGGCTTGTATGGAGAGAGCCTCTGGGAAGTGTAGTTTGGATCATGGCACCTTTTTTCGCCAATAGAGGGAGCCTGTTGTGACTGACAAGGAGAATCAGCCAACTGCAACCTTTTGGATTTGGAGGAAATGCCCGGACTGTCTGCTGGGAGAGTCAGGCGGAGCATGGAACTGGAAGAGTGAGCAGCTTGTGGGGCTGCTGCCCACGGGGCAGTGCGGGAACCTCGTGGGAGGCTTGAAAGAGGCCTGTCTTTCATCAGCTCTCCTGAAGGGAGAGAAAAGGACTGTATTTTCTCGGATCAAGTATCTGAACATGTGCAAAAAAGGAAAGCAGTTGTTGTGGCCTAGACATTGGGCAACCAAGTGTGGAGAAGAGATTCCAAAGAGGGACCTTGATTTTCAGATAGAGATTCTGAAGAGGAGCCTTGGTTTTCGGACAGCGATTCCAAAGAGAAACCTTGATGCTGAAGTGCCCTGAGGTTTGGGGCAGAAGAGAACTGTGTTTGAAGTTGGAAGCTGAGGGGGAAACCGCCCCGAGTGTTCGTGCAGCCAGTTGTGCGCAGTAGATTCACGCGTGAAGCACATGTGAGGCCATAAAGTTGGCCTGCATCCATTAGTGAGTAATCATTTGGACAGCGATTCCGAGCTTTCAGAGTGAGAGAAGAAGCAGAAGTCATTTTGGGACCAGACTTAACCTGAGGAAGACCGAAAGTGTGCAGAATTGCAATCGGCCTGTCAGGACTCTGTGGTCTGGTACAGTTAGTGACCTTTACATATAAATGTGTGAGTGCATGTGGGGACTGAGCTCTGAGTAATTCCCCATGTTGTGAACGGTGTGCTGTGCTGGGAGTGTGATTCCCTAGCAGGGTTCGAACTGAATCCACGTTTGAGTCAGAGAAGAATGCCTTGGTAGCCAGGCTCCATCTTCTGAAGTGACCAGCTGCTTGTCTGGTAGTGTTTTGTGTACATATAAATGCACAGTGAGCTGGAAGTCGCAGCCAGCATCACTTGGACTGCATCTGCCTGCATTGAGTGTAAGCGAGCCCCACCACAAGGGCTGGGCCAGCTATTCTGTTTCTCCCAGCAATCCGGGACCATCTGCATTCCATTCAATTTCAGCACTGAATTTGTGAGTACAAATCAGGGTAGCTCCCTGCCATCATCTAATTGCAAGTGTTCCATCTGATTACTTTTCTTTCTTCACGAACTGAGCCTACCGGCTCCGGATTACAAAGTGGGTATTGTGCATGCATTTTCCATCTTCAGGGCCCCAACCAGCTGCACCAAATAGGCTAGCCTCTTATTGCCTGGGTACCCAGTAAGAGTGACATTTGGGACATTTGGGACTCTGAAATATGTGCACAGTACTGTGATTATTAATGTGACTGAATCAATTAACCTGATTTCCCCCCCCGTCCTTGTTACTATCCCCTGAATAAATCAGATTGGGTTGTTTAGCAAAGTTACACTGCTTGAACTGGATGTCTATGTTGAATTACTGTACAGTGGCTATTGTATAACTGCATCTTACTTTACAGGGGGTCCCCAGAGTCAGGCTGATTGAACCAATCCTGGGGGTAAGTGTATATTGCAAGAGTACTGTGATTGACTTGTGTGGGCCACTAGTGGGAAGAAAGGGGGGTTGCAGTGACCCAGAGGGCTGTGACCAAGTCATATCAGACTGTCTTAACCCCAACCGCTGGGTGGAGGCACCTGCCATCGAATCCAGGCCCCTCAACCTGCCGATGTCAGAGCAGGCAGGGGTAGTAGCCCTTGGGATAGCACCCCCTGGGGGTTACATTTTGGAGGCACCACTGGGATTAGCGCCCTCTAGTGGCCAGGAGGACTAATGTTTAATTTTGCCAACGACTTTGGCGCCAAATGGGTTTCGCACCCTTATAGTGGGTCATAGGGCTGGGCCCCCATTTGTATGTAGATTGTGGGAAGCAATGATGTAACTGAATGTAATCATTTCAAGTGTATGAAAAATACATAACTGTGGTTGTTACCGAAAAATAGCTTGAGTATCCTGAAAAAAGGATAGTAATGGTTAAATTTGCTGACTGATGTATAAAATGTGATGGTATAAACGTATACTGATTTGCATTAGAGTTATTGTAAGGGTATCTACTTGATATGGATGTCAAGCTTTCCCAGGCCAGGAAGGGTGTAACCCCCTACTACAGATGGGGGTCACTAAAAAGCCTTTCTTGGGTGAACCTAATTGCTCTCCACACTGCAGGTGTTCTATATTTCAGCCAAATTTTTAAATAATTTAGTGAGAGTGCCTAATGCCTCCATGTACTGTCGCTTTAAGAGCTGCCAATCTGCAGTATAATTAATTTGAACTGCGGGGACTGTGTGTTTCCCTGCTCGAGTTCCACCTGGGCCACTGAGCAGAGTGCTCCGTTCTGCAGTCGCTATATGCGCAAGGGGAGCACTTTCAAAAGATGTAATTATCTGCTGGTAATTTGTTAGAGAGATAATGACAATGCAGTTTGTCTAACCTGCCTTTCTTGCAGCTGGGACTCTGTGTGTTTAGCCCCTCCATTTCGGATCTGAACTGCTGAATAGGTCCAATTAATGGGGAGGGGCTTCTTAAAATGGAGCCTGCTGGCAAATCAGCACTTGGACTCTTAAATGGAGCCAGCCACAAGGGGCTTGTATGGAGAGAGCCTCTGGGAAGTGTAGTTTGGATCATGGCGCCTTTTTTCGCCAATAGAGGGAGCCTGTTGTGACTGACAAGGAGAATCAGCCAACTGCAACCTTTTGGATTTGGAGGAAATGCCCGGACTGTCTGCTGGGAGAGTCAGTCTGAGCATGGAACTGGAAGAGTGAGCAGCTCGTGGGGCTGCTGCCCACGGGACAGCACGGGAACCTCGTGGGAGGCCTGAAAGAGGCCTGTCGTTCGTCAGCTCTCCTGAAGGGAGAGAAAAGGACTGTGTTTTCTCAGATCAAGTATCTGAACATGTGCAAAACAGGAAAGCAGTTGTTGTGGCCTAGACATTGGGAAACCAAGTGTGGAGAAGAGATTCCAAAGAGGGACCTTGATTTTCAGATAGAGATTCTGAAGAGAAGCCTTGGTTTCCGGACAGCGATTCTGAAGAGGAACCTTGATGCTAAAGTGCCCTGAGGTTTGGGGCAGAAGAGAACTGTGTTTGAAGTTGGAAGCTGAGGGGGAAACCACCCCGAGTGTTCGTGCAGCCGTTGTGTGCAGTAGATTCGTGCGGGAAGTACATGTGAGGCCATAAAGTTGGCCTGCATCCATTAGTGAGTAATCATTCGGACAGCGATTCCGAGCTTTCAGAGTGAGAGAAGAAGCAGAAGTCATTTTGGGACCAGACTTAACCTGAGGAAGACTGAAAGTGTGCAGAATTGCAATCGGCCTGTCAGGACTCTGTGGTCTGGTACAGTAAGTGACCTTTACATATAAATGTGTGAGTGCTTGTGGGGACTGAGCTCTGAGTAATTTCCCATGTTGTGAATGGTGTGCTGTGCAGGGAGTGTGATTCCCTAGCAGGGTTCGAACTGAATCCGCGTTTGAGTCAGAGAAGAATGCCTCGGTAGCCAGGCTCAATCTCCTGAGGTGACCAGCTGCTTGTCTGGTAGTGTTTTGTGTACATATAAATTGTGCAGCGAACTGGAAGTTGCAGCCAGCATCACTTGGACTGCATCTGCCTGCATTCAGTGTAAGTGAGCCCTGCCACAAGGGCTGGGCCAGCTATTCTGTTTCTCCTGGCAATTCAGGACAATCTGCCTTCCATTCAGTTTCAGCATTGAATTTGTGAGTACAAATCAGGGTAGCTCCCTGCCATCATCTAATTGCAAGTGTTCCCATCTGATTACTTTTCTTTCTTCATGAACTGAGCCTACCGGCTCCGGATTACAAAGTGGGTATTGTGCATGCATTTTCCATCTTCAGGGCCCCAACCAAATGCACCAAATAGGCTAGCCTCTCATTGCCTGGGTACCCAGTAAGAGTGACATTTGGGACATTTGGGACTCTGAAATATGTGCACAGTACTGTGATTATTAATGTGACTGAATCAATTAACCTGATTTCTCCCTGTCCTTGTTACTATCCCCTGAATAAATCAGATTGGGTTGTTCAGCAAAGTTACACTGCTTGAACTGGGTGTCTATGTTGAATTACTGTACAGTGGTTATTGTATAACTGCATCTTACTTTACAGGGGGTCCCCAGAGTCAAGCTGATTGAACCAATCCTGGGGGCAAGTGTATATTGCAAGAGTACTGTGATTGACTTGTGTGGGCCACTAGTGGGAAGAAAGGGGGGTTGCAATGATCCAGAGGGCTGTGACCAAGTCATATCAGACTGTCTTAACCCCGACCTCTGGGTGGAGGCACCTGCCATCGGATCCAGGCCCCTTAACCTGTTAACGTCAGAGCAGGCAGGGGTAGTAGCCCTTGGGATAGAGCCCCCTTGGGGTTACACAAGAACTGAAGTTCTAAAGCTACTACTCGCTATCCCGGACAGCACCAGCTCTGGGTCCGATGGGCTTGAACCCCGTCTTCTGAAAATAGCTGCCCCAATCATTGCCTCACCCTTAACCAAAGTCTTTAACTTGTCGCTGTGCCATGGCACCTTTTCTGATATCTGGAAAATAGCCAAAAAACACCAATCCCTAAGAAAGGCGATCCAAATGAGATTGTTAATTATCGACTCATTGCCATTCTTTCGGTGCTTAGCAAAATCCTGGAAAAACTAGTGGCTACTCAAACCATAGCTTATCTTCAGAAATATAACCTCCTCTCTGGTGCCTAGCATGGCTTCCGCAAAGGCCGCAGCACCTCCATTGCCCTCCTAAAACTAACAAATGACATATATGCGGCCATGGATGCTGGCCTCCTGACAGGTGCAGTCTTCATCGACCTGACCAAGGCTTTTGACCTGGTCAACCACAGCCTTCTCCTTTCAAAACTTTTCTTCCTTGGTTTCTCTACTGAAGTGGTGGCATGGTTTAAGAGCTACCTCTTAAACAGGAAGCAAGCTGTAGTTTTCAGTCCTGCCATGTCAGATCTTTCCTCTATCCAAGTTGGTATTCCTCAGGGCTCTATACTGGGCCCTCTGCTTTTCTCTATCTTCATCAATGACCTCCCGCTTCTAGCACCAACCTGCTCATCTCTTCTCTGTGCAGACGACCTAGTCATCTACCATAGTGCCAAAAACATCTCAGATATAAACCACTCTCTAGTCTCTGACTTCCTAAGCATACAGTCCTGGCTGACAGAGAACAAACTAGTGCTCAATGTCAGCAAAACACTGTATGCTCTTTGGCTCTCCTATCAGACTTAAAAGAAATCGAAACTCCCTCAATATCTCATGTTCAGATGGCTCCCCACTTGTCACTTCCAGATCCTTCAAATACCTGGGGATTCTCCTGGATGAATCCCTGGATTTTGACCAACATATTACCGCCACCTGTAAATCTGTCAACTCGAAAATTGGAGGAGCCTACCGTGCTAGCTATGCTCTCACCCCATCTGCTAGACTTGCTGTTGCACAAGGCCTTCTACTCCTGGCCCTGGCCTATGGCACAGTCACCTTCATAGGTGCCACTAAGTCCTCCCTACATAAATGGGACACCACTTATAACATCTGCTGCTATGCCTCTACATCACCAAGATATAAACACCACTGCCAGCTCTATGCTGACTTAAACTGGCCCTCTCCCACTGCCCATCGACTTCAGTCCTATGGCTCCCTAATTGACGGAATAGTTAAATCAGGTCACCCTCAATCCCTTGCTTCCATGCTTCACTCCTAGTCCCCCTCTTATGGGCTCCGCTCTACTGACCTAGCCCCTTTCTATATCCCCAGATGCAAAACCTCTATGGGTACACAAGCTTTCTCTCACTCAGCTCTGAAATACTGGAACTCCATACCTCACGCTATCTGTCTAGCTCCCACCCATGCCAGTTTCAAGAAACTCCACCAAGATCATCTACATGCTTCTAACCTCTGCGCTTGCTTCCACCTGCCGTAGATCCCTCTTCCCATTTCCTCACTACCCCCCCTGCATTCTACTCCCCTCCTATCTGCTTTATCACCTTTATCTAATGACCCTCCCCTTGCACACTCTCCGCCACCCTTCACCCCTTTCTCCCCTGCCTCTACTACATCCTCCACTCCCTCCTCTCTAAAGCTTGACTACCTCTAGGCACTTATTGTATATTGTTTATATCTTGTCCTAACTTATCCATTTTTTGTACTCTGTATTTTCAGTTGTTTTACACTTGCCCATACCTTTTAACTTTTGTCTAATGTTATGCTGCTATTACCCTGACCTGGGCTCTACACTGCATTTCGTTCAACCTTCAATGTTAATTGTTCTGACCCCTTCCCACTGTAGTACCTATTTCATGTGCTGCGTCACATGGTGTGCTTATGTATTGTCCACTTGTTTTCTCCCAGGTCGTGCCTGAAAATAGGCATTCCTATGCCCAGTGCACCCACCCGGTTACCAAAATCAAATAAATAAATAAAATATGTAGACAAAACACGTAGCAGTGTAAAGCTAACTAGACTTAACTCACTGAAAGCATGTAAGATATGCTACTGAATTTTAAATGCGAAACAAAGTTGTCAATGAAACAGTCAATATGTAATCCTTGCTTGTATTACAACAGCACAGGCAAGGTTTATAATGATCAAGAAAGTACTCTCAGATTTCCTGTGGGATGGTAAACCTCCTAGGAAAAAGTATAATGATCTACAGCTCCCCCCCATTTAGGAGGGCTTAAATTGCCAGATCTTCATTTGTATTATGTAGCAGGACAGCTGGGTATGATGGCCCACTGGGGCTGCAGTATGAAGGGAGAGGATTATGTTCTGGAATGGCTGTATTTAGAGTCTCATATGATGAAAGAAGCCGGGCTTTCGACAGAAGTTCCTTTATATGCTGATATCACTAAATGCTTTAAGTTTGGATTGGGAAGCCCAGTTATGAAGGGGGCAGAAGCCTGGTGGTCGTTTTTGACCCGGGCACAGAAAGAGGCTCAAATGAAGGCTCAAGATCAGCCACTGGTGGGCAATCCTAATTTACTTATAGGGAATAAGGTACTTAAAGGGAGATGGGTCAGGTGGGCTTCGGGCTTGTACCTAAAGGATGTTATTCAAGGTAATAGAGTGGCCCTCCCGGAGCAGTGTGATAGAATGCCCTTTTTTCAAAGATTGCAAATTACACAGATGTTGGAGGGGTTCTTAAAGAGGACGGGGGGTCTTTCGGATGACTCATTTAAATGGTATGAGTTGAGGGAGGTTGACCCTAAATCTAGACCTCTATCACAAATTTATAGAGTTTTAGTAGAGTTTTTTGGTCCGGGCTCCCCATATCGGTGTCGTATTGGGACGACAGGTTGGCTCCCCAAAACATTGATTGGGCCAGCGTGTGGAAAAATAGCAAATACATAACAATACCTAAATATAGAAGTCTGCATTTCTTCATTGCTTCTAATCTATATTCTACCCCTGTGAAATTATTTGAAAGAGGCCTTAGACAGACAGACCTGTGTTTTAGGTGTGGTCAGGAGAAGGGGGACTTATTACATGTGCTATGGAATTGCAGCAAAATCTCGCCCTTGTGGGGTGAAATTAAGAGGCAGACGGACCCAGTGCTCGATTACTCAGAATTCATTATACCGGAGATTTGTATCTTAGGGGATCTTTCGCAAATAAGGGGTATTACATCGAAATATCATGCATCTCTAATTGCGGTCGTAGTCAAATCATTCATGGTTCAGTATTGGAAGGACAATTGGCTTTACGAGTACGAGCAATGGGTGGGAGATCTTGTTGGGGCCCTAAGCAGGGTTAAAAGGCATTTATATTCAGAGGGGAGGAAAGAACTATATACTGAAAGGTGGGCATCTTTGGAGGCAATTTACTCCCAATAGAGGGACATTTGATTGACACAGGTCTGTCTGTTGGGCTGTGTTTAGCTGAAAACCTGAATCTGAATGAAGTAAGGTATATAGTAATGTTAGGGAGATGTTAGGGATAGGTCGAGTTGGCAAGCAGTCTAGTAAGGCTTGGGGACGTGTTTGAGTATAAAAATTGAGGTCTGCCATAATGCTGGGGGGTTGGGGATTCTCTCTCTTTCCAGGGGGCACAGGGAGGTTTCACCTCCTGTATAAGTTATAGCCTAGTTTGAACCTGGTCGGGAGAATACAGGCCAAGCTGCATGGGATTTTAGTGGCAAGGAAAAGGGGAAGGTAGATGTGGGGAAAAATATGTGGCCTGAATATGGGAATACTGTCAAGCTATGAGTGTGACATGATTTGAGGGGGGTGATACTTTCCTTGTGCATGTAAATAGTTATATTGTACATAGTTTACACGATCAGTTTTTGGATTGTGTACCCTGGGTTGCTGGGGTTGTTTGTCTTGTTTGTGTTTGAAGTTGAAAACCAATAAAGATGTGTATAAAAAAAAAAACCAACAGCACAGGCAAGATGTTTTCAGGAAACATTAACATCTCATATACGTGTGGTGTAGGGACACATGAGATACTTAGTCCTGTGAACCCTGAAGTGGTGGTTTGAATCCTGTGTAGTCCTCAGAAGGAAAAGCCGATTGTATAGTGGACACAACACATGATGACAAACTTTGTGATGTTTCCCCAGATGAAGTGAAATGATCTGGAAAATGAAAGAAAGAACAATGTTACTTGAATGAAAAAGAGAAATATGTATTTACCACATAGCATTTTTGAATGTAGAAACAGAAACACTGTACAGCGATGGTATGCAGACAGTTATGCATGAAGTAAAGAAGTAACGGCACTACCCTGTAATTATTGTAAAATGAAGTACACAGAGACAATTATGTCCAAATGGTGCCTCACATAGTTGATTTAAATATTGAGTAAAAGTCACATTAGTAAATCAGATTGAGAACAGGAATGAGTTTCATGACTCATGAATTGTGTATCAGACTTCCCAAAATAAAATAAAAATACCACTACATGCCCACATATATAACACCAGTTCAGTGGATACAACATCAGAAACATGGAATGCAACCCACACCCCCACATAACTGTACAGGGTGGAATGCACAGACATGAGGTAACACAGTCTGCACTCATGTGTGCTCCCATGCATGACATGCAGATGTCACTGGTAACCATTTTCACTGTGTATGTGTACATGTCCACTGTATGATCAGGGAGGGGCTGTGGACATGGTCTACCTAGACTTTAGCAAGGTATTTGATACAGTACCACACAAAAGATTAATATACAAGTTAGCCAGCCTCGGAGTGGGTCCCAAGATGGTAGCCTGGGTAAAAAATTAGCTGGAGAACAGGATGCAGAGGGTAATAGTAAATTGAGTCCACTCTAAAGATAGGGAGGTTACTAGTGGGATACCGCAGGGTTCCGTTCTAGAACCGGTCCTCTTCAATGTCTTTATAAGTGACATTGCAGAGGGACTAGAAGGAAAAGTATGTCTCTTTGCAGATAACACAAAGATCTGCAAGAGGGTTGATACACAAGGTGGGGTGGAAAGGATGAGAAGGGACTTGGCAAGGTTGGAGGAATGGTCAAATGTATGGCAGTTTAGATTCAATGCTAAGAAGTGCAAAGTAATGCACCTGGGAAACAAAAACCAAGGAAAAGAGTACACAATGGGGAGTGAGATACTAACAACAACAAAAATGGAAAGGGACCTGGGGGTAGTCATATCAGATGACCTAAAGGTGGGCAAGCAATGTGAGAGGGCAGTAAGGAGGGCTGGGGGGTTACTGGGATGCACAGGAAGAGGCATCACCAGTAGAAAATAGGAAGTTGTTATCCCTCTGTACAGACAGCTGGTGAGACCCCATCTGTAGTACTGCATGCAGTTCTGGAGACCCAGTCTCCACAAGGACATAGACAGGATGGAGGCAGTCCAGAGCAGGGCAACTAAAATGGTGCAGGGTCTGCACCAGAAGCCATACGAAAAGAGATTAAAGGAGTTTAATATGTATATCCTCAAGGAAAGGAGGGATAGGGAGGACATGATAGAAACTTTCAAGTACCTCAAGGGAATCAACAAAGTCTAAGATGGTAGCATCTTTCAGAAACAGAGGTGTGCAAGAACAAGGGGGCACAATTTGAAGATAGAAGGGAGACAGATCAGAGCTAATGTGAGGAAGTATTTTTTCATGGAGAGGGTTGTGGATGCATGGAATGGCCTTCCTGAGGAGGTTGCTGAGTCAAAAACAGTGGGGGAATTCAAGAATGCATGGGACAGACATAAGGCAATTCTAGGAGGTGGGGGTAGGAGGAAGTAGGCTGTTGGTTAATTAGGATCTGCAGCTTATCCATTAGGTAGGGAAATGGGCAGACTGGGTGGGCCAAGCGGTCCTTATCTGCCATCAAATTCTATGTTTCTATGTTACTCACCACCTCCACCACTCAGTGTAGTACAATGTGCAAACAACAACAGCAGATGCAAGATATCCATTGAACAAACGCTCTTGATACCTGCCACTGACTCTGCCTCTGACATTCTTTGCTACCTCAGAAAGGAGGGTTGAACATACCAAGTGGACTTTCTATATAAACTTGTTATAAGACCTCCATTTTCCACCTATTTAATACACAGATCCAAGAAAGACACCTCCTCTATGCTGGCAGTGAAGGCAAATCTGAGGTTTTGATTGCTTCCATGCAAATGGTACTTGTCTTGCTTGTATGACATGGAACCTTTGTAAAAGAGCAGCTTGCTCAAAGGTTGTTTCCAGTGATTGCAATAAATAAATAAATAAAATACTTGATAAACTGTTCCAGTTATGCCATGCTCCCACACCACACCATGAACACATCATCGATAAAGCACTTCCAGATTCTCGCTTTGTACCAGAATGGGTTTACCTGTTTGTCCCATGTATAGGCTTGCTCCCAGAATCCCATATACAAATTTGAGTAACTGGAAGCAAAAGTTGCTCCCATGGCTGTTACTTTTTCTTTGTGGTAATGTTTGCCCATAAAAGCAAAATAATTACTCTCCAATACCATTTTAGCCATTTTGACCAAGATATCTGTTTCAGGTCTCAGATCTTCCCCCTCTTGCTTAGAAAGTATCTCAGTGCTTTTAGACCCCCTTCATGGAGGATATTAGTGTAAAGAGACTCTACATCAAGGGTGACCAAAATGAAGTCTCTCTCTGCCTGCAGTTTGTCCAACATTTTAACAACTGCACCTGAGTTCAAAACAAAACAGGGAAAATCATACACCAGCAGCTTAAGATTATCATCCACAAAGATAGACAGAGTATAGTAACTGTGCCTACCCCTGATATAATAGGCCTACCTGGGGGGGGCATTCAAGTGATTTTTGGACACTGGGTAAAATATATTGCCCTATTTAACTGAATATAGATATCAAATGTGTCTTCCTGTGATCTAAGTGGGACCATGTAGAACTGTATGTAAGTCTGTGTCCCTTTTTGGTCTCTTTCCTTGTTTTTTTAATACTGCAAATAGTACTTTATAAGTATGCACAATATTATAATTGACTTGGTCACATGTACTTAATCTGAGCTGCTATAAAAGACTCCAGACAACAGAGGGCACCACCTTTAATAAAGTCAGCAATTGGTGAAACATCAGGTGGTCAAGAGTGTAGGCAGGCATACTCACTGTACACGTTTGTGTACAGTTTGGTTGAGTGCATGTCACAAACCATATAACTATCTGTTAACATTTTCATTCTAATCTGTAGTATCTGGGTTAGTGTAGGCCACTGAGGAATGTCTCTGTTTATACTTCTTTTGTTTAGGAAACAGATACATGTATAATCTCTTTAGAGATTAGAGGAATCCTCTAACAACAATCTGATTTGTTTGGAAGGGGGTACCATTTGGAGAGGATGTGTACATTTTTTAATGTGGGGGTGTAACTGTTGGAGGTTGTGTACAAAATGGAAATTTCTGGCTACGCCCCTGCAGGTGATCTGCTGCTCCCCACATACATGGCTGTGTACTTTGTTACACTTGCACTCTGCACTTTGGACTATATGTACTTTGAATAAACGTTTTTGGAATTGGAACATTTTTCCTGCTTGGACAACATTCCTTTCTTAGGAGGATGAGTGCCGTGACTTACATTTCCTGTGCTAAGTTTGTTTGTCACAGAGCACCCGGTCCCGCCAGGGCGGCTCTGTTTTGTACCAGTACCACTGTGACATTGCTACAGAGCATTTACATTGATTGGTGACATAGGGAAATTAAACTTTAGTTGTATACTCAGTTGTACAGAGGAATGTCATCGGCCAATGGGCCTTCCACGAATTCATAGTCATAGTATGACACTAGGAAAACATTTTGGCTGAGGCAGTTCTCTTGAAAACATTCCAGTTCCATAATGCATGTAACCTCTTCCTCTTGGCATTTTGCCATCATGGCAGGCAACTCATGACAGCAAAGACACTCAGCACTTGTCTCCATCATTATGCAATTCCTGTACTCGCACCTGTAAATATGACAATAATTTGTGGACCACATTAGTGCTCACAATACAAAGAATTCATATACATCTCTTTTTTATTTCTTATTATACTGTGTTAAATACTGGGGTCTTCAGGGGAAAATGACGATTGATTGTTAAAGTCCTATTTTTTGGAGGGGGGATACATGCCTTGCATCATCACATTCCTGGGCATTGTCGGCTGGGGAAGGTAATAAAAAAGGTCACACTAACCAACAACACATCAGGAAGGTAGCCATATGATTGGACAAGCATCATCTGTGATCTTCCAGCAGGAGGCTGTTATCCTCTGGGAAAGGAAGGACACTGCTACTGATTAGTGTCTGGCATTTAACAGAACTTTGTGAAAGTGAAAGCTGGAAACAAGAAAGAAAAAGAAAAGTTGGTAGCAATGCCAAGTGCTTGAGGGTGGCATGGGATGCCTTGCATCACTATACTTGCAGCCTGTATGGGGGGGGGAATAAAGTTGTAACAAGGTAAACGTGATTCCAACAGGTAGCCTCATGCAAGAGCCAGCACAGTGGGAGGTCAATGGAGAAATGATGGTACAGTGGCCAACAGGGGAGGTGTACTGATGATTTTATTACTGCCAAGGGACTGCCAACAAGGAGGGAGTGGTTGCAGTACAAGACTGCACAAAAATTAAAAACAGTTTTGGGCACAATGCTGATTATTTGCCGGTGGCTACTGCATCACTCATGTCTCTGCTACCATTGAACCACATGGGCTGCACGCAAACCCTGCAAACACCTACACTTAAGCAACACTCCCGGAGCTCAGCACAAAATATCATTACAGTGGGGACCAGGTCCAGACATGGACAGTGCCCATCATCTGTAGGGCTTACACTGGACCAGTGACAAGGACGTGGGGAAGTTTTTTCAGAATGTGGGGTGGCAGGGGCTGGTCGAAGGGGTGATGGACTGAACAATGGCAGGGGCTAGCTCATATTGCTCTACTCAACCATGAAGACACATGAAAGCACCCCCCCCAAAAAAACACATTAAAATATCAACATGCTATTTTAAAATAATATGATGCATTATTTATTTATTTATTTATTTGAAAAGGTTTCACCAGGAAAGACAACATGAGCTGTAAACAGCTTGTTTCCAGAAGCGTCCTGGGGAGAGGGGTTACATAGTGGGGGAGATCATGGAAAGCATAAGAAAATAAAATACATACAGTGCAAATCAAATACAATACATACAGTGCAACTCAAACAGTACATACAGTGCAAATCAAACAATACATACAGTGCAAGTCAAATACAGTGCATACAGTGCAAATCAAACAGTACATACAGTGCAACTCAAATACACAAAGAGAAGTGCTAATACAATGCAGTTCAATCCTGTGCAACAGACAGTACTGTCCAGTATAAAGAAAGTGTCATATAATAGCATACATGTGATGATATAAATCTGTGCAGGAGGGAGTTTTTGTGAAGTTGGATGGGAGATTGGCTTTTTAGGCAGGAGAAAGTGTAAATGCACCGACAAGCTGAAAAAGGAAGGCAGGGAACAGCCAGGATGAAAAATAAAGGGCTTTACACATGTCTTTGCAGTTATTTTGGGTGTACTACTCCTTTAAATAGTTTCGGGTGAGTGCAGCACAACCCATTTCTCACAGAACAAAGCACTCGCTCTTACAAGGTTACGTTCTCCCCTTTCCAACACTGACTTCTCTGCACAGCAAAATATGATCATAAAACCCCTTACCTCTCAGAGCACTACAAGTTGCACCCGAGGTGCTAATTGATGCGGTCAGGGAGGTGATCGGTTGCATACAGCTAGATACTTTTAAAGCGGTACAAGCACAGTGGCTGCTGGTACATCATTAACTGAATGCACCGCAAATGCTGAGTTTTTTTTTTTTTTTGCGATTGACGGTTTAAATCGGGAGATTGCTTTCCCATGTGGGGGGGGCGGGAGTTTAGTTAAAAAAACGGGAGTCTCCCGGCCAAAACGGGAGACATCACATGTATGTAACAGTGAAAGAGACAGAGGCAAAGGCTGAGGCATACCAGGGTAAACAGAACAATATGCAGAGTGACATAGTTAGTAGCAGTTCAGAAACAGGTAACCCATGAGGTATAGGCCAAGTTGGGAGCAAGTAGCAGGCTGAGCACAGGGACTGAAAAGAGGCTAATTAGGTCTCAAGGTTATTGAAAGCTATATGGAATTAAAAGAAATGTGGCTAGAATGCAGTGGTGGTGAGGGTAGGGGAATGGCAGGGGGGAGGGAGGGAAGGAGGGAGAGAGGAGGGGCAAACCAAAAGCTAATCACCCTCAGGATTCTGAGAACCCTGCAAGGGGACAGGACTTGGCAGAGCTTGGGAAGGAGGGGGGAGAAAAAGTAGGAAGGAGAAAGGAGGTGAATGCCAGAAACTATTCCCTTCAGGATGCCAGGAACCCTGCAAGGGACAGGACCCTGGAGAAGGAGGAGAGAAAGGGAGGGAGGGAGGGAGGTAGGAAGGGAAGAGTAGGGGCAAGCCAAGAATTATTCCCCATCAGGATGCTGATAACCCTGAAGAGGACATGACCTGGCACAAAGGAGGAGAGAGGGGGGAGAGGTAGGGGCAAGCCAGTGAACTGTTCCACTCAGGATGCTGACAACCTGCAGGGAACAGGGCCCAGCAGAAAAGGAAAGAAATAGGGAGGGAGGAAAAGGAAGTAGTTGGAGCAAGGGAAGATAGAGAGGGGATGGAGAGGGATGGGGAAGGGAGTAGTGGTGGTGGCAGGGAGAAGTGGGGTCAGGAGGATGGGAAGTGGAGTGCTGGAGGCTCCTGCTAGAGGAGCCTGGAGATGGGGCAGTGGGCAAAAAAGGGGGGGAGAGGGGGTGGCGGAGTGAGAGGGTGGCAGGGGGAGTGAATGGGGAGTTGATTGGGAGGGAAAGGTTTGAGGTGCAGTTCCAGAAATGAGCAGTGTCCTACAGAGAAGGAGTGAGAGTGTGTGGGC
Organism: Neoceratodus forsteri; assembly: GCA_016271365.2. Classification (NCBI taxonomy): domain Eukaryota; kingdom Metazoa; phylum Chordata; order Ceratodontiformes; family Ceratodontidae; genus Neoceratodus; species Neoceratodus forsteri. The sequence continues at coordinate 794,840,481 of CM057459.1, read as the reverse complement.
AGGGGGAAGGGATGGGGAGATTGATTGGGAGGGAAAGGTTTTAGTTGCAGTTGCAGAAATGAGCAGTGTGCTCATAGAGATGGAGTGAGAGTGAGTGGCAGGATTGTCCAGAATGAACTTCTAGTGGGAGGGCATTCCAGATATCGGAAACCGATATGAGAAGGCAGAGCAGCCCGATGAAGTGAGCCTGGGTGGGAGGGCGAAGATTCTGTTGGTGGAGGTGTGGAGGGTATAGCAGGACTGGGGAGGGATTGATAAGAGGGAGGACAAATAAGGCGGCAGAGAACCAAGCCAGAACTTCCCAACTAAATTAGAAATGTGTGACATGTGCCTGGTATGGAAAGAGGGAAAGGAGAGTGAGGAATAAAGGTTGCATTGATGTGTTCGTCGGGGGCAGCCAAGAATGAAGCAGCAGAAGGAATTGAAGAGAGCATCCAGTCTGGATAAGGTGGTTTTAGGGGCTGAGCTGTAGACTATGTCTCCAAAATCAAGGACAGGGAGTATCATCTTTTGAACGATCTCTCTCTCCTGGTTTGCTGGGGAGACAACTGCGGTGTCTGTATAGAGCACCGAGCCTAGGAAGCATTTTTTGTGGATGGTGTCAGTATGTACCCAATTCAAGATACTTGTCTAGCCATAGTCCAAGGTACTTAAATGAGGCTACATCTTTAAGGTTGAGCCAGAGAGGCGTGGAAGGAGGAGTGGAAACAAGCCTAGCTAGTTTTTGTCTGGAGCCGAAGGTCATAGATACTGTTTTTTTAACGTTCATGGAGAGTTGGTTTGCATTAAACCAGTGTTGGACATTGTTAAAATCCAGCTGAAGGCTGGTGTTTACCTCAGAGAGGGAGTTTCCAGAGAAGAATATCATAGTATCATCTGCGTACATGTGTATACATGAAGATGTGCGGGCTCTAGGGAGGTCACTCAGGAATATAGAAAATAATATAGGTCCAAGTACAGAGCCTTGGGGAACACCAGTGTTGATTCGGAGAGAATGAGAGAGGGAGTTGCCTACTCTGACAGACTTAGACCAGCCTACAAGGTAGGATCGGAACTAGCTGGTGGCTGAATCAGAGAGGCCAGCCACAGATAGCTTACTGAGGAGAAGGGAGTGGGAGACGGTGTTGAAGACTTTGGCCAAGTCGACCAAAATGGCAGAGGTGATGTGTCCCTGATACATGCCTGAGAGAATGGAGTCAGTGAGCTGAAGGAGGGAGGTGGTGGTGGAGTGGTTTTTGCAAAATCCAGACTGAAAGGGGGTGAAAAAGGAGGATGAGTCGAGGAAGGAAGAAAGTTGTTCCAGAACCAGATGCTCCTGAAATTTGGCCAGAGTGGGGAGCAGAGAGATAGGGCTGAAGTTGCAAGGGTTGGAGGTATCCCCATCTTTAGGGAGTAGGATCAAGGTAGCAGACTTCCAAGCATCGGGTACTGTAGCGTGAGAGAAGAAAAGGTTCAGAAGATTAGTCAAAGGAGAAGCAATAGAGAATGCAGAAAGGTGGACCAACTTGGGGTCAAGGCTGTCAGGACTTTTTCCCTTGGATGGGTTCAGAGCAAGTAATACTCATAGAGTGTCACCTGGGGGGATGGGATTGAAAGATAAGCATACTGTACACTATGATCCCCCCTTCAAATCAACACCAAAAAAACACAGTGACACACACAGGTTACACTGTCACAGACATATGGACACATTTTCAGTAATGATATGTTGGTCTTACACCATATTCTATAAACTTCCCCCAACAACAACAGACAATGGCAGCAGAATTAAAAAAAAAATAATAATATATATATATATATATACAATTTCCCATTTGTAATGCAAAATGCAAGGTGACACATGAAAAAAACAGTTCACCCACCATTGGTGTGGTGATTGAGAAGTCTAGTCATCATCCTCAAATTCTGACTGTTGTGGTTCATCCTCGAAACTGGAATCATCTGTTGCAGCATCAGCTCGAGTATGATCACATAATAATGGCTCAAACATATACAGATGAGCCAAAGAAAGGAGATCAAAATCATTTAAATCAGAAAAATCACCTTCAGCCATTGCCTCAATAACTGCACTGCCACCTGTCTCGCTACTATTACATCATCGCTGAGAGACATGCATGCATGAGGTGCAGACTGCCAGCAGGCTCATTAGCAAGGACGCTGTAAAAAGGGTCTGAAAGTGGGAAAAAACAGACTAAAAAGAAATAAAAATATGAATGAAAATGGGATTTTAAATTACAACACTCAATTTCTGTGATGTTTGACTACACGTTGTGTGGAAATGGTGAGTTTAAAAAACACTTTGAAAAATTGCTGTTCAGTTTTCCTTTAATGACATAGAACAAGCAACAGAAATCATTAAAAGCTGAAGCTGTAAATAACAATAAATGATTCTGAAGAACCTAATTAGCCTCTCTGAAAAAGGGGAGACAGGGAGGGGTTACTTTGACTGGCTGTTCTAATTCATTAGAAGAAAATATGTTACTACAGTAACTTTTTCTTCTAACTACATGAATTAGAACAGCCTAGTGAAACGTGTTCAGACTCCAAGCAGTACCCTCCATTTGTAAGGTTTTATGATTACTTTGGGAAAAAATTCTGAAATACGGAAATCACATACCTAGCATTCTATCCTTTCTGTGTGTCACGCAATAGCAAGATGTGAATGTATGGACTGTAGACATTGCAAAGTTCTGCCAGTGGCATGTTCCCTGTAGCTGCCAATTATACTGCTGTACTCCTAGCAGAGTCTGCTTTAATGCCACTTATGGTTACTTTCCCTACCTTGGTATAGTTGAAATTTATTGTAAATGCTATTCACCTTCATAGGAACTATTTAGAGGCTGGGTGTCCATTAGACACTTCACCATATGTAGTCAACAGTTATTTGTTCAATGTGGCAACTGACCATGTATGTGGTTGTGAGTAAGTGCTTGGTGATGTTACTTTGGCCTTGCTTGCTCTTGAATTTCCAGCCTCGATAGAGGTGCCAAGAGAAGGGATATGAGGCTAAAGGAAGTACTGTAGACTGCAGCAGACACAGGGCAGAGAGACAGCACCAGAGGAGAAGGGGGACGAGGGAAGGGCGAACCAGCTAAGGCAGTTATGGATAATGCAGGGAGTTTATGTAGTGCAGCGGAGTGGAGTTTGGCCAGTTGCCACATCAAACCATAGGCAAGCCTTTTCATTCAATATGGCAACTGGCTATGTATGTGGTTGTAAGTGCTTAGTGATGTTACTTTGCCCTTGCTTGTGCTTAAATTTCCACCCTTGGTAGAGGTGCTAAGAGAAGGGATTTTAGGGTTAAAGGAAATAATGGAGATTGCAGAGGCCCAAAATATATACAGCTGAAGCAGCAACAACCTCCTTCAACTCACAAAGAGAGGACTCAATGCACTCAGGAGAGGAACTCCTCCCCCAGGAGAGAACTCTGGGGAACCATGGCATCAGATCAGCCCTTCCTCAGGCTTACAGGGAGGACATGAGGCAATAAGCATGCCATGAGTTCAGATTCTGAATTCCAGATGTATTAATAGGATGGTGACCAACAGCCTAAGAGTTTGATGATGTCACCAGGAACATTATGTCTTGATGCTGTAGTGGATGTTGCAATATGGAAGTATTAGCCAGAGTAGCTCAGTGGCATGTATCTGAGATGAGAGAGAGGATGATTCTTCAGTGCGTAATGAACCATGAAGTAGTCACAATGGTCTTCTTCTCCTCTGTCTGGAGTAGCGGTATGGCTGGAGATTGAGAAGCATGATAGGCTGCTAAGTGATTCAGAATGAGAATGGGACACCACTGGTTGTAGATAGGATAATACTTGATATGAATGCCTTAAGATAGGAGATCTGTTTTGGAGGCTTTGAGTAGTAAGATATAGGTGTCTGCAGATTTTCAAAGGCTGGCTGTTGTGAGATGTCAGTGAGGTGAGTTGGTTGTTGAAGCAGCAGTGCATTTACCTGGCCATTAAAATCAAGAGAACACTAAAGTTATGGCAGCTTGCAGCATTAGGTATGTAACAGGTGTACAGAACTCATACTGGAGCAACAAAATGAGCTTTCAGAATATATCAAAATAAATGGGCTATCTTCTGTTTGGTTTCATAGGACCATTTTTCTTGAGACTGTGGAGCAACAATTTTATTGGGGGACAGGAGAGAAAGGATGCCTTGTTCAGAAAATGCAAGGATAGCTGGAGCTGGAGCTGAATTCCTGATATGTCAAGTTTAATGGAAGAGACATATAACTGGAATGGTAACAGAAAGGGATCAATGCCAGGACTTGGTGGGCATCAGGCTTGAATGGGTTCAGTTGTTCAGCACAGCATGCACTGTATTTTGACCATGCGGTCTGGTGTGACTTACTAGTAGATGGAGCTATAGCTTGCCAGATGACAGTATGAGCCTGAGAGATATGGACGTCTACGTCATGATCAGTTCTTTGTATTGTGGAATGTTGGTCATCTGATGATCTACACATGGAAATAGTTGAAAGTCTGGAAATCAAAACAGGAAAGACTTTCAGCTGCTGCATTGTTGACTCCAGGACTAGAGATACAATGCAAGAAGAAATGGTGTTGAAGTGAAACCCACATCAGTCTTTGTAAGAAGTTAATAATTGCCGGGGAAGAGGAATGAGAGCTACTGTGGCTTAGTTATCAGTCGTCAGAATCAATAATATCAGAGTGGTTGACCCATAGGGACCACATGAAACAGCTGCATTGTCTACCGGGTATATTTCAAAGTGACAAACTTGTATGAAAATGAGGCATGGCAGTTATGGCATTAGGTCATGAGACGTGAACCAGACATTATTGTACAGGGTGGCAAACCCGAAAGATGATATATCATCAGTGAAGACTTGATGGTAAATAACTGGGCTAGAATCTTGATAAACATTCCATTGCTTCGGAAAGTAAGGCTACATGGTTAGCTCAGATTTTGCTGTAGCTGTGATAGTGATATGGTGGTTCAGGGAGGAGACAGATGATGCAGTGTCTGATAAATATGAAATGATTAATCTGCATTGAGGAATTATACGCTTGACAAAATTGAGGTAACCAAGAAGAGACAGTATTCCACTTTTGCATTAAGATGATCTGGAGGAGAAAGCATTAATGTGAGTGTTAATACAAGTTAGCATTTCAGCAATCTTTCTTCCATCTGAAGAGAGTTCCATTCTATGATGAGAAACTCCAGCGAAGTGACAGGGCCAATGGTTTTGCCAGGAGTCAGTGGAATGTAAAGTGCATTGAATAAATCTGTAAGGTTCAATATGCTAGCTGCAGAAGGTGTAGCTGAAGAATCAACCAGCAGAAAGTCTTCCAACAGATAGAGCATGAAAGGACACGTGTGTTTGTTCAACAGGATCAAACAGAGTGATTCAGAGTGTAGATCAAAAAGTTAGGGCTGCTTTTGCAACCAAAGGAAAAGCAAACAGAAAAGCCATACAACCCATTCCAATAGATGCTGAACAGATGCCAGAGAGAGGGGTGAATAGGAAGCAGTTTGAAGGCATTTGAAATGTCAGACTTAGCAAGCAACACCCCCTGACCTGCAAGATTGATGAAGCAAATAGCAGTCAACCCTGGCATAATCTAAGGAAAAATCCTCTGAGGGTATGGGAGAACTGATATTGTGCACTGAAAATGACTGTGGAGAAGACAAGTCAATGATTAATCAATTTTCTCCTGAGAATTTCCTAACAGCAATTCCAATAGTACTGATTCAATGTGCTGGGAATGGAGGCTGATTGAAGGGGAAGATGATGAATCCATCAACAACTTTCTTTTGTAGGAGACTTTACACAACTTCAGGATCATGAAGAAATAAACGTTCTAATAACTGCTGGAGGAGAGTGATATTAACAGGCGTTGAAGGTAATGCAGGTCTTTTGGGTGCAAGTGAAGAATTTGAGTGGGATTTCCCATGGCACACAGTTTTGGTGTGGGTGTCGCTGCAACTGCTACAGATGTGGAGAATGTTGCATGCTGGTCTATTGCAGTCAGATTCATTATCATTATTAATGTAAGCCCCCTTCCTGTCTAGGGGTACTGGATGGTGCATTGGTGGGAGGGGGCACTTGACAAACATAAGCAACCACAGTCCCAAGCATTTGAAGCAAAGATATCTCGTTATCTGGGTTCTGGAATCAGTGTGACTGGGAGCCACAGAAGGGGGGTGGGGCAGGCTCCATACTTAAGCAGATCTTCTCACCTGTGGGGAAATGGTGGTTAGGAAAAGGCAGGCATGCACAGTCATTTTGAGTAAGTTCATTGTCCACTCCAGAATCAAAATGCAAAAAACAATTTAATTAAACTTGGAAAAGGGTAACAACCACTCCATGGAGCGGGGGGTATTAAACGGTGGATTGCTTTCACAGACATCACAGGAAAATCTGCTGTAACAGCCTCTTGTGCCAAAAGACTATTTCATGCAGATCACACTTCAGTCATACAGACTAGAATTCCTGGCAGTGTTTCTTGGGCCGTACAGACCTCTAAACACGAGGCAGCTTAAACACTGCAACACTTCCCTGACTCATATCTCACTCCTTCCTCTCTCTCTCTCTCTCTCTCTCTCTCTCTCTCTCTCTCTCTCTCTCCAGCAATCACTGGCCTTTTCCTTTACTCTTTCTTCAGGCATTTCCATTCCTATATGCATACTTTGGCTTATGACAGCACAAGAAGTTTCTACTGTCCCAGATCTTTACACTTTCTTTACTTCATTTCCACCAGCCTGATATCATACCTTCTGGAGATTTTACACTTTCTCCAACCCCAGGGCTCTTTCTTACTGGAGCATACATTTTGTTCCCTTTAGATATTATTTCATACTTTCAATGGATGTTCTTTAGCAAGAACTGAACCATCAGAACCCTTTCAAAGATCCAATTGCTGATGCCTCGACTGATAACTGGACCTATTTTTGGGTTGCTGGTGCCCCAAACCTCGATTCCCAGTCCTAGCCAACACTCTCCACTCATACAGCAATTCCAGCCTCTGAACTGACTCATCAGGGGGACTTCTGCCAGTGCTACACAGATCACACAATGGACTGCCACCCCACTGGGGTCCCAGATATTATTCTCCCAAATGGACTTCCCCTGCCTCCACAAGCGGCTCACACCATGGGTCCCAAATCTGCGGCTGCCTACAAGCCAAGAAATAGGGGTAACTCTGCCACCGTTACACCTTCAATGGCAGAGCTTCCACTTCCAGCCATGCCCCAGGCCCCATTTGACATAACAGGCCCACCCACAGTAAACAATATGGCCCAACAGCTGAACTACCCACAGGCAATACTTTCTTTTATGCTTATAGGCCTTATCGGTGCTTACCCACCAAGGTGCCAAAGTTCACATGGCAGGCCTCTATTTTCATTTTCTTGCCCCAGGCTCCAGCTCCTAATTGCACTGACACACCCTTCTGCTATGCTCCAGCCCTCCGCTCCATTGCTACCCCTCTACAACTCCCAGACTGACGCTTTCCATTTTGCGGGTCTTCAAAGGTGGTGGGCCGGGGCGACAAGTGAACCATTCCAGCCCCGCCACAGCCCTCTGGCCGAATTTGAGGGCCAACCCCCCAGCTCCTCTCCCCAGGTCTCGCTCTCTGCTCCTCCCTTCAACTCCCTCAGGCACCAAAATCCCAGCTATTAATACCCTTAAAAGAGGAGCCCCACCTACCATCTGCAGGCAGCACCACATCCCAGACTAAGCAGCACCACCAGCTCCCTCTCTGCCTAACTACCCCCTAGCAACTGAAAATTAACTAGTAAGCACCCAAAGGGTGCTTACACTGTCCCTTCACACAAAATGCCAAACCAGGCTGTACCACTGACCCATGGGCAGAGAGATATGCGCACTCTTCCTCTCCAGCAAGGGCCAGAGCATGAAACCGGCAGCACCGCCGAAGCGGCAAAGTTACTATCCTTTCCTTATCCCAAATTTCAATCCTCTCCTTAAAGAGCTAACTATGCAACCCACCACTGGTTCCCATGGTCACCTGCCAGTTACTACAGCAGCGGCGTTCCTTTTCCCTTTTATCTACACACTGTCTTCTTCATTATCCTGCGCAATCATTTCTCTTTAGTATCCCTTGCTACCTAATGCTGCCAGGAATTGGAAACATTTCACCAAACAAAATGTGCACAGTAGCATTAATCATAAACACATTCTTGCACTTCGTATTCTTTATGGTGTTCTATTTCCGCCAACAGTAGATTCTACTAACCACACTCTCACTAGCAAAAGTTATACAGTCACTCATCATTCCTTAAACTATAAAAGTTTCACCTTCTCTCAGACAGTCTCTAAGCAAACTTTAACTACATTTTCTAAATATACTGTAAATTCACTATGCTCTTAAAGGGACATGCTCTAATCTAATCGCCTACAGGTACATCTACATTAGAATCTATTAAAACATTTTTTTTTTCAAACACATTATTCAAAGAGCAACATCTTGGTACAGCATGATTAATAATGTTAGAGGAATATTACTCAAAACGTAAACAGCAAAAGTCTGTAGCACTATCTTACTTCGAGAGGGCTCTTGCAGTAGGTAATTACATATAGGACTGATGCCAGCAGGTGTCAGGACCCCACGGAAACATTTCTAGCTAGCAGCCTCTGGTGGGGGACTGCCTCCACATCAGGTGACCGATGTCATGCGACATCAGTATAAAGGGGCGGTCCCCCATGCCTGCCTTCCAGTTCTTTCCCGCCGTTAGCTCATGTCAGCACCTCGCGGTAAAGTTCAACGCTCGTCAGCCTCAGTCGTTGGTAGTTTTTACAGAGTTATTTTCAATTTTTTGAATTTTTGTCAGGTATTCGTTGGTGTATGTCGTCCCCTACACTCTCCGAGCACAAGAACAAGTGCGACTCGAGCGGCGCCCAACTCCCGCACAAGGACGGCCATTCCCAGTGCCTCTTCTGCCTAGGACCAGATCATCAGGTGGAGAAGTGCCAGCACTGCCTTAAATTCAACGAGGCCACCCACAGACAACGGCAGCAGTCCCTGGAAGCTCATATTTTAAAGAAGAAAATTTCCTCCATGGAAAAGGAGTTAAAAAAGTTCCGGCAGGCGTCCACTTCCCCCGAAGGCCATCGTATGAAAAAAGACAAGAAGAAGCACCGGGACAAAGGCTCCTCATCCACCGCGTCTTTTTCGGGAGTCGCCGTGCTTCAGGTAACATCCCTCCTGGGGGACTGATCCGCGACAGCCACCTTGGAGGTTTCCAAGGCGGTGTCAGACTGCCCATCTGGCTCACGCTCAGGCTCTTTGGGTGCCTCCGGGCTATTGGAGGCCTCCGCTCCCGGTAAAGCCGCCACTGTGTGGCCTACTGGTTCAAGCAGCCCCAGTAAGCCGGACGTCAGCTTCTCTGACGCCCGCACGGAGACGGTCGATAAGTCGCCTGACCCCTTGGGGCGGCGCACAGCCCCTCTTCCACTCGACCAGGCCACCCCTCTTTCACAACCTGCCTTGGGAGACGGGTCCGCTAAGTCGGACTTCGGCTCCTCCGGCGTCCACCTGGACCCCGCTGATAAGTCGGACGTTGGCTTGCCTGACGTCCGCATGGTGGTTGAGCCAATGCTGGACCCTCCCATGTCTGCCATTCCTGGCTCCCCACAGTCTTCGATGCCCTCCAGGGACCCTGGGTCTCCTCAGCCGGACCCCAGGGATTTTTCCCCCTCCATCCCCGGGCGATGCCGAGGTTCCGGCTACACCCCCATCAGACCGTCTGCCCGCTGGACCGACTGACCTGGCGTCAGCTCCCCAGACACCGGCCCCAATGCCGGCTCCCTGGCCGCTGGCCCCGACGCCGGTCTTGCCGACCCCGGGCGACATCCATCTCCTGGATGCTGCTCCAAGGCCGGACGCTTCGGCCACAGGGCCTTCTGCTCCAGACCTGCCCGTGGGCCCTCCGGCCAGGCTGTCTGCTCCGGCAGACCCCTCAATTCCCGGGTATCTGATGCCATCTTACCCAGCTCCGCAGTATCCGACACCCCAGTACCCGACACTGGCCTATCCGATGCCGCAGTACCCGGTGCCTCAATACAGGACGCCAGGCTTCCCGCCGTCGGGTTATGGATACGCGCCTTACAGGTATAATCCATATCCGTATCCCCCTCCTCCTTCACCTCCACTGCCCCCTCAGCCGCCGTTGGACTTGAAGGAGACTCTGGCCTCCTGATGGGCTGAGGCCAAGGCTCAGCTCACCAGAGAGGTGGAGAGTCATCTCCCAACGACGGTGCCAGTTCTGGTTCCCATACGTTCGCGACAACAGACTCCCTCCCCACCTCCAGACACCAGGGCTGAACCCTCTGGTTCCAGGGTGGGTCAGGACACACTTCCCCGAGGACTTCCCAAGGGGTCTGTTCCTCCCTTATGCCGGGAGAGGAAGTCTTCCTCATCATCATCTTCTTCCTCCTCGGACACTTCGGACGACTCCGACAGTTTTTCCGAGCCGGATGACGAGCCATGATCTCCGTCTAAGCCCAGGCCAAGGACTCCTCCGAAGTCCCCTCCAGGGGATCCTTCTTTTACGGAGTTGCTGCACAAAATCCAGGAGGTTCATAAGTGGCATTCATTGAAGGCGGATCCCCTGCATAAGAAACTCGCTGAGCATCTGGATCTGCCCGTGACAGCTCCCACCTTGGTGCCACCCTGGATTGAGCCTCATGCCAATCTCGTTTCCACTATTTGGAAGCAGCCATCGGCTTTAGCCCCACTTCCTTGGAAGTCGAACAGGCTATATCAGGCTCCCGAGGGTGTTGACTTTTTAGATTCTCACCCTCGAGCTGATTCGGTCATGATTAGCGCCACTCATGGCCGGACAGCTAACACGAAACATCTGAGCTTGTCTCCACCTGACAAAGAATCCAGTCTTCTGGACCAGTATGGGAAGAAGATCTATGCTTCTTCCACTCTGGGTATTAGGGCCCTCAATTATGTCAGTCACATGGGGGATTACCAGAAGGCAATTCTTAGTGAGGTGGAATCCAAATTGAACTCCCTTCCGGACTCTCAAGTCAAGCAGGAAGTGGCTGACCTCGTCCGCTCTGCACGTTCGGCCAGTCGGCACATGCTTCGTGCTACTTACGATGCAGTGGACACTGCTGGTAGGAGCTCCGCTTTCGCTTTAGGCTTACGGTGTCATGCCTGGCTCCATGTGTCAGGGTTGGTCCTGGAAGTGCAGTCCGCTATTCAGGAAGCGCCCTTCCCTGGTTCGGTGCTGTTCGGTGGCAATGTCAAGGACATTATCTCCGATCTGCAGGAGAAGGGGACTGCACTGAAGTCTGTGGACTCCATGTATCATCCCCATCAAACGCAGTGCTGTCCCTTTCGCAGATGGAATCGGCAAAAGGTGAAACCCCAGGGAAAGCAGACTGTGAAACGCCAGGCCCCTCCGGCTGCAAAGCCCCCTCCGCCAAAAAAGCAGCAGGTGCTTCAGCCGTGACGCTGCCCCACACCATCTGACTCCTTTCCTCTCCCACAGCCTCTGGGCCTTCTGGAGGAACTGGTAGGAGGGAGATTTTCCCCTCCACCTCCCAGGTTGGGAGAGGATAACTTCAGATTCCTGGGTGCTCCAGCTGATCGCAGAAGGACACTCAATAGAGTTTCTCCAGAAACCACCTCGTCAACCTCCCCCAAGGTTGTCGTACTCTCAGGAACACCTTCTTCTGGTCCAGGAAGAGATTTCAGCACTTTTGCTGAAGGAGGCGATAGAGCCCGTCCCCCTTTCTCTTCAGGGAACGGGTTACTATTCCCACTTCTTCCTGGTCCCGAAGAAGACAGGAGATGTAAGGCTGATTCTCGACCTCAGTTCCCTGAACTTATTCGTGGAGTACAAGAGGTTCAGGATGCTCTCCCTGCAGGGCCTCCTGCCCTTCCTTCAGCCGGGACAGTGTTTGTGCACTCTGGGTATGCAGGATGCTTATCTGCACATCCCTATCTGCTCTTCTCACCGCAAATACCTCTGTTTTGCTTTCCAGGGGGACCACTACCAGTTTAAGGCCCTCCCATTTGGTCTTTCCTCGGCACCCCGGGTGTTCACCAAATGTGTTTCGGTGGTAGCAGCCTACCTGCGTACCCAGGGGGTGCAGGTTTTCCCGTACCTGGACAATTGGCTCATCCAGGGAGGATCTCCTGGGCATTCTTTCCCTTACCCAGGGGGTGTTTTTCTCCCTGGGCATCACCATCAACCACTCCAAGTCCCACTTGATCCCATCCCAGAGGCTCCAGTTTATCAGGGCATTCCTGGACATGACCTCTGGCTGGGCCTTCCTGCCACCAGACAGGGTGGTCACACTCCAGGCCAGGTCAGCCTGTTGTCCGGCCACAGGAGGGTCAGTGGCAGGATGGTCCTTCGCCTCCTCGGGCTTATGGCGGCTGCAATCCCAACAGTCCCTCACACTCGGCTCCACATGAGGATCTCTCAGTGGATGCTTTGGTCTCAGTGGGATCAGTTGGTGGACGACCTGGACCAGCTCGTCCTAGTCTCCTCCCACATGGTTCAGGACTTGCAGTGGTGGATGGTTCAGGAGAACCTTTGTCGGGGAGTTCCTTTCTGTCTTTCTCCCCCCTCCCAGACTCTGACCACAGACACCTCAGGCGAAGGTTGGGGAGCCCATCTCGGACCTCACAGGACCCAGGGCTCCTGGTCCAAGATTGAGAAAATGTTTCACATCAATGTGCTCGAGCTTCGGGCAGTGCTTTATGCTCTTCAAGCTCTGCATCTGCATCTCCTTCCCAGTCACTTAGCCGTACAGACAGACAATATGTCTGTGGTATGGTACATCAATAAACAGGGAGGGACTCGTTCCTACCCTCTTTGCAGAGAAGTGATGAGAGTTTGGGATTGGGCAGTACAGTACAGCACAACCTCCACCTCACGGCAATTCATGTCCCGGGGGTCGAGAACACCTTAGCAGACAAACTCAGTCACTCATCTGCTCAAGCTCATGAGTGGGAACTGGATCAGGGGGTCTTAAATGATATCTTCCTACATTGGGGAACACCACATGTGGACCTGTTCGCCTCACCTCTAAACGCAAAACTTCCAGACTTCTGCTCGCTTGCTCCAGAGTGTGGCATTTTTTGGAGAGATGCTCTGTCTCTAGATTGGAAGGACAGATTCGTCTATGCTTTCCCCCAATCCCTTTGATTCTGAGAGTCTTACAGAAACTCGGTTCAGAAGGAGCTCGAATGATACTGATCACTCCTTTCTGGCCCAAGCAAGTTTGGTTCTCTCTTCTGCAAAAATACTCAGAGGAACCTCCTCTTCCTCTGTCACGACTTTTACTAACCCAGGATGAGGGGACCCTGGTCCATCCAGGTCTCAAGTCCATTCAACTGCACGCATGGCTCCTGCAGACGTAGCTGAAGCCTGATTTGGGGTTTCACCCCGAGTGGCTGAGATTTTGGTGGACGCTAGAAAACCCTCCACTAGGTCTACCTATGCCATGAAATGGAAACGGTTCACAATCTGGGCCACTTCAAAAGATTTCAAGCCTTTCTCGTGCTCTGTTGGGTGGCTGCTGGATTACCTGTGCCACCTCTTTGTTCTGGGTCTTAGTCACTCGTCCTTGAAGGTACACATGGTGGCCATTTCCGCCTACCATGTCCCTTTTGAAGGCAGGACGTTTGCTCAGCTGGAGGTCTCTAAGACTTTGAGACCCCCTATCCAGGTTCCTGCCCCTCCTTGGAATTTGAATTTCATCCTCGAGAAGCTTATTCTGCCTCCTTTCGAACCAGCAGCCTCAGCAGACATGAAGTTCCTCTCATGGAAGACTCTCTTCCTAGTGGCCATTACTTCTGCTCAGAGGATTTCTGAGCTCCAGGCCCTGATGTGTAAAATCCCGTATTTGATTTTTCACAAGGGACATGTGGCTCTGCGCACCAACCCTAAGTTTCTCCCCAAGGTGGTAGCGGAATCTACTTTGAACCTGTCCATAGAGTTACCTGCTTTCTTTATGCAGCACTCCAATCAAGGGGAGTATCTCTTACACACTCTGGACGTTCACCGAATTCTGAGATACTACACTAACAGAACAAAAGGTCTCAGAAAGACTTATCAACTGTTTGTCTCTTTTGCCCACAAAAGAGAAGGCGATGCTGTTTCTAAGCAATGCCTGTCCAAATGGTTGGCTCATTGTATCACTTTCTGTAATGACAAGTACAACAAGACCCTTCCAGGTCAAGTGAGAGGCCACTCCACCAGAGGAGTTGCTGCCTCGGCAGCTTGTTTCAAGGATGTGTCAGTGGCAGACATCTGTGCTGCCGCCACTTATACTTCCTTCCATACCTTTGCAAAACATTACAGTTTGGATATTGCTTCTCACCGTAGAGCAGGCTTCGGGCTTGCTGTTCTGCAAGGCCTCCTTTCCTAAGGCCTTCACAGCTAGAGGACCTACTTTGAGTAGCTTTCCTCCTCCCATTTTGCTTCTTCTTGTTCCAGACTGCTTGGGACTCAGTCCTATATATAATTACCTACTGCAAGAGCCCTCTCGAAGTAAGATAGTACAGTTATGTAAGAACTTACCGTAACAGTAGATCTTCGAGAGAGCTCTTCAGTAAATACTCTTCCGCCCTCCATCCCCCTAAGCTTTTTTAGCTCCTTTTCCAGGTTGGGAAATATCTACTTCTCTCTCTCTCGCCTTTTGGGCCTTTGGCGGGAAAGAACTGAAGGCGGGCATGGGGACACGCCCTTTATACTGACGATGGCATGGCGATCAGTCACCTGACGCTAGGTCCTCCAGAGGCTGCTAGCTAGAAATTTTTCTGTGTGGGCCTGACACCTGCTGGCGTCAGTCCCATATGTAATTACCTACTGCAAGAGCCTCTCTCGAAGATCTACTGTTACGGTAAGTTCTTACGTAACTGTACTTTCTGACCCAGTACCCAAACCCTGTGGAGGAAAAGAACATTAGATTTATGTGAGAGTCTAGTAATATTTTGGGTCAGGCTTGATGATAGCTTCCCCAGTAGAATCTCGGGACATAAAGTACTATTTAATTCACAGGCCACTCTCTTCTTGCCCCAACGCAAAAGTTTTAAAGAGTGTAACTCCAGTCCAAATCAAAAAATCATACATTCCCCTAGCTCTATGGAAAAGTTTATTTCTAGTCAATTGGGGAAGCTCATACTCCATGTCCTCATGGGCCATCATGGAGTTTACAGCCTTCTGGAGCATCCACGCCTCTCTATTCTCTTCCACAATATCCCAAATATTTTTTGTCACATACGGGTGTTCAAAGCACTGAATTCCTGCTTAACATGCTCCTTCATCCAGCACTCTGCCCCAGACCACTGAATGTCCTTTAGCCTTCCTGACTCTGCAGCAGTACCTTTCTGCAGCCAAGGGCTAAACTTGTAGTCCAACACATGAGGCTGTCTAGGGCTTATGGATTCCATCCACTCATGCCTTCGTTTACACAGATCTGGCAGCCACCAGGGGATCACAGTCAGTCTATCAGATGTCAAGTCATATGGTTGTGAGATATCCCCCATGATACATGGATCAACAAACAAAAACACTTTAGGCTTAGCACCAAGTGAAGTGGCCGCAATGCTGCCCTCAGAATCAGAGAAGCATATCTCTAAGGGTGGAATATTTTTTGCATCCTGGGGATCTAGGGTAGAGTATGTAGACAAATACATAGAGTAAGTACTCCTGGATGCCTCCAGACCCGGCTCCTATGATTCCATAGCCTCAGAGGGGTTAACAGAGCAAGTGGGTGGATTTGTGACTGGAGACTGGGCCCCCTCAAAGCCTCTCCCTCTGCCATGGGGAGACATGGAATCCTGCAAGGAAAGGCTGGGCAGACATCTGTTGCCTTTTCCTGCAGCCCTCTTCTCTAGATCCCACAGTACTCACCTCATCTCCTCCCATACCAGCGCTCCCACTAGGGAATCACTCCTCTCTACAGGAACAGGGGCACCCGGCCAGCCCCAGCTCTCCACATAGGGCATTATGACCTCACTTGGATAAGGTACAGCTCCATCAGCGCAAGACAAACACAGGCAAGCATACCAGTCTCTCCCCTCTGCCATAGCATACTACACAATTGTCCATAGTGGAACTGTGCTCCTTCATATCCCAAATCCAAGACCACACTGACAATGGGATAATTACCATATGTTCTTGGGTTGCTCCTAGCATTGTGCTACAAACAACATCCCAGTCCCATTTGGTTCACAAAATAGTGGCGACTGCTAGCTGAGGAATTTCACACCACAGTCTCTTGGTCCCAACAGCCAGTCACAGCTAAGCATTTGCATAACCAAACTGTCAGTCACGTTTTAGGTCCATGTGCCTCCCTTTGGAGCAAGGCAGTACAGCAGACAAATGGCGCCTTCTCTGATATTGCACATTTAGGCCTGCAGATTTTTTTTTTTTTTTTATTATTCATTTTTATTCCACGGCGGGCGGGGGTTGTGCCTTTGGTTCCTCCCCCCCATCTATCCAGCTAGGTCGCCGCCACCCCAGTCCCAGGCAGAGCTCTTGACCTCCCCACCGTTGCCTCTCTCGGTCTCTTCGACCACCACAGAGACCAGGAGGGTGGATCCAGGAGGGAGCTGCCTGGTGCAGGACTGCGGCAGCACTGGCAAGCAACCTTCATGCTGCCGGGGATTTTTCTGTAGAGTAGTTCCACTGCTGGAGGAGGAGGCATGCAATGACGCCAAGGGATGGCATATGCACACTTCCGTACATGCTCCTCCCGATGTCTGCCTCCTCCAGCCCCTTGTTTCTGCAGCGTCGATGGTGTTGCCCCCCAGCTTCCAGCAGGGGGCAGCCACGAGCCGACTGCTGATGCCCCCCCCCCACAGAAGGACAGCAGTTCTCCGGATGCTTGATCCTTCTCCAACCCTGCCAGCCCCTGGCGACCCTTGTTCATTCCCGAACATGGGTTGCCAGTGTGGCGCGAGGTGTGGCGTCCAGCACCTCAACCCTTAGCACCACAGGGTCGGCTAAAGGCATGCAGATTTAAGTTCAATGGGCCCCACAGGTCTTAGCAAACACCCAGGCAAAACTTGCTCCCTAGAACATCCTTTTACTTAAATCCCAGATGAGCCCCCATGTTGTAAGCCCCCCTCCCCATCTAGGGGTATTGGATGGTGCATTGGTGGGAGAGGGGCACATGACAAACTTAAGCAACCACCATCCCAAGCATTTGAAGCAAAGATATCTCGTTATCTGGGTTCTGGAATCAGTGTGACTGGGAGCCACAGAAGGAGGGGTGGGGCAGGCTCCATACTTAAGCAGATATTCTCACCTGTGGGGAAATGGTGGTTAGGAAAAGGCAGGCATGCACAGTCATTTTGAGTAAGTTCATTGTCCGCTCCAGAATCAAAATGCAAAAAACAATTTAATTAAACTTGGAAAACAGTAACAACCACTCCACGGAGTGGGGGGTATTAAACGGTGGGTTGCTTTCACAGACATCACTGGAAAATCTGCTGCAACAGCCTCTTGTGCTAACAGACTATTTATTTCATGCAGATCACACTTCAGTCGTACAGACTAGAATTCCTGGCAGTGTTTCTAGGGCCGTACAGGCCTCTAAACATGAGGCAGCTTAAACACTGCGACACTTCCCTGACTCATATCTCACTCCTTCCTCTACTCTTCTTCCCCTCTCTCTCTCTCTCTCCAGCAATCACTGGCCTTTTCCTTTACTCTTTCTTCAGGCATTTCCATTCCTATATGCATACTTTGGCTTATGACAGCACAAGAAGTCTCTACTGTCCCAAACCTTTACACTTTCTTTACTTCATTTCCACCAGCCTGATATCATACCTTCTCGAGATTTTACACTTTCTCCAACCCCGGAGCTATTTCTTACTGGAACATACTTCTTGTTCCCTTTAGATATTATTTTGTACTTTAAATGGATGTTCTTTAGCAAGAACTGAACCTTTAGAATTCTTTCAAAGATCCAATTGGTAATGCTTCGATTAGTAACTGGACCTATTTTTGGGTTCTGGGTGCCCCAAACCTTGATTCCCAGTCCTAGCAAGCACGCTCCGTTCATGCAGCAATTCCAACTTCTGAACTGACTCATCAGGAGAACTTCTGCCAGCGCCACACAGATCACCCAATAAACTGTCACCCTGCTAGGGTCCCAAACATTATTCCCCCAAATGGACTTTCTCTGCCTCCACAAGCAGCTCACACCATGGGTCCCAACTCTGTGGCAGCCTCCAACCCAGGGAATAGGGGTAGCTCTGCCACCATTACACCCGCAACAGCTGGGTTGCCACTTCCAGCCATGCCCCAGGCCCCATTTGCCATAATAGGCCTGCCCACAGTAAACAATATGGCCCGCCAACTGAACTACCCATGGGCAATACTTTCTTTTGCGCTTCTAGGCCCTATCGGTGCTTACCCATCAAGACGCCGAAGTTCGCATGGCAGGCCTCCATTTTCATTTTCTCTCCCCAGGCTCTGGCTCCCAATTGCACTAACAGGACCTTCTGCTTTGCTCCAGCACTCTGCTCCATTACTACCCCTCTACAACTCCCAGACCATCGCTTTCCATTTTGGGGGTCTTCAAGGGTGGTGGGCCGGGGTGGCACGTGAACCACTCCGGCCCTGCCACTGCCCTCCAGCCAAACTTGAGGGCTGACCCCCCCAGCTCCTCTCCCCAGGTCTAGCTCTCTGCTCCTCCTTTCAACTCCATCGGGCACCAAGATCCCAGCAATTTATACCCTTAAAGGAGGAGCCCCACCTACCGTCTGCAGGCAGCACCACGTCCCAGACTAAGCGGCACCACTAGCTCCCTCTCTGCCTAACTACCCCCTAGCAATTGAAAATTAACTAGCAAGCACCTAAAGGGTGCTTACACTAAGTTATAACAGATGACCCTCCCAGCCTACAACATGACTGCATGGCCTCAGAGATCTTTCAGGTGTTTAGGAGCATAAAAGATGCCCTTTCAGGTAGGTGGAGTGGAGGATGAAATGGATGGAGGCATCAGAGGGGCTAGAGCAGCTGAGTCATTACCTTTTAAAGGGCATCATGAAGTGAAGTGGGAAAAGGATCCACAGACTAAGCAGGTTGACAGCCAGTGACCAGAGAAATGGCAGCAAAACATCTTGTTATCCAAGGAAGCCCAGCCTATCCAGGTGATTAAGCAGCAGAGTGCTGCAGCTGCATTCACAGAACAGGACTTGTGATAGTCATAGAACAAGTTATTGCAGGAGCAAATTGGCAGATCAACAGTGATAGATAAATAGGTGTCATGTTCTTCATGGCTGGATGGTAAGGCACAGCATAGTATGCCTCAATATATACTGAATGCTACAATGAATTCCGCTATGGTTTGTTTCTTTGACAGTCTGGGATCACTTGTTATAAATCAAATCAAATCAAATTATCTTTATTTTTATAGTGCCTTTCAAAATCAAGGCGCTGTACATAAAACTAGATACATAAAATAGAATTTAAAACACAGCATTAAAACAAGTCATCCGTAGTTGGGGAAAGCTAAACTAAATAAATAAGTTTTTAACTCTATTTTAAATCTATTGACAGTTGGGCATTCTCTCAACCAACAAGGTAGAGAATTCCACAGGGTAGGCGCTGAAAAAGCGAAGGCACAAGAAACAGAAACATAGACTTCGACGGCAGATAAGGACCGCTTGGCCCATCTAGTCTACCCATTTCCTTACCTACAGGATAGGCCGCAGATCCTAGTTAACCAACAGCCTATTTCTTCCTACCCCCCACAAGAATTGCCTTATGTCTGTCCCATGCTTTCTTGAATTCTGCCACAGTTTTAGACCCACAACCTCCTCAGGAAGGCTGTTCCATGCATCCACTACCCTCTCTGTGAAATAATACTTCCTCACATTGCCCCTGAACCGCCCTCCTTCTATCTTTAAATTGTGTCCCCTTGTTCTTGCAAGTCTCTTTTTCTAAAAGATGCTACCCTCTTGGACTTTGTTGATTCCACTGAGGTACTTAAAAGTTTCTATCACGTCCCCCCTCTCCCTTCTTTCCTCAAGGGTATACACATTAAGCTCCTTTAGTCTCTCCTCAAACGGCTTCTCTTGTAGACCCTGCACCATTTTAGTCGCCCTCCTCTGGACCACCTCTATCCTGTCTATGTCCTTGTGGAGATGGGGTCTCCAGAACTGGACACAGTGCTCAGATGGGGTCTCACCAACTGTCTGTACAGAGGGATTACAACTTCCTGTTTTCTGCTGCTGATGCCTCTCCTATACATCCCAGTATACCCCCAGCCCTCCCTACTGCCTTCTCACATTGCTTCAACCTTAAGGTCATCTGATATGATTACCCCCAGGTCCTTTCCATTTTTGTTGTTGTTACTACCTCCCCACCCATTGTGTATTCTTCTCCTGGGTTCTTGTTTCCCAGGTGCATTATTTTGCACTTCTTTGCATTGAATCCTAGCTGCCATACTTCTGACCATTCCTCCAACCTTGCCAAGTCCCTTTTCATCCTTTCCATGCCTCCTTGTGTATTAACCCTGTTGCAGATCTTTGTGTCATCTGCAAAAAGGCATACTTTTCCTTCCAGTCCCTCTGCAATGTCACTGATGAAGACATTAAAAAGGACTGGACCGAATACTGAACCCTGCGGTACCCCACTAGTAACCCCTCTTTCTTCAGAGTGGACTCCATTTACAATTACCTTCTGTGTCCTGTTGTGCAGCCAATGTTTTACCCAGGCTACCACCCTGGGACCCACTCCCAGGCTGGTTAATTTGACTATTAATCTTTTGTGTGGGACTGTGTCAAATGCCCTGCTAAAGTCTAGGTTGGCCATGTCCACAGCCCCTCCCTGGTCTACTACTTTGGTCACCCAGTCAAAGAAATCTATTAGATTCGTCTGACATGACCTTCCCGCTGTGAACCCATGCTACCTTGGATCCTGTGCTCCACTAGCCTCTAGGTACTCAACTATTCTTTCCTTCAGAAGTGACTACATCACTTTCCCTACCACAGAGGTCAGACTGACAGGTCCGTAGTTTCCTGCCTCTGTCTTGGTCCCACTTTTGTGAAGGGGAATCACATCCGCCTTCCTCCAGACCTCAGGTACCACACCATCCTCCCATGATTTATTAAAAAGAGTAGCCAGTGGTTTCACTAGTTCCTCCCTTAATTCTTTTAGAATTCTGGGGTGAATTCCATCAGGCCCCATTGCTTTGTCCACCTTCAGTTTTAGGAGTTCTTGCAGAACCCTTTCTTCTGTGAAAGGACTGGGATCGACCCCCCTATCAAGAGTGCTTCTGTTAATTGGATTAGGCACTTCCCCCTCCTCTTTTGTGAATACTGAGCAGAAATATTCATTCAGTATCCCTGCTTTTTCACTGTCCTCCTCTGCCCACCCACCGTTCATTCTATTCAGCCTCACTATCCCTCCCTTTGTCTTTCTACGCTCGCTGATGTACCTATAAAAGGTTTTATCCCCCTTCTTAACTGAGTTGGCTATCTTTTCCTCAGTTTGTGCCTTTGCTATTCTGACTTCCCTCCCTGCTTCCTTCTGCCTTAACTGGTACAGCTCTCTGTCCTGCTCCTTCTGTGTTTCCTTATACTTCCGGAATGCTATCTTTTTCTTCCTGACTTTCACAGCCACCTCTTTTGAGAACCATAGTGGCTTTTTCTTTCATTTTGATTTGTTTATTTGCTTCACACAAAGGCTTGTTGCCTCTGTGATGGCAGTTTTGATGATTCCCCATTGTTGCTCCACACCTTCTTCTAGCCTGTTTGCTAGTGCTTTTCTGAGGCACTCTTCCATCTTGCCAAAGTCAGCCCTCCTAAAGTCCAGTACCCTCACTTTTGTATGGCTTGACTCTGTAGCTGAGTTTAACATGAACCACACTGTTTGATGGTCACTTGTCCCCAGATGGCAGCCCACTTCTAGATCTGAGATCCTCTCACTGCCCCCGTTTGAGAGTATGAGGTCTAAGATTGCTCCCTCATGAGTGGGTTCCGAAACTAGCTGTCTAATGCCTGCCACCTGTAGGGCATCAAGAATGGCCCAGCTCTTGGATGTGGCTACAGCAAATGTGCTCCAGTTAACATCTGGCTTATTCAGATCTCCCATCAACAGTATCTCCCCTTTCTCTGCCATTCTAAGAATGCCTTCTATCATATCCTTGTCCATTCCCTCCCGCTGACATGGGGGTCTGTACACAACCCCTGTTTGGATATTGGTGCCCTTTCCAGTCTCCAAGGTGACCCACAGTGCCTCCTCTCCTCCCTGTTTACTCTTTTGTTCAGTTGCTTTTATCCCTTCCTTTATATAGAGAGCTACTCCTCCCGCTCTTCTCCCCTGCCTGTCTCTCCTGTAGGTTATGTACCCTGGTATGTTAACATCCCAGTCATGGTTCTCTGTGTACCATGTTTCTGTGACTGCTACAATATCCAGGCATCCCTCTTCCATCAAGGCCACCAGCTCAGGGAGCTTGTTGCCCAGACTATGGGCATTGGTACTCATTACCCTCCATTTCCTGATGGCCTTACTCCCTTTTGCCCATCCCTGTCCTTCTTGCCTTTGTCACTTTCTCCATTTACCCCTGCCCTTCTCCCTATCGACACCTCTATGTTGGTGTTTGCCACACTTACTACCATGATTATTTGGGGGCTAGGTTTCCCTGCTCCTTTCAGTGCCTCCCCTTGGCTGGTTTAAAAGCTTGCCAATGAAGCATTTAAACCTATCACTTAGGATCCTGGTTCCCTCCCGGACAGATGCAGCCCATCATGCCAGTATAGGCTTGCATCACTCCAGGTGGACCCCAGTCCAATGAAGCCAAATCCTGAGCTCACACCAGTTTTCAACCACTGATTGAATCCGCATGTGCGGAACACCTAGCCTCTCCTATGGCATAGATGGGCAGCACCTCCGAGAAGGTTACCGTGCGTGCTACTTGACTAAGGCCCTCCCAATTCCACAAACTCTTCCTGCACTTCTCTAATCCCTTTCTTAGCCAGGCTATTTGTCCCTAAGTGGACAATGACATCCAGCTCCCTCCCTGTGTAGCTGCTCTGGCAATCCTGAGGATTCGCCTCCTGTCCCTCCAAGCCATGGCGCCAGGCAGGCACCTTACCTCCTCTCCCTTCCTCCCCAGTTCTACCTTCCTGACAATGGAGTCCCCACCAGGAGTTGTTTCCTTCCCTGCAGGGTCCCCTGCCCTCCTGTGGGTCTCCTTTGTGGAGGTTCCCAGCATCCTCCTTGGTCTCCACTGCGGGTGCCTCCATAGAGGAACCACACTTTGCCAGAATGGCATAGGAGTGTGAGAGGGATCGCCTCTGTTCCACCACCCTCACCCTCCCTAAGCCCACTGTGGTCCAACCGCTCCTCTTTCTTGGCAACCTCTGAGGCAACGGCAGTGGCACTGGTGGTCCCTGGATGGAAGAGGAGGTCCCACAAATCCTGGTCAACTCAGCCTGAAGATGAGCAACCTCCTCCCTCAGCCCAGAGAGGTGCCTGCAGATGGGACAACACCGCATCCTTCAGAATGTCTCCCGGAAGACTGCTGCTCCACAGCCACTGCACTGCACCATTCTAATCATGTCTTATTTCTGGCTCCTTAACTGTTTGCAATCCTTACTCTTTCCTCTGTTTTTTTTTTCTCTCTCTCCTTACTTTCTGCCTGTGTGCCCTTTAAGCTCCTGATTGTCCTGTTCTGAGACAAGAATATCCTATATTTCTCAGTAGACCACTTACTTGCTCAGAGGCAGACCTCAAGCAGCTAGAGGGGGCCAGAGATCTACTCTTGCCCTTCTAGGATGGTGGGTCTTTGGTGGTTCTGTGATCACTCACTTCCTGCTCCCAAACAGAAAGTTCCTGTTATCAGTCAAATCATGTGCCTATAAAAATAGAACTAGCTTTGGGTGGGGGTGGGAGGTGGAGGGCGGAAGGAGAGCAATATAGTCCCAGTAGAGAAGTTCAGTCACACAGAAGTCCTTTCTCCTGGTGTCTTCTGCCAAGCTATTAGCAGAATCTTACTAAGGCAGTCTTTAAATGTAGCTTCCTTCTAGCTAAGCCACTCCCCCTACTTACTAGATCTTTCTACAAGTAATTTAAACCTCACAGCAGTTAAGTCCTTTCAATCACCTGAGATTTACACCTAGATAACTGTTCAGATACCCATTTAGTTCAGTTAACCCAGACAAACAGACACTTTTTTTGTTTTGTATGTTTTTTTTTTACCCTAAATTAAAGGTCCAAGTACAAAAGTTATTCTACTTTAGTCCCAGCAGAGAAGTCCAGTCACACAGCAGTCCTTTCTCCTGGTGTCTTCTGCCAAGCTATTAGCAGAATCTTTCTAAGGCAGTCTTTAAATGTAGTTTCCTTCTAGCTAAGCCACTTCCCCTACTTACTAGATCTTTCTACAAGTAATTTAAACCTCACAGCAGTTAAGTCCTTTCAATCACCTGAGATTTACACCTAGATAACTGTTCAGATACCCATTCAGTTCAGTTAACCCAGACAGACAGACACTTTTTTTTTGTTTTGTATGTTAGGTTTTTTTTTACAGTAAATTAAAGGTCAAAGTGCAAAAGTTCTTCTACTTTAGTCCCAGCAGAGAAGTCCAGTCACACAGCAGTCCTTTCTCCTGGTGTCTTCTGCCAAACTTCAAATGGGGGGATACAAGATTCTGATGTCTTCAATCGTACCCTGGGAATCTCCAGCAATCCCTCGTTGGCAGAGCGGAGAGGACGGAGGGGGCAGTAGGGTACCAGGAGATCTTGCAGGTAACTGGGTCCCTGATCATGTAGGGCTTTAAAGGTTAGCAAGTCAACCTTAAAGGTGATCCACCACCGAACAGGCAGCCAGTGCAGTTCGCAGAGCACAGGTGTAATATGACTGGTTCTAGAAGTCCCAGTCAAAACCCTGGCCGCCGCGTTCTGCACCAGCTGCAGGCAGTGGATATCAACCCCAGGTAGCCCTAGTAGAGGGAATTGCAGTAATCAAGACGGGTAGTGACAAAGGTATGGACCAATGTTGGAAGATCACCCGGAGGAGCCACGTGTTTCACCCGGGCGATATTCCTCAGATGGTAAAAAGAGGATTTGATGACAGCTGACACCTGTGATTATAGGCAGTACAATTAAAATGTTTTTCCAAAAAGCTTGTTTTAGCAACAGTTAATAAAAATATTAGCATACTTATCAAATCTGCGTTTCTTGGTACCTCCTATACTACGCACAATTAGTTTGTTTTGTTTTTTTGATCCTAACCCTGCCAGGTCCACAATGTTAAGCCAAATGTGGTGACAATCATCTTTTGTTGAGAAAAAAACTAAATTAAAACATTTATAAAATACTCACATTTTAGTGGAACTAGAAAATAAATTGTACCACCAAATAAAACTGGAAGATGATTGGAATCTTTTATAGCAAAAAAAAGGTAGAATCAAATTATTTGCCCAATTTCGTTGCACTGCTGCTTTATGCACAACAGAGGCATCCCCACAGAAAATAATGTGGTTCATTGAAATATGAGACAAAGGCAGAAAAAGGGAGCTACTTCTTTAAGAAACTTGGTTTGAGCTGAGCAGCAGGAAGAGGCAAGACTGCTGAGAAGACTCCAGGAAAAGCACAAAGAAAATATGCGAGCACAGAGGTTGCCTTATGGCAAGGGAGTAAGGCAGCATACCAGATGTTATGTAGGAAACCCAGAAGCCAACTGCCATGAAGGAACATTGGCATACACAAAACAGGAACCACAAAAAGATTTAGGCAGAATAATAGCATGAGTATAGAACATGGTACAACCACCAACTAAAGCCACAAGCAGTCAATGGAGGAGCAAATGAAACTAGAATCAGGAGGACACGAGGGAGCAAACAGAAAATTCAGGTGCAAACGACACTAGAATTGGGGTACACAAGGGAGCAAACAGACAATGGAGGAGCAAACAAACTTCAAATGGGGGGATTCAAGGCAGTGCATAGACAATGGAGGAGCAAATTACACTAGGAACGGGTACAAAAGGGAGCGAGCAGACAATGAAGGAACAAATGAACAGGAAGAGATTGGCGGGCCAAGTGGCAGCTCTGAAGGGGACAATATAACAACAGGAGTAAGTAAGAGGCATGGATAAAATGAGCAGAACAAACACATACTGGAGTAGAGAGGCAGAAAAAAGGACTAGAAATGCAGCCAAAGCAAATGGGTATCAACTACTCGAAGCAGCAGAAGCAGGTAGGGACTGAATGCTGGGAGTTTATGTAGTGTAGGGGCAGAGCTTGGCCAGCTGCCCCATCAGACTGCAGGCAGTTCCGTCTCATTATTTTTCCTAATGTCCTCTGTTCTGTACTTGTAAAAGCTGAGGGCTCTTTTAGAATCAATTTACAAAGTTTTTCTTTGCCTCTATTGGCATGTGGCCTTGGGAAGTACACTGGTAAGGTAATATCTGACTCAAGTGGAATTCTGACACTACATTTTGGATGAGCTGCACATTTCTTCTTTACACCACTTTTTTCTGAGGAAAATCAACTATGAGGGATCCATTCTGATGCCAGGTGCTTTGAACTCATTGAGCCTCCTTGCTGGTACAATAGCCATCAGCAATAATGTTTTCCAGGTGACGCATTTTAAGTCAGAAGTGGCAGTAGGTTAATAAGGGTAGGCCATTAACAGATGAAGCCCAGGGTCAGGTACCAAGCCAGTATTTGTTTCTTCACAGGGGGATACAAAGTCTCTTAAATACTTGATGTACAAAGAAAGATACTGCTGAGGTCAAAGACCTACAGTAAATGCAGAAAAGGCAGTCAAATGCATTTTTAGATGCTGGCCTTAAACCCAACAACTTTAAAGGTGACATAGTACAGGACTATTGCAATCTCTGCATTCTTAGCTGAATGGGAAGTGTTTCCACACCAGACTGAGAATCTCTTCCACTTTGAATTGTAAATTTCCCTTATGGATGGCCTTCTGGACACCTTTTTAGAACCTATATAACCTGGGTTGAGAGATTCAACTCATAAAACTCTAGCCCTTTAATAAGTGGAGGGAAAGGGAGCTCATCTTAGATCCAGTAGTCAGTTCTTTCTCGGGGGATAGTCAGATGGCATTGTTTATGTGATCGCATCCTACTGGTATGGAAGGCACAAAGGGGGAAGGAGACCTGTTTGTTGAATTGCTAAACAATAACGACTTGACTTTATCCTTCATAGATAAGACCAATGATAGGAAGTGGGTTTTTTGGATATTATTCAGCAAATTGACAAAAACATGAAATGGCATACATACACCTTCAGAAAGCTGACAGCAGGAAGTTCACTTTTATGTATAGACAGCATATATTTCAGGAACTTCATCAATGGCATTCCAACAGGGCAATTCTTTAGGATATGTAGGAATTGCTCTGACTTGTCTTTTTTCCAGTCTCAGACACAAGATCTTAAAAACTGATTGATAGCAACAGGTTACTCAGCATCAGTAATAAATAAACATATCCGAACATATATCCGAACATACAAATTTGACATCAGAAATAGGCCATAATGGTCTATCAAGTCTGCTCGAGTGTGCAGCTAATTTTTTAGTTCCCTGGAGCTGCCACCCCTCCCCTACTAATCTTGGAGTCATCCACCTCTACCCCATTTCCCTCCTCTTCCATTTACCCTTTATGACTCCTCCCATCCTAATTTTCTTCTTCACCCTGTCACACCCTCCCTTGAAACTGGCCACCGTATTTGCCACAACTACTTGCAACAGGAGGTAGCCAGGCTGCTCCAGGCTACTCCAGGAAGATTGAAGTCTCCTAGTATTACAGTGTTCCCTCTCCCTCTTACCCTCCTGATCTGGTCCCTCAGTTTCCTATCCAACTCTATGTCCTGTGAAGGTGGTCTGTATACCACCCCCACACAAATCTTTCTCCCAGCGGTGTTCTGGATCACTACCCATAGTGCTTCAGTCGTATCCTCCTCCCCTTCCCCCGGCGCACATTATCCCTTCCATTATGCATAATGCCACTCCACCTCCCCGACCCTTTTCTCTGACCTTACTATGCAATTGGTCCCCTGGAATCTTGAGGTCCCATTCATGGTACTGGGTTGTCCATATCTCTGTGATGGCAGCTATGTCCACCTCCTCCTCCTCTGCCATCAGCGCCTGTAGGTCTGCTACCTTGTTATCCAGATTCCTTGTATTCAAGGACACCACCTTCCAGCGTGACCCCTGTCCCACTGCTTCTGATCCTTTTGTGTCCTTACTATCCCCTCCTCTTGCCCGCTCCCCTCCTTTTGATTTTCTACTGGGAGGGAGCCCAGAGGCCCCCCCCTTACTTGGTGCCGAGTGCCTTGCCCTCTGTAGCCAACCCCCTTCCTCAGTTTAAATTCAGCTTATCTGTTGAGTACTCCTCCAGGTTGTCTTTCAGGACCCTTGTGCCCTCCTTACGTAGATGCAGCCTATCTGGTGCATATAGGACCTTTTGTTCCCATGTCCTACCCCAGTCTCCCACTAGCCTGTACCCATTTGCCTCACATCATCTCCCCAACCATGCACTGAATTCCTCAATCCTCAGCTTTCTAACAGTACTGGCCCTTGGGACTGGCAGTACCTCTGAGAAAGCTACTGATTTCCCCACCCCACTGCAGATCTTTCCCAGCCCCTTGAACCTTTCCTGCACCACCTTTACTTCACATCCTGCCAGATCATTGGTGCCCAAATGGACCACAGTGTGAGGCTTCCCCTGTTCCTGCCCCACACATTTTGGTATAATTGCTCCCACATTCCCTGCTGTCATGACTGGCATACACTCCACCCTCATGTTGCTTTTCCTTGTATGTTGGTTACCCCATTGTACTCCCTTCAGAATTGAGTCCCCAGCCAGCCTGGTGGCGCTGAGGGTTAAGGTGCTAGATGCCACACCCTTGCCATGCCAGTGACCCGGGTTCAGAAAGAGCTGGGGGTCGGCACGGGGGAGGGCCGCGGACTTGAATTGAGCTGCCGGCAGGCACCTATCCTTTCTCGGGGGGGGGGGGGATGGTATGCACTGTGCAGCTTTGGTGGCCCCTAGTGGAGACTGTGGGCTCGGTTGATGCAGTGCACATTTTAGGAGGATATGGTGGATGTCCTGCAGGTGGGTGCAGGAGCACACCTGTACTGTTCTGGATGTCATTGCACATCCACTCTACCGGGAACACAAGAAAAATATCCCCTTCCATTGGTAGGCGAAGACGGGTCCAGAAGTTGTGGCCCCACGTCCCTTGCTGGGCACCAAGACTTCCACTCCAGTCCCTCCTCCTGACAGCTGCAGCCCTCCAGCACTATAGATAGAGCGCTGGTAAGAAGTATGGCAGTCCTTCCAAGGGGGACTCAGATCCGAGGGGTAAGGGTAGGCTGCACATGGAGAGGGGGTTGCCCCCCCCCGCCAGAGAAGAGGATGTCTGGGCTTCAGGTCGGACGCTTAGAGCCAGTACACCGTGAGACCATGCTGGAGAGAGGCCAAGGGTAAGGGAGAATAAAAATAGTTGGGGAAAAAAAATAATTGAGTCCCTGAATATTACAACCATCTCCCCCCTTTCCTGACTCTCTCTGTCATAATCCCTACCCTGTTGCCCCTCCATCTCATATTTCCCTACATTTTCTCTAACCCCCAGAGCATCACCTCTTCCCTGAAATCCAGCTCCACCCTTCCCCATGCTTACCCCTACTGTGTTTTTGTATATGTTAGGCAGGGGCCATATAAATAAAATTCCTTGCCATGCCTTGCCTTGCCTTAACCCCTGCTTAGTCTCCCCCTGTGGTCCAGCACCCCCTTTGGACTCCCCTTCTGGAGATGCCTTTACCATGCCCATGCCTCCCTCCTGCCTATCGCCCCCTGCCTACGTTTATCTTGTCCTCCCCTCCTCCTGTCTCACCTGGCCCCCTGTCCCTGTTTCCTATGTTGACTTCTGTCCCACCTCGTCTCCCCTGTCCTCCTTTACTAGGTTCAGTCTCTTCCTCTCCCAGCTTCTTGATCTCTTCTTCTTCCCCCTGCTCATCCAAACCCTGCAATACTGTGAATCTGTCTGAGGTCTTTTTCCCCTTGTTTCAATGCCTTCTGCTACTCTTCTCTGCTCTCCCATCCTCCCTCCTTGCCCTGTCTCCCCCCCCCACACACTCCTCACCACCTTCCATTTCCCCCTCTTCATTACCCCCCCATCCCTGTGGCAATGGTATTTCTTGACCCTGTGATGTCCTCCTAGAATCTTGCCTTGATCCCCTCACTGTGCTTCCCAGCAGTGACATCCACCTGTCACAAACACGCTCCGCAGGTCAGACCCTCTGCTCCCACAGTGCCAAACTCGAAGTGCAATAGTGTGAAAAGGGGACAGACAGGGTAACCCTCCTGTCTGTTTTGGGTCAAAATCACCTACCAGCCTCGAGTCCTGTGGATAAAATGTGAAACTTATGCTAGCATACCCAGTTAACAGACTCAGATACGTACCCTCTTTGGGGGATGCAGTACAATCCTTCGCCCAGGGGCACCCAGCCAGGTTTCCAAAATGTACCCTTATGACTCAATATGAGACCTAGGTATATTCTTACCTTTAGCAAGATTAGTAACACATTCAAACCCTTAACAGCTGTCAGACGTAAACACTGGTTCATCATTCACATGCAAAAGAAAACTGAGAAGACACAGGCAGTATTTCAAGGAAAATATTGCTTACTAAAAATTGTAAAATAGGTAAAATATCAAACACAAAAATATATCAATAACTTAGTCACATAAAATAAATGGGAAGTTACAGAACACAAACTCCTACCAAAAATACTTAAAAGTTCCAGATGAAGTATCCTTCTAAAGTGCCTAGTTACCAGTCCACAGGATAAGTGCGTCTTATTTTTCAGAGTCCTTCTGCACCAACTTCTCTTGCAAGCAATATTCAAAAGTCAGTTTTCTCCACCTCCTGGTGATGTCACCCATGAGGTCACTGTTAGATCTGTGATAAATCTGTAATCTGAGTATGGATACTCACAAGGATGTATGTTATGACAGTGAAAATCAGCAACTAGCAAGTTCCCAAAATATGAGTCTCTGATCAAAACATTCCCTTTTTGAGGTTTTACAACCCCACAATCTGTCACTAGTTCTCTGCTAGGTGAGAAAACCATAAAGGATCAGCCAAATGGCTTCCCTTCCTGCTAGGGTCATAAAATTCATATTTCGTTTCCAACTTCAAATGGAGGAGCAGGTTATAAGGGGTAATAAACTGTATCTCTAGGAGGAAGGCTTTAATTAGTGGTTTCACTGGTCAGTTTAACATAATGCTGCTTCAGCCACACTGACACCTTGGAGGTCAAAGATCAAGTCTCCTTACACTACCATCCTTAAGCAGGCAGTCACATACCATACACATTTTATTTATAACACAACTATTATACAATATAACAATAAGCAGGTGGCAGATCATCACAGTCCTCTCCACCTAGACTGAATTTGGGGGCTCTATCCCCTGCATGGGATGAGCTCCCCAAGTCAGTTCATTACTCAAACTGACATGACAATCCATCTGCATTTTCATTGGCTGAGACAATCATGTCATATCCTTGCAAGGCAAGACTCCATCTTAATAGTCTACCATTCATTTTACCCATTTGTGCCAGCCAAACCAAGGGGTTGTGGTCAGTTTATACCTCAAAATGCTGCCTGTATAGGTATGGCTCTAACTTCTTTAGTGCCCACACCATGGCAAGACACTCTTTTTCCACAGTAGAGTAAGCCTGCTCCCTGGGAAGTAACTTTTTACTGAGGTACACTATGGGGTAATCTTTCCCTCAGCTGGACTTCTGACCCAGCACTGCCCCATTACCCACATCTGAGGCATCAGTCTGGACTACAAAGTGTCTGCTATAGTCTGGACTTGTCAATACAGGTGCCCTACACAGTGCCTCCTTCAGTCTGGTAAAATCTTGTTCACAGGCTGGTTCCTACAGTAGGTAACTTTCTTAGGCATCCTTTTCTTTAACAGGCCAGATAAGGAAGTGGCCAGGGCACTGTAATTTGGTACAAATTTCCTATAGTACCCTGCTGTCCCTAGAAAACTCCTGACCTGCTTCTGCATTTCTGGTGTGTGCCATGCCTTGATTGCCTCTATTTTTGCTTGGTTAGGATGGAGCTGACCCCAGCCTACGACGTGCCCAAGGTAGGCCACCTCAGCCATGGCCACCTGGCACTTCTCAGTTTTTACCATGATTCCAGCCCTTTGTATCCTGCTCAGTACTTTCCTAAGGTGGGACAGGTGTTCCTCCCAGCTGGCACTAAAGATGGCAATGTCATCCAGGTACACCACAGCGTACTCCTCAGCACCATTTGACACCTGGTTCACCAACCTTTGGAAAGTGGCTGGGGCGTTCTTCATTCCAAAAGACATTACTTTAAATTCAGATAACCCTATCAGAGTGATGAAGGCCAACCTCTCCCTAGCTCTGGGAGTTAACGCTACTTGCCAATACCCCTTTGTCAGGTCAATAGTTGTAAGGTATGTCACCCCTCCTAACTTGTCCAGGAGTTCATTCGTCCATGGCATTGGGTGGGCTTCTCCAGTTCATGTTGCCTCTGGCACTCACACTCTTCTCACTCGGCCTTTCGTTGAAGCTGTCACTCTCTTTCCTCTGAGGCTCGCTGCTCTCACCTCTCTTCTCTCTGGAATTCCATCTCCCTTCACTGCTGGGGTTTGAACCTTTTCTGTTCAAACTCCAGCTCCATCCTCTGCAACTCCATCTGCAGCCAGATCTCTTCTGGCTCCAGAATGTTAGTGATCTTCCCTTGCTGCTGTGGCCCTTGGCTTGCACTGGTCCGGCTGTTCTACTCACTGGATCTGGACTCTGCACTGGACCTTGGACCCTCTACACCCAAGGTTCAGTCCTTTTCAGTCACAGACTATGACTCGAGGCTCTGGGCATCGGCTGCCACCAGAGCTTCCATGAGGTTCTGCTTGCTGGCTCTTCCCTTGTGCTGGACTCCTCTCTCCTGGCACAACTACCTCAGGTAGTCTGCAGTGTACCCACTGTAGCTGAAAGCCATCTTCTTCCCTAGCTATGGCTATATTAGCTTGCACTAAAAAAAAAAACAGGTAGGAACTTAGACTGTAAGCACAATGGTATAGTTCTGTTTACTTTTTAAAAATCACTGCCTTATTTTGTCTGTGAGCTGTGCAGTATTAATCTGACACACTGAACTGTTAATGATCGTGTTACCAAATATCTTTAAATCGCACCGCTGCCAACCAAATCTCTCACAAACACACTCCACAGGTCAAGCCCTCTGCTCCCACAGTGCTAACCTTGAAGCACAATAGTGTGCACAGAGGACAGACAGGGTAACCCTCCTGTCTGTTTTGGGTTCAAATCACCTATCAGCCTCAGGTCCTGAGGGTCAAATGTGAACCTTATGCTTGCATATCCAGTTAACAGGCTTAGATACAGACCCTCTTCAGGTGATGCAGTACAATCCTTCACCCAGGGGCACCCAGCAAGGTTTCCAAAATGTACCCTTATGACTCAATATGAGACCTAGGTATATTCTTAACTTCAGCAGGATTAGTAACACATTCAAGCACTTAACAGCTGTCAGACTTAAACACTGGTTCAGCATTCACATGCAAAAGAAAACTGAGAAGACGCAGGCAGTATTTCAAGGAAAATACTGTTTACTAAAAATTGTAAAATGGATAAAATATAAAACACAGAACAAATATGTAACCCCCTTGTTATCTGGGGTTACTAGAACCCTAGTTAGATCTAGTGGCAGGCAGGGACAGGCAGCTAGTGAAACTCCAGTTAAATGGATTTCACTATGTCTTGCTTTGTTTTCAGTCTCTGCTGAGCTGGAGCTATGACATCATTTAGAACTGTCGCAGCTGCATAAGCCACACTAGAATGTTGCAGCTAGGGAAGTTAGGATAGAATGTTGGGGAATTTTAAGTCATTTCAGTAGTGGGCTCAGAAGAGGGAAGAGGTGTGCTGCTGCTGCATGCCCTCAGAGCCCTTAGCTCTGCCAAAGAGCTATTTTTTCATTAGAGGTGTGTGTTCTCACCTGAAGAGGAACACAAGAAGAGCCACGTGAAGTGGTAGAGACCACTTCCAGGGGTTCAGACCCCATCCCTGCAGGGATGGGGGAAAGGATTCTGCCTACTTCCAGGAGCAATCCCCTGGTCCAGCTAGGGGAAGAAGAAGCTGCCTAATTTTAGGTTCATGCTGAGGCACCAGAAGTTTGAATGAGATTTCTTTAAAGAGAAAAGCCTGTGGGGCACCAGCAACCAAGGGGTGAGTCTGCTCTGATAAAGGGCAAATGTGTTTTCACCTGAGACAAGATGAAGTTAAGTGACTGTTACTGTGGGGTCAAGGAAAAGACAGCAAAGTACAGTTTTGAAAGTTGTGGGAATTGGACTGCTTAACTCTGTGGGGGTCTAGAGAAATGGACACAGCCACTCTTTAAGTATGTTTCAAGTTCAGTACAAGTGGGATGGAAGGACAGTGGATTAAATGTGACATACATTTATAGAGAATCTACACAATAAAGTGTTTTCAGAGGATGAGGTGTTAAAGTCCAGAGAAATAGCTGGGTATGAATTATGGGAGCGAGAGGTGTGAGACTCCCCCATCAGTAGTACCCAAATTCACCTCTACATGTTTGCTTTGGGACACTTGTTGCTTTCTCTCAGGTACTTGGCCAGTGCCTGAGGAAAGTACCCAGATGTGGGATTGACGAAGAAGATTCCCTGATGGAGTCAGAGGTGCTCAGAGGTGGTTTAGGGAGCCACCGAGAAATGTTCCATGCTATATGGAAAGTGTCCAAGGGCTGACATCAGAGCCGAGCCATGCAAGAAAGGTAGTCCAGAGGGCTGGCAAGGGAGCTGAGCCAGGGAAACCAAAAAGTAATTGAGTTAGGGCCAAATGCCCAGAGTGTTTCGAAACCTGAGGGTTTCAGTGTAAAGAGGATGTGTTCTGATCTCCATAAATCTGCATTACCAGGAGTGTAGCCTCGTGGGGGTCCATCTATGCTTTGTTATTCTGTTGGATGTGAATAAAAGCCACACTTTAGAATCCCAACTTCTGGTATTGGACATTACAGTTATTGCTTCCTGTGTCTGGAGTTGTTTGGGGGCCACTGTGTAGAGTAGCCAAACCTAATCACCATGCCGAGTGACACATTTGTTCTGAGGTTTCAACTTATAAAAATGGAGGCACCACATCAGAGGACCCAGGCCCCTCAACCTGTTCACTAGCTACACAAGCAGGGGTAGTAGCCCTCTCAGTTTTAGGCGCACTAGGGGTTATATCATGGAGGCTACCACTGGGATTCTTTTGAAATTTGGGAGAAGGAACAAGAAAGGTTGCTTGGGTGATGGCTAGGGTTTTGGCTATCTGGCAGTGGGTAGCCCAAAAAGTTGAAGCAATGTAAACTAAATATATCACTGTGTGCTGCTGTCTATTGGCTGTTGTGATATTGCCAACTGTTTACCAAGGAGCAGTAAAGCCCAAGTGTGTATGCCATTGTCCTGCATGAAATTACAGCATTTGCCAGCTTTGAAAAGTAATTGTGACAAAGAAAAGTGTGGAAAACTGTGGGTAGCAAAAGGAAAATTGTGCCCTAGATGCTGGAAATGTTTTCTGTGGGGACTGAGAGACTTGTAGTGCTTAATAGCAATGAAAAATGGTTAAAATGGGCTCCCGCCGAGGAACTACAGTTGGAAAAAAAGAAGTGTGATTTGCAGTTTAAATTTTGCCTCCTGGACGATCGCCGTGAGGAGAACAGCATTTGAGAGGAAAGAGGCTCATTTGCATGGCGTCGAGTGATTGGTGGGACTGCAATCAGTCCCGCCCCCAAGCCAGCTCTAGAGCGACTGTACAGCATTCAGGAGGGAAAGTGAGTGGAGTGTGTGAACTGGCTTGTTAGGAGGAGTGTTGCAGTGATTGAAAACACTGTAAAAAGTTAAAATCTGACATTTTTCTGTTTAAATTCGGGCTCAGCTCACAACTCGATCGACTGGACTGTGAGTGTAGTGTTCAGAGGGACAATCGGCAGGACTGCCAACCCGCTTCCTTTCAGAGGCCTCCAAGACTGGCTGCAGGCCGTTTTTTCCATTGCAGCAAATAGCTACTGATAACAGTGAGTACCATCCAAATGAAATAGCTCAAACTGTGTTATTTCATCAAAAGCCAGCTGATTCTGTGTGTAGCAGTGTAATCGCTTTGCAAAGAAGGACTGTGTTAAGTTTTACCAGCTAAAGCAAGAATTCTGAACAATATACTGTGAGCATGATAATAGGTTCAGTGTCAGTATAATTTTCAAAGCCATGTGAGAGACTGTGAGTTGTATGAGATATGCAGCAAGAAATACAGGCAATCCTGTGCTATGAAATACTGAGGCTTTAAGGGACTGTAAGCTACAGCAATGTTTTCAGCTAGTAAAAAGTCTGTGGTAAATCATATAAATGTGCTAGGAAAAAGAACAGTGCAAGTTTGTGCAATTTGAGCAAATTTATCAATAGGGGCCCGGATATTCAAAAGGGTTGCTCCATGCGCAACAGGGTTGCGCATGCGCAAGTCCTACATTGCGCCATTCTGCGATATTCAGCAGGAGGCAGTTGCTCCACTGGCAACAGGTTGCGCAAAAGAGCAATGCAAATGAATGCATGCTCAACAGGAGGGGGAGGAACCATGCATAACCTGCGCAACCCGATATTCAGTCGGGTTGTGCAGGAGGAGGTGTCACGCAACCCAACCTGCGCCTGCACAACCTTGAGCCAAAAAAAAAAGGATCAAGTTGAGGGCCACCCACAGGTGAGCTGCTGTATTGCAGGGTGCAACACAGCAGCTGCCACCCCTGGCTGGCCCCCAACTCGGTCCCTGTGCCCCCCCACCAGCCCGATCGCGGGCATAGAGTAACACATACCTCTCAACTGTCCCTGATTTTCAGGGATGTCCCTGATTTTGCGACAGAATTTTCCTCTGTCTCTCGTAAAATTCATGTTTCTGTGACAGAACAGTGGGGACTGTAAGCATAAAATAATATCAAACATTAAAAATACAGACTAGTTCTTCTTCAGAAATGCATCTTATACAAATCCCCTTATTCTATCAGATTTCTGAGTGAATATTACCAATTGTTAAGATGTGTCCCTGATTTGGCATCTTTGTCCCTGATTTTTTCAAGCCTTGTCCCTGATGCATGACACAAGAGGTTGAGAGGTATGGAGTAACATGAACCCCCGCCCACACATCTCCCACAGCCGATCGCGGGCATCACAGATTACAAAACCCCACACATATCCGAAGCCCGATCGCGGGCATCACAGTTACATGAAACCCCCACACATCTCCCACAGCCCGATCGCGGGCAGGCGATATATGAACCCCCTCCAGTGCCCGATCGCGGGCAGAAAGTAACCCTCCCCAACCTGAATATCTCCCTGGTGGTCCAGTGGACTGTAAAGCCGATCGCGGGCAGAATGTCACATCACAACCCCCAAACATCTCCCTGGTGTCTAGTGTCCCCCCACCCACCACAAGCCTCTCACCCCCGCCTCCCCGCAGCCGGCGGGCGACAGCATCCACCCGCCTGCCGCCCGCCGCCGCCGACTGACTGTCCGGTAGGGCTGCACGCCTAGTGGTGCAGAGCTACAGCCAATGGGCGTACATACCATACATGACAGTCCAGATTTGTGAATGATGTTCATTCACAAATCTGACTGTCATGTAGGTATGGGCTGCATGCCCATTGGCTGTAGCTCTGCACCAATGGGCGGCAGCCCTACCGACAGTCAGTCGTGGCGGCCGGGCGGCAGGCGGGTGGGATGCTGTCGCCACCGGCCGCGGGGAGCGGGGTGAGGGGCTTGTGGGTGGGTGGGGGACACTAGACACCAGGGAGATGTTTGGGGGGTTGTGATGTGACATTCTGCCCGCGATCGGGCTTTACGTCCACTGGACCACCAGGGAGATATTTGGGTTGGGGGAGGTTACATCTGCCCGTGATCGGGCACTGGGGGTTCATATACGCTCTGCCCGCGATCGGGCTGTGGGAGATGTGTGTGGGGGTTCATGTACCTGTACTGCCCGCGATCAGACTGTGGGATATGTGTGGGGGTTTCATGTATTTGTACTGCCCGCGATCGGGCTGTGGGATATGTGTGAGGGGGGTTTCATGTACCTGTACTGCCTGCGATCGGGCTGTGGGATATGTGTGGGGGGGGTTTCATGTACCTGTACTGCCCACGATCGGGCTGTGGGATATGTGTGTGGGGGTTTCATGTAACTGTGATGCCCGCGATCGGGCTGCATTGTGCATCGGTCCCCGACGGCTGCTGCCTGGCAGGGTGGCCAGAAGCAAGTCTTCGGGGATCGGCCCACCTACATGCAAATGGCATGCAAATGGGGAAATATAAATAGATGCAAATGGCCCCCACGCTTTCGTATAAATTATGGCCCCATTTGCATGTCACCTTTTGAATATCGGAAATTTGAGCATGGCGCAATGGTACTTGCGCCACCGCAAGTTTAATGCTCAACTCTGGCAACTTGCGGTGGCGCAAGTTCCACTGCGCCATGCGCAAGTGCTGTGGCTGGGGGGTGATATTCAAAGGAGTTGCTCAACAGCGCAACTCCTTTGAATATCACCCCGGCCACACCCCTGCGCAACTATTTTGAGCAGCGCAGGGGCTTGCGCCTCAGAATGGCGCAGTTTGAAAATCTGGGCCAGAGTGTATAAATAGGATGCGCAGTGGCTTGACCCAATTACAGAACGTTGATGCATCAGGAGTGCTGCCGCCACCACTACAGGGTGGGGTAGTATGTAAACACAGCGGCAGAAGAGCCATTTTGGAAAAAAAAAGTTTTCAGTGATGTGGGACTTGCAATAACAGTGAGCGTTGTTTGTTTTTCTCTGCAGTTATGGCTTCAGGACCAGTCTGCCACCCGGATCATGCCTGAGCTGTGATAGCAGTAGAAGTTAACAAGCTAAGGGACATTGAGAGATGTTACTGCGAGGGACGACTGCCTCCTCATGTGGCGATTCCTGGATATCCAGTGCAAGTATGTGTGATGTGCTTAAATGCTGGAAGGGGTGTCTTCATGGTACCTCACTGTTCTGGGTGCCTACAGAAATATGGTTTGTTTAAAGAGCCCAAGATTCGCTTGGCTCCCACATGGACAAAAGTTCAAGAATCTGCAGTTGGCAGCACACAGCACCAGGCGGAGCCTGTTGGAGAAAGCCCCTCAGAGTGTGGCACAAAGCAAGAGGGTGCAGATTTACAGACAGAACAATATGCTGTTGTTTCAGGGTCTGAGTCGCAGAGAGATATTTCAGGAAGAGCATCAGTAGACCCTTGGAGAGAGGGGCCTAGCCCAAGTCTCATAGGTGAAGATGAGATGAGGGAGGCCTTTGAATGGGAGGTTTCGACCTCCGCACCCAGTGAAGAGTGGAGAGTCTCAGGAGTGAGGACGACTGCTCACTCCTGGGCACAGATTCTCAGTGAAGAAGAAGAACAGGGGGAACCTATGTGGCCTGAAGAAGAAGGTGTGGGTTCACAGCCTCCAGTTCCTGACTTAGAGGAACGCATGGAAGAGTGTGGTGACTCTGCAGCTCTGTCCCCACCAGGAAGAGTTAGAGATCCATTCTATGTCGCATTGAGTATGCGTAGCTGGCAGAACCAGGTCTGGCCACCCCCAAGCCAGGCCAGAGGTCACAGGTTGACCAAAGCTAGTAAAGAGGAAAGACTGGTTCGTAGGAAAGCGAATGAAATCCATGAAGAATCATTTCCTACCTTTCCTCTGAGAGTCTGGGAGGAGATTGAGAAAAGCAGGAAATCCTGGATTTGTGAAGAGGCAATGAAACATGTGCATCCTGGTGCAAACAAGTATGTCAATAACAGAATGCTTCAAGAAAAATACAGCCAGTGGAAAAGAGGCAGGACACTGTTTATTGATACTGTTCGAATTGTGGATGGAGAGGGACATGAAACCTTTTACAGTGTGGATTATTAGCGCCCAGATGGGGTAATAATTCCAGCACCTGACCCTTTGTGCTATTGGCCACAATGCAAAGACCTCACTGAGAATGTGCCCATGCCTACCAAGTGGAAAGCAGAGCAGTGGTAGCCAGTGCTACCATCCAGCAGTTGCCGTACCTATGTTGTTCCACCAGACTGGCGTTCCAGGAACCAGGTGCCCCACATTCATCAGTTCTACAGTGTACTGGCTTTCCAGATTCCATCAACTGGCCCACCAGATGACTTCAGATCCAGAGAGGACACCAGCCCAGCTGTATCCTGACTCATCGCCTGGGTATTGGATGACTTCAGACCAGCTATTTTCCTTTTTCCTGTTCTAAGGTTCCATCTCCTAGATGACATCATCCCAGCAGTTTCCAGATGTGCCCTCCTCTCGTTTTCCAGAAGATGTCCGCCCAGCTGTATTAGAAGAATGCTGCCAGGGAGAGTCTTCGGCCGAGGACCAGGTGTGGTACCATTTTCGTTCTACAAGGGACTGGTAAGTCCAGACTTTTTCTATTCTTATGACATTGCAGTACACACCCTACACTAGCAGACTCCACATGTTTGAACTGTCCTCAAAGATTCTCCCCTTCGGGACTTTGGCCTGCTAGAACTGTGCTTCACTGAGCTCCAGCCCAGGAGAGACTCTTTAGTGGACTTGCCTCCGGGCACTGTGGTCACTAGATGGGACTTTTAGGGCACTCCACCCCCGATATTGTGTATTGTAAATAATGTCATTGTTTTCTACTGTTTATATTGTTTTTTCTACTTTTCTAAAAAAATCTTTTTTGGGATTTTCCAGTGTTTTGATGGTAGGGGTTTAGATAGACTGTGTACGCAGATTAGGAGTGTGTTATCTTTCTTTTTCTTGCAGATGTTCCTGAAGAAGATAAGAAGAAAAGACAAGAAGAGGAGGAGGGACTCAGCGGAGTTCCTCAGTAGTACTTTAGAGTGTAGTGTTTAAAGTACTGTTGTTGTTGTT
This sequence comes from Neoceratodus forsteri, assembly GCA_016271365.2. Classification (NCBI taxonomy): domain Eukaryota; kingdom Metazoa; phylum Chordata; order Ceratodontiformes; family Ceratodontidae; genus Neoceratodus; species Neoceratodus forsteri. The sequence goes on along the minus strand of CM057459.1, from coordinate 794,799,534 downwards.
GTTGTTACTGTAGTAACCCTTTTCTTCCACAGGTGTGGTTGTGGGGGTAGGAAACAGTAATGTAATAGATGGTATTAGTTTTTAGTGTGTGGTTGCAGGGTGCCCAAGGTCGGGGAGTCCCCTGTTTGTTTTGTTTTGGGAATTTTGAGTTAGAGACAAAGAGATTTTCCCTAGAGGGCTAGGGGGGATAGACAGGCTGTGGTTCTGAATGGCCGTAGGGGTCGCAGCACTGATCTATTAGGGCTATGATCTGGACAGTTCTTCCAGAGCCACTGGGTACCCATAGTCAGCGGGTACAGTGGAGGCTGATGCATCAGCCGATGGCCTCTGCACCCTTAGTGTTGCCTGCCTGTGCCTAGCACATGGTAGGAGGGGGCATGATCACCCCTCTCTGTAGGTAGCACATAGGGTAGGATGGCCTAGACCGGGTAACTAATGACTGCAGACAGTCATTTTCCTGGCCCAGGGTGAGTGTAACCCCCTTGTTACCCAGGGTTACTAGAATCCTAGTTAGATCTAGTGGCAGGCAGGGACAGACAGCTAGTGAAACTCCAGTTAAATGGATTTCACTATGTCTTACTCTGTTTTCAGTCTCTGCCGAGCTGGAGCTATGATATCATTTAGAACTGTCACAGCTGCATAAGCCACACTGGAATGTTGCAGCTAGAAAGTTAAGATAGAATGTTGGGGAATTTGAAGTCAGTTCAGTAGTGGGCTCAGAAGAGGGAAGTGGTATGCTGCTGCTGCAGGCCCTCAGAGCCCTTAGCTCTGCCAAAGAGCTATTTTTTCATTAGAGGTGTGTGTTCTCACCTGAAGAAGAACAAAAGAAGAGCCAAGTGAAGTGGTAGAGACCACTTCCAGGGGTTCAGGGCCCCATTCCTGCGGGGATGGGGGAAGGATTCAGCCTACTTCCAGGGGCAATCCCCTGGTCCATCTAGGGGAAGAAGAAGCTGCCTAATTTTAGGTCCGTGCTGAGGCACCAGAAGTTTGGATTAGATTTCTTTAGAGAGAAAAGCCTGTGGGGCACCTGCAGCCAAGGGGTGAGTCTGCTCTGATAAAGGGCCAATGTGTTTTCACCTGAGACAAGATGAAATTAAGTGACTGTTACTGTGGGGTCAAGGAAAAGACAGCCAAGTACAGTTTTGAAAGTTGTGGGAATTGGACTGCTTAACTCTGTGGTGGTCTAGAGAAATGGACACAGCCACTCTTTAAGTATGTTTCAAGTTCAATACAAGTGGGATGGAAGACCAGTAGATTAAATGTTACATACATTTATAGAGAATCTACACAGTAAAGTGTTTTCAGAGGATGAGGTGTTAAAGTCCAGAGAAATGGCCGGGTATGAATTATGGGAGTGAGAGGTGGGAGACCCTCCATCAGTAGTAACCAAATTCACCTCTACAGGTTTGCTTTGGGACACTTGTTGCTTTCTCTCAGGTACTTGGCCAGTACCTGAGGAAAGTACCCAGGCGTGGGATTGACGAAGAAGATTCCCTGATGGAGCCAGAAGTGCTCAGAGGTGGTTTAGGGAGCCACCGAGAAATGTTCCATGCTATATGGAAAGTGTCCAAGGGCTGACATCAGAGCCGAGCCATGGAAGAAAGGTAGTCCAGAGGGCTGGCAAGGGAGCCGAGACAGGGAAACCGAAAAACAATTGAGTTAGGGCCGAATGCCCAGAGTGTTTCGAAACCTGAGGGTTTCAGTGTAAAGAGAAAGTGTTCTGATCTCCATAAATCTGCATTACCAGGACTGTAGCCCCGTGGGGTTCCATCTATGCTTTGTTATTCTGTTGGATGTGAATAAAAGCCACACTTTAGAATCCCAACTTCTGGTATTGGTCATTACAGTTATTGCTTCCTGTGTCCGGAGTTGTTTGGGGGCCCCTGTGCAGAGTAGCCAAACCTAATCACCATGCCAAGTGACACCTTTCTCTCCAGGTTTCAACTTATAAAAATGGAGGCACCACGTCAGAGGACCCAGGCCCCTCAACCTGTTCACTAGCTACACAGGCAGGTGTAGTAGTCCTCTCAGTTTTAGGCGCACTGTGGGTTACAAATATATCAACAACTTACAGTCACATAAAATAAATGGGAAGTTACAGAACACAAACTACTACCAAAAATACTTAAAAGTTACAGCTGAATCATCCTTCTAAAGTGCCTAGTTACCAGTCCAGAGGATAAGCGTGTCTTTTATTTTTCAGAGTCCTTCTGCACCAACTTCTCTTGCAAGCAATATTCAAAAGTCAGTGTTCTCCACCTCCTGGTGATGTCATTCATGAGGTCACTATTAGATTTCTGATAAATCTGTAATCTGAGTATGGATACTCACAATGATGTATGTTATTACAGTGAAAATCAGCAACTAGCAAGTTCCCAAAATATGAGTCTCTGATCAAAACATTCCCTTTTTGAGGTTTTACAGCCCCGCAATCTGTCACTAGTTCTCTACTAGGTGAGAAAACCATAAAGGATCAGCCAAATGGGTTCTCTTCCTGCTAGGGTCATAAAATTCATATTTAGTTTCCAACTTCAAAAGGAGGAGCAGGTTATAAGGGGGTAATAAACTGTCTCTCTGGGAGGAAGACTTTAATTAGTGGTTTCACTGGTCAGTTTAACATAATCCTACTTCAGAAACACTGACACCTTAGAGGTCAAAGATCAAGTCTCCTTACACTGACTACCATCCTTAAGCAGGCAGTCACATACCATTCACATTTTATTTATAACACAAATATTATACAATATAACAATAAGCAAGTGGCAGAGCATTACACCACCTACCCCTTCTCCACTGCACACCTGACCAACCCCCCATCCCAGTTCCATTCTCAGCCTCTATATTTCTTCCCTAAGTTACCCAAGTTGCCTAAAGACTAGACATCCCCCTGCACTTCACATTAGTGTTGCTCAGATAGTATCCTGGGAAATTAGGATACCAACAGATACCTCCCATTTGGCCAGATAGTTACTGTGGTAGGGTAGCAGTGCTATCTGACCATGGATCCTACCCTCTAGGATCCAGTGCATGGATCCTACAAACAATGTAGCTCCTGTGGATCCTAGGAACAGATCCAGCTCGGCGCCTAACTCTCTGACTAGGATCCATTGCTATCTGACCCTGGATCCTACATCTGTCTTTGTTAGGATTATTAGTAGGATCCTAGGTAGGATACCAGCACTATCTTACAGAGAGTGGTAGGATCCACTGAAGCACTATCTAAGCATTACTACTCCACATTATTCCCAGGAAGATGGCTGGTCCACACCCGTTACATCTGACCATCCTCCCATTCTCCCCCTGTATCCTCCAACTACTATCCCCACCTCACCAACCTTCCTTCATGTTGTTTTGCTGCCCCCCACCCAGCCTTTTGGGTGCCACAGCCTCCCCTGCATCTATGCTGCGCTATGTATCCTAACTTCCCCCTTGTTAGTCACTCCCTCTTACTGCCCTGCTACAGCATGGCCTGCGACCTGCGCTGCTCCCTGCAGATGCACTACAGATGCCACCTAGTCAGATGCCACACTCCTGTTTCGAGGCATCCACACTTCACTGTTGCTCATGTGAGGTCCCCTTGGTAATTTATAGGGGTTCTAGGCTTCCGATAAGCCTCTCTTGCTCACATGGCTGCCAGTAGTCCCTCCCTCAGCCTCCCAGCAACAAAATCAGCACCAGTCCATTACAATCCCCACTCACACAATGCAGTAAATCCCCAAAAGCAGTTTAAAAACCCCACAGCACTTCCCTGCTGTTAACTCTCCTGCCTCCTTCTCCTTTCAGTGCTGGAGCTCCTCTAATGAACTACAACATTTGGCAGAGAACAGCAAGAGGAAGGAGGTGCTTTTAGAACTTTACTACTCTATAGGGACTTTATAGCCCTCCCTCCCCACCACCCTTTGCTAGTTTCACTTTTATAGGCACATAATTTGACAGACAACAGGAACTTCCTGTTTTGGGGCAGGAAGGGCATGATCACAGAGGCACAAAAGACTCACCATCCTAGAAGGAAAAGAGTAGCTCTTCATCCCCCCAGCTGCTGGAGGTCTGACTCTGAGCAAGTAAGAAGGAGACTACTGAGGAATACAGGAAGAGCAGAAGCTGTAAGGCCACGGAGGCAGTAGGAAAGTAGGGAGGAAAATAAATAAGTAAACAGAGAGGAAAGAGTAAACATACAAAACAACAGTTGAGGGGCCACACATAAGACATGATGGGAGTGGTGCAGTGCAGTGGCTGTGGAGTGGCAGTCTTCCTGGAGACATTCTGGAGGGTGCAGTGTTGTCCCATCTGCAGGCACGCCTCTTGGCTGAGGGAAGAGGTTGCTTATCTCCAGGCAGAGTTGGCCAGGATTCAGAGGACCTCCTCTCCCACCCAGGGACCACCAGGGCTGCCACCACTGCCTCAGAGGTTGCCGAGAAAGGGGAGCGGTTGGACCACAGTGGGCTCAGGGAGGGTGAGGGTGGTTGAATGGAGACACAACCCTCCAGTTGTACCTCTCCATAATTTGTATGCCGTTCTGGCAGAGTGTGGTTCCTTTATGGAGGCATCTGCAGTGGAGATCAAGGAGGATGCTGGGAAACTCCACAAAAGAGACCCACAGGAAGGTGACATGGGACCCCACAGGGGAAGGAAACAACTCCTGGTGGGGGACTCAATTGTTAGGGGGGTAGAACTTGGGGGAGTGGGGGAGAGGGAGGTAAGGTGCCTGCCTGGCGCCATGGCTTGGAGGGGCAGGGAGCGAATCCTCAGGATCGCGGGAGCAGCTGCACGGGGGAAGGAGCTGGACATCATTGTCCACCTAGGGACAAATGACCTGGCTGGGAAAGGGATCAGAGTAGTTCAGGAGGAGTTTGTGGAGTTGGGGAGGGACCTTATACAAGTAGCATGCACGGTAACCTTCTTGGAGGTGCTGCCTGTCTATGGCATGGGTGAGGCTAGGGTGCTCCTCACCATGGGATTCAATCAGTGGTTGAAAAACTGGTGCAGAGCTCAGGGTTTTGGCTTCATTGGGGACTGGGGGTCCACCTGGAAGGATACAGGCCTATACTGGTGTGATGGTCTGCATCTGTCCAGGAGGGGAACCAGAATCCTAGGTGATAGGTTTAAATGCTTCATTGGCAAGTATTTAAACTAGCCAAGGGGGTGAGGCACTGAAAAGGAACAGGGAAATCCTAGCCCCCCCCCAAAAAAATCAGGGAAGTTAGTGAGGTAAACACCAAGATAGAGAAGTCAATAGACAGAAGGGCTGGGGTAAATGGGGAAAGAGGCAAAGGTAGTAAGGACAGGGATGGAGCTAAAAGGGGTAAGGCCATCAAAAAATGGAGGGCAATGAGTACCAATGCCTGTAGTCTAGGTAACAAGCTCCGTGAACTGGTGGCCTTGATGGAAGAGGGATGCCTGGATATTGTGGCAGTCACAGAAACATGGTACACAGAGAACTATAATTGGGATGTCAACATACCAGGGTACACAATCTAAAGGAGGGACAGGGAGGGTAGAAGAGGAGGAGGAGTAGCTATCTATGTAAGGGAAGAGATCAAAGCAATGGAACTAAAGGGTAAACATGGAGGAGAGGGGGCACTGTGGGTCACCCTGGAGACCAGAAATGGCACCACAATCCACACAGGGGCTGTATAAAGACCCCCATCTCAGGGGGAGGAAATAGACAAGGAAATGATAGAAGGCATCCTTAGGGTGGTGGAAAAAAGGGAGATATTGTTGATGGGGGAACCTGAATATGCCAGATGCTAACTGGAGCACCTTTGCTGAAGCCACATCCAAGAGCAGGGTCATTCTCAGTGCCCTACAGGGGGCATGCCTCAGACAGTAAGTGTTGGAACCTACTCGGAAGGGAGGGCTGACTTTGTCAAAATGGGGGAGTGCCTCAGAAAAGCACTAGCAAACAGGCAAGAAGGAGGGGTGGAGAAACAATGGGAAAACATCAAAACTGCCATCACAGAGACAATAAGCCTTTGTGTGAAGCAAATAAACAAATCAAAATGAAAGAAAAAAACACTATGGTTCTCAAAAGAGGTGACAGGGAAGGTTAGGGAGAAAAAGATAGCATTCAGGAAGTATAATGAAACACAGAAGCAGTAGGACAGAGAACTGTACCAGTTGAAGCAGAAGGAAGCGGGGAAGGCAGTCAGAATAGCAAAGGTCCAAACCGAGGAAAAGATAGCCAACTCAGTTAAGAAGGGGGATAAAACCTTTTATAGGTACATTAGGGAGCAAAGAGAGACCAAGGGAGGGATAGTAAGGCTTAATAAATGGAAGGGTGGGTGGGCAGAGAGGGGACATTGAAAAAGCAGGAATACTGAACGAATACTTTTGCTCAGTATTCACAAAAGAAGAGGAGGGGGAGGAAGCTAATCCAGTCAATAGAAGCACTCTGGATAGGGGGGTCAATACCAGTCCTTTCACAGAAGAAAGGATTCTGCAATAACTCCTAAAACTGAAAGTGGACAAATCAATGGGCCCTGATGGGTTTCACTCCAGAATTCTAAAAGAATTAAGGGGAGAACTAGTGACACCACTGACTACCCTTTTTAACAAATCATGGGAGGATGGTGTGGTACCTAAGGACTGGAGGAGAGCAGATGTGATTCCCCTTCATAAAAGTGGGAGCAAAGCAGAGGCAGGAAACTACAGACCTGTGAGCTGGACCTCAGTGGTACTGAAAATGATAGAATTACTTCTGAAAGAAAGAATTGTTGAGTACCTAGAGGCCAGAGGGGCACAAGACCCAAGGCAGCATGGATTCACAGCAAGAAGGTCATGGCAGACGAATCTAATAGATTCTTTGACTGGGTAACCAAAGTAGTAGACCAGGGAGGGGCTGTGGACATGGCCTACCTAGACCTTAGCAAGGCATTTGACACAGTCCCACACAAAAGAATAATAAACAAATTAATCAGCCTGGGAGTGGGTCCCAGGGTGGTAGCCTGGGTAAAAAAATTGGCTGGACAACAGGACACAGAGGGTAATAGTAAATGGAGTCCACTCCGAAGAAAGGGGGGCTACTAGTGGGGTACCGCAGGGTTCAGTACTGGGTCTGGTCCTTTTTAATGTCTTTATAAGTGACATTGCGGAGGGACTGGAAGGAAAAGTATGCCTCTTTGCAGACGACACAAAGATCTGCAACAGGGTTGATACACAAGGGGGTTGGAAAGGATGAGAAAGGACTTGGTAGGGTTAGAGGAATGGTCAAAAGTATGGCCGCTTAGATTCAATGCAAAGAATGCAAGTAATGCACCTGGGAAACAAAACCCATGGAAAAGTATACAATGGGGGGGTATTAACAACAACAAAATGGAAAGTGACCTGGGAGTAGTCTTATCAGATGATCTAAAGGTAGTCAAGCAATGTGAGAAGGCAGTAAGGATGGCTGGGGGGGATACTGGGATGTATAGCGAGAGGCATCACCAGTAGAAAACAGGAAGTTGTTATTCCTCTGTACAGACAGTTGGTGAGACCCCATCTGGAGTAATGTGTGCAGTTCTGGAGACCCCATCTCCACAAGGACATAGACAGGATGGAGGCAGTCCAGAGCAGGGCAACTAAAATGGTGCAGGGTCTGCACCAGAAGCCATGTGAAAAGAGATTAAAGGAGTTTAATATGTATATCCTTGAGGAAAGGATGGAGAGGGGGACATGATAGAAACTTTCAAGTACCTCAAGGGAATCAACAAAGTCCAAGAGGGTAGCATCAACAGTGTCAGTGGCTCAGTAGGTAGCACACTCGCCTCTGAGGCCGGGAGATCAGAGGGCTGTGGGTTCAGTTCCCACATCTGGCACTTGGGTTAATATCCCAGTACTGACGCTGTAGTGCAGCATGAGAGTGGTGCTGCACTTCTGAGGTGCCGTCTTTCCGATGAGCCGTTAAACCGCGGTCCCATCTGCCTAGATTGGTGGTAGTTCAGGTGGATGTTAAAGATCCCATGGCACTTATCGAAAAGAGTAGGGAAATTTCCCCGGTGTCCTGGCCAAATTTCCCTCATTCACTAAAAAAATACCACCAACAGCTTAATCTGGTTCAAGGTCAGTTGGCATTCATCTGTATCCCCCTCCCCAGGTCGTGCCTGAAAATAGGTAGGATTTGTCTAGTGCACTTACCCGGTCAACAAAAACTAAATAAATATAATAAATAAATCTTGCAGAAAAAGAGATGTGCAAGAACAAGGGGACACAATTTGAAGATGGAAGGGAGACGGCTCAGGGGCCATGTGAGGAAGCATTTTTTCACAGATAGGGTGGTGGACGCATGGAATGGCCTTCTGAGGCAGTCGTGGGGTCAAAAACAGTGGGGGAATTCAAGTATGCATGGGACAGACATAAGGCAATTCTGGTGGAGGGGTAGGAAGAAGTAGGCTGTTGGTTAACTAGAATCTGCAGCTTATCCAATAGGTAGGAAAATGGGCAGACTAGGTGGGCCAAGCGGTCCTTATCTGCTGTCAAAGTCTTTGTTTCTATGTTACCAAGATGGTGCGGTTTTAAACATTCACGCCCCAGGCCTGCAATAGACCTCTCTTGCTCACATGGCCACTGGTAGTCACTCCCTCAGCCTCCTGGTACAGTCATCCTCCCGCCTCCCTTTCCCTCAGTCCAGCAACAAAATCAGCACCAGTCCATTACCAGCCCCCCCTCAGAATGCAGTACAATCCCCCAAAGTAGTTTAAAAACCCCACAGCATGCTGGTCCAGTGGCACTAAGGCACTGAATGCCTTACCTCGCGTTACATCGGTGACCTGGGTTCAGGAATGACCTCGGGTCACCAGGGTGCTGGCGGGGGGGGGGGAAGCAGGATAGAGCATTCGTTCTCCTGTCCCGGGAAGGGGGTGTCACCTGCTTGTAGTCCCGCCGTCACCAGATGGTGGTCCGGTAATAAGTGTAGTCAGTTCCTGGTGTGACTGGTAGGGAGGGGCATCCATCAGCATGCATGTGCCTCCATGAGTGTATGCTACATCAGGATGTGCATGTGTGTGTGAGAAAATTGAAAATGCCGGGGCTCCACAGGACCTGTGATGGCCCGATCGTGCCAGCGAGTCTGCCTCCCGCCTCCAGATTTAACGTACCAGGGTGGCAGGGTAATTCCGGCCCCCCCCCACCTGGCCCTGTGGAGGGAGAATCCACAGGGGAAGCTCAGGGGGCAGATGAGCTGGGGGTCGGGCCGGAGGATGAACCCCTCCTAGGGAGTGGTCATAGCCCCTGTGGAGCCCCTGGAGGAGGAGATAAATACAATTAAAAAAAAACACAGCACTTCTGTGCCATTCAGTCTCATATAGGAAAGCACAGTCTACTAACAAGAAGACATTATTCAAATCCAGAACAAGAGATCAGGATGCCAATTCACTAATCACACTGGTGACAAAGTGCAATTTTTTGAGCATTGGAAATAAAGAAAATTGTAAGTAAATATTGGAGCATATTGACATCTGATCCTTTAGTTGGCCAAGCAGTAGTTAGATCACTAAAAATAACATACTCAGGGCAGAGAAATCTCTCTGACATCTTGGTGCATAGTCACTACAAGTCTACCCATCTCCATTAACCTGCATGGATACACAACCAGATGGTTTCTACAAGGGCTATAATTGCAGCAACTGCAGACATGCTGATTCGTCCTTTTGGATCTGCCAACACTTACCCATATATGAAGCCACATCAGTTGCAGTACAGACCACCACATGATTTATGAGGCATGGTGTCTGTGCTCAAAAATATACGTTGGGCTAGCGGCAAGAAAACAAAAAATATAAACCGAGGAGCATGTGAGGGCCATCTGTAATGGTATGCAGGTAAACACATTAGGCTATTATTTTGATACAATACATGACAGAAATCCCAATTGTCGGAGGTTTGTGTCTCTGAAATAAATCCAAGTCTACCCCGGAGGAGTGGGGGACAGGATGACCAAGCTTCTGTAAACAGAATCAGGATATACCAGCTAATAAAATTTACTCACCTGGTAAAGGCGATTAGACGAGTACCCTTTGCAGTACTCCACAGTCAGTACCAATGGGATATTCCCCATCTATCCTCTAGGTCGATGCATGATCCAATCAAAATTTAAGTTGGCTGGAAGCCAACAGCCAGGCCATCACAGTAACCCCAGTGTGATACTTCCCTAGCAGGCAAGAGAAAGAAAACCAGAAAAAGCACAAATAAGCATTTGTCAATGCCGAAAGTTCATCGTGTGCACTAGTGTCATGGGGGGGGAATGTCTAAAAATTGCTTTAGTGATGTTGTTTGTGAGGTGGGATCTCAAAAAACATATGTTGAAAATTTGGGGCAAAAATCTTTAAAAATGGGCAAGTTATGCTAATAAGTTGAAAACCCCTACTGAAATACCTTGACACCAAAAACCCCATTGAAATTCATTATCTCAGTTTGTGGTTGGGCTTTGAAGAGCAAAGATGTGCTTGTAGTCCAAGGTAGATTACGGCAACGGACCTCTGGTGGGTAAGTATGGGGTATGGGGGGTGCGGGGTCCTGAGTGGGAGGGTAGAGGGTTAGGTAACGGCAGAATGGACAACGATGGACGGTTTTCATTTTTACAGTGGAAAAAAATGACAAGGGACACTTTTCATTTTTTCATGGAGTTTGCTGAACAGATGAGTACACCGCGGGACTGGACACCCTCAGTGTCTGTATACTGTTTTGGGGGGGGAGGTTACACAGCAGACAACAATGGATGAACAGATGACACTGGGGGATTGGGCACCCCCTGTGTCTGCATACTGCTTGGGGGGGTTTACACAGTGCACAACAATGGACAGACAGATAAGGACACTGCAGGACTGGGTGCTCTCAGTGTCTGTATACTGTTTAGTAGAGGGGGTGGTTACACAGCAGACAATGATAGACGGTTTTCTTTTTTTAGGATAAAAAACAAGTATTTGTCAATGCTGAACATTTGATGTAGATGTCCACCTCTGCACCTTGTTTATGCCCTTAAGGTAACTGAGCGTATCTATCATGTTCCCCCACTCCCTCCTTTCCTCCAATAAGTACATGATGAGGTCCTTTTAATCTCTCCTGATATGTTCTGTGTTGCAAGCCATGTACCATCTTGGTTGCCTTTCTGTGGGCTATCTCCACCCTGTCAATGTCCTTGTGCATTTGCGGCCTCCAGATTTGCACATAGTACTGTAGTTGAGGCCTCACTAGTGCATAATGCAATGGCATCACCACCTCCGTCTATGCATCCCAGCATGCCACTGGCTGTTCTTGCAACATGAGTGCTGTGCTTTGACACCTTTTGGTCATCAGAACTGATAACTCCTAGGTCCCTTTCTTCCTTGGTGGACATAAGCACCTCCACCTCATCCTGTAACTCTCCACAGGTTTCCCTCTTCTCAGGTGCATTATTTGGGCTTCTTTGCATTGAACCTCAGTTGCCACTCTTCAGGCCATTTTTAAAGCATCTCCATGTCCCTGCTCATTTCCCCCACCCCTTCTGGAGTATTCACTCTGTTACAGATGTTGGTGTCATCTGCAAACAGGCAGACAGACCTTTGCTTCTAGTCCTTCCACAATGTCTGTAATGAAGACATTGAACAGGACTGGTCCCAGGACTTATCCCTGAGGCACCCCGCTGGTCACCCCCTCTACCCAAATTGGATCCCATTACCACCACCCTCTGCTCCTGTCCATCAGAAAGTTTCTAACCCAGTTTATCAGCTTGTGTCCCGAAGCCAAACTACTCATCTTGTTAATCAGCCTTCTAAGTTGGACATTGTTGAAGGCTTTGCTGAAATCAAGGTAGGTGACATCAAATGTCCCTTCTTTGATTTACTTCCTTAGTGAGGCATTAGGGTTTCCAACCCTAATGCCCCACCCCCACCCTGCAGAGACTGACAGGCATTGGGGTGTCCCTTTGGGTCACTGGTCATAACGCTCACACCATTCCACCCCCACCCTGCAGACACTGACAGGTGTTGTGGTGTGCCTTGAGGTCTTCAGCTCTAGTGTTCACCCCATTCCAGAATGTAATAAGCTGAGATGGGTGCAGTATAGGAGAATGGGGTGAACTTTTGGGCCAGAGACTCCTGCCACAGGCTGCAGGGTGGGGGTGGAATGGTGTGAGCATTACAGCCAACGACCCCAAGGTACACGCCCGACACCTGTCAGTCTCTGCATGGTGGGGGGGAAGGGGGCATTACAGTTGGAAACTCTAATGCCCCAGATGTTTGTTGGTATTTTCACTCCAGATTTGCAACATCGGCTTTTTGGGAAACCACTTCATGAACAGTGGCACTATCATTTCATTACTCAATCCCAAAAGATGATTTTGTGTAGCGACTGTGCCATTTGGCGCCACAAGTGCTAAAACACATTTTGGGCAGCATGTGAAAAATGACAGATGTACTGTTCATGAAGAGGTGTGAAAAATGGCAATGTTGAAAACCTGGAGTGAAAATATAAGAAATTGGCAAAGTTATGAGTGCGCATAGAAACTGTGCAACACACACCCGTAACGCAGTCATTTTTTGGAATATTTTCACGACATCTTTACCATGGGCTTTTTGGGACTTCCTCTCATGAACAGTGGCACTGTGATTTTGTTATTCCATCCTGAAAGTTGATTTTGCACAGCGATCACGCCATTCTGAGAAGCTGGAGCGAAAACACATTTTAGGCAGGATATGAAAAATGACAGCTGTACTGTTCATAAGAAGATGCGAAAAAATGGCAGTGATGAAAATCTGGAGTGAAAATATAAAAAAATTGGTGAAGTTATGAGTGTGCGTAGAAACTACACAATGCATACTCGTAACAAAATAATTTCTTGGAATTTTTTCACCAAATTTGCAACATGGGCTTTCTGGGACCCCACCTCATGAATAGTGGTACTGTCATTTCGTTACTAGGTCACAAAAGGTGATTCTGCTCAGCGACCATGAAATTACCTTGAGGGATGAAGGAACAAAATGACACTAACATGTTCATGAGGTGGGTCGCAAGAACCCCATGTTTAAAATTTGGGCCCAAAATTCCTAAAAATGGCTGAGATATCAAGGTAAGTTGAAACCCCCATTGATTCCCATTATATGGCTTACCTTGAATTCTTTCAGTTTGTCGGTCGGCTTTTAAGACTGCAGACGTGTCCCACTCCACAGAAGATCACGTCTGCCGACCTCGGAGGATAAGTATGCGGTAAGGGGGGGTGTGGGGAGGTGGGTGAGCAGAGGGAGGGTCGGGATGGGGGAGACAACGAGGGACAGTTTTCGTTTTACAGGTGAAAAACATAGTAAAAGACCGCGAGGGAAGGTTTTCTGAATTTACAGGTAAAAAGAATACCTATAAATTTAGGCACACTTGGGTGGGCTCCCAGTGTGCCACAAATTACAGTAGTGGTAGGCAGGGGCAGGGGGGATGCCTACGTGGCATTGGGCACCCCAATGTCGGTTAGGGATGTAGACAGGTGCAATCCGATACCGGGAGTGGGCATCCCGGTGCTAGAAAGGGAATGGGGAAATTGTTTAACCAGAGAAGATGCACTGAGCTGCAGCAGGGAATGGGAAATTGTTTAATCAGGGAAGACGCACTGAGCTGCAGCAGGGAATGGGAAAATTGTTTAGCCAGGGAAGACGCACTGAGCTGTAGCAGGGAACGGGAAAATTGTTTAACCAGGGAAGACGCACTGAGCTGCAGCAGGGAACGGGGAAATTGTTTAACTAGGGAAGACACACTAAGGGGCTGGACAGAGCCACGTGCAGCATTGGCTCTGTCCTTTGAAATGTTTACCGAGACCAGCCCCCTCAGCAAAACAGTGTCATCAGGACACTGCCTGCCGATTTGCCAGCCACAGACTGGCAACTGCATCTCCGCTAGCCATTGGGCTGGCATCCCTCACACCCCTGTTTAGCAACTCTCATATCAACAAGTTTGTCTGTACTTGTGCGCACAACAAACTTAAAAATGAGGCAACAGCCAAGACTATAAATCCTGACCTTATAAATAATACTTAAAGGAATGTAAGAGTCATCTACAATGTCATAATACCTTTATTGACTAGAGGTGTACACTATTCCTGTGACAGCTACTAATAAGAATATGACCATATCAAATAAATTCTTCTTATATTTATGCTTACATTTTGAGTATTACAGTGGAATAGCAAAGAATATAAATAACACAGTAAAATGATCAACATTCTTGTAATAGTACCCACTGTGAATTAGGCTGCATTAGGACAGCCAGTGGAGTACTACAAGGGGTACTCATCTAATTACCTTTACCAGGTGAGTAAATTCGATTACATATAATATCCTTTGTAATATTCCACAGTCAGTACCAATGGGACCTTAGTAGCAGTACCCTAAATTTTGACTGGGTGAGAAATGCTGCTGATTTAGCCACAGTGGGCCTGTTGCTGCCTGCAGAACCGCTCTCCCAAACAAAGCCCTATCTTCAGATGTCACATCCAACTGGTAATGCTTTGTGAAAGTGTGAATGGACCAGGTGGCCACTGAGTAAATATCAGCAAAAGAAACCTGCCCTCTTTCAGCCTAGGATGTGGCCACTGCTTGAGTATAGTTAGCCTTGATGCCAGCTGGTAGTTCCAGACGGCCCCATGTTAAGCTTCTGCTGTAGTACACCTCAGCCATCGGGCAATTGTGTCCTTGAAAGCCACTGGCTCGCTTTCTTCCTGGCTGTCAGAATGAATAGTCTCTCTAACTTGTGGGTAGCCTCAGTAATTGTGAGGTAACATTGCAGTTGATTGCCAACATCCAGGGGATGAGGGGTGGAACTCGAGTCTTCCTGTTCAATTGTCAGTACTAGTAAGTGACTCTCTTGCTCCAAATGAAAGGGGGGTAGCCACCATTGGATTGAAGGAGGGAACTGGTCTCAGGAAACCCTGTTGTTATGGAACATCAAAACTGGCTGTCTACAAGACAATGCATGCAGCTCACCTATTCTTTTGGTAGAGTGTATAGCTATCAGAAAGACAGTTTTCAGTGTACACCAATACAGGGAGTCCCACGGAAATGAGGGCTCCTGGAGGGCATCCAGGACAATATTCAGTTGCCATGGGGCACATATAGAAACATGGAAACAGAATTTGATGGCAGATAAAGATCGTTTGGCCCATCTAGTCTGCACATTCTTCCCTACCTACACTATTACTGCAGACTGTACCTGATCTACAGCTCTTTCTCCCTCCCCCCTTCCTTTCCACTGATTTCCTTGTACTTATCCAATGTGTTCTTGAACCCCACCACTGTTTTTACCCTCACCGCCTCCACTGGAAGGCTGTTCCAGGAATTCACCACCATTTCTGTGATGTAGTACTTCCTCACATCTCTCCTGACTCCATCCCCCTCCAGATTCATAGCATGTCCCCTTGTTCTTGAGCACCTTTTCTCCTGAAAAATACTTCCCTCCTGTACCTTATTTACCCCCATGAGGTATTTAAAGGTCTCTATCATATCCCTCCCCTGTTCCAGGGTGTACATATTGAAATCCTTTAGTCTCTCCTCATAGGGCTTTCGATGTAGAGCACTATTTTAGTCACTCTCCTCTGGACCTCCACCACTCTGTCTATGTCCTTCCAGAGGTGTGGCCTCCAGAACTGGACACAGTACTCTAGGTAGGGTCTTACCAGCAATCTACACAGAGGCAACACCACTTCCCTCTTTCTGCTGGTGATACCCCTCCCTATGCATCCCAGCATCCCACTAGCCCTCCTAACTGTCTTGTCACACTGTCTGGCCACTTTTAGGCCTTCTGATATGATTACCCGCAGGTCTCTTTCCTGCTTGGTGGTCGTCAATACCACTCCACCCATTTTGTATTCTGCCCCTAGGTTTATGTGCCATAATACATTATTTTGCACCTTTTTGCACTGAAACCCAGCTACCATACCCTTCACCACCTCTAGTTTTCTCAGGTCTCTGCTCATCCTTTCCACCACCCCTGGAGTGTTCACACTATTGTATATTCTGGTGTCAATTGCAAAGAGGCAGACATTCCCTTTCAGATCCTCTGCAATGTCACTTATATAGACATTGAAGAGGACTAGTCCCAGGGCTGATTCCTGCGGCACCTGGCTGTTAACCCTCCCTTCCTCAGAGTGAACTCTGTTTACCACCACCCTCTGTTGCCAATCCCCTAACCAATTTCTTATCCAGTTTACAACCTTTGGACCCAGTCTTATGCTTCCCAGCTTGCTTACTGGTCTCCAATGTGGAACAGTGTCAAAAGCCTTATTGACATCTAGGTAGGCTACATCCTCTACACCACCCTGATCTAAATCCTTTGTCACCCAGTCAAAGAAATCTATCAGATTCGTTTGACATGACCTCCCCCTGTGAACTCATGCTGCCTCGGGTCTTGTAGCCCACTGCATTTAAGATATTCCACAATCATTTCCTTTAGTAGTGACTCCATTAACTTTCTGACCTACTGATGTCAAGCTGATTGGCCTATAATTGCCAACCTCCTCCCTGCTATGACTTTTGTGTAGTGGGATTACATCCGCTCTCCTCAAGTTCTCCAGGACCACTCCTGTTTCCAGTGAGCTGTTAAAATAGAACCATCAGAGATGCAGCCAGTATTTCCCTAAGCTCCCTCAATACCAGGCTTGGATGCACCCTATTTGGCCCAATTGCTTTGTCCATCTTTAGATTAGCAAGTACCTTCAGAACTCTCTCCTCCAACAAAGTACTAGTGTCCACCACCCTTCCTCAAAAGCTTCTGTTACTTGTTTGTGGCCCCTCCCCTTCTCCTTCCTCTGTGAACACTGAACAGAAGTATTTGTTCAGGATGTCTGCTTTTTCCTGGTCTCCCTCTGCACAGTCCCCACTTCCCTTTTAACCTTACAATCCCACCCCTGGTCTTCTTTTCACTTACATACCTAACAAATGTCTGTCCCCTTTCTTTGCCTCCTGAGCTATTCTCTCTTCAGTTTGCACCTTTGCATTCCTTACTGCTTTCTCTGCTTTACTCTGTTTCCCCGATACACTTTCCTATCCTCCTCCGTGTCTCCTTATACCTTGTGAATGCTACCCTTTTAGCCTTTACTTTTTCAGCCACCTCTTTCGAGAACCGTAGCGGTCTCATTTTCCTCTAGCTTTTGCTGACTTGTTTGACGCAAGGGTTTGTTGCCTCTAGGCAAGGAAAGGCAAATTTTATTTATATAATGCCCTATCCAGGGGCTCAAAGTGCTTTACAGTAAAAGCAATAACCCCAAGAATTAAGATTAAACATTTTAAATAAACTAAAGGCTTTTTCAAAAAGAAAAGTTTTAAAGAAGTTTTAAAGGCCTCCACTGAGCTGGCTGCACGTATATCAGGTGGAGAAGAATTCCACAGCGATGGTGCAGCAGTACCAAAAGCTCTGTCACCTGATCCTGATGGTGAGACCCCACCTGGAGTACTGTGTCCAGTTCTGGAGACCCCATCTCCACAAGGACATAGACAGGATGGAGGCAGTCCAGAGGAGGGCAACTAAAATGGTGCAGGGTCTGCAAGAGAAGCCATATGAGGAGAGACTAAAGGAGCTTAATATGTATACCCTTGAGGAAAGGAGGGAGAGGGGGACATGATAGAAACTTTTAAGTACCTCAGGGGAATCAACAAAGTCCAAGAGGGTAGCATCTTTCAGAAAAAGAGATGTGCAAGAACAAGGGGACACAATTTGAAGATAGAGGGGATGGCTCAGGGGCAATGTGAAGAAGTATTTTTTCACAGAGAGGGTGGTGAACGCATGGAACAGCCTTCCTGAGGAGGTTGTGGGGTCTAAAACTGTGGGAGAATTCAAGAATGCATGGGACAGACATAAGGCAATTTTTGTGGGGGGTAGGAAGAAATAGGCTGTTGGTTAAATAGGATTTGCAGCTTATCCTGTAGGTAGGAAAATGGGCAGACTAGGTGGGCCAAGCAGTCCTTATGTGCCATCGAAGTCTATGTTTCTATGTTTCTTTGTTTCTGCTTCTTAAGGCAAGATAAGGGTACAAGCAAGTTAGCCTTGGAGGAGCGTAGGGGGCGGACAGGTCGATACGGCACCAGGAGCTCTTTAAGGCAGTCAGGTCCCAAACCATGTAGGGCCTTGTAAGTCAACAAGCAAATCTTGAAGGTGATGTGTGAGCTCACAGGCAACCAGTGCAGAACGCGCAGAACAGTACTGACATGATCCCTCAGTGAGGCACCCATCAACATCTTGGCCACAGCATTCTGCACTAGCTGCAGTTGACGTATCAAACCTCCAGACAGCCCTAGGTATAGAGCGTTGCAGTAATCGAGTCTTCTGGTGACAAAGGCATGGATGACCATAGTCAGATCATCAGGTGTCAGGAATGACTGGATCCTGGCAATATTCCAGAGATGGAAGAACCCAGATCAAACAACTGACGACACCTGTTTTTCAAGGGTCAATTGGTCATCTAGAAAAATGCCAAGATTTTTAACTGCACCTACCACCGACAGGGGCCGCCCACCAAATGCTGGGGCAAGCAACCCCCATCAGT
The DNA here is from genome assembly GCA_016271365.2 of Neoceratodus forsteri. Lineage (NCBI taxonomy): Eukaryota > Metazoa > Chordata > Ceratodontiformes > Ceratodontidae > Neoceratodus > Neoceratodus forsteri. The sequence goes on along the minus strand of CM057459.1, from coordinate 794,781,062 downwards.
GGAAAGACCTCCATAACCAGGCTTGATTACCATAACCTCTGTCTTCCCAGCATTGAGACTTAGTTAGTTTGCAGACATCTAATCATTAATCTCAGCCAAACACTGGCTCAGTGTACCTGAGGTGGAGAGTCACCTGGGGCACAAGACAGGGACAACTGGGTGTCATCCGCGTAGCAGTGAAACCTCAGCTTGTACTGCCTGATGATCTCTCCAAGTGGCAACATTTACAAGGAGAACAACAGGGGGTCAAAACAGAACCCTGCGGAACACCACAAGGCAGTGCGAAAAGTCCCAAGGAAAAAATTCCCAAGGACAATGCGCTGTGATCTTCCAGTAAAATATGTGCTAAAGCAGTGCAAAACTGTACTGGTAGCACCCACATAGTTCCACAGATGATCCAGTAGCACCCTGTGATTTACCATGTCAAAAGTTGAAGATAGGTCCAACAGCATCAAGATGGTAGATTGCCCTCGGTCCCTCGCCATGAAAAGATCATGTGCCACCCCTTACTATGCTCCCTTTTAGCTTCGTCCACTGTTCCGCCACCCCACCCAGGCCACCCCCAAGGTCATCCCTGAGGCATTCATGCATCATTATAAACTCTGCCCTCCTGAAGTCCAGGAACCCTCACCCTTGTGTGTTTCAGTTCCACAGCCATTCTTATATTGGACCACACTGTACGGTGATCACTGGTCCCCAGGTGGCCTTCCACTTTGATATTTGCAATACTGTCCCTGTTAGTGAGTATCAGGTCCAATACTGCCCTATCAGGCTATCACGACTGAGTTCACATTAGATGCCTGAGGAGTCAAGGACGTCCTTGCCTGTAACTGAAGCTGCTACTGGAAGGCTCCAATCTACCTCTGGCAGGTTGAAATCCTCCACTAGTAGCACCTCCCCTTTTTCTGCCATCTTGCCAACGGCTTCCACCTGTACCTTATCTAATTCCTCCCCCTGTGCTGGAGGTCTGTAGATCACTCCAGTAGGAACAGTGGCTCCATTCTCCATCTCCAGGGTGACCCATGGTACCTCTGCCTCCCCCTGTATTTCCTGCATCTCCACCACTTTTATACTTTTCCTCACATAAAGCACTACACACCCTCCCTTCCTTTCCACTCGGTCCTTCCTGAACAGAGTATAGCCTGGTATGGCCATGTCCCAGTCATGGTTTTCAGAGCACCATGACTCGGTAATGGCCACAATATCCAGGTTGGCTTCTGCCATGTTACTGGTCTGATTCGTGGTGAGGATAACTGCACTGCCCAGAGGAGCTGAACAACACTGGGGTGTGCCCCGATGAGACCTATTCCTGGCAACAGGCCTCAAATAACTGATATAACTGAGGTTTGTACTCTAAGGGAGACAGGACTTAATCTCTTTTTTAATTAAGAAAGTTTTGTATTTCAGAGAGACCCGCAACAGAAGGTGATGTTCCCTTCTCACAACACCATCTCTGGAAAATGTGCCAGTGCCTTTGATATGTGCTGTTAGTGGATTGCCTTCAAGACTTCATAAGTCATTCAGCCACTCCAGGATGATACCCCAGTTCTAACAGTCTTTCCCTCTCAGCAGACATGCTGTCACCTTAAGGGACTTCAGACTGTGATGCAAGATTGGTCCCTAACTCAGAAGGTCTGGCCTCAGTGGTGATAGAAATGGCATGTCTATCAGCATATCTTGGATAAACGATTACCACAGTCTCCGTTTGCCAGTCTGGTGCCACCAGCACCACTGTTGCTCCTTTGGATTGTATATTATGGAGTTCCTTGCGGCTCATTGGTGTCGGAGGGGGGAATGTAAGCCCTGTGAAAATTTCACGTCACCAACAGCATATCGATTTCCAGAGCTCCGTGGTCCTGGAAGCAAGACTGATATTGTGAGAGCTGGGTGCTGTCTTGGAAGGCCATCATATCCACCTGCAAGTGTCCCCATTTGTACTGGATACTGTGGAAGACTCAGGGATTGAGCTACCACTCTGCCTGACTCAGAGTCACCCTGCTGAGCCAGTTTGCTTGTGTGTTGGCCTTTCCTGCCAGGTATGTTGCCAATACTGAAGACAAGCATCGTTCCACCCAAAAGAGGACCTTCAGTGACTTTCTGATCATGGTCCTGCTGCGTGTGCTCCCTTGTTTGTTTAAGTATGCTATAGTCAGCTGATTGTCTGATCTCACCAGTATTGGCTGACATGACATGACTGGCTGAACGAATCTCAAAGTATGTTATACCACCTGCATCTCCAGCACATTTATTGAGAGTGAGGATTCTGCCGGAGACCAGAGGCCCTGGATGGCATGCCAATTGCAAATCACCCCCCAGCCTTGCAGGCTGGCATCTGAGATAATCATGGTCATGGTCGGTTGGGATAGCAACCTTGTTTCATCAGATTCTCCACTGCTGTTCACAAGGATAGACTGGCCATCACTTTGGTTGGGGGGAAATATGAGTTCAGTAATTTTGTGATGACTTGTCCCACATATCCAGAATGAATCTCTGCAATGGCCTCATGTGGAGTGTGGCCCATGGGACCATATCTATCATTGCGGCCATGAATCTGAGGATTTGGAGATAGTACTACATAGGCCTGCAGGGTTGATTCCTTGTCTTGTTGACGTGGCAAAATAAAGTTTTGGATCTTCTCCTCTCCTGGTGTTGCTTGTTCTCAGAGTGTATCTATCACTGTTCCCAGATGGAGAATGTACTGAGTTAATGTAATTTTTTTTTTTTTAGATTTCCAACCCACCCATGCTGTTGCAAGCACTGAACTGCCATTTCTGTGTCTTTCTAGGCCTGTGATCTTGTTCTTGCCTGAAGCAGCCAGTCGGTCAAGTAAGGGATGACATGCACTCCCTTTTTTCGAAGTGCAGCTGCCAGCACTATCAATGTCTTTGTGAGTAAACATGGTGCTGATGTCAGGTCAAAGGGGAGACAGGTGTACTGATAGCGTTCCCCCTTTGTCATGAACCTCAGATATTTGTGGTGAGCTGGGTGTATGGGGAGGTAAGCATCCTTCAGGTTGATTGACATTAGGAAATGACTAGCAGTGTCAACCGTAGAGTTTTCATGTTGAACCTCTTGTATACTATGAATTGGCTTAAATAGTTTAGGTCCAGCACAGACGCATGCTTCCTGTTTTCTTGGGGACCACAAAGAATAAAGAATAGACTCCAGTGTTGATCTCCTCCCAAGGAACTAGTGAAATAGCACTGTTCTTTTTCAAAACTGCAATTGCCAGGTTTGTAGCCTCTCTTTTCTTGGGGCAGCTTGGGACTGGTGAGACCTTCAGTTTGTGTGGCACGGTCTTGCAACTGAACTCAATATCATACCCCTGAGAGACCACTTCCCAGACTCATTTGTCCATTGCTGTGTGAGCGCATTGTACTGCAAATCATTGTAGCCTCCCTGCCAACAGAGGCAGAATTGCTTGGGCTGCATTGTCTCATTGTTTTCTGAAAGTGCTGTGGAAGTTGGGCTTGGCTCCCGCATTGTTAAAACTTCTGTTGCCGTTGTACGGGGCCTTGTTGTTTGACACTCTATGTTGGAATCTTGACTTTGCCTTCCATTGTTTGGCTCTCTGATTATGTTGATACAGATTTTTTGTTTTACAGGCTTTGAATCTGGGGCAAAATGAAGGATTTGACAGGAGGTACAGATCTTTTTCTCCTTGAGTCTGCTGTCCCACACATCTGTGCTTAAGAAAGGAGTTAAGTGCATCACCAAAGAGATGGCGATCTTTGAAAGGCAGTTTCATTAGCACGGTCTTTGGTTCGTTATCTACTCGTCTAGCTCTGTTAGCCAGAACAGTGAGTTGAGAGCCCAACTTGAGAACATCGGTAGAGGCATCAGTCAGATATCTAGCTGCTTGAGGGGTGCACTCTGCTGTGTCCATGAGTGTCAATCTCTCTGGAATGGACTCTGCTAGAGCCTCCATCCATCTCTGGAGTGTTCTGCTTGTAAACCATCCTGCTGTGTCTGTAGTCAAAAGCATCCCTGATGATTTGTGGATTTTCTTTAGGTGGTCCTCTACTTTTTTATCCATCTGATCTTTCAATGCAGCCGTGCTCTCAATCGGGATGGTTGTGCATTTGAAGAGGGCAGACACCGGCTGATAGATCTTTGGAACCTTAAACAATGCATCCTTCCTGACAGATGATGCTGGCTAGGAATCATCCACCATACACTTTTCAGGTAGTCTGGTTGGTTTCCATGTCTTGTTTCTTTCTCAACTACTAAAACAGTAGCTTGGCATGATAGGAAATAGGGTATTTCAATGGCTTGTCTGGTTACTAGTAATGGGGCCGATGAAGGTGTTGGTTTTGGCACTTCCTCGAAAATCTTAAGGACATCCTTCACCACTCTGATCAACTCATCAATATTTTCCCTATGCCAAAGCTTGTTGGACTTGTCTGCTTCTTCTAATGAGTCCAATGCATGTGGAGATGCATTTCTCTCTGGACAGGCTTTCCTTTTCTTAGCAGCTGGTTCACCCAAAGGTGGGTCTGTTGCCTTCCTCCCCTGTGGGGATGATGGGGCCTTGATTTTAACTTCTCTAACAGATCAAACAGGAGCTTCACCAGTCTAGCATCAAAGGCCAGTGGGGCTGTTTGTCAAGGTAATTCTTGAGCTGTTGAACTCCCCATATCCTGCAGGGATGATACAGTGTGCCTTGATTCTTGCTCTGCAGTTATTGTGCACATTGTGCACAACCTTTCTCCTGCCATGTGATTCCAGCAATGACAATCTGCACTCCTTGCATTTAGCCATGATGCTGGTATCTTGTGGGGTTCTGCAAAAGGGAGACAGAAAAAAAACTAGATCAGATATGAATTGTTCATTTATTGGGAAGCCATTGAACAATGTTCTGACACAAAGTGCCAAACAATAACAGATGCCCCAACTAGTCCACTCGTGACACTCACCTAAATCACACTTGAGCATATGCTGGACATTGTAGACTCCCAGCAAGTCCCATCTGGGACATCTGGCTGTAGTACAATATGCTTACTTTCCTTGAAACAATCTGCTCAACATGTGTCTGTTGCTGAGAGCCCCAAGCATGCCTGCCCTCTATATTTGCTTAGGGTGGGACATTAGGATGGACTTCCAAGATGGCTGCCATTGTAACAAAGGGAGACATCCTAAGATGGCTACCAATGCTGCTCTGAGTTGACTTTCAAGATGGCCACCATCATGTTAACATGAGAAAACTACAAATATGGCCACCGGAAGATAGGGGCCAAGGGGTATACCTCTGCATTTTGGGAGCGAAGAAATGGCTGCTTCCATACCACTACAACCACCCATCGCAAGATGGCTGCCATTCTTGTGAGATGAGATCTGGCTAGAAGGTTACCCATGACTCTTGTGCGGCCATAGGGAAAACAAGAGCCCCCCCCAATCTGATGCATGTAACAGTACACCAAAAGGAAGAAGCTGTGCCCAGTGCTGTCCCAGACAATGGCTATGGGTGCCAAAACAAAACTGCATGTTCTGGATTCCTCATGAGTGGAGGGGGGCGAGCATTGAGCTTAGCTTGTGGGATGATTTGAACTGTGCTGGATCTGAGCCCAGTTAACAAAAAACATGGACATGAGCCATCCCAGGGCACTCCAAGGGCACTAGGAGTGAGCTTCCTGAATGGGGCTTGCAGGTATATTAATAAGAACTACAGTGCTGGGGAGATCACAGAGGCAGTAGGAGTGAAACCTCACTTGTATGCCTAGGAGGATTGGCTGACAGGATGCTGAAGCAGGATCCTGTCTGTCAGGTAGCAAGGGAAGAAACAATTCCATGAAGGCATTTGTGTGCATCAGACGTTCCCTAGGTCACTCAGGAGGGATCAGGGGCTGTATAGCGGAGAGTCTCAAAGGGTAGATGCTGCAGGAGGGTCCAGCCTGTACGTGGGTTTTTAATGCAGGTATGTCATACTCTCATCCCAGATTACCATACACAGGGCTTCCTGGATCACCGCAAGAGGGAATCCAGAAGCCTAACCAGGATCACTTTCTCCATTTGGACCCCAAGGGCTCAGGGGTCCTGTATATAAATAAACAGCAAAACTAAGCTAAATTCTGACTTTCAAGTGCATTATGTACATTGAACGTCTGTTTTTTACAACAAACAAGTGAGTATCATTAGAGCCTTGTAAAAAAACCTCATAATTGTAAATAACAATTAAAGAAATACTTGATAAGTTGAGAGCAGACTAGGATCACAACCAGCCTCTAAAGATAAATGAACTGGAGTTACTGGGATGGCCTGGGGGTTGGTTTCCAAGGGGGCATGACATGAGGTTGGAAGGGGGTAGACTAAGGAGTAACATGAGGAAGTATTTCTTCATGGAAAGGGTGGTGGATGCATGGAATAGACACTCAGTGGAGGTGGTGGGGGCAAACACAATAGGGGGAATTAAAAAATGCATGAGACAGGCATAGGGGAACCCTAGCAATAGGAACGAGAAAGTAAAGCCGGAGATCAAGGAGAGTCTGCAGTTTTTGCTGTAGGTTGGGAAAATGGGCAGACTGGATGGGCCTAGCGGTCCTTATTTGTTGTCAATTTCTATGTTTCTATGTAACTCAAATTTTGATTGGATCGTGCATTGAATTAGAGGATGGATGGGGAATATCCTATAGGTATTGACTGCAGAGTACTACAAAGGGTACGATATGTAAACACTTTTAGCCCTACGGAATTTAATGAAATAACCAATTTCAACCCCTTTCTGTAAATCACTGTTATGAATATTTAGATGCTGATTCTGATAACTATAAATTTATCTTTTGTTTGTTTTATTCCAGAGCACTTACTTGATAGAAAAAAAGAGAAACAGCAACAGGGAAGCAGAATTGTTTCATTTTCTTCCTCCAGCAACGGAAGATTTTATTTGTGTATTTATTTATTTAATTATTTTTGACTGGGCAAGGAGGGCTAGGCAATTCTGTCTGTTGTCGGCCTCGTCCCAGGAGAGGATACAGACACAAACAAACATACTGAGTCAGGAGAAGCTGTTGGCAGTATTTTTAGTGAATGGGGGAAATTTGGGCAGAGCACTGGGGGAAATTCCCATGCTCTTTTCGAAAAGTGCCCTGGGATCTTTAACATCCACCTGAACAGGTAGATGGAACCTCGGTTAATTGTGTTATCCAAATGACAGCAGCTCAGGGATGCAGCACTCCCCTTATACTGCACTACCGTGTCAGTATTGGGATTTTACCCCAAGTTCCTGATGTGGGGCTAGAACCCCCAATCTTCCAGCCTTAGAGGTGCGCATGTGTGCAGCATGCTGAGCCACTGAAATTCCTCTGATTTGGAGGTTGGTTTTACCATAATCTTTTTGATTATTTGAGCCTGTATTGATCATTTGTCTCTTAAATTATTGCCCTAGAAAGTTATAAATGGTAACCAAATTTGGAGTAACCTATGATGTAATTTACTATAATACTGCTTATTCACCTTGCACTCATTAGCTTCGATGAGACAGAATTAAAGCATAGTATGACTAACTATTGATATCACCAGAAAATTTATTTTTAATGCTACTGCATCTCTGAGCTTTTTGAACTTAAGTATGATTGAGACCCAGATGTACAAAACATTGCGCCTAGAGCAAATTAGTTGCACTTGCACGGCACATATATTTCCGCCTGTATCCCATATTGAAAGGACTGCGCTGCATGTGTTACTTGTGCGTTAATGTATGCAGCCCTGAAACTGGGTGGGGACAGTGATATGTACTGTATATCTAGCGCAGTGCGATATTCAGTGATATAGTGCAGAGCCAATGGAATAGCATAGCACAATAGCACTGCACAGATACCACCTATAAAAAGCAGCTCTTAATGTGGGGTAAACTCAGAGGTGGGGAAAGGAATGGCAGAACACCCAGACACCTAGCTGAAAACAAAATGGCTCACATTGTGTACCTGATACAGCTGGCCATACAAGAAGAGGAGCGGGTCAATGCCCCTCCCCCCCTCGTGGCCCAGGCATAGGCCCCGGAGGCAGTGGTGTCATGCTCATAGGGCCCGAGGGGGCATGTGCCCCCCAAATTAATTGCCCAAACTAGTTAAAAACATATTTTATTTTTATTTTCTAGAAAATCAGAAAGTTCAAAACAATATAGGGTTTTTATGAACTTGTTGGTGATGTGGGTGCTGTTCTATTTACTGCTACCTGGCTGGTGTGTGAGAAGTGATTGGTGGTCCATGATGACTTTAGATGTAGTTCCCACCAGTCACTTCTCCAGTTTGTGTTGTCTGCCTCTGCCTGTCTCCAAGGATCTATCCAATCACACAGAGAATCCCTTGCATGGCAAAGCGTGCTTTCAAATTTCATGTGCCTTCTTCACTATGTGCATAAGGAGAGCAGATTGAGGACACTACAGACTGAGGAGATGACCCGAATGAGAGAAAGCAAAGCTGAGTCGGGCCACGGTATTGAATGAGATTTCTGTGTATGTGCCACCACGCCGTTGTCCTTTTCCGGGAGAGAAGTAGCAGTTCCAGTATCGAGGGGACACGAGTGAGTCTGAGCATCTACTTTCCCAGTGTTGGGCCTGGGTTGGTGTGTAAAAGGGCTTTGATCTCTGAGGACATTTGGTGCGAGTAGGGGGAACAGCTGGAGTGGGTGAGAGCAGCATTATTCTGCCTCTTTGTGTTTCAGTGGTTCTCCAGTCCTCCAGAGGATTCCATCTCATTCTTTGTACACAGATGTCTGCCTCCATGTCTCCGTGAGGCAACTGGCTATCTTTTAATTTACTTCAGGTAATTTGAAGGTTTGTTTTGGGTGTTGAATATACAACGTCAGGCAGCAGGGGCATTCTTCAGTGTTGTCTAGGTTAATTCTGTGGCTGAGCCTTAGACTTGCAGAGGGGAGCAGGTTCCCACTAAGATTTGGCATGTGTTGGTGAGCTGAATGTGATGGCAAAACTGCGGAAGCGAGAAGGAAGAGGCAGCTACGAGGATTCAGAATGCACCATGAAATGGCGAGCAATATAGAAGTGGCTGAACTCTGGCAGTAGCAGCGGCGGTAGCCTAGGACCTCCTGTGACCTTTTTTGAAGTTCTGGGAAATATTTTCAGGGAGGACTGTCATCCTAGAGGTGAGTTTCCTGGGCAGAGTGAGGTAAGGGGAGAGCCATCCAGCACACTGCTACACTGGTGGGTTACCCCAGCAGCTCCCGACAGAAGGAGTTTACTCCTGGGTGATGAGTGCTGCCTGCCTCCTTCAGTGGCACCTGCCTGCTGAGGTGTGGGAAGGATTAGGACATGTGACAACAGTGTGGTCGGGTTGGGAGGAGAAAGTCCAGCCAGAGGGGTGAGGAACCCATTAGTTACCAGCTGGGATGGGGGGTATCAAAGTGATTGCACCTTTCTGGGGTGGGGAAACCCTTCTCTTACTGACTGCTGCAGGACATCACCGTGGCACTGGGTGGGGACAGATACAAAGCAAAATCCAGCCTGGTTTGAAGTCGGAATGTTGCCATGGAGCGACTTGCTATAAGCTTTATACTGACCAACTCCCTTTCCCTTCACCACCTCCCGAGCCCACTGCAGGTGTGAGAATGGGATCACTAGAGTGAAGCCACCAGTTGCCACAATTGGTACTGAGTTGCATGATGGTGAAGATGAAAACATAGAGCAGTGGGAGAACAAGTAAAAAAAAGATACGTAGTTGTTGGTTAATAGCTTAACTTGGTCATGGCTGGGTGTGCATGCTTGTGCAGTGCAGCAGTGCAGCTGTTTCTTTTTGTTGTGTTTCTCACTTGGCATTCAAAATGACATCCAGAGTTAATTGTCTTCTCTACCTACTGCTTACAAGATAGGATACTATTTGGGCTCAGCAATGAAGCATGCATATAAAACCCCTCATCCTCCCACCTTAGAGTTTCAGCGAAGCTGTCCTATAATCCTACACATTTCATTCCTATTTCAGTAGAGGTGATAGTTTATATAGACCCTACAAGGGGGTGGTCAAGAGGAAGCAGAGAGGAAGGTCTGAGGCCGTGATGTGGTGGAGGACGCAAAGGTCTGAGGCTGTGGTCTGGTGGAGAACGCATACAGTTTATATCCATTTGTGCTGTTCACTTTGTTCCAAAGAAATGTTTTAGGGCCAGTGCAAGGCTAAAATTAATAAAAGTGGTTTACTGTTGTCTTGCTTTAGTGTGTCTGTTACAGTATAAAGCCCCAGATAGCTCTGGTTTACCAGCTGCACCTTGCCCACCACCAAGAAATGCCAACTCTTGGAAGGCAGCTATTCATCATGATTAAAAAATAAATTGGAAACCACAGTTGATTATTGGTACAGTTATATATTGTAGGTGAAAGCCACATTTTATGGATATTTATTTTAGCCCACTGAAGCATGATAAATGAGGTTAGAAGTATAGCCTAGAGGTTAGAGTAATGAACTGTGAATGAGCTTGGGACATCCAGAGCCCTGGGTCTGAGTCCCACAAACTCCACCTCCATACTGAGTGACTTGATCAAGTCACTTAACCACCTCACTAGTAGTGGTAGGGTGTGAGCTGTCCGAACCTAGGCCAGTGACCAGTGGTGTCCCACAGGGCTCGGTGCTGGGACCTGTGTTGTTCAATGTATTATTGGCGACATAGTTGAGGGGGTCAAGAGCAAAATCTACCTCTTTGCGGACAATACTAAGCTCTGTGGGAGGATGGACACAGAGGAAGTGAGGCAGGATCTAAGGGAGGTCCTGGCAAAGCTGGAGAGGTGGTCTGGCATCTGGCAGTTGGGTTTCAATGCTAAAAAAATGTAAAGTGATGCACATGGGAGCCAAAAATCCAAAAGCGAGCTACTGGCTAGGGGAAATCCAGGTGAAGGTATCAGAAAAAGAGAAAGACCTGGGGGTTATGGTACAGGGCGACATGAAACGCATGGCAGAGTGCCATAGAGCAGCAGCTAATGCAAACAGAATGCTGAGTTCCATAGCCAGAGGTATCACCTTTAGGAAGGAGTAGGTTATTTTGCCACTGTACAGGTCACTGGTGAGACCACACCTGGAGTATTATGTCCAACACAAATGGTCACTGTCCACAGACTGAACAAGAATGGAAAAAAATTATCATTGCTCAATCATTATTATGGTATTTAGCTTGTTGGGAAACAGCTTCCTGGTCTGCTAAAAGTCACCACAATGCAGTATTTGACTTCAATTTTGCAAACTTTTTATGGGGGAGCATACCCCCAGACCCCCCTAGAGAGGTGTGGATTTTGTGCCCCTCCAAAATTTTCTGGTTGCATGATGCCCCTGCCCAGAGGTGCTATGCTGTAAACTGACAGTACCGTCTATGAGTCACTTTTGAAGTCCTTAGTGATGAACAAATCCTGGGTCAGTACAAAGCTTAGCAGGACTATGATCATGCAGCTGCGGACAGACACACAGCACAGCCATGCAACACTCCTAGAGCTCAAAGTGACAGCTGCCCTGTGCTTCCCAGCCACTGGAACCTTCCAGACACTGGAGGGGGAACCACTGGTATCCAACAGTTTGCCGCCTCATGACTGTTATGCCAGTTCCTAGATGCCCTGCTGGCCCATGCTGTCTTTGTATTCCCCACCACACCAGCAGAGCGCACAGCAACCATGCAGCAGTTTTATCGAGTTGTGCACCAACCACCTGTACTTAGTGCCATTGACTGCACCCATGTTTCCATCTGGGCACCCACTGATGATGGATCAGAGACCTATGTGCATAGGAAGGGATACCATTCCATCAAGTGCCAGGTGGTGTCCGATGCAACAAGGTACATCATCAGTGTCCTGGCATAGTTCCCTAGCAATGCCCGTGATGCCTTCATCTAGCACAATTCTATCCTGTGCCAGCGGTTTGAAGGCGGTGACATCCCTAGTGGTCACTTTGTCAGTGCGTATACCCCAAAGGCCTCTCCTCACCATGTTGCTGATCATGTCACTAAATGGCTCCTCACACCTGTTCTATGACCTGCATCTGTTGCAGAGGATAGGTACAATGTGGCACACATCGCTACATGCAACATCAATGAGCATTTTTTGGAATGCTCAAGATGTGATTTAGGTGCCTTGACCATTTTGGTGGTGCCCTACAGTACACCCCTCTTTAGGCCTATGGCATAATCCTTGCCTGTTGCATACTACTCAACGTGGCACTCAACCGTGGGATAGGCCTGCCAGCCCTAGAGGAACACCCTGCAGCAGGTGCCAAGCCAGAGGACCAGGGGATGCAGAAGCAGCTCAACGGGTGTAACCCCATGATGGCCAGAAGGTCATAGGAGTACAGAATCCACCTCATCACAGAGCTCTTTGTACCCAGAAGACGAATACAAACCACACAGGAGACTGTAATATGATCTGAAAATGTATTGTGTAAATACCATACAGAAATCAAAATAGAAGGCCATCCGGGAGGAATCAAAACAAATATCATGCTATCCAGGTGGGGGGGTGGGTCAAAACCAATATCAAGCCAACCAGGCATGGGGGTGTTTCAAAGGGGCATCAAAACAAATATCATGCCATCCAGGTTGGGGGGTGGTTTCAAAACAAATATCATGCCATCCAGGTGGAGGGTGGGTCAAAACAAATATCAAGCCAACCAGGCATGGGGGTGTTTCAAAGGGGAATCAAAACAAATATCATGCCATCCAGGTTGGGGGGTGGTTTCTAAACAAATATCATGCCATCCAGGTCAGAGGGAATTCAAAGGAGGATCAAAACAAATATCATGCCATCCAGGTAGGAATTCAAAGGAGGATCAAAACAAATATCATGCCATCCAAGTTGGGGGGGGGCACGTGGCATTCTGAATGTACGCCGCTGTGTCCACCATGGGGTGACATCACACCCACTGGACCGTCTGGGGCTTTGGCTATTCCCCACTGCTCCTGTCACTGTGGCTGCAGCCTCCCACACAGTGGCACACAGTTGATCCATGCTGGCAGACAGGTCCTGCCACAGTTCATGTACAGCAGCCATGTGTTCATCATGGTGTGCCTCTGCTCACTGCTTGGCATGTTGCATGTTTGAGTCTATCCTGCAGCATGCTCTCCTGGCCCTCCATGGCTGACTGCAGCAGCTGTCAGTAGCTTACTGCCTCCTGGTGTCACCGTAGACTGTCCATTGGGTCAAGGTCAGGCCATGCCCATGGTCTATATGTGTCCCAGGTCTTACAATGGTCAGTGGTGTGATGTGTTGTGGTTGGGGTGGCCCAGCAGTAGCTGGGTCAGCACAATGGACCAGGGGCAGAGCTGTGGCTATGCTGGTGGCAGGGTCCTGGGGTGGCACAGCATTTGCTGGGCCAGTGAAGTTGGCCTGGGAGGCAGGGCATAGGCCATGCCATGTGTGGAGTCCAGGGGTGATACAACCGTGGTTGTGCCATGGGCAATGGGCTGGGGAAGCACAATGATGGCAATGCCAGGGAGGGGGCTGGGTCACATGTGTAGGGGGCCTGGCAGGGATAGACAACCCCTCCTGGTCTGAGCCAGACACCTCAGTCCTCCACTCCTCCATAAATCTGTTGTTGTCTTCTGCACCCTCCTCCTCCTCGCTCTCCTTGTCACCATCTTTCACAGCATGTGTGGCCCTCAGAGGCAGGACATGGCATGATGTTCCGGCTCTGTCCTCCAGAACTGGGTCCTCCACCATAAACGGGGCTGATGAGAGATGAGAAAAGAGCAGATTGAGTATTAATGTGCTTACCTGTGTTCCAAACATGGCAGCATGCGTGCTGAGTGCACTGTGCCTTACAGACCATGCTCCACAGACTGTGCAATGGCCATACACCACCAGTGATGAACGCACCACACCAACCCCATTACCGGTGATCACACAGGAGATGACACATGTGACAAGGCAGGTGAGTACACAGCAGGCTGCCACACCACCCAGACAAATGGATAATACCATGCAGACTACATCCATCGTGAAACACATCCAATAATTGCGGTCTGGACACGTACCTGATGGCACAACCACCATGTTGATAAGGCTGCCAACAGGGAACATCAATAAGAAAGTGGACCTGGTGATACATGCACATGAATATGGCAGATATATATGATACATTAGCCCAGTGTGTGCCTCCTGAATATATTTGCATCGCCACAAATACTTGATTCCACTAGACAAATGAAGGGATATGCAAGGAGCTGTAGTGTGCAAAAGGCAACCATGATCTCTATGGGGAGGCAATCCCAGGGCATCCTGGTGTACCTGGCAAAGATTGCACACAGGTACACCATTGCAGATAGGGCATGCAACAGTGACATCCCACGTGCATGTGGAATGCAGCCCATACAGGATGCATGCAAAGGGTCGTGGTAGGATATGTAGACACAACACAGATCTGTGGAGTACCCCTGTTCCTGCACAGATCACTTGTCCAGCCATGGTCCATATCACCAGCCCCCCCCCACCCAGCATTCAATTCTGATGAAGCCTAGCAGACAGCTAGGTGAAACGTAAGTCTGTTCCACGTAGCCACCACATTGTGCTTTGTCACCTTTTTTGTATTGTTTGCCACAAGATATTTATAAAAACGAATGACACTTGCAAGTGTTCTGCGTCCAGCGTGCTTATTTTGTTCGGGCAGTGGGTGCTCTATATTCTCGCCCTCTGTGTATTATTTTGAGAAGCACAACTGCATTTTTCCAGTGCTCATTTGTTCCCTACCCTACACCACAGACCTGTGGAGTACCCGTGTTCTTGCACAGGTTACTTGTCCAGCCATGGTCCATGTCACCAGCCACCCCCCAACCCAGCATTCAAGTCACAACACCATTGTTGCATATGTTCACAGATGCTCAATGTGATGGTTATAACACAATTACTCACACGGCTGTGATGGTTCAACCAGGCTCTCGTAGCCACCTTCCGGGTTGCTGGTCACTTGAACTGTGCAAATGGCAGAGGCCATTAGTGCCTCTGCAGGTGATAGAGGCACTTCTGCACTGGGCCCACCACCTGTGGCCTGTCAGCTGGTGTTTACCTTGGCCAGGATGTCCTTGGTCTGCCATTGCAGGTCCCCTGCCCTTTTCTTAACCTCATCCCTTGTGCAGCCACTGCCACCCACAGCATTGACTGCCTCTGTAATGGTGTCCCACACATGCCAGATACTGGACCTGGTTCCTCTTCTCCTGTCGACCAGGTCCTCATGGACAAGATAGGCTTGTACAAGGGCATGCACCTCCTCCTTAAAAAACATCCTCTTCCTCCTCCACCAGGAGTCATCCTCCACTGTTGTACCTGTATGAAATAGGGAGGAAAGAAACCATTAAGCATTATATACACACAGCTGAGCACAGATCCAAGGTACATTGACGTGCATGTCCTGACCAAACACACATCAATCTGCCTGCCTGTCACTGCAGCTGGACATGTACAGATACATCAGTGATCTAGTCATAATAAAGTATATACCCAGTGCTCTGATCAACCATGTCCTTATTGTCAGCCATTCCATGAAACCTTTACCACTAGCCACCTGCATTTCTGTTGTGGAATCCTAGTGGTGCACTTTTCTCCTTTTGTATGCTTCAGCAGCAATTAGGCATGCTAATGAATACATTCCAGTAATGGCATGCTAATGTGAGTTTTGTCCTTGGAATGCAGCACATATATGGCATCACACAGTATGGATGATGTCTTCATACTGCGCAGGCATACATCTTCATAACAGTGACTTCAACCTACCTGGAGTAGACTGGAGCACCCTAGCTACTTCCTGTTACAGGGAATAGGTCCTTCTGGATGCTATCCAGGTGTGTTTCCTGACACAAGGCATCACAGAGCCAACCAGGAAGGAGGCCATACTGGACCTAGTCTTTCTGGATAATGTACAGGTCCAGGAGGTAGAAGTGAGGGACACTGCGGGCAGTGCCCACTGCATGGTGTGGTTTTACATCAACATGGGAAAAGAAGAAGCCAAGACCAAAATGAGAGGGGTGGACTTTGGTAGGATGGATGACATACTAGTCAGGAACCTTGCAAAGCTCAGACCAGAGATGGATACGGATCAGAAATGTCCGTCATTAAGTTGAGGTTAAATGAGGCCACAAATCCTTGCACGAAAGCTCGTAATAAGGACTCCAGGACAAAGAGACCTAGCTGCTTTAACAGGATTGTGTCAGAGAATTTGAGGGAAAAGAGGGCAAGCGTACGTTGAAGGAGGAAAACAGAGAAGTATACTCAGATAAAGCTCGAGAGGCAGGCTGAGTGGTCACAGCAGCCAGAGCTGCAAAATAACTAAGGCTGGCACAGGAGATAAAAGAAGTGGAAAATGACTTCTTCAGGTATATAAAGGACAGAAGAATCAGTAGGGACGGGATTGTTAGGATAAAGAGGGAGAGAGGATGGGCAGAAAATAGTGAGGATCAGGCGGAGGCACTAAATGAGTACTTTAACTCTGTCTTCACCAGGGAAAAGGATGGGCCTATGCCACAGGGCAAAATTGGGGGACGACTTGGGGGTGGGGATGAATCTGATGGGGTGATCGGGGTTGACAGGATCTTACAGGGTCTTAGGGGCCTTCAGGTAGACAAGGTACCTGGCTCAGATGGGGTGCACCCGAGGGTCCTGATGGAACTGGCTGAGGTACTAGCAGCCCCCCTGGAGGACCTGTTTAACACCTCACTGGAGAAGGGGTGTGTGCCACAGGACTGAAGGACAGCACATGTGCCACTCCACAAGGGAGGTCCTATGGATGAGCCTGGTAACTACAGGCTGGTCAGCCTAACCTCCATAGTGTGCAAGTTAATGGAGACCATCCTAAAGGAAAAGCTGGTGACCTTCCTGGAGGTAAATGGTCTCCAGGATGTTAGACAACATGGGTTTGTCAGGGGAAAATCCTGCCAAACAAACATGATAGACTTTTTTGACTGGGTCACAAGGTTGTTGGACAGGGGGCAGGCGGTGGACGTTCTATACCTGGAATTCAGCAAGATATTCGATTTAGTGCCACATGACAGGTTGATCAGCAAGCTGAGTGACCTGGGAATTGGGGACAAGCTGCTGGGGTGGGTCAAGAGCTGGCTGCAGGACAGGAACCAGAGAGTGGCAGTAGGTGGGGGGAACTATCCTAACCTAAACCTGTAACCAGTGGGGTGCCACATCACTCAGTACTTGGACTGATGCTACTCAACATCTTTATTGGTGATGTAGCAGATGGGGTTAAACGTAAGATCTGCCTATTTGCAGATGATACAAAGCTCTGTGGGAGGGTGGACACAGAGAAGGGGAGGCAGGAGCTCAGGGAAGATCTAGCTAGGCTAGAGAAATGGTTGGGCATCTGCCAGTTGGGATTCAATGCTAAGAAATGCAAGGTCAAGCATCTGGGAGCTAGGAACCCAGGAGACAGCTACTGGCTGGTGGGGGGGCATACAGGTGACCATCTCAGAGGAGGAAAAGGATCTGGAATGTTGGTCAGGGGTGACATGAAACACTGCACAGTGCCATAAGGTGGCAGCCAAATCAAATAAAATGTTAGGCTGCATTGCCAGATGAATCACACCTAGGAGAGAGGAAGTTATTCTGCCACTATACAGGTCACTGGTGAGACCACACCTGGAGTACTGTGTACAGTTCTGGTGCCCTTATCTGAAGAATGACATCAAGCTACTGGAGGGGGTTCAGCAGGCAACCAAAATAATCCAGGGCATGGGGGACAAGCCATATGAAGTGAGGCTATAGGAGCTTAACATGTATTCCCTGGAGGACAGAAGGCAAAGGGAGATATGATAGAAACCTTCAAGTACCTAAAGGATATAAACAGGGCTGGAACAGAGGACATCTTCAGTTTAAGAGGGGAGGGTACAACAAGGTGGCATAGTCTGAACCTAGCAGGATGTAGATTTAAGAAGGAATTCAGGAGGCACTTTTTCACTGAAAGGGTGGTGTCAGGGTGGAATGAGCTGCCTTACGAGGTGATATCAGCAAACAGCGTGGGCAGTTTCAAGGGGTGGGATAGAGCGAAAAAGAAAATTAGAAAGGGTGGGTGGAAGGGGGGAGAAAAGGGGGTGGGGGAAGATGACTAGGAAGGAAAAGGTATGGGGGGCAGCTTCAGAGAACTAGACTGAGCTGCACACTGGAGCAGACTTGACAGACCAATAAGGCCTATTCCTGCTGGCAATTTCATATGTTTGTATGGTATGCCATTGCACAATGGTATTGCACCAAGTTGCACAGGCCTATGCATACATGCCCTGTGCACATGCCACCACATGCCTGCTGGGTGCTGAGGAATGAAGAACCCAACCCCCCGACACCAAAAGTACAGATTGCACTGCACTGATAAACATTGGCACAGCACTAACATGGAAACGTATTGTGCAAATGGAAGACATACCCATAAGTCCTGTAACATTTCAAGGGCATCAAGCACTGGCAGTAAGGACAAATATTTAGCCAATATGTCAGGCAGGAGCAGCAGGGCTGTACTGCAGAGGGACTAGAAGTGGTCAGCTCAAGAACTGGCCGACCTTGCTGACCTGTTGGTGATCAAGAAGGACCAGATACTGAGTGATGGGGCTGGGACAGATAGGCCAAGGTATGACGTGTGGACCTCCATGGGTCTGTGCCTCACCAGGAGCACTGGGATCACCCACAGAGGTGACCAATGTTGCCACCATTTCTCAGACCTCCAATGGAGAGAGGCATGCCACCTGCAGAACCTACAAGCGATGGTAAGAAGAAGCACTGTGCCAAGGTCAGGTGAGTACTGATGGCTCTATATATGGTTTGAGCAGTGTCCTGTGTGCAGTACTGTTTCCATGATAATATAGCTCTGGGGCACTGTCGCTGAGGGAATGTGCACTGTACCTGTGTGTCCCTGTTGTGTCCCCTCTGTCTCACGGGACCTGCTCCACTGCATAGTCTGATCTTATGGAGGAAGGTGTATGAGCCCACTGTCCCAATTGATACTCCAGTACCCTGTACATTACAGTACCCACTGTGAATCCCTGAGGCGTACAGTTGCCATGGCATCACAGTTGTGTGCTACTACAGTGACATGGCTGTAGTGTCGGGGTGGATGACTGTTTAATGTATGTCCATAGTTTAGTTCGTTATTTCTAAGGGGTATTGTACACTAGACAGATAAATGCCTATTGTTATTTGTGACCAGGGAGTATGTACCATGTGCTCTACATGTGGCTGTGGTGGTAGATCTCACCAACAGCACTTGGATCTGGTCACTGTCTGTTCTGTGTACACTGTCCATGTTACACAGCATGGGTGCTCATAGGCACTGCACGGGTATGCTTCTTGTGCCACTATTGTATGATACCTGGTACACCATGCATCATACTGCATACTATGAGGTATTCATGGCCTGCAGCTGGTATGTATGGGTCTGTTGGGCAGGGGTGGGGGGGTGGCAGGACAGGGGCACTACATGGTCTACCATACACTGTGTTAGGCCATACCTGCAACAGTGGAATACAAGATTCGTGCTGCGACTGGGCCATGCCATACCTGTATATGTGTGGTGTCACAGCAGTTCACAATGGTAAAACATAGGCCTGCACAGTCTTGTCCAGTCACACCCTGCACATATGGGGATACTCTTGACCTAAAGCTGCTGTACCTCACCCTTGATGAAGTGATTAGTCCTCTTACCAAGATCTTCAATCTCTCCCTCAGCCTCAGCCAGTTCCCAGACAAATGGAAATCTACCACCATTACTCCAGTCCATAAATCAGGTGACCTGACCAACCCTGGTAACTACCGACCAATCTCCATTCTGCCGCCGCTATCCAAGGCCATCGAGCGCATAGTTACTGACCAGCTCACTGATTACCTGGATAAACACAATATCTTATGCTCACAACAACATGGCTTCAGGAAAGGACACAGCACCACAACAGCACTCCTGGAATTCACCGGAGCCATCCACAGCGTACTGGATAATTGACATCTAACCAGGTCAGTCTTTATAGACCTAACCAAGGCCTTTGATACCACTCACCACTGCCTTCTCCTTGAAAAACTCACAAATGCAGGGCTCTCCCCTGACTCCTCTGCCTGGTTCAAAAGTTACCTGGAGAACAGATCGCAAAGAGTGAAAATTGCAGGTGTCCTCTCTGAAGCACGACATGTCTGCTCTGGAGTCCCCCGGATTCCATTCTGGGGCCACTTCTTTTTAGTCTGTTTTTAAGTAACCTCCCCCAATCATGCCCGGAACGTCTCATTCTCTATGCTGACGATGCCGTTATCCTTGCCACCCACAAGGACCCGCTATCCCTACAGAAGAAACTCCAACTCAGCTTCTCTCCCATGGAGCACTGGTTCAGCAAACACAAACTCATCCTTAACTACAAAAAAAACAAATCCATGCTCTTCTGTAACTCTCACAATAGGAACAGGCAACATCCATTAACCATTACAAACCACCCTGCAGTAACCATTGAGGAGGTTCACTCCTTTAAATACCTGGGGATCACTCTGGACAAAACCTGGCCTATGGAGCCCATATTGACTATGTAGCCAAGGAGACTAACCTGCATCTAGGCCTCCTCTACAGATAAAGGGTGCACCTTACCCTTGAAGCTCTAAGGATCTCTGTCCAAAGCTCTGTAGTCTCTGTTATAGATTATGGCCTTATTATTTATGGCTCTGCCACCTCAACAGTCCTCAGGTGCATCTCAACTGCCCTAAACAAAGCCTGTCATCTTCTAACTGGTGCCCACTGCCTAACCCACACCTGTGACCTCTACACCCAAACTGGTTGGCTACAACTATCAAACCATATAAAATACCAAACCTGCATCATGGCTAAGAAGATAACCTTACATCTTGCCCCACCGGGCGTCCTAGCCCTCCTCAGTCCATGTAGTAACCCCCGCCACACAAGGGGATCTGATTTTCAACTCCTGCTGACCCCACACTGCAGAACA
Source organism: Neoceratodus forsteri (assembly GCA_016271365.2). Lineage (NCBI taxonomy): Eukaryota > Metazoa > Chordata > Ceratodontiformes > Ceratodontidae > Neoceratodus > Neoceratodus forsteri. Next base: position 794,760,185 of record CM057459.1, on the reverse strand, counting down.
TCTATGGGTCAATGCTCGTTTGCCTTCAGAGCACTGAACTAGTTAAATAATCTCAACAATGAAATCTCCTCCGTCACTCTGCTTGGCACTTTCAAATCCAAGCTCCGCCGCTCACTCTCTGCATCCAGTACCTGTGACTGCCACACCTAACTAGCAACCCGTGCTACTCACTCAATACTGCCTAACCGCCCAACCTAGCTCTTTACCCTCCCCTTTCCCAGACTTCCTCTTCCCTCTTTCCACACCCTACCCCCTTACCACCCCCTCTGCACTTCATGTTTTCTGGACAATGCCCTGCAGCTCATATTCCCCTGTGTCCTACCCATGTTTTGTAATGTTGTAGCATCCCCCCTTTTTTTTTTGGCCCTAGACCTGTGTTTACCGATGACTCTATCCAGTGTACACCTCCCTCTACTTGTGTATCTGCTGTTTTAACTTGCATAACCATGTATAATGTAGCAATCCCACCCATTTTTCACCCTTGACCAATGTATACCAATATTGTTTGCCTCTTGCCCTATACGTTGATTTACCAACATTATTGCTGAATTTGTCCAGGGGCCCCAGGGTCTAGGTATATACAAGTTCAGTTATATTAAATTGCTGATAGCCACCTCTATATGTACAGTTGACTATGGCAAGGTGTAAAAGACTTGCAGAAAATACAAATGGCCAATAGATGACTGAATGAGGCCAACATACAAGTTAATATGGCTAGCTAGCCAATGGCTGCCAGTGGCTAAGTAAATGAAGGATACCACCATGTCAGTTAATATGCATGTATGTGTAAGGCTTTAAAAGGTTAATGGTTAAAATGAAGAAAATAAAATAAATCTTAAGCTCAAAGCCAAGGTCTAACTTGGAATTGCCCTATTCAGCAGAAAATATTGTGTACCAAAACATGTCTTTTTAAAAGGTTACAGCCGAGATAAGAATGCAGCTGCTAGTAACCGCTGCTGGCCTTGATGATTGAAGTTCCCTATCATCTTGTGATTAGTATGCAGTCTGGCCACTGTCTGGGTTTCATCTGTAGGCCAATTATTTTTGGAACAGCCACATCCCCTTGCATGTTTTCTGTATCCTAAGGTAAGTATTTTTGACAAATAAAAATTCCCTGATTACTTGTTTTTCCATTTAAGGATGACTGTATGTCTCGGCAAAGTGTCAAAAGTATCTTGTGACCAAGGTATCTGATGGCCAGTGTATTTTTGAACCCGAGTCTTATGACTTGTCAAATGACATATTGTCTGTGTTTAAAACAGCTGAGGTAGTTTTTGGGAAATTCCAGTTCTGCCTTTTAATGAAAACAGGTTAGGAATAAATGAGACCTAATTGTCAGATCTAATGTCTTCGAGAGGACAGAAGTTGGTGATATCTAACTGGTCATAGTGCTCGAAAACCCAGAGAGAGCTGAGTACAATTTCATTTTTCTCTGTCAAGGCTGTAGCCCTGTAATGCAAATATTACTAGCTGTCTAGATTGCATGTTAGAAACACCCCATCGGGATTGCCCCTTTGGCTGTTTTAGAACTAAATTGTAACGGGAACACCCAGGTAGTGGTGGGATACCTGATGTTTAAAAATAATGTTAGCACGTATTCCTTTTTGTAAACTAGGATTATTAATCATGACAGGATGCATTCTTATTGTTAAAATAGGATTGTTCTGGTTTCTTTTTGTGTATTGGGTAAATAACAGTTAATTGAACCTTGGGTCTACAAATTATGCCAGAGTGCATGCACTCTTTTTGTGTATTACAACTATTCATCCTGTCAGGGTGTGTTTTTAGTGTTACAATAGGATTTTTCTGGCTAATCTTATTAATACTATCATAATAAAGTACAACTAATTTGGCAAAGAAATAGTGTGTTGGCTTTATTAAATTACTGAGAATTACCAACCAGAAACCTGTATAATTGGATCCATTTTACATTATCCTGTGTATACTAACTTCAGACTGCTGTATCTCTGTATTGTACTGCCTCAATTTGTTGTACTGTTTTCAAACTGACATAGAACCTTTGTAAAAGAGTCTTTGGCTCAAAGGTATTTGTAATCCTAGAACTAAATAAATAGATAAAATTACCGGAATATGGGCGTGCATACTGTTTAGGGTATTTTGCAATGTATTCCACTGCATACTATTCATCATGTCTCCTTTGTCTTTCTCCACAGACCTCAGTGGCCAAGAGGACCAGGCCAGAGCCCAGGTACAGCAGGGGCACAGACAGGAGCACCAGCAGGACTCACCAGGCCATGACTGGGCCCAGCAGAGCTATTCTATGGAGAGGCATCCACATAAGTACCCTGCATTATGTGTGAAACTCAGGTTCATGTTTACACTATGCTGCATGCATCTGCAGTTGGGGACCGGTGTCCATGAGTGACTCGCCATGCTGCACACATGCCTGTGGAGGCATCATCTCACATAGAAACATAGACTTTGATGGCAGATAAGGACCACTTGGCCCACCCAGTCTGCCCATTTCCCTACCTATTAGATAAGCTGCAGATCCTAGTTAACCAACAGCCTACTTACTCCTACCCCCCACTAGAATTGCTTTATGTCTATCCCATGCATTCTTGAATTCCCCGGTTTTGACCCCATGACCTTCTCAGGAAGGCCTTTCCATGCGTCTACCACCACCCCGTGAAAAAATATTTTCACATTGCCCTGAGCTGTCCCCCTCTGTCTTCTCAAATTGTGCCCCCTTGTTCATGCACATCTCTTTTCTGAAAGATGCTACCCTCTTGGACTTTGTTGTTTCCCTTGAGGTACTTGAAAGTTTCTATCATGTCCCCCCTCTCCCTCCTTTCCTCAAGGGTATACATATTAAGCTCCTTTAGTCTCTCTTCGTATGGCTTCTGGTGCAGACCCTGCACCATTTTAGTTGCCCTCCTCTGGATTGCTTCCATCCTGTCTATGTCCTTGCAGAGATGGGGTCTCCAGAACTGCACACAGTACTGCAGATGGGGTCTCACCAACCGTCTGTACAGAAGAATAACAACTTCCTGTTTTCTGCTGGTGATGCCTCTCGCTATGCATCCCAGTTTCCCCCCAGCCCTCCTTACTGCCTTCTCACATTGCTTGCCTACCTTTAGGTCATCTGATATGACTACCCCCAGGTCCCTTTACATAGAAACATAGAATCTGATGGCAGATAAGGACCACTTGGCCCACCCAGTCTGTCCATTTCCCTACCTGATGGATAAGCTGCAGATTCTAGTTAATTAATAGCTTACTTCCTCCTACCCCCCACTAGAATTGCCTTATGTCTGTCTCATGCATTCTTGAATTCTCCCACTGTTCCTGACTCCACAACCTCCTCAGGAAGGCTGTTCCATGCATCCACAACCCTCTCTGTGAAAAAATACTTTCTAACATTACCTCTGAGCCGTCTCCCCTCTATCTTCAAATTGTGTCCCCTTGTTCTTGCACATCTCTTTATCTGAAAGATGCTACCCTCTTGTACTTTGTTAATTCCCTTGAGACACTTGAAAGTTTCTATCACATACCCCCTCTCCCTCCTTTCCTCAAGGGTATACATATTCAGCTACTTTAGTCTCTCTTCGTATGTCTTCTGGTGCAGACCCTGCACCATTTTGGTTGCCCTCCTCTGAACAGCCTCCACCCTGTCTATGTCTTTGTGGACATGGGTTCTCCAGAATTGCACGCTGTACTCTAGATAGGGTCTCACCAACTGTCTGTACAGAGGGATAATAACTTCCTGCTTTCTACTCTTGATGCCTCTCCCTGTGCATTCCAGTATCCCCCCAGCCCTCCTTACTGCCTTCTCACATTACTTGCCCAACTTTAGGTCATCTGATATAATTACTTCTAGGTCTTTTTCGATGTTTGTTGTTGTTATTATCTCACCCCCCGTTGCGTACGCTTCTCCTGGGTTTTTGTTTCACAGATACATTACCTTGCACTTCTTTGTATTGAATCTGAGCTGCCATATATTTGACCATTCCTCCAACCTTGCCAAGTCCCTTTTCATCCTTTCCATTCTTGTTGTTGTTAGTACCTCCACACCCCCATTGTGTACTCTTCCCCATGGCTTTTGTTTCCCAGCTGCATTACTTTGCACTTCTTTGCATTGAATCTAAGCTGCCTTACTTTTGACTATTCCTCCAACCTTGCCAAGTCCCTTCTTATTCTTTCCACCTCCCCCTTGTGTATCAACCCTGTTGCAGATCTTTGTGTCATCTGCAAAGGGGCATACCTTTCCTTCCAGTCCCTCTGCAATGTCACCTATAAAGACTTTAAAGAGGAGCAGTCCTAGTACCAAACCCTGCAGTACCCTGCTAGTAAACCCCCTTTCTTCAGAGTGGACTCTGTTTACTATTACCCTCTGCATCCTGTTGTCCAGCCAATTTTTATCCAGGCTACCACCCTGGGACCCACTCGCAGGCTGGCTAACTTGTTTATTAATCTTTTGTGTGGGACCGTGTCAAATGCCTTGCTAAAGTCATGTCCAAGCCCCACCCTGGTCTACTACTTTGGTCACCCAGTCAAAAAAATCTGTTAGAGTCATCTAACATGACCTTCCCACTGTGAATCCATGCTGCCTTGGATCCTTTTCCCCGCTGGCATCTAGGTACTCAACAATTCTTTCTTTCAGAAGTGATTCAATCATTTTCCCTACCACTGAGGTCAAACTAACAGGTCTGTATTTTCCTGCATCTGCCTTGCTCCCACTTTTGTGAAGTGGAATCACATCGACCCTCCTCCAGTCCTCCCATGATTTGTTAAAAAGTGTAGTCAGTGGTGTCACTAATTCTCACCTTGGTTCTTAAAATTCTGGGGTGAATCCCATCAGGCCCCATTGCTTTGTCCACCTTCAGTTTTAGGAGTTCTTTCAGGGCCCTTTCTTCTGTGACTAGACTGGTATCAACACCCCTTTTCAGAGTGCTTCTAATGTTTGGTTTAGATACCTCCCCCTCCTCTTCTTTTGTGAATATTGGGCAGAAGTATTCATTCAGTATCCCTGCTTTTTCACTGTCACCTTCTGCCCCCTCCCCCCCTTATTAAGCTTCACTATCCCTCTCTTGGTCTTTCTTCACTTCCTAATGTACCTATACAAGGTTTTATCTCCCTTCTTAACTGAGTTGGCTATCTTTTCCTCAGTTTGGGCCTTTGCTGTTCTGACTGCCTTTTATTTTAACTGGTACAGTTCTCTGTCCTAATCCTTCTCTGTTTCCTTATACTTCCTGAATGCTGTCTTTTTCTTCCTAACCTTCCCCGGCACCTCTTTTGAGAACCATAGCATTTTTTTTCCTTTGTTTTGTTTTGTTTATTTACTTAACACAAATGTAAGCCCCCCCTTAAAGGAGGGGCTTATACTCCCACTTAGGCATCCCTTTCCCCCTCCTATCCCCCCTCCCAAAGCTAGGGAATTTAGTAGTGCTCTGGGGGGTTAATACCTGCTGGATGCCTCAAGGTGGCAGCAGAGCAACGAGGGTATATAAGGATGGAGACAGGAGAGTTTGGGCCTTTTCAGCCTGGGCATTGGGCCTGGGGCTGGGGGAGATCTGGGGGGCAGGAAGGCAGAGAGAGGGGCCTAGTCGGTCCAGGGGCCAGTCGGGAACCTCTCTGCAGCAATGTGGTGTCAAAGAGCAGGGAGGGAAGCATCAAGGGGAGGATGGTTAGTCAGGTCCTTCGTCGTTGGTGTAAGGGAGGTGCAGGTGGCAGTAGGAGGCCAGAACAGGCAGGAGCCCTTAGAGATCACATGAAGTAGTTTTCTCAGGCAGCCAGAGCTGTGGGGATGGTGGCAGGGTCCTCACAGGGGGAAGGCAGGTGGTAGTGGCTCTTCCCTGTACCCGGTGTGGCAGGGTGGCCTGAGGGCAGTTGGAATCAGGGGGGGCCCTTCACCCATATTTGGGGCCTGTTGGGAGGGGCAGGTCCTGGGGCGCCAACATTAAAGGGCCGGGCGGGTCACAGATCATAGGACAGGCTTTGGAGGGTGGCCACTGGCTGAAGCTTACCATAAGCCCAGGATGTGTTGATAGGGATGTGGTCTGGACATGTATCCTCCATGATGGGTCAACTGGAGCAGAAAAAAAAGGATTTTGGTGCTACTTGCAGAGTTTGGGCTGCCCGGAGGTGCTTGGGTGGTGGCAGGGCCCATGGGCTTTCCTGTGCCAGGGCAGTCTGTAGCCAGAGGCTCAGGTACTGGAGCAGGGCTGGGTTTGAGGGCCACTGCACCAGTGGAGAGCTGTACAGAAGGAAAGGCTGAGCTGCTAGGAGGGAACGGGTGCCATGAGACTGGGTGCACCAGCAGATTTAGGTTCCCTGTAGAGTGAGACAGAGTGGGTTACATGGCCTGGGTCAGAGAAAACAAATCCTGGTACCCCTTGTGATTTGGGCCAAGATCCAGGAGCCAGATGCAGCACACTTTCCCATGCCAGAGTTAGGGCAGCGACCAGTGCCAGACCAGACAGAGAGTTGTAACCCAGAGTAGAATAGAAAAAAAAAAAAAGATTTGGCTTACCAGTGCCAGTGAGCCAGGAACCTGTGGGTTTCAAAGTAGAGAGGTGCCTTGGGTAAAGCATCCAAGAAGGATAAAGTGAAGAAGCCCTGCTTGTACTGCCTGTAAACCATTATCGCTGCTCTTAATGTCCAGCCAAGGTACCTTGTAAAAAGTTCAGATAGCCCCATGGAGCTGCTTTGTTTATTTAATGAAAGATGTGACCCCTGCAACCTGGGATCATTTGGGATGCAGGAGCTAGAATAAAGAAGCCAGTTTGGGAAGAAATTAGTAGTGATGTTTCTTTATTTAAGCTGGAAGAGGGATAAAAGGAAATATGAAACCCCCTTGTGTCTAATTTGTTTCATAATTTTTAATTCCCGTGGAGCATCCATCGTGCTGCATTCAGGATCAAGGGGCTCTCGGGCTCAAAGAGTCAGGAAGTTACAGCTTGGAGATCCTGGTCCAGTGTCAGCATTCAGGGATACTCCAGATTTTCGGTGGTGAGATTGAGAGTGCACTGGTGAATGAAGTCGATGAAAGGTAGGACCACTGTTTTCCTGTCTTGGTTAAGGGTGCTCTGGCTCGGGTCAGAGCTTGATGTAGCCCTTCCAAATACGAACATATGAAATTTTCCAGCAGATAAAGGCCTAGAGGTCTATCAAGTCTGCTCGAATGTGCAGCTAGCACCCCTTATTCTGCAGCTGCCCCTCCCTTCCACCCTTCCCCTTCATTAACCCTCCCCCTTGTCCTGTCCCATCCTCGTTTGAAGCAGTCCACTGTTCTACTGCCTACCACTTCTGCAGGTAACGCATTCCACCCAGCCACCACCCTCTCTGTAAAAAAGTGTCTCCTCATCTCCCTCCTGAACCTTCCTCGCTCCAGTCTCATATCATGGCCCCTGGTGGCCCTCCCCTCCCTTACTTTGAATAGCCCCTCTGTACCTGTCTTGTTTATTCCTTTCATGTATTTAAAGGTTTCAATCATGTCCCCCCTGTCTCTCCTCTCCTCCAGTGAGTACATGTTCAGCTCCTTCAACCTCCTCTCATATGATAAGTCCCCCTTGATCATCTTTGTCGCCCTGTGCTGCACTCCCTCCAGTAACTTAATGTCCCTCTTCAGATACGGACGCCAGAACTGCACGCAGTACTCCAGGTGTGGTCTAACCAATGACCTATACAGTGGCAGAATCACCTCCTCCTCCTTGAGGATATACCCTTGCAATACAACCCAGCATTTTGTTGGCCTTTGCAGCTGCCTTCCTACACTGTGCCGAGTTGTTCATTGACCCTGTGATGAGCACATCCAGATCCTTCTCCTCCTCTGTCTGGGCTAGCTGCACTCCCTAGCTGGTAAATCCTCCTTGGATTCTTCATCCCAAAATGCATCATCTTGCACTTTTGGCATTAAAGCCAGTTGCCAGGTGTCTGACCAGGTTTCAAGCTTTGCCAAATCATCCTGCAACCCCTGCCATCCCCTAGGTCATCCACCACCGCATAACCTTGGTATCATCAGCAAACAGACTGATCTTGCTCTTGATGTCCCATGATATGTCTGCAATGAATATCCCAAACAACACTGGTCCCAACACTGAGCCCTGTGGGACACCGCTCGTCACTGCCCTTGGTGTGAGAGCTCCCACCCACCACCACCCTCTGTTGCCTTCCCTGCAGCCAGTTTCCTACCCATCTCACCAGCATTTCACCTGCCCTGTGCCTACTAACTTCCTTCCCAGCCTTCCATGTGGCACTGAGTCGAATGCCTTACTGAAGTCCAGATACAGGACATCCACTGCATGTCCCTGTCCAGTTGCCTAGTTACCCAGTCATAGAACCCGACCAGGTTGGTTTGGCAGGATCGGCCATGTGTAAGCCATGCTGTCTGCTGTCCTGTAGTCCTTGGCCTCTAAGAGGCCACCAGCCTCTCCTTCAGGATAGTCTCCATTAGCTTACCCACGATGGATGTGAGGCTCACTGGTCTGTAGTTTCCGGTTCATCCTTGGGGCCACTCTTGTGGAGGGGCACCACATGAGCCATCCTCCAGTCCTGAGGTACACACCCGAATGTAGTGAGGCATTAAATAGGTCTCGCAAAGGTCCTGCAAGGACCTCTGCCAGCTCCTTCAGTACCCTGGGGTGGATGCCATCTGGGCCTGGTGCCTTGTCCACCCTCAGTGCCTTCAAACCCTCTCGAACTCTGCCCTCCATGATTTCCCCATCTGTCACCACTTCCCCCCCCTTCGTCTGCCATTTCACCCATCTTGGGTGTCACCCCCCTCTTCTCTTGCCCTCTGGAACAACTGCAATGATGATTTATGCCCCTAGATGAGGGGGTGAGGGGGATCTACACATGGAGACTTGCCCAGGATGTTCCCCGAACCCCGAAGCACTGCCGGACCCTGAGTCTTGAGGTCCAGTGTGTGGTCAGGCTTCCCAGCCTGGTTGGCCCCTGTGACGCAGGAAAAATTAGCTGTAGGGTAGACCTGTGGGGTAGCTGTGGGGTAGGCATGAAGCAGGTATAGGCCTCAGCGTGCCTGGTGTGTTGTGAGCGCGTGACCAGCTGATCATGTGACCCTTAGGAGCACTCCGATTGGGTGATGGCCAGAGAGGAACTACAGCAGCTGCAAGCAGAAGTGCCACCTTGGGGACAGAAATCAGAGAGAGCAAAGCCTAACGGGTGAGGAGAAAGACAGCCAGAGAACAAATCAGTGAGAGAAATGTTTTGCACATTCACACCAAAGCAAGTAGACTGTGCTGCCTAAAGAAGTAAACTAACAGAGAAAAGAAAAAAACCTAACAAAATAAGCGAGTTCCTTACTGTGGGCACTGGGAGGTGTAGATTTGAGTAGACAGCCCCATAGATTGGCAGTGGATTGTGTCTGGCAGGGAGGAAGGTGGAGCAGAGGTGACCCCCCAGGAGGAGCCACTGGCTACGGTTCCTGCCTCATTGCTCTCCTGGCTTTGGAAAGCTGGGGGAAAAGGACGAGAAAATGTACGATGTGTGAAGTGTGGATATTGGGGGGAAGGTGCTTCCTGGATGCTTGTGTGTAGAAGCCGTACAGACATGCCGCCAGTTCCAAATCTGCAGTTCCATCCCAGTTCCACTGCGAGTTCCTTTGTACTATGGTCACCAGCCAGTGGGGATTCGCAAGGCTTTGAAAGACTTTCCCTGAGGGAAGCACTTGTGCCCAAGTGGAAGAGACCAGGAGTGTTTCCCCAGACGTCCTTGTGGAGGCCGAAGAAGAGGAAGGTGCAGGGAAAAAAGCAAAGAGAGGAGGTGACGGGGAGCACAGCCGTCTGCCCCGCTCCCCACCACTGGCTATCGGCTATCCCAGTGGCAGAGAAAGGGAGGGGCAGGGGTCTTAGACAACTGGCAGGAGATCCTCCAGGGCCCAGGGGTCTCTGCCTCAGCCCTTGTCTGACGATAGCCCACAGTCCCTGTCGTCCAAGTCAGATCCTACCTCGGGAGCCAAGTTCAGAATCAAGCCCAGCGGGGTTGGCTCTGAGTTGGATTCTGCACCAGCAGCAGCCAGGGAGAGTACTGATTGAAGGGAGCTGGAGGAGTTGGATGAGGAGAAGTATATTGGTAGCACCTTACAGTTACAGGACTACCAAGTAGTTAGGGCAATCCCCAGGCCTTACCATCACCCTGTGATCACCTTGGCGGACAGCACCCCACAGCTCCCGGTCCAGGCTAAGACCCTCCGGACCCAGATGAACGGGTTGAAACCTAGTGACCCGTTGAACCTTAAATCCCAAAAGGGGATATGGCTACCAGTTGGACAAGCCAGGAGGACCAGTATCAGAGACCTGCCAGAATGGAACCAGGCAGAGAGGTGGGTCCGTAGGAGGCTGTGTGTGGAGTATCCTCATATGAACTACCCTTACCTGCCTGAAAGGCTATGGGACATCATCGAGGAGATGAGGGAGGAACGGATCTTTAAGAGTCAGATGGACCACTTAAAGAATCGCCCTGGTGGAGGAGGTGCCCCATCTCAGCAGTTAATACAGCATGCACATTCAATGTGTCTCACACAGACTTGGTGTGGCCTGACTTTGTTCAAACATTTCGCCCTGGTCCAGGACTTGGCTGGGACATGGACCAAGTACTACATTTTGGTCCAGGATTCCTTTGAGGACATGACCACCAAGCCAGACCCAGAGTATTATTTCCCACCAGGAGGGGGCCTGCAGCTTAGGCCTCCTGGATTTCAGACTTATGAACTGTGCCAGGGCAATTGCTCTACAGATCAGGGCACTGTGACTGTATCCCATTCTTATTCCTAAAAAGGGAAAATTGTGACATTTAAAATAATGTTGCTATTAACAAAATTTTTATAATCATGATAAGAATGTTGGTATGGAAGTTGGAGGAGATTGGTAAGTGAATGTGCAAGTGAATGATTTGGGTATTGTACTTGTAACCCCTAGGTGGCGCTATCCCAAGGGCTACTACCCCTGCCGGCTTGGCTATTAGCAGGTTAAGGGGCCTGAGTTCTGAAACGGATGCTTCCACCCAGAGGTCAGGGTTGGTAGAGGTCAAGCTAACCAGGGCACAGCCTTCCGGGACACTGTAACCCCCCTCTTTCCTTACTAGTGGCCAGAACAATACACAGTAATCACTTTTACAATACCCCGATATTTATTTATTTATTTATTTGGTTTTTGTTTACCGGGTAGGTGAACTAGCCATAAAATGACTATTGTCAGTCACAACCCGGGAGGTTACAACATGAGAGAGAAATCACAACATCATTACAAGTACTGATTGAACAAAATAGGAAAAATACATGAAAAAACAAAAGAAAATGACAAATTGGCTGACAAAGTATACATGGTGAAGATAAGAGAAACATGTAGGGTAGAGTAAACATATAAAACCATGATAAGCTATCCAACATATAAGGAGAGCTAGGAATAGTTACAGTAAGCTAGTGAGTACATAGTAAGTGCAAAGTTTAAGCTAATACAGTTCTTTTACATTAGAAATGAGGCAGAAAAGCAGTCATTCTTATGAGGCATATTGTAGTGGAAACACCACCGTCCTGTAAGAGGAAGGATAAGGCATTTCACTGGACGTAGCAACAGGGAGTGACGCGAGTAGGGACGAAAAGCAACCATTTGTGTTGGGGGGAGTTGGAAAACAAAGAGACAGGTTAATCGTTAAGAGCACAGCAGGCATGGGAGGTAGGCAGAGAGAGAGAGATCAAGGGGGTTGAAAACAGGTACAGGAGTTTGAAGCAAATAGGCTGGCATGGAGCTCTTTTTTAAAGATTGCACGGGATGACGCTTGGCGAAGTGCTAATGGTAGGGCGTTCCATTGCTGTGGGGCATAGTGGGAGAAAGTTTGGGAGCCTTTTGAGGTTTTGCACCTAGGCACCTGTAGCAGGGACTTATCAGCAAAGCGTAGGCCATATGGGTAGTGTTTGATGGGATAATAACCTTGCAAGACTATCAGGAGATTGTGCCCTAATAACATTGTCCACTAGGGAGCTAATTGAGTAGAGTCTTAGTGCAGTAGGTGACAGCCATTTAAGGCCTGAATAGAGTTTGCAGTGGTGCTCAAGCCTGGGGGATGAGGAGGCGTAGCGGCAAATATTATTGTAAGTGGTGTCCCAGGCACACAGTGATGACTTAGGTATGGCCGCATACATGACAACTCCATAGGTCAGGGCTGGTAAAAGGATGCTGCAGGCTGCGGGTGACAGCCAGCCTGGCGGATGGAGTAAGTGTATAGCTAGCTCTATAGGCAATGCCCAGTTTTGAGTTTACTGACTTGCAAGTGGATTTGACATGGGGATCAAAGCTAAGAGACTGATCAAGGACAACCCCAAGATATTTGAACGAGGTAACTGTATTTATGGGAGAAGAGCCAGGGCAGGAGACCGAGATTGCTATTATTGCATGATTTTAGTTTGGTAACAGACCCAAACAGCATCGCTTGGGTTTTTGCTACATTGAGGACTAGTTTGTGGTTGGATAGCCAGTTTTGGGTTTTCTGGAGGTCAGATGAAAGGTACAAGTTTATGTCGGTCAAGTTTTTGGAGCTAGCATATAGAACAATATCATCCACATACAGGAGGGATGAACAGGAGGTGAGATCTAGGGTGATGCTGTTAATGTAAATGGAGAAGAGAAGGGGCCCTAAAATTGAACCCTGGGTAACCCCAATGTTTATAATGGCCTGGTCCGAGAGGGTGGAAGCATGTTTCACAAATTGGGTATGATCTGACAAATAATTACTGAAACAGTCCACAACACCTAACGAGAAACCCATAGACTTTAATGTTGCGAGGAGAATGGGGTGGTCGACAAGATCAGATGCTTTTGTCATATCTATAAAAACTGCCCCTGTGAGAAGGCCAGCGTCCATGGCAGACAGGGTGTCAGTGGTGAATTTAAGCAGGGCCTTGGTGGTGGTGCTATGGCCCTTGCGGAAGCCATGTTGGGCTGGGGATAGAAGACTGTTTTTGTGAAGAAAAGCAGTGGTTTGAGTAGCAACAATCTTCTCAAGAATTTTGCTTAGTACAGATAATATCGCAATGGGTCTATAATTGGAAGGGTCTTTTGAGTCACCTTTCTTGAAAACTGGAGTGATTCCAGCAATTTTCCAGATATCAGGAACATGGCTCTGACAGAGGGATAAAGTAAAGATGCGGGCAAGAGGAGAAGCTATAATGGGGCAGCTATTTTCAAGAGTCTAGGTTCAATACCATCAGAGCCAGTACTAGTGTTGTCTGAGATAGAGTTTAGGAGTTTTAGTACCTCTCACTTGGAGATGGCATTGAAATGAAAAGACTGTTTTGATGTATCCGTGTGTGGTTCAGTGTGTATGCCTAAAGGTTGCATAGTGGGGAAGGCAGAGGTGTAATTGGTCAGGTCAGAGAATTTTTTGTTGAAGAAGTTTGCAATTGTCCACGGATCATTACAGTGGATCCCGTTTAAGATCATGTTATTTGGAGTAGGGGACTGGGTAGTCCCCAGGAAGGACCTAATGTGTCCAGAATTTTCTAGGCTCTCCTGTAGCATCAGAGAAGATTTTTGCAATATTTGCTTTTGGCAAGTCGTTTATGCTTTTTACAATCTTTACGCTGTGCCCTACCACACAAGTACCCACATTGTTTGCACTTACCACCAGGGCTTTCCTCTGGCTCGGCCCTGGGGACCCCTGTAAAACAAGGTTATGCACAGCAAATAACAGCAGTACAGTACTCTTGCACAAACTGGAACCACAGTCAGGGTAAATGCAAAAAAAAGTTAAATCTGATTTATTTAAGGGACTTGAACAAGGGAGGGGCATAATCAGGTTAATTTGCTTAAAGGCTGTATCAATCAAACAGTTATGCATGCACTTCAGGGTCCATAAACAGTCACACACCCTGGGTACCCAGATGGAGGATGGTGGGCTAGCCAGGAACGTTGCAGCTAGTTGGGGCCCTGTGATGGAAGAAAAACAACATGCACAACACACACTATTTGTAATCCAGAGCCGGAGGGCTCAGTTTGTGAAAAGAAAACAACAAGACAATCAGGTGACACACTTTTAGATTAGGCTGTTGTTGCAGGGAGCTACCCTGATGGTTACTCAGGATACCCAGGACTGGACACAGGGTGGACAAAAATCGAGACAGCAGGTGGTAAATCTGGAGTGCCAGGAGAAGCAGGGCTCACACGAATCGCAGAGGTGTCCTTCCTGTTCAAGTGTGGAGCAGGGGGCTGATCCCCAGGCAGGTCTCTCGTTAGTGGTTTTCTCTGTGCAGTGGGGTAGTCTGGCAGGCCCAGTGTGGTATGGCCCAGGCCAAATGGAGATGAACGAGGATTCAGTCCGATTAGGCTGGATAAAGCTTCCAGCAAGCAGAACACAGTTCACACAGTGGGGAACCAAATCACGACCCACTTTCAATACGCAGCACATTTACATGTAAAGGATTCTACGGTACCAGCAAGCAGAACACAGTTCACACAGTAGGGAACCAAATCGCGACCCAGTTTTAATACACAGCACATTTACAAGTAAGGAAATTCTACTGTACCAGGCAAACCGCTCTCCAGTCACGATCGCAAAGTCTCTGCACAAACCTGGGATTCAAAAGCAGCTGGAAATCCTGACAGGCCGATCTTCTTCAGGTATGAGCCTGGTAAAAAATCAGTGGCTTACTTTGTTCTCACAAACTTGGATTTAGTCCGAAATAATTCTCTTCTCCCCCTCTTAGGGGCAGCAGGCAGACATGCAGGCCACAACTCAGGCCTTTCTACAGTTCTCCCGCACGAAACTACTCAGATGGCTGCTTGGCTGTCTCAAGCATGTTGCTTCTTCAGTTCCCAACTTAGATCTGACTCCACTGCCAGCAAAGCCAGGGACTTTCCCCCAGAATCCGAAAGGTTTGGTTGGCTGATCTTTTATTATATTTATTTATTTGTACAAGTCGGATTTACAACCTTTGAGTCAGGGACTCATTTACAAAGGCACCTCGTCACAGGGAGGGCAAAACAACAGAACATTGTGCAGATACAACATTGGACAGCATTAAAGGTGCAGACATTGAACACAGAATACACTTAATTACATATTGGTATAAAATGCAGGTTTACAATTAAAGATGTACAATTTCTCTGGAGTTGCAGTGGAATACATCCTTGTGTTAACCTAAGGGGGTAGGTAAAAAGGGGTAGGGGGAAAGATGGATCAGCAGTCCAGGGGACATTGTCGAGATTGGGGGGGTAGGCAGGGAAAGGTCCTGTAGTAGGATTAGAGGGACAGGGCTTAGTTGCACCTACAGCAGCGGACATTAAAGAGATGGTTCCGGAGAGCGGTTTTGAAGGGGCCAAGTTTGGCAGTGTTGGTGATGCAGGTAGGGTGGGAGTTGAACCAGGTGGGGACTTGATAAAAGAAGGACTTCTGGGTGAGGGAGGTCTTGGTTCTGGGCGCTTTGAAGGTGGCTTTAACAGAGCTGCGGGTGGAAATGGATGAGGATGACCGTGGTAGGGAGGCAGAGACTCCAGGGTGAAGAGTCTGAGTATCGATTTCTTAGCAAGAAGGCAAGTCTGATACTGCAGACGTTCCTCGAAGTTGAGCAGGTTGGTGGAGGAATAGACCAGGCAGGTATGGGTGTGGGGGGAGGCTCTGGTCAGGAGCCTACAGGCCTTATTGATGGAGAGCTGGATTTTAGAGAGGGCGGTGTTATCAGCTGCAGCATAGATGGGCAAGCCATAGTCCACTAGGGATAGGACAGAGGAGGTGCTGGCCAGCCGGAGGGCAGCGAGGGGCAGGCAATCCCTATGGCGGAAAAGCAGGCCGATCCAAGAGTTTATGATGGAGGAAAGAGCATTGATGTGGGTGTGGAAGGTGAGGGCAGTGTCGAAAGTGATGCCTAGGTATTTGTATGTGGGCACTTGTTCTAATGGGAGCTGAGAGTTGGGGGTAATCAGGAGGGGGGCACATCTAGCTTTATTTTGGTGGTGAGAGAAGAGCATTGATTTGGTTTTCTTAAGGTTTATGGCTAGTCTGTGATCAAGAAACCAACTTTCTGTTTGGTTGTAGGCGAGTTGAAGGGATAATTGGAGAGTGGAGGGATCTGGGTGTGAGGCAAAGAGAACTGCATCATCTGCATAGAGGAGCATCTTGTTATTGCAGGAGCTGGGGAGAGTGTTGAGGTAGAGACTGAAGAGAATGGAACCCAGGACTGAGCCCTGTGGGACGCCGGAACTAACAGGCCGAGTGTTGGAGAGGGAGCCATTGATCTTTACGCGCTGGGATCTAGCAGAGAAGTAGCTGGAAAACCAGGCACCAGATCTGTCTGTCAGTCACAACAAAGGCTCCCCTTCAGGTGCAAAAAGGCACCAAATGCCCAAAACTACAATTCCTACAGATTTTGAATCCAGACAGCTCCTGTAGTCCAGCTCCATTTTAGGTCCCACCAGAACTGATTGGTCCAATTCGCAATCCAGGACCAAGATAGTGGAGATAAACAAAACAGTCCTTGCTGCAAAGAAGGCAGGTTAGACAAACTACATTATCATTATCATTCTAAATGATTTTCAGCAAATAGTTACATCTTTCAATGGAGCTCCCTCTCAGATTACTTATGACTGCAATCCAGGCAGCTCTTAAAGATACAGTACACAGAGGCTATACAGGCACTCTCTGGCAATCACATTTAAACTGCTAAAACGCAGGACACCAGCTTGGTAGTGAGCATTTAGGCAAGCTCAAGGAAGACTTTTCGGGAACCCCCATTTGTAGGGGGGTTACATACACAGAGTAAACTGTTTTAATTGGTGGGAGGTATATTGGGGCATAATTATAGTGTTACAAAACTACCCCATTACTGTTTTCACTGTTTAAGACTGAAGTCCAGTCATTATGGAACAATGATTACGGTTATCTGTTTTGATAAAGAAACAATAAGGGTTTTATAAATAGTTAAGATTATCTCCTTACGCAGATAGATATTAGTTTATAGGGTGTATTGGATTTAGAGAGGCAGGTTGGGTGGTGTCTGTGGCCAGGTATGGTGAGTTTCTTTTCAAAAGGCTGGGGAGTGCGCATACCCAGTTTGATGGGAGGAGACCATCACTGAACCTTTGCCATCATTCCCAGGAGGGAATGATTTTCTGGGTGGGGAAGAGTGTAAACCGCCCCTTAAAGAAGGGGTTTATGCTCCCATTAGCATCCCTTTCCCCTCCTATCCGCCCCGTGCTAGAGAATTTAGTAGTGCTCTGGGATTTAATATCTTCTGGATGCCTCAAGGTGGCAGCAGAGAGCAGGTTGAGGGAGGCATATAAAGTTGGAGCCCGGAAGTTCGGGGCTTTTTCCAGCCCAGGCATTAGGCCTTGGGCTGGAGGAGGGGCGGCTGGAGGAGCAAAGAAGGCAGGCAAGAACGGAGATTAGCAATCCAGGTGGGCCAGTGGGGGGGACCATCCCACCCCCCAAAAAAGTGGCAGATAAGGACAGCCTCTGCAGCAACATGGCGTCAAGGAGCCATAAGGGAAGATCCGAGGGGAGGATAGTTAGCCAGGTCCTGCATCGTTAGGGTAAGGGAGGCATAGGTGGCAGTAGGAGGCCAGGATAGGCAGGAGCCCTTAGAGATCCTGTGAAGTACTTTGCTCAGGCTGCCAGGGCTGTGGGAATGGTGGCAGGATCCTCACTGGGGGAAGAGCTGGTGGCAGTGGCTCTTCCCCGTATCTGGTATGGCAGGGTGGCCTGAGGGTGGTTGGAGCCAGGGGGCCCTTCACTCATATTTTAGGGCCTGCTTGGAGGAGCAGGTCCTGGGGCGCCGGCATTAAAGGGCCGGGTGGGTCATAAGTCATAGGACAGGTCTTGGAGAGTGGCCACTGGCTGGAGCTTACCACAACCCCAGGATGTTTTGATACGCATATGGGTCTGGGCATGTATCCTCTGTGAAGGATCAGCTGGGAGCAGAAAAATGGATTTTGGTGCTACTTACAGAGTTTGGACTGCTTGGAGGGTCCTGAGCAGTGGCAGGGCCTGGGGGCACTCCTATGGCAGGGTAGTCTGTAGCCAGGGGCTCATGTACTAGAGCAGGGCCAGGTTTGAGGGCTGCTGCACCAGCAGAGAGCTGTACAGAAGGAAAGGCTAAGCTGCTAGGAGGGAATGGGTGCCGTGAGATTGAGAGTACCAGCAGGTTTAGGTTCCCCATATAGTGAGACTGAGTGGGTTACAGGGCCTGGGTCGGAGAAAAAAATCCTGGTACCTCTTGTGATTTGGGCCAAGGTCCAGGTGCCAGGTGGAGGAAGCAGCACGCTTTCCCATGCCAGAGTTTGGGCAGTGACCAGTACCAGACCAGACAAAGAGTTATAACCCAGAGTAGAAAAGAAAAAAAAAATTTGGCTTACCAGTGCCAGTGAGCCAGGAGCCTGTGGGTTTCTAAGTATGGAGGTTCCTTGGGTAAAGCATCCAGTAGGATAAAATGAAGAAGCCCTGCTTGTACTGCCTGTAAACCATTATCGCTGCTCTGAATATCCAGCCAGGGTACCTTGCAAAAAGTTCAGATTGCCCTGTGGAGCTGCTTTGTTTATTTAATGAAGGATGTGACCCCTGCAACCTGGGATAATTTGGAATGCAGGAGCTAGAATAAAGAAGCCAGTTTGGGAAGAAATTAGTAGTGATGTTACTTTATTTAAGCTGGAAGGGGGACAAAATGAAATAGGACCCCCCCCCCTTGTGTCTAATTTGTTTCATAACTTTTAATTTTAGTGGAGCTTCCTTCATGCTGCATTCAGAATCGAGGGGCTCTGGGGTTCAAAGAAGCAAGAAGTTACAGCTTAGAGATCCTGGTCTGGTGTCAGCATTCGGGGATACTCCAGATTTTCAGTGGTGAGATCGAGAGTGCACTGGTGAATGAAGTCGATGAAAAGTAGGACACCTATTTTCCTGTCTTGGTTAAGGGGCACTGTGCTTAGGTTAACGCTTGATGTAGCCCTTCCTAATGCCATCTGGAACAACTGCGGCAATGATTTATGCCCATAGACGAGGGGGCGAGAGGGGAAGTCTACACAAAGGCTTGTTGCCTCTGTGATGGCAATTTTGAATTTTCCCCATTGTTCCTCCACCCCTCCTTCTTGTCCATTAGCTAGTGCTTTTCTGAGGCACTCTCCCATTTTGCCAAAGTCACCCCTCCTAAAGTCCAATACCCTCACTTTTGTATGGCTTGACTCTATGGCTGTTTATCATGAACCACACTGTTTGGTGGTAGTTTGTTCCCAGATGGCTATCCACTTCTAAATCTGAGATCCTCTCTCCATCCCCATTTGAGAGTACCAGGTCTAAGACTGCTCCCTCCCAAGTGGGTCCCAACTTTAGCCGTCTGAGGCATTCCCCCTGTAGGGCATCAAGAATGACCCTGCTCTTGGATGTGGCTGCAGCAAAGGTGCTCCAGTTAACATCTGGCATATTCAGGTCCCCCATCAACAATATCTCTCCTTTTTCCTGCCATTCTAAGGATGCCTTCTATCATTTCCTTGTCCATTTCCTCCTGCTGAAACGGGGGTCTGTACACAACCCCCATGCAGATTGTGGTGCCCTTTCCTGTCTCCAGGGTGACCCACAGTGCCTACACTCCTCCCTGTTTACCCTTTAGTTCCATTGCTTTGATCTCTTACCTTACGTACAGAGTTACTCCTCTTCCTCTTTTACCCTCCCTCTACCTCCTGTAGATTGTGTACCCTTGTTTGTTGACATCCCAGTCATGGTTCTCTGTGTACCATGTTTCTGTGACTGCCACGATATCCAGGTATCCCTCACCCTCCACTTGGGGCACTGTTCCACCAGTGACACTTTGATGTGTCATGATCTGTACAGCCTACTGTTGTGCACCTACCTGTGGCAGGCATGTGTCTACTGTGCCATGGCATGCTTTGCACTGTGCAGTGGCATGTCCTCTGTGTCACTGAACTTGTGCACCAGGGTGTTGGTGGTAATGTTCACAGCCCCAGTTGTTAAACTTGTCAGTGTTGGAGGGGTTGGTTATGCCACATACTTGGGACTAAGTGTGTATCTGTCTTCTGGAGGTAACAGATGCATAGATACATAGAATTTGTCTGCAGATAAGGACCACCTGGCCCATCTAGTCTGCCCATTTTTTCCAGCTTTAACTTATGCTGCAGACTGTAATTGATCTGCAGCTTTCTTACTCTTCCCTTTCTCTAGTGCTCCCTTGTGTATGTCCCATGTATTTTTGAATTCCTACACCGGTTTTGCCCCTACCACCCCTTTGGGGAGGCTGTTCCAAGCATCTACCACCCTCTCTGAAGAAATACTTCTGCACATTACCCCTGATTCTTCCTCCCTCCAACTTCATCTCATGTTCCCTAGTTCTTGTGCATCTTCTTTTCTGAAATATGCTACCCTCCTGTACCTTATTGATCCCTTTAAGGTATTTATACATCTCTATTATGACCCCCTCTCTTCGCATCTCTAGAGCATAAATATTGAGGTCTTTCAGCCTCTCCTCATATAACTTCTGGAGTAGCTCCTGTATTATTTTGTAGCCCTTCTTTGGACTACCTCCACTCTATGTCCTTCCTGAGATGTGGCCTCCAAAACTGGACACTGTACACCAGATGACGTCTCACTAATGGTCTGTATAGTGGCATCACCACCTCTATTATTTCTGCTTATGATAACTCTCCCTATGCACTCCAACATCCCACTGGCCCATCTAACCACCTTCTCACACTGTCTGGCCACCTTTAGGTCCTCAGATATAATTATTCCTAGATCACTCTCCTGTTTGGTGGCCGACAGTACCCTCCTCCCCCTACTGAGTATTCCTCTCTTGGGTTTCCATGACCAAAGTGCATACATTTGCACTTCTTTGCGTTGAATCTCAGCTGCTATACATTTGAGCAATTCTCCAGCTTGCCCAGGTCCCTTCTCATTCTTTCCATCCCCTCTGGTGCGTCTACCCCATTGCAGATCTTGGTGTCATCTGCAAAGAGGCAAACCTTCCCCTCCAGCCCCTCTACCCAGTCAATGTAGTACCAGTACACTACTGTGTCATGTCGTGTGCATCATACAGCAATTATGGTAGTCTGCCTGCAGCAGTGCCATATGCACTGGGTGTCATGCCACTGCATCTCACCAGAGCCGGGCTTATGTGGCATGAGATCAGAAGAGGGGGCATTGGTGGGTGTTTTATGTAGTTTACCATATGTGGGCAACAGTGTGATGCACAGGCGGTAGTCTAACCAACACAGTGATAATCAGGGTATGATTATTCAACAGTATATGTGCAGGGCCATGCATACATTTGGAAACAACTGGGTCTTTGCAAGGCCAATGCTCTGTACTGGCTCTGTATGAGTGGCAACTCTGTAACTAAGGTGGTGATGACATCTTCTGGGTGGGGAGGGTGCCTCCAGTTGGGTCTGCATCCCACATCAGTGTTGTAGTGACAAGGTTGAGTGTATATGACCCCCCCCATATACAACAATGCTGCACTCACGTGTTACCCTAGCTGGTGCACACAGTGCTACATAACAGTGCCATTCATATACAGCTGTGCTGTGTGTAATATGTGCATGCCTGGGCATGACCCTGCAGTCAACAAGGGTGTCTCGTGAATGTCTGTTGTCCTGCACACCTGTGTTGGCCTGTATGCTGCATAGTTGGTTTGCAGGATGTGGGGTATGTGTGTGACTCCAAGCACCTCAGGCCACTACACAGCCTATTGTACCATGGTTTGGTGCTGCTGTTGCTTGTGCTGCAGTGCCACATCTGGCATGCCTGATGGTATTGCTTGTCCTTTCCACAGTTCTGGCCTACTTTGTTGCAGCATGGCACACTTATTGTATGTACAGTCCTCTACTGATTGGGTCCACAGTGCTGTCTCTGGTATGGCATGTCGTGCAATTCCATTGTGACTGTTTGCCTCCCTCAACCTATGTGTGGCATGGTGGCCCATGTGTTGTCTGGCTGTACATCTGTCATTCACTTTATGCCACTCCTGGGTACCTCATTGTGTGCACTGCTGGCTGATTTCATTGTGTTTCTTTCCATAGGTGCCCAGAGGGATGAAGGAACTGGGAGTGGACGCCAGGATCTGTTGATGCTGGAGGGAAGGGATAACCTGCTTAGGCAACAGGTCTGCCTGATGCGGTTACTGGTTCTACAGGTGGGGACTTACACCCATGCAGTAGAGGGCCTGCCAGCAGCCATTGGCCATGAGCTATGGCAGCAGCCGCCACACCACCGTCTGCAGCACCTTGATGGGTCATAGACCTAGTGTTAGACTGCCTAATGGGTGATTGCCCTGTTTTTGTTTTTTATACCAGGACAGTGCACTTGTTTTATTTTTTTTTTACACCAGGCCTGTGCCTTTGTTTTATTTTTTTATGTCAGGCGGGTGCCCTTGTTTTGTTTCTTTGTACTGGGCAGGTGCTCTTGTTTTGGTTTTTCATACCGGGCATGTGCCCTTGTTTTGATTTTTCATACTATGTGAGTGCCCTTGTTTTTTTTCTTTTACAGGGCAGGTGCCTTTTTTGCCTTATTGTAATGATTATGTTACCCCCTTCCCCTTTTCTCCAGATGGGTGGGTGCCCTGGTTATTTTATTATCTACCCCCTTTTCTCCAGATGAGTGGGTGCCCTGGTTACTTTATTTTCTCCCCACTTTTCTCCTGATGGGCGGGTACCCTGGTTATTTTATTTTCTCCCCACTTTTCTCCAGATGGGTGGGGGCCCTGGTTATTTTATTTTCCACCCCTTTTCTCCTGATGGGTGGGGCCCTGGTTATTTTATTTTCTCCCTTTTCTCCTGATTGGTGGGTTCCCTGATTATTTTATTTTCTCCCCCCTTTTCACCTAATGGGCTGGTGCTCTGGTTATTTTATTTTCTCACTCTTTTTCTCCTGATGGGGGGTGCCCTGGTTATTTTATTTTCCACCCCCTTTTCTCCTTATGGGTGGGTGCCCTGGTTATTTTGTTTTCTCCCCCTTTTCAGAATACACATAAGGAGCCAGAAGAACTGTGGGTCACCCTGGAAACAGGAAATGAGACAACCATAAGAACTGGGGTTGTCTACAGGCCCCCAGACCAGGGGGGAGGAAATAGACACATTACTGTTAGAAGATATACAAAACATGACAACTAAAGGGGAAGTTCTGATAATGGGAGACTTCAACATGCTGGATACAGATTGGTTAATACCAGCAGGAACATCTACCAGAACTAGACACATGGTGGATTACCTACAAGGGGAGGGCCTCAAACAACCGGTACAACAACCCACAAGAGACAGGGCTATCCTAGATCTAGTACTGATTAACATGGAAAGGATCACAGATCTCCAGGTAGAAGGTCACCTGGGGGCCATTGATCATCACATGGTATGGTTCAGTTTGGCCACTACAACTAAATCATCCCATTCTAAGGCAAAAATACGGGACTTCCGAGGAGATGACTTTGATAAGATGGGCAACAAAGTTAAGCTAGTCCTGGCAAAAAGAAATTCAGATGAGGGGGTACAGGCAAAGTGGGCAAGCATTAAGGATGCAATACATGAAGCAACATCCCATTGTGTTAGAGAGAAAAGGAAGTACAAAAGAAGAAGGAAACCACTTTGGTTCTCAAAAACAGTAGCAGAAAAGGTCAGAGCCAAAAGGCTGGCCTTCAGGAAATATAAGGGAATGCAGTGGGATGAAGATAGAGAGGCATACCAAACTTCCCTAAGGGAAGCAGGGAAGACAGTAAGGCAGGCAAAGGCCCAAACCAAGGAAACACTAGCACAGACAGTAAAAGAAGGTGACAAGACTTTCTATAGACACATTAGTGAAAGAGAAAGTCCAGAGGGGGCATTGCTAAGATCAAAGGCGATAAGGGGGCATGCGAGGAGGAGGACCATGTAAAAACATCTATCCTAAATAGATACTTCTGCTCAGTATTTACTGAAGAGAAGGTAGGGCAGGGCCCACAGTTTAGCACCATGGACACAGGGGGGAGGGATGTGAGCACTAGTCCCTTCACAAAAGAAAGGGTCCTACAAGAGCTCGATAAGCTCAGGGTGGACAAGGCAATGGGATCTGATGGCATACATCCCAGGGTACTAAAGGAGCTAAGGGTGGAACTAGCAAAGCCATTATCACAACTGTTCAGTGTCGGCCCGGTGGCACTGAGGGCTGAGGCTCTGGATGCCTTACCTCACACCACACCAGTGACCCATGTTCGGGAAAAAGCATGGGCCACTGGGGGTTGGCCGGGCTGGAGAAGGATTGAGCGCCCAATGGCTGCTCTCCTTCTCCAGGGGGGTTACCTGCATGCTCCCGCCACAATACCACCACCTAGAGGAACCCGGGTGGATGGTGCAGTAGAGGGAGTAGCAACACAGGGGACAGGGTGGACATCAGCAGAGGGGCGGAGCAGGAGGCACGTCTCAGCGTGCCTCCGTGCTCATTGGCCCTCATTGCACGCTGACGTCGGAGATGGGGAGGTTCACCAGAACAAGTGGAAAATGAAGCCCGTCACTCCAAGGTGACGACTCCCCTGCAAGCTGGACTGCGTCACGGGCACTCACCGGAGGCAGACTCCACTGTGTCCCATTCGCTCCACCATTGTGAGGGGGAAGGTTTGGGGTGTCCTTCCCTCACTCCGCCCGGGAGGATATACCGGGTTGCCTGACGGTCCTTGAGTGAAGAACACTCTAAGAGCAGACTCCTGGGGGCACCGAGCACCATTGTGGAAGGCGACTTGAGGGGGTCTGAAAGAGTGGAGTGACGGTGCATGTAGGAAGGACAAATACAAGGTTAAAAAAAAAAAGAACTGTTGAGTGAGTCTCTGAGCACAGGAGAGGTCCCAGAAGACTGGAGAAGGGCTCATGTGATCCCACTCCACAAGAGTGGTAGCATGGAGGAGGTAGGGAACTACAGACCAGTCAGTCTTACCTCAGTAGTGGACAGGATTATGGAGGCACTCCTTAAGGAAAGGATAGTGCAACACCTGGAATCCATAGGAGCACAGGATCCAAGATAGCATGGGTTTACAAAAGGAAGGTCCTGTCAAACTAATCTCATAGATTTCTTTAACTGGGTAACCAGAGTGGTGGACCAAGGGGGAGAAGTTGATGTTGCCTACTTTGACTTCAGCAAAGCTTTCAATACTGTTCCACATAGAAGATTGATTAATAAGCTGGGTAGGCTCAGGGTGGGTCAGAAGTTGTTCAACTGGGTGGCAAACTGGTTGACGGGCAGAAAACAGAGAGTGGTAGTAAATGGTATACAGTCAGAAGAGATGCAAGTCACAAGTGGGGTACCTCAGGGATCAGTCCTGGAGCCAGTCCTCTTCAATATCTTCATCAGTGACATTGCAGATGGACTGGAGGGTAAGGTTTGTCTATTTGCAGATGACACCAAGATCTGCAACTTAGTAGATGATCCAGATGGGGTGGGCAGAATGAGAAGCGATCTGGATAAACTAGCAAAATGGTCGGAGGAGTGGCAACTGGGGTTTAATGCAAAGAAGTGCAAGATCATGCACATAGGGAAGAGAAACCCTGAAGCCACCTATAGGCTGGGAGGGGAGTTGCTGGCAGTCACAAGGGAAGAAAGACACTCGGGCATCATCATCACCAATGACCTGAAATCATCCAAGCAGACCTCTAAAGCAGTAGGTAAGGCTAGTGGGATGTTAGGGTGTATTAGTAGGGTTATCACAAGTCGGAAGAGGGAGATAATAATCCCTCTTTACAAGACACTGGTTAGGCCCCATCTGGAGTACTGCATGCAGTACTGGAGGCCACACCTTCACAAGGATATTAACCAAATTGAGGCAGTCCAAAGAAGGGCAACCAAAATGGTGCAGGGACTGCATAAGAAAACATATGAGGACAGATTAATGGAGCTCAATATGTATACCCTAGAGCAAAGGAGGGAGAAAGGTGATATGATCGAAACATTCAAACACCTTAAGGGCATTAACAAGGTGAAAGAGTCTAACATGTTTCAATATAAGAAAAATAGCAGGACAAGAGGACACAGCATGAGATTAGCGGGAGACCGATTAAGGAGTAATGTGAGGAAGTTCTTTTTCACAGAAAGGGCGGTGGATGCATGGAACGGCCTACCTCAGGAAGTGGTGGATATGAATACAGTGCAGGGCTTCAAACAGGCATGGGATAGACATAAGGGAGCAATACAGATGAGTACGAATAGATAGGCCATTGACGGAGCAAAGGCCGATGGCACATTTATAAGGTAGAAAAAGAAATGGGCAGACTGGATGGGCCTTGCGGTCCTTACCTGCCATCAGCTTCTATGTTTCTATGTTTCTCCTGATGGGTGGGTGCCCTGGTTATTTTATTTTCTCCCCCCTTTTCTCCTGATGGACGTATGCCATGGATATTTTATTTTCTCCCCCCCTTTTCGCCTGATGGGCAGGTGCCCTGGTTATTTTATTTTCTCTCCCCCTTTTCTCCTAATGGGTGGGTGCCCTGGTTGTTTTATTTTCCACCTCCTTTTCTCCTGATGGGCGGGTGCCCTGGTTATTTTGTTTTCTCCCCCCTTTCTTCTGATGGGTGGGTGCCCTGGTTATTTTATTTCTCCCTGCACCCTTTTCTCCTGATGGGCAGGTGCCCTGGTTATTTTATTTTCTACCCCCTTGTCTCCTGATGGGCAGGTGCTGTTTTCCACCCCCCTTTTCTCCTAATGGGTGGGTGCCCTGGTTATTTTATTCCCACCCCCTTTCTCCTGATGGGCGGGTGCCCTGGTTATTTTTTTTTCTCCCCCTTTTTCTCCTGATGGGTGAGTGCCCTGGTTATTTTATTTTCCACCACCCTTTTCTCCTGATGGGAGGGTGCTGTTATTACTTTGGTCCTCCCTCCCCCCAATTTTCTACAGGCAGTTGCCCTTGTTTTGTATGTATATTTTGTTTTCTTCATGTGCTACTGACCATTATACATAGTAAACTTTTTTTTATATCTGTGCTGCTGTGTTATGTGTCTCTTATTGATGCCCTCCTGTCATACCCACAGCTACCCCAGTGTTCAGCGTTATACTCAGTGCTATATTTAGAGCTGCAAAAATGCATTGCCCCTGTGTTTAATCAATCAAATCTTTATTTATTCAGGCGAACATCATTGAGCAAGGCTCATTTACAAGATGAACCTCATAAGGTCAAGGTTCAATAGTTGATACACAACAGATACATCATACACTTTATAAGACAGTTATACATACAGAGGAAAATAACGATTATAACACAATGATGTACAGTGAATTCACATGATAAAACTCGGTTACAGGAAAGTTAAGCTAATATTTACAGTATATACAGTACATACATATCCTAATGGGGGCCATCGCTGTTTTAATGTTGAGAATAGGTCATTAAATGCATCGTGACTGTGCCAGTGCAATGCATTTGTGCAGCACAAATCCAGCCCTATATTCAAAGGTAATAGTGCCAGCACAATGCCTCTGAATATACCTCAGGTGGGGACTGGTGCAAGCACGAGAACAAGTGCAGCACAATTTCTCTACTCGTGCTATTGCTGAACTATGGGGCCCATAGACTTTGTATTGGTAGCCTTTAAATTTGGATTACTTCTTTACTAATTTGTTTATTAATGTGCTTGTTTTTTATTAGTTTACCTGTTTATATGAGTTCCTATACTTTGGGGCACTGTACTTTCTCCCCACCTCCCCCTATTCTCCATTTTCTATGTGAATAATTTAGGTGTGGAGAACAATTAAATATATGACTTCAAATGGGCAGTTTTGTTTTTTAAAGAGGGAAGGGAGGATACCAACACAGCCCCCAGTCAAAGTATCAGAGCGACATGAAACATAGGGGTGTTAGTCACCTCCATTAGTTTCACAGACAACTTGTGTGAACATTTTGTATTTTGGAATAAAATGTTGCTTTTTTCTACTTCCAGCCCTGTGTGCATGTACTCTTTTTTTTTGCCTTACCCTTTAGGAACTATAGTTTCAGGTAAGAGATTTTAAGTTCGGATGGTTGTCCTGGCATTTTGAGATTTTCAGAAGGTTTCAACATAGAGGCAGAGTATGAGTTCTTTAGTCGGACTGCCAGTGTAGCAGTAGCAGTACCGCTTGTGACACCAGTGACCCAGGTTCAGGAACAAGCTGGAATTGTTGGTGGACCAGCTGGGAGAGAAGGGCTGAGTATCCCACAGGACACTCGCCTCCTCTGGGGAGGGAGGGGGAATCACAGTCACTGTGCAACTGTCACCTGGTTGACCACGGGTGGTGGTGCAGGCTAAAGTGCACTACTTGGGTAGGGGACAGCTGATTGGCTAGCTGGACTCACATGCCTTATGTGAGCACACACATCAGCCAGCATCCTGGGGGGGGGGGTGGAGAAATGGAAAACATGCAGCCGTGCTCCATAATGGCTCCAGGGCAGCGCACAGACCCCACACTCCACCAACCAGGGCTCGTTCTGGGAGCACCAATAGAAGCTTCTCTGAGGGGCCTGGTCCAGCCTGAGGACCTCCACTTTGGCAGCGGATACCAAGGTGCACCAGTCCTGGAGACAGGTAAGCCCTGGGAGATGGCAGGAGTGATGGGGTCAGGGCTGCTTGAAGCTCTGAGAAGGACTTCCGCCAGCTGAGGGGAGAAAACAGAAAGTAAAAACAGAAAGACAGTGAGCCCTTTGGGACATCTGGAGTAACAGTGAGCTCCCAGATCTATAGGAATTCCTGTATTTTACATGGAAATGGAGCTATATGCAGGGTCATTGTTCCCATTGACTTGCAGTGTTTATACAGGAAAACAGAGAAATTCAGTTTTCATAGGAAATAATGTAATCGACAGGAACATATGGGGAAAAGTGCCCTGGAGCTACAAGGAAAATGCCAAAACAATCTGGCTGTCTGGGTCAGCCTGGAGCTATTAGCATCAAGGTTACACGTTTCATGCTCAGTTTCAAAAGCACTTTCTGTATCAAATGAAAGGGTGGGAAAGCACTGAAGAGCACCTTTTCTAGCGCTCAACTTAGAAATGCTAAAGGACCCTTACCTACCCCAAAGTCTAATGCTGCATTAATGAGATTTTTTCAGTGTCTGTAATTTGGGAGGGAAGGGATCATATTTTGGCTCTCAGGAGCCAAGGGCTCTATCCCTTCTACTTCCCAATAAGGAGACACATCCCCATGCTCTCATATTTTGTGATGTAAGACTGGAGAGCGTGAGGGTGTGCTGCACAGACTTGTATACAGAACCATTTTTATTTTTATTTTTGTAACTGTTTTAGAGTGCTGATTTGAACAAATCAAGGAAACTGCTTAACTAACAAGGGCATGTCTCCAAATTGGGACATGGACAAGATCAGGCTCTTGGCTCCATGGAGCCAAAATATGATCCCTTCCTTTCTGAGTTATAGACACTCACAAATTATCATTAATGCAGCATTACACTTTGGGGCAGTTATGGGTCCTTTAGTGCTTCAGGGGGGAAATTTCAAAAAGTGCAGGAAAGGTACTCTTTAAAGACCCTGGCCCCCCAGTACATGCTTCTAAGACTGTTCCAAGACATAGGGCTCTGCAGGAGAACAGTGGTAGCTTTTCTTGTTGTCCCATGAGGCAATAAGATCCACTTCTGGGACATCCCATGTCCTAAAAAAAATTGACCACATCACAATTTGTTTCAGGGACCACTCATGGACGACATGACCTATCCTGCTGAGTGAGTCCAACAGTACATTGATTTGCCCTGCAACACTGACTACAGATACATGCTGAGAATATACAGTATATCAGATCCCACATTTTTAGTGCTTCCTTGCACACTTTTGAGGATCTTACACCATCATAATTGTGTATGTAATAAATTGGTGTGGTACTGTCTGGCCTTATCTGTAGAACTTGATACGTGTTTAAAGCCAAAAAAGACTACAGGGACAAAACCACTGCCCTTAACTCCAGCAGATTAATGTATTCCCTTTTCTTTGCTGGGTTCCAGATACTCTTTACTGTGTGGTGTGATATATGCCCTCCTCATCCTGGGAGCTAGGCATATGTGGTCAGCACTATATTGTGAAGGGCTGGTAGAAAGAGGACTCCTTTTCTTGGGTGCTGCACCTACTGCTGCCACTGGAGGATGCTTGGCAACCATTCCTATATGGAATCCTGGTAGTTCAGTGGATCCCTGAGTTGGGATCAGTTCTGCTCCAATGAAGTGTATGTTTTATATGGGTTCCAGGATGGATTTGTCTAAATTCAGGATGAACCCCAACTTTTCTATCAGGAGGATTGTTTGCTTCATTGATGACAAGGCAGCTTCCCTGGTTCTCCCCCTAAAATGACCAGTTGTCTAAGTATGGATAGACTGCCCCACCATTTCTTCAAAGTGCTGCTGCTGCTATAGCCAGGCACTTTGTTAATACTCTTTTTTTTTTTTTATTTTATTTTTTTTATCAATACCCATTTTGCTTCCACCTGCACTGTCTCTGTCTCTCTTACTTGCTAATTTCTCCTGCAACAGCTCCCTTTTTCTTCCAAAAGTAGCCTTCCTAAAGTCTAGGACTTGAGTCTAGGACAGTTTTTTCTTTGCAAAATTAAAGGTTTAGAAAGGTCAGCCCTGGCTAATACACTGAGATTTTATCAAACATCTTATACATTTTTCTTAAATTTTTACAGGGTTGCTCCTGGTGTGTGTCCAAAATCAAATCATTACAGTACCAGTGCCCCATTCCCAACCCAAAGCTGCTTGAAAGCCCGCAATTCATTTACATTACATCAGTTTACTTACTTTGTCTTCATTCAATCATTTTAACTTTTGAAAGGGGTTCTCGGTCTTCTCATTCAGCCGAATCATGATTAGCCTGACAAGGTGACCCCCTCATCGGTCAGGTATCTACACTTTAAATGTTAAGATGCCACTATGAGCTGAGGTCCCACTGCTCTCTTTCTAGTATGGAAACCACTCTCTGACTTCATCTTTTATACAGTATGCTCTGGCCCATGAGGGGCTCACAGGTGACCATCGGGAGCTCATTAATTAGGAGAAAGCCACATCTCTCCTGTTTTAAATGCAAAGTTAAAGGTTTAGTAAGATCAGTTCTGGTTAATACACAGAGGGCATGATTTTCAAAGCATGGCACAGGGCTTGTGTCCAGTGCTGCACCATGACACATTGGTTCTGGTGGTGCACCAAACCCTTTGCAACAACTGTGCCCAAATTTAAAATCTTGGGTGCAGTTGTGACTATTGTCACAAATTATAGCAGCCTGCACAAAATATTTGGTGCATGCTTCGTATAACAGGCCCCCAGGATTGCCACAAGGTAGACCTGAAAAAGGTGGTCTAACTTGCTGCAATTGCTGCACAGGATAGAAAATCCTGTTAGATTGCCGCAAACCCCATGCGCCGTATCATCGGTGCACAGAGGCTTGCAGCAATCTAGAAGTTATGCAAATCCTGCCCAGAGGTTTTATCACATATCTTCAGACAAAGTAAGAAAATTGAATTCACTTACATGAATTGCAGGCTTTAAAGCAACTTTGAGGGGGCACCGGTAGTACAGTATAACTATTTGATTTTGATCTTGGCCGTACACCAGACTCACCACTGTAAAAAATTAACAAAAATGTATAAGATATGTGATACAATTTCTGTCTTTTAGGATCATGCTTGCTAAACCTTCAACTTTGCATTTAGAACAGGAGAGGAGTGGTCTTCTCTTAATTAGTGTGCTCCCAATGGTCACCTGTGAGCCCCTTATGGGCCAAAGCACACTATATTAAACAAACTCTGGCCACAGCTGATAGGGCTGCAACTGAGGAATTTGGGGTAAAATATTGAAAATTACCAAAGTCATGAGCCTGCATTAGCAAAATGTAACATAGGCTCCTAAATGTGTTGTTTTATAATATTTGTACACCCAGTTTTCAATGTAGCTTTGTTATGACCCTGCCTCATGAACAAGGGCAGACCAAATGTTCAACTCCTGCCCGAAAGGAGATGTCATGCAGGGACTGTGAAATCAACTTTCGGGACACAAAAACACATTTAAGGTAGGAGCTGAAAACTGACAGCTGTCACATTCATGAGGTGCTGTAAAGAAATGGCTATGTTGAAAATTTGGGGTAAAAATATTGAATATTACCAAACTCACGAGGCTGTGTTTGCAAAATTCAACACAGCCTCATAACTTTTTGTTTTTAAATATTTTTACACCAAATTTAGAACATAACCTTCTTATGACCCCACCTCATGAACAATTGCAGAGAAAATGTTCAACTCCTGCCTGAAAGGTAATTTCATGCAGGGACCACAAAATCACCTTTTGGGATATAAAAAAGCATTTTGGCCAGGATTTGAAAAATGACAGCCATCACATTCATGAAGTGCTATAAAGATATGGCTATGTTGTAAATTTGGAGTAAAAATACTGAAAATTACCAAAGTTATGAGCCTGCGTCCTCAAAATTCAACGTAGGTTCATAACTTTGTTGTTTTTAAATATTTTTACACCAAATTTTCAACATAGCCATCTTATAATCCCACCTCATGAACAATGGTGGAGAACATATTCAACTCCTGCCCAAAAGGTGATTTCACACAGTGACCACAAAATCACCTTTTGGGACAAATGTACCTAACGTCTCTTGCAGTGTTCATGAGGTGGTGTCCCAAAAAAGGTATGTTGAAAATTTGGGGCAAAATATTGAAAAATGGCCAAGTTATGCTACTAAATTCACAACCTCATTGAAATACATTGAACAGCATACCTGATTTCCTCAGTTTGCAGTCCAGTATTGAAGAGTGAAGATGTGTCTTCAGTCCAGACAGAATTATGGTGTTGGACCCGATGGGTAAGTAAGGGCTTGGAGGTGCAGGGTGGTGGGTACTGAGTGGGAGGTTGGGTGGGGGACAGATGCAGCGTAAAAGACATTGATGGACTGTTTTCTTTTAAAGGGTTTACAAAAAAAACTGAGGCTCCAGATCACAACAGGGGACTGGGTACCCCTGTGTCACTCTTATGTTTTGGGGGCATTGAGAGGAAGGTTGGGTGAGGGAATATTAAAACAAAAAAAACAGGGAGGAGTCCTGATGGTGACACTGGTGGATTGGGCATCCCACTGTCACTCTTATGTTTCTGGGGGGTGCTGAGAGGGAGGTTGGGTGGGGGTAATCTTAAAACAAAAAAAAAAACAAGTAGAAGTCCTGATGGCAACACTTGAGGTTGACACCCCAGTGTCACTCTTATGTTTCTGGAGGGTGTGGGGTAGTGGGTGCTGAGATGGAGGGTCAGGTAGGGGGTATCTATAATTTAAAAGAAAAAAAATTGGTGGTCGTGGCACACTCTGCTGTGTTCACGACGGCCACTCCAGTCTACTAAGCATGCACTAGTAGTTATGCATTCACATTAGACTGCAGCGGCATCTTGAACATGGCGAAGTGTGTCGTGAACACTGATTTTTTTCTTTTAAATTATAGACATTTCCTCCTCCGAACCCTTCTTCTCAGCACCCACCACCCCACCAGAAACATGAGTGACACTGGGGGTGCCCAATCCCCCAGTGTCACCATCAGGATACTGCCTAGTTTTACACAAATAGTGCAGTGCCCCTGGAGACAAGGAGTGGAGTGCTCCAAGGATGTCATGGATGTGGAGGTGCCTGTGCTCCATGTCCAACATATTGTTCGGTCGAAAAGAATGTGCTGAGTCCTTTTTTTAAAAGCAAGAGGGCTACGCCCACTGCAGACCTAAAAAGAAGCCAGAGAGTGATTTTCACACAAGAAAGACAGCACTGAGACCTCAGCTCATATGGGCATGTTAAAACTGTAGATACCTGACCAATGAGGGGGTCATCTTATCAGCAGTGGCCAGGCCAATTGTGATTCCACTGAATGACGAGCTGAAAGAACCCCTTTAAAATGTTAAAATGATGAAAAGAAGATACAGTAAGAAATGTGATTTAACTTAAATGAATTGCAGTCTTTCAAGCAGCTTTGGGGACACAGGCACTATAACTATTCGATGTGGGCTACAAACCAGGAACACCCTTGTAAAAATGTAAGAACAATGTATAAGATATGCGATAAAATCTCTGACTCTTAGCCAGAGTTGAGTTTGCGAAACCTTTAACTTTGCATTTAAAACAGGAGAAGTGTGGTCTTCTCTTCTTCTCTTAATTTGTGATCTCCCAATGGTTAGCTGTGAGACCCTCATGGGCCAGAGCACACTATGTGAAAGATGAAGCCAGATAGTAATTTCCACACAAGAAAGTAAATAGTGGGATCTCAGCTCATAGTGACATGTTAAAATTTAAAGTGTAGATACCTGACTGATGAGGGGGTCACCTTTCTGGTGCTGGTCAGGCTAATCATGATTCAACTGAACAAAGAGACCAAGAACTCCTTTTAAATGTTAAAGAGGGACTCTGGCCAAAAGTGCAACCTTGCAGAATTAGAATATGCATACCCCTAATAAATCTCGTACCAAACATTAGGTTTCTGTGTTATTGCATTTAAAAGTTGTGGGCTATTTTGAATCCCTGATTTCACTACCTGTTCAAAAAAAACATTTTCAGTGAAGAGGAGCTGATGATGTCATCTCCTGAACTCACAGTCTAGCCCTCCCTGTCAGCAAGCTTATAGGACCTGTTTCTCCAAAGTTGAAAGATAATTCTGCAATGGTTTTTACAAGTAAAACAGGCGACACCATTCTAAAAACAATGCTACAGAATCTACGTGCTTCAGGTTTTGTAACAAAGTTGACACATTTGTATTTTAATGCCTTTTTGGTGTGGTTCTTTTCTCCAGAGTTGCAGGATGCTGAGTCAGCATGCCTCCAGGCTGCTGATACCATGTGAAGTGCTACTCTGCTGTGCTTGTTTGGAAGTTGTATTGCAACAAGCGTTGCAATGATGGTAACTGCATTGCTGTTTGTCAGTGTCTGCTTTACAATACGTTTTAATAGGGGCCTTATACAGGTATATGTTAATTCCTACTAGGAGTGGAAGTGTTAGCCCTGGTAAAACAATCATTGTAATGTGGAGTACAACACAGATGAGCCTGAATATAGCTCAAGTAATAGCCTGTCAATGAGAAAACAGAAAATGAGCTCTGCACAACTGAGTATCCCATTCAGTCATACTTTGATGATGAATAAAAGATTGATTGATTGATTAATTATGCATTGAGCTGGCCACTGTATAGAAACTCTTAGTAAGGTTTCAAAACAGCACTACCTCTCCCACCCCCATTTACAGGGTAATGGAATAATTGATTTAAAGTGCCATCCTGAGAAATCACCTCAATGATAGCCTTGAATGATAGGTGTGAATGATCACAGCCTTTCACCACATCTGAGATATCCAGTCTGCAAATGTTACATTAGTGTGATGTGACTCAGCGTCCATTAACCCAGGAGAAAAGGACCACAATAAAAAGCAACAGAAATAAAACTATGAATTTGTCAACTTTGTTACAAAACCTGAAACACACATAGGTTTTTAAGAAATGTTTATTGAATGGGGCTGCCTGCTTTACTGGAGAAAACCATTTGCACATAGTTTTTAAACTTTGGAGAAGCAGGTCCTGTAAGCTTGATGACAGGTAGGGCTAGACTGTGAGTTCAGGAGATGACATCATCAGCACCTCTTCACTGAAACTGGCTTTTTTGAACAACATAGAAACATAGAAACATAGACTTTGACGGTAGATAAGGACCGCTTGGCCCACCTAGTCTGCCCATTTTGCTACCTACAGGATAGGCCGCAGATCCTAGTTAACCAACAGCCTATTTCTTCCTACCCCCCACAAGAATTGCCTTATGTCTGTCCCATGCATTCTTGAATTCTCCCACAGTTTTAGACCCCACAACCTCCTCAGGAAGGCTGTTCCATGCATCCACTACCCTCTCTGTGAAAAAATACTTCCTCACGTTGCCCCGGAACCGCTCCCCCATCTTTAAATTGTGTCCCCTTGTTCTTGCATGTCTCTTTTTCTGAAAGATGCTACCCTCTTGGACTTTGTTGATTCCACTGAGGTGCCAAAGTTTCTATCATGTCCCCCTCTCCTTCTTTCCTCAAGGGTATACACATTAAGCTCCTTTAGTCTCTCCTCATATGGCTTCTCTTGCAGACCCTGCACCATTTTAGTTGCCCTCCTCTGGACTGCTTCTATCCTGTCTATATCCTTGCGGAGATGGGGTCTCCAGAACTGGACTCGGTACTCCAGATGGGATCTCACAGGCAGAGAATTTAGGGTTGTAAAATGATGTATAACTTTTAAACAACGTAACTTAAGGATCTTAATTTTGGAATGAGGGTGATTGGGGCTATGTTGATTCATATTCTGAATTTATCCATGCCAGTGATTTGTGACCATAGTCCCTCTTTAAAATGATGGCATGAAAACAAAGTAAGAAAATGAATGCAAGCTTTCAAGCAGCTTTGGGGGGCACTGATACCATAACTATTTGATTTTGATGTTTGCCACACACCAGGAGCACCCCTAGATAATTTATGAAAAATGTATAAGATATGATAAAATCTCTGGGCCAGATATTCAAACTGCGCTATTTTGTGGAGCAAGCCCTTGCGCTGCACAAAATAGTTGCGCTGGGGTGTGTCCAGAGCGATATTCAAAGGAGTTGCGCCCTTGAGCAACTCCTTTGAATATCAACCCGACCACAGACACTGTGCATGGCGCAGTGGAACTTGCGCCACCGCAAGTTGTCAGAGTGGAGCATTCAACTTGCGGTGGCGCAAGTACCATTGCGCCATGCGCAAAATCCCGATATTCAAAAGGTGACATGCAAATGGGGCCATACTTCATGCAAGGCATGGGGGGGGCATTAGCATCTGATTATGGCCCCATTTGCATGCCATTAGCATGCAGGTGCGCCGATCCTCGAGGACTTGCGCCTGGCGCCCTGCCAGGCAGCAGCCGTCGGGGACTGACGCCCCCTGCAGCCCGATCATGGGCAAAACAGTGTAGAATCCCCAACACCACCCCTCACTGGCCCGGTCGCCCGGGCATGGTATTCCCCCACCAGCCGATCGTGGGCAGCAATGTATTCCCCCGAGCGTATCCTGGTGGTCAGTGGACCATAAATCCCAATTGGGATGGTATAATGAAAACACCCCAAGCATCTCTGGTGCCTAGTGTCCCCCACCCACCCACCCATGAGGCCTCACCACTGCCCGCTCCCCGGCAGCCGGGCGGCGGCAGCATCCACCCGCCTGCCACCCGCCGCCCAGACGACGGCTGCCCGGTGAGGACTGCGCCATTGGTGCAGAGCAAGAGCCAATGGGCGTAGTTTACACATAAGACAGTCCAGTTTTGTAATGACTACATACATTATTCATAAAACTGGACTGTCTTTACGGCGGGCTGCACACCATTGGCTCTTGCTCTGCACCAATGGCGCAGAAGTCTTACCGGCAGTCAGTCGGCGGGCGGCGGGGTGGGGGCAGCAGGCGGTGGGATGCTGCCGCTGCCGGGGAGCGGGTGGTAAGGCTCGGGTGGGTGGGGTGGGGACACTAGGCACCAGGGATGTGTTGGGGGTGTTTTATTATACCATCCCGTGATCGGGATTTACGGTCCACTGGACCACCAGGGATGTGTTCGGGGTGTTTATTCGTCCATCCCAGATCGGGATTTCGGTCCACTGGACCACCATGGATACGCTCACAGGGAGACACATTGCTGCCCGCGATCGGGCCGTGGGGAGGGATTAAACTATGCCCGTGATCGGGCCAGTGGGGTGGTGGGGGATTTTACACTGTTTTGCCCACGATTGGGCTGCAGGGGCACAGGAGTGGGTTGGGGCCAGCCACAGGTGGCAGCTGCTGTGTTGCGCCCTGCAATGCAGCAGCTCACATGTGGGTGGCCCTCGACTTAAGCCCTTTTTTTTTGGCTCAAAGTTGTGCAGGCGCAGGTTGAGGGTTGCGCCTGCACAACTCTGCACAGCCCGGCTGAATATCGGGCTGTGCAGTTTATGCATGGTTCCTCCCCCTCCAGTTCAGCATGCATTCATTTGCATTGCGCTGTTGCTCAGCCTGTTTTCAGTGGCGCAACTGCCTCCTGCTGAATATCACAGAATGGATCAAGTTCAGACTTGCGCAGGCACAACCCTAGTGCGCATGGCGCAACCCTTTTGAATATCTGGCCCTCTGTGTTTTAGCTAGGGTTGAGCTTACTAAACCTTTAATTTTGCATTTAAAACAGAAGAGGTGTGGCCTTCTCCTAATTAGTACGCTCCACAATGGTCACCTGTGAACTTCTTATGGGCCAGAGCACACTACATAGAAACATAGAAACATAGAATTTGACGGCAGATAAGGACCGCTTGGCCCACCCAGTCTGCCCATTTCCCTACCTGATGGATAAGCTGCAGATCCTAGTTAACCAGCAGCCTACTTCTTCCTACCCCCACCCCCTAGAATTGCCTTATGACTGGCCCATGCATGCTTGAATTCCACCACTGTTTTTGACTCCACAACCTCCTCTGGAAGGCTGTTCCATGCATCCACTACCCTCTCTGTGAAAAAATACTTCCTCACGTTGCCCGAACCGCTCCCCCATCTTTAAATTGTGTCCCCTTGTTCTTGCATGTCTCTTTTTCTGAAAGATGCTACCCTCTTGGACTTTGTTGATTCCACTGAGGTACTTAAAAGTTTCTATCATGTCCCCCCCTCTCCCTTCTTTCCTCAAGGGTATACACATTAAGCTCCTTTAGTCTCTCCTCATATGGCTTCTCTTGCAGACCCTGCACCATTTTAGTTGCCCTCCTCTGGACTGCTTCTATCCTGTCTATATCCTTGCGGAGATGGGGTCTCCAGAACTGGACTCGGTACTCCAGATGGGATCTCACAGGCAGAGAATTTAGGGTTGTAAAATGATGTATAACTTTTAAACAACGTAACTTAAGGATCTTAATTTTGGAATGAGGGTGATTGGGGCTATGTTGATTCATATTCTGAATTTATCCATGCCAGTGATTTGTGACCATAGTCCCTCTTTAAAATGATGGCATGAAAACAAAGTAAGAAAATGAATGCAAGCTTTCAAGCAGCTTTGGGGGGCACTGATACCATAACTATTTGATTTTGATGTTTGCCACACACCAGGAGCACCCCTAGATAATTTATGAAAAATGTATAAGATATGATAAAATCTCTGGGCCAGATATTCAAACTGCGCTATTTTGTGGAGCAAGCCCTTGCGCTGCACAAAATAGTTGCGCAAGGGTGTGTCCAGAGCGATATTCAAAGGAGTTGCGCCCTTGAGCAACTCCTTTGAATATCAACCCCCGGCCACAGACACTGTGCATGGCGCAGTGGAACTTGCGCCACCGCAAGTTGTCAGAGTGGAGCATTCAACTTGCGGTGGCGCAAGTACCATTGCGCCATGCGCAAAATCCCGATATTCAAAAGGTGACATGCAAATGGGGCCATACTTCATGCAAGGCATGGGGGGGGCATTAGCATCTGATTATGGCCCCATTTGCATGCCATTAGCATGCAGGTGCGCCGATCCTCGAGGACTTGCGCCTGGCGCCCTGCCAGGCAGCAGCCGTCGGGGACTGACGCCCCCTGCAGCCCGATCATGGGCAAAACAGTGTAGAATCCCCACCACCACCCCTCACTGGCCCGATCGCGGGCATAGTGTAATTCCCCCCCCCACCAGCCCGATCGTGGGCAGCAATGTGTTCCCCCCCGAACGTATCCCTGGTGGTCCAGTGGACCATAAATCCCAATTGCGGGATGGTATAATGAAAACACTCCAACACATCTCTGGTGTTAGTGTCCCCCACCCCACCCACCCATGAGCCTCACCACCCCGCCCCCGGCAGCCGGCGGGCGGCAGCATCCCACTGCCTGCCACCCCGCCGCCAGACTGATTGATGCTCGGGAGCAGATTGGTTAGAGCAAGAGCCTAATGGGCGTAGTTTACACATAAGACAGTCCAGTTTTGAATGACTACATACATTCATTCATAAAAACTGGACTGTCTCTAGACGGCGGGCTGCACACCATTGGCTCTTGCTCTGCACCAATGGCGCAGAAGTCTTACCGGCAGTCAGTCGGCGGGCGGCGGGCGGTGGGCAGCAGGCGGTGGGATGCTGCCGGCCGCCGGGGGAGCGGGTGAAGGCTTCGGGTGGGTGGGGTGGGGACACTAGGCACCAGGGATGTGTTGGGGGTGTTTTCATTATACCATCCGTGATCGGGATTTACGGTCCACTGGACCACCAGGGATGTGTTCGGGGTGTTTATTCGTCCATCCCAGATCGGGATTTACGGTCCACTGGACCACCATGGATACGTTCACGTGGGAGACACATTGCTGCCCGCGATCGGGCCGTGGGAGGAATTAAACTATGCCCGTGATCGGGCCAGTGGGGTGGTGGGGGGATTTTACACTGTTTTGCCCACGATTGGGCTGCAGGGGGCACAGGGAGTGGGTTGGGGCCAGCCACAGGTGGCAGCTGCTGTGTTGCGCCCTGCAATGCAGCAGCTCACATGTGGGTGGCCCTCGACTTAAGCCCTTTTTTTGGCTCAAAGTTGTGCAGGCGCAGGTTGAGGTTGCGCCTGCACAACTCTGCACAGCCCGGCTGAATATCGGGCTGTGCAGTTTATGCATGGTTCCTCCCCCTCCAGTTCAGCATGCATTCATTTGCATTGCGCTGTTGCTCAGCCTGTTTTCAGTGGCGCAACTGCCTCCTGCTGAATATCACAGAATGGATCAAGTTCAGACTTGCGCAAGCACAACCCTATTGCGCATGGCGCAACCCTTTTGAATATCTGGCCCTCTGTGTTTTAGCTAGGGTTGAGCTTACTAAACCTTTAATTTTGCATTTAAAACAGAAGAGGTGTGGCCTTCTCCCATTAGAGTACGCCCACAATGGTCACCTGTGAACTTCTTATGGGCCAGAGCACACTACATAGAAACATAGAAACATAGAATTTGACGGCAGATAAGGACCGCTTGGCCCACCCAGTCTGCCCATTTCCCTACCTGATGGATAAGCTGCAGATCCTAGTTAACCAGCAGCCTACTTCTTCCTACCCCCACCCCCTAGAATTGCCTTATGACTGGCCCATGCATGCTTGAATTCCACCACTGTTTTTGACTCCACAACCTCCTCTGGAAGGCTGTTCCATGCATCCACAACCCTCTCTGTGAAAAAATACTTCCTTAAATTACCTCTGAGCCGCCCCCCTTCTATCTTCAAATTGAGCCCTTGTTCTTGCACTCTCTTTTTTGAAAGATGCTACCCTCTTGGACTTTGTTGATTCCCTTGAGGTACTTGAAAGTTTCTATCATGTCCCCCTCTCCTCCTTTCCTCGAGGTTATACATATTAAGCTCCTTAGTCTCACTTCATATGTCTTCCGTGCAGACCCTGCACCATTTTAGTTGCCCTCTGGACAGCTTCCATCCTGTCTATGTCTTTGGGAGATTGGGTCTCCAGAACTGCAGCAGACTCCAGATGTGGTCTCACCAGCTGTCTGTACAGAGGGATAATAACTTCTTGTTTTCTGCTGGTGATGCCTCTCCTATGCATCCAGTATCCCCCAACCCTCCTTGCTGCCCTCTCACATTGCTTGCCCACCTTTAGGTCATCTGATATGACTACCCCAGGTCCTTTCCATTTTTGTTGTTGTTAGTATCTCACCCCATTGTGTACTCTTCTCCTGGGTTTTGTTTCCCAGGTGCATTACCTTGCACTTCTTAGCATTGAATCTAAGCTGCCATACATTTGACCATTCCTCTAACCTTGCCAAGTCCCTTCTCATCCTTTCCACCCACCTTGTGCATCAACTCTGTTGCAGATCGTTGTGTCATCTGCAAAGAGACATACTTTTCTTCCAGTCCTCTGCAATGTAAACTATAAAGACATTGAAGAGGACCGGTCTCATACTGGAACCCTGTGGTACCCTACTGCTAACCCCTTTTTTCAGAGGACTCCATTTACTATTACTCTGTGTCCTATTCTCCAGCCAATTCTTTACCCAGGTTGTCATCTTGGGACCCACTCCCAGGTGGCTAACTTGTATATTAATCTTTGTGTGGGACTGTGTCAAATGCCTTGCTAAAGTCTAGGTAGGCCATGTCCACAGCCCCTCCCTGATCTACTACTTTGGTCACTCAGTCAAAGAAATTTATCAGATTTGTCTGATATGACCTTCCCGCTGTGAATCCATGCTGCCTTGGGTCCTGTGCCCTCTGGCCTCTAGATACATAACAATTCTTTCCTTCAAGTGATTCCATCATTTTCCCTACCACTGAGGTTAAACTAACAGGTCTGTAGTTTCCTGCTTCTGCCTTGCTCCACTTTTGTGAAGGGAATCACATCTGCCCTCCTCCAGTCCTCAGGTACCACCCCATCCTCACATGATTTGTTAAAGAGGTAGTCAGTGGTGTCACTAGTTCTATCCTTAGTTCTTTTAGAATTCTGGGATGAATTCCATCAGGCCCCATTGCTTTTCCACCTTCAATTTTAAGAGCTCTTTCAGAACTCTTTCTTCTGTAAATGGGCTGGTATCAACTTCTGTATCCAGAGTGTTTCTACTGTTTGTTGTAGGTACCTCCCCCTCTTCCTTTGTAAATACTGAGCAAAAATATTTGTTTAGTATCTCTGCCTTTTCACAGTCACCCTCTGCCCACCCTCCTCCCCTTTATTAAGCCTCACTATCCCTCCCTTGGTCTTCCTTTCCTCCCTGATGTACCTATAAAAGGTTTTATCCCCCTTCTTAACTGAGTTGGCTATCTTTTCCTCGGTTTGGGCCTTTGCTGTTCTGACTGCCTTTCCAGCTTCCTTTGCTTTTAACTGATACAGTTCTCTGTCCTGTTCCTTCTGTGATTCCTTGTACTTCCTGAATGCTTTTTTCTCTTGAACCTTCACTGCCACTTCCTTCGAGAACCATAGTGGTTTCTTACCTCGTTCGTTTTGTTTATTTGCTTTACACAAAGGCTTTACCTCTGTGATGGCAGTTTTATTATTCCCCATTGTTCTTCCACCTCCTTCCTGCCCATTTGCTAGTGCATTCCTTAGGCACTTACCCATTTTGCAAAGTCAGCCCTCCTAAAAAATCCAGTACCTTTGTCTTTGTATGGCTTGACTCTATTGCTGTGTTTATTGTGAACCATACTGTTCGATGGTCGCTAGTTCCAGATGGCTACCCACTTCACATCTGTGATCCTCTCTTCATCTCCGTTTGAGAGAACCAGGTCTAAGATTGCTCCTCTCGAGTGGGCTCCAATACTAGTTGTCTAAGGCATGCCCCTGTAGGGCATCCAGAATAACCCCACTCTTAGAAATGGCTGCTGCAACTGCACTCCAGTTGACATCTGGCATATTCAGATCACCCATCAGCAATATCTCCCCTTTATCTGCCATTCTAAGTATACTTTCTATCATTTCCTTGTCCATTTCCTCCCCCTGAGAGGGGGTTCTGTATACAACCCCTGTGCGGATTGTGGTGCCATTGCCTGCCTCCAAATTGACCCACAGTGCTTCTTCTCCTCCCTGTTTACCCTTTTGTTCTGTTGCTTTGATTTCTTCTCTTATGTAGAGAGCTACTCCTCCTCCTCTTTTACCCTCCCTGTCCCTCCTGTAGACAGTGTATCCTGGTATGTTTACATCCCAGTCATGGTTCTGTGTGTACCATGTTTCTGTGACTGCCACAATATCCAGATCTTCCTCCTCCATCAAGGCCATTCATTCAGGAAGCTTGTTACCCAGACTATGGGCATTGGTACTCATTGCTCTCCATTTTTTGATGGCTTTACCTTCTGTAGCAGCAACCCCCACTGACCTTTCTACCTTGGTCTTTTTCTCATTTAGTACCCTGTTTTGTAGAGGGAGGCTGGGATTTTCCTTCTGCTTATCAGTGCCTCCCCCCTTGACTAGTTTAAAGGCTTGCCAATGAAGCATTTAAACCGATTGCCCAAAAGACTTGTTCCCTTCCTGGACAGATGCAGACCATCCTGCCAGTATAGGCTGGTGTCCTCCAGGTGGAACCCCAGTCCCCAATGAAGCCAAACCCTGTGCTCCACACCATTTTTTTAACCATTTGTTAAACTGCATGGTGCAAGTACCCTCGCCTCACTCATGCCACTGACAGGCAGCACCTCTGAGAAAGGATACTCTGTGTGCTACTTGTCTTAAGCCCCTCCCAACTCTACAAAGTCCTTTTGCTGCTCTAATCTCATGATGAGCCAAGTCATTTGTCCCTAGGTGGACAATGA
Organism: Neoceratodus forsteri; assembly: GCA_016271365.2. Taxonomy (NCBI): domain Eukaryota; kingdom Metazoa; phylum Chordata; order Ceratodontiformes; family Ceratodontidae; genus Neoceratodus; species Neoceratodus forsteri. The sequence continues at coordinate 794,716,041 of CM057459.1, read as the reverse complement.
TGTCCAGCTCAGACTCCGCTGCAACTGTTCCTCGTGATCCCTAAGGATGCGCCTCCTGTCCCTTCAAGCCATGGCACCAGGCAGGCACCTTACTTCAGTTTCCCTGCTCCCCAGTTCTATCCCCTAATAATTGAGTCCCCCACCAGGAGCTGCTTTCTTTCCTGTGGTGCCTCTGCCTCCTTCCTGAGGGCCTCCCTTGCGACAGTTGTCTGCACCTCCTTAGTCTCCTCTGCGGTGCATCCATAGGGAATTATGCTCCCCAGAATGGTGTATGGATTGTGGAGTGTAACAACTGACTGGGTGTGCCTCTGTTCCACCACCCTTACCCTCCCTGAGCCCACTGTGGTCCAACTGCTGTGCTTTCTTTGCAACCTCTGAGGTAGTGGTGGTGGCTGTGGTGCTCCCTGGATGGGGTAGGTTCCCTTGCCACTGTCCAGTGCGGCCTGAAGATGGGCAACTTCCTTCCTCAGGGCAGATAGTTGTCTGCAAACAGGGCAGCATCTCAGCCTCCAGAAAGACTCCCGGAAGACTGCTGCCCCACAGCCATTACATTGTACTACTCCCCACATAACTGTCTACCTTGCTTAGTTTTTTTTTTTTGTGTGTGTGTGTGTGTGTGTGTGTGTGTGTGTGGGATTGGTGCGTTATATAGAAATATATGTATTTATATAATGTGTATGCTTATATTGTCAGTGCAGTGTGCTAGACAGGATATGACAGTGATGTGTACCTTGCCCTCTTGAGGAAATGATGTCAGAACCCCAGGTATAAATTAACTATTTCAGGGGTGGGTGGGGTGAGGGTGGGAAGGGTCGGGCCTAAACTGTGCCCTCACGAAACAATCAGCTAAACGCCTGACCCACCGATGCGATGAGTGCCTTCCTGTCAGCAAGATGCCATACATGACAATTTGTAATACTGCTTTCAAACCAATTTGACAGAGAAAATACCTGCTAATCAAACAGAGAAAATCCAAACATCCAAGTCAGACACAGGTAAACCTCCCCAGCCCCAAAAGAGACTGGTGACTTGTGCTCTGAAAACAGTCAGCCCCAAAACACGTCAGCTGTGCAGAAGGGCAGACACAGAAAACAGTATTTAGCCTACGTGGGTTTAAACTCTTCCTGCACTGAAAACCTTAACACTTGTAACACAAGTAAAGCAAACTCCACCTCCTCTGTTGATTGAAAGACTGCCTTTTCTGATAATTCTAAGTTGCTTATTTCACCATTCAGTTAGAAGTATCCTCCACCTGAAGAATATTAACTTTCCTAAGGAATCTGCTTCAAACCAAACACAATTGTAAATTGTAAAGTTCACCTTCCTCTGTTGTGAGCACTACTCACTTTCTTGCAAATCTTAAGTCCAGCATTGCAGCTTGCAGCCAGAGGTAGCTTCACCTGAAGACTATGAGGTTATCTGATGAGCCTGCTAAAATTAGTACTTTTATCAAGGTCTGTAAGATTTTTCCAGAGCTATTGGCTGTTAAGTAGCTGTGATGTAAGCACTTCCTGACACAGTCTGGCTTGGCCTTATAAGGCACTGAGGTAAACAAAGAAAAACAGTTTCCACCTCCTAGGGACTGTCTGGGTCCAATACACAGCCTGTAACCTGCTCTCAATTCAGGGCTTATGACAAATTCTTAGCCCAGTGAATACTCACAGTATTACAAATATTGCAATGCAAACAGTCAATCACTAACTCCAATCAAGTCAGAAGGGCAGAAACACAGAAAACAGTAAAATCTTAACAATTGTAACAAGTAAAACAAACTCCACCTCCCTCTGTTGATTGAAAGACTGCCTTTTCTGATAATTCTAAGTAGCTTATTTCACCCTTCAGTTAGAAGTATCCTCCACCTGAAGAATATTAACTTTCCTAAGGAATCTGCTTCAAACCAAACACAATTGTAAATTGTAAAGTTCACCTCCCTCTGTTGTGAGCACTACTCACTTTCTTGCAAATCTTAAGTCCAGTGTTGCAGCTTGCAGCCAGAGGTAGTTTCACCTGAAGACCCACTATATCAAAGATGAAGCCAGAGAGTGGGTTCCACACTAGAAAGAGAAATCAGTTGGACCTCTGCTCATGTTGGCATGTTAAAATTTAAAATGTAGGAAATGGTCAGTGAGGGATACCATGTAGTCAGTAGTAAGGCTAATCATGATCTGGCCAAATGATGAGATCAAGAACTCTTTCATATGACAAAATGAGGAAATGAAGACAAAGTAAGAACACTGAATTAAATGAACTGTAAGCTTTCAAGCAGCTTTGGGGGTCAGCACTGGTTCTATAACTAGGCAAGGTAAGGCAACTTTATTTCAATAGTGCCTTTTCCCAAAGGCTCAGGGCACTTTACAATAAAAGCAACTACAAACTCTTAATTAAAACAGACAGCGTATATGAAATCATAGTTAACAATAATTAAAAGTTCAGGGAAAAGATTCAGCAAAGAGGAATGTTTTTAAATTAGACTTAAAAGCCTCTACCATGAGGGCAGATCTAATATATTCTGGCAAAGCATTCCTTAAAGTACATGTTGCCACACAGAACACTGTGTCCCCAGACAGTTGAAGCTTAGAAATAGGGACAAAAATGAAGCAATTAGCCATTGATGTGGATAGCTTATTCACACCTATCAGTCAATTGAGGCAACTTCTAAGAATAGCAATTTAAAACAATTATCCCATCTCCTTGTTAATGGGGATGGGGCAGACTAATCTATGTTCTACTCTAAATTGCAATGATCATTTTACCAGAGCTAACACTTCCACCCCTAGTAGGAATTAACACATATAAGGCCCCTATTAAAACATATTGTAAAGCAGACAATGACAAACAGCAGAGAAATTAGTAGCACTCTAACTGGCTTCAGCAGTCTGGAGGCATGCTGACTTAGTATCCAGCAACCCAGGAGAAATGGAGCACACAAAAACAGCATTAAATAATACAATTTTATCAACTTTGTTACAAAACCTGGAACATATATAGTATTTATAGCGATGTTTACTGACTGGTGCTGTCTGTTTTGCTTGTGAGGACCACTGCACGTGATCTTTACAGCTTTGGAGAAGTGGGTCCTGTGGGCTTGCTGACAGGGATTACTGGACTTTGAGGTCCCTACCTGATGGCATCAGCAGCTCTTTACTGACACCTGCTTTTATTGCATGGGTGGTGCAATCAAGGTTGCAAAATGGCTAATAACTTTAGGGCGAAGTAACGTAGGGGTCTGGTTTCTGGTATGGGATTTGCTGGGAATATGCTTGTTTGGATTCTGCAATGTAGCATTTTTGGCATCAGTGGCTCTTTAATGCTAGAACTGCAGCAAACAAGGAGAATGAAGAGCTTTATGGGGAGCTCATATCTTCAATACAGACAATAAATAGTAACCTTACAGACCTCAGGAGATCATTGGATTTAGTTACAAATGCTAGAGGGAAGATTTTGAACAAGCTGAAGTTGGATCTTAACTTGTTCATATTAAATGGACATACAATTAGTGATCACTTAGGAAAGCCAACTTTCAGCAGCAGCAGAGGATTTTCAACAATTGACTTAGCATGGGTTACCATAGAAGTACTGAAATTTGTTAAAGACCTAGGGGTATTAGACAGAATTGAGTCAGCTCATTTACCGATTTTGGTGACATTGAAAATGAAGGAGATTAGAGACTTATTAAATTCGAGCCCGAATTAAACAATTTGGAAATAATAAATCAGCAGAGAATTAGATGGAACACTCGCTCAGTGGATAACTTTACTGATTTATTGGAGAGTGATATCTTGTTTGATTTAAGGGATTCTCTAATTAGGGAGATAGACAACGGGACGATTGCAGAGAAATGGAATAGTATTACCATGTTATTAAGATCTCATTGTTTAGTGAAAAGACCTTACAATTTAAATTCAGTAGGGAAATCTTGGTTTAACAAAAGTTGCAAATTAGCCAAAAAAGAATTACATAATAATCTGAGACAAACTAAAAAAGAGATTACAGATCTCAGAATCAGGGCTTCCACTATGAATAAACACAGGAAGACTTACAAAGAAATATTGGATGAAGAGAGATTGAAGCACAGTGTAGAGAGATGGGAAGTCCTCAGGAAAATAGTGATCAGGAAAGACACGAGGGCATTCTGGCTACAGGTTGCCTCGGGCTATAACAATTACTCCTCTAAGTTGCCCCACTCCACCCGCCCCGACCTCTATTAAATAGTCAGTGGGGGTGGAGCCTTGGAGGGGGGAAGGCTGTGAGTGGGAAGCCTGGACTGCTGTGGGTGTCCTGGATTGCTGCTGCTGACTGGAGCTGGGAGGTGCAAGCTGAGTGGGTGAGGACTGAGGATATTAAAGGAATAGATGACTATATGCAGCTGAGAGGCATGATGTCTGGGACCTGATTCTGGGCTGTACTGTTTACTGCTACTGAACTTTGGGGGGCAGGCAGAATCGTATGCTGGGTATGCTTGGATACCATTGAGCACATGCTAGTCACACATACGGCTGTGGGATTTGATAGATGTGAACTGTGATAACTGCTGATGATAGAATGCTGTGTAAACTGTTTTAACGGCTGATTATATAGTGCTGTTCTTAGACAGTGCTGCTTTATATGTGAGCTGTGTTAACTGCTGATTTATGTAGTGCTAAGGGGTTTTGAAAGCTGTTAAAGGTGATATCTGCTGATTGAATAGTTGATCACGTGAGGTGGGCAAGAACTATTGGGCTGCAAGTGGTTAGGCCTGCTCACACCAAAATGAGGGTGGATTCGGGGCTGGCCAGAGCGGGCATCTTCGGCAGGGTGATTGGGTGTATGGGGTGCGGGACAGCGATAATCCTAAATTGGGCATGGAAGAACGGAGGGTGCCCAGTGTGTTCCCAGCTGGCAGGACTTAGGGTGGAGGTAGTGGGAATCAGAAAAGAACTGGAAGTCATGGGGGGGGAAATGGTCCCATGGAGGATGGAGAGGCCACTACAGCATACCCCAGGGTGCAATAAGGAACGGACCCTATGGTGACTTCAGAGGGGGAAGGCGTATTACAAGCAACTCAGGAGGGGTAGGGTGTATTACAAGCAACGAATGGAAAACACCCTATAGGAGAGCGTCCGGCCAGAGGGAGATAAAGAGGGTGGGAGGGCAGGTGACAACATGCCGGGGGCAGGCATCAATCTTAGCAACAGATGCACCATGCTCTACCCAGGAGAGAAGGAAGTTGGGGGGTGGAGCAGGCGGGCAGAGAGCATTTGGTTAGACTGCCGGGAGGGGGGGTAGGAGTAGGAGGGGTAATGACACTGGAGGGATAAGGCAGGCAGTGAGAGGGACCAGTAAGCCAGAGGCGGTGGGAGGCAGGGGTGGAAGGGGAGGGGAACTGGGGCTGAGCAGGCACTCTGGCTGGGGAGTCAACCAAGGGAGGGGTGGTAGAGGGCACTCTAGGGGGCCAGGGTTGGGGAGGGATATCTGCTGAGAGTGGGATGGAGGATGAGGAGGAGGTAGGAGAATTATGCCAGAAGGGAGGGGAGACAAGATCTGGGGGGCAGGAGAAAAGCAGTTGAAAGGGCAGGAGGGGACCTGTGACTCCAGCCCAAAAAGGAGTCCGGGGTTGGGGCCAGCTGTGCTGGCCAGAGGAGAGGGGAAGAAGATTAAACTGGGAACCGCATGCAGAACGAAGAGCACGGTAGGTCACGCACAGACTAGTGAACCCTGGACTAATGGGGATTGCGAGGAGTAAGCTGGGGGCCGATGATAGAAGGAAGAGCCTAGAAGGGGTCAAAAGGGCCAGTAAGGGGGGTAAAGGTGATCCTGCTGGGGGACTCCATGACCAGGGGCATCCAGTGGGAGGGAGTAGGAGAGGGTACAAGCAGCCAGGTCAGGGCTAAATGTATTCCGGGACTATCCATTCACAAGGCCAAATTCCAGCTATATTCCTTAGCTTTGGAATGAGGGGGATCCCTGATTTCCTAGTACACCTGGGCACAAACGATTTGGAAGGGAACAGCGATCTGGAAATCCAGGCAAGGTTCCGGGAGCTAGCCAGGGTCTGCCATTCTATTGGGACTTCAGTTTCTTTCTCGGAAATCCTGCCGATGCCTAGGGCATCCAGGGAGGCCAAGCACAAACTAAGAGGTGTGAACCAGTGGCTCAGAGAGTGGTGCAGGGAGGAAGGGTTTGTGGGGGATTGGGGGGACACATTGGATGATAAGGGGTTATATGCTAGGGATAGGCTACATCTTAATCTAGAGGGGAAGGAGGTCTTAAAGCTGAAACTCACCGAATTCATTAACGAGAAGTGGGGTTTAAACTTGTAAAGAGTGGAGGGACTAGTGCAGGACTGGAGACAGGAGGACTGACCGAGGTCCCTAATCTACAGCGGCAAATAAGGGCATGGGACTCCAATGGACACAATGCAAGAGCTGTGCAGGAGGGGTCAAATAGGGAGCAGGGCCGAGTCAGCTGTGCAGGAGGGTGGGGTGGGGTGGAGGACATTCCTGGTCAAAGCCAGGAGCATGGGCAACAAAATGCCCGAGCTACAGGCAGTGCTGGCAGAGGGATCAGCGGATATGGCAGCGATTACAGAAACATGGGCCACCCAGAAGAATGATTGGGACCTAAATTTGGAGGGCTATAAAATATTCAGGAGGGATAGAGAAGTGGGTAAAGGAGGGGACATAGCACTGATAGTCAAGGATGGAATATTGGTGAGAGGAGTGGAAGAGGCAGAGGGGGAGTGGAAGCGATTTGGGTAACCCTACAATCGGGGGAAGGAAAAAGATTAAAAGTAGGGGTGGTATACAGACCACCCACAATGGATGAGAAATTGGATGGAAAACTGGTTGAGCACATCAAGGGGCACTGTGACCGGGGAAAGGGTAGGGTGGTGGTCATGGGGGACCTGAATATGCCAGGGGCAGACTGGAACACCACAACATCAGCGGTGGCCAGGGAGCAGAGGCAGATGGATATGTTTCAAGATGCCTTTCTGGTCCAGCAGGTGGGGGAACCTACGCGGGGGATACTGGATGTTGTCCTTGCAGACAGCGACTGGATAAGGGATCTGGAGGTGTGTAGCCCACTGGCAGGAGGAGACCATGACACGATCTGCTTTATGCTGTGCCTATGGGGGGGGGGAGACAACCACTCAAACACAGTGGTAATGGATTTCAGGGAGGCAGACTTTGTGGGCATGGGCAGGATACTGAGGGGGAGCTTGAGCCAGATCAGGCCAGACATGGATGTGGATAGATTGTGGGAGGCCATTAAAAAAGGGGTACAGGAGGCTACTAGCTTGTGTGCAAGGGTAAGGAGTAAAAATGGCAGGGCCAGCAAGCCATGCTGGTGGACCAGGGAGGTGCAAGAGGCGGTTAGAGATAAGAAAGCTGCCTACGCATGTTTTAAGTGCTCCAGGGGGGAAAAGAGAGAGTGGAATATGAGCTGTCAGCTAGAAGGGTCACAAGGGTGGTGAGGGGATCAAAGGCGAGGATGGAGCACAACCTGGCTAAGGATATACGTGGGGGGGTGGAAGGGTTTTTATAGATACATAGGAGAAAAGAGGAAGGGGAGAGCACAGAACTCCAGGATCAGGACTGGGGAAGAATGGGCTCAGGAGGCGGGGGAGCAGGCAGAGATACTGAACAAGTATTTTGCCTCGGTTTTTAGAGAGGGAGACATGGGCTTCATTCAACCAGAAAGGGGGGGGAGGCAGCTGAGAGGATAGGGCATAGGGAGATGAGAGGATCAAAAGAGGCTGGGGTACCAAGTGGGCCAGGCCCAGAAGAGGACGGGGCCTTTACTGAGGAGAGAGCTAGGGAGGGGCAAATCACAGAGGGCAGCATGAGGGAGGCCTACGGGTGCTGAAAACTGACAAAGCCCCAGGACCGGATGGGCTGCATCCAAGGGTACTGAAGGAACTGGCAGACAAACTAGCAGCTCCACTAGCTGTGCTGTTCAATACTTCTCTCCAGACAGGAAGGGTGCCCCAGGATTGGAGGGTGGCTCACATGGTGCCCATCCACAAAGGGGGTCTAGGGAGGAGATGGGAAATGACAGGCCTTTCAGCTTAACATCAGTGGTAGACAAACTAATGGAGGGCTTCATCAAAGGGATGCTCGGGAGGCAACTGGATAGCCTGGGACACATGGATGACAAACAGTATGGTTTCTTCCTGAGGAGATCATGCCAGACCAACCTCATAGATTTCAATGACTGGGTGACAGGGACCCTGGACAGACAGAGTCCAGTGGATGTCTTATATCTGGATTTTAGTAAGGCGTTTGACTCGGTACCCCACTTCGGTTTATTGACAGAGTTGGGGGAGATGGGGGGGGTTGGAAGACAGTTGCTTAGATGGGTGGAAAACTGGCTTACAGATAGAAGACAGAGGGTGGTGGTTAGAGGGACTGTCTCCTTCCATAGGAAGGTCATCAGTGGGGTGCCCCAGGGTTCAGTACTGGAGCCACTCCTGTTCAACGCCTATGTCTCCGATATAGGGACAGGAGTTAGGAGTAGGATGAGCCTCTTCGCAGATGACTCTAAATTGGGAGCATTGACCATGGGGAGGAAGCAAGGGTGGCAGTCCAGAGGGATTTGGACACCGTGGAGAGTTGGGCAAGGAGGTGGGGGCTGGGGTTTACTCTGGAGAAGTGTAGGGTGTTGCATCTGGGGGTCAGAAATGCAGGGCATGTTTATACCTTGGGAGGGGTCCCACTGCAAGCCACTTCAAGTGAAAGGGACCTTGGGGTGGTGGTAGACACCAAAATGAACAACAGTGAGAACTGCAGAAGAACGGCGGCAAAGGCAAACAAGATACTGGGCTGCATAGCCTGGGGAATAACGTCCAGGAGGAGTGAGGTGATCCTACCTCTGTACAATGCCTTGGTTAGGCCGCACCTTGAGTATTGCTTGCAGTTCTGGAGGCCGCACCTTAAGAAGGACATAGTGCTGTTGGAGAGGGTCCAGAGGAGGGCAACCAGGATGATCCGGAGCATGGGTGATAGGACCTATGAGGATAGGATGGAAGCCCTTGGGCTGTATTCACTGGAGGAGAGGAGAGATAGGGGGGACATGATTGAGGTTTTCAAATATGTGAAAGGGATTAACAGGGGTAGAGCCAAAGAAATGTTCAGGCTAAAGCAAAGGGCCACAACCAGAGGGCATAAATGGAACCTGGAGGGAGGACCCTATAGGGGAGAACGTTGAAGGCATTACTTCACAGAGAGGGTGGTGGACCCATGGAATGCTTTGCCTGGAGTCTAGTCGAGCAAGGCACTGTGGAGGGCTTCAAGAGGGGGTGGGACAGATGCATGGGGATACTGAAGCCAAGATTGACCCTCACAGGGATAAGGGGAAGGAGGAGCGAGTGCCCAACAGGGGCTGGCTACTGAGCAGACACAAAAGACCGTCAGGCCTGTTCTGCTGCCTTTTAGTATGTTAGTATGCAAGTTGGAGGCTTATAAAACACCAGATACCTGTAAGTCTTATTTTGAAGTTTTGTACTTCTCAATTGAGGAACAGAACCTCTTTATACAGGGGACCCCAACAGGGGATAGGAGTGTTTCTACTTTTATGCAAATTGCTGAAGAGGAAATATATTTTGCTATTATCTCTCTTTCTTCAAATAAAGCTCCAGGTCCTGACTCAATATTAGGAGACATTTATAAAACATTTTCCTTTTGGTGGGTTCCAATTCTATTCTCCTTCTTTAATGCAATACTACAAGGTTTAATTATCGTGTAGAGCTGGTTAGGGACTATAATTTATCCAGTTTTCAAGAAAGGGGACAGTAGTGATCCTAAAATGTACCGGCCAATCAGTCAAATTGATTTTTTACAAAGACCATTCTGGAGCGATTTAACTATATGGACTGAAAAAAATGCTATTCTGAGTGAATTCCAGAATGGCTTTAGGAAAGCTAGATCTACTGTCCATCATTGTTATGTCTTGAATCACCTTATATGGAAATATGTCAAGACAAATCCCAAAAACTGTATTGCTGTTTCATTGATTTCTCCTCAGCATTCGACAGTATAAGCAGAACCCTCTTGTGGAATATTTTGGAGGAGTATGGTATTGATACAGATTTAATAAATATAATTAAGAGATTACAGACAAATACTTGGGCAAAAGTCCAATATGATCAATTTGGACATACTACTGATCCCATCAGAACTAATCTGGGTGTTAGACAGGGTTGCCTTCTGGCACCAACACTATTTAACATCTACATTAATTCTTTGCTGACAAGTCTTCATGATCCCAACTTCCATACCCCTAAAATCGGAGAAAAATGGATAACATTATTAGCATATGCTGATGATATTGTTTTGTTGTCTACCTCAAAAGTGGGACTTCAAAGAAAGCTTAATTTTTTCCTCACTCTGTCCTCTGACCCAAAGTTAATGATTAATAAGGAAAATACCAAAATGCTCATTTTTGGGAACACAACAAAATAAATCCCTATTTTATGGCTTGGCTCTGAAAAACTAGAAACTGTCAAATATTACGATTATCTGGGGGTTAGATTTTCACAAAATTGTACTTGGAAAACACACAGGACATTGGTTAAAAATAAGATGCGAACAGCTTCAGGTGCATTTTGAATATTTAATGCCAAACTAGGCAAATCTATTGTACCTGGAGTTATTAATGTATTAAATGCTAAAATTAACTCTTGTGCAGTACATGCTTCAGATGGGTTTAGAAAATAACAAATTGAGATACCAATTAATAAACTATATCGATATTTGTTGATGGTTTCCAACTCAGTCACTGCTGCAGTTCTACAATTAGAACTTGGCCAGTATTCATTAAGTTCAAGGATTTAGGAAAGAAGGATTCTTTTACTTCTAAAGTTGTTCCTTCTTCCTAATGATCGGCTCCCCGCATGGTGTTTGGAGGAGGAGGAGGAGGAGGAGATGAAATACATTGATTTGGGTTTCCTCTTCCCCTCTATGCTATTGATAAAGAAACAGCTTTATCCCTTAGGTTTGGGGAATACCCTAACAGATATATATATTCAAGCTTAGAATGAAGTTAAAAATAAAGTCGTATTCAGAGTTAGAGATCTTGATATTCAAAACAGATATTCCCATTTGGATCAGCTTAAATGTCAGTGTCAGTGGCTCAGCAGGTAGCACACTCGCCTCTGAGGCCGGGAGATCAGTAGGCTGTGGGTTCTATCCCCACACCAGGCACTGGGGTTAATATCCCAATACTGACACTGTAGTGCAGCATGGGGGGGGTGCTGCACTCCTGAGGTGTCGTCTTTTGGATGAGATGTTAAACCGAGGTCCCATCTGCCTGTTCTGGTGGTTGTTCAGGTGGATGTTAAAGATCCCATGGTACTTCTCAAAAAAGAGCAGGGGAATTTCCCCGGTGCCCTGGCCAAATTTCCCCCTTTCACAAAAAATACCACCAACAGCTTAATCTGGTTCAAGGTCAGCTGGCATTCATCTGTATCCCACTTCCCCAGGTCGTGCCTGAAAATAGGCAGGATTTCTCTAGTGCACTTACCTGGTCAACAAGAACTAAATAAATAAATAAAATAAAATAAATATGGAAGGATTTGTGGCCTCCGAGTCATGTGGCTGCTCTCCATTGGAGTCTTCCCTGGAACCTGATCTAGATGAGGAGCATGTACCCTCTAAATCTGACCGGGTAATACAAAAAATATTGGCTGTCAATAAAATAGAGTCATTGCTGGCAGATCTTAAGATGGATTTGCGGAGTATCGATCAAAAAGTTACTGCAAACGAGCAACAAGTAGCTCAGGTCACAGAGGCCCAAAACACAGCAGACCGTCTCCTTCTGTAGCTGCTTTGTAGAGACAGAGAAACACATGCAAGGCTCGAAGATGTTGAAAATCAATCCCACAGGAACAATTTCAGGATCCACCGGCAGAAGGAAGGAGCCGAAGACAGTTTTGCTGCACCCATAGACATTATTCAGCATTTTCTTCGCACTACACTCTCTCTCTCTTTCTCTCCCCTCAGATCTCTCTCTCGAAATGGAACAAGCCCATTGCTGTCTTGGCCCAAAGCCCTCAGACTTGACTGCCAGACCCCTCTCCTGGGTAATCAAGATGTTATATTATCAATACAAGGAATACATACTTTGAGAAGCCTGGAGGCACAAAGACTTAAAGTTTGAAAACCTACCCATCTTCTTTGATCATGATTTTTCCATGGAGCTGCAAGCCAAGCGACAAGCAGAGCAGCTGTTCAGGAGATCCAGGAGTAAAAAAGGCATTAAGGCCTGACTAAACTACCCTGCTAAGCTAAAGATTCATCTGGATTCCAGTATAAAAACTTTCAATACCCTTGCTGATGCAGCACCTTTGCTAACGGAGTGGAACATTGCACTTCCTGATTTGGAGATGGAGCGGCTGGAAAATAATCTGCTTGCAGGGGCCTGGGGCCTTGTTACACTTGGCCATAAAGAGGAATCGAGTGGGTCTTTCCCAAAACAGTTAGCACCAGATCTGTCTAAACTTGTAAAACGCTGGGACTCTACTGCCAACACTGACCATTCAACAGTGGCCAAATCTTCTGCAGTTAATACCTGATTAACTGTTGATGTTCCCAAACATTTCTCTACAGGCTGCATTTCCAAACGTGCCTTTTCGTTTGCCTTGCCATATCAGCACGGGTTTGTTACACTGTCTGTATTTTCTTTTGCAGATTTCTTCTTATACCATACAATGGGATGAGGGTTATCTTTTTTGGGGGGAGGGAGGGGGTGGTGGATGGGGAAGGGTTTCTGTGCTTTTCTGGCTGGAAGCAATTGAATTTTGACTTGTTTATACTGGTGCGTAAGTGGGACTAGTTTGAGCTGTATTGCCTTTTGGAGGGGCATGCTCTGATGGCACTATCCTGAAAATTGTTTTGAGCCTCTTCTGCAGGCTTGAAGAGCATCTCAATCCACTCAGCTTTTTTCAGTTTGGCAATAATTTAGCTTTAGGTGTATGAAGCTTCCCCCTCTCCTTTCTTATAGAGGGTAGGTTTCCAAGGGAGCGTGCTTTCGGAGGGGACCACCACTCGGCTGTTCGTCCATTCTCTCCTTTGTTGAGACCCAAGTATTTGGTTAGCCACCTCCTTGGCTTGTACCTGGACCTGGAGGCAGGCCCCCATGGACAGATATTGCTGGAGGGGTCATGTCTTGCATCTCATTTTGCCTATATTGTTAGGCAGGTGGGGAGGCTGCCTTCGAATAGTGGCATGCTCTGGAATCACTTACTGGGAGCCAAGTATCTAGCCTGCTTATTGTATGGTGAGAAACTGAGTTTGGTTCCAGACCCATTTTTGAGATGTTTGTATCATTATTGTTTTGCCCACCACCTCTCCGCACACCCATCGAGTTTCACTCCCTCTTTTCCTTTATTTTTAGTGGAGACTTAACAACAATAACTCCACTCATACAGGCCCAAATGCCATATAAATGGGTGAAAGATAAAGTATGCTATCTTGGCATTCAAATTCCAGAAAATTTATCTAAACTATATTCATATAATTATGATAACCTGAAACAACAAATATATACCAACCTTAATCGATGGCAGTCTCTTCCCTTAACTTTTCCTCAGAGGATTGAGGCAATAAAAATGAACACTTTACCGTGTTATTTATTTTTTGCTCCAACCTGCCATTGCCTGTTCCTTCTGAAGACTGGAAGGATTTGAAATGCAAACTCTCACATTTTATTTGGTCTGGGAAAAAAATGAGAATTAGATGGGTCCTATTAACAGGACGAAAGGACAAAGGCGGGTGGGGATTTCTGAACTTTCGGAAATATTTTGAGGCTGCCCAGTTACTTCCTTTGTTACAAATGCTAGCACCTGAACCCTTAGGAGGTTGGTTGGAGATGGAAGCTGGTGCATACCCCTATATCGCATGGAGTGTTCTCCCATGGGTAATTACCACTGCAAGCTTAAAAACATTAACAATCCTTGGACTAAGCACAGGCTTCATGTATGGCTTCATGTTAGACAGAGATGGGAAATTCCAGCCCCGGTTTGGAATTATATTCCATGTTACTTGGTATTACTTGGTACAATAGAACAGAAGAAGGCCGCGGCCCATCATGACTGTTCTCCACACAATGTGGGACATTGTTTAGTAGTTATTCCATATCCAAACATCTAGTTTATTTTTGAAAGTTGTAGTGCTAGGTGTCTCAACTAAATCTTGTGGCAAGGTTTTCCATCCACAAGGAGCCCTTACTGAAAAAAAGTTTCCCCTCTTACTGGTTCTATAGCGTTTGACCTCAAGCTGTTTGTTATGCAGTCTTGGAACATGTCTCCTTTTGGAGAAAGTTAGACCACAGTATTCCACAAGATCTGATAAATTTATTAAGTTAAAAACCGTGAGCATATTGCCTCTTAATCTTCTATTCTGAAGAGAGAAGAGACCAGTAGCTTGTAATCTTGCCTGGTAGTCCAGATTAGTTAGTCTGGGAATCATTTTGGTTGCTCTCCTCTGGACTTGTTCTAGTATGGCAATATCTTTTTGTAGGCTTGGATTCCAAAAGGGGGAACTATAGTCAAGGTAAGGTCTAATATATGTCCTGTAAAGTGGGAAAAGGCATTGTTCAGTGTGATTTATAAAGGTTCGTTTTATTTGCCTCAAGAGTCTATTGGTCATACAAGCAGTTTTAACACAGTGATCCCTTGACGTAAGTTTGTTGTTGATATAGACACCTAGATCTTTCTCACAGTTTGATGAGTGACGTGAAAGTCCATTTATGTGATATACTGTATTAGGATTGTTTTTTACCAAAATGTAATACCATGCATTTGTCTTGGTTGTACTGCATATGATTATGATTTTCCCAAAGTATTAATTTTTCCAAGTCCTCTTTTAATGAGGAAATATTTTCATGATTATTAACCTTGCCCCCCAGTTTAGTATCATCTGCGAATTTAACCATGAAATTGTTAGGCCCAGTTTGTAAATCACTAATGAAAAGATTAAATAATGTTGGTCCCAGGACTGACCCCTGAGGCACACCACTTGTTACTCTACCTAGGTCAGACAAGACATCATTTATTCTAACTTTCTGGGTTCAATTTGTCAACCAATTGGAAGTCCAGTTAACAATATAAGATGACAAGCCTAAATTATGCATTTTGGTGATTAGTTTTTCATGTGATACTTTGTCGAATGCTCCACTAAAATCCAAAAAAATAACATCAGAAGGAATACCCGCATCTAGTAAAGCACTTATATTGTTGTAAAAGGATATCAAGTTAGTAGTACAAGAATACTTGGGAGTAAATCCATGCTGGAATGAGTCATGGATACCTAATTTTTTACATTCCTGTTTGATCAGGGTCTTCATTACCCGTTCCATTAGTTTGCCGGCCACTGAGGTCAGACTAATGAGACGATAATTCTGCACAGAACTTCTATTACCTTTTTTGAATATTGGGGTAACTGTTGCTGAATGCCAATCATCTGGTACAATAATTTAATAATGTTAATATTTACCAAATTTTATGGTGGCCTCAATTCCAATTTTGGGCCAGAAAAGGCCTATATTAACTGTGGCAATTGATTATGGATAATGCTGGGGTAAAAAGTGTTCTCACCTTGCCATGCCAATTTCAGCTACAGGCCTCAGAGTTTCATATATATTTACAATGTCGACACTATATTATAACTGGGTCAGGTATCTCGGCAGTAAAACAACCACCATCCCCAGGAGTCCAATTGGTCTGGACAAAGGTAAAGGTTGCAGATAGTAAGAAATTTATTTCCCAGATCTATACAATTTTGAGGGATAGAGATAGTCAGGTGATAGTGGAGAAAATTCAGGTGAACTGGGAGGGTGAGCTTGGACAGACTATCCCCTCAGGGTTGGGTTCAAATTTGGCAAGGAATACATAAAACCACAGGTTCCCCATCCTGGAGAGAACTCCGTTGGAAAGTTTGTGCAAGATTTTTTATCACTCCAACCATTTCCAAACATTTTGCTGCCTATCCCTTGGACAAATGTTGATGAAACTGTGGAGAAGTGGGAAACCACTACCATATTGTCTGGAAATGCCCAGTTTTACATTCCTTTTAGACAGCAGTCATTGAAAGGACAATGGAGATGTTGCATTTAAGTTTAATACCCACTTTTGAGAATACGGTTTTAGGTCTACTGCCTTGTCAGGTGCGTATGCCAGATGCCAAGTACCTTTTTTATATCATAGTGGTGGCCAACTAGGTGATTACACAAAATTGGTTCACACCTAATAAGCTAAGTTATCACCAATGGCTCTCTAATACACAAAGTATTAAAAATACTGAAGCCATCACAACAAAATTACATTTGTACACAGACAAATTTAATTCCAGATGGTTTCCCTACTATCACGTTCTAGAAAGTAGGGAAGGAATACTGATTTTGGATCAACTCTTAATCTGATATGGCTGTTTCTTTCTACTGGGTCTGGTGTGTGCATCTTTTTCTTTGGTGGCTCCTTACTATGTGTTTGATATCCCTCTTTCTTCACCACACATCTCCCAACTTCATCCTGGCATACACTTTGTATATGAGGAATTACAAATTAAGGACAACAGACTCTGTTTCTTTATTTTAACACTGTTTTTATTGTTTAACAGACTTGTTTTTCTTGTTTATGAATTATCTCGGTTTTGAGTACACAGAACAAGGGGTCAGCTTATTTGAAACCTGAATTGTGACAATTTCGTTATGAAATCTGGTTTGATATCATGTACTTATTGAGAGAGAGACTACCCTGCTGACACTTGAAGAACACATAGCTAAGCTGCTGAGACAGTGGATATTCACCCGAAAAAGCAGAAACAGGTTTAATGCTGTGGCATTGACATATTTTACTTTTGGTATATGGTATTTCATTCTTTAGGTTACTCTGATAGAATGTATGACTTAACTCTTGACGCTGTATTTGTAATTTCAATTGTGTATGTTTTTTTTTCTTATAGCAATGATCCCTGTCTGCTACTTTCAATAAAGTTTACATGTTCAAAAAAATATGTGTCTTTGCCAGGGCAGAGTTTGCTAAACCTTTAACTTTGCATTTAAAACAGGAGAGGTGTACCCTTCTCCTAATTAGTGAGCTCCCAATAGTCACCTGTGAGCCACTTAAGGGTCAGAGCAGACTACATAAAAGATGAAGCCAGAGAGTGGTTTCCACACAAGAAAGAGAGAAAGAAGGAGTCATGTGATGCAGCATTGGTGGTAGAAAGCAGCCCAACGGAGCTTCGTGCTGCAAGCCACCTAAAAATCAAAAGTATACATTTAATTAAAGATAACTGACTCACTGCCAGACTTCAATGGATCAGACAACTGTTGGGGAGATCAGAAATGGAATTGTAGCATTTTAGCAACCCAGAATTAGCAAAGCAGCCTCCCAAGAAAGCATGAATGGGACTGCCACAGGTAGCCCCTATGCCAGGTGTGGCAGCTATCACTGAGCAACTAACAAGGCTCCTAGAAGAAATTATAGCCCTCCGCTCCTCTGTAACTGAAGCCCTGAGCAAATTCAAAGCAATTAAAACCAGAGTAGCTGACAATACTCACAACATTACTGATATGTAGGCGAGAATCTCTAGCCTGGAGGATGTCTTGTAGTGGGAACAATGGGAGAGAGTGAAGGACACGTGGTGCATAAAGAAGCTGGAAAAGTGTACTGCAGGACAACTACTCCAGAGAAATTATTTGCTGGTGTTTGGACAACCGGAGGTAAGTGAGAACCCTAACCTCTCTGTGTACATTAATAGCATGTTTTTGGAGCTCTTTGACCCCCTAGGGAAACAGAACTTTCAAACTGAAAGGTCTCATAGGAGATTTGCCCCCAAGTCTGGTCCCCAAGAATGACCCAGAGTGCTTATTCTGAGACTACTCAGCTGTCAAGAAAAACTTTTCATACAAAGACGAGCCAGAGAAATGCCGATTTTACCCGATCAAGGGCATACCATCAAGTTATTTAATTATCTCAGTCTGGGGGTGAGGAAACAGATAAATAAATTTGGGGACATAAAAGCAGATCTTCACAAAATAGGAGCCAAGTTTCACCTAATGTACCTTGCCCGTCCCAAGGTATGGATGCAGGCAGGTCCACGTACATTCCCATCAGTTGAGGAAGCTAAGAAAGCCCTCAGGGAGGAGTACCCCAAAATATTCCCATACCAGAGACCAGCCCACCTGGCCAGGGAGACCATGGAACCTAAGTAAAGACTCTTGCAGAGGCTGGGCAGATGCTCAGACGTCCCAACTATCTGAGACCCCATGAGGTGCATCACAGCATACTCCTATGATGCATATTGACAAGGAACAGACCACGAGGTGGGCATCATATTTCACCACCATGGCTCAACAGTTTAAACATACAGCAACCCTCAAGTAGTGAAAATCAGCCAACGAAGCAATCCAACACTTCAGCAGAACATGGTGGGATCGAATGACACACAGCGCTGATCCATCCCATGCATTGAGGAAACTCTAAGTAGTTATTCTTTCTTTTGGGGGGAGAGAAGAAGGCCAGCACACACCATCGAAGACAGCAAGGAGTAAGGAGCCTAGCAGGCAGAAAAAATATGTGAATGTAATTAACTGGAGACTTAAATGCTGCTAGCACCTTCCCTAAATAAACTTTCAGTTTGGAAGGCAATAAGATGGTACCTGCTCTCCCCCTTTAAAATCTCAATACTGGCTTCATACGTGGGTGCGCTGGGGATGCTCCTCATGACTTATAACTTAATAGTATCTAAACAACATGCCTCTGTGGGATATGTATCTGTGGACTTGAAGGGGGAATGGGGAGCTCACAAAGGACATGCTATCAAGATTAACATCCATTTTAAAATGCTGAATCAATATGCAGGTCTGGAGGGGCTATTGTGTCTAATTCATGGGGCAAGTGAGTGTTCACAGCAATTCAAGAGACAGAGTTCTCCCTTCTTCTGCTTATGGGGGGGGGTGAGTCAAAAAGGGAGCACAAGTGATTGAAAGTTCAAACCAGTTTTAATGCCAGTGTGTTTGCCAAGTTCAGAAGTTGTTAGTAACGCATCTTCAGAGGGAACCTGTTACAATAATTTTATTATAGACTACAATGCTGGAAAATTTTTTTAGTTAATTCTCCAAACAACTACAGGCGGTGTGCAGCCCTGTGCTGGAGAGTAGCACACTTCTGCCTTGGAGTTCATGGACCATACTAAGGAAGGGAAGTTTACACCTAGTGGTCATATATATATCATATCCGTCTATCTATCTATCTATCTATCTATCTATCTATCTATCTATCTATCTATCTATCTGGGGTCCAAAACACCATTCCCCCCATCCTGCCACCCCCACAGGTGACTGGAACAGCCCCCTCCCCTCCAACCTCTACCCCTGAAAACTTGCAAGAGATGACAGGGAGCTGCAATGAATGAGTGCATTCTTGTACAAGCAAGCACTCGCTTATTCATATTGACAGTAGCTTAGTGGGCCACCGGCCATGGAGGACAGAGAGGACGACGGAACAGGTGGCCCACTTGGGGGGTCGAGATGGGGGGGAGTGGAGTGGTGGTAGTCTTCACTAACCGTCAGGGTGGGGGGTCCACTAGATACCAGGGATTGGGGGAATAAATGGAAAAGATTACTTTTCTTTTTTTTTCAGGGATTGGGAATAGGGAGGGGGACCCACTAGACACCAGGGAATAATTTCAATTAAGGCAACGAATGGATGGTGGGAGGAGTCGGAGGACTAATTGTATTAAGGGGCGGGTTCATAGGGAGAGGGGTCCACGAGACACCGGGGAGCGGGACGGGTTTTTTAATCAGACCCGTGATCAGCAGGTGGGGGACCTGGGGTGGGACCACTAGCCACCAGGGAGCCTTTTTTGGGGGACCCGCGATCGGTGGGTGCTGGTGGGGGGGGGGGATTAATGTTAATAAATTTGTATTAACTTAATGTAAATTGCTGATAAAAAATCTGCAGAACTGACCACTGACAGTGATCAGTTCTGTGTATTTTCTGCTGCAGTTTAACCTGCAGTTGCCACATTTATTCCATCTGTCTTAAGGCGGAATATCTGCAGACGTTGCAAAAGGATTTCTGAACTTTCACGGACAGGAAAGTCGCACTTTCGTGGAAATTCCACCAGCAGATTTTTTTTTCACACACCCTACTTGGGATGCAGAATAGACTATTGTCTGGTATCAGATAAAGTGACCCCAGGCCTTTTGGAAGCGCCAACCTCCCTGTTGGAAAAGTAATAATTTTCTGTTAATAAAAGAGCAAAACAGGCAAGAAATATTAGACTTCATAAAGAACTTCCTAACAAGGAATAAGCCTCAAGATACCCTTTGGTCAACAATATCAGAAGCCCTCAAGTGTACTCTGTAGGGACAACTTATAGCCATTTGATCAGCATGTAACCACCAGGCTACTGACAAAAAAGACAAGTTACTGGCCAAAATAAAGGAAATCAAAACGAACATCGCAACTAATAACACTGAAGTGAAGTGGCAAGAATGGATGGTGGCCAGGAAGAACTACAATGATGCACTGAGGGAGTCAGCTGAATTCATGTGAATGGAAGCCAAACTGAACTACAGTGTGTGGTCAATATCCCAAAATCCACTAAAATACAAGGCCTCTGGCTCAGACAGGAGAAAGCTAAAGCAACAATCTCAGCTCCCTAGTCAGAAAACACACAAGAAGTGATGACAGACAAAAACAAATCAACAAAGAATTTGCCACCTTTTATAAACAAATATATAGCTCAGAAGCACAGGGCCCTGAGGACTTGGTAGACAGCTTTTTATAAGAAGCTAGGCTACCCACTCTGATACAGGAGCAGGTGGAACACATTAACGGAGCCAGCACTGTAACAGAAATTAAAGATATAATTAAAGCTCTTCCAACAGGGAAAATTCCTGGCACTGATGGCTTTTCCCAGACTCCTATGTGGCCTTTGCTGAAGACCTGGCCCCTGTGCTTCTGCAAGTTTACCAAGAGACACTAGAGAAGGGGAGCTCCCCCCAGCAATGATGTCCAGCATCATTACACTGCAACCAATGCCGAATTAAGATCACATGACTTGCTCAGGATACTGACCCATCATCCTACTTAACATACAGTGGCGTGAAAAAGTATTTGCCCCCTTCCTGATTTTCTCTATTATTGCATATTTGTCACACTGGATGTTTTCAGGTCTTTAGAGAAATGTAATATTAGATAAAGGGAACCTGAGGAACAAATAACACTTGTTTTTTTTTTTATTTCACCTATTTAATGAAAAAGTTAACCAACACCAACTGGCACTGTGTGAAAAGTAATTGCCCCCTTACACTTAATAACTGGTTACGCCACATTTAGCTGCAATGACTGCAACCAAACACTTCCTATAATTCAATATCAGTCTTTCACATCGCTGTGGAGGAATTTTAACTCACTCTTCCTTGCAGAACTACTTTAATTCAGTAACATTTGGTAGGTTTTCGAGCATGAACTGCTCGTTTCAGGTTCTGCCACAGCATCTCTATTGGGTTTAAGTCTGGACTTTGACTAGGCCACTTCAAAACTTTAATTTTACTTCTTTTTAGCCATTCTGATGTGGGCTTGCTTTTGTATTTTGGATCATTGTCTTGCTGCATGACCCAACTACGCTTCAGCTTCAGCTGACGGAAGGATGACCGGACATTCTCCTTAAGAATTTTCTGGTACAGAGCAGAATTCATGGTTCCTTCAATTTTGGCAAGTCATCCAGGTCCTTAGGCAGCAGCATCCCCACACCATCACACTACCACCACCATGTTTGACTGTTGGTATGGTGTTCTTACTGTGGAATGCTGTGTTTGCTTTACGCGAGACATTATGGGATCCATGTCGTCCAAAAGTTCCACTTTGGACTCATCTGTCCATAGAACATTTTCCCAAAAGGCTTGTGGATCATCCAGGTGCTTTAGCAAATGAGAGATGAGCATTTATGTTCTTCTTGGTTAGCAGTGGCTACTCTCACATGAAGCCCATTTTGCCCAGTCTCTTTCTGATTGTGGAGTCATGAACACTGACCTTAGCTGAGGCAAGAGAAGCCTGCAGTTCTTTGATGTTGTTTTAGGATCCTTTGAGACTTCCTGGATGATTTTACGCTGCCCTTGGAGTAATTTTGGCAGGCCACCCACTCCTGGGAAGATTCACTACTGTTCCAAGTGTTCTCCATTTGAGATTATGGCTCTCACTGTGGTTCGATGGAGTCCCAGAGCCTTAGAAATAGCTTTGTAACCCTTTCCAGACTGATAGAGGGCAACACATTTTTTTGATCTTTTCAGGAACTTCCTTTGATCATGGCATAATGTGCTGGTTGAATCTTTGTGCTGGCAATGTGACTCTGATGGTAAGGGTCAAAATAAGTGAGGTTTATATTGAGCAGGGCTGGCTGTAATCAAGCCTGGCTGTGTTCAATCAGCTGACTCTAATTATCATTTTAATTGGGTTGATTTAACTAGGGGGCAATTACTTTTTCACACAGTGCCAGTTGGTGTTGGTTAACTTTTTTCATTAAATAAATGAAATAAGTAAAAAAAAAAGTGTTATTTGTTCACTCAGGTTCCCTTTATCTAATATTATATTTTGTCTAAAGACCTGAAAACATCCAGTGTGACAAATATGCAATAATAAAGAAAATCAGGAAGGGGGCAAATACTTTTTCACGCCACTGTAGATGCCAATGCATATGCAAAGTTACTGGCTAAATAGATTCACACTGCTCTCCCATGCTTAATCAACAGAGCACAAACTGGCTTCATGGCTGGACACTATATTTTGGATAACACCAGGAAGACGGCCTACTTAGCAAGGAAAGCTGCAGAGACCAAATGCCCATCAGTCCCCATCACACTCAATGCTGAAAAGGCATTCAACAAGGTCAAATGACCACGCCACTTCAAGATCCTGGCGAAGAATGGCTTTCCACTAACATTCATCAACATGGTGTGGCTCCTATACAGCAGCCCAAAAGCAACAGTTTGTACAAATAACCAGCTATAGCAAGAATTCAAAATGAAATGTGGGATGTGATCAGGTTGCCCCATCTCCAGCACTTTTAACTTAGCTCTGGAACCATTACTAAAGAAGATACAAGCAAAACGCCGAATAGAAAAATCCCAATAGCCAGAGAAGAGCACAAAGTTCTAGTGTATGTGGACAATGTTCTGCTATCTCTACACAACTCACATACAACAGTCCCCATCTGTTGGATATAGTAAAGCAGTATGGTTCATTCTCAGGGTACAAACTGAACATTGTGAAATCCAAAATACTATCCCTAAACTCTAAAGCAGCAGAAAACGTGGTAACCAACTCTGGTGAGGCGTGGAAGACCACATCAATACAAATCTGGGAATAGCACTTCACTCCATTGCTGCAGACACAGTGACTCAAAACTTTGAAGAACATTGTACAAGAAGTTAAAATAAAAATGGAACGCCGGCATAAAATGGCACTCACAATGGAACAGTGTATCACTTCGGTATAAATTAATATTTTACCAAGAATCCTTTTTGTGATGTCCATGCTAGATGATTCTGTGCCAGTTAAATGGCTGAAAGACATCTGAAGAATGATATCTGACTTTAACCTGGAACATAAGAGACTACATTGTTCCCTACAGAGATTAGCTCACCTTATAAAATGGCAAGGTAAAATCATGTAATCTGATTGGCTCTTATTTATGTGTAAAATATGGTTTACACATGGGTAAAAAAAAGGACTGCTCAGCAGTGAAGAGTCTGCAACACAGATCAATGGGCATTTGGAACACAGGCATTTCAGTTAGCCCTCTACTGCCAGAGCTGATCTTCCACCACAAACATGGCTGCTATCTTTACACTGTGAAAAAACTTCAACTGGGCCCTAATAATAAAACCTTAAATAAGAAATAAAACAAATGAATTAAATGCTGTTTCCCTGATTGTCACACTCTCCTTACATACATAAACACATTAGAAACAATAAGTATTGTTTATAGTTTTCACTACAACTGTTTCTTTGCCGACAGTCAAAAATCCCCCTTCTATCTTTAACTGCTTATCAGGGAACTCTCTTCTTCTTGCCCTGACAGTGAGATAACTGAGTCTCTGGCTGTAACAAAGGCCTTTGTTGTCTGTGTGTACAGTGTGTTGGGAGAGAAACATTCTGCCAGTGGAACTGAGCAGAATTTGGAATCCATGTATTCTCTGGTAAACATTCCATGATAAACATTCCATATCTTGAATGTGGGGAACAACAAAGAAAAAAAAAACAGGAAGAAGAAAGTAGGCAATAATACAATGACATCATCAATGACATCACTTGCAGTGGGCGGAAGGATTATTTTATCACAAATGCACAAAGTAAATCTATTTTCTACATATAAACATGCTTTTCCCAAAAGTCAAAAGTAAAAAAAAAAAGAGACAATTTTATAAGCGTAATAACGCACTCAGGGCTGAAGTCACTCAGCCGTTGGCCTCCTGCCTTACTACACCCCTGGCCATGCTGTAAAATATGGTTTACACACACCCCTTTGTGCCTTATTGCTTACTTACAACACAAGAGGACCTCAAAGTTTCAGATGTCATGATGTACTTATGGGCTATACAACTCTTGCATGCAGCTCTATAGGATGCTCTAAAGGAGAACATACAAGATCTGACTCAACTCCCAGAATGGTTAACAATAGAAAATAACCTATGTGAAGCAGCTGGCATAGCATTACTAGCATGACTATGGCCCAGCCTCATGCAAAATCTCTGATTCACCCACAGGATGCTCAAGGCAGGCCCTAACAAAACTCTTCAAACGTATGAATGCCTTCCTGCAACTGAGCATATATCAACCTTTATGGGGTAACACCAACTTTCTAATTAATGGAACAAAGATAAATTTCAAACACTGGAAGGGAGTGGGCATGTTGAGGGTGAGAGACATCATCCAAGGGACAGGATATATTGAGTTCCCCATACTGCAGCAACGATTCAGACTGAGACTGGTCGATGCCTACAGAGTGACACAGTTACAACACACACTGGGCAGACTGGGCAGACTGGGTGGGCCAAGCTGTCCTTATCTGCCATCAAATTCTATGTTTCTATGTTTCTACACCCTAACACTGGAAACAATGATACTCACGTCATAACAAAACTGAATGGGAAGAAAGCATTATCTCATTTCCAGAATAGAAGCTTAGTCTCCAAATGGTACACCATGCTAGTCTCCCATATCCTCAGTGAAGCACACACAATGAAACAGTGGATGAGTACTGAACTAGGAGTTGATGCCACAACCTGGGAAAATCAAAATATGGAACTTTTCAAGGCAGGTGACTTTGCTTATTGATTTGAAAATGCAACAGTTTAAAATAGTGGGCAACATGTATTACACACTCAAAAAGCTACACAACATGGGGTCAATTCCCTCTGTTAAGTGCTATAAATATGATGATCCAGCTGGATCCATAGTACACCTACTTTGGTACTGCAAGCTAATACAGTCCTTTTAGCAAGAAATCAAATAAAAAATCAACCCACTGCTCAGACTAACAGAACTATTTGAACCAGACATATGCTTAGCAGGCAATACTGGCCACTTGTGGGTGGCAGTGAGTAAGTAACACAGCATGTACCTTATCGCTAACGAGACCAAGAGACAAATTCTGCACCTTTTGCTGGAAAACCAGCCACCATTGTTTTGTTTTTTATATAGCTTTTTCTCCCACTGGGGCTCTGGGCAGGCATGGCTGTGGTCGTCTCTCAGAGTATCTCAATCTGCCCTGTTAGCTTCAGGGCTTCATTTAGCCTGCCTCAGTGCCCCATTTTCCATCTTCTGCTCGTTACTTCCAGGATCCCAGAACACGGTCACACATACGCATGGAGGTGCACATGCATTCCATGGCTCTGTTGACAGCCCCTTCCTCCCACCCGGCCTAATACATGGTTTACTTTGTGGCTTGGCACTGCCACCTAGCCTCCATCTGGTGGCATGCCAAGAGCCGGGGAAACCCATGTCCCTCCCTGAGAGAGGAGAGCTGCCTTGCAGCTGCTCAATCCAGCTCCTTGCTCTCCTCCCCATCCCGGCCGACCCCCGACGACTGAGGTTCATTCCTGAACCCGGGTCACCAGCACAGGAGGAAGTAAGGCATCCAGCGCCTCAGCCCTCCATGCCACTGGGCCGGCTAAACAGCCACCATTGTAAATGGAATGGCTCACAGATGCACTGGAATGCCTGAGGCTTGAACAATTATCACATAGCATATGTAATGCTATCCAAACATACCTAAGAAAATTCTGTCCGCTAGAGGCATTGATACCAGTTCCTGAAGGACAAAAGTACTATTCAATCGCTGGACCAGACATGCAACTGATATTTTATTATAAAAAGGTTCTCAGAAATGCTGCAATGTGTTTGGCTATCAGGATTCCAACAGTCTTACATTAATCCATGGTATACTGTCATGTACAGCCTGATCACAATGGCACATGGATTCTTTCTGTCAGCATTCCATCCTTTAGCACTGCTGAATGACTGGAATGATGCATTCTGATTTTGAACCGGCATTCTTAAACTGTTGGTGGAAGAACTATTTTACTAAAAATCTCTCTCTAAATGAGGAAAACATAAAAAAAAAAAAAAAAAAAAGACTTTTAACACTTTTCTTTTGGAATATTTTTTTTATAATAGCAATAAGGCACTCCCAGGTTAGATTATCAGTCAGTTAATCACCCCCTATATGCAATATGGCACTTGGCTGTGCCTCGTGCCACATTACACCCCTAGGGGGTGATTAACAGACTGTTAATCTAACCCCAGGTCATGCCTTATTGCTTAAATAATCACAACCCGCATAATGCTCCCAATCTCTCCTCACCAATATACTAACAAAACATATTGATCTAGTACAGAAGGTGTATCAGACCACTAGGCGCAGTCCAAAGACTTCAAAGAAAGTAAACTGTGCGTAAAGAAATCCAAGCTTTAGTGCCACATAGGAAGTGAAAATGAACCCTTGGCAATTACAAGGACAAGTTGATGCTGATGTAATGTTTGTCTTTAGCATACACCATAAGGGTAACCAAACTATTAGGTAAGGTCCCAGAAGATGTGCCCCTAAGCCCACATGCCAACAATATGTCCATCCCTATGGGCAACCTGAAGCAGAGGGAACATAAGTTTTGGTGGAGATACCTGGCTGCCGCCTGCAGTCTTAATAGCTATACACTAGACTCCAGGGTTCACTTCATGAGATACATAATCAGCCTGGCAGACCTTACTACCCTGGGTACACATATATGCTTTTCGATAAACCCACCACAAGATTATGCCTACCACTAAGGGTTACAGGATGTACAACCTGAAGAACTGGATACACGGAGACCCTTGGCAAGGACCTCTATTACACCAAGTATACTACAGAACCCCCAATCCCCAGAGCAGGAGCCCAAGGACTTACAAGGGATGAGGTGGGCTCCCCTATGCTTTCAGTGTCCCCAGAGTAAAGAGACAAAGGAAGAACCCACACAAGACCCAATTAGGGTCTGTACACTAAATGGACCTTGAGAAAGTGAAGTTAGTCCAGGTTAATATTGTAGCTAGATCGACCATATCCAAGTGGCAGCACATTTAGTCCAGTCAAAACTGGAACCCTGAAGTTGTTGGTGGTGGGGGGGGGGCTTCAAGGGGATGCACAATGTATACTTACAATGACCACTGCAATGCAATTGCCTGACAGTATAACGTAGACCATAATAATGTATGCTGTGTCTGTAAAGTGTATGTTTTATGTATGAAAATCAATAAAAAGGTAAGTCTAAAAAAGGGAAAAAAAGAAAAACAGAAAACAATGGTACCTCAACTCATATTGACATCTTAATATTTAAAGTGAAGATATCTGAACGATGAGTGGATCACGTTGTCAGCAGTGTTCAGGCTAATTGTAATTTGGCTGAATAATGAAACCAAGAACCACTTTAAAATGTTAAAATGATGGAATGAAGACAAAGTAAGAAAACTGGATTAACTTGAACTGCAGGTAGCTTTTTTTTGGGGGGGGGAGCACTGGTACTATAACAATATGATTTCAATTTTGGGCACACACCAGGAGCACCATGTAAAAAATTAAGAAAAATATATAAGATACGTGATAGAACCTCTGTGTATTAACCCAGGGTTGAGCTTGCTAAACCTTTAAAGGGGAACTGTCAGTACTAAGAGCCCCACACTCAAGTGTGGTGCTGGTGCTAACTCACACGTTGTGAGTAAAAACATATTACTGTTTACTGCAGAATAGTAGTTTGTATCTCAATAATTCTGTTGACTTGCAAGTTGACATTTTCTGTAACAAAAAAATCCCAGAATCCCCTGCTGCTGACATCAGAGGAGGGCTGTAGCAGTGGGAGATTCAATAGCCTGCAGTACACGTTTTTTTTTTTTTTTTTTCTTTTTATTCTTTGGTAACTGAGTAAGACCCACTAGGTACAAGTGCTTGTTTTCAGGGGCAACTCAGGAGCACTAGTTGTTTAAGTGACTTGCTCAGAGAGACACAGTATGCAAGTGGAGGTTGTGGGACTCAAATCCAGGTCTGTTGGATATAGCAAGTTCATTCACAGCTTGTTACTCTAACTTCTAGGCTATACTGCTAGCCCTATGTTAGATTTTTACAAGCTCTGATCTTTTATTTGCCGTTTCTGCTGTCTTCCCTGAGCTAAGTACAGTCACAGATAACTGTGGTTAGCCCCAGGAGAACAGTAGAACCAGCAAACATATGATCAGAGCTTATAAAAGTTCTAAAATTCACTGCAGGCTATTGAATCTCTACTGCAGCCCTCCTCTGATGTCAGTTGCAGGAGATTCTGCGATTTGTAGGTACAGAAAATGTCAGCTTGCAGGTCAACAGAATTAGTGTGCTACACTCTACTATACTGCAGTAAACAGTAAGTAAACAAAATGTTTTTGCTCACAGAGTACAAATTAGGACCAGCCCCATACTTGGGTGCGGGGCTCTTAGTGATGACAGTTCCCCTTTAACTTTGCATTTAAAGCAGGAGAGGTGTGGCCTTCTCCTAATCAGTGAGCTCCTAATGATCACCTGTGAGACCCTTATAGGCCAGAGCACACTAAAAGATGAAGCCAGAAAGTGGTTTCCAAACAAGAGAGAAACCAATGGGACCTCAGCTCATATTGGTCTGTTAACATTTATAGAATATTCCCCCTTGCTTCACCCAATTACAGGTCTCTGGAACTCACAGTTCAGGGAAATTGCTGATGACTTTCGAACTTACTGCCTATCTTTATATATTGTGGAGGCAGAGGCCACACAGGAGAGGATGACCTCATTCTTGGACTCCATTTCTCTCCCAATTCTTCCCCGCTGAACAAGGCAACAGACTCATATTACCGAGTACTGCAGAGGAACTCGAGGCAGTAATATGGAAATTAATGATGATGAACACCCCAGTCGCAGAGTGGTTATGGGGCTGAGTTTTACAAATTCACCTGGGAACTCATCTCACAACCTCTCCTGGCAGCATTTAATGAGACCCTATCCAAAGGAGGAGTCCCCCATCCTGGTTGCAGGCAGCAATATCAGTTATATTAAAACCTGACAACCCCACCCTTACTGCTCCTCTTATTGCCCAATTTCAATATTAAATATGATGATAAGTACTTCATAGCAACACTAGCCCAGGGGCTGGATAAATTGCTCCACTCCCTCATCGGTAGAGATCAAACGGGTTTTGTACACTCCAGAACCACTAATGATAACACCTGTAGGACCCTACATCTGTTATATCTGATGCACAGGACTACTGCCCTCTTCCTCTTGCTTAACTGCAGAGAAGGCATCCGACTGGGTGACCTGGCCGTTCCTCTTCCTGGTGCTTGAGCGGCTGTGACTCCCAGTCTCCTTTGTCCACCTTCTCCAAAGAATCAAATATTTCCCTTCACTGATGATATTGTGAAATGCTGATGCTTTGAAGATATGGGGAGCGGGAAGAAAGAAAGAGAGGTTGAAGAGGGGAGTCTGTGAGGGAGGACTCAGGAGAGGCAGGCAGAAGAACAGACCTGGCAGCCATTTGCAGTGGTCAAATTCACATGAATGCAGCCAGCGAACTGCATGACTGCAGCTGACTATAAATTACACAGAGGACCAAGTGACCCTGAAGCATGGACAATCCCAAAACATGAGTGCTGCAAAGCAGGAGTGTGGCATCTGACTAAGTGGCATCTGAGGGAATCAGTAGGGCGTCCACATGGAGGACCGTACTCTGTGACTGTCAGTGGCCAGCTGAGACGCTGACAGGAGGGCTGTGCTGGCTGCCACTGTCACAGACCAGCATTTAGAGTGAAGGGAGGTGCAGGGTAGAGGTCCTTGGCAGGAGGGGGGGGGTTGGCATATGAGTAGGGGAGTTACTAGACCACCAAGGTAACTATAACAAATAGCAAACAGGTGATCAGAGAGTGGGGGAAACCACTAAACCATGATGGTAACAATAACAAATGGCAAAGAGGTGATCAGGGGGTTGGGGGAACACCTAGACCAGCAGGGAAACTATAACAAATAGCAAACGGTTGATCAGGAGGTGGGGGAACCACTAGACCACCAGGGTAACTACAACAAATGGCAAACGGGTGATCAGAGGGTGTGAGGAAGCACTAAACCACCAGGGTATCTATAACAAATGTCAAACAGGCGATCAGGCGGGGGTGGCTGGGGGAAACCACTGGACCACCAGGTAAATTATAACAAATAGCAAACAGGTGATCAGGGTGCAGCCTGTCACAGGGTCAGATGGCTGCAATACAGCCACCCTGCCTTCAGTTGGTGGAAGCACAGGCTTAGCACTCAGCTAAGATGTGATTTTCAGCAGTGGTAAACAGGCACAGAAAAGCAGTCACGTATCAATGCCTGAAGAGAAGGTGCCGAAGTTAGGGCAACAGCAGTGCACGCTGCATTTTGACTGACCGAGCCCAAAGGAACACAGCTCCACAGACTCGTCAAGGTTCAAGGGACTTTTTACCCTAACATCGCATTCCGCTACTTTTTAAGCTGCATCCTTGAACCCTGCCTGATGCATTTGTAACCTCTAGGTGGCGCTATCTCAAGGGCTACTACCCCAGCCTGCTTGGCTAGTAGCAGGTTAAGGGGCCTGAGTTCTGAAACGGGTGCCTCCACCCAGAGGTCAGGGTTGGTAGTGGTCAAGCTAACCTGGGCACAGTCCTCCGGAACACTGTAACCCCCCTCTTTCCTTACTAGAGGCTAGAACAATACACAATAATCACTTTCACAATATCCCTGATACACCACACGAGTACCCACACTGTTTGCACTTACCACCAGGACTTTCCTCTGGCCCGGCCCTGGGGACCCCCTGTAAAACAAGGTTATACACAGCAAATAACAGCAGTACAGTACTCTTGCACAAACTGGAACCACAGTCAGGGTAAATGCAAAAAAAAATTAGATCTGATTTATTTAAGGGGCTTGAACAAGGGAGGGGAGTAATCAGGTTAATTTGTTTAAAGGCTCTATCAATCAAACAGTTATGCATGCACTTCAGGGTCCATAAACAGTCACACACTCTGGGTACACAGATGGAGAATGGTGGGCTAGCCAGGAACATTGCAGCTGGTTGGGCCCTGGGATGGAAGAAAACAACATGCACAACACACACTTTTTGTAATCTGGAGCTGGAGGGCTCAGTTCATGAAAAGAAAACAAGACAATCAGATGACACACTTTTAGATTAGGCTGTTGTTGCAGGGAGCTACCCTGATGATTACTCACAATACCCAAGACTGGACACAGGCTGGATGAAAATCAAGAAAGCAGGTGGTTAATTTGGAGTGCCAGGAGAAGCAGGGCCCACACGATTCACCGAGGCATCATTCCTGTTCAAGCGTGGAGCAGGGAGCTGATCCCCAGGCAGATCTCTCATCAGTGGCTTTCTCTGTGCAGTGGGGTAATCTGGCAGGACCAGTGTGGCACGGCCCAGGCGGAATGGAGATGAACGTGGATTCAGTCTGATTAGGTTGTATACAGCTTTCAGCAAGCAGAAAACAGTTCACACAGTGGGAACTCCAAATCACGACCCACTTTCAATACACAGCACATTTACATGTAAGGAAATTCTACTGTACCAGGCAAACCGCTCTCCGGTTATGATCGCAAAGTCTCTGCACAAACCAGGGATTCAAAAGCAGCTGGAAATCGTGACAGGCCAATCGCATTCAGCAAATCTTCGGTCTTCTTCAGGTTAAAGCCTGGTCACATTCCAGTGGCTTAAATAGTCCTCACAACTCAGATTCAGTCCGAATAAACTCTATTTTTCCCTCTCAGGGACAGCAGGAAAACAGGTAGGCCAAAAACACAGCCCTTTCACAGTTCTCCCATGCAAAACTACACAGAACTGCTGCTCAAAATCACTTGAGCTGGTGTTTCTTCACTTCTCAGCTCAAAACTGAAACTAGCTGCAGCAGCCTGGGAAATTCTCCAAGATCCAAAAGGTTTGGTTGGCTGATCCTCCTGTCAGTCACAACAAAGGCTCCCCCTTCAGGTGCAAAAAGGAGCAAAATGCCCAAAACTACAATTCCCACAGATTTTGAATCCAGACAGCTCCTGTAGTCCGGCTCCATTTTAGGTCCCACCAGAACTGATTGGTCTAATTCTCAGTCCCGGGCCAAATGGTGGGGATAAACAAAACAGTCATTGCTGCAAAGAAGGCAGGTTAGACAAACTACATTATCATTATCACTCTAAATGATTTTCTGCAAATAGTTACATCTTTCAACAGAGTTCCCTCTCAGATTGCTTATGACTGCAATCCAGGCCGCTCTTAAAGAGACAATGCACAGAGGCTATACAGGCACTCTCTGGCAATCACATTTAAACTGCTAAAATGCAGGACACCAGCCTGGCAGTGAGCATTTAAGCAAGCTCGAGGGAGACTTTTCGGGAACCCCCATTTGTAGGGGGGGTTACACGTTAATGCATTTTTTTGCTATTCGTTTCCTTTCTTTTTAAAAATAAATCACGTGACCCCCACAAAGTGCCCTGGGCTAATATAGTACTTTGTGAATGGCTTTGTGGGCCATTTGGAAAGCATCTGACCCATCACACTCTGTCTGGCCTAAAGTACTTTGTAAATGGCCTGTGGACTATCTGCATAGCACATAGCCCCTAACACTGACTCAGGAAATGCTATCTAGAACTTAGACCGGGGGGGGGCATACTTCCTCTATTTCTGTGAGTAAATAGACTCACAAAAATGGAGGTTTTAAATTACTAAAATGGATAACTAATGAGGAAAAGGACACAGTCATTTTCACACAAAAAAGAAAAATTAAACACTGAAAAAATGTGAGAAAAATGGAACTGCTCATGCAGGAACAAACTATTTAATTTTACTGCTAACTTAATTTTACATTATTCAATTAAACCACATAGCAAAGTGACATCTGTGACCCTGTATCTATCAAACATGATTTAGCTCTTAGCCATTCAATAGCTAGCTATCTGTGACAAAAAAAGATCTTAAAAAGCATAGTTGTTTCACATTTTAAACTTTCTAGAATGTTTAAACTGCAGAACCGATCATTACCACATTTTCAGGATTCAGAGACCCAATACTCGGAACATGCGTGCCAGATTTCAGGTTATTCTGTCAGAGGACAGCCAAGTTATTAA
Source organism: Neoceratodus forsteri (assembly GCA_016271365.2). Classification (NCBI taxonomy): domain Eukaryota; kingdom Metazoa; phylum Chordata; order Ceratodontiformes; family Ceratodontidae; genus Neoceratodus; species Neoceratodus forsteri. Next base: position 794,682,376 of record CM057459.1, on the reverse strand, counting down.
AGCATACAAATCAGGGTTTAACAAAGAAGTGTCTTCTCAACCTTAAAGAATTTTAAGAAAGCCACAGCAGGTAGCAGGCTGAAATGCTGTTCAAAGCTTATGGTGTGGCCCCTGCACCATTCTTGTTGCATAGAATATGTAACTCTCCCTCTCCTGTCAACAATTCCCTCAACACTGGAAATCGGCCTCTGTAGTGCCCATATTCAAAAATGGCAACAGGACACTTCCTTCTATTGACCAATCTCTATCCTTCCTCCCCTATCCAAAGTGCTAGAGAGGATCATCACAGACCAACTCACGGAACACTTGACCAAATACAACCTCCAGTGCAAGGAACAGCATGGCTTTAGAAAAGCACATAGCACAGCTACTGCCTTGCTGGAATACACTGACTTCTTACACAGACTCTCGACCGTGGCCAGCTGGTGGAGTCAATCTACATTGATCTCACCAAGGCCTTTGACACCGTGAATCATTCACTCCAACTCTGCTCGCTCCAGGATATCAGACTATCCAATGAAGTCACTAACTGGTTCACCAGCTATCTTGGTGGCAGATCACAGCAAGTAAGAATTAATGACACACTCTCTACCCGCCACTCAGTAACCTCCGGAGTTCCCCAAGGATCAATCCTTGGACCCTTACTATTCAGCCTCTTTTTCAACTCACTCCCAAAAGCATGTCCTAACAACATCATTCTGTATGCAGAAGATGCTGTCCTCTTCTCTGCTCACACCGACCCTACCCAACTCACCAAGGACCTTCAAACCGGCTTTGAGGAGGTCGAACGCTGGTTCGAGGACCAAAAAATCCTGATGAGTTATAAAAAAACAAAAGCAAGGATGTTCACTACCCCACATAGCCAACACAAAGCGGCCTGCCATGCCATATTGAACAAGCAAGTCAAGGATTTCAAATATCTAGGCACAACACTAGACAGCACCCTGTCCTACTCTACCCACATCAACCAAATATCAACAGCAATACATTCTCATATTCGTGCACTTTACAGGCACTGGCACTGCCTCGCCCCTGAGGCTCTCAAACTAGCTGTATCCAGCTCAATTATTTATTTATTTATTTATTGAAATGTTTCACCAAGAGGGCACATTGAACAACAAGTTGCTCATCTCACAGTGTGACCTGGGGAAGGGGTTACATAGGGTTGTGAAGGATAATCAGTTACAATAGTATGTGGGTTGTGCAAACAATACAATATTATAAGATTATACAACAGTTGGAACACAAGGTATTGTACAATAAACAGTTGTGGAACATTGGGTAAATTACAATACATGTCCAAAATCATACAAAAGAACATATAAATGTACAAAACAGTAATAATGCAATAGAACCATTATAGTGCATGAGTGTACCAGGATCAGGCTCAAGGTAGTACACAAGTGCTGTTGGAGTAAAAAGAATGGGATAGATTGTGCACACAGGTGACCCAGAAGGGCAGCTGGAGAAGAGAGGAGGAGAGGCAAGAACTGAATATGAGGAGAAGGGGTAGCCATTTCCTGATTCCCCCTTCAGGATGTTGAGAACCCTGCCGGGGGGGGGGTCAGGGTAGGAAGGCAGAAACTGGGGATTGGTATTGTGCTTGAATCCATTAATGGTTTTTGCACCCACCACCTCCACTAGTAGGCTGCTCATTTGTTCAACCACCCTCTCTCTAGAATAAAACATTCTCACATCCCTTTTTTATTATTTATTATTATTTGGTATTTATTTTTTAAATATCTAGAACACTACCCCAAAAAAAATGTGTAAGTTATAAGTTTATTCTGGGAGGTTGAACTCTTATATGAATTGTATTGTAATATACTGGGCAAGATTTCCAAAAGTGCTAGACTGCCGCAAGCGCTGGGTGTGCCACAAATGTGACACACCAGGCATACGGCAATCTAATGTGATTTTCTATTCTGTGCAGAAATCGTTGGAAGTTAGACCATCTTTTTGTGGTCTAGCTTGTATCAATCCCAGGGACCCTTTTTACGGTGCTTGCGCCTGAGATTTGGCACGAGCAGCCATAAATTGGGCTAGGATTTGTGGGACTTCCCTCCTCCACCCAGGACCACCAAGGTCACTGCCGCTGCCGTGAGAGGCTGCCAAGAAAGAGGAGTGGCTGGACCACAGTGGCCCAGGGAGGTGAGGGTGGTGGAACAGAGGCACATCCCTCCAGTTGTACCACTCCACAATTTCTATGCTGTTCTGGAAAAGTGTGGTACCTCTATGGAGGCACACAGTGGAGACCAAGGAGGATGCTGGGAACCTCCACAAAGGAGACCCACAGGAGGGTGGCATGGGACCCCACAGGGGAAGGAAACAACTTCTGGTGCGGGACTCCATTGTTAGGAAAGTAGAACTGGGGGAGGAAGGGGAGAGGGAGGTAAGGTGCCTGCCTGGTGCCAAGGCTTGGTGGGACAGGGAGCGAATCCTCAGGATCACAGGAGCAGCTGCACAAGGGAGGGAGCTGGATGTCATTGTCCACCTAGGGACAAATGACCTGGCTAAGAAAGGGATCAGAGCAGTGCAAGAAGCGTTCGTGGAGACGGGGAGGGGCCTTAGACAAATAGCACACACAGTAACCTCCTCGGAGGTGCTGTCTGTCTATGGCACGGGTGAGGCTAGGGTGCTCCACATCATGGGATTCAATCAGTGGTTGAAAAACTGGTGCAGAACTTAGGGATTTGGATTCATTGGGACTGGGGGTCCACCTGGAGGGATGCAGGCCTATACTGGCATGATGGTTTGTGTCTGTCCAGGAGGGGAACTAGGATCCTAGGTGATAGGTTTAGATACTTCATTGGCAAGCATTTAAACTAGCCAAGGGTGGAGGCACTGGAAAGGAGCAGGGAAATCCTAGTCCCCCCCCAAAAAAATTAGGGTACTAAGTGAGGTAGACACCAACATAGAGATGTCAATAGGGAGAAGTGCAAGGGTAAATGGAGAATGTGACAAACGCAATAAGGACAGGGATGGGGCAAAAAGGGGTAAGGCCATCAAGAAATGGAGGGTAATGAATATCAATGCCTGTAATCTGGGCAACAAGCTCCCTGAACTGGTGGCCTTGATGGAAGAGGGATGCCTCGATATCGTAGCAGTCACAGAAACATGGTTCACAGAGAACCATGACTGGGATGTTAACATACCAGGGTACACAACCTACAGGAGAGACAGGGAGGGCAGAAGGAGGGGAGTAGCTCTCTATGTAAGGGAAGGGATAAAAGCAACTGAACAAAAGAGTAAACAGGGAGGAGAGGAGGCACCTTAGAGACTGGAAATGGCACCATAATCTGCACAGGGGTTGTATACAGACCCCCATGTCAGGGGGAGGGAATGGACAAGAATATGATAGAAGGCATACTTAGGATGGCAGAGAAAGGAGAGATACTGTTGATGGGGGACCTTAATATTCCAGATGTTAACTGGAGCACCTTTGCTGCAGCCACATCCAAAAGCAGGGCCATTCTTGATGCCCTTCAGGTGGCATGCCTCAGACAGCTAGTTTTGGAACCTGCTCATGAGGGAGCAATCTTAGACCTCATACTCTCAAATGAGAATAGTGAGAGGATCTCAGATCTAGACATGGGTAGCCATTTGGGAACAAGTGACCACCAAACAGTGTGGTTCATGATGAACTCAGCTACAGAGTCAAGCCATATAAAAGTGAGGGTTCTGGACTTCAGGATGGCTGACTTTGGCATGATGGGACAGTGCCTTAGAAAAGCACTAGCAAACAAGCTAGAAGGAGGGGTGGAGCAACAATGGGGAACTATCAAAACTGCCATCACAGAGGCAACAAGCCTTTGTATGAAGCAAATAAACAAATCAAAATGAAAGAAAAAGCCACTATGGTTCTCAAAAAAAATGGCGGTGAAGGTTAGGGAGAAAAAGACAGCATTTAGGAAGTATAAGGAAACACAGAAGGAGAAGGACAGAGAACTGTACCAGTTAAGGCAGAAGGAAGTGGGGAGGGTAGTCAGAATAGCAAAGGCACAAACTGAGGAAAAGATAGCCAACTCGGTTAAGAAGGGGGATAAAACCTTTTATAGGTACATCAGGGAGCATAGAAAGACAAAGGGAGGGATAGTGAGGCTGAATAAAATGAATGGTGGGTGGGCAGAGAGTGACAGTGAAAAAGCAGGGATACTGAACGAATACTTCTGTTCAGTATTCACAAAAGAGGATGTAGGGAGGTGCCTAATCCAATTAACAGAAGCACTTTGGAAAGGGGGGTCAATCCCAGTCCTTTCACAGAAGAAAGGGTTCTGAAAGAACTCCTAAAACTGAAGGTGGACAAAGCAATGGGGCCAGATGGAATTCACCCCAGAATTCTAAAAGAATTAAGCAGAGAACTAGTGACACCACTGACTACCCTTTTTAACAAATCATGGGAGGATGGTGTGGTAGCTGAGGACTGGAAGAAGGCTGATGTGATTCTCCTTCACAAAAGTGGGACCAAGACAGAGGCAGGAAACTACAGACCTGTCAGTTTGACCTCTGTGGTAGGGAAAGTGATGGAATCACTTCTGAAGGAAAGAACTGTTGAGTACCTAGAGGTCAGTGGGGCACAGGACCCAAGGCAGCATGGGTTCACAGCGGGAAGGTCATGTTAGATGAATCTAATTGATTTCTTTGACTGGGTGACCAAAGTAGTAGACCAGGGAGGGGCTGTGGACATGGCCTACCTAGACTTTAGCAAGGCATTTGACACAGTCCCACACAAAAGATTAATAGTCAAATTAACCAGCCTGGGAGTGGGTCCCAGGGTGGTAGCCTGGGTAAAACATTGGCTGAACAACAGGACACAGAAGGTAATTGTAAATGAAGTCCACTCTGAAGAAAGAGGGGTTACTAGTGGGGTACTGTAGGGTTCAGTACTGGGTCCAGTCCTTTTTAATGTCTTTATAAATGACATTGCAGAGGGACTGGAAGGAAAAGTATGCCTCTCTGCAGATGACACAAAGATCTGCAACAGGGTTGAAACTCAAGGAGGCGTGGAAAGGATGAGAAGAGACTTGGCAAGGTTGGAGGAATGGTCAGAAGTATGGCAGCTTGGATTCAGTGCAAAGAAGTGCAAAGTAATGCACCTGGGAAACAAGAACCCAGGGGAAGAATACAAAATGGGGGGAGGTAGTAACAACAACAAAAATGGAAAGGGACCTGGGGGTAATCATATCAGATGACCTTAAGGTTGGCAAGCAATGTGAGAAGGCAGTAGGGAGGGCTGGGGGGATACTGGGATGTATAGGGAGAGGCATCACCAGCAGAAAACAGGAAGTTGTTATCCCCCTGTACAGACAGTTGGTGAGACCCCATCTGGAGTACTGCATCCAGTTCTGGAGAGCCCATCTCTACAAGGACATAGACAGGATGGAGGCAGTTCTGAGGAGGGCAACTAAAATGGTGCAGGGTCTGCAAAAGTAGCCATATGAGGAGAGACTAAAGGAGCTTAATATGTACCCTTGAGGAAAGGAGGGAGAGGGGGGACATGATAGAAACGTTTAAGTACCTCAGTGGAATCAACAAAGTCCAAGAGGGTAGCATCTTTCAGAAAAAGAGATTTTCAAGAACAAGGGGACACAATCTGAAGATAGAGGGGGGACGGCTAAAGGGGAATGTGAGGAAGTATTTTTTTCACAGAGAGGGTGGTGGACGCATGGAACAGCCTTCCTGAGGAGGTTGTGGGGTCTAAAATGGTAGGAGAATTCAAGAATGCATGGGACAGACATAAGGCAATTTTTAGGTACAGTATCCTAGATGGGGTCTCACCACTGATTAATGGAGAGGTAGCATTACTTCCTTCCTTCTGTTGCTTAATACCCATTCAATGCATCCCAACATTCTGGTTCCCTTGCTGTAGGCCTTGTTGCATTGGTTGGTTTGTTTTCCGGAGTCACTTATGATGACACCCATGTCCCTTCCCTCAGAAGCAGGACCCAGCTTTACTCCTCCCATCCAGTTTTCTGCCCTGGGGTTCTTTTTCCCTATGTGCATCACCTTGCACTTTTTGGCATTGAATTTTAACTGCCAATCTGTCAGACCTTGGACTATCTCTACAACCTTATCAGGTCCCTGTGCAACTCCCTTATCCACACCCCTCCTCATATAGCTGATGTGCACTGGGCTTTCAGACTTTGTTCTCCACTAATTGTGTTCCTACCTCTCAGGATGTAGCCAGTCTGTCCAGGCTGGGAAATCCTTCTCCACATTATCTCTGGTGTGCTTCAAGGTTCTATTTTGGGTCCAGTCCTCTTCTCAGTTTTCCTCAATGACCTCACCTTAGCAAGTCTCTCAGTGAATATCTATATGTAGTGTATGCTGATGGCACAGTTCTTTTTGACACTGAAGCCCCAACCCTACTGTTGGAACAGCCCCTATTACATGACTAATACTGTCCAACATTGTTTCTGTGCCAACCAGCTCTTACTGAACACCAAGAAAAAAAAGCAGTCACCATACTGTGTGGTACACACCAATGGCTTAGTAGGCTTAGCCAGTCCCCTTTTTTAAAACCTTTGATGGTACTTCCCTTGAAGCAGTCCCATGTTCTAAATACCTTGGCATCTGGCTTGATAGTCTTCTTCTCTTCTCAGTACACATTGAAACCGTCATTAAAATTTACAAGCCAAACATAGTGCCCTCTACAGGAATAACTACTGTCATTCACTCCCAGTTTGGCGTGAAATCATTCCTAAAATAATCCTCCCAGCATGCATGAGCCATGGAACTCTATAGATGAGCCCTTTCCTAGGACCAGCTTATAAGGTGCAATGTTTCCACGCCCTTGACTAGCTACTTCTCCCTCCTTAGGGCAAACCAGCACAGGTGACTGAGATCTATCAATGTTTGCTGTCTCTCCTGGGGCAACACTTGGACTCACTATGAACCAAATGGGGTTGGGAATTACACACAGAGATTTCCCAAGCAGCTGGAGTCAGTGCTGAACTGGTCTCAGGCAATCCACTGGAGACACACAGAGCCACTTCACCCAATTCAAGATTCTTCATCACTGGTATAGAACCCCTCAGAAGTTACATAAATGGGGCCTAGTGAGCTCTGATCTTTGCTGGAGAAGTGATGAAACAGCTGGCAATATCACCCACATCATCAGGGACAGCCCAGCCCTTCGGTCGTATTGGAATGACCTCCAGTCATCATTAAGTGACATATTCCAGTTTGAGGTCAACTTAACATTCTCACTGGTCATGCTAGGCCTGACCAAACAGAACAATTCCAAACAGAAGACTGTGAACACTCAACCTTGTAGGTGCAGCAAAAGGGTAGCAAACTCAATCAAACAAAACAAGCCAAAGGTTGCTGCACTCAAAGTAGCAAGACACACAATCGATGAAATCAAAAATAAAGGCTTTATTGCCACATTAGATAGTGTGCTCAAACATTCACTGCATACCACTCTTGCCCCACCACTTCAGGTTGTAACCCTTCATCAGGAGGCATGGTTGTGGGGAGAACACATCACCTTAAATATCAACAAGTCATGGATAAACATTAGAACTAATGAATATTAAGTAATATAAATGAAAAAAAATCTAACAAAAAAGCAATCTTTATGACTCTAATTGATAAGTCATACAGTGACTGGCTAGCTATTAAAGAAAAATAAAATCAAAACTACAGTAGTTAATTAAACTAGTTCATACAGCCAGACACTGTGACTAAATTACTGTAGAAGAGTTAGAGCTGGAGATCATAGTGATCTGCCATCCAAGGTGATCAGCTCAGACCTCCGAAGGGTAGAGATACTGAAGGTAGAGGTATGTCCTATAAGAAGAAAGAGAACACACTGTTAAAAAGTACAAAGAAAGAAGCATCACGCAATCAAAAGTAACATGTTTGTATGAAAATCTAGGAAAACATCAAGAAGCATTCCTTATATGCAGGGGGTTGTAACTTGCTCATATGAACAAATCCAAGACATCTCTGACAAACTACGTTAATCTACTACTGAAAAGAGGAAAACTGTCACAGTAGATATTTTTTTTTAAAACATGGTTTCAAAGTATCAATCAATCAAAAAGGGTTTTATATCCCAAAAGTCATTCAATCATAATGGTTTCACACTTCTAAGTGTGTAGATCCAAAAGCTTTCTTGTTAAGCAAATCATTCATTCTATTGCCCCCATCTTTTTAATCTTAACGTTGAATGCCCATAAATCAAATCAAATCAGCATCAAAGTTATGATACTCTGAAAAATGAGGTGAAGCGCTGGGCCCTGTAAGTGCACGAGTGATTTAAAATAGCGTTCTATATCCAAAAATAAAAGGACTTGCAAGACAACACGACACCTGCTGGCTTTTCTTTGTTAAACGAGTGCAGTAAATTTGGATTATTTGTTTTGTATCGGGGTGGCCGCCCTCGTCCTGCACCGACCGGTTAACAGGAGTGCTTGTTTGAACTTTTGGACTGGTATTTTTGGTAATGGACCTCACATGTTTCTGTATTCTTTGTTTGACTGGTCTCACAGTCTACCCCACATAGATCTTTTTGCAGGGACACCAAAGTACATACACAGTTAACACTGTATCACAAGTAATACATTCTTTTAATTCTACTGAAACATTCTCAAGAAGCGGTTGTTGAAATCTATTCTGTTTGTGCATATTTACACATATTACATCTTTTGCACTGAAAATACCACGGGGGTCTTGAGGGCAGCCAGTTCCTGAAAAAGATCAAACAGGGACTAGTCCCTACCGCTCAGGCATCCAGGGATGGAATCTGCCTGAAGCGGGCCCTTACTTCGGCCAAGCACATTATACTTTGGCGCTGGAGAGACTACTTTACAGAGTTAGCTTAGTGCCGTAAAAGCTACACAACAGTCAAGAAAATCTTGTAGGAACTCTGTATACCTGACAGACTTCTTTACCCAGCCAAGCTTACATCCCACAGGAATAGAGTCCACATACCTTCAATCTGCCAAAGGAAGCGAAGCAGTTTATCATCAAACACTGGCTGGATAAAGCTCAAGAGCTACAGCAATCCCCGAGACCAACAGGGACGCCAAGCCATCTGGCCTCTCACCAGCAATGATGGAGACTCAAGCATCCCCCACCCCAGATATTCTCTAACCCAGACCCAATGGTCTGGCAGACTGTCAAACAAAGCACTCTGGCCACCACAGTCGAGTCTTCCAGAGACCCAGATGGCACTTGCAAGACCAAAGGCTACAGGAATGCAGCAGGGACTCTGGGAACTCTGTCACAAGCAAGGAATCTACAGGGGAGCCAGCACCTAAAAGACGGGGGACCTCCAACAGCCCAACTCCAGACTTCCAACCCACCAACCCACCGTTGCTTCCTGGCAGAGACTCTATGTCACCCAACCTAAATGTGCAGACAGTCTCTCTTGGGTTGACCAGGACTCAACTCAAACCCAAACTAGTCAGAAGGACAACAAAACTGCAACCAACAGCTGCCACACTGCAGGACTGCCATACGTGAATGTCTACTGCTAGCTTGCTTTATTTATTTTATTTATTTATTAGATCATCGGTTTACAGACCTTTGAGTCAAAGACTCATTTACAAAGGCACCTCGTCAAGACAGCAATACATCACAGCAAACAAAACAGTACAGTACATAACGTTTAGATTAAAAAAGCAACCAGTGTTACAGGCATTCACTGGTGGTACATGCTTGGTAATAGGTAGATCATAGTAGTCATAATATAGGTACACGAGTACCACACCAGGTAGCAACCAGAGATATTTTATTACATTAGTCAGCAGATGTTGCCTGAGACCCCAGGTATATATAGCAAAAGTAGACAGGGCAGACCCAGTCTAGGGGTGAGGGTGAGGGTAAGGGGCAGGCGGGGTATTATGTGCAGTTGCAGCAGTGAGCGCTTGTCAGATGGCTTGTGAGGAGACCTTGAAAGGACCAAGCTTAGTGGAATCAGTTATGTTGGCTGGGAGGGAATTAGAAACATAGAAACATAGAATTTGACAGCAGATAAGGACCGCTTGGCCCACCAAGTCTGCCCATTTTCCTACCTAACAGATAAGCTGCAGATCCTAGTTAACCAACAGCTTACTTCCTCCTACCCCCCACTAGGACTGCCTTATGTCTGTCCCATGCATTCTTGAATTCCCCCACTGTTCTTGACTCCACGACCTCCTCAGGGAGGCTATTCCATGCATCCACAACCCTCTCTGTGAAAAAATACTTCCTCACATTACCTCTGAGCCATCCCCCGCTATCTTCAAATTGTGCCCCCTTGTTCTTGCACATCTCTTTTTCTGAAAGATGCTACCCTCTTGGACTTTGTTGATTCCCTTGAGGTACTTGAAAGTTTCTATCATGTCCCTCTCCCTCCTTTCCTCAAGGGTATACATATTAAGCTCCTTTAGTCTTTCTTCAGTATGTCTTCTAGTGCAGACCCTGCACCATTTTGGTTGCCCTCTGGACAGCCTCCACTCTGTCTATGTCTTTGCAGAGATGGGGTCTCCAGAACTGTACACAGTACTCCAGATGGGGTCTCACCAACTGTCTGTACAAAGGATAACAACTTCTTGTTTTCTACTATTGATGCCTCCCTATGCATCCCAGTATTCCCCCAGCCTTCCTTACTGCCTTCTCACATTGCTTGCCCACCTTTAGGTCATCTGATATAATTACCCCCAGGTCCCTTTCCATTTTTACTGTTGTCTGTATCTCACCCCCCATTGTGTACTCTTCCCCTGGGTTTTTGTTTCCCAGGTGCATTACCTTACACTTCTTTGCACTGAATCTGAGCTGCCATACATTTGACCATTCCTCCAACCTTGCCAAGTCCCTTCTCATCCTTTCCACTCCATCTGGTGTATCAACCGTGTTGCAGATCTTTGTGTTGTGTGCAAAGAGACATACTTTTCCTTTCAGTTCCTCTGCAATGTCACTTATAAAGACATTAAAAAGGACCGGTCCCAGTACTGAACCCTGCTGTACCCCGCTAGTAACCCTCCTTTCTTCACTGTGGACTCCATTTACTACTACCCTTTGCGTCCTGTTGTCTAGCCAATTTTTTATCCAGGCTACCACCGTGGGACCCACTCCAAGGCTAGCTAACTTGTGTATTAATCTTTTGTGTGGGACTGTATCAAATGCCTTGCTAAAATCTAGGTAAGCCATGTCCACAGCCCCTCCCTGGTCTACTACTTTGGTCACCCAGTCAAAGAAATCTATTAGATTTGTCTGACACGACCTTCCCATTGTGAATCCATGCTGCCTTGGGTCCTGTGCCCCACTGACCTCTAGGTACTCAACAATTCTTTCCTTCAGAAGTGATTCCATCATTTTCCCTACCACTGAGGTCAAACTAACTGGTCTGTAGTTTCCTGCCTTTGTCCTGCTCCCACTTTTGTGAAGAGGAATCACATCCACCCTCCTCCAGTCCTCAGGTACCACACCATCCTCCCATGATTTGTTAAAAAGAGTAGTCAGTGGTGTCACTAGTTCTACCCTTAGTTCTTTTAGAATTCTTGGGTGAATCCCATCAGGCCCCATTGCTTTGTCCACCTTCAGTTTTATTAGTTCTTTCAGAACTCTTTCTTCTGCAAATGGACTGGTATCGACCCCTCTTCAGAGTGTTTCTCTTGTTTGGTTTAGGTACCTCCCCTCCTCTTCCTTTGTGAATACTGAGCAGAAATATTCATTCAGTATCCCTGCTTTTTCACTGTCACCCTCTACCCACATTCCCTCCCCTTTATTAAGCCTCAGTATCCCTCCTTTGGTCTTTCTTCACTCCCTAATGTACCTATAAAAGGTCTTATCCCCCTTCTTAACAGAGTTGGCTATCCTTTCCTCGGTTTGGATCTTTGCTATTCTGACTGCCTTCCCAGCCTCTTTCTGCTTTTACTGATAAATTTCTCTGTCCTGCTCCTTCTGTGTTTCCTTATATTTCCTGAATGATATCCTTTTCTCCTTAACCTTCCCTGCCACCTCTTTTGAGAACCATAGCGTTTTTTTCCTTCGTTGTGTCTTGTTGATTTTTTGTTGAACCAGGAGGGAGCCCAATAGCAAAAGGATCTCTGGGCCATAGAGGTCCTTACCCTGGGGACAATAAGGAAGGTTTTGACAGTGCTGCAGGTGGAGACTGAGGGGAGGCATGCCGCAGAGACGTGGTGACCCCGGGGGGGGGGAGAGCCCTAGCAGGGTATTTTTTACAAGAAAGCAGGTTTGGAAGCGGAGTCTTTCTTCAAGGTTGAGCAAGTTGGTGGTGGAGTACAGCAGGCATGCATGGGTGCGCCTAGGGGCTCCCAACATTACGTAAACATTGTTTAGTGGGTAATGGTTCTCTTCTAGGTTCTTCAGCCCCCAATCTAGGCTTTCAAATTCAAGAAAAAAATATAGGAAATGTTGGGGGGCCCTTTGAAGTAAATACTCTTCACACAAGTTATTGTTCTTCAATCTTTCTTTTTATTTCTCTTCCCCCTACATTTCGCTCGACTTGGAGCTTGTTCACGGGGTTTATTCTTTGTTACACATCTGTAAATACATTTATTTTATGTCATTGATCAGCATTTTTTAAATATGATTTTGTTACATGTTTAATTCTTTGGTGTATACACATACCATTCAATAAAGATTATTGCTTGTGCACTCTTGTATATATTCTTAATTTTTCACAGGATTAATTTATTTGTACTTGTTTAGATCCTAAGTTGCATCCTAAAAAGTATGTTAGTGAATACAGCGCTGCTAACAACTGGGAACAAGGTTTAACTACTGCCTGTAAGGCTTGTTCCCCATATTTCTTGGTTTGCAGCATGCCTTATATATTACTTAAAACTTCTTGTCTTTCTTGTAAAGAATAATTTTGGGCCTGTAATGACATAAACATAATTTTTTGTAAAGCTTTGCTGTTGTGGACACTTTTGCTGAACTGAATTTAAATCATTCCATAAGTGGAAAAGCCTTGTTGTGATCTCAGTACGCTCTACTAGTGGCTGTGATTTTAACTTAAAATTCTGATCGCAGGGCAAAAGACTGTTGGTACCTAACCTTGCTAAGTGCTCCTTACTTTGGGAAAAGTTTAGAGGGAAGTTTAAATCAGTTAAATCTTATTTGCTAAGTACAGTGTTCTGCTGCCTAAATTGTACCTGCCCCATCTTTTGTTTAATTGTTGTCCCTGCCTATTTCTCTCCCTACTTAAATCCCCTCCTTTGCTCTCTCTCCCAAGACTGTCCACCCCCTCGGGCATGCCCAGGATCCTCCAGAGCCCCGAGAAAGCGTTCACTCGCCAAAAAAAGGTAGTCCTTCCTGCAGGAGACCGCCTGCCCCATAAAGACTGCAACTAAGGTAAATCCCCCCGGAGAACAGTCAGTGCTGCCTGCCCTGCTGAACTCTCTCTGTGCTGCTTCTGAGCAGAGGAGCGTTCAAAAAATTATTGGTGCCTTTTTTTAAACCAGCCATCGCTACGCAGCTACTGCTGCTCACAGTCCCTCTCTGGAAACTATTGTGGACACTGCTGCTGAACTGAATTTAAATCCTTCTATAAGTGGAAGAGCCCCATTGTAATCTCAGTATGCTCTACTAGTGGCTGTGATTTTAACTGTGTGTCGGGCTCAAAATTCTGATTGCAGGGCAAAAACTGTTGGTACCTAGGCCCCGCTGGTGCTGTGCGCTGGCTCCCCAACCACCCACCCACCCCCTCTATCTCGGCATTTTCTTATATAGGCTGTGCTTGTCAGTTTCAGCTTAAAGATAACAGGCTACTTTCCCATTAGCTCCTTATTGTATGCCACCACTAGGGATCGTAGGTTAACTATTCCTACTCTTTGAGTGCTTCTTCTCGATGCTCATAGCTGCTCAAGGCAGTATTATTTCTTCCCATATTGTACAGCTGCGCTTTCCAGACACAATTATGCCACACACATTTCTGGTGTCTCTAGTTACCAGTCTGTTGCTCTGTTCCATTGCCAAGCTCTCACTACTACCCTGTCCCCATACTAGCACCAGGTTGCAACACTCACTTCGAGATTTCACTTTCTCTAACATGCTGGTTAGAGCAGCCGTCAACCGTGACCTAACTCCACTATTCATCTCAAGATTTATTAATTATCTTGTGACTAACTACCTAGATCGTAGACTCTGCTCTGAAATTACCACGGTCTCTCCCATTACTCACAGAAAATTCTGGTATCTCTTGCTGCTGGCAATCCTATTGGCAGGTGATGTGGAACAAATCCAGGTCTGGTCCCTTCCCTGCCACACAACAATACCTCCTGGGTCTCTACTGGGGGAATACGCATAGCTCACCTAAATATTAGGAGCCTCACGCACAATTTTACAGAGCTGGAGGCTAGGGTCTACACCCAAAACCCTGATATATTGTGCCTCTCTGAGACGTGGCTTAAGTCTTCCACCCGACTCAATCTGCACGTTATGCAACTACAGCCTTATCCAAAATGACAGACGATCTTCTAAGGGGGGGGGGTGTTGCGCTGTTCTATAAAACTCATCTCAACATCACACATACTGTTATACCCCAATCCTCCGCTTGTGAGTCTCTACATGCTCTTCTCCGCTTAGGTGCAAAAAATCTACACATAGTAGTTGCTTACAACCCGCTCCTGGGAGGTCTGTCTGCCTTCATAAATTTACTGGAGGACTTGGTAAAAATAGCAGGTCGCAACAAACTGCTTATTTTAGGAGACATGAACCTAAACTGGCTTGGAAAAACACATAGCCAACTTCTATCTACAATACAGAATTATAGCCTACATCAAGTCATAACAGAGCCCACAAGGATCTCCCCTAATACAACATCTAGCACATTACTTGACTAGGTGTTAACAAAAAGGACTGACAGAATTGTGGAAGCTGGCACCCTACCTGATACTATATCAGATCACGCCCCCATTTATTGTGTATGGCAACACTCCAACTCCCAGTCCTTGCCCCCATGCTATATCACCTTTAGGAACTACGCTGATCTGAATCAGGCTAATTTCCTGTACGAGGTCTCATCTATACATTGGTCCTACCTTTCTCTGTCCCTTGATGCACAAACAGCGTTGAATCACTTTCTAGACCATTTTTGTTCTATCCAGGACAGGCATACACCCCTAGTGACCCCACATGTGCACGCTACACCCACTAAATGGCTGCACAAAGATCTACTGGCAGCTTTACATGCCAGAGACAAGAGCTGGAAGCAGTTCAGAAAAACTGGCCTCACTGCTGACTACCACTCTTACAGGACCCAGAGAAGCGACTGTAAAAAACAGATTAGACAAGCAAAAAGCGCTTACTGCAAGGGGCTTCTGATGGAAGCAACAGGAGACTCCAGAAAATTCTGGGGACATATAAAATCATTCCTAGGAACAAAGCAAAACTAAGCCGGCTGATGAAATGTTCAGTAGTGGTGTGCACTGTAACAACCCTAGGACCATCACGGAGGCCTTTAATAAAACATTCTCTGACCTGTCAAGCTATACATAAGTCTTCATGAATGGCCAGCCTTTACCCACCCCCCTCCTGTCACTGAACCTACCTCACATTTCCATTTTAAGGCAGTATCAACATCTGACATCCAGGGCCTGCTAGATACCATCCCTAACAATACCAGTGTAGGCTCTGATGGGCTCAAACCCAAACTCCTCAAACTAGCCACACCACTTATTGCTCAGCCTCTGTCAAGGATTTTTACCCTATCTCTCTGCCATGGTACTGTCCCTGACATCTGGATAATGGCACGTGTCACTCCAATCCATAAGAAAGGGGATAAAAGAGATATGTCCAACTATCGACCAATAGCTATACTATCAGTCCTAAGTAAAATCATGGAAAAGCTAGTATCAAGACAAGTCATTGAATTCTTGTCAAAGCACAACCTTCTCTCACCAATTCAGTATGGCTTTCGAAAGGGTCATAGCACCTCCACAGCCCTGCTTCACCTAACTAATGATACCTTAACTGCGATGGACAAAGGGCACCTCACGGGAGCAGTTTTTATTGACCTAACAAAGGCCTTTGACCTTTTTGATCATCCTATTCTGCTTGACAGTCTCTTAGCCCTTGGTTTCTCTCCTAATGCAACTGCCTGGTTTAAAAGCCATCTGTCAAATAGGACTCAGCTTGATAGGTTCAACTCTGCATTATCTAGCCCTAGGGCTATCTATCTAGGTGTTCCCCAGGGATCAATATTAGGACCACTTCTCTTCTCTATTTTCATTAACAATATCTCCGAATATTCCCGGCTGCTCGGCTATCCTTTATGTGGATGACCTGGTATTGTATTGTAGTGATAAGAATATTCAACATATAAACCAAATCCTCACTACTGCTTTTAAGTCCACCCAATCCTGGCTCCTCCACCACAAGCTAATCTTGAATGCTGATAAAACACATACTATGCTGCTTGGCTCTACGGTCAAACTAAGAAAAAAACGTGACAAATTTGCAGTCTTCGGTCAAGACGGAAAGGACCTTGAACCAGTTCGCTCCTTCAACTATCTAGGTGTACTCCGACAAGAATCTTAATTTTGGTCAGCATATTATATCCACCTGTAAATCGGTAAATGCCAAAATAGGAGTAGCATATAAAACCAGCTCTATCTATACACAGTCAGCAAGACTAGCTGTAGCCCATAAGATTCTGCTCCCATCACTATCCTACAGGGTAACCACCTATCTCAATGCACCCAAACCTCTCCTTAGAGAGTGGGACACTACCTATAACAGCATATGCAGATATGCATCGGTCTTTCCCTGGTCAAAACACCATTGCAAACTCTAAGCAGATCTGAATTGGCTTCCCCAACTTTGGCTCGAACTCTTGCCCTTGGCTCCCTGACTGATAATATCATTAGAGCAGGCTCCCCAATCTCGCTGGCATCCCTACTCACTCCACTGACCTCCTCACATGGCCTACGATCAGCTGATAAGTCATTGCTGCAAATACCCAGATGTAGCTCAAACAAAGGAAATCTTGCCTTCTCTCACTCGGCGCCTAAACTCTGGAACTCCCTGCCTCTTGATGTCCTCTTAGCCCCCAGTCATGCCCAGTTCAAAAACAGGTATCGTTCTTTCCTCCTCAGTCAGCTCTCCTGTGCCTACTTCAAATCATCCTGAATTTCTGCCTCCTACTCCACTCACATCCCCACCCACTATAAACTGATCTCAACCTATCTTGACCGTCCAGCTTATTACTCTAGGCACTTGTTGTCTCATCTTGTTGTGCTGTAGCTACCCTTACCTAATCAACTGTCAGCTGTATGTGACTTTTCACTGATTCTTCCAATTAATGTAAACTATTGAACTTTTATTTTCCACCTAATTATGTGATTGTAAAACCTTGTTTTAGCTCTGTATGTATTATGTCTCTACCCCAAATCAAATTTTATTCCACTGTTTACCCTGCTTATTGTAATCTCCCGGGTCGTGCCTGAAAATAGTCATGTTTTGGCTAATGGCACTTATCTGGTAAACAAAACTAAATAAATAAATAAAATATTACAATGTGGCCACATTGTGGCTTCTATTTACTTATTTTGTTAACAGCATACCTTAAAGGAGGCTGTGAGCTTCTTAGAGTGATATTAGTGCTCTTTGTAGTCTGTGAAAACATAATCATAGTATTCCCCTGTTGGTTTCATAGCCATCATTTTACTTTTATAATTAAAGGTTCAAATACCAACTTCTAAATATTCTTTAGTATTTTAACTACTTGCCCTCACTCCTTCTGGCTCAAGTTTCTCCTTTTTGGTTAAGTTCCTCTGCATGTAACCACTGAAGCTCCCAGCATTAGCCTGCAGGCCTTGTTTATAGAGAGCTGCATTCCTGCAAGCACAGTGTTGTTGGCTGCAGCATAGAAGGGCAGCCCATAGTCGACTAGCGACAGGACAGAGGAGGTGATTGCCAATCTAAGGGCCTCTTGTGGTAGGCAGTCCCTATGGTGGTATAACAGTCCAATCCTGACATTGGTGGCAGCAGAACGGGGCATTGATATGGGAATGAAAGGAGAGTGCTGAATCAAAGGTAATGCCCAGATACTTGTAGGAGGAAACCTGCTCAATGGGATTTAGTGTGCTAGGCAGTATCACGAGAGGGGCACCACTGGCTTTGCTTTGGCAATGTGAGAAGAGCATAGCTTTGGTCTTTTTTAGGTTCTGGACTAGCCTTTGTGATGTGAACCACTGCTCAGCTCTATCAAAAGCTTGTTGGAGGGTGGCCTGGAGTGTGTTGGGGTTGGGGTCAGAGGCGAAGAGCACAGCGTCATCCATGTAGAGGAGGATCTTACTTGGGCAGGCCAAGGGGAGGGAGATGAGGTAGAGACTGAAGAGGATAGGGCCTAAAATGGAGCCCTGGGGAACCCCAGAGCGGACCGTTCGTGTGTCAGATAGGGTGCTATTGATTTTTACACACTGAGTTCTGGCAGAGAAGTGGCTGGTGAACCATGCAAGGAGGCCAGGAGAGAAACTAAGGCATCTGAGAGAGTCAAGCTGGAGGGGATGGCAAACTGTGTCAAAGACCTTGGAGAGGTCAATGAACACGGCACCAGCAGGACTTCCGGCATCAAGAGCAGAGTGCAGGAAGTTGGAGAATTCAAATAGCGTGGTTGTGGTGCTGTGACCTGCATGAAAGCTGTGCTGTTTAGGGCACAGGATATTATGCATGGCCAGGTATTCATCAAGCTGGTTGGCAACTACTTTTTCAAGGGCCTTAGAGAGTGGGGGGAGGATGGAGATAGGTTGATAGTTACCCGGCATCGCTCGATCGCTGCTCTTTAGGATGGGAGTGATGATGACAGTTTTCCATGTGCTGGGGAACTGCCCCAGGCACACAGAGTGGTTGAGTATCTCAGTAAGTGGGACCAGGACAGCATCTAACGTCAGATAAAGTAGCCTCATGTCCAGTAGGTCGGTGCCGGGGTTGTTACTACTAACGGCTTTTTGCAGAAGGGGTCTAGCCTCCAACTTGGAGATGGTACATACGTAGAAAGGAGGTCTCTGGAGAGTGGGCAGGGGTGCTACTGGGATGGGGTCAAAGAAGTTACTGGGCAGGACTGAACTCACGTCTGAGAAAGTGTGGTTTAGGCAGTCTGCAATGCCAAGGGGGTCAGACCAGACAGTTCCAATAAATGAGAGTTGAGAGAGGGGTGGGGAGTGGGATTTCTCATTCAGCTCCTTTACATTATCCCAAAAGTTTCTAGCTGACCCCCAGGAAGAGACAAGAGTGGATTGGTAGTACTGGGCTGTCCTTTCCATGCCTTGCTCTCCTTTATTAATTTTTGCTTCACTGAACACAGTATAATCATTTTTTTTTTACTATGACTCCTATGTCCTAGGGTTGTAATTCCTAGACTTTAATAAATAAATAAATGTAATGTAGTATTTTACTATAGGGAACATTGGAATGCTGCTGCTAACCAACAGGTCTCCCTCCCCCCGTCAATTTATGATTATCCCCCTCCTTCCCTTGCCATGCTTCCATCTTCAATATCACACAAATGCATCATCCACCCTCCATTCATCTCTACAATGCTCCCGTTGCCAGCCTCTTTACTCACCACATACTCTCTGTTGCCTCCCGTTTGACCGCTTAGCCTCCTAAATCTGAAGAACCATGCAGCATTCCAGACCCCAAGCTATATATTTGATTATATAGCAAAGTCCAAGATCAGTTATCAAGGGATATATCTCTTTAAGAGAGGCCTATATATACATATGCGGCATGGGAAGTTTGGTCAGACAGGAGAATACTGGGTCACGAGGTCAATCGCAAAATCTCCAACCCGCTCTTGCCACCACACCAATACTCACTCAGCCTGTCACACTGAGGTCACTGAGGCAATACCCCTTGCGCACTATACCGACTAACACCACCTTCATCTGCATCAGCCTGCCTGTCATGCAGCTATGGAAACAGACCCACTATCCTACACTGCAAGGGAGCCATCAACCCTTGCTGTACAAAAGTGTTGCATGAATGTGTGCATGCTTGTGTAGCCTTCCTGACCATGTGTCACAAGGAAATAATTAAACAATTATGTTACAGGAACAACAGGCAGACTACTCCCTCCCCCCCATATTCCATATATCTTGACCAACCCAAATGAGCTGCACAGCCTCACCTATGCCGTACCCTAGCCCCCCCAACCATAAGAGGCCCTGCTTAACTGGGGCACTAGATGGGTGGTCCGCACTGTTTCTCATTGACATCCCTCTCCCTCTCTCTTTGTTTTAACTTGCATTTTACCCGCTGGATCCGACCGGCTTCCCCGACCCACCTCAACTGTGATCCACCGGTCAGACGCTCCCATGTAGCCTTGGCCATGCCCCCCCAGGTGAAGCTGGTGTGGAGGGACCCCCAAATTCTTTGTGTTTTGTCGAACCCCCCCATTGTGGCCTCGCACGTTGAGTGGTGAAGGGTGCCACTTCTGCTGGAGGAGCTCCAGTCGGCTCCATTTTTCCCTTTTTCTCCCTGGAGTCATGGTTGTGCCATGTCGTCAAGGCGCGTACCGACAACCTACACACTCCCACCCATGTGAGGCCAGTGCTGCCTCTGGCCTCCACCAGAGGTCAGACCAGCACCAGCCTGCTACCCCTTCCCTCCCAGGGGAAGCGAGCTGTCTCTCAGATGCTCAAGCTTCCCCTCCACGGCCAGCCCTCCAGCTCCCAGGCTCATTCCTGAATCCGGGTCGCTGGCATCCCTAGCGGTAGCGCTACTGCTGCACCGACGGGCTGGCACCCTCTCCCTCTCTTCTGATCCAAACATTAAAGAAGTTTGCAGCTTCAAAACATATCATCCACAGGAATGGATACGACCGAAATATTACTGATAGTGGGAGGGTATACCCCAACCCCACTCTAAGCACATCCCCTCTCCTTTCCCCCATAAGCTATCAGTTATCCCTTTTTCACTCTGGCAACCCAGGCTCTGCTCTCCCTATATATAGCAGGCACCCCTTAGTACTTCCACCAGTCCCTTACAACTGGGGTTGCTGCAGCAGCCTTTACTATTAGGGACCGCCCCGTCCCAACAAATACTAAGCTTACCTATAAGGTTCAAGCTACTCTATACCAGGCCAGGCCAACAGAAAGGTCCCCCCATAACTTCTGTAGCTCCTTCTAAGACTCCATCCTTGATTCAGAACTAGCCACTTCCAATAGCGCACAAGAAAGACCCCTATTCTGATGCTGGCTAGACCAACCTCCTGGTTCCACCCCAATCTCTCTAAGCTGGGACCCAAGCAGTCCCCCCCTTTCCTCACATGCAGTACTGCTCCTGCCTCCACCCTCCTGCACTACCTCTCACAGAGATCATTTGCTCATTATACCTTTCTTCCTGTCTCAAGGGGTTTCTGCTGTATCCCACACTGAAAGACATTGAAACCTAAATCCTGCCACAAGGGAATAGCTGCCCCTACTTGTCCCCCTCCCCCTCATACACCAGTTCAAGGACCTGGCACAGTGGGCCAACACAGATCCTAGTTTGCCACGTTAGGTGCTAGTACGCCAAGGCAAACTTGGTGGCTCAGTCATAGCCACACACTGTCCACTCAGAGTGGCCGCGATGGGGACCAATATCATCTTCTTCAGAAGCCTCTACTTCCATACAGGATATGTCCTAGGGCAGCCATTCATAATGCTTCTTTTTCCACAAGTTGCTTGTTAGGGATTTATGTAGTCATTATAGAACCAATCGGCTTATTCATTTTATTGTTACTACTACTGTAAAGGCTATGTTTCACAAATTGTGCTTTTTCTAATCTGCTCCTATTCTCAGTAAGCCTCAGAAGTCGATAACTGTATGATACCAGCACCATAAGGGAGTTCCAGACCTTGCCTTCTAGGTGGTGGGTTCCTTCCCACACACACTTGCCCTCTACCCCTTCTCAGAATGATCACCACTTATTACAGTATGTCACCCCTTCATGGATAGGCAAGGAAAAGTTTATAGCTCCTTCTCTCTCTCTCTCCTTTCCCTCACCATGGCTAGTCATTCAATAACCTGGATATCGTGGAACATGAAAGGCATACACACTCCTGTGAAATGCCATACAATACTGGACCATCTCTTGGGGGGAGAGAGAGAGAGAGAGAGAGAGAGAGAGAGACACAGAGAGATGACATAGCCTTCCTGCAGGAAACCCACCTTTGTGCCACAAAAACAGCAAATTTAAAAACAGGTTGGGTCTCCCAGGTCCTTAGTTTAATTTATTCAGCACAATTGCAGCCAAACCCCAAAAGGAGAGGCTGAAGCTAAATATGTTCAAGAACACCATACACACAGAAAAACTGACTTACAAACCAAAATCTCATAATACAGCAAAAAACTTTCAAAAAGGTAGCACTTAACAACACTAAAAGCAGAGGTGGGGCCATCCTCATCCATAAACACCTCCCATTTGCTACAGACAGCGTAGTGCCTGACTCAGAGGGACAACACATTATTGTTGCAGGTGAGCTATTTGGCCAGGACATCACTTTGTGTAATACTTATGGCCTTAATAACCCATCTGCCACCTTCTTTATGGACCTGGCGCAAACCCTGTCAACACACCAAAAAAGCCACCTCATTGTAGGGGGAGATGCTAACTCTGTGATGGATGATTTCACAGATAGAAGCACACCACCTACCTGGCCCCTGACCCCGGCCTCCCTGGCACATCAGAGGCTGACCTCAGAATTGGACCTCACCGATATATGGCGCTCAATCAATCCCACTGGAAGAGATTGTTCTTTCTACTTGACCCCCCCCCCACCACCACCACCACCACAACCAATTGTCCTCATGGATTGCCTTATGGCTCATCCCTCAAGCATAGATCCTAGATGTGGTGGAGGCAAAGACCGGTACAGTAATTATTTCTGACCATGGTCTGTTCCCTTTCTCCTGGCTCCTCCCTCTCTCTCCAGACCCCAGTGTGTGGCAGTGGTGATTTAACGTTTCATTATTGAAAGACAAGGCTTTCTGCCAGTTACACTATGAGATATCCAAGACTTCCTAGACACCACCACCCTGCCAACACTTCAGTGGCAGTTAGGTGAGATGCCCTAAAAGCCTTTGTTAGGGGACAATGCATAAGCTACACATCCCACCTTAAAAAGGCAAGGCTGAATGACCTAGAGCTACAACTGCAGACTCTCAAAGACCTGGAGGCCAGATATTGGACTGACCCTACAAACACAGCTGGGCTTCTCACAGATATTGTAGGAACCTGGTACAAAGTGAACTTATACTTACACCAGAGGGCTGAATATGCGCTATTCTGCCTCAAACAAACATTCTAGGAGGCAGGAGAGAAAACATCTAGAATCCAGGTCATCAAGACCCACCAAGGGACACTAAAGAAGGACCCACAAGGTATTATTGTGATTGGGTCGATATGTAGGGATGTTAGCCCAGGCTGTAGCCATGCTTTCATTGTGATTTTTCAGTAATAAAATATCAATTCTCAGCATTTTTTGGTGTGTGCCCAGCTCCTTTTTGTTATTTTCACAGTCAGCATTTACAACAGCACCATGCCTTGTGCCTCCTACTCGGCCCAAATTTTAATGTGCACCAACCACATACTCCTGATAATTTACTTCTTCCCCCCAGTGCTACACCACAAGTAGCTGGAATATACCACGGGCTACTGTCATTTAAGGGACAACAACTAGACTCACTTTGAGATGCATGGAGCAAAGAATTAGGTCTGGTGATCCCTCCATGTAGCTACAGTCAATGCTAGACTAGCCACAGGTACACAGCAAGAGACACACACACTCATTTTACCCAGTTTAAGATTCTCTACTGCTCACACAGGACCCCTCAACAGCTGCATAGGTGGGGACAAGCTAGCTCTGACCAGTGCTGGAGATGCGATACAGCAACTGGTGCCAACATTCACATACTATGTGATTGTCCTGTCTTATAGCCATTTTGGACAGATGTCCAATCTGCTCTAGGCAACATACTACAAAAAGACATTGACCTTACTACTCCACTAATCATGCTAGGCCTGCAAGACGAATGACATGGTCCAAATACCTTGATACCTATGGCTTGCAAATGGATTCAAGGGGTCCTTATTATGGAGAAGCACATTATACTAAGGCACTGGAAAGACAAGACCCCACCCTAGACCTCTGAATGGCTACTGGAACCTGGCAAAATGGCCAGCTATGAACGAGTTCACTACTACATGCTTATGTAACCCCTTACAAATGGGGGATCCCGAAAAGTCTTCCTTGAGTTTACCTAAATGCTCACTGCCAGGCTGGTGTTCTGCATCTTAGCAGTTTAAATGTATTGCCAGAGAGTGCCTGTATAGCCTCTGTGTACTGTCTCTTTAAGAGCTGCCTGGATTGCAGTCATGATTAATCAAAAAGGGAGTGCTGTTAGAAGATGTACTTGTTTACTGATCATTTGTTAGAGTAGTAATAATATTGCAGTTTTTTCTAACTTGCCTTTTTTGCAGCATGGACAGTTCTGTTTGATTCCAACATCTTGGTCCTGGACTGCAGAATGGGTCAATCAGTACATTTTGGACTCTAAAATGGAGCCTGCCTACAGGGGCTTGATGGGACCAAAACTTGTAGGAATTGTAGTTTTGGGCTTTTGGCGCCTAAAATATCCTGGAGGGGAGCCCTTGTTGTGACTAACAGACTGATCAGCCAACTGAACCTTTTGGATCTTGGGAAAAGTCCCACACTACTTGCAGTTTCAGTTAGATCTGAGTTGGGAAGTGAAGAAGTAACAGCTCGAGATAGTTCGAGCAGCAATCCATAGTGGATTTGCACAGGAGAACTATGAAAAGGCCTGAGTTTGTCTTGCATGCCTGCCTGCTGTTCCCGAGAGGGAACTTGTGCTTTTCTCGGACCGAATCTTAATTTGGAGAGCAAATTAAGCCACTGAATTGTGACCAGGCTTTAACCTGAAGAAGACTGAAGATTTGCTGAATGCGATCGGCCTGTCAGGACTTCCACCTACCTCTGAACTCCCAGATTGTGCAGAGACTCTGTAATTGCTACCAGAGAGCCATTTGCCTGGTACAGTAGAATTTCCTTACAAGTGAATGTGCTGTGTGCTTGTAGTGGATTGTGATTTGGTTCCCCACTGTGTGTCTGAACTGTGTTTTGCTTGCTGGAGGCTGTATCTAGCTCCATGGACTGAATCTGTATTCATTTCCACTTGCCTGGGCCCTGCTACACTGGCCCAGCCTGAATACCTGCTATGCAAAGAAAGTCATAGATGAGAGACCAGCCTGGAGATCAGCCCCCTGCTCAATGCCTTGAACAGGAATGACGCCTCAGTGATTTGTGTGGGACTTCTTCTCCGGGCACTCCAGCTCAACAGCCTGCTGTCTCGATTTCGTCCTGCCTGTGTCCAGTATTAGGTATCGTGAGTAAACATCAGGGTAGCTCCCTGCTACAACAGCTAAATTTAAAAGTGTTGTCATCTGATTGTCTTGTTGCCTTTTCTTTCACGAACTGAGCCCTCCAGCTCTGGATTACAAATAGTGTGTGTTGTGCATGTTGCTTTCTTCCATCACAGGGCCCCAACCAGCTGCAACGTTCCTGGCTAGCTCACCTTTTTCCTACCTGGGTACCTAGAGTGTGTGACTGTGTAGGGACTCTGAACTGCATGCATAACTGTCTGATTAATATAGCTTTTAAGCAAATCAACCTGATTTTGCTCCTCCCTTGTTCAAGTCCCCTGAATAAATCAGATTTAACTTTGTTTACATTTAACCTGACTGTGGTTACAGTTTGTGCCAAACGTATTGTAGTGTTGCTATTTGCTGGGCTTAACCTTGCTTTACAGAGGGTACCCGGGGCAAGCTAGAGGAACTAGCCCTGGTGGTCAGTGCAAACAGTGTGGGTAATTGCCTGGTGAATAAGGGTCATTGTGAAAGTCATTATTGCATGTTGTTCAGGCCACTAGAAGGGAAAGAGGGAGGTTACAGTGTCCCAGAGGGCTGTGCCCAGGTTAGCTTGATCACTAACAACCCGGACCTCCGGGTGGAGGCACCCATTTCATTACCCAGGCCCCTTAACCTGCTACTAGCCAAGCAGGCAGGGGTTGTAGCCCTTGGGATAGCGCCACCTTGGGGTTACATCTTGGAGGCTCACCACTGGGATTTTGTGCCTTCTAGTGGCCAAAAATTACGAATTATTGTTAAAGATTAATGGCTACCCCAGTAGAAATGGTTGTATACCAGTTGGTGGGGTGGTGTACTGGGCAGGAGATCGACCCCCAAAATGCTCTGCTTATACTGGATATTCCCCTGGGTACCAGTAAGGACACTGTAGAGGGATCACTATCCAAAGTTGAATATTTAAAAAACCCTGTGGTGGTGGGTCGACAGGCTGATTTGATCACCCAACCTTTCATAGCCTTGGTAGAGTGTAGTGACCTTGTGGACAGCTCTAAAGTGCCACAGACTATTGCCCCAGGAGGGGTCCTAGCAGCCTGGACAGTTATAACAAAAGACAGTAAAGACCCTGGGGAGGATGAGCTCCCTCCATTATCTGAGACTTCTGAGGAAAAATTTGCTAAGTTGTTGCTGGAGGAAGGGAAAACCATAGAGGACTTTAAGTAACTACTCCTGCCACCTGGGGGTGTTTCTTCTCTAGCACCTCCTCCCACTCCAGCACCTGTTACTGCCCTGCCTTCTGTGCCTATGTCAATGCTGGCCCCCATATCTGTACCCGCCACTAGTCATGACTCCTACCAAAGGCTGAGAATCTTCTCAGGCACCCTCCCCACCCCCTGAGGGGGAATGCCTGGGAGACCTGGATTGACTGTATTGCCCCCTTGGTACCCGAGTGGCAGTGTGCGGAGGCTGAGAAGCGGAAAAGAATCATCGAAATCATAGAAAGTTTCAGGGACCCCGTCCTTCAAGCCATAACATTTTTGAGGACCATGAATCCTGATGCATCTGCTCAGAAGTACCTAGTGGTCAAACAGAAATTCAGCATGTTTGCCGTTCATTTGCATCACCAGGTAAGAAAAAAGGTTTGTCTCCCCATACGATGCACAGGGGTAATGCCAAACTTCACCCAACAACTAACACACCAAAATCTGGCCAATGGAAAATCATGTACAAATGCTCACAGCCTGGAAATAAGATCCCAGACCTGCAGGCAATAATGTCAGAGGCTAAACTGGACATAGTAGCAATTAGTGAGATGTGGTTTACCAGTAACCACACTTAGGAGACTTCAGTACCTGGCTATGTATTGTTCAGAAGAGACCGAGTGCAAAAGGGGGGGAGTGGCCCTGTATGTTAATGAAAATATCAAAGCTACAGAAATTCAGAATACACATATGAGCCAGAAGAACTGTAGGTCACCCTGAAACAGGAAATGGGACAGCCATAAGAACTGGGGTTGTCTACAGGCCCCAGACCAGAGGAGGACATAGACACATTACTGTTAGAAGATATACAAAACATGACAGCTAAAGGGAGGTTCTGATAATGGGAGACTTCAACATGCGGATACAGATTGGTCAATACCAGCAGGAACATCTGCCAGAACTAGACTCATAGTGGATTCCTGCAGGGAGGGCCTCAAACAACTGGTACAGCAACCCACAAGAGACAGGGCTATCCTAGATCTAGTACTGACTAACAAAGAAGGGATCACAGATCTCCAGGTAGAAGGTCACCTGGGGCCAGTGACCATCACATGGTATAGTTCAATTTGGCTACTACATCTAAATCATCCCATTCCAAGGCAAAAATATGGGACTTCAGAGGAGCTGACTTTGATAAGATGGCCAACAGAGTTAAGCTAGCCCTGGCAAAAAGAAACACAGGTGAGGGTACAGGCAAAGTGGGCAAGCATTGGGATGCAATACTTGAAGCAACATCCATTGTGTTAGACAGAAAAGGAAGTGCAAAAGAAGAAGAAACCACTTTGGTTCTCAAATACAGTAGCAGAAAAGGTCAGAGCCAAAGGCTGGCCTTCAGAAAATAAAGGGAACACAGCGGGATGAAGATAGGAGGCATACCAAACTGCCCTAAAGGGAAGCAGGTAAGGCAGTAAGGCAGGCAAAGTCCCAAACTGAGGAAACACTAGCACGAACAGTAAAGAAGGTGACAAGACTTCTATAGATACATTAGTGAAAGGAGAAAGTCCAGAGGGGTATTGCTAAGCTTAATGGAGAAAAGGGCATGTGAGGAGGAGGAGGACCCTGTAAAGGCATCTATCCTAAATAGATACTTTTGCTCAGTATTTACTGAAGAGAGGTGAGAGCAGGGCGACAGCTCAGCATCATGGACACAGGGGGAGGGAGGTGAGCACTACTCCTTCACAAAAGAAAGGGTCCTACAAGAGCTTGCTAAGCTCAGGGTGGATAAGGCAATGGGACCTGATGGCATACATCCCAGGGTACTTAAGGAGCTAAAGGAGGAACTAGCAGAGCCATTAGCAGAATTGTTTAGTGAGTCTCTGAGCACAGAGAGGTCCCAGAAGACTGGAGAAGGGCTCATGTGATCCCGCTCCACAAGAGTGGTAGCAGGAGGAGGCGGGGAACTACAGACCGGTCAGTCTTACCTCAGTAGTGGGCAAGATTATGGAGGCACTCCTTAAGGAAAGGATAGTGCAACACCTGGAATCCATAGGGCTGCAGGATCCAAGACAGCATGGGTTTACAAAGGAAGGTCCTGTCAAACTAATCTCATAGATTTCTTTGACTGGGTAACCAGAGTGGTGGACCAAGGGGAGCAGTTGATGTCGCCTACCTTGATTTCAGCAAAGCTTTTGACACTGTTCCACCTAGAAGATTGATAAATAAGCTGAGTAGGCTCGGGGGGTCAGAAATTGGTCAACTGGGTGGCAAACTGGTTGTGGGCAGAAAACAGAGAGTGGTGGTAAATGGTATACAGTCAGAAGAGATGCAAGTCACAAGTGGGGTATCTCAGGGATCAGTCCTGGGGCCAGTCCTCTTCAACATCTTCATTAGTGACCTTGCAGATGGACTAGAGGGTAAGGCATGTCTGTTTGCAGATGACACCAAGATCTGCAACAGAGTAGATGATCCAGATGGGGTGGGCAGAATGAGAAGAGATCTGGATAAGCTAGCAGAATGGTCAGAAGAGTGGCAACTGGGATTTAATGCAAAGAAGTGCAAAATCATGCACATAGGGAAGAGAACCCTGAAGCCACCTATAGGCTGGGAGGGAGTTACTAGCAGTCACAAGGAAGAAAGAGACTTGGGCATCATCATCACTGATGACCTAAAATCATCAAGCAGACCTCTAAAGCAGTAGGTAAGGCTAGGGGGTGTTAGGTGTATTAGTAGGGTATCACAAGTCATAAGAGAGAGGTAATAATCCCTCTGTACAAGACACTGGTTAGGCCCCATCTGGAGTACTGCGTGCAGTATTGGAGGCCACACCTTCACAAGGACATTAACCAAATTGAGGCAGTCCAGAGAGGGCAGCAAAATGGTGCAGGGACTGCATCAGAAGACATATGAGGACAGATTAACGGAGCTCAATATGTATACCTTTGAGCAAAGGAGGGAGAGGTGATATGATCGAGGCATTCAAACACCTTAAGGGCATAAACAAGGTGAAAGAGTCTAACATGTTTAAATATAAGAAAAATAGCAGGACAGAGGACACAGCATGAGATTAGAGGGAGGCGATTAAGGGGAATGTGAGAAATTCTTTTCACAGAAAGAGTGGTGGATGCATGGAATGGCTTACACAAAAGTGGTGGCTATGAATACAGTGCAGGGCTTCAAACAGGCATGGGATAGGCATAAGGGAGCAATACAAATGACTATAAATAGATAGGCCACTGACAGAGCAAAGGCCGATGGCACATTTATAAGGTAGAAAAAGAAATGGGCAGACTGGATGGGCCTTGCGGTCCTTATCTGCCGTCAACTTCTATGTTTCTATGTTTCTATCGGTACTTGAAGGCTATTTTGGGAGCACTGAGTCAGGGGAGACTTTGATGTGGAAATTCCAAGGTACCAAACAATGGAAGGGGGAAAGTTTGTCTGTGTATGTTACTCTTCTAGAAAGAGCTCTGCACAAAGCTTACCGGAAAGGTGGGGTAGCCGCCAGTAATTTGAACCATGTGAGATTGGGGCACATACTGCAACATGCCAAGTATTCTAATCTGCAGATCATCCAGTTAAGGCTCCAGGATAAGAGAGGTAACCCACCTGACTACTGTGACTGATAAATGAACTCCAGGAGGTAGAAGGTGAAGAGGGAGATTGTAATTATGGGGTGAGTGCAGCCCAAGTGATCATGGCACCAGAAGGCCCTTCCAAAATGGAGACCACTACGAGTGTCCCATCAAGGGCTAAAGATTTGAGGGAGGTGCTGAAGGGAGTCAGAAAAGTACAACTGGGTGCGTTCGCTGAGGTATCCCCTGCTGACAGAGACCCTGGCCCCTGTCAGGACGTAGCTGTTATGGGGGTGGGGGTGCACCCTCAGGCATCCTCTAATGAGGGTGGCTTCTCGGCTGAGTTCAAGGAATTGACTGCCACCCTAAAGGAACTTTTGAGACATGGTACACTACCAGAAGAAGTCAGATCATAATCTCCTGTCAATGCTCCAGAATCCCCTGCCATGTTTTCTTCAAGAACGCCCGAGAGTGTGTCATTTGTCACAATTGTGGCAAGGATGGCCATATGAAGAGGGAAAGTCAGTCTCAGAAGGACTTAGAGAAAGTGGTGAACCGGCTTCAAGGAGAGCTTCATAAAATGAGTCAGTGGTCAAGGGGTGCATGAAATGACAACAGTGAAGGTTTCGGCCATCCTAACTCAAACCCCTCTGTGGCTAAATCATCTGTCCAGGCCCCTGCTATTGTCCTCCAGACTGGTCCAAAATAGTCGGCCCTTCAATGAAGACTACTGTGGCTGTGAATGGTATTCCTACTTGGGCTGTGCTTGACAGTGGCGCAAGTGACCATTGTATTTCAGGATTGGTATGACAAACACTTATCTGATGTGCCGTTACAATCCCTGGAAGGTCTACATGTGTGGGGGCTGAGTGACAAGTCTTATCCCTACCTAGGATATGTCTGCCTCTGGTTGTCTTTTCTACTGCAACTGTAACTGGCATAGAGGAGCAAGTAGAGACACTGGCCCTAGTGTGTCCCCCCACCGGACTATATGATGGGGTTCCCCTGTTAATTGGAACAAACGCCCACATGTTTGGGAGACTAGCACAACTCTGCCAAGAGAAACAAGGGCAACTGACTGGACAGACCATAAGAATTCCAGCCTTAGTAAAAAGGGCACATGACTTACAACAGAAACCCAATGAAGAGGACCCAGATGAGCCGGTGGGGATAGTGTGGAAAAAGGAACCTGACTCCTTGGTACTGGCCAATGCCCAGTGCACAATCCATGGAGAAGACCGCCTAAAGAGAAATGTAAAGAACAAAATATTAATGTTGGATGCACCAGGTGATGTAAAGTTGCCAGAAGGATTATTGGCTAAACCCAGCATCTTACCTGCCCATGCCCATGCCTATGCACAAGTGATGGTCCAGATTCGAAATGTGTCAGATCAGGAGGTCCGGGTGAACAGAAGGTGCACTGTAGCTACAGTACACTGTGCAGACACTGCAGTATTACCCAAAAACAAGTACTCTGGCCAAAAGGAGAGAGTGACCCTGGACTTATTTGACTTTGGTGATTCCCCGCTGCCAGCTGAATGGAAGGCTAGGATTAGCAAGAAACTCGCCCAGAGAGACCAAGTGTTTTTGTTAAAAGAATGGGATGTGGGGTATGTCCTGGGTGCAGAGCATCAGATACGCCTGTATGATGACCGGCCATTTTGAGAGAGATCCTGATGCCGCGCCCCAGTGGACATAGATGATGTGAGGAGACACCTGCAGGAAATGCTCGCTGCTGGCGTGATACGGGAATCAAGGAGCCCATATGCATCTCCAATTGTGGTTGTGCATAAGAAGAAAGGGTCAGTGCGGATGTCTGTTAATTATCGAACCTTGAACCGGAAGACCATACCAGATCAATACACCATGGCCCGTATACAAGATGCCCTGGATTGCTTGAATGGGAGCAAATGGTTCTCAGTATTGGATCTTCACAGCAGATATTACCAGATTTCGATGGCCATAGAGGACCATCAGAAAACCACCTTCATCTGTCCTTTGGGGTTCTACGAATTCCTGAGAATACCACAGGGATTCCAGGTGCCCCAGCCACCTTTCAGCGATTGATGGAACGTGTGTTGGGAGATATAAACTTGCTGGAATGACTAGTGTACCTAGATGATGTCATTGTGTTCAGATGCACATTAGAGGAGCATGAGACTCGACTGTTTAAAGTCCTAGACCAATTGGAAGACTTCGGCCTCAAGCTGTCCATTGACAAGTGCCAGTTTTTTCAAACCTCTGTGAAGTATGTCGGGCACATAGTATCTGCAGAAGGGATAGAGACCAATCCCAGTAAGGTCGAGTCACTGACTACTTGGCCCCAGCCCCATAACTTGAAAGAACTACGTTTTCTGGGGTTCTGTGGCTACTACCTCAGGTTCATAAAAGACTATTCCAAGGTGATTCACCCGCTCCTGAATCTCACCCAGGGTTACCCCCTACCAACCATAAATACAAGAAAGGGGCTCCCTGGCGGAGGAGCTGGAGGACAGTCTGGTGGCAGATGTTGGGAGACACTGCAGACTGGGCAGAGGAACAGTGGTGGTGTTGGGGGACTTAAACATGCCAGGAAAAGACTGGGAGATTATGACATCCTCTGTGACCAGGGAACAGAGGTTGTTGGATGTCTTTCAAGGCCGTTCCTAATTCAGCAGGTGAGGAACCGACCAGGAGGCACAGGTGACTGGATGTGGTCCTGGCAGACAGTGACCAGATTGGGGGCCTGGGTAAAGGACCCATTGGTGAGGAGTGACCATGCCATGGTCTGGTTCTGCTTGGACCTAGGAGGGTAGAAGGCTGCACAAGGACGGAAGTAACCGACTTCAGGGCGGATTTTAAGGAAATGGGAAGGATCCTTAAGGAGCATTTGGATGGGATTAGGTCAGACATGGACGCTGATAGTAGGTGGAAATCATCAGGAGAGGGTGCAGGATGCTACCAGCACCTGTGCAAGAGTAAGGCAAATCACAGTGGGGCCCAAAACCCTGCTGTTGGACCAGGGAGGTCCAGGAGGTGGTTGGGGAAAGAAGGCAGCCTATAAGCAATTCAAGTGCTCAAGGAAAAGGGATCGAGGGTATGCGCTGATGGCTAGAAGGGCCACTAGGGTGGTGAGGCAGCTAAGGCAAGGAAGGAGCAGAACCTGGCCAGGGAAATTAGGAGAGGGAACAGGGGTTCTTTAGATACATTGGGAAAAATGAAGGTGAAGGGCAGATTAGCAGGATTAAATCAGGAGAGATGAGAGCAAGACCCAGGGAGCAGGCTGAGGTACTAAATGAGTACTTCACCTCACTTTCACCAAGGAAAATGGGGTGCTGCATCATACATGGGAGGAGACAGAGATACTGAGGAGGGGACCCTTACCGATCGCAGGTCTGGTAAGGAGGCATCACTAGCAGGAGGGAGGGCTAGCAGGAGAAGAGGTACGGAAGTGGAAACTCACAGCAGAGAGATGAGTGAGCCCTCAGCCCCTTAAGACGGAGAAAGCACGGGCCAGATAAATTACATCCCAGAGTACTGAAGGAACTTCATGGATGTCCTGGCAAAACCCTGGTGGAGCTTTTCACCATCTCTGAGGACAGGTGGGTGCCCAGGACTGGAAGATGGTGCATATAGTGCTATCCACAGGGGGATCAAGGAGGTGGCAGGAACTACAGGCCTGTCAGCCTGACATCGGTGGTGGGCAAGGTGATGGAGGGCATTGTCAAGGAGAGGCTAGGGGGACCTGGATAAGTCAGGGTGCCTAGACGATAGACAGCATGGATTCATCCCAGGAAATCATGTCAGACAAACCTGGTGGAGTTCTATGACTGGGTGACAAGTGCTTGGACCTGGATAGACCAGTGACGTCCTCTTTCTAGACTTCAGCAAGGCATTTGACTCTGTTCCTCACGCTGGCCTGTTGGATAAGCTGGGAGAAATGGGGTGGGGAACCAGATGATCAGATGGATGAGGCAATTGGCTCAGGACCTGACCCAGAGGTCGTGAGTTAGTGAGATAGTCTTATCTCCAAGGAGGGCTATTAGTGGGTCCCACAGGATCAGTCCTTGGGCCCCTTCTGTTCAACGCCTATGTCTCTGACATAAGGACAGGAATCAGGAGTGAGATGGTCTCTTTGCAGATATTTCGAAACTGGGGCAGTGGTGGATGGGGAGGAGGGAGGTGGCCCTACAGGGGACCTGGAGCTCTGGAAAGATTGTCTAGAAAGTGGAAGCTGAGGTTCAATGCAGGAAATGCAAGGTACTCCACCTGGGGCCAGAAACCTGGGCAAGTGTACACCCTGTGGGGAAATGCTACAAGTCTCAATGGCTGAGAGGGACCTGGGGGTGGTGGTGGATGCCAAGATGAACAACTCTGAGACTCGTGGGAGGGCAGCAGCCAAGGCCAACAGGATGCTGGGATGCATCGCTAGGGGATCACCTCCAGAAAGAGGTAATACTCCTCTGTATAACTACTTGGTGAGGCCGCACCTTGAGTACTCGTGCAGTTTGGAGGCCACACTTAAAGAGGGACATTAACCTCCTGGAGGGTCCAGAGGAGGGCAACCAAAATGATTTGGGGCTTGGGGACAGAACCTATGAGGAGAGGCTGAAAGAGCTAAATTTGTATACATTGGAAGAGAGAAGGGACCAGGGGGACATGGATAGAGGCTCTTCAGGTACATGAAGAGGGTAAATAGGGAGGAACAGTCAGGTGCTTTGAAGGAAGGAGGAGGGGCCACTGGGGCATGGGTGGAAGCTGAGGGGAAGATTCAGGAGAGAAAGGAGGAGGTGCTACTTCACTGAGAGGGTGGTGGAGCCATGGAATGCGCTGCCTAGGGGCTGGGGAGGCAGAGACAGTGGAGGGGTTCAAGAGGGGGTGGGACAGGTACAGGGGAAGGGTTCTGGAAGCAAAATCCAATGCAGCAAGAATATCCGGAACTGGGAAGGGAGAAGCCAGAGAAGGCGAGGGGGGCAGCAAGGTCAGCACCCAGGGTGGGAGCTGGCCAAACGAGCAGACACGAAAGACCGTTAGGCCTATTCTGCTGGCATTTTAGTATGTAGCATGTTAGTATGTTAGTAAGAACCCGAGAAAATATACTTCTGAACAGGTGAAACTTTTGGGCCCCGCTGGACACCTGAATGTGAAGCAGCCTTCCACAAAGTCATATAACAGCTCACCCATGCCCCCATCCTCGCCTATGCTGATCCTACCAAGCCCTATGTGCTGCATATGGACGCTAGTCTGCAGGGCCTAGGAGCTGTGCTATATCAAGACCATGAGGATGGTTTGAGACCAGTGGCTTTTGCCAGCAGGAGCTTGACCCCATCAGAACGAAACTATCCTGTGCACAAGCTGGAGTTCCTTGCCCTAAAATGGACCATTGTTGACCAGTTTCATGAGTACCTCTATGGGGCAACAATATTGGTGAAGACCGACAATAATCCGTTAACCTATGTACAGACTTCTGCGAAGTTGGACGCCACTGGGCACTGGTGGCTGTCTGCTTTATCAACCTACGATTATGCTGTCAAATACAGGCCAGGACTAAACTATATTGATGCTGATGCCCTGTCACGAAGGCCAGTTTCCAAGAGTGATTGGGTCAGGTTGTCTGAACCTGACATCCGAACATTGTGCCATAAGTTTAATAGAGATGAACAGATGTCTATGGACACAGTGGACTGTTTAGTAGATTGCTTGGGCCCTCCTGATACCCGCATAATGACTGCCTATTGCCATTTCTCTGCTCTAGAGATTAGTGCACTACCTCAATTTGACAAAGACAGCATCCAGTGGGCTTAATCCCAAGATCCTAGGATTCAGCCAGCACTTGATGCCCCACGTGCTGAGAAAGATGTGTCCCAGTTGTGTTCCCCTGACTTACGAACTGCCCTATTGTTTAAAGAAGGCCCCAGGTTGAAGTTACACAATCAGTTGTTATACAGAGAGACACTGGATCACAGTGGTTGAGTAGACAAGCAGCAACTGGTCCTGCCCACAGCCTTTAAAGATTTGGTACTGAGGTCCCTCCACAATCACATGGGGCACCAAGGTATTGACAGAACTCTTCACCTGGTACAATCTTGATTCTAAACGGCCCAAGATGGGGGCTGATGTTGAGCACCATGTAAAGACCTGCAGTCGTTGCCTGCAAAGGAAAGCCCTGCCTCAGAGGGCTACCCCCCTTGTCAATATTACTACCACCACTTCCATGGAAATGGTCTGCACTGACTTTTTGTGTTTAGAACCTGATCAGTGTAATATTAGCAATATGTTAGTGGTTACGGTTCTTTTCACATGGTATGCACAAGCTTTTCCAACTAAAGATCAAAAAGCCTCTACCGTGGCCAAGGTGCTAGTGGAAAATTTCTTTGTCCACTATGGTGCCCCCCAGCGGATCCACTCTGACCAAGGCAGAGACTTTGAAAGTCGGTTAATCAAAGAAATGCTCTCTCTGTGGGGGGTGTGGAAGTCAAGAACCACCCCCTATCACCCGCAGGGGGACGCTCAACCAGAACATTTTAACCACACCCTTCTAGACATGCTGGGTACCCTCCATCCAAAAGACACGCATAAGTGGAGCCAGCAGATTAGCACCTTGGTACACACGTACAATTAGACCAAAAATGATGCGACTGGGTTCTCCCCCTACTGCCTCATGTTTGGGAAGGAGGCCCTCCTGCCAGCTGATGTATGTCTTGGGGTCTCTCCCAGATGGGGCCCGAGCTGAAAACTACCTGCAGTATGTACAGAAACTGGAAGCTCAATTGAACCATGCACATCAACAGGCCCAGATAATGGCCGCTAAAAGAAATCTCGCCAACAAAGAGAGGCACAACAAGAAAGTAAAGGCTCAAGAGCTATGACCCGGAGACTGTGTGTAGTTATGCAATTTGGGACTACATGGCAAGTACAAAATTGCTGATAGGTAGCACCATCTTCTTCATGTAGTAGTTGGAAAGTTGGATGATCTACCAGTATACAACGTAACGCCCACAGAATAACTCCAAAGCTGTCAAGACC
Source organism: Neoceratodus forsteri (assembly GCA_016271365.2). Lineage (NCBI taxonomy): Eukaryota > Metazoa > Chordata > Ceratodontiformes > Ceratodontidae > Neoceratodus > Neoceratodus forsteri. Next base: position 794,645,276 of record CM057459.1, on the reverse strand, counting down.
ATGCACTGGAACCACTTGCTGCCTATCAGCCAAGTTATTATTGAAGCTGAGCCAGCAGACATTGCCTCTCTAGGCCAGTGACTTCTGCTGCTGCAAAAAAGAGACAGAGTCAACCTACCCCCATAGTTACAGAGTTAAGGTTTCCCCCGAAGCAGGCCCAGAATGATAGTGACTGTCAGTCCACCTCTGATGAAAGTGACTATGGTAATGCCTATTATCCCTCATATGAACTGAGTCAGTTGTTTCATGAAAATCCTGTGCAGAATCGTGGGGATGAAGCTGGGCCTTCTGGACTGCCTAACCCCTCAGCTTCATCCTTGGAGCCAATGCTCCCTGAAAGTGAGGTGCAAAGCATCACATCTCAGGCTGCAGACTCCCTGTGTTTAGTGGAACTGTGTGACTTGCCTGAAGAAGGGGCTGATGGTCTGAGTCTCTCTCTGGTGACACACCAGAACTTGAACAACAATATGGGAGTGCTGACACAGCCCTTTCAGTGCCACAAAGCCTAATTGTGTCAGAACCTTCTCTAAATGAGCCAAATGTTGTGGAGACAGAGCCTACAGAGCAAGGAGCCAACAGTGCTCCCATTTTGGACATTCCCATCCATGCAGAGGCACCCCTCACGATTGATGAAAGTTCCAAAGTTAGTGCTGAAAGTACAGAGACTGTGGCTGTTCCCCCCAGAAAGACTGGCCGAGCTGTCAAGCCAGTATTGTGCTTCAGTTATGATTCTCCCGGGAGGCCAGCGGATTTGCCGCTCAATGTGGTTCACAAAGGTGTTTCTATTTCTCAGAGCTCACTACCCAAACTGAGCTTAATGGCCAATTCCAGATTGATTGTTCTTCCTTCACAATATGGTGCCCCTGCCCCATCCAGCCCCAAGTTAGCTGATAGGGAAGGCCCCCTCCTACATTGTTTAATGTACAGGAAGTTATAACATGGATCAGTATTGTGATGTCACAAGTATGTTAATCATAGTGGAATCAGTATTACCTGTATGAAACATGCATAAGTATTGTCCTTATGGATATAGTACCATGAAATGTAGTGAATATGTATAGTAAAGTAATAACTTTATGTTAACTGATGCATGCTAGTACAGACTTGATACAGACGCCAAGTTTTCTCCAGGCAGGGAAGGGTGTAACCCCCCTACAAATGGGGGTTCCCGAAAAGTCTTCCTTGAGCTTGTCTAAATGCTCACTGCCAGGCTGGTGTTCTGCATTTTAGCAGTTTAAATGTATTGCCAGAGAGTGCCTGTATAGCCTCTGTGTACTGTCTCTTTAAGAGCTGCCTGGATTGCAGTCATAATTAATCTAAAAGGGAGCTCTGTTAGAAGATGTACTTGTTTGCTGATCATTTGTTAGAGTAGTAATAATATTGTAGTTTGTTCTAACCTGCCTTCTTTGCAGCATGGACAGTTCTGTTTGTTTCCATCTTCTTGGTCCTGGACTGCAGAATGGGCCAATCAGTACATTTGGGACTCTACAATGGAGCCTGCCTACAGGGGCTTGGTAGGGCCAAAACTTGCAGGAATTGTAACTGTGGGCTTTTGGCGCCTAGAATATCCTGGAGGGGGAGCCCCTGTTGTGACTGACAGACTGATCAGCCAACCGAACCTTTTGGATCTTGGGGAAAGTCCCACACTGCTTGCAGTTTCTATTAGATCCGAGTTGGGAAGTGAAGAAGTAACAGCTCGAGCTAGTTCGAGCAGCAATCCATAGTGGATTTGCATGGGAGAACTATAGAAAGGCCTGAGTTTGGCCTGCATGCCTGCCTGTTGTTCCTGAGAGGGAACTTGTGCTTTTATTTTCGGACTGAATCCGAATTTGGAGAGCGAATTAAGCCACTGAATTGTGACCAGGCTTTAACCTGAAGAAGACTGAAGATTTGCTGAATGCAATCAGCCTGTCAGGACTTCTAGCTACCTCTGAACTCCCAGATAGTGCAGAGACTCTGTAATTGCGACCAGAGAGCCATCTGCCTGGTACAGTGGAATTTACTTACATGTGAATGTGCTGTGTGGTTATAGTGGATTGTGATTTGGTTCCCCACTGTCTGTCTGAACTGTGTTTTGCTTGCCGGAGGCTGTATCCAGCTCCATGGACTGAATCCGTATTCATTTCTGTTTACATGTGCCCTGCTACACTGGCCCAGCCAGAATATCTGCTATGCAGAGAAAGTCATCGATGAGAGACCGGCCTGGGGATCAGCCCCCTGCTCGACGCCTTGAACAGGAATGACGCCTCGGTAATTCATGTGGGCCCTGCTTCTCCAGGCACTCCACCTAAACAGCCTGCAGTCTCAATTTCATCCTGCTTGTGTCCAGTATTGAGTATCATGAATAAACATCAGGGTAGCTCCCTGTAACAACAGCTAAATCTAAAAGTGTTGTCATCTGATTGTCTTGTTGCCTTTTCTTTCACAAACTGAGCCCTCAGGCTCCAGATTACAAATAGTGTGTTTTGTGCATGTTGCTTTCTTCCATCACAGGGCCCCAACCCGCTGCAATTTTCCTGGCTAGCCCACCATTTTCCTACCTGGTACCCAGAGTGTGTGATTGTGTAGGGACTCTGAACTGCATGCATAACATATAGGATAAAGTATGGGGTGCAGTGTGTTGCAAGAATTTACACACTCCCGAGTTGTTGGATAGCACATAAACCCCGAGGGCGAAGCCCAAGGGGTTTATTAGTTATCCAACAACGAGGGTGTGCGTGAAATTCAAGTAAAACACACTGCACCCCATATTTTGTTATTTATAATTGAAGGGTGACTTTTTTTACCTGTAGACATTTGGCTTAAAAGTTTCATCTTGGTCCCCCGTTGGCAGCACTGAAGAGCTGCATCGCGCCGGTATGACTGTCATCCATGTAAGGCCCCCAGGCTGTCCCTCGTATTGCCAGATTCTCTTTTACTCCCTCCCACTGTGAGAATACCTCCCACCTGCTGACCCGCTGAAGAAGCAGCCTGAGTTTTTCTGGTTAGTAGTGTGTGAAGAGAAACAAACGGACAGTTTTAAACTCGAGTTGTGTTTCTGTAGTGTCTCGAGTGCATTCGTAGGGGAAGAGAGCGTGTGAATGCCGTAACACCTACTCAGGTGTTACGGTATTTAATACACGTTTTTTTCAATGTAAAAAAATGGAACCCATTAATTATTGTCTGATTATTATAACTTTTAAGCAAAGCAACCTAATTATGCCCCTTCCTTGTTCAAGTCCCCTGAATAAATCAGATTTAACTTTGTTTGCATTTAACCTGACTGTGGTTCCAGTTTGTGCCATAAGTATTGTACTGTTGCTATTTGCTGTGCTTAACCTTGCTTTACAGGGGGTCCCCAGGGTCAAGTTAGAGGAACCAGCTCTGGTGGTCAGTGCAAACAGTGTGGGTAATTGCCTGGTGACTAAGAGTAATTGTGAAAATAATCACTGTATATTGTTCAGGCCACTAGAAGGGAAAGGGGGGGTTACAGTGTCCCGTAGGGCTATGCTCAGGTTAGGTTGACCACTAACAACCCTGACCTTCGGGTGGAGGCACCCATTTCATTACCCAGGCCCCTTAACCTGCTACTAGCCAAGCATGCAGGGGTAGTAGCCCTTGGGATAGCGCCACCAATGGTTACACTTGAAGAGCAGTTGATACCTTCCAGAGAACTTTGACAAAACATAATATTTAGACACTGTCCAGCTTATATTTCACATTAGTTCTGTAGTTCTCCTCCCCATTATTTATTACTGAGGCCAGTTGCATGAAAACAGGATATTTGCTTCTAAAGAGTTTATCTTTTCCTGCTGCTTTCTCCCTACCTGACGTCATAATGCACTGCTTGTGTCAGCACAGTTACTCCCATGGCAACAGATTGTGATATCACAACACAGGATTATGACTTGAAGTAGGGAGTAAGCTATAGAGGTAGATGAACTCTAAAGAATAAAGATAATGTATTCATACAAATTTCCTCAGTACTAAATAATCAGGAGGAGAAATCTACAGAATATACATAGAATGCAAATTGAATTGTACCTAGTTATTATATTATTCAGTTTTCTTTGCGGCGTCAGTAGCTCTTTAATAAAAATGGCACATCACCCTCTGGGGACAATATCTGCAGTTTTCGTACTATATAATCCCACACAGATACTATATAACCCAATACATCCTAGATCAGGCAAGAATCCATGGGATCACCCCAGCTAACCCGTAGTGCATGACCAGACCACACCCACAATACTCCCCCCTTATCCTATACTCTCCAACCCAAGACCTGCCTTTGGTCTCTCCTGCCCATGTTCCTGCGAACCCAACCTGTCCATTCCCATCTGACCCTAGCATAAAACGAATGCTTCCACAGAGTCAAGTCTGGGTCCTTCCACCTCCTGAGACTGCCTACTACTTTTGAGCTTTCAGAACTTAAACACACTTCTCTGCTGAGTAGACCCAGGAGCCACAAACAATACTTCCATACCCACTCCCACCACTCATTTTAACGACTGTATCTGGAACTTCCTCATGCTGACGCAGTATGTCACTCTAGCTGCATCCTAGTTCAACCATGGTATAGCTCTCCTTTATACAATGCTAGTGTTTATGCCCGTTTCTACCTCATAATGGCTCACTTGTAACACCATGACTCCTAGGTTTATCTTACTATTCTTACTAGAGTTGTACCTCCAAGGGGAAATAACCCCAGCCAGGGCAAATGTTAAATCCTGCTCTTGTTATTTTATATTCTAAAACTTAATAGACTTTTAATTGAAAAAATAAAATCCTCCCACTGTTTGACTATGCAGACATAGTCTATAATGGTACCTCTAAATCTACCTTAGTCTTACTGGACAATACCTTTCACTCCTTGTGCCACGTTGCTATTACATGTCCTTTTCCTTCCCATTACTGTTCCCTTTACCAACTCCTCTCCCTTCCCTCCCAATCTTCTTGGCACCTCTCTCATGGTGCCCCCTTCCTCTCTAAATTCTGGTATACATTCCCTCTCTCCTATCTCTCTGACCTCCTGCATCCCTACGTGCCCTCCACTTATTCCCTTGACTCTTCTAACACTCCCTCCTTCACTATTCCCTGCTGCTCTATATCTACTATCAGTCCTCTTTCTCAGCTTGGCTGGCTTCATGCTACCTTCTACATGTATGGGACTATAGTGTATAATATATAGGGGAGGGGGCTGTCTAAGTCTTTATATAGTATCTTTGCTGCAAACTCTACATGTATGGGACTATAATATATTATATATGTTAGCTCCATACATGTAGAATTTGAGGCAAAGATACTACATATACATTAAACAGCTCCCCCTCCCCAATCATATTACCATCTATATATAACACCTACAGCCCCATTTCCTGACGCACATAATCAGAAAACTTATTCTAGGAGTGGTGCTACTGTGGGCAGTGGTCACTCAGCTCATATACAGAAGTCACAAGCCAAGCATTATAAGGTAAATATTGTCACAAACACACTCTGCAGGTCAGGCCCTCTGCTCCAACACTACCAACCTCACAGCACAATAGTGTGAACAGGTAACAGACAGGGTAACCCTCCTGTCTGCTTTTGGGTCCAAATCACCTTTAGTCTCAAGTTCAGGGGGGATTCAAACTGTGAACCTTATGCTAGCATACCCAATGAACAGGCTCAGATATGTACCTTCTTCGGGATTGCAGTACAATCTTTCGCCAGGGGTACCCAGCCAGGCTTCCAGAATGAACCCTTTTAACTCTATAAGAGACCTTAGGTACAGCATATTCTTACCTTTTTCCAAGCTTAGTAACACCATCAAGCTGTTGAACAGTTTTGTCAGACTTAGCCCCTATACATCACATACAAAAAGAACTGGCAGACACCCAGGCAGTATTTTTAAGAAAAGGTACTTTGCTAAAATAGGACGAAAATGTGAAAAATGTAAACACAGAACAATATATGAAAGAGCTCACAATCACATAAAAGAACAAGGGAAAATTACAAAGCAAAACTCATATCACAATACATTTAGATCTTTGCTATCTAAGGTTATTACCTCTGGAAGTGCGTTTTAAAGTTAGATCAGAGAGCTGTGTCTCTTTAGAGTCCCAAAATGATATGATATTCATTTCAGATAAAAGTATCAGTTTAAACTCCATCTCTCCATACCCCTTCTGTGTCATCTAGCTCCTCCTTTTTGAATATAAAATTACGAACATGATTTTCCTACCAGGAGGTATGTTAAATAATGTTAACATCAGCAAAAACTCAAATTATGAGTCTTTGATCAACCAGTTCCTTTGAGGTTTACAACTTTTCACATCATGTTGGTATCAAATGGCCTGTTCCTCTTAGGACGTCATAAAGGTTTATTAGGCTTATCTTCTGGCAGACTCATAAAGTCACCTTTGGTTTTCAACTTCAAAAGCATGAGGTTATAAAAAGGCCATAAAATGCAATTTCTTAAGTAAGTTAATTACATTACAGAGATCTCCTGGTCAGTGTAATACATCCTGTGATTTCAGCTGCTGACACCTTGTAATTTAAAAGGTCCAAATCTCACAGACTGACATTTCATACACTGACCATTTATTTATACTACCAATATCATACAATAATCATAGCCAGCTGGCCAAGCATCACAATCCTCCCCACCTAGACTTGAATTTGGGGTCTCTATCCCCTGCATGGGATGAGCTCCACAAGTCAGTTCACTCCTTATATAGATACAACAAGCCATCTGCGTTCTGATTGGTTGCTTCAGCCCTATGTAAGATCATCATGTCATACCCTTGGCAAGGCAAGACTCCATCTTAATAGTCTACCATTAGTTTTTCCCATTTGTGTCAGCCAAACCAGGGGGTTGTGGTCAGTTTGTACCTCAAAATGCTGCCCATATAAGTATGGCTCTAACTTCTTTAGGGCCCACACTATGGCAAGACACTCTTTTTTCCACAATAGAGTAAGCCTGCTCCCTGGGAAGTAACTTTTTACTCAGGTACACTATGGGGTGATCTTCCCCTTGGTAGGATGTCTGACTCAGTACTGCCCCAATACCCATGTCTGAGGCATCAGTCTGGACTATAAATGGTCTGCTATAGTCAGGACTTGCCAATACAGGAGCACTGCACAGTGTCTCCTTCAGTCTGGTAAAGGCTTTTTCACAGGCTGGTGTCACACTTGGACCATTGATTCTGATCCATGTATCCACATTTTTTTTGTATTACATTTAATTTATGTAAGGGAAGGGCAGTCAGAAGACCCACAGTCTTGCTGAACTGACATCCAAAAAAAAAACAGGGATAAGTTCAAAGAACAAGACAAAGCTAAATCTGCAGCTATTTAAAATGCAATTCCTTTGTTAAATTTTCTGTGAAGGCAGGAACCAAAGTATCCACTTTATAATGCCCTCAGGGAGATCCTTTGACTTGCAATAGTTGACAGGAAGAACCTGTGTCAGGAAGGGTGTCACAGGGAGCCCTTGAATTACATCAGAAAGACCTTTGATGTGTAGATAACAAGGATCCAGATGAATTTGGAAGGTCCAATACACATTCCCAGGATGCTTTGGAAGGACAACACAGAAACTGAGTAGCTTGGCAGAAGACACCAGGAGAAAGGACTGCTGTGTGACTGGACTTCTCTGCTGGGACTAAAGAAGTAGAACTCTTGTACTTGGAACTTTAATTTAGGGTAAAAAAAACTAAAACAAAAAAAAGTGTGTGTTTGTCTGAGTTAACTGAACTGAATAGTTATCTGAACAGTTATCTAGGTGTAAATCTCAGGTGATTGAAAGGACTTGATAGCTGTGAGGTTTAAATTACTTGTAGAAAGATCTAGTACGTAGGGGGAGTGGCTTAGCTAGAAGAAAGCTACATTTAAATACTGCCTTAGAAAGATTTTGCTAGTAGCTTGGCCGAAGACATGAGGACAAAGGACTGCTGTGTGACTGGACTTCTCTACTGGGACTATATTGCCCTCCTTCCCTCCCACCCAAAGCTAGTTCTACTTTTATAGGCACATAATTTGACTGACAACAGGAACTTCCTGTTTGAGCACAGGAAGTGAGTGATCACAGAGCCACCAAAGACCCACCATCCTAGAAGGGCAAGAGTAGCTCTCCGGCTCCCTCTAGCTGCTGGAGGTCTGCCTCTGCACAAGTAAGGGGTTAATGAGAAATATAGGATATTCTTGTCTCAGAACAGGACAATCAGGAGCTTAAAGGGCACACAGGCAGAAAGTAAGGAGAGAGAGAGAGAGAGAGAGAGAAACACAGAGGAAAGAGTAAGGATTGCAAACAGTTAAGGGGCCAGAAATAAGAGATGATGGGAGTGGTGCAATGCAGTGGCTGTGGAGCAGCAGTCTTCTGGGAGACGTTCTGGAGGATGCGGTGTTGTCCCATCTGCAGGCACCTCTCTGGGCTGAGGAGGTTGCTCATCTCCAGGCTGAGTTGGCCGGATTTGTGGGACCTCCTCTTCCATCCAGGGACCACCAGTGCCACTGCCGTAGCCTCAGAGGTTGCCAAGAAAGAGGAGCGGTTGGACCACAGTGGGCTCAGGGAGGGTGAGGGTGGTGGAACAGAGGCACATCCCTCCAGTTGTACCTCTCCAGAATTCCTATGCCATTCTGACAAAGTGTGATTCCTCTATGGAGGCACCCGCAGTGGAGACCAAGGAGGATGCTGGGAACCTCCACAAAGGAGACCCACAGGAGGGTGGCAGGGGACCCTGCGGGGGAAGGAAACAACTTCTGGTGGGGGACTCCATTGTTAGGGAGGTAGAACTGGGGGAGGAAGGAGAGAGGGAGGTAAGGTGCCTGCCTGGCGCCGTGGCTTGGAGGGAAAGGGAGCGAATCCTCAGGATTGCTGGAGCAGCTGCACAGGGGAGGGAGCTGGATGTCATTGTCCACCTAGGGACAAATGACCTGGCTAAGAAAGGGATTAGAGAAGTGCAGGAAGAGTTTGTGGAATTGGGTAGGGGCCTTAGACAAGTAACACGCACAGTAACCTTCTTGGAGGTGCTACCCATCTATGGCATAGGAGAGGCTAGGGTGTTCCACACCATGGGATTCAATCAGTGGTTAAAAAACTGGTGTGGAGCTCAGGGATTTGGCTTCATTGGGGATCAGGGGTCCACCTGAGTGATGCAAGCTCCATACTGGCATGATGGGCTGCATCTGTCCAGGAGGAACCAGGATCCTAGGTGATAGGTTTAAATGCTTCATTGGCAAGCATTTAAACTAGCCAAGGGGAGGCAGTGGAAAGGAGCAGGGAAACCTAGCCTCCAAAAAAAATCACGGTAGCAAGTGCGGGAACAATTTATAGAGGTGTGTCGATAGGGAGAAGGGCAGGGGTAAAATGGAGAAAGTGACAAAGGCAAGAAGGACAGAGATGGGGCAAAAAGGAGTAAGACCATCAGGAAATGGAGGGTAATGAGCACCAATGCCCATAGTCTGGGCAACAAGCTCCCTGATCAGATGGCCTTGATGGAAGAGGGATGCCTGGATATCGTAGCAGTCACAGAAACATGGTACACAGAGAACCATGACTGGGATGTTAACATACCAGGGTACATAACCTACAGGAGAGACAGGCAGGGGAGAAGAGGGGAGGAGTAGCTCTCTATGTAAAGGAAGGGATAAAAGCAACTGAACAAAAGAGAAAACAGGGAGGAGAGAAGGCACTGTGGGTCACCTTGGAAACTGGAAAGGGCACCACAATCCACACAGGGGTTGAGTACAGACCCCCATGTCAGGGGGAGGGAATGGACAAGGATATGATAGAAGGCATTCTTAGAATGGCAGAGAAAGGGGAGATACTGTTGATGGGAGACCTGAATATGCCAGATGTTAACTGGAGCACATTTGCTGCAGCCACATCCAAAAGCAGAGCCATTTTTGATGCCCTACAGGTGGCAGGCCTCAGACAGCTAGTTTCGGAACCCACTCATGAGGGAGCAATCTTAGTCCTCATACTCTCAAATGGGGGCAGTGAGAGGATCTCAGATTTAGAAGTGGGTTGCCATCTGGGAACAAGTGACCATCAAACAGTGTGGTTCACGTTAAACTCAGCTACAGAGTCAAGCCATACAAAAGTGAGGGTACTGGACTTCAGGAGGGCTGACTTTGGCAAGATGGGAGAGTCCTCAGAAAAGCACTAGCAAACAGGCTAGAAGGAGGTGTGGAGCAACAATGGGAATCATCAAACTGCCATCACAGAGGCAACAAGCCTTTGTGTAAACAAATAAACAAATCAAAATAAAAGAAAAAGCCACTATGGTTCTCAAAAGAGGTGGCTGTGAAAGTCAGGAAGAAAAGATAGCATTCAGAAGTGTAAGGAAACACAGAAGAAGCAGGACAGAGAGCTGTACCAGTTAAGGCAGAAGGAAGCAGGAGGGAAGTCAGAATAGCAAAGGCCCAAACTGAGAAAAAGATAGCCAACTCGGTTAAGAAAGGAATAAAATATTTTATAGGTACATCAGCAGAGTAGAAAGACAAAGGGAGGGATAGTGAGACTGAATAGAATGAACGGTGGGTGGGCAGAGAGGACAGTGAAAAGCAGGGATACTGAACGAATATTTCTGCTCAGTATTCACAAAAGAGGAGGAAGTGCCTAATCCAATTAACAGAAGCACTCTTGATAAGAGGTCAATCCAGTCCTTTCACAGAAGAAAGGGTTCTGCAAGAACTTCTAAAACTGAAGGTGGACAAAGCAATGGGGCCTGATGGAATTCACCCCAGAATTCTAAAATAATTAAAGGGGAACTAGTGAAACCACTGGCTACTCTTTTTAATAAATCATGGGAGGATGGTGTGGTACCCGAGGACTGGAGGAAGGCAGATGTGATTCCCCTTCACAAAAGTGGGACCAAGACAGAGGCAGGACACTACAGACCTGTCAGTCTGACCTCTGTGGTAGAGAAAGTGATGGAGTCACTTCTGAAGGAAAGAAAAGTTGAGTACCTAGAGGCCAGTGGGGCACAGGACCCAAGGCAGCATGGGTTCACAGGGAAGGTCAAGTCAGATGAATCTAATAGATTTCTTTGACTGGGTGACCAAAGTAGTAGACCAGGGAGGGGCTGTGGACATGGCCTACCTAGACTTTAGCAAGGCATTTGACACAGTCCCACACAAAAGATTAATAGTCAAATTAACCAGCCTGGGAGTGGGTCCCAGAGTGGTAGCCTGGGTAAAACATTGGCTGGACAACAGGACACAGAAGGAAATTGTAAATGGAGTCCACTCTGAAGAAAGAGGGGTTACTAGTGGGGTACCGCAGGGTTCAGTATTGAGTCCAGTCCTTTTTAATGTCTTCATAAGTGACATTGCAGAGGGACTGGAAGGAAAAGTATGCCTCTTTGCAGATGACACAAAGATCTGCAACAGGGTTGATGCACAAGGAGGCGTGGAAAGGATGAGAAGGGACTTGGCAAGGTTGGAGGAATGGTCAGAAGTATGGCAGCTAGGATTCAATGCAAAGAAGTGTGAAATAATGCACCTGGGAAACAAGAACCCAGGGGAAGAATACACAATGGGGGAGGTAGTAACAACAACAAAAAAGGAAAGGGACCTTAAGGTTAGCAAGCAATGTGAAAAGGCAGTAGGGAGGGCTGGGGGTATACTGGGATGCATAGGGAGAGGTATCAGCAGCAGAAAACAGGAAGTTGTTATCCCTCTGTACAGACAGTTGGTGAGACCCCATCTGGAGTACTGTGTCCAGTTCTGGAGACCCCATCTCTGCAAGGACATAGACAGGATAGAGGCAGTCCAGAGGAGGACAACTAAAATGGTGCAGGGTCTGCAAGAGAAGCCGTATGAGGAGAGACTAAAGGAGCTTAATATGTATACCCTTGAGGAAAGAAGGGAGAGGGGACATGATAGAAACTTTTAAGTACCTCAGTGGAATCAACAAAGTCCAAGAGGGTAGCATCTTTCAGAAAAAGAGACATGCAAGAACAAGGGACACAATTTAAAGATAGAGGGGGCCGGTTCAGGGGCAATGTGAGGAAGTATTATTTCACAGAGAGGGTAGTGGATGCATGGAACAGCCTTCCTGAGGAGGTTGTGGGGTCTAAAACTGTGGGAAAATTCAAGAATGCATGGGACAGACATAAGGCAATTCTTGTGGGGGGTAGGAAGAAATAGGCTGTTGGTTAACTAGGATCTGCAGCCTATCCTGTATGTAGGGAAATGGACAGACTAGATGGGCCAAGCGGTCCTTATCTGCCGTCAAAGTCTATGTTAAACTGTTTATGTGTGTGTGTGGCAGAACAAAAAACAGTTATGACCAGTTAACCTGAGGAGAGGAAATTGAGTATGTCACTTATCATTTTTTTTTTTTAATCTTGTTGGGACATCCTGTGCTGTAAAATATAACTTTTAATACTCCAAGGCGGAGTTTAATGACCTCAGAGAGGAGGCTGGCTCAGGACTGCTTTTATCCAACTGAGCAAGCCTTAGAGAGACACATTTTTATTTTATTTCTGACTGAGAGAAGAACATCAGCACTGTAAGAGATAAGTATTATGTGGATAAGAGAGCTTAGTTTGTACTTTAAAAACCCGTTTTGTTTATAAGATTGTATGTGTTTGGGATATTTGTTCTGTATTTATTGTTCTGTTTTGATATTTTAAAGTAAAGATATATTTTACAATATATATTTATATATTTTACAATGGAAACTGCCTTGACATTTCTTTTTATTTAAGTGCAGCTTTTAAAGGTTACAGTTAACACTGTGTATGGGCTTATTGTATACCAAACTGGGAAATGGATAGAGTTCTAAGGGTTCATTTGAAAGACCTGGTTGGGTGCCCATAGGCAAAGATATCTGGCCCCCTGAAGACAGAATTATCTGAGCCTGATAATTGGGTATGCTAACAAGAGATTATCAGGTTGAATCCCTCCAGAACTTGAGACTAAGGTGACTTGAACCCACAAAACAGACAAGAGGGTTACCTTGTTCTCTTCACAAATCATATGCTCAGAGGTTGGCACTTTGGGAGTAGAGGGCTGACTGGCTGAGCGAGTTTGTGACAGCTGGTTCCCAGATAATTTTCTTAGGCATCCTTTTCTTCACCAGGTCAGATAGGGGAGCAGCCAGGGCACTGTAGTTGGGTACAAATCTCCTGAAGTACCCTGCTATCCCTAGAAAACTCCTGACCTGCTTCTGCATTTCCGGTCTGGGCCATGCCTTGATCACCTCAATTTTTACTTGGTTAGGATGGAGCTGCCCTCGGCCTACAACATGCCCAAGGTATGCCACTTCACCCATGGCCACCTGGCACTTCTCAGCTTTGACAGTGAGCCCAGCCCTCTGTATCCTGCCCAGCACTTCCCTAAGGTGGGATAGGTGTTCCTCCCAGCTGGCACTAAAGATGGCAATGTCATCCAGGTACACCACGGCGTACTCCTCAGCACCATTTAACACCTGGTTCACCACCCCTTGGAAAGTGGCCGGGGCGTTCTTCATTCTGAAAGGCATTAAATTCACATAAGCCTATAAGAGTGATGAAGGCCGACCTCTCCCTAGCTCTGTCGGTTAACTCTACCTGCCAGTACCCCGTTGTTATATCAATAGTTGTAAGGTATGTTGCCCCTCCCAATTTGTCCAGGAGTTCGTCCATCCAGGGCATCGGGTGGGCATCTGACTTTGTGACTGCATTTAGTCCATGATAGTCCACACAGAAATGACTAGAGCCATCTGGATTGGGCACAAGGACTATGGGTGAGGCCCAGGGGCTGTGGGATTTCTGGATTAATCCCTAAATCCAGCATTTCCTCCACCTCCCTCCTAATGTCCTTTTGGACAGCCTCTGACACCCGATATGCTGTCCACTGTATGGGCGTCTGTGTCTCTGTCTCCACATCGTGTGTTGCTAAGGGGGTTAGTCCAGGCTTGGCGCTAAACAGTGGGGCAAAGTCTGCTAAAACCTCCCTTACTTCCTGGATCTTGTCTGGGGCCAGCTGAGGTGACAATTTAACTGCCTCCACAGAGGACTCCTGCTTGCTTTCTTCCAGCAAGTCCAGAAGTGGGTCTCCTTCATCCATCCTCCTCTCTCCAAGACTACGCACTGCAAACACCATGTCAGCCCTATTAGCATATGGCTTCATCATGTTGACATGGTACATTCTTTCTGTATGTCTTCTGTCAGGTAACTCTATGACATAGTTCATGTCATTTACCTTTCTAACTACTTTGTACGGTCCTGCCCACTTAGCCTGCAGCTTGTCTTTCCAGACCGAGATAAGGACCATGACTTCCTGACCCACCGTGTACAAGCAAGCTCTGGCTCTGCAGTCGTACCACACTTTTTGTTTCTGTTGGGCAGCTGCAATGTTGCTCTGGGCTGTCCCCATAAGCTCCTTCAGCCTTTCCCTAAACCTAAAGACATAATCCACTATGGGGGTTCCCTGGGTGGCATGCTTGCCTTCCCAGTCCTCCTGGATCAAGTCTAGGGGCCCACGTACCCGGCATCCATATAAGAGCTTGAGGAAGGAAAACCATGTCAACTCTTGGGGCACCTCCCTGTATGCAAACAATAGGTGAGGAAGGTATTTCTCCCAGTCCCTCCCATGCTGTTCAGCAAACGCTTAGAGCATCAACTTCAGGGTACCATTAAATCTTTCCACAAGCCCATTGGCTTGTGGGTGATAAGGTGTTGTGCACCTCTGCAGCACCCCACACTTCTCCCATAAACACTTCATCAGGTCCGACATGAAGGAACCCACTCGATCGGTGATAACCTCCTGCAGAAACCCAACATGGGAGAAAATCCCAAGTAAGGCATCTGCCACTTTGTCTGTCCTCAGTGAGGAAAGGGTGACTGCCTCTGGATACCTGGTGGCATAATCCACCACAGTCAGGATGAACCTCTTCCCGGGGGAGCTGGGGCTATTTAAAGGCCCCACAATATCCATTTCCACCCTCTGGAATGGCTCCTCCATGATGGGCAATGGAATTAGGGTGGCTTGGGTTTTCTTACCCACTGCCTTCCCTATTTCTGGACACTGGTGACAAGACCTGCAATTCTCCTTCACCTGCTGGGTGAAGTTGGGCCAATAGAAATTCTGAGCCAACCGCTGAGTAGTGCACATGATTCCCAGATGACCAGACAGGGGAATATTGTGTGCAATCTTGAGCAACTGCTCACGATACCCCTGGGGAAACGACAAGCTGCCTGCCTATCACCCCTCCCTCTGTCTTAGCATCCTGAGTATACATCAGTCCCAATAAACTTTATGTTTTCCGTCGCCTCCCTGTGCTCCATCAGAGTCTGCCCAAGCCCTCAGCTTCTCTAGACTAGGGTCACTTTTCTGAGCAGCTGCAAACTCCTTACACATTCCCAAGGCATGGGACAGGTCCCCATTAGTATCTAAATTAGGGTCCCTAGCACTAGTGTCAGGGCACTCCAGATCACTGTCCTCCCTAACCCTCTGACAATGGGTTACCCTCCATAGCTGTGTGGTTAACTGCTACTGGGGAAATCTCTACCCCCTTTTCATTAGTCTCAATATCAGGAGACACAGGCTGGGGAACCAGCCTCCCAGTGGTTTCCACAATGGCTTCTATGGGGTCTGAAGAACTACAATTTCCCTTTCCTGCTTGACTATGAGTAACTGCACACACAATCCCATTTGAGATTGTTGCCAAGGATGACGTCAACTACTAATGTTTTAGCTACAGCCACCTATTGCACAGTTCCCCGTTTCACCCCAGTCTAGGAAACACTAGCAAGTGACAATGCTGTCTCCTCCCCACTGAACCCTTGTACAGTTACTTTTATTTATTTAGTTTTTGTTGACCGGGTAAGTGCACAAGAAAAATTCTGCCTATTTTCAGGCATGACCCGGGAGGGGGGAGGCATACAGATGAATGTCAACTGACTTTGAACCAGATTAAGCTGTTGGTGGTATTTTAGTTACAAATCAATTGGGTATAAGCTGACCAGGCCCTACCACATCCCCTTTTACCAACGTCAGGGATGCACGTGTCTCTTAACCCATGTGTCTGTACACCATTCACAGTGACTGGGTGTATGTGTTCCCTCATGTCCACAGGCATGCTTCCAAGGAAACACAAACAACCCACTTCTTTCCTAGCCCCATTTTGCATATTGCTCGTCCTTTTGGGACACTGTCTGGCAATATGCCTACTTTCTTTGCAAACCCAACATTCGTTTCTTTTCTCAGAAAAATCTTTTCTTTGAAACCTGGGGATAACTGGTTTCAGTGGAAGCAGTGAGGGTTTTAGTTGCCCTGAAGGTGCGCTTTTCCCTCTCTGTGCTGCCACGCCTGCCCCAGTCGCTCTCAGAGCAGGTCTGCTCTTGGCATAGCGGTCCAAGAGTTTAGCAGCCTCTTGCATTGCCATGGGATCTCGGTCCTCCAGCCAGGTTTTCAGCTTTGCTGGGCCTGCCCAAAAAACTGCTCTAACAATACAGCATTTTCAATTTTATCTACAGAGTTTGCCTCAGTTCCTTCCCACCATTTTAAAAACTGACATTGTTTTGTGGCTAGCACTTCATAGCTCATGTCAGGGCTTCTCCTGAGCTTACCGAATTTAGCTCTGTATGCTTCTGCAGTTAAATCAAACATTTTTAAAAGTGCAGCTTTCAGTTTGCTGTAATCATTACTGTCCTCATTGTCCATTTGACGCAAGGCATCCCAAGCATTCGCGGCAAGTAGCGTGGAGAGCTGGAAGCTCCAGGTCCCTCTAGGAATCTTTGCCTGAATACAAACTTTTTCAAAGGAATATAAAAAGGCATCCATATCCTCCCCTTCTTTAAATTCAGCTATCAATTTGAAATTTAATTTGCAAACCAGTCCTGTAGTTCCAGTTAAACCCACGCCACTTACCTGCTCTGGTGCTGGTGGTTGGAGTCATAGCTTCTCTAGTTCATGTCACCTCTGGCACTCATGCTCCTCAGTCTGCTTCTCGCTGTTCTCACTCCCTCTTCTCCTCTGTGGCTTGCTTCTCTCACTCAGACTCTCTCTGTTCCCCAGCTCCATTCTGCACAACTCAATCTGCACCCTGATTACTTCTGGCTCCAGAATGCTGGTGACCTTCCCCTACTGCTGTGGCCCTGCTGTCCTCCTCACTGGATCTGGATCTGGACACTGCACTGGCCGCTGGCCCCACCACACCCAAGGTTTGGTCTTTTACAGTCACAAACTGTGACTCGACACTCTGGGCATCAGTGGCCATCACAGCATCCATGAGGTTCTGCTTGGTGGCTCTCCCCTCGTGCAGGACTCCTCTTTCTTTGCACAACTGCTTCAGGTAGTCTGTAGTGTGCTCACAGTAGTTGGAAGCCATCTTCTTCCCTAACTATGGCTACTCTAACTTGCACTTTGAAAAAAAATAAAACAGGTAGGAACTTTCAGTGTAAGCAAAGTGATATAGTTCTGTTGTTTCTTTTAAAAGTAAATCACTGCCTTATTTTGCAAGTGAGCTGTACAGTATTAAGCTGACACACTGAACAGTTAAAGCTTGAGTTACCAAATTTTATCCCACCACTGCCAAACAAATCTGTCACAAACACACTCCCCAGGTCAGGCCCTCTGCTCCCACAATGCCAACCTCAGAGCACAATAATGTGAACAGGTAACAGACAGGGTAACCCTCCTGTCTGCTTTTGGGTCCGAATCACCTTTAGTCTCAAGTTATGGGGGGATTCAAACTGTGAACCTTATGCTAGCATACCCAATGAACAGGCTCATATATGTACCCTCTTCGGAGATTGCGGTACAATCTTTCATGAGGGGCACCCAGCCAGGCTTCCAGAATGAACCATTTTAACTGTATAAGAGACCTTAGGTATATTCTTACCTTTTTCCAAGCTTAGTAACACCATCAAGCTGTTGAACAGTTTTGTCAGACTTAGCCCCTATACGTCACATGCAAAAAGAACTAGCTGACACCCAGTCTTTTTAAGAAAAGGTACTTTACTAAAATAGGATAAAAATATGAAAAATGTAAACACAGAACACTATATCAAAGAGCTCACAATCACATAAAAGAACAAGGGAAAATTACAAAGCAAAACTCCTACCACAATACATTCAGATCTTTGCTATCTAAGGTATTACCTCTGGAAGTGTGTTTTAAAGTTAGATCAGAGAGCTGTCTCTCTCTAGAGTCCCAAAATGATATGACATTCATTTCAGACAAAAGTATCAGTTTAAACTGTATGTCTCCACACCCCTTTTGTGAGTCATCTACTGTAGCTCCTCCTTTTTGGATATAAAATTACAAACATGATTTTCCTACCAGGAGGTATGTTAAATAATATTAACATCAGCAAAAACAACAAATTATTAGTCACAGATCAACCAGTTCCTTTGAGGTTTACAACTTTTCACACCATGTTGGTATCAAATGGCCTGTTCCTCTTAAGATGTCATAAAAGTTTATTAGGCTCATCTTCTGGCAAACTCATAAAGTCACCTTTGGCTTTCAAATTCAAAAGCATGAGGTCATAAAAAGGACATAAAATGCAATTTCTCAAGGAAGTTAATTACATTACAGAGATCTGGTCAGTGTAATACATCCTGTGATTTCAGCTGCTGACACCTTGTAATTTAAAAGGGCCAAATCTCACAGACTGACATTTCATACACTGACCATTTATTTATACTTTCACATATCATAAAATAATCATAACCAGCTGGCCAAGCGTCACAAATATTACTGTTACTACCTGACAAAAAATTCACCTTTGGGCTAAATCAGCTCTAGAGCAGGCAACTATTTGACATAAGTTGCCTGCCTGAATTGTATCAGCTGCTCTTTACCAGATTCAAACACAGTTGGGACAGGGCAAGGGGCCTCACAGTCCCCAAGGGGCAGCAAGGGTTTGAGAGGTAGGGTGGGGGGATACAGCCCACCAGGGCAGATGGTCAGCGGGGTGAGGTAGTAAAGCAAAAGCAGACTTGATGGATGTTCAGACTCCTTCTGTCATCAAATTCTTTGTTTCTATTTAGATGGAAATGGGCAGCTCTTTTACATCCAATAAGTGCAGTTTCCCCTCACCTGGAATTGTGTGAGGCCTTTGGAAATTCACAGTTAGGATTGCAGAGTGATTCATGTGGAATCCTGCAACCACTTTAGGGAGAACTTCCACTTTTTTTTTTTTTTTTTTTTAATGATTACATATACAATTCAGCTTTGCCATATGACAATAAATACATCCATAAAGTACACAGCTAATGTAGTTAATTCATGTGATAAACCTTTCTTGGGAGTTAACTTCTCAGAACCAACAGTTAAAAAAAAGTTCAAATATAGATATTAACATTCTTCATATCACACATTTCAAAAGGAAAACACTGAAAAAGACAGCTTAAAAGACTAGGATTATTTATTTGAATACCTGTATACGTGGGAATTTTTCAGGTAATACAGAGTTGCTTTTACATGATAAAATGTATATTGCCCTAATAGGTGTAGTTACAAGCAAAATTAGTCTGAAATAATAGATAGATGAAAAATCTCTTTTTCAGAGTGGAAAAATTACTTGATAGAGGCTCTAAAACTAGAAAAACTAGCTCAGGATCTCAATGGGACTGTAAATAAATTTACTAAAATGTTGGGGTTTGTTTGATTTTATCTTCAGAATGAAAAACCCACATCAATGTCATGTTCCTTGGAGCACAGCCGAGCAACTCCGACAAGGCAGATCAGGTAAATAGTTATGTACAGTACTATTTTCCTTTCTCCCTCTTTTCCTTTTCTCATCTTCCAACTAGGGGTGGATTCCAACTTCACATGTGTTCTTAGCACTAATTTATCTCTATGAAACACCATGAAGATAAGGTCTGCATAGATAGCCTGAATTTTACTGACCCTTCTAGCAGAAGTCATGGATATCAGGAATATCGCCATCCATGTCAAATAGTTGAGCTTTACCAAGCACATAGGCTTAAACAGAGGTTTCATTGGGTATGATAACACTAGGTATGAGTCCCATTGGAGGACACGATTCCTCACTGCATGAAACATGTGTTTTAACCATTTAAAAAACTTTTGGAACACTAGTTGTGAAGCAAAAGGTTTTCTGTTCCAGCTGCCTTGCAAGCTAAAATGTACAATGGGATCTACAAATGGCAACCAGGACCCTGCCATGCATGCTGCACCATAGCAGATCTTGCAGCCCAACTACAGGATGCTTGGACTATAATATACAACCTCCAATACAGGGAACTCTATAGCACACCTCCTCAACCTCCCCCCACCACCACCACCAGTATCAGCATGTCAGCCAGGGGTCAGGACTCGAGGCAGGGCCCAGAGACTGGCAGGTGGTAAGGGAAAAGAGGCATCATAGGGGGCCCAGGAAGGAAGCCCAAAAACAGGAGCATTTCCCAGCCATCCAAACAAGAAACAGATTCACTCCACTGCTACCAACCGCAGACAAAGTAATACAAGGTAAAGAAATCAAACCACCAAAAAAGGCTAATATGCCAAGTAAAACCAATACAAACTACAATAAAAACCAAAATAATAATATTCAAAATATAACCAACAACAATACCAAAACCAAATGCAATAACAACAACAATACTAAAACTCATAATAAAAATGACACAAATATAAACAAAAGCAAAATTCTCATAATCAGGGATTCCATGATCCGAGGAGTGGAACACCACAAACACAAAATGTTAAAAGCGACATTGTGGTAAAGTGTCTATCAGGATCCTCTGCAAGTAGAGACACTAACCGCATAAAGACAATTGTGCAGGAATCAGGGGATGTTACACATATAACAATACACCTTGGTACCAATGACTTGGCAAATCACACAGTTCAGGAGGCCAGGAAACACTTCAAGGACCTGGCCAACAAACTTTCTTCTCTTCCATCCAAATTAGCCTTCTCAGACATGCTGCCTGTGTGGGAAAAAGGAAAAAGTGACAAGTGAGTCAGACAGATTGAAGTAGGCGAATTCAGCTCATGGCTGCGTTACTGGTGCCAAGACAAGGGATACCACTACATAGGGAACTGGCACAACTTTTGGGAAACGATGGATTGCACCTAAACAGCGAAGGTGTTTGAGCACTTGGACAAAAATCTGATATTTATATAGGTAGTTTAAACTAAATAAAGGGGAGTATGATGTAACTCACATCCCTGCCGTCAGTGGACTGGTCATTGTGACACTCAGACAGCTGGTTCTGATTAATCTATGCTTTTTGTAATATAAAAATGTGTTATTGAATGTCTCTCATGAGAGATGCTGACAGCTTGTGGAATGACAACCCCCTCCCAGGTTTTAGCTACAAGATGTTACCTGGACTGCCAAGAGATAGTTACAGGTTTGAAGAGACTAAATGAAGCATCTCCTGTTTATGTGACTAATTGCAGCTTGCCAACTTCCAAGATAGATCAAAAACTTTTATAACGTTAAGAGGAAACATAGTTAAAATTCACATGGTGATACAAAGCATGTTGCACCTCCGTGCAATCTGGCAGAGAGATATAACAAGTCCTTTGATGTCCTGGAAAGGGAAGCTGCTCATAACATCAAAGAAAGTCATATGAGAAAATGAGTTGTGCTGAGGTCACAGAATTAATACTTTGCTAAGACATCCTGTTTTGCATAGATATATATTTTTTATATTCTGACAGGCAGGAGCTAGGTGACCTCACGCAAAGAGGTTGGCAAAGCCAGTTTTTAAACAGTATTCTGTTTTCCATTTTCACACAAATGTTTGGACTCTGAAAAAGAAACATCTACATCACTGTGAGATAAGAATACCTTAGAAAAGACAATTCTAAGAGTACTGTGGTAGGATATTTTGTCTGCACGTTTAAACCTGTTTTGTTTAAGTGATTTGTATGTTTTGTGTTATATGGTTCTGTATTTACATTTTATATTTTTTTATCTGTTTGAAGTAAACCTCTACTTTAGAGACTACTTGGGGTGTCTTTGAAATTCTTTTTCTTTGACAAGGGAAGCATACATGGTTAAAGCCGACACTATACAAAGCTTACTGGTTTTACCAAACTGGGAAAAGGTAAGAATTTATCCTGAGGTCTTTAATAGAGTTTTAAGGGTTCATTTTGTATACCTGGTTAGGTGCCAATAGGCGAAAGATATCTGCCCCCCCCCGAAGAGCAGAATTATCTGAGCCTGTACATTGGGTACGCTAACAAGAGGTTCACAGTTTGAATCCCTCCAAGACTTGAGACCAAGGTTTGATTCTAACCCACAAAACAGACAGGAGGGTTACTCTGTTTCTGTTAACTATTCACAAGACTGTGCTCGGAGGTAGGCACTGTGGGAGCAGAGGGTCTGACCTGCTGAGTGGGTTTGTGGCAGATTAGTTGGCAGCGGTGCGAAAAATGTTGGTATTACAGGCTTTTATTGTTCAGTGTGTCAGTTTGAGACCGTCAGCTCACTTGCAAAGAAAGAAAATGGCAGTGATTTATTTTTAAAAAAGGAGACAGAACTATATCACTTGGCATACAGTCAAGTTCCTACCCATTTTATTTTTTTTCTAAAGTGCAAGTCAGAGTAGCCATAGTTAGGGAAGAAAATGGCTTCCAACTACAGCAGGCACACTGTAGACTACTTAAAGCAGCTGTGTGGGGACAGAGTAGTCCCACTTGAGGTGAAAGTCAGCAAAAAGAACCGCATGGATGCCCTGATGGTAGCAGATACCCAGAGCAGCGAGTCACAGACCGTGACTGAAAAGGACCAAACCTTGAGTGTGGCAGGGCTAGCGGACAGTGCAGAGTCCAGATCTGATGAGAAGGACAACAGGGCCTCTGTCAGCGAAGGGCCACAGCAGCAGGGAAGGTCACCAGTATCCTGGATCCAGAAGTACTCAGGCTGCAAATTGAGTTGCGCAGAATGGAGTTGGAGTTCCAGAGGGAGAGGGACTGTGAACAGCGGGAGGCAGAGCGAGAACGCTGAGAGGCAGACCATGAGGAGCAGGAGCACCAGAGGCAACACGAACTGGAGAAGCTACAACTCCAACCAGCGGCACCACAGCAGGTAAGTGGCTTGGGTTTAACTGGGACTACAGGACTGGGTTACAAATTGAATTCCAAATTTATAGCAGAATTTAAAGAGGGGGAGGATATGGATGCCTTTTTAAATTCTTTTGAAAAAGTTTGTATTCAGGCTAAAATTCCTAGAGAGTCCTGGAACTTCCAGCTATCCCCGCTACTTACCGGGAAAGCTCGGGATGCATTCGGTCAAATGGACAATGAGGACAGTGACAATTACAGCAAACTTAAAGCTGCACTGTTAAAAAAAAATTGAATTAACTGCCGAATCATACAGAGCTAAATTCCATAAGCTCATGAGAAGTCCTGACATGAGCTACGAGGAGCTAGCCATGAAACAACTTCAGTTTTTAAAATGTTGGTGGGAAGGAATTGAGGCAAACTCTGTTGATAAAATTGAAAATGTGATTTTGTTAGAACAGTTTTATTGGGCATGCCCAGCAGAGCTGAAAACCTGACTGGAGGACTGAGATCTCATGGCAGTGCAAGAGGCTGCTGAACTCTCGGACCGCTATGCCAAGAGCAGACCTGCTCTGACAGCGAATTGGGCGGGTGTGGCAGCACAGAAAGGGAAAAGCGCACCTTCAGGGCAGCTAAAACCCTCACTGCCTCCACCAAAACCAGTTAGCCCCAGGTTTCAGAGAAAAGATTTCTCTGAAAAGAGAAGTGAATGTTGGTTATGTAAAGAAACTCGGCATATTGCCAGACAGTGTCCCAAAAGAATGAGCAATAATATGCAGAATGGTACTAGAAAAGAAGTGGGTTGTGTGCGTGTCCCTGGAAGCATGCCTGTGAACATGAGGGAACACATGCATCCAGTCATGGTGAATGGTGTACAGATGCAAGGGTTAAGGAACACAGGGGCATCCCCTGACATTGGTAAAAGGGGATCTAGTAGAGCCTAGTCAGCTTATACCCAATAAATACGTCACTGTACAGGATTTTACTGGTGAAGAGAAAACATTGCCACTGGCTAGTCTTCTCCTAGACTGGGATGAAACAGGGGGAACTGTGCAACAGGTGGCAGTAGCCAAAACGTTACTAAAACAGCAGCAAATAATGTTAAATGCAGTTTTAATTTTGCTGGTTGAGTCACTACTGAGAATACAGTGAAATTAAAACTGTATTAAACATTAACAGTTCTATAGTAGTAGGAGAATAGGGAGCCCCTTGCAGAGCTGTGCTCTGGCAGACCTAGACAGGCCCATCCATGCGGCACTTCCACACAAAGTCAGGTTTGCATTCGCAAACTAGGCTATGGGGGGATTCATCTGGTATGTTGGCGATTCAGGTTTGTGCCCAAGTCCAGGACGACAGGAGCGGAGACCAGCAGGGAAGTCTCAGAGCGTCCGCAGAGATGCTCTTCTTCCAGGGGAGTGGGTAGCATCTTGCATCACCCTAGATGGGCTCCTAGTGGCCGGCCATATGGCGGCACACCTTGCGATGTGGGTAACCACACACTGTAAGTGCGTTCAGTCAGAACGCTTTGGGCGTGCAGTGTTACTGGGAAGGAGAGGTGGGCGGAGCAGAAAATGGGAAATCACTCACCTGGCTGACTGGATGACAGCTGCCGGTCCCTCCACACACCATGAAACCCCAGACAAATGTCTGTGCCGACCCCTGCCATGCCCGGGGTATATTAAGCCCCTCTGGGGCAAATCTCCTCCCCTGGTAGCCCCTGCAGGGGTAGGGGCTCTCCCAATGAAGGGTTATGTTAGGTTACTCAGGGACACGGCAAGGAGGGGTGGTGGATGGCGTTTGGGACTCGGCAGTGGTGGGGGCCTTGGCAGCCAGAAGGAGTGGCTGGCCAGGGGGTTGTAGGAGCAAAAAAAGGACTGAAAAAAAAAACCAAAAAAAAACTAGGCCTTGTGCCCAGGCAAACTTTTGAATATCTGGCCCAAGAACTTGTCAAAATGCTTATGACACAAATTTAGCATCATTCATCAAAATAAATTATAGACATTGCCTGGCGTTTCAAATTCTAATTTTTCTGATGCAGTGGAAAATGTTTTCAAGGCTGTTTAATGGCAGAAGTACATTCTTAAATATATGAAGTATTATTAGAATAATGATTTATCCTATTATGTCATGTCCAGCTAAGAATATATACGGGATTGCAGTGAGGAAATCTGCTCCCAAAATACGCTTTACATACATGTCCATCTGTCATGGGTTACTCTGTTTCTTATATATAAATGTTTTTGTCATTTTGCATGTACTTTTGAATTGCATAAATAACTTTCTGGCAAGATTTATTTTGCATTGGGATTTCTCAATTATTTTTGTTCTGAGCCGAACACCTCTGAAACTGTAGCTTTGAAAGCAGATAAAACCAAAAGAAGCAAGGCAACCCCCATATTTCTTTCTTTTGCAATATTCACAACCATATTCTACATCTATCAAAAACATTTTAGGACAATGACATGGGACTGAAATGGTTTTATGCATGAAAACACACAAAAAATGTTCCCCATTTTTGGGAATGTTAGTTCAAGAGGGTGCCATAGTATTGCTAATTTATTTTTGCATTTGTGGAAAAAAATAAAGCAAACAACATGACGAATGGGGCCAGGGACCCAATTCACAAAACTTTCCCCGGCACAAACTGGGTTTGTCACCAAAGTGGAATTCATAAAAGCCCAGTTTGCACCCGCAATCCAGATTTGCACCAGGGCAAAGTTTTGTGAATTGGGCGCAGTTTTGAGGAGACCGCAATGCAAATGAGGGGGACCAGCATATCGGAGCAGTCCCATTCATGAAGCATTTTCTCCATGCAAGGGCCTCTTGCGGGATTCCGTTGTGTGGAGAAAATACCGCAGAGGAAAACCTCCTAACTCCACACAACCCTAGCAGTTGTGGATGTAGTGCAAAGTGGCCCCCCGACCCACAACACCGTGTCCCTGGTAGTCTAGGGGTTTCTCTCTCCCACCTGATCACCCGCATGGTACTTGTAAACTATTTCACTGGTGGTCCAGTGGTCCTCCCCATTCTCCAATCACCATCTCGTTATAGAACGAAAATGTCCCTGGTAGTCTAGTGTCCCCCCCCCCGTGCTCCGATCATCATCCCATTGCAGAAGAAATGTCCCTGTAGTCCAGAGGTCCCTCCCCCATGCTTCAATCACCATCCCGTTATAGAAAAAACATTTCCCTGGTAGTATAGTGGTCCCTCCCTGCATGTTCTGATCACCATCCCGTATAAAAAACTAAATTCCCTGGTAATCCAGTGGCTCCCCACCTCCGATCGACACTCACTGTCCCGTTATATATTTCTTAAAAGTTCCCTGATCGTCCAGTGGTGGTCCCCCCCCCGATCACTGTCCCATGAAATACTAATTAACATATTCCTGGTGGTCTAATGGGCCCCCCCACCCTGGCAGGTAGTACCCCACCATCCTGCTCCCCCATCCCGAAACAGGGCCGGCGACTGGCTCAGCCTTCCTCTTACCACCATGGCCAGCTGCCCACTGAGCTGTCATGGATACAGTACGCGCTCCATGACAGCACAGCCGGCGGTTGGCCGTGGTGGTGTGAGGAGGGTTGTGCCAGTCTCCGACTCAGTTTCACTGAAGGTAGATGTCCACATGCACTGTGCATGCTCACATTGTCCAATATCTGTGCTGACAGGTGCGCTGCATGTGCAGCTGCCGGGGGGGGGATCTGCACTGGTGGGTGCTGCATGTGCTGCGGTGTTGCACCGCGCACCTGTGCAGTGCGTGGTTCTGTGGGCCAGGCGAATGCACCCACACATGGCGTCGGTGTACCTGCCCATGCTGTGACAGCGTTGTGCAAGGTGTTGGTGCTGGAGGGGGGGCTGTGCATGGCATGCTACTCATGTCCATGTCTGTATCTCTGTTCCATCCACAGGACCGGAGGACCGCAGGCGGGTCAAGGCGGCCATAGGGCGGACCAGGCAGTGGCGTGATGGTGGTACTGCAGCTGCACTGGCACCTGGACAGGCAGGTGAGTGTGTGCGGCATGGTGTACGTGGCGTGTGTGGGGCTGGGTTGAGTAGTGTGGTTCAGCCATGGGCACTGCCGCCATGCATGGCCACTGCTTGGGGAGGTGTCTGCCTCCACCGCCTGTGCCGTGTTGCGCAGTGTGCGGCAGCTCCACGCACATGGCCTCCGTGTGTTGGCACCCCAGTGCTGACCCTGGTGGGGTGGGTCTGTGCGCACGTCCCTCATGGTGTGCGACTGCTGCTGGGGTTTTACCGATCTGCCCGGGTGGGCCTTGCACCAGCACTGTGCGGTACACTGCGGAGGTGTGGAAGCATGTGAGTTAATAACAACAAACAACAACAAAAAATCGTAAGAGACCTAGGAGTAATTATATCAGATGACCTAAAGGTGGGCAAGCAATGTGAGAAGGCAGTAAGGAGGGCTGGGGGGATACTGGGGATGCATATGGAGAGGCATCAACAGTAGAAAACAGGAAGTTGTTATCCTTCTGTACAGACAGTTAGTAAGACCCCATCTGGAGTATTGCGTGCAATTCTGTAGACCCCATCTCCGCAAAGACATAGACAGAGTGGAGGCTGTTCAGAGAAGGGCAACCAAAATGGTGCAGAGTCTGCACCAGAAGACATACGAGGAGAGACTAAAGCAGCTTAATATGTATACCCTTGAGGAAAGGAGGGAGAGGGGGAACATGATAAAAACTTTCAAGTATCTCAAGGGAATTAAAGTACAAGAGGGTGGTATCTTTCAGAAGAAAAAATGTGCAAGAACAAGGGGGCACAATTTGAAGATAGAGGGAGGACAGCTCAGAGGTAATGTTAGAAAGTATTTTTTCACAGAGAGGGTTGTGGATGCATGGAACAGCCTTCCTGAGGAGGTTGTGGAGTCAGAAACAGTGGGGGAAATCAAGAATGCATGGGACAGGCATAAGGCAATTCTACTGGGGGGTAGGAGGAAGTAAGCTGTTGATTAACTAGAATCTGCAGCTTATCCATCAGGTAGGGAAATGGGTAGACTAGGTGGGCCAAGCGGTCCTTATCTGCCATGAAATTCTATGTTTCTATGTCGCCCCTGGGCAGCCCAGCCGTCTGGCTGTGGGTTGCGTCAGGGTCAGCTGTTCCAGTCCATCGTCCATGTGGCGTTCTGGGTTCCTTCCACCAGCAGCTACATCAGCTGGCCAATGCGCACATGTGGGGGGGGCTTGGCCACCTTGAGGCACATCACTTATTGCCTGTTCTGTCCCTTCTCCTAGGTCAGGCTGGGCCATGGGCTGAAGACGGAGGCCAGGGCTGATCGTGAGGGGCCTGCTCATCCTTCAACAGCTTGTGCGGCAGGGCATTGGCCGGACAAATCAGCTGCTCTGCATGGGATGCTGCCATCTGGAGGCCACAGAGACCCTGTTGCAGGAGGTGTGCCACCTGTGGACCATGCTGCAGTGACAGTGCCACTGATTCCGTCCCCCGTCCCTGCAGTTCCCTAGAGTTCCCCTGCCCTCCTCCACTTCTGTTGTTCCATGTTCCCAACCTATGTGTTTCCTCCCGGTCCCATTCTACTTGTGTCCCGCTTTGCCACTCCCTGCATTTGCCCCTACCTGTTTGTACCTGTGTGCCCTATTGGCACACCACTGCTGTGATTTGTTCCAGTAAAGCTTTATTTTCTTACAACATGTGTGTCTGTGTCTCCTTTGCAGGCAGCCTGTTGCACTGTGCTGCAGTTGTTGTGTCGTGCCCTTGGACGTGCCCCCACCTGTCACACTGCTGTGCCCTTTTGGTTGTGCTGCTGTGTGTGCTGGATCTTTTATGCCATGTCCGTGTCTTGTGTGCCCATGGGCATTGGGTCTCCACTTGCCTGTGTTCGGTCCACCACCTTCTGTCCCTGTCTGCCTGTGCTGCCCTTTCTAGTGCTGGTGTGCAGGGCAGTGCCATGCCCCATGTCCCTGCCTGTTGGTGTGATGTTTGCCCCCTGTTCCCCTGTGCGTCCCTGTCTCCTTCCCATCTGTCCACTGTGCGTGCCTGGTGACCTTGCACCATGGCTGTGACACTTTCCCATATGGTGCTGCCTGTCAGGGTTGTGGTGGTGGTGCATTGCCATGGGCCTGCCAGCGGATGTGCCTTCAGGGTAGATGGGCTGGTGTGCTCTGCGACATGTGCTGGTGTTGGCCGACTGGCATACTCTGTTACCCTCTGGCACAGTGCTTCTGCCATGCGTCCTGGCCAGTGTGCCCCTGTGGTTTGGGTCTGCCACTGCCTGCTTACCACTCTGCTCTTGTGCTGCCATACCTGTGGTCCCCTTTACCTGTTGTGCTTGCTCAGCCTGCTGGCTACTGCATACTTGCATGCTCATGCACAATCCTGGTTGCTCCAGTGCATGTCTCTTTGTGCGGTGGCGCATCTTTGCTATATTCAGTGTGCTATGCGCAAGCACATGTCGGTGGCACGTCTTTTGAATATGGCGTCTGTTTCCTATAGTGCATCTGTATTGCACTGCACAATTCATTGCGCACATACTGGGTGTACTTTTTAATAGCTGGGCCATAGTGTGCAGTTGGAGGTGTGCAAAGCATACTGCAGCCCAGAGTGCAGTGCAAAGATTGCCCAGCACTGAAGACAGCTCTGAATATAGCAAATGGGCAATACAAACAGCTACATCATGACATCACTGCATTTGTACATTTTGCACTGTGCAAATACACAAACTGCATTGTGTGGTGCATTTGTGTAGAGCACTGCACGATGCGCATGCGCAAAACCATTTAGAATGGCAGGCAAATTTGCTACATTCAACCAGGCTGTGCAAATAAGCCTTACTGGGCAGTCAGCAGGCAAAACAACACATTATCTTGTCATTATAGCTGGATATCCCTTGACCGGCATCTTGATTTCTCTGTGCACATTGATAATATTCACCAAAAGCTTCACCCTAAGCTTGGTGCTTTGTACAGGAATAAAGCAAGTATACCGCTCCCTGTCCACCGAGAAATTGTCCTAAAAATGATCCTTCCTATTTTTGACTATGGTACTGCCCCATAATCCTCCCTTGCCAGACTGGACCCCATTTTTCATTCTTTCTACCGCTTTGCTTTAGACTGCCCCTCTCGTACTCATCACTAATCTCTATATTCAGCTCTCTCCCTCCCTTCTCTTTATACTAGGTGTCTCTCCCGTTGTGTCTCTTTATTTATCCAAATTCCGGTTTGGCACTCTTATCTCAAATCCCTTTGTTCCCCTCCTCCTTTTTCCTACTATCCTCTCTGCAATAATACTTTCCATTCTCTCTCTCTCTCTTTTCCTTCTAGAAAACCTATTGCTTGCCAATCTGCTTTTTCTTACCGCTTTTTCAAAATGTTGGTCCTCCCTTCTTATTCAATCTGCATGTTTTCCTTCTTCCCTAAAGTCTCTTCTTTCTGACTTGTCATCCTACTTGTAACTAAGTCCCTGTGATCCTCTCTCTTTTTCTTCACTCTCTAGTCTTGTCCTATACTTATTGTTCTGCTATTTCCCCTCTGTATTTTATTAAATTGTGAGCTATTTTCTAGAAGCCTCCATTTATTATTCTGCAAATAATGTTTATGATTCTGCCTGTTTAATTTTATTATTGTATTTACCTTGTTTTTTACTGTTAGCTGTCTCCTACTCCCCTCTCCCCCAGGACTCATCTGGAAACGAGCTGTTTTCAGCTCAGTATGTGCTTCCTGGTTAAACTTTTCAATAAATAAATACACAAGCATACATTTACATGTATAAATTGTCTGAGCTATTTAAAGGGGACCAAAGGCCACCCCCCCCACACTATAACTGCAATCAGAACACTGCAGGAGAAACATGTCTTCACGGGAAACAACATCCACAGGCACAGGTAGGTGCTCTGCATGCCATACATATAATAAAACCTGTTGATGTGGGGGTACATCATGGTGCAGGAACATGGGTTGCCAGCAGTGCGGCAGAAAATATATTACAACAATGTGTATTACCTAACCTAGGATGCTGCTGTCAAAAAATATTCCGCCCCAACTGTCAGAAATGTCCCAACAGTGTACATCACTGTCACACTGTCTGTCCACATAAACCCATGTGACAAAGGCATGGAGTTCAACTGACAACACACACATTGCCAGAAGTGGACAACAAGGTCACTGAACATGATCATTTATTTATTACAAATCGGGTTTACAACCTTTGAGTCAGAGACTCATTTACAAAGGCACCTCGTCACGGGGGCAGACATCAAGACAGTTATTACAGTGCAGATTAAAACAGAGGATAACATTACAGGTGCAGAAAAAGGAACATTTAACATAGATACACTTAGGTTACATAATGTAGTAGTTTGTATGTTACTTAGGTTACATAATGTTACAAAACTGTGAGTTACACTCATGGATATAGTAGGTCCTCAGAGAAGACAGCGGGTTACATCCCTGTTTGGACCTAGTAGGGAAGGAGCAGGTCTGGGGGAGGGAGAGGCTGTCCAGTGGACACTGTTGAGCCAGTGGTCAAGGCGGGCGGGAACTACAGGTTACAACAGGGGGTTAGTTGCACCTACAACAGCGGGTATTAAAGATATGGTTCCGAAGGGCTGTTTTGAAGGAGCCAATTTTTGGCAAGTTGGAGATGCAGCTAGGGAGGGAGTTGAACCAGGTGGGGGCTCAGTACAGGAAGGATCTCTGGGCAAGAGAGGTCTTGGTTCTGGGCACCCTGAAAGTGGCCTTAACAGAGCTACGGGTGGTGGCGGATGAAGATGGCTGCTGTAGGGAGGTGGAGACCCGGGAAGAGTCCTAGCAGTGATTTCTTAGCGAGAAGGCAGGTCTGGTAGAGCAGTCGCTCCTCAAAGTTGAGAAGATTGGTGGTAGTATAGAGAAGGCAGGTGTGAGTTTGGCTGGGGGCACCGATCAGGAGACTACAGGCCTTATTGATGGAGAGTTGGATTTTGGAGAGGGCAGTGTTGTCAGCTGCAGCGTAGATGGGCAAGCCATAGTCCACAAGGGACAAGACGGAGGAGGTGATGGCCAGCATGAGGGCAACCTGAGGCAAGCAGTCCCTGTGCTGGTATAGCAGGCCAATCCAAGATTTAATGGTGGCTGACAGGACATTAATGTGGGTGTGGAAGGAGAGGGCAGTATCAAACATGATGCCTAGGTACTTGTATGTGGTCACTTGTTCTAGCGGGTGCAGAGTGCTGGGGATAATCAAGAGGGAGCTATTTTTAGCTTTATTTTGGTGGTGGAAGATGAGCATTGATTTGGTTTTCTTTAGGTTAATGACCAGTCTGCGGTCACCGAACCACCTTTCAGCTTGGTTGTAAGCTTGCTGGAGGGATAATTGGAGGATGTGAGGCAACGCGGACTGCATCATCGGCGTAGAGGAGCATTTTACCAGTACATGAGCTGGGGAGGGTGTTGAGGTAGAGACTAAAAAGTATTGGACCCAGGATGGAACCCTGAGGGACCCCGGAGCGAATGGGAAGAGTGCTGGAGAGGGAGCCGCTGATCTTGACACACTGAGATCTAGCAGAGAGGTAGCTAGAGAACCAGGAAATGGGACCACCAGAGAAGCCGAGTTGGGGGACAGAGTCGAGTAGAAGGGGATGACAGACAGTGTCAAAAGCCTTGGAGAGGTCAATGAATACTGCTCCTGCAAGGCTGCTAGAGTCGAAAGCAGTATGTAGGTGTTGGCAGAATTCCAGGAGAGCTGTGGTTGTACTGTGTCCTGGGCGGAAACCGTGCTGCTCTAGGCCCATAATGTCATACTTGGTTAGGTATTCAGAGAGCTGGATCAACACCACTTTTTCAAGGGCTTTAGAGAGTGGGGGGAGGATGGAGATCGGCCGGTAATTGTTGGGGGTGGACTGGTCCCCACTCTTATGTATGGGTATGATTTCAGCAGTTTTCCAAGCACTTGGGAACTGACCCAGGCATAGAGACCAGTTTAGAAGGTCAGTCAGGGGGACTAGGACTTCGTCCAAGACCATACAGAGGATCCTGGAGTCGAGGGGGTCACTGTTGGGGTTAGTGCTGCCTAAGGCTTTTAGCAGGTGTGGCCTGGCTTCTTGGGAGGGTAGGGTGTGCAGGTAGAATGGTGGGCAATACAGGACCGGAGGGAGAGATGTGGGGACTGGGTCAAAGAAGCTGCTGGGGAGAACCGAGCTTAGGTCAGAGAAGGCAGTGTTAAGGCAATCGGCTATGAGGAGTGGATCTGTGGTGGGGGTGCCATTGATGGAGAGCTGAGATGGTGGGGGGGGGAGCGGGACTTCCCATTTAGCTCTTTCATATTATCCCAGAAGGTCCGGGCTGAACCCCAAGTGGAAGTGAGGGTGGTCTGGTAGTGCTCTGCCTTGGCCCGCCTAATGGCCTAAGTGCACTTATCTGCATTGTAGGCCTGTCTGTCAGACGCCTTTCCAGATTCTACAGCAATGTGCCAGAGATTATCTCTGTTTTTGAGTCTCTGGAGAAGGGGTGGGGTGATCCATGGGCCATTGCACTTTTTGGAGCGGATCCTGGTGAGGGGGGTGAAAAGGTCACAAGCCGTACAGAAGGCATTTGTGAAGTGGTCAAGAGCTAAGTCAATGTCAGGGGCACGCTGAATAGGGGACCAGTCTAGCTGGGCTAGGTATTGTTTTAATTTTCTGAGGCCGACGGGGCATAAACGGCGGTGTAGAGTGGCCTGGGACACTGGCTTCAGAGTGGAGGATGACCAGAGACAGAAGACTCGGGAGTGATCACTAAGAGAGTTGGGGAGGACAGTGACATCCCAGATTTTGTTGGGGCAGTTAGATATAACAACATCTAGGAGAGTGCCGGTGCCAGTGCAGTGGTTGAATCTGGTGGGCTGGGTGACTGGGGCATATCCAGGGCAGCAAAGGAGTCCCTTATATGGGAGGCAGTGGAGGCAAGCCAGTTAACACTGAGATCACCTAGGATGACTTGCTCCACTTTGTGAGGGAGAGATGTGAGATAGTCAATGAGGGACTGGACTGCTTGGTTTTGATTCCTCGGGGGTACGAAGGAGACGGTGAGGAAGAGAGGGCCTCGGGTGGGGTCAGGTGTGATTTTTAAGGTGAGGGCTTGGGCTCCATAATCAAGTTTAGGAGCTGGGAGTGCCTGACCTATAAGGGAGTCCCGTATGGGTAGTGCACAACCACCACCGTGTTTACCTACTTGGTCTTCCCTGTAGATGGTATATCCAGGGAGAGTGATAGCGGAGTCAGGGGTGGATTTGGAGAGCCAAGTCTCTACCAGTGCAATTATGTCAGGTTGATGTTGAACGACCCAGCACCGGAGGACTGCTGATTTCTTCAGGAGACTGTAATTGTTAAAGGATGCAAAGCGGATTCCAGTTGCAGTACAGGGTTTAGAAGGGCTGGAAGCAATAGGTCCTGGGTTTGGGTGTACATTACCAGATAATAACAATAGAAGTATAATTATTCTGGTTAGTGGCCAGTGGCGATGGAGACCCTTGGGTCGACACCCAGCTGAGGACTTTACAATCAGGGTGCATGGGATAGATAAAGTGCGAAGAGTGGGAATTGCAGGGGAGAGCTGGGTCCAGGTCAGGCCTGGAGGGTGGAGGGAGTGGGGTTGTTGGGAGGTCACTGGTGTGTCGAGGGTGGGGGAAGGCAGAGTCACTGTGGGGTAGCCTGGGGATGAGGTGCCTAGTGTGGAGGAAAGGTGCGCCAGTCGGTGTGAGGTCTGTACCAAGAGGGTGAAGGAGAGCAGACTTAGTAATAGAGTGTAGGTACCCATAGCAGCTGAGCAGTAAAGGAAGAGTACCAGGAATAGTAGAGAGTAAGGAGATGTAGAGCAGATTTGGAATGGTTGGGGGAAAACCCCTCTAGTGGGCGAAAACACTATAAGCTGCAAATGGGAAAAATCAGTATCAATCAGTAGAAGAAAGAGGGACAAAGAAAGATGAATAGTGATAGACTGACCCCATAATAAGTGAAATGAGACAGGAACTATATTGTGTTGGATTGGGTAAGTGTGCTTATAACTGGGCCCTCTAGTGGCTAAAGGATATAATCTGCTAATGGAAAAGTCAGCATTTAAACAAACAAAAAAAAAACAGGCAGGGAGGTTCTGAAGAAAGTTTCTTTTTTTTTGGGGGGGGGGGCACTGCAGCAGCCTCAATGGGACACCGAGGTCAAGGGTGCAGCCCACAGACTTACAGCTCTAACAGAAGGGGCACAGTGCTCAGGGCAGATAGCAAAATCACAGTACCTTAAGACCTCTCTCAAAACTTAAATCAACTCTTACGAAATCACTACATCAGACTAAACATTACTTAAAGTGAGAAATCAAGAACATGTCAAGCAGAGGTCGGCCCTAGCATTAATTTCGTGGCAGCAGTTCCTAGAAGACTTCTGGATTGCTGCATAAAGTGTGAGAAACACTGGCAAACAGGGGCAAGTGAGATTCCTCCAGGGGTAGATGCCAAAATTCAGGGTTCCAACCCGTACCTTGCTTGGAGGGTGAGGGTCGGGCAGCTTCTCTTTGTTCTGCTTACCAAACTGCAGAATGCAGTTTGTTTGAGAGAAGAGAGCCCGAAAAGGCAGAGTTGTCCCCTTGCTTGGAGGGTGAGCGTTGGGCAGCTTCTCTTTGCTCTGCTTACCAAACTGCAGAATGCAGCTTGTTTGAGAGGAGACAGCCCGAAAAGGCAGAGTTGTGCCCCTTGCTTGGAGGGTGAGCATCGGGCAGCTTCTCTTTGTTCTGCTTACCAAACTGCAGAATGCAGTTTGTTTGAGAGGAGAGAGCCTGAAAGGGAAGAGTTGTGCCCCTTGCTTGGAGGGTGAGCGTCGGGCAGCTTCTCTTTGTTCTGCTTACCAAACTGCAGAATGTAGTTTGTTTGAGAGGAGAGAGCCCAAAAGGGCAGAGTTGTCCCCTCCATGAGTGCTGTATGTGACCACGTTTGGATGGGAGAACCATGTAAATGTCACATGCGCGTGCACGGTACAACCAGCACTCACAGGCATGATGGTATCAGGTACAGTCACTGCACTGGACTTTTTGTCCATCGTATACCTGCATTGCAGGACATTATCCATGGCAGTGGGCTGCAACTAAACATCAACACCACAAGCCTGTACGACACATATGTGTTGCCCCTACATCTGTGAGGTTAACTTCTGTGTTCTTGGCATGTTTCCGCCTGCCAACTGCATGATGTTGGTTGGGTTGTATGTGCCACGTACACCAACATTTGTATGGTGCTCCACACTGGCCATGCATGGAACAGTGGTGGCCTATGACAGGCTGGCAGTGGGCATTGTCTGACCCCATTGACACAGTCATGGGTCACAGCAATGCTGCAGTGGTGGCTCAGATTCACCAGGCACTGACCACTGTCTCATAACCATCTCCAAGAGGTGCTACTAGTCGAAGAGAAAGACAGCTGGCAGACAAAATACTCCTGCAAGGAACTTAAAGCCCTGGCCGAGGCATACAAAACCAGGGAGTCCCAGAAGACATGAAGTCATGGCACATATGCCGCTGTCAGGCAAGCGTGGGAGGAGATCACTGCAGCAGTCAATGCCATAGGTGGCTGGGGTCGACCACTGGACATGGTGTGCAAGCACTTCAGAGACCAGTGCTGTAATAAAGAAAATATAGCTGCACAGCACCATGCGAAACCAGTGGTGGACACAGCCATCGTTGGTTGCAAGACCACTTGATCCTGCAGAGGAGGTGGTGGATTCCACGCTGTGGCCAGAGGAGGTGGCAGGGGTCCCTGGGGATGACTTTGAGTCCCAGGTTGTGTCCTTCCAAACATGTAAGTACACAACTGGGGCACATCCTTTGTGCGTATGGGTACACATGTAGATCCAGCAGTTGTTGGGGCACATTGCAGCCATGGCCATAGCACTCATGTCATATTCTTTTTTCGGCTCAGTGTGCTCTATGACATGGGCTACTGCTGTGTTTACTGGGTATCCAGCACAGCAACATCTGCCACGGACAATTTGACGGGTACTTCTCTGAATGTAGATACCTTGGCGTTTGCCCATGCACATAAGGTGTGTGTCACATCTGCCAAGGTGATTGCCATGTATGCTCGTGCATGCTGTCACGTGTGCTGGTGTGTCAAGTGTGTGTGGAGTTTTGACATTTACGTGGGTGGCGGTGTGTACATGTGTGGCATGTGTGGAATACACTGTTAGTGGGTACTGTTATGCATGCAAGAGCTGACATCCACAGGTAGCTCTGTGGACAGTATAAGTGTGGTGTGGTTTAATCACCAGTTGCATGATGACCATTGGTGACAGAGACTGGACCACTCGGTATTGCAAATGACATCACTGGGACTTGACTAATGTGTGATGAGTGACACATTGACAGTGCAGTCCTAGCTCTACAGTGCAGGATACATCATCTGGGGAGGAGAAGCAGGCTGGCCCATCCACCAAGGTGCACCACCCAGAGACAATGCCAGAGGAGGAGGAGGGCCTGCTGGACTTGTTTGAGGAGGAAATGGAGGACAGCAATGAGGACACATATGTTCCAATACATCAATACCTGGAGGCCATAACTGCCCTGGGGAGGTTCTCACCAACCTTAAGCCCCCCCACCTCCCTGTCCAGCCAGTGGTGGCCTACAGTACAGATGCACCTGCTGACAGCCACACCCCAGGAGCGAGACTGTGTTGCTGGGGACAGTAATATCCCAGGGGACCACCACTGGGGTGGCCTCCACCTCCTATGCCACCAGCCCTGCACAACGGGTGGACATAGGCAGCAATCAGGATACCCCATCATTCCACACCCGCCCTGTGCATGCCACTACATGTGAGGCCCTGCTACCTCTGCCACCCAACCTGGATGTGGTGCACACACTCCTCACTCAGCACCAGACAGTATACCCAGGGGCAGGCTCCTTCTGACTCTCAACAGCTGCTGCAGTCTGCCGCAGAGTTGCAGTCAGCCACAAAACATGAGTGGTGGCAACCCCATGGTGTAAAACGCCCCCACGGAGAGGCAGTGTCAGGCAGCACACCAGCAACACCATAGTCCATGGGCACTCCTCAAACCCATGTGCGTGACCTGGACATTCCATCATCCAGCCAGAGGTGTGGGCGAGCACAGGCCAGGTTGACCCTCATCCCACATCACCCTTCCCCACCATGGCCCATGACCTGTACATACAGGGTTTAGCCATGGTGGGGAAAAAGTGATAATCCTGAGGATGAGGTCACTCATGACCCTATGCATGCCTCACCTCTGTCGTGTCATGAGAGCTTAAGTTTGGAGGCCACCCCTGCCTTTCCCACTCATCCCCTGCCCCCTTCTGGTGTCCCAGTATTGTTTTCAGAGGCATCCCCTCCACCCCTAGCCTTGTCCCACCTGTTGCACACAGTTATTTTCCAGCTCAATTTTGCACTTTTTATGCACTATCACTTTGCATTTTGTGTTTACATTACAATTTTAAAATCTATAATAGAAGTTCCAGGAATGGGTGCCATATAAATAAATGTTACCTTACCTTTTATTTTGGCACCCACCTGCTCCTCTCTGCGAGTCCTCTTATGATGTAGACTCTGTGTTCCTGGGCCCTTCTAGCCATGCGGGGTCATGCCTGTTGAGCTGCTCCGGTATCCCCTGCACCTCTGGCTCCATGTCACTGTGTTCCTCCATGTACCAGCATGCTTATTCCATGGGTGGGCGCCATGTTGTGTAACATGAAATAGGCTAGGAATAAACCACATGCCTTGTGAGGGGTATACTGTAGGGCACCACCTAAACGAACCAGGCACCGGAATCATATTTTTTAGCATGCCAAAAATGCACTCAGTGATGTTGCATGTGGCAGTGTGTGCCACATTGTATCTGTACACGGCTACATTTGGGGGCTGGAGG
Source organism: Neoceratodus forsteri (assembly GCA_016271365.2). Taxonomy (NCBI): domain Eukaryota; kingdom Metazoa; phylum Chordata; order Ceratodontiformes; family Ceratodontidae; genus Neoceratodus; species Neoceratodus forsteri. Next base: position 794,606,487 of record CM057459.1, on the reverse strand, counting down.
ACTGATGTGAGGAGCCAGGGGCGCAAGAGACAGGCACTGTCCTCTGTAAGGTAGATAACATATGTTAGCACCTGTTCACAGTGTAGCTGCCCACATCCACAACATAGTCCATGGTCTGTGGTGCATCCTGTTCACCCTCCCCTACCTGCCCTTCCCTCAGTAAGGCAAGACTGTGCTGTTACAGCAGTGTACCCCATGGGGGGTCTGCGGTGTGTCATGACATGGCTGCGCTGGGTGTCACTGCACAGTTGCTCATGCGGAAGCTCGCACAGCTGCCATAGCATGGCCCTATTGAGATGGTACCAGCCCACCAGACGGTCCTCAGTCAGGGTTTCTAAGGACACTTGTGGCCGGTACCATCTGTGCGCAGTGTTATTGCCTCCACGGCCTACAGAGTGGCCTTCTGCCCCCTCCCCCCCACAGCCTGTTTCATTAGGAACAGCATGTGAGTGCTGAATACAATCATTTCTGCTCCGGCTGCAGTGTCATGGCATGCCTCCAGAGTTTGTCCATATGTTAGCGTTTTTATAGGGGGTATTTGTGCCATGCAATGATGTTACACAAACTAATTTTGTGCTGTGCTAATGTGCGGAATATAGTATAGCGCCTATATTCATGTCCACACCCCTCTCTTTGCTTGGAGCATACATCATCTGTTTGAATAGTGCTATTCCACTTTGCCTGGTGCTAATCAGGCTTTTGACTATAGCGCAAGTGCGCAAATTGCAGGCGCAATCTGTTTGCCCACAGGGGAAAGTTTTGAACATTGGGCCCCAGATATTCAAAACTTTGCCCAGTGAGCAAAGCGATTTCACTCTGCCCACGTGCAATATTCAAAGGGGTCTGTGATGCACGCTAACAGGTAAAAAAAATGATGTAGCTGTGGACAAATGGAGGAGGAGCAGGGACAGGAATACCAGCGCAGTGCAATCAATATTCAACACATTTGCGCTGTGCAAAAGGGTTAGTGCAGGCCCCTTCGTGTAGTGCAAATAACACAAAGGAGAGGCCCGAGTTACCATGGGCAACCCTGCGTCCAGAGGAGCAACTACAGCCATCAACCACATTGGAGGTAGGGGGAACACATCTGTTCTCTGGTGGCACCCCCACCCTCCGGTCACCATCCCATACATTTGTAAAACACTCCCTGGTGTCTAGTGGACCCCCCCCCCCCGATTGCCACCCTGTACATCTGTAAAACTCTCCCTGTACCTAGTGGTCACCCCACCCTCCGATCGCAAGCCCCAGTATAAAATAATAGGTCCCTGGTGTCCAGTGGTTCCCCCGCCCTCCGATCCCCAGTCCTGGTATAAAATAATAATTCTCTGGCATCTCCTTACCTACCCTCTCTGTACACTATCACTTAGTCCTTGGCATCTAGCACCCCCCCCGTGGGCACTAACTACCCACCCTGCCAACTCCCTTCACCTGAAGTGCTGGTGCCGTGGGAGCACATACGGTGACTGGCACAGTCCTCCTCTCACCACCTCGGCTGGCTGCCACATCGATGACAATGAATTCACGTCCCCTGTACTGTAAAGGCAGCACCCGTACTTTCTGTTTTATTTGTTTTTTCTCTGTACATATCCTATTATTCTATTTAAGAGTTTTACCAAGAAGGCATACTGAGCGGAGTACCACTCAATTCCAGATGCGTCCTGGGGACAAATACACCATAACAACATGAGCATACAAAATAACAGGTGAGATGAGATACAGGCAATATTACAGCAAGGTTGCAACACTATACAGGGTAAACAGGGCACAAGTGTACAGTACAAATTACTAAAGCTGCCAACAGTCCCTATTTTCCCAGGACAGTCCCTATTTTAGGCAGCATGTCCCAGTGTCCCCACAAGTTTTGCAAAATGTCACTTTTGTCCCTTTTTATAGAAACATAGAAGTTGACAGCAGATAAGGACCGCAAGGCCCATCCAGTCTGCCCATTTCTTTTTCTACCTTATAAATGTGCCATCGGCCTTTGCTCTGTCAGTGGCCTATCTATTCATAGTCATTTGTATTGCTCCCTTATGCCTATCCCATGCCTGTTTGAAGCCCTGCACTGTATTCATAGCCACCACTTCTTGTGGTAAGCCATTCCATGCATCCACCACCCTTTCTGTGAAAAAGAATTTCCTCACATTCCCCCTTAATCGGCCTCCCTCTAATCTCATGCTGTGTCCTCTTGTCCTGCTATTTTTCTTATATTTAAACATGTTAGACTCTTTCACCTTGTTTATGCCCTTAAGGTGTTTGAATGCCTCGATCATATCACCTCTCTCCCTCCTTTGCTCAAGGTATACATATTGAGCTCCGTTAATCTGTCCTCATATGTCTTCTGATGCAGTCCCTGCACCATCTTGGTTGCCCTTCTCTGGACTGCCTCAATTTAGTTAATGTCCTTGTGAAGGTGTGGCCTCCAATACTGCACGAGTACTCCAGATGGGGCCTAACCAGTGTCTTGTACAGAGGATTATTACCTCTTACGACTTGTGATACCCCTACTAATACACCCTAACACCTCCCTAGCCTTACCTACTGCTTTAGAGGTCTGCTTGGATGATTTTAGGTCATCAGTGATGATGATGCCCAAGTCTCTTTTTCCTTTGTGACTGCTAGCAACTCCTCCCAGCTTATAGGTGGCTTCAGGGTTTCTCTTCCTATGTGCATGATTTTGCACTTTGCATTAAATCCAGTTGCCACTCTTCTGACCATTCTGCTAGTTTATCCAGATCTCTCTCATTCTGCCCACCCCATCTGGATCATCTACTCTGTTGCAGATCTTGGTGTCATCTGCAAACAGACAAGCCTTACCCTCTAGTCCATCTGCAAGGTCACTAATGAAGATGTTGAAGAGGACTGGCCCCAGGACTGATCCCTGAGGTACCCCACTTGTGACTTGCATCTCTTCTGACTGTATTCCATTTACCACCACTCTTTGTTTTCTGCCCATCAACCAGTTTGCCACCCAGTTGACCAATTTCTGACCCACCCCGAGCCTACCCAGCTTATTTATCAATCTTCTATGTGGAACAGTGTCAAAGCTTTGCTGAAGTCAAGGTGAGGCGACATCAACTGCTCCCCTTGGTCCACTCTGTTGTCCCAGTCAAAGAAATCTATGAGATTAGTTTGACAGGACCTTCCTTTGTAAACCCATGCTGTCTTGGATCCTGTGCCCTATGGATTCCAGGTGTTGCACTATCCTTTCCTTAAGGAGTGCCTCCATAATTTGCCCACTACTGAGGTAAGACTGACCGGTCTGTAGTTCCCCGCCTCCCTGCTACCACTCTTGTGCAGCGGGATCACATGAGCCCTTTCTCCAGTCTTCTGGGACCTCTCCTTGCTCAGAGACTCACTAAACAATTCTGCTAATGGCTCTGCTAGTTCCTCCTTTAGCTCCTTAAGTACTCTGGGATGTATGCCATCAGGTCCCATTGCCTTATCCACCCTGAGCTTAGCAAGCTCTTGTAGGACCCTTTCTTTGTGAAGGGAGTAGTGCTCACCTCCTCCCCTGTGTCCATGATGCTGAGCTGTGGGCCCTGCCCTACCTTCTCTTCAGTAAATACTGAGCAAAAGTATCTATTTAGGATAGATGCCTTTACAGGTCCTCCTCCTCACATGCTCCCTTTTCTCCATTAGCTTAGCATACTCCTCTGGACTTTCTCCTTTCACTAATGTATCTATAGAAAGTCTTGTCACCTTCTTTTACTGTTCGTGCTAGTGTTTCCTCAGTTTGGGACTTTGCCTGCCTTACTGCCTTCCCTGCTTCCCTTAGGGCAGTTTGGTATGCCTCCCTACCTTCATCCCGCTGTGTTCCCTTATATTTCCTGAAGGCCAGCCTTTTGGCTCTGACCTTTTCTGCTACTGTATTTGAGAACCAAAGTGGTTTCCTTCTTCTTTTGCACTTCCTTTTCTGTCTAACACAATGGGATGTTGCTTCAAGTATTGCATCCTTAATGCTTGCCCACTTTGCCTGTACCCCTCACCTGTGTTTCTTTTGCCAGGGCTAGCTTAACTCTGTTGGCCATCTTATCAAAGTCAGCTCCTCTGAAGTCCCATATTTTGCCTTGGAATGGGATGATTTAGATGTAGTAGCCAAATTGAACCATACCATGTGATGGTCACTGGCCCCAGGTGACCTTCTACCTGGAGATTTGTGATCCCTTCTTTGTTAGTCAGTACTAGATCTAGGATAGCCCTGTCTCTTGTGGGTTGCTGTACCAGTTGTTTGAGGCCCTCCCCCTGCAGGGAATCTACTATGAGTCTAGTTCTGGCAGATGCTCCTGCTGGTATTGACCAATCTGTATCTGGCATGTTGAAGTCTCCCATTATCATAACCTCCCCTTTAGCTGTCATGTTTTGTATATCTTCTAACAGTAATGTGTCTATGTCCTCCCTCTGGTCTGGGGGCCTGTAGACAACCCCAGTTCTTATGGCTGTCCCATTTCCTGTTTCCAGGGTGACCCACAGTTCTTCTGGCTCCTTATGTGTATTCTGAATTTCTGTAGCTTTGATATTTTCATTAACATACAGGGCCATTCCTCCCCCTTTTGCACCTCGGTCTCTTCTGAACAATACATAGCCAGGTACTGAAGTCTCCCAAGTGTGGTCACTGGGAAACCATGTCTCACTAACCAGTTTAGCCTCTGACATTATTGCCTGCAGGTCTGGGATCTTATTTCCCAGGCTGTGAGCATTTGTGTACATGATTTTCCATTGGCCAGATTTTGGTGTGTTAGTTGTTGGGTGAAGTTTGGCATTACCCCTGTGCGTCGTATGGGGAGACAAACCTTTTTTCTTACCTGGTGATGCAAATGAACGGCAAACATGCTGAATTCCTGTTTGACCACTAGCTGAGGGGGGAGGGGTGTTCTTCCCGTCGACGTATGGGGTGCTGCACCCCTCTCCCCATTTGCTAGTTTAAATATTCTGCAAAGACGTCAAACTTCTGCCCCAATGCACTGACTCCCTCTTTAGTCAGATGCAGTCCATCAAATTTAAAGAACTTTCGCTCCCAGAACTGTTGCCAGTTCCCTACAAATCTGTGTCCTTTTCCTGGCACCAGTCCTTGAGCCACGTGTTTAGCTCCCTATCTCCCCTTCTCTGACCTTCCGTCCATCTGCTCCTCTCCCAGACTGGCAGGATCTCAGAGAAGGAGATGCGACGAAATAGATGATAGTTTGTCACCCAGCCTAGTCAGGTGTTCCTGGTCTCCACAACTGACCAGCTGGCTAGATCATTAGTCCCTATGTGTACTAGGACATCAATGTTTTCTCCTGCTTTGTGAACAATTTTAGCAATGCGTCAGTGTCTCCATGCTGATGTACCTGGGAGACATCTGACCATCACCCTGGCTGGAGATGGGTATCAACTCCCCGAATCATGGAGTCTCCTATGATCAGAAGTTTTTTGGATTTCCTTTGTGCTTGTTTTGTTTTGGTTCCTGATTTGGGTGAGTTTTGTTGTGCTAGTTCCTGTGCCGCAGTGTCCTACTCTGCAGTGTCTTCTGCCTCTTTATTTGATTTCAGAGATAGAGGCAGATACCTGTTTGTAGTGTTTATATGGTTTTTGGAGGTAATGTGTTGGAGAGCAGAGAGTGCTTACTTGTCCCAGTTTTGTCCCTTTTTTTTTTTGCTGGCTGCTAATCCATGAGTGACAGTTATTTCAGCACCACTGTGGCGCTGCTCAGGCTGGACAGCAGTTTGCAACTTCAACCCGTGCCTGTGTTGCACTGCAAGCATGTCAGTGGGAGCACAGTAAAGCATGTTCCTTCCTGTTAGATTAGACTGGGTAGTACTGCAAACAAGCACATGTGGATGTCTTGTCTGCCAGCAGCTTAGCGGGACTCCAGACAGAGAAGAGACCGGCAGCAGGGAACTAAGGTAACAAAACCTGATCAGCTGTAGGGAAGTGTGTGAAAACAATCTGGTGTGGGGGTGGGAGTCACTGAAGTGAAGTTTGCTCAGCAAGTGAGGTGTGAACGGGTTGGATGGGACTGTCAGGAGGAACAATATGTGCAGCTTGAATGTCTGATCACAATTTAACGCAGGTTTGCTTCTAATAAACTTTCTGTACATCATGATTTGGAATTGCTGCAGCAGAATGATGTATTGTTTTAATCTGAATGTTTGCTACTGGTGTTACTGGGGGGTGGCATGGCGAGAGCAAGCAGTAAAATGTAACTGATTGTGTGCATCATTGTCTGTGGCAGTGCCCATGGGAGTGATACAGTGGTTGGGGGGGGAGGGGGTGTCATGACTGTCCCAGTTTTAGGCGTTGGTAGCTTTACAGATTACAAGTGTGAATTGCAACATCCTGTCACTTTTTATTCAACGATCTGTATGGATTTTTTCAAAACTCTATGTAACTGATGTATCTTAAAAACACCTGTAATGTTTTTTTTGGTGACTGTATTTGAGGTGGAACTTTTGTAAATAAGCACATGTGCTCAAAGGTATTCTCCTAAGCTTACAAACAAATACATGAAACAATCTGACTCTTTACTGATGTTTTTCATGAAGAGGGTTAAATCACATGTACTGTAACTTAAAAACAAGCATGGCAACCCACGTATTTTGTTGTGGATTTTAAATGGCTACATGAGCACCATGGACTGGGCAAAAATTATGACCGACATGGAGCTGCTGAAACACCAGAAAAAGTCCAACTGTTGATTATGCACATTAGGCCTTACGCATCTTAAAACTACAAGCACTCTATTGTTTACTGAAGTGTGCTAAAGAGCAATTCCGTTTGTTGTAACACAGACAATTGGTTTCCTCTTCAGATAATCCAAGATTTAAAAAGTAGAGGTTTTTTTTTATGCAGACCATTAAAGCTGAGCACGTGAAAGGTACACTCAAAAGTGCAAATGCGCGGAACTTGTTAACAGAAGCTAGTGCACTCGATCAACAGAAAAAGAACACGACATATCCACTATATACTGTACAATCAGGCTAACTGATTTTATATAGCCACTATATAATGTACAAACGAGCTGACTAAACGTAAAAAGAAAAGAAAACACAGAAACAGCACGTGGAAACGTTCCTGGTTATTAAGTAGTTCGATATGTTGATTAGGGTCGTGATGTGAGCCTTTAGACCCCAAAAGTCTAGGTTGCTGCAGCATAAAAAACACTAGGTTGGACTGGGATGGTGACTTGAGGTACATCTCGGTCACTGGCTCGAGCTTATTTTTTCTATTCTGAAGATTCAAACACACGGACAGCGTTTTCAAAAGCTCTCCTTCTTCTGCAATTGGCACATTCTGATGTTGTTTTCTCTGCAATTTTTTTCCCTATCCCCCTCCCCGGCTCCCGTCCAGTCTGATTGGTCCTTCCAGGTCGGAAGTAGCTTATTTTATGCTAATGAGAGAATCGAGGGGTTGTAGATATTTACGTTCAAGCGGGAGCCGCCCTTCATTCACCCACATGGTCACATTCAGACGGGATTCGCGCCACTTTCGCAAATCCGCTCCCCCCGAAACTCAGCCCTTGAACCGATGGGGCTGGGGGACCAACAGTGGCGGGTCCCCGGCGGGCTAAGGATGGTAAGTGAGCGGGGAGAGAGAAGGAGGGGGACTGCGTGTGTTGTGTGTGAGAGCGAGTGAGTGAAGATGGTGGCTTTTCACTGGCGGCGAATGTCTCTGCTACGCGCATGTTATTGATATGAAACCTGTTGTAAGCTTTCTAACGTCAAAGAGGGATGGATGAGCAGAGCCGCCCCCACGGTTTTTGATTTAATAATTGCGAGTAGGGTGCTGCGATACGCGCATTGCGGGGGTAAATGGAGCGGTTTATTAACTTTTCACCCTGATAATAAAAACTATAAAGCGCATGGCAGCCCTTGTCTTCTCCATAGTAGTAGAATGAGGGAGATTTGAAAAGCGTGGTGAAGCTCTGCTGCGGCTCCCCTTAACTGGTTAGAAAACTGAATAGTTTACCGACGAGCGGCGTTCAGTGAAATTTTTTCCTTTGTTTTAAGGTTTGAAAACGAGCAATGATGACCTGGAAAGTTTGTTTCTGGTCTCGCAGTGTAGCGTTGTTAAAGTACCTCCCAGAACAAAGCAGCACATGGGAGCAGCTGCAGGCCGCGTTGCAGCCGCCACAGCAACATGTTTTTTTTTCCTTTTCTTTGTAACTCACCAAATAACGGGGGGAACTGTTCTCCACACTTGGTTCGGAAACCAATTCAAGATCTGAGATGGGGTTGGGTCCTGGTGTGTGTGTATATATTGGTGTGAAAGTGAACACAAAAGATTTATGGGCATACTAAACGAAACTAGTCTGAATTGGTCTCTATTATTTCCTATTGTGGGGCGTGAAGCAGAATAGAAGAACGTTAAATTAAACATTAAAATATTTCGGTGATTTTTTTTTGTAACATTTTCGTTGGTCTGGGACCACAGTGCGCTCACCCCATCTCGGCATGCTTTGTAGAGACCGAGATTTAGCCGGTGCTCTGGGGCTTTTTTACCTGAATGTTTTATGTTGGAAATGCCGACGATATGTAGTCGCCGACGAGAATGCAGAACGGGTTTTGCTGCAGTAGTTTTCCTTCTTCGTTACGAAACGAGGAGCCGAGAGATACGGCGGCGCCATGTTAGTGAGGGAGAGGATGTAGGGGAGGCAAGCGGCTGCGCACTTGGTGAATTCTGGAATTAGGCCTCGGGCCGCACGCCGTGGTTACCATTCGCCTCCTCGTTGCCAGTTTCTACCTGTTGATCCGTCAGTGGCGCTTATTTTTCCGGTGTACTGAAATCATCACTTGTTAACGACATTTGTTTAAATTTCTGTTTTGTTCTTTACAGCGCTACAGAGGAAGGAGTGCGTCACGCTGTGACCGATCTATGACCCGCTGCGAGCGACGCAGCGCCCCCCGGCGGCAGCCGTGATGCAGGAGGCTACCGCAGCGTGGGGCACTCGCCACACTGACCGTGTGGCGCTCCCTGAGGTTATGGCACGTTAGGGGGGATCTACACGGTCCCAAAGCATACAGCTTTACTCAGTATACGTTATTAGTTTGGGGGGGAAAAAATGGTGAGCTGGCACGAAAAACAAGGAGTTGTGATTATATGTATTCGATGCCCGGGCGTGCAGCAGCCAAAGCACTGGAGCGTTTATTTCGGTACAGCTATGCTGCGGCAAATGTTCCCGGAGCTCGCTGTTGGGTCTGGGGGAGGGGAGGTCTTGGCAGTACTACCTTTCTGCCAATTTTTTTTTTTTTTTACATCTGACAAACTCGCGAATTTGAAGAATACATTTAGTCGGCGACCTCCAGGCGACCACGTGTGTGCTTCAGCAAATCCCCACATCCAGCGGCAAAATGGCCGTTTCCCCGAATAATTGGGGAATCTACTGAAATCCGTTGAAATCTTGGCGCGCTTGTTGTCACACGACGCGCATCCTCCAACACTAGTGTACAACACAAACTTTATTTTCACTTTCTACTTGTAGTTTATATTGTACCGCTGTTCTACTTCTCCCACTAGAGTCAAGGACATCTCTGTACCGTGGGCGCCATTTGGTAATTTGGAAGAGTAGTTGCCGTTATTCCAGGCAGGGTTGCTGCCATACCTTCCACATGTCTAGTTAGAGTAGAATTGACGTGATTGTGGTGTCTCCCGCTTCTTCGGCGAGTGGCCTGGAAATTTAAAACACAGGTGCTCCGCTCGCCGCCCTTGGTTGATGACGGTTGTTGTCTCAGATATTCCAGTGCTGTGTTCGGGCGTGCAAGAGGGATCTGGACACCACCAGCAATCAGTTTGCCATGTTCAGTTAGTGCATAATGACCCTAGAAGCAGATGAACTCGAGGCCAGATCCTGTTTTCGACCTTATGCCGTGGGTATTATTAATCCGTGAAATGTTCCTGCCCATTGGATTGTGACAGCACAACCAGTGTGTAGGAGAAGCAAGTTACCAGTACAAATGTAGTTCCTGAATGTTTCATCCGTACTCTCTGGTGTTCATACATCTGTCTACCTAGCTGGTCCACTTTCACACCTGAAGCCAGTTGCTTGCAAATCAAATCCACAAAGGTCAAACTTTATCGAGTCTCGGACTCTTGCAAAGGCTCCACGTCATGAACATAGAACAACAATTTACAATATATAATCGGGCTATTACACAACAGTGAGGTGAAGTTGCATGTGTGTACACATCAGTTGATACATATTTACAGGTAGGCCAGAAAACAGGTCATAGTTAAGTGTTTAAAGGTAACACAAAGAACTTGTACAGAAAGATACAGCAGGCCAAGTTGGGTCCTAATTATACAGAGACACACTATTGGCATTCGATCATAGGTTTAGGTAACCCAAAGGTTGAGATCCAGTTGTAGGAGGTATAAGGATCAATGTTTAATTCAAGGCTGCAGTGCAAACAAACATGTTTCTCAAATGCTATCATCTGCAAATTTCTAAAATATATAATCGCGAGAATTTTACACACACAAGGTGTTGGGTGCTACATAAACTCGAAGTGCCTTTAAAGGGCACCTTTCTCTGTGCATTGCAAAATCATTCCGGGGGCTCCCTTACCTGACTGGGACTTCCTCTGCAGTAGTTGTAAAATTTTCTCTGACCCCCTAAGGAAGGGAAGTGATCGTATTTTGCCTCCAGGGCTGCTAGTGACTTGATCCTTTCCATTTCTGATGCTGTTCTGCGCTTCCTTGTTTTCTGATGTCATTGTATGACTAGCATGGGGATATGCTCTGTTCAAGCCTATAGAGCGTTTTTACTATTTTAACCAGACTTGGTACAAATTGAAGCCAAAATAGTTGTTAAAAAAAAAAAAAGATTCTGAAATAACTCTGTAGCTTGAATGGAACATGTCCCCATGCTAGTCATACAACATCGGACAGCAAGGAAGTGGAGTGACTGCGTCTGACATCAGGAATGGGCCTTTGAGAACAAGCTCTAATCCTTTCTTTCCTTAGGGGGCTGCTGAGAAACATTTTACAACTACCTCAAAGGAACTCCGGGTCGGGTAAGGGAGCCGCTTGAAGATTTTTGCATGCAATTCGAAAAATTTGGGAAAGGATGTGCCCTTCCAGCATCCAACACTGAGGGTGTGTAAACTTTACGTTTTACTCACCACCAGATGTTTTGTATATTTTCTGGGCAGTGTTTTTTGCCACAGCAATTATATTTATTTTAGTATTGGTGACCGGGTAAGTCCAATGAGACAATTAGTCCCTTTTCCAAGGTCGACCTGGGGTCAAGGACACAGACGACAGTACAATAATATGGAAGAACAATAACACGTAACATCAATAACATCGCTGTGGTTGGGTTGGAGTGGTGGTTTAACGCCTTCCCCAAAAGTGTTCTGTACTTTGAGAGAAGTGGTGAACTGTGTGACAGGATGGCGGCTGGCACTATATGGAATGAGGGAAACCCTAGCATGTTCACCATTATAACCAGCTGGTTATAACTGTCAAGTATCATTGTGTAGGGGCAGAGAAGATATTGGTATGCCCAGCAAATCTAATGCCCTATGCTCAGTAAAAATTTGAGTGTGTGTATGTGTATATATATATATATATGTGTGTGTGTATATGTATATATATATATATTTATTTATTTTATATTTATTTTGCCAGGATTACAATTGTATTTCCAATCCAAATGTAGTGCTCTCTGTTTTTTTTTTTTTTTTTCTTTCTCCTCCCCCTTGAGGAAAAACCTACAAACTTCTATAGAATACTTATTTAGGAACTGGAAAATTTTATCGCCAAGTAACTAAGGTGCCTGGAATCTTTTATAGCTTTATGGAGTTGTCAAATTTCGTTGCATTGCTGCTTCAAGGGGGGGGAATGTGGAACTAAACTTGAGGCGTGCAGACACGAAACTCCAGAGCTGCTCAGCTTCAAGCTAGTACCCTTGTAGTAACAGCCTATCAGCAGATTTTTGTTTTGCCATTGAATTTTTTCACACATTGTGAATGCAACCCATTTTATACGAGTTCATTGAAATTGACACTAAGTGGTAGGTAGTTTTCTTGTGAAAACTGACTAGCCGTGGAATGTTTCTCATACATATTTCAATATTTTAGTTTTAAAGTTTCATATAAACATTTACTGCTTGCCACTGTCTCGCAGTACATTTGCTTTGCTCACTCATCCTATGCTGACCAATTAGTCTGTAAAGCATGCATGGTAGTAGAACCACCTTGCGTATAGCCACAGAGGTGCACATTGTTCACAACAGCGCTTCAGTCATATGTAAATATAGAGCAGTTGGGTAAGGGGAGTTTTTGTGGAAAAGGTGAAGTGCATTTGGAGGTTTAGTTTATGGCAGCTTTCTCCTTTTAACCAGTACCAGTTTAATATAACTTGGCAAATTGTAATGCGACAGGTAGTGCTCTGTGATAGTACAGCGGGTTTTCAGAAATGGCTGTAAATGCTGATCAAAGCCTGGAATAGAGAATTCTATTTTTGTTTGAGAATTGGTAACTGGGAGAGGCATACTGAGCAAAGTCTTGGTTCCAGGTGCAACCTGTGGGAAGGGGAACAGTGGAAGAACACCAGCACAAGAAATGAGCAAAACATTTGGTAAATATTAGATTAAAAATAATTGCATGTTAGGGGGAAAGCGCTCAATAAAAAAGTGCTTATTTGGAAGTGGCAGCAAATGCACTGTTGCCAGGAACAATATTGTCAACAGGCAATTCACCTGAAGGACGAGTTACTGCTTGACCTCATAATAGAGGGAGAAAATAGAGGTAAGGAAGTAGAATGGGTGTGGGGACCCAGCTGGCTGCATACCAGCGTGGGTAGGCTCAGCTTGGGAGGTGTCAGGAGGAAGGGTAACGGGAACATGTGGGGAGGGGTTGGATGATTTATTCTTAAAACAGCCAGGTGGCCCTGTGGGGCATGCTAAGTCTTGGTGTGTGTGGTCGGCTGCGCTTGTGCTGTTCGCATACAATGGAATGGCATTGTAGGTGCCTCACAAGCCAGACTTGAAGCAAGGCAAGTCACAGCAGTTGCTGGAAAGTGGGAAGGAGATGATGCCCCTTCATTTTGAGAAGCATTTATTTGAAATTATAGTTATATAACGTGTATCTATATAAAAAAAAAAGGCGCTTCCAGGCTTTCATCGGTATCTCTAGTTTAACTCTTGTGGCTTAAAATCGCTTTGCGTTTTGGACTAGCTTGCAACAGGCAATGCTCCCTAACTATGAGACATTTGATATTAAAATGGCCAAGAATACTAGTGGAAACCTGGTATGTGCTACATCAAAGTGGCAGTGCATGTTCTGTGACAAACTGACTTGTACTTTTTCAGTTTAAGTTGCTCATTACCTTTTGCCTTGTAATAGTTGAGCACTTTTTACATTTGAAATAATAAAAGGAGCATGTCTCTTAATATGGTACGGACAACGTTTCCGTCAATTTTCAGGGGTTGAAACTGGCACCTGCCCGCTAGCCAAATGCTGGTAGATTTTGTATCTGGCTGCTAAGATTTTAATTTAACTAGCTCTGTGGGTTTGTACTGGAGAAAGCAACACTTCAGTATGTACACCAACTGGGCCAGTGGAAAAGTCTTGTGGGGCCTATGGATTTTCCCCAGTCGCTAACCCTGCTGGCTAGTGGCTGCAAAACTTAATTTTGACCCCTGATATTCTCAGCTGTCTATAGGGACCCATAACATCTGTGAGCACTGTCTGGTGTGTGTGTGTGTGTGTTTACCATGAGTATTCGGAGACTTGACCTGCAGCACAGCAAGGGTTAAAGGGAGCAAAACTTTCACTATAGTGCTAATGCAGGCTTAAAATGGGATAAAAAGGATATTGTACAAGACCAGTAAAACAAAATGCAGTAACCGCATCCGGCGATAACTTGCTGACAGAACGAGCAACCTAAAAGTTTCCCCCATCATGCACTGCTGCTTTAAAACCTTTTTCTGTATGTATATCCTACAATAATTTGTGCATGATCTTTGTCAGATGTTTGCTCCCTTTGCTGAAGTAACACCTGAGATCACATTTCCACAGCAGCAGATTGTAATGTTACAAGGGGTGGGTGGCTATGACCTGTGGGGGTGGGATGACAAATACATTATGCAAATGCCAGTAATGTTACAAGGGGGTTGGTGGCTATGACTTCAGTAGGGGGGAAGTGGGGGACAGTGATCACCTTCAAGCAAATGCCCGTTGTATTTGGACACTTTCGGGCCACTAAAAGTAACAATTGGCCACATTCAGTAGAGATAGATGGCTGATGGGTCTGATCCTGATTTAGATTTCTTTCAAGTGCTAAGAGGTGAAGTAAACAAAACACACAAGGAGCCAGTGGTATCTGAGAATTGGTACCATTTGGAATACCCTGCCCAAGCATGTTGTGGAAAGTAGTAGTATGGCAGTCTAAATGTTTTGCTTATCTCGTGGGAGAAAGAAAATGCACCGTTATCTTGAATGGTGGTACGTTCATTAATGGACCTCTGTCTTTTAGAACTTGAAAATCTCTGTGAACCTGTAAGTGGAAAACGGACTGCCCCAATGCTGGTGACACCACACACAAATGTCTTATGTTCCTTGGTCTCCCACTTTCCTTGACATGGAACCACCCTGGCAGTCTAGTCATTCATAATGCAGTGGGAGGAGACTGTTGAATCATGAGTAGCTGCATTGTTGGTGTTTCTGATCAGAAAGTATGCAGCAAGAGAGGGCAAGGATTTAAACAAAACACTGTTGGTACCAAGCATGCATTGAAGCTACCACGAAAAGCATAAGAAATCACGAGCAACATATGAATTTTGGTTCAGTGTCACTTTACAGTAGTATTGGGAGGGGAACATGGCATGATAACTTCCTTTAAGCAAAAAAAAAAAAGTACCTCTGACCTCCCACGATTCATGCTTGGTGTATTTAGAGGCTTCTCAGATTGTTAAAACATCTTTTGCAGCTAATTCTGTGATAAATGGCTTGGGCCATTAAAGATGGCTGCCACTTGAGTTTTAAAAAACTCTTCTGCAGAGGCTACCTATTAAATGTACATGCTAGATCCATACAGTTGAGGTATTAGGATGGTGCTACTGCATGTTTCTTTAGGGTAACGGCACAACAGTTATATTTTCATGGCGGTCATGACACGGGAGTGGGAATTTTTAAACTTCAGAATCCCATATTGGTTCGGGAATGAAGGAATGAAACAAAAATGTTATCTTTATTTTTGCCACCAGAAAAACATTGCTAAAAAATGGGGGATGCAATTTAAACTAGATCACATTAAAGAGAAGGTCCCTCAGCCTTTTGTTCCGTTTACCTGTGTAGTTTGTAGACATGAACAATGATTGTCTGTATTGTACCCTCCTAATTTCTTCGTGATTTAAATGTAAATGGAAGGTACATACGTCTGGTATGAAAACTGCTAGTCTCCACTGCAGAGATCTTGACCCAACTCATGTAAGGCAGCCTGGACTTTTATGTTGTGCTAAAGCTTGCAGTAGTAATGCTGTGACAAATGCAGTTGCTATGTTGTCTTACACTGGCCATACCACTTGAAGGCCTAGTAGGTATCATGTTTTCTATAGTTAGTTTTTCTGAGTTAAAAAAAACAAACAAACAAAAAAAAAAAAAAACACTTCGCAAAATGCAGGGACTTAAAGATATGCAACAGGACTGAGTGAGAGAACTTCTGCTGGCTTGTGCAGGTACACATCATCAACTCCTGTGACTCCTTGCACGAGTGGTGGTCATAACCTTTGCATAGCTTTTCACAACAGGGCAAAAGAGTGAAGCAGCCTCATTAATATTTTAAATTGGGGGATGCAAGAGAGGGGATCTTTAATGCCTACAAACAACCCAGGTTTACATAGAATAGGTTGAGAGGACTTTATTGCTTGCAACTGGATTTGCAGCTGTTATGGGATGAGACTTTTGGGGGATTCTTTTTTTTTTTCTTTCTAATTTTAACTGAAGGACTCGTTTCATAAAGTTGGGTATTTCTCACCTGTGCTGCAATAATGCAGTCACACTTGCTGATTTGTCAGCAATAATGCAAGAATGCCTGCAGCAGAGTACAACTTCTCAAATCTGAAGGCAGGCACAGTGAGGTGGTCTTTCTGCAATTAAAATTGTGAATACGGAAAAGACTGTAGTATTGGAAGATGATCTTGTGGTTGGATTGACAGCTGGGACAATTGCATTATTGTACTGGTTGAATTCTGGACAGTGCACTGGGCCACGTTAAAAGGGTTCCTACCTTTAAGAATGACACCACTATTTTCATACCCCTAATTTGACATAGATAATCCAGGTACAGGTGGGGGTTGCACTTCTGCATTGAGAAGCATGCTCCCACATTTTTAAGCAGCATCATTTTTGTACCGACACTTTTAGATTGCATGTCCATTTTAGATTTGAAATGAGAGAGATATATATTATAACTTTACAGCCAGAAGTTGGCCATTTGCAGTTTGTCAAAATGTCATGGTGCTGTGGCTTCAGTTCACTGGAGTTTTTTTGGGGGGGGCATTCAAAACATCTCCAAATATTGATCGTAGATTGGAGAGTCGCATGTAAAAACTATTTTTAATTTGAAGCCTAAAAATGGTAAAACGGGCAGTTGGATGGGGAGCTGAGTGGGGGTGGATGGGTTTAAATTTAAACAACTGAACCAGACTTTAATCTCTGTAGTAGCACCATTCTAGTACAAGTAGCCTACAGACACCCCTGCTGTTGGACTTTTCTGCAGTTAAACAAAAACTGGTTTTAGTGGAAGAAATGGAGAATCAAACTGCATGTTTCCATGAAGATATGCTAATGCTGCTGCTTTGCTGACAGACCCTATCCATCCCCACTGCAAACTGTACTCTGATCCTCCTTAATCTCTAAGGCCCTGTCCACACTACACCTCTAATGTTAGAGTGCCCAAACCGTTACCGCAACAGTTTGTGTTTTACACCTGTAACGTTACAGAAGGTGTTTTCGTAACCGTTGTTGGAACCACATATGAGGTGGTTTTAACAACTGTTATGAAACCGGTTATGCCTCGGTAACGTTACCGGGCGAAGTATGAATGCGTGGTAACGGTCCCCTGCAGGGCCCGCAGCGCGAGCTGCATCCTGGGAACGGGTGCTGCCGTAACGGTCACCTGGCACCCTTAGTGTGGACTGGTGGTACTGGTCCCATAACAGACACCGCCACAGTGTGGACACACTGCACTGCTCCCTGGCCGTAATGGATTGCATCAGTTACCGGAGCGGTGTAGTGTGGACAGGACCTGAATATGTCAGGGTTTTCACTATAACATGCAGGAGAATTGGGCATTTTGAGGAGGATCTATCATAGAAACATAGAAATTGTAAGGCCCGCTAGGCCCCTCTAGTCTCCCTGTAAGCTTATCCTTGTTTGTGGTCTCTGACCCTACTCGGTCAGCAGCTTTCTCCTTTCCTTCCCACCTCTAGGGTTCCCTTATGCCTGTCCCATGCATGTTTAAATCTCCTCCCCACCACCTCATGTGGTAGACTGTTCATGTGTCTACCCTTTCCGTGAAGAAAAACCTATTCGCATTTCTCCTTTACCTGCTCCCTTCCAATCTCATATCTTGCCCCTTTTTTCTTGTACTCCTCCTATATTGAAAAATGTTGCGGGCGCCCCCGCACCTTGTTTATGCCCTTAAGGTACTTGACTGTTTCTATCCTGTCTCCCCGCTCCCTCCTTTCCTCTAGTGATATTGAGGTTTTAATATCTCCTTGTATGTTTTCTGGTGCAAGCCCTGTACCATCTTTGTCACCCTTCTCTGGACTGCCTTCACTCTGTTCTTTTGACGCTGCGGCCTCCAGAACTGTACACAGAATTCCAGGTGAGGCCTAACTAGTGTTAAAAAGTGGAATCGCCACCTCTCTCCTTGGCTTCTGCTAGTGATATCACTCTATGCACCCCAGCATGCCACTGGCCCTCCCTGCAGCCTTTTCTCCATCCTGTAGCTCTCCTCTGGGTTCCTGCGTCCCAGGAGCATTATTTGGCACTTCTTAGAATTGAATTCAGTTGGCACGCCTCTGACCAGTTTTCCTTGAGTTCTGCCTCATTTTCTCCACCCCATCCGGAGTATCTACTCTGAGATCTTGGTGTCCCCTGCAAAGTTCCCTTCAGCCCTTCTGCTGTGTTACTAACGTAGACATTAAACGGGAATGGCCCAAGGACTGATCCCTGAGGCACCCCACTGGTTAACCCCCCCCTTCCCAGATTGGATCCCATTTACCCACCGCCCTTTGCCTCGTGTCTAACCAGTTTCTAACCCAGTTTACCACCTTGTGGCCCATGCCCAGACTACCCATCTTGTTAACCTGCCTTTTATGTGGGGCGGTGTCGAAGGCCTTGCTGAATTAGGCAGCATCCACCACTCTTCTCCCACCTCCCGATTTGCCTCCTTTGTATACCATTCAAACAAATCTGATTCATTTGACACAGATTACCTGCTGCAAATCCATGCTGCTTCGGGTCTTGAGCACTATTGTAAGTGCCCTGCTGTTCTTTCTTTAAGAAGTGCCTCTATGATTTTACTCATTACTGAGGTGCAGCTGACTGGCCTGTAGTGTCTTGTCTCCTTACTGCTACAGTTTTGTGAAAATGAACTACATGTGCCCCAAGTCCTCTGGAACAACTCCTGCGTTGAACGACTCTGCACAGTGTTGCCAGAGGTGCTGCCAGCTCCTTTCATAGTTTCTTTAATAGTCTCTGTATGTCATCTGGCCCCATTGCTTTGTTCACCTTCAGTTTTGTGAGCTCCTGCAGGATTCTCCGCTGTAAACTGACTGGTATTGATTCTCTCTCCCACATCTGTTGCCCAACTGTGGTCCCTAACACTCCCCTTATGTGAAAACTGAGCAGAAGTATGTATTCAGTATTTCTGCCTTTTCCAGGTCTCCCTTCTTACACTCCATCTTCTCCCGAGCCTTACAACCCCACCGCCTTTCAGTCTTTCGTTGATGTAACCATTGAATGCCTTTCCTCCCACATTCTGCACCTTCACGCTCTTAACAGCCTTCCCTGATTCCCTTGCACTTTAGGTACACCTCACTGTCGTCTTCCTTTTTGAGTCTCCTTGTATTTCCTGAATCCCACCCTTTTGGCCCTTATTTTCTCTGCCACATCTTGAGAACCATAATGGTTTCCTCAATCTCTTGCCTTTATCAACCTAGTGCATTGGTTTCTTACTTCCCCTAGGGCTCCTTTTTATGTGTTCCCACTGGGCCTCAGCCCCCCCCTTCCCCTCGCCAGTGCTTCTCTGATGCACCTCCCCATCTTATCAGTCTGCCCTTCTGGAATCTTAAGACCCTTGCCTTTG
Source organism: Neoceratodus forsteri (assembly GCA_016271365.2). NCBI lineage: Eukaryota > Metazoa > Chordata > Ceratodontiformes > Ceratodontidae > Neoceratodus > Neoceratodus forsteri. The sequence continues at coordinate 794,587,194 of CM057459.1, read as the reverse complement.
TGTGACTTGACTGTGCCCTGTCCCCATGTTGAACTACACTATGTGTTCGTTGGACCATAATAATATTTATATGGCGTCTTTCAACCATGAAGGCGCCTAACAAAACAGAATGAATCATAAAATACACACACAAATAATATAAAATGCAAATAAAACTATAGTTTAAATCAGTTTTATGTTTTTTTTTTTTTTTTTTTGCCTGTTTAAATCCCTCCAGTCGTGCACTCCTGTAGCTGACTGGGTAGAGAATTCCAAAGGGTAGAGGCCGCATGCACAAATGCCTGGGCCCCTGAAGATTTTAAACGGATCCTTGGAATCTCTAGCAGCCCCTTGTCAGCTAAGCGGAGCGATCGCCCAGGGCAGTAAGGAACCAGAAGCTCTTTCAGGTAGTCCGTGCCCAGTCTGTGTAGGGCTTTACAGGTCATAAGCCTGACTTTAAAGGTGATCCGCCACTGTACCGGCAGCTAGTGCAGTTTGCGCAGCACCGAAGAAATGTGACAGGACCGAGAGGTTCCAGTCAGTAATCCAGGCGTGAGGACACAAATGCGCGGACCAATTTAGGGACGTTGCCGGATGGAACAAGAGCTTAACCCTGAAGATGTTCCTCAGATGGTAGAAGATTTGACCACAGCAGACACCTGAGCATGCAGAGTCAGCCTTTTTTGTGTGTTGTTTTAATGTACCCCTCAGATTTTGCACCTGTTAAGAGGTTGGGAACTAATAAGCTCTCGGGGAACCTGTGGTGTGAACCTACCCCTACCATCCCACCCACAAATCCAGCACCCCAGGTCCACAACCTTCTACCTGGACTTTTGTGTTCTGTCACCATTTGTTAGGTCCAGAATTGCCCTGTCTCTGGGACCGAGCAGTAGCTGCCTGAGGCCTGTCCCCTGTAGGGAATCCAAGATGTCTCGGCTCCTGGTTGAAGCAGCTGCCGGGATAGGTCCAGTCCACGTTTAGCATGTTGAAATCGCCAGCAACAGTACTTGGCCCTTTTGCTGCCATCTCTTGTATTTTGTCCACTAGCTCCCTATCCACCTCCTCCCCTTGTGCTGGAGGCCTGTAGATTGCCCCTATGCAGATTGCTGTGCCGTTGCCTGATTGGAGGGTGACCCCCAGTGCTTTGGCCTCCCCCTGTCTACTCTGTACCTCCATTGCCTTTATACCATCTCTGCCATACATGGCCACCCCTTTTTTTTTTTCCTCTTCCCCCGATCCCTCCTGATTAGAGCATACCCTGGTACACTTGTGTCCCAGTCATGATTCGAGGTGTACCAAGTATCTTACTGCTGCTATGTGCAGGTGCCTCTACTAGTAACACTTCTAGGTCTGGGATTTTATTTCCCAGGCTGCAAGCATTTGTAACCATGGCCTTCCATGTTTTGCTGCCTATCTTCCTTCTCATGCCTTTGCTGTCGTTTCTTCCCCATGACCCAGATCTCTTTTTCTGCTGCCTTTCCCTTTGTCCGTTTCAGGTGTTAATGTAAGCATCCTGCCTTCCTATTTCTCATTTCAAACATGAAGCCTTGCTATATTATGACACATGCAGTGAGTCCCAACCTTCGAACTGCTCCAGAGGTGAAAGAGTTAACTTTCCATGCCAGGCATGGAACGCTGAGCTCGAGCTTGGTTGAAACTGTCTGTTGTTCAAACTCAAACCATCAGATTCTTTACTCCGCCTCACTGAACAGTCGCTCCGGAGATTTCTCCTTCTGCTCGGTTCATTTTGTCGGTTAAAGTATTGTTTTCTCGGTTTTTTGACCGAATTTAAACCGCAACCGGTTGGTTCAGGCTCTGTCTGTGGTATTTGTGAGTACTAGATAGGTTTACGTTACTTCTCTTCTGTGTGGAACTTGTAAACTGTTTATCGGTTCAAAGTGAACCGATCAGGTTGTTTTAATTTATTCTGTTATTTAGAGTGTGCTTATCGGTTCTAAAAAAAAAAAAAAATTTCTTACGGTTTTTTCCACGACCCGTGACACGGTTGGGAACCGATAAGAGGGTCTTGCCTGGCGGATTGCCATAAACGGGTAAGTTTGGTTAGGACTGGCACTGTCTGAGAAACCCAAAGAAAAACTGGGCCCACTGAGTTTCAACACTGCAGTGTGTGTGGGGAAGCTTTGCACAGGCTGACCCCCACCTGTGTTGTGTCTGGGGTTTGACCACCTCAATGCAGACTGCCAGATTTGTAAAATTTTCCTGCAGCTACCCTGGAAAAGAGAGTTGGTAGGCTCGGGAAAGGGAGGCCAAAAGTCCGCCGACCAGGATGGCCAGCCGTTTGGTTCCAACCAAACCAGAGGGAGTGCCCTCTGACCAGGGCGCTTCCTCGGGCAAAAGGAGAGCAGACTCTAAGGGGTCGGTTCCAGCAAAAAGGACTAGGAAATCAGCTGGTGTGGAGCCAAAACTTTCCTCTCCAACCGCTGAAGATAGCCAAAGCGATTCAGATTGTCCAGTCGCTTTCCCAGGTTACGACCGAACTGTTGCCATCAGGTAAGCGCCCGGTTCGGCCGGTTCAAGACTATGATTTAGAGGAATATTATGAACCAGAGGAGGGGGAAGAGGAGTAGGAGGAGAGTGAATGTGGATTTGAAAGTCTGGATGTGCCCATTGACCCGGACATCTCCCCAGACAGACCTTCAGGAGCGTCTCCCTCCAGGCTTTGAGTCCCCTTCTCATTTTATCTTGTATAAAAAAAGTGGCTGAAACCCTCCAGCTCCCTATGGAGGAAGCTGTGGATGATCAAGAGGAGCCTGACCGTGGAAATGATGGATATCCCAGAGTCTAGGAGACTGTGTATTCCCTTGCATAAATCTTTTGGGAAACAGACTTAAAATTCTAAAAACTCCTCGCACTATATCTCCTGTGGATAAGAGAATGGACAAGAGGTACACATTGTCAGGCTCTGATCCGGAGGTCCTTTCACAAAAATGCAGCCATGTTGGGGCAGTGCAGGCTGCAGCCTGTGACAAGGCAAATATTCCCTTGGCCTCACACCCCCCCCGGACAAGGACTCCAGGAAGATTGATGCCATGGCTAAGAAACAATACATGGCAGCATCCTCGGGACTCAGACAGGCAAATTATATGGCTTATGTTGCTAGATATCAGAAATCCAGATGGGATACTGTTATGGCTCTAGCAAACAGGTCCCTGACCAGCTTGCCAGGAGCTGGAGCAGGTGGCTGCCGATGGTATCGAGGCATCAAGGTCGCAATTTCATGCTGCAGTGGACTCTAATGATGTGTCATGAAGAGTCATGGCTACATCTGTGGCACTTCGCAGAATGGCTTGGCTCAGATGTACTAGCCTGTTACAGGATACCCAGACTAAGGCCATGGATTTTCCTGTTGTGGGTAATTCCCTGTTTGGGGAGCAGACAGAAAATGGATGAGTATAGGACCACCTATAGGAGTGCACAGGCCAAAGAAAGGCAGGCCACTCCTCAAAGGCAGCATCCCAGTGGCAGGCTTTTTCATAGGCCTTTTTACCAAGCCCAGGCCTCCTTTTTGCTTATGCCCAGAGGGGGTTCTTTAGAGGGAGGGGCAGAAGGGGTGCCAGCAGGCCTGTTTCCACCCCTCAGCCCCTGCCAAGCAGGCACCCTGATGGGGTTGCCAGGGCCGATTCTCAACTTCCTGTAGGGGGCAGGCTGGCTTACTTTGTCCAGGACTGGGAGTCTCTGACATCGGACAAGTGGGTCCTGGAAGTAGTAAGCCAGGGACTGGTTCTCTGCTTCAAAAAGTTTCCAAAGATGAGAACCAGATCCTTTCCACCTGCAAATCCACCAGAGGCACTTGCCCTAGAGGCAGAGGTCTCTTCCCTCCTGGCTCTCAGAGCTGTGGAAAGGGTTCCACCCCTACACCAGGGCAAAGGGTTGTACTCCAGGTACTTCCTTACCCCAAAAAAGACAGGAGAATGGCGGCCCATCCTGGATCTCAGATACTTAAACAAGCACCTTTAAAACCAAAATTCAAAATGGTGACTCTGGGAATTATTCTAGCCTCTCTAAGGCCAGGGGACTGGCTAGTGTCCCTGGACCTCAAGGATGCCTACTTCCATATTCTCATCAGAAGCTTCCATCGAAAGTACCTCAGGTTCGAGCTGCCCTCAGGCCATTACCAGTTCAGAGCAATGCCCTTTGGCCTCACCTCTGTTCCAAGGGTATTCACAAAATGCCTGGCAGTAGCAGTTGCTTCTCTAAGAAGGCAAAGAATTGCCATCTTCCCTTACCTGGACTACTGGCTCATAGTAGGCCAGTCCCCAGAACAAGTCGAGTTACACCTACAGATAACTCTGCAACTGCTCACCTCTCTAGGTTTCCTTCTGAATCTCTCAAAGTCCGTTCTGGAGCCTGTCCAGCTCCTCGCCTTCATAGGTGCAGAATTGAACACAAAGAAAGCCAGAGTCTTCCTTCGGACAGGGCAAGGGCCCTGGTGTATCTGGCCTCCTCATTCACCCTGCAGGTGTCTCGACCAGCAAGGCATTTTCTTCAGCTCCTGGGGCACATGGCTGCTTCTACAGCAGTAGTGCAGGGAGCCAGATTTCAGATGAGGGACATTCAGTTCCACTTGAGGAAAGATCCTCTAACCAAATTGATCCCAGTGACTCGAACCCTGATCCAGGCCCTACAGTGGTGGCAGGATCAGAGCAATCTGACAAGGGGTTCCTTTTGTCACTCAGTCTCACTCCTTAATCCTTACTACAGATGCATCCCTATTGGGGTGGGGAGCTCACGTGGGCGACCTCACCACCCAGGGGCTGTGGTCCCCTCAGGAGTCTCTGCTCCACATCAATCTGTTGCAACTCCGAGCAGTTTTTCTAGCACTTCAGGCTTTTTCCAGATCTGTTCGGAACAAAGTTGTACAGGTCAGAACAGACACCACCACAATGTGGTACATCAACTAGCAAGGGGCACTCGGTCTACGGCCTTGTGCACCGAAGCAATGAAGTTGTGGTTTCTGGCTTATTCCCTGAACACCTCCCTTACGGCAGTTCACCTCCCAGGAGAGGACAGTGTCCTAGCAGATGCTCTCAGCAGGATTTCCCAGGGCCATCACAAATGGTCACTGGATCCCCTGGTTCTGGAGGTGGTATTTGCCAGATGGGGCACCCCGCAGATGATCTTTTTGCAGCCCCAGTCACCAACTTCCCCTTTTTTGCTGCAGGCCCCCAGTGTTTGGCTCAGTCCCTCTGGGTGCCTTAGTTCTCAATTGGGAAGGGAAGCTTCTCTATGCTTTTCCCTCTTCTGTTCAAAGTGCTAGTCAAAATCAGATCTCAACCCTGCAAGATGATCCTGATTGCTCCAGATTGGCCCAGACAACTCTGGTATCCACTTCTACTGTTCTTAGCAGTCCATCTTCCCCTCTGTTTTCCCAGGAATCGCAACCTGTTAACCTGTGCTCAGGGGAGGGTTTGGTACCCGAACCTCAGATCTCTCAATCTCAAGGCCTGGCTCTTGAAGAGTTAGTTTGCTGGTTTACACCTCTCCCAAGGTGTAATGGATATCCTGAAGGCTTCTAGAAAACCTTCTACCAGGGCTACTTATAATTCCAAATGGAAGAGATTTTTCCATATGGTGCTCTGGAAAGCATATTCCCCAGAATCTGCTGATTTACCCACAGTCCTGGATTACATGGTCCACTTAAATACCTTGGGGCTGAGACCAGCTACTCTAAAAGTGCATCTGGCAGCTGTCTGCTTTTATTTCAGCAGGTAAGCCCTCTTCTCTTTCAGCTCACCCTGTATTCTCCAAGTTTTTCAAGGAATTGCTTCACATCAACCCTCCATTCAGGGACCCTGCCCCTGCTTGGGACCTTAATGTTTGCATTGCTCAGCTTATGCAACCCCCTTTTGAGCCTTTGTCTTCAGCAGAGCTTAAGTACTTGACTTGGAAAACTGTTTCTGGTAGCCATCACTTCTGCCAGACGCATAAGTGAATTATAAGCTTTGTCAGTGGAGCCTGATTTTATCTCCTTTCATAGAGATAAGGTGGTCCTCAGGACTAACAGGAAGTTCTTGCCTAAGGTAGTTTCAGATTTCCACCTTAATCTGTCTCTTCCTGTGTACTTCACTGACCATTCCTCCTCTGGCGAGAGGAGGCTGCACAGTTTAGATGTCAAGAGCCCTTGGCTACTACATGGAGCGTACCAAGGGTCACAGGTTTGACTCCCTCCAACTGTTCCTTACTTATGGCGAGGTTGGTAAAGGGAAACCTGCCACTAAACGATCCATTACCAGGTGGATTGTCTCTTGTATCCAATTTTGTTATGAAAAACTGGATAAGGTTCCACCCTTAGGCCTGAGGGCTCACTCTACCAGAGGTACAGCTGCTTCCCTGGCTGCTGCCAGGGACATCCCTATTCTAGAGATATGTCAAGTAGCTACCTGGAAAACAGTTCATACTTTTACCAAGCATTACTCCCTGGATATCCAGGCTAGGAGTGATGCTCGGTTTGGCATAGCTGTGCTTCAGAGCCTATTTCCCAAGTAGGTTCTGTCCCTCCTCCATGGAGGTACTGCTTTGTAGTCTGCATATGTCATAATATAGCAAGACTTCATGTTTGAAGAAAAAATTACTCACCTTAGTAATGTTGTTTCTTCTATTGGAGTCTTGCTATATTATGACCCCCGCCCTCTCAGAACCTCTGTTTTTGGGATGTGGGTGGGCAGTGCAGTGTTGGCACCTAGTAGGTGCCCACCTTGTTGTTTTTTCACCCCTCCTTTTTTTGGGGTGACTTGGTGTTGTTTTTCATTTTTTGGGGTCTCCTGACTTGAGTCTTTGTTTTGGGACCAAAAAATGTGTTATGTTTAGTAGCCAGTTGGCTAGTGTAGGTTTACAGCTTCCACACAGGACCTCAGTGAGTTTAGCTCGTAAAGATCTGACTGAGTTTGAAGAACAGACAAGAGTTTCAACCGAGCTCGAGCTCAGCATTCCATGCCTGGCATGGAAAGTTAACTCTTTCACCTCCAGAGCAGTTCGAAGGTTGGGACTCACTGCACATGTCATAATATAGCAAGACTCCAGTAGAAGAAACAACATTACTAAGGGAGTAAATTTTTCTTCTGGCTTCTCTAACTTGGGGTGGGCTGCTAGTCTCCCTGCTGTGGTTGTGCGCGCCCCCCCCCGTTTGCTAGCTTTTAAACAAGGAATTAAACCTTTCATTTGGGACTGCTTTCCCCTTTCTAGACAGATGCAGCCCATCACCAGAGTACAGGGCCACATGTTCCAGGCATGTCCCCAGTGAAGCCATATCCCTTCTCCCTGCACCAGACCTCTAACCAGTCATTAAAGCTTCTGATATGGAGATTCCTAGCCTCCCCACTGCTGTGGACTGGAAGTACCTCTGAAAAAAGTTATGGAGTGTTTCTCTAATGTGCCCTCCCAACAGCCTGAAGTACTTCCATACCTCTTAAGTGACAACCCTATCACTGGATAGGTCATTTGTCCCCAGGTGGACAACCTACTAGTCACTGTTCTAGCGATCCTTTGGGATCTGCTGCCCTTCCTGCCTAGTGGTGCCTCCTGGAAGGCACTTCTTCCCTCTTATCCTCTGCTCCTGTACCCAATTTCATGCGGCAGACAATTGAGTGGCCCACCAAGAGCAGGGCCCCCCATCCTCCTTGGTCCCAACTCTGGGTTCCCTTTTGGGACTTATCCCTCTCCTGTAGGACAGCATGGGTTTCTTGAGTTGGACCGTATTGGGGATGTCTCTGACCCACCCCCTGAGCCCACTATAGTTCATCCAGCCCTCTGCTGAGGAATCTGGTGATGGCAGTGGACATGGTAGCCTCTGGATGGGGGGGGTGAAGGTCCTTGGTATTCTGTCTGTTGGGCCCGTAGACTGTCCTCCTCAGCCCAGAGGGGTGCCTGTGTATGGGGCAGCACTGCAGTTCTCCAAATACTGCTGCTCCGCACTCGATGCACCACTCCTTGCATCATTCCTGAACACTGTTTCATCTCCTTTTCCCTGCTTGTATATATGCCCCTGGCTTGTGTGTGTGTATCTTTTTTTTTTTTTGTTAACCTTGTGTACTTTTATTTTTGTTTAAATCATACTTTTCCTTTGTAAAAGGAGTTGCCCTTTTAGATGCTTTCACAGATTAACCTAAATGTATAGAGTTTTTTCACTGTGTTCCTTATGCATGTTTCCGTGCACACCATCAGGAAGTATCAATGTAGTGGTCACCTATAAAGGTGGATGAGCTCAGGGTGGGTGCAGTTTGTAGCATCAAGAGATCTTCATGAAATTGTGTTCAGCTCTCCATTTCTCCCTCTAGACCACCAAGTAAACTACAGAAGCGGGGACATGGCAGGGGAATTGAAGATGTCTTGCAATAGGATAGTGTTATTACAGAGATGGGATGCAGTGGTGGTGGTGGGAGTTGAGTTCCAATTCCCGCGAGAGTAGAACACAATTTAGGGGATAGTTCGTCCTCTGTCCCACTAGACCACCTGGTATCTATTAGACATATGGACATAGGTAGGGAATCTGGCATATGGAGGGGTGTAATGCTGGTTAAGGCAGCAGAGATCTTCCTGTGACAGTTCCCTCCTGTCTAGGCATGCAGTGGTTGTGGTGATCGGGGCCAGTGGCACCTTATTCCTTGCACCTCCTGTAAGCACTTTATACCATACTAGACACACTTGTGTACATATATAGAGCACTAGAATCAAAACTGGGTAGTAGTGTGGTAAAGAATGGTGAGACTGTCTTTGCAGGATTCTGTAAACCAATTGGGCTGACCAAAAGTATAGGATGGTGGCTGGAGAACACTGGATCTGCTAGATCTTTTGGGCTCTGTTTTCCTCCACTGGCCTACCAGGTATTTAAAAATGCACAAGTGCAGGATTGGAACATCAGTGGACATAAGCCGGGGAGTTTTTAGTGTGTAGCATAAGGATAATGGATGGGCCATTATCCATAACAGTGTGTGTAGCCATCGGCGGTTGTCTATGGTGGCAGTTTAAACCTTGAGTGCAGCTAGAGAGGTTTGGTCGCCATGACAACCGTGGAGATACATTAAACGCTATTGTGGGATAGTGGCCCATACATTGTCAGACAGTGTATGGGTCACTCACTTTGGGGGGGGAGTTAGTTTTTCTTGCCGAGTCCTTGCTCATTGTTTTTTCATTGGTGCTTTTCTCCTGCAGTACCGTTCTCTCAGCCACTTCCTAGTTTTCTGTTGTGCTGCAGTAGCTACATGGGTACTGCAGCATAACAGAGAATAATGTATGGTCCTCTGTCTGTAACTGGTCTCTTAACAGTCTGTCACCAGGGTGACCATGTAAACCTTTAACAAAGCTAGAGGTGTAAGTCACCATGGCAACCTCGACAGTTGATAGTAATCGGTTACCGATAAGAGGGATCATGGGGTGTGTGTGTGTGTGTGTGTGTGTGTGTGTGTGTGTGTGTGTTTTGTGTGTGGTCCCAAGAAAGATTGAGGAGAGCTCCTTACTTTTTAAGTAAGTCACCTCCGCGGCAGTTCGGTCATTCCATCACCGCTGTGTGCATCCATTGGTTCCTGAGAGAAAAAATGTGTGCACATGCAGACTGTTCCCAGTTGTTAACCCATCAGTGTGACATACCATTGATTTTAATAAGGATGAAACGTCACATTGATGGGTTAACACTGGGAAATGACGTGACTGATTTCTATCCATAACACTCTACCATACACTAAGTTTCTGGATGTTGCAGTTTACAAACTTTTTTTGTTGGTATGACATACATAGGTTAAAAAGTTGGGGACAAAACTGGTAGTAAAAAGAGTGGCATAAAGTACTTACTACTGCATGAATTAATGGAACCAAGTACTACTTACTAGTACATGAAGGGCTGCTGAAGGCTTTCTCATAGATGTTACTTTGCACATTGGCAGTCGATTTAGGGGACCCAGAGGAGGGGGGTTTGAAATTAGGAAAGGCTGTTCATTTTTCCTCTCTCCTAAGCTGGTCTCCGGGCTTCCTTACGCCTGGACTGTACCTCCCGATGCTGGTGGTAGGCAGGGCTAAAGCTCTGCAGCAAGGGGATAGGAAGCTCTCCACATTGTCTCCAGTTTACTTCCTACCTTCAGTCTGGCAGGTACTCTTCAAGCAGAGCTCTGCCATGTGGCAGAACTGAAGACAACCGACGCAAGTTCAGAGATTTTGACTTAATGGGGATGTTAGAAATCTGTGGTTAAGATCTCCAGTGTGGGTGCCAGTCCCAGCCTTGCAAGCTGCAAAGTCCAGCCCCATTTCACTGGGTTGTTTTTTCCCGCTCTTGAGGCACTGTGCTTGGAATGCTTATTCAGTGCACTGAAAGTGCATTTGGGGAATTGCAACGGGCACCGGAGTGATCAGAAAGGATGATTGACCCCATTTCATCAGGTTATTTATTCTGCAAGTCTCTTTCAGGGAATTAAAACGGCACCGAAGTGCTCAGTTCCATCGTGGTGCTTGTCTCCCGCGCTTTCTGCCTCGATTCGGCAATGTCCATGTCAGAATAAGCGTCGGCCACCATTTTCACTGCGGTGAAGGTTGGGCTAGGGGAGTGAAAACGGCACCGGAGAGCCTCGGGCAAGTAAAAGTCCCAGTAATGAAGTAAGACACCAGAGGACTTGGGGAAGATTATAACCCCATAGGCGGCAGCCCCATATTTTCTTTTCCATCCGCGATGGCGTCTTATGGTATCAGCTGCTCTCCGATGGTGGGCCTGCAGCATGACAGCGGTGGCTCGCCGACAGGGAAATTGCGTGTCTGAGCACTGCAGGGTAGGAGAAGCCCTAATCGGGAGCAAGAGAGCTCCTCAACACGCACGGCAAGGGAACCCTGCATCAGCGAGTGTGAAGGGGCTCAGTCCATCATGATCAGAGGCAAGGCTGACAATCCTGTTCCCTCAGCCGCTCGTCCTTGTTCAGGGAATTCAGGATGAGCGCCATAGCGCAGGAGGAGTGCTTTTCCAGCAGCCTTGTTCAGTGTTCTGTGCGTCCCCAAAAAAAAAAAAAAGATATAGAAGGAAACAAGATGGGATGCCAAGAGGGTTATATGCATAGGCTCCCCAGAGTCTGGATCCCTGCATAAAACAAAAGGATGGAATTTCAATTCTTAAAGGGACAGCACATGTAATCTCTGCTTCAGCAGCATCAGGAAGCTACGTGGGGGGAGGGCGGTGTATGCTGAATTAAAGGGAAGCAGGGCTTTTTGTGGTGTCGGGGCCTCACACAAGCTGTGTAGGGGTAGCGAACACCAGCGCTTCTAGCCCCTGCTCCTAATTCACCTTGCCTGGGTCACTTTGCATAAAGTATCTGAAGAACAGTGTCTATGAATAAGAAAGGCGTTATGGTGGCAGACCCTCCTCTGCTCAGTCTGATAGTCCACAGATCAGAATAAGTGGTAGCCACCAGAGGGACCCAGCAGTTCGCAGCCCCCTCTGACACTAATCATCATAAATCAGTTATACAGGGCCTCGCTCTGGATCCAGTATGCATCGACTGACAAACTGGGTTCACCAGGTATGAGACCTCACTAGAGGGTACAGAAACTGAGACCATCCCTGTTCTCGCTCCAGAGCGGCAGTGGTCCTAGGAGGATTAACATTCCTCTCATCACAGGAGAAAGACAAGCCATAGAAGGAAATCTAAAACATTACAGGGTGCATTTCTGAGACTCCAGTTTATCCTTTTCTGTGGGCGGGGAGGGCGAAACCCTGACCAAAAACGGGATCACCATCGACATCTCCATTGGATCCCACCTGGGGGCTCCCATCCATCAGAAGCAGGTTTTTTTTTTTTCACTTGACATCCGCTTCCACACAGGCAACAGTTTTCCTACTACTCCTGGCTGAAGGAGGAGCGGCAGCTCTCTAAATTTTCTCCCCTACCTAGTGCTCACAGAAGATCTGCAGTTTTTCAGGCTTAGTGCCCCAGCAGGGCATAAGCTTTTCAGGCCTAGAAAGAAGCAACTGGAAAAATGGTTAAACTGCCGCAGAAGCTACCCTCTGATTTCAAACCTAATCAAACAGATGGTTATTGGACAGAAATGTAGAGGCCTTGCCTGCACAGCAAACCTAGCAGAGGAGGCTGCCCGAGGCGATGCCCAAAACTTCGGCTTGCCTTTGGCCCTGGCACGCAGGGACCTCTTAGAAGAAATGTTTGGTAAGGCATGCTGCTATAGTCAAGGGTAGGGGCAATTCAGGGACCTGAGACCCCAGATGCAAAAATCTCATGACCGAGCTTATGACTAGGATCAAACTCTAACTTCTCGGGGTGGGGGGATAGCATGGGTCTCCTTATGTAGCCAGTATAACCTCAGAAGGGGCAAGTTCAGTGGTGAGGGTGGCTCCACAGATACACAGGCCCACTACCTCGTGGTGTGTGCGCGCCCCCCACCTCCGGTAACCCATCCAAAAGACACAAATCCTCCCAGTAAGGGGATATTGAGCAAGTTCCCCCACAGATATCGGCTAGGGGGTTGCTTCATATTTTTTCATGGTGTGGAAAAGCACAGGGTTTTCAGACCCATTCTCCTCAAGGCGGAAATCTGGTTATCAAACACTAGGGAGCTGCAAAAAGGATCTCTTTCTGACATCCATCCATTTGCAAGTGACAGACAGGCAGATTCCTATTCAGGAACTACACAAGCGCCAGCTTAAATTCAAGGTGGGGGAAAAGTTCTATTCAAAACGCTGCCATTTGGGTTCCCACTGGACCCAATGACAATATTAAGAACCACTGACACTATTAAAGTTGCCGGTGGTGGGCATAGCCCACATTAAGGCCCCACAGCTCAACCAAAACAGTACATGCAGGGGCAGAGGTAGCCGCGGGCCCCTTGGCATGTGAATTCTCATTTGTTAAAGATAGAGTTCTTTAACCCCCGACCTAAATCATCCTGGGGGCAGACATCGGGATGTTAAAAGGTTTTCCTCCCCTGGTTACTAAGTGAAAGGGACTAAAGCCCATCAGGGATTTTCACACAGCTTCCCTGCAGCCTGCTTATGTTTTTAACGCAGCTAGCTGGGACAGATTTAAAACCCTCCCTCCAGTGACTGTCCCTGAGGACAGTAGTTATGTTAGGTCACAAGTTGGGCCATCCTCAGCAAACCGAATCACTATTGATGCAAACCTCAGGAGTTGGGGATCTCACCTGCATCAGCTTTCCGCACAGGGCAGGCGGTAGCTGTTAGATAAAAGTACAGCATAAATATTCTAATGGCGAATGCAGTAGGTCTTCCACTGAGGCACTGTGAACAGCAGTTCCTCAGTCAGGACGGTCTGATTTCAACGGACAATAGGGCAAGGTTGACATACATCACCCATCGGGGGGGGTACAAGAACCGCATTAATGCTAATGGACTCCCTTCTCTTTCAGTGGATGGAACGCTAAGGAATAATGGATATTCAAGGACAGGAAAACGCAACATCAGACTGGCTCAGTCACAAGGTTGTTCTACCAGGGGTTTGGGAGATAAAGGGCAGTGCCTCCCACGTCCTCGAACAGTGAGGCAGTCCTCCAGATGGATCTTTTCACCTGCAGGTGGAACTACAGGGTTCAACAGTTCGGCTTCCTGACAGACAATGAACCAGCGGCGGCTCAGTATACCTTTTCCCGGCTGGGTTGAGTTCAGTCTCCTGTGTGCCTTATCTCCTATGCTGCTTCTATCAAGAGCCTTCCTCAAAGCGGCTCTGGTCAGGGCAGACATGAGTGTAGTTGGTCCCTTGTGTTTTTTTTTTTTTTCCCCACGAGTGGTCCCCAGTTATCATTCATATGTCAAGGTGACCACATCTTAACCTTCAAGTTCACCACGGACCTTCTCTATCAAGGACTAGTTCGGCATCCCAATTTGGACAACAGGTCGCTCTAGGATGGGGATGGAGAAAGAAAAAAAACCGGAACTGGGCTACACAGCTCTTGTTATGGGAATGATGGGGAACTGTTGTAGAATTTTTCATCTAAGGCATATGGTGGAGTCTGGAGAAGATTCCAGTTCTGGCCTCATTCCATTCTCCTACAGAACCATCCACCATAATCCCCTGTACTACTGATCCTTTAAGATCGGTTTGAGAAAAGGACTACAGTCTGTCACCTTATCAGTTCAGGTTTCAGCGTGAGTGACACTCTTGTTGTTTCCGGGAAAACCGTTTGACTTACATCCCCATGTATGGAGATTTTCTAGTAGAAGCAACATTAAAACACCCTCTGGTTAACCAACACTACCTCCTGAGTAGTGGTTTAGTTCTCAAGGCTGGGGCCAAAACTCCTTTACTGCCTTTCCAGCAGACATCAAGCTGCTCACTGCATTTCCAGTAGACATCCCTCAGGCATCTCAGAAGGAAGGTTGCTGTTTTCTGTTGGGTTACTTTAGCCAGGAGATTGTAACCTAGTGGCATTGTTCGCCCAAGAGACATAAACGTCTTTTGTTATGCTCTTTTACTTGGAACAGATCCAGATTTTTTTTCCTTTGCCACAAGTTAGGTCTACCTTCTGTTATAATTAAAGGTTTATTTGTTCTTCCTTCTGCCCACTTCCACGAAACTATACAAAATGGGAATTTCAGTCTCTAGTCCTGAGACGAGTGTTAAAAATGTGTATTAAGAGAAAGGAGGCTCTCGCAAAACTTCAAATTGTCAATTTCAACTGCTGGCCAAAATTAAGAGTAACATGGTTTCGAAGGCCCTACAGCCAGTGGATTCTATCCGTCACTTCTCAAGGCTTTGATCTACCGGTTTAGCCTCTCTTGGCCTACTGAAAGCACAGGCTTGTGATCCTACTTTGCCTACTGAGAGCACATTCCATCTTCTCCATGGGGATACTTCATATAAGCATCGCCAGCAGATTTTTACAGAGCACTGCATATAGCATGTCCAGAACACTTACACAGAGTAGCCGAATGTTTATTCATTCTAATGATTACAAAATTTTGAATATCTGGTGTGTGAAAATTCTCCGGGCTTTGGATTCCCTCCCAGAATGTATATAGTTGGCTGGCCTGAGGGCCAAATTATGCCGTAACTTTGTGTTTTCTGTTTCCAGTATTCGTAGTATTGCCCCAGGGGGGCTGCGTGGGAATGACTGGAGACAACAGGATGTGGAGGGCTTCCTATTCCCCCTGCTGCAGAGCTTTAGCCCTGCCTACTATCAGCATCAGGAGGTACAGACCAGGCGTAAGGAAGCCCAGAGACCAGCCGTCTAAGAAAAGTTTACAGGTATTCAAATTTCTATTTTTATGGTACAAAACTGCATCTTAGCCAATTTAAACAAATGCAGTGTTAGCATTCATATAAACAGTAGGCTTTCCTTAACAGGCTATGAAAAATGCATGTTTGTGTTCAGGTATCCTTCGTAGATCTTTGTCCATACTTTCAGCATCTTTGACTTGAGCAATAAACCACAACAGGGTGTGGGTTATGCTGGGATTTACCTATGCCTGGTGTGGTTTAATAAAGAGGCGCAACAGAGTGACCAAATACCCACCAGAAGTGGGTAAATCCCAGCACAACCCACACCCTGTCGTGATTTATTGCGATTTTATACAATATATAGTGTTATATAGTTATATAGATATATGTGTGTGTATGTATATAATGTGTGTGTATGTGTGTGTGTGTGTGTGTATATATATGTATATATATGTGTGTGTATATATATATATATATATATATATATATATATATATATATATATATATATATATATATATATATAATTTGTTTATGTATGTTACTGAAAATTGGTTTTATTTTAAATTATATTTTATTACTCCGCCACAAAAATATAGTTCCTTGTTGATGGGGACAGCGCAGGCAGCAGTCTCTCTGCACAGACACACTGCCCCAACTATATGATTATGTTCCCCCTGAACTTGTTTCAAATATTTAACTGTTTGTTTCCTACTTTTGCTTTGCTTTATATTGCTCCAACTATAACAACTTATGTTAACATGAACTGCAGTGGTGTGAGGTATGAATGACCTGCTGCTGTAGTTTCAGTCATAAGTTTAAAAAAAAAAAAAAGCGATGGATTAGACTGTATAGATGAGCAACTGTCTGACAAAGTGTTCTATTTTATATTTTTCCCCACTTTTTTGGGCCATTTTGAGATGTCACAGACCCAGTACAGCACAAAGGTTTTGTTCGTTTATTAATGAAAGACCAGGCAGGGCAGTGATGAGCCAGAGAGCGTAGTGCTCGTGACAGTGAGGGAGTGTGGACGGTGTGAAACTGAACCGCCATCCATTGCAGTTCAGAGAGACACTTTTTCTCCCCATAGGCAAACAGTGAAAAAAATGACATGCAGATGAAGGATTAAATGGAGACACTGAGAAGCTGCGAAGGGCCGCCTCGTGCTTCCGGGTTTACTGACACATTGGCGGTTCCAGTTTAGAGTGCCTGTTGTGGTCGGAAGAAACTGTTTTATGTCTTTTTTTTTTTTTGGTTAGAACATCGGGTATTTTTATTTATTTATTTTTTTTTTTTTTTGCATTTATTGATACTGAGGTGCTAGTCATGGGGACAGAGAAGTGAGCCGATGGAAAAGATGAGGCGGGTGCACTGTCTTGACTTTTCAGTGAGATACCGTTATTTAAAAAAAAGGGGGTTGGGTGGGTAGGTATACAGAGTTTGACTGTTGTGATCGATCTGACTGAAACTGCAGTGGTTGTTTGAATCTCCCGCTTTGGCATCGCGCTTTAGTGGGGATGAGTGTGGCTACTGAATTTTTATTTTTGGGGGTCATGTTTATCTTTTGGGAGATGCTGCTTACTGACACCTTTTCCCGTGGGTTATGCCAGGATTTACCACAGGTAAAAGGTGCCGGTTAGCCACAGGTAAAAGGTGCCGGTTAGCCAATCTGATTAAAGAAATCTAGGACCCCTTTGTATAATTCCTTTTTAACATCACTTTCACCCTAGGTGAACTAGTATGCAGAGATGCTACACACTTGACACAAAAGTGCAAACTTAAACATTTAACAAAAAATAACCATTTTTACTATAATCATTTGGGCAGAGTCGAAGCGGACTGCTCCCCACTTTTAGGTAATCCCACCCTTCTCTACTTGGATGGGCATGGCAAAAAATTGTTTGCTTCCCTCATGTAGGATAGAGTGCGCTGCATCTCCTGTGGTGCCCTGGTGTGGCTGCATGTGTCCGGGCAGCTTACTCTGATCTTGGGGTAGTTCTCAATCTGTCTTTGTGCTTGGCATGCAAAAGACGCTGCTCCTGCATATTTATTACAGGACACAGGGTCTTCAAAAACAGTTGAATACTTGTGAAACTCTGATGGTAGAAACCGGGGGGATTCAATGTTGATATCAAGATTCTGTGTACCGAATACTTGGATGGAATAGATGAATTGTTCAGTTCTTCCGGTCTCTTTTTTTTTTTTTTTTGTTTCTCCCCCTTATATCCATGGTAGCAGAATTTTGCCATCTGGAAGGCCTTTGCAGTCTAAGTCCACCTTAATACCCATTCTGTATTTAAAAGTCTCTTGCCCTCCTGGTCTCCAGCAAGTACTATACATGTTATCTAGACTCTGCTTTTTTCCCTGCAGCCCCTGAATTATCATTGTGTCCTTTCTCTGCCTCCAGTTTACCCTTCCTTGGGTAGGGATTCCAGAACTGGACACTTTCAAGTGTGGCTGCACCAGGGTCCTGTACAGATCACTGGCTGCGTTCTGTTAGCAGGTGTTAACAATGTTTAATTTGGTTTGGGAGGTGGAAGCAGAATAGCCAGTCTGGTATTGTGGGCTGTCCAAAAGAGCATGCTGTAGATTAAAATGCAGAGCGACTCATTGGGAGTGGAATTCCAGTCAGCAGCATGATTAAATGATACAGTATTTTGCCTTAAACTGATATGCAAAACAGGGCAGAATACCATTAAATTCTACCCCGGGTTAGTTTTATTTACATTGTGTGGATGTCTTGAGGGTGATGAAAATTGCTGCCCCCACGTCTTTCCCTTTTTTTTTTTTTTGTCAACTTTATTTCTAGCACCCCAGTGTGGGCATCTCAAGTGTACCACACTAAACCTAGGCATCTCACCTACTACCCACCTGAAACTCCTCCAACCAGAGAATCTGGAACAGAGAGACCTCCCACCTGGCCCCCTGGATTTAAGCCCCCAGGGCGGGACCACCTCTACACCTACCTGGGTGACCTTTCTGATATTTGGACAGCTGGTTCTGGGACTGAGGCGAGGGCTTGGGAGAACTGGGTGGAGAGAGCAGCGATTTCTGCGCACAGTAGTGCTGACATCTGCTGTCACTCCTTGTAGTGCTGCCGATCTCCATAGGGGGCCACTATGGAGCAAGCAAAGCCTGCAGCTCACCCTGGGAGAGAACAATCTTCCGGACGCTCAATTCTCTGCCTCCCCTGCTGACCCCTGGCGTGGCGTGAGGTGTGGTGTCCAGTGCCTCAACCCTTGGCACCACCAAAATCCCTTTCTTTGACAGCATGACTGCCATCTGCCCCCAGGCAGTACTTCTCCCCACGTCCATGACTGCACTTGGCATTGAATCCCAGTTGCTAGAGTTCCAGTCATTCATTAGATCATTAGGAGCAGGAATGGTTGAATTTTTTTTATTTTTCCTCTTCAGTTTTGGCTTTATGCTGACAAGAGTCTCATGGTATCTACAACTCCTATTTAGAGCCAAACAGTCTATAAATATCACCATTTAAAAAAAAAAAAAAATTCATTGGCTCTAGAGCTTGGTGTATGAACCATACCAGCCAGAGCACCAGTCCCTATGGGGCCTTGTTTGTGATGTTCCTAATGCTGCCTGTCAACAACCACTCTGCATATTTTTATTTGGTTTTCCTCTTCCATTCAGAGGTTGCATATTCTTAATCTCCTGTGATGGGCACAATTGAAAGACTTGTGTTGTCTGCCGTTGCCTGGCCCCTATCTATAGTCACCCATGACACGTTCGGAAGTCTAGCAAGTTATATACGTTCTCTCTGGCACAAACTTGTGACCGGTGGACAACAGGCAACATGGACTTATACCACTGCCTCCTTATTGTAATGGTTTCCATCAGCTTGCCAACTAGTTAAGTCAAACTGACTGTACCATGGCTCATCCCTAGCCCCACTTTCATGTAGGGGAACGGCATCTGTTGCTGTCCATTTCTTGGCACAACTCTGAGCTGAGCAGTGTCACCAGTACCTGTACCCATTTCTCTTTGCTCCATAGTGTGTACTCCATCTGGCCCTGGGTATTTTTCAGGGCTAGCTGCCCTTTAAGGACCTTTGTGTCTTGCAGTGGGTTCTGCACACACTTGTGCCTGTCCCAGTCTACCCAGTCCTGTGGTAGTGGCCTCGGTCTTGTAAATACTGAGCAGAAGCAGTCGTCCAGTACAGTATTTGGCATTCGTTTACTGTCCTGTCTCAATCCATCCCCTTCATTTTGACATTGTTCTTGGTTTGCCTCTTCAGTGCAACAAGACCATAACTCATTCCTAGACACCTTCAGCTGTATTACTGTGTCTGCTGTAGACCTCTTCACTTCCCTGTTGTCCACTTTCAGTTTTTCAAGGTAGTCCTTCCGGATCCATTTTCTTGAAAGTGGTCCTCTTCTCCTGCACTGTTTGGCCCCGTGAACCAGATGGGTTTTTAAGGCTTCTGCAACTATAAACAGTCTTTCATGATGTAGTGAACAGTACCCAGGTCAAGGTGGCCTTTTTGGACTCTACCCCTTGGGTTAAGCCATCCTGGAGTAGTTCCATGAGTGACTTCTACAGTGTGGGCTTTTGGCAGACTCAGTGGACCAAGCGGTCATCCTTTGCCAAGATTGCATTGTTGCCTTCCTGATCTCGCCTTCAGATCCCTCTCCAGCTTTTTGTTTTGGTTCTGTAGACAACCCCTACTTTCTACCAGTTTCTGAACGTGATGTCTATTCCTACACTCTGTAATTCTCTTATTTGGCCTTAGCACCTTCTTGACTTGGGGCACCACCCTTCAGATTTTTGGAGTGGTGGGATTAGCCCCCTGATGAGGCCTCGGTTATCCCATCTCCTTTCTGTTGATCCATAACCTACCAGGTAGACATTATTGTCTGGGGTGTTGGGCTATGGCCCTCTCCCCTAAGAAAGCTTTCTGGCCTTCTTGCCCTCTGTTGCCTTCTCCTCCCTTTGGTTAGACTACTTCTCTCCCTCCCCAGTATTCGCTCTAGTTGGTACTCCTTGGCCAGCCAGGTTGCTTGCGCCCCAAAAAAAATCTCTCACCAAATGTACTTTTTCCCTTTAGTTTCTGTTGGCTCCCTTGTCCCATGTAGTGTCCCCTCTACAAGTAGTAGTAAAAAAAAGTTATACAGGCAAATATTACATATGGGGCCAGGCAAGCCCTGTTTTCAAGTGTTCCTGTATTTAATATTAGTTACAGCACAATAAATACATTGCAATAAGTTATAGCAACTTACAGCACAGGGATAGAGCCTAACATTTTAAACATCTTGCTAATGGTTATATCAAATACTAATTCTAGAGAATTTTTACAAAAAAATATCGGAGTGCTAATAACATGCCTTCGTGCGGTTTTGGTTTCACATATTGTTTATATGTATCCACAGGCAAGCTCCAGTCTCTCCATTGACTTGGAAAATTATCCTAAGCAATTGCTGCCTGGTATTTAAAGGTCAGCTCACCTAATTTAGTTTTGGCTTTGGGGATTTTCATTCGTAGGTTTTTATCCCTCAAGAAAAAGTTTGTGGCTTTTCCAATCAGTTATGCTAACCAGTCTAACTGGCTCTCCTGATGTGAAGATTTTAAATGAGAATAGCCCAGGCATTGGCTCTTTTTGTTGGTAATGTGCTCAAAGATAGGTCTTGGTATAGCGAACAGTGATGAACATTATAGCCACTTTTTAGCACAAATCTGGCTATCTTGTGACAAGTCACATCTAGCCTGCTTATTTTTTTTTTTTGTACTGTTAAATGGCTACCATATTCTTAAGAGGGGAACCAATAACTGGTTAGCCACTACCCTACGGTTCTTCCTACTTGGACAATGCAATGCCAGTCTCATAGCTCCCAACTTTCTCCCTAAATTACCCCTTCCCTGAACAACCTTATACCTTTCCTGTCCTTGCCCCTAGTTGGCTCCCTTTGTACATCCTTGTTTTCATTCTAGCCTTTTCTTCCCTCCTGTTGGCACCCCTTGTCCTTCCTGGTTCTCTTCCTTTCCTGTCTCTCCCCCAAACTTGGGTATCCTCTCACTTAGCAGACGGATTTTTGTTTTCCATTAACCCCTTTCCCAGCTGATCACTCGACAGTAGTCTCTCTCCCTCCCCCCGACTAACCCAGTATAACCTGGACTGGCTCCTTGTACTTTCAGTGTTAGGGAAGCTACCTTCCAAATATCCTTCACCCTGCTTTGCTGGAAACATTTCTATTGACACTTTCTGGGTACTACAGGAATTGGTTGCTGTTCTGGTTTGTACCCCCCTGGGGACTCTGCTTGCCCCTCCCCTACTACAATCCAGCCTCTGGGGACATCATGGTCAGGAGTACTTCTGTCTTGTTTCCTCAAGACTTGAGCTGGTTGGGTTCTGCTACAAGCAGCCCTAGCCTCCTGCAGAGTAGTCTCCCTCAAGGACATCTGTGCCAGACACTTTGCAGCTTACAAATCCCTCCATTGAGAAACCAAGTGAACACAGCGCTCACTGGTGTAGGGCTGGGTGCAAATTGGGGCAGTATAGACCCAGCGGACTGACTCTCTTAATGCAGGAACAAGGTGCGCTCCTGAAAGGAGCAAGAGGTCAAAAATGTGGATTCAGTTGGTTGGTGCCCATGTAGGTCGTGTGTTGACCAATTTTATTGAAGAATTGCCACAAAATTCCACAAGTAAACCAGATAACCCTGGCGCTTAGCTTGTTGGCTTCCTCAGGGGGCCACCTGAGGAAGCTTAGAGGAAGCTCTAATGAGCAAAGTGCTGGGGTATCTGGGATAGTGAGAGCTATGTGTGCACAGTGACCGAATCCACGTTGTTGGCCACTGATTGCTTCCTGCCCAAATCCATCCTGCTGCTTGCCATAGCAATGGAAAACTATGGGCTCACTTTTGTAATCCTGTAAGACTGGAGTTTAAGCAGTGAAATTCCTGTGCTGATTTAAAGTGCAGCCAATGTAGTTGAGAAATGGTGCCCTCACAAAATATATTGCTCAGATAATTGCAGGTAGCCCCCCTTCCTGTGCCACGGCAGCAACCTCAGACCTGAGAAGTCTGCCTTGTTAGGGACAAGGGTAACACTTCTGGGTCTCTTCTCTTCTCTCCCCAAAAAAAAAATCTGAGGCTAATTCAGTGGCAGCAGGGCCAGTGTATGCTGGAGTCTTCCTGCAGTACTGGAAGACTTGGGCACTGTCCTTCCCCAAAACGCTAGGCTGTGAATGTGTGGAGGTACACAAGTGTGCATGCTACAAGGTTGCTGCATTTCTAGTTCCACTGCTGTCCCTGCCAGGCTTGTTGTTTAGTGCCACCTGGGGTGACCAAAGCAGTGGGGAGTGGTCTGCCACCCATCTGGAGGTGAGCATCCTCTTGGACCCTGATCTTTTGGCTGCCCCGGTCTCCTCCCTGAACCCAGGCTGTTGGTTTGGCAAGTACTTGCCCCACCCACTGTTGACTTGCCTGCAGGCAGACATCTCACGAGATGCTTGACACTGGTAATAGCCTGCCATGATATTTATGCCTCTTCTAATAGTGTCCTAGTGGGATGTTGATTTCATCCTCTGCTTCAAATGTTGGGTCGGACCAGGAAATCTTGTTTGTTTTATTTTAGTCTTTGGTAATCGGATAAGGCTCACTAGGCACAAGTGCCTGTTTTCAGGGGCGACCTGGGAGCACTGGGCGGTTGAATGACTTGCTCAGAGTCGCACAGAATGCAAGTGGAGATTGAGAATCAAACCCAGGTCTGGTCTGCTGGATGCACCAAGCTCGGTCACAGCTTGTTACTCTAACCTCTAGGCTATACTGCCCGCTGATAGCGCAGATGCAATCCAGCACATTTCTTTACCCCAGTTACCTTACAGATGCTAAAGGTAAAGGTGGCAAACTTGAAATATACAGGGTCTGTGCTAAAGCACTGGTTTAGACTTGATGCTTCTGAAGCCTCAAATCCTATTTTGTGCCAACTATGGGTAGACTTGATGGGCCATCTGTCTATTTTTTGTAAATATCTTTATTATGAAGTTTTGTGCAGTTGAAACATTCACATACGTTTTGGAGGGTCAGTCGGCTTCCTGGAGTACAGAAGGGGAATGTTCTAGTATATAAAAAGAAAAATATGTTGTGTGCCTCCTACTACAGTATAGGGGCCTCATCACCTGTCCTGTCTACCCATACACAAAAATGCCCCAGGGTAAGTAGTATGACTAAGGAGAGATGTAAAGTGTGGGTTGGGGGGCACAAAGCTCCCATGAGATCTTGGTCAGGCCCAGTAGTGTAATACAACACCCCTCTGCATAGAAGATGGCCTGAAGCATCCCCAGGGTCTGTGTCCAGGTAAACATGCAAGTGGGCACACCCAGGCATTTGTTTTAACAATGTCAGTCACCACCTTCCCCCAGTTACCAAAAATGAAACTTTTTTTTTTTTTTAACTTGGGTTATCCTGCAGATCCTCCCTTGGACTCCACACATACATATGCATGTATATCTGGGAAGGGCAACATTTTCCTTTGCATTTCCTGCCATTGGGGGGCAGAGCCCAGAGTATACCAGTGCAATAAAATAAGTAGCTGTGATGAGAGAGATGGAGAGAGAGAGAGACAGATGTGAGCACCACAGCTCCATATTTTATTCCACTGGTATACTCTGGGCCCTGCCCCACATGTATGGCAGAAATGCAAAGAAAGTGTGTGTGTCTGTAAGTAATATTGTGTATGTATATTTTTGTGTGTGTGTGTGTGTATGTATATATATATATATATATATATATATATATATATATATATATATATATATATATATATATATATATATATATATATATATATATATATATATATATATATATGTGTGTATGTATAGATATAGATATATAGCGCGTTCTCTGGCAGGGGACCATTCCCACGTATGGTGACTGGCGTCATGCAACGTCTAAATAAAGGGGCGGTCCCCCACGCCTGCCTTCCAGTTCTTTCCCGCCATCGGCTTGTGAAAGTTCCTAGTGGTAGAACAGCACTTGTTGGTTCGTTTGGTCCTAAAGTTTACAACTTTTTTTTTTTTCTCTACCAACATCTGTGACGTCCCAGATGCCCTCCGAATCTCAAAGAGCAGCGACTCATCTGGTTCGCAGCTTGCATACAAGGGCGGCCACTCCATGTGCCTCTTCTGTCTAGGCCCCAACCACTGCATTGAGAAGTGCCAGCACTGCTAGAAGTTCAACTCTGCTACCTGCAAGGGAAGGCACCAGTCCCTGGAAGCCCATCTCCTCAAGAAGAAAATGGTCTCCATGGAAGAGTTAAAGAAGCTTGGGCAGGCGTCCACTTCCTCCGAAGGCCACAAAAAGAAGCCTGACAATGAGAAGCACCTGGAGTGGGAGTAGTCTTCCCCAGCAGCTGTGACTTTGGCTGGAGTCGCAGCCCTGAAGGTAACATCCCCTCCAGGGGATTGCTTCTCTATAGCGGTCTTGGTGGTTGCCAAGAAGGCATCGGGCTCGCGCTCTGGCCCTTCGGGAGCCTCCGGTACAAAGGACGCCTCCACTCCCATTAAGGCTG
Source organism: Neoceratodus forsteri (assembly GCA_016271365.2). NCBI lineage: Eukaryota > Metazoa > Chordata > Ceratodontiformes > Ceratodontidae > Neoceratodus > Neoceratodus forsteri. The sequence continues at coordinate 794,562,514 of CM057459.1, read as the reverse complement.
TACATCCTTCACGGCCTTCCAGTCAGAGCGGGTCCGATGAGATGTATGTCGGTCCCACTGGCGCCCGCCCAGACAAGGCTGGTAAGCTGCTCACCTCTTCAGGTGATTGCCCAACCAAATTCCCTTCAGACAAGGCCGCCACTCCTTTATGGCCCTCCTCGGACAGGGAGTACAGTAAGTCTGACCGCTCCTCAGACGTCTGCCCGGACACTGATGATAAGACTGTCGTCTGCTCCTCTGACCGCCCGGTCAAGAAGCCTTCGCCAGACCCTCACGTCTGATGCCCCAGGCTCTCCGCAGCGGGTAACCCCGTTGCCCACTGAGGTCCCCCATCCACTTGGTTCACACCAGAGGACTTCAATCCTCCTTAGCCAGTTGAAACCAAAGACCTTGGGACGCTGCAGTCATGCGTACCACATTTACGCAGGTCGACCAGATGCCACCCGTCAGCGTCCCTTTGCCAGATGGGAGACCTGTTCCTTCGTCAGGACCCGCTCGGCAATATGTATATGCCGGGTCTGCCGCTTCCTCCATTCCACCAGCAGTGCTTTTGCCAGGACATTCTGCTCCATCAGAGCTCCTGGCATCAGGGTACCAGACGCCACAGTTTCTGGCCCCTCTGTATCAGGTGCCACAGTCCCAGACACTGGGCCTTCTCCCCCAGTCTGGCTACGGATATTCTTATTACGTGTACCCTCACTACCCATATACCTCACCACCTCCCCTGCCCACTCCACAGCCGCCGACTGATCTGAAGGAGACCTTAGCCTCCTGGTGGGATGAGGCCAGGGCTCAGCTCACCAAGGAGGTAGTCTTTGACAGACTGTCTGTACAGTGGATCCCCCTACATCGGAGACGGGAGACTACCTTCCCTTTTCCAGACACCAGAGGAGAATCTTCTGGCACCCGAGGTGGGAGGACACCCGCCCGCGCACCTGAACTCCCCAGAGGGGTCGCTCCCTCCCTCCCAGGGAGGAGTCTGAGTCTTCTTCCTCTGACCTGGAGTCCGATCGCTCACGACCATGGAGACCAGTCCCATACTCGGAACACCCAAGGCTGGAGGACCCTTCCTTTCTGGAGCTATTAAGGAAGATCCAGGAAACGCGCAGTGGCAGTCAGTGGAGCCAGACCCACAGAGTAAGAAACTCGCTGCTCATTTGGATCTGCCAGAGACTACTCCTGTACTGATTCCACCCTGGATGGAGCCTCTCTTGTTTCCACCATCTGGAAACAACCTTCTGCACTAGCCCCGGTAGGCGCGCACCCCCCCCCCTTTCTGAGGAAGGCGGACAGGCTATACCAGGCTCTGGAGGGTGTAGACTCTGTCTTCACCCAAAGGTGGATTCAGTTGTAACCACGCAGCTCCGCTAACCTGAAACATCTGAGCTGGTTCCCAGTCTGACAAAGATCCCGGCTTCTAGCCGCAAGCGGCGCTGAGGGTAGGCGCGGGCGCCACACTCGCACCATGCCAGCGTACTCCAAGTTTGGGAGCGAGCTCGAGGGGTGGATTTGAGTGCCCTGCTGTCCTGTCCGGGGAGGAGGGGGCTCGGGTTTCGGTCGGAGCTCTGGCAACACCTGGTGGAGACCAGGGTGTTGCAGAAGCATGGGTAAGCACGTTGGAGTGCTCGACGCAGGCAGGGTTGCCGTTCGCCAGCGTCTGGGAAGTGCACACGCATGGGAAGGTGGGGAAGAAAATGAAAAACCCAGCAAGTGGGGATAGGCAACAGCACATCTCCATGCCCAGCACCGGATCTGACTGGGGCCAGCCCTCATTGCTTCTCAACCCACCCAGTCTCGTGCCAGTCTATCTTTCAAGGAGCCCAAGTAGGGTTGTGCTACCTTCCCTGGGCGAGTTGAACCAGGGTGCTGGCAGCGGGAGGGGTGGGGGGGAGAGAGAGAGAAGGGCATAGACTTGCAGGGATCTGGGCGGGCAGGTACAGGGAGAGGATGCCTGAGAGAGGTACCCCTTGCCGTGACAAGAGGAAATAAAAGTAGAGAAAAGGGAAAGGAGAGAAAAAAAGGAATCCCGGCTGATGTATCAGTACGGGAAGATCATCTTCCTCTTAGGAATTGGGGGCCCTTAATTACTGCGGCCATGTGGGGGATTTACAGAAGTCCATCCTTAGCCAGGTGGAATCCAAGTTGGACTCGCTTCCTGATTAGCAAACTTGGCAGGAACTGGGAACTAGTCTGTTTGCTGGTCGGCCTGCTTTATGTGCGCCGGTGCTATGATCACGGTGGGCGCATGCAAACCTGGCAAAACAAAAGCCTCAAGGAAAACATGCTAACAACTGGCTCCTCTAGCAGCCAAGGACCCCCCCCCCAAGCGAAAAGTCTGCGGGAGCCTCTGCTGCTGTGCTGCCCCACATCTCCTGCCTCTTCCCGTTCCAGAGGAACCAGTAGGGGGGAGATTCTCCTCCCATCTTCCAGGATAGGAGGGAATAACATCAGATGTTTGGGTGCTCCAGCTAATATCCTCAGGGCACTCAATAGAGATTCTGCAGAAACCATCTTGAAAACCACCCCCTTGGTCGTTGTACTCCTGGCAACATCTTCCTCTGGTCCTAGAGGAAATGATCTCTCTTCTGTCTAAGGTGGCGATAGTCAGTCCCCACTCATCTTTGGGGGACAGGTTACTTATTCGCATTTCTTTCTAGTTCCAAAGAAGACTGTAGACTTGAGTCCATTTCTAGACCTCAGCTCTCTGAACATGTTCATGGAGTACAAGTGCTTCAGAATGCTCTTCTTACAGAGCCTTCTGCCGTTACTCCGGGACAGTGGCTGTATGCTGTGGACATGCAGGATGTGTACCTGCATATCCCCATATGCCCTTCCCATCGTATATACCTCTGTTTTTGTTTTCAGGGGGGCCACTCCAATTGAAGGCCCTCCCATTTAGTCTTTCCTCTGCCCCCAAGTGATTTACCAAATGCCTGTCTGTGGTTGCGGCCTACCTGCGTACCCAGGGCGTGCAGGTATTCCCATACTTGTACGATTGGCTGCCCCGTCCAGGGAGGAACTCCTGCACTCCCTTTCCCTTGCAGGTTTCCACCAGCCTGGGTATCGCAATCAATCAGGCAAAGTCCCATTTGGTCCCTTGGCAACACCCCCAGTTTATAGGGGCGATCCTGGACATGACCACAGGCAAAGCATTCTTACCACAGGACAGGGTTGAGACCCTTCTGAATCAAGCTGGTCTTCTGTCAGGTCGTAGTAAGGTCTGAGCCAGGTCAGTCTTCTGCCTCCTCAGGCTAATGGCGGCTGCTATTCCAGCAGTCCCGTTTGCTCTGCTCAAATATGAGGATCTCTCTGTGGATGCTTCGGTCGCAGTGGAACCAGACCAGAGACGATCTAGACCAAGAAGTACTAGTATCTGATTCCATGATCAGAGACTTGCACTGGTGGATTGTTCAGGAGAACCTGTCTGGGAGTTCCCTTTCTGCATCGTTCCTCCTTCCCAGATGTTGATGACAGATGCATCAGGGGAGGGCTGGTGTACCCACCCAGAGTCTCACTGGACTTGGGGCAGCTGGTCCAGGTTCGAGCAAAATCTGCACATAAATGTGCTCGAACTGAGGGCAGTCCTTTATGCCCTCCAGGCTCTTCTTCCCTTCTTTCTTCCTGGTCTTCTCATCCAATCAGACATCTGCGCAGTCTGGTACCTCAGCAAACTGGGAGGAACATGTTCCTGTCCCCTGTGCCAGGAGGAATTGTACAAAACATATAAAAAAAACGGGAAAGCACCATTGGGTGAAGTGTCTTGCAGATAAAGGACAGAAGCAGGGTGTGTCAGTGCTGCAAATCCACCTGTAATGTTGGGAGAGTGGGCCATAATATATATCCTAGCTGGCATCTGTTTCTTTTCTGCTGTTCGGGGACTTCATTATGGGGTTAACGCAAGCCATGTCCTTGCATATGGAGAATTTTCACTTTGGATGCATCCTAACATGTCTGTCGGTACCAGCAGGGGACAAGACAGAAGGACAGTCTTGAAGGTTCTGCTACTCTTCACTTAAATTACACTTGTCTGCTGTTTCTGCCTACCATGTGCCTATCGGCAAGTCTATTGCCCAGCTGGACCTTTCCTGCACCTTTTTGCAGGCATGCTTCATTTGAATCCTTCCATCCTGGACCCTGTCCCACCTTGGGACCTTTTGTTTGTCTTGGAGAAATTAACTGTCTCCCTTTGAACTTGCCGGTAGCTGTGCTTTCTGTTGCAGGTGTTTTTAGTTGCCACTACTTCTGTTTGTAAAATTTCTGCGTGTCGGGTCCTGATGTATAAGGAGCCATATTTGGCTTTTCACAGGGACTTTAATCCCAAGTTCTTACCGAAGGTGGTCTCGGAGTTTACCTTGAATCAAGATAGCCACCTGCTGGTCTATCCAGAGTACTCAAACCAAGGGGAAGCTCTTTTTCATACTCTGGATGTTCACAGGGTGCTCTGTCACTATGTGGAGCATACCTGTCCTGTTCCTCAGTCTGAGTTACTCGTGTCTTTTTGCGCCCCCGCCCCAAAATGGCAGAGGCTTCAGTTGAACAGTATTTCTCCAAATGGTTGGTTAACTGCATTGTGGTCTTTCACAAGTACAACAAACCCTTACTGAGCTGTGTAAATGGTAACTCCACCAAGGGGCATGGTGGCTTCTTTTGCCTGAGAAATGTATCTGCCACAAACATTTGTGCGGCTGCCGCTTGGAATTTTGTCCACGCCTTTGTAAAACGCTACAGTCTGGACATTGTTTCCTGACACAGAGCTGGCTTTGGACTCTCCGTCCTTCAGGGACTTCTCTCCTAATTTTCTCAGATTTCTTTCTCCGCCCTTCTAAGGATTTCTCTGTCTTGGGACTCTGTCCTAAAGGCGTTTCCTGTTGCGAGTCTCTAAGATAGTACAGTTATGTAAGAACTTACTGTAACAGATGTTGGAGAGGAGCGCTTGCAGACGGTACTGTTTTTCTCCCCCTCCTTCCCCCTGGTAATTTCTTCATTTCGGATACCTTCTTTCCTCAGCTATCCTTTGTACATTTTCACTAGCCAGTCTCCGGCAGTAGAACTGGGGGCTGACGTAAGGTCCCCTGCCCGATTATTGCTAGCTAGAAAGTTTCCGTGGGATCTTGGCACCTGCTGGCTTCAGTGCTAAAGGTGTTGCCTGCTGCAAGAGCTCCTGTTGAAGATCTACTATTACAGTAACTGTACTTTCAAACAACATGAAGTCTTGCTATATTATGACTAATGCAGTTTGTCCCACCATTAGAACTGCTCCGGAGGTGAAAGAGTTAACTTCCATGCAGTGCATGGAACTTAGAGCGCGAGCTCTGTTAAGGAAGCTCTGTCAGGGTAATTTCAAACCGAAACCGTCAGATTCTTTACTCCGCCTCACTGAACAGTCGCTCCGGAGATTCCTCCTGCTGTTCGGTTCATTTTCTCGGTTTAAAGAGTTTTTTTCTTTGTTAAATTCAACCGCGATTTTCATTATTTTAACCGCAAACCGATCGGTTCAAGCTCTGTCTATGGTATTGTAAGTAATAGATAGGTTTTCTGTGTGGAACTTGTAAATGTTTATCGGTTCGGTTTGAACCGATCAGATTGTATTTAAACTTCATTCTGAAGCGTTTTAAGGCTTGTTAGAGTGCGGTTATTGTTCAAAAAAAAAAACGGATTTCATTACGGTTTTTCCGTGACCGTTGGGAAACCGTGACAGGGTGTCTCGGTCTGTACTGCCAACAAAGGGCAGGTTTTTGGTTAGGCTGGCATTATGTCTGAGAAACCCAAAAGAAAAACCGGGCCCATTTGGTTTCAACACTGTAGTGTCTGTGGGGAAGCCTTTGCCAAGGCTGACCCACACACCACATGTGTTTTATTGTCTGGGGTTTGACCACCTCAATGCAGACTGCCAGATTTGCAAGAATTTCCCTGCAGCTACCCTAGATAAGAGAGTTGGTAGGCTCGGGGAACAAGAGGCCAAAAAGTCCGCTGACCCGGATGGGCAGCCCAGTTCGGTGCCAACCGAACCGGAGGGAGTGCCCTCTGACCAGGGCCAGACTTCTTCGGGCCAACGTAAAGCTGACTCTGAGGAGCCAGTTCCAGCAAAGAGAACTAGAAAGTCAGCAGGTGTGGAGTCAAAAATCCCTTCAACTGCTGCAGAGATAGCCAGGGCAATACAGATTGTCCAGTCACTTTCCCCGGTTTCCTCCGAACCGCCACTATCTGGCAAAAGGTCGGTTCCACTGGTTCAGGAATATGATATAGAGGAGTTTTATGAACCAGAGGAGGGAGGATGATTATGAACAGTGTGAATGTGACTTTGAAAGTCTGGATGTGCCCATTGAACCGGACATCTCCCCAGACAGACCTTAGAGAATCTTCCCCTAGGCTTGCTGAGTCCTCTTCTCATTTTCTGTTTTATAAAAAAGTTGCTGAAACCCTCCAGCTTCCTTTAGAGGAGGCTTTGGATGAGCAAGAGGAGCCTGACTTTGTAGAGATGATGGATATCCCAGAGTCCAGGAGATTGTCTATTCTCTTACATAAATCTTTTAGGAAACAAACAATAAAATTTTTTAAAGCTCCTAATTCTGTGCCTCCTGTGGATAAAAAGATGGACAGGAGGTACACTTTGTCAGGTCCTGATACAGAATTTCTTTCACAGCAATGCAGTCATGTTGGAGTAGTTCAGGCTGCAGCCTGTGATAAAGCTAATATTCCCCTGGCTTCACATCCTCCTGACAAGGACTCCAGGAAGATTGATGCCATGGCCAAAAACAATACATGGCAGCGCCTCTGGGACTCAGACAAGCAAACTATATGGCTTATGTTAGAGATACCAAAATCTAGATGGGATACTGTCATGGCTTATCAAACAGGCCCCCGGCCAGCTTGCCAAGGAGCTGGAGCAGGTGGCTGCTGATGGTATTGAGGCATCTAAGGTGCAGTTTCATGCTGCAGTGGATTCTAATGATGTATCCTCTAGAGTCAAGACTACATCTGTGGCTTTTCGTAGATTGGCTTGGCTCAGGTGTACTACTTTGTCACAGGATACCCAGTCTAAGGCTATGGATTTTCCTGTGGAGGGAAATTCTCTGTTTGGGGAGCAGACAGAGAAGTATATGAAGAAAATGGATGAATATAGAACCACTTATAGGAGTGCACAAGCCAAGGAATGGCAAGCCACTCCTCAGAGGCAGCCCCCAGGGTAGGGGCAGGCCTTTACCAGACCCAGGCCTCCTCTTCAGCCTATGTTCAGAGGGGTTCTTCAGAGGAGAGGCAGACTGGGCACAAGCAGGCCTGCTCCCACCCTCAGCCTAAAGCCCTGCCAAACAGGCACCTGATGGGATGCCCAGGGCCGCCTCCATTACCTGTAGGGGGCAGGCTGGCTTACCGTCCAGGACTGGGAGTCTTTAACATCAGACAAGTGGGTCCTGGAAGTAGTGAGCCAGGGTCTGTTCTCGGCTTCAAAAATTTCCAAGATGAGAATCAGATCCTTTCCACCTGCAAACCCTTTAGAGACTCTTGCTTGGAAACAGAAGTCTCAACCCTCCTGGCTCTCAGAGCTGTAGAAAGGGTTCTCCCTCCACCAGGGCAAGGGTCTGTACTCCAGGTACTTCCTTACCCCAAAAAGACAGGAGAGTATGCCCATCCTGGATCTAAGATATCTGAACAAGCACCTTAAAACCAAAATTCAAAATGGTGACTCTGGGAAAGATTTTACCTCCCTAAGGCCAGGGACTGGCTAGCTTCCCTGACCTCAAGGATGCCTACTCCATGTTCTTATCAGAAGCTCCCACCGAAAGTACCTCAGATTCTAACTGCCCTCAGGCCATTATCAGTTCAGAGCAATGCCCTTCGGCCTTGCCTCTGGCCCCAAGGGTATTCACAAATGTCTGGCAGTAGCAGTTGCTCATTTAAGAGGCAAGATTGCCATCTTTCCTACCTGGACGACTGACTCATTGTGGGTCAGTCTCCAGACCAGGTCATATCACATCTGCAAGTTACCCAGCAGCTGCTTACCTCTGGGCTTTCTTCTCAATCTTCCAAAGTCAGTTCTGGAACCTGTCCAGGTACTCACCTTTATAGGTGCAGAACTGGACAAAGCAGGCCAGAGCCTTCCTTCCCTAGAAAGGGTAAGGACCCTGGTGGCCCTGGCCTCGTCTTTCACCTCTGCAGGTCTCGACCAGCAAGGCATTTCCTGCAGCTCCTAGGACACATGGCTGCTTCCACAGCTGTAGTGCAAGGAGCAAGATTTCAGATGAGGGACATTCAGTTCCATTTGAGAGCCTTCTGGTCTCAAAGAAGAGATTCCCATCCAAGTTAATCCCAGTGACTCGAACCCTGATCCAGGCCCTTCAGTAGTGGCAGGATCAGAGCAATCTGAGACAAGGGGTGCCCTTCATCCCTCTATCCCACCCTTGACTCTTACTACCAGATGTCGCTCACATGGGCGACCCTCCACCCAGGGGTTATGGTCCCCTCAGGAATCTCTGCTCCACATCAATCTGTTGGAACTCAGAGCTGTTTTTCTAGCACTTCAGGTTTTTTCTGCATCTGTTCAGAACAAGGTGGTACAGGTCAGAACAGACAACACCACTACAATGTGGTACATCAACAAACAAGGGGGCACTCTGTCTTCGGCCTTGTGCACCGAGGCGATGAAGTTGTGGTCTCTGGCTTATTCCCTGAACACTTCCCTCATAGCAGGTGTCAGCATGGCTCAGTTGGTAGCACATCCGCCTCTGGACCAGAAGGTTGTGGGTTCTCGTCCCACACCGGGATTGGAGTTGCACCTAAAAATCGCTGGCATCCGAGTGCAGTATTGGGGGGTGCTGTACTGCTGGGGTATGCCGTCCTTCGGATGAGACGTTAAACCGAGGTCCCTTCTACCCATCCTGGTGTTGTCCGGTGGGTGTCCAGGTGGAAGTAAAGAACCCAGGGCACTCTTCGCAAAGAGTAGGGAACATTCCCGGTGTCCTGGCCAACATTCCCCTTCCCATAAACCAGTTCATGCAATTATCCAGGCTGTGTGTGGGTGATGTGCGACCACACATTCAGTCACTTCACTACCAGTCTAGCATTGCTTGTAAAGCGCTTTGGATGTATGAAAAGCGCTATATAAATACTGATTCTTCTTCTTCTTCTTCTTCAGCAGTTCACCTCCCAGGCAAGGACAATGTCCTGGCAGATGCTCTCAGCAGGATTTCCCGGGGCCATCACGAATGGTCACTGGATCCCCTAGTACTGGGGATAGTTTTTGCCAGATGGGGCACTTCAGATAGATCTTTTGCAGCTCCAGACAATCATCCACTTCCACTTTTTGTTGCAGGTCCCCAGTGTTGGGCTCAGTCCCCTGGATGCCTTTCTCGATCGAGAAGGAAGTCTTATGCCTCACCCCCCTTCCCTCTCCTGTTCAAGGTGCTAGTCAAAATCGGGCCTCAGCCCTGCAAGATGATCCCGATTGCTCCAGATTGGGCCAGGCAGCCCTGGTACCCACTCCTTCTGTCCTTAGCAGTCCATCTTCCCCTGTGTCTCCCCAGGAACCACAATCTGTTAACCTGTGCTCAGGGGAGAGTCTGGTATCCGAATCTCAAATCCCTGAACCTCAAGGCCTGGCTCTTGAGGAGTTAGTTTGCTGATCTACAACTTTCTCAGGGTGTTCTTGAAATCTTGAAAGCTTCTAGAAGCCTTCCACCAGGGCTACCTTATAACTCCAAGTGAAAAGGTTTTCCATATGGTGTTCTGGGAATCGTATTGCCCCGGAATCTGCTGATTTACCCACTGTTTTGGACTATATGGTCCATCTTAATTCTTTGGGACTGAGACCAGCTACCCTGGAAGTGCATTTGGCAGCTGTCTGCTTTCATTTCAGCAGGGAAGCCCTCTTTTCTTTCTGCTCACCCTGTATTTTCCAAGTTTCTTTTTTTTAAGGGATTGCTTCATACCAATCCTCCATTCAGGGACCCTGCCCTGCTCTGGGATCTTACTGTTTGCATTGCTCAGCTGATGCAACTCTTTGAACCTCTGTCTTCGGCAGAGCTTAAGTATTTGACTTGGAAAACTGTGTTTTAGGTAGCCATCACTTCTGCCAGGCTATAAGTGAGTTACAGGCTTTATCAGTGGAGACTGACTTTATTTCCTTTCACAGGGATAAGGTAGTCCTCAGGACTAACAGGAAGTTTTGCCTAAGGTGGTTTTGATTTCACCTTAACCAATCTATTTCACTTCCAGTGTTCTTCACTGACCATTGCTCCTCTGGTGAGAGGAGGCTGCACAGCTTAGATGTTAAGAGGGCCCTAAGTTACTACATAGAGCATACCAAGGGTCACAGGTTTGACTCCCTCCAACTATTTCTCACTTATGGTGAGGTTGGGAAAGGGAGACCTGCCACTAAGAGATCCATTGCCAGGTGAATTGTTTCTTGTATCCAATTTTGCTATCAAAAACTGGGTAAGGTTCCTCCTTCAGGCCTGAGGGCTCACTCTACCAGAGGTACAGCTCTGTCTCTAGCTGCTGCCAGAGACATCCCTATCTTAGAGATATGTCAGCAGCTACTTGGAAACAGCAACACACTTTCACCAAGCATTACTCCCTGGATATCCAGGCCAGGAGGATGTCTCTTGTCGGTAGCCAGCCTGCTTCAGAGCCTATTCCCTAAGTAGGTTCTGTCCCTCCTCCTGGAGGTACTGCTGTGTGTCTGCATTAGTCATAATATAGCAAGACTTCATGTTGTTTGAAGAAAAATTACTCACCTTAGTAATGTTGTTGTTTTTTAATGGAGTCTTGCCATATTATGACGACTCCCCCCCAAAGCCTGCCCCTCCGGACTTCTACTTTAGGACATGGATATGTTGTTCATCCACACTTTGGCAGGTTCTTGCAGCTTTAAATCTTGCGGAAGGTCTTCAAGTTGGCTCCTCCCACCCACCGGTGGTAAACTCCTCTGCCCGCCCCATGACGCCAGATCTTCCTTACCGCTTGGAAGCTCTGGTTCCTCCTTAAGCGGCTATGCTATGACTGGTTCCCACCTTCAAAGTTCGAAATTGAAAAGTTTTGCAAAAGACTTGTCTTCTCCTGCGGCTGCGATGGACAAATCGACTCTGATTTCGGAGGGTGCCCTGTGGGCAGAAGATGTCTAGGACGGATCCGCACTCCACGTGCGTCTACTGCTTGGGCCTTGAGCACGACCCGCAGTCCTGCGACTTGTGCTCTTCCTTTTCGGCCTACGTCCTTGAAGACCGTGCTGCCCGATTACAACTGGGGCGCCCTGAGAAAAGAATTCACGGTGAAATCTAAAGAGGCCCGATTGGCGGTGTCACGGCGCGGCTCATGGATCAGCTTGAGCAGATGATCGCCTCAAGAGGAGGAGGCGCTGGTCGCTTCTACCTCGGCTGCGCATTTGTCCCGCCTCTCTCGGTGCCTCTTACTCGGCTTCTTTAAGGAGCTTTGTCTGACCCTCTCACCAAAGGTGAGGGTCCAACTCTTCGGACCTTCTTCCAGGTCCAAAAGTGCAAAAGTAAGTCTCCTCCGTCGATGCTTTGGGAGCCGGGAAGATCCCCTCCCTGTTCCACAGTCTACTTTCGCTGGCCCACCTCAGCTTTGGCCACTGGCTTCACGGTGTCCCCGCTGTGTCAGTTGGCCGAGACCGCCCATCGCCGGTCGAGATTTTTATCGGACCTGCTGGACTGGTTGTCGGTTGGAGAAGCTGAGAATTCCCTCTCACGGTTCCCCTGGTGAGTTGAGGATCCGGTCGCTCGTTGTGCCTCCGGTTCCGGAGCTCGGTGGGATCGGTGGATGGGAGTGCCGATTTCTGACACTCTCTCGCTTTCCTCGGCCTAGTCGAGACTCTCTGTCTCTGACATCCTTGCGGTCCAACCGATCCCGCCGCCATAAGGTTCTCGGCATCGGCCGCTTCTTCCTCTGACGAGGGAGGCTTCGCGCTAAGTTGGCGCCAGAGGTCGAGAAATTTATGTGGCAACAGTCTTTTGGATCGGGAATAAGCCGAACGTCGTCTTTTCCCTGGCCATTATGGTTGTCACTGAGCAGTCTAAACAACCCCTCGTTATAGTCGAGGAGCCTGTTCTCAGGCCGGTTGTTCGCCAATTCCAGCTGCCCCACCGATTCTGGTGGGAACCTCCGCCTCACAGCCATTAGTTGGGGCTCACCAAAATTCTCTCGGCTTTTGGGTTTGCCCCATAGGCTGTCTGTCACCCTCACTCCCGATAAACCTCGGCAGGTGGAGGGTGGCTCAGGCCGGGCAGCTCTTTGAGGACCTTTCTGAGTCCGATGATGGTTCCTCCTCTTCTCCAAGCGCATAGACTTGGAGTCCTCGGGAGGACAGTCAATGATGATAGCCTTCGTCCTCTTAGGTTGCTTCACTCATCTGAGTCCACCGGATGGCTCGAACCGCTTTCTAACGGGCCAGTGTATCCTCACGGAGATTCTGGACCGAGGTCTTCACGAGGCCTTCCGTGGTCGGGTTATAGTGGGTCCGCCTTGGAACTTTGGCAGCCCTGCTTCCTGCCTTGTGCCTTTGGTCAGGAAGTATGCGGTCCCTACCGTTTCCTGTCCGGTTTTGAACACCCCTCGCAGAGGTTGGTTACCGTCAGCTGCCCGCGTGCTGGGAACGCCAGGGATGTGGACAAACTCCCGACAACGCGAATCCAAGAAATTGGATTATGCCGGGCTAAAAGTCTGTGCTTATGCCCTCTCTCTGCCTTCAGGCCAGTTCAGTCGTCCTCATGGCACATTTTTCTCACGCCCTGTTGGGCTCCCTGGATGAGGTTGTCCCTCATCTTCCCGCAGATCTGCAGACTACAGTCAGGCAGATGCTGGACCAGGGCAGTGGCTAAACAGCAGCTCCAGACCGCGCTAGACATCGGGGACTCATGTGCCAGGTCTGTGGCGCCGCAGTGGCCATGTGCCGTCAGGCTTGGCTGAGGATATCCACCTTTACTTCGGATACCCAGCACAAGTTGGCTGATGTTCCATTTTGGGACTGACCTCGGCCCTGGGTGGAAGGTCACCTGCAGAGGATCGAGTAGTCCAATGCTACCTTGACTCGGTCTCTTCCGCTAGAAGGACAAAGGCCGCAAGCCACAGCCTAAGCCCTTTCGTCCTTCTGCCCTTTGGCACGCCTGGCCCAGCAATGTCGGCCAGCAGGCTCCGACCTTGGTATCCCAAACTCAGCTGGCCGGTTCCTCCAACAGGAAGCAGGGAGGTAGGCTCCAGGAGGTTCCTCAGCCGGTCCCTCTCCAAGCCTGCCCAGTGACTGGCTGAGGGGTGTCGCCTCATCCCTGTCACCTCACCCCTGGTTCCCCTGGGGGACTGCTCACTTCCTTTCCGCCTGGTCCACTGTTACCACGGACAGGTGGGTACTGGAGGTGGGGAAAAGGCCTACCTCTGAATTGAAGCAGGCCCCGCCTTCAGAGCCGGCCAGGCCCGGGGTCCGCAGAGTTCACTGGCGGCTCGCGCCGAGCCGACATCGCTTCCTCCTCCAAAAGGAGGTGATCACGGAGGTGGAGGACCCCTTCAGACCCGGGTTCGCGGTCCAGGTATTTCCTGGTTCGAACGGACGGGGTTGGTGCCCCATTCTCGACCTCACATGACCTGAACAAGTTCCTAAGGTTCAACCTTCAGAATGGTCACCTGGCGCAGATAATACCATCTCTGAACACGGCGCGGTGGTTCTGCTTCTCTGACCCACAGGACGCGTTTTTCACGCCCCTATCCTCGCCCGCCACATCGGAGATTCCTCCGCTTGAGCGGGGGATCCCTCTTCGGTTCCCGAGCCATGCCCTTCGCTTATCTCCAGCTCCCAGGGTCTTCACCAAATGCATGCAGTGGTGACAGCATTTCCTGGGCGGCTCCAGGGGTCCGGTGTACCCTTACCTGGACGATTGGCTGATAGCAGCCGCTCCAGACGGGAGGTGGAGCGTCCAGAGATCTGCCTCCAGGTTTGCTCTCGAGTTGGCCTTCTCAACAACGAGGCCAAGTCGGAACTCGAGCCAAAGCAGGTGATCCTGTTCATCGCGGCAGAGCTCGACTCTCTTCGAGCCAGAGCACGACTCCCGGCAGACAGGGCCGAGGTTCTGCCTCCTTGCCCAATCATTTTCTGGTTGGGCAGTCGCCGCCTGCCCGGGACTTCCTGCACCTTCTGTCTCATGGTGGCCTGTACCAGCGTGGTCCGCTGGGCCCGCCGCGCATGCGCCCTTCAGTGGGACTGCCAGCCAGTGGTCACAATGCTGCAATCCTTTGGACCAGCTAGTGATAGTGACTGGGAGATGTGGAACGCCTCCAGTGGTGGACCGCTCCATTCCATTTGCAGGAGGGCATCCCGTTTGTCCGCCTCTCTATCGACCGATGCGCCTCTGATGGGTTGGGGTGCCCATCTGGGGGAACACCGAGTGCACGGCCTCTGGTCCCCGCGGGAGTCCCGATGCCACATCAACCTGCTGGAGCTCCGAGAGGTCCGCCTAGCTCTCACCGCCTTTTCTCCGTTTCTCCGGGGTAAAGTGGTCAGAGTCCAGACGGACAATACCGCACCATGTACTACCTGGAACGCCTGTAGGGACGCCGCCCATGCTTCTATGCAAGGAAGCTCTCCCGATTTGGTCACGTGCGCAGCCTGGAGGCGGATCTGCTAGCCATTCATGTGGCAGGCCCTCCAACACCCTGGCCGATGCCCTGAGCCGGATAGGGGCTGCATCTCACGAGTGGTCTCTCCTGCTAGAGGTAGTATAAGATCTGTTCTCCCACTGGGGCACACCTCAGGTGGACCTGTTTGCCTCCAGGGAGAACGCGAAGCTGAGGCTGTTTCATGCCCGCCCCCCTCAGCAGGGCTCGCTGCAGGGGGATGCCTTCTCGAGGCTCTGGACCCCGGGCCTCTTTACACTTTTCCCCATTTCCCTGATTCACAAGGTGCTTCTCAAGGCAAGGAGGGACAAGGCAGGTGATTCTGATAGCCCCAGACTGGCCCCGCCAGTTCTGGTACCCAGATCTCCTCAGCCTCCGCTCCAGGCTCCCGAGGCAGCTTCCAGCTCGCCCGGACCTGCTCTCAGTCAATCAGGGGAAGGTGTTCCATCCGGACCTTCAATCCCTGCACCTGACGGCCTGGTTCCTGAGCGGCAGAGTTCCAGGCCTTGGGTCTTTCCAACCAGGGTCCTCAGTGTTGTTGGGCGTCCCGTGAGGAGTCATTGAAAATCTCGCCTTCAAATGGAAGAGATTCTCCATTTGGTGTCAGGAAGGAGCTTGGACCCTTCCTCCTGTTCTGTGGCAAGCATTTTGGACTATTTATGGTCCCTTTCTAGTCAAGGGCTTAGGTCGTGACCTAAAGGTGCACCTGGCAGCCATCTCTGCTTACAGGCGCGGGCAGGGGAGCAGTCGGTGGCGCAGAGAAAGGTGGTCGGTGCTTTTCAAGGCATTGATCACATTTCCCCTCCGGTGCGAGAACCTCCACCTCCGTGGGATTTACTGCTGGTACTGGCAAAGCTCATGGGCAAGCCATTCGAACCAGTGCACAGGTGTGATCTCTCACCTGTCGTGGAAGACTGCCTTCTTGGTGGCTATCACGTCAGCCAGAAGGATGTGAGAGCTCCAGGCGCTTTGCATCGAGTCTCCTTACCTGGTCTTCCACAGGGACAAGGTTGTCCTGCGCCCCCACCCGAAATTCCTTCCGAAGGTGGTGTCGGAGTTTCACCTTAACCAGGTGCTGACTCTGCCGGTGTTCTACCCCAATCACACCTCGGAGGCCGAATATAGGCTCCATACTCTGGACCCTAGAAGGGCGCTCGCTTATTATAAGGAGCGCACGGCTGAAATTCGGGGAGAGGTTCGCCAGCTGTTTGTCACCTACGCTGAAGCCGCACCTGGCAGACCTGCAGCCAAGCGGACGATAGGCGGGTGGGTCACCTCCTGCATAGATCGCTGCTGTAAGATGGCGGGCAGGGAGCCTCCCAGAGGGATAAGAGCTCATTCTACCAGTCATACTGCTGTATCGGTGGCTGCTTCCAGGGACGTCCCTATCCAGGAAATCTGCAGGGCTGCTACCTGGAAGTCAGCACACACCTTTATTACCCATTACCACATCGACCTTGAGTCACGCTGGATGCTGGTTTTGGGGCCTCGGTTCTCCAGTCCTTATTTCCCAAGTAAGTATTGGGGGTGTGCGCCTTACCTCCTTCCTCCCGGAGAACTGCTAGGAGTCTGCCAATAAGTGTGGAATGAACAACATATCCATGTCCCTAGAAATACAGGTTACTCGCCTGTAACAGGAGAGTTCATCCACACGACCCACCCGACCTCCCCAGCTTCGACGCACAACCTGAGCTTCCACTGGGCCAGATCTGGCGTCATGGGGCGGAGCCGAGAGCTTTACCATCCGGGTGGGTGGGAGGAGCCAGCTTGAAGACCTTCCGGCAAGATTTAAAGCGGCAAGGAACCTGCCAATAAGTGTGGATGAACAACATATACCATTCCTAGAACTCCTGTTACAGGTGAGTAACCTGTATTTTGGGTATGGGGTGGGCAGTCCACTGTTGGCACTTATTGATGCCCCCTTTTTATGTTTTCCACCCCTTCTTGTTGGGGTGTTTGGGTGTTGTGTTTTATTTATTTTCCTATTTTTTCTGGTCCCCTGACTTGAGTCTTGGTGTTGGGACCAGAAAAATTTGTGAATATTTTAGTAGCCAGTTGGCTAGTGTAGGTTACAGCTTCCACACAGAGCCTTAGTGAGTTTTGCTCGTAAAGATCTGACGGTTCTGGTTTGAAATTACCCTGACAGAGCTTCCTTAACCGAGCTCGCACTGCATGGAAGTTAACTCTTTCACCTCCGGAGCAGTTCCAATGGTGGGACAAACTGCATTAGTCATAATATAGCAAGACTCCATTAGAAGAAACAACATTACTAAGGTGAGTAATTTTTTTCTTTCAGTGCCCCACCACTACCAGTTTTCTGCCATTTTCCTGGACTTGCATTGCTAACTTGCTTTAGTCCACTTTAATACTTTGTACTAAAGTATTTGACAATTGGGTAGGTACACTAATTCGAGGGACCGTTTTGGGAAAGTGGAGGTGATTCATCCAACTGGAGGTAACCTATGCAGTCTAATTACTACAAATTGGTACATTGGATTCACCATTCAAGGGTGGTGATGCAAGATGCAGATAGAAACCGTGCCTCCATCCCATGTCGGGAGGAGCACTTGCAGTCTGTGGCAGTTGAGGGCATTTTTTGAAATGCAATTTGAAGAGCTGGGAAGTGCTTAGTGAGTGGAGTGTGGTTGATAAAGCCATTCAAGTTGGGGGGTGGGGAAGCAGTGGAGAAGGCTCTCTGCCCCATCTCTATTGCAGCGTGGGGGTGGTGAAGGAGACACCGAGGAGGGCCTCGGTTCGCGTGTGCCAGACTTGATGCTAAGGAGTCTTGTTCTAGGGGAGCTAACTCAGTCACAAAGGGACTTGTCGATTTAAAGGTGTCCATGAGGTAGTCACGGCAAGCCTGAGGAGACATCAACCAAGCATCGTATAAAGTAAGCAGTGGTTGGTGTAGTATGTGTATGGGGCAAGTACCACAAACCTCTAGATGCTGTTGAAGGCAGTACTGAATCATGAGACACCAGTTTGAGGTCTGGGGGATGTAGAGAGCAGTAGTCTTAAGAATGTAGAAATGTTCTTGAGCAATGGCTAGACGCACCTCCTGGGGGCAGAAAGAGCTTTAAGCAGTAAGACGCCAAGTTTCTGGTTCAAGTCTTTGACTGCTTGCCCAGTGTTGTTCATGATGGTTGGGGGGAGGGCTCAAGGGTGACACCCCCCCCAGCCACAAACATGTATCAGTCTATTCTCTGAGGAGGTGGTTGACAAAAAGAGGTCCTAGCATAACCCTAGAGGGACTCCATTGTGCCCACCCTTGTGGGCTGGATGAGATCTCTTTCTCCCGAGCAGACCCGTGGTTCCAGAACCACGCTGTAGGTCCTGTTGAAGCCATAGGAGCAGAAGCAGAGTTTACCAAGGAGGATGTCATGATCAACTTTAAGGCCTTAGATCAGTGAAGATGGTGCTGGTAAGTTTACCTTGGTCAGAGTTCCTCAGGACATGGTCTGAAAAGCAAGTAAGTGCTGTGGTTGTACTTTCTGAAGTCCAGCTGATTTGGGGTGGGGGTGGGGGAATATAACGGATCATACATTTAAGATGTGGTCAGATGTTTGAAAACATTTTTTCCAGGATTTTGCATAAGTGAGCGAGGATGGATACCAGTCCTAAATTGTTTTTTAGGAGTTTAGGATTTGTTTTGAAGATGGGGACCACCCTGGCCTGCTTCCATAACAAATGGATGGACGAGAAGAAAGGGACAGACTAGGAAGGCAAGAGGTTTGGCAAGGAAATAGACTATCTGGTTAAGGAACTGAGGGCAGCGACCACCTTACGGCATTACCAGAGGTTGGGAGATTACACCGGACCTCAGTGGAGGAAGTGGCCTTAATATGGAAGGCAGGAATGTTACCCACATCCACTTGCCCCTCAACAGGGGCAGGTGAGGTGTCCTTGGGTGAGAGTTTAACCAGGTAATCGGCTAGGGTTAATGAATTTGGTTCAGAGCCTTGGCAGCTTGAGGGGGCTGTCACAGAACCGGCATCGGTGATCAGGTTGATGTGGCTTTGCTTGGTCTCTGGTTTAGACGATTTGCCATGGTCTAGAACCTACAGGGGTCACCCAAGTTGTGGGTCTGTTGGTTTTCAAAGAAGGAAGCCTTGAGGCACTTGGATTCCTGCTTGCAGAGATTCCAAAGTCCTAGTAGTTCAGGTGGCAGGGGGAGGATTTATAGGCTGTCCAATGGGCTGTTTAACATCTCTCTGTCCTGCTTCCCACTCCTGCTTTGGTCTCTGGTAAGAGGCATGTAACAGGATCAGATTTTTAGTATCCCTGTACTGTGTAAAAAGTTAACTTTTTTTTCTCACAATCTGCAGCAATTCTGGTTTTGCGGAAAATGGTAAATCTGGGAGAAGGTGGAGACACGAATCATGGTTGCACCTGGAGAGGGACACGCTGCAGGAGAAGCGAGGAGCAGTTGAGGTCTGCCTGGGGAGCCAGTGCTCATTTATTGAATTTTTTTTTTTTTACTGGGTAGGAGCACTGCACTGGACAAAGGTAGTTTATCGGTGTTTGATCTGGTTGCAGTACATACGAACACATGATATACAAAATAATGGCAGCCTACCCAGGTATCCCCATCGGGCGGGTCCCTTACTTATGTCCCTTACTAACTTATGCCCACTGGGGCATGTAAGTAACATGCCCAAGAAACGTTTTACATGCCATTCCTTTTTAGCTAACACAGCCCACATGAACTGTAGCTCGTATAGCTTATAAGTTTTTAGCTAACTCTGCTCACAGTTGCCTTCAAGGCTTTAAAGAGTCTCTTATTGTATTTTAGGTAGCTAGTAGTCCACAACAGAGTGGCTTTTAATTAAAAAAAGAAGAAGAAAAAAAAAAGGCAGCTTATGGCTAATCAATTCCCAAGCCTCTCTTATTTACACTTCAGTTATCTGAGCTCCCAGTACTTGTGGAGAACTTTCATTGAAATATGTCTTGGTTAGCTCCACTTCAGTAAGAGCGTTTTAGTTGGATTGAATGAGGAGACTTTACTTTTTATTGTAATTGGTTCCCAGCAAGTCACTAGCACTACAGAGACAAAAAGCGGTGCACTGCAGATTCTGAGTGTGCGCTCCACCCCCCCCCCCATGAGTCCTATCTTTCTCTGCAGCAGTCTACTTCGTTTTAATACGATCTGTTGCTCTGTAAATTAGTTTTTATTTGCATCTCAGGCAGCAGTACTATTTCTGAATCTCCGATTCTCTGAAAGTAGCTGCTTGTAAGTTAGTTTGTAGTGCTTCCCTTGAGTTTGTCACCCTCCCATGTCGTCCTGTAACAGTATTTTTGCTGGGCTGGCCGAGTGACACTAGCTCTTAAAAGAGCTCTAGACTCTAATAGTAGTAGGGTGCATTTTGTTGTCTTTTGTAAGAGTACTGTAAGAATTGGGTTCGATTTTACTTGATACCTCCCTTGAGAGACTTTCGCATTCGTCTCACTCCCCCAGGTGATGGTGTGTGCAGGTTTGTCTACTATGAGCCAGACATGGGTGAAGAAATCTGTTTAGTGTGCGTGTGTCTGGTGGGGGCCGTGGTACTTGGGGATTTGATGTGTAGTAGTGATTGGGTGGGTGGATTTCCAACATTTGACATCAATAACTTGCACTAAGGTGTCAAATTTTTCATGTGCTAAAAAAAAAAAAATTTAAAAGGAAGGACCACAGTGAGGGTCCAAAGGGGCACATATTTTCGTGTTTCTGCACTGTTTTGGAGGAGCACACTTTCTTGACACCACCCCTGTCAGCAGTGACCAGATGGGAGGTGTGGCACAGCAGTGATCTTGAGTGGTACTGAGGTTGGCTGCCCGTGTCATTGAAATGCACAACAGTGCGAGTGTAGTGGAATAACTAGCAATGGTAGGTGAAGAAAGAGAGCAGGTGTGGCCTACTGAGGCGAACTGCTGTGATGACTACATGGGCCAATGAAGGTAGTGATGCATCTGCGTTAGTCTCAGTCTTTTTACTGTCTTGGATATCTTGTGAGGAAGAAAATCCTTGGTGAGGGTCAGAAGGGTGAGCCTGTTGCTTGTTTTCTTGAGATTGGGTGGGGTTAGAAAGAATGAAGTAGGGAGATTGTGGGGGGGGGGGTTAAAGAGAAACGATGGTAAAGACTCTGCTTTCCTCAGACACTACAGAAATTCTCAATTAGTGCTGTCGGACAGTAACAACATTTTTTAATTAAAATTGCTACCCACGACTTCCACTTTCTGTTGCTGGCAGCAACCATCTCATGAGCAGCAGTGAGCTTCTGGAGCTCACTTTACGCTAATATGTCTGTTTGACCTCTGCTATTGGTTGGCAGGATACATTAGCATAAAGTGAGCTCGGGGAAACGCACCGCTACTCATGAAATGGTGGCTGCCAGCAATAGAAAGTGAAAGCTGAAGGCCACTGTTCACATCACTAAAAAGGCAATTGGAGGTTTTTTTTTTTTTTTTTTAAAGTTACTGACTGAACGCACTAATCGAGCATTTTTGTAGCACTTGGGTAAAGCTGTTCCTTTTCCAGTGTTTCCCTTTAAGAAAATAAGTCTGAGTTGTAGTATAAGTTTATCAAACTCTTAAGCCTGAGTGCCCTTTTTAAGCCCCCTCAACCGCTAGATATGGGAGGGGATTCTCCCTCCCCATTTGGAAAACATGATTTTAAGCACTTAATAGTTTTAATCCTCCGCTTTTCCAGCTTATATTTTAATGACTCATGTCATTAAAAATGGCTGGCAATTGCAGTTTTTAAAGTCTTCCGCTGAGCTTACCTGTTTAGCTTATAACTGAATGCATTGGTCTTTTAACATATTTCTGATGCTAAACAGCACAACCCTGTACTAAGATATTTAATTTTTTTTCATGGTGGGGCCAGCTTAGCATGGGTGTTGGAACTGCTAAAAATTTCCAAATCCCATTTGTTGGTTCAGGAGGGATTGAAGAAAAAGAAACTGATATCTTCAATATTTTTGGCTGCCAAACATTTCTGGACAAAACTGTAGTGACTAACAAATACTGCTACTTTAAGCACTGCTTGCATCAAGAGGATATCAGTTTACTGTGATTACATCTACTTGTGCTGCTACCCCTCTGTTTACTCCTGTGTTTTTTTGTTTTTTTTTAATCTCTCTCCTGCCCATTCCCAGTTAAGGTACACTCTGTCATGTAAAGGACCAGCCCTATTGTTGTCAGGGGTCAGATAATCAAAATTTAAACTGCGCCGGGTTTGTGAGGGTCCCCTGTATTCAAAAGGCCAAATAATGCGGGCAAACTGCATTAGCGCTGGGCAGTGTGCAAAGAGGGGGGGCATATACATGAATACAGGTGTGCTGCTATATTCGGTGCATTAGCACCTTGCAAAGAGTGTTTGTACGACTTTGCGCAGTGCAGATTACCACCCAGGAAAAGGTAGTCTTCACTTTGAGCAAACCAAGGATTGGGGGGGTGGGGGACACAGCAGCAATAGGGAACAAGGCTATATGCAGCCAATGAGGAGGCAGTGTGGGCAGCTGGCCACCCTGGGCCATGCCATATGCACAGGAAGCCAAACTGGAATACAGTGCAGTAATATTGCTTAGAAGCCAACCATCCCATCATTGATAGAACTGAGATGAAACAGCACCTGCAGCAGAAATGGTTTGCAATGGTGACACGTTGCACATTGTGAATTGTGTTAATGGTATGTATCATCTCAGCTGCACATGTAGTAGCTCTGGGTGGGTACTAACTATGTGCCTTGGCCCAGTGAGCTTACCTGGACAAGGTGATAAAAATATAGAATAATGCACAGGGAAGTGTGGTTAACGAGGATTTTATGCGCACAAGGTCTGTGATGCCCCACAAACCTGTTTGCCCTCAGAGTTTATATTTATTGGTGGTTAGCGCTGAGCAAAAGTGAGTTTGTACGACTTTGCGCAGCTTTGTGTGACATAGAACCATGGTTTATGGAACTCCGTAATTCATAAGTAGGAATTATGGAGTGTTTGAGGGTCTGCCAGCGGTGGTTTATTGACCCTAGCCAGTAAATATTAAACATAAGAAACCAGACCTGGAAGAAACATGCTGCACACGGATGGCACCTCCTATATTGCCATCATCTAGCACCGATCCCAACCATGCCGGGCATTATTGGATGCCCCAGTGGACACCATAGCAGTGTCCATAAAGCACACTCAGTCTCTCTCTCTCCCCCATTTAGGGTACAGCAACACAATCCAGCACACACATGCAGCACTGGGGGTGGGGAGGGTGTACAAGTGGCCAGACGCCACATTCTGAGTGCTGCCACAAGGCTGGGACCATCCACACAGTGCAAGTGGTCCAGTGTAGGGAATACCCAGACACGATTGTGCCTGTCTGGATGGCATGTGGCGCGCCCTCACCCCCGGGCCACATACCGCATATCTGTACAGACACCACAGCACACACAGCCAGCTATGTGTGTCACTGCGTATCCCATGCCAGTGGCGCAGTGCCTGGGTCATGCGACAGCATGACAGTAATGTCCACTGTCACAACACACCTGCCGGATGGGCCTATCACTGTGTGGAGTGCAGCAGTCATTGCTGCCCTACACATCATGGACATTGCTGCTTGTTACTGTAGTGTCTGCTATGCGCTGTATCAGTAACTACAGTTTGACTATTGCCTGCATCACCACCACCTGTGCAGCTACCGCCATGCTCTTCCAGTTGGACCTACAGATGGAGCTATGAGCAGACCCAGCCTGCCCCTGTACTTAATCTGATCTACAGGTGGAGCTGTGGGACCCTGCAATAACGCTGGGCAGTCTACATGCAAATCGGGCCATAATGAGATGCTAATATGGATGTTTGCTCACGGACTGGCTAAGTAGGCTCATTTGTATGTCACTTTTGAATATGGCAAATTTTGCCCCAGGCAAAGGTTAGCCCTGTTCAAATGTATTTGCGCCGTGCAAACCTGCCTGGATCATAACACAATTCTGCAGTATTTGGCCTGCACTGTTTGCAGCTTTAGTTCATCCACTTCTTTGCTAGCACACACATTGGCCACGTAGTTCACCTTTACCTTCCTCCATGTTTGTGTGCGCTGGGCTGCTGTTGTGGTTTGCACTTCCCGGATGCTATATTGAGACCAGTCTTATTTGCCGGTCTATTATTGCATTGCACTCCCATCCCTGTTTGCGCGCTACATTCAGCTGCTTTAGCCACGGGGATATTCTTTTGAATACAACATGCAAATGGCTCTGGGCTAATTCGTCACACTGTACAGTGCTAATTTTGCCCCGGGGCTAAGTTTTGAATATCTGGCCCCTAATCTCCATTTTGCGGCTACCTTGTGCAACAGATTAGACTTCATTCTTAGATTATGATATGTAGTACAGGATAGCTGTGAATTTTGACCTATAGTTAAATTTTAGACTGCCCCTTATCCTGATTTCTGTGAATTTTGTTTTTGTCTGCTTAACATTACAATTGAAATAAAAGGAGTGCTCCTTAATGTGGCACAGACCAAGTTTTTATCAATATTCTGGTTTTTGAACACCCATTGTTTTGAGATCACTTTTTGTATGACTAAACTTTGGTGTACTTGACAGTCCAGTAGACACTGCTTGCTGAGCTTACAATACAACAGCTGAGAGCCTGGTTAGCCATATTAAAAGGAGTACTCCTTTATTTCATAAATGTTTGGGGGGGGGGGGTGTTCTAAAGCTGGCTCAGAATGATTAAGTAGGGAATAAATAATCCATAGTTGGGTGAGCAGCAGTATTGTAATAACCTAAGTGAGGCAATTAATAGCATTGATGAACTCTGAAGTGGATTATTACACTTAACACTTGATGGTCAAGTGTTAAGGGCATGGTATGAAAGAAAGGGCAATCAAAATAGAATAAAAGTATAGGTCAGTATGCTCTCTGCTGTGCTTGATGGTAAAGTAGCTAGATTTTTGTCCATAAGTGGAGGAGGGACAAGTGAGCAAAATTGCTATATTACTTTATTGCAGCATTTCAAGTCTTACTTCATTACTTTCAGTCAAATGTTAAACTCCCACTTAGGGCAGTAATGTTTACCCAGCGGGTCTGATAAGGGAGCAGGGCAGAAAACTACTGCATTGACTTATTACATTTAACTGGCGTTTCAGCTTTCTTTTCTGAAGGAATGACTTGACTCAAAGTAGCAGTACTAGTTAACCAAGAAGTGTTCACCACTTCCCAGATGTTTGCACTGCCTCAGCAGCCACCATACCATTTCCCGTTTTTTTTCACCCTTTGTTTACATTGCTTTTCCTGTAATCACTCTGGCAGAGAAAGGGGTGGTGCATTCCAGTTTCGTAAGACAAAATAACCAATGAGAGGATGGCACCACCCCATTTCCCTCAGAATCCAATATGGCTCTCCTGGGAAAGGGTGTCTGCTAACATGTCAGAAATAATAATAAAAAAAAAAAACAAAGGATTAAAGTTTTTTGTAATTTCTGGGGCTTGTTTGACATAGCTATTGTAAAAAGTACATTTTCATTAACTAGTACTGCTGCTTTAATGAAGATGTTCACATCTGCCTGGTTCCTTTAGATTGGTGACATGTCTTGGGTTGAAGAGTTGGAGAAATTCCGCACTGCTCCAACACACACCTCTGCTTTTGTTGGGAAATCATGATGAAGGGAAGAAAGTAATCTTATTTTAATTGATCAGAACTGCTGCTTGCAGGAACAAACTTTACCACAACCAGTAAGGTTTGAAAGCATGCAAACAGTTAAAACCAGCCAGATGTTGGTACTTTGCATTGACATCCCAACCAGCAGCTGCTCACTTTCTGCCAGATTGGACACTTTTCAATTCTTTACAACTAAGAAACAAATTTTCCGAAGTGGACATTCCTAATGTTACCCCTTTTTTTTCTACCTCTGCATTGAGTTCAGTACAGCTGCCACAGGTCAAAATTAAGTTTTGCAGCCACTAACCAGCGGGGCTAGTGACGGGGGAAATTCCACTAGCCCTACAGACTTTCCCACTAGCCCAGCTGATGTACTTATTGAAATGTTACTTAACTCCAGTACAAGCCTGCAGGGGTAGTTGAAGGAAAATCCTACTAGCCCAACACAAAATCTACCAGCAATTGGCTAATGGGCCGGTGCCAGTTTCGATTCCTGATGCCATTAGAGCTAGTGGTTCAGTATTGCTAAAGGAGACATGAAGTATTCAGCTTATTGTAACATGGCACCGTTGTGTGATCTAGGAATAACCCTATTAAAGAGCAGCTGACTTGCTGGGGACGGGCAGCTTATACTAAGGAGTTGCCTGCCTGAGTACTTGATCTAGACCAGTTTAATTTTTAGTGCTGTAATTTAAAACATGATTTGCATTTAAGTCTGTCTTGTAACTTCGGATTACGAGCAGACCTGTTGCCAGGTCCCACAGCCCTGCCCTTAAAAATAGCACTTGGACATAATACAGCAAGGGGGGGCGGCACAGAAGACCGGGAAGTGTGGCAGATGTTGGCACACATTTTTGTGCCTAGATGTCCTTTCACGCTACACTTTCCAAGGGACCAGAACAGGGAGAACACTTGGGGGGGCTGCAGTTTGGGGACAAGCCCAAGTCCTTGGGGAAGACTGGTTGTAAGTCCTGGCGGATGTCTGGGTGACAGGGCTGGGTTGCCCACCCAAAGGAGGGCTGTCCAGTTGCCGGGTGTGGAACGGTACCTTTGGTTGCAGCTTGCCTTTATGGGGCTAGAATATCTTGGCCCTGTGCAGGCAAACTGCAGTCAAAGGGTTCTACTGTATGTAAAAATGTCTCATCTCTTGATCTGTACATAGTGTACATGCAGCCCTGCTCCATACTGTAAATCAGTGCTATTTTTAGGTGTGGGGCTGCAGCTCTTGTCAGTGGCTCAGCTTGTACTTGGGGAGTTGAGAGCTGGGCTTTTAAATGAGTCTTATTTTAATTACGGTACTAAAGTTGTGATCTAGATTCGCTCCTTGAGCGGCCAACTCCTTCTCTGAATGTGCTGCCAGAGACTGAATATGGTGTCAGTTGTTCTTTAATCCCTTCCGCAGGAGGAAATGTTAAAACTGGTGTAGCATTGTAATCAAACTATATATAAATGTACTTTTTGCCTTTTGGTTAAAAATGTTTTTGTTTCTTCCAACAGGCTCAGAAAAACACTGGGGGATATATTTCTCTGGTCAGAGTAATGTCAAAGTGCTTACAGTGCAGGTAGTAGTGTGTAGAACCTACTGCAGTGAAGGCACTTGTAGCATTATGTTGACAGCAGCCTCAATACTGCAGCAGCTGTAAATCAAGGGTGGGTGTGTGTGTGTGTGTGTGTGTGTGTGTGTGTGTGTGTGTGTGTGTGTGTGTGTGTGTGTGTGTGTGTGTGTATATAGGTGCTGTTTTCTGTTTGTGCTAAGGTGCATCTAGTGCAGATAGTGAAGTAGATTAGCATCTACTGCCCTAAGTGCTCCTTCTGGCATTAGCTGAAATGTATCCCTCATTTCAGAGAAATGTGAATGTTACTGGATTGATTTCTTCTGCAGTCCTCTGTTAGTTTTGCATAGTTGCACTACAAGAAGAATGTAGTTGTGCAAATCTATGCAAAACTGATGGTAGCCTGCATTTCTCTACAGGATTGGGGCTGGTTCATGCTGTGGTGTTGCATGGTAAGATGTCTCTGTTGGCTATTGCATTACATAGGCCATATAAAGTGACTTGCTGTGCTAATGAGAACAAAATGTGTCCTTAATCTGGAATACTGGATGAAGTGACCACATGAGCTTACTGCAGCACTAAAGTGCTTATAGTGCAGGTAGTGTTAAGTGTTCTACTGCATTATGAGCACTTAAGTTCTGCTAGCTAATTTGCTTCGGCCTCTGCCACTCTAGATCATTTTGCCCAGCACTGTTCTCTGGTTAGTTTTGCTGGTTTGCATCCAGCTGTTTTCTATACTGTTGCTGTGCAAATCCATGCAAAACTGACTGTAGCAGTGAAAGCACAAAATCTTGAGAAAGGTGATAGTCCAGTTCTAAGCAGGTTGGGATTGATTGCAATGCTGTCTTATTTCTATGGTATTGCACTTGTCCCGGCCTGTTAAGGGCTGGGAGACGCAAGAAATGGTAAGCTATAACTAAAAGGAATGAAGCTTACAGATCACACAATGATCTGGCTAAAAGCTCAACTAGCTCTTTGCATTTTAGTTTGTCATTGGACACATGTTACACATGCCACCTAGAAAACAAAGATGAACTTGTTCTGTTAATTAATGCAGCATGTACTACAACTTTTTTAGGAGGAGATGTGTTCTAGGAATGTCTGCCTTAATGTTGGAAACCTGCATCTTTTGTGACCATATTTTTAATGTTACTATATTCCCATGGCAAATAAAAGTGTTTAAAGATGTGCTTTTTACCGGGGATGATGTAGAGGTCTTAATTTCAAGCCCTTGCAGGAGAGGTAGCATGCATCTTGCTCTGCAGATTGTGAGTTAAGATGATCTCTTGTCCTCACCTCATTGCTGTATCTGGATCCCTGCTATCAGAGATTGGAGCATTGTGTACTTGCAATTGGTATAACTAGCACCATATAGGTCCTGCCTACCATATGGTACCAAAACTGTTTTGGAGCAGGTGTGGTGCAAAAAAGAAAAAAAAAGGGGGGGGGGCGCCAGAGTTTGCAATTTCATGTGTCAAATTTGGTGGTGATGGTGGCTGGGGCAGGAGGGACCCTTGAGAGGAGTAGCTGGGAGAAGCAGAGGAGGAACAGCAGGACTAAATCCTGTGAGGATGTGGCGGGGGATGAGTGTAAGAACAGTGAGGCAGTAAGTGGAGGGAAGGCTCTTGGCAGGGGGAAGGATATGGACACCACTGTGGGAGTAGCAAGTAATAAGTTTGCAGTGTTGGCATCGGCGGTGGTAGTGGAGATGTCGATCGGAGTAGGCTAGTGAAGGCCCAGGAGTCCTGCTGAGAAAGAAGGGGACAGGGGAAGAGCAGGGGAGAGGCAAGAGGAGGAAACTGGGTAAGATGTAGGAGTCGCAAATGGTGCGAATAGAGGTACTAAGGAGCAGGGCAGTGTGGACTCTGGAAATGTGGACAGTGAAAATGGGAGGGGGGTGTGGGAAAAGAAGATGGAGTACTAGTGCTGGGGGATTCTGTACTGAAAGGGGTCAGATGGGGCAGAAGGGGAGAAAGACAGTTATATCTGGGTCAAGGCTATTCCAGGGTTGACCGTGGGCAGGCTCTTGAGTGCGCACGGAAGGGGAGGAAGAAACATCATAGTGATGCATGTGGTACAAATGACGTGGTGGGGGAAGACAGTAGAGGTGGTTAAAGGAGAGGTTCTAGGATTTGGGTAGGTAGTGTGAGGAGAGGGTGGGGGAGTCTGGTGTTTTTCTGAGGTACTCCCAGTACCATGTGCAAGTACGGTGTGGGGGGGGGATAGTTCAGTGAGTGGCTGAGGGATTGGTGTTGTATCAAGGAATACGGATTGGTGTCAGACTGGGGCAACAGCAACCTATATGCAGGGGATGGGTTAAATTTGAGCAGGGAGGGGAACGGAGTGGAAGGAAGTACTAAAATGGGGAATAGAGGGGTATATATCCACAAAGGTGGATTTAACTAGGAGGGGTGGGCTGTGCGGTGACAGCTAATTTGGGGGGTCTGGAAAGTGAGCCTAGTGAGCTCACCCCCTAGTTATGGGTAAAGGCAGTGGGGAAGTGGCACAGGGAGGGATGGGGAGGGGGGAGAAGGGCTGGATGGAGGGTGGTCTCACTGAAGCCTACAGAATAGAATAGCTGAGTTACAAGCTCTCTTGGTGGTGGTGGAGGGGGTGGACATTGCAGCCGTCACAGAAACGTGGGCCACCCAGTTCCAGAACTGGGATATGATGATCCAGAAGTTCAGGTTATTCAGAAAGGATAGGGCTAAGGGAAATGGTTGGGGGATCTATGTAAGGGAGGGGAGAACAGGAACATTATGGATGCAGTTCCAAGATGCAAAGAATAGGACATTGAGGATGGCTGTGGTGTATAGGGAATTAGCTGAACAATTTGGGAAGGTCTGCCAGAAACGGGAGCACAGTGATGGTGGGGGACTTCAACCTACTGGGGGTGGAGCGGGACACCCCATCCACTAGAGTGCAAGGGAGTGGGTCCAGTTAGCATTTCAAGACAGCTTCTTGACGCAGATGGTTCAGGGTCCAGACTCAGAAAGAACTCTGGACCTTGTACTAGATAACGGGGAAGCTGTAAGGAATCTGGAAGTGGAGGAACCACTAGTTGGGAGTGACCATTCGGTGTGGTTCACGCTCAGCATGGGGAGGGTGATGCACGGGTACAAGGGTGATTGAGTTAAGGAGGGCGTAAGATGTGGAACATTTGGGGCAGGCACCTGGCAGGTATGCAACCACACATGGATGCAGACCAGAAATGGGACATCATAAAGGAAGGGCTGGCAGAGGCTAGAGTCTGCACTAGGAAGAAAAGCAAGAAAGGAAGAGCAAAGAAACGCAGTTGGCTGACACAGGAGGTTATGGAAGGGGTGATGGCCAAGAGGGCAACATTTTGAAAGTACAGGAAATCGGGGAAGGGTGAAATGGATACATACATGAAGTCCAAAGAGGTTACCAGACTGGTCAGGGTGGCCAAGGCATCCAGGGAGCTGAGACTGGAGCAGGGAATAGGAAGTAGAGAGAGATTTCTTCCGTCCGCTACATGGGAGGGAGAGAATCAGCTGGTGAGGACTAAGGTCGGGGGTGGGTGGAGAAAGGGGTGTAGCAGGCAGAGGCACTTAATGATGAATTCTGCTCTGTATTCACACACGAGAAGGGGGGAAGAGATGCCCCAGGAGAGGGTGAGGGGAGGAGATGGATGGAGGGATTAGAGAGCAGGGTACTAAATGGGTTAAGGGCGGACTGGACCTGATGGCATTCACCCTAGGGTACTAAGAGTTGGCAGAGGTCCTTGTGGGGCCTCTGGCCGTCCTGTTCATTACCTCCCTGGACACAGGATGTGTGCCACAGGACTAGAGAATGGCCTGTGTGGTGCCCATCCACAAAAGTGGCCGAAAGGATGAACCAGGAAACTATAGGCCAGTGAGTCCCACATATATTGTGGGAAAGCTCATGGAGACCATTCTGAAAGAAGCTAGTGAGCTTCTTGGAGAAAAGCTGTCTCCAGGATGGTCAACAGCATGGGTTTGTAGTGGGAAGATCCTGCCAGACAAACCTCAGAGTACTACGACTGGGTGATGCGGGAACTGGACAAGGGCCATGCAGTGGATGTCCTGTATTTAGACTTCAGCAAGGCCTTTTGATTCAGTGCTGTATGGGAGGTTGGGGTGGGGGACTGGAATATGTGGGGGCAGGGCCAAAAATGGGATCACAAACCGGCTAAAGGGAAGGCAGCGAAGGTTGGTGGTGGGGGGGAGACTTCCAGTCACCGAGAGCAGTGGCGAACCGGGGGTACCACTGGGAGTGGTGCTGTTTTGGAATTTTACAGTTGCAAGAGGGGTTGGGACAGGAGAAGGGATACTGGGAAGGGATGGGCAGGAGGGGCAGCTGCGAGATGAGTTGCTAGCTGCAGACTCGATAGACCATGAGGCCTGTTTTTATGCTGGCAATTTCGTGTATCCGTAAGATAATTGGTTACAAGTCTTGGAACATTTTGACTACCCCACAGTACAGCCTCTGCTCTCTTTAGGAAAGTTTGTACACTTCCTGAAGTGCATATTAATGTTAAGATCGAACTGCTACTTTCTGCAACAAAGGTGCTCTTTATTTGGTGGTTATATTTTGTGTTGAACCGTACTCTGGCATTTGATCTCTGAAACCGCTTTACCTGAAGACTTTTTTCCCCTTTTCCTCATGGAACCCAGCGACACTATAGTGTAGTTTGTAAGGGCACTGAGCTGCAAACCTGGAACCTAGGATCTTACTTCGAGAGGGTTCTTACAGTAGGTATTCACAGATGCCAGGCATCGGGACCCCACAGAAAACTTCTAGCTTGCAGTCTCTGGCAGGGGACCGCCCCCACGTCAGGTCACCAGTGTCTGACATCGGTATAAAGGGGTGGTCCCCCTTTCCCGCCATCTACTTGTGAAAGTTCCTCACTGTAGAACAGCGCTCATCAGTACCTTCAGTTGTAAAGTTCAGCTTTTTCGACCTTTCTTGAAATTCTTTGTTCTAGGGACATGGATGTGGTGTTCATCCACACCGTCTGGCAGGTTCCTTGCCGCTTTAAATCTTGCCGGAAGGTCTTCAGGCTGGCTCCTTCCACCCACCCAGGTGGTAAAACTCCTCTGCTCCGCCCCATGACGCCAGATCTTCCTTACCGCTTGGAAGCTCGGGTTACCTCCTTAACGCTCTGTGTAGACTGGATCCTAATTCTTCGGTTCGCCCGAAACTTATTTTAAAATTTTCAAGACTTCGGTCATCTTTCTCCCTCGCGGCTGCAATGGACAAATAGACTCCCGGATTTCGGTGGTGCCCTTGTTAGCAGAAGATGTCCAGGATGGACCTGCACTCCACGTGCGTCTACTGCCTTGGCCTAGAACACGACCCGTAGGCCTGCGAGTCATGCCGTTCGTTTTCGGCCAACGTCCTGGAGGACTGCGCTGCCTGGTTACAGCTTGGGCACCCCGAGAAGCACTAACCGCCAGTTAAGTTGGAGGAGGCCCACTGGGCAGTTACCGTGGTGGCTGGCTCGGCTGAGCAACTCTAGCAGATGATCGCCCTCGAGGAGGAGGTGGCTCAGGCCGCATCATCCTCTTCCTCGGTCGCAGCGTTTATCCCGCTCTTACTGGGTACCTCATATTCAGCCTCTTTCAAGGAGCTTTGCCAGTCCCTTTCCGCGAAGGGAGAGGGGCCTTCGGGGAATTTCCTCTCGGTCCAAAAAGGACTCAAAGGGTAAGTCCCATCGTTGGCGTTCGTAGGAGCGGGAGAGGTCCCTTTCCCGGACTGTCTACTTTGGTCGAGGTTGCGGCTAAGGCCGCTGGCCGAGACACCCGGCGACGCAGTAAATTTTTCCCGACCCATCGGACAGGCTGTCGACTGAGGCCGATAACCCTTCTTCACCGGTTCCCCCGGTGGAGACTGAGGACCTGCCTGCACCCCCGGTGCCGCAGTCCCCGGTTAAGGCTTCCGAGCTGAGGGAAGAGCGGGTGTCCCCCGCCCCTTCCCAGACCCATCCTCGGAAACGCCGAGGATCTCTGTCTCAGACATAGTCTCGGTCCAGCCGATCCCGCCGACATCAGCGGTCTCTGTCTCTGCACCGAGGTAAGCGGCAGCGCCGCTCATCCTCGTCTTCCTCCTCGGAAGAGGAGAGGCTTCGGCACAAATTGCATCGACGCTACGAGGACCTGATGTGGCAACAGTTACTTCTGTCCAGGAACAAGCTGTCGCCTTCCCCGGCCATCAAGCGGCTGTCACCCAAGCGGCCGAAACAACCCCTTGCTGTAGTTGAGGTGCCTAAGTCTGGGCCGGTTGTTCGGCCGAAACCAGCTGCCCCACTGATTTGTGGTGGAACCTCCGCCTCCACAACCGAATCGGGGGTGCTGACCCAAGGACTCTCGGTCGGGTCAGTGCCTGCCCCACAGGTCGTCTGTCACCCTCACTCCCGACCGTCCTCGGCAGGTGGAGGGTGGCTCAGGCCCCAGGCAGCTCTTCGCGGACTTCTCAGTCAGACTCCTTCCTGTTCTCCAGGCCCATTGATCTGGAGTACTCCGGGGGCCAGTCGATGGATGAAAGCCCATCGTCCTTCATGGGTTTGCTTCAGCTCATCTCAGAGTTCACCAGGATGCAGCTCGAGCCCGTATCCAAGCGGGCCAAGTATCTCCTGACGGAGATACTGGACCGAGGGGATTCACCCCCGGAGGTCTTTCCAGTGGCTGAAGCCATTGTTGGCCCAGCCTTGGAGCTCTGGCAGCGGCCTGCTTCCCGTCCTGTGCTTTCAGCCAGGATGGCCAGGAAGTATGCGGTCCCTACCGGCTCTTTGCCCGGTTTTCGGAACACCCCTCTGCTGAGGGGTTGGTCACCGACAGCGTTTTCCGGCGTTCCGGGAATGCTAGGGACGTGGACAAGCCCCCCACACCCCGACAAGGAGTGCAAAAAGCTGGACTATGCCGGACTGCCGGGCGCAAGGTGTACGCTGCGTCCTCCCTTGGTCTCCGCCAGGCCAGCTCGGCCATGCTGATGGCACACTTCTCCCATGCCCTCATGGGCTTCCTGGATGAGATGATTCCTCATCTCCCGGCCGACCTGCAGACCACAGTCTGGCAGGTGCGGGACCAGGGCAATGGCTAAGCAGCAGCTCCAAACGGCTCTGGACATCGGAGACTCTGTGCCAGATTGGTTGTGGCTGCGGTGGCCATGCGCTGCAGAGCATGGCTGAGGATATCCACCTTCATGGCAGATACCCAGCACAAACTGGCGGATGTCCCCTTCTTGGGGACCGATCTCTTCGGCCCTGGAGTGGAAGGTCACCTCCAGCGGATCAAAGTCCAGTGCCACTCTGGACTCTGTCACCTCCGCCCAGAAGGACAAAGGCCGCCGAGCAGCAGCATCAAGTCCTTTGGTCCTTCTGCGGCCCGTCCATTAGCGGCGCAACAGGCTGCGTTTGGCATCCCAAACCCAAACCTGCGGCTTCCTCAACAGGAAGCAGGAGTGAAGGCCCAGGAGGTCCCTCGGCGGTCCTCCTCTAAGCCTACCAGTGACTGGTTGAGGGTGTTGCCCTCAGCCTGGTCACCCCACCGGGTTCCCCCGTGAGGCAGTTCTACCCTCTCCTTTCCGCCTGGTCCCGCTATCACCACGGACCGTTGGGTGTTGAAAGTAGTGAGGGAAGGAGATGCAGGGTCCGCAGCCTGTGCCAGTTCGCCGACCAATATCGCCCTGCTCCTCAAAGAGGTGATCAGGAAGGTGGCGGATCCTCTTCCAGACCGGGGTTTGTGTCCAGGTACTGCCTTGTCCCAAAAGCGGAAGTGCTTTGGCATGTCTCTCATCCTGAACAGGTTCCTAGGTCTCGATCTTCAGGATGGTCACTCTGGCTCAGATAATCCCATCCTTGGAGCAGGCGTGTGGTTCTGTTCTCTGGACCTTCAGGGCGTGTTCTTTCCGTCCCAATCTGTCCGTCCACCAGAGATTCCTCCGCTTCAGGCGGAGGATCCCTTAAGATTCGGGCCTTTCCCTAGCTCCCAGGGTCTTCACCAAATGCATGGCAGTGGTGACAGCATTCATCTGCGGCGCTTGAAGGGTCGGGTGTACCCCTACTTAGAGCGACTGGCTGATTGCAGCCCCCTCCAGAGCGGAGGTGGAGCGGTCCAGAGGTCTGGCCTCCAGGTTTGCTCTGAGGTTGGCCTCGTCATCAACGAGGCCAAGTCGGAACTCGTGCCAAAGCAGGTGATACAATTCATTGGGGCAGAGCTCGACACTCTACGAGCCAGAGCACGGCTCCTGGCAGACAGGGCAGAGGTTCTTTCCTCCTTTGCCCATTCATTTCAGGTCGGGCAATCGCGCCCTGCCCGGGACTTCCTGGGCCTCATGGCGGCCTGCACCAGCATGGTCCGTTGGGCCCGCTGGTACATGTGTCCCCTTCAATGGGGGCTGGCCAGCCAGTGGTCACAGCACTTCGATCCGCTGGATCAGCTAGTGACAGTGACCCAGGGGATGTGGAACGCTCTCTAGTGGTGGACCGTTCCAGCACATCTGCAGGAGGACCTCCCGTTTGTCCGCCCCGATCCGATGGTCTCGCTATGGACCGATGCCTCTCTGATGGGTTGGGGTGCCTATCTGGGGGAGCACAGAGCGCACGGCCTCTGGTCCCCTCGGGAGTCCTGATGCCATATCAACCTGCTGGAGCTTCGAGCAGTTCGTCTAGCCGTCACCGCCTTCGCTCTGTTTCTACGGGGTCAAGTGGTTTCAGGTCCAGGCGGACAATACCACGACCATGTACTACCCTAAACCGCCAGAGGCGGGGCGTGCTGCATGCCTCTGTGCGGGAAAGCTCTCCGCATTTGGTCACAACGTCGCAGCCTGGGTGGATCTCCTCGTCATTCATGTGGCGGAGCCTCCAACACCCTAGCCGATGCCGTAAGCGGATAGGGCTGCGTCTCACGAATGGTCTCTCCTGCGGTGGTAGTACAAGATCTCTTCTCCTGGGGCACGCCTCAAGGCGGACCCATTTGCCTCCAGGGAGAATGCAAAGCTGAGACTGTTTCATGCCCGCCCCCTCAGCAGGGCTCGCTGCAGGGGATGCCTTCTTGAGGCTGTGGACCCCAGAGCCTCTTCTCACTCCCCATTTCCCTTGATCCACAGGTGCTTCGGCGTGAGGAGGACAAGGGCAGGTGATTCTGTTAGCCCCAGACTGGCCCCGCCAGTTCTGTTATCCAGATCTTCAGTCTCGGCTCCAGGCTCCCGAGGCAGCTTCCAGCCCGCCCGGACCTGATCTGTCAGTCAGTCGGGGAAGGTATTCCATCCGGACCTTCATTCCCTGCACCTGGCGGCCTGGTTCCTGGCTGTAGAGTTCCAGGCCTTGGGTCTTTCTGGCGAGGTCCTCAGCGTCGTTGGGGTGTCCCGTGGAGTCGACCCAGAAAATACTCGCCTTCAAATGGAAGATTCTCCATTTGGTGTCCGAGCAAGAGACCTGGACCCTTCCTCCTGTTCCTTGGCAAGCATTCTGGACTACCTGTGGTCCCTTTCTCAGCTAGGGCTTTGGTCGACGACCCTTAAGGTGCACCTGACAGCCATCTCTGCTTAGCGGGTGTGGGCCAGGAAGCAGTCGGTGGCGCAAGAGAAAGTGGTTGGGCACTTTTTCAAAGGCCTTGATCACATATCCCCTCTGATGTGAGAACCTGCACCTCTGTGGGATCTACTGCTGGTATTAGCTAAGCTCATGGGCAAGCCATTCGAACCGATGCACAGGTGACATCTCTCGCCTGTCGTGGGAGACCGCCTTCTTGGTGGCTATCACGTCAGCCAGAAGGATGGGAGAGCTCCAGGCGCTTTCCATAGAGTCTCCTTATCTGGTCTTCCACAGGGACAAGGTTGTCCTGCGCCCCCACCTGAAATTCCTTCCGAAGGTGGTGTCGGAGTTTCACCTTAACCAGGTGTTGACTCTGCCAGTGTTCTATCCCAATCACACCTCAGAGGCTGAATATAGGCTCCATACTTTAGACCCTAGAAGAGCGCTCGATTATTACAGGGAGCGGGTGGCTGAAGTTCAGGGAGAGGTTCGCCAGCTGTTTGTCACCTACGCTGAAGCCGCACCTGGCAGACCTGCAGCCAAGCGGACGATAGGCAGGTGGGTCACCTCCTGTATAGATCTCTGCTATAGGTTGGTGGGCATGGAGCCTCCCAGAAGGATAAGAGCTCATTCTACCCGCCATACTGCTGCATCGGTGGCTGCTTCCAGGGATGTCCCTATCCAGGAAATCTGCAGGGCTACTACCTGGAAGTCAGCACACACCTTCATCACCTACTACCACATCGACCTTGAGTCATGCCAGGATGCTGGTTCTGGGGCCTCGGTTCTCCAGTCTTTATTTCCCAAGTAGGGGGTGTGCGCCTTGCCTCCCTTCTCCCGTAGAACTGCTAGGAGTCTGCCAGACAGTGTGGATGAACATATCCATGTCCCTAGAAATACAGGTTACTCACCTTTAACAGGAGTTTTAGGAATGGGTATATGTTGTTCATCCACCCGACCTCCCCGGCTTCGACGCATAACCTGGCTTCCAGTGGGCTAGATCTGGCGTCATGGGGCGGAGCCGAGAGTTTTACCACCCGGGTGGGTGGGAGGAGTCAGTTTGAAGACCTTCCGGCAAGATTTAAAGCAGCAAAGGAACCTGCCAGACAGTGTGGATGAACAACATATACCATTCCTAGAACTCCTGTTACAGGTGAGTAACCTGTATTTCTAGGGGACATGGATATTTGTTCATCCCTACAACTTAACAGGCATCGCTGCCGCTTTATCTTGCGGCGTCAACGAACTCCTCCACCAGATGTCTCGGCATCCGCAGATCCTCCTGCCGCTAGGCTCAGGTTCCCCCCTTAACGCTCTGCGTTTTGAGACTGTTCCTATTTCTTCCGTTTTGCGGTTGAAAGTTTTGCTAAAAGACTTCAGTCTTCGATCCTCGCGGCTGCGATGGACAATCGACTCCGGTTTCGGAGATGCCCTGCGATCAGAAGATATCTCGGACGGATCACACTCCGCGTCTGTCTACTGTTTAGGCCTTGAGCACGACCACGCAGGACTGCGACGATGCTCTTCCTTTTAAAGCCTCGTCCTCTAAGACCGTGCTGCCGATGCTTCTGGGCGTCCCGAGCGTTCCCTCAGTGAAGTCTAAGGAGGCAGTGTGCGGTGTCCGCAGCGGCCAGACTCGTGGATCAGCTCGAGCAGATGATCGCCCTCGAAGAGAGGCGGCGCGGGCCGTATCTTCCTCGACGCGGCATTTATCCCGCTCTCTGGGTTCTTCCACACAGCTTCCTTTAAGGAGCTTTGTCTGTCCCTCTCCACTAAGGGAGAAGGGCCAGCGTCTGCTGGACCTTTTCTCTGGTCCAAAAAGAGGACAAAGGTAAATCCCTCAATCGACGCTCTTGGGAGCGGGAAGGTCCCTCTCCCGAGTCGCCGACGTTCGAGCCTTTCGGCCGGCCACTGGTCTCGCGGTGTCCCCGTCCAGGTC
Organism: Neoceratodus forsteri; assembly: GCA_016271365.2. Lineage (NCBI taxonomy): Eukaryota > Metazoa > Chordata > Ceratodontiformes > Ceratodontidae > Neoceratodus > Neoceratodus forsteri. The sequence goes on along the minus strand of CM057459.1, from coordinate 794,524,268 downwards.
AGTTGACTGAGACTCCCGTCGGCAGTCGAATTTTCTCGATCCGTTGGACGGGTTATCGCCTATAGAAGCGAGACTCCCCTCTCCCGGTTCCCGAGAGTTGAGATCCCGATGGGCTTGCCTGTGCCTCCGGTTCCGGAGCCCTCGGATGAACCCTCCGAGCGAAGAGTGCAGTTCCTGCCGACATTTCCGCACCGACCTCGGAAAAGCCGAGCTCGGTCTCTCTGACCTCTTGCGGTCCAGCGATCCCGCCGTCATAGCCGGTCTCTGTCTCGGCACCGCGCGATAGCGGCGTCGCCGCTCGTCCTCCCGGACGAGGGAGGCTTCGGCGTAAGTTACGTCGACGATGCGAGGACCTCATGTGGCAACAATTCCTCCTGACGGGAATCAAGCGGCGCAGTACGCCTTCCCGGCCATTAAGGTTGTCACCGGAGGCGGCCGACACAACCTCTCGACTTACCTCGAGGAGCCTGTACCTGGGCGGTTGTTCGCTAAAACCAGCTGCTCCACCGATTCCGTGGAACCTTCCGCCTCCACAGCCACTATTTGGGGCTCGACCAGGATTCTCGGTCGGCTAAGGGTCTACCCATAGGCTGTCGGTTACCCTCACTCCCGACCGACCTCGGCAGGTAGAGGTGGCTCAGGCCAGAGGCAGCTCTTGAGGGACTCGTCCGAGTCGCGGATAATTCCTCCTTTTCTCCAAGCGACTAGACTTGGAGTCCTCAGGAGGACAGTCAATGGACGATAGCCTGTCGTCCTTCCTAGGACTGCTTCGGCTCATCTCTGAGTCCACCGGGATGAAGCTCGAACCCGGTTCCAAACGGGCCAGGTATCCCCTCACGGAGATTCTGGACCGAGGGGATTCTCCAACGGAGGCCTTGGAGCTTTGGCAGCGCCCTGCTTCCTGTCCTGCGCCTTCGGCCAGGAAGTATGTGGTCCCTACCGGTTCCCTGTCCGGTTTTTCGGAGCACCCCTCTGCTGAGGGGTTGGTTACCGACAGCGTTTTCTGGCGCGCCGGCAACGCCAGGGATGTGGACAAACCTCCCGACAATCCAAGAAATTGGATTATGTCGGGCGAAAAGTCTATGCTGCGTCCTCTCTCGGCCTTCGTCAGGCCAGTTCGGCCGTCCTCATGGCACATTTTTCTCATGCCCTGTTGGGCTCCCTGGATGAGGTCATCCCTCATCTTCCCGCGGATCTGCAGACTACGGTCAAGCAGGTGCGGGACCAGGGCAGGGCAGTGGCCAAACAGCAGCTCCAGACTGCTTTAGATATTGAGGACTCATGTGCCAGGTCGGTGGCGGCCGCAGTGGCTATCAAGTCCGACGGGCTTGGCTGAGGATATCCACCTTTACTGGATACTCAGCACAAGTTGGCGGGATGTTCCTTTTGGGACTGACCTCTTGACCCCTGGGGTGGAAGGTCACCTGCAGAGGATCGAGAGGTCCAATGCTACCTTGAACTCGGTCTCTTTTACAGCTCCAGAAGGACAAAGGCATAAACCACCAGCCTAAGCCCTTCCGTCCTTCTGCGCCCCCGGCGCGCCAGGCCCAGCAACGTCGGGGCCAGCAGGCTCGGCCTTGGCATCCCAAACCCAAGCCGCGGCTTCCTCTAACAGGAGGCAGGGGAGGAAAGGCCCAGGAGGTCCCTCAGCGGTCCCTCCTCCAAGCCTGCCCAGTGACGGGCTGAGGTGTGCCTCATCCCAGCTCACCTTACCCCTGTTTCCGTGGGGACGGCTCCGACACTTCCTTTCCGCCTGGTCCGCTGTTACCACGGACAGGTGGGTACTGGAGGTGGTGGGAAAAGGCCTGCCTCTGGAATTTGAGCAGGCCCCACCCTTCAGAGCCGTCGCACCTCGGGGGACCTCGGGGTCCGTAGCCTCACTGTTGGCTCGTCGGGCCGACATCGCTCTCCTCCTCCGAAAGGAGGTGATCAGGGTGGTAGCGGACCCCCCGTCAGACCCAGGGTTTGTGTCCAGGTACTTCCTGGTTCCGAAGCGGACGGGGGGCTGGCGCCCCATTCTCGACCTACACGACCTAAACAAGTTCCTAATGTCTCGAACCTTCAGGATGGTCACTCTGGCTCAGATAATACCATCCTTGGAACGCGGCGTGTGGTTCTGCTCTCTGGACTTGCAGGACGCGTTTTTTCACGTCCCTATCCGTCCGTCTCACCAGAGATTCCTTCGCTTCCGAGCGAAGGATCCCTTTTCAAGTTCCGAGCCATGCCCTTCGGCTTGTCTCCAGCTCCCAGGGTCTTCACCAAATGCATGGCAGTGGTGACAGCATTCTCTTGGCCGAGGGGTCCGGTGTACCCTTACCTGGACGACTGGCTGATAGCAGCTCCCTCCAGGCAGGAGGTGGAGTGGTCCAGATCTGGCCCTCCAGGTCTGCTCTCAACTGGGCCTCCTTATCAGCGAGGCCAAGTCGGACTCGAGCCAAAGCAGGTGATTCTGTTCGCCAGGCGCAGCTCGACTCTCTCGAGCAAGCAGCTGCTCGGCGGACAGGGCGAGGTTCTTTCCTCCTTGCCCAGTCATTTCTGGTTGGGCAATTGCGCCTGCCGGGACTCCCTGCGCCTCCTGGGTCTCATGGCGGCCTGCACCAGCGTGGTCCGTTGGGCCGGCTGGAACATCGTCCCCTTCAATAGGGACTGGCCAGTCCAGTGGTCTGGCAGCACTGCGATCCTTTGGACCAGCTTGTAGCCGGTGGCTTACAGGGGATATGGGGCGCTCTCCAGTGGTGGATCGTTTGGGTCATTTGCAGGAGGGCATCCGTTAAGTCCGCCCGAGCCGAGCGGTCTCTCTATCGACCGATGCCTCTCTGATGGGTTGGGGTGCCCATCTGGGGAACACGGGCTCACGGCCTCTGGTCCCAGCGGAGTCCATGCCACATCAACCTGCTGGAGCCCGGCGGTCCGCCCTAGCTCTCACCGCCTTTGCTCCGCTCCTCCGGGTCAAGTGGTCCGAGTCCAGACGGACAACACCACGACCATGTACTATCTAAACCGCCAGGCGGGGCCCAGCTCCATGCTTCTATGCAGAAGCTCTCCGCATTTGGTCACTTCGTCGCGAGCCTGGGCGGATCTCTAGCCATTCATGTGGCAGGAGCCTCCAACACCTGGCCCGATGCCTTGCCGGATAGGCTGCATCCCACAGTGGTCTCTCCTGCCGGAGGTAGTACAGCATCTGTTCTCCCATTGGGGCACACCTCAGGTGGACCTGTTTGCCTCTAGGGAGAGCAGGAGCTGAGGCTGTTCCATGCCGCCCCCTCAGCAGGGGCTCGCTGCAGGGGATGCCTTCCGAGGCAGTGGACCCCGGCCTCTTCTGCCTTTCCCCCATTTCCCTTGATCCACAAGGTGCTTCTCAAGGAGAGAGGGACAAAGCAGGTGATTCTGATAGCCCCAGACTGGCCTCGCCAGTTCTGGTACCCAGATCTCCTCAGTCTCGGCTCCAGGACTCCGCGGCAGCTTCCAGCTCGCCCGGACCTGCTCTCAGTCAATCAGGGGAAGGCGTTCCATCCGGACCTTCAATCCCTGCACCTGACGGCCTGGTTCCTGAGCGGCTAGAGTTCCAGGCCTTGGGTCTTTCCGACGAGGTCCTCAATGTAGTTGAGGCGTCCCGTAAGGAGTCGACCAGAAAATGCTATGCCTTCAAATGGAGAAGGTTTTCCATTTGGTGTCAGGGCAAGGGCTTGGACCCTTCCTCCTGTTCCTTGGCAAGCATCTTGGACTATTTATGGTCCCTTTCTAATCAAGGGCTTAGGTCGGCGACCCTGAGGTGCACCTGGCAGCCATCTCTGCTTGCAGGCGGGCAGGAAGCAGTCAGTGGTGCAGGAGAAGGTGGTCTGGCTTTTCAAAGGCCTTGATCACATTTCCTCCGGTGCGAGAACCTCACCTCTGTGGGATCTACTGCTGGTACTGGCAAAGCCTCATGGGCAAGCCATTCAACCTATGCACAGGTGTGCTCTCTCTCACCTGTCGTGGAAGACCGCTTTCTTGGTGGCTATCCGTCAGCCAGAAGGATGGGAGGCTCCAGGCGCTCCATCGAGGTCTCCTTACCTGGTCTTCCACAGGACAAGGTTGTCCTGTCCCACCGAAATTCCTTCCGAAGGTGGTGTCGGAGTTTCACCTTAACCAGGTGTTGACTCTGCGGTGTTCTACCCCAATCACACCTCGGAGGCCGAATATAGGCTCCATACTCTGGACCCTAGAAGGCTCGCCTATTACAAAGAGCGACGGCTGGAAATTTGGGGAGAGGTTCGCCAGCTGTTTGTCACCTACGCTGAAGCCGCATCTGGCAGACCTGCAGCCAAGCGGACGATAAGCAGGTGGGTCACCTCCTGCATAGATCTCTGCTATAAGTTGGCGGGCATGGAGCCTCCCAGAGGGATAAGAGCTCATTCTACCCGCCATACTGCTGCAACGGTGGCTGCTTCCAGGGACGTCACTATCCAGGAAATCTGCAGGGCTGCTACCTGGAAGTCAGCACACACCTTCATTACCCATTACCACATCGACCTTGAGTCACGCCGGGATGCTGGTTTTGGGGCCTCTGTTCTCCAGTCTCTCTTTCCCAAGTAAGTATTGGGGGTGTGCATCTTGCCTCCCTCCTCCCGGAGAACTGCTAGGAGTCTGCCAATAAGTGTGGATGAACAACATATCCATGTCCCTAGAATACAGGTTACTCACCTGTAACAGGAGTTCTAGGAATGGTATATGTTGTTCATCCTGATTCCTACCTCCCGGCTGACGCACAACCTGAGCTTCAATGCGGCCAGATCTGGCGTCATGGGGCGGAGCCGAGTTATACCACCGGTGGGTGGAGGAGCCAGCTTGAAGACCTTCCGGCAAGATTTAAAGCGGCAAGGTTACCTGCCAATAAGTGTGGATGAACAACATATACCATTCCTAGAACTCCTGTTACAAGTGAGTAACCTGTATTTTTCTCCTACCATTTGCTGTGCATGTCGTCCCTGACTCCCTCCGAATTGCATAAAAACGAGTGCGTCTCGTCGTTCCCAGCTTGCACACAAGGACAGCCACTCCTTCTGCCTCTTCTGTCTAGGCCCAGACCACCCCATGGAGAAGTACCAGCACTGCCAGAAATTCAGCTCTGCTACCTGCAAGCGAAGGCATCAGTCCCTGGAAGCCCATCTCCTCAAGAAGAAAATGGCATCCATGGAGGAGGAGCTGAAGAAGCTTAGGCAGGCGTCAACTTCTGCCAAAGGCCACAAAAAGAAGCGCAAGAGGGAGACTCACCGGGAGCTGGATTAGTCTTCCACAGCAGCCGTGACTTCGGCTGGAGTCGTGACCTTACAGGTATTGCCCCCTCCGGGGGATTGCTTCTCCTACTTCCATCTTGGTGGTTACCAAGGAGGCCTCTGCTCCCATCAAGGCCGCTCCACCACGGCCTTCTGGTCTGAGTGGGTCCAGTAAGTCTGCCGTTGGTCTCACTGACACCCGCCCGGACAGGGCTGCCAAGCCGCTCACCTTCTCGGGTGATCGCCCACCCCACCCCCTTCTGACAAGGCCGCCACTCCTTCATGGCCTTCGTCAGACAGGGAGTCTGATAAGTCAGACGCCAGCTCCTTAGACAACCGCCTGGTCAACCTGCCAGCGTCTGACCCTATAGTCACGTCTGATGCCCCAGGCTCTCCGCAACGGAGAACCCCATTGCCTACCGAGGTTCCTGCATCCCCTCCGGTTCACACCTGGGGATTTCAACCCTCCTTCCTTGGTTGAGGCTTAACTACCTTGGGACGGTGCTGTCGGGGTTTCCCCCTCTGACTCCGGCCGACCCGGCACCACCCTCTGGCATCCCTTTGACCGGAAGACCTGATCTTACCTCGAGAGGGTTCCTTCAGTAGGCTATCACAGAGGACTGGCGTCTGGCCACACAGCAGACTTTTCTAGCAATACCTGACGGGGGACTGCCCACCCGACATCACATGACAGATGTCAGCATGACTGTATATAGTGGGAGGTCCCCACGCCCCCACCAGTTCTTTTCCGCCGTTTCCTCATGTCAGTTGCATTGCAGACTCTTACATAGCCATCGTTGTGAAAGCTATCACGTCTGTTTATCCCTTGTTGCTTTTTTTTTCTTTAAAATTTGTGTTCCGTTATTGATGTCTTCTCCCAAGAAGTGCTCGTCCTGTGGCATGCGGATCCCGCACAAAGACGGTCTCCTCAATTGCGTCCTCTGTTTAGGCCCGGACCTTCCAGTCTCTTCCTGCCCAGAGTGCCAGACCTTTAACCAGGCCACTAAAAAAGACAGCAGGCTTTGGAGGCCCATCTGCTTAAAGCCTGCCTAGCTTCCCTCGAGAAGATGTACAGTTTTCAGAGATTTGTCTGAAATCTTCTCCTTCAAAGCAACATAAGGAGAAAACTAGGGAGTGGGCCCAATGACGCCAGGCCCTCTACTAGCAAGGTGCAGCTGCCACCCAGAAAACCAGATGGTAAGTCGGGCAAAACTTCAGTGGATCCGTCTGCCATCGGCTCCTCCAACGACCGCACCGCTTCGGCCGATAAGTCTGCCCCCGGCTCCTCTTGGGACCACGTGGCGGCCAGTCAGTCTACTCTGGCAGTGAGTACTCTCCCAGCTCCGGTCAATGAGCCGGCCAGGGGCTCCTCTGCCTGACCCCACCTGCTAAGTCTGCCGTCCCTGACGACCATTTGGGTTTGATTCCTCTGGCTTAACGGCGCCTCACCTGACATCCCATGGAACCAGAGGGAGAAAGACCCTTTCCTTCATCCTTCTTCACCCGTGCCCTCTAATTCCCCGGCGGGTACGTTCAGCGGTGGCAGCGGAGAGCCCATTGACCCTGTCAATGCCTCGGCTCCACAATCCCCTTCTGGGGTTAAGGAGGAGGCTCCTCCTCCACCCTACAGGCCTGACTGTGGAGGCCCCTCTTCCACCTTCCGGCAGTCTTCCAGAGCCTCTGACACTGGTTGTCCCGACGACAGTCCATCAGCTGGGACCGGCTGATCGACCCTGCCACCAGGGCCCTTTCGTCCGGTTCAGACACCAGCCCCTCCGACGCCGGATCTCCTTCCAGCTCCGGATCGGGTGGTGCTGGTTCCGTCGGTTCCCCTGACATGGGCTGTCCAGACACTGGTCCCTCAACCCATGTACACAATGGCAGGTCCGACGTGGGGTCCCCTGACAACAGATCTGAAGGGGGTGGGGGGGGGTTATACCTGATCCCGCACTGTCCCACATTACCTGTTGGGGGTATCCTGGGGACCACTATCGACTGGAGTCATCTCAGGCAGTTCTACCCTGGATTTAATCCCTACTCCCATTGAATGGTATTCCAGGGCTACTATCCACCTCCGGTGATCCCCCCAAGCCTCTGCCTACTTCTCCGGCTACCACGGATTTCAAGACCTTAATACAGTCATGGTGGCAGGGGGCTTGGTCGGAGTTGGTCTCGGACCTGGAGACCAGGCTCCCACAACCGCAGTCTCCTAGGTCACCCTTTCCCCCGAGCAGTTCAGTAGCCACTGTCCACATCTCTGAAGACTCGACAGAACGTTTGCATTCCGGATACCAGACGCCGTCCTGTTGAAAAGGCGAACGATTGATGAAGATGGCTCAGAGGGGAAGGAAGATTCCTCTGAGGAGGTGCCGGAGGACCACGAGGAGATGAGAGGCAAGGTCTCGCCAAAGTCTCCAAGAAGACCCTGCCTTCTTGGACCTCTTGAGGGCCATGAAGGACTATTTGGACTGAGTCGTGAGGAACAGGACCAAATGAGACAGAGGCTTGCGGAACACCTATACTTTTTATTTTGTGTGTAATTTATTCCCCTCACTCCTGGTCAGATGCCCCCCTCTCCTTCAGGCACTCTTATGACCTCTGCCATACCTCCCTACTGCTTCACTTGAGTCCGACACCCCAAGCCCCATTGCAGCCCTTCCCACTGTATCATTGCGTCCCTTCGCCAGGCGGTTCCCCTCTTCAGGGGGAATGCACCAGTCTGGGGAACACTAGCGCCACTCCAGGCCGTAAGACGCTGCTGAGGCCCGCGGGAGGCGGCTCACCGAGGGTTCGGAGGTGAGGGGTCTGAGGCCGTCATCTGCCATCACTCGCCATTTTTCCTCTTTCTGTTTAGGGTGGCGTAGTGACGTAATGGCTGATGCAGATGTCAGTCCTCCCCAGTGACATATCAGCTCCCAGCCTCCACTAGGAGCCAGCAGGCACCGGAGTGCACCCCGAAAAGAACAACTGTCCTTGGGACGCTCCATCCCCCGCCGTCCTCCAGCAACCCATGCTCGCTCCCGAACCCGGTCGCAAGCAGAAATCCAACTGCTGCACAACAGGCCGGCCCACACCTAGACTTGCTCTGTCTCCTATCCCTGTTCCTCCATGGATGGCACCTCAAGACCTCACCACTACTGTCTGGCAGATGCCTCATTCTATCCAGGCTGTCCCCAAGCAGGCTGACAAGCTGTACTGAGCGCTGAAGGATGCCCTTTTCTTAAAGGCGCATCTCAAGGCTGACTCTGGTCATCTCTGCAGCTCATGATCGCTCTTCAGTGCCCAAGCACATGAGCACTTCTCTGGACAGAGTCAAGGCAGATAGACCAGTTCGGGAAGAAGTTGTATTCCTCTGCCACGTGTGCCCTTCGGTCCCTCAGTTATGTGGTCCGCATGGTGTCCCATCAAAAAGCAACCTTGGCGAGGACTTCCGGTGACGTCACTGACTGACATGGCGCCTTGATCGAGGAGCTCCTCGACCCCAAGAACAAACATTCCAATTAATTGCTCACTTCAGAAATAGCATCTCCAGCCAAACAGAAACTAAACAAACCGGGGAAGCCCTTGACTACTCCGATGCAAAAATTACGGGAAATGCTGCAAGCTGATATCGATATTTATCCGGACTCCAGAGCCCCGCAGCCAGACGACCAACAGGCCCCATCGCAATGCGAACAACTGCCGGAGGATATCCTGGAAACCATCAAGCAAACAGCGAGAACGGTTGCAAAAATAGACCAGACTCTTACTGACCTCTGCTCCGATTCTAACCAGATAGAACACAAAACTGATCAAATAGAGCTGGGCCTCACACAAACGATGGAGCAGACTGATAAACAGGATCGCCTTATCCTATACCTACTGGCCAGAGACCGGGAGCTGACTAAGAGACTGGATGACCTCGAGGGCCGTAGCAGACGGCAGCATGTCCGCATTTATGGAATCCCAGAGGGTTTGGAAGAAGGGGAAGCTGACAACATAGCTTTCATTCAAGCTCTCCTTCGAGAGTCTCTCAACCTACCAGAAGGGCTGGATTTAGAAATCGATCGAGCACACCGCCCACTGGTTCCGCAGCCTAAAGACCCCAATGCGAGACCCAGGTCGTTTAACAACAAACGTCATACAGGAGAAAAAAAAGATATCTTAAAAAGGGCCTGGCAGAAAAATACCTTAACGTACAGGGGCCATAAAATTGCACTAGACAATGACCACACTGCTGATGTGCAAGAAGCGAGGAAGACCATATGGCCTGTAATAAAACTGAGAGCCAAAGGCCTCAAAGCACAGGTGCTCTTTCCAGCCAGGCTTAAAATAATTTCCCAGCAAGGTACTAAAATCTTTATAAAGACCTTTTGGAGGCAATTCCCTGTTTGAAGGAGCTCGGGATCTCCACGCCAGCGATGATAAAGGAGAAGATGGAGAGAGACCTTTTATCTGCCTGGGCAGTCGCGCAGAGAGGAACAACTAGTAAAGGTAACACGCAGAGAAACTCTCAGATCAGACATTGCACCGATGATCAAGAAATATGGGGATCCGACTCAGATGGACAAAAAAGCGAGACATCTCCAAACACCAGATCGCGTAGATATGGAGGAAGAGACCTCATCAGTTGAAGAGATGCCAACGGAAGATCAACGGCACCCTAGATGATCGGAGATCAGCTAGAAAGAGGAGCAGCTGCCCCCCTGTACCTGCGAGTCACTTAGGCAGCCCAGCTCTTTTGTACCTTCCTGGACACTCACCTCGGTACCTGTGGGTTTGGCTAGCACCCGCTAGATAAATGTCTGAAGTACTGTAAGTAACTCTCCAGCGTGGGGGGACTCTCAGCGAGTCAGACTGCTAGCACCACACAAATTAACTGTGAGGGCACTTAGAGGCAGTGGGAAGGGGAAGGAAACTGACTTCGGACGGTGCAGTGGGGGAGTATAATAAAAACAGCTGTCCAGATCCTGGGATAATACCTGAAATGTAATACACCATAAAATAAATAGTTAATTCCTAACGCAGATTAACTGTGACCTGCTGGTCAGATATACTATAACCTAGATTTTCTGCTCAGATGCTCTATTTGATAATGCCGAACTCATCAGAAAGGAAAGAGTTCTGTAAGATCGGTAAACTAAGGGAGCGATCTTGGGCTGAAATTCACAGTTGTCCCTACCCAGTTTCCGTCAGACCAACAGAAACATGGTGACCCCATGAAGGGAAGGGAATGACGAAAAGGGAGGGGGGCATTTTCTAAAATAACCAATATTTCAGCGTTGTTACTGGTCTAGTTCCCCTGATGATGCTTCACGTGAGGCGGCTGTTATCTTCGTGGAGTGGGATGGGAGGAAGGGAGGGGAGTCGGGAGGGAGTCTCGGCGGAGTCTAACGCATTTACACCGGATGTCTATGGGTTCAGGACTTGGGGACTCTGGCGTGCCCATTGGAGAGTTAGGTCGGCAGACAGATAAGAGCAGGAGCTCGAGAGTCTGAGGCCAGCTTCCTAGGAGGATACTACAACTGCTCTGGTAGGACTCTGTGCCGGGGCTGAGGGAGAGTGGGACGCTGCATTTAAAGAAACTGACTGATCTGGGATGGCCAAGGCACCCTAAAGAGGGGACTGCAACACCCCATCAGAGACTCCACTAGAGAACATGAGGGAGGGAGGGGAGGAATGGGGGGGGGCAGGGAGGACTGGAGAGAGTGCTTAACTGTGCTGATACCTAGCGGGACTGGGCCTATAAAACCGGTCAACAAATCTGAGAGTGCTTGGAGGATCCCCTTTGATTACCCAGCTCCCTTCCAGCGTTTAGGAGGGGGTAAATTGCTGACTAGTCAGAGGGATACGGGAGGGACATGGAGAAGTAAGGTGGGCATGTGGCAACGTGGGTCAGGGGACGAATTCTACACAGCTCTGTTGTGACTGGAGCTGCTGGAACAGGTCCATAGAGACCTCTAAACAATTTGCTTTTGGGGCGACTGATTACTAGCTGTCCTCGCCTAATCTCCGCAGACTGGAGATAGGAAAATCAAGCCAGGGACGGGAGGATAATATTGATGACGGCATGAAGGTCATAAGGGTGGTTTGAGGAGGACTGGATTTCCCAGTATGTGCCTGACAAAGTCAAAGGGTATCCTCATTGCACCACTGAGCTCCCCTGAATGTCTGTCTGGATAAGACATTTCATCCGCCAATAAGACCAATGGCACAACTATACCTAGGAAGTCAGATAGACCTAAGATGACTTGGTCTCGAGTTTTTCCTGAACAGGACCATCACAGTATTAAACTTTCTTATGGCACAGGCTAGGATAAGGCCGGAGCACTGGTTTTCCTGTTTACTACAGTCTTGTTCAAAGTTACCACAGTTCTTTGTTGAAGTTATAAGGTTTCTTATTAATGCAAGGTACTTCACAAACTGGTTATCTCAAAATAATACTCTAGAATTCAGTAGTTTCAATAGAATTGTTCACAAATGAATAGATGTTTTTCACAGGTGGTCTCATTCAATATAAATGGGTGCACGAGCCCAGTTAAAAGGAAAAGGCTCCAAAGATACTTAAACCTCCAGAAATGTGAGGTGGCATTTCTGCAGGAGACGCACCTCACACCAGTGGAGGCTCAGAAATTAAAAAGCAGAGGGCTCCCTCACCTTTTTCACTCCTGTCTGGCGGGGGGGGGCGGAAGAGGGGAGTAGTTATCCTGCTCTCACCTTCATTTCCCTTTCAGGTGCAAGAAGTCATAGAGGATCCGGGAGCAAGATACATCATTGTCATAGGGTCAGTTCAGGATCAGCTGATTACCTTGGTGAATGTGTATATACCCCCGGGATCACAGGTCTCAGTCTACTCGATCATATTACAATTGGTTGCCAAGAAGGCGAAAGGGATAATGGTCATGGGTGGAGACTGGAACATAGTCTTAAACAGGGAGCTGGACACCACATCCCAAATACCCCGACTTGAGATCCACAGGGCCAGGCACTAGATTCCCTCCTACAACAATTGGGCATGGTTGACATGGCAGGAACGGTACCCTACCAGTAGGGAATATACATGCCACTCCCCGAGGTTTCACATCTACTCGAGACTGGATGCTTTTTGCTTTTACCAGGGATCTCCCTTTTTTCCGTCAATGTGGGTGGGAACCTCAGTATTGTCAGATCCATAACCCCCTCTTTTTAGAAATAAATTTGGGACTACCCAAAAAGAGAACCCTCTGGAGATCGAATGCCTCCCTTCTACAAGATAAAGAGGTGGCCCGGGAGCTTAAACATTACATTAAAAGAGCAATTGAAGAAAACTACAAGTCTGGTATATTGCCTCAAATTCTCTGGGACTCCCTCAAGGCGATTACCAGAGGTAGGCTAATACAAATAGCCTCCCAGAAGAAGAGACTATTAGCCCAGAAACAACAAGACCTAATTTCTATTATTAGGGAAGTGGAGGGAGAACAGAAAAAAAAAATGGGATCCAGATAGGGAGAGGAAATTAAAGAGACATGGACCAGCTGCAAAAAGATACAAAAAGCAGAAGTGGAAAGGGCTCTATTCTATCTGAAACAAAAGTATTATGAGGGTGGCCCCAGAGGAACTAAAATATTGGCCTATAGGCTTAGGCAGAGTATAGTAAGAGCCACGATTACTAAAATAACCTCACCCCTTAATAACCAAAAAGTATCCCAGGTCTCACAAATAGCACAGGCCTTTGTAGATTATGCTAAGCTATACTCTCCTTGTGAGGAAACCTCACTCCAGGAGAAAATGGAGTACTTGAACTCGCTTCATCTCTCTTCTTTGACTCAGGCAGAAAACTTGATCAGACCTATAACTTCGCAAGAAATTAGTGAAGCAATAAAAAATCTGAAGACAGCCAAATGCCCAGGGCTGGACGGCTTTGCCGCCGAGTTCTATAAAATTTTTCTAGGAGAAATTACCCCCGTTCTTCAAAAGGTATTTGCGGCGATATGGTCCGGAACTGAACCAATACCACCTTCCTGGCATTATGCAATAATTTCAGTCATTCATAAAGAGGGAAAGGACCCCACACTCTGTGAATCTTACAGACCAATATCATTATTAAACAAAGACTATAAAATATTCACAGCCATAATGGCCTGTAGGCTAAATTCTTTACTTCCAAACCTGATACATGTGGATCAGACAGGCCTTCATTCTAGGCAGTCAGGCCCCTGATAGTGTTAGGTCAGCAATAAACCCAATAGACACTGTCCGGAGATTTGGCACGCCAAATTGCCTGACGAGTCTAGATGCCGAAAAGGCCTTTTGATAAAGTCTCGTGAGGTTTCCTTTTCGCTGTTTTGAAAAACCGGGAACTCCCCAAATCCTTTATAGATGCAGTCCACTCCCTGTATTCTGGTCCACAGGCCTACGTACGTGTGAATGGGGGGGATATCAGATAGGTTTCAACTGGGTAGAGGTACACGGCAGGGATGCCCCCTGTCCCCGCTTCTGTTCGGCCTATACATTGAGCCACTGGCAGAAGCTGTACGTAAAGCAGATCAGGTGAGGGGGTGGAAATGGGAGCATTACATAAGATATCACTTTACGCAGATGATGTCCTACTGAGTCTCACAAAACCCCAGCAATCTATAAAACAGGTGTGGAAAATCCTAACGGACTTTGGCAGACATTCTGGTTATTCTCTTAACAAGAATAAAACTGAGGTGCTTACCTTATTTTATAAGCCAACTGCAGATGTAGGTGACCTCCTTCCTCTGAACTGGAAGGCGAATAAAATGGAAGTACTTGGGGATACAGGTTACAAAACAATACTCCCAATTATATGATGCTAACTACACACCATTGGTGAATGGTTTGCAAAAAGATTTTAAAAGATGGTCACTCCTAAATTTCCCAATGCACTCTAGGATTAGCACCATAAGAATGAATGTGTTACCTAGGTTTTTATACTTGTTTCAGTGTTTACCGGTGAATATCCATAAATCGATTTTCCAAACATGGAACAAAGTGATCTCTAAATTCATTTGGAACTCTCAAGAAACCTAGAATAAACCTAAAAATCCTTTAAGTGCATAAAGAAAAAGGTGGACAGTCCCTTCCGGACCTTGAAGACTACTTCTTGGCGGCCCAATTAAAAAATGCTATGATGTGGTCCAACCCCAACATCACTGCAGGCTGGCAACTTATGGAAAAGATAGAGGAGAAGGGAGTGAGAGCATACCCCCTAGAATCCAGACTGTTGACCCCCTAATGTGAATAAATTCCCATATCCACAACTCACCTCGGTTAGACACTATCTGATCAGTCCATAGAATATGGCAGAAATATAAACTTAAAAACTCTCTGGCCTATGAAGAGGTTAGCTTGGGACCCGGATTTTAGACCTGGCACCCTGGATAGGGGATTCCTCACATGGGAAACGAGAGGTTTGAGATCCCTATCACAGTTTCGGCAAGGAGAAACTTTCTTAGACTTTGAATCCCTTTAAAAACAAATTTGGCCTGGGAAATACTGATCATTTCAGATACTTACAAGCTAGATTATATTTTCACATTAAAGAAGAAAGATACTGATGTTAACAGAGCCCAAAACATTATAGGAGCCATACATGAAAATATAATCGTTAATACACACAAGGGGATGATTTCTTACCTCTATAGAGCACTATCAACCCTGAAGGGGGGATCCACTCAATAAGATAAAAATAAAATGGAGAGAAGAGCTCTCCCCAGACTTAGGAGAGATCTACTGGGACCGAATATTCTTAATCACTAAAAAGAGACCCAGTCGCCATATTGGCAGGAATTCTTTTGGAGGATTAAGATCCGCTACTTCCTGACACCCCAGGTACTAAATAGGAGGGACCCAAGGGCTCTGGCCAATTGTTGGAGGGGTTGTGGCTCACTTGAAGCCACCTATTTACATGTTTTTTGGTCTTGCAATGTCCTGAGGACCTTCTGGGATACAATTTCAGGGGCACTTAGAGATATTCCTGATACAGACCCCTTTAGAGCGGCATATGTTGAGGCTGGGGTATCCTCCTGAGGAGATGAGGGATGGAGGTTCGATATCTCTGGTCTGTTTTAATAACAGCAGCATATAAAGCTATTACGAAAAAATGGCTGGACCCTGCTCCCCCAAGTATGCAGGAGTGGATAAGGATCATAAACACTATCTCTGAATTAGAGGAACTCTCTTGTAAAACTAACAGTCTAACCCTTGCCCATCTGAACAGATGGACGAGGTGGGAGGTTTGGTGTTCCACTAAAGGCATACTGCCTGGGAGTTCCTAGATAATCAACAGGGAAGGGGGGGAGGAAAATAAAAACAAAAAACAGACAAGGAAGGGAACTTAAGAACTCTCAAGGGATACGACTGGACTGCTGAGGAGATTGGGTGAGGGGAGGAGGGAGCAGGGAAAGAACAATAAAACAGAACTTAAAATTGAATGACACCACACTATAACTGGATAATACTGTGGATTTTAATTAAATGTTAGTATGACAGAGAGTAGTGGAATGGAGACCCCCTAAAAATGAAATGATCTATCGGAACTTAACTATTAATGGAATGTATGAAAATGATGTACCTGCTTGGAATTAATAAACTTCAATTTAATAAAAAAAGCAACCTTGGCCAGGCTGGAGACGAGGGTCCAGTCCATGGATCCCTCGCCTTTTGAAGGAGGAACTTGCCAAGGATCTCCGCCTCTCCCAGGGTTTCCTGCAGGCACGCTTTAGTGCCACTTACTACTTCATTGACTCAGTGGCCCATACCTCGGCAACTGCTGTTGCCCTTGGACGGCATTCCTGACTTCGCCTTTCCAGACTCGCCAATGAGGTCCAGTCAGTGACTCAGGATGCTCCTTTCAGGGGCTCTGGTCTCTTTGGTGGCGACACCAAGGATATTATGACAGACTTACAGGACAAAGGCATTGCACTTGGGTCTGTCAGGTCAATATACCGATCAGGCTCCCAGCAGCAGCCCTTTTGGAAAAGGACCTGGAGGCAGAGAAAGAACGCCTTGGTGTGCCACCAAGGGAAGCGTAAGGCCACGGGTACAGCCACCCCTCCTGACTCCAAAAATTAAAGACATTCAGGAGGTCCTACCTCTGAACGTCCTGCCTCTTCTTGACTCCCCGGCCCCACTGCTTCCTCAAGTCTTGCGACGGGGAGCAGGTTGGGGGGAGTTCACCCACCACACGCAGGAGTGGAGGGCAATCTCCTCCGAGTGGGTCCTGCAACTAGTGTCCAGGCACACTATAGAGCTTCTGGAGATTCCCCCGGAAACTCCACTGCAGAAGTCCTCCAACTCTCGACCAGGCTCTTCTCGTTCACGAGGAGGTAAATTCGCTGTTGCTCAAAGAAGCAATCGAGCGTGTCTCCTTCGGGCAGAGGGGGAAGGGATTTTACTCCCATTTTTTTTTTTCCTGGTTACAAAAAAGACTGGGGACTTCCGACCCATACTCTACCTAAGTTGGCTGAATCGGTTTGTAGAGTACAAAAAATTTCGAAGTGCTGACTCTCCAGAGCCTCCTCCCTCTCTTCATGGAAAACCACTGGCTCTGCACCCTGGATATGCAGGATGCCTACCTGCACATCCCTATTTTCCCTAGCCACCGCCGATTCCTGCGCTTCCGTTTCCAAGGGGAACACTTCAGTTCTGGGCGCTCCCCTTTGGCCTGTCTTCAGCACCACTGGGTTTTACCAAGTGCCTGGCGGTGAATTCACGTCGTTCCACCAATACGCAGAGTATGTGAGTCTTCCATTACTCTCGACTGGTTGATTTCAGCCCCATCCAGAAAGTCTTTGCTGGAGGCTCTTTCCTTCACTCTGGACCTTTTCAGCAGACTGGGGATCGCGGTCAACATTCCCAAGTCAATCCCTTATCCCTGCCCAGAGAATTCAGTTTATTAGTGCAGTCCTAGATATGGTCCAGTGCAGAGCCATCCTTCATCCAGACAGGGTGGAGACGGCTACCAGTCAGGCCCTCAAAGTGGCCTCCCTTGGGACCAACCCAGCTCCAAGTCCTTCACCTTCTGGGCCTGATGGTGGCCTCCATCACTGCTGTTCCCCTGGCAAGACTTCACATGAGGATCACTCGGTGGTCATTGCAGGTGCAGTGGGATCAGCTCCTGGATGACCTGGACCATCCGGTCCTAGTCTCCTCAGCAGTTTAGAAAGATCTGCAGTGGTGGACGCATTCTCACAATCTCTCCTTGGGACTTACCTTTCAGAATTCTGCACCAGTGGCTACCCTTACCATGGATGCCTCAAATATGGGATTGGGAGCTCACCTCGGAACACCAAGCCCAGGGACTATGGTCCGGCGTGGAGTTTTCTCTCCAAATCAGTGTTCTGGAGATGAGGGCGGTCCTGTACATGTTACAAGCCTTTCAGATCCTCCTTCCAAAGGGATCATTGCTAGTCCAAACGGACAATATGTCGATAGTTTGGTACATCCACAAACAAGGAGGAACCTGGTCGTACCCCCTGTGCAGGGAGGTGACACGGGGTGTGGAACTGGGCAGTCTAGCACCATCTGGTCCTTGTGGCTGTGCATGTTCCTGGTGTCTTTAAACGTCCTGGAGGACAGTCTCGGCAGATCTCGGACCCTAGCTCACGAGTGGGAACAGCATCAGGAAGTGTCGGAATCCATCTTCCAAAGTTGAGGCGTCTGGAAATCGACCTCTTGGCTTCCAAATCGAACACACAACTTCCAAAACTTTGCTCGCTCGTTCCAGAGTACGGTGCTTTTTGGAACAACGCATTGTCTCTATCCTGGACAGGGAAATTTTTGTATGCTTTCCCTCAGTTTCCCATTCTGCAGAGGGTTCTACTCAGACTTCAAGTGGAGAGGGCAACAATGATCCTCATTGCTCCTCTTTGGCAGAGACAGATCTGGTTCCCACTGTTACAGCAGCTGTCCCAGGAACCACCTGTTCCACTTCCACTGACTCACGACCTCCTGACCCACGATCAAGGTTGTCTAGTACACACGTGGCTCAGGACACTGCATCTGCATGCGTAGCTTCTGCAGATATAGCAATATCCCGTTTTGGGGTTTCCGCCAGGGTTGCTAAAGTCCTTATTGAGGCAAGAAAACATTCTACCCGTTCCACTTACGCCATGAAGTGGAAGTGGTTTTCCATTTGGGTGACCGCTAAGGGCCGGAACCCCTTTCCTTGCTCTGCCCCACAAGTCCTGGAATACCTCTTTAACTTGTTGGACTCCGGTCTGTTCTACTCTTCCTTAAAGGTTCATATCTTATCTCTAATTGTATAATTTTTACACCATTCGTGCCTTGTACCTTTATTTGTCCTAGCTTTGTCTCACTTTGTGTTTGCGATGTATTGCACATCTCCTGACACTGTATTCTATGTAACTGTTATCTCTCTCTCTCTCTCTCTCTCTCTTGTTGACCTCCCGGGTCGTGCCTGAAAATAGTCACTTTCGTGTCTAGCGCACCTACCCGGTTATCAAAAAATAAATATCTTGCTATCTTGGTGTACCATGAGCTAGTGGGTGGTAAACCCGTGGCTCAGCTGGAGGTCTCAAAAACCTTTCTGAAAAGGATTCTCCATCTGAAACCCCCCATCCGTAGCCCAACTCTGCCTTGGGACTTGGAACTTCATTTTGGAAAAGCTCACCATTCTCCTTTCGAGCTGGCTATGAGCTGTGATTGTGCTTCCTGTTCTGGAAGGCGTTTTTTCTTGTGGCTATCACTTCATCCCAAAGGATTTCGGAGCTTCATGCTCTGGTCTGCAAGGAGCCATACTTGAATTTCCATCGGGACTGGGTGGTCCTCCGAACATGTCAGAGGTTTCTTCCTAAGGTGGTATCGGAAGCCACGCTGTACCAGTCAGAGGGGGACTGGTAATAAACCGGAAGCTTTACTAACAGAGGTGAGACACTCCTTCATACAATGGATGTCCCCCAGATTCTCCAGTGTTACACCCACCGGACCAAAGAGTTTCATTCTTGCGACCAGTTGTTTTGTCTACTTTGCCAAGAGATTGAAGAAGGGCAAACCTGTTTCTAAGCAGGGCCTTTCCAAATGGTTAGGCAACTGCATTTGGTACTGTTAACAGAAGTACAACAAACCTCTGCCAGGTACCATCAGAGGTTATTCTACTAGGGGCTTTCCTACGGAACGTTTCCACGGCTGACATTTGTGCTGCCGCAGCTTGGAGTTCTGTCCATACTTATACCAAACATTAAAGTCTGGACATTGTTTCTAGGCGGAGGGCTGGTTTTGGCCTAGCTGTCCTGCAGGGTCTTCTGTCCTAGACTGGGTCCTTTCTGGACTTCAGTTTTTTCTGTTGGAGTTAGCTTTCCTTCTCCCTAGTTTCTCTGTCTCTCTCCTTAGAGGGACTGCTTGGGACTCTCTATGTGATGACCACCTGAAGGAACTCTAAGAAAGATGGTGCAGATCTTCTGGATTGTCTCCATCACTCATTCACACTAGTGGGATAGCGCCAGAGGCGCTAGGACCAAGTGGTAGCCTAAAATTTTCAGAAGGGTCAGCGCCGAGACAGGACCACACATGTGCAGCACCGTGAGACTAGCTCGCTCTTGTGTAAACTATCTCGGCATCAACCCTCCAACCACCTCGGTTCCTTTTCTCCCGCTGTCGAGTGCGCTTGTATGTTGATGTCGCCTGTCTGCCGGAGTCAGTTTTCGTGTCGACGACAGCAGCTTTTACAGTTTTTAATTTAATATTTTAGTAGTAATTTCTTATTTGGAGGAGGAGAAAATCTTTTGAACGGGGGTCCGACTACAGATAGTCCACCGAAGCACAAATCTAGCTGTTCCGGAGATCTGGCTCTGCTTAACCTCGCTGCTCTTCCTTGTTGGGCGAAGAAAAATCAGTTCTGCTCGAGGTTGCCCTTTGGTACGTTTGCACGAGGATTGTTCATCAGGAGGGGCGATAGGCCTGAACCGACTTTGGTGGGTTCCCCTTGGCCCTGCTCCTAACGGCTGCATTCTCGACTCCAAACTCCACCTCTGTTCTCGTTGGAGCTCCAGTGAGCAGTTTCACCCCTTGGGCGCTCCTGTGGAGCGGGGGTTTGACTTCTCCAGTTTTTCCTGGCTGTGCTCCTGATTTTGGGGCCTCTCAGCCGGGTCAATTGGATCTGGATGAGTGTGGTGCCCTCTTGGTGCCTTCGCCATCGTGCCTACTCCCTTTTCCATGCGGGGCCAGCATGGCCACCACCTTTTACCTTCTCAGGATTTCCATTGGCATTTTCCTTCGGTGCCATAGCTCGGTGCCTTGGTTGGCACCGTTCCTGGGTTGGCGCCATCGCTGGTGGTGCTGCGGGTCTCTAGGTGGCGCCATGCACCTGTGGGTGCTGCAGGTGCCACTGGTGCCCTCAGGTGCCTTTCTTGTCAGGGGTATCATGGTGCTATGGTACCATGGGTGACGGGGGTGCCTGCGGATACTGTCGCAGGCACCCTTGGATATCACCCAGGTTGGCATAGGCACTGCTTGGTGCCCTCCTGTGCCACGAGTGGTGCCGGGGAGGTGTTAGTGGGTGCTGTCTGGCAGAATTAGTGACACATTTTTCCTTTTCGGACTTCTTCTCCACAGAACCTGTGGCAGGATGTTTTCCGCAGAATGAAGTCCTGTTATGCAGATTATTTTTTCCCCACATTTTAGTGAGTGGCGGTCTGTGTGGGGTCTTGTGTCATCCAGCGGTTTTCTGCTGATGGAATTCTGCTGTACTGTTCTACCAGCGAACTCTCTGATTCCACTCAGCACTTTCTCTGCTCCCTACGTGGTACCAAGCTCCTCGACATCCTTCCTGATGGCGGAGTCTCTAGTGGCTCTGACCTAGACCTCCTTTAGAGGTCCTCCTGGGGTAGAAGTGTATCTTGATAGGTCTTTCCCTGTCCTTCTGGTCAGTAATTCAGCAGACGACTCATTTTATATACTGAAGGGCACATCCTCTCTCATCAGAGTCTGTGATGGAGTAACTTTTCAGTAGTTTCACAGTAATGGGGTCCACGATAGTATTTCAGATTGCATCCATGGACCATACACTTCTGCGTGTGTGTTTTTTTTTTTTTTATTATTATTAGTAGCCCCCTTGTGATAGGGCCCCTTCAGTGGCTTCTTCAGCACAGGTGGTTAACATCTCTCCAGCTGTGATTATTAGTCCGGTCATTTCAGTATGGAGGCTTAGGCTCTTTCCCGCACTCAGATGGAGAACATCTTCGTCATTTTGTATCAAGACAATGCTTGCGAAATGGCAGCCTGAAAAGCGTTGTTAGACTCTATTGTAAAATCTGCTTTGGGGCTTGGTGAAGTACAGGCCCCCTTTTTTTTTTTTTGATCTGGTCCGGTTCTGCCTCAGCCTCTGAGGCAGTCGTCTCCACAGTACGGTAAAGAGTACCTGACCCCTTCCTCTAGGGGGGTGCGATCCAGTGGGTCATCTTTCTCTCCAAGAGAGATTTCTCTTCATTCAGAGGCATTTCCTAGACCTAGGCGACTGCCCAGTCTAATTCCCCTTTTTATCAAGCTTTCTTCTCTTGAGCAGAGTTTAGAAGCAACAGAAGCGACTCTCCACAGAGTCTGAACTCTGATTCCTACTTCCTTGCTTGCTTTAACTTAACGGGCGATATACTCATTCTAGGGACATGGATATGTTGTTCATCCACACTTATTGGCAGGTTCCTTGCCGCTTTAAATCTTGCCGGAAGGTCTTCAAGCTAGCTCCTCCCACCCACCTGGGTGGTAAAACTCTCGGCTCCGCCCCATGACGCCAGATCTTCCTTACCGCTTGGAAGCTCAGGTTCCTCATAGCGCTCTGCGATTAAGTTTGGGCCTAAAATCCTTTGGTTTCAAAAAAAAAAAACCTTTTATAACTTTCTCGGTCTTCTTCCTTGGCGGCTGCGATGGACGATCGACTCAGTTTGAGATGTCCTATGGGCAGAAGATGTCTCGGACGGACCCGCACTCACGTGCGTTTATTGCCTTATTGGGGCGACCCATGAGCACCCGACCTGTGTTCCTCGCCGGTCTCGATCCTCGAGGACCGCGCTGCCCGCTGCTTCTGGGGCGTCGAAGAAGATTTCCTCTGGTCAAATCCAAAGAGGCCCGACTGGCGGTTTTCAGGCTGCGGAGATCCGAACCAACTAGAGAGGTTGGTGGCCTTGAAGAGCAGGCGGCTCAGGCGCGACTTCCTCTTCTGCGGCCTTTGTCCCTCTATCGCTCGGGTCCTCATATTCAGCTTCCTTTAAGGAGCTTTGCTTGACCCTCCAACTAAAGCGAGGGTCCTACTTCTTGAGTCCGTTTCATCGGTCGAAGAAGTCTAAAACAAGTCTCATCGTGCGGCTCTTGGGAGGCGGGAAAGATCGCCCTCCCTGGTCGACAATAGACTTGGTCGAATTTAAGCTGACCACTGGCTTCACAGTTGCCCCATCCAGGCCAGGTGACTGAGACTTCCGCCAGCGGTGAGGGATTCTTCTCGACCGTTAGACGGGTTGTCGGCTGGAAAGCGAGATTCCCTCCTCCCGGTTCCCCGGTGAGGTTGAGGATATGTCGGCCGTCTCCCGTGCGGTGAATCAGGGCCGTCGGTTTTGCCGACCCGAACGAGGATCGCCGATCCTCGGCTCCCGCCTCACCGACCTCGGCCTAGCCGGTTTCTCGTCCTCGGACATCTTCACGGTCCAGCCGTTCCCGTCGACACAGACGGTCTTGGTCTTGGCACCGCGGCAAGCGGCGTCGCCGCTCTTCCTCTTCTTCCTCCTCTTCCTCCTCGGCCGAGGAGGGAAGGCTTCGGCGTAAGCTACGCCGAAAATACGAGGACCTCATGTGGCAACAAACTTTTCTGGCCAATAAGCAGGCTCAGGCCTCTTCTCCAGCCATTAAGTGGTTGCCACCGGACCAGGTAGTGGTCGAGAGCCTGTTTCAGGCCAGTTGTCCGACCTATTCCGGCTGCCCCACCAATTGTGGTGGAACCGCCTCCACCTCAGCCGACAGCTGGGGCTCCGACGAAAGATTCGCGGTTGGCCCAAGGCCTTCCCGTGAGCTGTCGGTCACTCTCCGCCTGACAAGCCTCGGCAAGTGGAGGTGGCTCAGGCTCCAGGCAGCTATTCGACAACTCGCCGGGTCGGATGACTCCTCCCTGTTCTCAAGCGCCTTGACTTGGAGTCCTCTGGGGGCAGTCAGTGGACGATAGCCCTCGTCCTTCCTAGGACTTCTTAGGCTCATCTCAGAATCCACTGGGATGAAGCCTGAACCCGTATCAAGCGGGCCAGATATCCTCACGAGATTCTGGACCGGGGATTCTCAGGCCTTTCCAGTAGCTGAAGCCATTGTCGGGCCGGCCCTGGAACTTTGGCAGCGTCCAGCTTCCTGTCCTGCGCCTTGGCCAGGATGGCCAGGAAGTATCGGTCCCTAGTGGCCTCTGTCCGGGTTTCTGAACACCCTCGGCTGAAGGGCTGGTCACGGACAGTGTTTTCCGGCGTCCGGTAATGCCAGGGCGTGGACAAACCGCCCGACAAAGAGTCCAAGAAATTGGACTACTCAGGTGAGGAAAGTGTATGCTGCCTCTTCTCTCGGCCGTCCAGGCCAGTTCGCCGTCCTCATAGCACATTTCTCCCATGCCCTGTTGGGTTCCCTGGATGAGGCGGTCCTCATCTTCCCGCTGACCTGCAGACCACGGTCAAGCAGGTGTGCGGATCAGGGCAGTAGCCAAACAGCTCCAGACTGCTCTGGATATAGGAGACTCATGTGCCCGGTCAGTGGCGGCCGCTGTGGCCATGCGTCGGCGGGCGTGGCTGCGAATATCCACCTTTACCGCGGATACCCAGCACAAGCTGGCGGACGTTCCTTTCCTGGGAACAGACCTGTTCGGCCCTGGAGTGGAAGGCCACCTCCAGAGGATCGAAAAATCCAATGCCACCTTGGATTCGGTCTCCGCACAGAGGACAAGGGTCATAAGCCCCAGCCTAAGTCCTTTCGTCCCTCTACTCCCGCCACACGCCCGGCCCAACAACAGCGTCAGGGCCAGCAGGCTAGACCTTGGTATTCCAAGCCCAAGCCATCGGCTTCCTCTAATAGGAAGCAAGGAGGAAAAGGCCCGGGTGGTCCCCAGGCCGGTCCTTCCTCCAAGCCTGCTAAGTGACGGGCTGAGGGGTGTCACCCCCATCCCAGTCACCTCGCCCCTGGTTCCCCCCGTGGGGGGACGGCTCCGACACTTCCTTTCCGCCTGGTCCGCTGTTACCACGGACAGGTGGGTTTTGGAGGTGGTGGGAAGAGGCCTGCCTCTGGAATTCGAGCAGGCTCCACCCTTCAGAGCCGTCGCCCCGCGGGGGGCTTTGGGGTCTCCAGAATCTCTACAGGCTCGTCGAGCCGACATCGCCCTCCTCCTTCAAAAAAGGGTGATAAAAGAGATAGAGGACCCTTCACCAGAACCAGGGTTCGTGTCCAGGTACTTCCTGGTCCCGAAACGGACGGGGGGCTGGCGCCCCGTCTTAGACCTACACGACCTGAACAAGTTCCTAAGGTCTCGAACCTTCAGAATGGTTACTCTGGCTCAGATAATACCATCTCTGGAACACGGCGTGTGGTTCTATCCTCTGGACTTCCAGGACGCGTTCTTTCACGTCCCTATCCGTCCGTCTCATCAGAGATTCCTCCGCTTCAGAGCGGAGGGATCCCTCGGATTCCAGGCCATGCCCTTGGCCTTTCTTCAGCTCCCAGGGTCTTCACCAAATGCATTGCAGCGGTGACAGCTTTCCTGCGGCGCCGAGGGGTCCGGGTGTACCCTTACCTGGACGATTGGCTGATAGCAGCCCCCTCCAGGTTGGAGGTGGAGCGGTCCAGAAATCTGGCCCTCCGGGTTTGCTCTCAACTGGGCCTCCTGGTCAACGAGGCCAAGTCGGAACTCGAGCCGAAGCAGGTGATATCCTTCATCGGGGCAGAGCTCGACTCTCTTCGAGCCAGAGCACGGCTCCCGGCGGACAGGGCCGAGGTTCTTACCTCCTTTGCCCAATCATTTCTGGTTGGGCAATCGCGCCCTTCCCGGGACTTCCTGCGACTCCTGGGTCTTATGGCGGCCTGTACCAGCGTAGTCCGTTGGGCACGCTGGCACATGCGCCCCCTCCAGTGGGGTCTGGCCAGCCAGTGGTCACAGCGTTGCGACCCTCTGGACCAGCGTGTGGGCGACCCAGGAGATGTGGAGCGCTCTCCAGTGGTGGACCGTTCCGTCCCATCTGCAGGAGGGTATCCCGTTTGTCCGCCCCGAGCAGACGGTCTCTCTATCGACCGACGCCTCTTTGATGGGTTGGGGTGCCCATCTGGGGGAACACCGAGCGCACGGCCTCTGGTCCCCGCTGGAGTCCCGATGCCATATCAACCTGCTGGAGCTCCGTGCGGTCCACCTAGCTCTCACCGCCTTTGCTCCGTTTCTCCGGGGTCAAGTGGTCCGAGTCCAGACGGACAATACCACGACCATGTACTATCTAAACCGCCAGGGCGGGACGCGCTCCTTGCCTCTATGCAAGGAAGCTCTCCGCATCTGGTCACTAGTGCGCAGCCTGGAGGCGGATCTCCTGGCCATTCATGTGGCAGGAGCCTCCAACACCCTGGCCGATGCCCTGAGCCGGATAGGGGCTGCATCGCACGAGTGGTCTCTCCTGCCGGAGATAGTACAAGACCTGTTCTCCCGCTGGGGCACACCTCTGGTGGATCTGTTTGCCTCCAAGGAGAACGCGAAGCTGAGGCTGTTTCATGCCCGCCCCCCTCAGCAGGGCTCGCTGCAGGGGGATGCCTTCTCGAGGCCGTGGACCCCAGGCCTCTTTTACGCCTTTCCCCCCGTTCCCCTGATTCACAGGGTCCTGCTGAAAGCGAGGAAGGACAAGGCGCAGGTGATTCTGATAGCCCCAGACTGGCCTCGCCAGTTCTGGTACCCAGATCTCCTCAGTCTCAGCTCCAGGACTCCGCGGCAGCTTCCAGCTCGCCCGGACCTGCTCTCAGTCAATCAGGGGAAGGTGTTCCATCCGGACCTTCAATCCCTGCACCTGACGGCCTGGTTCCTGAGCGGCTAGAGTTCCAGGCCTTGGGTCTTTCCGACGAGGTCCTCAACGTCGTTGAGGCGTCCCGTAAGGAGTCGACCAGAAAATGCTATGCCTTCAAATGGAAGAGGTTCTCCATTTGGTGTCGGGGGAAGGGTTGGACCCTTTCTCGTGTCCTGTGGCGAGCATTTTGGACTATCTATGGTCCCTATCTAGTCAAGGGCTTAGGTCGACGACCCTTAAGGTGCACCTGGCAGCCATTTCTGCTTACCGGGCGCGGGCCGGTCAGCAGTCAGTGGCGCAGGAAAAAGTGGTCGGGCGCTTTTTCAAAGGCCTTGATCACATTTCCCCTCCAGTGCGGGAACCCCCACCTCCGTGGGATTTACTGCTGGTACTGGCAAAGCTCATGGGCAAGCCATTCGAACCAATGCACAGGTGTGGTCTCCCCCACCTGTCGTGGAAAACCGCCTTCTTGGTGGCTATGAGTCTCCTTACCTGGTCTTCCACAGGGACAAGGTTGTCCTGAGCCCCCACCGAAATTCCTTCCGAAGGTGGTGTCGAGTTTCACCTTAATCAGGTATTGACTCTGCCGGTGTTCTACCCCAATCACACCTCAGAGGCCGAATATAGGCTCCATACTCTGGACCCTGAGGCGCTCGCTTATTATAAGGGCCTTGACGGCTGAAATCGGGAGAGGTTCGCCAGCTATTGTCACCTACGCTGAAGCCGCACCTGGCAGACCTGCAGCCAAGCGGACGATAGGCAGATGGGTCACCTCCTGCATAAATCTCTGCTATGAGTTAGCGGGCATGGAGCCTCCCAGAGGGATAAGAGCTCATTCTACCCGTCATTACTGCTGCATCGGTGGCTGCTTCCAGGGATGTCCCTATCCAGGAGATCTGCAGGGCTGCTACCTGGAAGTCAGCACACACCTTTATTTCCCACTACCACATCGACCTTGAGTCACGCCGGGATGCTGGTTTTGGGGCCTCGGTTCTCCAATCTTTGTTCCCCAAGTAAGTATTAGGGGGTGTGCGCCTTGCTTCCCTCCTCCCGGAGAACTGCTAGGAGTCTTGCCAATAAGTGTGGATGAACAACATATCCATGTCCCTAGAAATACAGGTTACTCACCTGTAACAGGAGTTCTAGGAATGGTATATGTTGTTCATCCACACGAACCCACCCGACCTCCCCGGCTTCGACGCACAACCTGAGCTTCCAGCGGGCCAGATCTGGCGTCATGGGGCGGAGCCGAGAGTTTTACCACCCAGGTGGGTGGGAGGAGCTAGCTTGAAGACCTTCCGGCAAGATTTAAAGCGGCAAGGAACCTGCCAATAAGTGTGGATGAACAACATATACCATTCCTAGAACTCCTGTTACAGGTGAGTAACCTGTATTTCTTGACCAAAGGTCAAGTAGTCTTTTTTTTTTTTTTTCCTGAGGTAGTTTCTTGTATATTCACACCTTCGGTTCCTCTGTACTGG
Organism: Neoceratodus forsteri; assembly: GCA_016271365.2. NCBI lineage: Eukaryota > Metazoa > Chordata > Ceratodontiformes > Ceratodontidae > Neoceratodus > Neoceratodus forsteri. The sequence goes on along the minus strand of CM057459.1, from coordinate 794,496,542 downwards.
TTCCTTGCCAGTCACTCACGAAGCTATCCTTTCCAAGTGCATGACTGAGTTGATGTCTGTTTTTCAGCAAACAGACTAGAATCCTTTCCTGCTCCCTTCAGGGAGGCCAGAGTGAGTAGTGCCTCACCGCATTGAGTCACTGTCGCTTTTAGTCCCTTTCAATGAATGGGTTAGCCCTAACTTGGTCCTGCTGTGTCCCTCCTCGACGCACATCTGCCTCTATTTGCCTTATAAATTCAGCCTGTTTTTTCTGTCTGAAAGGTTATTTTTCCCCCTCAGTGGACGTCCTCCTGTACACTTTTCCTTTCTTCCCTGAGTTCAGAGACTGCTACTGATGTATAAACGGGTAGGATGGTTCCTTTTTGGAATATGCAGTGGGTAGGATCTGGTTCTGCTAGACCACCACAAGAGGCTTCTGACTCGTGCTTGGCCTTCCATTAGGAAGGTTCCAGTGACTAAGTGGAGACCATTCTCCTTGATGGGCTAACCCCACCTGGACCCCTTTTGCTCACCAAGTAAGGGGTTCAAGTGCTCCTGGACCTGTGGTTCACAGGTTGGCCATACTTGATAGTTGGGGGTTTCCATCTGCATTTTCCGGTCTACCCGGAACCAGTAAACTTCTCCGACACTTTCAGTTCCTGAGGTCCCTTTACGTTACATTAGTACATGTCTTTGACACTATTAATTTTGGTCCTAGACCAGATTGTGAGGCCAGGTTCTTGCCGCTCTCTTAGAGTGGTTGCAGCTTCCTGGCAGACTTTCATTTTGTGCCCATTGCTGTCGTCTGCAAAGTGGCAAGTTACAACTAGAGCACTTATCTCAAAAAGACCATCTAGAACACAGTGCTTACAAGACTGCTCTTTTTATTAGCAGGAAAGTCCTTGGCTGTCCTTTGAGTGAACCCTATCTCCTACCACCCTACTCAGGGTTGTTGGTTTTAGCTCTGTACACTCACAGTAGTGTGAATGTGTGATGGAGACTTAATCCAGGAAGATATGGAAATTACATACTTACCGTAACTATTGATGATCTTGGACAGTCCATCACTCATTCACACGCCCACCCACCATCCCCTGGGTTCACTCGTTTTCTTTCATGGTCCTACGGTTCAGACTGTGAAGACATTGTTCTTTGACCTTTCTTGCAAAGACCATCTGGGCCCTCTCAGGCCCAGAAACTCAGAGCGAGTTATTGTCATTAGTTACGCTGCACCTCACAGTCGAAATAGGTACTGGGCGGTTGGAGGTCGGCGCAGAAGAGCCTACACAGGCGAGCTAGTCTCAGCGGTGCCACGATGCTTGGTCCTGTCTCTACGCCGACCCTTCTGAAAATTTTAGGCTCCCGCTTGGTCCTAGTGCCTCCGGCGCTACCCCACTAGTGTGAATGAGTGATAGAGACTAAGAAGATAAATAATTGCGGTAAGTACATAATTTCCATTTACGTAGGAACTTACCGTAACAGTAGCTCTTCGAGAGAGGTTCCTTCAGTAGGTCATATATTTCCCTCCCTCCTTCCCCCTCATTTTACGTTTACAGGGACTACAAATTTTGTTTGTTCCTGTTGTCAGACCTTTTCCTGGTTCCAGTGGAAGAATTGGAGGGCTGGCGTGGGGGCCGCCTGTGACGTAGATGGCCAGCTCAGAGTGCTGTATCTATTTCTTTAATGTGACTGTCTGCTTAAAAAAAAAAAAAAAAATATAATGCTCTTAAAATGACCTCACTCCTCTTTCCACCCCCCCCGATCTCTGCTGAAAGATGAAAGCCAGAAGAAAAATGCTGACAGCATGTGAGTTCACACACACTCTTGTTTTTTAGAGACCATGTATTACATGTAGGGCCTTAATTAAGGGTCCTGTCTGTCTGAGTTAATTACAACCATAGTTGCTGTAACGCATCCATTTTATGACGTTGGAAGTAAAACCCAGGTTATTACATAGAAGTGCAGTGTCAGTGGCTCAGTAGGTAGCACACTTGCCTCTGAGGCCGGGAGATCAGAGGGCTGTGGGTTCAGTTCCCACATCTGGCACTTGGGTTAATATCCCAGTACTGACACTGTAATGCAGCATGAGAGGGGTGCTGCATTGCTGAGGCGCCGTCTTTTGGATGAGATGTTAAACAGAGGTCCTATCTGCCTGGATTGGTGGTAGTTCAGGTGGATGTTAAAGATCCCATGGCACTTATCGAAAAGAGTAGGGGAATTTCCCCGGTGTCCTGGCCAAATTTCCCTCATTCACTAAAAATACCACCAACCGCTTAATCTGGTTCAAGGTCAGTTGGCATTCATCTGTTTTCCCCCTCCCCCGGGTCGCGCCTGAAAATAGGCAGGATTTGTCTAGTGCACTTACCCGGTCAACAAAAGCTAAATAAATAAAATAAATAAAAAAAATCATAAAGATGCTTTCATGTCCTGGAAGGAGGAAGCTTATTATGAGATCAAAAGTGTCATTTGAAGGACATGAATTATGCTGAAGTTGCAGAATGTAATACTTTTGTATAAGAGGGGTGTGTAAATTTTTTTATACATATCTGATTGAGGAGGAACTAGCTGACCTCACACAAAAATGGGTTGTCCATACAGTTGTTTAAGGAATATTCTGTTTTACTACAGACACTTTTACCTAGACTCTGACTGAGGAAAGATCTTTGGAGCACTTGTAAACAAGTATTTAGACATATTTCAAATCAAAGTACTGTAAGTAGGAATTTGCACTGTTTAAACCTTGTTCTTTCTGTAAAAGATTTTGTATGTTTTGTAGTATGAGTTCTGTACTTTGTGCTTTGCATATTTTTAATTATTTTAGTAAAATTGTGTTTAGAACTTTCTTGGTCTTTGACTTCATTTTAGTCGTAAAAAAAGTATATGGCTGTTGCAGATACTAAACATAAGCTTGAATGGTGATACCAAACTGGAAAGAGAAGCGTTTAAAAATCTGAGGTCTTTATTCGTTTTTAAGGGGTCATCTCTCTATACCTGGTTAGGTGCCCGTAGGCAAAGATATTTGCGCCCCCCCCGAAGACAGAAATATCTGAACCTGTACATTTGGTATGTTAGCAAGAGGTTCACAGTTTGAATCCCTCCAGAACTTGAGACCAAAGGTTGATCCGAACTCACAAAAACAGACAAGAGGGTTACCTTGTCTGTTACACTGTTCACAAGACTGCGCTCAGAGGTTGGCACTTTGGGAGTAGAGGGCCTGACCTGCTGAGTGGGTTTGACAGATTGGTGGCAGTGGTGGGATAATTTTGGTATCACAAGCTTTATTGTTCTGTCAGCTGAGACTGTAAGCTCTCTTACAAAGAAAGAAAAAGTTTTATTTTAAATAGGAAACAGAACTATGTATCACTTGATATACAGTCTAGTTTCTACCAGTTTTTTTTTTCCTAAAGTACTTGCAAGTCAGAGTAGCCGTAGTCAGGGAAGATGGCTTCCAACTACAGCAGGCACGCTGCAGATTACTTGAAGCAGTTGTGTGGGGACAGGGGAGTCCCGTTCGAGGTGACTGTCAAAAAGCAGAACCTCATAGAGGCTCTGATGGTAGCAGATACCCAGAGGAGTGAGTCACCAACCGTGACTGAAAAAGACAGCAGGGCCACTGTCAGTGAAGGGCGACAACAGCAGGGGATGGTCACCAGTATCCTGAATCCAGAGGTACTCAAACTGCAAATTGAGTTGCGCAGGATGGAACTGGAGGCAGACCATGAAGTGAGTTGCAGAATAGAAGGCAGAGTGAGAACGCAGAGCTGCAGAGGAGAAGAGCGCCAGTGGCAACACTAACTGGAGAAGCTATGACTCTGACCAGTGGCACCAGAGCAGGTAAATGGCTTGGGTTTAACTGAGACTGCAGATCTGGGTTACAAATTAAACTCCAGATTAATAGCTGAGTTTAAAGAAGGGGAGGACATGGATGCCTTTTTAAATTTTTTTGGAAAACTTTGTATTCAGGCTAAAATTCCTAGAGTTCTGTAGCTTCCAGCTATCCCTGCTACTTCCTGGGAAAGCTCGGGATGCATTGGGTCAAATGGACAACGAGGACAGCAATGATTACAGCAAGCTAAAAGCTGCACTGTTAGTTTGAATTAACTGCTGAATCATACAGAGCTAAATTCCGTAAGCTCTGGAGAAGCTCTGATTTGAGCCATGAGGAGCTAGCCATGAAACGTCAGTTTTTTTTTTTTTTAAATGTTGGTGGGAAGGAATTGAGGCAAACTCTGTTGATAAAATTGAAAATGTGTTTATTAGAACAGTTATTGGGCATGCCCAGCAGAGCTAAAAAGCCTGGCTAGAGGACAGAGATCTAAAAACAGTGCAAGAGGCTGCTGAACTCTCGGACCGCTATGCCAAGAGCAGACCTGCTCTGAGAGTGAATGGGGTGGGCGTGGCAGCGTAGAAAGGGAAAAGTGTGCCTTCAGGGCAGCTAAAACCCTCACTGCCTCCACTGAAACCAGTTAGCCCCAGGTTTCAAAGAAAAGATTTCTCTGAAGAAATGCCTGTTGGTTGTGTAAAGAGACTGGGCATATTGCCAGACAGTGTCCCAAAAAGCGAGCAATAATGCACAACAGGGTGCTAGAAAAGAGGTGGGTTGTACATGTGTCCCTGGGATCATGCCAGTGAACGTGAGGGAACACATGCACCCAGTCATGATAAATGGTGTGCAGACGCAAGGGTTAGGGGACAGAGGGGCATCCCTGACGTTAGTGAAGGGGGATCTGGTACAGCCTGGTCAGCTTACAGCTTTGGGAAAATGGGGAGATACTTGAGAGGCATTAAGGGGAATGGGTCAGGAATCGGGGGTTGAGGAACAGTGGGCAGTATTTAAAATGGGGATTATAAGAGCAACAGAATTATGCATTAAGCAGGTTAGCAAGAGGAAAAGGAAGAGGAGATCAGTATGGTTTTCCAAAGAGGTAGCAAAGAAAGTGAAAGCCAAAAAGACTGCATTCAGGCAATACAAAAAGACACGGGCAGAAGGGGATAGGGAGAAGTACCAGGAGAAGCAAAGGGAGGCAGGGAGGTCAGTAAGGGAAGCCAAAGCTCAGACAGAACAACACATTGCAAAATCAGTGGGTAGAGGGGACAAAACCTTTTACAGGTACACAAGTGAAAAAAGGCAAAGGGAGGGATAGTGAGACTGAAGGGGGAGGATGGGGGCCGCGTGGAGGATGACAACAGTAAAGCTGACATATTGAACAGGTATTTCTGCTCAGTCTTTACTGAGGAAGAGGAGGGTAATGGGTCTGAAGGGAGTACAAGGGATGAGAAGGGTGCAGAAATGGACACAAGTCACTTTACGTGAGAAAGGGTCCTAGAAACTGGAAGTAATAAGAGTTGATAAAGCAATGTGGCCAGATGGGGTGCACCCCAGGGTCCTTGAACTAAGAGGTGGTGGCTGAACCTCTGGCTATCCTGTTTAGCCGATCACTGGAAACAGGGGAGGTACTCTCAGACTGGAGGATAGCAGATGTAGTCCCCTTATACAAAAGTGGGAACACAGAGGAAGCGGGGAACTACAGACCAGTCAGCCTCACCTCGGCAGTGGGGAAGATCATGAAAGCACTACTAAAGGAGAGATTGGTGGAACATCTGGTTGTCAGTGGACTATGGGACCCAAGGCAGCATGGTTTCACCAGGGGGAGGTCATGTCAGACCAACCTCGTTGAATTTTTTTGACTGGGTGACTAGGGAGGTGGATCAGGGGAGGGCAGTGGACATGGCCTATCTGGACTTCAGCAAGGCCTTTGACACTGTGCCACATAGACTATTACATAAACTGGGGAATATGGGTGTGGGCAGGACAGTAGTGTGGTGGGTAGGTAACTGGCTGGGCGGCAGGACACAGAGGGTGGTGGTAAATAGCTGTCACGCCACAGAGGGAAGAGTGACCAGTGGGGTACCACAGGGATCAGTGCTGGGACTGGTCCTAGTCAACATCTTCATCAGTGACATTGCCCAGGACCTAGAAGGCAGAATTTCACTGTTCGCTGATGACACAAAGCTCTGTAACAGAGTAGACACACCAGAGGGTGTAGACAGAATGAGAAGGGACCTGCAGAAACTTGAAGTATGGTCAGGGGTTTGGCAGTTGAAATTTAATGCAAAGAAGTGCAAGATAATGCATATGGGGCACAAAAACCTGGCACAATATATCAGTTGGGGGTTGAGGATATAGCATGCACCAAGCAGGAAAGGGATCTTGGGGTTATCTCTGACCTCAAGGTAGGAAAACAGTGTGACAAGGCAGCAGGTAAAGCAAACAGGATGCTGGGATGTATAGGCAGGGGCATCACCAGCAGGAAAAGGGAGGTCATAATTCCGCTATACAAGACACTAGTGAGGCCCCACCCGAGTACAGGTATAGTTCTGGAGCCCATACTTACGTAAGGACATAGACGGGTAGAGAAGGTTCAGAGGAGGGCAACAAAGACGGTGCATGGATTGCATCACAAGTCCTATGAAGACAGGTTGAAGGAACTGAACATGTACTCCCTGGAGGAGAGGAGGGAGAGAGGAATGATAGAGACATACAAGTATCTTACAGGGAGGAACAGGGTGCAGGAAAACACTATTTTGCGAAAAAGATGTTTCAGGACTAGAGGGCATGGGATGAAGTTGGAGGAGGATGATTCAGAGAAACATGAGAAAGAATTTCTTCACAGAGCGTGGTGGTGGACAAGTGGAACACCCTACAGAGGAAGTGGTGGGGCTGAAACAATCATGGGATTTAAGAATGCATGGGATAGACATAAAGGAATTCTGGAGGTAAGGGGCAACAGATTTCTAGGAAAACATAAACTGAACTTACAAGCTCAAATGGGCAGACTGTGTGGGCCATAGGCCCTTATCTGCCAACACTGTCTATGTACTGTATCTGTGTATCTAAATAAATACATTGCTATCCAAGGGTTCACTGGTGAAGAGAAAACATTGCCCCTCGCTAGTGTTCTTGGACTGAGGTGAAGGGGGGGGGGGACTGTGCAGTAGGTGGCTGTAGCCAAAACATTAGCTGTGAATGTGATTCTGGGCAGCAGGGGATGGTATGTGCAGATCTTACTTGGAGAAACTGGTCTTGCAGCAGGTTACACCATTAGGACTGAAGCCGGCAGGCGCCAGGACCCCACGGAAATTTTCTAGCTAGCAGTATTCAGCGGGGACCACCCCGATGTCTGTCCTGCCCCCTGACGTCAGGCATAGTACATAAGGGGGCGGTCCCCCAGAATCACCAGTTCTAGGGACATGGATATGTTGTTCATCCACACTCATTGGCAGTATCCTTGCCGCTTTAAATCTTGCCGGAAGGTCTTCAAGCTTGCTCCTCCCACCCACCCGGGTGGTATAACTCTCGGCTCCGCCCCATGGCGTAGATCTTCCTTACGGCTTTGGAAGCTCAGGTTCCCTCCTTAACGCTCTGCGTTTGCGACTGATTCCTATTTCTCCGTTTGCGGTTTAAAATAAAATTTGCAAAGACTTCAGTCTTGATCCCTCGCGGCTCACGATGGACAATCGACTCGGTTCGGAGATGCCCATGCGGGCCGAAAGATGTCTCGGACGGATCCACACTCACGTGTGTCTACTGCTTAGGCCTTGAGCACGACCCGCAGGCTTGCGACCTGTGCTCATCTTTCTCGGCCTCGTCCTCGAAGACCGTGCTGCCGATGCAACTGGGCGTCCGGAGCGTTCCCTCCGGTGAAGTCCAAGGAGGCCCGGTCGGCGTGTCACGGCGGCCAGGCTGGCGGATCAGCTCGGGCGGATGGTGCGCCCTCGAAGAGGAGGCGGCGCGGGCCGTATCTTCCTCGACGCGGCATTTATCCGCTTCTCTGGGTTCTTCCTACACGGCTTCTTTTAAGGGCTTTGTCTGTCCCTCTCCACTAAAGGAGAAGGGCCTCGTCTGCTGGACCTTATTCTCGGTCCAAAAGAGGGACAAGGTAAGTCCCTCCGTCGGCGCTCTTGGGGCGGAAAGGTCCCTCTCCCGGGCGTCGTCCGTCGGCCGGTCGACCGCTCGGCTTGACCGCCACTGGCTCACGGTGTCCCCGTCAGGTCAGTTGACCGAGACTCCCACTGATGAAGTCGAGATTTCTCGACCCATTAGACGGCTGTCGCCTTTAGAGCCGAATTCCCCTCTCCCGGTTTCCCGGAGGAGTTGAGAATCCGTGGGCTCGTCTGTGCCTCCGGTTCCGGAGCCCTCGGATGGACCTTCGAGCGGAAGGAAGTGCGGTTCCGGCGGCACCTCCCTGCCCGACCCGGAAATTCCGGGACTCGGTCCCGGACCTCTTGCGGTCCAGCCCGTTCCCACAAGTCATGAGGCGGTCTCGGGTCTCGGCACGCTGTAAAGCGGCGTCGCGCTCATCCTCGCCCCCTCCTCGGATGAGGGACCGGCGGGAAGTACGTCGGCAGTGCGAGGACCTTATGTTGCAACAACTCCTCCTGGCGGGGAATAAAGCCGACTCGGGCGCCTTCCGCCATTAAGTGGCTGTCACGGAGCGGCCGACACAACCCCTCGACTTCCGAGGGCCTATACCCAGGCGGTTGTTCGGCAAAACCAGCTGCTCCACGATCTCGGTGGAACCTCCGCCTCACAGCCACCAATTGGGGCTCCGACCAAGGATTCTCGGTCGGCTGAGGGTTTACCCCATCGGCTGTCAGTTACCCTCACTCCGACCGACCTCGGCAGGTGAAGGGTGGCTCAGGCCAGAGGCAGCTCTTGAGGACTCTTCCGAGTCCGAAGATGATTCCTCCTTCCTCAAGCGACTGGACTTGGAGTCTTCAGGAGGTCAGTCAATGGGCGATAGCTGTCGTCCTTCCTAGGACTGCTTGGCTCATCTCGGAGTCTACCGGGATGGAGCTGAACCGTTCAAACAGGCCAGTATCCCCTCACGGAGATTTGGACCGAGGTTCTCCGGCGGAGAGGCCTTTCCGGTGGCCGAGGCCATAGTGGGTCGGCACTGGAACTTTGGCAGCGCCTGCTTCCTGCCCTCGCCTTGACCCAGGATGGCCAGGAAGTATCACGGTCCCTACGGTTCCTTGTCCGGTTTTGAACACCCCCTGCTGAGGGTTGGTTACCGACAGCGTTTTCGGCAGCGCGGCTGCGCCAGGGATGTGGACAAACCTCCTGACAAGGGTCAAGAAGTGGACTATATGGGGCGAAAAGTCTCGCTGCGTCCTCTCTCGGCCTTCGTCAGGCCATTCGGCGGTCCTCATGGCACATTTTCTCATGCCCTGTTGGGCTCCTGGATGAGGTCATCCCTCATCTTCCGCCCGATCTGCAGACTACGGTTAAGCAGGTGCGGGACCAGGAGGCAGTGGCCAAACAGCAGCTCAGACTGCTTTGGATATGGGGACTCATGTGCCAGATCGGTGGGCGACGCAGTGGCTATCGTCGGCCGGGCTTGGCTGAGGATATCACCCTAGCCGGATACCCAGCACAAGTTGGCGGATGTTCCCTTTGGGGACTGACCTCTTGACCCTGGGGTGGAAGGTCACCTGCAGAGGATCGAGAAGTCCAATGCCACCTTGGACTCGGTCTCTTCCGCTCAGAAGGACAAGACGCAAACCACAGCCTAAAGCGCTTTGGTCCTTCTGTTGCCCCAGCGCCGGCCCAGCAGCGTCAGGGCCAGGCTCGGCCTTGGCATCCCAAACCCAAGCCTGACTTCCTCTAACAGGAGGCAGGGAGAAAGGGCCCAGGAGGTCCCTCGGCGGTCCCTCCTCAAGCCTGCCCAGTGACAGGCTGAGGTGTCGCCCCATCCCGTCACCTTACCCTGGGTCCCCGTCGAGAGGGCGGCTCCAGCACTTCCGTTCCCTTGGTCCGCTGTTACCACGGACAGGTGGAGGTCTTGGAGGTGGTGGAAGAGGCCTGCCTCTGGGTCGAGAGCAGGCACCACCCTTCAGGGCCGTCGCCCACCGGGAGCCCAGATCCCAGCCTCACTGGCGGCTCGTCGGGCGACATGCTCTCCTCCTCCAGAAGGAGGTGGTAAAGAGGTGGTGGACCCTCCTTCAGACCCAGGGTTTGTGTCCAGAGTACTTCCTGGTTCGAAGCCAGACGGGGGCTGGCGCCCATTCTCGACCTACGACCTAAACAAGTTCCCTAAGGTCCCGAACCTTCAGGATGGTCCTCTGGCTACAGATAATGCCATCCTTGGAGCAGCGGTAATGATTCTGCTCTCTGGACTTGCAGGGGCCAGCGTTTTCCGTCCCTATCGTCCGTCTCACTGAGATTCCTTAAGCTTCCGGCGGAAGGATCTCTCTTGATTCAAGCCATGCCCTTGACTTGTCTCCAGCTCCCAAGGGTCTTCACCAAATGCATGGCAGTGGTGACAGCATTCCCCTGCTGGCCGGGGGTCGGTGTGTACCCTTACCTGGACGACTGGCTGATAGCAGCTCCCTCCAGGAAGGAGGCGGAGTGGTCCAGAGATCTGGCCTCAGGTCTGCTCTCAACTGGGCCTCCTTATCAAGCAGGCCAAGTCGAAACTTCGAGCCGAAGCTTAGGTGATTCTATTCATGAGGCGCCTCGAAGCTCTCTTGAGCCAGGCTGGCGGCTCCCGGCGGACAGGGCCGAGGTTCTTTCTCCTTTGCCCGATCATTTCTGGTTGAGCAATTACTCCTGCGGGACTTCTCGCCTCCTGGGTCTCATGCGGCGGCCTGTGCGTGGTCCGTTGGGCCGCTGGAACATCATCCTTCAGTGGGGACTGGCCAGCCAGTGGTCCAGCGCTCGATCCCTTGGACCAGCTAGCCGGTGACACAGGGGATGTGGGCAGCTCTCCAGTGGTGGACCGTTCCAGATCATTTGCAGGAGGGGCATCCGTTAAATCCGCCCGAGCCGGCGGTCTCTCTGTCGACCGATGCCTCTCTGATGGGTTGGGGTGCCCATCTGGGGAACACGGGCTCATGGCCTCTGGTCCCAGCGGAGTCCCGATGCCACATCAACCTGCTGGAGCTCGAGGCGGTCCGCCTAGCTCTCACCGCCTTTGCTCCGTTCCTCGGGGTCAAGTGGTCCGGTCCAGCCGGACAATACCACGACCATGTACTATCTAAACCGCCAGGGCGGGGCCAGCTCCATGCTTCTATGCAAGAGCTCTCCGCATTTGGTCACTCGTGCGCAGCCTGGGCGGATCTCCTAGCCATTCACGTGGCAGGGCCTCCAGCACCCTGGCCGATGCCCTGAGCCGGATAGGGCTGCATCCCGAGTGGTCTCTCCTGCGGAGGTGACGCATCTGTTCTCCTTTGAGGCACACCTCAGGTGGACCTGTTTGCCTCCATGGAGAAGCGAAGCTGAGTCTGTTCCATGTCCGCCCCCTCAGCGGGCTCGCGCAGGGGGATGCCTTCTCGAGGCAATGGACCCAGACCTCTTTCGCCTTTCCCCATTTCCCTTGATCACAAGGTGCTCTCAAGGCGAGGAGGGACAAGGCTGGGATTCTGATAGCCCCAGACTGGCCTCGCTCAGTTCTGGTACCAGATCTCTCTCAGTCTCAGCTCCAGGACTCACGACAGCTTCCAGCTCGCCGGACCTGCTCTCAGTCAATCAGGGAAGGTGTTCCATCGGACCTTCAATCCCTGCACCTGAGACCTGGTTCCTGGCGGCTAGAGTTCCAGGCCTTGGGTCTTTCCGCCGAGGTCCTCAATGTAGTTGAGGCGTCCCGTGGGAGTCGACCAGAAAATACTATGCCTTCAAATGGAAAGGTTTCATTTGGTGTCAGAACAAGGCTTGGTCCTTTCTAGTCAAGGGCTTAGTCAAGCGACCTAAGGGTGCACCTGGCAGCCATCTCTGCTTACGAGAGGCGGGCCGGGAAGCAGTCTGCATGCAGGAGAGGTGGTCTGCGCTTTTCAAGGCCTTGATCACATTCCTCAATCCGGGAACCCCACCTCCGTGGGATCTACTGCTGGTACTGGCAAGCTCATGGGCAAGCCATTGAACCTATGCACAGGTGTACTCTCTCTCACCTGTCGTGGAAGACCGCCTTCTTGGTGGCTATCACGTCAGCCAGAAGGATGGGAGGCTCCAGGCGCTTCCGCCGAGGTCTCCTTACCTGGTCTTCCACAGGGACAAGGTTGTCCCTGCGCCCCCACCGAGTTCCTTCGAAGGTGGTCCGAGAGTTTCACCTTAACGAGGTGTTGACTCTGCCGGTGTTCTACCCAATCACACCTCGGAGGTCGAATATGGCTCCATACTCTGGACCCTAGAAGCGCTCGCTTATTATAAGGCGCCGCGGCTGAAATTCGAGGAGAGATTGCATCCAGCTGTTTGTCACCCTCGCTGAAGCCGCATCTGGCAGACCTGCAGCCAAGCGGACGATAAGCAGGTGGGTAACCTCCTGCATAGATCTCTGCTATAAGTTGGCGGGCATGGAGCTCCTCTAGAGGATAAGAGCTCATTCCCTACCCGCCATACTGTTACAACGTGGCTGCTCTAGGGACGTCTTATCCAGGAAATCTGCAGGGCTGCTACCTGAAGTCAGCAAACACCTTCATTACCCACTACCACATCGACCTTGAGTCACGCCGGGATGCTGGTTTTGGGCCTCGGTTCTCAGTCTCTCTTTCCCAAAGTAAGTATATGGGGGTGTCGTCTTGCCTCCCTCCTCCCGGAGAACTGCTAAGAGTCTGCCAATGAGTGTGGATGAACAACATATCCATGTCCCTAGAAATACAGGTTACTCACCTGTAACAGGAGTTCTAGGAATGGTATATGTTGTTCATCCCTACACCCGACCTCACCCGCAACCTGAGCTTCCAGCGGGCCAGATCTGGCGTCATGGGGCGGAGCCGAGAGTTATACCACCCGGGTGGGTGGGAGGAGCAAGCTTGAAGACCTTCCGGCAAGATTTAAAGCGGCAAGGATACTGCCAATGAGTGTGGATGAACAACATATACCATTCCTAGAACTCCTGTTACAGGTGAGTAACCTGTATTTCTTTTCCTGCCGTTGACTCTCCAGCATTGGCCTCTCTGTCTACCTAGCGCATGACTACTTAGAACTTCAAGAGTTTCTTCAAACTGATGTCCTCTCCAACTCCTTCACTCAAGGGACACCTTTCCAAGTGTGCCTGTGGAAAACCGATTCCTTTTAAGGATCCTCATTCCTCCTGTGTGCGGTGCTTAGGCCTGGACCACGACACCAAGCCCTGCACTTTCTGCCAAGGGTTCAACAGCCGCACCATGATCCACTGTTGGAAGGCACTTCAGGCTTACCTGCTGGAAGAAAGACTTAATAGGATGGACCTAGATCCTTCCTCCAAGGGAGATTCTTCTTCCAAGGCCCGTAAACACCGGAGAAAGCAAGGTCCAGATCCCTGATCTGGGCCTCGGACTCCAGTAGCTCAGGCTTCACCAGGTTGGACCACTATCCCTCCAGGGCTCGTTCTCCGCATCCTCCGGTTAAAATCCGAGCCTCGGGCAGCTCTTCGACTCTCCAGCCCATCTAGACTTGAAGGCTCTCTGCTTCCTCTACTCCCTCTCAGGCCTCTTCCAAGTCTTTAGAATGACAAGTCCTCCTCATCGACCTGATGTTGGGACCCCCGACTCCAGGTCGGTCTCCTAGCCTCCCAGAGGTCCAGATCCACCACCCAGGAAGACTAAGGACCTGACATCCCTAAAGCAGACGTCGGACCAGACTTCTGGCAAGCATACAAAGTTGGCCAGGCATTTGCCAGAGCCGCGGACACCAGATGCCAGCCGGGTGTTCACCGGTCCCGAATATGTTGGCCAAGCAACCATTGTCTGCCTCGCATTCACTGTAGCCGAAGACCACCCCCCAGTCACCAGTGGACACCAGTCACAGGGACTCAACAGAGGAGGACACGGCGTTGCCCAAAGACCAGGCGGGCGACACTGAGGATGCCGGGCTCCCGCGGGAACCTTCGCCCAACCCCGGTGACAGACCACAGGCGCCAGGTCTGTTGTCTGGCATGAACCTGCAAGAAGTAAAGGACCTCTACTTTCTGGTGAAACACCGTCAAAGGATATGGTCCCTGTAAAACCACCTCCTACGCCCCCTCCTCCACCACAGAGGCGAGCAGACTCCACCTCCCAGGGGTAGATCCAAGGATCTGAGAAGGCCTCCCTCAAGATCCCCATCAGGGTCTCCCAGCCCCAGGTGACCCAGACGTCGGCGGTATACTCCGTCAGGGGAGGACTTCAGATCGGATACTTGGATTACTCCAGATCTCCTTTTCTACTCAGCATTCAATCACCTGACCTGCACAGCTCTCCTCCGGCTGATCCCTCTTTCTCTGAGATCATGAGGCACATCCAGGACAACATGGGATGGGGCGATGAGAGCCTCTACCCGAAAGACAGCGCCTTGCCCGTTATCTTCGGCAGAAAGACCCAAAGCCTGTGGTAGTGCCACCCTTGGTGGACACCTTCGAGGACATCACCAAGGCTGCGAGGAAGCATCCGCACTCTACTCCCTCGGTGCCAAAGAAAGCTGACAGCCTGTACAAGGCCCCGAGAGAGGACCAGTACTTGACTCAACAACCTTTGGCAGACTCCCTGGTCATCACAGTCTCACATGACCAGTCCCAAAGACCGCAACACATGACTACACAACCACCTTACCAGGAATCCAAACAATTGAATGCCCTGGGGAGATGCATGTATGCGGCTGCTACATGCTCCATCAGGTCCCTGAACTACCTAACCCACATGGTTCAGTTTCAGAACGCCCGATGGGAACAGGGCCAGGACCTGGTCGATGAGCTTCCAGATGGCGATCAGAAGGTGGAGCTCCTAAACCTTCTCCGCACAGGGTCTGATGTGGGTACCCAAGTACTACAAGCCGCATACTATTCTGCGGACTTGTCTGCTAGAGCTGCAGTTTCAGGCATCTGTCTGGCTACACTTTTGGCTCCGTGTCTCCGGCTTCACCCCGGACGTACAGAAGAACATCCTTGATGTCCCCTGCAACAGCGTAGTACTCTTTCGTGAACTCTCTGAGAAGGTTATCATCAAACTCCAGGACGCTGGGGATGCAGTCGGGTCTGTACAGGCCGTGTACAGATCCAGGCCTGGCTCCTTTCGTAGGAACCAGAGCTGCTTTCGCAGCCGGCAACAAAGGCAGGAGCCATGTTCTGGCCAGCAACAAAAAGGCACCTTTCAGTGGAAAGCCCAGGCTAAGTCGTCCCCAGGCAGAGCCCAACGCTACACTAAACCGGCCCAGCCTGCAGGGACCAGTGCTGCCACAGCATGACTCCTTCCCGGCCCTCCTCTGGATCAACGGGCTCAAAAGGTCGGGAGTCGCATCGCTTGCCACCTTTTTAGGATGGCAGTTGATTACCACCAACCGGTGGGTTCTCCAATTGGACAAGAAAGGTCACTTTTTATAGAATTTCTCGACCACCCACCGGCAGGACCTCTCCTGCTTTCCCATTACTAGGGTCCAGCAAAGAAGCGATGGAAACACGCATTGCGGAACCAGAGGGGGTGCAGAGTATTATCTCACTTCTTTCCGGTTCCCAAGAAAACGGGACCTGTGTCCGATACTGGACCTTAGCGATGTCAATGCGTCGGTCCTGTACAAACGCTTCCGCGTGGTGACCCTCCCAGGTCTGATTCCCATGCTCAAGCAGGGCGCCTTTCTAGCGTCCTTGGACATGCAGGACGCTTATCTGCAGGGAGGCCATGAGGGTATGGGATTTGGCTTTGCAACACAGCGCAAACCTCGTTGCTGTTCATGTCCCAGGAGCGGACAGTGTCATTGCAGATGGCCTGAGCCGCTCTCAGGCCAGAGTCCACGAGTGGGAACTACTCCAGGAGGATCTGTTTCACAGATGGGGTACACCAGAGTTGGACCTTTTCGCGTCCCCATCCAATGCAAAACTGCACAATTTTTGCTCGCTAGATCCAGGGCCTGGTGTTTTCTGGCGAGACGCGTTGTCCCTCTCCTGGGCAGGCAGATTCCTCTGCCTTTTCCCCCCTTTCCGTTGATCCAGAGGGTTCTTCTGAAACTTCGTAGAGAGCAAGCGACACTGATGCTCATCGAGCTGTTCTGGCCCAGGCAGATGTGGTTCCCTCTGCTACATCAGCTATCCCAGGAACTTCCAGTGCCTCTGCCAAATCGGCTCTCACTTATCTCGGGAGCAGGGCTCCTTGGTCCATCCGGACCTTCGTTTGCTGAGTCTGCACGCTTGGCTCCTAGAGACATAGCCATTTTGCGACACGGGGTCTCGCAAGAGGTAGCTGATCTTGTGGCTGTGAGAAAAACGGCCACTCATGCTACTTATACCATGAAATGGTGCCGTGTTTGCCTGTGGGCTTAAGCTCTGGGGTTTTTGCCTCTAGACTGTCCAGAAAAGTCTGTCTTGGACTACCTCCTGTCTCTCTCAGACCGGCTTGGTCTGCTTCTCGATCAAAGTGCACCTCTGCCATATCAGCCTGTCATTGTCCTATAGGCCAATGCACCATATCCCAGTTGGACACGGCGTGAGCCTTCTTGAGAGGTATTCTTCACCTTAGACCTCCGATTAATGATCCAATTCTGCCATGGGATCTACACTTTGTCCTGGAGCAGCTTACGCTGCCACCCTTTGAACCAGCCGCGGATTGCGAGCTAAGACTTCTCACTTGGAAGACATTGTTTTTAGTTGCTGTTTCCTCTGCCAGAAGAATTTCTGAACTCCATGCACTCATGTGCAAAGAGCCTTATTTGTTTTTTCACCAAGACAGGGTATCCCTGCGGGCTAATCCCAAATTTCTGCCTAAGGTGGTCTCAACTCTCACCCTTAATCAGGACATCGATCTACCAGTGTACTTTCCTAACTATTCGAATAGAGGAGAGGCCCTGTTGCACACGCTAGATGTGTATAGGTGTCTCCAATATTACCTGTCCAGAACCAAACACCATTGAAAATCGGGCCAGCTTTTTGTCTCCTTTGCCCACAGGATGATGGGAGCTCCTGTTTCCAAACAGTCGCTGTCCAGGTGGCTCATTCAGTGTATCCTGTTGTATTACCAGAAGCAGAACAAACCCTTACCGGGTACAGTTAAGGGTCATTCCACAAGGGGGGTGGCTACCTCCTTTGCGGCCCTTAAGAATGTGTCCACCTCTGCCATCTGTGCTGCAGCTACTTGGAGCTCCGTGCACACTCATCAGACATTATAGCCTGGATATTGCATCGAGGTGAAGAGCAGGTTTTGGTCTAGCAGTCCTTCAAGGACTTCTGTCTTAGGTTTGTTTCCTTAAAGGTTTTTACCTTCCCTTCTCACAGTGTTGTGGGATTTCCATTATTGCTTGGGAATTGGTCCTAATGGTGTAACCTGCTGCAAGAGCTGTTTCTCTAAGCAAGATAGTACAGTTGCGTAAGAACTTATCGTAACAGTAGATCTTCAAGAACAGCTCTTGCAGCAGGTACTTTCCCTCCCACCATCCCCGCTGGAGGCAGATTCTAGTTCCAACATCCTTCTTCTAGGATCAGGTGTCTCAGTTTCTCTCTGATGTCATCCAGCGGGCGGGAGAACTGGGGATTCTGGGGGACTGTTCCCTTATGTACTATGCATGACGGGGGCGGGACCGACGTCGGGGGCGGTCTCTGCTGAATACTGCTAGCTAGAAAATTTCTGTGGGGTCCTGGCGCCTGCTGGCTTCAGTCCTAATAGTGTAACCTGCTGCAAGAGCTGTTCTCGAATATCTACTGTTGCGGTAAGTTCTTGCGTAACTGTAATTTTCCCATAGCCAAGCGGCAAGGGAAAATTGTAGTTCCCTGAACCCCACAGAAGCCATTGTGGAAACCACTGAGAGGCTGGTTCCCCAACCTGTGTCTCCTGATATGGGGATTGATAAAAAGGGGGTAGAAATTTCCCCAGTAGCAAGTGACCACACAGCTACGAAAGGTTACTCTGAAGAGGGAGAGGGTGACCCATAGTCCGAGGGTTGGGATTGACAGTGATCCTGAGTGCCCTGATGCTAGTGCTAGGGAGCCTAGTTTAGCGACTAAAGGGTTCCTGTCCTATGCCTTGGGACTGTGTGAGGGGTTTGCAGCTGCTCAGAGGGGTGACCCTAGTTTAGTGAAGCTGAGGGCTTGGGCAGACTCGGACAGCACACAGGGAGGTGACTACAGACATAAGGTTTATTGGGAAAATGGACTTGTGTGTACTCAGGCAGTACAGACGAGGAGGGATGCTAGGCAGTCAGGTTGACGTTCCCCAGGGGTATCGTGAGCAGTTGCTCAAAATTGCACATGATATTCCCGTGTCTAGTCATCTGGGAATCTCACACACATCGCAACGTTTAGCCCAGAATTTCTACTGGCCTAACTTCACCCAGCAGGAGAAAGAGTATTGCAGGTCTTGTCACCGGTGCCAAGAAATGGGGAAAGCGGGCAAGAAAACCCAAGCAGTCCTGATTCCATTGCCCATAGTGGAGGAGCCATTCCAGAGGGTGGGAATGGATATAGTGGGGCCTTTAAATACCCCCAGCTCCTCGGGGATGAGATTCATCCTGACTGTGGTGGATTATGCCACCCAGTACCCAGAGGCAGTCTCCCTGTCCTCACTGAGGACAAAGTGGCAGATGCCTTACTAGGGATTTTCTCCCGTGTCGGTTTCCGCCGGAGGTAATCACCGATCAAGGGGGTTCCTTCATGTCGGACCTGATTAAATGTTTATGGGAGAAGTGTGGGGTGGTGCTGAGATGCACGACACCGCATCACCCACAAGCCAGTGGGCTTGTGGAACGATTCAGTGGTACCCTAAAGTCAATGCTCCAGGTGTTTGCTGAACAGCATGGGAGGGACTGGGAGAAATATCTTCCCCATCTGTTTGCATACAGGGAGGCGCCCCAAGAGTAGACAGGATTTTCCTCCTTCTAACTCTTTTATATGGACGCCGGGTACGTGGGCCCCTAGACTTGATCCGGGAGGTCTGGGAAGGCGAGCATGCCACCCCGGGAACTCCCATTGTGGATTATGTCCTTGGGTTTAGGGAAAGGCTGAAGGAGCTTATGGTGACAGCCCAGAGCAACCTGGCAGCTGCCCAACAGAAACAATAGGTGTGGTACGACAGCAGAGCCAGAGCTCGCTCATACATGGTGGGTCAGGAAGTCATGGTCCTTAGTCCGGTCTGGAAAGACGAGCTGCAAGTTGAGTGGGCAGGACCGTACAGGGGGTTAGGAAGGTAAATGACATGAACTACATTGTGGAGTTACCTGACAGAAGACGGACTGAAAGGATGCATCATGTCAGCATGATGAAGCCATATGCAAATAGGGCTGACATGGTATTTGCAGTGTGTAGTTGTGGGGAGGGGTCGGACAGAGACCCCCTTCCGGATTTGCTGTAAGAAAGTAAGCGGGAGTCCTCTGTGGAGGCAGTAAAATTGTCTCCCCAGCTGGCCCCGGACCAGGTCCAGAGAAAGTAAGGGAGGTTTTAGCAGACTTTGCCCCCTTGTTTAGCACAAAGCCTAGACTAACGCTCTTAGCAACACACGATGTGGAGACAGGGACACAAACGCCCATAAGGCGGAGAGCATGACTGGTGTCGGAGGCTGTCCAAAAGGACATTAGGAAATGGAGGAGATGCTGGATTTAGGGGTAATGCAGAGATCCCACAGCCCCTGGGCCTCACCCGTAGTCCTTGTGCCCAAGCCAGATGGCTCAACTTGTTTCTGTGTGGACTATCATGGACTGAATACAGTCACAAAATCCGCCCACCCAATGCCACGGACCAACTCCTGGACAAGTTGGGAGGGGCGACCTACCTTACAGCTATTAACCTGACAAAGGGGTATTGGCAGGTAGAATGGACTGACAGAGCTAGGGAGAGGTCAGCCTTCATCACTCCGATAAGCTTATTTGAGTTTAAAGTAATGCCTTTCAGAATGAAGAACGCCCCGGCCACTTTTCAAAGGTTGGTGAGCTTAGGTGTTAAATGGTGCTGAGGTGTACGCCATATCATACCTGGATGACATTGCCATCTTTAGTACCATCTGGGAGGAACACCTATTCCTCCTTAGGGAAGTGCTGGGTAGGATAGGGGGCCGGGCTCACTGTCAAAGCTGAGAAGTGCCAGTTGGCAGTGGGAGAAGTGGTATACCTCTGGCATGTGGTAGGCTGGGGACAGCTCCGTCCTAACCAAATAAAGATAGAGGTGATCCCAGGCATAGCCCAGACCAGGAACCCAGAAGCAGGTTGGGAGCTTTCTAGGGACAGCAGGGTACTACAGGAAATTTGTACCCAATTACAGTGCCCTGGCTGCTCCCCTACCTGACCTGACAAAAGGATGCCCAAGAAAATTACCTGGGGCCCAGCCTGTGAAGAAGCCTTTACCAGACTGAAGGAGGCACTGTGCAGTGCTCCTGTTTTGACTAGTCCTGACTATAGCAAAACCTTTATAGTTAAGATGGATGCCTCAGACGTGGGTATTGGGCCAGTGCTGAGCCAGACGTCCAGCCAAGGGACAGATCACCCAATAGTGTACCTGAGAAGGAAGCTGCTTCCCAGGGAGCAAGCGTACTCCACAGTGGAAAAGAAAGTGTCTTGCCATAATGTGGTCCCTAAAGAAATTGGAGCCATACTTATATGGGCAGCATTTTGTGGTGCAGACTGACCACAAACCCCTGGTTTGGCTGACGCAGATGGAGGAAAAACAATGGCAGACTACTAAGGTGGAGTCTTGCTTTATAAGGGTATGATCTAAAAATTGTACATAGGGCGGGAGCGAAGAACCAGAACTCAGATGGGCTGTCTAGGGTCTATGAGGAGCGAACTGATTTTTGGGAAGCTCATCACATGTAGGGGATAGATCCCCCAAATTTAGTCTAGGTGGGGAAGAGTGACATGGACAGCAAGCTCGGAGTGATACATAGACAATGTCGGCAGATAAGGGCCTATGGCCCACCCAGTCTGCCCATTTGAGCTTGTAAGTTCAGTTTGTTTTCCTAGAAGTCTGCCCCTTACCCCGACCTCCAGAATTCCTTTGTCTATCCCGTGCATTCTTACATCCCGTGATTGTTTCAGCCCCCACCACTTCCTCTGGCAGGGTGTTCCACTTGTCCACCACCTGTTCTGTGAAGAAATTCTTCCTCATGTTTCCTCTGGATCGTCCTCCCTCCAACTTCATCCCATGCCCTGTAGTCCTGGAACATCTTTTTCGCTTAAAAATAGTGTATTCCTGCACCCTGTTCCTCCCTGTAAGATACTTGTATGTCTCTATCATATCCCCTCTCTCCCTCCTCTCCTCCAGGGAGTACATGTTCAGTTCCTTCAACCTGTCTTCATAGGACTTGTGATGCAATCCATGCACCATCTTTGTTGCCCTTCTCTACCCTATGTCCTTACGTAGGTATGGTCTCCAGAACTGTACACTGTACTCCAGGTGGGGCCTCACTAGTGTCTTGTATAGCGGAATTATGACCTCCCTTTTCCTGCTGGTGATGCCCCTGCCTATACATCCCAGCATCCTATTTGCTTTACCTGTTGCCTTGTCACACTGTTTCCCTACCTTGAGGTCATCAGAGATAACCCCAAGATCCCTTTCCTGCTTGGTGCACGCTATATCCTCACCCCCCAACTGATATATTGTGCCAGGGTTTTTGTGTCCCATATGCATTATCTTGCACTTCTTTGCATTGAATTTCAACTGCCAAACCCTGACCATTCTTCAGGTTTCTGCAGGTCGCTTCTCATTCTGTCTACACCCTCTGGTGTGTCTACTCTGTTACAGAGCTTTGTGTCATCAGCGAACAGTGAAATTCTGCCTTCTAGGTCCTGCGCAATGTCACTGATGAAGATGTTGAATAGGACCGGTCCCAGCACTGATCCCTGTGGTACCCCACTGGTCACTCTTCCCTGTGTCCTGCCACCCAGCCAATTACCTACCCACCACACTAGTGCTGTATCTTTTTTTTTTTAATATAAAATGTATGACCGACTGTCTGCTTTATATATTAAAAAAAAAAACAAAAAAAAACCGATGCTCTTAAAATGACCTCACTCACCCTACCCTCAAGATTTCAGCTGAAAGATGAAAGCCATAACAAGAATGCTGACCACATGTGAGTTTCACACACACACACACACACACACACACACACACTCCCTGTTTTTAGAGACCATGTGTTGCATGTAAGGCCTTAATTAAGGATGCTGTCTGAGTTGATTACAACCATAGTTGCTATAGCATATCCATTTTCTGACGTTGGAAGGAAAACCCAGGTCATTGCATAAAAGTGTGAAATCAAAAATGCTTTCGTGTCCTGGAAGGACGAAGCTTATTATGAGATCAAAAGAAGTGTCGTCATTTGAAGGACATGAATTATGCTATGCTGAAGTTGCAAAATGTAATACTTGCGTGTATTAAAAAAAACAAAAAAAAAAAACATGTACAAATCTGACAGAGGAGAAGCTAGCTGTCCTCACACAAAAATGGGTTGTCCCATACAGTTTAAGAAATATTCTGTTTTGCTACACACACTCTTTTTCCTAGACTCTGACTGAGGAAAGATCTTTGGAGCACTTGTAAACAAGTACTTAGACAGATTTCAAATCTAAGTACTGCAAGTAGGAATTTGCACTGTCTAAACCTTGTTCTTTTAAAAAAAAGATTTGTATGTCTTGTGGTATGAGTTCTGTGGTTTGCATACTTTTAACTATTTTAGTAAAATTCTTTCTAGAATTTACTTGGTCTGACTTATTTTTAGTTGTAAGAAAAGTATATGGTTATTGCAGATACTAAACATAAGCTTGAATGGTGGTACCAAACTGGAAAGAGAAGCGTTTTAAAATCCGAGGTCTTTATTAATGTTTTTAAGGGTTCATGCTTGTATACCTGGTTAGGTGGCCGTAGGCAAAGATATCTGGCTCCCTGAAGACAAATATCTGAGCCTGTACATTGGGTACGCTAGCAAGAGGTTCATGTTTGAATCCCTCCAGAACTTGAGACCAAAGGTTGATCCGAACTCTCAAAAACAGACGAGGGTTACCTTGTCTGTTACACTGTTCACAAGACTGTGCTCAGAGGTTGGCACTTTGGGAGTATAGGGCCTGACCTGCTGAGTGGGTTTGTGACACCACCCACTATATACAGTCTGTCACGTGACATCGGATGGGTGGTCCTCCATCAGGTATTGCTAGAAAAGTCTGTCGTGCGACCCAACGCCAGTTGGTGCCAGACCTCTGTGATGACCTACTGAAGGAACCTCTCTCGAAGATCTGTTATGGTAAGTTCCTACGTAACTGTACTGTCCTCCATGGGACCTGTCCAGCAGTCTCCCTACGCCGGGACTGATGCCTCCTCAGTCTGGTCTGCCAGCAGGGCCTTTGCCAGGACCCTGTGCTCCGTCAGAGCCCCTGGCGTCTGGGTACCAGACACCGCACTACCCAGTGCCGCAGTATCCAGCTCCTTGGTATCTGACTCCTCACTACTTGACACCGGGTTTCCCGCTGTCGGGCTACAGATACTCTTATGGGTACTCTCACTACCCATATGTGAGGCGCGCGCCCCCCCCCCCACTCCTCTGCCACGCCCACTCCATAGCCATCGGCAGATCTGAAGGAGACATTGGCCTCCTGGTGGGCTGAGGCCAAGGCTCGGCTCACCAAGGAGGTAGAGAGTTGTCTTCCGATGTCTGTCCCTACGCCGGACCCCCTACGTCAGTTGGGAGACTTCTTCCCTGTTGCCCGACACCAGAGAAGAACCTTCTGGCGCCCAGGATGTGGAGGACATGCACCCCTAGGGGCTTCCCCTGCCAGGGAGGAGTCTTCTACCTCAGAGCCATCTGATTCGGAATCCGACCACTTTGATCATGGAGATTAGCCCCGTACTCCAGAGCGCCCAAGGCAGAGGGACCCTCCGGAGGACCCTTCTTTTCTGGAGCACTTGAGGAAGATCCAGGAGACACGTCGGTGTCAATCAGTGGAGCTAGACCCACAGCATAAGTTTGCTGCTCATCTGCATCTGCCGGAGACTGCTCCCACACCAGTTCCACCTTAGATAAAGCCTCATGCTGATCTCGTTTCCACTATTTTGGAAACTTCTACTTAATAAGCTAGTCCTTCGAGGAAGACTGATGGGCTATCTGAGGCTCGAATGAAGACTTCCTTAGTCTTCACCCAAGGCTGATTCGGTTGTGATCAGTGCCACCCATGGCCACTCCGCCAACCCCAAGCATCTTGAGCTCTTCCCGCCTGACAAGGAATCCTGACTTCTGGATCACTACAGGAAGATTTACTGCTCTCGACCCTAGGCATCAGGGTCCTCAACTACGTCGGCCACATGGGGGATTTCCAGAAGTCCATCCTTAGTCAGGTGGAATCCAAACTGGACTCCCTGCCTGATTCACAAACTAAGCAGGAACTGGGAGACCTGGTCCATTCGGCTTGTTTGGCCTGTAGGCACATGCTTCGTGCCACCTACGACACAGTTGATACAGCTGGCAGGAGCTCTACTTCCGATGTAGGCCTATGGCGTCGTGCCTAGCTCCGTGTGTCAGGATTGGTCCCTTTACAGTCCGCTATACAGGATGCTACCTTCAGGGGTTCGGGGGTGATGTCAAGGACATCATAACCGAACTGCAGGAGAAGGGCACTGCACTAAAGTCGGTCCAGACTTTGTACAGGCACCCTCAGGGGCAGCAGTGTCCTTTTCGTCGCCAAACAAAAGCCCAATCAGGAAAGCGCGCCAACACACAGGTAGGGGGGAGATTCTCCTCCCATCTTCCGGGTTGAGAGAGAATAACATCGACGCTTGGGTGCTCCAACTAATATCTGCCAAATACTAGTTTCTCTACAGAAACCTCCTCAAACTGCTCCCTCAGTTGTCTTACTCCCTGCAATATCTTCCTCTGGTTCGAGAAGAAACCCTATCCCTTCTGTCGAAGGTGGCGCTAGAGCTAGTCCCCACCCATCTTTGGGAGACAGGTTACTATTCCCATTTCTTTCTAGTTCCAAAGAAGATAGGAAGCTTGAGGCCAATCCTAGACTTCCGCTCCCTGAACATGTTCGTGGAGTACAGATGCTTCAGAATGCTCTCCTTGCAGAGCCTCCTACCGTTACTCCGGCCGGGAAGTGGCTATGTGCCCTGGACCTGCAGGATGTGTACTTGCATATCCACATATGCCCTTCCCATTGCAAATACCTCAGTTTTTGTTTTCAGGGGGGACCACTACCAGTTCAAGGCCTTCCCATTTGGTGTCTCCTAGGCTCCCCAAGTAGTTAAATTCCTGTCGGTAGCAGCCCACCAGCATTCCCAGGGTGTGCAGGTCTTCCTGTACCTGGACAATTTGCTCTTGATGGCCACATCCAGGGAAGAACTCCTGCAGGCTTTTACCAGCCTGGGTATTGCCATCAACAAGGCCCAGTCCCACTTGGTTCCTTGCCAATGCCTCCATTTTATAGGGGAGATACTGGACACTACCACAGGTAAATCCTTTTTGTCTCCTGACAGTCGCAACCCTTCAGAATCTGGCTAGTCTTGTGTCTGATCAGACTGGTCTGGGCCAGGTCAGTCCTCTGCCTCCGCAGGCTCATGGCGGCTGCCATTCTGACAGTTTCCTTCACTCTGCTCCATATGAGGATCTCTCAGTGGATGCTTCGGTTGCAGTGGGACCAAACCATGGATGATCTAGACCAAGAGAGTGCTAGTGTTGGATCCCATGAGCAGGGGCTTGCACTGGTGGATGGTTCAGGAGAGCCTCTGTCTGGGAGTTCCTTCTGCATCACTCCTCTTTCCCAGACGTTTACAATGGATGCGGCAGGGGAGGGCTGGGGTGCCCACCTAGGGTCTTGAAGGACTCTGGGCAGCTAGTCCCTGTTCGAGCAGAAGCTGCACATAAATGTGCTTTAACTGAGGACAGTCCTGTATGCCCTACAGACTCTTCTTCCCTTTATTCTTCCTGGTCATCTTCTCATCTAGTCAGACGTGTGTAGTCTGGTACCTCAACAAACAGGATAGAACATGTTCTTACCCCGTGTGCCAGGAGGCGCTGAGTCTGGTATTGGGCAGCTCACCACGACCTTCACCTGACAGCAGTTCACGTTCCAGGAGTGGAAAATGCCCTGGCAGACGAACGGTCTATCCTCAGCCAGGGCTCATGAATGGAAGTTAGACCAACAGGTCGTAAACGTCTTTCAGCAGTGGGGACACCTCGGATAGACCTCTTCGCCTCTCCCAAAAATGCAAAACTTCCTGCCTTTTGCTCGCTCGCTCCAGGGCGAGACTCTCTCTCTGTTTGGAGGGACACACTCGTTTATGCCTTCTCTCCCATTCCTTTGCTTCAGAGGGTCCTGAACAAACTGTGATCAGAAGGGACTCTGATAATTCTAGTCTCCCCCTTCTGGCCCAGGCAAGTTTGGTTCTCTCTTCTGCGACAGTTTTCAAAGGAACCTCCCTCCTCTGTCACAACACTTACTGACCCAGGATCAGGGGACCTTTGTTCACACAGGCCTCAAATCCCCTCCTCTTCATGTGTGGCTCCTGTAGACTTGGTCAAAGCCGGCTTTGGAGTTTCTCCCTTAGTAGTGGACATTCTGGTGGAGGCCTGGAAGCCTTCCACCAGGCCCACCTATGCTATGACGTGGGAACTGTTTTCTATCTGGTCACATTGTAAAGACTTGGAGCCTTTCTCGTGCCCAGCCATCAAAGTCCTGGATTACATGTGTCGTCTCTTTGACCTGGGTCTCTGCCATTCCTCTTTAAAGTCCATATGGCAGCTGTTTCAGCCTACCACACTACCTTTGGAGAAAAGACTTTTGCTCAGTTGGAAATATCTAATCCTTAAAGGGGTTCTCCACCAGAGCCCCCACAATCCACAATTCTGCCCCTCCATGGGACCTAAATTTTATCCTAGAGAAGCTCACAAGCCGGCAGTGGACTTAAAGTTCTTCTCTTGGAAGACACTCTTCTAGTGGCCAACACTTCTGCTTGGTGTATTTCTGAGCTTCAATCCTTGATGTGTAAAATCCCATATTTGATTCTCCACAAGGAACATGTGGGTCTCAACGCACCAACCCCAAGTTTCTTCCTAAGGTGGTGGCTGAATCTATGGTGAATCAATCCATTGAGTTGCCGGCTTTCTTTACGCACCACACCAATCAAGGGGAGTTCCTCTTACATACTCTGGATGTTCACAGAATCCTGAGAAAATACACCAATTGGACTAAGGATCTCTGGAACACTGATCAGCTTTTTGTGTATTTCGCTCACAAACGAGAAGGCAATGCTGTTTCTAAGCAATGTCTTTCTAAATGGTTGGCCATTTGGATCACTTTCTGTTACAAGTACAGGACCCTTCCGGGTCAGGTCAGAGGTAACTCCACTAGGGGAGTAGCTGCCTCTGCTGCTTGTTTCAGGAATGTCTGCTGCAGACATTTACGCGGCCGCAACCTGGACTTTGGTCCATACCTTTACGAAACACTAGTTTGGACATCTCCTCTTGCCGTAGAGCAGGCTTCGGGTTGGCTGTTCTGCAGGGTCTCCCCTCATGACACCTGCTCAGCCCTGAGGGTTATGTTGTGGATGACAATCCTCCTCCCGGTTTTCTCTCTTCCTGACTGCTTGGGACTCTGTCCTATCTGTGAATACCTACTGCAAGAGCCCTCTCTTAGTAAGATAGTTACGTAAGAACTTACAGTTACAGTAGATATTCGAGAGAGGTTCTTGCAGTAGGCATTACCTTCATGCCCTCTGTCCCTCCCTAAGTCTTTCTTTTCCATGGGGGCATATCCTCTTCTCTAGTCTTACCTCTTTTTGCCTTTGGCGGGAAAGAACTGGAAAGTGGGCATGGGACAGCCCCTTTATACCGACGTGTGACGTTGGTCACCTGATGTGGGGGCAGTCCCCTTCCAGAGACTAAGTAGAAGATCTTACTTCGAGAAACAGCTCTTGCAGCAGGTTACACCATTAAGACTGAGGCCGGCGGGCTTCAGGACCCCACGGAATTCTTCTAGCTAGCTATCTTCAGCAGGGACCGCCCCCGACGTCAGGCGTAGTACATAAGGGGGCGGTCCTGCCAGATTCCCCAGTTCTTTTCTGCCGTCGACTTGCATGTCTCGAAACCCTTGACTCGTTTCTGGCTGCGATGCTCGGTTAAGTTCTTCCTTGAGGAAAAATTTGTTTTGGCTCTTTTGCTGTCTGATGTCTCTCCAACCTCCGTTGAAGGCCATCCTTGAAATCTTGCGCCTGTGGAAGCAAATCCGTTTAAGGATCCATGATCGGCCTGCGTCCGGTGCCTAGGCCCAGAACCCGACACCTGGTCCTGCTCTTTTGCCAGGGGTTCAACAGCGGACCGGATCCATTGCCAGAAGGCCCTTCAGGCGTTCCTGCTCTAAGAAAATCAGGGCCATGGATGCAGCCTCCAAGGGTAATCCTCAGAAGGCCAGAGACACCCAAGCACAGGGAGAGAGAGTAAGATCAAGTCCCGTCTAGGGCCTCCGACTCCGTAGCTCCGACTCCGGTCTGGCCGCTCTTCTTCCGGCCCGTTCTCAGCCCCCTGGCGGTGAAGACTCCTCGGGCTCCTCTTCTGCCTCACAGGCCAAGACCTCCAGGCCTTCCTCATCTTCCTCTTCTAAGGCCCTGGCTAGGTCGGGGGACTGTCATCACCACCATAAGTCTGGTTCCCGCCGTTCTGAACCCGACGTCAGTTCTGCCTCCTCCTCCCCAGAGGAAGACCAAAGAGCTTACCTCCTTGAAGAAGTAGTCTGTCCAGACACCGGCCCCACACCATAGGTCCCAGGAACCGTCGACCGCCAGACACCCGTCGCCAGTCAGGCCTACTGTACGTCTTCTCAGTCGTCGGCCGGGGGTCCGACGTCCGTACTCGTACCCATTGAGAAGAGGACCCTGGCGCCTCCCAACGACGCCGGTCAGGAGACAATTACGGAGGAGGAGCTGACCCAGCCCGAGGACCAGACGGGCGAACCCGGTCCTGTTGCACCCCCCAGGGAGCCCTCTCTGGAACCTGACGACCGGCCATCGGCGCCCGGTCTGTCGTCTGGCCTCTCCATATCCGAGGTCAAGGACTTGTTCACTTACTGGTGGGACACCATAAAAAGGGATGTGGTTCCCACCCCTCCTCCTCCACCTGCGACCTCACCGGCCCCTGCGCCCCCTACTCCGTCCGGGGTGGCAGGCCGAGTACCTCCCCCCCCCAAGGAGCCGGCGGATCCTCCTAGAGGGAGACCAGACAAAGGAGACCTCCGTCCAGATCTTCTTCAGGGTCACCCAGCCCTAAGAGACCCAGAAGACGCCGCCGTTGACGGAGGACACTGGATCGGAATTCTCGGAAGGATCCAGATCCCCCTCTCCGATCCACATCCCTTCTCCGGA
The DNA here is from genome assembly GCA_016271365.2 of Neoceratodus forsteri. Lineage (NCBI taxonomy): Eukaryota > Metazoa > Chordata > Ceratodontiformes > Ceratodontidae > Neoceratodus > Neoceratodus forsteri. The sequence goes on along the minus strand of CM057459.1, from coordinate 794,467,302 downwards.
CCCACGTGAACTTCCTAGATCTTCTCCGGATGACCCATCGTTCTCAGAGATCATGAGGCATATCCAAGAGAACATGGGCTGGGATGCGGAAGAATTAGAGCCCGAGAGACTACGCCTCGCCAGGTATCTTTGGCAGAAAGATCCTAAGCTTGTGGTGGTACCACCCTTGGTGGACACTTTCATGGACGTCACCAAGGCAGCATGGAAGCATCCACACTCTCCCAGCGATGCCGAAGAAAGCTGACCGCCTGTACAAGGCCCCTAGGGAGGACCAGTATCTGGCTTCACATCATCTGGCCGACTCTCTGGTCATCACAGCCTCTCATGACCGGTCCCAGAGACCGCAACATTTGAGCACCCTGCCACCGGACCTGGAGTCCAAGTAGCTGGACGCTATGGGCAGGCGCACTTATGTTTCCGCTACTTGCGCCATCAGATCCCTGACCTACTTAACCCACATGGTATAGTTCCAAAATGCTTTGTGGGAGCAGGGACTGGACCTGGCAGACAAATTGCCAGACGGTGAGCAGAAGGAGGAGATGTTGCAACTCCTCCGTACGGGTTCAGACGGAACCCAGGTGCTGCGAGCTGCGTACGATTCCGCGGACTCCTCGGCCAGAGCGGCAGCTTCAGGCGTATGCCTCCGGAGACTCTCATGGCTCCGTGTCTCCGGATTCACCCCGGACGTCCAGAAGAACATCCTGGACGCCTCTTTTGATGGAGAAGTTCTTTTTGTTGAATCCTCTGAGAAGGTCCTCGCCAAACTCCAAGAGGCCGGGAAGGTGATGAGGTTGGTCCAGGCAATGTACCGACCCAGGCTTAGTTCCTTTCGTAGGAACCTGAGCTGTTTTCGTGGCCAGATGCAGAGACAGCAGTCCATGGCGGACCACAAAGAGAGACCACCGTTTCTACTGAAGCCCAGGGAAAGTTGCCCGGGCGAAGCCAGTGCCCGGCTCAGCCTGCGGGCCCCTCTGCTGCCACAGCATGACTCCTTCCCGGCCCCCGCCTCTCAGGATCAACGGGACATCAAGATCGGGGGTCTCATTGCGGACTACCTGCCAGGGTGGCAGTCCATAACCACCGACAGGTGGGTCCTTCAGTTGGTTGAAAGAGGCCACTGTATAGAATTCACAGACAAGCCACCCTCGAGGCCTCCTCTGCTCTCCTGTTACTCGGGTCAGCAAAAATTGCTCATCAGGCAAGAAATACGCGTGCTGCTGCAGAAGGGAGCGGTGGAGTATGTTCCAGAGAACCAGATAGGATCCGGATACTGTTCCCACTTCTTTCTGGTTCTGAAGAAAACAGGGGACCTCCGTCCAATCTTGGACCTCAGCGACCTAAATACGTCTGTCGCCTACAAACGATTTCGCATGGTAACCCTCCAGGGTCTCATTCCCATGCTAAGGCAGGACGCCTACCTGCATATCCCTGTGGCTCAAGCGCACAGGAGGTTCCTGCGCTTCGAGTTTCTCGGCCACCATTTCCAGTTCTGAGCTCTTCCATTCGGACAGTCATCGTCCCCCAGGGTCTTTACCAAGTGCGTGGCAGCGTCTTTAAGGAGACAGGGTCACTGTGTGTTCCCGTACTTGGACGATTGGCTTCTCATAGCCGCCTCAGAGGCGTTGTTGCTACTATCCAGAGCACCCAGGCTCTGTTCCAGTCTCTGGGCATCCTCATCAGTTACGAAAGTGTCTCCTCGTACCGTCCAGAAGCTGCAGTTCATAGGCGCAGTTCTGGACACCGTCCAAGGGAAAGAATTTCTTCCCGACGAAAGAGCGGAACGCATCAGATCCCTCATCGGGGACCTCTCGGCGAAAAAGACTGCTCCTGCCAGGCTGGTCCTTCGTCTGCTCGGTCACATGGCTGCGGCCATTCCAACCGTCCCTTTGGCAAGGCTCCACATGCGGGTAACTCAGTGGATGCTCAAGGTGCAGTGGGACCAAAGGCAAGACCACATGCAGCAGCCGGTCAGAATCACGAATGCCGTGATTCGAGACTAGCAGTGGTGGCTAGTCCCAGGAACACACTCTGCGGGTGTTCCGTTCACAGCGCCGTCCCCGGAGGTGATTCTTTCCACAGACACCTCAGGGCTGGGGTGGGGAGCACACCTGAACGGGGTGAGGTCCCAGGGAATGTGGACCCCTCAAGAAGCTCATCTCCACATCAACATTTTGGAGATGAGGGCAGTCCTTTACGCCCTGCAGGCCTTTCAATCGGAGATCCCGCCGAATATTCTTATGCTTCAAACAGACAATACGGCGGTGATGTATTACTTCAACAAACAAGGAGGCGCACACTCTTACCCCCTTTGCAGGGAAGCGATGAGAGTGTGGGATTGGGTAATACGACACGGCACGAGCCTGATTACAGTTCACGTTCCCGGAGTGGACAACACAATCGCAGACAGCCTGAGTCGTTCCCAGGCCAAATTCCACGAGTGGGAACTTCTTCAAGGGGTAGCAGAGGATCTGTTTCTTCAATGGGGCACTCCAGAACTGGACTTATTCGCTTCCCCATCCAACGCAAAACTGACCAATTTTTGCTCGCTAGATCCAGGGCCTGGTGATTTCTGGCGAGAAGCGTTGTCCCTCTCCTAGGCGGACAGATTCCTCTACGCCTTCCCTCCCTTCCCGTTGATCCAGAGAGTTCTTCTCAAACTGCGCAGGGAGCATGCAACAATGATCCTGGTAGCCCCATTCTGGCCCAGACAGATCTGGTTCCCCTTGCTAACGCAGCTGTCCCGGGAACCTCCAATCCCGTTGCCTTTCAGCTCCCATCTATTGTCTCAGGAGGAAGGTTCTCTAGTCCACCCGGACTTCGCTCACTGAACCTGCATGCATGGCTCCTAGAGACATAGCCATTTGCGACACGGGGTCTCGCAAGGGGTGGCGGAGTTCTTTCAGGCCCGGCCCGGCTTAGCGCAACGTGTGACGTCATGTAAATGGCGCTCTTTTGCTTGTGGTTGCAAGCACGCGGCCTTCCTTCTAGGATGCCCGGTGAAAGTGGTGCTGGAATACCTCCTTTCCCTATTCCATTCGGGTCTGCCATCCTCTATTAAGGTGCACCTCTGCGCGATTTCTGCTTACCACTTCCTGGTGGGACAGCGACAGTAGCACAGCTTGACGCTCCTCTCGAGATTTCCTGAGAGGGTGTTGCACCTTAGGCCACCCATTAAGGATCCAGTTTCTCCATGGGACTTGCTCTTTGTCGTGGAACAACTCCGCTCCCCCTTTGAGACCTGCACTTAGATTGCGAGCGCTGGTTTTCTGTCGTGGAAAACGTTATTTTTGGTTGCTGTCACGTCAGCAAGGAGAGTTTCCGAGCTCCACGCTCTTATGTGTAAGGAGCCTTATTTAATTTTCCACCAGGACAGAGCATCTCTGAGGACGAATTCTGAGTTTTTACCTAAGGTGGTCTCTGCCCTCACTCTCAACCAGGACATCGATATACCTGTATATTTTCCTAAATATTCCAATAGAGGAGAGGCATTGCTTCGCACCCTGGATGTTCACCGCTGTCTAAGGTATTACCTGAACAGAACTAAACAGCTTTGCAAGTCGGAGCAACTCTTCGTTTCCTTTGCTGAGAGGATGATGGGCCAACCAGTCTCAAAGCAGTCTTTCTCGCTGGCTTGTCCAGTGCATCTCATTTTGCTACGACAGCAAACAGAAGCCCCTCCCGGGTACAGTCCGGGGCCATTCGACAAGGGGGGTGGCTACCTTGTTTGCAGCACTTCGCAACGTCTCCACCTCTGCCATTTGTGCCGCAGCTACTTGGAGCTCTGTGCACACATTCATTAGGCACTATAGCCTGGATATTGCTTCACGGCGGAGAGCCGGTTTCGGCCTGGCCGTGCTACAGGGTCTCCTGTCCTAGAGTCAGGACTTGTCAAGGATCTTTCCTAGTTTCCTCCTACCAGAATGCTTACAGGCGCTATTGCTTGGAAATCAGTCCTAATGGTGTAACCTGCTGCAAGAGCTGTTCTCGAAGATCTACTGTTACGGTAAGTTCTTTCGTAACTGTTTTTCTGTGGGGTCCTGATGCTTGGTGGCTTAGTTCCATCTGTGAATACCTACTGCAGGAGCCTTTCTCCAGGATCTGCTGTTACGGTAAGTTCTTGCGCAACTGTACTTTCGAATCCCATCAGTCCCCACTTCCATACTGTGTGACCCTGAGCAAGTCACTTAACTTCCTTATGCTCCCAGGTCGCACCTGGAAATGAGCTCTGGCTTGGTGTGCATTTCCTGTTTAAACCCCCCCCCCAAAAAAATTAGCATTATGACCTCACTGACAGTGACTGAAGGGGGGGTTGGCACCCAGAAAAAATCTGAGGCATGAAGGAGGGTGACTGAGAAAAATTGAGGTATGAAGGAGAACAGAACTAAGTCCTGCTATACACCTTATGCATAGTATTATCAGATAAATTATCATGGATTGGTCAGTGTTTTTCTGGTGCTCTTCTTTTGTGGTGGGGGGTTACTACAAGCTCTTATAAGGCTCCTGAGCACATGCTGTACAATAAACTTGTGGTCGTATTCAAATTGCAGTGGTAAACTCTGTCCAACCAAATTCAGTTGGATGCTTCCAGAAGAAACTGGATGAGGATTGAGGTCCCTGAACACAGGTTTCCCGAATAAATTCATTTAGTACTTAAATCGCACCATTGACTTTTTAGGTGTTACAAATACAGCTGGATGTTTCTAGTGCATGCTGGAGGAGTATCTGAAGAGGAATCCTCCCAGGATAGAAGTTGAAGGACAGGTGGGATACACATTTGCACTGGTACATAGTTCAGTAACAGACTGTGGTACAGCATGTCTCCTTCTGATCTTCGGGTGGGAGCTCTTGCAGCAGGCTATTACAATCAGGACTATGCCGCAGGCACTAGGACCCTCCGGTGAAAACTTCTGCCAGCAATACACAGCAGGGACCGACGCCGGCCCCGCCCTGACGTCGGTCAGGGTGCAAGAGGGGGCGGACCCAGCTCCACTTCCGTTCTGTCCCGCCACGTCCTGCACGTGAAGTCGAAGGAACAGCTTCTGCTTGCAGTTGCAGCTAAAGATCTTTGTAGATTTCATCTACAGTCAACATTATTTCTTCAATTTCGACGTGTTTTCTCGTCTGTTGTGTGTTCCGCCCTTAGAGCGTTGTTTCCCTTGCTCTCAGCTCCGTTTTCACAGTCCGACATCAGCGGTTTCCCGGCCAAGATCGATGTCTTCTCGGGCGTCTGCATCTCCTGAACACTTAAATAAGTGTGACTGCGGGAAGCAGATCCCAGTGAAGGACGGCCATCGGCGGTGCGTTTTTTGTGTAGGCCCAGACCATGACACCGCCAACTGCGAAGATTGCCAGGCCTTTACCAGCCAGACCTGCATCCACTGCCTGAAGGCCTTTAAGGCATACCTGCTGGAGCAGAAGATGGAATTGCACTCCTGAGGGTAAGCGGAAGGAAAAAAAGCGCCACAGCAAGGACCGTAGTCTGTCCAGTCACCGGTCACGATCGCACTCGCAGCCATATCCTAAAAAGGCCTGTCCCTTGGGTTCTGGAGATCCTCCGAAGACTTCTCGGGCTAAGGCCGGCCTGTCGGGGGAGAAGCCGGCCAAGCCGAAGGTGACCCCGCTAAGGGTCATCGCTAAGCCTTTAGAGGTGCCTGCTTCGGCCCCACTTGCTAAGGCACCAACGCCGCCTGCTAAAGGCACGTCTCCGGAGACCAAGGATTCTCCGGTGTCAGCCTATCGTCTGTCCTTACACCGACGCGGGGCAAAGGGCGCAGGGACGGTTGCAGAGGAACCAACGTCCCCATTGCCCCAGTCCTCCCCCCGGTCCTCGGGAGAGCTCTCCTTCGCGCCCTGATGTTTCGGAGACTTACTGACTGAAACGAGCGGCTGAAATATTCACCAAGGATGAGCGCAAGGATCTTTTCTCCTTTTGGTGAGGGCAGGTCCACAAGTGGTCCTCCCCATCGCCAGCCCAGACACCGGTTCCGGACCCTGCGGGGGGGAAAAAAACACAGCCGGGAGGTGAGTCTTCCCCGAGGAAGTTTCCGGAGCGCCAGCCTTCACCGCCCTCCAGGGCTCGTTCCCGCACAAGGTCTCAGGATCACCGACGTCGTTCCCCCATCTCGCTCAGGGGCGGTCATTGCTCCGACATCGGTCCCTGGGCTACCGACATCATCGAAGGCATGGTTATAGGACTGGGTCAGACTACTCAAGTTGGGTAGTCGATCCTTCTCACCAATGTCTACCTCTTCTTCCTCTCGCAGCCTCAAGCACTCCCTGGGAGAGAAGGACCAGCCTCACTTGCCTCTGGACGATCCTACTTTTATGGACGTTATGAGGCACATGCAGGCCTCTGAGTGGGACACGGAGGACCTGGATCCGGAATGCCGGAGATTGACCAAGTACCTGAGGCAAAAGGAGCCAAAGCCTCTGGTTATTTCTCATTTAGTCGATACATTCCAGGACCTTACCAGAACCACCTGGATGCATCCGGCCTCAATCCCGGCAGTTCCCAAAACGTCAGACAGGCTGTATAAGGCCCCGAGGGCAGAACCCTTTCTGGCGGAACACCCTCAGGCCGATTCTTCGGTGATCATGGCTGCCAATGACAAGACTGCCGAAGCACCTCAGCTTCCAGCCTCCCGACCCGGAGTCTCGCTACCTGGACCAGGTGGGAAAGAAAATATATGCTGCCTCCATCCGTTCCCTCAGTTTCCTAACACATATGGTACAGTACCAGAATGCGATGTGGGAAAGGGGACTAGAGCTGGTGAAGACCATGCCAGACTCTGACCAAAAGGCAGAGCTCCTGGCCCTCCTCCAGTCAGGCTCAGATGTAGGCTCCCATGTACTGAGGGCTTCGTATGACACGGCAGCCAGGGCAGCCGCTTCTGGAGTGTGCCTCCGGCGCCATGCCTGGTTGAGAGTCTCGGGCTTTCACCAGGATCTGCAGGCCAGTATCAAGGATCTGCCCTTCCAGGGTACCGTGCTCTTTGGGCAGGAGATGGAAGCCTTGATCTCCCGCCTCCAGGAGTCGGGCAAGTCGATCTGGTCGGTCCGCCAGATGTACCGTGGCGACCAGCGATGACAGCACCATAGACGGCCTGTTCGTAAGTCCTCAGGCAGTCAAGGTCCAGCCCGTGGCAACCAACGGGCAGAGAGGAGGCTTTCGCTGGAGATCCGGAAACCAGCAATCTGGTGGACCTCCTGCCCGCGGGCCCAATGACTCCCTTCCGCGCGCCCCCCCTTTCCGTGGGAAGATCCAGGGGAGCTGGTTGGGGGCCACTTCTCCCTTCATTTCGAAGGGTGGAAGTTAATCACCACAGACCAGTGGGTCTTGGATATCATGAGGAGAGGACACACGTTGGAGTTCAGAGTTTCCACCGCATACGCCACCAAAGCTCTCCCATTACCCTCCTTCTCACATCCCACTATTAGGAGAGATACAGACCTTCTTGCAGAAGAGAGCAATAGAGAGGTTCCCCTTGCAGGGACTGGGATTCTATTCCCATTTCTTTCTGGTCCCAAAAAAGACTCTGGGACCTTCGTCCCATTCTGGACCTCAGTCCTCTAAACCTCTTTATCGAGTACAAAAGGTTCAGGATGGTGACTCTTCTAGGACTCCTTCCCTTGCTGCACCAGGGGGACTGGCTCTGCACTTGACATGCAAGATGCATATATGCATATCGGGGTCTATTCTCCCCGCAGGAAGTTTGAGGTTCCGCTTCTAAGGGGAGTACTTTCATTTTCGAGTGCTTCCGTTCGGCCTCTCTTCTGCTCCGCGAGTCTTCACTAAATGCCTAGCAGTGGTGGCTGCGGCTCTAAGGTGTATGGGGCACTTCGTGTTCCTCTACCTAGATGATTGACTGCTTACAGCCCCGTCAAGAGTGAGCTTTTTACGAGCTCTCGAAGACACTTGTACTCTGTTCCGAGAGCTGGGGATCACCCTGAACTTACGAAAATCATCCCCGGAGCCCAGCCAAAAGCTTGCCTTTATAGGAGCGATCCTGGATTCTGTCCAGGACATGGCCTTCCTCCCCCAGGACAGGGGAGTTCGCTTGCGAGAGATGGCAGAATGGATCTGCATAACTCCTAGAGTTCCAGCTCGGAACTTCCTCAGTTTACTGGGGCACATGGTGGCGGGCATTCCTGTCACTCCCTTGGCCCGTCTCCACGAGTCCCGCAGTGGATGCTCAGGGTGCAGTGGGACCAAAGCCACGACTGTCTAGACTCCCCGGTCTAGATCTCTGAGCCAGTCAGGAGAACTCTGCTTTGGTGGATGGACCCCAGCAATGCGGCGCACCTGGGTGCCCGTCGAACGCAAGGGGTTTGGGCACCCATGGAGCAGTCCCTTCACATCATTGTGCTGGAAATGCGAGCGGTCCTCTACAGGCTTTTAAAGAGGACCTTGTGCCAGGCTCTCTTTTAGTTCAGACAGACAATATGTCGGTCCTCTTTTACATCAACAAGCAAGGGGGCACTCATTTGTATCCTCTTTGCAGGGAGGCGATGAGAGTCTGGTACTGGGCGCTGGAGCGGGGCATCCTGCTGTCCGCAGTGCACGTTCCAGGCGTGCTAAATGATCTGGCAGACAGCCTCAGCAGGTCGCGTTCCAAAGCACACGAGTGGGAATTGCTAGTCTGTGGCGGACCAGCTCTTCGACAGGTGGAGTCTTCCAGAGCTGGACCTCTTTGCGTCACCACGCAACGCCAAACTGCCAACGTTCTGCTCGCGAGAGCACGCGCCTGGAGTTTTCTGGCCAGACGCATTATCCCTTTGTTGGGCAGGGAAGTTTCTCTACGCCTTTCAAACACCATGAAGTCTTGCTATATTATAACAATAGCAGTCAGCCACTGCAGCTGAACTGCCCCGGAGAGGAAGGAGTTAACTCCAGAAGATCTGGAGTTCTACAGCGAGGCGCTGTGCCCAAAACTCTCTCTGGCAGTTTCAAATGAAACTGTCAGATTCTTACTCCGCTTCACTGAACAGTCGCTCGGAGATCAGCTCCTTCAGCTCAGTTCATTCTCGGTTTAAAAGAGTAGTTTTGGTTCATTTGAACCGGCAAAAGTCATTATTTTACGCATTTGGTTCTAAAGCTCTATCTGGTAACCGTAAGTACAAAATTCAAGTCTGTGTGGAAAATTAATTATCGGTTCGGTTTGAACCGATCGCTTAATTTTCTGTCTTTTAAAATTATACTGTAGGTTTTAGAGTGCGGTTCCCGGTTCTTATCGGTTCTAAAAAAGCAAAATATTACAGTTTTTCAAATACCCGTGACACGGTTAGGAACCAATAAGGGTGTCTTGCCTGGCACTGCCATCAAAGGCAAGTTTTGGTTAGGCTGGCATTATGTCTAGAAACCCACAAAGAAAACCGGCCCACTGGGTTTCAACACTGTGATGTCTGTGGGGACGCCTTTGCCAAGGCTGACCCACACACCACTTGTGTCTATTGTCTGGGGCTGACCACCTCCTGTCAGACTGCCAGGTGTGTAAAAATTTCCTGCAGCCACCCTGGAGAAGAGATTGGGCGGCTCAGGAGCCGAGAGGCCAAGAAGTCCGCTGACCGGATGGCCAGCCGGTTCAGTACCCACTGGACCAGAGGGTGCCTCTGACCAGGCGAGACTTCCTCGGGCAAAGGAAGACTGGCTCAGAGGAACCAGTCCCAAGTAAAAGACAAAGAAATCAGGAGGTTTGGAGTCCAGAATTGTGTCTCCAACTGCTGCAGAGATAGCTAAAGCCATTCAGATTGTCCAGTCACTGTCTCAGGGATCTGTAGAACCACCAACAGTTGGTAAAGGTTGGTTCGTTCAGTCCCAGTGGTTCAGGATTTTGAAGTTGAGGATTTTTATGAACCACAGGAGGGAGGAGGAATTTGATCAATATATGTGTGGCTGGGAGGGTCTGGACGCTGCCCATCGAACCGGCATTTCTCCAGACAGACCTTTAGAATCTCCCTCATTCTGTCTGAGTCCCTTCTTTCTTTATTTTTACAAAAGGTTGCAGAAACCCTCCAGCTTCCTTTAGAGGAGGCTGTGGATGAGCAAGAGGAGCCTGATTATGTGGAGATGATGGATATTCCAGAGTCTAGGAGGTTGTCTATTCCTTTGCATAAGTCATTTAGGAAGCAAACAACAAAGATTTTAAAAATCCTCATTCTGTCCCTCCCTGTAGATAAAAAATGGACAGAAGGTATACTTTGTCAGGCTCGGATACAGACTTCCTTATTGAGCAGTGTAGTCATGTAGGTGTGGTACAAGCTGCAGCCTGTGACAAGGCTAATATTCCTCTGGCCTCACATCCTCCTGATAAGGATTCTAGGAAGATTGATGCCATGGCGAAGAAACAGTATATGGCAGCTTCTTTGGGACTCAGGCAGGCAAATTATATGGCTTATGTGGCTAGATATCAGAAATCTAGGTGGACACAGTATTGCAGTTAGCCAAAGCAGGCCCATGGCCAGCTGGCTAGTGAGTTGGAACAGGTGGCTGCTGATGGCATTGAAGCCTCTAAAGTTCAATTTCATACTGCTGTTGATGTTAATGATGTTTCCTCTAGGGTCATGGCCACTTCTGTAGCTTCCGTAGGTTGGCATGGCTCAGATGCACTAATCTGTCCCAAGATACTCAGTCAAAGGCTATGGATTTTCCTGTAGTGGGAAATTCTCTGTTTGGGGAGCAAACAGAAAATTATATGAAAAAGATGGATGAATACAGAACTACCTACAAAAGTGCCCAGGCTAAGGAGAAGCATGCCATGCCACAAAGGCATGCTCCCAGAGGTAAGGCAGACCCTTTTCAGGCCTTTTACCAATTTCAAGCCTCCTCTGCTGTCTCATGAAGGTTTCTTCATAGGCAGGGGGTAGGCGTGGCGCTAGTAGACCGTCTCCCTCCCTCAGCCTAAGGCTGCTGCTAAGCAGGCACCCTGATGGGGTGCCCAGGGCCGATTCTCCTGTACCAGTGGGGGCAGGTTGGCCTATTTCAGCCAGAGCTGGCTGTCCCCTAACTTCGGACAGATGGGTTCTGGAGGTAATAGGCAGGGTCTGGATTCTCAACTTCAAATATTTTCCAAAGATGAGAGCCAGGCATTTCCACCTGCAAGTCCTTCAGAAGCCCTTGCTTTGGAAGCAGAGGTTTCTTCTCTTCTGGTCTGCAAAGCAGTGGAAAGGGTTCCTCCTTGCCATCAGGGCAAGGGGCTTTATTCAAGATACTTTCTTACCCCAAAAAAGACAGGAGAATGGCGGCCCATTCTGGATTTAAGATACTTGAACAAGCATCTGTTGAAACCAAAGTTCAAAATGTTAACCCTGGCAATGATATTGCCCTCCCTAAGGCCAGGGGACTGGCTAGCTTCCCTGGACCTCAAGGATGCCTATTTTCATGTTCTGATCAGGCCTTCCACCGAAAGTACCTCGGATTCGAACTGCCCTCAGGCCACTACCAGTTCAGGGCAATGCCCTTCGCCTTACCTCTGCGCCAAGGGTATTCACAAATGTCTCGCTGTAGTAGTGGCTCATTTAAGAAGGCAAAGGGTTGCTGTGTTTCCCTACCTGGACGACTGGCTCATTGTGGTTCAGTCTCCAGGTCAGGTGAAATCCACTTACAAGTCACCCAGCAGCTTCTCACTTCTGGGATTTCTGCTAAACTTACAAAAGTCAGTTCTGGAACCAGTTCAGGCCCTAACTTTCATAGGCGCGGAATTGAACACAAGGTTAGCCAGGGCCTTTCTTCCCTCGGAAAGGGTGGACAGACTCATCGCCCTGGCATCCTCCTTTACCTCTGCGGTCTCTCGACCAGCAAGGCATTTCCTGCAACTCCTCGGACACATGGCTGCTTCCACAGCTGTTGTGCAGGAGCAAGATTCAGATGAGGGACATTCAGTTCCATTTGAGGCCTATTGGTCTCAGAGGAAGGACCCCTTACCAAATTGGTCCCAGTTACTCAATCCCTGATCCTGGCCCTACACTGGTGGCAGGATCAAAGCAATCTGAAACAAGGGTTCCTTCATTCCCATTTCTCCCTCCCTCACCTCACCACGGATGCCTCCCTGTTAGGGTGGGGGCTCACCTGGGCGACCTTACCACTCAGGAGTGTGGTCTCCTCAGGAATCTCTGCTCCACATCAATCTTCTGGAACTCAGAGCTGTCTTTTAGCTCTTGGGATCTTTTCAGATTCTGTCCAGAACAAAGTGGTTCAAGTCAGGACAGACAATACCACCACAATGGTACATCAACAAGCAAGGGGCACTCGGTCTTCAGCCTTGTGCACCGAAGCAATGAAGTTGTGGTCTCTGGCTTATTCCCTGAACACCTCCTGATAGCGGTTCATCTCCCAGGGAAGGACAATGCTGGGCGGGCCCTCAGCAGAATTTCTCAGGGCCATCACGAATGGGCTCTGAATCCACAAGTACTGGGGTCCGTCTTTGCCAGTTGGGGCACTCCTCAGATAGATCTTTTCGCGGCCCCAGACAACCACCAACTTCCTCTTTTTTGCTGCAGGCTTCCAGTACTGGGCTCAGTCCCTCTGGATGCCTTTCTGTTGGATTGGAAAGGGAAGTTCCTGTATGCTTTCCCCCCCTTTCCTCTCCTTTTCAGGGTACTAGTGAAAATCAGATCTCAACCTTGCAGAGTTATTCTGATTGCCCCAGATTGGGCCAGACAGCCCTGGTACCCTCTGCTCCTGTCCCTGGCAGTCCACCCTGCCCTGAGCCTGCCCAGAGTTCACGACTTACTGGCCTGTGCACAGGGGAGTGTGGTATCGGACCTCAAGTCCCTCCACCTCAAGGCTTGGCTCTTGAGGAGCTAGGAATTGCTGATTTACACCTTTCTCAAGGTGTTATGGATATTTAAAGGCTTGGAAGCCTTCCACTAGGGCCACTTATAATTCTAAGTGGAAGAGGTTTTCCATCTGGTGCTCTGAGAGGCAGATTACCCCAGAATCTGCTGATCTTCCCATTCTTTTGGACTATTTGGTCCATCTGAATTCCTTAGGCCTTAGACCAGCTACCCTGAAGGTTCATCTGGCAGCTGTCTCTGCTTTTGTGTCAGCAGGAAGCCTGCCTCCCTTTCTTCTCACCCTGTGTTCTCAAGTTTTTAAAGGTTACTTCACATAACCCTCCCTTTCGGGAACCAGCTCCGCCTAGGACCTGAATATTTGCATTGCTCAGTTAATGCAACCTCCTTTTGAGCCTCTGTCTTCAGCAGAACTCAAGTATTTAACTTGGAAACCGTTTTTCTAGTAGCTATCACCTCTGCCAGACGCATAAGTGAGTTACAGGTCCTGTCAGTGGAAGAAGATTTTATCTCTTTCCACAGGGATAAGGTAGTCCTTAGGACTAATAGAAAGTTTTTGCCTAAGGTGGTTTCTGATTTCCACCTGAATCAATCTATCTCCTCCCAGTATTTTTCACTGAGCATTCTTCCTCAGGTGAGAGGAGACTGCACAGCTTGGATGTCAAAGGGCATTAAGTTACTATCTAGAGCGCACTCAGAGGTCATAGGTTCGAATCCCTCCAACTGTTTCTTACCTATGGCGAGGTTGGCAAGGAAACCTGCCACTAAGAGAACAATTGCAAGGTGGATTGTCTCTTGTATCCAATTTTGTTATCAGAAACTGGGTAGAGTACCCTCAGGATTGAGGGCCCACTCCACCAGGGTATAGCTGCGTCTCTAGCGGCTGCTAGAGACATTCCTATTCTGGAGATTTGTCAAGCTGCTACCTGGAAGACAGTTCACACCTTTACAAGCATTATTCCCTGGATATCCAGTCCAGAGAGATGCTCGGTTTAGCACAGCTGTGCTTCAGAGCCTATTTCCTAAGTAGGTTCTGACCCTCCTCCATGGAGGTACTGCTGTGTAATCTGCTATTGTTATAATATAGCAAGACTTCATGGTGTTTGAAGAAAAATTACTCACCTTAGTAATTGCTTTTCTTCTCATGGAGTCTTGCTATATTATAACCACCCTCCCTCCTGCCCCTCTCAGAACTCCTACTTGGGTAGAGGTGGCAAATTGCAAGCACTGTGTCATGCCATTTTAGTTTTCCCCAACCCTGTTTTCCTTTGGGTTAGGGATCTAGATTGTTCTTTTAGGTTATTTTTATTGCCCCTTCTTGGACTTGAGTCTTGGGGAAGGGGGTTCATATGTGCTTGTCAAGGGTGGTAAAACGAACCATAATACCATCAATCTTTGTTATTATGGTTCTGGGTGTTTCTTTGTTGTTTATATTGTTGTTATTACTACTAGTAGGTAGCCATAGGCTAGTGTAGTTTTTCCACACAGACTTTTCCGTCCTTTGATGTTGGCTTCGTAAAGATCTGACAGTTTCATTTGAAACTGCCAGATAGAGCTTTGGGCACAGCGCCCTCGCGCTGTAGAACTCCAGATCTTCTGGAGTTAACTCCTTCCTCTCCGGGGCAGTTCAGCTGCAGTGGCTGACTGCTATTGTTATAATATAGCAAGACTCCATGAGAAGAAAAGCAATTACTAAGGTGAGTAATTTTTTCTTCTGCCCTTCCCTCTCATTCAGAGGGTGCTGCTCAAGTTACAGGCAGAATGGGCCTGAATGATCCTAGTGGCCCCCAAATGGCCTCGGCAGATTTGGTTCCCCACTACTGCAGCGGTTATCAACGGAACCTCCAGTTCCGCTGCCCATATGCTCGCAGTTACTGTCCCAGAACAAAGGGTCGCTGATCCATCCGGATCTTCGATCCTTACACCTACATGCTTGGCTCCTTCAGACGTAGCTCAACATAGATGTGGGGTTTCCCCGGAAGTGGCAGCGGTCCTAGTGTCTGCAAGAAAGCAGTCTACTCGCTCTGCCTACGTTATGAAGTGGAAGCGTTTCTGTCTTTGGGCATTGCCGCAGCGTTTGGATCCCTGCCCTGTGAACTCAGCTTTACAGTATCTCCTCTCCTTGTACGATAAGGGTCTGAGTTACTCCTCTATCAAGGTGCACATGTGGGCAATCTCCGCCTATCATGCTTTCGTGGGAGATGGAGCATTAGCACAACTGGATGTAGCCCGCACCTTTCTTAGGGGAATTCTACATATGAGACCTCCCATTCGGGACCCTGTCCCACCCTGGGACCTCCTTTTTGTGTTGGAGAAACTCACCCTCCCTCCTTTTGAACCAGCAGTGGATTGTGAGCTGCGTTACCTTTCTTGGAAGGTTTGTTTATTTGGTTGCTGTTACTTCAGCTTGAAGGGTTTCCGAGCTTCAGGCTCTGATGTGTTAAGAGCCCTATTTGGTTTTCCACAGGGAAAGGGTTTCCCTCAGAACAAATCCTAACTTTCTTCTGGAAATGGTCTCAGAATTGACCCTCAACCAGTCGGTTGACCTTCCTGTTTATTTTCTTTCCCCCTCCCAATAGAGGGGAGGCTCTCCTCCACACATTGGATGTCCACAGGACTTTGAGGTATTACCTCAAAAGGACATCTCAGCACCGTAAATCGGAGCAACTCTTTGTGGCTTTTGCACCACATTGCTTGGGTCAACTGGTGTCCAAGCAAACCATCTCTAAATGGATAGTTCGCTGTATCTGGTTTTGTTACGAGAAACACAATAAACCCCTGCCGGGCCTGGTTAGGGGTCACTCCACCAGAAGAGTGTCAGCTTCTTTCGCCACCCTGCGAAATGTCGCCATAAAGGACATTTGTGCAGCCGCAACCTGCAACTCTGTGCATACCTTCGTCAAGCATTACAGCTTGGATATCGTCTGCAGACGCCGAGCTGGCTTCGGCCTAGCCGTATTACAAGGGCTTTTGTCCTAAGGACTCCACCTGGAGTCGGCATATTCCACCTCCCGGGGTCATCTTTCTCCTTGTTGTGGGACTGCTTGGGACTCTGTCCTGATTGTAATAGCCTGCTGCAAGAGCTCCCACTCGAAGTAAGATAGTACAGTTATGTAAGAACTTACCGTAACAGTAGATCTTCGAGAGGAGCTCTTGCAGTAGGCGCTACTTACCACCCGCCTTCCCCCTCGGTGTGCAGATCCATTTTCATTTTTCTTCTCCGATTCCCTTCATGGTAGGCTTCGTCTCCTTGTCTTGTCAGGCCTTGTTCTGGGTCTTGGCGGGAGAACTGAGGTGGAACTGGGTCCGCCCCCTCTTGTACCCTGACCGATGTTGGGTCGGGGGCGGTCCCTGCTGTGTATTGCTGGCAGAAGTTTTCACCGGAGGGTCCTAGTACCTGCGGCATAGTCCTGATTGTAATAGCCTGCTGCAAGATCTCCTCTCGAAGATCTACTGTTAACGCAAGTTCTTGCGTAACTACTTTATGTAGAAATGACTGCCATGGTGTTGCCCAGGTAACAAGAGGAAGCTAGACATTTGAAGACATCTAGTGTATCGGCTTACATTGTTCATGCCCTAATCCATATAGAAACCTAGTTTTAAGCCTTCCACAGAGACCACTTCTGGAGGGATCTCTGTCCACCTTGCAGCCTCCTTCCATGAAGAAATGCCTTCTAAACTTGCCTTAAGCTCCCCACACACAAAATTTGGGCCAGTGTCCACTTGTGGATCTTAAACTGAGGAAGGCTGTTGCAGCAGGCCACACCAGTAGGACTAGGCTGTCAGACACCAGGACCACGAAGAAAACTTCTAGCTAGTAGTCTTCCACATCGGAATGCACATCACTGACATGTGCCTATCTTATACAGGCGGGAGGTCCCCCACACCTACCTCAGTTTCTTTCCGTCGACCTGCGCACGTCTGACCTTAGGGAAGCTGCTGCTACAGTCTACCACCATTACTCATGCTTGCCGCACGTTTTATTTTCCCTTTTCTTGTGTGTTAAACGTGTGTGTGGTCAAGTTTGTCTTCTCCACCAGCCGCCTCTTTGACTACTCCACTAAGCGTACTGTGGCAAACAGATTCCTGAAAAAAGACTGCCATTCTGCATGTCTGATTTTTGTCTAGGCTCTAGCCGCAACACCAAAGCATGCCAGATTTGCCAGAAATTCAATCTGGCCACTCGGAGACATCATTTTAAGATTAGAGCGCTATCTCTTGAAGCAGAAGTTGGTCGTGATGGAAAAGGAGCTGAGGAGCTCTTTGGCTTTGCTGCCACAGTCCTCCAGGGCCTCCTGTTTTCTGAAATCTGGTGGGAAGTGCAAGCATTGTGACAAACACTGGGATCTGTCTGTTTCCTGCTCGCAGTCACCCCATAAACCTCTGACCACATCAGGGTCCCCTCCTGCAGGGTGTTGACTCCTTCATCCCTGCCAGCCCTCTCTTCTACCAGGCTCCCAGTGGCTGTCGCCTGCCCTCATTGCTATTTTGGGCATCAGATCCCTGAGGCAGGGGATTTAGTTTCCTGCTTTCCCACGCCCATCTTCACGGGCTTTCAGCCAGGCGTGTTGGTTACTTGGGCATCGATTTTTCCACCATTTTTGAGGGGAGGGAGCAAAGTCTCTACTGCTGCTCCCTCTATTCTGGCATCTCCTCTGCCTTTCCCGGGAGTCTCCAACCACCCTGCGCACCTGCTTCACTGGGAGGTCCTATTTTTGGATACCCTGTGTCTGCCCTGCCTCTGTTGTACCCTTTTTTTTTCCCCCAGCGCCTTCCTATCCCTGGTGGATTATGCCTTGTTTTCAGCGTGGTGGTCTTTCTGTCTAAAGGCAGATCCCTGCTCCGGGGGGGGGGTGTGGGGTATGTGCAGTCTGGTCTGCCGATCCAGGCCATGCTGAGTGAGCCCTGAATGTGGGGTCCTTCTGGGTCTCTGCTTGTCTGCTCCGGCTCTTGCCGGGACAAATGCGTGCCATCTGAGTCTGACAGACTGCAAGACCGATGAGGATGACTGATGGTTTTAGATCTTCTTCTTCTTCGCCTGGGGAGGACCCTCCGGGGAGGTTCCTAAATGCCCCCGATGATCCGGACATCGTGCACCACATCCAGTTAATTATGGGCTGGGAGCAGGACCCAGAGCACTGTTGCTTGGCTATGTATTTAAGGCAGTGGGATACCTTCCCTGTAGTGGTGCTGCTCATGATTGATTCCTACGAGATGTCACAAGGGTGGTATGGAATCGCCCCTCTGTTAACCAAGAAGGTGGGCAGTCTTCACCTTCCCCCTGCTGGCACTCCATTCTTTGGGAGTCACCCAAGCAGACTCTGTCAAAAATGCAGTGCATGACCGTATTAAAAAGCCCAATCACTACGCTTCCCCCAGATGGAGTCTTGGCAGCTGGACCACCTGGGTAAGCGCATGTTCGCGCCTGATACCCTAGCTGTCCTGGCTATAAATTACCTGGCCCATATGGTCCAGTGTCAGAATGTGCTCTGGGACAAAGCCAGGAATCTGGTTCAAGTGTTACCAGAAGACCCTACCAAGATGAAGATTGCACAACTCTTGAGTCCAGCTTGGGCATTGGCAGCCACGTTCTCCGAGCTGCGTATGATGCTGTGGACTCCTCTGGGTGTGGGGTGGTGGCTGGGGTCTGCCTTCCAAGCCATTCTTGGCTTTGGGTCGTGTGTGTGTGTGTGTTTTTTTTTTTTTTTTTCTTCCCTCTAATATGCAAGCTAGCATCCTCAATGCCCCATTCTGGGGCTCTCTCCTTTTTGGGGGAGATGTCCAGAATCTCATCTCAGTGCTACAGGAATCTGGTTCAAGCCCTTAGGTCTGTTCATTCACTCAGTGGGCCAACATCTGTCCTTTTTTTTCAGTCCTCTGGCAAGCGGTCCCAAAACCAGGACAAGTGAAATGCCATAGCGACCCCTGTGGCTGTGGCCACCTTGCCAGTGCCACCCCCAGCTCCTGACTTCTTAGCTGACACCCCCGATACTTTGGAGGAGGTGATCAGAGGGGTCTGTTCTCCCCACCTAGATGGGTGGTGGGGAGCAATCGGATAATTGGGTTCCTCGGATCAAGGAGCACATTCATACACTGAGTTTCTAGAGTGGCCTCCAGAAAATATTCCGGTAAACTCCTCCTCCTCCCACTCTTGCCCCAGCCAGCCTGTCCCTCGTCTGAGAGGAAATTCAGGGGCTCCTCCCCAAAAAAGCCGTAGAGCCTGTTCCTCCAGCTTGGTGGAGAAGGGGTTTTTACTCCCAATTCTTTTCGTCCCTAAAAAGACTGGGGATCTTCGGCCCAGTATCTGGATTAGCTCTGCTCGCTGGACATGCAGGATCCTTACCTGCACATCCAAATCTTTCCTGCCCATCTCTGCTTTTATTTCCAGGAAACCCGTTTTCTGTTCTGGGCTCTCCCTTTTGGCCTTTCTTCGGCCACTTGGGTCTTTACCAAGTGCCTGGCAGTAGTGGTGTCTGCTTTGAGGAGGTTGGGCTTCTGTGTGTTCACCTACCTGGACGATTGTCTGCTAGTAGCCCCCACCCAACGACCACTTGGTTCAGACTCTAGACTACACTGCCATTTGTTTAAGGCCTTGGGGATCACTAGCAATCTGTCTAAGTCCTGCGCCTCTCATTGCCAGTACCTTCAATACATGGGGGATCCAGGGCAAGGCCTTTTTGCCTCCTGATTGGACTGAGCAGGTGTGTCCGATTTTCTCCAGTCTGGTCCTGCCAGGATCTTGTGGACCACATGGTGACAACCATTGCCATGGTCCCCCAGCCCATCTGCATATGCACATTCCTCAGTGGACCTTGAGGTTCAGTGCACCAACGCACAGGTGACCTGGACCAGTGGGTTACGGTCTCCAACCTGATAGGGAGTCGAGTCACTTTTATTTAAGTGCCCAATCCCAGAGGCTCTGGGGGCTTCACATAATGGTAATGAACAAATTACAATATACGCACTTTTTTAAAAATGTGGGTTAAAAACACAATAAATGATCATTAATGTTCTTAAAACTCAATTCAGTTTCGGTTAGTGGACATTGAACATTAATTAAAAGGATGGATCCTCTGCATAAAAACTTTCATGGAAGGGAGTTCCATAGCACTGGTCCTGCAACTTTAAAGGCACTGTCTCAAGAAGTCTTTAATCGTGCCCTTGGGAGCACCAGGAGGCTTTCCATGGATGACCATTGTGAGCACCCCAGACAGGCAAGTGTCAGGAGGTCAGACAGACAGCGTGGACCTGAGCTGTATAGGGCCTTGTAGATGAGCAAGCCCACCTTGAAGGCAATCCTCCACCTAACTGGCAGCCAATGCAGTTCATGCAAAACGGGGGTTATATGATCTGACCTCAAAAGGCCCGTCAACAACCTGGCTGCATCATTCTGCACAAGCTGTAGCTGGTGGCGGTTGCCCTCACTGACCCCGAAGTATAGAGCATTACAGTAATCGAGCTTGTAAGTTTCAAAAGCATGCACTAATAATGGTAGATCTGGTGGGATGGGTTTAGTCTGGGCGACTTTCTTAAATGGTAAAACCCACTCAGGACGATGGCACACCTGAGCTTCGAGTGTTAAGCGACAAGGATGATGCCCAGATTTCGCACCATAGTGGCGCCACCAATGTGGTGGACACCAGGAACAACACTGTTCCTGCTCCAATGGAGACCACATCACTTCAACTGCCAGGCTCAATCACCAGTATCTCCATCTTGTCTGGGTTAAATCTCAACTAGTTGGAGGACATCCAGTCCCGGATCTCAGACGAGCAGTTGTTTAGCACAGCGTCAGATGTTCAGTGTGTCATGAACCTACTCCTGGAGGCTGGGTCCACTGAGCTCACAGTGCCCTCTCCTAAGTGAAATCGGGAGGGGGTGGGGAGAATACTCTCTCTGTCCTTTTTAGTGTACTCGCTGCGTTCACAACACACTCGCCACAAGGGCCCAGGGCTTCCTCTCTAATCTGGGTAAGGGTAAAATACAGTCTCTAGTCTGTAGCCAGGTGAGAACCTGTTGCATGAGGGGGGTGCTCTGGCATTACGAGCTCTCCAGGGTTGTCCTCGTAACCCTGACCGTCTTCTCTCTCAAGTGGTGCAGGAACCTAGTTCCAACCCTACAGACACCTCTCGAGAACTTGTGTATTTTCCCTACTTGGGCCCCCAGATTCCCTTCCTGGATCCTAGTCTTTGGTAGCTATGGTGGCAACTTGGCATTAAACGGGCTTGTCACAGATTAAACCTACACGCATGCACCAAAATTGCTCCCAGGCAGTTATTAGAAGCAAGTGCTTTTACTAGCTACTTAAATTATATAGAAGACTTGCACACAAAATTCAGAAATTTGGATATAGAATAACAACAGTTTGAAAAAAAAAAAAAAAATACAATGTTGAATTAACGATCATTTTCTGTTTTTTGTTTGTAGAGAAGTAGAGTCCAGAAAATGAATTATTCTGCAAAGTACCTTTTCTCCCTGCTGAGTCTCAAAGTCCCAGTTCTTCTTACAGCCACTGGTCCTCTGTGTGTGTGTGTGTGTGTGTGGCAGGTCTTGCTCTGCGTCAGAAAGGTTGGCTTCTCTTATGTGTCTGGGAAAGTCTTGTGAAATGTCTTGTCTCTGTTTTGCATGGATTTATAAAAATCCAAGTCCAGCTGTTCACTTCTAGGCCAGCAGGGGTCTCTCGCTGTTTCCCAAATTTTAAGGGAATCTATATCTTATTTCAAGAGGGTTCCTACAGTAGGTCATATGTAGGACTAGCGCCACCTGGCGTCAGGACCCAACGGCAGACTTTTCCAGCAGTGCTCGGGGGGAACGGACAACGTCAGCGTGATCCTATATAGTGGGTGGTCCCCACGCCCACCCACCAGTTCTATCCCGCTGTTGCCTCGTGCAGTTACCTTGTGGTTGACCCACACAGCCATCGCCATTTGTTTTCCAATTAGTTCTAAAACTTTCTCTAAAACCTTTGGGTTTTTTGTTTATGCCAGCGTTTCTATGTCGTTATCGACTCCTAAGTATGATTCCTGTGGTGCCCAGATCCTGCACAAGGACTGTCACAAAGTGCGTCATTTGCTTAGACCCGGACCATCCTGTGGCCA
Source organism: Neoceratodus forsteri (assembly GCA_016271365.2). Classification (NCBI taxonomy): domain Eukaryota; kingdom Metazoa; phylum Chordata; order Ceratodontiformes; family Ceratodontidae; genus Neoceratodus; species Neoceratodus forsteri. The sequence goes on along the minus strand of CM057459.1, from coordinate 794,445,415 downwards.
CCTGCCCAGATTGTCAACCGTTCAACCAGGCCACCCGGAAACTGAGGCAGCAGGCTTTAGAGACCCATCTTTTAAAATCTCGCTTATCCTCCTTGGAGAAGCAAATGGAAAAGATCAGGGATTCTGCTTGACCGTCTTCATCCTCTCCTTTGAAGCATAAGAAGAAAAAAACACCAGAAGCGGAAACACCAGTCAGACAAGGCAGAGACTTCCAGGTCAGCTTCCAGCATGGCCTCTTCCCCTGCTGCCTTCCATCAAAGTCATCCAGGCAGCGTCTGGGACTCTGTTCCTCACTCCTTGGGGTCCTGAGCGGCAGATGCTGCTAAGTTGGGGGGGCTCCTCCCCTTCTGGCTCTAGCGACTATCCCCGTGGGAGATGGCATGGATGCGGCTCTCCCAATGCCAGGACGACCTGGGGAAGATGGCCCTTCTCACCTGCCGGTAGTGCAACCTGCTGACCCCAGGAGGAGACTGCGCCGGTCTCCTGAATGTGAAGCACACTACAGGATCGTACCCGCGTTCCCCTACAGGGTTCTTGGAACAGGTGGTCCCTCCGCTGTACCTTCCCCAAGAGGTGCCTCCTGTTCCTGCTGGAGGATGCCCTTCCAGGCCGGTTGACTACCAGGTGCAGGTTCACCATCCCTCACCAGACCTAGTACCATTTCTGCCTATATAGGATCCTCAGACTATACTTGCTGGGACCCGGACGTCTGCCTCCACCACAGGATCTTACGGCAGACCCGGGTCTGTCGTCTGATATCCTGCAGTGGGTTCCGATGCCAGCCTGACGCCGGACCAGCCACCGATATACATGACGGCTGGCCCGATGTGGGTTCCTCCAGGGGTGGGGGGGGCCAAGACCACACTACGTCCCTCACTAACCTTTGGGCTATACCCCGGCTGGCCCTTTGCCTGATTGGCACAGCATGGGCCATTATTTCCCGGGCTACAATCTGTTCCCAGGCTATTCTCGAGTATTTCACAGGTATCACTGCTCTCCATCCTGTGTCTGTCCCCCTCCTCCGGCACCTCAACCGAATGTCAGGTATGTTCTCCAGTTGTGGTAGGAGGCGCGGACTGAGTTGGTAACAGACCTAGAGAGCAGACTCCCTCGGCCTCATTCCTCTCCTAGGTTCTCTTCCCCAGTGAACTCTCAGTCCAATACAGTCCATGTCTTGAACTGAAACTCTGTATGTACCACTTCCGGATTTTGAACCAGGAGGCTATCCAGATTAGGAGTCGGGCTCATCAGGGGGAATCGACCGACCACGTATCTCCGGTGACAGGAAGGATTTTCCCAAATCTCCACCCGTGGATCGATCTTTCTTGGACCTGCTGAGGTCCATTCAAAAATATTATGAGTGAGAGTCTGAGGAACAGGCCCCAATGTGGTCAAGGCTTGCTGAGCATTTAGATCTGGAGTCTTGTCTCCCATCCCAGTTCCTCCCTGGATTGGACCTCACCATGACCATCTGACAACTGCCCCCACTCCATCCCAGCTGTCCCCAATAGAGCAGACTGGACTTGGTGGGTGCTTGAGGAGGCCTCTTTCTGGACCGCGCCCCCTAAGGCGGACTCTGTCATCTCTGTTGCTCAAGACCGTGCTAACGTACCTAAGCATATGAGCACTTCTCTTCCAGACAAAGTTGAAGCAGTTTGACCACTTCAGTAAGAAAGTCTCTTCCTCGGCTACATGCATGATAAGGTCACTGAACTACGTAGCCGATATGGTGTCCCACCAGAAGTCCACCCTAGCCAGGCTAGAGGAACGAATCCAGTCGTTGCCCGATTCAGAACTCACCTGGGACATTCTCCAGTCCAAGATTTCATGTAGGCATGCTCTTCGGCCACATACGACTCCGATGTGGTAGCTTGAACCTCAGTGACTGCCGTCTCCCATTGGTACTCCTGGATCCACATTTCGGGCCTCGCCAACTAGGTCCAGTCTGCTGTTCAGGTGCTCTTTGGAGGGGACGCCAAAGAAATCGTCACACCTCCAAAAAAGCGGCCCAGCTTTTAGGTCCGAGGTCCATGTACCGACCGGGCAACCAACCTTGTCAGCCCTCTTGGAAGCTGACCTGGAGGCAGCGTAAGCATACCCAGCATCAACAGGGTAAATATAGGACCACGGGAATGGTGTCTACACCCTTGCCTACAAAACTTGGCGCCAGTCTGGGGGTCTTCCCCAGCCTGTCCCACCACCTCCTGACTCCCTTGCCCCACCCTCTCAGCCACTGGGCGAGGTGCTGGGGGGGGTGCCTGCCACATGTAGGAGTGGCGAAGCATCCCCTCCAGCATATGGGTGCTGCAGTTCGTGTCAGAAGGACACACCTTGGAGTTTCTGGAACCTCCTCTAAGGTCTGCCTACTCACCAGGCCAGGTACTTCTAGTAAGGGAGGAAGTTCAGGCTCTTCTGATGAGAGGCAATAGAGCTGTTCCCTCTTTGGCAAAGAGGGTGGGGGTTCTACTCCCATTTCTTACTGGTTCCAAAAAAGACAGGCAACCTAAGACCCATCCTTGACCTCAGCAGGCTCAACCTGTTCGAGTACAAAGAGTTCAGGATGTTGACTCGCCAGCACCTTCTGCTCCTGTTGCAGGAGAATCACTGGCTGTGGGCTTAAGATATGCAGGATGCTTTCCTGCACATACAGATTTTCCCCGGCCACCGCTGCTTCCTGCGATTTACCTTTATGGGGGAGCACTTTCAGTTCAGGGCTCTTTCCTCGGCACCCAGGGTTTTTACCAAATGCCTAGCAGTGGTGGCTGCAGCCCTGAGATGACTGGGCATAGCAGTTTTTCCTTACTTGGACGACTGGCTGATTTTCAGCCTGTCCAGAGTTCTTTTTGGAGGCCTTTTCGGTTACCCTGAACCTGTTTTTTCAGACTGGGGATTACTGTCAGTGTCCCCAGGTCATCCTTGACTCCTTCGCAACGGCTTCAGTTTATTGCCACCATTCTGGATACGATCCAGGGCAGAGCCTTTCTCCCTCCGGACTGGAGGGACACTGATCGAAGGTGGCCTCTTCCAGACATCTTCCGGCCAGAGAAATTCTTCACTTTCTTGGCTTGATGGCAGCCTCTCTCCACGGTTCCCCTGGCAAGGCTTCATATGAGAATTTCTCAGTGGTCCTTGAGGGTTCAGTGGGATCTGCTCCAGGACCAGTTGGACCAGCTGGTCCTCATTTCCTCTGCGCTTCAGAGGGACCTGCTGTGGTGGAGGGATCCTGTGAACCTGTCCTTGGGCCTTCCGTTTTTGAGGTTCAGGCCCCATCTGAGTCCTTACCATGGACGCCTCCTATCTAGGTTGGGGGGACAGTCTGACTCCCGGGCTTTGGTCTCAGTCGGAGATCGTCATTGCACATCAACATTTTGGAGATGCGAGAGGTCCTGTATGCTCTCCAAGTGTTTCATACTGTTCTTTTTTTTTTTTTTCTCCCAAGGTACTACTGCTTATCCTGATGGATGGCACCTCAGTAGTCTAGTATCTCAACAAGCAGGGAGGCACTTGCTCCTATCCCCTTTGCAGGGAAGCGATGAGTGTGTGGAACTGGGCAGTTTAGCACAGCCTGTCTCTCCCAGAAGTGCATGTTCCAGGAGCAGAAAACGTCCTGGCAGACTGACAGTTTAAGCAGATAGTTCACTCTCGCTCACGAATGGGAACTAGATCAGGAAGTGGTGTCACTAGTCATTAGATGGGGGCGGCTTGAACACTCTACCTATCTACCTCCCCATCCAATGCAAAGCTCCCCAGCTTTTGCTTGCTTGTTCCAGAGCATGGTGCTTTCTAACCCCAGGAATCCACTAATATTACTCTTTACAGTGTCTCTTTTAAGTCGGCACTGCCTTGGAGCCAAATAGAATGCTATGCTAATTATGGAATGTTTAGCTCGTGCATTCATTTTCTAAACTGCCCTATTCTAACTGCCTGGATTCTACCTCAGATTTTCTGTCTCTACTGCAAAGTTCAGACGCCCTGGAGATCTCTCAGTGAAGATTGTCCGAATTGTGCCAAAGAACAAAAAAACTTAATTACATTGACTTATTTTTTTCATTACTGCCTTAGTCTTGTTTAGTAATTTTACCTTGTATACAAGTTCTTTTAAATTTTTTTTTAATTTGTACTTCGGGATTCCTTTGAACCGAGGGGGGACTGATTGATTGTTTTGTAAATTTCAAAGGAAACTTTTAGTTAAGGTTCTGTGTTTTTGTTTGTTTTTTTTTTTTTTCCTTCTAAAACATTTAATTTTACTCATTTTGAACAGAGGTGTTGAGGTTCTCTGTTCCTGAACCGATCGGAACCACGGTTCTGTTTAAAAATTGTCCGTTTCTGAACCAATCTTTATTTAAATCGACCGCAAAATCTTAAAATCCTTCATGTATTAGCGGTTTTGAGTCCTGTTTTCTACAATGGATAATCCTAAAAAGAACACAGTACCTACAGGTTTTAAGAATTGTATTAATGTGCAGAGGTTTTTGTAAGAGCTGACAAACATGACTCTTGCCTGCTCTGTCTTGGTGTTAAGCATTTCTGTAAAGATTGTGAGAGTTGCAAGTCTTTCCCTGAAAAAACTGGAGAAGCGCAGGGAGAGACTTGAGAGAAGGCTTGAAGAGGGGTCCCTGGGCTCTGACCAGTCCACCTCCTCAAAAAATGTCATTCCTTCTAGAGCCTTCAAATCTATCCCTGATACGGGTGAGGGCTCTAGTAAGAGAGGCAGTCAGCAGGCTTACTCTCCAGTGCCTGCCAAGAAACTAAGAAAAAGTAAGCACACTAACACCCCGGCTGAATCGCCTCAAGGGGTCCCTCGGGTGCCTATACATATTCCCTCTTCTGCTGATATTTCACAAGCTCTGGCTTTTGTTACAGGTGCTGCAGGGCCTGCTCCCTCCCCAGCAACCTGTAACTGCTCCATTTGATAAAACTACTGCTGCTACCCCCGGTGCCTGTTTCCACTGTGGGTGGTGAAGCTGAGGAGGAGGAGGAAGGAAGGAATCGAGCCTGAGGTGTTACCGGAGCAAGACTTTGGTTTCTCTCCTAGGCCTTCAGAGGATTTTTCCTCCCATTTATTTATCTCCCCAAGAAAATGGTGGAATCAATACTCCCATTTATTTACCCCCCTCCCAAAAAAGAAAATGGTGGAAACACTGGACAGGCTTTCCCACTATTTTCAGGACTGGTCAATAATAGCATCAGACAGGTGGGTCCTGGAAATAGCGGGTCAGTGTTTCTTCCTTTTGTTTCAAGTCCCTTCCCTCTCTCAGGGTAAAACGTTTTGCATCAGTTCCTCCATCACAAAGAGAACTGCTGGAGCAGAAGGTAAAAAAACTTGTTGATAAAAGCAGTCGAGCTTTTTCCGAACAAAGAAGGCAAGGGTTCTACTCCAGGTACTTCCTAACAACAAAGACTGGAGAGTGGCGGCCTATACTAGACCTCAGACGTCTAAACAAGTATTTGGTCAACCCCAAATTCAAAATGGTCACAATGGCAATAATTCTGCTAACATTACAAAAAGGGGACTGGTTGGCCTCTCTGGATTTAAGATGCATATTTTCACATCCCTGTCAGAAACGCACAGAAGATCTCTCTGGTTCATTCACCCCTCGGGCCACTACCAGTTCTCAACTCTTCCTTTCGGCCTTACCTCTGCACCAAGGGTGTTCACAAAATGCATAGCAGCAGTAGTAGCACATCTCAGAAAATGGGGTGTCACAGTTTTTTCTTATCTGGACAACTAGCCGATTTGTAGGACAATCTCAACAAGTGTCGGAACACTTTACTGCGAGCTCAAGGTGTTCTCTTCTCCCTTTGGTTTCTTCTAAATTTAAAGATATCAGTTCTCACCCCAGTCCAAGTATTGTAGTTCATGGGGCCAGAACTCAATACAATTCTGGGAAAGGCCTTCCTTCCCTTGGAAAGGGTACAGGCTATTAAGCTTCTAGCAAACTCATTCGTCCTGGGCAGGCCAAAACCAGCAACTCTGTTTTTACAGCAGTTAAGACACATGGCTGCAGCAACAAGCACAGTCATGGGTGCCAGATTCCAAATGTGGGACATTTCATTGGTCCCAGAGACGAGATCCACTTTCCAAACTAATCCCTGTAACTAAAACTCTTCTACAGGCCCTCCAGCGGTGGAAGCATACAGACAACCTAAGAGAAGAGGGGTTCCTTTCCTACAAGAACCCCTCCCCTTGGTGCTCACAACAGATGCCTCCCTCCTAGGATGGGGTGCCCACCTAGGGGACCACACAGTTCACGGGTCCTGGAGTACTGCGGAGTCACTTCTGCACATAAATCTCTTAAGAGCAGTGTGCCTGGCCATTCAGGCTTTCGATCATCTTATAAAGGGGAAAAGTGGTTTAGGTCAGAAAAGACAATACCACCACAATGTGCTATATCAACAAGCAAGGAGGGAAAAGATCCACTCCACTATGCACAGAGGTAATGAAAATATGGAGCCTGATTTACTCCATAAATGCCTCCTTAAAGCAGTTTGTTCAGGGAAGGGCAATACACTGGCAGATGCTTTGAGCAGGATAAACCAGGCCCATCACGAATGGGCACAGAACGGCCAAGTAGTAAAGGTTCTATTCAGGCGGTGGGGAACCCCAGAGTTGGATCTTTTTGCTTCCCACCAGGATCACCATTTACCCCTTTATTGCTGCAGGGCTGTAGTGAAAGGGACTGTCCCTATGGATGCCCTGATTTTAGTGAAGGGGACTGTCCCTATGGATGCCTGCTTCTCGATTGGACAGGCAAATGCCTTTATGCCTTTTCCTTTGATTCTCAGAGTACTCATCAAGCTCGGGTCACAGCCAGCCTCGATGATTCTGATAGCACCAAACTGGCCAAGACAGCTGTTGTACTCCCTGTTGCTCTCAATGTCAGTGAGCGAACCGATTTACCTCCCTCAGAGGTAGAATCTGCTGACTTCCTTCCAGTGCAGAGTGGTATATCCCAATCTCGAGTCTCGGACTCGAAGCTTGTCTCTTGAGGACTTGGAGTATCCAGACTCACAATACTCTGGGACAGTTTTGGAAGTCCTTAAAAGTTACAGAAGGCCTTCTACTAAGAATACTTATGCTCCAAAATGAAAAAGATTTTCTATTTGGTGTACGGAAAAGGGCTTAATCCCAGCACAGGCTGGCATTCCAACCCTCCTAGATTATTTGTTTTATCTGCATTCCCCTTGGTTGCAGCATTCAACCCTAAAAGTTCATCTAGCTTCACTTTCGGCTTCTCTCTATAGGGAAAGAGGTATCTTAAGCATCAAACCCCATATTTAGAAGGTTCTTTAAGGGCCTTCTACACCTGTTTTCTCCCCCTCATAGGGAACCAGTGCCAGCTTGGGACCTAAACATTTGCATAGCCCAGCTTGTGCTCCTGCCATTTGAACCTTTAGCTACTGCAGAGCTAAAATTCCTTAACCTGGAAGGTAGTTTTCCTTGTGGCACTTACCTCTGCTAGGAGGATGTGAGTTACAAGCCTTACGTGTGGAAAAGGACTACATTTCTTCCTACTATAAAATGGTGTTGAGACCCAATAGAAAATTCCTTTCCAGAGTAGTTTCTGACTTTCATTTAAGTCTCTGTTACCCTACCAGTATTCGTTACAGCACACACCAGTTCTGATGAGCGTAGGCTGCATAGTTTGGATGTGAAGACAGCATTGAGCTATTATATAGCCAATACCAAGGATCATAGGCAGGGCAAGCAACAACTGTTCTGTTCTTTACCTATGGGGAGTAGGTACGGGATCTCCTGCTTCAAAGAGGACTATATCGTGATGGATAGTCCAGTGTATTCAGTTTTGCTGTACAAAGGTGGGCAAGGTCCCTCCTTCATGTTTTTGGGTCCATTCCACAAGGGGCACAGCTGCCACCATTGCAGCTGCTAGAGATGTTCCTCTTTTGGAGATTTATAAAGCAGCTACCTGGAGATCAGTCTGCACCTTTAAGCATTACAGCCTAGATACCCAGCCAGGAGTGATGCCAATTTTGGAAGGGCTGTTTTGCAGAGTCTTTTTTTTTCCTAAATAGATTCTGCCCACCTCCTAAGGGTACTGCTGCATAGTCTGCAAAGACTAATAATATTAGTGGATTGCTGGGGTTAGAAGAAGAAAAATACTCGCCTGTAGTAATCTTATTTCTTCCCAGGGATCCACTAATATTACTCCCTGCCCCTGGTCCTCCCCTTAGAACCTCAGTAAAATACTCTATACAGCTGAGCTGTCTCTCAGTATGATGTGTATGTCACATACTGTCACATTTTCTAATGGTACATCTGGCTCAGAAAAGAGGACTCATTATTTACTGTTTTTGTTGGCCCTTTCCTGGCCTATTGATTCTCTTTTTTTTGGCCCTGTTGGCCATTACCTTTCTAATTATTAATGGTTCTGTATATATTATGGCCTCTTTGGAGGCCTCACAGAAATGAGGTAGAATCCAGGCAGTTAGAATAGGGCAGTTTGAAAATGAATGCACAAGCTAAATATTTCATAATTAGAGCATTCTGTTTGGCTCTGGGGCTGTGCTGACTTAAAGGGGCACTGCAAAGAATAATAAATATTAGTGGATCCCTGGGAAGAAATAATTACTACAGGTGAGTAATTTTTTCTTTTGGCATGACTCGTCTCCTGGACAGGGAAATTCTTAGATGCCTTCCCTCCATTCCCCATTCTTCAGGGCGAGCCTGAATGATCCTGATTGCTCTTCTGTGGCCCAGACAGATTTGATTCCCGCTTCTTCTCCAGTTGTCCGGGGAACCCCCAGTTGCGCTTCCATTGAAGCACAGCCTGTTAACCCAGGACAAGGGTCGGCTGGTACACCTGGGGCTCAGGACCCTGCATCTTCATGCCAGGTTCCTGAGGACATAGCAGTGTCTCGTTTTGGGGTCTCCGAGAGGTGCCCGGGTTATTGTGGAGGCCAGGAAGCCTTCCACGAGATCCACTTAGGCCATGAAGTGGAAACGCTTTTCTGTTTGGGTGGCCTCCAAGGGTTGGGACCCTTTCACTTGTTCAGCCCCGCAGCTAATAGAATAACCTGCTTCATCTTTCAAATTCAGGGCTGTCTTATTCCTCCTTAAAGGTTCATTTGTCTGCCATATCGGCTTGCAACGTTCTGGTGGATTGTAAACCCGTGGCCCAGTTGAAGATCTCCTCCAAAACCTTTCTGAAAGGGATTCTCCATCTGAAACTCCCTCTTCCCCCATCCGCAGCCCTACACCACCTTGGGATTTTTAATTTTGTGTTTTGAAGCTCACTCTCTCTCCATTTGAACCAGCGATGAGCTGTGATATGTGCTACCTTTCTTGGAAGGTGCTGTTTTTAGTTGCCCTTCTGCTTGAAGGATTTCCGAGCTTCAGGTTCTTGTTTGTAAAGAGCCATATCTTATTTTCCACAAGGACCGGGCGGTCCTCGGAACTCATCCTCTGTTTCTTTCTAAGGTGGTATCTGAGCTCACCCTAAACCAGTCAGTTGAGCTTCCGGTGCATTATCCGGCCCCAGCAAATAGAGGTGAGGCTCTGTTGCATACATTGGACGTACATCGTATTCATCGGTGTTGTACCTTCCGGACCAAAGATTTCTGCTCCCAAGCCTTTGAGGAAAGCAGTTTCTAAGCAGTGCCTTTCTAAGTGGCTAGCCAACTGCATTCGCTTCTGTTATCAGAAGTATGCAAAACTCTTGCCGGGGTCTGTCAAGGATCATTCCACTAGGGGTGTGGCTGCATCTGCAGCTTTTCTCTAATGTTTCTGCAGCAGAGATCTGTGCGGCAGCAACCTGGAATTCCGTCCATACCTTTACCAAGCATTACAGTCTGGACATTGCTTCTAGGCCAAGGGCCGGGTTTGGCCTAGCTGTTCTGCAGGGCCTTCTGTCCTAGGCTGGTTCCTTTCTGACCTTTTAGTTTTTCTCTGTCTCTGTTTGCAGGGACTGCTTGCGACGCTGTCCTACATGCTGTGATCTACTGCAGGAACCCTCTCAAAGTAAGATAGTACAGTTGCGCAAGAACTTTCCGTAACGGTAGATCTTCCAGAGAGGTTTCTGCAGTAGGTCATGGTTTTCCCTGCCTCCTTCGCCCAAATTTCTTTCTGCTTTACGGGTCTCCAGACCAAGCTTCCTCTCCTCCTGGGCTCTGGTGGGAGAACTGGAAAGTGGGTGTGGGGACCACCCATTATATAGGTGGGCGGTCCCGTCGGGCATTGCTGGAAGTCTGCCGTTGGGTTCTGACACCAGGTGGCGCTAGTCCTACATGTTATGACCTACTGCAGGAACCTCTCTCAAAGATCTGCCATTTACGGTAAGTTCTTGTGTAACTTTCCTACAGTCCCAACATCCTGGCTGGCCTTTGATCTTTACTGTTCTCCCTGACTAAATTACAAAGACAGTTCCTAGAACTTAACAGGTTCTCTAGACGGGATGATTGTAGACCCCTGTTTTTAAAGTAATTTTCTCTTTGATTTACAGTTTTCTGACCAGAGAGGAGCTGCTGTCTATCCCCTTATTTTAGGACATCTTTGCCTTTGTTTACCAGGAAATTCCATTCCCCTTTGAAATGTGACTTCATATCTTACTTCGAGAGGGTTCCTGCAGTAGGTCATTGCATATAGGACTATGCCCCCTGGCGTCAAGACCACACTGGAAACTCTAGCAATATATGGTGGGGGACTGCTCACCCGATATCGCAGGACATCGGCGTGAGCCTACATAGTGTGTGGTCCCCACGTCTGCCTTCCAGTTCTTTCCCGTAATCGACCCGTAGGTATTGTACCTTGCGGTGAACCTGGCTAATGTCTTTTCTTTATTTTTTTTCCTTTCTTAAAATTAACTTTACTACTTACGTTATCTTCAGTGTCCACTCCGCTGAAGTGAGACTCCTGCGGAATGCAGATTCCACACAAGGATGGCAATACCCTCTACTTGTTCTGCCTAGGCCCTGAACATGACATCGAGAGCAGTGTGGCCTGCCAGGACTTTAACCAGGCCACGTGGAAATGGTGGCAACAGGCCTTGGAGGCCCACCTTTTGAAGATCAAGAGGGCCAACATGAAGAAAGAATTGCAGAAGCTGAAGGTTTTTGCTTCTCCTCCACCATGGAGCATAAAAAGAAGAAAGATCAGGAGAGGCATATGGACCTGGATCGGTACCCCTGCTGTCCCAGGCCACCTCCGGGGGACTGGGGATGGCGAGGGGTCTTCCATTGGATTCAAGAGTGCCCCTCCAGCCAAGCCTGCTCCCACTGTGGCACATCAGGCTTCACCCCCCAATCTGCTTTCCGTTCAGGTGGGTTCCACTGGAGATGCCAGAGTGATTACCACCCTTGGGACTCTTCAAACTTCATGGCCTATCCAGGGAGCTCTAAACCACATGGTTTCTTTCCTTGCAAAAGGTGTAAAACTTGCAGATCTGCAACACAGGGCAGACCTTTGATAAATCCTGGCACGGGTGTGCAAATCCCATTGCCCCCATCTGGGGCAGTTAAGTTTCATTGAAGGGCAAGTACAAAAACAGAGAATTTCATTGTAATTACTAGGGACAAGTGAAAATTCGGCTGCAGTTAGTCTTGGCTGGGCAAGTAATGCAAGGGTGTTTTTTTTTTTTTTTTGACCACCCCTGTCCTGGCAACAGGGTATTAAGGAGGGTAAAATTAACAGCTTTTTGACCTGCCCAACCAAGTTTGTGGTGTATGTGGGACAGACTACACGCTCTCTTAAAGAGAATACAGGAGCACTAAAGGGTAATGTAAAAGAAAGTTTATTTCTAGGGACATGGATATGTTGTTCATCCACACTTATTGGCAGGTTCCTTGCCGCTTTAAATCTTGCCGGAAGGTCTTCAAGCTGGCTCCTCCCACCCACCCGGGTAGTAAAACTTTCCGCTCCGCCCCATGACGCCAGATCTTCCTTACTGCTTGGAAGCTCAGGTTCCCTCCTTAACGCTCTGCATATAAGACTGGTTCCTAATTCTTGAAAGTTGAAATCAAAAGTTTTTGCTAAAAAGACTTGGTCTTCTTTTCCTCATGGTTACGATGGACAATCTACTCCCGGTTTCGGAGGTGCCCTCGAGCAGAAGATGTCTAGACGGATCCGCACTCCACATGCGTCTACTGCTTGGGCCTTGAGCACGACCATGCAGGCTGCGACTTTGTGCCGTCCTTTTCGCCCACGTCCTTGAAGACCGCTGCCGCGATTACAACTGGGGCCTTTAGAAAAGAATTCCACCGTTAAATCTAAAGAGGCCCGGTTGGCGGTGTCCGCGGCAGCGGCTCAGCGGATCCAGCTCGAGCAGATGATCGCCCTCGAGAAGGAGGCGGCGCGGGCGCTTCTACCTCGGCTGCATTTATCCCGCCTCTCTGTGCCTCGTGATCTGCTTCTTTCAAGGAGCTTTGTCTGACCCTCTCGACGAAAGGTGAGGGTCCAACTTTTTCTGGACCCTTTTCCAGGTCCAAAAAGAGCAAAAGTAAGTCTCACCGTCGACTCTCTTGGGAGCGGGAAAGATCCCCCTTCCCTTCTTGTCGACAGTCGACTTCAGTCAACCCCTTGGCTTCACGGTGTCCCCATCAGGCCAGTTGACCGAGACTCCCGCCGACGGGGTCGAGATTTTTCTCGATCCGTTAGACGGGTTGTTGGCTGGAGAAGCTGAGAATCCCCTCTCCCCGGTTCCCCCGGTGGTTGTTGAGGATCCCGTTAGCTCGTCTGTGCCTCCGGTTCGGAGCCTTTGATGGGATCGTCCGAGCCGAGGAGTGCCGATTTCTGACACTTCTCCTGCGCCTTCCTCGGCCTGAGTCGGGACTCTCGATCTCGGACATCCCTCATGATCCGCCGATCCCCGCCCGTCATAGGCGGTCTCGCATCGCAGCGAGCGCCGCTGTTCTTCCTCTTCCTCTTCCTCCTCCTCGGACGAGGAGGCTTCGGGCAAGTTGCGCCGGAGGTATGAGGGAACTCATGTGGCAACAGTTTTTGATCGGGAATAAGCCACCCAGTCGCCTTCCCCGCCATTAAGTGGCTGTCACCGGAGCGCTAAACAACCCCTCGTTGTAGCAGAGGAGTTGTTCCCAGGCCGGTTATGCGGCCAATTCCAGCTGCCCCACCGATTCTGGTGGAACCTCCGCCTCCACAGCCATTAGTTGGGGCTCCGACCAAGAATTCTCTTTCGGCTTTGGGTTTGCCCCATAGGCTGTCTGTCACCCTCACTCCCGATAAACCTCGGCAGGTGGAGGGTGACTCAGGCCCGAGGCAGCTCTTTGAGGACTCTTCAGAGTCCGAGATGATTCTCCTTTCTCCAAGCGATTCGACTTGGAGTCCTCGAGGACAGTCAGTGGACTATAGCCCTTCGTCCTTCTTAGGTTGCTTCGGCTCATCTCGAGTCCACCGGATGAAGTTTCAACCTGCTTTAAACGGGCCTGTATCCTCACGGAGATTCTGGACCGGGGATCTCCCACGGAGGCCTTTCCGTGGCCGAGTCCATAGTGGGTCCGCCTTGAGCTTGGCAGCGCCTGCTTCCGCCCTGAGCCTTCGCCAGGATGGCCAGGAAGCATGCGTCGCTACCGGTTCCCTGTCCGGGTTTTTTCGAACACCCTCTGCGGAGGGGTTGGTTATCAGACAGCTGCTCCGGCGTGCCGGAACGCCAGGATGTGGACAAACCTCCCGACAAGGAATCCAAGAAATTGGATTATGCCGGCTAAAGTCTATGCTGCTGCCCTTCTCTGCCTTCGCCAGGCCAGTTCGGCCGTCCTCATTGAACATTTTTCACATGCCCTGTTGGGCTCCCTGGATGAGGTCGTCCCTCATCTTCCCGCGGATCTGCAGACTACGGTCAGGCAGGTGCGGGACCAGGGCAGTGGCCAAACAGCAGCTCCAGACTGCTTTGGACTTTGGGGACTCGTGCCAGGTCGGTGGCGGCCGCAGTGGCCATGCGTCGTCGGGCTTGGCTGAGGATATCCACTTTTACCTCGGATACCTAGCACAAGTTGGCGGATGTTCCCTTTTTGGGGACTGACCTCTTCGCCCTGGGTGGAAGGTCACCTGCAGAGGATCGAGAGTCCACTGCTACCTTGACTCTGTCTCTTCCGCTCAAAAGGACAAAGGCTGAGCCACAGCCTAAGCCTTTCGTTCTTCATTCATAGCGGCGCCAGGCCCAACAACGTTAGGGCCAGCAGGCTTGAGCTTGGCATCCCAAACCATGTCAGCCGGCTTCCTCCAACAGGAAGCAGGAGGAAAGGCCCAGGAGGTCCTCGGCCGGTCCCTCCTCCAAGCCTGCCCAGTGACGGGCTGGGGGTGTCTCCCCATCCCAGTCACCTTGCCCCTGTTTCCCCGTGGGGACGGCTCGACACTTCCTTTCCGCCTGGTCCGCTATTACCACGGACAGGTGGGTTCCTGGAGGTGGTGGGAAAAGGCCTGCCTCTAGAATTGAGCAGGCCCGCCTTCAGAGCCGTCTACACTGGGGTCCGGAAGCTTCACTGATTGGCTCGCCGAGCCGACATCGCCTTCGGGCCCTCCAAAAAGGGAGGTGATCAGGAGGTAGAGGACCCCCTTCAGACCCGGGTTCGCGGTCCAGGTACTTCCTGGTTCCAACGGACGGGGCTGGCTTCATTCTCGATCTATACGACCTGAACAAGTTCCTAAGGTCTCGAACCTTCAGGATGGTCACTCTGACAGATAGATACCATCTCTGGAACACGGCGCGTGGTTCTGCTCTCTGGACCTGCAGGACGCCTCTTTCACGTCCCTATCCGTCCGTCGCACATCGGAGATTCCTCGCTTTCGAGCGGAGGGATCCTCTTCAGTTCCGGCCATGCCCTCGGCCTGTCTCCAGCTCCCAGGGTCTTCACCAAATGCATTGCAGTGGTGACAGCTTTCTGGCGCCGAGGGGTCCAGGTGTACCTTACCTGGACGCATTGATGATAGCCCCTCCAGACAGGAGGTGGAGCGGTCCAGAGATCTGGCCCTCCAGGTTTGCTCTCAAGTCGGCCTTCTCATCAAGCGAGGCCAAGTCGAACTCGAGCCAAAGCAGGTGATTCTGTTTATCGGGCAGAGCTCGACTCTCTTCGAGCCAGAGCACGGCTCCCGCGGACAGGGCCGAGGTTCTTACCTCCTTGCCCGATCATTTCTGGTTGGGCAATCGGCCTGCCGGGACTTCCTGCGCCTCTGGGTCTCATGGCGGCCTGTACCAGCGTAGTCCGTTGGGCACGCTGGCACATGCGCCCCTTCAGTGGGGACTGGCCAGCCAGTGGTCACAACGCTGCGATCCATTGGACCAGCTAGTGATGGTGACCCAGGAGATGTGGAACTCTCTCCGGTGGTGGACCGTTCCATCTCATCTGCAGGAGGGCATCCCGTTTGTCCGCCCCGAGCCGACGGTCTTTATATCGACTGATGCCTCTCTGATGGGTTGGGGTGCCCATCTGGGGGAACACCGAGTGCACGGCGTCTGGTCCCCGCGGGAGTCCCGATGCCACATCAACCTGCTGGAGCTCCGAGAGGTCCGCCTAGCTCTCGCCGCCTTTGGTCCGCTTTCTCCGGGTCAAGTGGTCCGAGTCCAGACGGACAATACCACGACCATGTACTACCTGAACGCCAGGGCGGGACGCGCTCCATGCTTCTATGCAAGGCAGCTCTCCGCATTTGGTCACTCGTGCGCAGCCTGGAGGCGGATCTCCTAGCCATTCATGTGGCAGGAGCCTCCAACACCCTGGCCGATGCCCTGAGCCGGATAGGGGCTGCATCTCACGAGTGGTCTCTCCTGCCGGAGGTAGTACAAGATCTGTTCTCCCACTGGGGCACACCTCAGGTGGACCTGTTTGCCTCCAGGGAGAACGCGAAGCTGAGGCTGTTTCATGCCCGCCCCCCTCAGCAGGGCTCGCTGCAGGGGGATGCCTTCTCGAGGCTGTGGACCCCGGGCCTCTTCTACGCCTTTCCCCCATGTCCCTTGATTCACAAGGTGCTTCTCAAGCAAGGAGGGACAAGGCGCAGGTGATCCTGATAGCCCCAGACTGGCCCCGCCAGTTCTGGTACCCAGATCTCCTCAGCCTCAGCTCCAGGCTCCCGGGAGGAAGCTCCAGCTCGCCCGGACCTGCTCTCAGTCAGTCAGGGAAGGTGTTCCATCCGGACCTTCAATCCCTGCACCTGATGGCCTGGTTCCTGGCGGCTAGAGTTCCAGGCCTTGGGTCTTTCGATGAGGTCCTCAATGTTGTTGAGGCGTCCGTGAGAGTAGACCAGAAAATGCTACGCCTTCAAATGGAAGAGATTCTCCATCTGGTGTCAGGGCAAGGGCTTGGACCCTCCTCCTGTTCTGTGGCAAGCATTTTGGACTATTTATGGTCCTTTTCTAGTCAAGAGCTTAGGTCGGCGACCTAAAGGTGCACCTGGCAGCTATCTCTGCTGACGGGCAGGCCGAAGCAGTCAGCGTGAGGAAAAGGTGGTTGGGGCTTTTCAAAGGCCTTGATCACATTTCCTCCGTCGAGAACCTCCACCTCCGTGGGATTTACTGCTGGTACTGGCAAAGCTCTGCGGCGTTTCATTCAAACCCAGTGCACAGGTGTGATCTCTCTCACCTGTCGTAGAAGACCGCTTTCTTGGTGGCTATCACGTCAGCCAGAAGGATGGGAGTGCTCAGGCGCTTGCATCGAGTCTTCTTACCTGGTCTTCCACAGGGAAAGGTTGTCCTGCCTCTCCACCGAAATTCCTTCAGAAGGTGGTGTCGGAGTTTCACCTTAACCTGGTGCTGACTCTGCCGGTGTTCTACCCCAATCACACCTCGGAGGCCGAATATAGGCTCCATACTCTGGACCCTAGAAGGGCCTCGCTTATTATAAGGAGCGCACGACTGAAATTCGGGGAGAGGTTCGCCAGCTGTTTGTCACCTACGCTGAAGCACGCACCTGGCAGACCTGCAGCCAAGCGGACGAGTAGGCAGGTGGGTCACCTCCTGCATAGATCGCTGCTATAAGTTGGCGGGCATGGGCCTCCCAGAGGGATAAGAGCTCATTCTACCCGTCATACTGCTGCATCGGTGGCTGCTTCCAGGGACGTCCCTATCCAGGAAATCTGCAGGGCTGCTACCTGGAAGTCGGCACACACCTTTATTACCCATTACCACATCGACCTTGAGTCACGCCGGGATGCTGGTTTTGGGGCCTCGGTTCTCAGTCTTTATTTCCCAAGTAAGTATCGGGGTGTGCGCTTTGCCCTCCTCCCGGAGAACTGCTAGAGTCTGACAATAAGTGTGGATGAACAACATATCCATGTCCCTAGAATACAGGTTACTCACCTGTAACAGGAGTTCTAGGAATGGTATATGTTGTTCATCCACCGACCACCCACTTCCCGGCCGGCGCACAACCTGAGCTTCCAGTGGCCAGATCTGCGCCATGGGGCGGAGACCGAGTTTACCACCCGGGTGGGTGGGAGGAGCCAGCTTGAAGACCTTCTGGCAAGATTTAAAGTGGCAAGGAACCTGCCAATAAGTGTGGATGAACAACATATACCATTTCTAGAACTCCTGTTACAGGTGAGTAATCTGTATTTTTTGCCCAAGGTGGTTTCAGATTTCCACCTTAACCAGTCTCTCTTCCTGTTTTCTTCACTGACCATTCCTCCTCTGGGGAGAGGAGGCTGCACAGCTTGGATGTGAAAAGGGCCCTTAGCTACTACATAGAGCGCACCAAGGGTCACAGGTTTGACTCCCTCCAACTGTTCCTCACTTATGGTGAGGTTGGTAAGGGAAAACCTGCCACTAAGTGATCTATTGCCAGGTGGATTGTCTCTTGTATACAATTTTGCTATGAAAAATTAGGTAGGATCCCATCCTCAGGCCTTAGGGCTCACTCTACCAGAGGAACAGCTGCTTCCCTGGCTGCTGCCAGGGATATTCCTATCTTAGAGATTTGTCATGCAGCCACCTGGAAAACAGTACATACTTTCACCAAGCACTACTCTCTGGATATCCAGGCAAGGAGTGATTCTCTGTTTGGCACAGCTGTGCTCCAGAGCCTATTCCCAAAGTAGGTTCTGTCCCTCCTCCATGGAGGTACTGCTGTGTAGTCTGCATATGTCATAATATAGCAAGACTTCATGTTGTTTGAAGAAAAAATTACTGACCTTAGTAATGTTGTTTCTTCTAATGGAGTCTTGCTGTATTCTGACTTCCTCCCCTCTCAGAACCTGGGTTTTGGGATGTGGGTGGGCAGGAACAGTGTTGGCCCTAGAGGCCCCTCTTTTTTTCTACGCCCTTATTTTGGGTATGTGTTGTTTTGTTTTGGGCTTCCTGACTTGGTCTCTGCCTTGGAACCAAAAAACCTTTTTATTAGATTTAGTTGCCAGTTGGCTAGTGTAAGTTTACAGTTTCCACACTGGACGCCCAGTGAGTTTAGCTCGTAAAGATTGAATTTATTTATTTATTGAATTTTGATGACCGGGTAAGCCCACTGGGCCCCGAAGGTCCCTTTTACAGGGGCGACCCGGGAATAACAGTACAAGAGATAATAAGCAATAGAAAACATATGGGAGTACAGGTTATCATGGGTATACGGTATTCGGCTGTTTACACATCTGACGGTTTGGGTTCAAACAACAACAGACAGAGTCTCAACCGAGCTCGAGCTCCGCGTTCCATGCCTTGCATGGAAAGTTAACTCTTTCCTCTCCAGGGCAGTTCAAATGTTAGATATCACTGCAATAGTCAGAATACAGCAAGACTCCATTAGAAGAAACAACATTACTAAGGTGAGTAATTTTTTTCATAGGACTGACGCCGGCGACGTAGGACCTGAGAAAAAATTTCTAGCTAGCAGGTCCCTAGCGAGGACCGCCCCTTGTCGGGTGACCGGCGTCTGAGACGTTATGCGGTGGCCCCGGACGCCTGCCTTCCAGTTCTTTCTCGTCATAGCTCGTGGTAGCGCTCACGGAAAAGTTCATGCTTCGTCAGCCCTTCCTTCGTCTGCTTTTTACCGAAAACTATATTGTTGACTAACGTCGGTGTATGTCATCCCCTGCACCCTCCGAGCACAAGAATAAGTGCGATTCGTGTGGCGCCCAACTACCGCACAAGGATGGCCACTCCCTGTGCCTGTTCTGCCTAGGCCCCGATCATCCAGTCGAGAAGTGCCAGCATTGCTTCAGCTTTAACGCGGCTACCCGGAAAAGGCGGCAGCAATCCCTGGAAGCTCATATTCTAAAGAAGAAAATGAGCTCTATAGAGAAGGAGCTTAAAAAACTGAGGCAGGCGTTCACTTCCCCCGAAAGCCATCGAAAGACAAGGAGAGGCACCGGGACAAAGGCTCCTCCACCGCGTCTTCCTCAGGAGTCGCTGGGACGCAAGTAACATTCCCTCCGGGGGACCGCTCCTCGTCAACCGCCTCAGAGGTTTCTGAGGCGGTGGCGGCCTGACCGTCAGGCTCGCGCTTGAGCCTTGCAGGCGCCTCTGGGCAGTTGGAGGCCTCTGCCTCTGATTTGGCCGCAAGCTCGCGGCCTACCATCGTGGGCGACTCCGGTAAGCCAGGCGTTGGCTCCTCTGACGTCCGACCCTCCGGGGCGATGCGCAGCTCCTTCCCCACCGGACCAGGCCAACACCTCCTCTCGACCTGTCTCCGGTGAAGGCTCTCGTAAGTCAGACGTCTGCTCCTCCGGCGCTCGGCTGGCGAGGGAACCGACGCATTGACCTCCCAACGTCCCGCCGCTTCCCCGTTCACCACAGCGTTCACTGCCATCTGGGAACCAGAGTCTCTCTCCTCCCCCCCCATCCTGATCCCAGGGATTTTCCCCCTCCGTCCCCGGGCGAAGCTGGGGATCTTTTGCCTCTGTCAGTCCTTCCTCCATCTGGAGCGCTGGACCTGACGTCGGCTCCCCGGACACCGTCTCAGACGCCAGTACCTCCGGCGTCAGGGCCTCCGCCATCTGCTCTGAAGTCGGTCTTACCGACTCAGGGAGATCTTTTGCTCCCATCGGGCCCTCAACCCTCCGGGCTCTCCACTATGGACCCGCCCGTGAGGTCCCCGGCTTCCGGGTATCCTCAGTCTTATTCGACGCCGGTGTACCCGGGAACACCGTATCCGGCGCCGCAGTACCTGACGGGCTTCCCGACGCCGGGTTACCTGAATCCGGGTTTTGGATACGCTCTATATGGGTATAACCCGTATTCTTATCCACCTCTTCTACCGCCCTCGCGGCCGCCGGTGGACCTGCAGGAGATTCTGGCCTCCTGGTGGGCTGAGGCCAAGGCTCAGCTCTCCAAAGAGGTCAAGAGCCACCTTCCAGCGACGGTGCCGTCCCAGGTTCCCGTACGCCCCAGGCGGCACACTCCCTCACCTCCTCCGGACTCCAGGGTTCTTCCGTCTGGATCCAGAGAGGGGCAGGACACGCGCCCCCGGGGACTCCCCAATGGGCCTGTTCCTACCCTGGGTTGGGAAAGGGAGTCTTACTCTTCTTCACCACCCTCTTCACTCTCTGACTCTTCCGACGGCTGCTCCGAGAGAGACAACGAGCCTCGCTCTCCGTCGAAGCCCCGGCCGTGGACTCCTCCGGAGGATCCTTCCTTTACGGAGTTGCTTAGAAAAATCCAGGAGGTTCATCAGTGGCACTCCTTGGAACCAGATCATCAGCGTCTGAAGCTCACTGAACATCTGGATCTGCCCGTAACCGCTCCTGCATTAGTGCCACCCTGGATAGAGCCTCACGCCGACCTCGTTACTACGATATGGAAACAACCGTCTGCCTTAGCTCCACTTCCTAGGAAGTCGAACAGGCTATATCAGGCTCCAGAGGGTATTGATTTCCTGGATTCTCACCCTCGTGCTGACTGTTGTGATTAGCGCCGCTCACGGCCGGTCAGCGAACCCTGAACATCTTAGCTCGTCACTTCCTGATAAGGAATTTCGCCTTCTGGACCAGTATGGGAGAAAGATTTCCGCTTCCTCCACACTGGGGATTAGGACCCTGAACTATGTCGGCTACACGGGGGCCTACCAGAAGGCCAAGCTGGACTCCTTGCCTGACTCCCAAGTCAAACAGGAGTTGGCTGATCTCGTCCGCTCTGCACATTCGGCCAGTCGACACTTGCTACGTGCGAAATACGATGCAGTGGATACTGCTGGGTGGAGCTCAGCTTTTGCCACAGGCCTACGGCATTATGCTTGGCTTGGCGTGTCAGGTCTGGTCCCGGAGGTGCAATCTGCTATCCAGGAAGCACCTTTCCGGGGGTCGGTGCTTTTTGGGGGTGATGTCAAGGACATCATTACCGATTTGCACGAGAAGGGGACGGCTCTGAAGTCAGTTGATTCCATGTACCGTCCCCATTACCAGCAGCACCGTCCCTTTCACAGGCGGAATCGGTCCAAGGTGAAACCCCAGGAAGGCAGGCCACAAACATCGGGCCCCTGCTGCCCTAAGCCCCTGCCTAAAAGCAGTGGGTGCTTCAGCTGCAGCGCTGCCCCACACCACCTGACTACTTTCCTCTCCCACTGCCTCCAGATTCCCTGGAGGAACCGGTAGGAGGGAGGTTTTCCCTCCACCTTCCGGGATGGGAGAGGATAACCACAGATTCTTGGGTGCTGCAGCTAATAGCAGAAGGCCACTCCATAGAGTTTCTTCAGAAACCACCCTGCCACCCCCTCTGAAGTTGTCGTATTCACGGGAACATCTTCCTTTGGTTCAGGAGGAAATCCCGGCTCTTCTGCTGAAGCAAGCGATAGAGCCCGTCCCCATTCATCTTCAGGGGACGGGTTACTATTCCCATTTCTTCCTGGTCCCAAAGAAAACTGGAGATCTCAGACCGATTTTAGATCTCAGTTCCCTGAATCTTTAGAGTACAAAAGGTTCAGGATGCTCTCTTTGCAGAGCCTTCTGCCCCTTGTCCGGCCGGGTCAATGGCTTTGTTCTCTGGATATACAGGATGCTTATTTGCACATTACCATTCACCCATCTCATCGCAAATACTTTTGTTTTGCGTTCTAGGGGGACCACTGCCAGTTCAAGGCGCTCCCGTTTGGTCTATCCTCGGCCCCCCGAGTATTTACCAAATGCCTGGCAGTGGTGGCGGCCCACCTGCTTACCAAGGGAGTACAGGTTTTCCCTTACCTGGACCACTGGCTCCTGGCGGCCTCGTCCAGGGAGGAACTCCTGCGATTCCTCTCCCTTACCCAGCAGGTTTTTGCCTGCCTGGGTATTACCATCAACCATTCCAAGTCTCATCTGGACCCATCCCAGAGGCTACGGTTTATTTGAGCTATCCTCGATTCGACCCTGGGCAAGGCCTTCCTGCCTCCGGACAGGGTGGCCTCCCTTCAGACCCAGATAAGCCTGTTGTCCAACCGCAGGATGGTCTCGGCAAGGTCAGTCCTTCGCCTTCTCGGGCTCATGGCGGCTGCTATCCCGACGGTCCCTCGCGCTCGACTCCACATGAGGAGCTCTCAGTGGACTCTATGCTCTCAGTGGGATCAGCTAGTGGATGACCTAGATCAGTCAGTTCTGATGTCCTTGCTGATGATGCGAGACTTACAGTGGTGGATGGTTCAAGAGAACCTGTTTCGGGGGGTTCGTTTCTTTCATCCTCCCCCCTCTCAGACTCTAACCACAGACGCCTCAGGCGAAGGTTGGGGAGCCCATCTAGGCCCTCATTGGACCCAGGGCTCCTGGTCCAGGCTAGAACAAGCTCTCCACATCAGTGTGCTCGAGCTTCGGGCAGTGTTGTACGCTCTCCAAGCCCCTTCACCAGTACATCCTTCCCGGCCACCTTGCCGTCCAGACTGACATGTGCGTGGTGTGGTACATCAGCAAGCAGGGAGGGACTCTGTCCTACCCTTTATGCAGGGAGGCAATGAGGTTTTGGGATTGGGCAACACAACACGACCTTCACCTCACGGCGATTCACGTTCCAGGAGTTGACAACACCCTGGCAGACAAGCTAAGTCGCTCTTCTGCTCTGACTCGTGAGTGGGAACTGGACCAAGGGGTCCTAGACAATATCTTCCAACTTTGGGGAACACCACAGGCTCCACCTGTTCGTATTCTCCCCCAAACGCAAAATCAGACTTTCTGCTCGGCCGCTCCAGAGCGAGGCATTTTCTGTAGAGACTCTCTCTCTAGACTGGAAGGACAGATTTGTCTATGCTTTTTCCCCAATTCCTCTTATCCCACGAGTTTTGCAGAAACTAGCTTCAGAAGGAGCGAGAATGATTCTGATCGCTCCTTTCTGGCCCAGGCAAATCTGGTTCTTTCTACAACAGTATTCAGAGGATCCTCCTCTTCCTCTGTCTCGAGGTTTGTTGACCCAGGATCAGGGGACCCTGGTTCATCCAGGTCTCAGATCCCTTCAACTGCATGCATGGCTCCTGCAGACCTAGCCCAATCCCGTTTTGGAGTGTCTCCCAAAGTGGTGGAGATTTTAGTGGAGGCCAGAAAACCCTCCACCAGATCCACTTATGCCATGAAGTGGAAAAGATTCACTATTTGGGCCGCTTCCAAGAACGTGGAACCTTTCTCCTGTTCAGCGGGGCTTCTGCTGGAGTATCTGCGTAATCTGTTCGACCTGGGTCTCTGCCATTCCTCTTTGAAGGTACACATGGCGGCCATTTCAGCCTATCATGTTCCCTTCGCAAACAAGACTTTTGCTCAACTAGAGGTCTCAAGACCTTTCTCAGAGGGTTCTCCATCTGAAGCCCCCATCCGTACTCCTGCCCCCTTGGGACTTGAATTTTGTTCTCGAGAAACTTGCCGTTCCTCCCTTCGAACCTGCAGCTTCTGCAGATTTGAAGTTTCTTTCGTGGAAGACACTCTTCTTGGTGGCCATTACTTCGGCTCGAAGAATTTCCGAGCTCCAGGCCCTGATGTGTAAAATACCCTACTTGATTTTTCACAAGAAACGAGTTGCTCTTCTCACGAATCCTAAGTTTCTATCTAAAGTAGTTGCAGAGTCTACCTTAAATCAGTCCATAGAGCTACCTGCCTTTTTTATGTAGTACTCTAATCAAGGGGAATATTTACTCTATACTATGGATGTTCACCGTATTCTGAGATACTACACCAACAGGACGAAGGATCTCAGAAAGACTGATCAGTTGTTCGTCTCTTTTGCTCACAAAAGGGAAGGCAATGCTGTTTCTAAGCAATGCCTGTCTAAGTGGTTGGCTCATTGCATCACTTTCTGTTATGACAAATACCACAAGACCCTCCCGGGTCAAGTCAGAGGCCACTCCACAAGAGGAGTAGCTGCCTCTGTGGCTTGTTTCAAGAATGTGTCTGCGGCAGACATATGCGCTGCCGCCACCTGGAGTTCCGTCCATACCTTTACGAAACACTACAGTTTGGATATTGCCTCTTGCCATAGAGCAGGCTTCGGGCTAGCTGTTTTGCAGGGCCTCCTATCTTGAGGCTTGCACGGCTAGGATTACTTCTTGGAGTAGTTTTTCCTCCTCCCGGTGCCTTTTCTTTGTTCCAGACTGCTTGGGATTCAGTCTTATATGTAATTACCTACTGCAAGAGCCCTCTCGAAGTAAGATAGTACAGTTACGTAAGAACTTACCGTAATAGTAGATCTTTGAGAGAGGCTCTTGCAGTAGGTAATACCTTCCCGCCCTCTATCCCCCTAGGCTTTTTCAGCTCCTTTTCCGTTTAGGGAAACATCTGCTCCTCTTTCGTCTGGCCTCTTTCCGCCTGTGGCGGGAAAGAACTGGAAGGCAGGCGTCCGGACCGTCCCTTTATACCGATGTCTCTTGACGCCGGTCACCTGACGTGGGGGCGGTCCCTCGCCAGGGACTGCTAGCTAGAAATTTTTCCGTGGGGTCCTGCCGGTGTCAGTCCTATATGTAATTACCTACTGCTAGAGCCTCTCTCGAAGATCTACTGTTACGGTAAGTTCTTACGTAACTGTACTTTCTCAAACTGTGGTCACGTTTCCTGATGAAGGGGAAGAAGCATTGCCCCAAAGTGCCGAGGCTGGAGAGAAGTGTTTGTATCAACAATTCACAATTGTGCTATGTATTTTATTGCTTGCAATTGTATTTTTTTTTTTTTTTTAATATAAATACTCTCCCTGAATTTCTCTGGAGCCTGGAGTATTTAATTTTTGCCTATCCAGGTAGGCAAGGCCGATAAGTCGCTGGCCGGCTCCTCGGCAATCGCATGGCCTGGCTCCAGTTCCACTGGTGTCCACCCTGTCCCCGCCAGTAAGTCGGGTTTTGGTCCTGCCGGCGCCCACTTGTCCCCCCCCCACTGGTAAGTTGGGCATTGGTTCTTCTGCGTCTGCATGGCCATCGCCTGTAAGTTGAGCGGCTCGGCTGACGCCCACACGGTGGGAACTGATGTGTCTGTCACTTCTGCAGATACCTACCCAGCCAGTAAGTCTGTCTGTCTCACAGATGCCCAGCTATTACACAGCTGGTCAGTCAGAGGCTGGCTTGGCCGGTGCCCACCTGGCTTTGGCCACTGAGACTGACATTAGCCTGGCTGGCGTCTTCACTATCTCCGTTGTTGGGTTGGGTATTTGTTTTCCTGATGTCTGCGCAGAGAAGGCTAGTTTTCTCAGCTCTGTATAGTGGGTCATTTGATAACTTATCGGACGACCGAACGGCCAAGGTGTTCATGTCGGGGGCTATTGTCCCTCTCGACATCTATTGGTGTCTGTTGCCACTCCTGTGGCAATTGTCCTTGTAGGGCTCCCTCTTTTTCAGGCCTCTTCCTCCCCACCACCTAATATGGTTTCCCCGGTTCCTCTAGTATCTCCAAGGCCGGTGGATCAAGTTCTTTCTCTGGATGTGGTCTTGGCGATTCCCATGCCAGAGTCCGGTCTGTGTGACCGGCCTGCAGGCCCTTCGGAAATCATCTGGGGGAGAGGGTGTCAAGACCATTGGCCTTTGCAGATCTTCTGCTTCTGGGCCTTATTCCCAGACGTCTGAGGTCTATCTGGGCCAGCTTGGATGTCCATTACCGCCCCCACCCCAAAGTCTGGTAATGTTTTCTCAGACGTCAGGGCTCGCCTGGTCTCATTCCAGGTTTCTAGCCACATGATCCTTTCTCTGGTTAATCAGCTGCCCCAGTGGGTCCCTAGTCGGACAGTTTGGTTTCCCCTACGTTGTGTCTGCTATCCAGATACACCCCAAGGGTGTTTCCCGAAGTGCCTAATGCAGGAATGTTTGCCGAGGTGCCTGGTGCCTTCCACTTGGCTGGGACATCGGAGCCCCCCCCCTTTTTTTTTTCTTTAATCAGACTGATGCATCTCTGTCACATGCTTGGGTTCCAACTTTGCCAGCCTCTGCCTTCCTTTACCCTTCAGGCTGATTTTCAAACGGCATTATAGTCCTGGTGGCCAGAAGCTAGAGCTCGATTGGCATCAGACTTTGAGACTCTACAAGGGGTAGTCTCTATCTCCTCTCCTCTCAGCTCCCACCTTTCTATGGCGGGGCAGTCTCCTTGCTCTTCCACTGTCCACATGCATGTGACAGATTCAGCCAGGGACATTTGCCTTCCCAGGGCTCTGTCGCCAGACAGGGATCTTTTGTGGGATTCGGAGTGTGACTCTCCCTCGTCAGCCCGGGAGATCATACTCCCGGAGAGGACCAACAAAGGAGGGAGTTCCTTAGGTTTTCTCCTAAGAATTCCTCTTGTTCGGAGTTCCTCTCTGTGATCCAGGAGACTGGAGGCTGGGCCAGTACTGATCAGGATCCTAAGAGAGAACTGCTGGCGGAGCATCTTGACCTGCTGAAAGTTTTGTCTATGCCTGTTCCGCCATGGACAGCCCCTCATGAGGCCCTTGCGTCCACCATTTGGCAGTGTTCTTTTTCCATCCCGTCAGTCCCCAGAAAGGCAGAGAAGATGTATCTCATCAGAAGGGGCCCTGTTTCTTGCTTCTCATCCAGCGGTGGATGCTTCCATCCTTGTGGATGCCCAGGACTGAGGGATGTTTCCTGCAGGCCCGTCCTCTCATTTGGATAAGGAATCTGGGCAGCTGGATCTGTGGGGATGCAGAGTTTATTCTTTGTCCACCTGCGCCTTTCGGTCCCAAAATTAAGTGGTGCATCTGATCTTTCCAGAGAGCCACTCTGGGTCTGTTTGGAATCGAGGCTTGAGGCCACTCTGGACTGAGATCACTTGGGCTGTGAACACGGCCTGGACCTCCTGTCGTCATGCCCTCTGGGCCATCTACAATTTTGTGGATTCAGTGACTTGGTAGACGGCCACTGCGTTCGTAGACATTCATGGCTCCAGTCTTCTGGTTTGGCTCAGGATATCCAGTCTCCTACTCAATGCTCCTTTTTGGGGGGTCAGCACTGTTTGGAGACTCTAGGGACAGCCTTATGAATTTCCAGAACGGGCACAGCCTTATGGTCAAGTCCACCCCAGGTACCAGGTGGACTTGTGCTTTAAACTGCCTTTTTGTCGTAGGCAGACCCTTCAGTTGACGCATGCTCCTGGCAAACACCGATCCAAGCATGGACTCCATCTCCCCAGTTGAATTGGAGGCTTTCTGGAGGAGTGGTGGTCTCTCTCAGGCCTTGACTGATCAGATGATATGGGATGACCCCCCCCCAAAAAAAAATCACCTAATCATCTTGCAGGCTCGTGAGGAGGTGGGGTCTGTTCCTTCCACTTTTCAGGATGGCAGGTGCTGACCCTGGCCTTGGGGATCCTCTTCTCAAACATCAGAAGGGTACCCCTTTCTGAGTATTTAGCTTTTCAGTTCTGTCAGTCCTTCTGAAGCTGTTCCCTTCCTGAGACCTTATCAGGTGGAGGCTTCTGGCTGCTTGGTTTTTATCTCGGCAGCCTTTTATTTTTACTTGCTGGCAGGGAGTGGTTGCCTTCACTTTTTTCATGGTGGAGGTCTGTCTGTGAGGTTAACAGACATGAGGTTTCCCACTTCGTGGGGAAGTTGAGGGGGTGTGTTTTTTTTTTTTTTTTTTTGAGGCATTTTTTCTTCCTGTGTGGGGGGCCTTCCTGCCTCCTGTGTCTCAGCCTTTGGCTGGCTCCTTACTACTTGGGATCCAGTACTAATATATGATGACCTACTGTAGGAACCCTCTCCAAGTAAGATAGCACAGTTACGTAAGAAGTTACCATAACTCTAGATCTTAGAGATGTTCCTGCAGTACGTCACCACCTTCCCCCAGCTTCTGCAGTTCTTTTCCAGGGCCTTGGTTTCTTGGGGCTCCAGTAACTTGCTCCTTTTTCCCCTGTCGTGCCTGGTTTTGAGTCTCTGGTGGGAGAACTGGAAGGCAGGTGTAGGGGCTGCCCACTATATAGGCTTACACTGTCATGTGATGTCAGGTAGGCGGTCCTC
This sequence comes from Neoceratodus forsteri, assembly GCA_016271365.2. Lineage (NCBI taxonomy): Eukaryota > Metazoa > Chordata > Ceratodontiformes > Ceratodontidae > Neoceratodus > Neoceratodus forsteri. The sequence continues at coordinate 794,417,159 of CM057459.1, read as the reverse complement.
CACCAGATATTGCTAGCTAGATTTTTCCGTATGTTCCTGATGCCAGGGGGTGCAGTCCTGTATGTGGTGATAATACTGCAGGAACCTCTGTCGGAGATCTACTGTTACAGTAAGTTTTTATGTAACTGTATTTTTCCTTTTCAGCAAGCCTTTCCCAGACTCGAATACACATCCTCTCCATGTAACCTTTAATAATAAAAAAAAAAAAAAAGTGTCCTGTCAAACCTTATCACCAGGCCTGTTTGAGGAATCGAACATGAACAAAATCACAGAAAAATGACAGCAGTGACCAAATCGCCACACCGGGGCCAAAGGACATACAGCTGGGTATCATCTGCATAGCAGTGAAAACCAAGACCGTAACGCACAGCACCCAGGGGCAGCATGTACAACACAAATAACATGGGTGAAAGATCTAGCGTTGAGGTACTACACAGGTCAGGAGCTTCAGGTGTGATGAGAAACTTCCCATTGTGACGCTTGGCCAGCTGGTTGATTGTTGTATATTTGTAATATAAAAAAATTAGTATGTGAGGAAAAAAAAAAATCACATAAGTCTGCGATTCCGTGGGGTCCCCCCCAAGGTTTCAGTGAAGCTACAAGGATGTATTAAACTGATCAGGAGATCTCTGTAATGTAAGTAACTTCCTTGAGGAATTGCACTTTATGGCTGTTTTTACGACCTGTTGCTGCTCTGAATCTGGGAAACTAAAATATAAATTTTATGACTTCAGAAACAGGACATCATTAAGCTGATTCCTGCCGGATATCTTGCACCTAGGTGAGAGAATTGCAGGGTTGTAAACTTAAACGGCACTGGTGGATCAAAAGACTTGTAATTTGGGAAATTAGTTTCTGCTGATGTCAACTTATTTAATATACCTCCTGATAGAACATCCTGTTTGTATTGTATTTTATATCCTAAAAGGAGGAGCTAGATGACTCTCGGAAGTGGTGTTGCAAGACACAGTTTAAACTAATACTGGTGTCTGATCTGTTTGATGTATCATCTTGGGACTCTAGAAGGACTGATTTGTTATCTAACTATAAGCACTACAGAGATAATAGATAGAAAAAGTCTAATTGTATTGTGGTAGGAGTTTTTGATTTGTAATCTTTCCTTGTTTTATGTGATTGTGAACTCTTTGCTATACTGTGTTTACATTTTTCATATTTTTATCATCTTTTAGTAAAATCTTTATTTGAAAGATACTGCTTGGGTGTCTTTTTTGCATGTGACGTATAGAGAGTTAAAACTGACAAATACTGTTTAAAAACTTGATGGTGTTACCAAACTGGGAAAAGGTGTATATATATATACCCTGGGTCTTTATAGAGTTTTTAAGGGTTCATTTTGGGAAGCCTGGCTTGGTGCTCCTGGTGAAAGATTGTACTGCAGTCTCCCGAAGAGGGTATGTATCTGAGCCTGTACATTTGGGTATGCTAGCATAAGGTTCACAGTTTGAATCCCCCCAGAACTTGAGACTAAAAGTGGTTCAGACCCAAAATTAGACAGGAGGGTTATCCTGTCTACCTGTTCACATTACTGCGTTCGGAGGTTGGCACTGTGGGAGCAGAGGGCATGACCTGCTGAGTGCGTTTGACGCCCATCACAACCTGTTTGTCAAACGACTTAAACCAGTGAGTCCACAGAGCTCATGTGCGTGCGCGCTCTCTCTCTGGTGGTCAAGTAGCACCATGTGATCTACAGTGTAAAAATCTGAGGAGAGCTGCAGGAGGATGAGAATTGACAGTTCCCCCTCCATCTCTTGCCCTGAAATCATTTTGCACCCTGACCAATGCTGTTTTGGTGCTATGCTTCTTCCTAAATCCAGGCTAGAGTGGCTCGTAGATGTCAAAGGCCATTGGGTGCGCCTCGAGCTGCAAACCCACCACTTCACAACCTTCCAAGAATGGAAGATTGAGACAAAGCGATAATTCGCTAAGATGTCAGGGTTGAGTGGTTTTCTTCAGTAGGAGCCTCACAAATGCCTCTTTCAAGGTATGAAGGAAGGTGCCCCTCCCCCGAGCGATCACCGGGCCAACTGACTTGGTGCTTCCCGTGACTAAGAGACCCGTCGGGCCTCCAGTTCACAAAGTGGGTTGCAGCTTTGAAATCGCCTCTATGACCTCAGCCACCCTCACTGGCTGAAACATCCCCAGGCAACTGGAGTGCTTTTTTCCCTACCAGGCTCAACACTATGGGGCTGATTGTACTCCTCTCGATATATCTTGGTCCTAATGGCTGACGGAAAAGAACTAAGCAAACTCTTCGCAATGTGAGATTGAAACTGCGCTTTTCAGCTGCAGACCGGCAGGATGTAATAGCTTGTCTACAGTCCGAAAGAGCAGAGCTGGTCTGTTCTTTCTTGCAGCAATCTCCCTGGTCAGGAACTCTGCCTTCTTATGGTTGATTGCCCTTTGATATTTACCATAATGAATTCTCGAAGCCAGATTGTTTTTCAGGGCCCCAGTCCTCCAACACTCCAACCCCTGGTCTTAATCTCCTTGAGAGCCCCATCAAAACGTGGGGATCTCAAGAAGACCTGGGTCATACACTGATTGGTGCAACAGCGTCAAATGCCTTGGTGACTGCATTATATGCTGCCACTGCCTCATTCAACCCCATCCCACATGCAACACACCAGAAAAATCCACCACTGCCATCAGTCCCTCTGGATAAACCCCTGAAAGGGCGGTAGCGGACCATCTCGAAAGAGGGACTAACGGGGTCCCCAAATAAGAATTCTACTGTGCAGTGATCTGACCACTGATCTCAGGATTGATTCGATCAAGCCCCAGTGAAAATACGAAGTCCAAGGTGTGGCTGTGGCTATGGGTTGCAGAGGAAGCGTTTCCCAAAATGCAAGAGTTATCGACCCAGGCATTGAAATAACCCAGAATTGACTATCTGGGGGTGTCAAACCATATCTGCGACTAAGTCTGTGACTTCCTGCAGGAATCCCCCCTTGCGCCCTGGAGGGCAGTAAACTAGGAGGATCCTGCACCCAGACACACCCCACATACAGCCATGCATTCGAAAGATGTAGATTCCACTGGGTGCTCGGAGTCCGTCCAGCCTCCTTCGGGTCCCTTTCCAGCTTTTGACCCGGCGCCAAGGGTACCAGGACAAAAGTGGAACAGGGTCTCCATATAAATGTTCTGGAGATGCGAGTGGTTCTTTAAGCTTTGCAGACTCGACTCTTCTCTGTGCCACTGCTGGTAAAGACTGACAGAAGTGTGTGTGTGTATTACATCAAGAAGTTTCTTTTGGGGGAGAGAATGTGCTCTTACCTGCTGTGTTTGGGGGGGCAGAGTGAGAGTCTGGTATTGGGCCATTGAGCATGGTCTAGAGCTCTCTGCCGTACATGTTCCAGGCGTCCAAAGTGTCTTGGCTGGCAAGTCTCAGCAGGTCGCGGACTCACGAGTGGGAGTTTTGAACCTTGGTGGTTGAAGATGTCTTCGAAAGATGGGGTCATCCAGAGCTGAACCGGTTTGCTTCCCCACTCAACACAAAATGGCCGCATTGTTTGCTCGCTGGATCCTGGATCTGAACCCTCTCCTGGAAGGGGAGGTTTCTGTACACCTTTCCTCCCTTCCCACTCCTAGTGAGGGTTCTGCTCAAGCTCCAGTTTAAAGGGGCAGAGATGATTCTCATAGCGCCCTTCTGGCTGTGTCAGATTTGGTTGGCAGTGGAACCTACAGTGCCCTTACCCCTGTGCACCAGCTTGCTCTCCCAGGACCAGAGCACCCTAAACCATACGAACCGAAAGTCCCATGTATGGCTCCTGTTATTACCTGCTTCAGGGTGTCCTAGGGTCACAGATGTCCTGGTGACTGCTAGAAATCCCTCCACCAGGTCACTTGCACTATTAAATGGAAACATTGCACCCTTTGGGGTGCTGCTCGCCATTTGGATCCCTTCACCTGCTGGGTAAATCGGGTGTTTAAAGTACCTTCTTTCCCTTTCATGCTTGGGGTACTTATTGCTCAAGGTGCATCTTTGCACCATCTCGGTGTACCATGCACCTATCCAGGGCAAAGCTGTGGCCCAGCTCGAGGTTGCATCCATGGAACCTCAATGTCATGTTGCTGAAACTCACTTTATCTCCTTTTCAAGAGTTGTGAGCTGTTTTCTGTCATGGAAAGTGCCCTTTTTAGTTGCTGTTACTTCTGCTCAAAGGATTTCCAAGCTTCAGGCTCTTGTGTGTAAGGTGCCTTATTTGGTTTTTCACAGGCAAGGTGTGTTTGTGTATTAATCCTAAGATCTTACTTCGAGAGGGCTCTTGCAGTAGGTATTCACACATAGGACTGACCGCCAGGTGTCTGGACCCCACGGAAAAATTTCTGCCTAGCAGTCTGTGGTGGGGGACTGCTCCCACATCAGGTGACCGGCGTCATATGATGCAGGTATAAAGGGGCGGTCCCCCATGCCCGCCTTCCAGTTTTTTAACGCAGTCTGCTTGTGAAAGTTCCTCATGGTAGAACTCTGTCAGTCCCTAAGTTTTCAAACTTTTTGTCCTTTTTTCTGTGTCTTTAGACTAAGTGTGACTCGTGTGGTTCCCAACTTACACACAAGCACGACCACTCCTTGTGTCTGATCCCAGACCACCCCGTGGAGAAGTGCCAGCACTGCCAGAAGTTTAACTCCTCTGCCTGCAAAAGAAGGCAGCAGTCCCTGGAAGCCCATACCCCAAAGAAGAAGATGGCCTCCATGGAAAAAGAGCTAAAGAAACTCTGGCAGGTGTCGACTTCCCCCGACGGTCACAAGAAAAAACATGACGAGGAGAAGCACCGGGAGTGGGAACCAGCTTCCACAGCAGCCGCAACTTCGTCTGGAGTAGCGGCGCTAAAGGTAACGTTCCCTCTGGAGGATCGCTCCACGACTGCCGTCTTGGTTACCAAGAAGGCGTCTCCCCTCCCATCTGGCTCGCGCTTGGGCCCTTCGGGAACCTCCGGGGCAAAGGAGGCCTCTGTTCCCATGAAGGTCACTTCTTCCACGTGGCCTTCGGGTCAGAGCAGATCCGGTAAGTCGGAAGTCTGTCTCGCAGACACTTACCTGGACAAAGCTGTTAAATCACTTGCCCCTTCGGGGGAGTGCCCAGCCAAAACTACGTCTGACAAGGCCACATCTTCTGCGCAGCTTTTCTCGGGCAGAGAGTCCGATTAAATCTGACACCGGCTCCACCGACACCCGCCCAAGAAGTCTGTGCTGGACCCTACTGAGCAGTCAGATGCCCCAGACTCACCGCAACATTCCAGGTTGGCTTCTGAGGCCCCCACATCTCAGCTGAACCATGGGGATGATTCTCCTCTCCTAGTCGTCACGGAGGATACAGAGACGCCATCAGGAATCCGTCCTTGACCAGATGCTGGTCCCGACGCCGGCCTACCAGACGCTATCCGGTGTCCCCTTACTTGGCAATAGGGTCTGAAGGATAGACCTATCGAAGGTATATCCATGCTGGGCCAGACGCCCGCAGGGCCAGCGTTACCACCGCCTGGCCCACCAGCAGGGCCTCTGCCAGGTCCCTCTGCTCCCGCCAGCCCCTGGTACCCGACACCACAATATCTGATGCCACAATACCGGACTCTGCAGTATCAGACACCGGGCTACCGGCAGGTTACGGATACCCTCAATATTCATATTCCCTTCCTCCTCCGCTTCTGCCCACTCCCCAGCCGCCGGCGGATCCAAAGGAGACCTTGGCCTCCTGGTAGACTGAGGTCAAGGCTTGGCTCACTTGGGAAGTCGAGAGTTGTCTACTGATGCCAGACCCTATAAAGGATCCCCTGCGTCGGAGACTGGAGACTCCCGACACCAGAGGAGAGCCCTCTGGCGCCGGAGGAGTGGAGGATGTGCCCCACCAGGGAACTACCCAAAGGGGCCATCCCGCCCCTTCGTAGGAAGGCGTCTTCTTCCTCTTCATCAGATACTTCTGACTCAGAGACGGGATGCTCTGACCACGAAGACGAGCCATGTACTCCGGATCGCCCTAGGCCGAGGAGTCCTTTCTGGAGTTACTGAGGAAAATCCAGGAGGGTACATCAGTAGAGCCAGACCCACAGTGAAAAACTTGCTGCTCATCTGGATCTGCCCGAAACCGCTTCTACGCTGATTCCACCCTGGAGAGAGCCTCGCGTGGAGCTTGTTTCCACCATCTGGAAACAACCTTCGTTGTTGGCCCCCCTTCCGAGGAAGGCGGACAGGCTATATCGGGCTCCTGAGTGTGTAGACTTCCTTAGTCTCCACCCCAGAGTGGACTCTGTTGTCATCGGGGCCGCTCTGCAAATCCGAAACACCTCAGCTCATCGCCACCTGATGAGGAATCCCGGCTTCTGGACCAATATGGGAAGATCTATTCCTCTTCTACCCTTTGTATGAGGGCCCTTAATTATATGGCATATATGGGGGATTTTCAGAAGACTATCTTTAGTTGGAATCCAAATTGGACTCATTGCTGCTAGTTCGGCCAGTCGGCACATGGTCTGTGCCACTTATGACGCAGTGGACACAGCTGGAAGGAGCTCTGCCTTCACAGTCTGTCCTGTCTAGGGCGTCACGCCTGGCTCCTTGTGTCAGGTTTGGTCCCTGAAGTGCAATCCGCTATTCAGGATGCTCCCTTCAGGGGTTCTGTGCTGATGTCAAGGAAATCATTATTGAACTGCAGGAGAAGGGTGCTGCACAAAGGTCTGTCAACTCTATGTACAGGCCCCCTCAAGGGCAGCGACGTCCTTTTCGTAGACAAAACTGACAAAGACAAAAACCACAGGGCAAATGGGTCAACAAACTGGGCTCCTCCAGCAAAAAAGCTGCAGGAGCCTCTGGTGCGCTGCCCCACACCTCCTGACTCCCTGCCTTTCCCATGGCCTCTGGAGGTTCCAGAGGAACTGGTAGGGGGGAGATTCTAGTCCCATCTGACGGGTTGGGAGAGGATATTGTCAGACGCTTGGGTGCTCCAGTTGATATCAGCAAGATGCTCCAAAAGTTTCTGCAGAAACCATCCCGAAGACGATGACGATCGACACCCCCCCCCCCCAAAATAATCATCTTACTCCTCGCAACATCTTCCTCTGGTCCTAGAGGAAATATCCCTTCTCTCGAAGGCGGCGATTAGTTCACACTCATCTTTGGGGAACAGGTTACTATTCCCATTTTTTCCTAGTTCAAAAGAAGACTGGAGATCTGAAGCCTATCCTAGATCTCCGTTCCCTGAATATGTTCGTGGAGTACAAATGCTTCAGAATGCTCTTTGCAGAGCCTTCTACCTCTTCTTCGGCAGGGACAGTGGCTGTGACCTCTGGACATGCAGGATGCCTACCTGCATGTGCCCTTCCCACCACAGATTCCTTAGTTTTTGTTTTCGCGGGGACCACTACCAATTCAAGGCCCTCCCATTTGTTTTTTTCTCTGCCCCCCCCACCACCACCACCCAGAGTGTTTACCAAATGCCTGTCTGTGATAGCGGCCCACCTGCGTACCCAGGGAGTACAGGTATTCCTGTACCTGGACAACTGGCAGCCCCGTCCAGGGAGGAACTCCTGCACTCCCTTTCCCTGCAGGTTTTCTAGGTATCACCATCAACCAGGCCAAGTCTCATTTGGTCCCTTGCTAACACCTCCAGTTTATTGAGGGCGATTCTGGATACGACCACCGGCAAAGCCTTTTTGCCTCAGGACAAGGTAGACACCCTCCAGACTCTGGCCCGTCTTCTGTCCGGTCGCAGGAGAGTGGGAGCCAGGTCAGTCATTCGCCTCCTCTGGCTAATGGTGGCTGCCATTCAGATAGTCCCACTCGCTTGGCTCCATATGAGGATCTCTCTGTGGATACTTTGGTCGGAATGGGACCAGACCATTGACAATCTAGACCAAGAGGTTCTAGTTTCGATCCCATGGTGGGGGACTTGCAGTGGTGGATAGTTCAAGAGAACCTATGCCTGGAAGTTCACTTCTGCATTGAACCCCCCCCCCCCGACGTTGATAACAGATGTGTCAGGAGAAGGCTGGGGTGCCCATCTCTGTCTCACAGGACTCTGGTCAGCTGTTCCAAGTTGGAACAAAATCTGCACATCAGTGTGCTTGAACTGAGGGCAGTCCTTTATGCCCTTCAGGCTCTACACTCCTTCATCCTCCCTGGTCATCTTCTCTTACAATCAGACATGTGCGTAGTCTGATATCCCAACAAGCAGGGAGGAACACGTTCCTACCTTCTATGCTGGGAAGTGATGAGTCTGGTATTGGGCACCCAGCATCACCTTCACTTGACTGTAGTTTACGTTTGGGGAGTAGAAACACACTGGCAGACCATCTCAGTTGGTCCTCAGCCAGGTCCCACGAATTGGAGTTAGATCAGCAAGTCGAAACGACATCTTTCAGCGTTGGGGAACACCTCAGATGGACCTCTTTGCTTCTCCTCGAAATGCAAATCTTCCCGACTTCTGCTCACTCCAGGGCGAGGAATTTTTTTGGTGGGACGCTCTGTCTCTCGCTTGGAGGGACAGATTCGTTTATGCCTTCACTCCCATTCCTTTAATTCAGAGGGTCCTCAGACTCGGATTGGAGGAAGCTCAAATGATTCTCATCGCTCCTTTCTGGCCCAGGCAAGTTTGGTTTTTCTCTTCAACCGTTTTCAGAGGGACCTCCTACTCTTCCTCTGTCGCAGCAGTTGTTGACCCAGGATCAGGGGACCATTGTTCATCCAGGTCTCAAATCCTTTCATTTACATGCATGGCTCCTGCAGACATAGCAAAAGCCCGCTTTGGAGTCTCTCCTCTCGTAACAGAGATCTTGGTAGAGGCCAGAAAGCCGTCCACCTACGCCATGAAGTGGAAACGATTCTCTATTTGGGCTAATTCAAAGACTTCGAACATTTCTTATGCTCAGCCAATAAAGTCCTGGACTACATGTGTCACCTCTTTGATCTGGGTCTCTGCCATTCCTCGTTAAAGGTACACATGGCTGCTATTTCAACCTACCGTATTCCCTCAAGACCTTCCTCAGAGGGGTTCTCCATTTGAGACCACCCCCCAACCCCCATCATCCGCATTCCTGCCCCTCCTCGGGACTTGAATCTCATTCAGGAGAAGCTTACCCTGCCTTCCTTCTAGCTGGCAGCTAAAGCCGATTTAAAGTTCCTTTCTTGGAAGACACACTTCCTAGTGGCCATTATCACTGCTCTGCGCATTTCCGAGCTTCAGGCCTTAGAAACATAGGCCCAGATATTCAAAAGGGTTGCGCCATGCGCAAATCCAAAAATGCGCCATTCTGCGATATTCAGAAGGGGCCAGTTGCGCCACCGAAAACATGCTGAGCAACAGCGCAATGGAAATGAAGGCATGCGCAACCGAAGGGGGCTGGTCCATGCATAAAGTGCGCATTGCAGTATTCGAACACTTGCGCAATGCGCAAGAGTGGCTCAGCCGGAAGTTGCGCAGTAGCGGAATTGAGCCAAAATAAAAAGGCTTGAGGAAGCGGCGCAAGAACCCTAGCAGGCCGCAAACTGGGGGAGAGAGAGAGAGACAGAAGCTGGAAGGGCAGACCGGGACAGTGGGTCCAGGAGGACAGAGAGGCCAGCGGGGGGTGCCTGGGGGCAGCGGGGTAACACAGGAACAGCAGCCGGGGGCAGAAGCCAGGAGATGGACAGTGCCAGCTTCCACATGGAAGCTGTAATGAGGGGTGAGACACCATGCTGCAGGGGCGTGGCTGCAGAGGGGCCCGTCCGGGCGGTATGCCCCCGACAGGCAGTATCGTGCCCGCCTCAGCTTCGAGCTGTACACAGACGAGATCGTGGCCCGGTACCGCATGAACAGGGCAATACTGAGACTGCTCTGTGAGCTGTGCAGTGATGTGATGCAGGCACCCTCACGACGGAGTCACGCTCTGTCTGTGGAGACCAAGGTGACAGCCTGCATGTGCCTGCTCGCCACAGGCACCTTCCAGAGGCCGACGGGACACCACAGGCATTACACAGTCGGCCACGTCACGCATCCTCACCCAATCCCTCATCGCACTGCTGCCTCATGCTGCGGAGTACATCCATTTCCCCAGCACCGCGGCAGAGCGTACAGCAAACATGCAGGAGTTCCACCGGGTAGCACGTATGCCTGGCGTGCTATGGGCCATAGACTGCACCCATGTGGCCATTCGCACGCCACCTGGCCCCGACAGCCAGGCATATCGGAACCGGAAGGGGTTTTCCAGTGTCAACTGCCAGGTGGTGTGTGACACTGGGCGATTATCAATGTCTGTGCCACACACCCTGGGCGGAGCACATGATGCCTTCCATATGGCACCAGTCTGCACTGTGCCATCGATCTGAGGGGACATCCCCACGGGTCATCTAGTGGGTGAGTACACATGTATGGAATGCAAACTCTGGGCAAGGGTGGGAATGACTCAGGTGCCATGTTAGTGGCACACAAGGATGTGGGCAATATGGACCTGACACTGCCTCTCACTATCTCCACACAGGTGACTGCGGATACCCTCCGTCCTGGCTGCTCACACCGTGCCGGCGCCCCTACGACACCCCAGCGCAGCTATGCTTCAATGAGGCACATGCCGCAACATGTAACATCATAGAGCGGGTGTTTGGGATGCTGAAGGCACGCTTCCGATGCCTAGACACCTCGGGCGGTGCCCTACAGTACAGCCCCAAAAGGCCTGTGGGATATTCCTGGCCTGTTGCATCCTGCACAACATGGCCAAAGACCATGGGATAGCCGGCCAGATCAAGAGGACAGCGATGGGGGACGCCAGTGGCTTGCAGGATGAGCAGCCCCCCCAGGATGGCGGGACCCCGACTGACCTGGCAGGCCCAGCTGCACCGGGACACCATTGCGAAGAGCACTACGCCCAACACAGGTAAGTCAGGGACATGTGCAGGCAACACTGTCCATGCGCAAACCACAGGCACACAGGGGAACACACCGTGCATGAAGGTTAGGGGAGTTGAAGGTTCCAGGCATACCAACACACCATCAGGGAGGGGTGAGCACTCATATGGACACACACACACACCAGGCAGCGTACATGGGCAGAAGCACAGCACTGTGGAAACGACCACCCCCATCACCTGTACTGTCCAAGTACGTGTGTCAGGACCTGGGCACCCTTGCACCTTGGTGTACAGTGCAGTGCAGGCATCATCATGCACACGCACCTGTGGACAGCAGTTGGGAGAATGTGCAGGTGGTCCGTGTGTCAGCGTGGTGAGCAGAGCACCCAGCAGTGCACTGCCCACCATGACACACCTTGCACACAGGGCAGCACCAGACAGGGCCCGCACTGGGAGACAGCTCAGTCATGTAGCACTGTCCCACAGCCACCACGGATGCGTGGGCGGCCCCGCCGTGGCCCAGCAGCACTGGCAGGCTGAGCAGGGGCCACATGGGGTGGCGCTGTTGCGCCACCAGGGGTCCCACTGCGCCAACGCAACCTTGCCCGCACAGGGGCCGCATCATGCCGGAACAAGTGCACCAGGGTGCTCGGATGCCTGACAGCAGAACCCGGGGCCGACAGGCCTGGTGTGCGCCTGCAGCGCTGAACGGGAAGTGGAGCGCGCTGTGTAGGGTGTATGGTACAGGGCACCTGACAGTGTGCCCATGCGACAGAGACCACTGCTTGGGTCAGCCTGTCAATGGCGGCGGTCACATCCGTCCCGCGCAGGACCAGCTCGGCTGGTCCGAGCACACTCCCTGCTGTGCGCTCCACGGACAGACCGTGCCTCCGACGGACCTTGCAACCCGCCCTGCAGCTGTACTCGATTCCTGCAGCGGCATGGTGTGCGCGGCCCAATGGGTACTGTGCCCCAATGGCATCGGTGACCTAGAGGTGGGATTTGCCTCTGGTGCACAGCACCCTTGAGGGCTGGGCGCTGTTCACCAGGACCAGGTATGGGCGGATCAAAGGCGGTGGACATGCCACTGCTTGAGACACTGTACCCCAAGACCTGGTGTTCACTGCTGCTGCCGCCCCTCCAACTGCTGAGCCCCCAGGTCCACCTGTTCCACCTCCGTGCTGGCAACAGTGCCGGACACCTGCACAGCCACCAGTGCTGCCCCACGGTGCTGACAGGCACAGCCTGGGACTGTGCCAGCATGCTGGTACACAGGTGTGAACCAGGAAGGCCCAGGGGCACATGCTGGCCTGCCATGTGTCCGTCATGGGATACACACCTATCACTGCCCATTGCAGGCCTGCTATCAATGGTGCAGGTAGGTGCCACTGCCATAGGCACAGCATGCTGGCATACCTGCATGCCGGACTGCTGAGACACAGGCTGTGCACCCCCCGCACCCGTATCACTGACACCAGAGTTGTTGGCCCAGCGTGCATGCTGCTGCACTGCCTGGTGGCGGAGGTGGATGGTCCCTCCTCCACGTCCAGCAGGTCTGCATCACTGTCTGGACCCACCACCACCACCGTCTCCTGAAGACGAACAGGATCTGTAACAGAAAGAGAGTGCATGTGAACAACAGCCCCCAACACCACCACCATGTCATACTGTGCAGTGATGGGCTTCCACCTGTCTGGAATCCTCCGCCTGGTACGCCCGCGCAATGGCACTTGGCTGCATGGCCGACCAGTGTCTCCTCCGCTAGTCAGCTGCAACACCACTGGCGGGCCCCTCACTCAGTGCCAGCATGTGCCGCCCCTGAAGGCTGCCACTTCTCCTTCAGCCTCCCGCGGTCACTCCCCATCTTTCTTAGTATTCCTGCACGGGAGCGCTGGTGGCATCCGTGCAGGTTGACGGCCCAAGCTACCCCCTCCCATGCAGCTGCACGTTCCTGAGGGGTGCCCCTCCGTCCACTCAATAGTGTCTCATCCTCCAGGTAGGCCTGGAAGAGGGCCTCTGTCTCTGCCGCTGTGAAGTTCGGCCTCCTCCTACGCCCGCCGTCCTCACCCTCAGCTTGGCTCTGGTCAGTCATGGTGATCTGTATGGGTGGAAGTGGACACCTGTCACTGCAGTCAACAGCATTTCCCCATGAGCATAGGTGCCGGCTCGGGACGGAAGCCCTCAGCTTCTTCTCCCAGATGGCAGATACTGATAGAAAGGGTGCCTTTGTCCCTTTCTAAGTGCCCTTTCATTCTCAGCCCTCAACCTTTATCATCCTCCAGCACCCTTGCCCATGAGCATTGTCTTGAGCATCACACAGCATGTAACTCACCTCTCACCTGCAGTAACCGAATCTGGCCAGCACAACCCACTGTTGCGTTTTTATAGCGCAACACTTGCAAATGAGGAGTGGCACAACTTTAATGACATGCTAATCGCGCCACTGCGCCTTTGAATGGCTGATCGAATGATTTGCATATGTCGGCTGAATATCGCGGATTTGCGCTTTGCGCAATACGGAAGGGCTGGCTGAGCCAATGGCGCAGATTTGTGCCTGCATGCTACACTGCATTGCATGCCCAGACAGCTTCACGATGCGCCTGTCCGCTGCAGACCCGCTGAGCGATAGGCAATTCAGGCCATGGCCACCATTGTGCCAGTGGCGCTACAGCACTGGGCACTATATGGCGCCTGTGGCACTACTCGCAGCACAGTCTCATCAGGCACTGGTACCCAGCTTGGCAGCTGGGCGCAGGATGCCTATACGTCCGCGCCAGCATAGCCTTGGCGCCATTGCCGTGACCTTGTGTATGCCCTTTGTCCCCTGGCGCTGTTCGCATGCCATGTGTATCGTTCTCGCTTGTCTGGTGACAGCTATGTGATGTGATGGCGCTGTTCTAACAGCGATTGGAGCCTGTGGTGGTCTATTGCGCAACATTCCATGTGGGTTACAGTGCAGCGGAGCGCCATATTGCCTGCTGTAAACTGGCTGAGATGGCTAGGAGGAGGGCAGTGAGTTGGAGCCCACTGAGGTGGCCAACCTGGTGGCCCTGGTGGAGTCCCACTGTGAGGCACTCTAGTGGTGAGGCCCCTCACCAAGCCCTAGGGACGCACGTGGTGGCAGCAAGTGGCCACTGACCTGGTGGAGGTCACTGGACGGGGCCGGTCGTCTGAGCAGTGCCGGCACCGGTACGGTGACCGCCGGAGGGAGCCGAACTTGTTGGCCAGGCTGCGGGCACGTGCCAGGCGGAGCATGGTGCCTAGGCCAGGTGAGTGTACCATCTATGCACCTATATTCTCTGTAGGGGTGTGTGTGTGCTTGTGTGGCTGTGCCAGTGTGTGCAGCTGTGCGATGGATGGTTATGGCTGTGTGGGCGGGCACTCTCACTGGGGCAGGGGGCACTCTGCTTTTGAGTCACACTGATGTTTGTCTCAACATATGTCTCCCACAGGCCGGGATCTGAGGATGCAGGGCCAGGATGAGGAGGGCCGTGCCAGGGCCCTGGTGGCAGCAGGAGTCTGCACCCGGAGAGAGCAGCAGCAGCAGCCGCGGCAGACAGAGCTGCTTGAGCAGTGTGAGTATCATGACTTCATGGATGCTATTGCATGCTGGGGGAGGGGGGGAGGAGTCCACTAGCCCTGCACAATACACCATGCAGGAAAGGGGAGGTCATAATTCTACTATACAAGACACTAGTGAGGCCCCTCCTGGAGTACAGTGTACATTTCCGGAGACCATACCTACGTAAGGACGTAGAGTGGCCAGGGAAGGTTCAGAGGAGGGCAACAAAGATGGTGCATGGCTTGCATCACGGGTCCTATGACGACAGGTTGAAGGAACTGAACATGTACTCCCTGGAGGGAGGGGAGAGAGGGATATGATAGAGACATACAAGTATCTTACAGGAGGATCAGGGTGCAGGACACACTTTTGAAGTGAAAAGATGTTCCAGGACTAGAGTGCATGGGATGACGGAGGAGGACGTATCAGAGGACACATGGTGATGGACTGTCTTCACAGAGCGGGTGGTGGACAGGTGGAACACCCTGCCAGAGGACATGGTGGGGACTGACACAATCACAGGATTTCAGACTGCAGGGACAGACATGAAGGAATTCTGGAGATCAGGGTAAGGGCAACAGACTTCTAGGAAACAACGTGAACTTACAAGCTCATATGGACAGACTGGGTTTGCCATAGGCCTTATCCGATGACACTGTCTATGTATCTATGTATGTAGAGCACGACACAGGTGACATGCATCACTGTGCAGTATCACCGCACGTCTGTGTATGCGTCACTGGTGGTCCAGGCATGCACTGGCACATAGCTGTGTAACTGGCATCGCACCACGTTGCCACGTCACTTGCCAGCCTTGTTTGTACTGTGATGGGCGTGGGCAGTGTGTGTGGCGCCAGTGGTGCACATAGCTGGTGCCGCCAGTTTGTGATGCCATGTGATGTTCACTGTGGGTGGGTGTAGCCATCACAGGTGCGGGACATTGGGCTATATGGCTTGCAGGTTGGGTGGTGTTCAGGGTTGTGGTCAGTCTCAGCCATTGACTGTGTTCCCATTTTCCTAGGCCTCGAGGTACTCAGGAGGATGTCCCAGGATCTTCGGCACCTCACCCAGATTGGACTTCAGAACCAGGAGATCCTGCAGGCCATACAGCGCCATGGTGATCTGCGAAGGAGGCACAGGAGGGGGCGCCAGCAGAAGGAGGACCAGCAGCCAGCTGGGCCATAGCCCACATTCCCTTCCCACTTCTCCCATCCCTATCACCCTGCCTTCCCTCTCTAAGTTTTTATTCCTCCCTTGAACACCACTGCCTTTTAACCGCCCACTTGTACATAGTTTCACTGGTTTTGTGATTAGTCTTTTAAATATACATTTCATTTTGATATGAATACTGTGTTGGTCTCTGATTTGCAGCTGGCTATGGGTGCTCAGTTGCAGAGGTGTACATGCCATCTGGGCTGGTATGGTCCTGGGTGTGTGTGTGTGTGTGTGTGCATGGGGAGGTATCTCCAGCATGGCAGTGCCTTTGCGGTTGGTCTTGTTGCCTGCTGCCACCCACTGCTGGGTGCACAGGGTGTGTCTGGCTTGTAGGCTTCTGTGTTGCATGGGGCTGATGAGTGCTGGGGACTGCATGGTTTCCTGCAGTGCCAGTCACTGCACATGGGTGGTGTCTTGGGGTCACAGTGCAGGGTGTGCTGTGCGTACGGGGGGCTGATGTGCACTGTGGTTGTCAACCCCCTGTGTGTGGCACTCTCCGCCTGCCAGTGGTTGTGCTGGGGTGTCATGGCTCTGCTATGCTTTGTTGGCTTGTCCCCATGGGCAAGTAGATCTGTCCCACCTCCAGTGATGCTGTTCTTCGGGTGCGCAGGTGTGGTGTGGGTTCTGCAGTGTGTTCCTGTGCCCATGTGTGGCATGGCTGGCGGGCCCCAGCCTGCCTCCCTGGATGTGCAGTTCCATTGCTCTGGGGGGGGGGGGCTGTGCTTGCGTATGGCAGCTCTGGATTGCTCAGCTGAGCTTCCTGGTTGCTCCATAGCGCAACATTTTGGCTCAGCTTCTCCTTCCTGGTTGCGCGATGGCGCAGTATGTGCGATATTCAGACGTTGGTTGCTTGAGCAATTTGCTCTGCTCCATGTTTGAATATCGCACCTGTTGCGCTCGTTTTGAGCGCAGTTTGAATATCTGGGCCATAGACTTTGACGGCAGATAAGGACCGCTTGGCCTATCTAGTCTGCCCATTTCCCTACCTACAGGATAGGCCGCAGATCCTAGTTAACCAACAGCCTATTTCTTCCTACCCACCACAAGAATTGCCTTATATCCCGTTTCATGCATTCTTGAATTCTCCCACAGTTTTAGACCCCACAACCTCCTCAGGAAGGCTGTTCCATGGGTCCACTACTCTCTCTGTTAAATAATACTTCCTCACATTGCCCTGAACTGCCCCCAATCTTTAAATTGTGTCCCTTGTTCTTGCACATCTTTTTCTGAAAGATGCTACCTCTTGGACTTTGTTGATTCCACTGAGGTACTTAAGTTTCTATCATGTCCCCTCTCCTTCTTTCCTCAAGGGTATATATATTAAGTCCTTTAGTCTCCCTCATACGGCTTCTCTTGTAGACCCTGCACCAGTTTAGTTGCCCTTCTCTGGACTGCCTCTATCCTGGCTATGTCCTTGCGGAGATGGGGTCTCCAGAACTGGACGCAGTACTCCAGATGGGGTCTCACCAACTGTCTGTACAGAGGGATAACAACTTCCTGTTTTCTGCTGCTGATGCCTCTCCCTATGCATCCCAGTATACCCCCAGCCCTCCCTACTGCCTTCTTACATTGCTTGCTAACCTTAAGGTCATCTGATATGATTACCCCCAGGTCTCTTTCCTTTTCTGTTGTTGTCACTACCTCCCCCCATTGTGTATTCTTACCTTGGGTTCTTGTTTCCCAGGTGCATTATTTTGCACTTCTTTGCATTGAATCCTAGCTGCCATACTTCTAACCATTCCTCCAACCTTGCCAAGTCCCTTCTCATCCTTTCCATGCCTCCTTGTGTATCAACCCTGTTGCAGATCTTAGTGTCATCTGCAAAGAGGCATACTTTTCCTTCCAGTCCCTCTGCAATGTCACTTATGAAGACATTGAAAAGGACTGGAACCAATACTGAACTCTGCGGTACCCCACTAGTAACCCCTCTTTCTTCAGAGTGGACTCCATTTACAATTACCTTCTGTGTCCTGTTGTCCAGCCAATGTTTTACCCAGGCTACCACCCTGGGACCCACTCCCAGTCTGATTAATTTGACTATTAATCTTTTGTGTGGGGCTGTGTTAAATGCCTTGCTAAAGTCTAGGTAGACCATGTCCACAGCCCCTCCCTGGTCTACTACTTTGGTCACCCAGTCAAAGAAATCTATTAGATTTGTCTGACATGAGCTTCCTGCTGTGAACCCATGCTGCCTTGGGTCCTGTGCACCACTGGCCTCTAGGTACTGGGCTATTCTTTCCTTCAGAAGTGACTCCATCACTTTCCCTACCACAGAGGTCAGACTGACAGGTCTGTGTTTTCTGCCTCTGTCTTGGTTCCACTTTTGTGAAGGGGAATCACATCCGCCTTCCTCCAGTCCTCGGGTACCACACCATCCTCCCATGATTTATTAAAAAGAGTAGCCAGTGGTTTCACTGGTTCCCCCCCTTAATTCTTTTATTTTTTTTTTTGTTATTCTTTTTATTGTTGTTCGTCATTGGTATCAGTAGATACAGACTTTACATTACATATATTATTTCAGTAGTCTCTTAACATAGTTCGAGTGTACAAGACCGATGGATGATTGCCAGTGCCTACATACAGAATGCATTTATAAAATTAGGCTATTCTTATTTCTAATTTATACAGATTGCCTGGTTTCAGGTATAATTTCATCTTGAGAGATAGACCTGCACATTTCCCTTTCAACTTTCAGTAATAAACTTCTGCCCCTTCAATGACCATTAGGAAGGTAATGTGGTAATATGCCTCTAACAGTGCCATTAGATGTGCTTTTAAGGACTAGCAGGGGCCCAAAGAGAGTTTTATTGCTATTTCTGTGGTTGTCTAGGTATAAGTACTTATTGTCCCTTACACTTCCTCCCCTTCCTCTCACCTGTACACCTTCCTTTACCATCCTCTTCTCCCTTTTTCTTTCCATTACTGCGCTAGCTAACTTGGTTGATCCATTAGGGAATGAACCCTGGATCCTTCAACGCATAGTAAAATAACCATCTATTCCATTTAGAGTTGAAAGCGTCTACTCGATTGTTCAGTTTATAGGTTATTTTTTTCCATATAATAGATTTGCTTTATTATGGTGTGCGAGTCCTTCAGGGTGGGGGAGGCAGGGGTCCTCCAAAATTTAGTTATAGCCTTTTTCCCTGCTGTAAGAAGAATGGCCAATAAGTATCGGATATTTTGGTCCTTTATATTACTGGGGAAAAATTAGGAGTATAAAAAGCTGGGGAGATAATTGGAGTGGAATTCCCAAGATGAATTGGATTTCCGATTGCAGAGCCAGAATGAATGGCTCCAGTTTGGGGCACGCGAATACCACATGTGTTAGGTGGGCTCTATTCTCCCCACATAGCCGCCAGCAGGAAGCTGTGCCATTCCGTTCAAAGTGACTGGTGATCACTGGGGTATAGAAATACCTGTTTAAAAACTTCCAAGCAAATTCTCGCCATTGATGTGAGCTAGAGGTACGTGCAACTTGCCGACAGGCTTGTTGCCATTGCTCCAGTTCTATGGGTATATCTAATTCGTGTTGCCATTTCTGCCTAATAGTCTGTAGGTTTCCTGATGTGAAAGTATGAACGATCTATAGAAAGTTGAGATTAGATGTCTCTGGTTGGGAGAGGAGAGCATGGATTGCATGGAAACAATTATCTGGGGCCAACTATCGGGTGTGAAGCAAAGATGACAGAGTAATAGTAATGCCTTAATTGGAGATACCTATAGTGATGCGAAACAGGTGGATTAAATTTTGTTTGTAATTCCTGGTAAGACCAAAATCTCCCAGCTGTTACAATCTGAAATAAATATTTAAGCTGATATTTTGTCCAGCGCTGAAAGGTGTCATCAAGTTTCCGGGGGGGAGAAAGTCAGGAAGGGCAGCTATGGGGCATATTAGCGGAATAAAGGGAGTAATCCAACATTGCATTCTTATTTTATGCCATGTTATCACTCTGTTCCTGATTTCGGGGGGTAGTTTCTGAGATTCTTCCAAACGGGGTGTATCACAGTAGAGTGTGTTATTCTACTCCAAATCTGGAATGATGTGCCATTCAAGGTCTGCCCAATGTGCCTCCCCATCTGACATATGTCTAGCAAATACGTGAACCAGGCTTGTCGCTTGATAGTACGTGTATAGGTCAGGCAGGGATAATCCTCCTAACTTTCGTGGCATAGTCAGTATTTTAAACTTAACTCTAGGTCTACATCCTGCCCAAATGAAACGTGAAATAGCCCTATTCCAGACTTTAAATGTGGATTGGGGAAGCGAAATAGGAATATTATTGAAGAGATAAAGAGCTCTAGGAAGTGTGATCATACGAATAAGATCTATTCTCCTGGATAAAGTCAGCGGGAGAGTACTCCAATTTGCCAGGTCTTCCTTAAGGCGTGCAGTAAAGAGGGGGTGTAGTTATATTTATATGCATCTTGCAAGTCTCTAGTGAGAGAGACTCCTAAATATTGAAGTTTGTTAATATCCCATTTACATGGGAACTGATCCTGGATGCTCCGCTCAGGGTCAAATTGAAAGGTTAAAATTTCAGATTTTGCAATGTTGACTTTGTACCCTGAAAGGTCTCCAAATTTTTTAAGTAGAGTGATTACCTTCGGGAGCGAGGTAGCTGGATTTCGGAGGTATAGCAGGACATCATCCGCATAAAGAGCAATACGGTGTTCCTCCTCACCCACCAAAACTCCAGAAATATCTTGTGATTGCCTAATTTGTTGTGCTAGCGGTTCCATAAATAGGGCAAATAGTAGGGGAGATAAAGGGCACCCCTGTCTAGTTCCTCTGTAAAGAGAAAAGGGGGTGGAGTGGTGTCCTGCGACCCTAACCCAGGCCCTAGGGGAGGAATAGATATTGGAGATAGCTTGTACTAGTCCTCCAGGGAATCCCATTAATTCCATTAGCTGGTACAAAAAGGGCCAGTAGACTCTGTCAAAAGCCTTCTCAGCATCGAGACGTACCCGAGCTGCTGGGGAGCCTAGAGTGTTCATCTCCCGAATTATATGATAGGTTCTTTTAATACTGTCCGTTGTAGTACGGCCACACACAAAGCCCGTCTGATCCCTGTTCACAAGCTGGGGAAGAATGGTTTCAAATCTTTGGGCTATTATTCCCATGAATAATTTATAATCTGTATTCAGTACAGAAATTGGGTGGTAGGATTCACATAATTGCGGGTTTTTCCCCGGTTTGGGGATAACTGAGATGGTAGCAAATGCCCAGGTGGGGGGCGAGTCACCCTTTAGGACCAGATACAGGTTTTAATCAAATGGGGAAGAAGGAACTACCCTGCCGCTTTATAGAATTCGGCTCCGTAGCCATCAGGGCCTGGGGCTTTTCATAGTTTTAGCACGAGCCACTGCGCTAGTGAGTTCCTGCATGGTTACCGGGCTCGGCAGTCGCTCCCCTTGTCGTAACGTGAGTCTAGGGAGGGCAAGATAATCCGGGAATCTTTTAATGGAATCGGTAGCCACCGGGCGCTCTGGGTTATATAAAGTAGAATAATATGTTGTAAATGCCTCGATGATGTCATTTAGTTTACACTTAAGTGTTCCATTAATTGGGTGGCGAATGGACGTTATAGAGGCCAGTTTCCTCTGTTTCCTAATTTGGTATGCTAGGAATCTCGTGGCTCTGGGGCCTACCTCATAGTATCGCTTGACGGAGAAAGGAGAGAGCAGTTTGCCTGCTGAAGAGCTAGTCTATCTAGTTCTTGTTTAATTTGCTGAATTTGTGGGAGTATAGTGGTGTCCCCTTGTTTATGCAGCATTTGGAGAAAATGCAGCGTTTCTTCTGATTGGTTTTTGTGTTGTTTATGGGCTTTCGCTTTTTGAGAGGTGTAATTTATAATATGGCCCCGTAGGACCGTTTTAAGCGTGTCCCAAAGGACTGCCGGTGAAATTTCAGGGTCTGCATTGTCGGATACAATTTCGGAGATCTTGTCTGCAATAAAATCTTTAAATTGTTCAGATTTTAGGTGGACCGGATTTAAGCACCAGAATGAGTTCCTTTTTTGGATGCCTAGCTTCCAGGAGCTCATTACAGGTGCGTCATCCGAGAGGGTAATATCCCCAATTTGTATCTTATTTAGATAGTCCAGATGTTCCACTAGAGTAAAGGTCAAATCAATCCTTTTGTAGGTCTTATGAACAGCTAAAAAATGTGTGTAGTTTCTAATATAGGGGTACATGAACCTCCAGGTATCAGCCTAGCCCACCTGTGATAGGAATCTACTGAAAAACTTCTGCTGGGGAGTTTTCTTCGGGGGGCAGGATTGGAGGAGTCTTTCTCGGGTTTAGGGAGAATATTAAAGTCTCCAGAAAGCAAAAGGATTCCCCTTGTGAATTGAGTAATTTTATCCAGTAGGTTTTTCAGTTCGCCCACAGATGAATCTGGCAGGATATAAACATTTGCTAATGTTACCTCCACCTCGTCAATCCGCCCCCGAAGCAGCACTAATCTGCCGCTTGGATCAATCCACTTTGATTCATACTGCCAAGGGACTCCCCGGGGGATTATTATTGCGACTCCTCTTCTCCTGCCCCGCCTATAGGAGGAGCTGTAAACCTCACCCTTAGCAATATTCCCTAATTTCCTATGTTCAGCGTTATTGAGATGAGTTTCCTGTAGGTATATAATATCTGCTTTGAGTTTCTTCAGCTGGGCAAAGACCCTTGCACGCTTTATGGGGGAAGTGAGACCATTAATATTCCAGGAAACAAGCTTCAATGGGTTTTCCTGCATGGTTGGATCTGTTAAGAAGCAAAATAAAACTAATGGCACTAGCTGGTAATACAGTGACTACTTCTAATACTGTCTGTACCTCGTCCCATTTTGTAGAGAGTCTGACATCATCTGTGGTTTTAAACAAACTGAAATTATTACCACATTCTGAACATTTCAAAATTAGTATTATTCCTAAAAGTTGATAGCCTCTTAACTGGCCTTTAAATCGAACAGTAAAATCTGCACATCCTATTAGTAATAGAATCATTGAGAGGCATAAAAATATGCAACTAGCATATATTAACCAGAACTTACCTTCTCAATGAAGTAGGTTAATTATTAATTAACAATTGCCCTGAACTTCCAAAATCGAGAGCTTCAGAAGCCCTCGGAAAGGTGAGAAACTACACCTTTATGGGGTAACTGATTGAGTGTACCCTGTGCCTTCTAGAGCTGAGATAAAGGGTTGGGGAGAGGGGGCGGGGTTTGGCTAGTCACTCCTTAGCAAGGCAAGCAAGCCATCTAGTAAGTGAGGGAAACACTTAAGGGGAGGATCCCAGAGTTACTTGATGGCAGAACTGAGCAAGTAGGTGGGGTGGGGGGTGGGAGAGGTAGGGATGGATGGGTTTGTCAGTGGGCGAGTACCTAAATGTCCACACGGGTTACCACCCAATTAGTAAAAAGTGTGGACCATTATCATTTCTGAGTTCGTTGTTCCTCCTATGCAAAGCTGTACGTAAGGTTAGTAAAGCAGGAATGGGGGTTATACTATTGACAACACCTTATAAGCATATCCTAACAGGTGTCATATTTAAGATATGGGTCTCCAGACTCAGATAGTATACTGTGCAGTTACGAGGAAGGGGCATAATTCCAGATATGGGAATCGGAGTTTGTCTTGCCTAATGTATCATTTACCAATTAGAGACGTACTAATTATTCTTCCCTCCTATATTAAAAAGGAACAGGGTATTGGGGGGTAAACTTCAGTGGTGTTGGGAAGGACAGTATTATCATGGGATTTATTTTAATTTAGCTATAAATATGGCTGTCAGAGTAGCAGCAGGCCTCTCATCAATGTCTTGTAGAGAGGCGCAAAACCAAATTTAACCGCCTGCCGGGGATCCCAGGTGGGCGGGGGCAGCAAGAGAAACAACCAGCGAGCCCGAGGTTAGTATTTTTAGTAAAAAGGAAATTTTTTAACTTTCAGAGATATTCAGTCAGTCCTAAAAAGAAAAAAGGAGTTCTTAATTTGTCCAGTTCTAAATTTACAGTAGTGAGTTAGGAGCTCTTCATGGTTTCCCTCGGAGTCTTTTCTGGCCCAGAGCATACGGATTGAATTCCGAGCCAGGAGGCATTAAAGCCTAATGATAGTCTACAAACAATTTCCTTTTACCGCGGTTCAAGTGTCTCTCCTCGATTGGTTCCGTAGAGAATCTGCGATCTTGCGTATCATGTCCATCCCTTGGCGTTTTCTGGAATCCCGTTGCTTAACCTGCCAGGCCTGTTGAGCCAACTTCGCAGCCAATGTGCTTCTGGAAGGCTTGCTTTGTGGGACCTGTATCTCTATATTATATTTTTTAAGAGCTTCTGCCGCCTCCTCGGCCAATGTAAAGGTGAGCTGGCCTTCCGTATGATATATGATTAATTTGGCGGGATAGGGGGTTCTAAAGCGTATGACCGCTTTCTTCAGTTCTTTCAGTACAGGGCCATAAGCGCTATGTCTTGCCATTATTTCGGGCGCATAGTCATTCTCAAAATAAAGCCTGTGGTCTTTGTAAATTGTTTGACCTTTTTTCCAGGCCGTGTGAAGAATAAGCTCCTTGTCTTGGAAGCGGAGAAAACGTACCAGCATGGCTCTCGGTCTTGCTTCTGGGGGAGGTCTGGGTCCGAGAGTGCGGTGCACACGCTCAAACTCTAGGGTGGTATCGTCTGGCATTTCTAAGAGCTGCTTCAAAAGTGAGCGAATAAAGTTATGGGGATCTGTTCCTTCTTCCCCCTCTGGAATCCCTGAAATTCTGATGTTGTTACGTCTGTTCCGACTTTCAGAATCCTCTGCCCGCTCCTGCAAGGCCTGCACGGATTGACTGAGTTGTAAGATGGCTCTCTCTGCTCTATCGACACTTCCATCCGTTTCAGTATACTGCTGCTCCGGCCGCCCCTCTAATTTCCCTATGTCAGTCCTTAATGTGGTTGTTGTTGAGCGGAATTCACTCCGGAACTCCCTGAGTTCACTTAACACCATAGTCATTTGCCGTTGTAAGGTACCAAGGGGAAGCTGCTCATTGGTGCTGCTACTTTGCCTCGAGGCTTCTGAGGCCTGGGACGCTTCACTGCTGGAGTCCGAAATTCCGCCATCTTCGCGAGGAGTAAGTGTTTTTTTTATGGTTCCTCTCCCCTTTTTTCGACATTGCTAATCCTCCTGTACAGTTTCTGTTGTTCAAAAGTTTGATATTCGGTGTAAATTCGGAGGATTTACCGACTTTAGCAGGAGCCTTTGAGTTAAGCTTGCATCGGGAGGAGTGACGTCACCGGAAGTCTCCCTTAATTCTTTTAGAATTCTGAGGTGAATTCCATCAGGCCCCATTGCTTTGTCCACCTTCAGTTTTAGGAGTTCTTGCAGAACCCTTTCTTCTGTGAAAGGACTGGGATCGACCCCCTTATCAAGAGTGCTTCTGTTAATTGGATTAGGCACTTCCCCCTCCTCTTTTGTGAATACTGAGCAGAAATATTCGTTCAGTATTCCTGCTTTTTCACTGTCCCCTTCTGCCCACCCACTGTTCATTCTATTCAGCCTCACTATCCCTCCCTTTGTCTTTCTATGCTCGCTGATGTACCTATAAAATGTTTTATCCCCCTTCTTAACCGAGTTGGCTATCTTTTCCTCAGTTTGGGCCTTTGCTATTCTGACTTTCCTCCCTGCTTCCTTCTGCCTTAACTGGTACAGCTCTCTGTCCTGCTCCTTCTGTGTTTCCTTATACTTCCGGAATGCTATCTTTTTCTTCCTGACTTTCACAGCCACCTCTTTTGAGAACCATAGTGGCTTTTTCTTTCATTTTGATTTGTTTATCTGCTTCACACAAAGGCTTGTTGCCTCTGTGATGGCAGTTTTGATGATTCCCCATTGTTGCTCCACATCTCCTATCCTGTTTGCTAGTGCTTTTCTGAGGCACTCTGCCATCTTGCCAAAGTCAGCCCTCCTGAAGTCCAGTACCCTCACTTTTGTATGGCTTGACTCTGTAGCTGAGTTTAACGTGAACCACACTGTTTGATGGTCACTTGTTCCCAGATGGCAACCCACTTCTAGATCTGAGATTTTTCACAAGGAACATGTGGCTGAATGCACCAACCCTAAGTTTCTCCCTAAGGTGGTGGCTGAATCAATCCATTGAGCTACCTGCATTCTTTATGCAACACGCCAATCAAGGAGAGTTCCTCTTACGTACTTTGGATGTTCACAGAATACTGAGATACTACACCACTCTGACTAAGGATCTCAGGAAAACTGATCAGCTTTTTGGCTCTTACTTACAAAAGGGAAGGCAATGCTGTCTCTAAGTAATGCCTATCAAAATGGTTGGTTCATTGTATCACTTTCTGTTACGACAAGTACAAGACCCTGCCGGGTCACTCCACCAGAGGAGTAGCTGCCTCAGTGGCTTGTTTCAAGAATGTGTCATTGGCAGACATTTGCACAGCCGCAACTTGGACTTTGCTCCACACTTTGGATGTACATAGGATTTTGTGGTAATATACGAACCGCACCAAGCCTTTAAGGAAATCTGACCAGTTGTTTTCTTTGCCCCTAAGGGGCACTCCTGTTTCCAAAACGGTGTTTGTCTAAGTGGTTGGTTAGCCAGTTGCATTGTTTTACTGCTACCACAAGTACGACAAGGCCCTTTGGCAGTGGTTAAAGGCCATTTCACCAGGAGTATGGCTGTCTCTTTGTCCTGTTTCAGACAGATAAGGTGGTGCGGCACTCCAGAGCCAGGAGCTCAAGAATTCTCCTGTGAAGTAAAACGAAATGGTCTGTTTTAGCAAGCCCAGTGTAAGTTTATTGCCAAATAGCCAACAGATGGAACATTGGGTTGTGATCCAAATCAAAAGTAGCTGTGATCCAGGCCACGCAACTCTTGTTTTGTCTATCTGTGCAGTTGCCACCTGGAGTTATATACACACACAGCTTCACCAAGGATTGGAGTCTGGACATGTTTGTAGGTGCAGGGACAGTAGTTCAGGGCCTTCTCTGCTGATCTGTCCTCCCAGTGTTGCTCTCTTGGTGATACCTGGTACTGCTGGGGACTCTGGCTTGTGGCATGCTGCAAGAGTCTTCAAGAACTTAAATCTCATTTCAAGGGGGGGCCTCTTGCAGCAGGTTACACCATATGGACTGAAGCTAGCAGGTGCTAGGATACCACAGAAAACTTCTAGTTAGCAGTATACAGCGGGGGCCCACCACAACATCAACCAACGTGTGTAGGGGGTGGTCCCTCAGCTCTACCTCTGTTCTTTTCCCGCCGTCGGTCCGCACACATTGGCTCCACAGACGCGTTCTGCCCCAGTCAACTGCCTTTTTTTTTTTTGCACTTACCCGCGCTTTATTTTCTAGCTAAATTTCAAGAAGTTGTCTTTTTCTCTTTGTCTTCTTCTCAAACTTCTTCAGCAGATCAGCGGTGGTCCAAGTGTCCTTGCGGTAAGCAGATCCTGTTGAAGGACGGCCACTCTTATCTCTTTGCTTCTTCTGTCTAGGCCCGGAGCACAACCTTGAGGTCTGCGATCACTGCTTGAGGATCAACCAGAGGACCAGGAGGATCCACCATTAAAAGGTCCTTGAAACTTTCTTGCTGGAGAAGCAGGTTGTAGTGATAAAGAAACCAATGCAGGGAAAAAAGTTCCTCCTCTTCTGTGTTTTCTGGGCCTCCTCCCCAAATACCACATTGGGAGAAAGTTGGATGGAAAACAAAAACACTGGAAGAAGCATAAGGAGAAGTCTTCCTGTTCCCGATCTCCTTGGCCTAAGTGGACCGGGTCCTCCTCCTGCGGGAGGTCTGACTCTTCCCACGGCAGCCCTCTCCCCTTCTGGGCTTCCCGTGGTGAAGCCACCCACCCTCGTTTGGCCTTCGGGCAGTGGCTCTTCAGGGTTGGGGACTTTATCCTCCACCTCCCAGCCCCTGGTGCTTCAGCCCTTTCATCAGCCTTCAGACCAGCAGTCAGGTGGCTCGGCCAGGTCTTCTGTGGGCAGTGGGTCTTTGCTTGGCCATGGTGTCTAAGTAGGCCTCGGGCTCCAAGGGAGTCCTCAGCGGTGCCAGGGGCATGAGTCCGCCTCCGGCAGAGTGATGCCTCTATACCATTTGGGACCTGGCTGCCTTAAACAGGTGTCTTTCAGAACGATGCCAGCGGCTTCTCCGACCAGCATAAATCCACGCCAGTTCGTTCAATGGCATCCACCTTGGCGTTGCTCCCAGCGACTCCTATTCAGCTGTCGCCAGATCATCCTGCATTGCCAGTGGCTCTAATCACTGCTGTGGACCAGATGCCAGGGGGGGCCTGCCGTTGGACTTGATGACACCTACCGGGCTGATGCCGGTTACCTTAATCCCCAGGATCCAATGCCTGGGCTGCTGCCTACACAGGGACAGGTGCCGGGACTGTCTAACGTCCCTCATCTGGCACCAGTTCACCCTCATAATCCACAGAATCCTCTGCCAGATGTAACTGCCCCTTTTTACCTCATGGTGGAACACTGTGAAGGGCAACTTGCTTCCACAACCGGCACCCCCTCTTAAGGCTCCTACTTTTGGGTTCAGACTCAGCTCCTCGTCTGAAGCCTTCTCCGCAGCCGGATGACATGGGCAGGGGTGTCTCCAAGCGTTATGGGTGGAGGCATAGCCGCTAGTCCTCCAGATCCTTGGACAGGCACAGACGCCGGTATCCTGGCAGTCATCACCGGCGTTCATAGGTGTTTTAGGTAATATAAAGCTTATACAGATTTCTGTCTATTGTGCTTCCTTTTTTTTTGTTTGCTAAATTGCCTTTAGATTTGAAATGACTTGTCTTCCTCTGGGGATTCTGGCTGTAGCTGCTACTCCTCTTTGAGGTCGTCAGATTCCAGATTGTTCCCCTCTCCTGCTGACCCGAAGGACACACCTGGGTCACCCCAGATGACCTGACCTTTATGGAGGTTTTGCAGCACATCCAGTCTTGCATGGACTGGGATACTGCGGATTTAACTCACTACTGACATAGTTAATAGTGACACAATGATCAGCCCGCTTTTTGTGTGTGTGTGTGTGTGTGTGTGTGTGTGTGTGTGTGAATTATTTATCCTCCTCGGCCCGCAGGCAGGGATCCACCTCTTCCAGTTACCAGGCCTCCGCTCGTAGTTAGGCACCCCCGAACCCTGTATTCCCCCACGGATTACCCCCCAGAGTGGGAGGGGGGCATCCTCCCCCACCCTGTACACACATCCGGAGCGCGCAATTTTGGGTTGTGCCTGAGCAGTGCCAAGGTCCTGGAGGGGCTTCATAATGGAGCATGCAGCCGTTTTTCCCCTGGTTTTCTTGTCCGTCCCCTCGCTGCCATGAACGCGTATGTGTCATGAAGCCACGCTTCCAAGTCTCCCAGGATCTGGCGCTGCCACTAGCCTCCACCAGGAGGCAGCCAGGGAGTGGAACAACATGCCCACCTATCCCCGGGAGAGGAGAGGTGTCATCTGACACACTGTTCTCTCCCTCCCCTGCCAACCCCCAGCGGCCAGAGTTCACTCCGAAACCTGTGTTGGTGGTGTGGCGTCCAGCGCCTCGGGCCTCTGTGCCACTGGACCAGCTCAATGACACTGATCAGCTTTAAGAACAAATTAGATGCCCACCATAGAATTGCAGGGAAAATTTAGCCGAATAGGAAGATCTTTTATAATCGGTACTCTTTGGTGAAAGAGACTCTTTGGTGAAAGCTGTTGTCTCGAACCTGTCTTACGATTTGGACCCTGAAAGTCTGCGTTTGGCTGTCATTCTCAGCCAGAAGGACCCGAAGCTCACAGTCTTCTCTGGTGGACACTTCTGGACATCACAAGTCAGCATGGGAAATACCTGACTTCCACCCCTGCGGTTTCCAACAAAGCTAACCCCCTTTACAACGCTCTAAGGATGAACCCTGTTTTGCGGAGCAGCCAGCCGTAGACTCTATGGTTATCATGTCGGCTCACGACTGGTTCAAGAGGCCACATCGTTTAAGTACCCAGCCTCTGGACAAGGACTCCAAGCAGGTGGACCAACTTGGCAGAAAGGTGTATACCTCGGCTACCTGTGCCATTAAATTTTTTGGCCCACATGATCCAGTATCCGAACGCCCTGTGGGGAAAAGCCATTGAACTGGTTCAGTAGTAGTAAAAACGTTTATTTTTATACAGGTAGCAGTTTTTAACATCATTGGGTCAAAGACCCTTTTTCTAGATGGACCTGTAAAATTTACAAATAAAATTTTACACATATTGCACAAAGATCAAATTTATGCTACGTACATCATATCAGCAATACTTGAACAGTTATTAAGTTCGATTTATCATTCACCACATAATTACACTCACTCAGGTCAAAGTCAAGATTGAAAACAAAATACATATTATCTAAAAACTTAAGTTCACTGTATTCCTAAGGTTTAAGGAAGCTTCACTGCACTCATCATGTACATATTAATCAGTCCATCCGTTTATAAACACTTCAACCATTTCACATGCATTTCATTGCTAAGTCATAACCAATAACTCATAAAATGTTTTGTTTGCTGGATTTGTTTTTTCTCCATCAGTTGGGGCCCACAGTTTGACAACATTTGTTCCAAAGGTCATGTCACCAAATCTATTATGTAATTTAGGTATAACAAATTTATTTCCCTCATTACCTCTAAGATTATGGTTATGTCTATATGTCAAGTATGACATTTTGTGTACAAGGTACCTAGGGATCTTACTTCAAGAGGGCTCTTGCAGTAGGTAATTACATATAAGACTGCAGGTGGCAGGACCCCACGGAAAAATTTCTAGCTAGCAGTCCCTGGCGAGGTACCGCCCCCACGTCAGGTGACCGGCGTCAGGAGATGTCGGTATAAAGGGGCGGTCCCTGATGCCCACCTTCCAGTTCTTTCCCGCCGTTGGCTCATGCAGTGCCTCGCGGAAAAGTTTGTTCTTCGTCAGCCCAATCTTCGTCAGTTTTACCAAAATAATTTATTTTATTTTTTTTTTTTGCCTGAAGTCAGGTACCATCATCTATGTATGTCGTCCCCTACACCCTCCGAGCACAAAAATAAGTGAGATTCGTGCGGCGCCAAACTACTGCACAAGGACGGCCATTCCCTGTGCCTGTTCCGCCTAGGCCCTGATCACCCGGTCGAGAAGTGCCAGCACTGCCTCAGCTTCAGCGCGGCTACCCGGAAAAGGCGGCAGCAATCCCTGGAAGCCCATATTTTGAAGAAAAAGATGAGTTCAATGGAGAAGGAGCTCAGAAAACTGAGGCAGGCTTCCACTTTCCCCGAAGGCCATCGGAAGAAGGATAAGGAGAGGCACCGGGACAAGGGCTCCTCCACCGTGTCTCCCTTGGGAGCCACCGGGACACAGGTAACGTACCCTCCGGGGGAACGCTCCTCGACGGCCGCCGAGGGGGCGTCGGCCCGCCCGTCTGGCTTGCGCTCGGGCCTTGCAGTCACCTTCGAGCAATTGGAGGCCTCTGCCCCCCGGTTCGGCCGCAGGTTCGCGACCTACTGGCGTGGGCGACTCCGGTACGTCGGGCGTCTGCTCCTCCGTCCGTGCGGAGAAGGGCGGTAAGACGTACGACCCTTCGGTGCGGTGCGAGACCTCCACTCCACCGGACCAGGCTGATCCTTTTCCTCGGCCTGCCTCTGGTGATGGCTCCTATAAGCCGGACGCCGGCTTCTCCGGTGCCCGCTGGGAGCTTGCCCTCAAGCCGCACGTCGGCTCGTCTGACGTCCGGCCGGCGAAGGAACTGACGACCAGACCCCCACACACATCCGTTGTACCCGGTTCCCGTAGCCTTCGCTGTTGTCTGGGGCCAGAGTCCCCCAGCCCGACCTCGGGATTTTTCCCACCATCCCGGGTGACGCTGGGTCTTCCTCTCCGTCAGACCGTCCTCCGGGTTGGTGTGCGGATCTGACGTCAGCTTCCGTCGCCCGGCTCTGCCAGGCCTCTGCTGTCCCGACTCGGGAGACATCCCGCTTCTGGATGTGGACCGCCCGAGAAGAGCCGGCGGGCAGCAGCTCCCCGGCTCCTGGGTATCCTCCGTCTTATCTGGCGTAGTATCCGGGATCACAGTGTCCGGCACAAGGCGCGTTTTTCAACTCTGGGCTTTCCGCAGCCGGGTTTTGGATACTCTCCATACAGGTACAACCCGTATCCTTATCCCCCACCTCCTCCTCGTCCACCGCCCCCGCAGCTGCCGGTGGACCTGCAGGAGACTCTGGCCTCCTGGTGGGCTGAGGCCAAAGCTCAGCTCACCAAAGAGGTCGAGAGCAGTCTTCTGACGATGGTGCCATCTCAGGTTCCCATACGTCCGAGGCGGCACACTCCCTCACCACCTCTGGACTCCAGGGCTCTTCCATCTGGGTCTAGCGAGGGGCAGGACACGCTTCCCAAGGGGTCCGTTCCTCCCCCAGGTCGGTAAAGGGAGTCTTTTTCCTCTTCCGACGGTTGCTCCGAGAGAGACAACAAGCCACGCTATCCGTCGAAGCCCAGGCCAAGGACTCCTCCGAAGTCTCCTCCAGAAGTTCCTTCTTTAACGGTGTTGCTAAGGAAGATCCAGGAGGTTCATCAGTGGCACTCCTTGGAACCAGATCCTCAGCATCTGAAACTCGCTGAACATCTGGATCT
The DNA here is from genome assembly GCA_016271365.2 of Neoceratodus forsteri. Classification (NCBI taxonomy): domain Eukaryota; kingdom Metazoa; phylum Chordata; order Ceratodontiformes; family Ceratodontidae; genus Neoceratodus; species Neoceratodus forsteri. The sequence continues at coordinate 794,384,938 of CM057459.1, read as the reverse complement.
GCCCATGACAGCTCCTACCATGGTGCCACCCTGGATAGAGCCTCATGCCGACCTCATTACCACCATATGGAAACAGCCGTCGGCTTTAGCCCCACATCCTAGGAAGTCAAACAGGCTAAATCAGGCTCCAGAGGGTGTTGATTTCCTGGATTCTCACCCTCATGCTGACTCAGTTGTGATTAGCACCACTCACGGCTGGTCGGCCAACCCAAAACGCCTCAGCTCGTCGCCACCTGATAAGGAATCCCGCCAAGGGTGTAGCCAGGGATTTCAGTTCTGGACACCAAGTGGACTCACTGCTACCCCCCCTGGGTGTAGGCAAACAATATACAAATGTACACCAGGACTGTGTTTGTTGTCTCATTTGGTACAATAAATACAACTTCTGTAACTCATGACAATGATTGTTGCCATGCATGGGTAAATACAAATGCCATGCATTGTTCCCTAAGACACTACCAGCCCAGAGCCTGTAAAGTTGTATTGTCCATGGGATGCAAAAAGAGTATTAGTGACCAGTTCTTCTAGTTTCGACTCCTATGAATAAAATTACAGAAAGGTTCAGTATTTTCTTTTTAGTTTTCATGGAAAAAGGAAGCAGTTCAGAGCCTATTTGATATCCCCCTTAAATAAAATTGCACACCATGGAGTGCTTGGAGTATGCCTGCCTACACCCATGAATCCCACCTTCTGGACCAGTATGGGAGGAAGATCTATGCTTCCTCCACGCTGGGGATCAGGGCCCTGAATTATGTCGGCCACATGGGGGACTACCAGAAGGCCATCTTACTCAAGTGGAAACCAAATTGGACTCCCTGCCTGACTCCCAAGTCAAGCAGGAGTTGGCTGATCTTGTCCACTCTGCTCGTTCGACCAGTCGACACATGCTTCGTGTGACATATGATGCAATGGAAACTGCTGGACGGAGCTCAGCTTTTGCTGTAGGCCTACGGCGTCATGCTTGGCTCCACGTGTCAGGGTTGGTCCCGGAGGTGCAATCTGCTATCCAGGAAGCACCCTTCCGGAGCTCGGTGCTTTTCGGGGGTGATGTCAAGGGCATCATCACCGATTTGCAAGAGAAGGGGACGGCACTGAAGTCAGTTGATTCTATGTACTGTCCCCATCAGCAGCGCCGTCTCTTTCGCAGACGGAATCGTCCCAAGGTGAAACCCCAGGGAAGGCCACAAAACGCCAGGCCCCCACAGCTGCTAAGCCCCCCCTGCCCAAAAAAGCAGCGGGTGCTTCAGCTGCGGTGCTGCCCCACACCACCTGACTCCTTCCCTCTCCCACAGCCTCCGGACTCCCCTGAGGAACTGGTAGGAGGGAGGTTTTCCCTCCACCTTCCGGGCTGGGAGAGGATAACAGATTCTTGGGTGCTCCAGCTCATCGCAGAAGGACACTCGATAGAGTTCTTCAGAAACCACCTTGCCCACCCCCCTCTGAAGTCGTCGTATTCAAGGGAACATCTTCTCTTGGTCCAGGAGGAAATTTCTGTTCTTCTGCTGAAACAAGTAATAGAACCAGTCCCCCTTCATCTGCAAGGGACGGGTTACTATTCCCATTTATTCCTGGTCCCAAAGAAGACAGGAGATCTCAGACCAGGTATGGATCTCAGTTCCCTGAATCTTTCTGTAGAATACAAATGGTTCAGGATGCTCTCTTTGCAGAGCCTTCTGCCCCTCCTCCGGCCGGGTCAATGGCTGTGTGCTCTGGATATGCAGGATGCTTACCTGCACATTTCCATTTGCCTGTCCCACCGAAGATACCTTCGTTTTGCATTCCAGGGGGACCACTACCAATTCAAGGCGCTCCCGTTTGGTCTGTCCTCGGCTCCCTGAGTATTTACCAAATGCCTGGCAGTGGTGGCGTCCCGCCTGCGTACCAGGGGAGTGCAGGTTTTCCCGTACCTGGATGATTGGCTCCTGGCGGCCTCCTCCAGGGAGGAACTTCTGCGCTGCCTCTCCCTTACCCAGCAGGTTTTTGCCTGCCTGGGTATTACCATCAACCATTCCAAGTCTCATCTGGTCCCATCCCAGAGACTACAGTTTATTGGGGCGATTCTCGATAAGACCACGGGCAAGGCCTTCCTGCCTCCGGACAGGGCGTCTACTCTCCAGACCCAAATAAGTCTGCTGTCCGACCGTAGGAGGGTCTCTGCAAGGTCGGTCCTTCGCCTTCTCGGACTCATGGCGGCTGCTATCCCAACAGTTCCTTGCGCTTGACTCCACATGAGAATTTTTCGGTGGACTCTATGCTCCCAATGGGATCAGTTAGTGGACAACCTAGATCACCCAGTTCTGATGGTCTTAACGATGCTGCGAGACTTGCAGTGGTGAATGGTTCGAGATAACCTGTTTTGGAGAGTTCCTTTCTTTCGTCCTCCCCCCCCCTCCCAGACTCTAACCCCAGACGCCTCGGGTGAAGGTTGGGTAGCCCATCTAGGCCCTCATCGGACCCAGAGCTCTTGGTCCAAGCTAGAACGAGCTCTTCACATCAGTGTGCTCGAGCTTCGGGCAGTGTTGTGCGCTCTCCAAGCCCTTCACCAATACATCCTTCCCGGTCACCTAGCTGTCCAGACTGACAACATGTGCGTGGTTTGGTACATCAACAAACAGGGAGGGACTCGGTCCTACCCTCTTTGCAGGGAGGCAGTGAGGGTTTGGGATTGGGCAACACAACACAACCTTCACCTCACGGCAATTCACGTTCCGGGAGTCGACAACACCCTGGCAGACAAGCTAAGTCGCTCTTCTGCTCTGACTCACGAGTGGGAACTGGACCAAGGAGTCCTAGACAATATCTTCCGACTTTGGGGAACACCACAGTTCGACCTGTTAGCATCCGCTAAGCATAAAACTTCCTGTCTTCTGCTTGCTCGTTCCAGAGTGAGGCGCTTTTTGGAGCGACGCTCTATCTCTAGACTGGAAGGACAGATTCGTTTATGCCTTCCCTGAATTCCACTTATCCCACAAGTCTTTGCAGAAACTAGCTTCAGAAGGAGCACGAATGATTCTGATTGCGCCTTTCTGGCCCAGGCAAGTTTGGTTCTCTCTTCTACAACAATACTCCGAGGATCCTCCTCTTTCTCTACCTCGAGGTTTACTGACCCAGGATCAGGGGACCCTGGTCCATCCGGGCCTCAGATTCCTTCAGCTGCATGCATGGCTCCTGCAAATTTAGCTCAGTCCCGTTTTGGAGTGTCTTCCCCAAGTGGTGGAGATTTTGGTGGAGGCCAGAAAACCCTCCACCAGATCCACTTACGCCATGAAGTGGAAAAGATTCACTATCTGGGCCGCTTCCAAGAACACGGAACCCTTTTCCTGCTCAAGCGGGACTTCTGCTTGACCTGGGTCTGTCATTCTTCTCTGAAGGTGCACATGGTGGCCATCTCGGCCTATCTCGTTCCCTTTGCAGACAAAACTTTCGCTCAATTGGAGGTCTCTAAGACCTTTCTCAGAGGGGTCCTCCATCTGAGCCCCCCCCCCCATCCGTACTCCTGCTCCCCCTTGGGACTTGAACTTTGTTCTCGAGAAACTTACTCTCCCTCCCTTCGAACCTGCAGCTTCTGTGGATTTGAAGTTCCTTTCCTGGAAGACTCTCTTCCTAGTGGCCATTACTTCTGCTCGGAGAATTTCCGAGCTCCAGGCCCTGATGTGTAAAATCCCATACTTGATTTTTCACAAGGAACGTGTTGCTCTTCGCACTAATCCTAAGTTTCTTCCTAAAGAAGCAGCAGAGTCTACTCTAAATCAGTCCATAGTTACCTGCCTTTTTCACGCTGTACTCTAATCAAGGGGAGTATTTACTCCATACTATGGATGTTCACCAGATTCTGAGATAACTACACCAACAGGACGAAGGATCTCAGAAAGACTGATCAATTGTTCATCTCTTTTGTTAATAAAAGGGAAGGCAGTGCTGTTTCTAAGCAATGCCTTTCTAAGTGGTTGGCTCATTGCATCACTTTCTGTTACGACAAATACAAGAAGACCCTCCCGGGTCAAGTAAGAGGCCACTCCACAAGAGGAGTAGCTGCCTCAGTGGCTTGTTTCAAGAATGTGTCTGCGACAGACATCTGTGCTACCGCCACCTGGACTTCCGTCCATACCTTTACTAAACACTACAGTTTGGATGTTGCCTCTCGCCATAGAGCAGGCTTCGGGCTGGCTGTTCTGCAAGGCCTTCTATCTTGAGGCTTGCACAGCTAGAACTCCTTTTTGGAGTAGTTTTCCTCCTCCCGGTGCCTCTCTTTGTTCCAGACTGCTTGGGATTCAGTCCTATATGTAATTACCTACTGCAAGAGCCCTCTCGAAGTAAGGTAGTACAGTTATGTAAGAACTTACCATAACAGTAGATCTTCGAGAGAGGCTCTTGCAGTAGGTAATACCCTCCTGTCCTCCATCCCCCTAGGCTTTTTCAGTGAAGGAAATATTGGCTCCTCTCTCATCTGGCCTTTCTGGCCCATGGCGGGAAAGAACTGGAAGGCAGGCGTCAGGGACCGCCCCTTTATACCGACGTCTCCTGACGCCAGTCAACTGACATGGGGGCAGTCCCTCACCAGGAACTGCTAGCTAGAAATTTTTCCGTGGGGTCCTGCCGCCTGCTGGCGTCAGTCCTATATGTAAGTTACCTACTGCAAGAGACTCTCTCGAAGATCTACTGTTACGGTAAGTTCTTACGTAACTGTACTTTCTGTTATGTACCACCCCATGAATCTGTTTTTAACCATTTTTGTTCTAATTTTTTTTTGCTCTAAATGGGGCCATTGTAGTAGCATAAACGTCATACTGATGAGTATAATACTCAAAATGTAATACAAATCACGCCAAATTGTTATATAGGACTTGAATAGCTCTTGAATTTGCCTTACTAGCCATGCAGTAGACATGGATTCCGTACTCAATACAAGGTATAATCATTTGATTTGTAATGTCCCCTCATTTTCTGGTTTAAACAATATTTTAACCTCTGAAAAGCTCCTAATTTGTTATTGGTTTTACTTATTCTTTTATATGAATATGAAATTAAAAATTTGGTCCACAAAGACTCCCAGGTACCTGTAGAGCTCAACCTGATTTAATATTTCATTTTTTACCATTTTTATAAACATTTTAGAGTGCTGGTGGCTTTCCCTTTACTCAGGAAAATATCATTTTTTTTTCTGTTTAAAACAAGTTTTGAGTGACACAACCGTGTTTCCATCTTACTAAAATCTTTTTTGAAACGTTTCTCCACCTCCTGGATTGAATATCCATGGGCCAGTAAGTAAGAAAGATTGTATTGTCTGCGTACATTCTCAGGGCAGTGTATTCTACTACCTTTGGCAACTCATTCATATACATTATAAATAATAAGGGGCCCAAAATCGAGCCTTGGGGACTCCTCTTTTAATGGGAACTGATTTTGACAAAACTTCCTCAATCTGCACTTGCTGAACTCTTTTCAGTTAAATATGACTGAAACCAGGGAAGAGTTTCATTATCTATCCCCAACCCCTGCATTCTTTCAAACAGTATTCCATGCTCTGTGGTGTTGAAGGCCTTTGAGAGATCCACAAACACCACACCCACCGACCTGCCCCCATTTAAGTGGGTGGCGATGTTATCTGTCAGGTCGGTGAGCACGGTGTCCGTGGAGTGGTCCTTTTGAAAGGCAGACGTAACAGGACAGGAGAGAATTGTTTTCCAGATATCCACTCGGCTGCCTCTGAACCAGTCTCTCCAGGACCTTCAACTCACCAGATAACAATGAAATCGTCCTATAGTTTGTTGGTTCCACAGGGGAACCTCCTTTGTGTATCTGTACGATTTTTGCCTGTTTCCACAGAGTCGGGAACCTATTTTCAGTCAAACTGCAATTTAGAAGTCTAGCTAATATTGGAGCTATTACCTTGAGGGAATATTTTAAAAAACAGTTTTCTGTCTGGTCTAATCCTGAAGCTTTATTCATTTGAAGTTTCCTAAGTTCGTCCTTAACCTCTCTACAAGTGATGGCTCTAAATCTGGATTTTCTTATTTTGGGGCCATTTCTCCCTCGAGCCAGTCTCTCTATAGTTTTCTTGTGGAATATCTGTATCTGGAAGTGAGACAAAATATTGATTCAGCCTCTGCAGAATCTTGTGGTGATAATAGGGTTTCTTTATCCCCTATCTGAATGGGCTGTTTATTCACCACAGTTTTTTTTTTTCAAAAGATTTGATCAGATTCCAATACTTTCGTAGGTCTGTACTTTGTTCAAACTTAATTTTGTAATACTGATTTTTCGAAGCTCTAATTTTGCATTGAAGTTTATTTTTTCCAGTCCTTTGTGGCCAAAGTTTACTTTTTTCCATAATTTGTTTTTGTAACTTGTGTTGTATTTTACTTTATCTGTAATCCATGGAACATTAGCTTTTTTGTTTTACACTATTTTTGAAAGGAGCCATTTCATCACAAGCCTGAATAAACAATTAAGTGAATTCCTCAATAGCCCAGTCAAGTTCAGGGATTAGGAACAACCTGTCCCACTTAATGCTTCTTAATTTGTACAGAAAAGGTTTTTTTACTATATCTATTAGAACTTCGACGTCTTACTATTCTAGATCCCACATTTGTTGACCATCCCCTATTGACAAACACTTCACATACACAAATAGAACAATGGTCCCCAAATATGGGTTGGTTCACTACCATAGATGTTACTTGGATTCCCTCTGAGGTGAAAAAAAAATAAAGATGCAGTATTGTTCCTTTCATTAGAAATACAGGTTTTGCTTGTGGAAATGCAACTTTTTGATTCAGATTTAAAGAAGTTAAACTAGTCCTAAGGGCATTTTCTCTTCAGACTCTGCAGGATGGTCCCCAGAAGGTGGAGCTGCTTCACATTTTAAAATCTGGCTCCGACGCTTATAGCCATGTTTTACATTCTTATGACACGGCAGCTAAGGTAGCTGCCTCAGGAATTTGCCTTTGCCGGTATTCTTGGCTCCGGGTCTCAGGATTTACCCCGGACATTCGAGCTAAAATCTTGGACGAACCTTTCAAGGGCTCTGTCCTTTTTGGTGAGGACTCTGAGAAAGTCATCTCTAATATCCAGGAGTCTGTTAAGGCTGTCAGATCTGTACACACCATGTACAGTTCTAATTGGAAGCCGAACCATTGCCAGCCATTTCAGAGGATGTCCTGTCAACAGTCCCGAGGCCAGCAAAATCGAGGCGCATTTAAGTGTAAGGCCACTGCCCAGACCTCCAGAGGTTCAGGTCCAAGTGGCCCTAAAACCTCGCAGGCTTCCCTGCTTGTCCCCGGTTCCTCGGCCTGACTCCTTACTTGATCCCCCTCCTCCAGCAGAATCCTTGGGGGAGGCAATAGGGGGTCGCTTTTCTCTATCTAGAGGGATGGCAAAGAATTACGATTGATCATTGGGTTCTTCATTTGATAGAGAATGGACATGTCTTGGAGTTCACGGAGATGCCTTCAGACTGCCCTCTCGTACACTCCCCATTCTCCTCTGTCACAGCTCTCCCTTATCCAGGAAGAGATCCAGGTGCTTTTGCTGAAACGGGCCATAGAGTCAGTTCCTCCAGCTCGGAGAGGAAAGGTATTTTATTCTCACTTTTTCCTGGTCCCCTTAAGACTGGACCTATGACCCATCCTGGATCTCCACTGACTGAACAAGTACACAAGTACAAACGTTTCAGGATTGTCACCCTTCCAGGCCCACCCTTTCATCAAGGGGACTGGCTGTGGTCACTGGATATGCAAGACGCATACCTACACGTACTGGTCTTTCATCCCCATTGGAGGTTCCTTCGATTTCTGCTTTCTAGGCAACCATTATCAGTTCCACTCCTGCCATTCATCCTGTCCTCTGCTTCAGAGTCTTTACAAAGTGCCTGGCTGTTGTTGTGGCGGCCCTCAGGAGACAGGGTCATTACTACTTTCCCTATCTGGACGATTTGACTGCTGGCTGCCCTGTCCAGGGATCAGCTGCTCAGCACCATGGAGGACACCTTTTACTTTGTTTCGGACTTGGGCATAACCCTCGGCCTCCCAAAATCCTCTCCGTGGCCCAGCCAAAGGCTACAGTATATCGGGGCAATTCTGGACACCGCCGTAGGCCAGGCCTTTGACTCCAGATTGAGCAGAGCGTTTCCAGAAACAGGCTTTCCTAGTTTCCTCAATTTGCCAGGTCCCAGCCAGAGTATTCCTGAGATTGTTGGAACATTTGGCAGTAGCCATCGTGAAGGTCCCTCTTGCAAGTTTATACATGAGAGTCCCGCAATGGACCTTGTGAGATCAACGCCCAGACGAGTTGGAGCAGCTGGTGATGACTATTTACAGTCTGGTGCTTCAAACTCTGGCCTAGTGGCTGGACCCCTCCAGTCTCTCCTTAGAGTCCCCTTTCGTCAGGCTTCTCCAGACCATCGGACGCAAGGTACTTTCAAACAACATGAAGTCTTTCTGTGTTCCTCCTGATGACGCACGGATTGTGCGAAACTAGTTGAGGTTGCAAGCCTGTACTGCTGGGCGGCTGTGCATATGAAATGCACTGATTAAAATCATTTTCATCTTTATAATACCTGCAGTGTCATTGTTCTTTTTTTTTTTTTTCTTATTGACTATTTACTACAAGTTGGCACGCGCAAGTGGAGCTGAGGATTTGTTGTATTTATTCTGACATTATGCAGTTAGCCCCAGCACTTGATCTGCTCCGGAGAGGAAAGAGTTAATTCTAGGGACATGGCTATGTTGTTCATCCACACAGTCTGGCAGGTTCCTTGCCGCTTTAAATCTTGCCGGAAGGTCTTCAAGCTGGCTCCTCCCACCCACCCGGGTGATAAAACTTTCGGCTCCGCCCCGTGACACCAGATCTTCCCTACCGCTTGGAAGCTCGGGTTCCCTCCATAACGCTCTGCGTTGTAGACTGGATCCCAATTCTTCGGTTCGCCCGAAACTTATTTTAAAATTCTCAAGACTTCGGTCAGGTTTCTCCCTCGTGGCTGCAATGGACAAATCGACTCCCGGATTTTGGCGGTGCCCTTGTGGGCAGAAGATGTCCAGGACAGACACGCAGTCCACGTGCGTCTACTGCCTCGGCCTAGAACATAACCCGCAGGCCTGCGAGTCATGCCATTCGTTTTTGGCCAGCGTCCTGGAAGACCGCGCTGCCTGGTTACAGCTTGGGCGCCCCGAGAAGTGCTACCCACCGGTTAAGTCGAAGGAGGCTCGTTGGGTGGTTACCGCGGCGGCTGGCTCGGCTGAGCAACTCTAGCAGATGATCGCCTTCGGAGGAGTCGTCACAGGCCACATCATCCTCTTCCTCGGTTGTGGCATTTATCCCGCTCTCTCTGGGTACCTCGTATTCAGCTTCTTTCAAGGAGTTTTGCCAGTCCCTTTCCATGAAGGGAGAGGGGCCATCGGGACATTCCTCTCGGTCCAAAAAGAAGGACCCTAAGGGTAAGTCCCATCGTCTGCGTTCGTGGGAGCGGGAGAGGTCCCCTTCCCCGGACAGTCGACTCTTGACTTCAGTCGAGGTTGCGGCTAAGGCCGCTGGCTTCACGGCGTCCCCGTCAGGCCAGCCAGCCGAGACACCCGTCAACGCGGTCGAGATTTTTCTCGACCTGTCGGACGAGCTGTCGACTGGTGAAGCTGACAACCCTTCTTCACCGGTACCTCCGGTGGAGACCGAGGACTTTCCTGCACCTCCGGTGCTGCAGTCCCCGGTTAAGGCTTCCGAGCCGAGGGAAGAGCGGGTGTCCCCCGGCCCTTCCCAGACCCATCCTCGGAAACGTAGGGGGTCTCGGACATCGTCTCGGTCCAGCCGATCCCGCCAACATCAGCGGTCTCGGCACCGCCGCTCGTCCTCGTCTTCCTCCTCAGAAGAGGAGAGGCTTTGGCGCAAGTTGTGTCGACGCTACGAGGACCTGATGTGGCAGTAGTTACTTCTGTCCGGGAACAAGCAGACACCGTCGCCTTCCCCGGCCATCAAGTGGCTGTCACCTGAGCGGCCGAAACAACCCCTTGCGGTAGCCGAGGTGCCTAAGCCTGGGCCGGTTGTTCGGCCGATACCAGCTGCCCCAACGATTGTGGTGGAACCTCCGCCTCCACAACCAAAATCGGGGGCGCCAACCAAAGACTCTCGGTCGGGTCAGGGCCTGCTCCACAGGTTGTAGGTCACCCTCACTTCCGACCGTCCTCGGCAGGTGGAGGGTGGCTCAGGCCCCAGGCAGCTCTTCGCGGACTCCTCCGAGTTCTCCAGGCCCATCGACCTGGAGTCCTCCAGGGGCCAGTCGATGGACGAAAGCCCATTGTCCTTCGTGGGTTTGCTTCGGCTCATCTTGGGAGTCCACCAGGATGCAGCTCGAGCCCATATCCAAGTGGGCCAAGTATCCCCTTACGGAGATACTGGACCGAGGGGATTCACCTACGGAGGCCTTTCTGGTGGCTGAAGCCATTGTTGTCCCAGCCTTGGAGCTCTGGCAGCGGCCTGCTTCCTGTCCTGCGTCTTCGGCCAGGATGGCCAGGAAGTATGCGGTCCCTACCGGCTCTTTGTCCAGTTTTTCGGAGTACCCTCTGCGGAGGGTTGGTCACCGATAGCGTTTTCCGGCGTTCGGGAACACTGGGATGTGGATAAGCCCCCGACAAGGAGTCAAAAGCTGGACTATTCTGGGCAAAGGTATGCGCTCGTCCTCCCTGAGCCTCCGCCAGGCTAGCTCGGCCGTGCTGATGGCATACTTCTCCCACGCCCTCATGGGCTCCCTGGATGAGGTGATCCCTCATCTCCCGGCTGACCTGCAGACCACGGTCAAGCAGGTGCAGGATCAGGGAAGGGCGGTGGCGAAACAGCAGCTCCAAACAGCTCTGGACATTGGAGACTCCTGTGCCAGATTGGTTGTGGCTGCGGTGGCCATGCGCTGCAGAGCCTGGCTGAGGATATGCACCTTCACGGAGGATACCTAGCACAAATTGGTGGATGCCCCATTCTTGGGGACCGACCTCTTCGGCCCTGGAGTGGAAGGTCACCTCCAGCGGATTGAAAAGTCCAATGCCACTCTGGACTCTGTCACCTCCGCCCAGAAGGACAAAGGCCGACAACAGCAGCACAAGTCCTTTTGTCTTTCTGCGCCTGCGGCACGTCCGGCCCAACAGCACCAGGGCCAGCTGGCTCGCGCTTGGCATCCCAAACCCAAGCCCACGGCTTCCTCCAACAGGAAGCAGGGCGGTAAAGGCCCAGGAGGTCCCTCCTCTTAAGTCTGCCCAGTGACTGGTTGAGGGGTATCGTCCCCAGCCTCGTCACTCCCCTGGTCCCCCGTGAGGGACAGCTCCGCCACTTCCTTTCCGCCTGGTCCGCTGTCACCACGGACCGTTGGGTGTTGGAGGTGGTAGGAAGGGGCCTGCCCCTGGAGTTCGGGCAGGCTCCACCCTTCCGAGCTGTCGCCCCTCGGAGGGGGTTGCTACCGGGTCCGCAGCCTCTCTGGTGGCGGATCCTCCTCCAGACCCGGGGTTTGTGTCCAGGTACTTCCTGGTCCCAAAATGGACGGGGGGCTGGCGCCCCATTCTCGATCTGAACAGGTTCCTAAGGTCTCGGACCTTCAGGATGGTCACTGTGGCTCAGATAATCCCATCCTTGGAACGAGGCGTGTGGTTCTGTTCTCTGGACCTTCAGGACGCGTTCTTTCACGTTCCAATCCGTCCATCCCACCAGAGATTCCTCCGTTTCAGAGCGGAGGGATCCCTTTACGAGTTCCGGACCATGCCCTTCGGCCTTTCCCTAGCTCCCGGGGTCTTCACCAAATGCATGGCAGTGGTGACAGCATTCCTGCGGCGCCGAAGGGTCCGGGTGTACCCCTACCTGGATGACTGGTTGATTGCAGCCCCCTCCAGAGCGGAGGTGGAGTGGTCCAGAGATCTGGTCCTCCAGGTTTGCTCTCAGGTTGGCCTCCTCAACAAGGCCAAGTCGGAACTCGTGCCAAATCAGGCGATACAATTCATCGGGGCAGAGCTCGACTCTCTACAAGCCAGAGCACGACTCCCGGCGGACAGGGCCGAGGTTCTTTTCTCCTTTGCCCAGTCATTTCAGGTTGGGCAATCACACCCTGCCCGGGACTTCCTGGGCCTCATGGCAGCCTGCACCAGCGTGGTCCATTGGGCCTGCTGGTACATGCATCCCCTTCAATGGGGGCTGGCCAGCCAATGGTCACAGCACTTCGATCCGCTGGATCAGCTAGTGACAGTGACCCAGGGGATGCGGAACGCTCTCCAGTGGTGGACTATTCCAGCACATCTGCAGGAGGGCATCCTGTTTGTCCGCCCCGAGCCGACGGTCTCTCTATCGACCGATACCTCTCTGATGGGTTGGGGTACCCATCTGGGGGAGCACAGAGCGCACAGCATCTGGTCCCCTCGGGAGTCCCGATGCCACATCAACCTGCTGGAGCTCTGAGCGGTTCATCTAGCCCTCACCGCCTTCGCTCCGTTTCTACGGGGTCAAGTGGTTCAGGTCCAGACGGACAATACCACGACCATGTGCTACCTAAACTGCCAGGGCAGGACGCGCTCTATGCCTCTGTGCAAGGAAGCTCTCCGCATTTGGTCACTCGTGCGCAGCTTGGAGGCAGATCTCCTCACCGTTCATGTGGCAGGAGCCTCCAACACCCTGGCCGATGCCCTAAGCCAGACAGGGGCTGCGTCTCACGAGTGGTCTCTTCTGCAGGAGGTAGTACAAGATCTCTTCTACCATTGGGGCACGCCTCGGGTGGACCTGTTTGCCTCCAGGGAGAATGCGAAGCTGAGACTGTTCCATGCCCGCCCCCCTCAGCAGGACTCGCTGCAGGGGGATGCCTTCTCGAGGCTGTGGACCCCGGGCCTCTTCTATGCCTTTCTCCCATTTCCCTTGATCCACAAGGCGCTTCTCAAGGCAAGGAGGGACAAGGCGCAAGTGATTCTGGTAGCCCCAGACCGGCCCTGCCAGTTCTGGTATCCAGATCTCCTCAGTCTCAGCTCCAGGCTCCCGAGGCGGCTTCCAGCCCGCCCGGACCTGATCTCAGTCAGTCAGGGGAAGGTATTCCATCCGGACCTTCAATTCCTGCACCTGACGGCCTGGTTCCTGAGTGGCTAGAGTTCCAGGCCTTGGGTCTTTCTGACGAGGTCCTCAACATCGTTGAGACGTCCCTTAAGGAGTCGACCAGAAAATGCTACGCCTTCAAATGGAAGAGATTCTCCTTTTGGTGTCAGGGCAAGGGCCTGGACCCTTCCTCCTGTTCCTTGGCAAGCATTCTGGACTATCTGTGGTCCCTTTCTCAGCAAGGGCTTTGATCGACGACCCTTAAGGTGCACCTGGCAGCGATCTCTGCTTAGCGGTCGCGAGCTGGGAAGCAGTTGGCGCAGGAGAAGGTGGTCGGGCACTTTTTCAAAGGCCTTGATCACATATCCCCTCCGGTGCAAGAACCTCCACCTCCGTGGGATCTACTGCTGGTATTGGCTAAGCTCATGGGCAGGCCATTCAAAACCGATGCACAGGTGTGACATCTCTCACCTGTCGTGGAAGACCGCTTTCTTGGTGGCTATCATGTCAGCCAGAAGGATGGGAGAGCCCAGGCGCTTTCCATCGAGTCTCCTTATCTGGTTTTCCACAGGGACAAGGTTGTCCTGTGCCCCACCCAAAATTCCTTCCAAGGTGGTGTTTGAGTTTCACCTTAACCAGGTGTTGACTCTGCGTGTTCTACCCAATCACACCTCGGATGCGAATATAGCTCCATACTTGGACCCTAGAAGAGCGCTCGCTTATTATAAAGAACGGACGGCTGAAGTTTGGGGAGAGGTTCGCCAGCTGTTTGTCACCTACGGTGAAGCCGCACCTGGCAGACCTGCAGCCAAGCGGACAATAGGCAGGTGGGTCATCTCCTGCATAGATCTCTGCTATAGGATGGCGGCATGGAGCCTCCCAGAGGGATAAGAGCTCATTCTACCTGCCATACCACTGCATCGGTGGCTGCTTCCAGGGATGTCCCTATCCAGGAAATCTGCAGGGCTGCTTCCTGGAAGTCAGCACACACCTTCATTACCCACTACCACATCGACCTTGAGTCACGCCGGGATGCTGGTTTTGGGGCCTCGGTTCTCCAGTCATTATTCCCTAAGTAGGGGGTGTGCGCCTTGCCTCCCTCCTCCCAGAGAACTGCTAGGAGTCTGCCAGACAGTGTGGATGAACAACCTATCCATGTCCCTAGAGATGCAGGCTGTAACAGGAGTTCTAGGAATGGTATATGTTGTTCATCCATCGACCCGACCCTCCCGGCCCGGCACTATAACACAGCTCCAATGGCTAGATCTGGTGTCATGGGGCCGGAGCCGAGGTTTACCACCCAGTGGGTGGGAGGAGCTGGCTTGAAGACCTTCCGCAAGATTTAAAGCGGTAAGAACCTGCAGACAGTGTGGATGAACAGCACTATACCATTCCAAAACTCCTATTACAAATCAAATGTCTATATTTCAAACAACATGAAGTCTTGCTGTATTCTGACAATAGCGGTGAGTCCCAACCTTGAACTGCCCCGAGATGAAAGAGTTAACTTTCCATGCCAGGCATGGAACGCTGAGCTCGAGCTGCGTTGAGACTCTGTCTGTTGCTGTTTAAACTCAAACTGTCAGATCTTTACTCCGCCTCACTGAACAGTTGCTTCGAGATTTCTCCTTCTGCTCGGTTCATTTTGTCGGTTAAAGTACCGCTTTTCTCGGTTTTCGACCGAATTTAAACCGTAACCTGTCAGTTCAGTCTCTGTCTGTGGTATTTGTGAGTACTAGATAGGTTATCTTAATTTTCTATTCTGTGTGGAACTTGTAAACGGTTCATCGGTTTGGTTTGAACCGATCAAGTTGTTAAAAAGTCTTTAATTGTACTTTTAGAGTGTGGTTTCCGGTTCTTATCGGTTCTAAAAAAACTGATTTTATTAGTTTTTTTTCCACGACCCGTAACACGGTCAGGAACCGATAAGAGGGTCTTGCCTGGCGGATTGCCATTAAAAGGGTAAGTTTGGTTAGGACTGGCACAATGTCTGAGAAACCCAAAAGAAAAACCGGGCCCACTGGGTTTCAACACTGCAGTGTGTGTGGGGAAGTCTTTGCTAAGGCTGACCCCCACACCACCTGTGTTTATTGTCTGGGGTTTGACCACCTCAATGCTGACTGCCAGATTTGTAAAACTTTTCCTGCAGCTACCCTAGAAAAGAGAGTTGGTAGGCTCAGGGAAAGGGAGGCCAAAAAGTCCGCTGAACCGGATGGCTAGCCCGGTTCGGTTCAAACCGAACCAGGAGGAGTGCCCTCTGACCAGGGCAAGACTTCTTTGGGCAAAAGGAGAGCCAATTCTGAGGAGTTGGTTCCGGCTAAAAGAACAAGAAAGGAAAAATCAGCTGGTGTGGATCCAAAACTTTCTTCTCCAACTGCTGAAGAAATAGCCAAAGCGATAAAAATTGTACAGTCGTTTTCCCCGGTTCCGACCGAACCGGCACCATCAGGGAGGCGCTTGGTTCGGACGGTTCCACCGGTTCAAGATTATGATTTAGAGGAGTATTATGAACCGGAGAAGGAGTATGAGGAAAGTGAATGTGGTTTTGAAAGTCTAGATGTGCCCATTGACTCGGACATCTCCCCAGACAGACCTTCAGGAGTGTCTCCTCCTAGGCTTTCTGAGTCCCCCTCCCATTTTATGTTTTATAAAAAAAGTGTCTGAAACCCTCCAGCTTCCTATGGAAGAAGCTGTGGATGACCAGGAGGAGCCTGACTGTGGAAATGATGGATATCCCAGAGTCTAGGAGGCTGTCTGTTACCTTACACAAATCTTTTGGGAAACAGACATTTAAGATTTTAAAGACTCCTAATACTACATCTCCTGTGGATGAAAGAAGGGACAAGAGATATACATTGTCGGGTTCAGATACGGAGTTCCTTACACAACAATGCAGCCATGTTGGGGTAGTGCAGGCTGCAGCCTATGATAAGGCAAATATTCCCTTGGCTTCACACCCCCCAGACAAGGACTCCAGGAGGATTGATGCCATGGCAAAGAAACAGTACATGGCAGCATCCTTGGGACTCAGACAGGCCAACTATATGGCCTATTCTGCTAGGTATCAAAAATCCAGATGGAACACTGTTATGGCTTTAGCAACACAGGTCCCTGGAGCGGCTGCTGATGGTATTGAGGCATCCAAGGTGCAGTTCCATGCTGCAGTGGACTCCAGTGATGTCATCTAGAGTCATGGCTACATCTGTGGCACTTCGTAGAATGGCTTGGCTCAGATGTACTAGCCTGTCACAGGATACCCAGACTAAGGCCATGGATTTTCCTGTTGTGGGTAATTCTTTGTTCAGGGAGCAAACAGAGAATTACATGAAGAAAATGGATGAATATAGGACCACTTGTAGGGTGCACAGGCCAAGGAAGGCAGGCACCCTCAGAGGCAGCACCCCAGGGCAGGGGCAGGCCTTTTACAGGCCTTTCTACCAAGCCCAGGCCTCTCTTCTGCCTATGCTCAGAGGGGAGAGGCAGAAGGGGCACAAGCAGACCTGCTTCCACCCTCAGCCAAAACCCCTGCCAAACAGGCACCCTGATGGGTTTGCCAGGCCGATCCTCCACTACCGTAGGGGCATGCTGGCTTACTTTGTCCAGGACTGGGAGTCTCTAACATCAGACAAGTGGGTCCTGGAGTAGTAAGCCAGAGATTGATTCTCAGCTTCAAAACATTTCCAAAGCTGAGAGCCAGATCCTTTCCACCTGTAAATCCTTCAGAGGCACTTGCCCTAGAGGCAGAGGTCTCTTCCCTTTTGGCTCTCAGAGCTGTGGAAAGGGTTCCACCCCTACACCAGGGAAAAGGATTGTACTCCAGGTACTTCCTTACCCCAAAAAAGACAGGAGAATGGCGGCCCATCCTGGATCTCAGATACTTAAACAAGCACCTTTTAAAACCAAAATTCAAAATGGTGACTCTGGGAATTATTCTACCCTCTTTAAGGCCAGGGGACTGGCTAGTGTCCCTGGACCTCAAGGATGCCTACTTCCATATTCTCATCAAAGCTCCATCGAAAGTACCTCAGGTTCGAGCTGCCCTCAGGCCATTACCAGTTCAGAGCAATGCCCTTCGGTCTAACCTCTGCTCCAAGGGTGTTCACAAAATGCCTGGCAGTGGTAATTGCTTCTCTAAGAAGGCAAAGGATTGCCATCTTCCCATACCGGACGACTGGCTCATAGTAGGTCAGTCCCCAGACCAAGTCAAGTTACACCTACAGATAACTCAGCAACTGCTCACCTCTTTGGATTTCCTTCTGAATCTTTCAAAGTCAGTTCTAGAGCCTGTTCAGCTCCTCACCTTCATAGGCGCAGAGCTAGATACAGAAAAGGCCAGAGCTTTCCTTCCCCTGGACAGGGCAAGAACCCTTATCACACTGGCCTCCTCATTCACCCTGCAGGTGTCTCGACCAGCAAGGCATTTTCTGCAGCTCCTGGGCCACATGGCTGCTTCCACAGCAGTGGTGCAGGGAGCAAGATTTCAGGTGAGGGACATTCAGTTCCATTTGAGAGCCTCTTGGTCTCAAAAGAAGGACCCTCTGACCAAATTGATCCCAGTGACTCAAACCCTGATCCAGGCCTTACAGTGGTGGTAGGATCAGAACAATCTAAAGACAGGGAGTTCCCTTTGTCACTCAGTCCCACTCTTTAATCCTTACTACAGATGCCTCCCTCTTGGGGTGGGGGGCTCACTTGGGCGACCTGACTACCCAGGGGTTGTGGTCCCCTCAGGAATCTCCGCTTCACATCAATCTGTTGGAACTCAGAGCAGTATTTCTAGCACTTCAAGCTTTTTCCAAATCTGTTCAGAACAAAGTTTTCCAGGTCAGAACAGACACCACCACCACAATGTGGTACATCAACAAGCAAGGAGGCACTCGGTCTACGGCCTTGTGCACAGAAGCAATGAAGTTGTGGTCTTTGGCTTATTCCCTGAACGCCTCTCACAGCAGTACACCTCCCAGGCAAGGACAGTGTCCTGGCAGATGCTCTCAGCAGGATATCTCAGGGCCATCACGAATGGTCACTGGATCCCCTGGTCTTGGAGGTGATATTCTCCAGATGGGGCACCACTCGGATCTTTTTGCAGTCCCAGACAATCACCAACTTCCCCTTTTTTGCTGCAGGCCCCCAGTGTTGGGCTCAGTCCCCCTGGATGCCTAGTTCTCAGTTGGGAAGGGAAGTTCCTGTATGCTTTTCCCCCCTTCCCTCTCCTGTTCAAAGTGCTAGTCAAAATTAGGTCTCAACCCTGCAAAGTGATCCTGATTGCTCCAGACTGGGCCAGACAGCCCTGGTATCCTCTCCTGTTGTCCTTAGCAGTCCATCTTCCCAGGAATTGCAACCTATTAACCTGTGCTCAGGGGAGGGTTTGGTACCCGAATCTCAAATCTCTCAATCTCAAGGCCTGGCTCTTGAAGAGTTAGTTTGCTGAATTACACCTCTCCCAAGGTGTAATGGATATTTTGAAGGATTCTAGGAAACCTTCCACCAGGACTACTTATAATTCTAAGTGGAAAAGATTTTCCATATGGTGCTGTGGAAGGCATATTTCCCCCCGAGTCTGCTGATCTGCCCACAGTCCTTGATTATATGGTCCATTTGAATAGCTTGGGCCTTAGACCAGCTACACTAAAGGTGCATCTGGCAGCTGTTTCTGCTTTCATTTCAGCAGGTAAGCCCTCTTCTCTCTCAGCTCACCCTGTGTTCTCTTAAGTTTTTCAAGGGATTGCTTCATACCAACCCTCCATTCAGGGACCCTGCCCCTGCTTGGGACCTTAACGTTTGCATTGCTGAGCTTATGCAACCCCCTTTTGAGTCTCTGTCTTCAGCAGAGCTTAAGTACTTGACTTGGAAAACGGTGTTCCTGGTAGCCATCACTCCTGCCAGACGCATAAGTGAGTTGCAAGCCCTGTCAGTGGAGCCTGATTTTATCTCCTTCCATAGAGATAAGGTGGTCCTCAGGACTAACAGGAAGTTTTTTCCTAAGGTGGTTTCAGATTTCCACCTTAACCAATCTATTCTCTTCTTGTGTTTTCACTGACCATTCCTCCTCTGGTGAGAGGAGGCTGCACAGTTTAGATGTGAAAAGGCCCTTAGCTACTACATAGAACGTACCAAGGGTCACAGGTTTGATTCCTCCAACTGTTCCTCACTTATGGTGAGGTTGGGAAAGGAAGGGAAACCTGCCACTAAAGATCCATTGCCAGGTGGATTATCTCTTGTATTCAATTTTGTTATGAAAAAACTGGGTAAGGTTCCACCCTCAGGCCTGAGGGCTCACTCTACCAGAGGTACAGCTGCTTCCCTGGCTGCTGCCAGGGATATTCCTATTCTAGAGATATGTCAAGCAGCTACCTGGAAAACAGTTCACACTTTTAGCAAGCATTACTCCCTGGATATCCAGGCTAGAAGTGATGCTCGGTTTGGCACAGCTGTGCTTCAGAGCCTATTTCCTAAGTAGGTTCTGTCCCTCCTCCATGGAGGTACTGCTTGGTAGTCTGCTATTGTCAGAATACAGCAAGACTTCATGTTGTTTGAAGAAAAAATTACTCACCTTAGTAATGTTTTTTCTAATGGAGTCTTGCTGTATTCTGCCTTCCCCTCTCAGAACCTCTGTTTTTGGGATGTGGGTGGGCAGCGGCAGTGTTGGCACTCTGGAGGTGCCCCACCTTGTTGTTTTCACCCCCTTTTTTCTTTGGGTGAGTGGGTGTTGTGTTTTTTCATTTTTTGGGTCTCCTGACTCGAGTCTTTGTTTTGGGACCAAAAAATCTGTTTTTATGTTTAGTAGCCAGTTGGCTAGTGTAGGTTTACAGCTTCCACACAGGACCTTAGTGAGTTTAGCTCATAAAGATCTGACGGTTTGAGTTTAAACAGCAACAGACAGAGTCTCAACCGAGCTCGAGCTCAGCGTTCCATGCCTGGCATGGAAAGTTAACTCTTTCATCTCCGGGGCAGTTCGAAGGTTGGGACTCACTGCTATTGTCAGAATACAGCAAGACTCCATTAGAAGAAACAACATTACTAAGGTGCGTAATTTTTTCTTCTATGCCAAAGCGTAAAACATTGAGCTCGAGTTAGGTTCAAACCTTTGTCTGCTGCACTTTGAAGTGTAACTGTCAGATTCTTTACTCCGCCTAACTGAACAGACGCTCTGGAGATCTCTCCTTCGCCATCAGTTCGGTACAGTAAAACGTCTGTTTTAAACCGCTGTTTTTTTCTTTTTATTTCGGTTCAGATCCCTGTCTACGGTACAGTTAGTACTTGGGAAGTGGAGTAGTGCTATTTCTGTGGAAATTGTAAAAGCAGTATTTTCAATCGGTTCGGCTGAACTGATGGCCTGTATTTTTCTCTTAAGGTTTCTTGGTTTTCTAAATTTAGTGTGAGGTACCGGTCCTTATCGGTTCTAAAACAAACAAAAAAAAAACAAAAACTTTTAACGTTTTTTTAAAATACCCGGGACACAGGAACCGATAAGGGGGTCTTGCCTGGTTTTTGCCAAGTGAAGTGTAAGTTTTTAGGATGGCTTTGTCTGAGGAAACCCAAAAGGAAAAAACAGGCCCACTGGGTTTCAACACTGCAGTGAGTGTGGGGAGGCCTTTGCTAAGGTTGGTCCCCACACCACCTTTGTTTACTGTCCTGGTTTTGGCCACCTTGATTCAGACTGCCAGATGTGTAAAAATGTTCCTAAGGCCACCCTGGATAAAAGATTTGGTAGGCTTCAGGAAAAGGAGGCAAAGAAGTCTGCTGACCCGGGTGGCCAGCCCGGTTCTGACTGAACCTGATGGAATGCCCACTGACCTCGGCGAGGCTCCCTTTGGCAAAAGGAAAGCCAATCCTGAGGGGTCGGTTCCGGCAAAAAGAGAAAAAAATCAGCCAGTTCGGATCCAGAACCGCATCATCCAACCGCCGAGGAAATTGACAGGGCAATTAGTATAGTTGAATCGCTCCGTTTTGATTCTGGCTGATCCGACGCCTCCTGGTAGGTGTTGGGTTCGGTCGATTCCTCTGGTCCTGGAATAGTCCTCAGAAGACTATGAACCGGATCTGGAGGGGAATGATGTAGAAGGTCTGGATGAGCCCTTAGAACCAGACATCTCCCCAGCCGGACCTTCTGGTGTTTCCCCTCCTAGGCTTTCTGAGTCCCCTTCCTACTTTGTTCTACAACAAATGTGGCAGAAACCCTCCAGCTCCCACTTGATGAAGCTGTCTGAGCAGGAGGAGCCCGACTAGGTGGAGATGATGGACATCCCAGGGTCCAAGAGATTGTCTATTCCCCTTCATAAATCTTTTGGGAAATGGACACAAAAGTTACTTAAAACCTCAAATTCTTTACTTCCTGTGGACAGACGAATGGACAAGAGGTATATGTTGTCAGGCCCAGGTAGAGTACTTGTACCAGCAATGCAGCCATGTTGGGGTCGTGCAGGCTGCAGCCTGTGATAAGGCTAACATACCCTTGGCGTCACACACCCCAGATAAAGACTCCAGGAAGTTGGATGCCGTGGCTAAAAAAAGTACATGGCATCTTCTTGTGACTCAGGCAGGCTGACTATATGGCCTAAACAGCCAGATACCAGAAGTCCAGATGGGATACTGTTCTGGAACTGGCTAAACAGGTCCCCGTTTGCCAAGGAGCTAGAGGAGGTGGCTGCTGATGGGATTGAGGCATCAAAATCCAGTTTCATGCTGCTGTGGACTCCAGTGATGTCATCACGAGTCATGGTTGCATCTGTGGCACTTCAGAGACTGACTTGGCTCAGATGTACTAGCCTATCACAGGCTAAGGCCATGGATTTCCCCGTCATGGAGAATTCTCTGTTTGAGGAGCAGACAGAGAATTATGTGAAGAAAATGGATGAGTACAGGACCACCTACAGGAGTACACAGGCCAAGGAAAGGTGGGCAACTCCTCGGAAGCAGCAATCTAGGGGCAGGCCTTTCTACCAGGCACAGGCCTCCTCTCCTTTTCCTCAGAGGGAGGGGCAGAAGGGGGATGAGCAGGGCTGCATCCTCCTCAGTCTAAAGCTCCTGCCAAGCAGACACCCTGATGCGTCAGCCCGGGTCGACTCCCAGATTCCTGTAGGAGGCAGGCTGGCTTACTACTTCCAGTCCTGGAAGTCTGTTACCTCAGACAGTTGGGTCCTGGAGGTAGTAAGTCAGGGACTGGCCCTCGGCTTCAAAAAATTTCTAAAGCTGAGGGTCAGGTCTTTTCCACCTGCAAACATCTCCGAAACCATTACCCTAGAGGCAGAGTTTTCATGAGCCATAGAGAAAGTTCCTACATCTCACAGGGGCAAAGGTCTGTACTCTAGATACTTCTTTACCCCGAAAAAGACGGGAGTGGCGGCCCATCCTAGATTTAAGATACTTAAACAAGCACCTAGTAAAGCCAACATTTAAAATGGTGACTCTGGGAATAATTCTTCCCTCTCTAAGGCGAGGGGATTGGCTAGCCTCCCTGGACCTCAAGTATGCCTATTTTCACATTCCCATCAGGTACCCCCACAAAAAGTACTTCTGGTTCGAACTGCCTTCAGGCCATTATCAGTTCAGAGCAATGCCCTTCGGCCTAACATCAGCACCAAGGATGTTCACAAAATGCCTAGCAGTAGTGGCCTTTCTAAGGAGACGAAATATTTCCATATTCCCATACCTGGACGACTGGCTCATTGTAGGTCAGTCTCCAGACAAAGTCAAGTCAAACCTGCAAGTGCTCACTCATCTAGGATTCCTCCTCGATCTTCCAAAATCAGTTCTCAAACCAGTGCAACTCTTGACCTTCATGGGGTAGAGTTGGATACTGTCAAAGCAAGAGCCTTTCTCCCTCTGGCAAGGGTAAAGGCCCTTGCAGAGCTAGCTTCTTCTTTTTCACTTTGTGGTGTCTCAACCAGCAAGACATTTTCTTCAACTCCAGGGCCACATGGCAGCTTCCACTGCAGTAGTCCAAGGGGCCAGATTTCAGATGAGGGACATTCAGTTCCATTTGAGGACTTTTTGGTTTCAGAAAAAAGATCCTCTAACCAAACTAATTCCAGTGACTGACTCTGATCCAGGCTCTCCAATGGTGGTTTGGATCAGGACAACCTCAGGCAAGGGGTCCCATTTATCACTCTGCCTCATTCTGTGGTTCTAAATGCAGATGCTTCTCTCCTGGGGTGGGGAGCTCACTTGAGAGTACTCCTAGCTCGGGGAGTGCGGTCCCCTCAGGAGTCTCTTCTCTACTTCAGTCTTCTGGAGCTCAGGGCAGTGTACCTGGCTCTACAAGCCTTCTCAGACTCTGTACAGAACAAGGTGGTTCAGGACAACCACCACCACCATGTGGTACATCAACAAGCAGGGAGGCACTCGGTCTACAGCCTTCTGCACAGAAGCCATGAAATTATGGTCCCTGGCTTATTCTCTACAGACATCTCTGGTAGCAGTCCATCTTCCAGGGAAGGATAATGTGCTAGCAGGTGCATTGATCAGGATTTCCCAGGGCCATCACAAATGGTCCCTGGATCCCCTAGTGTTAAAAGTGATCTTTTCAAGGTGGGGCACTCCAGAGATGGATCTCTCTGCAGCCTCAGACAATCGCCAACTTCCTCTCTTTTGTTGCAGACCCCCAGACTTGGGCTTAGTACCCCTGGATGCTCTACTTCTGGATTGGGAGGGAAAATTTCTGTATGCCTTTCCTCTGCTATTCAAAGTTCTGGTCAGGATAAGGTCACAGTCTTGTAAAGTGATCCTGATTGCTCCAGGCTGGGCCAGACAGCCTTGGGATTCCCTGTTGCTGTCTTTAGCAGTCCATCTTACCCTACCTCTCCCCAGGAATCACAGCCTGTTAACCACCTCTCTGGAGGATCTGGTATCCCAACCTTCGGTCTCTCAATCTCAAGGCATGGCTTTTGAAAACCTAGAATATGCAAATTTGCATCTGTCTCAAGGGGTTCTGGACATTCTTAAAGCCTCTCGAAAACCTGCCACCAGAAAATTGTACAACTCCAAATGGAAAAGATTCAGCATTTGGTGTTACAGTAAGTACATATCCCCAGATACTGCTGACTTGTCTACAATTCTGGATTATATGGTTCATCTTAATGGCTTAGGCCTCAGACCAGCTACCCTTGAAGTACACTTGTCAGCTGTTTCTGCGTTTCTGTCAGTGGGAAAGCCCTCCTCACTGGCATCTC
Source organism: Neoceratodus forsteri (assembly GCA_016271365.2). Classification (NCBI taxonomy): domain Eukaryota; kingdom Metazoa; phylum Chordata; order Ceratodontiformes; family Ceratodontidae; genus Neoceratodus; species Neoceratodus forsteri. The sequence goes on along the minus strand of CM057459.1, from coordinate 794,360,726 downwards.
ACCCTGTTTTCTGTAAATTCTTCAAAGGATTGCTTCATACCAATCCCCCCTTTAGGGATCCTGCTCCTGCTTGGGATCTTAATGTTTGCATTGCTCAGTTTATGCAACCCCTTTTTGAGCCTTTGGCCTCAGCAGAACTTAAGTACTTGACTTGGAAAAGTGTGTTCCTGGTAGCTATTATCTCTGCCAGGCGTATCAGTGAATTACAAGTTCTCAGTGGAGTCTGTTTTATATCTTATTCCATAGGGATAAGGTGGTCCTTAGAACCAACAGGAGGTTCTTACCCAAAGTGGTTTCAGACTTTCATCTGAACCAATTCATGTCTCTTAATATATTCTTCAGTGATCATTCTTCTTCTGGAGAGAAAAGATTACACAGTTTGTATGTTTAAAAGGGCTGTCAGCTACTACATTGAGCGTACTAAGGCACTTCGGTTCCTCACTTATGGTGAAGTGGGGAAGGGTAAACATGCTAAGAGAACTATTGGCAGGTGGACTGTCTCTTGAATACAATTCTGCTATGAAATGCTAGGCAAGGTACCCCACCCCCAGGCCTGAGGGCTCATTCGAGTAGAGGTGCAGCTGCTTCTCTGGTTGCTGCCAGAGATGTACCCTTATTAGAGATCTGTAAGGCAGCCACCTGGAAAACAGTCCATACATTCACCAAGCATTACTCTCTGGATATCCAGGCTAGGAGTGATGCTAGGTTTGGTACCCTCCTCCAGGGAGGTACTGCTTGGCAGTCTACGTAATGTCAGAATATAGCAAGACTTCATGTTTGAAGAAAAAATTACTTGCTTTAGTAATTGTGTTTCTTCTAATGGAGTCTTGCTGTATTCTGACCGGCCTCCCTGCCTCCCCTCTCAGAACCTGTTTTTTGGGAAGTGGGCTGGCAGGCGCAGTGTTGCACCTCAGGGGTGTACTTGGCACTCTTCCCTTTTTAGAGAGGGGGAGTGAGTTATGTTTGTTTTTGATAATTATATCTGTTCACTACCTAGTTTTTTGTTTTGGAGTTCTCGACTTGAGTCTTTTTGGGGGATCCAAAATATTTGGTTGCCTTTTGGCTGGTAAATTTTACAATTTCCACATTGTGGGGGTAGTTGTTGGCTTGTAAGAATCTGACGGTTACACTTCAGAGTGCAGCAGACAAAGGTTTGAACCGAGCTAGAGCTCAACGTTCAATGCTTTGGCATACAGTTGACTCTTTTTCCTCTCCGGAGCAGTTCAGGTGCTGGGGCTAATTGCATAATATCAGAATACAGCAAGACTCCATTAGAAGAAACACAGTTACTAAGGTGAATAATTTGTTATCGTCTCCCCAGGAGGTATATCTCCATATCAGTATTCTGGAGATGCGGGCGATCCTTCTGCTCCTTGGTCCTCTACTTATTCAGATGGACAAAAGGTCAGTGGTCTTATGTAAACAAGTTGGGGGCGCTCACGGTTTATCGCCTTTTGCAGGGAGACCGTAAGAGTCTGAAATTGGGCCATCGAGTATCATCTGGAACTTGCTGCCATACATGTTCCAGGCGTACAGAACACCTTGGCTGACAGCTTAAGCAGTTTTCGGTCAAGTGTACACATAGATACATAGACAGTGTCGGCAGATAAGGGCCTATGGCCCACCCAGTCTGCCCATTTGAGCTTGTAAGTTCAGTTTGTTTTCCTAGAAGTCTGTTGCCCCTTACCCCTGACCTCCAGAATTCCTTTATGTCTATCCCATGCATTCTTAAATCCCATGATTGTTTCAGCCCCACCACTTCCTCTGGCAGGGTGTTCCACTTGTCACCACCCGTTCTGTGAAGAAATTCTTCTCATGTTTCCTCTGAATCATCCTCCCTCCAACTTCATCCCATGCCCTCTAGTCCTGAAACATCTTTTTCGCTTAAAATAGTGTTTTCCTGCACCCTGTTCCTCCCTGTAAGATACTTGTATGTCTCTATCATATTCCCTCTCCTCCTCTCCTCCAGGGAGTACATGTTCAGTTCCTTCAACCTGTCTTCATAGGACTTGTGATGCAATCCATGCACCGTCTTTGTTGCCCTCCTCTGAACCTTCTCTACCCGTCTATGTCCTTACGTAAGTATGGTCTCCAGAACTGTACACTGTACTCAGGTGGGGCCTCACTAGTGTCTTGTATGCGGAATTATGACCTCCCTTTTCCTGCTGGTGATGCCCCTGCCTATACATCCCAGCATCCTGTTTGCTACCTGCTGCCTTATCACACTGTTTCCCTACCTTGAGGTCATCAGAGTGATAACCCCAAGATCCTTTCCTGCTTGGTGCATGCTATATCCTCACCCCCCAACTGATATATTGTGCCAGGGTTTTTGTGCCCCATATGCATTATCTTGCACTTCTTTGCATTGAATTTCAACTGCCAAACCCCTGACCATTCTTCAAGTTTCTGCAGGTCGCTTCTCATTCTGTCTACACCCTCTGGTGTGTCTACTGTGTTACAGAGCTTTGTGTCATCAGCGAACAGTGAAATTCTGCCTTCTAGGTCCTGCGCCATGTCACTGATGAAGATGTTGAATAGGACCGGTCCCAGCACTGATCCCTGTGGTACCCACTGGTCACTCTTCCCTCTGTGGTGACAGCCATTTACCACCACCCTCTGTGTCCTGCCTCCCAGCCAGTTACCTACCCACCACACTACTGTCCTGCCCACACCCATATTCTCCAGTCTGTGTAATAGTCTTCTGTGTGGCACAGTGTCAAAGGCCTTGCTGAAGTCCAGATAGGCCATGTCCACTGCCCTCCCCTGATCCACCTCCCTAGTCACCCAGTCAAAAAATTCAACGAGGTTGGTCTGACATGACCTCCCCCGGTGAAACCATGCTGCCTTGGGTCCTGTAGTCCATTGACAACCAGATGTTCCACCAATCTCTCCTTCAGTAGTGCTTCCATGATCTTCCCCACTACCGAGGTGAGGCTGACTGGTCTGTAGTTCCCTGCTTCCTCTTTGTTCCCACTTTTGTATAAGGGGACTACATCTGCTGTCCTCCAGTCTTTGGGTGCCTCCCCTGTTTCCAGTGATCGGCTAAACAGGATAGCCAGAGGTTCAGCCACCACCTCTCTTAGTTCTTTAAGGACCCTAAAAATTCCCATCTGGCCCCATTGCTTTATCAACCTTATTACTTCCAGTTCCTTCAGGACCCTTTCTCGTGTAACGGGACCTGTGTCCATTTCTGCACCATTCTCACCCTTGTACTCCCTTCAGACCCATTACCCTCCTCTTCCTCAGTAAAGACTGAGCAGAAATACCTGTTCAATATGTCAGCTTTACTGTTGTCATCCTCCACGCGCCCCCATCCTCCCCCTTCAGTCTCACTATCCCTCCCTTTGTCTTTCTTTTTTCACTTATGTACCTGTAAAAGGTTTTGTCCCCTCTACCCACTGATTTTGCAATGTGTTCTTCTGTCTGAGCTTTGGCTTCCCTTATTGACCTCCCTGCCTCCCTTTGCTTCTCCTGGTACTTCTCCCTATCCCCTTCTGCCTGTGTCTTTTGTATTGCCTGAATGCAATCTTTTGGCTTTCACTTTCTTTGCTACCTCTGGAAAACCATAATGGTCTCTTCTTCTTTTCCTCTTGCTAACCTGCTTAATACATAATTCTGTTGTTCTTGTAATCCCCATTTTAAATACTGCCCACTGTTCCTCAACCCGATTCCTGTCACATTCCCCTTAATGCCTCTTTCAAGTATCCCCCCATTTTCCCAAAGTCTGCCCCCCTAAAATCCAGGATACGTGTTTTTGTGTGGTTTGGTTCTGCTCTTTCTGTGATTTCAAACCACAATGACTGGTGATCACTGTTTCCCAGGTGCTCCCCACTGTTACCCCATCACACTGTCCCTGTTTGTGAGCACAAGGTCCAGTATTGCCTTCTGCCGAGTTGGTTCCATGACCAGTTGCTTGAGGAAGGCATCCTGAAGGAGTCAGGATAAATCTGCTCCTAGTTGATGCTGCTGCTGGGATGCTCCAGTCCACGTCTGAATATGGAAGTCTCCAACCAGTACTACCTCACCCTTGTCTGCCATCCTTTGGATGGCTAGCATCAACTCAATATCATTTCTTCCTCCTGGGCTGGTGGTCTATAGACCACCTGTGCGGATGGCTGTCCCCATTTTTTTCCAGCTTAACCCACAGTATCTCTCCCCATTTTGTTCTTTCTGGATCTCTCTGTGGCCTTATGTCATTTTTCACATAGAGTGCCACCCTCCTGCCTGCTCTGTCTCTTCTGAATATGTCGAGCCAGGTATGGCCATCTCCCAGTCATGGTTATCATTACACCAGGTTTCAGTGATGGCCACAATGTCCAGGTCTGACTGCACCATGACAGCCTCCAGATCTTCCATCTTGTTGCTAAGGCTCCTGGCATTTGCACACATAGCTTTCCATGATTTGACCTCCTAGACTGTTTCACTGTTCTACTCAGCCCCTTCCTTGGTTGTCATTTATCCCTGGTTCTCCTTGCTGTCTGCCCTTCTGCTGAATTTTGCCCTTTCTGCTTATCCACCTCTTGGGCACTAATCTCCATCTTTTGCACACTGCTTTGCAGAGATAGCCACTCCTCTGGTTCACTGGTTCCACTGCTAGCTGGGGGGGTGAGCAATGGGTACCCTCCTTGCTGGCCTGCCACCCTTTGCTAGTTTAAATGCTTGTCAGTGTAGCATTTAAACTTATCATTGAGTGCTTGATTCTCCAGGATGGATGGCATCAGGCTTGAACAAACCTCCATCCTCCAGGTGGGTCCCCAGTCACCAATGAATCCAAACCCTTCCTCACAGCACCAGTTCTTCAACCATGAGTTAAAGTTCCTGGTGCATGCACTCATATGCTCTCCTTGCCTCTCACAGGTAGTACTTCTGAAAGTGACAGAAGTAGCTACTTGCTTGAGCCCTCCCCAGTTTCCTAAACTCTTCCTGAACTTCCTTTGGCTCCCCATTTGCCAGGTCATTAGTACCTAGGTGGATAATGACATCCAGCTCACCCTCCTCTTGTCTTCCCAGTGGTCCCCAGGATCTTCCTTCCATCCCTCATGCCGTGGCACCTGGAGGCACCTCACCTCCCTGTCCTCCCCTCCTGTGTTCCTAGCTGGATCCTCTTATGATGGAGTCCCCACCAGTAAGGCTTCCTCCTCCTCTGGGGTCCACTGCTTTCCTGCTGAGATCACCTCCTTGGCTAACCTCCACATCCTTCCTTCCACTTCTCTGGGTACCTTTTATTTGGTTGTCCTCGTTTGCCAGTGTGGCATACGAGGTTCTTAGTGGAATAGGATCTGGGATGTGCCTCTGGCTGAGCTGCTACCGTCCCTGAGCCCCTGTCATCCAAGTGCTCCTCCTTCTCGGCATCCTTGAGGCAGTTGCATTGGACTGGGTGGTCCCTGGATAGGGGTGATGGTACTACTGACCCAGTTTACTTCCGCTCTGAGTCTGGCTACCTCATCCCGCAGTCCAGAGAGATGCATGCAGATAGGGCAGCACCTCAGTGTCCAGAAGGTCTGCCTGAATGTCGCTGCCCCACAGCCACTGCATTGCACCACTCCTCACATTATACTGCAGTTCCACTGCTTGTCTGCTACTGAAGCTCTCCTAGTTCCCTTTTTATTAATTTACTGTCCTAAAAATCCTGCCACTGATTCTCAGATAATTTTCTTTAAAAAAAAAAAAAAAAAGACCAATAAATAAATAATCAAAACACTTGTCCTGCTGAGGGTGGGCTTCTTCCCCCTTATGCCCCTCCTACTTCACACCCCTTACTATACCCTGTGTTTAGCTCCTGTCAGTCAGATTTAACAGGGCATATAATTAAGAGTTGGGGGGGGCGAAAATTTGCAGCAATTAAAGACAGCTCAGAATTACACCACCACTATGTTTTAAATTTTCAACAGCCCAAAAACAATTTTAAGTAAAGACAACAAAGAAAGTATAGTGTCCCTAAAAGCCCACAATCTAAGTTTAAAAGGAAAATAGCAATTACCAGTTACTCTAAAGCACTGAATTGAATATGTTTCCTTCCTTCCCCTTCTGGCTTCTTCTGAGATTGGGAACTCCTTCAATCTGTGACTAAAGAGCAACTCTACAGGTGGGGCTGGCCCGAGTTGGACCTTTTTGCATCCCCACTCAGTGCCAAACTGCCCAGTTTCTGTTCGCTAGATCAGGGCATGGTGTTTTATGACAAGATGCATTGTCCCTCTCTTGGACAGTGAGGTTTCTGTATGCCTTCTCTCCCTTCCCATTACTGCAGAGTCCTCAAGTTGCAGCCAGAAGGGGCAGAAATTATCTTACTAGGTCCTTCCTGGCCACGTCAGATTTGACTCCCTCTACTTCAGCTGGCAGTGGAACCCCTAAATCCTGTGCCCCTGAGCTCCAGCTTACTCTCCCAGGAGCAGGGTATGCTGGTCCATCTGTACCTCAAATCGGTGTACCTGCACGCATGGATCCTGCAGACCTAGCAGTTACTCGGGGGTTTGACCCAGAGTGGCAAAAGTCTTGGTGGCTGCTAGAAAGCCTTCCACTACAGCTGCTTACCCGAAGTGAAAGCAGTTTTGCCTTTGGGCTTTTGACCACCATCTCAGTCTGTTCACTTGCCCTGTGAACTCTATTTTGGGAGCATCGCCTTTCTCTGTCAGATTCAGGCTTGGGCTACTCTTCTATTAAGGTGCATTTTATCTGATGTTTCTGCATATTGTGCACCTGTAGAGGGCAAAACTCCTGCCCAGCTGGATCTTTCCTGCACCTTTCTGCGAGGTGTCCTACACCTAAACCTCCTATCTGGGACCCTGTATCCCCTCCCCCTTTGGGATCTTTTTATTTCTTTAAGCCGCCTCCCTTTGAACCAGCTGCAAGTTGCGTGTTACACTTTCTGTCGTGGAAAGTGTTGTTTTTATGTTTGCTTGCACACATTTGCAAGAAACATAGTGCCATCATCAGAGGTGTGGCACTGTCTTCTAATTCAGTGTGTTTGCAGGCGCGGCTACAGTTCACCAATGAATGCTGCAGCTGTCTGTGACAGCAGTTGAAAATGCAGTGCCGTACAGTTGAAAGGGAGAGCTCCACTTCAGTGAGCAGCGATAAAATAGTGCTGATTAGCATATTTGCTCATGCACCCCCCCCACACACACACACGCATATTGCGTGTTCATGCCCCCCCCCCCCCAAAAGCACACACTGTATGACTGGGGGTTCCCAATCCACCGCCGGCTCTGCTGTGCTCCCAACAGAGTTGCAGGTGAGGCCGGGGTGCCCAATCCCTGTCAGCTTCACTGTCTCCCCAAAAAAGAAACAGACTCCCGGGTGCCACGCTGGGAAGCCTACCCCAGCGTAGCAGCAGTCCATATAGCCGGGGTGCCTAATCCCCGTCTGCTCCACTGCCCCCAAAACAGCCTTCCAGTTGCCACGCTGGAGATCCCACCCCAGCGTGGCACAAATCCCAGCGTTGTCTACGAAAGAAAAGTGACCTGCAAGAAGAAGCGTTCCCTTGCTGACTGTCCTACCACCTTCCCCACCCTCTTCTGCGCATTCTGCCTTTCCCACACCCCCACCTCAGTCCCATACTTCTACCTCCGGAGTCCGGCGAACTATCTTCAGTGGACCGGGAACACGTCTGCACTCTTCAAAGCAGACCGCAAACTGAGGAAATGCTGGTAAGCTGTATAATGGAATGCATGGGGTTTCTTTTCAACTTTGATGCATATCTCGAGCATTTTTGAGAATTTTTTTTACCAGATTTTCAACATGGGGTTTTTCGGACCCCACCTCATGAATTCTGTCACTGTCCTTTTTGTTAATCTGCACCGGAAGGTGATTTTTACGGTCACTGCGTGGAACCACTTTTCAGGACCGAGTTATGAAACTACAGTATCACAGTTCATGAGGTAGGCCCCCAAAAACCCTATGTTGAAAATTTGGTGAAAAAATTCCCAAAGATGACTGTTCTACGAGCATGCGTTGCGCTGCTCCTACGCACGCTCGTAAGTTTGCGAATTTTCAATATTTTCACTCCAGATTTTCAACATTGCCATTTTACCACACCTTCTTATGAGCAGTACATCTGTCATTTTTCACATCTCATCCAAAATGTTTCTGTACATGTAGCGCACAATGGCGCAGTTGGTGTGCGAAATCAATGTTCGGGACAGATTAAGAAAATCACGGAGACATTGTTCATGAGCAGAGGTGTTAAAATGGCTGTTAAAATTTTGGTGAAAAAAGTCTATAAAATGAGTGTTACTAGCGACCATTGCGCAGTTTCCACGCACCCTCGTAAGTTCATGCATTTCTAATATTTTCTGTCCAGGTTTTCACCACTTGCATTTTTCCACACTTCTTGTGAACAGTACAGCTGTTGTTTTTTCACACCATGGCCGAAATGCGTTTTCACACTTCCAGAGCAGAAATGCATGGTCGTTGTGGGAAATCGCTGTCCGGGACAGATTAAGAAAATCACAGTGACACTGTTCATGAACGGAGGTTCCAAATTACCTGAGTTGACAATCTGCTGAAAAAAATAGCCAAACTAATTGCATTAAGGGTGTGCGTTGCGGTGTTTCTACACATGCTCGTGATTTCACCAGTTCTTTAATATTTTTACTGCAGATTTTCAACATTGCTATTTCTAGGGACATGGATATGTTCTGTCCACACTTACTGGCAGGTTCCTTGCCACTTTAAATCTTGCCGGAAGGTCTTAAGCTGGCTCCTTCCACCCACTCGGGTGGTAAAACTTTCAGCTCCACCCCATGACACTAGATCTTCCTTACCGCTTGGAAGCTCAGTTCGAAGCTCCTTAGCACTCTGCGTTTTAGGCCTGGATACAAACTCTTCGGTTAACCCGAAACTAATCTTAAAGTTTACAAGATTTCGGTCTGTTTCTTCCTTCGTGGCTGTGATGGATAAGTCGACTCCCGGATTTCGGCGGTGCCCATGCGGGCAGAAAATGTCTCGGACCGATCGCACTCCACGTGCGTCTATTGCCTTGGGCTCTATCAAGATCCGCAGGCCTGTGAATTGTGCAAGTCCTTCTCAAGTCAACATCCTCGAAGACCGTGTTGCCAGACTCCAACTTGGGTGCCCCGAGAGACGTGTTCCTCCGGTGAAGTCAAAGGAGGCCCGTTGGGTGGTGTCCAGTGGCGGGCTTGGCTTAGCAACTTGAGCAGATGATCGCCTTCGAGGAGGAGGCGGCCCAGGCTGCATCTTCATCTTCCTTGGCCACGGCATTTATCCCGCTCTCCTTGGGCTTCTCCTACATGGCTTCTTTTAAGGAGCTTTGTCAGTCCCTCTCTACAAAAGGTGAGGGTCCATCGTGACATTACTCTCGGTCCAAGAAGGACTTGAAGGGTAAGTCCACTGTCGGCATTCGTGGGAGCGGGAGAGGTCCCCTTCCCCGGACAGTCGACACTCTACTTCGGTCAAGGTTGCGGCTAAGGCCACTGGATTCACGGTGTCCCCGTCAGGTCAGCCGACCAAGACACTTGTCGACGTGGTCGAGATTTTTCTCGACCTGTCAGACGGGCTGTCAACTGGAGAAGCTGACAACCCTTCTTCACTGGTTCCCCCGGTGGAAACAGAGGACTTGCCTGCACCTCCTGTGCCGGAGTTCCCGGTTAAAGTTCCCCAGCCAAGGGAGGAGCGGGTTTCCCCCGCTCCCTCCCAGACCCACCCTGGGAAACACAGACTGTCTCGGACCTCTTCTCGGTCCAGCCGACACTGGCAGTCTCTGTCTCGGCACTGAGGAAAGCGGTGGCGCCACTCATCTCGTCTTCTTCCTCCTCGGAGGAAAGGCTTCGGCACAAATTGCGTCGACGCTTCAAGAACTTGATGTGGCAGCAGCTCCTTCTGACCGGGAATAAGCCGACCCCGTCGCCTTCCCCGGCCATTAAGTGGCTGTCACCTAAGCGGCCGAAACAACCCCTCGTGGTCATCGAGGAGCTGAAGCCGGTTGTTCGGCCAAAACCAGCTGCGCCACCCATCGTGGTGGAACCCCCGCCTCTACAACCAATAATTGGGGCTCAGACCAAGGATTCTCGGTCGGGTCATGGGTTGCCCCATCGGTTGTCTGTCACCCTCACTCCCCATCGCCCTCGGCAGGTGGAGGGTGGCTCAGGCCCTCGGCAGCTGTTTGCAGACTCCTCGGAGTCTGACGATGACTCTTCCCTGTTCTCCAGGCCTCTCAAACTGGAGTCCTCTGCGGGACGGTCGGTGGACGAGAGTCCATCCTCATTCATGGGATTACTTCGGCTCATCTCAGAATCTACTGGGATGAAGCTCGAACCTGTGTCCAAGCGGGCCAAGTATCCCCTCACGATACTGAACCAAGGGGATTCTCCTGCGGAGGCCTTTCCTGTGGCCGAAGCCATTGTTGGCTTGGCCCTGGAGTTATGGCAGCAGCCGGCTTCTTGTCCAGCTCCCTCTGCCAGGATGGCCAGGAAGTATGCCGTTTTTCCCGGCTCACTCTCCGGATTCTCAGAGCACCCCTCTGCGGAGGGGTTGGTGACCGACAGCGTTTTCCGGCGCTCCGGTAACGCTCGGGACGTGGACAAGCCACCGGATAAAGAGTCCAAGAAACTGGACTACTCCGGGCGTAAAGTTTACACTGCGTCCTCCTTAGGCCTTCGTCAGGCCAGTTCAGTGGTACTGATGGCACACTTTTCCCATGCCCTTTGGGCTCCCTGGATGAGGTGATTCCTCATCTCCTGGCTGACCTCCAGACTATGGTCAGGCAGATGTGGGATCAGGGAAGGGCGGTGGCAATGCAACAGCTCCGAACTGCTCTCGACATTGGAGACTTTTGTCCCCAGTCAGTAGCGCCGCAGTGGCCATGTGCCGCAAAGCTTGGCTGCGGATCTCCACCTTCACGGCGGATACCCAGCACAAGCTGGCAGACATTCCCTTCCTGGGTACCGACTTGTTTGGGCCCGGGGTGGAAGGCCATCTCCAGAGGATCGAGAAGTCCAGTGCCACCTTGGACTCGGTCATGTCTGCCCAGAAGGACAAGAGCCGCCAGCAACAGCGTAAGCCCTTTCGGCCTTCTGCCCCTGCTGCACATCTGGCCCAGCAACACCAGCATCAGGGCCAGCAGGCACGCACTTGGCACCCCAAAGCCAAGCCTGCAGCTTCCTCCAGCAGGAAGCCAGGAGGAAAAGGCTCAGGAGGTCCCTCGGCCGGTCCTTTCTCCAAGCCTGCGTGTGGTTCTGTTCTCTGGACCTCCAGGGCATGTTCTTTCACGTCCCAATCCATCCGTCCCACCAGCGATTGTTTCGCTTCAGAGCGGAGGGGTCCCTCTATGAGTTCCGGGCCATGCCCTTTGGCCTTTCTCCAGCTTCCAGGGCCTTCACCAACTGCATGGCAGTGGTGACGGCATTCCTGCGGTGCCGAAGGGTCCAGGTGTACCCTTAGCTGGACGACTGGTTGATTGCAGCCCCCTCCAGGCTGGAGGTGGAGCAGTCCAGGGATCTGGCCCTCCAGGTCTGCTCTCAGATTGGCTTCCTCATTGAGGCCAAATCGGAACTCGTGCCAACGCAGGTGATTCAATTCATCGGGGCAGAGCTCGACTCTCTTCGAGCCAGAGCTCGACTCCCTTTGAGCCAGAGCACGGCTCTCGGCGGACAGGGCCGAGGTTCTCTCCTCCTTTGCCTAATTATTTCTGGTTGGGCAATTGCGCCCTGCCCGGGACTTCCTGGGCCTCATGGAGGCCTGCACCAGCGTGGTCCATTGGGCCCGCTGGCACATGCGTCTCCTTCAGTGGGGGCTGGCCCGCCAATGGTCATAGCGCTCTGGTCCTCTGGACCAGCCAGTATCTGCAGGAGGGCATCCTGTTTGTCCGCCCCGAGCTGACGGTCATTCTATCGACCGATGCCGCCCTGATGGGTGAGGGTGCCCATCTGGGGGAGCACAGAGCGCATGGCCTCTGGTCCCCTCGGGAGTCTCTGACACATCAACCTGCTGGAGATTTGAGCGGTCCGACTAGCCCTCACCGCCTTCGCTCCATTTGTATGGGGTCAAGTGGTCCAGGTCCAGACGGACAATACCACGAACATGTACTACCTAAATTGCCAGGGGGGGGACGCACTTCTTGCCCTTTTGCAAGAAAACTCTCCGCACTTGGTCCCTCGTGAGCAGACTGGAGGTGGATCTTCTAGCCATCCATGTGGCAGGAGCCTCCAACACTCTGGCCGATGCCCTAAGCCAGATAGGTGCTGCATCTCATGAGTGGTCTCTTCTGCTGGAGGTAGTACACAATCTGTTCTCCCACTGGGGCACTCCTCAGGTGGACCTGTTCGCCTTCAGGGAGAATGTGAAGTTGAGGCTGTTTCATGCCCGCCCCCTCAGCAGGGCTCGCTGCAGGGGGATGCCTTCTCAAGGCCGTGGACCCCAGGCCTGTTCTACGCCTTTCCCCCATTTCCCTTGATCCACAGGGTGCTTCTCAAGGCGAGGAGGGACAAGGGGCAGGTGATTCTGGTAGCCGCAGACTGGCCCCGCCAGTTCTGGTATCCAGATCTCCTCAGCTTCAGCTCCAGGCTCCCGAGGAGGCTTCCAGTCTGCACGGACCTGATCTCAGTCAACCAGGGGAAGGTACTCCACCCGGACCTTCAATCCCTGCACCTGATGGCCTGGTTTCTGAATGGCTAGAGTTCCAGGCCTTGGGTCTTTCTGACGAGGTCCTCAACGTAGTTGAGGCATCCCATAAGCAGTCGACCAGAAAATGCTATGCCTTCAAATGGAAGAGATTCTCCTTTTGGTGTCAGGATAAGGGGTTGGACCCTTCCTCCTGCTCCTTGGCCAGCATGCTGGACTACCTATGGTCCCTTTCTCAGCAAGGGCTTTGGTCGACGACCCTTAAGGTGCACCTGGCAGCCATCTCTGCTTACCGAGTGCGGGCTGGAAAGCAGTCGGTGGCGCAGGAGAAGGTGGTCGGTGCTTTTTCAAAGGCCTTGATCACATATCCCCTCCGGTGCGAGAACCTCCACCTCCGTGGACTCTACTGCTGGTATTGGCTAAGCTCATGGGCAAGCCATTCGAACCGATGCACAGGTGTGACATCTCTCACCTGTCGTGGAAGACCACCTTCTTGGTGGCTGTCATGTCAGCCAGAAGGATGGGAGAACTCCAGGCGCTTTCCATAGAGTCTCCTTATCTGGTCTTACACAGGGACAAGGTTGTCCTGCGCCCCCAACCGAAATTCCTTCCGAAGGTGGTGTCGAAGTTTCACCTTAACCATGTGTTGACTCTGCCAGTGTTTTTACCCCAATCACACCTCGGAGGCCGAATATAGGCTCCATACTTTGGACCCTAGAAGAGCACTCTCTTATTATAATGAGCGGATGGGTGAAGTTTGGGGAGAGGTTTGCCAGCTATTTGTCACCTACGCTGAAGCCACACCTGGCAGACCTGCAGCCAAGCGGACGATAGGCAGGTAGGTCACCTTCTGCATAGATCTCTGCTGTAGGTTGGCGGGCATGGAGCCTCCCAGAGGGATAAGAGCTCATTCTACCCGCCATACCACTGCTTCAGTGGCTGCTTCCAGGGACGTCCCTATCCAGGAAATCTGCAGGGCTGCTACCTGGAAGTCAGCACACACCTTCATTACCCACTACCACATCGACCTTGAGTCACACCGGGATGCTTGTTTTGGGACCTCGGTTCTTCAGTCCTTATTCACTAAGTAGGGGGTGCATGCCTTGCCTCCCTCCTCCTGGAGAACTGCTAGGAGTCTGCCAGTAAGTGTGGATAGAACAACATATCCATGTCCCTAGAAACAAAGGATACTCACCTGTAACAGGAGTTCTAGGAATGGTATGTGTTCTTCATCCACACAACCCACCCGACTTCGACGCACAACCTGGCTTCCAGCGGGCTAGATCTGGCGTCGTGGGGCGGAGCCGAGAGTTTTGCCATCCAGGTGGGTGGGAGGAGCCAGCTTGAAGACCTTCGGCAAGATTTAAAGCGGCAAGGAACCTGCCAGTAAGTGTGGATGAACAACATATACTATTCCTAGAACTTCTGTTACAGGTGAGTAACCTGTATTTTTTGCACCTCCCCATGAACAGTACAGCTGTCATTTTTCACATCGTTTGAAATGTGTTTTCGCACCTGTGGTGTTGCCAAATGGCGTAGATACGCTGTGCAAAATCGGCTTTGGCTAGCGAACTGATATTGCCACTGTTCATAAGGTGGGGGTCACAAAAAACCCATGTTGAAAATTTGGAGTGAAAATGCCAACGAACGCCTGAGGCGTTAGGGTTTCAGACCATGTAACGCCCCACCCTGTAGAGATTGACAGGCATCAGGGGTGCAACTTGGGATTCTCGCCTGTAATGCTCAGACCATTCCACACCCTGCAGCTAGTGAGGCATCAAGGTGTGCCTTGTACTCTTCGGCCTCAAAGTTCACCCCATGCTCCTTATACAGCACCCATCTCACCGTATTGCCTGATGGAATGGGGTGAGCATAAGGGCCAAAGACCCCAAGGCACACCGTGACACTTGGTGTCTGCAGGGTAGGGTGTGGTGAAAAAGTGTGGCTGTTATGCCTGACTACCCAAAGGCACACCCCTATGCCTGTCAGTCTCTGCAGGGGGGTGGTGGTGGTGCGGTTGGCTTCAGTTCAATACTTCACTGCCATTCCTATTTTGCGGCTCTCTAACTCCTACACTACCAATGCCAGCAATCAAACATTCGGCATTGACAAATGCTTGTTATCACTTCTGCTAGAAGGATTTCTGTACTTCAGGCTCTGATGTGCAAAGAACCTTTATTTAGTTTTCCACAAGGACCAGGTGTCCTTGCGGACGCATCCTAAATTTCTGCCTAAGGTGGTGTCCGAGTTTAGCTTGAAGCAGGACATCCGTCTACCAGTCTACTATCCAGAGTGCTCCAATCGAGGGGAGGCTTTGCTTCATACTCTGGACGTTCACCAGGTACTTTGTTCTGACTTACAGATAGCACTGGTATAATCTAAATAGTTAAGTCTCTTTCGACCCGAGGACTGAAGGGGCTCCAGTTACCAAGCAGACTTTGCCCAAATGGCTAGTTAACTGTATTGTTATCAAAAGCATGACTAGCCTTTGCCGAGACCGGTCAAAGGCCATTCTACGAGGGATATGACTGCTCCCTTTTCCTCCATTAAGAGTGTGTCTGCTGCTATTTGTGCAGCTGCCACTTGGAGTTCTGTACGCACACATATACGCTATATACACATTCATACGGCCACATTGCTGGGCAGGCTTTGGACTTGTGGTCCTTCGGGGCCTGCTCTCCTGAGCTTTCCAGCCAAGTTCTCCTCCTCCTAACCTTACTGTAACAGTAGATCTTCAAGAAGAGCTCATGCTGCAGGTGCTGCTTTCCCTGTCGACTAGTATCCATTTCTCCTTTGTAGTTCCTTTCCACGTTTAATTTCTAAGTATGCCAGGGTCTCCTTTCAAAGATATACTGTTATGGTAAGTTCTTGTGTAACTACTATCTTATTTGGAGGATGTTCTTGAATCAGGCTATTACCATATGGATTATGCCGACAGGCACTAGGACCCCATGGAATACTTCTAGCTAGTAGTATTCAG
This sequence comes from Neoceratodus forsteri, assembly GCA_016271365.2. Classification (NCBI taxonomy): domain Eukaryota; kingdom Metazoa; phylum Chordata; order Ceratodontiformes; family Ceratodontidae; genus Neoceratodus; species Neoceratodus forsteri. The sequence continues at coordinate 794,345,170 of CM057459.1, read as the reverse complement.
TGGGGACCGCCCCCTGTTGTGTCTCACCCCTGACGTGTCATATGGTATGAACCGGACAGTCCCCCGACCCAGCCACAGATCTCATTTTGAGATGAAGCTCTTGTAGCAGGTAATAACCGATGGGACTGTGGCACCAGGACCTCATGGAAAATTTCGAGCTAGCAATCCGGGGAGGGGGAAGGACTGCCCCTGACGTCATCTTTGGTATATAGGAGGCGGTCCCCGGCTCTACCCCAGTTCTTTTCCCGCCGTCGGCTCCACGGACTCATCCTGCTTCCGTTGACCACCATTTATCTTGACGCTCCGCGCAGTTCATTTTTGCGAGTTTCCCAATCACTTCTTTGTCTATGGAGTCTACCACTTCTATTCAGCAGCATAAGGCAAAGTGTGCATGCGGCAAAAAAAATTCTGGCCAAAGACTGCCATTTGGCTTGCCCTCTGTGCTTGGGACTGCAGTACAAGTCTGATGACTGCCCATACAGCCTCAGCTTTAATGAGCACAGCCGAATTTGCCGCCTGAAGACGCTCAAAGCTCACCTGCTGGAACAAGTGGGCGCGATGCAAAAATCGCACTCTGGGCACAGCTCTTCTTCGTCCTCCGTCCACGATGCCTCACCCAAGGAGAAGCACTTGGAGAAGCATCACAGGAAGGACAAGGACAGGCCCAGGTCAGACTTCTGGTCCTGTTCCCCGCACAAGAGCTCCAGGCCTTCCACCTCTGGCTGGAGGTCGGGTTTTGGTGCCCCCCGGTCACTAGCACTCCAGGGATTTCGATCGCTAAACCATCTGCCTCTACTCAGGCAGAGGTTCAGGGCAAGAACCTTCCCAGGCCTTTTCTTTAATATCCTTGGCTATCAGACCCCACGAACAGTTGCTTGGGTGTAGGCTGGAGGACTTTGCCTCTTCTTCCATGTCGACGGGTGTGTATACGGGCCCTGCCATCGTTAAGGCCTCGTTCTCTGGTTCGTCAGCCAAGGCTGACTACCATTGCAGGCGCTGCATATCAAGGAAGCACCCTCCATGCCTGAACTGTCAGCTGTCCCTTGGGAGCAGCGACTGTCTCTGGCATAGTCTGTTTCCACCCCTGTGGAGTCGGACCAGACGACTGCCGACCTGACGTCCAGCCCCAGCAAGCATACAACCACGGGGCTTGACACCCAGTCGTGGACCAAGTTCAAAGCGTCTTGACACTCGGGCGGAGAACCAGATGTCACGTAATTTATCCGGTGGTCAGATGCCGGAAGCACCTCGGATGACAGGCCCGGCCTAGACTCCTTCAGGGCCAGCCAACCCAGCGTCCGATTAGTAGTCTGGCTCAGTGGTCCCCTTGGCAGAAGTAGGGATACTCTTTTCCAGCTGGTGGAACACCATTAAGAGTGACCTACTACCTAAGAATGAACCCACAGAAGTGGTGATGGTTGTTCTGCAACTAACACCTCGTTGCAGGACTAAGTCGCCACCCCTGACAGCAGACCGCCTGACTCCAGGTGGCTTGGTTCATGGCTCCGGACATTGGAGATGGACGTCACCTGTCAAGGTCTTACTCCCGCAGGTGGAGTTGCTCAAGCGACCATCGCTTCCGAAGGTGGAGCAGGTCCACAGACCTTTACTCTGAATCATTGGGTGAGTGGGTCTTCCTCACCTTATGACTCTTCAGAGTACGACCTCCCTCTGCCATCACTGGTTATGAGATGGGATTCACCCATGTCTCCACCTGATGATCCCACCTTCCTCGAGGTTATGAGGCATATTCACTTCCTCAACCAGTGGGGAAACAGAAGAACTGGACCTGGAAAGGAGATGCTTGGCTGACTTTTTGGATGCTACTGACCCAGAACCACTAGTCATTCCCCCTTTGGTGAAGCCATCCTAGGATGTAACAAAGCTGACATGGAAACATCCTTCAACTACTTCTGCGATGCCCAAAAAGGCTGACTGCCTGTACAGGACCCCCAGAAGGGAGCTCCACAGTAGTGAACAGCCCAAGGACTGACACCATAGTCCATACAGCGGCTCATGGCAGGTCACAACAGCCTAAGCATACCAGCTCCCAGCCACCAGATGAGGAATCAAAAAAGACTGATCAGTTTGGGCAGAAAGTGTACACCTCTTCCACCTTTACTATCGGGTCTCTGAATTTCTTAGCACATTTGGTCATGTACCAGACGTGCCTGTGGCAGAAGACTGTCGACCTAACCAAGACCCAGCCAGATTCTCCCAACAAGCCTGAACTTTTGGCAGTCTGGAGCAGATGTGGGCAAATATGTCCTCAGTTGCTCATACAATACGGCAGATACAGCAGCCTCCGGAGAGCCTCAGGTGGCACTCGTGGCTCAGTGTCTGGGTTCAGACAGGACACTATCCTAGATCTGCCGTTCCAGGGCTCTGGGCTCTTTTGGCCAAGAGGCTGAGGTCATCGTCACTGGCTCCGGGGAAGGGGAATCAAGGACTGCAAGCAAGACAGCAACAATGAGGAGGGTTCAAGAGGAAAGCACTCCCTCAGACACCAGGAACTCTGGGACCGTGAACAGTTAAGCAGTCCAGAGCTCCTCTCCCCACCCAGTCAGCACGGGTGTAGCCAGATATTTCCATCTTGTACACTCTCTCCAACTGCTGCCTCCCATTATGCAACTGTACATATCCTCTGACTGCTGCTCCCACTGAAAAACAAATCGGAATATCAGATGACCCATCTAATCTCTAAACAGGTTGTACACATGTATATGTTGTACATAATAGAGGTTAAACAGATACAGACACTACTCAGTAGTCTGCACTACCTCAAGTACTCCAGATTACAATGATAATGGTAACAGAAAGGCGCATGGTTTGGGACAGGTATTCAAAACAACTGTACACAAAGGTTTACAGTGAGTTTGCCTGCCTACACCCTTGAGTCGGCCTCCTCCTGACTTCTTGCCTGCCCACCCCCCCAGTAGAATCGATAGGGGAGGCAGTGGGAGGGTGGTTTTCTATTACCTCACAGGTTGGGAGAACATCACGTAGGACCAATGGGCATTGCAACTTATAGAGAGGGTCTACACCCTGGAGTTCATCTACCCCCGGACAATCCGTCAGCCTACATATTCTCTCCATCCCATGCAGGTCTTTTATTAGAGTGGAGATACAGACCCTCCTGTCAAAGTGAGTGATTTCAAGTAGTACCGGAGTCCCAGAGGGGCAAAGGTTACCCTTCCTGGTTCTGAAGAAGACTGGACCTTCATCCCATCCTGGAACTGAACGTCTTTATAGAGCACAAAAGGTTCAGGATGGTAACACTCCAGTGGTTGCTTCCCATGCTACGCCAAGGAGATTGGCTCAGCTCCCTGTACATGCAGGACGCATACATGCACATAAGGATCCTGCCGTCTCACAGGAAGAATCTCCGGTTCACATTCGGAGAGCACTATGATTCACATTCGATGGACAGCACTACCAGTTCAGTGTCCTTCTTTTGCTCTGGTAATAATACCGGCTGCCCTCAGGAGGCAGGGTCATTACACCTACTCCTACCTTGATGACTGGATACTATCTGCCCCATCCAGAGAACTGCTGTGTCAGACCTTGGAGTGCACCTTCAAGATGTTCCAGGACCTTGGGATAACTCTAAATCTCCCAAAGTCAGCCCCTTGGCCATCCCAGGGACTCCAGTTCATAGGAGCCATCTTGGATGCGGTTGAAGAGAGCCTTTCTCCCTTCAGATGAGGCAGAACGCCTTCAGGCGCTGGCTCTGATACTACTGTCTGTAGACCAGCCTCCAGCCAGAATGGTGCTACAAATCTTACTTCGAGAAACAGGTCTTCAGCAAGTTACACCATTAGGACTGAAGCTGGTAGGTGCCAGGACCCCACGGAAATTTTCTAGCTAGCAGTTTTCAGCAGGGGCAGTCCTTCAGAATCCCCAGTTCTTTTCCCACAGTCTACTCGCCAGCATTGGCCTCTCTGTCTCTACCTAGTGCATGACGACTTAGAACTTTGAGTTCTAGGAACATGGATATGTTGTTCATCCCCACTTATTGGCAGGTTCCTTGCCGCTTTAAATCTTGCCGGAAGGTCTTCAAGCTGGCTCCTCCCACCCACCCGGGTGGTAAAACTCTCAGCTCCGCCCCATGACGCCAGATCTTCCTTACCGCTTGGAAGCTCAGGTTCCCTCCTTAACGCTCTGCGTATAAGACTGGTTCCTAATTCTTCGAAAGTTCGAAATCAAAAAGTTTTTTGCTAAAAGACTTTAGGTCTTCTTTCCTCGCAGCTCGATGGACCATCGACTCGGTTTCCGGAGTGCCCTGCGGGCAGAAGATGTCTAGGATGGATCCGCACTCGTCCGCTCACTGTCATCTTTGAGCATGACCCACAGGCCTTTACACTGTGCTCATCCTTTGGCCTACGTCCTTGAAGACCGTGCTGCCCAATTACAACTGGGGCGCCCCGAGAAAAGAATTCCACCGGTTAAATCTAAAGAGGCCCGGTTGGCGGTGTCCGCGGCAACAGGCTCGGCGGATCGGCTCGAGCAGATGATCGCCGTCGAAGAGGAGGCGGCGCGGGCCGCTTCTACCTCGGCTGCAGCATTTGTCCCTCTCTCGGTGCCTCATACTCGGCTTCTTTCAAGGAGCTTTGTCTGACCCTCTCGACGAAAGGTGAGGGTCCAACTTCTTCTGGACCCTTTTCCAGGTCCAAAAAGAGCAAAAGTAAGTCTCACCATCGATGCTCTTGGGAGTGGGAAAGATCCCCCTTCCCTTCTTGTCGACAGTCGACTTCGGTCGACCCCTCAGCTTCGGCCACTGGCTTCACGGTGTCCCCGTCAGGCCAGTTGACCGAGACTCCCGACGACGCGGTCGAGATTTTTCTCGATCCGTTAGACGGGTTGTCGGCTGGAGAAGCTGAGAATCCTCTCCCGGTTCCCCGGTGGAGTTGAGGATCCCGTCGGCTCGTCTGTGCCTCCGGTTCCGGGCAACCGGTGAGATCGTCCGAGGCGAGTGCCATTCGACACTTCTCCTGCTTCCTCGGCCTAGTCGAGACTCTCGGTCTTGGACATCCTCGCGGTCCAGCCGATCCCGCGTCCAAGGCGATCCGGTCTTGGCACGGCAAGCGGCGCTGCCGCTCTTCCTCCTCCTCAGACGAGGGAAAGCTCGCGCAAGTTGCGTCCGGAGGTATGAGGAACTCATGTGGCAACAGCTCCTTTGACCGAGATAAGCCTGACCCAGTCGCCTTCCCGCCATTAAGTGGCTGTCACCGAGCGCCAAAACAACCCCTCGTTGTAGCCGAGGAGCCTGTTCCCAGGCGGTTGTTGACCAATTCCAGCTGCCCCACCGATTCTGGTGGAACCTCCGCCTCCACAGCCATTGTTGGGGCTCCGACCAAGAATTCTCGGTCGGCTTTGGGTTTGCCCATAGGCTGTCTGTCACCCTCACTCCGATAAACCTCGGCAGGTGGAGGGTGGCTCAGGCCCGAGGCAGTTTTGAGGACTCTTCCGAGTCCGAGGATGATTCCTCCCTTTTCCAAGTGATTCGACTTGAGTCCTCGGGAGGACAGTCAGTGGACGATAGCCTTCGTCCTTCTTAGGGTTGCTTGGCTCATCTCGAGTCCACCGGGATGAAGCTCGAACCCGCTCTAAACGGGCCAGGTATCCCCTCACGGAGATTCTGGACGAGGATTCTCCCACGGAGGCCTTTCGGTGGCCGAGGCCATAGTGGGTCCGGCCTGGAGCTTTGGCAGCGCCCTGCTTCCTGCCCTGAGCCTGGCCAGGATGGCCAGGAAGTATCGGTCCCTACCGTTCCCTGTCCGTTTTGGAACACCCTCTGCAGAGGGTTGGTTACCGAGTGTTTCCAGCGTGCGGGAACGCCAGGGATGGACAAACCTCCCAAGGAATCCAAGAAATTGGATTATGCCGCGTAAAAGTCTATGCTGCGTCCTCTCTCGGCCTTCGTCAGGCCAGTTCGGCCGTCCTCATGGCACATTTTTCACATGCCCTGTTGGGCTTCCTGGATGAGGTCGTCCCTCATCTTCCCGCGGATCTGCAGACTACGGTCAGGCAGGGCAGTGGCCAAACAGCAGCTCCAGACTGCTTTGGACTTTCGGGACTCGTGCCAGGTCAGTGGCGGCCGCAGTGGCCATGCGTCATTGGGCTTGGCTGAGGATATCCACTTTTACCTCAGATACCCAGCACAAGTTGGCGGATGTTCCCTTTTTGGGGACTGATCTCTTCGGCCCTGGGGTGGAAGGTCACCTGCAGAGGATCGAGAAGTCCAGTGCTACCTTGGACTCTGTCTCTTCCGCTCAAAAGGACAAAGGCCGCAAGCCACAGCCTAAGCCCTTTCGTCCTTCTGCACCCGTGGCACGCCAGGCCCAGCAACGTCAGGGCCAGCAGGCTCGAGCTTGGCATCCCAAACCCAAGCCTTTGGCTTCCTCCAACAGGAAGCAGGGAGGAAAAGGCCCAGGAGGTCCCTCGGCCGGTCTCTGCTCCAAGCCTGCCCAGTGACGGGCTGTGGGGTGTCGCCCCCATCCCCGTCACCTTGCCCCTGGTTCCCCCGTAGGGGGACGGCTCCGACACTTCCTTTCCGCCTGGTCCGCTATTACCACGGACAGGTGGGTTCTGGAGGTGGTGGGAAAAGGCCTGCCTCTAGAATTCGAGCAGGCCCCGCCCTTCAGAGCCATCGCACCTCGGGGGGCCTCGGGGTCCGAAGCCTCACTGTCAGCTCGTCGAGCCAACATCGCTCTCCTCCTCCAAAGGAGGTGATCAGGGGTAGAGGACCCCTTTCAGACTCAGGGTTCGTGTCCAGGTACTTCCTGGTTCCGAACGGACGGGGCTGGCGCCCATTCTCGACCTACACGACCTGAACAAGTTCCTAAGGTCTCGAACCTTCAGGATGGTCACTCTGGCGCAGATAATACCATCTCTGGAACACGGCGTGTGGTTCTGCTCTCTGGACCTGCAGGACGATTCTTTCATGTCCTATCCGTCCGTCCATCGAGATTCTTTCGCTGAGCGTAGGGATCCCTCTTCGAGTTCCGAGCCATGCCCTTCGGCCTGTCTCCAGCTCCCAGGGTCTTCACCAAATGCATTGCAGTGGTGACAGCTTTCCTGCGGCGCCGAGGGGTCCGGGTGTACCCTTACCTGGACGATTGGCTGATAGCAGTCCCCTCCAGACAGGAGGTGGAGCGGTCCAGAGATCTGGCCCTCCAGGTTTGCTCTCAAGTCGACCTTCTCATCAACGAGGCCAAGTCGGAACTCGAGCCGAAGCAGGTGATTCTGTTTATTGGGGCAGAGCTCGACTCTCTTCGAGCCAGAACACGGCTCCCGGCGGACAGGGCCGAGGTTCTTACCTCCTTTACCCGATCATTTCTGGTTGGGCAATCGCACCCTGCCGGGACTTCCTGGCCTCCTGGGTCTCATGGCGGCCTGTACCAGCGTAGTCCGTTGGGCACGCTTACACATGCCCCTTCAGTGGGACTGGCCAGCCAGTGGTCACAACACTGCGATCCATTGGACCAGCTAGTGATGGTGACCCAGGAGATGTGAGCAGCTCTCCGGTGGTGGACGTTCCATCTCATCTGCAGGAGGGCATCCGTTTGTCTGCCCGAGCCGACGTCTCTCTATCGACTGATGCCTCTCTGATGGGTTAGTGCCCATCTGGGGAACACGAGTGCACGGCCTCTGGTCCCCGCGGAGTCCGATGCCATCAACCTGCTGGAGCTCGAGCGGTCCGCCTAGCTCTCACCGCTTCTCCGTTCCTCCGGGGTCAAGTGGTCCGAGTCCAGACGGACAATACCACGACCATGTACTATCTTAAACCGCTCAGGGGGACGCGCCCCATGCTTCTATGCAAGGAAGCTCTCCGCATTTGGTCACTCGTGCAGCAGCCTGGAGGCGGATCTCCTAGCCATTCATGTGGGGAGCCTCCAACACCCTGGCCGATGCCCTGAGCCAGATAGGGGCTGCATCTCACGAGTGGTCTCTCCTGCGGAGGTAGTATAGCATCTGTTCTCCCACTGGGGCATACCTCAGGTGGACCTGTTTGCCTCCAGGGAAAGCTGAGCTGAGCTGTTTCATGCCCGCCCCCTCAGGGGGCTCGCTGCAGGGATGCCTTCTGAGGCCCTGGACCCGGGCCTCTTTCACGCCTTTCCCCATTTCCCTTGGTTCACAGGTGCTTCTCAAGGCAAGGAGGACAAGGCGCAGGTGATTCTGATAGCCCAGACTGCCCCGCCAGTTCCTGGTACCCAGATCTCCTCAGCCTCAGCTCCAGGCTCCCGAGGCAGCTTCCAGCTCGCCCGGACCTGCTGTCAGTCAATCAGGGGAAGGTGTTCCATCCGGACCTTCAATCCCTGCACCTGACGGCCTGGTTCCTGAGCGGCTAGAGTTCCAGGCCTTGGGTCTTTCCGACGAGGTCCTCAATGTAGTTGAGGCGTCCCACAAGGAGTCGACCAGAAAATGCTACGCCTTCAAATGGAAGAGATTCTCCATTTGGTGTCAGGCAAGGGCTTGGACCTTCCTCCTGTTCTGTGATAAACATTTTGGACTATTTATGGTCCCTTTCTAGTCAAGGGCTTAGGTTGGCATTACAAAAGGTGCTGGCAGCCATCTCTCTGCTTACAGGCGGCGGGCAGGGGAGCAGTCAGTGGCGAGGAGAAGGTGGTCTGGCGCTTTTCAAAGGCCGCTCATCACATTTCCCTCCGATGCGGGAGCCTCCACCTCCATGGGATTTACTGCTGGTACTGGCAAAGCTCATGGGCAAGACATTCGAACCTATGCAGGTGTGATCTCTCTCACCTGTCGTGGAGAGGACCGCCTTCTTGGTGGCTATCACGTCAGCCAGAATGATGGGAGAACTCCAGGCGCTTTCCATCGAGTTCTCCTTACCTGGTCTTCCACAGGGACAAGGTTGTCCCGCTCCCCACCCGAAATTCCTTCCGAAGGTGGTGTAAGATTTCACCTTAACCAGGTGTTGACTCTGCGGTGTTCTACCCAATCACACCTCGGAGGCCGAATATAGGCTCCATACTCTGGACCCTAGAGGCTCGCTTATTATAAGGCTGCGGCTGGGGGAATGGGAGAGGTTCGCAGCTGTTTGTCACCTACGCTGAAGCCGCATCTGGCAGACCTGCAATAGCGGACGATAAGCAGGTGGGTCACCTCCTGCATAGATCTCTGCTATAAGTTGGCGGGCATGGAGCCTCCCAGAGGGATAAGAGCTCATTCTACCCGTCCATACTGCTGCATCGGTGGCTGCTTCCAGGGACGTCCCTATCCAGGAATCTGCAGGGCTGCTACCTGGAAGTCAGCACACACCTTTATTACCCATTACCACATCAACCTTGAGTCACGCCGGGATGCTGGTTTTGGGGCCTCGGTTCTCCAGTCTCTATTCCTAAGTAAGGAGGTGTGCATTGCCTCCTCCTCCCGGAGAACTGCTGGGAGTCTGCCAGACAGTGTGGATGAACAACATATCCATGTCCCTAGAAATGCAGGTTACTCACCTGTAACAGGAGTTCTAGGAATGGTATATGTTGTTCATCCCTACCATTCCACCAACCTCGGCTCGGCGCACAACCTGAGCTTCCAGCGGGCCAGATCTGAAATCATGGGGCGGGCAGGAGTTCTACCACCCGGTGGGTGGGAGGAGCAAGCCTGAAGACCTTCCGGCAAGATTTAAAGCGGCAAGGATACTGCCAATAAGTGTGGATGAACAACATATACCATTCCTAGAACTCCTGTTACAGGTGAGTAACCTGTATTTTCTGCTTAACTATGTCCTCTCCAGCTCCTTCATTTGAGAGTCACCTTTCAAAGTGTGCCTGCAGAAAACGGATTCCTTTCAATGATCCTCATTCCACCTGCGTGTGGTGCCTAGGCCCGGACCACGACACCAAGGTCTGCACCTTTTGCCAAGGGTTCAACAGCCGCACCAGGATCAGCTGTCAGAATGCACTTCAGGCTAATCTGCTAGAGGAAAAACTTAGTAGGATGGACAAAGAACCTTCCTCCGGGGGCAATTTTTCCTCCAAGGTCCACAGACACCAGGACAAGCACCACTAGAAGGCAAGGTCCAGATCCTCGAACCGGGCCTCGGATTCTCGGAGCTCAGGCTCTACCCGATCGGACCGCTCTCCCTCCAGGGCTAGGTCTCAGCCCCGTCCTGTTAAGGTCTGGGCTTGCAGCGGTTGTTCGACTCTTCAGCCCATCAAGACTTCCAGGCCCTCTGCTTCCTCTACCCCCCCCCCAGGCCTCTTCTAAGTCCTCTGAACGCCACAAGTCTTCCTCTTCCACCCGACGCAGGACCCCGACTCCAGGTCGGTCACCCAGCCCCCTAGGGGCCCGGATCCTCCACCCAGGAAGACGACCTGATGTCCCTCAAGCAAATGACGGACCCATCGGCCAAGCATCCAAAGTCAGCCAGGCATTCGCTGGAGACAGGAACATCGGCCAAGCAATAGATGCCGGCCAGGCATCGTCGGCCAAGCGACCGTCTGCTTCACCGGAGCCGAAGACTGCCACCCAGTCACCGGTGGACACCGGTCACAGTCACTCCACGGAGGAGGACACCGCATTGCCTGAAGACCAGGCGGGCGACACAGAGGATGCCGGGCTTCCGAGGGAACCTTCGCCCACCCTGGAGACGCCTGCGGACCAGACGCCCGAACCCGGCGACAGACCATCGGCGCCAGGCCCGTTGTCTGGCATGAATATTCAAGAAGTAAAGGAACTCTTTACTTTCTGGTGGGACACCATCTGTAAAGACGTGGTCCCAGTAAAGCCTCCTACTCCTTCACCTCCTACACCCCCTCCTCCACCACAGGGGCCAGCAGGACGACCACCAACCCCCAAGGAGCATACTTCACCTCCTAGGTGTAGATCCCAGGATTGGAAAAGGCCTCCATCAGGGTCTCCCAGCCCCAAGCGACCCAGATGCTGGTGGTATACTCCGGGGGAGGACTCCAGATCGGATACTCCGGATTACTAGAGATCTCCTCCACTTAGCATTTCATCACCTGACCCATATGACCTTCCCAGGTCTCCTCCAGATGATACCTCTTTCTCTGAGATCATGAGGCACATCCAGGACAACATGGGGTGGGATGCTGAAGACCTCGACCCCGAAAGGCAGCGCCTTGCCCGTTATCTTTTGGCAGAGAGACCCAAAGCCTTTGGTAGTGCCACCCTTGGTGGACACCTTTGCGGACATCACCAAGGCTGCGTGGAAGCGTCTGCACTCCACTCCTGCATTGCCGAAGAAAGCCGTCCGCTTGTAGAAGGCCCCGAGAGAGGACCATTACTTGGCTCAACAATCTCTGGCAGACTCCCTGGTCATTACGGCCTCACATGGCCAGTCCCAAAGACCGCAGTACATGAGCATACAGCCACCAGACCAGGAATCCAAAGAATTGGACGCCCTGGGAAGACGCATATATGCGGCTGCTACATGCTCTGTCAGGTCCCTGGACTACCTAACCCACATGGTACAGTTTCAGAACGCCCTATGGGAACAGGGCCAGGACCTGGTCGATAGGCTTCCGGATGGCGATCAGAAGGCGGAGCTCCTAAACATTCTTCACACAGGGTCTGATGTGGGTACCCAGGTACTACTAGTCGCATACGATTCTGTGGACTCGTCTGCCAGAGCTGCAGCTTCAGGCGTCTGTCTCCGGCGACACTCTTGGCTCCGTGTCTCGGGCTTCACCCCGGACATACAGAAGAACATTCTTGATGTCCCCTACAACAGCGAAGTACTCTTTGGTGAACCCTCAGAGAAGGTGATCACCAAACTCCAGGATGCTGGGAAGACAGTCGGGTCTGTACAGGCCATGTACAGATCCAGGCCCGGTTCCTTTCAAGAGCCGTTTTCGCAGCCGGCAACATAGGCAGCAGCCACATTCCGGCCAGCAACAAAGGGGCACCTTTCAGCGGAAAGCTCAGGCTAAGTCGTTCCCAGGCAGAGTCCAACACTACACTAAACCAGCCCAGTCTGCAGGGACCAGTGCTGCCACAGCATGACTCCTTCCCGGCCCACGCACCTCCTCTGGATCAGTGGGCACAAAAGGTCAGGGGTCGCATCACTCACCATTTTACAGGGTGGCAGTCGATTGCCACCCTCCAGTGGGTTCTCCAGTTGGTCAAGAAAGGTCACTTCATAGAATTTCTCGTCCATCCGCTGGCAAGACTTCCCCTGCTTTCCTGTTACTCGGGTCGGCACGCCCTGCTCATACAGCAGGAGGTGCTCGCACTCCTGGAAAGAGAAGTGATGGAGCACGTTCCACGGAACCAGAGGGGTGCAGGATATTATTCTCACTTCTTTCTGGTTCCCAAGAAAACGGGACCTCCGTCCGATACTGGACCTCAGCGACCTCGAGTCGGTCCTGTACAAACGCTTCCGCATGGTGACCCTCCCAGGTCTGATTCCCATGCTCAAGCAGGGCGCCTTTCTAGTGTCCTTGGACATGCAGGACGCTTACCTACATATTCCCATTGCTCAAGCACACAGGACGTTTCTGCGCTTCGAGTTCCAGGACCACCATTATCAGTTCCAAGCCCTTCCCTTCGGACTGTCATCGGCACCTCGGGTATTCACGAAGTGTATGGCAGTCGTAGCGGCAGCTCTGAGGAGATGAGGCCACTACGTGTTCCCCTACCTGGATGACTGGCTTCTCATGGCACCCTCTCAGGAGGCCTTGATGTCCGCCACCCATTATACTCTGTCTCTGTTCGAGGTGATGGGCATCATTATCAATCACGAGAAGTCGCGCCTGGTTCCGTCACAGACTCTGCAGTTCTGGACACCGTCCAGGGGAAAGCTTCTCTTCCCCAGGACAGAGTGGAACATATCAGGGACATTTCGGCGAAGACCGTTCCTGCCAGATTGGTCCTTTACTTGTCTCCACATGCGGGTCACCCAGTGGATCTTACGGGTACAATGGGACCAAAAGCAAGACAATCTGCAGCTTCCAATCCGGATCACGAAGACTGTGATCCGGGATTGCTAATGGTGGCTAGATCCAAAGAATCTGTTGGCAGGGGTCCCCTTCATTGCGCCGTCTCCGATAGTGACACTCTCCACAGACGCCTCGGGGCTCTGATGGGGAGCACACATCGACGGTGTCCGGTCTTGGGGGCCTGTGGACAGCTCAAGAGACTCATCTCCACATAAATATCCTGGAAACTAGAGCAGTTCTTCACGCCCTGCAGGCCTTCCAGTCGGAGATTCCACTAGGTACCATTCTGTTACAAATGGACAATTCCGCGGTGATGTATTACCTCAACAAACAAGGAGGCACCCATTCCTACCCGCTTTGCACGGAACAAACAAGGAGGCACCCATTCCTACCTGCTTTGCACGGAGGCCATGAGGGTGTGGGATTGAGTTTTGCAACACGGTGCAAACCTCATTGCTGTTCATGTCCCAGGAGTGGACAACGTCATTGCAAATGGCCTGAGCTGCTCTCAGGCCAGAGTCCGTGAGTGGGAACTACTCCAGGAGGTAGTAGAGGATCTGTTTCACAGATGGGGTACACCAGAGTTGGACCTTTTCGCGTCCCCATCCAATGCAAAACTGCCCAATTTTTGCTCGCTAGATCCAGGGCCTGGTGTTTTCTGGCGAGACGCGTTGTCCCTCTCCTGGGCGGGCAGATTTCTCTATGCCTTCCCCCCTTTCTGTTGATCCAGAGGGTTCTTCTGAAACTTCACAGAGAGCAAGCGACGCTGATGCTCATCGCACCGTTCTGGCCCAGGCAGATCTGGTTCCCTCTGCTACATCAGCTATCCCGGAAACCTCCGATGCCTCTGCCAAATCAGCTCTCACTTGTCTCAGGAGAAAGGCTCCTTGGTCCGTCCGGACCTTCATTCACTGAGCCTGCACGCTTGGCTCCTAGAGACATAGCCAATTTGCGACACGGGGTCTCGCAAGAGGTAGCTGACGTTCTGGTGGATGTGAGAAAAACAGCCACTCATGCTATTTAGCCTTGAAATGGTGCAGTTTTGCCTGTGGCTCAAGCGCAGGGGTTTTCATCTCTAGACTGTCCAGAAAACTCTGTCTTGGACTACCTCTTGTTTCTTTTTTCAGACAGGCCTGGCCTACTCCTCGATCAAAGTACACCGCTGTGCCATATCAGCCTATCATTATCCTATAGGCCAACGCACCATATCTCAGTTGGACACTGCACAAGCCTTCCTGAGAGATATTCTCCACCTTAGACCTCCAATTAAGGATCCAATTCCGCCATGGGATCTACCCTTTGTCCTGGAGCAGCTTACACTGCCACCTTTTGAACCAGCTGCGGATTGCGAGCTATGTCTTCTCACTTGGAAGATGTTGTTTTTAGTTGTCGTTACCTCGGCCAGAAGAATTTCTGAACTCCATGCACTCGTACAAAGAGCCTTACTTGGTTTTTCACAAAGACAGGGTATCCCTACGGACTAATCCCAAATTTTTGCCTAGGGTGGTCTCAGCTCTCACCCTTAATCAGGACACGATCTACCAGTGTACTTTCCCAACTATCCGAATCGAGGAGATGCCCTGCTGCACACCCTAGATGTGCATAGGTGTCTCCGATACTACCTGACCAGAACAAAACACCACCGAAATTCAGACCAGCTTTTTGTCTCCTTTGCCCACTGGATGATGGGAGCTCCTGATTCTAAACAGTCGCTGTCCAGGTGGCTCACTCGGTGTATCACGTTCTGTTACCAGAAGCGTAACAAACCCTTACCGGGCGAGGTCAAGGGTCATTCCACAAAGGGGGTGGCTACCTCCTTTGCAGCCCTTAGTGTGTCCACCTCGGCTATCTGTGCTGCAGCTACTTGGAGCTCCGTGCACACTTTCATCAGGCAGTACAGCCTGGATATTGCATCGAGGCGAAGGGCAGGTTTTGGTCTAGCAGTCCTTTAGGGACTTCTGTCCTAGGCTTTGGTTTCTTTAAGGATTTCTACCTTCCCTCCTCCCAATGGTGTGGGATTTCCATTATTGCTCGGGAATCTGTCCTAATGGTGTAACCTGCTGCAAGAGCTATTTCTCGAAGTAAGATAGTACAGTTACGTAAGAACTTACCGTAACAGTAGATCTTCGAGAACAGCTCTTGCAGCAGGTACTTTCCCTCCCACCATCCCCGCTGGGGGTAGATTCTAGTTCCAGCATCCTTCTCCTAGGATCAGGTGTCTCAGCATCTCTCTGACTGCCATTTGATGGCGGATCTTCAGTCTCCTCTTCTGATGTCATCTAGCGGGCGGGAGAACTGGGGATTCCGGACGTTTGAAAATTTCCGTGGGGTCCTGGCGCCTGCCGGCTTCAGTCCTAATGGTGTAACCTGCTGCAAGAGCTGTTCTCGAAGATCTACATTTATGGTAAGTTATTATGTAACTGTACTCTCTTGGGTCATATGGCTGCTGCCATAGTGACAGGCTCTCGCTCGACTGCACATGAGAATTCTGTAATGGAACCTCAGGGTGCAGTGGGACCTGCAAAGCGACTATCTGGACCAGAAGGTCAGAATCTCCCAAGGCAGTGTACCAAACCTTAATATGGTGGCTGAATCCCTTCTGCTTGGAGGGAAGAGCCCCCTTAAGGAACCCCTTCCCTCAACAGGTATCACCACAGATGCATTGTGCACGGGATGAGGTGCCCACTTCGGGAGCCATCAGACCCAGGGGATCTTGGACCCAGACAGAGCGCTCTTTGCATATAAACGTTCAGGAGATTAGGGCTGTGCTGTATGCCTTACAGGCATTCTAGGACTACCTCCATCCAGGCCCAGTTCTACTCAAGATGGACAACATTCCCGTGGTGTTCTACCTCAACAGGCAGGGGGAAAAGCATTCATATCCCCTTTTCAGAAAAGCCATGAGGGTTTGGTACTGGGCAGTAGATCACAGCCTGGAACTGTTCATGGTACATGTTCCAGGTCTTCAAAAACCCCTTGGTAGACTGCCTCAGTTGCTCATAATCCCAAGCTTACGAACGGGAGCTACTTAAAGAGGTAGTAGACCTATTTGAAAGATGGGGTACTCCAGAGCTATACCTCTTCTTATCCCCACTCAATGTCAAACTGCCCAGTTTCTGCTTGCTAGAGCGAGGGCTTGGTGTTTTTTGGCGAGATGCGTTCTCCCTCTCTTGGACCAGGAGGTTTCTCTGTGCCTTCTGCAGCGAGTCCTTCTCAGGCTTCAGCTGGAACCAGCAACCATGATTCTGATGTCACCGTTTTGGCCCAGATAGATTAGGTTCCTGCTTCTACTGCAACTAGCGGTAGAACCCCCAGTTCCACTTCCTCTGTCCTTTTGGTTGCTATCCCAAGAGCAGGGTGCTTTAATTCACCCCAACCTCAAGTCTCTGTATCTTCATGCATGGCTCCTGCAGACTATCAGGTGTAGGTATGGGGTGTCGAGAGGGTAGCTGAGGTGTTGGTAACCGCAAGAAAACCGTCCACTAGGGTCACATGCGTCATGAAGTGGAAGCGGTTCAGCCTCTGGGCCACTGCCTGTAACCTAGACCCATCATGCGAAGTGAACTAGGTCCTGGGGTATCTCTTACCTTATCTGATTTAGGTCTGTTACTCATCCATAAAGGTACCTGTCTTGACTAGTTCATCCTATCATGTACCTGTGGACGGTAGAACCTTGGCACAGCTTGATCTGTCATGCACCTTCCTGCGAGGTATGCTACATATCAAGCCTCCCATTTGGGATCCTGTTCCCCCATGGGATCTACTGTTTATGTTGGAGAAGTTAACATTGTCCCCCTTTGAGCCAGCTCCGAATTGTGAGCTTTGCTTTCTGTCTTGGAAAGTGTTATTTTTAGTTGCTGTTACCTCGGCCTGGAGGATTTCCGAGCCCCAGGCTCGTGTGCAAGGAGCCATATTTGGTTTTTCATAGGGATAGGGTGTCGAATCCTAAGTTTCTCCCAAAGGTGGTTTTGGAGGTTACCCTCCACCAAGACATTCACCTACCTGTCTACTTCCCTGAATGCTCTTACCAGAGGGGAGGCATTGTTACATACCCTAGCTGTACATAGAATCCTTAGGTATTTTGTTGACTGTACACGGTCCATAAGGAAGTCAGACCAATTGTTTGTGTCCTTTGCTCAACGGATGTTGGGGGCACTAGTTACGAAACAGACTCTGTCCAAGTGGCTAGTCGATGCATTGTATCCTGCCATGAAAAGTATGGGAAACCCTGCCACACCCAGTTAGGGGTCATTCGACTAGAGGGATAGCGACATCTTTCGCATCTCTCAAATGTCTCAGCAGCAGCCCTCTGTGCCTCAGCCACTTGTAATTCAGTGCACACTTGTTCAACACTAGTTTGGACATTGCTTCCAGAAGGAGGGCAGATTTCGGCCTGGCAGTCCTTCAGGGTTTGATCTCGTAGGAGCCCTGGGGCATCGTCACATCCACCGCCCTTCTGACCTGGTGTTTTTCCCTATACTGCTTGGGACTTAGTGGTTATCACCTGCTGCAAGAACACTGTCTCCAAGTGTGATAGTAGAGTTATATAAGAACTTAATTGTAACAGTAGATCTTTGAGAAGAGCTGTTGCAGCAGCTGTGCTTTCCTTCCCTCCTTCCCCCAGTTCTTCTTCCTGCATGTCCCTATTGGGATGACAGTCTCCTCGGTTTGTCCCATCCTTCGTGCCAGCTGGGTCTCTGATTCCTCTGCCCCTGTCCACAGACTTGTTCTCCCAGGAACAGGACACATTGGTCCACCCCGACCTCAGATCCCTGCATCTTCATGCATGGCTCCTGCAGACTTGGCAGCTGCCCGTGTTGGGGTTTCTTCCCGGGTGGCTGTCGTCCTAATGGCCACTAGAAAACCTTCACCAGGGTCACTTGCGCTACGAAATGGAAGCGGTTCTGCCTCTGGGCCACCGCTAGATATCTGGATCCTTTCTCCTGTTTGGAGCACCTGATTCTAGAGTATCTCTTTTTTCAGACTGATGTGAGTTGCTCTTCCCTTAAGGTGCACCTTTCTGGCATTTCTGCATACCATGCACCTATTGGTGGCAAGATTCTAGCCCAGCTGGGTCTTTCCCGCATATTTTTGCAGGTATCTTGCATTTGAAGCCTCCCATTAGGGACCTAATTTCCTCCCCCACCCCTGTATCTTCTGTTTGTATTGGAAAAACTTACTTTGCTTCCCTATGAGCCGTAGAAAGTGTTTTTAGTTGCTATTACTTCCGCTCGGAGGATTTCTAAGCTTCAGGCTTTGATGTGCCAAGAGCCCTATTGGTTTTCCACAAGGACAGGATGTTCTTGTGTACAAATCCTAAGTTTTTGCAGAAGATGGTGTCTGAATTTACTTTGAATCAAGACATCCCCTTGCCTGTATATTATCCAGAGTATTCCAGTTGAGGGGAGGCCTTACTTCATACTGTGGATGCCCACAGGGTGTTTCGTTACTATGTGGATCACACCCGAGCCATCAGAAAAACTGATCAGCGTTTCTTTTGCCCCTAATGGAGAAGGGGCTTGTTTCCAACAATGGTTGAACTGCATTGTTTACTGTTATTACAAGTACAACAAGCCTTTACTGGGCCCAATTAAAGGCCATTCTACCAGGGGCATGGCTGCCTCCTTTGCTTCTCTGGGGAATGTTAACTGCCAAGTGGAGTTCTGTCCACACCTTCATTAAGCATTACAGTTTGGACGTTGCCTCTAGTCATAGGCAGGTTTCAGATTCTGTCCTGCAGGGCCTTCTCTCCTGAGAATCCTGTGCTGAATTCTACCTCTTCCCAGCTGACTGGGGGTCAGTCCTTTTATTGCTTGGGATTCAGTCATGGCAATAGCCTGTTACAAGAGCCCCAGTTAGTTGCATAAAAATTTACCATAACAGTAGATCTTAGAAAGGAGTTCTTGCAGCAGGCTCTGCTTTCCCTCCCGCCATCCCCATAGTGACTACTTCTCCATTATGAATACCTTATGTTATTCCTCTGTTAGGAGGAACATCTTCGGCTCTCCATTCTCTCTACCTTTTGCCGTGGTCTGCAGCAGGAGAACTGAGGTTGTGTTGGGAACCGCCTCCTTATACCATATGTGATGTCAGGGGGGCAGTCCATGCTGAATACTGCTAGCTAGAAGTTTTCCGGGGGGGGGGGGGCCCTAGTGCCTGGCAGAATAGTCCTTATGGTAATAGCCTGCTTCAAGAGCTCCTCTTGAAGAGCTACCGTTACAGTACGTTCTTGTAAGTGTACTAGCTTTGAGAGAAGCTCTTGCAGCAGGCCTTGCTTTCCCTGCCTCCTTCCCCCTGCTGTTCTTTGTTTCTCTTGCACTACTTCTGCATTTCCTTTGACTCTGGAACCTCTTTAGTTCTTCATTTGCTGCCCGCTTGGGTCTTCGTGGGAGAACTGAGGTAAGTGTGGGGGAACGCTTGCCTTTATATGATAGACTGACGTCGGCAGCTGCTGTCGGTGGTGGGCAGTCCCCCATGGTAGACTGCTAGCTAGAAGTTTTCTGTGTGGTCCCGACGCCCAGCGGCTTAGTCCTATCAGTATGGCAGCTGCAAGAGCTTTTTGAAGGTCTACTGTTATGGTAATTTCTTGCGTAACTACTTTTTATTGCCACTGACACTAAAGAGGCTCTCTTGCTCACCTTGTTAATGCCCTTTGTGTACGTAAAGGTCTCTGTCGTGTCTCTGTTTCAGGGAGTACATGTTCAAATCTGCTGGTCTCTATGTTCTGTCAACTTTTAACCATCTTGGTCGCCCTTCTTTGGACTGCTTCTAGCAGGTTAATGTCCCGTCTAGATAGAGATGCCAGCGATAATGTGCAGTGCCAGTATTACTTCCTCCTGCCTGCTACTGCTCCCAGTCAGTGCAGTCCAGTGAGAGCGTTTTCAGGTAGTAAGCAAAATGTCTGTGTAGCTGCCCATTTCCTGGGGTTCAAAGCGGTTTACAACAGTAAAAATACAAAACTAGTTTGATATACATTATTAAAGCTAATCGGAGTAAATGCGCGCAAAACAAGTGTTACAGCGCAGATATAATATTGCAGTATTGCTTTAGGGACTAACTGCACCAAACTGAGAGCCTCCTGAAACGAAAGGAATTTTAGGTCCCTCTTAAAGGTCCGCTAGAGGAGCTTCCTGATGAGTCCCATGAGTGCAAACATCTGATTTGCTAGATTTCAGCCTAACCCTGGGAATGGCAAGGAGGTGCATCTTGGAGGAGCAGTGAGGGCTGGAGGCATAGAACTAGAAGAAAGACTAGAATGGCAGCACCTATCGGCACTGCTAAGTGCCAGTACGTAAAAAATGTGCCACCATCTTGTGGATGTCAAATCCTGGAACGCGCTCATTGACATCCATGAGATTTTCATGGAGTGCAGGCAGTGTCTGGTAGCCCCCAGTCATATATTGTGGGCAGTGTCTGACTACACCCCTCCCAGACTTCTGTGCTGTGGGCAATGTTGAGCTGCACCCACCCCAGTCATGTATTGGGGGCAAAGTCGGGCTGCACCACCACCGCATTCATGTATTTTGGAGAGTGCAACTGCTGAACTACTCCCTGTTATCTGAGTCACTTCTGTAATACCTCCTTCCTTGTGCTGTCATTTTTCAAACAACATGAAGTCTTGCTGTATTCTGACTATTGCAGTTAGCCCCAACCTTTAAGCTGCCCCAGAGAACAAAGGGTTAACTTTCTATGCAGAGCATAGAATGCTGAGCTTGAGCTCGGTTGAGGTCTGTCTGGAGCCCTTTGAAATCCAACCGTCAGATTCTTTACTCCGCCTCACTGAACAGTCTCTCTGGAGATTTCTCCTTCAGCTCGGTTCGAAAGTCTGTTAAAGTCTCGGTTAAGTTGTCGGTTTTTAACGAATTTATTTCCACAGTCTGTTCAGTCTCTGTCTGTGGTACCGTGAGCACTAGATAGGTTTTGTTCTGTTCTTCTGTGTGGAAATTGTAAAGTGTTAGATCGGTTCAGCTGAACCGATCATTTGTATTGAATCCTTGTGTTTTACTGTAGAGTGTGGTTACCAGTTCTTATCGTTTCTTTAAAAAAAAAAAAAAAGTGTTTTGAACGTTTTTTTTTTTTTTTTTACCCGTGACACGGTTAGGAACCGATGAGGGAGTTTTGCCTGGCGGGTGCCATAAAAAGGGTAAGTTTGGTTAGGTTGGCCATGTCTGAGAAACCCAAGAAAAAAATCGGGCCCACTGGGTTTCAACACTGCAGTGAGTGTGGGGAGGTCTTTGCTAAGGCCGACCCCCACACCACCTGTTTTGTCTGGGGTGTGAACACCTCGATTCAGACTGCCAAATTTGTAAAACATTTTTCTAAATCTACTCTTGAAAAGAGACTAGGTAGACCGAGGGAAAAGGAGGCCGAGAAGTCCGCTGACCCGGATGGCCAGCCTGGTTCGGTTCCGACCAAACCAGGAGGAGTGCCCTCTGACCAGGGCGATACTACTTCGGGCAAGAGGAGAGCCGATCCTGAGGGGTCAGTTCCTACAAAAAGGAAATGCAAAGAAAAATCGACCGGTTCGGATCCAGAGGTTCATGTTTCGACCTCCGAGGAAATGGCCAGAGCGATTCAAATTGTGGAATCGCTTTGCCTGGTTCTGACCGATCCGGCACCTTTTCGCAGGGGTTCGGTTGGTTCCCCCGGTTCAAGATTATACCCGTGAAGATTTTTATAAATCGGAGTTTGTGGAGGAGGGGGAGTTTGAAGATGATGGTGGTGATGATGATGAAAGTATGGATGTGCCTGTGGAACTGGATATCTCCCCAGACAGACCTTCTGGTGTATCCCCTCCTAGGCTTTCTGAGTCCCCTTCCCATTTTTTGTTTTACAGAAAAGTGGCTGAAACCCTCCAACTTCCTATGGAGGATCAGGAGGAACCTGATTATGTGGAAATGATGGACATCCCAGAGTCCAGGAGACTGTCTATTTCCCCTCCACAAATCCTTTGGGAAACGGACACAAAAAATCCTGAAGTCTCCCAATTCTGTACCCCTTGTTGACAGAAGGATGGACAAGAGGTGCACACTATCAGGCTTAGATATAGAGTTTTTATACCAGCAATGCAGCCATGTTGGGGTAATGCAGGCTGCTGTCTGTGACAAGGCAAACATTCCCTTGTCTTCACACCCCCCCAGATAAAGACTCCAGTAAGAGTGATGCCATGGCAAAAAAACAGTACATGGCATCTTCCTTGGGACTCGGGCAGGCGAATGTTATGGCCTATACAGCCAGGTACCAGAAGTCCAGGTGGGACACTATACTGGCACTGGCTAAACAGGCCTCCCGCCAGCTAGCCAAGGAGCTGGAGGAGGTGGCTGTAGATGGGATTGAGGCATCAAAAGTTCAGTTTCATGCTGCTGTGGATTCCAATGATGTCATCAAGAGTCATGGCTACATCTATGGCTCTTCAGAGAATAGCTTGGCTCAGATGTACTAGCCTTTCGCAGAATACCCAGGCTGAGGCCATGGATTTTCCTGTAGTGGGTAATTCTCTGGGGAGCAGACGGAGAATTACATGAAGAAAATGGATGAGTACAGGACCACTTGTAGGAGTGTTCAGGCCAAAGAGAGGCGGGCAGCTCCTCAAAGGCAACAGTCTAGGGGCAGGGGCAGGCCTTTTCATAGGCCTTTCTACCAGCCACAGGCCTCTTCTTCCTTTTCAGAGAGGGGGTTCTTCAGAGGGAGAGGCAGAAGGGGGATGAGCAGGGCTGCATCCACTCCTCAGCCTAAGGCCCCTGCCAAGCAGACACCCTGATGGGCCTGCCCGGGTCGACTCTCCTATTCCAGTAGGGGGCAGGCTGACTTACTTCATCTAGGACTGGATGTCTATTACATCAGACAAGTGGGTCCTGGAAGTAGTAGGCCAGGGACTGGTTCTCTGCTTCAAAAAATTTCCGAAGATGGGAGCCAGATCTTTTCCACCTGCAGGTCTCTCAGAAACCCTTGCCCTAGAGGCAGAGGTTTCATCTCTGGCTTTAAGAGCCATAGAGAGAGAGAGAGAGTACCTACCCTACACTGGGGCAAAGGTCTCTAATCCAGGTACTTCCTTACCCCAAAAAGACAGGGGAGTGGCGACCCATCCTAGACCTAAGATAACCTTAACAAACATCTTTTAAAACTAAAGTTCAAGATGGTAACTCTGGGAATAATCCTTTCCTCTCTAAGGCCAGGGGATTGGCTAGCCTCCCTGGACCTCAAAGATGCCTATTTTCACATTCCCATCAGGTGCTTCCACAGAAAGTACCTCAGGTTTGAGTTGCCCTCAGGCTACTATCAGTTCAGAGCAATGCCCTTTGGCCTAACTTCAGCCCCAAGGGTCTTCACAAAGTGCCTGGCAGTAGTAGTTGCCTTTCTAAGGATGCAAAAGATTTCCATATCTGGACAACTGACTCATAGTGGGCCAGTCCCCAGACCAAGTCAAGTCAGACCTGCAAGTGACCCAGCAAGTGCTTGCTTCTCTAGGATTTCTTCTCAGCCTTCCCAGGTCGGTTCTCGAGCCAGTGCAGCTCCTTACCTTTATAGGGGCAGAGCTGGATACTGTCAAAGCAAGAGCCTTTCTTCCCCTGGAAAGGGCAAGAGTTCTTATAGAACTGGCTTCTTCCTTCAGCCTTCAGGTATCTCGACCAGCAAGGCATTTCCTCCAGCTCTTGGGCAACATGGCAGCCTCTACAGCAGTGGTCCAAGGGGCAAGATTCCTGATGAGGGACATTCAGTTCCATTTGAGGGCCTTTTGGTCCCAAAAGAAGGATTCCCTTACCAAACTGATCCCAGTGATCCGGACCCTGATCCAAGCCATTCAGTGGTGGCAGGATCAGGACAATCTAAGGCAAGGGGTCCCATTTGCCACTTGGTCTCATTTAGTGGCCCTTACCACGGATGCTTCCCTCCTGGGCTGGGGAGTCCATCTGGGGGCCCTCACTGCCCAGGGACTGTGGTCCCCTCAGGAATCTCTTCTCCATATCAATCTCCTGGAACTCTGGGCAGTTTTTCTGGCCTTGCAAGCTTTCTCTGTCAATGCAGAACAAGGTGGTTCAAGTCAGAACAGAGAACACTACCACCATGTGGTACATCAACAAGCAGGGAGGCACGTGGTCTACGGCCTTGTGCACAGAAGCCATGAAGTTGTGGTCCCTGGCTTATTCCCTGCAAACCTCTCTTGATAGCAGTCCACCTTCCGGGGAAGGACAGTGTGCTAGCAGATGCACTGAGCAGGATTTCACAGGGTCATCACGAATGGTCCCTGGACCCCCTCTGGTTTTGAAGGTGATTTTTTTTCCAGGTGGGGCACTCCAGAGATGGATCTCTTTGCAGCCCCAGACAGTCACCAACTTCCCCTTTTTTGTTGCAGACCCCCAGTCTTGGGCACAGTCCCTCTGGATGCTCTTATTCTGAACTGGGAAGGAAAATTTCTGTATGCTTTCCTTCCCTTTCCTCTACTGTTCAAAGTTTTAGTCATAGTCACAACCTTGCAAAGTGATTCTGATTGCTCCAGATTGGGCCAGACAGCCTTGGGTACCCCCTGTTACTGTCCCTAGCAGTCCATCTTCCCCTATCTCTTCCAAGGAATTACAACCTGGTAACCTCCTCTTAGGGGAGGATTTGGTACCCCAATCTTCAGTCTCAAGGCATGGCTCTTAAAGAGTTAGAGTACACAGATTTGCATCTGTTTCGGGGGGGGGTCTGGACATCCTCAAAGCCTCCCCACAGGTGGACTCCCCACAGCCAAGCGAGATCCCCCCACCCCCCTGGCGGACCACTGAACGGAGGCAGTGCGGTCGCGAGGGCAAGTGTCCCCAGCCCTCCCCACAGCCAAGCGAGATCCCCTTCGCGGACCACAGGACGGAAACGGAGCCAGTGCGGTCACTAGGGCAAGTGTCCCCAGCCCTCTCCACAGCCAAGCGAGATCCCCTTCATGGACCACTGAACGGAAACGGAGCCAGTGTGGTCGCGAGGGCAAGTGTTCCCAGCCCTCCCCACAGCCAAGCGAGATCCCACCCCCGCGGACCATGGAACGGAAACGGAGCCAGTGCGGTCGCGAGGGCAAGTGTCCCCAGCCCTCCCCATAGCCAAGCGAGATCCCACCCCCTCGCAGACCACGGAACAGAAACAGAGCCAGTGCGGTCGCGAGGGCAAGTGTCCCCAGCCCTCCCCACAGCCAAGCGAGATCCCTCGTGGACCACGGAGCGGAAGCCGGAGCCAGTGTGGTCGTTAGGGCAAGTGTCCCGCCCTCCCCACAGCCAAGTGAGATCCCACCCCCACCCCCGCCGGACCATGGAGCGGAACGGAGCCAGTGCGGTCGCGGGGATAAGTGTCCCCAGCCCTCCCCACAACCAAGCCCCGAGATCACCCCACCCCACCCCGCGGACCACAGAGCAGGAACGGGCCAGTGCGTTGCGAGGATAAGTGTCCCCAGCCCTCCCCACAGCCAAGCGAGATCCCCCCTGCGGACCACGGAACGGAAACAGCCAGTGCAGTCGCGAGGGCAAGTGTCCCCAGCCCTCACAGCCAAGTGAGGATCCCCCCCCTCCCCGCGGACCACAGAACATAAACGGAGCCAGTTAGCCATCGGAGATTCCAGCTGCTCCTTCACGGAGCTCTACTGCGACACAGATATTCAAACATGGCGCCTTTTTGACTGCTGTGCATTTTGAATTTATGTCGGAGCAGTGCTGATAGTCTTTTGCACAGCACCCTGCCTCCAATCCAACCTTTACTTTGTATTAGAAAACCTGCTTTTAAAGGGGAATTTTGTATTAATCTGCCTTGTATAGTAACTGGGGCTATTTTACCTTAATCTAGACGAACTAGGCAAAAGGGAAGGGAGCGGTACTGTTTTTACTTACGGGAAGATTGAATGTGAGCAGTGCAAGCCTGACCGTTAAAAGATCTTGTAACTCCCCAGGCTGTTCTAAACCGCGCCAGTATCAAAGTGCTAAAAATTACTATGTCTGCATGTAAAATACGCCTGGAATTATACTAAGTGAATAAGTTAGAACTTGCAACGCCTTAATGATACATGCTCCTCCTCCTACCTACCTGTACTTATAGCAGCCTTTTTTCTTCCCTCCTGCAGTGCAGTAGCGAGGGCAAGTGTCCCCAGACCTCCCCACAGCCAAGCAAGATCCCCCCCACGGAACGGAAACGGAGCCAGATAGCTATCGGAGATTCCAGCTGCTCCTTCACGGAGCTCTAGCGCTGCCTGCGCTATGCGCAGGCTCCCCACCACCCTTAGTGAGCTCCTCCTTATATAGAGCTGACTTCGTGAGCTTGTAAACCAAATCAGCCCACTTTCCCATTAGCTCCTTATATTTTTCTGCCACTAGTGGCCACCGCAGAGCAGATTCAGTCCTCTACTGGAAAAAAAAAAAAATACAGAATGCAGTTTCTCACTGCAACCATAGCTGTGCTTTGCACAGCCTCATCTTCCCTTCCACCCTCATCCAATCCTAGTCTACCAGACCCTTTGCCACGTCTCTCCTTAGCTACTAAGCCACCACTCCACTCCTCCTCCTCGGCACCAGTGAACCACAACCGGTACCACTGGCACAACTGGACCCTGAGGGCCTCTATCCTCCCTCCCTCTTTCCACGCTGAGACACCTGCCCTATATATCCCACTCTATCCAGACCCAAAGGCAAACTTACTAACTCCTAACCATCCCACTCAACGAGGGGCACCAGTAAAGATCATGCGCTTATTAAGACACACCCTGGCTCTCCTTCTCCTCATAGCCAGGGACATTGAACGGAACCCTGGACCACAGGCCCCCATTGCTGGCCAGCCATCAGCACCAACTACGCACCTCCCCAGAGGCCTCAGAATTGTCCACCTAAATGTATGCAGCATCCTAAATAAAATGGCTGCCCTACAAACAACTGTCCTAGCCCTTCGCCCTGGTATTGTAATCATCACAGAATCTTTGTTGAAGCCCCATAACCGGGATGAGGAATTCAATACCTGGCTTCTTTCTAATCCGCCAAGACAGACAGGGCAGAAAGAAGGGTGGCGGCACTGCCATATATGTCTCCTCAAATCTCCAGTTTTCCATAATCACTCCGACCGCAGCCATACAAGCTATAGATTCCCTTCTGATCAAAATCTCCCTGTCCCACTCTATCCTAGAATACATAGCTGGGTCATACTGTCCGCCGGACACACCTCTAGGTAGCATTCTTGGTAACCTGAGGGCCCTTACGGAAGGCGGCGAACTCCATATCCTTGGAGATTTCAATCAGAACTGGCTAGGCTGCGCAGCCTCTAAATCGCGTTGCTAAATAAACGTACTAAACTTGCACCAGCAAATAGGGGAACCCACCCGCTTAAACCACAAATCCAATAAACACACAATACTGGACTAGGCACTTACTACCCACCCTCATCTGATACGTGAAGCTAGCCTACTACCGGACTCCCTTAGTCACCACCATATGATTTTTATAGTGCGATAAATCTTGCGACCATTGGCTCCTCCACCCCGTACGCTTTACAGCAGAGTTTATAAATCACTGGATCTGACTGCTTTCCTAAACGACCTTACCACCATTGACTGGTCCTTCATCCCCAGAGCCACCTCCATGGACGAGGCCCTGAAATATTCCTCTTCAAATTTCCTTGCCTTCTGGGACCTACATGCCCCACTCAGGAGATCCTGAGTCAGAGGATCCCACTTACCATGGGTAACAACAAACCTTATGGAACAACTACGAGCCAGAGACCGAGCCTGGAAATCTTGTAAGGCCACAGGTGCTCATGCAGCCCAGCAACAATACCGGTCACTATGAAATGCCTGTACAAGACTTATACGTCAGGCCAAATCAGATTACTTTAAAACTGCGTTCAACAATAACTTCACTCACCCTACTCAATTCTGGAAGTCAATAAAATCCCTTCTCACCCCACCGGCCCAACCCCCACTCCCACTCCCAACCTCGAAGGTAAAATCATCAAGGATCCTTGCCTGGTTGCCACCGAGTTTAATTCATATTTCTCCACCACTACTTCTTCACTGCTCTCCTCCCATCCCCACCCCCCGCCCTTTGTGCCCCCTAAAGTATCCTCCACAGCCTCCTTCTCGCTCCGCCCAGTTGCTCCTGGCCAGGTGCTAAAAATACTGCAGTCACTAAACCCATCCAAAGGTAAATGTCCATCGGATCTAGATTCCAAAATGCTCCTACTCTCAGCACCGGCCATAGCCCACCCTCTAACCATGCTCTATAATCTGTCCTTTAAACTTGGGGCTGTCCCCAAAGCATGGAAACGAGCCACAGTCATTCCCCTTCCCAAAGGAAGGGACCTCTCCTCTCCATCCAGCTACCGGCTCATATCTCTGCTCCCCATCCTAGCCAAAATTCAAGAGCGCCTTGTTTTATCCCAGCTCCACGACTATCTAGATACAATCTCTTTTTTCACCCCCTACCAAGCCGGCTTCAGAAAAAATCACTTCACCACCACCTCCCTCGCCTCACTAACTCTATCCTTACAGGCATGGACAAAGGGGAAATAGCAGCCATATTTATCAACCTGGCAAAAGCCTTTGACACGGTTTCTCATCCCCTGTTGTTGGCTAAACTTGCCCAAACTGGTCTGTCTGAAAGCAAAAAACTGGTTCCATTCATACATATCAGGTAGGTCCCAATCAGTCCGTATTGGCTCGGCTCGATCTACCTCATTTCCTGTCACCAGTGGAGTCCCCCAAGGGTCTGTCCTCGGCCCGCTGCTATTCTCTATCTTTCTCAACGACCTGCCTGCACACAAACGGCCATCCATATGTACGCAGACGATACGGTGCTGTTCGCCTCTGGCCCATCTGCAACCGCCATGACAGCTTGTCTACAGAAGAACTTCGACTCCATCCAACGCTGGTTCCTCGGAAACCAACTATTCTTAAACACAAAAAAACCAGTCTCCCTCACATTCGGCTCTCGGGCCAAAGTAACCCGGCTTACTGCACCACCCACATTCTACACTTTGACAGATCTCCACTTGAGGCCTACACCACATATCGTTATCTTGGCGTCTGGCTAGATCAGTACCTTGACTTCTCAGCGTATATAGACACTCTGCACAAAACATTGCACCCCATGCTGGGAGCTGTCTACCGAAACAAGAATTGCATCCCTCTACCAACCAGACTAGCTATTTTCCAAAAAATGATCCTCACAACTATGGATTACGGTCTACGGTGCCACCCCCCAAACTTCCTTAGCCAGGCTTGACCCCCTATACAACTCCTTCTGTCAGTTCGCTTTGGACCGTCCTCCCAATACCCATCACTGTGACCTATACCAGTCCCTGGACCTCCCCTCACTCCAAAACCGACGATTGCTCCACGGTGCCAGAACCGCTGCAAAGTTCTGGTCACATACACTCCCTTCCTACCTATCATCATCCCTAGCCGCCCTCTCCCCACCTGCCTACGCTCTCAGAAACATAGACTCCAGGCACCTGCTCATTCCACACAGATCCACCTGATCTGGCCAGGCAGCATTCAGCTTCAGGTTGCCCAAATTATGGAACTCCCTGGCAGCTGACATCAGACACACCACAAGTACTCCTCAACGGAATGCCCTTCTCAAAACACATTTCGCTACCAACTGCTCCTGCTTTCCCCCTCGCTGAATCCCCTTCACATCTCCTATCTATCAGCTACTAGCACCAGTCTGGGTTCCATTCTCGGTCTGCACCTAGTGTTATTAAACGCAAATAAACTGAATCTATGCTATTTTGAATTGTATGAATGCCTCACCCATTGTCTGTAACAATCACACTGTGTATGTTTGTTTTTTCTATACTACTGTACTATTGTCGTAACAATTTTCACACTATTACGATTTGTTTCATCTGTACTACAACACCATTGTATTTCTTAGAGGCGCATCTGGAGATAAAATGGGCCTCACGCTCAGCATGCCTTCCTGGTAAATCTCTTAAATAAATAAATAAAGCTTCTCGGAAGCCCGCCACTAGAAAGACCTATAACTCCAAATGGAAGAGTCAGCATTTGGTGTTCTAAGCAGCACATTTCCCCAGACACTGCTGAAGTGCCTACAGTTCTGGATTATATGGTCCATCTTAATGGCATAGGCCTCAGACCAGCTACTCTCAAAGTACACTTGTCAGCTGTCTCTGCTTTTCTGTCAGTGAGGAAGTCTTCCTCACTATCATCTCATCCTGTGTTCTGTAAATTTTTCAAAGGATTGCTTCATACCAGTCCTCCATTTAGAGACCCTGCCCCTGCCTGGGATTTAAATGTTTGTGTTGCTCAATTGATGCAACCTTCCTTTGAGCCTATGTCCTCAGTAGAGCTTAAGTACTTGACTTGGAAAACTGTGTTTCTAGGGACATGGATATGTTGTTCATCCACACTGTCTGGCAGGTTCCTTGCCGCTTTAAATCTTGCTGGAAGGTCTTCAAACGGGCTCCTCCCACCCACACGGGTGGTGGTAACTCTCCGCTCCGCCCCATGGCGCCAAATCTTCCTTACCGCTTGGAAGCTCAGGTTCCCTCTTTAGCGCTCTGTGTATAGACTGGATCCTAACTCTTCGGTTCACCCGAAAATAATTTTAAAGTTTTCAAGACTTCATTCAAATTCTTCCCTCGCGGCTGCGATGGGCAAGTCGACTCCCGGTTTTCGGCAGTGCCCATGCGGGCAGAAGATGTCCAGGATGGATCTGCACTACACGTGCATCTACTGCCTCGGCCTTGACCATGACCCGCAGGCCTGAGTAGTTGTGTAGATCTTTCTCGGCCAACGTCCTTGAAGACCACGCTGCCCGGCTACAACTTGGGCACCCCGAGAAAAGTTATCCACCGGTGAAGTCCAAGGAGGCCCATTGGGCGGTGTCCGCGGTTGCTGACTCGGCTGAGCAACTTGAGCAGATGATCGCCCTCGAGGAGGAGGCGGCCCAGGCTGCTTCCTCATCTTCCTCGGTCATGGCATTTATCCGGCTCTCCCTGGGATCCTCCTACACAGCTTCTTTTAAGGAGCTTTGCCAATCCCTCTCCACGAAGGGCGAGGGGCCATCGGGACACTCTTCTCGGTCAGAAAAGAAGGACTCGAAGGGTAAGTCCCACCGTCGACGTTCGTGGGAGCGGGAGAGGTCCCCTTCCCTGGACAGTCGACACTCGACTTCGGTCGAGGTTGTGGCTAAGGCTGCTGGCTTCACGGTGTTCCCTTCAAGTCAGCCGGCTGAGACACCCGTCAATGCGGGCTGTTGACTGGTGAAGTCAACAACCCTTCATCACTGGTTCCCCCGGTGGAAACTGAGGACTTGCCTGCACTTCCTGTGCCGGAGTCCCTGGTCAAGGCTCCCGAGCTGTGGGAGGAGCGGGTGTCCCCCACTCCCTCCGAGACCCTCCCTCGGAAACACCGAGGGTCTCAGTCTCGGACCTTGTCTCGGTCCTGCCGACATCGGCGGTCTCGGCACCAAGGAAAGCGGCGGCGCCGCTCATCTTCCTCCTCGGAGAGAGGAGAGGCTTCGGCACAAATTGCGTCGACGCTACGAGGACTTAATGTGGCAGCAATTCCTTTTGTCCGGGAACAAGCCGACGCCGTCGCCTTCCCTGGCCATTAAGTGGCTGTTCAGCCAAAACCAGCTGCCCCACCGATTGTAGTGGAACCTCTGCCTCCACAACCGAAATCGGGGGCTCCGACCAAGGACTCTCGGTCGGGTCAGGGTCTGCCCCACCAGTTGTCAGTCACCCTCACTCCCGACTGTTCTCTGCAGGTGGAGGGTGGCTCAGGCCCCAGGCAGCTCTTCGCAGACTCCTCTGAGTCTGATGATGACTCCTGCCTGTTTTCCAGACCCCTTGACCTGGAGTCCTCCGGGGGGGGGGCAGTCGATGGACGAGAGCCCATCATCGTTCATGGGTCTACCTCGGCTTATCTCGGAGTCCACTGGGATACAGCTTGAGCCCGTATCCAAGCTGGCCAAGTATCCCCTCACGGAGATACTGGACCGAGGGGATTCTCCCACGGAGGCCTTTCCGGTGGCTGAAGCCATTGTTGGCCCAGCCTTGGAGCTTTGGCAGCCGGCCGGCTTCCTGTCCTGCGCCTTCGGCCAGGATGGCCAGGAAGTATGCGGTCCCTACTGGCTCTCTATCCAGTTTTTCGGAACACCCCTCTGCGGAGGGGTTGGTCACTAATAGCATTTTCCGGGGCTCCGGGAGCGCTAGGGATGTGGATAAGCCCCCCGAGTCCAACAAGCTGGACTATGCCAGGTGCAAGGTGTACGCTGCATCCTCCCTCGACCTCCTTCAGGCCAGCTCGGCCGTACTGATGGCGCACTTCTCCCACACCCTCATGGGCTCCCTGGATGAGGTGATCCCTCATCTCCCGGCTGAACTGCAGACTACGGCCAAGCAGGTGCGGGATCAGGGAAGGACAGTGGTGAAACAGCAGCTCCAAACAGCTCTAGACATCGGAGACTCCTGTGCTCGATCAGTAGTGGCCATGCGCCGCAGAGCCTGGCTGAGGATATCCACCTTTATGGCGGATACCCAGCACAAATTGGCAGACATCCCCTTCTTGAGGACCGACCTGTTCGGCCCTGGAGTGGAAGACCACCTCCAGAGGATTGAAAAGTCCAACGCTACCCTGGACTCAGTCACGTCCGCTCAGAAGGACAAGGGCCGTCGTTAGCAGCATAAGTCCTTTTGACATTCTGCCCCTGCAGCACGTCTGGCCCAGCAATACCAGCATCAGGGCCAGCAGGCTCGCGCTTGGCACCCCAAAGCCAAGCCTGCGGCTTTCTCCAACAGGAAGCAGGGAGGAAAAGGCCCAGGAGGTCCCTCGGCCTGTCCTTCCTCCAAGCCTGCCCAGTGACGGGTTGAGGGGTATCACCCCCAGCCTCATCGTTCCCCCAGTGGGGGGACGGCTACGCCACTTCCTTTCCACCTGGTCCGCTGTCGCCCCGGACCACTGGGTGTTGGAGGTGGTAGGAAAGGGTCTGCCTCTGGAGTTCGAGCAGGTCCCGCCCTTCTGAGCCGTCGCCCCACGTGGGGCTACAGGGTCCGCAGCCTCCTTGTTGGCTCGTCGAGCTAACATTGTCCTGCTCCTCGAAGAGGAGGTGATCAGGAAGGTGGCGGATCCTCCACCAGACCCGGGGTTTGTGTCTGGGTACATCCTGGTGCCGAAATGTATGGGGGGCTGGTGCCCCATTCTAGACCTGCATGACCTGAACAGGTTCCTAAGGTCTCGAACCTTCAGGTTGGTCACTCTGGCTCAGATCATTCCATCCTTGGAACAAGGCGTGTGGTTCTGTTCTCTGGACCTCCAAGACGCGTTCTTTCACGTCCCAATCCGTCCGTCCCACCAGAGATTCCTCTGCTTCAGGGCAGAGGGGTCCTCTGTGAGTTCCGGGCCTTGCCCTTCGGCCTTTCTCTAGCTCCCAGGGTCTTCACCAAATGCATGGCAGTGGTGACAGCATTCCTGCGGCGCTGAAGGGTCTGGGTGTACCCATACCTGGACGACTGGCTGATTGCGGCCTCCTCCAGAATGGAGGAGGAGCGGTCCAGGGATCTGGCCCTCCAGGTTTGCTCTCAGGTTGGACTCCTTATCAATGAGGCCAAGTCAGAACTCGTGCCAGAGCAGGTGATACAATTCATTGGGGCAGAGCTAGACTCTCTGCGAGCCAGAGCACGGCTCCCAGTGGACAGGGCCGAGGTTCTTTCCTCCTTTGCCCAGTCATTTCAGGTTGGACTTCCTGGGCCTCATGGTGGCCTGCACCAGTGTGGTCCGTTGGCACATGCGTCCCCTACAATGGGGACTTGCCAGACGATGGTCACAGCGCTGCAATCCTTTGGATCAGCCAGTGACAGTGACCCGGGAGATGTGGAACGCTCTCCAGTGGTGGACCGTTCCAGCTCATCTGCAGGAGGGCATCCCGTTTGTCCGCCCTGAGCCGACGGTCTCTCTATTGACCGATGCCTCTTTGATGGGTTGGGGTGCCCATCTGGGGGAGCACAGAGCGCATGGCCTCTGGTCCCCTCGGGAGTCCCCGATGCCACATTAACCTGCTGGAGCTTCAAGTGGTTCATCTAGCCCTCACTGCCTTCGCTCCGTTTGTACAGAGTCGAGTGGTCCAGGTCCAGACGGACAATACCACAACCATGTACTACCTAAACCGCCAGGGCGGGACGCTCTCCATGCTTCTGTGCAGGGAAGCTGTCCGTGTTTGGTCCCTTGTGTGCAGCCTGAAGGCAGATCTCCTTGCTATCCATGTGGCAGGAGCCTCCAACATTCTGGCCGATCCCTAAGCTGGATAGGAGCTGCGTCCCACGAGTGGTCTCTCCTGCCGGAGGTAGTACAAGATCTGTTCTCCCACTGGGGCATGCCTCAGGTGGACCTGTTTACCTCCAGGGAGAATGCAAAGCTGAGACTGTTTCATGCCCGGCCCCCTCAGCAGGGCTTGCTGCAGGGGGATGCCTTCTCGAGGCCGTGGACCCTGGGCCTCTTCTACGCCTTTCTCCCATTTCCCTTGATCCACAAGGTGCTTCTCAAGGCGAGGAGGGACAAGACGCAGGTGATTCCCATAGCCCCAGACTGGCCCCGCCAGTTCTTGTATCCAGATCTCCTCAGTCTCAGCTCCAGGCTTCCGAGGCGGCTTCCAGCCCAACCGGACCTGATCTCAGTCAGTCAGGGGAAGGTACTCCATCTGGACCTTCAATCCCTGCACCTGACTGCCTGGTTCCTGAGCGGCTAGAGTTCCAGGCCTTGGGTCTTTCCAACGAGATTGAAGCTTGCCGTAAGGAGTCAACCAGAAAATACTACACCTTTAAATGGAAGAGATTCTCCATTTGGTGTTAGGGTAAGGGCCTGGACCCTTCCTCCTGCTCCTTGGCAAGCATTCTGGACTACCTGTGGTCCCTTTCTCAGCAAGGGCTTCAGTCGACAACCCTTAAGGTGCACCTGGCAGCCATCTTTGCTTAGCGGGCGCGAGCCGGAGAGCAGTCGGTGGCGCAGGAGAAGGTGGTCGGGCACTTTTTCAAAGGCCTTGATCACATATCCCCTTCGGTGCGAGAACCTCCACCTCCGTGGGATCTACTGCTGGTATTGGCTAAGCTCATGGGCAAGCCATTCGAACCGATGCAGAGGTATGACATCTCTCACCTGTCGTGGAAGACCGCCTTCTTGGTGGCTATCATGTCAGCCAGAAGGATGGGAGAGCTCCAGGCGCTTTCCATCGAGTCTCCTTATCTGGTCTTCCACAGGGACAAGGTTGTCCTGCTCCCCCACCCGAAGTTCCTTCCGAAGGTGGTGTCAGAGTTTCACCTTAACCAGCTGTTGATTCTGCCAGTGTTCTACCCCAATCACACCTCGGAGGCCGAATATAGGCTCCATTCTCTGGACCCTAGAAGAGCGCTCGCTTATTATAAGGAGCAGATGGCTGAAGTTCAGGGAGAGGTTCGCCAGCTGTTTGTCACCTACGCTGAAGCTGCACCTGGCAGACCTGCAGCCAAGCGGACGATAGGCAGGTGGGTCACCTCCTGCATAGATCTCTGCTATAGGTTGGCGGGCATGGAGCCTCCCAGAGGGACAAGAGTTCATTCTACTCGCCATACCTCTGCATCGGAGGCTGCTTCCAGGGGTGTCCCTATCCAGGAAATCTGCAGGGCTGCTACCTGGAAGTCAGCACACACCTTCATTACCCATTACCACATCGACCTTGAGTCATGCTGGGATGCTGGTTTTGGGGCCTCGGTTCTCCAGTCATTATTCCCTAAGTAGGGGGTGTGCGCCTTGCCTCCCTCTTTCCGGAGAACTGCTAGGAGTCTGCCAGACAGTGTGGATGAACAACATATCCATGTCCCTAGAAACACAGGTTACTCACCTGTAACAGGAGTTCTTGGAAATGGTATATGTTGTTCATCCACATGACCCATCCGGCTTCAATGCACAACCTGGCTTCCAGCGGGCTAGATCTGGCGGTCATGGGGCGGAGCCGAGAGTTTTACCACCCGGGTGGGAGTGAGGAGCCAGCTTGAAGACCTTCCGGCAAGATTTAAAGAGGCAAGGAACCTGCCAGACAGTGTGGATGAACAACATTAGCCATTCCTAGAACTCCTGTTACAGGTGAGTAACCTGTATTTTTTAGTAGCCATTACCTCTGCCAGACGTATCAGTGAACTGCAAGCCCTGTCAGTGGAACCTGATTTTATCTCCTTTCATAGGGATAAAGTGGTCCTTAGAACCTATAGAAGGTTCTTGCCCAAAGTAGTTTCAGATTTTCACCTGAACCAGTCTGTCTCTTCCTGATTTCTTCACTGATCATCCCTGTTCAGGAGAGAGGAGGCTACACAGTTTATATGTTAAAAGGGCCCTTAGCTACTATATAGAGCGTACCAAAGGTCACAGATTTGATTCCCTACAGCTGTTCCTGACTTATGGAGAAGTGGGGAAGGGCAAACCTGCCACCAAGAGAACTATTGCCAGGTGGATTGTATCTTGTATACAATTCTGCTATGAGAGAAACTAGGAAAAAATTCCACCCTCAGGCCTGAGGGCTCACTCCACCAGAGGTACTGCTGCTTTCCTGGCTGCTGCCAGGGACATTCCTCTCTTAGAAATGTGTCAGACAGCCACCTGAAAAACAGTCCATACCTTTACCAAGCATTACTCTCTGGATATCCAGGCTAGGAGTGATGCTCGGTTTGGCACAGCAGTACTTCAGAGCCTATTCCCAAAGTAGGTTCTGTCCCTCCTCCATGGAGGTACTGCTTGATAGTCTGCAGTAGTCAGAATACAGCAAGACTTCATGTTCGAAGAAAAATTACTCACCTTAGTAATGTTTCTTCTAATGGAGTCTTGCTGTATTCTGACCTCACTCCCTGCCTCCCCTTTCAGAACCTGTTTTTGGTAAGTGGGTGGGCAGGTGCAGGGGTGCGCCTTTTACACCCTCTTCTTTTTGTTTGGGTGTTTTTTTTTATCTTTATTCTTATTTGGATTGGTTTTGGGTTTCCTGATTTGAGTCTTCCTTTGGGGATCCAAAACTTTTTGTTGCCAGTTGGCTAGTAAAAATTTTACAATTTCCACGTAGAATAATTAGTGAGTTTTTGCTTGTAAGAATCTGACAGTTGGATTTCAAAGGACTCCAGACAGAAACCTCAACCAAGCTCGAACTCGGCATTCTGTGCTCTGCATAGAAAGTTAATCCTTTGTTCTCTGGGGCAGTTTAAAGGCTGGGGCTAACTGCAATAGTCAGAATACAGCAAGACTCAATTAGAAGAAACATAATTACTAAGGTGAGTATATTTTTTTTTTCCTACCTATATGCCCCAACATCCTGTTTGCCTCATTATTTGCCTTGTTACACTAGTTTGATTGTTTTAGGGAGTCACTGATGATGACCCGTATGTCTCTTTCCTCCGTATCCAGCTTTACCCCCTATTGAGTACTCTGGGGTTCTTGTTCCCTGTGCGCATAATCTTGAACGTTTTGGCACTGAATTTAAAATGCAAAACTTTTGGCTACCCCTCTAGCCTTTGCAAGTCTCTCTGCATCTCCCTAACCTCACCCAACCCCCGAGCTGTGCACCCAGTCACAGAGCGTAGGGTTGGTTGTAAAGAGACACATCTTTCCCTGGATTCCTTATTACATGTCACAGATGAACATATTGAAAGGGACTGGACCCAGGACCAATCCTTGTGGCACCCCACAGGTGATGTCCATCTCTCCACCTTGTTACCACTCTCTCGGTGAAGTAGTGCTCCCTCATTTCCCTCTTGAATCTTCTGCCCTCCAGCTTCAGAGCACGCCCTCTAGTTTCTCTACCTTTTAGCCGAACAAGCTCTGTGATTACCCTGTTTATGCCCTTTAAGCACTTTTAGGTATCTGTCGTGCGTGCCACACACACACACACACTCTTCTCTCCTCCAGAGAATACATGTTGCGCTCCCTCAGTCTTTCCTCAGTTTCTCGCCCATTCCTAGGATCATCTTAGTTGCTCTTCTCTGTACCCCTTCCAGGAGCTTTGATGTCCCTTTTCAAATTGGGGTGTGACTATAACAAAGTAATCCAGATGCGGCCCCACCAGGTATGTGTACACTGGTAGAATGACCTGTCTTCTGGATATGATGACCCTGGCTATGAATCCAAGCATTTTATTCACCTTACAGTCTGTTTTTAGTTTGACACTGTGCAGCACACAGTCTGTTAAATCGCTTGTGCCCCACCCCCTTTTTGAAGCAGTCTTCTGTCCTTAATGTCACCAGCTCTTCTGGCAGTGCAGTCAACCCTATTACCACACTCTGTGCATTCAGCCCTGTTGCCGCTCTCTCTGTGAAGTAGTGCCTTTTCATTCCTTCCTTAATCTTCTGCCTACCTTCCAGTGTGAACCCAACCTTTCATTTTCCATCCCATTTTTCCAAATCATACCCCTATCGAAGTTATGTTCCAGCCTAACTGGTGGGAAGTCGAAGGGGGCTCCCTTGGCTGGTGCCGTCCATTACTATCCCCCCCCCAACCTAGTTTAAACTGTACTTTGAATGACACTTGTCAAAACAGATGGGAGTTGGCCCTCACTTTGTGCTCTACTACTCTGGTGGAAATTTTGGCTGGTATGGATTCAGAATTGTATACTGTGGTCTCGAAGGACATTGACATTCAGACAACTGAAACTTTTAAAATATAAGGATCATAAACTCTTTAAAAATGATGAGGCTAATTTGACTAAACTTGTCTCATGAGAAAAGAAAAGAGGTAAAAAAGGCAAGAGATTATGAGCTTAATCAAGTTTTTTTCATGGCAGAGACCTTCAAGAGAGGGGAGAAATAATTCTAGAGGTCGTTCTTTGTCACGAAGTAGATCTAAAAGCAAAACTAGAAAGAAAAGTAAAAATAGTTCCTCTGAACATCAGAGAAACCATGCTGAAAATGATATTAATACCGTCCCCCTTGGATCAAGCCAATATTCCACCGAAACAAGTTACCTTTCAAACAACATGAAGTCTTGCTATATTATGACATATGAAAAAATTACTCACCTTAGTAATGTTGTTTTTTCTAATGGAGTCTTGCTATATTATGACATATGCAGTATAACCCCAGGTTAGAACTGCTCCGGAGGTGAAAGTTAACTTTCCATGCAGGGCATGGAATCTTGAGTGCGAGCTCGGTTGAACACTGTCTGTTGTAGCTCAAACTTAAACTGTCAGATCTTTACGAGCAAAAACTCACTAAGGTTCTGTGTGGAAGCCGTAAACCTACACTAGCCCACTGGCTACTAACTACAAAAACACATTTTTGTTCTTGATCCCAAAACAAAGACTCAAGTCAGGGGATTCAAGAAAGAAAAAATAAGCATAACACCTAAGCACCCTAAGAAAGGGTGAAAATAAAGTGGGCATCTATGAAGTGCCAACATTGCACTGCCCACCCACATCCCAAAAATAGAGGTTCTGAGAGGGGCAGGCTTGGGGGAGGTCATAATATGCAAGACTCTGTTAGAAGAAACAACATTACTAAGGTGAGTAATTTTTCTTCAAACAACATGAAGTCTTGCTATATTATGATTATAGCAAATACACAGCAGTACCTCCATGGAGGAGGGACAGAACCTACTTAGAAATAGGCTCTGAAGCACAGCTGTGCCAAATCGAGCATCACTCCTAGCCTGGATATCCAGGGAGTAATGCTAGTAAAAGTGTGAACTGTTTTCCAGGTAGCTGCTTGACATATCTCTAGGATAGGGATATCCCTGGCAGCAGCCAGAGACGCAGCTGTACCTCTGGTAGAGTGAGCCCTCAGGCCTGAGGGAGGAACCTTACCCAGTTTTTCATAGCAAAATTGGATACAAGAGACAATCCACCTGGCAATGGATCTTTTAGTGGCAGGTTTCCCTTTACCAACCTCACCATAAGTGAGGAACAATTGGGGGGATTCAAACCTGCGACCCTTGGTACGTTCTGTATAGTAACTAAGGGCTCTTTTGACATCTAAACTGTGCAATCTCCTCTCACCAGAGGAGGAATGGTCAGTGAAGTACACAGGAAGAGACATGGATTGATTAAGGTGGAAGTCTGAAACCACCTTAGGCAAAAACTTTCTGTTAGTCCTGAGGACCACCTTATCTCTGTGAAAGGAGATAAAATCAGGCTCCACTGACAATGCTTGTAGCTCACTTATGTGCCTGGCAGAGGTGATTGCTACCAGAAACACAGTTTTCCAAGTCAAGGTCTTAAGCTCTGCTGAAGACAATGGCTCAAAAGGGGGTTGCATAAGCTGGGCAATGCAAATATTAAGATCCCAAGCAGGGGCAGGGTCCCTGAACGGAGGGTTGGTGTGAAGCAACCCTTTAAAAAAACTTGGAGAACACAGGGTGAGCTGAAAAAGAAGGCTTACCTGCTGATAAGAAGACAGACACGGCTGCCAAGTGCACTTTTAGGGTAGCTGGTCTCAGCCCCAAAGAATTCAAATGCACCAAATAATCCAGGATCGTGGGCACGTCAGCAGATTCTGGGGAAATATGCCTACCAGCACACCATATGGAAAATCTTTTCCATTTTGAATTATAAGTAGCCCTGGTGGAAGTCTTCAAGAGCCATGCCTTGAGATTGAGAGATTTGAGGTTCGGATACCAAACTCTCCCCTGGGCACAGGTTAACAGGTTGTGATTCCTGGGAAGACACAGGGGAAGGTGGACTTCTAAGGACATGAGGAGTGGGTACCAGGGCTGCCTGGCCCAATCTGGAGCAATCAGGATCATCTTGCAGGATTGAGATCTGATTTTGACTAGCACCTTGAAGAGGAGAGGGAAGGGGGGAAAAGCATAGAGAAACTTCCCTTCCCAACTGAGTAGGAAGGCATCCAGAGGACTGAGCCCAACACTGAGGGCCTGCAGCAAAAAGGAAGTTGGTGATTGTCTGGGGCTGCAAAGAGATCTATCTGGGGTGCCCCATCTGGCAAATACTACCTCCAGTACTAGGGGATCCAGTGCCCATTCGTGATGGCCCTGGGAAATCCTGCTGAGAGCATCCGCTAGGACATTGTCCTTGCCTGGGAGGTGAACTGCCGTAAGGAAGGTGTTCAGAGAATAAGCCAGAGACCACAACTTCATTGCTTCGGTGCATAAGGCCGTAGACAGAGTGCCCCCTTGCTTGTTTATGTACCACATTGTAGTGGTATTGTCTGTCTGACCTGAACAACTTTGTTCTGAACAGATGTGGAAAAAACCTGGAGTGCTAGAAAAACTGCTCTAAGTTCCAACAAATTGATGTGGAGCAGAGATTCCTGAGGGGACCACAACCCCTGGGTAGTAAGGTCGCCCATGTGAGCTCCCCACCCCAAGAGGGATGCATCTGTAGTAAGGGTCAAGGAGTGAGACTGGGGAGTGAAGGGAACCCCCTGTCTCAGATTGCTCTGGTCCTGCCACCACTGAAGGGCCTGGGTCAGGGTTCGAGTCACTGGGATCAATTTGGTTAGAGGATCTGTCCTTTGAGACCAAAAGGCTCTCAAATGGAACTGGATGTCCCTCATCTGAAATCTTGCTCCCTGCACTACTGCTGTAGAAGCAGCCATGTGCCCCAGGAGCTGTAGAAAATGCCTTGCTGGCCGAGAGACCTGCAGGGTGAAAGAAGAGGCCAGAGAGACCAAAGTCCTTGCTTTTTCCAGAGGGAGGAAGGGTCTGGCTTCTTTTGTGTTCAGTTCTGCGCCTATGAAGGTGAGAAGCTGGACAGGCTCCAGAACTGACTTTGGAAGATTGAGAAGGAAACCTAGAGATGTAAGCAGTTGCTGAGCTACTTGTAGGTGTAGTTTGACTTGGTCTGGAGACTGGCCTACAATGAGCCAGTCATCCAGATAAGGAAAGATGGCAATCTTTTGCCTTCTTAAGTGAGCAACTGCTACTGCCAGGCATTTTGTGAACACCCTCGGGGCCAAGGTGAGGCCGAAGGGCATTGCTCTGAACTGGTAATGGCCTGAGGGCAGTTCGAATCTGAGGTACTTTCGATGGGAGCTTCTGATGAGAACAGGGAAGTAGGCATCCTTGAGATCCAGGGAGGCTAGCCAGTCCCCTGGCCTTAGAGAGGGTAAAATAATTCCCAGAGTCACCATTTTGAACTTTGGTTTTAAAAGGTGCTTGTTTAGATACCAGAGATCCAGGATGGGCCGCCATTCTCCTGTCTTTTTTGGGGTAATGAAGTACCTGGAGTACAGCCCTTTGCCCTGGTGTAGGGGTGGAACCCTTTCCACAGCTCTGAGAGCCAGGAGGAAAGAAACTTCTTTTCCAGGGCAAGTGCCTCTGATGGATTTGCAGGTGGAAAGGACCTGGCTCTCATCTTCGGAAATTTTTGACGGAGAACCAGTCCCTGGCTTACTACTTCCAGGACCCACTTGTCTGATGTTAAAGACTTCCAGTCCTGGACAAAGTAAGCCAGCCTGCCCCTACGGTAGTGGAGAATCGGCCTGGCCACCCCATCAGGAGCCTGTTTAGCAGGGCTTTGGGTTGAGGTGAAAGCAGGCTTACTAGAACCCTTCTGCCTCTTCCTCTAAAGAACCCCTCTGGGCATAAGCAGAAGAGGAGGCCTGGGCTTGGTAAAAGGCCTGCCTGACATGCTGCCTTTGAGGAGTGGCTTGCCTTTCTTTGGCCTGTGCACTCCTATAGGTGGTCCTATACTCATCCATTTTTCATATAATTCTCTGTCTGCTCCCCAAACAGAGAATTGCCCACAACAGGAAAATCCATAGCCTTAGACTGAGTATCCTGTGACAGGGCAGTACATCTGAGCCAGGCCATTCTGCGAAGAGACACAGATGTAGCCATGACTCTTGATGAAACACCATTAGAGTCTACTGCCGCATGAAATTGCACCTTGGATGCCTCAATGCTATCCGCATCCACCTACTCCAGCTCCCTGGCAAGCTGGTCAGGGGCCTGTTTTTCTAGGGCCAGCACAGTATCCCATCTGGATTTCTGGTACCTAGCTGCATAAGCCATATAATTTGCCTGTCTGAGTCCTGAAGATGCTGCCATGTACTGTTTCTTTGCCATGGCATCCATCCTCCTGGAATCCTTTTCAGGAGGGTGAGAGGCTAGAGGAATATTAGCCTTGTCACAGGCTGCAGCCTGCACACCCACATGGCTGCATTGCTGAGAGAGGAACTCCATATCAGAGCCTGATAGTGTATACCTTTGTCCATCCTTTTATCAACAGGAAGGATAGAATGAGGAGTTTTAGAATTTTTACTGTCTGTTTCCAAAAGGATTTGTGCAGGGAATAGACAGTCTCTAGACTCTGGAATATCCATCATTTCTACATAATCAGGCTCTTCTTGGTCATCAACAGCTTTCTCAACAGGAAGTTGGAGAGTTTCAACAACTTTCTTATAGAACATAAAATGAGAAGGGACTCGGATAGCCTGGGGGACCCTGAAGGTCTGTCTGGAGAGATGTCGGTTCAATGGGCACATCCAGACCTTCAAAACCATTCACTCTCCTCGTACCCCTCCTCCCCTTCCTCCGGTTCATAAAAATCCTCATAATCATAATCTTGAACCGGTGGAACTGTCCGAACCAAGCGCTTCCCTGATGGTGTCGGTTCAGAAGGAACCGGGGAAAGAGACTGGACAATTTGAATAGCTTTAGCTATTTCCTCAGCGGTTGGAGAAAGAACTTTTGGCTCCACACTAGCTGACTTTCTAGCCC
The DNA here is from genome assembly GCA_016271365.2 of Neoceratodus forsteri. Lineage (NCBI taxonomy): Eukaryota > Metazoa > Chordata > Ceratodontiformes > Ceratodontidae > Neoceratodus > Neoceratodus forsteri. Next base: position 794,301,607 of record CM057459.1, on the reverse strand, counting down.
TTTAGTTGGAACCGGCTCCTCAGAGCTGGCTCTTCGTTGCCAGTAAGTAAGCCCTGGTCAGAGGCACTCCCTCAGGATTGATTGGGACCGAACCGGGCTGTCCTCTGGGTCAGCGGACTTTTAGCCTCCCTTTCCTGAGCCTACCAACTCTCTTTTCCACGGTGGCAGCAGGAAAATTCTTACAAATCTGGCAGTCTGCATTGAGGTGGTCAAACCCCAGACAATATACACAGGTGGTGTGTGGGTCAGCCTTAGCAAAGGCTTCCCCACAGAGGCCACAGTGCTGAAACCCAGTGGGTCCGTTTTTTCTTTTGGGTTTCTCAGACATAGTGCCAGCCTAACCAAAACTTGCCCGTTAATGGCAATCCGCTAAGCAAGACTCTCTTATCGGTTCCCAACCGTGTCACGGGTCATGGAAAAAAACGTAATAAAATCCAGTTGGTTTTTTTTAGAACCGATAAGAACTGGGCACCACACTCTAAAGGACTAGAAAGTTAATTTAAAACCAATCTGATCGGTTCAAACCGAACCGAAAGACGTTTACAAGTTCCACACAGAAGAAAATAAACATAAGCCTATCTATTACTTACAAAATCACAGACAGAGCTTGAACCGACCAATTGCGGTTTAATTTCGGTAAATAAACTGAGAATTACACTTTTTAAACGACAAGCGAACCGAGCAGCAGGAGAAATCTCCGGAGCGACTGTTCAGTGAGGCGGAGTAAAGAATCTGACAGTTTAAGTTTGCGCTACAACAGACAGAGTGTTCAACCGAGCTCGCGCTCAAGGTTCCATGCCCTGCATGGAAAGTTAACTCTTTCACCTCCGGAGCAGTTCTGACCTGGAGTTATACTGCATAAATAATATAGCAAGACTTCATGTTGTTTGAAGCAGTGAATCCCAACCTTGAACTGCTCCGGTGAAGAGTTCTTTCCATGCCAGGCATGGGCATGGAAGCTGAGCTCGGTTGAAACTATGTCTGTTGTTCTTAATCAAACCGTCAGATTCTTTACCCGCCCTCCTGGAACAGTCGCTCAGTCTCCTTCTGCTGGTTCATTTGTTGGTTAAAAGTATTGTTTTCTCGGTTTAGGCGAAATTAAACCGCAACCGTCGATTCAGACTCTGTCTGTAGTATTGATACTAGATAGGTTTACATATTTCTATTCTGTGGAACTTGTAATCGATTTATCATTCGATTGAACCCGATCAAGTGTTTAAAATATATTTATCTGTCATTTAGAGTGTGGTTACCGGTTCTTATCGGTTCTAAAAAAAACGGATTTTATTACTGTTTTTTCCACGACCCGTGACACGGTTGGGAACCGATAAGAGGGTCTTACCTGGCGGATTGCCATAAACGGGTAAGTTTGGTTAGGACTGGCACTATGTCTGAGAAACCCAAAAGAAAAACCGGGCCCACTGGGTTTCAGCACTGCAGTGTCTGTGGGGAAGTCTTTGCCAAGCCTGACCCCCACACCACCTGTGTTTATTGTCTGGGGTTTGACCACCTCAATGCAGACTGCCAGATATCTTTACAGAAAAATTTTCCTGCAGCTACCCTAGAAAAGAGAGTTGGTAGGCTCAGGGAAAGGGAGGCCAAAAAGTCCGCTGATTCGGATGGCCAGCCCGGTTCGGTTCCAACCGAACCAGAGTGCCCTCTGACCAGGGCGAGACTTCCTCGGACAAAAGGAGATCCGACTCTGAGGAGTCGGTTCCAGCAAAAAGGACTAGGAAATCAGCTGGTGTGGAGCCAAAACTTTCTCTCCAACAGCTGAAGAAATAACCAAAGCGATTAAAATTGTCCAATCGCTTTCCCGGTTCCGACCGAACCGGCATCATCAGTAGTATCCGGTTGGCGGTTCCACGGTTCAAGAGTATGATGTAGAGGAATATTATGAACCGGAGGAGGGGAAGAGGAGTAGAGGTGAATGTGGATATGAAAGTCTGGATGTGCCCATTGACCCAGACATCTCCCAGACAGACCTTCAGGAGTGTCTCCCTAGGCTTTCTGAGTCCCGTTCTCATTTTATGTTTTATAAGAAGTGGCACAAACCTCCAGCTCCCTATGGAGGAGGCTGTGGATGATCAAGAGGAGCCTGACTATGTGGAAATGATGGATATCCCAGAGTCTAGGAGGCTGTCTATTTTCCTTTGCATAAATCTTTTAGGAAACGGACAGTAAAAATTTTAAAAGCTCCTCACACTATACCTCCTGTTGATAAGAGAATGGACAAGAGGTACACATTGTCAGGCTCTGATACGGAGTTCCTTACACAACAATGCAGTCATGTTGGGGTAGTGCAGGCTGCAGCCTGTGACAAGGCAAATATTCCCTTGGCTTCACACCCCCCTGACAAGGACTCCAGGAGGATTGATGCCATGGCAAAGAAACAGTACATGGCAGCATCCTTGGGACTCAGACAGGCAAATTATATGGCTTATGTTGCTAGATATCAGAAATCCAGATGGAATACTGTTATGACTCTAGCAAAACAGGTCCCTGGCCAGCTTGCCAAGGAGCTGGAGCAGGTGGCTGCTGATGGTATTGAGGCATCCAAGGTGCAATTCCATGCTGCAGTGAACTCTAATGATGTGTCATCAAGAGTCATGGCTACATCTGTGGCACTTCGCAGAATGGCTTGGCTCAGATGTACTAGCCTGTCACAGGATACCCAGACTAAGGCCATGGATTTTCCTGTTGTGGGTAATTCTCTGTTTGGGGAGCAGACAGAGAATTACATGAAGAAAATGGATGAGTATAGGACCACCTATAGGAGTGCACAGGCCAAGGAAAGGCAGGCCACTCCTCAAAGACAGCTTTCCAGGGACAGGCCTTTTTACCAAGCCCAGGCCTCCTCTTCTGCCTATGCCCAGAGGGGGTTCTTTAGAGGGAGAGGCAGACGGGGTACAAGCAGGCCTGCTTCCACCCCTCAGCCCAAAGCCCCTGCCAAACAGGCACCCTGATGGGGTTGCCAGGGCCGATTCTCAGCTACCAGTAGGGGGCAGGCTGGCTTACTTTGTCCAGGACTCGAAGTCTCTAACATCAGACAAGTGGGTCCTGGAAGTAGTAAGCCAGGGACTGGTTCTCAGCTTCAAAAAATTTCCAAAGATGAGAACCAGATCCTTTCCACCTGCAAATCCATCAGAGGCACTTGCCCTAGAGGCAGAGGTCTCTTCCTCCTGGCTCTCAGAGCTGTGGAAAGGGTTCTACCCTAACCAGGGCAAAGGGTTGTACTCAGGTATTTCCTTACCCCAAAAGACAGGAGAATGGCGGCCCATCCTGGATCTCAGATATTTAAACCAGCACCTTTTAAAACCAAAATTCAAAATGGTGACTCTGGAATTATTCTACCCTCTCTAAGGCCAGGGACTGGCTAGCATCCCTGGACCTCAAGAATGCCTACTTCCATATTCTCATCAGAGCTCCCATCGAAAGTACCTCAGGTCGAGCTGCCCTCAGGCCATTACCAGTTCAGAGCAATGCCCTTTGGCCTCACCTCTGCTCCAAGGGTATTCACAAAATGCCTGGCAGTAGCAGTTGCTGCCCTAAGAAGGCAAAAATATTTCCATCTTTCCTTACCTGGACGACTGGCTCATAGTAGGCCAGTCTCCAGACCGAGTCAAGTTACATTTACAGGTAACTCAGCAACTTCTCACCTCTCTAGGTTTCCTTCTGAATCTTTCGAAGTCAGTTCTAGAACCTGTCCAGCTCCTCACCTTCATAGGCGCAGAGCTGAACACAGAGGAAGCCAGAGCCTTCCTTCCTTTGGACAGGGCAAGGACCCTGATCTCTCTGGCATCCTCCTTTACCCTGCAGGTCTCTCGACCAGCAAGGCATTTTCTACAGCTCCTGGGGCACATGGCTGCTTCTGCAGCAGTAGTGCAGGGAGCAAGATTTCAGATGAGGGACATCCAGTTCCATTTGAGAGCCTTTTGGTCTCAAAGGAAAGACCCTCTAACCAAATTGAGCCCAGTGACTCGAACCCTGATCCAGGCCCTGCAATGGTGGCAGGATCAGAGCAATCTGAGACAAGGGGTTCCCTTTGTCACTCAGTCTCACTCCTTAATCCTTACTACAGATGCATCTCTCTTGGGGTGGGGAGCTCACATGGGCGACCTCACTACCCAGGGATTGTGGTCCCCTCAGGAATCTCATCTCCACATCAACCTGTTGGAAATCAGAGCAGTTTTTCTAGCACTGCAAGTTTTTTCCAAATCTGTTCAGAACAAAGTTGTTCAGGTCAGAACAGACAACATCACCACAATGTGGTACATCAACAAGCAAGGGGGCACTCGGTCTACGGCCTTGTGCACTGAAGCAATGAAGTTGTGGTCTCTGGCTTACTCCTTGAACACCTCCCTTACAGCAGTTCACCTCCCAGGCAAGGACAATGTCCTAGCAGATGCTCTCGGGATTTCCCAGGGCCATCACAAATGGTCTCTGGATCCCCTGGTCCTGGAGGTGATATTTGCCAGATGGGGCACCCCGCAGATAGATCTTTTTGCAGCCCCAATCACCAACTTCCCCTTTTTTGCTGCAGGCCCCCAGTGTTTGGCTCAGTCCCTCTGGATGCCTTAGTCCTCAATTGGGAAGGGAAGTTTCTCTATGCTTCCCCCCCTTCCCTCTCCTGTTCAGTGTTAATCAAAATCAGATCTCAATCCTGCAAGATAATCCTGATTGGGCCAGACAACCCTGGTATCCACTCCTACTGTCCTTAGCAGTCCATCTTCTCCTGTGTCTTCCCAGGAATCACAACCTGTTAACCTGTGCTCAGGGGAGGGTTTGGTACCCGAACCTCAAATCTCTCAATCTCAAGGCCTGGCTCTTGAAGAGTTAGAGTTTGCTGATCTACACCTCTCCCAAGGTGTAATGGATATACTAAAGGCTTCTAGAAAGCCTTCCACCAGGGTGACCTATAATTCCAAATGGAAGCGGTTTTCCATATGGTGCTCTGGGAAGCATATTTCCCCAGAATCTGCTGATTTACCCACAGTCCTGGATTATATGGTCCATTTAAATGCCTTGGGGCTGAGACCAGCTACCCTAAAAGTACATTTGGCAGCTGTGTCTGCTTTTATTTCAGCAGGTAAACCCTCTTCTTTCAGCTCATCCTGTATTTTCCAAGTTTTTAGGGATTGCTTCACACCAACCCTCTATTCAGGGACCCTGCCCTGCATGGGATCTTAACGTTTGCATTGCTCAGCTTGCAACCCCCTTGAGTCTTTGTCTTCAGCAGGCTGAAGTTCTGACTTGGAAGACTGTGTTTCTGGTAGCCATCACTTCTGCAAACGACAAGTGAATTACAAGCTTTGTCAGTGGAGCCTGATTTTATCTCCTTTCATAGAGATAAGGTGGTCCTCAGGACTAACAGGAAGTTCCTGCCTAAGGTGGTTTCAGATTTCCACCTTAATCAATCTATATCTCTTCCAGTGTACTTCATGACCATTCCTCCTCTGGCGAGGAGGCGGCTTACAGCTAGATGGAAGAGCCATAGTTACTACATAGGCGTACCGGGTCACAGGTTCTGACTCCTCAACTGTTCCTCACTTATGGTGAGGTTGGTAAATGGAAACCTGCCACTAAAAGATCCATTGCCAGGTGAATTGTCTCTTGTATCCAGTTCTGTTATGAAAAGCTGGGTAAGGTTCCTCCCTCAGGCCTGAGGGCTCACTCTACCAGAGGTACAGCTGCTTCCCTGGCTGCTGCCAGGGACATCCCTATTCTTGAGATATGTCAAGCAGCTACCTGGAAAACAGTTCACACTTTTACCAAGCATTACTCCCTGGACATCCAGGCTAGGAGTGATGCTCGGTTCTTACACAGCTGTGCTTCAGAGCCTATTTCCAAAGTAGGTTCTGTCCTCCTCCATGGAGGTACTGCTGTGTAGTCTGCATATGTCATAATATAGCAAGACTTCATGTTGTTTGAAGAAAAAATTACTCACCTTAGTAATGTTGTTTCTTCTAATGGAGTCTTGCTATATTATGACCCCCCCTGCCTGCCTCTCTCAGAACCTCTGTTTTTGGGATGTGGGTGGGCAGTGCAGTTTTGGCACTTAGTAGATGCTCACCTTATTTTCACCCCCTTTTTCTTTGGGGTGACTTGGTGTTGTGTTTTTTTTTTGGGTCTCCTGACTTGAGTCTTTGTTTTGGGACCAAAAAATTTGTTTTATGTTTAGTAGCCAGTTGGCTAGTGTAGGTTTACAGCTTCCACACAGGACCTCAGTGAGTTTAGCTCGTAAAGATATGACGGTTTGAGTTTGAAGAACAACAGACAGAGTTTCAACTGAGCTGGAGCTCTGCGTTCCATGCCATGCATGGAAAGTTAACTCTTTCACCTCCGGAGCAGTTCGAAGGTTGGGACTCACTGCATATGTCATAATATAGCAAGACTCCATTAGAAGAAACAACATTACTAAGGTGAGTAATTTTTTCTTGCTGTTTATCCCAAATCTGATGCATAAAGGAAGGAAGACAAGACGTGGCAGGAGGGGGAGAGGGACAAGGCACCATAGCAGAGAGCCTTAGGAGCATGCATTGAAATAGTTAAATCTATCCAATGTTATATTAAATGAGACACAGATCAGTTTGCTTCAAAAGGGCCTTTTATTCATCCCATGACCAGTTGTTAATAAATTTAACATAGGCCAGCCCGTCGGCTCAGTGATGGGATTTCAGCTTACAGCGGCAGACCCGGGTTGAGAGCGGATCCGGGTCATCGGAGGAGCGAGCCGGGGAGTAGGAAAGGCGTCCGCTGGGCAGCTCTCTTCTCCGGGGAGGTGTGGGTAGCACTGGTGCGCTGGGACTCGCTGGCGGAGGCCGGGTTCTCACGAGGCCGATTAATGACGGGGCGAGGAGGCGGGGCAGACGCTGGCATCATTGCACGCCCGCCTCCTCTGGGAGAAAATAAGGAGGAAAAGATGGCGGGGCAGGACCACGATGGATGAAGCCCTCCCTGGAGAGCCTCGTATCGCCACCGCCGCTGCGGGACCCCAGCCAGTCACAGTTCCGGGGTCACGAAGGTGGTCCGTGGCCCCACCCTCCGGGGGGCAAGCCGGGGGTGACCGAGGGTCCTCTGCAGCTATAGGCGGTGGTAGAGGTCTCCGGGGGCCTTGACCAGGGCGGAGGATGTAGCCGGTGGTCCTGCCAGGAAAAGGGTCATTAAAAATAAATAAATTTAACATCTTTATTGACATTAAGAAACTTATTTTCACAGCGACATGTTCTGGAGTGTCCTAATGAGGATATAAATTCATCACAACCAGAACTGGATGAGATATTGGTGACTTAGGAACAGCTTTTTAATGAGGCAGAAGACTTGGATGGCTCAACTGGGACTAGTTAGTCCTTGTGCTGCATTATTGGTTAAATCACCTTTCAAGACAAAATCTACATTTAATCCACTTCCTTCTATTTCATCTGCTATAAGCACTTATGAATCTCTAGTGCTACAAGATTTTGCTGTCCTGTTTAAGCCCAAATGGCCAGCCATACGAGATAACTACTGTGGAAAAAAATTGCTTTACAGGAATTAAGAAATTTAAAAGATATCGAAATCAAAGAAGCGGACAACGGGGGAAGATGGTAATTATGAATAAAGCACAGTATGAAGAGGAACTATTCAGGCAACTGGACAATATATATTGTTATAGACAACTTTCTGATAACCCAATTTGTACTATTAAAGCTAAATTGGATAGTTTATTAACAGATTGTTTCTAAAGGTCAGATTTCTCACAAAGAGAAGGAATATATGACTGTGGATTTCCCTGTCACACCCACAATATATGTTTTTCCTAAAATTCATAAGGACCAGGTCAGACCCCCAGGATGCCCAATTATTTCAGGGGTAGGTTCACTCTCTGAAAGGGTGTCAACATTTGTTGATTATTATCTCAAACAACTAGTGGTTAAACAGAAATCATACCTCAGAGACACAAGGGATGTTTTGTCTAAAATTGAGGCTCTGACCTGGTCCTCTGAATTTATATGGCTTACTATAGATGTTACTAGTCTCTATACCTTTATAGCACATACTTTGGGACTCCAGGCCTTTGAATATCATTTATGTTTGGATAGTACAGCTGAAAATTTGCTGCAAGAATTCATTTTGGTAGCAGTGAAATTTATATTGTATAATTATTTTTTGTTTGACAATAAATATTATTTGCAAACTGTGGGTACTGCGATGGGGACCACTGTGGCCCCATTGTATGCCAATCTATTCATGGCCTGGTGGGAGGAAACTTTGATTTATGACTCTACTAGAAATCCTTTCAGTAAACATAGAATTTTGGGGTAGATTTTATAGACTATTTACTGGTAGTCTGGAGGGGAGACATTTTGTCAGCTTCTAAATTTGTGAGTTTTTGAACAATGATGGGCTCGAATTTACTTTTGATGCACATGTCTCCAGAATATCATTTTTGGATCCGTTACTAGACGGACATGATGGAGGAAATATTTCACGTTCTCTCTTTAGGAAGCCTGCTCCTGGCAGTATGCTATTACATGCTACAAGTGCACACCCAGCACACATTAAAAGGGGAGTTCCATATGGACAGTTTGTCCAACTTCGACATACTTGTACTTATTTAAATAATTTTGAGCAAGAGGGGAAGGAAGGATAGATTTCTAGCTAGAGGCTATTCTGAAGCACAGGTTGAACAAGCATACATTAAGGCCCGGGCACTTGATAGGAATATACTTTTGCAACCAAAAGCCAAAAAGAATGAAGATCAGATACCTATTGTGTTTGTTACTGAATATAATCGTGTTAGTAATCAAATAACTAACATTGTAACTAGGCATTGGGGAGTGTTACAAGCAGATCCTGATCTGAGAGATGTGATAGGCAATAAACCTTTGGTGTCTTTCAAAAGAGGTAACAATTTATCGACACATAGTTTGTATGTGAAACTTCTAAACACTAGAACCTGGCTCCCAAACAAACCTTTAGGTTGTTTTAAATGTGGTCATTGTAGTGTTTGTAAATTCAACCTACAGGTTTGTTGTTTCAGCATGCACTTTTTGAAAATAAAAATGTAGAAATTACTCACTTTATTAATTGCTGTGCAACATTTGTGATCTGTATTGTACAATGTACGTGTCCATGTATTTATGTGGATAGAACAAAAAGGATTCTAAGGGAAAGGATACAGGAGCATGTGCGGGCAATTTCTAAAAATAACCTCAAATCTCCTATTGGTGTGCATTTTGAAACATTTCATAATAAAAGCTTACAATGCTTTAAATTTAAGGGGGTGGATCATATTAAAATAATGCTAGAGGAGGAAATAGGCTGGCACAATGTGAGTAGAAATGGATTTATACAATGAAAGCATTGCACCCTACTGGTTTAAATGGCTGTCTTGATATTAGTGTTTAAGTTTTTCTTTTTTTTTTTTTTTTCATCTCCCTTCACATACCCCTCACCCCTTCTTTCTTCTTTGCAATTCTCTCCTTCGCTTCCCCCCCCCAATATCTGCCCTTTTAATTTCCTGCATTTATGTCTTTCAAACAACATGAAGTCTTGCTGTATTCTGACATATGCAGTTATCACCAACTTTTGAACTGCCCCGGAGAACAATGAGTTAACTTTCCACGCAGGGCATGGAACGCTGAGCTCGAGCTCGGTTGAAGCCTCTGTCTGCTGTTGTTTAAACTCCAACCGTCAGATTCTTTACTCCGCCTCACTGAACAGTCACTCCGGAGATTTCTCCTTCGCTCGGTTCAAAAAAGTTGGTTAAAGTGTCGTTTTTTGGCTTGGTTTCGACCGAATTTCTGCTACTGAACCTGTCGGTTTAAGTCTCTGTCTGTGGTACCGTGAGTACTAGATAGGTTTTGTATTAGTTTCTGTGTGGAACTTGTAAACATTGGATCGGTTCAGTTTGAACCGATCAGGTTTCTGTAAAAAATTTCTGTCTTTATTAGAGTGTAGTAACCAGTCTGTATTGGTTCTAAAAAAAACGGATTTCATTACGGTTTTTTCCAAGACCCGTAACACGGTCAGGAACCGATAGGGGTGTCTTGCCTGGCGGATTGCCGAAAAAAGGGTAAGTTTTGGTTAGGATTGGCCATGTCTGAGAAACCCAAGAAAAAAACCGGGCCCACTGGGTTTCAACACTGTAGTGTGTGTGGGGGGAAGCCTTTGCTAAGGCTGATCCCACACACCTGTGTTATTGTCTGGGGTTTGACCACCTCAATTCAGACTGCCAAATTTGTAAAGTTTTCCCAAAGCCACCCTGGATAAGAGAGTAGGTAGACTGAGGAAAGGGAGGCCGAAGTCAGCTGACCGGATGGCCAGCCAGTTCGGTTCCGACGAACCAGAAGATGCCCTCTGACCAGGCGAAACTGCCAGGCAAGGAGGCCGATTCTGAGGTCGGTTCTGGTTAAAAGAAAAGAAAGGATAAATCATCGGTTCGGATCCACAAGTTCTTTCTCCGACTGCTGATGAGATAGCCAAAGCGATAAGGATAGTTCAGTCGCAACTAGTTCTGGCCGAACCGCACCATCGGTCAGGCTTGGTTCGGTCAGTTCCCGGTTCCAGATTATACTTTAGAAGAATTTTATGAACCGGAGGAGGAAGAATGAAGATGATGGTGATTATGAAAGTCTGGATGTGCCTATTGACCCGGACATCTCCCCAGACAGACCTTCAGGTGTTTCTCCTCCTAGGCTTTCCGAGTCCCCTTCCCACTTTTATGTTTTACAAGAAAGTGGCTGAACCCTCCAGCTTCCTACGGAAGAAGCAGTAGAGGATCAGGAGGAGCCTGATTTTGTTGAGATGATGGACATCCCAGAGTCCAGGAGATTGTCTGTTCCCCCTCCATAAATCTTTTGGGAAACAAGACATTTAAAATTCTAAGAACTCCTAATTCCATACCTCCTGTATACAGAAGAATGGACAAGAGGTATACACTTTCAGGCTCAGACACAGAGTTCCTTTCCCAGCAATGCAGCCATGTTGGGGTAGTGCAGGCTACTGCCTGTGATAAGGCAAATATTCCCTTGGCTTCACACCCCCCAGATAAGGACTCCAGGAGGATTGATGCCATGGCAAAGAAACAGTACATGGCAGCATCTTTGGGACTCAGGCAGGCTAATTATATGGCCTACACAGCTAGATACCAGAAGTCCAAGTGGGACACTGTGCTGGCTCTAGCTAAACAGGCCCCTGACCAGCTTGCCAGGAGCTGGGGCGGGTGGCTGCGGATGGGATTGAGGCATCAAGGTGCAATTTCATGCTGCTGTGGACTCCAATGATGTTTCATCTAGAGTCATGGCTACATCTGTGGCCCTTCGGAGGATGGCTTGGCTCAGATGTACTAGCCTATCACAGGATACCCAGGCTAAGGCCATGGATTTTCCTGTCACTAGTAATTCTCTGTTTGGGGAGCAGACAGAGAACTACATGAAGAAGATGGATGAGTACAGGATCACCTACAGGAGTGCTTAGGCCAAAGAAAGGCAAGCCACTCCTCAGAGGCAGCATTCCAGGGGCAGGCCCTTTCAAAGGCCTTTTTACCAAGCCATGGCCTCCTCTTCTGCTTTTGCTCAGAGGGGGTTCTTTAGAGGGAGAGGCAGACGGGGTATGAGCAGGCCTGCTTCCACCTCTCAGCCTAAAGCCCCTGCCAAGCAGACACCCTGATGGGTCTGCTCAGGCCGATTCTCCAGTACCTGTAGGGGGCAGGCTAGCTTACTTTGTCCAGGACTGGAAGTCTTTAACATCAGACAAGTGGGTCCTAGAAGTAGTAAGCCAGGGACTGGTTCTCAGCTTCAAAAAAATTTCCCAAGATGAGAACCAGATCCTTTCCACCTGCAAATCCATCAGAGACCCTTGCCCTAGAGGCAGAGGTTTCTTCCCTCTTGGCTCTCAGAGCCATAGAAAGGGTTCCTACCCTACACAGGAGCAAAGGATTGTACTCCAGGTACTTCCTAACCCCCAAAAAGACAGGAGAATGGCGGCCCATCCTGGATCTGAGATATCCTGGATCTGAGATATCTAAACAAGCACCTTTTAAAGCCAAAATTCAAAATGGTGACTCTGGGAATAATTCTGCTATCTCTAAGGCCAGGGGACTTGCTAGCCTCTCTGGACCTCAAAGATGCCTATTTTCACATTCCTATCAGGTGCTCCCACAGAAAGTACCTCAGGTTCGAGTTGCCCTCAGGCCACTATCAATTCAGAGCAATGCCCTTTGGCCTAACATCAGCCCCAAGGGTGTTCACAAAGTGCCTGGCAGTAGCGGTTGCTTTCCTAAGGAGAAAAAAGATCTCCATCTTTCCATACTTGGATGACTGGCTCATAGTGGGTCAGTCTTCAGACCAAGTCAAGTCACATCTTCAGGTAACTCAGCAATTGCTCACTTCCTTAGGATTCCTCCTAAACCTTCCAAAGTCAGTTCTCGAGCCAGTACAGATCCTCACCTTTATAGGGGCAGAGCTGGATACAATAAGAGCAAAGGCTTTCCTTCCCCTGGACAGGGCAAGGACACTAATAGAACTGGCCTCTTCTTTCACCTTTCAGGTGTCTCAACCAGCAAGGCACTTCTTGCAGCTCCTGTGCCACATGGCAGCCTCTACAGCAGTGGTCCAGGGGGCAAGATTTCAGATAAGGGACATTCAGTTCCACTTGAGAGCCTTCTGGTCCCAGAGAAGGATTCCCTTACCAAACTAGTCCCAGTGACTCGAACCCTGATCCAGGCTTTGCAATGGTGGCAGGGAGTTCCTTTTGTCACTCGGTCTCATTCACTAGTCCTCATCACAGACGCCTCCCTCTTGGACTGGGGAGCCCACTTGGGGGATCTTACCACCCAAGGGCTGTGGTAACCTCAAGAATCTCTGCTTCACATCAATCTCTTGGAACTCAGAGCAGTGTTTCTGGCACTGCAAGCTTTTTCCAAGTCTGTACAGAACAAGGTAGTCCAGATCAGAACAGACAATACCACCACAATGTGGTACATCAATAAGCAAGGGGGCACTCGGTCTACGGCCTTGTGCACCGAAGCAATGAAGTTGTGGTCTCTGGCTTACTCCTTGAACACCTCCCTTACAGCAGTTCACCTCCCAGGAAGGACAATGCCCTAGCAGATGCTCTCAGCAGGATATCTCAGGGCCACCACGAATGGTCCCTAGATCCCCTAATTTTGAAAGTGATTTTCTCCAGATGGGGCACTCCACAGATAGATCTTTTTGTAGCCCCAGACAATCACCAGCTTCCTCTCTTTTGCTGCAGACCCCCAGTCTTGGGCTCAGTCCCCCTGGATGCTCTGGTTCTGAATTGGGAAGGGAAGTTCCTGTATGCTTCCCCCCCTTCCCTCTCCTGTTCACGGTGCTAGTCAAGGTCAGGTCTCAACCGTGCAAAGTGATTCTGATCGCTCCAGACAGCCCTGGCACCCACTGTTGCTGTTCTTAGCAGTCCACCTTCCTCTGTCTCTTCCCAGGAATTACAACCTGTTGACATCCTCTCAGGGAAGGATTTGGTATCCGAATCTCTCAATCTCAAGGCCTGGCTCTTGAAGAGTTAGAGTTTGCTGATCTGCACCTCTCTCAAGGTGTTCTGGATATTCTTAAGGCTTCTCGAAAGCCTTCCACCAGAAACACTTACAACTCCAAATGGAAAAGGTTCACTGTTTGGTGCTCTGGTAAGCATATTTCTCCAGAGTCTGCTGGGTTGCCTACAGTCTTGGACTATATGGTTCATCTCAATGGCTTGGGACTCAGACCAGCTGCACTTAAGTACATTTGGCAGCTGTTTCTGCCTTTTTGTCAGTAGGCAGGCCCTCTTCTCTATCAGCCCATCCTGTATTTTGCAAATTCTTCAAGAGATTGTTGCACACTAATCCTCCCTTCAGGGACCCTGCTCCTGCTTGGGACCTTAATGTTTGCATTGCTCAGCTTATGCAACCCCCCTTTGAGCCTTTGTCCTCTGCAGAGCTTAAGTACTTGACTTGGAAAACTGTGTTTGTGGTAGACATTACCTCTGCCAGGCGCATCAGTGAATTGCAAGCCCTGTCAGTGGAGCCTGATTTAATCTCTTTCCATAGAGATAAAGTGGTCCTAAGAACTAACAGGAAGTTTTTGCCTAAGGTGGTTTCAGATTTCCACCTTAATCAGTCTGTGTCTCTCCCTGTTTTCTTCACTGACCATTCCTCCTCTGGGGAGAGGAGGTTGCACAGCCTGGACGTGAAAAGAGCCCATAGCTACTACATAGAGCACACCAAGGGCCACAGGTTTGAGTCCCCCCAGTTGTTCCTCACTTATGGGGAGGTTGGTAAGGGCAAACCTGCCACTAAAAGATCTGTTGCCAGGTGGATTGTCTCGTGTATACAATTCTGCTATGAGAAACTGGGTAGAACCCCACCCTCAGGCCTGAGGGCTCACTCTACTAGAGGTACACCTGCTGCCAGGGACATCCCTATCCTAGAGATATGTCAAGCAGCTACCTGGAAAACAGTTCACACTTTTACTAAGCATTACTCCCTGGATATCCAGGCTAGGAGTGATGCTCGATTTGGCACAGCTGTGCTTCAGAGCCTATTTCCTAAGTAGGTTCTGTCCCTCCTCCATGGAGGTACTGCTGTGTAATCTGCATATGTCAGAATACAGCAAGACTTCATGTTGTTTGAAGAAAAAATTACTCACCTTAGTAATGTTTCTTCTAATGGAGTCTTGCTGTATTCTGACCTCTCAGAACCTTGTTTTTGGGATGTGGGTGGGCAGGAGCAGTGTTGGCACCTAGAGATGCCATTTTCTCACCCTCCTTTATTTTGGGTGTGTGTTGTGTTTTGTTTTTTGGGTTTCCTGACTTGAGTCTTTGCTTTGAAACCAAAAAAACCCTTTTTTTTTTTTAAACAAATTTAGTTGCCAGTTGGCTAGTGTGAGTTTACAGTTTCCACACAGAACACCTAGTGAGTATAGCTCGTAAAGATCTGATGGTTGGAGTTTAAACAACAGCAGACAGAGGCTTCAACCGAGCTCGAGCTCAGCGTTCCATGCCCTGCATGGAAAGTTTACTCTTTGTTCTCCGGGGCAGTTCAAAGGTTGGTGATCAATGCATATGTCAGAATACAGCAAGACTCCATTGGAAAAAATAGCATTACTAAGGTGAGTCATTTTTTCTTTCCTCTCTCTTTGGATTTCAGTATTGTTTCTATATAATTATGGAATTGCCTAGTTTAAATAGTATGCATTATTTGGCTTGTTTGAAATCAAGTTGTATCTGCACTAATGTGTGCATGATTGCTGTTTTAGTATATGTAAGAATTTAATTATTGCACTTTTACTTTAATTGTTTGAAATAAAACACAGCATGTGTAGCACATTGGCCGCTCCCCTTGAGAAAGGGTCACGAGAAGACCCAAAGCACCGGGGTAGTAGTAGTAGCCGCAGGCTCTATGCGTTTGCACCTTGTCTGTGTGTGCTGACTTATTTTTTGCTTTAAGTGCTCCTCCTTATTTGTGTATTTTGTGCGTTGGGCCGGATGACCTGACGTCGGACCCTCTTGACGCCGGCCTACCAGATGCTGGGTGACATTCCCTTGCCAGATGCTGGGCCTCCCTTCTGCTCAGTCAGAGCCCCTGGTGCTTGGGTATCCGACATCTTACCCAGAACTGCAGTATCCTGCATCGCAGTACCCAATGCCGGCCTGCCCGATCCCGCAGTACCTGGTGCCCCAGTACCGGACGCCTGGCTTCCCGCTGTCGAGTTACGGATACGCACCGTACGGATATTCCCAAAATCTGTATTCCCCCAACTCCTCCTCCTCCTCCACTGCCCACTCAGCCACCGGTGGACCTGAAGGAGACTTTGCCTTCCTGGTGAGCTGAGGCCAAGGCTGTGCTCACCAGGGGAAGTGGAGAGCCACCTTCCGGACCCGGTTCCAGACTCTCATCGTCGTAGGCGAGCCCCCCCAACGACACCAGAGGGATTCCCAAGGGGTCAGTTCCTCCCCTGCGCCAGGAGGGGTCTTCCTCTCACGTCCTCTTCAGAGACCACGGATGATTCCGATCCAGACGACGAGCCACACACTCCAGACCAGCCCAGACCCAGGACTCCTCCGCATTCCCCTCTGGAAGATCCTTTCTTTCTGGAGTTGCTGCATATGATCCAGGCGGTTCACCAGTGGCAATCTTTGGAGCTGGATCCACAGCGGAAGAAACTCGCTGCTCATTTGGATCTGCCAGAGACTGCTTCAACACTGATTCCACCCTGGATCGAGCCTCATGCAGACCTTGTTTCTACTATTTGGAAGCAACTGTCGGCATTAGCCCCCCTTCTGAAGAAGGCGGATAGGTTATACCAGGCTCCAGAGGGTGTTGATTCCCTGAACACACACTCCAAAGCTGACTCGGTTGTGATAAGCGCCGCTCACAGCCGTACGGCTAACCCTAAGCATCTTAGCTCATCCCCACCTGACAAGGAATCCTGTCTTCTGGACCAGTATGGGAAGAAGGTCTACACTTCTTCCACTCCGGGAATAAGGGCCCTTAATTATGTTGCTCATATGGGGGGATTACCAGAAGGCGATCCTTAGTGAGGTGGAAGCAAAGTTGGACTCCCTTCCTGAGTCTCAGACTAAGCAGGAAGTGGCAGGTCTGGTCTGCTTGCTCAGCCAGTCAGCATATGCTCCATGCCACATACAATGCAGTGGATGCTGTTGGTTGGAACTCTGCTTTTGCCGTGGGTTTGCGGCATCATGCCTGGCTCAGTGTCATGTTTGGTCCCGGAGGTGCAGTCTGCTATCCAGGACGCGCCCTTCAGGGGTTCGGTCCTGTTCGGTGAGGATGTAGGGGACATCACCAATCTGCAAGTGAAGGGTACTGCTCTAAAGTCTGTCGATTGTATGTACAGGCCCCCTCAGGGTCAGCGCTGCCCTTTTCGCAGACTCTGTCGGCCCAAAGCGAAACCTCAGGGCAAGCAAGCCAACAAACGGGCCCCTCCAGCTGCCAAGCCCCCCCTACCAGCCCAAAAAAGTGGCGGGAGCTTCAGCCACGGTGCTGCCCCACATCTCCTGACTCCTCCTCTCTTACAGCCTCTGGACCTTCCAGAGGAATTGGTAGGAGGGAAGTTCTCCTTCCATCTACCAGGTTGGGAGAGGATCATTTCAGATACTTGGGTATTCCAGCTGATGGCAGAAGGACACTGTCAAGTTTCTATAGAACCCCCCCCATTCGTCTTACTCCCCGGAACATCGTCTTCTGGTTCAGGAAGAAATATCCTCCCTTCTGCTGTAGGCAACGATAGAGCCTGTCCCCAACCCACCTTCAGGGGACAGGTTACTATTCCCATTTCTTCCTGGTCCCGAAGAAATCGGGAGACTTGAGGCCTGCTCTAGACCTCAGCTCCCTGAACCTGTTCATGGAGTATAAATGGTTCAGAATGCTCTCTTTGCAGAGCCTTCTGCCCCTACTTCGGCCAGGACAGTGGCTCTGTGCTCTGGACATGTAGGATGCATACCTGCATATCCTTATTGCCCTTCCCACTGCAAATATTTTTTTTTTTTTCGTTTCAGGGGGACCACTACCAGTTCAAGGCCCTCCCATTTGGTCTTTCCTCAGTGCACCGAGTGTTCACTAAATGTCTTTCTGTGGTAGCGGCCCACCTGCATATCCAGGGAGTACAGGTTTTCCCGTACCTGGAAGATTGGCTCCTGGCGGCCCCATCCAGGGAGGAACTCCTGCGTTCCCTTTCCCTTACCCTGCAGGTTTTTACCAGCCTGGGTATTACTGTCAACCAGGCCAAGTCCCATTTGGTCCCATCTCAGAGGCTGCAGTTCATCGAGGCGATCCTGGACACTACCTCTGGCATGGCTTTCCTGCCACTAGACAGGGTGGCCACCCTACAGTCTCATGTAAGCCTGTTGTCCAGTCGTAGGCGGGTCAGCGCCAGGTCAGCCCTTCGCCTCCTCGGGCTCGTGGAGGCTGCTATTCCGACAGTCCCTCATGCTCTGCTCCACATTAGGATCTCTCAGTGGATGCTTTGGTCTCGGTGGAATCAACTGGTGGACGACCTAGATCAGGAAGTCCTGATTTCCAACCCTATGGTTCGGGAGAACCTTTGCCGGGGAGTTCGCTTCTGCCTCTCCCCCCCCCCCCAAACATTAATAGACGCCTTGGGAGAAGGTTGGGGAGCCCACCTGGGGTCTCGTAGGACCCAGGGCTCCTGGTCCAGGCTTGGAAAAGCTCTTCACATAAACGTGCTCGAGCTCAGGGCCATGCTGTATGCTCTTCAAGCTCTGCATCTGTATCTGCTTCCTGGTCATTTGGCTGTCCAGACGTACAACATGTGCGTAAGCTGGTGCATCAACAAACGGGGAGGAACTGATTCCTACCCTCTCTGCAGAGAGGCGATGCGGGTTTGGGATTAGGCAATACAATACAACCTTCACCTCACGGTGGCTCATGTTCGGGGGGGGTCAAACACGTTGGCAGACCACCTCAGTCAGTTGTCTGCCCAGGCTCACGAGTGGGAACTAGATCAGGGGGTAGCAGACGATATCTTCCTATGCTGGGGAACTTCTCAGGTAGACCTGTTTGCGTCTTCTCACAACGCAAAACTTACTGCCTTCTGCTCGCTCAGTCCAGGCAGAGACATTTTGGGAGAGATGCTCTGTCTCTAGACTGGAAGGGCAGATTAGTCTATCGCCCCGAGTCCCTTGATTCAGAGGGTCTTACACAAATTCTGCTCAGAAGGAGCCTGCATGATCCTAATCTCTTCTTTCTGGCCCAGGCAAATTTGGTTCTCTTCTACAGCAGTATTCAGAGGAACCTCCTCTTCCTCTGTTGCAACTTTTGCTGACCCAGGATCAGGGGAACCTGGTCCATCCAGGACTCAAATCCCTTCAGTTGTAGGCGTGGCTCCTGCAGACATAGCTCAAGCTTGATTCGGGGTTTCCCCGCTTGTGGCTGAAATTCTGGTGGAGGCCAGAAAGCCTTCCACTAGATCTACCTATGCCATGAAATGGAAACTGTTATGTATTTGGGCCTCTTCCAAGGATTTCGAGCCTTTCTCATGCCCTGTCTGGAGAATTCTGGATTATATGTGCCATCTCTTTGATCTGGGTCTGTCATTCCTCTCTGAAAGTTCACATGGTGGCCATCTCCACTTATCCTGTTCCTTTTGGGGATAGAACTTTTGCGCAGTTGGAAGTCTCTAAGACTTTTCTTAGAGGAGTTCTTCACTTACGACCCCCTATTCGCGTTCCTGCCCCTCCTTGGGATCTGAATTTCATTCTTGAGAAGTTTACCCTACCTCCTTTTGAGCCAGCAGCCTCAGCAGACCTAAAGTTCCTATCCTGGAAGACTCTCTTCCTAGTGGCCATTACTTCAGCTCGCAGGATTTCAGAGCTTCAGGCTTTGATGTGCAAAATCCTGTATCTGATTTTTCACAAGGAACGGGTGGCTCTGCGCACCAATCCTAAGTTTCTCCCTAAGGTGGTAGCGGAATCTACACTGAATCAATCCATTGAGCTTCCTGCTTTCTTTACACATCACTCAAATCAAGGGGAGTACCTTTTGCATACTTTGGATGTTCACCGAATTCTGAGATACTACACCACCAGGACTAAGGGTCTCAATTCTCCTTGTTTCAGACTGCTTGGGACTTGGTCCTATATGTAATTACCTACTGCAAGAGCCCTCTCGAAGTAAGATAGTACAGTTACAGGAGAACTTAACGTAACAGTAGATCTTCGAGAGAGGCTCTTGCAGTAGGTAATACCTTCCCACCCTCCATCCTCCTGAGCCTTTTCAGCTCCTTTTTCCATGGGAAAAGATCGACTTCTCTCTTGTCTTGCCTTTTTTGGCAGGAAAGAAATGGAAGGCGGGCGTGGGGGGCTGCCCCTTTATACCGACGTCGTCTTGACTCTGGTCACCTGACGTGGGGGTGATCCCCTGCCAGAGACTGCTAGCTAGAAATTTTTCCGTGGGGTCCTGGCGCCTGCCGGCTTCAGTCCTGTATGTAATTACCTACTACAAGAGCTTCTTTCGAAGATCTTCTGTTACGGTAAGTTCTTGCGTAACTGTACTTTAGTTTTTTGTGCATGTCCTAATCTTCTATCGTCTAGTACAAAAATAAGTGTGCTTCGTGTGGTGTGTAACCACCGCACAAGGAGTCTCACTCCCTCTGCCTCTTCTACTTAGGCCCGGAGCACAACGTCAGGGACTGTGAGGCCTGTGCCAGCTTCAATCTGGCCACACACACAAGTGCCACCAGCAGGCCCTAGAGTCCTGTTTGCTCAAAGAGGATGGCCACCATGGAGAGAGAGGTCCAGTAATTACGCAGCGCTTCCACCTCGCCCAGAATCCAAGCACAAGAAGAGGAGTAAGAAGGAGAAACACTGGGACCAGGACCGGTCCCCATCATGTCCGAAGCTGCCTGTGGTCCCTTCGGATGAGCGACAGTCTTCCTCCAGGAAGTCAGCCACCGATGCCCAGTCTGCCTCCCCAAAGAGCAGCCTTGAGTGGCGCCCCGGACACCACTGGTCCTAGTGGTCACAAAAACTTCTGTTGCACTTAGACCAATTTCCGTGGGGGTGGGGAGAAACTAGCGCACCGAGGGGAGCCGCTAAGTCTCTCGTCTGACTCTCCGAATGCCCGGCTCAGGCTGTGGTGTCTGACTGTGGAGGTTCTGAAGCCTGCCCGGCTTTGACCACTAAGTCGAACGTCAGACCAGCCAGACGTTTGCAGAGTCGTTTTGGACAGTAAGTTGGACACCGGCTCTGCCAATGCCAGACCGACCTGGCGGGGTCAAGCGATGGCCCAGCCGAATCCCAACTGCCGGAGTTATTTCAGCTTTTCCTGGAGGGTTCTCCCAATTGGGCCTCCCCCCCCCCACTCGCCTGTTGAAAGAGGGACGGGAATTGAGCTCCCATCAGGTGACCTTCCAGGTACACCTATGGATCTGGCGCTAGCTGGCAGCATACTGGATGGTTCCCAGTCACCTCTATCGCTGTCAGTGGCTGTAATGCCACCGGCACCACCACTCAAACCTAACCCTACCAGGACCATCTGGGTTCAGTGTGCCCCAGGGGCCTCTATCGGGGACTTCAGCCCCACCGTCTGGCTGGGCCCTTCCGGCAGGGTACCCTCATTGACCTCCTTCAGGGTTCCTGTTATCAGGATATCAAACGCCTCAGGGACCCGGTGTATAACCCATCAGGGTTTCATATGCCAGGGTACACTCTGGCCTACCCTCCGTCAGGACACCCGCCTTCACATTTTCATACAATGGGTTTCCCGCATTTTTCCCCGGCTTAACAGCCTTCTCCAGTAGACGTCTGCTCCAGTTTGTAGCCCTGGTGGTCAGAGGGTAATGGAGTTGGATAACCGTCTGCCTCCCAGAGAATCTCCTAGGAGCCCTGACGTTCAGTAGCCAAGGCAGGTTCCAGCCCCTCTGCCTCTTGACGCTGTCCCCTTTGAAGGCTCCAACGCCAGCTGGGCCCTCTGGCAAACCAACATCTGAACCCCGGGAGTCCCTGACTCGGATTAGGATTCAGACTCTTCTTCTGAGTCGTTAGGGTCGGGGTTTCAAACCCTGTAGGGGAACCCCAGTCCCTTCCCGAGGATCCTTCCTTTGCGGACCTCCTCGGAAAAGTAGTAGAGGTGTATGACTGGAAGGAAGTCTGGTGCCCAGGATCCAAAAAGACAGCGCCTTGCAGAACACCTGGACATGCAGGAGGTAGCCCCAATCTGTACCCCACCCTGGCTCGAGCCCCATGAGGATCTGGGATCAACGATCTGGATGATGGCCACTGCTGGAATGGAGGAGGGCAAGAAAGCAGACCGCACATGCCAGAGGGGAAGGACCAACTCACCGCGCAGATCATGACCAGTTCTCTAAGCTCTGGCATAGGAGTACCTCCCCACCGGACAAGGAGTCCTGGCAGCTGGACCAGTTTGGTCAGAAGTTTTATTCTCCTCTGCTCTTGCCATGAGAGCTCTTAACTACGTCAGGCACATGCTGCTTTACCAGAAATCATTGTTTGCGCTAGAGCCGACCATTCAGGCACTCCCAGATTCGGAATCGAAATTGTTGTTGGCGGATTCAATCCGTTCAACAAAAGTGGCCTGCAGGCATTCGCTGAGAGCCACCTATAATGCAATAGACTTCTGCTAGGGGGCTGCCACAGCAGTCAGCCTCCGTCGTTTCTCTTGGTTGAGGGTATCTGGTTTGGCACAGGATGTACAGAATGCCATCCAGGATGCATCTTTCAGGGGATCAGTCCTTTTCGGTGGTGATTCACAAGATATTACCACCCTACAGGATAAAGAGACAGCACTTCGATCAGTACAGCTGATGTACCGCCCAAAGTTGCAGCAAAAGAAGCCATTTCGACAGAAGCCAAAGCAACAGCAGACTGCCTGATGTCAAAATAAACATAAGGCGCAGTCAGCCTTGGCCTGCCCCAGGTCAAGTGCCAGAGAGCTTAGAATGCAGCTCTCCCCAACCTGCCCCCGCATTACTTGCCATCCATCCCCTACCTCCAAAATCCAGCAGGGGAGCAGGTGAGTGGAAGATTTGCTTGTCGCCTGCAAGGGAGGTGGACGGTGACAAGACTCTGTCCTTCATGCTCTATTGGCCATACCCTTTAATTTCTCATGAAACCTCCAGACAGGCCTCCTGCCCACTCTTGGCACCCGAAGGCGCACATTTTTCCCCTCGGAGGAAATTTAGGCTCTATTACAGAAAAGAGTAATAAACCTGTTCTAACCCCAGGAATCCTCTAATATTATTACTCTTTGCAGTTCTCTTTGAAGTCAGGACTGCCCCAGAGAGAATGGAATGATATGCTAATCATGGAATGTTTAGCTAATGCATCTATTTTCAAACAGCCTTGTGCCAACTGTCTACATTCTACCTCAGATTTCTTCTCTCTGCTGTGGAGATCAGATGCCCTAGAGATCTCTCTCTATTAAGATCATGTGTTTACTGTATAAGACCAAAGAACTTAAGTATTTTTGTCTCATTTTTCATTTCTGCTTGTCTATCATTGTTTACTGTTTTTCCTCATAGCAGGGTTTTATATAATTGATTAGCAGTACTATTTATATAGGTTTTCTAGAAGTGTTATGTTTTAACAAAATGAGGTAAGTGCTATGCATTTCTCGCAATGTTTTAGCACTTTTGTGAGCAAAAAGCTAATCAGTTTTGAGTAAAACCCTGTTTAAAATGTTTGTTGTTTTTAACAGGACCTCCTGGTTTTTAGGAATTGTTGAAGTGTGCTGAGGTGTTTGCCAAGTCAGATAAACATGATCTTTGCTGGATCTGCCTTTGGCAACAACAATTTTATAAAGATTGTGATATATGTAAGTCTTTCCCTGGTAAAACAGTGGGGAAAACTGCAGGGAGAGATTTAAAAGGAAACTAGAGGAGGGGTCCATGGGCTCTAACCAGTCCACTCCCTCTATGAATGTGGCAAGTCCTTCCAGAACCTCTAATTCCACCCCTGATATGGGTGAGGACTCTGGCAAGAGAGGCAATCAGCCGGCTGACTCTCTGGTGCCTGCCAAAAAAGCTGAAGAAAACAAAGCACTCTGACACCCCAGCTCAAATGCATCAAGGGGTCCCTCAGGTGCCTATTAAAGCTCCCTCTTCTGCTGATCTAACACAGGCCTTAGCTTTACTCCAGGTGTTGCAGGGGTTATTTCCACTTCAGCAGCTTGCAGTTACTCCTGCTGAAAAAGCAGCTGTTGCCCCTCTGGTGCCTACTGCTAGTTTGGCTGATGATGATTTGACAATGACTGTAACCAGGATGAGAAGAGAATTGAACCTGAGGTATCATCAGAACAGGATTTTGGTCCCCCCCCCAAGACCCACAGAAGATTTCTTTCCCATTTATCTTGTGAAGGAAATGGTAGAGACCCTGGATCTGCAAACAGCTGAAGAGATCCATGATGAAGACTGGAGCTTATGGGGCTAACGGCCTCAAAAAGGCTCTTCCTACCGATCTATAAATTAAAAAAAAAACGAAAAATGGATACATTAGAAATCCTTAAGGCTCCTAATTCAGTAATATGGCTAAAAAGGGGCACCTTTGGGTATCCCTGGCAATCCAGCAAACTTATTAGCAGGCCAATGCAGCCCTCTATCAGAAAGTTCTTTGGCAGTCGTCAGCAAAGCTGAGGCTAACCCTTCTTTAACTGTGTCAGAGCTATTGGATACAGAAAAATTGGGTTTGGAGGCTTCCAAATACCACTGTCAAATGGCAGCTGACACCAGTTATACTGCTGCAAGATGGAAGGCTGGTGCAGTAGCTCTGAGGAGATTTGCCTGGCTGAGGGCTGCCAACCTCACCCAGGACACATAAGCTAAGGCAATGGATTTTTCAGTAGAGGGCCACTCTTTTTTGCTGCCCAGACTGAAGCTACATAAAAAATTAGATGAATATAAAGCTACTTTTAAAAGTAACTCGACTAGACAGGCCCTCTCCTTTGACTTCTTATTCTGGGGGTGGGGGGGGCAGGGGCAGGTATTCCTTTAGGAGACTTTTCTTGCAAGTATAGGCTGTCACTCAGTAGCGGTACTAACTAAAGAAGATAGAAACCACTGCCTTTTTCCCTTCAGGCTACTTCTCCCCATCCTGTAGGGGGCAGACTCCCCCACTATTTCCAGGAATGATCAAACTTAAATGGGTTCTGGAAATAATGAGTCCGGGTCTCTTTTTTGTTTATAAAGTCCCTTCCGCCTCCACGGTTGAAACAGTTTGCACCAGCTCCCTTCTCAGAAGGAGAATTGCTGGAGCAGGAGGTACAGGCCTTATTGTGGGCAAAAGCAGTCGAGTCTATTCCTCACAGCCAAAGATGACAAGGGTTCTATTCCAGATATTTCCTAACGAAAGTATCTCTGATTCAGACTCCCCTCAGGCCAGTACCAGTTTTCAACACTGCCTTTCGGCCTCACCTCTGCACCAAGGGTTTTTACCAAGTGCATAGCAGTGATAGTGGCATACCTTAGAAGAATGGGTGTTGGTCGTTCCTTATCTGGACGACTGGCTAATCATAGGGAAATCCCACCAACAGGTGTCAGACCAACTACGGGTAACCCAGGATATGCTGCTGTCCCTGGGACTTTCTCAGTATCAGAAAGTCAGTGTTGACCCCTGTGCAAGTTCTGCAGTTCATAGGGACAGACTTGGATACAGTAGTGGGAACAGGTTTTCTCCCATGAGAGGGCAGAAGCTATTTGGCTCTTGGCAGGCTGATTCAGCCTGGGCAGGCCAAAGCCAACAAAACATTTCCTTCAACTATAGGGGCACATGGCTTCAGCAGCAAGCACAGTCATAGGTGCCAGATTTTAGATGAGAGATATCCAGTTCCACCTCAGAGTACACTAGTGCCAGAGGAGAGACCCACTCTCAAAGCCAGTACGAGTAACAAAAACCTTGTTACAGGCCCTCCAAGGGTGGAGGGAACTAGAAAACATATGGGAAGGGGTTCCATTTCTGCAGGAGCCTCTTTCTCGGGTTCTCACAACCGATGCTTCCCTGTTAGGATGGGGTGCCCACTTAAGGGATCACACCCATTCATGGCTTCTGGGACAGTGCAGACTCACTCCTGCACATAAATCTGCTAGAGCTGAGGGCTGTATGCCTGGCCCTTTAGGTTTTCCCTTATCTTCTGGAAAAGGTGGTACAAGTCAGATCCAACAATACCACAGTGTACTGCATCAACAAACGAGGGACAAGGTTCACTCCTCTTTGTACAGAGGTAATGAAGATATGGATCCTTGTTTACTCCCTAAACACCTCTCTTCAAGCAATTCATCTGCCTGGCGAGGACAACACCCTGACAGATGCCTTGAACAGGATAATTCAGGCCCATCATAAATGGGCATTGAACAGGCAAGTGGTGAATGCTCTATTCAGGAGGTGGGGGATCCCAGAAATATACCTTTTTGCTTCCCACCAAAATCGCCATTTACCTCCCTATTGTTGCAGGGCTGCAGTGAAAGGGACAATTCCTATGGATGCCCTGATTCTCAATTGGACAGGCAGATACCTTTATGCCTTTCCTCTGATTTTTCAGAGTTCTCTTCAAGCCCAGGTCATAACCAGCTCGATCATGGTAGCACCAGACTGGGTAAAGCAGCCTTGGTACTCCCTATACTTTCAGTGTCCGTGAGCAAGCCGATTCGCTTTCCTCAGAGGTACAGTCTGCTGACTTCCTTTTAGGGGAAGTAATGTTTCCCAACCTCTGAGGTCTCCAGCTCAAGGTATGGCTCTTGAGGACTTAGAATATGCAGACTGCCAATTGTCTGAAACAGATTTGGAAGTCTTTAGGGGGTTACAGGAAACCTTCCACTAAGGAAACCTATGCCTCAAAATGTAAAATATTTTTCCATGTACAATGATATGGGTGTAGCCCCAGCCCAGACCGGGATCCCAACCCTTCTGGATTTTGTCTCATCTGCACTCCTTGAGGCTGCAGCACTAGACTCTGAAAGTGCACCTGGCTTCAGTTTCAGTGCACCTCTCGCCTAAAAGGATACCTCAATGGCATCGAATCCCATACTCGAGGTTCTTTAAGGGGCTCTCACTTGTTTACCCCTCACAGGAAACCAGTGCCACCATGGGATCTTAATGTTTGCATTGCCCAATTTATGATTCTGCCCTTTGAGCCTATGGCATCTGTAGAGCTTAAATTTGTTACCTGGAAGGTAGTTTTTTTTTTTCTTCTGGTAGCAATCACTTCTGCCAGGAGGATTAGTGAGCTACAGGTGTTGTGTGTGGAAAAGGACCCGTGTTGGGCTAGTTACTTTTTCTGTTACCTTTGGAAACTTGTTCCAGGAAGCTCTGTGCAGCCACTAGCAAGGATGTACAAGTACTAGAAAAAGTAATGCACCTTACAATAATAGTCATTTCCTTTTTATACAAAAATAAGAAATAACTATAAAAGATTACATTTTTGAAAGTAATAGGTTAGTTACTAGTTAATTTCAAATAAATGTAATCAGTTACAGTTACATATTTCTTTTGTATAAAAAGACGTAAGTAATTGAAACTATAAGGTGCATTACATTTTCCAGTACTTCTCCATCCTTGCTAGTGACTGCACAAAGCTTTCTGGAACATGTTTCCAAAAGTAGGGTTGCCACCTTTGGATGGGGCAAAAACCGGATCCTAAGCTCCGTCCCTAGCCCCACCCCTTTTTATGACTCATCATGCATTGTTTCTCCTAGAAGGCCATCTGTTATATCAATAAAAGACAAGATGCAGTGGAAAAGATTAGGTTAAGTAATTGCTAATGGTGTTAATGGCCATACTTTACACCTCCCAGGCTGACTGCTTTCACAAACAAAGGGTTATATTGACAACAGAACTTGTTTATAAGCTGGCCATGCAGCTGAAACAATGAATAATATGACATTTGTTTCAAAAGTATGTGAGCACTCAAAATGGCTCAAAAACCTGACCAGCACACAGCAAAACCGGATTACCTGATAGGGACCCTGAAAACCTGATCACCAGGTAAAAAACCTGACAGGTGGCAACCCTATTCCAAAAGTAATAAAAAAGGTAACTTACCCAACACTGAAAAGGACTGTTTCTTTTCATAGGAATAAGCTAGTGTTGGGAACTAATAGGAAGTTCCTCGCCAAAGTGGTCCATGACTTTCACTTGAACCAGTCAATAACATTGCCAGTTTCTTTACTGAGCACTCCAGCTCAGGTGAGTGTAGACTGCACAACCTGGATGTCAAAAGAGCACTGAGTAACTATATGACTCATGCCACAGACCATAGGTAGGACAGACAACAGCTGTTCCTCACATATTAGGAAGTAGGTGAATGTACTCCTGCTTCGAAAAGGACTTTATCTTGATGGATAGTCCAATGTATTCAGTTTTGTTACTCAAAAGCAGGCAAGGTTCCTCCTTCTTGACTTGGAGCCCACTCTACAAGGGACACAGCTGCCACTATTGCAGCTGCCCGAGAGGTACCTCTATTGGAAATATGTAAAGCGGCTATCTGAAGGTCAGCCCACACCTTCACTAAACACTGTAGTCTGGATACCCAGTCTAGTAGTGATGCCAGTTTTGGCAAAACTGTTTTGCAGTCATTTTCCTAAATAGATTCTGCCCACCTCCTAGTGGTACTGTTATAGTCTGCAAAGAGTAATAATATTAGTGGATTCTTGGGGTTAGAAGAAAAAATTACTTGCCTGTAGTAATCTTGTTTCTTCCCATGCATCCACTAATATTATTACTCCCCTCCCTTGTCCTCCCCTTCAGAATCGATAACTACTGTCCACTTTTAAGATACACAGTTAGAGTGACGTGCCACCTGCTGGCACATTCTGGTAATAGCTATAGCCTGTAGGTTCTTTTCTTAGAGCATATCTGACTTTAGAAAAGGGGACATTTGCTTCAGTTAGCCCTTGGCTACTCGTTTGAAATGGCCCTGTTGGGCATTTAAAATTCTTTCATGGTTATGTAATTATAATTCATATGTTCTGGTCTCTTTGCAGGCTTCTAAAAAATAATCTGAGGTAGAATGTAGACAGTTGGCACAAGGCTGTTTGAAAGTAGATGCATTAGTTAAACATTCCATGATTAGCCTATCATTCTATTCTGTTTGGGGCAGTCCTGACTTCAAAGAGAACCGCAAAGAGTAATAATGTTAGTGGATGACTGGGAAGAAAAAAGATTACTACAGGTAAGGATTTTTTTTCTTCCAGTGTACCAAGTAGGAAAGAGGGTACTACTCCCTCTTTCTGGTCCCCAAAAAGACAGGAGGTCTGCATCCCATTGTGGGTCTCAGCACTCTGAGCCTGTACATAAGAGTGCTAACTGTTCTGGATGCTGACCCTCCTGGGTCTACTGCCACTCCTGCACAAGGGTCGGTGGCTCTGCGCTCTGGATATGCAGGATGTCTACCTACACATCCCTATCTTCAGAGCCCATCATTGCTACTTACAGATCTTACTTAGGGCTCTTGCAGTAGGTAATTACAAATAGGACTGAAGCCGGCAGGCATCAGGACCCCACGGAAAAATTTCTAGCTAGCGGTCTCTAGCGGGGGACCACTCCCACGTTAGGTGACAGACCGGTATAAAGGGGTGGTCCGCTATGCCTGCCTTCCAGTTCTTTCCCACCGTTCGCTCGTGCAGCACCTCACGATTAAGTTCTCTGCTTCACAGTCAATCGTCAGTAGTTTTACCACCTGTTTTCTACTTTTTTCCTGATTTTCATGAGCCTTACCTACAGCTGCCGTGTATGTCGTCCCTGACTCCCTCCAAGCACAAAAACCAGTCCGATTCTTGCGGCGCCCAGCTCCCGCATAAGGACTGACATTCCCAGTGCCTTTTTTGTCTAGGCCCTGATCATCCCATCGAGGTGCCAGCTCTGCCAGCAGTTTAACGCGGCCACCCAAAAGCGAAGGCAGCAGTCCCTGGAGGGCCACGTTCTTAAACAAAAAATGACCTCCATGGAAAAGGATCTGAAAAAAGTTTGAGCTTCAACTTCGCCAGAGGACCACCTCAAGAAGAAGCTCCGGGATTGGGACTCTTCATTGGTTACCGCGGCCTCGGCTGGGGTCGCAGTGCTGCAGGAAACACCTCCCCCGGGAGGCGGCTCCATGGCAGCCATCTTGGAGGCTTCCAAGACAGCGTCAACCCTCCTGTCGGGCTCGTGTTCGGGAGCCTCCTTGTCTGAGGAGGCAGCTGCTCCCAGTAAGGTCGCCGCCGAGCGGCCTTCTGGTTTGAGCAGCCCCAGTAAGTCTGACGTCCAACCCTCTGGGGCAGCGCAAGGCCTCCAAAGCACCTGCCAAGGTCGCCCTTCCTTCGGGCGCTGGGTCCGATAAGTCTAACGCCAGCTCCCCTGACATCCGCTCGGATCCTGTTGATAAGACTGACGTTGGCTCCTCTGACATCTGCTCGGCATTAAAGCAGACACCGGACCCTTTGGGCCTATCCATCATCCCGAGCTCGCCGCAACGCTTGTTGCACTCCGAGGCGCTAATGTCTCCTCTGCTGGATCCCAGGGATAGTAATCCTTCTTTCCCGGGCGACATGGAGGAGGTGGGTATGCTGCCGTCTGGTCTCCCTCCCGCTGGGCTGGGTGACCCGATGCTGGATCCTCGGATGCAGACGCCGGCCTACTCGATGCCCAATACCCCATTGCCGGATGCCGCCCCTACCCCAGGCCTTCAGTTCTGGGCCTGCCGGCTGGGCTGTTTCCAGGGCCTTCTGCACCCACAGACCCCCCCCGTACCTGGGTAGCCGACCCTGTCCTATCCGATGCCGTCATACCCAGGCCCGCAGTATCCAGCACCTCAGTACCCGACACCAGGCTTCCCGCTGTCGGGGTACAGATACGCGCCTTACAGATGCCCTTCGTATCCCTCTCCTTCTCCACCACCCTCTCAGCCGCCGGTGGATTTGAAGGAAACTCTGGCTCCTGGTGGGCTGAGGCCAAGGCTCAGCTTACCAGGGCAGTAGAGAGCCATCTTCTGATGCCGGTTCCGGACCCCCTACGTCTGAGACGAGAGACCCCTCACTACCTCCGGATACCAGAGGCAAGCCCTCCGGTTTCAGGGCAGGGCCAGATGTGCTTCCCTGAGGGCTTCCCAAGGGGTCCGTTCCTTCCCCGCGCCAGGAGGAGGCGTCTCCTTCCTCTTCATTCTCCTCTGAGACCTCGGATGACTCTGATGGTCATTCTGACCCAGACGACGAGCCACACACTCCGGACAAGCCCATGCCAAGGACTCCTCCAGAGGATCCTTCCTTTACAGAGTTTCGTAAAATCCAGGCAGTTCATCAGTGGCATTCCTTGGAGCCGGATCCACAGCGTGAGAAACTCGCTGCGCACCTGGATCTGCCCGAGACCGCTCCTACCCTAGTGCCACCTTGGATTGAGCCTCTTGCCGACCTTGTTTCCACCATTTGGAAGCAACCATCGGCATTAGCCCCCCTTCCTAGGAAGTTGGACAGGCTTTATCAGGCTCCGGAGGGTGTTGACTCTTTAAATTCACACCCTCGAGCTGATTCAGTCGTGATTAGCGCCGCTCATGGCCGGACAGCTAACCCCAAACACTTGAGCTCGTCACCACCTGACAAGGAATCCCGCCTTCTGGACCAGTACGGAAAGAAGGTCTGCGCTTCTTCCACTCTGGGTATTAGGGCCCTGAATTATGTTGGTCATATGGGGGATTACCAGAAGGCGGTCCTTAGCGAGGTGGAGGCTAAATTGGACTCCCTTTCTGAGACTCAGACGAAGCAGGAAGTTGCGGATCTAGTCCGGTCTGCGTGTTCGGCCAGTAGGCACATACTTCGTGCCACATATGACACAGTGGATGCTGCTGGTCGGAGCCCAGCTTTCACCGTGGGTTGCAGTGTCATGCCTGGCTCAGAGTGTCGGGTTTAGTCCCGGTGGTGCAGTCTGCTATCCAGGACTCTCCCTTCAGGAGTTCATTGCTGTTCAGTGGCAATGTCAATGACATCATTAATGACCTGCAGGAAAAGGGTACTGCACTTAAGTCGGTTGACTCCATGTACAGACTCCCTCAGGCTCAGCATCGTCCCTTTCGCAGAGGTTCTTGGCAAAACGCAAAACCTCAGGGAAAGCGGGAGAACAGACGTCGGGGCCCCTCCGGCTGCCAAGCCCCCCCCCTCGCCCAAAGAAGCAGCGGGGGGCCTCAGCCACGACGCTGCCTCACACCTCCTGACTCCTTTCCTCTCCCACAGCTTCTGGGCCTTCCAGAGAAATCGGTAAGAGGGAGATTCTCCTTCCATCTACCGGGTTGGGAGAGGATCACTTCAGACACTTGAGTGCTGCAGCTGATCGCAGAAGGACACTCAATAGAGTTTCTTCGGAAACCTCCTCGAACCTCCCCCCCCAGGTCGTCTTACTCCCCAGAACATCATCTTCTGGTTCAGGAAGAAATATCCTCTCCTTCTGAAGGAGGCGATAGAGCCCGTTCCTCCCCATCTTCAGGGGATGGGTTACTGCTCCCATTTCTTCCTGGTCCCGAAGAAGTCGGGAGGTGTGAGGCCGATTCTCGACCTCAGCTCCCTGCACTTGTTCGTGGAGTACAAAAGGTTCAGGATGCTCTCTCGGCAGAGTCTTCTGCCCCTCCTTCAGCCGGGACAGTGGCTCTGCGTTCTGGACATGCAGGATGCTTACCTGCATATCCCTATTCGCCCTTCCTACTGCAAATACCTGCGTTTTGCATTCCAGGGGGACCACTACCAGTTCAAGGCCCTCCCATTTGGTCTTTCCTTGGCTCCCCGAGTGTTCACCAAATGCCTTTCGAAGGCCATCCCGGTGGCGCAGAAGGCTGAGGTGCTGGTGCCTTACCTTGACCCACGCCGGTGACCTGGGTTTGGGAACGGACTCGAGCGCCGTGGGCTGGCAGGGGAAAGGAGAGGATTGAGTGTCCGGAGGACTACTTTCCTCTCCTGGGGAGTGGTGGGGGGTTAGGTCCACTCTGTAGTGTCCTCAGGTGGAGACCAGGGGTAACACAAGTAGTGGAAGCAGGAGGCACTAAATAGTGAAAGCTGGAAATCTACTTCGGCACCACCGAATGACGGCCCCTGCTCTCCTTGTTCCCCGGAGCCTCCAGGAGCATCCTGTGCCACAGCGGCATCCCGGACCATAAGTAAAAATAGTGTGCTGGGGTTCCCTGCCACCCGTGCCTTCCCCCTCGAAGGAGGGGGACCCGCCTGGCAATGGGATATGCCGGGACAACTCGGGATTGGCTGCTGTCTGTGGAGAGGTGCTCAGAAGAGGATTGCTGGGGGGAACGGAGTGCTAAGAGGCCTGAAGGGGTGGCGGGCGTCAGGGTGTAGGAGGAGATAAAAAGAATAAAAATAAAATAAAAATCCTTTCGGTGGTAGTGGCCTATCTGCGTACCCAGGGGGTGCAGGTTTTCCCGTACCCGGACGACTGGCTCCTGGTGGCCTTTTCCAAGGAGGAACTCCTGCGCGCCCCCTTACCCTGCAGGTTTTTACCTGCCTGGGGGTTACCGTCAACCAGGCCAAGTCCCACCTGATCCCATCTCGGAGGCTCCAGTTTATCGGGGTGATCCTGGACGTGGCCACGGTACAGGGTGGCCTCACTCCAGGCTCAGGTCAGCCTGTTGTCCAGCCGCAGGCAGGTCAGTGCCAGGTCGGTCCTTCACCTCCACAGGCTCATGACGGCTGTTGTTCAGACAGTCCCTCGCACTCTGCTCCAGATGAGAATCTCTCGGTGGATGCTTTGGTCTCAGTGGGATCAGCTGGTGGACGACCTAGATCAACTAGTTCTGGCCTCCAATCCTATGGCTCAGGACTTGCAATGGTGGATTGTTCAGGAGAACCTTTGCTGGGGAGTTCCCTTCTGCCTTTCTCTCTTCCCCCCTCCCCGGACAATGAGTACAGCTGCCTCGGGTGAGGGTTGGGGAGGCCTCACAGGACCCAGGGCTTCTGGTTGGTCCAAGCTCAAAATCTCTCCACATCAGTGTGCTTGAGCTTTGGGCTGTGCTTTATGCTCTTCAGGCTCTGCATCTTTATCTGCTTCCTGGACATCTGGCTGTCCAGACGGACAACATGTGGGTAGTCTGGTACATCAACAAACAAGGAGGAACTCATTCCTACCCTCTCTGCAGGGAGGCGATGAGGGTTTGTTTAATGGGCAGTGCAGCACAACCTTCACCTCATGGCTATTCACGTCCTGGGGGTCGAGAACATGTTGGCCGACCACCTCAGTCGGTAGTCTGCTCACGCTCATGAGTGGGAACTAGATCAGGGGGTAGCAAACGATATCTTCATACACTGGGGAACATCACAGGTAGACCTGTTTGCGTCTTCTCTCAACGCAAAACTTCATGCCTTCTGCTCGCTCACTCCAGGGCATGGCATTTTTTTGGAGAGACTCTCTGTCTCTAGACCGGAAGGGAAGATTCATCTACGCCCTCCCCCGATTCCCTTGAGTCCAAGGGTCTTACAGAAACTCTGCTTGGAAGGAGCTCACATGATCCTCATTGCTCCTTTCTGGCCCAGGCAAGTTTGGTTCTCTCTTCTGCAGCAATATTCAGAGGAACCTCCTCTTCCTCTGTTGCAACTTTTGCTGACCCAGGATCTGGGGACCCTGGTCCATCCAGGCCTCAAGTCCCTTCAGTTGCACACGTGGCTCCTGCAGATGTAGTTCAAGCTCGTTTCGGGGTTTCCCCATTGGTCCCTGAGATTCTGGTGGTGGCCAGAAAACCCTCTACTAGATCTGCCTATGCCATGAAATGGAAATGATTCTCTATTTGGGCTGCTTCCAAAGATTTCGAGCCATTCTCTGTCCAGACCTCCCTGCCCTGCCTATCTTGTCAACCTCCTGATTCCTGCCACACACACCCGTACCCTCAGGTCTTCCTCTGTCCCCACGCTTTCCACTAGACCTTGCGCGACAAAAATGGGTGAACAGGCATTTGCCCATTTTGCTCCCAAATTCTGGAACTCACTCCCCCTTACGGTGAAAAATTCAGCCTCCCATCGGGAATTCAAAAACTCGCTATTCTTCCACCTCCAAGCCTCTGGCCAATGCAGATGCTCTTAATATGCTGCTTCCCTCTGCAGGCCGTCGGGTCTGACCCCTGAGTAGTATACTAAATGTTTTCCTAATGCAATATACATGACTAGGTGGCTATGAACCTTGATGTTATTAATGTTCTTTGCTGTATTATGATTACCCTGATTGTTTTTATTTACATCCGTATTATGTTTTATGTCTAATATGTACCCTTATGTAGTTAATTACTCTGCTTTCTTATGTATACCCAGATTGTTCTATGTACATCTGTATTATGTCTTATGTACTTCTGTACTTTGTAACCAATGTCCTGTGCTCTCCCGGGTCATGCCTGAAAATAGGCAGGACTATTGTCTAGCGCACTTACCCGGTTACCAGAAGCTAATAAATCTCTTTGATCTGGGTCTCAGTCATTCCTCTCTGAAGGTTCACATGATGGCCATCTCCGCTTACCATGTTCCTTTTGGGGACAGGACTTTGGCACAGTTGGAAGTCTCTAAGACTTTCCTTAGAGGGGTTCTCCACTTGGGACCCCCTATTTGTGCTCATGCCCCTCCTTGGGACTTGAATTTTATCCTTGAGAAGCTTACTCCACCTCCTTTCGAGCCAGCAGCCTCTGCAGACCTAAAGTTCCTTTCTTGGAAGACCCTCTTCCTTGTGGACATTGCTTCTGCTCGAAGGATTTCCGAGCTTCAGGCTCTCGTGCAAAATCCCATACTTTATTTTCCACAAGGAATGTGTGGCTTCGCGTACCAACCCTAAGTTTCTCCCTAAGGGGGTAGTGGAATCTACACTGAATCAATCCATGGAGCTGCCTGCTTTCTTTACGCAGCACTCCAATCAAGGGGAGTATCTCTTGCATACTTTGGATGTTCACCGAATCCTGAGATACTACACCACAATGATGAAAGATCTCAGAAAGACTGATCAACTGTTTCTCTTTTGCTTATAAAAGAGAAGGCAGTGCTGTTTCTAAGCAATGCCTATCTAAATGGTTGGCTGATTGTATCACTTTCTGTTATGACAAGTACAACAAGACCCTCCCGGGTCAAGTCGGAGGCCACTTCACCAGAGAGGTCACTGCCTCCGCTGCTTGTTTCAGGAATGTGCCAGCTGCAGACATCTGTGCAGCCGCAATTTGGACTTCTGTCTATATCTTTATGAAACACTACAGTTTGGACATTGCCTCTTGCCGTAGAGCGAGCTTTGGGTTGGCTGTTCTGCAAGGTCTTCTTTCCTAAGACCTTCACAGCCAGAGGGTCTACTTTTGGGTAGCTTTCCTCCTCCCATTTGCTTCTGCTTTTTCCAGACTGCTTGGGACTCTGTCCTGTTTGTAATTGCCTACTGCAAGAGCCCTCTCTAAGTAAGATAGTAGAGTTACCTAAGAACTTAACCGTAACAGTAGAACAAGAGAGGCTCTTGCAGTAGGTAATACCTTCCCACCCTCCATCCCCCTAAGCTTTTTCAACTCCTTTTCCAGTGGAGGAAACGTCCGCTTCTTTCTCGTCTTGCCTTTTTTGGCCTTTGGCGGGAAACAACTGGAAGGTGGACGTGGGGGACCGCCCCTTCATACTGATGTCAGTTACCTGGCCGTGGGGTGGTCCCTGCCAGGGACTGCTAGCTAGAAATGTTTCCATTGGGTCCTGACGCCTGCCAGCTTCAGTCCTATTTGTAATTACTTGCTTCAAGAGCCTTTCTCAAAGATCTGCTGTTACGGTAAGTTCTTACGCAACTGTACTTTCTCCTTCCAGGGGGAACATTACCAATTCAGGGCTCTGCCGTTTGGCCTTTCGTCATCTGAAGTTTTCACTAAGTACTTGGCGGTAGTGGCGGCAGCCCTGATGCGCCAGGGTCACTGTGTGTTCCTCACCTCTACGACTGGCTTCCTCACCTCTACGACTGGCTTCTGTCAGCCCTGTTGAGAGCAGCTGGAACTCTCCCTTTCGGCAACCCTGGACCTTTTTCCAGCAGGTTGGGATTACTGTCTGTTTTCTTAAGTCTCAGCTTGTTCCTTCCCAACACCTGCAATTTATTGAGGTGGTGTTGGACACGGTCCAGGGTATGACTTTCCTCCCTCAGGACAGAGCAGAAACACTGCAGAGGCAAGCTCCTTTAGTGGCCTCCAGGCAGAAGGTCTCGGCCAGGTAGATTCTTTGACTGTTGGCAGTAGCCATCCCCACTGTTCCTTTAGCCAAGCTTCACATGCATATCTCACAGTGGACACACAGGGCACAGTGGGATCAAAGGTCTGACCTAGACCAGGTGATCGTGGTCTCCAATTTCATGCAGAGGGATCTCTCTTGGTGGCAGGATCTATCCAGTCTCACCAGTGGGGCCCTTTTTCAGTCCTCTCCTCCTTTCCAGACCCTGACAACTGATGTGTCTGGGACGGGATGGGGCACTCATCTGGAAGACCTCAGGACTCCAGGCACATGGTCCCTAGTGGAGTCTTCTCTGCACTAGTGGACAGTCTCTGCTGCACCATAGTCGGAGCCCACGAGTGGGAGCTAAAACAAGAGGTGTTTGACTCCCTTCGACCTGTGCGGTCGGCTAGAACTGGATCTGTTTGCCTCCCTGTACAACACAAAACTTACCAAGTTTTGCTCACTCCAGGGCATGGTGTTTTCTGGCGAGACGCGCTAGCTCTTTGCTGGACAGGGAGGTTCTTGTACGCCTTCCTTCCCTTTCCAGTTCTGCTCAAGCTACAGGTGGAAGGGGCCCACATGATTCAGATTGATCCTTTTTGGCTCCAGCTGGTTTGGTTCCCACTGCTTCAGCAGCTTGCAGTGGAACCTCCGGTTCCTTACCCCAGGAGTTCTTTAGCATCAGTAACTTTTTTGCACTTATCTGGCTAGGTGCAACTGCTCCGGAAGTGTGCCTTTAAGGGATATTTAAATGAGCATAGGGACAAGCCAATCAACAGAAGGAGGGGGTGAGAGCTGTGAATGCTACAGAATTTTTTCTCCGCTGGACTGAGTAATATTGCCTCTGAGGTGTCTCCCAGCTTTCCTTGACAGCCTCTTAGTGCTTATCTGGGTAAAGTTTTCGTCATAAATTCCTTTAGTGTGCTGAGTGAAAGTTTTACTTTTTCATTAGCACTGTGCACATTTTTTAAGTTTAACGTGACGGCGCTATTCTGACTATTTTTACCACGACTATTTAGTTTAAAGCCTAATTTTATCACGGGTGCTTATTTTCGATGGTTTCCTTCATTTTTTGGGACAAAGTTTTGTGGGAACTGTCGAATTTGGGACGGTTGCCTGTTTTTATACCTCTGACTTCATGGGGTTTACCTGCAATAGATTTCAAATTTAAACAGTGCCTGGGGGTTTTCTCTCTAGATTGACAATTACGAGGAAACCTTTTTTGTTACTACTACGTCACTATGTGACTGCTACGATATCCAGGCATCACTCTACCATCATAGAAGCACACCAAGAGTCAACCACACAATTTGACTTTTTTACAGAACTGGCATTCAAAGTAAAAAGGAACAAACTTTTTTTTTTCTTCTTCTTCTTCTTTCTGGGCCTGAAGCCAACACAGGCAGTGCTCAAAGCCTTCCTCCATGAAGATTTGGTTGTAGTACAGCTCATTTGTTCCTGAACAGTATCATGTGATTCCTCTACTATGCAAGGTGCTTAAGGGAGGGGGTCACTTAGTACCCCCAGCATATATATATATATACATACATACATACACACACACACACACACACACACACACAATATATACACATTTTGACTTTTTGACAGATAAGGACAGCTTGGCCCATCTAGTCTGCCCATTTCCCTACCTACAGGATAGGCCGCAGATCCTAGTTAACCAACAGCCTATTTCTTCCTACCCCAACAAGAATTGCCTTATGTCCCATGCATTCTTGAATTCTCCCACAGTTTTAGACCCCAAACCTCCTCAGGAAGGCTGTTCCATGCATCCACTACCCCTCTGTGAAAATACTTCCTCACATTGCCCTTGAACCACCCCCATCTTTAAATTGTGTCCCCTTGTTCTTGCATGTCTCTTTCTGAAAGATGCTACCCTCTTGGACTTTGATTCCACTGAGGTACTTAAAAGTTTCTATCATGTCCCCCCTCTCCCTTCTTTCCTCAAGGGTATACATACTGTATTAAGCTCCTTAAGTCTCTCCTCATATGGCTTTTCTTGCAGACCCTGCACCATTTTAGTTGCCCTCCTCTGGACTGCCTCTATCCTGTCTTATGTCCTTGCGGAGATGGTGTCTCCAGAACTGGATGTAGTACTCCAGATGGGGTCTCACCAACTGTCTGTACAGCGGGATAACAACTTCCTGTTTTCTGCCGGTGATGCCTCTCCCTGTACATCCCAGTATACCCCCAGCCCTCGCTACTGCCTTCTCACATTGCATGCTAACCTTAAGGTCATCTGATGTGATTACCCCCAGGTCCCTTTCCTTTTTTGTTGTTGTTCCTACCTCCCCTCCCATTGTGTATTCTTCCCCTGGGTTCTTGTTTCCCAGGTGCATTATTTTGCACTTCTTTGCATTGAATCCTAGCTGCCATACTTCTGACCATTCCTCCAACCTTGCCAAGTCCCTTTTCATCCTTTCCACGCCTCTTGTGTATCAACCCTGTTGCAGATCTTGTGTCATCTGCAAAGAGGCATACTTTTCCTTCCAGTCCTCTGCAGTGTCACTTATAAAGACATTAAAAGGGCTGGACCCAGCACTGAACCCTGCGGTACCCCACTAGTAACCCCTCTTTCTTCAGAGTGGACTCCATTTACAATTACCTTCTGTGTCCTGTTGTCCAGCCAATGTTTTACCCCCAGGCTACCACCCTGGGACCCACTCCCAGGCTGGTTAATTTGACTATTAATCTTTTGTGTGGGACTGTGTCAAATGCCTTGCTAAAGTCTAGGTAGGCCATGTCCACAGCCCCTCCCTGGTCTACTACTTTGGTCACCCAAAGAAATCTATTAGCTCTTACTTTGAGAAATGGCTCTTGCAGCAGGTTACACCATTAGGACTGAAGCCGGTAGGCGCCAGGACCCCACAGAAATTTTCTAGCTAGCAGTCTTCAGCGGGGACCACCTCCGACGTCGGTCCCGCCCCTGATGTCGGGCGTAGTACATGAGGAGGCAGTCCCCCCATAATTCCCAGTTCTTTTCCCGACGTCAACTCACCAGCATCGGCCTCTCGGTCTCCTTTCTAGCGTAAGACGACTACAGAACTATGAATATTTTCGTCCTTTTTTGGCTCTGCTCAACTGATGTCCTCTCCATCTCTAGAGGGTCACCATTCGAAGTGCACCTGCGGCAAACAGATCCCCTTCAAGGATCCCCATTCATCCTGCGTGCGCTGCCTAGGCCCAGACCACGACACCAAGGCCTGCTCCTTTTGCCAGGGTTTTAACAGCCGCACCAGGATCCGCCATCAGAAGGCACTTCAAGCATTTCTTTTAAAAGAAAAGCTGAAAAGCATGGACCAGGAACCTCCCTCTCGGGGATAATCTTCAAGCAAATCCCATAAACACTGGGACAAGCACTGGGAAAAGGCAAGGTCCAGGTCTCCTACACGGGCCTCGGACTCCTGAAGCTCCGGCTCTAAATCTGACCGCTCTCCCTCCAGGTCTCGGTCGCAACCTCCCCTGTTCCAGGTCAGGTCCTCCAGAGGTTCTTTATCACTCCTGCCTCTGAAGACTTCGAGGCCCTCGGCTTCTTCAACACTTTCCAAAGCCTCTTCGAAGTCGGATGAGCGCCACAAATCTTCTTCCTCCCATCACTGGGATACTGACTCCGGGTCAGTCTCCCAACCACCCCGAGGTCCTGATCCAGCACCCAGGAAAACTAAGTACCTGACGTCCCTCAAATGGACGTCGGACCCGATGTCTGCCCACCACCCGACGTCTGCCAAGCACCCTCAGCACTCGTGGGAGCCGATGACACCGGCTAGAAACCCGTCGCCGGCCAGGCGTTCGCCAGGTCCGAAGACGTCGGCCAGGGGACCGACGTCGGCTACCCCGGAGCAGAAGACCATACCCCAGTCGCCGGCGGATGCCGGTCAGAGTGACTGTACAGAGGAGGACGCCACACAGCTCAAAGACCGGGCGGGCAACATCGAGGACGCGGGGCTCCCACGGGAACCCTCCCCGGAGCAGGAGACCCCCGGGGACCCGACGCCTGACCCCGGCGACAGGCCACTGGCACCAGGTCTGTTGTCTGGTATGAACC
The DNA here is from genome assembly GCA_016271365.2 of Neoceratodus forsteri. Classification (NCBI taxonomy): domain Eukaryota; kingdom Metazoa; phylum Chordata; order Ceratodontiformes; family Ceratodontidae; genus Neoceratodus; species Neoceratodus forsteri. The sequence goes on along the minus strand of CM057459.1, from coordinate 794,260,900 downwards.
TTACGGAGGCAAAGGAGCTCTTTACCTTTTGGTGGGACACCATCAAGAAGGATGTGGTCCCTGCACGTCCTCCTCCTTCACTGCCTACGCCTCCACCTAAGGGGCCAGTAGGACTACCTCCACCCCCCATGGAGCAAACTCCACCTCCTAGGGGTAGATCTACTGAAAAGGAGAAGGCCTCCCTTCAGATCCCCCTCAGGGTCACCTAGACCCAGATGACGCCGGTACACTCCGGGGGAGGATTCTAGGCCGGATACATCAGAGTATTCCAGATCACCTTCTCCTCTCAACATTCCCTCTCCTGACCCACACGACCTACCCAAGTCTCCTCCGGATGATCCCTCCTTTGCCGAGATCATGAGGCTCATCCAGGAAAACATCGGGTGGGATGCTGAGGAGCTTGACCCCGAGCGACAACGCCTTGCCCGCTACCTTCAGCAAAAAGACCCGAAGCCTGTGGTGGTGCCGCCCTTGGTGGATACCTTCGCGGACGTCACCAAGGCTGCATGGAAACGTCCGCATTCCACTCCCACTGTGCCGAAGAAGGCTGACTGCCTATACAAGGCCGCTAGGGAGGACCAGTATTTGGCGAACCACCCTTTGGCTGATTCCCTGGTCATCACTGCTTCACATGACCGGTCTCAGAGACCACAGTATACGAGCACTCAGCCACCGGACCAGGAATCCAAGCAATTGGATGCCCTGGGGAGGTGCACATATGCGGCTGCTACTTGCGTCATCAGGTCACTGAACTGTGTTACCCATGTGGTTCAGTTCCAGAACGCCCTGTGGGAACAGGGCCAGGACCTGGTTGAAAAGCTTCCCGAGGGCGACCAGAAAGTGAAACTCTTATAGCTCCTCCACATTGGGTCAGATGTGGGGACCCAAGTGCTCAGAGCCGCATATGATTCTGCGGACTCTTTGGCCAGAGCTGCAGCCTCAGGCGTTTGTCTCCGGGATTCACCCTGGACGTTCAGAAAAACATTCTAGACGTCCCATGTAACGGCGAGGTGCTGTTTGGTGAAGCCTTCGAGAGGGTTATCACCAAACTTCAAGACGCAGGTAAGGCAGTCCGACCTGTACAAGCCATGTACAGATCTTGGGCTAGTTCCTTTCATAGGAACCAGAGCCATTTTTGCGGCCGGCTACAAAGGCAACAGCAACGTTCCGGCCAACAACAGGGGGGCACTTTCTCATGCAAGGCCCAGGCCAAGTCGGCCCCAGGCAGAGGCCAACGATTCTCAAAGTCGGCCCAGCCCGCAAGGACAAACGCTACCACAGCATGACTGCTTCCCGGCCCCTGCCTCTCCTCCGGATCAACGGGCAAAGAAAGTTGGGGGTCGCATCGCACGTCGGCCTTTCAGGGTGGCAATCAATCACCACCAACAGGTGGGTTCTACAGTTGGTCAAAAATGGCCATTACATAGAGTTTGTAGGCAGCCCTGCTTTCCCGTTATTCGGGTCAGCATGCCCTGCTCATACAGCAGGAAGTGCTCGCGCTTCTGGAAAAGGAAGCCTTGGAGCACGTACCAGGGAACCAGAGAGGACTAGGGTACTATTCTCACTTCTTCCTGGTTCCAAAGAAAACGGGACCTCCGTCCAATACTGTACCTCAGCGATCTCAATCTTTCGGTCGCTTACAAGCACTTCCGCATGGTGACCGTCCCGGGCCCGATTCCCATGCTGAAGCAGGGCGCATTTCTTGCGTCCCTGGACATGTAGGACGCTAATCTGCATATTCCTATCGCACAGGAGGTTCCTGCGCTTGAGTTTCAGGGCCCCATTATCGGTTCCAAGATACTTTCCCGACTGATCGCCGGCACCTCAGGTATTCACGAAGTGCATGGCGGTCGTAGCCACGTCTCTGAGGAGACAGGGCCACTACGTGTTCCCCTACCTGGACAATTGGTTTCTCATGGCACCCTCCCGGGAGGCCTTGGTGTCTGCCATTCACTGCACCCAGTCTCTGTTCCAGACTCTGGGCATTCTCATCAATTACGAGAAGTCACACCTGGTTCCGTCCCAGACGCTGCAGTTCATCTGAGCAGTTCTGGACACCATCAGAGGGAAAGCTTTCCTTCTCATGGACAGAGCGGAACACATCAGATACCTCATCAGGGAGTTTTCGGCGAAGAAGACCGTCCCAGCCAGACTGGTCCTTTGCCTGCTCAGACACAAGGCTGCAGCCATTGCAATAGTCCCGCTAGCCCGTCTCCACATGCGGGTAACCCAGTGGATGTTACGGGTACAATGGGACCAAAGGCAAGACCATCTGCAGCATCCAATCAGAATCACGAAGACCGTAATTCGAGATTGGCAATGGTGGCTACATCCAGGGAACCTCTTGGCGGGAGTCCCCTTCACAGCACCATCCCCGACTGTGACATTCTCCACAGATGCCTCAGGGCTTGGGTGGGGAGCACACCTCGATGGCATTCGGTCTCGGGGCCTGTGGACAGCCCAGGAGTCTCATCTCCACATAAACATACTAGAAATGAGGGCAGTTCTTTATGCTCTGCAGGCCTTCCAGTCGGAGATTCCACCGGGTACACTTCTGTTGCAAACAGACAATTCCGCGGTGATGTATTACCTCAACAAACAAGGGGGCACCCACTCCTACCCGCTTTGCAGGGAGGCCATAAAAGTGTGGGATTGGGTTTTGCAACACGGCGCAAATCTTATTGCGGTTCATGTTCCGCGAGTGGAAAACATCGCAGACAGCCTGAACCGCACTCAGGCCAGAGTCCACGAATGGGAACTACTCCAGGAGGTGGCAGAAGATCTGTTTTGCAGATGGGTTACTCCAGAGTTGGACCTCTTCGCGTCCCCATACAATGCAAAACTGCCCAATTTTTGCTCGCTAGATCCAGGGCCTGGTGTTTTCTGGCGAGATGCGTTGTCCCTCTCCTGGGCAGGCAGATTCCTCTGTGCCTTTCCCGTTGATCCAGAGAGTTCATTTAAAACTTCGCAGGGTGCAAGCGACGCTCATTCTGATCACACCCTTCTGGCCCAGACAGATCTGGTTCCCTCTCTTGCATCAGCTATCCCGGGAACCTCCAGTGCCTTTGCCAATCAGCTCCCATTTACTGTCTCAGGAGGCGGGTTCCTTAGTCCATCCTGACCTACGTTCCCTGAACCTGCATGCTTGGCTCCCAGAGACATAGCCATGATGCGATACGGGGGGTCTCAAGAAGTGGCAGATGTGCTTTCTGCTGCTAGAAAACCGGCTACCCATGCAGCCTACGCCATGAAATGGCGCAGGTTCTGCTTGTGGGCTCAAGCACGCGGCTTTCTGTCTTTGGACTGTCCAGAGAAGCTGGTACTGGACTACCTGCTATCCCTTTTCCACTCTGGCCTGGCTTCCTCCTCGATTAAAGTGCACCTTTGTGCCATTTCAGCCTACCATGCCCCCGTAGGCCAACGCACTGTGGCCCAGCTGGACACGACATGTGCCTTTTTGAGGGGTGTCCTCCACCTTTGGCCTCCAGTTAAGGATTCAGTCCCTCCATGGGACTTACCCTTCATCCTGGAGCAGCTCACGCTGCCACCTTTTGAACCAGCCGTGGATTGCGAGCTACGTTTTCTCTCTTGGAAGATGTTGTTTCTAGGGACATGGATATGTTGTTCATCCACACTGTCTGGCAGGTTTCTTGCTGCTTTAAATCTTGCCGGAAGGTCTTCAAGCTGGGTCCTCCCACCCACCCGGGTGGTAAAACTCTCGGCTCCGCCCCATGACGCCAGATCTTCCTTACCGCTTGGAAGCTCAGGTTCCCTCCTTAACGCTCTGCGTACAGACTGGCTCCTAATTCTTCGGTTCGCCTGAAACTAATTCTAAAGTTTTCAAGACTTCGGTCTAATTACTCCCTCACGGCTGCGATGGACAAATCAACTCCCGGTTTTCAGCGGTTCCCATGTGGGCAGAAAATGTCCAGGACAGATCCGCACTCCACGTGCGTCTACTGCCTCGGCCTAGATCATGACCCGCAGGCCTGCGAGTTATGTCGTTCGTTTTCAGCCACTGTCCTGGAAGACCGCGCTGCCCGGTTACAGCTTGGTCGCCCTGAGAAGAGCTACCTGCCGGTGAAGTCCAAGGAGGCACATTGGGCGGTGTCCATGGTGGCTGAGCAACTCGAGCAGATGATCGCCCTCGAGGAGGAGGAGGCAGCCCAGGCCGCATCTTCATCTTCCTCGGTGACGGCATTTATCCTGCTCTCTCTGGGATCCTCCTACACAGCTTCTTTTAACGAGCTTTGCCAATCCATTTCCACGAAGGGAAAGAGGCCATCGGGACACTCTTCTCGGTCCAAAAAGAAGGACTCGAAAGGTAAGTCCCACCGTCGGCATTCCTGGGAGCGGGAGAGGTCCCCTTCCCTGGACAGTTGACACTCTACTCCGGTCGAGGTTGCAGCTAAGGCCGCTGGCTTCACTGTGTCCCCGTCAGGTAAGCCGGCCGAGACACCTGTTGTTGCGGTCAAGATTTTTCTTGACCCGTCGGACGGGCTGTCGACTGGTGAAACTGACAACCCTTTTTCACCGGTTCCCCCAGTGGAGACCGAGGACTTGCCTGCGCCTCCTGTGCCGGAGTCCCTGGTCCCGAGCCGAGGGAAGCGCGGATGTTCCCCGCCCCTTCCAAGACCCGCCCTTGGAAACACCGAGGGTCTCGGTCTCAGACCTCATCTCAGTCCAGCCGATCCTGCCGACATCAGTAGTGTCGGCACACGAGTGGCGGTAGCGCGCTGTCCTCTTCTTCCTCCTCGGAAGAGGAGAGGCTTTGGCGCAAATTGCGTCGATGCTACGAGGACTTAATGTGGCAGCAGTTACTTTTGTCCGGGAACAAGCCGACGCCATCGCCTTCCCTGGCCATTATGTGGCTGTCACCTGAGAGGCCGAAACAACCCCTCCGGGGAGTCGAGGTGCCCAAGCCAGGGACAGTTGTTGGCCGAAACCAGCTGCCCCACCGATTGTGGTGGAACCTCTGCCTCCACAACTGAAATCAGGGGCGCTGACCAAGAACTCTCGGTCGGATCAGGGTCTGCCCCACCTTTTGTCTGTCACCCTCACTTCCGACCGTCCTCGGCAGGTGGAGGGTGAGTTGGAGTCTGACGACGACTTCTCCCTGTTTTCTAGGCCCCTTGACCTGGAGTTCTCCGGGGGGCAGTCGATGGACAAGAGCCCATCGTCGTTCATGGGTCCGCTTCGGCTCATCTCGGAGTCCACCGGGATGCAGCTCAAGCCCATATCCAAGCGGGCCAAGTATCCACTGATGGAGATACTGGACCGAGGGGATTAACCCATGGAGGCCTTTCCGGTGGCTGAAGCCATTGTTGGCCCAGCCTTGGAGCTCTGGCAACCGCCAGCTTCCTGCCCTGCGCCTTAGGCCAGGAAGTATACGGTCCCTACTGGCTCTTTGTCCGCTTTTTCAGAGCACCCCTCTGCGGAGGGGTTAGTCACCAATAGCGTTTTCCGGCGTTCCGGGAACGCTAGGGATGTGGATAAGCCCCCCAACAAGGAGTCCAAAAAGCTGGACTATGTGGGGCGCAAGGTGTACGCTGCGTCCTCCCTAGGCCTCCGCCAGGCCAGATCGGCCGTGCTGATGGCACACTTCTCCCACACCCTCATGGGCTCCCTGGATGAGGTGATCCCTCATCTCCTGGCTGACCTGCAGACCACGGTCAACCAGGTGCGGGACCAGGGAAGGGCGGTGGCAAAACAGCAGCTCCAAACGGCTCTGGACATTGGAGACTCCTGTGCCAGATCACTTGCGGCCGCAGAGCATGGCTGAGGATATTCACCTTTACGGCGGATACCCAGCATAAACTGGCGGACATCTCCTTCTTGGGGACTGACCTGTTCGGCCCTGGAGTGGAAGGCCACCTCCAGCGCATAGAAAAGTCCAATGCTACCCTGGACTCTGTCACCTCCACCCAGAAGGACAAGGGCCATCGTCAACAACATAAGGGCACATCCTGCCCAACAACACCAGCATCAGGGCCAGCGGGCTCGCACTTGGCATCCCAAAGCCAAGCCCTTGGCTTCCTCTAACTGGAAGCAGGGAGGAAAAGGCCCAGGAGGTCCCTCGGCCAGTCCCTCCTCCAAGCCTGCCCAGTGACGGGTTGAGGGGTGTCGCCCCTAGCCTCGTCACTCCCCCCCCGGGTTCCCCCGTGGGGGGGACAGGTCCGCCACTTCCTTTCCGTCTGGTCCGCTATCACCGTGGTGGTGTTGGAGGTGGTAGGAAAGGGCCTGCCCTGGAGTTCGAGCAGGCCCGCCGCTGAGCCGTCGCCCTCTGCAGAGCTGTGAGATCCATGACCTCTCTGTCGGCTCGTTGAGCAGAGCATCGCTATGCTCCTCGAAAAGAGGTGATCAGGAAGGTGGCAGATCCTCCACCAGACCCGGGGTTTGTGTCCAGGTACTTCCTGGTCCCAAAACGGACGGGGGGAGGCTGGCGCCCCATTCTAGACCTGCATGACCTGAACAGGTTCCTAAGGTCTCGAACCTTCAGGATGGTCACTCTGGCTCAGATCATTCCATCCTTGGAACAAGGCATGTGGTTCTGTTCTCTGGACCTCCAGGACGCGTTCTTTCATGTCCCGATCTGTCCATCCCACCAGAGATTCCTCCGCTTCAGGGCAGAGGGATACCTCTACAATTTTCTTGCCATGCCCTTTGGCCTTTCCCTAGCTCCCAGGGTCTTTACCAAATGCATGGCAGTGGTGGCAGCATTCCTGCGGCGTTGAGTGGTCCAGGTGTACCCCTACCTGGATGACTGGCTGATTGCAGCCTCCTCCAGAATGGAGGTGGAGCGATCCAGAGATCTGGCCCTCCAGGTTTGCTCTCAGGTTGGCCTCTTCATCGAGGCCAAGTCAGAACTCGTGCCAAAGCAGATGATACAGTTCATCGGGGCAGAGCTCGACTCTCTTCGAGCCAGAGTACGGCTCCTGGCGGACAGGGCCGAGGTTCTTTCCTCCTTTGCCCAGTCATTTCAGGTTGAGCAATTGCGCCCTGCCCAGGACTTCCTGCACCTCCTGGGCCTCATGGCGGCCTGCACCAGCGTGGTCTGTTGGGCCGGTTAGTACATGCGTCCCCTTCAGTGGGGGCTGGCCAGCCAATGGTCACAGCACTCCGATCCCTTGGATCAGCTAGTGACAGTGACCCAGGGGATGTGGAATGTCCTCCATTGGTAGACCGTTCCAGCACATCTGCAGGAGGGCATCCCGTTCATCCACCCCGAGCTGACGGTCTCTCTATCGACCGATGCCTCTCTGATGGGTTGGGGTGCCCATCTGGGGGAGCACAGAGCGCATGGCCTCTGGTCCCCTCAGGAGTCCCGATGCCACATCAACCTGCTGGAGCTTTGAGTGGTTCTTCTAGCCCTCACCGCCTTCACTCCATTTCTACGGGGTCAAGTGGTCCAGGTCCAGATGGACAATACCACAACCATGTACTACTTAAACCGCCAGGGCAGGACACACTCCATGCCTCTGTACAGGGAAGCTCTCTGCATTTGCTCACTCATGCGCAGCCTGGAGGCAGATCTCCTTGCCATCCATGTGGCAGAAGCCTCCAACATTCTGGCCAATGCCCTAAGCCAGATAGGGGCTGTGTCCCACGAGTGGTCTCTCCTGCCAGAGGTAGTACAAGATCTGTTCTCCCACTGGGGCATGCCTTAGGTGGACCTGTTTGCCTCCAGGGAGAATGCGAAGCTGAGACTGTTTCATGCCCGCCCCCCTCAGCAGGGCTCGCTGCAGGGGGATGCCTTCTCGAGGCCGTGGACCCCGGGCCTCTTCTACGCCTTTCCCCCATTTCCCTTGATCCACAAGGTGTTTCTCAAGGCAAGGAGGGACAAGGCGCAGGTGATTCTGGTAGCCCCAGACTGGCCCCGCCATTTCTGGTATCCAGATCTCCTCAGTCTCAGCTCCAGGCTCCCGAAGCGGCTTCCAGTCCACCAGGACCTGATCTCAGTCAATCAGGGGAAGGTATTCCATCTGGACCTTCAATTCCTGCACCTGACGGTCTGGTTCCTGAGCGGCTAGAGTTCCAGGCCTTGGGTCTTTCCAACGAGGTCCTCGACGTCATTGAGACGTCCCTTAAGGAGTCGACCAGAAAATGCTATGCCTTCAAATGGAAGAGATTCTCCATTTGGTGTCAGGGCAAGGGCCTGGACCCTTCCTCCTGTTCCTTGGCAAGCATTCTTAACTAACTGTGGTCCCTTTCTCAGCAAGGGCTTCGGTCGACAACCCTTAAGGTGCACCTGGCAGCCATCTCTGCTTACCAGGCATGGGTTGGGAAGCAGTCAGTGGTGCAGGAGAAGGTGGTCGGGCGCTTTTTTCAAAGGCCTTGATCACATATCCCCTCTGGTGCGAGAACCTCCATCTCTGTGGGATCTACTGCTGGTATTGGCTAAGCTCATGGGCAAGCCATTCGAACCGATGCACAGGTGTGACATCTCTCACCTGTTGTGGAAGACCGCCTTCTTGGTGGCTATCGCATCAGCCAGAAGGATGGGAGCGCTCCAGGCGCTTTCCATCGAGTCTCCTTATCTGGTCTTCCACAGGGACAAGGTTGTCCTGCACCCCCACCTGAAATTCCTTCTGAAGGTGGTGTCGGAGTTTCACCTTAACCAGGTGTTGACTCTGCCAGTTTTCTACCCCAATCACACCTTGGAGACCGAATATAGGCTCCATACTCTGGACCCTAGAAGATCGCTTGCTTATTATAAGGAGCGGATGGCTGAAGTTCAAGGAGAGGTTCGCCCAGCTGTTTGTCACCTACGCTGAAGCCGCACCTGGCAGACCTGCAGCCAAGCAGACAGGCAGGTGGGTCACTTTCTGCATAGATCTCTGCTATAGGTTGGCGGGCATGGAGCCTCCCTGAGGGATAAGAGCTCATTCTACCCGCCATACCGTTGCATCGGTGGCTGCTTCCAGGGACGTCCCTGTCCAGGAAATCTGCAGGGCTGCTACCTGGAAGTCAGCACACACCTTCATTACCCATTACCACATCGACCTTGAGTCACGCTGGGATGCTGGTTTTGGGGCCTCGGTTCTCCAGTCATTATTCCCTAAGTAGGGGGTGTGCGCCTTGCCTCCCTCCTCCCGGAGAACTGCTAGGAGTCTGCCAGTGTGGATGAACAACATATCCATGTCCCTAGAAATACAGGTTACTCACCTGTAACAGGAGTTCTAAGAATGGTATATGTTGTTCATCCACACGACCTCCCAGGCTTCGCACAACCTGGCTTTCAGCGTGCTAGATCTGGCGTCATGGGGTGGAGCCGGGAGTTTTACCACCCAGGTGGGTGGGAGGAGCCAGCTTGAAGACCTTCCAGCAGGATTTAAAGCAGCAAGGAACCTGCCAGACAGTGTGGATAAACAACATATACCATTTCTAGAACTCCTGTTACAGGTGAGTAACCTGTATTTTTAGTTGCAGTTACTTCTGCCAGAAGAATTTCTGAAATGCACGCACTTATGTGCAAAGAGCCCTATTTGGTTTTCCACCAGGACAGGGTATCCCTAAGGACTAACCCAAAATTTCTGCCTAAGGTGGTCTCAGCTCTCACCCTTAATCAGAACATCGATCTACCAATGTATTTTCCGAAATAGTCTAATCGAGGGAGAAGCCCTTCTGCACACCCTTGATGTGCATAGGTGCCTCAGATACTACTTGACCAGAACCAAACACCGAAAGTCAGACCAACTTTTCATCTCCTTTGCCCATAGGATGAAGGGAGCTGCTGTCTCGAAGCAGTCGCTGTCTAGGTGGCTCATCCAGTGCATTACATTCTGTTACCAGAAGCGCAATAAACCCTTTCTGGGCGCGGTTAAGGTTCATTCCACTAGAGGAGTGGCTACTTCCTTTGCGGTGTTGAAGAACGTTTCCACCTCAGCTATTTGCGCTGCAGCTACTTGGAGCTCTGTGCATACCTTTATCAGCCATTACAGCCTGGACATTGCATCGAGGGCGAAGAGCAGGGTTTGGTCTAGCTGTCCTTCAAGGACTTCTGTCCTAGGCTCGAGGTATCTCAAGGTCTCTACCTTTCCTCCTCACAATGGTGCATGATTGCCATTACTGCTTGGAAATCAGTCCTAATGGTGTAACCTGTTGCAAGAGCTGTTTCTCGAAGTAAGATAGTACAGTTACGTAAGAACTTACCGTAACAGTAGATCTTCAAGAAGAGCTCTTGCAGCAGGTACTTTCCCTTCCACCATCCCCGCTGGAGGTAGGTCGTAGTCAAGCATCCATCTCATAGGATGGGACATTTACTATTGCCTTGTTTTGCCATCTGATGGCAGATCCTCGATTTCCCCTTCTGATGTCATCCAGCGGCTGGGAGTCTCCGGCGGGAGAACTGAGGATTATGGGGGGACCGCCTCCTTGTGTACTATGCCCAACGTCGGAGGCGGTCCCCGCTGAAGACTGCTAGCTAGAAAATTTCGTGGGGTCCTGGCACCTGCCAGCTTCAGTCCTAATGGTGTTACCTGCTGCAAGAGCTGTTCTTGAAGATCTACTGTTACGGTAAGTTCTTAACTAACTATTATTCGTCTGACATGACCTTCCCACTGTGAACCCATGCTGCCTTGGGTCCTGTGCCCCACTGGCCTCTAGGTACTCAACAGTTCTTTCCTTCAGAAGTGACTCCATCACTTTTCCTACCGCAGAGGTCAAACTGACAGGTCTGTAGTTTCCTGCCTCTGTCTTAGTCCCACTTTTGTGAAGAGGAATCACATCCGCCTTCCTCCAGTCCTCGGGTACCACACCATCCTTCCATGATTTATTAAAGAGTAGCCAGTGGTTTCACTAGTTTCCCCCCTTAATTCTTTTAGAATTCTGGGGTGAATTCCATCAGGCCCCATTGCTTTGTCCACCTTCAGTTTTAGGAGTTCTTGCAGAACCCTTTCTTCTGTGAAAGGACTGGGATCGACCCCCTTATCAAGAGTGCTTCTGTTAATTGGATTAGGCACTTCTCCCTCCTCTTTTGTGAATACTGAGCAGAAATATTCGTTCAGTATCCCTGCTTTTTCACTGTCCCCCTCTGCCCACCCACCGACCGTATACAGTATATTAAATATTACAGCTGTTTTTGAGAGTTTACCATCTACAGTTAAAAACAATGACTTTTGTTATGTGTGACCATGGTGTAATCATTTTTTTTCTTTTTAAAATGCATTCTAAGAGATAGTACGTATGGTATCACCATCAATCCGGATCTTTAATAAACTCAGCTGACATTTTGTCGTGCTTAGGATAAGGGAACCCAGGGACGCATGGCTGCTTTTATCTTATGAAAATAATCTTGTTTTATTTTTAGACTTGTGTATGTTTGTTTGTCTGTGTGTTTCTTCTTTCTTCTAGAGGAAAAGTTACCCATCTTTACAGTAAGGTATGAAACTTACTAAACTAGTTGCATATAATTCTGTTATAATTTGAAGTGTGCTAGGTGGGGACGGCAATGGGGCCACCCCATTACCTTTTTAAGGTACTGCACGACTGGTTAATATTGCCATACCATTTCTGGTTCAATATCCATGTCGCCATCCACAGCTAACATTTGTATTGCTACAGTAGTCAAGCTGTCTCTTCCACCAGTGGGGGAGCATACTATCCTTTCTTCCAGTGCAGTACCCACAAAGGTTGCAAGGTACATCACTGTCTCCCAAAAGGGGTAAATAAAAATGTGTATTTGCCAATAATTATTTTTTATTTACAAGTTTGAAAGACCCAATGTACTTTGACAGTATAACCTAGCTCAGCCCTCTGCCTTTTCTAGTGCAAACAGTTAAACCTCATACCCATCATTGGTACAAGGGCTTCTGCCCTCAGCAAGTAATCAGTTAAGCTGGGGGGGGGGGATTGTGTATGTATTTCCACACATATTCATGTCTTTTAATTGTCTTTTCAGCTTTCTTATCCTGTCAAACAAATATAAAACAACTTTCCATAGCCTTACAGCAATGGATGCATTTTTACCAAGGGCTGCAACGTATAAACTTAAACTGTACCATACACCCTCTGCAACTTATTCCATGGTTGTGTTCAACAAGTAAATTCACAGTACTCTTAACATTCCTGGACTCTAAACTAAGCTTACAGGCTATATTTGTTCTGTTTAAAATGTATTTTGTGCATTATGCTCCATACTGAAATTGTTCTGTTGCAAAAATGTTTATGTTTCACGTTTATGTTATCTTTTGATATCCATCTTGCTACTCTGTGGCTTGTCTTTATTCAGAAAAGTGCTCCCCATGTATAAATGTTTTTAATGCTCATAACTAAACCTAAATACTGGAGCCAGCATTGCTGACCCACCCTTACAATATGTTCCAAAGCAAAACCCCAGACAAATTAATGCTCCGTTTGTGTTATTACTCACAGGTACCCCTGAAAAATAAGTGCACTCTATGCAGGTTTTGTCATTTTAAATCTTAATTATAATATGCAGAATTGAGATTGTGCTCCAAACCTATGCTTTAAGCCTTACCTCACTCAGTACTTTGGAGTATTTCACTATACAGGGTAAAGAAGGTAGACCCTTTTCACTTGTCACAGGTGCAGTAGGCATTACTATTAGTTGGCATAGGCCAACAATATATATATTTGTCCCACTATTGCATAGTGTAACAGGCATATTGCCATAAACTATATGTTTGAAGCGTGTTATTGTAACATTACAAGATTTTATAACTCTGGTCTCAGGCCTGCTAGCAACAGATATCATGTTCATCTCTGTCATAACCGCTTCTGCGATTTGAAAGCAAGGTGTAACCATAACATTGTCATGGATTCACAGATGGTATAATTGGACCTCGGCCTGCACCCCCAGGTGTGTGGTTGATGTCCCATTTTTATGTTTCTCTTTCCAATTGCCAGAATTTAGGCTCTGTCACACCACTCTTTACAAAACAAAAAGACATTGGTTTAAAAGATTATTTATGTGTTCTTAACTCTGTTTCTACCACACTTTGCAAGTTTGCAGGTTTCCACTGTGTGGCACACATCTCCACGTACAACAGTAGCAACACCTTCATCTCTTTCCTGAAAAAAAAAAAAAACTGGCAAAGCTTCAATGTCATCAACATCTTTGTGCCTGACTGGTTCCATATAAGGACTATTGCATTATTCCAGTTATTATTATTAAATGTAATGTTTTCAGCAAAATTACACCTATTTGTAGAACTTTAAAACAAATAAAAAAAAGGTCCAGTCAGTTCAGACTCTGCAATCAAGCTTCTTGTTTCTACTTACTATAAAGTTAAGTCTGGGGTAGGGGCAATCCCCTAACTTCAGCAAGAAGATTTGTCTTCATTTCATCTTCAAGCAAGACTTCACTGCTGCTTTTTCCAAACATGGCTGGTACTTTCTACAAACCTATTACTCTATTGTGGACTGTGTTCTTAATGGTTTATTGTAAACTATTACTTTTTTATGGACTGTTAATCTTTGTGCCGGGGTGTAATCAACTACCACAACACAAATGCCATGCCAGTGTGTGTGTGTGTGTGGCTACTCCATTAAAAGGACTCAATGCACAGTTTAATGCACCCCTGGCCATTGTGTCTGCCAATCAGTCAGTCAGCAGCATTAACACTGACTTTTCTACTATGCTGGTGTTTTGTTTTAAATTACTGTCTGCATTGCCCCATGTGCCTTGTGGGGTTATCACCATTCTGCAAATGACATTTCACCTGTACTGTAAATACATCAACTTGTGGTTACTTATATGAACTGTTAATTTCCTGGACTGTTATTCATATAAACTTTCTAAACTGGTTATATATGTTTTATAAGGACTTATCTGTCGAGACATTATCAATGGGTTCTTCAATCAAGCTCCAAGGGTTTGCCACACCAACACCAGGTAGCATCTACCTTATCCACTCTCAAAGTGGATTTCATGAACTCTTCATCAACAAAATTGTCATACTGTGTTATTTGAGGTATCAAATGTTAACATCTTTTCACATATGTCAATTGTGTTGTTGACATCCCTGAGTTCTGCACTGTTTTACAAACTCACCATTTGTGCTCCATCTGTAACCACCCCTGTACCAGCTCCAGAACAGGATGCTTTTTATAAATGCATTAACTATCTGTATGCTGGCAACCAATTTAAAAAAAAAAAAAGGTTTTTCATGTAATCAATTATAAACTGTTTTTTCCAACTTTAAAAAAATTGTAGCTTATATTATAATAGCTTAGAAATTATGTAAGGTAAAAATATTCAAATGCAATTAACAGATTAAGATCAAAAGTGTTTAATTATACCAAACTTATATACTAATCAAAGTATTATCTGTGGGGGTTCAAGACTCCCCTTACCAGTCTTCCTTCACCCCCATAATCAGAATTGTTAAAAGTGTTCCCAGTTAACACCAGGGCCCCCTAGCCAATTAACTGCTACCTCAGTACCTGAAACCCTTATAAATGGTGTACAATTTATGCATATACCTGTTGTCTTAAATATCTCCCATTGAAATATGGCTGAGTTTAAACATGCATTCAAACTAATGTGTCCTTATTTTATGTCTCCCTAATAATAGATGTAATAGCAGCCATTATCAGAGATCGCAAGATAGAATCGCAGGGCAGTACGCATTAAAAACATTTATTTAATAATTAGCATCTTTATTTTTATGTTTACTTTTGCAAAGGCTCTGGTCCCCAGTATGGATCCCTTGTCTTCGAGGTGGGGATTGTTGAAAGTGGCCAGTGGCCAAAGTTTAGTGACCAGTGACCAAACTTTTATCAACAATATGTAACTGGCCAACCAAAAGGTTGAGGAGATGGAAAGGTGTAAAATGGCTAGTGTAGAGGTTTCAAAGGGCTATTAAAAGGTGAAGGTGGTTAGTAGATGACTACATGATACCAACATGTGTTTGATGTGCCTTGTAAGTGCAGAGGTGTTTGGAGAGTAATTGTTGAAACCATGCAAATAATGATACCACTGTGCAAACTGATGTCTGTGTAGATACCCAGGTTCAAAAGGTGTTGGGGCCCTTTTAAATAACTGTAGAAAATAAGTGAAGAGCATATACCGTGTTTAAAAAAATAAATGTTTTAAAGAAAATTAGCTTTGCTCAGCAGAAATTTTGTATAAAACCTTCCTTCAACCAACAGTCATAGCCAAGATAAGGTTCAGCTGCTTCAAACTACTGCAGCTTAGATACAGTTCCTCGTTTTATAATTTCTTGTGTTTATTAAAAAAAAAAAAGTGTAACAGAGAGTTGATAAGAAACAATTGTATCCTTGTTTTGGCCACTGTCTAGTCAGCAAGTTATTTAAAGTGAATGTGAAATCCCCTCATATGTTTTCTGTATCCTAAAGTGAGTTATTTTTGATAAATGTAAAATCCCTTGATCACTGGTTTTTCCAACTAAAGATGACCACATGTCTCGGCAAAGTGTCAAATGTATCTTATGACCGAGGTATCTCATGGCCATTGTACTTTTAAAACCTTGTCTCATAATGTTATTAAATGACGTGATGTCTAGGTTAAAATTTGCTGTAACAGTTGGGAATTTCCACCATGCATATTTGGGGTATAAATACAGAACCTAAATGTCATGGCCAGTGTGTGTTTAGAGGAATAGCTATGGCTGCTATAGATGCTAAAACACGCAGAAAAGGGAGTGGTTCACTCCACTTTTCTGTACCTGTAGCACTGGTGGTAAAAAGCCATCAGCTGTTTAGATTTAATAATGTTAGAGGTAAAATTGTTAGGGCTTATTTGGTATTAATAAATTGCAACTAATTTAAAATAACATTTGGTGTCAAATGGCTTTGTTGGATTACCAGGGACCACTAACCAAGAACCTTATGTTTTACACTAATTGCAGGACCCATTCATCGGAGGTGATCACTCTCCACTCCTGCATGTGGAGGGTGAACCTCCCCGTCGCGAGACTGAGGAGGCAGTGGGGCCGTGGAGTCAAGAAGTGGTGGGACATTCAGGGGGAGGGCCTCCTGAACGTCTCTGGTTTTTGGAGGTAGAAGGGGTGGCTGTACCCCGTGGCCTTGCACTTTCCTTGGTGGCACACCTAAGCGATCTTCCTCGGCCTCCAGGTCCTTTTCCGAAAGGGCTGCTGCTGCTGTTGTTGAGAGCCGGATCGGTACATCAACCTCACGGACCCAAGGGCAAGTCCTTTGTCCTGTAGGTCCGTAATGATATATTTGGTGTCACCACCAAAAAGTACCGAGCCCCTAAAAGGGGCATCCTGAATCGCTGACTGGACTTCATTTGCGAGCCTAGAAAGATGAAGCCAGGAATGCCATCTAAGGGCAACAGTCGTTGCCGAGGTGCGAACCACCATGTTGACAGTCATAGGTGGTGCACAAAGCATGCCTACAAGAAACTGGAGCGGCAGAGATCCTTGGCAAGTTCTTTCTTCAGTGGAGAGGGGTCCATGGACTGGACTCGTGCTTCTAGTCTGGCCAAGGTAGCCTTCTGGTGGGACACGATGTGGGCCACGTTATTGAGGGACCGAAGGGCGCACGTGACCGACTAAATCTTCTATCCGAACTGGTCCATCTGCCTCAACTCTTTGTCAGGAGGAGATGTGCACATGTGCTTAGGTGTAGAGGAGCGATCATGAGTCGCAGAGTCAGCCTTGGGATGAACCTTCAGAAAGGGGGCATCCTTCAGCACCCGGAAAAGCCTGTCCACTTGTTTGGGGTTAGCTGGGAGGGTATGAGGCATCTGCCAGATGATAGTGGTGAGGTGCCATTAAGGGAGGAATAGGGACCAGAGACAGAAATTCCAGGTCGAGATGCTCCGCCAGTCTCTGTCTCATGGGGTCCTGTTCCTCCGACTCCCAGTCGAAATACTCATTCATGGACCTCAACAGATCTGAAAAGGCAGGGTCCTCTGGTGGGGACTTCAGAGATTCCTTGCCTTTCGTATCCTCTGTGTCTTCCGGAACCTCCTCAGAAGGATCATCCACCCCCTCTGAACTATCGTCGTCTGCCTCTTTGACAGGATGACATCTGGTATCCGGAAGGGGAAACATCCTGCCAAGTCTTCACCGAGATGTGTACGGTGGTAATGGAAGAGCTACTTGGGGAAGGAGATCTGGGAGACCACGGTTGTGGGAGCCTAGTCTCCGGGTCCGAGACCAACTCCGACTTTGCCCCCTGCCACCAAGACTGGATTAGAGCCTTGAAATCCGGGGTGGAAGGGGTAGGCTAAGGGGGAGGAGCAGGAACCGGTGGGGGTGATAACCCTGGAATCCCTGAAAATTCAAATGGGGATTGGATCCAGGGTAGAACTGTCCAAAATTGCTCCATTCCAGAGTGGGCCCCCTCCCGGGTAGTAGCTCCCAGGATACCTTTGCAGGTAATGCAGGACAGTTCGGGGTCTGGTATAAATTCCCGACATCACATCTGGCATCGGTGGGGGGGTACCCACGTCTGACCCACTGTTGTGTAAATGGGCAAAGGGTCTGGCATCGGGACAGCCCTCGTCAGGGAAACAGACGTCTGAACTG
This sequence comes from Neoceratodus forsteri, assembly GCA_016271365.2. Lineage (NCBI taxonomy): Eukaryota > Metazoa > Chordata > Ceratodontiformes > Ceratodontidae > Neoceratodus > Neoceratodus forsteri. The sequence continues at coordinate 794,243,420 of CM057459.1, read as the reverse complement.
CCGGTGTCAGAGGGGCCAGCATCGGAACCAAAGGGGCCCTGACGGCAGAACATGATCAAGTGTCTGGGCAAGTGGCAGAGGCTGGACAGCTGGTCCTGGCTGCGGAACTGTCGTAGGGACAACCGGTGTCGGGAGCCTGACCGAAGGCAGAGGAGGGGCCTCTATCGGATGGCTGGAGAGGAGCCTCCTTCTCCTTGACCCTGGGAGAGAGCGGAGCAGACCCCGAGGCATCGACTGAGTCAAGGGGTTCTCCATGGTCATTGCCAGAGGTACCTGCGAGGAAGGAGGAGGAGGAGGGAGAGGGACTTTCTCCCTGTGGTCCCGCCGGACTTCGGGTGAGGCACCGTCGGGCCCAGACAGCGGAACTGTACCCGTGCATTTGTCGGGGATGGCTGACTTATCAGGTGCGGGCAGGGGAGGAGCCCCCGGCGGCTCTTGTCAAACTGGAGCCGAGGCAGTGCCCACAGCCTGGGTAGCAGTCTTACCGGGGGCCGACTGACCCGATGCAGATTTACCGTCCTTGCTGGGCCTTGCTCGAGGGCCTGGCGTCCACGGAGCGCTGCCGCTCCCTAGATTTCTTCTTCTGTTTTTTGGAAGGAGAGGCCTTTTCGGACGAAGAATGTCTAAGCCTATCCATTTTCTTCTCGAGAGAAGCAAAGCGGGCTTTTAGCAGATGGGCCTCCAAGGCCTGCTGTCTCTTTTTTTTTTTTTTTTTTTTTTTTTTGTGGCCTGACTAAAGGTCTGACACTTAGGGCAGGAGGAAACTGGATGGTCCAGGCCTAGACAGAGGATGCACTTGAGGTGACCATCTTTGTGCGGGATCTGTGTGCCACAGGACGAGCACGTATTCCTTGGAGAAGACCTCAATAAGAAACGCGAAATTAGTGAGGGAAATTCCGATGCAAGACACTTTCTTGATTATCGCTATATGGAAATCTGCTATGCGACTGTCACGAGGCGACGGCAGGAAAGAACTGAGGGGGGGGGCGTGGGGACCAGCCACTATATACAGTCACGCTGACGTCTGTCACGTGACGTCGGGTGGGCAGTCCCCCATCAGGTATTGCTAGAAAAGTCTGCCGTGAGGCCCGATGCCAGGTGGCGCCAGTCCTATATGTGATGACCTACTGAAGGAACCCTCTTGAAGTAAGATCTGTTATGGTAAGTTGTTGTGTAACTGTACCCTTCCTTTCAGCAGGAAGAAGCAGGTTCCCTCCTTATTGCTCCTGAGTTGAGTAGGCCATGGTGCTCAAATCTTCAGATTTCCTTCCAAAACTTAAAACAGCAGTACTATGAGAAAAAAAAAAACCTGCTCTTTTTTGACAGTTTATTCTCTGTGCCCTGCTAATCATATACCTGGTACTCTTTCTCACTGGCATTGTACTGTCGCAGAGTAATTTGCTCAGTTATTCTCCGCTTTTGTTTACATTTCTGACAGTAAGCATGTTGCACTGGAACTCCCTCTGCTGCCAGCTTCACATATGAATGACTTGCAGGGGCATTGGGAATAGTCAGCAGAGGGTCCCTCTGCTGTTGTGAAAAGACGTGATGTGACCTGTAGAAAAAGCACATGGAAAATTAGTCAGCCGCCATATTTGTTGTAGCGCTACAACCATTCAAATACATTGCAAATATCTAAAAAACTAAAAATGACTGACTGAAAAAAACATTTACAGGTATGGAAACTGGAACTTTGGCCACATGCTTACAGCCAAAAAACTGAATTTTGATAGATCACTTCCTGATTTCGTAGTACTGCTGCTTTAGACTCGTTAGTTTCGTCTTCAGCACGACTTAGACTGTGATGGAGGAAAAGTCCTCACCAGGATTCTGCCAGTACCCTTGTGGGCAGTAGATGTTGCTTACAGACCTGCATGCCACGTGCATTTACTGCTTGGGCCACAAGCATAATCCTCCCCAGCCTGTGACTTTTGCCAGTCTTTTCAGCCATAGATTCTTCAGGACTGCCTTGCCTACCTGAAGTTGGGCCTCCCAGAGAGACTGAACCCACCAGTCAAATCCAAGGATGCCTATTGGGTGGTCTCTGTGGCTGCAGGGTCTGCTGAGCAGTTGGAGCAACTTAAGGCCTTTGAGGAGGAGGAGGCAGCGGCTCGGGTCGCCGATCAGTCCTTTTAAGCTTCTGCCTTTGTTCCACTCAAATTGGGCTCCAATTTTTCGGGCTCCTTCAAGGAGCTATGCCAGTCTCCCGACCAAGGGAGAGGGCATTTCGGGTTCGCACAGCTCCCGCTTTCGCAAGGAGGAGTCTGGAGACGAGAAGACTCACCGTCGACATTCTTGGGATCGAGAGCCATCTGTGTCTTAGGAAGCAGCAGTTTTGACCACGGTCAAAACCACGGCCTTAGCCGCTGGCTTCATGGTGCCCCCGTCAGGCCAGGCAGCAGAGATTTTTCTCGACCCTGTCGACTCATTGAGGCTGACAATTCTCTATTTAGGACTCCAGTCTTGCCAGTGACCACCGGTGGGGAGGCTCAGCCCACTGAGTCAGATCCTCCAGTCACCCACCCATGCCAGGAGGAGCTGCAGCACTCCACGGCTGCCTCAGAGATCCCCTGTGTGCACCACTGGCAGCCAAGGTCTAGGTCTTCCTCCAGTGGGTTGAGCAGATCCTGCCAAAGTCGGCGGTCCCGCTCTTAACCCCACAGCAAGCGGCACCACTGCTGTTTTTCTCGTCATCCTCTGCTGAGGAGAGGCTTTGGTGCAAGTTGCATCGACGCTACAAAGACCTCATGTGGCAACAGTCTTATCCAGTCCAAAGCCAACCCCGGATCCCACACAGGCCATCACATGGCAGTCCCCAGACAGGCGGATACAGATGCCCCCAGAGGGGCCGGTCAACACAGTTTTCCCCAGGGATCCAGATCAGACCATCTCGGTTCAGCCGAAGTTGGCCTCTTTACCGACTGTAGTGGAGCCACTGCCCCAGCAGCCACTAACTGGGGCTCCGGCCAAGGGGTCTTGGCTGGCTAAGGATCTTCTCCATCGACTGGCTGTCAGTGTCACGCCCAACCGTCTGGCAACTCAGGTGGTAGGCCGCTTTATTTGGACTCTTCAGAGTCTGAAGACTCCTCACTGCACTCCCATCCGATCGACCTGGAGTCGGTGGGGGGCCCCTCGGCGGAAGAGGAGGGACACACGTCCTTCATGGCTATTCTCGGTCTTCTCTGAGTCTATGGGGATGCTGTTGGAGCCAGTTCAGAAGCAGTCTCACTATTCTCTCAGATAATGGATAAAGGGGATTCTCCAACAGAGGCCTTCCCCAGTCGCCGAGGCCATTGTCGGCCCGGCCCTGGAGCTTTGGCAGCACCCTGGTGCCCTCTGCCTAGATGGCTCGCAAATATGCAGTGCCTACCAGTTCCCACTCTGGGTTCATGGAACACCCCTTTGCCGATGGGTTGGTGGCTGATTCTGTGTTTCGGTGCTCGGACAATACAGGCATTGTCGACAGACCGCTGGACAAGGAGTCTAAGAAATTGGACCACTCTGCCAAAAAGGTCTATGCTGCCTCCTCACTACGTCTCACAGGCGAGCTCGGCTGTCCTGATGGCACATTTCTCCCATGCCCTTTTTGGGCTCCCTGGATGAGGTGATTCCTCCTCCCCCAGCGGACCTCCAGACCATGGTCAGGCAAGTCCATGACTAGGGTCAGGCTGTGTCTAAGCAGCAACTCCCGACCCTGGACATTGGAGATTTCTGTGCCTGCTCGGTGAAGGTTGCCATGTGCTGTAGGGCTTGGCTGAGGATCTCTACCTTAACGACAGACACTCTGCACAAGCTTGTGGACATTCACTTTTTGGACACCGACCTGTTTGGGCCTAGTGTAGAGGGTCCCCTCCAGCATATCTAAGTCCAAAGTCATCTTGGACTCTGTGACATCCACCCAGAAGCATCCCTAAGGGTTCCAAGCAGCAGAAGCATATGCCCTTTCGACCCTCCACTCCTGCGGCAAAACCAGTCCAGCACCAGTCTGGCCAGCAAGCTGTTTTGGTGCCTTGGGCCCAAGTCAGTGGCTTCAGTGGTCCGAAATCCCCAGAAGCAAGGTATCCTTCTCCAAGCCTGCTCAGTGATGGGATGGGGATGACCACCTCCATGCCCATCACGCCTCCCCTGGGTCCTCCTGTGGGGGGCTGTCTCCGATACTTCCTTTCCACCTCGTCTGCTGTTACCACTGTCAGGTGGGTTCTGGAAGTGGTTGGCCAGGGTCTGTCTCTGAAGTTCGAGCAGTACCCTCTAAGCCAAGCCAAGCCCCGCGGGAGGACTTTGGTATCTGCAGACACTCTTGTCTGCTCTTAGAGATGACCTAGCCCAACTCTTCACAAGGAGGTCATGGTCAGGGTAGCGGATCCTCTGGTACACCCAGGGTTAGTCTCCAGGTACTTCCTGGGGCAAAATGGATTGGGGGCTGGCGCCCACTGTGAACAAGATCTTACTTCGAGAAATGGCTCTTGCAGCAGGTTACACCATTAGGACTGAAGCCGGCAGGCGCCAGGACCCCACGGAAATTTTCTAAATAGCAGTCTTCAGTGGGGACCGCATCCAACGTCAGTCCCACCCCTGACATCGGGCGTAGTACATGAAGCGGTCCCCCCATAATCCTCAGTTCTTTTCCCGCCGTCGACTCACCAGTATCTGCTTCTCGGTCTCCTTTCTAGCGTACGATGACTACAGAACTATAAATATTTTTGTCCTTTTTTTGCTCTGCTCAACTGATGTCCTCTCCAACTCCATCTCTAGAGGGTCACCATTCGAAGTGCACCTGCGGCAAACAGATCCCCTTCAAGGATCCCATTCATCCTGCGTGCGCTGCCTAGGCCCAGACCACAACACCAAGGCCTGCTCCTTTTGCCAGGGTTTTAACAGCCGCACCAGGATCTACCGTCAGAAGGCACTTCAAGCATTTCTTTTAGAAGAAAAGCATGGACCAGGAACCTTCCTCCTGGAGATGATCTTCAAGCAAATCCCATAAACACCGGGACAAGCACCGGGAAAAGGCGAGGTCCAGGTCTCCTACACGGGCCTCGGACTCCCGAAGCTCCGGCTCTAAATTTGACTGTTCTCCCTCCAGGGCTGGGTCGCAACCTCCCCCAGTTCAGGTCAGGTCCTCCAGTGGTTCTTCATCGCTCCAGCCTCTGAAGACTTCGAGGCCCTCAGCTTCTTCAACACCTTCCAAGGCCTCTTCGAAGTCGGGTGAGCGCCACAAATCTTCTTCCTCCCATCGCCGGGATACCGACTCCAGGTCAGTCTCCCAACCACCCCGAGGTCCTGATCTGGCACCCAGGAAAACTAAGGACCTGACGTCCCTCAAACGGACGTTGGACCCGACATCAGCCCACCACCCGACATCAGCCAAGCACCCTCGGCGCTCACAGGAGCCGACGACCTCGAGACACCCGTCACTGGCCAGGCATTCACCAGGTCTGAAGACGTCAGCCAGGGGACTGACGGCTACCCTGGAGCAGAAGACCGCACCCCCATCGCTGGCGGATGCCGGTCAGAGGGACTGTACAGAGGAGGACGCCACCCAGCCCAAGACCAGATGGGTGAGATCGAGGACACTGGGCTCCCACGGGAACCTTCCGGAGCAGGAGACCCCCAGGGACCCGACGCCTGACCCGGCGACAGGCCACCGGTGCCAGGCCCGTTGTCAGGTATGAACCTAGCGGAGGTAAAGGAGCTCTTTACCTTTTGGTGGGACACCATCAAGAAAGATGTGGTCCCTGCACGTCCTCCTTCTACTCCTTCACTGCCTACGCCCCCTCCTCCACCTAAGGGGCCAGTAAGACGACCTCCATCCCCCAAGGAGCAAACTCCACCTCCTAGGGGTAGATCTACCGACAGGAGAAGGCCTCCCTCCAGATCCCCCTCAGGGTCACCCAGCCCCAAAAGACCCAGACGACACTGGTACACTCTTTCGGGGGAGGATTCTAGGTCGGATATGTCAGAGTGTTCCAGATCACCTTTTCCTCTCAGCATTCCCTCTCCTGACCCACATGACCTACCCAGGTCTCCTCCGGATGATCCCTTCTTCGCCGAGATCATGATGCACACCCATGAAAACATGGGGTGGGATGCTGAGGAGCTTGACCCCAAGCAACAATGTCTTGCCCGCTACCTTCGGCAGAAAGAACCGAAGCCTGTGGTAGTGCCACTCTTGGTGGATACCTTCGCGGACGTCACCAAGGCTGCATGGAAATGTCCGCATCTATTCCCGCGGTGCCGAAGAAGACTGACCACCTATTCAAGGCCCCTAGGGAGGACCAGTATTTGGCGAACCACCCTCTGGCTGATTCCCTGGTCATCAGTGCTTCACATGACCGGTCTCAGAGACCACAGTATATGAGTATTCAGCCACTGGACCAGGAATCCAAGCAATTGGATGCCCTGGGGAGGCGCACGTATGCGGCTGCTACTTGCGCCATCAGGTCACTGAACTGTCTTACCCATATGGTTCAGTTCCAGAACGCCCTGTGGGAACAGGGCCAGTACCTGGTTGAAAAGCTTCCCGATGGTGACCAGAAAGTGGAGCTCTTAAAGCTCCTCCACACTGGGTCAGATGTGGGGACTGAAGTGCTCAGAGCCGCATATGATTCTGCGGACTCTTTGGCCAGAGCTGCAGCCTCAGGCGTTTGTCTCCAGAGACACTCTTGGCTCTGTGTCTCCGGATTTACCTCGGATGTTCAGAAAAACATTCTAGACGTCCCGTATAATGGCGAGGTGCTGTTTGGTGAAGCCTCCGAGAGGGTTATCACCAAACTCCAAGACGCAAGGAAGGCAGTCCGATCTGTACAAGCCATGTACAGATCTAGGCCTAGTTCCTTTTGTAGGAACCAGAGCCGTTTTCGCGGCCGGCTACAAAGGCAACAGCAAAATTCCGGCCAGCAACAGAGGGGGCACTTCCTCACGCAAGGCCCAGGCCAAGTCGTCCCCAGGCAGAGGCCAACGATTCTCAAAGTCAGCCCAGCCCGCAGGGACAAATGCTGCCACAGCATGATTCCTTCCCGGCCCCTCCTCAGGATCAACGGGCAAAGAAAGTCGGGGGGTCGCATCGCACAACGCCTTTCAGGGTGGCAATCAGTCACCACCGACAGGTGGGTTCTACAGTTGGTCAAAAATGGCCATTGCATAGAGTTTGTAGGCAGCCCACCTACAAGACCTATCCCTGCTTTCCCGTTATTCGGGTCAGCATGCCCTGCTCATACAGCAGGAAGTGCTCACGCTTCTGGAAAAGGAAGCCTTGGAGCACGTACCAGGGAACCAGAGAGGACTAGGGTACTATTCTCACTTCTTCCTGGTTCCACAGAAAACAGGGGACCTCCGTCCAATACTGGACCTCAGCGATCTCAATCTTTCGGTCGCTCACAAGTGCTTCCGCATGGTGACCCTCCCGGGCCTGATTCCCATGCTGAAGCAGGGCGCATTTCTTGCGTCCCTGGACATGCAGGATGCCTATCTGCATATTCCTATCTCTCAGGCACACAGGACGTTCCTGCACTTTGAGTTTCAGGGCCGCCATTATCAGTTCCGAGCGCTTCCCTTCGGGCTGTCATCAGCACCTCAGGTATTCACGAAGTGCATGGCGGTCGTAGCTGCATCTCTGAGGAGACAAGGCCACTACATGTTCCCCTACCTGGACGATTGGCTTCTCATGGCGCCCTCCCGGGAGGCCTTGATGTCTGCCATTCACTGCACCCAGTCTCTGTTCGAGACTCTGGGCATTCTCATCAATGACGAGAAGTCACACCTGGTTCCATCCCAGACGCTGCAGTTCATCGGAGCAGTTCTGGACACCGTCAGAGGGAAAGCTTTCCTTCCCATGGACAGAGCGGAACACATCAGGGAGTTATCAGCGAAGAAGACCATCCCAGCCAGACTGGTCCTTTGCCTGCTGGGACACATGGCTGCGGCCATTGCAACAGTCCCGCTAGCCCGTCTCCACATGCGGGTAACCCAGTGGATGTTACGGGTACAATGGGACCAAAGGCAAGACCATCTGCAGCATCCAATCCAAATCACGAAGACTGTAATTCGAAATTGGCAATGGTGGCTACATCCAGGGAACCTCTTGGTGGGAGTCCCCCTCAGGGCTCGGGTGGGGAGCACACCTTGATGGCGTTCGGTCTCGGGGCCTGTGGACAGCCCAGGAGTCTCATCTCCACATAAACATACTAGAAATGAGGGCAGTTCTTTACGCTCTGCAGGCCTTCCAGTCGGAGATTCCACCGGGTACACTTCTGTTGCAAACAGACAATTCCGCGGTGATGTATTGCATCAACAAACAAGGAGGCACCCGCTCCTACCCGCTTTGCAGGGAGGCCATGAGAGTGTGGGATTGAGCTTGCAACACGGCGCAAATCTTATTGCAGTTCATGTTCCAGGAGTGGACATCATCACAGGCAGCCTGAGCTGCACTCAGGCCAGAGTCCACAAATGGGAACTACTCCAGGAGGTAGCAGAAGATCTGTTTCGCAGATGGGGTACTCCAGAGTTAGACCTCTTTGCGTCCCCACACAATGCAAAACTGCCCAGTTTTTGCTTGCTAGATCCAGGGCCTGGTGTTTTCTGGTGAGACGCGTTTTCCCTCTCCTGGGCGGGTAGATTCCTCTGTGCCTTTCCTCCTTTCCCGTTGATCCAGAGAGTTCTTTTAAAACTTCGCAGGGAGCAAGTGATGCTCATTTTGATCGCACCCTTCTGGCCCAGACAGATCTGGTTTCCTCTCTTGCATCAGCTATCTCAGGAACCTCCAGTGCCTTTGCCAATCGGCTCCCATTTACTGTCTCAGGAGGCAGGTTCCTTAGTCCATCCGGACCTACATTCCTTGAACCTGCACGCTAGGCTCCTAGAGACATAGCCATGATGCGATACGGGGTCTCGCAAGAAGTGACAGATGTGCATTCTGCCGCTAGAAAACCGGCTACCCACGCAACCCACACCATGAAATGGCGCAGGTTCTGCTTGTGGGCTCAAGCGCGTGGCTTTCCACCTTTGGACAGTCCAGAGAAGCTGGTACTGGACTACCTGCTATCCCTTTTCCACTCTGGCCTGGCTTACTCCTCGATTAAAGTGCACCTTTGTGCCATTTCAGCCTACCATGCCCCCTTAGGCCAACGCACTGTGGCCCAGCTGGACATGACACGTGCCTTTTTGAGGGGCGTCCTCCACCTTAGGCCTCCATGGGACTTACCCTTCATCCTGGAGCAGCTCATGTTGCCACCTTTTGAACCAGCCGCAGATTGCGAGCTACGTTTTCTCTCTTGGAAAACGTCTTTAGTTGCAGTTACTTCTGCCAGAAGAATTTCTGAAATGCACGCACTTATGTGCAAAGAGCCTTATTTGGTTTTCCACCAGGACAGGGTATCCCTAAGGACTAACCCAAAATTTCTGCCTAAGGTGGTCTCAGCTCTCACCCTTAATCAGGACATCAATCTACCAGTGTATTTTCCGAAATACTCTAATCGAGGAGAAGCCCTTCTGCACACCCTTGATGTGCATAGGTGCCTCAGATACTACCTGACCAGAACCAAACACCGAATGTCGGACCAACTTTTCGTCTCCTTTGCCCATAGGATGAAGGGAGCTCCTGTCTCGAAGCAGTCGCTGTCTAGGTGGCTCATCCAGTGCATTACTTTATGTTACCAGAAGCGTAATAAACTCTTACCGGGTGCGGTTAAGGGTCATTCCACTAGACGGGCGGCTACTTCCTTTGCGGCGTTGAACGTTTCCACCTCAGCTATTTGCGCTGCAGCTACTTGGAGCTCTGTACATACCTTTATCAGACATGGACATTACATCGAGGCGAAGAGCAGGGTTCGGTCTCGCTGTCCTTCAAGGACTTCTGTCCTAGGCTCGAGGTCTCTACCTTTCCTCCTCCTGATGGTGCACGATTGCCATTACTGCTTGGAAATCAGTCCTAATGGTGTAACCTGCTGCAAGAGCTGTTTCTCAAAGTAAGATAGTACAGTTACGTAGGAACTTACCGTAATAGTAGATCTTCGAGAACAGCTCTTGCAGCAGCTACTTTCCCTCCCACCATCCCCGCTGGAGGTAGGTCATAGTCAAGCATCCATCTCATAGGATGGGACATTTACTATTGCCTTGTTTTGCCATCTGATGGCGGATCCTCGGTCTCCCCTTCTGATGTCATCCAGCGGCCAGGAGTCTCCGGCAGGAGAACTGAGGATTATGGGGGACTGCCTCCTTATATTACTAAACGGCGTCGGGGCGGGACCGACGCACGGAGGCAGGTACCATGAAGACTCTAACTAGAAAATTTCCATGAGGGTCCTGGCGCCTGCCGGCTTCAGTCCTAATGGTGTAACCTGCTGCAAGAGCTGTTCTTGAAGATCTATTGTTACGGTAAGTTCTTACGTAACTGTACTTTCCTCGGATCTCGCACCTTCAGGATAGTAAACTATGTCCCAGATAATAACATCTCTCAAGCAGGACATCTGGATCTTACTTAAGAGAGGGTTCATGCAGTAGGTCATAAATCAATTATATATGACGTACTGCAGAAATCCTCTCCAAGTAAGGATATGGAGATAGATACGTGTGTGTGTGTGTATGTATATATGTGTGTGTGTGTATATATGAAAAACTGTGCACCATGGTGTCAGGACCGCACAGCAAACATTTGGTAGCAATGTCTGGTTAGGGGCTGCCCACCTCGCTTTGTGAGCGTGACCCTGTATAGTGGGTGGTCCCCACGCCTGCCTTCCAGTTCTTTCCTGCCATCTACTTGCACAAGGACCTCGCGGTGAATGCTGCTCCAGTCGGTTGCCATTTTGTATACTGTAAGTATTCCTACTTATTTCTCGAATTTAAAGTCTCTTTTCATTAATTTTTATGTCTTCGCCTCTGAATCCGAAGTCCAAGAAGAAGTGTGAAAAGTGCGGCGCACAGATCCCTCACAAGGACTGCCACCGGTGCTGCCTCTTCTGCCTAGGCCCGGGGTCATGATACAGAGACCTGTCCTGATTGCAAACCCTTCAACCAGGCCACGCACAAATGCAGGCAGCAAACCCTGGAAGCCCATCTTCTAAAATCCAGAATGGCCTCCTTGGAAAAAGAAATGCAGATGTTTAGGGAATCTGCTTCTTCTCCTTCAGAGTTCAAGAAAAAAAGAAGGATGAAGAGAAGCATAGGTAGAGGGACGTTTGGAGGACTGGGAGCGGGTTTCCTCCAGTAAGGTCGCTGGGCCCAAGACCGCGGTCCTCATGTCAAGCAAGACTGTTTCCCTGCTGCCTTCCCTGGTGGATTGTCCAGGCTGCTTCCAAGAGTCCTCCAGGTACCCCTCCTTTCAAACAACATGAAGTCTTGCTATATTATGACATATGCAGTTTGTCCCAGCCTTAGAACTGCTCTGGAGGTGAAAGAGTTAAAGTCTATGCCAGGCATGGAACTTAGAGCTCGAGCTCGGTTGAAAATTCTATCTGTTGTTCTTCAAACTTAAACTGTCAGATTCTTTACTCCGCCTCACTGAACAGTCGCTCCGGAGATTCCTCCTTCTGCTCGGTTCATTTTGTCGGTTAAAGTATAAAAGTTTTTCGTTTTTTTAACCGAAATTAGAAAATGGCAAGAATGGATTGTCACTCCTGATTGGCTAATACCACCTCCAAACTGGGCATTTATTTTTCAACAATGCCCAGCAATAAATTAGAACCAGCCTAACTGCCACCTTACCACATACCCTTGTGCAGGGGTCCTCAGCTAACTTTGTCATTGGCTCAAACAACGAAAAAAATTTAAAATCCCCATCTTTTTCTGTCGCTTAGCGAGAGCGACTCTACCCCTCCCCACTCACACACCCGCTCCTTCACTATCAGCTTGCTTACTCTAAAATAAATAAATCAATAAAAAAAAAACACACTCCAGTTATTCTGCTGTCGGGGAAGAGTGCCTAAATATTTTTTTTCCTCAAAGCTGCACTTTCCCGACCGCACTCGTCCAGCACTGCTCTTAACCGGAAGTAAAAGGAAGCTGTCGCTCCGAACAGCTTCTTACTCCCGAAAAATTAATTTAAAAACTGCCTCAGACGCCAGAACTCCCACAAACCACAATGCTCCTACACTTATTTAGACTACCAAGCTAAAACAAATACATCATTTACCTCGCGGCTGTTCCTCACGGCACATAGTTGTCATCGACAGGTTCCGCGCTTAACAGACGCAACGTCCAACTGAACCCAATTAAAAAAAAATCTTCAACAAACATTACATGATCCCAACAAACTGCTACTGTATATTTACCAGTTCTGCAGCAGGATATCTGTGTCTCGGAAAGTGTTCATGTTGGGGGGGTGATAGCTGTCGGGAGGAGCAACAGATGGAACAGCCTTAAAGAAACATGGACTATTTTTTCAATACTTTTGTTTCTGCTAATGCTATTTATTTTTTTATAATCACTTCTCTTCTTTTACCACTTTATTAAAAGTTACTAAGAAAGCCATTTTCTAAGCGCAATAATACCCTCCAGGGTGGGCATTATTGGGAAATACCAGACCTTCCAGGGGCTAAAAGGCCCTCCGCCTGCGGCGTCGGGCCTCATCACGCCCTAGGCAGTCCGTATTTCCAATAATGCCACCTATCAATATTATTGCTTACTTAAACACAACGGTCGGTTCAAGCTCTATCTGTGGTATTGTAAGTACTAGATAGGTTTTACATTTATTTTCTGTGTGGAACTTGTAAACATTTTTATCGGTTCGGTTTGAACCGATCAAGTTACTTCTATTACATTACAGTCTTTTAGAAGTGCGGTTCCCGGTTCTTATCGGTTGGATTTAATTACGTTTTTTTCCACAACCCGTGACACAGTTGGGAACCGATAAGGGAGTCTTGCTTGGCAGATTGCCGTAAAAGGGAAAGTTTTTGGTTAGGCTGGCACTATGAGAAACCCAAAAGAAAAACCGGGCCTACTGGGTTTCAGCACTGTGTTGTATGTGGGGAAGCCTTTGCCAAGGCTGACCCCCACACCACATGTGTTTGTTGTCTGGGGTTTGACCACCTCAATTCAGACTGCCAGATTTGCATGGGTTTTCCTGCAGCTACCCTGGATAAGAGAGTTGGTAGACTCAGGGAACGGGAGGCCATAAAGTCCGCTGACCCGGATGGCCAGCCCGGTTCGGTTCAACCGAACCGGAGGGAGTATCCTCTGACCAGGGCGATACTTCTTCGGGCAAAAGGAGAGCCGACTCTGAGGAGTCGGTTCTAACAAAGAAATCTAGAAAATCAGCTGGTGTGGAGTCAAAACTTCCCTCTCCAACCGCTGAAGAAATAGCTAAAGCAATAAAAATTGTTCAGTCTCCCCGGTTCCGACCGAACCGGCATCATCAAATGGCGCTCGGTTGGTCGGTTCCTCCGGTTCAGGAGTATTATTTAGGGAATTTTATGAACCAGAGGAGGGGAAGAGGAGTATGAGGAGAGTGAATGTGGTTTTGAAAGTCTGGATGTGCCCATTGAACGGACATCTCCCAGACAGACCTTCAGGAGTGTCTCCCCTAGGCTTTCTGAGTCCCCTTCTCACTTCATGTTTAAAAAAAAAAAAAAAGTGGCTGAAACCCTCCAGCTCCCCATGGAGGAAGCTGTGGATGATCAGGAGGAGCCTGATTTTGTAGAAATTATGGATATCCCAGAGTCTAGGAGACTGTCTATTCCTCTGCATAAATCTTTTTGGAAACAGACAGTAAAGATTTTAAAAGCTCCTCACACCATACCTCCTGTTGATAAAAGAATGGACAAAAGGTATGCATTATCAGGCTCTGATACGGAGTTCCTTACACAACAATGCAGCCACGTGGGGGTGGTGCAGGCTGCAGCCTGTGACAAGGCAAATGTTCCCTTAGCCTCTCACCCCCCTGACAAGGACTCCAGAAAGATAGATGCCATGGCAAAGAAACAGTACATGGCAGCTTCCTTAGGACTCAGACAGGCTAATTATATGGCTTATGTTGCTAGATATCAAAAATCCAGATGGGATACTGTTTTAGCTCTAGCAAAGCAGGTTCCTGGCCAGCTGGCAGAAGAGCTGGAGCAGGTGGCCCCTGATGGTATTGAGGCATCCAAGGTGCAATTCCATGCCGCAGTGGACTCTAATGATGTATCATCCAGAGTCATGGCTACTTCTGTGGCTCTCCATAGAATGGCTTGGCTCAGATGTACTAGCCTGTCACAGGATACCCAGACTAAGGCCATGGATTTCCCTGTTGTGGGCAACTCTCTGTTTGGGAGCAAACAGAGAATTACATGAAGAAAATGGATGAATATAGGACCACCTATAGGAGTGCACAGGCCAAGGAAAGGCAAGTCACTTTCCAAAGGCAGCCTCCCAGGGGCAGGGGTAGGCCTTTTCATAGGCCTTTTTACCAAGCCCAGGCTTCCTCTTCAGCTTTTGCACAGAAGGGGTTCTTTAGAGGGAGAGGCAGACGGGGTGCAGGCAGGCCTGCTTCCACCCCTCAGCCTAAAGCCCCTGTCAAACAGGCACCCTGATGGGATGCCCAGGGCCGATTCTCCACTACCTGTAGGGGGCAGGCTGGCTTACTTTGTCCAGGACTGGGAGTCTCTTACGTCAGACAAGTGGGTCCTGGAAGTAGTAAGCCAGGGACTGGTTCTCAGCTTCAAAAAATTTCCAGAGATGAGAATCAGATCCTCTCCACCTGCAAATCCTTCAGAGGCTCTTGCCCTGGAGGCAGAAGTCTCTACCCTCCTGGCTCTCAGAGCTGTGGAAAGGATTCCACTCCTACACCAAGGCAAAGGGTTGTACTCCAGGTACTTCCTTACCCCAAAAAAGACAGGAGAATGGCGGCCCATCCTGGATCTCAGGTATCTAAACAAGCACCTTTTAAAACCAAAATTCAAAATGGTGACTCTGGGAATTATTTTACCCTCTTTAAGGCCAGGGGACTGGCTAGTGTCCCTGGACCTCAAGGATGCCTATTTTCATGTTCTCATCAGAAGCTCCCATTGAAAGTACCTCAGATTCGAACTAGTTCAGAGCAATGCCCTTCGGCCTTACATCTGCCCCAAGGGTATTCACAAAATGCCTGGCAGTAGCAATTGCCCACTTAAGAAGGCAAAAAATTGCCATCTTTCCTTACTTGGACGACTGGCTCATAGTAGGCCAGTACACAGACCAAGTCAGGTTACACCTTCAAGTAACTCAGCAACTGCTAACTCTCTAGGTTTCCTTCTCAGTCTTCCAAAGTCAGTCCTAGAGCCTGTCCAGCTTCTCACCTTCATAGGTGCAGAACTGAACACAAAAGAAGCCAGAGCCTTCCTTCCTCGGGAAAGGGCAAGTACCCTGATTTCTCTGGCTTCCTCCTTCGCCCTGCGGGTCTCCCGACCAGCAAGGCACTTTCTACAGCTCCTGGGACACATGGCTGCTTCGACAGCAGTAGTGCAGGGAGCCAGATTTCAGATGAGGGACATCCAGTTCCATTTGAGAGCCTTTTGGTCTCAAAGAAAGGACCCTCTAACCAAATTAATTCCAGTGACTCGAACCCTGATCCAGGCCCTTCAGTGGTGGCAGGACCAGGGCAATTTGAGACAGGGGTCCCTTTACCCCTCAGTCTCACTCCTTAATCCTTACTACAGATGCATCCCTATTGGGTGGGGGAGCTCACATGGCGACCTCACCACCCAGGGATTGGGGTCCCCTCAGGAATCTCTGCTCCACATCAATCTGTTGGAACTCAGAGCAGTTTTTCTAGCACTTCAAGTTTTTTCCAAATCTGTTCAGAACAAGGTTATTCAAGTCCGAACAGACAATACCACCACGATGTGGTACATCAACAAGCAAGGGGGCACTCGGTCTACGGCCTTGTGCACCAAAGCAATGAAGTTGTGGTCTCTGGCTTACTCCCTGAACACCTCCCTTATAGTAGTTCACCTCCCAGGCAAGGACAATGTCCTGGCAGATGCTCTCAGCAGGATTTCCCAAGGCCATCACGAATGGGCTCTGGATCCCCTAGTTCTGGCGGTGGTATTGCCAGATGGGGCACACCTCAGATAGATCTTTTTGCAGCTCCAGACAATCACCAACTTCCTCTTTTTTGTTGCAGGCCCCCATTGTTGGGCTCAGTCCCCCTGGGTGCCTTCCTTCTCAGTTGGGAAGGGAAGTTTCTCTATGCCTTTCCACCCTTCCTCTCCTGTTCAAAGTGCTAGTCAAAATCAGGTCTCAATCCTGCAAGATGTTTCTGATTGCTCCAGACTGGGCCAGACAGCCTGGTACCCTCCTTATGTTCTTAGCAGTCCACTGTCCCTGTGTCTCCCAGGAATCACAATCTGTTATCCTGTGCTCAGGGAGGGTTTGTACCGAACCTCAAATCTCCAATCTCAAGGCCTGGCTCTTGAAAGTTAGAGTTGCTGACCTACACCTTTCCCAAGGTGTATTGGATATTCTGAAGGCTTCTAGGAAGCCTTCCACCAGAAACTTATAATTCCAAATGGAAGAGATTTTTCCATATGGTGCTCTGGGAAGCATATTTCCCCAGAATCTGCTGACTTACCCGCAGTCCTGGATTATATGGTTCATTTAAATACTTTAGGGCTGAGACCAGCTACCCTAAAAGTGCACTTGGCAGCCGTGTCTGCTTTCTTGTCAGCAGGTAAGCCCTCTTCTCTTTCAGCTCATCCTGTATTCTCCAAATTTTTCAAAGGGTTGCTTCACACCAACCCCCCCATTTAGGGATCCTTCCCCTGCCTGGGATCTTAATATTTGCATTGCCCACCTTATGCAACACCCTTCTGAGCCCTTGTCCTCAGCAGAGCTCAAGTACTTGACTTGGAAAACTGTGTTTTTGGTAGCCATCACCTCTGCCAGGCGCATAAGTGAGTTACAAGCATTGTCAGTGGAGCCTGATTTTATCTTCTTTCACAGAGATAAGGTAGGCCTCAGGACTAACCGAAAGTTCTTGCCTAAGGTGGTCTCAGATTCCCACCTTAATCAATCTATATCTCTCCCTGTGTACTTCACTGGCCATTCCTCTTCTGGTGAGAGGAGGTTGCACAGTTTAGATGTCAAAAAGATCACTTAGCTACTACATAGATCGTACCAAAGGTCACAGGTTTAACTCCCTCCAACTGTTCCCCACTTATGGTGAGGTTGGCAAAGGGAAACCTGCCACTAAAGATCCATTGCCAGGTGGATGCGTCTCTTGTGTCCAATTCTGCTATGAAAAACTGGGTGAAGTTCCTCCCTCAGGCCTGAGGGCTCACTTCACCAGAGGTACAGCTGTGTCTCTGGCTGCTGCCAGGGACATCTCTATCCTAGAGATATGTCAAGCAGCTACCTGGAAAACGGTGCACACTTTTACTAAGCATTACTTCCTGGACATCCAGGCTAGGAGTGATGCTCGTTTTGGCACAGCTGTGCTTCAGAGCCTATTTCCTAAGTAGGTTCTGTCCCTCCTCCATGGAGGTACTGCTGTGTAGTCTGCATATGTCATAATATAGCAAGACTTCATGTTGTTTGAAGAAAAATTACTCACCTTAGTAATGTTGTTTCTTCTAATGGAGTCTTGCTATATTATAAACCCCCTCCCTTTCAGAACCTTACTCTTGGGGATGTGGGTGGGCAGGCAGCGTTGGCACTTTTTAGATGCCCACCTTGTTTTTCACCCCTCCTTTTGGGGTGATCTTTGTTGTGTTGTCATTTTTTGGGTCTCCTGACTTGAGTCTTCTTTGTGGCACCAAAAAAATGTGTTTAATTAAGTAGCCAGTTGGCTAGTGTAGGTTTACAGCTTCCACACAGAGTCTTAGTGTTTTTGCTCGTAAAGATCTGACAGTTTAAGTTTGAAGAACAACAGATAGAATTTTCAACCGAGCTCGAGCTCTAAGTTCCATGCCTGGCATGGACTTTAACTCTTTCACCTCTGGAGCAGTTCTAAGGCTTGGACAAACTGCATATGTCATAATATAGCAAGACTCCATTAGAAGAAACAACATTACTAAGGTGAGTAATTTTTTCTTTAGGCCCATTAAAATGGGCCCCAAATCTGGCACTTCAACCAATGAGCCGCCTGTTGGCTCCTCCGCTGAACACCTGGATCTTACTTCGAGAAACGGCTCTTGCAGCAGGTTACACCATTAGGACTGAAGCCGGCAGGCACCAGGGCCCCATGGAAAAATTCTTGCTAGCAGTATCCAGCGGGGCACCACCCCCAGCATCGGTCCCTCCCAGACGTCAAGCATCACATAAAAGGGGGCGGTCCCCCAGCTTTTCCTCACAGTCGACTCGCCAGCATCAGCCTCACTGATGCCTGCTTTAACGATACGATGCGTGAAATCTTATTTTCTACATAAATCTCAATCCATGTCTGCTTCTCCTATCCCTTCTCTCGAAGGACATCCCTCAAAGTGTGCCTGCAGCAAACGGATCCCTTTGCAGACCATCATTCGGTCTGTGGCTGGGCACGGAGCATGACACCCAGGCCTGCTCAGTTTGCCAGCAGTTCAATAGCAGGACCCGGATCTGCCGCCAAAAGGCCCTTCAGGGATTCCTCCTCAAGGAGAAATTGAAGAAAATGGAGAAAAGACCTTCCTCCAAAGGGGGAATCTTCCCACAAGTCTGGGCAACACCGGGACTCGGATAGGGTGAGATCCCGCAGCAGGGCCTCCAAGTCCAGGGCCAGCTCCAGCTCTACCTGGTCCAACAGATCTCCTTCCTGGGCTCGCTCCCAACCTCCCCTGGTTAAGGTCTTCAGGGGGATCCTCGGCCTTCTTACACCCGCTCAAGACCACTCTGGCACCAGACACCTCCAAGCCTGACTCCTCGGACAGATACAAAAAGTCTTCCTTTAAACCGGGCGGTGAGTCTGACCGCTGGGACACTGACTTCAGGTCTGTCTCCCAACTTCCGAAAGTTCCTGAGAGGAAGACTGCGGAGCTGACATCCCTTAAGCAGATGACAGACCAAGAAGGCATCTGACCCAGCGCCCACAAAACGGACTACCCCGACGACAGTAGTACCGACGCTGGTGGTCACTGGACATCAGAGGTCCTCAGGTGAAGAGGCTACTGCCCCGCTGGATGACCAGACAGGTGACCTGGAGGATGCCGGCCTACCCAGGAAACTGTCGCCGGACCCGTGATAGACCCACACCGACCCCGGGTCTGTCGTCGGGTATGAATATTCAGGGGGTGAAAGAACTGTTCACCTTCTAGTGGGAAACCATAAGGAAGGACGTGGTTCCCTCAAAGCCTCACCCACCTTTACCACATTCTCCTCAGGGCACTGAAGGTTCCAGACCCCTGACCCCCAAAGGAGCCAACTCCACCTCCTTGGGGCTGACCGAGGAACAGAAAACTCCCGTCGCACTCTCCCTCAGGGTCCCTGAGCCCAAAGTGACCCGGGGGCAGACATTCGCCGGGAGATGACTCCAGACCGGATACATCTGACACCTTCAGGTTTCCATCTCCTTTCAGTCCCCATCACCAGACTCACGGGACCTCCCAAGGTCGCCTCCCGATGATCCCACCTTTTCAGAGATCATTAGTTACATCCAGGAAAATATGGGATGGGAGACAGAAGACTTGCACCCTGAGAGACAACGCCTTGCCCGTTACCTCGGGCAGAAAGACCTGAAGCCTGTGGTGGTCCCACCTTTGGTGGACACCTTTACGGACGTCACCAAGGCAGCTTGGAAGCATCCACATTCCACACTGGCTGTTCCGAAGAAGATTGACCGCCTCTACAGGGCTCCCACGGAGGACCTGTATTTGGTGCAACAACACTTGGCTGACTCCCTGGTCGTCATTGCATCTCATAATGGGTCCCAGCGGCATCGGCATTTGAGTACCCAGCCTCTGGACCAGGAATCTAAGAAATTTGATTCTATGGGAAGATGCATGTATGCGGATGCTACATGCTCAATTAGGTCTCTAAACTATCTGACGCACATGGTGCAGTTTCAGAATGCCCTTTGGGAACAGGGTCAAGACCTTCTTAAAGACTTTCCAGATGGTGAAAAGAAGGAGCTGTTGAACCTCCTCCAAACTGGGTCAGATGTGGGGACCCAAGTTCTCAGAGCCGCTTATGACTCAGCGGACTCGGCAGCCACAGGCATTTGTCTCCGGAGGCAGTCATGGTTGAGAGTGTCCAGATTTACCCCGGATGTCCAGAAGAACATCCTGGACGTTCCTTATAATGGAGTGGTCCTGTTCAGTGAGGAATCTGAGAAGGTCATCACCAAACTACAGGATGCTGGAAAGGCAGTCAGGACTGTACAGACCGAAATCTGGTTCCTTTCTTAGGAACCAGAACAGTTTTCATGGCCGCCAACAACAGCAACAGCCACATTCCGGCCAGCAACCCGGGGCAACTTCAGTCGCAAAAATCAAGCCAGGTTGCCCTCGGGCCAGGGCCCAAAGCAGCCCAGCCCGGGGGTCCAACACCACCATAGTATGACTCCTTCCCAGCCCCCACCCCTCCTCGGGATCAAAGGGTTGAGAAGGTTGGGGGTCGCATCTCTCATCACCTTTCGGGATGGCAGAGGATAACCTCCAACTGGTCGGTGTTGCAGTTGGTCAAACAAAGTCACTGTAGAGTTCCTTGACCTCCCACCATCCAGACCACCACTGCTCTCCCGCTACTCTGGTCAGCATGCCCTGCATATCCAGCAGGAGATCTTGGCCCTCCTAGACAAGGATGCCATAGAGTATGTTCCACCGAAGCAGAGGGGAAAAGGTTACTATTCTTACTTCTTCCTGGTTCCAAAGAAAACAGGGGACCTGCACCCGATCTTGGATCTCAGCGACCTCACCACATTTGTGTTGTACAGGCTCTTCCACATGGTGATCCTGCCGGGTCTCATTCCCATGCTCAAAGAGGGTGCATGGCTGGCGTTGCTGGACATGCAGGATGCTTACCTGTATCTCCCGATCGCTCGAGCGCACCGGAAATTTCTGCGCTTTGAGGTTTCTGGGATGCCACTACCAGTTCCGAGCCCCCCTTTTCGATGGTCTTCGGCACCTCGAGTGTTTACAAAGTGTATGACAGTCGTGGCAGCAGCTCTCAGGAGACAGGGCAACTACATGTTTCTGTACCAAGATGACTGGCTGCTCATGGCACACTCACGGGATGCCCTGATGTCCACGATACAGGTTACCTGTTCCTCTTCCTATCGCTGGGCATCACCATCAACCAAGAAAAGTCTCACCTTGTCCCGTCCCAGAACTTGCAGTTTATAGGGGCAATTCTGGACGCCACTCAGGGAAGGGCATTCCTTCCTCAGGACAGGGTGGAACGCATCAGATCCCTTATAAGAGATATAAAGGAAAAGAAGATGGTACTGGCCTGGACCGTCCTTTGCCTGCTCAGACACATGGCAGCTGCCATTGCAACGGTTCTCCTAGCTCGACTCCATATGCGGGTCACCCAGTGGATGTTGAGGGCACAATGGGACCAAAAGTGGGATCATCTGCAGCATCCAGTCCAGATCACGAACGCCAGTCATCAGAGACTGGCATTGGTGGCTTGTCCCAGACCACCTCTCGACGGGATTCCCCTTCATTGCGCCATCTCCTTTAGTGACTCTCCACGGACGCCTCGGGGTCCGGATGGTGAGCTCACCTCAACGAGGTCAGGACTCAAGGCTCTTGGTAGTCTCTGGAGTCCCATCTTCACACAATTATTCTGGAGATGAGAGCCGTCCTATACTCCCTACAAGCATTCCAGACAGAGATTCCACTGGGTACTCTTCTGGTACAAACAGACAATACCTCGGTGATGTACTATCTCAACAAACAAAGAGGCACTCATTCCTACCCCCTTTGCAGGGAGGCTCAAAGATTTTGGGATTGGGTACTGCAACATGGCGCAGATATTATTGCAGTGCATGTTCCCGGAGTGGACAACATTATCATGGACAGTCTAAGCTGATCACAGGCCAGAGTCCATGAATGGGAACTGCTTCAGGAAGTCACAGAGGACCTGTTCCGCAGATGAGGGACACCAGAATTAGACCTCTTCGCGTCCCCATCCAACGCAAAACTGCCCATTTTCTGCTCGCTAGATCCAGGGCCTGGTGTTTTCTGGCGAGACGCGTTGTCCTTCTCTTGGACGGGCAAGTTCCTCTATGCTTTCCCACTCTTCCCTTTGATCCAGAGGGTTCTATTGAGCTCCGACAAGAGCAGGCGTGTCTGATTCTAGTAGCGTCCTTTTGGCCCAGGCAAATTTGGTTCCCTCTCTTACATCAGCTGGCCCAGGAATCTCTGGTGCCTCTGCCATTCATCTCTCATCTTCTGTCCCAGGATGCAGGCTCCTTGGTCCATCTGGAACTTCGGTCTCTGAACCTGCATGCCTGGCTCCTAAGGACATAGCAGTCCTGAGATATGGGGTCTCTCAGGAAGTTGCGGACGTTCTGGTAGCAGCCAGAAAACCCACGACTCATGCCACTTAAGCCATGAAGTGGCACAGAATTTTTATCTGGGTTCAAGCTTGTGGATTGACCCCATTGGATTGTTCTGAGAGGTGTGTTTTTAGACTATCTCCTATCCCTTTATGAGGCAGGTCTTGCCTACTCCTCCATTAAGGTGCACCTATGCGCCATTTTGGCCTACCATTCTCCAATAGGTCACCGGTCTCTAGCTCAGAGACTTCCCGCACCTTTTTGTGTGGCATCCTGCACTTGAGACCTCCCATCAAAGACCCGGTTCCACCTTGGGATCTTCCTTTCAGTTTAGAGCAACTTACACTGCCGCCTTTTGAACCATCTGCCGATTGCGAGCTGCGTCTCTTTGCTTGAAAGATGCTTCTTTTAGTTGCCGTTACTTCTGCCAGAAGAATTTCTGAGTTTCATGCACTTATGTGCAAGGATCCTTATTTGGTTTTTCTTAAGAACGAATCCAAAGTTCCTTCCCAAGGTGATCTCTGCTGTCACTCTCGACCAGGATATAGACCTGCTGGTGTACCACCCAAATCACTGTAATGGGGGAGGCCCTGTTGCACACTCTGGATGTGCATAGGTGTCTCAGATATTACCTGTCTAGAACCAAGGCACATCGTAAGTCGGACCAGCTCTTTGTTTCTTATGCACAAAGGATGCCTGGTGCTCCTGTTTCCAAACAGTCACTTTCTCGATGGCTGATAAAGTGCATTATGTTCTGTTACCAGAAGCGCAACAAGATTTTACCGGGACCGGTAAAAGGTCATTCTACGAGGGGGGTGGCTACCTCCTTTGCTGCACTCAAATGTCTCCACTCCAGCCTTCTGAGTGGCAGCAACCTGGAGCACAGTACACACCTTCATCAGGCACTACAGTTTGGATATTGCCTCTAGACGCAGAGCCGGTTTCGGCCTGGCGGTCCTTCAAGGACTTTTGTCCTGAAGTCCGAGACATCTCTCCTATCCTCCTCCCCCCGATAACAAATTGTCTCCTTACTACTTGGGAATCCGTCCTAATGGTGTAATCTGCTGCAAGAGCTGTTTCTCAAAGTAAGATAGCACAGTTACGTAAGAACTTAACCGTAACAGTAGATCTTTGAGAACAGCTCTTGCAGCAGATGGTTTCCCTCCCACCTTCCCCTCAGGAGGTTGAGTCTTCTGACCTAGTTTCTAGGCTACTGCATCTTTTTACACCTATTACAAACCTTCCTTTTGAAGCCGATCCTCTGTCTCCCCTTCAGATGTCACCTGTGGGCCAGGAGTTTCCAGCGGGAGAACTGGGGATGCTGGGGGACCGCTCCCTTTTATGTGATGCCTCATGTTGGGGAGGGGCCGACGGGCGCAGTCCCCTGCTGGATACTGCTAGCTAGAATTTTTCCGTGGGGTCCTAGTGCCTGCCGGCTTCAGTCCTAATGGTGTAACCTGCTGCAAGAGCTGTTTTCGAAGATCTGTTACGGTAAGTTCTTACATAACTGTACTTTATTACTGGTAAGTCGGACTCTGGGTCCCCCGGAGCCTGCTCAGTAGTAGGTAAGACAGATTCCCACCAAGAGGGAATCTGCACGATGCCTGTCGATAAGCAGGTCAAAGGGGGTCTCCGCCATCCTCTCGGCTGCTTCGACCAATAAGTCGGCCGCTGGGATCTCTGGCGACCGTCCGATCAAAACTCACCCGTCGAGGGGGGGGCGCTGCCGCCAACACACTCGACGTTTGGTCGAGCTTGCTGCCCTCTGCTGGCCAGCCCTCCTCCCAGGCCCTCTTCCCCTCCACCCCCCCCGGTGGAACCTCCAGTCCCAGACATTACAGCCTGGATGGAGGTGGAAGAGGGTCTCCTGGATGTGGCTTCACTTTTCTCCCACTTCAGTGGTGATGACTTCTGTCACTCCCTCGAATACTCACACTGGGAGTCTGATGTCGGAACCGGTTCTGACACTGGCTCCAGGAAACCTCTTGCTTCCGATGGGCCTTTCATTAGCCCCACCGCCAGCGGTCCCTCCGGGCACCGTGCACCTAACACCTTGTGTGCCACCGGACCCTTGTGCTAACCAACTGGCTGAGTCACCGGGGCCCTTACGACTGCCTCTGATGTTGACTTTCCTGGCGCCAGATAATCTTCCAGGCCCTTCGAGGCTTCCTTTGGATCAAGGCTGTCCATCAGGCTACCACCTTTATCCAGGTATTCCAACATCTGGTTTTCCACCGTCAGGCACGATGATGGCCCCTTTCTCCCAGGGGTATTATCCTGGGTATCAAGTCAATACCCCACCTGTTTACCAACCACCTGGATACCCTCCCCCATAGTACCCGGGGATGGGCATCCACTACTATCTGCTCCTTCTCCTCCACCACAACAGGACTTTCTGTCTATGATTCAGTTCTGATGGCAGGAAGCCAGATCTCTGCTGATTTCCAACCTGGATAAAAGGATGCTGGCCTTGGTGGCTACCCCCAACCCCCTGCTCCTTGTCACTTGTGCATTCTTTCCAGTCTACCACGGTGCGCATATCCAGAGATACCACTCGTATCACCTTTCCAGGTGTTAGAACCTCTGATAGAGAAGAGTCTTCAGACTCTGAGGAGGACTCCTGATTCTTCTTCCAGATGCTCTGGAAGCACAGGAGTTGAGGGCCCCTCCTTTACAGAACTTCTCCGCATCATCTAGCACGATATGGATGGAAGAACAAGACCCCAAATGTAAGCGTCTAGCTGAACACCTAGACCTAGAAGAGGTATCTCCAATTCCTATTCCTCCGTGGACCACTCCCCATGAGGATCGCACTACCACCATTTGGCAGTTGCCCCATTCTGTTCCGGCTGTCCCCCCCAAAAAGACAGACTGGATTTACCATATACCGGAGGGTGTTTCCTTTCTAGATTCCCAACGCGAAGCAGATTCCATCGTAACAGCTGCAGCTCATGACCGTACTGCCAAGCCAAAACACTTGAGTACCCCCTGATAAAGAATCTAGTCAGCTAGACCACTTTGGGTGAAAACACCTCCTCCACCTATGCTCTTCATTTGCTCAACTACATAGCACACATGGTCTCCTTCCAGAAGGCCACTATGGCTAAACTGGAAGCTCATCTTCAAACTGTGGAGGGCTCTGACTTCAAGGTGGAACTTACTAAGGACCTGCATTTGTCCAAGATTTCTTGCAGGCAAGCACTTAGAGCCACTTATGACTCTGTGGATGCAGTGGCTCGGCCACTGCCACATGCCTCCGGCGTCGTGGTTTACTGCATATCTTCGGGCTTTCCCCTGATGTACAGGCAGCCATCCAGGATGCCCCCCTTTCGAGGATCAGTTACCTCCGGAGGGGACACTAAGGACATCATTACAGGTCTTCAGGACAGTGGACAAGCCCCAAGATCCATAAAATCCTTGTACAAGGCGGGCTTCAAATCAAAATGGCCCTTTCAGCGCTAGCACAAGTGGCAAGGTAAGCAACCCTTTGCTAGGCATCAAAACAAAAGGAGAGCACCGGGGTCAGCAGTCGCCTCACCCCCTGCCTCCAAAACCCAGAGGACAGCTGGGGGATCCCTCCGCCTCCTGACTCAATTCACACCTCCACCTCCCAGCACCGTGGAGCAGGTGGGAGGCAGGTTGCCCTTCACCTTGAGGGATGGCAGGGCATCACGTCCAAGTTCATGGGTCTTGAAACTAGTGTCAAGAGGCCACACCATCGAGTTTCTGGAAAGACCTCCAGACTCTCCTCCAGGTCAGTCCCGCTACTTCCCGAACCAGGCGTCTCTGGTCAAGGAAGAGACACTGGCCCTATTTTGAAAGTCTGCCATAGAACCAGTCCCTTGGACACAGGGGAAAGGGTTTTACTCCCATTTTTTTCCTCTTCCCCAAACAGACTGGCGACCTCTGGGCCCATCCTGGACCTCTGCCAACTGAACCTTTTGTGGAATACGAAGGGTTCTGCGTGCTGACAGTGCAGGGTCTTCTGCCCTTGCTAGAGACAGGCCATTGGCTATGTGCACTGGATATGCTGGATGCCTACCTGTACATCCCAGTGTTCCCTAGCCATCACAGTTTCCTGCTTTTCCTTTTCCGGGGGCACACTTCCAATTCAGAACCCTCCCCTTTGGCCTTTCTCCGGCACACAGGGTCTTCATCAAGTGCCTATCGGTGGTGGCAGTGACTCTTTGCCATCGGGGCATTGCAGTGTTCCTATATTTGGATGATTGGCTCTTGGCCACTCGGTCCAGGAGCAGCCTAGAGGAATCCCTGACCTTCACCTAGATCTTTTTACTCAACTGGGGATTACTGTCAACTACCCTAAGTCGTCCCTGGTTCCCTCTCGATTCCTCCAATTCACTGGGGCCTTATTGGACATGATCCAGGGCAGGGCCTTCTTACCCTTGGGCAGAGTGGATACTCTGCTAGAGCAAGTTAAACTGTTAGTCTTCTCAAGGCATATTCCTGCTGGGGCATTCTTACACCTTCTTGGTTTGATGGCAGCGACCATTTCTATGGTCTCCTTGGCCAGGTTACATATGAGGGTCGGCCAGAGAACTTTGAGTCCAGTCGGATCAGCGTTGGACGATCTAAATCATGTCATGGTGTGCAGCGCACTCAAGAAAGACCTCTTATGGTGGCAGGATCCTCAAAACGTATCTTGGGGATTGCCTTTCAGAACACCCCCTCCCTCCTGGATCCTCACCACAGATGCCTTGGATCTGGGTTGGGGGGCCCACCTGGTGGATCATCAGAAACAATGGATGTGGTCCCAGCTGGAAACATCTCTCCATATAAACATCCTGGAGATGAGGGCAGTTCTTTATGCCTTTCAGCCCCTCCTGTCTGCAGGAACACTACTAGTACAGACGGATAACCTGTCAGTGGTCTGGTACATCAACAAGTAGGGAGGCACCCAGTTGTACCCCCTTTGCAGGGAGGCGATGCAGGTGTGGTACTGGGCAGTCCAGCGCAACCTGTTCCTCATGGATGTACATGTCCCAGGCGTCCACAAGGTCATGGTGGATCACTTCAGCCGAATAATGGCACGAGGTCATGAATGGGAACTTCATTGGGATGTAGCAGAACTTATAATCTTGCTTCGAGAGGGCTCTTGCAGTAGGTATTCACATATAGGACTGACCTGCCAGGCGTCAGGACCCCACGGAAAAATTTATAGCTAGCAGTCTCTGCCGGGGGACCACCCCCATGTCAGGTGACTGGCGTCATATGACTGGTATAAAAGGGCAGTCCCACCCACGCCCGCCTTCCAGTTCTTTCCCACTGTCGGCTTGTGAAAGTTCCTCACGGTAGAATAACATTTAGTCAGTCATTCGTCGGTCCTTAAGTCTTCAACGTTTCAACCTTTTTTCTGTCTTTTAGATTTTATTTAAAGATTCGCTGTGTATGTTGTCACCGACGCCCTCCGAATCTCATAAGAACAAGTGCAACTCGTGTGATTCCCAACTTCCACACAAGGATGGCCACTTCTTGTGCCTCTTCTGTCTGGGCCCAGACCACCCCGTGGAGAAGTGCCATCACTGCCACAAGTTAAACTCCACTACCCGCAAAAGAAGGCAGCAGTCCCTGGAAGCCCATACCTTAAAGAAGGAAATGGCCTCCATGGAAAAAGAGCTGAAGAAACTCCGATAGGTGTCCACTTCCCCCAAAGGTCACAAGAAAAAGCACCGGGAGCAGGAACCGGCTTCCACAGCAGCCACGACTCTGGCTGGAGTCGCGGCACCTAAAGTAACATTCCATCCGGGGATCGTTCACAACGTAGTCTTTGTGGTTATTGCAGGCCATGTCAGCCCTTTGGGAGTCGCCTGGGGCAAAGAGGCCTCCATTCCCATGAAGGCCACTTCTTCCATGTGGCCTTTGGGTCAGAGCGGATCCAGTAAGTCAGACATCGGTCCCAACGATGCTCGGCTGGGCAAGGCTGCTAAGCCACTAGCCCCTTCGGGGGGAGCACCCAGCCAAAACTACACCCGACAAGGCCGCATCTCCCACGTGGTCTTCCTTGGGCAGGGAATCTGATAAGTCAGACTTTGGCTCCAACGCCCACCTGGATTCAACCGATAAGTTGGATGCCATTTCCACCGATGCCCACTGTACTCTACAGAACAGTTCGATGCCCCAGGCTCTCTGCAACATTCCAATTTGCCTTCAGAGGTCCCCACGTCTCATCAGCTGACTCCCGGGATTATAATTTCCTTCCCTAGTCATCACGGAGGATACTTGGACACTGCCGTCAGGGAACCCTCATTCTGGACTGGATGCTGGCCTAATTGATGCCATCCAACGTCCCCTTACCTGGCGATGGGCCTGTCCTTCCATCAGGTCCTTCAGACCCAATCGAAAGCATACCCACACCGGGCCCGACACCCGGGGGGCCAGCGTTGCCACCACCTGGCCCACCAGCAGGGCCTCTGCTCTGTCAGAGCCCCAGGCACCTGACACCGCAGTATCTGGTGCCACAATATCTGGCGCCACAGTACCAGACGTTGGGATACCTGCCGTTTGGTTACGGATACTCCTACGGATATCCTCAATATCCGTATCCCCCTCCTCCTCCACCTCCACTGCCCATTACCCAGCTGCTGGAGGATCTGAAGGAGACTTTGACCTCCTAGTGGGCTGAGGCCAAGGCTCAGCTCACTCATGAGGTCAAAATTAGTCTACAGACGCTGGACCCTATACAGGATCCCCTTTGTCAGAAATGGGAGACTCCTCCCTCCCTCCCTTTCCAACACCAGAGGAAAGCCCTCTGGCACCAGAGGAGGGGAGGATATGTGCCCCAGGGAACTACCCAAAGGGGCCGTCCCTCCCCCTTATAGGGAGGAGTCTTCCTCCTCTTCATCAGATATGTCTGACTCAGAGAGGGGACGCTGTCACCCCGAAGATGAGCCACGTACTCTGGAATGCCCTGGGCCAAGGACTCCTCCAGAGGATCCCTCCTTTTTGGAGTTATTGAGGAAAATCCAGGAAGTCCATCAGTGGCAATCAGTGGAGCCAGATCCACGGCGTAAGAAATTTGCTGCTCATCTGGATCTGCCCGAGATCTCCCACTGCCTCTGGAGGCTCCAGAGGAGCTGATGGGGAGATTCTCCTACCATCTGCCGGGTTGGGAGAGGATAACGTCAAGATGCTTGGTGCTCCAGTTGATATCAGCAGGACACTCAATATGGTTTCTGCAGAAACCACACCGAAGACCACCTCCTCAGTCATCTTACTCCCTGCAACATCTTCCTCTGGTTCTAGAGGAAATCCTCTCCCTTCTGTCGAAGGCGGCAGTAGAACCAGTTCCCAACCATCTTTGCGGAACAGGTTACTATTCCCATATCTTCTTAGTTCCAAAGAAGACTGGAGATCTGAGGCTTATCCTAGACCTTAGCTCCCTGAACATGTTCATGGAGTACAAATGCTTCAGAATGCTCTCTTTACAGAGTCTTCTACTACTTCTTCGGCAGGTACAGTGGCTATGCACTCTGGACATGCAGGATGCCTACCTGCATATCCCCATATGCCCTTCCCACCGCAAATTCCTTCATTTTTTGCTTTCTGGGGATCACTGCCTATTCAAAGCCCTTCCATTTGGTCTTTCCTTGGCCCCCTGAGTATTTACCAAATGCCTGTCTGTGGTAGCGGCCCACCTGCTTACCCAGGGAGTTCAGATAGTCCCGTACTTGGACGATTGGCTCCTGGTGGCCCCATCCAAGGAGGAGCTCATGCACTCCCTTTCCCTTACCCTGCAGGTTTTCACCAGCCTGGGTATCACCATCAACCAGGCCAAGTTCCATTTCATCCCTTGCGAATGCCTACAGTTTATAGGGGTGATTCTGGACACTCCCATCGGCAAAGCCTTTTTGCCTCCGAACAGGGTAGACACCCTTCATACTCGGGCCTGTCTTCTGTGCAGTTGCAGGAGGGTCAGAGCCAGGTCAGTCCTTCGCCTCCTCGGGCTAATGGTGGCTGCCATTCAGACAGTCCCGCTTGCTCGGCTCCATATGAGGATCTCTCAGGGGATGCTTTGGTCGCAGTGGGACCAGACCATGGACGATCTAGACTAAGATGTACTAGTTTCTGATCCCATGATCAGGGACTTGCATTGGTGGATGGTTCAGGAGAACCTATGCCTGGTAGTTCACTTCAACATCGAACCCCCCTCTCAGACATTGACGACAGATGCATCAGGAGAAGGTTGAGGTGCCCATCTCGGGTCTCACAGGACTTGGGGCAGCTGGTCCAAGTTTGAACAAAATCTGCACATACATGTGCTTGAACTGAGAGCAGTCCTTTATGCCCTTCAGGCTCTTCACTCGCTTATCCTCCCTGGTCATCTCCTCACACAATCTGACATGTGCGTAGTCTGGTATCTCAACAAGCAGGGAGGAACTCGTTCCTACCCTATGTGCCGGGAAGCGATGAGAGACTGGCTTTGGGCAACCCAGCATCACCTTCACTTGACTGTGGTTCACATTCTGGGAGTGGAAAACACACTGGTGGACCAATTCAGTCAGTCCTTACCCAGGTCCCATGAATGGGAGTTGGATCAAGAAGTTGTAAATGGCATCTTTCAGTGATGTGGAACACCTCAGACCTCTTTGCTTCTCCCCAAAACGCAACACTTTCCACGTTCTGCTTGCTCGGGACAGATTTGTTTATGCCTTCCCTCCCATTCCTTTAATTCTGAGGGTCCTGAACAAACTCTGATTGGAGGGAGCTTGAATGATTCTGATCGCTCCCTTCTGGCTCAGGCAAGTTTGGTTCTCTCTTCTGCAACAGTTTTCAGAGGAACCTCCATTTCCTCTTCTGCAACAATTGTTGACCCAGGATCAGGGGACCCTTGTTCATCCAGGTCTTGAATCCCTTCATTTACATGCGTGGCTCCTGCAGACATAGCAAAAGCCAGCTTCAGAGTTTCTCCGCTCATAGCAGACATATTGGTAGAGACCAGAAAGCCTTCCACCAAGTCCACCTATGCCATGAAGTGGAAATGATTTTCTATTTGGGCTAGCTTGAAAGACTTAGAAACTTTCTCATCCCAGCCAATAAAGTCCTGGACTACATGCGTCACCTCTTCGATCTGGGTCTTAGCCATTCCTCATTAAAGGTCCACATGGCCGCTATTTCAGACTACCACATTCCCTTTGGGGACAGGACTTTTGCGCAGTTGGAAGTCTTCAAGACCTTCATCAGAGGGGTTCTCCATTTGAGACCCCCCATCCGCATTCCTGCCCCTCCTTGGGACTTTAATTTCATTCTGGAGAAGCTTACCTTGCCTCCTTTTGAGCTGGCAGCTACAGCAGATTTAAAGTTCCTTTCATGGAAGGCACTCTTCCTAGTGGCCATTATTTCTGCTTGGCACATTTCTGAGCTTCAGGCCTTGATGTGCGAAATCCCATACTTGATTTTCCACCAGGAACGTATGGCTTTACGCACCAACTCTGTTTCTCCCTAAGGTGGTGGCTGAATCTATGTTGAATCAGTCCATTGAGCTACCCACTTTCTTTATGCAACACTTCAATCAAAGGGAGTTCCTCCTGCGTACTTTGGATGTTCACAGAATACTGAGATACTACACCACTCGGACTAAGGATCTCAGGAAAACTGATCAGCTTTTTGTCTCTTGAACACAAAAGAGAAGGCAATGCTGTTTCTAGGCAATGCCTATCAAAATGGTTGGCTCATTGTATCAGTTTCTGTTAAGTACAACAAGACCCTGTCAGGTCAAGTCAGAGGTCACTCCACCAGAGGAGTAGCTGCCTCTGCAGATTGTTTAAAGAATGTCAGCGGCAGACATCTGTGCAGCAGCAACTTGGACTTCTGTCCATACCTTTATGAAACACTTCAATTTCTACATTGCTTCTCGCCATAGAGCAGGCTTTGGGTTGGCTGTATTACAAAGTCCCCTTTCATGAAACCTTTTTTCAGCCTGAGGTTCCATGCTATGGATGACAGTCCTCCTCCTCTTGAGTGCTTTTTCTTGTATCAGACTGCTTGGGACTCAGTCGTATATGTGAATACCTACTGCAAGAGCCCTCTCGAAGTAAGATAGTACAGTTACGTAAGAACTTACGTAACAGTAGATCTTCGAGAGGCTCTTGCAATAATGCCTATCCCCGCCCTCCATCCCCTTTGGCATTTTTGGCTCCATTTCCATGGGGGGATATCCTCTCTCTCTCGCCTTGCCTCTTTTGGCCCTTGGCGGGAAACAACTGGAAGGTGGGTGTGGGGGACCACCCCTTTATACTGACGTTCTGTGATGCTGATCACCTGACATGGGGTCGATCCCCTGCCAGAGACTGCTAGCTAGAAATGTTTCTGTGGGGTCCTGATGCCTGGCAAGTCAGTCCTATATGTGAATACCTGTTGCAAGAGCCTCTCTCAAAGACCGTTACGGTAAGTTATTGCGTAACTGTACTTTCCATTATTGGGGACGGCCAGAGATGGATTTCTTAGCCTCCCCATCCAACACAAAACTACTCTGTTTTGCTTGCTCATTCGTTGAAGTGCTTGGTGTTGTCTGGCAAGACACGGTATGTGTCTGCTTAACAGGGAAGTACTTGTACACTTTCCCTTCCTTTCCCATTCTACAGCGTGTCCCTACGGAAGCTTCAGGCAGAGGACACGCTGATGCTCCTGATAGCCCCCCTCTGGCCCAGGCAGATTCGGTTTCCACTCCTGCAAAAGCTGACCGTGGAAGCCCAGTACCCCTCCCGCTTCAACATGATCTGACGCAGGAACAGAGCAGACTAGTACATCCAGGACTCTGGACCCTACATCTTCATGTGTGGCTCCTTCAGACATAATTGTGTCATGTTTTGGAGTCTCCCAGAGGGTCGCTCAAGTCCTACTGGAAGCTAGAAAACCTTCAGCTAGGTCTACCTATGCTGTGAAATGTAAGTGTTTTTCTATTTAGGCAGCAGCCAAAGGTTGGGACCCTTTTTCCTGCTCTGTGCCCCAGGTTATGGAGTACCTTTTGCACCTGTCTGACTCTGGTCTAAGCTATTCCTCACTGAAAGTCCACCTGTCTACTATTTCTGCATATCATACTTTGTGGAGGGGAGAACTGTTGCATCACTGATCTCCAAAACCTTTTTGAAAGGGATTCTCCACTTGAAGCCCCTTATCCCACCATGAGATTTGAATTTTATTTCAGAAGGAACTGGAAGGGGACAGGATCAGTTGTGTTCCAGGACAGTAGCTGCTTCTTGTTGTTTTTACAGGATTTCTTGTGGATTTTACTTGGTAGGAGGTTATTTCTTTTCCTTCTTTCTTCTAAGGGGCTAGCAGGGTATTGTTTTTGGGGGCTGTTGGAAGTTTGAAAACTGGTTTGGTGGCTGTAAGTGGGCTCATTTGTTGGATGTTTCACTGTGTAACAGGCTGCGCTGGTGGAGGCCTATTTCTTCTGATTTAAAACCTATTTGGTGGGATTTGCTTGGGGCTGGTTCTTTGGCTGCTGGGCTTGGAGGGGCAGACACAGGGCTGATACACTCTCTTGAGAGTCAGGTGTAGGCCTAAGACTCCACCCTCCCCACCCCTCCCTCCCCAGAGCTCTGCTAATTTATAGGGGAACACCTGCCCTGCAATTGGAGGAAAAGGCTGCAGGTGCTGCTCATGTAGTTCTAGCCACTGGGGGTTGGATTTAAAGGCTGGGAGAGAGGAGCTTAGGGAGTTGTTCACTTCCCTTATAAGTTTACTGTGTTGTACTGTACCTAGTAACAGGTTTACCGGTTTACTGTGGGACTGTATCTAGGATTAGTGGGTAACCAGATTAGGCAGTAGGGGAGTATTTTGGACCAGTGGGGAACCTAGTGGCTCACCCAAGGAAACCTACTTGGAGGGGGATGGGACCACACATCATTAGGGCCGGCATCTTTGGGAGGGTGGTGGGGTGCATAGGGTGTGGAGCAGCCATGATACAGGACAGGGCTTGGAATTTTGGTGGTTGCCAGTGTGCTACCAGCTGGCACAGCTTAGGGAGGAGGTTGCGGGGATTAGGAGACCGCTGGGGGAAGGGAGAGGTATGGTTGGGAAAGGGGGCAGGGGATCTCCCACGGGGTTGCACCAAGCACTAGGGGTGGGGGCATAGGAAAAGGAGTGCAGGAGAATACTCAGGGGTCACATAGGGACCCTGGCAGAGGGGGCCCAAAAGGAGGACTCTACCAAGGAAGCAGGCAGGTAACTGGGGACCCTCACAAATGTGGGCCAGAGGGACAACATTCTCAGGGAAGTAGGCAGATGGCTGGGGCTGAACAGAAGGAAGCAAGGCAGGGAGGTGGATCAGACCTAACGCTCAGTAACCACTTCAATTCTCTTCTCTTCTTCTGCTTGAGGATGAGGGGTGATGTTAGCCACGATGGGGTGGTTAGAGATGGAAAGGGAGTGGGGGCAGGAGGTGGGGCCGGATAGCAGGAGGAAAAGGGGGAACCTGGAATGACAGAAAATGGGGAGCAGTGAATCAGAGCAGGAGGGCAGGGGAAGAGGGAGGAAAGTGCAAGGAGAAGGACCAGTTGGGAGGAAAGGCAAGGAGAAGGACCAGAAGCACAAGGAGGATACAGTAAAGGGAGCTTGAGGATTTAGGGCCAGGGGAGCACGACAAGCAAGGAGGGACTAAACGGAGACAGGAAGGAAGGAGGACAAGCCAGGCTGAGTTTGGCGGATGGAGGAGAGAGGACCAGTCGCGAGCAGTGAGGGGGAGTTAGCAAGGCACAGAAGGATACCAGGAGGAGGAGAGGCATAGGATCGGAAGGGAGGGGGTGGCCAGGGTAAATAAGGAGGGGCATGTGACACCCAGATAGGGGGAGGAACAAGGAGTCGGCTGGGTGGAGGGGCCAGTAGAAAGGATGAGGGACATGGAAGGGGGGAACTGGAGGAAAAGGAGTGGTCAGAGTGCTCCTGTTGGGGGATTCTATGATCAGGGGTATCAAATGGGATAGGGAAGGAGAAGCCTGGCCAGTTAGAACAAAATGCTTCCCTGGATTAGCAGTGCACAGGGCCAAGCATGAGGTATATCAGCTGGCAAAGGATTGTGGGGGTTCCCCAGACATACTGGTCCACCTGGGTACAAATGACATTGAGGGAAATAGCGAGCTAGAGATACAGGCAAGATTCAGGGAGCTTGCCAGGGTCTGTCATGACATAGGATGCACGGAGACTTCCGGTTCCGGTTGCCTGAGAGATGGACGCTAAGTCAGAGAGCTCCCCGACAGATTGAAACGATCCAAATGAATCTAACTCACTGCCACAACTTTATCTGACACCGGAACCCTGAACGGATAGCCGAACATGTCTCCAAAGCAAAAACAGAAGGATTCCTCCTCAGACGCGTACCCAAAACTTAAATTCCCAACTAAACACACCCAGGCGCAGGCCGCGTTGCGGGCCGAGATTTCAAATCTAATTGATCAACAATCGGCTCCCTCCAAGACTACGGAAGAAGAATTTACTATTACATCAAAAACACTTTGCAGTACACTACAACAAATATGTGATACCCTAACCAGAATTGAGCAGAAGGCATCAGAAGATAGAGAAAGCATTGTAGAATTGACTCACCGAACGGAACAACTGGAAGACACCATGACAGAATATATGGAGGTCTCCGATGTGCATAATGCCGCCCTGAAAGACCTACATCATAGAGAGCTACTCCTTCAACAACAGCTGGAAGACCTTGAGAATAGAAATCGGCGTAATAATATTAGAATACATGGTTTACCAGAGGAAACAGAATCAGGCCCAATGCCTAAATTTATTGAAAGCTTACTTAAAGAACTGTTAGACCTGGACAAAGATAAAGATTTGGGAATAATTCGTGCCCACAGGTCGCTAGTCCCGAAACCGAAAGATCCTAAAGCCCGCCCTCATTCGATAGTTTTAGCTTTTATGGACTTTAGAATAAAGGAGGAAGTGATCAGGGAGGCCTGGGCAAAGAAGCAAATCATTTTTGGGGACACTCGGCTCTACCTAGATCATGATTACGCCCCCCAGACCCTGGCCCGTAGGCAAAAAGCATTTCAGGTGGTGAAAATAATTAGGCAAGCAAGTTTTTCAGCCCAACTGGAGTATCCAGCAAGGATAAAAGTACTCACGACGGACGGCTGGCGAAGATTTCCAGAGCTAGCAGAAGTCTGCAACTGGGCTAAGCAGCAGGGGATGTCGATTCCACTAGAGGGCGCACCAGACCATCGCACGACCATCATGAAGAAATCTTGGCAGAAGAGGGGAACAAAAGGGACAAGATCTCTGCACTCAGACGACACCATTTGGATGTGGGACAATGTGTGTAACAGAGCGGCCCCCCAACGTGGCTCCAACACCCTGTTATCTGGTACAGAGGCTCCAACAGAAGACATCTCCTCGCAGCCGATAGGGTGAACAGTACTGAAAAGGGAAACCATCTAAGCAATTTCTCTACAGTCTCCAATATGTAGACCTAAAGTCCGAAGAAATCGCAACGATTTAAATCCTTGTTTGTTTTGGATTGTAAGTCCAGGAAATCCCTTCGAACCCAGTCACGATTGGCCTACTAAGGACTTACTCGGCTTAGTTTTGGTTGACCTGTGGGTTTGCAAGTCCCGATGGGAGTGGAACTAAGTGGCTCTGTGGTATTTGTCCACAGTACTGGTCTTCTGAACAACTTGATTTGGATTTTCATTATAAGTACTCAGAGACCCACTTCACTCCTTTCTAGCACGAGAGACCATGGGCACTCTGGGATGAACTTGGGGGGGGAAATAAGCACTGGAGTTACTGCCTATTACATACTGTATAAAGCTCTAAGGAGAAACAGAGTTATATTCGGGTGGATCACAAAGGAGAGGTATTAGCCTCTGTGGGTTGGGGAGGGGGACGTAGATTAATTCTTGAATTGAACTTTATAAAGGGGGGAGAGGTTCGGAAAGGGAGTAGGGAAATGAGGAGATGAACAGAGACCACATAGAGCAATGTCTTGTGGTACCGAAGACCACACTCTCTCGACCTGCTGCCCTTAGGCCTATTAAGTCATAGAACAGGTATAGATAAATCTTCATCAGAATATCAGATCCGTGAGGATTGAGTGTAAGGGGTCAGGATCCTCAACATATCCAGTTTCCTCCCCTGTACACCCCCCCCAATCCCTCCCAACATTGGCTCTTTGGAAACCAAATTAATAAACGTCGGGAAGTATTAATGGATAGCCCTACAGTCTCTCAGGCGACAGGAGTCATCCCAGTTGGGGAACCTACTAAATTTTTTTTTAGTGTGGGATTTCCCTAACGAGGGGACCTATAATTTGGCCCCCTGCCACACATCATAGATCACTCCTGAAGTGTGGAGTTGGAAATACAGACACCTTGAAGTCGTCTAGATGCCCCCTATTTATCTAGGAGGCTTTGTAAATAAGTTAAGTTTGGTTTACATGTTAAAAACCTACGTTACTGACTTTTTCTATGATATATACAGGCTCCTTGATACCATCGGTAAAGAAAATGCTCCTTTTTACAGGTTATATCAGTCTAGATGGCAGATCTTAAGCTGATTTCATGGAATGTCCGGGGCTTAAGCAGTCCGGTTAAGAGAGTCAGAGTCCTGAGGGAATTGCAAAGACAAGGGGTCAGCGTTGCATTCCTACAGGAGACACACCTGAATCAAGTGGAACATAACAGATTAAAGAGAAGTTGGGTAGGCGAGGTCTACGCCTCTGAATGTGTGAATCAAACAAATAAGAGGGGCGCGGTGATACTGGTCAGGAGAGATACCCCCTGCACTATCTCACAGGTCCTTACCGACCCTGAAGGTAGATTTGTGAAGATAGAAGGAGAGTTTAAGGGCCAAAAATGCACTTTCTTAAACATTTATGCCCCAAATGATGAACAGGAGAGGGTGTCTTTCCTGACCAGGATGTTAACGGAATTATCTCCGGACCCAGACAAGCTAATATTTATTGGAGGGGACTTCAATACAGTGACAGACTTAGGCCTAGATAGGATTGGGTCCCACACTACAGGTCCAGCTAGGTCCAGTAAAGTGCTCACGAGGCTATGTGCAGAGCTCTCTCTAGTAGATGCGTGGAGGTTTATCCACCCCTCAGATAGAGATTACACATACTACTCTCCTAAATACAAGATGTATTCCCGCATTGATCGCTGGTTAGTCTCAACAAATGCCCTACCTTCTGTGTTGGGAACAGACATAGGGTATATTTCGATCTCAGACCATGCCCCAGTCAAGTTGGAGCTAACCCTGGCTCCAAAACCCCCGGAGTCAGTTTGGCGTCTAAATGTTAGCTTACTGAATTTATCAGAATTCAAACAATTAATACAGCGATCGATAAAGGAATACCTAGAGGCTAACAGAAAGGAAGATACAGAGGCAGGAGTTAGGTGGGATGCGTTGAAATGTTACCTAAGGGGTATAATAATTGCCTTTGCAGCGAAACATAAGAAAGCTCAGATTAAAGAAAGGTTAGAACTTGAGGCGAAAATAGCCCAGCTGGAAAAGACCCACAAAGAGACATTAGACCGGAAATGTGAGACCGAATTGATTAGCTCCCGAACCAAACTGAACAAGATCCAAGACCTCCAGACAGAGAGGCTTTTAACTTATGCCAGACAGAGGTTCTACGAACACGGTAACAGAGCTGGTAAAGTTTTAGCCTGGCAGTTAAGAAAGGAAAGGGCCTCTAGGGTGGTACCTAAACTTAAAAGACAAGACTTTAAGGACATAACCTGGTCCCCTTCCCTAATCACTGCACAATTTCAAAAATATTACTCAACCCTATATAGCAGAGACAGGGACATAGAACATGAAAAGAGAACTCAGTCTTACCTTGGTAGGCTTCGACTTCCTACCCTTTCTGAAACTCAGAGGAAAGAGCTCGAGACCTCTATTTCAATATCAGAAATAACTCAAAAAATTAAGAACCTAAAAAATGGAAAGGCCCCAGGGATGGATGGCTATGTTCCGGAATTCTACAAAACTTTTCTGGAACCAATTGTGCCATTATTGCATGATACTTATAATGAGTTGTGGAGGGGAGAGGGGGCAGCCCCTAAGTCCTGGAGCCTTGCCCAGATTTCTGTGATCTTAAAACCAAACAAAGATCCAGAGGACTGCAGATCATACCGGCCAATCTCACTTTTACCGGTGGACCTAAAAATCTTCACTGGGATACTGGCAGACCGACTCCAGAAAATAATAAGTTACCTAGTACACAGGGATCAGACTGGCTTTATCTCGGGGAGAGTTCTCCAGGATAACATCCGACGCCTGTTAAACGTAATCTCGGCACATAAAAGTACTAAACACCTACAATTGGCAATCAGTATGGATGCTGAGAAGGCGTTTGACAGGGTAGATTGGGTATTTCTGGGCGAAACCTTAAAAAAATTTGGACTGGGAGAGAGGTTTGTCAGTACAGTCAACAAACTATATAAAAACCCAGAGGCCAGAGTTAAAGTGAACGGGCACCTTTCCGAGAGATTATCTCTGGAGAGGGGCATGAGGCAGGGCTGCCCCCTCTCACCACTACTCTTTGCCCTATCGCTGGAACCCCTAGCCATTGAGATCAGATCTAACCCAATGATCCGGGGGGTGGTAGTTGAAGGTCATGTTCAAAAGATCGCGCTATATGCAGATGATTCTTTGTTCTTTGTGTCACATCCTGAGTCCTCGGTTCCAGCTTTAACCCACTCACTGGAAGAGTACGGTGCTATGGCTGGTTACAAGATTAACCTTCAAAAATCTGAAACACTGATCCTCAGTGGAACCCCCTCAAGAGATTTTAAAACATCTTTCCCCTTTGCATGGGCTAAAAATAACACAGTCAAATATTTAGGAATACAAGTCTCGGTCGACCTCTCCCTTTTATACAAAAATAACTATGCCTCATTATTTCAACATATACAGGCAGATATAGCCAGATGGCGTCTACTTCCTCTGTCATTATATGGCAGAGTATAGACTCTTAAAATGAATGTTTTACCCAGGTTCCTCTTCATACTCCAGACCCTCCCAATCCAACCCCCTAGACTATTTTGGGCTAGATTACAAAAAGAAATCCAGGCCTTTATCTGGAACAGGAAAAAGCCCAGACTGGCTAGAAGAGTGCTGCAGGCCCCTAGAAATAGGTGAGGCTTGGCTCCCAAATTTTTATTATTATTTTTTAGCAGCCCAAGGAACCCAGATATGTTCCTGGATAAAACGTCGGATGGATTCGGGGTGGTATCATTTAGAGGAAGCCGCAGTACATGGATGGGACCCATGGGCGACCCCGACAAGCAATACACCTATAACCTTGACCAGAGAGATTAGCAACCCCTGGATTCTGCACTTGTTCTGGATTTTAAAAAAATTGAGAAGGCTCACAGGTACTCCAGAGGGACCAGACCCCCTTTCCCTAATAAGATTTGAAGCCTCATTCGCCCCACCGAGGGAAGACTCGGGTTTCCGATATTGGGCTACACAGCGACTTTCTACCTTTGCCCAATGTATTGGCGGAGATAATTGCCACCCCTTCATCTACCTCAGGGACAAGTTCCATCTACGCCAGGAGGATCACTTTAGATATTTACAGGTTCGACATTACATTTACTCTGAAAACAGGTTACAAAAAATTATTAGAGAGAAGACTTCCTTAGAAGAATTCTTCTACTGTAACAGTAAGATAAGAAATATCCCGCACCCCCTGACTCAACTATATGAGATTTTAATTAACCTAACTAATCCAGACCTGGTTAAACTTAAACAGAGATGGGAAGCTGAGTTAGGTATTTTGATCCCGCAACAAGCTTGGGAGAATAGATTAACTAGAGGTTGGCAGGTGACGAGCTCTCCTTCATGGCGTGAATTTCACTGGAAGGTCCTTTGGAGATATTTTCTAACGCCCTCTAAAACAAAATACTTTACAGCAGGGGGATCAGACCAATGTTGGAGATGTGGTGAGGTGAGGGGCACCCCAACACATATAATGTGGGAATGCTCTAAAATCAGGAACTTTTGGAAGAAAATACACGAATATATGCAAAAAGTATCAGATCTTCAAATCCCCTTTAAAGGGGAAGAACTGGTGCTGGGACTCCCCTGCCTGGTCACAGGACCTAGACAGGTGAGGAGGCTACCGCAAATGATGAGAGTAGTAGCACTGAAAACGATCACTTCAAAATGGCTTTCACCCCATCCCCCAACAGTAGAGGAATGGAAAGTCAGAATGAGGCAACTGGAGACAATGGAACAGATCACTTATAATCTGAGACAAGGGAGAGAGGCATTTGAAGCTATCTGGTCCCCCTGGCGAGTCTTAGAGTTAATAGACGACAGCCCCGGACAGTCCAATTAAAACTAGGGAGCTTTATTTAGAGAGTATGACCTGTTATACTATCCTTATCAATTCTTTTAATAACAAAACTGTATTAGGAGCTGCTTTTAAGAACATAGTTATGGATTGTAAGACAAATTAGGATGCCTAAGTTTAGTTCTAGAGGTTAGTCTAATTATTGGAATATAGTGTCCATTTGTTAGTTTCGGTCTGAACTATAGTATCTAGTCAAGTCTGCATAGATCAAAGATAAGTGATATCAATTATTTTGTTTGCACAGTAGACATGGAATGCTCTACTTAACTACAAGAGAGAAGGGAAAGAGGCTAAATAAAATGGGTATCTAAGTCCTACACTCTCTAATTAAACTAAACAAGAATTTATTGAATAATATATATTGTATCTATTATACAGAGTGGCAAAAAGATCGTATGGTGCAAACACTGTATCTGTTTAAAAATGTGATCTTACATGGAAATATGTGAAAGCATGTAAAAAGTATATATGGACACCCAATAAAAGATGAAGTTAATGACATAGGATGCACAGTTTCCTTCTCAGAAATCCTGCCGGTGCCAAGGGCTAGTGGGGAACACAAAAGGAAGATTAGGGAGATAAACCAGTGGCTCAGGGAGTGGTGTGAGGCCAGAGGGTATGGGTTGATGGGGGATTGGGGGAAGACCTGGGAGGATAAGGAGCTGTATGCTAGAGATAGGCTCCATCTCAATTTGGAGGGGAAGGGAATCCTTAAGTTGAAAATAGAGGGGTTCATTGGTGAAAAGTGGGGTTTAAACTTGTGAAGGGGGGAGGGATGGGAGAAAAGGCTGTCGAGGGGGTGCCGATAAAGGAGGGACTCTGTCTCCATCCCCTGGGGAGCTGGAGGAATGCTGGAAAAGGTCAACTGGTAAAGTGCAGACCAGGGGAAAAACAGAATCCCCATGGGAACATGAGCTGGGGAAATGGAAGTATAGGGAAAGGGTGGAAGGTAGTCCTGCTAAATGCCCGGAGCTTGGGCAATAAAATGCCTGAGCTCCAGGCGATGCTAACTGAGGGAGCGGTGGATGTGGCAGTGGTCACTGAGACCTGGGCCACCGCAGGACTCGACTGGGACCTGAACCTGGAGGGTTATACTATGGTCAGGAAGGGGAGGAGGGGTAGCAATGATAGTCAAAAACTGCATTGGCATAGGGGGAGTAGAAGAGGCAGAGGGAACTGTGGAGGCAATTTGGGTCACCTTGATAACAATGGTGGGCAAGAGAGTAAAAATAGGAGTGGTGTATAGACCCCCTGCACTGGCAGAGGAGTTGGAGGAGAGTCTGGTGGCAGATGTTGGGAGACACTGCAGACTGGGCAGGGGGAAGGGTGGTGGTGGTGTTGGGGGACTTAAACATGCCAGGAACAGACTGGGAGACTATAACATCCTCGGTGGCCAGGGAACAGAGGTTGTTGGATGTCTTTCAAGACGCATTCCTAACTCAGCAGGTGGGGGAACGGACCAGGGAGGCGCGGGTACTGGATGTGGTCCTGGAAGACAGTGACCAGATTGGGGGCCTGGAGGTAAAGGACCCGTTGGCGGGGAGTGACCATGCCACGGTCTGGTTCTGCCTGGACCTAGGAGGGGTAGTAGGCTGCACAAAGACGGAGGTAACTGACTTCAGGGGGAGGATTTAAAGGAAACGGGAAGGATCCTTAAGGAGCATTTATATGGGATTGGGTCAGACATGGATGCTGATAGTAGGTGGGAAATCATCAGGAGAAGGGTGCAGGATGCTACCAGCACCTGTGCAAGAGTAAGACGAAAATGCGGTAGGGCCCGAAAACCCTGCTGGTGGACCAGGGAGGTCCAGGAGGTGGTGCGGGGAAAGAAGGCAGTCTATAGGCAATTCAAGTGCTCAAGGAGTGAAAGGGATTGAGGGGAGTACGAGCTGATGGCTAGAAGGGCCACTAGGATGGTGAGGGTGGCTAAGGCAAAGAAGGAGCAGAACCTGGCCAGGGAAATTAGGAGAGGGAACAAGGGGTTCTTTAGATACATTGGGGAAAAACGAAGGGTGAAGGGGCAGATTAGCAGGATTAAAACAGGGGAGAGATGGGCACAAGACCGGGGAGCAGGCTGAGGTACTAAATGAGTACTTCACCTCAGTTTTCACCAAGGAAAATGGGGGTGCTGCATCATACATGGGAGGAGACAGTGATACTGAGGAAGAGGGACCTTACCGATCGGCGGGTCTGGGGAGAGGGGGAGGCATCACTGGCAGGAGGGGGGGAAGGCTAAGCAGGGAGAAGAGGTAGCGGAAGTGGAAATCACAGCAGAGAGAGTGAGGGAAGCCCTCAGGTCCCTTAAGATGGAGAAAGCACGGGGCCGGATAAATTACATCCCAGAGTGCTGAAGGAACTTGCGGATGTCCTGGCAGAGCTTTTCACTATCTCTCTGAGGACAGGGTGGGTGCCCCAGGACTGGAAGGTAGCGCATATAGTGCCTATCCACAAGGGGGGATCAAGGGAGGTGGCAGGGAACTACAGGCCTGTCAGCCTGACATCGGTGGTGAGCAAGGTGATGGAGGGCATTGTCAAGGAGAGGCTGGGAGGGACCTGGAAAGTCAGGGTGCCTGGACGATGAGACAGCATGGATTCAGTCCGGAAATCATGTCAGACAAACCTTGTGGAGTTCTATGACTGGGTGACGAGTGCGCCTGGACCTGGGTAGACCAGTGGACGTCCTCTTCTAGACTTCAGCAAGGCATTTGACTCTGTTCCTCACGTGGCCTGTTGGATAAGCTGGGAGAAATGGGGGGGAACCAGATGATCAGATGGATAGGCAATTGGCTCCAGGATGGGACCCAGAGGTCAGAAGTGGCGGATAGTCTCATCCCCAAGGAGGGTCATTAGTGGGGTCCCACAGGATCAGTCCTGGGCCCCTCCTGTTCAATGCCTACGTCTCTGACATAAGGACAGGTATCAGGAGTGAGATGAGTCTCTTTGCAGATGACTCAAAACTGGGGGCAGT
Source organism: Neoceratodus forsteri (assembly GCA_016271365.2). Lineage (NCBI taxonomy): Eukaryota > Metazoa > Chordata > Ceratodontiformes > Ceratodontidae > Neoceratodus > Neoceratodus forsteri. Next base: position 794,198,753 of record CM057459.1, on the reverse strand, counting down.
GGTGGATGGGGAGGAGGGGAGGGTGGCCCTACAGGGGACCTGAAGGCTCTGGAAAGATGGTCTAGAAAGTGGAAGCTGAGGTTCAGTGCAGGGAAATGCAAGGTACTGCACCTGGGCCCAGAAACCCGGGCCAAGTGTACACCCTGGGGGGGGCAAATGCTACAAGTCTTGATGGCTGAGAGGGACCTGGGGGTGGTGGTGGATGTCAAGATGAACAACTCGGAGACTTGTAGGACGGCAGCAGCCAAGGCCAACAGGATGCTGGGATGCATCGCTAGGGGGATCACCTCCAGAAGGAGGGAAGTGATACTCCCTCTGTATAACTGCTTGGTGAGGCCGCATCTCGAGTACTGCATGCAGTTTTGGAGGCCACACTTAAAGAGGGACATTAAATTCCTGGAGAGGGTCCAGAGGAGGGCAACCAAAATGATTTGGGGCTTGGGGGACAGGACCTATGAGAAGAGGCTGGAAGAGCTAAATATGTACACATTGGAAGAGAGAAGAGACCAGGGGGACATGATAGAGATCTTCAGGTACATGAAGGGGGTAAATAGGGAAGGAACAGTCAGGGTGCTTTGAAGGAAGGAGGAGGGGGCCACTAGAGGGCATGGGTGGAAGCTGGAGGGGAAGATTCAGGGAGAAAGGAGGAGGTGCTACTTCACTGAGAGGGTGGTGGAGCCATGGAATGTGCTGCCTAGGGGCTGGTGGAGACAGAGGCGGTGGAGGGTTCAAGAGGGTGGGACAGGTACAGGGAAGGGTTCTGGAAGCAAAATCCAATGCAGCGAGAATATCCGGAACTGGGAAGGGAGAAGCCAGAGAAGGCGAGGGGGGTAGCAAGGTCAGCTCCCAGTCTGGGGGCTGACCAAACGAGCAGACGTGAAAGACCATTAGGCCTATTCTGCTGGCATTTTAGTATGTTAGTAAAAGCTTACGTTGCCTTCTTTTGAACTGGCAGTAAGCTGCGAGATGCACTACCTGTCTTTGAAAGCGCTCTTTTTAGTTGTGGTTACTTCTGCTCGAAGGATCTCTGAGCTTCAGGCCCTGATGTGTAAAGAGTCTTATTTAATTTTTCACAGAGACCGGGCAGTCCTGCGAACAAATCCCAGGTTTCTTACCAAGGTGGTTTCTGAGTTTACCTTGAACCAGACCGTTGAGCTGCCGATGTACTACCTTATTCATTCAAATAAGGGTGAGGCTCTTCTACATACATTGGATGTACATAGGATTTTGCGTTACTATGTCCAAAGATGCCAGCAAATCAGATCAGTTTTGTCTCCTTTGCCCCCAGAACTCTGGGATAGGCAGTTTCTAAGCAGTGCTTGTCCAAATGGTTGACTAACTGCATTCGTTTCTGTTATCAGAAATACGATAAGTCTCTTCCGGGGGAAGTCAGAGGTCACTCCCCAAGGGAGATGGCTGCTTCCGCAGCTTTCCTGAAAAATGTTTCTGCAGCTGAGATTTGTGCTGCAGCAACCTGTAGTTCAGACCACACTTTCATGAAGCATTAGAGTTTGGACATTGGCTCTAGGTGTAGGGCCGGATTTGGCTTAGCCATTCTGCAGGGTCTGCTGTCTTAGACCTGCTCTGGTCGATTTGTTATCCTTCTTCCTCCCTTGTTTCAGTGGTCTCACTGAGGGTGACTGCTTGGGATGTAGTCCTATATGTTATGACCTACTGCAGGAACCCTCTCAAAGTAAGATGGTACAGTTACATAAGAATTTACCGTAACAGTAGATCTTCGAGAGAGGTTCCTGCAGTAGGTCACACTTTTCCCTACCTCCTTCCCCCAGCTTTCTGCATGTTCTTACAGGCTGTTCTGCATTGGGCTCCAGGATATTCATCCTTTCTCCTGTCATACCTCTTTGGGTCTCTGGTGGGAGAACTGGAAGGCGGGCGTGGGGACCGCCCACTATATAGGATCATGCTGACGTCGGTCACGTGATGTCGGTTGGGCGGTCCCCTGCCAGACATTGCTAGCAAAAGTTTGCCATGTGGTCCTGATGCCCGGGGGCGCAGTCCTGTATGTTATGACCTATTGCAGGAACCTCTCTAAGATCTACTGTTATGGTATGCATATCTGTACTTTTTGCTGTCTAGATGTACAGGACACATTCTTTCATTTCTCGATCCATCCATCCCACCAAAAGTTCCTCCACTTCTGAGCCGAGGGAACCCTCTACGAGTTCCAGGCCATGCTGTTTGGCCTCTTCTTGGCCCCCAGGGTCTCCACCAAATGCATAGCAGTGGTGACAGCTTACCTGAGGTGCCAAGGGGTCTGGATGTACCCTTCCTGGATGCCTGGCTGATAGGTTCCTCCAGGCAGGAGGTGGATCAGTCCAGGGACCTGGCCCTCCAGACCTGCATCCAACTTGGTCTCCTAGTCAACGAGGTCAAGTCAGAACTTGTGCCCTTGCAGGTGATCAGCTTCATTGGGGCAGAGCTTGACTCTTGCCAAGCCAGAGCCAGGCTCCCAGCGGACAGGGCAGAGGTTCTCTCCTTCTTTGCCCGATTATTTCTGGTTGGGCACTTGAGCCCTGCCTGGTACTTCCTGTGCCATCTGGGTTACATGGCAGCCTGCACCACCATGGTCCGATGGGCCCGTTGGCATATGCGCTCCCTACAATGGGAGCTGGCCAGCCAGTGGTCTCTGCGCAAAGGTCACATCGATCAGCTGGTCACTGTGACCCAGAGGATGTGAGATGCCCTCCAGTGGTGGATTGTTCCAGAGCATCTGCAGGAAGGGATCTGGTTTGTCTGCCCCGAGCAGACTGTCACCATGACAACAGACTCCTCTCTCATGGGCTGGGGTGCCAATCTGGGGGCAACGAAGTCCATGGGCTGTAGATCCCTAAGGAGTCCAGATTGTCATATCAACCTGCTGGAGCTCCGAGCAGTTCAGCTGGCTGGTGCGGACTACATTTGCTCAGTTTGTTCGGGGTCAAGTGGTTCAAGTACAGATGGACAACACCATGACCATGTACTACCTCAACAAGCAGAGTGGGATGCACTCCTGTGCAAGGAAGCTCTCTGCGTATAGATCCTCGTGCACAGTCTGGAGGCTGATTTCCTAGCCATCCATTTGGCAGGAGCTGCCAGTCAGCTGGTGGACACTTTCAACCGAGTGGGCGAGGCATCTTAACAAGTGGTCTTACTTCCGGAGGTAGTACAGTTTGTTTTCCCAGTGGGGCACCCCTCAGGTAGACCTGTTTGCCTCCAGGGAGAATGTAAAGCTGAGGCTGTTTTGTGCCTACCCCCTCAACAAGGCTCTCTACAGGAGATGCCTTCTTGAGGCCATGGACCCCAGGCCTCTTCTGTGCCTTCCCTCCACTTCCCTTGATCCACAAGGTGCTGCTCAAGGTCAGGAGGAACAAGGCACAGGTGATCCTGGTAGCTCTGGACTGACGCTGCCAGTACTGGTACCCTGATCTCTGCCTCAGTAACAGGCTCCCAAGGAGTCTTCCCCTATACCCAGACCTGCTCCATCAGTCAGGGGAAGGTTCTCCACCTGGACCCTCAATCCCTGCACCCGACAGCCTGGTTCTTGAGCAGCTAGACTTCCAGGCTTTGGGTCTCTCTGAAGATGTCCTCATTGTAGTTGAGGCAGCTAGAAAAGGATCTACCAGAAAGTGCTATGCCTTCAAATGGAAGAGATTCTCCATTTGGTGTCTCCTTGGCCTGTCCAGTGGCTAGCATGTTGGATTACCTGTGGTCTCTCTCCAAAGGGGGACTTCGGTCGTGGCCAGACAGTGGTCGGCGCAGGAGACTGTGTTCTGGTGCTTTTTTTAAAAGCTTAGCTCACATATCCCCTCTGGTGCATGAACCACCACTGTGGGATCTGTTTCTTGTTTTGGCAAAGCTCATGGGCAAGCCATTCGAACCGATTCACAAGTGTGAGATGTCACACCTATCGTGGAAGACCACCTTCCTGGTGGCTATCTTGTCCGTCAGAAGGATCAGTGAGCTCCAGGCCCTCTCGATTAAGTTTCTGTTCTTGGTCTTCGACAGGCACAAGGTTGTCCTGTGCCCCAACCCGTCGTTCCTCACAAAGGTTGTGTCGGAGTTTCAGCTGAATCAGTTCACTCTTCGATGTTCTTCCCGAATCACACCTCTGAGACCAAGCACAGGCTCCATACTTTGGACCTAACATACTAGGAAGTCAGCAGAGTAGGCCTTGTAGTCTTGAGTCTGCTCGGAGATCAGCGCCCTTGCCAGGCACCATTATGGTCTCCCCCACCCTCCTGAGGAGAGCGCTCTCCTATTACAAATAGCATATAGCTGGAGTTCAGGGAGAGGTTTGCCAGCTATTTGTCACCTATGCTGAAGCTGCACCTGGCTGACCTGCAGCTAAGTGGATGATTGGCAGGTATCCTAGTTCCTGCATTGATCTCTGCTGTAGGTTGGTGGGTACTGGACCTCCCGGAGGTCTCATTCCACTTGCCATACCACTGAGTCGGTGGCTGCTTCTAGGGACATCCCTATCCAGGAAATCTGCAGGGCTGCTTCCTGGAAATCTGCACACACTTTCATTTCCCATTACCACATTGACTTTAGAGTCACGTCGGGATGCTTGTTTTGGGACCTCACTTCTCTAATATTTTTTTTTTTATTTCTTTTTATTAAAGATGGATGTGACCACATTTCAGTACAGTCAGTTACTCTAGTGGTTTGTCATTTACAGCATTCTTACAGGGTGTCTATATGTTAACATTGTGCATGGACAAAACCATTATATTATAAATAAAAATACATTTCTACAGTATGATTGAGTGTATTATATTACCGTTCTTTTTACCCTCTCTCAAAAGTAATATAAATTTCTAGGAGCATGGATATGTTGTTCATCCACATTCTTTGGCATGTCCCTTTCCCCTTTAAATCTAGCTGGAAGTCTTCAAGCTGGCTGCTCCCACCCACCCGGTGGTAAATACTGCGGCTATGCCCCATGACGCCAGATCTTCCTTTCCGCTGGAAGATTCAGGTTCCCTCGTCCTACTTCTGCAGTATCGTTGGCCCTGGATACTAATTGATGGTTTTTCACCACAATCGTTTTCTTTGAAACGCGTATGAGTTTACGATTCCGATCCGAGCACATCGGATGTGGAGGACAAGTCGTCCCCCAGGTTTCACCAGTGTCCTTGTGGACAGAAAATGTTGCGCACTGATCCCCACCTCTCGTGTGTCTATTGTTTGGGTATCGTGCATGACACCTCTTCTAGCACGATCTGCTTGGCCTTCCATCCCAACATTCTGGACGACTGCAAGGCACACCTTAAGCTGGAGAGACCGGAGCTTCGTGATCCACTGGTGAAATTGAAAGAGGCAAGGTGGGCAGTTTCCATGGTCGTGGGATCCACTGAGCAGCTCAACCAGATGGCGGCATTTGAAGAAGAAGCTGCCCAATCTTTGGCCAGCCGAGGCTTTTTTCATGCCACTAAACCTTGGCTCTACCTTCACAGGATCCTTTCAGGAGCTGTGCCAGTCTTTTCCCACCAGGGGTGAGACGCCCTCAGGCATGCACTCCTCCCATCCTAGAAAACGGGACAAGGACCTTAAGTCGTCTTCTCGGAGAAGATGCTCCTAGGACCGAGAGAGGTCTGAATCCCAAGACCTTGCGGTCTTGGCTCTGTCGATCGCTTCCTCAGCCGCCGGTTTCTCGGACCTTCCGTTAGGCCAAGGCTTCGAGGCAGAGGAACCGGCCAAGATATCTCTCGACCCGATCGAGAGCCATTGTCGCTGACCCCGGTCGACGACTCCTTGGAGAGGACACCTATCCTTTCCTTCCCCAACGAGGAGACCTAGCCCTCGGGTATCCCGATCGAGGGACAGGAGCCGGAACGTCTGTTTTCAAAGACTCCGGCCTCTCCCGATTGATCAAGCTGACCCCGTTTGTCTCGATCGAGGACTAGTACCCCTTCAGTCGAAAAAGCGAAAAAAGGTCACAAACACTCTCGGAAGAGGCGTCACCACCGATTCTCATCCTTCTCAGACGAGGAGAGACTTCGACAGAAGCTCTGTTGGTGTTATAAGGACCTTATGTGGCAACAGCTAATTCTGACCGGTCATAACAAGCCGACTACACCAACCATTACTTGTCCCCAGCCTCCTAGGCCGACGCCGATCCCTCCGGAACCGAAGACTCCGATTCTTCCTCCAGTAGGACCGGCACGCATTCCTGTTAGGCCTGTTCCGGTCTCCCCACCAATTTTGGTGGAGCCACCACCTAAGCAGCGTCAGGGAGGTGCTCCCTTGAAAGAGGACTGGACAGATACGGGCCTGCCCCGTCTGTCCATCACTGTTGTCCCCGATTGCCCTCGGCGTATTGAAGGGGACATGGGTGGGAGACCCTTGTATCCTGACTCTTCGGACTCTGATACCACTGGTCAACACTCACAGCCTGATAATGAGTTGTCAGTGACAGGCTTGGAGGAAGGTCCTTCCTCTTTCCAGGGCATCCTTCGCCTTATTTCAGAGTCAACCAGTATGCCCTTGGAGCCTATCCAAAAGAACGTGGAATATCCTCTCACAGATATTCTTAAGAGGGGGGGATACCCCAACTAAGGCCTTCCCAGTGGCCGAAGCCATTGTTGGCCCGGCCCTTGAGCTATGGTAGCGCCCTGCCTCTTGCCTGGCTCAGTCTACCTGCATGGCTCGCAAGTACACTGTACCCATGGGGTCCTTGATGGGTTTCACAGAGCATCCCTCAGCCCAGAGCCTTGTGACTGCCTCTGTTTTTAGACGCATGGGTAACTCAGTGGATACTGACCACCCTCCGAACAAGGAGTCCAAGAATATGGACCATTCTACCTGGAAGGTGTGTGCGGCCTCATCCTTGGGCCTTCATCAGGCCAGCTCGGCAGTGATCATGGCACACTTCTCCCACGCCCTCTTGGGGTCGCTAGATGAAGTCCTCCCTCATCTCCCAGTGAACATGCAGACCACAGTTAAGCAGGTCTGTGACCAGGGCCATCTGTTGCAAAACAGCAGCTCCAGATGGCCTTGGATATTGGAGATTCCTGTGCCCACTCAATAGCAGCTGCAGTGGCCACTCGCCGCAGGGCCTGCCTGAGGTTATCCTCTTTCCTGGTGGATACTCAATGCAAGTTAGCTGACATGCCCTTCCGGGAGTAGCAGGTTACCTCCAGCGCATAGAGCAGTCCAATGCCATCTTGGATGCCACTTCTGCTAAGGGTTCTTCGTGCAAGAACCAGCAGAAGAGTAAGAAGAAGCCTTTTCGGCACTCTTCTGTGGTTAGACAGCCCTCCTTCCAAAGAGGTCAGCAGCACCAGCAGTAACAGCAGGCTCAAGCTTGGCACCCCAGGCCCAAGCAGGGTCCCCAACAGCCCCGCAAAGGAGGCCGAGGTGCCAGTCCAGGAGCCTCCTTCTCTAAGCCTGCTCAGTGACAGGTCAGGGGTTGCCACCCCTACACCCATCACGCCATTTCTGGGTCTTCCCATGGGGGGCCCGCTCCGCCACTTTCTTTCCGCCTGGTCCGGTATCACTTTGGACAGGTGGGTCCTGGAAGTGGTTGATCAGGGACTCCCTCTGGAATTCGAGCAGTACCCTCCCTGCTGAGCCCGTGCCTCTCGGGAGGAAAGGATCTCAGTTTGCACTCAGTTGGCCCTTCGGGACGACATTGCTCAGCTCTTCCACAAGGAGGTGGTAGCTCCAGTGCCGGATCCTCCTACAGACCCAGGCTTCATGTCCAGGTACTTCCTGGTGCCCAAGCGGACCTGAATCAATATCTCAGGTCTCGCACCTTCCGAGTGGTAACTCTGAATCAGATCATACCATCTCTGGAGAGAAACATGTGGTTCTGTTCACTGGATCTACAGGATGCGTTTTTCCACATCCTAATGTCTGTCCCACCAGCGGATCCTCCACTTCAGGGTGGAAGGGACCTCGTACGAGTTCCAAGCCATGCTGTTTGGCCTGTCATCGGCCCCTCTGGTCTTCACCAAGTGCATCGCAGTGGTGGCGGCCCAGCTGCAGCGTCAAGGGATTCGGATATACCCCTACCTCGATGAGTGGCTCCTGGCGGGTTACTCCCTGCAAGAGGTGGAGAGGTCCAGGGACCAGGCCCTCTGAACCTGTTCCCAATTAGACCTCCTGATCAACGAGGCCAAGTCGGAACTCGTGCCCTCTCAGGTGATGGGCTTTATCGGGGCAGAGCTCGACTCTCGTAAAGCCAGAGCTGAGCTCTGCTCCCGGCTGACAGGGCGGAGGTTCTTTCCTACTTTGCCCAATCATTTCTGGTTGGGCACTTTTGCGCCCTGCCCGGGACTTCCTGCGCCTTCTGGGTTACATGGCGGCATCACCTCAGTGGTCCATTGGGCCAGATTGCACATGCACCCCCTACAGTGGGAGCTGGCCGCTCAGTGGACTCAGCATTGAGGTCAATTCGACCAGCTGGTCATGGTCACCCAGAAGATGTGGGACCGTCCCAGGTCGTCTGCAGGAAGGGATACAGTTTGTCCGGCCCGAGCCGACAGTCATTCTCACGACCAATGCCTCTCTCATAGGCTGGGGAGCCCACATGGGGGACAACAGAGCTCACCGGTTCTGGACCCCCGAGGTCGATGCCACATCAACCTGCTGGAGCTCAGAGCAGTCAGACTGGCACTGTAGCTTTGCTCCTCAGCTCGGGGTCAAGTGGTTCCAAGTCAGGCAGGCAATACCATGACCATGTACTACCTCAACAAACAGGGCGGCACGCACTCCCGTCTGCTATGCAAGGAGGCGCTGTGGATCTGGACCCTCGTCAGCCGGTTGGAGGCGGATCTCCTTGCCATCCATGTGGCAGGAGTCTCGAACCAACTGGCAGATGCTCTCAGCCGCGTAGGCCAAACATCCCACGAGTGGTGTCTCCATCCAGAGGTAGCTTACAATCTGTTCTCCCGTTGGGGCAAACCGTTGGTGGACCTGTTTGCCTCTAGGGAGAACACTAAGTTGAGGCTGTACCATGCCCACCCCCCTCAGCAGGCCTCACTGTAGGGGGATGCCTGCTTTAGGCCGTGGACCCCAGGCCTCCTCTACGCCCTCCCTCCATTTCCCTTGATTCACAAGGTGTTACTCATGCTGAGGAGGGACAAGGCGAAGGTGATCCTTGTAGCCCCAGATTGGCCTTGCCAGTTCTGGTATCCAGATCTCCTCAGCCTCAGCTGCAGGGCCCCGGAGCAGCTTTGTATACGCCCGGACCTGATATCATTGAACCAGGGGAAGGTATTCCATCTGGACCTTCAATCCCTGCACCTCACAGCCTGGTACCTGAGCGGCTAGTAGAGTTTCAGGCTTTGGGTCTTTCCAAGTATGTCTACACAGTTGTGCAGGCATCTTGTAAGGAATCGACCAGGAAATGTTATGCCTTAAAGTGGAAAAGGTTTTCAATTTGGTGTCAGGGTAAGAGTCTGGACCCCTTATCCTGCTCTGTGGCTAACATTTTAGACTACCTTTGGTCTCTCTCCAAAGGGGGTCTAAGGTCATTGACCCTTACGGCACATCTGGCAGCAATTTCCGCTTACTGCGCGCAGGCCGGTCAGTCGACATTGGCACAGGAGACAGTGGTCGGGCACTTTTTCAAAGGCCTGGATCACATATTCTCTCCGGTGCGTGAAACTCCACCTCAGTGGAATCTTTTGCTGGTTTTGGCAAAGCTCATGGGAAAGTCATTCAAACCCATGCACAAGTGTGTGCTCTCACACTTGTCATGGAAGACTGCCTTCCTGGTGGTTATTACGTCAGCCAGGACAACAGGGGAGCTCCAGGCACTTTCGGTGGACTCCCCTTATCTGGTCTTTCACAACTGCGCCCCCAACCGAAATTCCTTCCAAAGGTGGTGTCAGAGTTTTACCTTAACCAGGTGTTGACTGTGCCAATAAATTACTACTTAGATGCTGAGTACAGGCTCCATACCCTGGACCTCAGACGTGCTCTCTCCTACTACAAGGAGAGGACGGCAGAAATTCTGGGAGAGGTTCGCCAGCTGTTTGTCACCTACGCTGAAGCCGCTTCTGGCAGACCTGCAGCCAAACAGACCATTGTAAGATGGATTATATCATGCATAGGTCTGTGCTATGAGTTGGTGGGCAAGGAGCCTCCCAGAGGGATAAGAGCGCATTCTACTTGCCATACTGCTGCATTGGTGGCTGCTTCCAGGGACATCCCTATCCAGGGAAAGCTGTTCGGTTGCTACATGGAAGTCAGAAAACACCTTCATTACCCATTACCACATTGACCTTGAGTCACGGCGGGATGCTGGTTTTGGGGCCTCTGTTCTCCAATCTCTGTTCCCTAAGTAGGGGGTGTGTGCCTTGCCTCCCTCCTCCCGGAGAACTGCTAGGAGTCTGCCAAAGAGTGTGGATGAACAACATATCCACGCTCCTAGAAAAACAGGTTTCTCACCTGTAACAGTAGATCTTACCTCGAGAGGGCTCTTGCAGTAGGTAATTAATATATATATAGGACTGGCGCGAGCGGTAACAGGACCCATCGAAAAATTTCAGCTAGCAGTCCCTGGCGAGGGACCGCCCCCATGTCAGGTGACCGGCGTCAGGTGATGTCGGTATAAAGGGGCGGTCCCTGACACCCGCCTTCCAGTTCTTTCCCACCATTAGCTCATGCAGCGCCTCACGGAGAAGTTCGTGCTTCATCAGCCCTATCTTCGTCGTTTTTTTAACGAAATAATTGCTTTTTTTCGACTAACGTCAGGTACCATCGTCGGTGTATGTTGTCCCCTTCACCCTCTGAGCACAAAAATAAGTGCGATTCATGCGGCGCCCAACTACCGTACAAGGATGGCCACTCCCTGTGCCTGTTCTGCCTAGGCCCCCATCACCTGGTCGAGAAGTGCCAGCACTACCTCAGCTTCAACGCAGCTACCCGGAAAAAGTGTCAGCAATCCCTGGAAGCCCATATTCTGAAGAAGAAAATGAGTTCAATGGAAAAAGAGCTCAAAAAACTGAGGCAGGCGTCCACTTCCACCAAAGGCCATCGGAGGAAGGAGGAGGAGAAGGAGAGGCACCGGGACACAGGTAACGTCCCCTCCGGGGGACCGCTCCTTGACGGCCGCCTTGGAGGTTTCTGAGGGGGTGTTGGCCCATCCATATGGCTCACACTTGGGCCTTGCGGGTGCCTCTGGGCAACTGGAGGCCTCCGCCCTGGTTGACCGCGGGCTGTGGCAGCCTACCACTGCCAGTGACTCCGGTAAGTGAGCGTCGGCTCCTCCGGCGTCCGCCCGGAAAAGGGCGATGGATGCCCGATCGCGGCATCGCGTGACCTCCACTCCCACCAGACCAGACTGATCCTTCTCAACCTGCCTCAGTGATGGCTCCCATAAGTCGGACCTGGCTCCTCCGGCGCGCGGCTAAGCCGCCCTCAAGCCACGTTGGCTCATCCGACGTTCGGCTGGCGAAAGGAACCCGCAGCGGACCCTCCCGTCCGCCGTAGCCGGTTCCCAGCAGCCTTCGCTGCCATCTGGGGACCCAGAGTCTCCCCAGCCTGACCCCGGGGATTTCTCCCCTCCATCCCCGGGCGACGCTGGGGATCTTCCTCCTCCATCAGACCTCCTTCCACCTTGTGTGCCGGATCTGACGTCGGCTCCGACGCCGGCCCCTCCGACGTTGGTACCTCCGACGCCGGTCCTACCGACTCCAGGAGATATCCCACTCCAACTGGGCCCTCCAATGTGGACCCACCCGTGAGGCCACCGGCCTGGCCGTCTGCTCCGGCAGCCTCCCCAGCTCCCGGGTACCCTCCGTCCTATCTGACGCCGGCATACCCGGGACCACAGTACCCGACATCAGTTTTTCCGATGCCGGGCTACCCCCCGCTGGGTTTCGGATACGCTCCTTACAGGTATAATCCATATCCTTATCCCCCACCTCCTCCTCCACCGCCCTCTCAGCCGCCGGTGGACCTGCAGGAGACTCTGGCCTCCAGGTGGGCTGAGGCCAAGGCTCAGCTCTCCAAAGAGGTCGAGAGCCACCTTCCGATGATGGTGCCATCCCAGGTTCCATCGTCCGGCGACACACTTCCTCATCACTTCGGTTCAGGGCTCTTCCGTCTGGATCCAGAGGGGAGCAGGACCACGCTCCCCGGGGCTTCCAAAGGTCCGTTCCTCCCGGGGTCGGGAAAGGGAGTCTTTTTCCTCTTCACCCCCTGATTCCTCGGATTCTTCTGACTGTTGCTCTGAGAGAGATGATGAGCCACGCTTTCCGAAGCCCAGGCCAAGGATTCCTCCAAAGTCTCCACCAGAAGATCCTTCTTTTATGGAATTCCTTAAGAAAATCCAGGAGGTTCATCAGTGGCACACCCTGGAACCAGATCCTCAGCATTTGAAACTCGCTGAACATCTGGATCTGCCTGTGACAGCTCCTACCTTGGTGCCACCCTGGATAGAGCCTCACGCCGACCTCGTTACAACCATATGGAACAACCAGTCGGCTTTAGCCCCACTTCCTAGGAAGTCAAAAAGGGTATATCAGGCTCCGGAGGGTGTTGGTTTCTTGGATTCTTACCCTTGGACTGACTCGGTCGTGATTAGCACCGCTCACGGCCGGTCGACCAACCCCAAACCTTTTAGCTCGTCACCACCTGATAAGGAATCATGCCTTCTGGACCAGTATGGGAGAAAGATCTACGCTTCCTCCACGCTGGGGATCAGGGCTCTGAATTATGTCGGCCATATGGGGAACTACCAGAAGGCCATTCTGACCCAGGTGGAAGCCAAATTGGACTCCCTGCCTGACTTCCAAGTCAAGCAGGAGTTGGCTGATCTTGTCCACTCTGCTCGTTCGGCCAGTCGACACATGCTTCTTGCGACATACGATGCAGTGGACACTGCTGGACGGAGCTCAGCTTTCGCTGCAGGCCTATGGCGTCATGCTTGGCCTCGTGTGTCAGGGTTGGTCCCGGAGGTGCAATCTGCTATCCAGGAAGCACCTTTCCGGGGGTCGGTGCTTTTCGCGGGTGATGTCAAGGACATCATCACCGATTTGCAAGAGAAGGGGACGGCACTGAAGTCAGTTGATTCCATGTACCATCCCCATCAGCAGCAGCGCTGTCCCTTTCGCAGACGGAATCGGCCCAAGGCGAAACCCCAGGAAAGGTGGGCCACAAAACGCCGGGTCCCCACAGCTGCTAAGCCCCCTCCGCCCAAAAAATCAGCGGGTGCTTCAGCTGCGGTGCTGCCCCCCACCACCTGACTCCTCCCCTCTCCCACAGCCTCCGGACTCCCCGGAGGAACCGGTAGGAGGGAAGTTTTCCCTCCACCTTCCGGGCTGGGAGAGGATAACCACAGATTCTTGGGTGCTCCAGCTCATAGCAGAAGAACACTCGATAGAGTTTCTTTAGAAACCACCTTGTCACCCCCCTCTGGTGTCATTGTATTCAAGGGAACATCTTCTCTTGGTCCAGGAGGAAATTTTGGCTCTCCTGCTGAAACAGGCAATAGAACCCGTCCCCCTCCGTCTGCACGGGACGGGTTACTATTCCCATTTCTTCCTGGTCCCAAAGAAGACAGGAGATCTCAGACCAATTTTAGATCTCAGTTCCCTGAATCTTTTCGTAGAATACAAAAGGTTCAGAATGCTCTCTTTGCAGAGCCTTCTGCCCCTCATCCAGCCGGGTCAATGGCTGTGTGCTCTGGATATGCAGGATGCTTATGTGCACTCCCATTTGCCCATCCCATCACAAATACCTTTGTTTTTCATTCCAGGGGGACCACTACCAGTTCAAGGTGCTCCTGTTTGGTCTATCCTCGGCCCCCCGAGTGTTTACCAAATGCCTGGCAGTGATGGCGGCCCACCTACATACCAAGGGAGTGCAGATTTTCCCGTACTTGGACGATTGGCTCCTGGCGGCCTCGTCCAGGGAGGAACTCCTGCATTGCCTCTCCCTTACCCAGCAGGTTTTTGCCTGCCTGGGTATTACCATCAACCATTCCAAGTCTCATCTGGTTCCATCCCAGAGACTACAGTTTATTGGGGTGATTCTCAATACGACCACAGGCAAGGCCTTCCTGCCTCCGGACAGGGCATCCACCCTCCAGACCCAAATAAGTCTGCTGTCTGACCGCAGGATGGTCTCAGTGAGGTCGGTCCTTCGCCTTCTCGGGCTCATGGCGGCTGCTATCCCGATGGTTCCTCGTGCCCGACTGCACATGAGAATTTCTCAGTGGACTCTATGCTCCCAATGAGACCAGCTAGAGGACGACCTAGATCACCCAGTTCTGGTCTCCTCGCTGATGCTTTAAGACTTGCAATGGTGGATGGTTCAAAAGAACCTGTTTCAGGGAGTTCCTTTCTTTTGTCCTCTCCCCTCCCAGACTCTAACCACAGACACCTCGGGCGAAGGTTGGGGAGCCCATCTAGGCCCTCATCGGACCCAGGGCTCCTGGTCCAAGCTAAAACAAGCTCTCCACATCAGTGTGCTCGAGCTCCGGGCAGTGTTGTACACTCTTCAAGCCCTTCAACAATACATCCTTCCTGGCCACCTAGCCGTCCAGATGGACAACATGTGCATGGTGTGGTACATCAACAAACAGGGAGGGACTCGGTCCTACCCTCTTTGCAGGGAGGCCATGAGGGTTTGGGAGTGGGCAACACAACACGACCTTCACCTCATGGCAATTCATGTTCCGGGAGTCGACAACACCCTGGCAGACAAGCTAAGTCATTCTTCTGCTCTGACTCATGAGTGGGAACTGGACCAAGGGGTCCTAGACAACATCTTCTGACTTTGGGGAACACCACAGGTTGACCTATTCACATCCCCTCTAAACGCAAAGCTTCCCTTCTTCTGCTCACTCGTTCCAGAGCGAGGCGCTTTCTGGAGACATGCTCTGTCTCTAGACTGGAAGGACAGATTCATCTGTGCCTTTCCCCCAATTCTACTTATCCCATGAGTCTTGCAGAAACTAGCATTAGAAGGAGCACGAATGATTCTGATCACTCCTTTCTGGCCCAGGCAAGTTTGGTTCTCTCTTCTACAACAATACTCAGAGGATCCTCCTCTTCCTCTTCCTCTCTCTCTCTCGAGGTTTACTGACCCAGGATCAGGGGACCCTGGTCCATCCAGGCCTCAAATCTCTTCAACTGCATGCATGGCTCCTGCAGACTTAGCCCAATCCTGTTTTGGAGTGTCTCCCAAAGTGGCGGAGATTTTGGTGGAAGCCAGAAAACCCTCCACCAGATCCACTTATGCCATGAAGTGGAAAAGATTCACTATCTGGGCTGCTTCCAAGAACGTGGAACCCTTCTTCTGTTCAGCGGGGCTTCTGCTGGAGTATCTGCGTAATCTGTTCGACCTGGGTCTCAGTCACTCTTCTCTGAAGGTACACATGGCGGCCATCTCAGCCTACCCTGTTCCCTTCGCAGACAAAGCTTTCACTCAACTGGAGGTCTCTAAGACCTTTCTCAGAGGGGTCCTCCATTTGAGGCCCCCCATCCGTACTCCTGCTCCCCTTTGGGACTTGAACTTTGTCCTCGAGAAACTTACTCTCTCTCCCTTCGAACCTGCAGCTTCTGCAGATTTGAAGTTCCTTTCATGGAAGACTCTCTTCCTGGTGGCCATTACTTCTGCTCGGAGAATTTCCGAGCTCCAGGCCTTGATGTGCAAAATCCCATACTTGATTTTTTACAAGGAACGGGTTGCTCGTCATACAAATCCTAAGTTTCTTCCTAAAGTAGTAGCAGAGTCTACTCTAAATCAGTCCATAGAGTTACCTGCCTTTTTCATGCTGTATTCTAATCAAGGGGAGTATTTACTCCATACTATGGATGTTCACCAGATTCTGAGATACTACACCAACAGGATGAAGAATCTCAGAAAAATTAATCAATTGTTTGTCTCTTTTACTCATAAAAGGGAAGGCAATGCTGTTTCCAAGCAATGCCTTTCTAAATGGTTGGCTCATTCCATCACTTTCTGTTATGACAAATACAATAAGTCCCTCCCGGGTCAAGTAAGAGGCCACTCCACCAGAGGAATAGCTGCCTCAGCGGCTTGTTTCAAGAATGTGTCTGCGGCAGACATCTGTGCTGCCGCCACCTGGACTTCCGTCCATACATTTACTAAACACTACAGTTTGGATGTTGCCTCTCGCCGTAGAGCAGGCTTTGGGCTGGCTGTTCTGCAAGGCCTCTTGTCTTGAGGCTTACACAGCTAGAACTGCTTTTTGGAGTAGTTTCCTCCTCCCAGTGCCTCTCTTTGTTCCAGACTGCTTGGGATTCAGTCCTATATGTAATTACCTACTGCAAGAGCCCTCTCGAAGTAAGATAGTACAGTTACATAAGAACTTACCGTAACAGTAGATCTTCAGAGAGAGGCTCTTGCAGTAAGCTCAGCTCCTGCCTCCATCCCCCTAGGCTTTTTCAACTCCTTTTCAGTAGGGAAATATCAGCTCCTCTCGTCTGGCCTTTCTGGCCTGTGGCGAGGAAAAGAACTGGAGAAGCGGGCATCAGGGACCGCCCTTTATACTGATGTCTCCTGACGCCGGTCACCTGATGTGGGGGCGGTCCCTCGCCAGGGACTGCTAGCTAGAAATTTTTCCGTGGGGTCCTACCGCCTGCCGGCGTCAGTCCTATATGTGATTACCTACTGCAAGAGCCTTGCTCGAAGATCTACTGTTACGGTAAGTTCTTATGTAACTGTACTTTCTAGGAGTGGTATATGTTGTTCATCCACATGCACCCACATGACCTCCCTAGCTTTAGGTGCATCACCTTGCTTCCAGCAGGCTAAGATCTGGTGTCATGGGGCGGAGCCGAGGTATTT
This sequence comes from Neoceratodus forsteri, assembly GCA_016271365.2. Taxonomy (NCBI): domain Eukaryota; kingdom Metazoa; phylum Chordata; order Ceratodontiformes; family Ceratodontidae; genus Neoceratodus; species Neoceratodus forsteri. Next base: position 794,181,983 of record CM057459.1, on the reverse strand, counting down.
ACCACCTGGGTGGGAGGAGCCAGCTTGATGACTTCCGGCCAGATTTAAAGGGGAAAGAGACATGCCAAAGAGTGTGGATGAACAACAGCTACCACTCCTAGAACTACTGTTACTGGTGAGTAACCTGTTTTTATTATCCCCATTACATTCACTCTTGATGCCCTTATGGAGAATATCTCCATATTCTTATTTAAAACATCATTCCCCTGGTAACCAAGTACCTCCATGGCTACCCATCTTAAGGTATAAAGTCAGGGTCTCTACTAGATATGTAAAATACTCATGGCCTCCATAATATCTTGGCCTGTGAAACTTTATTGTGTAATTTAGCTGTTAGAGACTCCAGATAGTAAATGTTGGATACCACCCTGCACCAATCCCCTATGGTTGGAATATTAGAAATCCACAGTCTTGTTTTTTTTTTTTTTGCAGCCACAATATATATAGGTAATAAAAGTTTTATACCAGGCCAGTCTATAAGGGGGAAATATAGCCAGCAGAACCATTTCTGCGGTCAATTCAACTTCTTCTCCCACACACGCTGACAAAGCCTGTTGGAGACTATACCAATATGGCATCAGAAGTGGACACGTCCAAAAAATGTGGACGAGGTCTGCTCTCTGGCATCCACATGACCTCCACCATCTACCATAGGAGGAGGGGAGATATTTAAGTAGAATGGCCAGTGAACGGAAAAACTGAGCTCGGCATTTCCATGCACATTCCCTCCATATGTTTGAATGGGTAATCTTACAAGCCATAGGGGAAGCATGGAGCCAATCCTGTTTAGAGAGATCCATTTCTAGATCCCTACACCAACTCTTCAAAAGGGAAAGTGATGAATCGCCCATTCCGTCCTATAATATTTGATATAAGTATCCCACCTGATGCTCCCATATTTGACCAGCTGTGGAGTCTTCTAGAAATTTCCATGACATAGTAGTTGGATTAGGTTGTATAGAAGTCACTTCTTTTTGTTTTAGGAGATGGTTTTTAACCTGAGTATATCTATCTCTCATATCCCCATCAGGTAGACCACAGTCCTTCTGGAGTATTTCAAACTAGACAATGCTCTTACTAGATAAAAATTGTCTAAAATATTTAAGTCCTACCCTCCTCCATCTAATAAAAGTATGATCGAGTGTCGCAGGAAAAAAGGATCCATCCTCCGAGATTAAAGTAAATAAAAAACAAACAAAAAAACAACAACTTTGAAACCCTTATGTTTCTTTAGGTGGTACCATTGTGTTAGAACTTGAGCAGTAAAGGGTGTGAAATCCTGTAAACATGGTGCTTTAGCTACTGAGGCCAAAGTTATTGTCAGGATATCAGATAAGTCATTTATAGCAAATTCCAGATCCTTCCAAGGTGCTTCAAAAGAAGGTGAAAGCCACAAAATTAAAATCTTAAAAAAGGCAGCCAAAGCATACAACTTTTAAGTTGGGCAGGCCCGCTCCTCTCTGTGTAAGTGGAAGCTTTAGCAAAGACATCCTTATGAGAGGTTTCTGTCTGTCCATGCCAAATAAACTTAGAAATTACTTTTTCCTCCCAGGATTTGAAGTAAAAATTAGAAGGGAAAGTTGGGATACTTTGAAATGGGTATAACAATTTTGGTAGGATTATCATTCGAATAGACTCTGAAGAAAAAAAACTCAAAGGTAAAGTGGACCATGTTAAGTCTGGCTGAATTTGTATTGACAACTGTTCACAATTTAATAACTCCAGATTATCTAAATTTTTTGGTATTACTATACTGAGGTATTTAAATTGTGTCCTGTGCCATTTTATTGGATATCTATTTTTTAAAGATTGGAATGGATGAAAATTCAGAGTAAGTAAATCTGTGTTGGTAATATTTAATACGAACCCTGAGATTTCTGAAAAAAGTGTCAGAATCCCACAGGGCTGAGAGGGAAGTTTCAGGTGAAAGCACTAGTTCTCCAATCTTTATTTCCTAAGTAGGGGGTGTGTGTCTTGCCTCCCTCCTCCCAGAAAACTGCTAAGAGTTTGCCAGAAGTGTGGACAGAAAAACTCATCCATGTCCCTAGAAACACAGGCTCTCACTTCAAGGGGGAGCTGTTGGCAGCAGGTAATACCATTAGGAGCAAGACCGACAGGTTACTCATCTGTAACATCTTCCATGGAGTGGTCTCTTGCAGTAGGTAATACTTTTGGGTATCCAGCAGAGGTTGCTGTGGTGCACGGCAGCTCTTCTAGCAGTTTTTCAGCAGGAACTGCCCACACATGACAGCTTCCTGTTTTCTATATAAGTGTGGGCGGTTCCTGGTGTTCCCAGTTCATTTTCCTGCCGTCTTTAGCTCACGCAGCAGCTAGTGCAACTTCTGTCTAGCAGTCATCGATGAGAAATTTGGAACCAAGATGAAATGACCACAGATTCTTCAAAGAAACTAGGTTTATTTCATTCCTGCCGTTTAACAACTTTAACAATCACATACTTTGTGTACGGTGTCTGGGACCCACACATGATACCAGTTCCTGTAGTTTGTCAGGAATTTAATCTGGCAACTCGATGATGGTTACTAGAAATTCAACACCTTTTGATGGAGCAGAAAAGTTCTCTCTTGGAGAACCAGGGGCTCCCCCTCTGCTGGTTCTCATTCTAGGCAGAAAAAGAGAAACCCTCCTCACACTCTCTGCCTTGACAGCCACAGTCTCTGGTGTCTCTCTGTTGATGGGGGGGTTCATACTCTCTCGTCGACTGCTCTTTAAATGCAGTTCAAATAGTAACTGCTCTGTCAACGGCTGCTTGTACCCTCTCTGACACTTTCCAGCACTTTACATGCAGTTAAATTTACTACTGCTTTTTCGATGGAGGGCTTCTCTCCCATCGACGGCATCTGACAATCTAAGTGAAAATAACTCTCCCCACCCCACCCCAGTGGGCCTGTCGAAGAGACCCCACATTCCTCACGGGAAACCTATGGTTTATGCCTTATTGACTGCCCCTCTGTGTACACAGGTAGCTTTTTATAGGGGTCAGGCAGACAGTGATTGGGACCCTGGTCTTTACCACCCAGGAGCGAGACCTCATACTACGTGTCTCATTCCCTTTATCACCCCCCCAGTCTTCCCAACATGCCCCTTTTCACCCCACCTCCTTCCCAGGAAAGGGACCTCACCAACATAGTCCGACGGGACTTGCATGCCATGTGGCATTCTCAGCCCTCAGAAGAGCTAGGTGATCCTACTCTCTCTCTCCCTCTCCCGCCTAAAAGATTTCACAGGGATACCATGCCACCCTGGTCTCCTCCATTCACAGATGATTATTTGTCAGATGACCAAGATTTACCGCCTGATTTTGCTGGTGATCTTGAGGATGAAGAGTTTCAAGATTTGGATTTTCCTAATCCCAAATCCCCCTATTCAGAAATCTCTTCCCTGGATGAGGATCTGCCTCTACCTTTGGCAGCCTCTTCCCCAGATGACCTGACCTTTAGTGAAATGGCCCCAATCCAAAAGGTTATGGGATTCTTCTCTACTGAACATGGCAATGTAAGGATATGGCAGAATATCTTGAATTACCTGAGGAGCCTGTCTTAGTGGTTCCCCCACTAATACCAACCTACCAGAATGCCATGCTGGCCACTTGGCATCAGCCTTCAGCTATTACAGCTGTTCCCTGCAAAGCAGACCATCTATCAGGTTCCTCTTGACCACCCCTGTCTGTCTAGTATTCCAGAGGTAGACTCTGTGGTCATTGCTGCCACTCATGACCATATCAAAAAACCCAAGCACATGAGCTCCTTAATCCCTGATGAGGAATCCTGCAGAATTTACAGTCTGGGGAAAAAGGGTCTTTTCCTCTGATGCTACGAATATCAGAATCTTAAAACTATATGGGTCATATAATTTAAATATCTGCGTACCCTGGGATCCTCTGCCATTGAGCTTATCGGTAAACAGCCTCCCAAGACAGGGATAAATTATCTACAGTAACAACTTAGAAGTTTTCATTTAGATTCCTTAGACTGATTCTGTTCATTTTTGTTATACACTGACTCTGTGTTAATCTGCACTTATCAGGATCATTGTCTTGTTTTCTTGGGGGTCCTTGACAAGTATTTTTATTTGGCACTTACACTTAACAGTGATACTATCATGCATCATGTATATGTGTGTGTATGTTTAATTTGGGGCTTGTTTTCTACTTGCAGTTAGACCTAATTTCAGGATTTTGTGTTTCATTGTCTGTTCTTTAAAACACAAGGACACTTGTAATGCAAGTTGTAAGCTCATCTTACATGTATTAGAGAAAATGCTATCCCAAGGTTTTTTATCACTAGAATGCTTTCTTGAAGCATACTGAGAACTGACACATTTTAAAATTTAAGTGAGAACTCCTCTCTGGTTGTTAATTCTTGATAACCTTTGCCCTACTAAGGCTTCTCAGTTAAAAGCATACTGATGTTAATTAGCTTCTCTGATGTAATCTTCTGTTACATTTTAAATGTATATGTTAAACCAATGAGAATTATTTCTGTTTTTTCAATATTATCTGGTGGTAATAGTATGGGATTTTCAAAATAACTGCCATAAAGCTTCTGAATAAGGACCTGGTTGGTCCGAAAGCTACAGTACTTTGTTCTTTTGAGTAACATCTATGTTGGTCCAATAAAAGGGATCAAATCATTTGTTTCTTGATCTGTTCTTAAAAGGACCAATACGGCACGTACAGCATTTTTTTACTACAGTATCAACTAGTAATTCTATCTCCCATCACCTTCTCAGGTCGGGTTATGATGCCGTAGATACCTCAGCCCGACTATCAGCCACTGGTATCATTCTGCATCGCCATGCCTGGCTTCGCGTTTCAGGCTTTGCACCTGATAAACAGCATAAAGTAGCTAATGCCTCCTTTAATGGGTCCAAGCTGTTTGAGTCAGGTACTCAAACTCTACTGGATGACTTGCAGGCATCAGGCAGAACCCTCTGTATGGTTCATCTAGCTACAACCTACTTTACTCAACACTCCTCTTATTCCAAAAGAGGTGGAAGATACAGAGGTTGTAATAAGTCGGCTTTAGAGGTCGTGCTCAATCCACCAGAGGCAACACCTCTACCGCCTGGGATGCCCGCTCCCACCCTTCAGGTGGAGTTGCGCAGCCTGCCTCCCAGTGACCCACTAGGGCTTTCCTCCCACCTCCTTGTCCAGACCTTGGAGGCTGTTGGGGGTTGTTTTGCCCTCCATTTGGAGGTCTGACAAACTATCACTTCCGACAATTGGGTACTTCAGATTATATAGAAGGGTCATACTCTAATTTCTCTCCATCGTATGCCCTTGCCCTCCACGGAAGATTCATTATCCTCCAGATCATACACTCATCTTACAGGAGGAATTGACTGCCCTTTTGACCAAACGGGCAGTTGTACCGGTGCCCATTCTGGAACATCAAACGGGATTTTACTCCCACCACTTTTTGGTGCCCAAACGAATGGGAGACCTCAGACCAATACTGGATCTCAGACAACTGAATTTTTACATTCAGTACAAATATTTCTGCACGACCACTCTACCTGCCATCATGCCGATCCTGAAACAAGGTGATTGGCTTTGTGCCTTACACATGAAGAATGCTTACCTTCATATTCCTATCCACCCTGCCCATCACAGATTTTTGTGTTTTCACCTGCTGGGTCAAAATTACCAGTTCTGAACACTCCCTTTCGGCTTCTTATCAGCCCCCAGAGTGTTCACCAAGTGCATAGCGGTGGTAGCAGCAGTCTTACGAAGAGAAGGGCACTTCATCTTTCTATATCTAGAGGATTGGCTAATAAAAGCAGACTCCAAAGTAGCTCTGCTTGCCTCTCTAGATGCTACCTTGAAACTGTTCGCAGATCTGGGAATCACTATCAGTCGGCCAAAGTCCAGTCCAAATCAGACAGTCTCTCCAATACATTGGAGCTGTTCTAGATACAGTTACAGTCAGGGCTTACCTTTTGCCTACCCGGCAGGACACACTTATAGCTCTGGCATTACATATACAGACTTCGAAAATAGTCACAGCCAGACAAATGCTGCGCCTTCTGGGTCACATGTCTTTTTCCATCCCTATGGTGGCATTCGCCCGTTTCCACATGAGACCTGTCCAATGGACCCTCCAGAATCAGTGGTCCCAAAAAACAGGACTGTTCAAAGACTAGATCAGGGTCACTCCATCTCTGAAGTCTACCCTGATGTGGACCAATCAGAATCAATCTGAATCAAGGAATGCCTTTCCAGTTCTTCTCTCCCCCCCTTCCCATGCAAACGTTGACCAAGGATGCTTCCCTACAGGGCTGGGGGAGAGCACTTCAGTCCTTATCAGACCCAAGGCCAATGGCCCGCTTTTCTCATATCTCTCAGAGATGAAAGCGGTCTGTATAGCCCTCCAGGTGTTCTGGCCGTACCTTGAACCAGGATCGTTACTGATCCAATCAACAGTGCAGTAGTGTTGTACGTCAACAAGCAAGGGGGTGCGAAGTCCCTCACCCTATGCAGAAAGGCCCTTGCAGTTTGGCAAGAAGCCATATGGCAACAACTGTCCACCCACCGGGACATTGCAACCAGTTAGCCGACCGGCTATCCGACAGTCCACAACTCGCGAATGGACACTTCACAAGCAAGTGCTCCAAGAAATATTCAACTTATGGGGCACTCCACAGATGAATCTGTTTGCCTCCCCAGAGAATTACTGTCTTGCCAGACATTTTTCCATTATCCTGAACAAAAAGGGACAATCTGTAGATGCCCTGGACAGGTCTCTTCTTGTGTGCTTCTCCCCCCATCCCTCTCCTACAACGGACTCTACTGAAACTGTTTGAGCCAGCCACAATGATACTCATAGCCCCACTGTGGCCTTGCCAGACGTGGTTTCCCCTACTCCTACCACTGTCCGTACATGACCCCATCCCTTTGCCAACCAGACCTCTTGACTCGGTCTCACAGGTCTCCCCTTCACCCCAACCTGATGGCTCTACACCTTCACGCTTGGCTCCTGAGGATGCTTTCATAATTAGATTACAAGTGTCCTCTCCTGTTTCCAATATACTCTTGGCCTCCTGCAAGCCAGCCACAAGAGCAACATACAATTCCAAATGGAAATGCTTTTCCACATAGTCGACCTCTCAATCTTTGGACCCTTATTCTTGTCCACTGGTGAAGGTTCTGGACTACCTGCCCTCACAGAGTCTGGTTTGATCTGACTTCGAGGAGGAGCTCTTGCAGCAGGGAATACCATTAGGACTAATGACGTCAGGCATTGGGACCCCCGGAAAAATCTTGAAACTAATGGTCTGTAGTGGGGGACCTCCCTTGATGTCAGATGTGGTATAAAGGGGGTGGTCCCCCAGCTCCATCTCAGTTCTTTTCCAGCCATCTATCTGCTTATTTCGGCTCCACAGACACCTTTTGACGCAGTTGACCGCTATTTGAAAGGATTTAAATTTTTTTTGGTTTTACAATCAAATGATCAGTCTTTGCTTATGTCGTCACCCTCTCCACCGCGACGCAAGTCTCAGTGTGCATTTGGCAAACAGATTCCTGCCAAAGACGGCCACACGGCCTGCCTCATCTGTCTAGGCCCTGACCACCGGCCTACAGATTGTCCGCAGTGCAAAAAGTTCCAATCAAAAGACCACGACCAGGACAGCGAATGCCCTGAAAGCATATCTCCTGGACCAGAAGGTGGCAGCCATGCAGCAGTCCTCGGATCACAGCTCTTCCTCTCCCGCCAAGGACTCCTCTCCCAAAGATAAGTCATCGGGGGGGGGAGAGCACCACCACCATCATAGGGATAAGGATAGGGCCAGGTCTGAGTCTCTCCCTAAGTTGCCTGCCAAGAAGCACTCCTCTTCTGCCTCCAGAGGGAGGTCGGGTTTGGTCCTGCCTAAGCTGACCAAATTCTCCAAGTCTAAACTTGCTCCCGCCTCTTCTCAGGGCAAAAACCGGGAGCCTTCATCCTCCGGGCATTTGACCTCCCGTTCCTCCCTGGCCCACTGACCCCCCACAATTCCTCTTCAGGGTTGACCCAGGAGATTCATTCACCTGCAAGCAAGCCTAAAGATGTAGGCAAACCAGGTGGCTCGTTGTAGAAGCACAAGCGCCTGGATGACTCTGACAAGCATCGGGAGGAAGTCCGTCACTGGATGCCCCGTCTGACTGGTGCCCTGGTAGACGTTCAGCCTTGCAGATGACCCACTCCCTGACACCAGACCGTGAGCGGTCGCCGGAAGAGATTCGGACCCCCGTACCACCTTCAGGGGACCAGTCACCCATTGAGCCGACTCCGGACACCGGGACCCCTGGCAACACATAACCCCAGCTGTCTGACAAGGACAATCTGGGCCCTATAGACCAGACATGCAGGAGCCTCAGGTGCCTGGTCCTGCAAACCAGACGACCACCCCAGCGGTCATCCTGGTGGCGGACATTGGTTCGCTCTTTTCGTCATGGTGGAACAAGGTCAAAGGGGTACTCCTATAAAGGCTCCCAGACCCTACTCTGTGGCCTCCTTCTCCTGTGGGTCCCCCTCCTCCACCTCCAATGCCGGAAGGAGAAGAGATAACCCTCCCAGACAACGGCAAGTGAAGAAGACTGTGCTCTTCTCCAGTCCCCTTCTCCAGGGGACGTCTGTCCTCTCCGGACAACTGGGATACTGGCCCTTCATCTAAGGAATCCTCAGAGGAAGAAGACTTGTTCAACCCTCTCCTGGCCCTAGGGACTCTCCCAGGTCCCCTCCAGATGACCAGGCCCTAGGGACTCTCCCAGGTCCCCTCCAGATGACCCATCATGTTTGGACATTATGTGTCACATTAAGTCTGTTTATGAATGGGACACAGAGGAACTGGACCCAGAACGCAGACTCCTGGCTAAGTTTCTGGGGTCCAAAGATCCAAAGCACCTGGCCATTCCACCTCTTGTTGAGCCATTCCAGGATGTCACCAGAATCACGTGGCGTAAACCACCATCCACCTTTGCTGTTCCGAAGAAGGCGGACAGGCTGTATAAGACCCCAAGGCAGAGCCATTTTTGTGGAGAACCCAAAAGCCAACTCCCTAGTGCTTATGGCTGCTCAGTCAAGGTAGCCGGCCTAAGCACCTTAGCTCCCAACCACCGGATCCTGAGTCCAAGAGAATGGACAGTTGGGGCAAAAAGGTTTCAGTCACAGACTCAATATGGTCCTTAAATTTCCTCGCCCATATGGTGACATACCAGCAGTCTTTATGGGGAAAAAAACCCTAGAGTTGGTTAAGACACTCCCAGACAAAAGAAGAGATCTTAGCCTATTCCCAATCAGGTACTGACGTAGACAAACATATCCTCAGATGTTCGTATGACTCTGTGGACATGGTCTCCCGGGCTGCAGCAGCAGGATTCTGCATGAGAAGACATCCTGGCTCAGACTCTCTGGGTTCAGCCAAGACCTCCAGGACTCTATCCTGTTCGGCCCAGAAATCGAATCATTGGTCAAAGAACTCCAGGAGTTTGGCAGAGCTGTAGCTGACGTACATAACATGTACAAGTCAGTACCCCAGGGCCCCCATCGTCGCCCCTTTTGTAGTAAGGGTCAGGGTCAAGGGGGTCAGCAATCTCAAGGAAAGGGATTCAAAAGACGTGGTCACCCTGCCCCTCAGGGCGCCCCTGGCCCCAAGCGGCCCAGAGCTCCTAGGGCAGAGGGTCCCCCTCCTCCACTGCCTGACTCTCTGCATCCCTCTCCTTCCCCTCGGGAGACACAGGATGAGAGGGAGATTCTCCCTTTACCATGCAGAACAGTCCAGCATAGCCCTGGACTAGTGGGTGCTGGACAACATTCTAAGAGGTTATACAATAGAATTCCTCAGCATTTCACTGGACAATCCTTCCGACCCCGACCACCGGACTACGCAGAACTACTGGCAGCTGAAATTCAGCAGCTGCTGTACAAAAGAGACATCCAGCTGGTTCCTCACCATCAACGGGGCATGGGATTTTACTCAGTTTCTTTCTAGTACCAAAGAAAACTGAAGAACTTCACCCCATTCTGGATTTAAGTTGTCTCAATCTCTCTATCAAATACCAGAACTGGCAAGCCTGCTTCCCCATCTCCATCAAGGAGATGGGTTACCCTCCGTTGATATACTGGATGCTTACATGCATATCAAGGGCCTGCATTTCCACAGAAGGTTTCTTCGATTCAGTTTCTAGGATCAGCATTACCAATTTGGGGTACTGCCATTCGGCCTTTCTTCAGCATTCAGGGTTTTTACCAGGTGCCTGGCAGTAGTAGCAGCGGCTCTCAGGAGGAAAGGCCACTTTGTCTACCCCTACCTAGATGACTGGCTTCTCTCTGCCAAGTCAGCAAGCCAGCTGGCAGTGACCCTGGAGGATACGGAAAACCTTTTCTCTTCCTGGGCATCGCCATAAATTGGCCAAAATCAAAACCCAGGCCTTCCCAATGGTTGCAATACATAAGGGCCATCCTGGACACTGTTCAGGGGAGGGCCTTCTTGCCTTCAGACAGGGTAATTCACTTGATGGACCTGGTGCACAGAAAACAAGCTTCCTCCATTCCGGCAAGGGTTATCCTGCAGCTTCTGGGCCACATGGCTGCGGCCATCGCTATGGTTCTCTTGCCAGACTACACATGAAAGTTCTGCAGTGGCACCTCAAGGTCCAGTGGGACCAGGTGGTGGACGACTTGGACCAGCAGGTCTGACTCTCAGTGGTGTTCTGTCACTCCCTCGAGTGGTGGCTCTGCCCCTACATTTGGAGGGAGGCGTCTCCTTCCAGAGACTGCCTCCATCACAAACTCATAATGACTGATGCCTTATTGTCAGGATGGGGGGGGCTCACCTAGGGGATCACAGAACCAGAGGGACTTGGCCCCCCACAGAGTGCTCTCTACACATCAATGCTGTGGAATTGAGAGCCGTTCTGTATGCCGTAACAGCGTTTCAGGACCAGATCCCTCCAGGTACTCTCTTGGTACAGTCAGACAGTTCCGGTTGTCTTCTACATCAACAAGCAAGGGGGCACTCGGTCACACCCTCTTTGCATGGAGGCTATGAGAATGTGGGACTGGGCAGTAGAACATCCTCTGGATCTCACGGCGGTACACCTGCCAGGAAGCCAAAATGTTTTCACCAGCAGTCTCCATTGCACTTGCTTTCTGAACCATGAGTGAGAATTACTCCAAGAAGTCACAGACGACCTCTTCAGTCGCTGGGGCCATCCAGAACTGGACCTCTTTGTGTCCCCATGCAATGCCAAACTGCCAAATTTCTGCTTGCTTGATCCAGGGCCTGGTGTTTTCTGGTGAGACGTATTGTCCCTCTCTAGGACAGGGAGGTTTCTCTACGCCTTTCCTCTCATTCAGAGTGCACTGCTCAAATTGCAGGCAGAGGCTGCCAGAATGATTCTGGTGGCACCTCTTTGGCCTCGGCAAATTTGGTACCCGCTGCTGCAGCAACTGACCTCGGAACCCCCATACAGTTGCCACTCTCCACCCACTTGCTTTCTCAAGAACAGGGGACACTAGTCCATCCTGCTCTGCAATCTCTTCATCTGCATGCCTGGCTCCTGCAATGTTAGCAGAAGAAAGATTAGGAGCGTCAAGCAGGGTGGCAGAGGTCCTGGTAGCAGTGAGGAAACCCTCCACTAGGGCAGCTTATGCCATGAAGTGGAAACGTTTTTGCTTCTGGGCTATGGCTCGTTCCCTAGATCCCTTGGATTGTCTAGTCAAGCATGTGCTGGATTATCTTCACCTTTTGGACTTGGGCTTAAGCTACTCATCCATCAAGGTACATATGTGTGCTGTCTCAGCTTACCACGCACCATATGGGGAGAGGACTCTGGCACAGCTCAATGTGTGCAAGACCTTTCTTTGAGGGGTTCTTCACATCGGACCTCCCAGGAGGGACCTTGTACCACCATGGGATTTGCTGTTCGTTCTTGAAAAGCTCACCCTGCTTCCCTTCGAACCAGCCGCATCTTGTGAGCTACACTTTCTCTCATGGAAGGCGTTATTTCTAGTTGCTATTACTTCCACTCGAAGGGTTTCTGAACTTCAGGCCCTTATGTGCAAGGATCCTTATCTTGTTTTCCACAGGGATAGGGTTACCATGTGCATGAATCCTAAGTTCCTACTAAAGGTAGTGTCCACTTTGACATTGAACCAGGACATTAACCTTTTGGTTTATTATCCGGAGTTCACTAATCAAGACGAGGCCTTGCTGCATACTCTGGATGTGCATCAGATTCTTCACTATTACATCCACAGAACCAGTGCATTTAGGAAATTAGACCAATTTTTTGTCTCCTTTGCACATAGGATGACAGGGGCTCCTGTCTCCAAACAGTCGCTAACATGTTGGTTAGTGCACTGTATTTCTTTCTGTTGCTGGGCCGGGTCAAGGGTGATTCCACTAGGGCTGTGACTACCTCGTTCGCTTCCCTAAGGAATGTATCCTCTGCAAATATTTGTGCTGCCGCAACCTGGAGCACAGGCCATACCTTTGTTAGGCATTACAGCCTTGACTTTGCTTCCTGGAGGAGAGTAGGTTTTGGACTGGCCATCCTGCAGGGCCTGCTTTCTTGAAGCTGTTCAGCTTTTATTTATCTCTCCCTCCTGTCAGACCTGGGCCTATTCTTGGGTACTGCTTGGGACTCTTTCCTAATGGTATTACGTGCTGCAAGCTCCTCCTCCTCTAAGTCAGATAGTACAGTTACATAAGAACTTATCATAACAGTAGATCTTTGAGAGGAGCTCTTGCAGCAGGTAGCTTTCCCACCCTCCATCCCTCAGGAATTTGTTGTATCCTATTTAGGGTTGGGGAGGTCCTGTCCGGTTCTCCTGTCCTTTCAGCTGGGTCTCCGATGGGAGAACTGAGATGGTGCCGGGGGACTGTCCCCTTTATACCATGTCTAACGTTGGGCATAGCCAATGCCGGGGGCAGGCCCATGCTACAGACTGCTAGCTACAAGATTTTTCCACGGGATCCTAATGCCTGGCAGCATTAGTCCTAATGGTATTACCTGCTGCAAGAGCTCCTCTCGAAGATCTACTGTTATGGTAAGTTCTTGCATAACTGTACTTTATTCTTCCATCAAAGTCCACTTAGCCGCCATCTCCACTTTCCATGAGCCTCTGGATGGCAGGTTATTGTACAGATGTTTTTGAAAGGAATGTTGTATAGTAAACCTCCTATTAGAAGACCCACTCCTATGTGGGATCTTAATTTTATGATGGAAAAATTGACCCTTGAGCCTTTTGAGCCAGCAGCCACTTGTGAACTGTTTTCTTTCATGGAAAACCCTATTTCTGGTGGCCATCACTTCTGCTCACCATATTTCAGAGTTTCATGCCCTCGTGTAAAGAACCTTACTTGATTTTCCACAAAAACAGAGGTGTCCTTCGTACTAACCCTTCCTTCCTAAAATAGTCTCCGAACATACTTTAAATCAGTCCTTGGAGCTTCTGGTCTGCTATACAGATTACTCCATTCAGGGTGAACATCTTTTACTACATACTTTAGATGTCCATCATGTATTACGCTACTATACTAATCAAACTCTTCCAATTAGAAAGACATCTCAACTGTTCGTTGCTTGCTCCAGGTCACAACTGCTTCCTGGTTGCAACATGTACACTTTCATCCTGGTTGGCACATTGTATTTCATTTTGTTACAAAAAATACAAGCAGCCTTTACTTGGACCTGTCCAAGCCCACTGGTCCATGATCCATACATTCCCAAGGCACTACAATCTGGATATTGCCTCACGATGTAGGGCGGCTTTCGGCCGTGCAGTCCTACAAGGTCTCCTATCATAACTGTCTTCCCACATGGGCATTACTGCTTGGGATTCATCCCAAAAGTATTACCTACTGCAAGAGACCACTCAGTGGAAGGTAGTACGGTACGTTTTCATGTAAGTGTACTAACAGTAGATCTTCGAGGAGTATCTCTTGCAGTAGGTTTTTTCCTGACCTCCATCCCGCTTCTCTGAGAGCAAGTTTTGGTCCAGTGACTAGGGTTGGAACTGCTTTGGTACCTCTGCTTCCCCCTCAATCCTCACTTTGTGAGCTGAATCCAGCGGGGGAACTGATGATACCAGGGACCTTCCACACTTTTATATAGGAAACAGGAAGATGCAGGGACTGCATCAGAAAACATACGAGGACAGATTAACGGCACTCAATATGTATACCCTAGAGCAAAGGAGGGAGAGAGGTGATATGATCGAAACAGTCAAATGCCTTAAGGGCATTAACAAGGTGAAAGTCTAACATTTTTCAATATAAGAAAAATAGCAGGGCAAGAGGACACAGCATGAGATTAGAGGGAGGCTGATTAAGGGGTGATGTGAGGAAGTTCTCTTTCACAGAAAGAGTGGTGGATGCATGGAACGGCCTACCTCAGGAAGTGATGGATATGAATACTGTGCAGGGCTTCAAACAGGCATGGGATAGGCATAAGGGAGAAATACAGATGAGTGTGAATAGATGGGCCATTGACAGAGCAAAGGCCAATGGCACATTTATAAGGTAGAAAAAGAAATGGGCAGACTGGATGGACCTTGCAGTCCTTATCTGCCATCAACTTCTATGATGTCATGTGTGGGCGGTCCCTGGTGAAAAACTACTAGAAGAGCTGCCATGCACCACAGTGACCTCTACTGGATACCCAAAAGTATTGCCTACTGCAAGAGACACTCTTCAAAGATCTACTGTTAGGGTAAGTTTTTATGTAACTACTTTGTAGGGGTGGTATATGTTCATCCACACTGACCCACCCGACCTCCCCTGGCTTCGGCACACAGTACTGCTTCCAGCAAGCAAGATTTTGTGTCATGGGGTGGAGCAGAGGGTTATACCACCCGGGTGGGTGGGAGGAGCCAGCTTGGACTTTCCAGCAAGATTTAAAGGGAAAGGACCCAGCCAGAAGTGTGGATGAACAACATATACCACTCCTAGAACTACTGTTACAGGTAAGTAACCTGTGTTTTTGGACCATGGCTTTTGTGTGCATCCCATTCTTTGCCAGCTCTTCGTGGAGTGTACATTCTGTTTAATTTTACAAGAGAACCTTTTAGAGCCTTTTTCCCTCTTGACTTTTAAAACAGTTCAAATGAGAAAAAGGTTTGCCTATCTCTAGTTATTAAAAATAATCATGAGTGCAGAATATATCCCGGTGGTAAAATAAAATCAGGGACACACTCCTGACCTGGTTTTGTGTTTTCCCCTTAAAAAAACCCACAGGAGAAACCAGGCTGGGAGCATGTCCTTGATTTTAATTTACCACCAAGGTACTGTGATGTATTTTGCACTTGTGTTTATTTTTCATTAAAGATTACACTGGTTTTGTACAGCTAACCTATTGCCAGTAATTCTTTGGGGGTTTCTGGCATATAAGTGAAGACGATTATTGGAATGTTTAATTCCTTTTGCTGCTTGTCCTTCCCCCATTACCTGTTTCTTTTTCTTGTAGTAATTCGGTACTGATAATGGGTGTTAGTCCCATTTAAAATAAAGAAAATAAAAAAATGAATCACATGGCTAAATTGAGAGCTAAAAGTTAAGTTAAACCTTTTTTTCATTGTTTAACTGTTACAATAACATTTTGCACAGTAGCACTATTTGTACTTGTATGTAATGTATTGCACATGCACTTTGGTCTGTTTAAAGAGAAGTACACATTCACTTTATTACATGAACTATTCTCATGAATATGTAGTTGGCTTACACTGTGCTGGTGACATCGATTGCAAATTTATTTAATAATACTGCCCTCTGAGCTGAATTATTTTTTACAGCAGTAATGCCCTCTTGTCCAGGTCCCCCACAGACATGTTTCATATTTCACGTGGAGGCTCCTCCACCCCAGCTGCAAAGCATTAAATATAATAAATACTATTGTTTAAAATAATTCAGCACAGGAGAGCATTATTGTTAATTATATTTACAAAACATGTCCCCAGCAGAGATGGTGGCAGCTATGAGGGGACCTTGATTTTTTTTTTTTAATGTAGTTCTTTGCAGGTATGTGGGTTGGAGTGCCACAGAGCAAGGGAGACTTCACTCATAGTTTTGATCCCAGCTATGGGCTCAGCCATGGAGGGCATTGCTATTGATAAAATCACCACTCCCAGCGGGACTCAGTTATGCCCTGTCCCAACATTGGGAGGGGCATTTGGGATATAAATTGTAGCTGAAGCCTCTGTGGCTCTCTTGGGCTCCAACCCACTACACATCATGCTACAATACCCCCAGAAAACTATTTTTATGTTGGCTTGCCGCGTTTGCGCGCAAGTCAACATCTTGCGGTGGTGCAGATTTCGAGGCGCGGCCGCTGTTTGGAAAATGCAGGGCACGCATCAGTAGGTGCGTCCCTCATTCCCTAATCAGCCTGCATGCCCCATGCATGCTAATGTGGCAAGTACATCTAAGGAAAGGTCCACTGCAATCCGAGCAAAGCTCGTCAGACGCAGTGGACCCTTCCTGCATGCTCACCACATGAGCAGCATGGCAGGCAGCCAACGGCCGACTTCGGGGGTGCCCAATCCCCCAGAGGCTTACTGTGGCCACACAAGCAGCCCCCCATTTCCTATATGCTGAGGGGGGTGCCCAATCCCCCTCGGTTCTTGCATCCCCTCCCCGCTTTTATTGTGTGCGACGAGGGGGTGTCCCAATCCCGTCAGGCAGAAATTCACCCCCCCACTGCAATTTTCTGCTTTCACGAGGGTGCCCCAGTCCCCGTCGGGCTGCAGCACCCCTCAAAACAGGTGGCACACTGGGAGCCCACCCCAGTGTGCCATGTCCCCTGAAAAAAAAAACTGTCCTGCGATGTAATTTTTTTCTTCCTGTAACAAAAAAGGTCCCTGGTAGTCTCCTGCCCCCACCCGCACCCACCCACTGTGCACCTGCCTCACCACACCCTCCACCCCATACTTAACCTCCGGAGTCCGGAGCGACGATCTTCGCTGGACAGGGAACACATATGCACTCTTCAAAGCCGACCGCGAACTGAGGAAATGCCAGTAAGCTGTATAATGGAATGAATAGGGTTTTTTCAACTTTGCTACATATCTTGGGAATTTGTTGGAATTTTGGCACCAAATTTTCAACATGGGGTTTTTGGGGCCCCTCCTCATGAATTCTATCACTGTCATGGCGTTAATCTGCCTCGAAAGGTGATTTTGCAGTCACTGCACGAATTCACCCTTTGGGACCCATTAAAGAAATGACAGTGCTAGTGTTCATGAGGTGGCCTCTCAAAAAGCCTATGTTCAAAATTTGGTGGAAAAAAATCCAACAAATGCCTGTTTTACAAGCGTGCATTGCACAGTTGCTACGCAGGCTCATAACTTCATGCATTCGCAGTATTTTAACGCTGGATTTTCAGCATTACCATTTTTGTACACCTCCTTGTGAACAGTACAGCTGTAATTTTCCACATCCTGCCCGAAATGTGTTTCCGTACTTCCGGCACACAACAGCGCAGTCGCTGTGGGAAATCAGTGTTTGGGCCAGATTATGAAAATGACAGTGACACAGTTCATGAACAGAGGTCCTAAAATGCCTATGTTGAAAATTTGGTGATACTCCATAAAATGACTGTGTTACGAGTGTGCGTTGGCAGATTGCACGCACTTTCGTGCATCATGCATTGTCATATTTCACTCTGGATTTTCACCATTGCCATTTTCCACCCCTTGATGAACAGTACAGCTGTCATTTCACATATCCTGCCCAAAATGTGTTTTCGCACTCGAGCGCAGAATCAGCTGCTTCGCTGTGTGAAATCACTTCTTGGGACACTTTGAGGAAATAACAGTGACACTGTACATGAGCAGAGCTGCTAAAATGCCTATGTTGAAAATGTGGTGCTGCACGCCCATATGTAGAGACTGACAGGTGTCAGGGGTGTGTCTTGGGATTGTCGGACGTAATGCTCATGCCATTCCACCCCCACCCCCACCCTGCAGCCAGTGACAATCAAGATGTGCCTTGGACGCTCTGGCTTCAAAGTTCACCCCACTGTCCTATACTGCACCCATCTCAGTGTATTTCCTTATGGAATGGGGTGAGCGTAAAGCCCGAAGACCCCAGTGCACACTGCACCATTTGTCAGTGTCTGCAGGATTAGGAGAGGTGAAATGGCATGAGCACTATGGCCAACACCCAAAGGGACACCCCAATGCCTGTCAGTTTCTGCAGGGTGGGGGTGGGTTGGCATCAGTTCAATACTTCACTGCCATTCCTATTATGCATCTCTCTAACTCCTGCACTACCAATGCCAATGCCAGCAAGACAACATTCGGCATTGACAAATGCTTGTTCTCGCTGTCCTGATGTGCAACCCTTCTAAACGAATGAACTGAATACCTATTGTGATGTAAAAATAAATGTATGAAACATACAATGATTATTCTCCAGGTGTGTGTGTGTCAAATTATAGCAAGAAAGAAAAAACATGCTGTTGCTGTGTGTAAGGCTTGTCTGGTGTTCTAAGTAATGCATATTAATGTGTTTTATGTGGCATGCATGAAACAAACACAACTCGGATACGTGAAGGTGATGTGCAGTAAATCTGACCTCTTTAGTACAAATAAAACACACGTTACGAAAAGGATTTAGTGTCTGAAAATCTTTCTATTGTGTGATCAAACTACAGTTGCCCTCCTTTGTTGTTCTCAATTCCTGTAGTAGAAGCCTATAACAAGAAGGTAGTCTGACTTAGCCTTACTGCTTTCATCGCAAATCCAATTCTTGTTTTCCTGAAACGTAGGAAGTAAATCATATAGACTTTCACGAAAGTGACAAAATGTGTACACCCACACATATGAATATACATGCACAAAGTCTGTATGTGTCTCAAATCTTTAAAAACTATTACCAGGAAACCGCTCATTTCCAAATGCATCCTGTGGGTGAGGGGTATAAAAGGTAGTTCCAAGAGGAAAAAAAGATACAGTTAGTATGCCACATGACCCCCCCCCAAAAAAAAGAAACATTTACAATTTTTCACAGTATACACAGTTGTGATGAAACATTCCATAACCATACAAATATATGCAGAGGTTTGTTTTATCATTTGTTTTTTAACCCACTAGTCCTTGGGGCTTGTGTCTTTATATGTTGCATGTTAAGGGAGTGTGTTACAATAAAAGCACTTGACTACTAAAAAAATGTCAAATATGAAAAACAACAAAGTGTAAAAATAAAGGAAATAGTGCAACAGTTTTGTGCTGCAGAAATAACTGTCAACCACTGCAGATGTTCTGCAGCAAATGGGAACCCTGCTGCAGAACTTTGCTCCAAAGTGCTGCAGAAAAATCGAGGTCCTGCCTTTCAGGGACACCTTGCTCCAAGTCAGCTGCTGGTGCAGTTGGACAGTCTGAGCATAGTATACTACATCAGCAAGCGGGGGGAGGGGGACTTGTTTGTACCCCCCTTAACAGGGAGGCCATGAGAGTTTGTTACTGGGCATTGGCTCACAGTCTGACACTCTGCTGTCCATGTGCCAGGTGTAATAAACACTCTGGTGGACAGTCTTGGTAGGAGTCTGTTCAGCATGCATGAATGGGAGCTTCTCTCATCCATTGCAGAAGACTTTTTCAACAGATGAGGCCGTCGAGAGTTGGACCGTTTTACGTCCTCACTCAGCGCAAAACTGCCCAATTTCTGCTTGCAAGATCCAGGGTGTGGAGTTTTCTGGAGAGACGCGTTGTCTGTCTCTCTCTCTCTCTTGGAGCGGCAGGTTTCTTTATGCATTCTGTCAGTTTCCTCTGATCCAAAGGGTGCTAATCAAGTTGCCAAGGGGGCCACCATGATTCTGGTGGCTCCAATTTTGGCCTTGCCAGATATGGCTCCCTCTTCAGCAGATGACAGAGGAACCTCCTATCCCTCTTCCTCTTTGCAGGAATCTGCTGATCCAGGATCAGGGGACCCGTCCCAACCTCTGATCCCTCCATCTGCATGCCTGGCTCCTGAGAACATGTCCATCACCAGGTTCTGGGTCTCTAGCAGTGTGGCGGCTGTCCTAGTGGATACCTGGAAGCCTTCCATTCAAGCCATGTATGTCATGACGTAGAAGTGGTTTGCTATTTGGGCTGCCACACACAGCTTGGCCCTTTCACCTGTTTGATGAACCCTATCCTGGACTACGTGATTTCGCTGTCTGACTCAGGCCTCCAGTATTATTCCCTCAAGGTCCACTTTTGGGCTATTTCTGTATTCCATGAGCTAGTGGGTGACCACACGATTGCCCAGCTGGATGTCTCTCTTGCCTTTCTTAGGGGCATCCTGCATCTGAAACTTCCAATCCATTCCTCTGTCCTGGCCTGGGACTTGAATTTCATTTTGGAAAAATTGACCGTGTTGCCTTTTAAGCCAAGCGTGACTTGCGAGTTGCGCTTTTTCTCATGGAAAGTGCTGTTTCTAGGGATGTGGATATCTTGTTCTGTCCACACTTGGCAGTTTCCCCTTTAAGATGTGCCAGAAAGTCTTCAAGCTGGCTCCTCCCACTCACATGGGTGGTATACCCCTTGGCTCTGCCCCATGACATCAGAACTTCCTTACCACTGGAGGAAGGTTCCCTCCTTCGTGCTCCCGAATTGCAGGCCCTAGTGTTCTTGATCCATTTGGATTGCTATTTAAAAAACTTGGCCGCCAACTGTGATGGATGACAAGTCTGTGTCTGGATTTTGCTGGTGCCCATGTGGGAAGAAGATGACATGTACCGACCCCCACGCCACATCAGTCTACTGCCTGGGTCACGAACACTATACCCAGGTCTGTGACAATTGTCTATCTTTTCACATGCTGGTGTTTGAGGACCATCTCCCCTGCTGTAAGTTGGGCTGCCTGGAAAAGACGTCATCCACTGGTCGAGTCTAAAGATGCCTGTTGGGTGGTCTCTGGCTGCGGGTTCCGCTGAACAGCTGGAACAGCTTGAGGCCTTTGAGGAGAAGGTGGCTTGGGCTGCCACTCAGTCCTCCTTGGCTTCTGCCTTCATGCTGCTCCAGTTGGGCTCCATCAAGGAGCTATGCTAGTCCCTCCCGACTAGGGGTCGGGGCCCTTCTAGTTCTCACAGCTCCCACTGTTGCAAGGAGGAGTTGCAGGGCTAGTCCCAGAGCATCTGCAGGAAAGGATCACGTTTGTCTGCCCCTAGCCAACTGTCATACTGAAGACCCCCTCCCATGGGCTGGGGTGTCCATCTGGGGGAACAGTGTCCATGGGCTCTGCACTCCCCAAGGAGTCCCAATGGCACATCAACCAGCTGGAGCTCTGGGCAGTTCAGCTGGCACTGACTGCATTCACTCCATACGTTTGGGGTCAAGTGGTCCAAGTCCAGATAGACAACACCACGACCAGGTACTACCTCAACAAGCAGGGTGGGACGCACTCCCTGCCTTTGTGGAAGGAAGCTCTCTGCATATGGACCCTCATGCACAGCCTGGAGGCGGGTCTCCTAGCCATCCATGTGGCAGGAGCCTCCAGTCAGCTGGTGGACACCCTCAGCCAGGTAGGCAAGGCATCTCATGGGTGGTCTCTCCATCCCGAGGTGGTCCACAGCCTGTTCTCTCAGTGGGGCACCCCTTAGGTAGACCTGTTCGCCAGGGAGCATGCAAAGCTGAGGCTGTTATGTGCCTACCCTCCCTGGCAGGGCTCACTGCAGGGGATTCCTTTTTCAGGGCCTTGGACCCCAGGCCTCTTCTATGCCTTCCTCCACTTTCCTTGATCCAGAAGGTGCTGCTCAAGGTAAGGAGGGAGAAGTCACAGGTGATCTGGTGGCTCTGGACTGGCCATGCCAGTTTTGGTACCCCGATCTCCTCCACAACAGGCTCCCGAGGCATCTTCCACTCTGTCTGGACCTGCTCTCTATCATTCAGGGGAAGGTACTCCACCCAGACCTTCAATCCCTGCACCTGACAGCCTGGTTCCTGAGCGGCTGGAGTTCCAGACTTTGGGTCTTTCCAAAGATGTCTTCCGTGGTGGAGGCATCTAGAAAGGAATTGACCAGAAAATTTTATGCCTTGAAATGGAAGAGATTCTCCATTTGGTGTCTGGGCAAGAGGCTGGACCTTTTGACCTGTCCAGTGGCTTGCATTTTGGATTACCTGTGGTCTCTCCCCAAAGGGGGACTTTAGTCGATGACCCTTAAGGTGCACCTGGCAACCATCTCTGCTTACCGGGCGTGGGCTGGTCAGGTGGTCTGATGCTTTTTCAGAAGCCTAGATCACATTTCCCTTCCAGTGTGTGAACCACCACCACCGTGGGACTTGTTGCTGGTTTTGGCAAAGCTCATGGGCAAGCTATTCAAACCAATGCAGAGGTGACATGTCTTGCCTGTCATGTAAGACTGCCTTCTTGGTGGCTGTCACTTCAGCCAGAAGGATCAGTGAGCTCCAGGCGCTGTCAGTGGAGTCTCCTTACTTGGTCTTCCACAGGGACAAGTTGTCCTGCACCCCAACCCAGTGTTCCTCCCAAAGGTTGTGTCAGAGTTTCACCTTAATCAGGCAATGACTCTTTCAGTGTGCTTCCTGAATCACACCTCAGAGGCCGAACAGAGGCTCCATACTCTAAACGTGAGGTGAGCAATCGCTTATTACAAAGAGCACATGGCTGGAGTTCGGGGAGCAGTTTGCCAGCTGTTTACCTATGCTGAAGCTGCACCTGGCAGACCTGCAGCGAAGCGGAAGATTGGCAGGTGGATTACTTCCTACATTGATCTCTGCTATAGGTTGGATAGGGAGCCTCCCAGGGATGGCTAATGGCTCATTCCACCTGTCATACTGCTGCATCAGTGGCTGCTTCTAGGGTCGGCCCGATCCAGGAAATCTGCAGGGCTGCTACCTGGAAGTCGGCACACACCTTAATTTCCCATTTCCACATTGACCCTCGAGTCACGCTGGAATACTGGTTTTGGGGCCTTAGTTCTCCAGTCTCTGTTCCCTAAGTAGGGGTGTGTGCCTTGTCTCCCTCCTACCAGATAACTGCTAGGAGTCTGCCAACAAGTGTGGATAGAACATGTCCATGTCCCTAGAAATGCAGGTTACTCACCTGAAACCGTAGATCTTCCATGGACTGATCTCTTGCAGCAAGTCATTACTTCTGGGAGTTCCGATAGGTGGTGGTGCAACACGGCAGTTTTCTTCTAGCAGTCTCCACACCAGGGACCATTCAAATGACCTAATTTCCTGGGCTATGCCTATAAAAGTGGGTGGTCCCTGGTGTCTCCATTTGTTTTCCCCGTTAGCTTCAGCTCTGACAGCAGCTTACTCTTCTGCCAGTAGTCTACGACGTGGATTGAACCCGCAGCTTGGGGTGCCTGGGCTTCATACATGGCACCATATTCCTGTGCTTGACCAAAAGCTTTACATTGGATGTTTCCCTATTACAAATTTGGGGTGCTCAATCAAAGGGCTCTAAAACCTCGGAGTCCTCTTCAAGAAGCAAAATAGGGAAGGAAATGCCTTCACCTAAAGTCCTGCCTGACTGCCCTTAAACAGTCATATCTCCTAAACATGTAGCATCAAGAAAACATTCTTTGTTGACAGGCAATATCCCCCCATTGATGGCAGGCACTTCTTCATCAAAAGAACATAGAAGTTCAACTTCACATAGAAAGGAACGTTCATCGTCAACTGGACATCTTTCCTCAGCTCCCTCATTGACAAAACCACGTGCACTGTCTACTACGGAGGTCCTGATGCATTCATCATAGACGGTGCACACACCCCCATCTGCAAGAGGACCCCACAAGACATCCTCATTGACGAGAACACCTCCATCGATGGAGCACACTCTGTTTGCTTTGACTGGGCTATCTCCCCCTTCGACGGACATGCTCCTAAATCTCCATAGTCAACGAGAAGTATGCCACTGTCGACGGAGCATGCATTTGCCTTCTCATCATTGACACATTTCCCTTTGTTGACAGAGCATGTCTCTACTGTTTTATCGTTAATGAGGAGTATTACACCATTGACTGAGCATACAGTCACTTATCCATCATCAGTAAGACACATTACAACGTCGACGGGGCATGCTTTTATTCCTCTTCCGTTGAATGGACTGATCCCACCATTGACTGAGCAGCCCCTGCATCATAGAACAGCACCTTTACCAGTAGATAATACATTTATGGAAGATCCTTATAAAAATTTAACAATGAAAAAACATGAAGTATTGTATAAAAATGTATCAAAAGATATGGGGCTGCATCACGACAAAATAAAGGATGATGTACTATGGAACATAGAGGCAAACCAGCCTCCTTTGCACTCATGCATGATGTTCAGACACCAGTCCGTGATGAACAAAATTTTCAAACACGTACTGGATCACATTATCGGGAGGCATAAATTGATCCCCTGACTTCAAGCACACAGGGCTCAGACCCCACACTTACATGGCAATTCCATCCTCACAAGTGCCAAACATAGAAATTGTAAATAAAGTATTGAATTCTATAGGTTGTGATTATACACCCACTCCATTAAAAAAGCCTCCATCAAAACAGGCACGCACAGAGCTAGAATGATCACCATTTCTGCTGCCTCATGAATATTCTGAGGAATATTTGTCAGATTCTTCTATAATTTTGGAACCTTCCACAGACACAAATTATGATGGTTCCCCTACTAGAAGAGGGTCTCTGAGTCCCCATATTCTATACCATCATACTGGGATGAAGAAATATTACAACCACTAAAGGTCATCTCCCCACCGGATGACCCCTCATTCCCAGAAATGATGTTAAAAATACAAAAAAAAAATGGGGTTTACCACAACAGAGCAAGATGGATTAAGTAAAGATGTGGCTGAGTATCTTGACATCCCGGAAGAACCTATCCGGGCAGTCCCTCCTTTTATACCAACGTTCAGAAACGTGATTACTGAAGCATGGAGTCAGCTCATAGCTGCACAGGAGTTACCTAGAAAAGCACATAGGCTTTATCGGGCTCCTCTTTATTATCAATATTTAACAAATATTCCCATTGCGTATTCTGTGGTTACTGCAGCCGCTCACAACTGCACTGGCAAACCTAAACATACAAGTACAGTACCTCATGAAAAAGACTCTAAAACATTTTGATTATATGGGGAAGAAAGTGTTTGCTCTAAACACATTAAATATTAGAATACTTAACTACATGGGAAATATGCTGAAATTCCAGCATACGGTGGGCACCTCTGCTGGGGACATTATAAGTAAACTACCTACATCTGCTGAAAAAGGGCAACTCACATCAATGATAAATACACTTCCCTTTCTCGACATTTATTAAGATCAGGATACAACATTGCCGACGCTTCGACTAGAGCCTCTGCAGTCTGTATTCTTATACGCCATCTGGCATGGCTCCGACTCTCAGGGCTAGCACCTGATATTCAACATGAAGCGACTAATGTCCCTTTTTCTGGTGACCATCTCTTTGGCCCAGGAGTACACACAATACTGGACAACATACAAGCCTCAGGCAGACAACTAAAAACAGTACAATATGTGTACCACAAACTACGCCCTCAGTATAATTATTCTTACAAAACTGGAAATTACTATAACCAAAGTGGAAACTTCAGAGGCAAAGAACGAATGACAAGGAACACCTCTAAACCGACCTGTGACTGCCCCTTAGGACGGCTGGGTGCCTCTTCCTCTCATTAAAAAACTTCAGACTATGCCCTGGTCTCCTCTTCTAGGCCTCAGACCTTTTTCTGGGGGCTTTGATTCGAAATTATTTGGAGGCTTTTCCCATGAGGCTTTATACATCTAGCCACTTTTTGAGGTATCACTGTTACAGGCCATTACGGTCCTTCCATCGGGATGCCTCTCTGCCTGTTGTGCGCTGGACCCTCGTGTCCCTCCCACAAATGGGGCCTACTACTACTTGCATGCTGAGAAACAATCAATATATCCAGATCATTATTTAAACTTCCATTCACCTGACAGCATAAATAAAGGGCCCGCCATACTAACATTTCAGGTTTACACCTAACAAGGCCCTGGCATACTTGGGACCCCCTTGCAAATGAGATTACTAATACATGATGGAACTGACTACATCACTCTGTTGCATTCCATGTCTTTACCCTAAAATGGGTACAATATTGACTACAACAATACTACCGACTCTAAGAACTGCTGGATTCCATTATGAAATAGATACATTGTTTCATTTAACATAGTTTGCTACTTATGCAGCCTGTTTATTCCAAAAATGGATACATTTCTCTAATGACTTGACAGACGTGGAAAAAAAACTATACTAACCTGCTACATTGTAGCACTACAAAAATAATAATATTGTATTATTTGGGCTACTGTTCAAAACTCAGAACCCAATAGGCTTTGACATATACTGTCTTTTCCAGTGCATGCCACTAAGACCTACCAGTTACTCCATTATATGGCTGAATATCTTCTGATTTATTACAGTATCTGATATGCTATACCCTGATCGGGTTTACATCTGCTTAACTCATCTGACAATGCCCAGTAATAGCCAGTCTGACTTGTCTTTCAGCCATAATTCTATAACAAATACTATAATGGAGTACTTCCAGATAAAATACAAAATGCCCTTTATATGTAGATATATAACTCTCCGCACCTATTGGTCCTAAGACCACACTATATGTATGGCAGAATGCCATATCTGGCCACCCCACTGCTATATAACTGCTTGGGAATCTCCCAGAAGTAATAACTTACTGCAAGAGACCATTCCGTGGAAGATGGATTAGTTACACAGACTTTTGCTGTAACAGATCCTACTTCGAGAGGGCTCTTGCAGTAGGTAATTACATATAAGACTGAAGCTGGCAGGCGTCAGGACCCCACAGAAAAATTTCTAGCTAGCAGTCTCTGGCGGGGGACCGCACCCACTTCCGGTGACCGGCGTCAGGCGACGTCAGTAAAAAGGGGCAGTCCCCCACACCTGCCTTCCAGTTCTTTCCCACCATCTGCTTGTCTTAGTGCCTCACGGTTAAGTTCCTACTGCTAGTCAGTCAATCGTTGGTCTTGTAAACAGAATTTTTTTCTCATTTTTGACATTTTTTCACTCAAACGCCATGTATGTCGTCCCCTACACCATCCGATTCGCATAAAAATAAGTGCGACTCTGGCGGTGCCCAGCTCCTGCATAAGGACCGTCCTTCCCAGTGCCTCTTCTGTTTAGGCCTGGATCACCCCTTGGAGGAGTGTCAACACTGCCAGCAATTTAACGCTGCCACCCATAAACTGAGGCAGCAGTCTCTGGAGGGCCTATATTTTAAAAAAGAAGATAGCCTCCATGGAGAAGGAGCTGAAGAAGCTAAGGCAGGCCTCCACTTTGCCTGAGGGACATCGCAAGAAGAAGGAGAAGCACCGGGATTCCACTTCCATGGCTACTGGCTAGGGAAAACGATGTAGGGTCGGGAGGCTTTGGTACCTCTGTTCCTCTCGGTCGCTCGCCTTCATGAGGTGAAACCGGTGTGGAACAGAGACTACCAGGGACCACCAAATTTTATAGGCACAGCCCAGGAAGTGAGGTAGTGTGGATGGTCTCTGGTGTGGAGACTGCTAGAAGAAAACTGCCGTGTTAGAGCACCACCTATTGGGGACTCCCAGAAGTAATGACTTATTGCAAGAGACATTCCTAGAAGATCTGCTGTTATGGCAAAAGTCTTTACATAACTGATCTTTCTAGGAGTAATGTGTATGTTCATCCACAATGACCCACCCAACCTCCCCTGGCTCAGGCGCACAACCTCTTCTTCCAGCGGGCAAGATCTGTCGTCATGGAGCGGAGCCGAGGGATATACCACCCCGGTGGGTGGAAGGAGCCAGGTTGAAGACTTTACTGCACATCTTAAAGGGGAAAGGACCCTGCCAACAAGTGTAGATGAACAACATATACCACTCCTAGAAGTACTGTTACAGGTGAGTAACCTGTGTTTTTAGTTGCCGTTACTGCTGCTTGAAGAATTTGAGATTTTGGCCCTTGGTGCGAGGAGCCTTTTCACAAAGACACGGTGTCTTCGCACACAAATCCTAAGTTTCTGCTTAAGGTGGTTTCAGAGTTCACACTATCCACCTTCCTGTTTATTTTCTTGAGTGTGCCAATTCAGGGGAAGCACTGCACCATACATTACATGTGCGCAGAACTTTGAAGTAACCTGCTTAGGACTAAGTAGTTCAGAAAGTCAAAGCAGTTGTTTGTTTCCTTTGCCCCAGGTAGACAGGGTGTTTCTAAGCAATGTTAATACAATTGGGGAGGCAGTATAGCGCAGTGGTCTAAGGCTCTGAGCTGCAAATTTGGTGATATCCAGCAGACCAGACCTGGGTTTGAATCCCACATCTTCCACTTGCATACTGTGTGACCCTAAGCAAGACACTTAACCTCCTTGTGCTCCCAGGTCGCTCCTGTAAAAAAGCTTTCAGCTTAGTGTGCTATACCTGGTTAAACAACTAAATAAAAAAAAATGATTGGCAAGTTGCATTGTGTTCTGCTACAAGAAATATGGCAAAGAATTGCCTGATGTTGTCAAAGCTCATTCCACCAGAGGAATGGCTACCTTGGTGTCTTGTTTCCGAGGGGTCTCAGCCACTGATATTTGTACAGCCAGCACCTGGAGTACAGTCCTTACTTCCACCAAGCACAGCAGTCTGGACATTGCCTCTTGAGCCTGTGCAGGACTTGGCAGGGCCGTGTTACATGGACTCCTGTCTTGAGTTTATGGAGAGCCCTCCTCCCAAGCTGTCCATTTTGCACTTGTAACTCCTTGGTACGCGTTCCTACGGTATTACCTGATGATTGAGATACCCTTGAAGAAGATAGAATAGTTACGTAAGAACTTACTGTAACAATAGTTCTTCGAGGGAATCTGTCATCAGATATATGCCCACCATCCACCTTCTTGGGGCTCCTGTCTAGCAACTGGCTATCTGATGTATTCAACTTTTTATTTAGATCTGGGCACCTCTTTCTCTCTCTTGGTCCCACAGGCAAGAGCCTAGTTCCCTTAGTCTTCAGGGGAAAGAACTAAGAAGGGACTGGTTCGCTCATGCCTATATAGGGTTGGTGATGTCAACGGTGAGGGCAGCCCTAATTGTACTGCTGAAAATTTTGCATGTGGATTTCCCCTTCACCAACGGCAAAGGTTCCTACGGTGTTACCTGATGACTTGAGATCCCCTCTTTAATGTTACAGTAAGTTCTTGCATAACTGTTCTTTCTAGGATTGTGGATATGTTGTTATATTCACATTTCTTGGCGGGTACCTTGCTGCTTTAAGATGTACCAGAAAGTCTTCAAGCTGGCTCCTCCCACCCACTCTGGTGGTATAACCCTCGGTTCTGCCCCATGACACCAGATCTTCCTTTCTGCTGGAAGATTCGGGTTCCCTCTTTAGCACTCCTGTGTGTAGTAGGCCCTGGCTCTAGAATCTTCGGATTCGCTTCCAAAACTTATTTTAAAACTCTCTGGTTTTCTCTTCGCCTTCCTCGCTTCCATGATGGAAGACCATTCAGTTTCTGGGTTTCGCCGGTGCCCCTGTGGGCAGAAGATGTCTCACACCGATCCACACATCATGTGCGTCTACTGCCTGGGACATGACCAAGATCCGCAGGCTTGCGATCACTGTTGGTCTTTATGCGCTGCCTGACTTCAACTGGGGTGACCGGTAAAGCGTTACCCACCGGTTAAATCCAAGGATGCCCGTTGGGTGGTCTCTGTGACTGCAAGGTCTGCTGAGCAGCTGAAACAACTAAAGGCCTTGGAGGAGGTGGCTCAGGCCGCAGCGGGCTTCTCTTCGGCTTCGGCATTCATTCTGCTACAACTGGAATCCTCCTATTCGGCTTCCTTCAAGGAGTTGTGCCAGTCTCTCTCTATCAAGGGAGAGGGCCCTTCGGGGCCGCATGTTTTACATTTTCAGAAGAAGGAGTCGAAAAAGGACAAGTTGCAACGTTGATGCTCTTGGGACTGGGAGCAGTCCCGCTCGCAGGTAACGCCTGTTTCGACTTTGGTCGAGGTCACGGCCAAGGCCGCTGGTTTCATGATAACCCTGTCAGACCAGTCGGCTGAGATGCCTGTCAACGCAGACAAGATTTTTCTCGAGCCGATCAGCAGGTTGTTGCCCGATCCAGCCAACTACGCTCTATTTCCGACTCTGGTGCTTCTGGTATCCTCGGTCGGGTCAGCCCACTGGGCAGGACCTGCCCACCAAGGAACCTGACCAGGAGGAGCCGCGGGTTTCCCAGATTCCTTCTGAGGTCCCCCGTTAGGACCTGCCCGCTATGGAACCTGACCAGGAGGAGCTGTGTGTTTCCCAGACTCCTTCTGTGGTCCCCTGTCGGCCCTGCCAACCATCTCGGTCTCGTTCCTCAACTTGGACATCTTGCAAGACTCTCCTTCATCGGTGATCTCACTCCCGACGCCATGGTAAGCGGAAGTGCCACTCCTCAGGTGAGGAGAAGCTCTGGCGCAAGTTACTTTGGCGCTACAAAGACCTAATGTGGCAGCAGTTGGTCCTGTCCGGGTCTAAACCGATTCCGGTTTCTACCCCAGACATTAAGTGGCTTTTGCCCGAGCCACCATCGCTGAGGTGCCGGTTAAGGCCCCACTGGCTCGGCCGAAGCCAGCTACTCCACTGATCCAGGTGGAGCCGCCGCCTGAGCAACTGAAGTCCAGGGTTCCGACCAAGGAATTTTGGTGGGCCCAAGGCCTGCCCCATCAGTTGTCGGTCACTCTTACTCCCAACCACCCAAGGCGAGTTGAGAGTGACACGGGTGGTCACCCATTTTACGAGGACTCTTCTGAGTCTGAAGATTCCTCCATGGTTTCCCGTCCTGTCGATGCAGAGTCTCTTGGGGGGGAGGTTCTCTGTCAATGAGGGCCCTACCTCGTTGATGGGTATTTGTCAGCTCATTTCAGAGTCCACAGGAATGGAGCTCGAGCCTGTGCAGAAATGGGGCAAGTATCCCCTCACAGAGATTCTGGACAAAGGGGATACTCTGATGGGAGGCCTTTCCAGAGGCTGAGGCCATTGTGTGCCCAGCCTTGGAGCTGTGGCATCATCCTGCATCTTGCCCTGTGCTTTCTGCCCGCATGACCCACAAGTATGCAGTCCCTATGGAGTCCCTTTTGGGTTTTTCGGAGCACCCCTCTGCGGTGGGGTTGGTGGCAAACTCCATCTTTCGGTGCTCAGGCAACAAAGAGGATGTGAACAGACCCCTAGACAAAGAATCCAAACAACTGGACCATTCCGGGAAGGTATATGCAGTTTTCTCCCTTTGCCTTCATCAGGCCAGTTTGGCCATTATAATGGCACATTTTTCGCATCCGCTCTTGGACTCCCTGGACGAGGTGATCCCTCATCTCCCGGCGGACCTCCAGACCACAGTCAAGCAGGTCTGAGACCAGGGTAGGGCAGTGGTGAAGCAACAGCTGCAGACGGCTCTGGACATTGGTGACTCCTGTGCCCATTCCGTAGCGGCCGCAGTGGCCATGCACAGCAGGGCTTGGCTGCGTATCTCAACATTTATGGCTGATATGCAGCACAAGCTGGCAGATGTCCCCTTCTTGGGCACCGACCTGTTTGGGCCGAGCGTGGAGGGCCACCTCCAACGTACAGAGAAGTCCAGTGCCACCTTGGACTCAACCACATCTGCTCAGAAGCAAAAGGGCCCCAAGTGTCAGAACCGCAGGCCCTTTTGCCTATCCATTCCTGTGGCCAGACCATCCCAGCAGCAGCAGGGCCAGCAGGCTCAAACTTGACGTCCTCTGGCCGAGTCCATGGCCCCCTTGTTAAGGAAGCCCAGGGGAGGTCCTGGTGGCTCCTCCAAGCCTGCCCAGTGCTGGGTTAGGGGGGTCGGCTCAGCCACTTTTTTCTGCCTGGTTCGCTATCACCACAGACTGTTGGGTTCTGGAAGTGGTCAGCCGAGGCCTGGCCTTGGAATTCGAGCAGGCCCCTTCATATCAAGCCCACACCCCAGTGGGGGGGGGATCTTGTGTCTGCAGCCTCTTGTCTGCTCTCCGAGATGACTTGCATCAGCTCCTCCTCAAAGGGGGTGGTGCGCAGAGTAGCGGACCCACCTTCAGACCCAGGGTTCATTTCCAGGTACTTCCTGGTACCAAAATGGATGGGGGGCTGGCGCTCCATTCTTTTTTTTTTTTTATTCAGAAAATGTTACCGTTTTAAACAATATCACTTGGTAAAATGGTACAAGTATACTGTCATGCATACAATATCCCTCCTCCCCCCACTCCCAACCCCCATCCCATACCCTCCCTCACCCACTGCTGGAGCGATCCAATTACATTTCAAAACAAAACACCTCAAATTGTTTATATCATACAAAAGCTACCCCCTAGACTGGACTGAAGAACTTGAGAATGCGGGGTGACCTAGTTCAAGTAGAGAGCATATAATTTACCCCATTTCTTATCAAAAGCAGCTGGATTATTACATAGGCTCGCTATCATTTTTTCCGTCCTAAGATAAAATGACATCTCATGTAACCATTCTGTATAAGATATAATGGTCTGATCCAACCAATGTTTAAGGACTAATTTTTTAACCGCCATGGAGATAAGGGAAATATGGTATTTCCTTTCTTTGACCGTAATTGAAGATAGGTCCCCCAATATGCAGACCTTTGGAGTGAAGCATAACTCTAGGCCTAGTAAGGGGTTCAGTTGGGACTTAATTTTTAGCCATATTGGGGAGACCTTTTCACAGGACCAGAAAACATGTAACACCGTCCCCTCCTTTTGACCACATCTGACACATATAGATGATTGCACCCGTCCCATTTTAACTAGCTTACATGGGGTATAGTACATATTACTTAATATTTGAAATTGAGTGACCCTTAACCTGTCTTGTGTAATATATATATGCATGTCCCTCCAGATATCCGACCAGTTAACTCCATGGCTAGGCATAAGAGAGCCCCACACCGTTGAACCTGTCAACGTTGTTGGATAGAAGGAAGCAAGGAGAGAATTATATATTAACGAAATACTATGTGGTCACACCGCTAAGTCTTTGACTTGTTCAACTATGCTACTTAGTCTTGAGGGCACATATACTTCTCCAAATCTCTGCTGGAGAAGGTGCCGCAACTGGTAAATCTTAAAAATAAATCTGGGAGGGCTTTGAAGTTTGTTTAATATATCAATGGGTGACAAAAGACCATTAGGCTGATAAAAATCACACACCTGCACACCTTGCAATTGGGGAATCCAGTTCTGGGTAATAGGGGAATCTCCTATTCTAATATTAAGGTTGCCTACTATCCCTTGAGCCGTATCCTTACTTGGGCAGACACGTAGAGAGGCACAGACCTGGGCAAAAGTTTTGATGGACACACCCACCACTGACTGCTGAATTATTTCTGGTAGTATCTGAAGAGGTGTAAACAACGAAGCAAGTGGGGATACCCAAGCTGTGTCAAAAATGTCCAGCTCAATTTGTAACCAAATGGGAATATAGGTGTCCCCCACTCCACTAAGGGGGGAGGATATCCACCTCCCCATTTTATGCAGGTGGCTAGCCCAATGATAATATAACAAGTTGGGCAACTTGAGCCCTTCCTTATTCTTAAGTAAGGTAAGCTTGCTGTATGCCCTTCTAGGACTCTTATTTAGCCACAAGAATTCTGAAATAATGGCATGTATCTTCTGGAAAAAGGAAATAGGTAACCATATATTACTCATATTTAAAGGAAAAAATACTCCAGGAAGCACATTCATTTTGATAAGGTTGACCCTTCCCCACAGAGAGATTGGTAGGGATTTCCATCTAGAAAGATCATGTTGGAGTTTCTGCACCAGATCTTCTAAATTTAATTTTTTATACCGTAGAGGGTCCGGGGTTAAATATAGGCCTAAATACTTCATCGATGATGGGGACCATTTCATTCCAAATTTGTGAAAATCTTGCCGGAATGTATGGTGATTGAGAGGGAGAATTTCTGTTTTGTTACGATTCAAATTATAATTAGAGAACTTACTGAACTCTCCTATAATTGCTAATACCTCATCCAATGAGACTACAGGGTCTGCAAGGTGAAGCAGTATATCATCTGCATAAACAGATAGTTTTAAGTTACTTGTGCCCACAGAGACCCCTTGCACTTAAATTGAGGAGTTAATTCGCCTTACCAAGGGCTCCAGATACAAGTTAAAGAGTAGTGGGGAAAGGTGACAGCCCTGTCGAGTACCCGAGTGCAGGGAAAAACTGGAAGAAAATACTTTATTACAAAAAATCCTTGCCGTGGGGGTTGAGTAAATCTTTTGAATCCATTGGATAAATTCTTGGGGCATGTTCATATACTTAAGCGTTAACCACAAGAAGCTCCAGTCCACTCTATCGAAAGCCTTTTAGGCATCCAGAGATATTAAAGCCCTAGGATGTAAGGTGGACTGAGCTACATGAAATATGTGGTTTAATTTACGGAAATGATCTGATGCTGATGTAAACGGGGGTCCCCACCCCTGCCTTTTTACTAAAACGACAGGTGGCATGCTGTTGGCATTTGGCAGCAATACCTGGTGGGGGACCTGGGTTCAGGGAAGGATGAGGTTACCTGGCACAAGGGACCTAGGTTTGGCTACTCTGCACAGGGGCACCCAAGTAAATCCAACTACAGGAAGCAATAACTGTAATGTCCAGAACCAGAACTGGGATTTTTCAGTGTGGCTTTATTTATTAACTAACTGAACATAAACAAAGCATTGCATGGTCCCCCAAAGGGCTACGTTACTGTATGTGCAGATTAGAGTTTAACCAAGCGGTCCATTTGAGGAATGAACACATTACTACAGTTGTCTGGCTTTGGACCCACCAGGCACTCAGCCCGGACTTTGCATGCGCTTTAGATACATAGCCCGACTGGCCCGGCTCCCCTGCCGGCCACTTGACTGATGGTCCATTTGAAGAATGAACCCAAACTTTACTTGAAGACATCCCATCAAACAAGGAGACTACCAAACTGTGGCTCCCACACCCTTGAGTCTGCAACTCCTAGAGAATTTGTTTTCGTGCTTCCAATCGAACTCCCATCAAACAAGGAGACTCCCATCAAACAAAGTAATTGTCCCATCCTGTGGCTCCCACACCACTTAGAGTCTGCAACTCCTAGAGAGATTTTCAAGTTCGGCCCATGTCAGTACCCACCCATCACTGGCCAAGTGCATGAGGCAAGGCAAAACACAGAAGAAATCCGTAGAGGTGGACCTGGTTACTAAAGATGGGGGGTTTTCCCACCTCCAGCTCCCACAGCCCATACCCGGCCATTTCTCCGGACACACAGAAAACTTTAGGACTTTAAAATGTAGATTGAACGGTGGATGACCTGAAGCACCCCCTCTACAGCGCACTTTAAATCCATTTAAAACTTTAAACTGTTTGACTGCTCCATTTGTTTGTCCTAGTGTACACAGTCCTCCCAAATAGCAGTCCCCATTACTTGAAATCCATTTAAAATATTAGACTGTTTGACTGCTCCATTTGTTTGTCCTAGTGAACATAGTCCTCCCAAACAGCAGTCCCCGTTCATGTCCCAACTGAAGAAAACAATATGTTTGCCCCTTCAAATGGAGCCAAACACTCACCCATTCATTGCAGGTGCCCCACAGGCAAAGTACTGTAACCTTTGCTGTTATACAAGAACAGACTAAAATAAAACCAGGCAGCTTCTTTCCATGGTGGGAGAAGGGGATTGCCCCTGGAACCCACAGAGAACTTTTCCTCCCCCCCCCCGGAGGAAGGGTACTGAGACTCAGGGGAGCGTCTCCACCACTTTAAAAGATAAAACACAGGAACACTTCCTTTTCTTAGTGAGAGATCAAACAGCAGACTGATGCTTCCTTCTTGCTTAAGGACAAACGGAAGACTGACTTTGAAATTCCCAAAGTTCTAAACTCACTCCCTGAGCTGTGATTCCAATGTGGCTCATGCAGCGCGACAGTTCTATAGTGATGTCATCTCTCAAGTCTCAGCTGTGACTGAGGACAGAGTGAGACAGTGTGAAACCCATTTAACTGGAGTTTCACAAGCTGCCTTCCCTGCCTACCACTAGGTCTTACTGGGATTCTAGTAACCCCGGGTAACAAAGGGGTTACACTCGCCCTTGACCAGGAAAATGACTGTCCCCAGTCATTATGCACCCAGCCTTAGGCCAGCTCACCATATGTGCTACCTGCGGAGGTGGGTGATCAGGCCCCCTTCTACCATGTGCGAGCACAGGTAGGCAACACTAAGGGCCTAGAGGCCTATAGCTGACATATCAGCCTCTACTCCATCCACTTACTATGGACACCTAGTGGCTCTGGTAGAACCATCCAGAGCATAGCCCTGATAGATCAGCACTGTGGCCCCTACTGCAGGTCAGGGCCATAGCCTGTCCATCCCCCCTAACCCTCTAGGGAAAATCTATCTGCCTCTAACATAACATCCTAAACAAAAACAAAACCTGGGGACCTCCCCGACCTTGGGCAGCCTGCAACTACAACCATTAGCAATAATAACACAGTACATTTAAATTCTACACCATAAGCACTGACGAGGAGCTCTGATGAGCCCCTCCTCCTCTTCTTGTCTTCTCTTCTGTCTTCCAGGAACACCTTTAAGAAAAGACAAAAAAAAAAAAAACACATCCTAATCTGCATGTACAGTCTATCTAAACAACAACGACAACAACAACCCTTACCATACAGAAAAACAAAACACTGAACAATCCCAAAAAAGAAAATTTTTTAGAAAAAGGGTAGAAAAACAGTATTTACATTAAAGTACAATAATGACATTGGTTACAATACACCTTTGGGGGGATGGAGTGCCCTAAAGTCCCAACTAGTGACTACAAGGCCGAAGGCCAGTCCAATAAAGAGTCTCTCCTGGGCGGGCCCGTGAAACATTGTTTTTAAGGCAATAATTCCAAAGGGGAAAGTCTTTGCGGACAGTTCACATACTTTCGAAGTCTGTAGTGTAGGGTGTGTACTGCAATGTCATAAAGATAGAATAAAAAGATTTTTACGGACTTACCAGCCTCTTGAAGTATTCGGATTTCACAAACATGGTCCCTTCCGAAGACTCTCCCTGGCAGCATTTCTTCTGATACAGCTAGGCGGACATCTTCCGGGAACCCACAGGAGTGCACATCTGGAAATAGCTGGGCTGATGTCATAACTGGAGAAGGAACCTTAGAACAGGAACAAAAAGAAAAACAGCTGGTCCGGCGTCATCCGATTACCAGGCGATGAACAGGAAACAGCTGGACTGGTGTCCTCTCTGGATTTGAAGTCATCTGGTGGTGCCAGTAGATGGTTGCTGAACAGGACAGTACACTGTGGACTGAAGAATATGGGGCACCTGATTCCTGGTATATTCATATTGGCAGTTCAATAAGGGCACTTCACAGTCTTAGTGTGGCAGTATTGACTACCACTGCTCAGCTCTCCATTTTGTAGGCACAGGCTTAATTACTGGGAGGTCCTTGCACTGATGCCAATAGTAGAGGGGGTCAGGGGCTTGAATTATTACTCCGTCTGGATGCACATAATTCACACAGTGGGAGACTTCACATCCCTCTCCGTCCACTATTCTCACTCTGTCCATAAACAGTGTCCTGCCTCTCTTCCACTGTGTATACTTTTCGTGGAACAGTCTATTCTTTACATGTTGGTTAGCCCCAGGATGCACATGTTTCATTGCTTCATCCCAGATCCAGGATTTCCTGCAGTTCTCAATCTCCTCCCAGACTCTCCGAGGAAAGGTAGGAAAGGTCATACCAAAGATTTCAATGGCCTTTCTACGAACCAGTCTCTCCTCTTTACTTGCTTTGGTCAATCTGAGACCGCTGGCCTGGCTTGGGGGTGGCCAGTCCTGGTTCTGCCAGCTTTGCATCCTCAATGAAATTAAAAACGGATCCCTGACTTCTTCTTCTGGTGAAGCCAGGGCAGTGGCATCACCACCTTCTTGAACACATTCCTCCGAGGCAAGATCTTGAGGCTGTGTGCCCGTTCCTTTCTCACAAGGCCACATAGGTTCCCCCTCATCTTCCTCTTCACTGAGGATCTGAGCCCAGGAGTGAGCAGTAGTTCTCACCCCTGAGACTATCCATTCATCACTGGGAGCAAAGGTCGACACCTCCCATTCAACGGCCTCCCGCATCTCATCTTCACCTTCGAGACTTGGGCTAGGCCCCCCCACCCAGGGGTCTGTTGATGCTTTATCTGAACTTGCCTTCTGAGATCCAGCATCCAATGCTTCAATTTCAGATCAATCTCTAATTCTGCACTCTCTAACTTTGTGCCACACTCCCCCAAGAGACCTTCCTCCACAGGCTCCGCCTGATGCTGTGTGCTGCCAACTGCAGATTCTTGAATTTTTGTCCACGTGGGAGCCAAACGAATTGGAGGCGCTTTATACAAGCCATATTTTTGAAGGCATCCAGCACAGTGAGGAATCATGAAGACATCCCTTCCAGCACTCAAACACATCTGGCATACACGCACTGGATAATTAGGAATTGCCACATCAGGAGGGAGTTGCCCTCTATAGCACCAATTTTCAATATCTCTCAATCTATTTACTGCTGCTGTTACTACAACCCGGGCATGATCCGGGTAACGAGCTGATCCTGAGGCCATAACTGCAGAAAAATAAACAAAAGTTCACTGTAACTGAAAATCCCACTTTAATGAACACACTCTGTAGCTTTAAAATGGCTCCTCTGCTGCTGTGTTTACTTTACCACCCCACCCTGTAATGGCGGCGGCAGCACTCCTGTGCATCAACAATCTGACTCTGGGTCAAGCCACTGCACACCCGATTTACATCAGCTACTAATAACTTTTATTCAAACTGCACAACTTGCTCTGTTCTGGTAGTTCACACATTTACAGGATTTTACTTGGACTTTTCACATGCTGGCAACATTCATTTAATTACAGTCCCTTTTAACTTCAGGTTTCAGCACAGGATTACCTGCTTCTACTAGTGTTGCACTTATTTTACAACCCACAGTCTCTCTCTGGCTGCAAACTTTAAACTGAGGCTAATTTCATTGCTATGCACAGATTTAATGGCTTTACAGACTTGCACTTGCCAGCAGGACATCACACAATCGCTACTTGCAAAGCGACTATACAGCTGCACACACATTTTATATGACATTACAGAAAATCACTGTTTTGAGCAGTTTTAATTATTTACTCACTGTTGTTGTAGCAGATTGCTGCGATGGGGTAAAACGGCCTGCAGCCAGATTTTTGAAGGCCTCAGATTGCAAACGGGCGGGCAGTCTCCGCGATCGTCGGTTTAACCACACAATTCACTGATCCCACGATCAATTGGCGGGTTGAGCCCGATTTTCAACTAGAAAGTCACTTTTTTACTGTTTACAGCGCTTTGAACACTTCGCGAACGCTCCTCCACTGCCAGTACACGCACTACTCTGTGTCTCCCTCTCGAATGCTGAGGCAATCACAGAAGAGCTGGCTGAGGGGCGCGGGACTAATGGCAAACTGACCAACCACACGACGCCATGCAAATGAGCCTCTTCTTCCTCACGAGGGCTCCTCTCCTCTCGGCAATCGTCGAGCAGGCAAATTTAAACTGAAAAATGCACTTTTTTTTTTCCAACTGACTCCACGGCGGGAGCCCATTTCAACCATGTAACATTGCCATTAACTCTGCAGTCTCTAGCATTGCACAGAAAGCATTTCCAACGTCCAGGGAATAATTTCTCTGTTGCTATCCCTAGTTTTCCACACTTTTCTTCACAGAACTTTATTTTAAAACTGACTAAAATGCTGTAAACAATTTTTGATGCAGGACAAGGACACACACTTTGGCTTTACAGCTCCTTGGTAAACAGTTGGCATTTTTTAAACAGC
This sequence comes from Neoceratodus forsteri, assembly GCA_016271365.2. Lineage (NCBI taxonomy): Eukaryota > Metazoa > Chordata > Ceratodontiformes > Ceratodontidae > Neoceratodus > Neoceratodus forsteri. The sequence continues at coordinate 794,142,109 of CM057459.1, read as the reverse complement.
AGCACAGGATTCACAGCACACAGCAACACACTAGGGAAATTGCTTCAACTTTTTTGGGCTACCGACTGCCAGATAGCCAAAACGCTAGCCTACTTGCCCAAGCACCTTCCTTCCCGAACAAATCCAAAGCGGTGCCTCCATTTTTATAAATGGGGGTCCCCACCCCTGCCTTTTTACTAAAACAACAGGTGGCATGCTGTTGGAATTTGGCAGCAATACCTGGTGGGGGACCTGGGTTCGGGGAAGGATGAGGTTACCTGGCACAAGGGACCTAGGTTTGGCTACTCTGCACAGGGGCACCCAAGTAAATCCAACTACAGGAAGCAATAACTGTAATGTCCAGAACCAGAATTGGGATTTTTCAGTGTGGCTTTATTTATTAACTAACTGAACATAAACAAAGCATTGCATGGTCCCCCAAAGGGCTACGTTACTGTATGTGCAGATTAGAGTTTAACCAAGCGGTCCATTTGAGGAATGAACACATTACTACAGTTGTCTGGCTTTGGACCCACCAGGCACTCAGCCCGGACTTTGCATGCACTTTGGATACATAGCCCGACTGGCCCGGCTCCCCTGCCGGCCACTTGACTGACGGTCCACTTGAAGAATGAACCCAAACTTTATTTGGAAAGACATTCCATCAAACAAGGAGACTCCCAAACTGTGGCTCCCCACACCACTTGGAGTCTGCGACTCCTAGAGAGATTTGGTTTCGTACTTCCAATCGAACTCCAATCAAACAAGGAGACTCCCATCAAACAAGGAGTAATTTTCCCATCTTGTGGCTCCCCACACCACTTAGAGTCTGCGACTCCTAGAGAGATTTTCAAGTTGCGACCCACGTCTGGGTACCCACCCCATCACTGGCCAAGTGCATGAGGCAAGTAGGAAAACACAGAAGAAATCCGTAGAGGTGGACCTGGTTACTAAAGATGGGGGGTTTTCCCACCTCCAGCTCCCACAGCCCATACCCGGCCATTTCTCCGGACACACAGAAAACTTTAGGACTTTAAAATGTAGATTGAATGGTGGATGACCTGAAGCACCCCCTCTACAGCGAACTTTAAATCCATTTAAAACTTTAAACTGTTTGACTGCTCCATTTGTTTGTCCTAGTGAACATAGTCCTCCCAAATAGCAGTCCCCATTTCTTGAAATCCATTTAAAACATTAGACTGTTTGACTGCTCCATTTGTTTGTCCTAGTGAACATAGTCCTCCCAAATAGCAGTCCCTGTTCATGTCCCAACTGAAGAAAACAATATGTTTGCCCCTTCAAATGGAGCCAAACACTCACCCATTCGTTGCAGGTGCCCCACAGGCGAAGTACTATAACCTTTGCTGTTATACAAGAACAGACTAAAATAAAACCAGGCAGCTTCCTTCCATGGTGGGAGAAGGGATTGCCCTGGAACCCTCAATAACTTTTCCCTCCCGGAAGAGGAGTACTGAGACAGGAGCGTCTCCCACCACTTTAAAAAGATAAACACAGGAACACTTCCTTTTTCTAGTGAGAGATCAAACAGCAGACTGATGCTTCCTTCTTGCTTAAGGACAAACGGAAGACTGACTTTGAAATTCCCAAAGTTCTAAACTCACTCCCTGAGCTGTAGATTCCAATGTGGCTCATGCAGCTGCGACAGTTCTATAGTGATGTCATCTCTCAAGTCTCAGCTGTGACTGAGGACAGAGTGAGACAGTGTGAAACCCATTTAACTGGAGTTTCACAAGCTGCCTTCCCTGCCTACCACTAGGTCTTACTGGGATTCTAGTAACCCCGGGTAACAAAGGGGTTACACCGACCTTCCTGGGACAAATCCTACCTGCTCTGGGCTAAGTAAGGGAAACCATATTTTTTGAATCCGATTGGCCAAGATTTTGGTAATAATTTTAAGGTCACAATTTAACAACGAGATGGGATGGTAACTAGACGGGCATTCTGGTGACTTATCAGGTTTCAGTAGCAAAATGATAGTCGTTTCTAAAATGGAGGGGTCCACAGCCTCATTGGTGAGGATATAGTGATAGAACTTAAGTAGTATGGGGGATAACTCTTTTTCGAAAACCTTAAAAAAGTTTGAGGGAAAACCATCAGGGCCTGGGGCTTTATCTAGAACCAGGGCCCTAATGGCCTGAGATATTTCCATTAAGATGATAGGGGCTGTTAACATGACCTGGTCCATCTTCTGCAACCTAGGGAGTGAGGTACTAGCTAAATACACCTTGGTATCCTTCTTTGTTGGGGGACCGACCTGATAGCCGTAAAGATCTGCATAGAATCTCTCAAATACAGAGGCTATATCTCTGGGAAGGGTCTTTAGGGTACTATCTACATCCCGGATTGCCTGAATGGTCCTTGAACTTTCCAATTATGTCATATGGACAGCCAGAAGTCTCCCGGCTTTTTCACCTTAGTCGATGTAAGTTGTCTTCGTTCTAAGGATAGCAAACTCGGCTTTCTCCTTAAGGAGGTCCGAGTATGCATTCCTAAGAGACAAAAGGTCTGTAAGTGACCTTTGCACAGAGGTGGATGATACATTTTGTTCCAGTGCTCTGATCTGTTCCAATAGTTTCCGTGCCTGGTTCTCCCTAACCCTTTTCCGTTTTGTTGCTAACCTAATAAATTCCCCTCTTATATAGCACTTCAGTGCACACCAAATTTGGTCCATCCTAGGGATGGACCCAACGTTATTTTCCAAAAATTGCTCCATAAGAGTACGGATTTTATTTACTATGAATTTGTCCTTCAGCAATTGTGTGTTTAATTTCCATCTGGTGTCTTTCTGTTGCTCGAATGTCGGAATAATATGAAGCCATACAACCGCATGGTCAGATATCACTATCGGCTCAATCCCCCCGACCAGAGTCCCTGATAGTAAGATTGAATTTATAAGAAAATAATCCAGCCTAGAGGCCATTTGATGCACCTGTGAATAAAATGAAAAGGCCCTAGTAGTCGGATTCAAAATCCTCCAAGGGTCACATAGCCCAAGGAGATCCATCATCTCATTAAGGGCTCTCTGAGATGGGGTCACGGCCCTAGGGATCGGGTTGGATTTGTCCAACAGATGAGATTGGGTGAGATTCCAGTCCCCCCCAATATTATAGGGTTGGTATAAAAGTGGCCAACTTATCTGCCAGCCCCTTAAGAAAATCTGGGTCACCTCCTACCGGTCCGTAAATACTCCCCAAAACTAGTGGTTTTCTTGCTAGTAAACCGCTAACTAATATAAATTTACCCTGTGGATCCTGAATAATGTTTTCTGGTTGAAATTGAACGGTTTTCATAATAAGTATCCCTACCCCTCCTCTACTAGAGGAGTTTCCGGCTGCAAAAACTTGCTGTACTCCTTGCCTTTTAAAACTGCATGCTTCAGATGCCAAAAGATGTGTCTCTTGTAAGAAAATGATATTAGCTCGCAATAGAGCTATATGTTTAAGGATAGCTATCCGTTTAGCTTGATCTCGAGCTCCCTGACTATTCCATGAAACAATCTTAACTGCGGTATCCAACATCTTCCAAAGCTATTTGAATATTCCTATTACTACTACACCTCTCCTCTATGATCGCTCCAACCCCACCCCACCCCTCCCCCCCATATCTATTACCTGCCAGGTATCCTCTACTACCAGGATCCCCCTACCATTACCCACCGAACTATATACAGAAGCTCCCCCGCTACGCAGGAAAGTCATCACCCCCATGACCTCCTTGGAACGTACATCTTTAATTGGAAGACACCAAACTATATTTCCTTTATTCACTATCAGACCAGCTAACCCCAATATTACTAAGCTAATAAGCCCAAAGAGGTCTACCCCCCTACTATTTAGGTTGTGACACAATGTACCCATCAGAGCCCTGATGCCGTTCCTCCCTACCTATCCTGAGATCAGTCAGCCTAACTTAAGGAAACCCGAACATCCTGGCATATCTGATTTGAAACAACCCTGTATCCACCCATCTCCCCTACTAAACTCTACATCTCTTTGACCAGTAAAGTGAAATTGACCTCTCCAATTCTTAACTTATACCAAATAATTATTGAGCTATCCTCCTGTAAGAGAAGAAGAACATGCAACATCAAAACAAGTCTCAGGATATAACCCAGTGTTCATGAGTCTTTTGTTTCCCAGGGGGATCACTTCAAGTGCACTGGGTTTCTCAAATGCCTTCCTCCAGGAAATGCCACTTCCTTATTCAGTTCCTACTTTGTGCCAGGGGAACACATTGTGGGCATGTGTAGAGGCCTGCAGACCCAAATATAGTTCCCAGCATGGGCCTTCTGTCTTTCTACAGCCAAACTTCAGAACTTGCCACTCTGCAGCACCTCCCACCACCCGAGATCGAGCCTCTCTCCGGGAACTCCGAAATCGCAGGTCAGTACCAATCTTGATCTATCTGAGTAAAACAAAACTTCTGCCTAATAGGCAAATACATAACAATTTGCAGCCCTCCTCTCAAAACAGTCAGGATTTCTCCAGCTTCAACTCTTATGGAATAACTCGGGAAGTTTGGTGGTCAAGTCCTCCAGCGCTTTACTAGGGGTTTCATAAGTGATCCAGGTATCTGATATCCTGACTAAAAGGCATGAGGGGTACTGCATTTTGAACCGAATACCTGCTGCAATCAGTTTATTCACTACAGGATGGTAGGCAGCACACTTCTGCCTTATCTCATAAGGCAGATCTTGTGAAACATGAATCTTAACTCCTTCCCATAGAATGGCTTGCGCTTCCTTTGCCTTGTTTAATACATGTTGTTTCTCTATAAAGCTGAGAAACCTCAATATCAGTGGTCTAGGAGGGGCTCCTGTTGGAGGTCGGGGCTGTAAGGCACGATGTGCTCTTTTCTATTTGGTATGAAGCCCCCATTGGAGATGGACCAGTAATCTTGGAAAAGAGCTTCTGTAAAAAGGCCTGTATATTCTGCCCTTCCTCTGCCTCTGGTAGACGGATTATCAGAATGTTGTTCCTGCGGCTCCTTCCTTCCAAATCTTCAGTTTTTAGTTGCAACTTCTGTACTTGATGCCTGAGCGCCACCACTTCTGGCTCCAGTTTCTCCTTCCATCTCTCTGTAAACACAATGTGGGCCTCAGAGTCGGCGACCCTTCGCAATAGGTCATTAGCGATGTCTACTAGCGTTTCTTTAAAAAGCTGTAATTCTTGTAAAAACCGATCCTCTGTCAGAGGGATCAGAGTTGCAGATTGCGAAGCCTTTTTATCTGGGTTACCACTTTGGGCCTTAGACTTCTTCGGATTCTTTTCTGGCGTCGTTGGTGGAGTGTGGCGGATAAGAGGCTGAGCGCATTTCTGACTCCATCATATCGCAGTAACACCGTTAAGCGTCTAAATCCGATACTTTAGGAACTGCACAAGCAATATTCTGAATTGGGAGACATTCAAGACTCTTAGATAGGCTATAATTATCACAAAACAGCAAGATATAGGCAGGAGCTTGGCACCACCGCTGCTAGCAGAGCACTTGCATCACATGACCTCTGCTGGCACCCCATTCTAGATTTGCATGACCTGAACAAGTTCCTCAGGTCCTGCACCTTCTGAGTGGTAACTTTGCCTCAGATCATACCATCTCTGGAGCAAGGCATGTGGTTCTGCTCCCTAGGTCTTCAGGATGTTCTTTCACATCTCGATCCATCCGTCCCATTGACGGTTCCTCCATTTCCGAGCCGAGGGAACCCTTTACAAGTTCCAAGCCATGCCCTTCAGCCCCCAGGGTCTTCACCACATGCATGGCAATGGTGGCAGCTTACCTGAGGTGCCGGGGGGTCCGGGTATACCCTTACCTGGATGACTGGCTGATAGCAGGTCCCTCTTGGTGGGAGGTGGAGCGGTCCAGGGATCTAACCCTCCAGACTTGCCTCGACCGAGGCCATGTCAGAACTCGCACCTTCGTAGGTGATTCAGTTCATCGGGGCTGAGCTCAGCTTCCGGCAGACAGGGTGGAGATTCTCTCCTCCTTTGCCCAGTCATTTCTGATTGGGCAATTGTGCCCTGCCTGGGACTTCCTGCGTTTTCTAGGCTACGTGACAGCCTGCACCAGTGTGGTCTGATGAGCCCACTGGCATATGTATTCCCTTCAGTGGGAACTGGCCAGCCAGTGGTTTCAGCGCTCAGGTCATCTCAACCAACTGGTCTCTGTGACCCAGAGGATGTGGGGTGGCCTCCACTGGTGGCTCATGCCGTCCCACCTGCAGGAAGGGATCCCGTTTGTCCTCCTTGAGCAGACAGTCATCCTGACGACTGACGCCTTTCTGATGGGTTGGGTGCCCATCTGGGGGAACACAGAGTCCACTGGCTCTGGTCCCCCCAGGAGTCCTGATGCCACATCAACCTGCTGGAGCTTCGAACAGTTCGGCTAGCCCTTAACCACCTTCGCTCAGTTTGTTCGGGGTCAAGTGGTCCAGGTCCAGATGGACAACATCACGACCATGTACTATCTCAACAGGCAAGACGGGATGTGCTCCTTGCCCCTCTGCAAGGAAGCTCTCCACATTTGGTCCCTTGTACTCAGCCTGGAGGCAGATCTCCTAGCCATTCACGTGGCAGGAGCCTCTAATCAGCTGGCCAATGCCCTCAGCCAGATGAGTGGAGCATCTCACGAGTGGTGTCTCCACCAGGAGGTAGTACAAGATCTGTTCTCCCACTGGGGATCCCCTCAGGTGGACCTGTTTGCCTCCAGGGAGAACGTAAAGCTGAGGCTCTATCATGCCCGACCCCCTCAGCAGGGTTCGCTGCAGGGGGTGCCATCTCGAGGCTGTGGACCCCAGGCCTCTTCTACGCCTTCCCACAATTCACTAAGTGCTCATCAAGGTCAGGAGAGAAAGGGTGCAGGTGATCCTGATAGCCCCAGACTGGCCCTGCCAGTTCTGGTGTCCAGATCTCCTCAGCCTCTGCTCCAGGCTTCCGAGGCAGGTTCCAGCACACCCGGACCTGCTCTCCATCAATCAGGGGAAGGTACTCTACGCGGACCTTCAATCCCTACACCTGATGGCCTGGTTCATGAGCGGCTAGAGTTCCAGGCCTAGGGTCTCTCTGATGAGGTCCTCAATGTTGTTCAGGCTTCCCGTAAGGAATCGACCAGAAAATGCTGTGCCTTTAAATGGAAGAGATTCTCCATCTGGTGTCAGGGCAAAGAGTTGGACCAATCGTCCTGTCCAGTAGCTAGCATTTTGGACTATCTTTGGTCCCTCTCCCAGCAGGGACTTGGGTTGACAGCCCTAAAGGTGCACCTGGCAGCCATCTCTGCTTACCGGGTGTGGGCCGATCAGCAGTCAGTGGCACAGGAGAAGGTGGTCTGGCACTTCTTCAAAGGCCTAGATCACATATCCCCTCTGGTGCATGAACCTCCATCTCTGTGGGATCTACTGCTGGTTTTGTCAAAGCTCATGGACAAGCCATTCAAACTGATGCACAAATGTGACATCTCATATTTGTCATGGAAAACCACCTTCTTGGAGGCTATCATGTCAGCCAGAAGGACTGGGGAGTTACAGGCACTTTCGAGTTTCATTACCTGGTCTTCCACCGGGACAAGGTTGTCCTGTGCCCCCACCCGAAATTCCTTCTGAAGGTGGTATCGCAGTTTCACCTTAACCAGGTGATTACTCTGCTGATGTTTACCCCAATCACACCTCGGAGACAGAGTACAGGCTTCAAACTTTGGACCTGAGATGAACGCTCGTCTACAAAGAGCGAATGAGAGGTTTGCCAGCTGTTTGACACCTACGCTGAAGCTGCACCTGGCAGACCTGCAGCCAAGCAGACAATAGCTCGATGGATTACATCTTGCATTGACCTCTGCTGTAGGTTGGCGGGTAGGGAGCTTCCCGTAGGGCTTAAGGCTCATTCCACCCCAAATACCGCTGGGTCGGTGGCTGCATTTAGGGACGTCCGTATCCAGGAAATCTGCAGGGCTGCTACCTGGAAGTCCACGCATACCTTCATTTCCCATTACCACATTGACCTCAAGTCACACCGGGATGCTGGTTTTTGAGCCTCAGTTCTCCAGTCCCTCTTTCCTAAGTAGAGGGTTGTGCGTCTTTCCTCCCAGAGAACTTCTAGGAGTCTGCTAAGAAGTGTGAACAGAACAACATATCCACGATCCTAGAAAAACAGGTTACTCACCTGTAACAGTAGTTCTAGGAGTGGTGTATGTTTTTCATCCACACTAACCCACCCAACCTTGACACACAAACCTGGCTTCCAGCGGGCTAAAATCTGGCATCATGGGCAGAGCAGAGGATTGTACCACCCGCGTGGGTGGGAGAAGCCAGCTTTAAGACTTTGCGGCACATCTTGAAGTGGCAAGGTACCTGCCAGGAAGTGTGGATGAACAACATATACCACTCCTAGAACTACTGTTACAGGTGAGTAACCTGTCTTTTCTAGTCGTGTCCCCTGTGTACAGAGTGCTTATGTGGTGGATGGAATGCAGCAATCTACTCAAGGGAATGTCATTCCCGATTCCCCCCTCCCATTTTCAAATCTTCACCATGGATGCCTCAAGACTAGGTTGGGGGGGATCATTTTGGGCCTTATCACAGAGCAGGTGGAGCACACTTTGCACATCACTGTTCTGGAAATGAGAACTGATCTGCAATGGATGCCAGTCCTTCCAGAACCACTTGTCCACAGGTTCTCTCCTAATACAGACAGACAGAGTCCTCAGCAAGAAAGGGAAGCAGTGAGGGTTTGGTGTTGGGCTCTGGAACCTAGTCTAGAACTATCAGTAGTGAATGTTCAGGCATCCAAAAACATATTGGCAGGCAAGCTAGCTAAGCACATCAGGTTTTTTTTTTGTTTTGTTTTCATTTATGACTGTTAACCGGGTAGGTGCACTGATCCCAGAGATTGTTTTCAGGCATGACCCGGGCCACGTAAGATGGCACAGAGTAGAAACATCAGAATAACAAGAGCAAGTAATACATAGTGAAAGGTTACAGTTGTTACATTTGGCAGTACATGGTGGCAGTAGTTGAGGGACAACAAATAAAGCAAAGTAAGGCTCTTGGTGGTACAGTCTGGGATGCATAAGTGGGAACTGCTGACCTCTGTGGTAGATGTCCTCTTTGCAAGATGGGGTTGTCCAGAGTTGGACCTTTTTGTATCCCCATGCAAAACTGCCACCTTTCTGTTTGCTCCAGGGCATGGAGTTTTCTGGTAAGACGCATTGTCCCTCTCTTGGAAACTGAGCTTTCTCTGTGCCTTCCCTGTAATCCAAAGGGTGATAGTCAAGTTGCAACTGGAGGTGGCAGTTCTGATACTTGCTGCTCCCCTATGGCCTTGACAGATCTGGTTCCCCCTGATGCCACACCTGGCAGCCGAACCTCCAGTATGTCTGCCCTGGTGCAAGGTTCTACTGTCACAGGAACAGGGCCCCCTGGTCCATCCGCACCGGAGATCTTTCATCTGCACACATGACTCCGGAAGACATACATAGCTCGTTCCGGGGTTTCTCAAAGTGGTTAATGTTGTGGTGGCTGCTGGAAAATCCTCCACCAGCAATGCTTATTCCATGAAATGGAAGCGGTTTGCATTATGGGCCATTTCTCTCCACCTTGATTCGTTTACCTGTCCAGTTAATCAGGTTCAATAGTACCTGCTGTCATCTGATTGAGGCCTGCAGTATTCTTTGCTCAGAGTGCACCTGACTCCCACATCTGCTTTCCAGGTGCCTTTTGATGGCTGTCCAGTGGCTCAACTGGAGGTAATCTGTACTTTCTTAAGGGGCGTTCTGCAGTACATCTAAAGCCCCTGCTTCCTATCCAGTTCTGGCTTGGACTTAAATTTTATTTTGAAAAAACTTACTTTGGCTCCTTTTAAGGGAGCCATGACTTGTAGCTTATGCTTTCTGTTTTGGAGGGAATTATTTATTTCGAGATTTGCTCTTGCAGCAGGAAACCCATTTAGGAGTGAAGCCTGCAGGTGCCAGTACACCACGGAAACTTTCTAGCTAGCAGTACCCAGTGGGGGACCGGCCCCTATGTCAGCCCACCCCCAACATCATGTGTGGTATAAAAAGGGTGTGCCCCCAGCCCGTCCCCAGTTCTTTTCTCTGCCACTTACTGCACAAGTCTGATCTCTGTGGACACCTTCAGCTAGTCGACCGCCATCTTGACTGTGTTTTCAGCACCTTTTTCTTATTCTTTTTCGATAATATTTTGACAGATTTGTGCATGTAGTCTTCTCCAACATCGTCTATCAAGAGGTGCCCTTCCAAGTGCGTATGTGGCAAAGCAGATCCCGAAGAAAGACAATTATTCAGCCTGATTTTTCTGCCTGGGTCCAGACCGCAACAATGAGGCCTGCCAGCACTGCTGCAGTTTCAACCAGTGCATGCGGCTCTGGCACCATATTTCTGCTCAGTATTCACAAAGGAAGAGGAAGGAGAGGTACCTAAACCAAACAAGAGAAACACTCTGAAGACGGGGGTTGATACCAGTCCATTTACAGAAGAAAGGGTTCTGAAAGAACTAATAAAATTGAATGTGGACAAAGCAATGGGGCCTGATGGGATTCACCCAAGAATTCTAAAAGAACTAAGGGTAGAACTAGTGACACGTTGACTACTCTCTTTAACAAATCATGGGGGGATGGGGTGGTACCCGAGGACTGGAGGAGGGCAGATGTGATTCCTCTTCACAAAAGTGGGAGCAGGACAGAGGCAGGAAACTACAGACTAGTTAGTTTGACCTCAGTGGTAGGGAAAATGATGGAATCACTTCTGAAGGAAAGAATTGTTGAGTACCTAGAGGCCAGTGGGGCAGAGGACCGAAGGCAGCATGGATTCACGATGGGAAGGTCTTGTCAGACAAATCTAATAGATTTCTTTGACTGGGTGACCAAAGTAGTAGACCAGGGAAGGGCTGTGGACATGGCCTACCTAGATTTTAGCAAGGCATTTGATACAGTCCCACACAAAAGATTAATACACAAGTTAGCCAGCCTTGGAGTGGGTCCCAAGGTGGTAGCCTGGATAAAAAATTGGGTAGACAACAGGAAGCAAAGGGTAGTAGTAAATGGAGTACACAGTGAAGAAAGGAGGGTTACTAGCGGGGTACCACAGGGTTCAGTACTGGGACTGGTCCTTTTTAATGTCTTTATAAGTGACATTGCAGAGGAACTGGAAGGAAAAGTATGTCTCTTTGCAGACGAGACAAAGATCTGCAACAGGGTTGACACACAAGATGGAGTGGAAAGGATGAGAAAGGACTTGGCAAGGTTGGAGAATGGTCAAATGTATGGCAGCTCAGATTCAATGCAAAGAAGTGCAAGGTAATGCACATGGGAAACAAAACCCAGGGAATGTACACAATGGGGTGAGATATTGACAACAGTAAAATGGAGAGAGACCTGGGAGTAATTATATCAGATGACCTAAAGGTGGGCAAGCAATGTGAGAAGGCAGTGAGGAAGGCTGGGGGATACTGGGATGCATAGGAAGAGGTATCACCAGTAGAAAACAGGAAGTTGTTATCCTCTGTACAGACAGTTGGTGAGACCCCATCTGGAGTACTGTGTGCAGTTCTGGAGACCCATCTCATAAGACATAGACAGAATGGAGGCTGTCCAGGAGAGCAGCAAAATGGTGCAGGGTCTGCACCAGAAGACATAGAGAAAGACTAAAGGAGCTTAATATGTACACCCTTGAGGAAAGAAGGAGAGGGACATGATAGAAACTTTCAAGTACCTCAAGGGAATCAACAAAGTCCAAGAGGGTAGCATCTTTCAGAAAAGAGATGTGCAAGAACAAGGGGCACAATTTGAAGATAGAGGGGGACGGCTTAGAGGTAATGTGAGGAAGTATTTTTCACAGAGAGGGTTGTGGATGGCATGGAACAGCCTCCCTGAGGAGGTCGTGGAGTCAAGAACAGTGGGGGAATTCAAGAATGCATGGGACAGACATAAGGCAGTCCTAGTGGGGGGTAGAAGGAAGTAAGCTGTTGGTTAACTAGGATCTGCAGCTTATCTGTTAGGTAGGAAAATGGGCGGACTAGGTGGGCCAAGCGGTCCTTACCTGCCGTCAAATTCTATGTTTCTATGTATCTAAGCCTTTGTGCTTAAATGGATATCTGCCATGGAGAAGGAACTTCACAATAGGAGCTCTACATCCTCCTCATCTTCTCATAAAGAGAAGAAATCGAGCAGCAAACGAAAGTACCAGGACAAGGAGAAATAGTGTCACAGGTCCACTCCCGTGGGGCGGGATTCTCTGTGTCATAGCAAATCCCTCTTGTGACGGGGGGAGGGGTAATGGGGACAGAAATACCCTTTCTCTGTCCAACGGGAAACAAATACCGTCTAGAGTCTGTGTTCCTGGGGTAGAACTCCCTCGGCCACTTCACCATGAACCAGAAAGCCACAGGTGTGTATAGGATTTGGGGGGGCCCTATACAGCCTATTACTGTCTTTCCCCAGAAATGCAGTGCTCTGTTCAACCCCCCCACAGGCTCCTCTTGAGACCGTTCATATTTCCTCCCCTCCTCTTGTCACAAAGTCCCAGTGGTTCTTCACTTTTAGTAGTGTTCTGGCCCTTGTGCAGTACACTCAGAAAATGTAAACATGTTGTGCAGAATGTTTTGATTTGTGTGTGAAGTCCTAGTGTGTCCTTCCCTCTGTCTACTATGAGGAGTTTTTCCTAAATTAACCTGTTAGCTTTATGGTAGTTTTATTACCCTTGGAGAGTGCCATCTGAGCCAGATTTATTGTTTTTCTTGTTCCTACAATGCATCCTGTCTCATGTGACAGTGCTGTAGAAAAGACCATAGATTCAGCTGCAAGCATTGCTTTAGAATTTGTTCACAAGAGCGCTGTAACTTTTCTTATCCAGTGCGCACAAATGGCAACATATACAGTTTAGCAAATACTTGAGAGCCAAGTAGGTTTTCTATAAGAAGACCACTACTAAATAGCTCTAATTCAGGGTTTTTTTTTCTGTTGGGTCTAGCTAGCAGGAGTGTTTTGATTTTGAAACTTAATTTCATCAAACTACAAACAATGATAAAAAGCACAGAAATCACCCCAGATCATCAGTACTATAGTTAGTAAGACTCTAGGGCCCAGATATTCAAAAGAGTTGAGCCATGCGCAATAGTTTTGCGCCGGCGCAAGTCCGAAATTGTGCCATTCTGCGATATTCAGCAGGAGGAAGTTGCACCCCCGAAACCATGCTGAGCAACAGTGCAATGATAATGAAGGCATGTGCAACCAAAGGGGGAGGAACCATGCATAAATGGCGCAGTGTGATATTCAAAGACTTGTGCAATGCGCAACAGTGGAGCAAGTGGAAGTTGCGCCATAGCAGAAACGAGCCAAAATAAAAAGGAGTAAGGAAGAGGCACAAGAATGCTACAGGGAAGCCACATGAGGCAGAAGCAGAGGCACACAGACAGGGCAAGTGGCAGGAACAGGGCAGGCCAGAGAAAGGCCACAGTTAACAGCCGGGCACAGGGAAGGTGTGGGGAGACACACAGCACAGAGGCCAGCACAGGCAGGTGTACCCGGTGCAGGGGAGGTAGCAGCCAGGACAGCGCGGGGAATAAGGTAACAGCTGCTGGGGGGGTGAACACAAGCCAGGGACATGGCCAGTGCCACCTTCCACATGGAGGCCATAATGAGGGGGGTGAGAAGGCAGGCAGCAGGGGGCATGGCCATGGAAGGGCCCGTCGGCAGTATGCCCCCAGCAGGCAGTACCGAGCCCACACCAGCTTTGAGCTGTACACAGATACTGAGATTGTGGGCCGGTACCACCTGAACAGGGCAATTCTGAGGTGGTTCTGTGAGCTGTGCAGTGATGTGATGCAGGCACCCACACGGCGGAACCATGCCCTGTCAGTGGAGACCAAGGTAACAGCCTGCATGTGCTTGCTCACCACGGGTACCTTCCAGAGACCAACTGGGGACACCACAGGCATAACCCAGTCGGCCGCGTCACGCCACCTCACCCAGTTCCTCAGCGCACTGCTGCCACATGCTGAGGAGTACATCCATTTCCCCAGCACAGCGGCAGAGTGCACAGCAAACATACAGGAGTTCCACAGGGTAGCACATATGCCTGGTGTGCTAGGGGCAATAGACTGCACCCATGTGGCTGTACACACACCACCTGGCCCCGAGGGGGCCGCATACATAAATCAAAAGGGCTTTGCCAGCATCAACTACCAGGTGGTGTGCAATGCCAGGGGGCACATCATCAATGTCTGTGCCACGCACCCTGGGGGAGCACACGATTCTTACATCTGACACCAGTCGGCACTGTGCCACAGATTCGAGAGTGGGGACATCCCCACTGGCCACCTAGTGGGTGAGTATGCAAACCACATGGACAAATATAGGGCCTGGGGGGGCATGGCCAGAGGTGCCATGGGTAGTGGCCTATATGGCTTGGGGCAGGGCGATGCTGATCACCAAACTAACCTCCACCCTCTACACACAGGTAACAGTGGATACCCACTCCATCCCTGGCTGCTCACACCCTACCGGCGGCCCATGACCCCATCGCAGCAACGCTACAATGAGGCACATGCCACCACACGGAATGTCATCGAGCGGGTGTTTGGGATGCTGAAGGCACGTTTCCGTTGCCTGGACACCTCTGGTGGTGCCCTACAGTACAGCCCCTCAAAGGCCTGTGGGATATTCCTGGCCTGTAGCATCCTGCACAACATGGCCAACGAATGTGGGATAGCCGTACAGGTCAAAGAGGGGGACAGCGATGGGGACACAGGTGATGGGCAGCCCCCCCTTGGCTGATGGGACCCCCGACTGCTCTGGCTGGCACAGCTGCACTGGGACACCATCACGGAGGAGCACTTCAGCCAACCCAGGTAAGTCATGGGGCCATGCGCAACCACCAGTGGCCAAGGCACAACCCACAAACACGCAGCAACCCACACTGGGGGTGCATGCTGTCGAGGGAAGTGGCAGGGTACAGAGGCACACACACAACCAGGGATGGGTGAGGATTAACATGCCACACCGAAGGACACACACACACACGCACACACACAATGCAACAAATGTGCACAGAGGGCAGAAGGCACACCGACCCAGAATGCACACCCTAGCAACACACATGTCCAGAGGCCACCACGCCAACTGCCTGTCCATGTGCGTGTGTCAGATGCTGAGCACCACTGCACATTGGTGTACAGCGCAATGCAGGCATCATCATGCACATGTAACTGTGGACAGCAGCTGGGAGGGTGTGCAGGTGGACTGTGTGTCTGCATGCAGGGCCAGGTACCCACCCACGCACTGCCCACTGAAACACACAATGCACACAGGGCAGCACCAGACAGTAGCCACGCTGGGAGACAGGTCAGTCCCGCGACACAGTGCCACGGCCGCCATGGATGCGTGGGTGTCCCTGCCGAGACCTGCCAGCACTGGCAGGCTGACCACTGGCCTCATGGGGTGGCACTGATGGTTCCCAAGGGGTTCCACTGTGTGAACGTGACCGTGCCCGTGCAGGGGTCTGCAGCACACTGAACATGCCTGCACCAGGAGTGCTCGGAATGCCCACAGCTGAACCCGGCGTTGACAGGGTGGGAGTTGCACGACGCCGGGAACGGGGGGTGGATAGTGCACTGCGTGGTGTCCACGATGCATGGGCACCTGACTGTGTGCCCATTGTGGCCATGACAGGAATGAACGCCTATGCATGCCTGTCAATGGCAGCAGTCACATCCTCCCGCAAATGGTCCATCCGTGCCATGATCATTTCGGCGTCCCTGCTGTGACGCTCCTCTGCACACTCCAGAGACACATGCAGTACATCCATGGACATCACAAGCCGCATCTGCTGCTGGACCGATGCACGCAGTAGGCGGGTGTGCTCGTCCAAGAGGTCATCAGCCTCCTCGGCATCCTGTCCCTCAGGGTGTGCAAGGGCCTGATGTTCAGCACCCCTTGAGGGTGGGTGCTGTGCACCAGGACCAGGTCTGGACATGTCCACAGGTGGTGCACAGATGCCGCCACTGAACCCTGTACCCCCAAGCTCAGTGGGTGACTGCTGTTGCTGCCCCTCCGGCTGCCGCACCCCAGGGCACAGTGGTGCCGCCGCAGTGGCCGCAACAGTCCCACTGTCCTGAACAGACACCAGTGCTGCCCCACTGGTGCTGACAGGCATAGCCTGGGGACTGTGCTGACATGCAGGCCTCCACGGCGGCACCACCAACAGCCATGGGCGTGAATTGCCCTGCTGTGTGTCCATCCTGTGGCACACACGTGTCACTGCCCAAGACGGTCATGTCATCATCACTGGTGCCAGACTCTGCCCTGGCCACAGCCACAGTGTGCTGGCATCCGTGGATGCCAGCACGCTGGGACACAGGCAGGGCTTTCCTCCACACCTGTCTCAACGACATCAGTGTGGACAGCCAGGTGGCCCCATTGTCGTACTGATCCACAAATACCTGTGGAGGTGGATGGTCCCACCTCTGACTCCATCCAACTGTCCGCAGTGGACAGGCCCACCACCGCTGATCCATGCAGATGCTCAGGATCTGTAAGGGAAAGCAAAGTTGCGTTACTGTGTGTGACCTACCCTGTCCCCCCCCAGACAGACCATGACTTACCATGCAGTGATGGGCCACCACCCGTCTGGAAGCCAGCACCCGGAACACCCTCAATGGCACTTCGGTGCATGCTTGCAGCAAGCCTGTCCTCCACTGGGGTCAGCTGTACCACCTCCGGCTGTCCCCCACCTGTTGCAGCATGTGCTGCCCTGATGGCAGCCACCTTCTCCTTCACCCTCCTCCTGTCTGTGCCCATCTTCTTCTTACACTCCTGTACAGAGCGCTGGTGGCTGCCATGCAGGTTCACGGCAGGTGCCACCTCCTCCCATGCAGCAACACGGGCCTGAGGGGTTCCCCGCTGTCCACAGAGCAGTGGCTCCTGATCCAGGTAGGCCTCAAAAAGGGCCTCGGTTTCAGCCTTGGTAAAATTTGGCCTCCTCCTCCTCCCACCACTGTTGTCCTTCTCTCCAACAACGTGCTTGGTCATTATGTAGCCTATAAGAATGGCAGTTGTTACCTGTGACTGTGCAGTCCCATGCATGTCCCAAAATCCACAGTCCACACTCCCAAACAGCATGCAACTCACCAATAAACTGCAGTAACCGACTATGGCCACTGCAGCACATTGTCGCACCTTTATAGCGCAACCCATGCAAATGAGGCGAGGAACAACTTTAATTAGATGCAAATTGCATTGCTGTGCCATTGAATGGCTGATCGGCTGATTTACATATGACGGCTGAATATCGCGCTGTTGCGCTTTGCGCAGTTGTGCTAAACATGCTGAGCCAATGGCACAGTTCTGTGTCATGCGTAGTACACCTCACTGCGCATGCCCGGTTTGCTGACACAGGCGTCTGCTGCACTGATGACGTGCTGTGCGTGGTAGGCAATGCAGGGCACAGCCACCATTGTGCCAGTGGCGCTATATAGCGATGGTCACTACATGGCGCTGTGGCACTGGGCCTTCATAGGCGCAATGGTCCAACTGCCCGATAGTCCGCTGTGGCGCTGGCACATAGGCAGCCAATCGCGCTACACACATTTTCATCCGATGGCGCTGTGCGTGGCCTTGCACCAGAGACCCTTGACCCTGTGTCCGACCTTTGCCCCCTTGGCGCCATGAGTCAGACATAGGTGCACCTCTATCGCACTGTTCGGTAACAGTGTGATAGGGAATGGCAGTGCTGTACTGGCGCAGCATCTGCACATGGGGAACCGCGCTGCAGAGCGCCATATTGCCTACTATAGCTATTGCAATGGCGCGGAGAAGAGCTGCTCCTTGGACAGCCATTGAGCTGGCAAATCTGGTGGCCATAGTCGAGCCACACCTTGGGCCTCTCTTTGGGGAGGCGCCCCTGGATAGGGCAAGGACCCAGGTGTGGCAGGAGGTGGCCACTGCCCTGGATGAGGCAACAGGCAGGGGGCATTCAGCTGAGCAGTGCAGGCACCATTATGGTGACCTGCGCAGGAGGGAGCCGGAGCTACTGGCCCGACTGCGGTCACGTGCGAGGAGGGGCACAGTGCCACATCCAGGTAGGGGTTCCATCAACACACTTTTATCATCCATATGAGTCACAGTGTTGTATGTGTCCAGCACATAGGGGAGGGACCGTATGGGGTTGGGCGTGGCGGTGTTCACAGGGTGTGGGGTGGGTGGGTCTGGCTGGGTGGGAGTGCACACTCCTTGGGGCAGGGGGACTTTGCTTTGGGAATGTACTGATGTTCTTTTCTCCTTTTTGTCCCCACAGGCCCAGAAGAGCTACGAAGAGTGTGGGCAGAGCAGCGGAGGGGAGTGGAAACCGCAGCCAGGCGGGCTGAGGACCAGCAACGCCCACCTGACCGGCCCAATGTGGGTGAGTGCCAGACATCCATGATTAGTATTGCATGCTGTGTGACAAGGTGGGCAGCGGGGCATGGCCACCATTCATTGACATCACTGCCATGCACGCCACTTGTTACAGTTAACACTGTCCAGTGGCAATGCATGTCTGGGTGTGCATCATTGGTGGTCCATGCATGCACCAGGTGCATGGCTGTGCCACTGCCTTTGCACCACATAGCCATGTCACTAGACGGCCACGGTGGTGCTGTGTGTGACTTGGCCAGTGGGTGTGTGCAGTGTTCCGCATGGCTGTATGTGCCTGGGTGGGCAGGTCCTGTGGACATGATCACTGCAGGTGGTCACACACCATCACAGTGGTATGTCCCATGGCCGTATGCTATGCACAGTGGGCTGGGTGTATGGGGTTGTGCATTCACACTGTTGACTGTGCTCCCTTGTCCTAGGTGCGAGACATCTGAGGGAAATCAGGGACACCATGTGGGAGCTCCTGAATCTGGCCCATGAGATGGTGGCAATACTGAGGAGGCTGGACGAGTCGGGGGTTCTGCGGTGACACAGAGCCAGAGGGAGCCAGAGCCAGGAACGGCGGAGCCTTTATTAGTCCTTGTCCCTGACTTCCCCTACCCCCCTGGACCCACCCTCATACCCTCCTATCCCATCCCATTTGTCCACCCTTCCCCTGCCCACCCCACCTTTTTTGTGTCCCCCACCACAAACCTGTAAATAGTTTTTATTCTTGTACATAGTTGAGTTTTCTATTTTTACAATACATTTGACTTTTACATGAATACCGTGGTGGTCTCTGATTTGCAGCGGGCTATAGGTGCTCAGCTGCAGTGGTGTGCATGGCATCAGGGTGGTGCAGTCATGGGTATGTGTGTGCTCATGTGGAGGTGTCTGTGGTGTGGGGGTAGATATCAGTCAGTGTCTGTGTTGTGTGTGTTGTTCCCTGTGCACTGAATGACTGTGTGCAGTGGTCCATGGCGTGTGCTCTGTGTCCATGGTGCACCCATCAGCCTGTCCATGGCCTGTGCAGCAAACACATGTGCCTGTCTGTGACCTGCATGGTCCACTGGCATGTCAGTGGTGGCATTCTCTGCAGGGCGGACACTGTACCCATCGCTTTGCTGGGTTGCCCATGTCACTGGTGTGGTGCATGCCTGGCTCAGGTGGCACTGTGGGCGACATGGTCATTGTCCCACCTCCATGCTGTGGCTTGTGTGTGTTGCAGGGGATGTGCCCCACTGTCTGTGGCTTGTGCTCTGGGTGACTACTGGTGGTGTATGGGTCCATGGTGCCTGCACAGGGTGGTTGGCACTCCAGTGCCATGGTGGACTGCGGGTTGTGTGTACATGGCTTACATGAGCCCACAATGGGGGCTTGGTTGCCCCACCACTGTGTTCCTGTGTTGTTGTGCCCTTGGGTATGGGTGGGTGTCTGTCCAGACCCTGTGTGGCATCCGGTGTGGTGCATGCTTCCATGCACCACTGTGGGTGTCTGTGCTGGCTGTTGTGGCCAGTGGTGGGCCGGGGTGTGTCACTGGAATACTGTGCAGAGCACTGTACCACTGGTGGTGGTGTCAAGGACATGACCATCCCATATGGGGTAACACTTGTGCCAACGCATGGTTGGTCTCTCAGCAGTACCTCGGGGGACTGTGCATGGTGGCACTGTGTCTGCCATTGTTGCATTGCTGTGTGCTGCAACCTGCTGATGGGTGCTCATGGTGGGGCTGGCTTGCATGGTTCTGTGGTGCATAGGGTTGCATTGACACTGTGGGGGTGGTGGCATGCATGGGGTTTCCTGCTGTGGTGGTCACTGTTCATGAGGGGGTGTCTGGGGGTCACAGTGCAGGGTGTGCTGTGCACTGGGGGGGATGGTGTGGCACAGGATGGTCTGCCCTCCTTGTGTGCCAGTCACAGCTTGCCGGTAGGTGTGATGGGGCACCATGGCCAGGCTGTGGGTTGGTTGCTTGTCTCCATGGACCAGTGGTTATTCTAGCCCTTCCCTGGTTGTGATGTGCTTGGGGTGTGGGGGGACAATGTCTGTTCTGCTGTGTGTTCCTGTGCCCATCTGTGGCACGGGTGGTGGGCCCCTACCTCTCTGATTGTGCAGTTACATTACTCTGCAGCTGGGGGGCTCCCTGCTTGCGCTATGGCGCTTCTGGACTGCTCAGCTGAACATCCCTTGTTGCGCTATGGCGCATCAGATCTTCTCAGCTTCCCTCCCTAGTTGTGCGCAGGCTAGGTGGTGCAATATTCAGTCGTTGACCGTAGGCGCAATTTGGCCTGCTCCTTTTTTGAATATGGGCGCAATAGACTTGCGCTTGCTCCTGCTATTGCGCACTTTTTGAATGCAGTTTGAATATCTGGGCCACGCTGTTTTCTTACAGAAAACCCCACTCAGTTAGCTCTCAAGTATTTGCTAAACTGTAAATGTAGGTACCAGCATTCTATTTGGTAGAACTGGCAGTTAATACTGATTTTGCTTGGTGACATGATTTTCAGTTTTTTTGTTCCACAGATGTGAAGTATTTTTTAATAACTTATTTATTTCTTACTAAAGTGTGCGAATTATTTAGATTGCCATGCAAGTTTAAAATCAAAACACTTACTCCTTCTAGCTAGACCTGACACACACAGAAAAAAAAAAATACTGAATTAGAACTATTTAGTAGCAGTTTTCTTACAGAAAACTTACTCGGTTAGCTCTCAAGTATCTGCTAAACTGTACATGTAGCCATTTGTGCACACTGGATGAGAAAAGTTAAACAGCTCTGCTCTTGTGAATGAATTCTAAAGCCGTGCTTGCAGCTGAATCCATGGTCTCTGCTGCATTACTGTCACATGAAACAGGATGCATTGTAGGAAAAAAGAAAAGGAATGAATCTGGCTCAGATGGAGCTCCCCAGGGGTCGTAAAACTACCATAAAGCTATCAGGCTCGTTTGGGGAAAAACTCCTCTTAGCAGTCAGAAGAAAGGACACACTACAACTTCACACACAAATCAAAACATTTTGCACAACAAATGTTTTTTTTTTTTGCAAATTCTAACTAAACTACTACTTTAAACAATCACACAAGCATAGTATAGTTTGAACAACTCTTACCCAGGCAGCACACACAAACATGGGCAGAATTATTTTAAAATAAGCCAAAGGCTTTCCATGTATGATGTTGTATTATAGAACTAATAAAGAAGTTGAATTTCAAAAAAAAAAAAGCCAAAGGCTTTATTAAGTAAATTAAATTGAAAACAGTAAATAACATAAATGCAAAATAATTTGGAGATTGGTTACAGAATATTGAAAATAAAAGGAAAGTGTACATAAAATAAACTTACACTTTAAACTCTTGAGGTTAAACGTCTACCTTGAGCCCTTAGTTGGAATTTTGAAGTGCCCGTGGCTTTAGAAGTGTGGTAGTTGAAGTCTTGGCTTTCGGTGATCCAGACGAAATTGTCTCTGCTCAAAACAGGTAGAGAAGGTCTAAAATGCAAAATGGAGGCTTCAGTAAAAATGCAACAAAAGGATTAAATTCCCCTCTGCATCCTGGTTTTTAAAGGGGTTCAAAAGGGCAGGTCCAGTGGATAGTGGCTGCCCTGTGGTTGGCTATAAAGTTAAGTATTTTATTACAATAACACAGATGTGCAGTTTTCTGAATATAGAAAAAAAATGAGGTTAGCCAGCTCAAACCAGATTTCTCGGGGATAGTCCAGCCTCCCTGCTGGGAGATGGCTCTAGTTAAACTACACTTACATACTGTCAAGTTAACTAAATGGTGGCCTATTCATCTGGTAACAAGAGTAAGTCACTGCAGACCTCTCAACACAAAGGCTACCCAGACATCATGACTCGTGAGGTCCTGTCCTTTCACAAGAAAAAAGGCCTACCTGGCCTCCCAACTAGGTTTAATTATTCTTTTGTCTCCTTTTAAATAATTTAACACTAGCAGGAAAACAGTTTTCCTGCCTAGTAACAAGAGTTCCAACATTATTGCAGGGCCCATGTACCTGTACCCATGATCCCTTGCACTTACATTAGGTCACCTTGGCATCTGATGCATTTCTCACAAAAAATGTATAAAACATGACTTAACCAAAACAATAAGGTATGACCTTATATTGCTACTCTCTTCCCTCCTTAACAGATCTGGGGGAACACACCCCTTTTTAGTAAGAGTTTCCACCAGTTTTGTCCCTTACTCCATCTGGCGGGATAGGCCCTCTGCATTAGCAGACCCTGACCTATGTTTAATATCCATGTCATAGGCCTGTAGCGAAATGCTCCAGTGAAGGAGTCTCCCATTTGTTTTTCCTATCTGGTTTAGCCACATTAGAGGATTATGGTCTGTCTGTACCTTGAAGGGCCTCTCATACAGGTATAGCTCTAGCTTCTAAAGCAACCACACCAGAGCAAGGCATTCTTTCTCCAGAGTGGATTATGCCTGCTTACAGGGAATTAGCTTCCTACTTGTGTATACAATTGGATGATCCTTACCCAGTTATGATGTTTGGCTGAAGACGGTACCAATCCTCACATCCAAGGCATCCATCTGAATAAATGGTATAGAGTAGTCTGGGCTGGCCAGCACAGGGGCACTGCACAGTGTGGTTTTTAGCTGGGTGAAGGCCTGTTATATGCTGGGTCCCATTTTACTTTCTGGGGTTGCTTTTTCATAAACAAGCTAGACAGAGGAGCTGCTCGGGTGCTGTAATTGGGCAAAACATGTTATTTCCGTAGTACCCTGCAGTCTCCAGGAAGCTCTTGACCTGCTTCTGGGTCTCCAGCTTGGGCCATGCCTGAATGGCCTCTATCTTGTCCTGGTTTGGAGGTAAGCTGTCCCCTCCCCACCACATGTCCCAAGTATGACACATCAGCCATGGCAGCCTGCCACTTTTTGGCCTTTATATACTGCCTTCTGTATCCTAACCATGGATGACACGGGTGTTACTTCCAGCTGGTACTGAGGGTGGCAGTATCATCCACATAAGCCACTGCGTACTGTTCAGTACTGTGTAACACCTAGCTGACCAACCTTTGGAACGTGGCAAGGGCGTTTTCATCCCAAAAGGCATCACCTTAAGTTCGAAGAGGCCTAATGGGGTGATGAAGGGTGACCCGTTCCCTTGCTCTAGTACATTAGTTGAGATTTTGGTTGATCAGGATACTGAATTATATGACCTTATTTCTGGAGAAATTGATACAGCTACTAAGGAAATTGTTAAATACAAAGAACATTCATTGTTTAAGAAGTGTGAAATTAATCTTAGTAAACTGATGGCTAATGAAAAGGAGATATCTGACAGAAAGGAGTAAAAAAAAGAGATTGAAGGGATTATGAACTTAATGAAGTTTTCTCTTGGCAGAGACTAAGCAAATCTGATTTAGTTTTTGTTAAGTGTGCTAGCCAAAGTTGATTATTTTCAGGCACAACCTGGAAGAATACATACATAAAATGAAATTATACAATACATAGTATATAGTACAGGTACATAGTATATAGTACAGGTAGGTTAGAATACAGATCAAGTCAGACAGTACTCAAGGTAATACATGTAGCTATGCAGAGATGACAAAAGTGACATTAGTACATGCAAATAACAACTGTAACTGGGCTAAGTGGCAGCTATAAAGACATTTTCTAGGGACGTGGATACGTTGTTCAATCCACACTGTTTGGCAGGTTCCTTGCCACTTTAAATCTTGCCAGAAGGTCTTCAAGCTGGCTCCTCCCACCCACCTGGGTGGTAAAATCCTCTGCTCTGCCCCATGACACCAGATCTTCCTTACCGCTTGAAAGCTCAGGTTCCCTCCTTAGCACTCTGTGTTTGTAGGCCTGGATCCTAATACTTCGGAATTTCCGAAAATAATTTAAAGTTTACTAGACTTAAGTCATCTTCCCTCACGGTTGTGGTAGATACTAAATCTACTCCCGGCTTCCGTCAGTGCCCTTACGGGCACAAGATGTCTCAGACCAACCTGCATGCCACTTGCGTTTACTGCCTGGGACTTGCTCATGATCCACAGGCCTGCGATCTATGCAAATCCTTTGCGCCTTCGGCTCTTGAGGACTGCGCTGCCAGACTTCAGCTGGGGCTCCCCGAGAAACTGTTTCCGCCAGTGAAGTCAAAGGAGGCCCATTGGGCAGTGTCCATGGCTGCGGGCTCTGCGGAGCAGCTGGAGCAGTTGATCGCTCTCGAGGAGGAAGCAGCCCAGGCTGCGTCGTCTTCCTCCTCAGTATCGGCATTTATCCTGCTCTCCTTGGGCTCCTCCTACACTGCTTCTTTAAAGGAGCTTTGTCAGTCCATCTTCACTAAGGGAGAAGGGCCCTCTGGGGCTCACATGAGTAGGTCGAAGAAAAAGGAAGTGAAAGATGAGTCCCATCGTCGACGGTCGTGGGAGCGGGAGAGATCTGCTTCCCCGGACCATTGGCTTTCGACTTCGGTCGAGGTTGCGGCTAAGGCCACTGGCTTCATGGTGTCCCTGTCAGGTCAGCTGGCTGAGACACCTGTCGATGCAGTCGAGATTTTTCTTGATCCATTGGACAGGCTGTCGACTGGAGAAGCCGGCAATCCTTCTTCACCGGTTTCTCCGGTGGTTACTGAGGACTTGCCCGTGCCTCCTGTGCCGACATCCCTGGTCAAGGACCCTGAACTGAGGGATGAGCTTGTTTCCCCCGGCCTCTCTTCAACCCACCATCGGTGACCCCGAGGGTCTTGGTCCTCCTCCGTGTCGGGTAGGTCCCACCATCGACAGTCTCTGTCCTAGCATCACGGAAAGTGGCATTGCTGCTCGTCCTCTTTGGAGGATAGGCTCCGGCACAAGTTGCATCGATGCTATGAGGACATGATGTGGCAGCAGCTCTTGCTAGCTGGTAATAAGCTGACTCCGTTGCCTTCACCAGCCATTAAGTAGCTGTCGCCCGAACGACTGAAGCAACCCCTCGCTATCGTCGAGAAGCAGACTCCAGCACAGATTGCTTGGCCGAAACTAGCTGCTCCACCCATTGTGGTGGAACCACCGCCTCCACAACCTAAGACTGGGGCCCCGACCAAGGATTCTCGGTCGGGTCAGGGCTTGCCCCACAGGTTGTCGGTCACCCTCACTCCCAGTTGGCCTCGGCATGTGGAGGGTGGCTCAGGTGCTCGGCAGCTGTTCGCGGACTCCTTGTATTTCAGGCCCCTTGACCTGGAATCTTACAGGGGTCAGTCAGTGGATGAGAGCCCATCCTCATTCCTTGAAATTCTTCAGCTCATCTGAGTCCACTGGGATACAGCTTGAACCCGTACAAGAACAGGCCAGATATCCCCTCACAGAGATTCTGGACAGAGGGGGATTCCCCCACGGAGGCCTTCCCTGTGGCCGAGGCCATCGTTGATCCGGCCCTGGAGCTGTGGCAGTGGCCTGCATCCTGTCCTGTGCCCTCGGCCAGGATGGCTCGCAAGTATGCAGTCCCCACCGGTTCCCTCTCCGGTTTTTCGGGGCACCCCTCTGCTGAGGGGCTGGCAACCGATAGCGTCTTCCAGCGCTCTGGAAATGCTAGGGCCGTGGAAAAGCCCCCCCTCAACAAGGAGTCCAAGAAGCTGGACTACTCGGGGTGAAAAGTTTACGCTGCCTTCTCCCTAGGTCTTCGACAGGCTAGCTCAGCCGTGCTAATGGCACATTTTTCACACGCCCTTATGGGTTCCCTGGATGAGGTGCTTCTTCGTCTCCCGGCTGACCTTCAGATGACAGTCAGGGAGGTGCGGGATCAGGGAAGGGTGATAGCCAAACAGCTCCAAACTGCTTTGGACATTGGAGACTCTTGTGCCCGGTCAGTAGCGGCCGTAGTAGCCGTGCGCCGCAGAGCTTGGCTACGGATCTCCACCGTCACAGCAGATACCCAGCACAAGCTGGCAGACGTTCCCTTCCTGGACACCGACTCATTTGGGCCAGGGGTGGAAGGCCATCTCCAAAGGATCGAGAAGTCCAGTGCCACCTTGGACTCGGTCACATCTGCCCAGAAGGACAAAGGCTGCCAGCAGCAGTGTAAGCCCTTCTGCCCCTGTGGCATGTCCGGCCCAGCAGCAACAGGGCCAGCAGGCTCACGCTTGGTGCCCCAAGGCCAAGTCTGCCACTTCCTCCAGTAGGAAGCCTGGAGGGAAGGGTCCAGCCAGCCCTTCCTCCAAGCCTGCCCAGTGACTGGTTGAGGGGTGTCGCCCCCAGCCTCATCACTCCTCCCCGGGTTCCCTCCGTGGGGGGACGGCTCCACCACTTCCTTTCTGCCTGGTCCGCTATCACCACAGATCGTTGGGTGCTGGAAGTGGTTGGCAGGGTCTGCCTCTGGAATTTGAGCAGTCCCCTCCCTATTGAGCCATCGCCCCACGGGGGGCTACAGGCTCCTCAGCCTTTCTGTAGACTCATTGAGCCTACATTGCTGTGCTCCTCCAGAAGGAGGTAATCAGCGAGGTGGCGGATCCGCCTCCAAACCCAGGGTTTGTGTCCAAGTACTTCCTGGTCCCAAAGCGGACAGGGGGCTGGTGCCCCATTCTCGATCTGCACGACCTGAACAAGTTCCTAAGGGCCGCGCACCTTCAGAATGGTCACTCTGGCTCAGATCATTCCATCCTTGGAACTAGGCATGTGTTTCTGCTCTCTGGATCTCTGGGATGCATTCTTTCACGTCCCAATCCATCCGTCTCATCAGCGATTCATCCACTTCCAAGCAGAGGGATCACTTTACGAGTTCCGAGCCATGCCCTTCAGCCTTTCTCCAGCTCCCAGGGTCTTCACCAAATGCATGGCAGTGGTGACAGCATTTCTGCGGTGCCGAGGGGTCCGGGTGTACCCTTACCTGGATGACTGGCTGATTGCAGCCCCCTCTAGGTTGGAGTTGGAGCGGTCCAGGGATTGTGCCCTCCAGGTCTGCTCTCAAATTGGTCTCCTGATCAATGAGACCAAATTGGAACTCATGCCATCGCAGGTGATTAAGTTCATCGGGGCAGAACTCGACTCTCTTCAAGACAGAACCCGGCTCCTGGCAGACAGGGCCGAGGTCCTTTTTGCTCCTTTGCCCAGTCATTTCTGGTTGGGCAATTGCACCCTGCATGGGACTTCCTGCACCTTCTGGTGGCCTGCACCAGCATGGTCCATTGGGCCCACTGGCATATGCACCCCCTACAGTGGGGGCTGGCCCGGCAGTGGTCACAGCACTCCAGTCCTTTGGACCAGCTGGTGACCATGACCCAGAAGATGTGGGATGGCCTGCAGTGGTGGCTCATCCCAGCTTATCTGCAGGAGGGTATCCCGTTTGTCCGCCATGAGCTGACGGTCACTCTTATGACCGACGCCTCTTTGATGGGTTGGAGTGCCCATCTGGGGGAACTCCGGGCCCACGGCCTCTGGTCCCCTCAGGAGTCTCAGTGCCACATCAACCTGCTGGAGCTTCGAGTGATTCAACTAGCCCTCACCCATTTGTACAGGGTCAGGTGGTTCAGGTCCAGACAGACAACACAACCATGTACTATCTCAACCATCGGGGTGGGATGCATTCTTGCCTCTGTTCAAGGAAGCGCTCTGCATTTGGTCTCTTGTGATCAGCCTGGAGGTGGATCTCCTAGCCATCCATGTGGCAGGAGCCTTGAACAGTCTGGCCGATGCTCTCAGCAGGCTCAGCCGGATAGGCACTGCATCTCACTAGTGGTCTCTCCTGCGGGGGGGAGGGGGTAGTGCAAGACCTATTCTCCCATCGGGGCACCCCTCAGGTGGACCTGTTCACCTCCAGGGAGAATGTGAAGCTGAGGCTGTTTCACACCTGCCCTCCTCAACAGGGCTCGCTGCAGGGGGATGCCTTCTCGAGGCCGTGGACCCCAGGCCTCTTCTACATCTTCCCTCCATTTCCCTTGATCCACAAGGTGCTTCTCAAGGTGAAGAGGGACAAGGCGCAGGTGATTCTGGTAGCCCTAGACTGGCCTCGCCAGTTCTGGTACCCAGATCGCCTCAGCTCCAGGCTCCCGTGCGGCTTCCAGCCCACCCGGACCTGATCTCAGTCAACAAGGGGAAGGTTCTCCATCCAGACCTTCAATTGCTGCACCTGATGGCCTGGTTCCTGAGTGGCTAGAGTTCCAGGCCTTGGGTCTTTCCAACGAGGTCCTCAACATTGTTGAGGCATCCCATAAGGAGTCGACCAGAAAATGCTACCCCTTCAAGTGGAAGAGATTCTCCATTTGGTGTCAGGACAAAGGGTTGGAGCCATCTTTCTGTCCATTGGCTAGTATTTTAGACTACCTGTGGTCCCTTTCTCAGTTAGGGCTTTGGTCAATGACCCTTAAGGTGCACCTGGCAGCCATCTTTGCTTACCGGGTGCGGGCTGGCAAGTAGTCTGCACAGGAGAAGGTGGTCGGGCACTTTTTCAAAGGCCTAGACCACTTATCTCCTCTGGTGCGAGAACCATCACCTCCATGGGATCTACTGCTGGTATTGGCTAAGCTCATGGGCAAGCCATTCAAACCGATGCACAGGTGTGACATCTCTCACCTGTTATGGAAGACCACCTTCTTGGTGGCTATAACGTCAGCCAGAAGGATGGGAGAGCTCCAGGTGCTTTCCATCGAGTCTCCTTATCTGGTCTTCCACAGGTACAAAGTTGTCCTTCGCCCCCACCCGAAATTCCTTCCGAAGATGGTGTCAAAGTTTCACCTGAATCAGGTGTTGACTCTGCCGGTGTTCTACCCCAATCACACCTCAGAGGCCAAATATTGGCTCCATACTTTGGACCCTAGGAGAGCGTTCGCTTATTATAAGGAGTGGACAGCTGAAGTTCGGGGAGAGGTTCGTCAGCTGTTTGTCACCTACACTGAAGCCGCATCTGGCAGACCTGCAGCCAAGCAGACGATAAGCAGGTGGGTCACCTCCTGCATAGATCTCTGCTCTAGGTTGGCGGGCATGGAGCCTCCCAAAGGGATAAGAGCTCATTCTACCCACCATACCGCTGCTTCAGTGGCTGCTTCTAGAGGCGTCCTTATCCAGGAAATATGCAGGGCTGCTACCTGGAAGTCAGCACACACCTTTATTTCCCATTACCACATTGACCTAGAATCACGCTGGGATGCTGGTTTTGGGACCTCGGGTCTCCAGTCCTTATTTACTAAGTAGGGGGTGCACCCCTTGCCTCCCTCCTCCCGGAGAACTGCTAGGAGTCTGCGAGACAGTGTGGATTGAACAACATATCCACATCCCTAGAAATACAGGTTACTCACCTGTAACAGGAGTTCTAGGAGTGGTATATGTTGTTCATCCATACGACCCACCCGACCTCTCTGGCTTCGACGAGCAACCTGGCTTCCAGTGGGCTAGATCTGGCGCCATGGGGCGGAGCCGAGGGTTTTACCACCTGGGTGGGTGGGAGGAGCTAGCTTGAAGACCTTCTGGCAAGATTTAAAGCGGCAAGGAACCTGCCAGGCAGTGTGGATGAACAACATTATACCACTCCTAGAACTCCTGTTACAGGTAAGTAACCTGTATTTTTTAGCAAAGCTTGTTTAGAAGTGCAGCAGTGTCTTGGGTGAAATAGGGCGGTTAGCTGTGAGGCATTAAGTGGGATCAAAGCATGTGCAGGGGTCCCAGGATAGGTGGCGATATAGTTCTTTTTTGAAGACTGAGTGGGAGTTAGCCTGCCTTAGGGCAGGAGGGAGGGAGTTCCAGGTGGCTGGGGCGGTGCAGTGAAATGTTCCAGAGCCTTTTGAAGTAAGACACCTGGGTACGGTAAGTAGAAATTTGTTTGCCGAGCGTAGTCCGTGGGCAGGTGTCTGTGATACAAGTAGAGCTGCAAGGGAGAAGGGGGTTTGGTTATGGATTACAGAGTCTGTGAGGGTCCCTAGGGAGTATAGTCAGTAGGCAGTTGGGGAGAGCTAGCCTATGTCGCTATACAGTATGCAGTGGTCCTTGAGGTGATGGGAAGAGGAGGCATGCCGACATATGATGTTATACGTGACATCCCATTTATGGATAGAAGCTATTCAAGAGGCCAGTCAGAGTCAAGGGACAGGTCGAAAAGTAGAAACGGA
Source organism: Neoceratodus forsteri (assembly GCA_016271365.2). Taxonomy (NCBI): domain Eukaryota; kingdom Metazoa; phylum Chordata; order Ceratodontiformes; family Ceratodontidae; genus Neoceratodus; species Neoceratodus forsteri. The sequence continues at coordinate 794,111,675 of CM057459.1, read as the reverse complement.
CAACAACAGGAGTTATCACAATTGGAATTCATGTAGTAATCGCTTAAATCCTAATCAAGATACATCACAAACAACTGCCTAACCTGATCCACAAACTAAGTAAGTTACTTTTGCCAGTAATACAAGACCTTTCCCCCCAAAAAAGGAGGAAGATGAAATGTGGCCAGAGGGGGAAGGGCATCAGGCAGAATTAGAGAGTTTGAGGAGCCAGGACAATGAAGTTGTAAATCTCAAATTTTGAGTTAATTGATTGTCAATCAAGCCTAATAAAGAAAGGACTTTCATTTGTACCACAACCTAAAATCAATTCATTTAACACTTAATGTACCTGAAAAGTTAGAGCAAGTATGGGTCAAGACACCTTGAACTAAAAACAGGAATAGTCGGTGGAAATTGAGGATGAAAGTCCTAATGACTTCCTTGGTGCCCTAGAGGAACTGTGGAATGAAGCTGTTGGTGTAGAAAACACTATTCCCAGACGGTGAATATAAATACCACTGTCGTAAACAACACTGTCGGCTACATTAACACCAGAATGGACTTTAAACCCAAGTCAACTTTCAACCTCTCCCCCCCTCCCAGTTTCACCAGCTATAACAACAACCCATGAATCTTTAGTCCTTCAGAAATTTAACACACTTTTTAGCTCAAAGTGGCATAGTTTGCAAAGCAACCCCTCCACAGCAGAACAAAAAGCCCTTAAATATATTACTGAAAAAGGAAAGGGGCTACATGACAGCAGCCTTTCTTGCCACTCCTACCATTTATGTCTTACCCAAGATTCATAAGAATCAGATCAACACCCCCGGGTGACTCATAATATTGGGGGTGGATTCACTGAGAAATTATCCACATTTGTAGAACCACTGCTTAAAACAGTTAGTTGTTGAGCAACCATCCTATTTTCGTGATTCCATGGATGTCCTGGCAAAACTTGGGTTGATCTAATCCTCTGAATACACTGGGTTGACCATTGATGTCACTAGTTTTATATAAGAGTATAAAACATGACATTGGAATTCAAGCATTTGAGTATGATGTGTTCGTTCAGGAACCCTGTGGCATTGGATTTCCCCAAAAATTTCATTTTGGAAGTAACTGAATTTATTTTACACAATAATTATTTCATTTTTGACCAAAAATATTATTTATCTGGTACTGCGATGGGGACCCTTATGGCCTTATATGTGAATCTTTGTCATGGTGGGGAGGAAACACTGATATTTATTAAGAGGAATCCACTTAAGGACATTTGCTTTTGGGGTAGGTTCATTGATGACCTTTTGGTTTTTTTGGAGGGGAGATGCCCTTACAGCTGCCTGATTTGTTGATTTTTATCAACAATAATGTAGATATGCATTTTACGTTTGACACACGTTTCTGAGATTACATTTCGTGATTTGGTATTAAAGGGAATCGAAGCGGAACCTGTTGTTAGCACTTATAGAAAACCAGCTTCAGGCAATATACTATTGCATGCGTCAAGTGCCCATCCTAAGCATGTGGAGAGGGGCATTCCATATGGTCAATTTGTTCGGGCCAGACGTAATTGTTCAAATTTAGAAGATTTTGAAAAGGAGCATGAAAACCTGGAAAGAAGGTTCTTGAGTAGAGGTTATTCTTTGGTGTGTGTAGAAAAGGTTTATAGGAAAGCAAGAATATCAGTAGAGACAAACTTCTGCAACCAAAGGTTATTAACAAAATTGTCAGAGGATGACCAACCTATTACTTTTGTGACAGTATAGTAGGATTTCGGAACAAACTTCTGAAATGGTCACTAAACATTGAGGGGATTTAAAGGTGGATTTAGATTTAAAAGAACATGGGCAATAAACTGAGGATTTTGTTTCAGAGGGGAAAGAACTTGGGGGACCTGTTGACACACAGTATGTATTTAAAACCACAGCAATCTATTAATTCTTGGCTCCCTTCAATACCAACAGGATTCTTTCATTGTGGCCACTGCAGTATCTGCAAATTCTGTAAGCAGGGTGGAGTGTTCCTGCATCTGCTCATAGAAAACAAGAAAATTGATCCATGTATATGGTTTATATAGTACTTGCCCATTTATATATAAATAGGGGTGGAGTCGCGCCCCTATAGTTAGGGTTGAGGAGGCACTTTAATGTTAAACCTCAAATTTGCGTGTTAATAACTTTGCAACCATTCAACGGATTTGCACTAAATTTGGAATGCGCGGTCTGGTATAGTAAATCTCTTGATTTACCAAGTTGTGTTTTGGTCAGACACATGGTTTTTGCACAAGTGAAATGCCTAAAAATACACTTTTTTCGCCAGTTTTGATTTTTTTTTTGCCCATGGTGCTGCGACTACACCGTGTGGTTTTTTGGTCTGAAATTTGAAACGTACAAAGTTTGGGTCAAGGAACAATCCAGCATAGGTTTGGTAAAAAAAAAAAAAATATTAATCCGTTCAAAAATGTTTCATTTTTAAGTTCTGAGTATGCTCAGTTCACTCAAATTTATATGTATATTTTGCAACCTAAGAATCGTCTCATGGTCAAGGATTTTGCTATCTTGAGAAAGAAAATCCTAGTCCATCAGAAAAATTCCTTGTCCACGAGCTGCTATCTTTTCAGTTTTTTCAGCCAAACAAAATGTCATAGCTTTGTCTGTGGGTGGCTTTTGGTTCAAATGAGGCATGGGTTTTGTTTAGGGTGTGACACCCTTTACAAAGCCATGCCTTTGGTTTGGTTCATTTTTGTCAAAATGGCTTTGTAAAAATTAAAAATTCTTCTTTCATGACTATCCTAGTCAGTGAGCCTGCAAAATCCTGGTCCATGAGCTTTGTCCATCTGGGTGACCAGATAGCTGGAATTTCATGACCAGATGTCCCTGGGTGTGACCAGATGTCTCTGGGGACGACCTGATGGCACGATCAGATGTCCCCTCGTGAACTACAGTTTTGCTAGCTTGTGGACTAGGATCAATCTGGCCGCCCAGGATTTGCTATCACATGGAGAATTTTTAAAGGTGTAAAAACTTTAGAATTGCATATCTCATTAACAGTTTGGTCTTTTTACTTGAAATTTACGGGGTGTTGAGGGGATGTCCTACAGGTGTGAATTATGCTGTTTAGGTATTGGGGAATTAAGTGGTCCCATACATATGCCATCACAAAGTTGAGATTTTCCCCATAGGATTACATTGCAGGGTCTGTCGCCTTTCGGGGCCCTTATCTCGAAAATTAAGTGAGAAACTGAGTTTTCGCTACTGGCAGCTTAGATTACCATTAGGTGATCTATGCTGCAGGAACAAGATTTTAAACCATAGAGTAAGCCTGCAGTGGAATTTTTTCTGTGGGTTGCATGGTTAATGAGATATTGTCAAATCTGTGTTACAAGGGTTCCTTGCCCTATAGGGCTGCAATGGCTCTATAGCTATGCGTAAGTGGGCGTGCGGGCCCAGAGGGCCCCGCGCTCCCACCAATATATATTTTTTACTAGTCATATCACACTTTTTCCAAAAGTTAAGAAATTCATGGAAAAAAAGCTGTTTAATGCATCAGTTAGGGTTAAATCAACAAAAGTGATGAAATGAGATTTAAGGGTTGCACCCCTAATCCCCAACAACCCACACACCCATCCTCCACAGACTGACAGACGCCAGGATGTCATGAGGCCTCTCACCCCATTCTCTTTTACTGTAGCATGTCAGCCTGCTTACACATGGGATGGGGTGAGAGTTGGGCCTGACAACCCCATGGCACACCCTGGTGTCTGGATTTATACCATGAGAGTGCTTTCTCCTCAGGGATTAAATGATTGTTTAGATATCGCAGTATATTTATTATGTTTGTTTTAGATTAAATCTTAGAAGCTTTCTCCACGCTTTTTTTTCCCCCATCCCTGTCCTTTTCTCCTTGTATAAGTTTTTCTCTGCCCCCCCTTCCATCTAGGATTGTCTGGTGCAACATTGTTGCTTAATAGATTTGGTATTTTTCTATATAGCATTTGGAACTTGGGGCCATTTAGCCCACTTTCCAATATACACTTCATAGAGATTTGCTTTGAATAAGTGAAGTAGTGAAAATAAAACATGAAGTGAAATATGCATTCCAGGTGTTTTTCCCTTAGTTCTATTTATGTATAAATTTAATCTGCACTTGGGGTACACTTTGTAATTTATTAAAATAGTGCCTACACCAATGTAAATGTGGTGCATGAGTGTCTGTTTCATTTGTGTTTATTTGCATTTGTCACTTTAAGAATCTTGAACATCACTATGATAGCACTGAGGCCACACCCCCTGATAGAGTCACGCCTTGGACTTGAAGTGCTGGGGTAATGTAGCCGTGGGCTCCTTGAAATGAACTTCTGTCTGGTCTTACTTATTTAAAATTGTATTTTCCATGAGTGCTGCTGGTCTGTTTGTTCCCTAGCTGTGGCAGTCAACTCCACCTGCCAGTACCCATTTGTCAGATCTGTGGTTGCTTCACCCAATTTGTCCCATCAACTCATCTGGGGCATTGGGTGGGTGTCAGACTTCATAACTGCGAGTCCATGATAGTCCACACAAAAATGGCTAGACCCCATCTGGCTTGGGGATGAGGGCTACGGGTGAGGCCCAGGGACTGTGGGATTTCTGGATTACCCCTAACTCCAGCATTTCATCCACCTCCCACCAAATGTCCTTTAGGACATCCTCAGACACCTGGTAAGCTGTCTGTTGTATGGGTGCTTGCATCCCTGTGTCCACATCATGGGTCTCTAAGGGGGTCCATCCGGGCTTGGCTGTTAAAAGAAAAAAAATTAAAAATAAAGAGGTAAAGTCCTCTTAAGAACTCCCATACTTCCTGAGTCTGTTTTGGGGTTAACTGGGGTAGCAAGTCCAGGAGGGTGTCTTCTTTGTCCATCCCCTCCCCAGGACTACAAACAGCAAACACCATGTCAGACCTATTTACATACGGCTTCATCATATTAACATGGTACATTCAATGGGTATGTCTCCTGTCCAGCAGTTTTACAATTCACATCATTTACCTGTCTGACAACCTTGTATGGTTCTGCCTTCTCAGCCTGCAGCTTGTCCTTCCGGACTGAAATGAGGACCATTACTTCCTGACCTGTGCTGTACAAGCGAGCTCTGGCTCTGCGATTGTACCAGACTTTTTGCTTCTGCTGGGCAGTGACAGGTTGCCTTTGGGCCATCCCCATAAGCTCCTTCAGCTTCTACCTCAGCCTAAGGACATACTCCACTATGGGAGTTCTCTGGGTGGTGTGCTTGCCTTCCCAATCTTCACGGATCAAGTCTTGGGGCCCACACACCATACATCCGTATAAGAGTTTGAAGGGGGAGAACCTTGTCGACTCTTGGGGCACTTCCCTGTATGCGAACAACAGGTGGGGAAGGTATTTCTCCCAGTCCCTCCCATGCTGTTTAGCAAACGCTTGAAGCATCGTATTTAGGGTATCATTGAACCTTTCCACAAGCCCATTGGGTTGTGGGTGATCAGGTGTCATGCATCTCTGCACCATCCCACACTTCTCCCACAAACACTTCATCAGGTCCGACATGAAGTTATCCCCTTGGTCAGAGATGACCCCTTGCGGAAACCCGACACAGGAGAAAATCCCTAGCAAGGCGTCTGCCACCTTGGGTGTCTTAATGGAGGATAGGGCAACTGCCTCTGGATGTCAGGTGGTGTAATCAACCACCATCGGGATAAACCTTTTTCTCACCCCAGGGGTCCTTAAGCATCAGTAACTATATCCAGTAAGCTGACCAGATTGAACTGCCTCTGAGGTGGAGCCATGAATAATTCATATATGAACTGGCCAGTTGGAAAAAAGCAGGAGGGTGTGCTGAGTGGAGTCTGCCCAGAGGGCACCAGAATTGTTTATCCAATTGACTGAGAAACACTGCCTGTGAGGTGCGCTCTCTCTCTCTGTCATAGAGAGAACCACTTTTTTGACCCTATTTCTTCACATTTGTGCGGAGTCTATTTTTGGTCATTTTTTATTTTTAAACAGTTTTAGCGGTTCCCGGAAGCGTTTTCTAGAGATGTGGATATGTTCTATCCACACTTTCTGGCAGATTGCCCTTCCCTTTAAGGGTTGCCGGAACGTCTTCAGGATGGCTCCTCCCACCCACCCAGGTGGTATAACCCTCGGCTCCGCCCCATGATGCCAGATCTTCCTTTCCACTGGAAGGTTCAGGTTCCCTCCTTAGCGCTCCCGCATATGGTAGGCCTTGGCTCTCGAATCTTCGGATTTGCTTCCAAAACTTACCTTTAAAACTTATTCGAGTTTCGTCTGCTCCTCCTTCTCTCGCTTCCGCGTTGGAAGTGAGAACCATTCCTCGGTTTCACTGATGCCCCTGCAGGCAGAAGATTTCGTACACCAACCCTCATGCCACGTGCATGTACTGTGTCGGTTAAATCCAAGGATGCCCATTGGGTGGTCTCCACAGCTGCGAGGTCCGCTAAGCAGCTTGAACAGCTCAAGGCCTTGGAGGAGGCGGCTCAGGCCATGGCTAGATCTTACTTTGAGTGGGAACTTTTGTAACAGGCTGTTATCATTAGGACTAATGCCGCAGGCCTAGGACCCACCGGAAAAATCATAGCTAGCAGTATTCGGCAGGGACGACCCCCCGTCGGTCATGCCATAAAAGGGGGCAGTCCCCTACTCCACCTCAGTTCTTTTCCTGCCGCAGACCTGCTCTCAACAGGAAGACTTAGCATGTGTTTTTCAGCAGCCCTAGCGAATTTAGCTAAAATTCGAAGTTTTTCTCATTCTTCCTCTTGGATTTTTCTCCTGTTTCATTGGGTGATCTACCGTCACATGTCTTCACCGTCGGTCTCATCCTCCGGCCCGAAGAAGACCATATGTGCCGTTGGCTGCCAGATTCTATTGAAGGACGGCCACAAAGCCTGCGTCTTCTGCCTGGGCCCAGACCACGACCTTCATGCCTATAGAATATGCAAGGGCTTTACCAGCAGGACCAGGATCCGATGCCTGAAGGCCCTGAAAGCCCATCTTTTGGAGAAGCAGGTGAAAGTCATGTAGAGCTCTCCTGGGGAAAAAGGCCAAGCATTGGGACAAATTCCATCATAAAGTCCAAAGAGAAGGACCGTAGCCGGCCCCACCAGCAGTCCAGGTCACGTTCTCCCCACAAGAAGGCTTCGTCTTTGGGCTCAGGTGGTTCCGACCATTCACGCCACTCCAAGCATGAGGAAAAGGTGAAGTCTGCCACTTCTACCAAGACACCGACGCCGGCCCCGGGAGGGGGTGGGGTTGCTTCTGAAAAAGCTCTGACCAAGGCGAAGGGCACGCCACTGCGTATCTCTGCAGCCTCGGCAGATGCTTCTAAGGCCTCTACTTTGGTGCATGCCTCGGCCCCACCGAAGAAGGCCTGTGTCACAACTTTACCTGGGGCTTTGGGCAAGTTGCTGATCAAGGATCGGGACCCTCTGGCTAAGACCCCTTTGGGGTCCAGGCCTTTAAAATCGGCTAAACCAGAGCCGGCCATGGCCAAGACACCAACCACAGTGCCGGCCATGGATTCCAAGGCCGATCAACCTCAAGAAGAGCCTGCACCAGTCACGGTATCATCACCGGCTCCTAGGTCTTCCTCTCTAGAGGGCACTTCCTCAGAGTCCTCGCCCAAGGCCCTTCCGGCATCACCGATTCCCCTGAAGGGGACAGCGGCTTAAGTTTTCAACAAAGAAGAGCTCACAGAGCATTTTTCTTTTTGGTGGAGCCAGGTCAAAAAAGATATTGCTCTTCCGAAGCCAGATCCAACATGGGTCCCTGTCCTGCTGGACATCCAAGACACTGGGGGATCTTCCTTCGAAGACTCCTACTAAACCTCCAGAGGAGCGGCATAAAGCCTCCAGGTCCTGCTCACCACCCGGTGCTTAGGTCCCGGTTCAAGTCTGAGGACCGTCGACAGTACCGCTCATGGTCCTCCAGCCATTGCCGGTCCTGGTCCAAGAGCAAGTCTCTCCGCCAGCACAGGTCTCTTACCAGGCGTGAACACCCTCTCCTAGCCATCGCAGTCTCCACTCCATCATGTGTATCTGATCTGGCGTCTGTCCTATGACCGACATCGGTTGGATAGTAGCCAGTGTTCCAAGGAGGCAAGGCCTTCCAGGCATGGTTCGGCTTCCCCTCTTCTTAGTAGGAGCTGGTCTTCATCCTCTTTGTCAGACCAACCCCTTTCAGGAGTTGGGGTTCTCCTGATGACAGACACCTCGTTCACCTCCTGACAGTCCAACTTTTATGAATGTCATGCAGCACATCCAGGTCTCTAGTGAATGGGAGACAGAGGACCTGGATCCGGAACATCAGAGAATGGCAAGATACCTGAGGCAAAAGGAGCCTAAACCATTTGTAGTGCCTTCTTTAGTGGATACATTCCAAGACCTCATGAGGATCACTTGGAAACATCCCGCCACAGTCATGGCAGTTCCCAAGAAATCTGACCAGCTGTATGGAGCGCTGAAGGAAGAGCTTTTTTTGGCAGAACACCCTCAGGCCGACTCGATGGTCATAGAGCTTGCTCATGATAAGTCTTGACAGCCCAAACACCTTGATTCTCAGCCTCCCAATCAGGAGTCCTGTTATCTGGACCAGGTGGGCAAGAAGGTCTACTCTGCATCTATCTGTTCCATACAGTCCCTGAACTTCTTACGCATATGGTCCTGTACCAGAATGCTTTATGGGAGAAGGGGCATGATAGCCAATGCCTTGCCAGACTCCATGCAGAAGACCGAGCTCCTGGAAATTCTGAAATCAGGCTTGGACGTAGGCACCCATGTTCTGCGTGCCTCGTACGACACTGCAGATATGGCGTCAAGGGTGTCAGTGTCAGGTGTCTGCCTGAGGCACCACACCTGGTTTTTGAGTCTCAGGATTCTCCCAGGATCTGCAGGCGAGAATCAAGGACCTTCCTTTCCATGGTTCCATACTGTTCAGGGAGGTGACCGAGGGTCATCTCTCTCTCGTCTCCAAGAATCGGGAAAATCAATGTGGTCCATCCGACAGATGTATAAGGGGGACCAGAAATGATTCCACAAATGGCCATTTCAGAAGATCTCAGGTCAACCTGCCTGTGGTAATCTGATGTAAAGAAAGCTTTACAAGGAAGGCCACAACCCAGCAGCCTGGGAGTGCTCCCTTTCGAGGTCCTAAGTCCTTCCAAGCCTCTCTGCCAACCCCTGGTTCTTCCCAGTGACTCCCTGCTGACCCCCCCCAGAGGAGGCACAAGGGGAGGCAGTAGGGGGTTGCTTCTCCCTCCACTTGGAAGGATAGAGCAAAATCACTTCAGACCTTTGTGCACAAGATATTATAAGGAGGGGACATACACTAGAGTTCCCTCAGATTCCCCCCATCCCGGAGACACCACCAAGGTCCTCAAGATATCCTCCTTCTCACGTACCTCTCATAGGAGAGATTCGGGCCCTCTTGCAAAAAAAGGGCAATAGAGCCAGTCCCCCTGCAACAGCAGGGAAAGGGTCTTACTCCCATTTCTTCCTGGAACCAAAGAAAACTCAAGGTCATCGGCCCATCCTGGACTTCAGCTCCCTGAACAACTATGTAGAATACAAAAGGTTCAGAATGGTGACCCTTCCAGGTCTAATTCCACTGCTGCACCAAGGGGACTGGTTCTGCTCCCTGGACATGCAAGATGCGTACATGCATATATGGGTCTTCCCTCCTCACTGGAAGTACTTTAAGGACACTGGAAACCAGGGTCCTTAAAGAACTAAGAGAGGTGGTGGCTGAGCCTCTGGCTATCCTGTTTAGCCGATCACTGGAAACAGGGGAGGTACCAAAAGACTGGAGGACAGCAGATGTAGTCCCCTTATACAAAAGTGGGAACAAAGAGGAAGCAGGGAACTACAGACCAGTCAGCCTCACCTCGGTAGTGGGGAAGATCATGGAAGCACCACTGAAGGAGAGATTGGTGGAACATCTGGTTGTCAATGGACTACATGACCCAAGGCAGCATGGTTTCACCAGGGGGAGGTCATGTCAGACCAACCTCATTGAATTTTTTGACTGAGTGACTAGGGAGGTGGATCAGGGAGGGCAGTGGACATGGCCTATCTGGACTTCAGCAAGGCCTTTGACACTGTGCCACATAGAAGACTATTACACAAACTGGGGAATATGGGTGTGGGCAGGACAGTAGTGTGGTGGGTAGGTAACTGGCTGGGTGGCAGGACAGAGGGGTGGTAAATGGCTGTCACCCACAGAGGAAGAGTGACCAGTGGGGTACCACAGGGATCAGTGCTGGGACCGGTCCTATTCAACATCTTCATCAGTGACATTACGCAGGACCTAGAAGGCAGAATTTCACTGTTCGCTGATGACACAAAGCTCTGTAATAGAGTAGACACACCAGAGGTGTAGACAGAATGAGAAGGGACCTGCAGAAACTTGAAGAATGGTCAGGGGTTTGGCAGTTGAAATTCAATGCAAAGAAGTGCAAGATAATGCATATGGGGCACAAAAACCCTGGCACAATATATCAGTTGGGGGTGAGGATATAGCATGCACCAAGCAGGAAAGGGATCTTGGGGTTATCATCTCTGATGACCTCAAGGTAGGGAAACAGTGTGACAAGGCAGCAGGTAAAGCAATAGAATGCTGGGATGCATAGGCAAGGGCATCACCAGCAGGAAAAGGAGGTCATAATTCCACTATACAAGACACTAGTGAGGCCACACCTGGAGTACAGTGTACAAGTTCTGGAGACCATACTCTACGTAAGGACATAGACAGGGTAGAGAAGGTTCAGAGGAGGGCAACAAAGATGGTGCATGGATTGCATCACAAGTCCTATGAAGACAAGTTGAAGGAACTGAACATGTACTCCTGGAGGAGAGGAGGGAGAGAGGGATATGATAGAGACATACAAGTATCTTACAGGGAGGAACAGGGTGCAGGAATACACTATTTTTAAGTGAAAAAGATGTTCTAGAACTAGAAGGCATGGGATGAAGCTGGAGGGAGGACGATTCAGAGGAAACGTGAGGAAGAATTTCTTCACAGAACAGGTGGTGGACAAGTGGAACACCCTGCCAGAGGAAGTGGTGGGGGCTGAAACAATCACGGGATTTAAGAATGCATGGGATGGACATAAAGGAATTCTGGAGGTCAGGGGTAAGGGGCACCAGACTTCTAGGAAAACATAAACTGAACTTACAAGCTCAAATGGGCAGACTGGGTGGACCATAGGCCCTTATCTGCTGACACTGTCTATGTATCTATGTACTTGAGGTTCCACTTCTAAGGGGGGACATTACCAGTTTCGGGTTCTGCCATTCGGCCTCTCCTCCACTCCTCAAGTCTTCACAAAGTGCCTAGTAGTGGTAGCTGCGACTCTAAGGCACGTGGGACATTATGTCTTCTCTTACCTAGACAACTGGCTCTTGGCAGCCTCATCAAGAACACACCCCTTCACACTCTCAGGGATGCTGGTACGCTATTCTGACAGTTGGGGATCACCCTGAATTTTCCCAAGTCATCCCCAGAGCCCAGCCAAAGACTCACCTTTACAGGTGCGGTCCTGAACACACAGTCCAGGGCATGGCCTTCCTCCCACAGGAAAGGGGAGAGCGCCTGCAAGAAGTGGCCAAAATGATTACCTTATAACCCCCCCTGGTCCAAGTCAAGACTTTGATCAGACTTCTGGGGCACATGGTGGCCATCCTTGTAACTCCCTTGGCTTGCCTCCACATGAGGGTCCCACAGTGGATGCTCAGGGTGCAGTGGGGACAAAGCTCCAATGGGCTAGACCATCTGGTCAGGATCTCTGAGCCAGTCAGAAGGACCCTTCTTTGGTGGTTAGATCCCCCCAACTTAGAAAAAGGAGTCTTGTTTTGGCAGGAACCTCAGAGCTGGATCTTGATGACTGAAGCCTCCGACTTCGGCTTGGGGGGGCTCACCTAGGGGACAGCCAGACTCTGGGCGTCTGGTCCCTAGAGGAGCGCAACCTCCACATAAACATACTAGAAATGTGAGCAGTCCTCAACGCCCTGCAGGCTTTCCAAAAGGACCTAGCGCCAGGCTCTCTTATCGTTCTGTTGGAGAACACGGCCGTTGTCTTCTGCATCAAGAAGCAAGGGGGGGGAACACACTCCTACCCCCTGTGCAGGGAGAAGAATCAGGTACTGGGCACTGGAACATCACATCTCTCTGACCGCAGTGCATGTTCCAGGTGTTCAAAACACCTTGGCAGATTGCCTAAGTTGGTCTTGCTCCAAGGCACACAAGTGGGAGCTACTCCAGTCGGTAGCGGGCCAGCTCTTTGACACTTGGGGGTCTTCCAGAGCTGGACCTCTTTATGTCCCCATGCAACACCAAACTTGCAAGTTTCTGTTTGCAAGAGCGTGCTCCTGGTGTTTTTGGCCAGACACATTGTCCCTTTGTTGGACAGAAAGGTTCCTTTATGCCTTCTCTCCTTCCCTCTAATTCAGAGGGTTCTGTTTAAAGTACAGGCCAAGGGGACTTGGATGATCCTAATCACCCCGCTAATGCCGCAGCAGATTTAGTTACCACTACTTCAGCGGTTATCTGAGCCTCCGATTCCACTGCCAGTATGCTCGCAGTTGCTGTCCCAGGAACAGGGCACACTGGTACACCCAGATCTCAAGTCCCTGCACCTTCATGCATGGCTCCTGCAGACGTAGTTAAGATGAGGTATGGGGTCTCCCAAGAGGTGGCAGACATTCTCATTTCAGCGAGGAAGCCCTCTACTCAATCCACTTACGCTATGAAGTGGAAGCATTTCTGCCTTTGGGCTTCGTTGCATCATCTGGATTCCCCTTACCTGTCCAGTGAACTCGGCCTTACATTACCTCCCCTCCTTATTGCATCAAGGCTTGAGCTACTCTTTCATTAAGGTGGATATGTTGGCCATATCTGCTTATCACGCATTGGTAGAAGGCAGAACCCTAGCCCAGTTGAATGTGGCCCACACCTTTCTACGAGGCATACTTCATATAAAGCCTTCCATTAGGGACCCAGTTCCCCTGGGATCTCCTTTTTGTGTTAGAGAAGCTTACTCTCCCTCCTTTTGAACCCACAGCAGTGTGAGCTGCATTACCTCTCCTGGAAGGTGTCCTTTTTTAGTTGAAGTTACTTCAGCTCGAAAGGTTTCCAAGCTTCAGGTCCTGATGTGCTAGGAGCCTTATTTGATTTTTCATAGGGAAAGGGTTTCCCTCAGGACAAATCATAAGTTTCTGCCCAAAGTGGTTTCTGAATTAACCCTCAGCCACTTGGTTGACCTTCTAGTCTATTATTCAACCACTTCCAACAGGGGAGAAGCTCTCTTACATACTTTGGACATCCACAGGGTGCTGAGGTACTACCTCAAGCGTACAGCAGCACACTGAAAATCGGAGCAACTTTTTGTGGCCTTTGCGCCTCAACACCTGGGCAAACCGGTGTCTAAACAGACTCTATCTAGGTGGCTAGTTCACTGCATAGTCTTCTGCTACAAGTACAACAGACCTCTACCTGGAGAAGTTAGAGGTCATTCTACCAGAGGAGTGTCTACCTCCTTCACTTCTTTGAAAAATGTCTCTATTAGAGACATTTGTGCAGCAGCTACTTAGAGTTCAGTACATACTTTTGTCAGGCATTACAACCTGGACATAGCTTCCAGGCGCTGAGCTGGTTTCGGCCTGGTGGTCCTTCAGGGACAACTGTCCTGACGTACTGTCTTCTTGCCTGTCTCGGCAATGCTGTCTTGTTGGTTTCCGTCATCCTCCTCCTAGGGCTTGTCACCTCCTTAGCGCAGGACTGCTTGGGATTCAGATCTACAGTCATTGTAATAGCTTGCTGCAAGAGCTCCCACTCGAAGTAAGATAGTACAGTTACATAAAAACTTATTGTAACAGTAGATCTTTGAGAGGAGCTCTTGCAGCAGATGCTGCTTTCCCGCTCTCCTTCCCCTGGAGAGTTTCAGCATGACTCTGTGGCACGCTTTGCCTGGTTCGCTTGCTGGGGTCTGTTCGCGCGGGTCCTTGGTGGGTGAACTGAGGTGGAGCTGGGGACTGCCCCCTTTTATGGCATGACGGACATCGGGGGGGGGGCAGGCCCTGCTGGGTACTGCTAGCTAAGATTTTTACGGTGAGTCCTAAGGCCTGCAGCATTAGTCCTAATGGTAATAGCCTGCTGCAAGAGCTCCTTTCGAAGATCTACTGTTACAGTAAGTTCTTGTGTAACTGTACTTTCCACTTTGGCCTTCATTCCACTCCAACTGGGCTCCACTTATTCAACTTCCTTCAAAGAGCTGTGCCAGTCTGTCTCGACTAAGGGAGAGGGCCCTTCTGGGTCGCACGTTTCGCGCTCTCGCAAGGAGTTTAAGAAAGAAATGACTGTCGACGCACCTGGGATCTGGAGCGGTCCCGCTCTCAGAAGGCTCTGATTTTGACTTGGGTCGAAATTGCAGCTGAGGCCGATGGTTTCACGGAGACCCCGTCAGACCAGTTGGCTGAGACGCCTGTTGACGCGGCCAAGATTTTTCTCGAACTGACCGACCGGTTGTCGCCAGATGAGGTGGACAATTCTCTCTTTCAGACTCCGGTGCTTCCAGTATCTTCAGATGGGTCAGCTCAGCCCGCTGGGTTGATCCCGCCCACACAGGACCCTGACCTGGAGGAGACGTGGGGGTCCCTGGCTCCTTCCGATGTCCCCGACGGTCGAGATCTCGGTTCTCCTCTACTGGGTTGGGCAGATCTCGCCATCACCGGTGATGTCGCTTCCAACATCACAGTAAGTGGCAGCGCCCACTATTCTTCTTCGTCCTCTCGGATGAGGAGAGACTCTGGTGCAAATTACATTGGCGCTACAAAGATTTGATGTGGCAGCAGTTGGTCTTGACTGGTACGAAGCCAACCCCGGTTTCTACCCCGACTATCTAGTGGTTGTCGCCTGAATGGCCGACGTCTGCTCCCTCCACTGTTACATCTGTGGAGGTGCCAGCTCAGCTCGGGCTCAGTTGGCTCAGCCGAAGCAGGTTTCTCTGCCGATTTGTGGTGGAGCTGCCACCTGAACAGCCGAAGTTTGGGGCCCCAACCCAGGATTCTTGGTTGGCAAAAGGGTTGCCCCATTAGCTGTCGGTCAGCCTCACTCCCGATCACCCAAGGCGGGTCAAGGGTTACTCAGGTGGACGCCCACTTTATGCGGACCCCTCTGAGTCTGAAGACTCCTCGGCACACTCATGTCCCATCGACATAGTCCTTGGGGGGCCTCTCCATAGACAAGGGACCCACCTCGTTCAGGGGCATTCTTCAGTTCATTTCAGAGTCCCCGGGGATGGAGTGTGAACTGGTCCAGAAACAAGCCAAGTATCACCTAACAGAGATTCTGGACAAAGGGGACTCTCCTACAGAGACCTTCCCTGTGGCCGAGGCATTGTTGGCCTGGCTCTGGATATGTTGCAGCGTCCTGCATCTTGCCCTATGCCCTCTGCCTGGATGGCCCGCAAATACACGGCCCAACCAGTTCCCTTTCGGGTGTTTTCAGAGCATTTCTCGGCTGAGGGTCTGGTGGCTGACTCAGTCTTTTGGTGCTTGGGCAATACAGGCGATGTGTGGATAGACCGCTGGACAAAGGGTCCAAGAAATTGGCTCATTCGGAGAAGAAGGTCTACACTGCTTCCTCACTTGGCCTTCATCAGGCTAGCTTGGCTGTGCTGATGGCATGTTTTTCACATGCCCTTTTGAGCTCCTTGGATGAGATCATCCCTCACCTCCCAGCAGGACTTCAGACCACGGTCAAGCAGGTCTGGGATCAGGGAAGGGCAGTGGCAAAACAACAACTCCAGACTGCTCTGGACAGTGGTGATTCTTGTGCCTGCTCAGTAGCGGCTGCAGTAGCCATGCGCCACAGGGCTTGGTTGAGGATCTAAACTTTCACGACTGACACACAACACAAGCTGGCAGATGTCCCCTTTTTGGGCATCACCCTGTTCTGGCCCGGACTGGAGAGTCACCTCCAACATATTGAGAAGTCCAGTGCCACCCTAGACTCTGATATTTGCCCAGAAGGACAAGGGCTCCAAGCACCAGAAGCATAAGCCGTTTTGCTCTTCCACTCCTGTGGCCAGACCAGCCCAGCAGCAGGGCCAGCAGGCTCAAACCTTGGGACCGCAGGCCAAGTCAGTGGCCTCATCAGTCAGAAAGCCTGGAGGGAAGGGACCCGGTGGCCCCTCTGCTGGATCCTCCTCCTCTAAGCCTGCTCAGTGATGGGTTGAGGGGTGCCACCCTCAACCCCATTGCACCTCTCCTGGGCCCTCCTGTGGGGGACCAGCTCCGCCACTTCCTTTCCGTTATCACCACAGACCGATGGGTGCTGGAAGTGGTCACCCGGGACCTGTCTTTGGAATTCGAGCAGGTACCCCCGCCCCAAGCAGAGCTTATGCCCCATGAGAGGATCTGGTCTCTGCCATCATTCGGCTCTCTGAGACGACATCATCCAGCTCCTCTGTAAAGAGGTCGTGTGCAGAGTTGCAGAACCTCTTTCAGACCCAGGATTCATTTCCTGGTATTTCCTGGTACCAAAATGGATGGGGGGGCTGGTGCCCCATTCTCGATCTGCGCAACCTGAACAGGTTCCTCAGGTCTCGCACCTTCCGGATGGTAATTCTGTCTCAGATCATACCATCCCTGGAGCACGGCATGTGGTTTTGCTCCCTGGATCTTCAGGACACGTTCTTTCATGTCTCGATCCATCCATCCCACCAACGGTTCCTCCACTTCTAAGCTGAGGGAACCCTCTACGAGTTCCAGGCCATGCCCTTTGGCCTCTTATCAGCCCCCAGGATCTTCACCAAATGCATGGCAGTGGTGGCAGCTTTCCTGCAGTGCTGAGCAGTCCGGGTCTATCCCTACTTGGACGGCTGGCTCATAGCAGGTCCCTCCAAGCAGGAGGTGGAGTGGTCCAGGGATCTGGCCCACCAGAGTTGGCCTCCTGATCAATGAGGCCAAGTTGTAACTTGTGCCCTCGCAGGTGATTCAGTTCATCGGTGCAGAGCTCTGCTCCCGGCAGACAGGGTGGAGGTTCTCTCCTCTTTTGCCCAATCATTTCTGGTTGGGCAGGCGCCCCCTGCCCGGGACATCTGTGCCTTCTGGGCTACATGGCAGCCTGCACCAGCATGGACTGATGAGCTCACTGGCATATGCATTCTTTTCAGTGGGAACTGGCCAGCCAGTGGTCTCAGCTCTTGTGTCACCTCGACCAGCTGGTCACCATGACTCTGAGGATGTGGGACGGCCTCCAGTGGTGGCTTGTCCCAGCTCACCTACAGGAAGGTATCCCATTTGTCCACCCTGAGCTGATGGTCATCATCCTGATGACCGATGCCTTGCTGATGTGTGAGCACAGAGCCCATGGGCTCTGGTCCCCTCAGGAGTCCCAATGTCACATCAACCTGCTAGAGTGCTGTGTGGTTCAGCTAGCCCTAACCGCCTTTGCTTCATTCATTCAGGGTCAAGTGGTCCAGGTCCAGATGGACAACACCACGACCATGTACTGTCTCAACAGAGTGGGACGCACTCCTTGCCTTTGTGCAAGGAAGCTCTCTGTACATGGGACCTCATGCTCAGCCTGGAGGCAGATCTGCTAGCCATTCATGTGGCAGAAGCCTCAAATCAGCTGGCCGATGCTCTCAGCTGGATGGGCAAGGCATCTCACGAGTCGTCATTCCACCAGGAGGTAGTACAAGACCTGTTCTCCCACTGGGGCACCCCTCAGGTGGATCTGTTTGCCTGCAGGGAGAACACAAAACTGAGGCTGTTTCATGCCCACTCCCCTCAGCAGGGCTCACTGCAGGGGGATGCCTTCTCGAGGCCGTGGACTCCAGGCCTCTTCTTTGCCTTCCCTTGATCCACAAAGTGCTCCTCAAAGCCAGGAGGGGCAAGGCATAGGTGATCCCAGCCTGGCCACGTCAGTTCTGGTACCCAGATCTCCTCAGTCTCAGCTCTAGGCTCCCAAGGAGTCTTACAGCGCTCCTAGACCTGCTCTCCATCAATCAGGGGAAGGTACTCCATCTGGACCTTCAATTCCTGCACCTGACAGCCTGGTTCCTGAGCGGCTAGAGTTCCAGACTTTGGGTCTCTCTGACAAGGTCCTCATGGTTGTTGAGGCACCCGGTAAGGAATCAACCAGAAAATGCTATGCCTTCAAATGGAAGAGATTTTCCATTTGGTACCAGGGCAAGGGGGTTGGACCCCTCATCCTGTCCAGTGGCTACCATTTTGGACTCCCTGTGGTCCCTCTCCCAGTTGGGGCTTTGATCAACGACCCTTAAGGTGCCCCTGATAGCCATCTCTGCCTACCGGGCGTGGGCCGGTATGCAGTCGGTAGTGCAGGAGAAGGTGATCTGGTGCTTTTTCAAGGGCCTAGATCACATATCCACTCCAACTCCATGGGATTTACTGTTGGTTTTGGCAAAACTCATGGGCAAGCCAATCGAACCTGTGCACAAGTGTGACCTGTCACATTTGTTGTGGAAGACCGCCTTCTTGGTGGCTATCGTGTCAGCCAGAAGGACTGGGGAGCTCCAGGCACACTCGGTGGAGTCTCCTTGCTTGGTCTTCCACAGGGACAAGGTTGTCCTGTGCCCCCACCCGAAATTTCTTCCCAAGGCGGTGTCAGAGTTTCACCTTAATCAGGTGTTGACTCTGCAGGTGTTATACCCCAAAGGGATAAGGGCTCATTCCACCCGCCATACCGCTGTGTCGTTGACTGCTCCTAGGGATGTCCCTATCCAGGAAATCTGCAGGGCTGCTACCTGGAAGTTAGCACACACCTTCATTTACAATTACCACATCGACCTCCAGTCACGCCGGGATGCTGGTTTTGAGGCCTCAGTTCTCTAGTCCCTGTTCCCTAAGTAGGGGGTGTGCACCTTGCCTCCCTCCTCCCGGAGAACTGCTAGGAGTCTGCCAGAAAGTATGGATAGAACAACCTATCCACATCCTTGGAAAAAGGTTTCATAGGTAGTATCAAGCATTATAGACTTTCATCCATGTCACTTGCCAATCCCTTTAATATTTAGAACTTCGTTGTTCTGTCACTACAAAATGGGGTCTAATCTTGATTTGAAGGTACCCATATTTGGACTATCCACAACTGTAGATGGAAGTTCATTCCAAGAGGAAATTACCCTTTGGCTGAACCAATTTTTCCTTGTGATCTAATTCCATTTAGACAGAAAGAGTTGCTTATTGTGTCTCCTACCACTACACCAACTGGTTTTAAGAGTAAAGTCTAATTCTTCTCACAGCTTGATGTCTCCCATTGCTTTGTACAGCATACACATGTCGCTTCTAAACCTCCTATAATGTAGTGAATAAAGGTTCAGGGTTTTCAATCTTTCTGAATAAGGTCTGGTTTTGAGCCCAACTATTGATCTGGTAGCCCTTCTCTGTACACCCTCCATTCTAAGAATATCCTCCCTTTTGTACGGGTACCATACTTTGGTACAGTACTCCAAGTGGGGCCTGACCAGTGCTCCATTTAATGGAATCAAAACCTTCTCCTCCCTGCTTGATATATGCCTTAAAGATACAGTTAAGGTTTTGGTTAGCTTTTTTAATCTGATCATTACAATGGGAGATCAATTTAAGATCAGTAGTGATCTTGATACCCAAATCTTTTTCCTCCCGAGTGACAATTAGGGCATCATTCCCAAGTTTGTATGCAAAATTACTGTAATGTTTGCCCAAGTGCATAACCTTGCATTTTGCTGTATTCAGCACTAGTTTGTTGGACTCAGTCTACTGTAGGATTTTGTCAGTAGCCTCTTGTAGGGATGAAGAATCAACTGGATTATTGACAAGTCTTCCCACCCTACAGTTGTCTGCGAATTTAAAAAGCCAGATATTTGAATAATTTAGTTTTAGGGTGTAAATATTAAAGAGGCATGAACCCAGGACTATCACCTGTGGAATCCCACTAGTGATTGGTGCCCAATCGGACAGTGTCCCTTTTACAGTAACCCTTTGCTTCCTACCCTGTAACCATTCAAAGATCCAGTTTAAAATATTTGCCTCCAGTTTGAGCCCCCCTAGTGTGTTCAGTAACTCTTAAGTGGGGAAGTTTATCAAATGCCTTCACAAAATCCATAAAGGCAACATCTACTGAATTCCCCATATCTAATTCTCTGTTAACTTTCTCATAAAAGGAAAGTAGGATAATCTGACAAGACCTTGATTTAGTAAAACCATGCTGTAAGGAATCGGTCAGGCTATGCTCCTCTAGAAAAAACAGAATTTTCTCTTACAATACCTTCCAAAATGTTACCTGCAAGTGAGGTTAAGCTTACTGGCCTGAGGTTCGCTGGTCAAGTCTTGGGCCCCTTTTTTTTTTGTTTTGAGTGGGACTACAATTACAACACTGCAATCCTGTGGGACTTCTCCTCTATCTCGTGAGGATTGGAATATATGGGTGAGGGGTAGTGCCAAAAGGTCCGCTAGCTCATGTATCACTCTGGGGTGGACATTGTCTGGCCCTGGGGATTTGCTAGTATCCAAATCACGCAGTCTAAAACCTCATTTGGGTCAGTTACAATTTGCCCTGGGTATGACCCAATCCTTCATTATATATGGGGGTTGAGGAACTGTTGTTAAAGACTGAACAGAAGTATTTGGTTTGAATGTCCGCCCCCTCCTTGTCAGACACTATCAAACCATTGTTTAAAAAAAATAAAATAAAATAAGGCCCAAGAAAGTCAGAATACTCATAAGGAGCCAGAAGAACTGTGGGTCTCCCTTGAAACAGGAAATGGCACAGCTATACAAACTGGGGTTGTGTATAGGCCTCCAGACCAGGGGGAGGACATAGACACATTATCGTTAGAAAATATACAAAACATGACAGCTAAAGGGGAGGTTCTAATAACGGGAGACTTCAACATGCCAGTTACAGATTGGTCGATACCAGCAGGAACATCTGCCAGAATTAGACACATGGTGGATTCCCTGCAGGGGGAGGGCCTCAAACAACTGGTACAACAAACCACATGAGACAGGGCTATCCTAGATCTAGTACTGACTAACAGGGAAAGGATCACAGATCTCCAGGTAGGACACCTGGGGGCCAGTGACCATCACATGGTATGGTTCAATTTGGCCACTAGAAATAAATAATCCCATTCCAAGGCAAAAATATGGGGCTTCAGAGGAGCTGACTTTGATAAGATGGCCAACATAGTTAAGCTAGCCCTGGCAAGAAGAAATACAGGTGAAGGGTTACAGGCAAAGTGGGCAAGCATTAAAGATGCAATACTTGAAGCAACATCCCATTGTGTTAGAGAGAAAAGAAAGTGCAAATGAAGAAGGAAACCACTTTGGTTCTCAAAAACAGTAGCAGAAAATGTCAGAGCCAAAAGGCTGGGCTTCAGGAAATTTAAGGGAACGCAGCAGGATGAAGATAGGGAGGCATACCAAACTTCCCTAAGGGAAGCAGTATGGCAGACAAAGGCCCAAACTGAGGAAACACTAGCACAAATAGTAAAAGAAGGTGACAAGACTTTCTATAGCTACATAAGTGAAATAAGATAGTCCAGAGGGGGTATTGTTAAGATCAAAGCGGATAAGGGGGCATGTGACGAGGAGGACGATGTAAAAGCATCCATCCTAAATAGATACTTCTACTCTGTATTTACTGAAGAGAAGGTAGGGCAGGGCCCACAGCTCAGCACCATGGACACGGGAGGGAGGTGTGCACTAGTCCCTTCACAAAAGAAAGGGTCCTACAAGAGCTCGATAAGTTCAGGGTGGACAAGGCAATGGGACCTGATGGCATACATCCCAGGGTACTAAAAGAGCTAAGGGTGGAACCAGCAGAGCCATTAGTAGAACTGTTTAGTGAGTCTCTGAGCACAGGAGAGGTCCCAGAAGACTGGAGAAGGGCTCACGCAATCCTGCTCCACAAGAGTGGTAGCAGGGGGGAGGCAGGAAACTACAGACCAGTCACTTATCTCAGTAGTGGGCAAGATTATGGAGGCACTCTTTAAGAAAAGGATAGTGCAATATCTGGAATCCATAGGAGCACAGGATCCAAGATAGCATGGGTTTACAGCAGGAAGGTCCTGTCAAACTAATCTCATAGATTTCTTTGACTGGGTAACCAGAGTGGTGGACCAAGGAGGAGCTGTTGATGCTCTTACCTTGACTTCAGCAAAGCTTTCGATACTGTTCCACATAGAAGATTGATTAATAAGCTGGGTAGGATCGGGGTTGGTCGGAAGCTTGTCAACTGGGTGGCAAACTGGTTGACGGGCAGAAAACAGAGTGGTGGTAAACGGTATACAGTCAGAAGAGATGCAAGTCACAAGTGGGGTACCTCAGGGATCAGCTGTGGGGCCAGTCATCTTCAATATCTTCATCAGTGACATTGCAGATGGACTGGAGGGTAAGGTGTGTCTACAGATGACACTAAGATCTGCAGTAGAGTAGCTGATCCAGATGGGGTGGGCAGAATGAAAAGAGATCTGGATAAACTAGCAAAATGGTCAGAAGAGTGGCAACTGGAGTTTAATGCAAAGAAGTGCAAGATCATGCACATGGGGAAGAGAAACCCTGAAGCCACCTATAGGCTGGGAGGGGAGTTGCTGGCAGTTACAAGGGAAGAAAGAGACTTGGGCATCATCATCATCACCGATGACCTGAAATCATCCAAGCAGACCACTAAAGTAGTAGGTAAGGCTAGAGGGATGTTGGGGTGTATTAGTAGGGGTATCACAAGTCGCAAGAGGGAGGTAATAATCACATCTTTACAAGACACTGGTTAGGCCCCATCTGGAGTACTGTGTGCAATATAGGAGACCACACCTTTACAAGGACATGAACCAAATTGAGGCATTCCAGAGAAGGGCAACCAAAATGGTGCAGGGACTGCATCAGAAAACATATGAGGACAGATTAACGGAGCTCAATATGTATACCCAAGAGCAAATGAGGGAGAGAGGCACTATGCTCGAAACATTCAAACACCTTAAGGGCATTAACAAGGTGAAAGAGTCTAACCTGTTTCAATATAAGAAAAATAGCAGGACAAGAGGACACAGCATGAGCTTAGAGGGAGGCTGATTAAGGGGTAATGTGAGGAAGTTCTTTTTCACAGAAAGGATGATGGATGCATAGAACGGCCTACCTCAGGAAGTGGTGGATATGAATATAGTGCAGGGCTTCAAAGAGGCATGGGATAAGCATAAGGGAGCAATACAGATGAGTATGAATAGATAGGCCATTGACAGAATAAAGGTCAATGGCACATTCATAAGGTAGAAAAAGAAATGGGCAGACTGGGTGGGCCTTATGGTCCTTATCTGCCATTAACTTCTGTGTTTCTTAAAGGGGCCTATAATACTTGAACTCCTTTTTAGGCTGTTAATGTAAGAAAAAATGGATTTTTTTATTGTCCTTTACCTTTGTTGCTAATAGAACTTCCTGTTGTGCTTTCACCTTTCTAATTGTAGATTTAACTGCCCGGTGGTGCTGAGGGTTGAGGCGCTGGACCCCACACCACATGCCAGGCCGGCAACCCAGGTTCGGGAGTGAGCCCGGGTTGTTGGGGTTGGCAGGGGAGGACTAAGATTGAGCGTCAGTGGACAGCTGTCTTAGTCCTGGGGTGGGTAAGAGGATCTTCCATTGCACTGGTAAACCCTGGCGGAGGCTGGGGGCACTACAGTGCACAGCGCAGAAGACATGAGGATTGGGGAAGGGGCAGACATCCTCTGGGAGCGTGCCGAAGCGCATGCCGGGCGGGACGTCATTGCATGTCCGTGCCTCGGGAGGAAAACCTAAGAAAATCCTTCTGCCTTTGGGTGAGGTGACAGCTATCGCTGGCAAGCTAACCCACCACACGCCCAATACCAGCTGACTGTCCAGTTCTCCTTGAGGTCTGGGGGCCTCTCCGTGGGGCCAGGAGAGCCCCGGATCTCGTATTCCCGATGTAGTTTCCGGAGCAGCCAGTTCAGGTGGGCGGTTGAGTGTGGCGGCTGTCAGAGAGACCTTGAGAGATGCCCCGAGTACAGGGTGTAGAAATAGACTGTACAAAAAACAAAATTGTAGATTTAACCTTATTTGTAAGATCTCTAAAAACCTGGTGATTAGAATGGGTTTTGTCTTTTATATTTTTTTGAACATTCTGTTCTTTTTGTTAATCAGGCTTTTAATAAATGAGTTCAGTCAACCCGGGTTTTTTTCATTTTGTTATATTTATGAATACCAGGTATGTATTTTTTAATCTGGTCTTTTAATTTTGTGAGTAGCAAGTTCCACATCTCATCAACCAAGCAACCTTGAAAATCTTTAACCCAATCCCAAAGGGAAAATTCCCTTTTAAACTGCAAAATCTACCTTTGTAAAGTTCAGCTTAGTTGTAGTTCCCTGCTCAGTGAGTAGGGAGGGGTCTCCTTAATACTGAATTGGACCATAAAGTGGTCACTATTTTCAAGTGGGCTGTTTATCCTGACATTATCAATTGAGTTACCCATATGTGTTAGCATGATATCCAGTATGTTATTTCCTCTTGTGCTGTCTTGTGTACTTTTTGTTCCAACCCAATTTGGTCAAAAACATCCAGAAACATCATACCTGTCTTATTTATTCATTTTATTTAGGTTTTGATGACCAGGTAAGTGCACTAGACAAATTCTGCCTATTTTCAGGCACGACCTGGGGGAGGGGGATGCAGATGAATGTCAACTGACCTTGATCTAGATTAAGCTGTTGGTGGTATTTTTAGTGAATGGGGGAAATTTGGCTAGGGCACCAGGGAAATTCCCCTACTATCCAGTAGGGGGAGACATCTGTCCCCAAGGCTGCTTTCCAAGATGGCTGCAAGACAGAATGCAGAGGAGGAAGTGGAGGAGATGGAACAAGAACTGGATGCTGGAAAACTGTCTATGAACCAACAGAGAAAGTACTGGAATGAGTGGGAGAATCTGAGAAAAGTCTTAAGAGAAGCTGTGCATGAAATATATAAACCCACTGACTGTAAGTCTGCTAAAACTTCTTGTTTTCCTGAATTACCAGAGGATAGCTTTTCAGGCCTAAGTGATGATAATATTATAGTGTTGGATGTTCAGGGGAAGCAGAGTGATTTAAACCCTGCAGAAGCAGAAATCATGCAACAAATAGAGGCTGGAGAGAAGAGCTTTTTATTTAAAAAAATGCAGCTTCATAAAAAACTCTAGAGAACTTCAAACTGACAAAAGAGCTGGATCTGTCAAATTGACAAAGCTGGATGTTAATGACACAGCATCAAAGGATTCTTCTAGAGATTGGGCAGAGGCTGTAGAGCAAGCGGAGCACCTACAGCAATAGCATTGGGAATGGCAACTACAGGCAGTAAAGAGCCTGGCTTAGGATGCGCTGGAACCCCAGAAACAGCCCAGACATCATCCTGGTCAGTGGAAAAGGCCCTGCAGGGGGGCCGGATGGGAAAGGAATAATACTGTAGTACAGGTCAGTGGGCCTCTGGTAAATAACCTATATAAATGCCAGTACCTTCTAACATTCTTCTAACATTGCAGTAAACTCAGGATAAACAAAATATAGACTTGGAAGTACCTTCTGAGTTGGCACTCACTCAAAATCCTATTTTACAGCTTCCACAACAGCAGACAGTCCCTGAGAAAGAAGCAGCAAATACTAACACTGGGGGACTCCCCATTGACTCTTGGTGCACCACCACAAAGGCCTTTGAATTTTATAAATAAACACCTCGCTTCTTTTCTTCTTTATTCAAATTTCCAATTTTTCCTGCTAAAAGGCATAATATGGTTCATTTATCATATACAGGAGGTATGCCTGAGCCACCAGACAGACTGTTTGTTGCTAGAAATCTTTTAAAAGAATCAATGAAGTTTTTTTCTAATGAAATATATGTACTCATTCACATTTCTGGTGAGACAACATTTGACATTAGCTTCAAGTCTCTGAGTGGTTTGGAATGTTTTTGGATAAAGTATGCGACTTTAAAGAAAACGGCCTTGTGGGCCCCATTTATTGCAATTCCACTAACAAAACCTGCCCAAAAAGTGATCACAGTACTTTTTAGAAATGAAAGTGTCAGTGTGAATGATCTCACCTACTGGTTAAAGCAGAAATGTACAATTATTGAAGAGCCTACTGCCATTTTAGACTCTGAAAATATCTGGACTGGGGGGGTGGAAAGTGAAGGTCCTGTTAAAAACCACAGATACTGGTGTATTACATTTACCAAATTCTTTCTTTTTAGGTAGAGATTGAGGGATACTCCTCTATGCAGGACAACCAAAGATGTGCTACAAGTGTGGCTCAGTAGCACATTTGAGTAGTATCTGTGATCAGATCAGATGCAATGTCTGTGGAGAACTGGGGCATTTAGGGACCCAATGCACTAATGACTGTAAATGTAGCCTTTGTGATGAGCCTGGACATACTTTTCATTATTGTAAATGGGCGGCTCACAATAGCCCTGAACAGGCAGATGGGGAAGAACAACGTTTGTTAATTACCCTTACACAAAATAATAAGTTGGGCTTTAATAAACAGCAAACACAGAGTAGGAGGGAAAATATGGTGCCCCCTTCCCCATTGAATTCTGTATTGTCCCACCAGCCTGATACTTCTGTTACTGACATTTTAAGAGATCAAGCCCAAGAGAATACATTGGCCCAAATAAATTTAATACCCGAGATGGACACAGGAACTATGGAGGAGGAGAGACCCTCAACCTGTGGAGTAGAGCAGGTAGGAGCTTTAATGTCCCCTCCCCCATCCAGTGATGGATCAAGATGTCACCGTACCTGCAGTTAAGCATAATACTTGATCCTCTGTCTTGCACACACCTCAGAACACAAGTTCACTGCCTATATCCAACAAGTTTGATTTATTACAACAGGAAAACACAGAAGAGGACTGTGATGTCTCTTCTATTGCACCTTCTGTATCTGAAGTCACTACAGACACTGAAAAGCCAGAGATGGTAAAAGGTCCCCAAAAAAGGAAAAGCAAAAGGGGAAAATACAAATAATTTAGTGAGCCATGCATATTCCCTTCTCATGTTATACTATTAATATAAATAGTATAAAGAGAGAGAGAGCAAAAGAAAGATCATTTTTTCCTTTGCTCTTGGGTCTCCAGTTTGGCATTTATTTTTTCCAAGATGTCAGACTGCACACTCTGAAAGAAATAAGGTTAGCTTCAAAAGGTTGGTTTGCTGGCACCTCCTATTGGTCCATTGGGGAGGAACCCTGTTCGGGTTTAGGAATTTCGTTCAAATTACCTGAGATGCAACTCTTAAAAATATTTGATGATGTCCCAGGCAGAGTACTGATTCTTGATGTGCTTATACAGGGTCTCTGGTTTCAGTTGGTAAATTTGTATGTACCCCAGACAAAAGCTGTACACTGCGATTTGTTGAATCAGATCCAACCTTTCTTGTATGGAGCACATCACATAGTGTTTTCTGGGGACTTTAACTGCCCCCCTACTGTTGAAAACCTCTAAAACATATTGTGATTCTAATCATTTGTCAAAAGGTGTAGAAAAAGCTAAATTAAAAGATTCCTACTTCCGGCTTATCAAAGCACATACTTCAGCATTTCAAAAGGGACCTTTAACCTCCAGAATATACTATATTTTTACATCTAAAAATATTAATATCCTCTCAGCAACAACATATCCAGTAGAATTCTCTGATCATGCAATTGTGGGTATAAAACTAGGAGCCATGGAAGATTTACAGAGAGGTCCAGGTTTTTGGAAATTAAACATCTCACTTTTATTAGACGAATATGTTTTACAAATGCTTTGTCATCTTGTAGTGGCAAGGAAATCTGTGTTTCTTTTCTATGATAATCCCTGTCAGTGGTGGGTAGATATGAAAATGGATGTACAGAAAACTTTTCAACACATAAGTAAAGACAGAAATCAAAAAAAATATTTTAATTACCTATATCATATAAATTGTTGCAACACCTACTCTCTATAACACAAGAGACGGGACAAAATCTCATGACACAAATAAACACAGTAAAGTAACAAATGAAGGGAGTACTATGCCCAAAAAACACAGACTCTATGCTACCAACAACAGTTTGGAGTAAATGGAAAAATAAATGAAGTATGCCCCTTTGATAATTATAATGCTACTATAAAGGTTAAAAAAATTAATTTTTTAACAGGGCAAGATGAAAGAGATTATAAGACTAAGGAAAAGATTTTAAATATTGTAAATCAATATACTGCTAAAGCGTATGATTATTTAGATGTGGACCAGAAAGTTTGTGTAAAATATCTCGCTGATTTGGATATTCCAATTCAGATATTTTGAGGAAACTATCTCAGCCCATTCAAATATCAGAAGTACAGGAAGCTATTACTATGTTGGCAGGGGGGTAAAGCCCCGGGATCTGATGGTCTGACAAATGAAATTCTTAAAACCATTGGAGGAGAATTAATGACTGAATTAACTGCTATGTTTAATTTTATGTTAGAAACTAAAGAAATTCATTTGACTATGAATATGGGTAGATTAACATACATTTCCAAGAAAGGGGATAAAACTTCATTAAATAACTGGAGGCCGATTAGTTTATTAAATTCAGATTTTAAATTATTAACAAGAATTCTGGCAAAAATGCCTGGCTTTAGTGGCAGATACTGTTCTCTTGGAAGCACAAGCCTATGCTATTCCGGATAGAAAAGTGCAGGATCACTTACTACTTATCAGAGAATTTGTGGAGTTAGGTAATACTGCAGGTTTGGATGGCTACCTGGTCTCTCTGGACCAGGAAAAAGCATTTGACAGGGTCAGTCATGTATTTTTATGGGAAGTCTTATGGAAATATCAGATACCGGAAGAAGTAATTGGATGGTTACAAAGTATTTACAACAGTGGTACAGGACTGGAAGGGCCCCTTGGTACATTTAAAAAGAGGCGTAAGGCAGGGTTGCCCATTAAGCCCCATTTTATATGTTTTTTTTATCGATCCATTGTTAGGACTATAGCTAATAATGAGTCAGTACTACCAGTACAAATAAGAGATGTAGTTTTTCCCCATAAAATAATAGCGTATGCAGGTGATATGACTCTTCTTGTCAATAACACTCAGTCTTTAGTTAGTCATAGAAATATGTAAGACTTTTGGGAAAATGTCAGGAGCCTCTTTGAATTTAGGGAAATGTCTTGGACAAAGATTGAACTCCACCTTAGCTTTTAGAGGAATGGTTACTGGGATTACTATACAACCTGAACCTCTGAAGATCTTAGGGATCTGGTTTGGGCCTGGTGATATGGATGAGTTAAACTGGAAAGAAAAAATAGAAATTGGGAAACAAAAAGTCAGCCAGTGGAATAGAGGGAAACTGGGAAAAAATAAACTGGTATTTCTTATTAAAACTTTACTGGTCCCTATTTTTTTATTTTTAAGCTGCATCTTCCCACCTCCAAAACATAGGAAGACAGAGTTACTTAGCATTTTTTTTCAAGCTTGCTGGGGAAGTAGGTTAAATCCTATGAAAAGAAATATTCTTTATCATTAATATAAGGAGGGTTGAATATGTTAAATCCTATTTTATTTTTCAATAGTTTTTTTATACATACAAATATTAAACCTTTACTTGGACAACATGTTATGGTATGGGGGAGCTACTCAGGAAAAAATGTTCCCAGTGGCTGTGTGTGGGACCTAAAAGTATTAAAAAATCAATAGAAAGGCCTGAGTACATTAGATGTACATTTTTGAGACTGAGGCAATGGGAAGTGACTACACAACATGTTCAGACCTTATCTAGGAAACAACTCTATTTCTAGTTATTGTCAAATATATGTCACAAAGAAGTAATATTTAGAAAATGCCCAGCTGAGCACAGAGAATCTTTATTGCAATTTCTAAATAACTCTTGAGTTCCAGATCATGTGTGGGACTTTCACTGGCTAGCATGTCATGAGAAAATAAATGTTAAAAGAGAATCAGAAGCACAAAAAAGTAGAAGAAAGATTATGTAATAGATTAAGCTGCATCCAGCAAGAAGAAACGGCCCATCACTTATTTTTCTCCTAACATACTAAAAGCCAGCAGAATAGGCCAAATGGTCTGTCTTGTCTGCTCGGAAGCCAGCAACCTATTGGTTACTCGTCTTACCACCCCCCAGCCCCGAGAGAGTCTTCTTTCATTTCAGTTTCCCCTTGTACCTGTCCCACCCCTTCTTGAAGCACTCCACTGTGTCCTCCTCCACCAGCCTCCCAGGTAGCACATTCCATGGCTCCACCACCCTCTCAGTGAAAAAATGCTTCCTACACTCCCCCTTGTAATTTCCTCCCTCCAGCTTCCATTCATTTATTTATTTAAATTTTGGTGACCGGGTAGGCCCACTTGTTCCTCCCTTCTTTAGCCTAAACAGCTATTCAACAAATCGTTCTCCCTAGCAAAATTCCCAGATGTCTGGAAACAGACTCTGGTGACACCCATCCACAAGAGCGGGGACAGGTTCTGCATAGTAAATTACAGACCCATCTCTATCCTCTCCCCCCTCTCTAAGGTGCTGGAGAAGATCGCAGTGGACCAACTCATTGATTACTTCAATAAATACCAACTACTGTGCCTCAACCAACATGGATTTAGGCAAAACCACAGCACTACCACTTCCCTGGTGGAACACGCTGAATATGTTCAGAATGCTATGAATGAAGGCAAACTAACTTTAAGAAAACCAAGATAATGCTCCTCTCTAGCCCACAGCTCAAAAAAAGGTACCCCACCCTCTCCATCTCAAACAAGGAACATGCACTGTTGGAGCAAGTGCACTCTTTCAAATATCTGGGGATCACCCTTGATGACATTCTCTCTTACGCCAATCACATAGACCATGTGGTTAAGACAATCAACTCCAAGTCAGGCGTGCACTACAGACACAGGAAGTACCTCACACCTGATGCCTTGCTGTCTCTAGCTCTCTACTAACTACCATAGACTATGGACTTGTAGTCTATGGAGGATCCATGGCCCTAAAATGGGTGCACAAAGTCCTTAACAAGGCATGCAGACTGACCCTCTCCACCGATCGCCCCACGCATACTTGCACACTATGAGCTGACGAACTGGCCACCACTGGGATGCAGAATAAAGTTCCAAGCCTGCCTGTTTGGCAAAAAGGCTCCACGATGCATAACCGATATCCTCGCTAGGGCCTGCTTGGAGTATGACACTCGTGGCAGGAAGCAGGGGGCATTCGCAGTCCCCTTCCAAAAAACAGCTCTTGGACAACACACTTCTCATACAGAGTGCCTCTCTGACTCAACGAAATTCCAGAACTTGCCCTCAGCCCCATCAGTGTACCAAACTCAAATCTGAACTCAAGCACTACCCTGTGATTGTTCCCTGAACGCCTAACACCACCCTCCCCAGCAGCTCACCATAAGTGCCCCTTGGGACTCCCCCTCCCACCGACATACCCTCAGCTGC
Organism: Neoceratodus forsteri; assembly: GCA_016271365.2. Taxonomy (NCBI): domain Eukaryota; kingdom Metazoa; phylum Chordata; order Ceratodontiformes; family Ceratodontidae; genus Neoceratodus; species Neoceratodus forsteri. The sequence goes on along the minus strand of CM057459.1, from coordinate 794,080,233 downwards.
CAGACAAGGCCTCTTACTCAAGGCTGCTCCTCACCCACCCCGCCACCAGCCCACACCTGACACCTTCCACCCACTAGGGGGTACTCTTCCCCCCCTCAGCTTTCATCCATCCACCTGCTCTTGCCCTGGAGAAGTCCTCCCTATACCTACCCAAGTATCCTGCCCCATAGCCTCTCTAATTAGATATATAGTATGTACTTGGGTATGATTACATCCTATCTTTTCTGCACAATGAAGCAATGTATTGTATTATACGTCTGTACCATGTATTGTAATTGTATAACTATTGTAACTTGCCCAGGTGTCCTAGAACACCCGTTCTGCTGTATTTCTGACGTGGGACCTTTGTAAAAGGGCCCATGCTCAAAGGCTGTTTCTGAATCTCTTAAATAAATACAGTTTTTCTGTTACCCTGTCCTTGCTGAACGAGCTGGGATCCACTCCTGTGTCATCCTCTCCCCTCTTATACAATAGGAGTGAGCAGATAACCCATTAGATAAAAACAGATATTCCCACTGCAGAGTGACAACTTCAGTTATCCCAGGTTATCACACTCCAGGTTATCATGCTCTGATGATATCACAGTGTCATGACTCCATCAAACAAAAAAACAGCACAAAACACACTCCTGTTGTATAAAACGGATATGTGATAGCTTGAAACATCAGTACTCATGGCAACTGAGCTCAGGGTTAAATCACTCGTGGCTCCACTATGCAAAGCCACTCGTGATAACCCTGAGCTCACTCGCTACTCCTGCCGATATTTCAGCTATCACATAGCTACCCATCATGGGGAGTCACGTGATGCGGGACGCTGAGTAGCGGCTTCTCGGCGGAGCTCCGTCTTTTACCCTGCCATTTTAGCCAAAAACTCCTTTTAATCCGAATAACCCAAAGAACTTCCTAAGACTACAATAGCGGAGTGTGTGTAGCGGAAACCGATGGAGGCAGAAATGCAAAAACAGCCTCCGAAGCACACTCCGCCCAACACCTGGAAAGGCTGCAAAAATCCAAGGCCTCGACCTCCGCTAGTTCATGGGGCAAGTGAGGGCAGCATTCCGGAGGAGCCTTTAACGCTTACGCGTTTTCTCGAGGAGATTGGGCCTCTCAGAGCTACAATTATAGAGGTGGCAGGGGAGCTCAAGAATATTAATACATCTATTGAGGACCTAGCCTGAAGAGCTTCAGATAACGAAGCACGAGTGAAATCCTTAGAAAGAGGAAAAGAAACAATGGAGTCTGAAATGGTTAAAGTTTCTCAAAAGCTGCAAAAACTGGAAACTAAGGTAGAGGATTTAGAGGGCCGGAGCAGACGGAATAACGTGGTATTCATCGGATTGCCTGAGAGGGCTGAAGCTAATGATCCTATTATGTTTGCCCAAAAAATAACTGAAAAAATAGCAGGTCCTCACCTTTGGGGCCCAAATATATAGGGAGAGAGCCCACAGGGCGCCATGCCTCAAGCTATCATCGATCGCCTCCCAGGCCGCTTTATCATAAAATTTTAAACTACCAGGAGAAGCATTTGCTGATCGACAAGGCAAGAGAAGACAAGGAGATTTATTGGGAAGGTACACGGATCAGAGTGGCTCAAGATCTCCCACTCTCTGTTAGACAGAAGCGAGCTACCTATCATCCGCTCGTCAAACGGCTATTAGCCGCCGGTGTAAAGTTCAGAATGAGATACCCGGCAAGATTCCAGGTCTATATAGGGAACGAGTGGAAATCTTTCGACTCTTCAGATACAGCTGCAGCAGCTCTGAGGGAGCTTCTTCCAGATCTGTTCAAAGGCACATGAGACGGACAGAGATTTAGCAGGTGGTTTAGCCCTGGTTTACTATAAGATGCTGCACTTAAGGAGTCTTGAAGCTGGAGGGAGTGGGCCCGATCTCGGCCTTCTCAAGACCCAAAGCCTTGGAGTTTTGAACAGGCGTTGTATAGCATTTCATTTTCTTTTCTCCTGGGTATTGTGACTGCTCGGACCTGATTCCATATTTTCCTTCTGGATCGTCTGTATTCACGTCTGAAGTTTGATGTTAAATGCATTTTCCGACAGATGAATACTATATTAGACTGAACGATTTTCATTTAACAGAATATATAGCTCGGACTCCTTTCAGGGGTCCTATATTGTTTAAATACAGTTAACCATCATCTGGACAGCGGGACTTTAAATACTCCCCGCGTATCAGTATGCTTCATTTCCAGATAGGTGTATGAGCGAACGGTGTAACCTGTTAGCTATTTGTATTCTCATATAAATGACTAATTTCTAGCTGAAGGAAGCTATATTTGAGTTCTGAGTTCAAGTTTAGCCTAGGAGTTGTACTATTATGATTGGATTTTATTGGGGTATTAAAAGGATGGAGCGAGCTGAGAGGGGCTAGGTATCCTGATATCATGGGCCGTAGAGTGAAAGGGAGGGTTAAGGGTGGAGGGTGGGGGATTTAGGACAATATAGACTTGAGGGAGGGATGGTTCTTATTCAGTGGGATAGGAATAGAGGGGATGGGGCTTCTGGGGTGTTGGGGACTTTGTTTACTTTATAGAGTGGGGGACAAGGTTGCTGGTGCTGGTTAACAGTAGGGGCTACAGGGTACTTGTTTTCTTGTATAATTTGTTAATTAGCTATGGGGACTGATACTCAGATCAAGTTTTGTACATGGAATGTCAAGGGGCTAGACACAAAGTAAAGCAATATAGAATACTGAAATATTTAGAGGCAGCTAGAATTAAGATCGCCTTTTTACAAGAAACCCATTTGTCGCAAGATGAAAATAAGGGCCTGAGAAGAATGCAGTATGGGAAGTTTTTCATCTCCTGGTACCACAAAGAGTAAAGGGGTCTCGATTTTACTCTATAGATCGTAACCTTTGTACCAAGAACGTCATCCCTGACAAAGAGGGTAGATTTATATTACGGTTGGGACATTATATAGAAGGGAGGTATTGTTAGGGGCTGTTTATGGCCAAACTCCGATAGTCAAGATTTCTTTGTAAATTTATTGAGGGTACTGTTACCTTTTATCCACCTTCCCATGATTATAGGGGGACTTTAACTTGCTCTAGACCCTTTAATGGATAGGTCCTCAGGGACACGATGTATTCCTCACCAGCTGCTGGCCTTAAGCATCTAATGGATCGAGTTGGTTGCGGATGTCTGAGGGTCCTCCATCCACGAGCAAAGGAATATTCCTTTTATTCGCCAGTACACAAGACGGGTTCGAGAATTGATTACATATTTCTCTCCCGTACATTACTTAAAGGGGTTATTGGTTCAGAAATAGTGGCAGCTCCCCTGTCAGACCATTCAGCGGTGGAGGTTGAGATCTCTTTTCCCTCTGCGCTGGGTAAAGGTAATAGGTGGAAAGTAAACAACCAGTTGCTCAGAGTGCCCAAAGTGGTCCAGAATCTGACTTCTCAAATAGAGGAGTTTATTTCTTTTAATGCGAGGGACGGAACCCGACCAGACATTCTTTGGTCAGCGTTCAAGGTATACATGAGGGGTCTCCTGATTAGCCAAGCTACCACAAGGAAAAAGGAGAGGAATGCCTATATGATGGAGTTATTGAGGCAGATTAAGGAGCTCCAGGCCACATTGATTCATAGTCCAAATGAAGAGGATGAATTTAAATTAATCAAGGCCAGGGACGAATATCTTAAGATACTTGGAGACCAGGCAGACACTGGCCATTATAAAACCAAAGCCATCTATGTAGATCAAGGTGAGAAACCTGGAAGGCTTCTTGCCAGGAGGCTTGCGCAGTTAGAAGCTTCTCGGCTAATCGAAGGGGTTTGGTCGGAGAGGGATGGGTCCATTAAAACGTCTCCAGAGGAAATTGCCCTTGTCTTCCGGCACTATTTTGAATTACTGTATGGTGGTATGCAGTCTCCACCGCAGCTAAGTGATATCCAATCCTATTTAGATCGGATCCCACTCCCTAAATTGGAGGAAACAGACAGTAACTCTCTCACTGCTGAGATCACCTATACAGAGATTGAAGTAGCTATTAAAGCTCTGTCTATTGATAAGACACCTGCCCTGATGGTTTCTCACCAAATTTTTATAAAACTTTCTCTCCCAGGTGATTCCCTTGTTAGCCAATTTATATCGGCAGATCCTTTCTGGGCAGACTCAGACAAGTATCTGTTTGAAGCATTAATAGTACTGATCCCTAAGCCCAATAAACCACTCGAGAACCCAGGTAGCTATCGCCCATCTCCTTTACTAAATTATGACTTAAAAATTCTAGCTAAAATCTTAGTGAAAGGGTCATAAGGTATTGCCATATTTAATAGGCCCGGAACAAGTGGGTTTTATGAAGGGCAGAACATCTGCAGATCATTTTAGGACATTGTCCCATGTCTTCTCGGCCTCCGAAGAGACAGATCTCCCTTTGGCACTGGTCTCTTTGGATGCCGAGAAGGCATTTGATAGGGTACATTGGGCCTTCCTGTTTCAGACGATGGAGAAGGTTGGTTTCCCGGAGAAATTTGTAGGGTGGATCAAGGCCTTGTACACGAATCCGACGGCAAGAGTTGCTTGTAATGGTGTTATTTCTGCGCCTTTTGTACTGCAGGTAGGGACTAGACAGGGTTGCCCGTTATCACCCCTGCTTTTTAATCTTTACCTAGAGCCCTTAATAAGACATATAGTGTTTAACTATAAGATCAGTGGGATTAGCGTGAGGGGCCAGGTAGTAAAGGTCACCGCCTTTGCAGACGATCTACTGATCTATGTGTCAAACCCAGCTTCCTCAGTCCCAGAATTACTGAATGCAATTAAGGAATTTAGCTCATTAGCCAATTACAAGCTGAATCAGGATAAAACAGTGGTTTTTCCCCTGACCAGTAGAGTTTTCAAGAAGGACATTGTTGAGCTAGGCTGGGCTGGAATTCCAAATCCTTTAGCTACCTGGGACTCACTTTAGTAAATAGTTTGATCGCCTCCATCAACTTAATTTAGACGCCTAATTAGGAATATAGAGTTAGACATGAAAAGATGGGTACAGTTCCCTTTATCGCTTTGGGGTAGGATAAATGTCAGCCAAAATGAATGTCTTCCCAGGATTTTTATCCAATTTCCATGCTTAACATTTGGATTCCTCTGGCGTGGTTTAATAGACTCCACAAGTTAATAGCTGATTTTATCTGGAACTTTAAGAAGGCAAGAATGTCATATGTCAGGAGTTAGTCGCGCTAAACCCCAGAGGTGGGTTGAGGCTACCCATTCGCTCTCTATTATTGGTCCCAGATAAACAAGTATGGTAGATGGACCAGTGCTCTCACATCTGCTAACAGTAAAGTATATGTTCCTCTTTGGGTTAAATTGGAAGTTGACTTAATTAGAAAAACGGGTTTTAATCCTGAGGCCTTGCTATTTACTCCTTCGAGGTTAACTCCCTTTGCAAAAAACGTCCCTATAGGAGTCTCTTTGAGGATTCACAACCAACTCTGCAGCTTTTTGAAGTACGACTTGTGTAAAGATGGTTACCAACCTATGGTTGGGAACCCCCATTGGTTGATAGGTAAAAAGCCTATTGCTAGCAACTGGTTACCTAACTTGGGAGATAATAGATTAAGGGATTTTTTAGATGAAGAGGGTAAGCCTTGTACAACCCTACAGATACTCAAAAGACTTAACTTGCCCACCAAAGAAGGTTACAAGGTATTTCAGTTGCATCACCTTTAGTTCAAAATTAAGTATGAATGGGCTTTCCTCATCTAATATAGATTTTTGGGGCAGCATAATCCTTTTAATAGGTGCCCTCATGCAGTTTCAAAATTTACTGTGTATTACTTCAGTGGGCCTTTAGGGATAGTTTTGTCCCTTCATCTTACTGGACCAGGGCTTTTCCTAATGTAACTTTGGATTGGTTACAGATTTGGAACAATTGTCATAAATTCTTGAAACAAGACTCTCTTAAATTGACACAGTTCAAAATATTGCATAATATTTACTACTCTCCCCAGAAATTATCTGAATTAAAGGTGAGGCTGGAACCCAAATGTGACAGGTGTGGCTTAGGCGAAGGTGATCTTCTACATATTTTTTGGCATTGCCTAAAGGTGCCCCATTATGGTCTGACATTAGAGATAAGTCTAGCCCCTTGTTGGGTGTAGAAGAGATGTTTAGTCCAGAGGTATGTCTTCTAGGAATCATGTCAGATTTTCCGTTACTCTGAGAAAGTTTTACATTTCTTTGATTTCCATTACAGTTAAAAGGCTCGTGCTTAAACATTGAAGGATTCCATTAGGATTCTTTATTCAGAATGGCTATCAGAAATGTTAGCTTTTCTTAGGATTGAAAGAAGGATAGCTATTCTAGTGACCAATTGCCTTGCTTTTTGAGAAAATCTGGTCCTCGCTTATTGTTGCCTACTCAGGTTAACTGTGTGCCTTGGACCCCAGTTTTGTTGGGTATAAACAGTACCTTGTGTCCGGGGTTTGTTTTGGGGTGTGGGGGAGGGGGTGGGGGGAGGTTTGTGGGGGGGGGAAGGGGTCATGGAGGCTCTTTTCTAAGAGTGTGATCCTGTATGATATGACCTTTTGATTGTAATCGAATGCACACAGTGTATTGTTGTTCAGGTGTTGTTCATCGCCTCTGTGTAACTTAAAAATTTCAATAAAAAGTGAATGGAAAAAAAAAAAAAACATAGCTACCCATCATGTATCCCCTTTTCTTTAGCTCAGGTCCCTTCCCCTTCCACCATAGAGAGAGAGAGAGAGAGAGAGAACAAAAGTAGTTATTCAGCACCTCTGCCTTCTCAAAGTCTCCCTCCACCAGTGTTCCTCCCTCGCCATCCCCTGCCTTGCCTTCCTCTTTACCCTAACATACCTAAAAAAAAAAGTTTTATCTCCCCTTTGGGCTTGCCTAGCAATTCTCACGTATCCGCTTTTGCTCTCATTTTTTTTATGGGCGGGGTATCAAACCCACATCTCCATGTGCCAAGCTCTTTCACAGATGATTACTCTACGCTATACTGCCAGTGATATGTTCAGTATTAAGGACGGTTTCTAATTACTAGTTTGTATGTCCATAAATAGCTCGAACATAAGTGAAAAGCATCAGCAAAACTTCGTGGACCAAGAGCAAATTTGAGTGCAAAATACACAGCAGTTGAGAAAGCTTAAGAGACAGAGAAGTAACCCTTTTCAGCAGCCACTCTGTAAAATGTAGCTTAATGAGAAAACATGAGTGGTCTCAGCAGAGCCAGGGTACATGCACCATCTTGTGCATTTCACAGCACCCCACGTGTAGGCTGTGCATCGCCTCAGGTTACCCAATTTTTGTTCTTTTATTTCAGGGTTTTGAGGGGTTTTAGCAAAGAAATGGAAAGAGCCTATATTTAGTACTATAACACATCAGAATTTAATGTATGGAATATTTACTGTTGGATAGGAGCGTTGGAATAAGAGTACACTGCAGTTAATAATCCTTATCTTGAAGTGGAATATTTGACTCATAAGATGTGGACATATACTACAACAAAAAGAGAGTAATCATGAAGAATTGTATACTAAAGTGATGTTGGAACTGACTAAATTATATAAGTCAGAGAAACAGACTATCCAGCAGTTGGATTATGGAACTTTGGAAATGTTTACCTTGGGTGACAGATAATGATGTGCCTATAACTTGAAATTTGTTGTCACTTCTGTTTTAAATTTGCTGTAATGAATATCTATGGATTAATTTAATAGGGGGAGGGGAGGAAATTCACATTAGTCTAGGATCTTCTCGTTTGGGTTTTCTATAAATTCTTCTTTATAGCTATCTAAAAGAAGAATGATTGTATTACCTATTAGAGTTATCATTATTTTTCTTTACCTTGTGATTTGAGCATTATTTTGGTTGATTTCACACTGTCTGTATTCATTTGTTTGTTTTTGCAATAAAAAATTCCCCTACTCTTTTCAAGAAGTGCCGTGGGATCTTTTAACATCCACCTGAACTACCACCAGAACAGGCAGATAGGACCTCTGTTTAACATCTCATCTGAAAGATGGCACCTCAGAAGTGCAGCACTCCCTCCCACCATGTTGCACTACAGTGTCAGTATTGGGATATTAACCCAAGTGCCTGGTGTGGGAGAAAAATTATTAGCTCCTTTCATTAACTTCGAGTCTATGTTGGGTAGGTTGAAATCTTCCAGTAGTATAATTCTGTCTGCTGTATCTAAGTTGCCTATTTGGCTTAACAAACCTTGTCGTTGGCTTCTGGTCTAGAGGGTGGCCTAATCCCATTATTATTTTGGATCCATCTTGGGGGAGTAGTTTAACTCATAGAAGCTCCAAATCTGTCTCAGCCTCCTGCAGCTCTACGCTTTTTATTGATTCGTGAATATACATGGTGACGCTGCCACCTTCCTGTGTATCCTGGATTTCAAAAATACATTATAACCCTGTGCTGATTTTGCCCAGGTGTCCTTTTCATTGCACCATATCTCAGTAATTAAGGCCACTTGAATATTTTGTGTTGCTAATAAGATTTTAAACTTGTCAAATTCACCTATAACAGTAGTTCTAGGAGTGGTACATGTTGTTCATCAACATTGACCCACCTGACCTCCCCGGTTCGACGCACACCTCGGCTTCCAGCGGGCTAGATCTGGTGTCACAGGGTGGAGCTGCCGAGGGTTATACCACCCGGGTGGGTGGGAGGAGCCAGCTTGAAGATGTTCTGGTGACCCTTAAAGGGAAAGGCGATCTGCCAGAAAGTGTGGAAGAACCAACATATACCACTCCTAGAACTACTGTTACAGGTGAGTAACCTGTTTTTTCTCACCCCAGGAGTCCTTTAGCATCAGTAACAATAGCAGTAACCCAACCAGGTTGAACTGCCTCGGAGGTGGAGCCATGAATATTCATTAAAATAGAGTGACCAATCAGAATCAAGTAGGCAGTTGTGCTGAGTGCAAAAAGCCCACAGGGCTTCAGAATTTTTTTTCAGACTGAGAAACATTGCTTCTGAGGTATTCTTTCTCATTCTTGAGAAACAAACTTTTCTAGGATTGTGGCTATGTTGTTCTATCCACACTTGTTGGCATGTCCTTTCCCTTTAAGATTCTTGTTGGAAGGTCTAAAAGCTGGCTCCTCCCACCCTCCTGGGTGGTATATGCCTCGGCTCTGCCCCTTGACACAGAGATCTTTCTTTCCGCTGGAAGATTCAGGTTCCCGCCTTATCACTCTCTCGTTACTGTAGGCCCTGGCACATAAATCTGCGGATTTACCCAAATTTAGACTCATTAGAGTTTCTCTTAATTGTCTTGCGATCTCGACCATGATGGAGGACAAGTCTTCGCCTAGTTTCCGCCACTGCCTGTGCGGACAAAAGATGTCTAGGACTGACCCGCATGCCTCGTTCATTGATTGTCTGGGTCATGAGCATGACACCCAGGCGTACAAAATGTTGCGCATTTCATCCAAATGTTTTGGACAATCGTCTCGCATGACTGTAGTTGGGCAGACCAGAAAAATGTAACCCGCCGACCAAATCCAAGGAAGCCCGTTGGGTGGTCTTCACGGCTGCGGGGTCCGCTGAGCAGCTGGAACTGATGAAGGCCTTCGAAGAGGAGGCGGCTTGGGCCACTGATCGGTCCTCTTCCATGTCGATCTTCGTCCCGCTCAATCTGGACTCCACCTTCTCAGGCTCCTTTTGGGAGATGTCAGTCCCTCCCTACCAAGGGAAAGGGACACTCGTGTGCGCACATCTCCGTTCCGTAAGAAGGACAAGGGGCACAAGGAAGGATCGTCTCACCAATGACGTTCTTGAGACCACGGGAGATCTTGATCCCAGGAATCTTCTTTCTCTACTTCAGTCAAGGTTGTGGCCTCGGCTGCTGGCTTCATGGTACCCCCATCAGGCCAGCGGGCTGAGATGCAGGACGACGACCCGGTCGAGATTATTCTTTTTTTTTATACTTCTTTTTATTATGCATTATCATTCTGCTTCATGGTACACATTTTCATTGGTTTAAAATCATTTGAGTACATACACTTCATACTTTGTGTATCATTACTGTGCCAGATATTCATAAGTAACAAAGCACATAATTATGATCATCTTTCAATAATATAAAAAAGATTAACTGTGGCAAATATTTGGCAGGCAACAGGCGTAATTTTCCCTGTAATACTTTAGAATTAAATTAGCTAAATCCATTCCTTTCCCACCCCCTTCCTCTTCATTTTAAAAGAACCTACAATCAGTCCAAGACATCCTGCATTGGGGTAGGAGCAAACAGGAGAGAAGTTTACATGACATCTTGCTATTCCCTGTGGTTCTCAAAATGTGGCACCTTTCTGTTAGACCAGAGGCTGTACTATATTATCTTGATAGAGATCCCATCTTGTCCAATTCGACACAAAGGTTTCTATTCGATTCTGGAGACCCAGTGAGATCTGCTCATTTTGTTGGATCTGTGCTATTATTACTATCCATTCTTTTAAACTGGGGGGAGTTGGTTGATGCCACCTTTTTATTATGGATTTGTATGCAGAACATAACAGTATTCGCCAGAGATACCTCTGGGCCCTATCCCGTATACCAGGTGGTGGGATCCCCAGAACCAAGTGATAGGGGTTCCTAACACTTCCTGAATCTCCAAAACCGCCTTGATAGTTTCGTGACCCGGCCCAGAAGCTACTTATACCTGGGCACCCTAGGGAAGACATGCGCGAAGGCATTCCCTCGCCACAATCCCTCCAACATCGGGAAACACTCTTCTGTCGCCCCCAGAAAAGTCGCGGAGGGGACCCAAAAGAATCTCACCCGCACCTTCCAGACAAACTCTCTCCACGTTGGTGAAGAGGTAGTTGCCCATGTGTTCTTCCATATCCTTTGCCATTCTGTGGGAGTTATAGGGTGATTGAGCTCCCTCTCCCATTTAGCCTGCACAGATATAGCAACGTTCCCCACTCTATCTATTCTGTACCTATATAAAATTGCTATTGCTTTCTCCTCGCATCTCGAAGACCATATTTGTTCAAATGGAGGGTCAACCCTAAGCATCCAGGTATTCCTTTCTTGTATCCTCAAGTGTTTGGAAATATAGTCTTTAAGTTGATAGAATAATAATCTGTCCCTTTCTGTCCAATCAAATTTTGCTTTCGCCTCCTCAAAGCTCAGTATCTCATCCCCTCTCATTACTTGCCAGGGGGCCTCCAACCCCTTGTTTATTTGGGTTTTAAACCACCTGTTATTAAATACAGGTTGTGAGATGAACCACCTATATCTCCAATCAAATTTCTGATGAAAGTCAGCCTCTATTCCCATCTGCCATCCTCTAAGGATGGATTGTGTTGCAAGTGAGGCTGTTTTAAGTGTTTCTTTAAGGTGCTTTGGTGAAAAAAGACTCGCCTGCAGTGGGGTCTGAGCCTCTCTTGCCAAATCTATCTGCTTCCACCTAGATTGATAGGTTCTGCTTCCCCATAACAGTGCTAGCCTCATCTGCGAAGCTGACCAGTACTCCCTCAATAAAGGGAGAGCAATGCCTCCCCTGTCTTTGGGAAGCGCAAGCCTGGCATAGCTCACCCTAGGCCTTTTGTAGTTCCATAGGTATTTGTTTAGTAGTTTTTGCCATGATAAAAGTTCTTTGGATGTGAGGGGGCAGGGGACACATTGAAATAAGTACAGAAACCTTGGAAGAATATTGATTTTTAAGGTTAGATTCCTTACATAAAATGTTGTTGGTAGAAGGGACCATCTACCCAGGTCTTGCTTTATTTTCTGCACTATTGGCTCATAGTTTTGAATATGTAATCTATTAAGGTTCATCAGTATTTGGATCCCCAAGTATCTAATATTTTCCTTTCCCCACTTGATTAGAAACCTTTTTTTGATCTGTGGTGTAGGTAGGAAATTAAAAATCAGAGCTTCTGATTTACTTACGTTAAGGGTAAACCCCGACAGACTAGAGAATCGGTCCACAAGGGTGAAAAGTGCCTGAAGAGACTTCTCTGGGTCAGTTATATACACCAGGATGTCATCGGCAAAGAGGGCCAGCTTTTGCTCGACCCCTTCTATTGTAACACCCTGCAGGTGCTGGGCCTGTCTCAAGGCCTGGGCCAGGGGCTCGACATAGAATGCGAACAGGAGAGGGGAGAGGAGACAGCCCTGCCTAGTTTTGCATTGCAGTATAAATTTCTCTGAGATATGGCTGTTGGCTCGTATATAGGCTGTTGGGCTTCTATAAAATCTAAAAATAGTCTCCACGAAGGGTGCAGGGAACTTAAACTCCAGGAGAACTTCTTTTAGATATCTCCATGTTACTTTGTCGAAGGCTTTTTCTGCATCGAGCCTGAGCAGAATTGCCGGGGTTCGCTTTTCAGTAATTTGTTCTATAATATACGCCGTGCGTCTCACATTGTCCTGAGCTTGGTGCCCGGGGATAAATCCACTTTGATCTGGGTTTATTAAAGGAGGTGCGAACTCAACTAAATGTTTAGATAAAATTGTAGCCAGTATTTTTTAATCTGTATTTAAAACTGAAGTGGGACGGTACGAGGAGCATAGGGACGGATCCTTACCCTCTTTGGGTATGACTGAGATTATAGCCTCATTCCAGGATGGGGGGATCTCTCCCTTCTCAGAGGTAACAAAAGAGAACACCCTAGCCAGTAGAGGCAACAACAGCTCAGTAAAGGTCTTATAGAACTCCGACGGGAGCCCATCCGTCCCTGGACACTTACCTGTTTTCAGATTTCCTATAACGGTTGATATCTCCCTGAACGAGATTGGGGTCAGTAACTCCGCTCCTTGTTCTTGGGTTAGGGTGGGTAGATGAAGGGTGGAAAGGAAGCCCTTAATCCTTTCCATGGGAGCATTTGTTTGCTCTGTGTACAGGCTAGAATAATAATCTCGCAGAGTTTCAGTTATAGCTCTAGTAGTGGTTTGTAGGGTGCCTGTATATGGGTGCTTGATCCTTAGTATCATAGCCTTTGCTTTTCTATTTCTTATTTGGGCCGGAATCATCCTGGTAAACTTCGGGCCCCCGTCATAGTACCTGTGTCATAGATAGACTAGCTTTTGTTCTACTTCATAATCTAGGATATTATTAAGCTGTTTTTTAAGTTTATTCAACTCCCTTGTTCGTGTTTTACAGTGTCTTACCGCTTGCTCCTCTTCTAATTTTATTATTTTGGCCTCAAGTAGAAGTCTCCCCTTCTCCCTCTGTTTTTTTTTATATGAGGAGATTGCAATGATTTTCCCCCTGACCAAAGCCTTGATAGTGTCCCATAGTATTGAGACAGATGTTCCCCGTAGGTCATTATCCTGCACTGCCTGCGCTATAGCCTTAGAGATTTCCTCCTGTGCCTCCTTGTCCCTAAGTACCACTAAGTTGAGTCTCCAAAATGTCCTTTTCTTAGGGGCTAGGGAGTGAATTTTGCAAAATATTGGCCTATGGTCAGACAGAGAGAAATCTCCCTGACAGATTTCCCCAATATTACCCATGTGTTCTCTTTGAGCCATGAGGTAGTCTAAACAGGAGTACGAATCGTACGCCTGAGAATAAAATGTCCACCGGTTATCTGACCCCCTTAATTATTTCCAAACATCCTCAAATCCCAATTCCTGCAGCAACTTTTGTACTTTTCTTCCCAGCGCAGACGTTCTACCCTGGGTATGTCCAGTCCACTCCCCCTGTTATATCAAGGTTGAGGTCTCCCCCCCAAATCAGGGTGCCCTCCGCCCACTCTGTTAATTTCATAAGAAAGTTCTGGTAAACTGAAAATTCTGAGGCTGGGGGAATATACACTGAGGCAAACGATACCAGTTGGCCCTCCACCCGACCCTTAACAAATGCGAACCTACCCTCTTTGTCGATCACTTTATCTATCATTTCAAACGAGGTACCCTTCCTGATCAATATCGAGGTACCCCTTCACCTTCCCCCCTTATATGATGAGGCAACTACCTGGGAGAAACCCAACCTCTTGAATTTTTTATGTTCAGCACTCGAGAGGTAGGTTTCCTGTAACAATAGAACATTCGCCCCGTGGCATCTCAACGATTGAAGAACCTTGGCCCATTTAATAGGATTAGTAAACCCATGCACATTATATGTGCATACTACTCAGTTCTGTGTCATCTTATACCATTAAGAATCTTTCTCGGATTTTCCCTCAGTCCCTTACCTAACTCTCTCCCATGATAGTTGCCCCATTGTTTCCACAGGTTTGTTCCACTTAAAACAGCTTCCTCGTTTACCTTGCCTTGTTGCACTGCCTTGCCAAACCTAACAAACAATATATAACAAACTACTAACTTTAACATGCCAACTGGTAAAACTAAAACAATGTACTTCCAAGGTTGGGGGCTATACAAGACTTTGTTAGCCCCTATGTTCTCCTATAAAAGAAGAACGGGGGGGGGGGAATGTTACCTTATCGCTTCCGGGGGGCCCCCCCTAGAGCCTGACTAGTACTAGGCTCCTTTTGGGTGTACCTTAAAATAAGGTCAGCGCCAATTCTGAGCTGGACAGAATCAGCTTTTGCCTCAAGGACTTCTCTTAAATCTTTGAGAAAATCTCAAGTCCAGTCTTGAGCACCTCTAGCTCTATATTTACTTCCCCTTTTATATAAAAAATTGAGGAGCTTTATGTCCCACCTCCTTTACTTTCCAGAATGCTTTCTACCTCTGCAGCCAGAGGAAGAGAAAAGAAGGAAGGGGTGATCAGCATCCAGTAGCGGTTATCTGTGCCGCTTACTCTGGGACAGACCCATGTTATGAGTTGAATAGGGACGGGGGAGGGAGTGACTCTTCCAGCAATCCTAGAGAAGGAGGACAAAAGAGAGAAAAATTAAAAAAAAACACCCTATATAAAGTCAAGAAACACCCCTGGTCCATGAAACAGAGCAAGGAGATAATGAATTGTTCTGTGGGTGATAGGTTTCTTCTCGTTAGGGCAATGCTGCTTGAATAAGCTCTCCAAGACCTCCCAACCACCCAGACTGTTTCGGCGAGAGGTCTAATGGCCAGTCAAAAAAGGCAGCATTCCATTTGAAGGAAGGGTGTCCGGGGAAGAAGAGAAAAAACTCAGCAATCAGGTCGCCATTTAAACCATACTGTGAGGTGGTGTAAAGTTTTTGGGTTTTGGATACAGTGCTGCACAGGTCTGTCTCAGTGCTCCCACTAAAGGAAAGCAACAGATCCTCACATGACATTACAGCGTTTATATATTTCGGAGGACATTCCCTTGCAGGCTAAGGAGGCAATCCCTTAGATAAAGTTTATTAGCTCTGCAGGGCCAGACTTCGTCATGGGGGAAGTTCTCTGTGCGTTGCCTTCCTCCCGAGGAGTTTCTGTATTGTCTCCATCAGCTCTGAATGCATCTCTTTTCTGGTTCCCCCTAACTTCCAGGGGAACCCCTGCTGGTTGGAAGGTTCCCGATTTCCTGCTGCCTGGCTTCGTCTGTCTTTCACCACGATCTCACTCTATCCCAAGGCCTCCACTGCTTCTTCGACCGAGGTGTAGGTCTTTGTCCCCTCCTCCCAAAAAACCCTCAGCCTTGCAGGATAAGGTGTATGGAAGCGCACAGACCTCTCCTTTAGCGCTCTCAAAATAGGCAAGTATTTTACTCTTTCTGCCTGTATTTCCGTAGGGTAATTGTGGTCTATATACAATCTGTGTGTGAGGTATTCAATCTCCTTCCTTGTCCAGGCTCGCCTTAGAATCTCTTCCTTGGCAGAAAAAGAGTTCAGCTTGAAGACTATAGATCAAGGTCGTGCAGAGGGATCAGGTGGCTTTGGCTGGAGCGCTTGGTGTGCTCTTTCTATATGAAACACCAGAGAGGGGGGGAGGTCTAATATGTCTTTCAGCAAGTTCTCAAGAAAAGAGGCTAAAGGAGCTTCTTCGGATTCCTCTGGGAGACCGTACAGTCTGAGATTCTCCCTCCGGGAGCGCCCCTCAAGGTCCAGACATTTTGCCCTTAGGGTTTTGGTTTGTTGTAATAAAAAATGCATAACCTTGGTTGTCTGAGTAGCGGTGTCCTCTGTCTCAGAAAGCCTCTCCTCTAATTGACTAACCCGGTTCTCGAAAGCCGATAGCTGCTGTTGAACTGCTCGGAACTCCTGTTTATTTTCCCATCTCGATTCTGTTATCTCATGGAGGAGCCTCTCGAATCTGGACCGAGATAATTGCTCCACTTCCCTGTCTGTATCATGAGCTGGGGAGCGCCGGCCTTGTGGTGAGGTCGCCCTACTCGGAGGATCTGGCTTCGATCTGGCTGCATCCTTGCTACTAGCTTTGCCATCGTGACGGGATTTACCTCTACTTGCCTGCTGAGGTTGTCCTCCTGGATTTTTAGACATTTTGGCTGGGTTTTGAGGAATTTCTAGAGGTTTTTTAGTCTGCCCAGCTCAGAGCATCACGGATTAGGCTGTCATTGATACCGTGATGTCACCGGAAGTTCCCGAGTTATTCTTGGCCCATTGACCGTCGTCAGCTCATGAGGCCGACAACTCCTTATTCAGGACCCCAGTCCTGCTCGATCCCACCGAGGAGACCCAGCCCGCTGGGAATACCCTTGTGGTCCCGGTCCCTGACCAGGAAGAGCCGCGGTTCTCTCCAGCTACTTCCAAATGACCCAGTTGGTCCCCCCCCGACGGTCCAAGCTGAGGTCTTGGACCCCTTCGACCGACAGGCTGAAGAAGGCACATAAGCACTCCAAAAAGCAGTGCCACTTCCACTCTTCCTCATTCTCTTCTGATGAGGAGAGGCTTTAAAAACTGCATTGACGCTGCAAGGATTTGATGTGGCAGCAGCTGATTATGTTCCGGTCAGATGTCTGCTCCGGCTTTTACCCCGGCCATTACTTGGCTGTCACGCTCTAGGCCAATTGTAGGCTCCTCAGGAGCTGGTCCGTACTGTTCCTCCACCTGGAGAGCCAGTCAAGACCATTCTGGCTCGGCCAAAACCGGTCTCTCCACCACTTTGTGGTGGAGCCACCACCTAAGCAGCCACCTTCAGGAGCTTCTTCTAAGGAGTCTCTGCCCATTCCAGGCCTCCTGCTTAAGCTATCCTTCACCCTCACTCCAACTGTCCTAGGTGGGTGGAGGGCGACTCTGGTGGCCGGCCAATCTACCCGGAGTCCAAGGACTCCAGCCTACATTCTTGCCCCTTGGACGAGGAATCCATCAGGAGTCTTTCGACAGAGGAGGGTCCTCCTTCCTTCTTTCATGGGCATCCTCAGTCTCCTCTCCAAATCCACGGGGATGCTCTTAGAATCCGTTCAGAAATGGGCCGAATACCCCCACTCACTGACATCCTCAAACAAGGGGATTCGACGACTGAGGCCTTCCCAGTGGTCGAGGCCATTGTTGGTCTGGCCTTGAAGCTGTGGCAGCACTCTGCCCGAATGGCCCTAAGTATCTGGTACCCATTGGTTCCCTTTCGCGATTCACAGAGCACCCCCTCAGCTGAGGGATTGGTGACTGAATCTGTGTTCAGGTGCTCAGGTAATTCAGGAGACACCAATAGACCCCCCCGGACAAAGACTCCAAAAACTTGGACTATTCGGCCCGGAAAGTCTATGCCCCCTCAACGCTGGGCCTTCGTCAGGAAAGCTCGGCTGTCGTCTTGGTGCATTTTTCTCTTGCCTTTCTGGGCTTTCTTGATAAGGTTCTTCCTCACCTCCCTGCAGACCTCCAGACCACCATCAAGCATGTCTGTGACCAGGGCCTGGCGGCTGCAAAGCAGCAACTCCAGACTACTCTGGGATACCTGCGCCCACTTAGTGGCAGCCACGGTTGCTATGCGCCACAGAGCTTGGTTGAGGGTATCCACCTTCACGGCGGACACTTGGCACAAATTGATGGACATCCCTTTTCTGGGTACTGACCTTTTCCTCCCAGGTGTGGACGGTCACCTCCAGCGCATAGAAAAGTCCAGTGCCACCTTGAACTATGTGACCGCTGCTCAGAAGGAATCCCAGGGTTCCGGAAAGCAGAAGAGAAAGCCTTTTTGGCCTTCTGCTACTGCTGCCAAGCAATCCCATTTCCAGTCGGGGCAGCAACAGCAGAAGGCTCAACCTTGGCACCCTCGGCCCAAGTTTGGGCCCCTGGCAGCCTGTAAACCTGGAGGACAAGGTTCTGGTGGTCCCCTAACCAGATCCTCTTCCTCCTAGCCTGCCCATCTATTGGGGGGCAGCTCCGCAACTTCATTTCTGTCTGGTTCGCTGTTGCAACGGACATGTGGGTTTTAGAAGTGGTTGGCCAGAGACTGCCTCTGGAATTCGGGCAGTAACCACCAAGCTGTGCTCGCACCCAACGAGAGGAAATGGTGTCCATACACACACAGTCTGCTCTCCGATGACATCGCCCAACTCCTTTGCAAGCAGGTGGTGGCCAGAGACACGCACTCCCCCCGTCAACCCAGGGTTCATTTCCATTTGTTTCCTGCTTCGAAAACAGATGGGGCTTGCGCCCTCTATTTTGATCTGCGTGAACTTGAACCAATTTCTGGTCTCTGCATATCTAGGATGGTAACTCTGTTGCAGATCATACTATCTCTCGGCAGAATGTGGTTTTGCTCTTTGGATCTTTCACATCCCGTCCGTACGTCTCACCAAAGGTTCTTCATTTTTGAGCAGAGGGAGCCCTCTTTGAGTTCCGAGCCATGCCATTCAGCCTGTCATTGGCCCCCCCAGGTCTTTACCAAATGCATTGCAGTGGTGGCGGCTCATCTTCAGTGTTGAGGAGTCAGAGTGTACCCCTATCTTGACGACTGGCTCATAGCGGGTTCCTCCAGACAGGAAGTGTGAAGTCAAGGGATCTGGCCCTCCAGACCAGCATTGAACTTGGTCTCCTGGTCAACAAGACCAAGTCAGAACTTGTACCTTCGCAGGTGATTTGCTTCATCGGGGTAGAGCTAGACTCTTGCTGAGCCAGACATAGGGCCTGTGTTTTTCACCTGAACTGTTGAAACATGGGGATTGGACTACTTAATCTGTAGGAGGTCTAGTGTAATAGACATTGCTGGTTAACTCAGGTAGGTTCAAGTCCAGCACAAAGAGTGAAGTAAAGTGGGGATTGGACTGCTTAATCAGTGGGGGGCCTAGAGCAATGGGCTATGCCAAGTAAAAGTATGTTCAAGTCCAGCACAAAGGGAAAGCAAGACAAGTAGAGGAAATTTGACATACATTTAGCCTTACTCTACATTGCCAAGCTTTACAGTAGGAGGTGTTTACTGTCCAGAGAAATGGCTAGATATTAATTGTGGAAGCGAGAGGTGGGAGACCCCCCATCAGTAGTAACCAAATTCACCTCTACGGATTTGTTCTGTGGCACCTTTACTTTCTCTCAGGTACTTGGCCAGTGCCTGAGAAAAGTACCCAGATGTGGGATTAAAAGGAAGTTTCCCTGATAGAGCTGAGGTGCTCTTAGGTGGTTTAGGGAGCCACCAGAAAATGTTTCAATGACATGGAAGGTGTCCGAATGGCCGGCAAGGGAGCCGAGCCAGGGAAAACCCAGATCAGTGTTCAAGTTCAGATTGTATACCCAAAGCAGTGAGCAAGTCTGGGCAGTGTGCCCAGTGGGTTCAGAGCCCGATGGCTGAAGTGTTGAAGAAGTGTTCTTGATTCTTTTAATCTGCATTACCGGGAATGTAGCCCCATGGGGGTCCATCTATGCTTTGTTTATTCTCTTTGGATGTGAATAAAAGCCACACTTTAGAATCCCATTCCTGGTATTGGACATTACAGTTATTGCTTCCTGTGTTCGGAGTTACTTGGGTGCCCCTGTGCAGAGTAGCCAAACCTAGCCTTTGTGCCGAGTGACCTATTCCTCCACGAACCCAGTCCCCACCTGTTACTGCTGTCAGATTCAAACAGCATACCGCCTGTCGTTTGCAAAATGATGGGGGTGTGGGTTACACTTTGTGGTGCAAACCATGCACCATCTTTGTCACCCTTCTCTGGACAGCTTCCACCATGTTTATGTCCTTGCGCATGTGTCATCTCCAGTACTGCACACACTACTCCAGGTGAGGGCTTACTAGTGTTTTATACAATGGCATCACCACTTCCTGCACACTGGTTTGATATCTTCAGGTCATCAGATATGATAACCCCTAGGTCCCTCTTCTCTTTTGTGATGGTCAGCACCCCCCCATCCTGTAAGTCTTCCCAGGGTTTCCCCTACC
Organism: Neoceratodus forsteri; assembly: GCA_016271365.2. NCBI lineage: Eukaryota > Metazoa > Chordata > Ceratodontiformes > Ceratodontidae > Neoceratodus > Neoceratodus forsteri. The sequence continues at coordinate 794,060,089 of CM057459.1, read as the reverse complement.
CATATGCATTACCTTGCACTTTTTTGCATTGAACCTCAGTTGCCACACCTCTGATCATATTTCAAGCCTCTCCAGGTCCCTCTTCATTATCTGCACCCCTTCTGGAGTATCCACCCTGTTGCTGATCTTGATGTCCTCTATAAATAGGCAGACCTTTCCTTCCAGCCCCTCTGCAATGTCATTAATGAAGACATTGAACAGGACTGGTCCCAGTACTGATCCTTGTGGCACTCCGCTGGTCACCCCTCTCCCCAGATTGGATCCCATTTACCACCAGCCTCTGCCTTCTGTCTGACAGCCAGTTTCTAACCCACTGTATCACCTTATACCCCATGCCCAGACTGCTTGTCTTGTTAACCAGCCTTCTGTGTGGGACAGTATTGAAGGTTTTGATGAAATCCAGGTAGGTGATGTCTATGGCCCCTCCATGATTCACTTCCCTAGTCACCCAGTCAAAAACATCTATCAGATTCATTTGACAAGACTTTCCTGATGTGAATCCATGCTGTCTCAGATCCAGGGCACCAGTGGATTCCAAGTGTGCCACTATCCTTTCAGCAGTGTCTCCACGATCTTCCCCACTACTGAGGTGAGGCTGACTTGCCTGTAGTTCCCTGCTTCCACCCTACTGCCACTTTTGTGCAGTGGGACTACATGTGCCTTCCAGTCCTCTGGAACCATGCCTGTGTTGAGTGACTCATGAACAGGGTGGCCAGAGGTGCTGCTGGTTTTCTCTGCAGTTCCCTTAATATCCTCAGGTGTGTCATCTGGCCCCTTGGCTTTGTCCACCTTCAGCTTTGTGAGTTCATCCAGAACTCTCTCCACTGTGAATGGACTGGTGTCCATCCCCCCCCAATTGCCTCTGTTTCCCAACTGTGGTCCTTGACCTTCTCCCTCCTCAGTGAATACTGAACTGAAGTATTTGTTCAGTATTTCTGCCTTGTCTAGATCCCCCTCATTACACTCTCCCTCCTCCCCTTTGAGCCACACAATCTCTCTTCCCCCAACCCCAGTTTTTCTTCTATCGGTGATATACCTATAGAATGTCTTGTCCCCTTCTTGTCACAGACCGTGCAAAACCCTCCTCTGTCTGTGCCTTAGCTTTCCTAACAGCCTTCCCTGCCTCTCTGAGACATTCAAGGTACACCTCCCTGTCCTCCTCCCTTTGGGTCCCCTTATACTTCTTGAAACTTGCACTTTGGGCCCTTACTTTGTCTCCCACCTCTTTTCTTTTTTTTTTAACTTTGTATTTATTATTTTCTTTTCAAGCAGATAAATAACATCTACAATTCCTCATACATGCCATTAGGTAGTTTACATATACAATGCCCCTCCAAAAATATAAGACAGTCGTAGAATCAAGTCCATGTATTCTTGTACAGTAGGAGTTGGGGGAATTCCTGGACTAAAAGTCCAATATAAATCCCAATGGTATTGGAAGATGCTAGCCTCTTCAATGGTGAAAGGTATGACCATAAGGGAGAACATACAAATAAAATATACACAGTACAAAGACTGCTATTTTAACCTGTTAAATGACTAGGTAGTAAACAAAGTTAAGTTGCACACACCCACATTCCCTCCCTTCACTCAGGTAGCAACAGTAAGTTCCATAACAAGCAATTGCTCAGAATGCTTCCAAATATTAGACTACTTAGCATGGCCTTATTTATCCAAGTATAGGCCACTCCAAATGTAAGTAAACGGAGAATCAAAAACATTTAGACATTTTCCCCATTAGAGGGCAGGCTCTGGGAAGAATCTTAACCTAAACTAGCAATAAATCTGCTGAAACTAGCAGTATTCCCCAAATAATGCTCCCTCAGATAAGCCCTCAGAACAATATGATATAAGGAGTTATGCTATATAGTCCAGAGTTACTTTACATCCCTATTTCCCCGACTCACTTTCAAGTGTCCTCTGAGTCGGAACTCTGTGGCTCAGTTGCTGCTTTCCGTGTTGCAAACTCCTGCTTGACTTTCTGTATCCAGTGCCCGGCATCTTGTGGACTAGTAAATTGCCATGTTTTACCTCCGTACACAATTCGTAGTTGAGCCAGCAGCAAAAAGGAGTGAATTATTCCCAGACCCCTTAATCATTGGCGCACCGCATCAAAACTTTCACGTTTTGCTTTTGTCTGATAGGAGAGGTCCAGATATAGCTTAATATCAGCTCCGTTGATCTCCAGAGGATACACCGCTCTAACTGCAGCAATTAGCACATCCTGAATTTCTGAACCCTCAATTTGATAAGGACTGTAGGTGGCTGCGTGGTATCTGCTGGTCAAACTTGGGGTGAGACTCTATAGGCCTTTGTGAGAGCCTCCCATGGGAAGTCAGCAAGTTGGAGTGTTTCTTTTAACCAGCCCAACAAAAAGGTGAGTAGAGAAGTCCCTTCAACTCCTTCAGGGAGCCCAACTAGTCTAATATTGCCTGCCCTGATTTCATTCTTGAGGGCTTCCATACGCCCTCGAAGTTGGCCGTTCTCTTTGGTTAACGTCGCCACTGTGGTCATGGTAGAAACGGACCGCTTCTCTGACTCTTGAACACTGCCCTTCAAAGTTTGCATGACCACATCATGGTGCTCCAATTTTAGTAACGTCTTCTCAGTTTTCGAGTCCATTGCCCGCATGGACTCGAGCATAGTTTGCCATGGGGGCTCTGTCGGTTGTTCAGAGGTACTCACCCCGGTATTGCTTGAAGAGCTCGTGGCCTTGTGGTTTTGTGCTGGCGTTTGTTTCTGTGACCCAAGCTGATGTGCCTTTGTTTTCCCCAGATCAAATTTGGTATCACTCACTGCAGAATGACCAGCAAAAGTCAATGCTAAAGACGATGGACTAATACAATTGCTCTAAAACTCAATTTTTCTCTAAATTAGACACCTCGTGATGGAGAGCTCGTGGATATCCTTCTGACCTTGAAGATGGCTCTCTAGCATCCCCGTCTCCCACCTCTTTTGAAAATCATAGTGGTTTCTTTCTTCTTTTGCTTTGGCCACTATTCTAATGCATTGGTTAGTTACCTCCAGAATGGCTCATTTTAGTCTCCCCCAGTGTTCCTCCACTCCCTCCATTACCTCTATCTTCTCCAGGGCTGCTTTTAAACATCTGCCCATTTCATTGAAATCTGCCCTCCTGAAATCTAATACTTTTGCCCTTGTGTGACTTGAATCCCTGTCTCCATGTCAAACCACACCACGTGGTGGTCACTGGATCCCAGCTGCCCTTCCACCTGGATTCTTTCGACTCTGTTCCCATTGGTCCATACCAGGTCTAGAATCAATTTGTCCCTGGTTGGCTCATGCACCAGCTGTCTTGAGTCCAGCTCCCTGCAGGGATTCCAGGATGGCTGTGCTTCTGGCTGAAGCAGCTGTCTGGGTGGTTCAGTCCATGTCCATCAACAACAGCAACAGGATTTTGCCTTTAGCTGCCATGTGAATTTCCTCCACTAATACCACGTCCATTTCCTCCCCCTGTGCCGGAGGTCTGTAGATCACCCCTGTACATATTGTTGTGCCATTTCCTGATTCAGAGGTGACCCACATTGCCTCAGCCTCCCCCTGCCTTCCCTGTACTTCTGTAGCCTTTATGCCTTCTCTGACGTACAGGGTCACCCCCCCTCCTTTTTTACCTTCCATGTCCCTTCTGAACAGTGTATAGCCTGGTATATCAACGTCCCCACTGTGAGTAGCAGAATACCATCTTTCTGTTATTGCTGCTATGTCAAGGTTTGTATCTGTCATCAAGGCTTCCAGGTCTGGAACCTTGTTTCTCAGACTGTGGGCATTTGTGCACATGACCTTCCATGTTTTACTCCCTGCCTTCCCTCTGTTCCTGTTTTCTCTACTTTGCCTCTTCCCCCCACCCTGGTATTCATGCTCATGTGCTCTTGCCCCCCTTATCCCCCCTTACAAAAGTTTCCTCTGCCTGCCCCTTACTGCTCACTTGCGTTGTGCCTGTTGTGAATTATTTGTACTTTTGCATGTTCTTGGGGGGGGGGTGTTCCTAAGCGACCAGTCTGTCTCCCCCCCCCCGGCCAGTTTAAATGCTCTCTGCTGAAGCATTCCAACTTCTCACTTAGGACTGAGGTCCCTTTTCCAGACAGATGCAGGCCACCCTCCTGATACAAGCTCACATTTGCCCAGGTTGGGTCCCAGTCCCCTATGAAGCCAAATCCTTCTGTTTCACACCAGTCCTTCAACCAGGAGTTGAAGGTTTGGATGTGGAGTGTCCTGGCCTCCCTCATGCCTTGGAAGGGTAGCACCTCTGAGAATGACACAGAATGTACTACCCATTTCAGGTCCTCTCCCAGCTTACTAAAATCCTCCTGGACTCTGGCTAACTCTACCCTTCTTGCCAAGTCATTGATCCCCAGGTGGACAGTGACATCCAGCTTCTCCCTTCTGGCTATCGCCCTAGCGATTCTATGGATTCACTTCCCATTCCTCCATGCAGCGCTTCCTGGGAGGCACTTGACCTCCCTCTCCCCCCCCCCTGCTAGTTGTCCCTAATTTCACACCCCGGACAATAGAGTCCCCCACTAGGAGAAGCTTCCCCCTCCTCTAGGGTCCCTTGCCCCCCTTCCCTGGGACTCCGGATTGGAGGTCCCGACCATCCTCCCTGGTCCTAGTTGTGGGTGCCTGTGTGGGGCAGTCCCATTCCTCCAAAACAGCGTAGGAGTTAAGCTGGATTGGTTGGGGGATGTGTGTTTGATCCCTCCCCACTCTCCCTAAGCCTATTGTGGTCCAGTCATCCTTCTTCCTGGGCAACCTTTGAGGTTGATGCTGTGGACCCAGTGATCTCTGGGTGGGGGTGGATGCTACCTGTAACCTGGCCACCTCTGCACTGAGACAGGCAACCTCCTCCCTCAGCCCAGAGAGGTGCCTGCAGATAAGACAGCATCATAACCTCCAGAACGTCTCCCTGAAGACTGCTGCTCCACAGCCACTGTACTGCACCACTCCTGTCATATCTGATGTGACCTGGCCTGCAGTATAACCTAGGTATGCCCTCTAGATGAACCCTTATACTCCTCCCTTTCCTTGATGTGGAACTTCCTGTGTGGCATAAGAAGGTGTAACACTATGGGCCTACACCCTATAAAAAGAGGACTAACCCGGGGTGGGTGAGATTACCTTCTGGCTGAGTCCAGAAACCATCAGCCGAAGACCCCTTTACCCTGTGTTTGCAGAAGACAAGCCCCCAATGAAAAAAAAAAGAGAAACAAAAAAAGCCCTCCAAAATGCCCTAAAGGTAACAGACTCAAACAAGTACAAACAGTTCCAAGCTTACCAGCAACTAACTCCTTCACTCCTGCCCCTCCACAAACTTAGCAGCAACAGAAAGGTACATCTACCTGAGTCCAACTGTCTGCTTCTGCACTACTCCTAAGTCTACCTCTGACTTGACTGTAGTGTATCCTGTCAATACCTGGTGATGGGAGATGCGACTCACTAGGTCACAGTGCTAAATATCTAAATATGTACTTTACACCCTAATGGACCTGGACACCAAGAAGGTCGTGTTCATGGATCTAGTTCAGGTATAGTAATTACTTTCTACGTGTATAACAATTGCCCTTGAGATTGTGTTAGAGAAATGTGTTTGTATTGTACAGTTCAGGTAACTGACAGTGGCATAACATGATGTGAGGATAAGGATATTCATGTATCATAAAGTAACTTGTGCTACACAACTTACTGTACTATTATGTGACATCAAAAATACTGTCTCAAAAATGTTAGGTTGAGGATACAAGCCTGGCAACTATTCACAACCAATGCGTTCTGACATGGAGGTGTTCTTAATCGTTTTGTCCAAAATTGCGCAGTTCAACTGGTAAATTTGAGTCAGAAGCACATGGTGTCCGAACACACCGTTTATGATAAATGTTTCTTGTCCTGTATGCTTGTAATATATATCAGCAATAAGACACAACATGGTGTGTGTTTCACAATTGTAATGCACTGTTAGGGGGTTATATTGTACTACAGTGACTTGACTATAGTGTGTCCTGTGAGTAGATGTGCTTTACAGCTATGTAACGCACATCCCTATGATGGCTTATAGCAGTTCTTAAAAGGGTTTGTGTATTCCATGTTTCTAGATGTGATCATGCCTTTGAAATGTGCAACTCACCGGCAACAACCAAATCATATTGAATTCTGTTCTTTTTTTTCAATTGTGTAACAAATGTTACAATATAGGAAATTGATTAAGAAATCTGATTTGGTCTTACCCTATGTTAAAAAAAAACAAAAAAAAACATATTTACAGTACTAAAATTATAAAACAAATGTCAAATAACCAGAAAAGTTCGAAAAGTGCAAAAAGCCTCTTCGGAGAAACACACTACCATGGGTGTGAAGGCACTCGTCCTGCATACTTGTGCATCATTACACACCCTACCCATGCATTACAACCATGTAAGGCACACCCCATCATGTGTCGCTGGTTACATATAATCTGATTACACAGTAGAATTTCAACATCCTTACATTAATCCATGTTACACTGTAAAAGACAGCCTGATCAACAGTTATTGTGAGAGTTTAATCTTGATCTGGTCTTAGCAGATTCATTATTTTCCTGCAGTGTTCTGAAGTCCGAAACTCAACAGCCATGGAACTGGAGGCATTAACCAGAAAGCTGAACTGCCTATTGGACAAAGGTGTAAAAACTGACAGACTAGTAATGGACCATCATATTCAAGTTCATTCATTTATGAAAAAAGAACATCCTGAAATTAAACATTTGGCATCTGTCTAAAGGTTTGTGGAAAGCTGTTAGTATGAAATCTTCATATCCTTTACTGTGTCTGTTGATATTGCTCATGTAACATCAATTATATACCGCTCCTCACCCTACCATTCTCAGTAGAACCACAGCTTCCTGACTGATCATGTTCATAACTGTACACACATGCAGATAGATTTTGGTTCATTTGTAACAGATGTAATTGTGGTCAGGAACATTATGAGTTTCTCTTCACTAAAAATACGTTCCGTGGAACATACTTATCACATTCACTTGTTATTCTTTCAGATGATAAGTGTCGGAAAGAAACTAGGAACAGTATCTTAAAACAAAAAAGGACTGTGAATCAATCTGTCTCTGGATAAAGTCCATAACAAACCATCTTTTCTGGGTGGCATGCAGTAGTGATGGAGACACAGATGCAACAGTTCAAAAGTGGCCATCTCTGAAACCACATTTGCGATGTGCATGAGGGACATGGTGACAAATTCCCAGCATGTCTTCGTGCACCATTGGTTGAGGATAGAGAGTGGATGAGACAAGGTAAACAGTGTGTATAGTTGTTTATTTGACTGCTGCAAGTCATGTGAACACAGATGACAGTAACATTACCATTCTATTTGTAGGTACTCGTCAGTTCAGACAAGTGGATGAGGTGGTATCAAGCACATATCTAGTCAGAGATATCTGTCAGATATCGCCAACATATCAGACATATGCCTTGGAAGTGTTTCGCAGTTTAGTGTGTCACTTTGCTCCAATGTTTTCACATTTTTTCTGTGGAGCTATGTATGCAAGGTATATGCTGTACATTACTACAAAACTATACATCTCAGCAAAACTCCATATACACGACATTCAAGACTACTTTCCCATCTTATAATTATCTTTAGACACATCCTTGCAGCACTACATTTTAATGAAAATGTGAACCATGAGTAGGCTGTGCCCACAGATGGAAGACAAAAGTTTAAGATGTCCTTTCCAAAGGTAAAGAAGGGAGAAGCTGCTGTTGCCAAACCCATCAAAACTGAAACCTACAGTATTGTGTCATTTGTTTGTAGTCATATTAATTACCTTGACACCTATTGAACTTACGCCAATGATGCTAAAAGAAGTCTGGCTGTGATTCTGTAGCTGTTCAATGATGATTTGTCAACCATCCATGTTAAATTTTAATGCAGCAGTTGATATGTTTATGACATTACATTCCATTTTATAATATAGAAAATACTGGATGGACAACTATGCACAACCAGTGTGTTTGGCCACAGAGGGGTTCCGATTCCCTGTGACCTGGGGAGGAAATATAGAGAGGTCCATGGGAAACAGAACCCCACAGTAACATAATACAGTGGTTATGCATAAAGTTGCTCATCCTGTGTTTTTTATAGTGTATAGTATGTGAAATGCGTACATTGTTTTGTTCTGTTTCACAATGAAAATGACTTGTGAAGTCTCTAAAAGTTATAGGGGGGTCAATACTAGTCCATTCACAGAAGAAAGGGTTTTGAAAGAATTCTTGAAACCGAGGGTGGTCAAAGCAATGGAGCCTGATGAGATTCACCCCAGAATTCTAAAACAACTAGGGGTAGAACTAGTAATGCCACTGACTACTCTTTTTAACAAATCATAGGAGGATGGGGTGATACCTGAGGTCTGGAGGAGGGCAGATGTAATTTCACTTCACAAAAGTGGGAGCAGGTTATGATGTGGACAGCCAGTTCCGAGTGCTGTATCATTTTGTTTTAAATATAAAAATGTATTACTGGTTGTCTCTTCTGAAAAATCTGGTGCTCTTAGAATGACCTCACTCATCCCCCCCCCCCAGGTTTCAGCTGACAGATGAAAACCATGAGAAAAATGCTGAAAACAACATGTGAGAACACTCATCTAGTTTTAGATACTAGGTGTTACATGGAAGGCCTTAATCAAGGACCTACTGTTTTTTTTTTAGTTAATTACAGCTGTAGTTGCTAAGATGGAAGATCATATCAATTTTATGATGTTGGAGGGGAAAACCCAGTTTATGACACAGGAGTGCAAAAATCATAAAGATGCTTTCATGTCCTGGAAGGAGGAAGCTTGTGATGAGATCAAAGAAGTGTCATTTGAGGGACATGAGTCATGCTGAGGATTGCAAAATGTAATACTTTGAAAAGACATCCTGTTTTTGTATAAGATATATATTTTTATGTATAATCTGACAGAGGAGGAGCTAGATGACCTCACACAAAAGGGGTTAGCAAATACAGTTTGTTTAAGGATTATTCTGTTTTACTTCAGACACTCTTTTTACCTAGACTCTGACAAGGAAAGATCTTGAGCACTTTTAAGCAGATATTTAGAAAGAGAGTCACATCTAAGTACTTTAAGTAGGAATTTGCACTGTTTAAAACCTTGTTCTTTTAAAATATGTGTATGTCTTGTGATATAACAGTTCTGTATTGTGTTTTTCATATTTTTATCTATTGTAGTAAAATTCTTTTTAGAGCATACTTGGTCTGTCTTTGAATTTCTTTTAGTTGTAAGAAAAGTATATATGGTTAAAGCAGACAATAGACATAAGCTTGAATGGTGATACCAAACTGGAAAGAGAAGCATTTTAAATCTGAGGACTTTATTAAAGTTTTTAAGGGTTCATCTCTGTATACCTGGTTAGGTGCCCGTAGGCAAAGATATCTGGCCCCCTGAACACAGAATATCTGAGCTTGTGCATTGGGTACACTGGCAAGAGGTTCACAGTTTGAATCCCTCCAAGACTTGAGACCACAGGTTGATCCGAACTCACAAAACAGACAAGAGGGTTACCTTGTTCTGTTAAACTGTTCACAAGACTGCGCTTGGAGCTTGGCACTTTGGAAGTAGAGGGTCTGACCTGCTGAGTGGGTTTGTGACAGATTGGTTGGCAGCGGTGGCATAATTTTGGTATCACAAGCTTTTATTGTTCTGTGTCAGCTGAGACTGTAAGCTCTCTTGTAAAGAAAGAAAAAGACAGAGTTTTATTTTAAAAAGGAAACAGAACCATATATCACTTGGCGTGCAGTCAAGTTCCTACCCATTTTATTTTTTTTTCCCTAAAGTGCAGTCAGAGTAGCAGTAGTCAGGAAAGATGACTTCCAACTACAGCAGGCACACTGTAGATTACTTAAGGCAGTTGTGCGGGGACAGAGGAGTCCCGTTTGAGGTGAAAACAAGCAAGCAGAGCCTCATAGATGCCTTGATGGTAGCAGATACCCAGAGCAGCGAGTCACCAACTGTGACTGGAAAGGAACAAACCTCAAGTGTGGAAGGGCTAGCAGCCAGTGAAGGGTCCAGAGCCGATGAGGACAGCAGGGCCACTATCAGTGAAAGGCCACAGCAGCAGGGGAGGGTCACCAGTATCATGAATCCAGAGGTACTCGGGCTGCAAATTGAGTTGCGCAGGATGGAGCTGGAGTTCCAGGAGAAGAAAGCAAGAGAAGCAAGAGGCAGACCATGAGGCAGAGTGAAAACTCCAAGAGACAGAGCGAGAGAAGCGAGAGGTGGACCGTGAGGCAGAGTGAGAACACAGGCAGCAGCAGGAGGCAGACCATGAGGAACATGAGCGCCAGCGAGCTGTAGAGGAGAAGAGAGAATGAGAATGCAGAGACGCAGACCATGAGGAGCAGGAGTGCCAGAGGCAACATGAACTAGAGAAGATACGACTCCGACCAGCGGCACCAGAGCAGATAAGTGGCTTGGGTTTAACTGGGACTGCAGGACTGGGTTACAAATTGAACTCCAAATTAATAGCCAAATTTAAGGAGGGGGAGGACATGGATGCCTTTTTTAAACTCTCTTGAAAAAGTTTGTATTCAGGCTAAAATTCCTAGAGAGTTCTGGAGCTTCCAGCTATCCTCGCTACTTACCGGGAAAGCTCGGGATGCATTGGGTCAAATGGACAATGAGGACAACAATGATTACACCAAGCTAAAAGCTGCACTGTTAAAAAAGTTTGACTTGACTGCTGAATCATGCAGAGCTAAATTCCGTAAGCTCAGGAGAAGCCCTGATATGAGCTACGAGGAGCTAGCCATGAAACAACGTCAGTTTTTAAAATGGTGGGAAGGAATTGAGGCAAACTCTGTTGATAAAATTGAAAATGTGATTTTATTAGAACAGTTTTATTGGGCTTGCCCAGCAGAGCTAAAAACCTGGCTAGAGGACTGAGATCCCAAAACAGTGCAAGAGGCTGCTGAACTCTTGGACCACTATGCCAAGAGCAGACCTGCTCTGAGAGTGAATGGGGTGGGTGTGGCAGTGCAGAAAGGGAAAAGCGCGCCTTCAGGGCAGCTAAAACCCTCACTGCCTCCACCGAAACCAGTTAGCTCCAGGTTTCAACGAAAAGATTTCTCTGAAGTAAGAAATGCCTGTTGGTTGTGTAAAGAAACTGGGCATATTTCCAGACAGTGTCCCAAAAAGACGAGCAATAATACACAACAGTGTGCTAGAAAAGAAGTGGGTTGTTTGTGTGTCCCTGGAAGTATGCCAGTGAACATGAGGGAACACATGCACCCAATCATGGTAAATGGTGTGCAGATGCAGGGGTTAAGGGACACAGGAGCATCCCTGACCTTGGTAAAGGGGGATCTGGTACAGCCTGGCCAACTTATACCCAATAAATATATCACTGTACAAGAGTTTACTGGTGAAATGAAAACATTGCCACTGGCTAGTGTTCTCCTAGACTGAGGTGAAATGGGGGGAACTGTGCAACAGGTGGCTATAGCCAAAACATTAGCAGTGGATGTGATCCTGGGTAACAATCTCCAACAGAGGATGGTATGTGCAGTTACCCATAGCCAAGCGGCAAGGGAAAACTGTAGCTCCCTGAACCCCACAGAAACCAGTGTGGAAACCACTGAGAGGCTGGTTCCCCAGCCTGTCTCCAGATGGGGAGACTGAAAAAAAAGGGGTAGAAATTTCCCCAGTAGCCAGTAACTACACAGCTACAGAAGGTTACTCCGAAGAGGGAGGGATGACCCCTTGTCAGAGGGTTGGGATTGACAGTGATCCTGAGGGCCTTGATGCTAGTGCTAGGGACCCTAGTTTAGTGACTGAAAGGGACCTGTCCCATGCCTTGGGAATGTGTGAGGGGTTTGCAGCTGCTCAGAGGAAGTGACCCTAGTTTAGGGAAGCTGAGGGCTTGGGCAGACTCGGACGGTGCACAGGGAGGTGATGGTAGACATAAGGTTTATTGGGCAAATGGGCTTATGTATACGCAGGCAGTACAGACAGAGGGAGGGATGCTAGGCAGGCAGCTTGTCGTTCCCCATGGGTATCGTGAGCAGTTGCTCAAAATTGCACATGATATTCCCTTGTCTGGTCATCTGGGAATCGCACACACAATGCAGTGGTTGACCCAGAACTTCTGCTGGCCTAACTTCACCCAGCAGGGAAAGGAGAATTGCAAGTCTTGTCACTGGTGCCAAGAAATAGGGAAGGCGGGCAAGAAAACCCAAGCAGCCCTGATCCCGTTGCCCATAGTGGAGGAGCCATTCCACATGGTGGGAATGGATATTGTGGAGCCTTTAAATACCCCCAGCTCCTCAGGGAAGAGATCCATCCTGACTGTGGTGGATTATGCCACCCGGTACCCAGAGGCAGTCGCCCTATCCTCACTGAGGACAGACAAAGTGGCAGATGCCTTACTTGGGATTTTCTCCCGTGTTGGGTTTCCACAGGAGGTAATCACTGATCGAGAGGTTCCTTCATGTCAGACCCGATGAAATGTTTATGGGAGATGTGTGGGGTGGTGCAGAGATGCACGACACTGTATCACCCACAAGCTAATGGACTTGTGGAACGATTCAATGGTACCCTAAAGTCAATGCTCTGGGTGTTTGCTGAACAGCATGGGAGGGACTGGGAGAAATACCTTCCCCACCTGTTGTTTGCACACAGGGAGGTGCCTCAATAGTTGACAGGATTTTCCCTCTTTGAACTCTTATATGGACACCGGGTACATGGGCCCCTAGACTTGATCCAGGAGGACTGAGAAGGCAAGCATGCCACCCAGGAAACTCCCATTGTGGATTACTTCCTTAGGTTTAGGGAAAGGCTGATGGAGCTTATGGGGACAGCCCAGAGCAACCTGGCAGCCGTCCAACAGAAACAAAGTGTGGTATGACCGCAGAGCCAGAGCTCGCTCATACATGGTGGGTCAGGAAGTCATGGTCCTTATTCCAGTCCAGAAAGACAAGCTGCAAGCTGAGTGGGCAGGACCATACAAAGTGGTTAGGAAGGTAAATGATGTGAACTACATTGTGGAGTTACCTGACAGAAGACAGACAGAAAGGATGTACCATGTCAACATGAGGAAGCCATATGCAAACAGGGCTGACATGGTGTTTGCAGTGTGTAGTCATGGGGAGGGGACGGATGAAGGACACCCCCTTCTGGACTTGCAGGAGGAAAGCAAGCGGGAGTCCTCTGTGGAGGCAGTAAAATTTCTCCCCAGCTGGTCCTGGATCAGGTTCTGAAAGTAAGGGAGGTTTTAGCAGACTTTGCCCTATTGTTTAGTGCCAAGCCTGGACTAACCCCCTTAGCAACACATGATGTGGAGACAGGGACACAGACGCCCATACAGCGAACAGCATATCGGGTGTCAGAGGCTGTTCAAAAGGACATTAGGAGGGAAGTGGAGGAGATGCTGGATTTAGGGGTAATTCAGAGATCCCACAGCCCCTGGGCCTCACCCATAGTCCTTGTACCTAAGCTAGATGGCTCAACTCATTTCTGTGTGGACTATCATGGACTGAATGCAGTCACGAAGTCAGATGCCCACCCAATGCCCAGGACGGACGAACTCCTGGACAAGTTGAGAGGGGCGAGTTACCTTACGACTATTGACCTGACAAAGGGGTATTGGCAGGTAGAATTAACAGAGCTTGGGAGAGGTTGGCCTTCATCACTCCGATAGGCTTATTTGAGTTTAAAGTAATGCCTTTCAGAATGAAGAACGCCCCGGCCACTTTCCAAAGGTTGGTGAACCAGGTGTTAAATGGTGCTGAGGAGTATGCTGTGGCGTACCTGGATGACATTTCCATCTTTAGTACCAGCTAGGAGGAACACCTATCCCACCTTAGGGAAGTGCTGGACAGGATACAGAGGGCCGGGCTCACTGTCAAAGCCGAGAAGTGCCAGGTGGCCATGGGAGAAGTGGCATACCTCCGGCATATGGTAGGCCGGGGACAGCTCCGTCCTAATCAAATAAAGATAGAGGTGATCCAGGCATGGCCCAAACCAGAAACCCAGAAGCAGGAGCTTTCTAGGGACAGCAAGGTACCACAGGAAATTTGTACCCAGTTACAGTGCCCTTGCTGCTCCCCTATCTGACCTGACAAAGAAAAGGATGCCAAAGAAAATTACCTGGGGCCCTGCCTGTGAGGAAGCCTTTACCAAAGTAAATAAGGCACTGTGCAGTGCTCCTGTTTTGACAAGTCCTGACTATAGCAAGACCTTTATAGTTCAGATGGATGCCTCAGACATGGGTATTGGGGCAGTACTGAGTCAGATGTCCAGCCAAGGGACAGATCACCCAGTAGTGTACCTGAGCAGAAAGCTACTTCCCAGGGAGCAAGTGTACTCCACGGTGTAAAAGGAGTGTCTTGCCATAGTGTGGGCCCTAAAGAAATTAGAGCCATACTTGTATGGGCAACATTTTGTAGTGCAGACTGACCACAACCCCCTGGTTTGGCTGACGCAGATAGGGAAGAACAATGGGAGACTGCTAAGATGGAGTCTTGCTTTACAAGGGTATGATCTAACAATCGTACATAGGGCTGGAGTGAAGAACCAGAACTCAGATGGGCTGTCTAGGGTCTATGAGGAGTGAACTGATTTGGAAGCTCATCCCATGTAGGGGATAGAACTCCCAAATTCAGTCTAGGTGGGGAGCAATTGTGATGTGGACAGCCAGTTCTGAGTGCTGTATCATTTTGTTTTAAATATAAAAAATGTATTACTGGTTGTCTCTGCTGAAACATCTGGTGCTCTTAGAATGACCTCACTCATCCCCCCCCCCAGGTTTCAGCTGAGAGATGAAAGCCATGAGAAAAATGCTGAAAACAGCATGTGAGAGCACTCACACAGTTTTAGATACTAGGTGTTACATGGAAGGCCTTAATCAAGGACCTCCTATTTTTTCTGAGTTAATTACAGCTGTAGTTGCTAAGATGGACGATCATATCCATTTTATGACGTTGGAGGGGAAAACCCAGCTAATGACACAGGAGTGTGAAAATCATAAAGATGCTCTCATGTCCTGGAAGGAGGAAGCTTGTGATGAGATCAAAGAAGTGTCATTTGAGGGACATGAGTCATGCTGATGATTGCAAAATGTAATACTTTGAAAAGACATCCTGTTTTTGTATAAAATATATATATTTTTTATATATAATCTGACAGGAGGAGCTAGATGACCTCACACAAAAGGCGTTGGCAAATACAGTTTGTTTAAGGATTATTCTGTTTTACTTCAGACACTTTTTTTACCTAGACTCTGACAAGAAAAGATCTTGAGCACTTTTAAGCAGATATTTAGAAAGGGAGTCAAATCTAAGTACTGTAAGTAGGAATTTGCACTGTTTAAAACCTTGTTCTTTTAAAAGATTTGTATGTCTTGTGATATAACAGTTCTGTATTGTATGTTTTACATATTTTTATCTATTGTAGTAAAATTATTTTTAGAGCATACTTGGTCTGTCTTTGAATTTCTTTTAGTTGTAAGAAAAGTATATAAAGTTAAAGCAGACAATAGACACAAGCTTGAATGGTGATACCAAACTGGAAAGAGAAGCATTTTAAATCTGAGGTCTTTATTAAAGTTTTTAAGGGTTCATCTCTGTATACCTGGTTAGGTGCCCATAGGCAAAGATATCTGGCCCCCCGAAGACACAATATCTGAGCCTGTGCATTGGGTATGCTAGCAAGAGATTCACAGTTTGAATCCCTCCAAGACTTGAGACCAAAGGTTGATCTGAACTCACAAAACAGACAAGGGGGTTACCTTGTTCTGTTAAAGACTGTACTTGGAGGTTGGCACTTTGGGAGTCGAGGGCCTAACCTGCTGAGTGGGTTTGTGACACAGTGCAGAGGCAGGAAACTACAGTCCAGTTAGTTTGACCTCAGTGGTAGGGAAAATGATGGAATCACTTCTGCAAGAAAGAATTGTTGAGTACCTATAGAGGCCAGTGGGCACAGGACCCAAGGCAGCATGGTTTCACAGCTAGAAGGTCATGTCAGACGAACCTAATAGATTTCTTTGACTGGATGACCACAGTAGTAGACCAGGGAGGGGCTGTGGGTATGGCCTACCTAGATTTTAGCAAGGCATTTGACACAGTCTCACACAGAATATTAATATACAAGTTAGCCAGCCCTGGAGTGGGTCCCAAGGTGGTACCCTGGATAAAAAACTGGCTGGACAACAGGACGCAAAGGGTAATAGTAAACAGAGTCCACAGTGAAGAAAGTGTAACTAGCGGGGTAACGCAGGGTTCAGTACTGGGACCGGTCCTCCTTAATGTCTTTATAAGTGACATTGGAGAGCACCTGGGAGGAAAAGTATGCCTCTTTGCAGATGATACAGCTCTGCAACAGGGTTAATACACAAGGTGGGGTGGAAAGGATGAAAAGGGACTTGGCAAGGTTGAAGGAATGGTCAAATATATGGCAGCTCAGATTCAATGCAAAGAAGAGCAAGGTAATGCATCTGGGAAACAAAAACCCAGAGGAAGAGTACACAATGGGGGAATGAGATAGGCCTAGGAGTAATTATATCAGATGACCTAAAGTTGGGCAAGCAATGTGAGTGCAATTCTGGAGATCCCATCTCTGCAAAGACATAGAGTGGAAGCTGTTCAGAGAAGGGCAACCAAAATGGTGCAGAGTCTGCACCAGAAGATACATGAGGAGAGACTAAAGCAGCTTAATATGTATACCCTTGAGGAAAGGAGGGAGAGGGGGGGGACATGATAGAAACTTTCAAGTATCTTAAGGGAATTAACAAAGTACAAGAGTGTAGCATCTTTCAGAAAGAGAGATGTGCAAGAACAGGGGGGCACAATTTGAAGATAGAGGGGAGAAGGCTCAGAGGTAATGTTAGAAAGTATTTTTTCACAGAGAGGGTTGTGGATATATGGAACAGCCTTTCTGAGGAGGTTGTGGAGTCAGGAACAGTGGGAGAATTCAAGATTGCATGGGAGAGACATAAGACAATTCTAGTCGGGGGTAGGAGGAAGTAAGCTGTTGATTAATTAGAATCTGTAGCTTATCCATCAGGGAAATGGGCAGACTAGGTGGACCAAGCGGTCCTTATCTGCCATCAAATTCTATGTTTCTATACAATGCTGTTCTGCCACAGATTTTGATATTGGAAAGCAACTATGTGGCAGTATTCTAACTGGTTCTGCTGCAGTACTGATATAAATTCAGCATCAGAACAACATAATGATGTCATTACTGCAGCAGAACAAGCATATTCCATGCATGGAATTGCAGACATAATGGCATTCCACTATACACTATATATCTGTCTTGCTCGGATAGTGTATGGTAGCACATAGCCATCCACGCTATTATAATACTGAGTGGTTTTCATGATGACAAGGACCTAGGGAGCAAAACCATGAGGGATTTGAATAGTGGCTTGTGTATTTGGGGCTCTCATACAATTTTCTATATAGTGTACGGACTCCCCAAAAAATGCAAGGTACAATAACAAGCTGCGGTGACTCCCGATGTCAGTCCCTGCCAGCGGAGATCCTTCTGTCTCTTTTGGCCACCTGCCCACTTAACACATGCACACAGCCTGTCAACTGTCCCCAGTCTAATGAGCAGCACTGTTTGGCGGGTGGTTGCATAATGACGTACCTACTAAAGCGGAACAAAAAGTAGTTATGCATTAGTACGCACATCACTAGTGCAGCAGAATGCCTTTTTATAGTGTATGGATTTCCATACACAAACGCATTCGTCCATACACTATATGGAGGTTAATGTATGGTATTTGGTTAATACACACACTGTTAACACTTCCAGATGTTGCCATGACATTATTGTAATCATTGATTGCGTAGAGCATGAGGTTTTCAGATGTCACGGCAACCTCTCAAACTTTAAGCGCTGTTACTATACAAAGACCATACGTTATATGTTGTAGTGATGGACAAACCAAGACTGTGTAATCCTTGATTTGAATTACTGTACTTAGTAATCCATAAACATGTTTATTGAGTGTTCTTCACAACAATATTCATTGGTTCATCCTGACGAAAATCAGTGGATTTTAATATCATTTTCACCATTTTTCTGTAAGAGGAGCATTGAATGCTATCACCATTAAGTTTTGTTATACCACTGGTACGACAAACTCAGGAAGGTTTAACAACAGAGTGAGATCATAACGATGGCATAACAAGGTTAACTGCTTGATTTCAGTTAGTAATAAGGGCCACCCATACATTATGTTGCTCTTATAACCGTTACTGTAATATGTTTTTATTTAAACAGGCTACATTAGCGAAATTCGGAGGGAGGTTGTGTTGTTGAGGAAACAGTACCCATCACATAAGAGGGCCAGAGTCCTACATGTTGACAGAGTGGCACCTGCACCAGTTTGGTCACACTGTGAACACCCAGACAAAATGGAAGTCATCATCCAGCATCAATCACGCTTTGGATGTACAAATGATGACATTACAAATGTGCCACAATGATTATAAATTCACAACAACCAGTAGTGGACAAATGAGTTTAATTTTGTCTGTATGGGTGAGCAAATACCGCCGATAGAGACATGTGTCATGGTAACTTGAAGCAATACTCAAAATGACTGCACTGAACAATACTTTTTTTCATTGCTGATGTACACTGTTATCAATTCACAAGTAACAATATATTTGAAAATGGATATCTTTATCAAGGGTATATTGAAAGGTCAGTTTCAAATATATGATTAGTGATAAAAGTTTGGTTACAGTTTAAAAAGTTTTGTTGGTATTTTCCATTCAGTAATGAATATATCACTTAGGTTTGCTAAATTAATAGTTTATTATGTGTAACAGTTTGAACAGAAACTATCCTCAGCAAACCATAGCATGTACCGCACAGACAGCAAAATGAAATGCTCCTTATATACAACAGGTCATATTTCTGTAATGGTTGGGAGACAGTATTTCCTTAGTGGCAATAATGCAATCTGAGCGGCACCCATTAAATTGAGCATGAAGCAAGTCAGACAGCAGTATGACTAGAAACCAAAATCCCATTACAGAACAAGTGAATAGCACAATGAGGGACAGTGCGAGAGAGCTTGTGCTTTCATATCTTGAAACTGGTGCTCTAGGTTATCGTTTATTTACCACGGCTCTCCGTTACATCTGTTCCAAACAATCCAGAAGTGTATCATGCGGGGGTTGGGGGATGACTACAGGACTGGAGACAGCTGGAAGTACTGACAGCGGGTTGTAGGTATATAAGCGGCTGTAGTATATATGGGTGATATCTACAACCCACTATCACTGCTGAAAACCGCTCACATCTTGCCTGGGTAGCAATCTCACAGCATACATACATACAAGGACAGAATACATTAAGGGGAGGAGTGGGTGTAGTCAGGGTTATGGAACAGGAGATGGATCTGGGGGTAGAAGTCTCCAGTGATGTCAAGGTGGTGAAGCAGTGTACAAAGGCAGAGTTGAAGGCTTATGGGATGTTGGTAAGTACAGGCAGCGGAATCAGTAGCGTGAGGATGTAGGTCCTGGTGCCCCTGTATCAAGACCTGTTGATACCATACATCGAGTAAGGAGTCCACTTTTGTAGGCCATACTTGTGCAAAGACATTGACTCGATTTAAAATGGTTCAGAGGAGACCAACAAAGATGGCGGGAGGTATGAAGGACATCCCATATGAAGACAGATGCAAGGAGTTGGAGCTCCTACACATTTGTGAACAGAAGGGAGAGAGGGGATATGATGGAGACCTTCAGCTACATCATAGGGATCACCAAAGTGGACTTGGGGAGATTACTCCACATGAGGGAGGGGAACGAGGGCAATTATTCACGAGAGTGTGGTGTATGCCTGGAATGGGATTTCTGGAGGAGGTGGCGGGGCCTGAGACCATCGGTCTCAAGAGTGCATGGGACAGGCATAACGGTTAACAAGTGAGTGGGTGGGTGCTCATTGTTAGAAGGGGGGAAGGGACAGATTTGATGGGCCAAGGGGTCCTTTTGTGACATCAGGTTCTATGATTTCATGATTCGATCACCCCATGTTATAAGTTCATTAACCCATGACAGTGTGTACGGTTCTTGGTGATTAATCAATACCCCAAGTGCTGTGAGGAACTAGAAGGGGGACAGGATCAGATCTGTACAGTACAGTGTTTCTTGTGGATTCTACTTGGTAGAAGGTTATTTATTTTCTTTCTTACTACTTCTAAGGGGCTAGCAGGGTACTGTTTGGGGCTGTTGGAATTTTGAAACCTGTTTGGTAGTTATAAGTGGGCTTATTTGTTTGATGTTTCACTGTGTGGCAGGCTGCATTTGTAGAGGCCTATTTCTTCTGATTTAAAACATAATAGGTGTGATTTAACTGGGTCTGTTTCTTTGAACTGGAGACCTATATCTTCTAATTTCAAACCTATTTTGACGTGTTGTTGGTGAAGCTGTTTGAACTGGAGTCCTGTTTCTTTGGGTAGCAAACCTATTTTGGGGGCTTTGAGTAAAACTGTGATTCATTGTTGCTGGCTTCACCAGCTGCAAAGTTTTAGTGCAGAGTGGGGGAAGGATGCCAATGGTCTGACCGGGGCCTCAGCTACCCGATTGTTTCTGGAAGACTTGGGCTGGTCCCACCCCTGGTCCATTATTTCCTTTATACCAGAGGTTCTGACATCACTTCCTCAAATGGGCAAAGGATATGCACCTGTCATAGAGGAAGCAGACATCCAGGAAAGGAACAGCAGCAAGTGAAGAGGTGACTGCTATCTCAGTGGAAGGGAAGTAAATGCAAATCTAGGAGCTTTCATTATTACTTCTTCGCATTGCTATTGCATTGGGGAAAGGAGGAGTAGGAGTTTGAAGAAGGTTGTGCAATGGCTACTTAAAGTCTCTTTTTGAGTGTGGATAGGAAGGATAGGAATTTAAAAGCAGTTGCTCAATATATCTAAACGTGTACAACAAAGGGGGTAAGGGAAATAAAGAAAAGAATGTTTTGCACTGATAGAGTGGGGAGAGGGGAGACTTGGGGGAGTGTTTGGTATCCTGCATCTGGAAGGGTGGGGGGGTCACTGGTGGGCAATGACAGCAATGGGTAGGGTGGTAGGCTGCAATAACTGCGGCGCACCAATCTTTCTAAAAATTGCCTTGAGTGTGGGAGGATGTTTAGTGTGCAACCACACAGAAAAACTTAGAAAGGAGATTGAAGGTCTGCAGGAGGAAATAAGACAGGCAAGACAGATTGGGGGTGGGTTTAGCCCAATACTGAAGAGATTAAGAAGGGGAGACGAGGGAGGGCGATTTAAGTCAACAGTGGTGAGGAGAGGGTCAGAAGAAGGGAAGCAGAGACAAAGGGGCCCAGGTCAGGAAGAACGATTGCCGGGGAATCCAGGTCAGGAGACAAAAGACAAATGGAAGGAGGAGATAGGGACTTGTGAGGGGAGGCGAAGAAGTGGCAAAAGTCATGGAGTGGAAAGGAGAGAACAGGTTACTATGAAGAGAGAGGGAGCGGGTATTTGTGAAGGGCCTTCAGAAAATAGTTTTGCACTGCTAGAGAGGAAGAAGGTGGAGGAGGGAAGTGATGAAATTAGAGGAGTAATTGATAAATGCCTGGACTAAGCTGGAGTGGGGGGAAGTTCTGCTGGGAGAATTGCAATAGGGGTAAAAGGGGGAAATAATGTGCAGGAGGAAGAAGAGAAGCTGGAAATGAGAGAGGGAGATGAATGGAAGTAAACAGGGAGTAAGAGTGGTGGAATCTTAGTGCTGGGGGACTCAATACTAAGAGGAGTCAGGTGGGGTAGCAAGAGGGACAGGCATAGTCACATTTGGGTGGAGGCCATGCCAGGAATGACAGCGGAAAGGGTGGGACAGTCTGTTCTGAAATATGCTAGAAGGGGTAGGACAAGCCTCATTTAATTATACATCTTGGGACAAATGACCTGGCTGACAAGACAGTAGATATAGTCAGAGGAGGTTTGAGAACTAGCACAATTATGTGAGGGGCAGGAAGACAGTAACTTTTTCAGAGATACTCAAGGTGCCACAAAGCACAAACAAGAAAGCTGAGAATAGAGGAATTTAAAGGATGGCTAAGAACTTGGTGTTGTGCTAAAGGGTATGGGCTGTTGGGGGGTGGGAGGGACCTGGGAGGACAGTAGTCTCTATGCCAAGGACAGACTACACTTGAGTGAGGAGGGAAAAAGTGTTGAAACAGAGGATGGAGGAGTACATAGAGGAAGTTGGGAATTTAAACTAGGAGTGTGGGGTGGCAGTTGGGCAAGAGATATGCAGAGAACACAGGTTGAGAAACCATATGAGCTACCCCATAACAGTGACAAAGGACAAATGGCAAGTACTATTGGTGATGCTAGGAAAGGAGGGCAGGATGGGGGAGGGTGGAAGGTGGTTACCCTTAATGCTAGGAGCACTGGGAGGAAAACTGCAGAGTTACAGGTGCTCATGGCAGAGGGAGAGGTGACATTGCAGCCATCACAGAAACATGGGCCACCCAATACAATGACTGGGACCTGTCTGTACCAGGGTACAGGTTATTTCGTAGGGACAGGGTGATTGGGAAAGGAGGGGGTGTGGCACTATATGTGAAGGAAGGACTGAAGTGTGTAAGGGAGGAAGGGGAGGAGGGTAGTACAGAGTCACTTTGGATGCAAATCCAGGATCCCAAGAATAGGATTCTTAGATTGGGAGTAGTGTACAGGCCACCATCTCAGATGGAGGAGTTGGACAGGGAACTAGCGGGACAGATCAGGAGAACCTGGAAGGGTAGTGTGGTGATTGTGGGGGACTTCAACATGCCAGGAATGGACTGGAGTACCCCAACAACCAGGAACAGAAGGGAGCAGGTACTGCTGGATGCCTTCCAGGACAGCTTCCTGCTGCAAATGGTCAGTGAACCAACCAGGTTAGGGAATACCCTTGACCTTGTGCTGGCAAATGGGGACTTTGTGAGAGAACTTACAGTGGAGGAACCACTGTCAGGGAGTGACCACCACTCAGTATGGCTCACATTGGATATGGGCAAGAAAGGAGTGGAATCTGGCACAAGAGTGCTGGACTTCAGGAGGGTCGACTTTGGGAGGATGGGGGAAGTGGTAAAAGGGTACCTGGCCAGAATTCAATCTAGTATGGACACTAACCAGAGGTGGGAGCTCATAAAGCTGGGGATAGTGGAGGCAACAAAACCTGCTGCAAAGCCCAGAGCAAGAAGGCTAGGGGCTAAGAAACCAAGCTGGTTGAGCAAGGAGGTCATGGAAAAGGTAAGGAGAAAAGAGCTGCCTTAGGAAGTACAAGAAAACAGGGAGGGGGAGGACAGGAGGAGTACTTGACAGAATCGAAGGAGGACAAGGGCAGTAAGGGAGCCAAAGCATCTATGGAACTCAGGCTGGCACAAGGCATTAGAAGGGAGAAGGACTTCTTTAAGTACATCAGGAGAAAAGGAGCTGTAAGGACCACATCGTGAGGATTAGGAAGGAGGCTGGGTGGAAGAGAGGGAGCAAGGCAGAAGCACTAAATGAGTACTTCTGCTCAGTATTTACTAAAGAGAAGAGGGGTGACACCCAAGGGGGAGAAATGGCAGAAACGGAGGAAGGGGTGACAGATGGGAAATCATGGAGGGCAGAGTTCGAGAGGGTTTGAAGGCACTGAGGGTGGACAAGGCGCCCAGGCCCAGATGGCATCCACCCCAGGTACTGAAGGAGCTGGCAGAGGTCCTTGCAGGACCTTTGGCAGGCCTATTTAATGCCTCACTACATTCAGGGTGTGTACCTCAGGACTGGAGGATGGCTCATGGTGCCCCTCCACAGAGTGGCCCCAAGGATGAACCGGGAAACTACAGACCAGTGAGCCTCACATCCATCGTGGGTAAGCTAATGGAGACTATCCTGAAGGAGAGGCTGGTGGCCTTCTAGAGGCCAAAGGACTACAGAACAGCAGACAGCATGGCTTCATCGTGGCAGATCCTGCCAAACCAACCTGGTGGAGTTCTATGACTGGGTAACTAGGCAACTGGATGGGGGCCATGCAGTGGATGTCCTGTATCTGGACTTCAGTAAGGCATTCGACTCGGTGCCGCATGGAAGGCTGGGAAGGAAGTTAGTAGGCACAGGAGCGGGTGCAAAGCTGGTGAGATGGGTAGGAAACTGGCTTCAGGGAAGGCAACAGAGGGTGGTGGTGGGTGGGGAGCTCTCACACCCGAGGGCAGTGACGAGCAGTGTTCCACAGGGCTCGGTGTTGGGACCAGTGTTGTTTGGGATATTCATTGCAGACATATCATGGGACATCAAGAGCAAGATCAGTCTGTTTGCTGATGATACTAAGGTAGGCGCAGTGGTAGATGACCTAGGGGAATGGCAGGAGTTGCAGGATGATCTGGCAAAGCTTGAAACCTGGTCAGACACCTAGCAACTGGGGTTTAATGCCAAAAAGTGCAAGGTGCTGCATTTTGGGATGAAGAACCCAAGGAGGAGTTACCAGCTGGGGGGAGTGCAGCTAGCCCAGACAGAGGAGGAGAAGGATTGGGGGTGCTCATTACAGGGTCAGTGAACAACTCGGCACAATGTAGGAAGGCAGCTGCAAAGGCCAACAAAATGCTGGGTTGTATTGCAAGGGGTATATCCTCGAGGAGGGAGGAGGTGATTCTGCCACTGTGTAGGTCATTAGTTAGACCGCACCTGGAGTACTGCATGCAGTACTGCCGCCCGTATCTGAAGAGGGACATTAAGTTACTGGAGGGGGTGCAGCACAGGGCGACAAAGATGATCAAGGGGCTGGGAGACTTATCATACGAGAGGAGGTTGAGGGAGTTGAACATGTACTCACTGGAGGAGAGAAGGAACAGGGGTGACATGATTGAAACCTTTAAATACATGAAAGGAATAAACAAGACAGGTACAGAGGGGCTGTTCAAAGTAAGGGAAGGGAGGGCCACCAGGAGCCATGATATGAGACCGGAGGGAGGAAGGAAGGAAGGAAGGATCAGGAGGGAGATGAGGAGACACTTGTTTACAGAGAGGGTGGTGGCTGGGTGGAATGCGTTACCTGCAGAAGTGGTATCCAGTAGAACAGTGGACTGCTTCAAAAGGGGATGGGACAGGACAAGGGGGAGGGTTAATGAAGGGGAAGGGTGGAAGGGAGGGGCAGCTGTAGAAGAAGGGGTGCTAGCTGCACATTCGAGCAGACTTGATAGACCTCTAGGCCTTTATCTGCTGGCAAATTTTGTATGTTCGTACTCAGTCTGTGGTCCTGTGCCTCACAGTGCACCCAGGGTGTTGATTAATCAACAAGAACTGCACATGCTGTCATGGGTTATTGCTTAAACATCACCCTGCGCTATGTAACAGACATAAGGTTAGTGACTGTCTCCACCCACCAACACAAAAGGAGATGTTCACACAAAGTGACACATCCCATCGCAAACCACCATGTCCAGCAGCAGAATGTAAGTGATGGAAAATGTAACACTGAAGTTCACAGAGTACAGCATGTGAAGTATACATTCTGCTGCTGTCATTGTCATACAAGTTCTTCTTTTGAGGTTTTGGCATGCAGATGGGGTGTGTGGTGGGATTAAAATGTGTGTGTCCTATGTCTGAGGGTATGACTGGTGATGGTCTGTTTCTGCATGTTGGTGTTAGTGCTGTTTCATATTGCATTACCGCTTGTATGCAAATGTGGCTGTGATAAACTGTTAAGGTGTGATCATATGCATAGCTGGGTGACACAAATTTTGATAGGTGTTCACGTGGGCTTCCAAGTTGAATAGTAACTGTACTCCAACTACAGAAAATTTCAAGCAATATCTAACATGTTTAGAAAACTGTAAATAACATTACTGCGTCTATTAACTTTTCTGATATCAAATTGTCTTATGAAATTACCTTGTCATTATTCAAATACCTTTGAAACTTTAGTATTAAACTGATAATGTCCACAACAAAGTATTGCAGTGTCGTGAATTCAAGAAATCTTTAGAAATAAAAATCACGACAATGTCAGTTCATCAAGCGTACTCATTCTGGAGGATTTGGAGGTAGAAGCCCAGTATATTCGTCCGCAGGGAAAGCCACCTGTATTACAGATATGATGCAAGGAGGAAAAACATTCCAATTCCATCATCCAAGGTGTTTCCATATCCACCATACGAAGTGACTGTAGACGGGCCTGAAACTCCTGCAGAAATTAAACAGAAAAGAAGTGTTGGTCAGAAAATATTATGACTACGTTACAGGTATGTTATCAAGTCATTGACATAAAGATATGTAGCAATAGGCTGGATACAGTGGAGGAGGGAAGATATGAGGGAGGACATGATGACACAGGCTAGTGGTCAGAAAAAGTGGCAGCTACAGTTCCAATGAATGGGACTTAAATCTATAGGAGTACACTATGTTGAGGAAGGACAGTGCTGGGATGGGGGGGAGAGGTTAGCACTGATAATCAAAAATGGCTTAGGTTTAAGTGGGGTGGAGTGGAACGTGGAGGTGTTATGGGTCACCTTTCAGCTGCTGGGAGGGAAGAGGTTAAAAATAGGGGTGGTATACATACCACCACGCTGGTGGAGGATCTGGAAGAGAGACTGGTGGCAAATATTAATGACCACTGTAGACTGGGCGGGGGCAGGGTGGTGACCTAAACATGCTAGGGACTGACTGGGAAACTATGACTTTCCCAGTTGTCAAGCAGCATAGATTGCTGGTCATCTTCCAAGACATGTTCCTAAACCAGCAGGTGGGGGACCTGATGAGGGAGGCCTGAATTCTGAATGTGGTCCTGTCAGACAGTGACCGGATTAGGGACTTGGAAGTGGGAGATCCACTGACCAGGTGTGATTATGCCACTGCCTGTTTTTTCCTGGACCTGGCGGAGGGGATGAAAAATGGCACAAAGATGGTGCTAACTGACTATAGGCGTTTGGATTTCAAGGGTATGGGAAGGATTCTGGAAACTGAAATTTAATGCGGGGAAGTACAGGGTTCTTTATCTAGGGGCTAGAAACTCGGGTCACGTGTACACACTGGAAGGAGATACACTACAAAACTCAGATGGGGAGAAGGACGTGGTGGATGTCAAAATGAACAACTGTGAGAACTGTAGAAGGACAGCGGACAAGGCCAATAGGATGTTGGGGTACATCGCAAGGGGGATGACCTCAAGAAGGAGGGAAGTAATTCTCCCTCAGTATAACTACTTGGTTAGGCCGCACCTTGAATACTGCGTGCAGTTCTGGCTGCCGCACTTAAAAAGGGACATTGCATTCCTGAAGCGGGTCAAGAGGAGGGCAACCAAGATGATCAGGGGTATGGGGGAAAGGACCTACGAGGAGAGGCTTGAGCTCAAAGTACTCTTGAGAGGGACAGGGGACATGATAGAGGTCTTAAATTACATAAAGGGGATAAATAAGGTAGGCTTAAGACGGGGTGTTCCAACAAATATGAGGGGGGACAATGAGGGGACATGGGTGGAAGCGAGAGGAGGAGGTGTTACTTCAGTGAGAGTGTGGTGGAACCTTGAAATGCACTGTCTGAGGGGCTGGGACAGGTATGGGGGGATGGTGAAGCTGAGTAATGTCAACACAGGCATGATAACTATGACGGGGTAGGGAGATCCAAGAGGGGGTGACAGCAGAAATGGCACCCATTATGGTTGCTGACTATCGAGCAGATGTGAAAGACCATGCAGGCTACTCTACTGGCTTTTTTAGTATGTTTGTATACACCTTTTCAACTTGTATCCATATATTTGTGTCATCATGTCACCACACCTGTGGTGTGACCAAAAAATACATGAAAAACTGTGGCACATCTACTATTCACTACATTTCACTCATACCACTGTACAGTGCACAAATGTTGAATTGTCACACTACCCAAACTGACAATAGATGTGTTGCAGCAGTCTGACAGTAAAGGTGGAAGCATGGGAACGCAGCATTTGTTCAGTCAGTTTCTTTTCACAGCTGAGGAGTTGGAAGGTGTTAATTGACGACAAATCAGTGTGTGTTGGGTGCGGGTATGAAAATTGTTATCAGATGTCAGTTGAACAGCCGGTCTTCTGATTACTATAATGGTTTGGCAAATCAGAAAAAAAGGAGCACAGAGAAAGTGACTGGTGCTGTGACTATACTAAACAGAACATCAAAAAAGTAATCACCCAATCCCGGACTGATATAAAATTATTCATTTGTTGAAAGTGCTGTGTGCAGAGGAAGCTTGCTATGCACACGGCACTTTGCACTTTCAATAAATTAATAGTTTTATATGAGTCATAGCCTTGATGCTTACTATTGTGATGTTCGATTTATAATGGTATTGAAGGTTTCAGGGTGGTGAGGATGTGATTTGAATTAAAAAAGGGCATACTTAGTATGCATATATAAGTGAGGGTGGGGGGAACGGAATACTAATTATAAAAAGGGCCTCAGAGCTGCTGCAATCTGATTGGCTGTTAAGATTCAAACAGCCTTACATTAATCCCTGTTATACTGTCATGTACAGCCTGATCACCATGGCACTTGGATTCTTCATATAAGCATTCCATCCTCTAGCACTGCTGAATGACTGGAATGATGCATTCTGATTTTGAACCAGCATTCTTAAACTGTTGATGGAAGAACTATTTTATTAAAAAAGCTCCTTTTAAATGAGGAAAACATTCAAAAAGTATACTTGTAACAGTGTTCTTTTTGGAATAATTTTTTATAATGGCAATAAGGCACTCCCAGGAGTTTGATTAACAGACAATCACGCCCTGGGGCAATATGGCCATCGGCAGCACCTCATACCACATTACACCCCTAGTGGGTGATTAAAGACTTAATCTAACCCTTGGTCATGCCTTATTGCTTAAGTAGCCGTAATAACACATGAAGAAAACTGGATGGGCAACTATGAACAACCACAGCCACAGATGTGTTCTGATTCCCTATGACCTCAACAGTAAAGCTCGAGAGGTCTGTGGGAATCACAACCACAAGGTGGCAGAACACACTTGCAATGCATAAAGTTGCTCATCCTGTATTTTTTGTATGGTATAGTATTATTTGAAATGTGAGCATTGTGGTTTTGTCTCCTGCATGAAACTGACATGCGGTCTCTGTATGTTCAAGAATGTTGTTGTACCACAGACAGGTACAATTACATTCCATGACCTTTGAATTATGGTAGAACAGCATTTAAAAAAAATGTCTATACAGAACAATGCTCTACTGTACAGTACAAGGTATTGGGGGCATATGAGGGGGACAGCTGCAGTCGACTGGACTGAAGTGCTGCACAGTTGAGCAGATTAGATAGACCAAATGGCTTGTATCAGCTGGCAATTTCGTATAGTCGTGCGTATGTTAGTATTACTAACAGAACAATGCTGTTTTCAACGCAGATCACACTGCTGACGCATCTCCTTCTGCTCCCACTGCTGATCATCTCCTTGTACTCTCTGTATCACTCACACTCCAGACCCACTGCACTTAGAATGACCTTCTTCACAGAATCTTTATTTTGTTACATTTTTATGGCTGTGGGCAAAGCCTACAGCCATCTTGCTATCTGTAGCTGGAAAATGGAGTATGGTGGAATACCTGTTTTGGACTTTTCAATGTATCCTTCCATGTCAACTGAAATAAAATATTCTCCTCTTTCTGTTAAAAATGTTGGAGACATAACTCCAAGCTGGTTATCAGATGCCACTAGGAAACTGAAATAGCTTGTTAATTATTGGTTGCCTATTAAACTGGAGATTTGCACATTTAAATACTTAGCATGTAAACAGCTTCTTGATATTTTAACTTGGGAATGTATTGTCTTTCAAGAAAGATTCATACCTCATAAATGTCACCCTTTCCCAGCAAATCTATGATTTACACAGTTTTTTTTAACCTCTACAGACACTATCTGATGAGTCTCAGACATAGGCCAGGTATTCAGAGAACTGCTTAGACTAAATATGTAGCAATTGGAAGCCATTTTCTACTATGCTTTTTGGGAAAAAATATATTGAGCTACAGCAAATGTACACACACTCTGTACACACCATCCTCATGGCCACAACATTCAAAATAAAATTGCATTGTAATATGTTATAAAGAAACTGTTCATGTCAGTGAACACAGTGAAGTTCAGTTTAGAGAAGATTTCCTTTAAATATTTCTTATCCTGTATTTTGTACACACACACACACACACACTATCCTCATGGCCACAATACTGCTGGGCAGCCTGGGTTCAAGTCCCAGCTGAGACACTTATTCTTTCTCACCTCTGTATATGTTCCATAAAATATACATACCACACTCCTGCGTAATTGTTACAAGTAAATATTTGTGTTGCCATTGTACATTTGAGAAACAGTAATGTGCTCGTGGATGGCCCAGGTTCCAGTTATCTCAGTGGTGCAGCTGGTTAGTGCAATCGGAACGGTATTCTGGGCGGCCTGGGTTCAGGGTTCAAGTCCCAGGTGAGACACTTATTCTTTCTCTCCTCTGTTTGTATGTGTTCCATAAAATATGCACACCACACTCCTGTGTGATTGGTACAATACAGAAACTGTTTGTTTATGTCCATTACCACAGTGAAGTTCAGTTTAGACTAGATTTCCTTTAAATATTTCTTATCCTATATTTTGTATCCTGGATAATGCAGGGGAGATGCTACATCTCACTGTCATAGTGATCTTCATTTACACATTTTTGCACTGTATTTACTCAGGCTGTCCCAGATTAGATGCAATATCTTGTTTTCAGTGGGGTCATGATTTTCCCATTTTGATAAGGTATTTCTACAGAGCCCCCATTTTCAAAAGAGATGTGCAGCACTTCCTAGCAGAAGTGGGAGATGTGCCGCGTAACTCCAACAATGCACTACAGCGTGATATTCAAATGTGTGGGACAAGCCTGCCACAAGGTAATAGGCCAGCATGCACACAAATTGTATGCTGTGCAAGTCAAGGGTGTGTTCCCATGCATATGCTGCACTGCAGTATACTCTGGGAAATTCGCCCAGAGCAGCGCATCCCACAGCTAGGCCATGAATAGCTGACCTAACCCAGCCAGCCACCCACAGGCGGGCTGTGGAAGTGCACCCAGGCGCACAGCAGCCTGGCAGCTCTGGTGGACTAGAGGTACCCACTCCCATCCCCGAAGAGCTCCATGGCGTAGGGCCCTCCTGGACCCAATCGCATCAGAGGAAACCACGGTCCATATCCATAGCATAGAGGACTCCAACCCACTGCCTTGGTACATAGGCAACCCCGATCCCCGATCCCCCATACATGACCTGTTGCAGAGACTGGCACTGCCCTCTACTCCCTGCCACCACCAACTGCACTGGACCCAGGCCAAGGACCTGCACTCCAGAATGACCCAAGTGGCTATACCATGCATCGGGGCACTACACAAGTTGTGGACCCATCAGTGTATGCAGCTGTATGTATGTCCCTGGCAAACTGTATGAGGGAATTGACATACCTCCAATGCATGCCTTGTCGATGCTGTATCTTCCCACTGTCATACACTCTTCCCCACTCCCCTGTGTAACATGCCATCCTCTGGACTGCTGAGATATCCTAGGTGCCATGGGGTGCGGTATCCTGCAGTGCCATTTGTAGTGTATGCTCCAGGCTATGGATAGTGCGTTGGTGTTTCCCTGATTGTACAAACAAATAGGGGGTCGGCTGTAACATGCCTGTACTGGGACCTGTGTGAGTGAGTACAGCATCGGCTTTCACCCACACGGAGTAGTTCAATGGGAGTGGGACGATGGATCCGCATGCGAGTGCCTGAGGTGTATGGCCACTGGGTGTTATCGTCCACGCACAGCTCATACCTATGTATGACACATTCCAGTGTCCTACTGCTAGTGCTTCGCCATCTGAAAATAAGATGCCATTTCTTCTGTGAACTATCCAGGCTGATAAATACATAGCAATCAGCAGGCATATTCTAGGAAAATGCATTGTAAAAATGTGTAAATGGAAGACCACATTGAAACTGCCTCTTAGGAGATCTGCATTGTGCAAATTAATTAGAAATGATGGGTAAAAGCATCTCAAACGCTCTCTACAGCCATATCAGCTCTGACTAGAGTTTGCTTTCTGATGGACAGCTTCTGTGCAACTGGTGTCTGGGTGACAGAAACAGTTCAGCTCAGTTGTCACACATTAGGTTGGTCGCAGGTCACAGGAAGAAGGTAGGATCCTTCCTGTTCGTCTGTGTTGTTCAGTTTCCATGTTAAAAGAAAATCGTACTACAAAAAAAATCACGTTTCTCCACGCATAACATCAACATTTTATAAGTGAAATAAGACACGACAGGGTGTGCATGGAACATATTTTACCGAACTACCAGGTTCTACGGTCACTCGACCTGTGGTATCGTGTCTTTTTACGAATGTGTCCGTGCAGTACAATATGTTCCATGCACACTCTGTCGTGTCTTACTGATTATCTGTTGTTAACCAAGACAACTATATGCAGGCAGTGGGAGTGAATGATCAGTCTTGGTGAAAGACAACCTTGACACCATGCTAGAGGATTCACATGATAGTATAAAAACACTTCTACGCTGAATACATGTTTACTAGTGGAAGAATTACAGGATGGGGTATAAAGAGGAACATTAGTTGTGGCTGGGGGTGTGCAGTTTGCAACCAGTGTCTCGGTACTCTACAGGGAAACATGGTGCTTATAAATGGAACCATTATATTATTGAACAGGTTATCAATCCCTGTTTTTTTTGGTGATAGTGGGTATCCTTGCCAGTGCTTACATTCAGCAAATAACAGTCCTGATTTTGTTGGATAATTTTATAAACAGTTGAAGCACTTGGTAGAGGTGAAATCTACTTCAAACAACAAGGTCATGTCTAGTTATGGCCTGAACCATATGTTACAACTGTGTACCACATAGTACGGCATCACCAATTGCTTGTAACTTGGGATAACGTTAAAATCAAGCTTACTCATGTCATGGGATGTCATCATCAAAGGGCCCATCATAGAACAGAAACTCGTTGAAGGATACCATGACAACATTTCTGTTCAAGCAGTTGTTTCTAAAGATATCAATTTCAGTAACGCAGGAGACATCAGATGGGATTTTACAGGACACCACATTAACTTCTCTGCAACACAGACACACTTGATGTGTTGGCATCAGCTGACAGTGGTTGCAGGAACACTTGTGGATATAACAAATAAACACTGATAAGTACCTTGGTGGGACACATTCAGTTATGCAAAAACACAGTAACAGGAGGGACAGCAAGGGGATGGGGTAGGTTGGGGTCTTACTGGAGGATTACCCTGTAACATGGCAGATGACATTCAGTAACAGAAAATGCACATTAATGCACAAGGGGTGGAGGAATCCAAATACCACCTACAAACCTGTGAGGGTGGGGAGTTGGAATAGGTAGTAATTAAATTTTGCTACCATTAGACAGTAGGGATGTGAACTTTGACAATCCACTGATGTGACAGATTTTTGTATTGCCACAGCTGGTGTACATAATGACATACTAAAATGCCAGCAGAATAGGCCTAATGGTCTTCCGTGTCTGCTCGTTTGGTCAGCCCCCACCCTGGGAGCTGACCTTGCTGCCCCCCTCATCCTCTCTGGCTTCTCCCTTCCCAGTCCCAGATATTCCCACTGCACAGGACTTTGAATCCGGAACCCTTTCCCTGTACCTGTCCCACCCCCCTCTTGAACCTCTCCACTGTCTCTGCCTCCACCAGCCCCCTGGGCAGCGCATTCCATGGCTCCACCTCCCTCTCAGTGAAGTAACACCTCCTTCTTTCTCTCCTGAATCTTTCCCCTCCAGCTTCCACCCATGCCCTCTAGTTGCCCCTCCCCTTCCTTCAGAGCACCTTGACTGCTTCTCCCCTATTTAACCCCCTTCATGTACTTGAATACCCCCGGTCCCTTCTCTCTTCCAATGTGTACATATTTAGCTCTTTGAGCCTCTCCCTATCGGTCCTGTCCCCCAAGCTCCAGATAATTTTGGTTGTCCTCCATTGGACCCTCTCCAGGAGTTCAATGTCCCTCTTTAAGTGTGGCCTCCAAAACTGCATGCAGTACTCAAGGTGCGGCCTCACCAAGCAGTTATACAGGGGGAGGAGGTGATCCCCCAGCGATGCATCCCAGCATCCTGTTGGCCTTGGATGCTGCCATCCTACAAGTCTCAGAGTTGTTCATCTTGACATCCACCAGCACCTCCAGGTCCCTCTCAGCCATTGAGACTTGTAGCATTCCCCCACCCCAGGTGTACTCTTGGCCCGGGTTTCTGGCTCCCAGATGCAGTACCTTGCATTTCCCTGCATTAAACCCCAGCTTCCACTTTCTAGACCACCTTTTCAGAGCCGGCAGGTCCCCCAGTAGGGCCACCCTCCCCATCCACCACTGCCCCCAGTTTTGAGTCATCCGCAAAGAGACATCTCACTCCTGATACCCTTCCTTATGTCAGGGACATAGGCATTGAACAGGAGTGGCCCAAGGACTGATCCCTGAGGGACCCTACTAATGACCCTCCTTGGGGATGAGACTATCCTGCCAACCACAATCTTCTGGGTCCGATCCTGGAGCCAATTGCCTATCCATCTGATCATCTGGTTCCCCAACCCCATTTCTCCCAACTTATTCAACAGACCCCCGTGAGGAACAGAGTCAAACGCCTTGCTGAAGTCAAGATGGAGGACATCCACTGGTCTACCCAGGTCCAAGGCTCTCCTCACCCAGTCATAGAACTCCACAAGGTTTGTCTGACATGATTTCCCTGGTATGAATCCATGCTATCAATCGTCCAGGCACCCTGACTTTTCCAGGTCCCCCCCAGCCTCTCCTTGACAATGCCCTCCATTACCTTGCCCACCACCGATGTCAGGCTGATGGGCCTGTAGTTCTCTGCCACCTCCCTTGATTCCCCCTTGTGGATAGGCACTATATGCACCACCTTCCAGTCCTGTGGCACCCACCCTGTCCTCAGAGAGAAGCTGAAAAACCTCCGCCAGGGGTTTCGCCAGGACATCCGCCAGTTCCTTCAGCACTCTGGGAAGTAATTTATCTGGCCCTGGTGCTTTCTCCATCTTAAGGGACCTGAGGGCTTCCCTCACTCTCTCTGCCATGATTTCCACCTCCGCTACTTTATCCCCCTGCCTTGTCTTCCCCCTCCTGCCAGTGATGGCCCATCCTGTCCCCAGACCCGACGATCAGCAAGGGTCCCCCCCCCTCAGTTTCACCATCTTCTCCCATGTATGATGCAGCACCCCCATTTTCCTTGGTGAAAACTTAGGCAAAGTACTCATTTAATACCTTAGCCTGCTCCCCCAGATCTTGTGTCCATCCCTCCCGTTTTAATCCTGCTACTCTGCCCCTTCACCCTTTGTTTTTCCCCAATGTATCTAAAGAACCCTTTATTCCCTTTCCTAATTTCCCTGGCCAGGTTCTGCTCCTTCCTTGCCTTAGCCACCCTCACCACTCTAGTGGCCCTTCTGGCCATCAGCTCATACTACCCTCTGTCCCTTTCACTCCTTGAGCACTTGAAATGCCTATAAGCAGCCTTCTTTCCCCTCACCACCTCCTGAACCTCCCTGGTCCACCAGCAGGGTTTATGGGCCCTACCACATTTTTGTCTTACTCTTGCACAGCTGCTGGTAGCATCCTGCACCCCCCCTTCTGATGATTTCCCACCTACTGTCAGTGTTCATGTCTGCCCCAATCACATCCAAATGCTTCTTAAGGATTCTTCCCATTTCTTTGAAATCTGCCCCCCTGAAGTCAGTTACCTCCGTCTTTGTGCAGCCTTCTACCCCTCCTAGGTCCAGGCAGAACCAGACATGGCATGGTAGCTCCCTGCCAATGGGTCCCTTACCTCCAAGCCCCCAATCTGGTCATTGTCTGCCAGGACCACATCCAGTATCTGTGCCTCCCTGGTCGGTTCCTCCACCTGCTGAGTTAGGAACGCATCCTGAAAGACATCCAACAACCTATGTTCCCTGGCCACCGAGGATGTCATAGTCTCCAGTCCATTCCTGGCATGTTTAAATCCCCCAACACCACCACCCTTCTCCTGCCCAAATTGCAGTGTGTCCCAACATCTGCCACCAGACTCTCCTCCAGCTCCTCTGCCAGCGCAGGGGGTCTATACACCACTCCTATTTTTACTCTCTTGACCCCATTTGTTATCAAGGTGACCCAAATCGCCTCCATAGTTTCCTCCGCCTCCTCCACTCCTCCTATGCCAATGCAGTTTTTTATTATTATTGCTACCCCTCCTCCCCTTCCCTCCCCCCGTCCTTCCTGAACATGGTGTTACCCTCCAGGTTCAGGTCCCAGTCGTGCCCTGCAGTGGCCCAAGTCTTAGTGACTGCTGCCACATCCACCTCTCCCTCAGTTAGCATCGCCTGGAGCTCAGGCATTTTATTGCCCAAGCTCCTGGCATTTAGCAGGACTACCTTCCACCCTTTCCGTATACTTCCATTTCCCCTGCTCGCATTCCCATGGGGATTCCGTCTTCCCCCAGTCAGCACCTTACCAGTTACCAGTTACATATTGAATTCACCAGTACAACCCAGTAGGGCAATTTACAGGACTATGTGAACTGCCCACGACCCAATACGCCTGCGTTAGGATAGATGCCTGATGCAAAACTGGACAACAGTAGAGGGTCAATACTGCATACAAACAGGCAGGAGAAGGACACATGAGTTCAAATAACTACTGATATTACTGCTGGTGCACAGACTAAAGTTACAGCATGCTCATGTACATAGCTACATGGAAAACCAGATGAAGGACGGGAGGTGCTGATGCTAGTGTAACTGGTCAACATTACAATGCACTTTGCACGCATACTTTTAAACACGCCAAATGGACAGACATTTTGAAGTGTTGGCTCATGCAGTACAAAGTTGTTTGGATAGTTGGATTACAATCTTACTGTCCAGATACAGTACATAATACTACAACATTTGCACACCAAGCAGTGGACAATTTTAAACAGAGAGAATACTAGATGGGCAACTATGCACAACCAGTGTGTTCTGCAGCAGAGGGCCTTTGATTCCTTCTGACCTCAAGAGTGAAGCTCGAGAGGTCCGTAGGAATCAGAACCTCCAAGCTGGAAGAACACGCTGGTTGGGCATAAAGTTGCTGACCCTGTATCTTTTATAGTGTATAGCATTATGTGAAATGTGTGCATTGTGTTTTTTTTCTCTCAGAATGAAACTGAATTGTGCAGTCTCTACAGGTTCTAGAATGCTGTTCTACTACAGAATGGTACAATCAGATTCCATGACCATTGAACTGTGGTACAACAGCATTTTAAAAATGATGGATTTCTGTACAGAACAATGCTGTATTATACATTCCAATGTTAATGCAACAACACGAGTATGGCATGCATTTAAGGAGCCGGCATCAGCAGACAGGTACAGGATGAAAATACAGCAGAGAACGGAAAATAAAATGGTGCTGAGGAGAGGGGAGGCATGGTAATATATATTAGAAAAGGTAGAAAAAAAATGATTTGTAGACCAAGTACAGAAGAAGGGAGACATGAGCCATGAACAAGCATTCAAGCAGTATAGAGCAGAGAGCTAAGGCTCTGAGATGCAGATCTGGAGACTTGGGTTTGTATCCCAAAACCACCTAGGTGCATACTGTGTGATCCTGTGCAAGTCACTTCTTGTGCTCCCAGGTCGCATCTGGAAACAAGCTTCAGCTTAGTATGCTACTCCTGGTTAAACAATGTTCCCTAAGTATTTGAAGGGGAACAATACAATGGCGAACATCTGACTTTAATAGGGAGTAGATACAATAACTACTTTACAAGGAATGACAGTGGTGTGTGTAAGTTTTAGAGGGAACGTTCAGAAGCATTACGTTACTCACTTGAGCACTGCAATGGACAGCTTAATGAGGTGTTGAATGCTACATCAGTGCATGCTTCAATAAGGAGTTAGGGGTGGTCAGAGGGAAGAGAGGTGTAGTATTGTGTGATGTGAGTAATCAGTGCATGGGTTGGAACAGAGAGACCATAATGACATGGAGTGGCCATTTGTGCTGTAAATAGTGTGTGAATCTATGTATTGCTCAACAGTGCTTTGATGGTGAAAGACTACTTACATTCACAAATATTTGATGGTGAATTGAGGACAAATGTAGCAAGTGTTTTCGTTGTATGCACAAACAACATGGGAAAAAGACAGAAGGTGCTGCAAGAACCAGTTCCTGATTATAACACGGGATGAGGGGTGGGTGGATAAAGGTACAGAAAAAAGCAGTACTTACAAGACAGAAAGGGTGAGTAATACCAAAAGGGGGTTGGTGGTGGAGGACAAGGGATGGGAGGAGTCACACAGGGAAATCACAGTGTGCTGTGGAGTGGGTGGCTGCAGGTGGACAAGGCACCGATGGATAGATGGCATACACCACGGTGTGCTAAGGAAGCTAGCAGAAGTACAGGCAGAAACACTGCAAAACTCTTCAATGACACAATGGACTCTCCCACTGTTCGTCATGATTGCCTGACGGCACACATGGTTACCCATCACTCCTCTAAATTATGTTAGTAGCCTGTGCTGCACCACAAATCGGGATGGAAGCCTGGTTTTGCAGCTGCATTCAAATATAATGGTGTGATATAGGCAGGGGCACTGAATAACTACTTTGTGTCAGAAGTCAATCACAAATGTAATGGTGCTACTAACAGCATGCACCCTGCCAATGCTGTACTGCAGCACCTCACTTCAGCAACAGGGTTAGCATCACATCCACATACAGGGTGTGTCTGTCACATGTGTATGACACTAAATCACAGTGATGGATGTACTGTGCCTCTGCGTGACAAATCATCACAACAGGGTGCAAGGAACTGCAACTTTTAATGCTAATTATTAATATTCAGCTTGTATACAGAATATCTGACATCATTACAGGAGGGAACACTATACCCACACACTTAGATGCACCTTCTCATTAATGACATTATAGGACCAGGGCACCTGAGATGCTTTATGATGATTACCACAGTAAATAATAATGGACACAACATAGATTGATACAAAGACTTGCTACCTAATTCATTATACAGAGTGAAACTCAAAAATAAATGGTAAAGAACTGAAGCTTCTTCTGAAACCACTATATGACATTGAACCACACAATAAAACTGTGCAAGCTAGTGTATGTGCAGGTGTCAGTGTGGCTCAGTTGGTAGCACATCCACCTCTGGACCAGAAGGTAGTAGGTTCTCGTCCCACACCGGGATGGGACTTGCACCTAAAAATCGCTGGCATCCGAGTGCAGTATTGGGGGGTGCGGTACTGCTGGGGTGTGCCGTCCTTCAGATGAGACGTTAAACTGAGGTCCCTTCTGCCCATCCTGATGTTGTCCTGGTGGGTGTCCAGGTGGAAGTAAAAGAACCTAGGGCACTCTTCACAAAGAGTAGGGAACATTCCCGGTGTCCTGGCCAACATTCCCCTTCCCATAAACTGGTTCATGCAATTATCCAGGCTGTGTGTGGGTGATGATGTGCGATATTGCAGGGCTATCCTAGATCTAGTACTGACTAACAGGGAAGGGATCACAGATCTCCAGGTAGAAGGTCACCTGGGAGCCAGTGACCATCACATGGTATGGTTCAGTTTGGCTACTACATATAAATCATCCCATTCCAAGGCAAAAATATAGGACTTCAGAGGAGCTGACTTTGATAAGATGGCCAACAGAGTTAAGCTAGCCCTGGCAAAAAGAAACACAGGTGAAGGGTTACAGGCAAAGTGGGCAAGCATTAAGGATGCAATACTTGAAGCAACATCCCATTGTGTTAGACAGAAAAGGAAGTGCAAAAGAAGAAGGAAACCACTTTGGTTCTCAAATACAGTAGCAGAAAAGGTCAGAGCCAAAAGGCTGGCCTTCAGGAAATATAAGGGAACACAGCGGGATGAAGATAGGGAGGCATACTAAACTGCCCTAAGGGAAGCAGGGAAGGCAGTAAGGCAGGCAAAGTCCCAAACTGAGGAAACACTAGCACGAACAGTAAAAGAAGGTGACAAGACTTTCTATAGATACATTAGTAAAAGGAGAAAGTCCAGAGGGGGTATTGCTAAGCTCAATGGAGAAAAGGGGACATGTGAGGTGGAGGACCCTGTAAAAGCATCTATCCTAAATAGATACTTTTGCTCAGTATTTACTGAAGAGAAGGTAGGGCAGGGCCCACAGCTCAGCACCATGGACACAGGGGGGAAGGAGGTGAGCACTACTCCCTTCACAAAAGAAAGGGTCCTACAAGAGCTCGCTAAGCTCAGGGTGGATAAGGCAATGGGACCTGATGGCATACATCCCAGGGTACTTAAGGAGCTTAAGGTGGAACTAGCAGAGCCATTAGCAGAACTGTTTAGTGAGTCTCTGAGCACAGCAGAGGTCCCAGAAGACTGGAGAAGGGCTCATGTGATCCCACTCCACAAAAGTGGTAGCAGGGAGGAGGCAGGGAACTACAGACCAGTCAGTCTTACCTCAGTAGTGGGCAAGATTAGGGAGGCACTCCTTAAGGAAAGGATAGTGCAACACCTGGAATCCATAGGGGCACAGGATCCAAGACAGCATGAGTTTACAAAAGAAGGTCCTGTCAAACTAATCTCATAGATTTCTTTGACTGGGCAACCAGAGTGGTGGACCAAGGGGGCAGTTGATGTCGCCTACCTTGACTTCAGCAAAGCTTTGACACTGTTCCACATAGAAGATTGATAAATAAGCTGGGTAGGCTCGGGTTGGTCAGAAGTTAGTCAACTGGGTGGCAAACTGGTTGACGGGCAGAAAACAGAGAGTGGTGGTAAATGGTATACAGTCAGAAGAGATGCAAGTCACAAGTGGGGTACTTCAGGGATCAGTCCTGGGGCCAGTCCTCTTCAATATCTTCATTAGTGATCTTGCAGATGGACTAGAGGGTAAGGCTTGTCTGTTTGCAGATGACACCAAGATCTGCAACAGAGTAGATGATCCAGATGGGGTGGGCAGAATGGGAAGAGATCTGGATAAACTAGCAAAATGGTCAGAAGAGTGGCAACTGGGATTTAATGCAAAGAAGTGCAAGATCATGCATATAGGGAAGAGAAACCCTGAAGCCACCTATAGGCTGGGAGGGGAGTTGCTGGCAGTCACAAAGGAAGAAAGAGACTTGGGCATCATCATCACTGATGACCTGAAATCATCCAAGCAGACCTCTAAAGCAGTAGGTAAGGCTAGGGGGATGTTAGGGTGTATAAGTAGGGGTATCACAAGTCATAAGAGAGAGGTAATAATCCCTCTTTACAAGACACTGGTTAGGCCCCATCTGGAGTACTGCATGCAGTACTGGAGGCCACACCTTCACAAGGACATTAACCAAATTGAGGCAGTCCAGAGAAGGGCAACCAAAATGGTGCAGGGACTGCATCAGAAGACATATGAGGACAGATTAACTGAGCTCAATATGTATACCCTTGAGCAAAGGAGGGAGAGAGGTGATATGATCGAGACATTCAAACACCTGAAGGGCATTAACAAGGTGAAAGAGTCTAACATGTTTAAATATAAGAAAAATAGCAGGACAAGAGGACACAGCATGAGATTAGAGGGAGGCCGATTAAGGGGGAATGTGAGGAAATACTTTTTCACAGAAAGTGTGGTGGATGCATGGAACGGCCTACCTCAGGAAGTGGTGGCTATGAATACAGTGCAGGGCTTCAAACAGGCATGGGATAGGCATAAAGGAGCAATACAGATGAGTATGAATAGATAGACCACTGACAGAGCAAAGGCCGATGGCACATTTATAAGGTAGAAAAAGAAATGGGCAGACTGGATGGGCCTTCGGTCCTTATCTGCCGTCAACTTCTATGTTTCTATGTTTCTATATGGCCGCAACCACACATTCAGTCACTTCACTACCAGTCTAGCATTGCTTGTAAAGTGCTTTGGATGTATGAAAAGCGCTATATAAATGCTGATTATTATTCTTCTTCTTCCGTTGCACATTACTCATTATTATACTGTGCCACTAATAATATATAAATATTTTTCAATCGGTAGCATTCACAACAATATAGTGACTGTGTCCTGCCACTGTCACTCTTACTTGACTCGACACCACTTTCTTCATTGTCTTCATCCAGATCTGCAGTAGCAGCTTCTAAACCGTCATGACAAGCTCTGAGAGGCTTGAACTGGTAAGGAAAGACATTTCTAAAATTTAGGTCCAAATCTTTGATGTCTTTGAATTTCTCGCTCTCCATCAACAGAGGAAAATCACTATCACTAGCCATTATGTGTGGTTCATAGCTCAGTGCTTATGTAACATATACATATACTGTATAGTGGAATGATGAAGATGGTTGTTGGATACAGAGGCTAGGATTCAGAGGACGTTTATAGGTAGTAGTATAGAATGTTTGTGCTTAGGTAATAGGTAACCACATCCTTAGGGCAGCCTATGATACCGTAGACTCGGTAAGGAGAGCCGTGGCTTCCACAGTCTTTATCAGTCGCTATTCCTGAATGAGAGTGTATGGGTTAGTCCCTGACGTCTAGTCCAAGATTATGGATGCCTTTTCTTGGGAACCAGTCCTGTTTGGCGAAGACTCACAAAACACCATCACTCGCCTGCAGGAATCTGGAAAAGTCATCAGGTCTGTACAGACTATGTACAAATCCCAGCCCAGACCGCAACGTAAGCAGCCCTTTCGGAGAAATGCTAGACAGCAATCTATGGGATAGCAACAGCAGAGAGCAGGATGCAAGTGAAAGGCCTCTGCTACTGCCTCTGTAGTTTCTGCCCCTCGGGCTCCCAGGACCTCCCAGCTTTCTTCCCCTTCCCCAGCTCCTCAGCTTGACTTGTTGCCCTTCCCCCCCCCTTTCCCAGCCGAGGCCTCATGGGGGGGGGGGTCGATTTTCCTTGCACATTGAAGAATGGTCCCAGATAATCACAGATCAGTGGGTCATGCAGCTCAGAGTTCGTAGAGAGACCCCCAAACAACTCACTAATCCCCTCCCATTACTCTCAGGCTCACAGTGCCTTCATTGCAGAGAAGATCCAGGCCCTACTGCAAAAGTAGGCCATAAAGCCAGTTCCGCCAGCACAACAGGGGAAAGGGCTTTACTCCCACTTCTTTCTGGTGCCAAAGAAAACAGGACCGTCACCCTATCCTTGACCTCAGCCACCTGAATCAGTACATCAAGTACAGTACAAACGATTCCGGATAGTTAGTCTGCTCGGTCTGCTTCCTCTCCTCCATCAAGAGGATTGTCTATGCTCCGTGGACATGCAGAACGCATACCTCCACATTCTGATTTTCCAGCCTCACAGGAGGTACCTTCACTTTCAGCGGAGGCACTACCAGTTCAGGGCCCTGCCATTCAGCCTGTTCTCAGCCCCCAGGGTTTTCACCAAATGTCTCGCAGTTGTAGCTGCAGCTCTAAGGAGACAGGGCCATTACATCTTCCCTTACCTGGATGACTGGCTGCTGACCGCTTCCACATGGGACCAGCTCCTCCACACCATGCAGACCACTTTCTCCCTGTTTCAGAACCTAGGGGTCACTTTAAATCTCCCCAAGTCCTCTCCTTGGCCAAGCCAGCAGCTGCAGTACATAAGGGCA
Organism: Neoceratodus forsteri; assembly: GCA_016271365.2. Lineage (NCBI taxonomy): Eukaryota > Metazoa > Chordata > Ceratodontiformes > Ceratodontidae > Neoceratodus > Neoceratodus forsteri. Next base: position 794,016,456 of record CM057459.1, on the reverse strand, counting down.
ATCTTGGACATGACTCAGGGCAAAACCTTTCTCCCTCAAGACTGGGTGGAATGGCTTCAGACACGTGCTCTTCAGATCTCCTCCTTACATCAGGCCCCAGCCAGGTCTGTACCAAGACTTTTGGGACACATGGTGGCTGCCATTGCAACAGTTCCCCTGGCCAGACTGTACATGAGGGTGATCCAGTGGAACATGAGAGTGCAATGGGACCAGCGTTCAGATGACCTGGAGCAACCCATCTTGGTATTAAACCCTGTAAGACTGGCGTTAGCATGGTGGTTGAATTCCTCAAACCTCTCGAAAGGGGTTTATCTCAAGAAAGAACCTCCCAGCCAGATCCTAACCATGGATGCATCGTGCCAGGGCTGGGAAGCACACTTGGGAGACTGTCAGACTAAAGGGACCAGGTCTCAACAAGAGCTCTATCTCCACATCAATGTCCTAGAGATGAAGGTGATTCTGTATGCCCTTTAGGCTTTTCAGACAGTCTTGCTCCCCAGCTCCCTGTTGATCCAGATGGACATGTCAGTGGTATTTTACATCAACAAGCAAGTGGAAACTCACTCTTATCCCCTCTGCAGGGAAGCCATGCAAATCTGGTCATGGGCCATGGGCCGCCAACTGGACTTGTCAGCAGGCGATGTTCCCGGAGTACAAAACACCCCGGCCGACAGCCTAAGTCAGTTTTGGTCCAGGTCACACAAGTGGGAACTTCACCCCTCAGTGGTAGAAGACCTCTTCGACAGATGGGGATGTCCAGAACTAGATCCGTTTGCCTCCCCACCCAAAGCAAAACTGCCTAGTTTCTGCTCGCTAGATGCAGGGCCGGGTGTTCTCTGGCAAGACGCGTTGTCCTTCTGCTGGACAGGGAAGGTTCCTTTATGTGTTTCCTCACTTCCCTCTTCTGCAGCAAGTCCTCCTCTTGCTGCAATCAGAAGGAGCTGAGATGATCCTGGTGGCACCTTTCTGGCCATGATAGATTTGGTTTCCGCTGCTCCAACAACAATTTGTGGTGCAATGCCCAGCCTCCCTGCCCCTCGGTTCAGACCTGTTCTCCCAAGAGCAGGGAACCCTAGTCCATCTGGATCTCAGATCTCTGCATCTAGATGCGTGGCTCCTGCAGACCTAGCCATATCCAGATTCGGGATATCTCCCAGGGTATTGGATGTCTTGGTGGCCACTAGGAATCCTTCCACCAAGGCCATCTATCCCATGAAATGGAAGCAGTTCTGCATCTGGGCCACCGCTAGGCATTTTGACCCCTTCACCTGCCCAGTGAATCAGTTTCTGGAGTACCTCCTCTCCCTGTCTGAGTCAGGCCTAACCTACTACTCCTCGCTCAAAGTGCATTTCTCTGGCATTTTGGCCTATCATGCACCTATTGAGGGCAAAATCCTTGCCCAGCTGAAACCTCCCTGCACATTCTTATGGGGCATTCTGCATGTGAAGCCTCTCATTCGGGACCCCGTTCCCCCATGGGATCTTTTATTTATTCTAGAAAAGTTAACCTTGCCTCCCTTTGAACCTGCCGCAGGTTATGAGCTGCTCTTTCTGTCATGGAACGCATTATTTTTAATTGCCATTACTTCTGCTTGAAGGATTCCTGAGCTTCAGGCCCTGATGTCCAAGGAGTCTTATTTAGTTTTTCACAAGGACAGAGTATCCTCGCTTACTAATTTTAAGTTTCTTCCCAAGATGGTGTCAGAGTTTATCTTGAATCAAGACATCCACCTTCCGGTCTATTATCCAGAGTACTTGAACTGAGGGGAGGCACTGCTTCATACAATTGCATTGTTTTCTGCTACAACAAGTATGACAAACCCCTACCAGGTTCGGTAAAGGGTCACTTTTCCAGGGGCATGGCATCTTCTTTTGCCTCCTCGAGAAATGTGTCAGCAGCAGACATTTTGTGCAGCTGCTACCTGAAATTCTGTTCACACCTTTGTCAAACATTACAGTTTGGACATTGCATCTCAACACAGAACAAGCTTTAGATTGACAGTCCTTCAGGGCCTCCTCTCCTAATTTTCCCTTGGGAGACTTCTACCTCCACCCAGCTGACCGGGGTCTCTCCTTATTGCTTGGGACTCTGTCCTAAAGGTGTTATCTGCTGCAAGAGTGGATCTTGATGTAAGATAGTACTGTTACGTAAGAACTTACCATAACAGTAGATCTTCAAGAGGAGCTCTTGCAGCAGGTACAGTTTTCCCTCCCACCTTCCCCCGGTAGCTGCTTGTCCATCAGATTCCTTGTTTTCCTCTGTTAGAGGAACATCTTTGGTTCTCCAATTTTACTCACTTCGACGGGAGAACTGGAGATGGGCTGGGGGACTGCCCCTTGTATACTGTACATGATTTGGGCAGGTCAACATAGGGGACAGTCCCCTGCAGTATACTGCTAGCTAGAAGTTTGCCGTGGGGTCCTGGTTCCTGCCGGCTTCAGTCCTAAGGTGTTGCCTGCTGCAAGAGCTCCTCTCGAAGATCTACTGTTATGGTAAGTTCTTAAGTAACTGTAATTTTTTTTTATTCAGGTTGCTTGAGCATTACTGTTACAGTTCTTGCAATTGTAAGTTTGTTATGGTTTATGTGACAGTTTTTTTTCCTCCAAGTCTTCTTTCATTGTGGTGCTTGAAAAAGTTTTCACATTTTTTCGTAGCCCTTTAACTAGTTTCATTAACCACTGCTTCACTCTGGCTTGGAAACAGAGCTGAGCAACAGTGAGAGTGGAGCACAGATGCAGAATTCGAACCTGTATTCCAAATTCTGAAAATGTATATAGGTTATAGCTCCAGGGTGCCACTGCCAGGTGAGAGGACTGCATAAAGTGTAAACATAGTGAATTATCCCTTAAGAAGAAACAACAGTATTATGGAGTAATTTTTTTTTTCTGCACTAAGCTGGTTGGTTTAGCAAAAGAGTGACAGGGCAGCCACCTTCCTATTCAATAGATGAGAATAATTCCTCTCCAGTGCACAGAACTGGAAGATTGCTGCATCAGGCTGTGAGTTTGGATGCTAGCCCAGCTGAGGCACATTGAGATGCATAGTCACAGCCATCAGATGAAGAAGGTTGATGTATTGAACCATTGTTGCTATGAACACGAATGAGTGTATTAGCCCTTAAATACACCAGTATAGAAAACTAAAAGCTGAACTGGGCTAATTTACTTGTATTTAAACTTTACAGCTGTTATTAGCATAGCATCATCCATGTAGAGGTTTTTGTTAGACAGTAATGCTCAATACCCAAGAAGGCTTCAGTAAAAATATACCAAAACATACTAAGAACACTTGTACTTTGTTATATGATCTCCCTTTGCCTGTTTAAATTGCTTGGCAAATAGGATATATCTGTATACAGTTACTTAAATATTAATTTTATTGTTTTTCTCTTGACTGTGTGATCTTCACCCCCCCCCCCATGTTTCATCTATAAATTAGATTCTGTATCCCTGCATGATGACCTGGTGAAACAGGTTCAGTAACTAACTTTTTATAAGGCACCTGTCTCAAGCCATACACAATAAGGAAAACAATAATACCATTGATAATTTATTAGGTACACTATCAAAGCAAATAACCCACAAACATCTCAACAGAATTAACACAATTTTGTGAAAGGCCTTGAGTTCTTACACAGAAACTAACTTTACCGACCAACCAGAGCAAATATGAATGTTGTTTAGTGTGTCTAAAATAGCCCCTGACACCACTGGGATTACTTTGAAAAATATAACATTTTGATATGATCTAGTTTATATTTAATATATTTTGTAATTTCCCCCCAATTTTCATTATTACTAATGATGATTGTGTGAAACTGGGATCACAATCTACTAGGCTTTATGTGCTGAGGTTGCTTGTTTGTGCCTGATATAATCCTGTATTTATGGCATTGAAATTGTTTCCACTTCAACAGATTGTGATGTCAGGTGTAGACAAGTAGATAGGGCAGATATCCTGTTTTCATGCAAATGTCTATAGTAATAAAAAGATAAGGGTGAGAATTACCGAAAAATATGAAATATGAGCTAAATAATGTCTAAATATTATAGTTTTTCAGAGTTGTCCAAACATAGTTAAGGGCCTTTTTAAATGCCTCCACAGATAACAAAGTGGGCATTCCTCTGCCTTCTAACAGCGATGGAGAAAACTCAGCTGCAGATTTTAATTTGAAATGTGGAACAAAAGCCATACTAAGGGGACTGTAGCAGTCATAAGCCGTGTTTACACAGTGGCAGCGCTGTGGAATGTGCGCTGCTCCCTTCCCGATTCACCAGCTGCATTTGGGTTTACACAGCCCACCCTCGCATTGCTGCAGGTCGTTCCGAGGAGAGGCTGAGAATTTGCTGGAGGCTGATCTGGATCAAAAAATGATCCAACAGGCAGTTAATGTGCTCCCGACGGTGATTATACTGCCGATTTTGCAGCACATCAACCCGTGCACATGGGTTGATACACTGCAAAGTCAGCAGTGTAAATGGCTAATGTGTGATAGAAGTGTAATGCATATACCATCAACCTATAATGGATTTATACCTTTATTAAGCCTTTCAGATTAGGGAAATGCAGGAGTGTCTTTTAACTTTTTGCAGTATCCCACAGTTTTTTTTTTTTATCACTCATTTTTTTTCCCGTGCGGTTGGTTCCATCTGACTGACACCCCCAGCCCGTCCCCCGAATTCCAGTCTCTTACCTGTCTGGCCCAGGAGCTGCGCCTGTGGGGAGTTGGTCTTCACCCTGCCGACCAGCATTTTTCCTCCGGTGTTTTCTCCTGGAGGCCCCAGGAGTTGGCGCGTATGCATCAAACAGCCCCGGTCATGGCCCCCTTCCCCCACCCCCTGGCCTACTGCTTAGGCCCCCTCTGGCCTGAGCTTGCTCCAGCCTACACTGGGGTCACCCATCAGCCTTGGGATGCCGCGCTTCCTCCCTGGAGAGGAGAGTCTGCCTATCGGCAGCTCCATCCAGCTCCGCCCTCTCCCCGTGCCAACTTCCGATGCCCTGGGTTCGTTCCCAAACCTGGGTCACCGGCGTGGGTCAAGGTAAGGTGCCAGCACCGTAGCCCTCTGCTCCACCAGGCTGGCCTCCACATTTTTTTTTTTGTTCTTCCCTTTGAACATCATCAGTTCTTTGTGCTTGTCGGCATATTTCCCTCCTGTGCCCAAAGCATCTACAGGTAGGGCAAGTGTCTGACACTGATTGCGGTCTGCCAGTGTGGGCTTTGATTTTGGTGAGGTGTGGAAGTGCAAGGGTATTAAAACTCTTCCTATCTTGTCCCTTGCATCTTTTTAGTTTTCAAACCCCCCCTTCCTCTATAATTGCTCAGTGATGAGCAGCCATGCCACTAGCTAACCACAATTAAGCAAATCACTTGTAACCCCCCTACAAATGGGGGTTCCTAAAAGCCTTCCTGGAGCTGCTTAATAGCTCCTTGCCTGACTGGTGTTCAGTGCAGTGCCGCCAAAATGCGGCCGTTGTGAGTGCTTTTAAAACTTCCAGTACTACCTCTTTAAGAGCTGCCTGCTGGCAGGCTCCAGCAGGTTTTTATAGGGGGGACTAGGGTTTCCCTGCTCGAATCCCGCCTGAGCTGTGGTGTAATCGCTACATTCTGTAGTTGCTGAAAGCACAAAGGGAGCCCATTTGGTAGATGTAACTGTTCGGCTATAATCATTTAAAAGTATTAGTGAAATTACAGTTTGTCTAACCTGCCTTCATTGCAGCTGGGACTTTGTGTACTTAGCCCCTCCATTTTGGACCTGGACTGCTGAGCTGGGCCAATGGGGTAATGAGAGGTGACTGAAATGGAGACCTCTTGAGCCAACCAGAATCAAGACTCTCTTTGGAGCCAGCTGGCCATAGGGAATACAGCCAGTAATTCTGGGAAATTAAGTTCTGGACCGTGGCACCTTTTCGCACCAATAAGGGCCAAATTAGGTGACTGGCATCTGCAGCCCACCAATGGGATTGGGTGGCGCCTGAACTGGGATTCTCTGCCCAAACTGCCCAGGGGGAGAGTTGTTGGTGATCGTGAAGGTAGAAGGAGCTCTGGCTCCTGCGCTGTGAAAGTCTTTGTGTGGGAAGTGCATGTGGCAGGTCAAGAAGTCAGGTGCTAGTATCGCCAGAAGGAGCGGACATGATCCATGGAGGAGTGCAGGCGGAGGAAGCTGTACGTTTACAGCTACCTACCAGGCTCAACCTGTAGAGGACTGGAGAATCTGCTTCAATCACGCTCTGTCTGTCAGGACAAGTGAAGCTGCGTAGTTTGGTCCGGTGGTGCAGTGAAAGCGATCGGGAGTATACAGCAGCTGCCTGGTATGGTACCCCTCTGCTTTTCATATAAATGTGTGGAGAAGTGTTGAATTACAGGCTCGGTCCTGCGAGTGGTGCGAGAGCGATCTTCCTGCTGGAGTCTTGAGTACTAAATCAGGGTAGCTCCCTGTCAGATGTGCATAGCAAGGGCAAGAGTTGTCTGGCTGCTTTACTGGCTACATGAACTGAGCCTGTTGGCTCTACTTAATCCTCTTAGGGATCAAATGCTTGTTTTCTGCATCAGGGCCCCAACCAGCTGCATTGAGAGGCTAGCCTTCTATTGCCTGGGTATCCTGAGACAGTGAACTTTAGGTTTGGCCTGTGCATAGTGCCCTAGATATATACAGTATATATATATTAGAGTGGTAAGCTAATCAACCTGATCTCCCCCGTCCTTGTTACCTTCCCCTTAATAAACCAGATTTGTTTTTGCAAGGTACACTGTTTGAACTGCGTGTTTGTGATACTCTTTGTGCATGGACTATTGTATAACTGCACCTTATTTTACAGGGGGTCCTCAGCACCCAGTTGGCCATTCCCACCTCAGGGAAAGGGTGAGTCAAGATGATAGTGCGGGAATCGCTGGTGAGCCACTAGTGGAAAGAAAGGAGGGTTGCAGTGACCCAGAGGGCTGTGACCAGGTCATATTTGGCTGTTCCAACCCTGACCTCTGGGTGGAGGCATCCACCATCGGATCCAGGCCCCTCAACCTGTTATTAGCTGAGCAGGCAGGGGTAGTTGCCCTTAGGATAGCACCCCCTGGGGGTTACACACTAGTTACGAATTCTTATTCTTTTCAATTTATAATTTTCTTTCTCAATCTTAGGAGGCTGCTGCCTCGGGACCTCCTTCAAACCTCCACCATCCCTATATATCATATGAGAAGCCAACTTAGCTCCTCCCTGCTCCACCTCTAAACCACCTGTCTGTTGTCATGCAGCAAGGCCTGGTTGACCCAAGTCTGCCAGGAGAGAGAGAGAGGAGGGGATGAGTCCAAGTCTGGATATCTGTGTGGTCTTAAGGGGTATTTTATTATATTGTTGTCTGCCAGTTTACTCACTGTCACCTTAGTAGTAATCCCATGTCTGCATGTAAATAAGCTTTGACTGTGATATCCTGCCCTAAACTGATTGCATGCTGCTGGATAAATTCTCTGTATGCTGTTTTGCTGATACGATTTATGTTATTCAAATCCAAGACTCCCCAGCAGTTGACATAACAGGAGGGCTGCAGCAGTGAGAGGTAACAGCCTGCAGTCAGCTGGCCCGGTGGCGCTGAGGGTTGAGGCGCTGGACACCACACCTCGCGCCACACCAGCGACCCAAGTTCGGAGGTCTATAGGTATAGGGAGAGAGGCTAGTGTGTGGACTGACACTGGCTCAGTTGAAGGCAAGCGTCCTCCATATTACTGGGGAACTGAGGTGCCAACAGATAGCAGGAATTGCATGGTGTACAGTGACAGCAAGAATGCTGTAGCACACTGGTCTGATACAGAACCGGATCAGCAGTGCCATCCTAGGATTGGCAAGAAGCACCATTGAAAGCACAGAAATGATGCAGCAGATGCACATTGTGAAAACAACAAGGTATGCACATTTTTCCTTTGTCTAAACAGTGCCGTCCTTGAATTTGCATCAGACCGGTGTGTCACAGCATTCTCGCTGTTGCCCACTGCACACCATGCAGTTCCTACTGTCTGCCAGCTGCTCAATCCCCTGGTAATATGATGGACGCGTGCCTTCAACTGAGCCAGCGTCAGTCCACACTCTAGCCTATCTATTGAACTCTATGGGCTATGCCTGCAGTTCAGTGGGTAGGAGCTACCAGCCACATGCTACATCCCCCTTCCCGAGTTATTTAAGCCAGCTTCCTCTAGCCTCATTTGGAAGCACTGTTTCTTTGCTGCAGCCGAACGCCCTTCTCCCCCACCCATCTCACCATGTTTATCTGCCACTTTTGTGCATTTGAGCTTTCTGTTTGAATTATGCCTTCAGCAGCTTTCCAGGTCAGGTTTTTTTGTTCTCCTGACAGCAATTTGTGATTCCTTCCTTTTTTCGGTCAGCTACTCCTGCTTCATTCCTGTCATTCATGCAACTCCTGTGTTTCTTTCTGTTTTGGTTCATGGTGTGCCTTCTAGTTTCCACAGTATGTCTTGCCCATGTCTGGCTGCTGTTTTGGCTTGTGCTGTTTGATTTGATTTATTTATTCAATCTGGTGAGTCCATGGGCCCAAGACCCATTTTCATGGGCAACCAGACTACATTATGACATATATTTATTTAACACTTAAGTACTTAGCATTATAAACATATAAAACATAGGGTACATAATAAATACAGATCATCCAAATCAGTCAACTACATATGCAAGACAATTAAGAAGATCAAACTATACAAGAATTAATGCAAAGAAAATTGTTTTTCCAAAAACGGCTAGTTTTACCTACAATTTAAAAAAATTAGAATACCTGTCAAATGTACTTGTCTATGTACATTCTATGCTGTGCTCCATGAGTCTTTATTTTCTCAATTTTAACCCTTGTCTGGTCTACAGTGCCATTTCTCTGCAAAATGTGACGGCCATCTGTTTTAGAGAAAAACTAAAAACATTTTAAAGATGCTCAAAGTCTGGCGGAATTCGAAAATTGTACCACCAAATAAAATCGGAAGATACCTGCAATATTTTATAGTTGATAAAAGATAGGGTCAAATCTTTTGCCCAATTTCATTTCACTGCTGCTGTAAGGCTTCCCATTTTGTTTTTCTTACCAGGTCACTTGCACTCTCTGTTCAGCTGTATTCCTTAATTGCTTTTGCCTGACTTACTAACAGGGCAGCCCCACTTCTGTTATTTTCTGTTATGTTAGTTTATGCCGTCTGCTTCAGCAGTTACCAGCCTAGTCATGGTGTGTTAACAGCTTCCAGCCCTTCCTGCTGAGGCTGGATTTTATATCTTATTTTGACCCTGATGTACATTCAAATTTCAGTACATTTCAATTGCTGTATTTCCGTCAATATCAGTTATTCCATTAAGCAGTCATTATTCTCTTAGAGTCTTGTCCTCAGGGTTCTCTCTGTGGGTAGACAACTCTGCTCGCCTTAAAGTTTGTATCTTGAGAGTGTGTGCTTCATCTTGGAAGGGGGGTCCTTCTCTGTAGGCCACTTGTCTCTGCGGCACCTCCTGGCAATCCCACTGGTTGGTAAGGTCCACCACTTCAGGGAAGCTTTAGCCATGCAGACCTTTTGTCAGTGGCACCTCAAGGTTAGTTAAGATTTCAGCTGCCAGAGGATGGGGGCCCTAAGCCCACAGGGGTTTCTTCAGCTATGAAGTCCATGTCAGCAGTACTTCTGAAAGCTGTTCTCCCAGCATCTGCTCAAGGTCCACCTAGTCTCCTTCTGTATCCCCTTCCTTTCATTTATGTTGAAGGATAGGCCTCTTTACAGTCTCAAGGTTGGGTGATAGCTGAGATCTCCTCATGATCTTAACAGCAGTCTGTTCTCTCATTTCACACTTTGACAGGTGGGTCTCCTTCACACGGAACTTCCTTTAACTGCAGAGAACAATTCACAGCACCCCACAGCATTATCCTGTTAGCGAGAGAGAGATGTTCCTCAAAAATGTCCCCCGAACTTTGTACTCAAAATTAGCATTCTGAGTTGTCACAATAAGTTCCCATGCCAGGAGAGATGGTGGCTGAGGCCATGGATCTCCAGAGATTTCCTCCACAGGTTGTTTTTCTTTTCTCTCCTGAGTACCAAAGGCCATAATGTCGTATGTGTATTTTAAGTATAGTGCTTGTCCAAGTAGTAGGTTTCTACTGTGAGTTTGGGTTGGATAGTGGGTCTCATAGCCTTCAGTACTGTTACTCTCGCCTTACGGAAGTCATGCCTCTGTCTGCCATCAGTTACCAGTTGCTGTCAGTTATTGCTCAGATTAATCTCTGCCTGTTATTAGTTGTCAGTAGTTACTGTCAGTTTGTACTCACTCAGTCTTTGTGTTCACCACTTGCTGTGCAGTACTTTTGGGCTCCTTGCTAAGGTACCTTTAACCTAAATGAGTTAGGTTCCTGTGACACCTCTGGGGTGGAACCCTCCTCACAAGGTGTCCTTTGCCTTCTGGTACACAAAGGCTATGGCTGCAGTTTAGTGTGCTGGACTTACCAGACACACACCTTTTCCTGAGCTGTTTAAGCTAGCTTCCTGCATGTTCATTTGGAAGCATTGTTTCTTTGCCCTGCCATCCTCACCTCCTCCTCCAGTGGTATGCGCCTCTCCCTGGGGCTCCTTCTCAAGGTACTTTTAGCCTAAAAGGGACTATGTTCCCATGGTATCTCTAAGGGTGGAACTCTCCTCAAGAGGATTTCTTTGCCTTCTGGTATACCAACAGGGTGACATTTCCCCATGGGACAGTGCATGTGCGAACAGCCAAAAGATCCATGTATAACAGTCAAACATCACTTTCAATCAGCCACCTTCAGACTACTACAATGTTGCAGAAACAACTCCTCACAAGTTGGGTACACCCATTAAACAAATAAATAACTAAAATTGCCCCAAGGATGCCTCTTTTTCCCATTTCTTTTCCCTCTGAAGCCCCCCTTGTAGAAGGTGAGCATCTGGGCAGACGTTTTATTCTCCTGAAATTCCAGACTGAGGGTGTGAGCCTGGCCAGCATTCCAGTAAGTCCACTGCTGCCTGTCCCCATGTAGCTAACTGTGAACAGTAATTCTTAAGATTGGAATTTTGATAGTCATGCAGTTCAAGAAAACTTAATGAGTTGCAAGACAAATAAGTGCCACAAAGTGAGACATGGTTTAGAAAAAAAAAGTGGCATACTAATTTTTATGTTTGCTTGCACGCATGTGCAAGAAACATAGTGCCATCATTCAAGTTTTCGGAGGTGTGGCAGCCCTCTTCCAATTCAGTCAGTGTGTTTACAGGCATGGCTGCAGTTCTCTGGTGCCTGCTGGAGCTGTCTATGGCAGCAGTCTAAAATGCAGTGGAGTACAGTTGAAAGGGGGAGCTACACTTCAGTGAGCAGCGATAAGATATCGCCTGCTCATGCGCGCTCCCCCTACACACACACACATGCACGGATACTGCGTGCTCACCCCACACACACACACACACACACTGTGTAGTCGATGGGGGTGCCCAATCCCCCGTCGGCTGTGCTGCACCCCCCCCAAAACTGAGTTCCATATGCCACGCTGGGTGCACACCCCAGCGTGGCTGCACATCGTATAGTCGACAGGGGGTGCCCAATGCCCCATCGGCTCCAGTGGTTCTCCCCCCCGAGAGTACAGGGTGCCACGCTGGGAGCCCACCCCAGCGTGGCAACAGATTCTATTGCAGACGGGGGTGCCCAATCCCCTGTTGGCTCCACGCCCCCCCCACCAGCCATCCTTGTGCCACGCTGGGAGCCCACTCCAGTGTGGCAAACGTCCCGTGTTGTCATTTAAAAAAAAAAAAAACAACCTGAAACTGCAAAACGGTCCCTCACTGTCTCTGCCCCCACCCGCGCCACCCACTGCACACCCCGCTCTCCCACCCCTCACCCCATACTTACCTCTGGACTTCAAGGCGACGATCTTCAGTGGACTGGAACACGCCTGCACTCTTCAAAGCCGACCGCGAACTGAGGAAATGCCGTAAACTGTATAATGGGATAGATAGGGTTTTTCAACTTTGCTGCATATCTCAGGCATTTTTGCACCAAATTTTCAACATGGGGTTTTGGGACCTCTTCTCATGAATGCTGTCACTTCGCGTTAATAGGGCCCGTAGGGTGACTTCGCAGTCACTGCGTGAAACATTACCTTTCGGAACTGAGTAATGAAACAACACTGCCACTGTTTATAAGGTGGGCTCTCAAAAAACCCATGTTGAAAATTTGGTGGAAAAATTCCTAAAAATGACTGTTTATGAGCATGCGTTGCGCAGTTCCTACTCACGCTTCGTGAAGTTCGCGAATTTTCAATATTTCACTCCAGATTTTCAACACTGCCATTTTACCACACCTCCTTATGAACAGTACAGCTGTCATTTTCACATCTTGCCCAAAACGTGTTTCCTCCCATGTAGCGACAATGGCGCAGTCGTGTGTGAAAAAATGTATGGGACACATTAAGAAAATCACAGTGACACTGTTCATCAGCAGAGGTCTTAAAATGGCTATGTTGAAATTTGGTGACAAAATTCCTAAAAATGACTGTTTTACCAGCGTGCATTGCTCAGTTCCTACGCACGCTCGTAAGTTTGCGAATTTTCTATATTTTCACTCCAGAGTTTCCACATTGCCATTTCATTACACTTCCTTATGAACAATACAGCTGCCATTTTTCACATGTCGCCCCAAATGTGCTTCCGCACATGTAGCGTACAAAGGTGCAGTTGGTGTGCGAAAGCAATGTTTGGGACAGATTAAGAAAATCACAGTTACATTGTTCATGAACAGAAGTCTTAAAATGGCTATGTTGAAAATTTGGTGACAAAAGTCCATAAAATGACTGTGTTATGAGTGAGCATTGCGCGGTTTCCACGCACCCTCGTAAGTTCATGACTTTGTAATATTTCTAGTCCAGATTTTCACCAGTGCCATTTTTCCACACTTCCTTATGAACAGTACAGCTGTCATTTTTCACAACATGGCCGAAATGTGTTTTCCCACTTTCAGTGCAGAGATGCGTGGTTGCTGTGGGAAATCATTGTTCGGGACAGATAAAGAAAATCACAGTGACACTGTTCATGATCGGAGGTCCCAAAATGCCTGTGTTGACAATCTGCTGTAAAAAATCCCCAACCTAATTACATTACGGGTGTGCGTTGCACAGTTTATATGCATGCTCGTGACTTCACCAGTTTTTTTAATATTTTTACTGCAGATTTGCAACATTGCCATTTTTTACACCTTCCCATGAACAGTACAGCTGTCATTTTTCACATCCTGTTCGGAATGTGTTTTTGCACCTGTGGTGCTAAATGCCGTAGTCGCTGTGCATAAGCAGCTTTCGACTAACAAACTGATATTGTCACTGTTCATGAGATGGGGGTCACAAAAAACCATGTTGAAAATTTGAAGTGAAAATACCAACGAATGCCTGAGGTGTTAGGGTTTCCAACCATAATGCCCCACCCTGTAGAGAATGACAGGCATCGGGGTGTGACTTGGGATTCTTGCCTGTAATGCTCATACCATTCCACATCCTGCAGCCAGTGAGAGGCATCGAGGTATGCCTTGGACTCTTCAGCTCCAAAGTTCACCCCATTCTCCTATACAAACCCATCTCACCATATTTCCTGATGGAATGGGGTGAGCATAAGGCCCAAAGACCCCAAGGCACACCATGACACTTGTCAGTGTCTGCAGGGTAGGGTGTGGTGAAATGGCGTGGCCGTTATGCTTGACGACCCAAAGGCACACCCCAATGCCTGTCACTCTCTGCAGCATGGTGGTGGGGTTGGCTTCAGTTCAATACTTCACTGCCATTTCTATTATGCAGCTCTGTAACTTCTGCACTACCAATGCCAGCAAGCAAACATTCGGCATTGACAAATGCTTGTTATGCTTGCTAGTGCACACATGCAAAGTAAAAATATTGTTGCTGTAGTCTAGGGGGCTATGTAGATGTGTACTGTATAATCCAGTGGATGTAGAAATGCAGAAGGCTTGCCTCTTAAAATCCAGTCCTGAGAAGGCTGATGATGAGTGTTTAGTTGGCTGGTGGGTGTAAACTTCTTGTAATTCAAAGGAGAAAGCCTCACCAAAGATGTTGATTTTCTTCCCATTAGCCAGCTAGCAAGCATCATCAGGCTTTGAAGGTAAACCTCAAGCCTCACAGTGTGTGTGCGTGTGGGTGTTTTCCCCCCTTGTTACAGACAGGAAGCACCTATCTGGAATCACAAAGTAAAGTGTGGGGAGCAGGGGTGTAGCCAGGGATTTCAGATCTACACAGCAAGTGGACTCACTGCTACCCCCCCAAGGTGAGCTACCCCAACCCCCGGGGTGTAGCCAGACAATATACAAATGTACACCAGGACCGTGTTTGTTGCCTCATTTGGCACAATAAATACAACTTTTGTATCTCATGACAATGGTTGTTGCCATGCATGGGTAAATACAAATGCCATGCATTGTTCCCTAAGAGACCCACATACCAGCCCAGAGCCTGCAAAGTTCTTTCAACTCTGGAACTCTTTCCCCTCTGAAATTCGCCACTCTTCCTCTGTCTGCTCACTATCCTATGCCCTTGCGAATCACTGCTCAGTAAACTGCTCCTGCAGCCAATTCGCCAATTTATTCTACTTCAGACACTCCTATATTTCTTCTCCCAGTAGGCCCAATGGTGCTACTTTGCTAACCACACCCAACTACTGCACTTGATCCCAACTTTTGAGCTAGCTAGCTTGCACTTATCCTATCTCATTATATACCACAACCCAATGCCTTAGCAGGATTTCATCACTGAAACTGTTATTCTCGACTATTAGGGTATATGTATTATCCACACTCACCTATTCCTATCAAATATATGCAGCTGTATTATGTAATTATATGTTTTCAGGTATAAAGAAGGACTTCCCCATTGTAACTGCTACTATACTAAATGTAAGGGTAAATTATTATCTACTCCCAACTAGTTATGTCAGATGTTTTCAACTGTATTGTAAATTGTATGTATATATTTGAGGAACTGGACTACCCTTGTCCTCCTCCCTACTGTACCCCTCCCCCCAGGTCGCACCGGGAGATGAGCAGTTCTTGCTCAGTGTGCTTTTCCTGGTGAAACAGTTTCAATAAATAAATAAATTGTCCTTGGGATGCAAAGAGAGTATTAGTGACCAGTTCTTCTAGTTTTGGCTCCTCTGAATAAAATTACAGAAAGGTTCAGTATTTTCTTTGTTAGTTTTCATGGAAAAAGGAAGCAGTTCAGAGCCTATTTACTACCCCCCTTAAATAAAATTGCACACCATGGAGTGCTTGGAGTATGCCTGCCTACACCCATGGGAGGGGGTTGCAGGCCGAATACAAATATATTAGCTTCAACTATGTTAACAGCATTCAATAATGAACAGAAAACACCAGGGCCCAGATATTCAAACTGCGCCCAAAAAGTGTGCAACAGCAGGAGCAAGCGCAAGTCCACTGCGGCCATGTGCAAGAAGCGCGATATTCAAAAACTGCGCAGGCCAAGATGCGCCTACGGCCGATGACTGAATATCACACCACCTGTGCCATAGCGCAACTAGGGATGTGAAGCTGAGCATATCTGATGCGCCATAACGCAACAAGGGATGCTCAGCGGAGCAGTCCAGATGCACCATAGCGCAACCAGGGATGTCCCGTGCAGCAGGGCAGCAATGCAACAGCACAACCAGGGATGCAGGGATCCACCACCCATGCCACAGATGAGCAGAGGAACACACAGCAGAACAGACATCATCCCCCCCACACCCCATGCACTGCACAACCGGGGGAGAGCTGGAATAACCACTCGCCCATGGATACCATCAACCAACCCACAGCTGGGCCATGGTGCCCCAGCACACCCCCTGGCAAGCTGTGACTGGCACATAAGGAGGGCCGACCACCCCGTGGCACCCCATCCCACCAATGCAGAGCACACCTTGCACCACAGTCACCATACACCCTTCCCAGGAGTAGCGCCCAGCAGTGCAGGACACCCAATGCATGCCATCACCCCCACTGTGACAATGCAAACCTGTGCACCATGGAGCCATGCAAGGCATCCCCACCATGTGCACCCTGCTGCGGGCGGCAGCAGACAGCAGTGCAGCAACAGCATACACAGTGCCACCCTGCACGTCCCCCCCGAGGTACAGCTGAGAGACCGACCATGCATTGCCACACGAGGTACCCGACATGCGACAGGGCATGTCCCGGACCCCACCTCCAGCAGTACAGCACACTGCACACCCTCCCAAGGACACATCCCATCCCAGCACTGGCCACAACAGCCAGCACAGACACACAAAGTGTAGAACGGAAGCATGCACCACACAGGATGCAACACAGTGCGTGGACAAACACCCATCCATACCCAAGGGCACACCAACACAGGGACACAATAGCGGGTCAACCAAGCTACTGGCGTGTGGCCACTGCTGACATGTACACATGGCCAGCACCCCTACATTGCACAGGTGTGCCAGCTACCCTGCACAGGCACCATGAAGCTGTATGCCACCAGCATGCCGCCGGAGCACAGGTGACAGACTCTGGAGCACATCCCCTGCAACAGACACAAGCGACAGCAGGGAGGGGGGACAACAACAGCGGAGACCACAGTGCCACCGGAGGCAGAAGTGCACCATACTGGTGATGGAAGGCAACCTGGCATTGTGCCGGGTACAGTTGTTATCCAGCATGGACAGCCACCACTGACACGCCAGCAGACCGTGCATATCACAGACATGCAAGGGTGTCAGCTGCACAGGCCATGGATGGTCTGACAGGGGTGCCATGCACATAGTGCAGGCCCCGTGGACCACTGCACATAGGCATCCAGTGCACAGAGTACAACACACAAACCGCAGACAGTGACTGATCCCCCTGCCCACACCATAGGCGGTTCACCTCTGCACACACACACACACACACACGCCCATGTGTACCACCCCATCGCCATGCACACCACTGCAGCTGAGCACCTGTAGCCTTGCAAATCAGAGACCACCACAGTTGTCATAACAAAATGCTTATATTTAAAAGAAGTAACAAAACCTATACACAACTATTTACAAGGGGGGGAAGGGTCACATAACAGGTGGGGGTGGGTAAGGGGCAGGGGTGAACATATGGGAGAGAGAAGAAGGGGTGTGAGGGTGGGTCAAAGAGGGGAAGGTGGTAGTAGGGGCATAGGGACATTAATGTGCCCCCCCGGTCCTCCTCAACATGGCGCCAACGTCTGCTGCTCCTCATCCTCACCCCGTGGTGGTGGATCCTGTGAAGCAGCTCCAATGTCTCCCTTGCCACCTGGAGCAGTTCACGAACACCCCTCTCAATCGGCTGGAGTAGCCGTCCTCCTAGGACGAGGGAGCAGAGTCAATAAGTGTGACTGTCCAGCCCCCTGCAGCCCACCCATAGTGCATGGCATACAGCCATGTGCCACGCCCCTGTGATGGTGTGCAACCACCCACAGTGACCGTGTCCACAAGACCTGCCTACCCAGGCAGCCACAGCCATGTGGACCACTACACACACCCACTGCCCATGTCCTGCACAGCACCACCATGGCCGTACAGTGACTTGGCTATGCGGTGTGAAGGCACTACCACAGCCATGTGCCCGGTGCACGCATGGACCACCATTGATGCACTCCCAGACATGCAGTGCCACTGGACAGTGCTGACTGTAACAAGTTGCATGCATGGCAGTGGTGTCAGTGGATGGTGGCCATGCCCCGCTGCCCACCCAGTTATACAGCATGCAGTAGTAATCATGGATGTAAGGCACTCACCATCATCAGGCTGGTCCACGCGCCGCTGACCACCATTATCCCTCCTGCCCTGCTGCTCTCCAGGTGGCGCCCGTCTCTGTTCTGCCGGTGTTCTCGAGCCCCTAAGGTGCAAACATGGAGGAGGAACATCAGTACAATCTGGTAGCAAAGTCCCCCCACCCCCATGTGTGTCAATCCCCCACAGCCATACCCATCCACCCCACACCCCGATACCACCACCACGGCCGACACCGGACGCCCCCCCATGTGCCGGACACATGCAACCATGATACCCGTATGGACGATAATAGTGTATGGATGTTGCACCTACCTGGCTGTGGCACCGTGCCCCTTCTGGCACGTGTCCGCAGGCGGGCAAGCAGGTCTGGGTCCCTGCGCCTCAGGTCCCCATAACGATGACGACACTACTTCGTCATGCACCCCATACCGGTGGCCTCCTCCAGGGCGTTGGACACCTCCTGCCACACCGCACTCCTGGCCCTGTCCAGGGGTGCCTCTCCGTACAAAGCCCCAGCATGGGGCTCAACTATTGCCACCAGGTTGGCTAGCTCAACCTGGCTCCACATAACTGCACGCCTCCGCACCATCTCTTCAGTGTGGTTGAATCAAAATGGCGCTCGGCATCGCGGTCCTGCCATGTGCAGATGCTGCACAGTACATCGCTGCCATTCCCTATCGCGCTGTTACCGAACAGCGCGATAGTGATGCACCCATGCCTGATGCATGGCACCTAGGGGGCAAAGGTCGGGCACAGGGTCAGGGGTCTCTGGCACATGGATAGCCACAGCGCGATTGGAACCCAATGCATGTGGCATGATTGGGTGCCTGTGTGCCACCTCCTGTAGTGGCATACAGCGCTGTTTCCCAGTGCACCTACGATGCCCCATTGCCACAGCGCCATATATGTGAACAGCGCTGTAGCGCCACTGGCACAATGGTGGCCGTGCCCTGCATTGCCTCCCGCACACTGCACGTCAGCAGTGTGGCAGGTGCCTGCGTCATCAACCCGGGCATGCGCAGTTAGGTGTGTACTGCACATGTCACAGAACTGCGCCCTTGGCTCAGCACATTCAACACAATTGCGCAAAGCGCAACAGCGCGATATTCAGCCGGCATATGCAAATCATCTAATCAGCCATTCAATGGCGCAGTCACTGCATTTGCATCCACTTAAAGATGTGCCTTGCCTCATTTGCATGGGTTGCGCTATAAAAATGCGACATTGGGCTGCACTGGCCATAGTCGGTTACTGCAGTCTATTGTGGTGAGTTGCATGCTGTTTGGGAGTGTGGACTGTGGTGTTTAGGACATGCATGGGACTGCACAGTCACAGGTAATACCTGTCATTCTTACAGGATGAATCATGACCGAGTGTGAGGTGGAGGACGAGGAACAGAGACGTGGGAGGAAGAGGAGGCCAAACTTCACAAAGGCAGAGACAAATGCCCTATTTGAGGCCTACCTCGACCAGGAGCCGCTGCTCAGCGAATGCCAGGGAACACCACAGGCCCATGCTGCTGCTTGGGAGGAGGTGGCGCATGCTGTCAACCTGCATGGCAGCCACCAGCGCTTCGTGCAAGAGTGTAAAAAGAAGATGGGCACGGACAGGTGGAGAATTAAAGAGAAGGTGGCTGCCATCAGGGCAGCATGGTCTGCGACCGGTTGGGGACAGCCAGAGGTGCAATACCTGACTCCACAGGAAGAGCGGGTTGCTGGAAGCATGCAGCATTGTGCCATTGAGGGTGTTCTGGGTGGTGGATTCCAGACGGGTGGTAGCCGGTCACTGCAAGGTAGGTCATGGTCTGTCCATTGGGGGGGGGGACAGGGTAGGTCACATGCAGTAATGCTACTGTTTTTCCCTTACAGCTCCTTAGCATCTACATGGGTCAGCGGTGGTGGGCTTCTCCACTGACGGCAGTATCATGGAGATGGAGGAGGGCCCGTCTACCTCCACAGGCATACGGGGGTCAGGGCGACAGTGGGCCCGCCTGGACGTCTGGACTGATGTTGGTGGAGCAGGTGCGACGGAGACCCTGCCCGTGTCCCAGCATGCCAGCGTCCGAGGATGCCAGCATGCTGAGACTTGGGCTAGTGTCGGATCCGTCACCGATGATGATGGAGCTAACGTCATGGGCAGTGAGACGTGTGGGCCACAGGATGGCCAAACAGCAGGTGACATCGCGGCCATGGCTGTGGGTGGCGCCGCCGTGGAGGTCTGCCTGACATCACAGTCCCAGCCTGTGCCTGTCTGCACCAGTGGGGCAGCACTGGTGTGTTTCCAGGACAGTGGAACTGTTGTGGCCACTGTGGCGGCACCATTGAGCCCTGGAGAGCGGCAGCCGGAGGGGCAGTTCAGTATTAGCAGTCGGCCAATGGCCATGGGAGTACAGTGTCAGAGGGCGGTGTCAGTGCACCGCCTGTGGACATGCCCAGGCCTGGCCCTGGTGTGCAGCACCCACCCTCAAGGGGTGATGACCATCAGGGCATGAACACCATGAGGGACAGCATGCCGATCAGGCAGATGACCTCTTAGATGAGCACACCCACATACTGCAAGCATCAGTCAGTCAGCAGATGTGGCTTGTGACGGTGATGGATGCACTGAGTGTGGCTCTGCACCAGGCAGAGGAGTGGTGCAGCAGAGACACCGCTCTGCTTCTGGCAGGGATGGATCGGTTGCGGGAGGATGTAACCGCTGCCATTGACAGGCAGACACAGGCATTCACAGCTGTCATGGCCACAATGGGCACACAGTTATTTGCCCATGCGTCGCAGACACTGCGCAGTGCAATGTCCACCCCCCCGTTTCCAGCGTTGTGCAACACCATCCTTGTTGACACTGGGTTCAGCTGTGGGCATCCTGAGCACGCCTGGCGCAGGCATGTTCGGTGTGCTGCAGACCCCTGCACGAGCATGGTCGCGTTCATGCAGTGGAACCCCTGGGGGACTGTTGGTGCCACCCCATGAGGTCAGCGGTCAGCCTGTCACTGCTGGCGGGTCTCGGCGGGGCCGTCCACACATCCATGGTGGCCGTGGCACTGTGGCGTGTGACTGACCTGTCTCCCAGCACGGCTACTGTCTGATGCTGCCCTGTGTACATTGTGTCATTCAACGGGCAATGCACGGGTGGGGTACCCAGCCCTCCGTGCACACACACATTCCATCTGTACACCCTCCTGGCTGCTGTCCACTGTGGTGAGTGCATGATGATGCCTGCATTGCACTGTACACCACTGTGCAATGGTGCCCAGTGTCTGACACATGCACAATGACAGGCAGTGGGCATGGTGGTCTGTGGACATGTGTGTGGCTAGGGGTGGCGGTCTGGGTCGGCGTGCCTTCTACCCTTTGTGCATGTCTTGTGAGGTGTGTGTGTGTGTGTGTGTATGACCGTATGCCATGTTAGACCTCGCCCATCCCTGGCAGTGTGTGCAGTTCCATGCTCGGCCACTTCCCTTGACAGCATGCACCCCTGGTGTGTGTCCATGCCTGTTTGTGGGTTGTGCCATTGCCACTGATGGTTGCACATGGCCCCATGACTTACCTGGGTTGGCTGAAGTGCTCCTCTGTGATGGTGTCCCGGTGCAGCTGTGCCAGCCGGATCAGTCAGGGGTCCCGTCGCCCAAAGGGGACTGCCCATCACCATCTTCACCAGCGTCCTCATCTTCCCCATCGCTGTCCCCCTCTTTGACCTGTATGGCTATCCCACAGTCGTTGGCCATGTTGTGCAGGATGAAACAGGCCAGGAATAGCCCACAGGCCTTTGAGGGGATGTACTGTAGGGCACCACAGACATGTCCAGGCAACGAAAATGTGCCTTCAGCTTCCCAAACACCTGCTCGATGACATTGCGTGTAGTGGCATGTGCCTCATTGTAGCGTTGCTGCGATGGGGTCACAGGCTGCCAGTATGGTGTGAGCAGCCAGGGACGGAGTGCGTATCCACTTTCACCTGTGTGTAGAGGGTGGGAGTTAGTTTGGTGATCAGCGTCACCCTGCCTTGGGCCATCTAGGCCAATACCCATGTCACTTCTGACCATGCCCCGGCCAAGCTCTATGTTTTTCCACGTGGTTTGCATACTCACCCACTAAGTGGCCAGTGGGGATGTCCCCACTCTTGAATTTGTGGCACAGTGCTGACTGGTGCCAGATGAAGGCATCATGTTCTCCCCCAGGGTGCGTGGCACAGACATTGATTATGCGCCCCCTGGCATCGCACACCACCTGGCAGTTGATGCTTGCATAGCCCTTCCGATTGATATATGCGGCCCCTTCAGGGCCAGGTGGTGTGTGGATGGCCACATGGGTGCAGTCTATTGCCCCTAGCATGCCAGGCATACGTGCTTTCCTGTGGAACTCCTGTATGTTTGCTGTGCGCTCTGCTGGTGTGCTGGGGAAATGGATGTACTCCACAGCATGTGGCAGCAGTGCACTGAGGAATTGGGTGAGTTGGCATGATGCGGCAGACTGGGTTATGCCTGTGGTGTCCCCTGTTGGTCTCTGGAAGGTACCCGTGGCGAGCAGGCACATGCAAGCTGTCACTTTAGTCTCCACTGACAGAGCATGGCTTCGTCGTGTGGGTGCCTGCATCACATCACTGCATAGCTCACAGATCCACCTCAGAATTGCCCAATTCAGGCGGTATCGGTCCATGATCTCAGTATTGCTGTACAGCTCGAAGCTGGTGTGGGCTCGGTACTGCCTGTTGGGGGCATACTGCCAACGGGCCCTTCCACGGCTGCGCCCCCCTGCTGCCTGCCTTCTCACTCCCCTCATTACTGCCTCCATCTGGATGGTGGCACTGGCCATGTCCCTGGCTTGTGTTCCCCCCCTGGCAGCTGTTTCTGTGTTCCCCCCGCTGTCCTGGCTGCTACTTCCCCTGCACCGGGAACACCTTCCTCTGGTGGCCTCAGTGCTGTGTGGCACTTCCCCCTTCTGCACTGTGTTTGGCTGTGGCTCCCCACACCTTCCCTGTGCCTGTGGGTTCAGGGTGCCCTTTCCCTGTCCTGCCCTGTGTGTCTGTCCTGCCCTGTGTGTCTGCCTAGAGGTCAGCCACATGTGCCTTCCCTGTAGCGTTCTTCCCTTATTCCTTTTTATTTTGGCTCATTTCCGCTATCGCGCAACTTCCACTTGCTCTCCTATTGCGCATGGCACATATTGTTGAATATCACACTGCACCATTTATGCATGGTTCCTCCCCCTTCAGTTGCGCATGCATTCATTATCATTGCGCTCTTGCTCAGCGTGATTTGGGGGGCGCTCTGCCTCCGCTGAATATCGTGAGAATGGCTGATGGATTCTTGCGTTGGAGCAACCTTATTGCACATGGCACAACCCTTTTGAATATCTGGGCCCAGTAGTAGTTGATTTAAATTGTGTATTGTTTGTGTTCCCTCTAAAGAGCCCCTAATACTAGTTGGAAAACTTTGAAAAATAGAGTTATTTCATATGGAGTTCATCCTCCCGCCCCTCCTCATCGGCCGCCTTCTGCTGTAGAACCCCAGCCCCTTCACCTCAACTCTAGGACTTGCCCCATCTACTTCTTACCTCGTTGTGTGAGTGGATGCCAATATTTTTGCAATCCTTTTGTCTTTTTATATGGACTTTATCCTCCTGCTCCTCCCCATCAGCCCCTGTCTGCTGTTGAACCCCAGTCCCTTCACCCTGCCTCCAGGATTTACCCCATCTGCTCCTTACCTCATTGTGTGCATGGGAGCCATGGGTGGTGATGATGTGTGTTTTAGGGTTGCAACATCATTCTGCAGACAGGGGCTCTTTTCCACCTGTTATTCCCCTTGAGTCAGAGCCAGTGACGTGCAATGATGCACATGTAGACTGTGAAGACAGTGCATGCTTTCACTGACTACCTCCAACTTTCATTGCAGGTGACCACTGCTTTGTCACTTACCCTCCACTAGGTGGCAGGCAAGCAGAAGTACACACTGCCCCCTTCCACCTCAAAGTAGGAGCGCCATTGATTTTATGCTAATTCCTCTTTACCCTCGCCGGCGCCCAAGTGACTGTGGTCCATTTCCGAAGCTAGGTTGCCAGTGTGGTGGGAGGTGAGGCATCCAGCACTCCAAGTTTACTGAACACAGATTTCCTTAGACAATATTGTTTGTGGCTCTGAGGGGAACATAACCTGCAACCCACTGTTTTACAGTTCTATGCTTTTATCCTCTGTACCATGTAGCTATAACTACATTTTGCGCAATTCTTTCCCCCCTTTTCTTTATTGCTGAGGGAAGAGACATAAAAACAAAATTACTGTCCCTTGGATTTTATTAGCTTTGGCTGCTTGTCTACACATGACATCATGATGCTCTGTCCATGACAGCATAATCATCTCCACAGCAACAGGTCGGGATGTCATAAACAGAATTGTAACTGCAGAAGTAGACAAGCAGACAGAGCAAATAGGGGAGAGATCCTGTTTCCATGCAGATGTCCTTAATAAACAAAGCTGACAGTTAAAAAAAAAAAAAAATGAAATATAAGCTAGTCATTGAAAGTGTGCCTGTCTTCACAGTCCATGTGTGCATCATTGCATGTCACTGGCTCTGACTCAAGGGGAATAACGGGCAGAAAACCAGCTGACTGGCAGCAGTACAAGGTGGCCAGAAACACATGCACCCGAGCTACCTGCCTAGCCAAAGTTGCCTATTACAAAGACGCTCCAACCAATTCCTGGGGAGACAGTAGGAAATTCTGGGACAATCTCGGAATGGTCAGGGAAGCTCAGCAAATCCTCTCCCTCCATGTTTTAATTTAGATGCGCAACCATTCTGGACCCAAAATGCATAGCAGACACTTTCAGCTCTGCATTCACTGAACTAAGTTTTGTACTCCCACCTGATTTTTTTTTTTAGACACACATTCCAATCTGTGTAACCCTAAGAACCCAACCCCACCATCACTTGACCCACCTTTCCGCTTCAAAAAAATCTCACTCACAGAGTCCAAAAAATACCTTCTTGTGGAACTTGGCAAGGACCGCTTTAGTAGCGACTCACTGGACCTAAAGCTCCTGCACCTCACACTGGATGCTGTGCTTCTGCCTCTCACAAAAATGCTAAACATGTCACTGTTCCTTAGTCAATTCCCCATGTTATGGAAAACAACATTAGTGACCCCCTATTCATAAATCTGGGTACAGGGCGGCTTCCTCAAACTATCACCCAATTTCCATTCTCCCCCCACTCTCCAAAGTACTTGAACATATAGTCACGGACCAGCTCACTGACTACCTTTCCAAGTACAACATTTAATGTCCTGAACAGCATGGCTTCAAGACAGGCCATAGTACCACATCTGCCCTCCTCCAGTACACAGATTTCATACACCAGGCAATTGATCATGGGCACTTAGTGGAGTCAGTGTATATTAACCTCACTAATGCATTTGATACTGTTAATCACCCCTCCTACTCAGTTCCCTTCTTGATATTGGTTTATCGACGGATGCAGTAGCTTGGTTTAAAAGCTATCTAGCCAGAAGGTCCTGGCAGGTCAAAGTAGGTGTCACCCTCTCAGACAGCTTGCCAGTTCTCTCTGGTGTTTCCCAAGGCTCCATACTGAGGCCACTGCTTTTCAGCCTCTTTCTAAACTACCTCCCACTTGTCTGCACCAATAATCACCTACTATATGCAGATGACGCCGTTATATTCTCCAGCCACATAGATCCACTCCTATTAGCCGATAGCCTACAACGCAGTTTCACAACTGTGGAGACTTGGATCTCCAAGCACAAGTTAGTTATGAACTACAAAAAAACAAAATCTATAATTTTTGCCAGCCCTCATAATAAACAAAAATCTACACTGCTAATCATATGGAACAACCTTGTGTAACGTGATAAACCCTCCAATATTATTATTGTTTGCTATTTGTAAAATAAATGTATGGTATGTGAAGGTCTGCTTAGGCAAGAAAACAGCCTAGCAGTGATAAGTGACCTTTGACCTCCAAAGGTGTCAGTATGGCTAAAGCTGCAGGATGAGTTAAACTGACCAGGGAAACCCCTAATTAAAAGCCTTCCTTCCAGAGGGACAGTTTATTACCCCTTATAACCTGCTCCTGCTTTTGAAGTTGAAATTAAATATACATTTTATTACCCTAGCAGGAAGGGAAGCCATCTGGCTGATCCTTTATGGTTTTCTCACCTAGCTGAGAACTAGTGACATGGTTGTGGGATTGTGAAACCAAAGGGGATGTTTTGATCAAAAACTGTCATATTTGGGAAATGGCTAGTTGCTGATTTTCACAGAATTAATATACATCCTTGTAGATAATTATGTTAAGAAGTAAAAACTAGGAGGATCTAACTGTGCCTCACCAAAAGGGTTGGGGAGATGGAGTTTGAAATGAACAGGCTTCAGAGAGAAACATAACTTATTATTCAGGACTTAGAGAGAGGCTTAGTTCTCTGTACTTAAAAAGGCACTTAATGGTAACATCTAGATAGGCAAGAACTTTTAAGTATTTGGGGTAGGCGTATTTGTGTTCTCTAACTTCCCATTTATTTTATGTGACTAAGTTATTGATATAATTGTTCTGTGTTTGATTTTACCTGTTTTACAATTTTTAGTAAACATTTTCCTTGAAATACTGCCTGTCTCATCTCAGTTTTCTTTTGTATGCAAATGCTGAACCAGTAGTTAATTCAGACAGATGTTAAGGGCTTGAATGTGTCACTAATCTTGCAAAAAGGTAAGAACAGACTTAGGTCTCATATTGAGTCATAAGGCCACATTTTGGAAACCTGACTGGGTGCCACTGGGTGAAGGATTGTACTGCATTCCCAAAGAGGGTACATATCTGAGCCTGTTAACTGGGTATGCTAGCATAAGGTTCACATTTTGACCCCCAGGACTCAAGGCTAGTAGGTGATTCGGACCCAAAATAGACAGGAGGGTTACCCTGTCTGTCCCCTGTTCACACTATTGTGCTTTGAGGTTGGTACTGTGGAAGCAGAGGGCTTGCCCTGCGGAGTGCATTTGTGACACCTTTAATGTCCCTATAAAGCAGGTCTGTATCTTTAAGTACCTTGGAATACTCATTGACAGTACCTTATCTTTTTGTGAGCATATCAGTAATGTCTCCAAGATGGTTAACTCAATACTAGGGATCCTTTACAGACACAGACAGAGCATGACCCCTGATGCCCTTCGACTTGCTGTTACTAGCTCTGTGCTCTCCATAATAGAGTACTGCCTAGTCTTTTATGGCTCAGCCTCTGAGACATCCCTTAAAAGCATACGCACGGCCCTCAGCATACATGTAACCTCTACACCCTTACCAAATGGCTGAACCTCAGTGGTAGGACTGCTTAACACACCTGTCTGCTCATGAAGAAAATCTCATGGGGGCTGCCCCCCCCATCCTCTTGGCAGTTCCTCATGCATGCTCCCAACTGTTGTGGCACCCAGAGTGTCTCCAGGCACGCTTACCTGACCCCTTTCTATTGGACCACGCAAGCCCAATGGTCCTTCAGGCTTTGTGCTCCTAACTAGTTAAATAAACTCCCTGTCAACATCCCAGAAGAACCTAAACTGGGCCCAAATACCTCACGGCTATTAGCAGCTGTGATTGCCACATTTAGGCCCTTTTCAGCCTCACACGTTGCCTTCTCCTTGCACCCTCACCACCCTGACCTCCTCCCCGTCCATTGTCCCACCCCTTCTCCCCCTCTCTGTTTCCCTGTTCCTGCTGATTGTCCCTCCTCTCCCTTCCCCTTCCCTCCCTGACTATCCTTCCCTTCTCCCTTCCTGTGCTCCCTCCTCTCCTTGAACTTCCACTCCAAACAATGCTCACAGACCCTTGCCTGCCCTTTCTCCCCCCCCCACTGTCCTTCTCCCACTCGTCTCCCCTCCCAGCACCCACTACACTCCCTTCTAACCCTCTGTCCTCCCTCCCATCCCCCAATTCTCCACTTGACAATGTCAGTTCCTGACAGCACCCTTCCCATCTCTCTCTCTTCCCTCTGCACTCCTATGACAAAGTCAGATTCCTGACAGCATCCCTCTCCACCCCTTCCCTTGTGTACCTCCTTAAGTCCTAAAACCTACTGCACTTCTTACTGAAACTTGAATATGAACATATGAAGAAGCCAGCAGAAGAAGGCCATTTGGTCTATTTAGTTTGCTCATATTGCAGGGTACACAACTTTAGCTACTGTCCCTACCCTTCCTCCCATCCTCCCTACCCATGATCCTTACCTTCCCCCATGCCTATCCCAGCCTCGCTTAAAGCTGCCCACTGTCTTCAACGAGATCACCTCTTCCAGCAGCGCATTCCAAGTGTCCACCACCCTCTCTGTGAAGAAGTGCTTCCTGACCTCCCTCCTAAGCCTCCCACCCTCCAGCTTAAAACTGCCCCCTCATGTTATGGCTGCCACTCAACTTAAAGAAACTCTCCTTTTCCACCTTATTTATCCCTTTCAAGTACTTGAAGATCCCAATCATGTCCCCTCTCTCCTGTCTTCCAGGGAATACATGTTCAGTGCCCTCATCCTCTCCTCATATGCCTTACCCTGCTGACCCGCTATCATCTTTGTAGCCCTCCTCTGGACCTTCTCCAGCAGCTTAATGTCCTTTTTGAGGTGTAGGCAACAGTACTGAACCCTGTACTCTAGATGAGGCCTTACCAGGGACATGTACAAGCAAGGGCGTAGCTACCGATACGCCAGGCACGCCATGGTGTGCAGCTCACCAGCTGAGGGGTAGTAGCGGGAACCTCTGGCGTGCCTAGTAATTCCCTTCGTTTGTTTGTTTTTTTATTTTCATGGGCTTTTCCTGTCCGGCGACTGCTTTCAATACTTTGGAAGTTGGAGGGCGGGCTACCTGGCAAACCTGATGTTACTTGTGTGACGTAGTAGCCCCGCATACCTGACTGAGATGTATATGCTGCCATCTCAATCAGGTCCGCTTGCGAGGAAAGGGGGAGTGATGTGACGTGGCTGGTAGTAGGGGGCGGGTCGGTGGGCTCTTTAAAAAGCCCAGCTTGGAGATGGTAGTCCTATTCTGATGCTCGTTGCCCAACCCTAGCCTGCTTTGAGTTCTGGGAGCCGGAGGGCGAGGACTGAAGAGTGAAGATGACAAGGGAGTGAGCACTCTGCCTGCTGCCTTGCTTGACTGAGCTGAGGAGCTGGAGTACAGTGCGAGCCGCGAGCCTGCCTGCAGCCACCCTGCCCTGGCTGGAAATCGGAGTTAGGACCGGAGGAGCTTTAATTTGTCATAGGCTGCAGCCGCACCGCATGAGTCCGCCGACTGACACACGGCACCACCAGTCCAGGAGAAGTCCAGACTGGTCCAACTAGCGCCTTGCCGTAAGTCGCCAAGTCCGGAAAGCTATATTTTATTTTGGCTGCTATTCTAGTTTGTTGGTCTCCGCCGGTACCATTCGTGCCTTCGCTGCTAGCCTGCTATGCTGCCACATCGCTGCAAACCAACAGCACCACACTGCACCGAGGACGGGTCACGGAGGCACAGCAGCACAGGGATAACGTAACGTCTGTCGGTGAAAGAGATGGGGACGTGAGGAGACCATTCACAGCCCACAACAGTCAGGTAAGGTCAAGGCAAGCAGCGGGTGTTGGATCTGAGTTGTACACAATAAAAGCATGTAGGTTAAATCACTATCTCTGGACTCTGTGCTGATATATGTTGCCATTAGTGCCATGCTACCAAGGTTGACACTGACTGCGTTCATTACTGGCCAGCATGTGATTGGGGGGGGGGAGAGAGAAGTCCAGGTGGGGAATATAACAAACATACAAATATAATCAAATGTTACACCCTCTGGCCCTAAATTACGCATGTGCCCTATTAAATGGAGACCCAACCAGCCATCAGCACAACATGGGTTCAGGATGAAGGGATCTGTTTTTGGCAGAAGACATTTTTTCAGTCTGGACCAGCCTATTCCTAAGCCAGGGTGGGTGCCTGGTATTTTATGAAAGTCTGCATTGAGTTTAGAATTGGTGAGTGACTATTTTAGTAGCAGGATGTACTAGGTCATATCTACATACAGTGTGATGCTGCAGGAGGTTGTGTCTGGCAGAGAGTTTTTTATGAAAAGGGAGAAAAGGATAGGATGTAATAACATTGGACAGGGTTCCATAAGATTTGTTATCCTGTTGCCTGTACACTAAATGTACAAAACCTATACAGCCGCATACTATGACAGGCCCAGAGCTGGCAGCTGAGAGTAGAGCAGTTCGTTGGCAAATGCCTTTTGATGTACATCAATGGTTTCACTCTCACAGCTACTTTATCTCCATGCCTGTATTTGCAGTTGTCGTATTGCACAAAATGGACTCTGAGGACTAGGAGTGCTTGCTTGGAAATGAAGACCATGCCAGAGGAACATACCTGTTTACATCTTCTGCTGAACTGTGGTTTGAGCACTGCTCTGCCTCCAAAAGGGGCACTAAATATGAATTCTCACGCATCAGAAATGTGGCTTTGAGCACTGCTCCTAGAGTGTGGTGTGGTGTCTAATTTCTACTGCTGTTTGTTTTTTTGTTTTGAGCACCTCATGTGTTTGTCAGTGCGATGGATGGAGGCCTTTATTTTACAAATATATGAAGAAGCCAGCAGGCCAATGGGTTTTATCTAGTCTGCTTGAGCTACTGTCCCTGCCCTCCTCCTCCCTACCAATGATCCTTATTACCTTCTCCCTATGCCTGTCCCAGCCTCTCTTAAAGCTGCCCACTGTCCTCAACACATCTCTTCCAGCAGAATATTTCATGTCCACCACCTTCTACTCTCTGGTGCTTCCTGACCTCCCTCCAAAACCTCCCACCCCCCAGCTTAACACTGTGCTCCTCAGCTTAGACTCTGTATCCACGTTGCTTATCCATTTCCCACCTTATATATCCCTTTCAAGTACTGTTTATGGGGGGTGTCTGTGTCGTACATGTTCAGTGCACTCAGTCTCTCCTCTCATATGCCCCTACCCTACTGATGCACTTTCATCTTTGTATCCTTGTAGCTCTCCTCTGGACCTTCATGTCCTTTAGAAACATAGAAACAGCTGGCAGATAAGGATCGCTAGGCCCATCCAGTGTGCCCATAGGCCCTATACATTGTTTGTGGCCACTGATCTTATGTGATCAATGGCTTGTCATCACTCTTTCCTCTCAGGCTTCCCTTGTGCCTGTCCCAAGCATGCTTAAACACCTCCACTGTGCTGGCCCCCACTACCTCCTGTGGCAGACTATTCCATGTGTTGACTACACTTTCTGTGTAGAAAAACTTCCTCACATTACCTCTTAATCTACTCCTTCCAATTTGATATTGTGCCCCCTTGTTCTAGTACTTTTTCTACATTGGAAAAGGTCCCGAGCTTGTACCTTGTTTATGCCCTTATGGTACTTGAAAGTTTCAATCAAGTCCCCCTGATGTCTCCTCTCCTCCACAGAGTACATATTGAGGTCCCTTAGTCTCTCCTCACATGTTTCGTGGTGGAAGCCCTGCACCATCTTTGTTGCCCTTTTCTGGATAGTCTGCATGCACTTTATCTATGTCTTTGTGCAGGTGTGGTCTCCAGAATTGCATGGAGTACTCTGGGTGAGGCCTTACCAATGTTTTATAGAATAGCATCACCGCCTCCCACCCCACCTCCTGCTAGTGATACCCCAGCAGGCCACTGGCCCACCCTGCCACATTTGTACACTGCTTTGATACCTTAAGGTCATTGGAGACGATGACCCCTAGATCCCTTTCCTCTTTGACAGTCACCCCCAACCTGTAACTCTCCCCAGGGTTCCCTCTACCCAGGTACATTATATTGAACCTCAGTTTCCACAACTCCGCACATCTTTCAAGCTTCTCCAGGTTCCTCTTCAATTTCTGCACCCCTTTTAGAGTATCTACCCTGTTGCAGATCTTGGTATCATCTGCAAACAGGCAGACCTTTCCTTCCAGCCCTTCTGCAATGCTACTAATGAAGACAGGGGCTGAAATTAGCACCGGCCCACTAGCCAAATGCTGGTAGATTTTGTATCAGACTAGTAAGATTTTCCTTTAACTAGCCCTTTGGGACAGCACTAGAGAAGGTAACATTTCAATAAGTACAGTGGCTGGGCCAATGAAAGTCTGTGGGACTAATGGATTCTTCTAGTTGCTAGCCCTGCTGGCTAGTGGCTGTAAAGTTTAATTTCGACCCCTGTGAAGACATTGAACATGACTAGTCCCACTGCTGATCCCTGTGGTACCCCATTGGTCACTTCTCTCCCCAGACTGTACCCAATTTACCTTGTGTCTCCTGTTAACCAGTTCCTAACCCAGTTCACCACCTTGTCTCCCATGCTCTGACTACACATCTTGTTAATTAGCTCTCTGTGTTGGACGGTGTCGAAGGCTTTGCTGAAATCCAGGTAGGCAATGTCTACCACCACTCCCTGATTAAGTTCCCTAGTCACCCAATCAAAAAAACTGATTCATTTGACATGACCTTTCTGCTGTGAATCTGTTGCCTCAGATCCTGAGTACTGCTGGATTCCAAATGTGCCATTATCCTTTCAGCAGTGTCTCCATGATCTTTCCCACCGCTGAGGTGAGGCTCACTGGCCTGTAGTTCCCTGCCTCGTCACTACTGCTGATTTTGTGCAGTGGGACTACATGTGCCCTCCTCCAGTCCTCTGAAACAACACCTGTGTTGTGACTCTGAACAGGGCCACCAGAGGCGCTGCTAGTTCCCTTCGCAGCTCCTTTAATATCCTCAGGTATAAGGTTGATCCATCTGGCCCAATGGCCTTATCCACCTTCAGCTTTGTGAGTTCTTTCAGAATTCCTCCACTGAATGGACTGGTGTTCACCTCTTCTCCCCAATCATGGTTGAGGGGTGTTGGCACCAGTACTGAACCACATGCTCTGGCTGAGGTCTTACCAGGGCCTGTACAACTTCAGTATAACCTCTTTCCTCCCACATTACTTTGGCAGTGTTCATCTGTGTGGTGTTACTATGACAGAAAGGAAAATGCTTGGAGCACTGGGAAGAACTCTTGCCTGCCTTGTTCAGCTAGGCAGGTGTGGGTAAAATGCAAGAGAACTTCCACGCACATGAAACACATGGGGTGGGGTGCACTATGGCCTAACTAAACTAAGTTGGCATTAAAGGATAAAATGGTTTATAATCTATAAAATAACTCTTCGGGGTGTTTAACCCCACCCCCAGGTGCACCGATGAAGCTAACTATTCTCAAAGGCAATATTGTACAACTTCATCAGAGCATTCAGAGCTGGGGGCAGTGCCCCCACAAAAGGGTTGCCTAATTTGAGTTTTATTTTGTTGTAGTTGCTGCAGTGATTTCTTTCTGTAGGGGCACTTCACCCCCACCTCTGGGTGTTCAGATTTCCAATTGCTGCCACAAGTTTTTGCAGTAGACGCTATCTGATCTCGAATGTGCTTTTTGGGGATGATGTCTTGAATTTTCCAGGTGCAGCTATGTTTCAGCATTATGTCACCACTTCGCAGCTGTAAAACAGACTTCCTTGATGAGGTACACAGGCTTGTCACAATGCAATATTGTAACCAAAAGCCAGTCTGTTAGTCTGACACCTGGTGGTAGTGGTGGCATGTCTAGTGTGGAGACTGTGTGTGAATGGACCTCTGTGTGACTGGCTACCTTGATGAGATACAGAGGCTTGGTACAATGCAATATTGTAACCAAAAGCCAGTCTGTTAGTCTGACACCTGTTGGTGGTGGTGGCATGTCTAGTGTTGGGTTTTTCTACCTCGGTGGTGGTGGTGTACTGGCATACAACACAGAAAATGACACTAGCGTCTGAGAGGGCATGGACAGTGGGGGAGGGGCAGCTCACTTTAACGGGGGTGGGTGGGTAGCAGTGAGTCCAGTTGGTGTACACCTCAGAAATTCCTGGCTACACCCCTGTGTACAAGGGCAGTATAACCTCTTCTCTTCTACTATTGATTCCCCTAGATATACATCTCAGCATCTTGTTTGCCTTTGCTGCTACTTTCTTGCACTGTGTGGAGTGCTTCAGGTCACTAGCGATCATCACTCCCAGGTCCTTCTCCTCCTCTGATGCAAATATTTGGACTCCACCCAGGTAGTACTCTGTCCTGGGATTCTTGGCTCCAATATGCATAACTTTGCATTTCTTGGCACTGAAGGCAAGCTGCCAGATCCTCGACCACCTCCCCAGCTTTTCAGATTATCCTGTAGGTCCTGTATCCCTTCAGCTGTGTCCACTCTCCTTCAGAGCTTGGTGTCATCCACGAATAGGCACATTTTGCCCTTAATGCCATCCCCAGTGCCATTGATAAAGACACTGAACAACACCGGCCCCAGCACCGAGACCTGCGGGACCCCACTGGTTACCTCTCTGGTGCCAGATAATGCTTCCCCCCACAAACATCCTCTGGGTTCTGTCTCTCAGCCAGTTTTCCACCCATCTGGCCATCTTTTCCCCAACTCTGAGATCCACCCACTTCTAACCCCAGGAATCACTCATTATGATTAAACTAAATGCAGTCAGCCTCCTGTGTTGAACTGCCCGGAGAGATGGAATTATATGCAAATTATGGAACTCTCATGTGGCTCATGCCACTTTCAAACTGCTGCTTTAGCAACTCCTGCACTCTGAGTGCTTCAGATTCTTTACTCTGCCTGCCTAGTAAGGACGTCCCGGAGAGCTCTCCTTGAACTGTCTTCAGAATTCATTATCTGTGTGGATAAGTACTCATTTTGAGTTTTGTTTCAGATTGCTGCCTTAGAAGTTTAGTTTTTAATAATTGCAGTGTAGTTCTGGTTTTTTAGCGGTTCCCTGGAACCAAGGGTTCTGCTCCCTTTGTCTAGATTATCATTAGGTTTTTTTGTTTTAACTTCCTATTTATGGTCGGTTCCTTTGACTGCTTTATTTTATTTAACTTTTAAGCATTTTCAGTTCCGTTTTTCTTAAGGAACCGAATAGGGAACCAAATAGCACTCGGTTCCAGGAACTGTTAGCGTTTGTTTATATTTAAAAAACCCGGTTCCTACATATATAATATTGTCCTGAGATTGGTAATTATTCGGCTTGCTCAATGTCAGAAACCCACTTAGATAAGCCTAAGAAACACACAGGACCCACTGGGTTTAAATATTGTGAGTCTTGTGGTCTGATTATAGCAAAGGCAGATAGACATTCTCTTTGTATTTCCTGTTTGGGCACCAGTCATATTTTTCTAATTGTGAGATTTGCAAATCTTTCTGTCCAAAAACATTAAGAAAGAGGGCAAAAAAGCTAGAGGAAATGGCTTCTGCTTCTGCTGCTGATACTAGTGCATCTACCTCAGTCCCTAAAAGGGATGGAGACAAGGCTAAGGACACAGACAAAAGTTCAGAGAAGCCTGATCAAGGTAAGCCAAAGAAGACTGTTGAGACAGTGGCTGAGGCTGTCCCTCTTAAGAAAAAGTGCAAAGAGAAGCATGTCGCTGCTCCTCTGGCCGAGAAGGCTAAGGAGCTCCCAGCAGACAAACATAATATGCCCTCAGCTGAGGACATTGCTAAAGCATTACAGGTCCTGCAGGCTGCAGCCCCGGTTCCTACAACGGCTGCACTGGTTCCTCCTTTGTCAAGTTACTTATGGTGAGGAGGATAAGGAGGATTTTGAAGTTGAACCGATATGCCCTGAAGTTTCCCCTGAGCAGGAATTCGAGTCCCCTCCTAGGGGCCTAGAAGAGTATTCCTCCAATTATGCTTTTGTAAAAAGCATGGTGGAGACCCTTAATCTCCCTCTTCAGGAGACTGAAGAGGATGTGGAGGAAGCAGAGTTCCTCAATATGATGGGTTTAACTCTAACAAAATGACTCCTTTTGCCAATGTATAAGTCCTTAAAAAAGGTAGCATCGCAGATACTGCAGACCCCAACTTCTATCCCTGGGGTAGATAAAAAAGCTGACAAAAAGTATCAGCTAGACAGATCGACTGCTGATTTTTTGTTTCACCATCCCGACCCAGAAGGGGTGGTTCAGGCTGCTGCCTGTGACAAAACCAGAATACCACTGGCTACCCACCCTCCGGATAAGGACTCACGAAAAATGGATGCCATGGGAAAAAAGGGCTACATGGCTGCTTCCTTGTTAATCAGGCAAGCCAACTGCATGGCATATGGGGTACAGTAGCAAAAGGCACTCTGGAACACAGTTTTAGCCCTTGCTGACAAGGTTCCAGGTGAAATAGCAGTGGATCTGCAAGAAACAGCAAGGGCTGCACTTGATGCCACTAAATATCAATTCCATATGGCAGTGGATGCCAATGACACAGCTGCCAGGCTAATGGCATTAGCTGTCTCCATTAGGAGATTTGCATGGCTCAGGGCCACCAACCTTACCGCAGATGCACAGGCCAAGGCAATGGATTTCCCTGTGGAGGATAAATCATTGGTGATAAAACTGAAGCATACATGAAAAAAGTAGAGGAATACAAGTCTACTTTTCATAGCAGCTCAAAAGACAGACCTTCTACTTTCTATAGATCCCAGAACAGGAGAGGCAGGGGTAGGGGTTTTTATCCCAAACCCTCTTTCCAGACACAGGCCTCTCAGCTACAACATCAAGCGAGAGGCTATTTCAGAGGAAGGGACAGGAGAGTGATGAGAAGAGCTTCTCCCTCTCCTCAGCCTCAGACACAACCCTCACAGAACACCTGACGGGCTGCTTCAGGTCGCATCTCCCCTTTGTGGAACTACCAGTGGGTGGCAGTTTGGCTCACTACCTTCAAGTGTGGCATATTATCACCACAGATGGGCTTCACTCAACTTCATCTCATTTCATTTCCCAAGTTGGGAACAAGAGCTTTCACACCAGTCACCCCTGCAGACAGGATTTTACTGGATACAGAGGTCAAACACCTTTGTTCAATCAAAACAGTGGAACAGTGCCCCTAAACCAAAGGGGCAGAGGGTTATATCCACATATTTCTTCATAA
The DNA here is from genome assembly GCA_016271365.2 of Neoceratodus forsteri. NCBI lineage: Eukaryota > Metazoa > Chordata > Ceratodontiformes > Ceratodontidae > Neoceratodus > Neoceratodus forsteri. The sequence goes on along the minus strand of CM057459.1, from coordinate 793,979,736 downwards.
GAAACCTATTTTGGATATCAGAATGTTAAAAGACACATTTTCAAAGCCAAAAAACTTCAGAAAGCCACTCTGGCATTAATCATTCCCACAGGCTGGCCTCAGGTCAGTATCAATTGGTGACATTTTTTTTCGGCCTAATCTCTGCTTCAAGGCCTTCAAAAAAAAAATCTTTTTGGTTCCCTTACCTGGACAACTGGTTGCTAGTGGGTCAGTCCTTGCAACATGCAGAGCACTTCCTGACTCTAACAAAATCCCTGTTTTCTCATAAACGACCAGAGGTCCCAGCAAAAACAACAGTACAAGTACTGGAGTTTATTGGAGCAGAACTGAATAACATCCTAGGGCCAGGACACCTAAACAATATCCTGCAAATGGCAAACTTGTTGTACCAGAAAAACCCAAATCCGCCAGAGAATTCCTCAGGCTACTGGGCACAAGGTACCTGCCCCCCACGGTAGCTCTGGGTGCCAGATTTCATAGGAGACACATCCAGGTCTACCTAGGACAGTGCTAGTCACAAAGAACAGATTCTGTCCAGGATGGCTCCAGTCACCCACATCCTCGTACAGGTACTGCAGCGGTGGCTGGACAAACAAAACCTTAGAATAGGTGTGTTTTTTTTCACAAGGGAACATTTTTTTCCTTAATTCTCACATCAGATGCTTCACTTTTAGATGGGAAGCACACAAGTTTGATTATGCAGCAAGTGGCACATGATCTCCCCAAGAGTTCCTATTACACATAAACCTCTTAGAGAGCAGGATAGTCTACCTAGCTCTTCAGGCATTTGCCCCACATCTTCAAAACAGGTTGGTGCAAGTCAGAATGGGTAACACCACAATTATGTACTACATAAACAAACAGGTAGGGACCAGGTCAGCCCCACTGTGCACAGGAGCAATGGGGCTGCGATCCACGACATACTCTATGAAAGTATCCTAATCAGCCATGCACCTGCAGCAAAAGACAATGTTTTGTCAGCTTCCCTCAACAGGATAAGTCAGGACCACCACTAGTGGTGCCTGAACACTCAGATGCTCAGTACAATCTTCAGGGGATGGGGCACCACAGAGGTGGATCTTTTGCCTTGGTGGAAAACCACCAGTGATCAATGTACTGTTGCAGACCTCTTCTAAGGGTCAGACTCCTCCTGGAGGTGTGGGCCCTTGACTGGACGGGGGAGATTTCTCTAAGCCTTCCCTTCTTGTTCTTTTCCCATTGATATTCAGGACCCTGCTGAAATTGAGATACCAACCAGCAACAATGATATTAGTTTCACCGAATTGGCCGAGACAGCATGGGTACTTGCTTCTCTCAACTCTGTCAGTAGTTCCTCCAAGTCACTTGCCTAGGAGGCACAATTTGCTGACCTCCTCTCAAGGCAGGATCCTATATTCCAACCTCGAGTCACTGAGGCTCAAAGCCTGACTCTTGAGGAATTAGAAGTTGCATATATTCAGGCTTTGGGCTGGTGCTGATTATTTAATTTTATACAGTACTTATATAAAGTTTTCTTATCTTAAAAAGTACTTACTCTCTAGTATAGGCCAATCATACAACAAAATAACCTATTAATCTTAGGGTGTGGCGCATTTGTGTCAGAACATAGATATGACCTCATGTTTTACATTTTCTCAGAAGTGTTTACCACATTTCTTGCTTAATTCTTTTACAACTCTCTGTTGTATTTTATCTTTAACAGGTAAATACCATCCTAATATGGTCACAGCATCCTAATAAATTCCTATTCCTAATAAAATCTTCTTTCTCAACTCCCTACCCAGCAGTTGTGCAGGTAAGATTCTTCTCTATGCAGATGATGCTGTTCTCATTGCCTCTCACAATAACCCCATGCTGCTACAGAACTGCCTCCAACTAGCGTTTGACTCTGCAGTGACCTGGTTCTCTGAGCACCGGCTTGTTGTCAACCTAAAGAAAACAAAGACGATGCTCTTCTCCCACCCCCAAAACAAGTACAGCAAGTTCCCACTAACCATCCACTCTACACCCAATATCTCCATTGACCCTGTTCAGAAACATAGAAGCATAGAAACATAGAAACATAGAAGTTGACGGCAGATAAGGACCGCAAGGCCCATCCAGTCTGCCCATTTCTTTTTCTACCTTATAAATGTGCCATCGGCCTTTGCTCTGTCAGTGACCTATCTATTCATAGTCATTTGTATTGCTCCCTTATGCCTATCCCATGCCTGTTTGAAGCCCTGCACTGTATTCATAGCCACCACTTCTTGTGGTAAGCCATTCCATGCATCTACCACCCTTTCTGTGAAAAGAATTTCCTCATTTCCCTTAATCGGCCTCCTCTAATCTCATGCTGTGTCCTCTTGTCCTGCTATTTTTCTTATATTTAAACATGTTAGACTCTTTCACCTTGTTTATGCCCTTAAGGTGTTTAAATGTCTCGATCATATCACCCTCTCCCTCCTTTGCTCAAGGGTATACATATTGAGCTCTGCTAATCTGTCCTCATATGTCTTCTGATGCAGTCCCTGCACCATTTTGGTTGCCCTTCTCTGGACTGCCTCAATTTGGTTAATGTCCTTGTGAAGGTGTGGCCTCCAATACTGCACGCAATACTCCAGATGGGGCCTAACCAGTGTCTTGTACAGAGGGATTATTACCTCCCTCTTACGACTTGTGATACTCTTACTAATACACCCTAACACCCCCCTAGCCTTACCTACTGCTTTAGAGGTCTGCTTGGATGATTTTAGGTCATCAGTGATGATGATGCCCAAGTCTCTTTCTTCCTTTGTGACTGCTAGCAACTCCCTCCCAGCCTATAGGTGGCTTCAGGGTTTCTTCCCTATGTGCATGATTTTGCACTTCTTGCATTAAATCCCAGTTGCCACTCTTCTGACCATTTTGCTAGTTTATCCAGATCTCTTCTCATTCTTCCCACCCCATCTGGATCATCTACTCTGTTGCAGATCTTGGTGTCATCTGCAAACAGACAAGCCTTACCCTCTAGTCCATCTGTGAGGTCACTAATGAAGATGTTGAATAGGACTGGCCCCAGGACTGATCCCTGAGGTACCCCACTTGTGACTTGCATCTCTTCTGACTGTATACCATTTACCACCACTCTCTGTTTTCTGCCAGTCAACCAGTTTGCCACCCAGTTGACCAACTTCTGACCCACCCCGAGCCTACCTAGCTTATTTATCAATCTTCTATGTGGAACAGTGTCAAAAGCTTTGCTGAAGTCAAGGTAGGCTACATCAACTGCTCCCCCTTGGTCCACCACTCTGGTTACCCAGTCAAAGAAATCTATGAGATTAGTTTGACAGGACCTTCCTTTGTAAACCCATGCTGTCTTGGATCCTGTGCCCTATGGATTCCAGGTGTTGCACTATCTTTTCCTTAAGGAGTGCCTCCATAATCTTGCCCACTACTGAGGTAAGACTGACTGGTCTGTAGTTCCCGCCTCCTCCTGCTACCACTCTTGTGGAGCGGGATCACATGAGCCCTTCTCCAGTCTTCTGGGACCTCTCCTGTGCTCAGAGACTCACTAAACAATTCTGCTAATGGCTCTGCTAGTTCCTCCTTTAGCTCCTTAAGTACCCTGGGATGTATGCCATCAGGTCCCATTGCCTTATCCACCCTGAGCTTAGCAAGCTCTTGTAGGACCCTTTCTTTTGCGAAGGGGTAGTGCTCACCTCCCTCCCCGTGTCCATGATGCTGAGGCTGTGGGCCCTGCCCTACCTTCTCTTCAGTAAATACTGAGCAAAAGTATCTATTTGGAGATAGATGCCTTTACAGGGTCCTCCTCCTCACATGCTCCCTTTTCTCCATTAAGCTTAGCAATACCCCCTCTGGACTTTCTCCTTTCACTAATGTATCTATAGAAAGTCTTGTCACCTTCTTTTACTGTTCGTGCTAGTGTTTCCTCAGTTTGGGACTTTGCCTGCCTTACTGCCTTCCCTGCTTCCCTTAGGGCAGTTTGGTATGCCTCCCTATCTTCATCCCGCTGTGTTCCCTTATATTTCCTGAAGGCCAGCCTTTTGGCTCTGACCTTTTCTGCTACTGTATTTGAGAACCAAAGTGGTTTCCTTCTTCTTTTGCACTTCCTTTTCTGTCTAACACAATGGGATGTTGCTTCAAGTATTGTATCCTTAATGCTTGCCCACTTTGCCTGTACCTCCTCACCTGTGTTTCTTTTGCCAGGGCTAGCTTAACTCTGTTGGCCATCTTATCAAAGTCAGCTCTCTGAAGTCCCATATTTTTGCCTTGGAATGGGATGATTTAGATGTAGTAGCCAAATTGAACCATACCATGTGATGGTCACTGGCCCCAGGTGACCTTCTACCTGGAGATCTGTGATCCCTTCTTTGTTAGTCAGTACTAGATCTAGGATAGCCCTGTCTCTTGTGGGTTGCTGTACCAGTTGTTTGAGGCCCTCCCCTGCAGTGAATCCACTATGAGTCTAGTTCTGGCAGATGTTCCTGCTGATATTGACCAATCTGTATCTGGCATGTTGAAGTCTCCCATTATCAGAACCTCCCTTTAGCTGTCATGTTTTGTATATCTTCTAACAGTAATGTGTCTATGTCCTCCCTCTGGTCTGGGGCCTGTAGACAACCCCAGTTCTTATGGCTGTCCCATTTCTGTTTCCAGGGTGACCCACAGTTCTTCTGGCTCCTTATGTGTATTCTGAATTTCTGTAGCTTTGATATTTTCATTAACATACAGGCCACTCCCCTTTTTGCACCTTGGTCTCTTCTGAACAATACATAGCCAGGTACTGAAGTCTCCCAAGTGTGGTTACTGGTAAACCACGTCTCACTAATTGCTACTATGTCCAGTTTAGCCTCTGACATTATTGCCTGCAGGTCTGGGATCTTATTTCCCAGGCTGTGAGCATTTGTGTACATGATTTTCCATTGGCCAGATTTTGGTGTGTTAGTTGTTGGGTGAAGTTTGGCATTACCCCTGTGCATCGTATGAGGAGACAAACCTTTTTTCTTACCTGTCCTATAAATATCTTGGAATAACCTTTGACCCTGCACTTTCTTTCCATGGACATATATGTACCCTAAATTCTGCTGCCAACTCGTGGCTAGGCATTCTCTACCGGCACAAGAAATGCCTCCCTCCTGATGCCCTCCACTTGGCTGTCACCTCCTCTGTCATATCTCTCATTGACTACGGCCTTCCAGTCTATGGGTCAGCAGATCAGACTGCCCTCAACAAGGTTCGCCTTACATTCAACAAGGCCTGCAGACTTATTACCGGTGCCCCCAGACTCACTCACACATGTGAGCTGCACTCCCTGGCCACCCTACTCAACCTGGACGAGCGACTCATGTATCAGACCTGCCAGCTCACCTTAAACCCTGTATGGCCTATCCCTATAGGCTATCCATCCAATCGACCAAACTGCACCCCATCCTACACACTCGCAGCTCATCAAGAGCAACCCTAGTCATTCCGTGTGCCAGGACCTCTCAAGGGCAGAGGGCATTCCCCTACCGTGCACCCCACTGGTATAACTCCCTCCCTGCCGGTGTCTCAAACTCACCAACCTTAGCTTGCTTTAAGTCCAGGCTCAGAAACTTCCTGCTTACCTCACGCAAATGCAACTGCCGCTAACCTACAATAACAAAAAAAAAAAAAAAAAAAATACTGACAATGCTCACTGAGCGGCTCCCACCTCCCACCCCCTTCCCTCCCTTCTATTCCTCCTCCCCTGTCACTCTCCCCTGCTACCTCTACCTGCACCCCCTAACACCAAGTTTGTACCCTATGCTATTCTGTTCATGGGATAAGAGTTCTACTGTAACAAAATTGTAATTGAATTTGTAACTGTGTCTTTGTCATTTCTGTATCCCTTGTACCATTGTTCTTTATGTCTTCTCTGTGACGAGGTGCCTTTGTAAATGAGCCTCTGGCTCAAAGGTTTCAAAACTGATGTTTAACTAAATAAATAAATAAATAAATGTTACTCTAGGTCATTTGGATATTACACATTGTGAAATATATAAACATCACAAGATTTCTAACTAGGCTTTGTGAGAAAGCTGTGTCATAAAACAGCTAACTACTTGAGTAAACACATTTGGTTATATAGTCCAAGAATATACACTGAAGCATTCTGTAAAAATCATAGGCTATACTTTAACACTCAGTCTAACTATTATAAAAGGTTATACTTAAATAAATGTTATACTACAAATGTTACCATACACGCAATGATATTTTCTTGTGAGGCCTAGGAACTGATCACTCCTATGGTTTCGCAATTCTCCACCTCTTGCTGTCTCTCTGCCTTCACTTGCTATTCCGTCTTTTCTTCACCCTTGCATATCTGAAATTAATAAAATATATGTGAATCTTTATGTGGAAATGTCACTGATACTGGGATCCCTTTGTTTAAAACTATATATAGTTATACTGTTGAAATGATTGCAAAAAGCTATTTGGAACTCAAGTGGTTAACCTGAGATGCAGTTTTTAAGCCTTTTGCAGAGCTGTAAACAAGAGGTCAGTTCTGGGTCACTGTGTTCTGTTTGCTGCACCTGCATCGACACTGACAAGAACATTCTGTAAACTTGCAAGAACATTCTATGAGAAGCAGGCTCTCTTAACGAGTTCCCAGACAACGACTCATAAAAAGAACAGCAATGCTTTTGCTAGAGAGACAAAGAGAGTGAGAGACTGAGAGACCAAAACTTGGATCTAAGAGGTACCCTCAGAAGAAGGACTTCGTTTTCTCTGTATTGCTTTTGCAAATAGTTATACTGAATAATTTTTATTTTTTATTTTGCTGTTATTGAGAAAAATATAACGCTAATTGCAAATTTTGAAATTGCTCCTGGTTTTCCTATGCTTCCTGACCTGAGCCTCGACAACAGATGGTGTCAGCCTAAGTGGGATTTATGCTGTGCATACTCTAAGCCAGGAGTTTTGTGCATGGGTACTGGACCTGGTACCAAGGAAGCATAGAAGAAAAGTATGGATTCTGCAGCAGCAAGTCCAGCAGTGATTACCAGAAAAATGGCAGCCAAACTAGAAGTAGAAACAAAAGTTCAAACTGAGACTGTAAAGCCAGCACCAGTCATGGAAAAAAAAAGAGCAGGCAGTGACAAAACCTGAAAGCCTGATTGCCTTTTTCAAAAGGTGGGCTATACAACAACAAGAAGTGGAGAAACAGAGAAAAGAAGAGATGCAGCGACTGGAGCAGCAGAGAAGAGAAGAGGAGCAGAAGAGAAAAGAAGAGATGCAATGACTGGAGCAGCAGAGAAGAGAACAGGAGCAGTGGAGAAAAGAAGAGATGCAATGGCTGGAGAAGCAATGGCTGGATGCCTTGCAATTATCAAAGTAGGAGGTTCTGGCACAAGTCCAACAGAGCAACAAAACACCAACAACTTAAAAGACCTTAAACTTACAAAGTTGTGTCCCTCGGATGCTATTGAAGCATACCTGACCACTTTTGAAAGGGTTGCTACAGCTTGCCAGTTGCCAAAGCAGCAATAGGCAATCAGACTGGTACCTTACCTGACAGGGAAAGCCCAACTTGCCCTACAGCAATATGGACACTGCACAATCAGAAAACTATGACCTGGTGAAAAGAGAGGTTCTTAAAAGATATGACATCTCAGGAGAGACCTACAGGCAGAAATTTTTTTCATTCTCTGAAGTACAACTCATTCGACAATCCTCGAGAAGCCTTCACCTGACTCAGTGAACTCCTTATGAAATGACTCCAACCAGAGGGCAAAACACTCCACAGAGCATCGAAATATTTGTAATGGAGCAGTTCATTAACATCCTATGCACTGACATGCAGCTTTGGGTAGAAGAACACCGACCAGAAAGTGGGGAAAAGGCTGTTTCTTGGGCTGAAGACTACCAAATGGCCACACAAATGCCACAGCAGTGAGGTAACAGCCAAGGCACTCTTTTTCCCATTTAAACTACAAGTCTGATAAGAACTCTTGTGGGGGTAACAAATCTGTACCCAAAGACTTTATTTGCTATAACTGTAATAAGCCCAGTCATACTGCAAGAAATTGCCATTGAGAAGAGTGACTGGAGCAGATCTGTCCTTAGCAAATTGGGGCAAGGACTTAACAGATGTGAAGGTGGGAGATAAGATTGTGAAGGGGCTTATAGAATTGGGAAGCAGACAAACACTAGTGCATATTGAAGTGCTGGGAAAACAATGTCCAAAGGGACCAGGTACTGGTGTCATCTGCATCCACGGGGACACTCAGTACTATCCCACCACCCAAGTGACTCTGACTATTAATGCGGTGTTGCACCAAATGAAAGTGGGGGTAATACCTAAATTACCTGTACCTTTGGTTATTGGAAATGACTTTCCAGGATTTACTGAGTTAATCAAAGAGGGAGTAAATCCTGATGTTTCAGCAGCTGTGATGACAAGAGCTCAGGCAAAGAAAATCCCGGATAGTTTGGACAGTTTTCCATTCGGTGATTTTAATTCAGAGTTGTTTGAACACAGCTCCAAGATCTGGAAGTCCAGGAAAGAAAGACGATGGCTGAGAAAACAGTGGCAACAAATGACTGATGGACATAAGGGGTTAACATATGAAAATGCTGAAACTAAACTGATCACTAATTGTGATTTTCTTTCAGAACAACCTAACAATATTTCTCTCCAGGGTTATTTTGAGCAGCTGGGGGTGAAACCAAAACAGGATGAACCTATGTTTAAAAAATATAATGGGCTCTGGGTTAAACCTCAGACACAGGACCAAATAGAACAATTGGTTATACCACAAAAGTATAGCTCTGAGTTGTTATAGATAGCACATGATAGTCCTATGGCTGGTCACTTGGGGGGGATCGCGTCCTTGCCTGATTGCTGTACAGATTTTACTGGCCTAGAATTCATGAAGGTGTTGCTGCCTATTGCAGTTCTTGTGCTGAGTGTCAGGAAGTAGCCCCAGTGACTAAAAAAGACAAGGTGCCCCTACCCAGGATAGATGTGCTTTTTGAGAGACTTGCAGTGGATGTGGTTGGCCCCTTAGACAAAAGTAAAAAGGGTAGTTGATTCATTTTGGTAGTATGTGACTATGCTACAGGCAGTTCCAATGTGTACTGTCACAGCCCCAAAACTGGCAGCAGGGCTTGCCAAAATGTTCAGCAGGGTGGGCATACCTAAAGAGATTATTGCTGATCAGGGTAGTAATTTTAGTGCAGCATTACAGAAGGAGCTGTACTGAGTACTAGGTATCACTGCCATAAGAACCTTCACTTATCTCCCTCAGACAGATGGGCTTGTTGAGAGTTTTAATCAAACCCTAAAATGCATGTTAAAAAGGTTTGTAAAAGGGGAAGAGAAAGACTGGGACCAATACTTACCTTACCTGCTTTTTGCTTACAGAGAATTGCCACAGGCATCAACAGGTTTTTCACCATCTGAAATGCTGTATGGTAGACAACCTAGAGGGCCACTAGATGTAATAAAAGAAACACAGGAAGATAACCCCCATCAGAAACAATCTACTACATCTTATATGTGTGCCCTGAGAAAGAAGCTGGCAAAATATGTTGAAATTGCCCATAGTAATCAGGAAAGGCCCAAAACCAGGAGAAGGTATGTTATGACCATGGGGTAAAAGAAAATGTTTTTGAGCCAGGTGAAAAGGTCTTGCTACTGTTATCCACTACAGAAAATAAGCTGTTAATGAAGTGGCAAGGGCTTTATGAAGTGCTTAGATGTACTGGCATAATTAATTATGAGATTGAGACCCCTGATAGGAAAAATCCTACTAAGATATACTATGCTAACGTCCTCAAAAAATGGGTTGAAAAAACACCAAAAGCTGTTTTGTTGGTTTTACCAGAAACTGATAAAGAAGATACTGATGTAGCTGATGACAGACTGGAACAAACTATAACTTCGGATACTGTAAAAGTGAATGTTTCCTTCACCTCCGAATAAACCACAGAATTCTGTAACTTACTAAAGCCATTTAACAGTATTTTATCACAGTACCAGGCTGAGCAAACGGGGCTGAGCACGTAACAGTGACAATAAATGCTCACCCTATGAGACAAAAGACATACAGATTACCAGAGCAGTTAAGCGCAGATGTGGTTAAGGAAATACAAAAAATAAAAGAACTGGGTATCATAGAAGAGTCGAGAAGTACTTGGTCATCACCAATGGTGATTGTAAAAAAAAAAGAAGGGGGTATAATAATCTGCCTTGATTTTAGGAAACCTAATCAAGTGTCAGAATTTGACAGTTATCCTACGCCCAGAATAGATTATTTGGTGGACAGACTGGGGAGTGCCAAGTGTATTAGTGTAACCCCCCCTACAAATGGGGCTTCCCGAAAAGTCTTTCTTGAGCTTGCCTAAATGCTCACTGCAGGCTGGTGTCCTGCATTTTAACAGTTTAAATGTGATTACCAGAGAGTGCCTGTATAGCCTCTGTGTACTGTCTCTTTAAGAGATGCCTGGATTGCAGTCATAAGTAATCTGAGAGGGAGCTCTGTTGAAAGATGTAACTATTTGCTGAAAATCACTTAGAGTGACAATGATAATGTAGTTTGTCTAACCTGCCTTCTTTGCAGCAAGGACTGTTTTGTTTATCTCCACTATCTTGGTCCTGGACTGCCGAATTGGACCAATCAATACTGGTGGGACCTAAAATGGAGCCGGACTACAGGAGCTGTCTGGGAGTCAGAATCTGTAGGAATTGTAGTTTTGGGCTTTTGGCACCTTTTTGCACCTGAAGGGCGAGCGCCTGTTGTGACTGACAGATGAATCAGCCAACCGAACCTTTTGGATCTTGGGGAAATTCCCCAGGCTTGCTGGCATTTGAGTCAGATCTAAGTTGGGAACTGAAGAAGCAACAGCTCGAGACAGTCTCTGTGGAAAGGCCTGAGTTTTGGCCTGCATGCCTGCCTGCTGCCCCTGAGAGGGAGAAGAGAATCTGTTCGGACTGAATCCGAGTTTGTGAGAACGAAGCAAGCCACTGAGTTGTGACCAGGATCAACCTGAAGAAGACCAAACATTTGCTGAATGCATCGGCCTGTCAGGATTTCCAGCTACCTCTAAACTCCTGGTGTGTGCAGAGACTTTGTGATTGTGACCGGAGAGCGGTTTGCCTGGTATAGTAGACTCCCTTACATGTAAATGTGCTGTGTGTTTATAGTGGGTCGTGATTTGGTTCCCCGCTGTGTGAATTGTGTTCTGCTTGTTAGAAGCTGTATCCAGCTCAAATGGACTGAATCCACATTCATCTCCATATGGCCTGGGCCTTACCACACTGGCCCTGCCAGACTACCCCACTGCACAGAGAAAGCCATCAAGGAGAGACCTGCCTGGGGATCAGCCCCCTGCTCCACGCTAGAACAGCAACGATACCTCAATGAATCGTGTGGGCCCTGCTTCTCCTGGCACTCCAGATCAACCACCTACAGTCTCAATTTTCGTCCAGCCTATGTCCAGTCTTGGGTATCATGAGTAACCATCAGGGTAGCTCCCTGAAACAACAGCATAGGCTATATGTGTCATCTGATTGTCTTGTTGTTTCTTTTTTTTCACGAACTGAGCCCTCCAGCTCCAGATTACAATTAGTGTGTGTCATGCATATTGTTTTCTTCCATCACAGGGCCCCAACCAGCTGTGATGCCAGCCTACCCGGGCAACGATCCTAGCTAGCCCACCTCTTCTTCACCTGGGTACCCAGAGTGTGTCGCTGTTTATGGACCCTGAAGTCCATGCATACTGTTTGACTGATACAGCCTTTAAGCAAATTAACCTGATTATGCCCCTTCCTTGTTCAATTCCCTTAAATAAATCAGATCTAACTCTTTTTGCATTTCCCCTGACTGTGGTTCCAGTTTGTGCAAGAGTACTGTACTGCTGTTATTTGCTGTGTATAACCTTGTTTTACAGGGGGTCCCCAGGGTCGAGCTGGAGGAAAGCCCTGGTGGTAAGTGCAAACAGTGTGGGTACTTGTGTGGTGAATCAGGGGTATTGTGAAAGTGATTATTGTGTATTGTTCCAGCCACTAGTAAGGAAAGAGGGGGGTTACAGTGTCCTGGAGGGCTGTGCCCAGGATAGCTTGACCACTACCAACCCTAACCTCCGGGTGGAGGCACCCGTTTCAGAACTCAGGCCCCCTAACCTGCTCCTAGCCAAGCAGGCAGGAGTAGTAGCCCTTGGGATAGCACCACCTAGGGGTTACATTAGTACCCTTGATCTCACCAAGGGCTACTGGCAAATACCCCTAGCTAAAGAATCCAGAGACAAAACTGCATTTGCCACTCCTATAGGATTCTGTCAGCTCACCACCATGCTGTTTGGTTTACATGGCACACCAGCTACATTCCAGCGGTACATGGATGTAATTTTATCCCCTCACTTTGGTTATTGTGCTGCATACCTGGATGATGTTGTGGTGTACAGTCCAGACTGGAAAAGCCACCTGGAAAACCTATGAACAGTTATCCAATCGATCAAAAAGGCAGGTTTGACAATTAATCCTACTAAGTGTGCATTGGGCAAGCAGAAAACCAAATATTTGAACTATGTTTTGGGAAATGGAGAAGTCAAGCCAGAGGTTTCCAAGATAGAAACTGTAGCTAACAGCCCTGTCTCAAAAAACAAGAAACATTTAAGGTCATTTTTAGGGTTGACTGGTTATTATCGGAGATTTGTTCCCAGCTTTGCCGAGTTAGCTACTCCCCTCACTGAACTCACAAAGAAACAGTTCCTGAATAATGTGGAATGGACCTCAGAGTGTGACGAAGCATTTTGGGCCATTAAGGCTGCATTATGCAGCTGTGGGGTGGCCCTCCCTCCATTTCAGGAGAAACAGGAATGCTCTACTCTGGACGTTCAAAGCTATCACCAAGAAACTTCCCCCGTATGTCCCCGATTGTCTCTCACTCTGCGAACCTTGAGCTTATGCCCTGAGAAGCTCTTCCTTCTTCTATCTGAAGGTACCCAGGCTAAGAACACGCCACAGAAGAATGGCTATGTCCTTTGAGCTACCTTCCTTGTGGAATACCTTACAAAAAACCCTGAAGCTTAGCTCCTTAATCAGTATATCCTCATTCAAGTCCTTATATAACAGCCTAATTAAAGAAATCTGTAACTGCTTTCACCGCCCATAATTGAAAAACTCCCCTATAGTTCCGGCCCGCTTTGCCCACTAGTAGATAGGATTGACCTACTCAAAATGTCATCAGTACATGTCCTCCCCAAGTCACGGAAAGGCACTTACTCTCTGCACTGTGTTAGCACCTTAGTTAACCCTGACTGTATTCCCCCCCAAAGGACTTCTTATTCCCTGTACTGTACCTATGCGCTCCCTGTATTGTCTGAATTGCCACTACTGTATATTATCTGGAATGTATTATTACTTTTACTTTTGTCTCAGGTCCATCTTGTAAATGAGCTTGCTCAATGGTGTTCGCCTGAATAAATAAAGATTTGATTGATTGATTGATGTTCAGCCCCTGTTTTAAGAAGCCCAGACTCTGAGAAACAGTTTTTGTTACAGACAGATGCATCAGAGGTATGCCTAGGTGCAGTCTTGAGTCAGCATATAGATGAGGAAGAACATCCTATTCTATACATAAGTAGGAAGTTGCACGAAAGAGAGAAAAGGTATTCCACCATTGAAAAGGAATGCCATGTGGCAACATGGGCCGTAGAGTCCCTTAAGTTTTACTTACTAGGAGCTGACTTAATACTTGTAACTGATCACAATCCTCTCTATTGGCTTAACAAGATGAAGGATAAAAATTCTAGAATCACATGGTGGTACCTGGCACTACAACCATTTAAATTTAAAGTGATGCACAAATCTGGGAAAGAGAATGTCCATGCTTATTTTCTGTCACAATATGGATCAGGAATTGAGAATTCCAAAGGCTGAAAAAACTGTTGAAACTTCTCTGTTTGCTATGCTGCATATGCACCGAACTGTAGAGGTTATAAGCTAATGTTAGACGGGAATTTAATAGAACGTTTTGGAACCTTGTTTTTGTAAAACAGGTTCCCTCTTAAAGAGGAGGTATGTAACAGGGTTGAATAAGGCCCTACCCCATTTGTTATGCAGAAAGAGTTTAAATGCAAGAGTGTTGTTCTATCATCTCCTTTTCTGTCTCTTCTCTGTCTGGTTGCACAACCAAAGTTTCTTGTAAGACCTAGGAACTGATCACTCCTATGGTTTTGAAATTCTCCGCTGCAGTTATAAAATATATGTGAATCTTTATGTGGAAATGTCACTGATACTGGGATCCCTTTGTTTAAAACTGTATATAGTTATACTGTTGAAATGATTGCAAAAAGCTATTTGGAACTCAAGGAGTTAACCTGAGATGCAGTTTTTAAGCCTTTTGCAGAGCTGTAAACAAGAGGTCAGTTCTGGGTCACTATGTACTTTTTGCTATACCTGCATTGAAACTGACAAGAACATTCTGTAAACTTACAAGACCATTCTGTGAGAAGCAGGCTCTCTTAATGAGTTCCCAAAGACTTATAAAAAGAGCAGCAATGCTTTTGCTAGAAAGACAAGGATAGTGAGAGACTGAGAGACTGAAACTTGGAATTAAAAGATACCCTCAGAGGAAGGTCTTAGTTTTTTATTTTTTAATTTGCTGTTATTTAGAAAAATATAATGCTATTTGCGAATTTTGAAACTGCTCCTGGTTTTACCATGTTTCCTGACCTGTGTCTCGATGACAGGGAGGTGACCTCTCCCCATACTCATCCCTACTTGAAAACAGAGTCGTATCCAGGTGTCTTCGTGAATCCTCTGTACCCCTGTTAGAAGTCCCAAGGATCACCACCATACTGAGAAGCAAAACCCTGTCCTTCATGGCCTCCACACTGTGGCACAAGCTCCCTGCCTCACTCCGCTCACTTGACTCGCACCTCACCTTTAAAACTCATCTCAAAGCCTGGCTACAGTCTGAAGCCAAATGTTTCAGTTTTTCCATGTTTTTCCAGGTAACTTAAATTGTGAGACCCATCTTTACTTCAGAACATCACCCTTCCTGTCCCCAGGTAGTGTGAGCCATTCGACAGTTCACACCCTCCTCTCTCACTCTTTGCATTTACTTCTTACCTGTTATGACATTGCACTTGTTTTATTGTACCATTTCACAAGACTGTTTGACATTGTATATCATTTGTACTCCTGCTGTGCCCAATGTATTGTGTACCTTATAGTATGCATTATGTTCAATGCATTTTGTTATTTTTTTTGTTATTGCTGCTCTGTGATCGCAGATGACATCAAGCTCTGTGGGACAGTGGACACAGCTGAAGAGATACAGGACCAACAGGAAGATCTGGAAAAGCTGGGGAGGTGGTCCAGGATCTGGCAGCTTGGCTTCAATGCCATGAAATGCAAAGTTATGCATATTGGAGCCAAGAATCCCAGGACAGAGTACTACCTGTGTGGAGTCCGAGTATATGCATCAGAGGAGAAGGACCTGAGAGTGATGATCACTAGTGACCTGAAGTACTCCACACAGTGCAAGAAAGTAGCAGCAAAGGTAAACAAGATGCATCCCAGCATATCTAGGGGGATCAGTAGTAGGAGAGAAGAGGTTATACTGCCCTTGTACAGGTCACTGGTAAGGGCGCATCTAGAGTATTGAGTTCAGTACTGGTGCCCACACCTCAAAAAGGACATTAACCTGCTGGAGGAGGCCCAGAGGAGGGCTACAAAGATGATAGCCAGTCAGCAGCGTAAGGCATAAAAGGAGAGGTTGAGGGCACTGAACATGTACTCCCTGGAAGACAGGAGAGAGACAGGGGACATGATTGGGACCTTCAAGTACTCGAAAGGGATAAATAAAGTTGGTAAGAAGAGTCTCTTTAAGCTGCGTGGCAACCATAACACGAGGGGGCACAGTCTTAAGCTGGAGGGTGGGAGGTTTAAAAGGGAGGTCAGGAAGCGCTTCTTCACAGAGAGGGTGGTGGACACTTGGAATGCGCTGCTGGAAGAGATAATCTCATTTAAGACAATGGGCAGCTTTAAGAAAGAGAGAGACTGGAATAGGCATAGAGGAAGGTAAGGATCATGGGTAGGGAGGATGGGAGGAGTGAGGGGGGAGGGCATGGACATTAGCTCAAGCTGTGGACCCTGCAATACGAACAGACTTGATAGACCAAATGGCCTTCTTCTGCTGGCTTCTTTGCATGTTCTGTGTAGACACCTACCTTCATTTTTTTTTCAACTCTATTTACACACCAGGCCCCATAGCACTCTCTCAGACAGGACCAGGTACTCACCCTGTAACCGCTCACCGAGACCTCCGCACCTTGTCTCTGACCCAAGATGTCCCTCCTCTGCTTCTCCAAATCATCATCCCCTGGCTCTGAACCCCCCGAGGTGGGGCCGCCATCATCTGACCGACGCTCTATCTATAATCTAGAGTGCGGTCAGAGAGTGGCGAGGAACCAGAGGCGGGCTTGGCGGGTCCGGCACTGAGCATGTTGGGTGGTCCTGTTCCTGTCATTGCCTTACCAGGTACCTGGAGGTTTTTCTTGCTCTTGGAGCTCAGCCATGCAATGACATCAAGACAGCAAGCCGTCGATGTCTGCCTCGCTCCACCCAATAGTTGGCCCACTCACGCAGCCCATACCGCTGGTCTACACTGGGGGCCACTGCTGCTCTGGAGACTCCCTGGATCCCTCCCCAGGGAGAGGAGAGCTGTCCTAGGACACTCAATCCTCTCCCTCTCCCTCTCCTGCCGACCCCTGGCAGCCCAAGCTTGTTCCCGAACTTGGGTTGCCGGCATGGTGCGAGGTGTGGCATCCAGCGCTACAACCCTCAGCACCACCAGGCCACCTACCTTCCTTATATTGTGTCAAATATATTGTGTGCACTCTCTTGTGCCATCTCCATGACCCGGGTCGTGCCTGAAAATGGTCCTCTGAATCAGTGCACCCTCCTGGTAAAAATAAATAAATAAATAATTTGTTACTCAGACTTTGGCCATTTGTACACATGGCTCTTCAGGATGTGGAGCCCCTTCCCTGCTTTGCTCTCTTGTGCCTCTCCCTTTCCTGATCCCAATCCTTGTCAGACCCTCCCAGTTTTTTGTGAGTTTGTGATTTAAACCTCGCGCTGCTCTTACCAGATCAGGTATGCTATTCAGCATTTACATCTGCTGCTACAAGAACTGTGAAAGGCTGCTGCATCTGTATAATTCTGCTTGTGCCAGTGCTCTTCCTATGTGTTTAAAAGATCGGGACTATTACCATCATTAGTCTGCTAAAGCTGTGTCAGCTGTGAGGGGTGGCTGAACGAGCCCACGTAACACAAGGAGGAGGGGCAGAACTGCGATTTAAACCTCGCGCTGCTCTTACCAGATCAGGTACGCTATTCAGCATTTACATCTGCTGTTACAAGAACTGTGAAAGGCTACTGCATCTGTATAATTCTGCTTGTGCCAGTGCTCTTCTTATGTGTTTAAAAGATTGGGACTGTTACCATCATTAGTCTGCTAAAGCTGTGTCAGCTGTGAGGGGGTGGCTGAACGAGCCCACGTAACACAAGGAGGAGGGGCAGAACTGTGATTTAAGCCTTGAGCTGCTACTGCGCAAGCGCAGTAGTGCGAGCGTGAGTGGCGCACCACTCGGTATAGAAAGTTTGGTTTTAAAGTGTTTATATGAGTTTAACTCGATTCACTTAGATTTGTGATTAATTTAATAGTTTATTTTATAATTCGTCTAGTAGGTATGTACACTTTTACTGTGTGTGAGGCAATGATGTTTGTACTAGTTGCTATCTTGCGTAATAATGGAAAAAGCTATTTTAGCGAGGGAACTTTGGAGAATGTTAGCTTTAACCAATCACTAGTTGGGAATGAGATATTTCTACCAAATGCATACGTTGAGAATTTAGATTTAACTGAAAGCTTTGTAATTATATCAGTTGCAGCGCATGGGGTTTCACATGTACATATACCTGAGTTGCATTGTAGACGTATTAAAGGAATACAAAAATCTATTAAGCACCCTCATAAAAAGTTTATATGGGTGTGGAAGTTAATATTAATGAGTCTATTGAATTCTGGTGATGTGCAAATGAACCCTGGACCCCAATTGAGAAATGAATAATCCCTAGTTGATTTTGGAGAACAGAAAAATCTAGGCCTTTTACACTTAAATGTAAGAAGCTTGATACCCAAAATGGATGTAATAAGAACTCAAGTTGAAGTAGTTAAGCCAGATGTGCTAGCATTAACAGAAATCTGGCTATCATCTAAAATAGATAATAATGAGGTTCTTTTAGAAGATTATAATATTTTCAAGCAAGACAGGGGAGGGGTTATGCTATATCTTAAAAATATATATAAGGGTCAATTGAAATTTGCAAAAACATTCCCAAATCAATTAGATTTATTTATAGTACAAATGCAAGGGAAATCAGGATTCCAGCTAAATATTACGGTTTGTTATAGGCCCCCATCTGCTACAACTATAGCACTACAGACCTTGTGCGAACATATTGCTCCTTTTTTAAAAAGTGAAACCATTTTGCTTGGGGATTTTAACTGGAATATGTTGATTCCTCAGCTTGCGATTTTAAATCAGTTTGCAGCTCTTACTTTGCAACAATTGATTATTACACCTACTCGACTGCATAAATCAAATAATGATAAACATTCATTACTGGATCTGATATTTACTAATAGACCTGAGAGATATGAATCTGCAGTTCATGAAAATGATGTGAGTGATCACTGCTACACTTCAGGTATTAGAGACACTGTGGTGGAAAGATTTCAATTACAATTTATTCATTTTAGGATGTTTAATTAATTTAATGAACAGGCATATTTGAGAGATGTAGCAGAGATCCAATGGAAATTATTGTATGTGTGTCTTGATGTACATACAGCATGGCTTTTTTTTTAAACTTCTCTTTTGAGTGTTATAAATAAACATGCCCCATTAAAATTAAAATATGTAAAGAAAAAAAAGTGTCATGGATAACAAAAGATTTGAAGGAGATAAACAAAAAGTCAAAATTATGGCATATAGCCAGAAAGACCAAAGCATTAAAGGATATGTTAGCATATAGAGTTGTTCGAAATTATTGTACTAAAAATATTAGAACAAAAAAGGAGTATTATGAAAACTATTTTTTATCATCAGAAGGAAATTCTAGAGCTTTATGGAAAGGTATTGAATCATTGAAGGGTAAACAAAGTCCAACTATCTTACCTGCATTTTTAGCATCTGAAGGGAAAATTACATTTACAGATATTGATAAAATTGAAATGTTAAATTCTTTTTTCATCTCTGTTGGTGATGCATTTGATAAAATTCATCCTGGTTTATCCATTCCCATTTTGGATACTGAGTTTACTTACAAGTTGAATAGACCTGTGTTTTCCTTCAGTCCAATAGAAATGTATGATGTCAGAAAGCAGTTGCAGGGATTAGATTCTAGAAAAGGCACTGGATATGATGGGATTTCTCCTATCTTTCTGAAACTGGCAGCTGAAGTATTGGTACCTCATTTAACATACATTTTTAATCTTTCTTTGGATAGCTGTGAATTACCAACTGACTTTAAAACAGCTTTTGTTAATCCAGTATTTAAAGGGGGAGACCCAACATATCCAGGTTCCTATAGACTATATATCAGTTTTACCAGTGTATGCAAAAATATTTGAAAAACTTGTGTACTTGCAGTTAACAAATTATCTCACTAAATATATCACCTTTGCAATCAGGTTTTAGAAAAGGGCATAATACAACGTATACAATATTAAAGGTGGTTGATGACATGTTTGATGCCTTCAACAGTAACCAGGAAGTTCCATCAATATTCCTGGATCTGTCGAAGGCATTCGACACTGTACACCATATTATATTATTAAATCGATTAAAAAAGGTTGGTCTAGGTATTAGGTTGGTTTCATACTTATTTGAAGTGGAGATTACAATCTGTCAGATTGGGGGGTGTTTGTTCTACACCTACCACTTTGTTAAATGGAGTACCCCAAGGGTCTGTGCTTGGTCCCCTTCTCTTTTTGTTATACATAAATGACCTACCAAATTTTTGTTCACCTAAGACTCATATACAACTTTATGCTGATGATACCATGTTGTATACTACATGTGATGATATAGACACAGCAGTGTTGATTTTACAACAAGATTTTTTCAAAATACAGAAGGGACTTGTTGAATTAAGATTGCTTCTGAATGAACATAAAACACAGTGGATGCTATTTAGTAAGAAAGATTACGTAGAAACAACTACAAAAGAACTTAGATCCTTATCGACAACTATCTTAGAACATGTAGAAGCCTATAAATATTTAGGAATTATATTAGATAAAAATCTGACTTTTGAGTTACATATAACATCTTTGTCAAATAAATGAAAGAAATTGTTGAGTTTTTTTTATAGGAATAAATCTTTATTTAACTTAAAGATCAGGAAGTTATTGGTTACTACCTTGTTCTTACCAATTTTAGATTATGGTGACATAGTCTATAGAAATGCAAAAAAATCACTACTGTGTTCACTGGATGTCTTATTCAATAGTGCCCTAAGATTTGTAACAAATCATTTATTTAGAACACACCGCTGTGTCTTATATCAAAATTCAGGATTCCTATCATTGTTTGATAGAGATAGTCATTGGAACTTATTTGTGTATAAGTTTGTGCTGCAGAAATTACCATCTTTCTTATTAAACTTATTACATATTAGGTCTCATCAAAAATACTCTCTAAGGTCTTCTGCTCGAATCAGTTTTTACATGCCAAGATGTAGAACTAAAATTGGTGAAAAAATTATGTCAAGTTCAGTGCCCAAAACATGGGAAAGATTGTCTAAACAATTAAATATCACAATATTGCTGCAATTTAAATGCTTTAGGTCCTCTTTAATGACTTTATATAACAAACATTGTAGCTGCTATGGATAAAGTATATTTTTATGCTTAATATTTAATGTAAGATGTTAATTTTATATTGAAACTGAAATTTTGTATGTAAGTTTTCTATTTTGTCACGTGATGTTATATGTTTGGATACAATTGTAAAAGAGATTATTTGATCTCAATTTGATATCCAATAAAGTTGAAAGTTTCATGTCTTTGTGCTAACCTAAGGCCTCTGGTGTTATATTCTCTTCTTGAGTTCCCCTGTAGTTCCTTTGCTTTTGGGGTGGGGCATATTATGTCTCCTATCATTCCTTCATCTTCCCCCCTTGGCAAGTTTAAATACTTACTAGTGAAGCACTTAAACGTTTCACTAAGGACCATGGTCCCTTCCCTGGATGGATGTAGGCCATCTACTTTGTACAGAGACACATCCCTCTGGGGAAGCCCCAGTCCCCCATGAAGCCAAATGCCTCCTCTCCACACCATTCCTTCAATCATGAGTTGAGCTTCTGGCTGCGGAGTGTCCTAGCCTCCCCCTTGCCATGCAAAGGCAGTGCCTCCAAGAAGGACACCGAGCTTGCTATCTGCTTTAGACCTCTCCCCAACTCCTTGAACTCCTCCTGCAGCAGGTGTTTGTGTTTTCCACTAGCATTGTCCTGGGACTTTGAAGACTGAGAGCCTGAGGACTGGGTAGGGGAGACCAAGGAGCTCCTGCCCTGAAGCTCTTGTTCCATGGAGGTGACCTTCTGCTGCAGGAGAAAGTTCTCTAAGGTTCACTGGCAGCGTTGCTGGGTGGCCTGGTTGAATCCCTGACATATCTGGCAGACTTGGATGTTGTGAATTGGGCCTAGGCAGCAGACACAAGCAGAATGGCTGTCCTTCTCAGGGAGCTGTTTGTCACAGGCCCACTTGGTCTTGGAGTGATACGAGATCAATGACGGTTTAGAAGACATAAACAGAGAAAAATAATGAAAAGGAAGTACGGTGAGAAAAAATGAAAAATAAACACTGAAAGCGAGCAAAAATGGTGGTTGACTGAAGCTGCGGCAGTTTCCAGAGGTCTGATGTGTGTTGGTTGATGGAGGGAAAAGAACTTGGGAGGCTATGGGACCACCCACTCTTATAGGATAGGCCAACGTCAAATGGTGATGCTGGAGGTGGGCAGGACCCTTTGGTAGAGTGCTAGCTAGAAAGTTTTCCATGTGGTCCAAGTGCCTGATTGCTAAGTCCTATTGGTGTGGCCTGCTGCAAGAGATACCCTTGAAGTAAGATCAGCAGTTTTGGATCTAGACTGTAATTGTGGCAAAACCTGTGGCAATTTTGGTGATTGCTGGAATTCACTGGCCATATAATAACTAAGCAACCTGGGTGAGTTGTGAGGCCCAAAGTGTATCCGACAGCCTTCAGCCACCCAGGAAGTAAGATTATAACAGCATTGATGCACACCCAGAATGGATTACTACACATGTAACATTCATAAAATGGTCCAAGTGTTATAAAATGAGATACTATCATGTCCTGGGTGCATTGTGAAGCATGAGGTAACACAGAGTGCATTCAACCACCCACGAATTGATGCTGACAAGCTGGCCGAGTTATGTGGAGGGCTGAGGTGCTAGGTACCTCACTTGCTGCAACACAGGCAACCTGGGTTTGGGAATGGATGCTGGTCACTCAGAGCTGGCCAGGGGAGGGAGGACTGAGCATCCCATAGACAGCTCTCCTCCCTTGAGGAAGGAGATATGGCATCCTGCTAGGGGGCTGCCACCTGGAGGATCTGAGTGCAGCATAGTGGGATGCCAGGGAAGGAGTCTCACCTGCTTGATGCTGAGGGGATCTCCACAGAGGTGTAGTTCGCACATTGTGTCACTGCACGCGCTGTGAGCCTAGGGAGAGAAATGGAGGAAAGCCCCCTGACTGGGCAGGATAAAAGTCTGGTCCCATGCAGGCCCCACACCTACTACTGGGTCATCCAGGTCCTCTGGCAAAGATAGATGAAATAGGGTAAGTCCCAGGGAAGCCGGAAAATGGGGCTGGGGGAACTGGTCCAGAATGAGGCAGGTTGTCAGAGCAGAGCTAAAACTACTGATTTAAAAAAACAAGTGATGCTATCCCACGATGTACTATATCTTGGAGTGGTATTATTGGCATTATAAAATGGCCCCAGAGTATAGGAAATAGCTAATCCTGGTAATCAGTTTTGAACAGGGACGATATACTGATATCATTATGGGTCAAAGAATGCATCATCCAATCATATGAGCATACAAAGAAAATACAAAGAAGCCAGCAGAAGAAGGCCATTTGGTCTAACTAGTCTGTTCGTATTGCAGGGTCCACAGCTTGAGCTACTGTCCCTGCCCCTCCTCCCCACTCCTTCCATCCTCCCTACCCATGATCCTTTCCCCATGCCTATCCCAGCCTCTCTTGAAGCTGCTCACTGTCTTTAATGAGACCACCTCTTCTGGCAGCACATTCCAAGTGTCCACCACTATCTCTGTGAAGAAGTGCTTCCTGATTTTCTTCCTAAACCCCCCCCTCCAGCTTAAGACTGTGCCCCCTCATGTTATGGTTGCCACTCAGCTTAAAGAGACCCTCCTTAGCCACCTTATTTATCCCTTTCAAGTACTTGAAGTTCCCAATCATGTCCCCCCCCTTTCCTTTCCTCCAGGAAATACATGATGTTCCCTGTGTCAATCTTCACCATTCATCACTGGTGGGTGGTTGGTGAGAGACAGGCACCCCGCAGGAGCTTTTTTTTTGTAGGAGGGAGGAGCCGGTGCCATCGGCACCAACCACAAGGCCGACACACTGCATGGCGCTCATGGATTGGCCAGTGATGGCCGTTGGCTTCTCCTCCACCTCGGTTCTGCTTCTCCTGCTGTTGAGACAGCACCTCACCTAGCTCAGATTGTTCACTGTGACATAGTGGCCTATTCCAATGTCAACAACTTCTGGAGCCATTGTTCTGCGGGGCCGTTCAACACTGTCCTTTGATTCCTTCACCATGACTCCACCTCGGTTCTGCAGCCTACTCGACACTGTTTACCTCCAATCCAGTAAGATCTTTCCTTTTATTAAGCGGCATTAAGTCTTTTACTGTTTTTGTGTTTTGTTAACGTATGCATCATGCCTGGTCCTCAGGACACGAAACGTTTGAAGAAAATGGGTTGGCCTCTGATGCGTCAGTGTCCCTGCGGCCGACAGATTTCCGTTACCGACTGGCATAATGTTTGCCTCGCCTGCCTTGGACCTCAGCAGGACATGGATTCCTGCAATGCCTGCTTCTCTATGGACTGCCACATTCTGGAGCACCACACATTAAAAGTTTGCAGAGCTCCACCAACTTTCGGGGGGCAGCATCGATCACGTTGGTCCAAGCGCAGGACTCTTGGCCCTTCCTCTGGGTCCCTTCCAGGGTCTACATGGTCCGGTGAAGAGGGGCCTCCCCTCTTCATGCCTTGCCATGGAGAGAGGTTCCTACCACAGTTTCAGAGGTCCGGTCTGGCTCAGTTCGGGGCTGGGCCGGGAGCACCGCTCTGGCAGTCACCTCTTCGGAGTTGCAGGCTTCTCCTTTGTCAGGGCCCACAGCTGTGGGTCCTGGCATGGGGCATTCTTCGGTGCTGCCTGACGGCACAGCCTTGGATCTCATGGGCGTTTGTGGCTCCGGTGATCAGGGCAACACTGTGAGGGGTGCTGGGCTGGCTCACAGCTCCGCTTGCTGCGGGTGGGAGAGCCCCCAGGGCTGCCAGTCCAGAGCTCCTCTTGATCGCCTCTCCTCCAGAGTCAGATGATTTGAAGGCTGATCCAGACTGGCAGCCTGACTCTTTGGAGTCGGAGGGTTCTCCATGGCCTAGTACCTTTGCGCCTCCCTAGGTGTCCCCTCCTGTGGCTCTGGTGACTGCGGCCCGCGCCAACTCTTGAGCTGATGGCGGCTCGGTGGGTTAGCTGTATGCTGATGGTCACGCTGCTGCGGGAGTGGTGGTCCAGATTTTGAGGGAGGGGGTGGCTGCCATCCCCAGTGCCATCCCCTTTATCAGAATCAAGATCAAGCTTCCCTCCTCTGCGACTCTCCTCGGGCAGTTGCCAGAATTGGGGGGTTCCTTGGCACAGGGTGCGAAGAAGAGGGCTTCCTCAGAGTCGACGGGATTGAGAGGACAGGGTGAGGGACAGTGACACACTCCTGTGGCCCTCCGGGGCTGGGGGAGGAGCCACAGTGCTGAGCCCAGTTTCTCTGCTTTGTCCCTTTCGAGGGAGTCCTCATTGAGTGGGGGCTGTGTAACTGGGAGCTCCTGTTATTACCAGTAAAACAATGTACAGAAAGTCAGATGTGCAACCCTCCCTATTTTCCCTTTCACTCTTTCCTATCTCCTTTTTCTTTTTCTGTCTTTTCCATTTTTTTTTTCATGTCAGGGTGGCCAACGTGACATTCTCTTCACTTTTCTGTCCCCTGTTTTCTTGAACCCCCCCCCGCTTGCACATTAAGTGCTGGAAGCACTTCTCCTTGATCAATGTTGGGTAAGTTACGTTTTCTATTACTTTCTATTACTTTTGGAAACTTGTTCGTTCCAGAAAGCTCTGTGCAGTCACTAGCAAGGATGGAGAAGTACTGGAAAAAGTAATACACCTTACAGTTATAGTTACTTATGTCTTTTTACACAAAAGAAATACGTAACTGTAATTGATTACATTTATTTGAAAGTAACTAGTAACTAACCTATTACTTTCAAAAAATGTAATCCGTTAGAGTTATTATTATTTTTGTATTGTTTTTTGTATAAAAAGAAATAAGTAACTATAATTGTAAGGTGTATTACTTTTTCTAGTACCTCTCCATCCTTGCTAGTGACTGCACAGAGCTTCCTGGAACAAGTTTCCGAATGTAATAGAAAGTAATAGAAAAAGTAACTTACCCAACACTGTCCTTGACCTACTGAATTGAAGATAATTATTAGCGCAAGTCGCGCTGTTTGCAAAACTCCCAAGTGGGAGCAAATGGGAATAAACACATATCGCGCTTTAGGTTTAAAAACCGCTGGTGCCCCGATCATAAAATGGTCTCAGCCATGAGCACCAAAGTTGGGTGACTGCAGGTTGCAGCTTCATGTGGAAATAGGAGAATTGCTTTGGAGCAAAAGCATGCTCCGAAGCATCAGGAGAAACCGCAAGTGTGCTTAAGGAAATACTACTTGCCGTTTAGCGAGACACTATGGGAAGATGTATATAAAGCCCCGTAGTGTCCCATAATTAAATGAAAATGAGTTTCTGCAGCCCCAGAGATGTTGTAACTGGGACTGCCTGTAGAAATAAAGCATGTTTGGACAAAAAGGGCCAAATAAAAAGCCCCTGCATGTTATAGCATGAGATAATATGGAAGCTCCCCATTAAGTAATGTCATGGCCTATGGAAGCTCCCCATTATGTAATGTCACGGCCAGTGGGAACTCCCCCACAAAGTGTGATTTAATCCCCAGGTTATAAATAGGGCTCACCACTAGGGGTCCTTAGATAGTCGAGTCCATCTGGTGCTGTCGGTGAGAGGAGAAGGATCTTCTTTGGAGTGTGCTGATTTTCACGCAGACGATTGAAGTGTAAGAGATGTTACACTGGGCTGTCTAGGCTGAAACGAAGCCATGAACTCTGCTGAGAAAAGCAGAGTCCTGAAGTTATTTTGTTATGCAGGACTAACATTTTCTTTTATGATTTCTGTATTAATTTATTGATTTTTCTACAAAATAAATTGACAAATGCATATGTGTGTTTTTTATGCACTTGATCCCTGCTTGGTTGTGTCAGTTATTTATCCCACACGTTCACAGGCTGTGGTCCACCCTTCTGGATCCATGTGTCCCCAGTCCCCTCATAGGGAAGCTCCTCCTACAGGGCTAAGTCCCGACAGCTTTACGTTCCTTAACAGGTTGGTGAATTTGCAGACCTGTGGATTCCCGCTCATGCCAGATTTGCCTATAGAGTCTTCTAGCCCTGGCAGAGACACATCACGTATGGTGACAGGTTTGCCTATGCCTCTGCATCCAGCTCCCCTTCTTCCAGGCCATGTTGGTCCCTTGGGACCTTTAACCTGGCAACTGTTTGGATCCCAGGCTGCGGATTTCCCCCAGTATGTTAGGGCCATGGATGAACAGGTCATTCGACCGGTTCCCCCTCTGCAGCCAGAGTCTGACTCTGCAAGCTCCTCGGCCTCCTCGTCTTCCTCCACAGAGGAAGAGGAGCCCTCTGTCTACATGTCCTCAGATGCTGATCAAGCTCATTATCAGCACTTCCTAGCGAGGCTGGTCAAGGACTTGCACATTACCCACTTTGCCCATCACAATGCCGAGGGTGCGACACAAGCCTTCTTAGGCAATTTCAGGGCACACCATTCGGTGGTCCCTTCCTGGCCAGTTCCCTTCCAGGAGGTGTTGTACAGTGCCTGGCAGCTTCCATATACCTCAGCTCCAGCCCCCATGGACTGCTGGAGGTGGTATTGTGCAACCCGGGGGTCTCCAGGCTCTCTGCCTCATCCCACTTCAGGACTGACACGTCTGGACACTCCTTCTGGGCATAGATGTCCGGTCCGCAACTGACCCCCGGATCCTGACTCTGCAGAGTTCGATCGTATGTGGCAGAGAATTTTCCCCTCTGCACGGATGATTCTATCCATTGTTTCTCATCAGACGCACCATGCTGCCTATAACAGACATCTGTGGGCAATGCTGGGCCAAGCTCTAGCATTGCTGCCCGATTTGGAGGCTACCCGGCAAGCCATAGCCCTCTCTGCTGTAGGTCTGGAGCTGGCAAGGCACCAGTCAAGGGCATCTTATGACACCAATGTCATAGCTTCATGACTTGCAGGGACAGCGATCTGCATTAGGCGGACAGCGTGGCTTCACCTTTCGAGGTTGTCACCTTTGGCCTGGCGCAGGTTACTGGCCTCCTCTTTCCAGGGGACCCATATATTTTCCTGCAGGGTGAGATGGGAGTTGCAGGGGTGCCTTCCTTCCCCCAAGGGTCAGGGGACCCCACCTCATCCTGACCAGCCCCAGGCCTAACTAGCTAGTGGAGGGTCTCCCCCCATTTTTCCCCATGGGGGGCTGAGGGATGCTATTCTTGCAAAGATTTCCTGGGCCGCCTTCGGGGGAGCTCGGTACTCACCTACCAGTGATGAATGGTGAAGACTGACACAGGGAAGATATTTAAATTATGTACCTACCGTAATTCTTGATCTTCCTGTGTATCTTTACCATTCATCACTGAATCCCAACCACCTTCCCCTCACAAGGCCTCAGTCCTTAAGCTGTGCTGCCTCCTTGCTCGACCCCTCTCTTTCTCTTTTGAGATTTTTTCCCCTCCTCCCTGGTAAGCCTGCCAAGAGGCCTCTGGGGGGGGGTGTTAGAGGAGGGTGAGTAGGGCCCCTGTCTGGACTTCATAGGGTCTTCTGGTGGGCCCCTTCCTTAACCTGGGTCTGCTCTACGGGGTCGGCTATCCCCTTGGTTCGCCGACCTTGAGTCCTCTGGGATGAGGAGGTTTCTGGGGCTGA
Source organism: Neoceratodus forsteri (assembly GCA_016271365.2). NCBI lineage: Eukaryota > Metazoa > Chordata > Ceratodontiformes > Ceratodontidae > Neoceratodus > Neoceratodus forsteri. The sequence goes on along the minus strand of CM057459.1, from coordinate 793,951,318 downwards.
TCATAACTCCCTCGGCCCTTGTTATTCTTCTCTTTGACTGTAACCTCTCCCGTGGGGAGAGATTCTTTAATACCGGGGTTCCTTCTCCCCCCCCCGAACCCTATGGGTTCTCCTGATTATGGTAACAATGGGGGGGATGGGGGGGAAATCCTCCTGGAGAGTTGGGATTCGAGGGAAGGGGGACTTACCCATTTTATGGGATTCTTCCGAGTTCCTTGGAATCTCCCTTGAAAGATATCCCTTGAAGGATCTACCTGGTCAGCTTAATTCCTTGATGGGTCTTGGCCTCCCCCTCTCCTTCCTCTCCCCTTAATTTTCTTTCTCTGTCTCTCTTTCTCTTTCCTCCCTTCCTGCCCTTTGGCTGTCCAGGGACTGGGGCCTTTTTTTGTCCCATAACCTCCCAGGTCCCCTCCTACTCTGTCCTCTGGTCGGCCTATCTCTTTTTCAGTTTACATCTTTTCCTTTTGCTCTTTCTCAGGCTCCCTTACCCCATCCTTATTTTTTCTCTATATCCTGTTTTCTTTGGTCTCCCCAGTGTACAGAACTGAGGTGGAGGATGAGTCAATGGCCGTTACTGGCCAACCCGCGAGCACCACACAGTGTGTCGGCCTCGTGGGCAGTGCCGGCTCCTCCCTCCTACAAAAAAAAAAGAAAAAGCTCCTGCGGTATGCCTGTCTCTGGCCAACCACCTACCAGTAATGAATGGTGAAGATACACAGGAAGATCAAGAATTACGGTAAGTATGTAATTTTCATTTCAGTGCCCTCAACCTCTCCTTGTATACCTTACCCTGCTGACCTGCTATCATTTTTGTAGCCCTCCTCTGGACCTTCTCCAGAAGGTTAATGTCATTTTTGAGGTGGGGGCACCAGAACTGAACTCCATACTCTAGATGTGGCCTCATCAGTGACCTGTACAAGGGCAGTTAAACCTCCTCTCTCCTACTACTGATTCCCCTAGCCATGCATCCCAGCATCTTGTTTGCCTTTGCTGCTGCTTTCTTGCACTGCGTGGAGTGCTTCAAGTCACTAGTGATCATCACTCCCAAGTCTTTCTCCTCCTCTGATGCAGATACCTGGACTCCACCCAGGTAGTACTCTGTCCTAGGATTCTTGGTTTCAGTGTGCATAACTTTGCATTTCTTGGCATTGAAGCCAAGCTGCCAGATCCCAGACCACCTCCCCAGCTTTTTCAGATCATCCTGTGGGTCCTGAATCCCTGCAGCTGTGTCCACTCTCCCGAAGAGCTTGGTGTCATCTGTGAATAGGCACATTTTGCCCTTAATGCCATCCTCAATGTCACTGATGAAGACATTGAACAACACCGGCCCCAGCACTGAGCCCTGCAGGACCCCACTGGTGACCTCTCTGGTGCCAGATAACTCCCCCCCCACAATCGCCCTCTGGGTTCTGTTCTTCAGCCAGTTTTCCACCCATCTGGACATCTTATCCTCAGCCCCGAGATCCCCAACTTCCTGATCAACCTTTTGTGGTGCACAGAGTCAAAGGCCTTGCTGAAATCTAGATAGAGGATGTCTACCCCTTAGGCCCTGTCTACTGTCTTAGTGACCTAGTGAAAGAAGTCAGTCAGTTTCATTTGACACGATCTTCCCCCATGAACTTATGCTGCCTTGTATTCTGGAGACCATGTTCCTCTAGATATTCTACCAAACTTTCCTTAAGTATGGTCTCCATAAGCTTGCACATGATTGAGATCAGATTGACTGGTCTGTAATTCCCTGGGTTATCCTTGGGACTGCTTTTATGGAGGGGCATCACATGTGCTGTTCTCCAGTCCTGTGGTACCATGCCTGACCCTAGTGAACTATTAAATAGGCCTGCCAGTGTCCCTGCCAGTTCCTCAGCCAGTTCTCTTAGTACCCTTGGATGTACTCTGTCCAGACCTGGTGATTTGTCCACCTTCAGTGCCAGCAGTCCCCTCTCACTCTGTCCTCCTCTATCACTACATCTGTGTTCCCCTGTGTTCCCCTCCTCCCCTGCTCCTCTTCTCCCTCCTGAAGGCACTAGTCCATCCTCCCTGGTGAAGACGGAATAGGAGTATTCATTTAGTATCTCTGCTTTTCCCCCCATTATCCTCCACTCACTCCTCCCCTTTCTTAAGCCTAACAATCCCATCCTTCTTGTCCCTTTCTCACTTATACAGGGAAAGAAGGCCTTGTCCCCCTTCTTAATTCCTTCAGCTATCTGCAGCTCCTTCTGTGCCTTAGCTCACTGGACTTCCTTACTTGCTTCACTAGCCAACCTTAGGTAATTTTCCTTAGCCACCTCTCTCTTGGTCTTCCTGAATTTTCTATAGGCTAACCTCTTTTCCCTTACTGCCTGGGCAGTACATCATACAGCATTTCTCCTATCCATTTTATAAAAGTGAATATTCACTCCAAAAAATAAGAATCTAGGTGATGTGGACTTCCTGATATTTGTATTACCCACTCCAGTTGAAAATCATGAAAATCTGGAAATGCTAACTTATTATTTGAGCAAATTTAGCCCAAGTCCCATGAAAACTTAAGAATCTTCATGGGAGGGCCAGCCCAGTGGCGTGGATGGCTGAGGCATCCATTTCTTACCTCCTGCCACGTCGGCGACCTGTGTTCGCAGTGTGAGCAGGCTGCTGGGGGTCAGCAGGGGAGGGAGAGGATCGAGCGTCTGAAGGAATGCTCTCCTCTCCCGGGGAGGAAGGATTGGTGCTCCTACCAAATGACTGCCCCCAGGAGGAGGCCTGAGGGTAGTGTGGGTCTGCTGGGCACCAAGGAAGGAAGGCTGCTGCGGGACTTCCGCAGACATGCATGGCCTCCATGTACGTACGTCTGGCGTGTGCACCCCAGCAATGGGGAAGGGAGAAAAAATGAAGGAAAAATACCCCGACTGCAGATGACAACTGACCCTTGGCAGGCTCTGCACCTGGCGACTGGGCAGAAGGTAAGTTTCGGTGACACCAGGGTGACGGGGCTGGGGTGGGGGTTGGTCAGAAGGATGCAGCTAGGGCTGTAGGAGGTAAAAACCTATATGGAAAAAAAGAAGAATCTTCATGGGGTACTGGATGGCTGCAGTGAAGTATGGTCAAAAACCATTATTTTCTGATGGCTGTTTGATTGCTTAGGTAAAATAAGTTGTGTTACCCTCAGTATTTTTCTTAGTGGACAGGTGTTGATATCATAAAACCACTGTTACAAGTGGCACTAACTGTCATGCTTGTTTGCAGTCTCACACGAGAGGTCAAAGACTAAACCTGCATGGAACTACTGTTGCACACATGCTGTCAGTCATGTTTGTATACAGAGGACTTTGATCTTTACTGCTGTCAATCTGGCACCTTTGCAAGTTTTATGACAAACTAAGTGTGTGAAAACCTCTTCTTTATGCTCAGAGAACAGTGGGTAGACTGGTTTAGAATAAGGCCCTTGGGTATTTTGACAGTGCACCATCTAACATGCATCTGAACTATACCACATTCGGTGAGACATCCCTTGTTGATTTTGCCACTCAGAAACCCTATTTCAGGGGTCACTCGATTGCCAGTGACCTGGACTTAAGAGCTGACTGGGGTGGTGCTTCCATGTGGCAGTACTCTCAGCCAGGGAGGGACAGTGCTGTTGTTTCACAGTTTCCCTCTATGGTGGGACAGGGAGTTTACCTCCTCCACAGGTGCATCTCTGCATGCAAGGCCTGACGGGGCATTGCCTAGCATCAGTGGAAGGGACAGAAATACAGACACAACTCTATGACAGGCAGTGGCCCTCTTGGGCCCTGCTGCATGTGATCTCTATATACAACTGCATGTGATCCCCACTGGCCTGGATTGTGGGGGGGGCTGATGGGGCTAGGAGGTCACTGGACACCAGGCTGAAGACAGGCAGAAGTTGCAGTCCTAAAGCAAAAAGCTGTGTGGCAAAATAAAAGCCCTATTTTTGCATTTTTTTCTGAATTACAAGAATGCAGCTATTGACCTTGGAGCTGGCCTTGGTGTTTGGCAGACTTGCTCACCTCTAGGTCCCATAGCTAGTCTTACTCTATCTTTTCTTTACTCTTAGTTTATTGTAAGCTATAGTGCATTACAACATTTGAACAGAGGGTGGCTCTGATGGCTTACAGCTGTTCCAAAGCTAGGTAAAACTATAGCAAGTAATCACTGTGCTTTAGCAATGAACAGCATATGACTCTAGGAGCAACAAGCACATTTAAGGTTTAATGATGTTTAAGGGAAAATTGATCCAGCTATTATAACTTCAGTGGTCATACCTTTGTAATCCAAATTGTAGTACTCTGGTTTTCTTGTCATTCAGAAAAGAAGAAAATATCCTTACTCTAGACTAAGTTGAGTGTTAAAATTTAGGGTATATTAAGAACAAACTTTTCTATGTTTCTAACAAATATTAATACAGTTTAAATGAACAGAGGAGAAACCTAGGTCTCTAGTCCCCCTATAAAGCTGCACAACTGTAGTGAAACAGATACCTCACTTGGAGTTATGACTGAATGTACATGAAGTTTGTATTTCGAGAAATTTGTAATTGTTGGTTTCAAATTTGCATTTTCATGGGAAATTGGGGGTCAGTCACCAGCAGATACAAAAAAGAAACATAGAATTTGACAGCAGATAAGGACCACTTGGCCCACCTAGTCTACCCATTTCCCTACCTAACGGATAAGCTGCAGATCCTAGTTAACCAACAGCCTACTTCCTCCAACCCCCCCACTAGAATTGCCTTATGCCTGTCCTATGCATTCTTGAATTCCCCCACTGTTTTCGACTCTATAACCTCCTCAGGAGGGCAGTTCCATGCATCCACAACCCTCTCTGTGAAGAAATACTTCCTCACATTACCTCTGAGCCATCCCCCCTCTATCTTCAAATTGTGCCCCCTTGTTCTTGCACATCTCTTTTTGTGAAAGATGCTACCCTCTTGGACTTTGTTGATTCCCTTGAGGTATTTGAAAGTTTCTATCATGTCCCTCCCCCCCTCCTTTCCTCGAGGCTATACATCTTAAGCGTCTTTAGTCTTTCTTCATATGTCTTCTGGTGCAGACCCTGCAACATTTTGGTTGCCCTCCTCTGGACAGCCTCCACCTTGTCTGTCTTTGTGGAGATGGGGTTTCCAGAACTGTACATAGTACTCCAGATGTGGTCTTACCAACTGTCTGTACAGAGGGCCAACAACTTCCTGTTTTCTACTGGTGATGCCTCTCCCTATGCATCCCAGAATCCCCCCCAGCCCTCCTTACTGCCTTCTCACATTGCTGGCCCACCTTTAGGTTGTCTGATATGACTAGCCCCCAGGTCTCTTTCTATTTTTGTTGTTGTCAATATCTCACCCCCCCATTGTGTACTCTTCCCCTGGGTTTTTGTTTCCCAGGTGCATTACTTTGCACTTCTTTGCATTGAATCTAAGCTGCCATACATCTGACTATTCCTCCAACCTTGCCAAGTCCCTTTTCAACCTTTCCACCCCACCTTGTGCATCAACCATGTTGCAGATCTTTGTGTCATCTGCAAAGAGACATACTTTCCCTTCCAGTCCCTCTGCAATGTCACTTATAAAGACATCACCAGTCGTTTTTTCATAATTCTGTGAGTCACAGAACTCCTAGCACTTGTTGTGGCAGAGCTACACTTGGACTTTACAGGATACATTGTTAGGTGACAATGAGGATGGCAGAAAAGCACTACATATGATATGTCCACCCCTCTTCCAGCTAAGGTGCAGTTTTTCATAATGTAGATTTCAGCTCTGTTGCATGTGTACAGCTCCTTTCCCTGCTGGGTTTTTTTTCTTTCTTTTTTCCCATTTGTGGCCTGAAAAGAACTACTCACAGTGTCCCAACATAGCATAATTACTCACTAAAGGTCACTGGGCAAAGTCTTTCAATTCTATAGTATGAACAGGGCTCCAGATAAGGTGTGTACCAGCCTATTTTACTCACCTCATTTTAGGAAATACACTTCAGAAGTTTTTTTTAATGAGTACCAGTACTCACCCAACATTTGTAAATACTCCACACGCCAAAGAATAGTGCTTCATAACATAACTGGTGATTCACATTAACAGTTTTTTGCCAGATTTAACGCACTTGTATGCATCCCACGTTTGTTTTACTCACTATGTTGTTGTAAAACTGGTGAGTAAATTCATACCTGCCAACATTATTTGGAACATTGTTGGCACCTGAAATTCTTAGCTAGAAAAAAAACGACATTTTTTTTTAATAAATGTACTCCTCAGTTCACACTAGCAAGACATTTGTACACATCTGAATTTCGTTTTACTCACCTCACTTTCAAAATGAGGAGTACAGGTACTCATCCCAAAAAATATTATCTAGAGCCCTGAGTGTGAATATCGATATTTACACAATGAATCCACAAATATGAGTTCCCTGTATGGTTTTTGGAAAGCTACCTCTCATAACTTCTACCTATGCATCACAACCACAAATGTTATATCTGAGAAGAAAAAGTCACATTTATGGAGGTAGTTTTTCATGAATACACTGCTGCTTCTAGAGGACTACAATAAATTCTAAATTTCAACCACTTTTAGGGATCCAGATGCACAACTATTAATGAAATAGAGCCACAGTTGTTTCTCTGATTGTCAGACAAGTTACCAACTCTGCAGGTGTGGCAGCTAGCCACATAAATTGGTAGCTCAAACAATCTGAAATGAACACATGAAAAATGTAAACCAGTAATTCTGCTTCAAGTTTGATTATCAAATAAAAAAAAACATAGGGTCCTACGTACAGTTGCAAGGTACTGTCGCCGAGCGGTCACAAGAACAATGCCATAGACGCTCCTTATTTGTGCCCTATTTTGACAGGGACAAACTGAGTTATTGCACATTCCTGTATGGTCACAAAACACATTGTAACTGTGCGGGGGTGGGGGACTCTATACAAATCAAAGCATGGGTACCGCTTACTTACACTGTCACAGAGTTTTGCAACACCCCTTGCCTTATTATGATGATATCAATAGAATTTGTTCTTTCTCTCTATCCAGATTACACCTATATCAGCAGATAAATCACTTACAGGCTGATCCCCTCAGTATTTAATCTGGGAATTCACAAATTGTGGGGAGATCACAGGAAAAGAAATCAATGCTTCAGACCATTGACCTCTACTTCTCTATCTATTTATTGGACTACATAAAACTGCTTTATATTGCTTGAATCATTATGAGATGGACAGAATAAAATCACAGTGTGTCTTCTCTTAGATATATCAGACATTTATATAGCTTTTCAATACAGCTGATAGATTGCTTGAACATTGGCGGAATGAAATCATTTAACAGTTGAAACGTTTTAAATTGTAAGATGTCTGAATATGTTAACTGTTATTTCTGCTGTATTTTGTAAAAGAATTGTGCAAACTATAGCATTTGTATTTTTTGAGAGATATATTACAGTTTATTTGTAAATGTGCTCCTTTTCTAAACTCCCACCACAGCAACTTTAGGGACTAGAAACAGTTCTTTAATTTCTGTTCAGTTTAATTAAACACTCAACCAATAGGTTTTGAGTGCAGTGCTGGAGTGTGGTATAAATGGTGGGAGGTCCTCTGATCAAACTCAGCCCTAAGATGAACAATACAGTCAACATGCCAGGGCTTTGATCGAGAGTGCCAGGAGCCACCTGCCAGTTTGCTTGATTTGTGGCAATGACAACTCTTAGCATAATAATGCCTTTGCCACTGTAGTTTTAATGTATTCCTTTAAAGAGTGCTCAGCTTTTCTTGCTATTCTCCCCTTGCCTTAAAACTGTTTCAGGCAAGTGGTAGTGAGTTCTGCAACTCTGCAGCTGGGGAGGGCAGAATCCTGTGGGTTCAAAGGTTGGAGCTGCATTGCTGGGGAATAGGTCTGGAGAGAAAGGGTTCAGTTGGGCACCAGGGATTCTTTCGAGGATGGAGGGGAGCACTGGACCACAGGTATGGGTAACTAGAGCCAAGAAAATTCAGTCCTACAGCAGCCCAGAATTGGCCCTAAAGGTGAGGGTTGGACAGATGGAGGGAACATTGAGACAGTAGGACTGTTCACCTGGAATCCTGTCCATGGTATAATGACATACAGATGGCATTTTACCATGGTGAGGTAGGAAAGGGCAGGTCTGCCACTGAGAGGACTATCTCTCTCTGGATAGTCTCTTGCATTTAGTTCTGCTACAGTAAGCTGGCAAGCAGCCACCTCTAGGTCTCAGGGTCCACTTCACTAGGGGCACTACAGCTTCAGTGGCAGCCGCAAGGGATATCCCCTTGCTAGATATCTGCAAAACAGCTACCTGGAAGACTGTACACACCTTCACAAAGCATTACTGTTTGGATATACAGTTTTATTTATTTATTTATTTATTGAAATGTTTCACCAGGAAGGCACGCTGAGCAACAAGTTGCTCATCTCCCAGTGTGACCTGGGGGTAGGGGAACATGAGGATAGTTTACAGAGATTTGGTACACAATATAAATTTACAGTAGATTACATTCAAATAATTTGAGCAGACTGTACAGGAGTAATGAAACGGTGGATGCTAACAGTTTTGAGCTAGATAGATACTACACCAACACTTTTGGACTAGATAGATACAACAACACAAAATAACATTTAGGCATACACTAAATGACACATTTTGTGTAGCTAGAAAATGGCTGAATAGAGTTGTTGTAGCTTGACCTAGGGAAATTAGTGAGGAGTAAACACAGGCAGAACAAGTTGGCTAAGGTATAACAGAAGTGCAAGTTAACTACAAGTGCAGTAGAGATTAGGGGTCAGCCATAACTAGGCTATGTAAGGGAAAATGGAAGGTGATAGAGAGGTAGGTATGTCGGTAGGCAGAGAAGCGGAATAGGGTGGTGGAAGGCACTGGAACAAGGAGGTGAAGGAAGAGTTAGGAGGAGAAAGGTCTGCTGGAGCCTGACTCCTCCAGTATGCTGAGGACCTTGCCTGCACAAGGCAGGGGTCAAGCATGACAGCAAGAGAGCAGGTTGTGGCAGAGAGAGGTAGAGTATGATAGGAGGGAAGCAGGTTGTAGGCAGTGAGGAGGAATAGCCTTCAGAAGAACAGAAGAGAGGATGAAGGTGAGAGAGAAGAGAGACCGAATCCCAGTCCTTCAAAGATGTGGAGAACTGGAGGGAAGAGTTGGGTTAATTGTGTAAGGATAGGGTAGGGACTAGCCCTTAGAACAACTTTGGATGATTGAAGAATCACAGTAAGAGAACAATGGAAGGAATTGGGGGAGGCAAGGAATGCTGGTTTCTAGGTGGGTGGGGGGTTGGAGCTGCAGTAGGGACATTGCATGGGTACTGAAGAAGGGTAGGGTTTGTCAGGGGCCTAGACGGAGGAGTTAGGGAGGGTTGTAGCAGGAGCAGCTAGGTGCAAGGAAGTTTTTCAGGGCAGAGTGGATGGAGTAGTACGAGAATGAGTGACGAATTTGAGGGGGGAGGGAATTCCACATTTTTGGAAGGTGGTGAGAGTAACCGGATTTGCCCATGAGGGTGGATCTGGGGGGACCACCAGAGTATGGGAGTCGGATGATCTAAGTGAGTGAGAGGAAGTGGGAGGTGTTATAAATGAGGGGGAGAGGTAGGAAGGGAATTCACCCAGCCAGTGCTTGGAGGTGAATTTAGTGCAGTGGGAGAGTCATCTGTTTGTAAGAGAGGGGAAGGATAGGACATGATAGAGATCACAGTGGTGGGTGCGAGAGGGAGCATCAAGGGCAAAACAGCAGAAGGAACTGAAGAGGGTATCCAATCTGGCCAGGGAGGACTTGGGAGCAGCACCGTAGACTACATTACAGTAGTCGAAGATGGGCAGAATCATCTTCTGAACAAGTTCATGCCTAACCGTAGAGGGGATACAACTACGGTTCCTGAACAGGGCACCAAGCTTGGGGCACAGTTTTTTTGGATGGTGTCAATATGTCTGGAGAAGTTTAGTTGTTGATACAGCCAAACTCCTAGGTACCTGAAGGAGGATGTGTCCTCAAGTAAAGTCCCATCAAGGGTGTGGAAAGTGGGCAGGGAGGAAAGCCTAGAGAGTCTCTGTCTTGTGCCAGATGTCATGGAAATAGTCTTCTTGGCATTGAGAAAAAGTTGATGGTTAGCAAACCAGAACTGAACCTTGTCAAAGTCTTGCTGCAAGCTGGATGTAACCTCAGCTGGGCAAGAGCCAGATGCATACAGCACCGTTTCATCAGCACACAGTCTGGATCAGATACCAAATCTGGCACTGCAGTCCTGCAGAACCTGTTTCCAAAGTAAGTTCTGAACCCTTATTTATTTATTTAAATGTTTTACCAAGAAGGCACACTAAGCAGAGTACTGCTTGATTCCAGGTGTGTCCTGGGGGAAGGTGACAGTAGAGATAAAATATATAAGCATTTATACAGTCAGAATGAGGTACAAAGAACAGAAACAATTAGGTCTGGTACATCAGTAAAATACAAGGATATAGAGACAGCAATAGGCAAGATACGTCAAAAGTCAAAATCATGCATTTAAGATAAAAGGAACCTAGCAGAGTCAGCACACAGCATGGTCATTTGACACAGGTGCAGGTGGGGAGAAATGCGCTTTGATGAGGGGGTTGATTTGCTGAGTTGTGGGTGTGAGCCGGATGGCAGCAGGGAGGGAGTTCCACAGTTTAGGCATGTCGTGTCTGAAGGCAGCCTGGCCAGCAGAGGAGGACATATGTGGTACATCCAAGAGATGGGCGTTGAAGTTTCTGAGGGGGTAAGCGGGAGGGGCCTGGACAGTGAGGGCATAAACAAGATAGGATGGCAAGGACTATGACCAGAACTTGGCCGTGAGACTCGCACAGTGGGACAGCCTACATTCGTGGAGCGAGAGGAGGTTGAGAGACTGGTAGAGTGTGCAGTGGTGTGTGGAGGAAGGGTAGTCAAGTGCAAAATGGCAGAAAGAGGGTGTCCAGTCTGGCTAGAGTGGACTTGGGAGTGGCACTCTAGACTACATCTCCATAGTCAAAGTTAGGGGAGATCATTTTCTGTATAAGTGCACGGCGGGCTGGCAGTGGGATGCAATCACGATTGCGGAATAGGGCACCCAGCTTGGGGTCGAGCTTTTTGTGGATGGCATCGACATGTACAGAAAAGTCGAGGTGCTGGTTGAGCCAGACCCCGAGATATCTAAAGGAGGAGCAAGCCTCCAGAGTGGTCCCATCCAGGGGGTGGAAAGAGGGGGTGGAAGGGAGCCGAGAGAGTCTCTGCCTTGTGCCAAAGGACATTGAGATCATCTTCTTGTCATTGAGAAAAAGCTGATTTGCATGAAACCAGAGCTGAACATCATTGAAGTTCTGCTGTAGCCTGGATGTCACATCAGTGATCCTTCTCCCAATTTCACTGCTTTGTAGTCTGCTCTAGTCAACCATACTGAAGGATTCCTGGGATGAGAAGAAAAAATTACTTACCATGGTAATACTGTTTCTTCCAAGGTATCCTTCAGTATGCTTGACCTCCCACCCATCCTCTCCTTACATAACCTGACTTAGAATGGTCCTGCAGTCCATACCTTTAGCCCCCTCCTCCCATATGGTTCCTCTAATCCCTCCCCTGCCAGATATCTGTATATCGGGGCCTCCTAAACTGAACATATGTAACTATTGTGTATGAATTGTACAAAATATTTGTAACTATGTCTGTATACAAATTGTGTAAAAAATCTGTGTAACTCTGTATGTCAGCATCCTGTAACCTGTGCCATTGTTGTCCTCTCTGTGACGAGGTACCTTTGTAACCGAGCCTCTGGCTCAAAGGTTGTAAATCTGATTGTACAAATAAATAAATAAATAAATAATTGCAGCGTTTTCAAAGTTGTAAATGTTCTATACTTTTAAAGGAAAACTGTCTTAATCAGAAATACCCTCCCCCAAAGCTTTACACCCCAGATAGACTTTTCTGATATAAAAGAAAAAAATTTTCCTACGATAACTTACTTAATTTTACTTTGAAAAGGTCTGTGATCCCCAAACATGGTGGACGGTGTGCGGCTCCATTTGTACATTTGCATTGAGCCGAGTGGTGCGGCGCTGCACTTTCTCACTAAATGGAGCTGCACACCATCCGCCATGTTTGGGGATTGCGGACTTTTGTAATGTAAAATTAAGTAAGTTACCATCAGAAAAAAAACATTCTTTTATGTCAGAAAAGCCTAGTCGGGGGGGGGGGTAAAGCTTTTAGGGGATGGGGTATTATTGATTAAGACAGCTTTCCTTTAATAGTTTTTTGAATAGGATAGAATGTTGGGGCCTTTTGCCCCTTTAGCTTCAAAATGAATCTGACTGGCCTCCTGCATAACCTACCAGCAGCACTCTCTTTCCTGCTCTCCGATTGGCTGATGTCACAACTCATTAGCATTGACTCCACCTCCGGGGCAGCTGAACACAGCTGGCACACTGCACTAGTCAAGCATACTGAAGGATACCTTAGAAGAAACAATATTACTATGGTAAGTAATTTTTTCTTATTTCATCTGGATTCAAAAAGACATTTCCTAGTACAGTTTGTAACCATTTTTCATGCTTCTTATACAAAGGGCAAAACAGTGTAATATGCTTTAAGTCATCTTAATTCTTTCAACTCACATCTATTGTTTCTGTTATAAATTTCCAATCTAAAGCATGTAATTATTGCTCTATTTTTAGGTTTTATAAGTATGTTGAAATACTCTTCTCTATTAAATCCTGGTTTAAGCATTTTATACTAAATACTTCAAGGAATATTCCAGTATTCAGCAATATTCGGGTATTCGGTATTCTGGAATTTAGACTGAATTACTCAAATTTGTATTAATGGTTATAGATGAGGTGAACTGGATGCCTCGGTGGATTGGTAGCAGATTAAAAAGCCTTTCACCTATAGGCCACTGGCTCAAATCCAGCAAAGATGTGCAGTAGCCGAAAGCCATTATCACCTGAGGGCTGTTCGGTGGCCTAGGAGAAATGAGTTGTGGTGGTCTCAGTCCAGTTCCCAGTGGACAGGAGTCCACATCACAAGACCACCAACACAGTTGACACTAATTGGCACCCTTATTGGCAGTCACACATGAGAGGCTAAGGACTGAATTGGCATGGATTCTGAACTACCCTCTCACCTTTGCTCTGTACAGCAGAAATTTAGGGGAATACTTATTCTCCTTCAGAGAAAGTGCTCTTGGAATTATATATCCTTCCATGAGAGGGTTGACGCACATTGTGGGGCAGCTTGGGGAAGCTTGCACTGTGATTGTCTGTGCTGTACCTGTCATGTGGATAAGCTGAGGACCTTCAAGTTCCAGTTTTGTGAATCCAGAACCTTTCACAAGCACTAAATCCACACAAACAAAATTAAAAACAAAAAAGGTTATAGATGGCAGAAAAACACCCTAATGGCAATACTGATTGTGAATTATGATACTATACAGTGGTAAAGCATGTACGTTTCCACCATGGCTGCACAATGAGCACCGTCGTGCTGTTCTGTTACAGTTTAAAGTGAGGGCAGTGGCTTATGGTGTGGGTGGTTATGTGGCACAGTAGCAATCCACAGTTATACCCGTGCCTGTCATGAAGGAGTAGGAGAGCAGGTTGACAGGGAGGATTATGAACATCCATTGAATGCTCTGGAATGCATTCAAGTTGTGGCTCAGTATCTGGCCTAGGGGAAGCAGAATGGATGTACCATTGGAGCTGTGTGAGACAGCCCCATCACAAATGGCAATACCTTACACACATAGTCTACCTTGAATTATTATGTGATATATACAGCATGTAGGTTTCCTTTCCAGCCAGTACTGCTCAATGTGACATTTTCCTATTGACCCTACCATATTTTAAATTCACCTCCTCCATCCAACCCTAACCCTCCCCCACAGTGACATAAATGTTATTTTGTTTATTTATTTATTTATTGGAATCTCGGATAATACCTTTGAGCTAAAAGCTAATTTACAAAGGTTCCACGTCATAAGGCAATAGACAAGGTACGTAGACATTACAAAACAGACAGGGGTATATACAGCAGGCAAGTACATTATGGTACATACAGATACAGATTCAGGCAAGTACAGTTAAAATACATCAGGTAGGAGAGGTCAACTTTATTGCAACAGTACTAAGAGCATACCTAAGGTAGACAAGCAATTTATAGTGGTAGCTGAGCTTTAGAGCATTCAGGTAGAGTTATGGAGGGTCAGAAGTGGTGGTGACCGAAGGAGGGGGAGGACAGAATGGATGAGAGCAGGGGGAGGGTGGGGCAGAGACAAAGGGGGTGACAGAATAAGGGGTTGAGTAGTCAGAGGGTGGGATTGGATAGGAATCACAGAGTTACGTAAATAGGTGATAGGGCAGGGCTGGGTAATGTAGGGGAGAGGGATGAGGGAAAGAGCTTTAAAGTAGGGGTGAGGTGAGGGGAACTGGGAGGAGGGTGAAAATTTGGGGGATTAACATTTGTGAAGAGAAAGCATCATTTTGTGATCATTTACCAGACCCCAATCCATTTAGCATCCCAACTCCTGCTCCCCCCACCACAGTCCCCATAGTATATTGTGTCTGTGTGGGGAATAGAACAGGAGTTGGTATACTGAGTGGTTTGATGGAAAGAAGAGATTGCAAAAGAAAAAGAACATCTCTGGGACTGTGTGAGGAGGGTTGTATATTGGAAGGCTAAGTGAGTGGTGGGAAAGAGTGTTGCTGTCATTTGTTGGTATCATTGGTGGAAACGGGTAGTAGTACAGAGTGTGCCAGGTGATGTCTCTGATGCTTCTGTCAGGGCTGCAGCTTGTGGCATTTGCTTGAGAAGACATTCTTGGCACAGAGTTCATGGCTTTGCCACTAATGTGCAGCAGGTAGTTTTGAATGGTCCCGTTAAAGGGTCAAAATTGTTTGACTATGATGTTGAAGAAGCCTTCATGGCCTTCAGACTTCTAAAATAACTCTAAGATCTGTGAATTCCCTGTACCACAGTCCTGCTAGAGGTCATGGTTAGGGCTCTGTTTGTAGGTCTGCTGCCCAAGGTAGTCATGCCTACCATCAGTGAGGCCATGGTAGGTGTTTTGGTCCCCTTCTGCTTTCCCTCCCCCTGGTGCCCATGCAAAACCACCCAAAGGAATCCACTCTGGTGGTGGTGCTGCCCCTGTTTCCACCTGACTCTCTTCTGTCTCTCCCCCCACTCTCAGCTGTTACCTCCATGAGTGAGTATAGAGGGCAGGATCTCCCTACATCTGAAACAGTGGCAGAAGATCACTTCAGATGAGTGGGTCCTGGAGATAATTGCAAGTGAGCATGCTCTGGATCTGTTACAAATCCTTTCAGCTCATCCTCCATCTCCTTTTTATCCTCTGGGCCACTTGTCACTTCTGAAGGAAAAGGTTCAGACTTTGTTTCAAAAACGTGCCATAGAACTGGTTCCTCCTCAGAAGAGAAACAAAGGGTTCTATACTAGATACTTCCTAGTCCCGAAATGGACAGGGGATCTGTGTCCTGCATTAGATCACAGGGATTTCCCGCCCCTATACATCAATTACAAAAAGGTTTGACTAGCATTCCTTTGGGTTCTGATTCCCCTACTGCAAATGGGGGGTTGGGCTCTGTTCTCTGGACATGAAGAATGCTACCTTCATATAAAGATCAGGAAATCCCACAGACAGTACCTCTGCTTCATGCTGGAGGGCAAACATTGTCAGTTCAAGGTATTGCCCTTTGGCTTGTCTTTTGCATCACAGGTCTTTACCAAATGATTGGCAGTAGTTGCAGCACTCCTTCACAGGGAAGACATGTATGTTTTCCCTCATCTGAACAACTGGTTTCTGAAGGCCAGCTCCAGGGAAACTTTTCTATATACCCTGTCTCAGACACATCAGTTGTTTGATGACTGGGGGTCACAGTAAATGTGCCAAAATCTGTGTTAACTCTGTGCCAAAGACAGCAGTACATAGGGGTGGTCTTGATCACAGAGAAGGGATGTGCTTTCCTGTCACAGGACAGGACAGACACTTTGATTGCTCAGGCATATTTGGTATAAGGAGCCACTATGTCTCTGCACGAACAATGTTATGTCTCCTGGGCCTCATGGCTGAGCCCATAGTGACTGTGCTACTAGCACATCTTTGTATGAGGATACCTCAATGGACACTCAGGGTCCAGTGGGATCAGTTGACGGATGAGCTGGACCAAATGGTTCTCGTCTCCTCTTCACAGACGGATCATGAAAACTTACTGAAGGGTATTCCATTCTTTGTACCACCTCCTGTATAGATCCTCACCACCGATGGCTCCAGCTCCGGCTGGGGTGCTCATCTCGGCCCTTACCAGATGCAGGGTTTATGGACCAAGATGAACGCGGAGCTGCACATAAACGTCCTGGAAATGCGGGCTGTCCGGTACAGCCTCCAGGATTGTCTCTGTCCCAGTCCCCTGCTATTTATTTATTTCAAAAGTTTCACAAGGAAAGACATACTGAGCTGAATAACAGCTCATTTTCAGATGCGTCCTGGGGTGAGGGGTCATGGGAGAAATATACATATACTGTACATAGTATTTACAAATACATAGTATTTACAGGACATAATATGATAAGCTGTACAATGAAATAAGCATAGTATTTACAGTACATAGTCAGATAGATTACATATGAACATACGAAGAAGCCAGCCGAAGAAGGCCATTTGGGCTATCAAATCTGCTCATGTTGCAGGGTCCACAGCTTGAGCTACTGTCCCTGCCCTCTCTCCCAACTCCATCCATCCTCCCTACCCATGACTCTTACTCTCCTGCTATACCTGTCCCAGCCTCTCTTAAAGCTTTTCACTGTCTTCAATGAGATTACCTCTTCTGGCAGTGCATTCCAAGTGTCCACCACCCTCTCTGTGAAGAAGTGCTTCCTGACCTCCCTCCTAAACCTCTCACCCTCCAGCTTAAGACTGTGCCCCCTTGTGTCATGGTTGCCACTCAGCTTAAACAGAATCTGCTTATCAATCTTATTTATCCCTTTCAAGTACTTGAAGGTCCCAATCATGTCCCCACCCTCTCCTGTCTTCCAGGGAGTACATGTTCAGTACCCTCAACCTCTCCTCATATGCCTTACCCTGCTGACCAGCTATCATCTTTGTAGACCTCCTCTGGACCTTCTCCAGCAGGTTAATGTCCTTTTTGAGGTGTGGGCACCAGTACTGAACTCCATACTCGAGATGCGGCCTTACCAGTGACCTGTACAAGGGCAGTATAACATCCTCTCTCCTACTACTAATCTGCCTAGATATGCATCCCAGCATCTTGTTTGCCTTTGCTGCTTTCTTGCACAGTGTGGAGTGATTGTACAATGAGTTGGCATAGAGCATTACTGTGTGTAGAAGGCAGAGCAATGCAGCATCAGTATTATAGTATGCATATCTAGGTTCAGCATATACAACATGATACAGCCAGCCAAAAGACGAAGACAGAATAAAGATATGCAGTGAAGAAAGGATAGAAATATAATAGGTAGGGATTAAGGTGGGGTTCACAGGAGGTAACAATAGAGGTAATGGAAAAAAAGCAGGGTGAGGGATGAGGGAAGTAGACAGAGTAGTGGAGTGGGGGTGGGGCGAGAGCTCAGGTGCAGTTGCAAGAAGGAAAGGTGAAGTCATGGAGAAGACAAGAGAGGGAGCAGATGGAGGTGGCAGTGTGGAGGGGGAAGGAGTTCCAGAGTTTAGGGAAGCAGAAGGAGAGCGCAGCTTGGCCAGAAGAGGATGACCTAGATGGGGGTGCTAGGGTCTGGCAGCCAATGCCATGAAGGGAATAGGAGGAGTGAGTGGGAGCAGATAGTAGAGGTGTGAGGTAGGAGGGGAGTGAGCTCATCCAGTACTTGGCAATAAGGGTGGAAGCATGTGCAAGCTATCTGGCTTCAAGAGAGGGAAGACTGAGTGAGGTGTAGAGGGAGCAGTGGTAAGTCAGAGGTGGGCAGTCAAGAGCAAATCGGCAGAAGGAGTGATAGAGGGGGTCCAGTCTGGCTAGGGTGGATTTTGGGACACTGCCATAGATGATGTCTCCATAGTCGAATATGGGGAGACTCATTCTCTGTAAAATCGTACTGTGTGCTGGCGGGGGGGATACACCCACTGTTCCGATACAAGGCACCTAATTTTGGGTTGAGCTTTTTGTGGATAGAGTCCATGTGAACAGAGAAATCTAGGTGCCGGTCAAGCCACATCCCAAGTTACTTGAAGGAAGGGACGTCTTCAAGGATGAACCCATCTAGGGTGTGGAATGAGAGGAGGGCTGGAAGTCTAGAGAGCTTTTGCCTGGTTCCAAAGGTCATAGAGAAAAAATTTTTTTGCATTACGGGACAGCTGATTAGTGTGGAACCAGAGATGGATGTTGTCGAAATCCAGCTGAAGGCTAGTCATCAGATCAACTGGGGAGGAGCCAGAGGCAAATATGACAGTATCATCTGCGTACATAAGGAGGAAGGTAGTGATGTCATTATATAAAACCCTGGTCAGGCCTAACAGCGGGTAGGTCATGTCAGATGAATCTGATTTTGACTGGGTGATGAAGGAAGTTAATTGGGAGGGCATGGACATTGCCTACCTCAATTTCAACAAGATCTTCGACACTGTCTCACATAAGAGGCTTATTAACAAGATTGGTAGTCTGGGCATGGTAGACAAGATGGTGAACTGGGTTAGGAACTGGCTAACAGGCAGGAGACGGAGGATGGTGGTAAATAGGATACAATCTGAGGAGGGGGTGACCAGTGGGGTACTGCAGGAATCAGTCCTTTGGACAGTCCTGTTCAATGTCTTCATTAGTGACATTGCAGAGGGACTGGAAGGAAAGGTCTGCCTGTTTGTACGTGACACCAAGATCTGCAACAGGGATGGATACTCCGGAAGGGGTGGAAAAAGTGAGAAAGGACCAAGGCAGGCTTGAGAAATGGTCTGAGGAGTGGCAACTGAGGTTTAAATCAAAGAAGTGCAAAATTATGCACCTGGGTCATAGAAACCCTGGGGGAGCTACAGAATGCGGTGGGGAGCAGTTGCTGACAGTCACCAAGAAACAAAGTGACCTGGGAGTTACATTTTCACAT
Organism: Neoceratodus forsteri; assembly: GCA_016271365.2. NCBI lineage: Eukaryota > Metazoa > Chordata > Ceratodontiformes > Ceratodontidae > Neoceratodus > Neoceratodus forsteri. The sequence goes on along the minus strand of CM057459.1, from coordinate 793,932,246 downwards.
GACTTGAAGATGTCAAAGCAGACTACAAGGGCAGCGGGGCGGGCCAGTGGCCATGCTGGGGTGCATAAGCAGGGGTATCACCAGCAGCTGGAGGGAGGTAGTGGTGACATTATATAAAACCCTCATCAGGCCTTACATGGAGTACTGTGTGCAGTTCTGGAGGCTGCACCTTTGAAAGGGCATAAACAGGCTGGAAAAGGTCCAGAGAAGGGCAACTAAGATGGTACAGGACTTACACCACAAAACAAACAAGCAGAGATTAAGGTACCGCAATATGTACTCGCTGGAAGAGAGGAGGTAGACAGGAGACATTCAAGTACCTCAAGGGTATAAACAAGGTGCAGGGGAAAGACATCTTCCAATACAGGAGGAGTATAAGAATGAGGGGGCAGGACATGAAACTGGATGGTGGCAGGCAAGAAGGAATATGAGGATGCTTTTCTTCACAGACAGGGTGGTGGACACATGGAATGGTCTACTGCAGGAGGTGGTGAGAGTGAGTACTGTTGCAGGAGTCAAACATGCATGGGACAGGCATGGGTGAACCATGGCGGTACAACTGAGGGAGGGTCAGAAGCAGTAGTCAAGTACACAGCCTATGGTCAGACTGGATTGGCCTAGTGGTCCTTATCTTTTGACAAGTTCTATGTTTCAGCTTCTAGCAAAGCAGTGTGACAGAGGCAGTAGGAAAGGCTAGTAGGATTCTGGGGTGAACAGATAGGGGTATCACCAGCAGAAAAAGGGAGATAGTGTTACTCATATATAGATCAATGGTGAGGCCACACCTGGGGAGGTGCTGCAACATGGGAAGTCTTGTGGGTATGCAGACTACACTCGCTGTTGGCCTTTTTCAGAAAAAACATCAAATTGTTTAACAAGCAGCCAATGTTCGGCATTGACAAATGCTTGTTTTCGCTACACCTTTCATGTAAATTGATATCCCACCCCTCTAGAACACTACATCTCTACATTGGAGAAAATGTACAACAGACCATAGAATTCGTTCCTGCCGATCCTATAACTGTGGAATTATACTTTGTAGGGATAGCTAACTTTGGGTATAAACACACTGATTCCTTAATTTGATTTACTGTCTGCATTTTTAAATATCTTTATAGATCAGATATCAGGCACAGATCTTGAACTCTAACATGTAATTTTTATATTAAAAGAAACCCTATTTAAACAATGTATCACTAAGAACAGCTAAAACATGCTTATTTATTTTTACAATTTTTTTTTTACTCAGCATAGCCCAGATGAGAAGCAACATCTCATTTCCAGGGGGGGTCCTGCTTTTATCCATTTCCACAGCTGAGTTGATGGAGCACTGTAGGGTTCAGAATGCTTTTGAAAACATTATTATGAAACTCGATACATTAGTTTTTCTATTCTGCAACGTTTGCTAATAATGTGATATGTCTCATGCCTATATTAATATAAAGTCAATTTTTGTTTATATTTTGAGTGTATTTTCCCTTTAACTGAATTGCTCTGTTTAATGTGGCTCTGTAATTTGCAAGCTGCAGTAAATCATGTCAATTACCGTCAGAACAAAAGGGGTTACAAACGTTTACATTTTCTGTTACTACAAATCCCAGAATCTCCTGCTGCTGGCCTTAGAACAGTATGCAGCAGTGGGAGATTCAGTAGCTTGCATTGTATCTTAGAGTTTACATAAACTCTGATCTTTTGTTTGCTAATCCTGTCATCCTCCCAGGGCCATGTACAGCCACACAGGGCTGATTTAACTGGAGAATAAACAAAAGCTCTACCATGCACTGTGGGCTATTGAACCTCCCACATCTGCCTACTGTTCTGATGTCAGCTGCAGGGGATTCTGGAATTTGTAGTAACAGAGGATGCCAACCTAGAACTAAAGAAAATTAGTATGATACAATCTACTATGCTGCAGTAAACAGTAACATGTTGTAATTTTTATTTTAAAAGGAAGCCTAGTTAAACAGTATATCATTAAGCACAGATAAAATATGCTTATTTATTTATTTATTTTACATTTTTTAACCTAGCATAGCCCAGTTGAGAAGCTACATCTCATTTCCAGGGAGGTCCTGCTTTTATTCATTTCCACAGCCGTGTTGATGGAGTACTGTGGGGTTTTGAATGCTCTTAAATCTTCTGTTTGTATGAAGATTTAACTGTTTCTCTTTGATTTGAGCAGTTGGCTGCATTGTTGCACATGGCTATTGTTAACCAAAACCTGCTCTATGACAACTCCAAGTTCAGTATTTCATTGTGATGTAACCAGCATTTCTAAATATCAGCTGTGGCATTCCCCACAATGCAAGATACAGTATCATGACATCTTGCCAAGCGGGTCTAAAAATACTAGTTTTTTTCTCTTCACACCTTTTTGTGTAAATTTATATCCCATCCCTCTAGATCACTACATCTCTACATTGGATGGAATGTACAACACTGTGGGTTTAGGCAAACATTAAGCCCTGAGAAAGAAGGCTTCTACTAGGGAATGAATGCATGGTTTCTGCCTCGTGCACCAACCCCCCCCCAACCATGCATTAATTCCCTAGTAGAGGCCTCCTTTCTCAGGGCTTAATGCTTACTTGTAACATGGCAATTAATATCAGCCTAAAAGAAGAACATCTATTGGTCTAAACATAACATGTGTCCACAAAGCAGCGGGGATTAATTCCCGACTAATGCCCACTGAGGTAGTACCAGTGTTATAATAACTGGTGAGCAATTTTTCCAATAGACTCAGCCGGTTGCTATTTCCCGTAACAACCAGTCAGTTGTTATGACATTCTTGCGCTCCATCTATCAAAAGGGAGCATTCCCTCATTGGCTCCCGTTTTGTGTCTGGGCGGGCTCAACAGTTTGTAAAATATGGCGGTTCCGTATCTTAGTTAGAGAGGAACCGCTATGTAACTGCCACTTTAAGATCCCATTCCTCCCCTTTTCCTAACCTTTTTATTCATCTCGTAGACCTTACCTTAAATGTACATTTTTTAAACTATCTGGTTGATCCTGCGATTCACCAGCTTCAAGCGATGCACACTGTCAGCAGGAACAGCTCTGTAGCTGATTTGTTGAGGTAAGTGCGATGTAATTGTGATTTCAGCTGCGAGTTTAAAAAAAAAAACAAGAAATTGGCAGCAGAGTGTGCTGTAGGACAAGAGGGAGAAGGACTGGGGATGGCTGCACAGCCCAGGATTATTGGGTGGGAGGCTGGGAACATGGGGAGCAGTGTAAGCTGCTGCTGCTGCATTTGGTGCTCCTATGTGCCACAGTAAGATTTCTAGTATGGAGAGACTGTCTCTGTGTGTGCGCGTGTGTGTGTGTGTGTGTGTGTGTGTGTGTGTGTGTGTGTAGAGAAAGAGAGACTGTGTCTCTGTGGAGAATGACAGACTGTGTAAACTGTGATGTGGAGTCGGCGTCACAGCACTTCAGCTGGAAAAAATTGCTCGCCAGTATGTTATATAAAATAAAAGATGAGGACATGTGCATATGAGAATTTAATGCACACCCTCGGAGTGGGATGCTTTGATAAACCCCTCGGGCTTTGCCCTCGGGGTTTATGTAGCATCCCACACCTAGGGTGTGCATTAAATTCTCATATCACACACTTCCCCATCCGTTATTCTATATATAACACACAAAACGCGGCGTGCATAATATCTTCCGGTGCTGCAATTCTCAATTAGTCCACATTATTTTGCCAGCACATACTATATAAATAAAAATCTTGCTCTTTCCCACCCACCAACCTGGTTGATACTGTAGTAATTGTACCAAAACCCGGCTATATACCACCAAAAATAAAGAAAGTGCAAAGAAAAATGAAATAGCACACACAGAGCTACAGATTGAGTCAACTGCCACTATCAGTGAAACACTGCAGCACTCTCCTGACTTTACAGGAATGTGTAAGAAAACAGATACAGAACCATGAATAAAAGAGGCGGTAGCTGGTAAATCAAACAGCACGACAAATGCAACAGTCAGCGAAACAGAACAACTTCCAACCTGTTTTCAGAGTTGCCCCGAAGCAGTCAATCCTTTCAATGTAACGAAGTTCACCATAAATGGCCCCATGAACTTTAATTACTACTAGCTGCTGACGAAAGGTAATCAAAACACAGCTATTAATGTCTCTGCATAGTGAGCGGCATGGAAATACCCAGATCAGAAATGCTGCGAATTCTGATTATAGAAAAGCAATGTAAAAGTATTGAAATTTAGTTTAAGAATGCAAACATAAGCAAAAGTTCCATCATTTATAACAATTTTGTTCTTCCTAAGAGGAAAAAATAGTTTAAAAAGCAAATCATTATGCTAACGAACAATTACCCTATCTGATAATTCATAGCAAAGAAAGAAAGCACACATTTTTCTAGTGTGAAATGAATTTATTACAGTATTTCATAATAACAAACATGCTATACCATAGTAATAGCTGTTCTGTTAAAGTATAACACCATGTTCAAAAGTTCAGAATATACAAACCATCATAGTGATAAATCTGGTTTCTCTGAAAAGGTTTTCTCTCTGTTATTCTTTTCTGGAGCATTACCATAGAGTAATCAAGCAATGTTTCTTAGAAATAACCACAAGTTCTCCTAAACATGATATTTTCCCCATGCTTGCCATGTTACAAAATGCTTTTAAATCTTTTGTTTGTATGACAATTTAACTGTTTCCCTTTGATTTGAGCAGTTGGCTGCATTGTTGCTCATGGCTATTGTTAACCATAACCTGCTCTATGATAAGTTCAATATTTCATTGTGATGGAACCAGCTGCATCACCATAGTACAAATATATTTTTTCACTTAGCTGAAAGAGCATCTGCTCCCATCTTTTCATAAGCGTTGTGCACATCACTTACATTCAAAAAGGTGCAATTGCAGCCTTTATTTTGCAACTCCAGACTGTGTGTTCACACATGAATTATCTGACCGTCCTCATAACACAGGGGAAAGTCTTGTAATATTACTCCATTTAATCTGCTAAGTGTGTGTGTGTGTGTTTCATTATGGAATATTACAACTTGAATCGATAAATTTTATAAACTTGACTCACTGCGGACTTAATAAAAAATAAATAAATTGATAGTGTCAGCTTACTCCGGGCTCAGATCTGACTGTAATTATTCTGCTTAAAATAAAAAGTTATAGCTGGCCCGGTGGCACTGAGGGCTGAGGTGCTGGTCACCTTACCTCGCGCTACACCGGCGACCCGTGTTCGGGAACAAGCATGGGCCACTGGGGGTCAGCAGGGATGGAGAAGGAGCGAGCATCCGACGGACTGCTCTCCTTCTCCAAGGAGGGGGGAACCTAGTGGTCGGTGCATGACTAGCCCCTAGCGGAGGCTAGGGGCTGGTGCACTGATGCTTCAGACGGGAAGAGATGAGGCAGGCACTTGGGGTAGGGCATACGGATGCGTGTACACTGTCCCCTGAGGTGTCTTTGGATGCTGAATTTAAGTCCCCTTGCATTACACTAAGGTTAGTTTGATCTACAAAAAAACATCAGAATTTCAAACAACGTACAGGAGTACACCCCGGTCAAGGGGCTAACATGCTAACTGTTTAAATATTTATCTCAAAGGAGCCATACGGGTAAAGGGAATTTGATAAACCATTCCCGCATTAAATTAATCAGGTTCCTAGTTTACAATTAGCTGTGCATACAAGGTGGGAGGTCAACAAGGTCATGCAGCAATATTTGCTCATTTCTGAACCTCTGCCAACATCCTGACTAGTATGCTCTTTAAACATAAGATGATTATCCAGTATGTGCTGCATATGGTATTCAAGTTCATGCAGTTAAAACAACAGATGTGCTGCAAACCCCAGCTCTTTCCTCACTCATCACTATGCAACTCAATTGAAACAGAGAGAGAGAGAGAGAGAGAGAGACACACACACACACACACAGAAAAAGATATGTGCACCAGCCTTTATTTTAACATGTCATTGTGAGTGTGTCTCTCGCTCCGACTTACACAGTCTCTCTGTCTCTCTCTCTCTCTCTCTCCGCACTGCAGCTCACCCCTGTGATATTTGTTCAGTCCCAGTCCCTCTGTCTCCACAGGCAGGTCATGCCTCTTGCTATTGTCATACATAAGCAAACTCCACAGCACATATAGGAGTGCAGAATGAATTCAGTACATCAATACAGAGCAAAATGACACAGTTGACAAATAGCCTGTACCAACATAGACCACTGCGATGCATTTTAATGCTGACAGCTAAGTGACCAAGATATACACCCCCCAAAAAAACATGCATATTAATCTTGTCAGTATAGATAAAGAGCTGTTGAATGTAGTTATCCTTGCTGAATATATTAAAAGTTTACAACAGCCTAAAATCTGTAGTTAGAAGTAATAGGTTTCAAATGGACTGCCAGCAGCTTCTGCTTGCTCTCTTCCCACTGTAATGGAGGTTGCATTTGCAGTGGGTACCCAGCTGCTGGATCACACAGAGGACCATGACGAGAAAGAGAGGGGGACACTGCAGCAGTTCACAATGAGATGCCCATCTCTCTCTCTCTCTCTCTCTCTCTCTCTCTCTCGCTCTCACACCCTGTTAGTGTTACTCTGACTCAGCAAGCTACCCAGGTGCTCCAAGGCACAAGTGTTCAGGGAAAACACCACGGAATAGGCAACAGCGGGAAAAGGATCAGACACAGGGAAACATCCCTGTTTGCCGACCTCCCACTCTCACTCTCTCACTATGTTTACATGCAACTGGGTTACCGGGTAACTGCGCTCGGAGTGGAGATCTCTGAGAGTAACTCGGTAACACTAGCTGCATGTAAACACAACGTCAGGCAGTATTTGGGCATTCGACTTACCCAGTAAAGTTGCCTAGATAACGCTTTGGTTAGCTGGTAAGTCTAGCCATGTATATGTGCGATCAGTAGTACCCGGGTTTCAGCGTGAGTGGTGACATCACAACATGGAAGTGAGGGGACTCAGTTTAGACAGCACAACACTGAAACATCAGTACCCCATAAATTGCTAAGGACCATTGCCTCAGTCTTTTGTCATTTGATGTTGCACTTTGTTGAGCTTGCTATTTCTCACACAAAGCTGTTTCTCCCTCATTAAAAAAAATTAAATAAGTTTTCCTTTGTGATATCCAGACTGACACGCACATGCAGCCACTGTTCTCTAAAAGTACGCATTTTTTTAAGTTAAGCAGTATTTCTGTAATTTTTTCCAAAAGTATACAACTTTGGTTTTTCAAATTATTTACCATCAAAGCCCCATTATCACCACAGTATCTCATTTATTGTCTGTGTCACCAACACCCTAAAACATTTTGCATGCTATTTTCAGATGTGCCCCATTTCTCAAATATGTGCTAGCCCAACACCATTTTCTTAAGTATTACACCTATAGTGTTTTCTAGAAAACTATGTTGATGACAGAACATAATTGTTAAGAAAAGAAAAGCAGTCCCAGGGACTGTCAGTCTGATATCAATTGTGGGCCAGCTCATGGAGACCATATTAAAGAAAAGGTTGGTAAACTTGTGAGGGGGGGAAGGGATAAGGGAGGGGCTGACCAGAAGCCCTCTTCTCCAGATGAGGGGAGTAGCCTCCACGCCCAAGGGGGGGAGGGGGAAACAGATTGGGGATGGAGGTTTCAGGAGGAGCAGAGGGAGGATAGAAGTACAAGGAATCTGGGTGGGGTTCGACAAAGTGGATCAGGGATAAGGGGTGGGGGTTGGTGTTAGTAAATGCCAGAGCTTGGGAAACAAGTTGCCAGAGTTCCAGGCCATGCTGTTCGGGAGGGGGTGGATGTGGCGGCGTCGGCAATGGGCCAACAAAACCATGACTGGGACCTAAACGTACGGGGTACACTATGCTCAGGAAGGATAGAAAGGAAGGCAGAGGGGGTGGAGTGGCTATGTTCATTAGAGATGACATAGAAATTGCTAGGATAGAAGAGGCAGAGGGAAACGTGGAGGCCTTATGGGTCATCTTATGATCCTCAGCAGGAGATAAGGTCAAGCTGGGTGTAGCATATAGGCCTCCCGGGATGAGTGATGTTCTAGAGGATGGTTTGCTGGACAACATCATTGCCCAGTGTGGACCAAAAGGGGAAGGAGTGGTGTTGATGGGGGACCTTAATATGCCAGGTACAAACTGGGGAACCATGTCCTCTAAGGTGGCCAAGGAGCAGAGGCTGCTGGATGGCTTCCAGGATGTGTTCTTAACACAGCATGTGATGGAGCCCACAAGGGAGGGGCATGTCCTGGATGTGGTTCTGGCAGATGGGGATCTGGTAAGGGACATGATTGTACAAGACCCCCTGACTGGGAGCAACCACAATACTGTCTGGTTTCAAATAAGCATGGGGAGGGGTGAGATCTAGGACACTGCCAGTGGACTTCAGGGGGCAGACTTTATGGGCATGGGAAATATTCTCAAGGATCACTTGATGGGGATTACCTCAATGACAAGTGTGGAAAGGAGATGGGAGGTCATAAAACCGGGACTTCATGAGGCAGTCAGGATCTGCGCTAAGTTGAAACGAAGGGAGCAAGGTCACATAAACCATGCTGGTGGTCCAGTGAGGTACAGGTAGCAGTCAGAGAAAAGAAGGCGGCCTACAAAAAATATAAAACAACAAGAGGGGATAGGGATAAGGAATGTACCAGCTTGCATCTAGAAAAGTCACCCGTATGGTGAGGGGAGCAAAGTCCAGTAAAGAGCAGCGGCTGGCACAGGGGATACATGGAGGGGAAAAAGGGTTCTTCCAGTACATTGGGGAGCGGAGAAAAACTAAGGGCCATCTCAGCAGATTGAGATCAGAAGGAGGGTGGGTGGAAGAAGCGAGGGACCAGGCAGAGGTATTTAACGAGTACTTTGCCTCTGTGTTCACTAGGGAGGGGGATGGGATATCTACAAAGCAAGGCACGAAGGGGATAGAAACGTCAGTAAGTGGGGTCAGGGGAGCAACAGAAATGGAGCAAGAGGGAGAGAGAGGTACCCCAGGGGTGTCACATCTGGGTAAAGATAAAAAGGCCAGTAAGGTGGAGGGGACGGATGATGCTATCTCCGCCAAAAGGGTGTGGTTAGCCCTCAAGGTCCTAAAGAAAGACAAATCTCCTGGGCCGGATGGCATTCATCCGAGAGTACTGTGGGAATTGGCGGACATACTGGCTGCACCCTGGTGGAGCTTTCCAGCAGGTCACTTGAGACAGGGAGGGTACCTAGGGATTGGCGAGAGGCACATGTGGTACCAATCCATAAGGGGGCGTGGAGTACCAGGTAACTATAGACCCATCAGTTTGACCTCTGTGGTGGGAAAATTAATGGAGAGTATACTAAAGGAACGATTGGGGTGTACTTGGAGGAGGTGGGAGGTCTGGATAGTCGGCAACATGGGTTTGTGCCAGGTAGATCATGTCAAACCAACCTGTGGAGTTCTATGAATGGGTAACATCAGAACTGGACAGGGTAAGCCTGTGGATGTATTAATGTATTATTCTTGGACTTCAGCAAGGCGTTTGACTCTGTCCCCACAATGGTCTGGTGGAGAAACTGATGGGGTTAGGAGTAGGCCTTTGATGGTCAGATGGATTGAAAACTGGCTAGCTGGACACACTCAGAGGTAGTGGTCTGTGGGGAGCTCGAACCCTAGAGAGGTTGGTAGTGGGGCACCAAGAGGGTCAACGCCAGTCCATCCTGTTTAATGCATACATATCGGACATCAGGGAGGGTATAGAATGTGAAATGAGTCTCTTCATGGATGACTCCAAGATGGGAGCAGTAGTTGAGGGAGAAGAGGGGAGGTTGGCCCTGCAAGGGGACCTGGACACCCTGGAAAGCTGGGCTCACACATGGAAATTAAATTTCAATATCACCAAGTGCAAGGTGTTGCATCTTGGTCGGGGAAACCCTAAACACAGGTACACCCTGGGAGGGGAGGCGCTGGAGACCTCAATAGGGGAAAAAGACCTAGGGGTCATGGTGGATGCATGTATGAATAACTCTGAGCAGTGCAGGAGAGCCGCTAGCAAGGCAAACAGGATGTTGGGATGCATCGTAAGGGGATCACCTCTAGGAGCTAGGGAAGTGATTCTGCCGCTGTACAATGGACTGGTTAGACCACACCTTGAGTACTGTGCTAGGTACTGAGACCACACTTGAAGAGGGACATACAGCTCCTGGAGAGGGTGCAGAGGAGGGCAACAAAGATGATATGAGGGGCTAGGGGATTTGACGTATGAGGACAGACTTAAGGAGCTCTGCCTGTTTTCATTGGAGGAGAGGAGAGACAGGGGACATGATTGAGGTCTCTAGCACCTCAAGGAATAAATAGGGTAAACATGGAGGGGATCTTTAGACTAAAGCAGGAAGGTATCACCAGAGGGCATGGTTTGAAGTTGGAAGGTGGAAGGGTGAGGGGGGAAAAGAGGAGGAGGTTTTTCACTGCGAGGGTGGTGGACCCTTGGAATGCACTGCCTGGTGAGCTAGTTCAGAGATCCACAGTGGAGGGCTTCAAGACAGGATGGGACAGACACAGAAAGTGGATGTATCAGATGATGGCCTGTCCCAGGGGGGTGGGGATGGATGATAGGGGTTCTGGAGCACAAGGGATGGGAAGGTCTCGGCACCCAACTAAGGATCTAAAGTTCGAGCAGACTCGATAGACCATAAGGCCTAATCTGCTGGCAAATAGTATGTTAGTATGTAATATCTAGAGGAGCATGGTCTCCAGGATGCGAGGCAGCATGTGTTCATTTGTGGAGTGGGGGAATTGCGTCAAACGAATCTGTTTGACTTCTTTGACTGTGTCACCAAGACAGTCGCCAGGGGCCAAGCAGTAGACATCCCTATCTGGATTTCAGCAAGGCCTTTGACTCTGTGCCCCACAAAAGGTTGATCAGGAAGCTGGTGGATTTGGGGGTTGGAGATAAGATGACCAGATGAGTGGAAAACTGGCTGAGGGACAGAACACAGAGGGTGGCTGTGTGGGGGGAGAGTTGTCTGGCACCAGAGAGGTAACCAGTGGGGTCCCACAGGGCTTGATGCTGGGGTTGGTGTTATTCAATGATTTCATCAGCGCCATTGGGGGTGGCATTAAGGGCAAAATGTGCCTATTTGCGGACAACACCAAGTTCTATGTAAGAGTGGACACAGCTGAAGGGATAGTGGACCAACAGGATGATCTGGAAAAGCTGGGGAAGTGGGTCAAGATCTGGCAGCTTGGCTTCAGTGCCAGGAAATGCAACATTATGCATACTGGAGCCAAGAATCCCAGGACAGTGTACTGCCTGTGAGGAGTCAGAGTATCTGCATCAGAGAAGGACTTGGGAGTGATGTTCACTAGTGACCTGAAGCACTCCACACAGTGCAAGAAAGCAGCAACAAGGGCAAACAAGATGCTGGGATGCATAGCTGGGGGGACAGTAGTAGAGAGAAGAGGTTATTCTGCCCTTGTACAAGTCACTGGTAAGGCCACATCTAGGGTATGGAGTTCTGTATTGGTGCCCAAACCTCTAAAAGGACATTAACCTGCTAGAGAAGGTACAAGGGAGGGCTACAAAGATAATAGTGGGTCAGCAGAGTAAAGGCATATGAAGAGAGGTTGATGGTACTGAACATGTATTCCCCAGAGGAAAGAGGGGGGAGAGAGAGAGGAGGAGGAGGCATGATTGGGACCATCAAGTACTTGAATAAATAAGGTGGATAAGGAGGGTCTCTTAAGCTGAGTGGTGACCACAACACGAGGGGGCACAGTCTTAAGTTGCAGTGTGGGAGGTTTAGGAGGGAGGTTATGAAGCACTTCTTCAAAGAGAGGGTGGTGGACACTTGAAATGTGCTGCTGGAAGAAGTGATCTCATTGAAGACAGTGGGCAGATTTAAGAGAGGCTAGGATAGGGGTAGGTAAGGATAATGGTAGGGAGGATGTGTGGAGGGGGCAGGGGGCTACCCTGATGGTTACTCATGATACCCCAGACAGGACACAGGATGGATGAAGACTGAGACAGCAGATGAATCTTCTGGGTTGCCAGAAGAAGCAGGGCCCACACGATTTACCACGGCATAGTTTCTGTTCAGGCGTGGAACAGGGGGCCTTATCCCCAGGCAGGTCTCTTGTTGATGGCTCTTCTCTGTACGGCAGGTTAGGATGATGGGGCCCTCATGGCAAGGCCCAGCCATATGGAGCTCCAGTGGATTCAGTCCGTTTGCACTGGATGCAACTTCCAGCCAGCTGAACACGGTTCACAATGTGGGTCACCAAATCGTGACTATCTCCCAGTTCACAGCACATTTATATGTAAGGGGAGACTTACTGAACCAGGCACAGCACTCCCTGGTCACAATTGCAAAGTTCTCTGCACCCCACAGAAACATTGAAGGGAAAAGGAATTTCAGGCAGGCCGATTGCATTCAGCACAATCTTCGATCCTCCTCGGGTAAAGCCTGATTCCCTCCTTGTAGCTTATTTGGTTCCCCAAACTCGGATTTAGTCTGAATACGACTCTCTCTCTTCTCAGAGCAGTGAAATAGATGCACAGGCCAGAAATCAGGCCTTCCCACAGCTCTTCTGCTCAAAAACTACACAGACGCTTGCTCGATTCTCACGAGCTGTTTCCCTCTCAACTCCCCACTTCGATCTGGCTTGCCAGCAAACAGCTCGGAGCATTTCCCTCAGATCCAATCGGTTCAGTTGGTTGGTACAACTGTCAAGCACAACAAGGACTTCCCCTTCAGTAGCAAAAAGCACCAACAGTCCAAAACTACAATTCCCACAGGTTTGGGTCCATACAGCCCCTATGAATAGGCTCCATTTTAGAGTCCCCCCTATTACTGATTGGTCCAATTCGGCAGTTCGGAACCAAAATGGTGGAGACAATCTGAACAGTCCTTGCTGCAAAGAAGACAGGTTAGAACAAACTACATTATCATTAGCACTCGGAATTATCTTCAGCAAATAGTTACCTCTGTTAACAGAGCCCTCTGCACAATTAGCGATGGCAGAAACGGAGCTATTTTCTGGCAGACCGGGCGGGACTCGAGCATGACAACACTCAGCTCCCCTTCCAGATTACTATTACTGCAAACTGGGCAGCTCTTAAAGTGACAGTACATAGAGGCTACACAGGCACTCTTTGACAATAACATTTAAACTGCTAAATGCAGACTACATGCCGGGCAGTGAGCACTTAGACAAGCTCGAGGAAGACTTTTCAGGAACCCCCATTTGTAGGGGGGGTTACAATGAGAAGGGACTTGGCAAGGTTGGAGGAATGGTCAAAAGTATGGCAGCTTAGATTCAGTTCAAAGAAGTGCAAAGTAATGCACCTAGGAAACAAAAACCGAGAGAAGAGAACACCCCATCTGGAGTACTGTGTGCAGTTCTGGAGACCCCATCTCCACAAGGACAGACAGGATCGAGGCAGTCCAGAGGAGGGCAACTAATATGGTGCAGAGTCTGCACCAGAAGCCATATGAAGAGAGACTAAAGGAGCTTAATATGTATACCCTAGAGGAAAGGAGGGGGGGACAAGATAGAAACATTCAAGTACCTCAGGGGAATCAACAAAGTCCAAGATGGTAGCATCTTTCAGAAAAAGAGATGTACAAGAACAAGGGGGCACAATTTGAAGATAGAGGGGGGGACGGCTCAGGGGCAATGTGAGGAAATATTTTTTCACAGAGAGGGTAGTGGACGCATGGAACAGCCTTCCAGAGGAAGTACTGGGTTCAAAAACAATGGGGGAATTTAAGAATGCATGGGACAGACATAAGGCAATTCTAGTGGGGGGTAGGAGGAAGTAAGCTGTTGGTTAACTAGGACCTGCAGCTTATCCAAAAGGTGGGAAAATGGGCAGACTGGGTGGGCCAAGTGGTCTTTATCTGCTGTCAAAGTCTATATTTATACCCAGCGGTCCTCTCAGCCCTGTCACCCCCCCCCCCGGGACTTACTGTTCGTGCCTTAGAACGGCAGGGTGCCTGGTCACTGGTCACTGGTCACTGGCGCAGGGGTTATGAGGCCAGATGTCATCCTGCAGCCAAAGGAGGTCTTTCTCCTGATTTTTTTTGTTGCCCCTTCAGTAGCCATCCACATTCAGTGGCAAAATGAACAAGCTCCGCCTCCGGGCGTCATCAAAGGCCTGTGGCTGATTTGTTTTGGTGTGCGCCAAGGCACAAATGGAGGAGAGCATTTCTAACTCAGCAAAAAAGGGATAAAGACAGAAGAGGGAAAGAACAAGGCAGGGATAGTAAGACAAAAGGGGAGTGTGTGGAAGACAACCAGAAGAAGGGAGACATATTGAACAAGTACTTTTCAATTCAATTAAATTTTATGTATAAAAGGCACCTTTCTACAATTCAAGGCGCCTGTACATAAAACCACATAAGAACCATAACATTCATAAAATCCAACATATATAATCTAGAGATTTCAACAATAACAAATGAAGGCTAAAATGATATGATATATTAAATATCATCATTAAAAGCTAGGCTAAAAAAGGTTTGATTTTAATTTGGTCTTAAAACTTTGGATGGTCAGGCATTCTCTTGTTCAATATGTACAAAGGATGGGGCTGGGGATGGGCCAAAGATAGGGGATAAAGGTGGCAAAGGAAGGGAGGTGGACAATAGCCAATTACAGAGGGGACAGTCCTCAAGGAATCAGCAGAACTAAAGATGGGCGAGGTAATGGGGCCAGGTGAGGTTCACCCCACGATACTGAGATAACTTAGGAGCTGACAGCACATCTGATGGCCCTGTTCAGCCCGCACTAGAAATGGGAAGATTCAGGGGACTGTAGGAGTTCAGACTGCAGGAGTGCAGACTGTAGGAGTACAGACTGTAGGAGTGCAGACTGTAGGAGTGCAGATGTGGTCCCACTTCATAAAAGTGGGAACAAGAAGGAGGTAGGAAACTGCAGACCTGTTACTCTGACTTTGTTTGTGGGCAAGGTTATGGAATACTACTAAAAGAAAGGATTGTGGAATACTTTGTAACCAATGGCTTGCAAGATCTGAAGCAGCATGGGTTAACAGGTGGGACATCTTGCTAAACAAACCTGATTGAGTTCTTCATTTGGGTGACCAGGGGAATTAGATTAGGGTGGAGCCATGGATGTGGCCTACTTGGATTTCAGTAAGTCCTTTGACACAGTTCCACATAGAAGACTGGTAAACAAGCTGAACAAGCTGGACAGCCTGGGAGTGGATACAAAGGTAGTATAATTGGGTACAAAGTTGACTGAGTAACAATAGTCAGAAGGTTGTGGTAAATGGCATTCAATCAGAAGAAGGCAGGTCACAAGTGGGGTGCCACAGGGGTCAGTACTAGGACTGGTCCTTTTTTAATGCCTTTACTGGTGGCATAGCAGAGGGTCTGGAAGGGAAGGTATGCCTGATTGGATAACGCACAAATCTACAGAGTGGACACACTTGGGAGGTTGAAATAATGGGGGAGGACCTGATAAAAAGCTGGAAGAGTGGTCCATAGTATGGCAATTTGGCCTCAATGCCAAAAAGTGCAAAATTATGCACATAATGCACAGAAACTCGAGGACAACATACTAGTTGGGAGTTTAGGTGTTGGCAACCACAAAACAGGAATGGGACCAGTGGGTAATCATATCTGGTAACCTGAAGGTAGCAAAGCAGTGCGAAAAGGCAGTGGGTAAGGCTAGCTGAATGCTGAAGTGCAAGGGGAGAGGTACTACAAACAGAAATAGGGAGGTGTGTTACCCCTGTACAGATCAATGGTGAGGTCCAGCCTTGAGTACTGCATCCAGTCTGTGTGGATGAACATCATATACTACTCCTAGAACTACTGTTGCAGGTGAGTAGCCTGTGTTTCTAGGGACATAAGAAGGGGAAAGATGGAAGGGGGGGACAGATTTCAGATGGATGCAATGTGATAAGACAAGGCAACTTGGCCAGCAGAGGAGTAAGGGTGGGGAATGTAGGTGTGGGAATCTGTGGAGCAAAGCGAATAAGAAGATCATGGAGCAGGGGATAGCAAGGAAGAGAGACAGGAGGGGAAGTGCTCAAACCAGTATTTGGCGATGAAGGCAGCTCAGTGGACCTGGCAACATGTTGGCAAGGGAAAGGTGGAGCGAGAAGAGTGGCAGGAGCAGTGATTGGCACTCCTTCAGCCCTGACAGCAGACTCCAGGGCTCCACTGCTCTGGACACAGACATCTAAACCTGGACTTCCATGTCAACCTACTCCTTAGCCCCACTTGCCATGTCCTCAGGCTACTGAACCCCTTCCTTTGTCCTGACATCACCTCCTCGGGACCCCCCCAACACCATAGAAGCAGTCTCCTGTGTCATCCTCCAGCCCTGGCAGCAGTACCCTGAGCACATTCTGTTGCCCCCTTCGCATCATAACTCCTGACTCCTAACTCCCCTCCTCACTTCAGCAATATTTCATTTCCTCTCTTTTTATCTCTCCTCGATTACTTACCCCTATCTTCCTCTCACTTGTATGTATTTGGGCCCTTCCCCGTTCTCCTTCCTGCTTTCACCCACACCCCTCTCAGGCACTTTAACTACCACTCAGTAGTTGGCAGCTGCATGCCTCTGAAAGTTGTTGCCCATTTTTCTCCTGTTCTCGTCCTATTCCTTACTATCCTATCCAACCTTCTTCACTCTTTTCAACCCTACCAGCCCACCTCCCATACACTCCACTGTCCCTGCCTGTGCACTTTCTGCCCCTACTTACCTTCTGCCCCTTCCTACCTCTTACTGTATTCCTTCTTCTTTTACCCCATCTCTGCCTCTCCCTCTAGTCTTCTCTTAGCCACCTCCCTACCGTTCTTTCAGTTTCCCCCCTCAACCTATTTACTGCTATTTTATGTTCACCTCATAGCGCTGCTTGTACATGTAGCCCCCCCACAAATGGGGGTTCCCAAAAAGTCTTCCTTGAGCTTGCCTAAATGCTCACTGCCAAGCTGGTGTCCTGCGTTTTAGCAGTTTAAATGTGATTACCAGAGCCTGTATAGCCTCTGTGTACTGTCTCTTTAAGAGCTGCCTGATTGCAGCATAAGTAATCTGAAAGGGAGTTCTATTGAAAGATGTAACTATTTGCTGAAAATCATTTAGAGTGATAATGGTACTATAGTTTGTCTAACATGCTTTCTTTGCAGCAAGGACTGTTGAGTTTGTCTCCACTATCTTGGTCCTGGACTGCAAATTGGACCAATCAAGTTCTGGCGGAACCTAAAATGTAGCCGGACTACAGGAGCTGTCTGAAGTCAAAATCTGTAGGAATTGTAGTTTTGAACTTTTTGCGCCTTTTTTGCAACTGAAGGGGAACTTTTGCTTTGACTGACAGCCAAATCAGCCAACCAAACCATTTGGACCTTGGGGAAGTCCCAGGCTGCTTGCAGTTTTCAGTTAGATCTAAGTTAGAAGCTGAACAAGAAGGAGCTGAAGTGATTCTGAGCAGCAATCCTGAGTGGATTCACATGGGAAAACTGTGAAAATGCTAAGTTTTTGACCTGCATGTCGGTGTGCTGCTCCTGAGAGGGAGAGAAGAGAATTATTTTGGACTAAATCCAAGTTTGTGTGACTAAAGTAAACTACCGAAGTGGACCAGGCTCAACCTGAAGAAGGTCGAAGATTTTGCTGAATGTGATCGGCCTGTCAGGAGTTCCAGCTACCCCTAAGCTCCCAGTGTGTGCAGAGACATTGTGATTGTGACCGGGGAGTGCTTTGCCTGGTACAGTAGAATTCCCTTACATGTAAATGTGCTATGAGCTGCTAGTGGGTCGTGAGTTAGACCTCCACTGTGTGAACTGTGTCCTGCTTGTTGGAAGCTGCATCTAGCCCAAAACGGATTGCATCCGAATTTGTCTCCATGCGGTCCGGGCCTTGCCAGACTGGCCCAGCCAGACTACCCACTGCACAGAGAAGCCATCGATGAGAGAAATGCCTAGGGATCAGCTCCCTGCTCCACGCTTGAACAGGAATGATGCCTCTGCGACTCATGTGGGCCCTGCTTCTCCTGGCATTCCAGATCAACCACCTGCAGTCTCGATTTTCGTCCAGTCTGTGTCCAGTCTTGGGTATCATGAGCAAATACCAGGGTAGCTCCCTGCAACACAGCTTAATCCGAGTGTGCCATCTGATTGTCGTGTTGTTTCGTTTCCTTTACGAACTGAGCCCTCTGGCTCCGGATTACAAATATTGTGTACTGTGCATGTTGTGTTTTCCATCACAGGGCCCCAACCAGCTGCGACACCGGCCATCCCCCGGGCAACAGTCCTGGCTAGCCCATCTCTTCTCCACCTGGGTACCCAGAGGTGTGACTGTGTGGGGGGACTCAAAGCACATGCATAACTGCTTGACTGATATAACCTTTAAGCTAATTAACCTGATTTTGCCCCTCCCTTGTTCAAGTCCCCTGAATAAATCAGATCTAATTTTTTCTATTTGTAATCTGACTGTGGTTCCGGTTTGTGCTAAAAGTACTGTACTGCTGCTCTTTGCTGTGCATAACCTTGTTTTACAGGGGGTCCCCAGGGTCAAGCCAGAGGAACCAGCCCTGGTGGTAAGTGCACACAGTGTGGGTACTTGTGTGGTGTACCAGGGGTATTGTGAAAGTGATTATTGTACAGTGTTCAGGCCACTAGAGGGGAAAGAGGGGGGTTACAGTGTCCCGGAGGGCTGTGCCCAGGTTAGCTTGACCACTACCAACCTTGATCTCCGGGTGGAGGCACCCGTTTCAGAACTCAGGCCCCTTAACCTGCTACTAGCCAAGCAGGCAGAGGTAGTAGCCCTTGGGATAGCGCCACCTAGGGGTTTCATCTTGGAGGCTCACCGCTGGGATTTTGTGTCTTCTAGTGGCCAAATTTGCAAATTGCTGTTAAAAGTAAATGGCTACCCCAACAGAAGTGGCTGTACACCACTTGGTGTGGTGGTGTACTGGGCAGGCGATTGACCCCAAAAATGCTATACTTATCCTGGATATTCCCCTGGGTACCAATAAGGACACTGTAGAGGGAGTACTTTCCAAGGCTGAATGTTTACAAAACCCTGTGGTGGTGGGTCGACAGGCTAATCTGCTCGCCCAAAGTTTCATGGCGTTAGTAGAGTGTAAAGACCCAGCAGACAGTTCCAAAGTGCCATGGACTATCACCCCCGAAGGAGCCCTCACTGCCTGGAGAGTGATAACTAAAGACAGTAAAGACCCCGGGGAGAATGAGCCCCACCCCACTATCTGAGACTTTTGAGGAGAAATTTACTAAGTTGTTGCTGGAGGAAGGGAAAACAGTGGAGGACTTAAAGAAACTCTTCCTGCCACCTGGGGGTGTTCCTCCCCCAACCCCCCGTCCTGCTCCAGCACCCGTTATTGCCCCTACTTCTGTGCCCATGCCAATGATGGTCCCTATGTCTGTACCTGCCATTAGTCACGACTCTTGAGAGGTTGAGAATCTTCTCCGGTACCCTCCCACCCTCCAAGGGAGGATGATTAGAGAGACCTGGATAGATGTGTTGCTGCTTTGGTACCTGAATGGTAGTGTCGGGAGGCTGAGAAATGGAAAAGGATCATAGAAAGTTTGAGGTTCCACTCAGAGGCCATTAAATTTCTGAGGGTCCACAAACCCTGATGCATCTGCCCAGAAGTACCTATCTGCACTTGAAGGCAATTTTGGGAGCACTGAGTCAGGGGAGAACTTGATGTGGAAATTTCAAGGTACAAAACAATGGCCAGGGGAAAGTTTGTCTGCATATGTTACTCATCTGGAAAGAGCACTGCAGAAGGCTTACCAAAAAGGTGGGGTAGCTGCCAGTGACTTAAACCATGTGAGGTTGGGGCACATACTGCAACATGCAAAGCATTCTAAATTGCAGCTTCTTCAATTAAGGCTCCCAGATAGAAGGGGTAACCCACTGGACTATTGTGACTTGATAAAAGAACTCTGGGAGGTTGAAGATGAAGAGGGGGATTGTAATTCTAGGGTGAGTACAGCCCAAGTGATGACAGCATCGGAAGGCCCTTTCGAAGTGGGGACCAATGAGGGTGTGCCACCATGGGATGAACTGCTAAGGGAGTTCAGGGAAATAAAAAACAGTCTCTATATGAAGGCCGCTCCTGCAAGTACAGGCACTGACGCTTATCCAACTGCATCTGCTATTGGGGTGGGGGTGTCCACCCAGGCATCTCCTGCTGACAGCAGCTCGAAACTCGATGTCTTGACTATGAAAGTAAGAGAACTGATGAGATGTCTTCAAATGCTCACCACACAGCAGACAGAGATCGCACCAAGGTTTTCAGTTGGTAGTACCACCGCCCCAGCTCCCAGTGTGATGCCTCAGCCACCCCAAATCCCAGAAAACATATTTTGCCATAATTGTGGGAAGGATGGGCACATGAAGATAGAATGCTGGTCCACAAAGACCTAGATAAAGTTGTATACAGGCTTCAAGGAGAGCTTCAGAGAATGAATCAGCGGTCGAGGAATGCCCAAAATGACCGCAGTGAGGGTTCAAGAAGTAGTAACTCAAATCCCTATGTGGCTAAATCATCTGTCCTGGCCCCTGCTGCTGCTGTCCCTCCAGACTGGTCCAAAATAGTGGGACCTTCAATGGAGACTACCTTGGCTGTGAATGGTATTCCTACTCGGGCTGTGCTGGACAGTGGGTCACAAGTGTCCACTGTATTTAAGGACTGGTATGACAAACACTTATCTGCCATGCCCTTACGATCCCTGGAAGGCCTACATGTGTGGGGGCTGAGCAACAAGTCTTATCCCTACCAAGGGTATGTCTGCCTCTGGTTGTCATTTCCTGCAGCTGTAACTGGTGTAGAGGAGCAAGTCGAGACACTGGCCTTAGTGTGTCCCCCTACTGGACTGTATGATGGGGTTCCCCTGTTAATTGGTACCAACGCCCATATGTTTGGGAGACTGGCATGACTCTGTCATGAGAAACAAGGGCGACGGACTGGGAGGGTCCTAAGAATTCCCATTCTGATCAAGAGGGCTTATGATTTGCAAGAGGATCCCAAGGGAATGGACCAGGATGAACTGGTAGGGGTCATGTGGAAGAAGGATCCCGATTCAATGGTACTGGCCCCTAATGCCCAGAGTACCGTTCAAGGGGAGGGCTGCCTCCGTAAAGATGTCAAGAACAAAATACTGATGTTGGACGCGCCAGGCGATGGAAAATTGCCGGAAGGATTATTGGTTAAGCCCAGCATCTTATCAGCTCATGCTCGTGCCTATGCATGACGAGTGATGGTCCAGATTCATAATGTGTCAGATTGGCGATCCGGGTGAACAGAGGATGCACCCTAGCTACAGTACACTGTGCAGACACTGCAGTGTTGCCCAGCAACAAGTCCCCTGGCAAGACAGATAGAGTGACTCCCGACTTGTTTGATTTTGGTGACTCCCCATTGCCAGCTGAATGGAAGACTAGAATTAGCCAGAAACTTACCCAGAGAGATCAAGTGTTTTCATTGAAGAAATGGGACATAGGATGTGTCCAGGTGCGGAGCATCATATACGCCTGCACAATGAACGGCCATTTCGAGAGAGGTCTTGATGCCTAGCCCCTGCAGACATAGACGATGTGAGAAGACACTTGCAGGAAATGCTCACGGCTGGTGTGATACAAGAATCCAGGAGCCCATATGCTTCTCCCATTATGGTTGTGCGTAAGAAGTGGAACAGTATGAATGTGTGTGGATTATCGGACCCTCAACAGGCGGACCATCCCTGATCAATACACCATGCCCCATATACAAGATGCTCTGGATTGTTTGAATGGGAAGAAATGGTTCTTGGTGTTGGATCTTCGCAGTGGATATTACCAGATTCCGATGGCTCCGGAGGACCGTCAGAAGACAACCTTCATCTGTCCTTTGGGGTTCTATGAATTCCTGAGAATACCACATGGGATATCGGGTGCCCCAGCCACCTTCCAGCGACTGATGGAATGAGCGGTGGGAGACATGAATTTGCTGGAATGCCTGGTGTACTTGGAAGATGTCATTGTGTTTGGGAGCTCCCTAGAGGAACATGACAGTCGACTGTTCAAGGTACTAGACTGACTGGAAGATTTTGGCCTCAAGCTGTCCATTGACAAGTGCCAGTTTTTCTAAACCTCTGTGAAGTATGTGGGGCACATAGTGTCTACAGAGGGGGATAGAGACTGATCCTAGTAAAGTTGAAGCCTTGACTACTTGGCCCCAGCTGCACAATTTGAAAGAACTACAGTGTTTCCTGGGATTCTGTGGCTACTACCGCTGGTTCATAAAGGACCATTCCAAAGTGATTCGGCCACTCTTGAATCTTACCCAGGGTTACCCTCCTACCAATTAGAAATACAAAAAAGGGTCCATCAAACAACCAGACAAAGCATATTTCTGCCCAGGTGAACTTTTTGTGTCCCATTGGATGCCTGACTGTGAAGCAGCTTTCCACAAAGTCATATACCAGCTCACCCATGCCCCCATCCTCGCTTATGCTGATCCCACCAAACCCTATGTGCTGCATACTGATGCCAGTCTGCAGGGTCTAGGTGCTGTACTGTATCAAGACCATGAGGATGGTTTGAGACCCGTGGCATTTGCCAGTAGGAGCTTGACCCCGTCAGAGTGAAACTACCCTGTGCACAAGTTGGAGTTCCTTGTATTAAAATGGGCCATTGTCGACCAGTTTCATGATTACCTCTGTGGGGCAAAAATATTGGTGAGGACTGACAAGAACCCATTGACCTATGTACAGACTTCAGCTAAGTTAGATGCCACAGGGCACCGGTGGCATTCTGCATTGTCAACATATGATTATGCTGTCGAATACAGACCAGGCCTGAATCATATTGATGCTGACGCCCTATCCCGGAGGCCCATTTCCAAGAGCGACTTGGTCAGGCTGTCTGAACCTGACATCTGAGCATTGTGCCAAAAGTTTGCTAGAAATGAACAGATGTCTATGGACACAGCGGACTGCTTAGTAGATTGCCTGGGCCCTTCTGACACCTGCATACTGGCTGCGTAGTGCCACTTCTCTGCTCTAGATATTAGTGCACTACCTCAATTTGACAATGACAGCATTCAGTGGACTGAATCTCGAGATCCTATGATTCAGCCAGCACTTGACGCCATTCGTGCAGGAAAAGATGTGTACAAGTTGCGTTCCTCTGATCTGCGAACTGCTTTATTGTTTAAAGAAGGCCCCAGGTTGAAGCTGCTTAATCATTTGTTGTGTAGAGAGACTGTAGATCGAGGTGGCCAAATAGACAAGCAACAATTGGTCCTACCCATAGCCTTCAACGATTTGGTACTGAGGTCCCTCCACAATCATATGGGCCACCTCAGTATCGACTGGACCCTTGACCTAGTGCGATCTCAATTCTACTGGCCCAAGATGGGGGCCGATGTTGAGCACCATGTAAGGACTTGTAGTCACTTCCTGCAGAGAAAAGCCCTGCCTCAGAGGGCTGCCCCCTTGTCAACATTACTACCAGCACCCCAATGGAACTAGTCTGCATAGACTTCTTGAGTTTAGAGCCTGATCAGCGAAACATTGGCAATGTGTTAGTGGTTACAGACCATTTCACATGGTATGCACAAGCTTTTCCCACTAAAGATCAAAAAGCATCTACTGTGGCCAAGGTGCTAGTGGAAAATTTCTTCGTCCACTATGGTGCCCCCCAGCAAATTCACTCTGATCAGGGCCGGGACTTTTAGAGTCAGCTAATCAAAGAAATACTCTCTCTATGAGGGGTCGCAATCCAAGAACCACCCCTTATCACCTGCAGAGTTCTCCAACCAGAGCAGCTTTAACGCACCCTGCTAGACATGCTAGGCACCTCCACCCAAAGATAAGCATAACTGGAGCCAGCAGATTAGCACCTTGTACACACATACAACTGCACAAAGAATGATGCTGCCGGGTTCTTTCCCTACGCCTCATGTTAGGGAGAGAGGCCGGCTGCCTGGTGTCTGTTTGGGGTTTCTCCCGATGGGGTCCGAGCCGAAGATTACCTGCAATATGTACAAAAACTGAAAGCTCAATTGAACCATGCCTATCAACTGGCCCAGACAATGGCTGCCAAAAGAAATCTTGCCAACAAAGAGAGACATGATAGAAAAGTAAAGGCTCAGGAGCTTAGGCCTGGAGACCATGTGTTGTTGTGAAATTTAGGATTGCATGGTAAACACAAAATTGCTGATCGATGGCACCATCTTCCACATGTCATAGCTGGAAATTTGGATGATTTGCCAGTGTACAAAGTGCGCCTAAAGAATAACTCCAAAGCTGTCAAGATCATGCACCGTAACCACTTGCTACCTATTGGTCAAGTTTATAATTGAGGCTGAACGCACCGAGTTTGAGTCTCCTGGACCAGTGACTCATGCTGCTGCAAGAAAGAAACAGACTCGGCCTGCCCCCATAGTTGTCAATTTAAGACTTCCCCTGCAGCTGGCCCAGAATGATAGTGACTGCCAGTCTAACTCGGATGACAGTGAGTGTGATAATGCCTATTACCCCTCATATGAACTGAGTCAGTTGTTTCGTGGAAATCCTGTGTTGAATTATGGGGATGAAGCTGGGCCTTCTGGATTGCCTAACGCCCCGGCATCATCCTTGGAGCCAATGCTCCCTGAAGGTGAAGTGCAAAGTATCACTTCTGAGGATGCTGAGTCTTCGTGTATCATGGAACTGTATTATTTGCCTGAAGGAGAGGCTGATGGTATGAGTCTTTCTGGTGACATGCCAGAACTTGAGGAACACTATGAGAGTGCTGACAAACCCCCTTCAGTGCCAGAGTGTCTTCAAAATGAGCCAAGTGTTGTAGAAACAGAGACTACAGAGCAAGCTGCTGACAGTGCTCCCAGCTTGGACATGCCCCTTCATGCAGAGGCACCCCTCATAAGTGATGAAGGCTCCAAGACCATTGCTGAAAGTACAGAGACTGTGGTTGTTCACCCCAGAAAGACTGGCTGAGCTGCCAAGCCAGTGGTGCGCTTCTGTTATGATTGCCCCAGGAGGCCAGTGGATTTGCCTGTCAATGTAGTCCACAAAGGTGTTTATGTCTCTCAGACCTCACTGCCCAAATTGAGCTTGACAGCCCGTTTCAGGTTACTTGTTCTGCCCTCTCACCATGGTGCCCCTGCCCCATCCAGCCCCAAGTTAGCTGATAGGGAAGGGCCCCCTCTTGCATTGTTTAGAGTACAAGAAGTTATTACATGATTCTGTATAATAATGTTCAACTTACCTGTGTGAAATATGCATAATGTATTGTCAGAATGGAAATGATATAGTGGAGTACATTGAAATGTATAGTAAAGTGACAAGTTATGTCAATTGATGAATCAGATAGTACTTGTATAGCATACTAATGGTATAAATGTCTTGTATATGTTGCATTTTCAATGTTATGATGGTACAGACTTGACTCAGACACCAAGTTTTCCCAGGCAGGGAAGGGTGTAACCCCCCTACAAATGGGGGTTCCCAAAAAGTCTTCCTTGAGCTTGCCTAAGTACTCACTGCCAGGCTGGTGTCCTGCGTTTTAGCAGTTTAAATGTAATTACCAGAGCCTATATAACCTCTGTGTACTGTCTCTTTAAGAGCTGCCTAATTGCAGCTTAAGTAATCTGAGAGGGAGCTCTGTTGAAAGATGTAACTATTTATTGAAAATCATTTAGAGTGATAATGATAATGTAGTTTGTCTAAACTGCTTTCTTTGTAGCAAGGACTGTTTTGTTTGTCTCCACTATCTTGGTCCTGGACTGCAAATTGGACCAAACAGTACTGGTGGGACCTAAAATGTAGCCGGACTACAGGAGCTGTCTGAATTCAAAATCTGTAGGAACTTTAGTTTGGAGCTTTTTTATGCATTTTTTGCAACTGAAGGGGGAGCTCTTGCTTTGACTGACAGCCAAATCAGCCAACCAAATCTTTTGGATCTTGGGGAAGTCCCAGGCCGCTTGCAGTTTTCAGTTAGATCTAAGCTGGAAGCTGAACAAAAAGGAGCTGAAGTGTATTACTGGCAGCGATCCTGAGTGGATTCGCGTGGGAAAACTGAAAGGGCTGAGTTTTTGGCTTTCAGATCTGCATACTGCTCCTGAGAGGAAGAGAAGAGAATTATTTTGGACTAAATCCAAGTTTGTGTGACTAAAGTAAGCTACTGAAGTGGGCCAGGTCAACCTGAAGAAGACCAAAGATTTTACTGAATGCGATCAGCCTGTCAGGAGTTCCAGCTACCCCTAAGCTCCCGGAGTGTGCAGAGACTTTGCGATTGTGACCGGGGAGCGCTTTGCCTGGTGCAGTAGAATTCTCGTACATGTAAATGTGCTGTGAGCTGCTAGTGGGTTGTGAGTTAGTCCCTCACTGTGTGAACTGTGTTCTGCTTGCTGGAAGCTGTATCCAGCCCAAAATGGACTGCATCTGAATTTGTCTCCATGCGGTCTGGGCCTTACCAGACTGGCCCAGCCAGACTACCCACTGCACAGAGAAGCCATCAACGAGAGACCTGCCTGGGGATCAGCCCCCTGCTCCACGCTTGAACAGGAATGATGCCTCTGTGACTTGTGTGGGCCCTGCTTCTCCTGGCATTCCAGATCAACCACCTGCAGTCTCGATTTTCATCCAGCCTGTGTCCAGTCTTGGGTATTGTGAGTAAATACCAGGGTAGCTCCCTGCAACAACAGCTTAACCTGAGTGTGTCATCTGATTGTCTTGTTGTTTCGTTTCCTTTATGAACTGAGATCTCTGGCTCCAGATTACAAATATTGTGTACTGTGCATGTTGTGTTTCCATCACAGGGCTCCAACCAGCTGTGATGCCGGCCAACCCCGGGCATCAGTTCTGGCTAGCCCAGCCCATCTCTTCTCCACCTGGGTATCCAGAGGTGTGACTTTGTGGGGGACTCAAAGCACATACATAACTGCTTGATTGATATAACCTTTAAGCTAATTAACCTGATTTTTTCCCCTCCCTTGTTCAAGTCCCCTGAATAAATCAGATCTAACTTTTCTATATGTAATCTGACTGTGGTTCCAGTTTGTGCTCAAGTACTGTACTGTTGCTATTTGCTGTAGCCTTGCTTTTTTACAGGGGTCCCCAGGGTCGAGCCAGAGGAACCAGCCCTGGTGGTAAGTGCATACAGTGTGGGTACTTGTGTGGTATACCAGGAGTATTGTGAAAGTGATTATTGTACAGTGTTCAGGCCACTAGAGGGGAAAGAGCGGGGTTACAGTGTCTCAGTGGGCTGTGCCCAGGTTAGCTTGACCACTACCAACCCTGACCTCCGGGTTGAGGCACCCATTTCAGAACTCAGGCCCCTTAACCTGGTACTAGCCAAGCAGGCAGGGGTAGTTGCCCTTGGGATAGAGCCACCTAGGGGTTACACAGACATCTTTATTACTCCACCACAGTGGGCGATGCTGGAGTTTCTAATTTTCCTGCTCCAGCCATTTGAGGAAATCACCAGGGAGGTTAGTGCAAACTCAACAACTCTCAGCCAGGTGATACCCCTAATAAAAAAGTTAAAATTCAGATTGAATCTGATTAGGGAAAAGTTAGAGATGCATGACAATTCCATGATCACACAGGCTGTCAGTGGTGCTGCTGACACGTGCAGGTTGCCCCCCAGAATAAGAGATCTAACGAGACGTATGATCAAAGAAGTTGAAGAAGATGACAAACTATGTAAAATGCTTCATTCTGAGTACTACATTAAAACAACAATCTTGGACCCACGATACAAATCGAAGCAACTATTGAGTGATGATGATGATGACACTTGTTTCGAGAAAAACAAACAAGAAATAATTGACGAGGTGCATGCGGTCAGGGAACAGAGTACAACAGCAGCATCACATTCAGAATCTTCTTCATGAAACAGCACAGCATCAGGTGGCCCATCCTTTACTGTTATGGCATTTTCTCCCTCTTCCTCTTCAGCCACTGCAGCCGAATCTTCTTCACCACCAGCCAAACATTGCACTGTCCCACAGTCACTTGGTGCAGCTTCATGTCTCTAGAGTCACATAGAAGATGTAATTGTAACATCTTCTTCATCTGCCTCTTGTAGCACAGCCTCAGCATAGACCATTGTTGAAATGTACCTGGTACAGCCCAATATCAGCTGGAATGCTGATCCTTTGCAGTACTGGAAATCCAACCAAAACATGTGGCCTGCTTTAGTAAACATTGCAATGAAATACATGAATTGCCCTCCGACTAGCGTCTGTTCAGAACGATTGTTTAGTTCAGCTGGTAACGTCATTACTGACATATGATCCTGTTTGACACCAGAAAATGCTGAGCACCTCACATTTCTCAAAGTCAATATTCCTCACTTTAATTTCAAACATGATACATGAATAAAACATACACTAACTGCTCTGAGCAGGCCCTATCCACAAAACACTTTGAAGAATTTGTGCCTGTGTTGAAAATCTTTTGTGAATATAGTCTACTACATGAGGTAGCAATTAATTGCAACAAGTCAGGTAAGGATGGACTAGACCAAGCCACTATTACTTGAATGATCAAATGAGCAGCACAGAATAGAAAAAAAATAATTTCAGTGGGTTCAGAGTCCAAACACAGTGAGTAATTCAGGCCCATCGGCGCAGCAGTTGGATTTCTGCTTTTGACTCTGCCGACCCGTGTTCGGGAATGGACCTGGGCCTTTGAAGTGCTGGCCAGGAGGAGAAGGCTCTAGCATCAGATGACTGCTTGCCTTCTCCCTGGGAGAGTGAGGGGATGTGGCTCGCTGTGTGCTGCCTCTTGGCAGGGGCCGGGAGCACAACAGTTCGGTGAGCCCCGCTGAAAACAAGGGGCATGGTGGACGTCGGCATATGCCTTAATGTCTGTGGCACACCACGCTCCCAGGGAGCAAACAGGAAAAACAGCTTCTTGGTTGGCCTGGATAATGTCTGCTGGCTCCTGCCGCTGCGAGTGCCCTGAGTCCCCGAAACCACCTCTGTAGCACCCAGGGACCAAACAGTAAGTGCGCTGGTTGTCCCCCTGGCACCTTCAACATCAGAGGAGAGGGGCCCATCTGATGAAGGGATACACTGGGCTACCCCTGGGATGGCTGCATATATGAGGTAGGTAGAGGGGGATGAGGCGAGGGTGTTGGTGGAGTTCATGGCTGGCAGGAAGGAGAGGTGGGCCAGGAAGCCTAAGAGGGAGGAACAAAAAAAAAAAAAAAAAACACAGCAAGCAATTGCATTTCATGTCACAAACTTACTTGGTGGGACCTGATACCACTATTTGATCTAGAAGGTAGGGTATGGGTCTGATATGATTGCCCGACAGTAATCTGACTGACACATATTTTCCCGACTCCCAATTTCCGACTTCTATCTGCCTGAGAGGTACACTTCACTGACACATTATTTCCCAACAATAACTCTCTGAGACCTGCCCCACTTCCCGATTTAGTGACACGATGATTTTATTGTGTGCTTCCTGACTCTCTCTCTCTGACTCCTGCTATTAAAAACAGTACTATCTGGACAGGCAGTCGAAACCGTGTTCTAGAGACCTATGGTTTTATTTTTGGCTCTGTCTTGTGGTCTGTCTCGAGCCACATTAGGAGAATGAGCCAGTTCGGCATTTGTGAGTAGCACAGTTGAGAGGTCTGCGTTAAGAGCAAGACCCTTTTTTGGCAGAGAGTGACCCTTGAAGCATACCTAAAGGTTAACCGAGTTCCCCCAAGGCTGAGATTAGTTAAGCAACCTACCTTTGTTACTGAGAGAACTCATTTCTTAAAGACTGGCAGATTCATTTGTTAGAATCTTCTGCAGGAATAATTAGGCTCCTTCTTAAAAACTCAGCATTCATTGAACATTTAATTTTGTAACCATTCAGAATACGAGTCATATAGAGAAAAATTAAAGCAAGCAATACAGGCCCAAGATGAAAGAATTACGAAAGTCAGAGCATAGCAAATTTGAGAGGGACCATAATGACTACTCATCTACACTCCATTTTAAAATGATCAGCCAATACTAACAAGTACGGTAGTGCACAGGATCAGAATGAGATGGTGTTGGTAGTGAACCAGAATGCACAACAGAACAGCATTGTTTAGTTATGGGCCAAGGATTAACTGTGGGAGACCCGTGCAACCAATTCAATATACCTTTGTATTGTAAGTACTGTCTTTCATTTGTAAAGAAACCAGAACCAGCAGAGTTACAGTAAATGTGTATGAGCAGGTATGTGTGCAACTATCCGAAATCCTGTTTTGTAACTGTTTGCATTATCCCAGTTAATGTTAGGATTTTGGTAGACAGATGCATTCATGTCATGCGAGCATACCTGACGGGAACTTGATGCCAGGAGAAAATTGTCAGGAACATACTTGTCGGGCAATCATACTGATCCCTAGGGTACTGCTGTCTACTACTACTGCTACTACTATCACTTTTTGTCCTCACGAGTCACAACTACTACTTATCACTTTTTGTCCTTACTCCAATCCTTACTACTACTACTTGTCACTTTTTTGCCCTCAGCAACTGATCCTGAGTGTACTGTTTTCATTTTCATACATTGCATGGCTTAACAGATACCTGAAACCCAGAAACTGAATACTCTTTGTATATTTCTCATGTCCCCCATATTTGGCTGCGATTACGTCACAGAAAAAAAATGCTACTAAATTGAAAATTCATACAATTTCTTTATTGTTTGTGTGTGTGCGTGGTATGCTAGCCTGGTTACATCTCACTTACAGTAACTGGGCTGAGATTATTATATTATTATATTTGTGATACTTAATTTACTTGGCAGTGGCTGGCAGCAATTGTGGAACTAGGAAGGATGTCATTGTGTTGTGTGTCATCAGGTCTTCAGGTGACAGTGGCAAACTTTTTTATGACTGCACGGCACTTGACTGATGTCATGTGTAACTGGCTGCCTGCCTGGGTGGTGGTGATCACTATGTCTTTTGTTTTTCTTCTTTAAGTATTCAGCGTGTTGATCAGATTCAGCAGAAGTAGTCATAGTACTAGAAAACACTGCCATCTCTTGGACCAGGTAGTGTACCATATACCACAGTACACTGGGGTATGTGAAGCAGTTGCATCATTCACATGGTAGGGTGGGTATGCTCTCTTAGTGCTGCTCATTTGATCATTCATATCCATTTCTTTGGCCTTTTCAGCTCTGATTGGAATATCCATCAAAATAATGCCCACACAGCATCATTACTAAAAAAAAAGATCTTAGCTGCCTGGCAGTGCCTGCAGTGCTTGGTGGTGCTATGATATATGTATTTGCATCTGTCTGTCTGACTGTCTCTCTCCATCTCTCTGTCTCTCCCAGCACACTCATGTCACAGACCCGAGCAGGATATGCCACCATTATAGGCCAGCCATGAAGGGGCTAGTAGTGGATGATTGCTTTTTTATTGAGCAGTTTTACATCAATTTTTATACAAATAATCCATTAAACTATTTCCTTTGGGCCTCTGTGTCAAATGTGACCGACTTTGTCCACTTTTATGCATTTTTTCAATTTTTTTCAAATATTTGTCAATAAATCAGGACTAATCAGAACAAATCAGAACTTCACCGTGTTCCTGTTCTTATTTAATAAGGGTCAGAACTTCACAGAGTTCTCCCAGTCCGAATACTGATCAATGTATTGGAATTGAGGGTGGTGCGATTTTCTTTGATTCACTTTCACAAGCAATATAGTCCAAAGCCAAGAAAGTAAGGTCAGACAGTGCCACTACAGTGGCGTACATAAACAAGCAAGGAGGCACAAGAAGCAGGGAGATGCTAGTGGAAGCGACTGAACTGCTACTGTGGGTGGAAGAGCATCTTCTATCTCTCTCGGCAAGTCACTTGACAGGAGAGCTGAACAACCAGGCCAATTGGCTGAGTTGAGAGACTGTCCATCAAGGGGAATGGATGTGGAATCTGGAAATGTTCAAGTTTCTGTGCAGAAGGTTCAGGTTTCCCCAGATAGACCTATTTGCCTCAAGCCAAAATGTTTAGGTACCAAGGTTCTTCAGGTCGGCACCAGTGTTCACAGACAGAAGCAGTGGACACTCTGTTACTGACATGTGATTTCAACAGAGCATGTGCATTTGGTCCTCTGCCACTCCTTCCCAAGGTCATTCACAAAATAAGGCACTCAAAAGGAAGTTTCCAGCTGATAGCACCAGAGTGGCCAAGAAGGTCATGGTTCTCAGAACTAGTCAATTTAGCTCACACACGGCATTCTGACTTCCAATCCGGGGGCCTGCAATCCCAAGGATCCATTCTGCATCCAAATCCATAGTCGATGCAACTGGCAGCTTGGCTCCTGAGAGGAGGAGACTGCAAAAACAGGGATTTTCAAAAAAGTAGTGGATACCTTGATGGCCACCAGGAAAGTCTGTATATCTGTGATCAAGAGTGGAACACTTTTTCATCTTTAGCCAGAGAGAGAGCAATATCAGGCCTTCAAAAGCCATGGTTCTGCAGATTTTTGATTTTTTGCAGGCAGGAGTAGACAAAGGACTGGCATTGAGCACCTTGAGAGGCCAGATGTCTGTGTGTGGAGCAGCATTGGGAACCTACATGGGCTTATCCCTGGGGACAGACTGGGAGGTCATACAGTTCCTAAGAGTGGTTAGCAGAAGCAGACCACTATTTTGATCCCCAGTACCCCCATGGGATCTGAATCTGGTTTTGCGTGCTGTATGTAAAAAAAAAAGTTTGAACCTCTTTCATCGGTTCCTCTGGACAGTCTGTCATAAAACGTGTTTTTTAATTGCTATGTGCTCAGCTAGGAGGACTGGCGAGCTTCAGGCCTTGTCACAAAAAGAATCTTACCTTATCATTCATAAGGAAAAGGGGGTCCTGAGGACAGCTCCATCTTTTATTCCCAAAATAGTCACAGCTTTTCATGTAAATCAAGAGGTATGTCAACCGTCTTTTTGTCCGAAGCTGATTCATTCAAAAGAACAAGAGCTGTACAAGTTAGATTTACACAGGGTGGTTGGGACGTATATTAAGTGATCTGCAGAGCTCAAGAAATCAGAAAGTCTGTTTGCGCTCTTCAGAGCAGTGACAAAAGGTCAAAAAGTCTCCAAGGCCACCTTGGCAAGGTGGATGAGAGCTTGTATCTCCAAAGCCTATGCAGCAATAAAGAAAAAGATTCCATCTCTCATCAAGGCTCACTCCACCAGGGCTCTGGCTACCTCCTGGGTGGAGAGAGGGGAGGCATCTGTGTTAGAATTGTGCAAGGTGCCAATGTGATCCTCCATCCACACATTCACTAAACACTACAGAGTAGATGTTTCAGGCTCCGCCAATGCAGCCTTTGGTTGCAGAGTTTTGCAAGTGGTGGTTAGCAGATAAA
The DNA here is from genome assembly GCA_016271365.2 of Neoceratodus forsteri. Classification (NCBI taxonomy): domain Eukaryota; kingdom Metazoa; phylum Chordata; order Ceratodontiformes; family Ceratodontidae; genus Neoceratodus; species Neoceratodus forsteri. Next base: position 793,898,934 of record CM057459.1, on the reverse strand, counting down.
TACTTTTTCCCATTCGGGTTATATGTGGGACAATAGTCTCCCCCACCTAGTTGGAAATGGATACTGTTTACTAGAACCCCGATGTATTAATTACCCATTGACAATGTGAAGTGCTGCAGAAAGAGGAAATTCATTTATGCTTACCGTAATTTCATTTTCATTGTCAGTGCAATCTCTTCCAGGAGCATGGCTCCTCCTGGAGAATATTGTCTGGTATGCACCCAGGATGTCTGTTTTATTCAGAAATTACAATTTGTAAATAGTGTTAACATCATTCTCTGATTTATCTACTGACTTAAAAATTAGGCTATAAAATACTGGATTATAGGCACGTAGGTTAACAGGTTGATATTTCTGAACAAAGAGTGGTGCTTTTCTGTAGAGATGTTGTGGCGCAAAACTGACATCATTAAAATACAACATACCAAAACTCATTTAATGTTTAAGTATATAAAACTGTTTTTTAAGTAAGAGCTTTATTTAATATTTAAGTATAAGGGTGCCAGAAACTAGCTTACATGACTTGGACTAGAAATGTTTAGAAGAAACTTATTATATTTCAAGCAATGAAGGGAAGATGATCCATCTCCATATTATAATACATGTTTGTTTTTTTCCTATACAAATTATGGTGCTTTTAAAACTCATAATACCATCGCTCTGATGTCAGGAAGTCATACCATTGATCTGATGTCACACTGATGGCATTATGACCTGGCCTGCTGGCACAGCAGAAGTGCTTCTGTCTGTGTTGCCGACAACCAAGATTTGAGAGCAGACCTTGGATGTCAGAGGATTGGCCGGGGAGGAGGAGGTGGAGGAGGCTGAGCATCCTAAGGACTGCTTGCCTTCTCCAGGGAGGGGGGGCAACTTGGTACTCAGTGCCTACCAACCCCTAGCATTGGCAGGGGGGTGTGGCAGCTGGGACTATACTGGGAGCCTGTCAGGGTGGGGATCGGAAGACCTCTGCACGTTGGGTGCGTGAGCACGCCTGATTGTGTGCCTAGATCATTGCACAGCTGACCCTACCTTGGATCAGTGGGAAGTGGGGACACACAAGGGGAAAAACTCTTGGCACGAGCTCCATGACACCCAGATCCCCAAGCCAGCAGTGTACAGTGAATAAATTGGACAGTGTTGCCATGGAGATGTGTAAGCAGAGAGAGTGGCGGCAGCACATCGCAAACTGACTTCAGTGACTCTGATAGGAAAAAATAATTCTCTCCATGACTCTTTGATCACAAAACAAACTACATGCAAACTGCTGGAAAGAAAAATATACTACAAAGAGTTGGGGACAGCTTTGCCTGAAGTAAGAGAGTCACTGTGGCGAATGAGAGTAAAAGTGGAAGGACAGCAGCAGGTGAGTAAAAGTGCCGAGTCCATTGAATCTGGGGAATGGGGTGGGGCACAGGGCTGTTTAAACAAATTACTGGGTAGTATAAACTGTTTCAAATAGATTGGGAGCCATGTATTACAAAAAACGACAGATGGCTATCTGTGATGAATTAGGTAACTCCATCTTGGGATTCCAGTGACATCGTAAACCTCTTGAGCCATGTTCTTGAGGTTTATGAGGTCACTGGAATCCCTCGATGGAGTTATTGCTCCATAACAGATAAAGAGCCATATGTTGTTCTATTTGTAATTGTGGTGGTGGAATGGAAAATGATCTAGAACATGTTTTGTTTTGTTTTGTTGATTTTCCAATACACAAAGACATAAACATTAAGTCCCAAGTATTTAAGGAGGCTTTGTCTTTATATTAATTTTCTGGCAACGTTTTGTTTATTTCTTTTAAATTTTGTCTTACCTAGTTTAAATTTGTTATATTTTATTACCTGTTTGCTTTATGCTATTCCTGTTGTAATTTTACAATGATTGTATTTTATTATTCAGCACCTAGAGCCTCTAGGGATGGGTGTTTTAGAAATAAAGTTTACTTACTTACTACTACTTATTAAATGGATTCAAGAAATAATGACAATATGCACAGGTCCCCAGATATTTTGCTCAGATTAATGTAATTTCTAATGGCTCTAAACTTTGGATAGTACAGTAATACTGTAAATACAGTAGTGATTTATAACATCTTTAGAAGTATGAAGCTCCCTTTTGTTCTCGTGCAGAATTGCCTACACACTTAGGTCCACGGATCTTGACTTGCTTGCTACCCATAGGACGAATACTAAGCTTGGAGAGGCAGGCTTTGCTGTACCGGCTCCAAAACTGTGGAATACTGTCCCAACTTACATTAGACATCGTGCAACTGCTGGTGCCTTCCGAAATTAGTTCCGTTCCTACCTACTCCAATTGTATACGTGTTCCTCTCCCTAGGCTTCAAAACTGTGGTCCCTATATTCAATCCAGTCATCTGTGTCTGTATAGCACTTGACACTTTGTAATCACCTAGGCTATAGAATCAGCTTTTGTAATCTACCATCCTTCCCTGGCATGAGCTGAATTGCCCTCTGTTTGCTCAATCTAGTGACATGTTTGTTGATGTACTGTACCTCCTACAAGATTATTGCTCAATATTGACTTGTAATTGTTGCTTTCCAAATGGCTGTGTATACCAATGTTGACATTATATTCAAGTACACTAATGTTGTTATTTTTGTCTTAAAATGAACTGTTAAATGTCTGAAGTTTGTACTCTCCCAGATTGTGCCTGAAAATAGGCAAGTGTTTGTCTAGTGCACCTTACCCGGTTAACAATAAATAAATACATACATACATAAATTAATAAATAAGTAAATATTCCAACAAAATCAATGTAAAGATTCATAGATGTATTTATGAGAATGTATAGCTATTGAATTCATAGACCTTATTATAGGTATCTAATGATTATGAATATATCTGACTCTGCACTTTAAGGGCTATGGGACCGCGTTAAAGATTCCCTATTTTAAGCATTGAATAATAAGAGCATTTTTAGAAGTCTGAGATTACCAGCTTTACTTCATGAGGATGTAGGTAACCAGGCCTGTACCCATTAGGCTTCTGGGGAATTGCAGGGCAGTAATTGATAAGAAATTCCTAATGGACCCCATCATGACACTGTGATGCACTAAAAATCATTATGAATTCAGGAATATTTATGGATAATTCTGTATTGTACTTTTTAATGTTCTCAAGACTATCTTGTGTAATAATTTTCCTGAAGCTTGCCTCAAGTAACATACTTTTTTCTGTTTTATATATGTGATTTTTTTTTCTGTTGACTTTGTATCATCTAGTTATATGTTGGTAACCAATGTCTTAAAAGCTTTCAGCTGAAATATTAAATAAATAAACTGAAACTGAAAACCTGGAAAACTGAAACTAGCTTTTTTTATAGCTTACGAGGGAGAAATAAGAGCGGGATGGCTGATTATCTCTCAATTTTTGTAAACTGCACCTGCAAATAAACTTGAAATATAAGGCTCTTGTTTGCAATAAAAGTCAGTGCACCCCATCACCAGTGTATTCTGTGAATAGGGAAAAATAATTGAACAAACAGGCTATAGGTTTAGTATTAATATGAACATCTGCATCTGTAGTTTTATTTTGCAAGAAGTGCTGGTTATTAATAGGGAAGTCACCAAGCCACAGCCTGAAGGCCTGGGTCTTCATTTTCATTTGTAAAGTTGAGCTTCTGTGTCTTAACGTACAGAAACAGCCCATGAACCCAGCCCTCCACCAACAATGCCTTAGCCTTCACTTTCACTTTCCCAAATCCTGTTGATGTCTCTATTGTATTCTATTTTGTAAGGCTACAGCCTGTGAGCCAAATGGATGCTTGAAGTCTGTGCTGAGTTTGGAAGGAGAGTGTGTAGGGTTGTCATTTTGAAGAACCCCAGAAAAGCAGTGCGTGTGTGCACAGTTGTACACTATAAATGAATTTTTTGATCATAATAAAAAAATAGAATACTACACTAAAATTTTAGATCATAACAAAAAAACTAAAATATTACTAATGCTACCTACAGTAATGAATCAAAACAGTGGTTAAACTCAGAACAGTGTCCATGAATGCACTGCAGCTTCTTCTGGTCAAAAGGCAGAGTCCAGCAAGACTACTTTTTATAGCACCCCTTCCCTAAGGCTCAGGACACAATACAGTATTTTGTTTTAACTTTCATTATCCACCGCGGCAGACCACTGCTATCTTCTGCACACCCTACTGGACTCGGGGTCTTTTGGGAACTTATCTGCACTATACGCATCCCAGCAGAACTCCCGAGCTGGCCTGGAGGCTTCATCATGCAGTAACCCCCAATGTTTCCACCATTTTCTCCTCTCCAGCTACCTGGGACCCTGGAATCAGTGACACATGTGCGTGGAGGTGCGCATACATGCTGCAGCTCCATTCTACAGCCTCTTCTACCCTCTCCTGGCCTTACGGCCAGGCTCTCAGAGGTGGCACTGCCACCCAGCCTCCACTGGGGCAGTGAAGCACTGAGAGGCCCTGCTGAACCCTCCTGAGGTGGAGAGCTGCCAGCCAGCAGCTACTCAGCACCCTCTCCCTCCCCCTCTTGCCAACCCCTGATGATCTGAGCTCATTTCCAAACCTGGGTCACCGGCATGGCTCGAGGTGTGGCATCCAGCACCTCAGCCCTGTGCTCCACCAGGCTGAAATTATAGTATTAACAGAGCAATGTAACAACACGGTGGACTACACACACAAAATTTTGTAAAAACAGAACTTGAATGACTCTGAATTCAGGTAGATTAAATAGCAGCTATGTAACTTAGAAGATAGGGAAAATGACCTAGCATAGGTGGACTGAAAAGATGCTTTTTTAATTCCTTTTTCAAGATCTTCTCTGAAACATTTGCTTTCACTGCAAAGACTCTATCCTTGGCAGCTTTGACTGGGAGCAGATGACACTGACCAGATTAAAGCAGAGTGAAGAGGTCGTACCAGGTCATATGGCAACAGGAGCTCTTTTAAATAACCTAGACCAAGACCCTTGAATGTAAGCAAGCAAATGTTGCAAGAGATGCATCAGCTATCCAGCAGCTAATGCAGTCATAACCACTCAGTCCCATGGGGAAACTAAAATCCCCTCAGTATCAGTGCTAGGCAGGGAGAGAGAGAGCTGGTGATTAACTAGTTAAATGGGTTTTTCACCTGTTCACTCTTTTGTTTACTTGACTTCAGCTGAGATGGAAGGGATGAGCTCATTTGGAACTCTCGCAGTGGCATAAGCCTTTGTCAGCTGTGAGGAGGGTGTTTAGAATCTTGAGATGATAGTCAGTGTGAGTCTATAGCTGGAAGTGAGAGGAGTGAGAACTGCTCAGCTCAGGGCTCTCAGGAGAGCCCTGCTTTCTCACCCTAGTCCTGATATTCTCCAGTTTGCCAAGAGAAGAGGTGGAAACTGTTGTCTACAGCAGGATCTCCTGATTTTCATCCCTGGAGGGGTGAAAAGGACTGCTAGTGGATGGATCCAAGGGGCAATCCCCTTTTTGATCCAGGATGTTTTGATGCTGCCTGAAATGTCAAACAGTGAGTAGGATCTGACTTTTTGCTGCAGAAAGCAAATACCTGTGCTGTTGTGTTCTCTGGCTGAAAGGGAAATGCACAACTTTTCTGTTCAGAAGTGTGAGACTGTTCTCATTTAAAGTTGGCTGACGTGTAATGTCCAGAGGTATGACTTTATCACATTGTTTGGGACTTCAATTTTTCCACTACCAGTGTAGTGATTTAAATGCTAGATGCCAAAGTTTCATTCAGTTAAGCATTTTTCCAAAGTGTGTTCAAAATGTTTAAGGTGTAACTCTGAAAGAATGGCTGAGTATGGATTTGGGAGCGAAGGGTGTGCAGACCCCCATCTGGAGTAACCAGTTCAGGACTAACAGGTTCAGTAAGGGCACCTGGTTACTTTAGACATAGGGCCCAATATCTGAAGAGGATTTCACCCCAGTAAAGGTTATTTCTAGTGTTAAAATGTATATTACATTTGTAGCAAATACCACTAGAAGCAACTTCAGTTGTGGCCAGTGCCAGGAAGGAAATTAACTGTCCTATGCAATATGGGAAAACAAGGTGAAAGTGTTCTGTCAGTCAAAGTGTGTTCAATTATGGCCAGTGCCATATCCTATGCTATATGGGAATACAAGTACAAGGTATTCAATGTCCTACAGTGTGGGAATATGAAGAGTTTTCTGTCAGATACAGCCATTTTGTTGTTCTGCAAGTTCTTAGTGCCATGATGTGTAAACCTTGGGGGTCCACCCTTGCTTTAGAGAACATCTATTGGAATAAAGTTACACTCTAGAACCCCAACTATGGTTTGGACAGTTACGTTATTGCTTCCTGTGTGTGGATTTACTGGTACTCCTCCAGAAGTATATAGATCTAACATAGCCCTACCAAAAAGTTCTCTCCTCAGAACCTGGTTTTGTAAATACCTAATAGGTCATGTTGCTTTTGAACATTCCAGAGTAATGAGCCTGGTGTAGATTCCCAAAGCTAGGGATGGTACCATTCCTAAATGTGTTTCTGAATAAGTCTGTTCCCAGTTATGGGCCAGGGGTAGCTAACTGAGTAAAGTAGTGGTGGGGGGAGGAGGTGGTTAAAAAAATAGGTGCTTCTCTGGTGATGGTTTTTTTTTAATCACGACATTATTTTACCACCTCCACAGACCTGGCAGGAGCTGCGATACCCCCCCTCAGTGGGGTACATTCTCTGGCCCATTGGGGCCAGCACGGGTCCTGCCAGGTCCAGGTATTTTCATCCATTTCTTTTTCTCCCCTTCGCCTGTACAATGGGTGCAGCAGCTGTCTCCACCTCTGCAGAGGCAGCCAAGCACCCTGGTGCAGACAAGCCCTTGTCTTGCTGTGCTGATGCATACAGCACAAACCCCGAGGGAAGGTGAGCAGTCCTCTGGATGCTCAAGCCTTACCTCCCCCGGCTGACCCCCAAATGACCCGGGTTTAGTTCCAAACCTGGGTCATGGGTGTGGTGCAAGGTGTGGTGTCCAGCATCTCAACCCTCAGTGCCACTGGATCGGCCTGGTGATGTTTTAATTTGGGGAGAGAACCAGAGATTTTTTTGCTGATGGTATGTCTAACATCTTTCTGTCTGGTAGCGGTGTAGCCCAAACAGAAAGGAAGCTTTGGACAAGCGGATTTTTGCCCAGAAAAATGTCATCCAAGTGTGCTGCTTCTGCACCTGCCAGTACAGTAAAAGAACAGAGTGCTGCTTGTGTGTTTTCAACTTGTAATGGACAGTAAAGCATTGAAATGTGTGTCCTGGTCTCTGCATCAGAAAGTGGTTACAGAACTTTTAAATTGCAATTTTCAAGGGCCAAAAGTATTGTGGACTTTGAGTAACAGACTCAGATAAGTGTCATGAAAGTTTCATGTGCTTAGCGTGCAAATTGGAGGAGTCGCTAGAGAAATTGTCCAGAAACTGTGGTAAAAACGGCACTCACACCACTGAAATTGCAGCTGAGAAAAAAAAAGTTACAGTTTGCAGTTTAAATTTGCTCCTGCTCGATGATCGCCATGAAGGAAGAGCAAGTGAGGAGAGAGAATGGTTCATTTGCATGGTGTTGAGTAATTGGTGTGGCTGCATCCAGTCCCGCCCCCTGGCCAGCATCTGTGTGCTGCAGAGTGCTGGAGGAGGAAAGAGAGAGCGGTACATGAGCTGGTTAGACCAGAATCAACCATCAAGGGGCTTGTCAGCATTCTGAACTTTAGTAAACAGACTAATATAGTGTAATTTTGGGCTCAACCCGTTGTCTGACCAGCTGGAGAGTGATCAGGGGGGTTCGTGGCTACAATCAGCAGGCCGCCAGCCCATTTCACCCCAGAGGCCTTCCTAGACTCAGCAGCAGGCTGAAAAGTTTCCATTGGAGGGAACCAGCTACTGAATTCAGTGAGTAAACAAGTAAACTGTACAAACAAACTGTGTGTGATTATCAAGCCAGCTAAACCTGTATGCAAGCAGTGCAATTTTTGTGCAAAGAAGGACTGCAAGTTGTAGAAGCAGGGCAACAAACAAATTATGAGGCATAGACAGTGAGCAATGATAAATGGTTTTAGCAACAGTAGATTTTTTTTAAGCAGCATGACTGTGAGTTGTATATGGAGGATGCAGCAAACAGGCAATCCTGTGCAAAGAAAGACTGTGGGGCTTAAAAGTGACTTTGAGCATGTATAAATAGAGTTTTCCTGAATTAATTCTGATTGCAAAGTCAAGTTACCAGTTTAGAAATTTGTATAAATGTGCTGAACTGTACCAGCAGAGCAACTGATTGCAGTTTAAGGTAAATTCAGTAGCCAGAAAGGTTGGAAACACAGTTTTGAGCAAGTTGAACAGATTTTGATGCATGGGAAAAGTTACAGATGGCATTACAGGGCAGGGACAGCAATTTAAACACAGCAGTAGGGAGCCATTTTGTGAGACAATATGTGACTAGTGAGCAATTTAGTAAAGAAAAGTTTGTATCTTTGCTTTTAGACATGGCTTCCGGAACTCCTGCTTCCCGGATCATGCCTGAGCTATGATCACAGAGGGGGTGGCAATGCTAGGAGAGGTTGAGAGAGCCTACTATGGTGAAAGGTTACCTCCAGATGTAGCAATCCCTAGCTATCTACTGAGACTGTGCATTGTGTGTCTAAAGGCTGGAAGAGATGTGTTTTTGATACCCCATTGCTTGGACTGCCTTGTGAAGTTTGGAATGAGCAGGGGTGCAGTTCCAGAGAGGGCAACAAGAATTAGATTGGCTCCAATGTGGACCCTGGCAGGGGACCCTGTCTGTAGCAGCACTCAGCATCAGGTTGAACCTGTTGGGAAAAGTTCTACAGAGTGTGTTACAGAAGGAGCAAGTACAGTTGTCATTGATCTACTGCAAGGGCAGGAATAGAGAGAAGTTTCCACACCTGTGTCCCAGATGGACAGTACAACAGAGGGATCAGATGACCTGTGGAATCAGAGTCCGAGTCCTAGCCTAGTGGGGGAGGACAAATTGCAAGAGACATTGAATTGGGAGGTGTCTACCTCCACACTCAGTGAGGAATGGAATGTTTCAGGAGTGAGGACATTTGCTCACTCTTGGGCACAGATAATAAGTGAGGAAGAGGAGGAGGATGAAGAAGGGTATCTTCATGTTGAGGGCTACTGTGAGTCTCCTCAAGCTCTTGCCTCAGAGGAGCAAGAGACAGTTGGAGAAGGCTCTAGCAACTTGTCCACAGAAATAGTGGGGGGACAAGTTATTTCATTCTTTGAGTTTGAGACACTAGCTCGACAAGGAGTGGCCACCCCCAAGCTGGGCTGAGGGCCACAGACTAGTAAACAGTAGTAAGGAGGAGAGACTGATACATAGGAGGGCTGATGCCACATATGGGAAGTCCTTTCCTACCTTTCTTCACTGTGTCTGGGAAGAAATTGAACAGAACAGGCAATCCTGGCTAATGGAAGAGGCAAGTAAGAATTTGCACCCTGGTGTGGCAGAATGTGTAAGGGATAAAATCATCAGTGATCACCTTAGATTCTGGAGACTGGGCAGGACTCTGTTTGTGGACTGTGCGAATTGTGGATGGGACTGGGAATGAGACATTTCACAACATCAACTTGGAATGCCCAGGGGTAATATGGTGCCACTCCCTGTGAATATGCCCAGCATGTCTAAAAGAAGCAAGCAGTGGCAGGTCAGTGTCTGTCATCCGAAGCAGCAGTATCTGTGGAGGAAGATGCAGCTCTTATGGTATTCCAGGATTTCTTCAGGTGTATCCAGATTCATCAGCCCAGCAGTTTTCCTGTTCCATTGTCTGACCTTCCGGAGGACATCTACCCAGCATTTTTCCTGTTCCATCATCTGGCCTTCAGTAGACATCAGTCCAGCAGTTTTCCTATTTCATCGTTTGGTTTTCCAGATGACATCACTCCAGCAGTTTTCTTGTGTCATCGTTTGGTTTTCCAGAGGACATCAATTCAGCAGTGTCTGAAGATGCCATCTGGTCTGAAGGGAGAAGATCCTTAGTTCATAGAAGTAAGATGATCTTTTGTTTTAGTTCTTCAAGGAGTTGGTAAGAAAACTTTTTATATTTACATTAACTGACTTTGCACAACTCATCCTACATCTGAAGACTATCCAATGAACTTTAATTTTCATCAAAGACTCTCCCCATGGATTGCAGTGCAATACAGGCCCTGTCCTGTCCAAGAACTGTTCTTCAGCAGGCTTCAGCCTAGGAGAGCCTCTTTAATGGACAATGCCTATGGGCAACAGTGGTATTGCCACTAGGGATATTGTAGGGAATCCCATCCCCAAATGTGTTGTATAAATGTTTTCTTTCTGTTTTTTTACTTTTGTACTTTTATAGAAAAAAATATTTTGGGGGGTTCTTTAGTATTAAGATGGAGATTTAGGCACTGTTTGGAATGCATAATGTGTTTTTGTGTTTTTCTTCTCTTGCAGGTGTTCCTGAGGAAGAGAAGAAGAGGATGTTGGAACTCATCCGAGTTCCTCTTTTAATAATGTTTTTAGAAGTGTTTATGGTTAACAGGGTGTTAACATGTTTTTCTTCACAGGTGTGAAATTGTGGGGAAATGTAATGCAGTGTAATGTATGTTTCCTTTTTGTTGTTCACATGTACCCTGGGAAGTTTGGGAGGGTAGGTTCCCCTGTAGGCAGCATAGTCAGATAGATTTTCTCTAGAGGGCTAGGGGGATAGACAGGCTGGGGGTACTGATCTGCAGTAGGGGCTCTCAGTACTAGTCTAGTAGGGCATGCTTCAAGCAGTTTTCTTGGAGCCACTGAGAATCCATGGATAGAGTGTAGGACAGGGGCTGAAGTTTCAACAGCTGGCCTCTGTTCCTTTAGTGTTATCTGCCTGTGTCTATCACATGGTAGGGGAGAAATAGCACTACCTCCCCGTAGGTAACACAAAGGGTAGGATGACCTAGTGCTGGATGGAGATATGACTGCAGACAGTCATTCGTCTGGTTGTGGTGAGTGTAACCATCCAGTCCCCTGGGGTTACTAGAATCCCCTCAGTAACAGTGCTAGGCAGGGAGAGGGAGCTGATGATTAACTACTTACATGGGTTTTTCACTTGCTCACTCTTTTGTTTATTTGGCTTCAGCTGAGATGGAAGGGATGAGCTCATTTGGAACTCTCACAGCAGCATAAGCCTTTGCCAGTTGTGAGGAGGGCATTTAGAATCTTGAACGGTAGTTAGTGTGAGTCTGTATTTGGAGGAGAGAGGAGTGAGAGCTGCTCAGCTGAGGGATCTGAGGAGAGCCCTGCTTTCTCACCCTAGTCCTGATATTCTCCAGTTTGCCAAGAGAAGAGGTGGAAACTGTTGTCTACAGCAGGATCTCCTGATTTTCATCCCTGGAGGGGTGAAAAGGACTGCTAGTGGATGGATCCAAGGGGCAATCCCCATTTTGATCCAGGATGTTTTAAGGCTGCCTAAAATGTCTAACAGTGAGTAGGATCTGACTTTTTGCTGCAGAAAGCAAGTACCTGTGCTGTTGTGTTCTCTGGCTAAAAAGGGAAATACACAACTTTTCTGTTCAGAAGTGTGAGACTGTTCTCATTTAAAGTTGGCTGACATGTGTGATGTCCAGAGGTATGACTATATCACATTTGGAGGCAGTATAGCGCAGTGGTCTAAGGCTCTGAGCTGCAAATTTGGTGACATCCAGCAAACCTGACCTGGGTTTGAATCCCACAGCTTCCACTTGCATGCTGTGTGACTCTGAGCAAGTCACTTAACCTCCTTGTGCTCCCAGGTCGCTCCTGTAAAAAAGCTTTCAGCTTAGTGTGCTATACCTGGTTAAACAACTAAATAAAAAAAAAAAAAATTGTTCGGGACTTTAGTTTTTGCACTACCAATGTAGTGATTTAAATGCTAGATGCCAAAGTTTCATTCAATTAAGCATTTTTCCAAAGTGTGTTTGAAATGTTTAAGGTGTAACTCTGAAAGAATGGCTGAATATGGATTTGGGAGTGAAGGGTGGGCAGACCCACATCTGGAGTAACCAGTTCAGGACTAACAGGTTCAGCAAGGGCACCTGGTTACTTCAGACATAGGGCCAATGTCTGAAGAGGATTTCACCCCCTGAAGTGGGTTGTTCTAGTTATAAGCAAAATGTATGTTCAGTTGTGGCCAGTGCAACTAGGAGCGACTTCAGTTGTGGCCAGTGCCACGGAAGGAAATGTTAACTGTCTTATGCAATATGGGAATACAAGGTGAAAGTGTTCTATCAGTAAAAGTGTATTCAGTTGTGGCCAGTGCCACTGGAAGAAATGTTCAATACCCTATACTGTGCTATATGGGAATACAAGTATAAGATGTTCAATGTCCTACTGTGTGGGAATACGAAGAGTTTTCTGTTAGACATAGTCGTTTTGTTATTCTGCAAGTTCCTAGTGCCATGATGTATAAACCTTGGGGGGTCCACCCTTGATTTAGAGAACATCTTTTGGAATAAATGTACACACTCTAGAACCCCAAATATGGTTTGGACCATTACGTTATTGAAACATAGAAACATAGAAGTTCACGGCAGATAAGGACCGCAAGGCCCATCCAGTCTGCCCATTTCTTTTTCTACCTTATAAATGTGCCATCGGCCTTTGCTCTGTCAGTGGCCTATCTATTCATACTCATTTGTATTGCTCCCTTATGCCTATCCCATGCCTGTTTGAAGCCCTGCACTGTATTCATAGCCACCACTTCTTGGTAGGTCATTCCATGCATCCACCACCCTTTCTGTGAAAAGAATTTCTCGCATTCCCCTTAATTGGCCCCCTCTAATCTCATGCTGTGTCCTCTTGTCCTGCTATTTTTCTTATATTTAAACATGTTAGACTCTTTCACCTTGTTAATGTCCTTAAGGTGTTTGAATGCCTCGATCATATCACCTCTCTCCTCCTTTGCTCAAGGGTATACATATTGAGCTCTGTTAATCTGTCCTCATATGTCTTCTGATGCAGTCCCTGCACCATTTTGGTTGCCCTTCTCTGGACTGCCTCAATTTGGTTAATGTCCTTGTGAAGGTGTGGCCTCCAATACTGCCGCAGTACTCCAGATGGGGCCTAACCAGTGTCTTGTAAAGAGGGATTATTACCTCCCTCTTACGACACTTGTGATACCCCTACTAATACACCCTAACACCCCTAGCCTTACCTACTGCTTTAGAGAGTCTGCTTGATGATTTCAGGTCATCAGTGATAATGATGCCCAAGTCTCTTTTCTTCCTTGTGACTGCCAGCAGCTCCTCCCAGCCTATAGGTGGCTTCAGAGCTTCTCTTCCTATGTGCATGATCTTGCACTTCTTTGCATTAAATCCCAGTTGCCACTCTTCTGACCATTTTGCTAGTTTATCAGATCTCTTCTCATTCTGCCCACCCCATCTGGATCATCTACTCTGTTGCAGATCTTGGTGTCATCTGCAAACAGACAAGCCTTACCCTCTAGTCCATCTGCAAGGTCACTAATGAAGATGTTGAAGAGGACTGGCCCCAGGACTGATCCCTGAGGTACCCTACTTGTGACTTGCATCTCTTCTGACTGTATACCATTTACCACCACTCTCTGTTTTCTGTCCGTCAACCAGTTTGCCACCCAGTTGACCAGCTTCTGACCCACCGAGTCTACCCAGCTTATTTATCAATCTTCTATGTGGAACAGTGTCAAAAGCTTTGCTGTGAAGTCAAGGTGAGCTGACATCAACTGCTCCCCTTGGTCCACCACTCTGGTTACCCAGTCAAAGAAATCTATGAGATTAGTTTGACAGGACCTTCCTTTTGTAAACCCATGCTGTCTTGGATCCTGTGCCCCTATGGATTCCAGGTGTTGCACTATCCTTTCCTTAAGTAGTGCCTCCATAATCTTGCCCACTACTGAGGTAAGACTGACTGGTCTGTAGTTCCCTGCCTCCTCCCTGCTACCACTCTTGTGGAGCGGGATCACATGAGCCCTTCTCCAGTCTTCTGGGACCTCTCCTGTGCTCAGAGACTCACTAAACAGTTCTGCTAATGGCTCTGCTAGTTCCACCCTTAGCTCCTTAAGTACCCTGGGATGTATGCCATCAGGTCCCATTGCCTTGTCCACCCTGAGCTTAGCAAGCTCTTGTAGGACCCTTTCTTTTGTGAAGGGAGTAGTGCTCACCTCCCTCCCCCCTGTGTCCATGGTGCTGAGCTGTGGGCCCTGCCCTACCTTCTCTTCAGTAAATACTGAGCAAAGTATCTATTTAGGATCGATGCTTTACAGGGTTCTCCTCCTCACATGCTCCCTTTTCTCCATTAAGCTAGCAATACCCCTCTGGACTTTCTCCTTTCACTAATGTATCTATAGAAAGTCTTGTCACCTTCTTTTAGTGTTCGTGCTAGTGTTTCCTCAGTTTGGGACTTTGCCTGCCTTACTGCCTTCCTGCTTCCCTTAGGGCAGTTTGGTATGCCTCCTATCTTCATCCGCTGTGTTCCCTTATATTTCCTGAAGGCCAGCCTTTGGCTCTGACCTTTTCTGCTACTGTATTTGAGAACCAAAGTGGTTTCCTTCTTCTTTGCACTTCCTTTTCTGTCTAACACAATGGGATGTTGCTTCAAGTACTGCATCCTTAATGGTTGCCCACTTTGCCTGTACCCCTCACCTGTGTTTCTTTTTGCCAGGGCTAGCTTAACTCTGTTGGCCATCTTATCAAAGTCAGCTCCTCTGAAGTCCCATATTTTTGCCTTGGAATGGGATGATTTAGATGTAGTAGCCAAATTGAACCATACCATTTGATGGTCACTGGCCCCAGGTGACCTTCTACCTGGAGATCTGTGATCCTTCCCTGTTAGTCAGTACTAGATCTAGGATAGCCCTGTCTCTTGTGGGTTGTTGTACCAGTTGTTTGAGGCCCTCCCTGCAGGGAATCCACTATGTGTCTAGTTCTGGCAGATGTTCCTGCTGGTATTGACCAATCTGTATCTGGCATGTTGAAGTCTCCCATTATTAGAACCTCCCCTTTAGCTGTCATGTTTTGTATATCTTCTAATAGTAATGTGTCTATGTCCTCCCCCTGGTCTGGGGGCCTGTAGACAACCCGGTTCTTATGGCTGTCCCATATCCTGTTTCCAGGGTGACCCACAGTTCTTCTGGCTCCTTATGTGTATTCTGAATTTCTGTAGCTTTGATATTTTCATTGACATACAGGGCCACTCCTCCCCCCTTTTTGCACCTCGGTCTCTTCTGAACAATACATAGCCAGGTACTGAAGTCTCCCAAGTGTGGTTACTGGTAAACCACATCTCACTAATTGCTACTATGTCCAGTTTAGTCTCTGACATTATTGCCTGCAGGTCTGGGATATTATTTCCCAGGCTGTGAGCATTGTGTACATGATTTTCCATTGGCCAGATTTGTGTGTTAGTTGTTGGGTGAGGTTTGGCATTACCCTGTGCATCGTATGGAAGACAAATCTTTTTCTTACCTGGTGATGCAAATGAATTGCAAACATGCTGAATCCCTGTTTGACCACTAGCTGAGGGGAGGGCGTTCTTCCCATTCGACATATGGGTGCTGCACCCTCTCCCCATTTAACTAGTTTAAATATTCTGCAAAGACATCAAACTTCTGCCCCAATGCACTGACTCCCTCCTTAGTCAGATGCAGTCCATCAAATTTAAAGAACTTTCGCTCACAGAACTGTTGCCAGTTCCCTACAAATCTGTGTCCTTTTTCCTGGCATCAGCCCTTGAGCCACGTGTTTGGCTCCCCTATCTCCCCTTCTCTGACCTTCCGTCCATCTGCCCCTCTCTCCCAGACTGGCAGGATCTCAGAGAAGGAGATGCCGGACGAAATGGATGATAGTCTGTCACCCAGCCTGGTCAGGTGTTCCTTGGTCTCCATAACTGACCGGCTGGTGAGAGCATTAGTCCCTATGTGTACTAGGACATCAATGTTTTCTCCTGCTTTGTGAACAATTTTAGCAATGCGGTCAGTGTCTCTCCATGCTGATGTACCTGGGAGACATCTGACCATTACCCTTGCTGGAGATGGGTATCAACTCCCGAATCATGGAGTCTCCTATGATCAGAGTTTTTGGTTTCCTTTTGCTTTTTGTTTTGGTTCCTGATTTGGGTGAGTTTTGTTGTGCTAGCTTCTGTGCCATGATGTCATGCTCTGCAGTGTCTTCTGTCTCTTTGTTTGATTTCAGAGATAGAGGCAGATACCTGTTTGTAGTGTTTATATGTTTTTTGGAGGTAATATGTTGGAGAGCAGAGTGTGATGGGGCACCCGATTTACCCCTCCTAACCACCTGCCAACCTCCTGGACCAACTACCCGCTGAGGTTTTTCTGTTGGATGCTGGGGAAATGGCAGGTGGTTCTTATAATATATTTCCTCTTGAATATGAAATTTGAGGCGTGCAATCTCTGCCCATGCTGCCCGGAGCTGAGCCCTAAGATCTCCAATGGCCCAGCATGTAGGACAGTGTCCTAAATCCTGTAAGACTGTCCTTCTGAAAATTGTTCCATAGTACCTGCAGTTAATGATATCCATTCCAGATAAGTTGCTGGGTTTATAACCTAGTCAGAGTAATTAGAAGGAAGAAAATGCAAGTAATGGTTTGATTGTGTTTTGTTTTGTTTAACTTGTTATAACAAGTTAAATTACTAGTGCCCCTGTAAATGAGCTCACCTTGTGGATGCCCCACTGATCCGCCCCTTCCTGCTCTGCCACAGGAAATGTCACAACTGTGGTACCCTATAAAAGGAGTGTAGTGTGGGGTGGTTGGAGATGGGGGTGGGTGGCTGGGCCCTTCCCCTGCCGAAAAAGTAGAACCTCGAATGAAAGAACAAGGAGGTAAGAGCAGAAACAATCAGTCAACAACAAATGCAGTAACCCTGAAAGCTTATCCTAATGTTAGATAAAACCGTAAAACCTGTAAAGCACCACCTGTAATAATTTCAGAGAAGATATACGCTATAAGAAACACTTTGCTACAGAGAAAAATAAAGCAATGAAATGTTAGCAACAAACAGTAGCAATCCCTGTGAGTAAAAATAAAAACAACACCACATAGTAAATCTGCTTAGCCAAAAGAAGTCTTAATCCTTTTCCCTTGCTCTGGTAAGGTTCTCTACTCTGCCTTTCAAGCAATCTTAGAAGGAAAGAGCTCAGGTGAAGCTAGGTGCCTTGGCCAGTAAACCAAGTCTTCTACCTCCAAGATATCAACTAACCTGACCTTTTAACCCTTCTTTCTGTTGGAAATTACTGACAGTTTGCCAGCTCTACCCCCACATATACACCTAATCCTTTGGAAGAGCTGTGAGAGGAAAGCAATTAGCTCCTTCAATGTGAGAAGGAGACTAAAACACCTCTGAGACAACAAACCTTTTCAACAACAAAAAAAAAAAAACAAGAATAAAATAAAACAGTGTCAAACAGTAATTTTGCTTAGCCCAATGATAACAAAGTTACAAAAATGTAAGCTCCACCTGTAATAATTTCAGAGAAGATATACCCTGTAAGAAACACTTTGCTACAGAGAAAAATAAAGCAGTAACAGAAGATATACCTTGTAAAAGACAATTTGAATCAGAAGATTACAGCAGTAATCTGTTAGCACACACCTGTTGGCACACCTTGTAATAATGCAGAAGAAGGTATACCAGCAACAACAATTTGAATCAGAGAAAAATAAAGCAATGAAATGTTAGCAACAAACAGTAGCAATCCCTGTAAGTAAAAAATTAAAACAACACCACACAGTAAATCTGCTTAGCCAAAAGAAGTCTTAATCCTTTTCCCTTGCTCTGGTAAGGTTCTCTACTCTGCCTTTCAAGCAGTCTTAGAAGGAAAGAGCTCAGGTGAAGCTAGGTGCCTTGGCCAGCAAACCAAGTCTTCCTGTGTGTGGATTTACTGGTACCCCTTCAGAAGTATAGATCTAGCATAGCCCTAGCAGAACGTTCTTTCCTCAGTACCTAGTTTTGTAAATACATAATAGGTCATGTTGCTTTTGTACACCCCCAACCCTTGATGTCTAGAGTAATGAGCCTGGTATAGATTCCCAAACTAGGGATGGTATCATTTCTAAATGTGTTTCTGAATAAATCTGTGCCCAGTTATGGGTGCCAGGAGTAGCTAACTGTAAAGTAGCGGGTGGGGGCGGTTATACAGTTAATGGAGTATCATGTGACATGCACAAAAGTGCATGTTGATAATATCAGCCATGCTACTGCATTCAGCACTAAATGCAGGCAATGCATCTAACCACCAAAAAGTACCAAAGTAACTAAGTCCCCACTCGTCACATACGGCATGCACTTTGGCAATGTTGGGAATATGAAAGAAGATACAAATAAATATCATACCATCTTTGATTCAAGGGGTAGTCTGTATTTGAGTATGTATCCTAGTTTATTGTTTGCCACATCCACAGTTCAGAGGGGAGAGTCACTTGAAGATGAAAACAATATTCCTCAAGTCATTTCTGATAGAAGGGACTTTGTCCAGTAAATAACACCTCTGTTTCACTGGGGTTAACACCTCTGTTTTGCTGGGGTTAAATCTCAGCTAGCTTGTGGCCATCCAGTCATTTATTTCAGTCAAAAACTGGTTAAACACAGTCACTGATTCCATCCTGCCATGTGCTAATGACCGGCACAACTGAATATCATCTGTATATCAGTGAAATTCTGTGTTGTATCATCTAGCAATCTCGCCAAAGGGCAGCATGCATGCGCCTCCTGAAAGGGGTCAACCAAAGTAGTAGTTTTTATTTATTTAGCTCCCAGTCTTACAGGCTTTGGGTGCCATACAACAGTACAAACACATACAGCAGTATAACCCAATAACTGAGTACATGCAGTAGTTGGGACAGTGTTAGCTCACTCACTCACTGTTACAGAAATGCCATGGAGAAAAGATGGTGGCCAGCCCAGTGGCATGGAGGGATAAGGCGCTGGGTGCCTCTCCTCCTGCCAGGCTGGCAACCCAGGTTTGGGAACAGACATGGGTCACTTGGGGGCCAGATGGAGAGGGAGGATACAGCATCCAAAGGACAGCTTACCTCCAAAGTGTGTGGGGGGGTGTACTGCTCGGCAGTTGCCACCTAGAGGATCTGGGTGTCAGCACAGTTGGACACAAGGGAAGAAGCAGAGTGCGCACAGTGTATCATTTCACATGTTGTGGGTCCAGGGAGAAAAGCACGGAGGAGAACCCCCACAATTGGCAGGTTGGTGGCCCAATCCCCTGCAGGTCTCACACCAGTGACTGGACTCTCCAGGGATCCCCAGGCAGAGGACAACTGGCAAACAACAGCAGGAAGGTAAGCCCCAGAAAAGTGAGGTGATGGGGCTGGGGGACCAGTCCAGATTGGGGCCATTTTGGCAGTAGAGGAATATAATATACTGATAGAAAGAGAAAAGATGGTATTTAAGCCCCTTTTAAATACCTTGACAGAGGGGGCTTCCCTTCAACTCATAGGTAGCTGATTCCACAATATAGGTGCTGTAACAACAAATGCTTGACCCCCAGATAACTTTAAATGGGACCTGGGACCATCAGGAAGCCCATCTCAGAGGAACAGAGAGTGCCTTCAGGAACATAGGGCCTGAGCAGCTCTTTCAGGTAGCCCAGGCCCAAATCATGTATCGCTTAACAAACCTATCTTGAAGGAGGCATGCCACCTCACAGGCAGCCAGTGAAACATCTGCAAAACAGAAGAGATATACTTGGAGCTAGGAGCTCCAGCAGTCAGTCTAACTGTGGTGTCCTGCACCAATTGGAAGCAGTGCATGAAACCTCCAGATAGTCCTAGGTATAGCATGCACTAGTGTCTTTAGGTCCTCGGAATTTAGATAGTGTTTAATTTGGGTAATATTTTTTAGATGGAAAAATTCACCAGAGGCCACTGCCGACACTTAATGTTCTAGCATCAGCTTTTAGACCATTGTCAGTGTCAGTGGCTCAGTAGGTAGTACACTCACCTCTGATGCCAGGAGATCAAAGGGCTGTGGGTTAGGTTCCCACATCTGGCACTTGGGTTAATATCCCAATACTGACACTGTAGTGCAGCATGAAGGGGTGCTGCACTTCTGAGGTGCCGTCTTTCCGATGAGATGTTAAACCGAGGTCCCATCTGCCAGGATTGGTGGTAATTCAGGTGGATGTTAAAGATCCCATGGCACTTCTCGAAAAGAGTAGGGGAATTTTTTATTTGAACCATAAATAACAAAACACACATAAAACAATATTACAGCATATTACTCAAAGGAAATTCAAAAACTTAAATAAGTATTCCAATCATACATTCCCCAAATCATAAACCACCCCCCTCCTACTATAAAAGCAGGGATTTTTTTAAACCACAAATAAGAACAAAACAGTAATACATCTTACATTCAATAATAAGAAAACCTATAATCAAATATATATTAAATGCTATATATTAATAGTGTCACATCATACATAGTACCTAAAAAGGGGAAGAAAAAAAACCAAAAAACAAGAAAACATTTATAAAGAGTCCCATCTTATAGAGCACAATCTACTATATTAATGTACTCAAATTTAATTTAAACTCATGAACAATGCAAATTAATATCTTCAATTATACCCACATGCTTCCGAAACAAAGGACAGATCCCTGACCTGAGACAGTGGGTAAAATTGCATAAATTAAGCCTCCAAAGCCTCAGAGAAACTCATGCTGTCCCCCAAAAACACCCCATTCAAATGCATTATATAACTTGCATTCCACCCTTTTCAAATTCCTCAAATCTATTGACACAATATGAACAAGGTCCAATTCAGAAATTACCTGTTGTTGTAGAACCAGACGACATCTACTGATCCAAAGCCAATACAATAAGTGTAAATGCACAAATCCATAGGGTACTTAAACTACCCGTCCCACTCCCCAATGAATAAATACCATAATATAATAAGTCAGGCATAGGAGGGGTTATAAACCAAACCTTTCCATCTGTTTTTTAACGCATCCCAAAACTAAACAGCATATGGACAATGAAAATATAAATGATTCATTGTTTCTAATTTTGATACACAGTCCTCCCTGGGACAATAATGATCCTGTAGAGCTTTATGTTTTTGATTACTTTTTACATTAATTCTACCATGTATGCCTAACCATGCCTTATCTCACATATGTTTAGGAATTCTAACATCCCTTATATAATCTGAAATCTGATTTTGATTAAGCACTGTAAAAGCAGAAAATGGACTCTCTTTGAAACATATAAATTCTTCCGTGATGTCACCAGAACTTGTTCATAACCAATTTTCCGCAAAATAATTTTATCAAATACCCCTTCCCAATTTTTAACCAACCTAGGACTCCTCTTATTTTTATGTAAAAAAAAAATTTCCTTTCCATTTTCCCAGAACCCCTCTCAAAACAGATAATCCCCAATAAGTCCACAGCTGTACCCTATTTCTCATCAAAGGGACTAAATTATGGTATAAAAAATAGTGAAAAAAAATAAAACCGGATTTAACATATCCACCCCCCCCCATCTTTAATGCTATGATATAAGATGTTTCTCTTAATGGGGTTCAATCTACTACCCCAAAAACATCCAAAAAAGACTCCCAACAATTTTGCTTCCAATGATTTTGGTAAAGGAAAGATTGCACTTATATATAAAAAAAACAGGGACCAAAAAATTTTCAAGATAGAATACCCTCTTTTTCTTGGCAACCTTCCATCTAGTCCAGACAGCTACTTTAGCTACAGCTCTTTCCAAAGCCTGCTCCCAATTATAAAAGGCCATATCCCCACCATGCAAAAAAATCCCCAAAATACGGCAAGGAACCAATGCCACAGGAAAGCCACCCATGAACTCTTGTGTGGGAGGAAAACCATTCAATCTAAGAATCTTAGTTTTTTTGCACATTTAATTTAGCATCCATAATTTCCCCAATATCACTGATCAAATCACATGCAATCTGTAAAGAAGTACCATCTTTTAAAATCAAACACATACAGTATCATCAGCATACGCAAGTACTTTACAGTGTTGCCCTAAACACTGATCCACACCACTAATCAAAGGAGAACGTTGCAAAATCCTTAATAAAGGGTCCGAAAAAAAACATATAATAGAGGGCTCAATGGGCACCCCTGCTGCACCCCTCTAAAAATCTTATGAGGCGCACCATGCCAACCGTTCTCATAAGGAACCACATAAACAGAAGAATAACAAAGTTGTATCCTTATAACAAAATCAGCAGGAATACCAAAGGCTGCCAAACAAGACACAAAAAGGAGTGAGGCACTGTATCAAACGCTTTGGCCTGATCCAGGCTAACTAAATATCCCTCTACCGCCTGTGTCCTAGTGGCCAAACTAGTCCACCCCATAATTTCTCTTAATAACAACAGAACATCAGATATCTGATGTCCAGGGACAACACAAAATTGCATCAGTCTAATCAAAAAATCCAATACCTTAGGCAATCTATTACCTAATAATTTGGCAACAATTTTGAAATCAGTATTAAGCAAGGTCAAAGGCCTCCAGTTCTTTATATCCGCACAATTCCCAGATTTATAGAGAAACACCAACAACCCTTCATACATTTGCGTAGGTAAAAAACAGTCAGTTAAAAAAAATTATACAATTGAACCAATACTGATGGCATAATCTTCCATAAAGCTTTATACAACTCACTAGATAAACCATCTGAACAGGAGAAACATCAGTATGTAGGGAACTGATCACCATATCTAACTCAAATACAGTAAAGGGTTTCACTAGTGAATCACTTTGGGAAACTGATATCTGGGGAAGCTCAGCCATCTGCAAAATATGCTCCTTATGATGTGACGCCTCTACAGTTGAACCAAAAGCAGTTGTCACATATTCTTCAAAGAAATTCATAATAATCAAATTATTCCCGTGCTCCACCCCCTCTGAATCTAAAAGATTAGTGAACACCCATTTCTCTCGTCTATATTGACTAGCTAAAAAGGGATTTATTTGTTCAGATTTACCGTGTCCCAAATGTTTGTTCTTTCTGCAGTGAAACAATTCTGTTATACTGATACTCTCCCATATCCTGCCTAACTTGAGTAATACGTTCACTCACATTTATTCCCTCAGTAACTTGTCTTGTCAATAATATACCCAGCTCTTTCCTAAATTCCATATACTTGTCCCTTTGGGTACATGTAAGTTTTTTAACCAATGCCTGAAAAAAAAACAATTAAACAACATTTAAAATCCACCCAAGAAAAACCTATATCCTCATACAAAAACAACATTGTCAATTTATCTTGTACAATAATATGTAACTCCATGAGAACTGAACTGTCTTCTAACAGAGAAGCATTCAACCACCAAAAACCCCTCCCAGCTACATGTTTTGGGGGGACTTGAACTGAATACCAATAAGAAAATGGTCCGATGTTTCTATTGGCACTACACACTAGGATTCCACATGCAAGGACTGTTATATAAAAATAAAATCAATCTGGGAAGAGAACACCCCTTTAAAAAAAGTTGGCTTAGATACCTGTGACCTACTAAAGTGTGCATCTTGTAGCTCTGCTTGAATTAGAAGCTGTTTCAGGAAATTTTTATCACAATATTGCTTCTCTGTAGGCTTTTTCTCCCAAAAATTAATATTAAAGTACCTGCCAAAAAAAATCTGCTGATTTGTATACAAATAAAGTTGAATTTTTTTAAGCAATTCAATTCTCAAGACTTTCGTTTGTGAATTATAAACATTCAACAATCTACATTGCAGTCCTCTTATCACTATATCAAATAAAATGGCCCTTCCAGGTTCAATATCCACCATTCTGTATACTACAGCATTAGTAGTGGAAAAACAAAAACCCACTCCACTACATGGATCAGTTCCTGGAGACCAATAAGATGCCCCCATCCCCAGTCTCTGGTGGCTTGTGTCATTTCTCCAATTGTATGCAGTCTAGTATCTTGTAAAAACAATACATCATACATCAGGCAATGTAAAATACCAAAGGTAGTTAAACATCTTTTAACTGCTTTTATACTATTCACATTCAAACTCACTACTTTAACAACCATTTACTCATGGAGGGGGTTTTATAGGCTTCCCACTAGATCTAGTTACCTGTTTTTGAAATACAGGGAGAAGGGCTTTCCGAACTGGCAAAACCTCCTCCCTGGTTCCCACTGTAGACACCTGAGTGTCACCAATACCCTCTACTTCCATGGGGTGTTCTTGTTCTACCTGTTCCCCCCAGACATAAAATGTGCAAATCTATTTGAGAGTGGTAAAGGAGAGAGAGAGAGTCTTGTATCTACTCTCTTACTCCCACACTTCTTAGATACTAAAGAAAAGGCACCCTCCTCAGGAAATGTCTCCGAAGGTCCAGAGGATTCTAACAGAGTATCCAAATCTGAGTTTTCAAGGTGTAATCTACAAGGAGAACCCCGGGATAAGACAATCCGAGCCCTCAAAGGGGAACCCTGTGGTGTAACAAAAGGGGTATCTTTTCCCTCAAAACCCCCTACTGGGAGCTGAGTCATTACCCCACCTTTTGTCAATGGGGAGAACTACTGGTTGTACAAAAGATGGAACCAAGCAGGCCGAAGAAACTTTAGTTCTACCACCCAGAACTCCCATTGCACCTCTACCTCTACATCATCCTTGTAACCCACTATCTACCTCAAAACTAGAGTGTGCAACAAAGGGAAGCCTGGCCTTGCTCCAAAAAATTCTTGATCAGAAGCCTCATCCCCATCATGGCTTGCCCACGGACACTTCCCATAAGAATGTGCGGAATCACCACATAAGTTACAAACTGGAGGAGCTTCACAATTAGCAGCCGTGTGACCCATGACCCCACAGACAAAACATTTTACCCTGTCACAATCACTATTTAAATATGTAAGAGAACCACATTTGTAACAGCTTTTAGGCTGTCCAGCATAGAAAATAATGCCTCTGTCTCGACCAAAAAAAAAAGAACTTGGTAAATGCTGGATACCAGAATCCATATGGTTGAGCTGTACACGAAAGGTCCAGCCCCCAGTCCAAAACCCGTTGCCATCCATTATTGGTTTAGGATGATCAAATTAGGTACATCTTTGTTCTAACCAATATATTTATTATATTTGCAACATTAACTCCTTCATTCCAGAATAAAACTGTAACTGTCTTAATAGTAGGTTTTGTTATTGGTATGACCAAAAAAATATCGCCACCACATCTCTGAATCTTTAACCTCATAATAGAGTTTCCAAAATTTGTCTAATGAAATCATAGTACAAAAACTTATATCATAATTATGATCTCCAAGGGATTGAATGAAGGCATAAATGTCTGATGGTGAAAGACCTAAACTATCTATCAATAAAGTTTTCCCCACCCATAGTCTGTCAGGGACCTCAGGGGCTTTGCCCTTGTGTCTTAATCGGACTAAATATTGGCATTTTGCCACCTCTGCCGTTTTTTTAAGCATACGTCTTCATACCAGAGGTCCCACTCTGAAGATCATCATTCCCCTCCTCAGCCTATTGCCTATCAGGAATATCTCATGAAAAAGCAGCCTTTGATCCCTGCTGCTGTGTCTGTTCTCCAATTCCAGTTTGTAGTGGGCCAGCACTCACCACTGGACACTCCACACCCTGTTCCTTAGCTACGTCATCCACCAGGACGGCGTCTGTCACAGCATCATATCCAGCTGCCTCTCCCTCATCCTGTGCATCTGCAGTAAGGGCAAAGTGAATCTTTGAAGAAAGAGAATCGGACAAATCCACAGACTCCACAGACTTCTCAGTTTGTTGTAAAGAAAGACCATCTGGTGAACCTGGAAGCGGAATCGCTGGATCAGGTATCCAAATATTGTTTTTTAAGATCCAACTGGCTCTTTTTAACACATTACCCGCAGACCATGGTACACCATCTATATCAGGTTCTACAGACACGGGATAAATTACCTGTTGGTCCTCTCGCTGCACCAATGTAGGAGAATCAGCAGATGTTAATTCAGACATTGAACCAGAAGGCAATCTTTTATTCCCTGTTGATAAGGGACTCGCCAAAGACCTTTTCCTTTTTTTTCCTTCCTCCAATCTTTTCTGACGTAACCCAAAGTCACGTTCAGCCACAGAAATAAGTTCCAATAGCTGAGTTTTTTTCAAGTCTAATTCTTTCTGTAACAAATCTTCTTCTGCCATCTCAAAACCATCTTGTTCAAGAACCAAACTATGGTCCCCTAACTCTGGAGCAATATCTTGCTCCAAAATCAACACATTTTCCTCATGTGCTGTAGGCATCTCCTCCAAGAGCTCCAGAGCTCCAGGTACAGAACCTCCTTCGTCAGCAGTCTCAAATGAAATGGGGATCTCCATCCTTCTGAGGAGCACAACAGCGCCCCCACAGAAAGAGTAGGGGAATTTTATTGGGGGAAAAAGGGGTTAAAATACAAAACCATAGACTAGCAGACTGAAAACTTCACCAAGCTTATACTAAGAGGAGAAAAAAGGCTTGGAAACCATGCGTATAGTTCCACAGCTTAAACTTCTGTAACATTTCAACATCTTGCACTAGTGTGATACCACTGGAAACCAATGCACAACCTCCTTGGCACCCTCCCCGTGTTTACTACACCAAAAACAATCTGTGACATCCTCGCCATTAAATCCCTCAAATGGCAATCCGAGAATCTTTTCATGTCATCTTCATAAATCCTTATCAGGGATAACTGTGGTGAAAGCAATAGTTGCTGCATAACCAGTTTACATTGGGCCTGCCATAAAGAATACTTTAAAATGGTGAAAATTACTTGCAGCATTTCCTTATTATAATGTCCCCAAGGAGCCGTGTATATACCAAAGACTAGAATTTCATAAGTCAACTCAAAAAGTTCTTATTGCGCCATTGCCTTGCCACATAATGCCAAAATTTCTGCGAAAATGAGCATGTTAAAAATAAATGTTCTTGCTTTTCTAATAGCAGACCACAGTCAGATCTGGGACAATATCTTTCATCTACTGACTTGTGCTTATTGTTATTTTTAACATTCAATCTGCCATGAACACTCAACCACAACATATCCCACACGTGCA
The DNA here is from genome assembly GCA_016271365.2 of Neoceratodus forsteri. Taxonomy (NCBI): domain Eukaryota; kingdom Metazoa; phylum Chordata; order Ceratodontiformes; family Ceratodontidae; genus Neoceratodus; species Neoceratodus forsteri. The sequence goes on along the minus strand of CM057459.1, from coordinate 793,871,914 downwards.
AAGGTATTATTTTGTTTTGTAACTGTTCTATTGCTACCTGTGTCTGTCTATCATCACACCTAGGAATTTGCAACTCCTGCGTGCATGTTGCAGCCAGCAGTGTCTCATAAATCTGTTTCCTGAAAAGCATCCTAAGCTCATCATACTGTATTCTCCACTTAATTAATTTTTTAAACAAAAACCAAACATTCCCAGCCAGAAGTGAGGATTTATACAATAATCTGGCATTCATCTGGGCCCATGCCATCGTGTATACTGTCACTCAGTCTGCCACTATGCTATACCAGAAAGCGTTCCTGTGCATTTCTAAACCAAATATAGCACTATGCAAAAAAATACTGTAATAAAACAAAATGGGGGTTATCATTCCTAAACCCCCAGACCGCACTGATCTGTAAGTAACGTCTCTCTTAACAGGATTCAGCCGACTTCCCCGTAGTGCCCGGAAGAGAACACTATAAACTCTGGTCTCTAGTCCTGGTGGAGGGGGATAAATATGACTAACATACAGAAAAAACGATAATAACAGGGATTTAATTTAAAAAACCCTTTTTAATTTCCCTATTCTCCTGTGTTTCCATTTACCCAATATGAGTTCTGCCTTTTGGATGCATTTTGCCCAATTCAACAGAGCACTGTCCCCTTTACCAAAAAACAGGCCCAATATCTGTATGGGCCCTTCAATGATCTGAATATTAGTGTAGGATGTTATCACTGATTGAGGTTCTCCAAAACACACTCCTTTGCTTTTAACAAAATTGAGCCGTGATCCTGAAGTAAGTTCAAATTCAGCAAGGTGTGACAAAACAACTCCTTTGTCCGTCCCTACCATGGTTAATACCACCACATCATCTACATAAGCTAAAGTCTTAATAGGTGTGCTCAGTGCAGTCAACCGGATACCTCTTATAGCTCCATCAGACTGCATGTTCCTCAATAATGGGTCTATACAAAAGACATACAGTAGGGGGCTTACTGGGCATCCCTGTCGCACCCACCTATCTGACCTGCAACTCCGCTCCCTTCCAGCCATTAACCAAAGAAGTTATTTTTGCATTGGTATACAGATCAATAATCCACTCTATGAACCTATCTGGAAGGTCATATAGTTTTAAAATATAAAAAGATAGTCATGTGATACCACATCAAATGCTTTCTCTTGATCAAGGCTCAATAGAAGGCCAGTATTAGTCATTGCCTGTCCCTTTTTAAAAAGTTCCCAGAGTACAATCAAGTTGTCCTGAATTTGCCTCCCTGGAATTGAACATGTCTGGGTATCACTAATAAGTGTACCAGCTGCCTGAGCCAAACGTTTTGTTAAGATTTTCCCCAAAAATTTATAATCGGTATTTAATAAACTGATCAGTCTCCAACTACGTAAATCATGCCTATCACCTTTTTTATACAAAAAAATCAGGTAGGCCTGTAACATCGTTGCTGGAAAATAAACTGTGTCCAGGATCTCATTATACACTTTGGTTAATGCAGGAGCTAAATCTCCTTTGAATTTTTTATAGAATTCTGCCATGAGGCCATCTATTCCTGGTGCTACATTAGTACCCAGTGATCGAATAGCTTTCATAACCTCTAATTCTGTTATGTCCTGAATTAATCTCTCCTTATCTACCTCTGCCAGTTCTGGGATTTGCAACTGTTGTAGGTACCCGCTATTCAGAGCAACTGTGGTAGGGGAGCCAAACGTCTTGGTAGAATAAGTTTGTACTGCACCCATTATGCCCTGCTTAGACTGCTGAACAGTATTTGTGTCATCTGTCAACTCAGTAATAATTCTATTTTGAATTATTTTGCGACAGTCAAGAAAAGGATCAACCGTTTGCTTTTTGCTTTGAGTACTAAATTTAGTTTTTCGCTGCAAAGAGTGGGCCCTATTATACTGCAGTAGAAACATATCTTGTTTTATTTTACTTATCTGCTGACTATAATTATGTTTTAGCATTTCTGTTTTGGATATCAAACAGTGTAACTGTTTCCTCAAGGATAGATAGGCCAAATAAGATTCCAAGGTCTTCTTACTTGCATGTGACTGATACAAAGTCCTAAAATGCATCTTGGAATCTTCCCACCATTCTGCTGTAGTATCATACATACAAAGCACTGATTTTATGGCCTCCCACAAGACTCCCCATCTTTTAACTAAATCTGCATTATCTACTAAGTGAGTGTTAACCTAGTGTCCTGAATGAAGAAAACATCTGCATGGTATGAGGCAAGTGAAGTCAAGCCAGTTGATTTCCTCTTCTTGTTTTTAATGTTATTCACATTCAGAGAAAAAAAGTTAGGGAAGTCATGGCTAAAGGTTAAGAGTGTTATCCTAAAACACTTTCTGAGACCTAGTGCACCATTTTTTTCCTTTTAGCTTCATTCCCCTGTCCTGTGTCTTCCTTTCCAGAAGACTTGTCAGGGATGGAAGATGCAATAGAGGAATTATCTGAAACTATGTCCTCATTATCAGTGTCCTCCCATGTAGTATCTTGCCCTAATAGGGTGTATTTATTACTTTTCAGCAAATCTTGTCTCAGTCTTGGTTTTTGCCTATCTTGTACTGGAAACTGTTTACTTTGTGTCCTGGTCTGTATTCATTTTTTGGGGGTAATTAATGTGTAGCCGTCCTCATCAGGGGGAGGGACACTACTGCTGGATGAGGGCACAACCGCTGAAGGAAGTACTTTCACAAGGGGAGGTGCTGTTGTCGTAAGAGGTACTACCACGGGGGGGGGGTCATGGCAGCCGGAGAGGGCCTCTGACTATCTTCATCCTTTTCCTCCCCCTCAGCGGCAGTCAGGTTGATAATACTTACTACCTCAGTGGCTCCTACTTCTGTACTGGATGCCTGCCTGCAACTCTCTACCTTTTCCTATTCCTTTTTCTTATATATTTCTACCATCCTTTTTTCTGAAGCTTGAGCACAACTTTGTTTTTGGGCATTTGTAATTAGTCCTTCGTGTGATACACTATCTTCCTTATTGTGAGGCCCAAGGGCACCTCACATAGGAATGGCCTTTTTCTTCACACAAATTACACCGGAAAGTATTCCCACAATTAACAGCAAGATGACCAATTTCCAAACAATGTGTACATTTTAAAGTATTACAAGCATTGCTCAGATGTAATCTTGATCCACATTTGTGGCAAGACTTGGGCTGCCCCAGATAAAACAAGGATCCCCTGTCTCTGCCCAAAAAGAAACTACTTGGGAGGCACATGATTCCTGCATTTGTCATAATAAGCTTCACTTTAACCCTCCAAGCCCCGGTCCAAATCTGTTCAGAATCTATGATAGGGTCAGGATGTTCCAAAACCTCGCATCTCTGTTTTAACCAGACAAGAATGTCAGATACATTAACTCCCTCATTTTTAAATAAGATCGTAATCATTCTCACTGCAGGTTTAGTAATGGGTATTGCCAAAATTGGGGACCATAAAGGGGTGTCTTTCAGAGCATTGTACCTGACCCAAAAACGATCCAAAGACTACTGATTTAAAACTAATGTCATAATTATACTCGTCAGTATGGATTAGAGCAAAGATTTCAGAAGCATAGAATTTCAGAGAATTTTTCAACAAAGTCCTGTCTGGAGGGTTCACCAGCCCTCCCTTATAGATTAAACGTATTGCATTCCTCCGTGGTGCAGGTTCCCCTTGAGATTTGAACAAATCAGACATTCGAAGCAATGGTTTCATGAAAGTTTGCTTTTTTGGATCCCTTAATATGTTTTCTCCCAGACCCACAGGGAGTTCATCCTTCCTTGCTGCTTTAGGCATGTCTGGTGATGGCATAGTACCATCAGAAGGGTCTAAAAGAATGTCTTTAGTGACCAGCACTCGAGGTTGCATACGTGTATCGGGCTGTTCAAAGGAATCCACAGTAACAACAACATTAGGAGAGTTCTGCAGGGCATCAGTCACTTCAGCAGCAGCCGTAGGGATGTGCACAGCTTGCTCAAATTCTGCTCCTTTCAATTTACCCAGTGTTAAGCCCAAAAATTCAGTTCCCGCCATCTTCCAAAGCCCTCCCGCAGTCTGTGCCCATACTGCTCCTTGCAACGACTTATCAATATTCCAGTGCTCAGGTGGGTACTCAGGGGTTTGTAAGCCTTTCTTTTTAAACCGAGAAGTGTTTCTAACCCCCAGGGATTTTGTCTGAGCTGGGGGCTCTTGCATACCTTCCCTCGAGAAGGTGGTAGGGGCGCATGTACTGCTGCCCCAGGCACCGACAAACTAGCGTCTGTCAATTGACTTTCAGCAGGAACAGCAGTAAGAGATTGACCTGCTTCCATAAATTGTTGCTCCTCACTCTCTCCAGGCTGCAGTTGTGGCGCAGAAGGTAAAGGCTTGCTAGTGTCCATAACTCCGCAGGATTCTGGGGACGCCACTCCTGGGCCCGCCATCGGTGGTGTCACAGCCACAAACGAGATCAGCTGTGGCTTAAGGACTGGGCTGCTTCTCTCCAGGACAGCTGCAGTCTCTTCGTCAATTACCACATCCATGTCAAAATCCAAAGCACTCACAATAGGTATCGGGTCAGAGTCCAAAGACGAAAACCCAATTTCTGCATCCTGCTCCAGGACTATCCGATCCAAATCTTCATCACCTTGTTGTACCTGCACTGGGGTTGGGGACCAAACCCGAGCCAGCTCCAAAACATCCTCCTCCTCCTCCTCCATTCTCTTGCCAGGGACTGCAAGATCCAAGAATCAGACTGCAGCTCCACCTACCGACAAGTAGGGGAATTTCCCTGGTGTCCTGGCCAAATTTCCCCCATTCACTAAAAATACCACCAAACAGCTTAATCTGGTTCAATTTCAGTTGCTTACTATCTGTATCCCCCTCCCCCCAGTCACCCCTGAAAAAGGGACTTCTAGTCCCAGTGGGCCTACCTGGTCAACAAAATTCAATAAATAAATAAATATGATGATGCTCAGATATTTCATTCTGTCCCTGGCAATGAGAGGAATGGTTTGCAGTTGTGATCCTGATAACATCAATCCCAGATCTGCCAACCTATGAGCACCCACATCCACCAGTAGCACGTCTGTTGTGACTGCTTGTCCGGATTCAGCCTAACCCAACTGGAGGCCATCCAGACATTGATATCAGATAAGCATCTATTCAGCACATCGACAGCATGTCTGTCTCCATAAGCAAAACACAGCTAGGCATCTATTCAGCACATCAACAGCATTTCTCTCTCCAGAAACAAAACACAGATATAACAGTATCATCAGTACAGCAGCCAACAGTCCACCAACAGCTGAGTCAGTCCAGGGTCCCATGTCCAGTAAACAGAAAGTTGGGAACAGCTCTGAGATCAAACAGAGAACTTCTGGATTTGGTGTTGGCTGAAACTCATGTCAGACTAATGTAAGACCCTTGCTAAGCCCAGACTGTACCTTGCTGAGCAATGGCAGTCCACTTGGGGAGACTGATGATTGAACAGAGAATACCCTATCCAGAAAAAAATGACCACCCCCCCGACACACACACACACACCTCTCTTGTGACAACACTCCCCTAGACTGTAAACAAGCTGGATGAGGCAGCTTGTCCACTACATGGAAGAGCCGAGCAGGTTTGTTCCTCTCTGCAGCAATCGCCCATGACAGGAACTCTGCCTTTCCCAGGGTGATTGTCCCCTGATACTCCTTACAGTGGGCTCTCAGATTAGTTTATCCTCATGCAATCCTGATCTCCACCAAGAATGATCCAACCTCTGCCCTTTGGTCTTCATCAGTCTGAACTCCTCACTAAACCAGGGGGATCTCTGGCTGGAGACTCATAATAAGGTGCAAGAGAGTCAAGTGCCATCATTATAATCTTATTATAAGCCCCTGCAGTGGCCTCAACTCTCTCAGAACACCTTCAGAAAGTTTGAACATCCCGATACTGACAAGAGCTTGGTAGGTTCCTTATTATGTAAAGGTATCAGGCTAACTTCACCAGGTGGGGAGTATGCTTTTTTTCGAGGAGACTCTCATTGTGAAAACTCGCAGCTTAATTATTTGAATAAAAATCAGATAAGCCCTGACACTGGATACCACAAAGCTCAGTAGGAAAACCAGATCCAACATGTTCATCTGTTCAGGGAATTATTGTCCAGTCACAAGGGAGTCATCTTCAACACAAACGCTGAAATCACCCAACACCAACCACTTATGTATTGGTATTCTAAAGTCAGGCTGACCACAGATTCCCCCAATTCCTGCTGAAAGCCACTCTCACACCCCGGAGGTGGGTATATGAGAAGAATCCTGCTTTCTATGCCTGTGTCACCCTTAACCACCAAGCATTCAAGTGACTTGGTATCACCAACTCGGTATGCTCAAGTTGCAAACCAGATCTAAAACAGTTGGTTACCATCCCCACACACCTCCTGCCACTGGCAGTGCACCACAAAGCACCCTGGTGGAATAAGTGTCTCCTGCACAGGGCCAGAATCATTCCCAAACCAAGTTTCGGTGATGCACACTAAGTATATTAAGGAATCTGCAATTGAATCTGTCACCAGCACAGTCTTATTTCTGAGCATTACACAGAACTGCCTTATGGGAGGAGCCCTACATCTGAAACTAACAACTGTCCTCTCTGCTGAAAATTCATTGGCCCTCGGGGTAGGAATCAGGCAAGGTAACCCTCTATCATGGTTCCATTTTGACCCAGGGCACCTCCTTATCCTACTCCTGATCCTGCCCTCTCCCTTGTCTGTCACCGTGGGCACAGATCTGCTTTGGTGACCCCCTTTCCTTGCTATCCCCACCTCTCCACCTCGGCGAACCACCACTGCAGGGACCAGGACATCACAGGAGAGGAGTCTGGAAACCTCAGCTTTAAAGCAGATACTTGAAGTAGCTGGAAAAGTTGTGTCTGCCCCAGATAAATAATGATTGTTTAGTTGAAATTGAAGAGTTTATGGTAACACTTGTAACATAGACACCTAGAAACATAGAATTTGATGACAGATAAGAACCACTTGGCCCTCCTAGTCTGCCCTTTTTTCCCCTGATTACCCTGTCACTGCTGACCCTACTTGATCTACACCTTCTTCCTCCCCCTTGCCTCCCCAACTGAAATGCCCTAGTGCCTGTCCCATGCATGCTTGAAGCCTACGACTGTTTTCAACCCTACCAACTCCACTGGAAGACTGTTCCAGGCATCCACCATTCTTTCAATGAAGAAGTACTTCATCACATCTCTCCTACATTTTTCCACTTCCAGCTGCGTGGCATGTCCCCTTGTTCCTGTGCATTTTTTCCTCAAAAAGTAGTCCCCTTTTGTACCTTATTTAACCTGTGATGTATTTCTAGGTCTCTATCATGTCCTCCCCCCTCCATCTATACCAGGGTGTACATACTAAGGTCCTTCAGCCCCTTCTCATACGGCTTCTGATACAGCCTCTGCACCATTTAGTTGCCTGTCTCTGGTCAGTCTCCACCCTGTCTATGACCTTCCTGAGATGTGGTCTACAGAACTGAACACAGTACTCCAGGTGGGGTCTTACCAGCAATTTATACAGTGGCAGTACCATCTCCCGCCTTCTTCTGGTGATACCCCTCCCTATGCACCCCAGCATCCCACTGGCTCTACCTACTGCTTGTCGCATTGTCTTGCACATTGAGGTCATCAGATATGATTACCCCAGATACTTTTTCCTGTTTAGTGACTGTCAATGCCTCTTCTCCTATTCTGTACTCCACCTCTAGGTTTCTGTACCCTAGGTGCATGGTTTTGCATTTTTTTTCTCATTAAAAGCTAGTTGCCATGCTTTTGACCACTCTTCAAGTTTACTCAGGTCTCTGCAAATTATTTCCACCCCCTATGGAGTGTCTACCCTATTGCAGATGTTGGTGTCATCCACAAAGAGGCATACCTGAAAGTAAGGATCAGTAAGGATAAGTATGTGAAAGTAAGGATCATGGGTAGGGAGGATGGGAGGAGTGGAGAGGGAGGGCAGGAACATTAGCTCAAGCTGTGTACCCTGCAATACAAGGAGACTTGCTAGACCAAATGACCTTCTTCTGCTGGCTTCTTCATATGTTAATATGTATGTATGTACCTTCCCTTCCAGCTCATCTGCAGTGTCAATTATAAAGATATTAAAGAGGACTGGTCCCAGTATTGAGCCCTGAGGCACCATAGAGTGAACTCCATTTACCACCCTCTGTCACCTATCCATTTTTTTTTTTACTAGATTTAACTTGGACCTAGTTTTTTTCTTATTCCCATTACAGAGATACTTCCAGGTGTAGAAAAACTGCATACTGTGCTAGTACCTCACAGACAGTCACATATTCCTCTGAGCCTGAGGAGGACAAAGATACTGAAGACAGTGATCACAAACAAGTAGATCTTCCCTTGTCAGTCTTCACCATTCATTACTGCAGGGTGTAAGCCGGAGGTGTGAACCTGCACGGGAGTGTTTTTTTTGGGGGGAGGAGCTGGCTCCGACGGCACTGCCCACAAGGCTCACGCATTGCTTGGCACATGCGGGTTGGCTGTTAGGAGCCACAGGCTCCTCCCCTACCCCAGTTCTGTTTCTTCCACCATCAAGGTCGCACCTGCTGTGTGAGTCCAGAGTTTGCTGCGTCATTGGGCCTTCACCGAATTTCGACGCCATATTACTACTTCTCCATCCCGGTTCTGAGTTTCACCCGATGCTGTTTGGAAACTGGTAAACCTTTCCATTTAAGAGAAAATCCAAAGCGGGCCATGCCCCCATGCGTCGGTGCCCCTGTGGCTGGCATTTTTCAGCGACAGACCAACATGATGTTTGTCTGTGTTGCCTGGGTCCCAACCATGATATGGACAACTGCGACACCTGTTTCTCCATGGACCACTGTGTTCTTGAGAGCCACATGTTTAAAGTAAGCAGGGCCCCACCGACTTTCGGAGGATGGCGTTGTTCTAGGGATGCCATGGCAAGATCTCTTGATCCTGCCTCTGGTTCCCTTTCCTGGTCTATATGGCCTGGCAAAGAAGAAACCTCCTCATATTCCAGCCTATTCATCAAGGAAGTTTCTTCTGTGGTACCAGAGGAATGCCTCGGTTCCCTGCGGGGCTGGGTCGGGAGCACAGCCATGGCAGTCACTTCCTCGGAGGTGCAGGCTCCCTCAGTGTTGTGGCCCATGGCTGCTCTGCGTGGCACCGTGGACCTTGGTGGCACCTGCCGGTGCTGCTTCAGGTCCAGGCACCATTCGAGGTGCCGGTGAGCGGGGCAGCACCGCAGGCGGTGCCATGTCGCTCCCAGGGTTGCTAGTCTGGTGGTATGCTTGGTCTCCTCTTCGGAGGAAGAGGATGATTCACTGGCTGACCCGGACTGGCATCTCGACTCCTCGGAGTCATGAACCCTCTTGGACGCAGCATCAGGTGACCCAGTGTTTGCCTCCCGGGCTCCCTGGAGTCTGCAATCTCTGTGGGCCCCCTCGCCAATTTTGGTGTTTTGGGCCATGCAGTGGATAGCGGTTCCAGGGGGTGTGGTATGGCGGTCTTGTCTGGTGCTGCCTTGGCTTCCTCAGTTGGGATGGGGACTCCTTCTTCAGCAGCCTCCCTTGGGGGGCCTGTGGGATCAGGGGACCCCTTAGCACTGGGATTGAGAAAGAGAGTGGCCTCAGAGTCTGAGGGGTTGAGAGGCTGGGGTGAAACATGGGGGCCCTCTTCCACTTCTCTATGGGGGGTGGGGAGGGGTTGCAGTGCAGAACCCCACTTCTCCCCCTCAGAGTCCTCAGAGGTGCCACTAGTGGTTGGCGTTGGGGTTTGCCTTTCTGGATCCATGCAACCCCGGTCGCACCACAGGGGAGATTCTCTCTCAGGGCTCAGCCAGGATATGTTTACACATCTGCAACGTACGCTGACTGGGATGACCCCTGGATCCCTTTGAGCTTGATCATCTATCTCAAGGTCTCAGAGCCCTGGCAGAGGCCGGGCACGTTTGGTTAGGTGCTCTTCCACGATCCCTCTGCAGACACCTCCCTTCCTCTCTCCCTGGCCATGTGGGACCTATAGGGCCCTTAACATGGGAGACATTCAGGGCCTCTGCGGTCGCCTTCCTTAGGTTTGTTAGAGCCATATAAGAACAGGTCTTCTGCCTGTCTCCACTGCTGCAGGAGGATTCTGAGCAAGCTCCTCGACTTCCTCGGCTTCCTCATCTGAGGAAGAAGAACGTTCGGTCCACCTTTCCTCCGATGCTGATTTCACTGAATATTAGCGGTTCCTCTCAAGGTTAGTACAGGAACTCCATATATCCCACATGGTAAGACGCAATACCGAGCAGGAGACGAGCTCCTTTCTGAGTGAGTTTAGTGCACACCACCTTGTGGTTCCTTCCTGGCCTATCCCCTTCCAGGAGGCATCAATCCACACCTAGCAATCACCAGCCGCCTCATCCTCAGCCCCAGCAGACTACAGGAGGAGGTACTGCACTCCCCAGGAGTCTCTTGGTTCTCTGCCTCACCTTCCTTTGGGGCTGACGGCCTTAGATACTCCCTCTGGGCTTCAGCACCTGGCGCATGTCCAACCACCGGATCTGGATTCTGCTGAGTTCGACCGGTGGGGAAGAAGAATTTTCTCTACAGCGCACATGTTCTTTGCATTAGTTCACATCAAGCACACCATGCTGCCTACAACAGGCACCTGTGGTCGATGTTATCGCAGGTGTTAGCATCTTTGCCTGATTTGGAGGAAGCTAGGCAAGCCATTGCCCTCCCTGTGCAGGATCTGGAGTTTGCAAAGCGCCAAGCAAGGGCATCTTATGATGCCAATGAGGTGGCTTCCAGACTGGCAGGGACAGTGATCTGCATCAGGCAGATGGCTTGGCTTCACCTGTCCAGGTTGTCACCTGTTGCCCGGCATAGGGTGATGTCCTCTGCTTTCTGGGGGGCCCGTCTTTTCTCCCGCAGGATGAGGAGGAAGCTACAGGCTGTATTCCATCCCCCCAACCACGGGGGACACCTCCTTGACCTGACTAGCCTTAGGCCATGTATGGTCTAGCAGGGCTATGGGGTCTCCTCCTTCTGTGTCTCCCCCCCGCAGGAGGATGAGGGAATCTGTTCCCTTAGGGCAGTGCCTGGTACCTTCTGAGGGGCTTGGTACTCACCAAGCAATAATGAATGGTGAAGATTGACAAGGGAAGATATGAAAATCATGTACCTACCATAATTCTTGATCTTCTCTTGTATCTTCACCATTCATTACTGATTCCTGTCCACTTTCTCCTCTTGGGCCTCAGCTCCTGGGCACTGCCAACCTGCTCCCCCTTCCCGTCTTCGAGGTCAGTTGGTGGCAGAGTCTCCCTGGTACCTCAGAGCCCTGTGTTTCCTTCTCTACAAGTCACAGAGCACGCAACCTTGGAGGGCGATGAGTAGGGTCCTTGCCCTGACCTTGGAGAGAGCTCCCCAGGGTTCTCAGTGGAATATACTTAGGGTCCTCACATAACGTGGCTTGGATTACCGTTGTAGGCTTGTTAAGGGGGTGGGGACTTCATCAGTACATTCTGCGGGAGGACCCATGGGGACTGCCCTCCATTTTTTTTCTTCTCAGGGTTTTGAGGCTAAAATAAGCCAATGGTCTTTCAGCTAAGCATGGCAGAGGTTTTCCCCCTTTTCCCCTATTTCTTCTTCTACTCCTCACTTTCATTCTCTCTCTTTTTGCTCTCTCTCTTTCCTGTGCTGCCACCCAGGGGCTGGGGTCTTAAGGCCAGTTAGGAAAACATTCTATACCCTCTGTCCTCTGGATGGCTTATTCCTTTTCGGTTGATATCCTTTCCTTTTTCCTATCCCTTGGCTCTCTTGCCTCATCTTTTTTTTCTCTATTTCCTCTCTGGTAAAACAGAACTGGGGGGAGGAGGAGCCTGTGGTGCCTCATGACCAACCCGCATGTGCCACGCAATGCATGGGCCTTGTGGGCAGCGCCATCGGCGCCGGCTCCCCCCAACAAAAACCCACTCACGTGCAGGTGCACGTCTCCAGCTTACACCCTGCAGTAATGAATGGTGAAGATACAAGAGAAGATCAAGAATTACGGTAGGTACATAATTTTCATTTTTAGAGGATGAGGGTGATGCTGATTTTAAATGAGGAAGAACCGGAAGAACAAAATGTTATGGTGAGGAGGATGACAGTGGGGTTGAGGATGGGGCTAAAAAAGAAACAGGCCCAAGTTAAATTCAGTGTAAAAAAATCCTGGAAGAACTGAGCTGTAGTGCCTGCCTGGCAAATAAACTAAATACAGTAAATATCATCTTTTGTGTGGTCATACTTTTCCATTAGTGCCTTTAATGAGTTGGTGGCCACATGTTCCAGTTATAAACAATCAGTCTGAAAAAGGGTAAAAAGAATGCAGCCCTGGAAATATCTGCACTGAAACAGCACCTAATAACAAACTCTAGCCAGAGCTGATACAGCTGTGGTGAGCTGCTAAATGACCAAAGTTACACGTGTGCATAGAAAATTTTGAACGCCAGGGTGTAACTCGGACATTTTTTGAAGTTATTTCACCAAATTTTCAACATGGCCATTTTGGGATCCCACCTCATGAAGAGTGCCACTGTTATTTCATTCACTTGTCCCAAAAGGTGCTTTCGCAGAGCCAGTGCGCCGTTCTGTGCCACAGGTGCGAAAACACATTTGGGCAGGATATGAAAAATGACAGTGGTACTGTTAATAAAGTGTGCAAAAATGGCAATGTTGAAAATCTGGTGAAGATATTAAACATTAGGCGAAGTTAGGGCGTCTGTAGAAACTACGCCTTTACGCTTATGCTTGATCATTTTTTGTAATTTTCACCAAATTTGCAACATGGGCTTTGGGACCCCACCTCATGAAACAGTGGGACTGTCATTTCATTAATTGGTCCCAAAAGGAGATTCTGTGCAGCAACTGCTAAATCACCTTTTGGGACCGAGTAACGAAATGACGGTGATGGTGTTCATGAGGTGGGATCCCAAGAACCCCATGTTGAAAATGTGGGGCCAAAATTCCTAAAAATGGTGATATGTCAACATAAGTTGAAAACCCCAATGCCTGCCATTATACCACGCTTACCTTTGATTCTTCAGTTTGCAGATTGGCTTTGAAAAGTATGGAGGTGTTCTGGTCCAGAGAAAATGACAGTGCCGACCTCTGGAGGTAAGTATTGGGTAAGGGGGGTAAGGGGAGGTGGGTGCTCAGTGGGAAGGTGGGGATGGGGGAGGGGGGACTGGGGTGATGACAAGGGACCGTTTTCTTTTTTACAGGTAAAAAAAGCATACATTTGGGCACACTGGGGTGGGCTCCCCCTGTGTCACATGAGTTGAGGGGGTACATGATGCTGACACAGGGACTGGGCACCCTGATGTTAGTGCAGTTAAAAAAAAAGAAAAGAAACATAAATTTGGGCACACTGCGGTGGGCTCCCAATGTGCCACATGAGCTGGGGAAGGGGGTACATGATGCTGACGTGGGGATTGGGCACCCCAATGTCAATGTGGGGAACATGAAAACATAAATTTGGGCACACTAGAGTGGGCTACCAGTGTGCCACATGAGTTGGGGGGTACAGGATGCTGATACAGGGATTGGGCACCCCAATGTTGGTGTGGGGATGAGGAATGGAAGGAGCAGGGGCACAGCAGCAGTGGAAGGGAGTGGGAGGGTTTTCTTTGCTGCCAGTGCTGTGAGGGAGCAGGGAGGACAGGAGCAGTGGGAGGGTGTGGGAGGAGTGCCATTCAGAAGATGGCTGCGGTGACACAGCTGCTCATGCACGACACTCGTGCATGCATAGTTGCGGTGAATGGCATTCTGCTATTCACAAGATGGTGGCACCAACAGAACTGTGCATGTGTGTGAGTCACACATCTGCAGTTCTTGCCCTGAAATGTGGAAGTAACAGCCAAAATAGTGCGGCTGTTACTCCGTAGCAGCTGATCATGGCAGAGTGTTTCAAGCTCCACTGCACTTTTGGAAGGATACTTCCAAAAATCCAATGGAAGGTGCCATGATCGGCTGTTTTAAGGCAAGACATGCTAGAATGTCAGCAGGCTCAGCCCACAGCCATAATAAGAAATAAGAAATACAAAGAAAAGAGAAGTGGAGAGTGACTTTTTTTTTTACATGACATTTTTTACTGGAATTTTTTCCAAACCATACAGACAGACATTAGACAATGGATTCAGATATATACTGCAAATAGTTAATGGTATAGTACAGAATGTTATCATATCAAATCCTCTGGGTACAGAGAAACCAGAACTCAAGGCTATAACCCGGAATGTATGGAACCCATATTTGTCTGTCAACTATAATTAGAAAAGAGCAAATGAGAATGAATGGTGTGGAGGACAACATCTTACTGTTACATTACTAATTCAAGTATCCAGGATCAAAGACAGACAGGTGCTTTACACTGCAGTTAGGATGGCACGGTGGACGCAGCTTATACAGTCATGCAAACTGCCGGTATTGGTCTCCCCTATCAACTGTTGTCAGTTTGTATTTTCCCTGCTCAGACACCTAGTGGTGGACTATTTGGCTGAAGGAGGGGTACTGAACACAAGTGGAAAGACAAATATCTTCTATTTCTTGGTGAATATCCCCATCTTACTCCAGTCAATAAAAAATCATTCAAATAGGGCTAATCTGGAGAGGGAAGAGTACTGATCAACAAGAGTGTAGTAGCCTGCCTCCATTGCAGCAGTATAACCCTTTTGCTTTCATCAACATTACAAGGAGCCAACTCTGTAATGGTTTAGTGAGAGATTCCACTGATCTGTAAAGCCAAACAGGGCCAGCTCAGGGGAGTGAGGGATAGGGCGCTCAAGGATTATGGATCAGTACTGTAGGGCCCCTTTATAAAAGATGCTGGGTTTGGGACAGCTCCACAGAATATGGAGTAGCCCAGCCTCCGCTGCAAAGTATCACCAGCAGGAGGACTGGGGCAGAGTTTCCATAGTCTGCAGAGCTATGGGGGTTCTGTGCCACCTATGAAGGATCTTGGTTTGAACCAACCCACTGTAGGTGTCTCTGTAGACATCGTGGGACATGGTGATGTGGGGGCAAATCCTAAACTGCAAAAGTATTTTATAATAATTTTACTATTCTGCATTATTATTATAATTTTATATTCTATAGAACTTAACTATACTATTAGGCTGGGAATGTAACTACCAGGTAATACAAAGACAGCTAGTTTAAACTCCTGCTTACATGAACTCTGAGCAAGAAAAAAAAAAGGAACTAGGCTCATTCATATTGCCAATTCCATGGCATTCTTGGAGGTGCCCAGCAGCGAGATCATTGCTGCTGTGCACGTCTGAGTGCCATAGTTTGGCCGTTTCAGGTTCCATTTCTTTTTAGCTGCGATGCCTCTTTTCCTGGGATCGTGAAGTGGTACGGGCGCTTTGCAGCATTTTACATTGCTGTGTGACTTGTCCGCACGACCCACAACTTTGTGACAGGCTTTTCCCAACCTGCACTTCTGGTTGTCATGGCAGCATTTACATTATTTTTTTCCGACCCGAGTTCAGCTAAACCTTTTATCTGGTACTGTAAACAAAAGTAATCTCGAAGAAGTGGTTCTTTTAGTTAACTGAGGGCTAAAATTGGAAGAATACATGGGTTCAGAGTCGAGCCATGACACTGGGCATGCGTATGTGCATATGCATTAGTGCATGCCCAGTGTCACGACTCAACTCTTAGCCTGTGTTTTCTTCATCTTTTAGCCTTCAGTTTACTAAAAGAACCATTTCGTCGAGTTCAGCTTTGTTTACAGTGCCATACTAGTCTATGCAGTTTAAAGTAACCCTGCAACTTATCAAAATCTTCTTGCAGTATATTGCAATATACTCTGAATCTCAGTAATTGAAACTCCTTCTAAATAAAGGACCAAATCATCTTCATACAAATGGTGCCAAGCCCCAGTAATTAGGGGCCTGGCATCATCTGTCTACAGACTGAACAGCACCGGCCCCAGTACTGAGCCTTGGGGAACTCTTGTTTTTATACTTTTCAACCGAGATACGTGGGTCCCCAGGTATACCATCTGAGATCTCCCAGTTAGGTAGCTCCTAAACCAACTCAGGGCCATTTGGTCAAGGCCTACCCCTTTTAGCTTATCCAACAGTATGGTGTGATTTAGGGTATTAAAAGCTTTAGACATATCTATAAATATAGCCCCGACCAGAAGGCCCCTGTCCAGGGACACCTGTATGTCAGTTATTACTTTTAACAATACAGTCTTTGTACTGTGGCCAGAGCAAAAACCTGACTGATATGGGTTATAGATGCTACAATACTCCAAATGTTATTTCAATTGTTTCCCAATAATCTTCTCAAAACATTTTGATATTACAGGGAGCAATGCTATGGGTCTGTCATTTTGGATATCTTCCTTACAGCCTGATTTGAATACCGGAATAACACTGGCTATTTTCCATGCCTTGGGATAGAAGCCTGTTGTTACTGATAAATTAAAAATCTTAGCTATTAATGGGGCTATTACCAGTGAGGCAATCTTTAAGAGACCAGTCGTAATCCCATCCAATCCTATGGCCTTACTTTCCTTTAGTTTTAATGGTTCCTGTAGAACTTCCCTCATTTCAATATATTGAAAAGTAAATATGGTACTTTCTGGGCTTCCCCTAATATATCCCTCCTTTGATGCCCCTACCTCTTCCCCTACTACCCCAAAATCTATGAAGGCTCTAGTTAACTTATCAGCTACATTGCTGGATGTTGGAATATTAGTTTCCTTGATTTTAAAAGACCCTGGGTATTCATGGGCCTTTTGTCCTATTAGCTTGGAAAAGAGTTCCCAAAACTTGCCTGGGTCATTTCTATTGAAAACATCAAACTGATTATTGAAATACACTGATTTGACTTTACTTAATTCTTTCGAGTAGAGATTTCTGAGTTGTCTATATTTTGTCCCAAGCAACCTTGGAATCTGTTTTCTTTGCATTTCTCCATGTTCTATCTCTATCCTACAATGGGATTTAAATGAATCCCTGTACCATTTTGCATTCCTCACTTTTACTGTTTTCTTACAGACAGGAGCATGTAAATTACATACTGCCATGAATTCTTTGCAGAAGTAGTTCTATACGCTGTCAAATTCTGGTATCAAGCTTAACCTGTCCCAATGTCTTTCCTCCAGATCAGTCGTAAATGAGGTATAATCAAAATGTTTCATAGATCTAAATTCCTTTGTCTCTGGAGTTGTCCCCCTCATCCTAGTTTTCCTAATACAGTAAGTTACCTGATGGTCACTAAAGGTATCAGGTAATACTTCACTCTCTATATAGTTATCTGGATTTGAAGTAAAACAGTATGTTGTGTCTAGTTACTTTTATTCATTGCTTTTGAATTTTTGTTGATTGTTTTTTTTTTGTTTGTTTTCAGAAAGCTTTATTGTTTTATATTTATGCTGCTTTTTATAGTGTTTACAAAACTTCATATCTATGCAACAGTTTATTAGTTATTAGTCATGTTTTATAGAGATAATAAAATATATTTTATATAATTCCAAGGGTGTGATAGAAATGTTATTCAGAATTATCAAAACTTGTTTTACAGTAGGTTGTGAAAAAGGGAAAACATGAGTCAATGTTCCTTTGTTTACATGATTCATAGAAGTAAGGTTTGAGGTAGAGCTGAATGTTATAATGCATGACTTGATATTCCAGACTATTGCTATGACAGTGATACACGAGTCCCACTGATTGTCTGAAATAGGGTTCCCTAATTCCCACTTCCATTTCATCTTGCTGCCTTGCAATATGGGTGATTGGGCATCATCGATTGTGATATGAATCTTCCCAGCCACTCCTTTGATCTGGGGGAGTTTACCAGTTTTGCCAGCCATATCCAGGGAAGAGGGGGTTTCTATTCCCTGTACTCTGATGCTCTGCAAGGTAACCCTGATCTGGATAGATTTCCAGAAGTCAGCCTCCAGGATCCCAAATTCAGTTTGAGCTGTTGAAAGGAGAGAAACCGGTCTGAGGTAGGAAGTAAGAGATCAGAGATCAACTAGATAACCTTTTTCTCTTGGTCCTGCCACCTAACTAACTGACTGTCTCCCTATCAGGATGCATGGGTTATGCCAGAGGTATGTTATCAGTTTGGGTAGAACTTTGTGCGCCCTAGGGATGGCAGTCAGAGCCATACATCGATGTCTTGCTTGTATGGTTACCATATGGATGGGATGGGTTAGAGATCCTGGTCCAGGAGATGGCTGAGACAAGGAACCAGTCCAGCTGCTGTTTGCAGTGTTAGCCATTGGGGTATGTGGTCAGTGGAGTGAGACATAGTAACTTGAATCATACGAGAGGCAGCAGCATAACCCTCCATCCAGGGTAAACCTAAGTCACATCTGTGCCAGTGAGGAAGTAGCTTCAGCTTGCTCAGCCTGAGTGGTTTGCTTTCCCATAGGAAGTAGCTGTGGAAGTTCTCTGTTGCTGCAGTATGCCTGGGATGTCCAGGGGTTGGTTACTACATACATAGACAAATTTTGGTAAAGTGAACATGTGGATGGCCTCCAGCTTCCCCAAAAAAGACTTTTGTCATCACCTGGTTTCATTCTCCAAGTCTGTGATGGGGGGAGATGTTAGCTGTAGCAAGATCCTCCCATTTTGAGGTGAACTTGATCATTAGGTTTTTAAAACCATTGCTGGCCCATGTCACTTAAGTGCCTCCACAACCCGGTTTACAAGACTAGTTAATGGATAATAGAGGGCTTTTTTCAGATTGACAGGTTGAAGATATCAGGGAAGGCTGAGAGTGTGGCCAAGGTCGGGGGAAGAGAGAACAAGAGGTGAGATAAAGTAAGGAGCAAATCATTCGCATAAGTATTGACCAGGAAGGATGGGCTGGCTACCATAATCCCTTGGATCTCTTCAAAATCAAGGAGCTTCTGGGTAAGAGGGTCCAGTGCTAGCAGGAAAAGGAGGGGGGTGGAGAGAAAGGGGGTATCCCTGTCTAGTACCCTGGTGCAGGTGGAAAGGGGTAAAGATGGTTCTGTTAGTTAAGACTACAGCCATACACTGTATAGAGTTTGTATCCATCCTTGGAAAACACAGCCAAACCCATATAGTCTGAGTACTCCATGCAGTTAACACCACTCTACTGAGTCTAAGGCCTTGCAAAAATCAACCGTGAAAGCAGGTATGGGTGATGTAGCAGCTTGGGTGTGGAGCTTCAGGTTAAGAAATGTCCAAAGATCATCTGCACCTGATTTACCCTTCCAAAACCCTACCTGAGTGTGCTGGATAAGGGCTGGCAGTACTTTCTCTAACCTAGTGGCTAGTGCCTTCACTAAGATTGTAGTGTCAGTAGAGATCAGGAATATTGGGTGATAGTATATTCAGTCTATGGGGTCATCTGATTTCTTAGAAAGCAAAATTATAATAGCTGCACCCATGGTCGTGGGAAGGGTCCCGAGTGTATAGTCTTCTATCAGGGTTGGCAGCAAAGGGGGATAGTCACCTCCGGTATGACCTGATATAGATCTGTGGTGAATCTATCTCTTCCGGGAGCTTTGCCCTTGGCCAGCTTGTTCAGGCTCTGTGAGAAGAGTATCAAGTTCCTCCTGCTGTCCCATCAGCTGGGAAAAGAGTATACCCCAAAAACTCAAGGGGAAGTATTGGCTCAGTGAGAAGTTTATGGATCATTATAAAATTGTCTCAAGGTCTCATTTAGGTCTTGGTCCCTGGTAGCTAGAGAACCACTGGATTTTTGAAGGGTTTGAATATGCAGGTCCACCTGCTACTTACGGAGCCTGAAGGCAAGGAGCTTGCCCCCATTCTCTCCTGGTGTCAAATAACTGTGCTTGGATCTGAGCAGTTATCATATGATGTAGGATGGTGTTATTCCTATATTTAATCCCTACAATTTGGGAGATAAGGGGGCCATGGGGGGCATCCTGTGTTTTGAGTTGATCCTCTAGTTGCTTCAAGGTGTCTTTAAGGGACAGCACCTCTGCCTCTCTTTCCCTGTCCTGTGCAAAGTGAAGGAGATAATAAGCCAGCTTAAGCAGGCTTTTAAGGCTTCCCAGACTAGACCAGTGCTGACCTCCCCCATGTTGTTGAGTTCAAAGTAGAAGGTGGCATCATTGAGGATCCATTCCTTGAACTTCTGATCTGTCATTAACAACAGGTTGCATCTTCAGTGTGGGGAGCTAGAGTCAGCACCAGGGAGCTGGAAACAGAGGGCCCCTAGAGCATGGTCGGATATGAGTATATGTCCTATGGAAGGGTTGATGGTTCTAAGGGAAGCTGCAGCATCTGCCAACCCAAAATCTCTTTGGCTATGGGAGTCATGGACTGGAGAATAAAATGAATAATCCATTCCCATGGAATTGTTTCTCCTCCAAACATCTGTCAGTTTGCACTCTGCTATCATGGTTTGTAGGGCAGCTCATGCTTTGGAGTGGTTGTCTATTTCCACCTTCGATCGGTCCAGGAGAGGGTAAGGAGCTAAGTTGAAATCCCTTCCCACCAGTATGGGGGCATGCTTGTCTCCCCTGACATCAGCTGTATAACTTGGCTGAGGTGAGGAAAAAAATCAGCATAATTAACATTCGGAGCATAAAGATGAACTAGAATCATCTTATCCCTGTGAATGAAATCAGAGCAACAACCCACTTCCCTTCACCATCCACTCAGGAAGTCTCGATGGTTCAAAGGAGAGTTTTGATGATAAGAATCATAACTCCTCTTGATTTACTGGAGGTTGAGCTATGTTTAGATTTCCCTACACACCCTTTCTGAAGCCAATGAGCAGTGCGTACCGTGAAGTGGGTCTCCTGAACAACAGCCATGTCTGTTCTGAGGGATTTGAAGCATTGAAGGAACTTATTCCATTTAACTGGGTGGTTCAGACTTTTAATATTCCAGGAGACCATCCTCACGGGAGAGGCAGCTCCCTGACTTGCCATAATGTCACAGGCAGCTTAGAGAATAAGTAACCAGCAAAGAAATAACACTCCAGCAAACCCTAAACTCCAGATGTTCTATAACACAAGATACAGTATTAGAGATAATCAATAACTCTAAAATTGCAGTTCTTTAACATACACCAACAAACACCTAACCCCAACAGGGGTATCAAATGCAACAAATAGACAAAGACCTAAGATCAACAGTATCTCCACGTCGAAGTGGGAGGTTTAACGAGGGGTAACTAAATCTGTAGATCAGCCAAAAGAGAAGCACAGTACAGCTAACAGACAATGTCTTGTGAAGACAATACAGAAGAAGGACCTGGCAAGCCAGGACCTGGTACATCTGCTGTGTGTGCAGGACAAAGGAACTGCATCCTTCAAGTCCTACCACAGAGGTACTAAGGTAGTAGAGGTTAGTGATGGAAGAACAAGGTGACATCCACCACAACCTTCTATTGTTATACGCAAACCAGTCCTAAAAACCTAACCCAACCCCCTATAGGCCATGCAGGTACAGACTGTCGGTTCTGAAATAGTCTAATACTTATTGGTAAGCTGTCCACCTGTAAAGCTGGGTGGACTGCACTCTGCATTTCCTGAGGCCTCTGAGCCTTAGATAAAGGTGGGGGGCATCCAGGGACATGCTAGGGGGTAGGAGGGCTTCTAGTATTAACATGCTTTAGTAAAACAACCAAAGCTAGGAGATGCGAGGGAAAAAGGAGCAGTGCTTTGTGGAAGGACCCGCTTACTGTCCCTGCTGTCTAGAGCTAGTGAACAGCATGAGAGTGGCAAAGTTGTTCCGCATCACTTATTCTGGGGGAGGGTCTGTACCCCCCATATGCAGGCTGCAACCCCACCCATCTTTCAGTGTCATATATGTATGATGAAAGTAAGGACAGGCAAAGATAGAAATGATCTACCTCATAGAGACACACGAGGGGGAAAAACATCAGTTAAACCAAGGAGGATTTGGACGTCCACAGCTGCACAGCTTGAGAAGAGCATTTCTGGTTATAGGAGGGCAGTTCTTAGCAACATAATGACCAGTCCCCCAGTTCTGCTGTGACTGTGTGTGACCTCATTTCTTCAGTCATGCCAGCTACCTGGTGCTCCAAGGCAGAGGATGTCCACAACATTGTCTTGTGTATATCACACTACTAGGAGGTGGAGGTTGCCATTTTCTGCACAAATCCTCTACAAATCTGCTTGGTAGCTAGGTTCCCCTATGGCAGTAGAGTCCATGTGAGTGTTCTGATATTCCTGTCTATCAACACCCACAGATACACTGTCTATACATGGGGGGGTCTACCAAGGTGGGGAGTCTCCTGATCCAGCACCAGTAAATAGGTTAACACCTGAGATACTAGCTATGTATCAGGACATTGTGCAGGATGAGGGCTTACAAATGAAGGATCAGTAACAAAGACACGCTACACCAACAAATACATGGTGCTCTTAAGACCCACCACC
The DNA here is from genome assembly GCA_016271365.2 of Neoceratodus forsteri. Lineage (NCBI taxonomy): Eukaryota > Metazoa > Chordata > Ceratodontiformes > Ceratodontidae > Neoceratodus > Neoceratodus forsteri. Next base: position 793,849,522 of record CM057459.1, on the reverse strand, counting down.
CCATTGAATATATGTAACTAACATATAGTCCAAGTAAGGTCTTATGGGAAGTAAAGAGTCAGTATTGAGCACTTTAATAAGGCAGGTTTATAAAAGCGATTTATAACACAGCCCTTGTTTATCCCTTGCTCTCACAGTACCACATATCTTACAGAAAGGGGAAGAGAAAGACAAAAGGGAACAGTCTCACTTTCAGAGTGCCAGTCAAGAAGGTGCAGAGCTCACAGCAGGAAGATGAGCCTGTTTGAGCTGGGCAGGCAGCATGTTAGTGGTGAGCATGGTATCCATGTTGCAGTTGTTACCAACTATGGATGCTCATTGAGCGGGAAACAAAAAAGGCAGCAGAGGAAGAGGCATTGTTCTGACTGGCTGGTACGGGTTGAGCAGTTAACTGTTCAATATCAGGTTCGGCAGGTGACTCTCTGTTGGCCTTGGCAGGTGGCGGTGATGGGGTGGAGTGATCGGACATCATGCAATCTTCATGGTTCCCACTCCAGTGCCAGCTTCTGTCTCTTACTGCTCTCTTCTGGTCACCCCGACCCCTGATGCAGGTGACTTATTTGCTGCACCCCCAAAGTTGCCTCCCAGCTGTCTTAAGCACTAAGGGCTGCCATGTTATTCACCCCATAATAGGGCCTTGGTCCATCCATTAAGCATCATCTAGGGAGTTGTAGATTTTGTGGGCATATGCCTTCCTGCTGGATTCTGTGGTTTTGGTCTCCCAAAAGCCATCTGGGAAACATAGTTTCTCTAGCCAGGGAAGGCCAGCATCTCTATACCACTGCTCTTAACTCCTGTGGATTTTTATGTTACAACTTCCATCTCTTGTGTGTGATATAAAAGTTTGTAAGGCCCATGAAATGATAAGGAATGCCTGCTTCATGCAGAACTGCTTTGACAGGGTTGTATTCCTTTCTGCAGTGAGCAATTTGCACCGGATAGTCTTCTTAAAGAGAGATTCTGGAGCCCTGTCACATAAGTTGCCCTTTTTCCTATGCCTTTTGTAGCAGGTGGGCTTTAACACAAAAACATAGTAGATAAGTAATTAAAAGTCGTAGCCATGACCCCAACTGTGAGACTGGCCCTCTAGTCCAGCGGTCTCTCTCCACCGCCGAGGTCAATTTCAGGCTGGTACTACTAGCTGCTGCAGTAAATCCTGGAGAAATTTCTCCATGCTGAGGCCCTCCACCTCCTTCAGGAATGTGTAATATCCTGATATTGTTGTGGTGTCCCCAATTCCCTTGGTCCTCTGCCCATTCCCACAGTTTCTTCAGCCACCTCTCATGATCGCTGAGGCAGCAGAAGATGCATTACTTAGTGTCTTCAGTGTCCACCCTATGCAGCTCAGTGGCAGTGAAATGGTCTGTAAGATAGCTAACATTTGTTGTTGTTGCTGTGGTTTTCAGCTGGGCCATATCCACCACAGTATTTTGAGCAAGGATGCTGTATAGTCCAGTGAGGCGTCCTTGGGGGCTGTAAGACCCACAGACTGTTGCATCCATCTTAGTCGAGGGTGCTGAGCTGAGATGTGTAGCAAGTGAGCCATGCTTACAGGCGGGATGTTTGGTTGACAATCACTGACTGCAGATGCTTTCTCTGGAGGAAACTATTGGCACAGGGAGCGCTGGAGGAGTTATTGGATGAACGGCACTTACACGAGCCACAGTAAGGTAGGTCTGTGAGGGTAAACAACTAGTTACGAGGGATGTGGCAGAGAAAAAAGTTAAGCGGCCATCTTGAGTGAGCAGACAGTGAGTTTGGTGCACTCAGGTGTAACTCCAATTGATAAAGGTAATGTTAGCAGTAACAGCCACAACAGCAATACAAGAACACCATCAGCATCTCCCACTAGCATTCAAATAACTCCTAGCATTTAAATTAGTGGCTATGTATTAAAAAAAGACCCCTTCAGTGACACAGCTTCCCATCTTATAAACATGTCCATAAAGCTAAATATTCCTCAACCCACTCTGATGCTGTTACAGTAGCAAATACATTTCAAAAGTGTATGCTGTGGACTTATTAACGCATAAGATGGTGATATATATGGGGTGCAGTTAATTACTTGAGTACCTTGACCACAATATAATATTCCATCAAGACAGAAACTTCTCCTTAAACAGAATTCCAGCTCTCTACAGAGCTATATGTGAAAAACTGAGAAGAGCCTTGGCTCATAGTGTTGGGAGCACAGTACATTAAACAGCAAATATCTGGACGAGCTGTCAGCCTGAACACTTCATGTTTGTCATAGCACATATTGGTCATGTTTTGATGAGGGTTTTGGGGACATTGAATTACAACTGGCAGTACTGAGAATGTACTATTTTGCATCTGTACATAACTACTCTATACCTCTCAGCTGTCCCTCATTATGTGGGATCTCCCTCGTTACACCTCAGAAGTGCTTTGCCCCACATGGGGAAAGTGCTGTCCACATCGAGAAGGTGCTGCAAACTCAGACATTAAAGCAGAAATTCTTAACATCATATGATGCTAAAAGCAAGATTGCTTTGAACAAATACGAGGGCTGGTATCCTCAGTGTTGTGAGCTTTCACCTTTATGGATGATGATGTGTTCCTCTTTTTGCTTTTTTGTAGCTAAGTTTTATTGGTTTCTCTCAATACACACAATACAAAACATATCAGTAAATACACAGTACAGACAGCCATAAAAGGCACTTATTCACTCCTGAGTAAGTTCAGTTCATGTTTTTTTCTCTTATCTGTAACAAGGTTCTTAATTTTATGTTGTACATCCCTCAGCTCTTGTGTACAGGCATATTCTGTTGCAGTTCTCGGTCTCAGTGAACATTTGAAGGGTAATCTCTATAGTACTCAACAGAAGCCGTGTTTACAAAGCACTGGTAAGGCTGCAGTGCTCCGCTCTGATTGTCCCTCCTTCTCCCCTGCCAATCTAGCAGCTGCATTGAAACTGCCCCTCAGTGCTGATGCAAGTCATGCTGGTTAGGGGGCTGTGAGTTTGGGGGAGGAAGACAGGCATCATTTACCTGCAGCAAGTAATTGTGTTTGCTGTGATGCAAGTGGTGTTTTGTCCACATGGCAGCTTACACCACTCATATTGCAACATGATTTGGTATGTGTCCACATGGCTGCTTTTGCAGTAGATCAACCTGAGTGCTCTGGTTGCCTTGGTGCAAAAGCAGCTGCGTAAACGACCCTTAAGATTCTGTAGTCCAGAAGTGCCTGTTTATTTTGATACTGTAATTAATTTTCCATACATACAAAACAATTATCAGCAAATCATTGAACTTCATTAGGCTAGCACAGACTTCCCAAAAACTTGTCTCCCGATAAAGTTAGACTAGCATTTAACACTAAAAGGCGTCTAGGTCATTATTTCTCTTTTGTATTTATTTGGGTGTATTGTTACTCTCTTGTTCTGTTACCCACATTTGCTAGTACATTCATGTTATGTTCACTCACTAGGACTCTGCTATCTTATTTTGTTGTTTTTAAGACCATTTACTGGCTCTTGAATTGGTACTGGATTTTTGGTAGTAGTTTGTATATTTAGTTTGGTAACGATGTTGCATTTCTTATCTGCTTTCCATTTGTCTCACCCTTTACCAAAAAGACATCAAAGAGGAAAAGAGCTGTTCTTTTTTATACATATTTTGTATGCTTTGTTTCTTATTAATCCTTATTATTCCATTATTGTTAGCAGGGCATCCATATTTTCAAATTTCCTAATGTAAGCTTTGTGTGCCCTTAGAAGTCCAAGGGCCAACTTTTCTAGTCTTAAGTTTTCCAGCATTTCTTGCAGCCATTCTTGTGTTGGGTGGAATCTGGTCAACCTAAAGCTTTAATGTGAGTATCTTGGCTATATTAGCGAGCATTGCAATGGTGTGTCTCTTACACAGGGCTACTTCAGGCTGCTGTATAAATCCCGCAATGCATATTTCAGGAGTAAATAAGTCCTCAGTTGCCAGCAGTGGTTTCAAAGATCTTTTAATGTCTTTCCAAAAATTTGAAATAATTGGAAATCACCAGAACACACACATCAAAGAGCCTTCTGGGTCATTACATTTACTGCAAGTTGTAACTGGGATTTTTTTCATTTTGCATAGTTTCGTAAGGGTATAATAAAGGTTATGTAACATTTTAAACTGTTGCATTTTTATGTTTGCTTGCACGCATGTGCAAGAAACATAGTGCCATCACCTGAGTTTTCCAGAGGTGTGTCAGCCTCTTCCAATTCAGTCAGTGTGTTTGCAGGTGCGGTTGCAGTGTGCCAATCACTGCTCCAGCTGTCTATGACAGCTGAAAATGCAGTGGCATACAGTTGAAAGGGTGAGCTCCGCTACAGTGAGCAGAGTCCCCCCCTCAACATGCATGTTAGTGCTGACGCGCTCCCTCCCCATGCACATACTGTATAGCTGACGGGGTTGCCCAATCCCTGTCGGCTCCACACCAAAAGCTGTGCAGGTACCATGCTGGAGCCCACTCCAGTGTGGCAAAATGTTATAATAGCGTGGGTTCCCAATCTCCCGTTGGCTCCACGACTTGCGCCCCCAAAACCTTTCCAGGTGCCACTGGGATCCCACCACAGCTGGCAAATCTTGTTATAGCTGACGGGGTGCCCAACTCCGCCTGCTCCAGCCCTCCCCAAACCAGCGTTTAGCTGCCACGCTGAGCCCACCCCAGCATGGCAAATGTCCCATGTCGCCTTACTTAAAACAAACAAACCTCTAAATAAAATGGTCCCTCGCAGTCTCACTGCCCCCACCTGCACCCACCCACTGCGCACTTATTCTCCCCACACATGCCCTCACCCTATACTTTCACTCGGAGTCCAGCACGATGATCTTCGGTGGACTGGGAACGCTCTGCACTCTTCAAAGCCGACTGCGAACTGAGTGAAATGCCAGTAAGCTGTATAATGGAATAAACAGGTTTTTTTTTAACTTTGCTGCATATCTCAGGCATTTTTTGGAATTTTTGCAGCAAATTTTCAACATGGGGTTTTTGGGACCCCTTCTTATGAATGCTGTCACTGTCATGGCGTTACTCGGGCCCGAAGGGTGATTTCGCAGCCACTGCGTGAAATCACCTCTCAGGAATGATTAATGAAACAACACTGCCAGTGTTCATAAGGTGGGGTCTCAAAAAGCCTATTTTGAAAATTTGGTGGAGAAATTCCTAAAAATAACTGTTTTACGAGCGTGCGTTGTGCAGTTCCTACGCACGCTCGTAAGTTCACAAATTTTCAATATTTTCACTCCAGATTTTCAACATTGCCATTTTACCACACCTTCTTATGAGCAGTACAGCTGTCATTTTTCACATCTCACCCAAAATGTGTTTCCGCCCATGTAGGCACAATGGGCGCAGTGATTGTCTTGAGAAATCAATGTCTGGGACACATTAAGAAAATCACAGTGACACTGTTCATGAGCAGAGGTCTTAAAATGGCTATGTTGAAAATTTGGTGAAAAATTCCTAAAATGACTGTTTTACGATGCGCTTTGTGCAGTTCCTACACATGCTCGTAAGTTTGCGAATTTTCAATATTTTCACTCCAGGTTTTCAACATTGCCATTTTACCATGCCTCCTTATGAGCAGTACAGCTGTCATTTTTCACATCTCACCCGAAATGTGTTTCTGCCCATGTAGTGCACAATGGTGCAGTCGGAGTGCAAAATCAATGTACGGGACACAGTAAGAAAATCACAGTGACACTGTTCATGAGCAGAGGTCTTAAAATGACTATGTTGAAAATTTGGTGAAGAAATTCCTATAAATGACTGTTTTACGAGCGTGCGTTGCAGAGTTCCTACGCACGCTCGTAAGTTCGCAAATCTTCAATATTTTCACTCCAGATTTTCAACATTGCCATTTTACCACACCTCCTTATGAGCAGTACAGTTGTCATTTTTCACATCTCGCCCACAACGTGTTTCTGCCCATGTAGCTCACAATGTCACAGTCGGTGTGTGAAATCAATGTATGGGACACGTTAAGAAAATCACAGTGACACTGGTCATGAGCAGAGGTGTTAAAATGGCTATGTTGAAAATTTGGTGAAAAAATTCCCAAAAATGACTGTTTTAGGAGCGCACGTTGCGCAGTTCCCTATACTGCGCTGGCAAGTTTGCAAATTTGTAATATTGCACACCAGATTTTCAACAATTGCCATTTACCGCACTTCCTTATGAGCAGTACAGCTACCATTTTTCACATCTTGCCCAAAATGTGTTTCCGCACATGCAGCGCACAATGGTACAGTCGGTGTGCGAAAACAATGTTTGGGACAGATTAAGAAAATCACAGTGACACTGGTCATGAGCAGACGTCTTAAAATGGCTATGTTGAAAATTTGGTGACAAAACTCCATAAAATGACTGTGTTATGAGTGAGCATTGTGCAGTTTCCACGCACCCTCGTAAGTTCATGAATTTGTAATATTTTCAGTCCAGATTTTCGCCAGTGGCATTTTTCCACACCTCCTTATGAACAGTCCAGCTGTCATTTTCCACAACATGGCCGAAATGTGTTTTCACACTTTCAGCACAGAAATGCGTGGTCGCTGTGGGAAATCATTGTTCGGGACAGATAAAGAAAATCACACTGACATTGTTCATGATCGGAGGTCCCAAAATGCCTGTGTTAACAATCGGCTGTAAAAAAATCCCCAAACTAGTTACATTACGGGTGTGCATTGCACAGTTTCTATGCACGCTCGTGACTTCACCAGTTTTTTTAAGATTTTCACAGCAGATTTTCAACATTGCCATTTTTTAAACCTCCCATGAACAATACCTGTCATCTTTTCACATCCTGTTCGGAATGTGTTTTTGCACCTGTGGTGCCAAATGCCATAGTCGCTGTGCAAAAGCAGTTTTCGGCTAACAAACTGATATTGCCACTGTTCATGAGGTGGGGGTCACAAAAAACATGTTGAAAATTTGGAGTGAAAATACCAACGAAAGCCTGAGGCGTTAGGGTTTCTGACCATAACGCCCCACCCTATAGAGAATGACAGGCATCAGGGGTGTGACTTGGGATTCTTGCTTGTCATGCTCATACCATTCCACCCCCACCCACACCCTGCAGCCAGTGAGAGGCATCAAGGTGTGCCTCAGACTCTTCGGGCCCAAACTTCACCCCATTCTCCTATACCGCACTCATCCCACCGTATTTCCTGATGGAATGGGGTGCGCATAAGGGCCAAAGACCCCAAGGCACACCGTGACACTTGTCAGTGTCTGCAGGGTAGGAGCTACCATTTTTCACATCTCGCCCAAAATGTGTTTCCGCACATGTAGCGCACAATGGTATAGTCGGTGTGAGAAAACAATGTTTGGGACAGATTAAGAAAATCACAGTGACACTGGTCATGAGCAGAGGTCTTAAAATGGCTATGTTGAAAATTTGGTGACAAAACTCCATAAAATGACTGTGTTACAGTGAGCATTGCGCAGTTTCCACGCACCCTCGTAAGTTCATGAATTTGTAATATTTTCAGTCCAGATTTTCACCAGTGGCATTTTTCCACACCTCCTTATGAACAGTACAGCTGTCATTCTCCACAACATGGCCAAAATATGTTTTCACACTTTCAGCACAGAAATGCATGGTCGCTGTGGGAAATCATTGTTCGGGACAGATAAAGAAAATCACACTGACACTGTTCATGATTGGAGGTCCCAAAATGCCTGTGTTAACAATCTGCTGTAAAAAAATCCCCAAACTAGTTACATTACGGGTGTGTGTTGCACAGTTTCTATGCACACTCGTGACTTCACCAGTTTTTTTAAGATTTTCACAGCAGATTTTCAACATTGCAATTTTTTACACCTCCCCATGAACAGTACCGCTGTCATTTTTCACATCCTATTCGGAATGTGTTTTTGCACCTGTGGTGCCAAATGCCATAGTCGCTGTGCAAAAGCAGTTTTCGGCTAACAGATTGATATTGCCACTGTTCATGAGGTGGGGGTCACAAAAAAAACATGTTGAAAATTTGGAGTGAAAATACCAATGAATGCGTGAGGCGTTAGGATTTCCGACCAGAACGCCCCACCCTGTAGAGAATGACAGGCATCAGGGGTGTGACTTGGGATTCTTACCTGTCATGCTCATACCATTCCACCCCTACCCACACCCTGCAGCCAGTGAGAGGCATCAAGGTGTGCCTCGGACTCTTCGGGCCCAAACTTCACCCCATTCTCCTATACCGCATCCATCTCACTGTATTTTCTGATGGAATAGGGTGCGCATAAGGGCTAAAGACCCCAAGACACACCGTGACACTTGTCAGTGTCTGCAGGGTAGGGTGTGGTGAAATGGCGTGGTCGTTATGCCTGATGACCCAAAGGCACACTCCAATGCCTATCACTCTCTGCAGGGTGGTGGTGGGGTTGGCTTCAGTTCAGTACTTCGCTGCCATTCCTATTATGCAGCTCTGTAATTTCTACACTACCAGTGCCAATGCCAGCAAGCAAACATTCGGCATTGACAAATGCTTGTTAGATCTGTTAAGGATGAAGCTGTTTTCACAAAAAAACAGACATTTTTCCACTTGCACTGTGATGTGTCACATTCCAGTGCATCGCAGCACCACACTGCAACTGCTTCAGCTTTCCATAATGTAGATGTAATTGTGCTTTACATGGTAGCCCAAGATATTGAGGGCATTTTTCATTAGTTACAACAATCTCTTTGTTTCTTCCTACACAATGCCCTTCCTGGGATCTTTTGGTCCCCTGGCTCCCAACTGTATGCTGTATTTGAATCAGTTTATATCTATATATATTGCCTGGAGTTGGTGTGTGTGTGTGTGTGTGTGTGTGTGTGTGTGTGTGTGTGTGTGTGTGTGTGTGTGTGTGTGTGTTGTAATTCTTTAAATATCCTGAAAACAGTATTGTTCAGCAAGTGTTCTAAATGTAGCAGCCCTCCTGCTCTCAATGCTGGATGATGTATTTTCGTTGATTTATACTTATTTGTGCTTTGACCCATTTTGGTTGGTACTTGCTATACTTACTGCCTTTACTCTTTGTAATAAAGCTGTGAGCAGCTGATGAGATGTTCCTGTTGCCATATTTTTAAAAAGAACTAGTACTGAGTTGAATGGAAGAGTAGCCAGCTCCTAAGCTCGTTTTGTCTTTCAAGCTGAATCCATGGATTCTAACTATGCACTATTCTTTTCTTTCACTAGAGGGAGCCATTGTGCTATTTTGGTGAGATGGTAGGCTGTGCAGTATAACTCAAGAACCCTGAATCCTCTGTCTTCATTCGTTCACCATACTGTCTGCAAAGAGCATCTCAGACATTTCTTGGCCTATATGAATTCAACAACTGCCTTCTGTAATTCTCTCATATGCTGCATGGATATTTTTAATTGTAATATGTTAAACAAGGATAGTGCTCTTGGTAAAACATTCATTTTACCATAGCAATTCATAGAAATGTCACCAGCTTGCCATGTATACTTTCAGTTACAACCACTGCCTTGCGTGCTCAAACAAGGTTGAGGGGCCTGGACTCTGTTCAGATGGAAAGGGGAGTTCTTTTACCAAAAGAAATCAATTAGCACACTGCCTCCACCCAGAGTTAAAATAGGGGTCGGGGCTGCAAATGCAAATGCTCTAGCACCTGATGTCTTAAGTTGGACCCTGGGAATCTCCAGCAATCCCTCATCGGTGGAGTGAAGTGGGTGGAGGGGGTGATAAAGACACAGGGGTTCTTGCAGATAACATGGACCCTGTCCATGTAGGGCATTATTGGTCAGCAAACCGACCTTGAAGGTAATTTGCCACTGAACAGGCAGCCAGTGCTGTCCAGGGAGAACAGGTGTGACATGGCAAGATCGAGGTAAACCAGTCAACAACTTGGCTGCTGCATTCTGCATCAGCTGAAAGTGACGAATATCAACCCCCGGAAGTCCTAGGTAAATGGAGTTGCAGTAATCAAGGCGCAAGGTCACAAAGGCATGGACTAAAGTTAGAAGGTCATCCAGTGGGACCAGGTGTTTTATCAGAGTGATATTCCTCAGATGGTAAAAGAGGATTTGATGATGGCCAAGACCTGAGATTTAAGTGTCAACCCTTCATCAAAAATAACGCCCAGATTATGCACCTGATCCGAGGTCAGCAGCTGGCTGCCCCCGAGCCAAAGCCCAGAAGACCGGCCAGCCAGTTGCCCCTCAACCCACCACCAGCACCTCTGTCTTGTCTGGATTCAGCTTCATCCACTTGGCACTCATCCAGTCCTGGATCTCGGCGAAGAAGTTGCTAAATACCAAGACAGACTCATCCTGCTCGGGCACAAAGGACATGTACAGCTGAGTACCATCCGCATAGCAGTGAAAACTCAGCCCATACTGCCTCACAATGTCCCCCAACAGCAGCATGTACACTACGAACAACATGGGTGACAACACAGAGCAATGCGGGACTCCACACAGCAGGAAGACTGGGTCAGAGGATTAAATCTCAGACACCAGTCTCTGAAACCTGCCGGTGAGGTAAAAATTGAACCATCTGAGGATTTTACCTGATAGTCCACAGATGACTCTCAAGCACTCTAGAAGCACACCATGGTCCACAGTGTCAAATGCTGCAGAGAGATCAAGGAGAACCAAGATGGAATGGGTCCTCTGATCTCTCACTATCAGGAGATCATTTAGTACCCGAACAAGTGCTGTCTTGGTACTATGCCTCTTCCTGAATCCTGGAGAGAATTGTAGATCTCATGGATGGTAAGATGATCATCCAGCTGCACCACGACCACCTTCTCTTTAACCTTTCCTACAAACGGAAGGTTAGAGACAGACTTGTAGTTGGCAGGACAGTCAGGGTCAAGAGAGGATTTCTTAAGGAGGGGTGTCACCACTGCCTCCTTCAGGGTGTCTGGAAACACACCTGTCTCCAAAGAACACCCTACTATCTCTGCTAGGACCGGGCTGGTGACCTCAACACACCCCACAAGGAGGCAAGTTGGATCCAGATCCAAACTACAGCAGGTTGACCACAACCTCTGGATGATGTTCACGACATCCGCGATCACCAACTGATCAAAATCCTACCAAACAAACCAGGGAGCCGCAACCTCCCACTGATCACTGCAGTCCCCATTACAGTGAGCTGCACAGACTTCCGCTCTGACGCCGGTAACCTTATCTGCAAAGAACCAAGCAAACTTGTCACACTTCTCTTGTAACAATGCTTCTCATGACTAGAGACAGGCTGGATTGCACAGGCTGGATTTCCCCCCAGTCCATGAGGCTGGGTGCTCCCACAGTCTGTCTGGGTACCCAGTTGGAGCAGTTGCAGGCCTGAAATCAGTGCAGCTGGTTGTCCATCATTGGTGCACTTTGGGATCAAACAATTTAAATTTAAACCTCTTGGACTGATACCAACAATTATTTTTCCTCTTTGGGTAGAACTGTCAACTCCTGACTGGATGGCCAAATAGTAACTCTGAAAGAACAACCTATAACACCCCTAGTTACAGGGCAGGCCATGTGGTTACTCATGGTCAATGAACAACTCAGCACAATGTAGGAAGGCAGCTGCAATGGCCAACAAAATGCTGGGTTGTATTGCAAGAGGTATATACTCGAGGAGGGAGGAGGTGATTCTGCCACGGTATAGGTCATTAGTTAGACTGCACCTGGAGTACTACGTGCAGTACTGGCGCCCGTATCTGAAGAGGGACATTAAGTTACTGGATGGGGTGCAGTGCAGGGTGACAAAGATGATCAAGGGGCTGGGGGACTTATCATATGAGAGGAGGTTGAGGGAGTTGAACATGTACTCGCTGGAGGAGAGGAGGGACGGGGGGACATGATTGAAACCTTTAAGTACATGAAAGGAATAAACAAGACAGGTACAGAGGGGCTGTTCAAAGTAAGGGAGGGGAGGGACACCAGGGGCCATGATATGAGACTGGAGGGAGGAAGGTTCAGGAGGGAGACGAGGAGACACTTTTTACAGAGAGGGTGGTGGCTGGGTGGAATGCGTTACCTGCAGAAGTGGTATCCAGTAGAACAGTAGACTGCTTCAAAAGGGGATGGGACAGTACAAGGGGGAGGGTTAATGAAGGGGAAGGATAGAAGGGAAGGGCAGCTGCAGAATAAGGGGTGCTAGCTGCACATTCGAGCAGACTTGATAGACCTCTAGGCCTTTATCTTCTGGCAAATTTCATATGTTCATATGATTTTGCAGATTCACAGGGTCTGAGCATCAGCAAATTGTTCAGTCTGCTGTAGTGGGGCCTTAGGCAAGGTACACAGGTCTGCAGCTTATTTGGCTGTAGCAGACTTTTTGCAGCTGGTCACCCCTGCAGGGTGGCAGACTCTGGCAGCTTGTCACCTTCTCTTCTGTGTTGTCTCAGGGGCTGGAGCAGACCAGTACTGGGGACCAAGGCTACACACACCTCACCCTTCCCATCCAGGCATCCAGCCCTCAGGGGGAGATGATGAGTAGTGCCTGTCTGTGACAACACCTGGCCTATTCCCCAGACCATCCTCTGCTGGCAGTCACTCTCCTCCTGGAGCTCAGGGAACACACAGTCTTTTTCCCTCTGCTGGCTGGCAGACATGGATACCACCTGGAGCAGGTCTGGATTGCCTCCCAGAGCCGGGGGTGGCAGTCAGTCTCTCAGGTATGTTCAGACTTCATGTTCAAACCACAAAGTAGCTTTTCTTACTTCAACACTGATTTTCCAGATTGTAGACTATCTCAGGCAAGTCTCCTACAATGCGACTGTGGAAGCCTCAGGCTGACTTCCAACTTTTTCCAGACACAGTCTAAGCCCTCCTTAGTCGTGAAGAGTTTCAGATGGACTCCGCCGAGCTGAATACCCCCCCCCAGGGTCTGAGAAAAATATGGCAGCATCTGATTGGTTGACACAATTGACCATCTACAGAATTAGTATGTATTATGTCCACTCGATGCCTGATTGGATGCTGCGTAAGGTGCCAAAAGCATTGTCCTTTTCCCTTCCCAGGAACCATTGCTATGTCCTCCAGGGCTCCTAGAACTCTGATTGGTTGCATGGCAGGTCAAATGTGGTAAATATGGCTGCTGAAGTCCTGCATAAACAAAGTCCCAACTTTAAATTCCTATTTTAAGGCTTCTGCATTATTTTAAATATTACTGTCCCAAGGATTTGACAGCTGCCCCTCTGCTCTGGTGTCCAGTGGCAGTATGGGGCAAGAGAGGGACTTCCCCTACCTGTTACGAGCACCATAGCACTGTCCCTCTAGGTGATAAGCAAAGCTTCCATTTATTCAGCAGCCTTGGTTGCTCTTAAAGTTACAGCCCTCCCTTTAAAGATACCTCGCTTAAGGGCGCCTTTACAAAGATTTTATTTCTCCCCCTCCAAGTGTGCCTCCAGACCCCCATTGCTTCTAACATGTCCCTGGGGGCTGGAGCACACAAAAGGGGAACATGGGTGAGTCACAGGAGTAGCTTTAATTATTGAGCGCTGTAGCACTCTTCGCAGTGCTCGAGCTGGCAGCCTCTAGCCAACAAATTCATGCAGGCATCCTGCTTGAATGCTCACACAGGCAGTGCAGCATTCACAACCACTGGGCTGGCGGTTTCAATTTTCCCAATGCTCCTCTGTCCTCTAACCAGGATTTACACACTGGGACCAGCAGGAGCAATCAAAGGAAGCACCATGGACTGGGACAGTGGGAGATGGCGGCTGGGAGGCAGACTTAGTAAGCCCCACCCATGGTAATGGGGGTTACAGAAACATAGAAACATAGAATCTGACAGCAGATAAGGGCCTTTTGGCCCACCCAGTCTGCATGTTTTTAATACCTTCATACTTGCTGCAGATCCTGTTTTTTTTTTTTGCTCCCCCAGCTCCGGGCCAGCCTCTCCTTCAGGCCTTCCTATGCCCCTCGCTGTCACACTGCCCCGATGCAGCCACTATCACTCCACATTGCAGCCCCCCCCCCGGTATAACCCAGATGTAACCCTTCGCCGGGTGGGTCCCTTTCCTCCGAGATGGAAGGCACTGGTTGGGTAGCCAGTGCAATTCTTGGCCTGGGTGCTGCTGAGGTGGTCCGTGGACTACTCGGGGGTCTCACGGCAGCGGGAGCTGGCTACCATCATCCAGTCAGCCATGGGGCTCTTTTCCCATTTGCTCCCGTGGGGTGTGGCGTGCCACAAACGTCAAGGCATACGTCGACGTTCACCACATCCCATTAGTCATTGGGACCCAGCGTTACGTACCCCAGCCTCTGCCGGGGGTCAGCAAGTGCCGCGTTACTTCCTGCCTTCCCGAGAAGGTGAGCAGTCATCCGACACTCGAGCCCTCTCTCCTGGCCCTCCAGCACCCGGGTCCATTCCCGAACCCGGGTCGCTGGTGTCGCAAACGGAAATCCAACTGCTGTGCCGACGGGCTGGCCCTTGCAGACCCTGTTTGATCTACAACTCTTTATCTCCCCTTTCCTTAACTCTACAATTCCCTAGTGCCTATCCACCCCACCATCTCCTCTGGAAGGTTGTTCAAGGCATCCACCACTCTTTCTGTGAAGAAGTACTTCCTTACATCTCTCCTGAATCTGTCCCTTCCATCTTCATAGCAGGTTCCCTCATTCTAGAGCACCTTTTTTTCTGAAAAAATACTTTACTCTTGTACCTTAACAGTGAGGTATTTAAAGGTTTCTATCATATCTCCCCTCTCTCCTCTCTCCCAAGGTGTACATGTTGAGGTCCCTTTGCCTCTCCTTGTGGGGCTTTTGATACACACCTAGTATCATTTTCATTGCCATCCTCCAGTCTATGTCCTTCTGGAGATGTGATCCCCAGAATTAGACACAGTACTCTAGATGGGGTCTCACCAATGATCTAAACAGGAGCAACACCACTTCCCTCTTCCTGCTGGTGATACCCCTACCAGTGCACCCCAGCAACCTGCTAGCCTTCCAGACTGCCATGTCACACTGCCTGGCCACCTTCAGGTCATCCATTATGATTACCCCCAGGTCTCTTTCCTGCTTTGTCATTGCTAGTACCACTCCACCCATTTAGTACTCTGCCCCTGGAGTTCTGTGACCAAATGCATTTTTGTTGTCAATTAAAGTGAAGTCAAAGTCTGCGGATTGCCTAATAGCCGAGAATAAAATGGACTTAGTTTTTTTTGGTGCTGAGGACCAGTCCATGGAAGTAGAACCAGGAGTGCAGTTTACTGAAATCGTGCTGGAGTTTGTTTAGGAGGACTGTGGGACACTTGTCTTTACAGAGGAGTACTGCATCATCTGCATAGAGGATTAGGTCAGTGTGATTGCAAATATCGGGCAGGGAATTGATGGCAAGTGAAAAAAGCAAGGAGCCTAAGATGGAACCCTGAGGTACCCCATATTTAATGGGACACAAGTCTGAGTATAGTTCTCCAATCAGAGTTTTGTGTGATCTTCCACTTAGTTCCTGAACCAATTCAGTACCTCATCAGAAAATTTTAGGTGGGAGAGTGTGTTAAGCTGTACCTGATGGTCTAGTAATACTAAAATTGGTGAGGTCTACGAACACTGAGCCAGTGTTATGTGACCTATGTGTTGGTTGACCTCTTGATTCATAACTGTCTGTTTTTCCCATAGGCCCAAAAACAGATTGGCATCAGAGGGGGCATTATGGCCCCCATTGCTACCCCACATGTCTGAAGGAATAATTCTTCATTAAACAAAAAACAGTTAGGTTTTAACACATAGTCCATAGAATTACAGATGAGCTCTGTGGGGAATTTTTCAGCCAGATTGCTTTCATGTAGAAAGAGTTCACATGTATAGCTACCCGGATCATGTCTTATACATGTAAACATGTATACAGTGATACAACATCAATACCTTGGTATTGACATAATATGGGTATCTACGCAGGTGAACACTTTCTACATGAAAATAATCTGGCTAAAATACAGATTGGTTCTGACAATATCCATTATACTTGCAACAGTCCTCAAGATGAATTTCTAGTTAAGAAATAACTTTTTTTGAATGATGCTGTATTAATTATGACTCTCTTCTTGCTCTCTTCTCTCTCTACAGTGCTAGAATTGGTGGGCACTCCTTGAAATGAAGCTCGTCCTGTAAGAAAAGCTTGTGGCATTACAAAATACTAGGGGTGATCGCCCATACATAGAAACACAGAACCATCGAAACTGACGGCAGACAATGACTAGGCCCATCCAGTCTGCCCATTTTCCCTACCTACTGCAAAAGCTACAGACCCTACTTGGTCTCTGGCTTTACTGTCTCGTTCCTATCACTATGGTTCCCCTATGCCTGTCCCATGCATTTTTGAATTCCCCCACCACCTTTTCTGGGAGTCTATCCCATACATCCACCACCCTTTCCATGAAGAAATACTTTCTTGCATTACCCCTTAGTCTACCCCCTTCCAACCTCGTTCCCAAACATCTCCTTTTCTGAAAGATACTATCTTCTGGTACCCTATTATGCTCTTTAGATATTTGTAGGTTACTATCATATCTCCTCTGTCTCTCCTCTCCTCCAGGGTATACATATTGAGGTCTCCCTGTATCTCCTCATATGACCTTTGGTGCACCATCTTTGCTGCCCTTCTTTGAACTGCCTCCACCCTGTGTACATCCTTACAGATATGCAGCCTCCAGAACAGGGCATAGTACTCCAAATGAGGCCTCACCAATGATCTGTACAGTGGCATCACCACCTCTTTTCTTCTGCTGGTGATGCCTCTCTCTATGCACCCCAGCATCTCACTGGCTCTCCCCACAGCCTTGACACATTGTTTGGCTACCTTTAGGTGATCCAATATGATTACTCCCAAATCCCTTTCCTGCTTGGTGACTGTCAGTATCTCCCCTCCATATCATGTAATCCTTCTCTGGGTTCTTGCACCGTAAATGCATGATTTTGCACTTTTTCGCATTGAATCTCAGCTGTCACACTCTAGATCATTCCTCCAGTTTACCTAGGTCCCTCCTCATTTTTTCTACCCCTCCCAAGTGTCCGCCCTGTTGCAAAGCTTAGTGTCATCTGCAAAGAGACACATCTTCCCTTCCAGCTCCTCCACAATGTCCTTTATTAAACAGGACTGGCCCCAGAACTGATCCCTGTGGTACCCAGCTGGTCACCCTTCTTTCCTCAGATTGAGCTCCATTTACCACCACCCTCTGCCTTCTATCACTCAACCAGTTCCTAACCCAGTTTACCACCTTATGACCCACTCCCAGGCTGCCCAGCTTGTTCACAAGTGTTCTATGTGGAACGGTATCGAAGGCCTTGCTGAAATCCAGGTAGACCACATCCACCTCTCCCCTCGATTCACTTCCCTAGTCACCCAGTCAAAGAAATCAATGAGATTTGTTTGACATGACCTTACTGTTGTGAATCCATGCTGTCTCAGATCCTGTGCTCCACTGGATTTAAGGTGTTCCACAATCCTTTTTTTAAGTAGTGATTCCATAATTTTCACCACTATTGAGGTGACCTGACTGGTCTATAGTTTCCAGCCTTTTTCCTACTCCCACTTTTGTGAAGAAGGACTACATCAGCCCACCTCCAGCCCTCTGGAACCACTCCCGTATGGAGTGATTCATTGAACAGGGCTGCCAGTGGTGCCACCAGCACCTCCCATAGTTCCGCTAATATTCTAGATGTATCCCATCTGGTCCCATTGCCTTGT
This sequence comes from Neoceratodus forsteri, assembly GCA_016271365.2. Lineage (NCBI taxonomy): Eukaryota > Metazoa > Chordata > Ceratodontiformes > Ceratodontidae > Neoceratodus > Neoceratodus forsteri. The sequence goes on along the minus strand of CM057459.1, from coordinate 793,831,873 downwards.
CCACGTTCAGTTTGGTGAGTTCCTTTAGGACTCTGTCTTCCATAAATGGACTGGTGTCCACCTCCCAACCATATTTGCTCATGTTACCTAACTGTGGTCCTTCACCTTCTCCTTCTTTTCTGAATACAGAACAAAAATATTTGTTCAGTATTGATGCTTTTTCCAGGTCCCCTTCCACACACTCCCCTTTTTCCCCTTTAAGCCTTACAATTCCATCCCTGTTTTTTCTCCTTTCACTAATGTACTTATAAAAAGTCACGTTCCATTTTTTTTTCCTTTGTACCATTTTTTCCTCTGTTTACGCCTTTGAGCTCATGACTGCTTTCCCTGACTCACTCCTTTTATCCAGGTACACTACCCCATCCTCCTCCTTCTCTGTTTCCTTGTACTTCCTGAAAGCCATATTTTTCACCCTTACCTTTCCGGTCACTTCCTCTGAGAACCGTAGTGGTTTTCTCTTTCTCTTGCCCTTGTTTATTTGCCTAATGCAAAGGTCTGTCGCCTCCACTATGGCTCCTTTCAGATGGGCCCAGTGTTCCTCAATGCCCCCTGTTAGTCCCTCCCTGCCAGGGCATTCTTGAGACATATCCCCATCTTAGTAAAGTCCGCCCTCCTGAAATCCAGGACCCTCACCTTTGTGTGGCTTGACTCTGCCACTGTACTCATACTGAACCACATCGTGCGATGATTACTGGTCCACAGATGTCTGCCCACCCTGACTTCTGCAAGGGAGCTGCTGCTGCTATGACAGTCTGCTTACAAACAACTTTTCTCTTTTTCACTACTTCTTGGACTGGTAAAATTTTTTTGTATTAAAATTAATTACCTGTTTGTGCCTTTGTATCTACAGTAATCTGAAACACACAGCTTCAAATATTTGTTAATCATGTGCATGTTCTAGAACATCTATTTATAACACTGACCTTATACTGTGTGTTGTTGACTGAGTTGTTTTTAATCTTTTCTGTTTAAACTCTGCACTGCACTGTAACTGTTTTAAATATGAAATGTACTGTATCATTATGAATTTTTAACTTTTATTTGAGATGCAGGGGAAGTCAGAGCCTAGTCACCTTGGCTACGTAATGTAACAGACTATCCATGTCACCATCACATGATATGATGACATAAGAGCCTGAGGCCTTTAAATCCAACTCTGTGAGCTCAGTATCTTTCCCCCAATGAAGCTTTACATAGCAAAGTGCCAGGATTCCTTGGTGTTTTGGATGCTTTATGGAGTAAGTACCTGCACAGGCTGATTTAGCCTGATAACATTTTATTTAGTCACCAGCAATCCCAGCTGGTTTGTGTTCTGTACTTCTATCTGGTGTGTGCCACACCTTGCTTTCTTGTCCTCAGTGGCTGACACTAGATCGCTGGGTGAACATGGCTAAACTAATAGCTACCCACACTGCCAGCCTCATGCTATGCTCAGCCCTATATCAGACAGCTGCTCCCTTCCTTTTTATGTTGCTTGCACGCATGTGCAAGAAACATAGTGCCATCATCTGAGTTTTCAGAGATGTGGCACCCATCTTCCAATTCAGTCAGTGTGTTTGCAGGCGCTGCCCCAGTTCCCCAATCACTGCTGCAGCTGTCTATGACAGCAGCTGAAAATGCAGTGGCATGCAGTTGAAAGGGAGGCTCCGCTTCAGTGAGCAGAGCTCTCACAACCTTAACAATGCAGCACGTGATATTGCGGCTGATGCACTTCCACGCACACACTGTACGCCAACAGGGGTGCTCAATCCCCCGTTGGCTCCACGCCTCCCCCAAAAAAGTTTTCCAGGCGCCACGAGGGTGGGACAAGGAGTGATAGTACTGTAAACTGACTACATGCCACCTAGGAGCAATACATTGCTGTACAAAGGCTGCCGTTGGTGTCATGATCTCTCCTTTGAAACCCGCCTGCTTCCTCCCTCCCTCTGTGTGCAGTACCACCCCCGATACTCCATTCCCCTCCGTTGAAACCCGCCTGCTTCCTCCCTCTGTGTGCAGTACCACATGTGATCCTCTGTTCCCCTCCGCTGAAACCCACCTACTCCCTCCCTCTGTGTGCAGTACCACCCCCAATCCTCCATTCCCCTCCGTTGAAACCCGCCCGCTCCCTCCCTCTGTGTGCAGTACCACCCCTGATCCTCCGTTCCCCTCCGTTGAAAGTCGCCCACACCCTCCTTCTGTGTGCAGCACCACCTGCAGTCCTCTATTCCACTCCATGCTTTATACGCTTGATTGGACCGGGTGACATAGTGAGCCAGTAACTCTCAGGGGAACTGAACCCAAGTTTTCTGATTCCCAAACATGTACTCTAAGCACTAGTTTATGCCCCTGCACTTAGGACAAAGAAGAATAAAGCAGTATGTTTTAATCGGCCGCTATATATTACAACATAGCGCTGAGGTGGAGAATCAATCTACCTCCCTTTAAGAAAAGTTTTTTAACTTTTAAAAGTTTGCGACCTGCTGTGGTTAACAAAACACATGCACATACAAACTTCAGTGTTTCTGATTTCATCAAAGCTGCTACATTGTAATAACTCCTTAGAGAGAGAGAGCCTGCAGCTTGAATATACACCACACCGACTGAGAAACACACAAACAATCTTTGTAGCAACAGCAGAACAAGATGGTGAAAGCGTACGATCACCTCTTCAAACTGCTGCTGATCAGGGAACAGCGGGGTCGGTAAAACCTGCCTCATCATCCGCTTCGCCAAGGACAGCTTCAACAGCACCTACATCTCGACCATCAGTGAGCCAAACTCGAGCCCACATCAAAGTAGGCAAAAACCTTTTTTAGTTGTTAGAGGTGAGTCAGTTTCAATCTCCAAGCTTCTATAGCTGAACGGAAGTGATAATTTAAAAATAACTTTTGCCTTTAGAATTTACAATCCTCTCTCCCTCCCCACTTTGGAACTGTTGTAGGATCTAATCTATTATTATTTTCCTCAAAAAAGGAATGGAGGCAGGATATCGTGGGTTGAACTTGATTTGTGTTTTTGTGTTGCAGGGCAAACTAAGATATCTGATGCATCCGTTCTTAGGTCTACGTGACATACTGTGTAGTTCAATATTTATTGAAATATTTTTACCTAGAAAGGCATCCCTTAGGCTAATAAACTCTGGCCCAGTGAAGAAAGGATATGATAGTTGGTGGCATTAGTTGTTGAGTGGGAGGTTAACTTGCTCAGAACGGTTATTCTTAACACAAACTTTACCCTGAACACCTTTTTAAACAAGTTATGGTTGATTGTTTAGCCTTCCCCCTTATACTGTTTAAAATTGGATGGCAGGGATGGGAAGGGAGCAGTCGAACTTTCATTCCCAAGGATCTGTCAGTGTGTTGAGTGTGGTCCGGTCTCAGGGTAGTGTACAAGCACTGGTGTCTTGTCTCCATAGAAAAGAAAGCTGTCATGGGGTGTGTCATGATGATGTTTTTTTGCAATCCCTGCGATCATTTTCACTGATGATGCCGATATTGTGCCTGTTTCACAATACACCATGATATATCGTGTTAATGTGGGGAAAATCCAGGTTATCCATCAGTCCACTACCCTGTTTCCCCTCACAAAGGTAGGGCGTGAAGGGTCCTTCCCACAAAACCCAAATAGGGCACCATAATATCATGACATTATGATCAGTGCCCCAGATAATTTTGGCAAGCAAGTGTAGTTTACTCCCCAGCTGTTAAATTAGGTGACTAAATAGAGAATAGTGCATGGGCAACCATTCACAACTAGCCTGTTGTGCCACAGAGGGGTTCTGATTACCTCAGACCTTGAGAGTGAAGCTCGAGAGGTCTAAGGTAATCAGTACCTCTCTGTGGCACAATAGGCTTGTAACAGCCCTTTGACTCACCTTTGGCTCTTCTGGGGCCCTCAAGGTTCTTACACCAATCACGAAGAATAGGTATAGAGTAGTGCAGTGCCTCCACCAGAGGAAATGGTAGGGGATACCTGTGGGCTAATTAAGCAATAATGCATGATAGGGTGTGTGTTGTGCTGGGATAATGTCACGCCTGGGGTGATTAGGCACGAGGCCGCAGGCCAAGTGCGACTAATCACCCCAGAAGTGACGTTATCCCAGCACAACACACACCCTGGAGTGCATTATTGCTATTATTCAATGGCTCGTTTGTTTTTAAAACAATAAAATAGAAAAAAATGATGTTTTTATGGGGATTTTTTGTATTTTTTCATGTGTGGAGGTATATGTTTTCACAAAAAAGTCCACAGTTTGACCACTAGATGGTGCTGGCTGTATGTTCTGTATTGTATTTGTCTCCCAGGTTACCCTCGCTACAGAGCTGTTTTTGTTAGGACAGATAGGTCTGATGGTGTTAAAGTGCTGCCTGTTTTTTTTCTGGTTGCTTGTTTAGTTTTTAATTTTAAATGCAGAGGCAGATGGTATAACTGGCAGGCTGTGCTGACTGAGCCACGAGGATAGCTGACAAGCCGACTCATAGCGGCTGCCACGGGCGTTATTGTGGAGAAAAAAGGTGAAGTAGAGGTATGGCTTTCTTTTCAGACTATTGCCTTTCTTTGAAAACTCTTTTTAATTTAGTTTGGCAGTAGGGTGTGCGAGGTGAAGGAGTGCAAATTCTGTATGCTCATGCAGTAGGGTTGCCCGTATCTTCCGGAATTCTGACGGTAAGACACAATTTTGTTTTGTGGTGCAGGTTTTTATTTTTTACAGGTAGCGAGGAGAGCAGAAGAGAAAGATGCAGAGTTAAATTGTTAGCGGCGGTGGGAGCGAAGCAAATAAGGTCGGGTGGTGAGCGGGAATGAGAAAGTCATTAATCGCGGTCATGGAATGATTTGTTTTATTTTTAATTTTTATTTTTCATGTGGTCGTTTCTGTGCTGGGACTAGAGCCGTGATGTTGTACTGGGATAACATCACGGCTCCAGTCCTAGACTGGCCAATCAAACTCCAGGATTATTTCATGCCATTGTATAATAGCAGGTTACCCCCAGGAAATACATTGGTTGCCCCCAAACAGTTCCCACACACACAATGACAATACCGCCCTTCCTTACAGAGACACACACTATAGCAGCAATTAACATGAACAATAACAATATTTTAAGGGAAGGGGAAAAAGGGAGATAAAGCAGCATCAAGCAACAATAACAATAACTGACTAACAGTTCTGCCCCAATTAATGTATGCATGCTCTCCCTTTTGACACACACTGAGTCTTTAGGTGGAAGAAAATCAGAAAATTCTGGGTTTTGCTTGGGTTGTGGGGGTTTACAGTGTATGCTGACCACTGCTGTATGAATACTGTTGTTTTTATGGTATACACCATTTAGTGCAGTACAGAGTCCTCAAGTGGGGTCTGCTCTTATCTTTTAGTGATACACATTCATCAATTAAGCAGTTATTTATGTTGAATAATTCAGTAATGCATGTTAAATATGGTTTGTTTACAGTGAGTTTACAATTGCTGTGTAACTAATTCAAGAAATATTGCAACTTGCAGTACATTATGTTACCTGAATGTTTTAATTACAGGGTGGTCAGACATAGTTCAGCAGAAACAATGTTCCAGACTCTGCTTTAATTTTTTTTCTAAGTGTAAGTGGCAGAGATTCACTGCGTTTATAATGATGATGGTAAAATGAGGGTCAGCTGTGCTTCAGATTCTGGATGAAATAAGAAATAGAATGTGTGATAAGTAGAGAATCCCAAAATTTACCAGTTGGTGACAGCAATTAACAACTTGGGGGGGAGGTATAGGAAATGATCATTAAGGGACAGGGAGTAGTAAATATAGACAGTTACAGTTTGGAATTGTATTGCGGATTCAAACAGGAGCATGTAGGATGTGCACTGCATTCAGTCTGTCTGCACTTCCTAAAGGTGTACAGTAAATTTGACAACATTTCTACAGTAGGATAACAAGCATTTGTCAATGCCGAATGTTGCTTGCTTCTATGTGCTGTTTAGGAATTTAGAAGTCATTGGAGTGCAAATATTGAAAATTCGCGAACTTACGAGCGTGCGTAGGAACTATGCAACGCACACTCGTAAAACAGTCATTTTTAGGAATTTTTTTCACCAAATTTTCAACACAGCCATTTTAAGACCTCTGCTCATGAACAGTATCACTGTGATTTTCTTAATGTGTCCCATACATTGATTTCGCACACCGACTGCGCCATTGTGCGCTACATGGGCGGAAACACGTTTTGGGCAGGATGTGAAAAATGACAGCTGTACTGCTCATGGAGGTGTGGTAAAATGGCAATGTTGAAAATCTGGAGTGAAATATTGAATATTTGTGAACTACGGTGTGCGTAGGAACTGCGCAATGCACGCTCGTAAAACAGTCATTTTTTGGAATTTTTCCACCAAATTTTCAAAATAGGCTTTTTGAGAGCCCACCTTATGAACACTGGCAGTGTCGTTTTGTTAATCATTCCAGAAAGGTGATTTCGTGCAGTGGCTGCGAAATCACCCTTCGGGCCTAAGTAACGCCATGACAGTGACATCATTCATGAGAAGGGGTCCCAAAAACCCCATGTTGAAAATTTGGTGCAAAAATTCCAAAAAATGCCTGAGATATGCAATAAAGTTGAAAAAACCCTATCTATTCCATTATACAGCTTACCGGCATTTCCTCAGTTGCGGTCGGCTTTGAAGAGTGCAGACGTGTTCCCGGTCCACGAAGATCGTCGCGCTGGACTCGGAGGTAAGTATAGGGTGTGGGAGGCAAGGTGCGCCAGTGGGTGGGTGCGGGTTGTGGGAGGAGGGGCAGGGAGAAGTGCCGAGGACAGTTTTTATTTCCAGGTTTTTGTTTTTAATGACGCGGGGACGTTTGCCATGCTGGGTGGGCTCCAGCGTGGCACAAGGACAAGCTGGTGGGGTGGAGCCGAATGGGATTGGGCACCCCGCCGGCTATAACACATTTTGCTACGCTGGGGTGGGCTCCCAGCGTGGCAACTGGATGCTTGGGGGAGAGACAGTGGAGCCGACGGGATTGGGCACCCGTCGGTGACAGCATGGGGAGAGACACTGGAGCCGATGGGGGATAGGGCACCTCCGTTGGCCATAACATCATTTGCCATGCTGGGGTGGGCTCCCAGCGTGGCACCTGGATGCTTTGGGGCGTGGAGCCGACGGGGGATTGGGCAACCCGTCGGCAGTACAGTGTGGTAGAGGGGGAAGGCGCATGAGCACGCAGTGTGCGTGCGTGCGCGCGCATGTGGGGGGGGGGCTTTGCTCACTGAAGCGGAGCTCTCCCTTTCAGCTGTATGCCACTGCATTTTCAGCTTGTCATACACAGCTGCAGCAGTGATTGGGGAACTGGGGCCACGCCTGCAAACACATTGACTGCATTGGAAGATGGGCTGACACACCTCCGAAAACTCGGATGATGGCACTATGTTTCTTGCACATGCGTGCAAGCAACATAAAAAGGAACAGATAACAAGGCTTCTAGTACAGTTTTTTTCTTGTCAGTTAGGCCTCCTCCTGAAGTCCCTGTATTAGCTAGAAACAAATGGAGATGTCTTTAACTCTGCAGATTTCATGTCCTAGAAACCATGCGACTGGATTAATTGCCCATTTTTTATTGAACTCCAACTCAAGGAGTATATTTTGTGAATTAGTACACGCATTCACAGCACAAATGATCTTTCCAAAAAAGTTGGACATCAAATCTAAGTGATTTAAAGTGTTCCTTTTTATGATATATTGAACAATATAAAAACTTTTGTTCCTATTATAAATATATATTTTTAAAAAGTTTCCTTTTGTGCCACCTGTTGTGCTTCATAGCTATCTTGGGTGTTAGGCAAGAGGTGCTGGAAGTTGCTAAAGAAGTGCAGGAGAGAAAACCCACATAAATAAGGTGATATAGAGGATAATGCCTGATGCACAGGTGATAACCATGATGTAATCACCTCGAGTGGTTGCTAGGGCATCAGTAAACCTCAAGAGCGCAGTTCGAGAGGTTTACCATTGCCCTAGCAACCATGAGAGGTGATTACACCATGGTTATCACCCATACATCAGGCATTGTCATTTATAATGTATGGGACTTGACATAGAAGTCCCCCCCCAACACAAGTAATGTAGCCTTACCTTATTAATGAATCTGCACTATGGCCATATGATTGTGTAGGAAAACAATTTATTAGAATACACAGACGGAATGTCAGTGGGCAGAAATAGTACCAGAGTTAAAATCTCTATCATACATGGAGAGTTTGCTAGACTCAATAACAGTAAACTGTGATAAATGGAATGTCATTTAAATACTGTACTGAGACTAACAATCACATTCTTGGTGTGTAGAATACTGAATAACACTGGCATTCCATTTTGTAAACTCACTGCTATGACATAGATGAGAGGGGTTTATGCAAGCAATAATACCCAACAGGGTGGGTGGTATTGGGCAATACCAGGCCGCCCAGGGGCGTAATGAGGCCCAACACTGCAGACGGAGGGCCTTATAGCCCCTGGAAGGCCCGGTACTGCCCATACCGCCTACCCTGGAGGGTATTATTGTGCTTAGAAAATGGCCCACTGTATTACATATGTTGAAAAAAAATAAATGCAAGTTGAAATTATAAAACTCTAAGCTGAATCATGAATTTTGTAGTAAAATAGTTCCTCTGCCTGCATTACAATTAGAGCTGGTTGTCAAGGTTTAACCCCCTGCCCCCCACACACACACACATACGGGCAGTTTCAAGAAATAAATAAGGTTTTTCAACTTTGTTGCATATCTCAGGCATTTTTGGGAATTCTGGGCCCACATTTTCAACATGGGGTTTTTGAGATCCCTCCTCATGAATTCTTGCACTGTCATGGCGTTAATTGGGCCCGAAGGGTGATTTCACGGTCACTGTGCAAAATCACCTTTTGGGACAGATTAATGAAACGACATTGCCAATGTTCATAAGGTGGGCTCTCAGAAAGCCTATGTTGAAAATATGGTGAAAAAATTCCTAAAAATGACTGTTTTACGAGTGTGCGTTGCGCAGTTCCTACGCACGCTCGTAAGTTCATAAATTTTCAATATTTTCACTCCAGACTTTCAACATTGCCATTTTACCACACCTTCTTATGAGCAGTATAGCTGTCATTTTTCACATCTTGCCCAAAACATGTTTCCACCCATATAGCGCACAATGGCGCAGTCGGTGTGCGAAATCAATGTATGGGACACATTAAGAAAATCACAGTGACACTGTTCATGAGCAGAGGTCTTAAAATGGCTATGTTGAAAATTTGGTGAAAAAATTCCTAAAAATGACTCTTTTACGAGTGTAGCGTCGCAGTTCCTCACGACGCTTGTAAGTTCGCGAATTTTCAATATTTGCACTCCAATGACTTCCAAATACCTAAACAGCACATACAAGCAAGCAACATTTGGCATTGACAAATGCTTGTTTATGTTGGCTCGCGCATGTGCAGCCTACATATTGGGGGTAGTAGCACATTTGGGGGCGCGGTCACTGTTGGGCGAATGTAGGGCACGCATCAGTAGGTGCGTCCCTCATTCCCCAATCAGCCTGCATGCCGGCGCCACACCATGCGGGCAAGCACATCTAAGAAAAGGTCCTCTGCAATGCAAGCAAAGCTTGTCACATGAAGCGGACCTCCCGACGTGCTAACCCTGCTGAAACAGAAAAAAAAAACATGATGGCACACTGCCAGCCATAATGCCGACTTTGGAGGTGCCCAATCCCCCTGTTGGCATGCCCTGCCCCAATGTATATGCCGACAGGCGGGCCACTCCCCATCGGCATAAAGCATTTGTTATATGCGAGGGTGCCCAGTCCCCTCGGCTCTTGCCCCTTTCCTTATGTGCGAGGGTGCCCAATCCCCATCGGCCAAAGCATCCCCCCGGAAAAAACTTAGATGGCATGCTGGGAGCCCACCCCAGCATGCCAAATCTATAAAAATAAAAACAGTCCCGCAATTTTTTTTTTTTAACCTGTGAAAAAGCAAACAGTCCTCGCCATCTCCCTGCCCCTCCCCAACCCACGCCCACCTCTGCGCACCCTACCTCCCCACACCCTCCTCACCCCATACTTACCTCTGGAGTCTGGCGCGACGATCTTCGGTGGATCAGGAAGACGTCTGCACTCTTCAAAGCCGACCGCAAACTGAAGAAATGCCGGTAAGCTGTATAATGGCATAAATAGGGTTTTTTCAACTTTGGTGCATATCTCAGGCATTTTTTGGAATTTTTTACCACATTTTCAACATGGAGTTATTGGGAACCCTCCCCATGAATTCAGTCACTGTCATGGCGTTATTCCGTCCCGAAAGGTGATTTCGCGGTCACTGTGTGGAATCACCTTTCAGGACTGAGTAATGAAACGACAGTGCCACTGTTCATGAGGGGGGCTCTCAAAAAGCCTATGTTGCAAATTTGGTGGAAATAATCCCAAAAATGGCTGTTTTACGAGCGTGCGTTGCGCTGTTTCGACGCACACTTGTAACTTCGTGCATTTGTAATATTTTCACTCCAAATTTTCATAATTGCCATTTTTCCACACCTCCTGATGAACAGTAAGCTGTCATTTTACATATCCTGGCCGAAATGTGTTTTCGGACGTCTGGTGCAGAATAGCGCGGTCGCTGTACGAAATCAGTTTTCAATTTGAGGAAATGACAATGACATTGTTCATGAGCAGAGGTCCAAAAATGCCCATGTTGAAAATTTGGTGCTGAAAGTCCATAAATTGACTGTGTTACAAGCGTGCGTTGCGCAGTTTCCACGCACCCTTGTAACATCGCAAATCTGCAATATTTCCATGCCAGATTTTCAACACTGGCAATTTTTCACACCTCCTTATGAACAGTACAGCTGTCATTTTTGACATCCTACAGAAAATGTGTTTCCACACCTGTGGTGCACAATGGCATGGTCACTGTGGGAAATCAACTTTTGGGACAGATTAATAAAATCACAGCGCCACTGTTCATAAGGGGAGGTCCCAAAATGCCTATGTTAAAAATGTGCCTAACAAACTCCCCAAAATAATTTGGTTACGGACATGTGTTGTGCAGTTTCTAAGCATGCACACGACTTTATCAATTTTTCATATTTTCACTCCAGATTTTTAACGTTGCCATTTTTTTACGCCTCCTCATGAACAATGCAGTTGACATTTTCCACATCCTGCCCAAAATGTGTTTTCGCCCCTGTGTCGCCAAATGGCATAGCCACTGTGCAAAACCACCTTTCAGCTAACAAACTGATTGTGCCGCTTTTCATGAGGTGGGCTCATAGAAAGCTCATGTTGGAAATTTGGAGTGAAAATACCAACACATGCCTATGCTGTTAGGGTTCCCAACTGTAGCACCCCACCCTGTAGAGACTGACAAGCATCAGGGGTGTGACTTGGGATCATCGGCTGTAATGCTCACACCATTCCAACCTCACCCCCACCCTGCAGCCAGTGACAGGCATCGTGGTGTGCCTTGCACTGTTTGGCAAAACGGTTCACCCCATTCTCCTATACTGCACCCACCTCAGCGTATTTCCTTATGGAATGGGGTAAGTATAATGCCCAAAGACCCCAAAGCACACTACGACAATTGTCAGTGTCTACAAGGTAGGGTGAGGTACAATGGCATGAGTGTTATAGCTGATGACCCAAAGGCACACCCCAATGCCTGTTGGTCTCTATAGGGTGGGGGTGGGGTTCGCATCACTTCAGTACTTCACTGCCATTCCTATTATGCGTCTCTAACTCTGGCACTACCAATGCCAATGCCAGCGAGACAACATTCAGCATTGACAAATGCTTGTTTCTTTTCTGTCCCTCCTGAGCAATCCTGAAGCTTCAGCAATTAAGCCTCTATTAGCCTTCATACTATTTATTCAATTAGAGTACCTAACCCCTGAATGTTGATGGGGCTGGTACACCTTGTTTTATTAATCTGAGTGTTTTGCTACTTTGTTCTGTTATTGTTTATTGTATGTCATGGTGTTGTATACCTTTTTGGTTTTGAAATCTCAATAAAGGATACTATTAAAAAAAAAACCTGAACATCATTTAAAAGGGCAACTCCACCATCAATATGTACTGCCTCTAACAGACTCCATAGTTCTTTTTCATTAGCCCTTTAAGACACTGATTGTATTTGTTCACCTTCCATTTTGGTTGCTCAATTGGGGTTTTTATGAACAGTTGTGCAGTGTATTGTGTAGATTTGGGGTGGGGGGGAATCTTCTGTTAACTCCAAATGGCAGCAGTTTGCTTTCTTACTGAGCTGGGCTCTCCCATTTCTAAGCTAATACTACCTGGTTCAAACAAGTGACATCACTGTTAGTGTACTAATTCAGCTAGTATCCAGGCTAACGGGTCTTTGTTTCCCTAGGCTACTGGGATCACATTGATTCTGGAGTTTTATTGTTTGATTTTGTAAGCAGTGTTTCGCATGGATATGGTTTCAAGTAGGGGTCTCTGCATGGGATACGTTAAAAGGAAGATTTGATTGCATTTTGTGGTTATGTTCCTACTGCAGCACTATTCCCCTGCCATTATGGTCACTCACTTGTTTCTTCCCAAATTTTCCTTTCCTACCTCTGAACTGCTTGGCAGTTTCCCTCTTGTATGCCCTTACACAGTGCACAGCACGAGTTCCCTCAGCAAGAGGTCCCCTTCGACTGCCACAGCTCACCGTGAATTGACCTTACATTTTCTTTTGGATAGGGTAGGTTAACCTCGAGGCATAACTGAGGAATGTTGTTTTCTCCCTGCCTATCCCCTCCCTGGCAGCACATCCCCTCACTGCTTACCCTTTCATTGTGGGGAGGGAGGGACCATTTACAAGTTCTCGGCAGATTAGAACAAGCACCCCTTACAGTGGCACACAATTATTGCAGAAAATACATAAATGCCACCTTGCTATTGAGGGATATATATGGGCCACATAACTAACAAATAGCTGACACAGAAAATTAGTTTTGTTGCCATATTGGTCCTTGTGACAAAAGATCCAGAAAAAAAGAAATGATTTGATACCTTTTATTGGACCAACATGGATGTTACAAAAGAAACCAGGTTTCAGATTTCTATGACTGTTACTGTATATACATGTAACTACCCAGTCCCCTGGGTTACTACAATCCTATCAGTATTATTGTTAGGAAGGCAGCTGGTAGGGAGCTCCTTAGGGGCTCCTTACATATTGTTTACTCAGCTAGCCTGAAGGAAGAATGATTAGGTCATTTAGAACTCTCGCAGCAGCATAAGCCACACTTTGTGGATAGCTGCTCTAGGGAGCTTAGAATGCTCAGTCTGGAGTTGTCAGTTGTTCAGCCAGAGCTTGAGTGAGGAGGTGAGAGTGGCAGAAGGACTGTCAGTGGGCTCTGAGGAGAGGACCCAGGATTTCGCACCCTAGTAAAGTGTTATTTCCATCTTCCGGTGAAGTGGTGGAGACAAGGCTACAGCAGGATGTTTTGATTTCTACTCCCTGTGAAGTGGAAGGAACTGCTTGTTCTCAGTGGACTCAAGGGGCAATCCATTGAACGTTCTGTGTTGTCTTCAGCTGCCTTATGGGACCTGAAAGAGACTGTTTTGATTATCTACCCAGGAGAGTGCCTTTCTTTTCTTTTTGTTGTTCCATGCCCTGTGGATGGGACAACTTCTGTGAGTACTATTCTAGGAGACCAGATCTCCACATTTCTTAGGGGATTCGATAGTCTGGGGTGCGTTTGCCCATAGATAAGGCTGGATCACACCTGTCAGTGTCCCTAGTTTCACCCAAGTGAGTGAAGTACTGTTAAACGGTGTACCCAAGTGAGTGCAGTTTATTCTCTGGTCACCTCAGTGAGTGACAAGTTAAAGTATGGGACCTCTAGCATTTCAATGGGGAATGGAGATTTCAATGGTGTAACCCTGAAGAATGGCAGAGACTGTCAGTTGGGGCCAAGGGTGGAAGGAACGCCATCTAAGTGCTTACAAGGCAGGGCTTCCTGGTTCGTAAGGGCACCAGTGTTTTTACCTGAGCAAGTGGCCAAGCTGCAGGTTAAGGCGTGTGACTGAGTTTCACTAATACGCACCTATGTTCGAGAAGAGTTCTGAGTGTGTGGCTTAGATTCACTGATTAACACTCATGGGAGAAAATGTTCATGTACATGGCCAGGTGTCCACTAATGCACGTTTTGGGAAATTGGAAGGAAAATGTTCATGTGCATGGCCAGGTGTCCACTAATGCACCTTTTGGGAATTTGGGAAGAAGATTGCTCTGTTATTCATGAACTGTACTGCATGCAAGGAGAGTTTGTGAATTGTACCTGTCCAGCCTGCACCAACCCTTGGGGGTCCATTTCAGCTTTTACTTTCCATCTGTTTAATAAAGCCATACTGCACAATCCCAGTCACTGTTATGGACATTCTGATTATTGCTTCTGGTTGTGTGGATTTACTGGGGCCCCCTCAGCAGGTTAGGTGTAGCATATGTCTAGCAGCCTCCACCCAGGACCTGGGTTGTGTTATTTACACAAGGTTCGTGTTGTTTGTTTCTGTACTCCCACTACTCTCTTCCTCTAGAAAATGAGCCAGGTATACATCCTAATACCAAGGGTGGTACCTATCTTTTTGTAAAGTAACTTGGTATGCCAGTATAAGGGCACCAGTGTTTCCAGATATTTAATGGGGGGTGTGCACACTAGTTAAAAAGTGGCCTGGGGGTGACAAAAAATAGGGTCTTGTCTTGGGATATTTAATTTGGAGTGAAAGGCATGCTGAGGGTATGTTCAGGGTCTTCCTGTCTGGTGGTGGTGCCCCAAACAGAAGATCGTTTTATCAGAAAGCAAGTTGTGCCAAGTAAAATGCCACCTGAAAGTCTTTTGCTGCCTGAGTTTATGTGGAAAAGAAAGAGGAAGAATTTGCTGTTTGTGTGTTTACTTTGAAACTGTGGACTAAGAAATAATTGCCCTGCCTTGTGGTAAAAATGCTTGAAAAACTGTTTAAAAGTTGCAAATTTCCAGGAAAAGTATTTGTGGACTTAAAAGACAGTATTTTCTAAGTGCTCAGAAACTTTCAAGTGTGTATAGTGAAATTCTGGGGATTCGCTAAGGAAAATGTACCAAGTACTGAGTGAAAATGCCTTAAAATTCTTGTCCCGCTGAAATTTCAAGCCGAAAAAAGGGTCAGTTTGCAGTTTAAATTTTGCCTTCTCGATGATCGCTGTGCAGGAGTGTGGCAGAGAGAGAGAGAGAGAGAAAGCTAATTTTCATGGTGTCATGTGATTGGTTCCAGTGCACCTAAGCCCTGCCCTTGCCTGAGTCTCTGCTTGTGGAATATATGTGGAGGAGCAGCCTGCAGTGTGCAAGCAGCTTGTAGTTTGTGCGGCAGGAAGGAGGAATTGTTTGCAGAAAAAGCACTTCTGCAGCAGCAATCTTTCTGACTTTTTTTGCAGATAACCTGGGCTCAACCTGTATTCTGACCGACTGGAGAGTGATCGAGGTGATCATAGTGATGAATGGAGGGACCGCCAGCCCGGTTTACCCCAGAGGCCTTCCTTGAGTCGGCAGCAGGCCATATTCCAGTGACGGTGAAAACAATCTATTGCCTGTAAGTACCCTTTGCAAGAGACATTAACTGTGGTACTAAGTTCAGAAAACTGTGTAAAAACTTGAGCAAATGCAGCAAAAGTACTGAAAGAGAGAGAGAGAGAGTTTTGTGAACTGTTAAATCTTAGACTTTGTGTGTGAAAGTGCTGTTTTCAAAGAAAGTGAACTTTAAAACAAATGATCCCTCTGGTCCAAGTGCTTATAAAGTAATGGACTGAGGTGAGGTCGATAAGAAAGTCTATGTATTGGGGGACTCTATATTAAAATATACAGATAGATACACCTCAAGTAGTACTAAAGCAAACATAACGACAAGTTATTTTTCGAGGGCTAAAATAGGAGATGTAAAAGGAATGTTAGGAGATATAGTAAAGGAAAGAGATGGATCTGCAACTCTGATCCTACATTTAGGAATAAACAACATTAGAAAGCAGGAACAGCAGGAAATACAAAAATAATTTGAAGAAACAGAGAAAGAAGCAGCGGCATTACTTTGCAAGGTGTATTTTTCAGAAATTTTACCAGCTCCCAGGGAAAATGGATTTAATACCGGAAAAAATAAGGAATTAAATAACTGGCTCAGACAGTGGACAATGCAGGAAAATTTAGGGTGTATAACACATTGGGAAGATTTTATTAATGAACCATTATATTTTTGTAAGGACGGTTTACACTTACATAAAAAAGGCAGCAGGAAATTAAGACAGGATTTAAAACAGATAGTGGATGTCAATTTAAACTAGATGTGAAGGGGAGAGGGGGCAAAGAAAACATAAAAAGCATGGAAAATTGTTTACTTGGCACAGGAAAAGTAAAGAAGAATTTAGGAATGAATATATGACCATTGAATGCCAGAAGTTTGAACAGCGATAAAAAAGCTGAGTTGGAAGTAAAGTTAATAAATGAAAAGGTTGATATATGTATGGTGACAGAGACATTGTGGGATCCAGAGATAAAGTGGAATACTAATGTAGAAGGATACAGGCTATATTCAAACACAAGAACAAATAAAAAGGGGGGAGGTGTGGCTATTTATATTAGAGAAGATATACCAAGTAGCCTGTGTAATAAAGTCGACATCGAAGGGGTGGAATCTATATAGGTTACAGTATCAGGAGGTTGTGATAAAAATATGTTATTTGGCCTATATTATAGGCCACCAAATAGCAGTAAAGTAATACTGTAGATACCTTTATAAGAGATGAAATTGAGAACATGGCCCTTGAAGGAGATGTCATTATCACAGGGGATTTCAATTTTCCTGAAATTAACTGGGGACACCACAAAAACACTAAGGCCCCAATATTCAGACTGCACCCAACAATGGCACAAATGGTGGTGCAGCAGAACTGAGGTGCACCTTAGCAAGTAAGGGGGATATTCAAAGGAGATGCACCATGGCGCATCACCTCTGAATATAGCACAGAATGCACCAGGAGCATATGCAATGCACTGGCGCATCCCCCAGACAGGTAGGACTGGGAATGCGCTGGTGCAACCATAGCTTCGCCATGCGCAAGTCCCAAATATTCAGATTTAGACATGCAAATGAGGCCATAATGTATGCAAAAAGCAAATGGGGCCATTTGCATGCTAATGCTCTTCATTGCATTAAGTTTAAGGGCAGGCCAATAATAGCAGTACCCTGTACATGATAAAGGGGGGTCCAGTGGTACCCCTTCCCCATAGCCATCGCCGAGGGCAAATGAAAATAAATCCCTGGTAGTCTAGTAGCACCCACCACCCTTCCCATAGCCCCGAAGGCTGTAGAATATTAGATAGCATTCCATGGTAGTCTAGTGGTCCCTCCACCCTGCCCATAACTCAGATTGCCAAAAACTTACTGACTGTTTAAGACAACCCTGGTGGTCTAGTGGCACCCTCACCCCGCCCACCCACACAGGACCCCTGCCCACCCTGTCCTTCCCATCATCGGCAGGCAGTTGCAACCCACCCGCATACCACCTGGCTGCTTGCTGAATGACAGCTTACAGTATGTTGTCAGCCCATTGTCCACACTGTGGGCCAATGGGCTTGCAGAGACATACTGTATTAGACAATTAAGTGAATGAGACCTCATGCACATATTTGTGACTGTCTAGTACAGTATGCCCTGCAAGCTCATTTGTCCTGAGTGTGAACCAATGGGCTGACAGCTCATACTGTAAGCTGTCATTCGATGAGCACTCAGGCAGTATGCAGGTGGGTTGCAGCTGCTCGCGAATGACAGGGGGTGCACAGTGGGGAGGGGTCTTGTGAGTGTGGGCGGGGTGGGGGGCAGCCACTAGACCACCAGGGAAATTGCTACATCTTAATCTCAGGTGCTTGGGGTTATTGGGTGGGGAGGGGGATACCATTAGACTACCAGGGAAATGGCTACATCTTAATCTCAGGTGCTCGGGGTTATGGGCAGGGAGGGTACCACTAGACTACCAGGAAATAGCTACATCTTAATCTTGGGTGCTTGGTGTTATGGGTGGGGGTACCACTAGACTACCAGGGATGTCTTAAACATTACTTTTCTGGCAATCAGAGTTACGGGCAGGGTGGGGGACCACTAGACTACCAGGGACTATTTATGCAGTTATTTTACAGCAATCAGGCTACAGAGAGGGAGGGAGGGGCATCACTAGACTACCAGGGCTATATAAATGATTTATGTTTGGCAATTGGGGATATGGGGAGGGAGGAGGGTACCACTAGACCATCAGGGAACATATAGGTGCTTGTGGACGGTGTTCTGGTGGCTGCTGTGCTGTGCCATGCAGTACAGCAGCCCGCCTGTGGGGAGGCATTTAAGCAGAACAGGGAGGGCAATGCAGGGCTGTTTAAGTGTAGCAGTCACAGTGGGCCCTGGTCACCAGATGCTGGTGAAGTTTGCGTTTAAAACTGCTGAGATTGGGAGAGTTGGAGAGTTCTGCTGGGAGTGAGTTGAACCAGGAAGGGGCTCTAACTTTATAGGAATGCTGTCCTTGTGAGGTCCAGCAGCGGGGAACGGTAAATGATAGGCTTTCAGCACTTCTGTTTAGAGAGATGGCACAGTGTGGGGTTAGTAAGGACTGGACCCCTGAGGGCAGCAGGCTCAGGGTGGTCTTCTTAGCTAGGATGCAGGTCTTGTAATTTAGCCTGCCTGAGAGCTGGAGCCAGTTAGCCTGTGCATAGACATCGCAAGTATGCAAAAGTAAAGTTGCTGAGGTGAGTAGCCGACAGGCCTTGTTGAGGGCTAGGGCTATGCACTGGACAGCAGTGCCGGTGGCAGCTCCATTTACCACAAGGCCATAGTCGATTAGCGAGGTGACCAAGCTTTGACTAGCCAGCTTTAAGGCGTCAGCTGTCAGACAGAGCCTATGCCTGTAGAGTAGACCAATGCGGACATTAGTTAGCAGTGTTATGGATATGATTGTTATATGAGAGGGTGCAGTCTAGGGTCACATCCAGGTATTTAAATTGGTTTACCTGTTCCAGTACAGATCCTCTGCAGTTGTTAATAAGAAGTTAAGAAGAAGTGGCTGTTCTTTATGACTGCTGTGGGAACCATGAAACAGCATTGTTTTGGTTTTAGAGTAGCTTAGGATGAGTTTGTGCGACTGGAATCAGGTTTCAGCTTCGGAGAAACTTTTCTGGAGCTGATGCTGAAGAAGGGTGGGATCTGACTGGTTTGTGAAGATAACAGCATTGTCTGCTTGTAGAAGCATTCAATTGTGGCAGGAGGCAGAAAGATACTGAAAAACAGTGGACCTACAATAGAACCTTGGGGAACTCCAGAGTGGCTAGGAAGGGAGGTTGAGAGGGATTCCCCTATTCTAACCTGCCGGGAATGGTCATAGAGATAGCTTTGAAACCAGAGGGTAGCGTCCGGAGAGAGTCCTAGGTGAGGAAGTTGTTTGATCAGAAGGGAGTGGTTAACTGTATCAAACGCCTTTGTCAAGTCTATAAAGGTGGCTCCAACTAATTGGTTTTGGTCCAAGGCTTGGTAGGTGTAGGAGGTAAGGTCGAGGAGTGCTGTGTTGGTGCTGTGCCCCTTTTGAAAACCATGTTGTTGGGGACATAGCAGATTATATTTTTCCAGGAATTCAGTGAGTTGATGTGCAACTATCCATTCCAATGCTTTGGGGAGAGGAGAGATTGGTCTGTAGTTGCTTGACAGAGTTGTGTTGCCACTTTTGTGGATAGGGGTCACCATGGCAGACTTCCACTTCCGAGGAAACTGAGAGAGTGTCAAAGAGCAGTTTAGGATTTTGGTGAGGTGAGGTAGGACTTCATCGATGGTGAGAGTAAGTCGTTTCTTGTCCAGGGAGTCACCACTATTCCTGGATCTCCCAATGACTTTGAGAATGTGTTTTCTGGCTAACCCTTGGGAGACAGCCTTAAAGTAAAATGGGGGGGGGGGTGCTGCTGCATTTCACCTGGGTGATCAGATAGGGAAGTGGCCTGGGTTCAGTCAAAAAAGTCGAGGGGAGCACATGACTTAGGTCAATAAATGTGGATTTGAAAGCATTTGCAATATTTACCTTATCCAGGGTGATAGAGTCATTGATGCAGAGCATAGTGGGGGTGGTTTTGGAATTTGTCCCTGTTACTTGGGAGAGATTATCCCAGAACTTCCACCTTTCCAAGAGTTAATAAGTGCACTCTTGTAGTAATTTTCTTTTGCTAGGCATATGGATCTAGTGCAGGCATTCCTGGCAGCTCTGTAGGCTTGTGCGTCAGCAGAAGTACCGGACTGTTTGGCACAGTACCAGAACTGGTCCCTGGATTTCATTTGTTTTATGAGGTTTAGAGACACCCATGGGTTAGAGGTACCCTTGACTTTGCATTATTTTGGTGGTGCATGGACATCAGATGCCAAGTTAAAGGTGTTAATAAAGTGTTCAAGAGCTGAGTCCTCATCCTTGGCGGTGTCAATGGGTGACAAGTCTAGTACATGCAGATGTGCATTTAGGGGCCCTAGGTGACCAGGCAATAGCATTCTTCTGCAAATGGTTCTAGGAGGGGGTTTATTGAATTTATTCATCCATAGGGACATTACCAGAGAGTGGTCACTGATGGTGTCCGGAAGAACATTGGTCTTTGACATGTGTTCAGGTCTATTTGTGATGACCCAATCAAGGAGAGTGGAGGTCCCAGTCCTGTAGTTTATCCTGGTGGGTGACTGAACCATTTGGGTGAAGTTAGCTGCGGCCAGGGCATCCTTGTAGCTGTTTGCACTGGGGGGCAACCAGTCGGCATTGAAATCCCCAAGCATAATGATGTCTGAGCTACAGCCTAGGAAGTTGATACAGTCCAGGAGGGAGGGGAGACACTGATATGTCAGTTTGGGTGAAATGTAGACTGAGGCAATGGTCAGTGCCTTGTTATGAGCACCAAGTAAAACTTTAGTGGCAAGTATCTGAAAGTCACTCCTAGGGATGGGTAAGGCCAAGACATGTCCGATAATTGACTCTCTTAGGTAAAGAGCACAGCCACCTCCTTTCTTGGAGAGCCTGTCTTGCCTGAAGACAGTGTGCCCAGGGATAGCAATCACAGAATCCGGGGTCTTGGTGGCCAGCCAGGTTTCTTGGATTGATATGATGTCAGGATTGTGTAGTGAGATCCAGGCTGTGAGGGAATCAAGTTTTGTGAGGAGGCTGCAGATGTTTCTGCTGGCTAAGGATAGGGTCCCAGGGTTACAGGATACCTTAGTCGCCCGCTGTGCCAGACCTGGGTTAGGGTGGATGTTGCCCGAGATTAGTAGCAGCAGCAGAATTATGTGCTTGAAGAGTGTGTTGTTGTGTTTAAAGTACTGAAGCCTAGACCTTTTTTTGGAGTTTATTTTGTAGTCCTGGTGTAGCGAGGCACTTAATAACAGCGAGGGGCTAAGATTCTTTGTGGCTTTCTTAAGAGTAAGGAGCAGCACCCATTGGTTATGTTGTCCAGGGAAGAGTTGACTATAGAGAACCAGATCAATGTGGCTGGTATAAGTCCCATAGACTGACAGTTGGTGGGAGTCTAAAATGAGTGTGAACCTGCATGTTTGGGGCTCCCAGATCGAGAGATTAGAGCTAGGAGGATGACAAAGCTCAAAAGGACACTTGCTGGTTGCATTATATATTAGGTTAGAGAGGCAGAACACGAATAAGATGTTGGTGGCCTTTAATAGAAAAGGGAGGGTCCAGTGAGGGTGGAGTGAGTTAATTCGTGGGAGGGACTTACGTGATTTAATAGAGGCTGGGGTTGGGCTGGGCATGGCGGGCGGGAAAAAAAACATAGGGAGGAGATAGCATGTAGAAGTGGAAGTGAAGCAGGCTTGCAGGATGTCCAATTGCAGCAATTGGTTTCCCCGGTGAGCAGCCAATCAGGGATCGCTGGATGGGAAAGTGCCAGAATTTAAAAAATTGAGCATCTGTGGACCGTACCTTGCAGCGGGCTCCCCCAGGAGAAATCAGTAGCAGTCGCAAAAGCGATGGGTGGTGGGCAGGAAAGCCACGCTGCCTCCTCAGGTGCAGTCACCCTGGCAGGGGCAGGAGCTGTGAGGAGGTAGAAAGGAAGCGGGTTAATAAAAGAGTCATGGGTGGGGGTGGGGTAGCCAGAAAGGCCAGCTGACAGTGGGAAAGTAGTCAGGGTGAGAGGCTTGGAGAAGATAAAGCAAAAGGGTAATCGGGGGGGTGGGATTACAGCTAAACAGCAGCAACTACTAGGCTGAAAGTAGGGCGGGTTGGCACCGAGCTCGAGTGGAGGGGGGTGTTAGGAGTGAAAACAAGGGATAACAGTTGGGAAATTAAGGGGACTAAGTTTTGCAGAGTGAAATTACAGAGAGAGCTAATACTGAGTGAGGAGGTGGCAGAGGGCGGGAGAAGTAGGAATATGGAGGTGGCTAGGAGTTAAGTCACCGTCTAACAGGGCAGTGGAATTAAAAGCAAGGGAGCGACAGTCCTAAGATTACATTCTAGAGCCTTAAAAATCAATTCTTAAGCCTACAAACAGCATTAAACTAGTGCATAAACTTAGTTCAAAACGGCTGTCCAGTAACATTTGTGGCTAGGAATTAAGACACTGTCTAACAGGGCACAAAGTTAAAAGCTAGGGAGCAACAGTCCTAAGTTTAAATTCTCAAACCTTAAAAATGAATTCATAAAACTACAAACAGCATAAAATGAGTGCAAAAACTTAATTCTAATTGGCTAAGACAGTAACATTTGTAAGCAGAACAGCTCAGGCAGTCAGGACAGTTGCTTAAGAGTATACAGGCAAAACATACAAAATATAGGGAGGAGATAGCGTGTAGAAGTGGAAGGGAAGCAGGCTTGCAGGATGTCCAGTTGCAGCAATCAGTTTTCCAGTGAGCAGCCAATCAGGGATTGCTGGACGGGAGAGTGCCATAAGTTAAAATATTGAGCATCTGTGGACCGTACCTTGCAGTGGGCTCCCCAAGGAGAAATCAGCGGCGGTCGTTAGAGCATTGAGTGGTGGGCAGGGAAGCCACACCGCCTCCTCAGGTGCAGTCACCCGGGCAGGGGCAGGAGCTTGCAGCGGGTTCCCTCAGGAGAAATCAGCGGCGGTCGCTAGAGCATTGGGCAGCAGGTAGGAAAGCTGCGCCACCTCCTCAGGTGCAGTTACCCGGGCAGGGGTAGGAGCTGACCATGACCATCCATCTAGACTGCAGTGCTTGCAGGCCTTGTGCCTGTTCCAGAATTGTGCTTCAACAGGCTCCAGCCTAGGAGAGACCCTTGTTTTAGTGCTTCGGCACTCTGGGCTCCTCCTTCGTTTCGGACTTTGCAGGGATCCCTCCTCCAAATGTTTTGCAAATGTTTTTATATTTTCTATTTTTGTACTTTTGTAGAAAATCCTTTTAAAAATGCTTTTTGGACTTGTGCAGTATCCAGTGGGAGGGTTTTGGTCACTGTTTTTGGCTTTACAGGTTGCAGTTCTGTGCAAAAAAGTTTTATGTAGAGTTTTCTTTTGCTGGTGTTCCTGGAAGAGGACAAGAAGACCTGAAGAGGATTGGTGGGACTCATCAGAGTCCTCCTTAGTGTAGAGTTGTTAGGCCTGTGTAACTGTGTACTAAAATGTCTAACCTTTTTATGTTGCTTGCATGCATGTGCAACAAACATAGTGCCATCATCCAAGTTTTCGGAGGTGTGTCAGCCTGTCTTCCAATGCAGTCAGTGTGTTTGCAGGCGTGGCCCCAGTTCCCCAATCACTGCTGCAGCTGTCTATGACAAGCTGAAAATGCAGTGGCATACAGTTCAAAGGGAGCGCTCCACTTCAGTGAGCAGAGCTCTCCCCCATCCCACCTTACACACACGCAAGCACGCATATTGCATGCTGATGCTCCCCCCACGCACACACTGTATGGCCAACGGGGTGCCCAATTCCGCTGGCTCCATGCCCCCATAACAGCTGTCCAGGTGCCACGTGGAGCCCACCCCAGCGTGGCAAAACTGTTATAGCCGATGGGGTGCCCAATCCCGTCGGCTCCCGTCCCCGAACAGCTTTTCCTGCTGCCATGCTGGGAGCCCATCCCAGCATGGCAAGCGTCCGTCGTCTTCCTAAAAAAAAAAACCTGTGAATAAAAAATGGTCCCTCGTAGTCTCCTGCCCCCTCCACAACCCGCACCCACCCTCGCACTCCTCCCACACCCCACACCCCATACTTACCTCCAGAGCTCGGCGCAGCGATCATCGGTGGACCGGGAACACGTCTGCACTCTTCAAAGCCAACCGCGAACTGAGGAAATGCCGGTAAGCTGTATAATGGGATAGATAGGGTTTTTTCAACTTTGTTGCATATCTCAGGCATTTTTTTGAATTTTTGCACCTAATTTTCAACATGGGGTTTTGGGGCCCTTCTCATGAATGCTGTCACTGTCATGGCGTTACTCGGGCCCGAAGGGTGATTTTGCAGCCACTGTGCAAAATCACCTTTCCACACTGACTAACGAAACGACACTGCCAGTGTTCATAAGGTGGGCTCTCAAAAAGCCTATGTTGAGAATTTGGTGAAAAAATTCCTTAAAATGACTGTTTTACAAGCGTGCGTTGTGCAGTTCCTATGCACGCTTGTAAGTTTGTGAATTTTCAATATTTTCATTCCAGATTTTCAGCATTGCCATTTTACTACACCTCCTTATGAGCAGTACAGCTGTCATTTTTCACATCCTGCCCAAAACATGTTTCTGCCCAAGTAGCGCACAATGGTGCAGTCGGTGTGTGAACTCAATGTATGGGACACATTAAGAAAATCACAGTGATGCTGTTCATGAGCAGAGGTCTTAAAATGGCTGTGTTGAAAATTTGGTGAAAAATTCCTAAAATGACTGTTTTATGGAGCGTGGTGCGCAGTTCCTCACATGCGCGCTCGTAAGTTCTTAATTTTCAATATTTTCACTCCAGATTTTCAACATTGCCATTTTACCACACCTCCTTATGAGCAGTGCAGCTGTCATTTTTCACATCTTGCCCAAAACGTGCTTCCGCCCATGTAGCGCACAATGGCGCAGTCGGTGTGCGAACTCAATGTATGGGACACATTAAGAAAATCATGTGACACTGTTCATGAGCAGAGGTCTTAAAATGGCTATGTTGAAAATTTGGTGAAAAAATTCCTAAAAATTACTGTTTTACAAGTTGCGCAGTTCCTACGTACGCTCGTAAGTTCGCAAATTTTCAATATTTACACTCCAATGACTTCCAAATACCTAAACAGCACATAGAAGCAAGCAACATTTGGCATTGACAAATGCTTGTTTCATTTTACAGGTGTGAGGTGTAAAATTCTTTTTGGGTTTGGGCATCTGGTAGGTAGCATAGGTCAGACAGGTTTCCCCTAGAGGGTTAAGGGGGAAGGCAGGTTGGTGGTCCTGATTCTAGATAGGGGTCACCAATACTGTCTGATAGGACATGCTTCAGGCAGTTTCTTGGAGCCACTGAAGGTCCATAGATAGTACAGTAGTAGGCTAGGAACTGAAGTTTCTTCAGTGGGCCTCTATCCTTTGGTGTTACCTGCCTGTGCCTGGCACATGGTAGGGGAGGACTTGATCAGTCCTCCCCATAGAGGACATAAGAGGTAGGATGGCCTGGTGCTGGGTGAAGGAATGACTGCAGACAGTCATTTACCTGGCAAGGGGTGAGTGTAACCACCCAGTCCCCTGGGGTTACTAGAATCCTATCAGTATTATTTTTAGGAAGGTAGCAGGCAGCTAGTAGGGAGCTCATTATGGGCTCCTAACATAATGACATCATTGTTTACTTAGCTAGCCTGAGGGAAGAATAATTGGGTCATTTAGAACTGTTGCAGCAGCATAAGCCACACTCTGTGGATAGCTGCTCTAGGGAGCTTGGAATGCTCAGTCTGGAGTGTCAGTTGTTCAGCCAGAGCTTGAGTGAGGAGGTGAAAGTGGCAGAAGGACAGTCAGTGGGCTCTGAGGAGAGGGCCCAGGATTTCTCACCCTAGTGAAGTGTCATTTCCAGCTTCCGGTGGAGTGGTGGAGACAAGGCTACAGCAGGATTTTCTGATTTCTACTCCCTGTGAAGTGGAAGGAACTGCTTGTTCTCAGTGGACTCAAGGGGCAATCCCCTGAATGTTATGTGGTGTTTTCAGCTGCCTTATAGGACCTGAAAGACACTGTTTTGATCATCTACCCAGGAGAGTACCTTTGTTTTCTTTTCGTTGTTCTGTGCCCTGTGGATGGGACAACTTCTGTGAGTACTGTTCTAGGAGACCAGATCTCCACATTTCTTAGGGGATTCGATAGTCTGGGGTGCATGTACCAATAGATAAGGCCAGCACCGTACCTGTCAGTGCCCCTAGTTTTCACCCAAGTGAGTGAAGTACTGTTAAACTGTGTACCCAAGTGAGTGCAGTTTATTCTCTGGTCACCTCAGTGAGTGACAAGTTAAAGTATGGGATCTCTAGCATTTCAGTGGGGAATGGGGATTTCAATGGTGTAACCCTGAAGAATGGCAGAGATTGTCAGTTTGCACCAAGGGTGGGAGGAACACCATCTAAGTGCTTGCAAGGCAGGGCTTCCTGGTTCGTAAGGGCACCAGTATTTTTACCTGAGCAAGTGGCCAAGCTGCAGGTTAAGGTGTGTGACTGAGTTTCACTAATATGCACCTATGTTCAAGAAGAGTTCTGAGTGTGTGGCTTAGATTCACTGATTAACACTCATGGGAGAAAATGTTCATGTGCGCGGCTAGGTGTCCACTAATGCACCTTTTGGGAAATTGGAAGGAAAATGTTCATGTGAGTGGCCAGGTGTCCACTAATGTACCTTTTAGGAATTTGGGAAGAAGATTGCCCTGTTTTTCATGAACTGTACTGCATGCAAGGAGAGTTTGTGAATTGTACCTGTCCAGCCTGCTCCGACCCTTGGGGGTCCACGTCTGCTTTTACTTTCCATCTGTTTAATAAAGCCATACTGCACAATCTCAGTCACTGTTATGGACATTCCAATTATTGCTTCTGGTTATGTGGATTTACTGGGGCCCTCTCAGCAGGTTAGACCTAGCATATGCCTAGCTGCCTCCACCCAGGACCTGGGTTGTGTCATTTACACAAGGTTGATGTTGTTTGTTTCTGTACCCCCACCCCTCTCTTCCTCTAGAAAATAAGCAAGGTATAAATCCTAAAGCCAAGGGTAGTACCTATATTTTTGTAAAGTAACTTAGTATGCCAGTATATGGTCACCAGTGTTTCCAGATATTTAATGGGAGGTGTGCACACTAGTTAAAAAGTGGCCTGGGGGTTACATACAGCAGACTGATTATATACTGACACATTATAAAACAATGAACATATTAAGATACAGGTTCTCAATTACTAGGGAGTCTTTGTTAGGTTTGATTTTTAATGGCACATTAATACTTGCCATTTGAAACAATATTGTAGAAAGGTCATGTTATAGCAATGCGGGTTTTGACATTAATGGATAATATTGACTTTTTTAGTATATGGTAAACATACATCTCCTGATAGGGCTAACACTGTATGAATGTGTGATACAGTTTGTTTATGTTTATTTTTCACACTCACTCTTGCATAGCTCAAAATGTCACTCAATGTTTTATCAACTTTTTTAGGAATGGTGTTATCTGGTCTGTTGACATTTGACCTTGACACGCCTTCTTCGATAACAGTCAGACTGTGTGCTTCCCATATACATCTCAGTTGATCTTTGAATGCATTTTTGACCAATAGAATTTTTACAACTTTTTTTATCTGTTTTTTTTTATGTATGGTCTGAGTGTTAATAGAATGTATTCTTCCAAAACAACTGGCATTAGTTTCTGATGAAGGACTCGATGTAGTCCGAAAGCTAAAGCACCTGGTTTCTTTTGTAACATCTATGTTGGTCCCATAAAAGGTATCAAATCTAATCTTTTTTCTGTAACAAATAGCTGGAACTGTATTTTAATTCTCTATGGGAAGGTACTGGATGGAGGGGCTTAGATGAAACTTAGCCATAGTTTAGATGCATTCTGGACCTCTTTCTGTTGCACTGTCTTCATATGGTGTCTAGCAGCTTAGGACTGAGTGCTTCTGTGAAACCATTCTTCAGTTCCCTCATGCATTTATGGTTGTTAAGAGTTTACAGTTTGTGTGTTTACCCACCCCTCTTTGGTGGCTGTGTTTTGTTTGTCAGAGGACAATTAATAACAGTCAGGATGAATGTTCTTCAAGCTTTCATGGCTTGATTAATAGCGTCTATGTGGTGCACTTGTGTACCTCGAAGAGCTGGTTAGTAAGGCCATCTGTTACCTTCACCACTTACTGTATGTTCTGACTAGTACCTGAATTACCCATGGGACTCATTGGGAACAAATCATTCCTTGTCTAATTAATATAATGGTACCCTATATTTCCCCATGGCAGACATAAACCTTACTACGCGGAATGTCAGGGGACTTAATTCGCCCATAAAACATGAGAAGCGATCTCACACACCTTAAAAAGCTTCATGTACAGATTGCTTTTCTACAAGAGACTAAGCTTTGCCACCCAGAAACTTGCAAATTAAAGAGAGAATGGGTTGTGCTTGAACTACACTGCAGCTGCAGAACATGCACAAGAGGAGTCTCCATTCTCCTACATAGATCCTTGCGCTGGTCCCTCCTGGCCTCTTGGTCAGACACGGAAGAGAAATAGATACTGGCAAAATTCTCCACTCCACTCCACAAGGTCCCTTAATGCTCTTGAATGTACATGCCCCCACTGAGTATGTCCCAATATTTTTCCCTGAACTAAGCAAGTGCATAGCTACACTTAACAATCTGCCTTGGCCTATCATGATGGACGGTGATTTCAGTCTTACCCTAGAGCCTACCCTAGATCACTCAACCTCCAGATAGGAACACCATTCAAAATCTGCATTGGCTGTCAAAGCTGTGATGCAAGAATTTGCCCGCTCTGATATCTGGTCCACTATGCACCCCAATACCTGGGATTACACCTATTTCTCTGGGGTCTGCCATTTCCTCAGTTGGATTGACTTCTGGCTCCCCTTCCGTCAAATGATCCAGTCCTCTATTAACACCCTTATAAACCTGATAGTAATCTCGAATCATGCCTCTCTCAATTTGGATCTGACTTGGGGACCACCACTCTCAAAATCCCCGTCTTGGCAACTCGACCCTTTACTACTACGAGACCTGGAGTTCATTTCATGGGCCCAGAAAGAGATAGCTAAGGTTTTATTGAATAATGACAACAGTGAGGAGTCAGATGCCGTTCTGTGGGAATCCCTCATAGCTTTTCTTAGAGGCCAGATAATAGGTTACGCCACACACACAGACACAGGGTCTGAGAACAGGAGGTCACTAATCTTAAGTCCAGACTAAAAGAACTAGTGAAGAAATACAAGGACGATCCCCAGGCGGAACCCCTCTGAGATGATCTCAATTAATAATCAACTCATTACTCATAACCCCAAGAAGGCTAAACTGTTTCTTCTCCACCTTCAACACAATTATTGGGGGTGTACAAGCAAAATTCTTGCATATAGGCTCCGAAAACTCCAAGCCACATGCCATATTCCTGGCCTCAAAAATTCCCAGGGCTCCATTTGCACAAAATCAGCTGACATTGATGATATGAAAGCCTATTATGTCACTATGTATAACACCACCCCCCAACAGGCACAGTGTACTGCCTTTTTGGACTCCATTCAACTTCCATGCCTTCCACCAGCAATGCCAATTACTGGGCACCCCCATCACTTCCACAGAAGTCAAGCGAGTCATGGTGGCCATGAATAAGCACAAATCACCTGGTAGTGATAGGTTTCCCACTAACTTCTACCAGGCTTTGCAGTGCTCACTCACCCCTATTTTGTTCTGAGTCTTTGCTCAGTCCTTGCAAAACCAGATCCTCTCCTCCACTACTAGAGAAGCAGTGATCACTGTCCTACCCAAGAAAGATGAGGATTCATTGCTCCCCAGCAGTTACGGGCTGATTTCTCTTATTAATGCGGATGCCAAAATTCTGGCTAAAATATTCATGTTCAGACTTGAAGCCATTCCACCCCACCTCATTCATCCATTGCAGGAAGGTTTTGTCATAGGGCGTATCAGGTTGGACCATGTCTGAACCCTTTTCAATGTCTCCCACCTAGCCCAAACCCTACCTACCACAGCAGCAGCCCTCACAATAGACTTTAAGAAGGTCTTTGACAGTATTGAATGGACCCATCTCTTTGAGGTCATGCAGCACATTGGTATGGTATTGGCCCTTATTTACTCTGTGGCCAAACCCTCTACGATAGCCCAGTAGCAAAGATCCTTACTAGTGGCCCCCTCTCCACTCCATTCTCGCTCTGCCAGAGTACCCATCAGGGTTGCTGTGGAACTCCTCACCATAGCACTTCGATTGCATCCCTCGATTTCAGTGATTAAAGCTGGGAACACAGAATATATATTTTTGTCCTATGCAGATGACGTGCTTATTCTTCTGTTACCAGGACATACCAGGATACACTATCTACAGGAGGGACAGGGAGGGTAAAAGAGGAGGAGGAGGAGTAGCTCTCTACATAAGGGAAGGAATCAAAGCAACAGAACAAAAGTGTAAACAGGGAGGAGAAGAAGCAGTGTGGGTCAGTTTGGAGGCAGGCAATGGCACCACAATCTGCACAGGGGTTGTATACAGACCCCCCCTCTCTGGGGGAGGAAATGGACAAGGAAATGATAGAAAGTATACTTAGAATGGCAGATAAAGGGGAGATATTGCTGATGGGTGATCTGAATATGCCAGATGTTAACTGGAGTGCAGTTGCAGCAGTCACTTCTAAGAGTGGGGTTATTCTAGATCCTCTACAGGGGGCGTGCCTTTGACAACTAGTATTGGAACCCACTCGAGAGGGAGCAGTCTTAGACCTTGTTCTCTCAAATGGAGATGGAGAGAGGATCACAGATGTAGAAGTAAGTAGCCATCTGGGAACTAGCGACCATCGAACAGTATGGTTCACAATAAACACAACAATAGAGTCAAGCCATACAAAGGCAAAAGTACTGGACTTCAGGAGGGCTGACTTTGCCAAAATGGGTGAGTGCCTAAGGAATGCACTAGCAAATGGGCAGGAAAGAGGGGTGGAAGAACAATGGGGAATAATAAAAACTGCCATCACAGAGGTAACAAGCCTTTGTGTGAAGCAGATAAACAAAACAAAACGATGTAAGAAACCACTATGGTTCTCAAAGGAGGTGGCAGTGAAGGTTCAAGAGAAAAAGAAAGCATTCAGACAGTACAAGGAATCACAGAAGGAGCAGGACAGAGAATTGTATCAGTTAAAGCAAAAGAAAGCTGGGAAGGCAGTCAGAACAGCAAAGGCCTGAAATGAGGAAAAGATAGCCAACTCAGTTAAGAAGGGGGATAAAACCTTTTTTAGGTACATCAGGGAGTGAAGGAAGACTAAGGGAGGGATAGTGAGGCTTAATAAAGGGGAAGGGGGTGGGCAGAGGGTGACGGTGAAAAGGCAGAGATACTAAACAAATATTTTTGCTCAGTATTTACAAATGAAGAGGGGGAGGTACCTAAAACAAACAACAGAAATACTCTGGATATAGAAGTTGATACCAGCCCGTTTACAGAAGAAAGGGTTCTGAAGAACTCTTAAAACTGAAGGTGGACAAAGCAATGGGGCCTGATGGGATTCATCCCAGAATTCTAAAAGAACTAAGGGCAGAACTAGTGACACCATTGACTACCCTCTTTAACAAATCATGAGAGGATGGGGTGGTACCTGAGGACTGGAGGAGGGCATATGTGATTCCCCTTCACAAAAGTGGGAGCAAGGCAGAAGCAGGAAACTACAGACCTGTTAGTTTAACCTCAGTGATAGGGAAAATGATGGAATCACTTCTGAAGGAAGGAATTGTCGAGTACCTAGAGGCCAGAGGGGCACAGGACCCAAGGCAGCATGGATTCACAGCGGGAAGGTCATGCCAGACGAATCTAATAGATTTCTTTGACCGGGTGACCAAAGTAGTAGATCAGGGAGGGGCTGTGGACATGGCCTACCTATACTTTAGCAAGGCATTTGACTCAGTCCCACACAAAAGATTAATATACAAGTTAGCCAGCCTGGGGGTCCCAAGATGATAGCCTGGGTAAAGAATTGGCTGGAGAATAGGACACAGAGGGTAATAGTAAATGGAGTCCACTCTGAAGAAAGGGGGGTTACTAGTGGGGTACCGCAGGGTTCAGTATTAGGACCGGTCCTCTTCAATGTCTTTATAAGCGACATTGCAAAGGGATTGGAAGGAAAAGTATGTCTCTTTGCAGATGACACAAAGATCTGCAATAGAGTTGATGCACAAGTTGGTGTGAAAAGGATGAGAATGGACTTGGCAAGGTTAGAGGAATGGTCAAATGTACGGCAGCTTAGATTCAATGCTAAGAAGTGCAAGGTAATGCACCTGGGAAACAAAAACCCAGGGGAAGAGTACACAATGGGGGGTGAGATACTAACAATAAAAATGGAAAGGGACCTGGGGGTAGTCATATCAGATGACTTAAAGGTGGGCAAGCAATGTGAGAGGGCAGTAAGGAGGGCTGGGGGGATACTGGGATGCATAGGAAGAGGCATCACCAGTAGAAAACAGGAAGTTGTTATCCCTCTGTACAGACAGCTGGTGAGACCCCATCTGGAGTACTGTGTGCAGTTCAGGAGCCCCAATCTCAGCAAGGACATAGATAAGATGGAAGCTGTCCAGAGGAGGGCAACTAAAATGGTGCAGGCTCTGCACCAGAAGACATATGAAGATAGACTAAAGGAGCTTAATATGTATAGCCTCGAGGAAAGGAGGGAGAGGGGGGACATGATAGAAACTTTCAAGTACCTCAAGGGAATCAACAAAGTCCAAGAGGGTAGCATCTTTCAAAAAAAGTGTGCAAGAACAAGGGGTACAATTTGAAGATGGGGGGCTCAGAGGTAATGTAAGGAAGTATTTTTTCACAGAAAGGTTGTGGATGCATGGAACGGCCTCTCTGAGGAGGTTGTGGAGTCAAAACAGTAGTTGAATTCAAGCATGCATGGGACAGTCATAAGGCAATTCTAGGGGGTTGGGGTAGAAAGAAGTAGGCTGCTGGTTAACTAGGATCTGCAGCTTTTCCATTAGGTAGGGAAATGGGCTGACTGGGTGGGCCAAGCGGTCCTTATCTGCCGTCAAATTCTATGTTTCTATGTTGGATGTCCCATGGGCCATCTCCCCCCTCCAACAGCTGCTTAACTCCTTTTCAAAAGTTTCTGGGCTCACCACCAGTCATGCAAAATCTGAGTTTTTGCCTCTCAATGGATTATGCTGCAGACAGCTTATGCAGGTGTAACCCCCCTTACAAATGGAGGTTCCTGAAAAGTCTTCCTTGGGTGTTCCTAAATGCCCACTGCCAGGCTGGTGTCCTGTGTTTTAACAGTTTAAAACGTTTGTCTGAGAGTGCCTTAATACCTCTGTGCTTTGTCTCTTTAAGAGCTGCCAATAACGTGGTGCTTATTTAATCTGGGAGGGGGCTGAGTGTTTCTATGCTCGTGTCCCACCTGGGCTGCCAGATAATCGCGCCATTCTGCCATCACTATTTGCGCAGAGGGAGCTCTGTTAGAAGCTGTACTTATTTGCTGATTATCTATTAGAGTAGTAATGATATTGTAGTTTGTCTAACCTGCCTTCTTTTCAGCATGGACAGTTCTGTTTGTCGCCACCATCTTGGTCCTGGACTGCCAGAATGGGCCAATCGGTACATAGAAACATAGACTTTGATGGCAGATAAGGACCACTTAGCCCACCTAATCTGCCCATGTCCCTTCCTATTGGATAAGCTGCAGATTCTAGTTAACCAACAGCCTACTTCCTGCAACCCCCCACTACAATTGCCTTATGTCTGTCCCATGCATGTTTGAATTCCCCCACTGTTTTAGACCCAACAACCTCCCCAGAAAGGTGGTTCCATGCATCCACCACTCTCTCCGTGAAAAAATTTCCTCACATTACCCCTGAGCCATCCCCCCTCTATCTTTAAATTGTGCCCCCTTGTTCTTACACATCTCTTTTTCTGAAAGATGCTACCCTCCTGGACTTTGTTGATTCCCTTGAGGTACTTAAAAGTTTCTATCATGTCCCCCTGTCCCTCCTTTCATCAAGGGTATACATATTAAGCTCTCTCAGTCTCTCTTCATATGGTTTCTGATGCAGACCCTGCACCATTTTAGTTGCCCTCCTCTGGACTGCTTCCATCCTGTCTATGTCCTTGCGTAGATGGGGTCTCCAAAACTGCACACAGTATTCCAGATGGGGTCTCACCAACTGTCTGTACAGAGGGATACCACTTCCCTTTTTCTACTTGTGATGCCCCGTCCTGTGCATCCCAGTATCCCCCTGGCTCTCCTTACTGACTTCTCACATTGCTTACCCACCTTTAGGTCATCTGATATGACTACCCCAAGTCCCTTTCCATTTTGTTGTTGTTAGTACCTCCCCTGCTATTGTGTACTCTTCTCCTGGGTTTTTGTTTCCCAGGTGCATTACTTTGCACTTCTTTGTATTTTAAGTTGCCATATGTCTGACCATTTCTCCAACCTTGCCAAGTCCCTTCTCATCCTTTCTACCCCCCCCTTGTGTATCAACTCTGTTACAGATCTTTGTGTCATCTGCAAAGAGGCATACCTTTCCCTCCAGACCCTCTGCAATGTCACCTATAAAGATGTTAAAGAGGACTGGACCCAGTACTGAGCCCTGAGGTGCTCCACTAGTAACCTCCCTTTCTCCGGAATGTGTTCCACTCACTATTACCTTCTGTGTCCTGTTGTGCAGCCAGTTTGCTACCCAGGCTACCACTCTGGAACCCACTCCCAGGCTGACTAATTTGATTATTAGTCTTTTGTGTGGGACTGTGTCAAATACCTTGCTAAAGTCTAGGTAGGCCATATCCACAGCCCCTTCCTGGTCTATTACTTTGGTCACCCAGTCAAAGAAATCAATTAGATTCGTCTGACATGACCTTCCTGCTGTAAATCCATGCTGCTCTGGGTCCTGTGCCCGCTGGCCTCTAGGTACTCAACAATTCTTTCTTTCAGAAGTGATTCCATCATTTTCCCTACCACTGAGATCAAACTTACAGGTCTGTAGTTTCGCTTCTGCCTTGCTCCCACTTTTGTGAAGGGGAATCACATCTGCCCTCCTCCAGTCCTCAGGTACCACCCCATCCTCTCATGATTTGTTAAAAATGTGGTCAGTGGTGTCACTAGGTCCTCCCTTAGTTCTTTTAGGTTTCTGGGATGAATCCCATCAGGCCCCATTGCTTTGTCCACCTTGAGTTTTAGGAGTTCTTTCAGGACTCTTTCTTCTGTAAATGGACTGGTGTCAATCCCCCTACTCAGAGTGCTTATATTGTCTGGTTTAGGTAACTCCTCCTCCTCATCTTCTTTTGTGAATACTGAGCAAAAGTATTCATTCAGTATCTCTGCCTTTTCACTGTCTCCCTCTGCCCACCTCCCCTCTCCTTTTTAATCTTCACTATTCCTCCCTTAACCTTTCTATGCTTCCTAATGTACCTATAGAAGGTTCTATCCCCCTTCTTAACTGAGTTGGCTATTTTTTCCTCGGTTTGGGCCTTTGCTATTCTGACTGCCTTCCCCACTTCTTTCTGCTTTAATTGATACAGTTCCCTGTCGTGCTCCTTTTGTGATTCCTTATACGTTTTGAATGCAGCCTTTTTCTTCTTAACCTTCCCTGCCACCTCTTTTGAGAACCATAGTGGTTTTTCACTCCGCTTTTTCTTTATTTGTTTCACACAAAGGCTTGTTGCCTCTATGATAGCAGTTTTGATTTTTCTCCATTGTTCTTCCACCCCTCCTTTTTGGCCATTTGCTAGTGCATTCCTCAGGTATTCACCCATTTTGCCAAAGTCAGCCCTTCTAAAGTCCAGTATCCTTGTTTTTGTATGGCTTGTCTCCATGGTTGTGCTTATTGTGAAGCACACTGTGCAGTGGTCACTTGTTGCCAGATGTCTACTGACTTCTAAATTTGTGATCCTCTCTCCATTTTAGAGTACCAGGTCTAGTATTGCTCCCTCCCGAGTGGGTTCCAACACTAGCTGTCTAAGGCCTGCCCCCTGCAGGGCATCGAGAATAACCCTGCTCTTGGATGTGGCTGCAGTACATGTCATCCAGTTAACATCTGGCATATTCAGGTCCCCCATCAACAGTATCTCCCCTTTTCAGCCATTTTGAGAATGTCCTCCATCATTTTCTTGTCCATTTCCTCCCTTGAGAGGGGGTCTGTATATATCCCAGCGTGATTGTGATGCCATTCCCTGTCTCCAGGTGACCCAGAGTGCCTCTTGTCCTCCCCCTTTACTTTTTAGTTCTGTAGCTTTGATCTCTTCCCTTATGTATAGAGCTACTCCACCTCCTCTTTTACCCTCCCTGTCCCTTCTGTAGACTGTGTACCCCAGTATGTTGACATCCCAGTCATGGTTCTCTGTGTACCATGTTTCCGTGACTGCCACAATATCCAGTTTTTCATCTTCCATCACGGTACCTTTGGGGACTCTAAAATGGAGCCTGTCCCCAGGGTCTTGTGGGAGCAAAACTCTAGGAACCGTAGTTCTGGGCTTTGGTGCCCAAATGGACCTGGAGGAGGGGGAGCCCTTGAACTGACTGACAGATCAGCCAACCGAACCTTTTGGATGCTGGGGAAAGTCCCAGACTGCTTGCAGCTACAGTCATTCTGAGTTGGAAAGAGAAAGGGTGAACAGCTCGAGATAGTTAAGCAGTAGCTTTTGTGTAGTTTGTGTGGGAGAACCGTGGAAGGGCAGAGTATTGGCCTGCCTGCCAGTCTGCCAGCCTGTTGTACCTGAGAGGGAATCTGTGAACATTTCGGTCTGAATCCGAGCTGGAGAGGAAATAAAGTCACTGAATTGTGACCAGGCTCGCTACCTGAAGAAAAGCGAAGATTTGCTGAACTCGATCAACCAGTCAGGACCTGCAATTGCTGCTGGAGTCCCCGGTTTGGCACACAGACTCTGTAATTGTGACTGGACTGCCATCTGCCTGGTACAGTAGTGATTTCTTTAATATAAATGTGCTGTGTGCTGTTAGTGGGTCATGATTTGGTTCCCCACTGTGTGCTGAACTGTGTTCTGCTTGCTGGAGGCTGCATCCAGCCCCCACCGGACTGAATCCGTAGTCATCTTCACTTGGCCTGGGCCTTGTCACACTGGCCCAGCCAGATTACCCACTACACAGAGAAAGTCATCGATGAGAGACTTGCCTGGGGATCAGCCATCTGCTCAATGCTTTGAAGAGGAATTATGCCTCGGTGATTCGTGTGGGCCCTGCTTCTCCTAGCACTCCAGCTCATCAGCCTGCAGTCTCAATTTTGTCCTGCCTGTGTCCTATATTGGGTATCGTGAGTAAACATCAGGGTAGCTCCCTGCAACAACTGCTAAATCTAAAGTGTTGCCATCTGATTGCCTTGTTGTCTTTTCCTTCACGAACTGAGCCCCCCAGCTCCGGATTACAAATAGTATGTGTTGTGCAAGTTGCTTTCTTCCATCACAGGGCCCCCACTAGCTGCGAGGCCTACCCCGGGCAACATTCCTGGCTAGCCCATCTTTTTCCTACCTGGGTACCCAGAGTGTGTGACTGTGTTGAGCGACTACAAAGTGCATGCATAATTGCCTGACTAGATCAGTTATAGAATCAATCAACCTGATTATGCTCCTCCCTTGTTCAAGTCCCCTGAATAAATCAGATTTAACTCTTTTTGCATCTAATTTGACTGAGGTTCCAGTTTGTACCAGAAGCACTGTACTTTTGTTATTTGCTGTGCCTAACCTTGTTTTACAGGGGGTCTCCAGGGATGAACTGGTGGACCCAGCCCTGGTGGTAAGTGCAAACAGTGTGGGGATTTGTATGCTGAATAGGGGCTACTGTGAAAATGTTTGTTGCATATTGTCTAGGCCACTAGGAGGGAAAGAGGGGGGTTACAGGTTAGCCTTGCCTACTAACAACCCTGTCTTCTGGGTGGAGGCACCCGTTTCAGCACCCAGGCTCCTTAACCATCAACTAGCCATGCAGGCAGGGGTAATAGCCCTTGGGATAGCACCACCTAGGGGTTACACAAGGTGCCAACTGGGAATGCACAGACAAAGCAAATTACATATTTGGGTATCAAACTTACCCCGTTCTTAGCCCATGTCTGCCAGGCTACCTTTGAACCCCTTTTGGCCCATCTATATGCTAAAATCCAAATGTGGAAGAACTTGTGCCTCTCTGTTACCAGAAAAAAGTCAGCTCTCAAAATTATGGTGGCCCCTAAGGTCCTCCATCTACTAGCATACTTCTCCATTCACATTCCTAAAAAGTGGTTTTGCCAAAGTCAACAAATTAATGGGTAGTTTTATTTGAGAGGGCCTACACCCGTG
This sequence comes from Neoceratodus forsteri, assembly GCA_016271365.2. Classification (NCBI taxonomy): domain Eukaryota; kingdom Metazoa; phylum Chordata; order Ceratodontiformes; family Ceratodontidae; genus Neoceratodus; species Neoceratodus forsteri. The sequence goes on along the minus strand of CM057459.1, from coordinate 793,793,424 downwards.
CTCAGCAGAGCCAAGCTATACAAACAGTGGTCCAAGGGATGGTGGGGGTCTCCCCAATTTCAAATGTTACCACATGGCCTTCCTCTCCTCTCAAGTTATCAAATAGTTCACACCATACCCTATGCAGGACCCCTTTGGAAGACTGTCGAGGCACAGGCATCATCCCCTTATCACCTATTGTGTATCTAAGTTCTAAGCTGCCACTGACCATTAAACAGCATCCAGTGATATATCTCCCTATCCTATTGGGAAAAAGTCTCCTCCCTTCTAAAAATGGATCTATCCTCCTACTTACCCCTATCTGGAATAGCCCATCTCTGCAAAAAGAGTGTAAACCCTTCTGTTGGGCCACGTGGGCATCCACTGGCATATATCATGTTCAAGACCTTTGCCTCCTGACTCAGCCCATCTTGAAGTCCTTTGAGGTCCTCTGTGCTCAATATCAAATTCCTTAACACAATTTCTGGTGACATTTACAACTGATATCCCTTCTGACACCCAAGCTTACAACACTCCTTGACTCCTCAGCCCTACCCTCTATTCCTAGTGTTTCTGCATAGATCAAATTTTCCAGAGAAACAGCAGGACTCCTCTATAGATACATGCATGATGCAGACCCCCACTACTACATCTACATGCACCAAATGTTCACAAGAGCTCAACAGAGATACCCGAGGCATAATGGTCTCTTTGCTGGCACAGGGTACGTGCTGCCTGTTGAGACCTGAAGGCCCAACTTATACAGCTGAAAACCTTGCATTTATGGTATCAGACCTTACAGGCCCTACAAGAGCAGGGGATTTATCCTTCTAACACCTGATGGAGATACAATTCCAAAGAGGGTTCCCCCCTCACATATTATGGTCCTGCCCTCTAATTAGGCCTTATTGGGAAAGCATTATACAGTACTATAAAAAGATTATGCCTGACCAGCCCCTAATTGCTCACCCTATGGCCTTACTAGGCCATAGTAAATCCCTTCATCCAAACTACATCTGCACACTAAGTAGATTGTAGGAGCTACCATAGCAGTGAAACATCTTCTATGAAGATGGAGATCCAAAGAGATTCATACTTTTAACAAGTGGCTGCATCTCCTGGGGCAGACTGCCTCAGTGGAGCATCTCTCAGGCAAGGCACTACATACACTGTCATATTATTACAAAGTCTGGGCATCCCTTTTGCACATGTCACCAGTATCTTCATACTAACCAGGGTTTCCTATTCAAGGGCCTCTACTTGCCTTGACGACCTAGACCGTAAGGGCTAAATAATTCTAGATGCAGCCATAGCTTATGTTGTAGTACTCTTGTTTGGAATATTTGTATGTTATCCTGGCCAATGGCCTTTGTTTACAATGTTCACAATATGTCCACTGCTTGGTAAAATTCTCATATCCCTCTCTATATTTGTGTAACAGCAACTCCACATAGATAGCAATACTCTACTTAGTACAGTATAAAGAATACTGTATGTATTGCCTGTCTATTCATAATGTTCAGTTGCACTATGTGTTGGCTGTTACATCTGTTATGTTTAAAAAAAATTGTAATAAACAATTTCATGTTATAAAGTGGGAACAGGGAGCTGGCAGTGGAAGGAGGGGCCTGGGTAGTGTAAGTATATGAGGCAGAAAATGTTGGCAGATAAAGGCCTAGCCACACTTCTAGTCTGTCCAAGCCTGCATTCTTATGGGTTTGTGCCCTTGTCAGTCTTCATTTCTTCCTCTCCTTTCCCAACTGCCCCATTTGCACTTTCCCATGTGCCTGCCTACACCCTTTTGATCCCTACCACCCTTCTGATTCCTACTGTCTCAGCCCATATACCGTCTTCAGGAATTTTGTTTCTGTCTGCCACCACCACTCTTTCGGTAAAAAAGTACTTCTTGACATCCTCTTTTGACCCCTCCCCCCATTTCATGGAGATCCCTTGGTATCCATGTTACCACTCATTGTGAACAACTTACTACTGTCCACCTTGTTTATCCTGTGGCGGTATTTGAACATCTCAATCATATCTACCCTATTCCTTCAGTCCTTCAGCATGTACTATACCTACTGAGATCCCGAAGCACTTATCATAAGACCTCACTCACTGCCCTTGTATAATTTTGGTAGACCTTCTCTACACCATTTCCAGCCTATTCCTATCCTTCCTCAAGTGTGTGCTCCAAAACTGCACGCAGTACTTTAGATGCTGCAGAACCACGGATCTATACAAGGGCAATATTATCTCCCTCTTTCTGCTAGCGATCCTCCTCCTGACACATTTCCACATCTGATTCATCTTTTCCATGGCCCTATCACCCTGTGCTGATGCCTTCAGGTGCTCCATTTTTATCGCCCCCAGGTCTCTATCATCTGTTGTGCTCTCCACTACCACCCCATCCATCTTGTATTCCATTCTAGAGTTTTTGCCCCACATGCATTATCTTGCACCATTTGGCATTAAGTTTTAGCTGCCACACCCTTGGTCACATCGCTAGTGTTTTTAGATCCTTCTTCATGGCCCTTATCCCCTCCTCAGTGTCCACTCTACCACAGATCTTAGTGTCATCTGTGAAGAGGCATATCTTAGCCTGGGCCCCCTCCCCTATGTCACATGTAACTATGTTAAAGAAGGCCATTCCTAAAACTAATCCCTTGAGCACCCAGCTCTTGACTTTGAGAGGTGAGATACCTCTGCTATGTCCCCAGCTCAGCTGGAGCCAGCACTCCGCACTCTGCAACCCCACTCTTCCAAAAGTCCACTGGTTCGGGGGGTAGAGTGTAGTGGGGAGATGGAGGAGGAAAGGAGCCAGGGCTAGTCACAAGGAAGTTGTCCAGCCACACACCATCCAGACAGCAAATCGCTTTTCACCCCTGGAGGAGCTTCAGATACCTGACTCTGCTTGGGGGAGACTGAGTCATTCTGGGGAAAGGGGCAGGACAACTCGATGGCACCCTGGGGTACAAACAGGAAGAAATCAATTAAGAAAGACTTGGTGGTCGGGGAGTTAATGACCAGGGGTAGAGAGGTGGTGGAAGGAGGATTGGATGGGAGGGGAAGGGGATGGTCAGATACCTTCATGGGCAATAGCCTTCTGGGATATAGATAGGATAGGTAGGCTGGGGGGGGGCAGGAGATGCTGGTACACCTGGAAACTAATGATCTTGCAAACCAGACTGTAGAAATGGTGAAGCAGAACTTTCATAGTCTGGTGGACAGACTGAAGGCTCACTCGGCCTCCCTGGCCTTTTCCGAGGGCCTCCATCTGTGGTGGTGGTGGTGGGGAAGCTAGAATAAGGAGTGAGGTGATAGAGGAGTTTAATGGGTAGCTAAGGGTCTGGTGTCAGGAGAAGGGGTACCACTTTGTGGGGGACTGGGGGGATTTCTGGGACAGGAGGCTTTTCAAAAGTAATGGCCTTCACCTGACAAAAGAGGGGGCTAGTGGACCAGGGCAGAAGTTTGACATCTTTATTGGACAGTTAATTTGACAACAGGAGAGACTGAGCCTAGGGGAACCATGGTTGCAGGCGAGAGGAAGGGGACCCTAGCTAGTACTCCCCCTAATCTTGGGGTTTGTAGATGCACACCAGTCATAGATAGGGTCAAGGTCCAAACTGGGCTGGGGGAGGGGACCAAGAAGAGGGGATCACAGAGCCTGCAATCAGAAAGGAAGGAGACCAAGGAAGAATAAGGAACAAAAATAAGTAAACAGACAAAGGGGAGCAAAGGTTAGATGGAAGGGGTTCTGTCTCAGTGCCAGGAGTCTAGGTAATTAAATCAGTGAGCTCCGGTGGCAATGGCAGACACTGAGGTGGACCTCACAGCCATTACAGAGACTTGGGCCTCAGAGAATAACGTCTGGAACCTGACAGTCCCAGGCTACACCACATTTAAGAGAGACAGAGGTAAAGCTAAAGGAGGAGGTGTAGCCCTCAATGTCAGGGATGGCACTGAGGCTGTGGAGGATGGACACATTAGTGTAAGTAATGTGGAGACAGTGGGCTCTAGTCTCACAGGCCACATACAGCAGTGCACAGTGCACCCAAGCAGCTGGATGCGCCAAACCTGGTGCACCAAGCATGGTGTGCCATATTCTCAGAATCATCAAATTGCACCACAAAATGACGCAATGGTGCACAGCACATGGTGCACCATAAAAACAGCGCACCCAGCGACAGTGTCATAAGGTGCGCTGTAAGCTGGAAACAGTGATGGTAGAGGAAGGAGCAGTGCAAGGTGTGACCAGGACACACTGGAGAAAGAAAAACTTTACAGACAAGGAAACAGACCTTCTAATGGATGCAGTGGAGGCACAGGTCAGTAACAAAGGGTGCAGGGACCTACAAACGGGGTTAGAAAAGGCACATGGTGAACACAGGGATACTTGCCACGGCTGAGTAACTGTCAGGTAACAAATGCCCCCCAACAGGTGGACCTGCTACTGTCAAGGGGTAGAAACAGGGAGCTGCGTGCTGAGAGACAGCAGGCAAGGTAGGATGTGCTGACAAAGGTCAATGCGGTGGCCCACTGCAAGCGCACCATGCATGAATTGCAGAAACACTACCATGACCTCCAAAGGAGGGCTAAGGAGAAGACCACCCACAACTGGTGAAGCACAGCTGGCACGGGTGGGGGCCCCAGCCAGATCATACCACCAATGCCACAGGAGGAGCGAGTAATGGGTCACATAAGTGGACGGGCTGTAGACAGAATCAGTGATTGGGACCTGTTCCAGCTCCAGCATGCAGCAGGTATATACAAGTGAGGTAAACAAACAAGGCAAAGTCCTGTCACACCCACACGTGACACAAATGTATGACACAGTGAGAAAGGCCCATCCTGCCAATGGTCCCGCACAACACCCATATGCCTGTGCCACATGGCTGATGCACAGCACCACTGCATGGTGACATGATGGACAATGGACCACACAGCCATCCAACAGTGCACCAGACATGCAACTGCCCTGCACCCCTACAGGACATGTCAGCCACACCACGCACTGGATACCCGCACAGGTCCTGTTCTGAGAAGGTGCCAGCATGCACTTGCCAACTGCAGACACACAGCCATGCAGCTGCATGGTAATGAATGGTGGTGCGCACTGTACATGAATTGCAGGCCTACAACCTGGACAGGTGTTATGAGGCAATGGCCAATGATGTGTGCCCATATGGCATACCTGCCATGCAGGGAACCAAACAGCACACACAGCACATGGTCTTGCTCACAGTGTCAAAACACTGCAGGCAGCATGTGCACTATGTATGAATGGTGGAGCAGTACGTCATGAAACATGTGGCACACCAGCATGGCCACCAATGTGCATGGCTCAGACAGAGTGAATGAATGGCATGCCTGCATCGGGGTGAATGACACCGACAGACAGAGTCGGAACACCAGTAAAACACACACTGCATTATGTCTCCACACAGGTACAGGGGGTGCAGTGGTGGTGCAGATGACGGCCACCATGGATGATCCCATGCAGAGTCCAGACCAGCAGACAGATGACGGTGACCAAGAGAGCATGTGCACAGCCCAGACAGAGTTCACACAGGACACTGCACTGGCCAGCACACAGGACATGAACCGGAGTACCCCCAGTCACAGCGACATGGGCAGATGTGATGTGGAAGACACCATGCAACATCATCTTGTGGTGCTCGGACAGGGCCTTGAAGCAATATCACCATCAAAAAGTGAAGGCTGTGAAACACTGCAGGATGGGAACACAGAGGAAGACACCTCCCTAGCATCGGTCAGTCCACAGTACACACCGCCAGGAAACAGGCAGCCACACCGCTGCAAAGGGTGGAGAGGACGATGACCTGAGTAGGTATTTTTAGGACATGGTGGGGTACCAAGACGGACTACACAATGCTGTCGCAGGCATAAGGGATGCAGTACAGGAGCATAATACCACTGCAGGTGGGCACAAGATGCGTGCTGAGCTACACATGCATGGCATCCGCGATGCACTGAATGACCTTGTGCATGATGCTGGTCAACGACATGCGGAGATGATGGCAGTGCAACATGCAATGCATGTTGCTGACAAGCAGCAGGCAAAGGTAACAGAGTCCCTGACCAGTGCACTGGAGCATGGACTAGCGATGCAGCACACCCAAACTGAGGCCATCACGTCAATGGTGGCTGCAATTGTCGGCCTCACACAGACCATGTGGATCATCAGTGGGGCACAGCATTGGGCCCCACATACAAATGATAGAGAGGGAATGACAGCAGCAGACTTGATGCTGCGTGTGCACCACATCATCTTGACCATGCAGAAAAGGCACAGTGGCACACACACAGCACAAACGGACTGTAGGCTACACACCATGGATGGTCATGGCAAGTACGGGGGACACATGAGCAAGGGGATGTTGGTGACAACACTGGTAGACAGACAATGGTGTGCCAGCCACCAAAGTACCTGGACAGGCATGGAACAGCAAGAGGCCATGCTCATGGAGAATGGGGCCAGCACCAGCAGCCTTGTGACACAGTATGGGCAGGCAGGAAGGGGTGGCAAGGTCGAACTGCAACAGCTGACCACTGACCAACAGGGCACAGGTCCTGCAGTGGAATATGCGTGGATGATGCTCGTGGACGTGGCAAACACCTAATGTTGGGGTGCAAAGACCTGCCACTGATGGACAGGCATGCCAGAATCCTGTGTAAAAAAAGGTTGTCAGCACTCCAAACCAGTAATAACGTACCAGGCACCAGACTGATATTCAAAATTATCTATTCCAAGTGGACCACAAACGTCCTCTCCCAGGGCTTCAGCCCAACACTAGGGCCTTCATCGGGGGTGTGCCAGCAAACCTGCATGACCATGGCAAAGCCTGTGGATGGTACACCGGCAAGCACAATTGTGGATGTGCATCAGGTAGCAAACATGGTGGCAGCTAACACAACCCTGGTTGTGGACATGAGCATGGATCCTGCTGAGCAGCAGCCAGTCAACAACACCCAATGGGACTGACATGCATGCTCATTATGGCAGATGATGTACGAGGGCTGGAGGTGTCACAGGGGCCACTAATATCACTGGTGACACAGGACGATGGCAGTGTGGGCACAGACAAGCTGTCTGGGGACAACATGGCAAGGATGGAGATGGTGCACACACAGCCAACTGAGGCAACAAATGAGCTGCCACCAGAGATGCACAAGGAACCAAGGTGCTCAACATGGAAGAGAAGGAGCAGCATCTCACCAACAATGTTATCCACACCTATGGAAACACAGGACCAACAGGCAAAGAAGACAAAGGCAGACAGTGGAACAATGCGGCAACCCCAGGGCACACACCGCATGGGTGTAGATGGGACTGCAGCCCCAGCAGATGGGACAGGAGGCCTGCATGCAGTGCCCACTGCACAGGGTGACCCGAGCTCCACCATGTTGGCCGATGGCCATGGACATGGTGCAGCATGGACACCCACCATACAGCCAGAGCATGTGGGACACAGTGGAACCAGCAACAAGCTAAGCCCAGTGTATGGGGCAGCAGCCGAGGGAGGAATGCACTGGCCAAGTTGTGCAGGGTTGCTTGCCCACATCATGGCTGAGCATGGCCACACATCAGTACATGTGGCACAACACCATGGCATGCCACACCATCAACACAGGCCGTAACCAATAGTAAGAACACCATATTGCACATGGTATGGACCCCATACACACCATATACAGGCAACCATAGTACGGCATGCCACAGCAAATATGTGTACATGGTTTAGATGTTGCAGTACATAGGTAGGGCCAAACCATGGGGTTCCACCTTGTCATCTGGTGGTTTGGATTACACACATATGACCCTCTCAGTGCATACACCGTACACTGCATAATGCACGGGTGTGTTTGCATGAACAGTGGGCATGGGCATGTGCCTGATGGGATGCGCAGGCAGGCAAGCAATGCTGCAGCTGCACACAGTGTCCCTGGATGGGATACCAGTACCAACAGTTGCTGCAGGCCTCTGCTATGTGTCATGGTAGCGCTGTGCACCTACATGGTGGCCCAACTCACCATAAGCAGAGCATGTGCCTTGCCATGCACTCGCCCTGCACGTCAGCGTGTGCCTTGCATCAGGTGCCACACATCCACCACCCGTAAGGGGTGAACACAGTGTGGACATTCGGGCACACATTCAATTTCATTTTTCATTTATTCTTTGGTAACCACGTAAAGGTTCTGGACCAAAGGTCCCTTTTCAGGCCTGACCTGGACAAAAAAAACATACAGAAATACACAAATAGAATCAATAGCAATACAAAACCAAAAATACAAATTACAAATTGCAGTTACAAACAGATTTATGTAATAAATAACTTTTTAAAAGTTAAAACAGAGGGAGCAACCTAACATCAAGTGGGAGTGAATTCCAATACAGTGGTGCTGTTATTGAAAAAGCTCTAGAGCTTAATCTAAGCCGAGACCTGGGGACAAAATATAGGGGTCCGTCAGCTGACCTCAGGCTGGGAAGCAATTCTTTCATTACAACAAGATCAGAAAGAGGAAAAAGGGAGCCAAAGTAAAAACATTTATACATCAGACAGCCAACAAAATTATCTATTCTGCAACTAGGGGAAAACCACCCCAACTGAATATAAAGATTACACTGATGTGTCCTATTGGGGGCTCCTAAAATAAATCTACAAATATTATTATAGGCCACAGTTAGTGCCTGAATTTCTTTTGTACCTATGTTATAATATGAACAAGAACTGTAATCAAAATATGGAAGAAGAGAAGCAATAGCAATTGCTAATCTAGTTGCTTGTGAGAAGAATGACTTGAATTTGTATAACACCCCAATTCTTTGAGCTACTTTCTTAATCATTGACTGAATCTGAGGTGAAAAGGTCAAACTGGGATCCAATAGTGTGCCAAAATACTTAAATTGAGACACTTGTTCAAGCCGACCACCCCGAAAATCAGATATCCTCAGTTCTGGGGTGTCCACCAACATAAATTGTATGCCAAATAACATAACTTTTGTTTTAGCTGAGTTCAAAACCATAGCATTTAAAGTAAGCCAAGAACAAACAGCACCAAAATCCTTTTCTAGGGAACAAGAAAGTTCAGACACAGAATTTGACTGAGCACAAATTACAAGATCGTCTGCATGAAACAGTGATTCACTAAACCTACAAACTCCAGGAAGCTGATTAATAAAAAATAGAAAATAACAGGGGTCCCAAAATGGACCCCTGAGGCACACCAGAACTAATTGGCAAGACATCAGAAACCACAGAACCTGAGCCGGCTCGTCGGCGCAGCGGTTGGATTTCCACTTGCGACGCCGGCGACCCGGGTTCGGGAATGGACCCAGGTCATCGGAGGGCCGGCTGGGGAGAGAAGGATTGAGCATCCTTTGGACAGCTCTCCTTCTCTGGGGGGAGGGCAGGGCAGCACACGGCATACGAGGGGCACCTAGCGGAGGCTGGGTGGCCGCACCACGTCGACGCTCATCAGCACGTCAGGATGGGGCGGACACAGGTCGTCATTGCACGTCCCCATCCTGCTTAAGGGGGGGTTAAAATCCCGAACCTTGCCGTCTTAATGGCGCTCTGCCCCTGGGTGCCCTGATTAGCCTCCGGAGCTGATCCTCTGACTAGACACAGTTCCGCAGCCCGATATAGGGGGTCGGAGCCACAGCCCCGCTCTCTGGGGGTAAGCTAGGGATGACTGAGGGGATGCGGTCATATCCGGAGGTGGGGGCAGCGGGGATCCATGACCAGAGCAGATAATTCTGACGGGAGTTGTAGGGGCAAAAAAGAGATAATTAAAAAAAAAGAAACCACAGAACCTACTTGAACAAATTGACAACTGTTACTCAGATAATCATAGAACCAAGATACAGCGACATCAGAAAAAACCCAGATCTTTCAATTTTGTGCATGCCAAACTGTGATCAATCAAATCAAAAGCGTTGGTTAGGTCCATGAACACCGCCATGGTCATCAAACTCTTCTCAAACCCATGTAGAATGGTGTTCGTGAACCCAACCAAGGCCGTGCCCATACCAAAGTGCTTACGGAACCCATGTTGTTGCCTTGATAACAAATCATAGGTAACCAAATAGGCATCAATTTGCTTAGCCACTAAATGCTCAAGTAGTTTGCTAAGGGGATTCAGTATTGATATTGGCCTATAATCATCCATGGAAGTAGCACAGCTCTTTTTTGGAATTGCAACCACCTTAACTTTCTTCCAGGACAGGGGAAAAACACCTGTAGCCAATGACATATTAAAAAGATAACAAAAGGGATCTGTAATAAAGGGGATAGCCAATTTTAAGAAGCGGGCATCCAATCCTTCCCCCACAGTCAGTCCCTTTATTTGGGAGAGACTGTTGAAGATGAAAAACTTAATTTGATGTTACTTCCTTAAACAAAAACATGGGTCCATCTACCTAAGGAACAGAAGAAAAGGATTTAGTATTACCAGCCTGAGGAAAAAAGATCTAAACTTAGAAAGATCTGAAAATTTAGAATTCAACAATTTAACAATTTCGAGCAAGTCACCAATTTCTTTGTTATCAACGTTTAATTTCTGGATGACAGATTTTAATTTAAGAGAAAGTAAAAAATTTACATTATTCCAAAACTTCTTTGGAACTGCCCAAAGCGATCCCTAAAATAAGCTTTTTTAGCATTTCTAACAGTTTGAAAGACTACATTCCGAAGTCCATGGTAGAGATCCATTGAAACTGTACTGGGTGATAATTTAAATTTAGTCCAAGCACTATCCCACTTCTTAATTTCTTAATGCTGGGACCAAACCCTCTAGTAGGAGAACCTCTACACCGAATGGTCTGCAGAGGGAAAAGGGATTCTTGAATGGGAAGAAGTTGGCTGAAAAAAAAAAAAAATCTAGTGCCATATCCACTTCTGGAATACATTCAAGAAATGACCAGTCATTTAACCTCAAAGAAGAATATAACAGGGAATAATCTATCCTTTTAATTGATCTAGTCTGAAACACAGAAGCAGGGGGTTTAAAACAGCGAAAATGCAGGACAAAAAAGGTGGCCATGTGATTGCTTATGGAATCTGCCAAGACACCAGAGGCCCCCACTCTCCCCACTGTATTAGTCAATACCCAATCCAACAGAGAATGATTCTGTGAGATGGGATTGAGATGGGTAGGCACATTTATACACTGAGTCAGTGGGTAAGAGAGAAGAAGAGATTCGAGCCCCATTGTGTCATTAGCCCTCCAATTCAAATTCATATCTCCAACAACAACAGAATCACTCTGCTTTAAATAAACTTCACAAACATCCAAGAAATGTTTAAGCCCTTGAAGACCACATTGAGGGGGATTATACAAACAGCCCACATTTAACTTCTTTCCTCCAAGAATAAATTGCAAAACCAACCAATCAGTATCACAACCCAAATCCTCACTAGACCTTAAAAAAATAATTTCTAAATGATCCCTATAATAAATCAAGACCCCACCACCCTTTTTTAAACCTTTACGGTCTACCCTAAAAATGTTATAACCCCCAATATGACACACATTATCGGGCACCCCCCGCTTCAACCATGTTTCTTTTTTTTTTTTTTTTAATTTAAACTTTATTAATACATTTCCATTATAAAGGGCAGTTACAGCAAGTCAGGGTGTAACATAGCACTTGAACAGTGAGACCTGCCCATACCACCCCCCCTTACAGCAGCAACAAAACATAATCGCCTTAACGTGCAGTGTGCGATTCTGTCGAACGTATGAGTAGAATCAGAATGTGATATATCCTCAGTGAGGTAACAAGAGTAAGGAATGAAAGGGATCCCATATCTTACTATATGCTGCTAGTCTATTATGAAGACTTGCAATTGCCTTCTCTGTTCGAAGATTAGCAATGATTTCATGTAACCACTCCTGGAAGGAAGGAGCCGATTGTTCCTTCCAATGACATAGTATGAGTTTCTTAACTGAGAGCGCAACCATAGAAATATGGTATTTCCTAATTCTAACACTGACCAGGGACATATCCCCTAGAAGGCACACCTCCGGAATAAAATACTCCTGTAGGCCTAGTAGGGGATCAAGAGACAGCTTAATTGAATTCCATAAGGAGGAAACTTTGGGACAGGACCAGAACATATTGACAGTGTCAGTGGCTCAGTAGGTAGCACACTCGCCTCTGAGGCCGGGAGATCAGAGGGCTATGGGTTCAGTTCCCACATCTGGCACTTGGGTTAATATCCCAGTACTGACACTGTAATGCAGCATGAGAGGGGTGCTGCATTTCTGAGGTGCCGTCTTTCGGATGAGACGTTAAACCGAGGTCCCATCTGCCTGGATTGGTGGTAGTTCAGGTGGATGTAAAGATCCCATGGCACTTATCGAAAAGAGTAGGGAATTTCTGGTGTCCTGGCCAAATTTCCTCATTCACTAAAAATACCACCAACAGCATAATCTGGTTCAAGGTCAGTTGCCATTCATCTGTATCCCCCTCCCCCCGGGTCGTGCCTGAAAATAGGCAGGATTTGTCTAATGCACTTACCTGGTCAACAAAAGCTAAATAAATAAATAAATAAATAAAATATGCAGGAGGGTACCCTCTTCTTGCAAGCACTTGGTACATGTACTAGAGTATGAGAGGCCCCATTTATTAAATTTAATAGGGGTACAATAGATGTTGTGTAAAATGTGATATTGCATGAGACGCAATCTATCTTGGGAAACGTACTTATGACAGGATCTCCATAGGGACTGCCAGTCCAACTGATATTGAGGGAGGAGTGAGTTCCAGAAACTAGTAGGTCCAAAGGTGTCCCCATATTTTTTATAGTACAACACCCTGTATAGCTTAGAGACTATGCCTGATGATCCAGACAATAGGGAGATTTCAGGAATCAAAGCTGATACTTTCTGGGAGGGGGGAGAACTCCCCAGAGCTACAGTGAGAAGGTGTCTTAACTGCATGAGTTTAAAGTGAGATGAGACCGGGATAAGGAATTTGTCAATAATTCCATATGGGGACAACCAGTGCCCTTCCCCATCTACCAAGGAAAGCACTTTTCCATCGTCTAATTGGGGCAACCAGTTGCGGGGAATCCACTTACCATTACAAGTAAAAGATGGGGAATTCCAAATAGACTGAGTTAAATCAGTCTGAGGGGAATAATGAAGAAATAAACATAATTGTGTATAAACTCTTAAAGAGATGCTTATTGTGGTGCAGTCAGACATCTTTACATGGGACAGCTTGAGGTAAAATAAGTTTAAGGGATCCAGGCGTTTGGCTTTAATTGTGTCTAACTCAATCTTAAGCCATACTGGTTGCGCCATTTCAGGGCCTGGGGATATCCATCTCAGACATTTTGCTAGATGACTTGCCCAGTAGTATAATGCCATATGGGGAATCCTCAGCCCTCCCTCAGGTTTTGGGGCAGCTAGTTTATGGTAGGCCAACCGGTGATATTTATCTGCCCAGATAAATCTGGTAAATGTACTGTGCAGTTTCTTAAACCAGCGTATGGGAATAGAAGAGTTGAGAAGGGATAAAGGGTAATAAATTCTAGGAAATACATTCATCTTAATAATATTAATCCTGCCCCATAATGATATTGGAAGTTTAGACCATCTGTTGAGGTCGTGAATAATAACCTGTGAGACAGAGTCCAGATTATCTTTGACCCACACTAAGGGGTTACGGGATAGCTTTATGCCCAGATATTTAATTGCTCTAGGAGTCCAACCTAAACCTAGGGGGCAAATATCATCCTTAAATACTTTGTGGTTTAATGGAAAAAATAAGGATTTACTAGCATTCAACTTATAGTTGGATAGCAAACTGAACTTGGCTATTTCGTTGAGTAAGGGTGGTATTGAAGAAACTGGATGTGAGAGATGTATCAGCAAATCATCTGCGTACGCGGTGAGTTTAATCTCATGACGCCCAACTCTGATACCTTGTATAGAAGTATTCTGGAGAATGTTTTGGATGAGGGGTTCCAGATATAAATTGAACAAGAGAGGCGATAGGGGGCAACCCTGCCTAGTACCTGAATGAAGTGAGAAGTAGTTTGAGAAGGCCCCATTAGCTGAGATTCTTGCTATGGGGGATTTATATAACGTGGCAACTCAGGAAATGAATACCGGAGGAAATTTAAAGGCATTCAATACCTTGAAGAGAAAACTCCAATTCACCCGGTCAAACGCCTTCTTGGCGTCCAAAGAGACCAAACCTGCAGGAAAGTCAGCATCTCTGGAAGCCGAGAAGACATGGGATAACGTACGCAGATGATCCGCTGAAGAACATCCCTTCATAAAACCTACCTGATTCATACCTATTAACTCAGGGAGCACCACAGATAACCTGCTAGCTAAAATCTTTGAGGGAATCTTGATATCCTGATTTAGGAGGGATATAGGCCTAAAGCTCTGAACGAGCTCAGGGTCCTTGTCTGGCTTGGGAAGAAGTACTATCAAGGCTTCAAAGAGATGGCAATCGACCTCTGTCCCGGATAGAATATGCTGAAATAGACTATTAAGTATCGGCAATAAAAGTTCTCTAAATGTTTTATAGAAAACAGAAGAAAATCCATCAGGCCCAGGAGTTTTATCTGAGGGCAAACCACTGATAACCTCAGCGATTTCCTCCTGAGTTATAGGAGAGACCAGAGAATCTATGTAATGTACTGGGAGGGCGGGTGGATGTGAATCTATTAGGTAATTCTCCACGCTTACTGGACTGGGAGGGGGTGCTCCATGTCCCTGTAAAGCGATTTGTAATATGCTGCGAACTCTTGAACTATCTCAGTGGGAGATGTTTTCAGAGACCCATCAACAGAAGCCTTGATAGAAGGGATGAATCTCACTGATTCTTGTTGTTTAATACAAAGTGCCAAAAGGCGCCCTGCCTTCTCACCTTGGTCAGTATAACTAGCTTTAGTGCGTATGATAGCTAACTCCGCCTTTTCCCGGAGTAGTTCTAAATATTTGTCTCTCAACCCTAGGAGCCTCGCCTTGTCCTCATCTGAAGAGTTAACCGAGACACTGGATTTGGGAACCCGAATTTGGGATAACAAGGACAGTAATTCTCTCTCCCTAACTCTTTTCCTGGCCACCGAGAGGCTAATAAGGACACCTCTCATGTAAGCCTTGAAAGCCCCCTATATAATATCTGGTTTTGCACTGTTTAAAGGATTGGACAAAAAAAAGGCCTCAATATGTTCCCTTATGGTATTGCAATAATTAGAATCTTTAAGCAATTGATTATTAAGCTTCCATCTTGTTTCTCTCTTTGACACATCCTGAATTGTCAGATCACACAGCACCACAGAGTGGTCGGAGACAGGTCCAGGCTGTATCGATGAGGACCTAATCCCAGGCAAGAGAGTCTGAGAAATGAGTATGTAGTCAATACAGGAATGTGAGCCGTGTACCAAAGACCTGAATGTGAACTCCTTGAAATCAGGGTTTAGGACACGCCAGACATCACAGAGCCCGCATTGATCCAATAGTTCTCTAAAAGCCCTCTGACCTGGGGAAGCCCACCCGATGCACCACCTGACCTGTCAAGGTTTGAATCTACAACTTGATTAAAGTCACCCCCCAGGATAATCCTTATGGGAAGGAAAGGCAGGATTAAGTTTATGAGTCTCATGAAATAAGCGGGGTCATCAGCATTAGGACCATATATGCTGCCCAATAGCAGAGGTACTGACCAGAGAGTACCTATAACTAAAACGAACCTTCCCTCGGGATCCCTGATAGTATGAGTTGAGGCGAAGGGAATGCCCCTGTTAATAATGATCATAACCCTACAGCTGTTTGAGGAGCCTTGCACCTCATAGACCATCCCCGCTTGTTGACTCCTCACTTGTAAGGCTTCTGTTTCAAATAGGTGTGATTCCTGTAAAAAAGTAACCTGAGTGCGTAAAAGACTTAAGTGTTTGAGAACCTGGTATTGTTTAGATTTTTTCCTGATCCCCTTGACGTTCCACGTTGCAAAAGTCACCTCCTTGGCTATCTACTAAAGACTTCTAAGGATGCTGTATTCGGCCCTGCACTCCGGGTGTATAACAACAAATAATCTAACCCCCCATTGCTGCTGTAAGGCCCACCCACCACCCCAGCCCTCCCGAAGAAACCCACAATTAAACCCTCCCATACGCCCCACCCCCAACAAGAACACATAACCTCCCTCCCAGCCCCCACACTGTCACAAGCAACGCTAGCACAGCACTGGGACTCATCCTCCCTCCCACCCCGAACATATCCCAGTAACCATCTCCTTGTACCGCGTAGTACAAAGCAAACAATAAACTGCCTTAATGAGGGCTTAATGTCTAAAGAGCGGTCTAGGGCTTCCAGGGCCTGCAAGCCTCTGTTAATGAATCCACTAGTAATCGAGAGAGGAAAATAGAACTGGATGTCCTAAATGTGAATATGACAAATCGTCATGAGAGTCTTGAGAGGGAATTGAAAAATGTTTGTTCCCCATAGGGAACTACCTCGTGAACCAGAGCCAGAGAGAAAATTAACATGGAGGGGTGAGCCCATCATCGAGATGAGAACATGAGAAAACGAAACCGGGTGAAAAGTGGAACAAGATCTAGAGATGGGAAAACCATGGGAATAACTACCTAGGGGATGCAGACCCCTAATTCCGAGAAGCTCCCCCTGCAAAACCAGAACGACTTAATAAACAAAAGCAGACCCTCTCGAGACCGAATGACCAGACCTGCGATAATTGGGCGAGCCGCGCCCTCTTGTGGTCATAACCTGATCCAGCCCACTAGTCAGAGGCGCCCTGAAAGCCCGGAATCGCTCGGAAATCTGACATCCCATCATATAAAATTTAAACAGAAGGCGTAACCCAAAACCTTGCCCTGTGTGCTCCCCCTGGAAACTAAACAAGCAATATTATCTCGGATGCAGTCCAAAACAAACCCTCCGGGAGCCCCCCTCCAGGATTCTCCCTGAAACACTATTCCCACCAACAGGCCAGGGCCTGTTACAAGTAAAGTCAGGCCTCTACTAGTAGCCCAGTTCTGTTAGAGGGCATAAACTCGAATGAAATCAGTCTTTGGAAAGAGCGGTGTCCACACAAAAAAACAAGCAACAGTTCATTCTGAAGTTCCTAGTAAATCCCGAAGATCAGGAGGCCTTCTCAGGTCGTCCGGAACAAATCTGGGAACGCCAACTTAAGGCTTAGTAGCGCAGCTTCAGGATCCTCGAAACTGAGCCATGAGCCATTTACTGAGACTTGTAGCTTTGCTGGGTACCCCATCCTGAACTTTAATCCCACCGCTATAATCTTAGATACAATCGGGTGGAAGGCTTTCCGTTTCAACCGGACTGAACCAGGGATATCTTGAGCAATTCTCAGCTTCACCTTCTCCCATCTGACTTCTTGCAGGGCCTTGACTTTCTGTAGAAAATGCTGCCTTTATAAGTAGTTTAGGAAGCAGCAAATGATGGGGTGAGGAGGTGCATCAGGTGGGGGTTTTGGTCGCAGAGATCGGTGGGCCCGTTCTGTTATATATGTTGGGCCAAAGGGAGAGGGACCAGCGACCCTTTCAACCAGCTTCTGGGTGACGACTATGGTATTCTGGCCTTCTTCCTTCAGAGAGCCCGAGAATTACCACATTATTTCTCCGACTACGGCCTTCCAAATCTTTGAGTTTTGCTTCTAGATGAGACAGCTTTTGTTTCGTTAGTAGGAGCTCAGGATCCAGACTTTCCAATTTTCTCTCAATCGAAATTATACGGGCAGTGTTGTCCAATACTGTCGTGGAGAGTTCCTCTAACTTTCTGGAGAGGTATTTCAGATCAATTGCCATATCTTTCATCTCTTCCCAGAATGGTTTAAATTCCTCCAAGAATCTGTTAAGTGTTAGGGGTTCTTGGTCCCCAGCTTGACACGAAGGTTCTGGTTTGTCTGGGCCACTCAAGACTCGGGATTTTTTCGAGGCCTTCTCAGGAGTGGTGTGTGGGGGGGTATGTTTCTGCGGGCTTTCTTCATGTAAGCCTCCATTTACCGCAGATGAACCCAAAACAGGAGCGCACACTGTTTAGAGACAAGAAAAACTCGCAAGCAGAGGAACTAGTTAAAGTTTAACGATATTAAATGACGAGTTTTTATTCGGGAGGCAGGAGCTTAATGGAGGAACATCTACTCAGCACTCTGCATCACGTGGTCTCCCAACCACGTTTCTGATAAAGCAACAATATCAGGCAGATATAGAGCAATAAGCTGTTCGATTTCAGCAATCTTAGGGATTAAGCTATGAACATTCAAATGGATAATTTTAAATCCATGACAGGATTTCAAACAATTATTCAAAGACAATGCTTGAGAGGAAGACATAGAATCTAAAGAGCAAGGCCCTGGATTCAGTTCCACATCACCAGAAACTAACAGCAGGACAAAGTAACATGCCATAGTGCAAACAAGTGAAGTGACCCTTATTCCCACATTGTCTTATAGGCATAGGGCTACTCAACAACAATTGCCATGAGTCAGTAACAACAGCATCAACAACTAAGCAATTTAAAAAGCAAAAATCACTTGTCTCATATGAGGCACTGTTCCCGGTGCCAAACCTATATAATTCAATTGATCCACAAATACCAACCCCCCCCCACACAAAGAATACACACCCAAACAGGTAAACACTTAGTGTCCCACATTGTTACCATAACATACTTACAGAACGACAGTATTATAATCAAACACTCCCACTCCCCTACCTCACTCGGACTCCCTTAGACTCCTCTGCACTTATTGCACTTGCAGAACCTGCACTGTGCAAATGCCACCGCATTTGGCAAGTGAGATCTTTAAACATCTCAACACCACAGACTGAGCTGCCACCACCAATCGGGGGGGTGGGGTGCAGCTAGCAACAGGTAGAAGAAGCTAGTCAGTATCCAGGAACAGGGCTATGAGCAGGGTGCAATTACTGAAGTGGCAGCAGCTGTACTTAATTAATTGGCTCCACTCTTGGAAGGACAGCTCAAACACCTTGAACAGTACACTTTAGGACCCTTTGTCAGCAGCACACAAGTAATCATTTTATAAACAGCAGTTCAGCAGGGACTCAAACCAGCAGTGCTAAATATTAAAATCTCCACAGCATTAAAATGCACCCCAAGACTGTCAGCAGGCTTAGTTAATTCCCAAAGTCAATAAGTGGTTTAACAACATCACACTTTAGCAACATGAGCTCACAGTTGCTGAATAAAACGGAACACAATACAGTGAAAATAGTTATGATTCCTGTAGTCTCTCCAAAGTCCCACTGCCACACAGCTCAGATCTCCCAGGAATACAGCAGCCTTCCAGATGGAAATGTGGACTATGGGGCTCTTCCTGTCATAATGACCAGATATTCTACATGGTCCACTGAGCTTTTAAAGTGCCAGGGGGGGTCGAGGGGAGCCTGCCACACTCCCTTAGACTCCCCTGCACTTATTGCACTTGCCGCACCTACACCGTGTGTACATGTGTACGTAGTATGCCATCAGCATGTCATAGCCGGCAGTGGATGTGTCCAGGCAGCACACACAACCGACCATGCGACCTATAGCAGTGTGCACACTGCTGGGCATATGTGTAACTAAGAGAACCCAAGTGGCCAGGTCCTGTCACGTGGCCGGCACCATTATCATGTGAATAGCACTGGGGAATGGTATGCCGAGTGCTGGTGCGCACACAACCAGCCACACAGACATGGACAGGCAATAGTGTATGCCATGCATGTCTGGGACATGGAGCAGTGGCACCGCTAACCCCCAGATGCATGCCCCCCCAATGTGCATAACACAGAGCTACACAGGGCAGCACAAAATGCACCCGTAGACCACAACATGCAGACAGGCAATGCAGCACCCAGCACCCACAGCCTCCAATGCCCCATGGAGCTGTGAGACCATGCACATGTGGCGACAGCATCACCATATGACACAGACACACACACACACACACACACACCATGCAGAACACCATCTACACATCCCATATTCATTACCCAAGTCCTGAACAACATGACCCTGGCCGTGCATACACCGTATGCAAAGGACGACATAGTCCACACCCTTGGCGTATGCACACCCCACCCCAGTGATCAAGTGGACAGGGATGTACACCCACATCATGCCTGGCAACAGCATGAGTGGATGGGTGCATCACCGCTAACTGTCATGGGCCCTCTGCCCCCTGCACCTGTTCACATGGGCCACAGCGGTGGGGCATGACACAACATCATACAACCTGCATTACACTTCTTGCATAATCTGGAACATTTACACTGTTACTAAGCCCCGTACAGTAGTCAGCATGCACATACACCACATGGGTGGCCTGCACACGCCTATGGAGTCCCACCATGCATTGGGTACTGGGTATGCACTATGGTGCACTAAGGTTGTGACAGAATAAGTGTGGACATGGCACATGTGCATGGACTGCAGCAGCCATTGCAACATGGGAAGGGCCATACCTAAAGTACGGATGGGCCAGCATCCCTCGGGGGCCATACAGGGGCCACTACACGGTGATTTGTGGACTGGCATGTATACTGTATGTCATCCGATGCCCTCTCAGCTGGTACCGTGTACAAGACCATGTCAAGATGTGGCATGGCAGCATGGCTATGGCCAGTGTGGTTGTGTGGGCCTGCCCACGGTGTATATGTGTGGCAACAGGAGGCACTGTGATGCATTTTGCCAATGCTGGCACAGTACAATACAGGTGCATGACACACAACACAGTAACAGCTATGGTGACAGAGACACACACACATCAGAATCAAATACAAATATGTGTTTATTGGGGGAGCACCATTATACACAAGGGTGGGGGGCATGGGGACAACTAGCCGGGATGTGAATAAACAAGGGCATGCATGGAACACTGTCAAATATGTGTCAGTGGCACAGTAACACAACATATAAGTAAAATAAACTGTACATGGAAACTTCAGATGTGCTTGCCTATAATCAAAACTAAACTACGTGAACATATAATCATAATAACTGCAACAGCTGTCCATTGTATGCATGTCCCAATGAACTGGTTATGCTACCTGTACAGGCACACCACACACATGTCCACAAGTCATGGACCTGACTGGTCTTCGATGTACACTAGCACTGCCTGCTGTGCTGAGCATAGGCTGCCCATGTGGCGGATTAGCGTGGTCAGTTCCCAGTTATATTCCTGCAGGCCCACCCTCCAGTCAGCAGGATTGCCATCACCAGCACAAGCCCTCACACCTTCAGGCAAGACATCACCTGCCTGATTGTTCACTAGACTCATCAGCTCCATCCACTTCCTGATTGACACAAGCCCTATTGGCTACATCCACTCCCTGCTCATCGCCAGGCCCATCAGCTGCATCCACTCCCTGCTGGTCGCCAGACCAATTGGCATCATCCACTGTGGGGACATCCATCACCTCCTCATCACGCATACTGACCCCAGGTCCTGAGTCTGCATTCTGCTGGTCTGACTCAGCTGTCACCTCTGCCCCATCCAGCCTGTCAGCCATGGCATCCCCATTCCCCGAGCACACTGTCCGCAGCTACAGAGACATCTTGACTCTCCTCCTGTGCCCTTACCTGGTCCTGCTCTGTGCGCTCAGTGCCTGTGTGCCCCACGGGTTGGTCCTGCTGGCCCTGCATCCATTGGGTCCTCAAGGCATAGGCCCTAGCCTCAGACCACTTCAGTCTCCTCATGGCCCTCTCCAGTATGCACCAGTGGGGTGTGGTACACAGTGGTCTGCCTGCTGCCTGCCCAGTGGGACCTACAACAGAGTACAAAGCAGTGTGTCACTTGTCATGCAGCTCTGGTACCTCTTATCCCTCCCTCTGTGCGGCCTGGGACACATGACATCCCTACTGCAGTGGTTGGTATCACGGCAGGGCCTCCACTGTGCAGCGTGCCATGTAGCTGTGGTGTATGCTGTGGGACCAGCCTGCATGGGTGCTGGCTGTGTGCCATGTCCACCACTGGGGGCATAAACATTGGGATGCCAGACTGTTCTGCATGTGCCCATGCATGGGGGCCACCTACATCTGGCAGCGAGCCTGCGTGGACTCAGCTGTGCTATCCTCACTGTGTGTGTCATATGGCTGCGTGGTTGTGCCACCCCTGCCCATGTACACGGTGTGTGCAGCTGGGCATGTTCACCCCTGCCACAGGGCATATGCCCCCATGTGGGCATGCGTGTCAAGTGATGGGGTGTGTTGTGCCCATGTGTGTGTCCCATGCGGCAATGCGTGCTGGCCCACCAGCATGTCATGTGTCTAATTTTGGACTCCACCTACCTGTGCCACTGGGTCCAGCCATGCTGTCATCCTGTCCACACCATGGTCCCTCCTGCTCATCCTCTTGCCAATGCTTCACGCGCTGTTCCTGGTCATCTTCTGCTGTGGAGACATGGAATGGTGTGCATCATGTTAGTGTGCATACAGTTGCTGGGTTATTGTACAGTGCCTTGCATTGTTACAGGTGCATGTGTGTGTGTGTGTGTGTGTGTGTGTGTCTGTACCTATCTGTATTCCTGGGTCTTCCTCCCCTCATTTGTACGGCTGTATCCCATGCCATGGTGCAGAGGTGGCTCAACAACTCTGCTTCCCTCCAGGCCAGGTCATTCCAGCAGTGCCTGGCCTGCTTTTCCATGTGCCTTATGCCACTGGCACGCTGGAGCTTTGTGGTGTTTGTGCGCCACATGTGCTCCCTGTGGCACGGGGTGCTGTTTGCACTTCCAGGTGGCAGCAGGACCCTGAACCACTACTCCACCTGGTTTATGAGGATCGCTTACTCCTTATCACCGAAATTTGGCGACCTTGCCCTCCTTGCCATGATGGTCTGGGTGGGGTTTTGGTTTAGCATTGTGGCTTGCTGAGGAACACTGACTTTACCACGTGTCCTGTCGAGGAACAGTGAATCCACCATGTTCATGCCCCAAAACTCTTTTCAACAGTCCCACAGTCCACTGAAAGAACCCTGATCCTCCAATTGGTTACTATAAGCTCACATGGCTGCAAAGATGATTGCAGAGTAAACAGTCCCACTGGAGTTTACACAAGGTCCCAAGTTTCAAATGTCCCTGCAGCCAGAATAAACACTTTTACTTATTTACTGCCCCCCCACAGAATTGTAGCAACCACTGTGCCCTGTTGAATGCTTTCAACATTTAATCCCATTGCTGCTGCTCTTTTCACTGTCCCCAAGCAGCCCATGCACAGTCCCTCGGCAGTCCATACATGTCCCAACATTTACCCTTTTCTACAACCAGACAGTTTACTTTTAGTTATTTATCACCCCAAAAATAGGTATAAGCTCCTTTTCTCTCCCACACCATTACATTTTTTTTTTCTAGCCCCCTGCCTGTCGCTAGCACTGATACACTCTGCTCCCAGGTGCTGGACAGGCTTAAACATAAATATTCAGTGCTGCCTCATTAATATTTATGAGGCAGCTCCCAGCTTCTTGAGCATGATTGGCACTCTCTTAAAAATACTTTTCCTGCCTTTCCTTTGCCTCCTACGGGTCTCCGGTCCCCGTTTTGCCCAATAAGGGGACCGAGAGCACCAGAGAGGCACTTAAATGGCCACTTGAATGGCCAAAACTGAAATAACCCTGCACCAGAGTGCAAACCAGGGAGGTGGCTCTGTGATTTAGATCCTCCGATCCCGTTCTTAGTTACAAAATACTGTGGGGGCTGGAGGGAGGATCCAGTAGCCAACGGAAACTATTTGAAGCACAGCCAGGACCAGGACACAAACAGGGGACAAAAGGGGAAAACAGGAGAAACGGGAGACTAGAATAGGGGAAAACCAACCCAGGGAAGCCCCTGAGGGGGCCAGCAGGTAAGCCCCCAAACAGGGGGGATTACAAGTGTATTGATGATCACAGGTGCGGTCATCTGTGCGGCCACCATTACATGGTCCACACTGCTGTTCATTCTGTATACATGTGCCATTGTGTCAAGGTTGCCATGTCAGTGTGTGACCAGCATTGTGGGTCAGCAATATTTGTAAACTGTGGTGGACCATCAGACTTGACTGGGCTGCATACCCTGCCCACTGTGGCTGCCCACAGTGGCCCAGGTGCAGTGTTCGGCCACTGTGTTCCCAAAGTGTTGTTCTTCATGGCCTTTTGTCCAGCCTATGGCTGTGAATGGCTGCCTGGAGGCCAACACAGTGCATGGGCACCCTCACTGGTATGGTGCAGCCATGCACTCTGTGATGCCCCAGACTGTGATACCTTCACATCATCTCTTCTGGGGCATAGGGCATGTGCCTCAGTGTTGTTCCTGGAATGCCCCATGTTGTGTGGGCACTAGGTGTTGGGTCACCATGACATGTACAGTGGCACAGTGTGCCGGTGGTGCTCTCCATATTGCCATCACCATCACCACAGCATGTCTGCACCACCACTGCTGGCTTGACCACTTCATGGTCAGGTGGGCTGCTGTATGCTGGTGTTGTCCCAACAGTCCGTCATATGGCTGCCACACTACCCATAATGCACTACACACCTCCCTAGGGTGTGGTTTTGCTGTTGTTGCCTAGGTGAAGTGAGAAAAGACAAGATTGGCGTATTTCGTTTGCCCAGCAACTGCATACTGCACACACCTATTCCCATGCATGTGCCGTTCTGGGGCGTGTTTCTCCTCTGCGTCCACATCGCCATCCCCCTGTTCCATGTCTGGTTCTGGCATCCTGATGTGCGATGTTGTGCAGCACACAGCACACCATGACAATCTTGCAGGCCATTTCAGGGGTATACTGGAGTGCTCTGCCAGACTGATCCAGGCATCTAAAGTGCATCTTCAGCAGTCCAAAGGTGTGCTCAATGACCCCACGCGTTGTGACATGGGCCTCATTATAGCTTGTGTGTGCGGCAACCACCGGGTGGCATATTGATGTCATGAGCCACGGTTGCTGAGGATATCCACAGTCACCTGTAGGGACAAACATTAATGTTACAGGTGCATGACCATCATGTCATTGTCACCTATTACCTTGTGGTGCGGTGTTCGACCAATATTGAGTGTTTGCTATGGTGTTTGTGTGGTCCGTCCACTCACAGTGGGATGTGCAGCCACTGCAGTTGGTACATGTTGCTGTGTTACCCTACTGGTTGCCAGGTCTGGGGCTAGCCACACCTCTGGCTGTCCCTCTGGCCTGTCCATCACTCAGTGTTTGTGGTGTTCCAAGGGCTATTGCTGTCCAGGTGTGCATGGACATGTGTCATGCACCTGCCCATGCTTTGCTATGCTGCTGTATAGCCCTATGACACATGACATGTGAGCTGTGACCTCTGCCACCTTGGCATGTGTCTGCTGTGTGTCCCTTGTGTGCCCTATGTGTGCACCTGACACCTTGCAGCGGTGCATGACTGCTGTGTACTTGCCATCAGGTGAATTGCTTACCTATGAGCCAGGCATTCTGTGGTGTTTGGTTCTTGAAGGCCTGGCACAGTCTGTTGGTCCTGAATATGTAGGCATCATGGGATGACCCTGGGTACTTTGCAACAACATCCAGGATGCGACTCTGGCTGTCACACACCACCTGGATGTCTATGGAATGGAATCTCTTCCAGTTTACACACACATTGGGCTCGTCACCAGGTGCCCTGATGGCAATGTGGGCGCAGTCTATCGCACCTAGCACATGGGGGGAATCTGGCTATGCCATAGAATCTTTGTTTTATGGCCTGCTGCTCCTGTGTGCACATTGGGACGCTTATGTATCTGTCAACACATTGTGCCAGTGCAACAACGAATTGCCGCACACAACGGCTCACAATGGGCTTGGATATTCCCATGGTGTCACCACTGGGCGACTGGAAGCCACCAGTTGCCAGTACTTGGAGCGCAGCACTGATCTTGACCTCAATTGGGAGGGCTCTCCTCCTGCATGTATGTGGCTGCAGTTCCTCCCTCAGGTCCTGGCATAGTTCACTTATGGCTGCCTTGCTCAGCCAATACCGTGCTATGCATTGCTCCTCTCTGAGGTCTAGGTATGATGTTCAGTGGCGATAAATGCACTGCATTCCTGAAGCGTCTGCTGTGTGGGTCTGCAGTGTGTCCTTGGGCAGTGCCACCATGTTGACGGGCACATCTACGTCGGCGGTGTGCCATTATGGCCAGCCCCATGGCCATCAGTACCACTGGTCCTGACATCTCTCCTTAGGTCTGCTACTGCTGGTGTGGTGTTGCCTCATCAGAGTTGCTAAAGGGAGTGACTGCTACTTACACACTGTTTATGCTCTATGTGGCCTTAGATTACCTTTTGCTGGTCTAGCCAGTGACAGGTTCTGGCAGTACTGGCCTGCATTGTGAATACCATTTCTGGGGATGGTGCATCCTTTTTTGTGCGCACCATCTGTTGCACCAGGTCACAGCACTTGTATCAGTGGTGCTGTGGTGCATGGTGCACTGGTGTACATGGGTGAACCGTGGCACATCGTGCATTTGAGAATACCATTGCGGCAATCTTTGGCGCACAGCATGTTGTGCACCATTGGCTTCGGCACATGCATCTTGTGCTATTCATTTCTCTTTGAGAATTGGGCCTAGTGTCACTGTGAGTGCAGCTCACAGTGGCCTTGAGAAGACAATACATGTGGGGGTGTTCTATAGACTGCCAGGACAGGTGGAGAGGAGGGATAGGGAGCTTGGGGAAGAACTAGTCAGGGGAGTGGCAAGGGGGGAGATGGTAGTGATGGGTGACCTGAACCTGCTGGACATTGACTGGGATGTTATGGCAGCCAGAAACACCACAAGTCAGGCCTTGCTGGATACAGTACAGGACTGTCTGCTGGTACAGCAAGTTAGAGAACCTACCAGGCAGACTGTCATCCTCAATGTGGTGCTCACCAACTCAGAGATTTCAGGAGTAGTGCAGGTAGGAAGCCACAAGGAACAGAGACCATAACTCTGTCTGGTGTGAGCTGGCCCTGGAACTGGTAATCCCCAACTACATACTGTACATACATATGAACATACAAATCTGACAGCAGAAACAGGCCTCATGGTCTATCAAGTCTGCCTGAGTGTGCAGCTAGCACCCTTATATTGCAGCTGCTCCACCTCCTCCCCCCCTCACCTCCAGGAAGTTCTCAGCACTACTTACCCAGACTCTCCCCCGTGCCCTGTCCCATGCCCTTTTAAAATTACCCACAGTCTTACATGAAATCACCCCCTCTGGTAGGGCATTCCATTTCAACACCATCCTCTCCATGAAGTAATGTCTCCTCATCTCGCTCCTAAATCTACCCCCTTACAGTCTTATCCCATCCTGTGTCTTCACCAGAAAACCATGGGCCCTTGCCCGATAGTGGCATTAAGCTGGCCTCTAAGGGGATCCCAGAGGTGTACTCTTAGATGCAAAGTACCGGGTAGTTAGGCTGTTGTCTCTTTTGGCACATGTGAGCCTTTTGTTTTCATTAAATACTTTTTGCAGCCATTTTTGCCTTAGCCTATTTTTACATACCTGGAGTGCATCCTCCTTTGTGTTTTCGGTACCAGAGATGAGGCAGCCAGTTTTTACCAGTGAAAAGATCCAGAAAGGGTTAGCAGCCCTTAAGATAGATAAAGATAGGTCCAGATGGGGATGCACCTGAAGGTGCTCAGGCAGCTAGCAGAGGAACTAGCAGAACCCCTGGTAGGGCTATTCAGCAGCTCGTTACAGACAGAGGTAGTGCCAAAGGATTGGAGGGTAGCAGACATAGTTCTGCTCCACAAAGGTGGGAGGAGACAAAGAACAAGCAGAGAACAACAGACCTGTCAGCCTTACCTCAGTTGTAGGGAAACTGATTGAGTCACTAGTCAAGGAGGACCTACTAGACTACCTGGAAAGCAATGGTCTCCAAAACAGTAAACAGCATGGGTTCATGACTGAGAGGTCTTGTCAGACTAACCTGATAGTTTTCTCTGACTGGGTGATGAGGACTTTGGATGGGAGCAATGCTGTTGATTTACTCTGTTTCGATTTCAGCAAAGCCTTCGACTCAGTACCTCACAGGCGACTGCTGAAAAAGATGGAGGATCTGGTGGCAACAAGGGACATAGTAAGGTGGGTAGGAAACTGGCTGAGGGGGAGGCAGAAGAGGGTTGTGGTAAATGGGGTCAAATTGGAAGTGAAGGAAGTCGCAAGTGGTGTGCCACAGGGATCTGTCCTGGGGCCGATCCTCTTCAATATATTCATCAGTGACATTGGAGAAGGAATCCAGGGAAGGTTGTGTCTCTTCACAGATGACACAAAGCTCTCTGGGAAGGTGGACAGTGACAAGGGAATTAGGGAGATGCAGAGTGACTAGAGAGGCTGTCTAATGTCTAGCAGTTGAAATTCAATGCCAAAAAGTACAAGGTGATGCATCTAGGGAGCAAGAACTGTAGGACAGAGTACTCGATGGGAGGATTAAGCTGAGCACTACAACTGAGGAAAGGGACCTAGGAGGCATCATTCATGACACCCTTAAACAATTGAGTCAATGCAGTAAGGCCTTTAATAAGGCAAACAGGGTGTTGGGATGCATTGGAAGGGTTATTAATAGCAGAAGAAAAGAAGTAATATTACCTCTTTATAAATCAATTTTAAGGCCACACCTACAGTACTGCACCTAGTTCTGGAGTCCTCACCTCAGGAAAGATAAGAACAGGCTAGAGGCAGTGCAGTGAAGGGTGATCGGGATGATATGGGGCCAGCAGGGCAGATCTTATGAGGAATGGCTCAAAGTAATGACATGTACTCGCTTGAGACCAGACGGAAGAGGGGTGATATGATGGAGACCTTCAAATTCCTAAAAGGAATAAATAAGGTGAACTGCAAGGAGTTATTTAGTATAAGCACATATTTGAGGTCATGGGGGGCATGGGTGGAAACTGACTGAAGGAAGATTAAATAGGGATAAGAGAAAGTATTAGTTTACGGAAAGGGTGGTGGAACCTTGGAACTGTCTGCCTACCAAGGTGGTAGGAGCCAAAACCAAAAACGGTTTCAAGCACAGTTAGGACACAATGAAAGCTACTGTGGCTATTCAGGGCAATATTAGCAGGGAGGAGAATAGGGGAGAGGACAGTGAGGCTAGTATCTTGGATGTTAGTTAGGTCCCTGGGAATAGAGAGGTAACCACAGGCAGACCAGATGAACCATTGGTCTTTATCTGCTGGCATTGTCTATGTTTCTATGTTTCCTTTACCCCTGAGGGCTCTCTATTTAGGACTACCCTCTTGATCCTTCCACCCAGCCAATTTTTTACCCACCTCATTATCTTGTCCCTTACCCCCTGGTGACCCAGTTTCTTTATCGACTTCCTATGTGGGATGGCAATGAAGGTTTTGTTGAAATCTAGGTATTAGACATCTACTGCCTGACTCCGATCCATGGCCATTGTTATCCAATCAAAGAAAACTACTTGTGTACCCTCCTCACCCCTACTGCTCTGTCTACACACCAACTTCACTCCCACTCTGGTAGCAGATTCCATGTACCAAGGTGCAAACTGAGTTTCGGCCAACTTGCTTTTAACTATAGACTCCCTCAGGTCTGGAACAACCTAGCTTTGGAAAACAACTCACCCACCAGTATTGCCTCTGCTAAATTGCTTCTCAATAATCTAATTGTGTCCTTTTGTGACTGTACTTGATTTGCTGGCAAATGTTGTGTACATCTGCCCTCACAGTACTGACCATGCCAATGAATGGTGTTGCATGCACATATTTTTACATTGTATAATATTGTATATTTTTGTATATTCTTTGTATTTTTTTGGTTTTGCTGCTTCTTTGCTGCTACTTGTCCCTTCCTGCCTTATCTCAGGTCACATCTGTAAATCAGATTGTGTATCTGTGAATATCTACCTGGTGAAACAGTTTAACTAACTAACTAACTAACTAACTAACTAACTAACTATTTAACTAACTGCCATGAGGTTTGTCTGTCATAACCTCCCACTGGTAAACCTGTGCCGACTGGAAGCCTATAGGCTGGAATCTCACTGTCCTCTCCTTTATAATAGATTCCAGTAGTTTCCCTCCTATAGATTTCAGACTAATTGGCCTCTAGTTTTCTGGCTCATCTTGAACCCCCACATTTGTGTAGGGACCACATTCACTGTCCTTCAATCCTCCGGCATGTTTCCCTGTCTTTAAAGAGCTATTGAAGAGATCCATTAGTGGTTCAACCAGGATCTACACCATCTCCTTAAACACCTTCAGAGGCATCCCATCCATGCCCAATGATTTATTCACATTTGATGCCTGTAGGCCATTTGGCACTCTCTCATCCATGATGTGCTTCAGGCTGGCACCTGTTGGTGATCCCCCATTGGTTTTTGCTACAGTTTGGCAAAGGCCCCTGTCCTCAACTGTGAACATCAGATAGAAATACAAAATCACACATACCCTCATAATGCAAAGTATCATGGGATATATATGCAAATCACCATGAAAATCACCATGAAATGTTAGGCTGGATTAGCTTTAAGCAAGAATGCATGGTGCCAAATGGCCTCTCATGCAATCTGCAAAAGGTGCAAAGAAAAGACACAGACGTGTTTCATCCTACTCAGGATTCAATAATGTGCCTCATCTGTATCACACCCCAGAGGAAATGAACCAGAGCCCTAAGCTGGTCTTATGGATTTGGGTCATGGTGAGCACCCCCCCCCCAAAAAAAAAACCCAACAAGCTGAAACACACAGAGCAAGGGTTACCCCAAAGGGCTTTGGCAGTAAAGCCAAGTTTCAAAGAAATACAAAATCACAAATACCCACATAATGCAAAGCATCATGGGATATATATGCAAGTTATATGGGATGTATATGCAAATACAAATATTTTGTATTTCTTTGAAACTTGGCTTTACTGCCAGTGCCCTTTGGGATAACTCTTTCCTCAATGCTTCTGCACTGAGGTTCTTTGTGTTTTATCAAATAGAAATAACAATTCAGTAAATTTGCCTCACCATTCTCATCATTCACTCACCCCTCCCTCTTCTTTAGCCTGACCACTCCTTCCTTGGTTTTGCACTGCTCTTGTATATAGTGAATGAATGCTTTGACACTCTCTACTTCTCCTTAGCTTCAGTTCTACCTCACCCTTTACCTGTCTCAGTATCCTGTTAGCCACCCTCATCTTTTTTTGATATGCCCCTTCCCTTTCTAACTTATTTTTATCTTACGAATGCCTTTCTTCTTTTCCCTCAACACATCTGCTGCCTCTTTCTTAATCACTTAAAATCACTTTTTTAAACACTTAAATTTTATTGGCATATTTTCATAGCAAGCAAACAGTGCCATCCGTTCTATATTTGGTACAGTTCTTATGCATACCCACTTACACCCCTATATAAACCCTTGCTGAGGGGTCCTTTAAAGTCCATAGGGATTCTTCAGACTGTACACCCCACAGACATTAGGGATAGACATGAGAAGGAATGGGCTAGTTTATGTGTCCATAGATGTTACTCCCTGCTTGTTTCTACTTTGTGCATCAGGTAAGGGGAGCATGATTACAAAGGGTACATACTTCCATAACAAACATATAAACATAACATCTACCAAAAATACATTTGTGGCTTCCACGGTACTTCCCATAGCTGGTAGAGAAACAAATAAATGAGCACTGCGATAAATATGACCTACTAACTAAGCACCAATTGGGATTCAGGGCTGGGAGGTCGACTAGCACTGCTCTCATGGAGTATGTCAACACAATAGCCACAGCCCTAGATAAAGGGGAATGCATGGGAGCACTGTATGTCGACCTCTCCTAAGTGTTTGACCTGGTACACCATGCAATATTACTAAACAGGTTGAGGCAAATTGGGATATCAGAGGAGGTCATTAGGTGGTTTCACTGGTACTTACATAACAGGAAACAAGTCACAGTAAATGGTACCCTCTCAGAGTCACAAACCCCGAGCAGAGGGATCCCTTAGGGTCCCATTTTGGGTCCACTATTATTCTTGATCTATATCAGTGGTTTACCAAATCACATAACTCAGAGATAAAACTCTATGCAGATGATATAGTGCTAATAGGCAAAGCTGCCTCCCTCACTGCCTTAGAAAACAATCTGCAGAATGACTTCAACAGACTCCAAGAATGGTTTATGAGTTCTAACATGGTATTAAAGCACTAAGAAAACCCATGTGATGCTTGTCACAAACGCACTCTGCAGGTTAGGCCTTCTGCTCCCACAGTGCCAATAGTGTGAACAGGTAACAGACATAGTAACCCTCCTATCTGTTTCAGGTGCAAGTCACCTTTAGCCTCGAGTTCTGGGGGGATTCAAACTGTGAACTTTATGCTAGCATACACAATTAACAGGCTTGTATATGTACCCTCTTCGGGGAATGCGATACAGTTCTTCGCCCAGGGGCACCTAACCAGGTATCCAAACTGAACTCTAAAAACTCTATAAGAGACCTTAGGTATATTCTTACCTTTTTCCAAGCTCAGTAACACCATCAAGCCCTTGAACAGTTGCCAGACTTAATATCAGTTCATCAATAACATGCAAAAAATGACTGAGGAGACAAAGGCAGTATCTTAAGAAAAGGTGGTTTACTAAAAATTGTAAAATAGGTAAGATAAAATACAGAACAAATATCAAGAGCTTACAATCTATAAAA
Source organism: Neoceratodus forsteri (assembly GCA_016271365.2). Taxonomy (NCBI): domain Eukaryota; kingdom Metazoa; phylum Chordata; order Ceratodontiformes; family Ceratodontidae; genus Neoceratodus; species Neoceratodus forsteri. Next base: position 793,760,796 of record CM057459.1, on the reverse strand, counting down.
GAAACAAGGGCAAATTATAGATCAAAACTCCTACCACAATACATTTAGATCTTTGCTATCTAAGGTATTACCTCTGTAAGTGCGTTTTCAGTTAGATGAGAGAACTGTTTCTTTCTTAGAGTCCCAAAAATATATGACATACTTTTTAGATACAAGTATCAGTTAACTGTGTCTTCACACCCCCTTTGTGAGTCATCTAGCTACTCCTTTTAGAATTAAAAATTATAAACATGATTTCCTACCAGGAGGTATGTTAAATGATGTGACATCAGAAGAAAAAAACATTTCCTAAATATGACTCTTTAATTAAACATTTCCCTTTGATCTTGTTGTGGTTCCTGTTCCCAAGGCAGATCTCAGAGAATTTTATGACTTTATGATATCTCACAAGTCTTCCTAAAGGAATCATAAATCTTTATGAGCCCTATATCCTGGCAAAAATGGCTTGAAGATTCTAATTAAGACAAAAACAGGAAACCTTTAATCAGGTCTCTCCGGTCTTTTTAATTACCTCCTGGTTTCAGCCTGACACTTTGATGTTAGGCCAATTTCCTCCCAGACTGAAATGGTCATACACAGACCATGTATTTACAATACAGATATCATACAATAATAATATGAGAGGGTTTTTCCCGTGACAACCCTCCCTCCTTAGACTGAACTTTGTGGGCTCTATTCCTACATGGGATGAGTTCTACAAATTCAGTTTACACCTCAAAACAATGGGACAAACCATCCACATTTACGTTCGCTGTACCAGCCCTATGTGAGATAGTCAGGTCATACCCTTGCAAGGCAAAACTCCATCTTAATAGTCTACCATTTGTGACAGCCAAACCAGGGGGTTGTGGTCAATTTGTACCTCAAAATGCTGCCCGTATAAGTATGGCTCTAACTTCTTTATGGCCTACACCATGGCAAGACACTCTTTTTCCACAGTAGAGTAAGCCTGCTCACTGGGAAGTAACTTTTTACTTAGGTACACGATGGGGTGATCTTTGCCTTGGTTGGATGTCTGTCTCAGCACTGCCCCAATACCCACATCTGGGGCATCAGTTTGGACTATAAAGGGTCTGCTATAGTCTGGACTTGTCAAGACAGGAACACTGCACAGTGCCTCCTTCAGTCTGGTAAAGGCTTTTTCACAGACTGGTTCCCAGGTAATTTTCTTAGGCATTCTTTTCTTTACCAGGTCAGATGGGGAGCAGTCAGGACACTGTAATTGGGTACAAATTTCCTATAGTACTCTGCTGTCCCTAGAAAACTCCTGACCTGCTTCTGCGTTTCTGGCCTGGGCCATGCCTTGATCGCCTCTATTTTTACTTGGTTAGGATGGAGCTGTCCTTGGCCTACAACATGCCTGAGGTATGCCACTTCAGCCATGGCCACCTGGCACTTCTCTGCTTTGACAGTGAGCCCGGCCCTCTGTATCCTGTCCAGCACCTCCCTAAGGTGAGACAGGTGTTCCTCCCAGCTGGCACTAAAGATGGCAATGTCATCCAGGTATGCCACAGCATACTCCTTAGCACCATTTAACATCTGGTTCACCAACATTTGGAAAGTGGCCGGGGTGTTCTTCATTCTGAAAGGCATTACTTTAAACTCAAATAAGCCTATCAGAGTGATGAAGGCTGACTTCTCCCTAGCTCTGTCAGTTAACTCTACCTGTCAATACCCCTTTGTCAGGTCAATAGTCATAAGGTATGTTGCCCCTCCCAACTTGTCCAGGAGTTCATCCGTCCTTGGCATCGGGTGGGCGTCTGACTTTGTGACTGCATTCAGTCCACAATAGTCCACACAAAAACAAGTAGAGCCATCTGGCTTTTGCACAAGGACTATGGGTGAGGCCCAGGGGCTGTGGGATCTCTGGATTGCCCCTAAATCCAGCATTTCCTCCACCTCCCTCCTAATGTCCTTTTGGACAGCCTCTGACACCCGATATGCTGTCCTTCCATATGGGTGTCTGTGTCCCTGTCTCCACATTGTGCATCACTAAGGGGGTTAGTCCAGGCTTGGTGCTAAACAGTGGGGCAAAGTCTGCTAAAACCTCCCTTACTTCCTCGATCTGGTCTGGGGCCAGCTGGGATGATAATTTAACTGTCTCCACAGAGGACTCCCACTTGCTTTCTTCCAACAAGTCCAGAAGGGGGTCTCCTTTGTCCATCCCTTCCCCAGGACTACATACTGCAAGCACCATGTCAGCCCTTTTAGCATATGGCTTCATCATGTTGACATGGTACATTCTTTCTGTATGTCTTCTGTCAGGTAACTCTATTATATAGTTCACATCATTTATCTTTTTGACTACTTTGTACGGTCCTGCCCACTCAGCCTGCAGCTTGTCCTTCTGGACCGGTATGAGGACCATGACTTCCTGACCCACCATGTATGAGTGAGCTCTGGCTCTGTGGTTGTACCACACTTTATGTTTTAGTTGGGCAGCTGCCAGGTTGCTCTGGGCTGTCCCCATAAGCTCCTTCAGCCTTTCCCTAAACCTCAGGACATAATCCTCTATGGGAGTTCTCTGGGTGGCATGCTTGCCTTCCCAGTCCTCCAAGATCAAGTCTAGGGGCCCATGTACCCAGCGTCCATATAAGAGCTTGAATGGGGAAAACCCTGTTGACTCTTGGGACACCTTCCTGTATACGAACAACAGGTGGGAAAGGTATTTTTCCCTGGTCCTTCCCATGCTGTTCAGCAAATACTTGGAGCATTGACTTCAGGGTACTATTAAATCTTTCCACAAGCCCATTGGCTTGCGGGTAATAAGGTGTTGTGCATCACTGCACCACCCCACACCTCTCCCACACACATTTCATCAGGTCCAACACGAAGGAACCCCCTCAATCAGTTATAATCTCCTGCGGAAACCCAACATGGGAGAAAATCCCAAGTAAGGCATCTGCCACTTTGTCTGTCCTCAGTGAGGATAGGGCAACTGCCTCTGGGTACCGGGTGGCATAATCCACCACAGTCAGGATGAACCTCTTCCCAGAGGAGCTGGGGGTATTTAAAGGCCCCACAATATCCATTCCCACCCTCTGGAATGGCTTCTCCCCTATGGTCAAGGGAATTAGGGTGTCTTGGGTTTTCTTCCCTGCCTTCCCTATTTCTTGGCACCGGTGACAAGATCTGCAATACTCCTTCACCTGCTGTGTGAAGCTGAGCCAACAGAAATTCTGGACCAACTGCTGCATAGTGTGCATCATTCCCAGATGACCAGACAAGGAAATATCATGTGCAATCTTGAGCAACTGCTCACGGTACCCCTGGGGAACGACAAGCTGCCTGCCTATCACCCCCCCGTTTTATAACGCTGAACTTGGTTTGACATCACATTGCAGTCATCTTTCTGTATATTTACAATATTTTGGAACATTATCAGACTCTACTGGTTTGAATTCTTTACTGTTTACTTCTCCCTCAGACCCCTGGTGAGAGCAGAGTCTGGGTTTGGGAAGTTCTAACACTGCTGGCCAGGGGAGGTGGGAGCTTCCCTTGCCTATTCATTAAACATCTGAGTCATCTGGCATCTGTCTATTCTGCTGTGGAGTACTGATGGACTATTTTATGCTAGAACTGAATTAAGGTTTTAAAATTTAGAGAGTTCTGGGAGGATTTTTGGAACGTGGCCTGGTTATAGGATTTAAGTCTGAATTGTTTAAATATTGTTTTTGTGTTGATTTCTGGGGTTTACATTGTTTATGTTGGGGGGGCTAGTATGTGAATTGAGTGATGATTTGTTTGGCTGATTCTAGTGAGTGATATAGTTGTTTGGATTTTTGGTGGGGTTGCGCGAGAGGCACCCTGCTGAAAGTGTTTGTGAGGGATGGTATTGGAGATTGAAATTATTTATTTGTGGAGTTTTAATAATTATTGTATCTGGAATGTGTTGGGAGCGTTTTAAGATGGTCAGGCATTATTCACCACCATGCTCAGGGAGTTACGTCCTTTTGACTGTCCTTCATTACCAGCTTAGGTGTATCATAGATGTCGAGCCTTAGAGATAGTTAGAAATCGACTGAAAAGGATGCGATCTGGGCATGGTGGGAGAATGGAGAGGGGTGGACAGATAGAGGTCATGGGGACTAGGAGATGCCCTGGGGCAAAATGGGGTCAGGAAAGTGGTGTTTCCTGCCTGGTTCCCATACCCAAAGGCTCCACAAATAGTGGGCAGGTCTCGGGATCTTCCTCATTGACCCATCCAGCTCGGGCAGTGTTGTGCAATGCCAGATCGATTAGAAACAAGATGGTGATGATAGCTGATCTTGTTGGAACATCTGATCTGGCATGCATCACTGAGACCTGGTTGGATGAGAATGCAAGCCCTATTTTGGCATCTGCTGTTCCAGCTGGGTTCTCGATGATACACCGCCTGAGAGTGGATCGTAGGGGCGGGGGTGTAGCCATTATGTTTAAACCGGAACTGGGCCTTGTGGATGTGCCAGTGGGGTGCACTAGATCCTTTCAGTGTATCCTGGGAGCAGGTGTAGTTTTCAGGATACTCCTCATCTACCGTTCACCCAGTGATGGGGGAGAATTCCTGAAGGAGTTTGCGGACTTCATTGTTGATGTGGCCTTGGAGTCGCCCAGATGGTTAATTCTGGGTGATTTCAATGCCTGGGTTGACGATGAACTCTCGCAATTTGGAAATAATCTCCTCCAGCTTATGACTATGCTGGGTCTTACACAGGTGATTACCTCTGCTACTCATATAGGGGGTCACTCTCTGGATCTGGTGTTCCTCCTGGGGATGGAGGTCACTGATCTGGGGGTGGAACCAGTCATTTGGTCAGGCCATCACACCATAAGGTTCAGTTTTGGGGCACCCCCAAGTAGGCCTGCATCTATGGAGATGGTCCAGTACTGCCCTTTAAGGTGAGTTACCCCAGAAGGTCTATCGGCGGTGCTGGACCTATTGGGTTTATCGAGTGAATGCATGAGTCCAGGTGGTCTAGTACAGGCCTATAATAAGGTGGTATGAGATGCCCTGGACTCAGTTGCTCCTGTCCGCCTTCGCCCACTCACTCTATGCCCAAGGACCTCCTGGTTTGATGGGTCCCTGAAGGAGCTGAGAAGAGTGGGCCGAAGGCTAGAGAGAGCCTGGCAGAAATCTGGCCTTGATGCTGACTGGCTTTGATTGATGGAACACTACGAACGCTGTCAATCAGCAATCACCCGTAAGAAGGCAGAATTCCTGTCCAGGGAGATTGCTGCTGCACGGAATTGACCAGCTCAGCTCTTCTGGACTGCGGACAGACTGTGCAATCCAGTCTGCCTTCGGTCTGGAAGAGATTTTTCCCAAATAAAGTGTGATGAGCTTGCTCAATTTTTTGCAGATAAGGTTGCTATCATCAGGCTGGGTATTGGCCCGACTCTCTCTGTGAGGGATTGCAGAGATCGGCGAGGTGCGAGCACCCATCTTGCTTGGTCTAACTTTAGCTGGCTGGAATTCACAGACATTGTGAGGATTGTGCAGACTCTGCGACCAACCAGCTGTAGTCTAGATCGGGGCCCTATGCCACAATTGGTAGGTTGCGTAGATGTTATCTGCCTGATCTTTGCTGAAATTGTCTGGAGTTTTCTTGGAGAAGGGGGTCTTCCCTGATCCCCTAAAGGAGGCGGTCATCTGACCACTCCTTAAAAAACCTTCCTTGGATTCAGACTGTCCAGCTAACTACAGACCTGTCTCTAACCTACCCTTTGTGGGTAAGGTTATTGAGAAGGTGGTTGCGTTGCAACTGGATGACCATCTTACAACCCACAATGTCTATGATGCTCTCCAATCTGGGTTTAGGAAGAGGCATAGCACAGAGACTGCCCTTGTTCGGGTTTTAAATGATCTCCTAATTGTGAGAGATCGAAAGGCTCGTACTATCTGAGTCCTTCTTGATCTCTCGGCGGCATTTGACACTGTAGACCATGGTGTGCTTTTGGAATGCCTGCGGTGTCTGTGTGGACTGTCTGCAACAGTCCTTAGTTGGTTTCAGTCTTTCCTCACGGGCAGGTCACAAAGGATTGTCACTGGAATTTATTCCTCTGATGCCTTTCCCCTGTCCTGTGGGGTGCCGCAGGGCTCCATATTGGCACCCATGCTGTTTGCAGTGTATATGCTGCCATTGGGAGAAATCATTAGGCAATACAGTTTGGGTTTTCACTGTTATGCAGGTGTAACCCCCCTACCAATGGGGGTTCTTAAGAGCCTTCCCAGAGCTGTTTAATAGCTCCCTGCCTAACTGGTGTGTGGCGCAATGCCGCCAATATGTGGCCATTGTGAGTGCTTTTAAAGCCTCCAGTACTGTCTCTTTAAGAGCTGCCTGCTCGCAGGCTCCAGTGGGTTTGTACAGGGGGGACTGGGGTTTCCCTGCTCGAATCCCGCCTGAGCTGCGGTGTAATCACTCCATTCTATCGTCGCTGTGAGTGCCAAAGGGAGCCTGACTGATAGATGTAACTGTTTGGCTGTAATCATTTAGGGTATTAGTGAAATTACAGTTTGTCTAACCTGCCTTCATTGCAGCTGGGACTTTGTGTGCTGGGCCCTCCATTTTGGACCTGGACTGCTGAGCTGGGCCAATGGGGGAAAGAGGGATACCTAAAATGAGGACCGCTTGAGCCAACCAGAATTAGGACTCTCTGTGCCACTGGCTGGCCATAGGGGATACAGCCAGAGACTCTGGGAAATGAAATTCTGGACTGTAGTGCCTTTTTGTGCACCAATGAGGACCGAATTAAGTGACTGGCATCTGCAGCTGACCAATGGGATTGGATGGTGCCCGAACTGAGATGCTCTGCCCAAGCTGCCAAGGGACAGAGTCGTTGTGGCTATGAGAGAGGAAGGAGCTCCGGGCTCCTGCACCGTTGAGTTTTCGTGCAGGAAGCGCGTGTGTAAGGCCAGATTCAGGTGGCTTGAACACCAGCAAGTGTCGGACCCAATCCGCTAGGCAGCGGTCAGAGGAGGCTGCGCAAAAGTGCAGCTACCTACTAGGCTCGCCCTGTAGAGGGCTGGAGAATCTGCTTTAATCACGCTCGGTCTGTCAGGATAAGTGAAGGTGCGTCGTTGGGCCCGGTGTACTGTGGTGAAAGCGATCGGGATTACATAGTAGCTGCCTGGTATGGTACCCCTCTGTTCTTCATATGAATGTGTGGAGAAGTGTCTGAACTCCAGGCTCGTTCCTGCAAGTGGTGTGAGAGCGCTCTTTTGGTGGGAGTTGTGAGTATTAAATCAGGGTAGCTCCCTGTCAGATATTCGTAGTGAGGACAAGATTTGCCTGGCTGCTTTACTAGCTACACGAACTGAGCCTGCTGGCTGTGTTTAATACCCTGAGAAATCAAGGCTTATTTTCTGCATCAGGGCCCCAACCAGCTGCATCAAGAGGCTAGCCTCCTATGGCCTGGGTACCCAGAGACAGTGACTTATAGGGTTTGGCCTGTGCACAGTGCCTTAGATAGATATATAGATATATAAGTATAGAGTGGTAAGCTAATTAACCTGATTCCCCCCCAGTCCTTGTTATCTCCCCCTAAATAAATCAGATTGGTTGTTTTGCAAAGGTGTACTGACTGAACTGGGTGTTTATGTTGAATTACTGTACAGAGGTTATTGAATAACTGCATCTTACTTTACAGGGTGTCTCCAGAGCCAAACTGATAGAACCAAAGCTGGGGGTACGTGTATATGGCAAGGGTACTGTGATTGATTTGTGTGGGCCACTAGTGGGAAGAAAGGGAGGTTGCAGTGACCCAGAGGGCTGTGACCAAGTCATATCAGACTGTCTTAACCCCGACCTCTGGGTGGAGGCACCCCCCATCGGATTCAGGCCCCTCAACCTGTTGTTGGCTGAGCAGGCAGGGGTGGTAGCCCTTGGGATAGTGCCCCCTCGGAGTTACACAGATGATACCCAACTGTATATGTCCTTTACTCCTGGACAGGATGATACGATCTCTGTGCTTAACAACTGTCTAGCTGAGATCAAGAATTGGATGAGCACTAGCTGGCTGAGGTTGAATCTGGATAAGACTGAGGTGTTGGTTGTCGACCCTGGTCATCCGGAGGTGGGTTTTGGGGCTGGACACCCTTCGGGCCTATGGCTTGATGGTGTCCAGCTCATGACCTCAGACTGGGTGCATAACCTGGGTGTTATTTTTGACAGCAGTTTGACCCTGAAAACTCAGGTATCTGCTGTTGTCAAATCTTCCTTTTGCCATCTTAGGAATATTGCCAGGGTGAAACACCTCGTTCCTCCGTCAGACCTTCCGATACTGGTCCATGCCTTCATAACCACCCGCCTTGATTACTGCAATTCTCTGTACCTAGGGCTTCCTGGGGTCGATATCTGCCGCTTGCAGCTAGTGCAGAACATGGCAGCCAGGCTTTTGACTGCTACATCAAGGACTAGTCATATTATGCCTCTGTTGCATGAGCTGCACTGGCTGCCAGTACAGTGGCGGATCACCTTTAAGATCGGTTTACTGACCTACAAAGCCCTACATGAGCAGGGACCCCAGTATCTGCAAGAGCTCTTAACTCCCTACTGCCCCTTCCGCTCACTCCGATCTGCCAACGAGGGATTGCTAGAGATTCCCAGGGTTCAGTGAAAAACATTCGGTGCACGTGCTTTTTCTTACGCTGCACCCACCCTGTGGAATTCTCTACCTCGTCGGTTAAGGGAATGCCTGACCATCTTGAATTTTAAATCAGAACTTAAGACCTACTTGTTTTATCAGACCTTCTCTAAATGTTTCTAAAAATGTAATATTGTTATTGTTTGTTTGATATTGTATGTTATTTTATTGTACAGCACCTTGATAATTTGAAAGGCGCTTAAGAAATAAATTTTTACTTACTTACCCTCCCGTCTTCACAGCCTGAGTATACATCAGTCCATTTTCCCAATAAACCTAATGCTTACTATCGCCTCTCTGTGCTCCGTCAGAGTCTGCCCAAGCCCTCAGCTTCTCTAGACTAGGGTCACTTTTCTAAGCAGCTGCAAACTCCTTACACATTCCCAGGGCATGGGGCAGGTCCCCTTCAGTGCCTAAACTAGGGTCCCTAGCTCTAGCATCAGGACACTCAGGATCACTGTCATCCCTAAACCTCTGACTATGGGTCACCCCTCCTCCTTCTTTGGAGTAACCCTCCATAACTGTTTGGTTAACTGCTACTGTGGAAATTTCTTCTCCCCTTTCATTAGTCTCCATATCAGGAAACCCAGGCTGGGGAACCAGCCTCTCACAGTGGCTTCTATGGGGTTCAGGGAACTACAATTTTCCCTTGCTGCTTGGCTATGTGTAACTGCACACACCATCCCCTGTTTGAGATTGTTGCCAAGGATGACATCAATTGCTAAAGTTTTGGCTACAGCCACCTGTTGCACAGTTCCCCGTTTCACCCTAGTCTAGGAGAACACTAGTGAGTAGCAATGTTTTCTCCTCCCCAGTGAACCCTCGTACAGTTACAAATTTATTGGGTATAAGCTGACCAGGCTCTACCAGATCCCCTTTTACCAACATCAGGGATACCCCTGTGTCTCTTAACCCTTGTGCCCTTGTGTCTGTACACCATTCACAGTGACTGGGTGCATATGTTTCCTCATGTTTACAGGCATGCTTTCAGGGACACACAACCCACTTCTTTCCTAGCACCACTTTGCATATTACTCGTCCTTTTGGGACACTGTCTGGCAATATGCCCAGTTTCTTTATAAACCCATCATTCGTTTCTTTTCTCAGAAAAATCTTTCCTTTGAAACCTGGGGCTAACTGGTTTCGGTGGAAGCAAGAAGGATTTTAGCTGCCCTGAAGGCATGCTTTTCCCTTTCTGCACTGCCACCCCTGCACCATTTGCTCTCAGAGCAGGTCTGCTCTTGGCATAGCGGTCCGAGAGTTCAGCAGCCTCTTGCACTGTTTTGGGATCTCGGTCCTCCAGCCAGGTTTTCAGCTTTGCTGGGTATGCCCAAAAAACTGCTCTAACATTACAGCATTTTCAATTTTATCTACAGCATTTGGTTCAATTCCTTCCCACCAACGTTTTAAAAACTGACGTAGTTTCATGGCTAGCTCCTCATAGCTCATGTCAGGGCTTCTCCTGAGCTTACAGAATTTAGCTCTGTATGATTCTGCAGTTAATTCATACTTTTTAAAAAGTGCAGCTTTAAGGTTGCTGTAATCATTACTGTCTTCATTGTCCATTTGACCCAATGCATTCTGAGCTTTCCCGGTAAGTAGCGGGGATAGCTGGAAGCTCCAGGACCCTCTAGGAATATTGGCCTGAATACAAACTTTTTCAAAGGAACTTAAAAAGGCATCCATATCCTCCCCTTCTTTAAATTCAGCTATCAGTTTGGAATTTAATTTGTAACCTAGTCCTGTAGTTCCAGTTAAACCCAAACCACTTACCTGCTCTGGTGCTGGTGGTTGGAGTCGTGGCTTCTCTAGTTCATGTTGCCTCTGGTGCTCATGCTCTTCACAGTCAGCTTCTCACTGTTCAAGCTCCCTCTTCTCCTCTACAGCTCGCTGCCATCGCCTCTCTTCTCTCTGGAACTCCAGCTCCATCCTCTGCAACTCCACCTGCAGCCTGATGGCTTCTGGCTCCAGAATGCTGGTGACCTTCCCCTGCTGCTGTGACCCTTGGCTTGCACTGGCCCTGCTGTCCTCCTCACTAGATCTGGATACTGCACTGGCTGCTGGCCCCTCCATGCCCAAGGTTTGGTCCTTTCCAGTCATGGACTGTAACTCAATGCTCTGGTCATCAGCGGCCATCAGAGCATTTATGAGGGTCTGCTTGTTGGCTTTCCCCTCATACTGGACTCCTCTGTCCTGGCACAACTGCCTCAAGTAGTCTGCAGTGTACCCACTGTAGTTGGAAGCCATCTTCTTCCCTAACTATGGCTACTCTAACTTGCACTCGAAAAGAAATAATACAGGTAGGAACTTTGACTGTAAGCAAAATGATATAGTTCTGTTTATTTTTTAAAAATATCACTGCCTTATTTTGCAAGTGAGCTGTACAGTATTAAGCTGACACACTGAACTGTTAAAGCTTGTGTTACCAAATACTTTTTATCGCACCACTGTCAACCAAATCTGTCACAAACGCACACCGCAGGTCAGGTCCTCTGCTCCCAGAGTGCCAACCTCAGAGCGCAATAGAGTGAACAGGTAACAGACAGGGTAACCCTCCTATCTGTTTTGGGTCCAAATCACCTTAAGCCTCGAGTCCTGGGAGGATTCAAACTGTAAACCTTATGCTAGCATATCCAATTAACAGGCTCGGATAACTACCCTCTTCGGGGAATGCGGTACAATCCTTTGCTCAGGGGCACCTAACCAGGTATCCAAAATGAACCCTAAAAATTCTATAAGATACCTTAGGTATATTCTTACCTTTTCCCAAGCTTAGTAACACCATCAAGCCCTTGAACTGTTGTCAGACTTAATATTAGTTCATCAATAACATGCAAAAAATGACTGAGGAGACAAAGGCAGTATCTTAAGAAAAGGTGGTTTACTAAAAATTGTAAAATAAGTAAGAAAAAATACAGAACAAATATCAAGAGCTTACAATCTATGAAAGAAACAAGGGCAAATTATAGAACAAAACTCCTACCACCATACATTTAGATCTTTGCTGTCTAAGGTATTACCTCTGTAAGTGCGTTTTAAGTTAGATCAGAGAACTGTTTCTCTCTTAGAGTCCCAAAAAGATATGACATACTTTTTAGATACAAGTATCAGTTACCTGTGTCTCCACACCCCCTTTGTGAGTCAACTAGCTCCTCCTTTTAGAATTAAAAATTACAAACATGATTTCCTACCAGGAGGTATGTTAAATAATGTGACATCAGAAGAAAAAAACATTTCCTAACTATGACTCTTTAATTAAACATTTCCCCTTTGTTCTTGTTGTGGTTTCTGTTCCCAAGACAGATCTCAGAGAATTTTATGACTTTATGGTATCTCACAAGTCTTCCTACAGGAATCATAAAACGTTATGAGCCCTATGTCCTGGCAAAAATGGCTCGAAGATTCTAATTAAGACAAAAACAGGAAACCTTTAATCAGGTCTCTCTGGTCTTTTTAATTACCTCCTGGTTTCAGCCTGACACTTTGATGCTAGGTCAATTTCCTCCCACACTGAAATGGCCATACACAGACCATGCATTTACAATACAGATATCATACAATAATAATATGAGAGGGTTTTCCCATGAGAATGCTATTCAGGCAAAATAGGACAAACAAAGATGCATCAACCTTAACTATAAAAACACTAGATGGGCAGTGTGACAGGGGTGAATAAGGTCCTGTCCCAGCTGTTAATCAGAAAGAGTTTAAATGCAGGGATCTGTTCTGTCCTCTCCTTTTCTGTCTCTTCTCTGGTTGCGCAACCAAATTTTCTTGTGAGACCTAGGAACTGATCACTCTGACGGTTTTGCAATTCTTTGCCTCTTGCTAGTTCTCTGCCTTCACTTGCTGTTCTGTCTTTTCTTCCCCCCTTGCATATCTGCAGGTAAAAAATATATGTGAATCTCTATGTAAAATTGTATGTGATACTGGGATCCTTTTGTTTATAGTTATACTGTTGAAATGATTGCAAAAAGCTATTTTGAACTCAAGGGGTTAACCTGAGATGCAGTTTTTAAGTGATTTGCAGAGTTGTAAACAAGAGGTCAGTTCTGGCTCATTATGTTCTTTTTGCTGCACCTGCATCAAAACTGACGAGGACGTTCTGTAAACTGACAAAACATTCTGTGAGAAGTAGGATGTCAATGAGGTAAAGACTTGTAATAAAAAAAGCAGCAATGCTTTTTGCTAGAGAGACAAGGAGAGTGAGAGTCTGAGAGACTAAAACTTGGAATTAAGACATACCCTCAGAAGAATGAGTTAGTTTTCGCTGTTTGTACTGCCTTTGTAAATAGTTATACTGAATAATTTTTATTTTTCTGTTATTGGGAAAAACAAGATGCTATTTGCGAATTTTGAAACTGCTCTTTGTTTTCCTATGCTTCCTGACCTGTGCCTCAATAACAGGCAGACATTAGCTAGGGTTCACGAGTACAAATACTTGGGTATAACCATAGACAAATCATAAATGAATTACTGAAATTTCACGCACACATAAACAACACTAAAAGTAAACACTAAACTAGGATCTCTGAGGAGGAAAGCATACTTTATCCCAAGGAAAACTAGGAAGAAAATAGTGACACAGCTCTTTCTACCATCACTAGAGTACGGAAGCATAGTCTATCAGCATAATTGCACATACCCCAGTAATGCAAAGCATCATGGGAAACATATGCAAATCCCCATGAGAGAATTTGGACTGGCTCTTCTTTAAGCAGAATTGCATGGTACCAGGAGGCCTCAAAGTGCAATCAGCAAAGGCTAAGAACAGCAGACACATACACATGTTTCATCCTCATTTGGACTCATTAGTGTGCCATATCTGTATCTTAGCCCATGGAAAGGGAGCCAGTCACCCCTTAAGGGGGATGTTATTTGTTTGGGTCTATCAACATGCCAACCAAACCACCTTAGCTAAAATAGATACAGCCTACAATAAACTAACAAGATTTGTCCTAGGTGATTGAAAGGACTTGATAGCTGTGAGGTTTAAATTACTTGTAGAAAGATATAGTAAGTAGGGGGAGTGGCTTAGCTAGAAGGAAGCTACATTTAAAGACTGCCTTAGAAAGATTTTGCTAGCAGCTTGGCAGAAGACACCAGGAGAAAGGACTGCTGTATGACTGGACTTCTCTACTGGGACTATATTGCCCTCCTTCCCTTCCCTCCCGTCCACCCTCTCACCCAAAGCTAGTTCTACTTTTATAGGCACATAATTTGACTGACAACAGGAACTTCCTGTTTGGGAGCAGGAAGTGAGTGATCACGGAGCCACCAAAGACCCGCCATCCTAGAAGGGCAAGAGTAGCTCTCCGGCCCCCTCTAGCTGCTGGAGGTCTGCCTCTGAGCAAGTAAGGGGTCTACTGAGAAATACAGGATATTCTTGTCTCAGAACAGGACAATCAGGAGCTTAAAGGGCACACAGGCAGAAAGTAAGGAGAGAGAGAAAAAAAAGAGAGGAAAGAGTAAGGATTGCAAACAGTTAAGGGGCCAGAAATAAGACATGATGGGAGTGGTGCAGTGCAGTGGCTGTGGAGCAGCAGTCTTTGGGGAGACGTTCTGGAGGATGTGGTGTTGTCTCATCTGCAGGCCCCTCTCTGGGCTGAGGGAGGAGGTTGCTCATCTCCAGGCTGAGTTGGCCAGGATTTGTGGGACCTCCTCTTCCATCCAGGGACCACCAGTGCCACTGCCGCTGCCTCAGAGGTTGCCAAGAAAGAGGCGGTTGGACTACAGTGGGCTCAGGAGGTGAGGGTGGTGGAACAGAGGTGCATCCCTCCAGCTGTACCTCTCCACAATTCCTATGCCATTCTGGCAAAGTGTGGTTCCTCTATGGAGCACCCACAGTGAGAACCAAGGAGGATGTTGGGAACCTCCACAAAGGAGACCAACAGGAGGTGGCAGGGGACCCCGCAGGGGAAGTAAACAACTCCTGGTGGGGGACTCCATTGTTAGGAAGGTAGAACTGGGGGAGGAAGGGGAGAGGGAGGTAAGGTGCCTGCCTGGCACCATGGCTTGGAGGGACAGGGAGCAAATCCTCAGGATTGCCGGAGCAGCTGCACAGGGGATGGAGCTGGATGTCACTGTCCACCTAGGAACAAATGACCTGGCTAAGAAAGGGATTAGAGAAGTGCAGGAAGAGTTTTTGGAATTGGGGAAGGGCCTTAGACAAGTAGCACGCACAGTAACCTTCTCGGAGGTGCTGCCCATCTATGGCGTAGGAGAGGCTAGGGTGTTCTGCACCATGGGATTCAATCAGTGGTTGAAAAACTGGTGTGGAGCTCAGGGATTTGGCTTCATTGGGGACTGGGGGTCCACCTGGAGTGATGCAAGCCTATACTGGCATGATGGGCTGCATCTGTCCAGGAGGGGAACCAGGATCCTAGGTGATAGATTTAAATGCTTCATTGGCAAGCATTTAAACTAGCCAAGGGGGGAGGCACTGGAAAGGAGAAGGAAATCCTAGCCCCCAAAAATCACGGTAGTAAGTGCAGTAAACACCAACTTAGAGGTGTCGATAGGGAGAAGGGCAGGGGTAAATGGAGAAAGTGACAAAGGCAAGAAGGACAGGGGTAGGGCAAAAAGGAGTAAGGCCAGCAGGAAATGGAGGGTAATGAGTACCAATGCCCATAGTCTGGGCAACAAGCTCCCTGAGCTGGTGGCCTTGATGGAAGAGGGATGCCTGGATATCGCAAGATCAAGCAGAAACATGGTACACAGAGAACCATGACTGGGATGTTAACATACCAGGTACATAACCTACAGGAGAGACAGGCAGGAGAGAAGAGGGGGGGGAGGAGTAGCTCTGTATGTAAGGAAGGATAAAGCAACTGAACAAAAGAGTAAACAGGGAGGAGAGGAGGCACTGTGGGTCACCTTGGAGACTGGAAAGGGCACCACAATCCACACAGGGGTTGTGTACAGACCCCCATGTCAGGGGGAGGGAATGGACAAGGATATGATAGAAGGCAGTCTTAGAATGGCAGAGAAAGGGGAGATACTGTTGATGGGAGACCTGAATATGCCAGATGTTAACTGGAGCACATTTTCTGCAGCCACATCCAAGAGCAGGGCCATTCTTGATGCTCTACAGGTGGCAGACCTCAGACAGCTAGTTTCGGAACCCACTCGTGAGGGAGCAATCTTAGACCTCATACTCTCAAACGGGGGCAGTGAGAGGATCTCAGATCTAGAAGTGGGTTGCCATCTGGGAACAAGTGACCATCAAACAGTGTGGTTCACTTTAAATTCAGCTACAGAGTCAAGCCATACAAAAGTGAGGGTACTGGACTTCAGGAGGGCTGACTTTAGGAAGATGGGAGAGTGCCTCAGAAAAGCACTAGAAAACAGGCTAGAAGGAGGTGTGGAGCAACAATGAGGAATCATCAAAACTGCGATCACAGAGGCAACAAGCCTTTGTGTGAAGCAAATAAACAAATCAAAATGAAAAAAGCCACTATGGTTCTCAAAAGAGGTGGCTGTGAAAGTCAGGAAGAAAAAGATAGCATTCCAGAAGTATAAGGAAACACAGAAGGAGCAGGACAGAGAACTGTACCAGTTAAGGCAGAAGGAAGCAGGGAGAGAAGTCAGAATAGCAAAGGCCCAAACTGAGGAAAAGATAGCCAACTCGGTTAAGAAGGGGATAAAACTTTTATAGGTGCATCAGCGTGAAAGACAAAGGGAGGGATAGTGAGGCTGAATAGAATGAACGGTGGGTGGGCAGAGGGGGACAGTGAAAAAGCAGGGATACTGAACGAATATTTCTGCTCAGTATTCACAAAAGAGGAGGGAGAAGTGCCTAATCCAAGTAACAGAAGCACTGTTGATAGGGGGGTCAATCCCAGTCCTTTCACAGAAGAAAGGGTTCTGCAAGAACTCCTAAAACTGAAGGTGGACAAAGCAATGGGGCCTGATGGAATTCACCCCAGAATTCTAAAAGAATTAAGGGGAACTAGTGAAACCACTGGCTACTCTTTTAATAAATCATGGGAGATGGTGTGGTACCCGAGGACTGGAGGAGGCGGATGTGATCCCCTCACAAAAGTGGGACCAAGACAGAGGCAGGAAACTACAGACCTGTCAGTCTGACCTCTGTGGTAGGGAAAGTGATGGAGTCACTTCTGAAGGAAAGAATAGTTGAGTACCTAGAGGCCAGTGGGGCACAGGACCCAAGGCAGCATGGGTTCACAGCGGGAAGGTCATGTCAGACCAATCTAATAGATTTCTTTGACTGAGTGACCAAAGTAGTAGACCAGGGAGGGGCTGTGGACATGGCCTACCTAGACTTTAGCAAGGCATTTGACACAGTCCCACACAAAAGATTATTAGTCAAATTAACCAGCCTGGGAGTGGGTCCCAGGGTGGTAGCCTGGGTAAAACATTGGCTGGACAACAGGACACAGAAGGTAATTGTAAATGGAGTCCACTCTGAAGAAAGAGGGCTTACTAGTGGGGTACCGCAGGGTTCAGTATTGGGTCCAGTCCTTTTTAATGTCTTCATAAGTGACATTGTAGAGGGACTGGAAGGAAAAGTATGCCTCTTTGCAGATGACACAAAGATCTGCAACAGGGTTGATACACAAGGAGGCATGGAAAGGATGAGAAGGGACTTGGCAAGGTTGGAGGAATGGTCAGAAGTATAGCAGCTAGGATTCAATGCAAAGAAGTGCAAATAATGCACCTGGGAAACAAGAACCCAGGGGAAGAATACACAATGGGGGAATGAGTAACAACAACAAAAATGGAAAGGGACCTGGGGGTAATCATCATCAGATGACCTTAAGGTTAGCAGCAATGTGAGAAGGCAGTAGGGAGGCTGGGGTATACTGGGATGCATAGGGAGAGGCATCAGCAGCAGAAAACAGGAAGTTGTTATCCTCTGTACAGACAGTTGGTGAGACCCCATCTGGAGTACTGTGTTCAGTTCTGGAGACCCCATCTCCGCAAGGACATAGACAGGATAGAGGCAGTCCAGAGGAGGGCAACTCAAATGGTGCAGGGTCTGCAAGAGAAGCCGTATGAGGAGAGACTAAAGGAGCTTAATATGTATACCCTTGAGGAAAGAAGGGAGAGGGGGGACATGATAGAAACTTTTAAGTACCTCAGTGGAATCAACAAAGTCCAAGAGGATAGCATCTTTCAGAAAAAGAGACGTGCAAGAACAAGGGACACAATTTAAAGATAGATGGGGGGCGGTTCAGGGGCAATGTGAGGAAGTATTATTTCACAGAGAGGGTAGTGGATGCATGGAACAGCCTTCCTGAGGAGGTTGTGGGGTCTAAAACTGTGGGAGAATTCAAGAATGCATGGGACAGACATAAGGCAATTCTTGTGGGGGGGTAGGAAGAAATAGGCTGTTGGTTAACTAGGATCTGCGGCCTATCCTGTAGGTAGGGAAATGGGCAGACTAGATAGGCCAAGCGGTCCTTATCTGCTGTCAAAGTCTATCTTTCTATGTTTCTATGTTGTACCTATGACCAGCACCATTGTACGATGTGTATAGAACTAGGGTGGGACTCATCAGAAACCAGAAGGAAGAAATTAAAGGCAATCAGCCTTCAAACTCCCCCCTCCCTCGTGGAGACTGGAGGTCGTGAGGACCAGCCGAGAAGCCCTCCCTGCCAAAAGACAAGCACAGCACGCTGAGCCAGACCACCACCGCCCTCCTCCGTGGAGACCAGAGGTCGTGAGGGCCAGCCGAGAAGCCCTCCCTACCAAAAGACAAGCACAGCACGCTGAGCCAGGTAATTTGCTGCTCACCTAAAGGAATCCGTTGCTGTGTGGCGCCTTTTTCAAATGGCCGCCAGCCCCCAGCCTTGCCGCTCGTTCACCCCAGCAGAAAAGCAGCTGCCTTGCCCCGCGAGTTTCGGATCAGGCTTAGCCCCGCCGCCCCCACCACCACCCTTGGTTGGCTCCTGAACTTATACCCTGTTCAAGTCAGGTGACAGGGTGAAATAACCTATCAGCCCACTTTTCCAGCTGCAGGTTATACATTTCCATCCCTAGAGGCCGCTGTCGCACATTCTCTCTTGACATAAAGTCACTATGCATCTCCTATTAATCACAACGTTGCTGACCAGCAGGCTCACTCTCCTTGCTCTGCAGCCCCACCCTGTGGCTCCCGCCACCTCATGACTTCACCAATCCTTCACCTAACCCAGACATTGGCTGGCAGAACACTCGCCGCACACCAATATCAATTGTCCTAATTTACCTTCTCTCTCATACTCCTGCACTTACACCTGCTTTACAGATGGGTCCAACTGTACCTCTGCCCTACTCCAGCCTACAGCTGAGCCCCTCCACCCACGAAGACGTGGCGTCGGCCCCCTGCAACCTCCTGCTTCCCTAAGTCATCTCTAGTCTACCAGTACCCACCCACAACAAAAAAATAAAACAGTCACCCTATCATTCTCAGCTTGGGTCCCACAAGCATTGCAGGCTCTCTCTACTAAGGCACATATTACTCCTATTCCTGCTATCTGGAAATATTCACCCCAACCCTGGACCCCCCATCACAAACCCCCCCCCCAATCAAACCTCAGGAAAGACTGCTGCTGGCATCAATTAATATTTGTAGTCTTCCTAAAAACACACGGTACTTCAAGGTTGGATTACCCAACATGCTCCTGACATTCTAGCCCTCTCAGAAACCTGGCTATCCAAAAATCCCAACGATGCAGTCTCCTAAGTAACTATAACCTTTTAGGGGCAGATAGACCTGATAGCGTGGGGGTGGCTGTGCAATATTCGTTAAATCTACTTCGGTGCCACAGTCGTGACACCCCAGAACATGGGCGCAGACACTTACAGTCAAAATTAGTCTGGGCACCAAAACTATCCACGTCATCGCTGCCTATATCCCCCCGAGAACCCAGAAACTTGCATTTGAATCAATCCTACACACTATCGCTCACCTCCCAAATTCTAACGAATCCATATTAATGGGCGATTTCAACATCGATTGGCTATCCCCATCCTCCTCCACCTACAAAGACGCAGCACAAGCTATGGACCTCACCCAAATTGTTACCTCCCCAACAAGGTGTGACACAAGAACCAAGACCTCCACACTATTAGACCTTATTTTTACAAACAGACCACATGACATCACCCGGGCCTCAGTGCTCCCTGATGCTATCAGTGACCACTCCCCGGTTATCTGCTGGTAGTCAGGTAAACTCCCCCTAGCACCACCAACCACCACATGGCATCGTAAGCTCAAAAAAGGAGGCCTTGATCGCCTCAAAGAATACCTTGTAAATAGCAACTGGCTACCCATATATAACGCACAGACAGTGGATACCGCCCTTACCCACTTTATAACTACGTTTAACAAAGCCTGTGATATATTTTCCCCCTTCACAACGCAGGTGGTGAAAACCAGGACTACCCCTGGATCACACCTTCCCTTATAAACCTTGCAACACAGGGACAACCTTTGGCACAAGGCCATAACACACAGCGCACTGAGGACAGACAACTATGGGGAGGCGTAATAAATGCACCTGGAGCAACTCGCAGGGCAAAAGCTGAATACTACCAGCATACCCTCTCCACCTCCTGGGGCAGGGAAAAAATTCTGGAGCAACATTCAGAAATCAGTAGCAAAACTCGCTCCCCACTACCCAACTCCAATGTGAACAGGGACATTACTCAAGACCCAGCTAAAATCGCTGAAGCCCTCAACGACTCCTTCTCTGACCCTCACATATCCTCCCCAAATTTCTTCCTACCCTCCCAAACCCCCCCCACACCTTGTCCATGAATATAGTCCTCCCACCCCGTTCCGACTCCAAACCATTCCCGACAACCTGGCTAAATGCTTTATCTCCAAAGCTATCGCTAACATTTGCTACAGCAATGACTCCCTGGACCTAAAACTTATTAGGCTTACCCTCAATGTCACACTACCCCATCTCACAAAAATTTTTAACCTCTCACTCTGCCTCGGCCAATTCCCCTCTAACTGGAAAAAAGCCTTGATCACTCCTCTCTTAAAGAATGGCGACCCCATCTGCACTGGTAATTATAGACCAATCTCAATACTCCCTCCTCTCTCCAAAATGCTAAGAAAAATAGTCTCAGACCAGCTAACTGAGCACCTTACGAGACACAACCTCCTAGTAAGAACAAACATGGGTTCCGCTGGCCCACAGACACCATCACAGCCCTCACTGAACTAACCATGTTCATCCATGGGGCCCTGGACCAGGATCTATTGCGGGGCCATCTATGTAGACTTAACAAAGGCATTTGACCACGGTCAATCCGCGTTCTTCTCATCCAAGTCCTGCACAACTAAATGTGGCCTCTGAAGTCTCGGCCTGGTTCAGGACTACCTCTCGGGTCACTCTCAGCAAGTAAGAATCAACTCCACCATCTCACCCCCAAAACCTGTATGCTCAGGCGTTCCACAGGGGTCTATTCTGGGCCACTGCTTTTTACACTCTTCCTTAACTCACTCCCAAAGCTTGCAGCGTCATCTCCTACTTTATGCTGATGATGCTGTTCTTTACTAGCAACACCCACAGCCAGACACCCTCCAGCTCTCCCTTCAGGGGTTTTCAGGAGCTAGAAAACTGGTTTACTGTACACCGCCTGATCATTAACTATTCCAAAACTAAGTCCATGACCTTTGCACATCACCAAAGCCCACACAGCCAGATGACACTCCAAATCACAAACTTGGATGGTACCCATCTGGAACATGTTACTCATTTTAAATATCTAGGTGTCACCTTAGATACCTCCCTCTCCTACCACAGACATGTACACCTCCACTCGTCAGTGATTAACTCCAGAATTGATACCCTCTACAGGATCAAGAACAGCCTGCCTGCCCATGCCATGCAGATAGCTGTCACCTCCTCCATCCTCTCACTTCTCGATTATGGGATTGTTATCTATGGCACTGCTGACAACTCCACCCTAAGTAGCATAATCACAGCGCTTAATAAAGCCTGCCACCTCGCTACTGGCTGTGACAGACTCACCCATACCTGTGATCTGTACACACTAACTGGTTGGCTTCATTTCCATCAAAGACTCAAATATCAAACCTGCATCTTAGCAAAAAAGATCCACCTCCAGCTTACAACGGCCGGTCTACTCCTCATCGTCAGCTCAGCCCCTCACAGGCGGACTACCAGACTGTCAGCTACCTCATCCTTCACGGTCCCCCCATGTCGAACGTCTCTAGGGCAGAGATCCTTCCACTACCGTGCCCCCAAATGGCTCAACACCCTCCCCCCTACTCTCTCCCAGACCCACAGCATCTCACTTTTCAAAACCGGCCTTCGAACACACCTCTTTGAAAACTCTAAATGTGAATGCCAGTAAGGTCTGCTCTCTCCTCCTTCATCCCCATAACTGACTCAGGGACTTCCTAGACCCTACGAACCACCCTCTGCATTAGCTCTGTCTTGGGCCCACATGTATGCCTCCCAAAAGCTTTTAAAACGCCTCACAACTGCCATGTCAATTCTGTAACCTGTAAAAATCAAAGTGTATATAAAAAAATGTTGTTTCTTTTAATGCTTTATATTGTCTTGTGTCTCTCCACCCCCTGTAACCACCGTGGAGCCATTGTATAAATACTGTCTGTACTGAAAACTGTATATAATTGCTCGTTCCGTCTGTCTTCCTTGTACTTTGTTTCTCCCTCCACCCCCTGTAAACATCATGGAGCCTTTGCAAAACAGTCTATGACTCAATGGATTGTAATTCCGATTATACAGTAAATAAATAAATAAAACTAAACATGAGTCTCTTTATGGATCATGAGGTTGAGATGATAGAGCCCCAATCTGCCGCAGAACTTGAGAGAGATAAATAACAGGCTATACACTTCCAAAAATAGCAACTGCATATGGGGAAATGAGAACTAGCTGGTGAATAAAAAAGAATGGGATGCACTGGATCTAGATGTTAGGAAAGCCCCAACAATAAAAATGTTTAAATCTATGCTGGACCAGCACTTAGAGGATAGATGTAACTATTACTGAAAATGACAAATAATATGGTGCATGGATATGATGCGCATGATGGTTTGGGCTGTGAGCAAAAATGGACTAGTATTTGCCTTGTATTAAAAATGGCATACCAATTGTATCCCAGTTATATATCCTTTCTTGTATGCCGATCTATAATTACAATATGTCTGATGTGAGTAATAATGGATTATTGTTACGGTTTGTATGTACTGATATCAACTATATCTGCTATCTGCTTTGTCTAACTGTGTAAACCAAATGCAGGACAACTTTGTAAACAGGATTGTGAAAGGTCCTAACAGTTTTATCCTGTTGAAAAATAAATAAATAAATAAATAAATAATATGGCCAACTGGACCTGGGTCTGGTTCATTACAATCCATACTTACACCACGAGTGAGTGTACTAGATATAACAGTAACATAGTAGCTATACAAATATCCAGACTAAGTGTATTACATTATGAAAGAGCAGATCTCATTAGAATATGGGCCCTTTCTACCTGAATCTTTGCCTGGAGGGAAACTGTACCAGTGACTTACCCTTCTGGGATTATGGTGAGGACTTCTAAGTTTCCAAATTTTTTCTAAGATAGGCGAGCATGGCATTTTTTAGGCTATGTGCTGGCCTTTCCAGCCTAAGGCACTCCACTGCATTTGACAACCATTCCCTGTATGTAGGTGAGTACACATCTAACCATAGCCATAGTATTTGCTGTTCAGCTTTGTTGTCCACTAGGTACATTCTGTGTTGTCTGCTGCGGGCAGCCCTGGAGTGGCCTGTTACCAGTTACACAAATATCTGGGTCAAAAAGATCTTCATATCTAAGTAGAGGGTTGAGCTTAGATTTGAGCTCTTGCCAGAATGTCTGTATGAGTGGGCATTGCCATAGGAGGGGAATTAATGTTCCCTCTGGATGGTCACATATACAGCATTTGGTTGATGGGATTTTCTCCATTTTATACAGCTCATTAGGGGTATAATACATATTACTTAGAATCTTGAAAAGCTGGATCTTCAAATCAATCAGAGATGTGGCTTGCTTTGAGAAAGTTCTGAGTTTTTTCCAGTCCCAGCCTACTACATCTGAGTTGAGTTCTCTGCTCCACCAGTCTTTCATTTCTTCCACATCTCTGTGTATTTTACTCACTAATGTGTTATAAAATGTAGATACTGATGGCTTAATACAGAGAAGGGACAGAATTATGTTTTCTCACTCTGAGGCTTGCCATATGGGTGTCTAGATCCCTACTGATGAGATACGACATGTTCAGCTGGTTATGTTTATAGGCATCTAAGGGTTTTAAGGCATGATGATGCTGCAGTGTTGGAAATGGGATATACTGTATATCTGATGTGTGATAATATCTTGTACTTCCTTTATGCCAGCATTCTCCTAATGTGTCCATCTTACTCTGGATCCTGCTGTGAGCATTTTACCTTCCCTCACAAGGGTTGTTTTACTGATTTGTTTAGAGAGCCTTGTTCTTTGCTGACAAGTTGTATAAGAATCTTTTACATGCAACCCAGGCACAAGGGGGTTAGTGATTGTGGAGTGGGACCAAAGATGCGTGCTGGTAAAATAGTCTCAGCCACATTGCACAGCTCCCTTTTGATGTTGACCCATTTCAGTATATGGGGCATTGTCTCTTGCTCCTCAGCTTCATCCATCCAATAGGCAGCATTCTGTAACAGAGTAGCCCCATACTACAACATAGTGTCCAGTACCTTGAGACCTCCATTTTCTGATAACATTGCTAGCTGCTTCAATGAACCTCTGTATTTTTATTTTCCCAGATGAAATTTGCAATTGGCCTCTGGATGTCTTTGAGGTATTTCGTGGGTACTTTTCTGTGGAGCGTCGAAATTGTGAATAATATTCTTTGGAGTATATTCATTTTCACCAAGAATATTCATTATCAAGTGGATAATGGCAAGGTATTCCATCTGCTAAGGTCATTTTTAGGGCTGCAGTGGGCGTAGCCCTGCAGTCCTTTCAAGATCACTGTGAAAGGGGACATTTCTTCTGAACTAACAACATGTTGGATTGCATCACAGTGGCCTCCACCTCTGTGAAACAGTCTGCCCATGTCGTCCCTACCGACCGCAGCACTGCACTATTTGTTGAAATCATCCCCAGCCCTGCCCTGTTCCTCCCCTGCTCTACCCAGCTCCTTCCTGCCTCACTCCTCCCCACCCCTGCTCCAGCCCACTCCTCTCTGCACTACTCCTCCCTGCCCCACTCAAGCAAGAGAAACTCCTCCCACAGGTACACATTTGTAGCCCCTTGGGCTTCCACACAGATCCACGGTGTGGCATTCACTATGTGGCACCCACTGCTCTGCAGGTCTGCCTCCTTGCTTCTTTCTTGAGCCATGGTGCAGCTTTCTCACCCCTCTCCTCCCAGTGCTCACGTCTCTGCACCCCCCCGGCTCAACATTAGCCACGGTGTGGCTTTCTGTTAAAGCCGACATCGGGGTGCCCAGTCCTCATGTCGGCATGTCCCCCCACCACACTATTGTGGCACACTGGGAGCCCACCCCAGTGTGCCTAAAAGCCAACATTGGGATGCCCAATCCCCATGTCAGCACGTCCCCCCCCCACACACATACACTATTGTGGCACACTTGGAGCCCACCCCAGTGTGCCTAAAAGCCAAAGTTGGGGTGCCCAATCCCCATGTGGGCATGCCCCCACACTATTGTGGCACACTGGGAGCCCACCCCAGTGTGCCTAAATGTATTTTTTTACCTGTAAAATAAAGAAAACCATCCCCGATGTGTTTGTTTACATGTTAAAAAAATGGTCCTTAGTCATCTCCCCAGTCCCCCTCCCCCATCCCCACTCTCCCACTGAGCACCCAACTCCCCGCATCCCCCCTTACCCCATACTTACCTCCGGAGATCTGGCGCTGTCATCTTCTGTGGACCAGGACATGTCTGCACTCTTCAAAGCCGACCAGCAAACTGAAAAATCAGAGGTAACTGTGGTATAATGGCAGCCAATTGAGGGTTTCAACTTACATGGATATCTTAGCCATTTTTAGGAATTTTGGCCCCAAATTTTCAACATGGGGTTTTTGGCACCCCACCTCATGAACACCATCACTGTCATTTTGTTACTTTGTCCCAAAAGGTGATTTCATGGTCACTGCATGGAATCACCTTTTGGGACTGAGTAATGAAATGACAGTGCTACTGTTCATGAGGTGGGGTCCCAAAAAGTGCATGTTCCAAATTTGGTGAAAAATTCTAAAAAAATGACTGCATTACAAGGGTGCATTGCTCAGTTTCTATGCACGCTCGTAACTTCACCACTTTTTAATATTTTCGCTCCTGATTTTTAACATTGTCATTTTTTCACACCTCCTTATGATCAGTACAACTGCCATTTTTCACATCCAGCCCAAAACATGTTTTTGCACCTGTGTCGCAGAATGGCTCACTCGCTGTGTGAAATTAACTTTCAGGATGGTTTAACAAAATCACAGTGTCACTGTTCATGAGGTGGAGTCCCAAAAAGGCCATGTTGAAAAATCTGGTACAAAAATACCTAAAAACACCCAAGTTACCTGCAGTCGTTGAACTTTCACTATGCATGTGCGTAACTTTCGCAAATTTTTATATTTTCACTCCAAATATTCAACATTGCCATTTTTTTACACCACCTCATTAACAGTATAGCTGTCATTTTTCACATCCTGCCTGAAATGTGTTTTTGCACCTGTGGCACCAAATGGCTCAGTCACTGCACAAAATCATCTTTCTGGATTGAGTAATAAAATGATAGTACCACTGTTCATGAGGTGGGGTCCCAAAAAGCCCATGTTGAAAATTTGGAGTGAAAATACCAACAAATGTCCGGGGCGTTAGGGTTTCCAACTGTAACACCCCCACCCCACCCTGTAGAGACTGACAGGCATCGGTGGTGTGACTTGGGGTCATTGGCCATAATGCTCCGCCATTTCACTAACCCCACCCTGCAGCCATTGACAGGCATCAAGGTGTGTCTTGGGGTCTTGGACCTAACGTTCACCTATTCTCCTATATTGCACCCATCTCAGCTTATTTCCTCATGGAATGGGGGCGGTGTAAGGCTGAAGACCTAAGGCATACTGCAATGCCTGTCGGTGTCTGCAGGGTGGGAGGTGGAATAGTTGTGAGCGTTACAGCCGATGACCCAAAGGCATACTCACCAATGCCTGCCAGTCTCTGCAGGGTGGTGAAGGGTATTAGGGTTGAAAACCCTAATGTCTCAGTAAGGAAGTAAACCATGGAAGGGCAATAGACATCACCTACCTTGATTTCAGGAAAGGCTTCAACACTGACCAACGTAGAAGGCTGATTAACAAGAGGGGTAGTCTGGCCACAGGCCACAATCTGATAAATTGGGTTAGAAACTGGCTGACGGACAGGAGGCAAAGGGTGGTGGTAATGGGGTCCAATCCAGGAAGAGGGTGGTGACCAGTGGGGTACCTCAGGAATCAGTCCTGGGACCAATCCTGTTCAACATCTTAATTACAGTCATTGCAGAAGGGCTAGAAGGAAAGATCTGTCTGCCTATTTGCAGATGACACCAACATCTGTAACAGAATGAATACTCCAAAAAGGGTGGAGAAAATGAGCAGGGACATGGAGAGGCCTGTAAAATGGTCTGAGGAGTGGCAACTGAGGTTCAATGCAAAGAGGTGCAAATAATGCACCTGGGAAGAGGGAAACCTGGGAAGAGTTACAGGATGGGGGTGAGGTGCTGATGATCACCAAGGAAGAAAGGGACCTAGGAGTTATCAGTTCTGATGATCTAAAGGTCCCAAAACAGAGCACAAATATTGCAAAGAGGGCCAGTGGCATGCTCGGTTCATAGGCAAAGGTATCACAAGCAGGAGGCATGAGGCGGTGATGCCATTGTATAATGCACTAGTGAGGCCTCACCTACAGTACTGTGTGCAATTCTGGAGGCCTCAACTGAGCTAGGATATTGACAGGGTAGAGGCAGTCCACAGAAAGGCAACCAAGATGGTACATGGCTTGCAACACAGAACATATCAGGAGAGATTAAAGGACCTCAGTATGTGCTCATTGGAGGAAAGGAGGGAGTATGGCAACATGATACGTTCAAGTACCTCAAGGGCATAAACAAGGTGCAGGGGCGGACATCTTCCAATGCATCAAATGTTCAGGATTGACAAATGCTTGCTTCTATTGCTTTCACCATGTTTGAATAAAAAAAGGTGCTGTGTCAGCATGTGTCTGAAAACAAACAAAAAAACCCAGTCATATTAAATGGATGCTGAAAATAGAATTAGAATCATTGTTTTGACCATACGGCTTCATGAATTTTCTAAAAGAGGATAAAAAAAATAACTTGGCTTCTCTTTAACTCCTGATGAAGACCTGTGGTCAAAACTTCAGTTCTAACTCTATTTTCTATTTTCAGCATGCATTTAATATTGGATTGGAGGCAGTATGGTGCAGTGGGTTAAGGTTCTGAGCTGCAAATCTGGAAACCTGGGTTTGAATCCCACAGCCCCCTAGGTGCATACTGTATGACCCTGAGCAAGTCACTTAACTTCCTTGTGCTCCCAGGTTGCACCTGCAAACAAGCTTTCAGCTTAGTGTGTCTTACCTGGTAAAATAATTGGTAAAAATAAAAATAAAATATTACCATGTATGAGTGGCAGTGCCCAGCCTTTACTTGCACAGTCCTTTTCAGTGCTTTTGACTTGGTTGGCCAAAACTGACAGCACTGCATCCCATACTGCGGTCAGTACACTGCCAAAGCTACTTGTGAGGGGCCAGCACAGGGGCCACTGTGGATCCCCAACCACAACAGGCCATGTGTATACAACAAGGGCAATATAAAAACTTCAGCAGTATACTGTTTACAATTATTGTCTCTTAAAATTTTGTTTGTTTAAGGCAGCTAAAATTGTGCATGGTCTGCATCAGAAACCCTATGAAGAGAGATTGAAGGACCTCAGTATATACTCTGGACGTTATTTACCATTCTGATGTATTTATAGGTCTCTGTCATATCTCCCTATCTCCCTCTTTCTTCCCACCCTGGAAGAAAGAGGGGAGAGAGGGAGATATGACAGAAACCTATAAATACCTCAGAGGGGTAAATAAGGTTTAGAGTGAAGTATTTTTCCAGGGGAAAAGATGCACAAGAACAAGAGGACAGGCAGTGAAGTGGGAAGGGGGTAAATTCAGAAGAGATGTGAGGAAGTACTTCTTCATTGAAATAGTAGTGGATGCCTGGAAAAGTCTACCAGGGAGGTGGTGGGGCAAAAGCAGTGGTGGACCAAAACAACCATGGAAGAAGCAGAAGGGAATCTTAGTGGGAAGCAAGGGATGGGGAGGGAGCCAGAGATCAAGTAGGGTCTGATCTGCTGTAACAGGATAGACAGGAGTTCTTGAAAGCTTGGACGTAAGTTGTTTACTTTCTCTGTTAGCATTTTGTTCTGCACTGCAGACTACAAGCTGTCACTGTGAGAAATGTACGCTGAGTTTGATGCTGTGTCCTTTGCCTTATGTGTAACTTTGTATACTGTCTGTTTGCTGGTTCCCAGAGACCAAAAAGGAAATGAGATGCCTGATCTCAGGGCTATTACAGCTGTCAACAAATGTTAAATAAGTTAATTTAGCAGCTGAACAAAGACAGAAAAAAATGCATCATTGCTCTATCATTATGATGGCATTTAGCATGTTGGGGAACAGCTCCCTGGCCTGCTAAAAGTCACCAAAATACACCATTTGACTTCAACTTTTCAAAATTTTCCTGGTGGGAGGCACCCGGACCCCCCTAGAGAAGTTTATCATGTACGCCTCCAAAATTTCTGCTTACATGATGCTCCTGGTTAACATTAACACTGCCTGTTACTAAATATGAATTTCGGGTTCAACGAGAGGTAAAGGGTAGCATGGGAAAGATCCACTGGACACCAGGTAAGATAGAATAAGAATCGATAAGATTCAAAACTAAACAGCTACATAAATACATAGCTACAATTATTCAATAGCTGAACATGTAATTAGGAGCTTTTGATATGTGACCGACCAGCTTATCATCACCATCCCGGCTGCTTTACAAGTGTGATTTTTTTTTTTACTCATCAGCCCCAGACCTTACATACTGTATGTTGAGTGCAGCAAACTTGAATTGCTATAACAGTCACAGCAACCTGCATGCTGTACCAGGAGTCTATGACGTGAGCACTTCAGACTTGGCATGTGCTAACTCCTGATACAGAAAACAGACAGTGTGATGCTGATAGGCAGTTAAAAAAATGAATGGAGCATACAAATATCATTTAGAATATTTAAACCATAAAAAAAGACATATACAAGAAATTGTTAGGATGCAGTGATATACTGAACAGGACAATAGAAAGAAAAGCATTTCCTATTTCCTTTAACTGCAGCTTCCTTGCTGCTTCTGCACCCCCGGCTGACTCCTTTAAGAAAAGGAGCACCATAGGGCATAAACAATTAAATATTCTGCCGCTGGAGTGGCGATTTGGGAAGGTGGGGTAGGCGCTTTACTTCAAATGCCTCCTCCACCTCCCGCTGGCTCCATCTCTCTCTGTCTCCCATCTGTGTGGAGTAGACCGCAGCCTGAGCTCCATGCAGGCTGGGTGTTTACAGCACCCCTGAGCTCTGTATGGGGTGGGAGTTTAGAGCACCTGCAGGCACTCTCACTGCAGCGCTGCTGCGCTAGCTGCTGGCTGCACAGCAGCCCCAATGCACCCTCCTGTTGCTGCCACCAAACTAAGGACATGAGTCCAAGACCAGAACCCATAGTGCTGTGAGCCCTGTAGGAAGGGGAACAACTGGCAGGACCAAGAGGCCCCAACAGAAGAAACTGTTGTTTTATAAGTAGTACTTGGAGGATATTTATTTGTGACTTGTTTGGGCACTAACCTTAATAAATCATATTGCATTGCAGTTTATGTCTTTAATTTGTGAGCTTTAGGGTGTGCACACTGTTTTGTTGTCTCAGTGCCCTGACAGAGAAAGCCCCAAGGAAATGGAGAAGGTAGATGGTGGGTCAGCTGTGAGGGCAAGCCATCAGGAGCACACATGGTGGACTGAAAGGGGCAATGTAGACTCACCAAGAGCCACCACCCAGGATTAGGCAGGGTTCAGATGGAGCAGTGAGTAGACTGCTGAGAAAGCAGGCAAAGTGACAGTGGAACAGGATGAGGTACATAGGGAAGCATCAAGTCAAAAGTAGCTAAATGCAAAACAGGGAGCACAGTATAAGCCCAAAGAAAAGAGATCTGAAATGGCCAGGCAGCACCACTAACACAGTAGCACACAAATAAGGGTCCAAGGCAGAGAGTTGCTTAACTTGAAAAGGAGAGATGTCAGGAGGAGCTGGATTACCTGCCCCATGGAACTTCATGCATACTGTAGCTTTTGCATTGAATTCAGATTAAACTCTTTATGGTCATGGATATGTATGGCCTGCTACAGTATGTACTCCAGATTCTCTCCTAGGTGTCTTCCTGTCTGTAAGCAGTTCCAAGTTTGACAATATACGGAGCGGCTGAAAAAAGTAAATCAAAGTTTTGGCAAACTGCCCTCTTTACCTGCATGGTGGGTACTGCTAACTTCTTAAGTTTAATTTGTAAACCACCTCCAATTTTTTTATTTAAAGTTTCTACGTTCAGTATGTAACCCCCCTGCAAATGGGGGTTCCCAAAAGACTTCCAGGAGCTTGCTTGAATGCTCCAAGCCTGAATGGTGTTTGGCGTTTAAGCCACTTATCAGTGAGTGTTTTAGAGCCTCTGGTACTGTCTCTTTAAGAGCTGTCTGCTTGCAGACATAATTAGTTGTATGGGGACTGTGTGTTTCTCTGTTTGAGTACCACTCGAACTGCTGCCAATTACTTCATTTTGCAGTCACTAGGAGTGCAAAGGGAACCTATCTGAAAGATGTAACTGTTTGCCAGAAATTATTTAGAGTAATAATGAAATTACAGTTTGTCTAACCTGCTTTCTTTGCAGTCAGAACAGTGTCTGTCTAGTTCCCCATTCTGGTTTTGAACTGCTGAACTGGACCAATCAGTGTAGGGTAAGCTAGCTCTAAAATGGTGCCTTGGACGAATCAGAACTTGGACTCATAATCTGAGCCAGCCACAAGAGGATTGTATGGGCAGTGACTCTGGGAGATGTAGTTTAGACTTCAGTGCCTTTTTGGACCAACAGCAGCAGTCTGTGTGACAGCCAATCCAGTCAAGAACTGGGAGGAACTCAAAGGAAGTGCCGGTTTTTCAGTTGGAGTGTCAGTTGAGCTTTGGCAGTGAAGAAGGAAGGAGCCCTGTGCTTTTTCAGTGTGAGTTTTAGTCAAAAAACGTGTAAGGCCCAGAGTTCGGTCTGCAGCTTGTGTAACAGCTTGTTAGGACTGAATCCATCCTGTGAAAGAATCAAAGGATCTCTGAAGAGTAGAAACCAGGCTCACCCTGTAGAAGACTGGAGGGATTGCTGAAAATTGCATTCGGTCTGTCAGGAACTGAATCTGCTGTGTGTTCTCCCGGGTATTGTGCAGTAATTGCGATCGAGATACAGATGCAGCCTGCCTGGTATAGTGCTTTCTTTTATATGGATGTGTGAAGAGGTTTGTGTACCTCAAGTGAGCCCTGCTGACATTGAAGGACCCTATCTTATTTGGAGGTCGTGAGTACTAATTCAGGGTCGCTCCCTGTTGAATTGCCACATTAAATCCAAATGGAATTACTGTACTGCTGACTGTTTAATTCTCCTTTTCTCTTGTGAAGGGCCCTACCAGCTGCCACGGTTTGGACTAGCCACTGGGGCTTGGGCCCCAGGGACAGGCCGCTTGATGAGGGATGAGCCTGTGCACAGAGCCATAAATAGATTATTAGAGTGATAAGCTAATTAACCTGATTTCCCCTGTCCTGTTATATCCCCTAAATAAATCAGAGCTGCTTGTTTCAGCAAAGTTATACTGCCTGAGGTATTTGTCTATGTTAAAGTACTGTACTGTGATTGTTGCACTGTATCTCATTTCACAGGAGGTCCCAGTGCGGAACCAGACCTGGGGGTAAGTGTATACTGTGAAGGTAATTCTGATATATTGTGTGGGCCACTAGTGGGAAGAAAGAGTTGCAGTGTCCCAGAGGGCTGTGACCAAGTTAGTTTAACTATTGCAAACCCTGACCTCTGGGTGGAGGCACCGCCATTGGATCCAGGCCCCTCAACCTGTTAGTAGCAAATCAGGCAGGGGTAGTAGCCCTGGGAAAGCGCCATCTAGGGGTTACATCTTGGAGGCTCACCGCTGGGATTGTGTGTCCTCTAGTGGCCATATTTACGAACCACTGTTAAGAAAAAATACGGTACCCGACAAGTGGCTGTGCACAGCTGGTGGGTGGTGTACTGGGAGGAGATCGACCCCAAAATGCTATGCTTATCCTGGACATCCCCTGGGTATCAATCACGGACACTGTGCAGGAGTACTTTCCAAGGTGGAAGGTTTACAAAACCCTGTGGTGGTGGGTCGGCATGCTAATCTGCTCACCCACACTTTCCTGGCCCTAGTAGAGTTTAAGGATCCCATAGATAGCTCCAAAGTGCCACAGACCATTACCCCAGAGGGAGCCCTCACTGCTTGGAGAGTGATAACTAAGGACAGTAAAGACCCGGGGGGGAATCAGCCCCCACCACTATCTGAAACTTTTGAGGAGAAATTTGCTGAATGGTTGCTGGGAGAGGGGAAAACTGTGGAGGACTTGAAGAAACTATTCTTGCCACCTGGGGGTGTTCCTCCCCCAACACCCTCTCCTGCTCCAGTGCCCGTAATGGTGGCTGAACCAATGCAGACTCCTATTTCTGCACCTGCCATTAGTCACGACTCTTACGAGGTTGAGGATCTTCTGGCACCCTCCCACCCCCAAGGGAGGATGACTGGGAGACCTGGATAGACTATGTTGCCCCAAGTGCTAGAATGGCAATGCTCGGAAGGCGGCTGAAAGAGGGTTAGTGAGAGCCTCCGAGTCCTGCCCTGGCTACCATCCGTGCTAAACGGGCCAGTAACCCTGAAGGCACTGCACAGGCCTATCTTGAGGCCTGGAGAATGTGTATGGGAGCCCAGATTCTGATGAGGACCTATGGTGGAGAGTAAGAGATGCACAACAGTACCAAGGGAGTTGTTGTCTGTGTATCTCGGCTGGAAAAATTGTTGCAAGAATGCCTCAGAAAAGGTAGGTTTGCCAGCGATTGAACTGGACCGAACCAGGCTGGACAGGATCCTTAAGTCTGCCCCTTCTCAGAACTGCTGTTGCTTCAAGTTACGCCTGGCAGATCGACTGGAATCCCACCCTCCTATGATGAGTTAATGAGAGAAATTGAGGAGTTGAGAAAAGGCGACCTCGGGAGGGACCTGCACCAATAGCTGCGGCTACGACCCGAGTGACTGAGGGTGACCCATCAAGTGAAGTTCAAGGGCAGAGGTTGGCAGTCAATGAGTGCTCTGACAAGGAAAAAGATATGCCACAATGGGGCGAACTGTTGAGAGAGATCCGGGAATTCAAAAACAGTCCCTTTATGAAGGCCACGCCTGCAAGTACAGGCCCTGACCTATATCCGACTGCATCTGCTATGGGGGTGGGGTACCCACCATGTATCTCCTGCTGATAACAGCTCGAACTCGATTCCTTGACCATGGAAGTGGAGAAACTGACGAGATGTCTCCAAATGCTTATCAGCGCAGACAGAGATGGCACAAGGTTTCCAGTTAGTAATACCCGCCTGGCTCCCAGTGTGGCGCCTCGGCCAGCTCAAACTCCAGAAAGTATGTTTTGCTATAATTGTGGGAAAGATGGGCACATGAAAAGGGAATGCCAGTCCCAAAAGACACTGACAAAGTTGCATATAGGCTACAAGGAGAGCTTCGGAGAAGAAATCAGTGGTTAAGAGGTGCACGACATGATCCCAGTGAGGGCACCAAAATGCTAATTCACGTCCTTTTGTGGCAAGGTCAGTTGCCCAGGCCCCACTACCGCCTCTCCAGACTGGTCCAGAATAGTGGGTCCTCCATGGAGACCACTGTAAAGGTGAATGGAGTGTCTACAAGAGCTGTATTAGACAGTGGCTCCCAAGTGACAATTATGTTCCAGGATTGGTATCAGAAGCATTTGTCAGGCGTACCCTTACAACCATTAGAAGGACTGCATGTATGGGGGTTAAGTAGAAGGCCTACCCCTATTCCGGGTATATCCGAATTTGGCTGTCTTTCCCCACCTCCGTGGCTGGAGTGGCCGAACAAGTAGAGACCCTAGCCTTAGTGTGTCCCCCACTGGACTGTAATGATGGTGTCCTTTGTTGATTGGAACAAATGCTCATATGTTCGGAAGGCTGGCACAGTTGTGTTATGAAAACAGGGTCAAAGACTAGTAGAGCTTTAAGAGTTCCGGCTTTAATTAAGAAGGCCTATGAGGCACAGAGAGTGCTGAAAAACAGAACCAGAGGAACCGGTCGGAATTGTATGGAAGAAGGATCCTGAGTCTCTGATCCTGGCGCCAAATGCCCAGTGTACCTTACAGGAGAGGTCCGTATCAGAAAGGATGTTAAGAATAAAATATTAATGTTGGATGCACCAGGCGATGGAAAATTGCCAGAGGGACTGCTGGTCAAGCCTAGTATTTTGCCCGCAGAGCCCATGCTTATGCCAGAAGGGTAATGGTCCAAGTTCATAATGTGTCTGAAAGAGACATTCGAGTAAACAGAGGTTGCATCCTGGCTAATGTGCATTGTGCAGACACTGCAGTGCTACCCAACAGCAAGAGTTCAAGGAAGAATGACAGAGTAACGCCTGACTTGTTTGATTTGGCGACTCCCGCTGCCAGCTGAATGGAAAGTGAGGATCAGTGAGAAGCTTGCCCAGAGAGACCAGGTGTTTTCTTTAAAGGAATGGGATGTAGGATGTGCAAGGAGCTGAGCACAATATCCGGCTGCATGACGAAAGACCATTTCGTGAGAGGTCTCCGACGCCTGGCACCTGCTGACATAGATGATGTGAGACGGCATCTGCAAGAGATGTTAGCTGCTGGTGTAATACAAGAACCAGAAGCCTTATGCTTCCCCCATTGTGGTAGTGAGGAAAAAGAATGGAACAGTAAGGATGTGTGTGGATTATCGCACCTTAAACCGCGGACTATCCCTGATCAGTACACAATGCCCGCATTCAGGATGCTTTGGACTGCCTAAACGGGAGCAAGGTGGTTCTCTGTGTTGATCTCCGCAGTGCGTACTACCAGATCCCGATGGCCCCAGAGGACCGTGAGAAGACGGCCTTTATCTGTCCGCTGGCTTCTATGAATTCATGAGGATGCCTTAAGGGATTTCAGGTGCCCCAGCCACTTTTCAACGATTGATGGAGCGTGCAGTGGGGACATGAACTTACTAGAGTGCCTGGTATACCTAGATGATGTTATTGTATTTGGCAGCTCACTGGAGGAACATGAGAGCAGATTATTTAAGGTATTGGACCGACTGGAGGACTTTGGCCTTAAACTGTCCATTGATAAGTGTCAATTCTTTCAAACATCAGTAAAGTATGTGGGACACATAGTATCCACCGAGGAATAGAGACCGACCCAAGTAAAGTTGAGGCCTTGACCACCTGGCCACAGCCCAAAATCTAAAAGAACTGCAAAGATTCCTGGGATTCTGTGGTTATTATCGGCTTCATCAAGGACTATTCAAAGTGATCCGCCTTTACTTAACCTCTAATCAGGGTATCCCCAACCCACAAGAAATACCAAAAGTCAGCATCCCTCAAGACTGAAAGAGTGTATTTTCATCCGAGTGAAGTATTTGGAGCCCGCTGGACTCCTGATTGTGAGACTGCTTTTCATGAGATCATATATCAACTTACCCATGCTCCAGTGCTGGCCTATGCCGATCCAAGAAAACCTTACGTCCTGCACACTGATGCTAGCTTGCAGGGTTGGGGCTGTGTTGTACCAAGAGCACGAGAATGGCCTGAGACCAGTGGCCTTTGCCAGTAGAAGCCTGACCCCATCTGAAAAGAACTATCCTGTACATAAGTTAGAGTTCCTAGCTTTGAAGTGGGCTATTGTTGACCAATTCCATGAGTACTTGTATGGGGCTAAAATACTAGTAAAACTGACAATAATCCTTTGACCTATGTGCAGACCTCAGCTAAGTTGGATGCCACTGGCCATAGGTGGCTTTCTGCATTATCTACATATGACTATGCTCTCGAATACCGAGCAGGTCTGAACCACATAGATGCTGATGCTCTCTCCGGAGCCTGTTCCCCAGAATGATTGGGTCCGATTGGCAGAACCTGACATTCGGGCACTCTGCGAGAAGTTTGACAGGGAGGAACAAATGTCACGGACGCAGTGGACTGCATGGTGGACTGCTTGGGAGCCTCTGAGGTTGCATACCTGCTGCTTATTGCCACTTTTCTGCAATAGACATTGGTGCACTGCCTCAGCTGGACAATGACAGTATTCGGGCGGGCTCAATCGCGATCCCATGATCAAAGCAGCTTTAGAAGCCCTCTATGCAGGAAAAGATGTGTCCAAATTACGCCCACTGATTTGAGAACTGCACTGTTATACAAAGAAGGTCCTAAGTTGAAACTGATCAATAAACTGTTATACAGAGAAACAGTAGACAGAGGGGACAAGTAGACAAACAACAACTAGTGCTGCCCACTGCCTTCGAGACTCAGTACTGAGGTCCTTGCACAACCACATGGGGCACCTTGGTATAGACAGAACACTTGACTTGGTGAGATCCAGATTCTATTGGCCTAAGATGGGGGCTGATGTGGAGCAACACATTCGAACTGTAGTGCTGCTTTACAGAGAAAGCTTTGCCGCAGAGGCTGCCCCCTTGTTAACATAACCACAGTGCACCATGGAGCTGGTCTGTATTGATTTTCTAAGTTTGGAGTCAGATCAAAGAAATATCAGTAATGTGCTGGTGGTCACTGACCATTTACCGAGATATGCCCAAGCTTTCCCCACCAAAGACCAGAAAGCATCCACTGTAGCCAAAGTACTTGTAGAAAACTTTTTGTTCACTATGGGGCTCCACAAAGAATCCATTCTGATCAAGGAGAGACTTTGAGAGTCGTCTTATCAAAGAGATGCTTTCTCTGTGGGGTGCGAAGTCCAGAACCACTCCTTACCACCCCCAGGGGGACCCACAGCCTGAACGTTTCAACCGCACTTTGCTAGATATGCTAGGCACCCTGCACCCAAAGGACAAGCCTAGATGGAGCCAACAAATTAGCACCCTGGTACATGCTTATAACTGCACCAAAAGTGATGCCACTGGATTCTCCCCTACCGCCTGATGTTTGGAAGAAGCTCGACTACCAGTAGATGTGTGTTTTGGGGTCTCTCCTGATGGGGTTCAAGCTGACAACTATTTACAGTATGTGCAAAGTTAAAGGCCCAGCTAACTCATGCGTACCAACTGGCTCAAACCATGGCTGCCAAAGAAATCTGGCCAACAAAGAAAGGTATGATAAAAGGTGAAAGCACAGGAACTCCAGGAGGAGATCGGGTATTGCTAAGAAATCTGGGACTGCATGGCAAGCACAAGATTGCTGACAGATGGCACCATCTCCCTCACATTGTAGTGGGCAAACTAGATGATCTGCCAGTGTACAAAGTAAGGCCTGAGAATAATTCAAAAGATGAAAAACAATGCATAGAAATCATTTACTGCCCATTGGACAAATCCTGATTGAGTCTGAGCCCCAGAAGATGCCCCTCTGGACCAGTGACTAGAGCTGCTGCTAAGAAAAGACCAAGGAAGTCTGCACCTACAGAAGCAGAGTTAAAGTGTTCCCCTGCACAAGTCCCAGTTGAGCATGACTGTCAGTCCATATCAGAAGAAAGTGAGAGTGACTTTGAATACTATCCTTCTTACGAACTGAGTCAATTGTTTCGGGGCAATCCCCTAGTCAATACTGGAGATGAAGCTGGGCCTTCTGGACTGTCCAAGCCCCCAGCTTCGTCCCTGGAGCCAATGCTCCCAGAAAGTGAAGTGCAAAGCATCAGATCAGATGAAATGGATCATTGTGCATGGTTGAACTGTTTGAGCTTTCAGGGAGAAAATGATAGATTGGGCAGACTGGTGATACACCGAACAAGAAGAGTATTTTGAGTGCCCTGACAGTCCACTGCCAGTGTCCAAGCTCTCCATGCGAGCCAAATGTTGTGGACTCAGAAACTGTAACTCCTGGAGCTGAAAGTGCCCCAAGTTCTAGCCTCTCTACCCCATGGAGACTCCCTGACAAGTGAGGACAATGCTGAAAATGAGGCTCAGAGTGCAGAGACTATAACAGTTCCCCTAGAAAGACTGGTCGAGCTGTAAAGCCTGTGGTGCACCTCAGTTATGATTCACTTGGGAGGCCTGTGGACTTGCCTCTCAATGTTGTCCATAAAGGAGTGTATGTGTCCCGAGCTCATTGCCCAAACTGAGCATCAGTGCTAACTCCAAGTTACTTGTGTTGCCCTCTATATGGTGCCCTTGCCCCGTCCAGCCTCAAGGTAACTGATAGGAAGGGCCCTTTCTTCAGGTTTCATGTACAAGAGGTAATAACTTGAGTTATGGTACAATGTGTGTAAATACTGTGTAAAGAGTCACGTGACTGCAATGTTTCAGAAATGTATTCTTGGTAAAATGATATATTGACTGATGATTACATGTGTGAGCCTAATGCAAATGTATATGGTTGCAGTTAAAACTTATGGGGGTACTTGCTTGACGTGGACGTCAAGCTTTCCCAGGCCAGGAAGGGTGTAACCCCCCTGCAAATGGGGGTTCCCAAAAGACTTCCAGGAGCTTGCTTGAATGCTCCAAGCCTGAATGGTGTTTGGCGTTTAAGCCACTTATCAGTGAGTGTTTTTAGAGCCTCTGGTACTGTCTCTTTAAGAGCTGTCTGCTTGCAGACATAATTAGTTTGTATGGGGACTGTGTGTTTCTCTGTTTGAGTACCACTCGAACTGCTGCCAATTTACTTCATTTTGCAGTCACTAGGAGTGCAAAGGAACCTATCTGAAAGATGTAACTGTTTGCCAGAAATTATTTAGAGTAATAATGAAATTACAGTTTGTCTAACCTGCTTTCTTTGCAGTCAGAACAGTGTCTGTCTAGTTCCCCATTCTGGTTTGAACTGCTGAACTGGACCAATCAGTGTGGGTAGCTAGCTCTAAAATGGTGCCTTGGACGAATCAGAACTTGGACTCATAATC
Source organism: Neoceratodus forsteri (assembly GCA_016271365.2). NCBI lineage: Eukaryota > Metazoa > Chordata > Ceratodontiformes > Ceratodontidae > Neoceratodus > Neoceratodus forsteri. The sequence goes on along the minus strand of CM057459.1, from coordinate 793,720,915 downwards.
TGAGCCAGCCACAAGAGGATTGTATGGGCAGTGACTCTGGGAGATGTAGTTTAGACTTCAGTGCCTTTTTGGACCAACAGCAGCAGTCTTTGTGAGTGACAGCCAATCCAGTCAAGAACTGGGAGGAACTCAAAGGAAGTGCCAGTTTTTTCAGTTGGAGTGTCAGTTGAGCTTTGGCAGTGAAGAAGGAAGGAGCCCTGTGCTTTTTCAGTGTGCAGTTTTAGTCAAAAACGTGTATAAGCCCAGAGTTCGGTCTGCAGCTTGTGTAACAGCTTGTTAGGACTGAATCCGTCCTGTGAAAAGAATCAAAGGATCTCTGAAGAGTAGAAACCAGGCTCACCCTGTAGAAGACTGGAGGGATTGCTGAAAATTGCATTCGGTCTGTCAGGAACTGAATCTGCTGTGTGTTCTCCCGGGTATTGTGCAGTAATTGCGATCGAGATACAGATGCAGCCTGCCTGGTATAGTGCTTTCTTTTATATGGATGTGTGAAGAGGTTTGTGTACCTCAAGTGAGCCCTGCTGACATTGAAGGACCCTATCTTATTTGGAGGTCGTGAGTACTAATTCAGGGTCGCTCCCTGTTGAATTGCCACATTAAATCCAAATGGAATTACTGTACTGCTGACTGTTTAATTCTCCTTTTCTCTGTGTGAAAGGGCCCCTACCAGCTGCCACGGTTTGGACTAGCCACTAGGGCTTGGGTACCCAGGGACAGTAACTGATAGGGATAGGCCTGCACAGAGCCATAGGTAGATTATTAGAGTGATAAGCTAATTAACCTGATTTCCCTGTCCTTGTTATATCCCTAAATAAATCAGAGCTGCTTGTTTCAGCAAAGTTATACTGCCTGAGGTATTTGTCTATGTTAAAGTACTGTACTGTGATTGTTGCACTGTATCTCATTTCACAGGAGGTCCCAGTGCGGAACCAGACCTGGGGGTAAGTGTATACTGTGAGGTAATTCTGATATATTTGTGGGCCACTAGTGGGAAGAAAGGGGGGTTGCAGTGTCCCAGAGGGCTGTGACCAAGTTAGTTTAACTATTGCAAACCCTGACCTCTGGGTGGAGGCACCCGCCATTGGATCCAGGCCCCTCAACCTGTTAGTGGCAAATCAGGCAGGGGTAGTAGCCCCTGGGATAGCGCCATCTAGGGGTTACAAGTAGATGATAGGGCTCATTGTGTTGTTGTGTGATAATTTTGGTAGACAGTAATTTGATTAAATTCATGCCCCAGGAGAGCAACTGTTTGTCTGCTAATATCTCCTATGACTCTGGTTCTCAAAGAAAAAAATGCATTATAAGGGAACTAAGTGAAAAAAAACATGCAGCATAGCAGGGAATCTACTGAATCTACTCAAAAATGCTGAGCACATTGCAGTGAGTCCAAGAGATGTACTATTAGGTGGTATTTTGATGGGAGGCAGTGCTGTCCTGCTGGCTGGTGGCAGTAGTAAGTGAGGGGCTTTGCATGCTGTTTTTAGATGTCTGCCAGCAGGCCTCGGGAACAGTAACTTATTGTATATAACAGTGAGGATGGAACAGGATTTAGAGAAAAGTGCACTTTATACACTGTTATACAAGCTAATCCCTCTCATGTAAGAGAACACCTAGATGCCTGTTAAAAAAACACTGGTTATAAATCCATTGTTGTACTACTCAGCATGGCATATTAAATGTCTTTAATGGCCCTGCTCCAGCTCTCTGCCTTTGCTGCTACCATCTGAGTATAACCTGTTTTTAGTTTTCACGTTGGGGGGCCTCATTTTTAGGGCTGCAGTGAGCATAGCACTGCAGTCCTTTCATAATCACTGAAAAAGGGGACATTTCTTCTGAACTAACAACATGTTGGATTGTGTCACAGTGGCCTCCGCCTCCATGAAACAGTCCACCCATGTTGTTCCTACCGATTGCAGTACTGCACTATTTCCTGAAATCATCCCCAGTCCTGCCCCGCTAATCCCCGACCTCGCTCCATCTGGTTCCTCCCTGCCCCACTCCTCCCCGCCCCTGCTCTGCTCCACTCCTCCCTGCCCTGCTCCTCCCCACCCTACTCGAGCAAGAGAAACTCCTACCAACAGGCACACATTTGTAGCCCCTCGGGGCTTCAACACAGAGCCGTGGTCTGTCTTTCACTATGTGGCACCTCCCAGTCAGCAGCTCTGCCTCCTCGCTCCTTTCTCTCTCTTTCTCTGTCTCTCTAGATTCCCCCACCCAGGCTTTTACATTTTACATAGGCGGCGCACTACAGCTGCTCCTGCCGCCTGGTGAACTCTCAGGGAACACCGCCCCCCTCCCCGGCTCTCACATATGCCACTGTGTGGCTTTACATAAAAGTAGGTTCCTTGCTGCTTCTGCACCCCTGGCTGACTCCTTTGAGAAAAGGAGCCTCATAGGGCATAAACAATTAAATATTCTGCCCCCAGAGCAGCGATTTGGGAAGGTGGGGGTTGGCGCTTTACTTCACATGCCTCCTCCACCTCCCACTGGCTCCACCTCTCTCCATCTCCCACCCATGCGGAGTAGGCCACTGCCTGAGCTCCATGTGGGCTGGGAGTTTAGAGCACCCACAGGCACACTCCCTGCAGCATGATTGCACTAGCTGCTGGCTGCACAGCAGCCCCAATGCACCCTCCTGTTGCTGCCACCAAAGTAAACCACCAACAATGCCCATAGCATAAAAGGACTCTGGGAATCCCCCATTAGACCCCAGGAAAGGGTTTAACTTATTTTAAACAAATGCCGGCTTCAGTACATCAAAGCTAGTCCACTAGACTGCCAAGGCTGCTATTTACACTATGCACCCAGTGCATTTCCTAGCCCACAAGGCCACCAATATCACTTTTGCTTAGCCGGCCCACTGGCGCAGAGGTAGGGCTACCACTTGCGGTGTCAGTGACCCAGGTTCAGGAACGGACTCAGGCAGCTGGAGGGCCGACTGAGGGGAGGGGGATTGAGCACCCAAGGGCTGCTTTCCTCCTACTCTGGGTGGGGTGGGATGTGGGTCCTGCTGCGATACTGCCACCTGGGTGACAATGGGTGGAGGTGCAGTGAGACAGCATATAAGGGGAGGGAGGACATCTGCTGGGAGCCGGAGCGTTAGCACGTTATGACGTGCATTGCTCCATGGCCCCCCTTGCATGCAGACGTCTTGTGGGCTGGACCAGGAAAAAATGGAAAAATCCTGTGCTGGGCTCCTGTAGACGGGACCTGGCTGTCCCGAGATAACCCTTAACCAGGCTCCATAGATGGGACTGGTGATGCCTTCCAACGCATACTTGAAGTGTGAGAGGGGGACTAAGGGGGGGGTCCCTCTCCTCCCTGCCCAGGGGGTAAACCGAGGCAGGGTGGGGAAAGGCTAACCAGCACCCAGAGGGAGGTACCTGGGGTGGGACTATGGGATACACAGCCTAGGGATCCCCGAAGAAAGGAATCTAGTACAGCAAGAAGGGGGCATAAAGAGAAAGTATAAAAAAAATAACTTTTGCTTGCACAAAAGGGCTACTAGCCCCCCCACTAGTTTCACTAGCCCACTTGGACTACTAACTAAATTACTGGCCACTCAGCCACCACTAGGGGTAAAGGGGTTTTAGCTGAGCCCCCCTTCCACAAACCTCACTCCCTTTCCTCTGTTTCTTTTATTGTTTTTTTTCCTGTAATCTATTTTCTCTTTATTTCTACAGGTCTAACAGGATGAGGGCTCTTACCTAGCAGGTAAGTATACTTTTATGTCTGTCCTGCCCCTTCTGCCCTACTGGACCACCTTAGAACTTCAGATCCTTTGTGAGCCCTTTTCTATCTTTATTTTACAGGTACCTTGGCGTCACCTCTTCAGACTCCTACCTTTGGCTCCCTAGGGAAGATAAGTCCCTCTATTTTATTTTATTTTTGGTGGGTTGACTGTAAGAGTGGCTACACCCATTACACTAGCATAGGTAACATGTCCAGGGTTATTCAAGGCTACCTCACCCAGATTGATGAAGCTGGAACAAGCAGCTTGGCTCGGCTGTCTGCTGTAGACGCCACCCCCTCCCTACCATCAAACTAACATGAAAAATTGTTACTCCTAATTGGCCTCAGATGCCAAGATTGTCATGAGTGTGTCCTTTCAAATCCTTTATTTTAGAAACACCCAGAACAAACACACTTCTACATGGCACCACGTGAAACATGAGGGGCATGCAATGTGGCTTACCGTTCAATGCCGAGTGAGGTGGGAAGGAGTGAAGAGGACAGTGAATCCGAGGAGTCATTCAGTTAGGAAGAAGGGAAATGGTCACCATGCAAGCAGACATTGGTCTCTGAAATTAGTCAGGGTGTCACATGCTTCTCTTTAAAATAAATAAAACAAAATAAAAGGCAACCCAGTTACATGCCCGCAAAGTTCTGTGATGTAACATAATCGACAGTTGTCGTTATAATAACATTTCCTAATGTTTCCATGGATACCTGGTTGCAGTACATTTATGGACTACAGTGGTAACTTGCTTTTCACTACCTGCCATCCATAGCCAATCTGTCACTGCTAACACAGTTACTATCCCCCTCCCCAGTAATGAACAGTGCGCACAAAAGCGGCTGCAGCAGTCAAATTGGTCACTATTTTAGCTGGGCAGGCAGACTAGTGAACAGGGGCAGGATGAAAGGACAAGGCTTTAATGAAATGTCAGTAATGACAGACAGCCTTGTTCATATATCTGTATGTCTGCTGTCACTATCAATCATGTTAGGCAGGTTAGTCAGAGCTAGGACACTAAGAGTGCATCAGGGTCAATTTAACATTTGGTACACAGCTCTCACTCAGTCCTGGCTGGTAGCACTTCTGAGGAGTACTTTTCTTGCCCTTTTCACCAGGAAATGTGTGCTGTAAACCTGTAGTACTCGCATCTTGGAACCATGATATTTGATATGTTGTAGCACTCCAGTCTGGTGCTATACTAGAGCTGTGGAGCCAGGGAAGAGGACACATAAGAGTAATGAGGTTCGCAGGATTGAAGTGACTGTAGGATGAGCAACGGCATATCACTGGACTCAGGTCTATCATCAGAAAATATAGAATGTATTTGGGTTTAATTACAAGTAAAACATAACCATTCAATCATTATTGGTAATTGCTATAGACCACCAGATTAAAATGAGGCTCTCATAGATTAAAGGCTCTCATAGATGAAATAACAATGGCCGAAAAGGGGGACGTAGTTATCACAGATTCACTCAGCAGGTCAGCCCTCTACTTCCAAAGTGCCAACCTCTGAGCATAGAATTGTGAACAGTGAACAGTACAAGGTAACCCTCTTGTCTGTTTTGTGGGTTCGAGTCACCTTAGTCTCAAGTTCTGGAGGGATTCAAACTGATAACCTATTGTTAGCGTACCCAATTATCTGGGTCAGATAATTCTGTCTTTGGGGGGCCAGATATCTTTGCCTATGGACACCTAATCAGGTATTACAAAATGAACCCTTAGAACTCTATGCAAGACCTAGAGAACTCTATCTGTTTCCCAGTTTGGTATCACAATAAGCTCATACACAGTGTCAACTATAACCTTCAAAGCTTCACTTATATAAAAAAAGAAGTTTCAAGGGACACCAGGCAGTTTCTGTTTTTAAAATATATATCTTTACTTTAAAATAGGTAAATAGGAAAACAGTAAAATAAAGAACAAAATATCCCAACACATACAGCCTTAAAACAAACAGCTTTAAAAGTACAGATTCCTACAAATAATAACACTAAAACTAGTTTCAGTTTCGGTTTTTATTGTTCGGTAAATACACCATTACAATATGCTAAAAAACATTACAATTTCATTATAGATTACTCCAATATATAAAAATAATCCATAGCATACTCAAGTCCCGCATAATCTTTCACCATCTTTTGTTCTTTAGAGTGTCTAGGTGGTTATGAAATACCACTCCAAGTATCTTAATATTTTGAACCTATAAACCTAATATAAATATTAGAAGGACCACAGTGAGGTACTAAAATGCTTGACCAATTAAGAATTTTGTCTTATCATATACATTCACTCTAAACTTAGATCCTGCTAATTGTAGCCCTTTTTAAGTTTCCACTCCCGATTTATTTCTCGGAGGCAGAGAGATGTTTTTCTTTATACTTCATCACCTGAAAAAAAAACTTTGAGGCCATCTTTGCCTCCTCTAATGTATGTGAATGTAAAAGCATGAATAATGGATCATATTCTGCATTTACATATTTAATAAGAAAGTTGTTTAACAAATTAGACCTTGGGATTTTGTATAGGGGACACTACAGTGTGATATGGTATAGATTTTCTTCAAAGCCCCTATTGCAACTGCATAATTCAGGACACAAATTGGAAGTGGCTTTTCTATTAAAGAATGCATATTTAGAGCAAATGATTCCTATCATTGCACAAGTGATCATTTTTCTATCTAAGGGTGTGAGAGGTGAAATTAAATAGCTCTCCAGTAATGCATCAATCTTATTTTGGCCTAGCCAGATGGCCTGGCGTTGGGTTCTAAGAAGGTCCCTTTGTTTTTCTTGAGCAGACCTAAGTGTTTTCTTTTTGATAAGTTCCTTAAATAAGGGGGATATTGTAACTGATTTCTCCCAGTCAGACCATAGATGGTACATGGCTATTCTTTCCAAAATATTTTGAACAGTTTTAACCCAAGGGGATCTATAATTTAGTTTTTGCCAGGAAATCTTTTCCTTCAGGCACAATTGAGGCAAACGATTAGCCTGCTGATTAATCATTTTTAGCCAGTAACCTATAGCACGTATATCAATTATTGTAGCGATGGGAACTCTTCCTAGTTCCGACCTAACTATGACATTGGATGTAGATAGTGGGACCTGTAATCAAGCTTTATAAAAAAAGGAAAGGGGAGTCTCCAACCATGAAGGAGAATTTGTACTCCAGACCAGACCCAAGCACAGATTTGGACTGGCCCCATGCCCCAAGCGGTGCTCTCCGGGCAGGCGGCGCTTTGGCTGTTTCCTGGCTGCGCCATCACGCTGAAACCCAGGACCTCAAGCCGCCCTCCTTGGTCCTGCTCTGGGGACCCAAACCCAAGACCTAAGCACAGATTCAGATCGGCCTGTGTCCCGAAATAAGCTCAGATGAGGCGGTTCTTTTTGGCCATTTTCCTGGCCGACGCCACTACTGCAGAAACCCAGGACCTCAAGCCATCCACCTGGTCCTGTTCCATGGACCCAGACCTAAGACCCAAGCACAGATTCGGACTGGCCCTGTGCCCCAAGCAGTGCTCTCGGATGAGGTGGCGCTTTGGACGTTTTCCTGGCCGCCACCACTACCGCCGAAACCCAGGACCTCAAGCCGCACTCCTGGTCCTGCTCTGTGGACTCAGACCCAAGGTACTACTGCTGACACTTTTCCAGTCTAGCTGAGTGGCTGCATCACATCGGATTGGAGCGTCTTTTTACTGGTGACTGACGATTGGTCCTCAGAGCAGCGCACAGCTTCCGATTGGTGCACCTCTCTGCCCTGTCTTTCCCGGGCTAAAACCCGGGCTCCTGGACATACTTCACCTCTGGTTTTGTTCAAACATTAATTTTGCCACTACTGTACTCTATTTTTGCTGTCTTTTACTGAAACTGCTAGCCACTTAGTACATCTAAATTATTTTGCTATTAAGATATGTCCAGCACTGTATCTGTGTAAATGTAGTGAGGCTCATTGTGTTAGCTTTGTTCTCCCTAAGTACTGCCGACTACTTTTGGAATTTAATTTCTGTTCAGAATAGTTCTCACTACCTCTAATACTCCTTTTCCTCTCTGCTGTACCTCTCCTCCCCACCCCAGCACTGAAACTGCTGCTAAATCTCTTCACACTCTCCTGACTGATCTGACCCTACCCAGCCCCCTCATTTATCCAGCCTGTTACCTATCTCTGTCCCACAGTCATTTCCATCTTCTTTGTCACCCTCAAACCCCACCCTACCTTTTATCACTAATTGCTTGTCTCATTGTTTCAATCCTAGCACCCCACCCCCCGCTGACTGTCTGCCGCCAGCCTCCCGCCCATTGCATTCCCTATAGCTAACTCTGATTTTCTCCTATCTCTCTCCAGACCCAAGCACAGATTTGGACTGGCCCTGCACCCCAAGCGGCACTTTCGGATGAGGCGGCGCTTTTCTGCCATTTTTCTGGCCGCCACCACTACCGCTGAAACCCAGGACCTCAAGCTGCCCTCCTGGTCCTGCTCCATGGACCCAGACCCAAGGTACTACCGCTGACACTTTTCTGATCTAGCTGAGTGGCTGCATCACATTCAATTGGAATGCCTTTTTACTGGTGACTGCTGATTGGTCCTCAGAGCAGCGCATTGCTTCTGATTGGTGCACCTCTCTGCCCTGTCTGTACCGGGCTAAAACCCGGGCTCCTGGACTTACTTCACATCTGGTTTTTGTCCCACCCCCAGACCCCTGCCTAGGCCACCTATTAAATACTCCACTTGAACCAGGCTGCCTCCTCTCAACTACACCCCACTGGCTTTCTCACTCCTTTCTCCCCTACACGTCACACCATGGCTTGCTCTGTACTTTATAGGTATCCTACTCTCCTTCAGTTTAACTCTGGTTCGCTCTGGTGCTGCTCATTCCTAATTGTCTGTTCTTATACCCTGCTAGCCCTACTACTCCTTATCAAGCCACAATATTAAACTATAATTTCGAAGCATTTTCAGACCTAGCAGTCCTCCTCATCCTCTAAACTCTTCCTTCTCCTTTGCTAGAAACAGTCTGGTGACTGGTATAATTTTGCTCCTATACTGCCCATGGCTCCTTTTTCCTCCCTTTCTGGCTCACAGGTCTCCATCCTCTGCTTTCTGTGGACAACCTCTCTCGGATCTGCTCTGCCAAACCCTGTAAGCTAGTGACCACTCTTTTATATCCCTTCCCTCTTTTTGTCTACCCTCGCTGTCTTCTGCTTCCCTACCTCTGTTTCCTGCCCCACTGCCCTCTACTCTGCCATTCCACCTGGCCTGTTAGTCTTGGGGTCAAAATGAATAAACCGTGGATGACATTTCTCGTCACAGTTACTCTGCCTCTGCTACATCTGTCAGTCAAAAAGGCCCCTCCGTAAGTATCCATTCTCCCCCACTATAAACAAAATGACTTTGTTTTCTCAAATCTTCTTGTGGTGCCTGCCATATGTTGTGATCCCTCCCTGTTACTCCCTAATAAGATATGGGTCCACCTGGTCGCCTATGCTCGCAACCTCAAGTTCCGACAAGCTCGTGCCTTGTCATTTTTCTCTCACCGTAAGCTCTGGTACCTCCTCTTGCTTGCCATTCTGCTATCTGGAGACATACAAACAAATCCAGGGCCTATTACTCCAGTAGCAGCCTCTATTCCAGATGCCAAAGGTCTCCTCTTTACACACCATAGCATTAGGAGCCTTGTGCGAAACTTTGCTGAACTAGAATCATGGACCTCCCTCTATAAGCCACACGTAATATGCCTCACTGAAACCTGGCTTAAGCCATCTGCCACTAACTCGTTATACTCACTTCCTTCATATAATCTCCTGAGAAAAGACAGGCCCTCCTTGAAACGGGGTGGCAGAACAGCTTTATATTACAAGTCTCACCTCCAGCTCGCCTTAATTAGCTCATCTCCCTTGCATCACTGTGAGGCCCTTCATGCCCTCCTCACCCTTGGTACAAAGAAGCTACATATTGTCTGTGCCTACAATCCCCCTACACATGGACTAAAAGGACTTGATGAGCTCCTTGACCAAACTGCCTCTCTCTCTGGAAATAGTGATGTTCTTTTACTAGGGGATATTAACATTAACTGGCTGGGAGGCGCACAGGTGACAGCCCTGTCTAAACTTCACAGTTTCAACCTCCACCAGATTATTTCCTCGCCTACTAGAACTGCTCCTCAATCTAATACCAGCACCCTACTGGACTGGATTGTGACGAATCGCCCTATAAACATCGTGGATGTAGGCGTCCTTCCTGGTGCCATCTCTGACCACTCCCCCACTTACTGCACATGGGGCAAAGGTAGGCCTGAAACCACAAAGCCCCGTTTCATTACCTTCCGAAACTATGCAAATTTTAACCCCCAGGCCTTTCTGACTGACGTTGCTGGCACCGACTGGACCGCTCTCTATAGCTCCTCGGATGCACAGTCTGCCCTAGATATCTATCTGTCCACCTTCTTGACACTACAAGAAACCCACAGTCATCTAGTGACCAGAAGAGTCAGAAATAGACCGTCCCGCTGGCTGAAATCTGATCTTCTCTCTTAATTACGTCTGAGGGACAAAAGTTGGTTTCAGTTTAAGAAATCTGGTCTACCAGAAGATTTACTTACCTATAGGGAATTTAGAAATGCCTGTAAAACAGGCATTAAGCAAGCAAAAAGCTCCTACTGTAAGGCTCTGCAAACTGACTCCCAGGGTGACCCCCCAAAATTCTGGGTCCATATTAAGCAATTCCTAGGCTCAAGTCAGTCCACTTCACCTAACAACATGACTTTAAATGGCATCCACTGTAACAATCCCCTCACTATTGCAAACTTCTTTAACATGCAATTTGCTGACCTCACTCAATACACCTCCACCTTCCCCCCTCTCTCAGATCTGGTCCCTCAAGCAAACCCTGCTAGGACCACTTTCCACTTCATATCAGTACACAGGCATGAGGTCCTCAGACTTCTTCGTAACATCTCTGAGTATACAGCTGTGGGGTTTGATAACTTGGAGCCAAAGCTCCTAAAATTAGCTGCCCCATACATAGCAGCCCCCCTTGCAAGGATTTTTACCCTCTCTCTGTGTCAGGGCTCCATCCCTGACATCTGGAAAATAGCCAGAGTTACCCTGTACTCAAAAAGGGTGATCCACTTAATCCCTCTAACTACAGACCTATTGCCATATTATCCATGCTCAGCAAAATTCTAGAGAAACTGGTTGCCCTCCAGACTACTGACTTTCTTCTGAAAAATGACCTCCTAACTGATGCTCAACATGGCTTCCGGAAGGGACACAGTACTACTACTACTGCCCCGCTCAAACTCACATCTGACACCCTAGTGGCCATGGACTCGGGATGGCTCACAGGTGCCATTTTCATAGACATGACCAAGGCATTTGATCTCATAGACCACTCTATTCTCCTTGTCACTCTCGTCTCTCTAGGTTTCTTATCTAATGTTGTAAACTGGTTTAATTGCTACCCGACAAATAGGTGTCAATATGTTAAATTCGACTCCGTCCTCTCTGACAAGGTCACCATCAATATCGGTGTACCTCAAGGGTCCATCTTGGGTCCACTACTTTCCTCAATCTTTATAAACAATATCACCTCCAATCTCCTAAAGACCTCCTCTCTACTGTATGCAGATGATATCGTACTGTATACCAGTTCACACAGTATAGAGGACATAAACTCTCGACTCTCCACTGATTTTCAGCTTATGCAACAGTGGCTTGCTACTCACAAACTTATCCTAAAATAACACCAAGACCCAAGCTATGCTATTTGGGTCCAAGCTCAAACTCAAACACTCCCAAGATCACTTCAATATCTCCTCTCTGGATGTCTCTTCTGTTGGGGTGGTAAACTCCTTCAAATATTTAGAGGTCACCCTTGACCCGTCTCTAAGTTTTGACCTCCATATTCAATCTACCTGTAAGCTGGTCAACTCTAAACTAGGCATCGCCTACTGTACGAGCTATGCACTCACCCCCTCAGCCAGACTGGCTACTGGCTGTGGGATATTACTCCCCCTCACTTACTTATGGGGTTGCTGCTTACATCTCTGTCTGCAACTCAAGTCTACAAAAGTGGGATGTTACCTACAATAATATCTGTCACTTCACTTCCTCCCCCACCCGACTGAAACATCATTGTCTCCTCTACTCAGATCTGGGCTGGCTCCCCCCCTCCCAAGAGCTTAGGTACTATGCTCTCGGATCCATTACCGATAACATCATCAGATCACGTACTCCTAAACCCCTTGCTAGCCTCTTTCTACACCAGAAAACCAACTATGCCTTGCGCTCTGCTGACCAGGCCCCTGTTCTAATCCCTAGACACCACACTTCCACAGGTGGTCACGCCTTTGCCTGCCATGCTCCCTCTCTGGAATACGCTCCCACTAACCCTACGTAAACCTGCTTCCCATATCGCCTTCAAAACAGAACTACACCACTATCTCTTCTCCTCCTATGTCTGCTCCTGCTTTAAACCACCCTAGCCCTCACTTTCCCTCTTCCAGCCCCTCTTCTCTGTTTGTCCTTTGATCCTTGGTTCCACTCAAACAGGGAGCACTTTTTTTCCTTTCCTTCCTCTACCCACTAGCAACCTGTCTCCTACATTATTACCACCTGCTGTCTTTGTGCTCTACTCCTCATTCCTTGTACACTGCTAAGTCACTCTAAAATTGACCTGTTTGTACTTTTGATACATGCTTAACCTAAATGATGAATTGTTCTTGTCAGCGTTTTCCACTGTTATTGCACTCAAATTTTTACTCATCATTTGTAGTATTGTACTAAATGTATTCAGTAAGTTTGTCTCTGTACCCTCCCGGGTCGTGCCTGAAAATAGTCTTGTTGGCTAGTGTACCTACCGGTTAACAAAAACTAAATAAATGAATAAAATAAATATGTAAGGATGGGATTAATTTTAGTCTGACCCACAACTAATGCTGGTGAAACCGAATAACCTGCATATTTCCTGTTGAAAAGTAGCAGAGCTTTAGCAGTTTAGCCCTTACCACTTGATCCCTGCAGTGCTCTACCCATGCTCCATTTGAGGTAAACTTTACACCCAAATATGTATAAAAAGTTACACCCTCTATAGGTTTGTTATTTAAATAAAACCTTGGTTTCTTTTTTTGACCCTGGTATAAGCCAAAGATCATAAACTTAGTTTTTTTCATATTTAATATTAGATCTAATTGCTTGCATTTAGTGTTAAGTTGATTTATTTTATTTTGCCGTCCTCGACTAGATAAAGCAAAAATTATCAGGACATCTGCATTAGCAAGGCTATGGACTGGGAAGTTCTTAATTTTGGGGGAGTCGAGGTAAGGTATGTCCCTGTAAATCATAAGGGAGTCAATGTACAAGCTGAATAAAAGGGGAGCCAAAAGGCATCCCTGTTTAACTCCTGATGTTGTTCTAAAGTAATCAGTGATATTACCCTTGTTTTTGTATTTGACCACAGAAGTTGTGTGAGAATATAATATATAAATTGGGACCAAGAGGTTCAGAGGTAGATGTTTTTCTATTAATGTTTCCCATAATTTATCTTAGTCAAAAGCCACCAAAAAATCAACAAATAGAACATATAGCTTCATTCTGTGAAATGACCTATATTTTTCTATCAAATGAGCAAGAATGTAAATATTATCTATAATTGAAAAATCCTTGCGAAAACCCACTTGGAACATAAATAGTGGAGAGCTTACTGATGACCAGTGTTGTAATTTTTATAATAGTATTTTAGAAAAAATGTTTCCGCTAATATCTATAAGACTAATTGGATGATAAATTAGATGGAGATTGAAACTGTCCTTTTTTTATGAACTGGTACTGTTATGTTTTTTGTCGAAGAAGGTGGTATGAATCTCTCTCTTAAACATATATTTAAAAAAATTTGTGAAAAAAACTACCCAGTAATTCAGATGTGCTTTGTAGACTTCTCCAGGAATCAGGTCAGGCCCAGGTGCTTTATTATTTGGGAGGTTCCTAATAGCATCTTCTACCCTCCTGAGTGCGAACACTAAAGGCATATATTCCCCCACCTGGTATAACTATCTACTGTTTCTTCCCCAATTTAGGATATTTATTAAGTAGTGAGTTATAATATGTTATCCAGGTTTCTTTAGGAATGTATATCGGTGGTTTTGAATTCTGATTATTAACTCCTTTAGATACTAATGCCCAGAAGAGCGTAACATCCCCCTCCTTAACAGCTTGATGCATTACTTCCCACTGTTTATGTGTAAACTCATTTTTTTTGGTCCAAGAATTTTTTATAATCAGCTCTAGCTTTATTCAGCTTTAACATCGCCCACTTGGTTGTTTTTTTTAGTTTGTCTAATAAGCCTCGCTAAATTCCCTTTCTGTCTCATACAATGGGCATCAAACCAAGATACTGGCTTGAGCTTACTAGTATTAGTACAATAGATCTCTTTATTGATTTGTTGGTATCCTAAATTCAATAGCATATTAACTTGCTCACTTTTAAGGTCAGTTTGTATACTATAACATAAATGGGCAAAACTGGGGGACTATATTAAGTTTGATACTCCATTCATAGCCTTATTATTCAACCCAAGTCTCTTTTTCCCTTGCATCGTAATCTCTGCCAAAGGCTTTGTTAGGGAAGAGTTATTACTATCAGAATTCCTAAAGGCCGACAAAATTGCTGCATGATCACTTTCCATTCTCTAGCACACTGCACTGACAATATAAGCATACACATTGTATAATATATATATTTCTATATAATAAACCAATCACACACATCTTGCGGCGCTACTACACACACACAAACAACAACAAAAAGTAGATAAACATGTGGGGAGTAGTGCAATGTAATGGCTGTGGGGCAGCAGTCTTCCGAGAGTCTTTCTGGAGGCTGAGATGCTGCTCTATTGCAGACAACTCTCTGCCCTGAGGGAGGAAGTTGCCCGTCTTCAGGCCACACTGGATAGTAGTAAGGAACCTTCCCCAAGCCACACTGGACAGTAGGAAGGAACCTCCCCATCAGGGAGCACCACAGCCACCACCACTACCTCAGAGGTTGCAAAGAAACACAGCAGTTGGACCACAGTGGGCTCAGGGAGGTGAGGATGGTGGAACAGAGGCACACCCAGTCAGTTGTTCCACTTCACAATCCATCACACCATTCTGGGGAGCATAGCTCCCCATGGATGCACCCACAGAGGAGACTATGGAGGCTGAGGACAACTGTCACAAGGGAGGCCCACAGGAAGGAGGCAGAGAACACCACAGAGAAAGGAAGCAGCTCCTGGTGGGGGACTCAATTATTAGGGGGACAGAACTGGGGGGAGCAGGGAAAATTGAAATAAGGTGCCTGCCTGGTGCCATGGCTTGGAGAGACAGGAAGCGTATCCTCAGGATCACGAGAACAGCTGCACTGGAGTCTGAGCTGGATGTCATTGTCCACCTAGGGACAAATGACTTGGCTCATCATGAGATTAGAGCAGTGCAGGAGGACTTTGTAGAGTTGGAGAGGGACCTAAGACAAGTAGCACACACAGTATCCTTCTCAGAGGTGCTGCCTGTCAATGGCATGGGGGAGGTGAGGGTACTTTGCACCATGCAGTTTAATGAATGGTTGAAAAAATGGTGTGGAGCACAGGGGTTTGGCTTCACTGGAGACTGGAGTTCCACCTGGAGGGACACTAGCCTATACTGGTAGGATGGTCTGCATCTGTCCAGGAAGGGAACAAGTCTTTTGAGCAATCAGTTTAAATGCTTCATTGGCAAGCTTTTAAACTAGTCAAAGGGGGAGGCACTGATAAGCAGCAGGAAAATCCCAGCCTCTCACTACAAAACAGGGTACTAAATGAGAAAAAGACTGAGGTAGAAAGGTCAGTGGGGGACCCTGCAACAGAAAGTAAAGCCATCAAACAATGGAGAGCAATGAGTACCAATGCCCGTAGTCTGGGTAACAAGCTTCCTGAATTAGTGGCCTTGATGGAGGAGGAACATCTGGATATTGTGGCAGTCACAGAAACATGGTACACACAAAACCATGACTGGGATGTAAACATACCAGGATACACTATCTACAGGAGGGACAGGGAGGGTAAAAGAGGAGGAAGAGTAGCTCTTTGCATAAGGGAAGGAATCAAAGCAACAGAACAAAAGGATAAACAGGGAGGAGAAGAAGCACTGTGGGTAAATTTGGAGATGGGCAATGGCACCACAATCCACACAGGGGTTGTATACAGACCCCCTTCTCAGGGGGAGGAAATGGACAAGGAAATGATAGAAAGTATACTTAGAATGGCAGAAAAAGGGGATATTTTGCTGATGGGTGATCTGAATATGCCAGATGTTAACTGGAGTGCAGTTGCAGCAGTCACTTCGAAGAGTAGGGTTATTCTAGATGCCCTACAGGGGGCATGCCTTAGACAACTAGTATTGGAGCCCACTCGAGAGGGAGCAATCTTAGACCTGGTTCTTTCAAATGGAGATGGAGAGAGGATCACAGATGTAGAAGTGGGTAGCCATCTGGGAACTAGCGACCATCGAACAGTATGGTTCACAATAAACACATCAATAGAGTCAAGCCATACAAAGACAAAAGTACTGGACTTTAGGAGGCTGACTTTGCCAAAATGGGTGAGTGCCAAGGAATGCACTAGCAAATGGGCAGGAAGGAGGGTGGAAGAACAATAGGGAATAATAAAAACTGCCATTACAGAGGTAACGAGCCTTTGTGTGAAGCAAATAAACAAAACAAAATGATGTCAGAAACCACTATGGTTCTCAAAGGACATGGCAGTGAAGGTTCAAGAGAAAAATAAAGCATTCAGGAAGTACAAGGAATCACAGAAGAAGCAGGACAGAGAACTGTATTAGTTAAAGCAAAAGTAAGCTGGGAAGGCAGTCAGAACAGCAAAGGCCCAAACTGAGGAAAAGATAGCCAGCTCAGTTAAGAAGGGAGACAAAACCTTTTATAGGTACATCAGGGAGTGAAGGAAGACCAAGGGACAATAGTGAGGCTTAATAAAGGGAGGAGGGTGGGCAGAGGGAGACTGTGAAAAGGCAGAGATACTAAACAAATATTTTTGCTCAGTATTTACAAATGAAGTAGGGGACGTACCTAAATCAAACAATAGAATCACTATGGATACAGAAGTTGATACCAGCCCATTTACAGAAGAAAGGGTTATGAAATAACTCTTAAAACTGAAGGTGGAAAAAGCAATGGGGCCTGATGGGATTCATCCCAGAATTCTAAAAGAACTAAGGGTAGAACTAGTGACACCACTGACTACCCTCTTTAACAAATCATGGGTGGATGGGGTGGTACCCGAGGACTGGATGACGGCAGATGTGATTCCTCTTCACAAAAGTGGGAGCAAGGCAGAAGCAGGAAACTACAGACCTGTTAGTTTAATCTTAGTGATAGGGAAAATGATGGAATCACTTCTGAAGGAAAGAACTGTCAAGTATCTAGAGGCCAGAGGGGCAAAGAACCCAAGGCAGCATGGATTCACAGTGGGAAGGTCATGCCAGATGAATCTGATAGATTTCTTTGACTGGGTGACCAAAGTAGTAGATCAGGGAGGGGCTGTGGACATGGCCTACCTAGACTTTAGCAAGCATTTGACACAGTCCACACAAAAGATTAATATACAAGTTAGCCAGCCTGGGAGTGGGTCCCAAGATGACAGCCTGGTAAAGAATTGGCTGGAGAATAGGACACAGAGAGTAATAGTAAATGGAGTCCTCTTTGAAGAAAGAGGGTTACTAGTAGGGTACCGCATGAGGTTCAGTATTAGGACGGTCCTCTTCAATGTCTTTATAAGTGACATTGCAGAGGACTGGAAGAAAAATATGTCTCTTTGCAGATGACACAAAATCTGCAACAGAGTTGATGCACAAGGTGGGGTGGAAAGGATGAGAAGGGACTTTGCAAGGTTAGAGGAATGGTCAAATGTATGGCAGCTTAGATTCAATGCTAAGAAGTGCAAGGTAATGCACCTTGGAAACAAAAATCCAGGGGAAGAGTACACAATGGGGGGTGAGATACTAACAACAACAAAAATGGAAAGGGACCTGGGAGTAGTCATATCAGATGACCTAAAGGTGGGCAAGCAATGTGAGAGGACAGCAAGGAGGGCTGGGGGGATACTGGGATGCATAGGGAGAGGCATCACCAGTAGAAAACAGGAAGTTATTATCCCTCTGTACAGACAGCTGGTCAGACCCCATATGGACTACTTCATGCAGTTCTGGAGACCCAATCTCCACAAAGACATAGACAGGATGGAAGCTGTCCAGAGAAGGGCAACTAAAATGGTGCAGGGTATGCACCGGAAGACATATGAGGACAGACTAAAGGGGCTTAATATGTATAGCCTTGAAGAAAGGAGGGAGGGGAGGACATGATAGAAACTTTCAAGTACCTCAAGGGAATCAACAAAGTCCAAGAGGATAGCATCTTTCAAAAAAAGAGGTGTGCAAGAACAAGGGAGCACAGTTTGAAGATGGGGGGCGGTGGCTCAGAGGTAATTTAAGGAAGTATTTTTTCACAGAGAGGGTTGTGGATGCATGGAACGGCCTTCCAGAGCAGGTTGTGGAGTCAAAAACAGTGATGGAATTCAAGCATGCATGGGACAGTCATAAGGCCATTCTCGTGGGTGGGGGTAGGAAGGAGTAGGCTGTTGGTTAACTAGGATCTGCAGCTTATCCATTAGGTAGGGAAATGGGCAGACTGGGTGGGCCAAGCGGTCCTTATCTGCCATCAAATTCTATGTTTCTATGTTTCATTCACATGACCACCTTCAGTCTCTTGAAAGATTGATGACTGAGGGAGGGAGCATAAAATAAAGTCAATCACACTCCTACCTAATGGGGAAAATAATGTACTTTCCCCATACTGATCCCCCTTCAGTCTCCCATTGAGAATTGAAAAATTGTTCTCCATGATGAAAATTTGAAAGCGTCTCCCTGCCTTGTTAACAGTCATATCTGTCGTTTTTCTTTGTTCAAGGTCTGACACATATAATAATTCTTACAAACCTGGTAAGTTATCAAAATTTGCTATCCTAGCATTAAAATCACCTGCTAATAAAACAGTATCTACCTCATTCGATTGTATGATGAAGTCTATTTCCATAGACAGCTTAAGCCAAAAAACATATGTAGGGTGAGTATGAAAACTTGGTGGGATATATACATTCACAATCAGAACTATACAAGAGTCCCAATTGACTGCAACCATAAGTATTTCTGGAGTGGGCAAATAACTTTTTAATACCCTTAATCCATTCCTAATTTTTATCAGGGTTACCAACCCTCATTTATTTCTCCCATGCATTTTCCCTTTAGTTGCAGGGACAAAGTTAGATTCGAAGTCATTCAAATAAGGTTGAGCTAAAGCCCATGTCTCCTGAAGAATAATGGCTTCATCTCTGCTAACAAAGCTAACCAATGAGGGTCTGCATATTTGTTGTAGAGTCCTGCTATGTTCCAATTAAGAACATTATAGGTAGCCTTACTTGTTAGCTCCCACTCCTGATCTAATGCTATGTCAATAACTTGACTATCAAATGATTGCAGTCATAATTGAGTGTTTCTGGTTTGTGCTAGTATCTCCCATTCATTTAATTCCACCAAGTAAATACTCAAAACTAGTCTTGTCTAAGGTCCTTACTTCTTAATCTTTTAGTGCTTCATGGTCTCTCTTCTCTCAGTCAGAAAATGGAAAATGAATGCGTGTCTCTTCTAAGGTTTGCTCAGTATTTTTAACAGTATTCTTGAGATGGCCTTCTCTCTGAGGTCACCTAACTCCGCCTTGGTGTATAAAAATGAATATTTTATAACACAGGCTGTCCTACTAAGATATTAAAAAAAAATAATAGATGACAAGATAAATCACCTCTCTTATGTGACTGGTCCAAACAGTTCTGTGAACTGCTTTACCCTAGACATCAAAAGTCTCTTTGATGTAAGTCACTGTATATTCAAAGCAAAAGTATATTGGACTCCTTAATTTAGTCTGGGACCTGGTATCCCAGACATCAAAGGTCTCTTTGATGAAATGAGCTGGCTTCTTGGGAAGTAACCCATAACACTGGCCCATGTCCCTTTTCTCAGGACACCTAGTGCACATCAAAGGATCTCCCTGAGGGCATCATGAATGGATATTTTATTTCTGGGGCTTCAAAGCAAATTTAACAAGCTAATTGCACCTCAGATCTCTGCTGTTTAAGCTATGTCCTGTCCTTTGAACTTATCCCTGGGGGAGTTTGATGTGTCAGTTCCAGTGAGGCAGTATTTTCTCTTGACACAGTCAATCACACATTTTTTTACATTTACAAAAAATGATAAAGGGATCAGAACCAGCTGTCCAAGTGTGACAATTAGTAATGGGAGACTTTAATCTCCCTGGTATAAACTGGAACTTAATGGTTGGAAGAAATCATACAGAAACTCACTTCATCGATTCTGTGGTCTCTGTGGGATTATCACAATTAACATCTATACCAACAAGGGGGAATAACATCTTAGATTTAATTCTAACAAACATGGAAAATGTAATAAACAAAATTACCCCCAAACCCCCTATTGGTACAAGTGATCATATTGTTCTAACTGGATCAATTACAGTATCTAACCCTAAAATTAAACACCCAATGTTCTCTAAAAACTACAATAAAGCTAATTTTACTCTTATAAACAGATTTTTTAATAACATCGAGTGGGTAAAAGAATTGCAACATCTCAGTTGCGAAGATGCATGGATTTTTATTAAAAATAAAATCTATGAAGCAGAAGATAAATATGTTCCCACTAAAATTAAATACAATCACAAGGGCAAAATCCCACCTTGATTTACTGTTAATGTTAAAAACAAATTAAGTTAAAGGAAAAGGCATACAAGAGGTTGCAAAAGGAAAATACAGAGATAAACGATACCACTTATAAACATGAGCAAAATAAATTAAAGCCACTTATCAAATCTGAAAAATATAAACTTGAATTTAAAATTGCTCACACAAAAGACAACAGCAAGGCTTTTTGTAATGTAAATTATAAAAAGAACTTATCACAGGAAATAGGACCAATACAAACTAACAACATACTTTCAAATAATAATCAGGATAAAGCTCAAGAATTTAATAAATATTTCTGCTCATTATATAACTCAAAATCTTACACAATGTCCTTATGCAAGAATCATATAGTTCATTCTTATCTACTAATGAAATCAAAAAAGATCTCCAAAAAATCAAACCAGATACCTCTCCAGGTCCGGATGGGATACATCCAAAAGTATTATTAAACTCAGCATCAATATTGTCTATACCAATTACATTTCCATTCAATAAATCTATGGAATCTGCATATGTACCAAATGATTGGAAGAAAACAAGTAGTTTTACCCATCTTTAAAATGGGTGAAAAATAATTAGTTAGTAATTATAGACCAATTAGTTTGATCTCAATCCTATGTAAAACACTAAAGCAAATAATAAAAATTAAAATAGATCAAGAGTTAGAAAATGTTAAACATGAAATTTTGCACATTAATAACTTTGCAACCGTTTGACGGATTTACCTGAAATTTGGAAGACACAATCAAGACCCATATACCTTGGGATGCACCAAGTTTCGTACCAGTCAGATGTACAGCTGTGGAGTTATTAAACATGATCTGTGCATGTGTTTATGCTTTTTTTGGGAATTCTATGGTCATGCCTACAGGTTGTATGCTTTGTGTGACCAGTCTGAAATCTTCAGAGAACGTGCAGCCAGGGTCCCTGATGTGCCTTTTGAAGATTTCGTGAAAAAATATTAAACGGTTCAAAAGTTATTCAAAAAACAAGTTCCCATTATAAGTCAATGGGAAAAGTTAACAAAAAGTTTGACAGTGTCACAAATGCAGTTTTTACTTTCGCAAATGGCCCTTTTACTGTCGCAAATATGCCATTTTGTTGTTTTCAGTTGGTGATCGGAACAATGCTTGCCATATAAATTTGGGACCCTCTAGCAACCTAATTATTTTTGTATTCACCTATCCGGACCCTGTGGATGCTAGCCATGTCTTTATTTTGGGGTAAAACACCCCAGAAATATGTTTTTCACATTTCTGGAAAAAGTACTTTCACACTTGCGACACTGTCGAATGAATTTGCGAAAGCTTTCACAAATTGCGACAGTACTTTTCTAGGTTGTGGGAAAATGATAGCAATTCTTTGGCACCCCACTGCAAAAGAACGGCTTGGTGTTTTGGGCTGAAATTTGGAGGGAACGCAGCCAACATCTCACAGATGTGCCTTTCAGTGTTTCATTGAAAAAATATTACATGGCAGCAAAGTTACAGCACTCCAAAGTTGACACTTTTTCCCATAGGATAACATTACGGCACCCAACACATTGCAGCAATCATTTGGCGCCCTGCTGAAAAATAACGGTTTGGTCTTTTGGGCTGAAATTTGGAGGGAAGACAGCCAACATCCCACAGATGTGCATTTTAGTGGTTTGGTGAAAAAATATTACAGGGAGCCAAAGTTATGGCACTCCAAACTTCTCTTTTTTCCCCACAGGATTACATTATGGCATTCGTCGCGCCTTTCAGGGCCCGTATCTCGGAAACGGTGCAATGGGGACTAAGTACAAAACTAGCCAGGAAAGTCATAAATCATATGACTTTTAATTTTTTTTCTACATCGTACGGTTCCTGAGATATAAGCAATTTAGTATTCCAACTCCTCATTTTCTGCTCCGAGACCCATTATTATGCATACATTCTTTGTACTCACTGTCTTTCTCTATGAAGCTTTTGGGGAAAACCAGCCTGTGTGCTTAAATTACTGTTACCATTGCCCTTTCTGCTTGCGGTTCCATACCCGTTTCACTTACCGTTCATGTCTATGCCACCATGTGCGTTATCCTTTATGTTTTCATTTGCGCTTGCGTTTCCGTTATTTTTTACCATTTGTGTCTACAGTACTGTTTCTGTTTCTTTTTGCTTTGCGTCACCATGCCCATTACCATTTGCATTTGTGGGCACCATGTTACTATGCCACAAGACATCACGTGGCGGACCATTCCCGTCTACACCACCATGTGCGTTACCCTTTCTGTTCTCATTCGTGCTTGCATTACCATATGCACCATTGTTAGTGCTTCTGTTTGTGTTGCTGTTCCTGTTACTATGTCACAAGACATCATGTGGCAGGAGTGCGGGGCCCTTCCCGCCGCAGCATTTCTATTTCTCGTTATCATTCTCAAAAAGAAGGGAAATTATAGGGCAAAAACTCTGTTTAATGCATCAGTTAGGGTTGTTCCACAGTGACAAAAGTGAGGAAATTCAGTGTTAGGGTTGAAAACCCCCCCTTGGACCCCCAGCCCAACCCCCAACCAGCATTAGGGTGCGCACTGGGGTCTTCAGTCCTAACTATCACCCCATTCTCCTATATCTCTGATTCTTTACACAGGTGATGGGGTGAGAGTTAGACAAACAATGCACCCAATGCCATTGAGGGAGTAAACAAGTCAAAGAAAGGTTTTCAACCCTAACACCAAATTTCCTCACTTTTGTCACTGTAGAACAACCCTAACTGATGCATTAAACAGAGTTTTTTTTGACTCTAATATATATACAATATATATGAATGACAGTAAAATAAGTGGCAATGCTTCTGGAGGCACCTATCATAAGTGGGTCCCTGGACAGCTGCCCCTTCTGCACAATGGTTAATCCAGCCATGACTACAGTAGCTGGGTAAACAAATATATTTTCATCTTTACTTGGAGGCAGCATTTACCACTTTCATGTGCATATATAGACAGATAGGTATGGTGATGAATAATATTTTCACCAAAATATTCATGTCCATGAAGTGATCGATGTAACATATTATTAGTCTCTGTCATGATTTGTTATTTTAGTCTGACAATCTTCTAAAATAGCCATGCTATGGTGAGGATAGATAGGATACTGCACAGCTATTAAGACTGTCAAACTAAAATGACAAATCATGAAACAGGCTAATAGTATCTTACATTGATCAGTTCATGGACATGGATATTTTGGTGAAAATATTATTATTGAATACATGTCTCATGACATAAAATCTACTGACAAGTTTTGGTCTGGGGGAAGGTCCCTCTCCTCCCAAAGGCTGGGCCCCAGAGGCGTGGCTCTCAGCCTCCTTTTTTTCAACCTTGATCTACCTGACAGAGGATAATGTGCCTGTCAGCTTAGCCTGCTGCAAGTCAGCAGAGTCTCCCACAAACTAAGAATCAGTAACTGTGTGGAGTCTGTCTTGTAGGTGGGCCCCCCTTTATGACTAAGTTTGCTGCTGTGTCCTGTCTGCATCTGGAGTCTCAACATTGTGACCCTAGAAGGCAGTCCCTATCAGAAGCAACAATGCTCTGGGTGATCTAGTGCTCCCACTAGTGGTCCCTCCCCTTGTAGATTGACAAATGCATACTGTGGCAAGCTGCCCAGCTACTAGCCCTTATTTGTACATATTATTCTGTTGTATATATATTTTTTAATGTATATGTACATGCCAATGTCAGCAAAGGCACATATAGAAAGAATGGATTTTTTTAAAGGGGTTTGAGCATCCTCTGACCTGTAAGGCCAGCCATGATTGCAGGAATCTGACAAGTTCTTGTCAAAAAGCTTGTGGATGCTGGCCCAGTGGCACCGAGGGTTGAGGCGCTGGATGCTACACTTCGGGCCACGCCGGTGATCCAGGTTCGGGAACGGACTTGGGCTGCTGGGGGCTGGCAGGGGAGAGGAAGGATTGACCATGCCATGACTACTCTCCTTCCTTTGGGGAGGGTAGGGGCAATGCATCATGCTGCAGTGGTGACTGGCAGAGGCCAGTCGCAGTACAGTTGCACGCATAGCAAGGGGGGAAGCGCGACGGCTGTCAGCACTGACGTGCTCTGATGCCATTGCATGTCTGGCTCTCCCAGGGTAAAGTAATGTGGAAAATAGCAGGGCGATCTCAGTGGCTGATGGCTGTGCTCTGCGCCTCTGGTCATGAGTGGCGCCTTCAACAGCGTGTGGAAAGTGAAAGGCCGGCCATGTGTGTACGGGGCATATAAATCCACATGCCAGACCTGGTCCAGAGGTATGGGTGCCAGCAGCCGGAGATCTCTAGGGGTCCACTCCGCAGTGGTGAAAAATAGGAGTAAGATAACAAAAAAGCTTGTGGATACATGATCAAAGAGTATTCCTCTAATGTTAACTGACCAAGGGAAACAGAAGTAATAACATCAGTGTGTATAATTATACAATTTACAGGATCTTCCTTATAACTAATTAAATTAAGCCAGTTCAAAATCCCAGAATGAGAAAAGCTATTTCCACTGTTGTAAGCCCTTAAGATCTAAAGGGAAATGGTCTTAGACAAGAGGTGGCAGAAAAGGTTCTCACAGCACACTGCCATTTTTTGTATAAAGTGCCAAGAAAAATCCTTCTAACAGGCCTGTGTGAGATTATAAGCCCTGTGTTAACTATGGGAATCTGATATCAAAGATTTTCAGTAAAATAAGACTTTGGGGAAAGTACAAGAGTGACACCCTGTGGCCTAAAGTGGAAGGGCCAGCCTTTATTTCCAGACTGGGGGGGGTATTTTATTTAAGCTCTTCAGAACAGACACTCAAACCCATTTTGTATATTTTGCTTGGACTCTCCTGACCACAAGATAACAGCTGCCAGCACAGAGACTGCCTAAAAACCAATGACTACTACCAAAAGACTGAAATATTTTTGCAAGCCAGTGATTCTCCGGACTTTGAAATATTTGTACCTCAGGTAGATTTAGCTAACCTGTCTTAGTGGGTTTTTCTGTATACGTTTCCATTTTGTTTCTTATAGTGTAACCTAATTTAGTATATATTCTATTTTAGTTGTAACTGCATTTATTTAATTATTTTAGTAAAACTTTTGCTTTTCTAAAGAAATTCTACCTGTGTGAGAGTTCTTATATTGTATGTGTAACTAAAGAAGGTTTATTAATAATCTGTGACAACTGTTAATTGCTTAGAGGGGCCACCATAAGCAATCAAATTGAGAAAAGAGTCTGTAAAGGGGCATCTGGAAGGATAGGGAGAATACCAGAGTCTACAAATATTTTGAACCAGGCTGTTGCATGTCTGTAGGAAGAAGGCCAAATCAGGTGTTACACTGTTACCCCAAAGACAGTATGATGCCTGGTTCTTCCTCCTCTGTGTAATAGCCAAGAAAAGGTTCATAGTTGGCCACAAGACTGGAAACTGGTATTGTGCCCTTATCCAGAGCTAGAGGGATTCCCAGGATCCTCATGACAGAGGTGCAGCCGTGACCTTGGTGAGCATTCTAAAGGACGAGGAGGGTATTCCTGTTCCCCCATCACAGATTGCACTTAAGAGTGAGCACTATGAGCTCAGTGAGCCTGACCCCCAGGAGTGGGTTCATGACAGATCTGGTGGCAGTGGTGGGATCCGAGAGATTTAGTTGCCTAGTGTTTCAATTCAAGATATTGGTGGAACTGGCATAACAGTGGATTCGAGCCCAGTGTATCAGATTGATAAACTGTAAACAGTCCACACACAATTAAGGCAGAGATTAAAAAAATATATAATTTTGTTACAGTATAAAGTTCTCTACCTGTTTTTGATTTTTCTCGGGTGCAAGCTAGTGTAACAGTGGTTGGGGAAAAAGATGACTTCCATCTACAACGAATACACTGCACACTACCTAAAGCAGTTGTGTCAGGAAAGAGGAATCCAGTGTGAGGTGTGAACCAAGAAGCACCCTGTGGAGGCTCTTGTGGCAGCTGATGAGCAAGTGACTGCCCAGGACCTTGAGTCACAGCCGGTGACTACAAGGGACCAGACCTTGGGCATTAGGGTGCCAAGGAACATCACAGAGTCCATTCCCAGGGAGGAGGACAGTGAGACCAGATGAAACCCAAAGCCACAGCATCAGGAGGAGGTCACCACAATGCTAGAGCCAGAAGGAATCAGGCTGCAGCTAGAATTGAGGAGATTGGAGATGGAATTTGAGCAGAGAACATTCCAGATGGTGCTGGAGGTGCAGGAAAAAGAAAACCAGCATCAGAGAGAGGCTGAGGAAAAAGAAAACCAGCATCTGAGAGAGGCTGTGGTAAGCAAAAGGCAGCTTCAGAGAAAGGCTGAGAGATAGGAAAAAAGAGCACCAGAGGGAATTCAAAGTGGTGAAACTAAGACTCCAACGACCAGTGCCAAAGGAGGTAAGTGGCAGGGGTGAACCTTGAACTCCAGGACTGGGGTATAAATTAAATTCAAAATTAATATCTGGATTTAAAGAGGGGGGAGGATATGGATGCATTTTTGAATTTGTTTAAAAAGGTCTGCATCCAGGCTAAAATAACCAAGGAGTCTTGGTGCTTCCAGCTATCCCCACTGTTTACTGGGAAAGGGTGTGAGGCACTAGGCCAAATAGACAATCAGGACAATAGTAATTATGAGAAATTTAAAGCTGCATTGCTTGAAAAGTATGAATTAATGCCTAAAGCATACAGGATTAAATTCTGTAAGCTCTAGAAAAGCCCAGACATGAGCTATGAGGAACTCGCCATAAAGCAACATCAGTTTTTGAAATGGTGGGAGGGAGTGGAAGCAAACTGTAGAAAAAATTGAGGAGGTTGTGCTTCTGGAGCAATTTTTTTGGGTTTGCTCTGCAGAGCTAAAAACCTGGTTAAAGGACCGAGACCCAAAAACAGCGCAGAAGGCTGCTGAGCTCTCGGACCACTATGTCAGAAAACGGCCTGCTCTGAAAGGGAGTGTGGCGGGAATGGCAATGCAGAAGGGAAAAAGCATTCCTTCAGGGCAGCTAAAACCCTCACTACCTCCACAGGAGGGAGAAAGCCCCAGGTTACAAAAAAGGGATTTATTGTATAAAATAAATGATGATTGTTGGTTTTGCAAACAGCCAGGGCATCTTGCTAGACGGTTTCCTAAAAAGGCACAGAGTGGCCAGAGTGGTACGCGAACAGAGTTGGGTTGTTTGTGTATCCCTAAAAGCCTCTCTGTAAACAAAAGGAACACATGCACTCAGTTACAGTACATGGGATGCAGACCCATGGGTTAAGAGTCACAGGGGCATCTCTTACCTTAGTAAAAGAGATTTAGTTGAGCCTGAACAGCTTATACCTAATCAAGTTTGTAACAGTAAGGGGACTCATTGGGGAGGAAAAAATTCTGCCACTAGCTAGTGTTCTCCTGGACTGGGTGAGACAGGAGAGAGGATACAAAAAGTGGCCATGGCAGACAACTTTGCCCTGGATGTGATTATAGGGAACAATCTACAGAAGGGAGTGGTGTGTGCTGTTACCTGCAGTCAGACGGCAAAAGCCGATTGTGGCTCCCTGGGCCCCATAGAAGCCCCTATGGAAAACAGTGGGAGGCTAGTTCCCCAGTATGTGTCTCCTGAAATGGACAGTAGTGAAAGACAGGTAGGACTTCCCCAGGTAGCAGTTAACAAAACAGCTACAGAAGGTTACTCTGAGGAGGGAGGAGTAACCAGTGGTCAAAAGGTTAGGGATGGCAGCAACCCTGAATGCCCTGATGCTAGAGCTATGGACCCCAGTTTAGGAACTAAAGGGGACATGTCCCATGCCTTGGAAAAATGTTAAGAGTTTACAGCTACTCAGAGGACTGATCCTAGTTTGGAGAGGCTGAGGGTTTATGCAGATTCTGTCGGGACACAGGGAGGTGATATGAGATATAGAGTACATTGAGACAATGGACTGTTGTAAACGCAGGACATAAGAACAGAGGGAGGGCGATGGGCAGGCAGCTTGTCATTCCCCAGAGGTACTGTGAGCAGTTGCTGTAGATCGCTCATTATAGCCCCATATCCTGACATCTGGGAATCACACACACAATGCAGTGATTGGCCCAGAATTTCTATTGACCCAACTTCACGCAGCAGGTGAAGAAATATTGCAGGTCATGTCACCAGTGCTAGAAAATAGGGAAGGCAGGCAGGAAAACCAAAGCTGCCCTAATTCACTTGCCCATTGTGAAGGAGTGATTCCAGAGGGTAGGAATGGATATTGTGGGAGCCTTGAGTACCCCAAGCTCCTCCAGAAAGAGGTTTATCCTGATGGTGGTAGATAATGCTACCTGATACCTAGAGGTTTCATAGGTAAAACAGAGCCAGAAGACTGTGGTCAATATTACTCACCAATTTATTAATTGTACCCTTTAATTAAGTTTGTGCACAAGAAAGCATCCAATCGTTTTTTGAATAAATTCATAGTTTCACTGGCCACCACTAGAAGTGGCAGGCCATTCCATATTCTAGACACTCTAACTGAGAACCATGAACTTCTCTGTTTTGTTCTACAGCGTTCTCCATTAATTGTAACAGATGAACCCTGGTTTCATAAACCACCTCTCTAAAGACCAATCCCAAGGTATCCCATAAACTATAATCTTGTAAGGCACAATACACCAAACATAGATCTCCCCTCAATCTGTGATATTCCAGACTATAAAGTCCAAATTTTAGGAGTCTATCATCATATTCTAATCCCCGCACTTCATCCGTTTTTTTAGTTGCCCTTCTCTGGACTCGCTCTAGGGCATTAATAACACCCTTATCTCCTGGTGCCCAAAACTGGGCACAGTACTTCGGGTGCAGCCTAACGAGTGAGGAATACAAAGGAAGCAGGACCTTACTGCTATTACTTTTTATGTGTTTATTAATACAATGAAGAATGCTCCCAGCCTTTTTGATAACTTGTTGGCAATGTAGTCCAAAATTTAAATAATTTTTTACTTTGATTCCCAAATCACGTTCATCTTCAACTACTTCAAGCACTCTACCACCCACTGTATAATTTGCTTTTGGATTATTCTTTTTCCAAAATGCATCACAGTGCATTTGTTTATATTAAACATGAATTTCTTTACCTTTGTCCAACTATCTAATTCACTTACAAACATATGAACATACAAAATTTTCCAGCAGATAAAGGCCTAGAGGTCTATCAAGTCTGCTTGAATGTGCAGCTAGCACTCCTTATTCTGCAGCTGCCCCTCCCTTCCACCCTTCCCCTTCATTAACCCTCCCTTGTCCTGTCCCATCCCCTTTTGAAGCAATACACTGTTCTACTGGATACCACTTCTGCAGGTAACACATTCCACCCAGCCACCACCCTCTCTGTAAAAAAGTGTCTCCTCATCTCCCTCCTTAACCTTCCTCCCTCCAGTCTCATATCATGGCCCCTGGTCTCCCCCCTCCCTTACTTTGAACAGCCCCTCTGTACCAGTCTTGTTTATTCCTTTCATGTATTTAAAGGTTTCAATCATGTCACCCGTCCTCCTCTCCTCCAGTGAGTACATGTTCAACTCCTTCAACCTCCTCTCGTATGATAAGTCTCCCAGCCCCTTGATCATCTTTGTCACCCTACGCTGCACCCATCCAGTAACTTAATGTCCCTCTTCAGGATCTGGGCACCAGTACTGCCGCATGATACTCCAGGTGTGGTCTAACTAATGACACCTATACAGTGGCAGAATCACCTCCTCCTCCTCGAGGATATACCCTTGCAATACAACCCAGCATTTTGTTGCCCTTGCAGCTGCCTTCCTACATTGTGCCGAGTTGTTCATTGACCCTGTAATGAGCACACCCAGATCCTTCTCCTCCTCTGTCTGGGCTAGCTGCACTACCCCCAGCTGGTAACTCCTCCTTGGGTTCTTCATCCCAAAATGCAGCACCTTGCACTTTTTGGCATTAAACCCCAGTTGCCAGGTGTCTGACCAGGTTTCAAGCTTTGCTAGATCATCCTGCAACCCCTGCCATGCCCCTAGGTCATCCACCACCGCGCCTACCTTGGTATCATCAGCAAACAGACTGATCTTGCTCTTGATGTCCTATGATGTCTGCAATGAATATCCCAAACAACACTGGTCCCAACACCGAGCCCTGTGGAACACCACTCATCACTGCCCTTGGGTGTGAGAGCTCCCCACCCACCACCACCCTCTGTTGCCTTCCCTGAGCCAGTTTCCTACCCATCTCACCAGCTTTGCACCCGCCCTGTGCCTACTAACTTCCTTCCCAGCCTTCCATGCGGCACAGAGTCGAATGCCTTACTGAAGTCCAGATACAGGACATCCACTGCATGGCCCCTGTCCAGTTGCCTAGTTACCCAGTCATAGAACTCCACCAGGTTGGTTTGGCAGGATCTGCCACGTATGAAGCCATGCTGTCTGCTGTCCTGTAGTCCTTTGGCCTCTAGGAGGGCCACCAGCCTCTCTAGTCTCCATTAGCTTGCCCATGATGGATGTGAGGTAAGGCATATTGTAAGGTAATTACATCTTCAGATTTATTAACTGTGTAGCCAATTCGGGTGTCATCAGCAAATTTGGTTAACCAGACATCCGTTGATGAAGTTAATGAAGAAATATAAATATTAAAGAGACAGGGGCCCAGAACAGATCCCTGAGGGACCCCACTGGTCACTTGTTCGCAATCAGAATAAAAGCCCTTTATACAGACCCATTGAGTTCTCCCAGTCAACCAAGATTCAATCTATTTGGTAATATTCCCCTCTAAACCCATTTTTATAGTTGCATCTATTAATTCACCATGTGGTACCTTGTCAAAGGCCTTAGAAAAATCAAGAAGAATAACATCCACAGCTTCACCTTTGTCTAATGCCTCACTGACACTGCCATAAAAATGTAACAGGTTTGTCATACATGATCTAGATTTTACAAAACCATGTTGTGCAGTGTCTGGTTGCATAATGTTCCCTATGTGACTTTTCACTATGCCCTCGAGGATCTTACTCAGAACAGATGTTAAGCTAATGAGTCTGTAATTAGCAACATTTTGCTTTGATCCTTTTTTAAAAATAGGAATAACTGTGGCCTGTCTCCATGCTTCTATAACTTCTCCTTCTATAATAGATTTTGTAGAGAGAGCAGCGATTGGACCCGATAAGGGAATTGCTAATTCTTTCATTATACGATGGTGGAGTCCATCGGGACCAGCTGATTTATTGGGGTCTAATCTCAGAAGTAGTTTTTCCACTTCCATTTCCTCAACTATATATTATTTGATTGTTATTTGATCATTATGACTTTCATTTGGGCTAGTTTTTTTATTGAAAACAGAGGAAAAATGGTTCTTATAAGCTGTAGCCATTTGCGATTTATCAATTAGTAAATCACCATTTGGGTTTTTTATTGGGCCAATAACAGGTGCACCTCCCCTCTATTTATTTATATATGTATAAAAAGTTTTATAATTATGTTTTACATTTACAGCTAACCTGTACTCATAATTCATTTAGCTTTTCTAATACTATTTTTCGATAACCTTAATTGATATTCATAATCTGCCAAATTTTTTTGAGAACTGCTTGATTTGGCTTTCATGAATGCCCTGTTCTTATTTTTTATATGCTTTTTTAACTATTGCATTCATCCAAGGTGATTTAGGTTTTTTAATTTCTGTTTTCATCATTTGGGGAATATATGTTTTTGTGGCAATAGTCAATTTGGTATTTAAAATCTGCCACATTTCCAAAAGTGACTAATACTTGAAATCCGATTTCCAATCCCAATTTGCCATTTCATTTAGAAAATCCCCAAAATTAGCCTTTTTAAAGTTACATATTAAAATACTACTAGGGTCATATTCTAGGTTAATTTTATAAGTAAGACAAACCATGGAGTGATCACTGGAACCAAGGGGGAGGGGGGAGATAACCTTACAGTTAATAATATTAGTACCCAAGTTGTTCAATACTAAATCTAAAATATTTTCACCTCTAGTATTTATCTTCACTATTTATTCCATATTATTCTCCAGGAATGTTTCCAAATAATTGCTTTCAGCAAGGGTATTTGTTTGTAGTATATTCCAATTAATACCCAGTAAATTTAAATCCCCCATAAGTATGGCACTAGATGTTGATGAGAACTTATTTACAAATTCTAATAGTTGGGCATCGTCACTCTGGGTAATAGATGGGGGCCTGTAAACAACTCCTAAATTAATATATTCACCAGTCTTCTGGAGAATTTGAATCCATAAGGCTTCAATTCTAGGCCATTGGGTTATTTCAAAATTTTCGGTTGTAATACTATCTGAAACATAAAGTGCTACTCCCCCCCCCAGCACCAATTCTATCCCTATGGAACAATGTGTAGCCCGTAATATCCTTTTCCCAGGTATCAGCATCAGAGGTGGCTGTACTTTCCTCACTTAGGACAGACAAAGTGGCAGATGCCTAGCTAGGAATTTTCTCCTATGTCGGGTTCCCACAGGAGGTTATCACTGATCAAGGGTGCACCTTCATGTCGGATTTGATGAAGTGTTTATGGGAGAAGTGTGGGATGGTGCAGAGATGCATGGCCCCTTATCACCCACAAGCCAGTGGGCTTATGGAAAGGTTTAATGGTACTCTAAAATCGATGTTCCATGCATTTGCTGAACAGCATGGGAGGGACTGGGAGAAATACCTTCCCACCTGTTGTTCGCATACAGGGAGGTGCCCCAAGAGTCAATAGGGTTTTTCCCCTTCAAACTCTTACATGGACATAGGGTGTGTGGGCCCTAGACTTGATCTAGAAAGACTGGGAAGGCAAGCACACCACCCAGGGAACTCCCATAGTAGAGCATGTCCTAAAGTTTAGGGAAAAGGTAAAGGAGCTTATGGGAGCAGCCCAGAGCAACCTGTCAGCCACCCAGCAAAAGCAAAAGGTCTGGTATGACTGCAGAGCCACAGCTCACTCATACAGTGTAGGTCAGGAAGTTGTGGTCATAATCCTGGTCCAAAAGAATAAGCTGCAGGCCAAGTGGGTGGGACCATACAAGGTAGTCCAACAGGTTAATGATGTAAACTATATTGTAAAACTGCCTGACAAGGGACATATCCATAAAATATACCATATTAACATGACAAAGCCATATGCAAATATGGCAGACATGATATTTGCAGTGTGTAGTCCTGGGGAGGGGACTAATGAAAAAGATCCCATACTGGACTTGCTGGAAAAAACAAGTGGGAGTCCTCTGTGGAGGCAATCAAGCTGTCACCCCAGTTGACCCCCAGAACAGTCGCAAAAAGTGAGGGAGGTTTTAGCAGACTGCACCCCTTTGTTTATGGCCAAGTTTGGTCTAACCTCCTTAGCATCACATGATGTAGACATGGGGACACAATGCCCATATTGTGGACAGCCTACTGGGTGTCTGAGGCTGTCCTAAAGGACATTAGGAGGGAAGTGGAAAAAATGCTGGATTTAGGGGTAATCCAAACATTCCACAGTTCCTGGGCCCCACCCATAGTCCTCGTTCCCAAGCTAGATGTCTCTACTCACTTTTGTGTGGACTATCATGGACTCAACACAGTCACAAAGTCTGATGCCCACCCAATGCCAGGGATGGATGAACTACTGGACAAGTTGGGAAGGGCGATATACCTTACCACCATTAATTTGACAAAAGGGCATTGGCAGGTGGAGTTAACTGCCAGAGCTAGGAAAAGGTCGACCTTCATCACTCCAATAGGATTATTCAAGTTCAAGGTAATGCATTTTGGAATGAAGACTGCCCCTACCACCTTCCAAAGGTTGGTCAACCAGGAGTTACATGGTACTGAAGAGTATGCAGTGGCATATCTGAATGATATTGCCGTCTTCAATACCAGTTAAAAGAAACACCTGTCCCACCTCAAAAAAGTGTTGGGCAGGATGCAGAGGGCAGGGCTCACTGTCAAGGCTAAAAAGTGCCAAGTGGCCATAGCAGAGGTGGCATACCTGGGCCATGTAGTAGGGCGAGGGCAGCTACGTCCCAATCAAGCCAAGATTAAGGCGATAGAAGCATGGCCCAGGCCTAAAACCCAGAAGCAGGTTCAGAGTTTTCTAGGGACTGCCGGGTACCATCAAAAGTTTGTACCAAATTACAGTACCCTTGCAGCTCCCCTCTCTGGCATGCTATAAAAAAGAATGCCCAAAAAGGTAAAATGGGAGCCAGCCTGTAAATGAGCCATTGCACGGCTACAGGAGACACTGTGCAGTGCCCCTGTGTTGGCCAGTCCAGATTACAGTAAGCCTTTTGTAGTCCAGGCAGATGCCTCAGATATGGAAATTGGAGCAGTCCTCAATAAGACCTCTAACCAAGGAAAAAATCACCTAATGGTGTACCTTAGCAAAGAGTTGTTCCCGAGCAGGCCTATTTCACAGTTAAAAAGGAATGTCTTGCGCTGGTATGGGCGCTAAAAAATTTAGAGCCATGCATCTACAGGAGGCACTTTGAGGCACAGACTGATCATAACCCCCTGGTATGGCTAACACAGATGAGGAAAACAAATGATCTTCTCTTTAGGTAGAGTATTGCTTTACAGGGCTATGATATTTATTTAATTTTTGTTGACTGGGAAAGGAGTAATACTGCCTATTTTCAGCCTCGTCCTGGGGAGGGGGATACAGATGGATACCAGCTTACATTGAACCAGATTAAGCTTTTGGTGGTATTAGTGAATGTGGGATATTTGGCCAGGACACAGGGGAAATTCCCTTACTCACCTGTAGGGGAATTGCTGGCTGTTCTAGGATGGCCACTTCGTCCAGGTCTTCAGAGGAGATGGATGTCTCTGAGGCAGGTGAGGCGACCTTCTCCCCAGTTCACATTCTACCAGGGGTCAAAACTGAAGGAAAACCCCTTGTTGTTTAAAAACAAGATGATGAAGGTGATATTTACGTTTCTACTGAGGATTTAAGTTCAGCTGAGAAGTCGCTGGGAAACGAGGGAAAAATGGTGAAATTTGTAAATGAAGATGCCGCTTTGCAGGAAAAACTTTTGCTAGACATTGCAGCTGAAGAAAGGAGACACCAAACATATGAAAGAACAGCTCCAGTCCAGAATATCTAACCTGTTGCCTAAGATCCTCTTGACAGTGGGCGTAGTCCTCCTGACAGCCCTCACAGCGGGCCTGATGACACAGTACAGTATCATCAAAAGAAGCTGCTGGGTCAGAGGCTCCTCTCTGCAAATCACTGCAGGTAAATACTTCTCCACATTCTCTTTCATATACTGTTATGGCTGGCAGTGGAAGCATTGAGAGCAGCACGTGCTGAGAGCTGCTGGAGATTGTATGCGGTGGTGAACCTCTGTTTGTGAATGGTGATGATCCAGGCTGTCCTCAAACTGAAGTGAAGACACCCGGAAAAGACATTAAAATAAGTGATTCCAATGCTCATGATACTCAGACCTATGAATCTCCTGTTCAGGAGATAGGCCAAGAAAGTGTGCATCCTATGGTCTTAAACAGCGTCCTTACAGGGACAAAGGCCTTTCCTTCTGGAAATAAAATTATTTTCCAAACAAGTTCTCACAGCCAGAAAGATACAACTGTGTTTTCCTTCTCTGCAAGGGGGCCCCCTATCAAATCTACTAAAAGAGATGACATTAAAGAAAAACGTCCTGCCTTAACCCTACCTAAAAGAAATATTCCTGACAAAGGTATGGAGGTAGCGGAGGGCTGTCCTCAGACACGGAAGGAGCCCTTCCAACCAAAATCTACAACTTCTGCCATTCAGGCTGCCTTTTCTATCTCCCCTGTAATCGTGGACCTCTTCTCCCAATGGTCACCAGAAAAAGCATTGGCAGAAGCAGGCTGGAAAAAGATGCCTGATGGCAGATGGCTTCCTGACCCTGACTGGTATCCTAGTGTTACTTACTCTCAAGATTTCCCTGAATGGTGCCCTACAGTTCCATCTAAAGCACTTGTTTCCTCGAACTCTGCAGACTCAGCTAAACCAATTGCTAATCAGGAGGGTAGCGAACAGATAAAGGACCTCAACCCTCTCTCACAACCTAAAAAAAGTCTCGGTGCTGGGGCAGTACCACCCCCAAAATCAATATTAATTCTTCAGAAATAGTTCACCCAGTGACGTCTAACAATGATGGTACCTCAAATGATTGGTAGAGTGAACCCTTGCCTCAAAAGTCTTTGCTTTCAGAACTCTTTCAAAAAATCCATAAAGAAGCAGCCCCACAGAGAAACGCAATCTGGATTAGATGCAAAGGGGGCTTGGAGACAAGGCCAGACAGACACTTTGTGGGTAAAACCCTACTAAAAGACTCTCTGCACTTCTTGCCTAGGGAAGTATTTGCTTTTATAAATATTTCTGGTGAGGATAATTACAACGTTAGTTTTAGGTCCTCCTATGCATTAGAGCTTTTTTGGGAATGTTATAACCAGATGAAATTTTCCTCCCTGTGGTCTCTTTTCATGGTAATACCCCTAACCAAACCATCAATCAAGTTTGTCACCATCATGTTTAGGAGTGAAGGGGTCCACATAGATGACATTATGTATTGGCTATCCCAGAAATGTCAGGTCCTCAGTGCCCCCGAAGCTGTCTTAGACTCAGAATCATTTTGGACAGGAGGATGGAAGTACAAGGTCAAGTTGAGACAGACAGATTCAGGCATTGAACATGTACCCAACTCCTTTTTGTTGGCCAGAGATGGGGGCTTACACGGGGCCTGTTACAGATGTGGAGCCAGAACCCACTTGTCCAGTGTCTGTGACAGACCCTGATATAACAACTGCGGGGAAATTGGCCACTCAAGTCACCAATGTGCTAACTTCACTGAATGTGATTTATGTGAGGAGACAGGACAAGTCTTTTCAGAATATCCCTGGGCAGTCAAGAACAAGGCCTCCTGTAATAGTCAATAATTACTGATCCAACAAGCACAGGATGCTGCGGAGGCTACCAGACAGGATCCCCAGGCTAACCACCCCCCTTTCCTCCCACACCTCTTCGTGCTTCACCCTGAAACATGTCCACTGCCATTCTAGTCAGTAATTCTCCCAGAGAGGAAGCCAAGGCCAATGACCACTCCCAGTTTGACCTCCTCACCCCTGTATGCTATCAAGAGTCACCTGAAGAAACTATCGGGAATAGAAACCTTCTTCCTTATCCCTCCCCACTCCTACTCCCCGCCCAAGAAGAAGGATTACTAGGAACTCCAACCCCCCCACTCCAAATAGCAAACCTGAAGTTGAAACAGAAAATCCCTTTGCAGTCCTTTCATCCGACTGGGGAATCAGAAATAGAAATAGATGAGGTGGACCCCCAAGACCAGGATGACATCTCAACCAGCCATGACATAATGGGATACAAAGGGAAAAAGGAAAAGAAAATTAAAAAGAACCCTTAAAAATCTAATCTAGAATTCATGTCTTTTCTGTACTTTGGGTCTTTGAACATTCAGTCTTCTAAACCATATAATAAGGCAAACAGTGTTCCAATATATTCACAAACAAAACTTGGATATTTGCCTTTTACAAGAGACATGGGTGTATTCATCAGATCATGTCTGCCAGTTTCAGTCTGAATGGATCTGGGGACCGTCATACTGGTCCTTCAGTCCAGACAAAGTGGATGGAATAGGAATATTACAGTATTCCATTACTTTTCTTTCACTCTAGCAAAATTAATCAACCTCATTCCAGGAAGACTATTGATTCTAGATGGGAAATGGAAGGGAGATTCATGTAGAATTACATCAGTTTACAGATCCCAATCTAAGGCAGAACGGGTAGGGCTAATCTCTGCTCTATAACTGTTTTTGGTAACTAACACCAGTATTTTCCTGGGAGGTGATTTTAATTTTTTATTTATTTGATACATCAGAATATAACCTTTGAGTCAAAGACTCTTTTGCAAAGACTCCTCCTCACAAATACGTAGGAGGGAAGGAGATAAGTAGCATACAATTACTGTATACAATTATACAAAATAATTAAAGCAGGCCTGGAGAGCTGTAATTATACAAACAAGACAAGATGACAAAATATCACAGGGTGGTGTAATTGCGAATTACAAGCAAGTGGCAGGCCCCCTGATGGAAAGAAAACCTATTGTGCCTCAAATGTCTTACAAAAATGTATTCAATTGACTGATCTAACTAACTGCAACCTTTTTTCTAAGTCAGGTCACAAATTTACTTATAGGCATGGGAAATTTACTTCCTCCATTGATAATTTTTTTTATATCCAAAGATCTTCCATCACTAGCATTTGGTTTTTCAACAAGTTGACTTTTCAGACTACTCCTTATTAAAAATATCCTTCTCACAATTTCAAGGTAATGATCCCAAAAATAGATGGAAATTGAACTCTAAAGTTCTCTCAGAACCCTTAGAAAGATGGACATAAATACTTTAGTTCTTCAGCTGGCCTTTGATTTTGTAAGTTAATGGTTATCTACATGTTGACTTCTCACCTTAACACTGTGGTGAGTGTGTGTGAGTGTGTGTGTGTGTATTGATGTATGTATGTGTGTGTTTGTGTGTGTTTTGCATGTGTTGTGTTTTTGTGTGTTGTGGGTATGGTGTGTGTGTGTGTTTTGTTTGTGTGTGCGTGGTGTGGTGTAGTATGTGCGGGTTGTGTTTGTTATATTTGTTGTGGTTGTGTGAGGTGTGCAGGTGTGTGTGTGTGTGTGTGTGTGGTGTGGTGTATGTACACACGTCTGTGTGGGGGGAGCGTGGCATGGGACAATTGTTATGTGGCTAGGACACTTAGTTTTCACATATAGTGTACATTTACTTCCTTCTACTACTTGTCAGTGGTTGGATTACACACTGTCACATTTTTAAATCTGCTCATATTAAGATGCATATCTCATTTACTTGGGGTTCATGAAAGGTGTAATTCCTTTGGGTAACAATTAATATTGGTGTGAATGATGCTGTATTATGACTCTTGTACATACAGTATATCTCATTCCCACTAGTTACAGTATCTTTCCCAACGGGGGAGAGAGGGAGGGAGAGAAAAAGGAAAAAAAAAGAGGGGACCTGGAGGATTTCATCCTTGGAAGTTTTCATTTAGATTCCTTAGACTGATTCTGTGCATTTTTGTTATACACTGATTCTGTGTTGAAATCTGCAGTTATCGGGCTCATGGTCTCATTTTCTTAGGGGTCCTTGACAAGTATTTTTATTTGGTACTTAACACTTACAAGTGATACTATCATGCATCATGTATATATGTGTATGTTTAATTTGGGGCTTTTTTTCAACTTGCAGTTATATCTAATTTCAGGATTTTGTTTCCGATTATCTGTTCTTTAATACACCAGGACACTTGGAATGTAAGTTGTAACCTCATCTTACATGTATTAGACAGAATGCTAGCCAAGGTTTTTTTAATCACTAGAATGCTTTCTTAGCATACTGGGACATTTTAAAATTTATGTGAGAAGAACTCTCTGGTTGTTGAGAATTCTTGATAACCTTTGCCCTTGTGAGGCTCCTCTGTTGAAAGCATACTGGTGTTAATTAGCTTCTCTGCCATAATCTTCTGTTATGTTTTAAATGTATACGTTAAACCAATGAGAATTCTTTCTGTTTTTTCAACATAATCTGGTGTTAATAGTATGGGATTTTCAAAATAACTGCCATAAAGCTTCCAAAGAAGGACTGGGTAGGTTCGAAACCTAGAGCACTTTGTTCTTTTCTGTAACATCCATGTTGGTCCAATAAAAGGTATCAAATCATTTGTTTCTGGATCTGTTTTCAGAACCCTTAGTAACACAGGAAATATCACAGCTATTATGGGCCAGGACAACAGTCCTGGTTTTGTATGATAACATAGGAGTATGGTGGGAGGAAACTAAATCAGACCTCAGGAAGTGGTTTCAGAATTATGTGAAACGGGGAGAATAATTTTTTAAATATCTCCAGCTCAGAAACCAATTGCAATATTTATACACCCTAGCCCACTTAAACAGATCAGATTGAGCTTTGAGAGGCCCTGACCGGGCTCACACACTCCTGCCAATGAGCTGACCCTCTGTAGTGGATGGATGGGAACCTCCACACCTCCCGCCTGAGCTCTGCTGCCCAATGAAACATCCTGAAAGCTGTGAGAGGCCCTGACCGGGCTCACATGCTCCTGCTGATGAGCCGACTCTCTGTAGCGGACTGTCAGGAACCTCCATGCCCACCATCTGAACTCTGCTGCCCGCTAAAACTTCCTGAAAGGTATAGCTGCTGAACCAGCCAACCAGATTGGAATCAGCTTTTGGCTGCAGCTTCTCATTGGCCAAACACACCTGTCTCCTTTATGTGCTGATTTTTTTCCACTGCTTAAAGTATTTTTGCCAATTTTTAGCTGCTATACCTAAGAGTGATTTCTGTGTAACTAAAGACTTGTAAGCCAGCATATTTTACACTGCATATTTACACTTTAAGTTAACTGCTGCTGTTCTAATTGCTCTCTGCCACTCTCTTGATGCCTCCCTATTGTTTGGCTAATTATTTCAGGTCCCTGCCTTCCACCTCCTGCTGTTTTTCTGTCTGCCCTGTTGTCTGTCCCTCTGTCTGAAATCACTATTTAATCCCCAATTCTGCTTCTTTCCCCAGCTGTGAGAGACCCTGACGTGGCTCACATACTCCCACCAACGAGCCAACCCTCTGTAGCAGATTACCGGCACGTCCATGCCCTCCACCCGAGCTTTACTGCCCACTGAAACATCCTATTCCTGCCAGCAATTTGTGCTGGCTCTCCACCTACCCGCCGTATCTCAGCTGTTTCTTTTATAGCTGTATTAGGTCATGTGACTTGTTGCTCTTTTTTTTTTTCCAAGTGTGGGATTCCCCATTAGCTCCTTCTACAGCTTGTCCACTAGGGGCATCAATCCAACTAGTTCCAAGCAGACCCTCTGAGAACCTCTACTTGTATTGCAGTAAGCTTCTGTTTATAGTCCCAGTTTTCTGCTGCCTCGACCATAAATTAAAATGCTTCTGGCCACCAGATGCCTCCTATTGCATCTTCCCCTTCCTTTCTTCCCCGTCCCTGTGTTCTACATGATGCTTTGCAAACATTGCCTTGCACCCCTATCCCTCACACTTCTGAACACATACATGCAATTACTCCCAACCCAACTATGCTAGTCTTGCACCACTTCCCCCACCGTCTATGTGCCTCTCTAATTGCCTCAACTGACATAGTAACTACCCTTCACCTCTTAGCTATAGCATCTACATGCCACTCTGACCCCCCAGATACTCTAAATCTGGCTACCATCACATAGGGTACAAATGCCCCAAGCTTCATTATTTTATAATAGCTCTACTTCTCCTGACTACAGCTGACATAAATCCCAACCTGGGTCCTACCACATTGCATAGCCAGGGGAATCCTCTACTTACCTTTGCCCCTTCATCTAATACACCCCTTGTCCTCTCAAAAGATCTAAAGCTTTTTCCCTTATTTATTGAAATGTTTCACCAGGAAGGCACACTGAGCAACAAGTTGCTCATCTCCCAGTGCGACCTGGGGGGCGGGGTAGGGGAACATGAGGATAGTTTACAGAGATTTGGTACACAATATAAATTTACAGTAGATTACATTCAAATAATTTGAGCAGACTGTACAGGAGTAATGAAATAGCGGGATGCTAACAGTTTTGAACTAGACAGATACTACTCCGACACTTTTGGGCTAAATAGATACAACACAAAATACAATTTAGACATACACTAAATGACACATAACTGTGTAGCTAGAAAATGGCTGAATAGAATTGTTGTAGTTTGATCTAGGGAAGTTAGTGAGGAGTAAACACAGGCAGAACAAGTTGGCTAAGGTATAACAGAAGTGCAAATTAACTACAAGTGCAGTAGAGATTAGGCGTCAGCCATAAACAGAAGTGCAAGTTAACTACAAGTGCATTAGAGATTAGGGGTCAGCTATAACTAGGCTATGTAGGGGGAGAAGGGAAGGTGAGAGGTAGGTATGTCGGTAGGCAGAGAAGCAGGGGGGGTGGGTGGTGGAAAGAGGAGACGAAGGATGAGGTAGGTGGAGAAAGGTCTGCTGGGGCCTGACCCCTCCAGTATGCTGAGGACCCTGCTTGCACAAAGCAGTGGTCAAACACGATAGGAAGGGAGCAGGTTGTCGAAGCGAGAGGTAGAGTACTATAGGAGGGAAGCAGGTTGTTGGCAGCAAGGAGGAATAAGCTTCACAAGAACAGAAGAGAGGGTGAAGGTGAGAGAGAAGAGGCTGAATCCTAGCCCTTCAGGATATGGAGAAGTGGAGGGAAGAGTTGGGTTAATGGTGTAAGGATAGGGTAGGGACTGGCCCTTGGTACAACTTTGGATGATTAAGAAATCACAGTAAGAGAACAATGGAAGGTCTGAAGGGAGGGAATCAGGGGAAGGGAAGGAATGCTGTTTTTTAGGTGGGTGGGAGGTGGAGCTGCAGCAGGGGCATTGCATGGGTACTGAAGAATGGTAGGTTTGTCAGGGTCTTATAAGGGGAACTAGGGAGGGTTATAGCAGGAACAGATAGGTGCAAGGAAGTTTTTGAGGGCAGAGCTGATGAAGTACTAGGAGGATGAGTGACAAATTTGAGGGGGGAAGGACTTCCACATTTTTGGGAGGCAGTGAGAGTAACCGGATTGGCCAATGAGGGTGGCTTTGCAGGGGACCGCCAGAGTACGGGAGTTGGATGATCTAAGGGAGTGAGAGGGAGTGGGGGGTGTTATAAATGAGGGGGAGAGGTAGGAAGAGAGTTCACCCAGTCAGTGCTTGGAGGTGAATTTAGCGCAGTGGGTGAGTCATCTGTTTGTAAGAGAGAGGAAGGATAGGGCACGATAGATATCACAGTGATGGGTGCAAGAGGGAGCATCAAGGGCAAAACGGCAGAAGGAATTGAAGAGGGTATCCAATCTGGCCAGGGAGGACTTGGGAGCAGCACTGCAGACTACATCACAGTAGTCA
Organism: Neoceratodus forsteri; assembly: GCA_016271365.2. Classification (NCBI taxonomy): domain Eukaryota; kingdom Metazoa; phylum Chordata; order Ceratodontiformes; family Ceratodontidae; genus Neoceratodus; species Neoceratodus forsteri. Next base: position 793,677,423 of record CM057459.1, on the reverse strand, counting down.
AAGATGGGCAGGATCATCTTCTGAACAAGTTCACGCATAACTGTAGAGGGGATACAACTACGGTTCCTGAACAGGACACCAGGCTTGGGGATTTTATCTTTTTGGGATGACGTCAATATGTCTGGAGAAGTTTAGGTGTTGATCCAGCCAAACTCCTAGATACCTGAAAGAGGATGTGCCCTCTAGTAAAGTCCCATCAAGGGTGTGGAAAGTGGGCAGGGAGGGAAGTCTAGAGAGTCTCTGCCTTGTACCAAAGGTCATGGAGACAGTCTTCTTGGCATCAAGAAAAGGTTGATGGTTAGCAAACCAGAGCTGAACCTTGTCGAAGTCTTGCTACAAGTTGGATGTAACCTCAGCTGGGCAAGAGCCAGATGCATACAGGACTGTATTGTCAGCATACATGTGTATGGTGGTGATGGAGGAGCAGACAGATGGAAGGTCATTTAGGAAGATGGAGAATAATAGGGGCCCTAGTACTGAGCCCTGGGGGACTCCGGTATTAACTGGGAGGGAAGGGGAAATAACATCAGAGATCCTGACTGAGTGGGTTCTATCAGTGAGGTAGGCCTTGAACCAGCTAGTGACTGAAGGAGATGGGTCAACTGTTGAGAGGGAGTCAAGGAGAAGGGAGTTGGAAACACTGTCGAAAGCCTTGGTGAGGTCGACAAAGATGGCTGGAGTGATCTGGCCATTATCCATCCCGGTAAGGACAGAGTCAGTGAACCGAAGTAGGGAGGTAGCGGTGGAGTGATTTTTCCTGAAGCTAGATTGGAAAGGGGTGAAGTAGGAGGTGTCAGTTAGAAATGAGGTAAGCTGGGAGAGGACAACGTGTGCTTGTAATTTAGTTAGGGTAGGGAGGAGAGAGATTGGGTGGTGATTTCCAGAGGAAGATGGGTCACCACCTTTGGGAAGAGGGAGGACCACAGCATGTTTCCATGGGGTAGAGACCGAGGCAGTAGAAAACAAAAAGTTTAGAATTAGAGAAAGGGGGTAGGCAATGGCCGAGGCAGAGAGCGAGAGAGTGAGAGAGAGAGAGAGAGGGAGAGAGGAGTTTGGGGTCTAGGCCATCTGGGCCAGTTAAACATTTGTAGCCTAGTACCAAAAATAGCATTGCTACAATCCATGGTAATCTTCTACTCCCCAGACATACTTATTATTACAGAAACTTGGCTGAACAATAATATCCTGGACCAAGCTGTATCCATTCCTGGTTGCACAATTGCCTACCAGGATAGAGCTAGCAGAGGAGGTGGAGTGGTCACATACGTCTCCTCCACCTTATAATTTACCACCACTTTATCCACTTCTTTCCCCTCCACTTATGAAGCAATCATTTTAAACATCACCCTTTCTTTTACAGCTCCTATTTTCATAGCTGGCATTTATTGTCACCCTGGCCTCCCCTCAAAAATTGCTACAGCCCTCATTATCACAGAAACATAGAAACATAGAAGTTGACGGAAGATAAGGACCGCAAGGCCCATCCAGTCTGCCCATTTCTTTTTCTACCTTATAAATGTGCCATCGGCCTTTGCTCTGTCAGTGACCTATCTATTCATAGTCATTTGTATTGCTCCTTATGCCTATCCCATGCCTGTTTGAAGCCTGCACTGTATTCAGCCACCACTTCTTGTGGTAAGCTATTCATGCATCTACCACCCTTTCTGTGAAAAGAATTTCTCACATTCCCCTTAATCGGCCTCCTCTAATCTCATGCTGTGTCCTCTTGTCCTGCTATTTTTCTTATATTTAAACATGTTAGACTCTTTCACCTTGTTTATGCCCTTAAGGTGTTTAAATGTCTCGATCATATCACCTCTCTCCCTCCTTTGCTCAAGGGTATACATATTGAGCTCCGTTAATCTGTCCTCATATGTCTTCTGATGCAGTCCCTGCACCATTTTGGTTGCCCTTCTCTGGACTGCCTCAATTTAGTTAATGTCCTTGTGAAGGTGTGGCCTCCAATACTGCTGCGCAGTACTCCAGATGGGGCCTAACAATGTCTTGTACAGAGGATTATTACCCCTCTTACGACTTGTGATACCCTACTAATACACCCTAACACCCCCTAGCCTTACCTACTGCTTTAGAGGTCTGCTTGGATGATTTTAGGTCATCAGTGATGATTATGCCCAAGTCTCTTTCTTCCTTTGTGACTGCTAGCAACTCCCCTCCCAGCCTATAAGTGGCTTCAGGGTTTCTCTTCCCTATGTGCATGATTTTGCACTTCTTTGAATTAAATCCCAGTTGCCACTCTTCTGACCATTTTGCTAGTTTATCCAGATCTCTTCTCATTCTGCCCACCCCATCTGGATCATCTACTCTGTTGCAGATCTTGGTGTCATCTGCAAACAGACAAGCCTTACCCTCTAGTCCATCTCTGAGGTCACTAATGAAGATGTTGAATAGGACTGGCCCCAGGACTGATCCCTGAGGTACCCACTTGTGACTTGCATCTCTTCTGACTGTATACAATTTACCACCACTCTCTGTTTTCTGCCAGTCAACCAGTTTGCTACCCAGTTGACCAACGTCTGACCCACCCGAGCCTACCTAGCTTATTTATCAATCTTCTATGTGGAACAGTATCAAAAGCTTTGCTGAAGTCAAGGTAGGCGACATCAACTGCTCCCCTTGGTCCACCACTCTGGTTACCCAGTCAAAGAAATCTATGAGATTAGTTTGACAGGACCTTCCTTTGTAAACCCATGCTGTCTTGGATCCTGTGCCCTATGGATTCCAGGTGTTGCACTATCCTTTCCTTAAGGAGTGCCTCCATAATCTTGCCCACTACTGAGGTAAGACTGACTGGTCTGTAGTTCCCCGCCTCCTCCCTGCTACCACTCTTGTGGAGGGGATCACATGAGCCCTTCTCCAGTCTTCTGGGACCTCTCCTGTGCTCAGAGACTCACTAAACAATTCTGCTAATGGCTCTGCTAGTTCCTCCTTAGCTCCTTAAGTACCCTGGGATGTATGCCATCAGGTCCCATTGCCTTATCACCCTGAGCTTAGCAAGCTCTTGTAGGACCTTTCTTTTGTGAAGGGAGTAGTGCTCACCTCCTCCCCTGTGTCCATGATGCTGAGCTGTGGGCCCTGCCCTACCTTCTCTTCAGTAAATACTGAGCAAAAGTATCTATTTAGGATAGATGCCTTTACAGGGTCCTCCTCCTCACATGCTCCCTTTTCTCCATTAAGCTAGCAATACCCCTCTGGACTTTCTCCTTTCACTAATGTATCTATAGAATGTCTTGTCACCTTCTTTTACTGTTCGTGCTAGTGTTTTCTCAGTTTGGGACTTTGCCTGCCTTACTGCCTTACCTGCTTCCCTTAGGGCAGTTTGGTATGCCTCCTATCTTCATCCTGCTGTGTTCCCTATATTTCCTGAAAGGCTAGCCTTTTGGCTCTGACCTTTTCTGCTACTGTATTTGAGAACCAAAGTGGTTTCCTTCTTCTTTTGCACTTCCTTTTCTGTCTAACACAATGGGATGTTGCTTCAAGTATTGTATCCTTAATGCTTGCCCACTTTGCCTGTACCTCCTCACCTGTGTTTCTTTTGCCAGGGCTAGCTTAACTCTGTTGGCCATCTTATCAAAGTCAGCTCCTCTGAAGTCCCATATTTTTGCCTTGGAATGGGATGATTTAGATGTAGTAACCAAATTGAACCATACCATGTAATGGTCACTGGCCTCAGGTGACCTTCTACCTGGAGATCTGTGATCCTTCTTTGTTAGTCAGTACTAGATCTAGGATAGCCCTGTCTCTTGTGGGTTGCTGTACCAGTTGTTTGAGGCCCTCCCCTGCAGGGAATCCACTATGAGTCTAGTTCTGGCAGATGTTCCTGCTGGTATTGACCAATCTGTATCTGGCATGTTGAAGTCTCCCATTATCAGAACCTCCCCTTTAGCTGTCATGTTTTGTATATCTTCTAACAGTAATGTGTCTATGTCCTCCCTCTGGTCTGGGGGCCTGTAGACAACCCCAGTTCTTATGGCTGTCCCATTTCCTGTTTCCAGGGTGACCCACAGTTCTTCTGGCTCCTTATGTGTATTCTGAATTTCTGTAGCTTTGATATTTTCATTAACAAATTCTTCTCACTCGTGCTTATCAAGCTAGTCTCATATGCTCACTCTTGTGACTTGTACATCTTGGGCGATTTTAACCTTAATTGGCTGTCTCCCTCCTTTATCAAAGCCCGCTCAAAGATTGAAGCCCAAAACCTCACCCAGTTGATACAGGAACTGACTCGCCTAAACCCTAAAACTCACAATCACTCCCTTCTAGACTTGACCCTCACCTCACATTCACGCAGGATTGTCCAGTGTGGCTTCCTTCCAGATGCCCTAAGTGATCACCACATGAGTTACCTCATGTGCAAGATACATAGACCCAAAGCTCCCCACAAATTCTTCTCACTCGTGCTTATAGATTACTTGACCTAACTCCGCTGCTCCATGACCTCTCACACGTAGACTGTACACCAGTTACCACAGACTCCAATGTAGACAAAGCCCTGAGTTCTATCAATGTCAGCTTTCTTACCACTTGGAATTGTCATGCCCCGATGATGAAAACCAGGGCAAGAGGTAATCACCTGCCATGGGTTACCCCAGAACTCCAGGCTTGTCAAAAAGCATGTGACCAAGCCTGGCGGAGGCATGAATCCTCTAAACTCCTGAGCTACTACCAACATTACCGTAAGCTTCGCAATTCATGTACTAAGGCAATCCAGCTTGTCAAGTCTGAATACTTTCATTCCAACTTCTAGTCCAATATAAATAATCCCTCTGAGTTTTAGAAGGTGGTCAATGCCCTCTTCTCTCCCATAGTTCAACCACCTACCCCTATGATCAAGCAGAATAACTTACTCATCTCTGACCATATGTCAGTAGCTGAGAGCTTTAACTCTCACTTTACTACTTGTGCCTCTGGCCTCCTAGCTGCCCTCCCCCTAACAGCACCCTGCTCCCCCTTCCCCTAGTGGTGAACCCCACCTCAACCTATCCTCCTCCCCCTTCCCTCCTTTTCCTTTTCTTCAATTACTCCTACTGACACCCTAAATTCTCTCCTTGCAATATATACCTCTAAGGGCCATTCCCCAGACAGCCTTGATCCTAAGCTGCTCTACCTCTCTGCTCCAGGCATCTCCTACCCCCTGTCTATCCTCCTAAACCTCTCGTTTGAGACTGCTACTGTCACTTCAGCCTGGAAACATGCAATAGTCCTCCCTCTCCCTAAGGGCAGTGACCACTCCTCTACAGGCAACTATCGACCTATTTCATTGCTTCCCACCCTAGCCAAGCTGCAGGAGCACCTTGTCCTCTCTTAGCTCTCCTCCTTTCTTGACCACTCCTCCTTCTTTACTCCATATCAGTCTAGTTTTAGGAAAAAACATTCCCCCACTACCTCGCTACTGAGGCTCACTGATTCCATCTTCTCTGGAATGGACAGTGGCGGTGTTACATCTGCTATCTTTGTCTATTTAGCCAAAGCTTTCTACATTGTCTCCCACAGTCTCCTACTTAATACCCTCTCTTCAGCTGGCCTTACCCGCTAACCACTAAATGGTTTGAGGCCTACTTAATTGGCAGATCACAATCTGTTTGCATTGCCAGCTCCATCTCCCTTCCTCTCCCCATCAACACTAGAGTCCCACAGGGCTCTGTGCTTGGCCGCCTCACATTTTCTATCTTTCTGAATGACCTACCAAAGGTTTGCACATCTGCATCCATTCATATGTATGTGGATGACACTGTTATTTATACATCTGGCAAATCCATCACTGACTTGACAACCAGACTCCAGCAGGGCTTCAATGAGGTCCAGTTCTGGCTTAGCTCACATCAGCTGTTTCTCAATGTCAAAAAGACAGTCTCCATGACCTTTGGCACAAGGCAAAGACTACCAAGGCTTACCGATATGCCCACCTTCCACACCCTTGATGGGACATCACTAGACGACACCTCCTTGTTTCATTACCTGGGGTATGGCTTGACCAACACCTCAGCTTCTCTGTGCATATTGATGCCATTCTGAAAAACTGCACCCCAAGTTAAGTGCCTTATATATAAATTGGAGCTGCATCCCGCTTCTGGATAGGTTTGAGATTGTACAGATGATCCTCCCTATATCTGACTATTGTGACATAGTCTACAGTGCCACTCCATTGTCTTTCCTAGCCAGACTGCAACACTATTTAACTCCTTCTGTTGCTTTGATCTTGACTCCTCTCCACTGACCCATCACTGTGATCACTACCACTCCCTGTCCTTTCCAACTTTTACTAACAGGTGTGCCCTGCACTCTGCAAAATTTATCTCCAAATACTGCCTTGGATCTCTCCCCACATACCTCTCTGCCTTTCTAGCCACCCCTCCCCCTTCCCTCTACTCACTAAGATCTGGTGACACAAGGACCCTTGCAATCCCTCGCTGCAGCACTAATGCAAAGCAAAATGGATTCTCCCATTGCCTCCCTAGTTTGTGGAACTCACTCCCCCTCCCAGATTCGACGCTCTTCATCTACTGCCTCTCTAACTACTGCCCTTCAAAACTACCTATCCATAGGCTGCTCTTGCAATTAACACCCTAAATACTGATCAGTTTACTGTCCTTCTCCTTTCCACATCCCTAGTCTGCTCCTCCTTAAAACAGTTGTAGGAGCCTAGACTGCAACTGCTTGGACACTTTGTTTGTTTAATACCTATACTGAAAACTTTTATTTTTTTACTGTTGTCTCCTAATAGCACTTGTTACTGCCAACTTGCACTTGCTGTTATTGCTAATACCTGTAACTGTCTGTAAAAATGAATTACTATATCTGTCATGATGTCTATGTTGTATTGTACAATGTTCCCCAATTGTTACCTTGCCCCCCCCAGGGCATTCTGTGAGATGAGCAACTTGTTGTTCAGTGTACTTTTCCTGGTGAAACAATCAGATTAGTTACAACAGATTGGTCAAATAAAAAGAGAAATGCAGGTATTTCAGTATGACAGGACCAAAACTATAAAAACCATGTTACAGTATGGGAGCCAAAAAATCTCCAATGGGAGACCTCTTTGAAGCCTGTAAGAAAACAAAAAGACAATTCTTCACTAAAAGCCATTCTGGACTCTGATGGAAAGAGTGCCAAGACTATAGAAGGTTTATACCATATTATACACACACACATTCATTCCCATCACATTACCTCTCCTCCTGATGTATCTCTTATTAAAAATTATTTATAGTCTATACAGAAGCCCACCCCCCAAATGGAAATAAATAAATTATCCCACCCTATTTGTACTGCTGAAATAGAACTGGTCATTAAATCACTCAAACTTAGGACCTCTCCTGGCCCAGATAGGCTATACAAGGCCTTTGCCAAAGAAATTGCACAGTTCTTACAACCTATATTTTCTTTCTTCCTACATTCCAGTGAGATTCCTCCCTCCTTTACCACAGGCTTATTAATATTTTTACATAAAACTGGGGATAAGAGTCAGATTGAAAATCAGAGGCCTATCTCTCTGTTAAATACAGATTTGAAAGTATTATCTCAAGTTCTCAACAATAGGTTGAAGAAGGTGTCTGATATGCTCATCTCTCCTGCCCAGTGTTGTGGTATTCCCCAAAGAAAAATCCAACATGCCCTTATGATAATTAGCGATGTGATATATAACACTTCTTTCCAAGCCAAAACTGGTTGTATAATTTCTCTGGACTAGAGCAAGGCCTTTAATAGGTGCACTGCCCTTTTTTTTTTAATTTCAAACCCTGGAATATTATGGAATTCCTGGGGTATTCATAAAATGGTTTTAAAAACTGTAGGCCTCAGCTATGATTCAGTCTATAATTAAAGGGCACAGAACCAGACAGTGAAGGTGGTAACAGGGGTGAGGCAGGGGTTCCCCTAAGCCCCCTCCTATATATTTTTTTCTTTTGATCCCTTGATAAGCTGGGTAATGGTTTCAACAGATTGGGTTAGGATTAAAGGGAATGGTGTACAAGATTCACTAAAAATTCAAGCTTATGCAGATGATATCTGTTTATTTACTCATGCTGGGACCTCTCCAAGTGAATTGGAAACCTACAGCACAGTCTCAATTTCCAGACTAAATCATGGGAAAAGTAAGGGTCTTTTTAATTGGCTATCCTCCTCACCCTCCTATTTCTGTCTCAGGTATTCAGATTTCCTCTGACCCTCATAAAAATTTTAGGAATTATGTTTGGACACCAGAATTCTTCTCTGCATAACTGGGACACAGCTTTAAAGAATGTTGAAGGCAAAGTGCTGAGATGGAAAAACTGGAAGTTATCAAAGATAAAAAGGGTACATATAGTGAAAAGATTTATCATTCCTGGTCTGTTATACATCGCCATGATTTTCCCCATCCCTACTTGTTTAGAAACTTGCATTTATATCTGTTTTTTCCATCATGTTATGGGGTAATAGGCTGAATCCTATAAAACAATGCTTCACATACCTACCAAAATCACAGGGCGGCCTTGGAATAGTAGACCCCATAAAATCTTTCCATACATTTTTCATATCATAACAGGTTAAAACTGGGCTCTCTTCTTCTGATTCACTTCACAAATGGATACAGAATAATCTCTCTAGGTATTTTCAATGTTGGGAGGATTCTCCACCTAAAATATCCCCCAGAGTATTTATTTCTGAATATTTCAAACCTACAGCTCAAAAACTATTTAAATGGAGTTTGTCAAAATCACAGATATGCTCATAGTCTGGCCCCAATCTCTACAACCTAGTCTTAGGAAAAATATAACCGGATGAACCAGAATTCAAAAACTGACCCCCTCCCTGAGAGGTAGAGTCTTAAAAACATTAAACAATGAGAGAATTCCCCCACCATATGTGGGAAGTACAGTGCTTGCTACAGTAAAGTTGTGCGGTAGCATGGTATACCAAGCATTGTGCAATTGCGGTACCCATTGAATAACGTGTATACCACTACTGTGCAATTTTTGCAGTAGCAAGGTACCAATCAACTTTACTGTAGCAAGCACTGTACTTTGGTTGTCCATGTGTGGAAGATTAAACATTAGGGGAAACTAAGCACAAGGCTCAGGAGGAAAGGAATTGTCCATATAATTCTTGTATTGCAAAAGAGGAGTCAGTGGACCATTTTTTATTTCAGTATTCATATGCAAAACCTCTGTGTCCTTTTCTTGCCAACAAATGTAACTTTAAATGGTTAAACAATCTGGACTACAAAACCTTAATTCTTGGTCATTAGCAGCACTTATGTACTAAATATTTTGATGGAACAATAGCAGTTTTTTTACATTGTTTAAAATGTTATTTGTGGCAAGCAAGATGCCAGTGGGTCATACACCAAAAAGTGATGCCTTATGAAACCTAAAGTTTCCTGGAATTCCAGGCTATGCATTCAGTTTATTTAAAAAATGAAGCACAAAACCCATCGCATAAAGTTTTTAGATGATGCAAAGGATTTTCAGTCTTGATTAAATACAAATAAAGTATAAGAAGAATAACTCTGTCAGAATAAAATATCAGTGGTTATAGTATAGATTTGTATATAACATTATGACTAGAGCAATTGTCCCCACCATGTTTTTTCCTTTTTCTGTAAATAATGTAAAAATGTGTGCTTATTTGGTTGTTTGGTTTGATTTTTATAAGTGCATATGTTTGTTAATTTTCTTTGATGTTATTTCAATAAAAAATTCCCTACTCTTTTAGAGAAGTGCCATGGGATCTTTAACATCCACCTGAACTACCACCAGAACAGGCAGATGGGACCTCGGTTTAATGTCTCATCTGAAAGACAGCAACTCAGGAGTGCAGCACCATCCTCATGCTGCACTACAGTATCAGTATTGGGATTTAACCCAAGTGCCTGGTGTGGGGCTAGAACCCACAGCCTTCTGATCTTCTGGCCTCAGAGGTGAGAGTGTAACCTGCTGAGCCACTGACACTGATCTAAACTGTTTTTTCCTCTTATCTAAATGTGATAGTAGATATATGTTCTCCTTGGGAATCAAACCTCTAACCCTTTGTTTGTAAGGCAAGGACAATTAGTTCCTAAGCTGAAGTAGGTAGATCCTATATGGTAGTAAGTAGTTCCTATACAGCAGTACCTAGTTCCTGTTCAGCAGTAGATAGTCATTATGCAGTAGTAGCTAGTTTCTATGCAGTAGTAGCTAATTCCTAAGCAGTAGTAGGTAGATCCTATACAGTAGTAGGCAGATCATATTTAGTAGTAGCTAGTTCCTATGCAGTAGTAGCTAGCTCCTATGCAGTAGTTGTTAGTTCCTATGCAATAGTAGGTAGATGCTATACAGTAGAAAGGCAGTTCCTATGCAGTAGTAGCTAGTTCCTATGCAGTAGTAGTTCATTCCTATACAGTAGTAGGTCGATCCTATGCAATAGTAGGTAGTTCCTATGCAGTAGTAGGTAGATCCTATGCAGTAGTATGTAGATCCTACGCAGTATTAGCTAGCTCCTATTCAGTAATAGGTAGATCCTATACAGTAGTAGCTAGTTCCTATGCAGTAGTAGGTAGATCATATACAGTAGTAGGTAGTTCCTGTGCAGTATTAGCTAGTTTCAATGCAGTAGTAGGTAGATCATCTACAGTAGTAGGTAGTTCCTGTGCAGTATTAGCTAGTTTCAATGCAGTAGTAGGTAGATCATCTACAGTAGTAGGTAGATCATATGCAGTAGTAGCTAGTTCCTGTACAGTAGTAGGTAGATCCTATACAGTAGTAGGTAGTTCCTGTGCAGTAGTAGCTAGTTCCAGTAAGTAGTAGGTAATTTCTATACAGCAGAGGTAGTTTGTATGCAGTAGTAGCTAGTTCCTATGCAGCAGTAGGCAGATCCTATGCAGTAGTAGGTAGATCCTATGCAGTAGTAGCTAGTTCCTATGCATTAATAGGTAGATCCTACAGAGTAGTAGTTAGTTCCAATGCAGTAGTAGGTAGATCCTATGCAGACGTAGCTAGTTCCTATGCAGTAATAGGTAATTACATAGATACATAGATACATAGACAGTGTCGGCAGATAAGGGCCTATGGCCCACCCAGTCTGCCCATTTGAGCTTGTAAGTTCAGTTTATGTTTTCCTAGAAGTCTGTTGCTCCTTACCCCTGACCTCCTTCCTAATTCCTTTGCAGTAGTAGGTAGACCATACACAGTAGTAGGTAGATACTTCCTATGCAGCAGTAGGCAGATCCTACACAGTGGTATGAAGTTCTTATGCAGTAGTAGCTAGTTCCCATTCAGTAGTAGGTAGTTCCTATGCAATAGTATTAAGTTCATGTGCAGAAGAAGGTAAATCCTATGCAGTACAGTACTAGCTAGTTCATATGCAGTAGTAGGTAGTTCCTATGCATTAGTAGCTAGATCCAATACAGTAGAAGCTAGTTCCTATGCAGTAGTAGGTAGATCCTATACAGTAGTACATAGTTGCTGTGCAGTAGTAGCTAGTTCATATGCAGTAGTAGGTAGATCCTATGCAGCAGTAGGTAGTTCCGATGCAGTAGTAGGCAGTTCCTATGCAGTAATACGTAGAGCCTATACAGTAGTAGGTAGTTCCTATGCAGCTGTACCTAGTTGCTCTGCAGTAGTAGCTAGTTCTTATGTAGTAGTAGCTAGTTCCTATGCAGTAGTGGGTAGATCCTATGCAGTAGTACCTAGTTCCTATGCAGAAGAAGCTAGTTCATGTGCAGTAGTAGGTAGATCTTATACAATACAATGCAATGCAATACAATGCAATACAATACAAAGAAGCCAGCAGAAGAAGGCCATTTGGTCTATCAAGTCTGCTCATGTTGCAGGGTCCACAGCTTGAGCTACTGTCCCTGCCCCTCTCCCCACTCCTCCCATCATCCCTACCCTTTGACCCTTACCCTCCCTACTATACAGTAGTAGGTAAATCCTAGGCAGTAGAAGCTGGTTCCTTTGCAGTAGTAGGTAGATCCTATACAGTAGTAGGTAGATCCTATGCAGTAGTAGCTAATTCCTATGCAGCAGTAGGTAGATCCTATACAGAAGTAGGTAGTTCCTATGCAGTAGTAGCTAGTTCCTATGCAGTAGTAGGTAGATCCTATACAGAAGTAGGTAGTTCCTATGCAGTAGTAGCTAGTTCCTATGCAGTAGTAGGTAGATCCTGTACAGTAGTAGGTAGATCCTATACAGCAGTAAGTAGTTCATATGCAGCAGTAGCCAGTTCCTTTGCAGTAGTGGCTAGTTCCTATGCAGCAGTAACTAGTTCCTATGCAGTAGTAGCTAGTTCCTATGTAGAAGAAGCTAGTTCCCATGCAGTAGTAGGTAGATCTTATACAATGCAATACAATGCAATACAATACAATACAAAACAATACAATACAATACAATGCAATACAAAGAAGCCAGCAGAAGAAGGCCATTTGGTCTATCAAGTCTGCTCATATTGCAGGGTCCACAACTTGAGCTACTGTCCCTGTCCCCTCTCACCACTCCTCCCATCATCCCTACCCTTTGACCCTTACCCTTCCTACTATACAGTAGTAGGTAAATCCTAGGCAGTAGAAGCTGGTTCCTTTGCAGTAGTAGGTAGATCCTATACAGTAGTAGGTAGATCCTATGCAGTAGTAGCTAGTTCCTATGCAGTAGTAGGTAGGTCCTAAACAGAAGTAGGTAGTTCCTATGCAGTAGTAGGTAGATCCTATACAGTAGTTGGTAGATCCTATATAGCAGTAAGTAGTTCCTATGCAGCAGTAGCCAGTTCCTTTGCAGTAGTGGCTAGTTCCTATGCAGCAGTAACTAATTCCTATGCAGTAGTAGCTAGTTCCTATGCAGTAGTGGGTAGATCCTGTACAGCAGTAGATAATTCCTATGCAGTAGTAGGAAGATGCCATGCAATAGCAGGTAGTTCCTATGCAGTAGTAGTTAGTTCCTGTGCAGTAGTAGTAGATGCTATACAGTAGCAACTAACTCCTGTGCAGTAGTAGGTAGTTCCCATGCAGTAATGGCTAGATCCTATACAGTAGAAGATAGCTCTTATGCAGCAGTAGCCAGTTCCTATACATTAGTAAGTAGTTCCAATTCAGTAGTAGCTAGTTTCTATGCAGTAGTAGCTAGTTCCTATGCAGTAGTAGCTAGCGTCTATGCAGTAATAGGTAGATCTTATACAGTAGACAGCAGATCCTAAGCAGTAGTACATAGTTCCTATGCAGTAGTAGCTAGTTCCTTTGCAGTAGTACCTAGTTTCTATGCTGTAGTAGGTAGATCCTATACAGTAGTAGGTAGTTCCAATGCAGTAATAGGTAGATAATATACAATAGTAGCTAGTCCATATGCAGTAGTAGGTAGATCTTATACAGTAGTATGTAGTTCCTATACCATAGTAGACAGATCCTGCACAGTAGTATGTAGTTCATATGCAGTAATATGTAGATCCTGTACAGTAATATGTAGTTCCTATGCAGTAATAGGTAGAGCCTATGCAGTAGCAGCTAGTTCCTATGCAGTAGTAGCTAGTTAATGTGCAGTAGTAGGTAAATCCTATGCTGTACCAGCTAGTTCCTATGCAGTAGTAGGTAGTTACTAAGGATCATACTAAGGATTGAAAGGAGTCAGAAGGCATTAGCCCATGTTTGCTTGTATTAAACCTTATTTAAAGTGCCTTATTTTTCTCCATTTAATATGTAGGAATCCAACTTGGTTTTAAATTCTTCTTTTATTTTACTAATTACCACTTCAGTAGGCAGCCCATTCCACACATTCACCACCCTTGATGTGAAAAAATACTTCCTAACATTACTTCTAAATTTTATTCTACTGATTTAAAGTGGGTGTACTCTGGTTTCCACATTTCCTTCCTTAAATTTTATATTAACTTCATAAAGACATATAGGATCTGGCATTATCTCATACATAAACAGTATATCTCCATGTATTCATCTGGTATAGAGTGACATCAGTTTTAGTTCCTATGCAGTAGCAGCTAGATCCAATACAGTAGAAGCTAGTTCCTATGCAATAGTAGGTAGATTCTATACAGTAGTAGGTAGTTGCTATGCAGTAGTAGCTAGTTCCTAGGCAGTAATATGAAGATCATATCCAGCAGTACCTAGTTCTTATGCAGTAGTGGGTAGTTCCTATGCAGTAGTACCTAGTTTCTCTGCAGTAGTAGCTAGTTCTTATGCAGTAGTACCTAGTTCATATGCAGTAGTAGGTAGATCCTGTGCAGTAATAGGTAGATCATATGGCATAGTACCTAGTTCATATGCAGTAGTAGCTAGTTCCTATGCTGTAGTAGGTAGATCCTATATAGTAGTAGGTAGTTCCTATGCAGTAGTAGCTAGTTCCTGTGCAGTAGTAGGTAGATCCTATACAGTAGTAGGTAAATCCTATGCAGTAGAAGCTAGTTTCCGTGCAGTAGTAGGTAGATCCAATACAGTAGTAGGTAGAGCCTATGCAGTAGTAGCGAGTTCCTATCAAGTAGTAGGTTGATCATATGCAGTAGTAGCTTGATCTTATGCAGCATTAGCTATTTCCTATTCAGTAGAAGCTAGTTCCTATGCAATAGTAGATAGTTCCTATGCAGTAGTAGGGAGATCCTATATAGTAGTAGGTAGATCCTATACAGCAGTAAGTAGTTCCTATGCAGCAGTTGTTAGTTCCTTTGTAGTAGTAGCTAGTTCTTATGCAACAGTAACTGTTTCCTATGTAGTAGTAGCTAGTTCTTATGCAGTAGTAGCTAGTTCCTATGCAATAGTAGGTAGATGCTATACAGCAGTAGATAGATCCTATGCAGTAGTAGATAGATGCTATGCAGTAGTTAGTAGTTCCTATGCAGTAGTAGCTTGTTCCTGTGCAGTAATAGATAGATCCTATACAGTAGTAGCTAGTTCCTATGCAGTAGTAACAAGATCCCATCCAGTAGAAGCTAGTTCCTATGCAGTCGCAGCTAGTTCCTGTGCAGCAGTAGGTGGTTCTGATTTAGTAGTAGCTAGTTCTTATGAAGTAGTAGCTAGTTCCTATTCAGTTGTAGCTAGTTCATATGCAGTACTAGCTTGTTCCAGGGCAGTAGAAGGTAGATCCTATACAGCAGTAGATAGTTCCTATACATTGGTAGGTAGATGCTATGCAGTAATAGGTAGTTCCTATGTAGTAGTTGCTAGTTCCTTTGCAGTAGAGGCTAGATCGTAAGAAGCAGTGCCTAGTTCTTTTGCAGTAGTAGCTAGTTCTAATGCAGTAGTAGCCAGTTCCTATGCATTAGTAGGGAACCTGATGTGTTTTCTTGGGAAGCTGACCTATGTTGTAGGGAAGCTGACCTCTGTTGAAGGAACCTGACCTCTGTTGTAAGGAAACGGGCATCTGTTGCAGGGAATCTGACCTCTGTTGTGGGGAACCTGACCTCTGTTGTAGGGAACCTGATCTCTGCTGTAGGAAATATGATCTCAATTGTTGGGAACCTGACCTCTGCTGCAGATAACCTGACCTCCATTGTGAGGAACCTGACCTCTGTTGTAGGGAAGATGATCTCTGCTGTAGGGAACCTGACCTATTTTGCAGTGAAGCTGACCTCTATTGTAGGGAATCTGACCTCTGTTGTAAGGAACCTGACCTGTGTTGTAGAGAAGCTGACCTCTAATATAAGGAACATGACCTCTGTTGTATGGAAGCTGACCTCTATTGTAGGGAAGTTGACCTCTAATTTAGGGAACCTGACATCTGTTGCAAGGAACCTAATCTTTTTTATAGAGATGCTGGCCATTATTGTAGGGAACCTGACCTCAATTGTAAGGAACCTAACCTTTGTTGTAGGAAACCTAACCTCTACTGTAGGGAACCTGACCTCTATTGTAAGGAACCGGACCTCTATTGTAGGAAAACTGACCTCTGTTGCAAGGAACCTGACCTCTGTTGTAAGGAAGCTGACTTCTTTTGCAGAAAACCTGAACTCTGTTGTAGGTTAGTTTATCTCTATTGTAGGGATCTTGACTTCCATTGTAGGGAGTCTGACCATTGTTGCAATGAACCTAATCTGTGCTGTAGGGATCCTGACCTCCACTGTACGGAATCTGAGCTCTGTTGAAGTGAAGATGACCTCTATTGTGAGGCACATGACCTCTATTGTAAGAAACCTGACTTCTACTGTAAATAACCTGACTTCTGTTATAGGGATCCTGACTTGTGTTGAAGGGAAGCTGACCTCTAATGTAGGGAAGTTGATCTCTATTGTAGGGAACTTGATCTCTGTTGTAGGGAAGCTGACCTTTGTTGTAGGGAATCTGACCTCTGTTGTAAGGCAGCTGACCTCTACTGTAAGGAACCTGACTTCTATTGTAAGGAACCTGACCTTTGTTGTAGGGAAACTGACTTCTGTTATAGGGAAGCTGATTTATATTGTAGGGATGCTGACCCCTATTGTAGTGAACCTGACATCTATTGTTGGGAAGCTTACTTCTATTGTGGGGAACCTGACCTCTGTTGTAGGGAATCTGACTTCTTTTGTAGGTAACATGGTCTCTGCTATAAGGAACTTGACCTCTATTGTAAGGAACCTGACCTCTGTTGTAGGGAACCTGACCTCTAATATAAAGAACATGGCCTATGTTCTTTGGATGCTGACATCTATTGTAGGGACGTTGACATCTATCATAGGGAACCTGTCATCTGTTGTAAGGAACCTGACCTTTGTTGTAGGGAAGCTAACCTCTGTTGTAGAAAACCTGACCTCTACTGTAGGGAACATGACCGGTGTTGTGAGGAACCTGACCTCTATTGTAAGGACAGGAGTCCAATGATCAGATGCCATGGCTCGATGGGATGAGCCACTGGCAGCAAGGGAGGAAAGCAGTGCCTTTGAGACTGGGTTTCAGTTCTCGTCCTATACACATGGAAGTTTTTCTTTTTTTTACATTTTGTGTGATATGAAGTGTTAGCCCCCCCCCCAGAGTTAGTTGTATTAGTTGGGGTAGGGTTCAGGGGGGTGCGAGGGCAGAGACCCCCACAAAAACAAGAATTATGTAATTTGCAATATATCGTGCTGTATTGACAGCATGGTATATTGCTACTGCATAATGTCTTCTGACATTATGACCCTGTGCCATAGGGAACCTGACCTCTATTGCAGGGACTCTGACCACCATTGTAGGGAACCTGAGCTCTATTGCTGGGAACCTGACCTTTGTTGTAGGGAAGCTGACCTCTGTTTTAGGAAACCTGACCTCTATTGAAGGGAACCTGACCTGGGTTGTAAGGAAAATGAACTCTATTGTAAAGAACCTGACCTCTGTTATATGGCACCTGACATCTGTTAAAGGGCAGCTGACCTCTGTGGAAGGGAACTTGACCTCTATTGTAAATAACCTGACCTGTGTCGTAGCGATCCTGACCTCCATTGTAAGGAACCTGAACTCTCTTGCAGGGGAGATGACCTCTACTGAGGGGAACCTGACCTGTAATGTAGGAAACCTGATTTCCATTTTAAAGAACCTGACCTCTGTTGTAGGGAAGCTGACCTCTGTTGTAGGGAAGCTGACCTCCTTTGTAGGGAAGCTCACCCCATTTTAGGGAACCCAACCCGGACAGTAAGGAACCTGACTTCTGTTTTAAGGATCCTGACCTCTATTGAAGGGAAGCTGACCTCTATTGTAGAGAAGTTGACCTCTGATTTAGGGAACCTGAGCTCTGTTGTTAGGAAACTAATCTCAATTATAGAGAAGCTGATCTCTGGTACAGGAAAGATGACCTCTGTTCCAGGGAACCTGACCTGTAGTGTAGGGAAGCCAAACATTATTGTAGGGAACCTGACCTCTGTTATAGGGAAGCTGACCTCTGTTGAAGGGAAGCTGACATCTGTTGAAGGGAAACTGGCCTCTGTTGCAGGGAATCTGATCTCTATTGTAGGGAAGATTACCAATATTGTAGGGAACCTGACTTCTATTGTAAGGAACCTGACCTTTGTTGTAGGGAAGCTGACATCTGTTGTAGGAAACCTGACCTCAATTGCAGGGAACCTTATCAGTGTTATAAGGAACCTGACCTCTCTTATAAGGAACCTGACCTCTGTTGTAGGGAAGCTGACCTTTGTTGTAGGTAACATGACCTCTGTTGTAAGGAACATGATCTCTTTTGTAAGGAACCTGACCTGTGTTGTAGGGAACCTAACCACTAATATATGGAACATAACTTCTGTTCTTACGAAGCTGGCCTCTTTTGTAGTGACGTTGTCCTCTATTGTAGAAAACCTGACATTAACCATTATTGTAAGGAACCTGACCTTTGTTATTGGGAAGCTGATCTCTGTTGTAGTAAAGTTAACCTCTGTTGTAAGGAACCTGACCTCTGTTGTAGGGAAACTGGCATCTGTTGCAGGAACCTGACCTCTACTGCAGGGAAGCTGACCATTATTGTAGGAACCTGACCTCTATTGTAAGGAACCTGACCTTTGTTGTAGAGACGCTGACCTCTGGTTTAAGGAAGCTAACCTCTGTTTCAGGGAAACTGATCTCTATTGTAGGGAAGCCAACCATTATTGTAGGGAACCTGACCTTTGTTTTTGGGAAGCTGATCTCTGTTGTAGTAAAGTTAACCTCTGTTGTAGGGAGCCTGACCTCTGTTGTAGGGAAACTGGCCTCTGTTGCAGGGAACCTGACCTCTATTGTAGGGAACTGACCATTATTGTAGGGAACCTGACTTCTATTGTAAGGAACCAGACCTTTGTTGCAGGGAAACTGACCTCTGTTGTAGGGTACCTGACCTCTGTTGTAGGGAACCTGACCTATATTGTAGGGAAGCCAACAATCATTGTAAGGACCCTGACCTCTATTGTAGGGTACGTGACCTTTGTTGTTGAAAAGCTGCCCTCTGTTTTAGGAAACTCGACCGCTATTTCAGGGAACCTGACCCGTGTTGTAAGTACCCTGAACTCTATTGTAAGAAACAAGACCTCTATTGTAGGGAACCTGACATCTGTTGTAGGGAAGCTGACCTCTGTTGTAAAGAACCTGAGCTCTGTTGTAAAACAGCTGACCTCTATTGCAATGAACCTAATCTCTATTGTAAGGAGCTCTGTTGTAGGAAGCTGACCTCTGTTGTATGGAAGCTGACCTCTGTTGTAGGGAAGCTGACCCCTATTATAGGGATCTCCTGACCTCTATTGTAGGGAAGATGACCGCTATTTTGGGATCATGTCCTCTTTTGGAGGAAACCTTACTTCTACTGTAGGTAACATGATCTCTGTTGTAATGAACCTGACCCCTATTGTAAGGAACCTGACCTGTGTTGTGGAGAACCTGACCTCTAATATAAGGAACCTGACCTCTAGTGTATGGAAGCTGACCTCTGTTGTAGGGAAGCTAGGCTCTGTTGTAGGGAACCTGTCTTCGGTTGTAAGTTAGCTGATCACTTTTTTGGGAAGTTGATCTCTATCGTAGGAAATCTGACCTTTATTGTAGTGAACCTGACCTGTTTTGTAGGGATCAAGACCTCCATAGTGAGGAACCTGAGCTGTTTTGTAGGGAAGATGACCTCTGATGTGGGGCAACTGACCGCTACTGTAGGAAACCTAACTTCTGTTGTAAAGAACCTGACCTCTGTTGTAGGGAAAGTGACCTCTATTGTAAGGAACCTGACCTGTGTTTTAGGGAACCTAACCTCTAATATAAAGAACATGACCTCTGTTGTAGGGAAGCTGATCTCTATTGTAGGGACATTGACATCTATTGTAGGGAACCTAATCTCTTTTATAGAGAAGCTAACCTCTGTTGTAGGCAAGCTGACCTCTGTTGTAGGGAATCTCACTTTGGTTTTTGGGAAGCTGACCTCTGTTATAGGGAACCAGACCACTGTTTTAGGGAACTTGATCTCTGTTGAAGGGAAGCTGACCTCTGTTGTTGGGAACCTGACCTCTGTTGTAGTAAAGCTGATTTCTATTGTACAGAATCTGACCTCTATTGTAAGGAACTTGAGCTTGATTGTAGGGAAGCTGACCTCTGTTGTAGGCTAGTTGATTTCTAATGTAGGGAACTTGACCTCTATTGTACAGAATCTGACCTGTGTTGGAATGAACCTGACCTGACCTGTGTTGTAGGGATCCTGACCACCATTGTAAGGAACCTGAGCTCTAGTGTAGTGAAGATGTCCTCTACTGTGGGGCATCTGATCTCTAATGTAGAAAACCTGACTTCTATTGTAAAGAACCTGACCTCTGTGTTAGAGAAGCTGACCTCTTTTGTAGGAAAGCTGACCTCAGTTGTATAGAAGCTGACCTCTATTTTAGGGAACCTGTCCTCTGTTGTAAGGAACCAGACCTCTATTGCAAGGAACCCGACCTCTTTTATAGGGAAACTAAGCTCTGTTGTAAAGAAGCTGACCTCTGATATTGGGAACCTGACCTCTGTTATAGATAACATGGCCTCTGTTGTAAGGAACATGATCTCTATTGTAAGGAACCTGACCTCTGTTATAGGGAACCTGACCTCTGTTGAAGGGAACCTGACCTCTGTTGAAGGGAACCTGATTTCTGTTGCAGGGAACTGAAATTCTGTTGTAGGGAACCTGACCTCTGATGTAAGGAACCTGACCTCTATTGTCAGAAACCTGATCTCTTTTGTAGGGAAGCTGTTCTCTGTAGTTGGGAACATGACCTCTGTTGTAGGGAAGCTGACCTTTATGGTATGGAACCTGACATCTGTTGAAAGGAACCTGGCCTGTATTATAAAGTGCCTGACCTCTATTTTAGGGAAGCTGATCTCTGTTGTAGGGAACCTGACCTCTGTTGAAAGGAAGCTGATCTCTATTGTTAGGCTCTTGACTTCTACTGTAGGAAATCTGACCTCAATTGTAACAAGCCTGTCCTGTGTTGTACGGAACCTCACCTCCATTGTAAGGAATCTCACCTCTATTAGTGGGAAGATGACCTCAATTGTGGGGAACCTTACCACTATTGTAGGAAATCTGAAATTACTTGTAAAGAATTTAACCTCTGTTGTAAGGAACCTGTCCTCTATTGTAAGGAACCTGACCTCTGTTGTAGAGAACCTGAATTCTAATATAAGGAATATTATCTTTTGTTGTAGGGAAGCTGACTTCTGTTGCAGAGAACCTGACCTCTATTGTAGGGAAGCTGACCATGATTGTAGGGAACCTGGCCTCTATTACAAGGGAACCAGACCTCTGATGTAGTGAAGCTGACCTCTGTTGTAGGGAATCTGACCTGTATTATATTGAATCTGACCTTTGTTGTAGGGAAGCTGACATCTGTTGCAGGGAACCTGACCGCTGTTGTTAGAAACCTGAACTGTACTATACGACACCAGACCTCTGTTGTAGGGAACCTGACCTCTGTTGCATGGAAGCTGACCTCTGCTGTAGGGAAACTAACCTCTATTGTATTGAAGCTGACCTCTATTGCAGGGGAGCTGACCTCTGATGTGAAAAACCTGACCTCCATTGTAAGAAACCTCACCTCTATTGTAAGGAATCTGAGCTCTGTTGTAGAGAAGCTGACCTCTATTGTAGGGAAGCTGAACTCTGTTGTAGGGAAGCCGACCATTATTGCGGGGAACCTGACCTCTATTGTAATGAACCTGAACATTGCTGTATGGAAGTTGACCTTTGTTGTAGGAAACCATACCTCTATTGCAAGGAACCTGATCTGTGTTGTAATGAACCTGTCCTTTCTTGTAAGGAACCTGACCTCTATTGTATGGAAGCTGACCTTTGTTTTAGGTAAACTGACCTCTGTTGTAGGTAACATGGCCTCTGTTGTAGTAAGGAACATGATGTCTATTGTAAGGAACCTGACCTGTGTTGTAGGGAATCTGACAACTAATATAAGGAACATGACTTCTGTTCTTGGGAAGCTGACCTCTATTGTAGGGTGGTTGACCTCTATTGTAGAAAACCTGACATCTGTTGTAAGGAACCTAATCTATTTTATAGAGAAGCTGACCTCTGTTGTAGGGAAGTTGACCTCTGTTCCAGGGAACCTGACCTCTCTTGTAGGGAAATTGGCCTCTGTTGCAGGGAACTTGACCTCTATTGAAGGGAAGCTGACCATTATTGCAGGAAACCTGATCTCTATTGAAAGGAACCTGACCTTTTTTGTAGGGAAGCAGACCTCTGTTGTAGGAAGCCTGACATCGATTGTGTGGAACTTGACTTGTGTTGCAAGGAACCTGACCTCTGTTGTAAGGAACCTGACCTCTGTTGTAGGGAACCTGACCTCTATTGTAGGGAAGGCAACAATCATTAAGGGAACCTGACCTCTATTGTAGAGAACATGCCCTTTGTTGTTGGAAAGCTGACCTCTGCTGTAGGAAACCTGACCTCTATTGTAGGGAACCTGACATGTGTTGTAAGTATTCTGAACTCTTTTGAAAGGAACCAGACCTCTATTGTAGGGAACCCAACATCTCTTGCAAGGAAGCTGACCTCTGTTGTAAAGAATCTAAGCTCTGTTATAAGGCAGCTGACCTCTCTTGTAAGGAACCTGATCTCTATCATAAGAAACCTAACCTCTGTTGTAGGGAAGCTGACCTCTGGTGTAGGGAAGCTGACCCCTATTGTAGGGATCCTGACCTTTATTGTAGGGAAGATGACCACTATTTTGGGAACCTGACCTCTATTGGAGGAAACTTTTCTTCTATTGTAGGTAACATGGTCTCTGTTGTAAGGAACCTGCCCTGTGTTTCACAGAACATGACTTCCAATATAAGGAACCTGACCTCTAGTGTATGGAGACTGACCTCTGTTGTAGGGAACCTGACCTCTATTGTAAGGAACTTGACCTCTATTGTAAGGAACCTGACCTCAATTGTAGGGAAGTTGTCCTCTGTTATAAAGAAGTTGACCTCTGTTGTAGGGTACCTGACTTCTCTTGTAGGTTAGCTGATCTCTATTGTTGTGAACTTGACATCTATTGTAGGGAATCTGACCACTATTGTAATGAACCTGACCTGTGTTATATGAATCTTGACCACCACTGTAAGGAACATGAGCTCTTTTGAAGGGAAGATGTCCTCTACAGTTGGGCCTCTGAACCCTAATGTAGGAAACCTGACTTCTATTGTAAAGAACCTGACCTCTGCGTTAGGTAAGCTGACCTCTCTTGTAGGGAAGCTGACCTCAGTTGTAGAGAAGCTGACCTCTATTTTAGGGAACCTGACCTCTGTTGTAAGGAACCAGACCTCTATTGTAAGGACCCTGACCTCTATTGTAGGGAAGCTGACCTCTGTTGCAAAGAAGCTGACATCCGATGTTGGGAACCTAACCTCTATTGTAGGGAAAATGACCTCTGTTGTAGTGAATATGACCTCTATTGGGGGGAACCTGACTTCTAATTTAGGTAACATGGCCTCTGTTGTAAGGAACATGATCTCTATTATAAGGAACCTGACCTCTGTTGTGGGGAACCTGACCTCTGTTGTTGGGAAGCTGACTTCTGTTGTAGGAAACGGAACCTCTGTTGTAGGGAATCTGACGTCTGCTGCAAGAACCAGACCGCTATTGAAATGAACCTAACCTCTATTGTGAGGAACCTGACCTCTGTTATAAGGAAGCTGACCTCTATGGTAAGGAACCTGTCATCTGTTGACAGGAACCTGGCCTCTATTTAAGGTGCCTGACCTCTATTTTAGAGAAGCTGACCTCTGTTGTAGGGAACCTGACCTCTGTTGAATGAAAGCTGATCTCTATTGTTAGTAACTTGACTTCTATTGTAGGAAATCTGACCTCTATTGTAATGACCCTGACCTGTGTTGTAGTGAACCTGACCTCCATTGTAAGGGATCACACGTCTATTAGTGGAAGATGACCTCTATTGTGGGAACCTTACCTCCATTGTAGGAAATCTGACATTGTTTGTAAATAACCTAACCTCTGTTGTAAGGAACCTGTCCTCTATTGTAAGGAACCTGACTTCACCTGTAGGGAACCTGACCTCTGTTGTAGGGAACGTGACCTTTGCTGTAGGGAACTTTACCTTTGTTGTATGGAATCTGACCTCCATTGTAGGGAACTTGACCACTTTTGTAGGGAAGCTGACCTCTGTTGTAGGGATGTTGACCTTTACTGTCGGCATCCTGACCCCTATTGTATGGAAGATGAGCTCTGTTGTTCGGAACCTGACCTGTGTTGTATGAAAGCTGATCTCTTTTGTAGGGAACTTATACTCCATTGAAAGTAACCTCACTTCAACTGTAGGGAATCTCACCTCTATTGTAATAAACCTGACTTGTGATGCAGGAAAACTGACCTCCATTGTAAAGAACCTGACTTCTATTCTAAGCAATCTGACCTCTATTGTAAGGATCCTGACCTATGTTGCAGAGAAGCTGACCGCTGTTGTTGGGAAGCTGATGTCTATTGTAAGGAACCTGAATTCACTTGCAGGGAACCTGACCGCTATTGTAAGAAACCTGACTTCTACTGTAGGGAACCTGGCATGTGTTGTAAGGAACCTGACCTGTGTTGTATAAATCTGCCTTTCTAACATAATGAACATGACATCTGTTGTTGGGAATTTGACCTCTATTGTAGAGAACCTGACCGCTTTTGTAGGGAAGATGATCTGTATTGTAGGGAGCCTCACCTTTGTTGTATGTAATGTGACCTCAGTTGTAGGGAATCTGACCTCTATTGTAATGAACCTGACCTGTGATGTAGGGACCCTGACCTCCGTTGTAAGGAACTTGATCTGTATTGTAGGGAAGATAACATCTATTTTGGGGCACCTGACCTCTATTGTAGGACACCTGACTTTAATTGTAAAGAACCTGACCTCTATCTGTAAGAAACCTGACCAGTATTATAGGGAACCTGACATCTATTGTAAGGAATGTGACCTCTGTTGTTTTGAAGTTGACCTCTGTTGTAGGAAAGATTACCTCAATTGTGGGGAACTGGACCTCTGCTGTAATGTACCTTCATTGATCTTCACTGGCTGGGGGAGAGACCAATAACAGAGGGAAGGCAAACTCTGACAGGTACAGAAACAGGGATTCCTTGACAGCAGTTCTATCTAGCTGAATCCCACTTGGAGTTCACAGTCCAGGCTCCTATATCCATTGAGGTGACTTCTCTCCTTGATTGCTCTGCTCAGACCCAGCCAGTGGCTGGTATCTCAGCACAAGAAGCAATTGGAACACTTACCCAGAATTCCAAGCTGCTGTATGTAAATCAACATTTGTACTGCTGTACCACTACTGAAATAGTGGTCGACCAATAGAAAGCTCGCAGCTGGAAGCAACATCTCAGTCACAAAGAGCACCCCTTGGAGGCATACCACAAGAGCGGTCCAGCCCCTAGTCTTACTGTCTGCTGTACCCACCATTGAAATAGTGGTTGGCCAATATAAAGCTCTCAACCAGAAACAACCAGAAGCAATAGCTCAGAAACAAAGGACAAAACTAAGAGGCAGACACCACGTGTGGTCCAGCCCCTGGCCTTACTGTCTGCTTTGCTTCAGCAACTGGGAAATAGACCTTCTCTCCTTCAGTCTCTAGTTGTGCTACAAGAGTGGCAGACCTTAACAAACTGATTGTTTTCTTCAGCAGGAAGGAGTAACAAAGGGGAATTTTGCTGCAAGCAGTGGGGACTCCATGGAGCTCTACTGTAGAGAAGCTTACCTCTGTTGTAGGGAAGCTGACCTCTATTGTAAGGAAAACACAGATTTAGGAGTGCACTCCAAATGATGGGTGCTACTAAAAGACAAGTAGAGCTTGAGAAAGGGTCACGAGTCAGACCCAAAGCACCAAGAAAAATAGACATGGGCTCCTTGCATTTATGCATTAAACCTTTTTTGCCATTTTCTTGCTTACACCAGTTGCTACTATAGTGTGGTTGCTCTAGTGTAAGGAAACTGACCTCTGTTATAGGGAACCTGACCTCTGTTGGTATGGAAGCAGACCTCTGTTGTAGGGAACCTGAGCTCTGTTGTAGGGAACCTGACACCTGATGAAAGAAACCTGACCTCAATTGTAAGGAACCTAACCTCTATTGTAAGGATCCTGACCTCTGTTGTAGGGAAGGTGGCCTCTGTTGTTGGGAAGGTGACATCTGTTGTAGGGAAGTGGACCTCTATTGTAGGTAAGCTGACCTCTATTGTAGAAAAGATGATCACTATTGTAGGGAACCTGAGCTCTATTGTAGGGAAGCTGATCTCTATTGTAGGGAACTTGACCTCTATTGTAAGTAACCTGTCCAAAATTGTAGGGAATCTGACCTCTAGTGTAATGAACCTGACCTGTGTTGTAGGGAGCCTGACCCCCGTTGTAAGGAACCTGACCTCTATTGTGTGATGATGATCTCTGTTGTAGGGCACCTGGCCTATATTGTAGGAAACCAGACTTCTACTGTTAAGAACCTGACCTCTATTGTAAGGAACCTATCATTTGCTGTAGGGAAGTTGACCTCTGTTGAAGGTTAGCTGACCTCTGTTGTAGGGAAGCTATACTTGGCTTAGGAAACCTGACCTCTATTGTAAGGAACCTAACCATTGTTGTAGGGAAGCTGACGTCTGTTATAGGGAGCCTGACCGCTGTTGTAGTATAGCCGACCTCTATTGAGGGGAACCTGATCTCTATCATAAGGAGCATGACAGCTATTGTAAGGAACCTATCCACAATTGCAGGGAATCTGTCCTCTATTGTAATCAGCCTTACCTGTGTTGTAGGAAGCCTGACCTCCACTGTAAGGAACCTGACCTCTATTGTATGATGATGATGATCTCTATTGTGGGGCATCTGATCTATATTGTAGGAAAGCTGACTTCCATTCTTAAAAACCTGACCTCCATTGTAAGAAACCTAACCTCTACTGTAGGGAAGGTGACTTCTATTGTTGGGCACCTGACCTTTATTGTAGGAAACCTGACTTCTAGTGTAAAGAACCTGACCTCTGTTGTAAGCAACCTCACCTCTATTTTAAGAAACCTGACCTCTGTTGTAGAGAAGCTGACCTCTGTTGTTGGGAAACTGACGTCTTTGGTAGGGAAACTGACCTGTATTGTGGGGAACCTGACCTCTATTGTAGGAAACCTGACTTCTACTATAGGGAACCTGGCCTCTGTTGTAAGGAACCTGACCCCTATTGTAAGGTACCCGACCTGTGTTGCAGGGAAGCTGCTATTCTTATACAAGGAACATGACCTCTGTTGTTGGGAACCTGACCTCTGTTGTAGGAATGTTGACCTCTATTGTAGGGAACTTGACCTCTGTTGAAAGGAACCTGATCTCTTTTATATAGAGAGCTGACCTCTGTAGTAGGGAAGCTGACCTCTGTGTCAGGAAACCTGACCTTTACTGTAGAGAATCCAACCATTATTGTTCGGAACCTGACTTTTATTTTAGCGAAGCTATCCTCAGCTTAGGAGACCTGACCTCTATTGTAGGGAATCTGATATGTGTTGTAAGGAACCTGACATCTGTTGCAATTAATCTGACCTCTATTTGAAGGAACCTTACCATGAAAAGACCCGAAGTGCTTGGGGTATTTGTAGCTGTGGGTTCCATGCTTTTAAATTTATTTTGGCGTTCTGGCTTTATTTATTCACTCTAAGTGGATTAGTGCTCCTATTTGTGTTTTTGTTGTCTGCTGCTATTGGAGTGAGCACCCACATATTTTGGGTGCTCCTGCAGTTGTGTTTCTCCTATTACTATAGGGAACCTGACCTGTGTTGTAGTGAAGCTGATCTCGATTGTAGGAATCGTGATCTCTATTGTAGGGAACCAGATGTGTGTTGTAAGGAACCTGACCTCTGTTGTAAGGAACCTGACCCCTGTTGTAAGGAACCTGACCACTGTTATAGTGAAGCTGACCTCTGTTATAGGGGAACCTGACCTCTGCTGTAGTGAAGCTGACCTCTGTTGTAGGGAACCTGACCTCTGTTGTAAGGAGCCTGACAGCTATTGTAAAGAACCCATGTTCTATTGTAGGGAAGCTGACCTATGTTGTAGGAAAGCTTACCACTGTCATAAGGAACCTGACCTCTATTGTAAGGCACCTGACCTCTCTTGTAGGGAACCTGACTTCTGTTGTATGGATGCAGACTTCTGTTGTAGGGATCCTGATGTCTGTTGTAGGGAAGCTGACCTCTATTATAGGGAACCTGACCTCTAATGTAAGAAACATGAACTCAATTGTTAGGAAACTGACTTCTATTGTAAGTAACCTGAACACTGGTATAGGGAAGCTGACCTCTGTTGTTGGGAAGGTAAGTACAGTTGCAGGGAAGAGGACCTCTTTTGTAGGGAAGCTGGCCTCTAGTGTAGAAAAGATGACAACTGTTGTAGGGAATCTGACCTCTGTTGTAGGGAAGCTGATCTCTATTGTAGGAAACTTGACCTCTTTTGTAAGTAACCTGTCTGCAATTGTAAGGAATCTGACCTCTATTGTAATGAACCTGACCTGTGCTGAAGGGAGATTGACCTCCATTGCAAGGAACCTGACCTCTATTGTATGGTGATGATCTCTATTGTTGGGCACCTGATCTATATTGTAGGAAATTTAACTTGTATTTTTAAGAACCTGACCTCTATTGTAAGGAATCTGACCTCTGCTGAAGGGAAGCTGACCTCTGTTGTAGGGAAGCTAAGCTCTGTTGTTGGGAACCTGACCTCTATTGTAGGGAACTGACTTATATTGTAGGAAACATGACCTCTATTGTGGGGAACCTTACCTCTATTGCAGGAAACTTGACTTCTATTGTAGGGAACCTGGCTTCTGTTGTAGGGATCCTGACCTCTATCATATTGAAGCTGGGCCCTACTGTAGGGAACCTGACCTCTATTGTAGGAAAGATGACCTCTATTGCTGAAAACCTGACCTTTTTTGGCTTCTGTTGTAGGGACCCTGACCTCTATCATATGGAAGCTGGGCCCTACTGTACGGAACCTGACCTCTATTGTAGGAAAGATGACCTCTATTGCTGGAAACCTGACCTATTTTGTAGGGAATCTGGTTTCTGTTGTAAGGAACCTGACCTCTGTTGAAGAGAACCTGACCTCTGTTGTAGTCAACCTTACCTCTGTTGTACGGACTCTGATCTCTATTGTAGGGAACCTGAACTTTATTGTAGGGAAGCTGACCTCTGTGTCAGGGAACCTTACCCCTACTGTAGAGATGTTGACCATCATTGTTAGGAACCTGACCTTTGTTTTACGGAAACCTGATCTTTATTTAAGGGAACCTGACCTCTGATATAAGAAACTTGACCTCAGTTGTAAGGAACCTCACCTGTACTGTAAGGAACCTGACATCTGATGTAGGGAAGCTGTCCTCTGTTGTTGGGAAGGTGACTACTGTTGTAGGGGAGTGGACCTCTTTTGTAGGATGGTGACCTCTATTGTAGAAAAGATGACAGCTGTTGTAGGGAACTTGACTTCTGTTGTAGAGAAGCTTGTCTCTATTGTAGGGAACTTGACCTCTATTATAAGTAACCTGTCTGCAATTGAAGGGAATCTGACCTCTATTGTAATGAACCTGACCTGTGTTGTAGGGAACCTGACCTCCATTGTAAGGAACCTGACCTCTATTGTATGACGATGATCTCTATTGTGGGGCACCTGACCTATACTGTAGGAAAACTGACTTCCATTGTTAAAAACCTGATCTCCATTGTAAGAAACCTGATCTCTATTGTAGGGAAGGTGACCTCTAATGTGGGGCACCTGACGTCTATTGTAGGAAACCTGACTTCTGTTGTAAAAAACCTGACCTCTATTGTAAGCCACCTGACCTCTGTTGTAGAGAAGTTGACTTCTGTTGTTGTTAAGCTGACATCTGTTGTAGGGAACCTGACCTCTATTGCATGGAACCTGGCGTCTATTGTAGGAAACCTGACTTCTACTGTAGGGAACCTGGCCTATGTTGTAAGGAACCTGAACCCTGTTGTAAGGTACCTGGCCTGTGTTGCAAGGATGCTGCTCTCCTTATATAAGGAATATGACCTCTGTTGTTAGGAACCTGACCTCTACTGTAGGAATGTTGACCTCTATTGTAGGGAACCTGACCTCAGTTGAAGGGAACCTGATCTCTTTTATAGAGAAACTGACATCTGTAGTAGGGAAGTTAACCTCTTCGTCAGGGAACCTGACCTCTACTGTAGATAAGCCGAACATTATTGTAGGGAACCTGACCTTTGTTTTAGGGAAACTATCCACGGCTTAGGAAACCTGACCTCTATTGTAGAAACTCTGATATGTGTTGTAAGGAACCTGACCTCTGTTGCAAAGAATCTGACCTCTATTGTAAGGAACCTCACCTTTGTTGAAGGGAAGCTAACTTATGTAATAGGAAACCTGATATCTGATGTAGTGAAGCTGACCTCTATTGTAGAGAACCTGAACTCAGTTGTAAGAAGTCTGATCTCTTTTATAGAGAAGCTGAACTCTGTTTTAGGGAAGCTGACCTCTGTGTCAGGGAACCTGACCTCTACCATAGAGAAGCAGACCATTATTGCAGGGAACCTGATCTGTGTTGTGGTGAAGCTGATCTCGATTGTAGGAATCGTGATCTCTACTGTAGGCAACCAGACATGTTTTTAAGGAACCTGACCTTTGTTGTAATGACCCTGACCTCAATTTTAAGGAACCTGACCACTGCTGTAGGGAAGCTGACCTCTGTTATAGGGAACTTGACCTCTGTTGTAGTGAAGCTGACTTCTATTGTAGGGAACCTGACCTCTGATGTAAAGAGCCTGACAGCTATTGTAAGGAACCTGAGCTCTACAGTATGGAAGATGATCTTTGTTGTAGGGAACCAGTCCTCTATTGTAAGGAACCTCACATCTGTTGTAGGGAACCTGACTTCTGTTGTATGGATGCAGACTTCTGTTGTAGGGAACCTGACATCTGTTGTAGGGAAGCTCACCTCTATTGTAGGGAACCTGTCCTCTAAGGTAAGAAACCTGAACTCAATTGTTAGCAACCTGACTTCTATTGTAAGGAACCTGACCTCTGATATAGGAAAGCTGACCTCTGTTGTTGGGAAGGTGAGTACTGTTGTAGGGAAGAGGACCTTTTTCATAGGGAAGCTGACCTTTATTGTAGAAAAGATGACAACTGTTTTAGGGAATCTGACCTCTGTTGTAGGGAAGTTGATCTCTGTTGTAGGGAACTTGACCTCTTTTGTAAGTAACCTGTCTGCAATTGTAGGGAGTCTGACCTCTATTGTAATGAACCTGAGTTGTGTTGAAGGGAGCCTGACCTCCATTGTAAGTAATCTGACCTCTATTGTACGGTAATGATCTCTATTGTTGGCATATGACCTATATTGTAGGAAATTTGACTTCTTTTGTTAAGAGCCTGACCTCTATTGTAAGGAATCTGACCTCTGCTGTAGGGAAGCTGACCTATTTTGTAGGGAAGCTAAGCTCTGTTGTAGGGAAGCTGACCTCTGTTGTAGGGAGGCTGACCGCTATTGTAGGAAAGATGACCTCTATTGTGGGGAACCTGACCTCTATTGCAGGAAACCTGACTTCTATTGTAGTGAACCTGGCTGCTGTTGTAAGGAACCTAAACTCTGTTGCAGGGAACCTGACCTCTGCTGTAGGAAAGATGACCTCTATTGCAGGAAACCTGACTTCTATTGTAGGGAACCTGGTTTCTGTTGTAAGGAACCTGACCTCTGTTGAAGGGAACCTGACCTCTGTTGTAGGCAACCTTACCTCTGTTGTATGGAATCTGATCTCTATTGTAGGGAACCTGACCTCTATTGCAGGGAAGATGATCTCTGTGTCAGGGAACCTGACTTCAACTGTAGAGATGCTGACCATTATTGTTTTAGGAAAGCTGACCTCGGCTTTGGAAACCTGACCTCTATTGTAGGGAATCTGATGTGTGTTGTAAGGAACCTGACTTCAGTTGCAATGAACCTGACCTCTATTGTAAAGAACCTCACCTCTGTTGAAGGGAAGCTAATCTCTGTTATAGGGAACCTGACATCTGTTGTACTGAAGCTGACCTCTTTTGTAGAGAACCTGAACTCAGTTGTAAGCAACCTAATCTTTTATAGAGAAGCTGACCTCTGTTGTAGGGAAGCTGACCACTGTGTCATGGAACCTGACCTCTACTGTAAAGAAGCCAACCTCTATTACAGGAAACCTGGCTTGTATTGTAGTGAACCTGGCTTCTGTTGTAAGGAATCTGACCTCTGTTGTAGGCAACCTTACCTCTCTTGTATGGAATCTTACCTCTATTGTTTGAAACCTGACCTCTGTTGTAGGGAAGCTGACCTTTATTGTAGGGATACTGACCTATAATGTTGGCAACCTGACCTCTATTGAAAGGAACCTGACCATTGTTGTAGGGAAGCTGAACTTGGCTGTAGGAAACCTGACCTTTATAGCTGGGAACCTGACTTTTGTTGTAGGGAAGCTAACCTCTGTTATAGGGAACCTGACTTCTGTTGTAGTGAAGCTGATGTCCATTGTAGGGAACTTGACTGCTGTTGTAAGAAACCTGATCTATATTGTAAGGAATCTGTGCTGTACTGTAGGGAAGCTGACATCTGTTGTAAGGAACCTGATCTCTATTGCAAGGAACCTGATCTCTCTTGTAGGGAAACTGATTTCTGTTGTAGGGAAGCTGACCTCTGTTGTAAGGAACCTGACCTCTACTGTCAATAACCTGACCTCTATTGAAGGGAAGCATACCTCTTTTAAAGGGAATCTGACCTCTGTTGTAGGGAGGCTGACCTCTGTTGTAGGGCACCTCACCTCTGCTGTAGGGAACCTTACCTTTGTTGTACAGAGTCTGACCTCTATTGTAGGGAAGCTGACCTCTGTTGAAGGGAGGCTGACATCTGTGTCAGGGAACCAGACCGCTACTGTACAGAAGCCAACCATTATTGTAAGGAACCTGATGTTTGTTGCAGGGAATCTGACCTCAGCTTAGGAAACCTGACTTATATTGTAGGGGATGTGTGTTGTAAGCAACCAGACCTGTTGTAATGAACCTGACCTCTATTGTAAGGAATCTCACCTCTGTTGAATGGAAGCTAACCACTGTTATACAGAACCTGACTTCTGTTGTAGTGAAGCTGATATCCATTGTAGAGAGCCTGAATTCTGTTGTAATGAACCTGACCTCTATTGTAAGGAACCTGGCCTCTGTTGTAGGGAAGCTAACCTCTGTAATAGGGAACCTGACCTCTGTTGTATGGAAGCAGACCTCTGTCGTTGGGAACCTGACCTCTACTGTAAGGAACCGGACCTCTGTTGTAGGGAAGTTGACCTCTGTTGTTGGAAAGGTGACCAATGTTTGCAGGAAAGTAGACCTATATTTTTGTGACGCTGACTTCTATTGTAGAAAAGATGACCACTGTTGTAGGGAATCTGACATCTGTTGTAGGGAAGCTGATTTCTATTGTAGTGAACTTATACCCTATTGTACGTAACCTGTCTGCAATTGTAGGGAATCTGACCTCCATTGAAAGGAACCTGACCTCTATTGTATGATGATGATCTCTGTTGTGGGGCATCTGACCTATATTGTAGGAAACCTGACTTCTGTTGTTAAGAATCTGACCTCTGCTGTAAGGAACCTTACCTCTGCTGTAGGAAAGCTGACCTCTGTTGTAGGTAAACTGACCTCTGTTGTAGGGAATCTGACCTCTATTGCACATAAGATGACCTCAATTGTGGGGAACTCGACCTGTGTTGCAGGAAATCTGACTTCTATTGCAGGGAACTTGGCTTCTTTTGTAAGTAGCTTGACCTCTGTTGCAAGGAACCTGACCTCTGTGTAATCAACCTTACCTCTGTTTACAGAATGTGACTCCTGTTGTAGAGAACCCGACCTTTGTTGTAGGGAAGCTGACCTCTTTTGTATAAAAGCTGACCTACACTGTTGGCACCCTGTTCGCCATTGTAAGGAGTCTGACCTTTGTTATATGGAAGCTGAACTCGGTTGTAGGAAACCTGACCCCTACAGTAGGAATCCTGACCTCTGTTGAAGGGAAGCGAACCTCTGCTATATGAAACCTGACCTCTGTTGTAGTGAAGCTGACCATTATTGTAGGGAAGCTGATCTATATTATAGGGAACTTGACCTCTATTGTAAGTAACCTGTCTGCAATTGTAGGGAATCTGACCTCTGTTGTAGGGAAGTTAACCTCTGTTATAGGGAACCTGACCTCTGTTGTAGTGAAGCTGGCATGTATTGTTCGGAACCTGCCCTCTGTTGTAAGTAACCTGACCTATATTGTAAGGAATCTAAGCTCTATTGTAGGGAAGCTGATCTTTGTTGTAAGAAACCTAACCTCTATTGTAAGGAACCTGAGCTCTGTTGTAGAGAAGTTGACCTCTGTTGTAGGGAAGCTAACCTCTATTGTCAGGAACCTGACCTCTGTTGTAGGGAACCAGATCTCTGTTTTATGGAAGCAGACCTCTGTTTTAGGGAATCTGACCTCTCTTGTAATGAAGCTGACCTCTGTTGTAGGGAACCTTTCCTCTGTTTTAAGGAAACTGACTTCTCTTGTATGGAACCTGACATCTGCTGTAGGGAACCTTACCTTTGTTGTACGGAATCTGACCTCTTTTGTAGGGAAACTGACCTCTGTTGAAGGGAAGCTGGTCTCAATTGTATGGAACTTGACCTCTTCTGTAAGGAACCTAATCTCTTTTATAGAGAAGTTGACCTCTGTAGCAGTGAAGCTGACCTCTGTGTCAGGGAACCTGACCTCTACTGTAGAGAAGTTGACCATTATCCTGGGGAGCCTGACCTTTGTTGTAAGGAATCTGACCTCAGCTTAGGAAACCTGACCTCTATTGTAGGGAATCTGATGTGTGTTGTAAGGAACCTTACCTGTGTTGTAATGATCCTGACCTCTATTGTAAGTTAACTCAACTCTGATGAAGGGAAGCTACCACCTGTTATAGGGAACCTGACATCTGTTGTAGTGACACTGCCCTTTATTGTAGAGAAGCTGATCTCTATTATAGGGAACCTGACCTCTATTGAAAGTAACTTGTCTGCAATTGTAGGGAATCTGACCTCTATTGTAAGGAACCTTACCTCTGCTTTATGGAAGCTGACCTTTGTGGTAAGGAAGCTGACCTCAGTTGTAGGGAAGTTGACCTATATTGTAGGAAAGATGACCTCTATTCTGGGGAACCTGACCTCTTTTGCAGGAAACCTGACTTCTATTGTTGGGAACCTGGCTTCTGTTGTACGGAATGTGACTTTTATTGTAGGGAACCTGACCTCTGTTGTAGTGGAGCTGACCTCTGTTATAGGGAAGCTGACCTATACTTTTGGCAACCTGACCTCTGTTGTAAGGAATCTGACCATCATCGTAGGGAAGCTGAACTCAGTTGTAGGAAACCTGACCTCTATAGTAGGGAACCTGACCTCTGCTGTAGGGAAGCTAACCTCAGTTATAGGGAACCGGACCACTGTTGTAGTGATGCTGACCTCTATTGTTGGGAACCTGCCCTCTGTTGTAAGAAACCTGACCTATATTGTAAGGAATCTAAGCTCTATTGTAGGGAATCTGAACTCTGTTGTAAGAAACCTGACCTCTATTTAAATGAACCTGAGCTCTATTGTAGTAAAATTGACCTCTGTTATAGGGAAGTTGACCTCTATTGTCAGGCACCTGACCTCTGTTGTATGGAACTTAACATCTGCTGTAGAGAACCTTACCTCTGTTGTATGGAATCTGACCTCTTTTGTAGGGAAACTTAACTCTGTTGAAGGGATACTGACCTCTGTTGCTAGAAGCTGATCTCTGTTGTAGGATGTTGACCTCAATTGTAGGGAACATGACCTCTGTTGTAAGGAACCTAATCTCTTTAATACAGAAGCTGACCTCTTTAGTAGTGAAGGTGACCTCTGTGTCAGGGAACCTGACCTCTACTGTATAGAAGCCAACCATTAATGTAATGAACCTGACCTTTGGTGCTGAGAATCTGATCTGAGCTTAGGAAACCTGACCTCTATTGTAGGAAATCTGATGTGTGTTGTAAGGAACCTGATCTCTGTTATAATGAACCTGACATGTATTGTAAGGAACCTCACCTCTCTTGAAAGAAAGCTGACCTCTGTTGTAGGGAAGATAACCATTGTTATAAGGAACCTGACCTCTATTGTAAGGAAACTGACCTCTGTTGTAGGGAAGATAACCATTGTTATAAGGAACCTGACCTCTATTGTAAGGAAACTGACCTCTGTTGTAGGGAAGTGTAGTGATAGTATAATATGTTGATTATTGTTACTCCATTTTGTATGCTATTTCATGTAATGTATGTCATTTTATACTCCATTTTGTATTGTGTGACTCCATTTTACATGCTGCTTCATTTAATTGGTGTTTTGCTCTTTAGATAGCCTCATTATTATGTTTTGCTTCAGACTTGAAGGTTGCATATTATCAGGCAACCTGTTTTTGTAGTTTTGTTTAAACTTCTGCTTAGCTCATAGTGTTCTAGGCACCGGGCCAGTGTTTGGAGCACAGTGACCTAGCAGGTGTAGAAATTCTGAGCAGTCCTATGGTGTGAATTTGCAGCATCCTGGGAGCCCGCCAGCTTCTAGAATGTGGCAAAACAACACTATGAAGGCTGCACGGTTATTTTAGCATAGAATAAGATATAAATGTAGCTTTCTCAATGCCTGGTTGGAAGCCTCATCTGCAGGGTGGACGATCGCTGTGGAACTTTCTCCCGGTTCAAGACTCCTGGCAGGCTGTGAGATGATTAGGGCTTCCCAGCTACTGGGAAAAGGCTTGGATGTAGCATAGAATCGGTGATGTATCATGTTTTGCTTAATTGAAGTATATATTAATGCTGATAGTAATATTGCTAATGAATGAATGCTAAAGTGTAATCATTAATGCTGATAGTGACATCGCTGCTAAATGAAGTGTAATTATCTTTTGCTTGCAATAAATTGTGCTGATGTGTGAATGCCAAGTGTGATTATTCCTTTGTGACTCTTGATTAGGCAAGACAATTTTGGCGTAGTCGGCAGGATTCATAAAGGAAAGTACACACTAAGGTGAAGTGAAAATGTTTAAAAGGAAAGAGTCTAATGTTGCATGTGCACAAGTGGAAATTCTGGTTGGGAAAACCAACCTTATGCTGATTTAGCCACTGAGTGGTCATGTTGTTGCAAGGTTGAGTGAACACTGGGAATCCTGTTTAAAGGATTCTGAGCCTGCAGAGTTGTTACATGTATGAAAAGAGTGCCTGTGGCAAAGGGAAAGAATGTGCTGCCTTGGAGGCAGGGGTGGATTTTATTGTCTGCTACTAGGAAGATGCATGAAAAGGTAGTGGGACTTCTTAGTGAAAAGGCAGAGTTGGAACGAAAGGCTTAGATTTGAAAGTAAAGCTGTGATGCTACAATGTCAAAATCATTTGCTGAGTGATAAATTGGATACCTATCGGACAGTTGCAGAAAATGCAGCTGTCTGAGTGGCACAGTACAAGTATAAAGAGGAGGGCAGAGTTAGGGAAAAGGTAAGCCTAGCAATAGCTAGGGCAGGAGCACTGGGATCCTGAAACATGGGATGGAGATATTTGGTTTTCTACAGATGAGGAAAGGTCAGCCTCAGATAAAGAAGAAAAGGCTGAGGGACGTAAGGTTCCAATATTGCATGCACAGCCAGTGTCTAGAGACGATTGAAGTGTTGGATCAGGGAAATCCTAGGAATCGAGATGTAGTGAGGATTTTTCTCAACAGGAGGTATCAGACCTCCTGAGCGGCACACCCGGGGGAGAGTTTGTTGAGATGGCTGGTGAGGTTGTATGACACAGGGGCAGATGGAGTAAGCTTAGATGAAACTGATGCCCCTAGGTTTCTGTCACACTAAGCTATGATCCTGTGGTGAAGGATGTGCCGGACCTCCGAATATGGGCAGGGCTATGCCACGATGCTGGACGTGGTGGCTATGGCTTGCAAACACAAGTATCCGACGGTGAGTGACTGGCTGGAGGATAGTAAACCATGGTTTACCTTAAAGGACTGTATACAAAACATTAAAATGGAAATGATGAAAGTTGCGGGTCTCCACAGAAGACCATGCTGATTTAATGAGTGTTGTTGTGCCAGTGTCTGTCGTAATAAGATTATCAAACTGCACCACCTGCATATAAGGCAGTAATGATGACTTTGTTGATTAATCAGACAGGGAAAACAGTAGGTGTAGTGCTAGAGGCAATACGGTTAGGGGAACGCTGGGAGATTGGGGCCCAAAAGGGCCTAAGTTTATATAATTCTTCAGGACAGGATAAACAGCGGTCCAATCCTGAGGGTCGAGTTTCTAGGAGAGATATGTTCCTGGCCTCTTAAAGGATGGGGTGGCAAGGGAAAACATTGATGGGATCAGTACCCTGATATGTGGGAACAAAAGAGGGTTGAACACTAAGAAGTGAGTAAATAAGCAGATCAATTCAAAGTTAAAGACAGATGTACATGTCTCTTCAGGGAGTCTGTAAGTCCAACTGCTCCCCGGCAGAGTTTGATGATTAAGTATGTCCGGGTGGGGGGGCTCACACTCAGGGATCCATTGAGTCACCCGACCGAGCAGGAATATGCAGATCTGTATCCTAGTGATTTGTACCTGGTTAGGGAGTTGCAGCAACTGAAAAACCTAAAATATGACTGAAATGAAGGCCAAGCCCCAGTAGAAGGGTGGGCTAGGAGGATTTTAGACCCATGTAGAATTGAAATTAATTGGAAGAGTGGCTCACCCCAAAAAGTACGAGCTTTAATTGACACTGGGGCGGAGGCCTCATTAATTTATGGGAACCCAGCAAAACACAAAGGTCAGCGAGTGGTAATTACAGGATTAGGAGGTAAACAAATTGAGGCAGTGCAGACCATTTTGGAACTGAAAATAGGTCAGCTGCCCCGGAGAAAATATTGTGTAATGATTGTTCCAATTCCGGAATACATTATAGGAATAGACATACTAAAGGGGATGACGCTGCAATTGTCTGATGGACAATATCAATTTGGAGTAAAACCTTACATTTCAGCAAGACCAGTAGTAGTGGGGAAGGTGCAGATGCCTCCAGTAGCCATTCCACCTGCTACAAAATTATCTGTATGAAACAGTATAGAATACCAGGAGGCCATGAGAGATACTGCCACTGTAAAGATCTATTAGAGGCAGGAGGCTTAAACCCACAACAACAGCTTGGAACAATCCTGTGGCAGGTCAAGAAAAAGTGACGGTCATAGCGGATGACAGTAGATTATAGGGAATTGAACAAGTACACCTCTTCATTGGGCTGCCATTCCAGACACCGTCACTCTGATAGAGCAAATACAAAGGCACAAAGGGTATGGTATGCAGTTATTGATTTAGCTAATGCATTCTTTACTATTCCGATTGAGAAAAGTTTTGGGACCAGTTGCCTTCACATGGCAGGGAGGCAATATGCTTTCACTAGATTACCTCAGGGATATGACATGGCCACCATCTGCCACGGATGGTGGCAGAACACTTGATGAGTTGAAGCTGCTGGATGGCATGCAGATTTCTCATTACATTGATGATATCTTGATCCAGGGGCTGATCAAGATAAAGTACAGCAGTTACTAGATGAGACCATTGATCATATAAGGAAGAAAGGATGGAAATTAATCCAGACAAGGTACAGGGTCCTTCCCAAACAGTAAAATTTTAGGAATTCAATGGAACAGGGCATAGAAATATTGCCCAAGGACGACAGAAAATACTGGACTTTTCGACTCCACAAGACAAAACTGAAACACAAAGATTTGTGGGTTTGTTTGGATTTTAGCGACAGCATATACCCTATTTAGGGCAAATACTAGCTCCTTTATTAAAGGGACCAGAAGAAATCATGAGTTTGAATGGGGATGAGCAACAAAAGCATTTGATAAGGCTAAGGAAGCAGTGCAGCAAGCCTTAGACCTTTGGCCCCTGCAGGAGGGGAGGTAGAATTAAATGTGTCCATAACTGGGCAGTATGCAAATTGGAGTTTGTGGCAGAAGCAAGGAGACAGAAAGTGCCACTAGGTTTTTGAATAGGAACTCCCAGAGGTAGGTAGCAGATACTCACCTTTTGAGAGACAACTACTAGCATGCTACTGGGCTCTGATAGAGACAGAACAAATGACAGTGGGTCATGAGGTAGCATTGAGACAGAGATACCCATTATGCAATGGGTAAAAGCTCCTAGAACTCACAAAATAGGACATGCTCAGGAAGCTAGCATTATCAAATGGAAATGAATATATTCAGGATCGAGCAAAGGTAGGAATTGGGAATAGCAGCCCTCCATGAGAAGGTAGCTGAAATTCCTCTAGGGGAGAACAAGGTTGAGGAAAAATGCCTGAAATTCAAGAATCACCTGTGAAATGGGGCAAAGCCTTTTGATGAGCTGCCGTTTCTGACCGAGCACATGTATGGTTTACAGGCGGCTCCAGCCAAATATGTGGGAAATAGGAGATACTGGAAAGCAGTAGCTTATTGTCCACACACTGAAAAGTTTTTGGTAACATCAGGAGAAGGAAAAGCAGTCAATATGCTGAGTTGTATGCAGTATATCAGGCTTTGAGACAAGAAAACCCAGGTACATGTCATATTTATACTGATTCATGGTCTGTAGAATGGTTTAACAACCTGGCTGCCCACTTGGGCTAAGGATGAGTGAGGAAAATTTATTCGAAGAAATATGGGGAAAAGAACTGTGGCAGGAAATATGGACTATGATTGCAAAATACTCAGACCACTGTATTTCATGTTGATGCTCATTGTGCTTCAGATACACTAGAACGATGGTATAATTCTATTCAGATGAAAAAGCTAAGATTCTTCCAGTGGATATTGAAGAAACTCAAAGTCAGCAGTTATCAGGGCTGGCAAAATGGGCACATCAAAATGTGGACATTTGGGAGAGAAAGTCACTTACAGGTGGGCATATAGTAGGGGTGTACCCCAACATTGGATTTAGTTAAAACTGTTATTGCTCAGTGTCCTATATGCCAACATGGGCAACAAAGACCAATCCCTCATATTGTGAAAGGACAATTGGGGAGGGGAAAATTACTGGGACAAATTTGGCAGATTGATTACATTGGACCTCTACCCCTTAGTGGAGGATGTCGATATGCTTGCACAGTTGTAGATACATATTCAGGTATTTATTGGCATACCCTTGTAAACAAGCTACACAGAAAAACACCATTAAGGCAATTAACTTAATTATGTTGTACTATGGAATACCCTTGCAGATACAAAGTGACAATGGTTCCCATTTTAGGAGGAAAATGGTACAAGCTTATGCTCAAGCCCATAACATACAGTGGGTATTTCCATCCCTTATTACCCGCGAGCATGAGGTTAATTGAAGAGAATGAATGGATTGCTGAAAGAACAGTTTAGGAAATTGAGGGGAGAGCCTACGAAAATGGAAGAAAATTTGCATGAAGCATTACAGATTTTAAATAATAGACCAATTGGAGAATCTGAGACCCCTTAATGCGAATGATAACTCCTAATTTGCAAGTGCAGGCTTACTCAACTACAGAAACAGTGTTATATTGGGAAATTACACCAGGAGCTCTGTCTCCTTGCAAGGCAACCCCAGAAGCTGCTGGACTTGATTTACATGCCCTTCAAGAATACAGAATAAACAGCAGAAACATTCAAGTGATAGAAACTGGTATTGGAATACAAATTCCACCGAGACATTTGGTTGGATAGCACCTAAATCAGAACTAGCCCTCAAGGAATACAAATTTTGGGAGGGTGATTGATTGTGATTACCAAGGAGAAGTGAAAGTAATTTTGTTGAATAGTAGAGAACAAAATCTGTTAATTCAACAGTATGACAGAGTGGCTCAATTGTTAATTATTCCAGTTAACAAAGTGACCCTATAAAGGACAAGCCCCACACTCTTAACAGCAAGGGGGATAAAGGTTTTAGATCTACAGGAGGTTTTAACAATGGTGCCAAAATATAGTTACAAACCCAAATGGCCCTCCTGAACCAGCTGAGGTGATAGCCACCGGATGAGACAACACAGTGTTAATTATCAGGTCAGGGAAAGAGAGATGGGAATATGTACCAGCGAACACATGTTATCTTCGAGAATAATCAGTCTGTGTATTTTCTAGGTTCTTCAATGGATTCTAAAAGGAATAACACTCTCTCTCACGGTCCATTCGGTAAAGCCTATTACCCCAGGTGGAAGAATATTGAAGCTTGACGACCCACTTGTACAATGGGGTTGGAAATCTTCCACCAGTTCTGGTGCAAGACAACTACTTGCCCTGAAAACCAAGGATGTCCTATAGTGAACATTACTTTTCACCAGATGTGAACATTTGGAAACCAGTTGAGACAATGGCAGGACGATTATATGTCCAACCTATGCAGGACACAAATTGGATTAAATTACAGAACCAGACTGCTATTAGATGCTGCAACTTACCGAATAGTTGCATGGTGACTGTACAACATAGACTTGATTGCTGCATGAATCAAACAGACATTTTCAATGCAAGTATTACTTTGATTGACATAGACACGTTATTCTGCATGAATGCTACTGCAATAACTAATAGAACTACTTGGGCAGATCACATTACAGTGTTGAAAAATCATCCTGTAATTAGCAATGATAGTATAGTTAAGGTTCCATCCACATGTACATCAGTAGCATGTGTATCAGAAAAATGTAATCCATTTTAACATAATGTTTATGTTTAGTAGAAAATGCAAATATAAAAGAGCTTGGTATGATACGCTATTAGGTGGAGCAGGGGCGGCATGGAATTTTAAATAGTGTTGATATAGAAACACTGACTAACAGGTTTGGTGCAGGAATTGATGTATTTAACTTAATTAACTTACAAGCTCAATGGATGTCAACTGTTTTCTTACCCCAAAGATTAACTTTGAATTATGATTTTGAGTTCTTGCAGTTATTTAATGCTTCACAGGTATGGGGAATGGGAGTAGCAGAAAATATTTCATGATTTATTGATTGGACAGAATACACAATGCACATATGTATTCTATAATGCAAAGAAATAAGGCCCAGAGTGATTTAATGAGTAATAATGAATATTGTGGAGGACCGTGTTCAAACTATGGATTCTAGTAATCATTGGATTGTAATGTCATCCACCACAGTAAAATGCACAGGTCCCTGATAATGAGCAGAAGCTTATTTTGTATTGGCAGCCCAATATTTTAGATCAATCAAGATTGAGTATCTCATTAAATAAAATTAAACAGATAATTCAGGAAACAGATGTAATGCAGGCTCATTTGGCAATAAGAAATAAATCATTAGTGCAAAGTCAGGTCAAACTCACGATAGTTAAAATAAAATGATTGATTTAAGTTCCAAGATTCAACAAGAGACTACTCATTATTGGTGGGATATTTTACAGGATGGTCTCCATCAGCTACAAAAGTGTTAAATATTCTGATACATCCTATCATAATATTGCTGTAGTGACAATTATCTTGCTTATTTGGACTTGTTACTTATCATGTTATATTCGTAGTAATTTTGTTATGGTACCAATATCATACAAATCGTATTCACAATAATCAAAGGACGAATGTAGTGATAGTATAATATGTTGATTATTGTTACTCCATTTTGTATGCTATTTCATGTAATGTATGTCATTTTATACTCCATTTTGTATTGTGTGACTCCATTTTACATGCTGCTTCATTTAATTGGTGTTTTGCTCTTTAGATAGCCTCATTATTATGTTTTGCTTCAGACTTGAAGGTTGCATATTATCAGGCAACCTGTTTTTGTAGTTTTGTTTAAACTTCTGCTTAGCTCATAGTGTTCTAGGCACCCGGCCAGTGTTTGGAGCACAGTGACCTAGCAGGTGTAGGGAATTCTGAGCAGTCCTTATGGTGTGAATTTGCAGCATCCTGGGAGCCCGGCCAGCTTCTAGAATGTGGCAAAACAACACTATGAAGGCTGCACGGTTATTTTTAGCATAGAATAAGATATAAATGTAGCTTTCTCAATGCCTGGTTGGAAGCCTCATCTGCAGGGTGGATGCATCACTGTGAAACTTTCTCCGGTTCAAGACCCTGGCCAGGCTGTGAGATGATTAGGGGCTTCCCAGCTACTGGGAAAAGGCTTGGATGTAGCATAGAATCGGTGATGTATCATGTTTTGCTTAATTGAAGTATA
This sequence comes from Neoceratodus forsteri, assembly GCA_016271365.2. Taxonomy (NCBI): domain Eukaryota; kingdom Metazoa; phylum Chordata; order Ceratodontiformes; family Ceratodontidae; genus Neoceratodus; species Neoceratodus forsteri. Next base: position 793,633,311 of record CM057459.1, on the reverse strand, counting down.
TATTAATGCTGATAGTAATATTGCTAATGAATGAATGCTAAAGTGTAATCATTAATGCTGATAGTGACATTGCTGCTAAATGAAGTGTAATTATCTTTTGCTTGCAATAAATTGTGCTGATGTGTGAATGCCAAGTGTGATTATTCCTTTGTGACTCTTCGATTAGGCAAGACAGGAAGCTGATCTCTATTATTGGGAACTTGACCTCTATTGTAAGTAACCTGTCTGTAATTGTTGGAAATCTGACCTCTATTGTGATGAACCTGACCATGTTGTAGGAAGCCTGACATCCATTGTAAGGAACCAGATCTCTATTGTATGATGATGATCTCTGTTGTGGGGCACCTGACCTGTATTGTAGGAAACCTGACTTCAATTGTTAAGAACCTGACCTTTATTGTAAGGAACCTTACCTCTCCTGTAGAGAAGCTGAAATCTGTTGTTGGAAGCTGACCTCTGTTGTAGGGAAGATTACCTCTGTTGTAGGAAAGATTCCCTCTGTTCTGGGGAACCTGACCTCTACTACAGGAATCCTGGCTTGTATTGCAGTGAACCTGGCTTCTGTTGTAAGGAACCTGACCTCTGTTGTAGGCAACCTTACTTCTATTGTATGGAATCTGACCTCTTTGTAGGAAACCTGACCTCTGTTGTAAAGAACCTGACCTCTGTTTTAAGGAAGTAGACCACTGTTGTAGGGAATCTGAACTCTGTTTTAAGGAAATTGACCTCTGTTCTATGGAACCTGACCTCTGCTATAGGGAACCTTGCCTCTATTGTAAGGATCCTGAGCTCTATTGTAGTGAAGTTGACATCTGTTGTAGGAAAGCTGACCTCTATTGTCAGGAACCTGACCTCTGTTGTATGGAACTTAACCTCTGCTGTAGAGAACCTTACCTGTGTTGTATGGAATCTGACATATTTTGTAGGGAAACTGAACTCTGTTGAAGGGAAGCTGACCTCTGTTGTTGGAAGTTGATATCTGTTGTAGGCATGTTGACCTCAGCTGTAGGGAACCTGACCTCTGTTGTAAGGAACCTAATCTCTTTTACAGAGAAGCTGACCTGTGTAGTAGTGAAGCTGACCTGTGTGTTAGGGAACCTGACCTGTACTGTATAGAAGCCGACCATTATTGTAGGGAACCTGACCTTTATTGCTGGGAATCTGATCTCAGCTAAGGAAACCTGACCTCTATTTTAGGGAATCTGATGTGTGTTGTAAGGAACCTGACCTGTGTTGTAATGAACCTGACCTCTATTGTAAGGAACCTCACCTCTCTTGAAAGGAAGCTGACCTCTGTTGTAGGAAAGCTGACCTGTACTGTTGACACCCTGACCTCCATTGTAAGGAATCTGACCTTTGCCATATGGGAACTGAACTTGGTTGTAAGAAACCTGACCATGATAGTTGGGATCCTGACCTCTGTTGAAGGGAAGCTAACCTCTGTTATACAGAACCTGACCTCTGTTGTAGTGAAGCTGACCTTTATTGTAAGGAAGCTAATCTCTATTATAAGGAACTTGACCTCTATTGTAAGTAACTTGTCTGCAATTGTAGGGAATCTGACCTCTATTGTAAGGAACCTTAACTCTGCTGTGTGGAAGCTGATCTCTGTTGCAGGGAAGCTGGCCTCGTTTGTACGGAACCTGACCTATATTATAGGAAAGATGACCTCTATTCTGGGGAACCTGACCTCTTTTGCTCTTTTGCAGGAAACCTAACTTCTATTATAGGGAATCTGGCTTTTGTTGTACGGAATGTGACTTCTATTGTAGGGCACCTGACCTCTGTTGTAGGGAAACTGACCTCTGTTGTAGGAAAGCTGACCTATACTGTTGGCAACCTGACCTCTGTTGTAAGGAATCTGACCTTCGACATATTGAACCTGAACTCTGTTGTACAAAACCTGACCTATTTAGTAGGGAACCTGACCTCTGTTGTAGAGAAGCTAACCTCTATTATTGGGAACCTGACCACTGTTGTAGTGAAGCTGACTTCTATTGTTGGCAACCTGCCCTCTGTTTTAAGAAACCTGACCTATATTGTAAGGAACCTAAGCTCTATTGTAAGGAAGCTATTCTCTGCTGTAAGAAACCTGACCTCTATTGTAAGTAACCTGAGCTCTACTGTAGTGAAGTTGATCTCTGTTGTAGGGAAACTGATCTCTATTGTCAGGAGCCTGACCTCTTTTGTATGGAACTTAACCTCTGCTGTAGAGAACCTTACCTCTGTTGTACGAAATCTGACCTCTTTTGAAGGGAAGCTGACCTCTGTTGCTGGAAGCTGATCTCTGTTGGAGGAATGTTGACCTCAATTGTAGGGAACCTGACCTCTGTTGTAAGGAACCTAATCTCTTTTATAGAGAAGCTGACCTCTGTAGTAGTGAAGCTGACCTCTGTGTCAGGGAACCTGACCTCTACTGTACAGAAGCTGACCATAATTGTAGGGAATCTGACCTTTGTTACTGGGAATCTGATCTCAGCTTAGGAAACCTGACCTCTATTGTAGGGAATCTGATGTGTGTTGTAAGGAACCTGACCTCTGTTGTAATGAACCTGACCTCTATTGTAAGGAACCTCAACTCTGTTGAAGGGAAGCTGACCTCTGTTATAGGGAACCTGATATCTGCTGTAGTGAAGCTGACCTCTATTATAGGGGACCTGACCTCTGTTGTAAGGAACCTGAGCTGTCTTGTAGGGAAGCTGACCTCTGTTGTAGGGAAGATGACCTCTGTTTTATGGAACCAGAAGTGTGTTGTAGAGAACCTGACTTCTGTTATAGGGATGCTGACCTCTATTGCAGGGATCCTGACCTCTGATGTAGAGAACCTGACCTGCACTGTAAGGAACCTGACCTCTGTTGTAGAGAAGCTGACCTCTGTTGTTGGGAAGGTGACCAATGTTATTGGAAAGGGGACCACTATTGTAGGGAAGCTGAACTCTATTGTACAAAAGATGACCACAGTTGAAGGGAACCCGACTTCTGTTGTAGGGAAGCTAATCTCCATTATAGGGAACTTGACCTGTATTGTAAGTGACTTGTCTGCCATTGTAGGGAATCTGACCTCTATTGTAATGAACCTGACCTGTTTTGAAGGTAGCCTGACCTCCATTGTAAGGAACCTGACCTCTGTTCTATGATGATGATCTCTATTGTGGGGCACCTGACCTATATTGTACTAAACCTGACTTCTATTTAAGAATCTGACCTCTTTTGTAAGGAACCTTACCTCTGCTGTAGTGAAACTGACCTCTGTTATTGGGAAGCTGACCTATACTGTTGGCACCCCGACCTCTGTTGTAAGGAATCTGACCTTTGTTGTAGGGAAGCTGAGCTTGGTTGCAGGAAACCTGACCTCTGTAGTAGGGAACCTGACCTCTGTTGTAGGGAAGTTAACCTCTGTTATAGGGAACCTGACTTCTGTTGTAGTGAAGCTGGCATGTATTGTTGGGAACCTGCCCTCTGTTGTAAGTAACCTGACCTATATTGTAAGGAATCTAAGCTCTATTGGAGGGAAGCTGATCTTTGTTGTAAGAAACCTAACCTCTATTGTAAGAAACCTGAGCTCTGTTGTAGAGAAGTTGACCTCTGTTGTAGGGAAGCTGACCTCCATTGTAAGGAACCTGACCTCTATTCTATGATGGTGATCTCTATTGTGGTGCACCTGACCTATATTGTACTAAACTTGACTTCTATTGTTAAGAATCTGACCTCTTTTGTAAGGAACCTTACCTCTGCTGTAGTGAAACTGACCTCTGTTATTGGGAAGCTGACCTATACTGTTGGCACCCCGACCTCTGTTGTAAGGAATCTGACCTTTGTTGTAGGGAAGCTGAGCTTGGTTGCAGGAAACCTGACCTCTTTAGTAGGGAACCTGACCTCTGTTGTAGGGAAGTCTCTGTTATAGGGAACCTGACCTCTGTTGTAGGGAACCAGACCTCTATTTTATGGAAGCAGACCTCTGTTGTAGGGAATATGACCTATCTTGTAATGAAGCTGACCTCTGTTGTAGGGAACCTTTTCTCTGTTTTAAGGAAACTGACTTCTCTTGTATGGAACCTGACATCTGCTGTAGGGAACCTTACCTTTGTTGTACGGAATCTGACCTCTTTTGTAGGGAAACTGACCTCTGTTGAAGGGAAGCTGACCTCAATTGTACGGAACTTGACCTCTTCTGTAATGAACCTAATCTCTTTTATAGAGAAGCTGACCTCTGTGTCAGGGAGCCTGACCTCTACTGTAGAGAAGTTGACCATTATCCTGGGGAGCCTGACATTTGTTGTAGGGAATCTGACCTCAGCTTAGGAAACCTGACCTCTATTGTAGGGAATCTGATGTGTGTTGTAAGGAACCTGACCTGTGTTGTAATGATCCTGACCTCTATTGTAAGGAAACTCAACTCTGTTAAAGGGAAGCTAACCTCTGTTATAGGGAACCTGACATCTGTTGTAGTGACGCTGACCTTTATTGTAGGGAAGCTGATCTCTATTATAGGAAATTTGACCTCTATTGTAAGTAACTTGTCTGCAATTGTAGGGAATCTGACCTATATTGTAAGGAACCGTACCTCTGCTTTATGAAAGCTGACCTTTGTGGTAGGGAAGCTGACCTCAGTTGTAGGGAACAGACCTATATTGTAGGAAAGATGACCTCTATTCTGGAGAACCTGACCTCTTTTGCAGGAAACCTGACTTCTATTGTTGGGAACCTGGCTTCTGTTGTACGGAATGTGACTTCTATTGTAGGGAACCTGACCTCTGTTGTAGGGAAGCTGACCTCTGTTGTAGGGAAGCTGACCTATACTTATGGCAATCTGACCTCTGTTGTAAGGAATCTGACCTTCATCATAGGGAAGCTGAACTCGGTTGTAGGAAACCTGACCTCTATAGTAGGGAACCTGACCTCTGTTGTAGGGAAGCTAACCTCAGTTATAGGGAACCTGCCCTCTGTTGTAAGAAACCTTATCTCTGTTGTACGGAATTTGACCTCTTTTGTAGGGAAACTGAACTCTGTTGAAGGGACGCTGACCTCTGTTGCTGGAAGCTGATCTCTGTTGTAGGGATGTTGACCTCAATTGTAGGGAACCTGACCTCTGTTGTAAGGAACCTAATCTCTTTAATAGAGAAGCTGACCTCTTTAGTAGTGAAGCTAACCTCTGTGTCAGGGAACCTGACCTCTACTGTATAGAAGCCGACTGTTATTGTAATGAACCTGACCTTTGTTGCTGGGAATCTGATCTCAGCTTAGGAAACCTGACCTCTATTGTAGGGAATCTGATGTGTGTTGTAAGGAACCTGACCTCCGTTATAATGAACCTGACCTGTATTGTAAGGAACCTCACCTCTCTTGAAAGAAAGCTGACCTCTGTTGTAGGGAAGATAAACTCTGTTATAAGGAACCTGACCTCTATTGTAAGGAAACTGGCCTCTGTTGTAGGGAGGCTGATCTCTATTATTGGGAACTTGACCTCTATTGTAAGTAACCTGTCTGTAATTGTTGGGAATCTGACCTCTATTGTGATGAACCTGACCATGTTGTAGGAAGCCTGACCTCCATTGTAAAGAACCAGATCTCTATTGTATGATGATGATCTCTGCTGTGGGGCACCTGACCTATACTGTAGGAAACCTGACTTCAATTGTTAAGAACCTGACCTTTATTGTAAATAACCTTACCTCTGCTCTAGAGAAGCTAAAATCTGTTGTTGGAAGCCCACCTCTGTTGTAGGGAAGATTACCTCTGTTGTAGGAAATATTACCTCTGTTGTAGGAAAGATTACCTCTGTTCTGGGGAACCTGACCTCTACTACAGGAAACTTGGCTTGTATTGCAGTGAACCTGGCTTCTGTTGTAAGGAACCTGACCTCTATTGTAGGCAACCTTACTTCTATTGTATGGAATCTGACCTCTAGTGTAGGAAACCTGACTTCTGTTGTAGGGAACCTGACCTCTGTTTTAAGGAAGTAGACCTCTGCTGTAGGGAATCTGAACTCTGTTTTAAGGAAATTGACCTCTGTTCTGTGGAACCTGACCTCTGCTGTAGGGAACCTTGCCTCTATTGTAAGGAACCTGAGCTCTATTGTAGTGAAGTTGACCTCTGTTGTAGGGATGCTGACCTCTATTGTCAGGAGCCTGACCTCTGTTGTATGGAACTTAACCTCTGCTGTAGAGAACCTTACCTGTGTTGTATGGAACCTTACCTCTGTTGTACGGCAGTTGACCTCTGTTGTTGGAAAGGTGACCGATGTTTAGGAAAGTGGACCTATTTTGTAGGGAAGCTGACCTCTATTGTAGAAAAGATGACTACTGTTGTAGGAAACCTGACCTCTGTTATATTGATGCTGACCTATATTGTAGGGAACCTGACCTCTGATGTGAGAAACCTGACCTGAACTGTAAGATACCTGACCTCTATTGTAAAGAACCTAATCTCTATTGAATGGAACCTGACCTCTGTTGTATGGAAGCAGACCGCTGTTGTTGGGAACCTGACCTCTACTGTAAGGAACCTGACCTCTGTTGTATGGAAGCTGATCTCTATTGTAGAAAAGATGACCATTGTTGAAGGGAACCTGATCTCTATTATTGGGAACTTGACCTCTATTGTAAGTAGCCTGTCTGTAATTGTATGGAATCTGACCACTATTGTAATGAACCTGACCATGTTGTAGAGAGCCTGACCTCTATTGTAAGGAACCTGACCTCTGTTGTATGATGATAATGATCTCTATTGTGGGGCAACTGATGTATATTGTGGGAAACCTGACTTCTGTTGTTAAGAACCTGACCTCTATTGCAAGGAACCTTACCTCTGCTATAGAGAGGTTGACCTCTATTGTTGGAAGCTGACCTCTGTTGTAGGAAAGATTACCTCTGTTGTGGGGATCCTGACCTCTATTATAGGAAACCTTACTTGCATTGTAGTGAACCTGGCTTCTGTTCAAAGAAACCTGACCTCTGTTGTAGGCAACCTTACCTCTCTTGTAAGAAACCTGAGCTCTAGTGTAATGAAGTTGACCTCTGTTGCAGGGAAGCTGACCTCTGTTTTATGGAAGCAGACCTCTGTTGCAGGGAATATGACCTCTGTTGAAATGAAGCTGGCCTCTACAGTAGGGAACCTGACCTCTGTTGTTGAGAAGCTGACCTCTGTTGTTGGGAAGGTGACCTATGTTATTGGAAAGGGGACCTCTATTTTAGAGAAGCTGAACTCTGTTATAGAAAAGATGACCACTGTTTTAGTTGAACCTGACCTCTGTTGTAGGGAATCTGATCTCTATTATAGGAAACTTGATTTCTATTGTAAGTGACATGTGTGTAATTGTACAGAATCTGACCTCTATTGTAATGAACCTGACCTGTGTTGTAGGGAGCCTGACCTCCACTATAAGGAACCTGACTCTATTGTATGATGATGATGATCTCTATTGTGGGGCACCTGACCTATTTTATAGGAAACCTGACTTCTGTTGTTAGGAACCTGACATCTATTGTAAGGAACCTTACCTCTGCTGTAGAGAAGCTGACCTCTGTTGTTGGAAGCTGACCTCTGTTGTAGGAAAGCTGACCTCTATTGTGGGAAAGATTACCTCCGTTGTGAATCTGGCCTCTATTACAGGAAAGCTGACTTGTATTGTAATGAACCAGACCTCAGTTATAGGCAACCTTACCTCTCTTGTACAGAGTCTGACCTCTATTGTAGGGAACCTGACCTCTGTTGTAGGGAAGCTGACCTCTGTTGTAGGGAAGCTAACCTATAGTGTTGGCAACCTGACCTCTTTTGAAAGGAACCGGACCCTTGTTGTAGGGAAGCTGAACTCGGTTGTTGGAAACCTGACCTTTATAGTTGGTGACCTGACCTTTGTTATAGGGAAGATGACCTCTGGTATAGGGACCCTGACTTCTGTTGTAGTGAAGCTGATGTCCATTGTTGGGAGCCTGGCTGCTGTTGTAAGAAACCAGATCTGTATTGTAAGGAATCTGTGCTCTATTGTAGGGAAGCTGACCTCTGTTGTAAGAAACCTGACCTCTATTGCAAGGAACCTAAGCTCTCTTGTAGGGAAACTGATCTCTGTTGTAGGGAAGCTGACCTCTGTTGTAAGGAACCTGACCTCTATTGTCAAGAACTGGACCTCAATTGAAGGGAAGCAGACCTCTGTTAAAAGGAATCTGACCTCTGTTGTAGGGAGGCTGACGTATGTTGTAGGGAACCTGACCTCTGTTGTAGAGATCCTGACCTGTGTTTTAAGGTACCTGACCCCTGTTTTAAGGAACCTGACCTCTGCTGTAGGGCACCTCACCTCTTCTGTAGGGATCCTTACCTCTGTTGTACAGAGTCTGACCTCTATTGTAGGGAAGCTGACCTCTGTTGAAGGGAGGCTGACCTCTGTGTCAGGGAACCTGACCTCTACTGTAGAGAAGCCAACCATTATTGTAAGGAACCTGACCTTTGTTGCAAGGAATCTGACCTCAGCTTAGGAAACCTGAATTCTATTGTAGGGGATGTGTGTTGTAAGCAACCTGACCTGTTGTAATGAACATGACCTCTATTGTAAGGAACCTCACCTCTGTTGAATGGAAGCTAATCTCTGTTACTCGGAACCTGACTTCTGTTGTAATGAAGCTGATGTCCATTGTAGGAAACCTGAACTCTGTTGAAATGAACCTGACCTCTACTGTAAGGAACCTGACCTCTGTTGTAGGGAAGCTAACCTCTGTTATAGGGAACCTGACCTCTTTTGTATGGAAGTAGACCTTTGATGTCGGGAACCTGACTTCTACTGTAAGGAACCTGACCTCTGTTGTAGGGAAGCTGATCTCTGTTGTTGGAAAGGTGACCTATGTTGTAGGAAAGTGGACCTATATTTTTGTGAAGCTGACCTCTATTGTAGAAAAGATGACCACTGTTGTGGGGAACCTGACCTCTGTTGTAGGGAATCTGATCCCTATTGTAGTGAACTTGTCCTCTATTGTAAGTAACCTGTCTGCAATTGTAGCTAATCTGACCTCCATTGTAAGGAACCTGACCTCTATTGTTTGATGATGATCTCAATTGTAGGGCATCTGATCTATACTGTAGGACACCTGACTTCTGTTGTTAAGAATCTGACCTCTGCTGTTAGGAACCTTACCTCTACTATAGGGAAGCTGACCTCTGTTGTAGAGAAGCTGACCACTGTTGTAGGGAAGCTGACCACTGTTGTAGGGAAGCTGACCTCTACTATAGATAAAATCACCTCTATTGTGGGGAACTAGACCTCTATTGCAGGAAATCTGACTTGCATTGCAGGGAACTTGGCTTCTGTTGTAAGTAACCTGACCTCTGCTGCAAGGAACCTGACCTCTGTGTAGGCAACCGTACCTCTGTTGTACGGAATGTGACTTCTATTGTAGGGAACCCAATCTTTGTTGTAGGGAAGCTGACCTCTGTTGTAGGAAAGCTGACCTATACTGCTGGCACCCTGACCTCTGTTGTAAGGAATCTGACCTTTGTCATATGGAAGCTGAACTCGGTTGTAGGAAACCTGACCCCTATAGTGGGGATCCTGACCTCTGTTGAAGGGACGCTAACTTCTGTTATACAGAACCTGACCTCTGTTGTAGTGAAGCTGACCTTTATTGTAGGGAAGCTGATCTCTATTATAGGGAACTTGACCTCTAGTGTAAGTAACCTGTCTGCAATTGTAGGGAATCTGACCTCTATTGTAAGGAACCTTACCTCTCTTGTATGGAATCTGACCTCTATTGTAGGAAACCTGACCTCTGTTGTACAGAAGCTGACCTACAGTGTTGGCAACCTGACCTCTATTGAAAGGAACCTGACCTTTGTTGTGAGGAAGCTGAAGTTGATTGTCGGAAACCTGACCTTTATAGTTGGGAACCTGACCTCTGTTGTAGGGAAGCAAACCTCTGTTATATGGAACCTGACATCTGTTATAGTGAAGCTGATGTCCATTGAAGGGAATATGAGTGCTGTTGTAAGAAACCTGATCTATATTGTAAGGAACCTGTGCTTTGTTGTAGGGAAGCTGAACTCTGTTGTAAGAAACCTGACCTCTATTGTAAGGAACTTGAGCTCTCTTGTAGGGAAACTGACCTGTGTTTTAGGGAAGTTGACCTTTGTTGTAAGGAACCTGACTTCTATTGTCAAGAACCTGACCTCTATTGTAGGGAAGCAGACCTCTGTTAAAGGGAATCTGACCTCTGTTGTAGATATTCTGACCTCTGTTTTAAGGTACCTGACCACTGTTTTAAGGAACCTGACCTCTGTTGTAGGGCACTTCACCTCTGCAGTAGGGAACCTTATCTGTGTTGTTCAGAGTTTGACCTCTATTGCAGGGAAGCTGACCTCTGTTGAAGGGAGGCTGACCTCTGTGTCAGGGAACCTGACCTCTACACTAGAGAAGCCAACCATTGTTGTAAGAAACCTGACCTTTGTTGTAGGACATCTGACTTAGGCTTAGGAAACCCGACTTCTGTTGTAGTTTGTGTGTGTTGTAAGCAACCTGGCCTGTTGTAATGAGCCTGACCTCTATTGCAAGGAACCTGACCTCTGTTGTAGGAAAGCTAACCTCTGTTATAGGGAACCTGATCTCTGTTGTATGGAAGTAGACCTCTGTTGTCAGGAACCTGACCTCTGTTGTAATGAAGCTGACCTCTGTTGTAGGGAACTTGACCTCTGTTTAAGGCATCTGACCTCTGTTGTATGGAACCTGACCTCTGATGTAGGGAACCTTACCTCTGTTGTATGGAATCTCACCTCTTTTGTAGGGAAACTGACCTCTGTTGTTGGGAACAAGACCTCTGTTATAAGAAACGTAATCTCTTTATAGAGAAGCTGGCCTCTGTGTCAGGAAACCTGACCCCTATTGTATAGAAGCCAACCATTATTGTAGGGAACCTGACCTTTGTTGTAGGAGTTCTGACCTCTGCTTACGAAACCTGACCTCTATTTTAGGGAATCTGATGTGTGTTGTAAGGAGCCTGACCTCTGTTGTAATAAACCTGACCTCTATTCTAAGGAGCCTCACCTCTGTTGAAGGGAAGCTAATCTCTGTTATAGGGAACCTGACATCTGTTGTAGTGAAACTGACCTCTATTGTAGAGGACCTGACCTCTGTTGTAAGGAACCTGACCTCTATTGCAAGGAACCTGAGCTTTCCTGTAGGGAAGCTGACCTCTGTTGTAGGGAAGATGACCTCTGTTATAAGGAACCTGATCTCTATTGTAAGGAACCTGACCTCTGTTGTAAGGAACATGACCTCTGTTGTATGGAAGCAGACATCTGCTGTAGGGAACCTGACCTCTGTTATAGGGATGTTGACCTCTTTTGTAGGGAACCTGACTTCTAATGTGAGAAACCTGACCTCTATTGTAAGGAACCTGACCTCTGTTGAAGGAACCTGACCTCTGTTGTATGGAAGCAGACCTCTATTGTAGGGAACCTGATGTCTACTGTAAGGAACCTGACCTCTGTTATTGGGAAGTTGACCTCTGTTGTTGGGAAGGTGACCTATGTTATTGGAAAGGGGACCTCTATTTTAGGGAAGCTGAACTCTATTGTAGAAAAGATGACCATGTTGTAGGGAACCTGTCTTCTGTTGTAGGGAAGCTGATCTCTATTATAGGAAACTTGACCTCTATTGTAAGTGACCTGTGTGTAATTATAGAGAGCAGACCTCTATTGTAATGAACCTGACCTGTGTTGTAGGGAGCCTATTTCCTATGCAGTGGTACATAGGTCATATACAGTAGTAGGTAGTTCCTATGCAGTAGTAACTAGTTTCTTTGCAGTAGTGGCTAGTTCCAATGCAACAGTACATAGTTACTACACAGTAGTAACTAGTTCCTATGCAGTAGTAGGTAGTTCCTGTGCAGTAGAAACTAGTTCCTATGCAGTAATAGGTAGATCCTATACAGCAGCAGATAGTGCCTATGCAGTAGTAGGTAGATACTGTACAGTAGTAGGTAGTTTCTATGCAGTAGTAGCTAGTTCCTATGCAGTAGCAGGTAGTTCCTATGCAATAATAGCTAGATCATAACCAGTAGTATGTAATTCTTATGCAGTGGTAGGTAGATCCCATACAGTAGTAGGTAGATGCTATGCAGTACTAACTTGTTTATATGCAGTAGTAGATAGATCCTATGCAGTAGTAGCTAGTTCCTATGCAGTAGTAAGTGGTTCCTATACAGTAGTAGGTAGATCCTATACAGTAATAGGTAGTTCTTGTGTAGCAATACCTAAATACTATGTAGTAGTAGCTAGTTCCTATGCAGTTGAAGGTACATCCTATGCAGTAGTAGCTAGTTCCTATGGAGTAGTAACTAGTTCCTGTGCAGTAGTAGCTAGATCTTGTACAGTAGTAGGTAGATCCTATGTAGTAGAAGCTATTTCCTATGCAGTAGTAGGTAGATCCTATACAGTACTAGGTAGATATTATGCAGTAGTAGCTACTTCCTATCTTATGCAGTAGTAGCTAGTTCCAAATGCAGTAGTTGGTAGATCCTATACAGTAGTAGGTAGTTCCTGTGTAGTAGTAGCTATTCCCTATGCAGTAGTAGGTTGTTTCTATGCAGTAGTAGCTAGTTCTTATGCAGTAGTAGGTATGTAACCCCCCACCAGCCCCCTTACTTAACTAGTAGGCATACCTCCCATACTTTTTCTGTCTAGGGGAAAAGATAGGGGCGGGGGTACAAAGCAATTGCAGCAGAAACACAAAGTGTGTACTACACACCAACAGACCAATACCAAAACCCAGGCCCTGCGGAGAGAAACTTTTACTGAGGGTATGCTAGCTTTGCACTTCTGGATAGGGGTACCCAGTAAATCCACACAGGAAGCAGTAACTAGATTGTCCATACCAGGCTGGGATTCTAGAGTGTGGCTTTATTCCAAAACAAAGTTGGAACACAAAAGCAAAGATGGACCCCCAAGAGTTTACTCTTCATGGCACAAGGTAATGCAGAACACATCTATAGAAAACAGAAACCTGAACCTCCCATATAGCATAGGATTAATCATCTAGAAATGTGGTACTAGCCACAGTGAAAATACACATACTTCATCTGGAAGTGGCAATAGGCCATTACAGTCCAACCCCGTTTATCCAAACTGCTTGGGGGACATCCGATCAGTTCGGATAAATGGGAGGTCAGATAAACGGGAGTCCATATGCTGAGGAGCGTCAGACAGACAGCATTGTATGTTGAGCCACTCTCCTTTTGTGTGTAATACATTACTGTACATAAAGACATTCCAGTGTGTACAGGGTCTGTACATTGCGGTGTCCACTAGATGGAGCCAGACAATATCTCTAAGGCACTAAGAGGTTTTGATCTCTTCTCCCAGGAGCCCCATCCATAACTTCAGCAAACAAAGCTTGACATCTCTGTGGTCCCCCGTCCATAACAATGCTTTCTCATCATGTGAAAAAAATAAAATAAAAACTGACCCCGTTTGCAGCCCTTTACAAGTGACGACATCTGTCTGGCACACAGAGGGTTTGATCTCTTCTCCCAGGAGCCCCATCTGTAACTGCAGTAAACAAAGCTTTCTCACCATGTTAAAAAAATGAAATAAACAAGCATTTGTCAATGCTGAATGTTTGCTTGCTGGCATTGGCAGTGGTAGTGTAGAAGTTACAGAGCTGCGTAATAGGAATGGCAGTGAAGTATTGAACTGAAGCCAACCCCACCACCACCCTGCAGAGAGTGACAGGCATTGAGGTGTGCGTTTGGGTCATCAGGCATAACTGCCACGACATTTCACACACCACACCCTGCAGACACTGACAAGTGTCACGGTGTTCCTTGAGGGTCTTTGGCCCTTATGCGCACCCCATTTCATTAGGAAATATGGTGAGATGGGTGCGATATAGGAGAATGGGGTGAAGTTTGGGGTCGAAGAGTCCAAGGCATACCTCGATGCCTCTCACTGACTGCAGGGTGTGGAATGGTATGAGCATCACAGGCAAGAATCCCAAGTCACACCCCTGATGCCTGTCATTCTCTACAGGGTTGGGTGTTATGGTTGGAAACCCTAATACCCCAGGCATTTGTTGGTATTTTCACTCCAAATTTTCAACATGTTTGTTTTGTGACCCCACCTCATGAACAGGGGGAATATCAGTTTGTTAGCCGAAAGCTGCTTATGCACAGTGACTACAGCATTTAGCACCACAGGTGCAAAAACATTCCGAACAGGATGTAAACAATGACAGCTGTACTGTTCATGGGGAGGTGTAAAAAATGGCAATGTTGCAAATCTGTAGTAAAAATATAAAAAATGGTGAAGTCACATGAGTACATAGAAACTGTGCAACGACACCCATAATACAAATTAGGCTGGGGATTTTTACAGCAGATTGTCAACTCAGGCATTTTGGTGCTCCGATCATGAACAGTGTCACTGTGATTTTCTTTATCTGTGCGAACAATGATTTCCCAGCGACCACGCATCTCTGCGCTGAAAGTGTGAAAATGCACTTAAGCCATGTTGTGAAAAATGACAGCTGTACTGTTTATAAGGAAGTGTGGAAAAATGCCACTGGTGAAAATCTGGACTGAAAATATTACAAAGTCATGAACTAACGAGGGTGCGTGGAAACTGCGCAATGCTCACTCGTAACACGGTCATTTTATGGACTTTTGTCACCAAATTTTCAACATAGCCATTTTAAGACCTCTGCTCATGAACAGTGTAACTGTGATTTTCTTAATCTGTTCTAAACATTGCTTTCGCACACCAACAGCACCATTGTGCGCTACATGTGCGAAAACACATTTTGGGCGACATATGAAAAATTGTAGCTGTACTGTTCATAAGGAAGTGTAATAAAATGGCAATGTTGAAAATCTGGAGTGAAAATATTAAATTTGTAAACTTACGAGTGTGCGTAGGAACTGTACAACGAAAAACAGTCATTTTTTGGAATTTTTTCACCAAATTTTCAACATAGCCATTTTAACACCTCACCTCATGAACAGTGTCACTGTAATTTTCTTAATTTGTCCTGCAGACATTGATTTTACTACCGACCAAAGCCATTGCGCGCTGGCGCATGGGCGGAAACATGTTTTGGGTGAGATGTGAAATGACAGCTGTACTGCTCATAAGAAGGTGTGGTAAAATGGCAATTTTGAAAATCTGGAGTGAAAATATTGAAAATTCTCGACTTCAGCGTGCGTAGGAACTGCATAGCATACGCTAAGTAAAACAGTCATTTTTAGGGATTTTTCACCAAATTTTCAACATAGCCATTTAAGAACCTCTGCTCATGAACAGTGTCACTGTGATTTTCTTAATTTGTCCAGTACATTGATTTCACATAACCGACCAAGCCATTGTGCTGGCTACGGCAGAAACACATTTTGGGTGAGATGTGAAAAATGACAGCTGTACTACTCATAAGAAGGTGTGGTAAAATGGCAATGTTGAAAATCTGGAGTGAAAATATTGAAATTTCACGAACTTACGAGCCTGCCTAGGAACTGCACAACGCACGCTCGTAAAACAGTCATTTTTTGGAATTTTGGCACCAAATTTTCAACATGGGGTTTTTGGGACCCCTTCTCATGAATGATGTCACTGTCATGGCATTATTCAGGCCGAAGAAGGTGATTTCATGCAGTGACTGTGCAGTGACTGCGAAATCACCCTTCAGGCCGAATCGCCATGCAGTGACATCATTCATGAGAAGGGTCCTAAAACTATGTTGAAAATTTGGTGCAAAATTCCAAAAATGCCCGAGATATGCAACAAAGTTGAAACCCTCCTATCTAACTTTATTACAGCTTACGGCATTTCCTCAGTTCGCGGTCGGCTTTGAAGAGTGCAGGCGTGTTCCCGGTCCACGAAGATCATCACGCGAGTCTGGAGGTAAGTATGGGGTGAGAGGGTGTGGGAGAGCAAGTGCAGTGGGTAGGTGCGGAGTTGTAGGAGGGGCCAGGAGACTACATGGGACCGTTTTTTCTTTACAGGTGTTCTTTTTGTTTCCAATGATGACGTGGGACATTTGCCATGCTAGGGTGGGCTCCCAGCATGGCAGAAGACGATTGGGGCGTTCAGCGTGAGGATTGGGCACCCGTCACCCAAAGCATCGATTGCCATGCTGGGTGGGCTCCCAGTGTGGCACCCAGTACTGGAGAGGTGAGGACAGTGGAGCCGACGGGGGATTAGGCACCCCGTCGGCTATCATGAAGTTACCACGCTGGGTGGGCACCCAGCGTGGCATTTAGAAGGCTTTGGGGGCCGGAGGCGCAGCACAGCCGACAGGGATGGAGCACTCCCGTTAGCTGCCGGTGTATGCGTGCGGCTGCGCAGGGCGCGGACGCCTGCGTATGCATGTGTGTGTGTGTGTGTGGGGAGCCATGCATGAGCAAGCGATATCTTATCACTGCTCACTCGAGCGTAGCTCCCCTTTCAACTGTATGCCACTGCATTTTGAGCTTGCCATAGACAGCTCCAGCATGCATTGGCTTACAGGGGCCGCGCCTGCCAACACACTGACTGAATTGGAAGAGGGGGTGACACACCTCCGAAATCTCGGATGATGGCACTATGTTTCTTGCACATGCGTGCAAGCAAACATAACAAACATAATAAATGTATCCTAATTTTTGAAGACCGGGTTTTTTTTTTGTGCATGCATATGTGATGTATGAATGAGGGATCCACTCACTGTAGATCAAGGGAGGATGTGAAATGGTGCAGGTACATGGGGGGTGAACAAAGTGGTAGACAGTAAGCCCTACCAGAGCTTCAGGCTGATGTAGCACAGCGATACATGGGGGTGAACAAAGTGGTAGACAGTAAGCCCTACCAGAGCTTCAGGCTGATGTAGCACAGCTGGACTAAGGCAAGGGAGGATGTGAAATGGTACAGGTACATGGGGGGTGAACAAAGTGGTAGACAGTAAGCCCTACCTGAGCTTCAGGCTGATGTTGCACAGCTGGACTAAGGCACAAGCACCCATGGCATGTTCTTATAGTCCCCATTTATATGTCCATTTATGTTCTTACAGCGCTGATTGCCTAACTGAGCCAAGATGTAAAACAGATACTAAAATGTCAGGTTTATTTCAGGTGACCAGGATCATAGTGGGGAGAGGGACAAGTGAAACAATGTCCTGAGAATGTGCTTAAACTTATTAACCATTGCTGTGCCACGGAGTGATACACCGGTCCAGAATCCCTATACATTCAAATTCTGTTTGCAGCCTAAAGGTGCTTAGGTGGATTGGCATTTACATTACTCAGCAGCAAATCTTTATCATACTTTTTGTGATCATCGGTTAAGATATAACCACTAACTGATGACAGACACTTGGGGGCACGAAACTGTGCTACCAGCAAAGTTGCATTTGCAAAGCCCTGAATATTTATCTGTTGGTAATGAAATGAAAACTGTCAGCTGATAACATTCAGCCACTGTCCATTGCACAGAATAGACATCTCACTGATAGATCTAAGCAAAGGGACATGCACTTGCCAATAACACCACTACAGCTCCAGACACTGAAGAAAGAAGTTCATGCATTTTCATGACTGTTAACTTTTTCAGCATTTTAAAACAGTTACTTAGCATATGCACTAAGATGTTACATGTCGCTGAACTGAATTGTGACACCAGAATCCCTCGATCAACATTTGTCAGCAAAGTGAATTGAAAAATCAATAGATGTATAAAATGGTAAGTGACATGAGTCAATAACAACATATCTGCACGTAATACTTGGCTTAAAATTTGAGCACCACCATATTCCGCACCACAGCGTCAAACAGGGATGCCATTTATAATTCAGCTAATGTCAAGCAGTTTTCAAGCCATAAAAAAATTACTGTATCAGTATGGTGCCAACAACGGATCAGAAATTATGAAATAAATGCAACAGCACCCCGTCGGCCATATATTTGTGCGGGTGGAGGAGTACATGAGCACCCAGGGGTGGGCTGTTAGGCAGCTTCAGATTCACCGGAGAAAAGGGTGGATTCGATTGTGAGCTACGGTTGAATTTGTGTTTTCCTTTTCTATACCTAGTTTTCGCTATTTTGTTAGGGCACATGTCCAACCCTAAGATGCTTAGGATCACAAGGTGATATGACTTCATTGAGCATCTGATTTGAGAAAGAGCTGTGTGATTCTATCTAAATGCCAGCTCATGGCAATTCACAGAAAAAAAAAAATATTTTGAAGCTGCATTACCAGACTAAGTGTGCAGTTTAGTGAATTACCACACAGGGGTGTGTATATGACAGCATTAAAAGGCGCATTAAAGTGCTTCAGTCATGAAAACCTCCCCCACTGGCTGCTGCTGAAATGCATAGCAGTATGTTCTCCTTTGTGCATTCTGGCTGTTCTTGCTTCAGCTGCAGGTAGTACAGTACGCTCAAGTTCGTTTGCATAGGTTTTAGCAGCGGAGTTCACATTGACAGAGTCTAGTAAGAAAAAGCGCTTGGAATTACACATACAACGAAGTCTGAGTTTTCACATCAAATGCTGAGGTATTTCTTTCTGGAGGATTAGAACCCATGGAGTCCATGAAGGTGTGCTTTGGAGAGCTGGCGTGTGTAAGGACCGTTAGGCACCCACACATTTTGGTGGTCCTGCTGTGGCAGGGAACAGTTTATTAAAGTAATGATGTGTGGCTTGTCTCTCTAAGCTAGACAAGACTACACCATCCTATCAGGTAACCAACACAGTTGATCTGTGTGTGTGTGGGGGGGGGAGGCTGCTCACTGAAGCGTAGCTCCCTCTTTCAACTGTATGCCACTGCATTTTCAACTGCTGTCATAGACAGCTCCAGCAGTGATTGGAGAACTATGACCATGCCTGCAAACACACTGACTGAATTGGAAGATGCTGACACACTCTCGAAAAACTCAGATGATGGCACTATGTTTCTTGCACATGCATGCAAGCAAACATAAAAATGACCCTGTTTACAGCCCTTTACAGGTGACGACATGTCTCAGGCAATCAGAGATTTTGATCTCTCTCCCTGGAGCCCCATCCATAACTGCAGCAAACAAAGCATTTTCCCACATCATGTTAAAAAATAAAATAAAAACCTACCCTGTTTACAGCCCTTTACAAGTGACATCTCTCAGGCACAAGAGGGTTTGATCTCTTCTCCCAGGAGCCCTGTTCATAACTGCAGCAAACAAAACTTGACATCTCTGCAGCACAGAGAGCTACAGTAATTGGTTTTGCAAAGTTTTGCAAAGAAAAGCTCTTCTTATGTGCTCAGAACTCCAACCCTGTTTACAGCCATTTATAGGTGATTCATTTTCCTTCAGATTTCCTGTGCCTTGTTAGGTAATGCAATTAAACTGAATCACTTGTAAATGGCAGTCAATTGAGGGAAACAATGGAACTGAATCACTTATACTCTGCTGTCAGTGCTACAGTTGGGGGATATAACGACAATTCATTAGATAGGGAGGTTCAGAATATCAGGAGTCAGATAAACGGGGTTGGACTGTACTTAGAACAGTTCCCATATGGCATAGGATTAGACATCTGGAAATGTGGAACTAGCCACAGTGAACAACACAAATTCTCCTGGAAGTGGCACTAGGCCATGACTTAGAACAGTTCCCATATGGCACAGAATAGAATGTGGCACACTGACGCTCAATGGAGCATACTAGGGCTCAAAACTAGCAAAACCCACATACAAGGGGTAAACTTCTTCAGGCATCGGCCACATGCACTGCCAGAAAACAGGTGCCCTTACAGAACCCAAAGTGCTGAATTGGTCACTCCAGATGGTGGGTTTCCCACCTTTTGCTTCCTCGTCCATACCCAGCCATTCTTTCAAAGATACACCTCACAAATACTGGACTGTAGAAATTATGCTATCTTCAAGTGTTTAGCACATTTTAGCATCAGAAAACACCGCTAGGGTATAAAGTTAAAGTTTTGAACAAAGGGCATAGTCGCATATGGGATATCCACTGTTGTCAGCAAACTTTAAAACAATCGTCTTGAGGAAAAACCTCACAGAAATGGGTGAATGGGTCCCTTTATCAGAGTCTCACCCAACAGAAAATAAGGCAGGTACATATCCTGGGTAACATCTCAGACAGAATCTATTCACAGTTTGTACACCAAAGGCAGTTTCAAAATGTTCTTGGTTGGAACAGAGGATTGCCCCTCGAAAACCTTTGCAGTCCTCCCTCATCCCACTGGGAATGAGGCACAGGAAATACTGAGATGATTTCCACCACTTCACAAATCAGACAAAAGATGTCCTCAAACTATGGTGAGAAAAGTTGGCACGGCTCACTCTCTGAGCACTGGAACTGAACTCCCCTCAGAATTCTAAGCTCCCCACACTCACAACAAGCTGTGGCTCATGTTGCTGCAAGAGTTCTAAATGAAATTGCCTCTCTGCTCTCAGCTGAGACCAAGTAAACAGAGAGGGAGCAGGTGAAAATCCATTTAACTAGATATTCACCAGATGCCTTCATTACCTAACACTGACACTGATGAGTTTCTAGTAACCCCAGGGAACAGGCAGGGTTACAGGTAGATCCTATACAGTAGTCGGTAGATCCTATACAGCAATAGGTAGTTCCTATGTAGTAGTAGTAGCTAGTTCCTGTGCAGTATTAGCTAGTTCACATGCAATAGTAGCTTGTTCCTGTGCAGTAGTAGGTAGATGCTATACAGTAGTAGATAGTTCATATGCAGTAGCAGCTAGTTCTTGTGAAGTAGTATGTAGATCTTCTGCAGCTGTAGCTAGTTCCTATGCAGTAGGAGGTAGTTCCTATGCAGTATTAGCTAGATCCTGTGCAGTAGTAGCTAGTTCCTATGCAGTAGTAGTAAGTTCCCATTCAGTAGTAGCTAGTTCCTAAGCAGTAGTAAATAGTTCCTATGCAGTAGTAGGTAGATCTTATACAGTAGTAGCTAATTCCTATTCAGCAGTACCTAATTACTGTGTAGTAGTAGCTATTTCCTATGCAGTAGTAGGTATATCCTTTGGAGTAGTAGCTAGTTCCTATGCAGTAATAACTGGCACCTGTGCAGTAGTAGGTAGATCCTATGCAGTAGTAGCTAGTTCCTATGCAGTAGCAGGTAGTTCCAATGAAGTAGTGATTAGATCCTATACAGTAAAAGCTAGTTTCTATACAGTAGTAGGCAGATCCTACACAGTAGTAAGTAGTTACTATGCAGTAGTAGCCAGTTCCTATGCAGCAGTACTTAGATCCTATGCAGAAGTAGGGAGATTCTATACAGTATTAGTTAGATCATATGCACTATTAGGTAGTTCCTATGCAGTAGTAACTATTTCCTTTTTGGTTGTAGCTATTTTCTGTGCAGTAATTGGTAGGTCATATACAGTAGTAGGTAGTTCCTGTGCAGTTGCAGTTAGTTCATTTGCAGTAGTGGCTGGTTCCTATGCAGCAGTAGTTACTATACAGTAGTATATTGTTCCTATGCAGTAGTAGCTAGTTCCTATGCAGTAGTAGCTAGTTCCTTTGCAGTAGTGGCTAGTTCCTATGCATCAGTGCATAGTTACTATACAGTAGTAGCTAGCTCCTATGCAGTAATAGCTAGTTCTTATGCAGTAGTAGGTAGTTCCTATGCAGTAGTAGATAGTTCCTGTGCAGTAGCAGGAATATCATATGCAGTAGTAGCTAGTTCCTAAGCAGTAGTAGCTAGATCATATACAGTTGTACTTAATTCCTACTCAGTAGTAGGAAGATACTATGCAGTAGTAGCTAGTTCATATGCAGTAGTAGGTAGATCCTATGCAGTTGTAGCTAGTTCCTATGCAGTAGCAAGTAGTTCATATGCAGCAGTATGTAGATCCTATTCAGTAGTAAGTAGTTATTATGCAGCAGTACCTAATTCCTATGCAGTAGTAGCTAGTTCCTATGCAGTAGTAGCTAGTTCCTATGCAGAAGCAGGTACATCCTATGCAGTAGTAGCTAGTTCCTATGGAGTAGTATCTGGTTCCTGTGTAGTAGTAGGTAGATCCTATACAGTAGTTGGTAGACCCTATGCAGTGGTAGCTAGTTCCAATGCAGTAGTAGGTAGATTCCATACAGTAGTAGGTAGATCTTATACAGTAGTAGCTGCTTCCTATGCAGCAGTAGGTAGATTATATGCAGTAGTAGCTAGATCCAAATGCAGTAGTAGCTAGTTCTTATGCGGTAGTAGGTACATCCTATACAGTAGTAGGTAGCCCAATGCAGTAGTAGCTATTTCCTATGCAGTAGTATCAGTTCCTATGCAGTAGTAGCTAGTTGCTATACAGTTGTATGTAGTTCTTATGTAGTAGTAGATTAGTTCCTGTGTAGTAGTAGGCAAATCATATGCAATAGTAAGCAGTTCCTATGCAGTAGTAAGTATTTTGTATGCCAAAGTAGGTAGATCCTATGTAGTAGTAGCTAGTTCCTATACAGCAGTAGGTAGATCCTATGCAATAGTAAGTAGTTCATATGCAGTAGTAGCTAGCTCTATGTAATACTAGGTAGATCCTATGCAGTAGTAGCTAGTTCCTATGCAGTAATAGGTAGATCCTATACAGTAGCAGGTAGATCATATGCAGCAGTACCTAGATCCTATGCAGTAGTTGCTAGTTTCTATGCAGTAGTAGCTAGTTCCTATGTAGCAGTAGGTAGATCCAATACAGTGGTAGGTTGTTCCTATGCAGTAGTAATTTCCTATGTAGTAATAGGTAGATCCTATGCAATTGTAGCTACTGACTATACAGTAGTAGGTAGTTCATATGCAGTAGTGTGTAGATCCTATGCAGCATTAGGTAGATCATATGCAGTAGTAGCTAACTCCTATGCAGCAATAGGTAGATGCTATACAGTAGTAGCTGAGTCCTATGCAGTAGTAGGTAGATCCTGTACAGTAGTAGGTAGTTCCTATGCAGCAGTAGCTAGTTCCTATGCAGTAGTAGGTAGATCATCTACAGTAGTAGGTAGAGGAACCTGGTTGGGAATTATGCTACATGAATAGTTCCAGTCTAGGGCGCTAGTTCATGGCGCTAGCATGGACAGCGAGAGGGATCTGCACTTTCAGTAAGTGCTCCCCAGGTCGCTGTCTGTGATGCTCACTACAAAAAAAGCACCAGGATCCACTGGCCAAGCTTCTCTATGCCCTAGCCCTCCACGCCATGCGAGCAGCTCAGCCAGCAGCAGTCAAGACCAGGGTTGTAATTCTGGTCTCCAACATTTTTGTGAACACGGGACTGTGTTTATTTGACACAGGGCAGTGGAAACAGTATTCTACGGCCTCGCATTTTAACTTTCTCCATGATCCAGCCCCTCCCTCCCGGAGTGAGAATCCTTCAGTCCAGGGGGTACAGGGGGAGAGCTCCACAAAAATAAAACTGATGGCATTATTGCTGCACAATTGTTGCTGATGGCATTGTGGTTGGCGTTATTCTGACCCAGTACCGTGAGGCAGATCCTATGGGTAGTACCTAATTCCTATGCAGTAGTAGGTAGATCCTATACAGTAGTAGGTAGTTCCTATGTAGTAATAGTTAGTTCCTTTGCAGTAATAGATAGTTCCTATACAGAAGTAGGAAGATCCTATACAGTAGTTGGTAGTTCCTATGCAATAGGAGCTAGTTTCTATGCAGTAGTATGTAGATCCTAAGCAGTAGTCCGTTGATCATATGCAGTAGTTGCCAGCTCCTATGCAGTAATAGGTAGATCCAATACAGTAGTAGCTAGTTGCTATGCAGTAGTAGGTAGATCCTATACAGTAGTAGGCAGTTCCTAAGCAGTAGTAGCTAGTTCTTATGCAGTAGTAGGTAGATCCTATACAGTAGGAGGTAGATACTATACAGCAGTAGGTATTTCTCAAGCAGTAGTAGCTAGTTCCTTTGCAGTAGTGGCTAGTTCCTATGCTGCAGTAACTAGTTCCTAAGCAGTAGTAGCTAGTTCCTATGCAGTAGTAGATGTATCTTATACAGCAGTAGATAGTTCATATGCAGTAGTAGGTAGATCCTATGCAGTAGTAGGTAGTTCCTATGTAGTAATAGTTAGTTCATTTTCAGTAATAGCTAGTTCCTATACAGTAGCAGGAAGATATTGTACAGTAGTTGGTAGTTCCTGTGCAGTAGTAGGTAGATCCTAAGCAGTAGTCAATTGATCATATGCAGTAGTTGCTAGCTCCTATGCAGTAATAGGTAGCTCCAATACAGTAGTAGCTAGTTGCTATGCAGTAGTAGGTAGATCCTATACAGTAGTAGGCAGTTCCTATGCCGTAGTAGCTAGTTCCTATGCAGTAGTAGGCAGATCATATGAAGAAGTTGCTAGTTCTGATGCAGTAGCAGGTAGTTCCTCTGCAGTAGTAGGTAGATCTATACAGTAGGAGGTAGATATTATACAGCAGTTGGTATTTCTCAAGCAGTAGTAGCTAATTCCTTTGCAGTAGTGGCTAGTTCCTATGCTGCAGTAACTAGTTCCTAAGCAGTAGTAGCTAGTTCCTATGCAGTAACCGGTGGATCCTATACAGCAGTAGATAGTTCCTATGCAGTAGTAGGTAGATCCTATGCAGTAGTAGTAGGGGATTCCTATGCAGTAGTAGCTAGTTCCTGTGCCATAGTAGATAGATACTATGCAGTTGTAGCTAGTTCCTATGCAGTAGTAGGTAGTTCCTATGCAGTAGTGGCTAGATCCTATTCAGTAGAAGCTAATTTATATACAGTAGTAGGTAGATCCTGTACAGTAGTAGGCAGTTGCTATGTAGTAGTAGCTAGTTCCTATGCAGTACTAGGTAGATCCTCTACAGTAGTAGGTAGAAGTATCTGGTTAGAATTGCGCTACATGAATAGTTCCAGTCTAGAGAGCGCTAGTTCGTGTAGCGCTAGTAGGGACAGGTAGAGGGGATCTACAGCACTTTCAGTAAGCACTCCCCAAATCGCTGTCTGTAGTTCTCAACACAGACAAGAGCACTAGGATCCACTGGCCATGCTGCTCCATGACCTAGCCTGCCACACCACAAGAGCAGCCCGACCAGCAGCAGTGGAGACCAGGGCTGTAATCCTGATCTCCAACATTTTTGTGCACTTGGGACTGTGTTTCTTTGACAAGGGGCCGTTGAAACAATATTCCACAACCTCACATATTTTAACTTTCCCCATGATCCACTCCCCCCCAAAGTCAGAATCCTTCAGTCTAGGGGGTGTAGGGGAGGAGCCCCCAAATAAAACTAATGGCAGTATTGCTACGCTATTGTTGCTGACAGGATTGTGGTCAGTGCTATTCTGACCCAGTTCCGTAGGTTGATCCTACGCAGTAGTACCTAGTTCCTGTGCAGTAGTAGGTAGTTCCTATGCAGTAGTAGGTAGATCCTATTCAGTAGTAGGTGGTTCCTATGCAGTTGTAGCTAGTTCCTTGCAGTAGTAGTAGCTAGTCCCTATACAGTAGTAGGTAGATCTTATATAGTAGTAGGTAGTTCCTCATGCAGTAGCAGCTAGTTTCCATGCAGTAGTTGGTAGATCCTATGTAGTAGTAATAGTAGTAGCTAAATCCTATGCAGTAATAGGTAGATCCAATACAGTAGTAGCTAGATCCAATAAAGTAGTAGGCAGTTCCTATGCAGAGGTTGCTAGTTCCTATGCAGTAATAGGTAGTTCCTATGCAGTAGTGGCTAGATCCTATACAGTAGAAGCTAATTTATATACAGTAGTAGATAGATCCTGTACAATAGTAGGTAGTTGCTATGCAGTAGTAGGTAGATCCTATGCAGTAGTAGGTAGATCCTATGCAGTAGTACAGTGCAACCCTATTTATCCGACCTCCCTGAGAGACATCCGAAATAGTTGGATAATTGGGAGAACGGATAACCGGGAGATGGAACAATTTACATGGAACACAGTTTGACTAAACTTGTGACAATGAAATAAATGATAGCAAAGTGATTAGGCTCTTTATTGAATGAAGTGAATTCAAAATACATAGAAAAACTGACACATGTACATGAACACAGGTACAGTGCTGTGCTGTACTAGTTAAAAAAAATACTTGAGTTTCTTTTGTTTGAGCCTGTCAGCTGACTTCTTGTATGCTCGCATCTTCATGGATCTCAGCTGCATTATCTGTACAGGGTCAGAGTCCGGCTGACCCTCCATGTACATAATGGCTTTTGTGAAGAGTTCTACTGCCTCTGAATGCATGGGCAGCACAGGGGGTTCATAGTTTCTTCATAGGCTTCCTTGTCATATACGTTGTCCTCAGCCATCTGTACAAAGCGCCAACAATGGCATAAATCGTCAGCTCCTCTTTCCCCAGCTCTCCTGCATCACAATTCTGCCACTCATCAATTCTTCTGCTGGCAGAGGATCGGCAGCATCGCAGCCGATCTGTGGATATCCTCATAATCAGAGGAAGGGACATTTTCTGCAAAGTCCGCCAAGTCCTGGGCGAGTTGTGGATCTTCTCTGGAGGTTCTGATGCCTCCTTTGATCCAGGCTTTCCTGATTGACTCAGGCTGTACTGCATCCCATGCCTCTGCACACATATACACCACATCCTTCAGTGTCAAAGCTTTTATAATGTTACTGAGTGGCGTCTTGTGGTTTGAATCAGCAAGCACTGTTTGTAAAAGTTTTTTCTGTATCGCCACTTGAAATTTTCAAGGATGCCCTGATCACAGGGCTGCAGTTTACTGGTTGTGTTCGGTGGGAGAAACATACAGCATATGTAGCCATCCCTTATTTTCACATCAGCAAGATCAGGGTGGGCTGGGGAGTTATCTACGAGGAGTATGGCACAGAGGGGTAGATCTTGACTCCGTAAATTGCTTTTAACTTGTGGGACAAACTGTTCTTTAAACCAGCTTTCAAAAATGGAACTGTTCATCCACGCATTGTGTTGTGCCTCATAATGGACTGGCAATGCACGCATGTTTACATTCTTGAAGCAGCAAGGCTGCCTTGACTTGCCAACCAGGACGGGCCTAAGTTTGTGGCTCCCAGAGGCATTTACACAGCCCAGAATTGTGAGTCTGTCTTTTGCCTTTCTAAACCCTGGTGCATCTTTTCACCACCATGGGCTAGGGTTTTATCTGGCAAACAGCGCCAGAACAACCCGGTCTCATCTGCATTATAGAGCTGGTCTGTGACAAGACCGGGTGTTCTCAACAATGTCGAGAAAGCTGCTGATGAATTGGGTGATAGATTGCTTAACTGCACTGAGCCGCTCCCCACAAAGACAGAGTAGTCGAATTCTGTGACAGTACTTGAACCATGTCAACCACCCCTTACTGGCAGCAACTGGTTCTGTGCTGCTGAGACGAGAGTGAAACATAAGTGCCTTCTCTCTTAAAAGGGGTCCAGAAAGCAGTGTCCTCTTCTCTCTCTCTCTCTCTCTCTCTCGTTGGTACCAGAGATAAAGAGTAGCATCCCTCTGCTCATCCTTACATGGCCTCATGTTTTTTTTCTCCTCTGCTCCGGCCGCGGTCTCCATTGTAAGAGCAAAGTCTCTTAATTTTTCTTTGGCACTTTTAATGTCACTGATCATGGATTTATCCACGACATACTCCTGGGCAAGAACAGCAGCCCTTTCTCGACTTTCCAACTGCTCAACAATCCTTAGTTTCTGCACCATGTTGAGAACAGCTCACTTCCTTTTAGTGGCCATCGCAAAACAAACAAAGGTATAATAATGACTTGTAAAGTGCCACACCAGCATTTAAATAAATACACACCCACAACAGGTGAGACAGGTGTTACAAAGCAAGGGTAATTGAGTAATTGTGTAACTGGTTTGAACCCTTGTGTAAATTGGCAGTCAATAGAAACCAGTTGTTGCGAGTTGGCACTAATGGCTGCAGTACAGTATAATGGGCAAAACAAGGGACACATACCGAACATCCATTAAATAGGGAGATTGGTTAAACAGGGGTCGGATAAATGGGGTTGCACTGTAGCTAGTTCCTATGCAGTAGTAGCTAGTTCCTGTACAGATGTAGGGCGATCCTATACAGTAGTAGGTAGATCATATGCAGTAGTAGCTAGTTCCTATGCAGTAGGTAGGTACTATACAGTAGTAGGTATATTCTATGCAGTATTAGCTAGTTCCTATGCAGTAGTAGGTAGTTCCTATACAGTAGTGTCAATCAATCAACTATTTATAAAAGGCGCTTTCCAAAACCAAAGCGCCTGTACAATAAAACCAAACACATTGATAAAATAACAAACATAAAAGTAGAACTAATAAATACAATAGAAGCTTTAATAATTGGAAAATGCCAAGCTAAAAGATACGTTTTCAGGGCAGCTTTAAAACTTTGGATGGTCAGGCTATCTCACACCCGATGAGGTAAAGAATTCCACAGGGTCGGGGTCACAAAACTAAATGATCTTTCCCCAGATGTTTGAAAACGAACCCTGGGAATCTCTAGCAATCCCTCATCGGTGGATCGGAGAGGGCGGAGGGGAGAGTAGGGATGAAGGAGATCTTTCAGGTAACTAGGTCCCTGATCACGTAGGGCCTTGTAGGTTAACAAAGCAACCTTGAAGGTGATCCGCCACTGTATCGGCTGCCAGTACAGTCCGTGGAGCACAGGCATTATATTACTGGTCCTAGAGGTACCAGTCAAAAGCCTGGCTGCTGCATTCTGCACTAGCTGCAAGCGGCGGATATCAACCCCCAGTAGCCCTAGGTAAATGGCACTGCAGTAGTCAAGGTGGGAGGTAATGAAGGCATGGACCAAAGTTGGAAGATCATCGGGAGGAACCAGGTGCTTTACCCGGGTGATATTCCTCAGGTGGTAAAAAGAGGTTTTGACAGCCGCTGACACCTGCAATTTTAGGGTCAGGCAGTTATCAAATATAACGCCCAGGTTCCACAACCAGTCTGAGGTGATTAGCTAGACACCTCCGAGCCACAAACCCGAAGAAGAACCAGCCAACACACCCGCCTCTAGACGACCTCGGTCCACAACCAACACCTCAGTTTTTTCTGGGTTTAACCACAGCCAGCTCACATTCATCCAGTCCTGGATCTCGGCTAGACAGCTGTTAAAGACTGAGGCAGCATCATCCTGACCAGGCACAAAGGACATGTACAGCTGAGTATCATCTGCATAGCAGTGAAAACTCAAGCCATACCGCCTATCAATCGCTCCTAATGGCAGCATATGAGCCGCAAACAACACGGGTGCCCTGATGGATCCCTCACAGTTCCCGCAGGATAGGAAGTGGGCTGAGGAAAAAAACCTGACACCACCCTCTGAGTCCTACCCTCGAGGAAGGATCGAAACCATCTGAGGACCGACCCGAAGTCCACAGATGAACTGCAGGTGATCCAACAGCACTCCATGGTCTACGGTATCAAATGTCGCAGAGAGATCAAGAAGGACCAAGATGGAACGGGTCTTTTGATCTCTCGCTATTAAGAGGTCATTTAGTACCCGGATAAGGGCTGTCTCAGTACTATGTCTCTTCTGAAATCCGGACTGGAGAGAATCATAAATATTGTGGCTGGTCAAATGGTCATCAAGCTGCGATGCCACCACCTTTTCAATAACCTTACCCACAAAGTGCAGATTAGAAACAGGCTTGTAGTTGGCCATTCAGTCCAGGTCCAAGGAGGACTTCTTAAGAAGGGGACGAACTACAGCCTCCTTCAGGGGATCAGGAAAGATCCCCCTCTCCAAAGACATCCAGACTATCTCAGCAAGAACTGGACTGATACTATCCACACAGTCTACTAAAAGGCGCGTGGGGCCCGGGTCCAAACTACAGTTGGTCGGACGCAATGACTCGATAACCATCACAATATTATCGATTGTGGGCCAGCCGAAGTCACACCACACAAACTGGGTATCTGACATCTTCTGCTGACCACCGCAACTCCTTTGAAAGAGGGTCGGATGGATGCTGGACCTGATTGTGGCAACCTTATCCGCGAAGAATCAAGCAATCTCCTCACAACGCTCTTGTGAAAAAATGTTTCCAGGCCGGAAACAGAGTGAATTGCACAATCTGTCCACAGCCCGAAAAAGCTGGGCTGGTCGATTCTGCGCAGCAGCAATCTCCCTGGACAGGAATTCTGTCTTCTTATGGGTAATTGCTGATTGATAGACCAAATAATGGTCGGTCAAACGAAGTCTGTCACACTCCAGGCCCGACCTCCACCAGCGCCTTTTCTAACCTTCGTCCCACTCGCCTCAACTCCCTCAAGGCTTCATCAAACCAAGGAGACCTGGGGCAAAAAGTGAGGGGGCAAACGTGAACAGGAACAATAGACTCCAGGGCCTCTGTCACTGCCTTGTTATAGGCTAGTACCAGATCCCCTGGATCCATGCATTCACTCGGCATACCCGATAGGTCCAGTACCGCCATCAAGCCATTAGTTGACACACCCCTCAAAGGGTGGTATTGGACCATCTCCATAGGGGTAGGCCTATTGGGGGGCCAGGAAACTGAACCTGATGGTATGATGGTCAGACCACCTGACTGGTTCCACCACCAAGTCAGATATCCCCATCCCAGAAGAAACACTAAGTCTAATGAATGACCACCAATATGAGTGAGGAGAAAATAACCTGTGTGAGCCCAGAGAATTCATTGACTGGAAGAAGTCCTGTCCAAACTGTGAGAGTTTATCATTGACCCAGGCATTGAAATCTCCTAGGATCAGCCATCTGGGGGATCCCAATGTCAGGTCGACAATGAAGTCTGCGACTTCCAGCAGGAAAACATACCGTCTTCTGGTGGATGGTAGATGAGAAGAATCCTGCACCCCACACCCTCACCCAAGATACATTCAAAAGAGTTGCTGGCTCCCACTGGTACTTCCATCAGGTTCAGTTCCGATCTAAAACAAATGGCCACACCCCCGCCCCTACGATCCATCCTCGGGCAGTGCATCACCGAGTAGCTGGCTGGAATTGCTAACATCACAATGGACCAGCATTCTCATCCAGCCAGGTCTCGGTGATGCAAGCCAGGTCAGATAATTTGACAAGATCCGCTACTATAGCAGTCTTGTTTTTAATGAACCTGGCATTACATAACACCGCCCAAGTAGGATGAGCAGCCGAGGAAGACCGAGTTACCTGCCTGTTATAAGCAGAGCCCTTGGGTATGGGAACCAGATAGGGAGGAGCCCTTTCCTGGACCCATTTCACCCAAGGACGTCTCCTTGTCCCCACTATCCCAATTTGCCCACTCTGTTCCATTTCCCCGACAGGCCGAGCCCCCGCCCTTAATCTCCTAGCTATCACCAGTGCCCTACTCCATCTATACACCTCTGGGGACAGAGAGGGACAATGAAAAAGGGCAGAGGTCCCTCATCCTGGAGGGGGAATAATGCCTGACCATCGTTTTGCCTGCCCAACACATCTCCACCACAGCTTGCAAACACCCAATCAGACAATGCTCAACTTAACTCTCACACTTACACACACACACAACAGACAATCAACCAAACCCAAATACAACAGTATAAAACAAATTCTGTTACAAAGTGAAAAGAAAAGTCACACAGATTCTCCAAGTTAAATAGTTATTTCCCTCTGGGAGCTCCACCTCACCAGAGATGAAAATTAGTGCCCCCCAACACTATCTCTCACATAGGCTGGGGACGCAGTCAGAAGATTATCCACAGAATCAGATTAAACAGGGCACTCTCACTGCCCACCAGAGTCTGATGATGTAGCAGGGTCGTGAGGGCAGGGGACTGCTGCCCTCCCCCATCTCTCCAGAGGTCACACGGGTTTCAGAGCCCCGAGCAGCAAGCCAGCCCGCAGGTACGACAGGCCGAAGAGCCAGGAAATGAAGCATTTGTTTTATAAATCACCTGTATTATAAATCACCTGTGGCCGAGCAGCTCAGGGACGCTTGGAACAGCGCTGACAAGGTCTTCTGAATTTAAATCGGCAGACGTGTTTAGATAGTTTTTGTGTACTGCTTTTGCTACATGCACTGTGGTTACAGGGTTTAGCCCTGGTTCCTTAATTAAGCCAAAATCATTCAGTAGCCACTGCTAAACTGTCTGTTTCCTTAAAGGACCTGGTTGGTGTATTTTAGCAATTGTCCTAGGATCAATGCTATAGCTACTCCGAACTGCATATAGCAGCCCACATTGTAAGCCTCAAATTACTATTGAGTGGGTCTGTCTGGTACAAACTTAGCCACTGCCTGTGCCTGCTTGTAACCTCAGCCTTAATTTACCAGTAAACTACCAGATAGCAATCCCGGGCTAAAAAGTACAGCAAACTGCTCGCAGAACCAGGCTAACTCTCCTCCGCAGACTTGTGCTCTTACCAGGTCTCGCAGCCTGATTGTTAGGCATCCCATAATAGTTGCCTAACTAGCGTGGAGCAAGCACTTTTGGAGGGAAGGCAAATGCACCCTAGCTGCCATTTTCCCTGCAGCTATACATGCAGGAAAGCAAATTCAAATCCTTAGCCGGGGACCTGTTTCTCCTCGCAGGGGACGCTAACATTTAGCAATTTAAACCCAGGTCTCAACCAAATTCAAAAAAAATAAATAAATAAAACAAAAAGGAAAACATACTTTAAGGCTCACAAAGGAAGGTATATTTTACAGCAGTTTACTCGGGGACAAACCTCAGCAACGCAAGGTAGCTCAAATTACCTGGGTGAACTCACAACGCCCCTCCGCTTTCATGTATAAATAACGCTTACCTTTCCTTCTTCTCCTCCACAGCAGGGTCATGAGGGCAGGGGACTATTGCCCTCCCCCATCTCTCCCAGAGGTCGCATGGGTTTCGGAGCCCCCCACCGAGCAGCAAGCCAGCCCGAAAGGTACGACAGGCCGAAGAGCCTGGAAGCTGAAGCATTTGTTTTATAAATCACCTGTATTATAAATCACCTGTGGCTGAGCATCTTAGGGACGCCTGGAACAGCGCTGACAAGGTCTTGCCCCGCTGCCCCCACCACCACCATTGGTCGACTCTCTAATTTATAGGTAACTGGAGAGGTCAGGCGACTCTCCAAAACCTATCAGCCCACTTTCAGACTTGCAGGTTATAAGATCTCTCCAGCAGAGGCCGCTGTCACTGATTACAGCTTGCTACTGATAGAAAGTAAAAGAAAAAAAAAATGCTCCTGTACATTTTAATTTTGCTAACCATGTCACTCCTCCTGTCTCGCTACCCCCATCCACCCTGCCCCAAAATGACCCAAATCTCCTCTCTCTTACTCAGTCTCATCCCCCACACACCCCCTAAACACACCTACTGAGAAACGCCAGGCTCAGCCACCGTCTCTCGCTTGGACTTCATACCCCTCCGTCGTCCCCCCATCCTTCACCCTGAGATTATCCGCCCTAAGCAGCCTTATCAAGCCAAGCCCCAACCACACCCCGAATTTTACCAACCCCAAATTTAAAACTAAAATTAAATGGCACACTATCCTGCAATACCTCACCCTGTTGCTACTACTGGCAGGTGATGTTGAAACAAACCCTGGCCCACCGCCCCATCCCATCCCCCAAACCCTGCCAAAAGGCCTTAGCCTAATCCACCTCAACATCTGCAGCCTGCTAAACAAAGTACCGGAGTTGCAAACCACTGCCCTAACCCTCAAAGTGGACATCTGCATAATAACTGAAACTTGGCTAAAACCCCATCATGCTGACTCTGAAATTGCATTGCCTGGTTTCACTGTATTAAGGCAGGATAGACAAGGCAGGAAGAAATGGGGTGGCATAGCCATGTATTTATCTAACAAACTCCGTTATACATCTGTCCAGTTACCAAGTAACACGCCCCTTATTGATACCAAGATGGTAAAACTAATCCTATCCCATAGCTCACCGGTGTTTGTAGCTGGGATATATTGTGCCCCTGCTACCCCAGCTTCCACCATAATGGACCTCCTGGGATTGCTTAAAGAGATGGCTACTACTGGGGAGCTCTATATCCTCAGAGATTTTAACCACAACTGGCTAGACAAAGACTGCACAAAACTATGCAGCAAGATTAAAGCCCTTAATCTCTCTCAACAGATCAAGCAACCTACCCACCTAAATCCTAAATCCTGAACCACTCCCTCCTGGACTGGGCGCCATAACACACCCACACAGGATTTTAAAGGCTGGCCTCCTACCTGACTCAATGAGGACCACCACATGATCTACATGCTCAGAAGGTGCATAGACCCACCAACCATCTCCCACCAAGGTCACTCTGCACAAGAGCATTCAATTCTCTCTGCCTCAACTCCCTACTAAATGATCTCACCTCAGCCGATTGGTCACTCATCAAACTGGCTCCTACCATCGACCTTGCTTACGCCATGTTCAGTAATCAATTTCTTGCCGTATGGGACCATCACGCCCCCCTCAGAAAAAAAAGGGTAAGGGCAATCCATCTCCCCTGGGTCTCTGCCGATATTATCTCCAGGGGTCACGCAAGAGACCAGGCATGGAAAAACTTAGGCAATCAGGCACCCTGGAATCCCTGCAGCATTACCGTACCCTCCGAAACAACTGTACCAAAGCCATAAGACAGGCAAAAAATAGCTACCTCCGAGCGGCCCTTTCCTCTAATCTTAGCCATCCATCCAAATTTTGGAAATCTATTAAATCCTTGCTCACTCCCCCTACTCAGCCGCCAACTCCTACCCTAACTATTCTGGGCAAAAATGTATCCAATCCAGTCAAAGTTGCCTCAACTTTTAATAACTATTTCACCAACTGCACAAAGTCTCTCCTGTCAAACCTACAAACCTCCCCTTCCGCACCCATCCCCCCGTGCTTGCCCAGCACTCCCCCCATGCCACCAAGTTCTCTTTCCAGCCGGTCCCGACCTCAGAAGTCCTAGCCGCCCTATGCTCCCTTAACCCAAATAAAGGAAAGTGCCCTTTAAGCCTAGATGTGAAACTCCTACACCTATCTGCCCCTGCTATTGCAGCTCCCCTAGCCGACCTCCTCAACCATTTCTTCTCCTCAGCCCAAATTCCAACTACATGGAAGGAGGCAGTAGTCATTTCACTACCAAAGGGTGGCAACCCATCTGAGCCTGGAAACTACGCCCTATCTCCTTCTCCCAATTCTGGCAAAATTACAGGAACACCTAGCCCTCTCACAACTCACACAATTCCTGGACTCTACCTCCTTTTTCACCCCCTACCAATGGTTTCGCAAATCCCACTCCACCACCACAGCTTTACTAAGACTCACTAATGATATTGCCTCAGGCATGGACAAAGGGCTCCTCACCTTGGCTATATTCATTGACCTGGCAAAGGCCTTTCATACTGTCTCCCTTCCCAAACTCCTCACAAAACTGCAGGACGCAGGCCTATCCGACCAAACCATCAGCTGGTTCCATGCCTACCTATCTGGCCGAAGACAAGCAGTAAAAATTGGCCCACACTTCCCCCCCTCTCCCAGTCACCTGGGGTGTCCCCCAGGGCTCTGTCCTGGGTCCCCTTCTCTTTTCCATATTTCTAAATGACCTCCCACTGGTATGCCCAAACTCAGCTATACAAATGTACGTGGATGATACCGTCCTGTATGCCTCTGGCCTATCCTGTGAGGCCTTAAACTCTGTCCTCCAGCAGGATTTTGATGCTGTCCAAACCTGGCTTAGCTCTAACTAACTCCTGCTAAACGCAAAGAAAACCGTCTCCCTAACTTTCGGCATGCAACTTCGACTCTCCCAACTAACTACTCCCCCCACTTACCATACACTAGATAGTTACCACTCTGGAATCATGCATCTCCTTCAGGTACCTGGGTGCATGGCTTGTCGCCCCGCTTAGACTCGCCGTCCACATCGACTCCTCCAGAAAAAACTTTATCCAAATCTAGGAGCACTCTACCGTAACAAAGGTTGCCTACCCACCTCAGTCAGGCGGGAGCTAGTACTCAAAATGTTTCTCCCTACCTTCGACTATGGTGATGTGGTCTACAGTGCAGCCCCCCCAACCACCCTGGCAAACCTGGACCCCCTTTTTCATTCCTTCTGTAGGTTCATACTAGAATGCCCGCCCACCACCCACCACTGTGATATGTATAAAGTCCTAGATCTCCCCTCGCTGCACTCCAGGCGTCAGCTACATTGTGCTAAACTCATGAGTGAAATACTGGTCCAACTCCATCCCATGTATCTCAGCTCCACCCTGTCAGCTCAACCCTCCCAGCATACTCCCTGAGATGCTCAGACTCGAGACTTTGCATATCCCTTTCATGCTACCACAAAGGGCCAATCTGCTTTCAAATATAGACTGCCCAAACTCTGGAATGACCTCCCTGCTGCTATTAGGCTGCCCACCACCCCTAGGACCATAAATACTCTCCTGCTGGGCCATTTCTCAGACACTTGTAACAACAACCTGCAGCCCAGTTCTCTGCTAGCAAGAGGCTTACGTACCGTGCCGCTAAACTGTAAAAGTGTCATTAACTGCTGCCTCTGCCAATGGTCTCTGCCTGCTCACGCTTTAGTAACCCAGGACTCGAATCAAGATAGTATGTAAGTTCCCAATGCATAGTCCAGCCTGTAACATTTCCTGGACCAGATGTTTCACCCTTATTGTACTCATTTCTGTACCTACTATATTGCACTCTTGCCTATGCTTCATTTGTATGTTTGTATGGATGTTGTAACTCCCAGGTCACATCTGGAAATGAGCGGATCCCGCTCAGTATGCTAATCTGGTAAATCTAATAAATAAATAAATAAATAAATAAATAAATTAATAAATGTAAAAAAGAAAAAAGAAGAGTCGGACTGTCACTCAACAGGTTAAATATAATCCACTTTCCAAAGAAACCGATACATACATATAATGTATTGCTCCCCCTGCTACAAGTCGACAAATTTTCCTTAAAAATATTTGTGGCTAAAATGGTTCCATGTTCTGAATCCATCCATTCATGGAGTCCAAAAAATGCACTGATGTAATAAACCCTGGCACCTTCAACCAAAATCAAGAACCAGAACCCGAGAAAATTGGATCACGACCGACCAACAGGATCAATACCCGAAGTCCAAGTAATTCCCACT
Organism: Neoceratodus forsteri; assembly: GCA_016271365.2. Lineage (NCBI taxonomy): Eukaryota > Metazoa > Chordata > Ceratodontiformes > Ceratodontidae > Neoceratodus > Neoceratodus forsteri. The sequence goes on along the minus strand of CM057459.1, from coordinate 793,596,358 downwards.
TCTTAGGTCTCAGAGGTATACCCGAACTAGTCAGCCAACCACCGAGGCCAAAGGCAACCCAGAAAGCCAATGACCCTCCAGTTGACTCCCTCTAGTGCCACAGGGGAAAACACCAAGGTCAGGGGATCTACCTCACCAGGTCTCTCAAGTTAATTGGTCAGTCCAAAAAGATGACAAATAGATCCTTCTTCAGGTTTTTCAAAAATGTGCAGGTTTAAATCCAAAATGGAACGTCAGTCCACAGCACCACAGTACCCCTCACCTCTGCCGTAGAGATGCAATCCAGACAAACAGTGCAAAATCGAAAACCCCAATTCAGAATAAATCAAGTGCACAAATCCTTTAAGATGCCACAGATACAGCACAGGGAGTCAGTTCAAAACACCAACAACAAGGTGGATCCTCTCTCACCCCTCTGCTGACAGCTGTGGGATGCCTCATACAATGTTGCTGGTCCACGGAACTCAAAGCAGGCTTTGGATAGATCAGCAGTTGCTACTCAGATACCTCACAACCACAAAACTGTTCTGGGTCTGCAGGTAAGGACACCACTTACAACAGAACACACCCTAGATAAAAACAATAAATCTAGTTCCTTTCATTACTTCACTTTGTTTCCCTAACTGTACTTCCAGCCCTACATCTACTTTCTAACTAACTTTAAATAAATACATCTTACAGGCTGAGACAAAAGTTAAAACAATGAAGAAGTACTATCCATCATCTTCCTATACAGTAGTAGCTAGTTTCTGTGCAGTAGTAGCTATTCCTATGCAGTAGTAGGTAGATCCTATGCAGTACTGGCTAGTTCCTATGCAGTAATGGCTAGTTCCTATGCAGTAGGTAGTTCCTATGCAGTAGTAACTAGTTCTGCTGCAATAGTAGGTAAAGCCTATACGGTAGTAGGTAGATCCTATGCAGTAGTTGCTAGTTCCTATGCAGTAGTAAGTAGATCCTATACAGTATTAGGTCATTCCTATGTAGTAGTAGCTAGTTCCTATGCAGTAGTAGCTAGTTCTTATGTAGTAGTAGGTAGATCCTATACAGTATTAGGATGTTCCTATGTAGTAGTAGCCATTTTCTATGCAGTAGTAGCTAGTTCCTATGCAGTAGTAGGTACATCCTATGCAGTAGTAGGTAGTTCCTATGTAGTAGTAGGTAGTTCTTATGCAGTAGTAGATAGATCCTATGCAGTAGTAACTAGTTCTTATGCATTAATAGCAAGATCCAATGCAGTAGTAGGTAGTTCCTGTGCAGTAGTAGCTAGTTCCTAGACCATTACCCACAGGGCCAGATTGGCCAATGCCAACGCAGATGGGCAATCTCGCCAGTTAAAACAGAAAAAATAATTTGTGAAAATCATACTGTGCCTTGGATGGAGTCCCACAAATTCTGTCCAGGAGGGAGGGGTGTGGTGAGTGGCCCAGCTGCTAGCTCTTATTTGTTGATATTATTCTGTTGTATATGTGTTTTTTTATGTATATGTACTGTATATGCCAGTGTCTGCAAAGGCACATAAAGAAAGACTGTTTTTTTTTTAAATATGTTTGACCTTCCTCTGACCTACAAGGCCAGCCTTGTTTGCAGAAATCTGACAAGTTCTTGTCAAAAAGCTTGTGGGTACATGGTCAAAGTTTTCCTCTAATGTTAACAGGCCAAGGAAACTGAAGTAATAAAATCAGCTTGTATAATCATACAACTTACAGGATCTTCTTTATAACTAATTTACATTAAGCCAGTTCAAAATCCCAAAATGAGAGAAGCTATTTTCACTGTTAAATCCTTAAGATTAAAGGAAATGATCTTAGATAAGAGGTGGTAGAAAAGGTTCCCAGTACACTGCCATTTTTTAATAAGTGTCAGAAACATCCTACTAACAGCCCTGTGAGATTTTAAACCCTGTATTAACTATGGAATTGGACATCAAAGATTATCAGAAAATAAGACTTTGGGAAAGTGCAAAGTGACACCCTGTGGCCTTAAGTGGAAGGCCAGCTTTTATTCCTAGACTGGGGGATCTTCTATTTCACCTCTGCAGCACAGACCTCAAAGTCATTTTGCACATTTTGCTTGGACTCTCCTGATCACAAGATGACAGCTGCCAACACAAAGACTGCCTAAAAACCAATGGGTGCTACCGAAAGACTGAAATATTTTTGCAAACCAACGATTCTCTGGACTGTAAAATCTTCGTACCTCAGGTAGACTTAGCTAACTTGTCTTAGTGCATTTTTCTGTATACTTTTCCATTTTGTTTCTTATACTGTAATCTAATTTAATATATGTTCTCTTTTAGTTGTAACTACATTTATTTAGTTTAGTAAAACCGTTTGCTTTTCTAAACAAATTCTGCTCCAATGTGAGAGTTCTTATATTGTATGTGTGACTGTAAAGGTTTATTAATAATCTGTGACAACTGTTAATTGTTTAGAGTGGCCACCATAAGCAACCAAATTGAAAAAAGGGTCAATAAAGGGACATCTGAAAGGATATGGAGAATACCAGAGTCTACAAAGATTTTAAACCAGGCTGTTGAATGTCCTGTAGGGAGAAGGCCAAATCAGGTGTTGCACTGCTACCCCAAAGAGAGTGTGATGCCTGGGTCTTCCTCCTTTGTTTAATAGCCAAGGAAAGGTTCATATGTTTCCACAAGACTCGAGGACTGTTTTGTGCCCTTATCCAGCGCTACAGGGATGCCCAGGATCCTCATGGCAGAGGTGCAGTCATGACCTCGGTGAGCATTCTAAAGAACGGTGAGGGTATCCCTGTTCCCCCCATCATGGATTGCACTTAAGGTTGGGCACTGTGAGCTCAGTGGGTCTGATCCCCAAGAGTGGGTTCATGACACGTGCTTAATTTATGGATCCCCTGGCTGTGATAGTTGTTGCAGAATCCAGGAGACAATTAGAAGCACAACACCAAATATGAGGTAAAAGCTTGGGTATGGCATAGTATGGTATGGTGGCTGCTGATCAGTAGTCCTCCCTCTCCCAGGTGCACAGTCACATAGCACAGATGCGTGGGTGTGCGAGCATGCGATCTGGCCCTCCCATTCAAGCTTCCCTCATGGAAGTGCATATCTTTGTGAAGGAGCCTGAAGAGAAAGGGGCAGGTGTTTGCCAGAGATTAGACTGCAGCTTGAGTATGGTTTTCACACTGGTATCCCAACATGTTGGGTTCCCCACCTTTCTTCCAGTTTGTGTGTAGAGGGTCAGAGTGAACACAAGAGAACATCAGGATGAAGTACAGAAATTTGAGTGTGTAAAGAGAGCTGCTGTAACATTGTACAGCCTGGTCCATTCAGCCCACCCAACACTTACTGGACCCTTCCATAAAGGACATAGCAGAGTAAAAGCAGAGCAACAAGATCCCCACCCCCATACATCACATTTGAGGTGAATAAAATCAATAACATATTGGTTATGGTTTTCCAGTGCCTGAAAGTACCCAAAACATTGAGCTCTATTAAGTTAAATACAGATTGTAAGGCAGCGCATGAGTTAAGGAGGTACTGGTGTTCCTGAAAGGGAGGAGCAATAAAAAGGATATAGTGGGAGGGGGAGCATCTTTAAGTGGGAAGCTCTGGCTCAATTACATGAGTGTCTTGATAGGACTGGTTGTCAGTCACCATAAAGTCACTCCTCTGAGACCTGCTGCCAGTGACCAAAAGCTAACCCCCAAGCAGGTTATCTGCCTCCCATGGGTTGGAGCTCCAGGATGCCACCACCACTAACCAAAGGCTATCCCTCCCCCAGGCAGCTTATCTGCCCTCCCATGGATCAGGCTCTGGGACACCACTGCAGTGACCAAAGGCTATCCCCCCACAGAGCAGCTTACCTTCCCTCCCACAGTTTGAGCTCCAGGACACTGGCGCTGACCAAGAGCTAACCCTCCCCACAGAGCAGCTTACCTGCCCTCCCATGGATCGGGCTCGGGATGCTGCTGCCAGTGACCAAAAGCTAACCCTCTCCCCCAGAGCAGCTTACCTGCCCTCCCAAAATTGGAGCTCTGGGCTGCAGCCAGTGACCAAAGGCTAACCCTCCCTTCCTAGAGTAGCTTATCTGCCCTCCCATGGACTGGGCTCTGGGACACCACCTCCAGTGACTAAAAGGCTAACCCTCCCCCTCCCCCCAGCAGCTTACCTGCTCTCCCATGGATCGGAGCTCCAGGATGATGACGCCAGTGACCAAAAGGCTAACCCTCCGCCCAGAGCAGCTTACATGCCCTCCCACAGATCAGAGCTCTGGGGCACCTCTGCCAGTGACCAAAAGGTTAACCTTCCCCCATAGAACAGTTTACCTGCCCTCCCATGGATCGGAGCTCTGGGACACCACCGCCAGTGACCAAAAGGCTAACCCTCCCCTCAGAGCAGCTTACCTGCCCTCCCATGGATCAGAGCTCTGGGACATCACCGCCAGTGATCAAAAGGTTAACCCTCTCCCCCAGAGCAGCTTACCTGCCCTCCCACAGATCAGAGCTCCGGGACGCTGCCGCCTGTGACTGAAAGACTAACCCCCCCCCCACAAGCAGCTTACCCGACCTCCCACGGATCAGAGCTCTGGATCACTGCTGCCACTGACCAAAAGGTAGGGAGATTGCAAGAGTTGATGCCGAGACTGCCATGCTGTTTTTCAAACTTGGAGCCTTTTTCAACCTGATACAAGATAGTTGGTTACAAACCAGGATCGGCCTCAGAACAATTTCTTTAGCAGTGGCTAAGCAGAGCAACAGCTTTTTTAAGTTAATTAGCAGCTTTGCCTGAAACTTTATTTAATTTTTAACAAATTAATTTGTGTCTGCTGCTTAGATTTACACTGCTGCTTAGGCTCACATAGGAAGGGCTTAACTAGCCCAACTCCACTTGACTCTTCCTGCAACCACTGTGTGGCTGCTCCCCACCCTCCACCCACCACGCCCACCCTTTTCTGGCTGTAGATATATAGTCGGTCGCAGTCATGTGACTAACTCCCCACTTTCCCATCTACAGCTTATAACAAGATACCTATAGAAGGTGTTTGTTAGTAATTCACGTAGAAGCACCTTGCTCAGCCAGTTGACACTATTCTATGGTACCATAGAAAAATAGGGAAGCTGGGGACCCAAGTAGGAAACTGGATCAGAAGGCCACATTACAGCACAAGTGGGTAGACTGGTTGTGGTACCTCAGAAATAAAAGCACCATGGTGTTTCAAAATCTAAAGCAAATAATACCATATTGCCTTACGGCTATTACATTGCTAGCCATATTACTCCTATGTGATGAGACCAGCTGTCTTCTTGTTAAAAATGCTCCCCATATAACAACTACTCCCGCTAAGGCTATAGTGAATCCCCCCGGGGGCTCAGCCACTGTTCTGAAAGCACCCTATCGCCACATTAGCATTCCTCAGGGGAAAGACAACTCACACACTAGGCACAATATTGATTGCCCCACCAGTCACAGCGTTGGGCGTGCTGGGTAGGGATAGATTCTACCTACTACTCCGTGGCCTCCTGCTCCTAGGTGTGGGGATGTGGAGACAAACCCAGGTCCCCCTCCCCGCACTCTTTCTCACAATGGTCCTTCATGCACGGCATCAAAATAGCTCATATTAATGTTGGAAGCATTATACTGAAGATTCAGGAACTGGAAGCCTGGGTGTTGCTCCACAAACCCGAAGTTCTTTGTGTAAGCGAAACTTGGCTGAAACCTACATCCCCTGACACTCTATGCCACATCCAGGGCTATAATATTTTTAGAAATGACAGACCAGGCCCTAAGAGAGGGGGTGGGGTTATAATATACCTGAAGGACCATATAACTGGTTCCATCACTGCCTCCAGCTTAGCCCAGGAGGTGACCTCAGAATGGCTGCTAATGAAAATTACCATTGGTGAAGCACTCAGATTTCACTTGGGTTGTGCATATAACCCTCCACTGGGAGGGATCAATGGACTAAGGAAAATAATTACTAAAGTTGCCAGTCTCTCACCAGTAAGGGACACCATCATTTTAGGCAACTTCAATCTAAATTGGCTACGTAACAAGCAAGACAGTTATGCTGAACTGCTCAAAGAAACTAACCTGACACAGATCATTGAATCACCCACATGCCACAACTCCAGAACAGGCAGTCATACGCTACTTGATTGGATCCTGACAAACTGTGAAGACAGGGTCAGTATTGCAGAAGTCTTGTCAGACTCCATCTGCGCCCACTCCCCTACTTTCTGTACATGGCCATGCCGAAAAAACAACCCCCCCCCAAGGATCATCTCTTTCAGGAACTCTGCTAAGGTAGCCATGGACACACTGAATAGAGATCTGGGTGGCATAGACTGGTCCACCTTCTACACATTGAATGATGTGGACACAGCACTGGGATTCCTCACTGCTGCCTTAACTTTGATACAAGACAAACACTGCCCTATTACTACTCGGTGCATAAGGGGAGGAACCACTAGATGGGTTACTAGGGAACTGGTTGCCCTGATGAAAGAGAGTGACAAGGCATAGGTAAATCACAAGGCCACACCTACCCTAGGGAACTGGGCTGTGTACAGGCATCTGTGAAACTGCTGCAAGTGAGACACCAAATCCTTAAAAGCCTTATATTTCAAGGTTCAACAGTCTTGGGAACCTTAGTGATCCCTGAAGTTTCTGGGTGACAGTTAACTCTGTCCTTAACCCTTAGGCTGCAAACAGAATTAGAACATATATGAATTCTGGACTGATATATCAGTCCGCAGCCCTGCAAGGGTTAAACCAACTAAACAACAAGGAGCTATCTTCCTAGTGAGTGACATAGGTCTCCAAACAGATCCTGAGACTGTGGCGAAATTCATGAACAACAAATTCTCAAACCTAGACTCTTACATAACCCAGCTTCCCACTGCATCCCAGAGTACTGTTAAGCAGGGTAAAACAACCATCAATCCCCCTTTTTATTTTAAAGTGACATCTCAGTCAGAGATATATTGTCTCCTAAAGTCTCTGCTCAACAGGCAGGGTGGGAAGCAATGGACTTACACCACAATTCCTAAAGCTAGCATCGGCAGCTGTGGTGAAACCATTCTCACACATAGTTAACTTTTCCTTGATCACTGCCAGTGTGCCAGCACTCTGGAAAGAAGCCAGAATAGTCCCCATATTTAAGGCTGGTGATTTGCACCTTTCTGATAACTATAGACCCACATCTACCCTGTCCCACATGGAAAAATACTTGAAAAGTGGTCCACCATCAGTTATCGGAGAACAGTGAAGAAAACAGCCTGCTATCAAGGATCAACATGGTTTCCAAAAAGGCTTTAGCACCACCATAACACTTACTAAATTCATGGACCATGTGCTCAGCGAAGCAGACAAAGGTAGCCTCACAGGGGCTATATTTGTTGACTTATCAAAAGCCTTCGATATGACTGACCATGTGATACTCTTAAACACCCTAACTTCCCTGGACTTCCCCAAAAGTGTCACAAACTGGGTCCAAAGCTACCTAACCGGCAGGACCCAGCTGGTGAGAACAGGGCATGCCCTATCAATCCCCCTCCAAGTGCAGACTGGTGTCCCACAGGGCTCCGGACCAGGTCCCTTACTATACTCAATTTTTGTTAACCTCTTACTTGCAGAACCCTTAAACAGTAACAGAATAATGTACGTGGATGACCTCATTATCTTCAAAAGTGGAAACAGCCTTCCTGGATTAAACCTCGACCTAAATGCAGACTTTACTGCAACAGTACACTGGTTCACACAGCATAGGCTTCTTGTAAACACCAAGAAAACAACATGTATGTTGTTTGGCTCTAAGCTGAAGCTCGTGAAGTGCACCCCGACAACACCAAAGCCCTCAACATACTAACCCCTACCAGTTCTACCCTTCAGCAGGTAAGAGAATTCAAATACCTGGGGGTCTCTCTTGACCCAAATCTTATGCTTGAATACCACATCAGCTCAGCAAGAAAGAAGGTGAACCAGCGAACAGGAATGTGTTATAGACTTAGGCACCTCCTGTCCCCTGAGGCAAGAGTAGCGATTGGGAGGGGTCACCTCCTCCCCATACTTGAATACTGCTCCCCAGTAATAGCCCTCGCACCCCCCTTCTCTACTAAATCACATGAACACAGCCTATAACAACATATGCAGATTCGTCTCCCAAGCTCCATACCGTGCTCACCACTGCCATCTCTACCAATCTCTGGGATGGCTCCCCTGCAATCAAAGACACCTCATGCTCGGATCGTTTATATCAAAAACTCTGCAAGAAGGGACAGGATGACCTCTGGCAGGGTTGCTGATGCTAAAAATCAATAGACGTGAACTGAGGTCCTCTACCTGCAGGCTGCTGGAATGCCCCAGATGTTTATTTATTTATTTAGCTTTTGTTAACCAGGTAAGTACACTAGACAAGACAATTGCCTATTTTCAGGTACAACCCAGGACAGTACAGGAATAACAGATTTAAGTACATAAAATGACATTGCACAAATTAGACATGTTACAGTTCATGTGGAGGACAGTAAGATTACAGATTCAACACGGCATACATTGCACAAATTAGACAAGTTACAGTTCATGTGAGGACAGTAAGATTACAGATTCAACACAGCATATGAAATGTAGTAAGGTATAGATTATACAGTATGTACATAACAAAATAAACACCTTGTGGAAGCTAAGAGCAGTACCAGAGGTACAGTATTGAGATCCTTCAAATATGACACTATACACAGCTTAACGACCTCATGGAGTTGGGTCTTTTGTCCAAGAGGACCTCCAGGGCAGAGGAGTGCTGTGAAGGATCAATTTACGAGGGTTTGGGACAGCCACAAGCCGAGGAAAGTTTAAGGTGGTTCCATAGGGTGGAGCGAAGACACACCTGTGAGTGCGAGGAATGGACCTGGGCTGGGAAAGTGTTCCACAGTCTGGGAGCACATGCAGCAAAATCCCACCCACCCATTTGAGTCCGTATAGCCGGTATCTTAAGGAGGGCACGTCTCTGGGACCTGAGGGAGTAGGAGGAGGAGTCAGCCGGGACAAGGAATTTCGCAAGCCCTGGAGGGGTACCAGTGCCAAGGACCTTTCTGGTGAAGCACCCTAGGATGAAGTCTATGTGGTTTGTGGGTTAGAGCCAGCTTAGCCTGCTACAGAGGTTGCAATGGTGAGTGAGGACGGGGGGCAGCCAGGCGCAAAGTGGCAGACATTGTTATAGGCAGTAGACCACCTAGTGAGGTGGACTTTGGATGAGCAGGCAAACAAGAGGAGCCCACAGCAGAGCGAGGGTAGGAGCATCTCTCTGGCAAGTGCAGTCCGAGCTGCTGGAGTAAGATTGCTTTTTGCTTTTTAGGCCAGACCCAGTTTGCAGTTAACAGTCTTGCAAGTATTCTGAATGTGGCGGCCAAGGTCAAGCTGCGGGCCCAGCATCACACCAAGGTATTTAAAGTTGTCAGTAACTGGGATCTTGACCCCGTCGACACCAGAAACACATAGTGGAGCAGGGGTAGCCTTAATCTTGGCCTGAGACCCAAAGAGCATGGCCTGGGTTTTTCTGAGATTTAGAACCAACTTGTGGGACAATATCCAGGATTGGATGTTCCTCAAGTCCTCACTCAGGAGGTGATTTATGACCCCTATCTCTGGGGAATGAGCCAGGATGACCAGGTCATCTGCATAAAGGACAGGCTTGCAGTGGACAGTGGCAGCCAGGAGTTTGTTCACAAATATGGAGAAAAGCAGGGGCCCCAAGACAGAGCCTTGTGGGATACCCATGGTAACAGGGATCGTGCCCGAGAACTCCTTCCCATACTTAACAAGTTGCTTTCTGCCATTTAAGTAGTTGGAGAACCAGTTGAGCACCTCAGGTGATAGACCATAGAAGCTCAGCTGGCTGGAGAGCATGGTGTGAGCAACAAGATCAAAGGCCTATGAGAGATCTATAAAAATAGCTCCAGAGAGTTTGCCTTGGTCCATAGCCGCTCTGATCCAAGATGAGACCGTGACATGGGCAGAAGATGTGCTGTGCCCTTTCCTAAAGCCATGCTGCTCTGGGAACAACAGGTCATGAGACTGCAAGTACTCTGAGAGTTGCCCTGCCACGACCTTCTCGAGAAGTTTGCTAACCGCTGACAATATGGATATTGGACGGTAGTTTTCTATGAGTTTGGGGTTCCTCTGTTTAAGTATTGGGAAGGGAGCTATCGCCTATGCAGCACCCAAGCTATGGAACTCCCTCCCTAACAAACTGCAGGCTCCGGTTTCTCCTCACACATTCAACCTGAACCTCTGGGAAGCTATGCTAGGTAGACCTTTATGTATAGTAAATGATGTACTAAGTGATGGTAAATGTCTGCTGGACATCCCATTTAAAGCGTATGGCTAGTTCAGTAACATAAATGCATTTATTGCTAGAAGTCAGGTTCATGAACAGTTAATGTCCTGGAAACAGTGATCACTTGACTTATGTATGTCTGCTATATTGCTGCTGTATCTTCATTATATGTGTTGTAAACTGGTGATTTTCCTTCTCCACTGTAATTGTAAAGAAATTGTGTTTTGTAATAGATGTGCCATCTAATTGGCCCAGGTCGTGCCTGAAAATGGTCCCTGGAATCAGAGTACTCACCCAGTAAACAAATAAATAAAAAAAGATCCATCATGTTTTCAGACTGGTGCTCCAATAGCTGGGGTTACTAGTGGGGTACTGCAGGGTTCAGTACTGGGTCCGGTCCTTTTTAATGTCTTTATAAGTGACATTGCAGAGGGACTAGAAGGTAAAGTGTGCCTCTTTGCAGATGACACAAATATCTGTAACAGGGTTGATACACGAGAGGGGGTAGAAAGGATGAGAAGGGACTTGGCAAGGCTAGAGAAGTGGTCAAATATATGGCAGCTTAGATTCAATGCAAAGAAGTGCAAGGTAATGCACCTGGGAAACAAAAACCCAGGGGAAGAGCACACAAAGGTGGGGGGGAGGTACTAACAACAACAAAATGGAAAGGGACCTGGGGTTAGTCATATCAGATGACCTAAAGGTAAGCAAGCAATGTGAGAAGGCAGTAAGGAGGGCTGGGGGGATACTGTGATGTATAGGAAGAGGCATCACCAGTAGAAAACAAGAAGTTGTTTTCCGACCTGTACAGAAAGTTGGTGAGACCCCATCTGGAGTACTGTGTGCAGTTCTGGAGACCCCATCTCCACAAGTGGAGCTCTTCGATATGACACAGAAATATTTGAAAGAGCAGGACATGATTTAACCAAGGTGAATACCATGAAATAGTGTGGGAAAAGAGTTGTAATGAATTAGTTTGAAACTGGTTTAAAGTAGTAAATATTGAACTTTTCTTTTAAGTATTAGTGGAGAAGATTTTCATTTTTATGAAACACACTGGCATAGATTATCTCTCTGAGAGCTTGGTTAAAAAGTAAGGCAATGTTATTTACATGCTGTAAAATTTGGTGGCTGGTGTAGGGTGAAACAATTATCACATAAAATGATTTGGTTATGATTTTATTTTATTTTGAATATAATTTGTTTATTATTAAATTATAGGCACTATTTCATTATTATTAGAAGTTGGAAATAATAGCTCAACTGAAAATAGAGACTGTTGCTTATTGGGTATTGATTTAAAATTTGTAAAAGATTATTTTGATATTTAATATTAAAAATATCATTTGTATATTTTACAGTTCCCCAGAAAAGCCTGATTGCCAGGTGAAACGTTGGGACTCTATAATAAAAGAAAATTGAATGTTTCAAAGAATTAGGTGTTTGCAATTTCATTTGCATGAGCCAGCAATGAGTTTCCCATCTTCACAAGGACATAGACAGGATGGAGGCAATCCAGAGGAGGGCAACTAAAATAGTGCAGGGTCTGCATCAGAAGCCATACGAAGAGAGACTAAATGAGTTTAATATGTATACTCTTGAGGAAAGGGGGACATGATAGAAACTTTCAAGTACCTCAAGGGAATCAACAAAGTCCAGGAGGGTAGCATCTTTCAGAAAAAGAGATGTGCAAGAACAAGGGGGCACAATATGAAGATAGAGGGGGGGATGGCTCAAGACCAAAGTGAGGAAGTATTTTTTCATGGAGAGGGTGGTGGATGCATGGAACAGCCTTCCTGGGGATGTCATGAGGTCAAAAACAGTGGGGGAATTCAAGAATGCATGGGACAGACATAAGGCAATTCTGGTGGAGGGTAGGAAGAAGTAGGCTGTTGGTTAACTAGGATCTGCAGCTTATCCAGTAGGTAGGGAAATGGGCAGACTGGGTGGGCCAAGCAGTCCTTATCTGCTGTCAAAGTCCATGTTTCTATGTTTCCACTAGCCAAGGGAGATTCAGGCTGGCAGAGGCAGTAGTGGATACTGGCACAGTCGGCGACTGATGGTCATCTGGGCCTGGGGAATCAGTAGCTGGGAGATTCATTGCAGCTGCAACCAGGCTAATAAGCATCAGCCCAGGATTTGGGTCTGGGCAGAGGTTCTTGGCAGTCAGGTGAGCTGGAGCTGACAGCATAGCAAGTGGAGATGGTGCAACCTGGACATCCTGTGGCTTGATGAGCAGAGTGAATATCTTTACCACCCAGCAGAGGTGAGTGCATCTATGACAAAGCTGGAGATTCTTCACTTCTGCTGTGGCTCTGGCTGTGAGACTGTGGTGTCATATCTGTTTTGTTTGTTTGATTTTGCTTCTTGTTCCGGCATTTAAGGGCAGGGTACCAAGGTTCACTGTCTACCAGTGGTGGTTTGCAGGGGGGGCAAGCCTCTAGACAGCAAGATTTTCAATTAAAACATGTGACAAGGTGAGGGTTGTGGTCAATATACCATAAGTTGCAGCCATAGATACGTTAAGATATGGCCAGATATTTTGCGCCATATCTAAAGAGATTCTCTCTGGTGGTCCACAGTGGTACTGCAGGCAGACAGGGACTTTCTCCTGAGATATCACAGAAATTTGGGAAATGTCTTCGCTGATGCACCCATACCTCTCCAGTCCCTGCCACCCTATCCTACTCCTCTTCCCTTCCCTCTAACACTCGCCCTTTATACATTTATAGCACTATGCCCGTATCCACTTGCCATAGCACTCATTCTATGTAGCATTTATGACTGTGCATAGCTCTACATGGCCATATACCAATTGTACATGGAGTTGATGATGCTTCACTGATGTCTTGCATTTTACCTGTCTGTACGCTGTACTGCTCTGTGATATTTGTTGTACTGCTATGTAATATGTGACCCCAGGTGGACCCTGAAAAAGGGACTGTAATTGTCTCAGTGGTCTTACCCAGTCAACAAAATTCAAATAAATAAATAAATATCTGACCATGTCTATGTAACTGTATAGGTACTGCAGCCATGAGGCAAAGCCAATTCGCTTCAGTCACTCATGGCTGTGTTTTATTAAGCACAATCCAAAAAACTTGGAGTGTATTGTTGCACTTATAAATGGAAATTGCTACTAGCAAGTAAAAGGTAAGAAAAAGTGACAGAAGGAAAAAAAGAAACCTTAGACTACTGTTTGGAACAGGAATGTGAAACTACTTTCCCTGCTTCTGAGGCGGTGAGGTGGGGGGCTTGAAAGGTGGCACAGGTGAAATATGCTGTCTTCTGCTCTACCTATGCAACAAGTTCATTTGTAATCCCTCCCATCTATGTACATGATCCGTATTGCTACTGTACGTTCAAATACTGTATGTATACCTGCCTGCTGATCTGGTGCTGTTTTGTACTGCTCTGCCTATGCAACAAGTTCATATGTAATCCCTCCCATCTATGTACATGATCCGTATTGCTACTGTACGTTCAAATACTGTATGTATACCTGCCTCCTCTGTAACCCCAGGTCTTACGTGAGACAAGCATCTTTTGCTCAGTGTGCCTTTCCTGGTGAAACATTTTCAATAAATAAATAAACACATTTTAAAGTGTATTTTAGTTGGGGTTCCATGAAGATTTCAAGTGTTTGTGCTTTATTAAACAAGTTCTAGGCCAATCAGATTGCATGATTTTCCGAGCCCATTCTATGATAAAGCAATAATGCCCAAATATCTGGGCATTTCCTGGGGACTTATGCCTGGCTACGTGTGTTGATATGGTCCCTGAGACAGCTGAGGGCCATTAACTCCAGTAACAGCCCTAAGCCAAAGGAAATTCCCCATCGTGATGGTATTATTGCGATAAATCTAATTGCAGTTGATTACGTTTTTGTAAAAAGTTTTAACTTGTTTACAATGTTTCCTTTGCAGGCTGGCTCAATGTACTTTGATATTATTTTATTAGTGTTTTTGGGGGTAGGAAGTGCACACTGTGCCAAAAGTTTGTTTCACATACAACCGGAAACACAAGTAGGTTAAGTGTCTTACTTAGGGTCACACAGAATGCAAGGTGGCAGTGGTGGGATTCAAACCGATGTCTGCTGAGTCTCGAGGTTCACAGCTTCCTGTTCTAATGTATAGGCAATACAGCCTCCACATATCGACAAACGTGTGCTGCTGGAGTTTGGTTACTTGTATTGTACTGGGCGTAACTAGGAGATTAAGGCCTGCTACAATGACCCATCAGAGAACTCCATAAACATCTGAATAATTAATTTAACATATTCATTTCTCTGTTCACAACAGATGCCACAATGGTATGGTATAGCTTTGTAAAGCCTGAGGACCCTACAGTATAATTTGGTATCTGCCATGGTCACCTCCTCACCTATACTTCTCAGATTAAAGTGCATAGCTCTGGCTTCAAAATGCAGAACAAATTGTTAGAATGTGTAGTATTTTCATATTTTAAATAGGTTTAAAATAGTGGCAGCATATCTTATCTGGTAAGAAATGTTTAGTGTAATTGAGTATATCTTCGTGGAGTGCTGGTAATTGTGGTATATGAGTATATCGCTATGTGAAAAGTGCTGGTAAATTTGGGTATATCGCTCTGCGAAATTCATTGCACTCGCGAGGTATGCCGATATAACTCTCTCTTTCTGTCCAGTTATTCCCATCCCCAGCAGTGCGACGATCAGAAAGGCTGCCTGTCACTCACCTGGCTGCTCCCACCAAATTGCCAATCCGCGTCCCGTCCGCGCAGCGTCCCATGAGCCCCGCCTCTAGTTGCAGCACCAGCAGCAGCTAGAGAACGAATTTCTGAGAGAGCTGCAGTACCTCTGGGGACGGCTAGAGCGCCACTGGACGCCATCTGAGAGACAAACCCTGCGGACTAGTGCATTAGTGGCACGGGGAATGTAACAGTCGGCTGTTCGCACTGTCAGCAAGCAACCAAAGCAGCAGCGAGAGGCGTTCGCAGCCGGGAACACCACCTGACAGCTTTGGGAAGGAGCTGGTTGTCCGGCCAGTAGTCACTGCTGGGCTGCGTATCGTTTGGATGTCTTGGGTTTATTCTCCACTTCTAGTAGGATCCGTTTTCCAAAGATGAAAGTTACAAGGCAGTGTTGGGGTACCGGCAGTGGCAGTATTTTTATTGCTATTGGAACAGTTTTTGTCAGCCTGAGCCTTGTGAGTGCCCTGCGCTGTGACGAAGTTCGCAAAGTTTACCAGCTCAGGCAGATCGGACCCCTCAAGTGGCTGCCTGAAAATCTTCGAGCAGGTAATAGATTTCTTCGCTCCAACTGTGTACCTGCAAGGGGCAGTACTAGAGCAAAAATAAAACATTGTTCAGCTTTAGCATAACTTCAAAATTAATAGCAGAAACACTTGAAAAGTATAGTTGTATTGTACTAAATGTTATACCTATCTTCTTCTGAACTTCGCATCCTATGCAGTGTTAACTTAGAGGAAAACTACACCCTCATATCATGTAAATGTTATTTGTTTCCACATCAACATACAGCTCTTGTCCTGTAGCTGTTAGGGACATATGTGCTTGCTTTAGTTTGTTTTCACTGTTCATATTAGTCTCATGTGACTACCTTGGGGGGTTATGGTTATTGAAATCTCATTGTCCAGGAGAGCCTCATTAGCATATGAGAACATGGTGGCACATCACCCATTTATACCATGTATCTCTATGCTAAAGAATAAATACCCAGCAGAAACTCTCTGGAAACACCTAAACTGAATGCAGTTTAGATGGAAAACTTCCATTACAACTCGGACAATTTGCAAAGCTAATTGAAGGTAAATGTAGTATTTCACACCTTCCTGCAACTTGTTTCTTTGCGTCTAATTAAGCAGACAGGCATACTGTGGAGTCTAAAGGGTGATTACACATCATATTCTCATATGCTAATCCAGCTGTCTGGGGAAAATGAGATTTAAACAACCAGCAAATTGAGACCCCCAGGATAGTTGCAGGGCCTAGTATGAACTGTGAAAACAAACTAAAGCAATTGCATACATCTCTGACTGTTAAACAAGGAGTTGTCTATTTACATGGAAACAAAATTTACAAGCTATGAGGGTGTAGTTTTCCCTTTAATGCAGAGAAAGACATGCAGCACACAGTAGTTTGTATGAAACACAACCAGCTGATTTATACCACCTCTTCAGTTTACTAGCCAAGTGAAATGCAGACAGTACTGTTTCATCTTCTTATGCTTCCTGTATTTCTCAGTACGGCACTCACAACTGGGCTGAGACACACTAAAAACTTGTGACTTAGACTCAGAACCCCAGAACATGCACATTTTATGTGGGTTCCTGCGTTCTGACATACATCAAAATTGGCCCTGATTTTTAGAGATGTTCCTGATTCTGCTTCAGAAATTTCCTCTGTCCCTTCCGTCCTAAATGTTGTGTTTATGTTACTGAAAAGTACCAATTAGAATCCTAAAATAATGTCAGGCATTAGTGTTACAGTTTAGTTCTCCTTAGAAATGCTGTTTATACTAAGCATATTATGCGTGGGTTCTGCAGCTGATATTACTATTTTTTTCAGATGTGTCCCTGATTTTGGTCATTTGTCCCATATTTGTTAAGAATTGTCCCTGATTTATGAGGCAGGAGGTTGAGAAGTATGGTTTTTGATTTTACTGCTTATGCATGTTCTGAGGTTCTGGAAATGACCCAATTCCAGTAGGAGTTGTGGTCATTTAAGAACCCTGACCCTAGAACCCCCAGATTACTGGAGTCTGAGTAAACAGTAAAATGAGTGATGCAGGAACCTATGCAAAGTTTGTATGCATTCTGGCAGCTCAGGGGCGGATTTTCAAACAGACTAAAATGGTCATGGGACTAAGTTCTGTGCATAGATCTGCTGATGTGGAAAAAAATCTTTGCACTGGTGGACAGTCCTATCTTCAGCCTGTGCTGTGCATGAGAGCAGGCACAACTGCAGAAGATGTTATGCCTGGTCTAGCAAGGCATAACATTTGAACTATTGCCAAAATACACCACAAGTGGATGTAAATCATGGAGCCTGCTGCAAAATGGCTCTGTGTTTGCAAAGCTGGTGCATGCAGCAAAAATGGTGCCTCTGCAACTGCAGACCCAGTTGTGTAAGTTTTTTCCCCACTTGTTTCAATTTCCGGGGCTTTTGAAAGTCTGGCCCCAGGGGACAGATTTTTAAAGGACGGAAGACATCCCAAAGACTGAGTCCCACACCACAACCTGCAAGTGTGGAAAAAAAGCTTCACACCAGCAGTCATTCCTGTTTTCAGTCTGTGGTGTGCATAGGTGGCAGATACAGCTGCAAAGGAATGTTATGTCTGGCAATACAAGGCATACCATTTTGGCGCAGCTGCACATGGGGAAACAGCCACAAGCTGCTGAAAATCATGGTGCTGATTGCAACAAGCCTAGTGCATGAAAATACAGTGCATGTGGCAAAACCTGTGGTTGTGCAAGGGAAGCCCCCCTTGCGCACAGGTTTTGCCACTTGTGTGCAGTTTTCTTTGTTTTGGAAAATCTGGCCCCGGGATGTTGCCACTTGCTAGGGTTCCAGCATTCCATCAGTTCTGGAAACCATGTATGCCCCAAATACTTGTACAGTGTTTGGTGATGAAGATTGAGATGATATGAGACAGGATGTACTGTACGATTGCACAGGCAGACAGGTGATAACTGGCGTTGACGGCTGTTCCATCATAGCCACAATGCTAGTGTACAGAACATGTCATTTTTCAATTTATTTTAGAATGTTGCACACTAGGGTCACCTTATTTAGGTGCAAATGCTTATTTTCAAGAGCATCCTGGGGGACATTGCTGTAGCAGAGTTATTCCAAGTAAGTTATACAGAAGAAAGGTACATAGATCTACATAAATATAAATCACTATATACAATTATTTGCCTAATATACTATAAGAGGCAGTAAATGAGTAGTTTCTATGTCATAATACAGTACTCTGGAATCAGGGCGTAAATATGTGTGTACAGAAATATAATTTTGGAGGACTGAAAGTAATTAGGGGTAGAATACAAAAGTAAAGGAGTGCATGAGAGGAGTGAGTGATAGTGTCACCCACTGTAGCTTATGCCTGGTAGTCTGCAGGTGCATAGGCTGGTCTGGCAAGTAAATAAGGCTCACTCATGATATTCCTGGAGTATATCATACTGACTGGCAGGGAGTTACAGCTAGCCAGACACTAGTGGCAAAGGCTTTGTTGGCAACACCTTGACTCATAAAGGAGATGACTGGAAAGTAATGTGAGTTTTTAGATTTGGCTGGGCATTCTTAGCATTAGAGAACTATTAAGTAAAACCAATACTAGTTGTAAAAAAAACACAAAAAAGAATACTAGTTGTGCATCACAAATTTTTAGTGCACACCGTCATGTATTATTCTTGCTTAATAAGCAGGGAGTAGCAGTAAGGTGCCATCCTACAATGAAGTGCCCTCCATTGCTGATGTGACTTTTGGGATACATTTTGCAAAGATTATCAACAAACAGAATAATGGATTTATAAGGCTTTACAAGGCTATGTTCCGTATCAGGAATGCCTATGGCATCATAAATTGCAGGAGTGAAGCTGGAGTGGTCCATGATGCCAGAAGGCAGTACGGGAGCCAGGTTTGGGAGCTGGTGGGGGGCAATTCAGTCAACCATAGGCTCCCTAGTGAGCATCCAACAGTGAGTAACGATGGTACAGGGGGCACTGCTACTCATGCTGGTGCAGCCAGGAGGGGATGACTACCTCCTCCCCAGCCCCCCTCAGCTCTGCCGCTGTCAGAAGGAACCTTGAAATGGGACAACAACCTTGCACATCCTTTATTCATTTGTTTATGTAAGGTGGGTCATGTTTGTGAGATGGAATACACATTGCTTAAATTGGAAATATTTAGGTAGAGGACTCTTGCATCTAGATTTGTATCTAGACTGCTGAAACTGTCATTTCTAGGTGGTGGAACTCACCTAGAGTAGTCAACAGGAGAAAGGTCAAAGAGGTGGTTGAACTATCATACAGTTGTTTTCAAGAGGTGATGGAAGTGAGTTCCTGTGGGCTCCTGCCCAGTTTAACCACTGAGAATACACCAGGAAATTTGAACTTACATTGTTGCTGTGCTGTCACTGCAGCTGGTATAAGTGGCAGCTGCTCATTTTAATGTTTGCAAACCGTAACACGCCAGGGATGCTGTTGTACCATCGAACTAATGTTGGAGTGATGGTACAACAGCATCCTATTCAGGATGATGGTGGAACATGGCGGTGATGTCACTGTTTCCTACTCTAAGGAACAGCCTCAGTGTAATTTGAGAAATTCTTGTTTTAGCTATGGCTTCTCTGAGAAGTTACAGCTACTCTTCTCTGAGCCCAGACTTTTTTAAACAAAGTCTTAAAACTAGGGATTCAATTAATACTTATTTTGGAAGTATTTGGCGCAAAAATAATGCAGAAAGTTCCAGAATACGGAAGAGGCAAGCAGTGGATTCCCAAAGGGTAACAATAAAATCAGCTGACATAGCCAGACTGCAGGAATGGAATTTAAAAACAGTTGACTTGTTTAAAAGAAACAGTATTTAAGTGCAGTGTTTATATTACTTTCCAAAATTTGGGAAATGGGTACTATTTTGACTTCTAAAAAACTGGAATGATGTGCAGATTTGGACCTGTAGAAATG
The DNA here is from genome assembly GCA_016271365.2 of Neoceratodus forsteri. Lineage (NCBI taxonomy): Eukaryota > Metazoa > Chordata > Ceratodontiformes > Ceratodontidae > Neoceratodus > Neoceratodus forsteri. Next base: position 793,576,362 of record CM057459.1, on the reverse strand, counting down.
TTTTTGATTTCCACCTCCCGTGAGCTAACTGAATTCCAGATCACAATGACATTATAACATACTTACAGAGACTAATGCACAGTAGCAGTGGCACAGAGGAGAACGTGGACTTGCACTGTGAACTCAGGCATGTGGCTGCTGCTACTGCTGGTGTTCAGCTTATCCTCCTGGAGATGTTCCTCTGCCATATGGGGAGTACTAAACCATGGGACTGCACTGGGCAACAGGTCAGCCAACAGCTGGAGTAGGGGAATAAAAAAAAATAAAGTAACAGTGCTCATTAAAATCACAGATGCTTTCCATAGCAGATGTTATTTTATTTGTAATGGTAGCATAGGCCACTAGACTGCTTATAAACATTGGCAGAAGAATTTTGGGGTGTGGAAGTTCTGTATGTGCTTTTGCCATTTACTGAAAAATAAAACTCTGTTTTAAACTAGGGTATCAGTCTCTGATTAAATCGAGCCACTGTTCTCCCCAGGCTAGTAGTAACTATTTTATATATGCGCTGCCGTTTGACAGCAGTTGTCTGCTCGCATCCAGGAGATAAATTAAAAGCTTACAAGCCTGCAGTTTGTTTGCAGCAGCAACTAATAGCTGAAGTGGAACTTTCAGTAAATATTTCACTTGAGTTAATTCACAGAGCAGCATTTAAGAAGCCTCAGAAAATCCTGAGCTGTTTATCTGGACTTACACTCCTCAGTCTCACGGCATGATTATTTTGAAGTAATCTTTTATCAAGCTATTTATCAAAGTCTCTATTGCCATCTAAAACAGAGAACTTCAGTTTGACGTCACCTTTTAGTTTGAGAGCTTTTTCCAGCAGCACTTTGTACTTAGGGCGATAGTTTCAAATTAGTTTTCCCCATCTTTGCATCCTTGTAAAAAAAACAAAAAAAAAAAAACAACTTTGAAAATATGATCCTTTATTTGCGCTTATGCAGTTAAGTCTGGTAATAATAACTTGTAGGGTCTGATACCAGCAGAAATGAGACTTTGTATTCTCCACATCAGCCTGGTATAATGTAACACCAGGTTGATATTGCTACAGAGAAAGTTGCAGCTGATCAATCACCCAGGCCCAAAGCCCTTACACTATCACACCAACTGAAAACAGCTGTACTGTATCCTAACAAGTGGTGCTACACCATACCAGTGAGAACAACCTGGCTAGTTAGTGCACAGAATTGATGTGCCCCTTCCTTCTGCAAACTTGTGGAAAATGGGACTGGTGCAAGGTACGGTGTAGGACTATAAGATGTTACTGCATGAGGCCCTTTTGTTTTCATTACTTTATTTATTGATTGATTGATTTTAAACCATGTTTTACTTTCATCTTTTATCAGTGAGCTGTGTAGAAGAAGAAGAATCAGCATTTATATAATGCTTTTCATACACAGTATCCCAAAGCGCTTTACAAGCAATGCTAGACTGGTAGTGAAGTGACTGAATGTGTGGTGGCAGCCATATCGCACATCATCACCCACACACAGCCTTGATAATTGTGTGTATGTAAAGGATTACTGAATGGAATCCCTAGGGCTCAGTCCAGCAACGTGTTTTATGTGGTGTGTCTGTTTCCTTATTTGCACAAAGCCTAACTGGGGGCTTAGTCCTTGGAGTGGAGGGCTGTTACTGATTACTGGAGTTTTCCTTGAATTAACAGTGTAGGGAATGCATCAATAAAGCATATATATGTGTGTGTGTTTATGCCACCGGAGTTTACATACTATGAAATCTAGCTAAACAGTATTTATGATTCATATATTTTGCTAAATGGAAGTAATACATTCATGGTCATAATAATAATAATAATAGTGATAAGTACTTCCCTCTTTTCACATAAACCACTTAGTTAAGCAATAAGGCACAACAGGGTGTGGGTTATTGGAATTTACCATGCCTTGTGTGGTGTGTCATGAGGCGCAGCCAGTGGACTTAACCACATAAGAAGTGGGTTAATCACCCAATGACTCACACCCTGGAGTGCCTTATTGAGATTATACAATGGACCCATGTGTAAAATAAATTGAAAATGTGTTTAATTATGTTTTTTTATAAAAGCCATTCCTCAGCTGTGGGTTATGCAGGATTTACTCACGGTCATGTGACATGTTTTGACTAATGAGGTTACAGGATTTTCACACACCATTGTATAATGTATGTTAAAAGTTGACTAGAATACAGTTTCAGTTTCTGTAGTTCCTTTCATGAATGAACTGTTCTAAAACATTTTAAAAGCAAAGAAGTACAGCAGATGTCATTTAATGATTGCATTACAGAAGCAACCCCGTGCCTGCAACATCACACACAAAGCAATGGGCCATTGCAGGATCTGTTATGTTGTCAGAGGGGCACTTGTCGGGAACCAGGGTTATGCCTACTCCTTCTGAACAGTCTTATTGGATAAGGCTTGTCTGTTTTCAATACTGTACCATTTGTGTTCATTTCCATCACAATATGATGGTGATAATTTGTAACATTCCTATTTTTAGGAAAGAGTGAAAATATGATTGGGGTAGGGGATCAGGAATGTTGATTGCACCCAGTGAGGGGCACTCCACTGTCAGAGCGGTGGAGGTGAGAAAATCAAAATGAATAAGCACTTGTACAGTGCAGTAGGTCACATACTGAGCAATAATCACTGTATTTTTTAACACTGAAAAATTATGCTATACTCAGTGTAACTGTCGTAACATCCCTACATGGACTCTTTAACTTCTACCTGGACAATCTGTATTGTATCTTCAAATAGCTCCGGTTTGGAGCCTACATGTTCCGTGCTGTACTGAGACCAGGTACTGATTGGCAGGTGCCTGTCAGCCCATACAGAGTCTCTTTATGCCACTGACACACATAGGCTCCAAACTGGAGCTGTTTGTATCTTTGGTTATAATGTAACCCTGTGGATGAGCCCCAGATGCTTCCCATGCGACAAGTCATCACAGGGACAGCCACAGGTGCTTGTAGATGCACGGGTGGGCTCTGTCTTCAAAATGCCAGCAGGGAGGGCGCATGATCAACCAGATAGAATTTTAAATTAGATATTGCACAGTAAGTAAAAAAAAAAATCTTATATTTATTGCACTGCTCATTGGGCCTGCTTCACACGGAGGTGGGGTCCGACAGGAGGTGGACATTTCCCTTTAAGCAAAACCTGACTCTATCAGATGGTTGGATTGGAAACAGATTTAGATATGCAGTATACTAGTATCTGACTATCCAAAGTTGGATCTGATTTTAAGATATGTGAGCGTTCATAGACAGGTCCTCATTTTATCACTCAACCAAGGGATGGCATGACACACTATATTTTATTTTTATTGGCCCTTTTCAGTGAGAATTCTCTACTATTAGGGGCAATACTGGTTCCAGATCATTTGCCTCATCAGCCCCAGATTCTGGAATGAGATTCCATTCAAGCTCAGATTTATTTTTAAATGGAATTTCTGCACGTATTTAGAAACAAACTTCCCTGTGCACATTAATTTAACATTTCTGTCAGGAGTTGCAGTACAGCTGTGGAGTGGCTTCTGAACTATATTGTACTTCCTTGTGTTGCAACTTTGGATATAGAAATGACATGTTTGCCCAATATATTTTGTTTTTAGTTTTTATCAGGACCATTTTCTTACTGTATAAGAGATGCTTTGCTTGACTCTATTTTAATAATTTATTGCTCTGATCTGCTGCCACTTACCCTGGAACCTTACTGTAAATAACACTTTGTCTCATTTGGTTACATCCCAAATAATTTATTGAATAACTAAATGTGAATAACTTTATTGAATAACCATTCTCCATCCCATGCTTCTTCCTGTTGACGCATGCACGCGCCATGTGCCGGCCACTGGACGCCCCCTCAATATGCACCAACAGCCCTGCCACCGCACCCCCAAGCGGTGGAGGTCTAGAAGCAGGGCATCATGTCCCCCTCTCCTCAGGAGATGAGAACAGTCCTCCAGAATGCATGGGATAGGCATAAGGGAATCTTGGAGGGAAGAAAGGAGGGAGGGAGGGTGAAACAGCCGGAGATCAAAAGTAGGGTCTGTGGTGATACTGTAGGTAGGGAAAAATGGGCCAACTGGGTGGGCCAGGTGGTTGTTATCAGCTGACATATTCTATGTTTCTATGTAAATAATTGAAAATAAGCTAGTATAAATTCAGGCAGTCTTTTGCTAGCTTGCAAACAGGGTATAATACTCAGTGTTCAAAGCAGAAGACAACTGTTAAGAGTTTTCGTAAATACCTTTCATGTTTAGCATGACAGTGAAATGTGGTAGCAATGTTACTCCAGTCAAAGATGCAACAAAAATAAAAAACAAACAAACAAACAAAAAAAACATATATGTTGCAGGTGATACCTGTATTTGGGTGGGGGGTTATAGAACAGGAAACTTTCTCTATCCCATGCTTCCTCCTAAGGACTCCATTGGGTAGCTACAGTATTATAGCCTATTTCCAAAGAAAGCACAACTTTCAGATTAAAAGTGCTTCTTGCAGCATGCTCTGTGGCATGGAGGGCTGAGCGCTGGATGCCTTACCTTCCATTACACTAGTCACCTGAGTTCGAGTGTGAGCTCGGGCCACTGGGTGTTGGCCAGGATGTGAGAGGATGGAGAGCATGCGGTGGACTGCTCTCCTGTCCTGGGGCACAGTGCTCTGCTTCTACATCTCCACACCTTAGAGGTATGGTGGCAGGGCTGTCAGTGCATCTCGGAGGGGGACATCTGGTGGCTGGCATGTGCATGTCTCAACTTGCAGGCATGCCTGTATCGCTGCACTGGCAGCTGTCGGGAAACAGAAATGGAAAAGCTTGGCTCTGGCGAATGAAGCCAGGCCCACCAACCGACCGTCGCTGCCACACAGGATCACTGACTGAATTGTGCTCTGGGGATGGGAGGACAGACCTTCCTCCACTGGCCCCACCATGAGGGGAAATCCTCAGGGGTATATAAGGTAGGTCTGGGGAGGCAGTTGCCAGTGGAGTGGTGTCAGGGCTGATATTCCTACCAGAGCCAATTACACCGGAAAAGCTTGTTTTAAAGAAGTGTTTGTTGCTATTCTTGTTATTCATGTTGCCACTCCAGTACTTTTCTAACTCAGTTGTGTTACTGTATTTCATTTCTCAAATTTAAGCAAGACAGTTTTTATTGTACCTACTAAACTTTTTACTTGGGAGGTACAAAACAGGAACCATTCTCTAACCCATGAGTGGATACCCTATGAGTAAATAACATTCCAAATCATACTGTAACCCCACTGTTAGCCCCCTCATGGGGCTGTTCTCTCCCAGTTTCTGTGTCCCGTTTTCCCCCTGGGTTTCCCCATTTTTTTCTCCAGTCCTGGCTGTCCCCAAATCTGTCTCTGTAATGGTCCTGGATCCTCCCTCTGGCACCCACATAATTTTTTTTAAAATTGCAGGGCCAAGGGAGCTTGAGCACAGAGTTGCCGGTTGGATATGCACCCAATGTGCATTCTGGTGCTCTGCGCATGCGCAGATGTGCATTTTCGTTTCTGGCCATCCGGCAGCAATTTGGGTTGTCTCTCCGCTGGTCCCAGTCCCTGTTTGAGGCAAAATAGGGATTGGAAACCTTAGGTGAACCGGACAGGCAATTGGAGGAGCAGAAAAAGAGTTTTCATGAGCGCCAGTCACACTCGAGGATTCGAGTGTCACTTCATGCATAATGAGGTGGCTCATGAATATTAATGAGCGAAGCCTGTCTATCACTGGGGCAAAGTAAATTAGCACTAGCGACAGGCAGAAAAGTAAGAAAAGGCTATAAATAATGTATGCTGTACGAGGACAGAGGAATGGCGATCTGTTTGTGGAGAATTAAGTAAATAAATATGTACATGCTGACAGCAGCAAAGAAATAAAGTTAGGGCGTACATGAACTGTACTGGAATTATGTGCAGCTGCCTGGGGACACTTACAGATGGCAGCAGTGTCAGGAACAGGGCTGGTTGAAACTATTAAGTTATGCAGTTGCTTAAAATGGCACAAGGGCCACTACTAAATGGTGGAGTAAAGGTAAACTAAAGATAAGGCTACCAACTTCCTGAAACCTAAAACTGGGACATGCCATTAGTGGGGAATAAATAATTCATCTTTATTTTTGTTACGAGACACTGGCTTACTGTAAAAACAGTAGCTGCCTTTTTTCTCTACTGCTTGCCTAGCCAGTAACTTTAGTATTAGCTACGTGAACTTACACACATAGAGCTGGAAACTTTTCTCACTGCCACCACCATCCATGGCACAGTTCCATTTGTTTACTGTGCTGTACGTCCTCGGATGATCGGAAGCAGCTCCTTTACCTCTGGCGTGGCCTCCTCCTGAAAGAGAACTCCCTACCCGCCCTCTCTCTCTCGACCTCCCTGCTGGCTGGCTCAGGTTCAGGTTCACAGTCAGTCACAGACACACTCACCTCCAAGTTTAATGTAACCCCTAGGTGGTGCTACCCCAAGGGCTACTATCCCTGCCTGCTTGGCTAGTTGCAGGTTAAGGGGCCTGGGTAATGAAATGAGTGCCTCCACCCGGAGGTCAGGGTTGGTAGTGGTCAAGCTAACCTGGGCATAGCCCTCCAGAACACTGTAACCCACCTCTTTCCCTTCTAGTAGCCTAAACACTGTACAGTAATCACTTTCACAGCATCCCTGGTACACCATACAAGTACCCACACTGTTTGCACTTACCACCAGGGCTGGTTCCTCTGGCTTGACCCTGGGGACCCCCTGTAAAACAAGGCTAAGCACAGCAAATAGCAACAGTACAATACTTTTGGCACAAACTGGAACCACAGTCAGGTTAAATACAAGCAAAGTTAAATCTGATTTATTCAGGGAACTTGAACAAGGGAGGGGTGTAATCAGGTTGATTTGCTTAAAAGCTATATTAATCAGACAGTTATGCATGCAGTTCAGAGTCCCTACACAGTCACACACTCTGGGTACCCAGGTAGGAAAACGTGTGGGCTAGCCAGAACATTGCAGCTGGTTGGGGCCCTGTGATGGAAGAAAGCAAGCTACATGCACAACACACACTATTTGTAATCTGGAGCTGGAGGGCTCAGTTTGTGAAAGAAAAGGCAACAAGACAATCAGATGACAACACTTTTAGATTTAGCTGTTGTTGCAGGGAGCTGCCCTGATGTTTACTTACGATACCCATTACTGAACACAGGCAGGATGAAATCGAGACTGCAGGCTGTTGAGCTGGAGTGCCTGGAGAAGCAGGGCCCACATGAATCACCGAGGCGTCATTCCTGTTTAAGGCGTTGAGCAGGGGGCTGATACCCAGACCGGTCTCTTGTTGATGACTTTCTCTACGTAGCAGGTATTCTGGTTGGGCCAGTGTAGCAGGGCCCAGACAAACGGAAATGGGTATGGATTCAGTCCGTGGAGCTGCATACAGCCTCCAGCAAGCAAAACACAGTTCAGACACACAGTGGGGAACCAAATCATGACCCACTATAAGCACACAGCACATTCACATGTAAGGAAATTCCACTGTACCAGGCAAATGGCTCTCCGGTCGCAATTACAGAGTCTCTGTACAATCTGGGAGTTCAGAGGTAGCTGGAAGTCCTGACAGGCCGATCGCATTCAGCAAATCTTCGGTCTTCTTCAGGTTAAAGCCTGGTCACAATTCAGTGGCTTAATTCACTCTCCAAATTTGGATTCAGTCCGAAAATAGCACAAGTTCCTCTCAGGAACAGCAGGCAGGCATGCAGGCCAAACTCTAGCTTTTCCATAGTTCTCCCATGCGAATCCATGATGGATTGCTGCTCAAACTATCTTGAGCTGTTACTTCTTCATTTCCCAACTCAGATCTAACTGAAACTGAAAGCAGTGTGGGACTTTCCCCAAGATCTAAAAGGTTTGGTTGGCTAATTTGTCTGTCAGTCACAACAAGGGCTCTCCCTCCAGGTTATTTTAGGTGCCAAAGGCCCAAAACTACAATTCCTTTAAGTTTTGGCCCCACCAAGCCCCTGTAGGCAGGCTCCATTTTAGAGTCCCAAATGTACCGATTGGCCCATTCTGACAGTCCCGGGCCAAGATGATGGAAACAAACAGAACTGTCCTGCTGCAAAGAGGGCAGGTTAGAACAAACTGCAGTATTATTACTACTCTAACAAATGATCAGCAAACAAGTACTTCTAACAGAGCTCCCTCTCAGATTAATTATGACTGCAATCCAGGCAGCTCTTTATTTATTTAATTTATTTATTTAAACAGCAGTTTGGAAAACCTTTGAGCTATAGGCTCATTTACAAAGGTACCTTTTCACAGTAAGACAAACGAAAATACACAGTATAACAGTACAACACAGTATAACAGTAACTTAAGACATAGATGCAAACAAGCTGGTACAGGTAGGATTGATGCAAACAATACCAGAGTTATGTTGTCCTTAGCAGCTTAGTAGTAAGCTTTGTCATAAGTATTGAGTACGGCTTTGACTAGTGGCAATTACAGCATCGGGTGTTAATAAGGTGGTTACGTAAGGAAGATCTTAAAGAGACAGAACACAGAGGCTATACAGGCACTCTGGCAATACATTTAAACTGCTAAAACACAGGACACCAGCATGGCAGTGAGCATTTAGGCAAGCTCAAGGAAGACTTTTTGTTAACCCCAATTTGTAGGGTGGTTACACCCCTCCCTGCCTGAAGAAAACTTGGCATCTGCATCAAGTCTATACCATCACAATGTCAAAAATGCAATATAAACGAGACATATATATCATTAGCTTGTTACATCACTATACCTTTCAATATACTTCACGTTACTACATTCATATTGACAATACTTATGCATGTTTTATACAGGTAATGCTGATTCCACTGTGATTAACACATTAGTAATATCACAGTACTGCTTCAGGTAATAACGTCTTACATTAAACAATGTAGAGAGGGCCCTTCCTATCAGCTAACTTGGGGCCAGATGGGGCAGGGGCACCATGGTGAGAGGAAAAACAAGTAACCTGGAATTGGCCATCAGCTCAATTTAGCAGTGAGTTGGCCAGAGACATAAACCCCTTGTGAACCACATTGAGAGGCAAATCCACTGGCCTCCCAGAGAATCATAACTAAGCGTAGTACTGGCTTGACAGCTCGGCCAGTCTTTCTGTGGGGAGCAGCCACAGTCTCTGTACTTTCAGCACTAACTTTGGAGCTTTCGTCACTTGAGAGGGGTGCCTCTGCATGGATGGGAATGTCCAAACTGGGAGCACTGTCAGCTCCTTGCTCTGTAGGCTCTGTTTCTACAATACTTGGCTCATTTAGAGAAGGTTCTGGCACAATTAGGCTTTGTGGCACTGAAGGGGGGCTGTCAGCACTCTCATATTGTTGTTCAAATTCTGGTGTGTCACCAGGGAGACTGACCATCAGCCCCCCTTTTTCAGGCAATTCACACAGTTCCACAAAACACAGAGAGACCGCAACCTTAGATGTGATGCTTTGCACCTCACTTTCAGGGAGCATTGGCTCCAAGGACGAAGCTGGGAGGTTAGGTAGTCCAGAAGGTCCAGCTTCATCCCCACAGTTAGTCATAGGGTTACCTTGAAACAGCTGACTCAGTTCATAGGAGGGGTAAAAGGCATTGTCACACTCACTGTCGTCAGAGGTGGACTGACAGTCACTATCATTCTGGGCCTGCTGCGGGGACAACTTTAACTCTGTAACTAGTGGGATAGGTTGACTCTGTCTCTTTTTTGCAGCAGCATGAGTCACCGGCCCAGGGGAGGCAATGTTTACTGGCTCAGCTTCAACAATAACTTGGCTGATAGGCAACAAGTGGTTACGGTGCATGGTCTTGACAGCTTTGGAGTTATTCTCTGGGCGTACCTTGTATACTGGTAGATCATCCAACTTTCCAACTGCTACATGAGGAAGATGGTGCCACCTATCAGCAATTTTCTACTTGCCATGTAGTCCCAAATTGCGTAACAACACACAGTCTCCAGGCCATAGCTCTTGAGCCTTTACTTTCTTGTCGTGCCTCTCTTTGTTGGTGAGATTTCTTTTAGCAGCCATAGTCTGGGCCAGTTGATATGCATGGTTCACTTGAGCTTTCAGTTTCTGTACATACTGCAGGTAGTTTTCAGCTCAGACCCCATCTGGAGAAACCCCAAAACAGACATCAACTGGCAGGCAGGCCTCCCTCCCAAACATGAGGCGGTAGGGGGAGAACCCAGTAGCATCATTTTTAGTGCAATTGTACATGTGTACCAAGGTGCTAATCTGCTGGCTCCACTTATGCTTGTCTTTTGGGTGGAGGGTGCCCAGCATGTCTAGAAGGGTGCGGTTAAAATGTTCTGGTTGAGGGTCCTCCTGCGGGTGATAGGGAGTGGTTCTTGACTTCTGCACCCCACAGAGAGCATTTCTTTGATTAGCCAACTTTCAAAGTTTCTGTGTAACCCCTAGGTGGCGCTATCCCCAGGGCTACTACCTCTGCCTGCTTGGCTAGTAGCAGGTTAAGGGGCCTGAGTTCCGAAACGGGTGCCTCCACCCAGAGGTTAGGGTTGGTAGTGGTCAAGCAAACCTGGGCACAGCCCTCCGGGATACTGTAACCCCCCTCTTTCCCCTCTAGTGGCCTGAACACTGTACAATAATCACTTTCACAATACCCTTGGTACACCACACAAGTAGCCACACTGTTTGCACTTACCACCAGGGCTGGTTCCTCTGGCTCGACCCTGGGGACCCCCTGTAAAACAAGGTTATGCACAGCAAATAGCAACAGTACAGTACTTTGAGCACAAACTGGAACCACAGTCAGATTACATGCAGAAAAGTTAGATCTGATTTATTCAGGGACTTGAACAAGGGAGGGCAAAATCAGGTTAATTAGCTTAAAGGTTATATCAATCAAGCAGTTATGCATGCTCTCGAGTCCCCCACACAGTCACACCTCTGGGTACCCAGGTGGAGAAGAGATGGGCTAGCCAGGACAGTTGCCCAGGGTTGCAGCTGGTTGGGGCCCTGTGATGGAAAACACAACATGCACAGTACACAATATTTGTAATCCAGAGCCAGAGGGCTCAGTTCGTAAAGGAAACGAAACAACAAGACAATCAGATGACACACTCAGATTAAGCTGTTGGTGCAGGGAGCTACCCTGGTATTTACTCACGATATCCAAGACTGGACACAGGCTGGACGAAAATCGAGACCGCAGGTGGTTGATGTGGAATGCCAGGAGAAGCAGGGCCCACACAAGTCGCAGAGGCATTGTTCCTGTTCAAGTGTGGAGCAGGGGGGCTGATCCCCAGGCAGGTTTCTCGTCGATGGCTTCTCTGTGCAGTGGGTAGTCTGGCTGGGCCAGCCTGGCAAAGCCCAGACTGCATGGAGACAAGTTCGGATGCAGTCCGCTTTGGGCTGGATACAGCTTCCAGCAAGCAGAACACAGTTCACACAGTGGGAACTAACTCACAACCCACAGCAGCTCATAGCACATTTACATGTATGGAATTCTACTGTACCAGGCAAAGTGCTCCCCGTCACAGTCGCAAAGTCTCTGCACACACCAGGAGCTTAGGGTAGATGGAACTCCTGACAGGCCGATCGATTCAGCAAAAATATTCAGTCTTCTTCAGGTTGAGCCTGGCCCACTTCAGTAGCTTACTTTAGTCACACAAACTTGGATTTAGTCCAAAATAATTTCTTCTCTCCCTCTCATGGAGCAGCAGCAGACATGCAGCCAAAACTCAACCTTTCAGTTTTCCCATGCGAATCCACTCAGGATTTCTACCCAAAATTACTTCAGCTCCTTCTTCTTGAGGTTCCAGCTCAGAACTAAACTGAAAACTGCAAGGATCCCGGGACTTCCCCAAGATCCAAAAGATTTGGTTGGCTGATTTGGCTGTCAGTCAAAGCAAGAGCTCCCCCTTCAGTTGCAAAAATGGTGAAAAAAACTCAAACCACAGTTCCTGTAGATTTTGAATTCAGACAGCTCCTGTAGTCGGCTACATTTAAGGTCCCACCAGAACTGATTGGTCCAATTTGCAGTCCAGGACCAAGATAGTGGAGACAAACAAAACAGTCCTTGCTACAAAGAAAGCAGGTTAGACAAACTACATTATCAATATCATTCTAAATGGTTTTCAGCAAATAGTTACATCTTACAGCAGAGCTCCATCTTAGATTACTTATGCTGCAATCAAGCAGCTCTTAAAGAGACAGTACACAGAGGCTATACAAGCTCTGGTAATCACATTTAAACTGCTAAAATGCAGGACACCAGCCTGGCAGTGAGCATTTAGGCAAGCTCAAAGAAGACTTTTTGGGAACCCCCATTTGTAGGGGGGTAACATCTGCCTTGGTCAGAGTGGATCTGCTGGGGGGGCACCATAGTGGACAAGAAATTTTCCACTAACACCTTGGCCATGGTAGAGGCCTTTTGATCTTTAGTTGGAAAAGCTTGTACATACTGTGTGAAATGTGATCCGTAACCACTAACACATTGCCAATATTGCGTTGATCAAGTTCTAAACACAAAAAGTCTATGCAGACCAGTTCCATGGGGGTGCTGGTAGTAATAGTGACAATATTGAGATATTGGTCGGACCATCACTCCATTGGGTTCAGTTTTGAGGCCACCGTAGTAGGTCAGCCCCTATGGATATGGTCCGGTACCGCCCATTAAGGGGTGTTTCCCCAGATGACCTTATGGCGGTATTGGATCTATCGGGCTTCCCGAGAGATTGCATGGATCCAGGAGAGCTGGTACGTGCCTATAATGAGGCAGTGGCAGGGGCCCTGGATTCTATTGCTCCTTTTCGCGTTCGTCCTCTCACTCTTCGCCCCAGGTCTCCTTGGTTTGATGAGACCCTGAGGGAGTTGAGGAGAGTTGGATGAAGGTTGGAGAGGTGTTGGCGGAGATCGGGTCTGGATAGTGACAAACTTATTTTGATGGACCATTATCTGGTCTATCAATCCGCAGTCTCTAGTAAGAAGGCAGAATTCCTGTCCAGAGAGATTGCGGCTGCACAGAATAGACCAGCTCAGTTCTTCCGGACTGCAGACAGACTGTGCAATTCAGTCTGTGTTCAGCCCGGAAGAGCCTTTTCTCAGGAACGATGTGAGGAGTTTGCTCTGTTCTTTGCAGATAAGATTGCCAAAATCAGATCCGAGATCCATTTGACCCTCTCAAATGGGAGTTGTGATGGTCAGCAGGAGATGTCGGACACCCAGTTTGTGTGGTCTGACTTCAGCCTCCACACAATCAGTGACATTGTGATGGTTATCCAATCACTGCGTCCGACCAACTGTGATTTGGACCTGGGCCCCACACATCTCTTAGTGGATTGTGTGGATAAAATCGGCCCAGTTCTTGCTGAGATGGTCTGGAGGTCCTTGGAGAGGGGGATTTTTCCAGATCCTCTTGAGGCTGTGGTTAAGCCCCTTCTTAAGAAGTCCTCCTTGGACCCATACTGTCTGGCCAATTACAGGCTTGTCTCTAACTTACCCTTTGTGGGTAAAGTTATTGAGAAGGTGGTCGCATCACAGTTGGATGATCATCTAACCAACAACAATGTCTATGATTTTCTCCAGTCTGGATTTAGGAAAAGGCATAATACCGAGACAGCACTTGTACGGGTACTAAATGACCTCCTAATAGTGAGAGATCGAAGGACCTGTTCCATCTTGGTCCTTCTTGATCTCTCTGCAGCGTTTGACACTGTGGACCATGGTGTGCTATTGGAACATTTGTGATCTATCTGTGGACTGTCTGGTACAGTCCTAGGGTGGTTTTGATTGTACCTCGAGGGTAGGACTCAGAGGGTGATGTCTGGAATTTCTTCCTCAACATCAGTCTCCTATCCTCGAGGGTACCGTAGGGTTTCATTTGGCACCCATGTTGTTTGCAGTGTATATGCTGCCGTTAGGGAGTGATTATTAGGTGGTACGGCTTGGGTTTTCATTGCTATGCAGATGATACTCAGCTGTACATGTTCTTTGTGCCCAGCCGGATACTGCCTTTCGGTTTTAACAACTGTCTTGTTGAAATCCAAGACAGGATGAATGGAGTTGGCTGCGGTCAAACCCAGAAAAACTGAGGTGTTGGTTGTGGACCAGGGTCACTGTGAGGATGGAGTTGTTAGCTGGATCACCTCGGCTTATGGCTTGGGGTGTCCAGCTGACTATCTCAGACCGGTGCGGAACTTAGGCGTTGTATTTGACGATTGTCTGACTTTTAAGTCTCAGGTGTCAGCGGTTGTCAAAACCTCTTCTTATCATCTGAGGAACATCGCCCGGTGAAGCACTGGTTCCTCCAGAGGATCTTCAACTTTGGTCCATGCCTCTCACCTCCCGCCTGGACTATTGCAGTGCCCTATACCTAGGGCTTATGGGGTTGAACTTTGCCACCTGCAGCTAGTGCAGAATGCGGCAGCCAGGCTTTTGACTGGTTCTTCTAGGTCCAGTCATATAACGCCTGTGTTCATGGACTGCACTGGCTGCCAGTTTGTTAGCAATCACCTTCAAGGTCGGTTTGTTGACCTATAAGGCCCTATACGATCAGGACCTGCTTACCTGAAAGATCTCCTGTGTCCCTACTGTCCCTCCCCTGCTCGCTCCGATCCACTGACGAGGGATTGCTAGAGATTCCCAGGGTTTGTTTAAAAACTTCAGGGGCAAGATCTTTTAGTTTTATGGCCCTGACCCTGTGGAATTCTCTACCTCATCAGGTACGAAACTGCCCGACTGTCCAGAGCTTTAAAGGAGCTTTGAAAACCTACCTTTTTAACAAAGGTTTTAATGACTGTTAATTATTTAATCTTAATCTTGTTTTAAATCTTGTTTTAAATATTTATTGTTTTATGTAATTTGTAAAGGCGCCTTGGTTTAAGAAAGGCACCTTAAATAAATAAAGATTGATTGATGATTGACAAGGGGGGCAGCCCTCTGAGGCAGGGCTTTCCTTTGCAGGCAACGGCTGCAGGTCTTTACATGGTGCTCAACATCGGCCCCCAACTTGGGCCAGTAGAATCGAAATCGTACCAGGCCCCATGTGATTGTGGAGGGACCTCAGTACCAAATCTTTAACGGCCATGGGCAGGACCAATTGCTGCTTGTCTACTTGACCACTGTGATCCACTGTCTCTCTGTATAACAACTGATTATGTAACTTCAACCTGGGGCCTTCTTTAAATAATAGGGCAGTTCGCAAGTCAGGGGAACGCAACTGGGACACATCTTTCCAGCACACAGGGCATCAAGTGCCGGCTGAATCATAGGATCTTGGGATTGAGCCCACTGGATTCCCACTGGATGCTGTCATTGTCAAATTGAGGTAGTGCACTAATATCTAGAGCAGAGAAATGGCAATAGGCAGCCGGTATGCAGGTATCAGGAGGGCCCAATCTATCTACTAAACAGTGCACTGTGTCCATAGACATCTGTTCCTCTCTATCAAACTTTTGGCACAATGCTCGGATGTCAGGTTCAGACAACCTGACTAAATCACTCTTGGAGACTGGCCTTCATGACAAGGCATCAGCATCAATATGGTTCTGTCCTGGCCTGTATTCGACAGCATAATCATAGGTTGTTAAAGCAGAGAGCCACCGGTGCCCAGTGGCGTCCAACTTAGCTGAAGTCTGTACATAGATTAACGGGTTATTGTCGGTCTTCACCAATATCTTTGCCCCATAGAGGTACTCATGAAACTGGTCAACAGTGGCCCATTTTAGGACAAGGAACTCCAGCTTGTGCACAGGATAGTTTCTGCATTGATGGGGTCAAGCTCCTGCTGGCAAAAGCCACTGGTCTCAAACCATCCTCATGGTCTTGATACAGCACAGCTCCTAGGCCCTGTAGACTAGCATCCATATGCAGCACATAGGGCTTGGTAGGGGTCAGCATAGATGAGGACGGGGGCATGGGTGAGCTGGTATATGACTTCGTGGAAGGCTGCTTCACATTTGGGTGTCCAGCAGAGCCCAAAAGGTTCACCTGTTCAGAAGTATACTTTCTCAGGTTCTTTGACAGACCCTTTCTTGTATTTATGGTTGGTAGGGGGGTAACCCTGGGTGAGATTCAGGGCCGGGCAATCACCTTGGAATAGTCTTTTATGAACCTGCAGTAGTAGCCACAGAACCCCAGGAAACGTAGTTCTTTCAAGTTACGGGCTGGGGCCAAGTAGTCAGTGCCTCGACCTTACTGGGATCGCCTCATTCCTTCTGCAGATACTATGTGCCCCACATACTCACGGAGGTTTGAAAAACTGGCAAACGCCAGTGGACAGCTTGAGGCCGAAGTCTTCCAATTGGTCTAGGACTTTAAACAGTCAGGTCTCATGCTTCTCTAATATGCGTCTGAACACAATAACATCATCTAGGTACTCTAGGCATTCCAGCAAGTTCATATCTCCCACCGCACATTCCATCAATCGCTGAAAGGTGGCCGGGGCACCCAAAATCCCCTGTGGCATTCTCAGGAATTCGTAGAACCACAAAGGACAGATGAAGGCGGTTTTCTCACGGTCCTCCGTGGCCATCGGAATCTGGTAATATCTGCTGCCAAGATCCAATACTGAGAACCATTTGCTCCCATTTAAGCAATCCAGGGCATCTTGTATATGGGGCATGGTGTATTGATCTGGGACAGTCCACCGGTTCAGGGTTCGACAATCAACACACATCCTCACCGACCCCATTCTTCTTGCGCACAACCACAATGGGAGAGGCATATGGGCTCCTTGATTTCTGTATCACACCAGCAGCGAGCATTTCCTGCAGGTGTCTCCTCACATCATCTATGTCCGCTGGGGCGAGTCGTCGGGATGTCTCTTGAAATGGTCGGTCATCATGCGTATATGATGCTCTGCACCCTGGACACACCCCACGTCTCATTCTTTTAACAAAAACACTTGGTTTCTCTGGGTGAGTTTCTTGCTAATCCTAGCCTTCCATTCAGTTGGTCCACTCCTCCACAGATGTGTGCACAATGTAACCCCGGTGCAGAGCGAAGGGTTGCTAGCCCCAAGTGTCCAAACACAGAATCTAAGAAGGCTCTGCACTCGTTGTGCTCTGTGAATCTTAAATAAAACACCAACCTCTTTTGAATGACCAAGAAGGGTTTTTATTTCCACGGTGCTCAGATTCACAATAGTGCTGTTCCTTAACTTTCAGTCCACAAACAAATATTAGTGCATCCAACAACAAATGCACTTTAGCAGTCCAGGACCAAGATAGTGGAGATAAACAAAACGGTCCTTGCTGCAAAGAAGACAGGCTAGACAAACTACATTATCATTATCACTCTAAATGATTTTCAGCAAATAGTTACATTTTTCAACAGTGCTCCCTCTCAGATTACTTATGACTGCAATCCAGGCAGCTCTTAAAGAGACAGTGTACAGAGGCTATACAGGCGCACTCTGGCAATCACATTTAAACTGCTAAACACAGGACACTAGCCTGGCAGTGAGCATTTAGGCAAGCTCAAGGAAGACTTTTGGGAACCCCATTTATAGGGGGTTACACCAGCATGTCCCAGTTTTAGGCTTCAGGAAGTTGGTAGCCTTAATTCATAGCTCGGGACAAATACTAAAAAATGGGACATTTCTTAAAATTTGCCAAACTGTGGGGACGGACATGCATCCCAAAAACGGACTGTCCCTGGAAAATCGGGATGGTTGGCAGCTTTAACGAAAGATGTTGGCTATGGCTGTAGGGCATTTCAAAGTCAGGACCTTGGGAGGACTGTGTTGGACTGTTTTGCCAGCAGCCATGTGACCGCTGCATAACCAAACAAAGGGCTAGGATGTGCCAGCAGGACTTGGAACTGCTGAAAGGACTTCTGTGGAAAATACTGGGAAAGTTTAGGCGCCTTTTTTGCAGCCAATAAGGTGTCAAGGGAGCTTCATACATATTAATTTTCTGAAAGGACAGTGGCTCCACCCAATGGGGAGCTGCCAGAAAGCTCCCGAAAGAAAATAACTTTTGGTTTCTAAGTCAGTCCTGGGGTTGGGGGGCTTCAGCCCCAAAGCAGAGAATGGGGCTGTAAGCCTGGAAAAAGGGCCTGCCTGGGGGCTGCCAGCAATCTGTCCCCCAGGGCTGGCCATGCCTTTCCCATCTGAAGAGAGATGAGGAAGCATTGTACAGGGGAGCTCTTCAAAGAGAGAGAGAGAGAGGGAGAGGGAGAGAGAGAACTGCAGGATTTTTCCACAGGCGGTTGTGATGAGAAGCTGCACCACAGCAGTGAAAGAATACAGATGTAACCCCTAGGTGGCGCTACCCCAAGGGATACTACCCTTGCCTGTGTGACCAAGTGCAGGTGCCTGAGTTCTGTGAACAGGTGCCTCCGCCGGAGGACAGGGTCAGTGGTAGCATAGCTTCCCTGGGTATAGCCCTCCGGGACACCGTTACCCCCCTCTTTTCCCTCTAGTGGCCTAAATGATTCAGTGAATACACAATTGCAATTAACACCTAAAATACAGCTTTAACCCCACACTTGTTGCACTTCCCACCAGGGTTGGTTTAGCTGACTCGGCCCTGAAGGCCCCCCCTGTAAAGTGAGACTTGGCACAACAACAAACAGCATTACAGTGCTGTCTATACAGAGGTACACCACAACCAGTTTAAGTGCAAAAAGATTCAGATCTGATTTATTTGAGGGCATGAACAAGAAAGGGGGGGGGCGTAACCTGGTGCATGATTCTAGTACTGATTAAATCAGACTAAGCATGCATGCCTCTAAGTGTCCCTCTATCAGAGTCACACACACCCTGGGTACCCAGTTGGAGTTACAGGCTAGCCTGAAGCGTTGCCTGGAGTAGGCCAGCGTTACAGCTGTTGTTGGGGCCCTTAGAGAAAAGAAACACAACATGCACTTTAACCCAATATTTGTATTCCAGAACCGGAGGGCTCAGTTCGTGAAAATCAATCAAAACAATTAAATCAAGTGACACACTTTGATTAGATTTTTGTTGCAGGGAGCTATCCTGTGATTTACTCACAATACCCAGACCAGGTTGCAGGATGGATGAAATGGAGACCTCAGGATGAAGTGCTGGTTTGCCAGGAGAAGCAGGGCCCATACGATTCACCATGGTGTTGTTCCTGTTCGATAGTGTTGAGCAGGGAGCTGAATCGCCGGGCGGGTCTCTTGTCGATCGAAACTCTGCAGCGTGAATGGCAATCAGGGCCATGGTGCTGAGGCCCAGACAAGTTGGAGAAAATGGATTCAGTCCGATTGGAGTCGCTGGACACTGCTTCCAGCAAGCGTGACACATTCAAGCAGTGGGGAACCAAATCGTGACCCACTATCAGCATTGAGCACACTTATAGTAAAAGTAAGGCAATACCACAGTTCGGATGACAGTCTGGTTGCAATTCACAGTGTCTCTGTGCAAACCGTACGCTCTGCAGTAGTTTCAAGTCCTGACAGGCCAATCGCACCGAGGCAATTCTTCGGTCCAGTTCAGGAGAAATTCAATTTGTCACAATTTAGGATTTTGGTCACAAAAGCTGCAAATTTGGATGAAGTCCGATTTTAGGCTCAAGGTCTCTTCACTAAGGGAGATGGTAGCTGGAAGGCCAGACACAGCCTTCCTGCCAATCTCCCCTGAGCACTACGCAGGAGCAGCTGCTCGAATTACTGGAGCTGTTCACTCTTTCAACTTCAACTCCACATTGACTCACTGCTGCAGGCAGCACCGGACTTCTCTGTGATCCAAAAGGTTCAGTTGGTTGATCCATCTGTCTGTCACAGCAAGGGCTCCAGGTCCATAAGTGCCAAACTGTAAAACTACAATTCCTACAGAAATTCATTCCCACAAAACCCCTGGGGACAGACTCCATTTTGGGGTCCCAAAGGTACTGATTGGTCTAAACTGGCAGTCCAGCACCAAGATGGTGGTGCAGTACAGAAAGTCCATGCTGCAAAGGAAGGCAGGTTAGACAAACTACAATATTATTATTACTGAAGCAGATAACCAGCAAACAATCACAGTTCTTACTAGAGCTCCCTCTACGCAATTAGTGATGGCAGAATGAAGCAAATGTGCTGCAGCCCAGGTAGGACTCGAGCCTAGGAACATTCGGCCCCCACCCAGATTAATTATAAACTACAAAAATGATGTCTCTTAAAGAGACAGGCATGGAGGCTAACAGTGCACTCGTATGCTGACAATTTTAAATCTGTAAAGACACAAAACACCAGCCTAGCAGTGGGCATTTAGTCACACCCAAGGAAGACTTTTGGGAACCCCAATTTATAGGGGGGGTTACACCATTCCCTGCCTGGAAAGAACTTGGCGTCCGCATCAAGTCTATGCTTGCAATAACATTATTTGAAAACATTGTACTCATACAACATATGTGTTTCATTACCATTACTATACGAGACAAACAAAACTGATGCTTCAGTAAACGTAAACTTATAACATTTATTATACTGATTCATGATACTCTATAGGTATTCTGTAATGACAACAGTTATGCATTTTTTTCACACACATTGCTATTCTACTATGATTCACACAATACTATTACTGTACTTATTCAGGTAACCATTTCCTGCACTCTAAATAACATAGAAGAGGGCCCACCCCATCAGCTAACCTGGGCTAGATGGGGCAGGGGGCACCATGTGTTCTGAAGGATGCACAATTAACTTGAAGTGGTGGAAAGGCCTGCTTGGACAGTGAGCTTCAGAAATATAGACACCTTTTAGGACAACTGTAACCCCTGCAAATGGGGGTTCCTAAAAGATTTCCAGGAGCTTGCTTTAATGCTCCAAGTCTGAATGGTGTTTGGCATTTAAGCCATTTATCAGTGAGTGTTTTTGAGCCTCTGGTACTGTCTCTTTAAGAGCTGTCTGCTTGCAGACATAATTAGTTGTATGGGAGGACTGTGTGCTTCTCTGTTTGAGTACCACTCGAGCTGCTGCCAATTCACTCCATTTTGCAGTCACTAGAGTGCAAAGGGAACCTATCTGAAAGATGTAACTGTTTGCCAGAAATAGTTTACAGTAATAATGAAATTACAGTTTGTCTAACCTGCTTTCTTTGCAGTCAGAACTGTGTCTGCTCTAGTTCCCCATTCTGGTTTTGAACTGCTGAACTGGACCAATCAGTGTGGGGTAAGCTAGCTCTAAATGGTGCCTTGGACGAATCAGAACTTGGACTCATAATCTGAGCCAGCCACAAGAGGATTGTATGGGCAGTGACTCTGGGAGATGTAATTTAGACTTTACGCCTTTTGGACCAACAGCAGCAGTCTATTGTGAGTGACAGCCAATCCAGTCAAGAACTGGGAGGAACTCAAAGGAAGTGCCCGGTTTGTCTGTTGGAGTTTCAGTTTAGCTCTGGGATTGAAGGGGAAGAAACCTGTGCTCCTTCAGTGCACAGTTTCAGTCAAAAACGTGTGTAAGGCCCAGAGTTCCGGTCTGCAGCTTGTGTAACTGCTTGTTAGGACTGAACTTCCCTGTGAAAAGAATCAAAGGATCTCTGAAGAGTAGAAACCAGGCTCACCCTGTAGAAGACTGGAGAAATTGTTGAATTGCACTTGGTCTGTCAGGAACTGAATCTGCTGTGTGTTCTCCCGGTATTGTGCAGTAATTGCGATCGGGATGAGAAGCAGCCTGCCTGGTATAGTACTTTCTTTTTACCATATAAATGTGTGAAGAGTCTCGTGGAGCTCAAGAGTAGCCCTGCTGACGTTGAAGGACCCTATCTTGTTTGGAGGTCGTGAGTACTAATTCAGAGGTCGCCCCTGTTGAATTGCCACATTAAATCCAAATGGAATCACTGTACTGCTGACTGTTTAAACTAATTTTTCTTTCATTGTGTGAAAGGGCCCCTACCAGCTGCCACGGTTTGGACTAGCCACTAGGGCTTGGGTACCCAGGACAGTAACTGGTAGGGATAGGCCTGTGCACAGAGCCATAGGTAGATAGTAAAGGATAAGCTAATTAACCTGATTTCCTGTCCTTGTTATATCCCCTAAATAAATCAGAGCTGCTTGTTTCAGCAAAGTTATACTGCCTGAGGTATTTGTCTATGTTAAAGTACTGTACTGTGATTGTTGCACTGTATCTTATTTCACAGGAGGTCCCAGTGCCGGAACTAGTCCTGGGGGTAAGTGTATACTGTGAAGGTAATTCTGATATATTGTGGGGCCACTAGTGGGAAGAAAGGGGTTGCAGTGTCCCAGAGGGCTGTGACCAAGTAAGTTTAACTATTGCAAACCCTGACCTCTGGGTGAGGCACCCACCATTGGATCCAGGCACCTCAACCTGTTAGTGGCAAATCAGGCAGGGTAGTAGCCCTGGGATAGCGCCATCTAGGGTTACATCTTGGAGGCTCACCGCTGATTGTGTGTGTCCTCTAGTGGCCATATTTACGTAACCACTGTTAAGAAAAAAAATGGGTACCCGACAGAAGTGGCTGTGCACCGCTGGTGGAGTGGTGTACTGGGAGGAGATTGACCCCAAAATGCTATGCTTATCCTGGATATCCCCTGGGTATCAATACGGACACTGTACAGGAGTACTTTCCAAGGTGGAAGGTTTACAAAACCCTGTGGTGGTGGGTCGGCATGCTGATCTGCTCACCCACACTTTCCTGGCCCTAGTAGAGTTTAAGGATCCCATAGATAGCTCCAAAGTGCCACAGACCATTACCCCAGAGGGAGCCCTCACTGCCTGGAGAGTGATAACTACATACAGAAGACCCTGTGGGAATGAGCCCCACTGTCTGAAACTTTTGAGGAGAAATTTGCTAAATGGTTGCTGGGGGAAGGAAAACTGTGGAGGACTTGAAGAAACTATTCTTGCCACCTGGGGGTGTTCCTCCCCAACACCCCTCTCCGCTCCAGTACCCGTAATAGTGGCTGAACCAATGCAGACTCCTATTTCTGCACCTGCCATTAGTCACGACTTTACCGAAGGTTGAGGATTTCTCTGGCACCTCCCCACCCCCAAGGGAGGATGACTGGGAGACCTGGATAGACTATGTTGCCCCCAAGTGCTAGAATGGCAATGCTCGAAGTTTAAAAGCAAAGAGGGTTAGTGAGAGCCTCCGAGGTCCTGCCCTGGCTACCATCCATACTAAACGGGCCAGTAACCCTGAAGTGACTGCATAGGCCTATCTTGAGGCCTTGGAGAATGTGTATGGGAGCCCAGATTCTGATGAGGATCTATGGTGGAGAGTAAGAAATGCACAACAGTACCAAGGGGAGTTGTCTGTGTATGTATCTCGGCTGGAAAAATTGTTGCAAGAATGCCTCAGAAAGGGTAGTTTGCCAGCGATTGAACTGGACCGAACCAGGCTGGACAGGATCCTTAAGTCTGCCCCCTTCTCAGAACTGCTGTTGCTTCAGTTACGCCTGGCAAATCGACTGGAATCCCCACCCTCCTATGATGAGTTAATGAGAGAAATTCGAGGAGTTGAGAAAGGCAGCCTCGGAGGGACCTGCACCAATAGCTGCGCCAACGACCGAGTGACTGAGGGTGGCCCATCAAGTGAAGTTCAGGGCAGAGGTTGGCAGTCAATGACTGCTCTGACAAGGAAAAGATATGCCACAATGGGGTGAACTGTTGAGAGAGATCCGAATTCAAAAACAGTCCTTTATGAAGGCCACCTGCAAGTACGGGCCCTGACCTATATCCGACTGCATCTGCTATGGGGGTGGGGTACCACCCATGTATCTCCTGCTGATAACAGCTCCAAACTCAATTCCTTGACCATGGCAGTGGAGAAACTGACAAGATGTCTCCAAATGCTTATCACGCCACGAGACAGAGATGGCACCAAGGTTTCCAGTTAGTAATACCCCGCCCTGGCTCCCAGTGTGGCACCTCGGCCAGCTCAAACTCCAGAAAATATGTTTTGCTATAATTGTGGGAAGGATGGGCACATGAAAGAGAATGCGGTCCCAAAGACACTGACAAAGTTGCATATAGGCTACAAGGAGAGCTTGAGAACAAATCAGTGGTTAAGAGGTGCACGAAATGATCCCAGTGAGGGCACCAAAAATGCTAATTCACGTCCTTTTGTGGCAAGGTCAGTTGCCCAGGCCCACTACCGCCTCTCCAGACTGGTCCAGAATAGTGGGTCCCTCCATGGAGACCACTGTAAAGGTGAATGGAGTGTCTACAAGAGCTGTATTAGACAGTGGCTCCCAAGTGACAATTATGTTCCAGGATTGGTATCAGAAGCATTTGTCAGACGTCACTTACAACCATTAGAAGGACTGCATGTATGGGGGTTAAGTGAGAAGGCCTACCCTATTCTGGGTATATCTGAATTTGGCTGTCTTCCCACCTCCGTGGCTGGAGTGGCCGAACAAGTAGAGACCCTAGCCTTAGTGTGTCCCCCCACTGGACTGTATGATGGTGTCCCTTTGTTGATTGGAACAAATGCTCATATGTTCGGAAGGCTGGCACAATTGTGTTATGAAAAACAGGGGTCGAAGACTAGTAGAGCTTTAAGAGTTCCGGCTTTAATTAAGAAGGCCTATGAGGCACAGAGAGATGCTGAAAAAATAGAACCAGAGGAACCGGTCGGAATTGTATGGAAGAAGGATCCTGAGTCTCTGATCCTGGCGCCAAATGCCCAGTGTACCTTACAGGGAGAGGTCCGTATCAGAAAGGATGTTAAGAATAAAATATTAATGTTGGATGCACCAGGCGATGGAAAATTGCCAGAGGGACTGCTGGTCAAGCTTTGTATTTTGCCCGCTAGAGCCCATGCTTATGCCAGAAGGGTAATGGTCCAAGTTCATAATGTGTCTGAAAGAGACATTTGAGTAAATAGAGGTTGCATCCTGGCTAATGTGCATTGTGCAGACACTGCAGTGCTACCCAGCAGCAAGAGTTCAGGAAGAATGACAGAGTAACGCCTGACTTGTTTGATTTCGCGACTCCTGTTGCCAGCTGAATGGAAAGTGAGGATCAGTGAAGCTTGCCCAGAGAGACCAGGTGTTTTCTTTAAAGAATGGGACGTAGGATGCGTGCAAGGGCTGAGCACAATATCTGGCTGCATGACGAATGACCATTTCATGAGAGGTCTCGGCCTGGCACCTGCTGACATAGATGATGTGAGACGGCATCTGCAAGAGATGTTAGCTGCTGGTGTAATACAAGAATCCAGAAGCCCTTATGCTTCCCCATTGTGGCAGTGAGGAAAAGAATGGGACAGTAAGGATGTGTGTGATTATCGCACCTTAAACCGGCGGACTATCCCTGATCAGTACACAATGCCCCGTATTCAGGATGCTTTGACTGCCTAGACGGGAGCAAGTGGTTCTCTGTGGATCTCAGCAGTGGGTACTACCAGATCCCGATGGCCCCAGAGGACCGTGAGAAGACAGCCTTTATCTGTCCGCTTGGCTTCTATGAATTCATGAGGATGCCTCAAGGGATTTCAGGTGCCCCAGCCACTTTTCAACGATTGATGGAGCGCAGTGGGGACATGAACTTACTAGAGTGCCTGGTATACCTAGATGATGTTATTGTGTTTGGCAGCTCACTGAGGAACATGAGAGCAGATTATTTAAGGTATTGGACCCACTGGAGGACTTTTGGCCTTAAACTGTCCATTGATAAGTGTCAATTCTTCAAACATCAGTAAAGTAGGGACACATAGTATCCACCGAGGAATAGAGACCGACCCAAGTAAAGTTGAGGCCTTGACCACCTGGCCACAGCCCAAAATCTAAAAGAACTGCAAAGATTCCTGGGATTCTGTGGTTATTATCGGCGTCATCAAGGACTATTCAAGAGTGATCCGCCCTTTACTTAACCTTACTCAAGGGTATCCCCAACCCACAAAAATACCAAAAGTCAGCGTCCCTCAAGACTGAAAGAGTGTATTTTCATCCGAGTGAAGTATTTGGGGCCCGCTGGACTCCTGATTGTGAGACTGCTTTCATGAGATCATATATCAGCTTACCCATGCTCCAGTGCTGGCCTATGCCGATCCAAGAAAACCTTACGTCCTGCACACTGACGCTAGCTTGCAAGGGTTGGAGGCTGTGTTGTACCAAGAGTAAGAATGGCCTGAGACCAGTGGCCTTTGCCAGTAGAAGCTCTGACCCCATCCGAAAAGAACTATCCTGTACATAAGTTAGAGTTCTTAGCTTTGAAGTGGGCTATTGTTGACCAATTCCATGAGTACTTGTATGGGGCTAAAATACTAGTAAAACTGACAATAATCCTTTGACCTATGTGCAGACCTCAGCTAGTTGGATGCCACTGGCCATAGGTGGCTTTCTGCATTATCTACATATGACTATGCTCGAATACCGTGCAGTCTGAACCACATAGATGCTGATGCTCTCTCCGGAGGCCTGTTCCCAGAATGATTGGGTCTGATTGGCAGAACCTGACATTCGGGCACTCTGCTGGAAGTTTGACAGGGAGGAACAAATGTCCACGGACGAGTGGACTGCATGGTGGATTGCTTGGGACCCACTGAGAATTGCATACCTGCTGCTTATTGCCACTTTTCTGCATAGACATTGGTGCACTGCCTCACCTGGACAATAACAGTATTCGCGGCTCAATCCCGCGATCCCATGATCAAAGCAGCTTTAGAAGCCCTCTATGCAGGAAAAGATGTGTCCAAATTACTCCACTGATTTGAGAACTGCACTGTTATACAAAGAAGGTCCTAAGTTGAAACTGATCAATAAACTGTTATACAGAGAAACAGTAGACAGAGGGAACAAGTAGACAAACAACAACTAGTGCTGCTCACTGCCTTTCGAGACTCAGTACTGAGGTCCTTGCACAACCACATGGGGCACCTTGGTATAGACAGAACACTTGACTTGGTGAGATCCAGATTCTATTGGCCTAAGATGGGGCTGATGTGAGCAACACATTCTAACTTGTAGTCGCTGCTTACAGAGGAAAGCTTTTCCCAGAGGGCTGCCCCTTGTTAACATCACCACCAGTGCACCCATGGAGCTGGTCTGTATTGATTTTCTGAGTTTGGAGTCAGATCAAAGAAATATCAGTAATGTGCTGGTGGTCACTGACCATTTCACGAGATATGCCCAAGCTTTCCCCACCAAAGACCAGAAAGCATCCACTGTGGCCAAAGTACTTGTAGAAAACTTTTTTGTTCACTATGGGGCTCCACAAAGAATCCATTCTGATCAAGGGAGAGACTTTGAGAGTCGTCTGATCAAAGAGATGCTTTTTCTGTGGGGAGTGCGAAAGTCCAGAACCACTCCTTACCACCCCCAGGGGGACCCACAGCCTGAACGTTTCAACCACACTTTGCTAGATATGCTAGGCACCCTGCACCCAAAGGACAAGCCTAGATGGAGCCAACAAATTAGCACCCTGGTACATGCTTATAACTGCACCAAAAGTGATGCCACTGGGTTCTCCCCCTACCGCCTGATGTTTGGAAGAGAAGCTCGACTACCAGTAGATGTGTGTTTTGGGGTCTCTCCTGATGGGGTTCAAGCTGACAACTATTTACAGTATGTGCAAAAGTTAAAGGCCCAGCTAACTCATGCGTACCAACTGGCTCAAACTATGGCTGCCAAAAGAAATCTGGCCAACAAAGAACGGTATGATAAAAAGTGAAAGCACAGGAACTCCAGGAGGGAGAGCGGTATGTTAAGAAATCTGGGACTGCATGGCAAACACATGATTGCTGACAGATGGCACCATCTCCTCACATTGTAGTGGGCAAACTAGATGATCTGCCAGTGTACAAAGTAAGGCCTGAGAACAATTCAAAGATGTAAAAAATGCATAGAAATCATTTACTGCCCATTGGACAAATCCTGATTGAGTCTGAGCCCCAGAAGATGCCCCTCTGGACCAGTGACTAGAGCTGCTGCTAAGAAAAGATCAAGGAAGTCTGCACCTACAGAAGCAGAGTTAAAGTGTTCCCCTGCACAAGTCCCAGTTGAGCATGACTGTCAGTCCATATCAGAAGAAAGTGAGAGTGACTTTGAATACTATCCTTCTTACGAACTGAGTCAATTGTTTCGGGCAATCCCTAGTCAATACTGGAGACAAAGCTTGGCCTTCTGACTGTCTAAGCCCCCAGCTTCATCCCTGGAGCCAATGCTCCCAGAAAGTGAAGTGCAAAGCATCAGATCAGATGAAATGGAATCATTGTGCATGGTTGAACTGTTTGAGCTTCAGGGAGGAAATGATAGATTGGGGCAGACTGGTGATACACCAGAACAAGAAGAGTATTTTGAGTGCCCTGACAGTCCACTGCCAGTGTCCGAAAGCTCTCCATGCGAGCCAAATGTTGTGGACTCAGAAACTGTAACTCCTGGAGCTGAAAGTGCCCCAAGTTCTAGCCTCTACCCCATGGAGACTCCTGACAAGTGAGGACAATGCTGAAAATGAGGCTCAGAGTGCAGATACTGTAACAGTTCCCCTAGAAAGACTGGTTGAGCTGTAAAGCCTGTGGTGCACCTCAGTTATGATTCACTTGGGAGGCCTGTGGACTTGCCTCTCAGTGTTGTCCATAAAGGAGTGTAGTGTGTCCCCAGCTCATTGCCCAAACTGAGCATCAGTGCTAACTCCAAGTTACTTGTGTTGCTCTTCTAAGTATGGTGCCCTTGCCCCGTCCAGCCCCAAGGTAACTGATAGGAAGGGCCCCTCTTCAGGTTTCATGTACAAGAGGTAATAACTTGAGTTATGGTACAATGTGTATGTAATACTATGTAAAGAGTGACGTACTGCAATGTTTCAGAAATGTGTTCTTGGTAAAATGATATATTGACTGATGATTACATTTAGAGCCTAATGCAAATGTATATGGTTGCAGTTGAAACTTATGGGTACTTGCTTGACGCGACGCAAGCTTTCCCAGAGGCCAGGAAGGGTGTAACCCCTGCAAATGGGGGTTCCCAAAAGACTTCCAGGAGCTTGCTTGAATGCTCCAAGCCTGAATGGTGTTTGGCATTTAAGCCATTTATCAGTGAGTGTTTTTAGAGCCTCTGGTACTGTCTCTTTAAGAGCTGTCTGCTTGCAGACATAATTAGTTTGTATGGGGGGACTGTGTGCTTCTCTGTTTGAGTACCACTCGAGCTGCTGCCAATTCACTCCATTTTTGCAGTCACTAGGAGTGCAAAGGGAACCTATCTGAAAGATGTAACTGTTTGCCAGAAATCATTTAGAGTAATAATGAAATTACAGTTTGTCTAACCTGCTTTCTTTGCAGTCAGAACTGTGTCTCCTAGTTCCCCATTCTGGTTTTGAACTGCTGAACTGGACCAATCAGTGTGGGGTAAGCTAGCTCTAAAATGGTGCCTTGGACGAATCAGAACTTGGACTCATAATCTGAGCCAGCCACAAGAGGATTGTATGGGCAGTGACTCTGGGAGATGTAGTTTAGACTTTGCGCCTTTTGGACCAACAGCAGCAGTCTATTGTGAGTGACAGCCAATCCAGTCAAGAACTGGGAGGAACTCAAAGGAAGTGCCCGGTTTTGTCTGTTGGAGTTTCAGTTTAGATCTGGCAGTGAAGGGGAAAGAAACCCTGTGCTCCTTCAGTGCACAGTTTCAGTCAAAAAACGTGTGTAAGGCCCAGAGTTCCGGCCTGCAGCTTGTGTAACTGCTTGTTAGGACTGAATCCGTCCTGTGAAAAGAATCAAAGGATCTCTGAAGAGTAGAAACCAGGCTCACCCTGTAGAAGACTGGAGAAATTGTTGAATTGCACTCGGTCTGTCAGGAACTGAATCTGCTGTGTGTTCTCCCGGGTATTGTGCAGTAATTGCGATCAGGAGAGAGAAGCAGCCTGCCTGGTATAGTACTTTCTTTTTACCATATAAATGTGTGAGAGTCTCTGGAGCTCAAGAGTAGCCCTGCTGACGTTGAAGGACCCTATCTTGTTTGGAGGTCGTGAGTACTAATTCAGGGTGGCTCCTGTTGAATTGCCACATTAAATCCAAATGGAATCACTGTACTGCTGACTGTTTAAACTAATTTTTCTTTTCACTGTGTGAAAGGGCGCCACCAGCTGCCACGGTTTGGACTAGCCACTAGGGCTTGGGCACCCAGGACAGTAACTGGTAGGGATAGGCCTGCACAGAGCCATAGGTAGATAGTAAAGTGATAAGCTAATTAACCTGATTTCCCCATTCCTTGTTATATCCCCTAAATAAATCAGAGCTGCTTGTTTCAGCAAAGTTATACTGCCTGAGGTATTTGTCTATGTTAAAGTACTGTACTGTGATTGTTGCAATATCTTATTTCACAGGAGGTCCCAGTGCCGGAACTAGTCCTGGGGTAAGTGTATACTGTGAAGGTAATTCTGATATATTGTGTGGGCCACTAGTGGGAAGAAAGGGGGGTTGCAGTGTCCCAGAGGGCTGTGACCAAGTAAGTTTAACTATTGCAAACCCTGACCTCTGGGTGGAGGCACCCGCCATTGGATCCAGGCCTCTCAACCTGTTAGTGGCAAATCAGGCAGGGGTAGTAGCCCCTGGGATAGCGCCATCTAGGGGTTACACAACATTTAAGGGGAGGTCCACTGACCTCCCAGGGGAGTCATAGCTGAGATGTATTACTGGTTTAGTAGCTCTTCCATTGTTTCTTGGGAGAACAGATACAGACTCTGGAGTATCAGCATTGTCAGTAGTCCCTTCTCCAGTAAGAAAGGGTACTCGCACAGGGTGAAGACTCCAGCAATGGGACATTGTCGGCTCCTTGCCCTTGGATTCTGTTTCCACATCATTAAATTCATCTTCAACTCTGCAGATGGCCCAGATTTATCATTCTGAGAAAACTCGGACACGAGGACTTATTGGCACTGGATTGGGACCAGCAACACTATCAGACAGTCCTCAAGTTCTGGTATGTCACCAGGGATACTCATAGCTTCAGATTCCTCCTTGGGTAATTCAAACAGTTCTACCAGACACAAAGAATCTGCTACTTCAGAGGTTATACTCTACACCTCACTTTCAGGGGATGGGTTCTAGGGAGGAAGCTGGGGGTTTAGGTAGTCTTGACATCCCAGCTTCATCCCATAGTTACACATAGGATAGGGTTTTAAATAATTGATTAGCAGTTTTTTCTTGGGGCAATACTAACTGTACAGAAAGCATTTATATAGATTTTCTGGAAGTGTAATGTTTGTTAAACACAGTGAGGCAAGTGCTATGCATTTTCACAATGTTTTAGAACTTTTATGAGCAAAACACTTATCAATTTTTAGAATTAAATAAAACCCTGTAGGATTACCTTGAAACAGTTGACTCAGTTCATAAGAAGGATAGTAAGGAGTCTCACACTCACTGTCATCTGATTCAGATTGATTGTCATTGTCAGGCTTGGCATGCTGAGGAGAAGGCCTGGTTGTTGCACTGTCAGAGATAGCTGACACTGTCGCCTTCTGGCAGCAGCACGAGTCACTGTCCCAGGAGGGGGTAGGATCTGATGGTTCAGCATTGATCATTACTTGCCCAATAGGTAGTAAATGGTTTCTGTGCATGGTCTAGACAGCTCAAGAGTTGTTCTCCAGGTGCACTTTTACACAGGCAGTTCGTCCAGTTTACTGATCACTATGTGTGGAAGATGATGCCACCTATGAGCAATTTTATTGCTTTCCATGCAGATCCCAGATTGCACAACACACGTCTCGGGCAATAGCTCTTGAGCCTTTACTTTCCTGTCATGCCTCTCTTAGTTGGCTAGGTTTCTCTTGGCGGCCATAGTCTGGGCCAACTGGAAAGCATGTTCAACTAGGCCTTTAACTTTTGTACGTATTGCAGATAGTTCTCAGCATGGATTCCATCCAGGGACACACCAAAGCAGACATCCAC
Organism: Neoceratodus forsteri; assembly: GCA_016271365.2. Taxonomy (NCBI): domain Eukaryota; kingdom Metazoa; phylum Chordata; order Ceratodontiformes; family Ceratodontidae; genus Neoceratodus; species Neoceratodus forsteri. The sequence continues at coordinate 793,544,595 of CM057459.1, read as the reverse complement.
AGGCAACCGGGCTTCCTTCCCGAACATGAGATGATAGGGAGAAAAGCCAGCAGCATCATGTTTGGTGCAATTGTAAGTGTGTACCAAGGTGCTAATCTGCTGGCTCCATTTAGGTTTATCTTTGGGATGAAGCGTGCCCAGCATATCTAAGTGGGTTCTGTTGAAACGTTCAGGCTGTGGGTCCCCCTGAGGGTGGTAGGGTGTGGTTCTGGACTTCCATACCCCCCACAGGGAAAGCATTTCCTTGATGAGTCTACTTTCAAAGTCCCTCCCTTGGTCAGAGTGTATACGTTGTGGGGCACCATAATGCACAAAGAACTTCTCCACCAGTACCTTAGCTACTGTGGACGCCTTCTCGTCTTTCGTTGGGAACACTTGTATGTAATGAGTAAAATGATCAATCACCACTAGCACATTGGCGATGTTCTTTTGGTCTAGCTCTAAACATAGAAAGTCTATACAAACTAGCTGCATGGGAGTGCTGGTAAAGATGTTGACTAAGGAGGTAGCCTTCTGAGGCAGTGCTTTTCGCTGGAGGCAATGACTGCAAGTTTTGACATGATTCTCCACATCTACCCTCATCTTATGCCAGAAAAACCGTGATCTCACCAAATCAAGAGTCCGGTCAATACCGAGATGCCCCATATGGTTGTGAAGGGACCTCAGTACCAGTTGCTTAAAGGCTGTGGGTAATACCAGCTGCTGTTTGTCTACCTAGCCACGATGATCCACAGTTTCTCTATATAACAACTGGTCTCGCAGCTTCAATCGGGGGCCATCTTTAAGTAGCAAAGCCATTCGTAGGTCAGTGGAATGCAGTCTCGACACATCTTTCCCTGCACAGAGAGCGTTAAGTGCAGGCTGGATCATAGGGTCTTGGGATTGAGCCCGTTGGATGCTGTAATTGTCATATTGTGGCAAAGCACTGATGTCCAAGCAGAGAAATAGCAATAAGCTTCGGGTAGGCAAGTTTTGGGTGACCCCAAACAGTCTACTAAACAATCCACTGTTTCTGCAGATGGCTGCTCATCATTGTCGTACTTTTGACATATTGCTTCGTTAGCAGGCTCAGACAGCCTCACCCATTTGCCAGATGGGGAGGGCCACATCAAGATGGCGTCAGCATCAGTATGGTTGAGTCCAGGCTGGTACTCAACTGTATAGTCATACGTGGACAGGGCAGAGAACCACCAGTGACCCGTGGCATCCAACTTTGCTGAAGTGTGTACATAAGTTAATGGGCTATTCTTACCAGTATTTTGGCCCCATAAAGGTATTCATGGAATTGATCAACTATGGCCCATTTGAGGGAAAGAAACTCTAGTTTGTGGACAGGATTGTTTTTATCGGATGGAGTTAAGCTACAGCTAGCGAAGGCTATGGGCCTCAGCCCTTCATCATAGTTCTGGTACAGCACAGCCCCCAGCCCCTTCAGACTAGCATCGGTGTGTAGAACATGTGGTTTGGTCGGGTCGGCATAAGCAAGCACTATGGCGTGGGTGAATTGGTGGATAATCTCATAGAAAGCTGCCTCACATTCATTGGTCCACCAAGCCCTGAACAGCTCTCCCATCCTGAAATACACTTTCTCTTCATCTTTGATGGATCCCTTTCGGTACCACCGGTTGGTAGGAGGATACCCCTTGGTAAGATTAAGAAGAGGGCGGATTACCTTGGAATAGTCTTTGATAAATCACATGTAATACCCACAGAAACCTAGAAACCATTGAAGTTCTTTGAGGTTGTTGGGCTGAGGCCAGGTGGTCAATGGCTCTACTTTACTGGGATTGGTCTGTATCCCTTCTGCTGACACTATGTGCCCCACATACTTGACTGACGTTTGAAAGAATTGACACTTGTTGATGGATAATTTTAAGCCGAACTCCTCCAGCCGATCAAGGACTTTGAATAGCCTGGATTCATGTTCTTCTAACGTGCGTCCAAACACAATGACATCATCCAGATATACCAGACACTCCAACAAATTTATGTCCCCCACTGCTCTCTCCATCAGCTGTTGGAAAGTAGCGGGCGCTCCGGAGATTCCCTGAGGCATCCTCAAAAATTCATGAAGACTCAAAGGACAGATGAAGGCAGTCTTCTCACAGTCCTCCAGCGCCATTGAATCTGACAGTATCCGCCTCTGTAGGTCAAGTACTGAGAACAATTGACTCCCATTCAGGCAGTCCCGGCATCCTGTATACGGGCATGGTGTATTGATCAGGTACAGTCCATCTGTTCAAAGTCCAGTAATCGACACAACCATCCAGACGGATCCATTCTTCTTATGCACCACCACAATGGGGGATGAGTAGGGCACCAGGACTCTTGAATAATGCACGCATCTAGCATCTCCTGAAGGTGTCTTCAGATGTCATCTATGTCCGCTAGTGTAAGGCATCGAGAGCGCCCGAAAGGCCAGTCGTCATGAAGCCTGATAGTATGTGCAGTGCCTCGGATGTACAGTACCACATCCCATTCCTTTAGAGAAAACACTTGGTCCCTTTGAGCAAGTTTTGACTGATTCAAGTCTTCCATTGGACAGGCAGCGGGGGACTCCCCAAAGTCGAATAGGTCTGGGGTCATCTCCTCCTTTTCACCAGTATACTTATTACTAGGCAGTACTGCAGTGTCAGCACAGTGCACTGTAGCTAACGTGCACCCCAGGTTCACTCGGATTTCTTGATCAGACACATTATGTATTTGGACCATTACTCATCAGGCATAGGCATGGGCACGAGCAGGTAAGATACTGGGCTTAACCAACAACACCTCCAGCAACTTCCCTTCACCGGGTGCATCCAGCATAAATATTTTATTTTTCATGTCCTTTCTAAGGCGGACTTCTCCATGAATGGTATACTGAGCGTTGGGTGGTAGTACCAGAGAATCGGTATCTTTCTTCCACACTATCCCCACCGGCTCATCTCTGTCCACTTCTGTAGTCTGTTTTGCAGGACATAGGCTCTCTTTATCAAGGCAGAAATTCTCAGAACCCACCCAGTCCGTTGTCCTTGTTTCTCTTGACACAACTATGCTAGTCTCCCAAACATGTGGGCATTAGTTCCAGTGAGTAAGGGAACCCCATTGTACAATCCTGTAGGAGGGCACACCAGAGCTAGTGTCTCTACTTGTTCATCTACACCAGTTACAGCTGCAGGAAAAGACAGCCAGAGCTGGACATATCCTAGGTAGGGATAACACTTGTCACTCAGGCCCCACACATGTAGGCCTTCCCAAGATTGTAATGGTACATCAGATAAATGTTTGTCATACCAGTCTTGGAATACAGTGGTCACTTGCGAACCGCTGGCTGTCAAGCACAGACTAAGCATGGATGCCATTGACAGTCACAGTAGTTTCCATTGAAGGGCCTACCATTTTGGACCAGTCTGGAGGGATGGTAGCAGGGGCCTGGGCAAACGATTTAGCCACAAAGAAGTTTGAGTTAGGATTTCTTGAGCTTTTACTGCGGTCGTTTCGTGCACCTCTTGACCACTGATTTGCTTTCTGGAGCTCCCCTTGAAGCCTGTTTACCACTTTCTCTAAGTTTTTCTGAGACCAGCATTACCTCTTCATGTGGCCATCCTTTCCACAGTTGTGACAAATGACAGGCTCTTGGGTCATCCTTGGAGAAAACATCGCAGAAGGAGCTGGAGCATTAACAAGAGACTGTGGTCTGACTTCTGCTGGTAGTGTTGAGGGTGGTGCAACATGTCTCAAAAGTTTCTTTATAGTGGCAGTCAATTCTTTGATCTCAGCCTGGGAGTCACCCTTGGTAGAGGATGCCTGAGGATGCACCCCCACCCCCATGGCAGTCATGTCCTGAGAGATACCTGGGTCTTTGTCAGTGATGGAGACCTATGTAAAGGCAGCAACTTGTACTTTTCTGACTTCCTTCAGCAGCTTATCCTCGTCCACTCAGCCCATGGCGGGACATCCTTAGTGGTCTCCATTTCAGAAAGGCTCTTCCTGTGCCGTGGGTCACTCTGGCTGAGCCCACCCCATAATTACAATCTCCTTCGCTTTCAACCTCCTGAGTTCTTTATCAGGTCACAGTAGACAGGTGGGTTTCTCTCCTGTCCTGGAGCCTTAACTGGATAATCTGTGATTTAGAATGCTTGGCGTGCTGTAGTATGTGCCCCAGTCTCACACTGTTTAAGTCACTGGCGGCTACCCCACCCTTTTGATGAGCTCTCTGCAGGGCCTCTCTAGGTGAGTAACATACGCAGACAAACCTTCCCTTTTCCATTGTTTGGTACCTTTGAATTGCCACATCAAAGTCTCCCCGGACGCAATGCTTCCAAAATTGCCTTTGAGTACAGACAAGTACTTTTGAGCAGATGCATCAGGATTCGTGGACCTCAGAAATCTAATGGCTTCCAGGGCAGGACCCCTCAAACATTCCATGATCCTCTTTCGCTTCTCAGCCTCCGCACACTGCCACTCGGATACCCAGGGGCGACATAGTCGATCCAGATCTCCCAGTCATCCTCCTCCTGTGGGATGGGAGGGTACCTGAGAACATCCTCAACTTGTGGCACGTGTCATAATAACTGCAGGCACAAATGTGGGTGCCGCATAGGAGCGAGCACAGGAGCTGGGGCAGGGACTGGTACTGGAGTGGGTGGAGGTGTTGGGAAGGAATACCCCAGGTGGCAGGAATAGTTTCTAAAGTCCTCTACAGTCTTTCCCTCATCCAGCAACAACTTAGCCAACTTTCGTCAAAGGTCTCAGATAATGGTGGAGGCTCATCCTTCCGGGGCTTTACTGTCTTTAGTTATCACTTCCAGGCGGTTGAGACCCCTTCTGAGGCAATAGTCTGTGGCACTCTAGAGCTATCCACGGGTCACTACACTCTACCAAGGCCATGAAAGTCTGGGCGGTCAAATCAGCCTGTCGATCCACTACCATAGCATTTTCAAACATTCAACTTGGAAAAGTGCTCCTTCTACAGTGTGTCCTTATTAATGCTCAAGGGAATGTCCAGTATAAGCAAGGCATTGTGGGGTTAATCTCTGACCCAGTACACCACCCACCAACTGGTAAACAGCCACTTCTATTGGGGTAGCCATTAACCCTTGACAGTATTTCTTAATTTTGGCCACAAGGGAGCCGCTAATCCCAGTGTTGCCTCCAAGATTTAACCCTAGGTGGCACTACCCAAGAGATACTACCCCAGCCTCGTGACCAGTTGCAGGTTGAGGGACTGAGTTCTGTGAACAGGTGCCTCCACCCAGAGGACAGGGTCAGTGGCAGTGTAGCTGCCCTCGGTACGGCCCTTCGGGACACTGTTACCCCCCCTTTCCCTCTAGTGGCCTACATGATTCAGTGAATACACAATTGCAATTAACACCTAAATACAGCTTTAACCCCACACTTGTTGCACTTACCACCAGGGCTGGTTTAGCTGGTTCGGCTCTGAAGACCCCCTGTAAAGTGAGACTTGGCACAACAAACAGTATTACAATGCTGTCTATACAGAGGTACACCACAACCAGTTTAAGTGCAAAAAGATTCAGATCTGATTTATTTGAGGGCATGAACAAGGAAGGGGGGCATAATCTGGTGCTTGATTCTAGTACTGATTAAATCAGGTTAAGCATGCATGCCTCTAAGAGTCCCTCTATCACAGTCACACACACTCTGGGTACCCAGTTGGAGTTACAGGCTAGCCTGAAGTGTTGCCTGGAGTAGACCGGTGTTGCAGCTGTTGTTGTGGCCCTTAGGGAAAACAAACACAACATGCACTTTAACCTAATTTGTATTCCGGAGCCGGAGGGCTCAGTTCATGGAAATCAATCAAAACAATTAAATCAGATTACACACTTTGATTAGATTTTTGTTGCAGGGAGCTATCCTGTGATTTACTCACAATACCCAGACCAGGTTGCAGGATGGATGAAATGGAGACCTCAGGATGAAGTGCTGGTTTGCCAGGAGAAGCAGGGCCCATACGATTCACCATGGTGTCATTCCTATTTGATAGTGTTGAGCAGGGAGCCGAATTCCCGGGTGGGTCTCTCGTCAGTCGAAATTCTGCAGCACGAGTGGCAATCAGGGCCATGGTGCTGAGGCCCAGACAAGTTGGAGAAAATGGATTCAGTCCGATTGGAGTCGCTGGACACTGCTTCCAGCAAGCGTGACACATTCAAGCAGCGGGGAACCAAATCACGACCCACTATCAGCATTCAGCACACTTATAGTAAAAGTAAGGCAATACCACAGTTCGGATAACAGTCCGGTTGCAATTCACAGTGTCTCTGTGCAAACCGTATGCTCTGCAATAGTCTCGAGTCCTGACAGGCAAATCTTTGGTTCAATTCAGGAGAAATTCAGTTCATCACAATTTAGGATTCTGGTCACAAAAGCTGCAAATTCGGATGAAGTCTGATTTTAGGCTCAGGGTCTCTTCACTAAGGGAGATGGTAGCAGGCAGGCTAGACACAGCCTTCCCGCCGATTTCCCCTGCGTACTACACAGGAGCAGCTGCTCTAATTACTTGAGCGGTTCACTCTTTCAACTGCAACTCCACAATGACTCACTGCTGCAGGCAGCACCGGGACTTCCTCTGTGATCCAAAAGTTTCGGTTGGTTGATCCTTCTGTCTGTCACAGCAATGGCTCCTCCTCCAGGTACATTTAGGCGCCAAACTGTAAAAACTACAATTCCTACAGAGATTTACTCCCACAAAACCCCTGGGGAAAGGCTCCATTTTAGGGTCCCCAAAGGTACTGATTGGTCTAAACTAGCAGTCCAGTACCAAGATGGTGGTGCAATACAGAAAGTCCATGCTGCAAAGGAAGGCAGGTTAGACAAACTACAATATTATTATTACTGAAGCAGATAATCAGCAAACAATCACATTTCTTAATAGAGCTCCCTCTCGCAATTAGCAATGGCAGAATGAAGCAAATGTTGCAGCCCAGGTGGGACTCAAGCCTAGGAACACTCGGCCCACACCCAGATTAATTATAAACTACGAAAATGATGTCTCTTAAAGAGACAGGCACGGAAGCTAACAGTGCACTCACATGCTGACACTTTTAAATCTGTAAAGACAAAATGCCAGCCTGGCAGTGGGCATTTAGACACACCCAAGGAAGACTTTTGGGAACCCCCGTTTATATGGGGGTTACACCGAGAAAAGGTTGACCAGATTCGGATTATGGAAAAGGACTGGCTCTTGAGTGAAGAGGATGAGGAGAAAGCCTCATCTATTTTTGTCTGCACCACATCGGTGAGACTCCAGTGATAAGAGAGTTGTGTGAAAGAGTTGGAAAGCAAAAATGTTGTGTCTGACCCTGGCCAAGACAAAATGTCTAAAAAGAGAAGGGAAGGACACATGGTTTAAGGACTGGTTGTGACTCTGGAAAATGGATACTGAAAACTGGATTGGAATCAGGCTTCTGAGAAGGTAAAGAGATCCTTTTTGCATTTGTCTGCACCATGACCTGCATGGTGAGAAAACAGACTTTCTTTAAGGCATATCTGTGTAAGCCCCCTCTCTTTTGAGAGGGGCTTATGGTCCCATTAGGGATCCCCTTTCACCTTCTACTCCTCCCCTCCCCCGGAGCCTGGGGATTTATTAGTGCTCTGGGGGTTTCATTCCGGCTGGGCACCTGAAGGTGGCATCAGAGAGCAGGTTGAAGGATATAAGTAGGGTTGGAACAGGAAGTTCTGGGTTTTTCCAGCCTGGGCGGTAGGCCTGAGACTGGAGGTGTGGCTGGAGGAATAGGAGAGGCAGGTAGGGAGGGGAGCTCGGCGGTCTGGGTTGGGCCTGAGGACCCCCAAAGTAAGTAGTCAGGGATGGCTGGTATGCAGTGGCGTGGCCCCAGAGAGTAGGGATGGTGCTCGAGGAGGATGATCAGCTAACCGGTACTGCATCATCAAGATGGGGAGGCCTGTATAGAAAAGAGATGGTAAGGCATGTAGGAACCACTTAGATCCCTAGTACGGTATTGCTTGGACTGCCAGGGCTTCGGGAGCCATGGCAGGGCTCCCACAGGGGAGGGGCCGGTGGCAGAGGTTCTCTCCCATACCCAGTGTGGCAGGGTAGCCCAGCCTTAGAGGGGGCACCGTGAGCATTCTTCACCCACTTAAGGGGCCTGCTTGGAGGGGCAGGTCCTGGGGCACCGGCATTTTAAGGGCCGGGTGGGCCACAGGTCTTAGGACAGGCCTTAGAGGATGACTTCTGGCCAGGAGCTTAAATCAAGCCCAGAATGTATTGCAGGGATGCAGAGAGGAGGCTTGGGCCATCCTGGGATGGTCATCAGGGGCACAAGACAATGGAGGAATGGATGCCAGGGGTGCCAGAAAAAGGTTTGATCTGCTTGGAGGGCCTGGGTTGTGGCAAGGCTAAGGTTTCTCTCGTGGTGGGGCAGCTCACGTATGGCAGTGGGTATTAGGGGTTCTGACCTCGGTACACTGTGGGCTGGTCAGGTATCAAGGTTTGGCCCCAGGGCCGCAATTTATGAGCTGGCTTTAGGCCCATTAATGATTGCAGCGCCAGTGGAAGGAGAGAGCAAGAGATTTAGGAGGGGTTGCAAAGCCAGTGAGGGCCACTCAGGTGAAAGTGCAGGCTCAAGTAAGGGTACAAGGCTGGTTTGGGAAGAAAAATCCTGGTACCCCGTGGGATCAGGCTGGGTCCAGAGGCCAGGTGGGAGGGAAGCTGCTCACTTTTCCGTGGGAACAGGGCATGCCAACCAGCATAGGGAAAAGGCAAGGAGAAAATTGTAACCAAGTAGGTAGGTGGCTTTACGAGTGCCAGAAGGAAAGGAGCCTGATGATTCTTCAAGGATAAAGTGTTCTGCTTAGATACAACAGCTGAGCTTCCAAAGTAATGATAGCCTTGCAGATACTGCCTGTTAACACCTTACTTCTGCTTCAGAGTTCCAGCTGGCTGAGCTTGTAAAATTGTTTATAGCCCCATGGAGCTGCTTTATTGTTGTGCAAGCAGGTACTCCTCTGTTTCTGCAATCATTGGGGCACAGGTGAAAATAAAGGGCTGTTTTGTGAAAAGGACTGAGTGGTGATTTTCCATTAAGTTCAAGAGGGTAAATGAAATGAAAAGCCATCCGTTTTATTTGTGCCATGAGTTTTGTATTTCCAGAACATTTTTCAGCAGCCTGCACTGGGATCGAGGGGCCCAGAGGTCCAGTGGGAGCCATGGTGGCAGATCAACGTAAGTGCCTGGTTCCAGTGGTGGAGGTTTGGGGGTGAAGTCAGTCAAAAGGAGAAAGATCCAGGGTGCACTGAGGAAATGAAGCCATCGAGAGGTAGGCTAAGTTTTCCTACTTCACCATGCAGTACAATGCTCGGAGATGTTTCACTATGCTGTTGGCCCTTTCCCCTGGTTCATCACCGATTCCTTCATGCCCCTAGACAGTTCAGGGAAGGGGTGGCTACATTTGAGAGAAAGATTTTGCTGGAATTGTGTGTGAGCCAGAGCAAGAGTGGTGGCTGTGTTGAAGTTGAGAGACTGTGAAAGCAGAAAGATGGGCAGGTGCCTTCCAGGACGAGTACCTGCTGTCTGCTCCTGAAATGCAGCTAAGAAAGAGACTGTTGTAAACTTGAGGTTCAGACTCTGCATTGCTCCCCAGAGCCTGAGACAGGGAAGTAACAGAAACTGTTTTGGGTGTGTAACCCCTAGGTGACGTTATCCCAGGGCTACTACCCTGCCTGCTTGGCTAGTAGCAGGTTAAGGAGCCTGAGTTCTGAAACGGGTGCCTCCACCCAGAGGTCAGGGTTGGTAGTGATCAAGCCAACCTGGGCACAGCCCTCTGGGACACTGTAACCCCCTCTTTCCTTATTAGTGGCCGGAACACACACAATCACTTTCACATACCCTGATACACCACACAAGTACCACACTGTTTGCACTTACCACCAGGGCTTTCCTCTGGCCTGGCCCTAGAACCCCTTGTAAAACAAGGTTATACACAGCAAATAACAACAGTACAGTACTCTTGCACAAACTGGAATCACAGTCAGGGTAAATGCAAAAAAGAGTTAGATCTGATTTATTTAAGGGACTTGAACAAGGGAGGGGCGTAATCAGGTAAATTTGCTTAAAGGCTGTATCAATCAAACAGTTATGCATGCACTTCAGGGTCCATAAACAGTCACACACTCTGGGTACCCAGATGGAGAATGGTGGGTTAGCCAGGAACATTGCAGCTGGTTGGGGCCCTGTGATGGAAGAAAACAACATGCACAACACACACTATTTGTAATCTGGAGCTGGAGGGCTCAGTTCGTGAAAACAAAACAACAAGATGATCAGATGACACACTTTTAGATTAGGCTGTTGTTGCAGGGAGCTACCCTGATGATTACTCACAATACCCAAGACTGGACACAGGCTGGACAAAAATCGAGACAGCAGGTGGTTAATCTGGAGTGCCAGGAGAAGCAGGGCCCACACAATTCACCGAGGCGTCATTCCTGTTCAAGTGTGGAGCAGGGAGATGATCCCCAGGCAGGTCTCTCGTCGGTGGCTTTCTCTGTGCAGTGGGGTAGTCTGGCAGGGCCAGCATGGCATGGCCCAGGCCAAATGGAGATGAATGTGGATTCAGTCCGATTAGGCTGGATAAAGGTTCCAGCAAGCAGAACACAATTCACACAGTAGGGAACCAAATCATGACCCACTTCCAATATGCAGCACATTTACATGTCAAGGATTCTACGGTACCAGCAAGCAGAACACAGTTCACACAGTGGGGAACCAAATCACGACCCACTTTCAATACACAGCACTTTTACATGTAAAGGATTCCACGGTGCTAGCAAGCAGAACACATTTCACACAGTGGGGAACCAAATCACGACACACTTTCAATACACAGCACATTTACATGTAAGAAAATTCTACTGTACCAGGCAAACCACTCTCTGGTCATGACCGCAAAGTCTCTGCACGAGCCGGGGATTCAAAAGCAGCTGGAAATCCTGACAGGCCGATCGCATTCACCAAAATCTTCAGTCTTCTTCAGGTATAAGCCTGGTAAAAATCAGTGGCTCACCCGTTCTCACAAACTTGGATTTAGTCAAAATAATTATCTTCTCTTCCTCTCAGGAGCAGCAGGCAGACATGCAGGCCACAACTCAGGCCTTTCACAGATCTCCCATGCAAAACTACTCAGATGGCTGTGACAGTCTCAAGCATATTGCTTCTTCAGCTCCCAACTTAGATCTGACTCAACTGCCAGCAAGCCTGGGAAATTCCCAAGATCCAAAAGGTTCGGTTGGCTGATCCTCCTGTCAGTAACAACAAAAGCTCCCCCTTCAGGTGCAAAAGCCCAAAACTACAATTCCTACAGATTTTGACTCCAGGCAGCTCCTGTAGTCCGGCTCCATTTTAGGTCCCACCAGTACTGATTGGTCCAATTCGAAGTCCAGGACCAAAATAGTGGAGATTAAACAGTCTTGCTGCAAAGAATGCAGGTTAGATAAACTGCATTATAATTATCACTCTAAATGATTTTCAGCAAATAGTTACATCTTTCAACAGAGCTCCCTCTCAGATTACTTATGACTGCAATCCGGGCAGCTCTTAAAGAGACAGTACACAGAGGCTATACAGGCACTGTCTGGCAATCACATTTAAACTGCTAAAACGTAGGACACCAGCCTGGCAGTGACATTTAGGCAAGCTTGAGGAAGACTTTTCGGGAACCCCCATTTGTAGGGGGGTTACACCCTTACCTGCCTGGAGAAAACTTGGTGTCTGCGTCAAGTCTGTACCATCATGCATCAGTTAACATAAACTTATTATTTTGCTATACATATTCACTACACTTCATGATACTATATCCATTCTGACAACACATTGTGCATATTTCACACAGGTAAATTGAACATTACTATACTGAATCAGGTAATAACTTCATGTAACTTAAACAGTGCAAGAGGGGGCCCTTCCCTATCAGATAACTTGGGGCTGGATGGGGCAGGGCCACCATGGTGAGAGGGCAGAACAAGTAACCTGGAGTGGGCCGTCAAGCTCAATTTGGGCAGTGAGTTTGGTGAAACAAACACCTTTGTACACCACATTGAGAGGCAAATTCACTGGCCTCCTGGGAGAATCATAACTGAGGTGTACTACTGGCTTGACAACTCGGCCAGTCTTTCTGAGGGGCACAACTACAGTCTGTACTCTCAGCACTGGTCTGGGGACTCTTGTCACTTGTGAGGGGTGCCTCTGCCTGGATGGGAACATCCAAACTTGGGGCTTCTTGCTCTGCAGGCTCTGTTTCTATAGCAGTTGACTCATTGTGCAAAGGCTCAGGCACAAACAAACTTTGAGGCACTGAAGGTGGGGTTGTCAGCACTCTCATAGTGTTCTTCAAGTTCTGGCATGTCACCAGAAAAACTCATACCCTCAGCCCCTCCCTCAGGCAACTCGTACAGTTCCACAATACACAGAGACTCAGCATCTTCAGACGTGATACTTTGCACTTCACTTTCAGGGAGCATTGGCTCCAAGGACAAAGCTGGGGGGTTAGGCAGTCCAGAAGGCCCAGCTTCATCCCCACAATTAATCATGGGGTTACCTCGAAACAGCTGACTCAGTTCATAAGAGGGGTAATAAGCATAGTCGCACTCACTTTTGTCAGAAGTGGACTGACAGTCACTATCATTCTGGGCCTGCTGCGGAGGAAACCTTGAACTTGTAACAACTGGGGTAGGTCGACTCTGTCTCTTTCTTGCAGCAGCAGGAGTCACCAGCTCAGGGGAATCAATTTCTGATTGTTCAGCCTCAATTATGACTTAGCCAATAGGTAGCAAGTGGTTACGGTGTATGGTCTTTACAGCTTTGGAGTTGTTCTCTGGACGCATCTTGTACACAGGTGAGTCATCCAACTTTCCAACTACTACATGGGGAAGATGGTGCCACAGATCAGCAATTTTGTGTTTACCATGCAGTCCCAAATTATGTAACAACACACAGTCTCCAGGTCGAAGCTATTGAGCCTTTACTTTTTATCATGCCTCTCTTTGTTGGCTAGATTTTCTTGCGGCCATTGTCTGGGCCAGTTGATAGGCATGGTTCAATTGAGCTTTCAGTTTTGTACATATTGCAAGTAGTTTTGGCTTGGACCCCATCTGGAGAGACACCAAAGAGACATCAACTGGTAGCCGAGCCTCTCTCCCGAACATGAGGCAGTAGGGGGAGAACCCAGTAGCATCATTTTTCGTGCAATTGTATGCGTGTACCAAGGTGCTAATCTGCTGGCTCCATTTATGCTTGTCTTTTGGGTGGAGGGTGCCCAGCATATCTAGAAGAGTGCGATTAAAACATTCTGGTTGAGGGTCTCCCTGTGGATGACAGGGGGTGGTTCTTGACTTTCGCACCCCCGATAGAGAGAGCATTTCTTTGATTAGTCGACTCTCAAAGTCTCTGCCCTGGTCAGAGTGGATCCGCTGGGGGGCACCATAGTGGACGAAGAAATTTTTCACTAGCACCTTGGCCACGGTAGATACCTTTTGATCTTTGGTGGGAAAAGCTTGTGCATACCGTGTGGAAATGAAGCGTAACCACTAACACATTGCCAGTGTTCTGCTGATCAGGTTATAAACACAAAAGTCTAAGCACACTAGTTTCATGGGGGTGCTGGTAGTAATATATTAACAAGGGGGGCAGCCCTCTGAGGCAGGGCTTTTCTTTGCAGGCAGCGACTACAAGTTTTTACATGGTGCTCAACATCGGCCCCCATTGTGGGCTAGTAGAAGCAAGATCGTACCAGGTCAAGGGTTCTGTCAATACCGAGGTGCCCCATGTGATTGTGGAGTGACCTCAGTACCAAATCTTTAAAGGCCATGGGCAGGACTAATTGTTGCTTGTCTACTTTGCCACTATGATCTACTGTCCGCTATACAACAACTGATTGAGCAACTTCAATCTGGGGCCTTCTTTTAACAATAAAGCAGTTCGCAAGTCAGTGGAACATAACTTAGACACATCTTTCCCTTGCACGAGGGCATCAAGTGCTGGCTGAATTATAGGATCTTGGGATTGAGCCCACTGAATGCTGTCATTGTCAAATTGAGGTAGCCCACTAATATCCAGAGCAGAGAAGTGGCAATAAGCAGCTGGTATGCAGGTGTCAGAAGGGCCCAAGCAATCTACTAAACAGTCCACTGTGTCCGCAGACATCTGTTCATCTCTGTCAAACTTTTGCCACAATGCTCAAATATCAGGTTCAGACAGCCTGACCCAATCACTCTTGGAAGTGGGCCTTGGTGATAGGGCGTCAGCATCAATATGGTTCAGGCCCGTCTGTATTCGACAGCATAATCATAGGTTGATAATGCAGAAAGCCACTGGTGCCCAGTGGCATCTAACTTAGCTGAAGTCTGTACATAGGTCAATGGGTTATTGTCAGTCTTCACCAATATCTTTGCCCCACAGAGGTATTGTTGAAACTGGTCAACGATGGCCCACTTTAGCATAAGGAACTCCAACTTATGCACAGGGTAGTATCATTCGGACGGGGTCAAGCTCCTACTGGCGAAAGCTGCTGGTCTCAGGCCATCCTCATGGTCTTGATACAGCACCGCTCCTAGACCCTGCAGACTAGCGTCTGTATGCAGCACATAGGGTTTGGTGGGGTCAGCATAGGCGAGGATGGGGGCATGGGTGAGCTGGTATATGATCTCATGGAAGGCTGCTTCACAGTTGGGCGTCCAGTGGGGCCCAAAGATGTCACCTGGGTGGAAGTATACTTTTCTGGTTCTTTAATGGCCCTTTTTGTATTTACGATTGTGGGAGGGTAACCCTGGGTAAGGTTCAGAGTTGGCGAATCATCTTGGAATATTCTTTTATGAGCCTGCAGTAGTAGCCACAGCACCCAGGAAACGTTGTAGTTCTTTCAGATTATGGGGCTGGGGCAAAGTAGTCAGTGCTTCAACCTTACTGGGATCAGTTTTATCCCTTTTGTAGATACTATGTGCCCCACATACTTCCGAAGTTTGGAAAAACTGGCACTTGTCAATGGACAGCTTGAGGCAAGTCTTCCAGTCAGTCTAGGACTTTAAACAGTCGGTTCTCATGCTCCTCTAAGGTGCTCCCAAACACAATGACTTTGTCCAAGTACACCAGGCATTCCAGCAAATTCATATCTCCCCCGCACATTCCATCAGTCACTGAAAGGTGGCCGGGCACCGATATCCCCTGGGCATCCTCAAAACTCGTAGAACCCCAGTGGACAGATGAAGGCTGTTTTCTCACAGTCTTACGGGGCCATTAGGATCTGGTAGTATCCGCTCGAAGATCAACACCAGAACCATTTGCTCCCATTCAAGCAGTCCAGGGCATCTTGTATATGAGGCATAACGATAATCAACACACATCCTCACAGACCCATTCTTCTTATGCACAACCACAATGAGAGAGGTGTATGGGCTCCTGGATTCTTGTATCACGCCAGCAGCAAGCATTTCCTGCAGATGTCTTCTCACATCATCTATGTCTGCTGGGGCTAGGCGTCAGGACCTCTCTCGAAATGGCCATTCATCATGCAGGCGTATGTGATGCTCTGCACCCTGGACACATCCCACATCCCATTCCTTCAACGAAAATACTTGGTCTTTTTGGGCAAGTCTCTTGCTAATTCTAGCCTTCCATTCAGCTGGCAATGAGGAGTCACCAAAGTCAAACAAGTCTGGGGTCACTCTCTCCTTCTCACCAGGGTGCTTCTTGCTGGGCAATACTGCAGTGTCTGTGCAGTGTACCATAGTTAGGGTGCACCCTCTGTTCACCCGGATCTCCCGATCTGACATGTTGTGAATCTGGACCATCACTCGTGCATAGGCATGGGCATGAGCAGGCAAGATGCTGGGCTTGACCAATAATCCTTCCTGCAATTTTCCATCACCTGGCTCATCCAACATCAGTATTTTGTTCTTGACATCTTTCCTGAGGCAGACCTCCTTGAATGGTACACTAGGCTTTAGGGCCAGTACCATTGACTGGGATCCTTCTTCCACACGATCCCCACTAGTTCATCCTGATCTACTTCCTCAGGTTTCTGCTGCAAATCATAGGCCCTCTTGATCAAGCCAGAATTCTCAGGGCCCTTCCAGTCGTCGCCCTTGTTTCTCGTGACAGAGTTGCGCCAGTCTCTCAAACATATGGGCGTCTGTCCCAATTAACAGTGGGACCCCATCATACAGTCCAGTGGGGAGGACACACTAGAGCTGATGTCTCTACTCACTCCTCTACACCAGTTATAGTTGCAGGAAAAGACAACCAGAGGTGGACATACCTTAGGTAGGGATAAGACTTGTTGCTCAGGCCCCACAAATGTAGGCCTTCCAGGGATTGCAAAGGCACATCAGATAAGTGTTTGTCATACCAGTCGTGGAATACAATGGTCACTTGTGACCCACTGTCAAGTACAGCCCAAGTATGAATACCATTCACAGTCACCGTAGTCTCCATTGAAGGGTCCACTATTTTGGACCAGTCTGAGAGGCAGTAGCAGAGACCTGGACAGACGATTTAGCCACAAAGAAATTTGAGTTAGGACTTCTCGAAACCCTCACTGCGGTCATTTGAGGCACCCTAGCCGCTGATTTGCTTTTCATTGCTCCCTTGGAGTCTGTTTACTACTCTTTCTAAGTCCTTCTGAGACCAGCACTCTCTTTTCATATGGCCGTCCTTTCCACAGTTGTGACAAATGATAGACTCCTGGATCATCCTGGGAGAGAACATTGTATGAGGAACTGAAGCAGTAGTAAGAGATTAGGATCTAGTATCTGCTTGCAGTGGTGAGAGTGGTGCAACATGTCTTAACAGTTCCTTTAGAGTGGCAGTCAATCCAGTAATCTCAGCCTTGGAGCCACCCTTGGTAGCGGATGCCTGAGGGTGTACCCCCACCGCCATGGCAGTCACGTCCTGAAAGGTACCAGAATCTTCTTCTATGGGGGAAAACCTTGCATCTTCAACTCTCAGACTTCCTTTAGTAGCTCGTCTATCCAATGCTGGGCCCAGGGCGGGAAGTCCTTTGCATTCTCAAAGTGCTCGTTAAGTGCCGACTTTTGCCCCGAGCCTCACTTGGCTGATCACTCTCGGTCACTTGCGAAGCGGCAGCAGATATGGGTGCAATTCCTCCATGGGTTTGCCTTTGCTCAACCCTCTGAATTTCTTTCATTAGCTCGTCATAGGAGGGGGGCGATTCCAGTCAGGTGGCAAGGCGCAACTGAAGTAGTAATTCTGAAAACAGAGCAGACTTAAGGATCCGGTCCAGCCTAGTTCGATCTAATTCATTTGACGGCAAACTAACCTTTCTAAAGCTCTCTTGTAGCAGCTTTTCAAGCTGAGGTGCATACACAGACAATGGCTCCCCTGGGTACTGCTAAGCATTTCTTACTCTCCACCACAGATCCTCATCTGAATCCAGGCTCCCATACACATTCTCCAATGCATCAAGATAGTCCTGTTCAGTTTGTAACCCCTAGGGGGCGCTACCCTTAGGGCTACTACCCCTGTCTGCCCCCTCTGAGGCAGGGTAAGGGGCCCAGATCTGTGGACGGGTGCCTCCACCCAGCGGTCGGGGTTGGCCCAAAACAGACTACCATGGTTACAGCCCTCTGGGCTACTGCAACCCCCCTTTTGTCCCACTAGTGACTCACACTGCGTGCCAACAGTTCTCTTCACTAATACACTTACCCCACAGCCGATATAGTTCAGCTCACTCCAGAGACCCCCTGTAAAGTAAAATACAGTTATATCCCAGTCCCCATGCAGTAACTCATCCAAGGTGTACAAACCAGCCAAGGTATAGTTATAACACAGCAATCTGATTTATTAAAGGGAGATAACCAAGGGGGGGATCAGGTTAATTAGCTTACACTATGACTATGTACCTATGGCTCTGTGCACAGGCCTAACCCACAAGTTACTGTCCTGGGTACCCAAGCCCTAATAGCTAGTCCAAGCGTGGCAGCTGGTGGGCCCCTTTCACAGAGAAGAAAAAAAAGATGATTTTACAGTCAGCAATATAGTACTTCCATTTGAATCCACTGTTGTAATTCAGCAGGGAGCTACCCTGTATTGGTACTCAAACCTCCGGACAAGATAGGGTCCTCCAACATCAACAGGGCTGCTCCTGAACTCACAGACCTCTTCACACATTTATATGGTAATCTCTGAACAGGCAAGGTCCTTTAATGACAACAGGATTAACTTGAGCTCCACAAGCCCCCTTGCACATTTATATGGTTATCTGAAAACAAGGCAAAGTCCTTTAATAACAGCAGGATTTACTTGAGCTCCTCAGCCTCCTCACACTTTATATGGTAACAGCAACAGACACAGTCCTTTAAGGGCAGTAGGATTTACTTGAGCTCCTCGAGCCTCCTCACACATTTATATGGTAACAGCAACAGAGGGTACCACACCAGGCAGCTGCTTCCAGTACTCCCACAAACTCACCGTCACTGAGATACTGCAACGGCAGCTTCCACTTGTCTTCGGACCGAGCGTGATTCAGCAATTTTCTCCAGTCCTCCTTCAGGTCGAGCCTGGTGGGTAGCTGTACAGAGCACAGCCTCCTCTGACCGCCCGCCGGCGAGTTTCGTCTGCTGGAGCCGAAAGCACAAAAACGGCCGCTTCAGGCCTTCATGCACTTCGCGCAGACACTCTTCAGCGCGAGAAGCACACAGCTCCTCTCCCTTCACCAACACATAGCACATCTAACCCCCTAACAGCAAGGGCTCTCCTCTCAGTTGAGCCGTACCTGCGTCATTGGCTGGCTGCACATGCCAGTCACTCCCTCCGGTTCTCAGTGGTGCAGAAAAAGCACCATAGCCCATAATACCTTTCTCAATTACAAGCAGCTCCTCTATTGGTCAGTCAGCTCTGCAGGGTCCCGAGGTACTGATTGGCCCACTTCAGCAGTTCTGGGGCAAAATGGAGGAGGCAATCAAACAGTCCTTGCTGCAACCAAAAACAGGTTAGAACAACTACAATATCATTACTACCCTAATAGATAGTCAGCAGACAAGCACATCTTCTAACGAAGCCCTCTCTGCGCAATTAGCGGAGGCAGAAACGGAGGCGAATATTCTGCAGCCCGGGCGGGAGTCGAGCATAACAACACTCAAACCCCCTCCCAATTTAACTAATCCCGACTGCAACAGGCAGCCCTTTAAAAGACAATATACGGAGGCCTTAAAAAGCACTCACCAGGTCCCCATTTAGGCGGCTTCATGCCGATCATCAGGTAGGCATAAGGCACATTAGGAACCCCCATTTGCAAGGGGGGTTACACCCCCACTGGCCTGGAAAAGCTTGGCGTCCGCGTCAAGCCATTACCCTTGAGGCAATTTGGGCAAACGTTTCAATTAACACTACATCACATTTTAAATCACATACAGAAATATTACATTTACAGTGCACTATAGTGGATACACATTATACATATAAAATCTTACACTTTTTAACTCAGGTCATAGAGTCCTACCCGTGACCCCGGGACTGAGGGGCTCCCTCTTCTGTTAGCTACTAACTGGTCCCCCAGGGCAGGGGCGCCACACTCAAAAGGCTTTACTAATAGTCTGGAGTTATCCCCCAAGGCTAACTTAGGCAAAGAACTTGGGGACACATATACCCCCTTTTGAACCACATTTAAGGGCAGGTCCACTGGCTGACCCAGAGATTCATAACTCAACTTGAT
Source organism: Neoceratodus forsteri (assembly GCA_016271365.2). NCBI lineage: Eukaryota > Metazoa > Chordata > Ceratodontiformes > Ceratodontidae > Neoceratodus > Neoceratodus forsteri. The sequence continues at coordinate 793,524,913 of CM057459.1, read as the reverse complement.
TACTGGCCGTATCTGTCGGCCAGATCGTCTAAGGGTCTCAGGGGACTCTGATCCTGGCCTGACTCACTCCCATGTTAGGGACATTGTAGCAGGGAATCCTGCAAGGGGATCAGGCTCGATACCCTAATGCTATCGAGAGGCTTGACCTTCATCCTGAACCCACCCCACTGGGCTCATCTAGGGGCTGTCTAGTTACTAAAGGAGACCATTAGGGCATTCAAAATATTCTTCCGGTTCTGGCATATCACTGGCTTGTTCCCCACCTCCTCTCTTCTTCTCAAAAGTCAGATAACTCAGCCAGGCCAGACAGTTCAACCAAGCCTAAGGACTCAGCCCCTTGAGTTTGTCTGCTACCCATTCATCTTCTGGAGGCATTTCCTCCGGGGACAAATAGAGGCTCAACCAACACAGCTGGGCGGCTTAGTTCCTGAGTTAATGAGGGATTTCCCGAAACAATTAGCTTAGTTCATAAGAGGATAGCATTCAACATCATCTTCGCTGTCTTCTGACACAGAGTGTTGACATCTCCTTCTGCAGGGTGGGTTGGACAAGGCTCCCTTGGTGGACTTGTTGAAAGCTCCACGGGCTTGGTTCCTCTCTTAGCAACAGATCTAGTCACGGGCCTGGAAGGAGGGGTAGAGGAAGGTTCAACTTCAATCAAGATCTGCCCAATTGGCAGCAGATGATTTCTGTGTATGGTTTTCACATCTTTCAATTGTTTTCAGGCCACACTTTATACACAGGTAGGTCTGCCATGTCCCCAACAATATGAGGAGGTGATGCCATCGATGACAATTTTATGTTGCCATGCAGTCCCAGATTTCTCAACAACACTCTATCCCCTTTTCTCAACTCTACTGTTTTCACTTTTTGTCTATCTCTCCTTGTTAGCCAGATTTCGTTTAGCAGCCATGGTCTGGGCCACTTGGTAGGCATGATTTAATTGGGCCTTTAATTTCTGTACATTACTGTAGATGGTTTCTGCTTGCACCCCATCAGGAAACCCCAAAACACACATCCACGGGCAATCGCCTCTCTTCCAACATCAGTCGATAGGGGAGAACCCGTGGCATCACTTTTATACAATTGTGACGTGAACTAGGTGCTAATCTGTTGGCTCCATCTCAATTTATCTTTGGATTGTAAAGTGCCCAGCATGTCAAGCAATATGCGATTGAACCTTTCAGGCTGAGGTCTCCCTGCGGATGGTAGGGGTGGTTCGTGATTTGTGTACCCCACAAAGATAGCATCTCTTTAATCAAGCGACTCTCAAAGCCCCTTCCCTGATCGGAATGAATCCGCTGCGGAGCCCCATAGTGGACGAAAACATTCTCAACAAGTATCTTAGCCACTGTAATTGCTTTCTGATCCTTGGTCGGGAAAGCCTGTGCATACCGGGTAAAATGATCAGTGACCACCAATATGTTGCTAACACTTTTCAGATCAGGCTCTAGACTCAGCAAATCAATACAGACCAGTTCCATAGGAGCACTAGTAGTAATGTTGACCAAGGAGCAGCTCTCTGGGGTAACACTTTCCTTACAAACAACGACCACAGGTCTTGACATACTGTTTCCGTCCGCACTCATCTTGACCAATAGAATCGAGCCATTACTAAATCAAGTGTTAGATCTATGCCCAGGTGCCCATCTGATTATGCAGTGACCTTAGAACTAGTTCTCTGAAAGCTGAGGGCAGCACCAGTTGTTGTCGTTGCACCCGGCCCTCCTTACTCACAGTCTCTCTATATAGTAGTTGATTGATCAGCTTTAATTTAGGCCCTTCTTTGTACAACAAGGTAGTCTGCAAGTCAGTGGAACGCAGTTTGGATACATCCCTTCCAGCCCACAAAACCTCTACGGCCGTTCTTATCATAGGGTCACAGGACTGAGCCTGTTGGAGATCATCATTGTTAAGTTGCGGCAGAGAGCTGGTGTCCAAGGCAGAGAAATGGCAGTAGGCTGCAGGTATACAGTTCTCCGGCGGCCCCAAACAATCTACCACACAGTCCACTGTGTCAGGAGACACCTGTTCTTCCTTATCAAATTTCTGGCACAGGGCTCTTATGTCAGGCTCAGACAACCGGACCCATTCAGTCTGGGACACAGGCCTCCGAGAGAGAGCATCCGCATCTATATGGTTTAAGCCCGCCCTGTATTCTACAGCGTAATCGTGAGGTGGCCAAGGCAGAGAGCCACCTATGTCCAGTGGCATCCAATTTGGCTGAGGTTTGTACATAGGTCAGAGGATTGTTATCAGTCTTTACTAATATCTTGGCACCATACAAATAGTCATGGAACTGATCAACAATGGCCCACTTCAAAGCCAAAAACTCTAATTTGTGCGGGGTAATTCTTCTCTGGCGTCAGACTTCTACTAACAAGCTACAGGTCTCAGCCCATTCGCGTGCTCCTGGTACAATACAGCCCCCAGTCCTTGCAGACTGGCATCAGTATGAAGAGTGTAAGGCTTGGCTGGGTCAGCATAGGCCAACACGGGTGCGTGGGTGAGTTGATATATGATGTCATGGAAAGCTTCCTCACACTCAGCAGTCCATCGATCCCCAAACATATCATTTGGCTGAAAATACTTCTTTTCTATGTCAGGGTGCACACCCTTCTTATACTTTTTGTGAGTAGGCGGATACCCCTGGGTGAGATTAAGGAGGGGGCGAATCACTCGTGAATAGTCTCTGACAAACCGCTATAGTAACTACAAAACCCCAGGAATTGTTGCAGCTCTGTTAAATTCCTAGGTTGAGGCCAAGTGGTCAACGCCTCCACCTTGCTAGGGTCAGTCTCTGTGCCTTCAGTGGACACTATGTGGCCCACATATTTCACGGAAGTCTGGAAGAATTGACACTTGTCGATAGACAACTTAAGGCCGAAATCCTCCAATCGATCCAGGACTTTGAATAATTGTTGCTCATGTTCTTCCAATGATCGGCCAAACACTATAACGTCATCTAAATAGACCAAACACTCGAGTAGGTTCATGTCCCCCACAGCTCGTTCCATCAAGAGCTGAAAAGTGGCTGGGGCACCCAAAATTCCTTGAGACATCCGAACAAACTCATAAAACCCAAAGGAAAATGAAAGCAGTCTTCTCCCGATCATCTGGGGCCATCGGATCTGATAGTATCGCTCCAAAGATCCAACACAGAGAACCACTTACTACCATTCAAACAATCAAGGCGTTTTGTATACGGGGCATGGTATATTGATACGGAATAGTCCGCTTATTCAAAGTGCGATAGTCTACACACATCGAACTGCCCATTCTTTTCCTTACTACTACAATGGGGAGGCATAGGGCTCCTTAGACTCTTGAATTACACCAGCAGCCAACATTTCTTGCAGATGCCGCCGTACATCATCTATGTCAGCGGGAGCCAGACGTCGGGATCTCTCTCGGAAGGGTCTTTCGTCGTGTAATCGAATGTGATGCTCAGCCCCTTGTACACATCCTACATCCCACTCCTTCAGGGAAAAAAACCTGGTTCCTCTTGGCAAGCCTCTCACTGACCCTGCGCTTCCACTCAGTTGGCAGCGGAGAGTCACCAAAGTCAAACAGATCAGGAGCAACTCTATCACCCGTCCGAGAACTCCTTTTATTTGGTAGTACAGCAGTATCCGCACAATGAACGCTAGCCAGGGTGCACCCTCTTCTTATCTGAATCTCTTTATCTGACACATTGTGCACTTGAACCATCACCCTCTTAACATAAGCATGGGCTCTAGCCGGCAGAATGCTGGGTCTGGGCAACAACTCCTCAGGTAATCCTTCCTCCGCAGGTGCATCCAACATCAACAACTTGTTCTTGACATCTGTTTTTAGTCGTATCTCTCCATGCAGAACACATTGCTCATTTGGGGCAAGTACCACGAGGCTGGATCCTTTTTCCATACCACTCCCACAGGGCCTTCAGGTTCCTCCAAACTACCCTTCTCCTGGGTGGCCCTGACCTTTTGAATCACAGCCGGTATGCTCAAAGCTCACCTAGTTTGAAATGCTCGCTTCTCTGAGCATAACTGGGCCAATCATCCAAACATGTGGACATTTGTTCCAATCAACAAGGGCACCCCATCGTATAGTCCAGTGGGTGGGCAAACTAACACTAAGGTTTCCACTTGCTCATCTATTCCATTTACAGTTGCAGGGAGCGATAACCAGACACGGATTGTACCCCAAATACGGATAAGCCTTGTCGCTCAACCCCCATACATGAAGGCCAGTTAGAGGCTGCAGGGCACTTCAGATAAGTGTGCTTGGTACCAGTCCTGAAACATGATGGTCACCTGGGGCCAATGTCCAATACAGCTCTAGTAGAATTCCGTTCACCTGCACCAGGTCTCCATAGACGGCCCGACCACATCAGACCAGTTGAGGTAGCAACATTGTTAGCCCAGGCATGGGCCTGAGTCACACAACTTTTCTTGGGGCCGAGACTGGGTCTGGCGGTATCGGCGATCAGTCTGCTGTAACTTTCCTTAAATTCTCGGCCTCTGGCAGTCAGGCTGGAAATGCCCATCTTCCCACAGTGATAACAAAACTTAGGGTCCCGGGGATCACTATTCTGAGGGGCCCTGAGGAGGGAGGAAGCTCTCTGGGGCTAGGGTTCGGGCTCTACATGACTCAGGGGCCCCGGACTGGGTAGGTACATGAGACTGCTTAAGTCCCTCACCAATTCCGTAAATTCTGATCTCAGCCCTCAACTCACCCCTCACGTAGGGGTCAGAGAAACAACCTGCATCCCCACAGTACCTGGGAAATGGGGACCCCTGGACCCTCCAGGCGAGCCAGTCTCCTCAGAAGTATTAGTCTCGGGAGTCCCACTAGGTTCACGGCCCCACACAAGGTTCCCACCTCTCTCATCAGTCTCCACTTCTAATTTCCCTCATCAATTGACAATATTCAGGTGGGGTGGCCGCTGATCATGCAACTTAAGTTTCAATAGCGTTACACTAGAGAATCTGGCAGACTTTAAAATATGTTCTAACGAACCTGATTTAGGGCTGTAGCAGTGATTCCCCTTTCTATAAGCCTTCTGCAAGGCCCTCTCCACTCTAGTAACAAAGCGAACAGTTTTCATTTCTCCACTGCTTAGCAGACCTGAATTTCCACAATAAATCTTCACCAGTCTCTGTACTCCCAAAGACCCTTCAAAGCAGAGATACTCTGCAGCGGTGGCTTCGGACGGGTGGCCGGAAGAATCTAATGGCTTCTAAGGCAGGACCCGCAAACTCTCCATCAGCCTCTTCCTTTTCTCCCCTCGAGCATTGCCACTCCTGGAACAAAGGGTGGCATAGTCCATCAGGCCTCCAGGTCATCTTCCCGGAAGGCACTGGTACCGTGCCAGAGTAAAGTTTTAATTACGGTAGGAGTCTAGCTGTATGGAGGGACTGTCAAGGGCAGAGAAGCCAACACTGAACTCTTGGGTGGGCAAGGAGGGTGCCCATGGAACCCTGAGGTAGTATCACTGGACAGATCAAGGCTTGTAGCAACTCCTGGGTAGTCCTCACTTCCACAGCTAACAATTTAAGCAGTTTATCCTTAAAACTGTTCATTTGAGGAGACCCCCAGGAGTGACTGACCCACTTCAGATATGGATTAGCCTCCACCCTGAGGCCGCACCTCTGGGTAAAGTACAGAGAGTACCTTCTCAGGTCGATGGCCACCTGCATAGGAGTAGCACCTGCAATGTCTGGTCAAGCAAATCAGCCATCGCCCTTTCACTTCAACCTTACCCAAACACTTTACCCGTTCTGCAACGAGACAATATCAGCAGCTGAGGTAAAGGCACATGTAACAATAATACAATCTTCTAGGAATCTAGCTCTTTGGCTTCACCCCAGCCCATCAGTTTGTGGACCATGGTTTTAATGGGTCCCAGCTTAATTTTTTCCAACATATCCCCTTCCATTTTTTCCATCTTTGGAGTATCTCCTCACTGAGCCACTAGGGGACGCTAATCCTAGCGGTGCCTCCAATTTGTAACCCCTAGGGGGCGCTACCCTTAGGGCTACGACCCCTGTCTGCCCCCTCTGAGGCAGGGTAAGGGCCCAGATCAGTGGACGGTGCCTCCACCCAGAGGTCAGGTTGGCCCAAAACAGACTACCTCAGTTACAGCCTCTGGGCTACTGCAACCCCCCTTTTGTCCCACTAGTGACTCACACTGCGTGCCAACAGTTCTCTTCACTAATACACTTACCCCACAGCTGATATAGTTCAGCTCACTCCAGAGACCCCCTGTAAAGTAAAATACAGTTATATCCCAGTCCCCATGCAGTAACTCATCCAAAGTGTACAAACCAGCCAAGGTATAGTTATAACACAGCAATCTGATTTATTAAAGGGAGATAACCAAGGGGGGGGGGATCAGGTTAATTGTCTTACACTATGACTATGTACCTATGGCTCTGTGCACAGGCCTAACCCTACAAGTTACTGTCCCTGGGTACCCAAGCCCTAATGGCTAGTCCAAACGTGGCAGCTGGTAGGGGCCCTTTCACACAGAGAAGAAAAAAAAGAATTGATTTTTACAGTCAGCAATACAGTACTTCCATTTGAATCCACTGTTGTAATTCAGCAGGAGCTACCCTGTATTGGTACTCACAACCTCAGGACAAGATAGGGTTCTCCAACGTCAGCAGGGCTGCCCTGAACTCACAGACCTCTTCACACATTTATATGGTAATCTCTGAACAGGCAAGGTCCTTTAATGACAGCAGGATTAACTTGAGCTCCACAAGCCCCTTGCACATTTATATGGTTATCTCAAAAACAAGGCAAGTCCTTTAATAACAGCAGGATTTACTTGAGCTCCTCGAGCCTCCTCACACATTTATATGGTAACAGCAACAGACAAAGTCCTTTAATGGCAGCAGGATTTAACTGGAGCTCCTCGAGCCTCCTCACACATCTATATGGTAACAGCAACAGACAAAGTCCTTTAAGGGCAGTAGGATTTACTTGAGCTCCTCGAGCCTCCTCACACATTTATATGGTAACAGCAACAGAGGGGTACCACACCAGGCAGCTGCTTCCAATACTCCCACAAACTCACCGTCACTGAGATACTGCAATGGCAGCTTCCACTTGTCTTCGGACCGAGCGCGATTCAGCAATTTTCTCCAGTCCTCCTTCAGGTCGAGCCTGGTGGGTAGCTGTACAGAGCACAGCCTCCTCTGACCGTCTGCTGGAGCCGAAAGCACAAAAACGGCCGCTTCAGGCCTTCACGCACTTCCCGCGTGAACACTCTTCAGCGCAGAAGCACACAGCTCCTCTCCCTTCACCAACCACAACGCATCTAACCCCTAACAGCAAGGGGCTCTCCTCTCAGTTCGGGCGCTACCCACCGTCATTGGCTGGCTGCACATGCCAGTCACTCCTCAGTTCTCAGTGGTGCAGAAAAAGCACCATAGCCCATAATACCTTTCTCAATTACAAGCAGCTCCTCTATTGGTCAGTCAGCTCTGCAGGGTCCCAAGGACTGATTGGCCCACTTCAGCAAGTTCTGGGGCAAAATGGAGGAGGCAATCAAACAGTCCTTGCTGCAACCAAAAACAGGTTAGAACAACTACAATATCATTACTACCCTAATAGATAGTCAGCAGACAAGCACATCTTCTGGCTCCCTCTGCACAATTAGCGATGGCAGAAAGCGAAGCGAATATTCTACAACCGGGTGGGAGTCAAGCAACACTCAAACCCCCTCCCAATTTAACTAATCCCGACTGCAACAGGCAGCCCTTAAAAAGACAATATACGGAGGCCTTAAAAAGCACTCACCAGGTTCCCATTTAGGCGGCTTCATGCCGATCATCAAGCAGGCATAAGGCACATTAGGAACGCCCACTTGACACGGATGGTGCCAGGGCAGGACCTCAGAGGCTCTCACTCAGCCTCTTTCGTTTCTCTGCTTCTGAGCATTGCCGTTCAAGTACTAAAGGGGCAACATAGTCTGTCCAGGTCTCCCAGTCATCCTCCCCCTGTGGGGTGGGGAAGGTGCCCAAGAAGATTCTCAGCCTTCGGTAGGAGTTGTGACTAATGGCAGGTACAGGTATAGGGGCCAGCATTGGCACAGGCACAGAAGGCGGGACAGTAACAGGTGCTGGAGTGGGAGGGGGTGTTGGGGAAGGAACACCCTCAGGTGGCAGGAATAGTTTCTTAAAGTCCTCTATGGTTTTCCCTTCCTCTAGCAACAACTTAGCAAATTTCTCCTCAAAAGTCTCAGATAATGGTGGGAGCTCTTCCTCCCCAGGGTCTTTACTGTCTTTTGTTATCACTCTCCAGGCAGCTGGAACCCCTTCTGCGACAATAGTCTGTGGCACTTTAGAGCTGCCCACGAGGTCACTACACTCTACCAAGGCTATGAAAGTTTGGATGATCAGATCAGCCTGTCGACCTACCACCACAGGGTTTTTTAAACATTCAACTTTGGAGAGTGCTCCCTCTACAGTGTCTTTACTGGTACCCAAGGGAATATCCAGTACAAGTAGAGCATTTTGGAGGTCGATCTCCTGCTCAGTACACCACCCCACCAACTGGTGTACAGCCATTTCTACTGGGGGTAGCCCTTAATCTTTAACAGTAATTCATAATTTTTGGCCACTGGAAGGCACAAAATCCCAGCAGTGAGCCTCCAAAATGTAACACCTAGGTGGCGCTATCCCAAGGGCTTCTACCCCTGCCTGCTTGGCTAGTAGCAGGTTAAGGGGCCTGAGTTGTGAAACGGGTGCCTCCAGCCGAAGGTCAGGGTTGGTATTGGTCAAGCTAACCTGGGCACAGCCCTCCGGGACACTGTAACCCCCCTCTTTCCTTACTAGTGGCAGGAACAATACACAATAATCACTTTCACAGTACCCCTGATACATCACACAAGCACCCACACTGTTTGCACTTACCACCAGGGCTTTCCTCTGGCCTGGCCCTGGGGAACCCCTGTAAAACAAGGTTATACACAGCAAATAACAGCAGTACAGTACTCTTGCACAAACTGGAACCACAGTCAGGGTAAATGCAAAAAAGTGTTAGATCTGATTTATTTAAGGGACTTGAACAAGGGAGGGGAGTAATCAGGTTAATTTGCTTAAAGGCTGTATCAATCAGTTATGCATGCACTTCAGGGTCCATAAATAGTTACACACTCTGGGTACCCAGATGGAGAATGGTGGGCTAGCCAGGAACGTTGCAGCTGTTTGGGGCCCTGTGATGGAAGAAAAACAACATGCACAACACACACTGCTTGTAATCTGGAGCCGGAGGGCTCAGTTCGTGAAAAGAAAACAAACAATCAGATGACACACTTTTAGATTAGGCTGTTGTTGCAGGGAGCTACCCTGAAGATTACTTATGATACCCAAGACTGGACACAGGCTGGATGAAAATCAAGACAGCAGGTGCTTAATCTGGAGTGCCAGGAGAAGCAGGGCTCACACGATTTGCTGAGGCGTCATTCTTGTTCTGGCGTGGAGCAGGAGGCTGTTCCCCAGGCAGGTCTGTCATTGGTGGCTTTCTCTGTGCAGTGGGGTAGTCTGGCAGGGCCAGCGTGGCATGACCCAGGCCGAATGGAGATGTACACGGATTCAGTCCGATTCGCTGAATAAAGCTTCCAGCAAGCAGAACACAGTTCACAGGTGAGGAACAAATCACGACCCACTTTCAATACGCAGCATATTTACATGAAAAAGATTCTACAGTACCAGCAAGCAGAACACAGTTCACACAGTGAACAACCAAATCACGACACACTTTCAATACACAGCACTTTTACATGTTAGGAAATTCTACTGTACCAGGCAAACCGCTCTCTGGTCATGATCGTAAAGTCTCTGCACAAACTGGGGATTCAAAAGCAGCTGGAAATCCTGACAGGCCGATCGCATTCAGCAAAATCTTCGGTCTTCTTCAGGTATGAGCCTGGTAAAAAATCAGTGGCTTACTTTGTTCTCACAAACTTGGATTTAGTCCGAAATAATTCTCTTCTCTCCCTCTCAAGGGCAGCAGACAGACATGCAGGCCACAACTCAGGCCTTCCCACAGTTCTCCTGCGTAAAACTACTCAGGCAACTGCTTGACGGTCTCAAGAATGTTGCTTCTTCAGCTCCCAACTTAGATCTGACTCAACTGCCAGCAAGCCTGGGAAATTCCCCAAGATCCAAAAGGTTCGGTTGGCTGATCCTCCCATTAGTCACAACAAAGGCTCCCCCTTCAGGTGCAAAAAGGCGCAAAAAACTCAAAACTACAATACCTACAGATTTTGACTCAAGACAGCTCCCATAGTCCGGCTCCATTTTAGGTCCCACCAGTACTGATTGGTCCAATTCACAGTCCAGGACCAAAATAGTGGAGATAAACAAAACAGTCCTTGCTGCAAAGAAGGCAGGTTAGACAAACTACATTATCATTATCACTCTAAATGATTTTCAGCAAGTAGTTACATCTTTCAACAGAGCTCCCTCTCAGATTACTTATGACTGCAATCCAGGCAGCTTTTAAAGAGACAGTACACGGAGGCTATACAGGCACTCTCTGGCAGTCACATTTAAACTGCTAAAACGTAGGACACCAGCCTGGTATTGAGCCTTTATGCAAGCTCGAGGAAGACTTTGGGGAACCCCATTTGTAGGGGTTTACAGGTACACTGTGACTGGTTATTGTGAGAAAAGAAAATAATTAGAAGTTTCCATCCTAAACCCAGAGCAGGTTGTTAACCTAACCCCATCAAATGGGGGCCTACTGGCTGCAGGGGACCACAGGTTTATTCTCGAGTGCTAGGGCACTTTGACCTGTGAGAGAGCCGGGCCATGTGGCCACTCCTAGGTCTGAGTCCTCTGTAGCCTGTTGGGCCTTGTGCTAGTGCTCTGTAACGGACCTCAATAGGCCAAAGGGGACAAACTGTGAGACCTTCAGTCCAACTGAAGATCCAAGCTGCAGTATCCTATTTTTCCCTTCTTCAAGTGTGCTCAAGCATCAAATCCCAGGTTCTGCTTCTGCTAATCCACCAACCCCAGGACTTCAGTCACATAATGCCACCAGAGGACTGATTTTGCAGAACCGTGAGTAAAAGCAGGAATTGTCCTGCCCCTGGGGGTTGTATATAGTTTATGTTATGTTTATGTAGGAGGCAGTATAGCGCAGTGGTTTAAGGCTCTGAGCTGCAAATCTGGAGACCTAGGTTTGAATCCCACAGCCCCCACTTGCATATACTGTGTGACCCTGAGCAAGTAACTTAACTTCCCTGTACTCCCAGGTTGCACCTGTAAAAAAGCTTTCAGCTTAGTGTGTCTCACCTGGTTAAACAATTGGAAAAAAAATGCTGAGGTATGCCCACTGGCATGGGAGAGAGTTTGAAACCAGTCAAGAGAAAAATGTAGAAGGTCGAGGAAGTATAAGGAAACACAGAAGGAGCAGGACAGAGAGCTGTACCAGTTAAGGCAGAAAGAAGCAGGGAGGGAAGTCAGAATAGCAAAGGCCCAAACTGAGGAAAAGATAGCCAACTCAGTTAAGAAGGGGGATAAAACCTTTTATAGGTACATCAGCGAGTGTAGAAAGACAAAGGGAGGGATAGTGAGGCTGAATAGAATGAGCGATTGGGTGAGCAGAGGGGGGACAGTGAAAAAGCAGGAATACTGAACGAATATTTCTGCTCAGTATTCACAAAGAGGAGGGAAGTGCCTAATCCAATTAACAGAAGCACTCTTGATAGGGGGTCGATCCAGTCCTTTCACAGAAGAAAGGGTTCTGCAAAACTCCTAAAACTGAAGGTGGACAAAGCAATGGGTCCTGATGGAATTCACCCAGAATTCTAAAAGAATTAAGGAAGGAACTAGTGAAACCACTGGCTACTCTTTTTAATAAATCATGGGAGGATGGTGTGGTACCCGAGGACTGGAGGAAGGGATGATTCCCTTCACAAAAGTGGGACCAAGACAGAGGCAGGAAACTACAGACCTGTCAGTCTGACCTCTGTGGTAGGGAAAGTGATGGAGTCACTTCTGAAGGAAAGAATAGTTGAGTACCTAGAGGTCAGTGGAGCACAGGATCCAAGGCAGCATGGGTTCACACGGGAAGGTCATGTCAGACGAATCTAATAGATTTCTTTGACTGGGTGACCAAGTAGTAGACCAGGAGGGGCTGTAGACATGGCCTACCTAGACTTTATAAGGCATTTGACACAGTCCCACACAAAAGATTATTAGTCAAATTAACCAGCCTGGGTGGGTCCCAGGGTGGTAGCCTGGGTAAAACATTGGCTGGACAACAGGACACAGAAGGTAATTGTAATGGAGTCTCTGAAGAAAGGCGGTTACTAGTGGGTGCCACTTGAGGTTCAGTATTGGGTCCAGTCCTTTTAATGTCTTCATCAGTGACATTGCAGAGGGACTGGAAGGAAAGTATGCCTTTTGCAGATGACACAAAAGATCTGCAACAGGGTTGATACACAAGGAGGCGTGGAAAGGATGAAAAGGGACTTGGCAAGGTTGGAGGAATGGTCAGACGTATGGCAGCTAGGATTCAATGCAAAAGTGCAAATAATGCACCTGGGAAACAAGAACCCAGGGAAGAATACACAATGGGTGGGAGGTAGTAACAACAACAAAACAGGAAAGGGACCGGGGGTAATCATATCTGATGACCTTAAGGTTAGCAAGCAATGTGAGAAGGCAGTAGGGAGGGCCGGGGTATACTGGGATGTATAGGGAGAGGCATCAGCAGCAAAAACAGGAAGTTGTTATCCCTCTGTACAGACAGTTGGTGAGACCCCATCTGGAATACTGTGTCCAGTTCTGGAGACCCCATCTCCGCAAGGACATAGACAGGATAGAGGCAGTCCAGAGGAGGGTAACTAAAATGGTGCAGGGTCTGCAAGAGAAGCCGTATGAGGAGAGACTAAAGGAGCTTAATATGTATACCCTTGAGGAAAGAAGGAGAGAGGGGGACATGATAGAAACTTTCAAGTACCTCAAGGGAATCAACAAAGTCCAAGAGGGTAGCATCTTTCGGAAAAAGAGACTTGCAAGAACAAGGGGACACAATTTAAAGATAGAAGGAGGGCGGTTCAGGGGCAATGTGAGGAAGTATTATTTCACAGAGAGGGTAGTGGATGAATGGAACAGCCTTCCTGAGGAAGTTGTGGGGTCTAAAACTGTGGGAGAATTCAAGAATGCATGGGACAGACATGAGGCAATTCTTGTGGGGGGCAGGAAGATATAGGCTGTTGGTTAACTAGGATCTGCGGCCTATCCTGTAGGTAGGGAAATGGGCAGACTAGATGGGCCTAGCAGTCCTTATCTGCCATCAAAGTCTATGTTTCTATGTTTCTATGTTGATTTGATCCCTCAGGCGTGCCGGCACCGGCCAGTTGGCTGCACCACAGGCCTGCGGCTGCAAGGCTGGGTACCCAGGGACAGAATTTGGGGCTTTATTCTGGACTGGTACTAGTCTGGGGTCTGTGCATATTTAATACCTGCAGCAGTTAGCTAGACAGATAGTTGTTGGCTGCACTGATTAAAATGTTTGCTTCTAAATCCAAAGGGGAAAATGACTGTTTCAGAATGAAAATCTTTAAAATGCAAATTAACAATGTCTTGCTTAACCTCTGTTCCATCACCCCTTCCTATCCCTCTCCATGTAAATAAATGTGATGTTACTGTTTTGGAAAAGATCTGACTCAAGAGCCTGCTTTAGTGAGCATGTGATTACCTGAAGTTAGAAATGCCTAGTATTGAAAGTGGGGATGATGGTTAATGCCGTGTCCATGTTCGGGGGTGACTGTTTGGAGAGGTGGGTTGGCACAGCATCCCAGGGGGTTGTACTGGTACAGGTCATGCCAACTAAAATTGTACTCTAGATGGAGGCACCGCCATTTTATGTTATTCTTGTGAAAGGACCACTGTTTTACAGCTGTATAGGAGCCCAGGCCCCTTAACCTGGTTTGTGGCCACCCAGGCAGTGGTAGTAGCCCTGCTTGGGACGCCAGGGCTACAATTCCTTAATCAAAACACAGTGAGGGAACCTCACCCGATCACAGCCTGTAATGTATTTATTTTGGGAGAACAGTGCCATCTTCTGTTAGTGAAACTAATTATGAAATCATAATGATGTTAACACACGGTAACGCATTGCTGTGTTCATGTGTTCCATAGCTTGAGTTGCAAAATGTGGACTTTTTTTTCGCATTTTTGGCTTAAGTGCCCCAAACCCTTGGAGTCCTCTGAACAACATAATGTGCCTGTGCTAAAGAGTCCACACACAGCCGTTCTCTCGTATGTGTGCTCTAGCCTTCAGTTGCCTCAAATGTCCCTGCAAACGATGCTCTTAAAACGTGGAAGTAAAAGCACAGTAACTGTAGAAAGAAGGAATAAAGAGAGGGCAAGCATTTTTTATGGTGGCATGGGTCAAAAGGACTCTCTAAATGTATAACGGGCTTGAGTAATCCTGAGAGGCATAATGTCTCATAAATGCTTCCTGTTTCCTGAATGATTTTTCTTACTGAAATATTTATGAAATTATGTATTCTGCCCTGTTGTTTACATGCCAGCAGGAAAAGCACACCAACTTAAGTTGAGTGAGCACACTGGTCCTAGCAGTCCTTGGCCTACATATAATAGTAAAATGCCAGTTTTCAAATCCTTGAGTTGGTTAAAAAATGCATTTGGATGTGTGTGTGTGTGTGTGTGTGTTTGTTCCTTTTAGGTGTTATCTTTCTTATAACATTATTAGTATTTAGAAAATGGGCTTTTTATTTGGAGGCATCTGATTGACTGGTACCCATTCCACAAGGGTACATTAACTTTCAATAGATGCCCACCAAAAGTCCACACCTAAACTGCCTCATGCCCAAACAAGTATCACTGTGCCCTGCCTGTTTGTCATTGGCTGTAGCACTGGGCACAGAATTTCAAACTGCCACTATTTTTGTTATCCTTAGCGAGACCTAGCATATCGCCACATGCAAAACACTCCCAACAAATATATTTGTCATTGTTTTTGTGCTTGATTTTTCCCCCAAACAACAAAAGGATACATCCTATTTATTTTCCTATTTACTGCTCCTTTAGGAACCAGTGACGGTGACAGAGTTTTGAGATCCCCCCACCCCTTACCTAGCAATTGTTTTTTCTTTCCATCAAACAACAAAAAGCATTCATTTTATTTATTTTCCTATTACCACTCCCTTACAAACCAGTGATGGAGACAGAGTCTCAGAGGCCCCCCAACGAAGTTACCTGGCAACAGCTAACAGCTGCAACGTACGTTCCAGAAGAGTGAGTCGCTAAAGTGAAGAAATAGTCCTACGGCCTCCTGCCCTCTCAGCCTTCCCCCAGGTAGGGTTGCTACCTACATATTTTTTTTCGGGATCATCCGGAATTCATAGGTCTTCTCGGGTTACCCGTTATTCATCCTCCCTACTCTGGCAATGCTGGACGGGCGGACCACGTGATAGGCACTGGGTATATTTATATTTATTATTTTTAACTCACCGGAGCTGCAGTGTTCCCCCGTCACTGTCAGTCTGTTTAATTTTAAATAAAAGCAACACAAAAAAACGATAAAACAGAAAGGAAACACAACTCGCACCTCACTGTAAAGCAAGTAATGTTTTACATGATCGCCAGTGAGCTCCTGATGTTCCATTCCGTAGCCTGCATCTTCACTCTCAGTGCACTCACAGTCTTCCCAGCAGGACAACTCTAGCATGGGCAGGCAAAGAAAAAAACACAAGAAACAGAAGACACTTTTCTTGTCCACCTCCTCATGCATAGACGTGCTTGGTATTGCAGTCCTACTGCTGATTTCTGCTCTGTTCTTACTGTGTGCATTGGGGGTTGGAGGAGCAACTATGACAACCAGGAGGACAGTTAAGGCAGAGGAACTATTTTATTTCAAAACATAAATTAAACACATTTTTTACATTCTTTTACCAAACTTATTTTGTTTTACAGTGCCCATTTTCTAAGTGCAATAATACCCTCCAGGGTGGGCTTTATTGAGAAATACCCAACCTTCCAGGGGCTATAAGGCCCTCCGTCTGCAGCATCAGGCCTCATTACACCCCTGGGCCGTCCAGTATTTCCCAATAAAACCCACCCTGTCAGTTATTATTACTTACGAAAACCCTGTGTAGCCTGGATAAAAACTGAGTAGTGTCTTTTAACCAGAACCATAGGGACTGCAAAGACCACTAGCCTGCCCGTCTCCCAAATTTTGGAGATACCTACTTTAGGGGTTAAAGCAGCAGTGCTGGATAACCAAGACGTGGATATTGACATTCTCCTTTTGGTCTGGTGTGGTTCTTCATAAATTTCAATTCACAAATCTGTGTTGTGTGTTTTTTTTTTTGCACCAGCATATTTTAAAACTGGATAAAAAATTAAAAGTTTTCCGATGTTGCAGCGCTACAGTAAAGATGGCGACTGCCATATTTAGTAGTGTTTTCATTGTGTGCATCGGCTTTTAAGTGCAGTGTTTACTTCCGTCCTGTCCCTTGTATGTCCGCTCCCATTCTTCATTGTGTTGTCCACTAATTGCTTTTTCATCACTACTGGACATCCCAGAGTGTCTCAGTATGCTTTATTGTGTTATGCGGTGGCAAGTAATCATTTCTCCTTCTAACCTTGTACCGTGTCAGTAAGCATTATTGTGTTCAGTGAAAGTCGGTACAGTGTTTTCTTTTTTATGGCTGTCATGGTACTCAGAATCGTCTCCCACAGTAAAGTGCAGCCACCCATATTCCCTGCTGTCAGTTCCATCAAATTTTAATCTAATCCAAGTCACATAGACAATTGAATCGGTATTCTAAATCGCACTTCCACCTCCACCCAGTCTTACACACATATAATGCTGCTCTCTGTCAGGTGCTACTGAGAATTATGCAGCAGAGTACTGGGAGTTAATGACCCATGCCCTCACCAAACCCCAAACTGTCACATGCCCACCGCCCCCCCTCCCATCAATGCATGACACCCTGGCCGGATCGCATAGTATACAAGGACTGCATTGCTAGACATGGACAGAAGCACATAAAAACAGTCAAAGTAAAGAGCAGCTAAATTACAGGGTGACAATCATAATGCTTGCTTCCATATTCCACCACTATGCAACCTAGAAAAAATCAGTACTGTGCTCATACTAACATGGACTGCTCCTCCTCAGTGGTGGAACTGGAGGACTTCATGTTACATTCCATGTGAGAGCTGCAGTGCACGATACTGCTGCTTCTCAAGACCACGCCACAAAACCGGAAGAGGAGGGAGCTGGACTGGCCATGCGCTTCCCATTGTAACCCCTAGGTGGTGCTATCCCAAGGGCTACTACCCCTGCCTGCTTGGCTAGTAGCAAGTTAAGGGGCCTGAGTTCTGAAACGGGTGCCTCCACCTGGAGGTCAGGGTTGGTAGAGGGCGAGGGCACCTCCTACGATCCCTCACAGCGTTCAGCCCCCAAGAATGCTGTTTTCGGCGATGCGGCTTCGGGGGCGGTCGAGGGCACTTCCTACGATCCCTCATGGCGTTCAGCCTCCAGGAATGCTGTTTTTTGGTGATGCGGCTTTGGGGGTGAGGGCACCTTCTACAATCCCTCACGGCATTCAGCCCCCAGAATGCTGTTTTCGTGATCTCTCTGCTCGCGGGGTGAGGGCACCTCCTCACGATCCCTCACGGCGCTCAGGTCCCAGGAATGCTGTTTTCGGTGATGCGGCTCGTGGGGGCAGGGCACCTCCTACGATCCTCCTCACGCATTCAGCCCCAGGAATTCTGTGCATTTAATTTGATAGAATATAAAATTTATAATAAATAAATGGAGCAGCTCCAAAGGGCTGAGAGATGCGGGCTAGAGGGCATACACAAAGGTACTGAAGCACAAGGCAGCCAGAATACCAAACAGGCCTAGACATTATAGACCAGAAGAAACCTCTCATGGTTTCATGACCTGTATACTAGGCTCGCACCCACCCAAAAGGTATCAGACAGAATCCAGCCGTACCCGTGGAGTGCCTTACTCCCCACCCCAGAACCCAACCAAGCAACTGGGGAGTTTACAGCTAATTGCCTCACCGTGGCCACCCTGTACACCTTGCCAAAAACCTAACAAATACAGATCCCCTCCTCTGAACTGGGGCTGAGAAGCAATCTACCCAAAATGGAATAAGTGAATGGCTCCCTCCTTCAGTTGCATCTTTCCCCTGCATTCCTCTAGGGCCTAACACAGGACCTCCCCAGACACGGGCGAGGCAGGCACGATAAAATGAATCCCAAAATGCAGACCACCCAAACTTATCCCAGCATTGTGCCACACCAGGAAATGACCTCCTCAGAGCTGCCACCTTCATAGGCCTCTGTTCTGGCCCTGCTACCACCGCAACAGCCCCACTGTCATACCTTCCCAGATAAATGGTGCCAGGAATCCTAAGCCTCCAGATGTTGCCAGGATTTTCCTGCCACCTCCTGAACTCCTTCAACCATTAAGCCACTGGGACCCTGACCCCAATGATAGCCAAACTCCTGCCACTTTCTCTGACAGAGATACCATAGCCTCAACACTGCCCAGGCCGGCACCTGCCAGGCCGGGGGGTTTGAGGCCCCAGCCACACTTGCCCTCACCAACCCACCAGATCTCTCCCTCTCCTCCCAGCAACACTTTTCATACAGTATATACAGGCAGAAAACAACACCCCCCAGGAGACAAAACAAAGGGAATGCCCAAAGATGAACTAGGCTAAAAGGGAAAAAGAATGGAATAATAAGTAAGGACAAGTACTGATGAAACTTGCCGATGCCAAAGATAATTCCCAGTGCTTCACACTCTATTTGGGCATTGTTACATTCAGCCTTGCTTAACGTCCTAATGCAAATGCAGTCTGTCTCTCTTCTCCTGATGGCATGATGTGAGACACCACAGCTCCCACACCATAGTGAGATGATCACAGGCCAACTGTATGAGCAATGCAGGATCAAAATGTGTCAAAACTTTTGAATGTGCTAACTGTTCCCTTAGGTTGATTGAACGCTGCATTGCAGTCTGTTGTCCATTTCCAATTTTTGTTCTGGCAGACAAGGGCATGCAAGGGTTTCAAAATTGTTGCCATGTGAAATAAATTGTCCATAGTAGTTAAGCAACAGAAAGAATGCAACTGGCTTACATTCTGAGGGATAGGAGCTTCCACAATAGCCTTGACCTTGGAGGGACCTGTATGGAAACCTGTAGAGTCAATCACATGTCTGAGATATTCAACAGAGGGCTGGAAGAATGCACACATGTCCTTCCGGACTCAAAGACTATACTCCTCCAGTCTCTGTAAAGTGATATCGAGGTTCTTGAGGTGTCCTTCCTCATTGTGCCCATTATCAGAATATCGTCCGGGTAGCACTGTTCTCCTGGAAGTCTGCACAAAATCTGGTCCATAGCTTGTTAGAACAAGACTGGAGCCAATGTTATTCCAAAAGGCAAACAGCGGTATCAGAACAATCCTTTATGTGTCACAATAGTTAGCAGTTCCTGCAATTCCTTGTGGCCATGCATCTGTGTAGATAAGCCTGGTTCAAGTCTGTCTTTCTGAACTTGTGCTGCCAGTAAGACAAGCAAAAGATCGTCAGTCTGGGAAAGTGATATTGCTCTGCACACAACATCAGGTTTATGGTAACCTTGGAATCCCACAAATCCTACCTGAGCCATCCTTTTCAGGACTGGAACAACAGGTGTGTCCCACTCACTATGGGTGACTGGCATCAGGACTCTCGCCTTTGCCAGATGCTCCAGATCATCTTCTACTTTTGGCCTGAGGGCATACGGCACTGTTCTAGCCTTCAAACACTTCAGGTTATTGTCAGGCTTGATTGTCAGTTTGACAGTAATGCCCTTCATGCACCCCAACTCCCCTTCAAAGACAGAAGCGTGTTTCTTCAACATGGTGGCCAGACGCATTTCTCTGTTGGTCATCATATATATATATATATATATATATATATATATATATATGTATGTCACAGGCCAGTTTAGTCAGATTTTTTTAAGCCATGACTAACCCAGTAAAGCTGGGTAGTCGCCCTTTACCACAAACAGTGGCAAATTAGCAGACTGTCCATGAAGTTCTACACAGACATCAGTGATGCCTATCATCTTTACAGGTTCTCCTGTGTAGGTCTTCAGAATGACTTTCGTTGGCTGCGGAGGCAGATGCTGTAGTTTTACTCTGTATACAGTGTCCATCCCCAGTGACACAGCAGATCCTGTGTCCACTTCTATCCACAGTGGCTTCCCTTCCAGCAAGGGGTCACCCAGTAGCCCTGTGAGGTGCATGCCATAATCAAAATGTGTACTGGTCTCTCACTTTTGGACTGGTTGTTACTCTCTGTGTCCTGCTTCAGTTGCACAGAATGCAGACTTTGTTTCTTCTGTCACTACACTGTTGTTTTCTTTCTATCGGATTTGTCTTTTCTATCCGGTTTGTCTTTTGTGTATGCTGTCTCTTGTATTTTTACAAGCAGATGCAATGTGCTGTCTTCTATTACAATGCTGGTATATCAGGTCTTTGCACCAACACTAGTATTCAAAATGACCAGTCTTTCCACAATGGTAGCAGTTTGGGCTGCCTGCCAGTTTATTTGTTCTCACTGCACTCACTTTATGCACTTTAGTAGACACACTTAACATTTGAGCTTCCTTTGCAGTCAGTTCCATGGAAACTGCAATTTCAATAGTCTTTTGTTGCGTGAGGTTAACCTCTGTTAGCAAACGTTTCTGAATTGCTTTGCTGCACAGCCCACACACCAGCCTGTCTTGCAGAGTATCATTTAGCACTTTGCCAAAGTCACAATGCTCAGCCAGCTTTTTAAAAACTGCTACAAATTGGGAGACTGTTTCTCCTTCTTCTTGGTTCTGTTTATGAAAGTGAAACCTCTCTGCAATCACTAATGGCTTTGGGGTGAAGTGTGCTTGTAGTACTCACAGTAGTTCTGCATAAGATTTCATGCCACGTTTACAAACATATGACATTTGGCAGCAGAAAAAGGCCATATGGTCTATCGAGTCTGCTCGATTTTGCAGCTAGCAGCCCTATATTCTACAGCTGCCCCTCCCCCCACACTCCCCTCCCCTTATCCTCTCCTTTGCTCTGTCCCAGCCCCTTTGAAACTGCCCACTGTTTTGCAGGCTACCACCTCTGCTGGTAACGCATTCCACCCTGCCACCACCCTCTCTGTAAAAATGTCTCCCCTCATTTCCCTTCTAAATCTTCCCCTCTCCAATCTCATGTCATGGCCTCGAGTGTTCCTCTCCACCCTTACCCTGAAAAGCCCTTCCGTACCAGTCTTGTTTATCCCTCTCATGCACTTGAATGTCTCTATCATATCCCTCTGTCCCTCCTCTCTTCCAGCGAGTACATGTTCAACTCCCTTAGCCTACTCTCATACAGTAAGTCCCCCAGCCCCTGAATCATCTTAGTTACTCTGTGCTGCACCCCTTCCAGTAATTTAATGTTCCTTTTCAGGTACGGGCACCAGTAATGCATGCAGTATTCAAGATGAGGTCTAACCAGTGATCTATACAGTGGCAGAATCACCTCCCCCCCTCCTTGACATTATTCCCCTTGCGATACAACCCAGTATTTTGTTGGCCCTTGCCGCCACCTTCCTACACTGTGTCAAGTTATTCATTGATCCCGTGATGACCACCCCCAGATCCTTCTCCTCAGTCTCTGCCAGCTGCACTCCCCCCCCAGTTGATAATTTCTTCTTGGATATTTTGCTCCAGAATGCAGGACCTTATACTTTCTGGCATTGAACCCCAGCTGCCGAGTGTCTGACCAAGTCTCCAGCTTATTCAGATCTTCCTGCAGACCTCTCCACCCCTCTATGTCATCCACCACTGCCCCATCTTGGTGTCTTGACAAACTGGCTGATCCTCCTTTTGAGGCCCATGGAAATGTCTGCAATAAATACCCAAATAACACTGGTCCCAGCACGAGCCCTGTGGGACCCGTTAAATCATCGCTCTTTGGGATGAGATTCCCTTCCACCATCACCTCTGCTGTCTTCCCTGTAGCCAGTTTCTCACCCATCCTGCCATTTCTGGTCCCGCCCCTGTGCCTTCAAGTTTTATTCCAAGTCTCCCATGTGGCACCAAATCAAATGCCTTACTGAAGTCCAAGTACAGGACATCCACTGCATGGCCCTTGTCCATCTGCCTAGTTACCCAGTCATAGTACTTTACCAGGTTGGTTTGGCAGGATTTTCCCATGACAAAGCCATGCTGTCTGTGGTCCTGCAACCCACTGGACTCCAGCAGGGCCACCAGCCTCTCCTTCAGGATGGTTTCCATTAGTTTCCCCATGATGGACGTGAGGCTCACCAGTGACATGAGGTCTGTATTTCCCTGGTTCATCTCTGGGACCGCTGTTATGCAGGAGAACCACACAAGCCAACCTCCAATCCCTGGGTATGCATCCCGAATTCAGTGAGGCATTGAATAGGCCTGCCAGGGGCCCCACCAGTATCTCCGCCAGCTCCCTCAGCACCCTGGGGTGAATGCCATCTGGCCCCAGTGCCTTATCCACCCTCAGTGCTCTCAAGCCCTTCAGCACTCAACCTCCCATGATCACTCCATCCATCCCCCCCCCAGCCTCTACAGCTACCCCCCCCTTGGGTAGCACTCCTCCTCCTCTCTCTTTCATAAATACCGACAGAAGTAGTCATTGAGCACCTCTGCCTTTCTCCTCCTTTCAATACATCCCCATCCTTCTTAATCCTTACTATCTGTTCTAACAGCTCCTTTTTCCCCTGATGTACCTGAAGAAGCTTTTCTCCCCTTCCCTTGTGCCTTGCGCCAGCCTGAGCTTTTTGGCGGCTTTTGCTTTTCTTACTGCCCTTGTCACCTCCCTTGCCTCCTGCGGGTACTCCTCCCAATCTTCCCCCCTCCCTGATTTCTTGTATCTCCTAAAGGCCACCCTTTTTCTCCTTATCTTTTCCACAACCCCCCAAATCCAGTTTGGCTTTTTTGCCCTGGCCTTTTTACCCTGAGTCCTGCTACAGGAATTGGTAGCCTCTAGCATCCCCTTCTTTATGAGCTCCCATCTCTGGTCTGTGTCCATACTAGGCAGGATCCTGGCCAGGTTCCCACTCACTACCTCCCCCATCTTTGTAAAATTCGCCCGCCTGAAATCCAGCACGTTTGCGTTGGATGCCACCCCCTCTTTGCTCATAATCAACTTGAACCATACCAAGTGATGGTCACTCCCATCTAATGGTTCATCCACCTTGATATTCCTCACAAACTCCTTATTTGTGAGCACTAGGTCTAAGGTGTTCTCCCCCCTTGTTGGTTCACTGACCATCTGTGTCAGGAAACATTCCTGAAAGGTGTCCAGCAGTACCTGCTCCGTTTTACTACTGGTGGCTGGAGTTTTCCAGTTTACCCTCAGCAGGTTGAAGTCCCCCACCACCACCACCACACTCCCCTTCCCTCATGCCCTTCTAATCTGCCTCCCAAGTTCTCTGTCCAATTCCTCAGTCTGGGAGTGTGGCCTGTACATCACCCCTATATGGAGAGCCCTATTCCTGGAATCCTGGATTAGAAGCCACAATATCTCTGTTTCTCCCTCCTCCTCCTCCTCCTCCTCCTTCTTAATGCACCTTAGCCCCTCCCTCATGTATACTGCCACTCCCCTTCCCCTCCTGTTTTCCCTATCCTTGCAGAATATTCTATACCCTGGGACTGCCAAGTCCCAGTCATGGTATTGGGTGGCCCATGTTTCCATGATGGCTGCCATGTCCACCTCCATCTCCGCCATCAGGGCCTGTAAGTCATTCATTTTATCCCCCAGGATCCTAGCATTCATGGTGACCACCTTCCATCCCCTTACCCTTCCTGCCCCATCCCTCTGTCCTCCACTTTCAGCATCCCCTCTATTGGTTCTACCTACTTCATCACCCTTGTTCTTGGGGGTAAGCTTGTGCTGCTTCCCATCTCATGGCCTCTGTGTGCCCTCCCTCCATCTGCCACCCCCTCTTCTAGTTTAAATGTTCCGCTACCTCAGTGTACTCCCCAAGCTTCCATTTCAGCACCTTCTTGCCCTCCTCATTTAGGTGAAGTCTATCCTTAGCGTATACAAAAATTAGCTGGAACAAGCTAGGAGACCCGGCACCTGCTAAGGCTGTGTAGGTTAATGTAATAGCTCTACAATCTTTGTTTCTCGAGCAGTGACAATGCAGTGATGAATGAACTCATCCCAGGACTGTAATGGATATTCCAATCTTGAATCCTTTATTTGAAACAAAGTCCATGAAGTAAAACAAAATTGCCAGACAGAACTGCTCACACTCACTTCCTAGAAACCACTCCAATACATCACCAGGTGCCGGGTCTCCTAGCTTGTTCCAGCTAATTTTGTATGCACTTTGTTCTGACCCCGAGGCACTGCCTTAATCCCAGGTGTGATTGTACCCTTCCTTTACTGACTTCTGTCCTTAGTGTAGACTGCTGTCCTCCCAGGTCTGTCCCACTGTCCCACTAACCCATACCCTTTGGTGTGACACCATTTGCCTAACCATTCATTAAATTCTATGGATGTGGCGTATAACTATTTTCAAGCTAAATTTCTTGAGGTCTGGAACAAACATGCTGCACTACAGTGTACAAGGGTGAGAGGCAACCACCTCCCCTGGATCACCCCTGAACTCCTTGCATGCTAAAGGGCTAGGGACCAAACTTGGAAAATGTATAAAACAACCATGCTCCCTCACGCCTATGACACCTACTGGGTTCTGCGAAACAAGTGTAAAAAAGGCCACTCAGTTAGCCAAATCTGACTATTTCTGCATGACCTTCCAGTCCAACATAAATAAACCATCCAAATTCTGGAAGGTGATTCACTCCCTTTTCTCCACCCCCGCCCTCCTCTCCCACACCCTTCCTTAAAATAAACAACATTCAAATTAACGATCACCTTACTGTAGTCACAGAATTTAATTCTTATTTTACCTCCTGTGCTTCTGCTCTCCTATCCTCCTTGCCTCCACCCCCTCACACTAACCCCCCTCCCTCCTCACCCGCTTCTTCCAGAAAATCCGATGCTTCCCCTACTTCTGGTTCTCTAACATTACACCTGCTGCCACATTGGAGGCACTCTATGCCTCAACCCTCCAGAGGCAATTCTCCTGATGGGTTGGACCCCAACCGCTGTACATATCGCCATCCTCTACTCCACTATCTGTCCTACTTAACTGCTCATTCACCACAGCTTCTATGCCATACTTTCCTTCCCTTGCCCAAGGGTGGTGACCCATCCTTTCCTGCTAACTATCACCTCATCTCTCTTCTTCCTACCCTCGCAAAGCTCCAAGAGCATCTAGCTATCGCTCAACTAACTTCCTATCTTGCTAATCCTAACTTTTTCACTCCCCTCCAATCTGGTTTCTGGAAGAATCACTCCACCACCACCTCCCTAATTAGGTTCACTGATTCCATCCTGACAGGGATGGACAACGGACAAATTACATCAGCCATTTTCGTCGCCCTAGCAAAGGCTTTCGACACCGTCCCCCACTCTCTGCTTCTAGACTTCCTCTCCTCTACTGGCCTAACTGAGTCTGCCACTAGCTGGTTCAAAGCCAACCTAGTAGGTAGGATGCAGTCAGTTAGAATAGCTGAAACCATATCTCCCCCTCTCCCTATCAACACTGGCGTACCCCAGGGTTCCGTACTGGGCCCTATCCTTTTCTCCATCTTCTTAAACGACTCCCCCTCCGTCTGCTCATCCACCTCTAACCACATGTACGCCAATGATATGGTACTCTTCACCTCAGGCCAATCCTCCATGGACATTGAAACCAGAATTCAGCATGATTTCAACAAAGTTCAGCACTGGTTCAGCTCCCACAACTCTCACAGTGCCAAGAAGACTGTCTCAATGTCCTTTGGCACTAGGCAGAGACTCTCATGGCTCCCCTCCCCTCCCTTCCCTCTTTCACACCCTAGATGGGACTATTCTTGAAGATACCTCTTCCTTCAAGTATTTGGGTGTTTGGCTTGACCAACACCTAAACTTCTCTGGACATGTTGATGCCATCCTGAAGAAGCTATGTCCAAAACTTGGCACATTATACAGGAGCCGTAGCTACCTTCCGCTACCGGCCAGACGTGAACTAGTCCAGAAGATAATACTTCCCATATTTGACTACTGTGATGTAGTCTATAGTGCTGCTCCCAAGTCCCCCCTAACCAGACTGGATTCCCTTTTTAACTCCTCCTGTCATTTTGCCCTTGGTGCCTGTCCTCTCACCCACCACTGTTCTCTCTACCACTCCCTGGCCTTCTCTTCTCTAGACAATCGCCACCACCTCCACTGTGCTAAATTCATCTCTAAATTCTGGTTTGGTTTGCTCCCCTCCTATCTCACCTCCTTCCTATCTATCCCCTCCCCGGACCATTCCCTTAGGTCTTATGACTCTCGGCTACTCGTAGTTAGTGGTGGGCGAAGTGGCCTCAATTCGCTCCGCGGAGTGATTCGAGGAGCCAAGGCGAATTTGCGGAGTGCTCTGCAACGTGAAGCGGAGTACTTTGCGTTATAATGGTAATGTAAGTCCTTTGCAAACAATGACTTTACGTTACTCCGCCTTCCCAGACCACTACTCCACCAAATCTTAAGGTGAAGTGCATTAAGAACAATGCACTTTGCCTCACTTTGCCTTGTTTTTAAGCTCTGAAGATTAATTTTGCAGTGACTCATGGGATTTCAGGTCACATGGGCTCTATATTGATCTGCACAACCTCAGTTCGAGGTCAACCTCACTGGGTAGTGTGTATAGGAGCAGGAGACGGTCTGCTCTGAGAGCTGTCTGTGAGTCAAACCTTCTAAAAGCTGTTAAAAAAGCCTTTTTGAGTAATTTTTTTTGCTCAAATGTTCATCGATTGTAGGAAACCCTCCTATGCTCATATCATCGAGCTTTTTTGTTTGTGTGGATTTTGAAAGTTAATGTACAACATTGAGTGTGTGTAGTAAAAGACAGTGAAAGTGTGCTTTGGGGAGGGGCGTATCTGTGGTTTAGGTAGATTTAAGTTGGAGAAATAGGGAGTTCTTTGTTTTTTGGTTATATTTTTGTTATATCACTGACTGTGTTAATTTACACACAGTAATATTGTCAGTAATTGTTGACATTTTCTTGCTGATTGTGTGTTGTGTGGATCTGGTGCAGCAGTTCATAATTTCATGTTGTTTACAATACATGGCATATTACTGAACTTTTCAATTTGCTACGCATTACTTGTTGTAGACAAATTGTGTGTGTGTGTATGTGTGTGTGAGTGTGTGTGAAGTGCTGCGTGACATCAAATAATACACCTTTTATTGTGCCACAGTGTAATTTCAGGCGCAGCAGTGTGGACCTGCTATCCACTGTAGCTGCGTGATTTTGTACTACCATTGTGGTATCTTTTCTTGATTTTACTGGTTGCACTGCACTGCACTGCCGTAAAAATCTGCAGTCAGTGCCCCCCCTCCACCGCCGGCAAAAGGAATTGTTTTCCAGATTGGATTGTTTGTGACCTCAGCACCACTGGTTAGTTAAGGTGTTGTTTTCACTTGTGAATATGCGTCTGTATCTGTTGTTGAAGCCACAGTTGTTTTTTTGGCTTCACATCCAGCATCCCCACACCATGCAGAGTGAGCGTTCCAAAATCTAAATTTGTTTAGAATATTGTTGATCCCCAAAATACCATAAAGAGGCGTGCAAACAAAGCTGGTTCCGCCATGGCACTGCTGCCAGTGTAAGATTGTCTGAGGCGTGGTAATGCGCGAGATGCAGAAGTGCATTGCTGATGTGAGGAAAGGTATTTCTCCTGCAATGTTTTCTACCGCCCAATCAGTAGCTTCACTCATAGTTGGAGGAGATGATGTTCCAGCCGGTGGTGTTAGTGCAGTTGCTGGTGGTGGTATAGTATTGCTGCTTCAAGTTCTACTTCTGACCAGTGTACCATGTCCAAAAATATAGTGGAGTGTGAAGCAGTGCAAGTGAGTGGCAGCATAGATGATGTCATACTTCCCAGTAACATCCCAGTAACTGAACCTGAGTATTCTGATAATCATTTCAATGATAGCATACAATGTGACATTTCTTCCACCATGGTTCATGTCACACATTTTCCATGCAGGGATTCACAGTGTGGTGTAAAAATATCAGGTGATGGTGGTGTTGATGATGATGATGAATGTGATGATGATGATGTTGCTGTGGCTGCAAAATGCAGTCCACATGCCAGCATCCAAGCAGAAGATGTGGATGTGGGTGATGTTGATGAATGTGATGATGATGTAATTGACCCCAGTTGGGAACCAGAGAAAAAGAAATTCAAGGTGGCTGTGTTTGGATCTGTTTGTATTAATACCCCCCCCATAAAAACTTGTGATTTACCAGTTTCAGTTGATGGTGGTGATGATGATGATGATGACCCAGTAATAATGATAGGTAGTCATGGTGGTCAGTTGCAGTCCAGGTGTGCACTGCCCGAAAAATCACATTGCACACACCCCACTTAAGTGCTTAAAAGAATGGAGTTCAATAAGCACCATCATGGACATGTTAAAAGTAGAGCATCACAATCCCTTGTTTGGGATTTTTTTGTGCAAGGTGCAAATGATGAGTCAGTTGCAATCTGCCAGGTTTGCCATGTGCATGTGAGTCGAGGTAAAAAGAGGAGCCATCTGGGCACAGGAGGACAGCATACACATCTTAAGAATAGGCATATGCACTGAGGACCCAGCACAAGATGGTAGCTAATACCATAGTTGGGCGTTCACCCTAGATTATCAACCATAATGAGCATGTTATCCCCTTCCATGAGTGTTAAGTCCAGTAGGAAATTAAATGTGTGCAGTAGTGAAGAAATAAGAGCAGAGGATTACTACAGGCATGATGAAGTGGAGGAGCAGAATGATTTTGAAATGCTGTCCAGTGCTGGTGAGAGTAGCAGTTTTTGTGGTGGTGGTGGTGGTGAATGCAGTATGTCTAGTGCAAGTGGAACATCAACCCTGGTTGGAAAATCTGGCAAAATAACTGCATTTCTGGGTTTGTCATCATCACCTGTGCAACCGTCTTCATCAAACGTCCACACTCCACCCCCTGCCATTCGCAGAGCAGAACCATTTGTCATCACACCCTGTGTAAAACGTTTAAGTTAGCCCATGTTACAGAGTGTTTTTGCGCATAAGCTAAAGTACCCACCCAGTCATACAGTGTCACGTGAACTTAATGCTGCTGTAACTAAAATGCTGGCAGTTGATCTTTTTCCCTTCTCCTTTGTGGAGAATTCTGGGTTCCGGTGGTTTGCCGCACATGCCTGTCCAAAATGGAAAGTCCCATCCAGGACATACTTTTCGATCTGTGCTGTCCCCAATTTGTTCCGTACTGTGTCCGACTCAATAAGACATGCCTTTAACATTCCTCTTCTCCATTAATCCATTTAAGTATGGATATGTGGACAAGTGGCAAAACAGCGGGGAGTTCATATTTGTGTATGCAACCCCCCTGCAAATGGGGGATCCCAAAAGACTTCCAGGAGCTTGCTTGAATGTTCCGAACCTGAATGGTGTTTGGCATTTAAGCCATTTATCTGTGAGTGTTTTCAGAGCCTCTGGTACTGTCTCTTTAAGAGTTGTCTGCTTGCAGACATAATTAGTTTGTATGGGGGTGGGGTGGGACTGTGTGTTTCTCTGCTTGAGTCCCACTCGAGCTGATGCCAGTTCACTCCGTTTTTGCAGTCACTAGGAGTGCAAAGGGAACCTATCTGAAAGATGTAACTGTTTGCCCGAAATCATTTAGAGTAATAATGAAAATAAAGTTTGTCTAACCTGCTTTTCTTTGCAATCAGAACTGTGTTTGCCTAGTTCCCCATTCTAGTTTTGAACTGCTGAACTGGACCAATCACTGTGGGCTAAGGGAGCTCTAAAATGGTGCCTGTGGACGAATCAGAATTTGGACTCATAATCTGAGCCAGCCACAAGAGGATTGTATGGGCAGTGACTCTGGGAAATGTAGTTTGGACTTCGGCGCCTTTTTGCACCAACAGAGGGAGTCTATTGTGAGTGACAGCCAATCCAGCCAAGAACTGGGAGGAACTCAAAGGAAGTGCCCGTTTTGTCTACTGGAGTTTTCAGTTTAGCTCTGGCAGTGAAGAGGAAGGAGCCTGTGCTCCTTGAGTACGCCCGTTTTAGTGGAAAGCGTGTAAGGCCCCAAGTTTGGTCTGCAGCTTGTGCAAGTGCTTGTTTGGACTGAATCTGACCTGTGAAGAGAATCAAGGAGATCTGAAAAGTAGAAACCAGGCTCACCCTGTAGAAAACTGGAGAAACTGCTGAATCGCGCTCGGTCTGTCAGGAACTGAATCTGCTGTGTGTTCTCCTGGGTACGGTGCAGTAATTGCGATCGGGATAGAGAAGCAGCCTGCCTGGTATAGTACTTTCTTTTTTTCCATATAAATGTGTGTAGTGCTAGTGGGGACTCGCGTTTCAAATCCCCTGTACAGTGAATTGAGTGCATGAATCTGCAAGTAAACCCCAGTTTAATCCAGACTACATCCATTTGCTCTGAACTGCCTTGGGGTCCAGTCACAAGGACCTTGTCCACATGGACTGCTCTGCCTGGCAATCCAGTACAATCTGCCTTCCATTCAGTTTCAGCATTGAATTTGTGAGTACAAATCAGGGTAGCTCCCTGCCATCATCTAATTGCAAGTGTTCCATCTGATTACTTTTCCTTTCTTTCTCCACGAACTGAGTCTACCGGCTCCGGATTACAGTTTGGGTATTGTGCATGCAATTTCCATCTTCAGGGCCCCAACCAGCTGCACCAAATAGGCTAGCCTCTTATTGCCTGGGTATCCAGTAAGAGTGACATTAGGGACATTTGGGATTCTGAAATATGTGCACAGTACTGTGATTATTAATGCGTTTAAACTAATTAACCTGATTTCCCCCTGTCCTTGTTATATCCCCCTAAATAAATCAGATCTGTTTGTTTCAGCAAAGTTACACTGCCTGAGGTATTCGTCTATGTTAAAGTATTGTACTGTGGTTTTTGCACTGTATCATCTTGTTTTGCAGAGTCCCAGAGTCACACTGACTGAACCAGTCCTGGGGGTAAGTGTATACTGTGAAGGTAATTTGATATATTGTGTGGGCCACTAGTGGGAAGAAAGGGGCGTCGCAGTGTCCCAGAGGGCTGTGACCAAGTTAGTTTAACTATTGCAAACCCTGACCTCTGGGTGGAGGCACCCGCCATCGGATCCAGGCCCCTCAACCTGTTAGTGGCAAATCAGGCAGGGTAGTAGCCCTTGGGATAGCGCCATCTAGGGGTTACATGTATAACTGCACACTGGGCGCAGGTGCCGGGGGATGTTTGTGATGTTGATAGTGTGAATAATCAGTGCAGTAAGGTGGCGTGTTGTGGTAGCAATCTTCCAGGAATTCGACATCATGCAACGATTGCTATGTGCAATGTGACCTGTTCACACACTGGTGAAAACATGTTGGATGTGGTACTGACTGAAACTGACAAGTGGCTGAACCCCCTGTCCCTGAGAGCTGGGTTCATAGCAAGTGACAATGGGTCAAATGTGGTGAAATGCATCACAAATGGTGGCTTTTTTTGTGTTCCATGCATGACCCATTGTTTAAATCTTGGGGTGCAGGAGTTTCTGCAGCACCCTGATGTAAAGGAAATGCTGACAGCTGCACGCTGTATCTGCTCTCACTTTTCACGATCTACAAAGGCCCATGACCAGCTTCGGCAGTTGCAGATGTGAAACAGCCTCCATCAGCACCACTTGAAGCTGGAAGTTGTCACCGGTGGAACTCCACTTTATACATGGCAGAGAGGTTGCATGAACAATGCAAACCCATCTCAGAATATCTTGTGATGCACACTAGCGTGACAGTTCCGGGGCCTCCATGTCTATGACTGACTGAACAGTGGTGCCTCATGGACTCTGTAATAACAATTTTGCGCCTTTTGAGCATGCCACACAGGCAGTGAGTGGCGAGTCTGCCTCCATTAGCCAGTCAATTCCACTGCTGCGGGTGCTGAGGCAGACATTGGTGAATGTACAGCATGGCCTTGATGTTGCCGGAGACAGTGCTAGCAGTATGTTGCTGAAACACATGCTGACAGTATTCGACCAGAATCATCACATTTTGAGCATTCAGTGTAGTGACAACTTTGCCATAGCAAAAATGCTGGACCCACGATACAAACGTGGAATTGCCTCAGTACTGGAGGGAGGGCCTGAACGGGTAAAAAATGTCAGTGGGCAACTGGTGCGCTTGGTTCATGGAGCACAGAAGTCACGTGCCAAGGTCAGCAAACCTCAGTAGCATAATCCGGCTGAAGGTGCACCTGGAGGAGTGTAACCCCTAGGTGGCGCTATCCCAAGGGCTACGACCCCTGCCTGCTTAGCTAGTAGCCGGTTAACTGGCCTGGGTAATGAAACGGGTGCCTCCACCCGCAGATCAGAGTTGTTAGTGGTCAAGCTAACCTGGGCACAGCCCTCCGGGACACTGTAGCCCCCTTTTTCCCTTCTAGTGGCCAGAACAATATACAATAATTACTTTCACAATGACCATTATTCACCAGGTGATTACCCACACTGTTTGCGCTTACCACCAGGGCTGGTTCTTCTATCTCGATCCTGGGGACCCCCTGTAAATCAAGGTTAAGTACAGCAAATAGCAACAGTACAATACTTTTGGCACAAACTGGAACCACAGTCAGGTTAAATGCAAACAAAGTTAAATCTGATTTATTTAGGGGACTTGAACAAGGGAGGGGCATAATCAGGTTGATTTGCTTATGTAACCCCCAGGTGGCGCTGTCTCAAGGGCTACTACCCCTGCCTGCATAACTGCTAACAGGTTAAGGGGCCTAGGTCCAATGGCGGGTGCCTCCACCTAGAGGTCGGGGTTAAGACAGTCTGGTATGACTTGGTCACAGCCCTCTGGGTCACTGCAACCCCCCTTTCTTCCCACTAGCATGCCACACAATATATCAGAAGTACCTTCACAGTATACACTTACCCCAGGACTGGTTCGATCCAGCTTGACTCTGGGAACCCCTGTAAAACAAGATGATACAATGCAAAAGCCACAGTGCAACACTTTAACATAAATGAATACCTCTGACAGTGTAACTTTGCTGAAACAAACAGATCTGACTTATTTAGGGAATATAACAAGGACGGAAAATTGGGTAAATTAGTTTAGACACCTTAATAATCACAGTACTGTGCAGCATGTTCGAGTCCCAAATTGTCACTTTCATTGGGTACCTAGGATGGGGGCGCTAGCCAGGATCGGTGCAGCTGGATGGGGCCCTGTGATGGAAAAACACTTGCACAATACCCAATTGTAATCTGGAGCCGGATGGCTCAGTTCGTGAAGAAATGAAACAGCAACAAATAGATGACACACTTGCAATTTGATAAACAGATGGCAGGGAGCTACCCTGTTTTGTACTCACAGATGCAATGCTGGGAACTGGATGGAAAGCAGATTGTCCTGGATTGCGAGGAGGAGCAGAACCTGTGGAAAAGGTCCTTGTGACTGGACCCCACTGCAGTTTAGAGCAAATAAATGTGGTCTGGATTAAGCTGGGGTTTACTTCCAGCTTCATGCACTCAAATCACTGTACAGGGGATTTGAAACGCGATTCCCCACAAGCACTACACACATTTATATGTAACCCCTAGATGGCGCTATCCCAGGGGCTACTACCCCTGCCTGATTTGCCACTAACAGGTTGAGGGGCCTGGATCCAATGGCGGTGCCTCCACCCAGAGGTCAGGGTTTGCAATAGTTAAACTAACTTGGTCACAGCCCTCTGGGACACTGCAACCCCTTTCTTCCCACTAGTGGCCCACACAATATATCAGAATTACCTTCACAGTATACACTTACCCCCAGGACTGGTTCGGCACTGGGACCTCCTGTGAAATAAGATACAGTGCAACAATCACAGTACAGTACTTTAACATAGACAAATACCTCAGGCAGTATAACTTTGCTGAAACAAGCAGCTCTGATTTATTTAGGGGGATATAACAAGGACAGGGGGAAATCAGGTTAATTAGCTTATCACTCTACTCATCTACCTATGGCTCTGTGTACAGGCCTATCCCTATCAGTTACTGTCCCTGGGTACCCAAGCCCTAGTGGCTAGTCCAAACCGTGGCAGCTGGTAGGGGCCCTTTCACACAGAGAAAAGGAAAATTAAACAGTCAGCAGTACAGTAATTCCATTTGGATTTAATGTAGCAATTCAACAGGGGCGACCCTGAATTAGTACTCACGACCTCCAAACAAGATAGGGTCCTTCAATGTCAGCAGGGCTACTCTTGAGCTCAAGAGACTCCTCACACATTTATATGGTAAACAGTCACAGGCAAAAGTCACGTAATGGCAGCAGGATTCACTTGAGCTGCACAAACCTCCTCACACATTTATATGGTAAAAAGAAAGTACTATACCAGGCAGGCTGCATCTCTATCCCGATCGCAATACTGCACAATACCGGAGAACACACAGCAGATTCAGTTCCTGACAGACCGAGTGCAATTCCGCAATTCCTCCAGTCTTCTACAGGGTGAGCCTGGTTTCTACTCTTCAGATATCCTTTGATTCTCTTCACAGGACAGATTCAGTCCTAACAAGCAGTTACACAAGCTGCAGACCAGAACTCTGGACCTTACACATGTTTTTTGACTAAAACTGTGCACTGAAGGAGCACAGGGTTCCTTTCCCCTTCACTGCCAGAGCTAAAACTGAAACTCCAACAGACAAAACCGGGCACTTCCTTTGAGTTCCTCCCAGTTCTTGACTGGATTGGCTGTCACTCACAATAGACTGCTGCTGTTGGTCCAAAAAGGCGAAGTCTAAACTACATCTCCCAGAGTCACTGCCCTACAATCCTCTTGTGGCTGGCTCAGATTATGAGTCAAGTTCTGATTCGTCCAAGGCACCATTTTAGAGCTAGCTTACCCCACACTGATTGGTCCAGTTCAGCAGTTCAAAACCAGAATGGGAACTAGGCAGACACAGTTCTGACTGCAAAGAAAGCAGGTTAGACAAACTGTAATTTCATTATTACTGTAAATGATTTCTGGCAAACAGTTACATCTTTCAGATAGGTTCCTTTGCACTCTAGTGACTGCAAAATGGAGTGAATTGCAGCAGCTCGAGTGGTACTCAAACAGAAGCACACAGTCCCCCATACAAACTAATTATGTCTGCAAGCAGACAGCTCTTAAAGAGACAGTACCAGAGGCTCTAAAAACACTCATTGATAAATGACCTAGCATAAACACCATTCAGACTTGGAGCATTCAAGCAAGCTCCTGGAAGTCTTTAGGGAACCCCCATTTGCAGGGGTTACATATATGTAAAGGAAAGTACTATACCAGGCAGGCTGCTTCTTGATCCGATGCAATTACTGCACAATACCGGGTGAACACACAGCAGATTCAGTTCCTGACAGACCGGTAGCGATTCAGCAATTTCTCCAGTCTTCTACAGGGTGAGCCTGGTTTCTACTTCAGATCTCCTTGATTCTCTTCACAGGTCGGAATCAGTCCAAACAGGCGCTTGCACAAGCTGCAGATCGAAACTTAGGGCCTTACGCGTGCTTACCGTGCTAAAACTATACACAGCAGAAGCACATAGCTCCTTTTCTCTTCACTGTCTCACCTCATCTGATCTTTCCAGTAGACAGAGCCGGGCATTTCTTTTGAGTTCCTTCCAGTTCAGTTGGCTGGTTTGGCTGTCACTCACAGTAAACTCCCCCTGTTGGTGTAAAAAAGGCACCGAAGTCCAAACTACAATTCCCAGAAGCATTAGCCATACAGTACATAGGTGGCTGGCTCCACAATGAGAGTCCAAGTTCTGATTTGCCAGCAGCAGGCTCCATTTCAAAGGTCCCCCCACACTGATTGGTCCAGTTCACCAGTTCAAAACCAGAATGGGGGACTAGGCAAACACAGTTCTGACTGCAAAGAAAAGCAGGTTAGACAAACTGTATTTTCGTTATTACTCTAAATGATTTCTGGCAAACAGTTACATCTTTGAAAAGTGCTCACTCTGCCCACTTAGTGATGGCAGAAACGGGCGATTTGGTAGCAGCTCGAGTGGGACTCAAGCAGGGAAACACACAGACCCCCATCCAAATTAATTATGTCTGCAGGCAGACAGCTCTTAAAGAGACAGTACCAGAGGCTCTAAAAGCACTCACAGATAAACGGCTTAGACGCTGAACACCATCCAGGCTTGGAGCATTCAAGCAAGCTCCTGGAAGACTTTTGGGAACCCTCATTTGCAGGGGGGTTACACTTAAAAGCTATATTAATCAGACAGTTATGCATGCTGTTTAGAGTCCTCCACAGTCACTCAATCTGGGTACCCAGGTAGGAAAATGGTGGGCTAGCCAGGAATATAAGAAAATAGCAGGACAAGAGGACACAGCATGAGATTAGAGGGAGGCCGATTAAGGGGAATGTGAGGAAATTCTTTTTCACAGAAAGGGTGGTGGATGCATGGAACGGCCTACCTCAGGAAGTGGTGGCTATGAATACAGTGCAGGGCTTCAAACAGGCATGGGATAGGCATAAGGGAGCAATACAGATGAGTATGAATAGATAGGCTGCTGACAGAGCAAAGGCCGATGGCACATTTATAAGGTAGAAAAAGAAATGGGCAGACTGGATGGGCCTTGCGGTCCTTATCTGCCATCAACTTCTATGTTTCTATGATGTTGCAGCTAGTTGGGGCCCTGTGATGGAAGAAAGCAACATGCACAGCACACACTATTTGTAATCCAGAGCTGGAGGGCTCAGTTCGTGAAAAGAAAAGGCAACAAGACAATCAGATGACAACACTTTTAGATTTAGCTGTTGTTGCAGGGAGCTTGCCCGATGTTTACTCATGATACCCAATACTGGACACAGGCAGGACGAAATCAAGACTGCAGGCTGTTGAGCTGGAGTGCCCGGAGAAGCAGGGCCCACATGAATCACCGAGCTGTCGTTCCTGTTCAAGGCGTTGAGGAGGGGGCTGATCCCCAGGCTGGTCTCTCGTCGATGACTTTCTCTGTGTAGCAGGTATTCTGGCTGGGCCAATGTAGCAGGGCCCAGGCAAATGGAAATGGATATGGATTCAGTTCGTGGAACTGGATACAGCCTCCAGCAAGCAAAACACAGTTCAGACACACAGTGGAGAACCAAATCATGACCCACTATAAGCACACAGCATATTCACATGTAAGGAAATTCCACTGTACCAGGCAAATGACTCTCCATGTCGCAATTATAGAGTCTGCACAATCCGGAGTTCAGAGGTAGCTGGAAGTCCTGACAGGCCGATCGCATTCAACAAATCTTCTTCAGGTTAAAGCCTGGTCACAATTCAGTGGCTTAATTCACTCTCCCAAATTTGGATTCAGTCCGAAAATAGCACAAATTCCCTCTCAGGAACAGCAGGCAGGCATGCAGGCCAAACTCAGGCCTTTCCACAGTTCTCCCATGTGAATCCACCATGGATTGCTGCTCGAACTATCTCGAGCTATTACTTCTTCACTTCCCAACTCAGATCTAACTGAAACTGCAAGCAGTGTGGGCCTTTCCCCAAGATCCAAAAGGTTCAGTTGGCTGATCTGTCATTCACAACAAGGGCTCCCGCTCCAGGTTATTTTAGGCGCCAAAAGCCCCAAACTACAATTTCTACAAGTTTTAGCCCCACCAAGCCCCTGTAGACAGGCTCCATTTTAGAGTCCCAAATATAGTGATTGGCTCATTCTGCAGTCCAGGACCAAGATGATGGAAACAAACAGAACTGTCCATGCTGCAAAGAAGGCAGGTTAGAACAAACTGCAATATTATTACTACTCTAACAAATGATCAACAAACAAGTACATCTTCTAACAGAGCCCCCCTTTCAGATTAATTACAACTGCAATCCAGGCAGCTCTTAAAGAGACAGTACACAGAGGCTATACAGGCACCCTCTAGCAATACATTTAAACTGCTAAAATGCAGAACACCAGCCTGGCAGTGAGTATTTAGGCAAGCTCAAGGAAGCCTTTTCAGGAACCCCCATTTGTAGGGGGCTTACAGGAGCATCAAGTTTAACCCCCCTACAAATGTGGGTTCCCGAAAAGTCTCCCTTGAGCTTGGCTAAATGCTCACTGCCAGGCTGGTGTCCTGCATTTTAGCAGTTTAAATGTGATTGCCAGAGCTTGTATAGCCTCTGTGCACTATCTCTTTAAGAGCTGCTTGACTACAGCATAAGTAATCTGAGATGGAGCTCTGTTGAAAGATGTAACTATTTGCTGAAAACCATTTAGAATGATAATGATAATGTAGTTTGTCTAACCTGCTTTCTTTGTAGCAAGGACTGTTTTGTTTGTCTCCACTATTTTGGTCCTGGACTGCAAATTGGACCAATCAGTTCTGGTGCGACCTAAAATGTAGCCGGATTACAGGAGCTGTCCGAATTCAAAATTTTAGGAACTGTGGTTTGAGTTTTTGCGCCTTTTTTGAAACTGGGGGGGGGGGCCTCTTGCTTTGATTGACAGCCAAATCAGCCAACCAAAACTTTTGGATCTTGGGGAAGTCCCGGGCTGCTTGCAGTTTTCTGTTAGAACTAAGCTAGAAGCTGAGCAAGAAGGAGCTGAAGTGATTCTGAGAGCAATCCTGAGTGGATTTGCATGGGAGAACTATGAAAAGGCTGAAGTTTGGCCTCCATGTCTGCCTGCTGCTCCTGAGAGGGAGATCAAAGTTCTAAATCTAAATCCAAGTTTGTGTGACTAAAGTAAGCTGCAGTGAGCGAGGCTCAACCTGAGAAGACCAGATATTTTTGCTGAATGCAGATCGGCTTGTCAGGAGTTCCAGCTACCCTAAGCTCCTGGTGTGTGCAGAGACTTTTGATTGTGCCGTGGAGCTCTTTGCCTGGTACAGTAGAATTCCATACATGTAAATGTGCTATGAGCTGCTAGTGGGTTGTGAGTTAGTTCCCACTGTGTGAACTATGTTCTGCTTGCTGGAAGCTGTATCCAGCCCAAAACGGACTGCTTCCAACTTGTCTCCATGCAGTCTGGGTTTTGCCAGACTGGCCTAGCTGACCACTCACTGCACAGAGAAGCCATCGACGAGAGACCTGCCTGGGGATCAGCCCCTGCTCCATGCTTGTACAGGAACGACACCTCTACGACTTGTGTGGACCCTGCTTCTCCTGGCATTCCAGATCAACCACCTGCAGTCTCGATTTTCGTCCAGCCTGTGTCCAGTCTTGGGTATCGTGAGAAAATACCAGGGTAGCTCCCTACAACAACAGCTTAATCTGAGTGTGTCATCTGATTGTCTTGTTGTTTCATTTCCTTTACGAACTGAGCCCTCTGGCTCCGGATTACAAATATTGTGTACTGTGCTTGTTGCGTTTTCCATCACAGGACCCCTACCAGCTGCAACCCCGGCAACGGTTCTGGCTAGCCCATCTCTTCTCTACCTGGGTTCCCAGAGATGGACTGAGTGGGAGGACTCAAAGCGCATGCATAACTGCTTGATTGATATAACCTTTAAGCTAATTAACCTGATTTTGCCCTCCCTTGTTCAAGTCCCCTGAATAAATCAGATCTAACTTTTTCTGCATGTAATCTGACTGTGGTTCCAGTTTGTGCTCAAAGTACTGTACTGTTGCTATTTGCTGTGCTTAACCTTGTTTTACAGGGGGTCCCCAGGGTCGAGCCAGAGGAACCAGCCCTGGTGGTAAGTGCAAACAGTGTGGGTACTGTGTGGTGTACCAGGGGTATTGTAAAGTGATTATTGTACAGTGTTCAGGCCACTAGAGGGGAAGAGGGTTACAGTGTCCCGGAGGGCTGTTGCCCAGGTTAGCTTGACCACTACCAACCCTGACCTCTGGGCAGAGGCACCTGTTTCAGAGCTCAGGCCCCTTAACTGCTACTAGCCAAGCAGGCAGGGGTAGTAGCCCTTGGGATAGTGCCACCTAGGGGTTACACAAGCATATCCTGTAATGGAAAGGGGACTGCAGTTCCAGGTGATCTGTCATCCAAAGTGGTTGGCTTCAATCCACTTTGGGGGCTTTGTTCCACATGGGGATTTATGAAATAAATGATTCCGGAGAACAGGATTATACATCAAGCACTGGACTTATTGCGGCACAGAGAATGGTTGAGTCATATTTGTCTGAAAACAGGCATCTGTCAATAACTGATGATCCTCTTTTGTACTGGAGCGGAAAGGTCAGTGAATGGCCAGAGCTGACTGCAGTGGCACTGAAGTGCCTCACATGCCCACCCTCCAGTGCAAGTGTCGAGAGGGTATTCAGCTCAGCAGGTGCAATAGTCAGGCTCGTTGGACAAACCTCTCTCCTGCAAATGTTAGTTTGCTAACATTGATAAAAATGAATGAGAGGCACATACCAGCACAGACTGCAACCTCGGTATTCATACCTCAGCCTAGTCATGGTGGTTTTGGTGATGTAGAAATGGACCATCCTGATGGCACTGGCAGTGGCAGCATGAAATGGCCCACCACTGATATAGGTGATGACACAATGTAGATAGAATTTCCCAGTGGTCAGACTTCAGACAGATGACTGTGAGGGCAGATTTCTTTATGAGGATGATGATGTGGTTAATGTTGGCAGGTTTTAACTGAAGTTGTTAAAAGGCGGTGTGGCCTCCTGGAGTCAGAAAACCACCGCCAGGACTGATGTTAGCCACTGCCACCACAGAGAATGAGTTTGTCTGCCCCCCCGGACCACCACCATTATTGGGACTGATGTTAGCCACTGCCACCACAGAGAATGAGTTTGTCTGCCTCCCTGGACTACCACCACCCCTGGGACTGATGTTAGCCACTGCCATCACAGGGAATGAGTTTGTCTGCCCCCGGACCACCACCACCGGGACAGATGTTAGCCACAGCCACCACAGAGAATGAGTTTGTCTGCCCCCCTGGACCACCACCACCGGGACTGATGTTAGCCACTGCCACCACAGAGAATGAGTTTGTCTGCCCCACTGGACCACCACCACCACCACCACCGGGACTGATGTTAGCCACTGCCACCGCAGAGAATGAGTTTGTCTGCCCCGCTGGACCACCACCACTGGGACTGATGTTAGCCACTGCCACCACAGAGAATGAGTTTGTCTGCTCCCCTGGACCACCACCACCATCGCTGTTACCCACTGCCATCACCCACCACCAGATGCAGGAAGATGTCACAAGGAATGTCATCATGTGCCACAGCTATCACCACCGGCACCCACCACCAGTGTCATTCAGCCAATGTTTCCCCATTACATTGACCATGTCAAGGCAGAGGGAGTCGAACAGGAGACCACATCCATCAGCCACAGGCACAAGGCTTCTTAATATTAAAACTATAAAGTGAGTATGTGTACTAAAGTTTTTTTATGCTATTTAACTTCCTTTAGCTGTATGTTTTGTTTTCTGTTGCTTTTCTGAACTGCAATGGTCAAACAATATGGTAAACTTATTTTGTTTTTTACAGGTTAACAAAAAAACTCTCCTTCGCTGAAAGTCAGTACCATACACAGGAACTTATGGAATATCCATTTCAAATCCATACTGGTAAGTATCAAGATTTTATTCCATCTGTTCAATTTTTTTTAAAGAGTGCAGCAAATGCGACTGAGTAGGATTCATAAACTAGGTAACATGTGTACATCGCCAAAACTATCTTTGCAAGATGATATGTACTGTGTTCCAAACTTGCAGCTGTGTAGCCATGACAGTGTTCAAAACTTGCACACAGGTTGTGTTACTTGACAAGATGTGGTTTTGAAAATGTAACTGACTTTAGATTGAGAACCAGGGACACTGGCACAGTGTATTGGTTACAGCCTGGTACTAAATTAACTTGTGATTGATCTGCTGATTGCATTGTGACAGCTTACTGTCTGTTTTTAATCCAGATACCCATGCAACAGCCACACCTTAAACATAATGTTACTGCTGCAATCAAGTTGTAAGAAATCTTTCATTTCTTTTTTAGGAAACTTCAGATGTTTTGTTGTGCCATAGTTGCCTTATCCAAACAAGTTCTTAAACATCAGGTGCCCCCGGCTGCAGCACACATACAACACGCTGCATGCAGAAGTCATTTCAACTGATGAACATGACCCTCATTAGTACCAACCAGACTCGAGAAGGATGCAGATGAAATCTGTGAAGAAATAACCAAATAAGAAACCAGGTCCTATGGCGGGTGCCTCTATCCAGAGGTCAGGCTTTGAAGTGGTTAGACTAGCTTAGTCACAGCCCTCTGGGACACTGAGACCCCCTTTTATTCCCTCTAGTGGCTCACACAGTACCCCGGAGTTATAGCCCCAATACATAGAAACATAGAAACATAGAATTTGATGGCAGATAAGGACCGCTTGATCCACCTAGTCTGCTCATTTCCCTACCCAATGGATAAGCTGCAGATCCTTGTTAACCAACAGCCTATTTTCTCCTACCCCCCACTAGAATTGCCTTATGTCAGTCCCATGCATTCTTGAATTCCCCCACTGTTTTTGACTCCACTACCTCCTCAGGAAGGCTGTTCCATGTATCCACAACCCTCTCCATGAAAAAATACTTCCTCACACTAGCTCTGAACCGTCTCCCCTCTGTCTTCAAATTGTGCCCCCTTGTTCTTGCACATCTCTTTTTCTGAAAGATGCTACTCTCTTGGACTTTGTTGATTCCCATAAGGTACTTGAAAGTTTCTATCATATCTCCCCTCTGCCTCCTCTCCTCTCCTCAAGGGTATACATATTAAGGTCCTTTAATCTCTCTTCATATGTCTTCTGGTGTAGGCCCTGCACCATTTTAGTTGCCCTCTTCTGGACAGCCTCCATCCTGTCTATGTCCCTGCGGAGATGGGGTCTCCAGAACTGCACACAGTACTCTAGATGGGATCTCACCAACTGTCTGTACAGAGGGATAACAACTTCCTATTTTCTACTAGTGATGCCTCTCCCTATGCGTCCCAGTATCCCGCAGCCCTCCTTACTGCCTTCTCACATTGTTTGCCCACCTTAAGGTCATCTGATATGATTACCCCCAGGTCCCTTTCCATTTTTGTTGTTGTTAGTATCTCACCCCCCATTGTGTACTCTTCCCCTGGGTTTCTGTTTCCCATGTGCATTACTTTCAACATTCTCCATAAGAGGGGACGACAAGAGTATCACCCCATAGAAACATAGAAACATAGACTTTGACGGCAGATAAGGACCG
The DNA here is from genome assembly GCA_016271365.2 of Neoceratodus forsteri. Classification (NCBI taxonomy): domain Eukaryota; kingdom Metazoa; phylum Chordata; order Ceratodontiformes; family Ceratodontidae; genus Neoceratodus; species Neoceratodus forsteri. The sequence goes on along the minus strand of CM057459.1, from coordinate 793,481,621 downwards.
CTTGGCCCATCTAGTCTGCCCATTTCCCTACCTACAGGATAGGCCGCAGATCCTAGTTAACCAACAGCCTATTTCTTCCTACCCCCCACAAGAATTGCCTTATGTCTGTCCCATGCATTCTTGAATTCTCCCACAGTTTTAGACCCCACAACCTCCTCAGGAAGGCTGTTCCATGCATCCACCACCTCTGTGAAATAATATTTCTCACATTGCCCCTGAACCGCCCCTTCTATCTTTAAATTGTGTCCCTTGTTCTTGCACATCTCTTTTTCTGAAAGATGCTACCCTCTTAGACTTTGTTGATTCTACTGAGGTACTTAAAGTTTCTATGATGTCCCCCTCTCCTTCTTTCCTCAAGGGTATACATATTAAGCTTCTTTAGTCTCTCCTCATACGGCTTCTCTTACAGACCCTGCACCATTTTAGTTGCCCTCCTCTGGACTGCCTCTATCCTGTCTATGTCCTTGCGGAGATGGGGTCTCCAGAACTGGACGCAGTACTCCAGATGGGGTCTCACCAACTGTCTGTACAGAGGGATAACAACTTCCTGTTTTCTGCTGCTGATGCCTCTCCCTATACATCCCAGTATACCCCAGCCCTCCCTACTGCCTTCTCACATTGCTTGATAACCTTAAGGTCATCTGATATGATTACACCCAGGTCCCTTTCCTGTTTTGTTGTTGTTACTACCTCCCCACCCATTGTGTATTCTTCCCCTGGGTTCTTGTTTCCCAGGTGCATTATTTTGCACTGCTTTGCATTGAATCCTAGCTGCCATGCTTCTGCCCATTCCTCCAACCTTGCCAAGTCCTTTTCATCCTTTCCACGCCTCCTAGTAATCACATACACGCACTGTTCACTCCATATAGATACCACTTCACCGAGACTGATTCTGCAGCATGTCTCTGAGGACCCCTGTAAAATAAGATTAAACAACATACACAGCAAAACACAATACTGTTTCCATAAGTACCAACACCACAGACAGTATATAGTATAACAACAACAAATCTGATTTATTTAGGGGGCAGTAACACGGGAGGGGGCAATCAGGTTAATTGGTGGCATTAAATCACAGTACTGTGCACACATACAGGGTCTGAAAAGTCACATTCTGAGTACCCAGGTTGGGGGGGCTAGCCAGGTCCGTTGCCCGGGGGTTGGCCGGCAGGTGCAGATGGCTGGGGCCCTGTAGAAGAAAATATATGCACGACCAATTGTAATCGGAGCCGGATGGCTCAGTCCATGAAGCAGGGAAACAACAAGAATTAGATGACACTTGTGATTGAAAACAGACTGTAGGGGAATACCCTGACTTGTACTCACAATACCCAAGCTGAGGACCGGATGGTGGATGTCCTTCTGGATTGCCAGAACAACAAGGCATGGAGACAAAGTCCTTGTGACTGGACCCCACTGAAGTTGATAGCAAACGGATTTAGTCCGAGATAAGCTGGGGTTTGCTTCCAGCTTCAGCACACAGCACACAGCACTGGGGATTGGAAATATCGATTCCCCACAAGCACCACACACATTCATATGTAAAAGGAAAGTACTATACCAGGCAGACTGCTCCTCGATCCCGATCGCAATTACTGCAAAATACTCGGGAGCACACACAGCAGCTTCAGTTCCTGACAGACCGACCGCAATTCAGCAGTTTCTCCAGTCTTCTACAGGGTGAGCCTGGTTTCCACACTTCTAGTGCTTCTTTCTCCTCACAACTCGGATTCAGTCCAAACTGGCACTCACAAAGGCTGCAGACCGAAACTCAGGGCCTCACGCGCTTCCCGAGCAACACTATACACCGCAGAAGCACAGAGCTCCTTCTGTCTTCACAGTCACAACTGATCTAATCTTTCCAGTCACAGAGCAGGGCATTTCCTTTAGCTCCACACCATTCTGTTGGCTGGTTCGGCTGTCACTCACAATAAGACTCCCCTGTTGGTGGAAAAAGGTGCCAAGGTTAAAACTACATTTCCCAGAGTCACGGCACATACAATCCCGTTGTTGCTGGCTTAAAATTGAGAGTCCAAGTTCCCGATTCGTCCACAGGCTCCATTTTAGGGTCTCCCTATCATCCTGATTGGTCCAAGTCAGCTATTCAGGACTAAAATGAAAGGGTTACACTGAAACAGTTCGTGCTGAAATGAAGACAGGTTAGACAAACTACATTTTCTCAGTCGCGCTAAATGATTTCTGGCAAACAGTTATATCTTTCAACAAGGCTCCCTCTGCACATGTAGCAATGGCAGAAATGGAGCGAATTGACAGCAGCCCGGGTGGGATTCGGGCATTAGAACACACAGTTCCCCCATACAAACTAAGTCTGCAAGCAGACAGCTCTTAAAGAGACAGTACGTGGAGGCTCAAATAGCACTCACTTGGAACCACATATAAACAGCTCAGACGCCGAACATCGTCCAGACTTGGAGCATTCAGGCAAGCTCTTGCAAGACTTTTGGGAACCCCCATTTGCAGGGGGGGTTACACCCTTCCTGGCCTGGAAAGACTTGGCGTCCGCGTCAAGTAAGTACCCCCATAAATTTCAACACAACCATATACATTTACATCAGTATCACATTAGGCTTATACATGTAATCATCAGTCAACATATCACCTTACCAGAAACACATTTCTGAAACTTTTTAGTACATCACTTTTTACACAGTATTATACACACATTGTACCATAACTCATGTTAGTACCTCCTGTACATGAAACCTGAAGAGAGGGGGCCCTCCCCTGTCAGCTACCTTGGGGCTGGATGGGGCAGGGGCACCATACCTAGAAGGCAACACAATTAACTTGGAGGTAGCACTTATGCTTAGTTTGGGCAATGAGCTTGGTGACACATACACTCCGTTATGGACAACATTGAGAGGCAAGTCCACAGGCCTCCCAGGGGAATCATAGCTTAAGTGCATTACAGGCTTTACAGTTCGACCAGTCTTTCTAGGGGGAACTGTTACAGTCTTTGCACCCTGAGCCTCATTTTCAGCACTGTCTTCACTTGCCAGGAGTCTCCTGGGGTAGAGAGCTGGAACCTGGGGCACTTTCAGCTCCATGATTTGCAGTCTCAGAGTCCACAACACTTTGCTCACATGGGAGTTTTCTGACACTGGCAGTGAACTATCAGGGCACTCAACACACTCTTCTTGTTCTGGTATATTATCAGTTTGTCCCAGTCCATCATTTTCCTCCTCTGAAAGCTCAAACAGGTCAACCATACACAATGATTCCATATCATCTGACTTAATGCATTGCGCTTCACTTTCTGGGAGCATTGGCTCCAGGGACAAAGCTGGGGGCTTAGACAGTCCAGAAGGCACAGCTTCATCTCCAGGATTGACTAGTGGATTGCCCCAAAACAATTGACTCAGTTTGTAAGAAGGGTAGTATTCAAAGCCACACTCACTTTCCTCTGACATGGACTGACAGTCATGTTCAGCTGGGACTTGTGGAGGGGAACACTTTAACTCAGCTTCTGTAGGTGCAGGCTTTCTTGATTTTTGCTTAGCAGCAGCTCTAGTCACTGGTCCAGAGGGGGCATTTTCTGGGGGCTCAGACTCAATCAAGATTTGTCCATGGGCAGTAAATGATTTCTATGCATTGTTTTCACATCTTTTGAATTATTCTTAGGCCTTACTTTGTACACAGGCAGATCATCTAGTTTGCCCACTACAATGTGAGCGAGATGGTGCCATCTGTCAGCAATCTTATGTTTGCCATGCAGTCCCAGATTTCTTAGCAATACCTGATCTCCCTCCTGGAGTTCCTGTGCTTTCACCTTTTTGTCATACCTTTCTTTGTTGGCCAGATTTCTTTCAGCAGCCATGGTTTGAGCCAGTTGGTACACATGATTTAGCTGGGCCTTTAACTTTTGCACATACTGTAAATGTCAGCTCGAACCCCATCAGGAGAAACTCCAAAACATATATCTACCAGCAGTCAAGCTCCTCTTCCAAACATCAGGCGGTAGGGGGAGAACCCAGTGGCATCACTTTTGGTGCAGTTGTAGGCATGTACCAGGGTGCTAATTTGTTGGCTCCATCTAGGCTTGTCCTTTGGGTGGAGGGTGCCTAGCATATCTAGCAAAGTCGCGGTTGAAACATTCAGGCTCTGCGGGTCCCCTGGGGTGGTAAGGGTGGTTCTGGACTTTCGCACTCCCCACAGAGAAAGCATCTCTTTGATCAGACAACTCTCAAAGTCTCTCCCTTGATCAGAATGGATTCTTTGTGGAGCCCCATAGTGAACAAAAAAGTTTTCTATAAGTACTTTTGCCACAGTGGATGCCTTCTGGTCCTTGGTGGGGAAAGCTTGGGCATATCTTGTAAAATGGTCAGTGACCACCAGCACATTACTAATATTTCTTTGATCTGACTCCAAACTCAGGAAATCAATACAGACCAGCTCCATGGGGGCACTGGTGGTGATGTTAACAAGGTGGGCAGCCCTCTGGGGCAGGGCTTTCCTCTGTAAACAGGCGACTACAAGTTTGAATGTGTTGCTCCACATCAGCCCCCATCTTAGGCCAATAGAATCTGGATCTCACCAAGTCAAGTGTTCTGTCTATACCAAGGTGCCCCATGTGGTTGTGTAAGGACCTCAGTACTGAGTCTCAAAGGCAGTAGGCAGCACTAGTTGTTGTTTGTCTATTTGTCCCCCTCTGTCTACTGTTTCTCTGCATAACAGTCTATTGATCAGTTTCAACTTAGGACCTTCCTTGTATAACAATGCAGTTCTCAAATCAGTAGAGCATAATTTGAACACATCTTTCCCTGCGTAGAGGGCTTCTAAAGCTGATTTGATCATGGGATCTCGGGATTGAGCCCGCTGAATACTGTCATTGTCCAGCTGAGGCAGTGCACCAATGTCTATTGCAGATAAGTGGCAATAAGCAGCAGGTATGCAATTCTCAGAGGGTCCCAAACAATCCACCATACAGTCCACTGCGTCCGTGGACATTTGTTCCTCCCTGTCAAACTTCTGGCAGAGTGCTCTAATATCAGGTTCTGACAGTCTGACCCAGTCATTCCGGGGAACAGACCTCTGGGAGAGAGCATCAGCATCTATGTGGTTCAGGCCTGCTCTGTATTCAACAGCATAGTTGCATGTAGATAATGCAGAAAGCCACCTATGGCCAGTGGCATCCAACTTAGCTGAAGTGCACATAGGTCAAAGGATTATTGTCTGTTTTACTATTATCTTAGCCCCATACAAGTACTCGTGGAACTGGTCAACAATGGCCCACTTCAAAGCTAGAACTCTAACTTATGTACAGGATTGCTCTTTCGGATGGGGTCGGGCTTCTACTAGCAAAGACCACTGGTCTCAGGCCATTCTCATGCTCTTGGTACAATATAGCCCCTAAGCCTTGCAGGCTAGCATCAGTGTGCAAGATATAGGGCTTCGCTGGATCTGCATAGGCTAGGACAGAGCGTGGGTAAGTTGATATATAATCTCATGAAAAGCAGCTTCACACTCAGGTGTCCATCTGGCTCCAAGTACTTCATTAGAGGGAAATACACTCTCAGGCTCAGAAGAAACCGACCTCTTATATTTTTTGTTAGTAGGAGGGTAACCTTGAGTAAGATTAAGTAAAGGACGAATCACTCTTGAATAGTCCTTAATGAACCAGCGATAGTAACCGCAGAATCCCAGGAATCTTTGCAGTTCTTTTAGATTGTGGGGCTGTGGCTAGGTGGATAAGGCCTCAACTTTACTCGGGTCTGTTTCTATTCCCTCGGTGGATACTATGTGTCCCACATACTTTACAGAGGTTTGGAAGAACTGACATTTATCGATGGATAGTTTAAGGCCAAAGTCTTCCAGTCCGTCCAACACCTTGAACAATCTGCTCTCATGTTCCTCCAGTGAGCTGTCAAACACAGTAACATCATCTAAGGTATACCAGGCACTCTAACAAGTTCATGTTCCCACGCAACGCTCCATCAGTCGTGTGAAAAGTGGCTGGAGCACCTGAAACCTTGAGGCATCCTCATGAATTCATAGAAACCAAGCGGACAGATAAAGGCTGTCTTTTCACGGTTTTCTGGGGCCATCTGGATCTGGTAGTACCCACTGCGAAGATCCAACACTGAGAACCACTTACTACCGTTCAGACAGTCTAAGGCATCCTGAATCCGGGGCATTGTGTACTGATCAGGAATAGTCCGCCGGTTCAAGGTGTGATAATCCACGCACATCCTTACTGTCCCATTCTTTTTCCTCACTACCACGATAGGGTGAAGCATATGGGCTTCTGGATTCTTTGTATTACACACAGCGATGTCTCTGCAGATGCCATCTCACATCATTTATGTCAGCAGGTGCAAGCCGTCGAGACCTCTCACGAAATGGCCTTTCATCATGCAGCCGGATATGGTGCTCAGCTCCTTGCACGATCCTCACGCCTATTCCTTTAAAGAAAACAACTGGGCTCTCTGGGCAAGCTTCTCCACTGATCCTCACTTTCCATTCAGCTGGCAACGGGAGTCAACGAAATCAAACAAGTCAGGCGTTACTCTGTCATTTTTCCCGAACTTGCTACTGGGTAGCACTGCAGTGTCTGCACAATGCACATTAGCCAGGGTGCAAACTCTATTTACTTGAATCTCTCAGTCAGACACATTATGAACTTGAACCAGTACCCTCTCTGGCATAAGCATGGGCTCTAGCAGGCAGAATACTAGGCTTGACCAGCAGTCCCTCTGGCAATTTTCCATCGCCTGGTGCATCCAACATTAATATTTTATTCTTGACATCCTTTCTGATACGGACCTCTCCCTGTAAGGTACACTGGGCATTTGGCGCCAGGATCAGAGACTCAGGATCCTTTTTCCAGACAACTCCAACCAGTTCCTCTGGTTCCACTTTGTCAGCATCTCTCTGAGCATTGTAGGCCTTCCTGATCAAGGCCAGAATTCTTAGAGATCTACCAGTCCGGGACCCCTGTTTTTCATAACACAACTGTGCCAGCCATCCAAACACATGTGCATTTGTCCCAGTTAGTAGAGGAACCCCATTATACAGTCCGGTAGGGGGACACGCTAAGGCCAGGGTCTCTACTTGCTCGGCCACTCCAGCCACGGAGGTGGGAAAAGACAGCCAAATTCGGATACATCCAGAGTAGGGGTAGGCCTTCTCACTTAACCCCCAGACATGCAGCCTCTCCAATGGTTGTAAGGGTACATCAGACAAATGCTTCTGATACCAGTCTTGGAACATAATTGTCACTTGGGAGCCACTGTCTAATACAGCTCTTGTAGATACTCCATTCACCTTTACAGTGGTCTCCAAGAAGGGACCTACTATTCTGGACCAGTCTGGAGAGGCAGTAGTGGGGCCTGGGCAACTGGCCTTGCCACAAAGGGACGTGAGTTACCATTTTTGGGGCCCTCACTGGGATCATTTCATGCACCTCTTAACCACTGATTTGTTCTCCGAAGCTCTCCTTGTAGCCTATATGCAACATTGTTTGTGTCTTTTGGGGACCAGCATTCTCTCTTCATGTGCCCATCCTTCCCACAATTATAGCAAAACATACTTTCTGGAGTTTGAGTTGGCCGAGGCGTCACACTGGGAGCCAGGGCGGGGTACTATTAACTGGAAACCTTGGTGCCATCTGTGTCTGCAGCGTGATAAGCATTTGGAGACATCTCATCAATTTCCCCACTTCATGGTCAAGACATCGAGTTTTGAGCTGTTGTCAGCAGGAGATGCATGGGTGGTACCCCACCCCATAGCAGATGCAGTCGGATGAGGGTCGGGCCTGTAATTGCAGGAGTGCCCTCATAAAGAGACTGTTTTAATTTCCTAAGCTCTTTCAGCAGTTCACCCCATGGTTTCACACCCTTATTGGTCCCCTCACAAGGACCTTCCGATGCTGTGATCACTTGGGCTGTGCTCACCCCAGAATTAAAATCCCACCCTCATCTTCAACCTCCCGAAGTTCTTTTATTAAGTCACAATAGTCCGGTGGGTTACCCCTTCTGACTGGGAGCCTTAATTGAAGGAGCTGCAATTTAGAATGCTTTGCATGTTGTAGTAGGTGCTCCAACCTTAAACGGTTTAAGTCACTGGTGGCCAACCCACCTTTTCGGTAAGCCTTGTGCGAAGCTCTTTCCAGATAGGTAACATATGCAGAAAACTTCCCCTGGCCACTGTTTTGTACCTTGAAATTTCCACATCAAGCTCTCCTGACTCATTGCTCCCAAATTGCCTTCAAGTGTAGATAGGTACTTCTGGGCAGATGTATCAGGATTTGTGGACCTCAAAATGTAATGGCCTCTAGGCAGGACCCTCAGACTTTCTATGATTCTTTTCATTTCAGCCTCCACACACTGTCATTCAGGTATCAGGGGGGCAACACAATCTATCCAGGTGTCCCAATCATCCTCTCCCTGGGGGGTTGGGAGGCTACCAGAGAAGATCCTCAACCTTCGGTAAGAGTCGTGACTAATGGCAGGTGCAGAAATAGGAGCCTGCATTTGTTCAGCCACAGAAAGAGGGGCAATAACGGGTGCTGGAGTGGGAGGGGGTGTTGGGGGAGGAACATGCCCAGGTGACAGAAATAACTTCTTTAAGTCCTCCACAGTTTTCCCTTCCTCCAGCAACAACTTAGCAAATTTCTCCTCAAAAGTTTCAGATAGTGGGAGGGGCTCATTTCCCCCGGGGTCTTTACTGTCCTTAGTTGTCACTCCAGGCAGTGAGGGCTCCCTCTGGGGTAATAGTCTGTGGCACTTTGGAGCTATCTATGGGGTCCTTATACTCACTAGGGCCATGAAAGTGTGGGTGAGCAGATCAGTATGTCGACCCACCACCACAGGGTTTTGTAAACCTCCCATCTTGGAAAGTACTCCTTGTACAGTGTCTGTATTGATACCCAGGGGATGTCCAGGATAAGCATAGCATTTTGGGGTCGATCTCCTCCCAGTACACCACCTCACCAACTGGTGCACAGCCACTTCTGTCAGGGTACCCATTTATTTTTTTAACAGTAGTTGGTAAATGTGGCCACTAGAGGACACAAAATCCCAGCGGTGCCTCCAAGATGTAACCTCTAGGTGGCGCTATCCCAAGGGCTACTACCCCTGCCTGTTTGACTACAGACAGGTTGAGGGGCCTAGGTCCTATGGCGGGTGCCTCCACCCAGAGGTCAGGGTTTGTAGTGGTTAGACTAGCTTGGTCACAGCCTTCTGGGACACTGAGACCCCCTTTTATTCTCTCTAGTGGCTCACACAGTACCCCGGAGTTACAGCCTAATACCCATATTATACACACTGCTCACTCATATAGATACCACTTACCCTTGAGACTGATTCTGCAGCACATCTCTGAGGACCCCTGTAAAATAAAGTTAAACAACATACATAGCAAACACAATACTGTTTCCATAAGTACCAACACCATAGACAGTATATAGTATAACAACAACAAATTTGATTTATTTAGGGGCAGTAACACGGGAGGGAAATCAGGTTAATTGGTGGCATTAAATCACAGTACTGTGCACATACAGGGTCTGAAAAGTCACATTCTGGGTACCCAGGTTGGGGAGAACTAGCCAGGTCCATTGCCCAGGGTTGGCGCAGGTGCAGATGGATGGGGCCCTGTAGAAGAAAATATATGCACAACACCCAATTGTAATCCGAGCCTGATGGCTCAGTCCATGAAGCAGGAAACAACAAGAATTAGATGACACACTTGTGATTGAAAACAGACTGTAGGGAATACCCGACTTGTGCTCACAATACCCAAGCTGAAAACTGGATGGTGGATGTTCTTCTGGATTGCCAGAACAACAAGGCATGGAGACAAAGTCCTTGTGACTGGACCCCACTGAAGTTGATAGCAAACGGATTTAGTCCGAGACAAGCTGGGGTTTGCTTCCAGCTTCAGCACACAGCACACAGCACTGGGGACTGGAAATAGTGATTCCCCACAAGCACTACGCACATTCATATGTAAAAGAAAATACTATACCAGGCAGACTGCTCCTCAATCCCGATTGCAATTACTGCAAAATACCCGGGAGCACACACAGCAGCTTCAGTTCCTGACAGACCGGCAGCGATTCAACAATTTCTCCAGTCTTCTACAGGGTGAGCCTAGTTTCCACACTTCTTCTTTCTCCTCACAACTTGGATTTAGTCCAAACTGGCACTCACAAAGGCTGCAGACCGAAACTCAGGGCCTCACCATGTCTTCCCACGCTGAAACTATACACCGTAGAAGCACAGAGCTCCTTCTGTCTTCACAGTCACAACTGATCTAATCTTCCAGTCACAGAACAGGGCATTTCCTTTAGCGCCACACCATTCTGTTGGCTGGTTCGCTGTCACTCACAATAAGACCTCTGTTGGTGGAAAAAGGCACCAAGGTCAAAACTACATTTCCCAGAATCACTGCCCATACAATCCCCTTGTGGCTGGCTCAAAATTGAGAGTCAAGTTCCGATTCGTCCACAGGCTCCATTTAGGGTCTCCGTATCATCCGATCGGTCCAAGTCAGCTATTCAGGACCAAAATGGAAGAGTTACACTGAAAGAGTTCATGCTGAAATGAAGACAGGTTAGACAAACTACATTTTCTCAGTTACTCTAAATGATTTCTGGCAAACAGTTATATCTTTCAACAAGGCTCCCTCTGCACATGTAGCAACGGCAGAAATGGAGCGAATTGACAGCAGCCCGGGCGGGATTCGGGCATTAGAACACACAGTCCTCCCATACAAACTAATTAAGTCTGCAAGCAGACAGCTCCTAAAGAGACAGTACGTGGAGGCTCAAATAGCACTCACTTGGAACCACATTTAAACAGCTCAGACGCCGAACACCGCCCAGACTTGGAGCATTCAGGTAAGCTCCTGGAAGACTTTTGGGAATCCCCATTTGCAGGGGGGATATATATATATCAACTCACCTTGGCTACTATTAGTGTACAGACAAAGGGCACCCATCCATCTGGTCGAGATGAAAGCATTCGCATTTGTGGGAATCGCAGCACACATTGAACCAGCAACAGTTCGCTCATGGTCATCATTTATTTTGGGACTTTCTATGTGGTGTAATGCTCCCATTTCACTTTGTTACCACTTGTCAATTTTCTGGACACAAGACAGATGCATTTTGGCGATGCAGAAAAAATCTGGGGGCTCTGTGTGATCACTGCGTGCATGACTGAGTGCACCATTAATTCTGGGGACTTTGTATGTGGTGTAATGCTCCCATTTCACTTTGTTACCACTTGTCAATTTTTGGACACAAGACAGATGCATTTGCGGATGCAGAAAAAATCTGGGACTCTGTGTGAACACTGCACGCATGACTGAGTGCGCCATTAATTCTGGGGGACTTTGTATGTAGTGTAACGCTCCCATTTCACTTTGTTACCACTTGTCAATTTTCTGGACACAAGACAGATGCATTTTGGGATGCAGAAAAATATGGGGACTCTGTGTGACCACTGCGCGCATGACTGAGTGCGCCATTAATTCTGGGACACTTTGCATTTCATGTTATGCTTCCATTTCACTTTCTTGCCACTTGTTAATTTTCTGGACACAGGACAGATACATTTTGGGGATGCGGAAAAAGTCTGGGGACTCTGTGTGACCACTGTGCGCATGACTGAGTGCCCATTAATTCTGGGACACTTTGCATTTCATGTTATGCTTCCATTTCACTTTGTTACCACTTGTCAATTTTCTGGACACAAGACAGATGCATTTTGGGATTGGGAATTCTGGTGAGTCTGATAAATATTTTTGGAGCCTCAGTAATGTTTACTTTCTGTCATGCTATCGAGAAGTATTTTTCAAAAAGCAGGACTGAGCATTGCAATTATACCATGCTAAACTACATGTGTGCAGTCTGTCTTCTTTTCTGTGTGTGCAGGCACTGTCCAGCATCAAGTTGCAAACATATATTGTATATATGCTGAATGATGCTGACATCTTGCACTGTTCATGGTGATGGTATAAAGATAAAAATATATATTGTATATTTTATTTGTACTATCAACGGCAGCAGACAAAGTTATATGTTTTCAAATGTCTTGGGCCAGTGTGCACCTCAATCACTTGTCACACAGACACAGTGCACACATGACTTTGCTGAGATAACAGCACAAAAAATCATGTTTTTAAGTAAACCGTACACAACAGACATAAAATATTGCTGAGGCACCCAAAATATTTATGGTGTACAGACATGTTAAAGTCAGAATATATAACAGGTCCTGCAGTACACTGCTACCACACTGCACTACCGCTGGCACCGTGTCGTGTTATGGTGTGCATCAACTTGCTGAAAAACTGCCACTGCCAGTGTAAACTAGAAAGACATATTCCAGAACAAATAATGAAAAAAGGAATGTGGTAGTACAGTGTGGTGGCAGTGAACTGCAGGACCTGTTATATATTCTGACTTCAACATGTCTGTACACCATGAAATATTTTGGTGCTCAGCAATACTTGTGTCTGTTAGATATGGTTTGTTGAAAAGCAGGATTTTTGTTGCTGTGATCTCTAGCAAAATATACGTTGCATATTCTTATCTCTATTCTTTATACGATAAACACAGCAACAAGTCAGACAGCAATCAGCATATATATGTTTGCAAGAAGCTAGACAGAGTCTGCAGTACAGACACACACAGGAAAGAAGATGACTGCACACATGCATTTTAGCACAGGATAACTTCACTGCTTAGTCTGCTTTTCCACAAAACCTCTCGACAGAAAGTAAACATTAATGAGGCACCAAAATAGCGCATACACACATTTTCATACACACACACACACACACACACATTTAACAAAAGGAAGAGGGGCCAGAATACAAAATGTCACACATGGAAGACAACAAAAAAGGCATAATTACATACAAGGGTCGGGATGGTGGAGAAATAAATTTTATGACACAGCAAGGAAGGTGTGGGGGGACATGGTGTGAGGAAACAAAACCAATGTGGGATCCCATGGTGATCCAGCAGCAGTTCCAGCATGGACATAATTTACAACTGATGTCCCTCTATGCGATCCAGCCGCTGCTCCACAGCACTCACCCTCTCGTTGTTCTCCGCGACAGCACTCCAGAGAACTGCCAAGTCAGCCTGTGTTACACGCATTTCTCTGGGGTCCACATGTTCTACAGACTGACCTGCTGGTGGTGGTGGGAGTGGGGGTGCTGGTTGGGCAGCAGGTGCTGCTGTGGCCCTTCTCTTCTTAGGGCTGCTGCCATGCACAGCTGCACCCTCTGCCACAGAATGGCCAGCAGGTGCAGGCATGGCCCGTTCTGTGGCAGCCTGCCACTCCAACTGGTGGTGATTGAGCATATGTGTGCACTGGCCCCCAGTCCCCAGGTGAGTCCCCTGGGGCCACGGCGCGCCTCCTTCTCACATAGGCGGCACCTGACCACACTGCTGTCCCCCACCGACACAGTCAAAAAACTACCAGACAATGGAGGTGTGGGGAGGACCAGGCACAGGCAGGAGGCCAGATGAACTGGCAGCCGGCTGGTCATGGTGCTGAACAGGATGGGATCCACACCTGGGCCGGGGCAATCCAGAGGACCTGGCGCTGGACGTGGTGGTGGTTCAACTGCCTCAGAGTTAGGAGGCGGTTCTGGTCCTGCTTCTGGGGCACTCAGAAGTTTGATTGTTCCAACAGGAATGGGCGCCATGCCACCGCATGTGCGCGATGCGCTTACCAGTACCATGCTCTCAGAGCTGCCCCTGCCCCAGACATTCCCTCACCCTGGTCCATCTCCCCTACTGTGCTCCCTCAGTCCGAGCAATCACTACTCACACTGTCACACAACACAACAAACACAGTCACACAGACACAGACAAACAAAAATAAAATTTACAGAAAGAACAAATTAAGTAAAAAGAGTGCAGAAAAGACAAAAAAATGTAGCTTTTAAAAAGCTGTTGGGTCTAAATCAAGTTTAAATCTCCTCCTTCTCGCTCTGATCTCAAAGTATCAGCAGTCACAAACACACTCCTCTCTCTCCGTCTGCACAGGAGAAAGTGAAAGTGTCTGCTTGTATGACTCCCTTCCTGCCTGGCTAAAGAGACTGTGACATACAGTACTGTAAGCCATGTGATGTGTGGGGAGGCTGCCAAATCTGAAACACGAAGTGGATCACTTAATGAGGTACATGAAGTCCATTAAAAACAACGACTCTGACTTACTTCGCGTTGCCATTCCGCATTTAAAGCGAAGTGGTAATGACAAGGCGGAGTGAGCACTTCACATAGTGGAGTGGCAATGCGAAGTGCCCACTTCGTGTTCACTTCGCTGGTGGAATTTAAATTCACTGCATCTCTACTTGCAGTTCCTCGTTGGTCTATTATGGTGGGACAGATGGCCTTCTCATGCCGCTTCCCTAAGCTATGGAATGCCCTTCCTCCTCAGATTCACCATTCTTCCTCCCTCCCTCCCAACTCTATCTCTTCCACCCTATAGAATTTTCTTGCAGTAAATTGTACCTGCAGCTAAATCTCTGTTTTTCCCTGGTTCAACTGGCACATTGTATAGTATTCCCGTTCTCCTAGCTGCCTACATGACGCTGCACTTCTCATTGCTACTATGCATAAAATTGTATTTTATTCTTTAATTACACTTACTGCACAGTTCTACAATAACTTCACTGTTTATCTGTATACTTCAATTGTAACACTGTTGATCAACTATTTAATTGTTGCTTGATGTATGTATGGATAATTGATGTTCCGAGTTGCCTACTGTGTTGTTCTGAACTGCCTAATTCTGTATTACCTCACTTGTATTGTGCATTGTTACTGTTGCTTGTAGTTATGCATTGGAAACTGTATGTTTGATTCTCCCTATGAACCCCCCCCCCGGGACGCACTGTGAGACGAGCAACTTGTTGTTCAGTGTGACTTTCCTGGTGAAACTTTTCAATAAATAAAAATAAAAATAAATTCCTTTTGCTTTGTTTTCTACCTGTGCTCGCCTTGGGCACTGGTAGTACCTCAGAAAAGTTAATGATTTACCTCCCCTCGTATAAAGTTCCCAGCTCCTCAAACCTCTTTTGGACTACACCTACTGTACTATCTGCCAGATCGTTTGTCCCCAGATGTAGAACTATGTGAGGTCTCTCCCTTCCCCTTCTAGCATTTTTCAGGACTGATTGTCCTACTCTTTCAGCTGTCATCCCTGGCATGACCTCTACCCAATACGACTATGCCTTTCCACCTTGCTACACCACCTTGCCCCCTTAGTATCGAGTCCCCAGTACTAGTATCCCCATATTTCCATCTGCCTGCTTCCTCCCATTCTCTCCTGTCTGACCCCCTTTTCCTCCTCCAGCACATAATTCCTACCATCTGTCCCTGTTGCTGAAATTCTCCTGCCCGTCCCTCCTCCAGCATATAATTCTCCTCGCCTGTCACTGCCTTCGCTTTCTCCTCCTGCCTGACTCCTCCTGCAAGTTCCCCATCTGTCCCTGCTCCTCTCCTGTCCAGCTTCTCCTCCTGCACACCCTTCCCGTCTTTTCCTGCTGCCTTTCCTCATCATTATTTTCCACTCCCACCACTGCTATGCCCCTGATGTCTTTACTGTCCTCCCTGCTCTGTTCTACCATCCCTCCAGCTGTGCCCCTCACCCTTTCTCCCCTGCCACCTCCCTTAGACTGGCTACATTCCCTTGTGCACTCCTCTCCCTTTCCTTCTCCTGCCCCCTCCTGGGTATCCTGCACCCCCTCCTTCTCCACCATTGTCCCCAGCACCGCAAACCTGTTACCTGCCCCCTCTGTGGTGCTGTGCCTTTGCTTCTCCCTCTTGACTTGAGCCTTTCCTCCAGTGCTAGGCCCCTTATGCATTATGCTCGTGTAACCCCTAGATGGCGCTATCCCAGGGGCTACTACCCCTGCCTGATTTGCCACTAACAGGTTGAGGGGCCTGGATCCAATGTGCAATGGGTGCCTCCACCCAGAGGTCAGTTTAAACAGTTAAACTAACTTGGTCACAGCCCTGGGACACTGCAACCCCTTCCTTCCCACTAGTGGCCCACACAATATATCAGAATTACTCTTTAATAGTATACACTTACCCCAGGTCTGGTTCCGGCACTGGGACCTCCTGTGAAATGAGATACAGTGCAACAATCCCAGTACAGTACTTTAACAGGACAAATACCTCAGGTATAACTTTGCTGAAACAAGCAGCTCTGATTTATTTAGGGATATAACAAGGACAGGGGAAATCAGGTTAATTAGCTTATCACTCTAATAATCTATCTATGGCTCTGTGCATACAGCCTATCCCTATCAGTTACTGTCCCTGGGTACCCAAGCCCTAGTGGCTAGTCCAAACCGTGGCAGCTGGTAGGGGCCCTTTCACACAGAGAAAAGGAGAATTAAACAGTCACAGTACAGTAATTCCATTTGGATTTAATGTGGCAATTCAACAGGAGCAACCCTGAATTAGTACTCACGACCTCCAAATAAGATAGGGTCCTTCAATGTCAGCAGGGCTCACTTGAGGTACACAAAACCTCTTCACACATCCATATAAAAGAAAGCACTATACCAGGCAGGCTGCATCTGTATCCCGAACCTAA
The DNA here is from genome assembly GCA_016271365.2 of Neoceratodus forsteri. Taxonomy (NCBI): domain Eukaryota; kingdom Metazoa; phylum Chordata; order Ceratodontiformes; family Ceratodontidae; genus Neoceratodus; species Neoceratodus forsteri. The sequence goes on along the minus strand of CM057459.1, from coordinate 793,465,029 downwards.
TTACTGCACAATACCCGGAGAACACACAGCAGATTCAGTTCCTGACAGACCGAGTGCAATTTTCAGCAATTCTTCCAGTCTTCTACAGGGTGAGCCTGGTTTCTACTCTTCAGAGATCCTTGATTCTTTCTTTCACAGGACGGATTCAGTCCTAACAAGCTGTTACACAAGCTGCAAGACCCGAACTCTGGGCCTTACACACGCTTTTTGACTAAAACTGCACACTGAAAAGCACAGGGCTCTTCCTTCTTCACTGCCAAAGCTCAACTGAACTCCAACTGATCAAACTGGCACTTCCTTTGAGTTCCTCCCAGTTCTTGACTGGATTGGCTGTCACTACAATAGACTGCTGCTGTTGGTCCAAAAGGCACTGAAGTCTAAACTACATCTCCCAGAGTCACTGCCCATACAATCCTCTTTGTGGCTGGCTCAGATTATGAGTCCAAGTTCTGATTCGCCCAAGGCATCATTTTAGAGCTAGCTTACCCCACACCGATTGGTCCAGTTCAGCAGTTCAAAACTAGAATGGGGAACTAGCAGACACAGTTCTGACTGCAAAGAAAGCAGGTTAGACAAACTGTAATTTCATTATTACTCTAAATAATTTCTGGCAAACAGTTACATCTTTCAAATAGGTTCCCTTTGCACTCCTAGTGACTGCAAAATGAAGTGAATTGGCAGCAGCTCGAGTGGTACTCAGAGAAGCACACAGTCCCCCATACAAATCTAATTATGTCTGCAAGCAGACAGCTCTTAAAGAGACAGTACCAGAGGCTCTAAAACACCTCACTTGATAAATGGCTTAAATGCCAAACACCATTCAGGCTTGGAGCATTCAAGCAAGCTCCTGAAGTCTTTTGGGAACCCCATTTGCAGGGGGTTAGCACCTTCCTGGTCTGGGAAAGCTTGACGTCCGGCTGCAAGCAAGTACCCCATAAGTTTTAAACTGCAACTATATACATTTGCATTAGGCTCGCGACATGTAATCATCAGTCAATATATCATTTTACCAAGAACACATTTCTGGAAACATTGCAGTACGTCACTCTTTACAGTATTACATACACATTGTACCATAACTCAAGTTATTACCTCTTGTACATGAAACCTGAAGAGAGGGGGCCCTCCCATCAGTTACCTTGGGGCTGAGAAGTAAGGCACCATACTTAGAGGGCAACACAAGTAACTTGAGTTAGCACTGATGCTCAGTTTGGGGAATGAGCTCGGGGACACATACACCTTTATGGACAACATTGAGAGGCAAGTCCACAGGCCTCCCAAGTGAATCATAACTGAGGTGCACCACAGGCTTTTGCAGCTCGACCAGTCTTTCTAGGGGGGAACTGTTATAGTCTCTGCACTCTGAGCCCTCATTTTCAGCATTGTCCTCACTTGTCAGGGAGTCTCCATGGGGGTAGAGAGGCTAGAACTTGGGGCACTTTCAGCTCCAGGAGTTACAGTTTCTGAGTCCACAACATTTGGCTCGCATGGAGGCTGACACTGGCAGTGGACTGTCAGGGCACTCAAAATACTCTTCTTGTTCTGTGTATCACCAGTCTGCCCCACCTATCATTTTCCTCCTGAAAGCTCAAACAGTTCAACCATGCACAATGATTCCATTTCATCTGATCTGATGCTTTGCACTTCACTTTCTGGGAGCATTGGCTCCAGGGATGAAGCTGGGGGCTTAGGACAGTCCAGAAGGCCCAGCTTTGTCTCCAGTATTGACTAGGATTGCCCGAACAATTGACTCAGTTCGTAAGAAGGATAGTATTCAAAGTCACTCTCACTTTCTTCCGATATGGACTGACAGTCATGCTCAACTGGGACTTGTGGAGGGGAACACTTTAACTTTGTTTCTGTAGGTGCAGACTTTCTTGATCTTTTCTTAGCAGCAGCTCTAGTCACTGGTCCAGAGGGGGCATCTTCTGGGGCTCAGACTCAATCAGGATTTGTCCAATGGGCAGTAAATGATTTCTATGCATTGTTTTACATCTTTGAATTATTCTCAGGCCTTACTTTGTACACTGGCAGATCATCTAGTTTGCCCACTACAATGTGAGGGAGATGGTGCCATCTGTCAGCAATCTTGTGCTTGCCATGCAGTCCCAGATTTCAGCAATACCCGATCTCCTCCTGGAGTTCCTGTGCTTTCACCCTTTTATCATACCTTCTTTGTTGGCCGATTTCTTTTGGCAGCCATGGTTTGAGCCAGTTGGTACGCATGAGTTAGCTGGGCCTTTAACTTTTGCACATACTGTAAATAGTTGTCAGCTTGAACCCCATCAGGAGAGACCCCAAAACACACATCTACTGGTAGTCGAGCTTCTTCCAAACATCAGGCGGTAGGGGGAGAATCCAGTGGCATCACTTTTTGGTGCAGTTATAAGCATGTACCAGGGTGCTAATTTGTTGGCTCCATCTAGGCTTGTCCTTTTGGGTGCAGGGTGCCCAGCATATCTAGCAAAGTGCTGCTGAAACTGCTCAGGCTGTGGGTCCCCTGGGGGTGGTAAGGAGTGGTTCTGGACTTTCGCGACTCCCCACAGAGAAAGCATCTCTTTGATCAGACGACTTAAAGTCTCTCCCTTGATCAGAATGGATTCTTTGTGGAGCCCCATAGTGAACAAAAGTTTTCTACAAGTACTTTGGCCACAGGTGGATGCTTTCTGGTCTTGGTGGGGAAAGCTGGGCACATCTCTAGTGAAATGGTCATCAGTGACCACCAGCACATTACTGATATTACTTGATCTGACTCCAAACCCAGAAAATCAATACAGACCATCTCCATGGGTGCATGGTGGTGATGTTATCAGTAAAGAGCCCCTGGGGCAAAGCTTTCCTCTGTAAGCAGCGACTACAGGTTCGAATGTGTTGCTCCACATCAGCCCCCATCTTGAGCCAATGAATCTGGATCTCACCAAGTCAAGTGTTCCTGTCTATACCAAGGTGCCCCATGTGGTTGTGCAAGGACCCTGCGTACTGAGTCTCAAAGGCAGTGGGTGCACTCTAGTTGTTGTTTGTCTACTTGTCCCCTGTCTACTGTTTCTCTGTATAACAGTTTATTGATCAGTTTCAACTTAGGACCTTCTTTGTATAACAGTGCAGTTCTCAAATCAGTGGATGTAATTTGGACACATCTTTTCTGCATAGAGGGCTTCAAAGCTGCTTTGATCATGGGATCGCTGGGATTGAGCCTCGGTCATCTCTGTCATTGTCCAGCTGAGGTAGCACCAATGTCTATTGCAGAAAGTGGCAATAAGCAGCAGGTGTTGCAATTCTCAGAGGCTCCCAAGCAATCCACCATGCAGTCCACTGCGTCTGTTGACATTTGTTCCTCCCTGTCAAATCTTCCGCAGAGTGCCCAATGTCAGGTTCGCGCTAATCGACCCAATCATTCTAGGGGAACAGGCTCGGGAGAAGAGCATCAAATTCTATGTGGTTCAGACCTGCTCGTATTCAAGAGCATAGTCATATGTAGATAATGCAGAAAGCCACCTATGGCCAGTGGCATCCAACTTAGCTGAGGTCTGCATACAGGTCAAAGGATTATTGTCAGTTTTACTAGTATTTTAGCCCCACAAGTACTCATGGAATTGGTCAACAGCCCACTTCAAAGCTAGGGAACTCTAACTTATGTACAGGATGGTTCTTCGGATGGGGTCAGGCTTCACTGGCAAAGGCCACTGGTCTCAGGCCAGCCTCGTGTTTCTTGGTACAACACAGCCCCCAACCTTGCAAGCTAGCATCAGTGTGCAGGACTGAAGGTTTCTTGATCGGCATAGGCCAGCACTGGAGCATGGGTCAGTTGATATATGATCTCATGAAAAGCAGTCTCACTAATCAGGAGTCCAGCGGGCCCCAAATACTTCACCGGATGAAAATACACTCTTTCAATCTTGAGGGCTGACTTTGGTATTTTTTGTGGGTTGGGGACACCCTTTGAGTAAGGTTGCTAAAGGCGGATCACTCTTTGAATAGTCCTTGATGAAGCGCTAGATAATAACCACAGAACTTATGGAATCTTTTGCAGTTCTTTAGATTTTTGGCTGTGGCCAGGTGGTCATGTCTCAACTTTACTTGGGTCGGTTCTCTATTCCTCGGTGGATACTATGTGTCCCACATACTTTACTGATGTTTGAAAATTGACACTTATCAATGGACAGTTTACGACCAAAGTCCTCCAGTCGGTCCAATACCTTAAATAATTCGCTCTCATGTTCCTCCAGTGAGCTGCCAAACACAATAACATCATCTAGGTATACCAGGCACCTAGTAAGTTCATGTCCCCCACTGCACGCCCATCAATCCGTTGAAAAGTGGTGGGCACCTGAAATCCCTTGAGGCATCCTCATGAATTCATAGAAGCCAAGCGGACAGATAAAGGCTGTCTTTTCACGGTCCTCTGGGGCCATCGGGATCTGATAGTACCCACTGCGGGAGATCCAGCACAGAGAACCACTTGCTCCCGCTTAGGCAGTCCAAAGCAGCATCCTGAATGCGGGCATTGTGTACTGATCAGGATAGTCTCACCGTTTGGCTAAAAGCGATAATCCACACACATCCTTATCATCGATTCTTTTTCCTCACTACCACAATGGGGGGGAAGCATAAGGGCTTGGATTCTTGTACACCAGCAGCTAACATCTCTGCAGATGCCGCCTCACATCATCTATGCCAGTAGGTGCCAGGTATGTCGAGACCACCTAAATGGTCTTTTCGTCATGCAGCTGCCGGATATTGTGCTCAGCTCCTTGCCGCGCGTTCCTACATCCCATTCTTTAAAGAAAACACCTTGGTCTCTGGGCAAGCTTCTCACTGATCTTCACTTTCCATTCAGCTGGCAGCGGGAGTCAGCCGAAATCAAACAAGTCTGGGCTGTTACTCTGTCATTCTTCCTTTAACTCTTGCTGTTGGGTAGCACTGCAGTGTCTGGCACAATGCACATTAGCCAGGATGCAACCTCTGTTTACTCGAATGTCTCTTTCAGACACATTATGAACTTGGACCATTACCCTTCTGGCATAAGCATGGGCTCTAGTGGCAAAATACTAGGCTTGACCAGCAGTCCCTCTGGCAATTTTCATCGCACTGGTGCATCCAACATTAATATTTTATTCTTAACATCCTTTCTGATAGGACCTCTCCTGTAAGGTACACTGGGCATTTGGCGCCAGGATCAGAGACTCAGGATCCTTCTTCCATACAATTCGACCCGGTTCCTCTGGTTCTGTTTTTCAGCATCTCTGTGCCTCATAGGCCTTCTTAATTAAAGCGGAACTCTTAAAGCTCTACTAGTCTTTGATCCCTGTTTTCATAACACAACTGTGCCAGTCTTCCGAACATATGAGCATTTGTTTCCAATCAACAAAGGGACACCATCTACAGTCCATTGGGGGACACACTAAGACTAGGGTCTCTAGTGTTCTGCCACCCAGCCACGGAGGTGGGGAAAGGCCAGCCAAATCGGATATACCGGAATAGGGTAGCCTTCTCTACTTAACCCCCATACATGCAGTCCTTCTAATGGTAAGGCACGCCTGACAAATGCTTCTGATACCAATCTTGAAACATAATTGTCACTTGGGAGCCACTGTCTAATCATAGTTTTGTAGACACCTACCTTTTACAGTGGTCTCCATGGAGGGACCCGCATCATTCTGGACCAGTCTGGAGAGGCGGTAAGTGGGGCCTGGAGCAACTGACCTTGCCACAAAGGACGTGAGTAGCATTTTTGGGTGCCCTCACGCAGGATCATGTCGTGCACCTCTCAACCACTGATTTCTTCTCCGAGCTCTCCTTGTAGCCTATATGCAACTTTGATACAGTGTCTTTTGGGGACTGGCATTCCCTTTCATGTGCCCATCTTTCCACAATTATAGCAAAACATCTTTCTGAGTTTGAGCTGGCCGAGGCGCCACACTGGGAGCCAGGGCGGGTATACTAACTGGAACCTTGGTGCCATCTCTGTCTGCGGCGTGATAAGCATTTGGAGACATCTCGATCAGTTTCTCCACTTCCATGGTCAAGGAGAATCGAGTTCGAGCTGTTATCAGCAGGAGATACATGGGTGGGTACCCCCACCCCATACGATATGCAGTCGGATATAGGTCAGGGCCCGATACTTGCAGGCGTGGCCTTCATAAAGGGACTGTTTTTGAATTCCCGGATCTCTCTCTCAACAGTTAAGCCCATTGTGACATATCTTTCCTTGTCAGGCCTCGTTGACTGCCAACCTCTGCTTGAACTTCACTTTGATGGGTCACCCTCAGTCACTCGGGTCGTAGCTGCAGCTATTGGTGCAGGTCCCCCGGTCGCTTTTCTCAACTCCGCATTTCTCTCATTAACTCATCATGGGAGGGTGGGATTCCAGTCGATCTGACAGGCGTAACTGAAGCAACAGCAGTTCTGAGGAAGGGGCAGACTTATGGATCCTGTTCAGCCTGGTTCAGTCCAGTTCAATCGCTGGCAAACTACCTTTTCTGAGGCATTCTTGCAACAATTTTTCCAGCCGAGATACATACACAGACAACAACTCCCTTGGTACTGTTGTGCATCTCTTACTCTCCACCATGGGTCCTCATCAGAATCTGGCTCCATACACATTCTCCAAGGCCTCAAGATAGGCCTGTGCAGTCGCTTCAGGGTTACTGGCCCGTTGCTAGCACGGATGGTAGCCAGGGCGGGACCTCGGAGGCTCTCACTAACCCTCTTCGCTTTCACCTTCCGAGCATTGCCATTCTAGCACTTGGGGCAATAGTTCATCCAGGTCTCCCAGTCATCCTCCCTTGGGGTGGGGAGGTGCCAGAGAAGATCCTCAACCTTCGTAAGAGTCGCGACTAATGGCAGGTGCAGAAATAGAGTCTGCATTGGTTCAGCCACCATTGCGGGCACTGGAGCAGGAGAGGGTGTTGGGGAGGAACACCCCAGGTGGCAAGAATAGTTTCTTCAAGTCCTCCACAGTTTTCCTCTCCCAGCAACCATTCAGCAAATTCTCCTCAAAAGTTTCAGATAGTGGTGGGGCTGATTCCCCGGTCTTTACTGTCCTTAGTTATCACTCTCCAAGCAGTGAGGCTCCTCTGGGGTAATGGTCTGTGGCACTTTGGGGCTATCTCTATGGATCTCTTAAACTCTACTAGGGCCAGGAAAGGTGGGTGAGCAGATTAGCATGTCGACTCCACCACCACAGGGTTTTGTAAACCTTCCACCTTGGAAAGTACTCCTGCACAGTGTCCAGTATTGATACCCAGGGGGATGTCCAGGATAAGCATAGCATTTTGGGGGTCGATCTCCTCCCCAGTACACCACTCCACCAGCCGGTGCACAGCCACTTCTGTCGGGGTACCCATTTTTTTTAACAGTGGTTCGTAAATATGGCCACTAGAGGACACACAATCCCAGCGGTGAGCCTCCAAGATGTAACCCCTAGATGGCGCTATCCCAGGGGCTACTACCCCTGCCTGATTTGCCACTAACAGGTTGAGGGGCCTGGATCCAATGGCGGGTGCCTCCACCCAGAGGTCAGGGTTTGCAATAGTTAAACTAACTTGGTCACAGCCCTCTGGGACACTGCAACCCCCCTTTCTTCCCACTAGTGGCCCACACAATATATCAGAATTACCTTCACAGTATACACTTACCCCCAGGTCTGGTTCCGGCACTGGGACCTCCTGTGAAATGAGATACAGTGCAACAATCACAGTCACAGTACTTTAACATAGACAAATACCTCAGGCAGTATAACTTTGCTGAAACAAGCAGCTCTGATTTATTTAGGGGATATAACAAGGACAGGGGAAATCAGGTTAATTAGCTTATCACTCTAATAATCTACTTATGGCTCTGTGCACAGGCCTATCCCTATCAGTTACTGTCCCTAGGTACCCAAGCCCTAGTGGCTAGTCCAAACCGTGGCAGCTGGTAGGGGCCCTTTCACACAGAGAAAAGGAGAATTAAACAGTCAGCAGTACAGTAATTCCATTTGATTTAATGTGGCAATTCAACAGGAGCAACCCTGAATTAGTACTACGACCTCCAAATAAGATAGGTCCTTCAATGTCAGCAGGGCTCACTTGAGGTACACAAACCTCTTCACACATCCATATAAAAGAAAGCACTATACCAGGCAGGCTGCATCTGTATCCCGATCGCAATTACTGCACAATACCGGAGAACACACAGCAGATTCAGTTCCTGACAGACCGAGTGCAATTTTCAGCAATTCTTCCAGTCTTCTACAGGGTGAGCCTGGTTTCTACTCTTCAGAGATCCTTTGATTCTTTTCACGGAGCGGATTCAGTCCTAACAAGCTGTTACACAAGCTGCAGACCGAACTCTGGGCCTTACACACGCTTTTGACTAAAACTGCACACTGAAAAAGCACAGGGCTCCTTCCTTCTTCACTGCCAAAGCTCAACTGAACTCCAACTGACGAAACCGGCACTTCCTTTGAGTTCCTCCAGTTCTTGACTGGATTGGCTGTCACCACAATAGACTGCTGCTGTTGGTCCAAAAAGGCACTGAAGTCTAAACTACATCTCCCAGAGTCACTGCCCATACAATCCTCTTGTGGCTGGCTCAGATTATGAGTCCAAGTTCTGATTCGTCCAAGGCATCATTTTAGAGCTAGCTTACCCCACACTGATTGGTCCAGTTCAGCAGTTCAAAACTAGAATGGGGAACTAGCAGACACAGTTCTGACTGCAAAGAAAGCAGGTTAGACAAACTGTAATTTCATTATTACTCTAAATAATTTCTGGCAAACAGTTACATCTTTCAAATAGGTTCCCTTGCACTCCTAGTGACTGCAAAATGAAGTGAATTGGCAGCAGCTCGAGTGGTACTCAGAGAAGCACACAGTCCCCCATACAAACTAATTATGTCTGCAAGCAGACAGCTCTTAAAGAGACAGTACCAGAGGCTCTAAAAACACTCACTGATAAATGGCTTAAATGCCAAACACCATTCAGGCTTGGAGCATTCAAGCAAGCTCCTGGAAGTCTTTTGGGAACCCCCATTTGCAGGGGGGTTACACTCGTACACCCCCTCCCAGCCCCTTCTCTCAATCCAGTGTGCCTCCCATGTTGTGTCCTCATGATACTCTGTGGCGGAGGACCTCCTGTCTTAAATTGTCTCCCCTCCCTACCCTCTCCAGCTCCTTCCTGAGCCACAGCACCTCTTCTTTGAGGCTCCTCAGCCTGTGACAGATTGGACACCCTCCTAACTTCCACAAAATGTTCTTCCAAACCGCTGACCCACATGCATTGCAGCCCACTATCCTACCTGTGTTACAGCAGGATTTAGAAAATACAGTTCTAGCTAGAAAATACAGACCTACCTAGGTTACCAGCCCAGACCCTAACTAAAATGTACTACCAACTGCACGTGCAACAAAGCTGAACTTGCACAAAGCCTAAGACAATACCAAAAACAATCAGGCAACCCAAGTAGAATCCTATACTCACTATACACACCTCCCCCCAGAACCCAGACAATACCAGTGCAGACAGGTAAAAATGAAAGCACTTTGTGCTGTAGTTACTTTCCTTCTCTAAAGATGACCTGTGCCTCCTCACTCACTGCTGCTCCTTCCTTGGATGGCCACTTCTGACTCTTTATCCCAGAACCCTGGTCCTCTTGGAGACAGCTCCTTCTCGACTTTGTCAGGCTGCACCAAACTGCAAAGTAAATTGAAAGTTTTTCCTCCCATCACACTCACAAAAGTGGCTAACTTATCCGCTGCAATATAATTTGCAATCACAAAATACTCAAAACCCTGGGTATATGAGCTCCACTGCTTTACATTTTCATCAAAAGGTTCCGTGGGTCCTGTTATCATGGCCATTTTGCACTTTAAATTCAATTACTCGGTATTTCCACTGATAACTCAGTTTTTTCTGGAAAGTTCACTCACATACAAGGTTGCTATGCTTTTTACCTTCCAAATTCTCACACACAAAGTGAAGGGCCAGCCGGCAGCTTACTTTCACCTTCCCTGTTCCCATAAAACAGTCTCAAACAATATAGATAGCTGTTAAGATTGACACAGGAACCTACAGCCTTAACGATATAGAAGCAGGGTGGGAATATGCTGCATCACAAGACAGAAACAACCTTTTAAAGAAAAAATGTAGATACTCCGAGATCAGGAGACAACAGATATATAGCAATAATACCCAACAATTGGGCGTTCTTGGATATAATGGACCACCCAGGGGCGTAATGAGGCCTGATGTCGAGGTGGAGGACCTTAGCCCTTGGAAGGTCCGTTATATCCCATAATGCCCACCCTGGAGGGTATTATTGCACTTAGAAAATGGGCTTTTTATGTTTTATTTTAGAAGAAATGGTTTATAAAATTTTAACAAATAGGTTAAATGCTTAAATTTATCAATAAATTATTTTCTATAATGTTGTCCCTTTGTTGCTGTTTTTATTCTTGCTTACTCAGTAGATGGCGCTGTTGAATTTTGTGTTCAGGTATTGGGTTGCATGTCATGCCCTCCTTTGAATTAGCAGTGTGTACTTTAAGATTCTGTTTCCTGTTATTACATTGTGTTTCTGTCGCTCCCTACCCCTGAGTAGTATTTTTTTTAATTGTCATGGATTAGGAGAGGGGTTTTGCTTGACGGTGTGGATTGTGTGTTGCGCAGCCACACTAGCTGGCTCCTGAGGAGGGATGGAACGTCTGAAACTTAACAGACTGCAGAAAGGAAAACTGCTATAATAAAGGGTACATTGCTGTGGTTTTGTAATTTCAGTGGTTTTGGTCATTTGTGTGCTTGAGCTGGAATGTTGCTCCTGCATGATTAGTGCACTGAATGGGAATCAGGCCAAGGAGCGCTCATGGCACTTTCACGTTTACTCCCCATATGTGGAGACGGGCTGCTGGCTTGAAGGAGATAATAGATCGCCCAGCTTGTGGGGGAATGTGGGACGTGACCACATCTCTTAAATTTTGCAGTTTGCTGGGAGTGAGCAGTGCATGTGTTTTGTTGTGGACAGGAGAATACAAAAATGGCAGTGTGTACTGTTCTGAGTTTGGGGGGAAGGGAGGCTGTTTTGCTGGTTCATCCGAATTTCTAAGTGGGGAAAAAAATGGAGGCTGATGAGTTTAGAAATTTGGGGTGCCCAAGAATAGCCTTAGTAATAGGACACCCCGAATTGGCACTTGTTTTGAACCGGGCGTTATTAAGAAATAACAGCCTGGGTGCCAGGTTGTTTCAGCCAATCAGGATGTGAGTTTTCCTTTACCCATTTTCTAAAACTATATAATGTATGGGGAGCCCTTATTATTAACTGAAATCAAGCAGATTACATAGAGGATAATGTATGGTCCTCTATCGGTAACCGGTCTGTTAACCATTGAGAGGTTGCCAGGGCGACTGTGTAAACCTCGAGAGCGAAGCGCGAGAGGTTTACATCGCCATGGCAACCTCGAGACGGTTAACATTAACTGGTTGCTGATAGAAGGACCATACATTGTTTTTTATAGTGTATGGCCCCAAGAAAAAGGGAAAACGGCTCCTTACTTTACGAAATAGAGTCACCGCCACGGCCGTTCAGTCCTTCCCTTACTGCTGTGTGCATCCGTCTGTTCCTGAGAGTAAAAAAAGGCATGCACATGTGCAGACCGATCCCCATTGTTAACCTATCAATGTGACGTAGCATCGATAGGTTAACAATATTACTATGTCACATCGATGGTATAACAACCTTAGGAAATGATGATTTCCTAAGGTTAACAGCATTCTACCATACATTATAACCTTGTTATGCCATCGATATGACATCACTCTGTTATTAACCCTTCTTTAACATACCAGGGTTCATAACCTACAGGAGAGACAGGCAGGAGAGAAGAGGGGGAGGAGTAGCTCTCTATGTAAAGGAAGGGATAAAAGCAACTGAACAAAAGAGTAAACAGGGAGGAGAAGAGGCACTGTGGGTCACCTGGAGACTGGAAAGGGCACCACAGTCCGCGCAGGGTTGTGTACAGACCCCCATGTTGGGGAGGAATGGACAAGGATATGATAGAAGGCATTCTTAGAATGGCAGAGAAAGGGAGATACTGTTGATGGGAGATCTGAATATGCCAGATGTTAACTGGAGCACATTTGCTGCAGCCACATCCAAGAGCAGGGCCATTCTTGATGCCCTACAGGTGGCAGGCCTTAGACAGCTAGTTTGAACCACTCGTGAGGAGCAATCTTAGACCTCATACTCTCAAATGGTGGCAGTGAGAGGATCTCACATCTAGAAGTGGGTTGCCGTCTGGGGACACGTGACCATCAAACAGTGTGGTTCACGTTAAACTCAGCTACAGAGTCAAGCATACAAAAGTGAGGGTACTGGACTTTGGAGGGCTGACTTTGCAAGATGGGAGAGTGCCTCAGAAAAGCACTAGCAAACAGGGTAAAAGGAGGTGTGGAGCAACAATGGGAATCATCAAACTGCCATCACAGAGGCAACAAGCCTTGTGTGAAACAAATAAACAAATCAAAATGAAAGAAAAGCCACTATGGTTCTCAAAAGAGGTGGCTGTGAAAGTCAGGAAGAATAAGACAGCTGCCCGGAAGTATAAGGAAACACAGAAGGAGCAGGACAGAGAGCTGTACCAGTTAAGGCAGAAGGAAGCAGGGAGGGAAGTCAGAATAGCAAAGGCCCAAACTGAGGAAAAGATAGCCAACTCAGTTAAGAAGGGGATTAAACCTTTTATAGGTACATCAGCAAGCGAGAAAGACAAAGAGGAGGATAATGAGGCTGAATAGAATGAACGGTGGATGGGCAGAGGGGACAGTGAAAAGCAGGGATACTGAAATCTAATATTTCTGCTCAGTATTCACAAAAGAGGAGGGGAAGTGCCTAATCCAATTAACAGAAGCACTCTTGATAGGGGGTCGATCCCAATCCTTTCACAGAAGAAAGGGTTCTGCAAGAACTCCTAAAACTGAAGGTGGACAAAGCAATGGGTCCTGATGGAATTCACCCCAGAATTCTAAAAGAATTAAGGAGGAACTAGTGAAACCACTGGCTACTCTTTTATAAATCATGGGAGGATGGTGGTACCCAGGACTGAAGGAAGGCGGATGTGATTCCCTTCACAAAAGTGGGACCAAGACAGAGGCAGGAAACTACAGACCTGTCAGTCTGACCTCTGTGGTAGGGAAAGTGATGGAGTCACTTCTGAAGGAAAGAATAGTTGAGTACCTAGAGGCCAGTGGAGCACAGGACCCAAGGCAGCATGGGCTCACAGCGGGAAGGTCATGTCAAATGAGTCTAATAGATTTCTTTGACTGGGTGACCAAAGTAGTAGACTAGGGAGGGGCTGTGGACATGGCCTACCTAGACTTTAGCAAGGCATTTGATACAGTCCCACACAAAAGATTAATAGTCAAATTAACCAGCCTGGGAGTGGGTCCCAGGGTGGTAGCCTGGTAAAACATTGGCTGCACAACAGGACACAGAAGGTAATTGTAAATGGAGTCCACTCTGAAGAAAGAGGGTTACTAGTGGGGTACCGCAGGGTTCAGTATTGGGTCCAGTCCTTTTTAATGTCTTCATCAGTGACATTGCAGAGGGACTGGAAGGAAAAGTATGCCTTTTTGCAGATGACACAAAGATCTGCAACAGGGTTGATACACAAGGAGGCGTGGAAAGGATGAAAAGGGACTTGGCAAGGTTGGAGGAATGGTCAGAAGTATGGCAGCTAGGATTCAATGCAAAGAAGTGCAAAATAATGCACCTGGGAAACAAGAACCCAGGGGAAGAATACACAATGGGTGGGGAGTAGTAACAACAACAAAAAAGGAAAGGGACCTGGGGGTAATCATATCAGATGACCTTAAGGTTAGCAAGCAATGTGAGAAGGCAGTAGGGAGGGCTGGGGGTATACTGGGATGTATAGGGAGAGGCATCACCAGCAGAAAACAGGAAGTTGTTATCCTCTGTACAGACAGTTGGTGAGACCCCATCTGGAGTACTGTGTCCAGTTCTTGAGACCCCATCTCTGCAAGGACATAGACAGGATAGAGGCAGTCCAGAGGAGGGCAACTAAAATGGTGCAGGGTCTGCAAGAGAAGCCGTATGAGGAGAGACTAAAGGAGCTTAATATGTATACCCTTAAGGAAAGAAGGGAGAGGGGGGACATGATAGAAACTTTTAAGTACCTCAGTGGAATCAACAAAGTCCAAGAGGGTAGCATCTTTCAGAAAAAGAGACTTGCAAGAACAAGGGGACACAATTTAAAGATAGAAGGAGGGTGGTTCAGGGCAATGTGAGGAAGTATTATTTCACAGAGAGGGTAGTGGATGGATGGAACAGCCTTCTGAGGAGGTTGTGGGGTCTAAAACTGTGGGAGAATTCAAGAATGCATGGGACAGACATAAGGCAATTCTTTGTGGGGGTAGGAAGAAACAGGCTGTTGGTTAACTAGAATCTGCGGCCCATCCTGTAGGTAGGGAATGGGCAGACTAGATGGGCCTAGCGGTCCTTATCTGCCGTCAAAGTCTATGTTTCTATGTTTCTATGTCATATCAATGGTATAACAAAACAGAATGCTCACAACAATCAATGTTCTGTAAAGTAATGCAGTAAAGTAATTCAATCTGCGATTACACAATCTTGGTAGCCCATACACTATAAAATATAATATATGGTCTTTGGTTAAAAACTGTGCTGAAAACACTTCTCGAGGTTGACATGGCATCTGAAAACCTCTCGAGCTATGCTCTTGAGGTTTACAATGATGTCATGGCAACCTCTTGAAGTGTTTACAGCATGGTTATTAACCAAAGACCATACATTGTCCTCTATGTTGCCTCCTACTCAGCACATGCTAGTAGTATAGAACACATTATAAAACATGCTGTGGCCAGAGCCAATAGGGCTGTGACGAGCTGCCGAGTGAGCAGTTACACATATGATGAACCAGATTTTCAACATGGCCTTGAACCCTTCCCGATGAAGAGTGCCAGTGTCATTTTTGTTCACCGTCCCGAAGGTGATTTTGCAGCGTGACCGTGCCATTCTGTGCCACAGGTGCAAAAACATGTTTCAGGCAGGAAGTGATAAATGACAGCTGCACTGTTAAAAAGGAGGTATGAAAATGGCAATGTTGAAAATGAGGAGGGAAAATATTAAAAATTGGCAAAGTTAGGAGCATGCAGAGAAAATGCAAAATGCATGCTCGTAACACAGTCATTTTTTGGAATTTTTTCATTAAATTTGCAACATGGGCTTTTTGAGACCCCACCTCATGAACAGTGCCACTGTCATTTCGTGAACTGGTCCCAAACGGTGATTCTGTGCAGCGACTGCAAAATCACCTTTCGGGACTGAGTAACAAAATGACAGTGAAAGTTTTCATGAGGTGGGGTCCCAAGAAGCCCATGTTGAAAATTTGGGGCCAAAATTCCAAAAAATGGCTTATTCATCAACATAAGTTGAAAATCCAATTGAATGGCATTATAGCACGCTTATCTTTGATTTTTCAGTTTGTGGTTTGGCTTTGAAGAGTGCAGACGTGATGGTCCAGAGAAGATGATAGTGCCAACCTCCAGAGTAAGTATGAGGTAAGGGGATGCAGGGAGGTGGGTGCTCAGTGGGAGGGTGGGTATGGGGCAGGCAGACTGGAGAGACGATGAGGGACCATTTTCTTTTTACAGATAAAAACACGCCAGGAGTTTTCTTTATTTACAGGAAAAGGAAAAAAGCAGACATTTGGGCACACTGGGTGGGCTGCCAGTGTGCCACTTGAGTGAGGGGTGGGTGGATACATAATGCCGACATGGGGATTGGGGACCTCGATGTTGCAGGTGGAAAAATAATTTGGGCACACTGGGGTGGGCTCCCAGTGTGCTATATGAGTGGGGCTACATAATGCCAACACGGGGTTGGGGACCCGATGTCAGCGCATTTTTTGTTTGTTGCCAGTGCTGGCGACAGTGACGCAACTGCATGCGCGCACTCGCATAGTGAAGCTGCAGTGAATGGCATTTTGCCATTCACAACATGATGCCGCCAGCAGAACTGCGCATGTGCGCGAGTTGTGCATGCGCAGTTCATGCCCTGGAATGTGGAAGTAACAGCCAAAATGGTGCGGCTGTTAGTCCTCAGCGGCTGATCGTGGCGGAGGATTTCAAGCTGTGTCAAACTTTCGGAAGGATACTTCCAAATATCCAATGGAAGGTTCCACGATCGGCCGCTTTTAGAGCTATTGAGTGATTTCAAAACACTGTAGGCTCTGCCCACAGCCCTAAAAACACTGGAAAGTCCTAGTCAGTGATCCTGGCCTCACTGACATTGCTCCTGGAATGCCACGCATGACTTATGGAAAAGCATCTACTTTAGGTGATAAACTAACTCAGAGTCATTTTGTGGATAAAAAAGAGGTTTGTAGGACTTGGCTTAATAGATCAGTCACAGGACGTTTCCCTTGTAAGAGATGTAGTATGTGCCAGCATATCAAACAAGGAAAGAATTTTGAGAATAAAAACACAGGTCACACCTGCGAGATGTGCCTGCTGATAACGTGTGATACTGAGGGTATTATCCACCAGGCAACATACAGTTGCAGTTCTTTTATATAGGAAAACAAAACATGTTTAAAACAGTTAGTGAACACATTCGAGCAATGTGTTTGATTATTTCTGTGATGTCATTATGATGTAATTCAAAATGTTATTTTTAACTGCTGTGTACTTTACATCTTGTTAGCCTTTGAGAAAGGATACAGTTTCATCTGAAACGGTCAAGCATGATATGTTCTTATGTGCCTTAAAGCTTTTTTTATTTGAAGATCCAGCCGCTTATTCAGAAGTTATGAGTGCTAGACTTTTTGTTCCTGAAAGATAGCTCTTACTTTGGTTTCTTTTGAGCAGTGGTGTTAGTGGAGGTTCTCCATCCTCATTTTGTTGTGTGCTAGCTGTTGAGAGACACTATTTTTTTCTTTTACTTACAAAAGAGCTCAGACAAGAGGCTTATAATCAGACGCCATTTTACTTTCATTTTTGTGTTCACGCACATCACACAATTATGCCACTAGAGGGCTGTCAGACACTGTATGTAACATAAGTCCCCTTGCTGATTAGGTCTAGAGCCTCCCCTGACTAGTTAATAAAAATCTCAATACAGTAAAAGCCGCGTAATCGGGACGGCCTGTTGGGAACCCTTTCGTCCTGATTAAGCGGACATCCCTATTATCAGAAGTACAATATTTTTCATATAATTTATGGCTGTCTGTCTTTCCTCAGTAAAATAAAGTGGTAAAATAAAGTTAAATAATGTTTTTTACTGTATCCTGAGTCTTTTTGTTGTCTTATCTTGGGGGTATGACTTCAATACCAGGAATGACTGCATTGAGGTGAGCTCTTGAATGAATAGGCAGCAGCATATGTCAGTCTCTGTCTTTTTTTCTCAGCACTCCACGCTGTAAGCATCATCTCTCTTCTACCGCACTCTGACCTAGAGTCACCATAAGGGAGGCTCTCGTGTTTGTGACAGTCTGTAAGGCAAGAGGTGCAATTTGCACCTATTCAGGTGAAATGGAGATAAAGCATTAATGAGGATTATAGAGTGAGTAAATGATTAGCAAAGGATTAGCATGAAGGCAGATCAAGGCATGTTAAAATGTGAGAGCAATCATCTCACTAAAGTGGTGGGTCAGTAAAGGTGTCACTTAAGCGTTGAAAACTGCCATCAGTTCATTGACAAAATTCAGTTTCCAGCCAGACATCCCACTTGAGCGGTCATCCCGCTTATCCAGGTCCCATTTATCTGCTGTGTGTACTGTAGTAAACAAAATGTTATTTTATCTTCTAAATCATTTGCATGTGTACCAATTGTGGAAAAGGAGCATGCACAAGGGGAGGCTCCAGTAATTTTATTTCTTGCAGTAAGTAGTCTTAAAACAGGATGATGCCATGAAGCTATAACATAAGATTTTTAATCACTGAGATTAAAGATCATTAAAATAAGAAAAATATACCATGAAATTAACTTGTTTTTTTAACAAGGTAAAACAAGATAATTTGCCTTGATATAAGCCATTTTTTCTTAATTTTTTTGTTTATTTTTTATACTTTATGGCTCCTCCGTATAGCTGATGGGTTGCTCCGGCCCACCTTTGGAAGGACTCGTACTCCAACCCAAACGTGTTGGGTCATCATGGACTCTGTCGGCTCCCGGCCATTTCTGCTTTTTCTTCCTGGGCACCTGAACTGTGCAATGGGTGAAGCAGCTGTCCCTGCCTCTAAAGAAGCAGCCATATGCTGTGGAGGGGTGCCCTTCCCTGGTCTGGGTGATGCATCTGTGCTGACACCCAGCCACCTCTAGGTGTCAGTTTACAGCGTGGTACACTGTCCCCCCTCCCTGAGGAAGGAGAGCTGTCTAGGGATGCTCAATCCTTCCTCCCCTGCCAACCCCCAAGTGGTCCAAGTCCGTTCCTGAACCCTGGTCGCTGGCATGGCACGAGGTGTGGCATCCAGCGCCTCAACCCTCAGTGCCACCAGGCCAGCCCCACCATTTTGTACTAATAAATAAAAAAACTCCAGAGATAATCTTGGGGATAAAAATTTAAGATTTTTAGTTAGTGAGATAAGATAATTAAACTTGTCAAGATATTATTTTTTGCAGTGTGAGGACTGGTGTCTTCTGCTTTCTAAAAAGCACTTTAAGCATACTACTCGGTAGTAATACTATGTTCTACAGACTCCATGTGCTCTCCCTGCTCCACAGGCTACTTTTATTTGATACAGAACCCCTTAGTTCTCCCAGAGTTATGCAGGAGATGTTCAACTTAAGCAAAGACCTGGGAGCAGGCTTTGCCAGACACAAAAGGTGTTTAGCAGTGCCTGCTCCCTGGGCTTTGCATAGATCAGACACTTTCTGTGTGACTCTGGGAGAACCGATAATTTCTGTATCAAATAATGCTGGTGATGGATCAGAGAGAATGTGCAGAATCTGGGGAACACCACCTAATTGTCCTCCATGAGGCCGATAATGTAATTTATCTTAATGCATTACAGTACAGAGTATTATGAGATTAATACTGATACCTCTATGCTACCACATGAGTCCAGGGTTGCTGTGAGTGGTGCCAAAATACTGAACTGTCAAAATAACGTAATACCATGGTGCTACCATTGTGCCATTGTTTGGGGAAAACTGACAAAAATCTAAAAATTACGTGATACCATTGTATTACCAGTGTGTGTGTGTGAGAGAGAAAAGGGTAGAAAATACCATAGGAGTACCATTGTCCCACTGCACTACCAGTGCACCAAAGAAAACTGATATGTTGCCTACCACTGTGATTCCAGAGTACCACTAGGCAGTACCATTGTGGATTTTTCAGCTTACCACGGTATTGCCATTGTGATGAATTTGATAAGGGTATACACAACTTCCTTTGTTTTTATGTTGTGTTTTGTGACCTTTCCTCAGAATTAACCTTTTCTTTGTATTTTTTTAAAATAGAAGAATACCTCCAGCCTGCTACGTAGGTGAGGTTCTTGAGTGTGTGTGTGTGTGTGTGTGTGTGTGTGTGTGTGTGTGTGTGTCTGTGTGAGCATGCGTTTGTCAGCCATGCAGCATTCATACCCCCCATGCCAGCCAACTAAGGAGCAGCAGAGATATGATCTGCAGAGGCAGCCATTCATTGTTTGCCCTCCGCCTGAGACAGCATACAACCAAGTGACCCTGATCATTGCAGAATGATACGAGGTATAAAAATAAATACAAAATGTACCTGACTGATATTTGGAAATACATTTGTGTTCATTTGCTTGATCATTTTTAAATGCAAGTAATTTTATTTTTTTAGAAAAGTAGTTCAGTAAATTACTGTTGGTTCAGATGTTATATTAGACAAATATTTTGTTGCCCCTTTGGTACCTTTGTACTGTGGACTAGCCAATGAAACATTAAAACTGTTGAGCTGGCATTGCTAACTTTGCTGGCAGGCCTGTGTGTATATGGTTAATATATAATTAAGCAATCAGCATGACAGGGAGGTGGGTTGTGGTGAGATAATTGCCCACCTAAGGTGGGTTGAAGCACAAGGCAAAGCCAAGTGCTTCCACCACACAAGAAGGGCCATTATCACACCACAAAGCACCACCTGGAGTGCCATATTGTGATTATGAAATGGCTCCAACCGTATTATTAAATATTTTTATTTTTTTTGAAAGTCTGTGTGTTTTCAGTTTGTAAAAAAAAGATGGAAAAATATAAAACTAAATTGAAAAAAAGAAAATGTGCCTGTAGATTGTGGTGGTGGTCATTGGCCAGTAGGTGGCACCAATGCTGCATGTAGGCAGCAAGTATGGGCAACAGTCAGGAGACTTAGGGCAACACCTGCTTCACAGAGCATGGCATGTGTATTTAATGGTAGTCGCTCTTCCTGTGGCTATCCCTGCTTTTCCAGCCTGGCTCACACTGCCTTGGCATTGCTGACCCACCGTCTGCGCCCAGTCATTCAGCTTGACCACTGATGATGTCTTCCCATTATCGCCTTCTCAGAAACTCTCTGACTCAAGAGCAAAGAGGATTATGCCAAATTTGTTTGCTGCTGCTGGATCCTGCAGCTGCTGCTCCATGCTACCTTCTCGTATCATCTCCCACTCTGCTGGCCAGGAAACTGCTCCACTGAGAAGGTCATGGAAAGGCTAGTGGTGTGCTTTTCCAGTCCCGATAACTGTTACTTTTCCCTTGTCCCATCAGTGGTGGGTGCCAGCGCCATCAGCGTGCCTATGTGCGCAGTCACCAACATGCCCAACCACACATGTGTCTCGCTGCATTTCCATGTGTGCACCTGGAAAGTGTCTCCTGCCTCAGCTGCGGTTGAGATTGTGAGTATTTCAATCTCCGCCCTCTCATGTGTCATCCTGGCAGCATAACAGACAGAGCCAAGGCCATTACAGTGCTTTGGAGTCCAACATGATGCCAGGTCAATCATGATGGATATGGGCATTTTCTTTACGGCTCACAGGGGATGGTTCTCTAGAAAGGATGCTGGGTCCTGTTTTCAGTTGTGCTGGGATAACAGCCTGGTTGACAGTACTTGCCAGCCAGTCAGAATTCAGGATTTTTCTACCCAATTCATTATTTATATTTTACCTACACCTATGTAGAACTGCCTGCAAAGTAAGTAAATGTATCACTTTATCTTTAGATAACCCCTCCCCAAATCATTGCAGTATGTATACTAAGTACTTGCGGTCCCATTCACTACTTAACATCCTCAAAGTGATGATTATAGTTTTATATTGTAGTCCCAGAGGGGTTAATGATTGAACATCTTTATTATCCGCATATAAAAGCACACTAACCTTCACTGTACCAAATTGCGGAAGGAAGGTATCAGTGCTTTCTAGGTCCTGATGAATACCGTCTATATCAAAACAAAAATGGATGGATGCAAGAAGACACCCTTGCTTTACACCTTTCTCTATTTTGCTTCTTTCAGATAAGGTGCCTTGTCCCTCCACCTGGGCCTTCTCCCATGTGAGACCATACAGAAAGTTTGTTATGGCTAATGACCTTTCATCTATGCCCTTCATCTTCAGAATTTCCCACACTATTTCTCTCTCTACCAAGTCAAAACACTGTTTTGAGATCAGCAAGTGCTGCATATAACTTAACTTCATTGTTTCAAACATATTTCTCCGTCAAGTAGTGTAATAAAAGATACAGTATGCTACACTGTTGTCTGCTTCACCAAAAGCAACCTGGACATTACTTGTGAGATAATTTATGTTTACCAACTCTTCTAGTTTCTCTGTAGATACCTCATGTAAATCTGAAAAGGCAGTACATAGCGGAGTAGTTATTGGGCCATACTAGATAGTACCTTTGTGTATCCCTTTTGTAACAAGTTCTGGTCAGGCTCAATATGGCTACAAAATGATGAATTTGCAGCCTAGTCTTCTTACTACCCCACCTCATGAATCACATTGGCGAAAGTGTTTAAATCCCCGCTGAAATGTGATTGTGTACCATTGAAACGTCATTCCATGCCACAAGTGCGAAAACACATTTTGGTCAGGATTTGAAGAATGACAGCTGTCATGTTCATGAGGTGGTGTGAAAAAAATGGCTATGTTGAAAATTTGGGGTCACAATAGTTAAAATTACAGAAGTTATGAGTGAGAGTACAGACATTTCAATGTATGCTTGTAACTTTGTCATTGTTACACATTTTGACCCCAAATTTTCAACATAGCCTTCTTATGACCCCACATCATCAGTAAAGATGAAAATTTTTAAATCCCATCTGAAAGATGATTTCACCAAGTACTGCAAAATCACATTTGGGGCCTGATTTGCATAATTCCTTTGCCACTGTTCATGTCATGAGGTGGGGTTCCAAAAAGGCCATGTTGAAAATTTGGGGTGAAAATATGCACAAATGACAAAGTTATGCCTCAAAGTTCAAAACCCCATTGAAAAGCATTGACCCGCACTTACCTTAGTTTCTCATATTGCAGTTGATGATTCCAGCAGCAAGACATGTCTTCAATCAGAGAGGGGATCTTTACCCTGGGACCTGTCCAGGTGAGTGAGGATGTGTGGGCTGGTGACTGCTGAGTGGGAGGTCATGGTGGCAGGGGACAGATCAGTGAGGTACTATTTTCTTTTTTACAGGTTTGCAGGGGAAAAAACATCAAGGGATGGTTTTCTTAATTACAGGTTACATTTTGTAAAGGATGGCAATTGGGGAGGGTGCCACTAGACACAAGGGAAATATATATAGGGGACGGCAGTGGGAGGGTGGGGTTGCCACTAGACACCAGGGAAACATTATGAAAACATGGGGACGGTGACTGGAGGATGGGAGAGTGGTGCCTCTATACACCAGAGAAACATTATGGAAACATGGGGATAATGATTGGTGGGGGTGGGCGGGCACTAGACATCAGGAAATATTATATAAATGCAGGGACAGTGATCGGAGGTGTGGGTGCCACTAGACACCAGGAAACATTAGGGAATACAGGACCAACAATCGGAGGGTGGGGTGTGCCACTAGATACCAGGGAAACATGAGAATGGCAGTGGGAGGGCGAGGGTGCCACTAGATACTAGGGAAACATTAGGGAAATACAGTGCTGGAGATCAGAGGGTGGGGAGTGCACTAGACACCAAGGAAACATTTTATAAACATGAGGACAGCAATGGGAGGGTGGGAAGGTGCCACTAGGGAAACATTACAGGGTGGGTGTGCCACATAGCTGTGAAACCCAGAAGTGAATCAGAAGTGAGCATGGAGCAGGGGGAAGTGCACAGGGTGAGGGAGGGAGGAGGAGTGGCACTGTAGTAATAGCGAGGACCGCATGTCCTTCAAGTCCGACTGTGGAAGGACGCAGTTGAGGTATCTGGTCACATGATTCCAGAGTTCCACTCTACTCTGTAATAAGAATACATCGCATAGCTCTGCTATGCAGCTGTAAAATTGGCACAATAATGCTAGTACTAGGATGATGAATATTCTATTAGTATTCGCTTCACATACAAATAGTGACCTCACAGCTGTATTCATAGCTGGTCAAATAGCTAATTTACTGAACATACGAATACCGAATAAGAACTATGCGGTTGCGGCTCCTGTACCTTTAAAAATGTAAAAAGTTGCCTTGCATTTCAGTGTGAATATTGATTGGCCAGTATGCACCATAGAAGGCAGCGTTGTGTTGTTGCACAGTATGGCATCCTGTAACTTGTGGCGATCTGAAGTCTGAGCCCCAAAACCCAAAATATGAGCAGAAGAAGAGAAGCCTGGTTTGGGAGTTTTTTATTGTCAGTGAAGACAACACTGCTAAAGCTGTGTCTCTCATCTGCAAAACTAATATTTCTAGAGGCAGCCAGACATCAGGTTTCATCACCACTGTGATGATGAACCACGTGCCGGTGAAGCACGCTGAAGTGTACAAAGAAACAAGAGGGCATCTCAGTGCTGGTAACTGTTGTCAGAACAATAGGTCAGAATATCAATTTCTTATTATGGGCACTTAGCTAGGCCTTTAGCCATGTGTCACAAAATTTGCATAATTATATAAATAAATAACTTTAAGACTGTCTCAGATCTTATTTTATACCTATTGCATGCAGTTCTAGATCATTTGAAAAACTTTTCTGTCACACTCACATGTGATGTGTAGAAAAATAGACTTTATTTGCCCTGTACAATTTTTTAATTACTAATATTTTGCATAGATATAAAACCTTTAAACATAATGAAAAACAATGTAAACATAAAAGAACAAAGGTTTTAGAAAATCAAACAAAACAAAACAAACATTTCAGAAAATAAGCAAAACAAAGAAATGAGCAATATTCAGCACAATGAATAGTATTAGCTGTATACCATGCCTTTAGCATTCTTTTGTGTATGCATAAATTTCTTGCATAAGAACTTGCAAACTCTTTGCATTAGTGTCTTGGATTATATTTCTGCATAAACTGATTTTCATACTTTATGGCATGCAAAATGTTCATCTCTTCTTTGAATGAGCATAATCTTAACCATATACCTGAGATTCTGTATTTAAAAGGCCACATTTACCTATGCCACCTTCCCAGCTAAGCCAAATTAGAATATTATAAAATTAATTAAAATAATACTCAGACATATGGTTATCTGTAGATATGTGGGTTTTCTTCCTTTTAACTTCAATATCTTGGTGAGTTCTCTCCTCCTGGATAATAAAAGTTCTCTCAGTGTTTGGACCTCGTTGTAGTCTTTGTTTTTACTCTACACACACTTGAACCCTGGATTTTGAACTCCTCTGGCATCAAAACAACAGTGCAAGCTTGTTCTTCTGGTTTATACATCAATGGGTATGTCAAGTCCTTTGTTTTGGTTTTGGCAGGAACTTCAAACAGTAAAATAAACCATGACAAATTTCCACAGCACCAGCAAATCATTCTACCATATCAGTTGGAAGCAGACTGGGTGGATCTTTTATGGCTTGGATTTATTACCTCTGCTCCAGAGTGACACCACCTCTTAGCTAGGTCATCATTGCTCCAGTTCTGATTGATCCTTGCACAGAAGTGGAATGGTTAGTTTTTTTTATCTTTCAGAGTCTTCACCTCTTACTTGGAAATACAGTTTTGAGTCCAGAATTTATGTTTTTCATAACTTCTGGATGCAACAACATACAATTGCCATTTATACATTTTTGAATTTAGCTCATTAAAGGCAACATTTTGAGATGTCTCCCATGTCTGTGACACAGGTATTTCCTGAGATAAGTTAATAAGGACTGTAGCTTAATTTCCAGTGAAGTCTTTTAAAAACAAAGCGGTACTTTTGTTTTTTATATTCCAGGCTTTAGCATAAGGTAAGTTCTGTCCAGAAAACCCTTTATGAAAGTACCTGAATGCATGGAATTCCATTGTAGGCAAATGGAGCTTTGTTCTCTCAAGAACACATAGCCATCAAAACTGTCAAATTTGTTTTCCATACCTTTTTTCGGATTTTTTTTTTGTTTAGCAGCAAGTTGCACACTCAAAAATTATATATTTGGACTTGTTATGATGCTATCTTCCAATTAAGATTACACCTGATATGCTTACTTTGAAGATTATGGTTCCAGGACATTCATGAAGATAATTGTGGTCCTCCATCAGCTATATTTACACAATTTGGCCAGTTAGCAAGTTGCAGTGTCCTTTACCAACTTTGTAAATTTTATGCTGGCAGCATCAACAATAGTTTTATAGTTTTGCAAGGAATGAAAGTATTTTACTCCCATTGAAGCTTATGTAAATTCAAACAGTCTTTTTTTTCTTGAAGATAGCTGATGTACCATGTTGTACCAGCACCATACATTTTAATGAAAAGTAACATCTTGGCACGTGGTTACCATAGGAACCTTTCTAGTTCTTGTTGATAAGCCTGTTGCAAGCAGCTATCCAAAAGATGACATCACAGCCTACAGAGGCCAGCTTTTAGGGTAGTCCTTAGTGTAAAAGGAGAGTTTTAAAACTAGACCATTTTTTTCCAAAGTCTAACAGAGGCAGGGTATCTCCACTTTTTTTTTAGAGTTCATGTAAGCAGTTTTTTTCTTGGTTGTAGAGTTCACATAGACAAGAATGGTGACCAAATGCCTTAGTATGACCTTCCAATTACCCTAACTAATAGAGAAGCATTTATCAAGGATATCATATAATAGTTGTAAAATAATGCAAAATAATAAAACTATAATAAAATATTTTATAACTAAATTTTGTTCTACACTGTGGTAAAGCTCAAGGTATAAGCAAACAAAAACAACCCATACTTGAGGATCGTACAGCTAGAAAATGAGTTTGGACCAACAAAACACCTGAGGCTACAAGAATACTTTATTCCAGTTGCAGAAATGCTAGCCCTGGATATGCAGCCATTCTCTATCATGGAGGATACTGGATTCACCAACCTGGTTAAAGTTTTAGAGCCATGATATAAATTGCCATCACACAAGTATCTGCCTCAAACATCATTCCTCATATGTATGAATGTGTGCAAGCAAAGTACAGCTTTATTGATGAACACTGAGTCCTTGTCATTTACAGCAGAAATGTGGACACAGGTAAATAAAACACAGTCATTTTTAGGGATAACAGCACGCTGGATAGATAATAACTTTGATACAAAGTCTGCTGTTTTGCATTGCAAGTGGTGTCATGGGAAACACACAAGAGCAGCTATCTCGAATGCCTTGATGAAAATGTTTGAGAACTGGGGCTCAAAAAAATAAAACTGCCATGTAGTGCTTAGGATAACAGAGCAAACATGAAAAAAGCTTTTCCCAAATGTTGTATATAGTCTCGGTGTTTTGCTCACATACTTCAGCTGTGTCTCCATGATGCCTTGCTGACACAAACAGCAGAAAAGTAGTAGCACATTTCAAACACTCAGCATCCGCTGTTTATAAGCTGCACAGCATTCAAAAAGAACTGGGACTGCCTAATGCTCAGTTAACGCAAGACATTGTAACAAGGTGGAACTCCACTTATTGTATGTTACGCCATCTGATAGAGCAGAAACAGGCTTTGAGTGTGTATTGTGCTGAGGAATCCACTGTTACTTCACTGACATCTATGCAATGGTCTAGAGCAGAAACTGTCATTCCATCCTGGAACCATTTGAATAGCTAACAAGAGAAATCAGCCCAGACCCTGCTTGCATTTCAGTTGTGCTTCCTGTAGTGAGGGCTCTCAAAATATAGCTGATCACCGAGGCGAGTGACAAGGGAATAAAAACAATGAAAGCACAAATTCTTGAATCCCTGTCATCATCATTCAGCCATGTTGAGATACAGCAAGGGTATGCTGTTTCCGGTGTGATGGACCCATTTTTTAAACTGCACCCTTTCAGTTCAGACACCAACAAGTGCGACACCAAAACTTCTATGTAAAGTACTGCGGAACAAAGCGTGCTAAAAAAAGCTATGACTGGTATTACGGTGGAGAAAAAACTAGACATCTTAGAGCCACCATTAAAAAAAAAATGGACACAGTAACATTATGGAGCTGTTGGGACAAAACTGTTGAGGACTCACAATCCACAGAAGCATCAACAGCAGTGGATACTGAACTGTCCTTATACCTATCAGAGCCTTGCTTTCTAAAATGTTAAATCTATGGATTTGGATGTTTTAACTGGTTTTAAATGTTATGATTTTAGTTGTTTATAAAAGTGCTTTAATATTTTTGAATTGTGCATTATATACAAAAGTTATTATTATTATTCCACAAGAAAATAACCCTGTGGAGTGGTGGAAGCAAAAATGTGTCCATCTGCAAATCTTGCTGCTACAGCCAAAATGTTTCTATCACCACCATCAAGCAGTGTCCCATCAGAAAGACTCTTTAGTACAGCAGGAGATGTATATGCAGAACACAGATGCAGGCTACTGCCAGAGAATGCTGAGAGACTGATGTTTGAAATGTAATCTACCATTAATAGGGCATAAGTATGAATTACATGTCGCTGCTTAGAAACTGCATTTGCACAGTACTGTTTAATATTTTCTAGTGCTGCTCTAAACTGCCATTTTGCATTTGCACTTTACTGTCTGTAAGCTGCTAATGTGTTCTGCTGCTGCTCTGAAACTGCCAATTTGCACATTTCTTAAAGTTTGCTAGTGCTACTCTGAAACTGTTGACTACATGTAGTTATTTATGGTCCAGAATATGCTACTGATCATGTAGCTCTTAGAATGCACAGTACCACCTGAGTTTGCTTTTATGAAACAGATGAACTAAATGAAAATTGAAATTAAATGAAAATGAAAAAAGATAAAAATATAAACAATAAACATTCAACATTTAATAATGTAATTTGGTCTTGGTGTAGTTCATTGTTATTATTTGTTGTTACTTTTACTATTTGTATTCGTTATTCATCGGATACCTTTTTGTACTATTCACTATTCGACCGAATAGTAAAAAATGGCATTCATCCCATCCCTAGCTAGTACCCCAGTGTTTTGTGAGTTTCAGATGTTGGTTGATAATTGTACATAATTTTTGCAGGATCTGAACCCACAACACTTTGGTTTGTTGGCTAGAACAACCACCACCAGAATTAAATCCATCTTTGTTCTTTTTATGAGTCATGGTTAATGGTTCCATTTCTTTAGGATCTAATGGGGGCTGGGGGGGGCTGGAGGGACATGTGGAGACCTTCTTCAGCATTGTTGTCAGTGTCCATGGTCTCTCCTCCCTCCTCGTTAATTTCACATCTTCCTTCCTCCCTCCCTCCCTCCAGGAAAGACATACTGAGCTGCTAACAGCTAATTTCGAGATGTGTCTTGGGGGTGAGGGGAAGTGGACTATCAACAGCATTACAAAAACAGACATCATATACAGCAATACAGTATATCAGAGGAGAATAACCATGAACACTGAAGGCAAATCAATGCAACAGATACATGTAGTACATAAAACTGAGTTTTGATAAGCAGGGTAAAACTACTCATACAGGTATATAGCCTGGAGATGAAGTGAGCAAAATGGCCAGGGCAGTGTTAATAAGGGAGAAGGGAATCAAGAGGGAAAGGATCATGGACTGTTTCAGGTAGTTTAAGGGAGAAAGCAGAAAAGGCAGAGCGGATTTATAGGGCAAGGAAGACCAGAGTTTAGGAAAGTGATATGAGAAAGCAGACTCTCCAGCAGTACATTTCTAGAAGGAACAGAGAGGGAATTAGAAATCTTACTTCAGAAAAGGTAAGTGGGAGAGGACTGCGGAATGGAACCAAACCAAAATTTGGATATAAGGGAGGCACAATTGGAAAGTTGCCTCGCATCAAGAGGGAGAATGAAAGGGCAAGGTAGAGGGAGCAGTAGTAAGTATGAGGGGGACAGTCTAAGGCAAAATGACAAAAAGAGTGAATGAGGAGTCCAGTCTGTCAAGGGAGGATTTGGGAGCTCCACTACAGCTTATGTCACCATAGTGAAAAGTAGTGAGACTCATCTTTAAAACAGTCTCTTGACAGGCAAGAAGCAGGATATTAGCTTTGTTCCTACACTGTGCATGAAGCTTGGAGTGGAGCTTATGGTGTATGGCATCAATATGCACCAGGAAATCAAGATGTTGGTCCAGCCAGACCCTAGGTACTTAAAAAGGATACATCCTCAATCATAGTACCATGAAGGGTGTGAAATAAAGGAGGGAAATTAGTCTGGTAAGCTCTGTCAGGTGCCAAAAGTCATGGAAACTCAATTCTGGCATTGAGGAATAGTTGGTTAGACTGAAACCAGCACTGAATGTTGTCAAAATCCTGCTGTAGATGTGAGGTAAGGTCAAAGCAAGAGGAGTCTAAACATACTGTATCATCAGAATATGTATGACTGGACAAAGAGAAACATACAGGAGGGCAGTCATTCAAGAATATGGAAAAGAGAATGGGGCCCAGGACAAAATTCTAACAATGTTTATCACACCATACTTTATTTGTAGGATGCTAAGCCAGTCTCATCTGAGGCCTTAATAGAATTACCTCACCCACTAAATTCATCAGTCTCAAATGGCAATCTACCATTTGATCCTGCGAGGGGGTAGTGGTACCAATATTTTGGCTCAGAGTCATGCATTTCCAAGAGTAAATTGACTTTGCTAGCCATGGGGTGGGGGCCATTTTGTTTTATTGACCACCATCATATCTTGATCTCTCTGTGCTGCTCCATCAGGTACTCATCAATGGGAAATTCATTACATATTCCCAGTATTGGAATTACAGTTGGGCTTGCCGGAGATCAGCTCCCCTAGCTCTGACATGAACCCTGGTAGCTCAGGCATCACTGCCATTGACTTATAATGGAAAGGGGGCTCAGTTTTAAAACAGAACCCTCATAGGCCCCTAGCTCTCAAAGCTTCTAAATGCAATTTCAAGACTGGCTGTACTGCAGTAGAGAAGTGATCACTCCATTATCTAGCCACAACTTCTAGTTTAAAAACATTTTCATTTGAGTATGCATCTGCTAATACTAGGTTTATCACAACACCCTTGCCTCTGTCCTGGAATGTAATGGTGCCCTGCGATTCCCTATCAGTTTTCCATTTAAAATTCTCAGGCCAAATTCTTTCACCAATCCAGGAGGGGTTTCCCTAGAACATTAGAAATTAGATCTTACAAATTATATATTGGAGCATTCAGAGTACCATCTAGAGTGATATGGTTTGTGACCTCCTCATTTTCCTGTCCCACCTGGAATTTGGCATCCTCTGTCAAAAAGATATCCCATCCATCAGTTTGGTAAAAATGACCTCAGCTGGAATCTCTCTTGAGTATGTAGGGATATACATGTTGACTACAATGAAATATTCTGTATTTACTCTTTTAATACAAAGAAGGAGAAAATATGGTTCCATTGGAGCCATACAAGGTTTGGAGGCACAGGCAGAGCAGAGGCTGCGAGACTGTTCTTGTTCCTTGGCATTTTGACATCTCAAGATGTAGCCAATATGTGATTGTGTCAGATGTAGTATTACCAGGGGTTAACTCTTCTGCCTATGTTTCTAAGAAACAATTACCTAAAAGCATTGCATACTACAACAAATTTACATTTTTCACAATTCCAGTAGGGTAGTACCTGTACTGATCAATGCCTCATAGGACTTTTCCCAGTTTGTAGAGGATCATTTTCAGTTTCCCACTGCAGAGGTAATAGTAAAAGAAATCCAGACTCCTGTTAACTTTTCCACCAGTTGACTGCATATAGAGCTACCTTTTGAGTATAACTTCTCTGTCAAGTCACTGAGTGGAAATTAAAAAAAAAAACATTCCTGAAGCCATAATGCTATGTACTGATTGGTCCAGCTGATCAACTGTCCACACTTCCTGCATGTGAGAAAGTGGAGTGCTGGACCACTTAGTAATTAAATGAGAATTGTAAATTTCTGGCTCTGTCAGTTCAGAGCTGATCCCCACTGTCACAGTCCTGACCCCCTGCTATCTTTACAACATACAGCTGGTATACATCTCATCTGCCCTGCTGCTCTTTGAATCAGCATGGGAAGATTAACGTCTTCACACCTGAATTTTTTCAGCCTGAAAGACACATACATGGCTGTTTTTCAAATTACTTCTATATTATTCTGGTGAGAAGGGGTTAAAAAGGGCAATCTACTTTGGCCAAAAAAACTGGGGCTGCCATTTACATAGTCAGATGCTGCTGGTGCAGTGTCCATTCTTACTTTAAGTATTGTAGAGGCTTGGGAGCTGCTGTACCTCGTGTAAAGAATGCAGCTGTCCCCTCTATGCACACGTGTGTGTCTGTGTGTATGTGTGTGAGAGAGAGAGAATGTGGGGGGAGGCAGTGGGAGATAACAGCTGCAGACTAATGTGTTTACAGAACACAGCTGATTGGGACACGAGTTTCTTTGAGGATAAAGGCATCTCATTAACTGGCCCCACTGAAGCAATGTGTTTCTTCCACATGCATGCAAGCAACACAAAAATGACAACTGTGGCTCACAGATAATGATTGGGCACTAAACAGATGCAAATGCACAGATGCAGATTGCACACTATAAAGAGATGCAGCCACACAGGCACAAAAACACCTTAACCAGTGGTCACACAAATCAAAAACTGGAAAAATAAATGATACCTTTTGCCAGTGGGGGGGGGGTCACTGCAGTAGCAGTTCACTATCTAGATAGAAGGAAGCAGTAAAAAATACAGCAGACAGATAACCGATTAAGAGTGCAGCAGTTACTGTGTGGCACAATAAAATGTATCTGACTTGATGGCATGCACACACACACACACTCACACACTACAGGTAATGCGCATAAAATGTAAAAGTGTAGTACACTATATAACCAAATCTTTTACAATCGAATGAAAATATGCACTGTACCACAACAAACAGAAAATAATGATCAAAAATAACTTCAATATGCTGGCCCAGTGGCGCTGAGGGCTGAGGTGCTGGATGCCTTACCTCGCGACACAATGGTGACCCATGTTCGGGAATGAGCACGGGTCACTGGGGGCAGGCATGGGAGGAGAAGGATTGAGCATCCAATGGACTGCTGTCCTTCTCCAGGGAGGGGGGTCACCAGCAGTTGGTGTTTGACTAGCCCCTAGCATTGGCTGGGGGGGCAGCACACCT
Organism: Neoceratodus forsteri; assembly: GCA_016271365.2. NCBI lineage: Eukaryota > Metazoa > Chordata > Ceratodontiformes > Ceratodontidae > Neoceratodus > Neoceratodus forsteri. The sequence goes on along the minus strand of CM057459.1, from coordinate 793,432,422 downwards.
ATGCTTCAGAGATAGGGAGGAGATGAGGCAGATGCCTGAAGGGAGTGCTGTAGATGTGTGCACACTCCCTCCATGGGCATCACTGCATGCCTCATCTCCTGAGGGAGAAAAAAACGGAGGAGGAAAATGTTCTGGGCGCAGTTGGATGACAGCCGGTCCCCGCAGGCATTGCTCCATGAACAAGCAGTAACCCTGGCACCAGATCCATACCGGCCGGTTGAGGTATCCCCGCTGCCCTGCCACGCGGGCAAGCAGTGGACGTAAGTCAGAGGTAAGCTTCGCGCGGGAGACGGGGCTGTGGGACTAACTAGAAGGAACACCACTCAGGATGAGGCAGCAAAGAGAAACTAACTGTAAAAAAAATTACTTCAAGTATTACTGTGTGTACATAAACACACAAATACTGACACACACTATTACAGAACAGTTAGAAAGACTGCCTTTCTCATGTGAATCTCACTCCTCCACAGATATGCCCCTCCCCCAAAGCACACTTCAACAGTGTCTGTCAGTACACAGGCTGAATGTTCTAAATTAATATTCAAAATGCACAGAAAAACAATTAACACTTGACGATCTAAGCACAGGAGGGTTTCCTATAGCTGATGTATTAAATTTGGACCAAAATAATTGGATCAAAAGTGATTTTTATAAAGCTTTTTCGATGGTTTGATTCTCAGAGCTCTGAGAACAAACTGTCTCCAGTTTTCCACTACACACACTATGCAGAACTGAGGCTGTGCAAGACAATATAAAGCCCATGTGACCTGCCGTCCCATGTATCAATGCAAAATTTGCCTCACATAACAATAAACAGGCGGAGCAAAGTGAAGTCCATTCAAATCAATGGCACGTCATGTTAAAATTAAGGGGAAGGCAACAAACCAAGGCGAAGTGGTGCGAAGTCCATTGAAACAATGCACATCGCGTCCCTAATTTTGAGGCGGAGTAATTCACTTCGTGTTGCGTAGCACTGCATGGATTGTGGGACAATATGCAAAGTACTCTGTGTAGTGAAGTGGGAGCACTTAGCGAAGTGGGAGCACTTAGTCCACCTCTAGTCGAGTGATAAACTGCATCCTTAGCAATCAAGTCCTCCTCAGATATTGTGCACAACATGTCATCATCTCCTCTTTGAAGTACTGCTTCCCTTAGATTGGATGCTCTCTTAAATGTTTCAATTTTATGAAGTTTCTTGTTTTTCTTGTGTGTTTTCTCAAGTAAACAATGCAACAGGACCAATCGCTGGAGGACATGCTTGCTCTGTTGGCTATAGAAGCAGGTGAACATGATGCTGTTTGATCAGATTCAGAGTCTGTTTTCTTTCCTGGGTTGAATACATCTCTGACATGTGCCAAATTTGACTTGCTTGTGTATTTCTGAAAGCAACCCCTGTGATAGAGTATTGGTGACACATCATGTAAACTAGAAAACTCATCCGACAGCCACCAATGCAATTCGTCTCTCCTGGCTTCTGCTGCCAGCATCATAGAATTCTATCCAGCAATGGTGGCTTTTGACAGTTTTGCATTCTGCTTATTTTCTTGACAAATAACATATTTTTCAAAGTTTGTGGAGGGTCTTTTTCTTTTTGATGTAAGCTTTAAGGGGCTTGTATCCTCCATGTTCTCATATACTGTAACTTCCCTGTGGAGGTAAAATTCAAAAGTATATTGTTAGCATTACCACCACCAATACCAAAATTTTTCGCTTTGTACAAGTATACAGACTTGTGTTAAATTAGATATAAATTACATTTATATGTTAGTATCAAACTGCCATTTTGTTTAGTGAGCACTTTGATTGAAGCCCAACATGAAGCTGTCTATTGTCATCTCTAACACTAATACTGACTTGTGCATAAGTGTCACTGAATTAAAAAGCTAGTTTCTAGGATATTTCAAAGGCTAGTACTACATGCACAGGCAATTACAATTAAAGCCTTCTACCAGGCAGACTAGATGCTACATTGTAAGTACAAAAGCTTACAAATGGAGAAGCATTACTTAGAATTCACGTACATTTATATTTACCCACTGTGCAGTACAAACTATGGGTACACAATCTACTGCTACTGGTGCACATCCTTCAGTGGGAGACTGATCTGGGCTGCAAATCTCAATTAAAAATATAGAAAACTATTATAATCACTTGTGAGACACTTTGACAATTAAGAATCTGCGATGTGAAAACATTTAATTTTAGTACATTGCAAAATGTTGATATTGGCTGTTTTTGCCACATGCTGATCATCTTCATCATTTCTGGGAAAAAAATACTATCCGATGCAAAACCAATAAAAAATCTTTTAATACATTGTCATTTGGTAGCTTTGAACCACATTAAGGTGTTGAAATTAACTTAAACAGTAAAAACTGGAGTCATAGTCATTTTGCAGTGTTTCTGGAACTGTGCAAAAAAAGTGACATTTTTTCATTTTGGGCACCATTGTTTAACCTCGACTACAGGCTTACGGCTCCACTTACAGCTGCATATCATACCTCATCTAAATGTACAGTACATAAAATAAGCTTTCAAATGATGTATGATGTGGCTGTGTGTAGGGTGGGTACATTAAACTCCCAGAATATGGCCTTTTTGGAGAATTGTGGCATGCCTGTAGGGTGCTGTCAGTACATGTTTGATGGCTGAAGCACAGCACCACCCTGATCTGCTTCAATCTATGATGGTGGACCTTGCAAAAAAACAATAACTTCTAAGAACTTCAAAATCCTTGATCTTGCCTCAGCAATGAAATAAAGCAAAAGGAAAATCAAATATATTGATGTTGTAGTTTGCTTTAACTGCCAACCAAATTGTTACAATTTTTGGTAACTAGTACTACTGCTTTAATGAAGTCCAATAGATTATTTTCACTGTATACTCTTTGCAGGGTAATGATGTTTATAAAATGGCAAAGACAGACTGATGAATTTGAGTGGCTAATGGAAATTTCAACCTGAGTAATTACCTTGCCATACTAGTGTGGACTGGGATTTCCTTCTCAGTTCCAAAACACCTCTTATTTTAAACCCCCAAATCTTTTAAATGCATTTCTCCATTTTATTTTTAAAATAACAAGCCCAGTTAGATACATCAAAAATGTACAATTATGGCCAGTAACTGTACTTGGGTATGATGCAGTGGAGTGCACCTTGTGTCTAGCAACACAGTCAAGGCATGTGATTATTCTCCAAATGACATAGCCTGCTGTGCCACAGTGCTTTCAGAAAGTTCAGAACACTATTTTCAATAGGAAAGATTGGAAACGTCAGGGAATAAACAAATATGTTGTGGGTGATCATCTCTTATCGCACTAATTCAAATATTTTTTCAAGACTACCATTCAAGAGTTGTTCCTTCCTTATCTGGTCAAGTAAGAGCGTAACTCTCCAATGTTCTTCTTAAAAACATTTTAAAATTAGTCCAATTGTGATGGTCTGTGGTGCTCAGCTCTGAAGATGGTGAAATGAGCGAGTGGAACACTAAGATCCGAATTATCGTGGATAAGATAAAAGTTACCTAAACAAGGAGAGGCAGGAGTGGTCCAAGAGATTCAGTGCCCGCAGGGCATTCATTTAGTACCAGTGGGTAGGGATACACAGTCACAAGAGAGGCAGGCACCACAACAACAGGGCGATAGAACAGAATTACTTCTATCTAACACTGCTAAAATAATTACACAAAGTATTTTGATATGCACCTTGGCCTACTGCCGCTATATTTCTAAAATTCCTTAGCAGTAACCTGTAAGTGAAAATAATACTTAAACGGAAATCAGTTGTTATTCACTACCCACAATATCTGGTTTTACAGCGACCACAGAATTATCATAAAGTCCAAATGTCTGACATCTTCGTGCGCACCATCGTTCTTCGTTGGTAGCTACAAGGGAAGTAAACAGAACATTAGAACACTAAGACACATTTCCCAGCAAGGACCTAGATAAGGCCACTGGGGAGGTGAGAGGTTTTGTGAACAGACCATAGGTTTCTCGGCAAAAGCCCACTCTCTCCAAGGCTGCTGGAAAGAATGAACCAGAGAAGCTGGTTCCTGGAATGAACCCACTTACAGGCTGTCGGATTCCACACTGGATGCAAAGGATCCCTTGGCCAAAACCCACTTCCAGGGCCACCAAGGGTGAGAGAAACCAGGAGATGCGTGGTGACTGAATCCACTGCAGGACTACCATGACCTGAACGATGCTGCAGCACTCCAAGTGCCAGCAAGACTTCAAGGATCTGAGGTGAAGATGGATCTCCGATGCAACAAGGAACCAGAAGGATCTGAAGTGAAGATGGTTGATTCTGTAGTCTTGTCACAAGGAACTAGAACAAAATAAGGAAATGGTGGATGCGTCCTGAACTGGGCTTTGACGGACTCGACTTGCGGCAAATGACCAGGGGCGCAGACGAGGTTCTTCCAGGATGTGCACACTCTTCTGTGGAGGGTGACCAACTTCGGGAGATCCGGATCAGGAACCAAACGAAATGACACTGGCACGGCGGTCGTGATGTGCTTGCACTTTGGTGAACGTAACTTCGAACTGTGGAACAGAAGAAACGGCGGGTGCGACTGTATGAACGGCGATGAACTTGACTTTGGCGAATGACATGGACAGAGCAGATGATCTGATGGTCGGAAACTTTCTGGTGAAGAATGATGATGACATCTTCCTCCGGGTAGAGAATGATTCTGTACACGTAGAACAGCAGACCACACCATGGAACATCAGTGTGGTAGAAGATTGAGACTGTTCCCATACGCTAGCAACAATGTAGCTATTAGATACACCTTCTTGCAATGCCAAGAGAACTGTGTAATGACCAGATAATTTGCCAGGAGAATGGGCAAATTATAAATTTTGGGGCAATTATTTACTTGTGGGGCAATTGTTATATGCCTGGGGCAATAATTCAGATGCCTGGGGCAATAGTTCAGATGCACGGGGTAATAGTTCAGATGCACAGGGCAATAATTCATATGCCTGGGGCAGTAGTTCAGATGCACGGGGCAACAGTTCAGATGCACAGGGCAATAATTCATATGCCTGGGGCAATAGTTCCTATGCCTGGGGCAATAGTTTAAACTACCAGGGGCAAATAACCACAATCCTGATGTCACAATGCAGTCTTGGTGCCTTTAGCTAATACACAATTGTTCAGATGCTTGAGCAATAAACAGTGGCATAAATAGTACAGTTGTTACAGTTACTTTGTAATCTATTGTGAGCTAAGCACCCTTGAATGGACCCTTTTCCGACTGTAGGACCTTCCTGAATAGGATCTGGCTACCCCTGAACATTTTGCTATAAATGCCCCAGTCGCTATACTGGGGAGTATCACTTGCCCTGTACTAGTTTCCCTGAACTCTAGAGACCTAAATGCCTTACTTGCTATGGGGCATATATGCCCTACCTACTACTGGGCTGGCTTGCCCTAACTCACTAGGCCGGGGCTGCCCTTATTACTACTGGGCTGGCTTGCCCTAACTCACTAGGCCAGGGCTTCCTTTATTACCACTGGTCTGGCTTGCCCTAACTCATTAGGCCAGGGCTCCCTTTATTCTGGGCCTGGTAGGCCTGCTTTACCTCGGCCTGATAGCCCTAAACCTGTGGACCTGGTGCCCTGCTTTACATTGGGCCTGGTAGCCCTAAACACTATGGGCCTGGTGCCCTGCTTTACATCGGCCTGCGCCGCCTTACATTGGGCCTGGTAGCCCTTTACCTCTGAGCCTGATGCCTCTGTTTATTGTGGGCCTGGTAGCTCTTCCTTTACTGGGCCTGATAGCCCTTTAACTGAGGGGCCCTTTAAATCTTGCAGCCTCTGAGACTGCTGTCATTCCTGGGCGTAGTCGCCTCCAGTCCTGCCCTCTTATGAATATTAATAGGCCCTTGCTTGGCCTTACTGTCCAGGCCCTCCCTGTGGGCGTGGCTAACTGCCCCCAATAAATATTTAATCTGGTTCCTTCTGACCCGACAGTCCTGAGGCGCGGTTGCTTTCTCCAGCACCTACAGCGCTTACAATTTAAATAAAATAACAGTCTCTCCTCAACAGTTGGATGGCCAGCATGCTTCTTTGTGCTGCCATCTGACTCACCGCCCAGTCGGGGTGAAGAAAGCTGCATTTGGGAGGTGGGAGGCATTTTGGCAGTGGAGGGAGCACACGGCGCAGGGGACGACAGCGGGGCCTCGGACGGCTGACAGCAATGCACGCTATGCTCCTCTTCGCCGCTGACGGGGACCGGATTTAACTTTAAACTTAACAGGGGCCAAAAACAATAAACCGACGGGCTCATAAGCCCAAACCGCTGCAAACGGCTGATTATTTCTTTGTGGTGCCCTGATGGCACCACCGACTGTACCAGAGCTCTTCTGATGTCTTCAGCAGCTGGAGAAGGAGCAGGCATGCAAGCAAGCCTGGAGGGACGGCTTTAACACCAGGTAAGCTTTTTTTTCTGGTCCCCCAGACCTGCTGCATCCTCTCCTCCAGAGCTACCAGGATCAACTGCCCAAAAACAGATTCTTTCAAACTTGAACCCCCAGGGTTCTAGAATGGCTGGAGTGGAATGTTGTCATGAGCAGCTCAGCCCAGCATTCCATCCAGGCCATTGTTACCAGAGCTGCAACATAATCTTTTCTTTTACAATGTTTTAAGTACAGGGTACTTTTCTGTTATTATTTACAGTGTTTTTCCACTATACAAGGAGGTGGAATTAACCCAAGGGCCCCTTTTATCTATCTCCTGCAATCTACACCTGTAGCAGACAACCTGGGCACCTGTAAAACCCCTAATGCATTTATTTATTTTTGTTTTTCTGGGATGCCCCAACTCTGGGGCATTACACCAATAAACATTATCACCTCAACTTGTCAGCTGTTTTTCCCTGCATATTCCAACAGGATTAAGATGACTGCAACATGTGCTTATTCAATAGTAAAGACACAGAGGCCCAGATATTCAGAAGGGTTGCTCCATGCGCAACAGGGTTGCGCATGCGTAAGTCCTACATTGCGCCATTCTGCGATATTCAGCAGGAGGCAGTTGCTCCACTGGCAACAGGTTGCGCAAAAGAGCAATGCAAATGAATGCATGCTCAACAGGAGGGGGAGGAACCATGCATAACCTGCGCAACCTGATATTCAGTCGGGTTGTGCAGAGTTGCTGCATGCGCAACCCCAACCTGCGCCTGCACAAATCAAGTTGAGGGCACCCACTGGTGAGCTGCTGTATTGCAGGGCGCAACACAGCAGCTGCCACCCCTGGCTGGCCCCCAACCCGTCCCTGTGCCTCCCCACCAGCCCGACTGCTGCAGTACAAGGAAGTGAACTCCCCCCACACACACATCTCCCACATGCCCGATCATGGCAGTACAAGCACATGAACCCCCCACACACACATCTCCCACAGCCCGATCGCGGGCAGTACAAATCATGTGACCCCCCACACATCTCCCACAGCCCGATCGCGGGCAGAACCTGTGAACCCCCAGTGCCCGATCGCGGGCAGATAGCAAATCCTCCCCAACTCGAATAACTCCCTGGTGGTCCAGTGGACGTAAAGCCCGATCGCTGGCAGAATGTCACAGCACAACCACCCCAAACATCTCCTGGTGTCTAGTGTCCCCCACCCACCCACGACGCCTCCACCCGCCCCCGCAGCCGGCGGGGGCCAGCATCCCACCCGCTTGCCGCCCGCCCGCCACCGACTGACTAAATAGAGGCTGCACGCCCTATTGGTGCAGAGCTACAGCCAATGGGCATGCAGCCCATACCGTATATGACAGTCCAGATTTGTGAATCATTCGGCTGTGGGAGATGTGGGGGGGTCATGTATTTGTACTGCCCGCGATCGGGCTGTGGGAGATGTGTGTGGGGGTTCATGTACTTGTACTGCCCGCCATCGGGCTGTGGAGATGTGTGTGTGGGGGTTCATGTACTTGTACAATCATTCACAAATTGACTGTCATGTATGGTGATGGGCTGCATGCCCATTGGCTGTAGCTCTGCACCAATCGGGCATGCAGCCCACCGGACAGTCAGTTGATGGAAGGGCGCGGGCGGCAGGCGGGTGGATGCTGTCGCCCGGGCCGCGGGGGAGCGGGTGGAGGGGCTTCGTGGGTGGGTGGGGGGACACTAGACACCAGGGAGATGTTTGGGGGTTGTGCTGTGACATTCTGCCCGCGATCAGGCTTTACGGTCCACTGGACCACCAGGAGTTATTCGGGTTGGGGAGGGTTACAGTCTGCCCGCGATCGGGCACTGGGGCCATACAGGTTCTGCCCGCGATCGGGCTGTGGGAGATGTGTGTGGGGGGCGACATGTACGTGTTCTGCCCGCGATCGGGCTGTGGAGATGTGTGGGGTGTCATGTAACTGTGATGCCCGCGATTGGTTGCATTGGCGTCTGTCCTCGACGGCTGCTGCCTGGCAGGTGGCCAGAGCAAGTCCGGGATCGCCGCACCTACATGCAAATGGCATGCAAATGGGGCCATAAATAGATGCAATGGCCCCTGCGCCTTGCATAAATTATGGCCCCATTTGTATGTCATCTTTTGAATATCGGAAATTTGGCGATGGCGCAATGGTACTTGGCGCCACCGCAAGTTTAATGCTCAACTCTGGCAACTTGCGGTAGCGCAAGTTCCACTGCGCTTACGCGCAAGTGTTGGTTGGGTGATATTCAAAGGAGTTGCTCAACAGCCGCAACTCCTTTGAATATCACCCCGGCCACACCCCTGCGCAACTATTTTGAGCAGCGCAGGGGCTTGCGCCTCAGACTGGCGCAGTTTGAATATCTGGGCCAGAGTGTATTGCAAAACATTATTATTCTATTATTTGACTATGCAGGCATTTTACAGTATATAGAAAATATTAGTATTATTTCTTTGACCATATTTGATAAGCTTTATTGTGTCTAGAGAGAATCCTGCATAACCATATTTGTCTCAATCCTTGTAACAACCACAAATGAGGAATATATATTTTATTTATTCTGTTTCTCCAAGTCTGCAATCGCATTCTTAGCCTTTTGATTAGTTTTATTAAAACATGCTTTGAAGAAAATTACTCCAGACTGTTTGGAATCTTAATTTGATAAATACTTTTCTCTTGACAGGATCTTCCAATATACAAAGATTCAGTTTTATGAGTAAATTTGCTAGCAGCAAAGGGCTATAATGTGATCATCTGCTTTGGAGACATCTCCCTCCATAGGGACAAATACATTGAACTGTAAGCTGTCAGCATTAGGATGACTATATTGGTAGTGCCTATATAATGTGGGTGGCCCCATACCTCTTCATTTGTTTTTTTTTGAGGAGCATTTGAGCACTCATCAGATGAAGGCAATGCCTTTGTCAAAAGTTTGATACTTTGTTATTTTGTTAACTTTATTAACATTGTTATATGCTTGCTGTCATGAAGACTGTTACATAGAAACATGGAATTGACAGAAGATAAGGACCGCCTGGCCCATCCAGTCTGCCCATTTCTCCTCACTGTGACAGCAGCACAGATATACACCACAAAGGGTGGCTCGGGAGTGACCACTGGGGCTGCCGCAACAGTGTACACAATGCTACTCTTTCCAGTTGGCCACCCAGTGCTGGATGGCAGCAATAAAGGGCTCACCAAAGCTACAGCCACAGCATCTGAATAAAAAGCCTGACGATTCATGCCAATACCTGGCACTTTTTCAAAGGCTAATATCATAGGGGTACCATAGGTATAAGCCCACACATATTTAAAGAGACAGTGCCAGAAAATAAGTTGAAGAAAGCAAGTACAAAAATATTCATATACATAGTGCAAAAACTGCAACCCTCCCATGTAACCCACACTACATTCATAAATACACCTATATCCAAAATTGTGAAAAAATACAGAGTATAAGCTTAATGTTTGTTAGGCTATGATATTGACTAGTTGTCAGTTTTAATGCTTAATATACCTCTATTCCTAAAAAATCAATCTTAAAGCAATACATATGTTTTAAGAGATCTATAAGACCTGCTATTCCTTCAACTGACTCATATTAAGTTTTTTCATAAAAAGTGATACATGGCCACTGCATGGTCAAAACTGGCTAGTTGGAAAAAGAAGCAAATGAGTTAAAAAACATTTTACAACCTGACCAATGTAGTCCGAAGGCACAATTACATTATCTAAACTGGAAGGTAAACAGAATTCACATTTTCAAAATCCAGCAGTATGAAACTTATCTGTTAGCAACCTCAGGCATTATAGCCTAGAGGTTAGAGTAATGCGCCGTGAATGAAGTTGGTACATCCAGCAAACCTGGGTTTGATCCCCACAACCTCCACTTGCATACTGTGTAATTCTGAGCAAGTCACTTAACCACCCCAGTGCTCCTGGGTCATCCCAGAAAACAGGTACTTGTGTCTAGTGGGCCTTACCCGGTTACCAAAAAAGAATAAATCAAATATATAAAAAAAAAAATTTTAAATGGCATTATTTCTAATGCACCATTTAAACCCTCACCAATGTGTGCTTTCAACTTAAATTGCCAGAATGCTTCTCTTTTTAGCAGAAAATTATTCAGATCATCTCCCTATGTACCAACTTTGAGGATGCCACAGAATAAAAACTTGTGTCGTCTATATGTATTACTCACTACATATACAGCAAATGCATTTTCAGTGTCTCCTTTTTCAGTACTATGGAAATGCTCACCCAGTCTTTCTTTACATTTTTGGCTGTATTATTCTATGTAAAAGTGTTCACAGTTACATACTGGCATATACAGTACATAGAGAGAGACAGAGATATGGCTCCCCTCAGGGTACATGAGGGCTAGGAAGAAGGAGCCTCCCAGAGCTGCAAGCTGCCATTCAGTCCCCTCTAACCAACATCAGAGATACGGCTCCCCTCCGAGGGTGGTCGCGAGGGCTAAGAAGAAGGGGCTATCCCCTGAGCTGCAAGCTGCCATTCGGTCCCCTCTAACTGACATCAGAGGTATGGCTCCCCTCCAAGGGTGGTCGTAAAGGCTAGGAAGAAGAAGCCCTTCCCCAGAGCTACAAACCGCTGTTCAGTCCCCTCTAACTGACATCAGAGATATGGCTCCCCGCTGATGGTGGTCATGAGGGCTAGGAAGAAGGAGCCCTTCCCACAGCTGCAAGTCGCTGTTCAGTCTCCCTAACCAACATCAGAGATATGGCTCCCCTCCGAGGGTGGTCGTGAGGGCTAGGAAGAAGGAGCCCTCCCCAGAGCTGCAAGCTGCCATTCGATCCCCTCTAACTGACATCAGAAATACGGCTCCCCTCTGAGGGTGGTTGTGAGGGCTAGGAAGAAGGAGCCCCCCCCCGAGCTGCAAGCCACCATTTGATCCATTCTAACCGACATCAGAGATATGGCTCCCCTCCAAGGGTGGTCATGAGGGCTAGGAAGAAGAAACCCTCCCCAGAGCTGCAGGCCACCGTTCGGTCCCCTCTAATTGACATCAGATATACAGCTGCCCTCCGAGGGTGGTTGTGAGGGCTAGGAAGAAGGAGCCCTTCCCAGAGCTGCAAGCCACTGTTCAGTCCATTCTAACCAACATCAGAGATACGGCTCCCCTCCAAGGGTGGTCGTGAGGGCTAGAAAGAAGGAGCCCTCCCCAGAGCTGCAAGCCGCCATTCAGTCCCCTCTAACTGACATCAGGTATGCAACCAGGCACTTGAATCAAACGCGAGTCTCGACTTGGCAGTGGAGGTTTATTTGGCGCCATTTTTTAAATCAGAATCTTGGACTGCTTTTGGACTTGCTTTCCTGTTTTAGCTGTCGCCATGCAAATGTAGATAGTTTATTTCTCCCTAAGTTCTTTCCAAAATGCCTATTTATATGTTTCAGTAGGCTACTTTTAACTTTACTTAAATTAATTGCTACCGCCCTGCCTGTACCGGTTGATTCAGATAAGGAAGTTCCACATCTTTAAGACTGTATTTATTAGCAGAAACCTTCATTTCTAGCATATTACTGTTGCTTCACTTGCTCTCAGCCAGGCACCTTAATTAATTTAATTCTCTGTTCTATGGTAGCAAGGTTCTGCCTGTGTTATAAAGTTCCTTGCTTAATATAATACCAATGTTTTTCTGCCTGTAAGACTGCTGATCAACTATCTTTGCAAATATTCTAAGTGATTTATACAGGCAAACCCTGAATTTTGTAGCTGCTAGCACTGGTAGTTGCTTTTAAGAATTTAAGCATTGTTATCTTGTGCTTGTTAATGCACAGTTACAGGTCTCCTCAACCACAGCAAGCCACATCTTTTAAACCCTGTCCCCAGCTTAAATTTAAACTCCTGTAGGATTCACAAAGGCTACTTGGCCATATTAAGACCTGGAGAACTAAGAGTTACACGCCACGTGCCTCTCTTACCCCTAGCCTCCCCCCAATATTTCTTTGTACAGCCCCTCCTCCTCAATATCTGTTTTAATCCCATTTTGTCCTCTGTTCTTTCCATAGAGATATGGCTCCCCTCTGAGGGTGGTCGTGAGGGCTAGGAAGAAGGAGCCCTCCTCAGAGCTGCAAGCCGCTATTTCGGTCCCCTCTAACCGACATCAGGTATGCAACCAGGCACTCGAATCAAATGTGAATCTCGACTCGGCCAATGAAGACTCAACAGTCATCCCTCGGGCCACCTCCATTGTCTCAGCCCAGGAATATTTCAAGACCAGGTTCATGGCTGTCTGGGACTATTATGCACCACTCAGATGAGCATGGTGATGGGTGCACACCTGCCTTAGATCACAGTAGACATCATGGCCCATCTCAAAGCAAGACACCAAGCATGGAAATCCTTTAAGATCGCCAGACAAATCACAGATCATCTACGGTATCATGCTCTTTGTAATGCCTGCACAAGATTAATCAGGCAGGCAAAGCTGAATTACTTCAATACCACCTTCTCCTTGAACCTAAACCACCCGGCTAAATTCTGGAAGGTGGTCAAATTGATTTTGTCCCTTCTGTCCCAGCCCCAACCCCTGCCTTAAACATAGGTGACTCCACTTCAACTGACCCTCTTGCAGTGGCCTCTGAATTCAACTCCTTTTCATGAGCTGCACCTCGTCGCTGCTGGTCTCCTCCTCCTTCTCCAAATTCCCCACTCCTTCCCCACCCCAGTTCAAGCACCTCCACACCCTTCCTCCTTCTCCTTCTGCGAGGTTACCACCCAAGAAGTAATAAATGAGCTGCTCACCTTAAACCCATCCAAAGTTAAATGTCCTACTGGCCTGGACTCCAAAATTCTCTGCCTGTCAGCTCCTGCCATCGCCTCCCCACTGGAAGCACTTTTCAACCTCTCCTTCTCTTCAACCTCTATCCCATCTGAGTGAAAGCACGCCACTGTAATCCCAGTTCTGAAAGGTGGCAACCCATCTGTCCCTGAAAACTACTGCCCTATATCCCTCCTTCCCGTACTGGCTAAGCTTCAGGAACACCTAGTCCTCTCACAACTCCCTCCTTCCTTGACTCCTCATCCTTTTTCACACCTTGCCAGTCTGGTTTTAGGAAGACCCACTCCACCACCACCTCCCTACTAAGGTTCACCGATTCCATCCATACTGGCATGGACAAGGGCCAAATTACCTCAGCTATTTTTGTCAATCTAGCAAGGCGTTCGACACTGTCGCTCCTCCTGTCCAGGCTCTCACTCACTGGACTCTCCTGTGTAGCTACCAACTGGTTCCACTCCTACCTGGTTGGTAGAACCCAATCAGTCGTGGCACCACCACCTCAGCCCTCCCTGTCTGTACTGGTGTGCCCAAGGGCTCCGTCCTTGGACCACTCTTGTTTTCTATCTTCCTTAACAATCTGCCCTCTGCTTGCCCCCACACATCCATTCACATGTATGTGGATGACACAGTGCTGTATACTTACAGCCCCACGACCACTGATGTGGCGACCAGACTGCAGCAGGACATCAGTAATGTTCAGCTCTAGTTTCACGCAAATCAACTTTCCTTCAATGCCAAAAAGCAGTCTCCATGACATTCAGCACTAGGCAGAGACTCTCGTGGCTCCCCACCACTCCCAATTTCCACACCCTGGATGGATCAACATTGGTGGCCTGTACCTCCTTCAGATATCTCGGAGTCTGCCTTGACCAGCACCTTGACATTTCTGTACATATTGATGCCATTCACAAAAAGCTTCACCCAAGGTTGGGGCCCTATACCATAATCGTGGCTGCATCCTGCTGCCAGCTCGCCATGCCATTGTACAGAAAATGATCCTCCCTATTTTTGACTATGGGGATGTAGTCTACAGTGCCGCACCCAAGTCCACCCTAGCCAGACTGGACTCACTCTTCCACTCCTTCTGCCATTTCACCCTGGACTGTCCACCCTCTACCCATCATTGCACCCTCTACCAGATCCTGGGCTTCCCCTTCCTCCAGGACAGTAGACTGTCCCACTGTGCCCAGATCATGGCCGAGTTCTGGACCCCATTCCTGCCCACTTACCTTACTGCCTTACTATCTGACCTGGCCTTTCCAGCTTATGCACTGAGGAGAAATGACACCAGGCTCCTATCCGTGCCACACATGTCCACCACCGCAGGCCAGGCAGCCTTCAGATGCTGTATGCCTAAGTTGTGGAATTCACTCCCCATGGACATTCTTCACACCTCCCCCACCCAGCACCTCAATTCCCTACTCAAAGCACATTTCACCTCCACCTGTACATGTGACCAGATATTCTGCCCGCCCTAATGGCCAGTACCTCCAATTGTGTTGAAAAGCACTTCCCAGCTGTGCTCTGATTTATGTGTGTATTTTAGCTTAGTCAGTCCAAGTGCTTTGCATTAACTCCAGCTGCTGCACATATATATATATATTGCACTGCACTTGTACTCCTATTTGAATTTTTGTATGCATCTGTATTTCTTTTACTGTATTTTTGTCCTTGTTATTCAGTGATTGTCCTTGTACTTCCTGTGTACTCTCCCTACCCCCGGATGCATCTGGAATTGAGCAATATCTCTGCTCAGCATGCCTACCTAGTAAAACTTTTAAATACACACACACATATATATATTTAATCCGGTCATATTGCAATTTGTAAATGATCTTACTTCAAACTGTTGACCAGTGTTAGGACTTGGGAAATGTCTCTCATTACCAAATGGCCACAAAATTTACAGGAACCCATTTTGTGTATACCAATAGGTAGGAGTGTTCTCTCATCTGGCCTTTACGCCTGTGTACAAATTGATTTTTCAAATGAATGAGAAATTTAAATGTAAAGACTTTCTTCCCTAGAGACTGGAATATGGGGTATTCTAATCAACAAAATGACATCAGCAATGATGTCACGAAGGTCATTATTGTGAAAAGTTGTCTGGAGCTTACAGACATGAATGGACCAGAAGGAGGATGTCCTCTTAAAAAGTGATCTTCATTTTTACTCAACAAATTTAGTGGTTCAAGAATTTGAAAAGCATGTGAAACCAAAATTGAAGCATTCTGTTCAACTACGTACCACCAAGGTATAGTACCTGCACTAGGGAAGAGGGGAAGCCATAAAACAGTTGCAAAGAACAAAGACATTATAACCAAGCCTCTGGACAAGGGTAGTGCAATAGTGATCATGGATTGGGTAAAGTGTGAACAAGAGTTATGCAAAAATTAGAAGGCAGACTTTTTATAGAGAACTGTCACATGAACAAACTGAATCATTCAAATGAGACATTGATTGCTATCTTTATGAACTGCTGATTTCTAATGTCATATCTAGGGAATCATATGAGTATTTAACACTTGGCCATCCTGTCAGGTCTACCTATATTGTCTCCTAAATCCACAAAAATTTGTGGAATCCCCCAGGCAGGTCAATTGTGGCCAGCAGTGGCTCTCGCACAGAGTCATCAGAGTTAGCAAAATTCACGGATGAGCATGTGAACATGTTGCTAGTCAGTTCCCACCATACATCAGGGATACTGGGTATATTTTATCAATGTTGCAGGACCTACACATCAATGAAAACACTGTTCTGGCTGTCTTGACATGCACGCCCTTTATACCAGTATCTCCCATGAAGAGGGATTAGCAGCAATGCATGAGGCACCTAAGTCCTAGTATAGCCTTTCTATGGTGGAAGCACTTGTCACCTTAACTGAAAGGAGCCTTAAATGTAATACCTTCACATTTGTGGATAAGACATTTTTGCAAGGAAAAGGTTATGGCGATGGGGGCCTCTGGCCCTCAATTTTGCCAATACTGGGTCATGTGGAACTGGAGTCTGTGCTCAAGAGACACTAACCCCTACTTTGATTTGGTGGATTTATTCTGCCATTTCATTGATGACATACTTTTAAGTATGGAAGGGTTCTTCAGAAGATTTAATTAAATTTGTTAGTACCTTGAAAGCACAAACCTGAATTTATGCTTCTCTGAACTGGAGTGAAAGTACTGTGACATTTTAGATTTAGTGATCAAAAAGGATGGTAATCTGGGTGTGTCTACTACTCTGTTTAGAAAACAAATGGATCATAATTTAGTCCTGCATTACACTTCCAACCATGCATGCCACACTACAGAAAATGTTCTGAAGGGCCAATTCACATGTTTAAAAAGGAATTGCAGTGATCCACGTACATATGAGGAAGGGGCCTATATGCATAGACAATGATTCACAGAACGTGGTTACTATAGGGAATGTATAGAGAGGGCAATAGCATATACAAATAGCCTCCAACAGGATAACATACTAAGGGTTCATACTAAGGTGGATTCCAGAGCGAGAAGGCCTGAGCCTATATTGCTCTTATGCTAGGCCAAAGAATAATAAGAGATTGTATCCCACACTTATCAGTGTATCAAGTCGATACTTAAAAATGCTTTTGGTCTCACTTATGACAATATGAAGCGGCAATCGGTTCCAAGGGCCAATAACTCTGATAGTATAAAAGTATTTTCTATTATTATGAATAAACGATTTTCTTACCAACTGCAGGGGGTGGCTCCTGATGTCATGAGAGTAATTTTTAAAGTCCAGACCTAGTTCACACATAAGATAGAGATCTTGAACAATATCGTACAGAAGCATGAGGTCACCTCTAAGGCGACAGGTGGAAAGGGCACATGTTTTAGAGAGTCTAATCTGCCTTCATATCACACGCTTCAAGCCCAGAGATTTCTTGGTATATTTTCTTTTAACTTTTCTAGCAGGTGTCCTTCTGATTTCTCAGAAGGCAGGAAGCTGAGAAGCATCACCAGGTGGGGCCTGACATATGCTCTAAATAGAGGTAACAATACTTCATGATTCCTAGATTTAATATTACAAGAATTGACCACACTATTTTGTTTGATTTATTAATAATATCATGCACATGTTTGTTATGTGTCAAGTCATCTGAAATTGTGATACCAAGTCCCTTTTGTCTGATATTTTAACAAGCAAGGAACCTGCCAATGAGTATGGATAGTAAGTTGTGGCACCTAAATGCATCACTTTACACTTACAAATATTCAGTATCATACCCCAGTTATTTACCCATGCTGAAATGCAATCTAAATCATTCTGTATGGTCAATGCTTGTGAAACTGATGCACAGGAACCCCGATTTTGACGTCATCTGCATATTTTGTGGTAATAGATAAACACTCCTTTGTTAAATCAGCTATAAACAACTGAAAAGGTAGGGGCCCAAAAGGAGCCCTGTGGCACACTGCTTGATACGGGACTGCTTGCTGATTTTGAACCATTGATGATAATCTGTTGGGTCCTATCTCGTAACCAGTTGCATATCCAACTAACAAGAAAACTGTTCAGTTAGCAAAATTTGTGAGTTAAGGCCCAGTGTGGCATGACGTCGAAAGCCTTGAAGAAATCAATAAATATGATGTCACAAAGAATTCTCTTATCCAAAATGAACTGATGTTTTCATAGGAACACATTAGGTGAGTGATACAACTTCTGCCAGTTATGAAACATGATATGGAAGTGCCGGCAACTCACGACACCAGTGTAGTAGATGCTGTGTCACATAGCCATCTTAATGTGTGGATAACATACACCCTTTTGTTGTAACTGGTTCAGAAAGTAATTTAAGAAAACTGGCATATGTTAAGATTGGAGCCAAAATTGAAAATAAATCACAGTCTGCACCCCCCCCCATAACAAATAGGAGGGGGAAACACAGTTTGTACACGGGATGAAAGGGCTAATGAGAACAGCATTACCTATGGGCACACGCAAATGGGGCTCCTGTAAATTTTGTGGCTATTTGGTAATGGGTAGGCATTTCCCCGAGTCCTAATACTGGTCAACAGTTTGACGTAGGATCATTTATAAATCATGAAATTGTAATTCAAACGGGATATGGCTGCATGTAACTGTGAACACTTTTACATAAGAAAATCCAGCTGAAAATGTAAAGAAAGGCTGGGTGAGCATTTATGTTGTATTGAAAAAAAGAGACACTGAAAATGCACTTGCTGCACATGTGAGTAATATAGGCAGACAGTGAGCAATATAGGTAGACAGTACAGGTTTTTATTCTATGGCATCGAGGTTTTCAGAGTTGGTAGATGGGGAGGTGATCTGAATAATATTCTGCTAAGAAGAGAAGCAATTTAAGTTGAAAGCACACATTGGTAAGGGTTTAAATGATGCATTACAAATCATGCCATTTTATGACATCGACTAAGGTTGTTAAGGTGAAGTTTCATTGCTGAATTTTGAATGGGTGACTTCTGTTTATCTTCTGGTTCAGATAATTGTTCCTTCTGACTAAGTTGGTCAGGTTGTAGTAGTCTAGTAGGAAAGGTAAAAATAGTACAAGAATTGTTCAAAATGTGAAAAAAGCATACAAATTAGCCTTTAGGTAGATTTTTGTATGCTCTCTAACATAATAGCAAGACGCAAGTGATCCAGTAATGTTTAAGGGTTGCAAATAGAGTTTTTATTTATTTAGTCTAGCAGAATTTTGCAAAAATCATTCAAAATGTGAAAAAAGCATGGAAATTGGAACATAAGTAGGTTTTTATGTTGTCTTTAAAATACAAGTAGAACACACATGATCTGATTATATTAAGGAGGTCAAAATACAGTTAGGGTGAGCTATTCAAAGGGGTTGCACCTAGCGCAACTGAGTTGCACCGGCGCAACCCAAGTAATCGCCCTGGGGCAATATTCAAAGGGGACCTGGCGTGGTAGTCCTGATGCAGGGGAGCAATGTTAATGTATGAGGCGCATCTGAAAGGGGCGTGCCATGCATATGCGGCACATCCCAATATTCATCCCGGGATGTGCGGCGCATCTGCTGGCACAAACCCTAGATGTGCCGCATACTGGGGCACAAAGTTGAGCCCCAAAAAAACAGCTCAAATGCTGGCCACCCACAGACAGGCTGCTGTACTGCATAGCGCAACACAGCAGCTGCCAGCCTTGAGTGGCCACCCGCCCACGCAGAACACCATCCACAAGCACCCAAATGTTCCCTGGTAGTCTAGTGGTACCCCCTCCCTCCCCGTAGCCGTGATCACCAGTAGAAAATAAAGTAATAAATCCATGGTAGTCTAGTGGCACCCCCACCCACACAGGACCCCCTACCCACCCAGCCACCTCCCCATCATCTTACAGTATGCCCTGCAAACCAGTTAGTTCACAGTGTGGGCTTACAGCGCATACTGTAAGCTGTCATTCGGCAGGCAGCTGGGCGGTATGCGGGCGGGTTGCAGCTGCCCACTGATGATGGGGGGGGCTGGATGGGCAGGGGGTCCTGTGTGGTTGGGGGAGTGGGGGGTGCCAGTAGACTACCATGGTTTTATTACTTTATTTTCTACCGGTGATCGCAGCTACGGGGAGGGAGGGGGGTACCACTAGACTAACAGGGATTTATTTTATAATTGTCTACCGGTGATCATAGCTACCAGGTGGGGGGGTGCCCTATGACCCCCTCTGTCTGCACCACATGCTGTGCAGGGCACCAGGTGCATTTTGCTGGGCTACCCTGCTCAGCTTGTGCAAATGGGACCATAATAACATGCAAATGGCCCCATTTGTGCCTTGCATACATTATGGTCCCATTTGCATGTCCAGGTCTGAATATTTCAGAATTGCACCCAGCGCACCTACAGTTGCGCTGGAGCATTCCCAGTCCTACCTGTCTGGGGGATGCCCCAGCACATTGTATATGCACCCTGCGCATTCTGTGCTATATTCAAAGGTGATGCACCATGGCACATCTCCTTTGAATATCCCCCTGTCTGGCTATGGTGCACCTTGGTTATGCTTCACCTCCACTTGTGCCATTGCCGGATGCAGTCTGAATACCTAGCCCTTAATGTACAATTACGTGAAAACACCAAAAAAATGCATACATTTGACTCATTGGACCATGCATATGTTTCCAGATTATTACAAATTACACCAAATAACTTTTTGTACTTTACATCACTACTTTAAATCAAGCATGCAGACCTTTGGTTTGAAATTAACCCTGTATCATATGGAAGATGTTCAAAGTTATTTTACAATTTGAAGTATACAAATAACTGTGATGTAGAGATTTGATTTCATCTAAAGACAAGCACACACTCATTATGTTATCTCCAGAAATATGTATTACGATATATCTTTAAAGATAAACTTTTAAAAAGATTTCTTGAAGCGGTAATGAAATGGAAACAGGATATGTTTACAGTCATTATCTCACAAAAGTGTACTTCACACAAATAACGTTCTGTGATCGCACATAATCAGGTTACACAATTTCAGTATTAAATACCTGTTACAGTTAAGGGATGAATGAAATTAAAATGATCATACTTGCTTAGAGAAATTACCAAAATACATAGTTATCACTATCATTGTCATTGTAGCATGATCCTGTACAAGCACACAGATCAGTGCCTGGAAGTGAGCCATCGAAACATTTGCATGGTGGTCTGCAAGCCTTTCTGCAACCACATTTGACCAACTCTTTGCATGATTCAGCTGTCTCTGGAAGAACTGTTCAAATTGGGATCCTGTCTTTCTCATTGTCTGTTTCCAACCCCAGCTAGCTGGGATTGGTAATTCTTGCTGTAACATGGCAATAAATGTTAGACAGAAATAAGCACTTTTCATTGGAGCAATAGTAACAGCTGACCAAGGAGCAACCATGCATTAATTCCCTAGTAATGCCCTGTTGTTCTTTGTGAACCAGAGTAAATTCTTTGTTCAAGTGCAGTTCCTGTGCAGCCCAACGATGGCTGTAAAACAGTGCTGTGCTGCCAGCATTGTTTCACAGCCATCTATTGGCCTGCCAAGGGAACATGAAGATCTACCCTGGCATGGTCCCATCATGCAATGTAATCCATATCTTGTAATACATGCACATGAAAATTGAAGTATGTAGCACCAATCCTGACAGTAAATTAGGAGAAAAAGTACCATATTAGTTAATGTAAAGCTAATATGTATAGAATTACTGGTTGAAAAGTCGTTCCGTTTCTACTCACGATATTACAGTTATCACAATTACAGTCATCTGTTGGCCTGCAAGGGAACTGCAGGAACAAAACATGAAAATGTACACTAGCATGGTCCCATCATGCAGTGCAACCCATATATTGGAATACACACAGATGAAAATTGAAGTACCTAGCACTGATCCAGACAGTAAATTAGGAGAAAAAAGTACCATAATAGTAAAAATTGTAAAAGTGTATTTGCCAATAACAACACCATGCACTTAAATCAAAAGTTGCACAGTAATGCCTCTCTACACCCACAGTATATGTAAGACAGTCTACATTCAGCAGAATGTT
This sequence comes from Neoceratodus forsteri, assembly GCA_016271365.2. Taxonomy (NCBI): domain Eukaryota; kingdom Metazoa; phylum Chordata; order Ceratodontiformes; family Ceratodontidae; genus Neoceratodus; species Neoceratodus forsteri. The sequence continues at coordinate 793,410,665 of CM057459.1, read as the reverse complement.
ACTATCAATACACTGTTAAAGATAAGAAATATAGCTGTGTGTGTGTCTTTTTTTGTATTACAAGTAAGCACTACAAATAATAAATCTGCTTATTTTGGAAATGCTTGCCATGTTACAAGCATTAAGCCACTTCAAAGGAGGATTCTACTAGGGAATTAATGCCAGGTTAGGTAATTGGAGCATAGGCCTGCAGCCTTAGCTCAACCCCCCCAACCAGGCATTAATTCCCAGTAGAACCCTCATTTCCATGGCTTATCAGCCACTTGTGCCACTAGTATCTCCCCCAGCAATGGCCTCCTTGATGTGCAGCTCTCTTTGTGTGGTCCACTAAGGCAACCTGAGTTGGAGAGATGTGTTCCAGCTGCGTAGTGGAGCACACAAAAAGAGCTGTATAACAGGGAGATCATTGCTGGGAGAATATACTAGTGGCACAACAAGAACTGCCAAGCACAGCTAGCTGGGGTTGGACACTAGACAGTGAGAAAGACTGGATCTCCATTTGGACAGTCCTTCCAGAGGCAGCTAAATCATGCAGAGTCGATCAAATGTGGTTGCACACAAAGGCTTGCAGACCACCATGCAAATGTTTCAATGGCTGACTTCCAGGTACTGATCTGTGTGCTTGTGCAGGATCATGCTACAGAGACGATGATGGTGATAACTAAGTATTTTGGTAATTTCTCTAAACAAGCATGAGAATTTTAATTTCATTCATCCCTTAACTATAACAGGTAGGTAATACTGAAATTATGCAACCTCATTATGTGTGATCACAGAATGTTATTTGTGTGAAGTACACTTTTGTGAGATAATGACTGTTAACACATCTTGTTTCCATTTCATTACCATTTCAAGCAATCATTTTGAAAGTTTGTCTTTAAAGATGTATCTGTAATACATATTTCTAGAGATAACCTAATGAATGTTTGCTTTCTAGGGCTGTAGGTGGAGCCTACAGCCATTTTAGTGAGAGCTCTGTAGCTCTGAAAATGGCCGATCGCAGAACCCCTTCCGTTGAACTTTTTGGAAGTATCCTTCGAAAGCCCAATGGAGCTGAAACCCCTCCACTGCGATCGGCGTACGGAATAACAGACACACTATTTTGGCTGTTACTTCCGCATTCTGATGCCTGCACTGCACATGTGCATGACTCGTGCGCATGCACAGTGCTGCGGTGCCGACATGTTGAGAATGGCATAATGCCATTCACTGTTTTGTGCCCCCCTCCCCAAGTCATCCCCGATATGTTATGTCGCAACACTGGGAGCCCATTCCAGTGTGCAGAATCTGTTTTTGTCTGTAAATCAGAAAATGGTCCCTCGTTGCATTTCCTTTTTCCTGGCACCCCTACCCACGCCATGCCCGACATCAGGGTGCCCAGTCCCTGTGTCGACATTCATGTGGCACACAGGAGCCCACCCCAGTGTGCCTAAAAGTTTGTTTTGCTGTAAATTAGAAAATGGTCCCTCGTTGTAGGTTTGTTTTCCTGCAATACTGAAAATGGTCCCTCCTCGTCAAGCTGCGGTGCCCCTCCTCCCCACCCTCCCCTTACCCCATACTTACCTCCAGAGGTCAACGCTGTCATCTTCTCTGGAACAGGACACATCTGCACTCTTCAAAGCCCAACCATAAACTGAAGAATTAAAGGTAAGCGTGCTATACAGCCATTCAATGGGATTTTCAACTTATGCTCATATCTCAGCCATTTTTTGGAATTTTTGCTCAAAACTTTCAACATGGGGTTCCTGGGACCCCACCTCATGAAAATTGTCACTGTCATTTTGTTACTCTGTCTGAAAAGGTGATTTTGTGGTCACTGCGCGGAATCACCTTTCAGGACCGATTCATGAAATGACAGTGCCACTGTTCATGAGGTGGGGTCCCAAAAAGCCCATGTTGCAAATTTTGAGAAAAAATTCCAAAAAATGACTGTGTTATGAGCATGCATTGTGCAGTTTCTACGCACACTCCTAACGTCGCTAATTTTTAATATTTTCACTCCACATTTTTAACATTCCCATTTTTGCATACAGCTGTCATTTTCCACAACCTGCCAGAAACATGTTTTTGCATCTGTGGTGCAGAATAGCGTGTTTGCTCTGTGCAATCACCTTTCAGGACAATTGAACAAAATGACATTGGCAGTGTTCATGAGGAAGGGTCCAAAAAAGGCCATGTTGAAAATTTGGTGAAAAAATTCCCAATAATGACTGCATTACGTGCGTGTGTTGCACAGTTTCTACCCACGCTCTTAACATCACCAATTTTTTATATTTTCACTTCACATTTTTAACATTGCCATTTTTGTACACCTCCTTCAACACAGTACAGCTGTCATTTTCCACAACCTGCCCAAAATGTGTTTTTCCACCTGTGGCGCAGAACAGTGCATTTGGTCTGCACAATCACCTCTCAGGACAATTGAACAAAATGGCACTGGCACATTTCATGAGGAGGGGTCAAAAAAGGCCATGTTAAAATTTGGTAGTAACACCTCAACATATGGCCAAGTTCCACCTGGGCATTGAATAATTTATATGCACATGTGTAACTTTGTCACTTGGTAGTGCTTCACAACCCTATTGGCTCTAGCCAGAACTTGTCTTTAGATGACAGCACATCTCTACATCACAGTTATCTGTATACTTCAAATTGTACAATAATTTGAACATTTTGCCACACGATGCAAGGTCAATTTCAAAAGCAAAGGCCTGCATGCTTGGTTTTAAAGTAGAGATGTAAAGTATAAAAGGTTATTTGGTACAATTTGTAATAATCTGCAAACATAGTTCGGACCAAAGAGTCAAATGTCCCGATCTCAGGTACTGCAGGGCGGCTTTCTCGAAGCACGAGGAGGCTCTCCCTCTCTCAGTGTTTTGCTCAGCTGTTTGAATTCTGGTGCCATCTTGTGAATTATCAGGACTTGCTCTCCCTCACAACAGGACTGTGTGTTAAATTAAATGAAAGTTATTTAATGCCGGCACAGGCCCACTGATAGTTTTTCTGTACTATATATTATCCCTTTTCCTGGAAAAACTGTGTTCGCTTGAATAGCTTTAATTCACAACTTGGGTTTCTCTGGGAAACATTAGCCGCTTTAATTTAAAAAAGAAAATCCAGGGCTAGGAATCCTGTGCTTGTATGCATTTTACTTGGGTTTCTCTGGGCAACTTTAGTCACTTTAATTTAAAAAGAAAATCCAGGGCTAGGAATCCTGTGCTTGTGTAATTTGCATGCTTGTTCTCTGAAGTAATCTCTGTGCCGGATAACCATTCCCCACCCCCTCCAATCTCCTTGCAATCCACTTATTCTGCATTCTAGATAAATTAAACTCCCCCTTCTCCTTATTTCCACAGTACTGCACAGTCAGGCGGCGGACCGCGAGGAGGTCATGAGGGCTGAAAGAAGAAGCCCTCTCCCAGCTGCTCACTCCCCGATCTCAGGTACTGCAGGACGGTGCTCACAAAGCGCGAGGAGGCTCTCCCTCTCTCAGTGTTTTGCTCAGCTGTGTGCCCCGCTGAGACTACACGTTGGCTGCCCCACCACCACCACCCTTGGTGGACTCCCGTCTTTAAAGCAGTGGTCACGTGATATGCTGAGCCTATCAGCCCACTTTCACCTCTGCAGCTTATCACCTCCCACCACCAGAGGGCTCCCACATCCTCTCCAACTCACTCACTACAACTCTTTCCCTCCACACCTCATCCTCAGCTCACCTCTTATTCACATTCTGCAGATTATCGGATTTGCTGTCTACTATTCTGGTGTTCCCTTGCGCACTGAACTTCATTTTACCCTACTCGAGTTAATACTAAACATGTTCCTGTTAACTCTCCTGCTGTGTACCCTGCTACCCATGCACGCACATGCCCCTAATGACTCTGCCCCCGCCAGACCCTTGAAACAGAACCCCCATGCAGCAATGTTAATCAGCTTTATACCTTACTTTGTATCTTTAATTCCTAATGAGCAATTTCTCTCCTCACATATCCCAGTGACCATTACTAGTAACACATCCCTGTCCTTCTATGTGTACCACAGGGTCCATATCTATACTTACTTCCTCTATACCTACTCTAATGAGCTCCATCCCAGTGGTTCTACCCTAGGCTTGCTCTGCTTCTCCTGGCCGCCATACAACCTGCAACCCCATATATATTCTCCCCCAACCACTTCGACTCCTCCTACATGCTACCCCTTCTCTTAACCTCCCATTCCCACCTTCTCTGTTCTCAAAGGGCACACAACTGGAAATCCTTTACACAGAAGGATACGCTGGAACCCTGTATCAGGTTCATCCTCCTCCTCCTTCTTCTCATCTCAGAAATATACACCCTAACCCTGGTCCTCCTGCTCCCCTAGGACCAGACCACTCCCAGAGGGCTGTGCCTTGCCACCCATAATGTATGCAGTCTACTATAAAAATGGGACGCCTTCCAGGGTTGGGTACAGCAACATCAGCCGGATGTTATAGCCGTAGGTGAGACCTGGCTCTCCCCTTAGATTCCGGACTCGGCTGTAACACTCTCTGGTTATAATGTATACCGTGCTGCCTGGTTGGGTAGGCGTGGGGGTGGCTGTGCTATTTACACCAGGGACACGCTACATGGACAGTTGCTCCCCACCCCTCAGTTGGCTCCTGGCCCCCAGGCCCTTACTCTTAAACTCACCTTGGGACGCTCCCTAACCCCCCTTCTTTACAGCTGTGTACATTCCTCCCAGGGACCAGAAGATGGCCTTCCACTCAGTACTGTCCTATATGTCCACCCTCCGTCCAGTACAGAAAAAATCATTCTCGGGGACTTTAATATTAATTGGTTAGATAAGTCCACAAGCCATTAGCCGATGCTGCCACCGCCCAAGACCTAACTCAATTAGTCACCTCCCCCACCCTCCTTAACCAGCGTACAGGTTCATCCTCCCTACTAGACCTTGTGTTCACAAATCGCCTACACAAAATTAAAAGCACAACAATTCTCCCAAATGCACTTAGCGACTACTCCCCCGTTCTCTGCTCCTGGTCAGGCAAAGCACCCAGACCTCCCCCCAAAATAACCTTACAACACAAGCTGGGCCCTGACAAACTTGCCCTAATTAAACCACACCTCAGCTGTATGGATTGGTCCCTTTTAATGAACATGCTTGACCCTAATAGGGTCCTTGACCTCTTCATCCTTTCTTTCAATTCCGTTTGTGACAAATTTGCCCCACCTACAAAAAGGGTGGTCAAAGGAAACCAGGTGCCTTGGTTATCTGCTCACATCCTGGCCCTTATGCAGACAAGAGATTCACTGTGGCACCTCTCCAATGAGACTGGTCTGCCTGCTGATAGGCAAAAGTACAGGGAGGCCCAGAACAAATGCACATGGGCCCTTCGCAAAGCAAAAGCGGAGTATTATAAATCCTCCTTAACCACTACCTGGGGTTCAGGACGCAAATTCTGGAATAACATCAAGGATATCTGTGGTAAAGACCTCAACCCTGTCCCTAACCAGATTATGGTTGACGGGTGCTTGACATCTGATCCTACTTGTATGGCCGAGGGCTTCAATAAGCCTTCACAAAGCTTGATCATGTTCTCCCCCAATTTCTTTGACCCGCCTCCAACCAGCCCCTCCCTCCCAAAGCCCCCTTTCACCTCACGCCACATTACATCCAAGTCTGCAGAGTCATACCTCAGGAAAGCCCTAAGTCGCCCAGCTACAGTAGCTAAACCCCGACTTGAAACTCCAGCTGCACTCCTCACCCACATACTGAATCGGTCCTTATGTCAGGGCACTTTTCCCCTCTAGGTGGAAATCAACCTCCATCACCCCTATATTTAAAAATGGAGACCGTTCTATCATCAATAACTACCACCCCATTTCCATTCTCCCCCCCATCCAAGGCCTTGGAGCGGATTGTCTCTGATCAGCTCACTGACCATCTCAACAAGTACGACCTGCTCTGCAAGCAACAGCATGGCTTCTGGAAAGGTCACAGCACTACCACCGCCCTCCTCCAGTTTATCTCACACATACACGCCGCCCTGGACAGGGGTCATATCACTGGTGCGGTTTTTATCAACCTCACTAAGGCATTTGACACAGTCAATCACTACCTCCTCTTAACCACCCTATCTAACACTGGTTTCTCACGGGACGCCCTTGGTTGGTTCTCTGACTATCTCTCTAACTGCTCCCAGCAGGTCAACATTGGCAACACCCTATCCAAATGGCTGCTTGTCCTCTCAGGTGTTCCTCAGGGGTCTATACTAGGATCTCTACTTTTTACCCTCTTCCTCAACTCCCTCTCCATGGCCTGCCCCGGTAATGTGTTACTATATGCAGATGATGCCGTCATACTGTCCTCCGACCATGACCCTGCTCAACTCCATCGTTCCTGCAATCCATTTTTAGCTGCGCAGAGAACTGGTTCACTGCTCAGCGCCTTATCCTCAACTATAAGAAGACCAAAATTATGCTCTTTTCTCACCCTCTCAGCACCCGGAAGGTGCATTGCCCCCAAGTTCTCACCGCCTACCAGACCCTGTTAGAGCTAGTGGACTCCTTCAAGTACCTGGACATCACACTAGACCCCGTGCTCAACTTCCACCAACATATCCATCTCCTGTCTAATGCCCTTAATGCTAGGCTGGGACTTCTGTACCGCATCAAGCACTGCCTTACCACTGAGGCCCTTAGGCTCGCCATCTCCTCATCCGTTTTCTCACTGCTCGACTATGGTATACTCATTTACAGTGCTGCTAGTTCCACAGCCCTCCATAGACTTTGCTTCACACTAAACAAAGCATGTCGCCTCATACTGGGATGTGATCATCTCACCTATACTTGCTCCCTCTATAACACCACCAACTGGCTGAACCTCGACAGTAGGATCAAGTTCCACACCTGCCCCATGGCTAAAAAATCACCCTCGGCCCACCCCCAGTCTCACCTCTCCCAGTCTACAAAGCTTAAGTGCACTTTAGCTCTGCTAAACTACCCTCGCGTTCCTTTCTGCCGAACCTCACAATTACAAAGATCTTTCAGCTTTAGAGCTCCCTCTGTCATGAACAGCCTCCCAACCTGGCTTGTAAATGAAATTAGACTTGGCCCTTTCAAAACACTTCTTAGGCACCACCTCCAGACCACTAATACCTGTGACTGTTACCTAACCCCCACCCTCTCCCCTCCTCCACTGGCCTCTCTTCCTAGGCCTCAAAGAACCAAGACTTTCTCTGGGCATTAGCATTTATCTCCGACTGTACTAGTTCACCCTAGTCTCTGATTGTTAGCCTTCACTCTCTCCTTGTATTCATTGCTGATTGTGTACTCATTGTATGGTTATGTAAAGTCTGTTATGTTACCTAATTCTTGTGACATGGAACCTTTGTAAATGAGGCTTTGACTCAAAGGTATTTCTGATTCCTCAATAAACAAGAAACAAGAAACAAAACTGGTGTTTTCACATAATTGTATATTAATTGTATTTTGACCCCCTTAATACCATCAGATCACGTGTGTCCTTTTACTTTAAAGAAAACATAAAAATCGACTTATGTTCCAATTGTCATGCTTTTTTTCACATTTTGAACGATTTTTGAAAAATTCTGCTAGACTATAAAGTGTTAATTTACTTATTTTTGGCAACTAGCCAATACTGAACATGTAGTAGCCATGTATCACTTTTATGAAAAACTTAGTATGACTCAGTTGAAGGAATAGCAGGTCTTATAGGTCTCTTAAAACATGTGTATTGCTTTAGGACTGATTTTTTAGGGATGGAGATATATTAAGCATTAAAACTGACAACTAGTCAATATCATTAAAGTAATGGTGTGACATTTTGGTTACTGTTTGGGCTTCATAGCTTGTTTCCCTGAAGTGGCGATAGTCCATGTGTACCATAATTATGAAATGTACTACTGTCCAGTAAGGGAAGGAGGGGATTGTAATTCTGGCCAAATCATCAGCCAGCTGATCCCTTTCCATTTCCAGGTCTGCCTGCTCCACCCCCATGCTCCAATGTTTTGTGACGTGTAACCAGGGAGAGTGCAGGGTCACGCCCCATACTATACAAGTCTATGGGGCTCATTTTCAAAACGGTTTTACAGACATTTAAGCAACCTTTGATAAAAAATGAAAGCCACCGCTCAACTAATCGGGACCCTATTAGCTGAGTGGCGGCTTTCATTTTTTATCAAAGGTTGCTTAAACGGCTGTAGAAATGTTTTGAATATGAGCCTCATAGACTTCCATGGGGAGCCCCTCCCCATGCTCACCCTGGTTACACATCACAAAATGTTGAAGTGCATGGGAGGAGCAGGCAGACTGGGAAGTGGAAAGGGATTGGCTGGCCAGCAGTTCAGCCAGAGTTACAATCCCTTCTTTCCGTTACTGGACAGTAGTTAATTTCATAATTATAGCACAGACGGACTATCGCTGCCTCAGGGAAATGGGCTATGAAGCTCAATACGGAATGTCACAACTTTACTTTAAGCTTATACTTTGTATTTTTTCACAGTTTTAGATTTGGATATATTTATGAATGTGTAGTAGGGGTTTCATGGGTGGTTGCAGTTTTCCACTATGTATATGAATATTTTGCACTTGCTTTTTGAACTCATTTACTGACACTGTCTCTTGAAATATATATGGCCGTTTACCTGCAGCACCCTGTGATGTCAGCCTTTGAAAAGAATCAGGCATTGTCACGAAATGTCAGGCTTTTATTTGGATGCTGCGGCTGTAGCTTTGGTGTCTTTTATATGATGAATTTGATTAATGATCACACTCAGCCCGAGGTACATCCTTTATTCTCTATGAGCTGTAAGAGTGACAAGCACAGGCTTATTCTTTTATTTGTTTTTCCTTTTCTCATGAATGGTTTAGCCCTACCACAAGCAGCTATTCTGTCAGGGAGATCTCCTTTGTGGACCTACCATGCACAGCCTACTGGTGGCCAGTACATCCTCCTGGCTTGGGACCAAACATGGCTGCATTGCCCCAATCTGGATCCCTGCTGCCTCTCAATGGAAAAACCACGACGGAGAGTGAAGACATCATGGACAAGGCCACTGGTTTTTGGTTTTTACTGGAAAACCCAGTACAATTCTGGAATTTGGAGAACCCATACATTGGAAAACACAAAGAATTTCATGGAATTTGGCATTTTATACCAGATCAGTAAATCTGCAGAACTTGCATTTTTTTAATAACTAATAATTGCTTGCTGTACTATTTTCAGTTTACTTCATTTATGCTCTGTGTAATAAGACTTCTTTTATTTTGATTATTTATTCACATACTAAAAGAGTGACAGTGGAACCTGGTAAAATTCAAAAATTAGACTAACAATCAGTTCCCAGAACTCAAAGTCTTGAAAATGGAATTTCATTACTTTAATCACCGTAAATCAGTAACATTGATTATGGAGGTCTGCTGCACAGGCAGAGGAACTCTCACTGACAAAGGGCACAGCATGCCAGGAGTTCACAGCAGAGCCTTACAGCATATGCAGCAGCAGATCCACAGAGCAGGAGTGAGAGGGAGGCAGTCCAGCACTACCATGAGTACAGGGGACCATGTGGCAAGACACTGAGACCACACCCCATGGGGAGATGAGCGAGAGTCCTCACTTTTAGCTCCCATTTATACTGTTTGTTTTTCCCACCACTACAGCAGACCACATGCAGAGGGGCCTCCTCAGGGCAATTGCGTGTACCAGAGCCTCCCACCATGTTGACAATATTGTCAGCTTCAGGGTTGTGATTTTTCACCTCTACAGCTGATCACAAAATGGAATCCCCAGTGCAACCGAGGGTTCCACAGTATACTGCCTTGTCCAAGATGGTAGTTCAGTGATTTTTTGGATCCTTTTGTTTCTCGCTATGCAGCTGATTTCTTGTAAAAATGAATCTGTGCATTTGGAAGCCTCCTACCATTCCAGACAGATGCTCGATTGGTTTCGAATCTGGCCATAGGGGTAGCCTTTTTCCTGCCAGTCAGACAGATGGTACATAGCATCAGGGCTGAGGCGTGATCGCGACCTTAAAAGACTGTGTCAGTTCAGCCTCCTTGAACCTTTAAAGCTTCAGGGCAGAAAGGGAAGGGCTATATAGCTGGGGTGTGCTCCCAAGGGGGAATGCAAATATTGCCTGAACCCACATGGTGATGGATGCAGTCTATTAAGCCTTAGAATGCAGATTAGGCTGAATGGGGCATCAAGGCAAAGACGTAATTTAGGTAGGACAGTATGGGTCAGATTGGCTGCCAGTGCTGGAGACTACACAGCCGTGTTGCTGCCCATGCTGTTCCTGCATGAATTGATCAGCTAGCAGTCATATTCTTGAAGGAATATGAATGTACAAGTGAAACAGCCTGCATGTGACAAAACAGCTGGATACAGCTTCCAGCAAGCAGAACACAGTTCACACAGTGGGGAACTAACTCACAACTCACTAGCAGCTCATAGCACATTTACATGTACGGGAATTCTACTGTACCAGGCAAAGCGCTCCCTGGTCACAATCGCAAAGTGTCTGTACACACTGGGAGCTTAGGGATAGCTGGAACTCCTGACAGGCCAATCGCATTCAACAAAATCTTCGGTCTTCTTCAGGTTGAGCCTGGCTCAATTCAGTAGCTTACTTTAGTCACACAAACTTGGATTTAGTCCAAAATAATTCTCTTCTCTCCCTCTCAGGAGCAGCAGGCAGACATGCAGGCCAAACTCTCAGCCCTTTCACAGTTTTCTCCATGCGAATCCATTCAGGATTGCTGCCCCAAATCACTTCAGCTCCTCTTGTTCAGCTTCCAGCTTAGATCTAACTGAAAAATGCAAGCAGCCCAGGACTTCCCATGATCCAAAAGATTTGGTTGGCTGATTTGGCTGTCAGTCAAAGCAAGAGCTCTCCCTTCAGTTGCAAAAAAGGCGCAAAATGTTCAAACTACAGTTCCTACAGATTTTGAATTCAGGCAGCTCCTGTAGTCCGGCTACATTTTAGGTCCCACCAGTACTGATTGGTCCAATTTGCAGTCCAGGACAAAGATAGTCTAGACAAACAAAACGGTCTTTGCTACAAAGAAAGCAGGTTAGACAAACTACATTATCATTATCACTCTAAATGATTTTCAATAAATAGTTACATCTTTCAACAGAGTTCCCTCTCAGATTACTTAAGCTGCAATCAGGCAGCTCTTAAAGAGACAATACACAGAGGCTATACAGGCTCTGGTAATCACATTTAAACTGCTAAAACGCAGGACACCAGCCTGGCAGTGAGCATTTAGTCAAGCTCAAGGAAGACTTTTTGGGAACCCCCTTTTGTAGGGGGTTACACCCTTCCCTGCCTGGGATAACTTAAGCGTCTGACAAGTCTTTACCATCATAACATTGAAATGCAACATATACAAGATATTTATACCATTAGTATGCTATGCAAGTACTATCTAATTCATCAATTGGCATAACTTGTCACTTTACCATACATTTCAATGTACTCCACTATATAATTTCCATTCTGACAATACATTATGTATATTTCACACAGGTAAGTTGAACATTACTATACAGAATCATGTAATAATTTCTTGTTCTCTAATCAATGTAAGAGGGGGCCCTTCCCTGTCAGCTAACTTGGGGCTGGATGGGGCAGGGGCACCATGGTGAGAGGGCCGAACAAGTAACCTGGAATGGGCCATCAAGCTCAATTTGGGCAGTGAGCTGTGAGAGACATAAACACCTTGTGGACTATATTGAGAGGCAAATCCACTGGCCTTCTGGGGAATCAGAATCTGAAGCGCACCACTGGCTTGACAACCTGGCCAGTCTTTCTGGGGTGAACAATCACAGTCTCTGTACTTTCGGCAATGGTCTTGGAGCTTATCACTTGTGAGGGTGCCTCTGCATGAAGGGATGTCCAAGCTTGGAGCACTGTCAGCCCTTGCTCTGTAGTCTCTGTTTCTACAACACTTGGCTCATTTTGAAGACACTCTGGCACTGAAGGGGGTTGTCAGCACTTCATAGTGTTCCTCAAGTTCTGCATGTAACCAGAAAGACTCATACCATCAGCCTCTCCTTCAGGCAAATCATACAGTTCCACGATACACAAAGACTCAGCATCCTCAGACGTATACTTGCTTTCACCTTCTGGGAGCATTGGCTCCAAGGATGATGCGGGGCATTAGGCAGTCCAGATTGCCCAGCTTCATCCCCATAATTCAACATAGGATTTCACGAAACAACTGACTCAGTTCATATGAGGGTAATAGGCATTATCACACTCACTGTCATCCGAGTTAGACTGGCAGTCACTATCATTCTGGGCCTGCTGCGGGAAGTCTTAAATCGGAACCACGGGGGGCTGACTCTGTTTCTTTCTTGCAGCAGCACGAGTCACTGGTCCAGGGAATCAATCTCGGGTTCAGCCTCAATTATAACTTGACCAGTAGGTAGCAAGTGGTTACGGTGCATGGTCTTGACAGCTTTGGAGTTATTCTTCGACGCACTTTTGTACACTGGCAAATCATCCAACTGCCAACTATGACACGAGGAAGGTGGTGCCATTGATCAGCAATTTATGTTTACCATGCAATCCTAAATTTCGCAACAACACATGGTCTCCAGGCCTAAGCTCTCGAGCCTTTACTTTTCTATCATGTCTTTCTTTGTTGGCTAGATTTCTTTTGGCGGCCATTGTCTGGGCCAGTTGATAGGCATGGTTCAATTGAGCTTTAAGTTTTTGAACATATTGCAGGTAATCTTCAGCTCGGACCCCATCGGGAGAAACCCCAAAACAAACATCAACTGGCAGACGGGCCTCTCTCCCGAACATAAGGCGGTAGGGAGAGAACCCGGTAGCATCATTCTTCGTGGAATTGTATGCATGTACCAAGGTGCTAATCTACTGGCTCCACTTATGCTTATCTTTTGGGTGGATGGTGCCTAGCATGTCTAGCAGTGTGCGGTTAAAGTGTTCTGGTTGTGGATCCCACTTCGGGTGATAAGGGGTGGTTCTTGACTTTCGCACCCCCCACACAGAGAGCATTTCTTTGATTAACCGACTCTCAAAGTCCCAGCCCTGATCAGAATGAATTCGCTGGGGGGCACCATAGTGGACGAAGAAATTTTCCACTAGCACCTTGGCCACGGTAGATGCTTTTTGATCTTTGCTGGGAAAAGCTTGCGCATACCATGTGAAATGGTCCATAACCACTAACACATTGCCAATGTTTCACTCATCAGGCTCTAAACTCAAGAAGTCTATGCAGACTAGTTCCATTGGGGTGCTGGTAGTAATGTTGACAAGGGGGGCAGCCCTCTGAGGCAGGGCTTTTCTCTGCAGGCAGTGACTGCAAGTCCTTACATGATGCTCAACATCGGCCCCCATCTTGGGCCAGTAGAATTGAGATCGTACAAGGTCAAGGGTCCGGTCGATACCGAGGTGGCCAATATGATTGTGGAGGGACCGCAGTACCAAATCTTTGAAGGCTTTGGGCATGACCAGTTGTTGTTTGTCTATTTGGCCCCCCGATCTACTGTCTCTCTATACAACAACTGATTAAGCAGCTTCAACCTGGGGCATTCTTTAAACAATAAAGCGGTTCGCAGATCAGAGGAACACAACTTGGACACATCTTTTCCTGCACGAAGGGCGGCAAGTGCTGGCTGAGTCATAGGATCTCAGGATTTAGCCCATTGCATGCTGTCATTGTCAAACTGAGATAGTGCACTAATATCTAGAGCAGAAAAGTGGCAATATGCAGCCAATATGCAGATGTCAGCGGGGCCTAAGCAATCTGCTAAGCAGTCCGCTGTGTCCGTAGACATCTGTTCATTTCTATCAAACTTTTGGCACAATGCTCGGATGTCAGGTTCAGACAGCCTGACCCTGTCACTCTTGAAAATGGGCCTCCATGATAAGGCATCAGCATCAATATGATTCAGGCCCAGTCTGTATTCGACAGCATAATCATATGTTGACAATGCAGAAAACCACCGGTGCCCCATGGCGTCTAACTTAGCTGAAGTCTGTACATAGGACAATGGGTTATTGTCAGTTCTCACCAATATTTTCGCCCCATAGAGGTAATCATGAAACTGGTCAACAGTGGCCCATTTTAATGCAAGGAACTCCAACTTGTGGACAGGGTAGTTTCGCTGTGACGGAGTCAAGCTCCTACTGGTGAATGCCACTGGTGTCAAACCATCCTCATGGTCTTGATACAGTACAGCTCCTAGACCCTGCAGACTGGTGTCAGTATGCAGCACATAGGGTTTGGTGGGATCAGCATAATCAAGGATGGGGGCATGTTTGAGCTGGTATATGACTTTGTGGAAAGCTGCTTCACAGTCAGGCATCCAATGGGACCTGAAAAGTTCACCTGGGCGGAAATATGCTTTGTCTGGTTCTTTGACGGACCCTTTTTTGTATTTCCGATTGGTAGGAGGGTAACCCTGGGTTAGATTCAAGAGTGGCCGAATCACTTTGGAATAGTCCTTTAGGAACTGTCGGTAGTAGCCTCAGAATCCCAGGAAACGTTGTAGTTCTTTCAAATTGTGGGGCAGGGGCCAAGTAGTCAAGGCTTCAACTTTACTAGGATCCATCTCTATCCCCTCTGTAGACACTGTGTGCCCCACATACTTCACAGAAGTTTGGAAAAACTGGCACTTGTCAATGGACAGCTTGAGGCCGAAATCTTCCAGTCAGTCTAGTACTTTGAACAGTCGACTCTCATATTCCTCTAGGGAGCTCTCAAACACAATGACATCATCCAAGTACACCAGGCATTCCAGCAAATTCATGTCTCCCACCGCTCATTCCATCCATTGCTGGAAGGTGGCTGGGTGCCTATATCCCTTGTGGCATTCTCAGGAATTCAGAGAACCCCAAAGGACAGATGAAGGCTGTCTTCTCATGGTCCTCCGGAGCCATCAGAATCTGGTAATATCCACTCATAAGATCCGACACCAGAACCATTTGCTCCCATTCAAACAATCCAGAGCATCTTGTATAAGGGCATGGTGTATTGATCAGGGATGGTCTGCCTGTTGAGAGTCCGATAATCCACACACATTCGTACTGTTTCATTCTTCTTATGCACAACCACAATGGGAGAAGCATATAGGCTCCTGGATTCTTGTATCACACCAGCCACGAGCATTTCCTGCAAGTGTCTTCTCACATCATCTGTGTCTGCAGGGGCTAGGCGTTGAGACCTCTCTCAAATGGCTGTTCATCGTGCAGGTGTATGTGATGTTCCACACCTGGGCACATCCCACATCCCATTCCTTCAATGAAAACACTTGATCTCTGGGCAAGTTTCTCTAATTCTAGTCTTCCATTCAGCAGGCAACGGAGAGTCACCAAAATCAAACAAGTCGGGAGTCACTCTATCTGTCTTGCCAGGGCTTGTTGCTGGGCAACACTGCAGTGTCTGTGCAGTGTACTGTAGCTAGTGTGCATCCTCTGTTCACCCGGATTGCCCGATCTGACGCATTATGAATCTGGACCATCACTCGTTGTGCATAGGCATGACCTCGAGCTGGCAAGATGCTGGGCTTAATCAATAATTCTTCTGGCAATTTTCCATCGCCTGGCGCATCCAACATCAGTATTTTGTTCTTGACATCTTTGCGGATGCGGACCTCCCCTTGAATGGTACCCTGGGCGTTAGGGGCCAGTACCATTGAATCGGGGTCCTTCTTCCACATGACCCCTACCGGTTCATCCTGGTCCACTCCCTTGGGGTTCTGCTG
The DNA here is from genome assembly GCA_016271365.2 of Neoceratodus forsteri. NCBI lineage: Eukaryota > Metazoa > Chordata > Ceratodontiformes > Ceratodontidae > Neoceratodus > Neoceratodus forsteri. The sequence continues at coordinate 793,394,924 of CM057459.1, read as the reverse complement.
CAAATCATAGGTCCTCTTGATCAGAGTGGGAATTCTTAGGGCCCTCCCAGTCCATCACCCTTGTTTCTCACGACAGAGTTGTACCAGTCTCCCAAACATATGACTGTTGGTCCCAATTAACAGAGGAACCCCATCATACAGTCCAGTAGGGGGACACACTAAGGCCAGTGTCTCAACTTGCTCCTCTACACCAGTTATAGCTGCAGGAAATGACAACCAGAGGCGGACATATCCTAGGTAGGGATAAGAGTTGTTGCTCAGTCCCACACATGTGGCCTTCCAGGAATTGTAAGGCACAGCAGATAAGTGTTTGTCATACTAGTCCTTAAATACAGTGGTCACTTGCGACTTACTGTCCAGCACAGCCCGAGTAGGAATACCATTCACAGCCATGGTAGTCTCCATTGAAGAGCCAGCTATTTTGGACCAGTCTGGAGGGACAGCAGCAGGGGCCTGAACAGATGATTTAGCCACATAGGGATTTGAGTTACTACTTCTTGAACCCTCACTGCGGTCATTTTGGGCACTCCTTGACCGCTGATTCATTCTCCGAATCTCTCCTTGTAGCCTGTATACAACTTTATCTAGGTCTTTTGTGGACCAGCATTCTCTCTTCATGTGCCCATCCTTCCCAGAATTATGGCAAAATATGTTTTCTGGGATTTGGGGTGGCCGAGGCATCACACTGGGAGCTGGGGAGGTGGTACTACCAACTGAAAACCTTGGTGCCATCTCTGTCTGCTGTGTGGTGAGCATTTGGAGACATCTCATCAATTCTCTTACTTTCATAGTCAAGACATCGAGTTTCGAGCTGCTGTCAGCAGGAGATGCCTGGGTGGACACCCCCATAGCAGATGCAGTTGGATAAGGGTCAGTTCCTGTACTTGCAGGAGTGGCCTCATAAAGAGACTGTTTTTTGTTTCCCTGAACTCCCTCAGCAGTTCATCCCATGGTGGCACACCCTCATTGGTCCCCACTTTGGAAGGGCCTTCCGATGCCATGATCACTTGGGCTGTGCTCACCCTAGAATTACAATCCCCCTCTTCATCTTCAACCTCCTAGAGTTCTTTTATCAAGTCACAATAGTCCGGTGGGTTACCCTTTCTATCTGGGAGCCTTAACTGATGGATCTGCAATTTAGAATGCTTTGCATGTTGCAGTATGTGCCCCAGTCTCACGTGGTTTAAGTCACTGGCAGCTACCCCACCTTTTCGGTAAGCCTTCTGCAGTGCTCTTTCCAGACGAGTAACATATGCAGACAAACTTTCCCCTGGCCATTGTTTTGTACCTTGAAATTTCCATATCAAGTTCTCCCATGACTCAATGCTCCCAAAATTGCCTTCAAGTGCAGATAGGTACTTCTGGGCAGATGCATCAGGGTTTGTGGACCTCAGAAATTTAATGGTCTCTAGGGTGGGACCCCTCAAACTTTCTATGATCATTTTCCATTTCTCAGCCTCCACACACTGCCATTTAGGTACCAAAGGGGCAACACAATCTATCTAGGTCTCCCAATCATCCTCCCCTTGAGGGGTGGGGAGGGTGCCGGAGAAGATTCTCAACCTTCAGTAAGAGTCATGACTAATGGCAGGTACAGACATAGGAGCCAGCATTGGCATGAGTACAGAAGGAGGGACAATAATGGGTGCTGAAGCGGGAGGGGGGTGTTGGGGGAGGAACACCCCCAGGTGGCAGGAATAGTTTTTTTAAGTCCTCCACATTTTTCCTTCCTCCAGCAACAAGTTAGCAAATTTCTCCTCAAAAGTCTCAGATAGTGGGGGGGCTCATTCTCCCTGGGGTTTTTACTGTCTTTAGTTATCACTGTCCAGGCAGTGAGGGCTCCTTCGGGGTGATAGTCTGTGGCACTTTGGAACTGTCTACTGGGTCCTTACACTTACTATCGCCATGAAACTTTGCGATAGCAGATTAGCCTGTCGGCCCACCACCACAGGGTTTTGTAAACATTCAACCTTGGAAAGTACTCCCTCTACAGTGTCCTTATTGGTACTCAGGTGAATATCTAGGATAAGTATAGCATTTTGGGGGTCGATCTCCTGCCCAGTACACCACCCCACCAACTGGTGTACTGCCACTTCTATTGGGGTAGACATTTATTTTTAACAGCAATTCGTAAATGTGGCCACTAGAAGACACAAAATCCCAGCGGTGCCTCCAAAATGTAACCCCTAGGTGGCGCTATCCCAAGGGCTACTGCCCCTGTCTGCTTGGCTAGTAGCAGATTAAGGGGCCTGAGTTCTTAAACGGGTGCCTCCACCCCGAGGTCAGGGTTGGTAGTGGTCAAGCTAACCTGGGCACAGTCCTCCGGGACACTGTAACCCCCCTCTTTCCCCGCCAGTGGCCTGAACAGTGTACAATAATCACTTTCACAATACCCTTGGCATACCACACACGAGCACCTACACTGTTTGCAGTAATTTACCACCAGGGCTGGTTCCTCTGGCTCGATCCTGGGGACCCCTAAAACAAGGTTATGCACAGCAAATAGCAATAGTACAGTACTTTGAGCACAAACTGGAACCACAGTCAGATTACATGCAGAAAAGTTAGATCTGATTTATTCAGGGCACTTGAACAAGGAGAGGAGCAAAATCAGGTTAATTAGCTTAAAGGTTATATCAATCAAGCAGTTACGCATGTGCTTTGAGTTCCCAACACAGTTACACCTCTGGGTACCCAGGTGGAGAAGAGGTGTGCTAGCGAGACTGTTGCTTACGCCACAGCTGGTTGGGGCCCTGTGATGGAAAACACAACATGCGCAATACACAATATTTGTAATCCAGAGCCAGAGGGCTCAGTTCATAAAGGAAATGAAACAACAAGACAATCAGATGACACACTCAGATTAAGCTGTTGTTGCAGGAGCTACCCTGGTATTTACTCATGATACCCAAGACTGACGAGGCTGACGAAAAATCGAGACTGCAGGTGGTTGATCTGGAATGCAAGCAAGGAGAAGCAGGGCCCACACGAATGCAGAAGGCCTTTCCTGTTCAAGCTTGGAGCAGGGGGCTGATCTCAGGCAGGTCTCTCATCGATGGCTTCTCTGTGCAGTGGGTAGTCTGGCTGGGCCAGTCTGGCAGGGCCCAGACCACATGGAGACAAATTCGGATGCAGTCCTTTTTGGGCTGGATACAGCTTCCAGCAAGCAGAACACAGTTCACACAGTGGGGAACTAACTCACAACCCACTAGCAGCTCATAGCACATTTACATGTATAGGAATTCTACTGTACCAGGCAAAGCGCTCCCCGGTCACAGTCGCAAAGTCTCTGCACACACTGGGAGCTTAGGGGTAGCTGGAACTCCTGACAGGCCGATCGCATTCAGCAAAATCTTCGATCTTCTTCAGGTTGTGCCTGGCCCAATTCAGTAGCTTACTTTAGTCACACAAACTTGGATTTAGTCCAAAATAATTCTCTTCTCTCCCTCTCAGGAGCAGCAGGCAGACATGCAGACCAAACTCTCAGCCCTTTCACAGTTTTCCCATGCGAATCCACTCAGGATTGCTGCCCAAAATCACTTCAGCTCCTCTGTTGTTCAGCTTCCAGCTTAGATCTAACTGAAAAATGCAGGCAGCCCGGGACTTCCCCAAGATCCAAAAGATTTGGTTGGCTGATTTGGCTGCCAGTCAAAGCAAGAGCTCCCCCTTCAGTTGCAAAAAAGGTGCAAAAAGTTCAAACTACAGTTCCTACAGATTTTGAATTCTGACAGCTCCTGTAGTCCGGCTACATTTTAGGTCCCACCAGTACTGATTGGTCCAATTTGCAGTCCAGGACCAAGATAGTGGAGACAAACGAAACAGTCCTTGCTACAAAGAAAGCAGGTTAGACAAACTACATTATCATTATCACTCTAAATGATTTTGAATAAATAGTTACATCTTTCAACAGAGTTCCTCTCAGATTACTTAAACTGCAATCAGGCAGCTCTTAAAGAAACAGTACACAGAGGCTATACAGGCTCTGGTAATCACATTAAACTGCTAAAACACAGGACAACAGCCTGGCAGTGAGCATTTGGGCAAGCTCAAGGAAGACTTTTGGGAACCCCATTTGTAGGGGTTACATTAGTATTACCGTAATGACTGATATACAGAATGCTGAAATGTTGGTGTTTGAAAGCTGTATGTTCTGCAAGATGAATTAGTGCCTAAATGGACTAAGTTGTGAACAAGTCACTCCAGTAAAAGGACCATATGAACTGCCACTCTAGGTGTTGATTAATAATTTTATGTCGATGTTTCCCAATCTCTGTCTCAGTGGGAGTATGATGAAAAGACTGGTAGCTAGGCTGAAATTGCTTGCAAGGTGGCTCCAGGTGAGCTGTAAAATTTTTATGCCCCTGTATGCCCCAGACATGGGAGTCAGCTGCCTCCCCTATCAGGGCATATGCAGGACCAGCTGACAGGCTGTGGTTGCATGTGGATGTGGTTCCACTGCACAAGGTGGGGAGACAAGGAGGATTCAGGGAACTACAGGCCAGTAAGTATAACCTCAGTGTTGGTGTAAGCTCCTGAAATGATGATTATCAAAGAACAGGTAGTGGAATTCCTAGAATACCATGGGTTGCAGGACACCAAGCAGTGGGGTCCTGACAGGTAGATATTATCAGATCAGATACTTGGTTTTCTTAGATTGGGTGATGAGGGTGGTGCATAAGGGACAGGCAGTACTATATTTACACAGTGGTGTAGCTAGGAAAATAACATTTAAAGCCAGAATCTTTAGTTGCCTCTTTGCTTCTCCCCATTGTAGACATGCCCTACTTGTTATCCTGACCCCTTTGTACACTATATTACTTAGTTTTATGTATTTATCATTTAACTATTTTTTAAACTTTATTTTATGCTCAGAGATAGGTACAAACATAAGCACAAAATATTATCATGAACTAAACAAAGCATGAGAGAAATTTGAGTCACAATTATTAAATACCATATTCAGCCTTACAATATAGCATCCTACAGCTCTAATCATATAAAACTCATAGTACAGTATATGCTAAATAGCCCAGTAGTCAAAGACCAAAGGCTAAGGTCTAGGCTGCACCAATTTCAGAACACACAAGGAGTCCGCAAACTCCAGTGTGTGGTCCCAACACCAATAATTTTCGCCCTATCAAGGAATGAATAAGTCTTCCTCTTCAGAAATATAAAATAGTGACACTGCCATTTAATCTCAAACTGTATTTCCATACCAATACATCTCACTATAAGTCGATCTAGTGCATACATATCAATAATAATCTTATACCAGCGGACTCGCGTGGGTGAGCACGACTAACGCCACAAGCATGTAATTGTTTTCTTGGTTGCCAACACATATATATAAAACATGGAACCAGATGTCAAACGTATATCTTGGGGTAGAATTGAATGAAAGACCATTTCTGGAGTTAGGACTGCATCAGCCCCCGTGGGTTTGTAAAGGCTTTCCATTACCTGCTGCAAAAAGGAAACAATAGCCAGGTATAACCAGAGTATATGCGTGTGGTTAGCCAGCATTTCTCCGCATTGTCTCCAGCAGTGTCTGTATTGTGCCGGAAGATATTTAACCAACCAGGAAGGAGTGTTAAAATATCTGTTACGGCATTTCCAGGCGAATTCATGCCAATATGGGGCAGAGAAGACCTTTATAGATGGGGCTGTATATTTTAAAAGGAATGTAGGACAAAGTGGCTAACAGGCACTAGTGTGCAACATAATGAAAACTGAACCCATAGTATGTTTAATTCTAAAAATTGCTTTAAAAGCATAAAACATATATTTTACAGCTCACCCCACCAGATAATCACCACCAGTGTTTCACCCACCTGACCGTGGGCTTTATCAAGGGTTGCTTTACTACTAGCTGTATATTTTAGCCACATCTCGTAAGGAATGGTCATGGATAATTCTGTGTTCTAGGCATCTAATACCGACCATGTAGAATCGCTGTAATATTCTTGTAAGCCTTTATATAAATGCCCAATCAAATGATGTCATTGTTTTCCCTTTATGGAGTCTATAATAATACTCAGCAGCCAGGGTGGGATCAGGTAAATGGCTTTTCTGAGGGCCTTTGTGTAAAAGGAAGGTGTGGATCTGCAGGTATGTAAAATGTTCCCTGTTTGTTAAATGGTAGAGAGACTGGAGGTGAGCAAAAGAACAAACCCTCTGTGCATCAAGGAATTGAAAAATAGGACACGCCTTGGTTGTGCCATCCCTGGAATGTATGATCTATATGAGTGGGCAGAAAGTCAGCTCAGCCACCAGCAATCGCATTACATAGAAAATGAGTGCCAAGGCGGGTAGAGCAGAAATGTGAAACCAGTGTAGGGCGTGGCGCCCACCTAAGCAGAAGTCACTTAGATTTGGCAGGGATGTCACTGGAGCAAAAATAGTTTTCCCGGATCAAACAGATCATTCAGGTAAATTCAATATGTTTCCATGGTGCTTTGCAAGTGGGATTAAGCCAAAGCATGACTATACTCATAGTTACTGTGATGCTTGGCCAGCTGGTTATGATTGTTCTATGATATTTGCAATATAAAAATATAGTGTGTGATTGTCAGTGCTTCTATGAGTACCCCCCAGGTTTCAGTTACAGTTAAGTGACCTGAAACCAGGAGGTAATTAAAAGACTAGAGAGACTTAATTAAGGGTCTCCTGTAATTAGAACTGACACAGCTGCCAGGATATAGGGATTGTAAATTTTTATGATGTCTTAGAGGAAAAAAAAATTTTATACCATGGCGTGAAAGGTAATAAAATCCTTTGATGTGCCTTGGGAAGAGGAACTGCTCGAGATCAAAGAGGAGATGTTAATTAAGGAGTCATAATGGGAAATTAGTTTTTGCTGAAGTCAGTATTTAAAATATCTCCTGACACTCCACTATGGCAAAAAACTGTTCATAAGCTTGATGGTGTTACTAAACTGAAAAAAGGTAAGAATGTATCAAGGTCTTTGTAGAGTTTTAAGGGTTCATTTTGATACTGGTTAGGTGCCCTTAGGTGAAAGATATCTGGCATCCCACCAAAGAGCAGATTATGTGAGCCTGTACATTTGGGTACACTAGCATAAGGTTCACAGTTTGAATCCCCCCAGAACTTGAGAACAAAGGTGATTCAGACCCACAAGCAGACAGGAGGGTTACCCTATCTGTTATCTGTTCACAATATTGCCCTCAGAGGTTGGCACTGTGAGAGCAGAGGGCCTGACCTGCTGAGTGCATTTGTGACAGATTGGTTGGCAGCGGTGCAAATAAAATTGGTAACACAAACTTTAACAGTTCAGTGTGTCAGCTTAATACTGTACAGCTCACTTGCAAAAAAAAGTGATTTATTTTAAAAAGAAACAGAACTATATCATTTTACTACAGTCGAGTTCCTACCTGTTTTATTTATTTTCTCAAGTTAAGTTAGAGTAGCCATAGTTAGGGAAGAAGATGGCTTCCAGATACAGCGGGCATACTACTAGACTACTTGAGGCAGTTGTGCCAGGACAGAGGAGTCCTGTATGGAGGAGCTACCAAGCAGAACCTCATGGATGCCCTAATGGCAGCAGATGCCCAGAGGATTGAGTCACAGACTGTGACTGTAAAGACCAAACCTTGAGCATGGAGGGCCAGCAGCCAGTGCAGTGTCCCAATCCAATGAGGATGACAGCAGGGCCAGTGCCAGAGAAGGGCCACAGCAGCAGGGGAAGGTCACAGCATTCTGGAACCAGAAGCACTCAGGCTGCAGATTGAGTTGCACAGAATGGAGCTGGAGTTCCAGAGAGACGCTGAGCGAAAGAAAATGAGCCGGAGAGAGAAGAGGGAGCAAGAACAGTGAGAGGCTGGCTATGGAGAGCGTGAGCACCGGGGAGCCACAGAGGAGAAGAGGGAGTAAGAACAGAGAGAAGCAGGCGAGAGAGAGAGATGAGCCACAGAGGAGAAGAGGGAGCGAGAACAGCGAGAAGCAGACCGTGAACAGCGAGAGGTGGAGCGTGAGTGCCAGAGGTGACATGAACTGGAGAAGTTAACGACTCTAACCATCAGCACCAGAGCAGGTAAGTGGCTTGGGTTTAACTGGAACTACAGGACTGGGTTACAAATTTAATTCCAAATTGATAGCTGAATTTAAAGAGGGGGAGGCTATGGATGCCTCTTTAAATTCCTTTGAAAAGGTTTGTATTCAGGCTAAATTTCCTAGAGGGTCCTGGAGCTTACAGCTATCCCCGCTACTTACTGGAAAGCTCGGATGCATTTGGTCAAATGGACAATGAGGACAGTAATGATTACAGCAGACTTAAAGCTGCACTTTTAAAAAAGTTCGATTTAACTGCAGAAACATACAGAGCTAAATTCCGTAAGCTCAGGAGAAGCCCTGATATGAGCTATGAGAAGCTAGCCACGAAACAATGTCAGTTTTTAAAACATTGGTGGGAAGGAATTGAAGCAAACTCTGTAGATTAAATTGAAAATGCTATTTTGTTAGAACAGTTTTTTTTTGGCATGCCCAGCAGAGCTGAAAACCTGGCTGGAGGACCGAGATCCCAAAACAGTGCAAGAGGTTGCTGAACTCTCAGACCACTATGCCAAGAGCAGACCTGCTCTGAGAGCAAATGGGGTTGGCGTGGCAGCACAGAAAGGGAAAAGTGCACCTTCAGGGCAGCTAAAACCCTCCCTGCCTCCACCGAAACCAGTTAGCCCCAGGTTTCAGAGAAAAGATTTCTCTGAGAAAAGAAACGAATGTTGGGTCTGTAAAGAAACTGGGCATATTGCCAGACAGTGTCCCAAAAGGACAAGCAATATGTAACATGGGGCTAGGAAAGAAGTGGGTTGTTTGTGTGTCCCTGGAAGCATGCCTGTCAACATGAGGGAACACATGCACCCAGTCACGTGAATGGTGTACAGACACAAGGGTTAAGGGACACAGGGGCATCCCTGACATTGGTAAAAGGGGATCTGGTAGAGCCTGGTCAGCTTATACCCAATGAATTTGTAACTGTACAAGACTTTACTGGTGAGGAGAAAACATTGCCCCTCGCTAGTGTTCTCCTAGACTGGGGTGAAACCGGGGAACTGTGCAACAGGTGGCTGTAGCCAAAACGTTAGCAGTTGACTTCATCCTTGGCAACAGTCTCAAACAAGGGATGCTGTGTGTAGTTACCTGTAGTCAAGTGGGAAGGGGAAATTGTAGTTCCCTGGACCCCACAGAAGCCATTGTGGAAATCCCTGGGAGGCCGATTCCCCAGCCTGTGTCTCCTGATATGGAGACTAATGAAAAGGGGGTAGATAATTCCCCAGTAGCAGTTAACCACACAGCTACGGAGGGTTACTCCGAAGAGGGAGGGGTGACCCACTGTCAGAGGGTTAGGGAGGACTGTGATCCCGAGTGCCCTGACGCTAGTGCTAGGGAACCTAGTTTAGAGACTGAAGGGGACCTGTCCCATGCCTTGGGAATGTGTAAGGAGTTTGTAGCTGCTCAGAAAAGTGACCCTAGTCTAGAGAAGCTGAGGGTTTGGGCAGACTCTGATGGAGCACAGGGAGGTAACGGTAAAAATAAAGTTTTTGGGAAAATGGACTAATGTATACTCAGGATGTGAAAACAAAGGAGGGTGATGGGCAGCAGCTTGTCGCTCCCCAAGGGTATTAGAGCAGTTGCTCAATATTACACATGATATTCCCTTGTCTGCTCATCTGGGAATCACACACACTACACAGCGATTGGCCCAGAATGTCTATTGGCCCATCTTCACCCAGCAAGTGAAGGAGTCTTGCAGGTCTTGTCACCGTGCCAAGAAATAGGAAAGGGAGGTAAAAAACCCAAGCCGCCCTAATTCCATTGCCCATAGTAGAGGAGCCATTCCAGAGGGTGGAAATGGATATTGTGGGGCCTTTAAATACCCCAGCTCCTCTGGGAAGAGGTCATCCTGACTGTGGTGGATTATGCCACCGGTACCCAGAGCAGTCACTCTATCCTCACTGCAGACAGACAAAGTGGCAGATGCCTTACCTGGGATTTTCTCCTGTTGGTTTCGGAGGAGGTTATCACCGATCGAGGGTGTTCCTTCATGTCGGACCTAATGAAATGTTTGTGGGAGAAGTGTGGGGTGGTTCAGAGATGCGCAACACTTTATCACCCACAAGCCAATTGACTTGTGGAAAGATTTAACTGTACCCTGAGTCAGTGCTTCAAGTGTTTGCTGAACAGCATGAGAGGGACTGGGAGAAATACCTTCCCCACCTGTTGTTTGTATACAGGGAAGTGCCCCAAGAGTCAACAGGATTTTTCTCCTTGGAGCTCTTATATGGATGCCAAGTATGTGGACCCCTAGACTTGATCTGGGAGGACTGGGAAGGCAAGCTTGCCACCCTGGGAACTCCCATAGTGGATTAAGTTGTTAGGTTTAGGGAAAGGCTGAAGAAGCGTATGGGGACAGCCCAGAGGAACCTGGCAGCTGTCCAACAGAAACAAAAAGTGTGGTATGACCACAGAGCCAGAGCTCACTCGTACATGGTGGGTCAGGAAGTCATGGTCCTTATTCCAGTCTGGAAAGATAAGCTGCAGGCTGAATGGGCAGGACCGTACAAAGAAGTTAGGAAGGTAAATGACGTGAACTATATCATAGAATTACCTGATGGAAGACAGACAGAAAGAATGTACCATGTCAGCATGATGAAGCCATATGCTAATAGAGCTGACATGGTGTTTGCAGTATGTAGTCCTGGGGAGGGGACAGATGAAGGAGACTCCCTTCTGGACTTGCTGGAAGAAAGCAAGTGAGAGTCCTCTGAGGAGGCAGTTATATTGTCTCCCCAGTTGGCCCCAGACAAGATCCAGAAAGTATGGGAGGTTTTAGCAGACTTTCCCCACTGTTTAGCGCCAAACCTAGACTAACCCCCTTAGCGATGCAGGCTGTAGAGACAGGGATACAGACGCCCATATGGTGGACAGCATATCAGGTGTCAGAAGCTGTCCAAAAGGACATTAGGAGGGAGGTGGAGGAAATACTATATTCAGGGGTAATCCAGAGATCCCACAGCCCCTGAGCCTGACCCATAGTTCTTGTGCCCAAGCCAGATGGCTCTACTCATTTCTGTGTGGACTGTCATGGACTGAACGCAGTCATGAAGTCCAATGCCCACCCAATGCCCCGGACGGAACTCCTGGACAAGTTGGGGGGGACCTACCTTATGACTACTGACCTGACCAGGGGGTATTGGCAGGTAGATTTAATGGACAGAGCTAGGGAGAGGTCAGCCTTCCTCACTCTAATAGGCTTATTTGAATTTAGAGTAATGCCTTTCGAAATAAAGAACGGCCCGACCACTTTCCAAAGGTTGGTGAACCAAGTGTCAAGTGGTACTTAGGAGTATGCCGTGGTGTACCTGAATGACATTTCCATCTTTAGTGCCAGCTGGGAAGAACACCTGTCCCACCTTAGGGAAGTGCTGGACAGGATACAGAGAGCCAGGCTCACTGTCAAAGCTGAGAAGTGCCAGGTGGCCATGGCTAAAGTGGCATACCCTGGGCATGTTGTAGGCCGGGGACAGCTCCGTCCTAACCAAATAAAAATAGAGGTGATCAAGGTGTGGCCCAGACCAGAATTGCAGAAGCAGGCCAGGAGTTTTCTCGGGACAGCAGGGTACTATAGGAAATTTGTACCCAGTTACAGTGCCCTGGCTGCTCCCCTATCTGACCTGGTAAAGAAAAGGATGCCTAAGAAAATTACCTGGGAACCAACCTGTGAAAAAGCCTTTACTAGACTGAAGGAGGCACTGTGCAATGCTCCTGTATTGAGAAGTCCTGACTATAGCAGACCCTTTATAGTTCAGACTGACGCCTCAGATGGTGGTATTGGGGCAGTACTGAGTCAGATATCCAAACAAGGAAAGATCACCCAGTAGTGTACCTGAGTAAAAGTTACTTTCAGGGAGCAGACTTACTCTACTGTGGAAAAAGAGTGTCTTGCCATAGTGTGGGCCCTAAAGAAGTTAGAGCCATACTTATATGGGCAGCAATTTGAGGTACAAACTGACCACAACCCCTGGTTGGGCTGACGCAAATGGGAAAAACTAATGGTAGACTATTAAGATAGAGTCTTGCCTTGCAAAGGTATGACATGACAATTTTACATAGGGCTGGAGTGACTAGTCAGAACGCTGATGGCCTGTCGCGTGTTTATGAGGAGTGAACTGATTTGGGAAGCTCATCCCATGAAGGGGATAGAGCTCCAAAATTCAGTCTAGGTGGGGAGGTGCTGCTTGGCCAGCTGGTTATGATTGTTGTATGATATTTGCAATATAAAAATGTAATGTGTGATTGTCAGTGCTTCCATGAGTGCCCTCCCCCCCAGGTTTCAGTTACAGTGAAGTGACCTGAAACCAGGAGGAAATTAAAAGACTAGAGAGACTTAATTAAGGGTCTTCTGTAATTAGAACTGACCCAGCTGCCAGGATATAGGGATCGTAAACTTTTATGATGTCTTAGAGAAAAAAACATTTTTATACCATGGTGTGAAATGTCATGAAGTCCTTTGATGTGCCCTGGTAAGAGGAACTGCTCAAGATCAAAGAGGGGATGTTAATTAAGGAGTCCTATTGGGAAATTAGTTTTTCCTGTAGTCACAGTATTTAAAATATCTCCTGGCAGGGTGATCCTTGTTTGTATAATTTTTATATTCTCAAAGGAGGAGCTAGATGACATCATAGAAGGGGGTGGAAACACAGAGTTTTAAACTGTATTCTGTGTTTCAACTGAGAAACGTTACTTTTTGGGCTCTTAGGAAACCACATCTAACTATAAGCACTATAGAGGTAATACATTAGATAGAAAAGTCTAACTGTATATTGGTAGGAGTTTGTCTGTAGTTTTTTTTGTTTTCTTTTAAGTGATTGTATGCTTTTTGATATAGTGTTCTGTGGGAGCAGAGGGCCTGACCTGCTGAGTGCATTTGTGACAGTTAACGCCCTGAAATAATTAAGTAGATTAGGAAGGTTTAAATCTCCCTGTCTAAGGGGCAACTGGAGAAGCATCCAACGAAGTCATAGACGATGCCCCACCCATACAAACCATTGTATTTAATTCAAACAGAGTACAACAATTATAATAACACAAGTAGGAGTGGATATCAGACAGTCGGAGTGATCAAAATCAATGGTCAGGGCCCAGAATGCTGCTCCTCTTCAATGAACTTGTAAGTTGTGGCTTACTTGGGGTATGCATTCCTACACCCAGATATCAGCAAGGTATTTGATTCAGTGCCATGAGGGAGGCTATATAAAGATGTTAGAGGACCTGGGGTAGAGGAAGGGCTCATCAGCAGGAACAGGAACTGGTTAGGGTGAGAAAGCAGAGTACTGTTTTTTGTTTTTTTTAATCCGCCTATGTCTCCTTTGTTGGGCTGGGCCCTTATGGGACAAGACTCTTCCAGCTTCTTCAGCTTGGTGTCTCATGGACATTCCATCAAACCACTCCTTCCTCACGGCTTTTCCTCCATGGTGGAGGTGACCTCACAGCTGTGGAATGTATCCTCAGGGTGTGTGTGTGTGTGTGTGTGTGTGTGTGTGTGTGTGTGTGTGTGTGTATGTATGTATGTATGTATGTATTTGTGTGCGCACCATCTTGCTCTTCCGAAGAGATGGAAGTCATAAGTGGGGTGCCACAGCAATCCATCAGGGGTCTCTATACTCTTCAGTAAGTTCATCAGTAACATTGGAGAAGTAATCCAGGGCAAGTTGTGTCGCTCTCGCAGATGACGAAAGCTCTATGGGAGTGTAGATAGTGATGAAGAAGTTAGGGGATGCAGAGTGCCCTGCAAAGGCTAGAGAGGCTGTCTAAAGTTTGGCAGTTGAAATTCAACACGAAAAGTGCAAGGTGATGCACCTAGGGAACAGGAACCCCAGGATGGAGTTCTGGATAGAGGAGTAAAGCTGAGCACTATGGCTAGGAAGGGACATTGGAGTCATCATTATGACTCCTTAAACAATCAATCCAGTGCATCTAGGCCTATAGTAAGGCAAATAGAATGCTGGGATGTATCAGAAGGACTATTAACAGTAGAAGAAAAGAGGAATTGCTACCTTTATAGATTGTTTGTGAAGCTGTACCTGGAGTACTGTGCCCAGTTCTGGAGTACTCACCTCAGAAAAGATGAGAGACTGGAGATGGTGCATCAAAGGTGACCAGGATGATTCAGGTCTAGTAAGTCCCAGGGTTCAATAGGAACTATAGGCAGACTGAATGGACCATTTATCTTTTTCTGCGCCATTGCCTATGTTCCTTTCCTGTGGAGGATTGGTCCGTCATCTTGCTATCCAGTTGGAGTTTCTGACCTCCTGGTTTTCTTTCCAGGAGGAGAGGACATGCAGTGCTGTCCAAGATGTCAGTACACATGCTCCTGCATGCAGGGATGTCAACTCAGACTACTCCCCTCGCTGTTGCAGTTCCTTGACTCCTGCTCCCAGGCACCACTAGGGACCAGGCTTGAGCTGAGTTGCACATTCCTCATTCCCTGGAGAAGAGCAGTCCATCAGATGCTAGATTCTCCTCCCCCTGTATCCCTCTATGTCCCAAGCTTGCCCCTGAACTCAGGTAATTGTCACCACAGACACTAGCACTACTGCTGCACCACTGGGCTGGTCTAGGTGGTAGTTGTTAACAGTAATTGACAGACAGGGGTTACAAGTAGGGTGCCAAGAGGGGTTGATTCTGGGTCCCCTCTTGTTCCAGTATTTTTATTAGTGATATGGCAGGGATCCAGAGCAAACTGTGTCTCCGTGCAGGTAACATGAAGCTCTGCAACAAGGTGGACAGTGCAAAGATGGTCTGAGAAATGAGTAAAGACCTAGAAACACTGGAAAGATCACTTGAAACCTGGCAGTTGAAGTTTATTGCCAAGAAGTGTTACGTGGCAAAAACAGTCAAAAAACAAGCAAACAAATAAAAACAAACAGGCACTGACTACTGGATGGGAGGGCTTCAGATGGCCAAGATGAGGGAGGAAAAGGTCCTGGGGGTTATCATAATTTGCAGCAAAGCATACAGCAAGGCAACAAGGATAGTGAGCTATATAGTGAGGGGATTTGACAGTTTAAAGAGGGAGGTGATATTGTCCCTATACAGGTCCCTGGTTAGGCCCCACCTGGAGAACTGTGCCCAGTTCTGTAGTTCTCAAGGACAGGTACATGCTAGAGGTGGCGAAACACAGGGTAACCAAAATGATTCAATAGCAGCATTGCAGATCCTATGAGTAAAGGCTGGCAGATCTGAACATGTACACACTGGCAGACAGGAGGGAGGGGGGATATGATTGAAACCTACAGATTCCTAAGGGGAATAAACAAGGTAGACTGTGGAGTTCTCCTCACCAGGAAAGACGACACAGTGATGAGGGGTCATGGGTGGAGACTGTTGGGGGGATATTTAAGAAGGCTGTCAGAACGTACTTGGTGGTGGAAAAATGGAATGGATTGGAAAGAGTGGTGGTGGAGATGGGGTCTACTGTCAGCTTTAAGGAAGACTGAGATAAATTTAAGGACTGTTCCATACTGGTGGAGATGGGTGCATGGAGAGGGTGGAGGTGGAGAGGTGGCAGAGAAGGGGGAGAGGAACATGGTGTAGCTACCTTATCTTCCCTCCTGTTTCTCCTCCTCCTCTCCTCTCTGTTTTCTTCCTTACTCTCTCATGCTCACTATCTGTCCCTCCTGCTGCCGCCTTCTTTCCCATTTCCCCTGCTGCTGATCTTAAGGCCTTCTTAGCTCTAAATCCGCACAAGGGTGGAAGCCCTGATGGTCTTGACATTAGAACATAAAAAAGAGTTGGCAGATGGGGACCGCATGATCCATCTAGTCTGCCCAAAGTGCTTACCCCCTCTCCGTAGTTGTCTTTCTTCCTAAGTTGCCCACAATGCCTGTCCCAAATGAGTTTGAACTCTCTTACTGTCTTTGACTCTACCACTTCTGTTGGCAGGCTGTTCCATGAGTCTGTCACTCTCTTGGTGAAAAAGTACTTCCTGGCATACCTCTCAACCTCCCCTCATAAATCAGGGACAAGGCTTAAAAAAATCAACTAAGAAAGAACAAGTCTGTAACTTTTATGTTTGATATTATTTTGTACTTATAACCCCACTGTTTAGTCACAGAAACACAATTTTAGGAGGGCAGAGTAAAATTTTTAGACAAATCACGTCCCTGAAAATCAGGGACAGTTGAGAGGTATGCTTCCTGGAGTTGTTTTTGAACCTTCCTCCCACCAGATGCAGTTTGTGCCCTCTTGTACGTGCAGCCTTATTTTCCTGGAAAAGGTTTCCTATCTGAGTTCGTATATCAATAACCCAACCTTGAAGGTGATCCGCCACTGTACTGGCAGTCAGTGCAGTCCATGGAGCACAGGTGTTATAGGACTGGCCCTAGAGGTACCAATCAATAACCTGGCTGCCGCATTCTGCACTAGTTGTAAGCAGTAGATATCAATCCTCGGTAGCCCTAGGTAAAGGGCATTACAGTAGTGGCGGGGAGGTTATGAAGGCATGGACCAAGGTTGGAAGATTGTCGTGAGGAACCAGATGCTTCACCCGGGTGATTATTTCTCAGATGGTCGAAAGAGGATTTGACAATGGCCAACACCTGTGATTTGAGGGTCAGGCCTTCATCAAAAATAACACCCAGGTTCCGCAACCGATCTGAGGTAGTCAGCTGAGCACCCCTGAGCCAAAGCCCCAACGGTTGCCCAGCCGACAAACCCACTTCCCGTCTATCTGGGTCTACAACCAGCACCTCAGTTTTATCCGGGTTCAACAGCAGCCAGCTTACACTCATCCAGTCCTGGATCTCGGACAGACAGTTATTAAATACCAAGAGGATCACATCTTGTCCGGGCACAAAGGCCGTGTACAGCTGAGTATCATCTGCATAGCAGTGAAAACTCAGACCATACTGCCTAATGATCTCTCTCCTGGTGGCAGCCATGTACACTGCAAACAGCATGAGTGCCAAAATGAAACCTTGCAGCACCCACAGGATAAGAAAAGAAGAGCTGAGGAATAAATCCCAGATACCTCTCTCTCTGAGTCCTACTCTGAGGAAAGATTGAAACCATCTGTTGGCCCCCTGCCCCAGATAGTCCACAGATGAACTGCAGGTGCTCAAGTAGCACACCATGGTCCACAGTTTTAAATGCTGCAGAGAGATTAAGGAGGACCAAGATGAAATGAGTCCTCTGATCTCTTGCTATTAGGAGGTCAGTTAGCACCCGGACAAGGGCCATCTCGGTACCGTGCCTCTTCCTAAATCCAGACTGGGGAGAATCATCAACATTGTGGCTGGACAAATGGTCATCCAGCTGCAACACAACAACCTTATCAATAACCTTTCCCACAAAGGGTAGGTTTGAGATAGGTCTGTAGTTGGTCAGACAGTGCGGGTCAAGGGAGGGCTTTTTAAGGAGGGGTCAAACAACCGCCTCCTTAAGGGGATATGGAAAGACCCCCCACTCTCTAAAGACCTCCAGACTATCTTGGCTAGGACCGGGCTGATTTCATCTATGCACCCTACAAGAAGGGGCGTAGGGCCCAGATCCAAACTACGGCTGGTTGGCAACAAAGTCTGGATGACCCTCACGATGTCTACGATTTCCTGCCAGCTGAAGTCAGACCAGGTAAACTGAGCACCCGCCACCTCCTGCCAACCTCTGCAGTACCCACTAGAGGGGGCTGTACAGATTCTTGACCTGATGATGGCAACCTTATCTGTGAAGAGCAGAGCAAACTCACCACATTTCTGTTGTGAAAAGGCTGTACTGGGCTGGAGACAGACTGGATTGCACAATCTGTCCACAGTCCAGAAGAGCTGAGCAGGTCAGTTCTGTGCAGCAGCAATCTCTCTGAACAGGAATTCTGCCTTCTTACAGGTGATTGCTGATTTATTGACCATGTAGTAGTCCATCAACTCAAGTCTGTCACACTCCAGGCCCAATTTCTGCCAGACCCTTTCTAGCCTTTGCCCCACCCTTCTCAACTCCTTCAAGGTCCCATCAAACCACGGGGACCTTGGGTGAAGAGTGAGTGGCGAACATGAACAGGAGTTATGGAATCAGGGCCTCTATCACCGCCTTGTTATAGGCAGGTACTAGATTCCTGGATCCATGCATTCACTTGGTATACCTGATAGATCCAGTACCGCAGTTAGACCTTCTGGAGTCACACCTCAAAGGGCAGACTGAACCACCTCCGTATGGGCAGGCCTATTGGGGGGAGCCATGAATCTGAACCCCACAGTGTGATGGTCAGACCATCCAACTGGCTACACCACCAAGTCAGATACCCCCATCCGCAGAAGGAACACCAAGTCCAATGAATGACCACCAGTATGAGTCACAGAGGTAATAACCTGTGTAGGCCCAATGAACACATTAGCTGGAGGAAGTCCTGACCAAACTGTGAGAGTTCATTGTTGGCCCAGGCATTGAAATCCCAGAATCAACCATCTAGGGATCCCAGTACCATATCAACGATGTAGTCCACGACTTCCTCAGAAGCTTTCCCATCTCCTGGTGGACAGTAGATGAGAAGTATCTGCACCCTACACCTTTACCCATGATACAATCAAAGGTGTTGGTGTTCCTACTGGTACCTCCATAAGGTCCAGTTCTGATCTAAAACAGATGGCTACACCCCATCCCTACAATCCAGCCTTGGGGGAGTATCACCGAGTACCGGCTGGAATACCTGAAGCCAATAATGGACCAGCATTTTCATCCAGCCAGGTCTCGGTAATGCAAGCCAGGTCCTCTGACCCAACAAGATCCACTATTAAAGCGGTCTTGTTCTTAATGGACCTGGCATTGCATAACACCACCCGAGTAGGATGAGCAACCAAGGAAGACCGTGTCACTTGTCTGCACAGAGCAGAACCCTTGAGTATGGGAACAAGACAGGGAGAACCCCTCTCCTGGACCCATTTTGCCACAGGGTGTCTCCTTGTTCCCACCAAACCGATTCGCCCACTCCTTTCCAGTTCTCCCCTAGGCCCAGCCCCGCCCTGCTTGAACTTTTGAACTATTGAACTTTTAACATTTTAAGATGCATTAACTCATTTTCTAGGTGGTCCTTATTTATTTTGTTTTTTATTTGGCAATGATACTGACAATTGATATTATCTTGTAAAAAATATTGTTACAGCTTTGTAGATTTTAATGTTTATGGAGTGTGTTAAATGATTGAGAGTATAGTTTAGAAATTATCTCCTTATAAGTTTAATTCTGTATGAATGTTTTAAACAGTTGTTCATACAAGGTACATTTGTCTTATTTCCCTCTTATTTCCATACATACGTTTCTGTTGTACAGTTTTTTTAACATACAATACTATCAAGTGTTAACTTGGATATTTGTGGTATTAAATCTTAAGGTCTTGCATTTAATTGTGTATATATTCTCCTAACACACACACATTCATTAATAATTTCAGTAATAGGGTTTGCCTGCTTGAGTGTTCAGCTTATCTAATGGATTGACCTTGAAAAGATTCTCAGTAATAGCAAGCTAATTGGAGGCTATTCATTCCATTTACATTTGTAATTTTTTGAAATAAGTACTTTTAACAAATGAGAATTTTTTCTGTCTTTTTTTATGTATGATCTGGGTGTTAATAGACTGGGACTCTCTGAACAATTGTCATAAGTCTCTGAGGAAGGACTTGGTTGATCCAAAAGCTTAGACATTGTTTTCTTTTTGTAACATCTATGTTGGTTCAAAAAAAAAGTATCAAACCATTTGATTCTAGATCTGTTCTTACAAGGACCAATATGGCAACTTATTTACTTCTGTATGTAGACTTTAGCAAAGCATTTGACACAGTCCCACAAAAGATTAATAAACACGTTAGCCAGTTTGGGAGTGGGTCACAGGGTGGTAACGGGGTGAAATATTGGCTGGACAACAGATGCAGAGAGTAATAGTAAACAGAGTCCACTCTGAAGTAAGGGAGTTACTAGTTGGGTACTGCAGGGTTCAGTACTGGGACCGGTCCTCTTTAATGTCTTTATAGATGACACTGCAGAGAGACTGGAAGGAAAAGGGTGCCTCTTTGCAGATGACACAAAGATCTGCAACAGGGTTGATGCACAAGGGGGGGAGTGGAAAAGATGAGAAGGGACTTAGTAAGGTTGGAATAATGGTCAAAGGTATGGCAGTTTAGATTCAATGCAAAGAAGTGCAGAGTAATGCAGCTGAGAAACAAAAACCCAAGGGAAGAGTACACAATGGGGGGGGTGTATTAACAACAACAAAAATGGAAAGGGACCTGGGGATAGTCTTATCAGATGACCTAAAGGTACTGTAGGCAAGCAATGTGAGAAGACAATAAGAAGGGCTGGGGGGATACTGGGATGCCTAGGGAGAAGCATCACCAGCAGAAAACAGGACGTTGTTATCCCTCTGTAAAGACAGCTGGTGAGACCCCACCTGGAGTGCTGCATGCAGTTGAGGAGATCCCATCTGCGCAAGGACACAGGATGGAGGCAGTCCATAGGAGGGCAACTAAAATGGTGCAGTGCCTGCACAGAAGCCATACGAAGAGAGACTAAAAGAGCTTAATATGTATACCCTTGAGGAAAGAAGGGAGAGGGGGACATGATAGAAACTTTAAAGTACCTCAAGGGAATTAACAAAAACCAAGAGGGTAGCATCTTTCAGAAAAAGATGTGCAAGAACAAGGGCAATTTGAAGATAGAGGGAATGGCTCAGGGACAATGTGAGAAAGTATTTTTCACAGAAAGGGTGGTGTGATGCATGGAATGGCCTTCTGAGGAGGTCCTGGTCAAAAACAGTGGGGGAATTCAAGAATGCATAGGACAGACATAAGACAATTCTAGTGGTGGGTAGCAGGAAGTAGGCTCTTGGTTGACTAGGATCTGCAGCCTATCCACTAGGTAGAAAAATTGGCACACTGGGTGGGCCAAGTGGTCCTTATCTGCTGTCAAAGTCTATGTTTCTATGTTGATATGATTAAACATCAGAACAACCTGTGGAAGTCTATGCCTAGCATTATGGCTAGCATGCCTGATGGTACCTTCAAGATGGAAGCTAAACAATGTGTTTGTTACCTGTGGCTTGGAAGCTGGCAAGCAAGTATTTAATTTTGCTTATGATGCCTCTGATGATTACACTTGCTCTTGGCTGTAAGAAATTTCTTGAACAACATGATCTAATTTACCTACAAGAAACATGGCATAGAGAGACTGATCAAGTTTTACTAAATGGCTACCAGACCCATTCAGTACAAGGTACAAAAGTAAAAAAATTTGGTAGACCATCGGGGGGTATAGCAGTTTTTGTTAAAATAGGATCCTTTGATAAGGTTACGGAATTGCTTTTAGATTTTAATTACATTGCTCTCATCTTAGTAACCGGGGAGAAGTCTCTTTTGGTATTTAACTGCTATATGCCACTAGAAAATTCAGACTATTATTTGGAGGACAAATGGCATAAACTCACATACGATACAATGAAATTGATACACGAGTATCCAAAAGCTGAATTATGTGTTTTAGGGGACTTTAATGCACATATCGGTACACTTGATGGTCTGAATGATAACTTGATCATTTCTCCCCTGAATGCCGGTTCTTTGAATAAAATAGTAAAGATGAAAAAACTAATAATAATGGTGGCAAGTTAATAGATTATATGTTGTATTTTTTGTTGTACCCGCTGAATGGTAGACTAGAGGGGGCTAGGGAAGGCCATTTTACATATGTTTCAATGTGGGGTGCATCCATAGTTGATTATATATTATGGTCTGGATCACTAAGTTATTGTAAAGCACTGAATATAGGTTTAAGATCAGAATGTGATCATTTACCACTAGTATTGGAATTAAACAACATAGGTAATTTAACTGAGAATGCAGCTCTCTCTTCTGTGTCTTTTTCAGAAATAAGAATGAACAAAAAAATGATATGGCAAGAAAAATCACAGTTTAAAATAGACAAATTATTAAGGAATCATTTCTTCAACTTGATCATAAAATTTTGCAAAGCAGTGAACTTGATGATTTGTCTTTACATTTAAATAATTTATTTTTAAATATTAGGACTGCCTTTGAATGTCCAATGAAACCTTATATAGGACATAATTGGTTTTATAAAGAATGTAAAATAAAATATCAGATAAGAGGTTTACTTAAAAGTTATAGACTAACCCATAATAAGCAGAATCTTAGAGAATTGAACCAAGAAAAAAACATATAAACTTGTATATAAAAATAAAAGATTGAATATTATAGTAAACTTTGAAAGGATATGTTAAAAGCAGTCCAACAAAATGATTATAAAAGTTTTTGGACAATGGTTGCAAAAGGAAATAATTGTTATAAAACAGAAATTGATACTTATATAACAGAAGACACGGATTTATATTTTTCCTCTGTCTTTTCAATGAGACACTTTAGAATACATATGTGGTTTTACTAGTAAATGGTAATTTTTCCAGGATAACCCCTAATGAAATTTATTATGCACTGGGATTACTGAAATGGCGTAGTCCCAGGTCCAGATGGCATTCCTGTGGAGGTTTTTCTCCTCTTCATTGCTTCTGGTGTAGATTCTAACAGAATATTATAATAAATGTATCTACTCTAATAAAATACCAAACTCATGGAGAGGAGCGACTATTATTCCAATTCACAAAAAGGTAATATAAGGGATCCTACTATGTATAGACCAATACGCCTCCTGGATATTAACTCAAAAATTTTTCAAGAGTTATTTTGGAAAGACAGAGGAAGGAAGTTGAAGAACAGGTGGCCTGGCAGGTTTCAGGCCACAGTTTTCTACATTAGACAATATTTTTGTTCTGCAGCACCTAAAAGAAAAGTATGTTAAAATAAGGGGACAAACTTTGTATGCACTTTTGTGGATTATTCCTCGATCTAATCTCAAGAGACTTGCTTTAGCTGGCGTTGTGCAATAGAGGTATTGATTATAACTTGGTTTCAATTATCTCCCAATTCTATTCGGCAAACTGGGCTAATATTAGCTTGGGTAAAAAGGTGGTATTTCAGCATCTTTTAAAATAAACAGGGGTATAAGACAGGATGCATTCTTGCACCTTTATTATTTTCCCTGTATAGTGATCAGATGCAGAGGGATAGTGATCAAAAATTTACTGATATACCAAACATAAATACCTGCAAATGCCCTTTATTGGCTTATGCAGACGACAGTCTTATTTTCATTAACAAAAGTAGGATTACAAAAAAATATTGATAATATTATTGCAAAATCGTCTGCACTTAAAATAAAGATAAACATAAATAAAACAAAGGTTCTAAACTTCTCAAAAGGGCAAAAGAATAGTTCAATGTTCTGGACACTGGGGAAGGAGAGACTGGAGAAGGTTAAGGGGTACTCTTATTTGGGAGTTTACTTTCAAGAAAACAACAACTGGATGGTACATTATCAAAATTTGTCAGATAAACTGAAAAGTACAGTTGCAGGACTTATTCATTTTAATTTAAAATATGGTGGGATGACTTTAAAACCTCTTATACAAGTCATAAAAGTGAAATTTGATTCTCAGTTACTTTACGGTTCTGAGATATGGGACATAAGTAATTTAAATAAATTATCGATCCCTCTGAGTCTACATAAATATTTATGTACAACTTTACGGGTTGGTCATTCGTGTCCCAAGCGTACCTGAGATCAGAACTTGGATTGAACAATTTGAAGCCCTAGTGTAATCTAGGAAAGTAAATTATTGGCTCATTTTGAGCAGAAACGATCCATCTGCCTTGACATTTACAGCCTTAATGGAGAAAGAAAAAACGTTATAATACAAGTATTAAACAGAAATTATGGTATACCAATATAATGAGGATAATGATTTGTATAACTTCAAAAGGGCATCAGAGAAAGGGATTTTTCTCAGTCTAAAATATAAATCATATATTACAAAGAAAATTGTAAACAATTGGATTAATAAAGATTTACATTCAATCAGGTCTTCACATTATTCAAAATGGTTTGCAGAAAATAATTGCTATTTTGGTTTGAAACCTTATCTGGAAATTTTGACAAATAGTAAGATGAGAGCTATATTATCTAGTTATAAATTTGAACAGGCAAAAATTATGTTTTTCTTTATCGATATAAAACAAAAGGCCTTACTTCTGGGGAGTGTGACTGTGCTGGAGGCGAGGAAAACCTCTTACATGTTTTATGGGATTGTACTTGGTACCAATTACAAAGGACTTATTGGTTGGGTCCTTTTTTCAATGAAATTTACCCAGTAGATAAAAATTTGTTAACTAACATTCTATTTCACACAAATGATGCCTGGTCAGTGGAACGACTTGTTAAATTTTTATTGTCTGTAGATAAAATTAGGAGGAACTTAAATGTTATTTGAAACTAGGCTATTGCTTTTAAGAAGATTAACTTGTTTATTGAGTATGATTATGTACTGTAACTGTGTATGATTCTTGTCTTTGTATTTTTTAAATAATTGTATTGTAAGGCTTTTTAGTCACACAATAAAAAACTTTTGATACTGATTACACTTTTGCTGCAGCCTCTGGTATCTGCCTTTAGTGATACTCCTGATGCATGTGTCTGGTTTTGCCACTGTCTGCAACTGTCAGCACTTGGTGTGTCATTTGCTCTCTTAACCCCTTTTCTTGTCCAGTTCAGTGGGTCTGGGGCTGTTTTTAGTTCCTGTTGGACTCTGGCCTCCAGTACTCTTCAATGTGGGCATGTCTTGCTGCCATTTCTGACTTTCATGCCATCTTATAGGACAAGACTGGACATAGCTGAGTTGGAATTATTCCACTGATTCCTAAATGGTCTCCTGCATCTGTGTCTAATGGTACATTGCCCGGTTCCAGTCTTGGACCATTTGGTTCTGGAGTACCTTACTCAGGCTCCTTTTGAACCCACTGCCACCTGTGAGCTTTGATCTCTCTCATGGAAAATGAATTCTTTGGTGGTTACTGCCTTGACTCAGAAGGTTTCTGAGCTGCAGGCATTGATTATGGACCCCCCGTACCTTATTTTATACCAAGACTGAGTGTTACTTTGTACTCATCCTTGATTCCTTCTCATGCAGTGTCTGCATTTACCCTGAGTTAGAGTGTTGACCTTCCTGTGTGTAGCCCCCCCCCACCAAATCGAGGGCTTACCTTAAGTGTCTCCCTGGGCTACAGTAATGCCCACTGCCAGGCGGACATCCTGCAGAGATGGTAAATCCATAATGGTTGGTGTCCTCCTATTGATCTGTGTGAGAGTGCCATAATATGTGTCTGCGCCTGTCTCTTTAAGTGCCACAGTCAGTGTAAATGCTGTAGATGACCTGGGCTGGGTCCAAGTGTTTCAAAGCTCAGGACCAGCCAGGCATTACCCCAATTTGCCCCACTCTGCGGTTGCTAATAGAGCCAAGGGAGCTCTACATAGTACTGCAGTGATTTACTTCTAATTCATAGTTGTCTTTAAGATACAGATTGTTGTTTAACCTGCCTTTATTGCAGCATGTATTTTCTAATGGAATTCACCACATTTTGGACCTGGACTTCCCATTTGGACCAATTAGGACACATGGGAGTTTGAGGGGTCCTTAGTTCAGGTGCCTTGTGGGAGAAACTGTGAACTCTAAGTTTTGGCACCTAAAGGAATCAATAGGAGCACAAGACTGCGACTGATGGCCCCCCGACCAATAGGATGGCAGGAAAAATGGACTGGTCTGAGAACTGTTTTTCAAATGGTGGAGTGCTGAACTGAGAAGACCTCTGTAGAGAGTCCGTCCCAAGACTCTGTGGAGTAGGAGTTATTCAGGCTTGCAGGGTTCTGGTCCAGGAAAGGCCTAGTTTCTTCCAGCGGGTGTCTGCGGCCCTGAGTTAGGAGTCGGTGATCAGAGACTGCTTTCTGCAGGTTAAAAGGTTTGAGCAGCAAAGTGGCTGTAATTGCTTACCAACCTGAACCAAACTGAGAAGTGGATGCTGTTTCCATTAAATGTTCTGAATGCTCGAGGTGGGCCGGGGCCTACTAACCAGGGACGTCTGTTTGCCACCGGGAGCCAGTTGCCTTGTCTGGCCAACTTGTCAGCCAGCTGGAGGCATTCAGCAGCAAAACAACTGAACTTTGTCAGAAGCGCTTATCCAACCTTGGGCTCATGCCAAACATGGCCAAAGCCGTCTATTTCTGCACCAGTTACAGTTATCTCGCTGACAGACCAGCTTGGGGATCCAGCCCTTGTGCAGCAAGGTATCGCAGGTCACGGCCACCAGGAGGGAAAGGCCGTGAAACGGAGGTGAGTCATGCCAGCCCAGCTTCCCCATGCTCTTCAGGGCTCTGCAACAGGTCTTCAATTCACCAGGCTATCTTTTGCTTACTGGTGTTGTGGGTAAACTCAGGGTAGCTATACTTCGGTTTACAGGACAACAGAAGGCCGAGGCTCATGAGTGCTGTCCCCCACTGCTCAGTGGTGATAACCGTAGTTATCTTCCTTAAAAAACTGATCAAGCCTAGATTTAAACAATAAGAAATTTTCTGCCACAACAACCTCACCTGGAAGCTGGTTCCAGAATCTTATTGCTCTAGGGACATAAGCATACTTGTGCAGTTCGCTTTTTGGGGTTGTTTCCGTCAGCTGGCGTTTGTGCCCCCTTAAATCACATTTGTGTTCCTTGAAATCTAGCCCTAGTTCTTCCATTAGGATAGAATCCATAATCAATCTGTACAATAGTAAAATATCACCTATTTTCCTTCTAAGTGCTAGGTTCCATAGACCTAGGTCCCTTAACCTATCATCATATGATTTATTCTTACAGCGTGATACAAGTTTATTGAACCACCTCTGACTTCTTTCAACTGTATCTATTTCCTTCTTTAAATAGGGGCTCCAATGCTGGGAACAATAGTCCAAGTGTGATCTGATATATGATTTGTAAAGGGGCTTGAGCACGGCTTCGGATCTAGAGTGGAATTATCTTCGAACACAGTTGATTAGATGCCCAGTTTTATTAGCTATTTGTTTACAGTGCGGAAAATGTTTGAGGTTGTTATTAATACGTACACCCAGATCTTTTTTACTACTAACTTTTCTTAACTTAACCCATTAATGAAATAATCCTGCTGGATGTTATTCCTGCCGAAGTGTATTACAGTGCATTTGTCAAGATTCAATTTTATTTTATTTTGGTTTACCCAATTAATAATACCCTCCAGGTCACTGATGATTTTACCTCTACTACTCTTGGTGTCTACTACGCCCCCTAATTTCACATTGTCCGCAAATTTAACTACTTTAACACTGTTCTTGACAGTCATGTCACTGATGAAGATATTGAATAGTAGGGGGCCTAATTTGGAACCCTGGAGTACCCCACTGGTGACTCCAACCTCATGCGATACAAATCCATTGATTCTAACATTCTGGGATCTATTGGATAGCCAGTTCTATATCCACTTGATCAAGGATAAATGGATCCCTAACTGGACTAATTTAGATATTAAGATATTATGGGATAGGGTATCAGATGCTTTCCTGAAGCCAAACATTAATACGTCAACTGCCCTGCCCTCATCCAGATGTTGCCCAACAAAGTTGTAGAAACTTATTAGGTTAGTGGTACCGGATCTGTTGTTAGTAAAGCCATGCTGTGTTAGTTCACCATATCCCCTTGCAGTGAGAGTCCTGCTCAGTTCTTCTTTAACTGTACCTTTGATTATCTTTCTCACTATAGACGTTAGGCTTATTGGACGGTAGTTGGCAGGACTCTTCTCACTCCCCTTTTTATGGCTGTGGGCAGAGCCTACAGTCATCTTGCTATCTGTAGCTGGAAAAATGGAGTATCATGGAACACATATTTTTCAGTTTTCAATGTATCCTTCCACATCTACAAATCACTATGCCAATTGAAATAAAATACTCCCTTCTTTCTGGTTAGAATGTTGGAGACATAACTCCAAGCTGCTTATCAGATGACCATTAGGAAACTGAAGCAGCTCGTTAAATATTGGTTGCCTGTTAAACTGGAGATTTGTTTACCCCCTTTGAAATGCAACAACTTATTATAAATTGGTATCACTACAGCTTTTCGCCAATCCAAGGGTACATGGGCTTCTAGTAGTGATTTTTGCCCTATGTCTGATATAATATGGCAAATTTGGTGGCTAGTTCCTTCAAAAGTATCAGACTTAATCCATCTGGGCCTGGGGGTTTATTTGTTTTAAGTGATTGTAGTTTTTTTTGTATAATATCAGTTGTAATAAGGTTGCTTGGATCTAACATTGGTGTTACTTGTGGTGGTAGACATACATTTTGCTCAGGTGGATTGAATACTGACCCAAAATATTTGTTAAATTCACCTACCATATCTTCTGGTTTATTATAAGTTATAGTATTTATTTCTAATTGTCCAATCACCCTATCCACACCCCTTTTATCATTTACAGATATAACCCCTAGGTGGCGCTATCCCAAGGGCTACTACCCCTGCCTGTATGGCCAGTAACAGGTTGTGGGGCCTAGGTCCAGTGACAGGTGCCTCCACCCAGAGCTCAGGGTCGGTAGTGGTTAAGCTAGCTTGGTCACAGCCCTCTGGGACACTGTGACCGCCCCTTTATTCCCACTAGTGGCCCACACAGTACATGGGAGTTACCATCCCAATACCCCACGTATGCACACTGTTTACACATAGAGATACCACTTTACCATCGAGACTGATTCTGCAGAACGTCTCTGAGGACCCCCTGTAAAACAAGGATAATCAACATACGCCACACAATACAATGCTGGTTCTATATGTACTGACACCTCAGACAGTATAAAGTTCATTAACAACAAATCTGGTTTATTCAGGGGACTGGAACACAGGAGGGGGAAATCAGGTTGATTGGCAATATTCAAATCACAGTACTGTTCATGCCTATAGGGTCCAAAAAGTCACACTCTGGGTACCCAGGATGGGGGGGGGGCTAGCCAGGTCCGTTTCCCAGGGTTGGCCGGCTGGTACAGTTGGATGGGGCCTTGTAGGAAGAAAATATATGCACAAACAAATTGTAATCTGGAGCCGGATGGCTCAGTCCACAGACAGAAGAACACAAAGCAATCAGTTGACACAATTTGATTAAATGAAGGTACAGGGAGTTACCCCGATTTGTACTCACAAACCTCAAGCCAAGAGCTGAATTGAGGAGGTTGCTCTGGATGGCCAGGATGAGCAGGGCATGGAAATAAGACCCTCGTGACAGGGCCCAACTGATTTGGATAGCAGGTGGATTCAGTCCGATTGGATTTGAGTTCAGCTTCCAGCTTCAGCTCACAACTCACAGTAAAAGGGGAAAAAGAAGCGCGATCCCCCACAAGCACTAGACACATTTATATGTAAAGGAAATTACTATACCAGACAGCTGCTTCTCGATCCCGATCGCAAACACTGCAAGACCCGAGAGCGCACACAACATCACAGTCCCCGACAGGCCGATCGCACTCCAGCAAATCTTCGGTCTTCTATGGGCCAGCCTGGTTCTGCACACTTCTTCCTTTCTCTCCACAACTCGGATTCAGTCCGATGAGCACTTGCTAATGGCTATAGGCCGACTTCAGGGCCTTACGCGCGCTTCCCGCATAAACTGCACGCTGCAGCAGAACAGAGCTCTTACTCCTTTCACAGTCAACTTGCATCTGGCCCTCCAGGAACAGTTCAGGGCATTTCTCTTACCCTTCCTGGCCTGAAAAAACTTGGCGTCCGCGTCAAGTAGGCACCCTCATAACACTCTAGAACAGATCAGTTTGAACTTGCATACCTTTTAAACAACAGTCAGCATATTAAACCTTTGTTATATACACTTATACTGTATTACACAGTCTACTACTGTTTACACAACATTACACATACAGCATTTTGAACTCAGGTCATTACTTCCTGCACATGAAACCTGGAGAGAGGAGGGGGCCCTTCCCTATCAGCTACCTTGGGGCTGGATGGGGCAGGGGCACCATACTTAGACGGCAAGACAAGTAATCTGGAGTTAGCACCTATGCTCAGTTTGGGCAATGAGCTCTGGGACACATACACTCCCTTACGGACCACATTAAGAGGCAAATCTACAGGCCTCCCAGGAGAATCATAGCTTAAGCGCACTACAGGCTTCACAGCTCATCCAGTCCTTCTAGGGGGAACTATCACAGTCTCTGTGCGCTTTTACCCTCACTTTCTGCAGTGTTTGTACTGGCCATGGGAATGGCCTTTGGGATAGAGAGGCTAGAACTTGGGGCACTTTCAGTTCCAGGATTTGCAATTTCTGCAGTCACAGCACTTGGCTCACATGGAGAGTTTTCTGACACTGGCAGTGAACCATCAGGACACTCAAAATACTCTTCTTGTTCTGGTATATTACCAGTCTGTCCCAGTTCATCATTTTCCTCCTCTGCAAGCTCATACAGTTTCACCATGCACAGTGATTCCATGTCATCCGACTTAATACTCTGCACCTCACTTTCTGGGAGCATTGGCTCCAGGGAAAAAGTTGGGGGCTTAGACAGTCCAGAAGGCCCAGCTTCATCTCCATAATTGACTGGGGGTTGCCTTGAAACAATTGACTCAGTTCATAAGAAGGGTAGTACCCAAAGTTGCACTCACTTTCCTCTGACATGGACTGACAGTCACTTTCAACTGGGACTTGCTGTGGAGAACACTTTAACTCAGCATCTTTAGGTGCAGACTTTCTTTGCTTTTGCTTAGCAGCAGCTCGGGTCACTGGTCCAGAAGGAGCACTTTCTGGGGGCTCAGACTCAATCAAGATTTGTCCAATGGGCAGTAAATGGTTTCGATGCATTGTCTTAACATCTTTTGAATTATTCTCAGGCCTTACTTTGTACACAGGCAGATCATCTAGTTTGCCCACTACAATGTGAGGGAGATGGTGCCACCTGTCGGCAATCTTGTGTTTGCCATGCAGTCTCAGATTTCTTAGCAATACCCGATCTCCCTCCTGGAGTTCCTGTGCTTTCACCTTTTTGTCATACCTTTCTTTGTTGGCCAGATTTCTTTTGGCAGCCATGGTTTGAGCCAGTTGGTACGCATGATTTAGCTGGGCCTTTAACTTTTGCACATACTGTAAATAGTTATCAGCTCGAACCCCATCAGGAGAAATGCCAAAACAAACATCTACTGGTAGTCGGGCTTCTCTTCCAAACATCAGGCGGTAGGGGGAGAACCCAGTGGGATCACTTTTGGTGCAGTTGTAGGCATGTACCAAGGTGCTAATTTGTTGGCTCCATCTAGGCTTGTCCTTTGGGTGGAAGTGCCCAGCATATCTAACAGAGTGCGGTTGAAATGTTCAGGCTGTGGGTCTCCCTGGGGGTGGTAAGGGGTGGTTCTGGACTTTCGCACCCCCACAGAGAAAGCATCTCTTTGATCAAACGGCTCTCGAAGTCTCTCCCTTGGTCAGAGTGGATTCTTTGCAGAGCCCCATAGTGGACAAAAAAGTTTTCTATTAGTACTTTTGCCACAGTGGAGGCCTTCTGGTTCTTGGTGGGGAAAGCTTGGGCATATCTCGTAAAATGGTCAGTGACCACCAGCACATTACTAATATTTCTTTGATCTGGCTCCAAACTCAGGAAGTTAATACAGACCAGCTCCATGGGGGCGCTGGAGGTGATGTTAACAAGGGGGGCAGCCCTCTGGGGCAAGGCTTTCCTCTGTAGACAGCAACTACAAGTTCAAATGAGTTGCTCAACATCAGCCCCCATCTTAGGCCAATAGAATCTGGATCTCACCAAGTCCAGTGTTCGGTTTATATCAAGGTGCCCCATGTGGTTGTGTAGGGACCTCAGTACCAAGTCTCGAAAGGCAGTGGGCAAAACTAGCTGTTGTTTGTCTATTTGTCCCCCTCTGTCTACTGTTTCTCTGTATAACAGTCGATTAATCAGTTTCAACTTTCCTTGTATAACAATGCAATTCTCAAATCAGTGGAGCGTGACTTGGGCACATCTTTCCCTGCGTAGAGGGCTTCTAAAGCTGGTTTAATCATAGGATCTCGGGATTGAGCCCACTGAAGACTGTCATTGTCTAGCTGAGGCAAAGCACCAATGTCTAATGCAGAAAAGTGGCAATAAGCAGCTGTTATGCAAGTCTCAGAGGGCCCCAAACAATCCACCAGACAGTTCACTGTGTCTGTGGCCACTTGTTCCTCTCTATCAAACTTCTGGCAGAGTGCTCAAATATCAGGTTCTGACAGTCTGATCCAGTCATTCCGGGAAACAGGCCTCCGAGAGAGAGTGCATCAGCATCTATGTGGTTCAGTCCTGCTCTGTATTCAACAGCATAGTCATATGTAGCTAAAGCTGAAAGCCACCTATGGCCAGTAGCATCCAACTTGGCTGAAGTCTGCACATAGGTCAAAGGATTGTTATCAGTTTTTACCAGTATCTTAGCCCCATACAAATACTCGTGGAATTGGTCAACAATGGCCCACTTCAGAGCTAGGAACTCTAACTTATGTACAGAATAATTCTTTTCAGATGGGGTCAGGCTTCTGCTGGCAAAGGCCACTGGTCTCAGGCCATTATCGTGCTCCTGATACAACACAGCCCCAACCCTTGCAAGCTAGCATCAGTGTGTAGGACATAGAGTTTTGCTTGATCTGCATAGGCTAAGACAGGAGCGTGGGTAAGTTGATGTATAATCTCATGAAAAGCAGCTTCACAATCAGGTGTCCATCGGGCCCCAAAAACTTAATTGGGATGGAAATACACTCTCTCAGTCCCAGGGGAAGCCGACCTCTTGTATTTTTTGTGGGTAGAAGGGTAACCTTGAGTAAGATTAAGTAAAGGACGAATCACTCTGGAATAGTCCTTGATGAAATGGCGATAGTAGCCACAGAATCCCAGGAATTTTTGCAGTTCTTTTAGATTGTGGGGCTGTTTCCAGGTGGTTAAGGCCTCAACTTTACTTGGGTCTGTCTCTGTTCCCTCGGTGGAGACTATGTGCCCCACATACTTTACAGAGGTTTGGAAGAACTGACATTTATCGATGTACAGTTTCAGGCCAAAGTCTTCCAGTCGGTCCAACACCTTGAACAATCTACTCTCATGTTCCTCCAGTGAGCTGCCAAACACAATAACATCATCCAAGTACACCAGGCACTCTAATAAGTTCATGTCTCCCACTGCACGCTCCATCAGTCATTGAAAAGTGGCTGGGGCACCTGAAATCCCTTGAGGTATCCTCATGAACTCATAGAAACCAAGTGGGCAGATAAAGGCTGTCTTCTCATGGTCTTCTGGGGCCCTCGGGATCTGGTAGTACCCACTGCGAAGATCCAGCACAGAGAACCACTTGCTACCGTTCAGGCAGTCTAGAGTATCCTGAATGCGGGGCATTGTGTACTGTTCAGGGATGATCAGGGATAGTCCGCCGGTTCAAGGTACAATAATCCACGCACATCCTTACTATCCCATTCTTTTTTCTCACCACCATGATAGGGGAAGCATATGGGCTTCTGGATTCTTGTAGTGCACCAGCAGCAAGCATCTCTTGCAGATGCCATCTCACATCATCTATGTCAGCAGGGGCCAGGTGTCGAGACCTGTCCCAAAATGGCCTTTCATCATGCAGCCGGATACGGTGCTCAGCTCCTTGCACACATCCTACATCCCATTCCTTTAAAGAAAACACCTGATCTCTCTGAGCAAGCTTCTCACTGATCCTCACTGTCCATTCAGCTGGCAACAAGGAGTCACCGAAATCAAACAAGTCAGGCGTCACTCCATCATTCTTTCCCGAACTCTTGTTACTGGGTAGCACTGCAGTCTCTGCACAATGTACATTAGCCAGGTGCAACCTCTATTCAGTCAAATCTCTCTATCAGACACGTTATGAACTTGAACCATTACCCTTCTGACATAAGCATGGGCTCTAGCAGGCAAAATACTACGCTTGACCAGCAGTCCCTCTGGCAAGTTTCCATCACCTGGTGCATCCAGCATTAGTATTTTATTCTTGACATCCTTTCTGATATGGACCTCCGCCTGTAAGGTACACTGGGCATTTGGCACCAGGATCAGAGACTCAGGATCCTTTTTCCAGACAATTCCAACTGGTTCCTCTGGTTCCACTTTTCCAGCATGTATCGTAGGCCTTCTTGATCAAGGCAGAAATTCTTAAAGCTCTACCATTCCAGGATCCCTGTTTTTAATAATAGAACTGCGCCGACCGTCCAAACATATGTGCATTAGTCCCAGTTAGTAGAGGAACCTCATCATACAGTCCGGTAGGGGGACACACTAGGGCCAGGGTCTCCACTTGCTCTGCCTCTCCAGCCACAGAGGTGAGAAAGGACAACTAAATTCAGATATAGCCAAAGTATAGGTATGCCTTCTCACTTAAACCCCAGACATGCAGTCCCTCCAGTGGTTGTAGGGGCACATCAGACAAGTGCTTCTGATACCAATCCTGGAACATAATTGTCACTTGGGAGCCACTGTCTAACACAGCTCTTATAGGCACTCCATTCACTTTTACAGTGGTCTCCATGGAGTGACCCACCACTTCAGACCATTCCGGTGGCGCTGACCTGGATGTCAATCGGGTGTTGGCCCTGGCGGCATAACTTTTCTGAGTAGCTCCCCCTGGTGGCCAGGCATAGACTCTGTGATGCAGGCCACTAATCTATTGGTAACTTTTCTCAAGTTCTCTGGCAAGTGACAAGCTGACTGAAAATGCCCATCCTCCCCACAACGGTAGCAGAACTTAATGTCTCTAGTGTCCTGGCAGGGTGGGGGGGTCTCTTTTCTGTTGGAGCACCTCTGGAGCCCTGCGGGGCTCCTCTTGGACTGGGGGCCTACATCCTTTGGCTCCTGAATCTCCACTATAGTTGGGGTTGAGGGCCACCCTTTGCAGCTCCCCCACCATCTCTCTCAATTCTCACAATTCTGCGAGCAGGTTACCCTCAATCTGAGTTTCCGGGGAAACATTTACTCCCACTCCACTCTTGGGCTCAGGGGGAGCCTGGTACAGATCCAGTTCTCTGTATGCCTCAGTCAGTTCCTTAATTAAGTCTCTCAACTGTTGAGCCTCATCTAACTCACTGTTTTCTGGGGTCTGGCAAGTGTTCACAGCCCCAGCTCTCCTCATCAGTTTCAATCTCATGGATTTCTTTCATCAAATGACAGTACTCTGGAGGGCTTGCCCTCCTGTCTTGCAACTTGAGCTTCAATATCATTACACTTGAAAATCTAGCTGACTTCAATATGTGGTCTAATCTGACCCGGTTTAACTCTTTGGCATTCACTTCCCCTTTCCGATGGGCCCTCTGCAAAGCCCTCTCTATCCTAGTGACGAAGGCAGACAATTTCTCATTCTTCCACTGTTTGGCTGACTTGAATTTCCACAATAAATCATCCCCAGATTCTGTGCTACCAAACACCCTCCAAGGCAGAGAGGTATTCTGCTGCAGTGGCCTCCAGACTAGTAGCACATAGGAACCGAATGGCTTCCAGGGCAGGGCCTCTCAAGCTCTCCATCAAATGCTTCCTCTTTTCCCCCTCTGAACATTGCCGTTCTCGTACTAAAGGGGTGGCATAGTCCATCCAGGTCTCCAAATCATCTTCCCCCGAAGGCACTGGGGCAGTACCGGAGAAAAGTCTAAGCCTCCTATAGGAGTCCAACTGTATCTGGGGAATTATGTTGGGGGAGGCAGCTACTGGGGGACACAGGGGATGTGGTCAGGGAGTGCATGGGCGTGTGGTCCTCTGATAGATCTAACACTCTTACCAACTCTTGGGCAGTTTTCCCTTCTGATGCTAACAGCTTAAGTAACTTCTCTTTAAAACCATCAGTACTAGGGGACCCATCCGGGGTGGCCAGACCACTGTGTAGATGAATGACTCTCCATCCCTTCTGGGCACCTTCAGGCAAAATCGTAGGGAGTACCTTTTTGGGGTCTATCGGGGAACTGCATGAGAGCAGCACTTGCAGCGTTTGTTCAAATAAGTCAGCATATCGTCCCCTTACTTCAACTTTGCCCACACACTTAACATGTTCTACAGTGGACGCAATGTCAGCATTGTTAGTCCCCAAGGGGACATCCAGCAACAGAATAGCCTTTTGGGGATCCATCTCTTCAGCTTCACTCCACCCCATCAATTTGTGCACCATTAGCTTATGGGGAGCAATTTTTAACTTGGGCATAGTAAGCCCCTCCATTTTCTCCCCTAAACTGAACATAATGGGGTAATTCCCTCACATGGGCACTAAAGGATGTTAATCCCAGCAGTGCCTCTAAGATGTAACCCCTAGGTGGCGCTATCCCAAGGGCTACTACCCCTGCCTGTATGGCCAGTAACAGGTTGAGGGGCCTAGGTCCAGTGACGGGTGCCTCCACCCAGAGGTCAGGGTCTGTAGTGGTTAAGCTAGCTTGGTCAAAGCCCTCTGGGACACTGATCCCCCTTTATTCCCACTAGTGGCCCACACAGTACACGGGAGTTACCATCCCAATACCCCACATATGCACACTGTTTACACATAGAGATACCACTTACCCTCGAGACTGATTCTGCAGCACGTCTCTTAGGACCCCCTGTAAAACAAGGCTAATCAACATACACCACACAATACAATGCTAGTTCTATATGTACTGACACCTCAGACAGTATAAAGTTCAATAACAACAAATCTGGTTTATTCAGGGGACTGGAACACGGGAGGGGGAAATCAGGTTGATTGGCAATATTCAAATCACAGTACTGTACATGCCTATAGGGTCCAAAAAGTCACACTCTGGGTACCCAGGATGGGGGGGGGGCTAGCCAGGTCCATTTCCTGGGGTTGGCCGGCTGGTGCAGCTGGATGGGGCCCTGTAGGAAGAAAATATATGCACAAACAAAGTGTAATCCGGAGCTGGATGGCTCAGTCCACAAACAGAAGAACACAAAGCAATCAGTTGACACACTTTGATTAAATGAAGGTGCAGGGAGTTACCCCGATTTGTACTCACAAACCCCAAGCTGAGAGCTGAATTGAGGAGGTTGCTCTGGATGGCCAGGATGAGCAGGGCATGGAGATAAGACCCTCGTGACAGGGCCCAACTGATTTGGATAACAGGCGGATTCAGTCTGATTGTATTTGAGTTCAGCTTCCAGCTTCAGCTCACAACTCACAGTAAAAGGGGAAAAAGAAGCGCAATCCCCCACAAGCACTAAACACATTTATATGTAAAGGAAATTACTATACCAAGCAGCTGCTTCTCGATCCCGATCGCAAACACTGCAAGACCCGAGAGCACACACAGCATCAAAGTCCCTGACAGGCCGATCGCACTCCTGCAAATCTTCAGTCTTCTATGGGCAAGCCTGGTTCTGCACACTTCTTCCTTTTTCTCCACAACTCAGATTGAGTCTGATGAGCACTCACTAATGTCTACAGGCCGACTTCATGGCTTTCACGCGCTGCCCGTGCAAACTGCACGCCGCAGCAGAACAGAGTTCCTACTCCTTTCACAGTCAACTCGCATCTGGCCCACCAGGAACAGTTCAGGGCATTTCCCTTAGGCTTCACACAAGTTCGGTTGGTGGATTCAGCTGTCAATCACTGCAGGGCTCCCTCTGTTGGTGCAAAAAGGCACCAAGGTCCAAACTACAGCTCCAACAAGCACCTGCCATACATTTCCCTTTTATGCAGGCTCCAGGTGAGAATCCAAGTTCTGGTTGGCTCAAGCAGTCTCCATTTTAGGGCTCCCCTAACCCATTTGGCCCAGATCAGCAGTTTAGGTCCTAAATGGAGGGGCAACACACACGGAGTCCCAGCTGTAATAAAGGCAGGTTAGACAAACTGCAATTTTACTAATGCTCTAAATGATTTCAGTCAAACAGTTACATCTTTCAAGTGGGCTCCCTCTGCGCTTTTAGCAACTGCAGAAATGGAGCGATCAGGCAGCAGCTCGTGCCGGATTCGAGCATTAAATACACAGTCCCCTCATTCAAACTAATTTAGCCTGCGAGCAGGCAGCTCTTAAAGAGAAACAGTATCAGAGGCTCTAAAAGCACTCACAAATAAGCGGCTTAAACGCTGAACACCATTCAGGCTGGGAGCACTTAGCCGGCTCCTAGAAGACTTTTGGAACCCCGATTTGCGGGGGTGGGGGTGGGGGTTACACATAAGAATAGAATCCTTTGAAGTTACCTTTACTATTTGCTAGTCTAAACTCCGTGGAGGCTCTAGATTCTTAATCTCTTGTTTAAGCTGTTTTAGAACAAGTTTGTAGTTGGTGGTGTTAGTAGCTGATGTTTTTTTTTTTTTTTTTTTTCATTTTATCATATCTATTCTTTGTTTTGTTAATATTTTCCTAACCCTATTGCTGAACCACAAAGGCTTCTTCCCACATTTATTGTAAGCCTTTCTAACAGGAACATGAATGGATTCCAAGTTAGCTCACTGCAACAAGATCTTAAGTCACTCTGTGGTACCATCTAATTTCATTCAGTGTGTTTACAGGGTTACAGTGGACTAGGCCAACTGGCCGAGGCTACAATTAGCCAAGGTCTTTGTTTATGCATGTTTAATGGCCTTTTTTTCCCATCAAGGGCCCCAACAACAGCTGCAACCCCGGGCACCATTCTGGCTAGCCACCAAGACTCTAGGTACCTAGCAATTGCAAGACTGTTATAGTGGGACTGAATGCATGCATGCAAATTAGTCTGGTTAAAATCCAGTATAGTAATCATTCATATAAATTTGCCCCTTCCCATGTTCACATCCCCTCAATAAATTCAGATTTGTTGTTTCACTGTTGAACTGACTCACGAATATCTCATTGCCTGGTTTAAGGTTAATGTGTCAGAGGGAAACACATTTAAAAGTGCATGCCTGTTTTGAATACTGTTTTACAGGGGGCTCCAGGGTGTTTGCCGAAGACCAGACCCTGGTGATAAATGAAAAAGTGTGTGTGCATATTATTAATGTTTATTGCTAACTGTGTGTTAACTGCTGAAAGGGACTGTGTTTATTTCAAAGGTCCTTGGTCAATAGGTGGGCTTGTGTG
The DNA here is from genome assembly GCA_016271365.2 of Neoceratodus forsteri. Taxonomy (NCBI): domain Eukaryota; kingdom Metazoa; phylum Chordata; order Ceratodontiformes; family Ceratodontidae; genus Neoceratodus; species Neoceratodus forsteri. The sequence continues at coordinate 793,355,898 of CM057459.1, read as the reverse complement.
TGGTCATAGCTTCCCAGATGGCTAGACCAGGCTGGACAGATACCCCCACATACTTTACGCTGGGTGGAGGCACCAAAATATTGTGGTTACTGAGGGCAGGGAAACCCCGGCAATTGTTACGTTTCAACCCAGGCCCTCAACTTGTTATCAGAAGTACAGGCAAGGGTAGTAACCCTAGAGAGAGCGCTGCCTAGGGGTTACATGTGTTTTTCTCTTCCCTGTAGAATATTGGAGAAGTTCTCCTCTATTCTCTGGAAATATGAAGAGCCATACACTTCTACAGTATTTGATTTACACGAAGGAAGACTGAATAAAGTGCTTGCAGTTTTTGGTTTTGTTCAGTCCAAGGATGGTGAGTGTTCCTGTTTCTAAACATTGCCTTTCCAAATGATTGGCATCCTGCATTTCCTTCTCTTACCAAAAGCATGGGAAAATACTTCCTGGTCCTGTCCGTGAACATGCTACTTGGATGGTCACTTCCTTGGCTGACTTCCATTTAGTTTTGGCAGCTGACATTTGCTGTACTGCCAAATGGAGTCAGAGCCATACTTTCACTAAATACAATATTATGGTTTGGATCTGGTATCCTGTAGACTGTCTGGCTCCAGCCCTGCTGTCATCCATGGGCTACTGTCTCAGAGAGATAAGGGACCTCCCTGCCTGGCCTTCCTGTCCTTCTCTGCAGTGCTGAACTGCTTGGGAATCGTTCAGTATCTGTGGTCTTATGGTGGAAGATGTCCTTAAAGTAGATAGTTTAGTTACTTATTAGTAACAGTGGATCTTTCAAAGAATCCACCATAGAGCCATATCTTTCCCACCCATTGCTCCCTTCTGTATTGTCAGGTGGAATACTGGCAAATACCTGCTGATTGCTGCACACTTGGGCCCAGATATTCAAACTGCGCCAGTCTGAGGCGTCAAGCCCTGCGCTGCTCAAAATAGTTGCGCGGGGGTGTGGCCAAGTGATATTCAAAGGAGTTAGCTGTTGAGCTACCGCAAAGTTGCCAGAGTTGAGCATTCAACTTCGGTGGCGCCAAAATACCATTGCGCCATCGCCAAATTTCCGATATTCAAAGGTGACATGCAGAGATGTAACCCTCCCCCAACCCGAATAACTCCCTGGTGGTCCAGTGGACCGTAAAGCCCGATCGCGGGCGGAATGTCTGCAGAACCCCCCAAACATCTCCCTGGTGTCGTGTCCCCCACCCACCCACGAGCCCCTCCACCCGCTCTCCCCGCGGCGGTGGCGACAGCATCCACCGAAGGTACTTATGAACCACAACCCACTGTGTTGGCTACATCAAATGTGGGAAAAGAATCCTGCATTATGTGCTGGTATTTGGCACTTCAGCCATACCAATATTCTATAGCCAATTGAAAGGGCGCTTCACACATGAATGCTGACTACCTGTCACAATATGGGGCAGGAATTGATGAAACATGATTTGATGGTAATGTAAATGTTGAAACATGGAATGTTTAAGAATGCTAGATATTGTTATAGTCTGAGAATATTTTAATGTCCCAGGGTAAAAGAAGTTGTCTAGAAATAGCACTTGATTGGTCAATAGATCTTTGTGCATGTTACATATATTAAGGGACCCTGGGACGGAGCTTCTGAGAGTAGGTGGGTGGAAGCTCCTCACCCTTCCACGGATTAGGAAGGGTAACATGTTTTTGAACCTGTTCCCCTCTTGGGAAGGGAGTGTGACAGGGAACATCCCTGCCACTGGAATAAGACCTCTGTTTTTCTTTCTCCTTTGTAGTTGCAAACATTCTGTCTTTACTGATTATCTATCCACTTTCAGACAAATCCCCTCTCTTCTCTCTTTCTATCACCCCCTGAGTTTCTTATTTCTATAGGTCCAAATTATGGTCAAGTGTAGTGTGTGACCTCCACGACTCAGGTTGTTTGAAACTGGATTTGGGGCACTAAGAATGCATGAAGGCTTTCTGCCTTGAGGAATGAAAAGATGGTTTAATGTATAGCTGGCTAAAAGTAATGAGTACATGGCATACTTATTTGTATTTTTCCCCTTATTGTTTTTTTCTTTATAAGTATGTCTACATATACAGTTTGTAAGAAATGTGAAAAAAATGCTTGGACAGGAGCAGTACCCATCTTTCTTTCTGTTCCCTTTCCTGCTGTTCTCTGTCCTATAATGATGATGATATGTTGAATGGAGTCTGGTACATGCCCCGTACTTTGTTGATCATGTTTGCCACAGGGACTGAGCCATGTTGCATTGTGTGGCTGCTTTAAGCACTGCTAGCAGCTTGCCCCTCATACGTGTGGCTTGGTTTATTAAAAAGAGATCCCCTTTCAGGATTCTGGCCCAAAGAAATGAGGAACTGCCACTCGCAGAGCCAAGGTAGGTGACTGTGTGGCTCCTCTAACCCATTTTTCCCATTTGGTTGGCGGCTTCTGATGCTTGATTTCCTGGACTGCCAGTGTAATGGACAGAGCGCACTGCGGCTCCTTGCCATGTCAGTTGTGACTCTTCTGCTCCAGTGCAGTTCACAGAGATATTTTCTGTAGCCTCTACCACTCTGAAATCACCAGAGGTTAATAATTAACATAAATAAAAATGGGGTACTTAACGCTTACCATGAAGAAGAGTGCTCCCTCTCCCTCTCTTACAAGTTCATGTTGGAGCATTGAGCAGACTGGCAGGAAACAAATAAAACAGCTACAGGAAAAAGGGATATTAAAACCAGACTGCTCATTCTACTAAGAGAGGATATTACACTGTAAGCTCCCCCAAGGAATAAAGAGAGGGGGTTGCCTGTTTAACCAGGGGTTTTCCTTATTTCTGTTGGCCCTTGGGCAGTGGTCCAAAATGAAATGTGTAGCTGACGCCTTAACTTTTCTGCCATCAGCAAAACCTATCAATGGAATACTTATGAAGCCCAGTATAATAAGGGCTGCTTTCTTTTTTTTATGTATATAATAAATTACTCCAGAAACCATTCAGTGTTTCCTATTACTTTTGGAACTTAATAGATTTAACGGCCTACCTGAAGCATGTCTGTTCTGTACTGTAGAGTGGTTGGAATGAGAGCCAGTCCAGGTGTCCTATAGGCAGCAGCGGCCCCTAGTGGTTGTTATTTATACAGATTGAGTTGTCAAAGTGGAGTGGAAAGTTTTCCACTCTCACCCCCTTTTATTTTATTCTATATAGGTTGTTTTTATGATTTAATGCTTAATCTGAGGTCATATGGTTTCTAGTAAACCCTAGATGTTAGCATATATTAAAAAGGGGCTGAATAATGAAGTTATATATTATTTGAGATCCTGGTGTCACCTGACCATGGTGAGTAGGTATTTTAAGCCTACCTGGACTACTGACAAGCAGATAGGTTCAGTATCTGCTGACAAGTGCAGGTGAAGGACTGAGTGGGTTGAATGCTACACTAGCAAAGTGGAAACTAAGTTAGTTTGCCACCTTTATTTGATTTATACCTTAACCTTTAGTTGTCTTTCTGTTACAAGCAAGAAGTAATGCAGTTGTTTATTTTGATCTTTTCTTTTATTGAAAAAACAAAAAAGAGAAAAAATAAACATCCCACAAGACAAAAGTGAGTTGCACCTTATTTACTGTGTTTGTGTCCATCTGTTATCCCACACTTCCACAGGGTCATTGAGGCCGTGGTGGTCCATGAGGTCTCACAGACCTCGCTGTGCTGGGGAAAGGCCCTTACAATAAGACCCCGATCTATCTAAGTCATTTGGAAAGACCACATTCCAGTCCCTCCCCCCAATAAAGTTGGAACTGCCGGGAGGGAGTCTAGGAGTGAACCTAAGCAGTAAAAAAGCTGAGGGGTTCTGTATTTGGTCCATAGATCGAACCCAGAATTATCTCAGAGATCCCCAGCCAGGCATGGAGAAGGATATAATGACCTTCCATGTCCCAGCATTCCTACAGAAGCTGTAATGGGATATCCACTTGCCACTAGAATAAGTACACCTCCTGTCTTCATGCTGAAACCAGTTCCAAAGACCCAGCTTCTCTTAAATAAGTAAACATTTTCTCTATGCAGGTGTGACTCTTTAAGCAGAGCAATGCTCACCTGAGATTTATGGAGGTGTCTCAGGATCAAAAGTCATTTCTTTTTGGCCTGAACCCCCTTAATGTTCTAAGAAACAAACCTGTAAGAAACACTACTCATCTAAGGACACAAAGGGGTAGTACAAGAGAAACCATATATACAAATAGGAGCCCTTTTCCATAGTAACCATATAATGCTCTGGGAAGCCCTCTCCCCAAACCCCCCAAACCCCTATAACACCTAGAGCAAAATCAAGTCTCCAAACAAACAATGAAAATTCCTCAACATGCTCTAAACGCTTATGTACAAAAACATACCCTGGTCCCAAGGACTGCACTCCACACATCTCTCTGCCCATGATGTACATCACCCTGCCCTCCCATCTGCCCTCCCCCGTCACTAAAATAAAGAAAGCATGAGGCATACAAACCGGTATAAAGACAGAAACTCCTCTCAGCAGTAGGCAACCCACCCCCCCTCCAGGGGCTCCCATATCGGTTACTATCCGAGAGAATGGGGGAGGTGGGTAGGATAAGTGGGGATAAACTAGTCAGTGGGGTGATCACCTAGAGGCATCCAAAATGAAAATGGAAAATCCTAAAGGCAGATCTCATCCCAGTTCGATGCTGCTAAAGTTGAAGAAGCTAAAACAAGAGCTAAAAGGTTCCACTGTCCAAATTGTGATGAGGCAGGAAAAAGTCCATATTCCACAGAGAGGTCACCAATAGAGATTATGTCAGGAATAAGGGGGGACAGAAAATAAACTGGATTAACACAGGCACTGACAGTGCTGTCCCAAAAGAAGAAGAGCCATAGATACTCCTTACGCTGGGTCATGGTGCATTTCCCAGTCCATGCAATGGAGACCAGGGGGCCCTATTACAAAATGCATGGTGCAACTCGCGGGCATACGCAAGTTGTGCAAAGTGACACTACACCCGGGAACCCTGTGCTCTATTCTAAGACAGGCAGGGTCCCCGGCACCTATACCCATGACTTGTGGTAGCCACAGGCTAGTACCAAGAGAATGGTGCACTGGATCTGGGTGCCACAAGTTGCGGCACACAATCAACTTCTCTCAAACCCCCACACCCCATAAAGCACCCAAACGCACCTGGGGGCATTGGGGGTCTGGCTGGTTTTCACTGGTGATCGGGGGATGTCAAAACAGACCGGGTTCCCCAATTCCAGGGGTGGGGGCATGACTGTGTAGAGGAGGCACACTGGACATGGATATTTCAGTTCTGCTGTGCTGCAGGGGGGCATCCATTGATGTGCCAAGGCAGATGCCCCTTAGACCACATTCTATCTGGTCTAACCCCGATATGACATTGTCTATTCTGGAATGGTGTAAGTGGGTTACGGCAGCCACCCTTCTGGAACAGGACACAGTTGCTACCATAACCCACCCTTCCACCATGCTTTGGGTTGCTGGCATAGTGGGTGGTGTAGCCCACCTTTGGTGCAACCTGCATATGTCATGGCGCAAAGCACCTTCTGGAATAACAATTTGCATTATGCCTGGCGTAAGGTACGATTTGCGCCATGGGGTTCAGCATAAATTGCCCTGTACCAGGCATAACCTGTCTTGGAATCAGGCCCCAGGATTAGAATCCTGGTCTCCAATAGTGCTGACCAAGCTGCTCTATGCCCCAGCCCTGCACACCACGGGAGCAGCTAGGCCAGCTGTCTGGATTCTGATGCCCTTGTAAATGAGCAGCACCATGGACAGCAATGATGGGAGCTCTTACTGCAGGCACTGTAAATCCCCTCTCAGTGTCCCAGGTAGCGCTATCCAGACTAGCACTCAGTTGACTGGCACTATTCTGGTACCACTTATCTAACCTGGTACTATGTGGATAAGGTCTGTGTATAACGTACTGTTAAAGCTGATGTTGGGCTAACATCACTGTTAAAGGTGGCCATTGAACAATCATAATGCAGGAACTTTTCTTGTTATTTTGTAACAAAAAGCATTGCATAAATCAAATATGCCAGAGTCCTACTGAAAATATCACTGATAGTACACCTCATGCAGTTTGCATCACTCGTACCTTCACCACTTGTAATGACATAAGGTCAAACTGCACTTGGGAAAAATATCAGTGATATTTTCAATAGGGCCATGACCTATCCCACATATACAGTATATGCATATACAGTATATTATACAGTTGTGGTTGTACCTGTATATTAGGGTCGAGTTTGCAGTTCTATGTTAAATCCCAAATTCTGCACCTTAATAGCTTGGCTCCATTTGACACATTTTCTTTAAACTGAGCAGGTGCAGAGTCAGTGTCAGGCTCTCTGGATCTTGTCAGCTTCATGAAAGTTACTTTAGTTTAGTGGGGGCAAAGTCATAGAGGCGCAAAAACACTTACATTCACCAAACTTATGAGGCTTTTTTTTGCTCACCTATACCTCCAAAATATCTTAGATTTGAACCTTGAAACTTTCAGAATTGATAAAGATTTGGCCCAAATTGTGTTCATTTATTTTTCCTGGTTTGAGCCTTTTTGAATTTTTCGCAAAAAACTGTCCCATTTTTCATGCATGCTTAGTAGCAAAAATAAACATTCTAAGGATAGCTATATTTTTGAGAAACCATTTTATTGTGCTTTAATTTGTCAAAGTTATAACAAAATGATTTTGTTCAGCTGGCCTGAATGATGCCCTAATGCTATTGTTTAGTGCACCATGCATCCATTCTGGGGTGCAGAGCTGCATCAGCATGTCCTTGTGTCCCTTCATCCCTTCCTGTTTGTGTGTCTGGTGCCTGCCACTGGTATCCTTCCTCCCGCATGACTGGCAAGTTTTTTATGTGAAACACAGACAGTAGGTTCCCAGTCTCACTGTTGGTATTACCTCCCCCTCAACTTTGTCAGCTTTTAATATTTATTTTATACTTATTTAAAACTGGTGATGGAAGCTCAATCCCATTACCACCTGACATAGATACTGGCAAAAATTGACAGTGGGTGCTGTATCCTGCCACCAGTATCACAGCCCCCCACTGCACACAGATTCCAACACTGGGATGCCCAACCACTAGTAGCAGTTAACCCCCAAAGGTTTGTGACACCACGGTGCCTACCCCTGGTGCCCCATGAAAGAGTGTCAGGACACTCCCTTTGTACATGAAACTGGGGTGCTGACCCCCAGTGCTGCCAAACATCACACCAGCAGTGGGGTGCTCAATCTGTAGTGACTGTCTCTGAAATAAATAAAACAATTTATCATTATTCTTTTTTTTTGTCCCTGGAAAAAAGAAAATGGTCTATAGACATCTCATACTTCCACCATGGACCCTCTGCCCCCCCCATCCTGCCCCTACTATCAGCACCCACCAACAGCCCCACCTACTCTGCACTCCACACTTACCTATCTGATCCAACAAGTAATTCTGTCTGGGAGCAGAGAACATCTTGAGGCTGACCACAGACTTACTGAAAACAAGATTAATGTGGTTAAAGAGCTTCTGACAGAGTTGATACCACTTTAAAAAAATTTAATATTCATGCATAACTGTATCTATTTTTCATATTTTATTCTGTAATTTTCACTCTTATTTCCTTATTTCTAAGGATATTTGCATGAATACAGTATCTCTGCCCTTTTATCTCTGACTGCCTGCCTAGACGTGACATCATAATTCTGGTTATGACATCAAAATATGTTGCTGTGGCGATAATTATGATGTTATAAACAGAAGATTGTGATGTCATGGGCAGAGAAGCATCCAGAGTATATATAGTCTAGGGGACAGGGGTAATGTTTTAGTGCATCTGTTTTCAGTAATAAAGAAAATGGGGAGTTAATTACTGAAAACATATGAACTAATAAAGAAAATGAGATGGAGCTGAATATTAATCTTACTTTCTTAAAAGTTTTCCTGATGCTGCCAGAGGTTCTTTAAAGGCTTTCTAATGCATTTTAAACTTTCACTCAAGATTTTTTCCATTTCTAACAGTTTCACCTCAAATTTTCAACATAACCTTTTTTACCCCACCTCATGAACAAAGTAGGTAAAATTGTTCAAATCTCCCTTAAATATATTTTTGCAGTCGATCTATGAAATCACCTTTAGAATTGGACTGAAAACATTTCACCTGCTTCGATGATAAAGTGTATTCATAGAAAAATTATGTTGAACATTTGGGCTCAAAATCTAAAAAAAAAAAAGGTGACCCGGAGGTGCTGGATGTTGAGGCACTGGACACTACTCCTTGTGCCATGCCAGTGAACTGGGTTCAGGGATGAACCCAGACTGCTGGGGTTTGGCAGGGCAAGAGAGGATTCAGCATCTGGAGGACTGCTTTCCTCTCTTGGGAGGGAGAGTTTGTCATACCACATGCTGATTGACCTCTAGTGGGAGCTGGAGGGTGATATTAGTCAAGAGGCATGCAGCCAATGCATCTAATGTTGGAGGGGAGGGGAGTTGGGGAGAAAAGTGAAACTGGAGCTGGCAAGCTCAGTGATGGCCCGGCCATGTCCATGCCGAACCCCGGAATCTGAACACTGGCTTTCCGGGGGAGGAGAGAAAGTCAACTCTCCTCATCCCCGGCCCTGTCATGGGGGAAGGGCAATCCATGAGGGATTTCCCATGGAGACTCAGTGCAAGATGCTGGGGCCGGAGAGATGAGCTCCTCTGAGGGAAGAGCCATAGCCACCTTCCAGCTCCCCGTCCCCACCATGAAGTGCATATAGAAAAAAAAAATCTCAAACAAAAGTTATGAAGAAAACGTTGAAATATTTCAATGTTTACTGATAACTTTGCTTTTTTCGATATTTTGACTCCACATTTTCAACATAGCCCATTTTTGCCACACCTCATGAACATGATGGGTGTCATTTTTCAGATCCTACCCAAAACATTTTTCCACTTTCATGCTGCAAAATAACATCTTGGCCAGGATTTCATAAATGACACCCATCATGTTCAGAAGGTGGTGTTATAAAAAGACTAAGTTGCAAATTTTGGCTCAAAATCTCCCAAAGCAAATAAGTTATGAAGAAACATTATGTTCAGGGCTACCCATTTTCCAGTGGATGGTGCTTTGTATTCCTATGATGGCATTTTGAGTTTAAAAACAAGCTCTTGGATCCTGCTAGGCAGACCAAGACTTGAGGTTGGCACTGCTGTGCAGCACTACTCATGACTTGTGGAGGGTCAGTGCAGTGTTCCACAACTTCCACTGCACAGGTGACACTTTATGGCAGTCAGGCAGCCTTCTCTCACAAGGTTCAATGTGTGTGTTGAGGTCTGACTGGTCTGCACACCGAGTTGAGTGAAGTGGGCAGGCATACAAAATGGGAAAAACTATTGCTGACAGAATGAAGATCTGGCTGCCTCAGGCGCCAAACCACCATCAGGCCACGTCTGCCGCCAACTGCCCAACACCATTATTTACCATCCCACGGACTTAACTCAAACCTTGGTACCCCCATAGATTCCCCTTGTGGTGGGGCCAGGAGGGGGAGTGCCATCCAGTTTGGCAGTAGGGTGACTTGTCGATGGTGCAGGGCCTGCAACAGCTGATAAAGGTATCCAGCCCTGGCAGTAGGTTTTTCCATTTTTTCCCACACACCTGCCCAATGCAGACATGACACTGATGCATGTTCATGTGGATACATGTGAACATGGATGTTGGATGGCAGACAGCCCTTGAAAGCTGCTCATTCTGCACTGTCACCAGACCTCCACCTGCTGGCCAACAATGAGCAAAGTAACATGGCCTCCCATCCCAGAGAGGAGAGTGCTACCAGTGATGCTGAATCCTCTCCCCCTCATGCTGGTACCATGATTACCCAAGCCCATTCCTAAACCCAAAGCACAGGCATGGTGGGCAGTATCACTACTGTTGCACCACTGGGCAGGCAATTCAGAACATTAAAGGACTGCTGGAGTGCTTGTTTTGCCATCTTCACTCCCTACAGGTACCTGTATTCCCCCACCAGCCCACCCCACTTATATAAAAAAGAAACTCCCTCTGCAAGCCCATCTGCCTAACCCAGTTGATTGGTATGTTATTCCTCACACTGACCCATTTTCACGTTTATTTCTACACATCTGACAGGACACTGACCATGCCATAAGAAGATACCCACCGGTGTCTGGCAGGACACTGATTTTGTGTATCAGATAAATATTGCTTTCTGTTAACCCTGTCTTGTCTGTCTTAGTTCCAGAAGAGTTGCATGTGCTTTGTGATGCCGTTCTTATTTACCCAGTGTAGTCTAAATAATTTGCCTGTATTGCCTGAAATGGACTGCATCAGTATCTGCCTAATTAATGTTATCAAACCTTCCCACAAATGCTATAAGAAGAAATGTGTGACACTTCTTTCATGACCTCAGCATCCTGCTGCTGCTGCTGCTGCTGCTGCAACGGCTGCTGCTGAGTCTCAAATGAACTACTGGGGCCCGATTCCCAGGTGTCAGCTCCAAATTAATACCATCACTTTGGTCAGCATCACACTATCACTGCAGCATGGTCAAATATCAAACTCGAGTACTGGATATTTTTTTTTCTTTAAAAAATGAGTTGGGAAAATCATGAAACTTGATTAGTTGTTAACTGAGCATTAAATCATTCTAATGCATGGCTGAAAGCAATGTCTGCCAACCAAGATACAGCATATCAAAAAATCCTTGTGCTGCCAGTTTTTCTGAACTGAAGTTTCCATGCTACAGACATTTTTTTTAAATTCACAGAAAATCCACAAAAGAGCTACTAAAGCCCAAGTTTCTACATTTGAATAATATTACCGTTATTACCCAGTCCTCAATATCTCTTTTACAGTTCATTTTTTCATCACATCCAGCTGTCTTTATTTCTTTTTTAGAGAAAGGTTTCTACGGTAGCCTTGAAGTGCAAAACACACCAAAAAAGTGAAATGCAATCTAATAAGTAGAGCACCAACCAAAATAATGAAATGCAAACAAAACATAAAGCAACAAAACCAAATGTGAAGTGTCATGCCACAAAAAAATTAAGTAAAAATCAAAAAGAAATGTAAAGAATTTAAGAGGGAATGCAAACAAAAAGCACAACACAACTAAAAAGTGAATGCAAACAAAAACATACAGCACAGCTAAACAGTGAATGCAAACAAAAAAAGCACAACGCAACTAAAAATGTGAGAGACAAATAAAAAGATAAAGCACTTTAGTGATATATACAAACACCAAATAAAGAAGACATGCAAAAAAAAAAAAAACAGAAGTGCCATTTTTAAAATGGAAATTCATTTTTGCAACAGAAATGACCTTACAGTACTAAAGTAGTCTGATGCTGGAGAATTTTCACCTGCCCTGACAACTGATTCTAATCTCACAGCAAAAGGTTTTGTGAGATGGGGGAACCACTTACCCATAGCTTGGAAGGGATGGGGCAGAGAACTGAATGGAATTGGTCATTTATTGTTTTTTTTTCTCAGCCTGGTCGGTGGCTCCTGTGATGGGGGGAAGTCACTTGTCACCAATTTGTAGTTCACTCTCCCAGGATGTGGGGCGGGGTCACTTGCCTTCATCTGGTATGTCACTCTCCCGGGTGTGGGGGGTGTCACTTGACACCATCTGGCATGTCACTCTCTCAGAATGGGGTGGGTTCTCTTGCCACCAGCTGACAGCTCATATTCTGAGGATGTAAGGGTTGGGGCAGAGTGGGCCATATAAAATGGACGATTAAAATTTTCATTTCCCACCTGATCAGCAGCTCCTGTGATGGGGGGGCACTTGCCACCAGCTCTCAGCTCACTCTCTCAGGATGTTGGGGGGATCTCTTGCCACCGTCTAGCATGTCACTCTCCTGGGATGGGTATGGATTCTCTTACCCCAAGCCAGCAGCTCATATTCTTGGGATGGGTGGGTTGGGGTAGAATGGAATCAATTGAAATGGGTGAGTTACATTTCTGCCTGATCAGTGGTTCCAGTGATCCCTGGCAGTGCACAGTAGGGAGGTACTATAGGGTTGGAGTTTCTGGCTGCCAAACAGTATACTGGACTCCTAGGATCCCTATGGTAGTGTACAGCAGTGAAGCAGGTATTCACTGTCTGCTTGCACAACAGATAACACTCCCAGGATCACTTACAAACTGTGGATAGTGATGACCAATCTGTTGGTGAGTCAGCCACATAGTAAATCAATTTGACTTTTCTTTTAATGGACTACTATATTTGACCGATATAGAGTGTGATGTGATAGGTGTCTCCTTACAGGTAATGCGTGGCAGGGGACTGGAAGATTTTGAACTTTACTGACTGACTTTGTTGTGGATTTTGCAGTTGAAGAAATATCTTGTGTGAAGCAAAATCTTTCTAATTGTATGCCTGTTTATTGCATAACAGTTATATTTCAATTTAATGCTGAATAGATCATTTTACTAAACTGTTTCATGTAATGCAGTGTGCTGAGGGGAGTATCATAAAAAGGCTGGGACAGGTGCAAAGAGCTAAGATGGTACAATGTAGTAGGCCTAGGTGGTGGCACAAACTAGTGATGGGGACCCAGTCTCACAGAGTACAGATGAGTCAGTGTGGCCGCGGTTGCACTCCTGCAATGTTCAGTCAGTCAGTCAGTCAGAAAACAGAACTCTGCCAGAGATCCCAGGAGTGTCATCTGCTCTGCAATCAGACAGTGAATATCTACTTCACTGCCATTAACTACCACAGGGTTCCTGGGAGTCCTGTCTACTGTTCAGCAGCCAGAACGTCTAACCCTATAGTACCTCCCTACTGTGCACTGCCAGGGATCACAGGAGCCACTGATTAGGCAGAAATGTAAATCATCCATTTCAGTTGGCCCGTTCTACCCAACCCACCCATCCTCAGAATATGAGCTGCTGGCTTATGGCAAGATAATCCACCCCAATCCCAGGGGAGTAACATGCTACATGGTGGCAAGAGATCTCCCCAAAATCTCGAGAGAGTGAGCTGAGGATTGGTAGCAAGTGACTCCTCACAGGAGCTGCTGATCAGGTGAGAAAAGGAAATGGAAATGGCCCATTCCATATTGTGCACTGGACCCAACCCTCCCTCCCTGAGAATATGAGCTGTCAGCTGGTAGCAAGAGAATCCACCCCATCTTAGGAGAGTGAGTCGCAAGCTGGTGGTAAGTGCGCCCCATCTCACAAAACCTTTTGCTGTGGAGATTAGAATCAGATGTAAGGTCAGGTCTAAATTCTCCAGTGTCAGACTACTTTGGTAAGATCATTTCGTTTGTAAAAATGCATTTCCCTTTTAAAAACGGTATTTCCATTTACAGGTTTTTTTTGCATGTCTTTTTTTTGGGTGTTTGTACAGTGGCCCTGAAGTGCTTTATCTTTTTATTTGTCTCTCACATTTTTAGTTGTGTTGTGCTTTTTTGTTTGCATTCACTTTTTAGTTGTGTTGTGCTTTTTAGTTCGCATTCACTTTTTTCATTGTGCTGTGGTTTTTGTTTGAATTCACTTTTAGCTGTGCTGTGCTTTTTGTTTGCATTCACTCAAATTCTTTACATTTCTTTTTGTTTTGTTACTTTATTTTTTTTGTGGCATGACACTTCACATTTGGTTTTGTTGCTTTATTTTTTGTTTGCATTTCATTATTTTGCTTGTTGCTCTACTTATTGGATTGCTTTTCACTTTTTTGGTGTGTGCTTTGCACTTCAGGGCCACTGTAGGTTTCTGTACAGGCCGTTCACCTGCCCGCTTACCAATCCATCCACCTGCTTGCTCTCTTGCTTGCTTATTGCCTAACTCACTCCAACAGATCAGTTGTAGATGAACATGAAGAAATTACAGTTGCACAATCAATTGTGATGGTACCAATTTGGAGGTGACACCAGTAGTTCATCTGAGCCACCGAAGCAGCAGCGATTGCTGAAACGGTTAGATAGTATTTAATCTGAGATGCACCCTTTCACTATGGTAGTCAGCTGCAGCACCATGACTCGCAGTCAGCAAAGAATCATTAAGAAAATAACATTTTAAAGTGAAAAAAGAAAGCTCATAAAGTTGCATCAGAACTATAGGGGTTCAAACATGGGCACTGATATCCTTGTATAAGCTGCTTGCTGTAGCCAGCTTACATATTGGGGTAACAACACATTTAGGTTTGACAAAAAGATAAGAGGAACATTTACCATTTCCCCTATGGACTATATTTGTGTGGTCCAATGCCTAACCCTGCCTGCCCAAGCATATTTCTATAAAGACTGCATATAAGAAGGGCTTTTACAGTATAATATACACAATCTCTGTGGGTGGGCTACTTTGACAAGAACTACTGTACTTGCAGTTTGTAACAGGTAAATCACTGACATCCTGCCCCTATTTGAGCCACTAAACATCTGGGGCCTGATATTCTAAACTGAGCAAAGTGGAGCACAAAGGTTTGCACTGAATTTTCCCATTGTTCAGGACCCTGAGGTTGCTATATTCAGTCAGATAATGCACTGGCACTATCCAGTTGAATACGGGGACATGTTGGCACAGTACTAAATCAAGAAGACCTGCACTGACATGGATCCCTGCAGAACAGGGAATAGCACCACCAGACCTGTTAGTGCCTGTAGCCCTAGGTGTGATATTCAGACAGTCCCAAGCAAAGGAGCCCAATCGGCATGCAAGGTGCTAAGGGGCCATTTGCATGCCCACCATGGGCTCATTTGTATGGGAAGTGGTAACAGGTTTGCAAGCACTGCTCCCACCCCAATTCTCTGACTCAAAACAAGAGAGGAATTCCCTGGTGTCCAGTGGCTGCCCCCAACCTTTGATTGCTGTCCTGACATATAAAAACAAAATACCCTGGTGCCTAGTGTTCCCCTCGCCCTCTGATTTCCATCCCAACATAAAAAAAAAAAATTCCCTGGTGCTTAGTGGTCCAACTACCCCGATCACCATCCCATCATATAAAAACAAAATACCGTGGTGCCAAGTGGACCCCCCACCCTCCAAGTACTGGCCTATATATTAAATATATAGTGCCTGGTGCCTAGTGGCCCCCCCATCTGCCGATCGCTAGACCATATATTCAATATAAAGTCTCTGGTGCCTAGTGGACCCCCTGCCTTTGGATTGCTGGCAATATATTCAATATACAGTCCTTGGTACCTTGTGGCCCCCTTCCCCGTCAATCGCCAATCCCTATATTCAATATACAATCCCTGGTGCCTAGTGGTCCCCCCTGGCCCGCTAATCTCCTGCCTGTATATTCACTATACATTCCCTGGTGCCTAGTGGTACCCACTGCCCACTAATTGCCAGCCCATATCTTCAGTATACAGTCCTTGGTGCCTAGTGGCCCGCCGCGACTGACTTTCGACGAGGTGCCTTTGTAAATGAGTCTTTGACTCAAAGGTCTGTAAACTGATGATCTAATAAATAAATAAATAAATGCGCATGAAAAATGATATACCTGGTGTCCAGTGGCTCCCCCGGCCTCCAATCACCATCCTGTAATTTGACAAAGGTGTCCCTGGTAGTCTGCGGTTACCCTAGTCTCCGATCATCACACCCAAATGTCAATAATATCACCCTGGTATCTAGTGGTCCCCCCACCCTGACAACCAGCCCTGTCATGTTCAAGAACACTCCCTGTTGCTTAGTGGACTCCCCATCCTCTGATAGTCTGTCCATAGGCAGAACACATATTCCACCTTGGACGGTGCTCTCCCTTGGTCTCTGATCACTTTCACTGCCTGAGATCACTAAGGTAATCAGAGGTAATCACCAAAGAGTGTAAGAAATAAATAAAATCCAACAAAATAACTCATAGTCCCTTTTGCCTTGTGGTAACACTACCACCCAGCGATCCCCATCCCCGTTCCAATGAAATCCTTTCCTGACATCCAGTGGCCTCTCCCAAATTGCTGGTACTGACCACCCACCCTGCCACCCCCTTACCTGATGGTCTGGTGCTGTGGGATCACACATGGTGAGTGGCACAGCCCTCCTCTCACCTCCTCTACTTGCCACTGTAATGAAATGCAGAGAGTGTGCATCCTCTGTAACGTACCTCAGCCTCCGGTTCCCCCATCATCAGTTGGAACACCCAATCCACACTTCTCTCCCCAGCACCTACATCTTGATAGTGTCAATTATTTGCTTTGCTAACAAATGAAAAAACTCTGATGGGCGACCAGCACAACCCATCTGCCTCCACGGTCTGCCACCAACTTTCTTGTGCACTGGGGCTTTGTAGCTGGTCTGCTTGTTTTCCTGTGTGAGCAAGCATGCAAGAACTTTCATTCAGAAGAAGGTGGCCAGCCATGGAGGTGAGTGGACTGTGTCAGTCACCTTCTTCCCTCCTGTATGAAACTGGGAGCTGGTAGGGCGTGGGGTGCAGGAGAGGGGACAATCTGTTAGTGGGCTGAAAGGCCATGGTGGAAAGCACTGAATGTTTATGGCTGGCTGTGGAGGCAGGCGAGTCATGAAGGTCACCTATCAGAGTTTTCTTTTTGTTATCAAAATAAAATAAATAAGCAATTAACATTATCAAAATGTGGCTTCTGGGGGGAGGAAGGTGGGATGGGTGTTCCAACTGATTGCCAGGGGACAGGGAGCTGGGATAGCTTAAAGGATCTGGGCAAGGGAGGAGGGTGGGGGGCTGTTTTTTCCCTTTTTTTAAATAGACCCTGAGTGACGAATACTAGTACCTACTAATGAATATTTGGAGGCCCAGAATAGAATATTTTGAATAATGTATTTGCATACCCCATTCTTCTTTGCTTACTTGTTGAAAGACCTGACTCACGTACAGACCCCTGTTAGCAAGAGGTTTCCTTACTATGGAAGTAAATATAACAAACATTTGTCAATGCCGAATGTTGGCTTGCTGGCACTGGCCTTGGTAGTGCAGGAGTTAGAGAGGTGCACAATAGGATTGGCAGTGAAGTAGTGAACTGTGGCCGACCCCAGCCCTACCATGCAGAGAGTAACAGGCATTGGAGTGTGTCTTTGGGTTGTTGGCCATAACGCTCATGCCATTTCACCTTACCCTACCCCGCAGAGACCAACAAGTGCCGTGATGTGCCTTGGGGTCTTCGGGCCTTACACTCACCCCATTCTATAAGGAAATATACTGACATGGGTGCAGTGTAGGAGAATGGGGTGAACACTGGGGCCGAAGAGTTCAAGGTACACCTCAACACCTGTTACTGGCTACAGGGTGGGGGGTGGAATGGCGTGAGCATTAAAGCCGACAATGCCAAGTCACTCCTCTGACGCCTGTCAGTCTGTACAGGGTGGGGCATTACAGTTGGAAACCCTAATGCACAGAGCATCTGTTGGTATTTTCACTCCAAATTTTCAACATGGGCTGTTTGTGACCCCACCTCATGAACAGTGGCACTATGAGTTTGTTTGCCGAAAGGTGATTTTGTACAGCGACTGTGCATTTTGGCTGCACAGGTGAGAAAACACATTTGGGGCAGGATGTGAAAAATGATAGCTACACTGTTCATGAGGAGGTGTAAAAAAATGTCATTGTTGAAAATCTGAGGTGAAAATCTGAAAAATTGGTGACATCATGAGCGTGCGTAGAAACTGCACAATGCACGCCCATAACGCAATCATTTTGGGGATTTGTTTAACCAAATTTTCAACATAGGCATTTTGGGAACTCTGGTCATGAACAGTGTCACTGTGATTTTGTTAATCTTGCCTGAACATTAATTTCCCACAGCAGCTGCACCATTGTGTGACACATGCGAAAACACATTTCTGGCAGGATGTGAAAAATGGCAGCTGTACTGTTCATAAAGAAGTGCACAAAACTGACAATGGTGGAAATCTGGAGTGAAAATATGAAAAATTGGTGATGTCAGAAGCGTGTATAGAAACTGCATAATGCACGCCCATAACGCAATTATTTTGGGTAGTTTTTTTACCATATTTTTAATACAGGCATTTTAGGACCTCCACTCATGAACAGTATCATTGTGATTTTGTTAATGTATCCTGATCATTGATTTCACGCAGCGACTGCAGCATTGTGCGCCACATGTGCAAAAACTCATTTTGGGCAGGATGTGAAAAATGACAGCTACACTGTTCATAAGGAGATGTGATAAAAGGGCAATGTTGAAAATCTGGAGTGAAAACATTAAAAATTGTCAAAGTTATAAGCATGCATTGAAACTGCACAATGCACGCTTGTAACACTGTCATTTTTGGGAATTTTTCCACCAGATAGTGGCATTGTCATTTCATTAATCTGTCCCAAAAGGTGATTTTATGCAGTGACCATGAAACGATCTTTCGGGGCCGAGTAGTGAGATGACAGTGCATGTGGTGCCAAGCACCCCATGTTGAAAATTTGGAGGCAAAATTCCAAAAAATGGCTGCGATATCCACCTAAGTTGAAAAAAAAAATTCATGCCATTATACAGCTAATCGGCATTTCTTCAGTTCACGGTCGGCTTTGAAGAGTCCAGACGTGTTCCCAGTCCACCAAAGATCATCGGACCAGGCTCCAGAGGTAAGTATGGGGTGAGGGTGGTGTGGGGAGGAGGGGTGGAGAGAGGGTGGCTGTGGGTTGGGGAGGGACCCCATGACGAGGAACTGTTTTCTTTCTTTCAGGTAACTAAAGAAAAAAAAAAACGAACACCGCAGACAGTTTTTTTTTCCAGATGTATGAAAAACTGTTGTGCACACTGGGAAGGGCTCCCAGTGTGCCCCATGACTTTGGGGGTGATGTTCACCACACTAGGGTGGGCTCCCAGTGTGGTACAGAATGGGGTCGGGGGCCAGAACATGCTGACGATGGTCGGCTTTGATTACGGGGAAGCACACTGGGGTGAGCTCCCAGTGTGCCACACAATCTTGGGGGGTTGTTTAGTATGTTGACAGGGGGATTGGGCACCCCTGAAGTTGGCTTTGTAGGCATTGTGCGGCAAGCAGCGGCAGCAGCCACTGCCACCATATTTATTGAAATACTTCACCAGGAAAGGCACGTCGGGAGCTGTGTTATTGTACCACTGCATGACAAGTTTGTCTCTCATTACAGCGGCACTTTCTTTACAAGTTTTGACCACTTTACATATTTCTTGTGTGAGTGCCTGTATGCTGGCTTATTGGGGAATGAGGGACGCTCCTACTAAAGTGTGCCCTGCATTCACCCACACTGACGCACCTCCGAAATTTTCTACTACCGCAAGATGTTGGCTTGCGCACAGGTGCAAGCCAAAATAAAAAGGGGTCACAAAGGATTTGTTGTCCTTTTAGAAAGAAATAGGATGGATCTGGAAAGCCAACATAAAATACTTACCTGATAGGTAGGGGTCATCATCCTGTCAGATCTGTAGAAACAGAGGTGAAACATAGGTTAGAATGGTGAAAATAGAAACAAGAGTAGAGACACAGTAGCAACAAGAGGTACAAATCTACAGAAGATTAAAACTATGAAAAAAGGTAGTTTAGAGGAAAATATACAGTTTAAAGAAAAAGTGAAAGTTTGAGAGAGAAAATGAAAGTAAACAAGCTTTATTAGTGAAATTGTTATGACACTATAAATAGAATATTATGTCTTGTTTTGTTCACTTACAGAATTATCTCAGTAGTATAGAATAATGTTTTTTTACATGGCAATCTACAGTACCTGTGTGAATAAATTTGCTTAGTACAATGTATTGAGAGTAACTGCTTGTTATGAACTCAACAGAAAAAGAAGCTTGTTAGAGTTTTAATATGGCAATAGGGAGAAAACTACAGAAATAATAACTGGAAGGCATCCCATATGGGAACGCGAACCTCCGTTTCCTATCAGAAAAAGTCAATTTACTGTGGGTCTGTGGAATGGGGTTGACAATGGTCTTGTTAAAAATGCTAAGCATAAAATAGCTTTGCATTGTCAGTGTAGTAGACTAATCAGTCCTGCAGTTACATGGACTCTAGAGAATGTTTGTAGTCACAATACAGAGATCAGCACACTGACTCACCTCTTGCTGTCCTGAAATAGCCTCTGCAGAAGGAAACTTTTTAACAGCATAAAGTAAGGGGCAATAATAATGCTCTGGCACATTGGAAAAAATCATTAAAATTGGGTTGCTTTTGATTTCTTACTGTCAAGGGTCTGCAAAATTAAATGACATTGGTGACAGTCTTTGAAAGATAAGGCATGTTTTGCATGACAAATGTTTAAGTAAAAATCTGCTAGTCTCTACAAACTGCCTTTCACAATCATGTATTTCATGAGAGTTGCAAAAACCTTGTATTCTGCATTACACTATTGGTGGTTAATTAAATGGTGCCATTTTCTATATGAAAAGAGTTTCACACACACTGTAGTGTTCTAAAAACCAAACTCATATCAGAACTTATCAAGATGAAACAATTTAAGGCTTTCTTACATTGAGATATTTTAATAAAGTTTGTGTTGGTTAATTCTATCCTGATGTGTAAGCTCATTTTATTTATTTATTTTTATTTTTCCATTATTTCTACATATGCTAAAATGTTTATTTACTTAATAACTGGGTAGGTACACTGATCTGAGGGACCATTTTAAGGTGCAACTGGGGCCATCTAAATGGTACTTACAGTACAGTCCAAGCATGAAATATAACAATTTATATAGGCAGAAACAAACGGCCATACAGTGAATGCAATTAGCAACAAAATAACAGTTGGGCCTCTAGACTGAAACACAGGCTAGTTGTGAAAATAAACAAACAGATGGGGAGACTGACCTGGATAATAAACAGCAGTGTGGTTCAAATTAAAAATACACAAGGAATCCACTAACAAATAATTGCTTCAAAATATGACCAGCAGTCTGAGCTGGGTATAGGAAATACCCCCATCCCATGTCAGGAGGGGCACATGCAAATTGTGGTGTTTAAAAAGGCATCTTAAAAAAGGTGTTTTGAAGAGGGGAAGGGTCCAGTGAGTGAAATGTGGCCGGTAAACCATTCCAAAGCCTGGGCGCAGCAAGAGAGAAGGCTCTCTGACCCATCTCAGTTGCTGTCAGGAGGTGCTTCAAAGAGATGTTGAGAGGAGGACCGAAGTTCCCATATGTCAGTCCTAATACTGAAGAAGCTTGATTGAGGGGAGTTCTCCCTATCCCGAAGGGACTTTTCGATAAGGATACCCATAAGGTAGTCATAGAAGGCCTGTGGGGACAGCCTAGCAAGTGTCACGCATAGGGAGCAGTTGTGGGTGTTGCACAGCACCTGTGAGACAAACCTGCAGATGTTATTATAGACAATGTTGAGTCTAGTGAGGTTGCGATTGGAAGTCTGGGTCAAAACAGGGGAGCAGTAATCCAGGAAGGGTAGAAGTGTGCCTTGAGCAATGGCCAACTGCACTTCTGGGGTCATAAGATTCTTTAGTTGAAAGCGGATTACCAGTTTCTGGTTCACAAGCTTGTCAACTTGTCCAATGTGATCTGTGAAGGTTAGGGAGAGATCAAGGGTGATGCCAATGTATTTGAATGCAGTTACCTGTTCAAGGTAAAACCCCTCTGGAGCAGGAATGTTCATTGGGGTATTTTGCCCTACTGAACATTTGATGAACCTTGGTTTAAACTTTAGACCCCCAAAATATTGCCTATGTTTTTTTGGGTGTTAACCAGCAGTCTGTTTGCAGCAAAGCACTTTTGGGTAGCACCAAACTCCCTGGTGAGGGAGAGGGATAGTTCCTCTGTTTTCTGACCACAAGCTAATGCAGCACTTTGTTTCTTCAGTTGTTTTGAGTTCTTTTTTTTTATTCAAAATCTTTATTGATTTTATGAAACATCAGTAATTACAGAAGTTACAAACAGGTATGAAACTGGCTAACATAACAAACTAACTAAGACTCATACCTTTCCCATACCCCACCCCCACCCTCGGAGTGTGCCCATACCAGAAAAACGGACAGTGAGAGTTGAGTAATTCTTCGTATGGAGAGTCAGTACAATTGGGCAAAACTAAAGCAGGTATAGGGAGTATAATTTACCCCATTTTTTTGTCAAAGAGCTTAAGGGTATTACGAGAACCAGCTATCAAATGTTCCATGCGAAAATAAGAATTCAGTTCATTTAATCATTTACTGTAGGACATGGACAGCTGATCCATCCAGTGTTTAAGCACAAACTTTTTAACAGCCATTGAAATTAGAGCCATGTGAAATCTGCACTCCTTAACCCTGACCTCGGTATATATACCTAGGAGGCATATTTCAATGGTGAAGAGCCCCTCAAAGCCCAATAGTGGGTTCATCCTGGATTGGATAAGTTGCCACAATGGGGCTACCTTTTCACATTGCCAAAATACATGAAGCAGATTACCTTCTGCTTTGCTACATCTGGAGCAGGTGAAGTCTGGAACATAGCCTATTTTATCCAGTTTAACAGTCGTGAAATACATATCATTCAGTATGTTGTATTGGGTAAGTCGAAGTTTGTCCTGGGATATATAACGATAGAGTTCTTTCCTTATTTGTGACCAGTTGAGGGGAATATCTGGCACCAACAAACTCCAGACTTTCAAACCTGGGAGAGGAACTGAGTGGCCGAAGATTAAAAGACTATCATATAACAACAAGATGCTGTGAGGTTTGGAAGTTGCATCCCACAGCTGAGTCAGAAAGGGTTCCAACTTGGATATCTGCTGGGATACACCAAAGAGGCGACTTAATTGGTGCCTCAGTTGGAAAATCTTAAAAATATGAACCTGGTTCAGATTATATTTTAAGAGAATATCAGGGGAAGTCATCAGGGAGTCTGGAGAGTAAAGATCGGCAACTACTGCATCCTTCAATTGTGAAAGCCAAGCTGACAAAATATGGGAACCGCCTATCTTCACATTAGGATTGAGGAAAATAGGTTGAGCAAAATCCTGTCTTGGGGAAAGCTTGAAGTAAGAACAACATTGGGAGAAGACCTTCAGGGAAGTACCTATCACAGTGTAGCATAAAAGCGGGGTGAGATCCTTCCATGAAGTGTAGAAAATAGATGAGACCATTAGATTGTGAGTCTCTAGAAGACAATGTTCCAACTGCAACCAGACTGGAGCATGAACATCTTTGGGATTTGAGAACCATCTCCCCAGCTTTGTAAGGTGACTGGCCCAATAGTATAGAAGAAAGCTAGGGAAACAGAGCACCCCCATTTCTTTAGGGAGAGACAGTTTGAGAAAGAAGTGCCACAGGTGTTTGTTGAGCCAGATAAAATTAGAAATTGTAGAGTGTATTTGGTGAAAGAAAGAGAGGGGGAGCCAGATAGTTAACATACTGAGAGGATAAAAAAAACTGGGAAGAATGTTCATTTTAACGATGTTTATACGACCCCACAGTGAAAGTGAAGAGACTCCCAATGCTTAAGATCCTGTTGGAGAGTGACTAACAAGTTATCCAGATTTAATTTCTTAACGGCCGAAGGATCTGAAGAAAGGAGAATACCTAAATATCGGATATGTTGGGGAGAGCATGACATTCCATATTGAGTGAAATCCCCCTTGTAGGTGAGGTGATTTAAAGGGAAAATTTCTGTCTTGGAATAATTGAGCTTGTAGTTGGGATAATAACTGAACTGATTGATTACCTGGAGGGCATATTCTAAAGAGGAGCTGGGATGATTTAAATGTAGGAGAATGTCATCGGCATACACCGAAAGGGTTAAGGCCTGATTGAGCATTGGGATGCCCTGAATATGGGGTGATAGCTTAATGCTCCGAAGTAGGGGCTTTAAATAAAGATTGAACAAAAAGGGTGAAAGGAGACAGCCTTGCCTAGTGCCTGTAGAAAGGGGGAAATTGGAAAAAAAAAAACATTGCAATAGATCCTGGCCATGATTGAGGAGTAGAGTGATTGGAGCCACTGGAGGAAAGAGGCAGGGAAGCTCATTTTCCACAGGGTAGCCCAGAGAAACTCCCAGTCTACCCTGTCGAATGTCTTTTTGGCGTCTAAGGAAATCAGTGCCATGGGGGAGTGGGATGATTGGGCAGTCTGAAAAATGTGGCTCAGTTTCCTGAAGTGATCTGCTGACGACCTGCCTGGGACAAACCCAACTTTCTCGGGACTTAGTAAGGGCATCCATATTGCTCTGATATGCCAGGAGAGTATCCTAGTAAGTATCTTGATATCATAATTCATGAGCAACACCAGACGATAACTAGCTGGATGCGATGGGGGCTTACCTAATTTTAAAAGGAGAACTATCATTGCTTTGAGTAGAGATGAATTGAGGGGATTGGACAATAGAATGTACCTGTACAGTCTAAGCAATGGGGGGGCTAACTCTTTGGAGACAGTTTTATAAAAGTTGGAGGGGAGGCCATCAGGTCCGAGAGTCTTGTCTAGTGTTATGTCCCTAATTGCTTCCCCACTTCTGACATTAATATTGGGGAAGATAGATAGGACTGTTGGTGTTCGTGAAGAGAAGGAAGGCCAAGGGAATTAAGATAGTGTCAGTCTCCTGTGAAGATGGGGGGTGATCCGTTGGGCGTAAAGGGAAAGATAAAAGTCTTCAAAAACTTGGGATATATCGTGAGGGGTGGTCTTGATGGACCCATCTGGGGCTATGACCGAGGGGATTAACCTTGAGCTTTCTAACTTACGCAGTCGCAGGGCAAGAAGTCAACTAGCCTTTTCCCCTTGGCCATATACTTAGCTTTAGTTTTAATGAAGGCATATTTGACCTTTTCTCTTAGCAAATCCACATATTTATTCCTCAGAGAGATTAAGGCCTGCATAGAGTTAGGAGATGTACTGGTTGACAGAGATAATTTAGCGGCCCTAATTTGGGATAAGAAAGATGCAGCTTTTGCTTCTCTAAGACGTTTACTTCTAGAGGCTATCTTAATGAACTCACCTCTAAGGAAGCACTTGAGAGCACACCATAACACATCCCCTCTCTGTACCAATCCCTCATTATGCTCAGTGAATTCCTGAAAAAGAGATTGTATCTTTTCAGTGATTGGATTATCTTTCAAAAGTTGGGTGTTTAATTTCCATGCCAAATCCTTTGATGGGTGGGTCTGGATCCAAAGTCACCCAGTCCACCGAGTGGTCAGACAGGACTATGGGTTCAATACCTGCCTGACATTAGCCACTAAAAAGTGAACAACTAAGTAAAATATAGTCTAATCTGGACCATGACTGGTGTAAGACTGAGTAATAGGAGAAGAGACGATGGGAAGGGTTAAGGATACACTACAGGTCACAAAGGCCAGACAGGTCTATGATGTCACTTAAAGCTCTTTGGGATGGTGACAGGGGTTCCCAATGCTGACCAGATTTTTCCAGGTCCTGAGTAGATGGAATGTTCCAGTCTCTCTCCCTAGTATCAGAAAGACAGGCAAAAGTGGAGCAATTCTATTGGCTAAGTCCATAAGGAATAAGGAGTCCCCACTCACAGGTCCATAGATAGAGGCGAAAGTGACCGGCACTCCTGTATGGGTGCCTTTAGCCAGGATAAATCTACCATTGGGGTCCTCCAGGGTTAGATCAGCCTGAAAGGATACATTGCCTTTAATAAGAATAGCAACACCCCGAATAGCTGACGAGTCCCCAGATGCAAAAATCTGGGAAATTCAATATCGACAAAGCCATAGGGTCTCTTTCACCAGTAAATGAGTCTCCTGTAACATGATAATCCCAGCATTGAGGAATGCACAGTGTTTAATGACTTGGGTTCTTTTCACTGGCTCCCTGACTACCCTAACATTCCACGAAATTACTTTAAGCATACTACTCATCTTTTAATGCAATCCTAGTTAAAGAGCTTCCAAAAATAAACCAAAGTATCGCCACTACCCACCAGGCACATCGACCCAACCCCCACCCTCCAACCCCTTCCTTGCACATGAAATATTGAAAAGCTCAGGGGAATAACTGGTCTCAGGATAACAATATAACCTAAACAAACTCATAACTAAGAAATGAACACCCCTCTTGAAATGAGGTGTGATAGCCATGGAGGTATCCCCCCTTCCCTCTCCCCCAATCCCTAATCGTACCTTCCCCCTCCCAAGTCCCCAACACAACACAACCCAAAACCAACCTAACCAAGAAGTACCACTGAGTCGTAGTAAGACACCCCCACCCCGTGAAACCCAACAACTATTTACAGTGGTCTCCTTTAATAGAATGAAACTACAATTTAGAGTGAGAGGACCCAGCTAGGAGACACCCCAACAGGCTCCTAAACACATATCCGGGACAGTACACTTGGAAAGCTCATTGGTATTTGAAGGGTCCAATCCAGCCAGGGAACTAATAGCTGTAAAAATCCAGACCTCCAGATCAATACAGTGGGATTGTGAAGGAGCCAAACCCCCACATATACTGGCGCACTATGCAGGTGTACCACGAGCTTGTGCAAGCCAGGGCAATCCCATCCCTCCCCCACAACACCATCCCCATCTAAGATTAAAACAATGAGTAACATCTCGAACCAGGATATAAAATGAAACCCAGAACGAGCCAGGAGTCCAGTCTGATGTCAAGGGGTGCAACCAGGGCGAGCCACCCCAAAACATCAGGGGCGAACTGTGGGCTAACAGCAAGAAGACCATAACAGCAAAAACATCAGTAAAACCATTTAAATGGCCCAATAAACCAAGCAACCATAAGTCCAGGTTATGAGTTTCATAGAAGTAGAGGCCCTCGCTAAGGAAAAATTAGCCTAACCCCCCTTTTACAGTTACATTAAGTCCCCAACCATGCAAAATTATAAAGTCCACTTTAAACATATAAAAATAGGATGTATGAAAAGAGGAACAGTACTTGAAATGCTCCAGGTCCTGGAAATGCCCACCGATTAGGGTAAGGAAGTGGAGGGGTTGGAAAAAGCAGTCGGAACAACAATCGTTCTATTCAGTAGTAACCTTCCCTCCCACACCCAAGTAGACTCAGTTTCATCCTTGTGATGAGGATCCCAGCACATGACTGCCCTGCATGTTGAAAATCAGGAAATGCAGCAGACAAAGCCTGGCCTACCCAGTGGGAGCACACCAAGTCCTATGTTGAAACACAGACCGTCGGCAGGTAAAAAAAACACAGAGCCTGAAAATCTTTATTTAGAGATAGCGTCCCTTCCAGCCAGATTCAAAGTATTATTGAATAGGTGTTCAGCCATCCTTGAATAAGTCCTGCAGCTTGAGCTTTAATTCAGCCGCAGCTAGGGTCGGGGAGTCATAGGAAGACCAGGAGCCTGCAATTAATATTTGAAGTTTTGCGGGCTAGAGCATTTTGAAGGGAATACTCATGGCTATTAGGTTGCTGACTATGGGATGGAAGGCTGAGTGCTTCTGTCGTGTTTCAATTGGCAGGTCTTGAGTAATTTTAAGTTTGAATCCCTCCCACATAATGGCTTGAAGCTCCCTGACTTTATTTAGCACGTGTTTCTTTTCCACATAGCTCAGGAATTTCAGAATCAGGGGTCTTGGGGGTCAACCAGGTGGAGGTTGGGGTCGAAATGACCAGTGGGCTCTCTCGATCTGATAGCTGTTGTTAAGGGGAGAAGGGCCCACAGTTTTTTCCAAGAATTTCTTCACAAATGCAATGATGTTGGGGCCTTCCTCTGATTCTGGGAGACCCATAATAAGAATATTGTTCCGTCTGCTCCTGCCTTCAAGGTCCCCCATTTTAAACTGTAACTTGTGGACAAGCTGTCTGAGCTGGGTTATTTTGGGGTCCATTTTATCTCTCCACCTTTCCAAGGAGGAAGATCTGGCCTCCATGTCCCCAAACTCTCTTGGCCAGGTCAGCCATGTCACCGCAGATAGATTTAAGCTCTGATGAGATTTCCATCAAGGTTTTCTGAAAAGGTAGCAGTTCTTGCAAAACGATCTTCTGTAAGGGGACCAGTTGTGTAGCTGCCAGCCTCGGAAGCAGAAGCAGCCCTGAGGCTTAACCTTTTGGGCATTTTCTCAGGTGAGGGGGTGATGTGTGTTTCAGCTGGGCCATCTTCATGTCAGCATCCATCGCAGAAGAAATGCTTCCTATAGCAATGCAATTAATGATGAAAACGAATGCTGAAGGTGTCCTCTCCTTGTTACTGTAGTTGTTTTAAGAAATTTAGACCAAAAACAGAGGAAGAAAGACGAGGATGCAAGGAAAGGACAGGAGCCCTGAATCTTTGCTGCCACTAGGTTGCCTGCATCACGTGACCCCCTTCTTTTGAGTTCTTGTCACTCTGGTAAAGAATAAGATCATCTGAGTACATTAATGTTGCAGCCTATGCCATCCCTGAGGAAATGGTTAACAAACAGGGAGAACAGGAGAGGTCCCAGAATGGACCCTTGTGGTCCTAAGTTAAAACTGGTGTGATGAGGGGACAGTTGTCATTTATTTGTCTTAGTTAAGCAAACCACCAACCATAAAAATGTAACTTACACTGCATCACCGTTTGATGAGAGTTGAATGATCTGTTATACATAGTTATCATTCCTAGAAAGACAGCATTTACGGTATCCCAATAATAATGAAAAAGCATTTTCCTGCCATTTAGCCTGAAAAGACATGTCTGCCTTCTAGAGCTATGCTGGTCTCTATGCCCATTAAATGGTTATAAATTACTAGCAATAAAATCTTTTTTATTTTGAATTCATGATCTATGTTTTTAAATAAGTTACAGTATGGGTTTTCATTACATAGTATACGCCCAATTTAAGAGTCTTCTCATTTGTTGTTTCTATGCAGAAAGTATATTACTGAATGTCTGACGAAAACACAGACATTTATCTAGTACATAACAAATCCTTTGTGATTCAAAACGTTACCTGCCGTATTGCCCATCAAGGAGCCAAAACCAGCAGCAGTGCAGCAAGTCCGCTTGGAAGGAGATCAGGGAGTCTTCACCAAGTATGATGTTCCACATAGCCAAATGAATTTTAAAAAAGAAAAAAAAAATCTGGTTGGCCCCTTTTTGAATTCAGGGTAATTTAACTTAAATAGAAGGTGACTGCAGTTTGCCTGTATGCCCAATTGTAGCTCTTAGATTTCCACCAGTTAATGCTAAAATATTTCAGTCTTGAGTTGTCGACAAAGAAAAACTTCCAAGAAGATATTAAAAAATAGCAAAAATCACTGATTTGGAGCACTGAGCTAATGAGCTGCACAGACATTGAAAATATATAAAATTTTGAGAACTCATCCCGTGTTTGCAGTATTAGCTGGAATTGCGACCTGTTGCTGTTTGGTCTGCTTGGCACACTCCTGGAAAAAAATTAACCATTATGGCTGTAAAGCACTTTTCCATGAATTACACATATAGTGCATTTTAGCTCTAATTCTGTTTTTTGCTACTCATATTGTTGGACCCTTTACTTAGTCAGCTGCACTAGCTCTGCACCTGCCATCAGAGATATTCAGAAGTAGTGCACCCGCTCTACCACATATGAATATTGGGCTAGAGCACAGCACACACACACACACAGGTGCAGTGCAGTAACATGGTGCAGCACTGGCGCAGTGCAACAGCACAGCGAGAGGCACAAGTGCAGCACAACTAGAGCTACACACAGGTGCAGTGCAAGAAGCATGAAGAACAGTGCAAGGGGGGGCAGGGAGACGGGATAGGTGGACACTAAGGAAAGACACACAACACAGCATCATAGCTATCAGAAATAATTTTTAATGTACAGAATGGACAGTGACCCATAAATAAAAACAAGACAGTAATATTATCAAAAATAATAACAAGGGCTACTGCCCATGTAGAAGGAGAAGAGAAATAAAAGAAACAGGAAAGTCTCCCGTATAACATGGGGGGAACAAAAGAAGAAGGGCAACCGCCCATAAAAGAGGAGAAACAAAAGAAAAAGGCAATCACCTGTATAAAATGTGGGGATGAAAGAAGGACAACGTCCATATGAAAGGAGAAAGAAATAAAGAAGGAACTGCCCATATAACAGGTGGGAACCACAACAAAGGGGCAACAGACCAAATAAAAGGGGAGAACTAAAGCAAAGTGGGCAACCATCCATAGAAGAGGAGTAAACAATGGGGAACCTAACATAAAAATGGGTGAAGAACTAAAACAAAGGGTACAACCACCTGTTAGCAATGAGTCATCCCCTTCAGGGGCTGCAGCAAGTGGTGGTGGCGCTGCTGGTTGCTGCTGCCTCTGGGCCACAGTGGCCAGGTCCCACGCAGCCATCATGTTCTCCTACATCCATCTTATTAGGATCTAAAGCAGGTGGATCTGCTTATGCTTACCCCTCCCTTCATCTTGCATGGCATCCTGTCAACCTCTCCTTCCTCCTGCATCTCTCCAACCACCTATGAAAAGAAATACACTGAACTCAGCCAGCCGTGCAGAATGGATGAGAGACATAAGAGTGGCAGAATGTGCATAACAGACCTACAACCGAATGACACATGAGCCAACATGCCACACACAGGTGGATGGAATCACACACCCACATCACATGC
This sequence comes from Neoceratodus forsteri, assembly GCA_016271365.2. Classification (NCBI taxonomy): domain Eukaryota; kingdom Metazoa; phylum Chordata; order Ceratodontiformes; family Ceratodontidae; genus Neoceratodus; species Neoceratodus forsteri. Next base: position 793,325,509 of record CM057459.1, on the reverse strand, counting down.
CACAGCAGCCCCCAAGCCAGAGTGCAGTAGACATTGTAATGGCCTAAGCAGCTATAAGCTGCAGCCACTCACCAGAGCCCTCCCGGACCAGACATCTAGCACACAGGCCCAAAAGGTGTGAAGGATAACGGCCATCCATGAGTTATCCTGTACCACTAAATAGTGGCCGATACCTACTGCTGCCAGACAGACATGCATACCTAGGCCCAATTATGTGGCACAACAGACCCAACTAATAATGACAAGCATACCACATGAGGCAGTGAGCATTACTGTTAACACCCTGCTGTACCAATGCTGCGGCACAGGGGACATGATGTCACTGCATGGTGTAATGCATGCCATGGCACAGGACACACACAGGGCAGCATTCCTGTCACAATGAATATCAAACAGTAGATAGCACAGCTCCTGACACACGACAGTGTCAGTGAGTGAGAAAGTGCTCCAAGGGCCAGGTGAGGGGCCATACCCAAAACCAGAGGCGCTGCTGGCAAGATACATACATGGTCATCCCTCACCCACAGCAGAAACATGAGGCAGAGTGTTAAATGCAACCCAGACTGTGAAACACACAATACAGGGTACTTATGTGGACTTTTGGCTGAGGACTGTCTGGCCTCCTTCGACTCTCACTGCACCCCATCATTGCCAGGTGCCCTTCCCCCATCTGGTGTCCTGTTGGACCTGTCTCTCTGGCGTGGCCCTGTGTTTTTCTGAATGGGTCCTGTTGTCTGTGGAGGGGGACAAAGGTGAGATGTGATCAATAATATGCAGCAGAACATATGGCACATGACCATGCACCCTAAACGGTACACACACCTATATACCAGTACTGCAGCACTGCAGCCATATGGGCATGGTGGAGATAGACAGGAATGTCATTCATAGACACATCATACTGGTATGCACAGCCATGCCCCAGTACACAGGTGACACCATGGACTGAGTACAGCCTCCATACTACGTACCAATGTTGTAGCTATGACCTAGCACTGTATATGGAAGGTCTGTGTTGTGCCCTCTTCCACGTTCCTCACCACATCTGTCCAACATAGCCATACATGTCAGCTACACACTTCTACACCTCATATTACTTAATGTGATTCATGTAACCTAGATTGAATACAACAGGGCACAATAATCATACCATTACAACAGCAGTGGTAGTTATCATACTGTAGGTATAACCAAAAACAATCGTATGTCTTTGATTGGCACACCAACCCCACTAAAACTGTAAACCATGCATTTCATGGTATATGTGCACCTGAACCCATGCTACGACAGGCAGCATACATGGAACAGACTTTGACTATGGCAACATGCTGTTCAATACAACTATTAGTCTTTCTAAAAGTACCCCCCCAAGCACATGACATATTCATAAAACCAGACATAGTGCCTAGCAACACACAGTGATCACATGTCAATGTGATATCACACCCCCTTGATGGTATGGCAGACAGCGTGGCTCCAAATTCACAGCAAGTCCTGTATTGTACAAGGCAATGGTTACTTCTGTAGGAACAGTGGCCCCATGGACCTGCCTTGTCTCTATATGACAATACAGTAAATAATTTCCTATAGAAATGGTGTACTCAACAGATAAACAAAAGTACTGTACATTGCCCTGGCATCTTAGAGAAAGTAATAAAGCAGACTTTGAGCACTCAAACAGTAAAGCACACCACACACCACAGCAACCATACATACAGCTGGCTGTACTCACCTGTGGTGGCACAGTGATACTGTCCACCATTACCCTCAGTTGCTGCAGATGGTGTGGCTCCCTTTGGGACAGGTCACTGAATCTGTAGTAGCACTGGTCACCTGTAAGGGTGATGCCCATCCTGCAGGCCAGGTTCCACCCTACAGATGCCCAAACCTCACATCTGAGCCTGTCTGAAGCCTCCTACTCACTCAGCAGCAAATCCTCCCAGTCAACAATCAGGCTGACCAGGCTTGCCAGCTACACAGCCACCACCTGGTGTTCCTCTGGCTTGCTTCCTCATTCTGCTACACCTGTCTGTCTATTTCAGATCTTCTGTCAACTCCCTTGCACTCCTTCAGCTCTCTCTTGCCTGTCTTAGCTCTGCTGAGTAGGACAGATGTTTGTGCGGTTTTGTGTAAAGTTGTATCAATGTTCTATTTACTGTTAATGCTCTTAGATACCTCTATTCATGTAACCCTAAACCTATTGTTTTTAATCTCCTCTGTATTATGTAACCTTGTAGTTCATTATTTGTAATTAATCCTGGGTTGCGCCTCAAAAAAGGAACTCTTTGAGGCCCAGCGGGTTCACCTGGTCAACAAAATTCAATAAATAAAACTTTTTGCATTTGCACTGCACTAATATCAATTTGTGCAGCTCTAAGTACTTAATTTCCAGATGTGGGATAGCTGTAAGCATGTGGACAGCAGTGTGATTTGCAGGTGCATGGTACACTTGTGCAGCATCACCCTGCACATGAACAATGCCATTGCACACTGCCATAGCATGCATAGCCACCCAGCACTATGAGGTCGGCAAAGAGTGACATCTTGTCCATGCCCTGCTGGCCCATAGTGCTAGTGCTAGTACTGCCCAAATGCAACAGAGCAATGCACAAAGCTGCTGTATTGAAACAGTGTATGCAAAGGAGCTAATTTTGCAACCAGTGCCCTAAATCCACATTGCATGTCCAGGCCGGGGGACACTAGGGCCTACACATCACTGTACCTGTGCTTTGTGCTCTGCTTTGTGTTTACAATGTTCAATGCTGTCTGTCCTTCTATTTTCAACTGGTATCATGATGAAGGAGGAGAGGATCAGGAAACAGTTATTTTCCCAAGGAGGAGATGATGACCCTAGCCCATGCTTATGTGGCTAGGAAGGACTTGGTGGGCTGGTGAAGGGGAACAAAGAATTAAAATAACCCAGACATGGGCTGTGATGGAAGAGGTCCAAAAATAAGGTGAATGAAGGAAATCATGAACTAGGTCTGGTCTGACCTTCAGGCCATAGATGGTGGGCTCAGCACTAGTGAGCCACTAGCCCCTGAAGAGATGGTGATGGCTGGAACACTGCAGCTAATGGCAGTAATGGAAGTGCCAGGACGTGGCTATGAAAGCCAAGTTGAACCAACCCAGCCATGTGACTGACTACAGTAGTCCCATCTTATTGAGGTCTTGTGTGCACATGCACCAGCGGTACTGGCAGCATGTGGTGTGGTGAAGTGGGCCACATCAGGCCAAGTACAGAGGGCAAGCAGCACAGGATGTACTGCACTGGTCTTGTGTTCTGAAGACACTTTCTACTGCTGCCCTATACAAGTATCCTGCATTGGACTTTGTACATCATGCACATGGGCCATCCATCACTGCTGCATGCTCTGTTAGTAATGGTGTACTTGCTGGATAGGTTACACAATGAGTGTAGTCTGCATGGTGTTATCCAGTTATCCTGGAAGCACAGACATCTGTGGGGAGATTCCCTACTGTACCACACTGGTGTTATGTACTGTGTGATCACTGATAATGGGAGGTGTGTGATGTGTACAGCACTGGGAGTGTATGAGCACTGCACTGCATGGGTGGCGGGCGCGTGTTTATATACAGTACAATGGGCCTGCATGTGTCATGGCCAAGCCACCGGTATGTGCATTACTCACCAATGTCACACTCTTTTCTCAACAGCCACTGCCATTGGCACCTTACAAGATCCCCAGGCACATCACCTACCGAGGTATGACCATCACCACTGACCTAACCCAAATTGTGGATATGAACCTGAACCCCAAATCAAAGAAACAGAGATAGATTTCTCACACTGGAACAAGTTAAACCTTGCCTTCAGGGGAAAATGTAGCATACAAGATGATGACATTTCCAAAGATTCTTTTTTGTCTTAACCTCCCCCTCCATATCCCTCATTCAGAGTTCCTGAGGTTGGAGGAAGATTTTCTCTCCTACCTCTGAGGAGGAGCTAGATCATGCTTCTTACTACCCAAGCTATGTTACCCTGGAGACAACTGGGGATGAGGTCTCCCATGGCTATGGGCCTACCACCAGGTGGCTGGCATTCAAATAAACCCTATGCTGGCTCCATCCTCAGCCCCATCTCACCACCTCATTGCTGCACCTGGAGTAGGTCTCCAAACACACCCACCATGGAGCAGGTCCAATCGAACAGCAAAGGGTAGGGAGTTGGTTTATCTCCAGCAGAACAGTTTGAATCAGATGCCTGGAACAATCCTATCAAGCACCACCTGTGGACTAACAACCACCTGGGAACTGGGAGCACCTCTGGTATAACCTCCACATCACTGTAGAACATAAACCAATCTATTACTCCCAATGGGTGTGGAGGGGCATCACTGTCATTGGCCACCTATTAACTCCAGAAAGGCAAGTGATAGACTCCTTCCAACAATTGAGGGAAAGGTATCAGTTCCCAAAATCAAATTTTTGGAGGTACTTGCAAATTCAGCAAGTGGTGCATAAGTGGTGGAATTCAATTGACCAGGAAATCTTCACAGACCTCCCATTATTGCTCATCAGATGGATGAAACACCCTCTAAGACTGGATGTCAAAGTCTATATGCACCTCCTTACACTCCTTACATCAACCTGAACCTCTCTCCAGAAACAAAAATCAGGCTGGGAGCAGGAGCTCAAAATCTCCTTCCCAGACAATACCTGTGAAATACTCCTTCGGTGAGCCACAGAAAATTCAGAGACATTAGATATCAGCTCATCTAAAAAAAAGCCTGAAGAGGTGATATAGAACCCCAGTTGCTATACATAAAATGGGTCTGTTCCATAGCAACATATGTTGGCTTGTCATAGGTTGGAAGGCAACCTTGAGCATATCCTCTTGTCCTGCCAACTGCTGCAAAACTCCTGGTTCCAGGTGAGACTATTCTGCAGCAGTACCTTTGGAGGCAATATTCTGTTGGATCCTTGGTTTTGTCTCCTAGGAGAAACTTCAACACTTGATAGCCAACTTAGCAGCTGTCAACATTGGCTTCTCCCCACAGCCCTGAAGGCAAAAGACAAATCTTGCTGAGTTGGTGGTCAGAAACATCCTCGTCCTGCTTTGAATGGATAGTAGCCCTTTGTAAACTGGCAGAATATGAAAAAATGTCCCATGCCTCCCAATGTAATCTACCTAGTGTAGGTTCTTTCACATATGGAACCCCTTCCTGAGGAACACCTCTGCCACTTATCCTGAACGTGCACAACTGGGCCCTATCCCTTCCTCCTCCTCCACCCCTCCAGTTTAACCCTGGAACCCTAGGAACAATTGCTTGGTGGAGTTCCGCCCCCCCCCCCCACCTCCTGTACTGAGATGTCACCGACAGAAAACTACCCACCCTGTTTTCACTATAATCTCTGTCTGTTTAGGAATACCACTTTATTGTCTCATTATCCAGTCATTTTAATTGCAGATCAGGCTGATAGCCATATTTACCCTTATTTGTAATCTTTATGAAAATGCACTTGGAATGTTTCTTCATAACTTGGAACAATCTGTATATCTACAATTTGTTGTTTTTTTCTATTTTTCCTTTTTCTTTTTGCAGTCCTCTGTTATGAATGTTATATGTATTATTGTGTTATTGCAACATTTCAATAAAATATTTAAAACAGTAAGACAACTGTTCTCCCTGTGAATGACCATGCTGGGGCACACCTAGGGATCGAACAATGATGTGGGGATGTGTAGGAAGGAAGGTGGAACCAGGAGATCTCTGGTTCCAGGTTGAACTCGATGAGTTGGCCATCCTGCTGCCCCCGCCATAATCGGTCCCAGTCACCCCTCCCCAGACCTTCCATCACTGTGTCACCACAGACCAATGCCCCCAATCAAGTCACTGCCATGTCTCCCAGGGCCCATGTCCACAGACCGCTGAGTCACCCAAGCTCAATGTTCCAGGTGCAGCGTCAAATGTGGTGCCAACCATGCCCACACAACAAGCCAGGGTGCAGCCAACCCTGTCCCTGGGACAGTCTACATTGGCAGCAGGCCAAGAGGCAGCTGCTGCATGCCACCATTGGGGGCTCAGCAGATGTGGCACATGATGCAAGACCACAAGCAGCATGCCACTAAATGTTTGAACGGCAGCTTCCTATTTCTGTTCCACAATGTCAATACTCATGCCAAGTTCACCTAAAGCATCATTTAATTGTTAATGCTGAGTGTAACAAAAACACAGACAGCCAGGTTATGAAAGTAAAAATAAAGAGGTCAACAAGCCAAGTAGTCTGCTAACAAAAGCCCCAGCATTACTGCTCTTTTTTGCACTGTGTGTCGTAATCATGATGCTTCGTAAAAAAGAGGCAGGGTTTTGGTGCCATGTCCCACAATGTATTCACATTTATTAATGACATAATGCACATGTGCAACACATAACACCTGCAGCACATTAATCAAGCTGCATACACTTAACAAACAGCAAAACAGAACTAAGTTAGTCTCAGACAGATTTGTTCAGCCCAAAGAAAATTAAAACTAGAAAACAATAATAGCCAGATAGCAAGAGAGAGAGAAAGGGGAGGATGGGGGGGGGCAGATAAAATGTAATATCTTTTTGAAAAGGTAACAAGATTAATGCATGTAGCTAAAATATGTCTAAGATTGTCATCCCATAACAATGTCAACAAATTTAAGTAAATAATGAATTTCTACATAGAAATATAATGTGCATACAGTATACATTATTCAAAATAGCAACAACAGACTTTGGGAAGAGGGGTGGGAATAGATAGAAAATATAAATATGTAAGATTAATAGGATAATTAGAATAAATAGAATAGCATATATAGCTAGTCATAGATAAAGGCATCAAAAATTTACTAAACTTATTTTGATGTAATCAAAATGTATGATGCACTTGAAGGTACAATGTGGTAAACAAGTAACAAAGTTATTAATACTTAAACTGCTTTCAAAACATTGATTGATGTAATCACAGTGCAACATACCATATGTTTAATAAGAGTACATTAATTTGACATTGATTGATTTGGGACCTGGGGAGGAGGCGGGCTTAAAATAATTTTTTAAGGCGGTAACACATTGATGCACGTCACTAAGAATGTCAAGAGCTGCTATTACATAACAGCGTAAAGTTTAATGCTTACATGTAAATATGCGCATAAAAATATAATGTACATGCAGTGTAAGTTATTCAAAAAAGTGGCAACTGACTATGGGGAAGAAAAAAGAAAGGAAAAAAATAAATAGAATGTATAACATAGCAAATGTAAGAATAACAGAGTAATTAGAATAAATAGAACAGAATATATAGCTACTCACAAGTTAAGTAGTTGTAAGTAAAGTAAGTAAAGGCCTCAAAAATATATTGAGCTTATTTTGACTTTTTTACTTCTTTGTTTTTACTTTTATAATCTGTCTGGGAATCGTGCTGTTGTTTGTGTTTTTGTTCCGATGATAATTTTGCAAGCACCTGTTCCTCTTCTTGAGCATGGCAGTTCTAGAGATGTCTAATTCTGAATGTACTTGTTTGTAATGTTCACACTGCAAAGTGTGTTTTCACTTTTATATATTTTGTACCTGCATATTTGCAAGTGGAACTTATATTGCTGTACTTGTTTTGCATTCCATATTTATTAGCTACCTGTTGCAGCTCTGGGTCACACCTAAAAAAGGGCCTTTGGCTCAGTGTGCAAAACAGATAACAAAATAAATAAGATAAATGCAGCAGTTTTTCATGCAAAACCCATGGTGGCATTTGAGGCCTGTTTCAATAAACTAGTGCAGTCTCTGTTGACCAGCTTGGATGCTGACTTCTGGAGACTGGAGTAGTCACTTGCGGCCGGCTTTGGTGGTGTAGCCACTGCCATACTGGAGACCATGGCCATGGTCTCTGGCAATGGGATGTCAGCACCAGCACTGACCATTGTATAGGGCAATGTCACTCAGTGGCAGACACCTTGGTGTCTGCCCACCCCCACAGTGCAGGCACATGGACACCAAGGACATCCAGCACACCTCCCACTCCAGCCAATGGTGGCAGATGATGGACACCCCTGGCCATGGCCCCCCACAGGGTCTTGGCCATGGGCAGCTCAAACTGCTGTCACACCCATCCCCCATTGCATGGATTATGTCCCCACCAGTGCCCACCAGGATGCATTGCACATGCCAGCTCTGTGTCTATAGCGGGAGTACAGGCCTCACATAGGGCTGCCTGTGACAACTGGGCCTATCCCAACTTTGCCACCTCATGCCTCTTTTTCTCACATACCATGTTTCCCACTCCCCCCTGGATGGCTTATATTTTCTTTGACTTCCCCTTGCTCTCTGCCTGGATAGCTTATTCATATTTTGATCCCTCCCCACCTGGATGGCTTATAATTATCTTAAATCCTTCCCTCCACTTACTGGCTTATATTTATTTTCAGTCCCCTTCTCACCCCCACCTGGATGGCTTATACTTTCTTTGAGTCCCTCTCTCCATTTGTATGGCTTACATTTATTTTGAACCTCCTTCCCCGCCTGGATGGCTTATATTTAATTTGAATCCTCCCACCCCTGCCTGGATGGCTTTATTTTGTTTGATCCCCCACTTGGATGACTATTTTTGTTTCATAGCCTGTATTTTCAAGCATGCATTATGTAACATTACTAGCACAATTTATTACACCATGACCATCTCCTCTGTGTTCTGTAATCACCGTGTGGGTCTATACAGGTCTGCAGTGAGGCAATCTTAGTACTCCTTAGACCTCCTGGCCATCCTAGGGTCATACCTACTGATCTGCTCCTGCATCCCCTGGTCCATTGGCTCAGCATCTGCTGTAGGGTGTTCCTCTGGGGCTAGCAGGCATATTCCACAGTTCAGTGCCATGTCTTATAGTAATCAACATGCAGGAATTTGGCACATGACTTCTGAAGGCCATGTTGTAGGGCACCACCAGAATGATTAACCCTTAGAAGACTGTGGACGTATATATACGTCCAGAATCTATATATGTTCACACATATTCAGTTCTCAAATTAAGGCATCTGAACCACATCTTGAGCTTGTCAAAGACTCGCTTAATGCATGTAGCAATGTGTATCACATTGTACCTGTCCTCAGCAATGGATGTGGGTCATAGGACAGGTGTTAGCAGCCAGGGACACAGGGGATAAGGAACTGTCCTGTATGGGAAGAGGGCATTGATTAATGACATCAATGGCAGCTATGGGGGTTCTGAGCATCTGCCCACCAAATAGGTGCCCACTGGTATATCTCAGCCTTCAAACCTCTGGCACAGAATCAAATTTTGCCAGATGAAGGTGTAATGGGCACTGCTTGGGTACTGCATCAGGGTGTTTATAGACGCACCCTGTTGCATTGCACCACCAGACAGTTGACAAAGTAGAGGTCCTTTTGTAGTCAAGTAGGTGTCTACCCCATCCTGGGGTACGGATGGCAACATGAGTTCAGTCAGTGGCACCCAGTATGACTGGCAGGTGTGCAACATGATAGTATTGCTGCATGGCTGCTGTTTGCTCTGCTGGCATTGTGGGGAATACAATAAACTCCCCAGCATGGGCCAGCAGGCCATCTAGGAACTGGTCCAACATGTGCAAGGTGGCAGAATATGTGATATTAGTAGTGTCAACCAGCAGTATTTGAAAGGTTCTGCTGGCCAGGAAGCACAGTGCTGCTGTCACTTTGAGCTCTATGGGCATTGCATGGCTGTGGTGGGTGTCTGTTCAGAGCTGCTCATGAAGCAGCTCACACTGCTGCATGAACATGGCATTGCTGAGCCTTTACCAACCCTATGATTAGTACGCATTGAGGACTTTGAACATGATTCATGGACAGTACTGTCTGTTTGGTCATAGCACCTCTGAGGCCCTGGGTTGGGCTCTGGGGGATTTATCTGCTCCTTATCCTCCATAACAGCCTGCAAGAGGTACACAAAGTGTGCCATTTTTGATTCTGCAGTTCCTCTCCCCACTGCTGGCATTTGTCCTGGGATAAGACCCGCTTTTTATATGTCTGATCACTATACTTTTGTTTACAAAAAAGGCTGAGTGGTGGTTGTTGTAGATTTCCACTTTATGTTACCAATATTATTATAACCCCATGCCTTTTGTATGCTGGACGAATCTATTTAGTTCATATTGTAGCCCGCTCCCTCCCTGGTGTCTAGGGGTATGCTGATGGTAACTTTCTGGTGACTAGGGGGGACCACAGCAGATATTACCCAGAAATGGCTTGCGTTAGCAGGTCTTACTGGTATCCAGTGATACTGGTGACTGCAAATGAGCAACTACCATAATAGTGACTCATTTGCAGCATATCACATTTAGGCTACCTTGTATGGGTGGCGAGGGATGGTACAGCGAGGGTAAGGATGAGCGAGGGAGAGTTGTGGCAATGTAGGACAGTGACTGGAAGGGGAGAGATAGGGAAGAGGGTTTATGTGGGACAGTGCGGTGTACCACTGCTGAGCTAGCCATGTGGTGTGGTGGTTAGAGTGGCTAGCTCCAGTGCAGCAGGTACAGGGTTCGGGGCTGGGGAGGGGTATGTTTTGGTAGCACATAGTTTCATTTTTTATGACCTTCTCCCCCTCCTCAACATGCACCCCCCTGGAGTTGGTTATCTAAAGTCAGGGGGGTGTGGGGGACACAGCCCCCTTATTAATGCTTCTTTAGTTGTTTGAATTTATGTCGCCAGTTAGTGTACATCACCGAATTGCTTTTCAGTGATGTACACTCACTGTAATGGTGATCACTGTTTTGTGATCGCCATTATGACATGGGACCAGTCTTACTGTCACACTGGGGTGCAAGTCTGTTCGGGTGCTTGGCTTAAAGGCAATCAGAGTTAACCACAATAATATTTGATGAAATAACTGTACACCACAACTTTGTAGAACAAACCATGGGGATCCCATTTAATGACAAACGTCATTAACATTCCATGGAGCAGAAATTAATTGGGTTGAGGTCATGAGTACATATCTTGGACCTCTATGAGCCCATATTTCACATTTGAACAGCACACATGAGCAGACAGTTGACAAATTTCACATGGGGCATGAATCGGATGTCCTCAAATTCAGGCAGTTTTAATCCCCAGATACACCTTGGGCCAATATGGCCCCCCTTCTCCTTTTTCCCCTTTGCTCACTGGCTTCTCTTCTCATGGAAGGAAGCTTGCCTTTCACCTTAGGGCCACCACCTCCATTCTAATCCCATCTTGTCTGGTTCACTGCGACTTCTACACATGAAACAGGCTGTTCTTTCAAATTGGGGATGCTAGCTTCTTTCAAACTCCCATGTCAGCTTCATGTAGCTTCCCTTAGGTGACTGTTCCCAGGACTTACAGGCAACACATCCCCAAACTGTGGCAAGTAGCAGTTCATCCCTGCCTGATCAACTGTCACTGTCCGCAGAGCTTCAGAGCTGGAAGCTCCTGGAGAAACCCTTCCCGGTGCCTCTCTACATGGCTCAACCTTGCGCCTCACATTCAGGTGGCAGTCCCAACAGGGCATCTTCCCCCAATCCCACCAGGGTGGCATTTCTTTGGGTCCCACTTGGGGCTCAAAACTTCAGTTGCTGACACATCCTCAAACAGGCTTTCTCTCAACAACTTGGCTTAGAAATCCTACGGCTGTCCGAAGTGGGAAACTTCACCCCCCCCCCAGTCTCTTTCTCTCTCCCATCTCTTCCTACATACCCATGCTTATATCTCACCCACCCATGACAATCTCCTGCCATCAGCAGGTCCCCAGATGGCAGCCCGGGATTAACCCTTTCCTTGCTGAACTGCCTACTCCCCACTAATTACCTAACAAGGCATAGACTTTACCCAATAATTACCTACAGGCATGGACTGTACCCTGCCTTATGCTGTAACCATACCAAGAGGGGTTACAATATTAACAGTTCATTGCCTCCTTGCTGGTAATTAAAGGCTCCGGGAAACTAATAAATTTGTAATGTCATTCTTTTGTCTTCTGTAGTGGCTTTTGACTAAAAATATTTCTTTAATGTTTTTAAATAGTGTACAACTGGGATTTCAATATGGTACTCACAAAGTAACAGCGCACACAAGGCAAATTCATATGCAAGTGCTTTTATTTACCATAATACTGGACACAGATCATCAATGCAGTTCTCCCCATATAGTTTGGATACAATTAGATAGTCTGATTTCTTGTTTCTGTGTAAAAAGCAAACTGTAGGATTGCTAATGGAAATACATCTGCATATCTAATATCTAATACACAGCAAACCCTTTGGAATTAAAAAAAAAAACAACCTTTGCCTACAATTTTACCAGTCAAGGATCCCCAGCCGATGTCAGTGAAGCAAGCCATTTCGCAGATGGAAACTGAGCTTGTAGCAGGGTTGGTTACAAATAGACAGCAGAGATTCAGGGAACTGGGTCAGGAGAAAGAGATGAGCTGGGAGCAGGGTTGGTTTTACAATAAAAGAAGTACAGGGGCTTGGATTGTGAGGAAGGGCTGAGCAAGGAGCAGGGCTGGTTTCAATAAGAAAGAAGAGGTTCGAAGAAGTGGGCCAGGAGGAGAGCTGAGCTATGAGTGGGGTTGGTTGCAAAGAAAAATGCCATATGGGAAGATGAAAACACAGAACCACACGGCTGTCCACACTGCTCACATATCAGTAGCATATCTGCCTCAAAGGCAGATTGACACTTCAATCAACAAATCACAAGCTCTCAGTCAGATTGACACCTCAGCACATCATATCCATGTAACCATGATTTTAATAGGTGCATGTCTGTAGGCAGTGATGTACATAAAGTGGTCATATCTTGGTATTCAAATTAACCCAGAGCCACACTACACCATTGGCTGGTAAGTGGGAGAGGCTGTTTTATTTCCATTGCTCACTGGCTGATGCACTGTCACACCTACAGAGTCCATCATTAAATAAAATTGTTTACTAGCATTTTGCAAGCAAACATAAACAAGGTCTAGCAAGAGCCAATACTTCTGCAGTAGAGGTCCAGAAGAAAATGGAACTGTCCTCCATGTCCAAGATGGCCACTGGAGTTTTCTGTGCATGTGCGATGACTTGCACATGTGGACTGAACTCAGCGACATGGCGGAACACTCTGCCATGTCCAATAGCTGCCTGAGTTCTTTGCCCATGCTAATGATCTCGCACATACACATCTGGCTCTAACTGCAATCTTGATACGGGCGACTGTGCCACAGTGCCACCAATACCAATCGACAAAATAGGCGGTGGACACTCATTGATTGCCATTCACCCCCATTTAAATAGTCTGTTCATTATCCGTAAGCTCCTTTTCTCTACAGTGTTTGCAAGATGTCTGCAGGGCAATGCCACCTGCAGCCATAAAATATTACCCTCAAACAAGTCTCCAGGTACAGCTCGATTCATAGTGGAGTTCTATAAAACCTTCTCTCAGAGCCTTTATACCCCTTAGATCAGATCTTTCTGCTGTGCAGTATGCTGTTGATCCTTCCCCATTGCATGAAGCCTTAATCACTGTAATACATATACCAGAGAATGACCCTTTGATATGTATGGATCATGTGCCTACTGTACATTGCTCCTGAACCAGGATGCAAAAATGTTTGCCAAAATGTTGGCAAGGTCGTAGGCCTATTGGTGCATTCAAATCAATTGCTAGAAAAAAGTCTGAGCTATCGGCCACACCACATCAACTCACCAGATCAAAAAATATTATTTAAGTGGCCTTATTTCTCATTTGCTCAAGCATAATGCCATGGTAAAAATTACAGGCAGTAGCACACAGAACAACCAGCCGATGATGATTTTGCACCCAAAGCACATTTTCAAGGCTAATTTGTTGCTAGCAAAGGGGTCTTTATGTTTATTTATTTATTTATTTAAGAGTTTTTTATATAGTGATCTTGATTACTTTTGATGACTAACATACGTGCAATTAATTCAACACCATTGTTCTAATAAAACCAACTTCCTCGCTAATAATACATTTGTCAATTAATTAAAATAAATCAATTACCTGATTACAAAACCAGAGTGCAATAAAAAGAAATGCAGCTCATCAAGTACATTTATCTCCACTTATGCAATCCATAAAATTCCCACAACAACACAGCACTTTCAGTTTGAACTTCAATACTTTCCAAGATGGTTTTATTCCATAATTATAGTCCATAGTTATTTTCATAATACGCATAGTTAAAATTCCATATAACCCCCCTACTAATTTGGGGGCTTACCTTTGGCCCATGTAGTTCCCGTTTTGCTCTCCTCCAAGCTCCTCAGAATGCCTGCTAATTTTTTTCTGGTACCCCCAGTCTTGTTGTGCCTTTGTGCCAAGGTGTGGCACCCATGTGTGATTTCAGCCAGTTCAGGCTCAGGAGCTCAACCGTGCCTTCCTGCTGCTCGATCGGCACACCTGGTGCCAAGGAGGTCACGATGTGCAATGTGTTGCCTTTAATCTCCCGATTGCTGTATTCATGATTGTGTAGGAGAGAGTTCGGCAGTCCCAGTGTCCCCATCAACTGAAAGGACCCAGTGACCTCAGCAAGGGCCCTGAGAGCCCGTTGTTTAAAACAAATAAAGAGATCCACAAAGTATTACAGATCGGGGCTCATGAATATTAATAAGTCAGAGCCTCGATCGTTATCAATATTCAAGAGGGTGCTTGTGCCCTCAGAGAACAGTGTTTTTGGCAACTGCTGAGAAAGAAAGGAATGTATATTAACAACGTAGCTACTGTTGAATGTTTGGGGGAAAGAAGTATGATGGGGGCAAATGTTAAAGGAGCAAAATGTTTAAATATATTAATCAATCCTGGCTGCACCAGTAAATAATGGGACTCAGAATGACAGCCTGCCTGCTGCAAATTGGTGGGCATTAAAAATTGGCAGCAGTGACAGGCGAACAAACTAAGGGAATTACTAAATCTGGGCAGCGACGTAAAGGACACACCAATGACTATTGAACTGTGAGGCATTTGGGCAAATATATTAATTGTTCTGGCTGCACCAGGGCTCTATTTGGGACTGTGTTAATGCTGCTTAAGGGGACTGTGTGTTCAGCAGCCATTACAGAGCAGACACAGCCAATCAGAAAGCTAGGATTTTAAAGCCAGAACTTATGGGATCTTTTGTCAAAGCTCATGGGAAACCTTCTAGTGCTCATGGGGAACTGCAGGGACCAAATTTCAGGCACCAAAACAGCACACCAACTGCATCGAGGAGGCTTAATGAATAATTCATGTTTGTGAATGCAAGCCTTCCAGCCAATCAGAACTATAGCAGCCAATAGCTCCAGCCAATAGGGAGCCTCAGGACAGCCCCATAAAAGACTATGTTTTTCAGCAGCTTTCTAGATTCAAGTGGGAACCCCCACAGGGGTGGGGGCTTAGGCCCCCAGCAATGCAACTGGGTCTGGTGATCCAGTGTAAGCCCCTCCACTCAGGAGGTTTTTTTTTTGTCTTCTTTGCCTGTAAAGTAGTTTACTTGAAGTAGAACCCGCTAGCCTGGGGGTTGACAAAGAATGTCCTCCAGGGGCTAGCCCTCCCTTCCATGCTGGACAAGAGCATGGACGTGCAAGTTGATATAAAGCCAGTGGTGAGAGCACTGAATTTGCCTCAGTGGTGAGAGAACTGAAGACTTCAGGAGTCTTTATGACGGAGATCCATACTGTGAGGAGCCAGAGTGAGTAATCTTGTACCCCCCCCGCCCAGTGCAAGAAACAGAAAAATGCTTAAAAAGGCTGCCAATGCCTAAGAGACTGGCTCCTGCTGAAACTGTTTGTTTGGTCTACACCCTGCATCTGCTGTGTGGGTGGACCTAGATGCTTTAAGGGGCCTGGCATGGTCCAGTTGAAATATAAATGTGAGGTTATGTGTTTATTTGCTACAGAGCCTACAGGACTGGAAGGGGGAGCACTCAGAACCTGGGCTCATCCCAGTTTGGCCTGGAAGGTCCAGTATTTGATTGATAACTGGTCAAGATGTTCTGTGGAGCTGTGAACCTCAGCCATTTGCCACATGGGACTGAGACATCAAGTCTGAGTTTGCAAGATTGCTTAAATCACTCAATTTGCTAACATAGAAGAAACAGTTATGAAACCAGTTATTTAGTCGATCTGGATGTAAAGAAACTGGGTCACCCTAGATTAGGGAACAAGTACCAGCAGATTCAAGTACAAAAAGGACCAGGGTGGCCATGCTGGCCCCTGGTTGAAGAATTTGCAGCATTAAAATGTGCTGAATGTGTTAAATTATAAATGTCTGAATGTGTTTAGTTTATAAATGTGCTGAATGTGCCAGGAATCTCAATATGAGCTGAATGTTTGGGGCAGGATAATTGAATTCAAAACCAATGTAACCAGCTGGTTACTCTGACAGCATTCAGCCTACAAAATGCAGGGCACCCTGCATCCTTTCAAAAGACTGTACATAGTTCAAGTGCTTAATGCCTTCAAGTTCAAGCTACAAATCCTTCTTAATTTAGCTGGGCAATGTACAGCAGCACTGTCCACCAGGCCTGCACCCTAAATGGACTCTGGTAACTGGTTAACCAGATTTAAGGTGGGGATTGCGGGTCCCTTGCCTAATGTGGGGACTGGTACAAGAGTGGGCAGAATAATATTTTGGTGTCATCTGATTTTATTAAGTTTAATCAGATAGACAGGGCTCTGGTCGCCTTAAAGTTGGTATAATGTGTGATTACATTCTGATTTGCAAAACAGCATATCTACCCAGCAGGAGGGTTTTCATCAGCATCAATCTAAACTGATCTGCTTGTAAATACTGAAACTGCATATCCTGTACTCCTTCTTCCACCATTCCTAAGCCCTGTTCCACTGTAAATAAATTGTTTGTTGTTGTTTTGCAGAATTTCTGTGGTGTGAGTATATTATTAGGATCAAGCCTCTAAATGGTACCAGGTATTGAAATGTAGGGAAATGCCGATTGGGTCATGTGTTAGGGTGACAAATGGTTACAGTGGGTGGGTACAGCATCCCAAGGGGTTGTACCAGGTTAAGGCTAGCCCACTTAAAGTTAAACTGTGGGTGGAGGCACGTGTCATTATAATATCTTGAAAAAAAAACAGTTTTAAAGTAATCTTGGGAACCCAGGCCCCTCAACCTTGTTTTGGCTGGCAAGGCAGGGGTAGTAACTCTAGGAATAGAACCGCCTTAGGTGTTACATCCATTTTACATAAGTCCCAGTTTGTTCCTAAACATATGCAGATCCAATTGCAGGAATTCATTTTGAACATGTAAACCTTGAGTCCTGATTGCAATCCACTGTTAAATACCCCTTCTTGATATGTGTGATGCTCAGATAGGCAGTTAATAATACTTGCTGAAACAATTTTAATCAATAGTTATAGTCCACCATTGTGCATTTGGTGCTGTAGCTGAAAAACATTGGGAAGTTTTGAAATGGGATCCACCACTGTCACAAATTATAAACAAGCATTTGTCAATGTTGAATGTTTGCTTGCTGGCATTAGCATTGAAGTGCAAGAGTTAGACAGATGCAGAATAGGAATGACAGTGAAGTATTGAACTGATGCCAACCCCACCCCACCCTGCAGAGATGGACAGGCATTGGGGTGTGCCTTTGAGTCATCGCCCATAACACTCATGCCATTTCACCTCACCCTACGCTGTAGACACTGACAAGTGTCGAGGTGCGTTTGGGGTGTTTGGGCTTTATATTCACCCCGTTCCATAAGGAAATATGCTGAAATAGGTGTAGTATAGGAGAATGGGGTGAACTTTGGGGCCATAGAGTCCAAGGCACACCTCGATGCCAACACTGGCTGCAGGGTGGGGGTGGAATGCCATCAGCATTACTGTTGACAATCCCAAGTCACACCCCTGACACCTGTCAGTCCCTACAGGGTAGGACATTATGGTAGGAAACCCGAACAGCCTGGGCATTTCTTGGTATTTTCACTCCAAGTTTTCGACATGGGCTTTTTGTGAACCCACCACATGAACAGTGACACTATTAGTTAGCCAAAAGGTGATTTTGCACAGCGACTGCACCATTTGGTGCCACAGGTGTGAAAACACATTTCGGGCAGGATGTGAAACATGACAACTGTACTGTTCACAAGGAGGTGTAAAAAAATGGTAATATTGAAAATCTGGAGTGAAAATATAAAAAATTAGTGAAGCCGTCACGTTATGAGAAACTGCTAACGCACACAATGCAATTATTTGGGGATTTTATACCAGATCTTCAACATAGGCATTTTGGGACCTCCGCCATGGACAGTGGCACTGTGATTTTCTTAATCTGTCCCGAACGTTGATTTCGCACAGCAACTGCACCCATTGTGTGACACAGGTGCAAAAACATGTTCCAGGCAGGATGTGAAAAATGACAGCTGTACTGTTCATGAGGCAGTGTCCAAAAATGGCAATGTTGAAAATCTGGAGTGAAAATATTAAAAATCGGTGACGTTACAAGTGTGCTTAGAAACTGCACAATGCACACTGGTAATGCAGTCATTTTTTGGTATTTGTTCACCAAATTTGCAACATGGGCTTTTTGGGACCTCTCCTTATGAACACTGTCACTGTGATTTTCTTAATCTGTCCTGAACATTGACTTCGCAGACGACATGCCATTGTGTGCCTGAGTGCGAAAACACATTTTGGGCAGGATGAAAAATGACAGCTATGCTGTTCATAAGGAGGTGTGGAAAATGGCAATGCTGAAAATCTAGAGTGAAAATATTAAAATTCTGAAGTTACTGAGCGTTCCTGGGAACTGTGCAATGCAGCTCATAACACTGTCATTGTCTGGATCTTTTCACCAATTTAACGAGGTTTTTAGAGCCCACCTCATGAATAATGACCCTGTCATTTTGTTAATCAGTCCCAGAAGGTAATTCAGTGCAGTGTCAGTGAAATCACCTTTTGGGACAGAATAATGACATGACAGTGACTGAGTTCATGAGATGGGATCCCAAGAACCCTATGTTGAAAATTTGGTGCCAAAAGTTGCAAAAATGGCCGAGATAGCCACCTAAGTTGAAAACCCCCCATTTATGCTATTATAGAGCTTACCGGCATTTCTTCAGTTCGCGGACAGATTTGAAGAGTGCAGACATTTTCCCGCTTCACTGAAGATCACAGCATTGGACCTCCAGAGGTAAGTATGGGGTGAGATGGGGCAGAGAGGTGGGCTGCACAGAGGGTGGGTGCGGGTTTGGGGAGGGGCTGTAATTTAACAGACAGCGAGGGACCGTTTTCTTGATTACAGGTTAAAAAACTTTGTGGATAGCTTTCTTTTTCCAGGTACATTTGGTACACTGAGGTGGGCCCCAGTGTGCCACCTGGGTGTTTTCAGAGGGACTGGAGCTGAAGGGGATTGGGAACCCTGTTAACAAAGAAAACAGGACTGTGTTTGGAGGGGACATGATGCCGAGGGGGATTGGGCACCCCCTCAGCACACAAATTCAACTACAGGGACATCATGCTGATGGGGATTGGGCTCCTCCATCAGCAAATGAACTGGAGAGGGGGCATGCTGAAAGGGGGATTGGGCACCCCCGACATCAGCTTTCGCGGGACTGTGAGAGGCGGATGGCAACAGCTGCTGCCATGTTTACTGAAATGTTACACCAGGCAAGGCACATCGTGCAATGAGGGGGTGCTCCCTCATTGCAGCAGCGAATTTCTTTCAAGTTGGTGGCATGCTTCTGAGCTCCTGTCATAGACAGCTAGCTCATTCATTGGTGCCACAGAGACAAGCCCCAAAAAGCAGTGGAGGCATTGGCCACAACACTGCCACACTTTCACAACCTGCTACTCCAGCAAGCTGTCACAACATGTTTCTTTTACATCCGCACAAGCAAATATAATGAGAAATCGAGCTTTGTGTATAAGAGGGGATGACAATTGGGGATAGGGTGACACATAGTTTACAATCAACTAATGCTGCAGGGTGTAGGAACTGGTTGCCATTGTTACCACAAGGTAACTATACTTGTGGAGGATGTTAATTCTGTCCCTCCACCTTAAAGGAAAATGTGTTCACAAATCCCTATACAAAACTAGTCCTATCAACAGTGCTGATAGGGTCACTTGCATTGTGACATCCATACTAACGGAGAACAAAAATTTATTCTAAGTTAGTATGAACATCTCTACTGCAGCAGAATGACTTTTTACATTGAATGGATCTCCATACACAATCACATTCCACCATACACTATAATTCATTTATTTATTGAATTTTGTTGACCTGGTAAGCCCACTGGGCCTAGAAGTCCCTTTTTCAGGGGCGACCGTGGGGGTGGAGGAGGGATACAGATTGTAAGCAACTGAAATTGAAACAGATTAAGCTGTTGGTGGTATTTTTAGTGAATGAGGGAAATTTGACCAGTACACCTGGGAAATTCCTCTACTCTTGCTGCAGAGGACGTTGAAGCTCTGCAGGAGAGATGGATGGACTCATTCAAGAACTGACGATGGAAGAGGAAGGTCATGGTTTGGGAGCTCCTGAGTTACCTAAGGATCAATCTGAGGAGGAACAAATTGAGACAACTGATCTTGAACAGGATGCTTTATTGCAAATGGAATCCTTTTCTCAGTCTATTAATATTATTGAAGATATGGATGAAGAAGAGAGAAGCCTGGAGAGTGAATTAGAAAATAAAAAAAACATTTTTTATTGAATATGATTGCAGTGGCAAAAACAGAATTCCAGCTGAGTAGAACAAAACTGGAAGAAAAAAGGAAAAAACGGAAATGTTCTACAGCAAGTCCCTTGCAAGGTACAAGCAAAAGATTACCCTTTGATGTTACATCAGATCTGAGAGTGGAAGATATTAATGGTATGGACAAGCAAGGCACAGAAGTGCAAGAAGAAGACAAACAGGTGGACTCAGAGGTCTGGACGCCTGAAACGGCAATTCAGGAGGCAGGCTGGGAATGACGTGGAAATCAATGGGTTCCCAATTCATCTCTGCCTATTCCAGATTCTCCAGAAAGTTTAGCCTTAAGACAGAAAAGTGAGATGATAATGCAATCTCAAGCAAGGGAGAATATATCTCCACAAAATTATAAGTCTGAATCATCTCCTAGTACATCAGCGCAGATCGGAACTGAAGCTGACCGGGTGGTTGCTAGGTCAATTCCAGATGGAATACAAGGAGAGGCTTTAGAAACTGACAAACAAACTACAGAAATGGAGGGAAGTAGGACAAATGAGACTATATCGATGTTTGAACAGGAACAGGAAGAGGACAATGAGAATTGATACCATTACGACAGAATGGAACAAGAACTGAGCAAAGGGGAATCAGGTTCCAATATGTCTGTTGGAGATAGGCCATGTTCTTATGAAGGACTGTTTGAGAAGCTAGTAGAAGCAACTAAAAGATGCCTTTTAGTCTGACTCGCTATAAAGGTGCAGCCCCTTCCCCGATAGACTGTGGGTGGGACAACCCTGATTAAAGAGTCACTGGATTTTCGCCTAGCGTAAGTTTATGCATTTATTCACGCACTGGGGATCATAGTTATGATATAAGCTTTTGCACCATGCTGTTGTTAGACAAATTTTGGAAACTGTATTATGGTGTTAAACACTTGGAAATATGGTGAAACTTTGTATCCATACCAGTGACTAAACCAACGATAAAGACTGTGACTGTTCTATTCAGGAATGAGGGAGTGGATGTTAACAATATTGTTTTGGTTGGAAAAAGATGTACGGTCTCAGAACACCCTAGGCCAATAATGGATGATAATGGGTTTTGGACTGGGGGTGGCATTTTGGGTACAATTGAAACAAACAGATTCTGGTATCCAACATCTACCCAGTTCCTTTATCTAGGAGAGATCGAGGAATAGTGTTCTATGCAGGACAACCTTGAAGTTGTTACAGATGTGGATCACTGCAACATTTGACTATGGATTGTGATACAATAAAATGCTTTCTTTGTGGGATATTAGGACTTCAGCGGCCCAGTGCACAGCTTCCACCATGTGTAATTTGTGTGTGATGATGAGCACTCTTTTCAAGAGTGTCCCTGGGCAGCACATAATTCAGAAGAAAATTCAGACCAAGATTTAATTCTGATACAGGTCCACAAGCACGCGAATATCCAGCATGTGGAGCATATTAATCCTTTTACCCAGAGTAGACACAGAGGGAGATGGAGAGTGGGTTATAGGGATAGTAGGAGGGAAAGAGCAGATATTGAAGAAAGCCCCTTAGGAGATAGCCAAGTGATTCCTTTTTCTCCATTAATAACTGCAGTAGTGAGGGAGGTTGAGCAGGGTTTGGCAATTATAAACAATACTCCCTTCATGACTCCTCAAGGGTCACCAAAAAGAGTGCCAGTTCCACTTCTCACTCCAATCCATGAAGGTAGGAATAAGCTGGCATCAGCACTGGAATCAAATGCGAACCTACAGCAGCAGATAGAGGAGCATACGCTTCCTTCCTGCTCAGATCCTTCGAATAGATCAGGATCGGTGGTGGATGATAGACAATTATCACCACTACCACTGACAAACCATTTTGCTGTGTTTTCTTCTTGGGGGAACAGGTAGAACATGAAATCCTATGGAAAAAGGGATCACCCCCGCCATCACCACAAAGATTGGAGGAGTTACCACAAAGAGAATTGAGGAAGACAGGAACTGATGTATTGTTGAAAAGAGTAACAAGGTCTAGTAAAAAATTATGAAGTATCCTCCATGAGCAATTTTCATTAAGAATAGCAAGCTTGAATGTAAATAGCATCAAATCAGGAAAAAAGGAAAACGACTTTTGGGATTTTGCAACAGTTTAATTTTGATGTTATTATGTTACAAGATACAAGATTGCATACATTGAATGAGGTCAGGCAAGCAACAAAGGAATGAAATGGGACAATCAAAATGATCTTTGGGGGTAGAAACATGCAGTGGGGTAGGGGTTTGTTTTGTTCTCCAGAACTATGAATTATGAGAATAACAGAGATTGAACCAGGTAGAGCTTTACTACTGGATGCAAAGATGAATAAATTGTTGTTTAGGTTAATCACAATTTATGGACCTCAGACCAAGGCCTTAAGAATTGATTTATTGAAAAAAATTCAGCCATATTTATATATGAGTAGACAGTTGTTTTGGGGTGGAGATTTTAATATAAATATGCAGAAAGGAGCGGGCTCGGAAAAACAATATTGTGACAAAATATTTCTGCAATCAATAATACATCCAGCAGGGTTAAAGGATGCTTTAGGTAGAGGGAGACAAAAAGGACAACCTACTTTTTTCAAAGGTTATGTGTCCTCTAGGATCGACTTTATGTTTTTAAAGCAATCTCTGCCAGTGTTTCAAATGATTACCTTCCGATTGAAACATCAGATCATGTGTTAATTGAGTAAAGATAGCTGTACCACCAGGAAGGGAGAGAGGAAGGAATATTGGCGAATTAATATTTCATTATTAGAAGATCCACAAATACAACAGGATCTAATGACTTTGGTAATGGAAAAGAAAACTACTATCTGTTTGCATGAGGACATTAGTTTTGGTGGGTAGATGTAAAGAATTAGTAACCAGCTTTTACAATTCATGGGTAAACAGCAGGTTGTAATGAAACAGCAATATTTAGTATTAAGACGAACTTGGGAGAATTATTAACAAGGCAAATGAAGGAGAAAGTAGATTTGAAGGATGAGATTCAGGAACTTATGGTAGAAATGAAAACCTATCAATATAAAGAATAAATTTGTTAATGAAAGAGCAGTGTTTTGCACAGGGGAAATCTGCAGACATTAATCCTTTTTTTGCATGTCAACAGAGAAACAGGAAAACTCAAATTCAGGAGTTAAAATCAAGGGATGGTAGTTTAAAGACTGAGAACATAGAAATAATGGAAGAATTAGTAAATTATGTGACTGAAGTGTATGGTGAGCCGGTAGCAGATTCTGAAATTGCTTGGCAGATATTACATACAGCTGCCCCCCCCCCCCAGTGTAGACTCAAGGGATAGAGAATGCATGATTATGCCTTTTCCGAAGGAAGAGATGGACATAGTTATATCATCCCTGTGGCAGGGTATAGCACAGGGTCAGATGGGCTCCCAGGTGAGATATATAAAAGTATTATGGAAGATTATTCCAAATGAGATGCTTTCTCTTATAATTTTTGTTTCAGAACATTTTTACCCACCCAAATGTATGAGGGTCTGGTGGTTTTTCATTTTAAGTCAGGGATATGACAAATCTGGGGAATTGGCAACCCATTACACTTTTGAATATGGACTTTAAAGTGTTTACTAAAGTATTAAGCAATAGTTTAACACAGGTAATGAATAAGGTAATCGGTCTGTTTCAATTTTGTTCAGTGCCAGGAGGAAAATCTCAGAGGCATTATTCCTATTGAGAGAGATGATAGAAGGAGAAAAGGATGGACAGGACCCAAAACAAGGGTTTTGGTCAGTCTAGACCAATCGAAAACATCCAATAGAGTTTTGCATATTTTCTTTGGCACTGTTTACAGTCATATGGCATCCCAGCCCATTTCATAAGTTGGTTACAACTATGTTATGCATTGGCATACGTAAGACCATATGATAATGGACATCAAGGACCAAAATGTATTATAAGAAGAGGGGTATGGCAAGGGTGCCCTTTGAGCCCATTATTATATGTGTTTATGAACAATCCTTTGTTGCGTGTGGTACAGAATTCCCCAAAAGTACAAGGTTTATTGGGTGGAGAAATTAGGGATTGTAAAGTATTAGCATATGCGGACAATCTTTGTCTTTTTTTACAAAATGAGCAGTCTTTTTTGGAAGCAGGATGTCTTAGTCATTGATAAGGGGAAAGAAAAGGTAAAATTTTGGAATCGATGGAAGGTTTAAAAAAGAATACATCTAATAAAAACATTCTTAATTCCTATATTTTTATATGTTAGTGCAGTTTTCTGGTCCCAAAAATTTAGAGCGCACTCTTAAGAGTTTTTTCTTCTTGTTTTGGGGAGCAGATTGAACTCCAAAAATGAAATGTGCTTTACCAAAGTATTAAAACTGGAGGAGTAGACATGATTAACTCCATTTTGTTTTTTTATTCTATTTTCTTGTATAAGAATTTTCTTCCCCTTATTAAGGTCAGGGCACAACTTTGGGAGAAGTTGGGATATTTATTAGTACAAGGGGTACTGTTGGAATGGAAAGAAGGTCATTTTGTTCACAAAACCAAAAGGAAACCTAGGCTGGTTAAAAGATGGGAAGGGGTGGTAGATGGGTCAATTAACGGGGTATTTATTGTGAAATGGTGCTTAAGTCAACAAGGAAGCAATTATATTATGGAATATTGTCAACCCATTATTATGAAAATCCATTTAATGGGAAACAATGTGAAGAAATTTCACAATATATTAGTGATATAAGATTACCAGTAAAATTATGGGACATGGTTTGTTTAGGGTTACATCAGAAAATAATTGTAAAGAATAATCAAAACATAAATCTATTCAAGATAGATATTGTCCGAGAGAATGTTGTATTATAAAATTGGAGACAATGGATCATCTATATTATAATTGCCCTTATATAAAAAATTTTGGGATGTTCTAAAAATAGATGGAAGGGAAGCTATTAATTCCACTAGACTCTAAGTCATTATATTATGGGACAAAGGTGGATCAGTTGGCACAGATACATGAGAGTACTTTTGTATTATTATGGCTCATATGTTGTATTAGATTTGGATTGGACGTTGTCGACTAGTGTTACAGCAACAACAAATTGCACCTCATGAACTTACTCAAATGCTGGTTTCAGACTTACATCAATGGAAGGTAGAAGAACGTATGAAAATGCATAATGAGAAATGGTCTAGATGGTGGCATTTACTGGATTTTATATAAAAAAATGTTAAGGGGGTTTCGGCTGGATAACAGAGAATTTTGTGTAGGAATTATGATGAAATACAGTACTTCTGATTATGTATTGATGATTTTCCACATATTTTAAGTAAAATAACACTAGGGTGTGTATATCCTACCTTTGGGGAAATATATAGATATAGTTTTCCCCTACTCTTAGAGTGGGAGGAAGGGATTGAGTAATATGTTTTTGTTCTCTGGTTAAGAAAAATTTATGGACTAATACTTATTTATGTTAAAATATAATTTTTTCATTTGGAGATGTATGATGTAATACTGACTGGTATATATGTTATTATGATTATGCTATGATTTTAATAAAAAATTCCCTACTCTTTTTGATAAGTGCCTTGGGATCTTTAGCATCCACCTGAACTACACCAATCCAGGCAGATAGGACCTCGGTTTAACATCTCATCCGAAGACGGAATGACAAATCTAATATCTCTGTTATCTAACTTTAAAATACTTGATTTGCCATCACCTCCACACATGCATGCACACATGCCATTTTATAGTCTATATGACTACAATTTCACAACTTACTAGTTACCATATGGCAAACTAATACCCTCCTTTCTCTCAACTTTCTGCAGTGCTTGTATGTATAAAGGGGCAGCTCACAGCATTTATGACTATCATCCCTTTATACCTTATCTATGAATAAGTAACTGTCCTCCGCTGTTGCCATGAACTTTCTTGGACAATTAGTTAACTTACAAGTACTTATTTGTATATCCTTTTGGAACTAGAACTTACAGGATGTTCTCAAGTGTGCTGCACTATAAACTAAGCCCTTTTTGCACCTTATTATACCAATGGATCCCCACGAGAACATGACGCCATGTCTCATAGGATCATTCTTCCATCTACTTGATGCAAGTTTTAAATAAATAAATTTAGGAGACAAGTGCTTTCCAGTAATATGCTATGTACAGAATGTAATCCAGGCTAAAACAGATGTTTTTGTTCCTTTTCAGAATGGGGTGTATTAAAAAAATGTTAATTCTGAAAACATAGAAACATAGACGTTGATGGCAGATAAGGACTGCAAGGCCCATCCAGTCTGCCTATTTCTTTTTCTACCTTATAAATGTGCCATCAGCCTTTGCTCTGTTAATGGCCTATCTATTCATACTCATCTGTATTGCTCCCTTATGCCCATCCATGCCTGTTTGAAGCCCTGCACTGTATTCATATCCACCACTTCCTGAGGTAGGCTGTTCCATGCATCCACCACTCTTTCTGTGAAAAAGAACTTCCTCATATTACCCCTTAATCGGCCTCCCTCTAATCTCATGCTGTGTCCTCTTGTCCTGCTATTTTTCTTATATTGAAACATGTTAGACTCTTTCACTTTGTTAATGCCCTTAAGGAGTTTGAATGTTTCGATCATATCACTCTCTCCCTCCTTTGCTCTAGGGTATACATATTGAGCTCTGTTAATCTGTCCTCATATGTTTTCTGACCAGCCCCTGCACCATTTGGTTGCCCTTCTCTGGACTGCCTCAATTTGGTTAATGTCCTTGTGAAGATGTAGCCTCAGTACTGACACAGTACTCCAGATGAGGCCGAACCAGTGTCTTGTAAAGAGGGATCATTACCTCCCTCTTCTGACTTGTAATACCCCTACTAATACACCCTAACATCCCCCTAGCCTTATCTACTGCTTTAGTGGTCTGCTTGGATGATTTCAGGTCATCGGTGATGATGATGCCCAAGTCTCTTTCTTCCCTTGTGACTGCCAGCAACTCCCCTCCCAGTCTATAGGTTGCTTCAGGGTTTCTCTTCCCTATGTGCATGATCTTGCACTTCTTTGCATCAAATCCCAGTTGCCACACTTCCGACCATTTTGCTAGTTTATCCAGATCTCTTCTCATTCTGCCCACCCCATCTGGATCATCTACTCTGTTGTTGCAGATCTTGGTGTCATCTGCAAACAGACAAACCTTACCCTCTAGTCCATCTGCAATGTCACTGATGAAGATATTGAAGAGGACTGGTCCCAGAACTGATCCCTGAGGTACCCCACTTGTGACTTGCATCTCTTCTGACTGTATACCATTTACCACCACTCTCTGTTTTTTGCCAATCAACCAGTTTGCCACCCAGTTGACCAACTTCTGACCCACCCCGAGCCTACACAGCTTATTAATCAATCTTCTATGTGGAACTGTATCAAAAGCTTTGCTGAAGTCAAGGTAGGCGACATGAACTGCTCCCCCTTGTTCCACCACTCTGGTTACCCAGTCAAAGAAATCTATGAGATTAGTTTGACAGGACCTTCCTTTTGTAAACCCATGCTGTTTTGGATCCTGTGTTCCTATGTATTCCATGTGTTGCACTATCCTTTCCTTAAGGAGTGTCTCCATAATCTTGCCCACTACTGAGGTAAGGCTGACTGGTCTGTAGTTCCCTGCATCCTCCCTGCTACCACTCTTGTGGAGCAGGATCACATGAGCCCTACTCCAGTCTTCTGGGACCTCTCCTGTGCTCAGATGCTCACTAAACAGTTCTGATAATGGCTCTGCTAGTTCCACCCTTTAGTAACTTGGGATGCATGCCATCAGGTCCCATTGCCTTGTCCACCCTGAGCTTATCAAGTTCTTGTAGGACCCTTTCCTTTGTGAAGGGACTAGTGCTCACCTCCCTCCCCCCATGTCCATGGTGCTGAGCTGTGGGCCCTGTCCTACCTTCTCTTCAGTAAATACTGAGCAGAAGTATCTATTTAGGATAGATGCTTTTACATGGTCCTCCTGCTCACACACACCCATATCTCCTTTGATCTTAGCAATACCCCTCTGGACTTTCTCCTTTCACTAATGTATCTATAGAAAGTCTCGTCACCTTCTTTTACTGTTTGTGCTAGTGTTTCCTTGGTTTGGACCTTTGCCTGCTTTACTGCCTTCCCTGCTTCCCTTAGGGAAGTTTGGCATACCTCCCTATCATCATCTCGCTGCATTCCCTTATATTTCCTGAAGGCAAGCCTTTTGGCTCTGACTTTTTCTGCTACTGTTTTTGAGAACCAAAGTGGTTTCCTTCTTCTTTTGTACTTCCTTTTCTCTCTAACACAATGGAATGTTGCTTTAAGTATTGCATCCTTAATGCTTGCCAACTTTTCCTGTACCCCCTCACCTGTATTTCTTTTTGCCAGGGCTAACTTAACACTGTTGACCATCTTATCAAAGTCAGCTCCTCTGAAGTCCCATAGTTTTGCCTTGGAATGGGATGATTTAGTTGTAGTGGTCAAATTGAACCATACCATGTGATGGTCACTGGCCCCAGGTGACCTTCTACCTAGTGATCTGTGATCCTTTCCCTGTTAGTACTAGATCTAGGATTGCCCTGTCTCTTGCAGGTCATTGTACCAGTTGTTTGAAGCCCTCCCCCTGCAGGGAATCCACCATGTGTCTAGTTCTGTCAGATGTTCCTGCTGGCATTGACCAATCTGTATCTGGCATGTTGAAGTCTCCCATTATCAGAACCTCCCCTTTAGCTGTCATGTTTTGTATATCTTTTAACAGTAATGTGTCTATGTCCTCCCCTGGTCTGAGGGCCTGTAGACAACCCCAATTCTCATGGCTGTCCCATTTCCTGTTTCCAGGGTGACCCACAGTTCTTCTGGCTCCTTATGTGTATTCTGAATTTCTGTAGCTTTGATATTTTCATTGATATGCAGGGCCACTCCACCCTTTTTTTGCACCCCGGTCTCTTCTGAACAGTACATAGCCAGATACTGAAGTATCCCAAGTGTGGTTACTGGTAACCACATCTCACTAATTGCTATTATTTCCAGTTTTGCCTCTGTCATTATTGCCTGCAGGTCTGGGATCTTGTTTCCCAGACTGCGAGCATTGGTGTACATGATTTTCCACTGGCCAGATTTCGGTGTATTAGTCTGGTGTTTCCCCTGTGCATCATATGGGGAGCTGGATAAAGAGTAACGTAAATAAGAACAGCAGGCCATAGGTTACCAGCTTATTATGAAAATGCTTTGTATCGGGATGCTCTTTTCGTAGACAGAAGTTCTTTTTTTGGTGGGGGTGGGCAGAGAACTGGAGACCATTGGTGATGTCAAATCCATATACATGCTTTGGCCCACAATGCCATAGGGACACTGACTTAAACAAGGTTCTCGACATCCCAGAAGACCTAGTGCTCAGTGGCCCAAGACCACAGAGTTGGACTCTAAGGAGCAAGATATCCTCAAAGATGATACCAAAATCTATAATAGAGTGGACATTTGGGAGGGGTTACCCTTGTCTGGACTGCCTCCATTGTGTCTATGTCCTTCCTGAGATGTGGTCTGCAGATCTGGATGCAGTTCTCTGGGTGAGGCCTTACCAGTGATCTCTACAGTGTCATTACCACCTCTTTCTTTCTACTCATTATGCCCCTACCTACGCATCCCAGCATTCTGTTTATCTTCCACACCGCTTTCTCACTGCTTGATCATCTTTAGGTCATCTGATATGATGATCCCCAGGTCTCTGCTTGCTTTGTGGTGACCAGAGCCTCTCAGCCCCCATCCTGTACTCCTCTCTTGGATTCCTGTGACCCAAATGCATTATTTTGCACTTTTTAGCATTGAAACTCAACTACTGATACACCTGACCACCTGACCTTAGGGAGGTGGTGCAACAACTGTATTGCTCACTGGATAAGACCTCACCCTATAGTATTGTGTCCAGTTTTAGAGGCCGCACCTCAGAAAGGACATGGACAGGGTGGAGGCAGTCCAGAGGAGGGCAATGAAAATGATGCAGGGGTTACATAAAAAGCCCTATGAGAAGAGACTGAGGGATCTCAAATCTGGGCTTGCATGTAAATGCACACAGGCATGTTTTAGATGAAGCCATTGTTTAACATCCATACTTGCAGAGAGGATCATAGTAAAGAACTGAATGGAGCCGAAAGGCAAAAATCCCATAGTAGATCCTATATTACATATAGTAGGTCAAATTTCTATTAACCAATAAAAGTTATCTACTCTACTTTAAATATATTTTTATTATTACTGATAATGACTCATGTTGCTAACTATTCCAGGGTTAACAATTCTTTGTGAAAAGAAGTAGGCTCCTTTTTTGGATTTGGCTCTAGTTCTTAATAGCTAAAGTGGGTGTCCTCTAGTGTTAATCACTACCTGTTTAAAATCTAGGCCACACTCCATTGTAAGGGACTGATCATTAATGATATCCCATGCTAGTAGGAGATCACCTCACAGTCTACTGAGCTTTAGTGACATCAAGTTTTATTTAGAAAGTCTTGCTTCATAAGGTAGAGTTTTATCTTGGCAGATTGATTTTGTGACTTTTCTCTGAAATTTTTCTAACCTATTAATTTCTTTCCAATGGTAAGGACACCAAAGCTGGGAGCCGTAGTCAAAATGGAGCCTTACATAGGCTAGATACAGTGGTAGTAGAATATCTGGATCCTTGGATTTTATATTATGTTTAATGGACCACCAAATTTTATTAACTGTACTGAGGATGTTTGAAGTGTGCAGGTTAAAGTTCAAATCTAAATCAACTGCAATACCTAAATCTTTTTCGTGGGACTTGCTGGTAAGTATCTCATTGTAAAAAAATATTGATTTCTACAATTCTGCTTTCCAAAATGAAGAACACAACATTTAGAGATATTAAAGGCCAGGTCCCAATTAGTTGACCAGGCTCCTGTTGACCAGGCTCCTATGGAGTCAAAATCTTTCTGTAGTAAACTGACATCTTCAGAGCTACTACAAGGATTGCTGATTTTATAATCATGTGCATATTTTCTATGGTACAATTTGAATGTTGGGATAGATACAAAATAAAGATTTGAAATATTAGCGAGCCAAGACAGAGCCTTGGGGAACACCACTAGTAACAGGAAGCCATGATTATTCATAGCCATCAATGACAACTCTTTGATATCTCTCACTTAGCCAGTTTGCAATCCAATGTATGATAAGTGGATTAATACCATGTAATTGAAGTTTCTGTACCAGAGCCCAATGAGGCACATAGACAAATGCTTTTTTAAAATCTAAAAAGATTACATCACAGGGGATTTTGTTGTCTAAGTATTGACTTATTTTATCATAAAAATTCACTAAATTAGTAATGCAGGAATGATCCTTGAGAAAACCATGTTGAGTTGGGTCAAGAAACCTAAGCTCAGGGGTAATCATGTCTTTGATAATTCTTTCTAAAATTTTACAAAAGACAGGTGTGAAGCTAATAGGATGATAGTTGTTGGGATTTTCTCTATCTCCTTTTTAAAGAGGGGGGTGATGTTTGCCCCTTTCCAATCAGAGGGAACCAAACCTGAGTTTAAACTACATTCATAGATAATTTTTAGGGGAGAGGACAGATGCTCTTTCATTAAATGAATGTAATCCCCTCAGATGCCATCAGGATCTGGGGAAGAACCACGCTTAATACTGTCTAACTTGGACTTTATGTCTTCAGTAGATAAGACAACCTTATCCATGACCTTATCAGTTTTGGGGGTACCATTACCTGATGTGTTATTGAACACTTTTCCAAAGTGAGAATTTAGTTGTTCAGCCATATCCTTTGGGGTAGTTATTACAACATCATTACTTATAATAGGGATCACTTTTCAATCCTGTTTCCTTAATGAATTTATATAACTGAAAATAATTTTTTGATTACCTTTTTGGCTTGAGTTGCTATATATTTTTCAGTGTCATATTTTGCAATTTTAATAGCAGTTTTACATTTCTTTTGTATCCTTTTGAATACAGACCAGATTCTGTCACATTCATTTGTCAGTTATTTTTTAAACGCTTTCTTTTTCTTTCTAATAAGTTTAACCAAATTATCAGTTGACCATTTTGAATTCAAATGAGAGTGTTTGTTTTCCTTTTTTTGGGAATAAATTTATGCACTGCATCCAAAATATTATTTTTGAAGGAATGCCAGATACTATCAATATCTGGACCCCTCAACACAGTCTTCCAGTCTATGTTTGTTTGATATTCATTAAGGGCCAATTTATTGGTTTTATTATAGGCAAAACTTCAGTCAGTTTAGACGATTCGGTCCATGATGGGAGAAAAGCAAATTTACCTCCGTAGTGGTCACTGTTCCCTATAGGTGCTGTAATTTTGCAGTCTTGAATAGTTAAGAGTTCACTGCTTAACACAATGTCCAGTGTGTTGTGTCATCTAGTTGGGTGTACATGTTGAGTTAAATTTAGTTCTTCAAAAAGTATTAAAAAATCCTTAGACATTGAATGAGATGCTGAGAGGAAGGCCTGCTTCCACACGCGCATTTCTAAACACTATAATGTAATCCTCCCTCCTCCCTTGAGGCAATGCACATGCTATCCTGCATTACTGTCCATGAATGAGGGTGGGCAGGGCATGGCCCAGGAAAAATCCTTTGTCTAGGAGTATCTTTGCTCACCAAAAGCTCCCTTGCAATCACATCATTTCAGTTGCTGCTTTTTTTGGGATTAGAGGACTTTTTGGTCCCTCTGAGACCCTGACATAATGTTGTAAATAAGCACGCACAATCTCAAATGTCCAAATGTCCAAGCACTTGACATTTACTGTAAATGTCAAGTGCTACTGTAAGGTTTTGTCAGTGTTCATTTGTAAGGGTAATCACGGATCCAGGAATCCTAGTTTATTTGCTCTCAACTGATAACTGGCACAGTATGTCACGCGGTACCAGGCTGTCAAGGATGAACCACTCCACTACACATCCTCCCATTGGAATGAACATGAACCCTATCTCATTCCCAATGGCTCCAGATTATTTCTACAATTTATAGTGGCCATTCTTTGTCTTTTCCTTAGTGTGTACTGTGAGCTTTACAGACGGCCTCTCCTTGACTGCCAAAACATGGCTCTACAAGGTGATTCCCATTTTCCTGTCTGTTTTATCTGATGGTATCTACTTTAGAATTTAATAAAGCAGGACAGCCCATTGGCACAGCAGTAGTGCTGCCGCTTGCAATGCCAGTGACCTGGTTTCAGGAACAAGCCCGGTTTGCTGGAGGGCTTGTGGGGAAGGATGGTAGAGAGTTGCAGCAGATGCTTGTTTCTGTGAGGGTGGAATCCTGGACTCCACGTGTACCACCAGCTGGGTGACAACAGGTAGTGGTGCAGGCTGGAGCCAATGATAGGTTGGGGACATTAGATGCACCACCTCTATGACATCCACAGGCTAGGGGGAAAACGAAAAAAGAAACAACCATGTGGTATGCCATCCACCGCAGGACCCACACTATGGACTGTGCTCTTGCTCCCACACTGAATCTCAACCTCTGCTGGGGGAGGGAGTAAGGGGTAACCTCCAGCAGCCATTTCCATGAGACATATCCATGGGAGAATATAGAGAGTATGTTAAGTCCCAAAGATGACAGGTGACAGGGCTGGGCAGAGTGGCTGACCTATGTGGGCAAGTCAGGCGATGGGGGGGAAGGTACAGTAAACTCAAAAAGTAATCTAATACAGCAGGGACTCTGCTTTGAAGTTACTTTAGCTGCATACAGAATGCAATAACTCAGAAGGAGCCGGGCTCATTGAAAATAGGCACAAAGTCCAAGGCTTGGAGAAAGGTTAAAACATTCTATTAAAATGCAGCAACAGAGATAGCCTCCTACCACCACCAATGTTTCACACAAATTAGTGCTTTGTCAAGACATACAGAATACCAACAGATCTCTTCAAGTGTGAACACTCTGCTGTTCTCAAGGGTAACAATGGGGGTTGGCACTTGCCTTGCCAGCAACACCACCAACCCTCCTAATGTCTCAATCTCAGTGAAGGCCCACCAGCTCACATCACAGCTGCCTGTGCTAATGGGAAAAACCCTATCTGCCCACATGGATTCCTTCCTGGGTGGGTTTTACTGTGGGCAATGCTCTGCCAGGGATTCCTATTCTTCTTCCCTTCTGCCATGGAGATGGGTCTCCTACCTTATCCTGTGGCTTTAAATTGCAGCATACTTCACCTTTCATCAGGTACCATAACTCTGCATGGGCCAGTCTCCAAGGTCACCACCCACCACCACAATCTCCCTCTATGTCATTGAGAAACACACCACTGGCCTGAGAGCCAACAGCTGATCTACCTTAAGGGGAACTCCCCCCCACCCCATGTTCCTGCACCCTTTTGGTGTTCCCCTACTCCTCCCTTCTATGGACAGCACCTTCAGAGTGACCCACAGATCCCCCGGTAATTTGGGATCTGCCCTTGGAGCCTGAAATCTATCCCTGGTAGAAACCTGGGTCTTGTTCACTGTTGACAGAAAGGTCTTGAACCCTCAAAATGTCCTGGAATTCTGCCACTGTCTGTGCCCAAGGAACAGCTGTTACCCAGCACCTGCCCATTTTGTGTGGTGGAAGCCTTCCACCCAGTGTCTCCTGTGCCCTGCTTCACATCCTGCAGTTAGCCACCACCCAGGCTAAAACACAGGCACCAGCTCATCCTGTAACTGTGTGGCCTGGTGAGCAACAGCTAGTGCTCATCCTCCTAGGTACTCCAGGTTGCACCCATGCTACCCAAGGCACCCTGGCACTACCAGACATCCTGCTGGCCATGCCTGTTGCTCCCAGACTGGCACCTGAGTTGAGGTGTCCCAGTCTGCCCACTACTGGCACCCCAAAGCACCTGCCAGACAAGGGCAACTAACAGACTGCCCAAGTGCCATGAGGGTACCCAAATGCCTGGTGCCCAGGTGCCATGAGGGCACCCTATTTTGTCTGCACTATAGCTCC
The DNA here is from genome assembly GCA_016271365.2 of Neoceratodus forsteri. Lineage (NCBI taxonomy): Eukaryota > Metazoa > Chordata > Ceratodontiformes > Ceratodontidae > Neoceratodus > Neoceratodus forsteri. The sequence goes on along the minus strand of CM057459.1, from coordinate 793,289,903 downwards.
TCCCTCACCTGGTCTATACCCTTGGGGACTAATACTGGAGTGTAAATCTCTATTGGCTCAATCTGGTGAACACCACCTCCCTCTGTCTCCTGGAATGGCAGATGACATTTCATACCAAAATCTTGTTTCAGTGATTGAATCAGGTTGGTTCCCAGTCCCCAATGTAGCTGAATCCCTCCTCTCTACACCCTTCCTTCACTGTGGAGATTCATATCCTCCCCCTTGCCATAGACAGGCAGCACCTCAGTGTAAGCCACTGAGTGCACTACCTGCCTAAGACCTCACCCCAGCTCCTTAAAATCCTCCTGCACAATCCCAGCCCCATCCCTAGTCAGGCCATTTGCCCCCAGGTGGACAATCACATCCAGCTTCCCCTCCTGTCCCACTTCCCTAGCAATCCTTAGGATTTGTGTTCCATCCCTATGAGCCAAGGTGCCAGGAAGGCAATTCACCTCCCTCTTTTCCTCCATTTCTGTTCCCAAATCTTCACCCCTGATGATCGAGTCCCCACCAGAAGTTGCTTCCTCCTCTGCTGAGGTTCTCCCCCACACCTTGGGGCCTCCTACATCCCCCTGGACACTACCATGGGTGCCTTCTCCTGGCAGTCCCATCCTGCCAGAGCAGTGAATGAGTTTCATAGTGGCACCAGCTGAGGAATGTGCTCAAGATCTGCCAACCGCACCTCCCATAGCCCACCTCAATCAGCTGGATCTCCTCCTTGGCATCCTCTGGGACAACAGTGGTAGATTGGTGGCCCTGGGTGAGGGAAGAGCCCCTGGAATCCTAGCCAGCTTGTCCTAGAGTCTAGCAACCTCCTCCCTCAGTACAGAGAAATGCAAGCAGATGGGACAGCACCTATGTCTCCAGAAGGGCTCTGAAAACTGCCACTCCACAGCCACTGCACCGCACCTCTCCCAAAAATTCCAGTTCTTATACTCACTATGTTAACTGGAAGAACTTGTACCCTTACCCCAGAGAGGGTATTTCTAATTCCCCCTTTTTTCTTGATCCTAGATAGGGTGTTTTAAGTTTTCCCATTTTGCTTCTTTCGTTCTTTTACCCTTACCCTAGATAGGATGTTACCCCTAGTCCCAAACTATAGGTGCTTTTAGTTTGCCCTTTTTAACATGCCTTTACCCTTTTACGTAGATGCTAATCCTGTTCCACTCCTGCACTGTTCCACTCACTCATATCCTCTTCCCAGCCCCAGTTTCCTCTGAGGTTCCCTCATCCTTTACTCACTGTCCCCGTCCACCCTGCCACAAAGCTTTGTGTCATCAGCAAAGAGGCACATCCACACATCTTGCCCTTAATACCTTTCTCAACATCACTAATGAACATACTGCACAGGAAAGGTCCCAGGGTTGAACCTTGTGGCACAGCAACCCCCTAGTATTGCCAGTCAGTAATGACCCCAAGCCCCCAATGTGTGTACTGTAACCCATGATCTTCTAGCCCAAAGGCGAAGTGTCCCATCACAGGAGTTACCACTGTAACCATTTTTTTTGGCGGGGGGGAGAGACTAGCCATTATGATGAGTAGTGAGAGATGAGAGAATCCCTTCCAACACCAAAAACTGAGACTCGGTTTGCCTCTTTTTTGTTGTACTTTATTTATCTAGGATAGCCCAGCTGACATGCAGTAGTTAATTTCCAGTGTGGCCCTGCTTCTACCAATTTCTGAAGCTGGGTAGACTGGAACACTGGAGGTTTATTTAGTTACCCAAGGTTAGAAATTTGTTCTAGTAGGGTGTTGCAAACACTAGGCCACACTAAATGTCCCACATTACCACTCAGAATTCTCCCATCACACATCCATCCCACACAAAGAAGGCACCATTTTACAATGAAACATCAAGAATTAAATTAGAAGAATTAAAAGCAGAAAATTGTTTATAATGACAAATCAAAATTAAACTGTACATAAATAAATGCAGCTGCTTCCAGTTGTCTGTGCTTCTACTTCTGTGTTTAATGAGGAATTCCATATTTAGCAGTCCAGTGTCCCAGATTATAAGTAACACTGTCCAATATTTTGGGCCTGATTTGAAAATGATATCTTGGAGTGATGCAAGTTGTGACACTCCAGGGATGAGGCAATATCTGGGTGTGCCAATGACTCTGTGCCAGATTCTGCAAAAAGCAGGGTCCTGGTGCCAGAATCCTTGGGTTTGCTGCAGTGTACAACAGCACCTGACCATTGGTGCAGCTGAGGCAAATTCTGCGGGGATCTGCCCCCCCTGCTGGCACAACACAAGAAGGGCCAGCATTGGTGGTGGTGGTGGTGGTGAGGGGACATCTGCTTGTCAGGAGGGATCAGGGAGCAGGAGGGGCATGGGGGGCATAGGGTGAGTTGGGAGATAGTGGGGAAGTAAGGGATTGCTTTAGCATCTGGAGGGGTGCATATGCCTCTATATAATAATACATACAGAGGCAAATGCACCCCACCAGATGCCAAAGCAATCCCTTACTTCCCCACTGTCTCTCCAACTCACCCTATGCCCCCATGTCCCTCCTGCCCCTTACCCCACATGTAGCTCTTCCCCCACCAACCCGCCATAGTGTCCCACACTGGTGCAAGGGGCTTAGATCACTTCCTGGCAGTTCTAAGTTGAGGTCTTGCTATGGCAATGGTGGGGCTTTTAGAATCCCTAACAAGGGGAGGTTGCAGTACTACCATGGCACAAACCCCCTTGTGACCTGTCGTACCCTGATGTAGGTTGTAAGGGTGGTGGGTTGCCCATTTTCCACAGCGAATCCCCATTCCAATGCAGATCATGTTTCGGAATTGGGTGTGTCGCACATTATGACGCAAGGTCCAGATTGTGTCATTGGGGTTTGATGCAAGCACCTTGCGTCCATGGGAATGTTTTTGGAATCAGGCCTTTTAAATGTAAATGTCTCTACCCCCACATCTTAAGGGCTAATGCCCCACACTCTGAGAGTCCCTGTTCCATATTTTCCCCAGTCTGAGTGTCAGTGCCTTACATTTTCCCATATTTAGCAATCAAGTGTCCAACATTTTGAGTGTCAGTGTCCAACATTTTCAGGGCCAGATTCCCACATCTTGAGGGCCTGTATCTCACATTCTGAGTGTCACTGTCACATATCTTGAGGGCTAGTGCCCCACATGTTTGCGTGTCGCTGTCCCATATCTCCCTGTCTGAGTTAATGTCCAACAGTTCCTCGCATTTAGGAGTCAGCATCCAGCGTTTGAGTGTCCCCATTTAGGAGACAATGTCACACATTCTGAGGGTGAGTGCCCAGTGTCACTGCTCTGCATTTCCTACCATTTGCAATGTCAAGTAATCCATTGTGGGGTATGTGTCACACTTTTTGTGGCCTGGGCCACGGTCTATCATTTTGAGTGTCAGCAACAACAGGTTGAGCGGTATGCTGGTCTGCATGCATTTTAGCTGTAATGTTTTCACCTACTGCTAAATGCCAGTATGAATCTGACAGTCACTGGTTTGTCCATCATTCTCCCACCCTTGCCCCTTTCATGCACACAACAGATGCTCGCTGTGCCATGCTGCACTCCAAACAGGTGTGGACTCAAGGATCTTGAAACCACCCAACCCCTGCATCCCCTGACTCTGTAGGGATGTACTATGTCTCACAAGTTCCTCCTCCATGAAGGAAGGGTCACAGCAGGTAATGACTGCACATGTAACACTGGCCATCACACTTGTTGTTGTCATTGTCCTGTCTAACCTTTCACCTGCAGAGCAAATCTCATTTCAACACAACAAAGGAGCTGGGTCAGGCCGCAATTGGTGGTGGGGATCTTCAGTGGCTGTTGCCGCTGATAGAAGGAGGCAGCCACAGCACTGGCAGAGGGGTTCACCAGCAGCGGTAGCCGCACAACAGCCAGGCCACATCAGCAGCAGGGATCTACAGCTTCAGCGATGGGGGTCACCAGTGACCATAGCCACACAATAGCCAGGCTGCATTGGAGGCAGGGATCTTTGGTGATCGTTAGCCACAAATCAGAGGAGGCAGCTGGCTCCCCGCTGGAGCCAACCAGATAGTAGGGTGCCATGGAGCATGAATTTCAAGAATGCATCTGGGCTATTTAAGCCAGGGCCCAGCTGCAGGCTGCAAACACAACAAATAAGCTGGATCAGCCCACATTCGGCAGTGGTGATCTTCAGCGGCCATTGCCACTGATAAGAGGAGGTAGCCGCAGCATCGGTGGAGAGGGTCACCAGCAACCATAGATGCACAACAGCCAAACCACATTGGTGGCAGGGATCTACAGCTTCGGTGGCAGTGGTCACCAGCAACTGTGGCCCCAACACATCCAGGCCACATCAGTGGCAGAAATCTTTGGTGGCCATTAGCCGCAATCGGAGGAGGCAGCCAGCTCCTGCTGGAGCCAATCAGATAGCAGGGTGCCAAAAGGTGTGAATTTCAAGATCACGGCTGGGCTATTTAAGCCTTGGCCCAGCCACAGACTGCAAATACAGCAAAGGAGATGAGTCAGGCCACATTCGTCGGCAGGCATCTTCAGCGTCCATTGCCTCTAATAGGAGGAGGCAGCCGCAGCATCTGCGGAGGGGGTCATCAGCGGCCATAGCTGCACAACATCCAGGCCAGATCAGCAGCAGGGATCTACAGTGGCCATTAGCCTCAAATTGAAGGAGGCAGCCAGCTCCCACTGGAGCCAATTAGATAGCAGGGCACCAAGGGCCACAAATTTCAAGATTGTGGCTTGGCTATTTAAGCCTGGGCCCAGACTCAGACTGTAAAAAGCTGGATTTGTTTTCTCTCCCACCCTCCCCACACCCCTCCATATTAAATGGTCTAGCAGTACCTCACCCAGTAGTGGTTGCACCAATTAGGTTGGGATAGGAGGCATGGTAGAACTAGGGGGTGACAACAAGAGATCTGTGAGCTGTGAGGCAGAGGCTCCTCTGCTGGAGAAGGGGACGTCTTCAGTTGCAGATGAAACCTGGGTAGCAACACCTACAAAGGAGCTGGGACACCTGTGCTCAATGCTTCAGATCTAAAGTACTGTGCTCAAGACTACATAACTAGGGAACTGTGACAGATATGGGACATCTGTGGCTATTAAAGGTACTATGGAACTGGGGAGAAACTATAGTAGATACTGTGGAAGCTGGAGGCTCTCACTGCAAGTGCAACCAATTTGCCGTTGTCCTGAAGGGACTCTACTGCACTATCTGCTTATAGTTAAGGTACTGTGGCATACATGGGACATCTGTGGATATAAAAGGTACTGTGAAAGTGGAGTGAAATTACAGTAGACACTGTGGTAATTGGGTACTGACTTGATCTGGGGCAAGGGACAAAGGAACAAGTTTATTGGGTCAGTGGGCAAATCTGTTGGGCAAAACAGGCTGGGGAATTCTGGTCTCCAACAGGCACTCGCTGCTGGCAGTCACCACGGTGATAGGGGTATCAGAGGGGGATGGGGAAGAAGTAGGCAGGAGTCAGAAGGAAAGGGAGGGTTAAAGTGAGGTGGGGAGGGGAGCCAGATCACATGAAAGTGAAGAGACAACAGAGGATGTGAAAAGGGGAGTGGGGTGTATGCGGTTAGGGAGAAGGGGGGAAGAGATGTGCAAAGATGGTACCCAGGTGGCATGGGGACATCAGGGATTCACAGTGGGGAGCACAGGATTCTGAATGTAGAGCAGAAAATTGAGGGAGACAAAGGAGGGCAGAGGGAGACTCAGGGTGGCTCTAAACTTGAGGATTACATGGAAACTGGGTTGGAAGATGCTACATACTCATAGAGCCTATCGGGAGAATCGCTGGCAGGGGACAGGTACATTGGGGGATGGGGGATTGGAGAGAATGGGACGGGGCAAAAGGGGTAGTGTTAAATACCAACAGGGAAGGCGAGGGTGGAGCTGAAGTTGTTGAAGAGGGGATGGCTCAAGGCATGAAATCAGCAGGGGTGGTAGCGAGGGATAGGATGGTAGAACAGATGCCAGTAGCTTGGGGAAGGAAAACTGTCAGGCAGGTAAAACAGAAGGAAAAAGGGGGCAAGGTACTACTGATTGGAGACTTGATCATAAAGGGTATCAAGTGGGGGGGCAGAAACAGTGCAGTTTGGGTGGAGTGCCTGCTGAGAAAGATGGCACTGGAGGTAATCCACCATATTCCCTCATGGGTAGGGAACAGGATGAGAAATCACATCTAGTGTTCCATCTAGGGACAAATGATCTGGAAGGAAATAGTCTCCGGATGTGCAGGTGAGATGTAGGACTCTGGCTAGGTTTTGCAGTGATTTCTGCTGCAAATCTATAGCCTTCTTGGAGTGCCCAGAGCCAGTACAGAGAGAAAACAAGGATAAAGGAATTCAATGACTGGTTGGTAAGATGGTGCAAGCTGATGGGGTATGGGCTGGTGGGGAACTGGGGCAATGTGTGATGATGAGAGTCTCTTTGCCCCTGACAGGCTGCATCTTAACAGAGAAGGGCAACTGTACTAAAATGTAGGCTGGAGGAGTTCTTTGAAAAAGCATATGAGTTAAACTAAATGGGGGGGCTGGGAGTAAAACTACAGAAAACTACACCTGAGAAGGGGGGCTCTAGCCTCCCCCCGAGGAAGGGATGATGTACTAGGTTCTGGCATGCCCTTAGGCACCAGAAGGGAAGGGGAGTTATGGTGGAGGGGTTTAGTGGTCAATGCTAGGAGTGTAGCAAATAAGATGGAGAAACTAGTAGCCATCATTGTGCATGAAGGACTGGACATAATTACGATCACAGAAACATGGGGACAAACTATAGCACATGGGAGATGGCTATCCCTGGCTACAGATTGCTCAGGAAGGACAAGAAGGGGGGGTGCCACTATACATTGGGAGGACATAAAGGTTAAGGAGGGGCAGGAGGGGGATGGGAAAATGAACTACTTTGGATAACGCTGAGCAGAAGGGCAGGGGAATCCCTGAGATTAGGGGTAGTATGCAGGCCACCAACGCAAGGGGAAGAACAGGACAGGATGATGTCACAGAAGATCAAGGGGATGACTCTCAAGGGGAAACGCTTCTGGTGGGGGACCTGAACCTCCCTGACATACTGTAGACTGGCCCATCCCAGAGACACTCTCGGCCAGAAGCAGAGGGATTCTGGAGACACTACAGGGGGTGTTCCTGCAGCAGTTGGTCAAAGAGCCAACTAAGGGAAACAACCTACTGAACGTGGTCTTAACAAATGGGGAAAGTGTGGAGGAGGTGGTGGTGGTGGGGAAGAAGCTGAGAAACAGCAACCACAGGACCATCAGGTTCAAGGTGAGACCAGGGAGGGAGGCACACCATACAATCACAACAGTGCTGGACTTCATAGAAGTTGACGGCAGATAAGGACCGCAAGGGCCATCCAGTCTGCCCATTTGTTTTTCTACCTTATAAATGTGCCAACTTCAGGTGCACAGACTTCGACATGATGAGAAGGATAGTGAAGGAGGGGATGGAAAAGACTAATGATGTGGCAGAGTTTGGGAGCCATTAGGGACCAGGTGAGGTAGGCCATGCATATGTGTATTAGGAAGGTTAGGAAGGGTACAGGACAGGAGACCACTCTGGTTCATTAGGGTACGAGAGTGGTTAAGGGTAGAAGGAGGGCTTTAGGAATATAAGAGAACACAAAAGGAAGGCGACAAAGCAGTTTATAGGGAAATGAGGAGGCAAGTAGGGAAGGTAATAAGGAGGGCAAAGGCCAACACTAAGGAAAAAATATGAAATCAGGCCAAGCGATGGGACAAAACATTCTTTAGATATGTAAGAGAAAGGAGGACGTGTGGACAGGGGGTCGTAAGGCTGTGGGGTGAGGGTGGGAAGCCATTGGAAGAGACGGGGAAAAAGCAGAACTAAACAGGTACTTTTGCTCGGTATTTATGAATGAGGGAGAGGAAAGGGGTCCGAACTAAGGAGGATGGGAGGGGCATGGGGGTGGACACGAGGTCCTTCAGTGTGGAGAGGGTACAGGAGCAGCTTGGCAAGCTGAAGGTGGACAGGGCCATGGGACTGGACAGGTTACATCAGAGAGTGATCAGGAAACTGAGAGAGGAACTGGCTGCCCCTATAGCGAGGCTGTTCAACCTGTCTGTGGATTCTAGTAAGATACTGGAGGACTAAAAGGAGATGACTGTGGTACCAATGCACAAGGGAGGAACAGGGAGTTGAGGGAAAACTACCACCTGGTTAGTCTCACAGCAGTGGTGGGGAAGATCATGGAGGCACTCATCAGGGAGGAGGTGACAGACTACCTGGAGGAAAATGGGCTGATGGATGACAGACAGCAAGGGTTCTGAAATGGGAAATCACGCCAGACTGAATTTTGATTGAGTTCTTGACTGGGGACGTGAGGTAGTTGACCGGGCTGGCGGTGGATGTAGCCTACCTGGACTTCAGCATGGCTGACACCATACCCCACAGAAGACTGGTCAACAAGCTAGACAGTATGGGGGTAGGGGACAAAATAGTTAGATGGGTACATAACCAGTTGATGGACAGAACCCAGAGGGTGGTAGTAAATGGGATGCAGTCCAGAACAGGGAGGATGATGAGCGGGTTCCCCCAGGTGTCAGTCCTGGGACCACTCCTTTTTGATATCTACATCAGCGATATAGCTGTAGAACTGAAGGGAAGGGTGGCCCTCTTTGCAGATGATACAAAAATTTGCAATAGGGTGGACTCCAAGAGGGTGTTTAGGACATGAAGCAGGACCTGAGGGCACTGGAGGTGTGGGCAGAGACCTGGTGACTTAAATTCAATATCAAAAAGTGTGCAGTCAGGCCGGCCCACCGGCGCAGTGGTTGGATTTCCGCTCGCTATGCCGCGACCTGGGATCAGAAACGGACCCGAGAGCTGGAGGGCTGGCCGGGAAGAAGGATTGAAGCACCTTCGGGCTGCTCTCCTTCTTCGGGGAGGTCGGGAGAATGTCCAGTGCGTGATGACTCCTAGTGAGGCTGGAAGGAATCACCAGCGAGGCATATAACAGTAATAGAAGAGGCGGGACAGACCCAGGTCGTCATTGCATGTCTTCGCCCCTCAGGGGGAAAAAACAAGAAAAAGACAGCTCACTCCTGCCTCTATGAAGCCTGCCCCTGCCCTAATCAGCTTTAGGGGCCAGCTCCATGATTCCAGTCCCACATTCGCGGCACTGATGCCCTAAGGTGTTGTGACCCCACCTCAAGGAGGCAAGCCGGGGGTCTCTGGAGTCTGGCTAAAATGAAAGTGGGGGTACTAGGGTCCGTGACCCGGCAGATCTCTAGGGAGCGGGCAACAAAAATACAGAATTAAAAAAAAGTGCAGTCATGCACCTGGGGCACAGGAACCTGGAAGTCAGGGTACACACATGGGGGAGGAAGTCAGGGTTATGGAGCAGGAGAGGGTCCAGGTATAGTGGTGACTAATAACCTCAAGGTGGGAAATCAGTGTAGCAGGGTGGTGAAAGAAAGCCTATGGGATGTTGGCATGTATAGGCAGGTGAATCACTAGCAGAAGGAGGGAGGTCCTGATGCCCCATACCAAGCCATGGTAAGGCAGCACCTCAAATGTGGAGTACAGTTCTGGAGGCCATACATGCATAAGGACACAAAGACATAGACAGGGTAGAGAAGGTTCAGAGGAGGGCAACAAAGACGGTACATGGATTGCATCACAAGTCCTATGAGGACAGATTGAAGGAATTGAATATGTGCTCCCTGGAGGAGAGGAGGAGAGAGGGATATGATAGAGACATACACGTATCTTATAGGGAGGAACAGGGTACAGGAATACACTATTTTTAAGTGAAAAAGATGTTCCAGGACTAGAGGGCATGGGATGAAGTTGGAGGGAGGATGATTCAGGAGAAACGTGAGGAAGAATTTCTTCACAGAATGGGTGGTGGACAAGTGGAACACCCTGCCAGAAGAAGTGGTGGGGGCTGAAACAATCACAGGATTTAACAATGCATGGGATAGACATAAAGGAATTCTGGAGGTCCGGGTTAAGGAGCAACAGACTTCTAGGAAAACATAAAGTTAACTTACAAGCTCAAATGAACTGACTGGATGGGCCGAAGGCCCTTATCTGCCAACACTGTCTATGTATCTATGTATCTATATGATTGAAAGGGTACAGAGAAGAGTGACAAAGATGATTCAGGGGATGAAGGGCAAACCATACGAACAGAGGTGTAGGGAATTGAGACTCTACACATTGGAGACTAGAAGGGGAGGACATGATAGAGACCTTTAAATATGTCAAAGGGATAAACAGAGTGTGTTCAGGACATTTATTTCACAGGAAGGGAGGCACTAAAATGAGAGACTACAGGGAGGAAACTACAGAGGCAATGTGAGGGGATGGTTCTTCACTGAGAGGGTGGTGGAGGCAAGGAACAAGCTTCCGGAGGAGGTTGTGGGGTCCGAAACGGTGTCAGGCTTCAAGAGAGCATGGGGCAGGCACATGGGGTTACAGGGTGAGGGGATGGGGGCTTGCGGGGTGGGGAGGAATAGTGGGAGGGAAAAGAGGCAGACTACTATAAATGGGCCAGGAGGTCCTTTTCTGCTGTCAGGTTTCTATGATTCTGTGACTTCCACCTGGGAATATACCAATTTAAAGAAGGGGTTAGTTTTAAAAAGCACAGAAGCTCCAGTTCTGCTTCATTTACTACAAGAGCAATAAATGTTGTGAGCAATAGTTCATACTAACAGTCCCTTGGAAGTAATACATGTAATAATTTGAGGGCTGCAGAAAAGCTGAGCAGTGGAGTAATAGCATTAGCTGGAAGGGTGAAAATTCCTGTGACTTTACAGCCTACTGAAACATTGTTTTAGTGGGTCAGAAAAGGAGTTGGGGTCATTGCTAAACAATCCCAAAGGGTCTACCCTACAATCATGACATGATGCTCTTTTGTTAATTAGAGAAATAACTTTTATCATGGCATGTGGGGTTAAACTGGACCCCTCCCACACACGCAGAATGATAAGTGCGGCATTCTGTTGCTATGGGAATGCTCACCCATTTTCTAGGACAACCGGAACCAGCTAGCAGTGATCCAAAAGCATGAAGCCAATACTGTGAAGGAAGTACAGTAACATAAATAAACAAGCATTTGTCAATGCCGAATGTTTGCTTGCTGGCATTAGCATTGGAAGTGCAGGAGTTAAACAGATGCAGAATAGGAATGGCAGTGAAGTATTGAACTGATGCCAACCCCACTCCCACCTTGCAGAGATGGACAGGCATTGGGGTGTGCCTTTGGGTCATTGCCCATAATGCTCAAGCTATTTCACCTCATCCTACCCTGCAGACACCAACAAGCGTCAGGGTGTGCCTTGGGGTGTTTGGGCTTTATACTCACCCTATTCCATATGGAAATATGCTGAAATGGGTGCATTACAGGAGAATGGGGTGAACTTTGGGGCTGAAGAGTCCAAGGCACACCTCGATGCCAACACTGGCTGCAGGGTGGGGGTGGGAGTGGGGATGGAATGCCATGAACATTACTGTCGACAATCCCAAGTCACACCCCTGACGCCTGTCAGTCCCTGCAGGGTAGGGCGTTACGGTTGGAAACCCTAATGCCCTGGCATTTCTGGTATTTTAACTCCAAGTTTTCAACATGGGATTTTGTGACCCACCACATGAACAGTGACACTATCAGTTTGTTAGCGAAGGTGATTTTGCTCAGGACTGCACCATTTGGCACCACAGGTGCAAAACAGATTTCAAACAGGATGTGAAAATGATAGCTGTACTGTTCATGAGGAGGTGTAAAAATGATAATGCTGAAAATCTGGAGTGAAAATATAAAACATTGATGAAGTCATGAGCGTGTGTGGAACTGCACAATGCACACCCATAATGCAATTAATTTGGGGATTTTTACATCAGCTTTTCAACATAGGCATTTGGGACCTCCGCTCATGAACAGTGGCATTGTGATTTTCTTAATCTGTCCCGAACATTGATTTCGCACAGCGACCGTGCCCATTATGTACCACAGGTGCGAATACATGTTTTGGGCAGCATGTGAAAAATGACAGCTGCACTGTTCATAAGGCAGTATGCCAAAATGACAATGCTAAAAATCTGGAGTAAAAATATAAAACATTGGCGAAGCTACGAGCGTGCACAGAAACTGTGCAACGCGTGCTGGTAACAGTCATTTTTTGGAATTTTTTCACCAAATTTGTTACATGGGCTTTTTGGGACATCTCCTTATGAACGCTGTCTCTGTAATTTTCTTAATCTCTCCTGAACATTGATTTTGCACAGCGACCACGCCATTGTGCACCCGATGTGTGAAAACACATTTTGGGCAGGATACAAAAAATAATAGCTATACTGTTCATAAGAAGGTGTGGAAAAATGGCAATGTTGAAAATCTAGAGTGAAACTATTAAAACTTCTCGAAGTTATGAGCGTGCATGGGAACTGCACAATGCACACTCATAATACCGTCATGTTTTGGAATTTTTCAGCAAATTTGCAACATAGGCTTTTTTGGGAGCCCACCTCATGAACAGTGACACTGTCATTTCATTAATCAGTCCCATAAGGTGATTCCATACAGTGACCAGGAAATCATCTTTAGGTACCAAATAATGAAATGACAGTGACTGGGTTCATGAGGTGGGATCCCAAGAATCCCATGTTGAAAATGTGGAGCCAAAAGTTGCAAAAATGACCAGGATATCCACCTAATTTGAACCACCCCATTTTATGCCATTACACAGCTTACCTACATTTATTCAGTTTGCGGTCAGTTTTGAAAGTACAGACATGTTCCTGCTCTCTGAAGATCGTCATGCTGGGCTCCAGAGATAGATATGGGGTGGGGGTGCGGGGAGGTGGAGTGCACAGAGGGTGGGTGTGGGTTGGGGAGGGGCAACACAGAACAGCGAGGGACCATTTCTTGTTTCAGGTAGTAAGAGAAAAAAAAACATGTGACCATTTTCTTTATTACAGGTGCATTCTGACAAATGTTGGGCACACTGGGGTGGGCTCCCAGTGTGCCATCTGTGTTTTTGGGGAGGGAGGACTGAGGCCGATGTGGATTGGGCCCCCATAGGCAAAAAGCATGTCTGTGTTTGAGGGCATGATGCCAAGGAGGATTAGGCACCCCTCAGCAGACAAATTTCAACAAGGGGACATTAAACCAATTGGGATTGGGCTCCCTCATTGGCAAATGAACTGGGAGGGCATGTTGACAGGGGGATTGGGCACCCCTGATGTCGGCTTTGAGAGGTGGAAGGCTGCAACCACCACCATGTTTATTGAAATTTTACACCAGGCAATGCACACCCTGCAATGAGTGGGCACTCCCTCATTGCAGCACTGAATTTCTTTCAAGTTGGTGGCACGCTTCTGAGCTGCTGTCATAAACAGCATGCTCATTCATTTGTGCCAAAGAGACAAGCCCCAAAAAGCAGTGGTGGTATTGGCCACAACACTGCCACACCTCCACAACCTGCTACTCTAGCAAGCTGTCACAACATGTTTCTTATACATGTACACAAGCAAACATAACAAGGACAGAGCCATGGCCACTTTAATCCAAAACACTGATGATTTAGGCAACATTCTGGTCAACATAAAAAATATTTAGTGATTGGAAGGGCACACTCAGTCACAAATCTACAACAATATGGCCACCAGAATTATCTGAGCATGCTTGGGAACTCACGCATGCACAGTAAGCACCAATGCGAAATTGGACAAAGGCGGACAGTGCCGTGTTCCATATGCCGAACAAAGTAGTGAGGTGGAAGCATGTCTGCCTCCACTTCACGAATTCTAAAAAAAAAAAAAGCGGACATTATCCGGTCAGCTCCTTTTTCTCAAACCTCCCCAAAGTGCTGCAGGGCTCCACCCACTGCAGCCGTAAAAAGGAGAAACTGGCTAAATATGGGGTTTAAAGTTTCATAGGATACAATGACAAAGCTTCCAAATCAGCACTCCTCAAATGAGGGAGATCTCCTGATTCTGACCATTAAAATCAGGGAGGTTTTCATAAGGCCCTAATGTATTCCTAACTGAAACTAAAGTGCTAGAGATGCATTGCTAATGCCATTTAAAGTCAGGAGCAATAGTCTGTTCTTTGATACTGACGATTTTAGGGACATGGACTGGTGCCATAAAAAGCAGGAGGAATCTTAAAAAAATGGCAAAATCAGAGAGGCTCTCTGAAAATAAGGAGACTTAGAAGGTATGCAAAGAGCTTGTCGGTGCAAAACAGATAAGTACTGTATATGTTTAAAACAAAACTCAACTGAAAGGAGAGTGAGACAGACAAAGGAAAGAGGTCTATTGCTACAGTCACAGCTGAGTTGAGGTAGACATAAATAAGTTTGCAATAAGACACACCAGGGTGTGTATATATTCTGTAATAATTGCATGGCTCGAGGGTGTTGTTAGGCATGAGGCACTTGTGCTGAGTGCGTTTAAACACCTGAGAACAAAGCTAATTATTACAGTATAATCATCCTGAAGTATTTTAAGTTATGCATGTGTAAAAATTGTTAAAGCTATAAAATAATTAAAAAAAATTATAACATTGCTTGAAAACATTTTAATTTATTATTGTAACTGTATGTGGATATAGTGTAGTCCTTTTGTTAAATCAACTAACTCTTATTTTGGTAATGATTACAGCAGTATAAGAGCTAATATGCTGATATACATATTGCAACAAGGAATTCTGCGTACATCATAAAGTTGTCTTACATTTTCCTCGCTAAGAGGTGATGTCACCTATTTGGGGCTGCAATATAGCACCTAATATATAGATGTACATTGCAAGGCACTGTGGGTAAAATATGAAACTGTCTTTAATTTTCCTTACTGGAAGGTGCAGTCTCCTACTTTTGTGCTGATTACAACAGTATAAGATTGCAGCTGTTTATTTTCAATGTGAGGCATTATGCATACAGTATATAGCTGACAAGATTTCTTTACTGAGAGTAGTAGTGTAGTGAGTACAGAAATATAATAGCATGTATACTAATTTACATAGTGAGGTATTGTGGGTACAGTAAATAGCTGATTTTTTCTATCCCCTAATGAAAGTGCAGTCTCTTGTTTTGGTAGTGTTTACAGCAGTACAGTCTGTAGAAGAGCCTCTGGAAAAATGGTTTTGTGATGCAGGTAGGGCAAAAAGACAATTTGCCATTCTGTGCAGATGTTGTTTCACTTTTACTGCCTACATGTGAAGTGACATTTCTGAAGTGACAGCTCCTGTCAGAATGTGGGAGTGTAGTGATACTTTTATATGTTCTTATTATAGGACTTGAATGGCCGTGGGTAGTTCAAGCATGTAATTATGTGTCAGTAAGTACACTGCTCTGAGCTGCTTTCAGCCAGTCAAATCACTAGAATTTTTCTACACATGTTGTAAAGAAGACTAATATGAATAAAGATGAATAAGCTGACTTCTAAAGCAGCAGATACATGAGCAAATATTCTTAAAAGGAAAAGGAAAACATTTACAGACACAGCAGGAATCCAGTGTCCAACATGGGGAGGGGGAATGTAGCCAGCATAAGGGAATCAGGGAACTCCCACAACAGAACTGCAGCAAAGAAAACAAGCCTTTGGTGGAGGCTTGGGCATGCTCCTTTAACTCTTTGAGTGCCAAATATGTTTGGAACATATTTAGATTCAGGATATATACACTCATGGTGCATTGTAACACTTAAATAGCACTGGAAAAAGGAAAGGGGAAGGGAACATAGTTTAACTAGGAAAGGCACACTAATCTGGTGCATGTTTCCAGGTACAGCCTGGGAGCACAAGGAAGTTACATGACTTGCTCAGAGTCACACAGTATGCAAATAGGGGCAGATGGGATTCAAACCCAGGTCTCCAGGTATGCAGCTCAATGCCCTCAAACACTACACTATACTGCCTCCTAAAAAAGGAGTGGAGCAGGAAGATTGGAGCCACTCATTTCCCCTCCAAACCTCAGCTATAGCCTTGTAATTAAATGTAGAGGGAATTAGCTAACGTGATTGATAATGCATGATTCTCTGATTATTGCAAACATTTTTCTTTTTTTAACCAAAGTCACTCATTTTTTACATAAAAGGAGCTCTTTTAGTATCAAAGTCCTTCCTATGTGAGACAGCTGGAAAGAGCACTGAGATGTGTGCAGCAGGAGGAGTTCTCAATCTCAAAATTGTTGATAGGGAGCTGCAGTTCATGTGGCTTGCCAGTAACTTAGACAAGCTCAGTGAGTGTTTTCCTGTAAAAGGTTCTAGGTCATGATGTCAAAGTGCAGAGGAAACCAAATTTTTTAGACCTGCTTTGCAGGCGTCAAAATGCAGAATTTAAGAAATTTGGCATTAGTGCAACAATTTGCCACTTGGGTGGCACTTTTTTAATCTCATCCCTGTTAGCTCTCCTTTGGGCAAGTGCCCCAGCCCCAGCCCCGTCACCCTGACCTCCCTAGGACTTACTACCAGCCATCTTTCCCCCAGGGACCTGGGTTGGCAGGGGTCTCAGTCCCCACTGTTGTCCAGATCCATTTCAGGCTGGCAAGCCCAGCTAATTAGGTGCTAGGCCTTCGAGTACCCGCCAGCATCCTGCTGCTGTTTTTTTCCAGTGTTTTGTCCCCTGGGAGATGTGGCATGCAATGGTATCATTTCACACGCCACGTGTTCCCTCATGATGTGTGCCGATGTCTGCAACGTCTCCCAGCCTTCGGGCCTGGGATGCCTTTTTCCCAGCTTCTGCCAGGGGCCAGGCAAGCACTGAGCTCTGCCCACCTTCCCCTGAGGAGAAAAGTGTTCTTGGAGATACTCGATCCTCCTCCCCTGGTCAGCTGTCCAACACCCTGGGCTTGCTACCAAATCTATGTCATCAATGTCGCAGAGTAGTGCAACCACTGCGCTGGCAGATCAAGCCACCTGGGTACACTTTAAGTTTCTCTGTTACATCCCGGTGAAAATCCATATCCCCAGTGCAGTAACCTGCCACTGTTCAGCACTAAATTAGCAAAACTTTCAGTTCTGGCTGGGAACTGGTAAAAGTGGCATATAACTGCATGGAAGGAGTGGAGAAGAATCCGCCCTGGCCTTTCACTGGGTGTGGGGGGGGGCAGGTCTCCCACAGTCCTTCAACCATGGGCAGCTGGCCTTTTGGCCAAATGCTTCCCTGAGCTGGCTCAATCAGGCACAGAAGTGCTTGGAAGGACCAGCCTGGAGACACCCCCAGGGTATTGGCCTATGCCCTAGAAAAAGCTGGCTCAGAAAAGCTTGCTCTGTTTTGGGACAGCACAGCAGAGGTGTTTTTTTGTTCCAATCTCACCGATCAGTAAGTTTGATTTTGGTGCCTTATTTACTCTTCTGAGCGCATCTCTTCCTTTCTTTGGGTCTACATGGATATCCCCTCCCCTCGCCCTCCATGTGTTTGTCTGGGTCATTCCCTGTTTTCCCCTATTCTTTTAATGCTACAAAGAAAATTATTTTTGATTTCTTCTTCTCTCAGACTCTTTGGCCTTCCCCATCCCCCCACCCCCCGAGTGGCTCTCCTGCTCCACCTGCCCCAGCTTACTTCCTTCTGCAATTTTTTTCTGTATCATCCACCCTCACCATCTCCATTCCCCCACTGCACCTCACTTTGTTCTATTTTTCCCTGTTGTTCCTTGTAGCCTCCTCTTCCACATGCTGTGGGGTTCCCAGCTGCTCCTCTCTGTTGCTTCCTCCCACATGCTGGTCATCCCTCTAGCCTCTTGGCCTCCTGTTCCCCTCATGGCTCTTTCTCACCTTCCTCTCCAAGTCCCTGCACTGCTAGCTCCAGAACTGAAATTTGTGTTGCACTGCCCAGGGCTGACAACTTGAGATTTCCTTCTGTGATATGATCCATGCTGAACTTCACCAGACACCATGGAGAGTTATTCTTCCATTGTCCAGCAGATCCTACTCTACCTGGGGCTGCAGAATTGGGGAGCAAGGTGATGGGAAGGAATGTATCAGTCCACTGTTTTTTTCTTTTCCTTGCTCATCTTTTCCCTGTTTGACTCACCTGCTGCTATGCTCCTCTGCCTTTGCTCCTGCTCTGGATTTTTCCTGAATGTGTTTTTTTGCTGGTCTTGTTGCAGCATGCTCGTCAGGTGACTGCTCTGTTTGTCGTGGCACAAGTACTTTGTTATCATGGTTTTATAAGTGTTTCCTCATTGTTCCATGGTTTGCTGTTTTTCCTGCTCAAGGCACGGACTGACCCACTGTCAGTTTTCCTTGTTTGACTACCACCCTCCCGATGTTCACACCTCTCAGGAAGGGCTGCTTTGCTTGGTATTTTGTTTAAGCAGCACAGCATGGGTAGAACAAAACATTAATTGGTCAATCTTGTAAGTTTATGTAGCAGATGCAGTTAGTTTCTTACTAGGCATCAATATGAAGCACCCAATAATTGGTGGTACAAACTGTTCAAGTGGTATTTTAGTTTTGTATTGAGGGAGTTGGTTGTGAATTACTAGGGTGAGGGCATCTTCTGGCTTACCTGATTTTTACAGACATTCATTGTGTATTCATCTTGTTGCTGCATAATGTTCACATCATCTGTGCATTAGTATTACTTATTTACAAGGCTATTCTGGGGCTTGTCTGGATGTTTTGAATGATAGAATGTTATGCTCAACAGAGATGTTTTGTTTCAGTGTGCTGTATTCTGATTTTCAATGGTTTGAGTTTATTTGGCTGCACTTCCAAAAGTGGTAATTTTCAATGTATGTGGGAGAGAGCCATGGTGTGCCATTTGATACAGTTAGTGAACGGGTGCCACAAGGAAACCTCTGCAGCAGTGGTAGATCCAGTTCAGTGGAGTACTTTTAGTTGTTCAGCTGGCTTTAAATAGTTTTTTTAGTATTACTTTGGTAGCAAATGTATCTGTTTAAAACAGTGTCACAGTAGTTTGTAACAATCCATTCAGGTGAGGGCACTTTTATATGATTTTGGGCACTCTTGACTAGTTAAAAGGGCTGTGTTCAGCCTACAGCATGGTCTGGTGCATGGAATCTGGCCACTGCTACATGGCATGCCAGGAGGTTACCACCTGCAGCCATCCTGAGTACAGTAATGGTAGCAAGTGGCAGTCATTTCTGTGTTTGGGCTTGCTGTATGGGGGGTTGCCTGTTGCAGGTAAAGTGGGACAGGAAGGGTATAACTAGTAGGTTTTGTTATGAACTGTGTAACTTATTTGGGGATTGGTGTGGTCAGTATATGATTAGCAAGGATTTGATAGCTGGAAGAGGCTTCTGTTGCAGTGCCATTAGGTGTCATACTATATTATGTTATATGCTTGCTGAGAAGAAGGGGCTTTGTTTGTAGGTTTGGCTCTGCTCCATTCCCTGTTTCAGGATTAGTGCCTGCATCAGGTGAAAACAGCTTGCACTGGTTATGGTTGCAGTGCATTAACATAAAAATTAAAAAAATAAAGAAATATATATATATAAAAAAGACAAAGAACCTCTGTGCGCAAACACTGAGGCAAGCGTTACCCCAAAGGGCATTTGGCTGGGAAGCCAAGTTTCAAGAAAATACAAAATCACACATGCCCGCACAAAGACGCATACAGACAAAAGGATTTCACATCCTGCATATGTACAGGCAGAGTTCATCCCTTTCAGGAATTCTAACACATTCTATGACTGTGGACCTCAGCTGTTGATTATTTCTTTTAGCTTTTGACTTAACCACCAGGTATCAAACATTTTGAATTGAAAGCAACTCTTAATGTACTTGTCTCTAAGGGCTATCTATCCAACAACCATTTTGAAGAATGCCAGCTAGGCATTCTTTCTGCTAAACTACTTATTCACCTGGCCGGTGGCTCCTTATGCTAGCTGGAGATATTGAACCCAACCCTGGCCCTAAAGTTTGCACCTTACCCCACAACGGCTGGCACAAAAAGGGACTGGTGATAGCCCACTATGAATATTGAAGCCTCACGAATCACCTGGCTGAGCTCAAACCTGGACTAAACTGATTGCCCCTGACATATTATGCCTCTCAGAAACTTGGCTGAAGCCTTCTGTACCTGATGCTTCATGTCTTATACCTGTGTATAATATTCTATGAGAGACCGTGCTGGGTCTAAGGGGGGTTGCGACTATTTATAAAAATCATCTGTCCCTCAACATCCTACCCTGCCCTGATTCCCTCATACCTTGTGAAATGCTGCATGCTGCCCTGGCACTGGGTTCAAACTGCTGCACATCGGTATGTGTATACAACCCACCAACCAGTGGGCTGAGTGGTCTTGAGAACCTACTACAGTATGTCTCTCAGAATACAAAATCAAGTGAGGCACTCCTGCTTGGGGACCTGAACCTTAACTGGCTGGGTCCACAGCACAATATTCTTGCATCTCTGATCCAGAAGTACAATCCCCATCAAATTATACAGACTGTACCAGAGCTACACTCACTCAGGGTCACTACTTGACTGGATCCTCACTAATAGACCGGACCATGTCTCAAGTGCTTCAGTGTTGGCTGATTCAATTACTGATCATTCCCCACACTCTGTCACTGGCGCCCTGTCCACCACCTCCTCCTCAACCACGACTGATCACTTTACTAACTATGCTGCCCTGGATAAACAGGCCTCCTATTGGATATCTCCTGTATTGACTGGACTGACATTTTCACCACTACCAATGTTGATACTGCCCTCAACTCATTTCTAACCAAGTTTGGTAATGTTCAAAAGAAGCACCTCCCAAAAGCCAAAAGGAGAGTTAGAGGCCAGCACTCTAGATGGCTGAAAAAAGACCTTCTGCACAAGTTAAAGTCAGAGACAAGCAGTGGAGGAGATACAAACAGACTGGACTTCAGCCTGATCTCATTCTGTATAAGCAATACAGAAATGACTGCAAAAGAGTGCATCAGGCAGGCTAAAAGTAAATACTGCCAAAACCTGCTGGTTAATTCCTCCCATGACCCTCATAAGTTTTGGGTCACATTAAGTCCTTCTTAGGATCTGCTAAAGATGTCACTCCCTCTGATATGGTTATACATGGCGACACTGCAATGACTCTACCACAATTGCTAATGCATTTAATCAACAGTTTTGGACTTATCTGCCTACACAGCTTCCCTTCAATCACAATCTCCTGCCTCACAACCTAACTTCTCAGCACCAGGCGAACCATCTAACCTACCTAACCCCTTCTACTTCAGGGCAGTGTCTAGGCATCAAGTTCTCAAGCTGCTCAGAGCCCTCTCTGACAACACCAGCACTGGCTCGATGATGCTTGGAACCAAGGCTACTAAAATGGCTTCTCACTACATCTCTGGCCCCCTAGCAAGAATATTCACCCTCTCTCTCTCCAATGGCATTGTCCCTGAAGTCTGGAAAGCAGCCAGAATCACTCCAGTATTTATTTATTTTATTTTTTTTTTATTTAGCTTTTGTTGACCGGGTAAGTGCACTAGACAAATCCTGCCTATTTTCAGGCACGACCCGGGGGAGGGGGATACAGATGAATGCCAACTGACCTTGAACAAGATTAAGCTGTTGGTGGTATTTTTTTTTAGTGAATGAGGGAAATTTGGCCAGGACACGGGAAATTCCCCTACTCTTTTCGATAAGTGCCATGGGATCTTTAACATCCACCTGAACTACCATCAATCCAGGCAGATGGGACCTCAGTTTAACGTCTCATCCGAAAGACAGCACCTCAGAAGTGCACCCCTCTCATGCTGCACTACAGTGTCAGTACTGGGATATTAACCCAAGTGCCAGATGTGGGAACTGAACCCACAGCCCTCTGATCTCCCGGCCTCAGAGGCGAGTGTGCTACCTACTGAGCCACTGACACTGATAAGATTTAACACTGATTTAAGAAAGGTAGCAAAAATGACACATCTAACTACCGGCCTATTGCTATTTTGTCTGTCCTGAACAAAATCCTGGAAAAAATAGTATCAACACAAATCACAGAATACATTGAGAACTTCAATCTGCTCAGTCCAGCCCAACATGGCTTTAGAAAGCATCACAGCACCATGACTGCACTTGTAAAATTCTCTTCTGACATTGTCACAAACATGGATAGAGGGAAGTTAACAGGGGCAGTCTTCATTGACTTAACCAAAGCTTTCGACCTGGTTGATCATACATTACTACTCTCACCCTCAGTACCTTGGGCTTCTCCTTCCAGCAACTACCTGGTTTAAAAGCTACCTCACCAACAGAACCCAGGCTGTGAAGTTTAATTCAGTGATTTCAGACAGTGCTGTCATCAACGTTGGTGTCCCTCAGGGGTCCATACTTGGCCCTCTTCTATTTTCATTATTCGTAAATAATCTCCCAGAGTATGCAGATGACCTGGTCATGTATGCTCTACTCGACAACGTTCTGGAACTGAATGCCTCCCTCACTGCTGATTTTCACTCGTACAACACTGGCTGAACTCTCAACACCTTGTTTTAAACACAAACAAAACCAAAGTCATGCTATTTGGCTCCACTCACAAGCTCAGATCATGTCCTTCGACTATCTCTGTTCCTGACATTGATGGAACCCACTAGAACCTGTCACTTCTTTCCGTTACCTGGGCATCCACAGCGACCAAACCTTGGACCTAAAACACACATCCAGGATACTTGCAAGTCAGTCAATTGCAAGTTAGAGCTGCTTACAGAACCAACTACCTCCTTACCCCTGCTGCTAAACTGGCAGTAGCTAGAGGTATACTGGTGCCAACCCTTCATATGGTTGTCCCATTCTGTCTTTGGCCAATAACCCGCAATGCATCTGTGGGACACTACTTTCAATAATGTATGCAGGTATGCAACCAGCACCTCGACTGCAGCATCACTGCCAACTATATCAAGACCTTGGCTGGCTCTCTCCTCCTCTACCAGACAATACTACCTGTACAATCTATCGATACCATCATAAGGACATCCAAACCTGCTATCCTATCAGAACTCCTTAGACCAGCTATTCCCACGGAACCTTAGATCTGCAGATCAGACCTTATTATCCATCCCACTCTGTCGGACAAAAAGGGCATGGGCTCCTTCCATTATGCTGCTCCTCACCTGTGGAACCTGCTGCCTCAGGAACTAAGGGATGTCCCTACTCATGAAACTTTTAAGGCAAACTCAGGACTTTTCTTACTGCTTTGGATAAATGTGTTTGCTTTGATCCTACCTGATCCCTTGCTCTAACCTGTTTTCCCCACTTCCTTATTGCTAGCACTTGTGCCTTTCCCAATGGTTGTTTTATGTGGTGTTTTACTATAATTGCTGCTTGAATCTGTTTGACTTTATGCCAAATATTAGCTTTGCCATTTACAAGTTGTTTACTTCCTGCCACCACTTGGCTTCCCTTGATCCCTGTTCTCTCTCCCTCACCTCTCAGCCTTCCTTCACTCAACTCCCTGCTCCTCTCTTCCCGACCACATCTTCTGCACTCTCCTTTCCTCCCTCTGCCTTCCCTTCCTTTCTCTGCTTGCTTGCCTCGTCTTTACCTCCTCCCTGAGTCACCCTGCCCGTTCCGTCCCACCCTCCCAGCTGAGCATTGTTCCTATTACCTCCACTTGCCATAAACTTACCTCCTCCTACCAACCTCTTCTTCCCTGCCCTGCCGTCTCTCGGTTCCACTGGCTCGGCTTGGTGTTGTTACCTTTCTGCTACTGCCGTAACTCTTTCGCTTCTCCTCCTCTTACCGGCATCATCACCCTTGCCCTGCCATCTATCGGTTCCACCAGCCCAGCCGCATTCTGTTACCTTTGCCGCTGTTGCCGCTTTTGGCCGTAACCCCGTCACCCTTTCTCCACTTGCTGCCTTTCGGCTCCACCGACCAGGCCGCAGGTTGGAACCTTGTATTGCCGCTGCTGTATTTGCCGCTTCTTTAACCCCTGACTCCTCCCTCCCTCTCCCGGCCATCCCTCCTCTACTCCCTCCTACCTCCCTATTCCTGCCACCTCCTCTGTTCTTATATTCTTAGCCATTTCTTTAGCCCCCTGTTTTGGCCCTTGCCCCTCTATCCTTCCCTCTATCCTTTCCTCACCTCCTCACCTTCCCCTTTTGTCATTTTCCATCTTGTTTCTGGCTTACCCTACACCTATCCTCTCCCCTTCCCTAGGTCCTTCAATGCACTTTATGTATGCTCAATGGAAAATGTCCTTGAAATGTATTTTGCCTTGTATTTTCCTTTGTCATGCATTGTATCCTGCCATATGTATCTTCCTGTATTTCTGTGCATCATGTATTTTCGTTATCCTTACTGTATCGTTATGTTCTGTAATTTTACCTCCGGTGCGTGCCTGAAAACAGTCACTTGCTGGCTAGTGCACTTACCGGTTAACAAAAACTAAATAAATAAATAAATAAAATGCAAAGCATCATGGGCTACATATGCAAATCACCACAGAATGTTATGCTGGTCCAACTTTAAGCAGAATTGCACGGTGCCAAAAGGCCTCTCACACAGTTTGCAAAGGGTGCTAACAGAAGACATAGACACGTGTTTCGTCCTACCAGGACTCATCAGCATGCCTCGTCTGTTTGACACCCTAGTGGAATGGACCAGCTACCCTAAGACAGTGTGTCTTGGATATGCTGTGGTGAACCCATTAAAATAAAAAACTATTTAAAAGACAAAGAACCTCTGTGCGCAAACACTGAGGCAAGGGTTACCACAAAGGGCATTTGGCTGGGAAGCCAAGTTTCAAGAAAATACAAAATCACTCATGCCCACACAATGCAAAGCATCATGGGCTGCATATGCAAATCACAACAGAATGTTATGCTTGTCCAACTTTAAGCAGAATTGCATGGTGCCAAAAGGCCTCTCACACAGTTTGCAAAGGGTGCTAACAGAATATATATATATATATATATATATATATATATATATATATATATATATATATATATATATATATATATATATATATATATATATATATATATATATATATATATATATATATATATATATATATATATATATATATATATATATATATATATATATATATATATATATATATATATATATATATATATATATATATATTATACTGCACAGTAGTGCCAGTATAGTTAGGTTGCCAGTCACTTCTATGTTAAACCCCAAATGTTCCACTTTAATAACTTTACCACCATATGATGGATTTGCCTGAAATATTGCATGCATGGTCTGGTACCATAGATCTCTGGATCTGGCAGGATTGCGTTATGGTCGGATAAGCAGTTGTGGAACTGCAGAGCGTAAAATGCAAAAAAATGTTTTTTTTTTTGCACATTTCTTTGCTCATGGCTACAGCCCGCATGATTTGTCTGTTTGGTCTGCAATCTTCAGGGACGATGCAGTCTGGGTCACTGATGTGCCTTTCAAAGATTAGGTGAAAAAATATTAAACTGTTTAAAAGTTATTCAAAAGACCTGTTTCCCATTATAGTCAAAGAGAAACAATCTATGTGTCTCTCGAAATCTGCCGCCACTACATCTTACTGTCACAGATGGCCCTTTTACTAGCATATGGCAGCCATATTGTTTTTAGTTAGCAAGAGAGAAAAACGCATGGTATTTAAATGTGGGATCCCTAGGTCAAAGGTCAGCAACCCGTGGACCGCGAAAAGCATGCTGCTCTCCCTGCCCTAATCTGCGGCTCCTGGGGTGGCTCCCATTTCATCCACATACCTCGGAGGTGTGCTGCCCAGTCCAGAATACTTCCCACTGTTCCCGCTGCTCTCCGGTGAAAAACCCCATGGTGGCATCCCATTTTTTTTTGTGCATACGTTCCCGAGGTGTGCTTGCCAGGTCCAGAATACTCCCGCTGCTCTCGGTGAAATACCCCACTGTGGCATTCCTGTTTCTTCTGCATGGTGTTTTCACGCATATGCTACATGGTCTGTGGTCACCAGGCAAAGGACAAAGAAGCAGGGACTTCTAGCTTGTGGCACCACCAAGACTTCCTTACTGTCCCTTCCAAGTCTGTCCCTCTCCCTCTCCCTCTTTCTCTTCTTCCACTGCTCCCCCAGCTGCATTAATTAGTTGTGAGCCCCCTCCCTTTTACCTGAAGCCCGCCCCCTAAAGAGCTTGCAGTTGTGAGTGTTCCATTACCCCTCAGGTCCGTGACAGCACTATATAGTTGTGGGGTTAACCAGAGGGGGAACCATAAAATCAGTTACAGTTTTCTGGTATAACAAGGATACAAGAAGGATCGAGGAGCACTTTGCCAGCCAGCCAGCCTGCTACCGCATCTGAGGAGTGTATTTGTTAGCCTACTGCCGCATCGAGGAGTGTTGTGCAGCCCTACTTCACTGCCACCTGTTGAGCTCAGCATTTTGGGGCTTTGTTCTACCACAGGCACAGTCATAGACTTGACAGGGAGACCAGCAGGAGGCCAGAGAAACCAGCACCAGTGCCCAGCACTCAGAACTGAGCGGTAGTCACTTTGGGCTGTGGGTTGTGCTGACCAGAGATCATCCAACTCACTGGGCTACTGGTGAGCAGTTCAGAGAGGGGTCTGACACACCTGAGACTACTAGGACAGCAGTACCAACTGAACATTGTCTGCACTCTTAGCAGAGTGTGAGCCCAGGGTGTAAGCAGTGCACGTCTGCTAAAGGTAAATCTGCTGCCTGGTCCAGTGGCCTCTGCACTGTAGCTGTACTGCTGCCTTTGCCTGCAGAATTTTTTGCTGTTGCTTCCCAGAGGGGAGGAGGAGGAGTGGGGTGATCAGCTGTGTGAGGGAGACCAGCAAGTAACCTCAAGAACCCTGTGTGAGGGAGACCAGAAAGCAACCATAAGAACCCAGAAGAGGAGCAGGAACAGCTGGACATATTCACAGGTAGGTGCATGTACATTGAATAATTTTTGGGATTATTATTTTGAGTAATAATTGTGGGCATTTCGGGGGGGGTGTTGTGGTGTGTTAAATCTATGCCCTTTCTTGGCTTCTCTGGTGTGGTATTAGGGGAGTACATGGTTTGCTGCATTAGACAGTAGTAGTAGTAGTAGTAATGATAAGGTAAACACTACTTTTCAAGGACACCTCATTATCATATTATTAATATGATTTTGATATCAATACAACTGTCAGCCCGGCCGCTTGATGCAGGCGGTTAGTTTCTGCTTGCGACGCCAGTGACCCGGGTTCAGGAATGAGCTTGGGTCTCTGGAGGGCCAGCCGGGGGGAGACAACTTGAGCATCTCACGACTATTCGTTGTTTCCAGGGATGCAGGGCTGCAACCCAGTGTTGGGCGACCACTGGTGGAGGTCAGGAGTAGGGTAACATGTCTGGGTTCACTGCTGGGTGGTGCGTGACAGACGTCGGCTAATACCTTGACATCCAGACGTCACGCATCTCAGAAACCAGGAAATACTGCTCGTTGGCCCCCAGATGATGGCTCTCTGTCCCCAAATGCCTCCAGTGCCTTTCCAGGGCCATCTTCTCTGTGGCAGTATCCCTGGGCCCTAAGAAGAGAGTGTGCTGGGGTCATCCCTCTCCACACTGTGCCTTCCCCCTCGGAGGAGGGGGACCCGCCCGTCGAAGGGATACGCCGGGATATCCTGGGGAATGGCTGCAATACAAGGAGTTAGAGGAGAGCTGGGTTAAGACAGTGGGGATAGCGGGAGACTTGTGAAGCCTGAAGGAGTGGGGGCCAGCGAGCATGAGGAGGGCGGAAAAAAAGAATAAACAAAAAAAAAAAAACAACTGTCAGCTGTGTGTCATATATATAGTAAGCTTACCCCCCCGACACCAAAGAAATACCTTACTGTGTTTTTTATTTTTATGTTGGCGCACTTGGCGAGCCAACATCTTGGGACAGTGCAGCTTTGGAGGCATAGTCACTGTTCGGCGAATGCAAGGCATGCACCAGTAGGTCGTCCTGCATTCCTCAATCAACCTGCATGTCGGCACCACACCATGCATACATAATGTGGCCAGCACATGAAAGGTCCCTGCAATCCGAGCAAAGCTGCGTCAGGCACTTAACAGTCCTTTTCTTACCGTCTTGTCCGTAATATGTACAAGGCAAACACACTGGCCACCAAACTGCCGACTCCGGGGGTGCCCAATCCCCCTGTCATCTGCCCCTGCCCCATGTGAATCTGCTGATGGGGTAGCCCACTCCCCATCGGCATAAAGCATCATCTCCATTTATGATATGCCGAGGGGGTTGTCCAATCCCCCTTGGCTCTTACCCCCCCTTCCTTGTGTGCCGACAGGGGAACCCACTCCCCATCGGCAGAAATAACCAGTAACCCCCCCATGTAGTTTGCCAACGAGGGTGCCAAACCTTGTTGGCTACAGACAGCCTCCCAAAACATTAGATGGCATGCTGGGAGCCCACCCAAGCATGCTAAATCCTGCAAAAAAAAAATGTCCCGAATGGTTTTTTTTTTCCATTTTAACCTGTAAAGGAAAACGGTCCTCATAGTCTTCGTGCTCCTCCCCACCCGCGCCCACCCACTGTGCACCCTGCCTCCCCACACCCCACCCCATACTTACCTCTGGAGTCTGGCTCGACAATCTTTGGAGGACTAGAAACACGCCTGCACTCTTCAAAGCCAACCACGAACTGAGGAAATGCGGTAAGCTGTATAATGGAATAAATAGGGTTTTTCAACTTCGCTGCATATCTCAGGCATTTTTGCAAATTTGGCCTCAATTTTCAACATGGGGTTTTGGGACCCTCTCATGAATTCTTGTACTGTCGTGGGCGTTTTCGGTCCCGAAAGGTGATTTCGCACTCACTGCGTGGAATCACCTTTTGGGTCCGATGTAATGAAAATGAGACAGTGCCACTGTTCATGAGGGGGTTCCAAAACCCTATGTTCCAAATTCCAGGGAAAATTGAAACATGACTGTTTTACTTTAGGTATGAGTAACTGCGCAATGCATGCTTGTAAGTTAGCGATCCAATATTTTCACACCAGATTCTCAACATTGGCATTTTGCCACACCTTCTTGTGAACTGTATAGCTGTCATTTTCACATCCTGGCCAAAATGTGTTTTGCACTTCCAGCGCAGAATAGCATGGTCGTGGTGAGAAATCAGTGTTGGGACACATTACAAAAATGACAGTGACATTGTCCATGAGCAGAGGTCCTAAAATACCTGTGTTGAAAATTTGGTGACAATAATCTGTAAAATGACTGTTTTACGAGCGTGCGTAGCAACTGTGCAATGCACGCTTGTAAGTTAGCGAATTCGCAATATTTTCACGCCAGATTCTCAAAATTGGCATTTTACTACACCTTCTTGTGAACCTTATAGCTGCCATTTTTCACATCCTGGCCAAAATGTGTTTTTGCACTTTCAGCACAGAATAGTGCGTTCACTGTGAGAAATCAGCGTTTGGGACACATTACGAAAATAACAGCGACATTGTTCATGAGCAGAGGTCCTAAAATGCCTGTGTTGAAAATTTGGTGGCAATACTCCATAAAGTGACTGTGTTACGAGCGTGCATTGCGTAGTTTGCACGCACGCTTGTTCGCAAACTTCTAATATTTTCACTCCAGATTTTCAACAGTGCCATTATTCTGCACTTCCTAATGAACAGTACAGCTGTCATTTTCCACATCCTGACCAAAATCTGTTTTCACAGTTCCATCACAGAATAGCGTGGTCGCTGTGGAAAGCCCGTGTTTGAGACACATGATGAAAATGACAGTGACACTGTTCATTAGCAGATGCCCTAAAATGCCTATGTTGAAAATTTGGGAACGAAAGTCAATAAAATAAGTGTTTTATGAGCGTGCATTGCACAGTTTGCACTCACACTCATGACTTTGTGAATTTGTAATACTTTCACTCCAGCTGCTCATCACTGGCAATTTTCCATACCTCCTTATGAACACCACAGCTGCCTGGAATGTGTTTTCGCATGTCCGGCACAGAATTGTACGGCCGCTGTGCGAAATCAGTTTCCGGGACAGTTTGAGGAAATGACGGTGACGCTGTTCATGAGCAGAGGTCCTAAAATGCCTATGTTGAAAACTTGGTGCCGAAACTCCATACAATGACTGTGTTGTAAGCATGCATTGTGCAGTTTCCACGCACCCTTGTAACTTTGTCAATCTGCAATATTTTCATGCCACATTTTCACCACTGGCATTTGTGCACATCTCCTTATCAACAGTCCAGCTGCCATTTTTCACAGCCTGCCCAAAATGTGTTTCCACAACTGTGGTGCACAATGGCATGCTTGCTGTGCAAAATCACCTTTTCAGACACATTCACAAAATCACTGCACTCGCGCGCCTCTAGCTCCACCACTCCCACTGCCAATGCCAGCGCGACAACATTCAGCATTAACAAATGCTTGTTTTATTTTATTATTTTGTCAGAGGGTGGAAGGATGCTTGAATTGCTGTTTTGCTGGATTTATGTTAACATATTTTGATTTTCCACTGCCTTTATTGGTGTGGTAGCCCAGGGTAACTTAACACTGCATGCTTATGGTTGGGCGTATGTCTGGCTTGCTGCCACTGTGGTGTCACTTCTGTGTTTCATAAATAAGATGTAAATGTGCAGAGGTGCCTTTCTTGGTGTGTGTGTGTGGGGGGCTTCTGCTGTGCTGTGTTGATGATTTTGATGTTCTGTTGCACTTTAATGCTGCAGTCATGTTGGAGAATATCAGAATAGATCGAATACAGCAGGCCAGGGTTCCTCCTCCAAAAAGGCAGTGTATCTTTATTTTTTGTAGACATTATTTTCTCCTGATGCCAACCACCAGAATTTCTCAAGTGGGACTCTCAACTACCGTCCCATCCACCTGAAGGCTCAGTCCTACCAGACGGTTGGGGATAATGTCACTCCATCTATTCCGGTACCTGTTCCCCTGGATTTAAGCCCTCTGGGTGGGACCACCACTTTCCTCAGGTGACCTGTGTGTTAATCTGGATGGGCAACCCAAAAGTGGAAGAGCTCCAAAGGTAGCTGACGACTCTGCCTGGGCATGGGAGGTGGTCCCTGGTCCCACCATCTCCTACTAGTAGATGGAGATTTTCCTTTGTTCCACCCCAAGGAGCTCAGACATGCAAGGCAGCTGGGCACGTGTGTGCCTCCACCTGCCAAGCTCCACCCCTGCTACAGAGTGGTGCATCCCCAGAACACTCCCCAGGAAGGGAGAGCTGTCTGGGCACTCGATCCTTTCCTCCCCTTCCTTCCCCACCCCCTGCAACCCTGGCTCATTCCCAAACCCAGGTCGCTGGTGTGGCACGAGATGTTTTGTCCAGCACCTCAACCCTCAGTGGCACCGGGCCGGCTGAAGGCAGTGTATCTTAACATGACATGTTTTTGGTTGAGGGTATGTCTGGTTTGCTGCTGCTGCATTCTGTTACTCTGTGTGTTTAATAAATAACATATAAATTTGCAGTGCTGCCTTGTTTGGTGTGTGTGTGTGGGGGACTCTGCTGTGCTGTGTTGATCACTTCTGATGTTCTGTTGTGCTTTAACACTGCAGTCATGTTGAGAGAACATCAGAATTGATTGAATACAGCTGGCCAGGGGTTCTCAAAAGGCAGTGTATCTTAACACTGGCTGGTTCTGTATCTTAAAACAGTGCTTTCTATTATTTTGTTGTGTCCTTTAGCAATGTCTCAAATAAGAATAAGGATTCTTGTTCCCTATGTGCAGAGTTGGTACTTGTATTGATCATAAAGCATGCCTACTTTATCAGTCTTTTGGTTATTGCCATCTGCCATGTTCAAACTATTTCCAGTTTAGCTGTGGGCATGCTTCCAGTCTCTGTGCTGTTCATTAATTGTGGGTCCAATGTCTGTGACTACATCCAACTCGGGATTCGACTGTGGCATGATCTTTCCTTCATCTGAAATGCATATTAGCAAATTGTGGAACTCCTTTTTTGCACACTTCTGCCACATGACTTTCTTAAAGAGATCTTAAAGAGGTTTACTGTTATGTTCTGCCATTCTTCTAAATATGTCTCATGTTGTAGAGCTGAGCTCCTCCTTCTTTTTTTTTGCCTTTTGTTTCCTCAAGTGTCTCAGAGTTCTGGTGCTCTGTTTTAATGACATTCTTCCTGACACATGGCAATAACGGTTATAGATTTTTTGACATCTTTCTGTTTGTATTTTTGTGGCCTCTATTCAGAAAGTATCTCAGTTAGTGTACATTGCAAGCAAACATGGGGCATCCAGCTAAAAAAAGAAAGATTGCTGATGAGAACTGGACATTTTGGGATGAGTGGTATGATCATGGCTTTATCAGTAGGAAGGGACTGCCATTCTGCATGATTTGTAGAGAATCTCTTTGCCGCAAACAAGAAATTGAATGTACAGTGTCACTTCATGACAAAACATGCAGCATTTGCAACCAAGTATCCTGAAGGACATGCACGAAGGAAGGTCTTTGAGGAGCTGGAAAAGAAATTGGGGAAGAAACAAACTGTGCTGATGTCTTGGTCATCATCTACCGATCATCTTACAACAGCCAGCTTCATTAGAGCTCTGCAGGTGGTTCACACAGGGAAGCCTTTCACAGATGGAGAATTTCTGAAAGATACATTTCTTGAAATGGCTCCATATTTGTTTGCAGACTTCAAGGAAAAGGCCAAAATTGTTCACCAGATTCAAGATTTGCCAATGTCTGCTAAGATCGTGAAGGATCGTGCACATAAAATGATGTAAGATGTGGATTCTCAGGTAGTGAAAGATGTTGTGTCATCTTCTTACTTTTCTTTAGCACTTGATGAATCCACAGACATCAAGGACACAGCACAACTGGCAATAATGGTTTGTCTTGTTTGTGGGTCTGGAGTAAAAGAGGAATTATTGAGCATTTGCCTCCTGAAGCAACAAACCAGAAGAGAGGACATCTTCGATGCTCTCTGTGAGTATTTCCAGAAGTGAACCTGCCCCTTGACGAAATAGTGAGTATTTGTACTGATGGAGCCCCCAGCATGACTGGATGTCACAAAGGACTTGTAAAGCTTCTCGAGGGGGAAACTACAACAGCCAATTATTATGTTTCATTGCATTCTTTATCAGGAGTCACTGAGTGCCCAGTCCCTTGGAAACGAGATGGCAGATGTCATGGCACTTGTTGTGAAAATTGTAAACACAATTCTTGCCAGGGCTCTGAACCATCAGCAATTCAAACAACTTCTGGAACAGCTGGACTCACAATATTCTGACCTACTGTTGTATAACAATGTTCGTTGACTTTCCAGGGGCAAGGTCCTGAAACAGTTCACAGACTGCTTGACTGAAATAAAGCAATTTTTATATGAGAAAGGCATTGTGCACCAAGAAATATCATACAGCTTTTTGGTTCCAGAAGTTTTAGTTCTTGGTAGTTCTGACTGGACATTTGAACAGACTGAATATTGGTCTGCAAGGCTGGGACAATACTGTGTTCCCCCTGTGTGAACAGGTCCTGACATTCTCGTCAAAACTGAAAGTGTTCCAGAATGACTTAAAAAGAGGGACACTACATCATTTTGATTACAGTAGTAAATATAAAATATACAATGAAACACAAGAACCCAGCTTCACTATGAACACTGCGGTGCTTGATGATGCAATCAATGGGCTGATCAAAAACTTCAGTCACAGATTTAATGATTTCAGAAAATATGTACCAACCTTCCAGTTTATGACCCAGCCTTATCAACTAAATCTTGATGAAATGTGGTTGGACCATTTTAACATCCCCATTGCTGACTTGGAGATGGAAGTGGCTGAATTTGTAGAGTCCACATTTGGATGGATAAATTTAGAGAG
This sequence comes from Neoceratodus forsteri, assembly GCA_016271365.2. Taxonomy (NCBI): domain Eukaryota; kingdom Metazoa; phylum Chordata; order Ceratodontiformes; family Ceratodontidae; genus Neoceratodus; species Neoceratodus forsteri. The sequence continues at coordinate 793,256,216 of CM057459.1, read as the reverse complement.
CTAAATGCAGAGCTAGAAAATCTGGAAAGAAGATGGGCAGCGCTAGCAGTGGTGCACAAGTGGGCAAAGATGGAAAGGCTGCCAAAGACAGATGGGCTCATCTTCTATGTTTGGATGGCACTCCCTGATAATTTCAAAGACAATGAAATGACTTGTTTTTGGCATGCTGTCAGTTTTTGGCTCCACATATCTATGTGAACAAGTATTCTCTCACATGAACTGTATTAACTCGTTCATGCCACAAGAGCTCTTTGAGACTTCTACCACTTGTGCCCTGTATACTCTTAGCACTGCATCCTGGGGTTTCTAAGCAAAATCAAGCCATAATCAGCATGCCACAAACAAATGTGAATACCTCTTGAACCTTAAGTGCTACACACAAAGTACGAGTGGCAAATTTGTTCAGCACAACATATTACCTTTCCAATGGTGCTATGCAATAAATTGTAATCAATTTACTTCTTATTTTATACTAGCTGAAATACCAAACAACTGATTTTTTTTCAAGGTGCTTAAGTGAGGTGTGAGACAAATGTCAGCCATGCACACCATACCTTAAACAAATACAAATAACTCCTAAAATATATTTGCTAGACATAAAGTATCACCAGCAAAATTGTTCAGCACACAATTATATTTCAGTGCTGCTATGCGATCAATTGTAATCCATTTCATTTTTATTTTACAGTAGCTGAAATACGAAACAACTATGTTTTTTTTTAGATTTATTCAAAGTGCTTAGGTGAGGCTTGAGAGACAAATGTCAACCAAGCACACCATATCTTAAACAAATGCGAATAACTCCTAAAGTATATATGATAGACACAAAGTATCAGCAGCAAAATTGTTCAGCACAAAATTACCTTTCTAATGGTGCTATGCAATCAGTTCTAAGCAATTCGGTTTGGTTAATATTTAGGTAAAAACTGCTGACTTCCTCAGACGTTTCCAGGCCTGAGTGAAAGTTAGCTGAGTACATCTACAGGTGTTATTGTCCTGAGTGGCTATGCTTGCAGACACCACTTACAGGCATATCTAGGCCTGAATGAGTTAAAAACAAATTCCACTCTCAGCTCGCTGATGAATCATTAGATATTTGTACACGATTGAAACTGACCAGCTATAAGCCAAATGTTGAAAAGTTGAGCAAAGGGATGCAAGGGCAGAAATCTCACTAAATTAAGTTAATTGCTTGTATAGCACTGTCTGTATGTTGGGGAAGGTCTTGTTTTTTTTTTTCTTGATGCCTGCCTTTTATGAATTGGCACCGAACAGTAGTGAACAGGACATGAACAGAACAGTACTGCTTGTAAGATGCATTTGTAATCACCAGCAGCTTTGCACTGGCACAGTACTGCTGTACATTGGGAAGAGGTATTTTGAATAACCAGCAGCTTGTGCATAGACACAGAAATGGCAGCTGGTTATTTAAATCCTCTTGTCAAAATACAGCCAGTGCTGGGCAGCAGTTTATGCATTGGCACAGAGCAGTGGTGACAGAATAGTAGTGGTTGTACCTTGGGGAGAGGTATTTTTGAATAACCAGCAGCTTGTGCATGGAGGCAGAATGAAGTTGGTAATTCAAAATCTTGTCAAAATACAGCCAGTACTGGGCAGCAGTTTATGCACTGGAACAGAAAAGTGGCACCTGAACAGTACTGTCTGTATTTTGGAAACATGGATTTTGAATAACCAGCAGTTTATGCTTGGACAGATAGTGGTGAATGAACGTTGTTGATTGTATTTTAGTAAGCGGTATTTTAATAACAAGCAGTTGATACATTTGCACAAAATGTATTTATTCAATAAACACAGCAAATTCATTTGCACAAAATGTCTTACTATACAATAAAAAATAGTGAATTAATTTTAACAGAAAATGTATTCAATAAAAATAGTGAATTCATCTTAATATAGTAGTCTGTTGTTCTTTCAGCAAAGTGACATACATTTCATAATAAAATGACATGTTTGAGATTGTCTGGCACATACATGTGCATTAGTCATGATCACATCTATAAATGTTTTGTGTGGCTCTTTTGTGGTTGGCCATTTTGTGGTCACTGGGCATGCGGCTCTCAGGCCTGAAAGGTTGCAGACACCTGCCCTAGGTAAACACCGACTGTTTTGTTTACCTAGTCAGGGCATGAGGATCATGCACTATCTTTTGGGGGCCCCCACACTAATAACTTTTAAAGATCAGACCCCAGTAGTGTCAAAATTGGACATAAATGGCCATGACACTTTGGAAATCAATGAAAGTGTTGTGCCTATTTTTAAACTATCGCAGTTTGTGACAGTACTTTGCCCCCAAAAATCAATTCTTTGCCATCCCACTGCAGCAAAACAGTTGGGGCTTTTGGCCTGAAATTAGCAGGGTGGCAAGCTCTGGTCCCACAGATATGCCTTTTGGTGGTTTGGTCCCAAAACATTCAACAGACCCATAGTTACAGTGCTCCAAAGTTGAGAAATTTACCCTAGGCTAACATTGTGGTACCCATCGCAATTTTTGGCGCCCGTATCTCAGAAACGGTACGAGATACAGATTTTTCATTCTCTTCAGCTTAGGTGGACTAAGTATGCATTCTGGTATCAAAGTCATGAATACTACTGCAGTGGATTTTTTTCCCTACTTGCTACAGTTATGGAGATATTGCCAAAAACGTGTTACAAGGGTTACTTTGGAGTACTATGGAGCTGCTGTATGGCTCCATACGTATGTGTAAGTGGGAGCGCAGGTCCCAGAGGGCCCACGCCCCACATATGCATACCATTATGCATAAATGGACAATGGAAGGAAGCAGGGCCCAGAGGGCCCACGCCTCCCACTAACACATACCAGTTACATTACACTTACTCAGAAAGAAGGGAAATCTTGCTGTATAAAAACTCCATTAATGCATCAGTTAGGTTGATAGCACAGCCACAAAAGTATGGAAATGTGATGTTAGGGTTATCCTCCTACTACACCACCCCCACCCTCCACTTACCAACAGGTGACAGGGTGTGCCATGGGGTTGTCAGGCCTAACTCTCACTCCAGTCTCCTATTCTGTAGCATGTCAGCTCATTTACACATGGAATGGGGTGAGAGTTGTGCCTAACTGATGTATTAATGGAGTTTTTGCAATATATATATATATATATATATATATATATGAATGCATAAGGTAGGGTGCAGTTGCACCCTATATTAGGCTTCAGTCTTCCCTTCTATGTTAAACTGAAAAGCTTGAACTTTAATAACTTTGTAAGTGTTCAAGTGATTCACATGCAACTTTGCATGCACCACTAGGAACTACAGTTCTCTTGATGTGACAAGTTTTGTCTGGTCTTACGTAGGTGAGGAGATACAGATTGCCAAAAAATTTGAAAATTACCACTTTTGATGAGATTATTTTTCACACCATTGGGTTAAATTGGTGTGGAATTCTCATCTGAAATTTTTAGTATACAATAGATCTTGGGTCAGAGATGTGCCTTTTGAAGGTTTGGTGAAAAATAACAATTTGTCTCCAAAGTTACTAAATTTTAAAATTTTCCATTGGTTCCTATGGGACCAGCTTGATGTTCCACTCAAAAAGGTTTCTATATTGCAAATACAGAATCCATTTTGAAAATGCATAATCTTTTGCCACAAATGCGGAATCTTTTTTGTGCTGCTGCCATCTTGTTTTCAGTTAGCAAGGGAAACAAAATTAAATTGATAAAAGTAGAGGTCTTTAGTAAACACTAACAGTTGTGTTTACTCTAATCGGGCCCATTGAATTGGATTCTGGGGTCATTTTTTTGATAAGCTGTTCAGAAATTTTTTTTTTTTTACCTGTGGAAATCCTTTTTTGCAAATTACAGAAAAGTTATGCCACTAAACAGGGTCTTTTTCCACAATTTGTGATAAAAGATTTTCTTTTACCGCAGATTGCGACAAAAGGAACTATGGAAAAGGATTTTTAAGATAGCTGTTTCTTTGTCACTACACAGTTAGAAAATGGCTTGTTATTTTGATCTTACATTTTCAGGGTACAAAGTGCTTACCCCATAGATGTGAATTTTGTTGGTTTGGTGAAAATATATTACTTTGCTCTGGAGTTCTGTGAGGTAAATTTTGCTGTGTTTCCCTTACGATAACATTGTAATGGGAGGTGAACAGAGTCATTTCTTTGTCACTCTGCAGTGAAGAAATGGTTTGCAATTTTCTTCTGAAATTTCCTGGGTACAGACAGAGTGAGCCACTGATGTGCCTTTTGCTGGCTTTGTGAAAATACGTTAATTTGGTGTGGAGTTCTGTGGGGTTAAATGCTGCTTTGTTTCCCATATGATAACATTGTAATGGGAGGTGTTGAGAGTAATTTCTTTGTCTCACCACTGTGAAGAAATGGTTTGCAATTTTCTTCTGAAATTTCCATGGTACAGATGGCTTGCCCTACTGATATGCCTTTTGCTAGTTTCATGAAAATATATTAATTTGGTGTCAAGTTAAACAGGTTTCACATTTTCCTGTGTTTTCTCAGAGAACATTACAATGTCAGGAGTTTCTTTGGATCTGCATACTGTGGCATTGTAGGCGCAGGGCTCTACAATATCTCAAAAAATTATGCATGGATGGGAGCGAGGCCCTGCACTCCCATATGCAAATAAGAATACCATTAAAGATTGATGAGAGTGCAGAAATAGGTTTATGATTACAATATCTCAAACATTATGGATGGATGGCACCGTGCACTCCGTTGCAAGTATGAATACCATTATGGAGTGCTGGGAGTGCATGCCTTTGTCCATACATGGCAGCACAGGCCCTCTGGGCCCTACGCCCCACACTCAAATACGAAGAGGTAAGAGGAGGTTGGGAGCGCAGAGGGCACTTTGGGCCCTGAGCTCCCACAGGAAAATAAGGATACAATTGCCATTTCTCAAAAATTATGGATAATTGAGACAGTAGAACCTGTAGGGCCCTGTGCTCCCACAAGCAAATAAGCCTACAATTATACTATCAAAAAGTAAGGAAATTCTCAGCAAAAAAAATCATTAATGCACCATTGGGGTTCCAGTGACAAAAGTTGGGAAATGTGGTCTTAGGGTTTCCAACCCTAACACTGCATCCCCACCCTGGTTTTCCAAGCCTAACACCCCACCCCCACCCTGGCTTTCCAACTCTAACACCCCACCCTTACCATGTATGCAGAAACAAGTGTGGGGGTGCTTTGGGGTTGTGAACCCTAATGCTCACCCCATTCTCCTATACTGTACCACTCTCTACTTACTTACTTATGGAATGGGGTGAACTTTAGAGTTCACAACCCCAAGGCAGACCCCCCACACCTGTTCCTGCATGCAGGATGGGGGTGGGTTGTTAGGGTTGGAAATCCTAAGACCGAATTTCCCAGCTTTTGTCACTGGAACCCTAATGGTGCATTAATGAAGGTTTTGCAGAGTATATATAGTATGAAAACTGGCCCTATAGGGCCAGTATAATTAGGGTTGCACGGTCACTTTATGTTAAACCTCAACATTTGCACTTTAATACCTTTGCAAACTGCTTTGTCCGATTTGCCTGAATGTTTGCATGCACAACTGCCAATGATATATCTCTGGATCTGGAAAGTGTCTTTCCAGGAAGATGTATGGCTGTGGAACCATAGGGTATTCAAAATGTTAAAAGTACCAACTTTTGCACATTTTTCTGTAATCCATAATGGACTGAGAGAATGCATCTGAGTGGCTTCAAATGTGTGTGTCTACATGTGGCCTCTGTTGAACTGCACCTTAAAATGATTTGGTGAAAAAATATTGCTCCATTAAAAGTTATTAAATTTTTCATGTCTCATTATAGACTATGGGAAAATTTATATGTGCATTGTGAAACTTTTGCATTCACATTTTTGTTGTCGTGCTTCCTGAATTTGTTTGTGCTGCCACCATCTTGTTTTCAATTAGTGATAGACAAAAAATGTTGTAACAAAAAATAATGCCTTTTGGTAAACACCAACAGCTGTGTCTAAATAATCGAGCCCTGAGGAACATTACTCTGGCATTTGTTTTTCACCAGCTGGTTGGGAAATATGTTTGTCAAACTTGTTACATCATTTTGCTGTTTTATTATCACTGCAACATTTTTGGTTACCGCAAAAACAATTGCAATCAAAAAAAGTAACCTTGACAACATTTTTCTGTGCGTGACAAAATTTCCATTACAGGGATAGGAGTGCCACAAAAACATTAAAGTAATCACAATAACACTTTATGAACACATTTTCTAATGTGTTGTTTTCTTTGTCACTTCATTGTGACAAGGTGGATTGAACTTTGGCCTGAAGTTCTGAGGCTGTCAAGCCCTTGTCCCACAGATGTGTCTTTTGTTGGTTTTGTATCCGAACATTCAATGTGCCCATAGTTACAGCATTGTGAAGCTGATAAATTTTCCCATAGGATAACATTGCAGTGCCCATGACTCCTTTAAGCACGGTATCTCAAAAAGCGATCTGAGATACAGATTTTTCCTCACAAAATTTTAGTCCCCCTCTTGGTTGGAAAGCAATGAATACCATGAATTTTGAATTTTTCTTCTACTTTGTATGGTTACTGAGCTATTTGGAAATTAGTATTCCAATGGCCCATTTTCATATCCGTAGGCCACTATTAGAAAGTCAGAACTAGCACCCCAACCGTGTTTCAGTGCCCGTATCTCAGAAACAATGTGAGATACAGATTTTGTCAATATATCTTGTGTGGCGGTCTTGCTGTCATGATTACAACAGCACAGGATTTTTTTTCCTAGCTCCAAAGGTTGCTGAGATATTGGCAAATTAGCATTACAAGGGTTCCTTGAACTAAAAGGTTGCAGTATGGCTCCATAGTTATGTGTACATGGGGGCACAGGGCCCATCAGGCCTGCACTCCCACAGACACATATCATTTTGCACAAAGGGGCAGCTTGGTGGGAGCGCAGGGCCCCCCACCAACACATACCATTTACTATTTATATTACACTTTTTCAAAAAGTAAGGAAATTCTTTGCAAAAAACTTTGTTAATGCATCAGTTAGGGTGGTTTCCACAGTAAAAAAAAGTGTAGAAATTCAACGTTAGGGTTACCAACCATAACATCACCTGCCCTACCCCCCTCCACACAACAGGTGTTGGAGTGTTTGTTGGGGTTGTCGCACCTAACTCTCACCCCATTCTCCTATACTACAACACCTCAACTTACTTACAAATGGAATGGGGTGAAAGTTAGGCCGACAACCCCAATGAACACCCCATTGCATGTTGTGTGGAAGGGGGTAGGACAGGTGGTGTTAGGGTTAGTAACCTTAACATTGAACTTCCACACTTATGTCACTTTGTAAACAACCCTATCTGATGCATTAATGAAGTTTTTTGCAAAGAATTTTATATATATATATATATATATATATATATATATATATATATATATTATAGGGTGCAGTTGTTCCCTTATATTTAGGGTTGAGCAGGCACTTTGTTGATGGTTGATGTTAAACCTCAAATTTTGTGCATTAATAACTTTGTAACTGTTCAACAGATTTGCACAAATTTTGGAATGCGCAGTCTGGTATGGTAGATCTCTTGATTTGCCAAGTTGTGTTTTGGTTGAACATACGTTTTTTGCCAAGCGAAGTGCCAAAAATGCACTTTTCACCACTTTTGTGTGTTTTTTGTCCATGGCGCCATGCAGACACTGTGTGGTCTATTGGGCAAATCTTGGGAGGTAGAAAGAGCTTGGGCCAAGGAACATGCCAGCATTTGTTTGGTGAAAAAGTATTAATCTGTGCAAAAGTTATGGTCCGAAAAGAATAACAGGTATGAGGAGAGGTTGAAAAGGTTGAATATGTTTAAACTGGACGATAGAAGAAAGAGAGGGGATTTATTACAGCTATTCAAGATTATGAAGTATCCTGCATTAGTTGAAGAATTAGGCTTGGAAATAGTGAATAAACCAGAAGGGTTGAGAGCACATATTCTCCAAATCAAAGTTAACATGGTTAAAACAAATTCAGGATACTTTTCTTTTGTAAAGAGAACAGCTAGACTATGGAATGCCCTACCAGAATATATTGTTCTTGGTAACACATTGGATCAGTTTAAGAGCGAGATAGATAAATTAGTATATATAAGGAACTGATTGAGCCCGCTATGCGGGGTTAGGTATAATGGGCTAAGATGCCTTCTTCCATTACATTACCCAGTATAAAACCCAGTATGAAACAATCTGAAGCTTCCATTATATACTATGGGAAATTTATATGTATTTTTTACAACGTCCATGAGGAAGATCAGATGTCCCTAGAGAAGACCAGATGGCCCAAATTGGGCTGCCCATATCTCCATAACAGTTTGGTCTTTTACTTGAAATTTGCAGGGTGTTGAGGGGATGTCCCAGAGATGTGAATTATGTTGTTTAGGTGTTGGGGACTTAATTGGTTGCAGAGATATTCAATGACAGATTTGATATTTTTCCCATAGGATTACATTGTGGTCTGTGTCATGACTTTCGGCACCATTATATTGGAAAAAAGCGTGATACAGACTTTTTGCTACTGGCAGTCTAAGTCATTTGCAAGTGACCTACACTGCTGGAGAAAGATTTGAAATATAGAGTAAGTCTGCAGTGGAATTTTTTGCACGCTGCACAGTTCATGAGATATTGTGAAATTATTGTCACAGAGGTTCAAGAGCGCCTATCCAGTGCTTTTCAGTGTCCATATGTCAGAAACAATGTAAGATACAGGTTTGGTCAGTGATTGCCTCATAATCTACTCACTGTCATGGTTACAATGAGACTTAAATTTTTTTCCTAGCAGTTACGGTTCCCAAGATATGGACAAATTACTGTTGCAAGTGTTTGGTGGCCTATAAGGCTGCTGTATGGCTCTGTAGATATGTTTAAGTTGGAGCACAGGCCTGGAGGGCACGTGCTCCCACAGATGCATATTGTTATGCAAAAATGGGTGTGGGGCCTTCTGCTACCACTACATGTTTATTAGTAGCTATTATAGGGGCATGGTCACGCCCCTATATTTAGGGTTGAGTAGGCACTTTAATGTTAAACCTCAAATTTTGCACATTAATAACTTTGCAACTGTTCAATGGATTTGCACGAAATTTGGAATGTGCAGTCTGGTATCATAGATCTCTTGATTTACCAAGTTGTGTTTTGGTCGAATATATAGTTTTTGCACAGAGAAGTGCCAAAAATGTACTTTTGCAACTTTTGCTTGTTTTTTGTCTGGGGCTACCACATACACTGTGTGGTCTATTGGTCTGAGTCTTATGACATAGAAAAGCTTGGGCCAAGGAATATGCCAGCATTTGTTTGGTGAAACAATATTAATCTATTCAAAAGTTATTACAATTTGAACTTCCCATTATATCCTATGGGACAATTTATATGTATTTTTTACAGTGTCCATGGAGAAGACCAGATGTCCCTAGGGAAGACTAAATGGCCCAAATTGGGATGCCTATATTTCCATAATGGTTTGGTCTTTTTATTTGAAATTTACAGGGTGTTGAGGGAATGTCATAGAGATGCCAATTATGCTGTTTAGGTGTTGAGGAATTAATTGATTACAGAGATATTCAATGATGAAGTTCACATTTATTACATTGCAGTCTTTGTCATGACTTTTGGTGCCATTACCCTGGAAATGAAGCAAGATACAAACTTTTCGCTACTGACAGTATAATTCATCGCATCCATCAATACATGTTTTTTTGCTAGTTATATACACTTTTTCAAAAAGTAAGGAAATTCATGGCAAAAAAAATGCATTTAATGCATCACCTTTAGGTGATCTACACCACTGGAAAAAGACTTGAAATTGTAGAGAAAGCCTGCAGTGGAATTGTTTTGGTACGTTGCACAGTTCATGAGATATTGTGAAATTACTGTCACATGGGTTCAAAGAGTGCCTGTCCAGTGCTTTTCAGTGCTTATATCTCAGAAAGGATGTGAGATATAGGTTTGGTCTTTAGGTGTTGCATGAAGTACTCGCTGTCACGATTACAATGACACTTGAGTTTTTTTAGCTCTTACAGTCTGCAAGATGTCTGCAAATATTGTTAGAGGGGTTGGTGCCCTATAGGGCAGCTGTGTGGCCTTGTAGAAGCCAGGGGGGAGCATGGGCCCAGGTGGCCCCCTGCTTCCATATAGATGACATTGTTATGCAAAATTGGCAACTTGGTGAGCATCCACCAATATATGATTTTTGCTAGTTATATTACACTTTTCAAAAGTATGAAATTCTGGCAAAAAGAGCATTAATGCATCATTTAGGTTAAAGAAACATGAATGAAACATTAGGAGCCTGCCCTCCTCCCACAGACTCAAGACTCTATCTTCCACAGATCGACAGATGCCGGGTATATTTGGGTTGGGAGGCATAAATCTTACCCCATTCTCCCTTACTGTGGCATGTAAACCTGCTTACATATGGAATGGGGTGAGATTTAGGCCTCACAACTCAATGGCACACCCCAGCATCTGTCAGTCTCTGAAGGATGGGGGTGCATTGTCTGTGGGGGATTAGGGGCTCAACCCTAATGTTTCATTTCCTGACTTTTTTTGCTTTAATCCTAAATGATGAATGAAACACAGTTTTTTGCCATGTATATATATATATATGTATGTATATATACTGTGAAGCCCACTAGGATGAAGCGCAGTGTCACAGGTTTACTGCATGACAAAAGGGTTTAACTCCCATTGAAATTGCATTGTTTGCTGCAGTAATTCTGCTGCAGAATTCTGCAGTGATGTGCTTCATCCTGATGGGCTTCACTATATATTTATATATATATATATATATATATATATATATATATATATATATATATATACACTACTGGTCAAAAGTTTTAGAACACCCCATTTTCCAGTTTTTATTGAAATTTACACAAGTTAATGTCTCAATGTACTCTGAAATTAAAGCATAGAACAAATAAACAATTGGAGATAAAAAAGAAATCATAGAATCATTTTGTTTAGCAAAATTTAATCTAAATTTTTGACTCATCAAAGTAGCCACCTTTTGCAGATATACTGTAACCGCTGAACACACTCGTGGCATTCTTCCTACAATGGACATCAAATATTGTTTGGGAAGTTCTTCCCAACACTGTTGCACTTGTAGGTTGATTTGCTTTCACCCTTCTGTCCAGTTCATCCCAAACCAGCTCGATGGGGTTTAAGTCTGGAGACTGTGCTGGCCATTCCATGATTTGAAGCCTACCGTCTTGTTCTTTTCCTCGAAGGTAGTTCTGACATAGCCTGGAGGTATGTTTTGGGTCATTATCTTGCTGTAGGATGAACCCCTGACCAACTAGGCGAAACCAGAGGGTATTGTATGGCGCTGCAAAATGCTGTGGTAGCCCTTTGGTTCAGGGTGCCAGTCACTCTGTGCTGTCCTGTGAGCCGCTTATCACGCAAGCTGTTGACTCTCAGAAACTTGTCTTCTGATTCCGTTGGGCTTTGGGTCTGCCAGACCTCTTCCTGTCAGAGCTTCCTCCAGTTTCCAAGTGCCTTTGATGGTGTAGGAAACTGTACTCACTGTTACTTGGCTTTCTTTGCAATTTCTCTACAGCAGTTTTGCTAATCTAAACTTTTTTTAACCTCTAGCAGTTTACCGCTTACCTTTGTACCACTTCAGGTTATTCACTGGACTTGAATTGCTTACATTTCAATAAAAACTGGAAAATGGGGTGTTTCTAAAACTTTGACCGGTAGTGTATATATATATATATATATATATATATATATATATATATATATATATATATATATATCTATATATATATATAGATATAGATATATATATATATATATATATATATATATATCATAGATAAAGAGGAAACTAGAGAGAGGTATAGGCCAGAGATGCAGGAGGCATAGTATGAAGTGGGGGACTTCTGTATTTAATTTAGAAATTATTTTATATTCGTATGAATCCCTATCTGTGGCAGAACAACCACTAGAATTTCAAGTCAAATTAAAGTGTCAGTGGGTGGAGGGTTAGCTTTCACTATAAAACAATGCAGACAATCAAGATATCTTATTGCATTTTTGTTGTTATGTTATGCTGTTTCCTTACTGCTGTATACTATATATTTTTGTTGGACCTTTCCTAGAAGGTTACGCTTTTGCTTGGTACTCCTTCAGTCCTTAATATAATTAGGCTACAATCATGCCTACAGGTGCAAGTTCTCAGCCACAGGATGGTTGAGCTCTCCGCGTCCCCTGCTACAAGAACAAGGGTAGAAAGCTTGTGGAGGCAATGGAATGCCTGAAGAAACTGAGATGATCCATTTGGATGCAGACCCTGTCTGAACTGGAGCCTGGTCTGAGTCATGGCTGCTGGTGGCCATGAAGGCACTGATGGCAGCATCTCTGTGGACATGCCTAGGTCATGGGTATGGGATCTGAACATGCGGGCTACTCCAGTAAGTGGTGGCAGCCTTTTATTCAGTTCCTGGAGTTGGTGACACAGTACACGAGAGGTAAAAGAAAGGGTCAAAGCAGGCTAGCAAAGCACAAGGAGTATAGACTTGTAGACAGGAGGAGACAGGACACAGAGGCTGATCCAGCGGAAGGATGCAGCAGAACTGCAGATGTGGCCACAATGAGGGTGGAGGACACCAGCAGCATTGTACAGGATGCCCACAATTTCAACAACCAGGATCAACTGATGGAGGGTGAGTATGACAATGAGGATATTGAGGCTTCTCTACAGTTTGAGTGGGATGTTGCAGCCCAGCTGGCTAAGAGGGAATCCTTCCCATGGAGGAGTGGAATATGCTCAGCTAAGTGAGCCACTACCTTGGTAACTGGGGCAGTATGCCCTGACACACAGGGGCAACCTGCTGGCCAAAGGCTGAGATTGCAGGGATGGGCATCACTGGCAGGGTCACCCAAGGGTGCAGGAGCAGGGGATAAGCAGAGGTATACAAATGACCTCCCACATAAATCATTAGTTTGTAAGTTGAAAAAGGACTACTTATTAAAAAAGCAGAATTATTTTGCAGGCAGGGATGTAACTGCTACCTGGAGAATCATTAACAAAATTGTTGTCAAGAACCATAACTTCTGTCCTAATTTATTAATTACTGAATTTGGTAACTGTTCTGACCCTTGGAAAACAGCAGAGGGTATTAATAATTTTGTGGTACCAATTTCAGTTCAACTGTAATAGAGGCCTTAACTCCAAGTTTTACTTAGGTACTTACTCAAGGGATGTATTTGACTCAGTGGCATCAAACTCATGGGGCCCAACAGGTATACCCCAAATAATAGCACACCACCACAGCGAGACGAAATTCTAGGAGTGGTATATGGTGAACATCCACACTTCCAGTAGAATTCCTTTCCCTTTAAGACTTGCCGGAAGGTCTTCAAGCCGGTTCCTTCCACTCACCCAGGTGGTATCCTCCTCGGCACCACCTCATGACATCAGATCTTACCTACTGGAAGCAAGACCAGTTTGCCACTTGCCAGGAGAGGTCAGGTGGGTCGTGTGGATGTACACCATATACCACTCCTAGAACTACAGTTACAGGTGAGTAACTTGTCTTTCTAGGGGTGTGGATATGGTGTACTAGTCACACTTCTGGCAGACTCCTAGCATCTCTCCAGGATGAGGGACAATGCGCACACCCCCTATTTAGGGAACAGAGATTGGAGAACTGAGGCCCCTAAACCAGCATTCCGGCATGACTCAAGGTTGATGAGGTAATGGGAGATGAAGGTGTGCTGACTTCCAGGTAGCAGCCCAGCATATTTTCTGGATTGGAATGTCCATGGAAGCAACCACTGAGACAGTGGTATGTCTGGTGGAATGAGCCTTAAGCCCTATGGGCTGCTCCCTACCAGCCAATCTATAGCAGAGGTCGATGCAGGAGACTGTCTACCTGCCGATTGTCTGCTTTGCAGCTGGTCTGCCAGATGCAGCTTCAGTGTAGGTGACAAACAGTTGGCGAACCTCTCCCCAAACTTCAGCTGTCCTCTCCTTGTAGTAGGTGAGCTCACGCCACAGGTCCAGAGTATGGAGCCTGTGCTTAGTCTCCGAGGTGTGGTTGGTGTAGCACACCAGGAGACTGATCACCTGGTTAAGGTGAAATTCCAAGACAACCTTTGGAAAGAACTTCGGTTGGGGCAAAGGACAACCTTGTCCCTGTGAAGACCAGGTAAGGAGACTTCACCGAGAGTGCCTGAAGCTCACTGATCCTTCTGATGAATGTGATGGCCACCAAGGAGGCAGTCTTCCATGACAGATGTGACATCTCACGCCTGTGAATTGGTTCAAATGACTTGCACATGAGCATTGCCAACACCAGCAACAAGTCCCAAAGTGGTGGTGTTCACACACCAAAGGGGACATTTGGTCTATACCTTTAAAAAGTGCCCAACCACCTTCTCCAACACCACTGTTTTTATACCAGTCCCTGCCTGGTATGCATTGATGACTGCCAGGTGCACCTTGTGGGTTGTAGACTGAAAGTCCAACAGAGTGTGAGGGACCACAAGTAATTGAGGATGCTAGCCATGGACAGGTCAGGGGTCAAGCTCCTTGCCCTGGCACCAAATGGAGAATCTCTTCCATTTGAAGGCATAGCACTGATGAGCCAACTCCTTCTGAGAGGCCCCAACTACATGGAGGACCACCTAGGAGAGACTGAGAACCTAGAGCTCCACTCACTAAGGAATCAGGCTGTCAGGTGCAGGGATTGAAGGCCTAGGTGGAGGACCTTCCCCTGAGAGCATGAGAGCAGATTTGAACAAAGAGGCAGATGCCACAGAGGCCTGCTACTCAGGCTGGGGAGATCAGAGTACCAGAACTGGCGTGGTCAGTATGGAGCCACCAGGATCATCCATGCCTTGTCCTTCTGAGCTTTGATCAGGACCTCGTAGATCAGAGGAAAAAGAGAGAGAGAAGGCATAAAGGAAGCCTGGGGTCCAGGGCTTCGCGAAGGCATCCTCACTGCAGCATACCCCACTGGGGTGGGACAAAACTGTCTCAGCTGACATTCTTCAGGGAGGTAAATGGATCCACCTGTTGGGTGCCTTACTGAGAGAACAGATGGTCTACTACCTCCTAATGAAGAGACTACTCATGAGATGCCTCACCCACTCAGCTGAGGTCATTTGCCAGTCAATTGAACATGCCAGCCACATGAATGGCCAGCAGGTCAGCCTTGAGGCTGAGCACAAGGGTCCAGATGTGGAGAGTATCCCTGAACAGAGGGAGGGAATGTGTTCCATCCTGCTTGTTGAGGCAGTACATAGTCGTCATGTTGTCTGTTTGGATCTGGACTATCTGATCCTGGAGATGTGGAGTGAAGACTGTCAGGGACAGGTGAACAGCTTGAAGCACCAGCAGGTTTATGTGACATGGGGACCCCATGGGGGATCAGATGCTGTGGACCCTGTGTTCCCCCAGGTGAACACCCCAAACCATCAGGGAGGCGTTGGTTATTAGAGTGACCATTGGGCTCGGTGAGAGTTGAGCTCCTCCCCAGTGAAGTGAATCACCTATGAGAGGATGAGTTCTGACTTGGCCTCATTGACCAAGAGGCCAGGGCTTATACAGGTCTGGAGGGCCAGGTCCCTGGAACGTTCCACCTCCAGTTTGGAGGGGTCTGCAATTAACCAAACATCCAGGTAGAGGTACACCTAGACCCTTTGGCACCACAGGAAGGCTGCCACCACTGCTATGCATTTGGTGAAGACCCTGGGGGCTGATGAGAGGCAAAGGGGCATGGCCTGGAACTCTTAGAGGGTTCCCTATGAGCAGAACTGGAGGAACCGCAGGTGGGATGGATGGATGATGATATGAAAGAAGGTGTTCTGGACATCCAGGGAGTAGAACCACATGTCCTACTCCAGGGATGGAATGAACTGATTCAGAGTGACCATTCTGAAGGTGCTTGGCCTCAGACATTTGTTCAGGTCATGCAGATCTAAGATACAGTGCCAGACCCCCACCCGTTTTAGTACCAGAAAGTATCTGGAGACAAACCCTGGATCTGGTGGTGGGTCTGGGACATGAGCAACCACCTCCATCTGGAGGAGCCGGGTGATTTCCTCCTCAAGGGCAGACAACATGTCTGCGGAAACCACATCCTCCCAAGGGGTGCAGGCTCAGCTTGGCAGGGGAGTCCCAAACTCCAGAGGCAAGCCCTGGCTGATCACTTCTGACACCCACCTGTCTGTGGTAACACTGGACCAGGTGGAAAGAAAAAGGTGGAGCCAGCCCCCCACGGGAGGACCCAGGGGAGAAAGGAAGGTCTGGGACAGGGCACCCCTCAACCTGTCACTTAGCAGGCTTGAAGGCAGATGCATGGCCAGTGGAGGACGTGGCTGGGCCTCAACCACCAGGCTTCCACACCACAGAAGTGACAGACTTAGGTCTGGAAAGCCAGGTCTGCTGATGCCCAGTTGACTGGGACAACCTAGCCACAGTGACAGAGTAGGGCCGAAAGGATGAATTCTGTGGTTTAGAGCCCTTGATGTCCTATTGGATGGAGGTGATGGAGTCCAGAGTGGCACTGTATTTCTCAATCCTGGTGAGATGACCATTCACCCCGTCCCAAAAAAGCTGGTAGCCAAGAAAGAGACAACTGCCACCTCTGCTGTGTATTTGCCATGAAGGTCAAGATCCTCAGCCAAGGCCTGTGGTGCATAGCCATGGCCACAGCCACAGACCTGGCAAAGAGGTCGCCAATGTCCATGGCTGTCTAGATCTGCTGTTTAGCTGATTCTCCCCTGAAGAGGAGGAATAGCAGTGGTGCTGCTTTCCTGAGTGTCAGGGTGATCCCAGTGAGAGCTACTCTACCTCGAGCTGGGGACCTTGACCTCAACTGCCAGTGGACCAGATGGCAAGGGGAGTTGGGAACTGGTGAGGGAATCTTAGGGTCCTCTGGAAGTTTGGGGTCCTGAGGGTAAGGGACTGGCTCAGGAAGCTGATCCAACCTGCCTGGGGACTGGAGAGGCAGGAGCAGAGTCCTGGAGAAGGAGGTATCCCCCTTGTCCCGCAACAGCAAGTCAACTGGGTCGAGGAAAATCTTGACAGCTTAGTTGGCCCTTGTCTCATCCAACAGGACCTACAGGGACACTGTGGGGCCAGCATCCTAAACCGAAGCATCATCTGAAGCCAACTCGATGATGAAGGTCGACGAAGCAGGAGCACGGGAATCCGAGGCTCCAGAGTACTTGCGGTCCCATGATCTGTGATGGGGCTTTATCTTTCAACTTGATGTCCTTCTTAGAAAATTTGGACCCATGACAAGGGCCCTCCTTGAGGGTAGGAAGGGACTCGTATAAGTCCTGGAATGCTCCTGATTAAGACGCGTCAAAACCCAGTGGCACCAGCGTAGACACCGATGACGCACCTGCTGTGGACTGGGCTACAGCTTCTTTGAAAACCGCTAACCATTGGGTGCAGGTCCTCCAAAGTGGAAGGGTATAAAGTGTGACACAAGCTGCAAGCCTGGAAGACTTGTTCCTGGCCCAGACATTACATGCACGTGTTGTGAGGGTCCATGTGTGACATTCTCTGCCCGCACGGACAACGTTTGAAACTGGGCTCCAACATGGAATCAGTGAGATCCATCTTGCTGCAACAATGAAAACTGCAAGGCAACTTGAAGACCAAGATTTTTTGAACTAAAGAACAAAAGGGTCTACAAAACATTGACTGTATTGAAGGAAATTTCTTCTTCCAGCAGAAAGGAAGATCTGACGTCACAGGATGGTGCCAAGGAGGATACCATCCAGGTGGGTGGGAGGAGCCAGCTTGAAGACCTTCCAGCAAGTCTGAAAGGAAAAGGAATTCTGCCAAGTGTGGATGGTACACATATCCACATCCCTAGAAATTAATTTTTATAAGAGACATCCTGGATCCAAAATCTAAGTGACCCTTTTTCACTCTCTTTTGGGTTGCAGGAGTCCAGGAGGACGAGTCACAGCCCCAAGAGAGCAAGCACGGCCCATTTGTTTGCTTTTCATGTGTTTTGCTTTCATTTTTCCAACCATCTGGCTGACTATTCCAGCCATGCTGCAACACGTGCAGGGTCTTTTGTTTTTATTAGTCCCTCTTGATTGGTCATGACAGTTCCTGCCATGCCATGCACAGCCCTTATAGTGACCTCACAGTGCACACAGCACATATTCACATTGCAGCAGGCAAGTTGGTATTGCATCACAATGTGCTCGGACAGCTACTGGTTGAAAGAAATATGTTAAATAGGCCTAAAGCCAAGATAGAGAGTCCCAGCCCTCAGCAGTGTGTCCCAGAGTTATATCAGGCGAGTTGGTATCACATCGGAGAGAGTCACAACAAGAAAGAAAGTCAGAAACTAGAAAGAAGGCAGCATAGTGGTTGAAAAAACCTGTAGCCCCAAAAGCAGTCAGTTGATCACCAGAGGTCCACCAGTCCTCAAAGGCAGAGAAGAAGCTACCAGCATCAACAGTACATTGGTAAAAAAGCCATTAAATGTGCCCTAAACAAAAGCCAGGCCCAGATGATGAAGCACAGACTTGAGATTAGCCCAGCCCAGCTCCACAGGCCTAGTCGGTAATATCAGTATACCACATCGGAGGAAGAAGCAGCTCTGGTCAAAACAAAAGCCATTAAATAGTCCCTCAAAACCAGAGGAGTGGTGAAGCAGAGCCCATGACCAGTGCTGCCCCAAAGTCATGTCAGGCAAGTCAGTATCATGTCCAGCACCACCTCTGAGGAAGAAGCAGCTACTGGTCAAAACAAAAGTCATTAAATAGGCCCTAAAAAATGGAGAGGCAGAGACCCAGGCCCAGTGCTGCCCCACAGTCGCCATGAGCAAGTCGATATCACATCATCACAGCACCACCTCAGAGGAAGAAGGCAAGAAGTAGCTACCAGTTGAAACAAAAGCCATTAAATAGGTCCCAAAAGCTGGAGAGGTGAAGAAGACTAGCAGAGAGAGAGAGAGAGAGACCCAGACCCACTGCTGCTCCACAGGAAGCCACTACTAGTCAAAATATACGCAGTTAAATAGGCTAAAAAGCCGGAGAGGTGAAGCAGAGAGACCCAGTATCAGTGCTTCCCCACAGTCATAGCAGGCGAGTCAGTGTCACATCACATCACCACCTCTGAGGAAAACCAGCTACCAGTTGAAACAGAAGCCATTTAATAGGCCCTAACATCGCAGAGGTGAAGCAGAGAGACCCAGTGCTGCTAGTACCCCAGGCCCACGTCATAGCAGATGAGTCAGTATCCCATCAGAACACCACCTTTCAGGAAGAAGCATATGCTGGTCAAAACAAAAGCCATTAATTAGGCCCTAAGAGCTGTCCCAGACAGATGAAGAGAGCAGAGAATGCCCACTGTGCCTCACAGTCATAGTAGCCAGCTCAGACAGTCACAACTTTGCAAGGGTGCAGGAAAAAGCTACCAGTTGAAAAAAAAGCCTTTAAATATTCACTGAAAGAGGCTGCCTCTGGGAAAAAAGCAATTAAATAGGTGCTAAAAGAAGCTACCTGACTGTGGAAAATAAGCCATTAAATAAGATCTCTAAAAGTCACAGAAAAGTGAAGGTGTGAGGCAGAGAGAGCAGACCAGCAGCTGAGGCCTGCCACCTGAGGTCCGTTCTTCCACTGCCCACCACCGAGCCAAGGAGCCAGAGGTAAAAAGACAAGAAATGGGATACTGTGTGGGTTCACTTTTCAGAGAAATCTTGAATTGATCAGCCCTTGATAAAGGACCCAGCGTCCGAAATGTGTTAGGCGTGCAGCAGCATGTCTCTTGTCTTACTGAATAAAGTACAATAGAAACTTTACTTTTGGAGCCAAGTGTTCATTAATTTTGTAGAGGTGGTGTGTTGTGCCCGACTGCTGAGTTGCATACTTTTACTATAGTCTTGGAGCACCGCCTTCCTAGAGCAGCTCTTTGTTTTGTTTGCAAATCTTGAAAAGGAAAGGGAGCCAGGATGAAAGAAAAGAACTGTTTGGAGTGGCACTGAACTGGCAGCCTGGCTTGGGCCACAAACATGAAGGGAGCTGGTCTGGAGGAGAGCCGAGGCATTGGGAGAGATTGAGAGACCAGATCTGTTTGTGAGTTGTGGTGGAACTGAGGGAGAGGGACTCTGGGGGAACACAAGGCCTGAGATCCGTTGGGAGGAGAGGAGAGATCTGCTGTGCTCCGTCTGTGCAGCACTGGTCAGGCAGGCACAGACCCAATAAAATGCTACCAAAAAAAAACAAATTGATAGAGGGCCAAATGGTACTAAAATGCTACGAAAAAAAAAAAAAAGACTAAGGGCCAATCAATAGAACACAAGAAAACAAAGACAGACGGCCAAACAATAAAGTGCTACAAAAAAAAAAAAGACTAGGACAAACAATAAAACAGTACAGAAAAATATTGAGGGCATCACAAGTCCAGAGACAGCCCACCAGCAGCACCATCATCCACCACAACCACATGCCAGGCAGCAGGAGGCTCCAGCCAGCAACACATCCAGCAGCCAGCCCACCAGGACAGAAGTGACCACCATTTAAGCCACAGTGACCATGGACAGAGTCGGGACTTTAGGCAGCCCACTGACTCATCCACCTCTCCCACAGGTGAACTATTTTTTTTCTTTTGAAAAATGAAGATACAAATTGGTGTTGGGCGGGTATGTTGGAAGTGCTGCCTAGGCTTAGTTGCCAGGGCCAGGCAAAAATTGGTTGACCAGGTCTAGGAGGCGGGTTGTCATATACTACCACAGTAACCACACTGTCCTGGGTGTCAGGGCAGGGGTGAGTGATATTGTGGCTAAGAAGAACATTGAATCAAGAGGTCTTACGGTGGGGAGAATGTGTTGTGAAGGGGTACGGGTCTGCAGGACAGTAGTGTATTAATGGTATTCCTTTGCCTCACTTCTAAATTGTAGTTTTGCATTGTGTACTTGATAGGGCATGGTGGGTGAGGCCAAGATTGTGTATCAGGCTGTGCTGTGTGGCTATTGTGCATGTAAACATATAGAATCCAGCTGCCATGGGTCCAATGCCCCACCATGTATTACGAAGCAGAGAGTAGAGATGTCCTACTGGATTCTCTGTTTCAGATGGTTGTGTGCGACATGTCACATTCATTGTAGTACTACCATGCTTAAACCAGCTGGTATGTCATCACCCAGGAGGAGATGATGATGGTCTGCTGGCTGGTAGTACCATGCTTATTAAGCTTGGTAAAACTAAGCGATACCGATATCACATTTTAACATTAAGTGCTTTAAATGCAACTGTGGGGAGGAGGCTGTGTCTCAGTCACTATGGTAACACAAGGCATCTGCTGCAGTGTTGGCCTACTACTATGACTACTACTACTACAGTTGTTTGTTTGCATTTCATGATTAAAATGATAATAGTGAGGCAGTGGACTCATACTCATTGTTATTCTCATTCTCAGCCAAAAAATGATTAGTATACTGCTCACCATTCCAACACTTGCGTTGTTACCATAGTTACAATGAATTGTTTGTAAAGTTTGTATATTGCTAGCACGTGTGGAATTACGTACACATGATGCAGCATGGAATGCAGCAATTTGAGAAGTCATGTAACAAAATGGCATGTGTCACATCACCTTTGGTTTGATTACATGACTTCAGAGCTGCATGACATTCAGTATGTCATGTGCAGACAATTCAAATTCAATGTGGGCTACATGCCCTCTAGCAGTACAGACTCCGTAGCAAGTGTACAGCGAACACACTGCCATATTTGTGTATCACTACAGGACCAACAAATACATTGGTTTTGCTCTTATTGGATCTCATCAGCTGTAGGTAACTTGGTGGTAACAACATTTCACTTTTTTTTCTTCATGGTTGTCAGATTGATGCAAAGTGAGTGAAGAGAAAGTAATCACAGTCCAGAGATTTATGCAGAGGCAAGTCAAATGACATAGAAAAGTAAGCTGACAGTGTTTACAGAGATGGATAGTAAATGCATTAGCCACAGTAGCAGCTTAATTTTGTGTTAGGAGTGGCGCACATGACAGTGGATGGTACAGCAATAGAAAATTATTAATTCAACTAGAAAACCAAATTGCTGTGACCAGACAGTTTGAGCATGAACTGCAGTACATTACTATGTCTATCATGATAGTTTGTTTCTCACAGGTGACTCCCTCACCTGTTCAAGAACTCATCTACGTAACCTACTGCACTATTGCTGCCCTCCAGAAACCACTGGTCACTTTAGCTGTAATGTGGAAGAACTGTGGTGTGCCACTGACCTGTTATGCAGTGTTAATTTTTCATACCAAACTGCTGAAAGACACATTGTGTCCTACTGGAGAAGTTAGTGAGCCATGCTGACAAGTCCATCTAAAGTGTACTTCTCTGGCCTGCCTGTACTGTACTGTACCAGTGACTTGCTCCACAGGCAGTTGCAAAAATAATGCATGTGATTGGTGATACCCACCTTGTCTGCTGTAATGTGCTGTGCCACCACCAGATGACCACTATACCATATATCATAAGCATTAAGCAGGTCTCCAGCTTAATGCATACAATACTGTACATACATTAGTGCCATTAATAATGAAATTAGGCTATTTTATTCGTTTATTTAAATAATTCAGTTTTGAACACTGTAACTGAAATTGTCTGCAACTTGAACTGTTGCACAGCCTGCCTTATGGCATAAAATATTTAGTGGGGGAGGATGGAATGCTTTAACATTTTTCTTTTGTAATATCTAAAATAGAAGTATTTATTTAAATTATTCGGATTATTCATATGTAACACAAGAACTGTGATACCTACACAATGGCATACAATATTTAGTGGTCACTCAGGTATGCTTCATGGAAATTATTCTTTCCACGTATTTAAAATAGAATTATTTATTTATAGTATTACTCACATGTGATGTAACCTATCAACTGTTTGCGATGCCTGCTGCAATCCCTACAGTCTTATACACTGAACTCAGTGTTCTGCATAATAACAACAACAAGATGGGGTGTGGTTTACTCAGGATAAATGCACACCGAGTGGTGTAGTGAGGCACAAGGCCACAGGCTGAATGCTTTGCTACCACAAGAAGTGCATTTATCCAGACTAAACCACACCCCGGAGTGTGTTATTGCACTTATAAAATGGGTATTGTTTGAGAAACTTTAATATTAAAAAATAAAAATATTTAAATAAAAAAAAATCTCCCTTGATGTGAATTAGCCCCTTCACTTTCCTTTGGTTGCTAGGGACACTGTTATATAAAGTGCTGTTACTAGGGGAACCAAATACAGCCACCGACTCCCTACATCAGACCGCAAGCAAGACTGTGATTTTGCTTTAGGTTTTGTCCACAGGAAGCTACCATCTGCAGTAGCAACTTCTGTAAAATTTCACTGGTCTCCCTCTGCTTGGGGCTTTGAGGGACTGTGGAGCATTCATAAAGCTGCAGCTGAGGAGGAGAAGGGAGCAGCTTGGGAGGAACAGCAGCATGATTTGTAAGCATAAACAACACTTTTTAAGTGTTGTGACATGTCTGATTTTATGTTTCTGGGTTTATATTTGACTTACAAAACCATGCCATTTAGTGAGGAATCAAGATGGTGGGTTTCAAGGCTTCAAAAGTGGGTGGCTCGCTGATATGTTCTTGGGATGCTTCTCATTTTGGAGAGACTTGTTTTTCCATGCTATATCTGAAATAAATGAAATAGCTGGCAAGAGGTGTCAGTCAATCGGGTTTCTTTACCCTCTACCCATTTTATAATACCTTTTTTTTTACTTTATTTATTTGTATCCTTCAGCTGGAGGGTTGTGCCTTTGGTTCCCCCATTTGATCCAGCCCATCTTTACGGCTGCCACCTTGATCATGGCCAGAACTCGTACCTCCCTGCCACAGCCACCCCAGGTTGCGTCGTAGTGAGTATGTACACCACCACCGTGGAGACCTGGAGGGTGGGCCTGTGAGGGTGCTGACTTGGGCACGATTGTGGCAGTGTCATCGGGGCAGCCTTCATGCAGCTAAGGAATGTTTTTTTTTATCATGAAAAATGTTATTATTTTCTAAATATAGAACAAATTCAGGTCCACCATATAACTGAAGTATCTATTAAGCATAAAAGAAAAGAAATATTACAAAATCAAAATCTCATAAGTGACACATTTGTGGTATAACAGTGCTACTCTATTATATTGCTTTTGAACTATGCCTCAGGAATCTAGTCTAAAAGGAACAGCTCAACCTTAAAAGGACACAAGGGCTAAATTTAGGTCATCAAATAACTATGGAGACCTGCACTGAGGCCAAAAATTCACAGAGAGCAAAAACTAGAGCCAAACCAAAGGTACTTTACACAGAACCTCACCGCCCAATAACTGGGAGCACAAATGACAGCCAAAAGGCAATTCTAAATAAAGTGGAAATGTGTTATCTCCATGACAGACTGGGGGATTAGCGGGGAGGGGGATGGAAGGACCTGACATAAGTGGGAGTGTAAGTATGCATCCCATTTAGCATGGTATTTAGAAAGCTGGACACTACCTGCATATGTCAATCGCTCAAAGATAGCCAACCTAGCTAATGCAGTTTGCCAAGCGGACACAGAAGGGGGGGTGGGATGCCTTCCGTTTCATCAAAACAGCCCTTTTTGCCTCAAGATGGGTTTCAAGAATTCAAAGTTTACATGAACTAGGTAAGGGGTCAAGGACTGCCGTATCTTCCAACAAGAGAAGAGAAGGAGTTGAGGGAATCGTAAAGCCGATCACCCTGGAACAGTGCTGGAGCACTTCCGACCAGAAGGGGATCAGCATCGGACATTGGTGCAGAACATGCCAGAGATGGGCGGAGTCCTCCTGACATCTCCAACACTTGGAGTGACTCAGCACACCCATGGATTGCAGCACCTTGGGGGTCCTATACCATCGTAACAAGATCTTCATCTGAATGAGTTGACTCCTAGCATCCCTATATGCCATGTGTGTGCTCTTGAGCCAGCCCTGCCAAGCTAGAACGGTGATACAGATCTGGAGCTCTTCCTCCCATTGCTGTCTGAAAGAGTGGGTGTGATCAGGATATGAATCCCATAGGGTCTTATAAATCCTCCCAGCGAGCCCCCTGTGTACCTCAGGTAAGTGCAGTTTATTCATCCACATCCACCTCTGGTCCTCTCGCTGCTTATGTAAAAGGGCCCGGAGTGCACTTCTGAGCTGCAAATACCAGCAACAATCCTTAATGGTGAGGTCACACTTGGCACAAAGTTGCTCAAAAGAGAGCAGGGTAGTTGAGTTAGGGAGGAGGAGGTGTCCAACCAGTCTAATGCCTTTGGTTGCCCAGGTGGGCCAGAAAAGAGGTTTGCCTTCTACCAGGACATTCTGGTTGCTCCATAATGGGAAAAATTGTACAGGCGGCTGGCTATAAACTGGGGAATTGTACGTAAGGGCCATTACCTTCTGCCAGGCATTACGGGTCTCAGTCATAATGGGGGTCATGAGCTTGGTACAAGCTTTCCTTGAGGACAGCAGTGATGGAAGGACATTCCCCTGTAGTAGAGATGCCTCCAGGTCTACCCATGTGGGAGGGCCCGGAGAATCATGGGAGAACCATCTGATGGCCTGGGCCATCCTGTATGCAAGCCAGTACCTGTCAAACCAGGGGAGACCCAGACCCCCTCTAGACCAATGAGCTCTTAACAGTTCTATGTTATAACGGCGACTTCAATATAGGCGACTACATTTTGGCGACAACAGGAAAAGTGACAGTGCATAACAGCAAGTGTTAAAACAGCGTAATCCTGTATGCTGTACCACAACAAGGATTACTGAATACAAACAACTACCGAAAACCCGAACAACATGTCAAAACAGCTAATATGAAATAAAAAAGCAGCAGCTAATTTCGTGCTCTACTTTCACCACTTGCACTAAAACAGATAACAAGGATCAGTAGTCTCAGAGAACAGAAACATCAAAATAGCGACCTTCTGAATTAAAAAAAAAAACTGGCCAAAGCCAGGAGAAACTTCTTTGTTCTTTATTTATCTTGCTTTCAAATCTTCACAGCACTTCGGTGTGCAATCTGCTTTCTTCTGTCTGCCTCCTTCAATTAATTCTTCACTGCTTGAACTGGAAATTATAGGCTAGCCCTTTCAAGTACTCATAGGTAGTACAGGACTTGTACTGATCCACAATGGCAGTAATGTGAATATTCTGGTCCTTGTACTTCCTTTTACTGACTCAGGTGCAGCTGCAGTGCACTCAATCACAACCTGTGCTGTTGTGTCCACTGTTGAGCATGTTCTTGTTATTATGTCAGCCATTACATGTCTAACACCTATTTCAGCAGCATCAGGTATGTGGGTATGTTGCTTGACAATGGCTACAACACTGTCTGCGGAGGTGTGCAGTCTCACAAGGCAATTATATTTGTGAGACTCTGCACATCTCCAATACACCTTATCTGCCTTTTCCTTATCCCTGCAATAAAGGTAGCCCCAGTAGAGCGCCAGTGGCTTACCTTTTTGGCTGGTCACATAGCTGACTGCTTCAAATGACATATCCACGGGTTTGTTTCCCTACCTCCACCACCTTCAATATCAGAATCAATTGAGTGATTGGGGGGGGGATAAATCAAGGCTGGACAGCAGGAAACAGAATTTGGAGGTGCTATCCACAGTTGTTTCAGTAATAAACCAGCGCTAATCCTTAACCTCGCTATTATTGCAAGAGTAGTCACTATTAAAGCTTAGTCACTCTTATTGCATGGTCACTATAGTTTTTTCACTATTCTTCAGTCTCGATTTTTGAGTCGCTGTAATTGCGTCACTATTATCACAGGATACCCTCTTAGTCTTGTCTACCCAATCTGGCTGCTGTGCCTTCCCATAACAATGAGGAGACCAGATTATCCAGAGACCAGAAGAGTTGGTGTGAGAGAGTTATGGGCAAATTAGGCAATAAGTAGGCAACTCGGGGAAGAACTAAAATCGCACTGCCTCAACCTTACCCTTCAGTGAAAGATTAATCTTGCACCAACGCTGTATTTTGACTTTGAGAGAAGATAGGAGAGGGGAAAAGTTGAGATGCTCTATATCTTTCCAATTAGCCGGAAAAAAACAAAAACAAATATTGAAAGCCCTGAGGGGCCCAGGAAATCTCTGTCCCTTTAACAAATTATTTGATACCTTTTATTGGACCAACATGGATGTCACACAAAAGAACAAAGTGCTCTAGTTTTGGACCAACCAGGTCCTTCTTCAAACTTTATGGTAGTTATTTTGAAAATCCCATACTATTAACACCAGATAATGTTGAAAAACAGAAATAATTCTCATTGGTTTAACATATACGCTTAAAACATAACAGAAGATTACGTCAGAGAAGTTAATTAACACCAGTATGTTTTAACTGAGAAGCCTCAGAAGGGCAAGGGTTATCAAGAATTATCAACTACCAGAGATTTCTTCTCACATAAATTTTAAAATGTCTCAGTATGCTTCAAGAAAGCATTCTAGTGATAAAAACCTTGGGATAGCATTCTTCTAATACATGTAAGATGAGCTTACAACTTACATTACAAGTGTCTTTGTGTTTTAAAGAACAGAGAATGAGAGACAAAATCCTGAAATTAGGTAACTGCAAGTTGAAAACAAGCCACAAATTAAACATACACACATATACATGATGCATGATAGTATCACTTGTAAGTATAAGTGCCAAAAAAAAAAATACTTGTCAAGGACACCCAAGAAAGTGAGACCATGAACCTGATAAGTGTAGATTTCAACACAGAGCCAGTGTATAACAAAAATGCACAGAATCAGTCTAAGGAATCTAAATGAAAACTTCTAAGGATGAACTCCTCCAGCCCACCCCTCCTTTTTTTTCCTTTCTCTCTCTCTCTCTCTCCTTGGGAAAGATAACTAGTAGCAATGAGATATACTGTATGTACAAGAGTCATAATACAGCATCATTCATACAATCTTAATATTTACCCAAAGGAATTACACCTTTTATGAACCCCCTAGTAAAAGAGATATGCATCTTAATATGAGCAGATTTAAAAATGTGACAGTGTGTGATCCAACCACTGACAACTAGTATAAGTAAATGTACACTATATATGAAAACAAAGTGTCCTAGCCACATAACAATTGCCCCATACCACACTCCCCCCACACATATGTGTGTACATACACCACATCACACACACACACACCAGCACACCCTACACAACCACAACACACAACAAATATAACAAACACAACCCACTCACACACCACACCACGCACACACAAACAAAACACACACACAACACACACAATCCCCACAACACACAAAAACACAATACATACAAAACACACACATACACACATACAGCAACACACACGCACACACATGCGCACACACACTCACCACAGTGTTAAGGTGAGAAGTCAAGATGTAGATAACCATAAACTTACAAAATCAAAGGCCCACTGAAGAACTAAAGTATTTATGTCCATCTTTTAAAGTAAAGGTCTGTGTAAGTTTAAGCGGAATAATGTATCACATCACCCACATCAATGTTCATTCCGTCCGCCACCATATTGAGAAGTAAAATAAGTCTAATTTCAGAAGCCTGTCCCTGTTGTATACTGTTGAAATGTCCTTTTAAGACCATCACAGACATATCTGAGATTGAGTGGCCATCCTGGGAGAAGTGTTGGGCTACTGGTTTGTCAGTCATCCTAATATTAATAGAATGTCTGTGTGAATTCATTCTAGTGTGGAGTTGTTGCCTAGTCTCCCCCACATAACCTGTGCGTGGACATTTCTTGCATTGGATAAAATAGACCACATTACTTGAAGTACATGTATAATTCTCCCATATCCTGAATTGTCTGTTTTGTGATATAACCACACAATCTGAAGTGGAAATGAGGTTACATGTCTTACATCTGTGTTGATGACAGGGTCGTGTACCATATGATGTCATGGTATTCTGTTCCAGTTCAAGTTGACTCCTAATAATCAGGTTGGCTAAATTGGGTGGTTGTTTAAAAGATAGTAGTGGTAGTTCTTGAAAAATACAATTAAGGGTTTCATCCTCATTAATTATTGGATGGAGGTCCTTAATAATCTTACATAGTTCAAGGTCAGGATGGTATGTGACTACTAAGGGTATTCTGTTGGTAGTGGTCTGTTCCTTATATTGCAGTAGTTGCTCTCTTGGGACCTGTGTTGCACGTTCCACTGCTCTGTCAATTTCTCTGGATGAGTGTCCTGCTCAATAAAAGTGTTTTTCAACATTGCCAGATGTGTGTCTCTCTTTTCATTTGAACAGAGGCGTGATACCAAAGTGCTTGAATATATGTAACAGATTTCTTTGTGTGGCTCTGGTGATTACTTCTCTTGTGTAAGTAGTTCTGTCTGTCTGTTGGTTTCCTGGAAATACAGGTATGTAGAGTTCCATTCTTGATAATGACAGTGGTATCCAGAAAATGTACACTGGTGGCAGAATATTCCAGGAAAGCTTTATAGTTGGGTGGAGGTTATTAAGTTCTCGATGAAAATCCTTATGTGTCAGTGCCCTGTGTCCAAATTATAAACAAATCATCAATGTAACGGAAATAAGTGAGTGGTTTACATGAACAGTGCCTTAGAAAATCCTCCTCCCAATTCAACATAAAAGATTAGCATACCGTGGAGCTATTCTGGTTCCCATTGCTGTTCCTATAATTTGAACACAATGTTTACCACTGAAGCTGAAGTTGTTATATTTGTTGTGTGTTGTGGTTGTGTGGTGTGTGCTGGTGTGTGTGTGTGGTGTGGTGTGGTGTGGTGTTGACATGCATGTGTGGGGAGTGTGGCATGGGGCAATTGTTATGTGGCTAGGATACTTAGTTTTCATATACTGTATATAGTATACATTTACTTCCTTCTACTAGTTGTCAGTGGTTGGATTACACACTGTCACATTTTTAAATCTGCTCATATTAAGATGCATATCCCTTTTACTTGGGGGTTCATAAAAGGTGTAATTCCTTTGGGTAAATATTAAGATTGGTATGAATGATGCTGTATTATGACTCTTGTACATACAGTATGTCTCATTCCTACTAGTTATCTTTCCCAAGGAGAGAGAGAGAGAGAGAGAGAGAGAGAGAGAGAGAAAGGGATGATTTCATCCTAGAAGTTTCATTTAGATTCCTTAGACTGATTCTCTGCATTTTGTTATACACTGGCTCTGTGTTGAAATCTGCAATTATCAATCTCATGGTCTCATTTTCGTGGGGGTCCTTGACAAGTATTTTTTTTGGCACTTATACTATGAAAGTGATACTACCATGCATCATGTATATGTGTGTATATTTCATTTGGAGCTTGGTTTCAATTTGCAGTTAGACCTAATTTCAGGATTTTGTCTCTCATTCTCTGTTCTTTAAAACACAAGGACACTTGTAACGTAAGTTGTAATCTCATCTTACATGTATTAGAGAGAATGGTATCCCAAGGTTTTTATCATTAGAATGCTTTCTTGAAGCATACTGAGACATTTTAAAATTTATATGAGAAGAACTCTCTGGTGGTTGATAATTCTTGATAAACTTTGCCCTTCTGAGGCTTCTCAGTTAAAAACATACTGGTGTTGATTAGCTGCTCTGACGTAATCTTCTGTTATGTTTTAAATGTATATGTTAAACCAATGAGAATTATTTCTGTTTTTTCAACATTATCTGGTGCTAATAGTATGGGATTTTCAAAATATCTGCCATAAAGCTAGTGAAGAAGGACCTGGTTGGTCCGAAAGCTAGAGCACTTTGTTCTTTTGTGTGACATCCATGTTGGTCCAATAAAAGGTATCAAATCATTTGTTTCTGGATCTGTTCTTAAAAGGACCAATACGGCACCTACAACATTTTTCTGTCCCTTTAAGGCACTCTTTTGTACAGTCCAAATTTAGTGAGGAAAGGGTTGTTTCCTTTTGATTCATCAATAAGCCAGACATCACAGCAAAGTCTTGCAGGAGAGAAACAACTGTTGGAAGGGAGTGTGCTGGTTCGGAGAGAGTGAACAAAACATCGTCCGCAGCTCAAAAGGTAAGGGTGGCCGCCACCATTATCCCCAAACTCTTAGGGGACATGGTCATGGGCCTAATCAGGGATCCAAGGCCAAGAGGAAGAGCAGGGAGAGATGGGGTAGCTCTGCCGAGTGCCCTCTGGAGGATAAAGGAGAGGAGATATCTTTATTTGTCATAATTCTGGCCGAGGGTCCCTATATAAGGTATCACCAAGACCGAAAGTATTCCCCAAAGCCATATGCTTGCAAAACCCCATGTAGGTAGATCCCTTTGAGGGAATCGAATGCTTTAGAAAAGTCAATCACTAGGGCTGCCATGGGGGTGGGAGAGTGCAGGGCCTACCATTTAAGATCAAGAATAAGACAGAGATTGTCAATGCCCGATTTTCCTTGGAAAAGCCAACTTGTGATTTTGAATAAGGCGAGGCAAAATAACATTTAACCTATTCGCCAAGACCTTGACCACAATCTTGGTGTCCACAGACAAGAGAGAGATGGGTCTGAAGTTGGCACAATTGAAGGATCAGTGGATTTTTTGCCAACAGTGTAATCAGAGCTTCCCTCATGGAAGGGGTAAGGGAGCCACAGTTGTGAGCCTCTTGCAACACCCACAGTAGTGGCTCTGTTATTTCCTCCTTTAGGAGCTGATACACCTCTACTGGAATCCTGTCTGGGCCCGGGGTTTTCCTCCTGGCTAACTGAGAAATCACAATTCGTAGCTCTTCCACAGTTATGGGATAGAACAGGCTCTGACGGTCAATGGCAGATAGCTTTGGGAGAGAATCAGCGATGCAAAACTCTGCCAGGAGTTGGATAACCCCAGGAGTGTCCAATGAACTTTTAGACTGGTAAAGGATTCATAAAATAGGTGCATCACATTATTGATTCCCTTGAAACTGATACAGCATTTCCCAACAAGTCTCAAGTACGTGAATTCTAGAGGCAGCCTGTTGCTTGTAGCTGATATGCCAAAAGTCTTCCCCTTTTTTCCCCACCCTCCCACAATTTGTGTTTGGAACGAAGGTGTTATCACTCTGCTTTCCTGTGCAATAAGATGTTTATACAATACTTTAGCCCTGTGATGGCATTCAAGATGTCAGGATCAGACCGAGGATTTGGCATTCCTCTGAACCTATGCTCTAGACTACTCAACTCCACCTGAAGATGATCGAGTTCAGTCCGACGGGACTTCACTTTCATAGTGGAGTAGGAGATAATTCTCCCCCTAAGGACTGCCTTAAGGCTTCCCATACAGTGCCTGGGGGACCTCTCCACCCGCATTCAGTAGAAAATAGGATTTGGCTTCTTCTCAAAGGAAGGCACAGAAGTCCTTATCCTGAAACAGCAACAGGTTACACCTCTACCTAGTAGAGGAGTTCCCCTCTCCCTGAGGGAGAAATAAAAGAGTTGTGGGGGCATGGTCAGACACTACAATGTTTTAGTTTCCTGGGATCTGTGACCCCGGAGGCTGCATCTTGGTTCGCCAACCAAAAATCAATCCTGCTATAAGTCTGATGGACTGGGGAGAAGAAGGAGTAATCTCTCCCTGATGGATGATCCCTGCACCACACATCATTCAACCCCCATTCCGCCATAAGTTCAGAGAGCGCCACCACTGCCTTAGGGTGGGTCTGGCGATTTGTCAAGAAAGGCATCTAATACCAAATTGTAATCACCACACATCAAAATAGCCAGTTCCTGGTGGCCGCTCCACTAGCTGAGCTATGACCTGTCCCACCTCGAAGAAAACTTATCAAAGCCGGAATTAGGTGCATAGACATTAACCAATAGAAGCTTCCCACCAGGATATGAGAGTCAAGCAACAAGCCACCTACCCTGGGTATCATTGAGGGATGTTTCCACCACCCATGGGGATGAACTTCAGAGTATGGTAGCTACTCCCTTCGATTTGGTAGCAGTCAAACTGGCTAGTACTGTACCCACCCATAGCTTCTTCATCCACTGCACAGTTTGGGTTGTAAGGTACATCTCCTACAGGAGGGCTACATCCGATTTGAGGGTGGAAAGGTGCTGAAGAACCTTAGTGCACTTAACTGGGTGGTTAAGCCCTTTGACATTCCAGGAGACGAATCATAAACCCATAGGCTTCCCCCCAACCATTCTGACCGCATAAACCAGGAAGTAATGGAAAGTCTTACTTGACCAGAAGGGAAAAGCGGCAACCCCCGCAAGCCCTGCACCGTTATATGAGAACCTGGGTCCTGACAAACCTACGAGAGGGGATGGCCCGGATGGTGGAGGGGCAGAAAGCCACTAGGTACGGGGGGGATGAGGGTCCATGTAACGTACCAACAATTTAGATCTGTAATAAGAGATAGGAACAACAACAATTATTAAACAATCAACAAAGAACAGTATCAAGAAACAAATAATAATTGACAGTTCCTCAGAATACCAGCCACACCAAGTGCCACCTAATAGCACACTAGTATCTAGAAAGGGGGGAGGGGGCCAGAAGCTGCAACCACACCTGAACGACTCAAAAAAAGGAGGATGCAGCTACAGTATGGGGGGAGGGGATGAGGGTCCATGTAACGTACCAACAATTTAGACCTGTAATAAGAGATAGGAACAACAATTATTAAATAATCAACAAAGAACAGTATCAAGAAACAAATAATAATTGACAGTCCCTCAGAATACCAGCCACACCAAGTGCCACCTAATAGCACATTAGTATCTAGAAGGGGGGGGGGCAGAAGCTGCAACCACACCTGAACGACTCAAAAAAAGGAGGATGCAGCTACAGTTTAGTCGGTGATGAATTCTTTTGTATCTGACAGACTGACTATGATCAATGTACAAGAATGCACTTGTGTGCTGAGGTGAGCATGTGAGTGGGCACTACCAAAAGGCCCCTAGCCACGCTGACTCGATCGTCACATATGGGGATATCCAGTGAGGAGTAAGAGCCTCTAAACACATGTCCTCTGTCCCCACCTGGATATAAAAGTCCCAAATATGTGAAATGGAATGCTAGCACAAAGCTGTTGAGGCCAAAAAACAGACACAGCTTGCGGGAGGGGGCAGGTACCCCATTAGCTACCACGATGAAAAAGAAACTTGTCCCATGCACAGCATGTGCCCAGCTGCTAATCACAAGCGCTACATAAAAAAAAAAATATACAGACTTATCACCACTAACTGGTATACTATAGGGATGCTTTGGTATAACAGAAAAGGAAAGTCATTACGTGGCAAAACAGGCCTCTACAGCATAAGACAGATAACTACTGTCACTAGAGCCCAGCTTAAATATATATCCCCAATAGAAGGGGTAAGGGGAGAGAATCTCCAGAGGAGCAAACAAAAAGTAAAAAGTAAGGGGGGACATAATTGCTTATAGCCTCCATGGGAAACAGGCATAACAGGCTCTGAGGGCTGAGTGCTGCCTACTGGGCGCAGCTGGGCAGATATCAAAAGCAAACAAGGCTGCTGAAAAGCCCCTCTAACTCCCAGAGGGATGGCATCAGCCCATGCAGGATTCTATGATTCTATAAGCCTGCCCAACAGTTTACGCCCTATCAAAACTTCAGGGGTAGGGGGCTTTGCGAGTGAAAGGAGAGGGTATCACCTGGAAGGGGGGCTATTCCAACTCAACCCACCAGCCTTTTCCTTCTGTGGGGCAATATAAATCAAAAGCTCAGAATGGAGCTATGCCCGGCCTTACTAACTAGAACACATAGGAAAGTTGGACCAATCACTAGGCAGGCACTTTATACAGAAATCAGACAAACAGGACTGACATAGTAGAAAAAGTGCAACTGACATAATCACATTCAACCAGAGTCCTTCCTTGGTGCAGGAGCTGATGAGCATGCCTCACTGTTCGTGGCGCAAATATAGCTCCCATGGTTGCTAAGATCTCTACAGGGTAATGGGTGCCCACTCACTGCCTCTGCAAAGGTTTTGACACCCAGCTTCAGGAGGCCCCAGACAGTTGCTGGAGTTTCTTCTGTAGGATCCACTTCTTCTGCTCAGTCGAGTGGGGTCTGTATGTCCATATCCTCCTGAGAGGCTCAAAGATAGTCAGCCTGTCCAGCGTCCGGGTAGGGAATCCGGTCTGGAGAGCTTAGCTGAAGGGTAGGGAGTAGAATGAAAATCACCACCAGCTCACGGGCTCTGAGATCTTGCCCACGTTCTACTCAGAGGAGCAACAACAAAGACTTCTCTTATCAGCGGGGTAGTATCTGAACTAGCTTGCAAAGATTTGTCCCGATCTTGTGCAGGGGATAAGTGACGATACCTCCTGGTGTTGGAACTGCTGGGGTGGGGGATCGCCTCTGGGGACTGATGCGACTGCTATTATGGTCCCTGGTGGACGTCTTCCTAGGATGTTCATACTGCCCACCTGATTGCGGGCTAGGTACCCAAAGGCGCTTGGGAAATGTAGTCCTGAGTTCCAGTTTGGGCCAGAACTTATGAAACCAGGCTGCAGCTTCCTAGGGAGATTCAACTATGAACTCTCTGCCCTCCTTGGACATATAAAGCTGGGTGAGTCCTTTGAACCTGTATCCAAAGCCATTAGCCAATAATACTGTCTTGAGGGATAAACACCTTCTGCTTAGCAGCTACCTCCTGTGAGTAATCCTGGTAAAAGGAGTAGTAGCCTCTCCATTTAATGTCCCTCAAGTTTACAGGATAGTATGCAATGATGGGTCGAGGAGAGTTTGTGAGAGACCTGGCTCCCTGTAAACCTATGAGCCCACTCTACCTCCACCGTGTCCTTCCAGCATTCTCCAAGGAGGTTAGGGATCCAATCATTAAGAAAGTGTTCCTTATTTGACCCCTTGATCCGCCTCAGGCACTCCCAAAATATGAATGTTATTGCATCTGCTTCTATTTTCTTGATCCTCAGCATGGCACCAAAGCTTGCTAAGTTTGCTTTCGTGATCCCGTAACCTCTGCCACATTACGTCTTGCTGCTTTTCTATATCTTCAGTTTGCTGTTCAACCACATTTAAGAGATCCTCTATTTTGTGAACATCAGCCACATTGCCCGCTAAAGCAGAGCTGATCCCCTCCACATGTACCAGCAATGTCTCTACCATCCTCGTAATGTAGGCTCGGGGATCTCCTCACTGGTTCAGTTGATCAGAGGGCCCAAGCTTGATATCTGCTCTGATGGCTGCCATGCTGTGGATAACTGCTGCCATAGTAGAGACCATAAAAGCCAGCAGGTGCTTTCACTTGGTTAGGGAGAGCCAGGTGGGTTGTGTAGGAGCTTAACCGTTAAGGGCTAGTATACTGATGTGGCCTCCGAGGATTGGATCAGCAGCTGAAAAGGAGATGAGGCAGGCTTGAGAGGAGAGAGAGGCCTGCTGGGCCACTCAAGGCTGAGTGAACACTCAGCGCATTCCAGGACAGAAGCTTAGTGGAGATGGCGAGTGCATCCATAATACCAGCACATTTTTGGTTAGCGTGCAGTAAACAGTGTGTCCCATCATCTTGAGAGTTGCTAGCATCTCAAAACAAAGCAGATTACTCAGGATTGAATCCAGGCTGGGATGAAGCAAAAGATTCAACCTGCCATCTTGTCTAGATCCAGGCCATGCCCCCTTCCCAAGGAATGTTTCGATTTACTCCCCTGCGGGGAGGGGCATGCAATGACACCAGAGGAGGAAGAGCACATGCTTCCACACGTGCTTCTCCAGGTGTCTGCCCCAACTCCACCCCTCTACTGCAGCATCGATGCACTGCCCCCCAATCTCCACTGGGGGACAATAGAACACCGACCACTGTTATTCCCTCTCCCTGGAGAAGGAGAGCAGTCCTTCAGATGTTCAATCCTTCTCCAACCCTACCAACCCTCGGCAGCCCATACTCATTTCCAAACACAGGTCACCGGCATAGCGCAAGGTAAGGCGTCCAACGCCTCAGCCCTCAGCTCTACCAGGCCGTCCATTTTATAATACTTATTAATGAAAGCTTTAATTGGTATTCCCCACCCTCAAATGGGAAAAGTGTAAGCCATCGATTACCATGCATGTTGGCCCGTAATGTTAGTTTGGTTGCCAGCAACGTGTTTGTGCTACTAAGAGTCAGCTTGCATTGTGTTCCTGAACTGTGACACAATAAGGCACTGCACCACTGAACCATTTGCTATGCACAGCTGCTCAGTTACAGAAAAAGTGATCCAAGTCAGCACAGATGAATGCAGTGATGCCCAGCACTGCCCTTGCTGACGTTCAGTGACACATTACCCAGAATTGTTATCACAAGTATGACATCATCAAAGTAGTGGTTCATAGGATTACAAGGGTAATTGGTGTTTCACCTGAGGGGGTGGGGGCACACATGAAATTCATTCAGTGGCTAAGCAGTGCTTCTATTGTCTGCGTTGCACAGGGATCATGAACTGTGATGATTGCTTAACGACTATTGCCTCATAATGTCTAGATTGATGAATTACATTATGCAGCTATGTAGCCCAATCCCAGGCCAGGTCAGCTTAACTGTACAATGATGTAGACTGAGGCACCATTGCAGTGACACCAATTTGAGAGGCAGTTGCAAGACAAATTACATGTTTGATTAGAAGAAACAGCCTGTCACAGAAGCCGAGGCCTGCTGCTTCACATCAGAACAAAAGGGTACAGCTGTACTATACATAACTTTTGCTCAATAACATTAAGCTGCTGTAAATATGCAGCACACATTGTGTCACACTGCCACCTATTTACCAGGCAGATGGATGGCAATGTCATGGCACATTCTGTACTGCTTCCTATTTCAGGCTGTGTAATGTTATTAACCAATGATAAGTGAAGCTGTATAGAGATGCAGCAAATTTTTAATCTGCTGGCGAAGTGAATGCAAAGCGGACACTTCACGTTGGCGGAGCACAACGCGAAGTGGGCACAGCAAAGTGCCCACTTCACATTCTCATTATTACTTCATGTTGTCATTATGTCTTAACGTGAAGTAAGGCGAAGTGAGAAGAGAACAGGCAGCCCCCCACACATCACATGGCTTACAGGAAGGAAGTGAGTCAGAGAAGCAGTTTCACTTTCTCCTTTGCAGTTGTAGAGGGAGAAGGCTTTGTGGAGAGGAGAGCTGTTTTGAGTCACTGTCAGAAAGTGCTTTATTGCCTTTGTGTCTGAAAACAACAGCTTTTTTAAAAGCTATATCTTTATTTAGTTTTTCTATTGTGTTTGTGATTGTTTTTTTGGTAGTGAATTTTTTTTTTATAAGTTTTATTTTGTTTTGTGTGTGTGTGACTGTATGTGCCAGTGTATGTGTGTGTATCTGGGAATGTGAGAGTGAGTGCGGCCGCCAGGTGAAGGCTAGGCGTCGACTGTGGTTGGACTTTTTTTTATAGTCGGGGGCGGGGACTTGTGTGGAAAGGATGGACCCTGGAGAAGAAGAGTGTCTGGCCCATGGGCGTGGTCAGAGGAGGGGAGTGCGCACACGTGGGGGAGGTCGTGCATTGCTGGACCGCTCCCAACTCTTGGGTGTTGCCCCCCCCATGGAAACAGCAGCAGCAGCAGCAGTGCCACTGGTGGCTGCTGCACATCCACCTACTCCGCCACTAAAACCACCACCACCAGTAGCAGCTGTAGAGGCTCCAGCTGTACCACCTCCACAGCCACAGGAGGTGCCCCAGAAAAACATAGATGGTGCTAGGATTGTATCTGGTCCCCTTGCAGTCCCCTGTGTGGAGTTTTTTAACTCCGTGAGGGGGAGACAGCACAGGCGTGGTGTGCTGTCTGCAGTGTGCTGGTGTGCGTGGACCCTGGGGTCACATTTGGGGACCAGTGGCCAGCACACTCACATGTTGAACCACCACAAGGCAGAGTGGCAGGCTGCCACGGAAGGGGCCGGGCGTCCACCTGTTGGTCCTTCTGTGGCAGTGGCCGAGGGTGCTGCTGGGTTGAAGTTGTGCCTCGCCACTGCAGCAGGAGGATGGCCAGTACAGCAGAAGCACCACCACCGCCACCACAGCCACCAGCACCACCCTCTCCACCACCACCACTACATGGGTTTTCACCTGCAGTGAACCCCGCCACAGTCCCCACAACAGAGGCTGACATTGCCCTGGTGCGGGCGGTCCTGGAGGAGAATAATGAGAGGGTAGGTGCTGTGCAGCAGCAGGTCAACACAATCCAACAGCAGCAGCAGCAAATACTTACAATGCTGCACCTGCTGCTGGACCACCACGGCATCCCACGGGCACATTAAGGGATTGTTTTCTGGATCACTCCACCTCACTACTGTGCTGTACTGTTTTGTGTGTTTTTTTTTTTGTTGTTGTTTAATAATACACATTTTCCCTTCTGTAGTTGCAGTGCCTCAGTAATGTTTTTTTTTGTTTTGGAGTGCTTGTGGACAAGCTGTTGTGAGCAGTGCAAGTATGATGTGTAAAATTGCATGTGTGTAGTCAGTGTTGTTTCCTGTGTGTGTGTGAGACATCATACATTGTGCAGTGTGTTACAAACATATATTGTTGTTGCTGACTTTTTGCAGGCAGTGTTTATGCTATAAAGAATAATGAGCAGAATATGGTATATTTTATTGTCACCATCATCATCAGTGGACTAAGTGGTATGATACTTTTTCAGAGGTGTATGGCCAGAGTGCACCTTAGTCCCATTATATACTATACTGCACACACAACTTTTAGGAGAGCATGTGTTTTTTGTGCTATGATCTCCACATAAGTCATGTGCACTGTGATAGTTACGGTGACCCAATACCTCAGAAAAAATATCATATCACTTAGTCTGCTGGTGCTGATGGCACCAATAAAATATATATCAGGTATTCTTTGTAATCTTTATTCTTGATAATGCAGAAAGTCTTACCATATATATGTTTGCATGAAGCTGTACAATGTATGCACACATAGGAAAGTACAGTGACGGCACACATGCAGTATAGCACAGCATACTCGCATTGCTCAGTCTTCATGCTGTTGCAAAACACTTAAAATCCAATTCATGAGTCCCAACACAAAATAAGCATTATGGAGGCTCTATAACTCTTTTGCTTGTGAAATAGACATGAAAGATATTCACCAAATTACAGCATTGCACCCGATAAATGGGCGCCTTACTTCTAGGGGCACCTTTCTTGCTCCACATAGTGTAATACATTTCTGTGAAAACCGCCTGTAATTTCATTACAGTGTGTCACGTGATGGAGGAATTCCCGTTCAGAAAAGCCGCCCACATTCTGCCCCCCCCTTCTCAGCAATGTTAGGACATGATGCCAGGGAGAGCACAGGTGTGTGCTCCATTACAGTGAATGTCCAATTGTCCGGCAGCTTTCCAAATGTTTCTTTATGTTATAATGGTCAGTTTGTGGTGAAATGTGTGGGCACGTTTCCAGTCAGAAGAGCCTTGTTAGTGGAAACATTCCCACATTTCACCACAAAATGAACCTTATAACATAACGAAACATTGGGATAGCTCCTGAACATTCACTATAGTAGAGAACACACCAGCTCTCTCCCTGTCATCACGTCCTAACATTGCTGAGAAAGTGGGACAGAATGTGGGTGGTTTTTCTGAATGGGAATTCCTCCGTCACATGACACACTGTAATGAAATTATGGGCAGTTTTCTCAGAAATGTATTGCACTATGTGGAGCAAGAAATATTACCCTGAAAATAAGGCGCCCACATATTAGGTTATGTGCATCACCATAACTATGTAACGTGGTGAATCTCTGTAAAGCAACAGTGCAACAATCTGTTGAGAACTCTGACCTATATTTTTTAATGCTATGCTACAACTTCCTTTACTTACATCCTGGCTGGAATGATATGAGAATTTCCAGTAGTTAAGACTGCTGTACTACCTTTTTTCATGTGTGAAATAATGAAAGGAGCATTCCTTTTAAATTGGTGCTGACCAGGTCTTTGTCATTATTTTCCTCTGCTTTCCTACATCACATCAGTTAGTTGTTACATATAACTTCTATTGTAATTTTTTTTTTATTTTGTCTTACTTTTTGCCCCTTCTCTGCCATATGTCAAGTTTCCACCCTGGTCACGGCACTCCCGAGACTCCACCGCCTTATAAGCCCCTCTCTCCCCCGGCCATTCCTGGCATACCCCCAGAAAGTGGGGCACAGCACCAAAAAGGGCACCGGTGACGTGAACCCGGATGTGGTTGGGGGAGCACTCAGCCAGGCAGCTCATTGAGTCCAGGGCAGGGTGCCATGGAGACACATTTCAGAGAGGGATTTTAATACCTAAAGGCTGTGGCAGAGACATGCAATGAAGCCAGCATCTGTCCCTCCCCGAGGCCTCTTGTCCGTGTGACGGTGCCTGGGGCAATATACCTAGCTGCCACTAGGTCCCACTTACGCACCAACCACAGGAACCCCCAACCCCCCAGAGAAGGACAGCAGTCCTTAGGAAGCTCAATCCATCTCCTCCCAGCTGGCCATCTGACGACCCGGGCTCATTCCCAAACCCAGTTTTTCGGCATCGCAGGTGGAATTTCAACCGCTGAGCCAGTGGGCAGGCACATTCTGTTCTAAAGTAACAGTTATGCAGCAGGTAGTGTTTTATGACACCACGGAACAATATTTATTGAAAAGCAGCTGCAAATAAATACAAATCTGGTCGGAACAATATTGAAAGGCGTGCTCATTTTT
The DNA here is from genome assembly GCA_016271365.2 of Neoceratodus forsteri. Lineage (NCBI taxonomy): Eukaryota > Metazoa > Chordata > Ceratodontiformes > Ceratodontidae > Neoceratodus > Neoceratodus forsteri. Next base: position 793,214,538 of record CM057459.1, on the reverse strand, counting down.
TTTTAATACATGAAAAAAAGTAGTCAACTAAGTAAAGCAGACAGAAATTGTGAAAAGAAACATATCATTCAAGTCATGACTCAGAGGTAACTAATGGCTGTGGCAATGTAAAGTAACACAAAAAAGTACAGTTCAAAACTGTCACAACATTCTTACAATGCTGCTTTAATTGATAATGTCAGTGTGACGTCATGAGCTCACACTCACACAACACACAAAATGCATTCCCAGAATTAATGGCGCAACTCAGTCATGCCTTGTGTGCAGAAAATTGACAAGTGGTAACACAGTGAAATGGGAGTGTTTCAGCACATACAAAGTCCCCCAGAATTCATGGTGCACTCAGTCATGCGCACAGTGGTGGCACAGAGTTCCCAGATTTTTTCTGCATGCCCAAAATGCATCCTCCTTGTGTTCAGAAAATTGACAAGTGGTAACACAGCGAAATGGGAGTGTTTCAGCACATACAAAGTCCCCCAGAATAAAATGATGACCATGAGCGTACTGTTGTTGGTCCAATGTGTTCTGTGAGGTGATTCGAGCAAGTGCTCAATTAGATTTTTTTGCTTTGAAATTGGAAATGAATAGCTCTCAAGCAGTTTGTCTGTAATAGTTTTTTATTTTTTTTTACTTCTTCACAGATTTCATCTGCATCCTTCCGGTTGTTAATGATGGTCATGGTCACCTAATGAAATGACTTCTGAGTGTTGCATGCTTGCCCAAGCCCGGGAGAGGGCAGAGTCTGTTGTTAAAGAACTTTGTTGGATAAGGCCACTTTGACAGAACAACAAAGCATCTGGAAGTTTCCTAAAAAAAGAAATTAATGACTTCTTACAACTTTATTGTTATTTGTCCTTCCCTGGTTCTCAATCTCAAGTCAAGTTACATTTCAAACCCACATCTTGTCAACTAACACAACCTGTGTGCAATATTTGCTACAGTCTTTCCAAAACAATGAAATGGATGAAATAAAATCTTCATACTTACCAGAATGGATTTTACATGGATATTCCATAGGATCCTCTGTACAGTACAGCAGCAGTACCATTTCCACAGAGTTTTAGCGATTGGGACTTTTTGTTAACCTGTAAAAAAAAATAAGTCTACCTTATGTGTTTTGCTATTACGGCTCTGAAAATCTACAGAAAAAAACATACAACTAAAGGATGTGAAACAGCATAACAAACATGAGTACACATACTCACTTTATGGTTTAAATATTAAGAAGCTTTGTGTCTGTGGCTGATGGATGTGGTGGTCCGGACAGACTCATGCTCCATGGTGGCAGTGGCTAACATCAGTCCCAGTGGTGGTGGTCTGGGGGGGTGGACAGAATCATGCTCAGTGGTGGCAGTGGCTAACATCAGTTCTGGTGGTGGTGGTCCAGGGGGCAGACAGACTCATGCTTAGTGGTGGCAGTGGCTAACATAAGTCCAGGTGATGGTGGTCCAAGGGTCAGACAGACTCATGCTCAGAGGTGGCAGTGGCTAACATCAGTCCCGGTGGTGGTGGTCAGGGGGGCAGACAGACTCATGCTCAGTGGTGGTAGTGGCTAACATCAGTCCCGGCGGTGGTGGTGGTGGGGGTCTGGGATGGCACACCGCCTTTTAACAACTTCAGTTAAAACCTGCCAACATAAACCACATCATTATCCTCATAAGGAAAGCTTCCCTCACAGTCATCTATGTCTGAAGTCTGACCACTGGGAAATTTTTTCTCCATTGTGTCATCATCTATATCAGTGGTGGGCAGTTTCAGGCAGCCTCTGCCAGTGCCACCAGGATGGTCCATTTCACATCACCAAAACCACCATGACTGGGCGGAGTGCGAATACCGAGGTTGCAGTCTGTGCTGATATGTGCATCTCATTCATTTTAATGAATGTTGGCAAACTCACACTTGCAGAAGACAGGTTTGTCTGGCAATCCCTGACTACTGCACCTGCTGAGCTGACTACCTCTCTACACTTACACTGGAGGGTGGGCATGTGAGGTACTTCAGTGCCACTGCAGTCAGCTCAGGCAATTCACTAACCTTTCCACTCCAGTACAAAGAAGGATCTTCAATTATTGTCAGATGCCTGTTTTCAGACAAATATGACTCATCCATTCTCTGAGCCACACTAAGTCCAGTTGTTGATGCATCATCCTGTTCTCCCAAATCATTTATTTCACAAAAACCCACTTGGGACAAAGCCTCCCAAAGCGGTTGACACCAACCACTTTGGATGACAAACCACCTTGAACTGCTGTCCCTTCCCTTGCAGTATATGCTTGATAATCCTTTAGGTACACCTTCAGCCGGATTATGCTGCTGAGGTTTGTTGACCTTAGTATGTGACTTCTGTGCCCCATGAACCAAGTGCACCAGTTGGACCACTTGACCACTGATATTTTTACCTGTTTAGGCCTCCTCCTCCATGTGCAAGTGGATGGGTTCAGGGTACCTGCCACCATAGATTCAATGACTGGTTAAATAATGGTGCAGAGCTCGGGCTTTGGCTTATTGGGGATTGGGCATGACTGAGGGATGCAGGCTATACAGCGTGGTGGTCTGCATCCAGAGGTGAACGTGATCCGAGCGATAGGTTTAATGTCTGTTGGCAAGCATTCAACCAGCTAAGAGGGGAGACACGAAAAGAAGAAGGAAACCTCCTCACAAAAAATCAGGGTACTAGTGAGTTAAACACCAAGATAGAGAAGTCGATAGAGAAGACAGGGTAATGGAGAAAAGACAAAGGCAGTAAGGACAGGATGAAAAGAACAACCTATAAAAAAATGGAGGGTGCTGAGTACCAATGCCAGTCCAGGTGCAAGTGCGAATGGTGGTCTTGATGGAATGGATGCCTGGATATCGAGCAGCACAGAAACATGGTACAGAGAACCATGACTGGATGTCAACATACCAGGGTATACAATCTATGGAGGAACAAGGAGGTAAGAAGAGGAGTAGAAGCTTATTTAATGGAAGAATTAGCAACAGAACTAAAGGGTAAACAGGAGGAGAGGGAGGCATTGGGTTCACCCTGAGACTGGAACTGTCTCCATAATCCGCACAGGGTTGAATACAAACCCCGTCTCAGGGGAGGAATTGACAAGGGGTGATAGAAGCCATCCTGGATGGCAGAGAAAGGAGATATTGATGGGGCCCATGCCGGATGTTAACTGAGCACCTTTTCTGCAGCCATGTCCAAGAGCAGGCCATTTTATGCCCTACAGGGGTATGCCTTATTCAGCTTGTTTTAAACCCACTTTGTGAAGTAACTAGACCTAGTACTCTCAAATGGGATGAGAGAGGATCTGATCTTGCGTGGTAGCTATCTGGGAACATGCAACCACCAAACATTGTGATTCATGATAAACTAGCTGCAGAGTCAAGTCACACAATAATAAAGGTACTGGATCAGGGTCTGATTTGTCAGCTGAGAGTGCTTAAAAGCACTAGCAAACAGGCAAGGGTGGTGAGCATCAATGGGAACATCAAACCGCCATCACAGAGGCAACAAACCCTGTAGATATAAATCAAATGAAAGAAAACCAGGTTTCAAAAGAAGTGGCGGGAAGGTAAGGGGAAAATATAGCATTAGGAAGTACAAGAAACACAGAAGGAGGACAGAGAACTGTACTAGTTAAAGTTTTGCTGGGTGGCTTTTGGATTTTGGCCATATTACTTTGCTTTTACTAAATTTCTGTGTGATTTTGTTCTTTATGCTGAAGTTTCGTATTTTCATGTTGTCTATGTAGGGAGGAATGGAAAGTTTTTTATTAAGTTGTGTGTTGTGTGTTTTACTTGGCTGTTTTTGTTACTTAAATTAAGGAATAATTGCTTGTTTGATACTACTTTGTGAATGCAAGTGTTTTTTTTCTCAAAGTTCTGTTTTATTGGCTATGAATGGCTGTTTTTTCATTTGTTATAAAGTTTACAGTATTATCTATAATTGATGTAGGTTGATAGATTTATAGTTCTCTTGGATGCCTGTGTTGTATTTTGTGCAGGGGATTATATTTAAGTATTTTCTAATGTTTATATAACATTATTTCTTTGTTAGTGAGTTGTAGAATAGTTTGGTTTAGTTGTTTAGTTGTGACTGTTTTATTTTCTTGGTATAGGAGGATGTAGTTTGGTTTTGGGCTATGGATTTTGTTTATTTTAAATGGAAGGGATTTATATTTTTTCTTTCCTTTCCTTCCTTGTTTTCTTTCTTTTTCTCTTTCTTCTGCCTCTTTATTTTTATGGGATAGGTATTGGATTTTGTTTTGTTAGTAAATATTGAATAGAAATATTTGTTTGTGTTTATTTTGTTTTTATTTTCTTTTTTTTTTGCTTTTAGGTGTTATTTTTTTCTGTTTTTATTTTTTTCTTTTAATGATATTGTTGTTTTTCTGTGTTTCTTACTTGAGTTTGCTTTTCTTTTTTTTTATTCTTGTTGATTTTCGTATGCATAAGTTTTATTTTCTTTTGCTTGTGTATTTTTGGGTGTTTTTCTTAATTTCTTTGCAGTTTTTCTTGCTTTTTTGTGAATTAAAATGTTTTTCTTGTTTTTGTGGCATGTGCTTTATATGGAGAGTTGTGATTTTTGTTATTCCAATTGTTTATTACTCTAATTTAGTTTACCTTTCTGTTTGTTTTTATTTACTTTTTGCTTTAAATAGTTTTTATTTTTCTAAATCAAGAATTTACTTTAGGGATTTGTTTTTTTTTGCTCGTGTTTATGTTGATCCCTTAGATCTACTACCCGGCTACTAGTTAAAGGGGTGTACTGTGTTTTAAATCTGCATTATAGATTTATTGTATTTTTTTAGGTAGAGAAGGGGTATTACTTGAATAGTTTTTATTCCAAGAGTGGTTTTACTTCCTCTAGGTTCTTGTTCTTCTTACATTACTTTTTCGATAATGTGGAATATAGAGATAAGAATACTTTCCTTCTTGTCTTGCAAAATTGACAAATTGTGAAAAGTTGATTGAGGTTGTGTTTGCTTGAGTTTTTTCTTTGTGTTAAGAGTAGATGTATTAGAATTGAAATATTTAATACATGAAGGCCAGTATAAATTAGAGGTATTAGACAAGATGGGCATTTTGCTGTTTAATGTGGGGATAAGGAAAGAGTTTTTATCTTACTAGAGGCAAGGATTTCATCATATTTTATGTATGTACAATAGGGCCATAATGAGAAATGATATGGGATTGGATAGTAAATTGAAGTAAGACTGACAATGTGCTACTCCTCTCAAATAAGCAAAACAAGGTTGATGTTTTGTTGGGGTGGGTGTCAAGTCATCTTGAGGAGTGATGCCCACATTTCTACCATTGTTGGGACTTCAGATGTAGTTTGCATTAGTTCAGGTAAGATGCTAAAAAGGGAAATGATACTTTCTGTGTTTTTTCTTCCTCCTGATTACATATTTCCTCTACCTGAGTCTCAGAACTCCATGTGGGGGCATTTGAACTGTCCTCTGTGTGTGTGTGTCCTGTTACCTTAATCAGGTCTCCAAATTGGTTTCACCGAATCTTCTGTCCACTGTCTACTTTGTTAACCTGATTGCTATCTGCTTATGAATAATGCAGCCCTGGTATGAGGGTCACTGATGTACTACTATTGAATGTCTTAGTGTATTTATTTAGTATATGTACATTTTTACTTATAATTGTATATGAATTGTTTACTAGTATTGCCTACTGTGTACTATCTGTTCATCTTGCTGTCCTGTAAGTATGTATATTGCCCTTGTTGTTATACCTGTTTGAACCTGTATTTTCTTATTTCCTGGTTGTACTTGAAAATAGGCTACTGCTTGTCTAGTGTACTTAGTTGATCAATAAAAGCTAAATAAATAAATATAATCTAGAAATAGAAAAATTTGGGATTAGTTAGTCTGGGAAGGCAATAGGTAATTGGTCGAATGGAAAGCTCAGATTATTAAATCTGGAGAAGGCAATGCTCAGATAGTTTAGTCTAAAGAAGGGAAAGTTGAGTGATGATGTGATCTTGGTATTCTGAATATGAAATTAATTGAAAGGTTGGAGCATATGCAGCTTTTCAGATGGTGAATGGAAATAGAACTGGGGCATGAAATTGAACTAAGGAGGTGGCAGGAGAAAGGGAACATCTGAAAGCATTACTATTAAAAAGGGTGGTCACCATGTAAAATAGCCATTCTGCTGAAGCTATGTATGTTAGAGCTGCCTGATGAGCTAGCACTGCCTCACTGGCAACCCAGGTTCAGGATAAACCCAAGTAGTGGTGATTGGGTATCTCACCTCACAGCAAACCCTGACTATGGGCTAGGAAGGTTACTCATCCATTAGAGGCATGCTGTGTTTCCATAAACCAACAGTAGATCAGCAAATCACTATATGGAAAGGGAGGATCAGAGCACCGCAGCAAATAACATTTTAGGTGGAAAAGGGCAGATGCTTGGATGGCTCTGTTGCTTTTGAGACCCATATCCAGTTCCAGTGTCCCATGCCAGACTGTATTCGGTGGAAAGGAGTGCATCTATACTGGTCCTGTAATGGATGGCAAGCTATAGAGGACTGTGGAAGATGGGTAAATGTGAGAGGGGGTTTGATGGTAGCCAAGGTTTGCATGAATGGGACCATTTGACTAGATAATAAAATACTGATGGAAAGAAAGTAATGGATACTGGTGCCTTTCAGACTTAAAAATCAGAACTGGGCAGTTCATGTTACAGAGTAGTATTGAGGGTTAGGTTACTGAGCATGAGTTGGGGTGACATTTTGACTGATACGATTTGATAAAAATCATTGTGTGAATAGCGTAAAACTTGTCTCTTATTGATCCCATCAAGACAGCAAAAAAAGGAAAAATACTATCATGGTGTCCTTACAGTTGCATGACTCTTAAGAAATTGCAGTCAGGACAATACAAAATGTCCTTGATATTCTGATGTACTTATTATACTGTATTCTTAACAGGCAGGTTTCACTCTACTCAAATTTGGGCATAGAAACATCCCTCCCATGCTGCAGAAGAATAAGATAAGTGGTGCTGTAAATTATTTTTGCCATCAAAATACTAAGTTATACCCAGAAAAAACAAAAAGAGCCAAATTATCAGCCAGCTCTCCTACTTTGTTCATGTATATATGAAATGAAACACCATAAATGAACATGGATCTCACAGTCTCTGATGGTAAACATAAGCAAGTAATCTAACTGCTGCTTATTCCATCTTGCCTTAAATGACAAAACACAGTGGCATCCCAAAAAAACTGGCCCTCCCAGATTCCCATTTATTAAAAAGTGTCTAAAGCTAGAACAATAAAAATATAAAAAACAAGCAAATAAAATGGGCAATACTGAAGGTTTTCTATATAAATGCCACAGGCATGAAAAACAGACTACTATATAATTTTTTACTAGACTCGGTTGCAGAGCATTTGACCCCACATTCATATGATTTGGCCTAGGCACCAACCTGGGCTGTTCTACACCCACTAGTTTGCATGGAGGCCTAAGAGTGATATGTTGGATGCTTTGAGTTGTAATGCTGGGACAAGAAACCTCCATTGTGACTTGTACTAAAAGGCCCTATGCAAATACAATAAGCTACTCCTGCTTTGTGCCTGCTATCTCAGGGAGTTAGGTCCCATAATATGGGCCTACTCAGTGGTTGCAAAACTGACTGCTTGCTCACAAACAGCCCAGCATCCCATCAGCTGCTATGGTCCTGGTTGAGGTGGTGTGCTTTAGTGGTTACAGCACAAGCTTGTGAGGTAGAAGATCCATGTTTAAATCCTGCTACTTCCATCTATTCACTGTGTGACCCTGAGCAAATCATTTCACCACCCTTTGCTTAATCTCTCTGTAATTTCTTTTCAGGTTACATCTAAACTGTGTAGGTCCCTGGTATATGAAATGGCAGCAACATTCTCTCCTACTCTCCTTCCCTGGATTTCTAATATGCCACAATGGGTGACTAATCAAAGGATTATATTCTCAGGGTTTTAACAAGTCCACTCTACAATTATCTAATATTAATGTGAATGTAGTGAATGTCATATTTAATTCATCCTTTCAATAGAAATGTGTTGTTGTCATTAATATGGTTGACACACAAAGAACTGAGCTGGATCATTAAAACAGTTTTAGCAAGCAGTTCATTATGAGTTGCTACATAAAACACACTTTCTTTTTCCTGGAACATCATTGATAATTGGATGCTAGACCTTTGTCCAGCAGTGGAGACACACAATGCAATTATCTCATAATCACTTAACAGCTCCCATTTCCAGTCCAGTACTCACACCTTCCTATCCCCAGTCTAAGTAACACAAAACCCTCATCCCCAGTGAAACAAACAAAACACACTATCCCCAATCCAAAAAATTTCCCTGAATACTAGTCTAACAATTACAGCCACACCATTTCAATGCTTCCTTACTATCTCCTCTTGCTCAATCCCCTGATGTCTAGTAAGAAATGCAAATGCAGAAGACATGCCCCTCACATGCCTTATAGCTTTGTATCACAATACCTTTAAGAGTGTGGTGAACTTAAATGTATATGAGGCAGGTAAAATATGACCCATCCTCCTGCAGCAGCAATATGACCACTCACTCATTAATGTAATTGTGAATGTACTAGCACAGTGCATGTTGATGCCATCCAGTATGGAAACAGGAAGCACTTCAGTTGCATAAGGATGATTGTGCCTAACCAGGCCTGTTTTTGCCACTGTGATAGAATGAACCAGATAAGAGCTGAGATCATTTATGTCAGGAGAAGAAAGACATTAATATTCATGAGACAAGCTGTACAGATTAGAGCTGTCTTCTTCCATTGACTAAAATATTTTTTCACTTTTTCTTCTACAGCCATCCTTGTATGCAGCAGCATCCCCCCAGCCCTATCATTAACCCTCTTTTGGGCTTGCGTGTTAACCATCACCTACACAGAGCAATACTGGTGGGTGGTCTGCCATGTATGGTCATGTAGTGCCTGTGGGGAATGCTGAGCAAGACAGAGAATTTTCTTTCCTTCAGTTTTCAGCCCCCAGAGTCTGATCTGATGCAGATTGATAGACTCGGTTGCTGCATTGGCAGACTCCCCTCCCGTGCCTGCTGGTCCTGTCACTGTTGCTATGGGCAGGTAATTGGTGGGACTCAGCACTCCCTCCCCAAGGGAGGAGAACAGTCATAGGAGATGCTCAATCCTTCCTCTCCTGGCCAGCCCCTAAGTGGACCTGGTCCATTCCAAAACCTGGGTAACCATTGTGGCGGGCTGTAAGGTGGCCAGCACCCCTGCCCACAACACCACTGGGCTAGCCTATATACATAAAAAAAAAACTTCTGAATGCTGAATAAGTGAACAATTGACTTTGGCTTGAAATACATGTATTTAGCTTTGTTATAAATCATTTTTAAATTTAGTAGGATATATCATTTACAGTAAATATTAATGTGCAATAACTAGTTTTTCTAAAAAATGGATCATTGTTAGTTGTAGATTTGATGATTTATTTTTACTGTCTTTTTAACACCTTGCACATTCTACATGTGGATATATAAAAGCATGAGGGTATTAAAACAGAGATAAGAAAGCTTGTAACCTCAGGAAACATTATGGAATAAAACCATTTGAGAACTGATATGTAAGCAGGCTGGCTCAAACTTTGCTTTTTTTTGTTTTTGTTACTTATGTTACTTGTTCCATACACTGGCATAAATATATTATTTGCACAGTAATACAACGAATTGAGACTGTCCTTTGTGTGAGTTATTGTGAAACTGACCATATTATGAAAAGATGAAATCCTTTATCAGAATGAATGTTGAAGCTCTTTAAGGAATATAACAGCTGGTACTTATGTGAATTAGGGGTTGATTTGTTTTGAACCCCTATTTAATTGTGTTATTTGGAAACACTAGTATTTCATACCAACTAAATCCTGCATAAGGCCCAATGTAAAGGACACAACACATTTGAATTTGGCATGCCCTAAATTATTTAATGGAAAACAGTGACAGGTCACTGTTAGTTAGTTATGTATACATAGTATTATATACATCAATACATTTAACCAGATCATCATTTCATCCCTTCCATTGGCCAGAGGGCCATAAGGGCATTAAACAGAAAATCAAAGTTTATTTAAAAGTCCAGAAAGAATTATCAAAGACACAAACAGAAAAATAGCTAGAAAAATCATAATGAAAAAAGTAAGAACTGTGACATTAGGGCTAGACTAGAATCTGTTCTTCATTTCACAGTTTGAAGGGTGTACGGAAATGATACTGCATTTTACAACTGTTTTTACAACATCTATAGCATGGCATCATTTTTGTTGTAACCATAACCACAGAGATTCTGGTTTATGTAAAGTACTAAGATGGCTTTGGATATCTTGGTTTTGTTGTCTATAAAATATCTAGATCAAAAGCTATCTAATTATTCAAATTCATTAAGCATTAATTGCTACAATTGTACTTGTGTTACTGTATTTGTTGCATCTGTTGCTCAGAACATATCCTACAGTATGATAATTCATGCTTTTATAGAGCCAGAATGACCCACATTTCAAGATACCCAAGACATTTAATGTAGCTGAAAAATCACAGAGGGAGAAGGAAGGTGGGGGTAGGAAGAAGTAGGCTGCTGGTTAGCTAGAATCTGCAGCTTATCCAGTAGGTAGGGAAATGGGCAGACTGGGTGGGCCAAGTGGTCCTTATCTGCCATCAAATTCTATGTTTCTATATGTTTCTATGTTTAAGGCATAATGTATTAAAAAATGTCTTCCCTTTAAAAATGGAAATAGGCCCAGTACAAAGCAATATAGACAGGGAGAATATTCAACAACACAATATTGCAGCTATAAATTGTTTTACAGATATTATAAAAGACCAGATTTGACTCAGAATGCTCAGATACTGCTCTCTCATTTCAATCCAGGATTCTCTTAATAATGACATAAAGGGAAACATGCTTCCAGCAGGAGTGAACTAGAGTAGATACACAACTTCCACTAAAATGCATTGGGCTAAGCTGCACAAAATCCTCTGTCTCCTTACATTGTCAGAGCCAAAACTGGCATATGCATCATGGGCAGTACCATTGTAGAGAAAATAAAAATCCACCCCCCTCTCCCATCAAGTCCGTTATGCCCAGTGACATGAAGAATATGTTGCCTAAGTTATTCTTTCCCTACCCAGTTTAAACACCGTTATAAAGTGCAGGCCATCAGTCTGACTGAGTACTTTAAATCCTCATCTTTAACATTCCTGGACTTCTTGGTTTTATATGTACACAACTCACCTTGATTCTAGATTTAACGTTCAGTTGGATGTTTGTCAAATGTCTGGCTAATGACTTATTCATCTCACTTTATGTTCAACAGCACTAATTTGCATGATAAAATATGAATAGCTAAGTGCCTTGTATTACATATTTTTAGAGTCACTGGGGTTTCTATGAGCATTGCCTCCAATGCTTAAAATTATTAAATAATGAAAAGAGAGTTTAACTGCCTGTGAAGGTTCTGTACATTTTAAAGAATGTTAAAGTGTAGGAAGTCCAGTTTAGGAATCACATTCTGTCTAGAGTGGGGTACACCTCATTTACTGCTACAAAACTTAATTCTCATAAGTGTGGACAGATTTTATTTCTGTGTATGTTGTCTAGTGTTCTCACATGCCCCATTTAGTAAAGAAAAATGATCAAATATCATGCTCATTATAGGTAAATATTCTAGTTTTGATATTGTACATGGTTAACTTGGGCAACTTTATATATCTTGCTAAAATATTTTTTTTTTCAGTTTTCATTCTGGAACACTTTTTCTTCACTACCATGCATCATGTATTTTAGTCCTGTACATAAACAATCTATTGCTAGTTAGCAAGCCTTTCCATCATATTCACAAAACTTCAGAAAGTTACTTTGATTGTTCTTTCAATTTTTTCTCTCATGTATTTCAAAACACTGGTTAGGATGTGGTTGTTTCTGTATCCCCTTTTTGTTTCTAGCCATGACAAGGACAACTGAGGTTCTAGGAATGAAGTCTTGCAGAAATCTATGTTATTCATAGCAACTATATCTTCAGAATGGCCCACTTTCCATAAGTCATTGTAGCACCATGATTCTCAAGTTCTGTGACTCTTTGCCATTTTAGTTGTCTGAGAGCTGTGATGTTCACAGTGCCAGCACTTCACTTCAATATTTTTTTAGAGAACTTTTAGTAATAACTGTAACAGGGATGTTAGTGGGTAAATAATTTTGTTCATTTAGTATTATGCAGCCTTTATGATGATGTATAACTGCAGATTTTATTTAACAGATTTTGCAGCTGGCAGTCACAAGAAAGTGGATAAGGCAGTCATCTAGTTTTGTAACTCGAGAGCACCCAAAAATTAATTTTAAGTTGAAAAATGTAGGATATATGTATCATGGATTGTATAGAAAGGTAACTATGGAATTTCTATTTAAACAATATAGAAATTGTGCTACCCAGTAGAAAATTGTCACTGTAAGTACCAAATGAAATTGTAAGCTATAATGCAGAGCTGTGTCAAACAGAGAAAACAATCCTTGCCTGTATTATGAAAACATTTGCAAGTAAGTCAGAGTTGCAATAATACCAATGTACTGATTAAGATCTATGGTTTTCTTTACCTTGAGAATAGTCTATAGTCCTGGTCATCACAATACAGAAATGAGGTAACCATTCTATCAAGACTTCAGAGAGTTATGACAGTAACAAAAAACAATAAATGGCATGGAGTATTTAACCTATGAGGACAGACTAGTTGACCTGGGTTTTACTCAATGCAGAAATGAAGCATAAAAAGATGAGGTAGCATTTATTTATTTCATTTAAAAATTGGTGATAGGGAGAGGCACATTAAGCTGAGACTCATTTCCAGGTGTGACCCAGGGAGGATGTTATAATGGGGAAAATCATGGATAAACATGCAGGCATACAATAACAGCAGTAAATAAACACTAAGACTAAAGTGTTGGTGAATGCACATTATAAAATATGTGTAACACAGGCATGTAATGATGATAATAAATAAACACAGTGACAAAAGTGTAAGTAATTGTGCAATGAAAAACTGTGGAACCTTCCTTTTATGAATAGAGACAGTAATCTGTATAATTTAATTTTAAGGACAAATAACCAACTCTTCAAGAAGAGATTTGGATTGAAAGAATGGATGACAAGACTATGATGGTTCAAATACTGTAGGTCAGGTGAGTTCTTTTTCCTTCTTCTTCTTATGCAGCATTTTTTTTATGCTATCTTTGTTGCCCTGTTTCAACTAACATTTTATTTGTAATGTTATTTTTCCTCTTTTTTACAGACTTCATATGGTTAATTCAGGACTGCATAAATTATTGAATACTGGTTATCAATTAGTACATTGAACTGAGAATAACTTTAATTTCTGAATCAACTAATGCTATGTTGGGCTTTAATTTTTGATACACATATTATTGTTTTGATTTAACTTTATATTTATAGTTAGGGTCCAGATTGTCACCTTCTCAAGTACTACCTGTGAGAGGCATGGGACAGCATAGGGAGTGCATGTACCAGGAACTTTAACTCATGGTTGAAACATTGCTGCTGTGAGGAAGGATTGGATTAATTGGTGACTGGGGACCCACCTGGAGGATGAAGGCTTGTTCATGTCTGGCAACCTGAATCCATCCTAGAGGGGAGTCCAAGCACTCAATGATAAGTTTAAATGCTACATGGACAAGAATTTAAACTAGCGAAGGGGGTGGCAGGCCAGCAAGGAGGGTACCTAATTGCCCACCCCCCAAAGCTAGCAGTGGAACCAGTGAACAAAAGAGTGGATATCTCTACAAAGCAGTGTGCAAAAGATGGAGATAAGTGCCCAAGAGGTGGAGAGGCAGAAAATGGGCAAAATTCAACAGAAGGGCAGATAGCAGGGAGAACCAGGGATACTGGACAACCAGGGAAGGGGCTGAGAACAGTTAAACAGTCTAGGAGTTCAAATCATGGAAAGCCTTGTGTCAATGCCAGGAGTCTTAGCAACAAGATGGAGGACCTGAAGGCTGTCATGGTGTAGTCAGACTGGACATTGTGGCCATCACAGAAACCTGGTGTAATGATAACCATGACTGGGAGATGGCCATACCTGGCTACAACATATTCAGAAGAGACAGGGCAGGTAGGAAGGGAGGATGAATGGCACTTTATGTGAAAAATGACATAAAGGCCACAGAGATCCAGGAGGAACAAAATGGGGGAGAGATACTGTGGGTTAAGCTGGAAAGGAAAATGGGGCCAGCCATCCACACAGGTGTGGTCTATAGACCACCAGCCCAGGAGGAAGAAACAGATAGGGAGCTGATGCTAGCCATCCAAAGGACAGCAGACAAGGGTGAGGTAGTGCTGGTTGGAAACCTCAATATTTCAGATGTGGACTGGAGCATTCCAGCAGCAGCATCAACTAAGATCATATTTATCCTGCACTCCTTCAAGGTGCCTTCCTCAAGCAACTGGTCATGGAACCAACTCGGCAGAAGGCAGTACTAGACATTGTGCTCACAAACAGGGACAGTGTGATGGGGTAACAGGGGGAGCACCTGGGGAACAGTGACCAACAGTTATTGTGGTTTGAAATCAGAGAAGGAGCAGAACCAAACCACACAAAAACACTTATCCTGGATTTTAAGAGGGCAGACTTTGGGAAAATGAGGAGATGCTTGAAAGAGGCATTAAGGGGAATGGGGCAGGAATCAGGGGTTGAGGAACAGTGGGCAGTATTTAAAACAGGGGTTAAAAGAGCAACAGAATTATGCATTAAGCAAGTTAGCAAGTGGAAAAGGAAAAGGAGGCCATTATGTTTTTCCAAGGAGGTAGCGGAGAAGCTGAATGCCAAAAGATTGCATTCAGGCAATACAAAAGACACAGGCAGATGGGGATAGGGAGAAGTACTAGGATAAGCAAAACAGAAGACAGGAGGTCAGTAAGGAAGCCAAAGCTCAGAAAGAAGAGCACATTGCAAAATCAGTGGGTAGAGGACAAATCCTTTACATGTACATAAGTGAAAAAAGAAAGGCAAAGGGCGGATAGTGAGACTGAAGGGGAGGATGGGGCCACATGGAGGATAACAACAGCAATGCTGACATATTGAACAGGTATTTCTGCTCAGTCTTTACTGAGGAAGAGAAGGGAAATGGGACTGAAGGGAGTACAAGGGGTGGGAATGGTGCAGAAATGGACACAAGTACCTTTACACGAGAAAGGGTCCTGAAGGAACTGGAAGGAATAAGAGTTGATAAAGCAATGGTGCCAGATGGGGTGCACCCAAGGGTCCTTAAAGAACTAAGAGAGGTGGTGACTGAACCTCTGGCAATCCTGTTTAGCCAGTCACTGGAAACAGGGGAGGTACTCAAAGACTTGAGGATAGCAGATGTAGTCCCCTTATACAAAAGTGGGAACAAAGAGGAAGTGAGGAACTACAGACCAGTCAGCCTCACCTCAGTAGTGGGTAAGATCATGGAAGCACTACAGAAGGAGAGATTGGTGGAACATCTGGGTGTCAATGGACTACAGGATCCAAGGCAGCATGGTTTCACAGGGGGGGAAGGTCATGTCAGACCAACCTCATTGAATTTTTCAACTGGGTGACTAGGGAGGTGGATCAGGGGAAGGCAGTGGACATATCCTATCTGGACTTCAGCAAGGCCTTTGACACTGTGCCACACAAAGGCTATTACACAAACTGGGGAATATGGGTGTCGGCAGGACAGTAGTGTGGTGGGTAGGTAACTGGCTGTATGGCAGGACACAGAGGGTGGTGGTAAATGGCTGTCACTCCACAGAGGGAAGAGTGATCAGTGGGGTACTACAGGGATCAGTGCTGGGGCCGGTTATATTCAACATCTTCATTAGTAACATTGCACAGGACCTAGAAGGCAGAATTTCCCTGTTCGCTGATGACATAAAGCTCTGTAACAGAGTAAACACACCAGAGAGTGTAGACAGAATGAGAAGGGACCTGCAGAAACTTGAAGAATGGTCAGGGGTTTGGCATTTGAAATTCAATGCAAAGAAGTGCAAGATAATGCATATAGGGCACAAAAACCCTGGAACAATATGTCAGTTGGGGGGTGAGGACATAGCATGCCCCAAGCAGGAAAGAGATCTTGGGGTTATCATCTCTGATTACCTCAAGATAGGGAAACAGTGCAACAAGGTAGCAGGTAAAGCAAACAGGATTCTGGGATGCATAGGCAGGGGCATCACCAGCAGGAAAAGGGAGGTAATAATTCCACTATACAAGACACTAGTGATGCCCCACCTGGAGTACAGTGTACAATTCTGGAGACCTTACCTATGAAAGCACATAGACAGGATAAAGAAGGTTCAGAGGAGGGCAACAAAGATAGTACATGGATTGTATCACAAGTCCTATGAGGAAAGGTTGAAGGACTTGAATATGTATTCCTGGAGGAGAGGAGGGAGATAGGGGATATGATAGAGACATACAAGTATCTTACAGGGAGGAATAGTGCGAGAATACACTATGTTTAAGCAAAAAAGATGTTCCAGAACTAGAGGGCATGGGATGAAGTTGGAGGGAGGATGATTCAGAGGAAACACGGGGAAGAATTTCTTCACAAAACAGGTGGTGGACAAGTGGAACACCCTGCCAGAAGAAGTGGTGGGGGCTGAAACAATCACAGCATTTAAGAATGCATGGGATTGACATGAAGGAATTCCGGAGGTCAGGAGTAAGGGGCAACAGACTTCTAGGAAAACATAAAGTGAACTTACAAGCTCAAATGAGCAGACTGGGTGGGCCGTAGGCCCTTATCTGCTTATACTGTCTATGTATCTATGTGTAACCCCTAGGTGGGGCTATCCCAAGGGCTACTACCCCTGCCTGCTTGGCTAGTAGCAGGTTAATGGGCCTGGGTACTGAAATGGGTGCCTCCACCCAGAGGTCAGGGTTGTTAGTGGTCAAGCTAACCTGGGCACAGCCCTTCAGGACACTGTAACCCCCCTCTTTCCCTTCTAGTGGCCTGAACAATATACAGTAATTACTTTTACAATGACCCTTATTCACCATACAAGTACCCACACTGTTCACACTTACCACCAAGGCTGGTTCCTTTGGCTTGGCCCTGGAGACCCCCTGTAAAACAAGGTTATGCATTTCAAATAGTAACAGTACAGTACTTTTGGCACAAACTGGAACCACAGTCAGGTTAAATGCAAAAAGAGTTAGATCTGATTTTTTTAAGGGACTTGAACAAGGGAGGGGTATAATCAGGTTGATTTGCTTAAAGGCTATATCAATCAAATAGTCATGCATGCACTTCAGAGTTCCTGCACAGTCACACACTCTGGGTACCCAGGTGGGGAAGATGTGGGCTACTCAGGAACGATGCCTGGGGTAGGCCGGCATCACAGCTGGTTGGGGCCCTGTGATGGAAGAAAGCAACATGCACAACATGCATTATTTGTAATCTGGAGCGGGGGGGGGGGCTCAGTTCATGAAATAAAAGGAAACAAGACAATCAGATGACAACACTTTAGATTTAGCTGTTGTTGCAGGGAGCTGCCCTGATGTTTACTCATGATATCCAAAACAGGACACAGGCAGGATGAAATCAAGACTGCAGGTTGTTGAGTTGGAATGCTAGGAGAAGCAGGGCCCACAGAATCACTGAGGCATCATTCCTGTTCAAAACATTGAACAAGGGCTCATCCCCAGGCAGGTCTCTCATCGTGGCTTTCTCTGCAGTGGGTAGTCTGAATGGGCCAGGTCAAATGGAGATGAATTCTGATTCAGTCCGTTGGAGCTGGATGCAACTTCCAGCAAGCAGAGTACAGTTCAAAACACAGTGGGGAACCAAATCGCAACCCACTAGCAGCATATAGCACATTTACATATCAGGAAATTCTACTGTACCAGGCAGATTACTATCCAGTCACAAATACAGAGTCTGCACAAACCGGGAGTTCAGAGGTGGCTGGAAGTCCTGACAGGCCGATCGCATTCAGCAAATCTTC
Source organism: Neoceratodus forsteri (assembly GCA_016271365.2). NCBI lineage: Eukaryota > Metazoa > Chordata > Ceratodontiformes > Ceratodontidae > Neoceratodus > Neoceratodus forsteri. Next base: position 793,196,522 of record CM057459.1, on the reverse strand, counting down.
AGTCTTCTTCAGGTTTCAAGCATGGTCAGAGATCAGTGGCATTAAATCGTTCTTGCAACTCGGATTCAGTATGAATAATCTCTCTTCTCCCTCTCAGGGGCAGCAGGCAGACAGGCAGGCCAAAACTCAAGCCTTTCCACAGTTCTCCTGTGCAAAACTACACAGAACGGCTGCTCGAGCAGTTACTCCTTCACTTCCAAACTCAGAATCTGATATGAAACTGCAAGCAGTCTGGGACTTTCCCCAAGATGCAAAAGGTTCGGTTGGCTGATCTGTCTGTCAGTCACAACAAGGGCTCCCCCTCCAGGTTCATTTATGTGCCAAAAGCCCAAAAGCCCCAAACTACAATTCCTACAGAATTTTGCTCCCACAAAGCCTCTGGGGACAGGCTCCATTTTAAAGTCCCTAAAGGTCCTGATTGACCCATTTTGGCAGTTCAGGACCAAGATGGTGGAGATAAACAGAAATATCCATGCTGAAAAGAAGGCAGGTTAGACAAACTACAATATCATTATCATTCTAATAAATAATCGGCAAACAGTTACATCTTCTAACAGAGCTCCCTCTGCGCAATTATCTATGGCAGAACGGAGCGATTATCTGGCAGCCCTTGTGGGACTCAAGCATAGAAACACTCGGTCCCCTCCCAGGTTAAATATAACTGCAATCCAGGCAGCTTTTAAAGACAGTACACACAAGGCTATACAGGCACTCTTTGGCAATACATTTAAACTGCTAAACGCAGGACACCAGCCTGGCAGTGAGCATTTAGGCAAGCTCAAGGAAGACTTTTTGGAACCTCCAATTGTGGGTTGCATATGATTCTATGTATCAAGGAGATTTTATTTAAGTGATAACATTCGTCTAGCAGGAGTATTTGAAGCAATAACCGGCTTTTGTGGATGATGAAGGGTACTGTTTAGTATTTGCTTTATTGGGGTTGCATTGGGTGGGTGTGTGTATGAGTGTGTTTGTGTGGAGTACTTGGTTAGTTAGTTTTGTATTATTTAAGTTGCATGTGGGTTTTGACTGTGTTTTATACTGGTTTTAGAAAGGAGTGGAATAATATTAGCTTGTCTGAATTTTAGTTAGAAGGTAGTGGTAGTGGTGCTGGTCTTTCAGGATGTGCCGGGGCTTCAGACCCTTGCGGACTGCCTACAGTGTATCCCAGCTGCATGACCTCTGTCCCTTTGCTGACCTCCCTGTGTCATCTATGACAGCGAGGTGCTGTCAGTAGGTTGGCATTACCTGGGAACAGGGAAGATTCAGGTGGCATAGTGAGAGGTGTTGGGATGGTTAGGTGCAGGAATCACCGTGGGTTTAGATGGAGCCTAGAGAGAGGCAAGATGTGCTTGGTTTCCATCCCCAGGGTCTCCACCAGTCCAAGTGGGCAGGTAGCTAGAGTGGCTGCAATGTCTACCAGTCCCCTGCGGGTGGTGCTGTGCAATGCCAGATCAATGAGGAACAAAACCGCAATTATGGCAGACTTGATTCCTCGGTCGATCTGGCTTGCATCACAGAGACCTGGCTGGGTGACGATGTCAGGCCAGTTTTTGAGGCAGCTGTCCCCGCAGTGTATTCGGTGTGCACTGTCTGCATTGGGAATGCAGGGGTGGTGAAGTGCCATCTGTTTTAGATCTGACCTGGGATTCACTGCACCCAGTGGGGATGTCCATGTGATCTGAATGTGTGGCAGTGCATGGGTATCCTGGGGAAGGCTGCAGGATTCACCTTATTTACAACCCTCCAGGAGAGATTTTCTGCAGGAGGTTGCAGACTTCGTTGTCGACATGGTGATGGAGCCCCCAAGATGATTTAGTACTGGGGACTTCAATGCCTGGGTTAATGACAAATCCTCATAATTTAATTATCTCCTCCTCCAGCTGATGTCATCACTGGACCTGTCACAAGATTTACTACCTATACCCATCACTATAACACACGTTGGACCACTTGTTCTTAATGGGGCTTGAGGTAACTAGCCTTGGGATCAATCAGGTTGTATGGTCTGATCAATGCAAGGTGAAATTCTCAGTTGGGGCCCCCTGAGAGTCCCTCCTGTTGAGATAGTCAGCTATCACCTTTAAGAGGATTGTCCCTGGAGGGACTAAAGGTGTAGCTGATCTATCTAGTAGATGCTATGCAGTGGCAAGTTACAGTCGCATATAACAGGGCAGTTTCCAAGATGCTTGATACTAGTGGACCGGTCTGTGTATGACCCAGATCCTCTCACTTGAGATATCCATGATTTGATGGGAATCTCAAGGTGATGAAGAACCGGGATCAGAAGCTGGAGCCTTGTTGGTGAAGGACCCAGTCGAATGTGGACAAGATGGCCCTTCGTGCTCACTATTCTGAATCCAGGGGAGAGTCAACCATAAGAAGGCAGCATTTCTATCAAGGGAAATTGCTGCTGGGAAGACCAGACCAGCTTACCTTTTTCAGACTGTTGACAGGCTTCTTCATCCAGTCTGTCTGCAGCCAAAAAAAGGCTTTTCAATCACTCTATTTGATGAGTTTGCTCAGTTCTTCTCAGACAGAGTATCTGCTATCCGATAGGGGATCCCATCAGTGAGCCACAATGCGAGTCACAGTGATTGGCCTGGATGGAACAGAGGTGCTCAGCCTGTCTGGGATGAGTTTAAACTGGTGGGGGTGGCCAAGGTCATTAAGGTCATCTCGAAGCTGAAGCACATGTATTGTGAACTGGACCCGGCTCCAACTCATTTCTTGATGAGATGCATTTGTTCCATTGGCCTGGTGTTCACCAGGATTGTCTGGTGTTCATTGTCAGAGGGGTCTTTCCAGAAGCCTTGAAAGATGCCCTGGTGAGTCTCCTTCTGAAGAAGTCATCTCTTGTCTGATATCCTGGTGAATTACTGTCTAATCTCAACCCTTTCTTTCTGGGTAAGGTTGTTGAAAAAGTGGTGCAGCAGCTTGAGGTACCACATGTCGTTTGACATCTATGTGCCACTCCAACTAGGTTTCAGATCCAGGCATAGCACTGAACTGGCATTAGTCAGGGTGCATAATGACCTCCTCAGGTCTAGAGACAGAGGAGACAGTTGATTCTTGTTCTCCTGGATCGCTCTTCAACTTTTGACACTGTAGATCACATTGTGCTTCTTGATTGCCTTAAAGAGTACTGTGGACTCATCAGCACTGTCAGCAATTGGTTTGAGTCCCACTCTATGGCAGGAAGCAGCAGGTGGTGAGGGTGAATTTCTCCTCCAGCCAGAGGCTTCTGTCATGTGGAGTGCCTATGGGGTCAATCTTGTTGCTGATGTTATTTGCTGTGTATATGCTGCCCCTGAGTGAGCTCATTAGATGGTACAGTGTGAGTTTTCAATGTTATGCAAATGATACCCAACTGTACCTGTCCTTTGCCCCTGAACATCGGATGGTGTGGAAGTACTTAACATCTGCCTGGCCAAGATCAATGATTGGGGCTCTTCCATCTGGTTGCAAATGAACCCTGATAAGATGGAGGTCCTAGTGATTGGGCTGAGAAGAGGGTGTGATGGAAGTACTTCTGATATTGTCACTGGTTTATTCCTGGGATCCAAACCATTGATGGCATCCCCTAAGGTGCAAAATCTTGGTATGATCCTGGATGACAGACTGACACTTGAAGCGCAGGTGTCAGCTGTTGTCCAGTGTGGTTTTTACCACTTGAGGAACATTGCCAGGATCAAACCCCTAGTTCAACCTGAGGACCTGCCCACACTGGTACATGACTTTGTGACATCCAGACTAGATTACTGTAATGCTGTCTACTTTGGGGTCTCTGAGGTATTGCCCTTCACTGGCTGCAGTTGGTGCAGAGCGCGGCTGCCAGGTTGTTGACCCTAGCCTATCTGGGTCTAGTCCTGTGACCTGGTGCTGCAAGCTATGTACTGACTGCTGGTTAGGTGGAAGGTTTTCTTCAAGATGAGTTTACTCACTTATAAGGCTCTCACACAGACCAGGTCCTGGCTACCTGGCTTATCTCCTGCCGCCTGCCACCTCAGTCCACTCCTCCACTCCTCGACCAGGGTCTCCTTGAAGTTCCCAGTGCCAGATCAAGAACTTCTGGTGATCGCGCTTTTAATGTCACCAGACCGGTCCTGTGGAACTCTCTTCCAGCTGCAGTCAGGGAGGCCCTGTCGGTTGAGATGTTCAAGAGTGGCCTGAAAGCTTACCTATTTTCCCTGGACCTCTCTAATGTGGTGGTCTGACCAGTCCAAAAAAACCCGCTAGTTTTAAATGCTGTATCTGATGTCTTATCACGTTATCTGTGTGGTTTTATTAATGACATGTTTTTATTTAATATCCTACCTGTTTTATGTAAGGTGCCCAGAGCCTCCAGGATTGAGTGCCATAGAAAAAAAACATTGCCTTTCCTTGCCTTGCCATTAAATACCGAGGTGAAGCTAAGGTGTTTAATACCCACAAAAGCTCGTTATTGTGAGTATACTCCTACTAGATGAATGTTATTACTATTATACCACTAGGTGTCACATACATTTTTTATGTAACTCCTATCAAAATGAGCTGTGTTACATGTTAAAATCTGACTTTGAAAAGTAGTTACCTAAGTGACTCTGGGCATGCATACTTGAGTTGTGGTATGATGTACACCCAGAGTCATGGCTTTATTTTTCAAACCTGATTTCATAAGTTGTAACAGTGATAGTTTGTGGAAACTTTTTGTTGAGGCACTTTTGAACAGTGCTGTCTAAAAGTTGTCAGATTAAATTTTTGTTCCAGGAACAAGCCAGATCCTGAGAAATTGTTCTTCAACTTAAAAAATGAAGTAAGACTCCCCTCAATTTCACCTTCAGATTTCAGTAGTTATATGTGGTTCATAGCTCAGTGCTTGTGCTACATACTGTACCTGAATAATGTAGGTTTGTGTTTAGATACAGAGGCCAGACCAGTAAGTAGAATGATGCTTCCAATGTATTAGTAGTATGGAATGATTATTGTTTAGGTACTTCAGCATAGACATGAGTAAATCAGTGATTATAGTACATGATGAATTGGATGGTATATGCAAAGTGCTTAGATGCTCGAACAGATGAGTAACTTGTTATGACTTGACGTTTTGACCTTTCTCTGTATCCCACCATAGGAAGGATGGTTAGTCAAGTAGGATGAGACTCCCCCCGGTGGGATAAGAGTGCCAGAGAAGGAGTAGGCATAAGGGGAGGATGGAGGATGAGGGCAACTCACTCTAAGCAGAGCAGCAGGAGCCTGCTTGTTTAAGTATGATATGGGGAGGAGCTCTTCCTCACATAACTACAAGCATAGCCTTTCAATTATGTGTGGTTCATAGCTCAGTGCATCTGCTACATACTGTTACCTGAATAATGTAGGTTTGTGTTTGGATACAGAGGCCAGGCCAGTAAGTAGAATGATGCTTCCAAGGTACTAGTTGTATGGAATGATTAGTGATTAAGTACTTCAGCATAGACATGAGCAAGTCAGTGATTATAGTACATGATAAACTGGATGGTATATGCAAAGTGCTTAGATGCTTGAACAAATGAGTAACTTTTTATGACTTGATGTTTTGGCCTTTTTCTGTATCCCACGATAGGAAGGATGGTTAGTCAGTAGGATGAGACTGCCAAAGAAATAATGAGTATCATGAGATTATCTCCTCCAACTCTGAGAGTGTTGCCAGTGCATGCGAGGAGAGAAAACACTCTGAGGGAAAACCTCTGAGGACCCATGGCTACCCACCTGCCTGTCCTTCTGGGCATATTAAAGGAGAATAATACTAAATTAGCAATATTAAGTTATTGGCTAGTCTGAGTTCCAGAGTTGTAGATACTGATTCAGCCAAGCAGGAAACTGAAATCAAAGTACTGATGTTAGAATGTCAGGTGAAGATGGCAGTACATCCTTCTAGTGAATACCTAGTCCAGGACTTCCATAATGAACATAAATAAATCAAACCATCGAAAGTAGCATTAGTCGAGCAATCCAAAGGCGAAGAAGTCTTCTCCTAGAACATGTATCCAAATGACTAGGATTCTAAAACCAGAACATGAAAACTGGTAGTTTCTGATCCGATTAGCAGGCTTTGCAAATGTGGGCTTCGGTGAAGAAGCACAGAAGCTGGATGCAAGCTATGCGATCTGGAGATGGCGTAGTGGAAACCTCTGGTCTGGCGTGGGTGAAGGAGGCAAAGTGAAGTAGCAATAGATTTCCACACTAATAGGTAAACATAAGGTCTGATGGACCTCCAGGCCCCAAGGGGCGAAGCAGGTTGTGGAAATAGGAAAGACAGTTTGTGATAAACCTCCAGGCCTTGTGCAAGCGAAGCAGGTAAATATAAGCAGATGAAGTATCCAAGTGGACCTGCATGGAAATCAGTATTATAGTAGTATGTCGATCTGCATGAAGCAGGCATAGCGCAAAGGAATAGGATTGAGTAGATTATATAAGGTACACTGTGAGAGCATTAAGGGAATGTAAATAAGTCTGTATGATGAACAGCTTCTCATTGGCTGAGCCATAGCTCAAGAAGGCAATGTATATATATACTGTTAGGAAGCCAGGATGGTATAATCGATTGACAGCTGAAAGCTACTGAGCTGAATGAGCACGTGCGTGTTGAGATTGCAGTGAGCATTGAGTACTGGGACTATGCAAGGACAAATAAAGACTTGAGTGCAGAATAATTCCAGAGGCTGAAGCTGAGGGGATGGCCAGAGCAGCAAGCGATGGTTTGTGTAAGCAAGAAGCAATGATTACATAAGTGAGTGTGAGCAAAGCATCCAAAGATTGATGGCGAATGTTCAACTAATTCAGATGTAGGTCCACAGCAGGGTAAGGAGCTCCTGGAAGGCTAGCAGATGGCAGGCAGGCAGGCGTAGTGTATAGTATGTGTATTTCCAGGCCCCAAAGCTGGGCTAGGCAGTTGTGAAGTAGACGTAGTCGAACCTCCAGGCTCCGATGTTGGAGTCAGACATAAGCAATAGTGGAACCTCCAAGCCCTATGTGGGTGAAGCATGTGTACAAAGTCCAATGATCAAGAATGGCAGAAGGCTGAGATGAAGGCGGATGAGCTGACAATGTGAACCACAGTTAATAGTCATATGGCACTGAAATAGGTTAGGTTTAATGCTTAAGCCATGATATTCAGTGTCAGTGGCTCAGTAGGTAGCACACTCGCCTCTGAGGCTGGGAGATCAGAGTGCTGTGGGTTCAGTTCCCACATCTGGCACTTGGGTTAATATCCCAGTACTGACACTGTAGTGCAGCATGAGAGGGTGCTGCACTCTGAGGTGCCGTCTTCGGATGAGACGTTAAACCGAGGTCCCATCTGCCTGGATTGGTGGTAGTTCAGGTGGATGTTAAAGATCCCATGGCACTTATCGAAAAAGAGTAGGGGAATTTCCCCGGTGTCCTGGCCAAATTTCCCTTATTCACTAAAAATACCACCAACAGCTTAATCTGGTTCAAGTTCAGTTGGCATTCATCTGTGTCCCCCTCCCCCGGGTCATGCCTGAAAATAGGCAGGATTTGTCTAGTGCACTTACCCGGTCAACAAAAACTAAATAAATAAATAAATAAATAAATATAGGAATCCATAATGGAATAGAGCTTAGCTGAGAATCCAGGCAGGAATTGGAGTGTTAGTAGATCCAAATGAATGAAGCATCCCAGTAGGAAGTGTCCAAGGGGAGTGAAAGGGAGCTAAGCCCATACAAAGTGTAGGATGTGCTGCTGGACCACACGAAGGTCAGCTGATGGAAAGTACGAGGTGAAGGATGTGCAGTTGACCATGTAGGTCAGCCGGTAAAGTAAGTGGAGAGTGGAAGCTAAACCACACGAAGGCTAACATGTGCGGTTGGACCACACGTCGGTCAGCCGGTAAGCTGAGTAGAGAGTGGCAGCTAAGCCCCATGAAGCCTAGCATGCACTGCTGGACCACACGTAGGTCAGCCAGAAAGTGAGGTAGTAGCAATAAATGCAAATGAAGTGAAGCAACATGGACATTGATGTAAAGTCTTAAGACATAGCCCAATAGGAGAAATCCACAATGGAGCACAGATGTACCTGGACGGATGGAGAGGTGCGAACAGGCAAGATGAGAGTGGCAGCATCCAGAACTTGATAGGCATGACTGAAGACAAGACATCCTGGAGTGTGTCAAATCTTGATGGATAAGCTCAGATGATGTTCTGCAGGAAGGATAGGGAGCAGGCGCTGAAGCGCATTGATGGGGTGCATGGCAGGACTCCAGAGGCCGAAGGCAAGGAAGCAGCTAGGCCCATACGTGGGTAAGTTGAGCAGCTGGACCACACATAGGTCAGCTGAAGGAAGGAGTGGAGAGCAGCAGCTAGGCCCCATGAAGGCTAGCAGGACCACAAACCATGCAGGGTAGCTAATGATCAGTGAATGCTTGCTGTGGCTAGGGCCCCACGTGGCTGGAAGAAATGACTGGACCCCATGTAGCCAGTCAGAAGGGGAGTGAGTGAGTCACGCCAGACCCCACGAGGCTAGGCAGGACCGGAGGTGCTGCCGTGAAGGGCCGCCTGGTGCAGCATGCATCGCAGGGCAAGAGGGACCTGGACACATGCAATAAGAGAACAGCAATAATTGGACGCAGACAGTGGTCCATCTGGCACCATAGCTAGCTCAGCATTGCTGTAATAAAGAAGCTATTGAATAAAGCAGTACATGTTGGAGCAATTAGTCAGGTACACTAGAGTAAGCAGAGACTGTCGTAGCACAAAACGGCTTAATAGTTGGATAAGGGGCAAAGAAAGTAAGGAATCTGCTCTAGGTTCTGCTGCTCAGAGCTCACGAGGATGGCTTTTAATGAATGAATAAGGTGCTTTCTCTTTCTCTCTGTGGAGAAAGCATTTAGTTTAAATATCTTCCATGCATTTCTTAGATGTGCTGCCTGGAAGTGAGCTTGTAGGCTTTCCAGAGTGACTACACATCCAAAGGCAGAGTGTCTAGCGGAGCAACAGTTTAAATGAAAGGCCGCTGCACTTTTTCAGAGCTTACAAGAAAGCTTATTGTTGTATGTTCACTCCTTTAGGCTTAAAAGTCCAACAAGAAGCTGCCAGATGAATTAAACAGTTATGTGTGGCAAACAGACAGGGTTCAGTGACAAGTGCAACAGTGCCGAGAAAGGAGGCAGTCAAGGTAGTTGTGGCAGCAGTGGGGATGTATGGAACCCCACAGGCGGTGGCAGCCTGACCAGGAAGGAAGCTTCAACAAGCAGCCAACTGCAGGAGAAGGAGACCAAGAAAGTAGCGAAGGACTGGGGCATGAAACTGAGGCTGCTCGAAGGAGGAAACAGAAGAAAGACAACAAGAAGGCAAGTGTGCAGGTGGGCAAGCAAGAGGAGCATAGGCAGAAGAAGTGCACGAAAGGCAGGGAATAAGTGCAGCATTCAAGGAACGAGCACAGACCCCCAAAAAAAGCACATGGATAGGAAAAGAAACATGGGCAACAGAAGAGAAGAGAGTCAGGAACCACAGAAAACAAACAAAAGCCAGTCAGTACAAAAAGCGGACTAGGGGGACAAAGACAAACAACAAAGAGAGCAGCCATGGACCAGCAATGGCACGTCCACAGTGTGACTTGGTTAAGGCTTGTTTTGGCAGGGATGTAGGGGGAGGAGCTCTTCCTCACATAACTACAGGTATAGCTTTGCAGTTGTTATGTGCATTAATAGAAATTACACGGGTGCTGCTTCCTTGTTGTGACAGTTCTAAAATGTTCAGTCATGCTCAAGTGTATCCGTGTTCCAAACAGAGCTGGCCAAGCTGAAGGCGGTATCCACTCCTACTCCAGAGACCACTCGTCCACAACCTGTACCTCAAAGTATGCCAGGAAGAGGAGTGATTGGACCATGGTGGGCCCAGGGAGGAAGGGGGTCAAAAGTACATCTCCCAAATGGTCCCGCTTACTAACTCCTACACTGCTTTGGAGGAACGGGAAAGCCCCACCAGGAACCTGAGGCTGGGACCAGGGAGGATGGAAGGTCCTCCAAGATGGAGCCCCAGGCAAGGGAGGAGGAACCCCGGAGAAGGGAAGCTTCTAGTGGGGGACTCTATTGTCCAGGGAGTGGAGTTAGGGTCACCTAGTAGGGGAGAGAGGGAGGTCAAGTGCCTCCCAGGAAACACTGCGTGGAGGGAAGGGAGGCAGATCCATAGAATTGCTATGGAAATAACTAGGAGGGAGCAGCTGGATATCATTGTCCACCTAGGGACCAATGATCTGGCCAGGAGAAGACAGAGTTAGCCAGAGTCCAGGAAGATTTCAGAAAGCTGGGGGGAAACCTGAAACAGATAGCATGCTCTGTCTTATTCTTGGAGGTGCTACCTGTCCAGGGCACAGGAGAAGCTAGGGCACTCTTCAACCATACCTTCAACACCTCATTGAAGGATTGATGAGGAAGGGAGGATTTTGGCTTCATAGGGGACTGGGTCCTCGCTTGGGCAGATGCAAGCTTGTATAAGGAGGACGGCCTGCATCTATCAGAGAATGAGACCTTGGTCCTTTGTGAGAAGTTTAAATGCTTCAGCTGTGAGCCTTTAAACTGGCAGGGGAGAGCCAGGAAGGTCAGAAGGCTTAGTAACACCCCCATGGAAACATGCAAGAACATAAGTTAAATATGGGAACAGCTAAAGCAGGCAGGGAGGGGCAGGCTGGTGAAGCATGACTAATGAGTGATACGGGTGGGGGCAAGAGTACATAGTAAAGGAAACCAGGGTGGGGAGAAGACACTGGAGAGGGAGAACAAGAACAGAGGGAGGTCACACTGTAAAACATGGAAGGTCATGCTAATGAATGCCCGTAGCCTAGGAAATAAGGTTCCAGACCTGGAGGCCTTGTTGGCAGATGCAGGCCTTGAAGTAGCGGCAATAACAGAGATGGTACTCTGCTAATCATGGCTGGGAAGTCAATTTATCAGGCTATACACTGTTCAGGAGGGACAGGGAGGTAAAAGGGAGAGGGGGGCCCTGTACATCAGAGATGATATAAGGGCTACAGAAGTTCAGGAAGACAGGGGGAGGCCATGGTAATGTGGGTCAACCACGGAGACAGGGATGGATCAATGTATACACAGGGTGATCTACAGACCTCCAGCACAGAGGGAGGAAATAGACAGGGAACTAGTAGAACATACACAACATGGCAACTAAAGGTAAAATCCTGCTATTGGGGGATTTCAATATGCTGGATGTGGATTGAGCTACTCAGATGGCTGTTTTGGCCAGAAGCACAGCCATCCTTGAATCTCTGCAGGGGGTTGGACTCAAGCAGCTGGTGCATGAGCCAACCAGGGACAAGTCAATTCTGGACCTGGTATGGACCAATGGGAACAGAGTCGAAGAAATACAGGTGAAAAGGCAGCTGGGGTCCAGTGACCACCACATGGTGTGGTTCAACATGGAGACATGGACTCAATTAAGCCACACAAGAGCAAGAGTATTAGAGTTCAGGAGGGTGGATTTCACTGAAATGGGTAGATGTATACAAGCAGTCTTGGGGAAGGGAAAGATAATAGACGGGGTGGAAGAACAATGTGAGAAACTGAAAGAAGCCATAGTGGATTCCTCACCAAAGTGGAATAATAAATTTAATGGTTGTGTCACATAATGACATTGTTAGACTCAAAAGGGAGGGTGGATGGGCAGACAAAGGGGAAGACTAGGCAGAGGAACTCAATGAGTACTTCTGCTCAGTATTCATGAAAGAAAGGGATAGCCCAATGCCACATGGTAAAGGGGGCAGGGGTGGAGGGGGCACAGTGATAACAGATGGGTTAATCCAGGAAGACAGCATCCTGAAGAGCCTTAAAACCTTGTGGGTGGACAAAGCACAAGGACCAGATGGAGTGTACACCCAAGGGTCCTGAAGAAACTGGCAGAGGGTTGGCAGGCCCTCTGACAGACCTGTTTAACACCTCTTTGGAGATAGAGAATGCACCCAGTTACTGGAGGATGGCTCATGTGGAGCCCCTGCACAAGAGTGGACCCAAGAATAAACCAGATAATTACAGACCAGTGAGCTAGACCTCTGTAGTGGGGAAGTTAATGGAGACCATTCTGAAGGAGAGGTGGATAACTTTTCTTGTTAGTAATAGTCTACAGGATGAGAGAAAGCATGGGTTTGTCTTGGGAAGATCATGCTAAAGTAACTTAATTCACTTCTTGACTGGGTCCCTAGGGTGGCTGATGAAGATGACTGTAGATGTCCTGTATATGGATTTCAGCAAGGCCTTTTACTTGATGCCGCACAGTGGGTTATTGAGCAAGCTGAGGGACCTGGGTGCATTGCAGAAATTGGTGGGTTTGGTTGAGAGCCAGCTACAGGGCAAACAACAGAGGGTTGTTGTATGGGGGTGGTCATCCATGTCAAGGCAAATAGCTAGTGGGGTGCGGTGGGCAAAGTGGCCCCAATTCGCTCTGTGATGTGATTCGCTGAGTGAAGGCAAATTCATGGAGGTTTCCGCAACGCTGAAGTGGAGTATCATGTTATAATGGGTAAATATCAAGTCCATTGAAAGACTTCGCGTTACTCCGTCTTCCCAAATCACTACTCCACCAATTCTTAAGGTGAAGTACATTGAAAACAATGTACTTCGCCTCACTTCGCCTTGTTTTTAAGCTCCAAATGTGAATTTTGTAGTGATTCATGGGATTTCAGGTCACATGGGCTATAGATTGTTCTGCACACCCTCAGTTTGGGGTAGTGTGTGTAGGAAGCTGTAGGAGATGATCTGCTCTGAGATCTCTCTGGGATTCAAACCTTCTAAAAGATGTTAAAACAGCCTTTTTGAGTCATTTGTTTTGCTGAAACTTTAGTTAATCAATTATAGGAAACCCTCCTGTGCTCATATCATCGAGTGTTTATTGTTTGTTTGTGTATCTTGAATGTTAATGTACAACATTCAGTCTGTGTACTGAGAGATAGTGGAAGTGTGCTTTGGGGAGGGGCATATCTGTGGTGTAGTTAGATTAACTTGGAGAAAAAGACAGTGCTTTCTGTTTTGGTGATATTTTTCTTGAATAACTTGTGTTAATGTACACCCAGTAATATTTTCAATAATTCTTGCCATTTTTTGCTGATTGTTGTGGTGCAGCAGTGCATAATTTTAGTTTGTTTAAAATTTGTGGTTATATTACTGAAGTTTTTAATTTGCTACACATTACTTCATGTGTGTGAGTATGTGTGTGATGCATGTCATCAAATCAGACACCTTTTATTGTGCCACATAATAATTTCAGCAATGTGAGCCTGCTATCAATTGCAGCTGCATGAATTTTGTACTTCTTTGTGGTATCTTTACTGGTACTAGTACTAGTGACTGTTACTGCAACAGTGCAGTACACTCCCCCATGATCCACCCCAACTGGCAAGGTATTCTTTTCCAGATTTGAATTTCTGATGGTGAGCACTGGTTAGGCGTTGTGCCTTTGCCTCTGCATCTCTTCAGTGTGCAGTGAAATCTTAATCTGTCTGAGCATTAGCATCTCTTTAGTGCCCAATCTCCATCTGTAACTTAAGTCACAGTTGTGTCTTTGGCTTCCCTTCAGAGTACTGAACTGGTTGTGGTGCATAATTCTGCATGAACATTGTGCTCATTAATATGTGTTTTTTTAAGTCAGGACCATCATCACGAGTCACTCGTGATACAAATCACATTCATGCAGGCAGAAATCACTATTAACGATCACGTCATGAATCACAACATACATTTTTTGACTAGTTATTTGGATGTATTGTAAGCATGTTTTGTAGTCTCTCTCCAGGCTTCACCACCCCACCATTGTACTCATTAATGAGCATTTTTAAGTCGGGGAGTTTGTGCTACAGCTCATCGGGGAAGTATAGCCATAGGCATTTGCATTTCCAATACAGTTTTCATATTGGTTATCTCACACCATCGACACTGAATCATCATCACGGTCACAAATGCAGTCACGATTCACGATCACATCAAGAATCACAACATTCATTTTTTTACTAGTTACTTGGATGTATAGTAAGCATGTTTTGTAGTATCTCTCAGGCTTCATCACTCCACCATTGTACTCATTAATGACATTTTTTAGTCTGGGAGGATGTGCCACAGCCCATCGGGGAAGTACAGCCATAGGCATTGCGTTGCTTCCTATACAGCATGTGAGTTACAGTACTGTAAGTAGTGGTTGGGTAAGTGGTTCAATTTGCTCTGTGAAGTGATTCACTGAGTAACATGAATCCATGGAGAACTTTAAGCAGAAATGCATGGTACCACAAGGTCTCTCACACAGTCTGCAAGGGTACCAACAGAAGACACATACATGTGTTTTGTCCTACCAGGACTCATTAGTGTGCCTTGTCTGTGTGGCACCCTAGTGGAATGAACCAGCTACCCTAAAATGGTCTATCTGGAGTATGTTGTGGTGAACCCAATGAAAACAAAAAAGCTAACACAGATGAGGCACACTGATGAGTCCTGATGGGACAAAACATGTGTATGTGTCTTCTGTTGGCACCCTTTGCAGACTGTGTGAGACCTTTTGGTACCGTGCATTTCTGCTTAAAGTTGAACCAGCATAATATACTGTGGTGATATGCATATAGAGCTCATGGTGCTTTGCATTATGGGGGTATGTGTGCTTTTGTATTTCTACATACTACTCAGCTCACTGTGTGAAAAATGTGATGTGCTGCATGTATTTCTGTAATCACAGTAATCAGTGATGGTTAAAGGCCCACATTAAACAGCATCTAACTGAAGATGTCGGTTGGAGAGCTTTACTAGTTGCCTTTGGTAAAGTGGCACAGCAGGGTATGAAACACCTGGACAGCAAAGACTTCTTTTTATATTGGCGCTTACTTTCAGACCACATATTGCATTAGTAGCGATTTGAGGCGCTGCATTGTTAAGGAATGCAGGCACACATCAGTAGGTGCCTCCTCATCCCCAATAAGCCTGCATGCTGGTGCCACACCAGGAATGCATAATGTGGCAAGCACATCTAAGGAAAGGTCTGCTGCAATGTGAGCAAACCTCGTCATATGCAGTGGCACCTCCCAACATGCTTCCCTGGTGAAACAATAGATTAAACATGGTGGCACAATGCCGACTTTGGGGATGCCCAGTCCCCCTGTTGGCATGCCCTGACCCAATTTATGTGCTGACAGGGGAGCCCACTCCCCTTAGGCATAACCAACCCCCCCATTAGTTATGTGCTGAGGGGGGTGCTCAATCCCCCTTGGCTCTTGCCCCCCTTCGGTATGTGCTGATGGGGGTGCCCAGTCCCTCATCGGCTAGCCCCCCCAAACACTCAGGTGGCATGCTGGGAGCCCACCCCACCATGCCAAATGCCCCTGTAAAAACAAAAACTGTCCTGCAATATTTTGTTTTTGGTTTTTTACCTGTTAAAGAAGAAAACGGTCCCTTGCAGTCTGTCCAGCTCCCTGCCCAACCCTCATCCACCATCTGTGCACCCTGTCTCCCTACAACCCCCCTCACCCCATACTTACCTCTGGAGTCTGGCACGATGATCTTCTGTGGACTGGGAACACGTCTGCACTCTTCAAAGCTGACCATGAACTGAAGAACTGCCCGTAAGCTGTATAATGGCATAAATAGGTTTTTTTCAACTTTGGTGCATATCTCGAGTATTTTTTGGAATTTTGCACAAAATTTTCAACATGGGGTTATTGGGGCCTCGCCTCATGAATTCAATCACTGTCATGGCATTATTCGGTCGAAAGTTGATTTCGTGGTCACTGCATGGAATCACCTTTCAGGACCGAGTACCGAAACAACAGTGCCACTGTTCATGAGGGGGGCTCTCAAAAAGCCTATGTTGTAAATTTGGTGCAACAAATCCAAACAATGACTGTTTTATGAGTGTGCATTGCGCTGTTTCCACGCATGCACATTACTTCGTGAATCTGTAATATTTTTACTCCAGATTTTCAAAACTGGCATTTTTCCACACCTCCTTATGAACAGTACAGCTGTCATTTTACTTATCCTGGCCTAAATGTGTTTTCACATGTCTGGCACAGAATAGCATGGTCGTTGAGCAAAATCAGTTTTCGGGACAGTTTGAGAAAATGACGGTGACACTGTTCATGTGACAAAAGTCCATAAAATGACTGTGCTATAAGTATGCATTGTGCAGTTTCCATGCACCCTTGTAACTTTACAAATCTGCAATATTTTCATTCCAGATTTTCAACACTGGCATTTTTTCACACCTCCTTATCAACAGTACAGCTGCCATTTTTCACAGCCTACCCAAAATATGTTCCTACACCTGTGGCGCACAACGGCGTTGTCACTGTTGGAAATCAACTTTTGGGACAGATTAACAAAATAACAGGGCTACTGTTCAAGAGGAGAAGTCCCAAAATGCCTATGTCGAAAATGTGGCTAAAAAACTCCCAAAAATAACTGGGTTATGAACGTGGTGCTGCACAGTTTCTATGCATGCTCATGAATTCACCAATTATTCATATTTTCACTCCAGATTTTCAACGTTCCCATTTTTTTACGCCTCCTCTTGAAAAATACAGTTGTCATTTTCCGCATCCTACCCAAAATGTGTTTTCATTCCAGTGTCACCAAATAGCATAGCCACTGTGCAAAACCACCCTTCAGCTAACAAACTGATTGTGCTGCTCTTCATGAGGTGGGGTCACAAAAAGCCTAAGTTGAAAATTTGGAGTGAAAATACCAACAAACGCCTACAACGTTAGGGTTTCCAACTGTAACACCCCACCCTGTAGAGACTGCCAGGCATCAGGGGTGTGACTTGGGATCACTGGCTGTAATGCACACCATTCCACCCACCCCTACCCTGCAGCCAGTGACAGGCATCGAGGTATGCTGTGTTGGAGTGTTCAGCCCTCATCGCTCACCCCATTCTCCTATACTGCACCTGTCTCAGCATATTTCCTTATGGAATGAAGTAAGTATAATGTCCAATGACCCTAAAGCACACCACGACACTTGTCAGTGTCTACAGGGTAGGGTGAGGTCCATTCTCCTATACTGCACCTGTCTCAGTGTATTTAATTATGGAATGGGGTAAGTATAAGGGCCAAAGACCACAAAGCACACCACGACACTTGTCAGTGTCTACAGGGTAGGGTGAGGTCCATTCTCCTATACTGCACCTGTCTCAGTGTATTTAATTATGGAATGGGGTAAGTATAAGGGCCAAAGACCACAAAGCACACCACGACACTTGTCAGTGCCTACAGGGTAGGGTGAGGTAAAATGGCATGAGCATTATAGCTGACACCCCAAAGGCATACCGCAATGCCTGTCAGTCTCTGCAGGGTGGGGGTGGGGTTGGCATCAGTTCCATACTTCACTGCCATTCCTATTATGCATCTCTAACTCCTGCACTACCAATGCCAATGCCAGCAAGACAACATTGACAAATGCTTGTTTAATATGGGATGGGGAGAGGAAGAAGTGCCAGTGGATGCCAATGACTTAATTTACATGGAATGAGGAGAGAGTTGTTACCCAAAGGATGCTAGGGACTGGTAGTTCACTGCCCCCTAACTCTTGACATAAACTCCTTTACACCCCACTAATCCCCTCTGTGAAAAGGGGGATCAAGATGTGGGATGGAGGCACACAGTCAGTATGTTCTTCAGTGGTTCCAGCTTCTGGCGCTGACTGGTTTGTGTGAATGGGGTTCCAGCTGTGGGGTAGACTGGCCAATTGTCCCCAACATTTGATGTCCCTCACTTTACAGATCACTAAATCCTCTCTCAGGCCCTTTGCACCCTTTCACAGCCCCGAGTACTCCCCAGCCCTTCTTCTAACCAGTAACACCTGTCAGCTGCAGCAACTTTAATATTCATGTCCCTCTCTGTCAATTGAGACACCCTCATACCCTTAACTCATTGTCTCCTGCAAGACCCACCCACTGACACCTCCCAGACCCATTAAACACCCACCCACCCCTTACAGACTGTCAAGATACTTTTCCTCCTGCACAGGTCTGCACAGCCCCAAACACTAGCCCCCCTTCCTTCCTTAGTTGCCCAATACTAGCTAAGTCTTCCTACACAACCCCAGATACTAGCCTCACCTCCTTCCATGGCCCAAAACACTGCCTGCCCTCCCTAAACATCTCCCCACAGCTCCCTCCACAGTAACTGTTCCATCCACAACCCAACTCTGAGTCTCTTTACCACATCCTTCTTCCAGGACCCATCACCTCATAGTTTCCCAACACATTTGCTCTCTCCACAGTCTCCCACCACCTCTACCACCAGCCTGCAATTTGCCACCAGTGATAGTGACTGATAGAGGTTTGAGTGGGAGTCCTGTCAGGGATCTGGAAGGGAAATGCAGTGGTGTGGAGTGTAGTCAGCCAGGGGAAGGGTTCAAGTTTACTAGGTTTACTAGGTTTACTACTAGGTTTGTATATGGAAAGTAAAGGAGGCTGAAGTCCATTTTGATTCTTTCACCCACACAAGTGAGTCAGTATACGTAGGACTGATTTAGTTAACTCCAATTATCAAAGTGATTTTTAAAGGTATTAAAATTTTGAATATTCACCATTTCTTGAGGTAATAAATTCCAAAGTCTAGATGCATGTATAGTTATGTAATTATTTATTTTATTTAAATTTGCTTTCTTAATAACAATCTGTTTGTTATGGGACCTAAGTGTTTTTTTGTCTAAACAAATAGAAAGATTGCAATGATGGAGATTGTAGCACTTTATGAATAAACAAAATGTCACCTCTACAACATCTAGCTTGGAGAGTCTGGAGGCCAGTGGCATCTAACCTCTCAGAATATGATTTATTAGTTAACACAGAGACCATTTTTGAAGCCCTGTGCTGAACCCGTTCTAATAAAACTATATCACCAACAAGATAGGGATTCCAAAAAAGGGGATCCATAGTCCAATGGGGCCTAATATGTGATTCGTATATGGAATCAAGCACTCCTTAGTTCTTGTTACATATGAGTGCTTGATTTGGCTCAGTAATGAATGTGCCCGATTAGTAACTTTAAAACTGTGATCATGTAAAGTTAATTTGTTATTAACACAGATTCCTAAGTCTCTTTCTATTGAAGATTATTTTAGCGAGAGATTATTTATCTTAAATATACCCTTTTTGTTTGTTCTATCAAAATGGAGAACAACACATTTATCAATATTAAATTCCATAGAATTAAATTTAGCCCATTGTTCAATGAAGAATAAGTCAGAAACTACTGTAAATATTTTAAATTAGTCTTGAGTCCACATAACCACTGAGCTTTGAATCATCTGCAAATCTGGAAAGCCAATTTTGAGATGAAATTAACATGCCACTAATATATAGGTTAAACAGTGTAGGTTCCAGAATGGAGCCCTGAGGTACTCCACTAGTGAAGAAACATTGGCTAGAAACAGAGTTATTAAAATTTACCCTTTGGGTTCTATTTGACAGCCAATTTCTTATCCACTTCGTAAGACAAAATGACAAGCCAAATCGTTCCAATTTATGGACCAACCTATATTGTGGCACTTTATCGAATGCCTTACTAAAATCCAAAGTGTGACATCTGATGGAATATTGTTGTCTAGACCAATAGTTATGTTATTATAAAATGCCACCAAATTAGTGGTGCATGAATACCCAGTTTAAAACCCATGTTGGGAATTATCAGTCATATTAAGATTTAACAGTCCTCTCTCAATTAACAGTTTAATAATCTTCTCCATGATCTTACAAACAACAGATGTCAGACTAATTGGACAATAATTTTGCACATTTGCTTGATTACCTTTTTTATAAATAGGTGTAACTAGTGCTGTTAACCAGTCAAGGGAATTTGACCAGATGTAAGGGATTTATTAAAATTATTTTGAGAGGAACTACAATTGCCTCAGCGTTCAAGTACGTAACTTGTGTAATATTATCAGCCCTGGACCTGCTGATTTTTTTATGGAACGTAGAGCAGTCAAGATCATTTGCTCAGAAATAATATAGTGTGTAGATTTGTTTGATTGGTCCTGAAGACTAGAAAATACATTATCTTTAAGAAAACACAGAAGCAAAATATGAATTAAATGTGTCTGTTTCTAAGTCTGAACTGATAAAATTATTATTATGGACAACAGGTCCAGTCTTCCTAGTGGTATTCTTCTTACTGTTTAAATAAGAATATAAAGATTTATGAGAGTCTTTAGTATGTGCTATTTTAAATTATAAAGTCTTTTAGCTTTTTTTATGGTATGTTTAGCAAATACAATGTGGATTTGTATTTTAAATAGATTATTTCCCTGTTTGGGATTCCTTATTTTAAGTTTTTGAAATAATCTTAATTTTATAAATTAGATATTGCATTTTTTTTATTAAATGATCTAGGTATCCTCCCTTTAAGTTGTATTTTTAACTAAGGGGACACATGCCTTCTCAATTTTGTGAATTAAAGTTTTTATTAAAATCATTGCATCATTTCCTGATAGATGCTGCATAAGGGCTTCCCAAGGTTTATTTACAAGTAATTTATTTATATTATTAAACTTAGTTTTATCATAATTTCTAAAAGTAGTGAATTTCAGAACACTAGGGTGTAGGATCTGCAGGGAAAAAAGAATAGCCGAATGGTCACTTGTGCCAAGTGGCACCCTTATATAAATATCAGAGACAGTATTTTTTATATTAGATACTACAATATCTAAAATGTAAGAACCTCTGGTTGGAGTAGTAATAAATTGTGAGAGGTTGTGTTCAGAGAGACAGGACAAGAAAAGTTTGTCTTGACTGGTAGTGCCCCTTAAAGTTGTTCAATCAATACTGGGGAAATTAAAATCACCCAATAGAATAGTATCCCCTTTTTCAGAAAAATAAGAAATATTATTTAAGATGACCAGATCATAATTAGAGTCCAGTGAAGGGGGCCTATAACATGAGCCCAGAAATATCTGAGTTAGTCATCAGAGACCACAGAGAGTGGTCAGCTGGGGGATGGTGAACTTGGGGCAGGTCTAGTTGCAGAGAGTTTTTAGTGGAGGGTGGATGATGTGTAGGGTGTTCATTCAGCTACAGAGAGGGTGGTTAGGATGCCACCCAGGTGACAATAGTTGGCTAAGACAGGGAGGGCAGTGTTGAGAGGGAGTAGAGCAGAATGCAAAAGAACTCACTAAACTCCATTGGTTGTTGCCATGACAACTGTCATGGAAACAGTGTTGTCATCATTCTTGTGCTATGCTCTTCATTCGAATCTCCTCTCTGTGATTACATGCTTTGTCAGTGTTGCCATGGTAACAGTGTTTTTTACAGCTCAAGACTGGCATCTAAGCCATTAACCCCACACATTCACACTAAATTAGCATTTTTTTGTTTTTTTATTTTCCTAGTCAGGCAAACTTGCTAGCCATCAGGATGATGTCAGAATCTGACATACTGTTTTGCAACTGTGCAGATGTTCTTGATGTGCTCTACAGCTCTGCAGAAGCACATATGTCTTTGAACATCTGCAAGCTGAACTGGAACATAAACAAACTATGGATGGACTGATGACAAGATGGTAGAACATTGGGGTATGGCACTCAGCTTCACCTTATGCCACATTACCTCACAAGGATGTGATTTAGATATGGTTAATGCAACCCTGGTCATTCCTTATTGCTTAAATATTTCAAGCCTGCCACAGTAGCTTCTTGTTCAGAATCAGCTATGACCATATTCGATATCCCACAACTCTATTCAATTCTGAAGACTTGTGCAGAAAAGCAGGCCTTAACTGAAAAAGAGATTCTTCATTTTTGACAACCCTAGGTAAGTAAATGTTAAATAAAGCCAGCCCTCTAAGATACAACCTGTGTAATTGTGCTTATGAATCTCATTTTTGTATAAATAATTTGGAACATCTTGCACTTGCATGCTGCTTTAAAAATCTACTCAGTAAAGACTTAATTTCCATGATTCTTTTGCTTTTGGCAGCATGTGATACTGCCAGAGAGACTCTCTCTAATTTGAACACAATATTGGCAATTAGGTTGCTTCTCTGTGAGACCAGTGGGAAAAGATATACAGAGACTTTTCAGGCATTTATTTTCTACAGTTTTGTAAAAATGTTAATTCAGAAAGGTGTTTTTTTTAGTCTAGAATAGTTCTAGAGAGTCTCTTAGCTTAAATACAGTGCAGTTTTGCAAAATTTCCAAATGCTGTGGTGGATCAGATTGCAATTGAAAACTTAACTTGCTGCATATGTTTAATTAGTGCTTTCTTTGTTTTTACTGCATTTTTAAAGTTTTAGCATAAAGAAACTGGACTTTTAGACTAAGAAATGTGTGCTTTTGCAGTTATTTGAATGTATATGTTTTGTGTGTTGTAGAAGAACAGGCTTTCCTCCAGGCTTTGAATTCAAATGTAGTATTTGTATTGCTGTTGTGTTTATATATTGTAGTGTGTTGCAAGCTAGGGAATGTTACTAGGCAATTTACTTCTCAACCCTGAGCTATTTAAGCTGAATATATATATATATATATATATATATATATATATATATTATTGGAATAAGAGGTAAAAAGCAGGAACAGCTGGCTTAACAAAATATTTAATATTAGCTGAAGAATTGTTGTGCATAGTATTTTGTGAACGAAAACTAGACTATGTCACTAATATCTGACATAGATTTTATGTTTATATATACTGTGAATTTTATAGTTTTCTTGGAGTGACTACAGTTTGTGACCCAGGTATCACAGCCGACAGAAATAGTATGGGGTAGGACTACAATGGATGCCATGACTCTGCCTGTCCACTACATTTTTTCAAAGGTGCATTTCTGCAGGAAGGGGGGCTTTGTACTGAATTCGTAGGGTTCACTGTACAGTATGGGTACCAGGAGAACTCGGTCTAAGACCAGATGTGAAGGTGATCAGTAGGCTGTGCCGGTCGCTGGCTCTTGGTGCTGGGTCAAGGGGGCCAGTGGGGTGATCGGGCACTACCTACCAGAGTGGGGGTCCACCAGACCACCAGGGACAGGGTTTGTCTGCTACAGGCAGGTAGGGGTTAGGGAAGGAGAACCACTGGATCGCCATGGAATCATTTCATTTTCCAAACAAGGATGGGGATCAGGCTGGTAAGAGACTGCTGGACCTCCAGGGAGTGTATTGTTTTTAAACAAGGATGGGAATCAGGGAATGGGAGGGGACGTGGTCCAGCAGACTGAGCCACTGCGGTAACATGTAGTGGAGTTCATAATGAGCATATTATGACCTTGTAGTGCAGTGGGTTCATTTGCATTTTTGTTTGAATATTCACCCATGGGGTGCAGAACTAACCAGTACATGCCGCACATTACCCCTATGGTAGGTCTTTAGCCCATACCCTTGTAGCGCAGCACAAAGCATGGTGAACACTGACTGGATGCCACGCTGCCATGGCTGATATTCAGATGAATAGTGCAGTCAGTTCAGATCATGCTGTTCATTTGAGTATGGTGCCGGAGCCAGCTGTCCCCATTTTTTCATGTGGCACCCTCGTGTGTGCGTGCAGCTGGCTGGCTCTGAATATGGGTCCATAATACCTTACCTATTAGATAAGTACAGTTTGATTTAGGTGTACCAGGTTATGTGGGTATATAATTACATAATGGCACTAATTTAGGTTGAAGGAACTCTAGATTTTGAAAGACTTGGTGAAATAAGTGTTGCATTACCCACAATATTTAGTAGATCAACAGCATGGGAAAGTAAAAAAAAAAAAAAACTAGAAACAAAGTTAAAATACAATTGGTGAACATCTAGTGTTTTTAACCTATGATACAGTAGTTTCTCTTTAACTCTGTCTTTGCACTAGAACTCTGCTTTTTACTCCTATGTTGTATTACCATTTGTATTTCTCTGCTGCCCTGTACTCAGGCTGCTAATATGTTCCTCATTTGTACCTTTATTTTAACAGATCTGGCCAGATGTTGTCTGTTCACCTTTCAGATAAGTATCTTATCATGTTTAATTATAACCACTAATATCTCCCTCTAGAACCTCTGACACTTTTGACTCCACATTCTTCTCTGTGCTTTCCTTTTAGATACTACCAGAATACCCCAAATCCAAGCCAATCCAATCCTGGTCACTGTGATTCAAACAGAGCATGTAAGTCATATTTAATTTAGGTGTCAAAATTTGGTTTTGCAGCCACTAGCGAGCAGGGCTAGTGACTGGGAAAATTGATTTTCTTGTTTGGTAACCAGGTAAAAATCCCCACAGACATCTCCACTGGCCCTACTGGTGTACTTACTGAAGTGTTACCTTCTCCAGTACAAGTCCACAGGGCTAGCTAAGGAAAATCTTACTAGCTAGATACAAAATCTGCTACATTTAGCTTGTGGGACAGTGACAATTTTGATGCCAGTGAAGGAGGTAGGGTTAGTGTCATGTGCCAATGAAGAAAGTGGGGCTATTATTGGGGGCTGGGGGGCTTAGTTTCAGAGAAGTGGGATGCTAGTGTCTTGGGCTTTGGAAGATGGGCCAGCTAGGGTCGGGAGTTGTGGAAGGAGGAGGAGCTAGTTTCAGAGCCAGTGGAGGGAAAGTGTGGGCCTATATAGAAGTCCCAAAATAATTTTGGGATTATTATTGGGCAATAGTTTAACCCATATGAGCTCAAGTTTACCTATTTCCCATTTAATATCTTCCAAAGGTATATCTTCATGAACATAAATTGCCACCCCCCCTTTCTATATTTTCTACAATGGGAATACAGCTTATAGCCCTCAATTTCTTTTTCCCAACTATCATTTTTGTTCCACCATGTTTCAGTAATGAGGGCAATATGTATTTTATTTTTATGTAGCAAAAATTTGAACTCATCATATTTGTTCTGCAAACTGTGGGCATTTAGTAAAATTGCTTTCCATCCAGGGATATTTTGTGTAGCCGATAAGGGACCTATCAAGTTACTTTCAACTACGCCCCCCCCCGAACCAGTTTAAATGAAACCTCATGACCTCCAAAACTTTTTTACTCATAACCCTTACCCCTGCATAATTTAAGTGAATTCCATCCTTTTTAAATAAGGAAGTTCTGCTAAATGTTTGTGCATTATCCATAAAATCAACCCCTGATTCGACACAAAATTGCCTAATTTTGCAATTAATGTCAACAATCTGTCTATTTCTATAGTCATTAGGGCAATGCATAGGAAGAATACCAGATATGATAATCTCCCCTCCATGTTTTTTGACTGAATCGAAAATAAACTTATAATCCCTCTGCATACAGTGCCAATTTGTTTTCCCTACATCATTAGCCCCCACATGAAGAATGACCAAGGGGGTAATTGTATTTTCATATAAACCCTCCATCAAGCCCACAACATCATGTAATTTAGCTCCGGACAATGAACTAACTGTAGTATGTTCCTTTCTATTAGAACATACTAAAGTATCAATACCCCTAATAGTTGAATCCCCGATGATCAAAATATCTCGTTCCATGGGATTAGACTCTCTTAGTTCCCTTAATGTGGCAGTACCAATGGTACTGATGGGCTCGATTAAGTTTACATTACAAGAGTCCCCTAGTTCTTTATTGGAAGTACTACATTTACTGCTTACTACTTCATTGAAATCAAGTGTTTTAGAGGGGGCATGTGAATGATCCCATTTGCTGAGAGCCTCAGGTGCATTTAATAATTGGCAAGGATCTTCAAGTAATTCACAATTAGGTAATGCCTCCAGAGCATCAGATGGAGTAGTATTAAGACACTCAAATCTATTGTTTAAATCTATAAGAGGTTTGGGCTGCAATCCTTCATCCTTATCAATAAAGTTTACATCTCTATCTACCTTTGCTCCAGTTGTATAATCGTTAATATATTCACAGTGCTCAACATTATTTGCTACCAGGGATTGTCTATTACTGATGTCACAAACAGCCTCGTTGATATCCTCCAGCTTGGAAATATCTTTGTACGTTTGTAACCTTGTTTCCAACGCTTGAACCTCCTTAAGTAAAGCAAAGATTTTAATACACTTATCGCATGTAAATTCAGAGTTGGAAACTTCTTCAGTAAACATCAAGCATTCCCGACATGTTTTTCTGCCTTTCATCTTTCTTTGTCTAGTATACGCCATGCTTATAATTAAGTTACTCCCCAACAGATTTTAAACTGCCACTAAAAAGGATAATATATACTGTTAAGGTATTTACCTTAATAATTAAACCCCAGTGCTCCCCAGTGTCCCCAGTGGACACAGCAGACCTGTAGTGCTCAGATCGCCAGCGCGCCTGCAGCATCGTAGATCGCCGCTCACCGGCTCACTCCGCTCGCTGGTGGAGTGAAATTTATAGGGAATCGCACCAGTGTTCTGTGTCCTCAAGACGCCTGCGCTTTTAAAATGGCAAAAATAGCTACTTAATATTCTAGCAGCTATATAAATCGTTAGAATACCCAGGAAAAGTAAATATTAAAATATATAATTAAAATAGGGTAATTTGTAGTTCAGATTAAACACAGTGAACTACAAAGTCTCATGTGATCACTCATCTTATTATGGAAGATGGCAGATCGCGAGGATTTTATGGGGATGGTTTGTTGGTATGACATCAAGAGTAGAGCTATTGGCATTAATAGCGGTGTTTGTCCTGGTTGGTTCAGAGATGATCTGAGACAAGCCAAGCTCATCACAGAGGCATTTGAGTCTGTTTGATTTGGAGGAGAGTCAATCCATGTTTAGGTCCTTGAAAAAGATAGTTTTGTTGTTGACAGAGGTGACAAGAGATTTCAAAATTGTGATGATATCAGTACCACCAGCAGGAGGCCTGTAGCTGACAATAATAGTTTGGTGGAGGGAAGATGACATTTTAAAGACACAAGTTCATATTCTTTAGGCTTAGTCATACATTGGATGTTAGTGACATTATATTTGTCCTTGGAGTAAATGACCACCCCGGCCCCCTCAGTTGCTTTATCTGCCCTATAAAGCTTGTAACCAGGTAGGGTGATTTGCTGGCTCGGAGTGATGTTTTTGAGCCAAGACTCATTGATTATAATAAGGTCCAGTTTGATGTGCGTGACCCAAGCTTGGAACTGATCAATTTTCTTTACCAGGCTCAAGATATTAACTAGCAGGATTTTTAGACAAGGCACAGATGCAAAGTCTGAAGGAGATGCAAAGGGTGTTGGATGGCCAGGGTTTACCTTCACATTACCCAAGCATAGAAGGAGCAGCAGTAGTAACTTCTTTAAGAATCAGATTACTAAAACAAGTGCTTTCCTTCTTTGGGAACACCCGTACTGTGAGAGAGGAGACAAGGGTAATGGTGTGGTTGGGAGAACAGGAACGTTGTAATTGATGAAAAATAGGGAGAGTGCTTTAATCAACAAGGGGGAGAAGGGAGTAGAGGAGTAGAAGGGCAGGAGGATAGAGAAAACTAAGGGGTAGAGAGGTACAATGGATAGGGGCGAGGGGAGGGCTGGAGAGGAATGGAATGGCTGGGATGGTCTCCGAGAGGGTATCCAGGGTTAGGTCACTAGAGAGATTAGGGTGGGATACTAATAGAACTAAAATTAGGGCCATCATGGCCAAAGTGGCTTGACATAGCAAGGAAGAGGTTGCTGGCAACATGGGAGAAAGCACTGATGTAGTAAGACTTGCACAGAATCCCTTAAATATAATGAAAGGGTAGATAAGACTTAGCAGGGGAGCATAAACGATTATAACTGCACTTGGTGACAATGCACCAGGTACAGGGCACTGAGGGGGACAGTAAAAGGAGGAGAGCAAACAGATGAGCACAACTCCTAGATGTAACGTATCAGCCAAGAATGTGGGTAACCCCTTTAAGTGGCTGAAGATGGGGTGCCCAATCAGAAAGCAGGAGGTGGGAACTTCCTGTAGCTGAAGAGTATTTAATAGATAATGAGAAAAACAGAGCAAAATGACTGAATACTATTATAAACACAAGTTAATAATGATTAATAAAGACGAGCTGGTGCGCCTCAAAGGTTCAGAAGAAAGTAGTGCTAGATGGAGGCCACTAGTGGAGAGATCTTAAAACAAGGAAGTGGTATTTAGTAAATAGGAAGATAGAAGGAAAGTTCTAGGTAAGGTGAATGTAGGCACAATGTAGGAAGAAAATAAAGTAAAACTGTATTAAAGTTATGCCAGCACAGTGGTGCTGAGGGCTGAGGTGCTGGATGCCTTACCTCATGCTACACCGGCTGACCCATGTTTGGGAATGAGCAAGAGCCGACAGGGGTTGGCAGGGAGAGAAGAATTAGTGTCAGTGGGACTGTTCTGCTTTGGGGAGAGGGATACCAGTGGTCAGTCCTAGACTGGCCCCTAGCAGAGGTTGGGGGGCAGTGCACTGATGCTGCAGGGAAAAAAGGGGGTGGAGATGGACAGATGCCTGGAGGGAGCATGAGTGGACACGTGCATGCTCCCCCCATTGGTGTCATTGCACACCTCATCTCGGGGGCGGTACCAATTGAAAACTAAGGAAAATGGTCCCAGTCACAGCAGAGTGAACAGCCACCCACAGCAGGCTCCGACCCTGAATGGCACATCCCTGGACATTGGATCCTATTTGAGGTGAGTTGAGTTGGGGGCTCCTCACTACCCTGCCGTGGAGGGGAGAACCATGGGGGAAGATGGGGATTGTCTGCCTCATGTCAGGGTGCAGGGCTGGGTGGTGGCTGCAGATGTATAGCCATATGGGGACCAAGGGAGAGGAAAACAATCTAACATAAAAAAACTGTGCAAAGTTGTTTACATATAAGAATCATAACATCTAGTCCTCCCACAAAAGATGAAAGATATGGCCAAAACCCTTTGGTGTAACCCTTCCTATACTTGGGTTCTCCTTATGGCACAACATGTTGGAACAAGTGATTCCACAAGGAGGGTATGGCAGAGAATGGCTTGTAACAATATGGAATTTATAATGTAGATCAGGAGCACTGCCTGAAACTAACACATGAGCTACAGAAGATTGTTCTAATGTCCAAGACATACATTTGTAATCATAGAAACATAGACTTTGACAGCAGATAAGGACCGCTTGGCCCATCTAGTCTGCCCATTTCCCTACCTTCAGGATAGGCCGCAGATCCTAGTTAACCAACAGCCTATTTCTTTCTACCCACGCAAGAATTGCCTTATGTCTGTCCCATGCATTCTTGAATTCTCCCAAAGTTTTAGACCACACAACCTCCTCAGGAAGGCTGTTCCATGCATCCACTACCTCTCTGTGAAATAATACTTCCTCACATTGCCCCTGAACTGCCCCCCTTCTATCTTTAAATTGTGTCCCCTTGTTCTTGCACGTCTCTTTTTCTGAAAGATGCTACCCTCTTGGACTTTGTTGATTCCACTGAGGTACTTAAAAGTTTCTATCATGTACCCCTCCCTTCTTTCCTCAGGGGTATACATATTAAGCTCCTTTAGTCTCTCCTCATACAGCTTCTCTTGCAGACCTTGCACCATTTTCGTTGCCCTCCTCTGACTGCCTCTATCCTGTCTATGTCCTTGAGGAGATGGGGTCTCCAGAACTGGACGAGTACTCAGATGGGGTCTCACCAACTGTCTGTACAGAGGGATAACAACTTCCTGTTTTCTGCTGCTGATGCCTCTCCCTATGCATCCCAGTATACCCCAGCCCTCCCTACTGCCTTCTCACATTGCTTGCTAACCTTAAGGTCATCTAATATGATTACCCCAGGTCCCTTTCCTTTTTATGTTGCTTGCACGCATGTGCAAGAAACATAGTGCCATCATCGGAGATTTCGGAGGTGTGTCACCTCCTCCTCCAATTCAGTCAGTGAGCTGGCAGGCACAGCCCCTGTAAGCCAATGCATTTTGGAGCTGTCTAGGACACGCTCCAAAATGCAGTGGCATACAGTTGAAAGGGGGAGCTACGCTTCAGTGTGCACCGATAAGAGCGTAGCTCCCCCACATGCAGGCGTCCGTGCCCCGGCATGTACTGTGTAGCCGACGGGGTTCCCAATCCCGCCGGGCTGAGCTGCATCGCCCCTCCCCCAGTAGTTGGTGCCACGCTGGGAGCCTACCCCAGCATGGCAATCAGTCCTTGCCGACGGGGTGCCCAATCCCCGTCGGCTGAACGGCACCCTCCGTCCTCTGTGCCATGCTGGGAGCCCACCCCAGCGGCGAAACGTCCCACCACATCTTTTTTAACCTATAAAACAAAACGGTCCCGCTGCACGCCTCCCACCCCCTCCCACAACCCGCACCCACCCACTCCACACCCAGCTTTCCCACAACCCCTCACCCCATACTACCTCCAGACTCCGCGCGACGATCTTCGGTGGACCGGGAACATGTCTGCACTCTTCAAAGCCGACCGCGAACTGAGGAAATGCCGGTAAGCTGTATAATGGGCTAGATGGGGGTTCAACTTTATTGCATATCTCAGGCATTTTGGGAATTTTGCACCAAATTTTCAACATGGGTTTTAGGACCCTTCTCATGATTGATGTCACTGTCATGCGTTATTTGGGCCGGAGGTGATTTCACAGTGACTATGCAGTGACTGCAAATCACCCTTTGGGCCCGAATACCACCATGACAGTGACATCATTCATGGGAAGGGGTACCAAAAACCCCATGTTGAAAATTTGGTCCAAAAATTCCAAAAAATGACTTTTACGAACGTGCGTTGCGCAGTTCCTACGCAGGCTTGTAAGTTCGCGAAATTTCAATATTTTCACCCAGATTTCAATATTGCCATTTTACCACACCTTCCTATGAGTAGTACAGCTGTCATTTTCACATCTCACCCAAAATGTGTTTCCTCTTGTAGCAGAATGGCAGTTGATGTGCTGAAATCAATGTAGGACAAATTAAGAAAATCACAGTGACACTGTTCATGAGCAGAGGTCTTAAAATGGCTATGTTGAAAATTTGGTGAAAAAATTCCTAAAAATGACTGTTTTACGAGCGTGCGTTGCACAGTTCCTACGCAGGCTCGTAAGTTCACAAATTTTCAATATTTTCACTCCAGATTTTCAACATTGCCATTTTACCACACCTCCTCATGAGCAGTACAGCTGTCATTTTTCACATCCTGCCCAAAACATGTTTCCGCCCATGTAGCGCACAATGGCGCAGTCGGTGTGCGAACTCAGTGTATGGGACACATTAAGAAAATCACAGTGTCATTGTTCATAAACAGAGATCTTAAAATGGCAATGTTGAAAATTTGGTGAAAGAATTCCTAAAATGACTGTTTTATGTAGTGTGCGTTGCATAGTTCCCACGACGCCTGAGATGGTTCATAATTTTCAATATTTCCACTCCAGATTTTCAACATTGCCATTTTACCACACCTCCTTATGAGAAGTACAGCTAATTTTTCACATCCTGCCCAAAACGTGTTTCAGCCAAGGCGCGGTCGGTGTGAAAACTCAATGTATGGGACACATTAACAAAATCACACTGACACTGTTCGTGAGCAGAGGTCTTAAAATGGCTATGTTGAACATTTCGTGAAAAATTTCCTAACAATGACTTTTTTACGAGCGTGCATTGTGCAGTTCCTACGCACACTCGTAAGTTCACAAATTTTCAATATTTGCACTCCAATGACTTCCAAATACCTAAACAGCACATAGGAGTAAGCAACATTCGGCATTGACAAATGCTTGTTTGTTGTTGTTATTACCCCCATTGTGTATTCTTCCCCTGGGTTCTTGTTTCCCAGGTGCATGATTTTACACTTCTGTGCATTGAATCCTAGCAGCCATACTTCTGACCATTCCTCCAACCTTGCCAAGTCCCTTCTCATCCTTTCCACGCATCCTTGTGTATCAACCCTGTTGCAGATCTTTGTGTCATCTGCAAAAAGGCATACTTTTCCTTCCAGTCCCTCTGCAATGTCACTGATGAAGACATTAAAAATGACTGGACCCAATACTGAACCCTGCGGTAGCCCACTAGTAACCCCCCTTTCTTCAGAATGGACTCCATTTACAATTACCTTCTGTGTCCTGTTGTCCAGCCAATGTTTTACCCAGGCTACCACCCTGGGACCCACTCCCAGGCTGGTTAATTTGACTATTAACCTTTTGTGTGGGACTGTGTCAAATGCCTTGCTAAAGTATAGGTAGGCCGTGTCCACAGCCCCTCCCTGGTCTACTACTTTGGTCACCCAGCCAAAGAAATCTATTAGATTCATCTGACATGACCTTCCCGCTGTGAACCCATGCTGCCTTGGGTCCTGTGCCCCACTGGCCTCTAGGTACTCAACTAGTCTTTCCTTCAGAAGTGACTCCATCACTTCCCTACCACAGAGATCAGACTGACAGGTCTGTAGTTTCCTGCCTCTGTCTTGGTCCCACTTTTGTGAAGGGGAATCACATCCACCTTCCTCCAGTCCTCGGGTACCACACCATCCTCCCATGATTTATTATAAAGAGTAGCCAGTGGTTTCACTAGTTCTTCCCTTAATTCTTTTAGAATTCTGGGGTGGATTCTATCAGGACCCATTGCTTTGTCCACCTTCAGTTTTAGGAGTTCTTTCAGAACCCTTTCTTCTGTGAAAGGACTGGGATCGCCGCCCCCCCCATCAAGAGTGCTTCTGTTAATTGGATTAGGCACTTCCCCCTTCTCTTTTGTGAATACTGAGCAGAAATATTCATTCAGTATCCCTGCTTTTTCACTGTCCCCCTCTGCCCACCCACCATTCATTCTATTCAGCCTCACTATCCCTCCTTTGTCTTTCTACACTCGCTGATGTACCTATAAAGGTTTTATCCCCTTCTTAACTGAGTTGGCTATCTTTTCCTCAGTTTGGCCTTTGCTATTCTGACTTCCCTCCTGCTTCCTTCTGCCTTAACAGGTACACTCTCTGTCCTGCACCTTCTGTGTTTCCTTATACTTCAGATACTATCTTTTTCTTCCTGACTTTCACAGCCACCTCTTTTGAGAACCATAGTGACTTTTCTTTCATTTTGATTTGTTTATTTGCTTCACACAAAGGCTTGTTGCCTCTGTGATGGCAGTTTGATGATTCCCATTTAGCTCACACCTCCTCCTAGCCTGTTTGCTAGTGCTTTTCTGAGGCACTCTCCCATCTTGCCAAAGTCAGCCCTCCTAAAGTCCAGTACCCTCACTTTTGTGTGGCTTGACTCTGTAGCTGAGTTTTACATGAACCACACTGTTTGATGGTCACTTGTTCCCAGATGGCAACCCACTTCTAGATCTGAGATCCTCTCACTGCCCCTTTGAGAGTATGAGGTCCAAGATTGCTCCCTCATGAGTGGGTTCCAAAACTAGCTGTCTGAGGCCTGCCACCTGTAGGGCATCAAGAATGGCCCTGCTCTTGGATGTGGCTGCAGCAAATGTGCTCCAGTTAACATCTGGCATATTCAGATCTCCCATCAACAGTATCTCCCCTTTCTCTGCCATTCTAAGAATGCCTTCTATCATATCCTTGTCCATTCCCTCCCCCTGACATGGGGGTCTGTACACAACCCCTGTGCAGATTGTGGTGCCCTTTCCAGTCTCCAAGGTGACCCACAGTGCCTCCTCTCCTCCCTGTTTACACTTTTGTTCAGTTGCTTTTATTCCTTCCTTTACATAGAGAGCTACTCCTCCCCCTCTTCTCCCCTGCCTGTCTCTCCTGTAGGTTATGTACCCTGGTATGTTAACATCCCAGTCATGGTTCTCTGTGTACCATGTTTCTGTGACTGTTACAATATCCAGGCATCCCTCTTCCATCTAGGCCACCAGCTCAGGGAGCTTGTTGCCCAGACTACGGGCATTGGTACTCATTACCCTCCATTTCCTGATGGCCTTACTCCTTTTTGCCCCATCACTGTCCTTCTTGCCTTTGTCACTTTCTCCATTTACCCAACCCTTCTCCTTATCGACACCTCTATGTTGGTGTTTGCTGCACTTACTACCATGATTTTTTTTGGGGGGGCTAGGATTTCCCTGCTCCTTTCCAGTGCCTCCCCTGGCTAGTTTAAATGCTTGCCAATGAAGCATTTAAACCTATCACCTAGGATCCTGGTTCCCCTTCTGGACAGATGCAGCCCATCATGCCAGTATAGGCTTGCATCACTCCAGGTGGACCCCCAGTCCCCAGTGAAGCCAAATCCCTGAGCTCCACACCAGTTTTTCAACCAATGATTGAATTCCATGGTGCAGAATACCCTAGCCTCTCCTATGCCATAGATGGGCAGCACCTTTGAGAAGGTTACCGTGCGTGCTACTTGTCTAAGTCCCCTTCCCAAGTCCACAAACTCTTCCTGCACTTCTCTAATCCCTTTCTTAGCCAGGTCATTTGTCCCTAGGTGGACTATGACATCCAGCTCCCTCCCCTGTGCAGCTGCTCTGGCAATCCTGAGCATTTGCTCCCAGTACCTCCAAGCCATGGTGCCAGGCAGGCACCTTACCTCCCTCTCCCCTTCCTTCCCCAGTTCTACCTTCCTAACAATGGAGTCCTCCACCAGGAGTTGTTTCCTTCCCCTGCGGGGTCCCCTGCCACCCTTCTGTGGGTCTCCTTTGTGGGGGTTCCCAGCATCCTCTTTGGTCTCCACTGCGGATGCCTCCATAGAGGAACCACACTTTGCTGGAATGGCATAGGATTTGTGGAGAGGTACAACTGGAGGGATGTGCCTCTGTTCCACCACCCTCACCATCTCTGAGCCCACTGTGGTCCAACCGTTCCTCTTTCTTGGCAACCTCTGAGGCAACGGCAGTGGCACTGGTGGTCCCTGGATGGAAAAGGAGGTCCCACAAATCCTGGCCAACTCAGCCTGGAGATGAGCAACCTCCTCCCTCAGCCCAGAGAGGTGCCTGCAGATGGGACAACACTGCATCCTCCAGAATGTCTCCTGGAAGACTGCTGCTCCACAGCCACTGCACTGCACCACTCCAATCATGTCTTATTTTTGGCCCCTTAACTGTTTGCAATCCTTACTCTTTCCTCAGTTTTTTTTTCTCTCTCTCCTTACTTTCTGCCTGTGTGCCCTTTAAGCTCCTGATTGCCCTGCTCTGAGACAAGAATATCCTATATTTCTCAGTAGACCCGTTACTTGCTCAGAGGTGGACCTCCAGCAGATAGAAGGGGCCGGAGAGCTACTCTTGCCCATCTAGGATGGTGGGTCTTTGGTGGCTCTGTGATCACTCACTTCCTGCTCCCAAACAGGAAGCTCCTGTTGTCAGTCAAATCCTGTGCCTATAAAAGTAGAACTAGCTTTGGGTGGGAGGGAAGTAGGGCAATATAGTCCCAGTAGAGAAGTCCAGTCACACAGCAGTCCTTTCTCCTGGTGTCTTCTGCCAAGCTATTCTGCTACTGATGTAGTAAGACTATCATGTCTCTGATTGATGTCTGCAAAGTATTCCAAACAACTGAAATTAAGATTTTGGGCCTGTAGTTTATTAATATTTTTGGGATCCTTTCTTCACTGTGGGTAGTTCAGTTGCCTTTCTCCTATTCCTTTGCTTCTCCCCAGTCCTCAATAAATTTTTAAAGATCTCTGCAAGTGTTTCTGTCTCTTTCCCAACCATTTTAATGAAGGATTTCTGAAAACCATTTTGGGGACACATACATTCAGGGCTAGTGCTAAAATATAGTAGTCACAGGAGAGAATGCTGGCAAATGCTCAAGGATGAATTTTGTTTGAATAACTGGTTACATGTAAACCATAACAGTTCTAATGTCCCGATTACCTGATCAGACATGATCCCAAGTCCTCTTACAGTAGCATTTCTTCTTCATTGTTGGAAAAATATATCCCAATTTCTGAGTTGTGCTCATCACATCCCTTGTGAATACTGATATAAAAAAAGTCAGGCATTTGATAGTACCTATAGCATAGCACTTTATCTGTCAATAATTTGCCAATACTTTGTTGTGAATCCTTCCTTCTTGCACAAGCCCTGCATGGTTCAGAAAGGTCCCATAACTGATCTTCAGAAATGTGCCCATTAACTGGACAACACTGGCACAAGAAGGGAATCTGATTCTGGCTCCATGTGCTCTCAGTTTTGCTGGAGTATAGCTGGAGGACGCCATCTGCATGCATGCATGCTGTGGAGAGGGGTCACCTCCCCTACTTGACCTAGAATGAACATTGTTAAAGATTTCCACACTTATGACTGAGTATTGGGGCCAATATTTTCGAAAACTCTTTCTTAACACTTCCCTTCATAACTGCCCTCCTATATCATATAAGGTAGTCATTATTATCTACTGCATGCTCCATTGGGGTGCCCTCACTTTCCTCGGGAACATTTAAGCATTTTACATATATTTTTGTTTAATTTATTTTGACAATATGCCAGAATATTTAAGTAGTTTGTTGATGCCAATTAGTAATGTACCTCATGATTCAATATCCATTACAATATAAGAGCAAATATTTGGAAATGTGTACAAACAGTGATCAAGCTATGCTTGCACATAGAGCACCCACTATGTGGAATAACATCTGAAACTAATGCAGTAATTGCAATGTAATGTTGGTTGAAAAAAAAGCTGTATATATGACACATAAATATAGCTGCCAAATTAATTTGGTTTGTATGAATATGTACCGTTGTGTAATTGAGCTTCTACCACATGTTCCAAAACCAAGACATACAGTACAACTCACATTAAACTTACTGTGAAACTAGTTAACAGTCCCTTAGCATTTAAGCTGATAACACTCTGTATATGGAATCTCCTCATCACTGATATCTAGTTGTTAGCTGGGTTCTGTTGAGCTGTGAATCAGTTGCATGAATGTACTTTCAGTTGAAAGCCACAGCCTACAGCTGAAGCAACAAATATAAAAGCAAATTAGTTGGCAACTCATTGCTGTCACATAAAAAAGAATGGATAGCAAACTAACTGCACACTAAGTTTAAATGCAAAGAAGTGCAAAGTAATGTACCTGAGAAACAAAAATCCAGGGGAAGAGTACACAATGGGGGGAAGGGGTACTAACAACAACAAAAATTGAAAGGGACCTGGGGTAGTCATGGCAGATGGCCTAAAGATAGGCAAGCAATGTGAGAAGGCAGTAAGGAGGGCTGTGGGATATTGGGATGCTAGGGAGAGACATCACCAGTAGAAAACAGGAGGTTGTTATCCCTCTGTGCAAACAGTTGGTGAGACACCATCTGGAGTACTGCTTGCAGTTCTAGAGACCCAGTCTCCACAAGGACATAGACAGGATGGAGGCAGTCCAGAGTAGAACAACTAAAATGGTGCAGGGTCTGCACCAGAAGCCATATGAAGAGAGACTAAAGGAGCTTAATATGAATACCTTAAAGGAAAGGAGGGAGAGGAGGGACATGATAGAAACTTTCAAGTACCTCAAAGGAATCAATAAAGTCCAAGAGGGCAGCTTATTTCAGAAAAAGAGATGTGCAAGAACAAGGGGGCACAATTTGAAGACAGAGGGGGAATGGTACAGGGGCAACATGAGGAAGTATTTTTTCATGGAGAGAGTGGTGGATGCATGGAACGGCCTTCCTGAGGAGGTTGTGGAGTCAAAAACAGTGGGGGAATTCAAGAATGCATGGGAGAGACATAAAACAATTCTAGTGGGGGGGGTAGGAGGAAGTAGGCTGTTGGTTAACTATGATCTGCAGCTTATTCAATAGGTAGGGAAATGGGCAGACTGGGAGGACCAAGTGGTCCTTATTTGCCATCAAAGTCTATGTTTCTATGTGTCTATGTTAATGTGAACTGTACTGTGCTGTACCTAGAAATAAAACTATATGTCTAAATGTATATTTCATAGGTATATACTTTAGTGAATAAATAAAACTCTCCTTTATTGCTCTTATTTTTTGCAACACAATAGGTACAGTAGTAGATTTATTGGATTAGATAGAGTTTTTTTCTTTAGTGTGGAGACTCTTATTTAAATCCTCCATATTGTTTATCATTTTTGCTTCCCTCTGAATTTATTCTAGCATATCAACATCTGTTCAATAATATTGCAACCCTTACCCTAAAACTGGGGCTAAGGTATGTCAAGGGTTAAAAACCCACAGGCAACTCATGGGCAGACTTGATGGACCTTTGGTCTCCTTCTGCCTTCTCCTTTCGATGTTTCTGTGTTTCTAACTCAGAGTACAGAACATTCAGTTCAGAAATAGGAAGCAATATGGAGAGAGTTCTCAGCTAGCAAGCTGGAGCCTGAATTCCGGTTCAGTTCTGCAGAAGGAGGACAGACAGGCAGACATAAGACTGAGTGTGTGCTGCAGGTGCTTAGCAGCCCCAGGGCCTACAAGTCTCATACCTGAAGTTAAGTTCCAAGCACTGCAGGTATTGAAGTGGCTGAGGCCACAGCTCTGGTGCCCCCAAGATGGTAAGATAATTTCCAATCAAGGTACCAACAGCCAAAACTCAGAAACAAAAGATCAACAAAAGTGTTCCTGTTGCCTCATAGAAACAGAAAGAATTGTGCTTCCACCCTCAGAATGCACCTGTGTTACAGTGCCGAGGCATTAGGGTGCCAATTGGGAATGTTGCTGACCACTGTTTTAGTGGGGCTGTGGCCCACACACACACCCCCAATGATAGATGCCAACTCCGGGGCATGTAGACCTCCTCAGGGAGGGGGTGGTGAATCCCAGTTTTGGCACCCTAATGGCTCATCACCCTAATGACAGCACTCTGAATGCCTGCAGTGGTGCAGAAGCACCACTGAGTGCCCCTCAGAGTCTCCACTGAACCAATCATGTACAGTTTCCTTTGTGCCAAGACAAAGGCTCACTGTTCTGGTGTATCCCAGAAAGGGTCAGAAAACTATGGATATCAGCCAGTGTTCTTCATCCTTGGTATCTCTCAACTGACTGTCAGGCTCACTGTGGGTCCCTAATGAATGACGGTCTCATATATGCCAGTGCAACACTCATTAGAAGTTTGAAGAAAATTGTATATTCTGGGTTCTGCCCTGTGTGTCAAAAGTGGGACCTCCTCAGGTCCTCCTAAATTGTAAAAACAATGAACAGACTGAATTAACTGAAATGTGTCTGTACTACAGTACCCCCTAGAAGGAAGCATGGTCTGGGATTGGCATTAGGGCTAATTACACCTTTAAGATGGTAGGTCATGGGTATAGGTAGGACATTTTTCTGGGCAGAGTGGATGGAGTCTTGGTCTTTGTCTGCTAGCAATGTTTATGCAAACAGGGTGTGTGTGTGTCATCAGATAAACTCAAATTCTATTCAACTCTGATACAACTAAGCAGACAGTTATTCATTGTTCACAAACTGTTACTTAAAGCTGAGGGTGGCCCAGAGACCATGTGCCATACCCTGTGTGCCCTGCTCACCCTACAGGTAGACTGTGGCTGGCCCCCTCACTTAGCTGAGGGTCTCTTAGTGAATATAGTCACCTGCCAGTCACAATACGGTGATTAAGCTATACACTATGCTCTAGATGGAGCCTTACAATACAGTTCCATTATTCATGTGTGTAAGAACACTAATTCTATGACTTAGAAATTGATTTTATTTTGATGGGGTACCATTCTGAGCCCTAGATGTTAATTGTTGCTCTTTATACTTGAACCTCACCCATAAAAAAGGATTGTTGTGCTCTGTCTGAATCAAAATACAAAATGCACAAAACTGCATACTATTGTAATGTGTTTTTTTCTTTTTTTGCTCTCAGTATACATTTCCATATCTATAACACTGGGTATATGCAAGGGAACAGTGCAACATTGGTGCTATTATGTATCTACAGTAGGGGCACTGAAGAGGGATCTGGTGTTCAACACTAATTTTCATTGCTACAACTCTGGCATTGTCACATATGTCACAGCTTTGAAATCACCCAAACAGTAAAAATAACACTTTACTTTCTTTTTTTTAGTTAAGAATTTTTTTATTTTCTGAATTATACCCAAAACACTACATGTTATACTTTTACAATACATCAAAGAACATAAGATGTGCACTTATCAGAAGCATTTATGTTAAAACATACACTTTACTTTCAAAATGCACCTGGTTGATAATTATTGGACAATGTGATTTTTCTTTTGGTGTACATCAGTTATCTAGCCAAACAACTCCCATTTTTAAAAACATACACTGATGACACTACCGTGTGCTACAGTGCAAAGATCTCTCCAGTATGCAATCGCATTTGCAATTTAACTTTGAAAAAAAATTAGCACTTTCTTGATTATGATATTGGAGCATCTACAAACAACAGCACATTGTAGCAGAAATGTGGGAAATGCAAACAGGATTATGAGTTGCATGGGAGGGGGATAAGCTTTAGAAGCTGGGAGGTGCTCCTCCAATTGTAGAGGTCACTGGTGCAGCCACATCTGGAATACTGCATAAGGTACTGGATTCCACACCTGAGGAGCGACTACAACAAGTTGGAAGCAGCACAGTGCAGGGCAACTAAGATGGTTCATGGACTAGGGAACACGACATATGAGGAGAGGCTCATGGACTTGAACATGTAGACACTAGAGAAAAAGCAGGAAAAGGGTGACATGAGGGGCTGGGAATATAGCCTAGAGGTTCGAACAATGAGCTGTGAATGAGCTTGGTACATCCAGTAGACCTAGGACTAATTCTCACAACCTCCACTTGCATAGTGTGTGACAGTGAGCAAGTCAAGTAACCTCTCTAGTGCTCCCTGGTCACCCCTGAAAAAAAGGTATTGGGCCTAGTGGGCCTTTCCCAGTTACCAAAGAATAAACAAACAAACCAAAAAAAAAGATCAAGACATACAAGTACCTGCATGGGATAAATAAGGTGGACACCATGGAACTTTTCTTCTTAGTGCAAATACAGAAATGAGAGGGAACTCACAGGGGGAAAATTCAAAAGGGACATCTGTCAGCACTTTTTCAAAAAAAGGTGCCAGTCAAGTGGAACAAGCTACTAGAGGAAGTGGAACAGGACAAATCAGTGAGCAGTTTCAAGCAGGAATAGGACAGGCAAATGGGGTAAGTTAGAAAAGCAGGGGCAGAAACAAAGGGCAGGGATGCCCACTTGGGTCAGTGCAGAGTAAACAGGTAGGGTAGGCAGACTGGATGGGCTGACATTCCTTTTTCTGCCATTGTTGACAATGTATCTATGTATCTGTATCAAAACAAACAAGTTCTTAATTCAAAGAAAACTCAAGCAATGATGTTTAGTTCCCTGATCTCTCTTAGGAAACAATCCTGTAAACTAGGCCTGTAAACTCAAGGCAGTGATGTCTTGTCTATTGCACAGTCTTGTAAATATTTGTCAATCAGGCTAGACCTTTGTTTAAAATGGGATACAAACATCAATAAATTAAATGGAAAAAGAAGACCAAGAATTTGATTTCCTTATAAAAATAAAAATTACCTTTCCGAAGAAACCAGACTTAAAACTGTCAACACAATGACTGTACCATTATTATTTAACTAGGTTATTTGACTGTTTGTTTGGGCAGGCTGCTAAGGTGTTGCTAAACACACTTGATGTACTGTTTAGTAATCTGGCACACTCTGCATTATTCACTTACAAGATACTCATCACTGCAATCTTCATGTGAGCTTGAGTGGACTTTGCTGACAGAATGGAGATGCTTTTATTTGTTGTGTCTTGATCTTAGATGTGTAAAATGTACTTCCCCACCTTACTTCTACAACATGCTTAAAATAAAGGTACCTTGGTGTGATCTAAGATTTACTTTTGAACATGAACAGGTGGCCCAGCTACTGAAAGTAACTATGGATGGACACTTTTTGTTTTATTATTCCTTTTTTATGAAACACCCACTTGCCCTTTTCTTTTTATCTCTGTGTTGTCACTGGGTTTGGAGTTAAAACACCATCCCATCTAACTGCCTCTGAAGTGACCTATTACAGTGGCTTGGTAGTGCTACTATGGTAAAGGTTGAGTAGGCTGTTTAATGTTAACCCCCAAACTTTGCACTTTAATAGCTTCTCCCCCATTCAACATATTTGCACACAAGTTTGAATGTGTTGTCTCAGTGGTAAGGTCTCTTGATATGCTAAGTTTTGTTCCAGTCTGATGGGTGGATTATGAGATCTTTATAGAGAAAAAAAAAATTTTTTTTTCTTTTTGTGTTTTTTTTTTTATTGCCTTGCACCCAGACAGTTTGGAAATTTGTTCTGAAATTTTTAGGGTACAAAAATGTTGCCCAGAATGCAGCCATTTGTTGATTTGGTGAGAAAATACTAATCCAGTCCAGAGTTAGAAGGACTTGAAATTTTGATTCTGAGCAAGCTCTTTTGGTAAGATGTTTCATATGAAACAAGAATTTGGCCATACAAAACAAAATTCTGTTTTGCATGGTGGGGGGCTGTAATCTTGTTTTGAGAAAAAAATATTGTTTCCTATGATGCCCATCTTACTTCCATTAAAAAAAAAAACATTTCTGAAAACCCATAAAAATCATATCATGCAGAGATACCAACTCAGGCATTTTAAGAGCTATTATGATTTTACGAATGATATACATTATTCTGTATATTTGATGCTGTGTTTTAATTCTGTAAGGTGCCTTGATATTTGAAAGGAGCCTAATAAATAAAGATTATTATTATTATTACTACATGTATCTTGCCAAACAGGACCCTATTAGCTGGACTCTGGATTCTGGAAAAAGGACACAGAAATGTGTTTTTACATTTAAAAAATCTTGTTATATGAGATGATTTTCTTGTTTCTTATAGCCTCAGAAAACACACATAGGGCCATACAAAACAAGATTAGATTCATATGAAACAAGAATTAGGATTTAGTTTTTTCACATTCTTGTACTGTATGAACCAATTCAGTTTTGTGAGAATGACACAACCTCAAGAAACAAGATTAGTTCATACCAAACCAGCATTTGGTGCATGATCTGGGTGTTAATAATATGTGATTTTCTGGGTGACTGTCATAAACTTCAGAGGAAATACTTGGTTGGTCCAAAAGCTAAAGTAC
This sequence comes from Neoceratodus forsteri, assembly GCA_016271365.2. Classification (NCBI taxonomy): domain Eukaryota; kingdom Metazoa; phylum Chordata; order Ceratodontiformes; family Ceratodontidae; genus Neoceratodus; species Neoceratodus forsteri. Next base: position 793,153,658 of record CM057459.1, on the reverse strand, counting down.
TTTGTTCTCATTGTAACATCTTTGTTGGTCCAATAAAAGGTATCAAAGCATTTGCTTCTTGATATGACCTTTTTCTTTGCACATTTGAAATTTAACATGCCATAACTCTGTCAATGTTTGGAATTAAGGGACAATCTATATATTAAAAGAACGGTCTCAAAGAGTACTACAATACTAATACATAATATCCTCCAAATAAATTCAGGGGCCATATTAAAAACATAACAATTTAAAAAAGTAAATTTCCGTAGCATAAGATTGCAACTTTAACAAGCCATAACTCTGTTACTCTTTGGAGGTAAGGAACAATCTATATATGTAAAATAATAATAATGAGTACTACAACAGTAACACATAATACCACCCACCCCCCCAAAAAAATTTAGAGGCCACATAAAAAAAAATCAAATTCCTATAAGGTAACATTGCAACTTTAGCAAGTTGTAACTCTGCCAGTCTTTTGAGTTGAGGGAGAAGCTATAGAGCAAAAGCTATAGAGCAAAAGAAAGGTCCCGATGAGTAGTACAAGACTAAGTCCCTAAAGAATACCAACCGAAAATACATATATAAAAAATAAAAATGTAAAAATTATAATTCCCATAGGATAATATTGCTACCTTAACAAGCTATAACTCCATCAATATTTGGAGTTAATGGACAATATGTGTGTGTGTGTGTGTGTGTGTGTATGTATATGTGTGTGAATATATATATATATGTATATATGCACATTATGGTAGCACAGTAGTGCTACCATTTTTAGGGTTGAGGAGCCATTTACATGTTAAACCTAACATTTTGCACCTTTATAACTTTGCAACCATTCAATGGATTTGCCTGAAATTTTGAATACATGATCTTGGGATCTGCCAACTTTTATACTGTTTGAATATACGGCTGTGAGCTGGCCCGGTGGCGCTGAGGGTTGAGGCGCTAGACACCACACCTCGCACCACGCCCGGCGACCCGGATTCGGGAACAGACTTGGGTCATCGGAGGTCGGCCGGGGGGAGGGAGGATTGAGCATCCCAATGGATGCTCTCCTCCCTCAGGGGTGGATTCTCAACACTGAGAATGCCGTGGGAGCACCGGCTCAGAGGTTGTGCTCGTTCTCGGAGTCCAGGAGGGACGTCGTTAGGGCGCTTGAAGGAGGTGTGCATCAGCACGTCGCCCCTCTAGGACGACGTCCTGTGAGGTGTCCCAGGGGGGCAGGGTAGTGGGTAGAAAAGAAAAAAAAACAGTCTTTGGTGTCCCTAGATGAAGACTGCCCCATCCAGAAACCACCTAGGACAGACCCCGCTGTGCAGGAGAAGGAGAGGACAGGAAAAATGGCACTCTAGGGGCAGATCCTGAAAGGGGGGCTATGCGGATATGTGCAGTCGGAAGGAGGGGGACACCGAGGTCAGGAAGGAGAATAAAGAAATAAAGCAAAAAAAAAAGAATATACGGCTGTGGAGTTATTAAGCGTGGTCTGCATGCACATTTACGCTTTTTTGAATTCTTTGCTCGTCCCTACAGGTCGCACGGTTTATGTGACTGGTCCAAAAACTTCAGGGGACATGTTACCATGGTCCCTGATGTGCCTTTTGGAGATTTCGTGAAAAAATATTAAACTGTTCAAAAGTTACTCACAAACAATCTCCCATTATAAGTCAATGGGAAAAGTTAACAAAAAGTTTGACAGTGTCGCTAATGCACTTTTTAGTGTCACAAAAGGCCCTAGTAGTGTCGCAAATCTGCCATTTTGTTTTCAGTTGGTGATCAGAAAAATGCTTGCCATTTAAATCTGGGACCCTCTAGCAACATAATTATTTTTGTGTTCACCAAGTCAGACCCTGAGGATGCTAGCCTTGTTTTTATTTTGGGGTGAAATCCCCTAGAAATATGTTTTTCAAATTTCTGGAAAAAGTAGTGTTGCAAAGTAGTGTCACACTCATGACACATTCACAAATGCTTGTGAAAGCTGTCGCAAATCACGACACTACTTTTTCAGACTATGGCCAAAAATACAGCAGTTCTTTGCCACCCTGCTGCAAATGAACGGTTTTGTCTTTTGGGCTGAAATTTGGAAGGAAGGCAGCCAACATCTCATCTTTGTTGGTTGGTACAAAATATTGCATGGATGCAAAGTTACGGTACTCTGAAGTTGACACTTTTTCCCATAGACTAACCATGCAGCATCCACTGCATGACAGGAATTCTTTGCTAGCCTGCTGCAAAATAACGGTTTGGTCTTTTAGATTGAAATTTGGAGAGAAGAAAGCCAGCATCCACAGATGTGCCTTTTGGTAGTTTGGTGAAAAAATATTACAGGTAGGCAAAGTTATGGCACTCTGAACTTCTCTTTTTTTCCCATAGGATAACTTTACGGTGTTCAGGGCCCGTATCTTGGAAATGGTGCAAGATACGGACTTTTCATCAGAAAAATTCTTAGCCCCCTAAGAGGGGCTAAGTACAAAACTAGCCAGGAAAGTCATACATCAGATGACTTTTAAATTTTTTTCCCTACATTGTATGGTTTCTGAGATATAAGCAATTTAGTATTCCAACTCCTCATTTTCTACTCTGAGACCCATTATTATGCATACATTCTTTGTACTCACTGTCTTTCTCTATGCAGCTTTTGGGCTAACTGTTACCCTTACCACTTCCACTTGCGGTTCCATACCCGTTTCACTTACTGTTCCCGTCTCCGGCACCATGTGCGTTACCCTTTGCATTTTCATTTGCACTTGCGTTTGCGTTATTTTAACCATTTGTGTCTACAGTACTGTTTATCTTTGTGTTTTACTTTGTGTCACGATGAGCATTACCATTTGCGTTTGCGGGCACCGTGGTACTATGTGACAAGACATCATGTGGCAGGAGCGCGGGTGCACTATTTCTCATTATCATTCTCAAAAACAAGGGAAATTAGAGACAAAAAATCCATTTAATACATTAGTTAGGGTTGTTCCATAGCGACAAAAGTGAGGAAATTTGGTGTTAGGGTTGAAAGCCCCCCTTTGACTCCCCCTTCCACACCCCCAACCAGCATCGGGGTGCATGTTGGGGTTGTCAGTCCTAACTCGCGAACAAGGATTTTGATACTTCACGAACAAGGATTATAAAAAGGAATCCTTGTTTGTGAGATGTCAAAATCCTTGTTTGCGATGTCCAAAATCCTTGTTCATGAGGTGTCAAAATCCGTGTTCATGAGATCAGGAACAGATGGCCCTATCTAATGAACAAGGATTTCTCATGAACTAGGATTTTGACACCTCACAAACAAGGATTATAAAAAGGAATCCTTGTTCATGAGGTGTCAAAATCTTTGTTCATGAGGTGTCAAAATCCTTGCTTATATGGGGACAACCAGATGGCCCTATCTCATGAACAAGAATTTCTCATGAACAAGGATTTGGACACCTCATGAACAAGGATTATGCTCGTGAACAAGGATTTTGACACCACACGAACAGGGATTTTTAAAGGTTGCTATTTGTTTGCCACTTCACTGCAAAGAAACGGTTAGGACTTTTGATTTGAAATTTGCAGGGCCCAAAGGGGATGACCCACATATGTGACCTATGCTGGTTTGGTGTAAAGAATTGTATCAGTTCTATAGTTATGGCATTCTGAGGTTGATAAGTTTCCCATAGGATAACATTGTGGTAAACGCAGTGCCTTTCTTGGTTATATCTCGAAAAGGGCTCAAGATATGAATTTTTGCTAAGCACAACTTAGTACACAAACTGCACAAAATGGTGACTTTTAAGGGTATTGCACTATCCAGATCTCAGCATCTGTACATTCAACCAGAACAAAACTTGCCACATCAAGAGATCTACCCCATGGGACAGTGCACACCAAATTTTGTGAAAATCCATTGCTGGGTTGCAAAGTTATTAAGGTGAAATTTTAAGGTTTAACATTAAACAGGCTACTAAACCCTAACTATAGGGGCATTACTATTCCTCTATAATATATTTAAGAGGCACGGTCGCACCACTATAGTTAGTGTTGGTAGAGCACTTCAATGTTAAATCTCGATTTTTGATAAAATAGCCCAACATTTGGCATGTGCAGTCATTCTGCCAGTGTAGCAAGATTTGGGAAGTTTCATGGTGGCATCATGTATGGTTTTTTAGATATAAAATGTTGAAAAACAGAAAAATAATTTTTTCCCAAAGGTTAACATGAGATTTTTTGCCATCATCTACAGCCAACATGGAATTAAATTTTTCTCTGAGATTGTGAGGGATGATGGGGTGTGTGCCAAGAATGTGCCTTTTGATGGTTTGGTGAAAACATATATTACCATTTTTAAATTATAACAATTTTTGTGATAACTACAAGACAGACAGGTAAATGAAAACAGTTCAAACTGTAAATTTACTCTTCAAAGTTAATTTACCGGTCATGTTCAGAGAAAATTCTGTTCGTGCTAGCAGCCATTTTGTTTTTCTAACAGTTTACAAAATAGTTTTGTACAGAACTACTGCATGGTAAGGACAGCACAACACCCATATTTAGAGTGCAGTGATAAGCTTAGTTAGTTGTTTGTCTTAAACGTAGTATATCACTGTGACAAATCTATGTTTTTTTCCCTGAAAATCATGTCCCCCGTCCCTCCCTAAGTAAATGCCTTTCGGTTTGTGATGTACTGTTCGAACTTTACAGTTCGAACATTAAATGACCATTCATACTCATTAATAGTTTGAACTTTACTGTTTGAACAACAGAATTGCAAGGTGAGCTGTGCCAAATTCTTTTCATGGAGGAGTATTACACTCAGTTGTAAAAATATTAAAAACAATGGAAAGTTAGGTGTAAGCACTGCAGCCACGCTCAACCCTTGCAGAGTATACAAGCTCAGCCAACTCAATCTTAGTTGCTTCACAGAATAACAGTTGCCAAGGAGAAAACAATCAGAGCAGCAGCCATACAGAATTGGGAGACAGCAAGGATGTATTGAAAGGTGCAGTTTTACAGCAACAGAGCCAGGTAGACACTGTTGATTATTTGCTGAAGTCACAGTGTGATAGTAAGAGTCAGCAAGCACATATGCAGCAGACCATTTAATTCACGGCAGGGGTCCAATGACAGACCGAGATATTGAAGCTGCTGTCCTGCACCCTCCCCCACACTATGTCTTGGCAAGTCTTGTAGGTTTGCATGAAAGTTATGAGGGCAAGAAATTGTAGTCTTCAGCTGTGTACAGTTGTCTAAACACATGCTGCTGAGCTGCCACCCAGATTTCCCATGAATGTCCTCCCCCCTACCGATGACAGTGTCCCCAATGGCAGTAGGAGATCTCTGAGTTCTATATCCTGTTAATGCTGTGAAGTTGTTTTCTGTTTGTTGTTGGCAATGACAGGGAGTGTTCCCTGTGTCTGGTAGCAACTGAGAGAGGAGGCAGCAGAGAGAAGGAGCAGAATTCTTTGTGCCCCCCTCCCTCTCTGACAAGCAAGTTGTCTCAGGGAACTGCTGATTGTGTAGATGACATAAGCATAGCTGCAGTCTGCCAGCTGCTGTGTACAGAGTCCCTGATCCTGTTACATCATGCAGTCATCCAATATGCAGTGCCCATCACCACACACCACATATGGGGAATCCCTTCACAGGCAATGCAGCTGTGATCCACACCTCTTTCTCTGTGTCTGTGCTGTCCATCCATCGCAAGCAGGGGATGGAAGATGTGGGCGACCAGAAGTGAAACAGTATGGCCATACATCTTCCATGCTTGCAGATGGCACAGGAGACAGTGGGTGAGCAAATTGGGGAACAGTACTCACACAGAGAGAGACAGGGCAGAAAGTGGCAAGACCCATCATGGTGCCCCCCCAGGTGTCAGTGAGAGACATTCCCATAACAGCAGGTAGCAGCAAATACTGTGTCAGTGAGACACAGCAGCAGTGAGCATTAGAGAGAGAGAGAGAGAGACTGGCTATTTCCCTCAGTGAGATTCGCCAATACATAAGTACTATTATCCAGGGAGCCTGTGAGGGAAAGAGAGAATGAGAGAGATTCAGATACAGTATGCGACACGGTTCTGTTTCTCTCTGTATCTCTCTGTATGATCGCCAGGGACAGGAAGCGGGAGACATAATACAGAAGTCCCTACAAACATCACTTTTTAAAATATCACTGTCCCCCTGTTATATAATTTGTTTACATTTGTTGTCCAGTGGTCCCTCCCCCCATTTCCAGATCACTGTCCCCGATGTAGTTAATACATTCCCTGGTAGTCTAGTGGTCCCTCCCCTCCCCAGTCTCCGTCCTGTGTTATATATTTTTTTCCAGTGGTGTTCCAGTGGTCCCCTCCCACCTAATTCTCCAATCACCATCCCCCTGCTGCCTTATGTCCCTGGTGTCTAGTGGCACCCTTACTTCCATTCCTGCAAAAAAAGGAAACTGTTTCTAGATATTTTTTCTTTTGTGCCTTCAAAAAAAAAGGTCCCTCACCAATCAGCCCCACCCCCACCTCCCAATCAGCACCCACCACCCCACACTCACAATACACCCCAACACACTCTCACTCACCTGAACTGGTCCCAGGTTTGAGATCCACAATCTCGATCAATGACACGTCTTGCTGCTGAAACTAAGGTAAATGTGCTTCAATGTATTTCAATGGAGGGGTCAACTTTAATGCATAACTTAGTCATTTTATGACATTTTGACCCCAAATTCTCAACAAGGCCTTTTTGGGGACACTGCCTCATGACCAATATGAATATCACAGGGCTATGTTTAAAATTTGGGGTCAAAATATATAAAAATTGCAAAGTTAAGACCATTCATTGCAGTTTCACTATGCACACTCATGACTTTGGAAATGTTAAATATTTTGACCCCAGATTTTCAACATAGCCTTCTTATTACCCCACCTCATATATGTCACAGCTGTAATTTTTAAAATTCTGGCCAAAATATGTTTTTGCACCTGTGCACAAAATGGTGTTACAGTTGAGCAGAATTACATTTTAGTAGAGATTTCAAAATGTTTTGTACCAGGTACATGAGATGGGGTAAAAAGAAGGCTATGCTGACAATTAGGTCACTGTTGTCCTACAAATTGAAGCATTGAGCCTGGAGGGCCTTGCGCTCTCACAGGCAAATAAGGATACAATAATACTAGTTCAAAAAGTAAGGAAATAAATTGCAAAAAACATTGTTAATACTCTAGTTATGGTTAAGGTGACACAAGTAGGGAAATGTGTCATTAGGGTTTCCAACCTTAACAGCCAACCCCACCCTGCACACACCAACAGGCCTTGGGGTGTGTCTTGGGCTCATCAGCCCTAACACTCTCACCCCATTCCATAAGTAAATAAGCTGAGATGGTACAGTATTGGAGAACGGGGTGAGTGTTATGGCTGAGACTCCAAGGCACACCTCCAATGCCTGTTGGTGTGTGCAGGGTGGGTAAGATATTAGGTTGGAAACCCTAATGCCACATTTCCCAACTTTTGCTGCTTTAACCCTAACTATAGCATTAACAAAGTTGTTTTGCAATATATACAGTATAGAGAATAATGTATGGGCAGCCATACACAACAAGGTCATGTTGCCATTGAGGGGTTGAGATGACAGCATATGAACCTCGAGAGCAAAGCTTGAGAGGTCCATGCTGTCATCTCAACCCCGAGATGGAAACACATGCTCAGATGTGTGGTTGCCCATATTTAATTTTTTTATAGTATATGGTTTTTTACACTGAATTGACAGACCCCCAATGAACTGAAAACAAAAAAATCTTGCCATTTATTTGTTCTGTTCTATGATTAAAATCAAATTTACAGAATTTTGAAAGTTAAAAGGTTCAACTTTTGGCACTGGGTGGTTAGTAAGTTGCTAGGTGTGGAATAAATGAGAAATTTAACATCATAGCCAGCCTGGTGGTGCTGGAGGTTGAGGCACTGGTTGCTACAACTTGCACCACACCAGCGATCTGGGTTTGGGAACAAGCCTGGGCCACCAGAGGTTGGCTGAGGGAAGAGTGGATCAAATATTTGGAGGACTGCTGTTCTTTCTTGGGGAGGGACCTTTGCTATCCCACTCACTGACTGCCCTCTGGCAGTGGCCAGAGGGCAGTACAGGTTGGGAGGGCATGTCCTGGCATCCTTACTTCAGTGGGGAGGGGGGATGGGAGAAAAAGGAAAAAGGAGCAGGCAGGTTCCATGATGGCAGCACCAGCACCTTGGCCAGCTTCCCAACATCTGGATCTTGCTCTGGGGTGGGGTAAAACCAGCGCTTCTTCACCCTGGCCCTGCTATGGGGGAATCTGTGGGGCAATTGGGGGATGTCAGGTCAGGGAATGGTGTTGCCAGAGACTGAGTCCTTCTGAGGGAGGGAACAGAGCTGGCTGCCGGGATCGAGGGTTGTAAAAACCTATATGGAAAAAAAAGAAATTTAAAATCGTTAGACTTTTGAACTGTACAGAACAACTGTTTGGAATTCACACAACAACACTTTGAAATGCTCATGAGGGTTCTGAATGTGCGATAGCCCCAGTAAAGTTAGGGTGAAAGGTAACATCTATGTTAAACCTGGATCTTTGAACCTTAATAACTTTAGAACTGTTCAAGTGATTTGCATGATATTTGGCATGCGTGATCTCTAGGGGTAGTTCACTGGAAGTGCCCATTTCCATGCAAATCTGTTGTGTGGTCTCTGAGATACAGAGTGTTGAAAACCAGAAAAAAATCCATGTTTTTTGCCACTTCTTTGTCCACCTGGATCTCAGAAATAGCTTGAGGTTGTGGTCTGAAATGCTCAGGGTAGAAAGCCTTTGCCTCACGGATGTGACTTTTTCAAGTTTGTTGGAAAAATATTAATCCATTCAAAAGTTATTAACGTTTTAATTTCCCCATAATTTCCTATGGGAAAATTTATATGTCAGGCATGAAAGATTTGAATTTTTGCACAGATATTTTGCACAAAAAAACTGTCCCTTTTTTCGCAAAGGAGTAAGGGAGGTATTTTGCACAAGTATCACACTGGTTTGATCGCAGGAGCTCTGTTGTGTCAACTATTTTGTTTTGCCTTTAGTGAGGATCAACAAGTGTTGAAAATGTCATAGTATCATAATAATTTGTCAGCAGAAAAGGACCATCCTGGCCCATACAGTCTGCCCATCTCCCCCCTCCCCTACTTGTCACCACTGCACAAGAAACCTATCTTCTGTCCTCTAACCAACCCAATATGTCTATCCCATATTCTCTTGAATGCCTGTACCATTTTGATACCTACTACCTCCTCAGGTAATCTGTTCCAGGGTTCAACCACCCTCTCAGTGAAATAACACCCCCTAACAATACCTTTAAACCTTCATCTTTCCAGTCTTAAAGAATGACCTCTTGTTTTAATTCTGACTTTCCTTTTAAATAGACTTCCTTCCCTCCCTCACTTTATTTATCCCCTTTATGTACTTAAATGTCTCTATCATGTCTCCTCTCTCTCATCTAAACTCCAGCGGATACAGATTTAATTCTCTCATTCTTATTTCATACCCTGCACCATCTTTGTTGCCCTTCTCTGAACCTTTTCTATTACATCTATGTCCTTTCTTAAATGAGGTCTCCAGAACTGTACCCCATACTCCAGGTGTGGTCTAACCATGGTCTTATATAACGGCATCAGCACCTCCCTCTTCATACTAGTTATGCCCCTCCCTATGCACACCATCATTCAGTTAGCTTTGCCAACTGCCTTACTGCATTGGTCACTTACCTAAGTTTGTCTGATATTATAATCCCCAGATCCCTTTCCTGATCTGTTTGCTTTACCAGCCCCCACAGTGAGTATTTGGCCAGTCAATTGTTATGCCCTATATGCATCACCACACACTTCTTTGTATTGAACTTCACTTGACATGTCCCTGACCATTTGTCTAGTATACTCAAATCCATCCCCATGGCCTCAACCACTCCTTCAGTGTTGACCCTATTCCATAACTTTGCATCATCTTCAAACATACACATTTTCCCTTCAATTCCCTCTGATGTATCACTAATATATATGTTAAAAAGGATTGGTCCTAGTACAGACCCTTGAGGAATCCCATTAACAACACTCCTTACCTCACAATGGACACCATTTACCACCACCCTCTGACTTTTATCCTTCAGTCAGTTTTCCACCTGTCTAGTTATTTTCTGTCCCACCCCCAGGCTCTCTGTCTTATTTAGCAGCCTGTGATGAGGGACAGAGTCAAAGGCCTTACTGAAGTCCAGGTAGGCAACATCAACTGCCCCTCCTTGATCAACCACCTTCATTACCCCATCAAAAAACATCAGATTTATTTGGCAAGATCTCCCATTAGTTAATTCATGTTGCTTTTCATCTAATAGCTTGTTGACTGCTAAGTATTTTACCATTCTTTCCTTTATTAGCACCTCCATCACGTTGACCACCACTGATATGACTGAGGCTGACAGTAATTCCCTGCCTCCTTCTTGCAGCCTCCCTTGCACAGTGGTACTACATCTGCCATCCTCCAGTCACTGGGAGCACACCCTGTATCTAAGGACAAGTTAAATAACTTTGCTAAATGTGTTGCCAACTCATCCCTCAACTCCCTAAGAAGCCTTGGATGCAAACCATCTGGCCCCGTTGCTTTGTCTGTCTTTAATTTTCCAAGTTCATCCTTAACTGTTTCTTCACTTATTGGGCTTTGATTCACCCCACATTCATCTCCTTCCTTTTTCTTTAACTCGGGTCCCTTTCCATCCCCTTATACTGTGGTTTAATTTTAGGAAAGCTAGGAATGCTTGCACCAAAATGATAAGAGATGCTAAGGCATCCTTCTATCATATGGAACTGGATTCTGCCTCTAGGAGCTCCACCAAATTTTGGAATTCCATCAAGGATATGTCTGGACATACCCCAGGTACCTGCTTGCCTGCAAAGATCTTCTCTGGCAATTTCACCATCTGTGATAAACTGGAAAATCCTGGATGCTTTCAACAACCACTTCGCTACTGCAAGTCTTGCCTTTGATAACTTACCTGCATGTTCCCTATGATCTCAACTCAATGTGCATGACTCGGAACCTCTCCTAGCCAGTTCAGCCTTTTCTCTTCAGCATACTTCGTTGAGGGAGGTTGAAGAACTCCTACTAAAGTTGGACAAGAAGCAAAGTGCCGGCGCCAACTCTCTAGATCCCTTCTTCCTGAAGGTCACCTTCCATGTCCTATCTGTACCAATTACCCACCTGTTCAATCTTTCTCTGTTCCATGGAATCCTCTCACCCTCTATGGAAAATAGCTCACGTTATACCTTTGTTCAAATCTGGGGACCCTTGTGACTTAAATAATTACAGACCAATTTCATTACTACCTATACTATCTAAACTACTGGAAAAAATACAAAGCAAGCAACTGATAACATACGTTGAAACTATGAATCTTCTAAATCCTATGCAGTCTGGCTTTAGAGCACAGCACTATCACAGCCCTTGCTAAAGTGACCAATGACTGGCAACAGGACATGGAAAACAAGAAATTTGTCTGCACAGTGTTCTTAGACTTAAGCAAGGCCTTTGACACTGTTGACCATGATCTGCTCCTCTCCTCCCAGAAACACCTTTTGCAGGAACCAAAAATCTCGAGTGCCCAGGTTAGTGAGAGGACTGCTTCTGCTGTGCTCTCTGTATGAGAACAGTGGGATTTTCTTATTTCCTGCAGCCACAGCTGGAACTCGAGCTGCTGGCTGCAGGTTTGTCTGTAGCCCACCATTTTCCCTGGTGTCTAGTGGCACCCCACAAGTGCTGAACTTTGATCCCTATCCTTGGTGTCTTGTGGCAGCCTCCTCTCTTTACCCTGCCATGGTGTCTAGTGGCAACCCCCACCCTCCCATTGTCATAATTTATGTATTTTATTAATATAATCTGATACCGGGATGTCCATTCCCGGTGTCAGATGCCCCCCCCATGGTCCCTTGACTTATTCTTTGCTAACATCAGGGGCCCAATCCTTGTGTCGGCAATAGAAGTCCTCCCTCCAGCACTGTGGGACACTGGGAGCACAATTTCAGTGTCCCGAAATATTTAATTTTTTTCTGTAAACAAGAAACCATTCCTGATGTATTTTTTGTCCCTGAAAAGTGGTCCCTCATCATCACCACCGCCATCACCCCCCATCCAACCTCCCACTGAGCACCCACCACTCTACAATCCACACGTACCCTATATTAACCTCCAGAGGTCATCTGCAGTCATCTTCTGCAGACTGGGCCACATCTGCACTCTTCAAAGCTGAACTACAAACTGAGGAATCAAGGTAAGTGCTGTCTCAGGTCTTTCAATGGCATTTTGAACTTATGTTGCTATCTTTGCCATTTTTAGGCATTTTTTTGCCAACTTTTTAACATGGGCTTTTTGGGACCCCATATCATGAGTACCATCACTGTCATTTCATTAATCAGGCCTGGAAGGTGATTTCATGGTCACTGCATGTAATCACCTTTTGGGGCTGAATAACAAAATGGCAGTTCCAGTGTTCATGAGGTGAGGTCCCAAAAAGCACATGTTGAAAATTTGGTGAACAAATTCCTAAAAATGGCAGAGTTATGCATGTTCATTGAAATTTTTCTATGCACGTGCGTAACTTTGGTAATTTAAAACATTTTGTCTCCAAATTTCAGCATAGCCATTTTTCACACCAACTCATGAACAGTACAGCTCTCACTTTTCACATCCTACCTGAAATGTGTTTTTGTACTTGTGGCATGGAATGGCATTTTGGCATTGATTTGAAAATGTTCACCTACGAGGTGTATAAGGTGGGGTCAAAAGAAGACTATATGCAAAATTAGGGGTCAAAATATGAAAAAAATGCCTAAGTTATGACCATTCATTCATTCCAATTTCACTATGCCTGCTCATAACTTCAGAAATGTTGAATATTTTTACCCAGATTTTCAACATAGCCTTCTTATTATCTCACCTCATGTATGTCACAGCTGTCATTTTTTGAATCCTGGCCAAACTGTGTTTTCACACCTGTGGCATGACATGGAATGGTATTGCAATTGTGCAAAATTACATTTTGGCATGGATTCAAATATTTTCTGTGCCAGGGTACTGTATATGAGGTGTGGTAATAAGATGGCTATACTGACAATTTGGTCACTGTTGTCATAGGAATAGAAGTGCAGGGCCCAGAGGGCCCTTGGCCTCCATGGTGTATATATATATATATATATATATATATATATATATATATGTATATACACATATATATATATATATATATATATATATAGAGAGAGAGGGGGGATGGAGTGAGGACCCAGACAAAGAAGGATATGATTATACCACCTGAAAAAGGAAATTCACTGCAAAACTTTATTAATGCATCAGTTAGTGTTATTACTAAAGCAAAAAGAGGAAATGTTAGGATTTCCAATCCTAACACTCCACCGCCACTCCTGCAGGCACTGACAGGAGTCAGGGGTGCGGACTAGGTCATCAGCCATAACGCTCACCCTAGTCTCCTGTACTGTACCCATCTCAGCTAATTTATTTATGGAATTGGGAGAGCAATAGAGCTGATGACCCCAAGCCACACCCCCAATGCCTGTCAGTGCCTGCAGGGTGCCGTGTTATGGATGGAAACCATAAAATAACATTTTCCTGCTTTTGTTGCTTTAGTAACAACCCTAACTAATGCATTAAAGAAGTTTTTTTGCAATGAATATATATATATTCTTTGTAAAAACTAATTCCACTAGTTAGGGTTGAGCCATGCTAGGGAATGGAAGTAGGGTTTCCAACCCCACTACTCCCCCACCTTGTAAGGCTGCAACACAGGTGTGTAGGTGCCTTGGGGTTGTCAGCCCTAACAATCACCCCAATCCATGAGTCAATAAGCTGAGATGGATACAGTATATAAGAATGCTGTGAGTGTTAGGGCTGACAACCCCAAGGCACCCCTCCACACTTGCTGTTTCCTGCAAGGAGGGGTGGTGCATTAGGATTGGAAACCCTAATGCCATATTTCCCTACTTTTGTGGCTTTCATCCTAACTAGTGCATTAACAAAGTTTTTTGCAAAGAATTTCCTTACTTCTTGAGATACTATTAGCATATCCTTATTTGCCTGCATCCATACGCTCCCATCAGTCCATAATGTCATCCATATTTGCATGTGAATTTTTGTGATATTGTAATTGTATCTTTATTTCCCTGTGGGAGCACAGGCCTGCACACCCATCAGTCCATAATGGTATCTGTATTTGTGTGGCACTCACATCCATGCTTATTTTTTGAGATAGTACTATCCTTATCTGCCTGCTGGCCCTGCGCTCCCATCACATAGTGGACAGTGCCAAAGAAGCACCTCACAGTGCAATGCTATCCAATGGGAAACACCGTAAAGTTTGAAATATGTACAACTACACTCCAAATTAATATGTTTTCATCAAACCAGCAAAAGGCACATCTTTTGGGAAAGCCCTTTGTACCCTGAAAATGTCATACCAAAACTGCAAACATTTCATCACAGTGCAATGACAAAGAAACAACTGTTTACACCTCGCATTACAATATTGTCCTATGGAAAACAAAGCAAAGTTTAAACCCACAGAAGTCCAGACTGAAGTAGTCTATTTTCACCAAACCAGCAAAAGGCACATCTGTGAGGCAAGCCCTTTGTACCCTGTAAATTTCAGACCAAATTTTCAAACTATTTCCTCAATGTACGGAGACAAAGAAAGAAGCTATGACAGAATTGTGTTTCACAAAATGTGAAAGAGGATCCTTTTTGTGTTTCCTTTTTCACAATTTACAGAAAAAGAAAATTAATTTTTTGCAAATTGTGAAACAGCATCTTGTTTTGTGTTTCTTTTTTTGCAATTTGTGAAAAAGGATTTCGGCATGTCCAAAATCCACATTTCCAGGTGATGTATCAAAAAACTAACAACAGAATCTGACAGAAGTCCCGATTAGCAGAACAAATGTGTTGATTACTTGTGTGAACATCATTTTTTTTCAGTTATTTAAGAAAACAAAATAGTGGAGGTACAAAAAAAGATTTCCCATTTGTGACACAGGATGACCAGTTTCCAACAAAGGATCCTTTTTTTGAGGCTTACATCTAACTGAAGACTGTAATTCCCATTGAAAATAATAAGAAAGTTTAAAGTTTAGTAACTTTGGAACAGATTAACATTTTTTCACCAAACCTTCAAAAGGCACATCTGTGACCCAAGATCTTTCTACCGCAAAGGCTTCAGACCAAAATCACAAGCCATTTTTTTTGCTGTGGTGTAACAAATTTAATAGCAACTGGTAATTTTCAAATTTTTTCACACTCCGTATCTCTGCACCCACACATCTGAAGGAACAAAACTAGGCACATAATGAGACCTTTGGTTCCTGACGGTGCATGCATAATTCCATCCAAATCAATTAAACCATTGTGAAGTTATTCAAATGCAAAATTTTAACATAGAAGTGACCGTTCAACCCTAACTATAAGGGCATGACAATGCCAATATAATATATAAAAAAGGTCTCAACAAGTAGTACAACACTAACACATAATACCCCAAAAAAGGTCAGTGGCCATATCAAAACATAAAAAAAAAAAATAAATCCCATTGGATAACATTGCAACTTTAACAAGATGTAACTCTGTCACTCTTTGGAGTTAAGGGACAATCTGTGTATCAAACGAAAGGTGCCAATGTGTACCACAAAATGATATTCATATTAAATATCAGCTGTACAGCTGCAGTCATAGATACATTCATATATTTCCAGATATTCTGCAATACATCTAAAGAGATTCTCTCTAGTGGAACATAGTGGTACTGCAGACAGGCAGGGAATTTCTCCAGAGATATCACAGAAATTTCAAGAAATATTTTATTTATTTAGGTTTTGTTGACTGGATAAGTGCACTAGACAAATTCTGCCTATTTTCAGGCATGACCCGGGGGAGGGGGATACAGATGAATGCCAAATGACTTTGAACCAGATTAAGTTGTTGGTGGTATTTTTAGTGAATGGGGGGAAATTTTACCAGGACACCGGGGAAATTCCCCTGCTCTTTTTGAGAAGTGCCATTGGATCTTTAACATCCACCTGAACTACCACCAGAACAGGCAGATGGGACCTCAGTTTAATGTCTCATCTGAAAGACGCACCTAAGGAGTGCAGCACCCCCACATGCTACACTGCAGTGTCAGTATTGGGATTTTAACCCAAGTGCCTAGTGTAGGGCTAGAACCCACAGCCTTCTGATATCCCAGCCTCAGAGGTGAGTGTGCTACCTGCTGAGCCACTGACACTGCATATCTGATCATGTCTACATCTGCAACTGTATATAGACATATACAACAAATGGATATTCCCATAGGATAACACTGGAACTTTAATAAGCCATACATCCATCAATAATTTGAGTTAAGGTACAATGTATATATCAAAAAAGATGTCAATGAGTACTAAAACACTAACACATAACTCTCCCCCCCAAAAAAAAACATTCATGAGGTTTGTACTGCATCCCAAAATTACCTCCAATCTTCACCAGAATGCCAAATCCACAGTGAATGTCTGATCATCATTAAAAGTGCTTCAAAGGTTTATCTCATCTTCCACTACAGTCACAGCAAATTTCAGAGCAAACCAATAAAAATGTATTGACTTATGGGTACAAAAAAAAAACACATTAATGCCCATATACAATCAAACACTTGCAGCTAATTGGGACACTTAATATATTTTTTCATTTGAAGTGAGTGCCATGACATAAATTCATTTGCTGGAGCACTGGAAGCACAGAACCCAGATGGCCCTGCACTTCCACAGCCAGAGGAATGTGTGCTTCTATGGAAGGATAGAGCCGGATGACCTGGAGGGCCCTGTGCATCCTTAGCCAAAGGGACCTGCATGAATGAGGATACAATTCTATTTTAAGAAATAAGGAAATTCTTTGAAAAAATTGCATTAATGCACAAGTTAGGGCTCAGATTGAAGTGACAAAATTAGGGAAATGTGGTGTTAGGTTTTCCAACCCTAACTCCCAACACCCCTAGCAGGAAAGGGAAAAAAATAGTTTTTTTTGCTGTCCTGACTGTTGGCAAATCAAAAGTGAGACCTTCATTGTGGTTCTCAGGCCTAATGTCCTCCACATTCCATGACCAAATAAGGTGAGATGTAATAGTTTTTTCAGGCAAGGCCTACAGGTTGTTTGCAACATGTGGGAGACATAGTTCTGTACATTTGAAGACTACATCACAATGGGATGAGCATTATGGTTGAAAACTATGCATTCATGCATGCAGAGACACATGCATTGGCGTGTGTCTTGTTGGTACTTCGTGGACAGTGGGATTGGGGCCCCAAAACATTGATCAAAACTCTAAGAGAACACAATGAAATTAAATAAGTCAATAGAAACTCACAGTTGCAGAACCAAGCAAGAAATGGGGGTACTTGTGAGCTATCAGTAATAAGAGTCAACACTGCTGAGTTGCACAGGTTGAGCAGAGTAAAACCGGTAAATCACTGACCAAATTGTGCAGTAAGGGAGTGCTGTGAACAAAGCCTAGGGAAACAGGTTCCTTATTAGTTACCTTCTATACATTATAGTAAGACACCAGGTGAGTCCTAGGGGTTGTAAAACTCTCAGAAGGATGAGAGTACAGTCATCCATTTTACAGACTATTTACTCTGGTTTCTCTATACTGAGGAATAGCTCTGGAATAACTTGGTTGTACTGGGATATCGGACCTCCACACTATAAATAATAAAGGTTACTTTGTTCTATAAAGTTGTAAACAAATATTATCAGTTGCAAATAGATTGCCTGTCCTCCTAGTAGCTCAGACACAAAACTGTAATTACACAAGCATACTAAGATTCACACTAAGATCTGTTAGGGAGACAGAAGGCAAAAACCCAGTTTTGCTCCTATAAGGCCTCTGTCTAAAAATACCTCAGATTACCACCATTCAGAATATAGTTATCCAATCTCTTCTTGAATTCTGATTTTGTCTTGCTTATACAGTAGCAACTTCTATTGGCAAACTGTTCCATACATTCACAACCCTTATTGTATAGAAGTATTTTCTTGGCTTGCTTACAAATTTTGAATCCTTAATTTGCAATGGATGGCCTTGTGCCTCCATTTTTTCCATCTTTAAATTTTAGGATTAGTTCATGTATTAGTATTGGGTGTTGCATTATATCAAACATAAGTAAAACATTGCCTCGGGCTCGTCTAGTGGTGAGTGACATCATTTTAAGAGATTTTAATCTCTCCTCATAACTTTTTCTGTTTATCCATTCATTAGTTTAGTAAATTTTCTTTGTAGTTTCTCAATTCTTTTTTTATCTCCTCTATCTTAAAAGGGTTTCACAGCTGGGAAACAAATTCCATCTGGGGTGAACATATGCTCTATACAAGGAAGCCATAACTTTAACGTCTCTAATTATAATATTTCCTTTTATCACCCAACTAAGCTTTGTTGCCCTTTTGATAGCTTCTGACATTTGCATTTTGGAGTTTAAGTCATTGGTAATATATATTCCCAAGTATTTTTCATTTCTTGCTTTGGGAAGGGGAGGCACCTTGCATATTATAATTTATTTTGTTATTTTTCTTTCCTAGATGTATCACCTTGCACTTACTTATATTAAGTTTCATGCTCCATTTTGTTGTCCAAGCTACTATACTGTCAAGATCTTTTTGTATTACTGCAGACTCACTTCCTGTACCTTCCTGTACTAGACGATCCACACAGCTTGGTGTCGTCAGCATACTTGGACACCCAACTGACTAGATTCTGTGTTAAATTGGTTATAAAGATCTGGAAAACACTGGTCTCAGCACAGAACCCTAAGGCACACCACTAGCCACCTCCCCCACACCAGATAAACAACCATTCATCATGACTCTCTGCAGTCTATCACTCAACCATACACTTATCCATGTTATATATAATGGGTTGATTCAAACTCTTGTACTTTGGTTATAATGGCCCAGTGCAGTGTGAGATCGAACACCTTTGCAAAGTCCAAATAAATGATATCACAGGGTATTTTCTGATCAAGGGAATAACACATTTTTTCATAGAAACATAATAAGTTTGTTGTACAGCACAGCTCCTTCCCTTTTTAAACCCATGCTCTTTATAGTAACCCTCCATTGTCAGATTTGCTTGCCTGTTAAAAAAAAAATAAAAATAAAAAAAAGCTTTGGTGATACAATTATTACTCTAAATGGGGATGTGGGCTTCAAATGTATAAGTTGCTCTATGTATCAGCTAATCAACAATGAAATCATCAAAGGTGACTATGAATGTGAGAAATGCGTCATCAATAAAACATTTATGTCTGACATACAGCAAATTCCCCTTACATTGGACAAATTAGAACAATCACAACAGCATATGGAGTTGAAGCTGAAGGGGATTATCCCAACCCCTGTTAACACAATCACTCAGTCAGCTGAATTTAATACCAAAAGAAAGCACCTAGGGGACCAGAATGAACCAGACAACGACTGGTGCCTGATACAACCAAGACACAGGAAAAGAAAGGCAACATCACTTATGAGCCCAATTACCACCGCAAACAGTTTCTCCATATTGGGTGAACTAAATGAGAACACTGGCACTATAAATGAAAATCCAGAACAGGCACAAGAAACAATACAGGAAGAGGGTCCAAGTGTTGTTACCTCTACAGCAAACTGTACCCCACTACTGAATGGACTAAATAGAACAGGGAGCACTCCAAACAATAACTTACCAAATAGCTCAGAAACAGTATACCAGACAGATACATCAAATAAACAACATGTTATTGATCAGCTATCAGGTGATAGCACAGGACAGTGTACTGACATACACCAAACAACTTTTCTGCAGCCCCAAGAAACATCAGACAATTGATATGGAAGTAGAAAATCCACCAAAATCTGATGTAAGTGACACAAAACAAGTTTATGTCTTAGGTGACCCCATGATTAAATATTGTGACCAGTATATATGCAACCCTGACAAATTCCACCATACTTGTAGTAGCTATAGGGGTGCCAAGATCTCTGACATAACTGACCAAATCATTGTGGTATGAAGAAACCAAGCGAACCCAACAGTAATCATTCTTGTAGGCACAAACAATGTGGCACATTCTACAACAGAGGAAGTTAAAATGGATTTCCAGTTAATACATAACAAACTTTCTCCAAAAAATTGCGTCATCTGTTTCTCAAAAATACTTCCAGTGCCTAGGGCAGGCAGACTAAGACAAAATAAAATCAAAGCCATAAACAAATGGCTAAGAAACTGGACACCTGAAAAAGGATTGAAGTGTTTTACCTATTGGGAGACTTTTGACAACAACTATGGTTTATATTGCTGGGACAGACTCCATTTAAATAAAAAAGGTAGTGCACTATTAGGTAAGAAAATTGAAAAGTACAAATACACTACTTTAAACTAGACACTCAGGGGAAATCTGAAACTAGGACTAACACCATTAGTGGAAATAAGACCAGTAATTTATCACAAGGCTACAGGTTCTTTATGGCAAATGCTAGAAGTCTCAACCTCCTAAAAAAGCGTGAACTTGAATTTATATTAAGCAGGGATAACATCAACTTCACTGCTGTAATCAAAACCTGGTGGGATGAGACAAGTCTCTTGTCACAAGAAATTTCAGGGTTTAAACTCTTTTTTAAAAATAGAACTAACAAGAAAGGTGGTGGGTATGTATTTACACTAAGCAGATTCATAAAGTTGTTGAAACTAACTTAATGAGTGCTAATAAAAATATCGAAAGTATTTGGGTCAAACTACAACTAAAAAATAACAAACCTAGTATTATTTTTGGTAACTGTTACAGGCCATACAAAGTATATTAGAATATAACGAAGCACTGCAGGAAGACATAACTATGGCTGCCAAGTCTCAGGATGCTATCATCATGGGCAATTTTAACTACATGAGGATAGACAGCACCAAGTTAACTTGTAATGCTCCAAATGAGTCAGTGTTCCTTATCTCAGTATTAGCACTAGGTCTTGAGCAGAAGGTCACTATTTCAGCAAGGGAAAAAAATATTTTTAGATCTAGTATTGACAAATTAAAATGACCCAATAACAGACACCACTGTGTTGGGAACCATAGGAGCAAGTGACCACAATATGTTAACCTTCACTTATCAGGTCAAACAGGAAATAAATAAAAGGACTGTCTATGCCAACAATTATAATAAAGCTGACTATTTGAATATGCAAAAAATGCTAGACTCATTAAAATGGGAGGAAATACTAAAGGAACTGTCTGTTGAGGAATGCTGGTTATGTTTGCAAAACATCATAAAAAATATAGAAGAGTGGCATGTACTAAATAAACAGATAAATAACAACAAAGGAAAGGTTCCTCTATGGATGAGCAAACAACTAAAAAATCTAATAAAACAGAAAGAATGAGCACACAGATACGATGCACAACAAAACAAATGAAAACACTAGGTTATAATATCAGAAAGAGCTTAAAGCAGCAAAAATAATAATTTAAAGGGAAAGACAAAA
Organism: Neoceratodus forsteri; assembly: GCA_016271365.2. NCBI lineage: Eukaryota > Metazoa > Chordata > Ceratodontiformes > Ceratodontidae > Neoceratodus > Neoceratodus forsteri. Next base: position 793,132,120 of record CM057459.1, on the reverse strand, counting down.
AAGATAGCTACTGTACTATAAAAGATAACCAAAAAAGCTTCTTTGCATACATAAACAACATGAAGAAGGGGAATACATCAATAGGTCCACTTTGCTGTAATGGTAAAACAACAAACAACCTCATAGAGATGGCAAACATCTTTAATGATTTCTTCTGTACAGTTTTCAATACAAAAATGATCTACCTTACAACAGCACTAGGCTAGAAACTAACACAGAGGTATTCACTTGGTCTGAAGTACTCACAGCCCCTGAGACTCTGAAACCCAATTCAGACCCAGGCTTGGATGGTATACACCCATGTATATTAAAAACACTATCACAATCAATTAGTGTCTCTTTAATGATTCTTTTCAACAAGTCTATAATTTCAGGAGTAGTTCCATCAGACTGGTAAAGAGCAGTAGTCACCCCCATACACAAGAAAGGGAGCAGGGCAACACCAGGGAATTATTGGCCCATAAGTCTCATCTCCATTATAGGAAAACTGCTGGAGAAAATAATAAAAATAAGATTTGGCAAAGAGACATCTAGTGAGGAGCTCTTAGATCCATCTCAACATGGTTTTCATTAAGGAATGCCATGCACATCAAACATGATCATCTTCTATGAGTATATTAGTACTGCCTTGGACAGGGGACTACCATCTGGCACAATATACCTTGGCTTTGGAAAGGCGTTTGACACCAGTCCCCATCCCAGTTGATAGACAAATTGAATAAAATGGAATTTAGAAAATACTTAGTCATTTGGGTTCATTCCTGGCTATCAAACAGATCAAAGCAAGTCTGAATAAATGGTAGTCTATCTTGGGTGAGGCAGGTCACTAGTGGTGTTCCTTAGGGGTCTGTCTTATATAGAAATTATGTTCGACCACAAGTGGATTATGGCTCTCCCCTTTTGGTCACCATATCTGACTAAGGATATTAAACTCATTGAAGGGGTACAAAGGAGGGGCAACTAAGTGAATCCCCAGGTTGCAGTCATGACCATATAAGTGTACAGTAGATTGCAGTAGTTAAGGTTAATGAGCCTAGAGCAGAGGAGAACAAGGGGTGATCTACTTCAACTATACCAGATGTTAAACAATCCTGATTTCAACAATTTGAGTTATTTTACTTTTAAAAATACAGTAGTTAATCTTTGGTTGCATGTCAAGCAAACAGATATCCCAAAAGCAAGAACAACAAAAAAAGCAAACTATTTTTTCAATAAGGTCCACCAGAACCTGGAAGAAACTCTCCCATAGTATTGTAAATACCACCACTTTTTACAAGTTTAAGACTGAGGTTGACAAGTTCCTGGGAATAAACAAATTAAACCTGATACCCACAGAGAGTGGAAGGCAGTATCATGGGCTTCTTCATTCTCATCATACCAAGTAACCAAGTAAGGAAGACCCCACCTCTGATTCGCCAGCAGTCAGGACAGCAAAAACCATATATTGTTTCCTTTTCCTGCTTGGGAATGGGGAATTAGGGCTGGAAATCCTAACTCTACATTTTCCTACTTTTGTCGCTTTAATCTGAACCCTAACTGGTGCATTAATTTCAGAGTATATTCAATATGTATAAATTTTGTATCATATTATTGTATTGAATTGTTTTGTAATTATGACTGTTTAACAGCAACTTCGTAATTTCACATATTCCTTCTATTTGTTCATTTATTTATTTATTCATTCACAAAGTTGGTGTGCTGGTTCCATGGACAATTTTCAGGTACAACCTGAGCCATGAAGATGACAAAATAACAGTACGGTGGGAATTCAATACACACAAGTGAAAATGTATACATAATCAATATTTGGTAGTAGCAGGAGGAAGAAATACTACCCACACAAGGCATTGCAATATATAATCAGCAATCAGTAACAACAAGATTAAAAATAGGCAATTTCTGCATGCCATTGGCATAGGAACATTCCTGGATCTGTTGTAAATGAGCCTGGTTGAATGATTTTCCAATTCTTTCCTAAATAAACATAATGAAAAAAAACAATAAATGAAAGACCATCCATACTACTCCAGAAAATCTGCAGCATTGAACAGCATGCATTAGTTCATACTGGAGCGAGACAGAAGCACTCACCAATACCACATAATCATGTCCACCTCTCTGGAAAAGGGATGTGGCCTTAAATGGTCAACCCTGATATACAGTAAACATGCTCACAAAGAGTACAGTTTTCAAAACACAGTTTGCACTGCATGTCACAAGTGTGGTAGACATATGGCATACTGGACATGAAGCAAAGAAACATGATTTTCTTTCCCTTGTGTCAGATGGACACCTGCTGGACCACATTGCCATGGTCTGTTGTGCATCAGTGCCAGGGCCTCTTGCATGCAGCTACTGAAGTAGGAGCTTGCAGTCAATCTTTGCCAGATGCTGCCATAAAGCAGTCCCATGTGCCATGACTAAGTCTAATATTAGAAAATTAGGAGCAGTTGAAGCATTTAGACATGGCACTCCTGTGGTGCTTCACAGTGCTGTCACAAGGATTGCTGCAGGCACAGTATACCATCAAGATGGCAGCTGAATTTTGTTGCTGCTATGACAGTGTCACAACAAGGGTGAAATGAAAGGGGCAATCTTGATTTTAGATTGCCCCTTACTCCTGTTGCCCTTTGCCCCCATACAGTTTCTACCCCCTCGGGGGGGCATGCCTACTCTGGAGGAGGTTATATTTAGTTTTGGTGGGTACATGGGATGAAGGCAGCATGGATTCACAGCAGGAAGGTCATGTCAGATGCATCTAATAGATTTCTTTGACTGGGTGACCAAAGTAGTAGACCGGGGAAGGGCTATGTACATGGCCTACCTAGACTTTAGCAAGACATTTGACACAGTCCCACACAAAAGATTAATATACAAGTTGGCCAGCCTGGGAGTGGGTCCCAAGATGGTAGCCTGGGTAAAGAATTGACTGGAGAACAGGACATAGAGGGTAATAGTAAACAGAGACACTCTGAAGCAAGGGGGGTTACTAGTGGGGTACCAAAGGGTTCAGTACCAGGACTGGTCCTTTTTAATGTCTTTATAAGTGACATTGCAGAGGACTGGAAAGAAAAGTATGTCTCTTTGTAGACAACACAAAGATCTGCAACAGAGTAGATACACAAGGTGGGGTGGAAAGGATGAGAAGGGACTTGGAAAGGTTAGAGGAATGGTCAAATGTATGGCATCTTAGAGTCAATGCTAAGAAGTGCGAAGTAATGCACCTGGGAAACAAAACCCAAGAAAAGAGTACACAATGGGGGTGAGATACTAACAACAACAAAAATGGAAAGGGACCTGGGGTAGTCATATCAGATGACCTAAAGGTGGGCAAGCAATATGAGATGGCAGTAAGGAGGGCTGGGGGGATACTGGGATGCATAGGGAGAGGCATCACCAGTAGAAAACAGGAAGTTGTTATCCCTCTGAACAGACAACTGGTATGACCCCATCTGGAGTACTGTGCGCAGTTCTGGAGACCCAGTCTCCACAAAGGCATAGACAGGATGGAGGATGTCGAGAGAAGGGCAACTAAAATGGTGTAGGGTCTGCACTAGAAGACATATGAAGAGAGACTTAAGGAGCTTAATATGTATAGCCTTGAGGAAAGAAGGAAGAGGGGGAACATGATAGAAACTTTCAAGTACCTCAAGGGAATCAACAAAGTCCAAGAGGCTAACATCTTTCAGAAAAAGAGGTGTGCAAGAACAAGGGGGCACAATTTGAAGATAGAGGGGGGGTGGCTCAGAGGTAATGTGAGGAAGTATTTTTTCATGGAGAGGGTTGTAGATGCATGGAACAGCCTTCCTGAGGAGGTTGTGGAGTCAGAAACAGTGGTGGATTTCAAAAATGCTTGGGACAGTCATAAGGCAATTCTAGGGGGTAGGGGTAGAAAGAAGTAGGCTGTTGGTTAACTAGGTTCTGCAGCTTATCCATTAGGTAGGGAAATGGCAGACTGGGTGGGCCAAGTGGTCATTATCTGCCATCAAATTCTATGTTTCTACGTTTCAGTGGGAGGATGGGGGGGCAAAGCCCCCCTGCAAAAACTGAGTGTTTCCCGGGAGGGCGCTTGGACACTGTAACTCCCCAGTAACATAATGCCTGATGCTGTAATGCTGTGCAGCATGTTGCCGACACCATAATCAGTGTCAGCAACATGTTTGTCGCTATGACACAGGTGAACCTCGCATGCACTGAAGCTGCTTTTTAAAACTGGGCCCCCAGAACTCTAGCCAGCAGACAGCAGAGGCATCCAGGTTGCAACAAAATACCTTGCAGTATTACTGCAGAGTGCTGCAGTATGCTGCAAGGGAACAGCATTTCCAAGGCAAATAGAGTCTTTCGGTCATGCACTATTGTGTGGCATGTCATTTACTGCAAGGTTTTGCATTGCATCCTGGCTGGCTGTGATGCATCACAATAAACTTCAAGTTATGCCATCTGAGCCCTACTCATCAAGACAACATACCCAGAGCTTGCAAATCCATCTGAGCTCAAGCCTTAGGAGTGGCCACACCAACCACCTGGAATGCACTCCCCAAAAATATCAAGGATGCCACAGCTATCTAAGCCTTCAAAAGAGGAATGTTGATCCATATACAAATGTCTGGCACTTGCCCAAACTCTTTACCTCATGCAGACTGAGGGCTGTAGCTAGTCTTTAATCCCCCCCCCCACCTCTATCTACAGAAATTCAACCTACACTACTTTTACTTTATTTAACCCAGAAGACCTTATTTAGATTTGACTGTTGTGAAATTGTATCCAGTGCACTGTATTGTGTTTATACTGGCTATATAAAACTGGTGGAAGAGTTTAGTACTCTGACTGGCTGAAAACTGTATCATGGTGTTGGGTTATTTCAGCTTAAACAGACAGCTCAACTCTTGCAACTGATTATTCATTATTATGTAGTATATTTTGAAACTGTGCAGATCCTTGAAATTCCAAAACAATGTCTGCTGCTGCACTCCATAACTATCAAGCTGCATTCTGAAGTACAATACATCTGCACATTCTGAAAATGCATGCACTGCACCCAACCCAGTGTCTTCTTTGTTTTATATTTATGGCAACTATGATTTTATTGAATTTGGGAGATTCAAAGTGACTTTCCAATTTCCTGCAAAATGACAGCATTGGCATGACTCAAATCTCATAACATTCAAAAACGGTTTGGACTTCAGGATATTTCATACTTTATTACTAAATTACAGGAAATCAGGTCTTTTGACCCTTATACATAATCTGTTCCTGCTGCTTTTCTTGCTTTGCAGTTATAATACTCTGCAGTAAGACATTGCGTATTGTTGCCACAAAAATTAGTCTGATGTCACAAGAAGATTGCAACTTTAAAGCTGGAAAGCAGCAGAAATAGATACAATCTAAAAGACTAAAAGAGCCAAGTTTCACACAAAATATCTTCAGAAATAAATAAAAGTATCTATGATATAGAAAGGCATGGAACTGTCCTAAGCAGAAGCAGTACCCCACTCAAAATTAGATAGGACATTGCAGTTAGGCTAGCCTATGGAAAAAAAATCTTGTAAAGTTCTTTTTGACATTTGCCATACTGTAGAACTATTAATGATTGCATAAAGTTTATATCACGCACCTGCATTTGAATCTGGGATTGTGCAAATGTAATATTGCATATTGCTACTGGCTACCACTAAACAGTGTCATTTAATGCCATCTACATGTAACCCCTAGATGGCGCTATCCCAGGGGCTACTACCTCTGCCTGATTTGCCACTAACAGGTTGAGGGGCCTGGATCCAATGGCAGGTGCCTCCACCCAGAGGTCAGGGTTTGCAATAGTTAAACTAACTTGGTCACAGCCCTCTGGGACACTGCAACCCCTTTCTTCCCACTAGTGGCCCACACAATATATCAAATTACCTTCACAGTATACACTTACCCCAGGTCTGGTTCTGGCACTAGGACCTCCTGTGAAATGAGATACAGTGCAACAATCACAGTACAGTACTTTAACATAGACAAATACCTCAGGCAGTATAACTTTGCTGAAACAAGCAGCTCTGATTTATTTAGGGGATATAACAAGGACGGGAAATCAGGTTAATTAGCTTATCACTCTACTCATCTATCTATGGCTCTGTGCACAGGCCTATCCTATCAGTTACTGTCCCTGGGTACCCAAGCCCTAGTGGCTAGTCCAAACCGTGGCAGCTGGTAGGGCCCTTCACACAGAGAAAGGAGAATTAAACAGTCAGCAGTACAGTAATTCCATTTGGATTTAATGTGGCAATTCAACAGGGAGCGACTCTGAATTAGTACTCACGACCTCCAAATAAGATAGGGTCCTTCAATGTCAGCAGGGGCTCACTTGAGGTACACAAACCTCTTCACACATCCATATAAAGAAAGCACTATACCAGGCAGACTGCACCTGTATCCCGATCGCATTACTGCACAATACCGGGAGAACACACAGCAGATTCAGTTCCTGACAGACAGAGTGCAATTTTCAGCAATTCCTCCAGTCTTCTACAGGGTGAGCCTGGTTTCTACTCTTCAGAGATCCTTTGATTCTTTTCACAGGACGGATTCAGTCCAACAAGCTGTTACACAAGCTGCAGACCGAACTCTGGGCCTTACACACGTTTTTGACTAAAACTGCACACTGAAAAGCACAGGGCTCCTTCCTTCTTCACTGCCAAAGCTCAACTGAAACTCCAACCGACAAAACCGGCACTTCCTTTGAGTTCCTCCCAGTTCTTGACTGGATTGGCTGTCACTCACAATAGACTGCTGCTGTTGGTCCAAAAGGCACTGAAGTCTAAACTACATCTCCCAGAGTCACTGCCCATACAATCCTCTTGTGGCTGGCTCAGATTATGAGTCCAGTTCTGATTCGTCCAAGGCACCATTTTAGAGCTAGCTTACCCCACACTGATTGGTCCAGTTCAGCAGTTCAAAACTAGAATGGGGAACTAGCAGACACAGTTCTGACTGCAAAAGCAGGTTAGACAAACTGTAATTTCATTATTATTCTAAATAATTTCTGGCAAACAGTTACATCTTTCAGATAGGTTCCTTTGCACTCCTAGTGACTGCAAAAATGAAGTGAATTGGCAGCAGCTTGAGTGGTACTCAGAGAAGCACACAGTCCCCCATACAACCTAATTATGTCTGCAAGCAGACAGCTCTTAAAGAGACAGTACCAGAGGCTCTAAAACACTCACTGATAAATGGCTTAAATGCCAAACACCATTCAGGCTTGGAGCATTCAAGCAAGCTCCTGAAGTCTTTTGGGAACCCCTATTTGCAGGGGTTACACCTTCCTGGTTTGGGAAAGCTTGACGTCCACCAAGCAAGTACCCTATAAGTTTCAACTGCAACCATATACATTTGCATTAGGCTCGCATACATGTAATCATCAGTCAATATATCATTTTACCAAGAACACATTTCTGAAACATTGCAGTACGTCACTCTTTACACAGTATTACATACACATTGTACCATAACTCAAGTTATTACCTCTTGTACATGAAACCTGAAGAGAGGGGGCCCTTCCCTATCAGTTACCTTGGGGCTGGATGGGGCAAGGGCACCATACTTAGAGGGCAACACAAGTAACTTGGAGTTAGCACTGATGCTCAGTTTGGGCAATGAGCTCGGGGACATACACTCCTTTATGGACAACATTGAGGGCAAGTCCACAGGCCTCCCAAGTGAATCATAACTGAGGTGCACCACAGGCTTTACAGCTCGACCAGTCTTTCTAGGGGAACTGTTATAGTCTCTGCACTCTGAGCCTCATTTTCAGCATTGTCCTCACTTGTCAGGGAGTCTCCATGGGGTAGAGAGGCTAGAACTTGGGGCACTTTCAGCTCCAGGAGTTACAGTTTCTGAGTCCACAACATTTGGCTCGCATGGAGAGCTTCGGACACTGGCAGTGGACTGTCAGGGCACTCAAAATACTCTTCATGTTCGGTGTATCACCAGTCTGCCCCAATCTATCATTTTCTCCCTGAAAGCTCAAACAGTTCAACCATGCACAATGATTCCATTTCATCTGATCTGATGCTTTGCACTTCACTTTCTGGGAGCATTGGCTCCAGGGATGAAGCTGGGGCTTAGACAGTCCAGAAGGCCCAGCTTTGTCTCCAGTATTGACTAGGGATTGCCCTGAAACAATTGACTCAATTCGTAAGAAGGATAGTATTCAAAGTCACTCTCACTTTCTTCCGATATGGACTGACAGTCATGCTCAACTGGGACTTGTGGAGGGAACACTTTAACTTTGCTTCTGTAGGTGCAGACTTTCTTGATCTTTTCTTAGCAGCAGCTCTAGTCACTGGTCCAGAGGGGCATCTTCTAGGGCTCAGACTCAATTAAGATTTGTCCAATGGGCAGTAAATGATTTCTATGCATTGTTTTACATCTTTTGAATTATTCTCAGGCCTTACTTTGTACACTGGCAGATCATCTAGTTTGCCCACTACAATGTGAGGGAGATGGTGCCATCTGTCAGCAATCTTGTGCTTGCCATGCAGTCCCAGATTTCTTAGCAATACCCGATCTCCCTCCTGGAGTTCCTGTGCTTTCACCTTTTATCATACCTTTCTTTGTTGGCCAGATTTCTTTTGGCAGCCATGGTTTGAGCCAGTTGAATGCATGAGTTAGCTGGGCCTTTAACTTTTGCATACTGTAAATAGTTGTCAGCTTGAACCCCATCAGAGAGACCCCAAACACACATCTACTGGTAGTCGAGCTTCTCTTCCAAACATCAGGCGGTAGGGGAGAATCCAGTGGCATCACTTTGGTGCAGTTATAAGCATGTACCAGGGTGCTAATTTGTTGGCTCCATCTAGGCTTGTCCTTTGGGTGCAGGGTGCCAGCATATCTAGCAAAGTGCGGTTGAAACGTTCAGGCTGTGGGTCCCCCTGGGGGTGGTAAGGAGTGGTTCTGGACTTTCGACTCCCCACAGAGAAAGCATCTCTTTGATCAGACGACTCTCAAAGTCTCTCCTTGATCAGAATGGATTCTTTGTGAGCCCATAGTGAACAAAAAGTTTTCTACAAGTACTTTGGCCACAGTGGATGCTTTTGGTCTTTGGTGGGAAAGCTTGGGCATATCTCGTGAAATGGTCAGTGACCACCAGCACATTACTGATATTTCTTTGATCTGACTCCAAACTCAGAAAATCAATACAGACCAGCTCCATGGGTGCACTGGTGGTGATGTTAACAAGGGGCAGCCCTCTGGGGCAAAGCTTTCCTCTGTAGCGACTACAAGTTCGAATGTGTTGCTCCACATCAGCCCCATCTTAGGCCAATAGAATCTGGATCTCACCAAGTCAAGTGTTCTGTCTATACCAAGGTGCCCCATGTGGTTGTGCAAGGACCTCAGTACTGAGTCTCGAAGGCAGTGGGCAGCACTAGTTGTTGTTTGTCTACTTGTCCCCTTTGTCTACTGTTTCTCTGTATAACAGTTTATTGATCAGTTTCAACTTAGGACCTTCTTTGTATAACAGTGCAGTTCTCAAATCAGTGGAGCGAATTTGGACACATCTTTCCTGCATAGAGGGCTTCTAAAGCTGCTTTGATCATGGGATCGCGGGATTGAGCCTGCCGAATACTGTCATTGTCCAGCTGAGGCAGTGCACCAATGTCTATTGCAGAAAAGTGGCAATAAGCAGCAGGTATGCAATTCTCAGAGGGTCCCAAGCAATCCACCATGCAGTCCACTGCGTCGTGGACATTTGTTCCTCCCGTCAAACTTCCGCAGAGTGCCCAATGTCAGGTTCTGCCAATCGGACCCAATCATTCTGGAAACAGGCCTCCGGGAGAGAGCATCAACATCTATGTGGTTCAGACCTGCTGTATTCGAGCATAGTCATATGTAGATAATGCAGAAAGCCACCTATGGCCAGTGGCATCCAACTTAGCTGGAGTTCTACATAGGTCAAAGGATTATTGCAGTTTTTACTAGTATTTTAGCTCCATACAAGTACTCATGGAATTGGTCAACAATAGCCCACTTCAAAGCTAGGAACTCTAACTTATGTACAGGATAGTTCTTTCGGATGGGGTCAGGCTTCTACTGGCAAAGGCCACTGGTCTCAGGCCATTCTCGTGCTCTTGGTACAACACAGCCCCCAACCCTTGCAAGCTAGCATCAGTGTGCAGGATTTAAGGTTTTCTTGGATCGGCATAGGCCAGCACTGGAGCATGGGTAAGTTGATATATGATCTCATGAAAAGCAGTCTCACAATCAGGAGTCCAGCGGGCCCCAAATACTTCACTCGGATGAAAATACACTCTTTCAGTCTTGAGGGACGCTGACTTTTGGTATTTTTTGTGGGTTGGGGATACCCTTGAGTAAGGTTAAGTAAAGGGCGGATCACTCTTGAATAGTCCTTGATGAAGCGCCGATAATAACCACAGAATCCCAGGAATCTTTGCAGTTCTTTTAGATTTTTGGGCTGTGGCCAGGTGGTCAAGGCCTCAACTTTACTTGGGTCGGTCTCTATTCCCTCGGTGGATACTACGTGTCCCACATACTTTACTGATGTTTGAAAGAATTGACACTTATCAATGGACAGTTTAAGGCCAAAGTCCTCCAGTCGGTCCAATGCCTTAAATAATCTGCTCTCATGTTCCTCCAGTGAGCTGCCAAACACAATAACATCATCTAGGTATACCAGGCACTCTAGTAAGTTCATGTCCCCACTGCACGCTCCATCAATCGTTGAAAGTGGCTGGGGCACCTGAAATCCTTGAGGCATCCTCATGAATTCATAGCCAAGCGGACAGATAAAGGCCGTCTTCTCACGGTCCTCTGGGGCCACGGGATCTGGTAGTACCCACTGCGGAGATCCAGCACAGAGAACCACTTGCTCCCGCTTAGGCAGTCCAAAGCATCCTGAATGTGGGGCATTGTGTACTGATCAGGGATAGTCCGCCGGTTTAAGTGCGATAATCCACACACATCCTTACTGTTCCATTCTTTTCCTCACTACCACAATGGGGAAGCATAAGGGCTTCTGGTTCTTGTATTACACAGCAGCTAACATCTCTTGCAGATGCCGTCTCACATCATCTATGTCAGCAGGTGCCAGGCGTCGAGACCTCTCACGAAATGGTCTTTCGTCATGCAGCCGGATATTGTGCTCAGCTCCTTGCACGCATCCTACATCCCATTCCTTTAAAGAAAACACCTGGTCTCTCTGGGCAAGCTTCTCACTGATCCTCACTTTCCATTCAGCTGGCAGCGGGAGTCGCCAAATCAAACAAGTCAGGCGCTACTCTGTCATTCTTCCTTGAACTCTTGCTGCTGGGTAGCACTGCAGTGTCTGCACAATGCACATTAGCCAGGATGCAACCTCTGTTTACTCGAATGTCTCTTTCAGACACATTATGAACTTGGACCATTACCCTTCTGGCATAAGCATGGGCTCTAGCGGGCAAAATACTAGGCTTGACCAGCAGTCCTCTGGCAATTTTCCATCGCCTGGTGCATCCAACATTAATATTTTATTCTTAACATCCTTTCTGATACGGACCTCTCCTGTAAGGTACACTGGGCATTTGGCGCCAGGATCAGAGACTCAGGATCCTTCTTCCATACAATTCCGACCGGTTCCTCTGGTTCTGTTTTTCAGCATCTCTGTGCCTCATAGGCCTTCTTAATTAAAGCGAACTCTTAAAGCTCTACTAGTCTTTGACCCTGTTTTCATAACACAACTGTGCCAGCCTTCCAACAATATGAGCATTTGTTCCAATCAACAAAGGGACACCATCATACAGTCCAGTGGGGACACACTAAGGCTAGGGTCTCTACTTGTTCGGCCACTCCAGCCACGGAGGTGGGGAAAGACAGCCAAATTCGGATATACCCGGAATAGGGGTAGGCCTTCTCACTTAACCCCCATACATGCAGTCCTTCTAATGGTTGTAAGGGTACGTCTGACAAATGCTTCTGATAACAATCCTGGAACATAATTGTCACTTGGGAGCCACTGTCTAATACAGCTCTTGTAGACACTCCATTCACCTTTACAGTGGTCTCCATGGAGGGACCCACTATTCTGGACCAGTCTGGAGAGGCAGTAGTGGGGGCCTGGGCAACTGACCTTGCCACAAAAGGACGTGAATTAGCATTTTTGGTGCCCTCACTGGGATCATGTCGTGCACCTCTTAACCACTGATTTCTTCTCCAGGCTCTCCTTGTAGCCTATATGCAACTTTGTCAGTGTCTTTTGGAGACTGGCATTCCCTTTCATGTGCCCATCTTTCCCACAATTATAGCAAAACATACTTTCTGGAGTTTGAGCTGGCCAAGGCGCCACACTGGGAGCCAGGGCGGGGTATTACTAACTGGAAACCTGGTGCCATCTCTGTCTGCGCGTGATAAGCATTTGGAGACATCTCGTCAGTTTCTCCACTTCCATGGTCAAGGAATTGAGTTTGGAGCTGTTATCAGCAGGAGATACATGGTGGGTACCCCACCCCATAGCAGATGCAGTCGGATATAGGTCAGGGCCTGTACTTGCAGGCGTGGCCTTCATAAAGGACTGTTTTTGAATTCCGGATCTCTCTCAACAGTTCGCCCCATTGTGGAATATCTTTTTCCTTGTCAGAGCACTCATTGACTGTCAACCTCTGCCCTGAACTTCACTTGATGGGTCACCCTCAGTCACTTTCGGTCAGTAGCCACAGCTGTTGGTGCAGGTACCTCCGAGTCGCCTTTCTCAACTCCTCGAATTTCTCTCATTAACTCATCATGGGAGGTGGGGATTCCAGTCGATTTGCCAGGCGTAACTGAAGCAACAGCAGTTCTGAGAAGGGGCAGACTTAAGGATTCTGTCCAGTCTGGTTCGTCCAGTTCAATCGCTGGCAAACTACCCTTTCTGAGGCATTCTTGCAACAATTTTTCCAGCCGAGAGACATACACAGACAACAACTCCCCTTGGTACTGTTGTGCATTTCTTACTCTCCACCATAGGTCCTCATCAGAATCTGGGCTCCCATACACATTCTCCAAGGCCTCAAGATAGGCCTGTGCAGTCGCTTCAGGGTTACTGGCCCATTTAGCACGGATGGTAGCCAGGGCAGGACCTCGGAGGCTCTCACTAACCCTCTTTCGCTTTTCGCCTTCCGAGCATTGCCATTCTAGCACTTGGGGGGCAACATAGTCTATCCAGGTCTCCCAGTCATCCTCCCCTTGGGGGGTTGGGAGGGTGCCAGAGAAGATCCTCAACCTGTAAGAGTCGTGACTAATGGCAGGTGCAGAAATAGGAGTCTGCATTGGTTCAGCCACCATTACGGGCACTGGAGCAGGAGAGGGTGTTGGGGAGAACACCCCAGGTGGCATGAATAGTTTCTTCAAGTCCTCCACAGTTTTCCCTCTCCCAGCAACCATTCAGCAAATTTCTCCTCAAAAGTTTCAGATAGTGGTGGGGCTGATTCCCCGGGTCTTTACTGTCCTTAGTTATCACTCTCCAAGCAGTGAGGGCTCCTCTGGGGTAATGGTCTGTGGCACTTTGGAGCTATCTATGGGATCCTTAAACTCTACTAGGCCAGGAAAGTGTGGGTGAGCAGATTAGCATGCCGACCCACCACCACAGGGTTTTGTAAACCTTCCACCTTGGAAAGTACTCCTGCACAGTGTCCGTATTGATACCCAGGGGATGTCCAGGATAAGTATACATTTTGGGGGTCGATCTCTCCCAGTACACCACTCCACCAGCCGGTGCACAGCCACTTCTGTCGGGGTACCCATTTTTTCTTAACAGTGGTTCATAAATATGGCCACTAGAGGACACACAATCCCAGCGGTGAGCCTCCAAGATGTAACCCTAGATGGCGCTATCCCAGGGGCTACTACCCCTGCCTGATTTGCCACTAACAGGTTGAGGGCCTGGATCCAATGGCGGTGCCTCCACCCAGAGGTCAGGGTTTGCAATAGTTAAACTAACTTGGTCACAGCCCTCTGGGACACTGCAACCCCTTCTTCCCACTAGTGGCCCACACAATATATCAGAATTACCTTCACAGTATACACTTACCCCCAGGTCTGGTTCTGCACTGGGACCTCCTGTGAAATGAGATACAGTGCAACAATCACAGTACAGTACTTTAACATAGACAAATACCTCAGGCAGTATAACTTTGCTGAAACAAGCAGCTCTGATTTATTTAGGGGATATAACAAGGACAGGGAAATCAGGTTAATTAGCTTATCACTCTACTCATCTACCTATGGCTCTGTGCACAGGCCTATCCTATCAGATTACTGTCCCTGGGTACCCAAGCCTAGTGGCTAGTCCAAACCGTGGCAGCTGGTGAGGGCCCTTTCACACAGAGAAAAGGAGAATTAAACAGTCAGCAGTACAGTAATTCCATTTGGATTTAATGTGGCAATTCAACAGGGAGCGACCCTGAATTAGTACTCACGACCTCCAAATAAGATAGGGTCCTTCAATGTCAGCAGGGCTCACTTGAGGTACACAAACCTCTTCACACATCCATATAAAAGAAAGCACTATACCAGGCAGACTGCATCTGTATCCCGATCGCAATTACTGCACAATACCCGGGAGAACACACAGCAGATTCAGTTCCTGACAGACAGAGTGCAATTTTCAGCAATTCCTCCAGTCTTCTACAGGGTGAGCCTGGTTTCTACTCTTCAGAGATCCTTTGATTCTTTTACAGGATGGATTCAGTCCTAACAAGCTGTTACACAAGCTGCAGACCGGAACTCTGGGCCTTACACACGTTTTTGACTAAACTGCACACTGAAAAGCACAGGGCCCTTCCTTCTTCACTGCCAAAGCTCAACTGAAACTCCAACCGACAAAACCGGCACTTCCTTTGAGTTCCTCCCAGTTCTTGACTGGATTGGCTGTCACTCACAATAGACTGCTGCTGTTGGTCCAAAAGGCACTGAAGTCTAAACTACATCTCCCAGAGTCACTGCCCATACAATCCTCTTGTGGCTGGCTCAGATTATGAGTCCAAGTTCTGATTCGTCCAAGGCACCATTTTAGAGCTAGCTTATCCCACACTGATTGGTCCAGTTCAGCAGTTCAGAACTAGAATGGGGAACTAGCAGACACAGTTCTGACTGCAAAGAAAGCAGGTTAGACAAACTGTAATTTCATTATTACTCTAAATAATTTCTGGCAAACAGTTACATCTTTCAGATAGGTTCCCTTTGCACTCCTAGTGACTGCAAAAATGAAGTGAATTGGCAGCAGCTTGAGTGGTACTCAGAGAAGCACACAGTCCCCCATACAAACTAATTATGTCTGCAAGCAGACAGCTCTTAAAGAGACAGTACCAGAGGCTCTAAAAACACTCACTGATAAATGGCTTAAATGCCAAACACCATTCAGGCTTGGAGCATTCAAGCAAGCTCCTGGAAGTCTTTTGGGAACCCCTATTTGCAGGGGGGTTACATACAAATGCAGTACATTTCCTGTCCTCTAACAGCATTACTTGCTGTATCTGCTGTATCTGCAAATATGTCACTCGTGAAATGGCTGAAAGCCCCACAAAAACTGGCTAAACAGAATTTTGCTGCGCTTCAAGCGACCGATATTGACACCGAGCTACTAAGTGTCACTGCAGGTCTATCTAGATTGATGGCAGAATATGTTGCACAGGAGATTGCTTCCACAATTCCACCTAGGTAAAAAAAGGATGCTTTTTCTTTTTCCGGCAGTCTATTCACGAGAGGTCAGGTTTGAGATTGGACATTATGCCATTCAACACGGCGTAATGAATGCAACCCGATTTTATGAGTCCAAGTACCATCCAAAATTAATGAAATCACAGACCGCACTTTCAAAAGAGATTACATGGACAAGTTAAAACTAAATCCAGACCCTCAAGCATTAGAAAACAGTCTTCTTATTAAACCAAGGGGCAGGCCACCTCTCCTTATGGAAGATATTGAGACAGAATTGTGTGCTATCATAAATGCTTTACGGGCTCAGGGTGCAGTTGTTAATGACCCTGTTCTAGCAGCTATAGCCACAGGCATAGTTAAAACAACCCACCCTCAAATGTTGGCTGAAAATGGTGGAGCCCTCTCCTTCTCTCATCGGTGGTTGTGGCTATTCCTGAATCGTATGGGATTCAGTAAAAGAAAGGGTACTAAAGCTGCTAGAAAGACTCCTGCTGAGTGTGAGTGTGTGTGTATGGGGGGGTGGATGACAGGACAGCATTTTGTAAGATGTCACAATATATGTAGTGGACAAGAGATGTCAAAAATCATGACAATAATAGATTTGTGGCATTTGTGTGTTCATAACATAACTGACTGATTCATTAATTGTTGGGGACTACTTTTCAAGTCAGCAGGATACATTAAGATATATTGTATTATCCAGAGGAATAAAGCCCTTTCCGTTAAGTAATTTTTTCCTACAAACAACCCATTTTATAAGTGCAATAACCCACTCCAGGGTATGGATTTATAGACATTTATGCCATGCCTCTGGTGCTATGAGCACATCCAGCATGTGGCCTTATGCCTCACAATGGTGGGGGAACCGACCAGGGAGGCGCGGGTACTGGATGTGGTCCTGGCAGACAGTGACCAGATTGGGGGCCTGGAGGTAAGGGACCCATTGGCAGGGAGTGACCATGCCACGGTCTGGTTCTGCCTGGACCTAGGAGGGGTAGAAGGTTGCACAAAGATGGAGGTAACTGACTTCAGGGGGGCGGATTTTAAGGAAATGGGAAGAATCCTTAGGGAGCATTTGGATGTGATTGAGTCAGACATGGACGCTGATAGTAGGTGGGAAATCATCAGGAGAGGGGTGCAGGATGCTACCAGCACCTGTGCAAGAGTAAGATGAAAATGCAGTAGGGACCGAAAACCCTGCTGGTGGACCAGGGAGGTCCAGGAGGTGGTGCTGGGAAAGAAGGCAGCCTATAGGCAATCTGAGTGCTCAAGGAGTGAAAGGGATCGAGGGGAGGATGAACTGATGGCTAGAAGGGCCACTACGGTGGTGAGGGCGGCTAAGGCAAGGAAGGAGCAGAACCTGGACAGGGAAATTAGGAGAGGGAATAAGGGGTTCTTTAGATACGTTGGGGAAAAACGAAGGGTGAAGGGGCAGATTAGCAGGATTAGAACAGGGGAGAGATGGGCACAAGACATAGAGGAGCAGGCTGAGGTACTAAATGAGAACTTCACCTCAGTTTTCAACAAGGAAAATGGGGGTGCTGCATCATACATGGGAGGAGACAGTGATACTGAGGAGGGGGGGACCCTTACCGATCGGTGGGTCTGGGGAGAGGGGGAGGCATCACTGGCAGGAGGGGGGGAAGGCTAAGCAGGGAGAAGAGGTAGCAGAAGTGGAAATCACAGCAGAGAGAGTGAGGGAAGCCCTCAGGTCCCTTAAGATGGAGAAAGCACCGGGGCTGGACAAATTACATCCCAGAGTGCTGAAGGAACTTGTGGATGTCCTGGTGAAACCTCTGGTAGAGCTTTTCACCATCTCTCTGAGGACAAGGTGGGTGCCCCAGGACTGGAAGGTGGTACATATAGTGCCTATCCACAAGGGGGGATCAAGGGAGGTGGCAGGGAACTACAGGCCTGTCAGCCTGACATCGGTGGTGGGCAAGGTGATGAAGGGCATTGTCAAGGAGAGGTTGGGGGGGACCTGGAAAAGTCAGGGTGCCTGGACGATGGACAGCATGGATTCATCCCGGGGAAATCATGTCAGACAAACCTTGTGGAGTTCTATGACTGGGTGACGAGTGCCTTGGACCTGGGTAGACCAGTGGACGTCCTCTTTCTAGGCTTCAGCAAGGCATTTGACTCTGTTCCTCATGAGGGCCTGTTAGATAAGCTGGAAGAAATGGGGGTGGGGAACCAGATGATCAGATGGATAGGCAATTGGCTCCAGGACCAGATCCAGAGTGTCGTAGTTGGCAGGATAGTCTCATCCCCAAGGAGGGTCATTAGTGGGGTCCCACAGGGATCAGTCCTTGGGCCCATCCTGTTCAACGTCTACATCTCTGACATAAGGACAGGTATCAGGAGTGAGATGAGTCTCTTTGCAGATGACTCAAAACTGAGGGCAGTAGTGCATGGGGAGGAGGGGAAGGTGGCCCTACAGCGGGACCTGGAGGCTCTGGAAAGATGGTCTAGAAAGTGGAAGCTGAGGTTCAAAGCAGGGAAATGCAAGGCACTGCACCTGGGGGCCAGAAATCCGGGCCAAGTTTACACCCTGGGAGGGGGGGGAATGCTACAAGTCTCAATGGCTGAGAGGGACCTGGGGGTGGTGGTGGATGTCAAGATGAACAACTTGGAGACTTGTAGGAGGGCAGCAGCCAAGACCAACAGGATGCTGGGATGCATCGCTAGGGGAATCACCTCCAGAAGGAGGGAAGTGATACTCCCTCTATATTACTGCTTGGTGAGGCCGCACCTCGAGTACTGCATGCAGTTTTGGAGGCCACACTTAAAGAGGGACATTAAACTCCTGGAGAGGGTCCAGAGGAGGGCAACCAAAATGATTTTGGGCTTGGGGACAGGACCTATGAGGAGAGGTTCAAGAGCTAAATATGTACACATTGGAAGAGTGAAGGGACCAGGGGACATGGTAGAGGTCTTCAGGTACATGAAAGGGATCATAGGAAGGAGCAGTCAGGGTGCTTCAAAGGAAGGAGGGGGGCCACTAGAGGCATGGGTGGAAGCTGGAGGGAAAGATTTGGGGAAAGGAGGAGGTGCTACTTCACTGAGAGGGTGGTGGAGCCAAGGAATGCACTACCTAGGGGCTGGTGGAGGCAGAGGCGGTGGAGGGTTTCAAGGGGGTGGGACAGGTACAGGGAAGGGTTCTGGAAGCAAAATCCAGTGCAGCAGAATATCCGAACTGGGAAGGGAGAAGACAGAGAAGGCAGGGGCAGCAAGGTCAGCACCGGGTGGGGCTGACCAACAAGCAGACGCGAAAGACCATTAGGCCTATTCTGCTGGCATTTTAGTACTTTAGTATGTTAGTAATGCACCCAATGCATGAATTAAATGCCAATAACCCCATACCCTGTCATGGGTTATTGCTAACATAAACAAGAGTTGACTAACGTCAATCAAGGTTTATTTTTCAGTGGAGCTATCTATATAATTATGAAATAAGTATTTGTCCTTGGAACCTGTCCAGCCTTTGTCCAAAACTTTTATTGCTCCTACAAAGACCCAAAGAAATAAGATGTGGAGTGCCAGAGTGATATGCTCCAACCTCCACAAGACGTTCATGAGACGAGCCGTTGCATTTCGCATTAGCTGCAAAGGTCATATCTAGTCACAGCCCAGGCCCTTGTAGAGCTGACTGGAATATTTGAGGCACTAAGCAACAAAATTCTGAACCAGCCTAATATTTAAGAAAGGGATGCAACCTGACTATTGTAAACAGCGACCACTAACTGGCATCCAAGGACTGGTATTTCATCAAGAGATACAATGCTCCCAGATGTACACCCTCTGTAATAAAAGCTGAATCCCAGACCAAATAAATAACATTTAATGCTTTAGCTCACTGATATCATAACATCAGATGCTGGATGCACAAATGGTACAAGCAGATTGATATTTTCCAGTTTGTGTGGTTTCAGTAAACATACAGAATCTAAAACATAACACAAAGCATCATGGGTATATAAATCTGAGACACAGGAGCAGAGGCAACCCACACAAGCACAAGAGTCCTGGACTTTAGGGGGACAGATTATAAAGAAATGGGAGACTGGCACAGAAACTGTCTTGTAGGGGGGATTGCCAGGGAGGAGTAGAGGAAATGTGGGGGAAAATAAGTGAGGGCATAATTAAGGCAGGCATCCAGCCTCTGTGTGAAGAAAACAAGTAAAAGAAAAAGGGAAAAGAGACTGTTATGGTACTCTAGGGAAGTAGCTATGGTGATGAAGGAACAAAGGGTGGCATTCAGAAGGTATAAGCAAACACATAGGGAGGAAGACAGGGAAGCGTACCACATAAAATAGATGGTTGCAGGCAAGGCAGTGAGGGGGACAGTGGTGCAGACAGAAGAAAGTGTAGCCAAAATGGTAGCAAATGGTGATAATACTTTTTTCAGGTACATAAGTGAGAAGAGGAAGGCAAGGAGAGGAATAGTGAGGACAAGGAGGGTGGCAGAGGGAGACTGTGCAGAAGGGGACCAAGGAAAACAGACAACCTGAATAGGTACTTCTACTCAGTCTTCACAGTGGGGTGGGGGGCAGACAGACCATCAGGGAAAAGTAGGAGAAAAGGGAGCGGGGAGGTGGACACAAGTTCATTTTCGAGGAAAGAGTCCTGGAGGGACTGAAAGGTACTAAAAGAACTCAGGGAGGTGCTGGGTGCCCCACTGAAGGTCTTATTCAACAGCTCACTAGAACTAGGCATGGCTCTGGAGGATTGGAGGATAGCAGACAAGGTCCCTCTGTATAGGAGTGGCAGCAGCGAAGAGGCTAGCAACTATAACAGGTGAGCCTCACCTCAGTGGTGGGGAAATTAACACAAACACTGATAAAGGAAAAGTTGATAAAATATCTTGAATCCAATGTGCTGCAAGACCAAAGGCAGCATGCCTTCATGATGGGGGTAGAAGGTAATGCTAGATTAACCTAACTGATTTCTTTGACTGGGTGACCAGGGAAATAGATCATGTGGGGCAGTGGACACGGCCTATTTTGTCATTAGCAAGGCCTTCAACACTGTGCTGCAGAGGAGACTGATTAAGAAACTGAACAGCCTAGTGGTGGGATCCAAAGTGATGAATTGGGTTAGAAACTGCTTAATGGATAAGCAACAGAGGGCGGCGGTTAAAGGCACTCACTCTATTGATGGAAGAGTGACCAGCAGGATGCTGCTGGGCTCAGTACTGGGACCGGTCCTCTTCAGTATCTTCATAAGTGATACTGTAGATGAAATGGAGGAAAGTATGCATTTTGCAGATGATACCAACGTCTGAAATAGGGTGGACAATCAGGAGGGTGTGGAAAGAATATGTAGGGATCTTGGAAACACAGGGAGTGGTCAAGAATATTGCAATCATGCATCTACAGCATGGGAATCCAGGAACTGAATATAGGGTGGGGGGAGGTACTGACAGTTTCTAAACAGGAAAGAGACGATGAAAGATGAAGAAATGTATAACAGGTTTAGGGCAAGGAGCTATGACCAACAGGTTCTGGATGATTCAATGGTGAGGGCATCAGTTTTAGATAGGATATATTTACTTAAATCAAAGACTAAGGAGAGGACAATAGTCCAGTTATTAACAGCATCTTGGAGCATAACAAAATAGTCCCTCAAGTTAAACACATTGTATAAAAAAAACTGGCATGTATTAGGACAGTGTAATACAGCAGGTCTTTTTGCTAGACCATCTTGGGTGACTTTTAGCAGAGCTAACAACCTAGGTAACTACTTTTTTATGTTCATTGCGTGCAGCGCAAGAAACATATTGGCACAGTTTGCTGAGAAGCAGGCTGTGGAGGCAGGGCACTGTTGTGGCCAATGCCCCCACAGTCTACAAAGGTTTGTCCTGCTTCCCCCAATTCCGCTGCAGGCTGCTGGTGACACAAGTTTGGAACAATCGCACCAACTTGTGACAAATCAGCCATTGCAATCAGGGGCCGCCTCGTCATTGCTGCGTAAGCCATCCGCTGCAATGATGGAGCGACCCGTCATTACAGGGCAGATCTAGCAAGCCTGATATTGTTTGTGAACATGGCAGTGGGTTGCTGCCCTTTTCGCAAACAATATAACCCCCCCCACAATGTTTATTTGCTAACGGAGGAGCCCACTCCCCGTCGGCATAACGTGCCCCCCGTTTCAGTGTCTGCCGGCGGGGTGCCCAATCCCCGTTGGTAAAAAGGAATTATCCCCCCTTTGTTATTTGCCAATGGGGTGCCCAATTCCCATTGGCAGAAAGGATTCTCCTCTTTGTTATTTGCCAATGGGGTGCCCAATCCCAGTTGGCAGAAAGGATTCCCTCCCTTTGTTATTTTCCGACGGGGTGCCCAATCCCCTTCAGCAGAAAGGAATACCCCCTTTTATTGTTTGCCAATGGGGGCGCCCAATCCCCCTTCAGCTACAGTGCCCCCCAAAAGCGAGACTCCAGTGGCACACTGGGAGCCCACCCCAGCATGCCAAATGCCCCAGTGAAGGTAAAAACTGTCCTGTGTTGTCTTTTTTTTTTTTTCACCTGTAAAGAAAAAATAGCCCCTCGCGGTCTCCCAGACCCCCCCTCCAGCAACCCACGCCCACCCACTGTGCACCCTGCCTCCACACACACACCCCTCAACCGATACTTACCTCCAGAGTCCAGCGAGATGATCTTCGGTGGACCAGGAACACATCTGCACTCTTCAAAGCCAACCGCGAACTGAGGAAATGCCGGTAAGCTGTATAATTGAGTAAACAGGGTTTTTTCAACTTTGCTGCATATCTCAGGCATTTTTTGGAATTTTTTCACTAAATTTTCAACATGGGTTTTTTGGGACCTCTCCTCATGAATGCTTCAACTGTCATGGAGTTAATTGGCCCTGAAAAGTGATTTTGCGGTCACTGCGTGGAATCACCTTTGGGGGCCGATTAATAAAATGACAGTGCCAGTGTTCATGAGGTGGGCTCTCAAAGAGCCTATGTTGCAAATTTGGAGGGAAAAATCCCAAAAATTACTGTTTTACGTGCATGCACTGCACAGTTGCTACGCACACTCCTAACTTTGTGAATTTGCAATATTTTGATGCCAGATTTTCAACATTGGCATTTTGTCACACCTCCTTGTGAACAGTAGAGCTGTCATTGTTCACATCCTGGCAGAAAACTGTTTTTGCACTTCCAGCGCAGAATAGCGTGGTCGCTGTCGGAAATCAGTGTTTGGGACAGATTAAGAAAATTACAGTGACAATGTTCATGAGTAGAGGTCCTGAAATGGCTATGTTGAAAATTTGGTAACGATACTCCATAAAATGACTGTGTTACGAGCGTGCGTTAAGCAGTTTGCACGCATGCTCGTAACTTTGCGAATGTATAATATTTTCACTCCAGATTTTCAACATTGCCATTTTCCCATACCTACTTATGAACAGTGCAGCTGTCATTTTTTCCCATCCTGGCTGAAATGTGTTTTCGCAGTTCCGGCGCAGAATAGAGCGATCACTTTGGGAAATCACTGTCCGGGACAGAGTAATAAAATGACAGTGAGCAGAGGTCCTAAAATGCCTATGTTGAAAATTTGGTGATGATAGCCCATCAAATGACTGTGTTACAAGTGTGTGTTGCACACTTTCCACACACCCTTGTAACTTTGCAGATTCATAATATTGCCATGCCACATTTTCAACAATGGCAGTTTTTCACACCTCCTTATGAGCAGTACAGCTGTCATTTTTCACATCCTGAGTGAAATGTGGTTTCACAGTTGCTGCACAGAATAACGCGGTCACTGTGGGAAATCAGTGTTCGGGACAGATTAAGAAATGGCACTGTTCATGAGCAGAGGTCCTAAAATCACTATGTTGGAAATTTGCTGTCAAAACTCCATAACATGACTGTGTTACAAGCGTGCGTTCAACTGTTTCCACGCACCCTTGTAACTTCGCAAATTTGTAATATTTTCATGCCACATTTTCAACAGTGGCATGCTTTCACACCTCCTTATGATCAGTACAGCTGTCATTTTTCACATCCTGGCTAAAATATGTTTTGCACTCTGGCGGGGAATAACGCGAGCTGTGTGGGACATCAGTGTTTGGGATAGATTAAGATGGAGCAGTGAAAGGGGGAGGACTGAGCTCAGCTGAGCTCTGTTGGGACTGCTCCAGATTTGTTGTGGGCAGAAAAGGCCCCAACACAAGAGGACAGTACAAAAGGGCAGCCTGCAGCACTGGGAGAAACAGAACGAGAGAGTGAGTGAGTGAGGGAGGGGGAGTGAGCAAACTCTCCGTAGCACTGTCAGGACTGCTGCAGATTTCTTTTTGGGCAGAAAAAGGCATCAATGCAGGCAGGGGCCCAGTAGAAAAGGCCAGCCTGCAGCAGTGGGAGAAACAGTACCAGTGAGTGAGACAGGGGGACAGAGTGAGATCAACGGAGCTCTATCAGGACTGTTGCGGTTTCTTTGTTGGCAGAAAAAGGCACCAATGCAGGCAGGAGCCCTGTACAAAGGGCTGCTTGCAGTGCCACAACAAATAGAATGACATGTGGCAGAGGGAGACTGAAGCGACCTAAAGGACTTTAATCGGTACAACTGCGTTCATTGTCGACAGACAAAGGTGCCAATGCAGCCAGCAGCCCCGTACAGAGCGCAGCCTGCAGCGCCAAGAAACAGAATGAGTGGTGACAGAGCGTAGTGAGAGAGCTCAGTGGAGCTCTATTGTGATTGCTGCAGATTTCTTTGTGGGCAGAAAATGCAGCAACACCGGCAGGAGCCCAGTACAAAAGGCCAGTTTACAGCGTGGGCAGAAACGGAATGAGTGAGTGAGACGGGGGAGTGAGCGAGCTTAATGAAGCTGTGTCGGGACTGCTTCAGATTTCTTTCTGGCAAGAACAAGCCACCAATGCAGGCAGGAGCCCAGTACAAAAGTGCAGCCTGCAGCGGCAGGAGACACAGAATGAGCGAGTGAGGGAGGAGGACTGAGTGAGCTCAACGGAGCTCTGTTAGGACTGCTGCAGATTTGTTTGTGGGCAGAAAAAGGCAGCAATGCATGCAGGGACCCAGTACAAAATGGCAGCCTGCAGTGGCAGGAAAACCAGAATGTGAGAATGAGAGAAGGGGAGTGAGCGAGCTCAACGGAGCTGTATTGTAACTGCTGCAAATGGCGGCAATGCAGGCAGGAGCCCAATAGAAAAGGGCAGCCTGCAACGCCACCAGAAATGGAATGAACAAGTGAGAAGGGGATTAAGTGAGCTCAATGGAGCATTGTCAGGACTGCTGCAGTTTTCTTTGTGGGCAGAAAAAGGCACTAACAGAGCCAGGAGCCCAGTAAAAAAGGGCAGGCTGCAGCACCAGGAGAAACAGAATGAGTGAGTGACACATAGACTTTGACGGCAGATAAGGACCGCTAGGCCCATCTAGTCTGCCCATTTCCCTACCTACAGGATAGGCCGCAGATCCTAGTTAACCAACAGCCTATTTCTTCCTACCCCCCACAAGAATTGCCTTATGTCTGTCCCATGCATTCTTGAATTCTTCCACAGTTTTAGACCCCACACCCTCCTCAGGAAGGCTGTTCCATGCATCCACTACCCTCTCTGTGAAATAATACTTCCTCACATTGCCCCTGAACCGCCCTCCTTCTATCTTTAAATTGTGTCCCCTTGTTCTTGCAAGTCTCTTTTTCTGAATAATTCTACCCTCTTGGACTTTGTTGATTCCTCTGAGGTACTTAAAAGTTTCTATCATGTCCCCCCTCTCCCTTCTTTCCTCAAGGGTATACATATTAAGCTCCTTTAGTCTCTCCTCATACGGCTTCTCTTGCAGACCCTGCACCATTTTAGTTGCCCTCCTCTGGACTGCCTCTATCCTGTCTATGTCCTTGCGGAGATGGGGTCTCCAGAACTGGACACAGTACTCCAGATGGGGTCTCACCAACTGTCTGTACAGAGGATAACAACTTCCTGTTTTCTGCTGCTGATGCCTCTCCTATACATCCCAGTATACCCAGCCCTCCCTACTGCCTTCTCACATTGCTTGCTAACCTTAAGGTCATCTGATATGATTACCCCCAGGTCCCTTTCCTTTTTTGTTGTTGTTACTACCTCCCCACCCATTGTGTATTCTTCCCCTGGGTTCTTGTTTCCCAGGTGCATTATTTTGCACTTCTTTGCATTGAATCCTAGCTGCCATACTTCTGACCATTCCTCCAACCTTGCCAAGTCCCTTTTCATCCTTTCCATGTCTCCTTGTGTATCAACCCTGTTGCAGATTTTTGTGTCATCTGCAAAAAGGCATACTTTTCCTTCCAGTCCCTCTGCAATGTCACTGATGAAGACATTAAAAAGGACTGGACCCAATACTGAACCCTGCGGTACCCCACTAGTAACCCCCCTTTCTTCAGAATGGACTCCATTTACAATTACCTTCTGTGTCCTGTTGTCCAGCCAATGTTTTACCCAGGCTACCACCCTGGGTCCCACTCCCAGGCTGGTTAATTTGACTATTAATCTTTTGTGTGGTACTGTGTCAAATGCCTTGCTAAAGTCTAGGTAGGCCATGTCCACAGCCCCTCCCTGGTCTACTACTTTGGTCAAGCAAAGAAATCTATTAGATTCATCTGACATGACCTTCCCGCTGTGAACCCATGCTGCCTTGGGTCCTGTGCTCCACTGGCCTCTAGGTACTCGACTATTCTTTCCTTCAGAAAGTGACTCCATCACTTTCCCTACCACAGAGGTCAGACTGACAGGTCTGTAGTTTCCTGCCTCTGTCTTGGACCCACTTTTGTGAAGGGGAATCACATCCACCTTCCTCCAGTCCTCGGGTACCACACCATCCTCCCATGATTTATTAAAAAGAGTAGCCAGTGATTACAGGAGGAGTGATCACCCTCAACGGAGCTCTGTTGGGACAGCTGTGGATTTCTTTGTGGGCAGAAAAAGGTGCCATCACAGACAGGAGCCCAGTACAAAAAGGGCAGCCTGCAGCGCAGGCAGAAACGGAATGAGTGAGTGAGAGAGGGGGACTCAGCAGGCTCAACAGACCTGTGTTGGGACTGCTGTAGATTTCTTTGTGGGCAGAAAAATCCACCAACAGAGGCAGAAGCCCAGTACAAAGGGCACTTGCCAGGAGAAACAGAATGACTGAGTGAGAGAGGGTGGTGAGCCACCTCAATACAGTTCTGTCAGGACAGCTGCGGTTTCTTAGTGGGCAGAACAAGGTGCCAATGCAGGCAGGAGCCCAGTACAAAACAGCAGCCTGCAGCACCAGAAGAAACAGACTGAGCGAGTGACAGAGGGGCAGTGAGCGAGCTCAACACACCAGCGCAATCAACATTCGGCATTGACAAATGCTTGTTTTAATTTTATTTTAGTCTTTGGTAACCAGGTAAGGCCCACTAGGCACAACTGCCTGTTTTCAGGGGTGACCTGGGAGCACTGGACAGTTAAGTGACTTGCTTAGAGTCACACAGAATGCAAGTGGAGGTTCTGAGAATCAAACTCAGGTCTGGTCTGCTGGATGTATAAAGCATGTTCACACCTCATTCCTCTAACCTCTAGGCTATACTGCCAGAGTTATTTTCTAAGGTTTGCCATAACAAACGAGAGTAGTAACATGTAGGAGTTGTAAATCAATCTCCTGCCATTCAGACTGCCAAAAAGTGCTGTTTTCCAAGAAAAAAAATGTTTTTATTTCTGTGCTCTACCTTATTTGCATAACTCTGCCCTTTTTTTTCTCAGTACTGCAACCCCAACTGTGATATCATGCAAGGGAAACAAAGTTTTGAAACGGGGACCTCTTTTGGTCAATCTTGGTATTGCAGGCATCCTTTTTCTTTCACAGTTTTGGGCTCCTAGCATAAGCTTTACACCAAAGAAAAGAAAGGCATTCTGACCCATAATTACACTCCTGAGCTACTTACAGTCATTCAGGCCCTATAACATAAACATAGAAATGTTTTACCATCCTCCCACATTCTGACAGAGGCTATCACTTCAGACCCGTTCGCTTCACCAGCAGTTAGTAAAAGTCAAACATCTACACAGACTGGTAAATTATCTTTTTGGCTTACCTGCATCACAAAAACATTTTCCAGAAACTTTTCTACAGACTGTACTGCTGTAAACATTATCAAAATAGACAGCACTTTGATTAGGTAGACATAAAAATCAGCTATTTCTGTGGTCACTATAGCAATAGAAGACTACACCTCTCAGTAAAGAAATGTTGTCAGATAGATCCTATGTGCACACTGCCTTGTTTTAAAAATAAACATATGAGCTTTTAGTGTTGAAGCCACTACAGAAATATGAGTCTGCATCTCATGGTAAGGAAATTGAAAACAACTTCTTATTGTACCCACAATGCCTTGCTACATGTGTCTACTGTGCAAATCTGTCATCCCAGGACACATCTGGAAATGAGCATATTTGCTCAGTATATCTTTTCTGGTGAAACACGTGTTCAGTATGTCTTTTATGTCTTTTCTTGTAAAGCTTTTAAATAAATAAATATTTCTACATCTTAATTGCTATACTGCAGTCACCACTACCAAAATAAGTGACTGCACCTCTGAGTAACAAACATTTAAGCCAATTTCAAATTTACCCAAAATTCCTTGTTACTGCATGTAAAACATTGCTAGTTCCCTTGCATGACATCATTCCAGGGGTGTGGCTGCACACAGAAAATTGGAGGGTGGGAAGAAACATAGTGCTGCTAAAACACAAAAAATTGACAATGGCAGATTTTTTTACAAAACCAATTATAGCTTCAACATCTGAAGTATGGGCATCAATGGCATACCACGAGAAAAAGGCATCTGTGAAACCTTAGAAAATCACTTTAAGTCACAGCCATTATATGGCAACACCCACAAGACCATATTCATGACTACCAGTACAGCCTGTTGGCTGTTACAAATGTGGACACTGTGTGGCTTGCAAACACATTATTCAAGGTAAAGAATTTGTAAATCCAAGAAATATATCAGTTGTAACGACTGAAGAATTCATTAATGGTTCCACTCCTTTTATAGTGTATGTTGCCTTTTGCACTTGCCCTTTAACCTATGTTGGAATGACAACCAGACCAGCAAAAGACATACTGTTGGAGCACATCAGGGATATCAAGAAAGGAAACTTAGATTCATCTTTGTGTATGCATTTTTCAGAATACATATCTGATTTAAAATTTATGGTACTTAAACATATTAAGCCGCTTGCTTCTAAAAAAGAATCAAGATGGATCTATAGTGAAGCTGGCCTGGTGGTGCTGAGGGTTTGAGTGCTGGACACCTTTCCTTGCACTTTGCTGGTGACCCAGCTACCTAGGTTTGGGAATGACCTCAGGTCATCAGGTGCCAGCATGGAGAGTGGGAGGAGCTGGATTAAGCATGCCGTCAGGCTGCTCTCCTCTCAGGTGGTGATGGAGGTGGGTTGTCACCCTCCCGTAGTCCTGTCCCAGAGGGTGGCAGTCTGGTGAGTACATAAGTGGTGGAGGGTGGAACATTGGGAGTAAGGAAGGGGCTGAGCTGGCTTCCAGGGTGCATCGTGCCTCCATGTGCCTGTCGCCGTGTGCCAGGGTCGGGGGAGGAGTGGGAGAAAACCCAGAAAAACCCATAAACTATAAATAAATAGAAAAAAAAAGATGGATCTATAGTTTGCATTTGATATACCCTAGAGGATTAAATAGAGAACTTGACCTGAATATGTATTTATAAGTTTTATGCCTTGGAACACTCTGTTAGTGGTTATGAGTTTTTTTCTGATACCTTGCTGCAAATTAAGTGATGCAGTTTATATTACAGAGATACATAATTTTTTTTTTTATTTTGTTACATGGCATTCACTGTATTGATCATAAATTACAATTCATAAATTAAATAATAAAATGCCTTGACATTAAAAGGGCCCTATAATACAGGTTCTTTAATTAAATATAACTGCTAAAAAGTGTTTCTTATTTGAAAGAGATTTCTTTACCCTTTTTCAGTTTGGACAGTATACATTTCTGAAATTACTTGAGGTAAAAATATGTAATAGAAATAAATATTAATAATAAATGTTAAACATAAAACATTAAAATCATGATGTTGTAATAATAATTGATGTTAGTTACTAAAATCTACGTTATATTGTTTATTGTGAAATATTCAGAAATACCTTTGAGTCAGAGACTCATTTACAAAGGTTCCACGTCATACATCAAGGTACAATACAAACATCATGGCACAATACAAAGAATTGATAAAAACATAGAGTGGCAGTACAGGATTAGTAGATAATGAGGAATTATATTACAATTCAAAACATGAGAAAGAGGGGTCCCAGTCAAGCCCAGCCGAACAGTTGCAGAAAGGTCTGTACCTGGCTGTTTGTCGATAGCGGGTTTGAGAGAGTTAGCACCGGGAACAGAGATAATTGTGGGGGATGGTGGGACAGAAAGATGTAGAAGGGAGTCAGTGCAATCACATTTAGAGTTTTGGAGGAATTCCTCAGTCTAGCTTTGGAAGGGCCTAGCCTTGTTTCATTAGCTATTTGGATAGGGAGGGAGTTAGTCAGAGTAGGGGATTAGTAGCTGAAAGTCCTTTGAAGTTGGGAGGTATGTGGACGTGGAACCCATAGAAGCTGCCTGTTCGAGTTTCTCGTGGATCTGGTTGGGTCAGCTGGGTGGATAATAGAGGACAGAGAAGGAGGGACAAGTCCTAGGAGGATCTTCTTAGTTATAAGGCATGAATGATACCGGATTCTGCTATCAAGGTTTAGTCATTTAGAGGAGTTGTAAAGTGTGCAGTTGTGGGTGCAGCGATCACAGCCTAGGATGAGGCAGCAGGCTTTGTTGAGAACAAAGCAGAGACTGTTTAGAGCTGAGTTGGGGGCAGCACAGTATATGGTAATACCATAGTCAAGGAGGGCAAGGACAGAGGAGTTGACGGTGAGCTGTAGTGATTCCGGGGTGAGGCAATGTTTTTGTCTATATAGCACACTTAATCTCGAGTGTAGGGCCGAGGCAAGGAGGAAAATGTGTTGCTCATAGTTGAGGGTTGGGTCCAGAGTGATCCCTAAGTATTTAAAGTAGGTAACTTGCTCAAGAGGGGCATGATTGATGGTGAGAAAAGGGGGACAGCGATGCTTGCAAGGGTTCTGTGGGTGGGAGAAGTTCATGACTTTAGTTTTCTTGTAGTTGATAGTTAGCCGCTGGGCGGAGAACCATAGTTCTGCTTCACAGAACTATGTTGGAGTTTTTGGTGGAGATTACATGGGTCGGAGTCCAAGGCAAAAAGTACTGTGTCATCCACATAGAGGAGCAGGTTACCGGGGACAGCCGACAGGAGGGAGTTTAGGAATAGGCTGAAAAATAAAGGGCCAAGAATTGACCCCTGCGGTACTCCAGAGCAGACAGGGAGGCAAGGAGGCAGGACAGTGCCTACCTTACCTGTTGTGTTCTGTCTGACAGGTAGCTGGTGAACCATTTTAAAGTATCACTGGAGAAGCCACTGGAGCGAGAGTGTTTAGGAGAGAGGGCATGGTTGACGGTGTCAAAGGCTTTTAGAGATCCATGAAGATGGCACCTGTGAGGTGACCGCAATCCAAGGAGAAGTGGACATGCGAGTGAAAGCGAGGAAGGTAGTGGTGGTACTGTGACCCTTACGGAAACCATGTTGTTGGTCGCAGAGAAGTTTATATTTAGTCAAGTGGTCACTGATTTGGTCAGCGAGGATTCGTTCTAAGCTTTGGGGAGGGAGAATGGAGATTGGACAGTAGTTGTAGGTGGAGGGTGCAGTCCCCACTCTTAAAGATGGGGTGATGTTGGCCAGTTTCCACTGGGAGGAAAATTTCCCTTGACAGAGGGAGTAATTTAGGATATGAGTGAGAGCGAAGAGAACTTCCTAGAGAGTAAGGCAAAGAAGCTTCAGGTCCAGGGGCCACTGAGGTTTGTAGAGTGGCTAAGGGCTTTGTTTAGGTAGGGTTTGGTATCAGCAGGGGACAGGACACGAAGGCGAAAGGGAGCAGAAGAGGGAGAGGGTTGACCCGGGGTAAGTGGTGGATCAAAGAAGTTAGGGTGGAGAATATGGTTAAGATTTGTGAAAGAGGAGTTTAGGGCTGAGGCTATGAGGTGGGGATCATTGGCGATGTCTCCATCTATTTCTAATTGGTCTGGGGACTGGTTTGGGGGTTTGCCACAGAGTTCCTTAATATTGTTCTAGAATTTCTGACCATCTCCCATGGTGGAGGTTAAGGACGCTTTGTAATAGTCTGCTTTGGCGGTACATAGGGACCACGTGCATTTGTTACGAACCTCCCTAAAGCATTGCATGTCAGCTGGTCGTTTTGTTTCATTAGCAATATGCCAGAGGGAGTCACGCAGTTTCATTAGGCCCAGGAGATGATCAGAGAACCAGGGGATGTGGTAGCCTTTGGACAATTTCATGGTAAGGGGGCGAACTTATCACGGATCCTATTGAAAGTGGAGGTGAGTAGATCAAGCACAAGATCAGGTCTGGGGTGTTAAGGAGGGGTGTCCAGTCCCAGTTTCTAAGGAAGGCCTTGAGTTGGGAGAGTTTCTCAGGGCCAAGGGTGTGCTGAAAGGTAATTTTAGGTGCCTTGTAAGACCAAGAGCAGAGGATGGTGGAGTGGTCACTTAGAGCTTTTGGGAGTACTTGGGTGTTGGTAATTCTGTGCGGGCGGTTTGTGAAGACCAGATCCAGGAGGGAGGATGTCCCTGTGTGGGGATTTGTTCTGGTGGGTGAGGTGACAACCTGTGTGAGGTTGAGCTCTAAGGCATCATTGGAGTAAGGGGCCGCTTTCGTGGACAACCAGTTTATGTGAAGTCGTCCATGACTATTTTTTCATGTTGAGGTGGAAGAGATGCAATATAGCTCAGGACAGTCTGAATGTGTGCATTTTGTGGAAGATAGACAACGGTTAGTAGGAGGGGGGTGGTCGACCTGCCTGGAGCTATTTTTAGTGTTAGAGTCTCGCGCCTCGATGCTATTTGAGGGTAGGGAGCAGTTGGCCTGACAGCAAGTCTTTAAGGTATACAGTACAGTTACCATCTCATTTACCCACTCTATCAGAGTGATAGAGGATGTAACCGGGGAGGCTAACAGCTGAGTCCGGTACTGAGGGGGAGAGCCAGGTTTCACTCAGTCCGATTATGTCAGGGTGGTGCTGGAGTATCCACCCCTGAAAGGGGTCCCACTTTTCTTGCAGGCTATAGATGTTTAGCGTGGTGATTCGCAACCCATTGGAAGTGGTAGTGGTGGGTTGGGGGGCAGTCAACAGGCCAGGGTTGGGATGTACACTGCCTGTAAGCAGTAGTAATGGGACAAGTGTCTTGAGGTGGCAGTTTCTCATTTGGGCATAAAGTTGGTGACATTTATGCATCGTGGACCCTTTGGTTGGGTGTAGGGTAGGAATTGAGAGTTTCAGGGTTTAGGGAGCAGCCAGGAGGAGGAGGAGGAGGAGGTGGGGCAAGAGTTGGGGGGTTGGGAGAGTGACTGGGAGTTGGCTCGGGACAGCAGGACTGCACATGGTCCAGTGCCCATATTACCGCCTACTGATAGAGAGGAGGACGGTAGGGGGTGGTAAGGTTGCGGTAAAAGTGCAGGGGAGCAAGATGGGCAGTGGGGTGCCTGCCAGCCAATTTGACAGCTCTCCTTTCAGGGCTAAACAAGTGGGGAGGACAGGAGGGAGAGTGCCAGTGAGTTTGGACCAGCAGGAAATTTTACTTTATCAGTGGAGGGAGGGATAGTAGTGTAGAGACAGAGATGATCATGGACAGTAACATGTTGGACTTGTGAGGGTGATATTATAGCTATAAGTAGAAGGGAAGTGAGAAGGGAAAAGATGTGGTTAGGGCAGGTTGTGAGTGAGAGCTATGAGATGGTATGACCTCTGGTGGTGAAAGAAAATAACCTGCAAATGGAAAAGTTGGGTGATTGGTTCAAAATGGAGAGGGAGGGGTTTGTTTAGCTATATAATGAAAAGCCCACTAAGGGTGGTGGTGGGGGCAGTGGGGAGCTGATGCTCTGCGTTGGAGGGGCAAACAAAGACAAAGCGATGAGAGCTGGGCAGTGGAGCCTCAGAACAATGCATCTACCTTAATTCAGCGCCAGTGTCGGTGGCGGGTAGGTGACATCAACGATCCCCTGCGACTCCGAGCTGTGATGGTCTATGGATGCCTATTTCTGTCTGTATCAGATGATCACCATTGTGCACTGTGCCAGCATTTATTAACATGCATCTTTAATAGTCATGCTTTCCTAACACCTTTTTTTTCAAGAAGACTAAAATGTCTTGGTGCTGGGCAAATTTGAGTTGAATTAAAGTTTAATAATATTCTTTGATTCTTCCAGCACAATTAATATGATATAATAATAAAAATATTACTGGGTCCAGTACACATTTTGATGGTTTCATCATGTGATAAAGATAAAAAAGTAAGAAAAAAGTAATAAAAGTGAAAGATAAAATCTCTTTTTTACACTATGGGCTGGATATTCATACTGCGCCAGGCAGGGGTGCAAGACCAGGCACAATGCAACTTGGTAGCACCAGGGCATGGACCAGGTGATATTCAATGGTGCTGCGCCATGGCACAGTACCATTGAATATGGCACTGAGGCGCGCGCATGGCACAGTGGCACTGCACCAGTGCAAGTGGCAAAACGAGAGCAGGGGGATGCAGCAGCACAAGTGCAGTTGTGCTAGGCGTATCAACCATGATATTCAGCACTGGGCATGCAAATGAGGCCATTATGCATGCAAGGCACAAATGGGGCTATTTGCATGTCATTATGGCCCCATTTGTATGTGGTGCACCGATCCCCGGGGACTTGTACCTGGCACCCTGCCAGGCTGCAGCCATTGGGGACCAATGCCCTGCAGCCCCATGGTGGTCTCCCACTCCCGTACGCCCAATCACGGGCATAAGTAATGTTAAAGTCCCTGGTGGCAGAGTGAAAACCCCCCATCACCCGATCATTGGCATAAGTAAATAAAGTACCTGGTGGTCCAGTGGAAACCCCCCTTGCCCAATCATGGGCAGACAATGCACTAGATAACCTGGTAGTCCAGTGGTACCCCCCTCCCCATCCACCCACTGTGGACTACCGCCACCCAGCACCCCTCCCCGTCATTGGAGGGCAGCAGCACCCCACCCACATGCTGCCCAGCTGCCCACTGAATGACAGCATACAGTATGGTCTGTATGCCTATTGGTCCACTGCGTGGACCAATGGGCATGCATACCATATTGTGCTACACAGGCCCGATATGTGAATGAATGTGTTCATTCACATATTGGACCTGTGTAGTACAGTATGGTTTTACTTATGCCCGCGATTAGACAATGGGGGGTTTCCACTGGACCACCAGGTAATTTATTTTACTTATGCCTGCAATCGGGCAATGGGGGGGTTTCCACTGGACCACCAGGAAGGCCTTTAATACAGTTGCCCGCGTTCGGGTAACAGGGAGGGTGGCATAATGCTCCCAGGGTAGGGGGCTTGTGGTAAGTGTTCTGGGTGGGTGGGTGGACACCTACGGCTGGCAGCTGCCATGTTGCACTCTGCATACAGCAGCTCACCTGTGGAGACCAGGACTTGTTCCTGGTTTTCCCAGGCACATCTTTGCCCCCCAGTGGCGCAAGGTGGAGTTGTGCCAGCATATGCATCGCACATCCCGGGCTGAATACTGGGGTGTGCCGCATATGCATGGGCACACCCCCACATTTGTGCTGCATACATTACTGATGCACCCTGGTGCATCAGGAATTGCACATCGCAACCTGCCCCTTTGAATATCATGCTGGGGTGAATTGGTAGGTTGTGCATGGCACATCCCAGTTGCTCCATGTGTAACCCTTTTGAATATCCAGGCCTATATGTTTTTTTATTTCTGTGATAAATTAACTGCTATCAACTTTTTTACTTTTTTCTTATCACATGGTTATAATGTCATTGCCTTTTTTCTATTTGAGAGATGCATATTTGAATTAGACTCCACCCCCGATGAAAATGGTTTGATCCCTCAAAGTGCCGGGGCAATTGTTTGGTTTGAATGCACTTTATTAAACACTTCAATTTCTGGAGCCAGAAGTGTAGCACTGCTTTCTTTTGTGTTTTGGACATTCTGCCTACCTTTAGCAACAGCTCTGTCTTGATCTCTAAGTGCACCAGTGACTGTGTTTTGTGGATCGGTGGACATGCCCTATCTAGTTTTTTTGTAAGTCTTTCAACACTGCTCCACATAGGAGACCTATGAGGAAGTTGAGCAGCTTAGGGGTGGGCCAAAGGTGGTAAACTGGGTAGTAAATTGGTAAGGGGATAGGCAACAGAGGATGGTTGTAAATGCAGTTCACCTTTAGAAGGGAGGGTGACCAGCAGGGTTCCTCAGGGATCATTACTGGGCCCAGTCTTCTTTAATGTCTTTATAAGTGACATTGCAGAGGTGCTGGAAGGAAGGTCTGCCTCTCTGTGGATGACACTAAAATCTGTAGTAAGGTGGAATCTCGGGTGGAAAGGATCAGCAGAGACTGAGAAAACTAGAGGAGTGGTAAAGGGTTTGGCAGCTGGTATTTAATGCCAAAAAGTGCAAAAATCAAGCACCTGAGGTACAGAAACCCAAGGGTGGAGTATAAAATGGGTGGAGAGGTAATCACAACCACCAAAAAGTAAGAAGACCCGGGTATAATCATATCTGGCAACCAAAAGGTGGCAAAGCAGTGTGACAAGGCAGTTGAGAGAGCTAGTAGAATGCTGAGGTGCATAGGGAGGGGTATCACCATTAGAAAGAGGGCTGTGGTATTGTCCTTGTATATATCACTGGTAAGATCCCACCTAGAGTACTGTCTCCAGTTCTGGAGACCACATCTCTAGAAGCACAGAGACAGAGTGGAGGTTGTCCAGAGGAGGATAACTAAACTGGCTCACAGTCTGCATCAAAAGCCTTATGAAGAAAGACTAAAGGATCTTAATTTGTATGACCTGTAAGAGTGAAAGGAAGACAGGGATATGACAGAGACCATTACATATCTCACAGGAGTAAGCAAGGTACAGGAGGAAAGTATTTTTCAGAAAAAAAAGATAATCAAGAACAGTATTGGGTAAATTACTTTTTCTATTACTTTTCTATTATGTTTGGAAACTTGTTCCAGAAAGCTCTGTGCAGTCTCTAGCAAGGATGGAGATGTACTAGAAAAAGTAATACACCTTACAATTATAGTAACTTGTTTCTTTTTATACAAAAACAATACAAAAATAACAAATAACTATAACAGATCACATTTTTTGAAAGTAATAGGTTAGTTACTTTCAAATAAATGTAATCAATTACAGTTACATATCTCTTTGTATAAAAAGACATAAGTAATTGTAACTATAAAGTGTATTACTTTTCTAGTACTTTCTATCCTTGCAAGTGACTGCACAGAGCTTCCTGGAACAAGTTTCCAAAGTAATAGAAAAATAACTTACCCAACACTGCTCAAGAACAATGGGACATGCAATGAAGCTGAGTGGGGTATATTCATAGAAATGTGGAAGTACTTCTTCACAAAAGAGTGTTGAATGCCTGGAACAGTCTTCCAGCGGAGGTGGTCAGGGCAAAAACAGTGAAGGGTTCAAGAATGCCTGGGATAGACATAAGGGAATCTTAATGGAAAGGAAGGGGATTGAGCCAGAGATTAAGTAGGGTCTGCAGTAACACTGAAACACAGAAACAGAAACATTTGTACAGGCAGGGAAAAATGAGAAAACTAGGTGGGTCAAGTGGTCCTTATCTGCCATCAAATTTTATGTTAAGTAACTCTTTACTGAAACCAGCTTTTGTAAATAGGAAATTAAATTAGGCTTACAAAACAACTTCTAACTTTTAAACAAAGACACTTTGAGATCAAAATTTTAGTGTGATGTTTTTGGGGGATCCATTGCTCATAATTCAAATTTATTACTGTGGTGGCAGTCCAGAGGAGGGCTTCCAAAATGGTGCCGGGTTGTATCAAAAGCCCTATTAAGAGAGGCTAATGGAGCTAAAGATCTACAACCTGGAGGAGGGGAGGGAGAGAGGCGATATGATAAAGACCTTTAAATACCTCACAGGGGCTGACCCGGTGGTGCTGAGGGTTGAGGCACTGGATGCCACACCTTGTGCCATGCCAGTGACCTGGGTTTGGGAGTGAGCCCGGATTGCTGGGGGTCAGCAGGGGAGGAAAAGAATTGAGCATCTGGAGGACAGCTCTCCTCTCCGGGAGGGACAGAGGTCCAGGTTCAGTGCTCTGCTGATCTCTGGTGGAGGCTGGAGATACAGCAGGCACTGCGGAGGAGAGAGAAGGAGTGGCAGACGTCGGATATGCCTTGATGTAAGGGCACCAGCCTCTCCCCAGAGAAAAAAAAAACAGGGAAAATGCCTCTCGGCTCTGGTGGAGACAGAGCACCAGGAGCTTGCCCCTGATTTACGGCCACCCACCTGGCATCCTCCCGACTGATGTTACTGCTGTGTCAGGGCATTGGGGCCCACCCTGTCCCTGCCTATGGGGTACAACCAAGGCTACATGGGTGAGGGAGGATGGCCGGGTAGGGTGTGTGCCATAGGGGGATGACTCCATGTGCTCCCGAGGAAGTCCAGAGCTGAGGGGGTAAGAAGGAGGCATAAAATAGAAAATATATATAAAAAAGAAATACCTCACAGGGCAAAATAAGGCAAAGGAAGGAAGTATTTTTTTTTCCCGAGAAGAAAGTGCATTAGACCAAGGGGGCATGCTATGAAGCTGGAGGGGGGTAAATTCAGGAGACATGTGAGAAAGTACTTTTTCACAGAAAGGAGGGTGGTGGGTACCTGCAACAGCCTTCAGCAAAGGTAGTGGAGGCAAAACAGTGGTGGGTTTAAAAATACCTGGGACAGGCACAAGGGAATCATCGGGTAGAGGGTTGCAGCACAGATCAAGTATGGTCTGCATCAAAAATAAAGATTAAAAAAATGGGAGACTGGGTGGGTCCAGTGGGCCCTTATCTGCCATCAAATTCTGTGTTTCTACAACACATTTGTATGGAACCTCTCATTAATTTCAGTTGTGTGAATCCCTGAAAAGTAAGGTAAACAGTGTTGCTTGCAAAATGTTCACCTGGATTGACTCTTGATGTGTGCTTCATTCTACTTACGGATGCTTTTCAGGAATCGTTAGTGAAAGAAAGGTGTCCTAAATTTCCAGACACACTCCATTCCTCCACTTAGAGCCTCCTTTACTGCCCTCATTCCCCCACTCTGAGAACAGTTCTCCACCCCACTCAGGGCATTTCCTTCAGTCACATGTACCTTCCACCAAATGGACTACAACTACAGGAACCTCAGCTCTGTATCTGACCCTTACCTTGCCCAACATTTCTATTGCCCAATCCCCATAAACCTGTTAGACAACCACCTAAATCCCAAAGTACTGTACCTGATACTAATTCAGTCTGCTCTGTTCAGGTTAAGACTAATGATTATACTCTGGGATGTGAACTGCGTCAATGATATTTTTTCAGCTGGCATTCTGACAAACAAGCCCATGTTGTTTTATAGGTTTGGTTCTTTTTTCAACTTTTCATTTCATCTATAATTTTAATGAACATGGCATCAGCAAAAAGTGAGAAAACCAAGTGGTCACATGTCTTGAAACCACTGTGAAACATTAGCCAGATGTCAGACTGGTTGCTCTTTCCCTTTCAACTGCAAAACTTTATGCCAATCTCTTCATAGCACATTTTTATAAAGTTACAATAGAATGAAGTCAGATTAATGGAAAATCTCTTCCAGAGACACTGTCTTCTTATAACAACGCTACAGTATACTTCTCTCAGCGCACTTCATGAAAGACTAACAGAATTTATTTCTTGCTATAATGAAATGAACACCTGTTTATAGGAAAGGAAAACTGAAGACAGTTAAGTGGTGCAGTAACCTGATTTAATCACAATAACAGATACTTCAGTTACAGTTTATAATAAATGGCACTGTGTTTGATTGCAAATGTATTAGAATTTCAGATACTTGATATATTACCACAACCCTTATTCAGTCTAGACTCAATAATCTTTTATACATTGCCTAGTATTTTGTTTAATTATTGTTAGCACTAAAATGTAACTAAGTTATAATGAAGGAATTTAATCCCAGATTATTATTCAGTTCCAGAAACAACATTCTTTATTTCCTGTAGTCATGTCATGGCATAAGTGGGATCTTGTAGCTGTGATATTCCTGTATTAAAATCGATTGTGTATGTCTGGATAATTTCATGTATGGTGTTCCTTCTGATAAATTTGCTTTTCTCTTCATGGCCCTAGGTCATGCCTGAAAATAGTCCCTGGATTAGTCCAGACAATCAGTCAAGAAATAATAAATGTTCAGGTCTCACCAAATTCTCGCCAAAATAATTTCTGTTTGTACCACTGCAGAGCTTTTTAGCTTCTAGTAAACGATTTTTCTTTTAACAAAATTGTATCAAAGAAGCACACAGTGGGATGGGCATGGCATATGACAAGACAATGGCAATAAGCTGTTCAGCTTTTGTAATATTTTTTTTGTTGCTATTCAGTTTACCCCTGCCCCAGTCCAGGCCCCTTATGCTGGCCTTCCCAGCCCTGTCACCTTGGCCTCCTTTGACACTTATACTGCCACCACATGTTCCCCTAGTGCATGCCCTCCAGCTGAAGTGCCCAAGGTACCTGGTGCGGGGCCTGTAGGAGGTTGGAATCTTCCTGTCAGCTGGCCCATTTCCTTTTCCTTCCTCCCAGAACAACAGACATGCAATGCCACCAGGACGCACAGTATGAGATTCTGCACACCTTGCATCAATGACCATGGCTCCTCCATGTCAATCAGCAGTCCTGAGCCACCTGCCCTCTAGCCTCTGCTAGGAGGCAGACTTGTGCAGCATCACAACCCTCCTTGCCCAGAGGAGGAGAGCAGTCCAATATTTGCTTGATGGTCCTCCCCCCAGGTAGTCTTGGGAAAGAAGCGAGTACCTCAGAGCACTGGAACAGCTTACTTCAGGAAACAAACAAAATGCACAGCAGCACTTCTGTATGCACTTATCTACACTGTAAGACATACACACAATTCTGTCTGCTGATTGTACTCTTTCCTCATACTCTGGGACCATGTATAGTGGTGAGACAGGCTTGGAAGAGCTGATTCTTGAATG
This sequence comes from Neoceratodus forsteri, assembly GCA_016271365.2. Lineage (NCBI taxonomy): Eukaryota > Metazoa > Chordata > Ceratodontiformes > Ceratodontidae > Neoceratodus > Neoceratodus forsteri. The sequence goes on along the minus strand of CM057459.1, from coordinate 793,091,283 downwards.
AAATTTTAACCTGTTCTCATTGTTGTAAAGAAATTATACCTGAGGAGGACTGATAGGTGTTAGGAAGTGTAGTCCATTGAGTCAGCTAGACTACATCCTCACATCTAGTAAATTGTCTATGGGTGAATTATTTGTCAAATACAGGCTATTGTGACCCTATCATGTGCTGTGACTAAACAGAGGGGATTTATTCTATTTTAACTGCAAATAGTATCATTTTAACAGTTTGCCATATCCAACTAGGCAGGTCACATGACCAGGAACACTTTCTAGTTGCTGCCATAAAACTAGCTGCCACAAGCTAGCTTGGCGAGCTCGAGCAGGGCAAGCATGTGGTTCCGTGTGTGGTGGGAATAAGGGCCCAACTCATAAGTAAGCTGCTTTGTTTCATATTCATATTAGATGGTAGAGTGGTAAATTCTTAGTACCCTTGTCTTGTTACTAACAAGGTTTACACTAGCTGTGGATCCTGATATTATTTCAGTATTATTGAATAACCATTACTATAGTTTTATAATAGCTGAACATGGCAGATACCATAATTACCCCATATAGTGAAGTAGGGTGTATGTGCATTTCTTGCACTTTGTACAGATTAGTAAAGGACAATAACATTAAAAGGAAATCTGTATGTGAGAAATATGACATGAATAATAAACTTTGTGTGGAAATTAATAATTTATGTTCCAGGCTTAATGTATTAGAAAAATCACAATGGAAATGGAACAAAACTAAATCCCATTAATCAAATTTCAGCTTCCTCGAAACCAGTTAAAGGAAAATTGTGGATGAACCACAACCACTGGATGACGACTGGTCCACAGTCACTCCTCTTCCTAGGAAAAGACAGGCTAAACCCCTTCTAACCAATAGAAATTGCTCAGATTTGTTACTTACTAATAATTATTCGATACTGCAACAACACGATAAAACACTGGATGATGAAGCCAGAGTTATTCCTTCCACTAGCACTGACTTTGACCCTATAACTTCACTCTCTGTCCCAAAAAACAGTGTGATGAACAACATGGATGCCATTTCTAATAAAACTTTAACTGCCAGTAATCTCTCATTAAAATCTGGTCCGCAATTGGAATTAGAGGTGAACTAATCTGTAATGAACAAACTTCCTCTAGTAATAATTCATGGTAGAGTTCCATGCTGATTGATTTTCCTGAATCATCAAATACAGTACAATACTCAGATAATCAAAATATACATAACACAGTCAAGTCATAACCTAACTATTAACATATTACAATCAACTATACCTACAAGCATGTTGATCAGTAATATACTGTAGAATCTCATGATATGGAAAACAGTGTTACAAATAATACAGCAAATATTCACAAACATTTGTCTTGGGTGACCCCGTTATTAAATATTGACTCAAGTATTTGTAAGGACGATAAAATAAACCAAACCTGTTGTAATTACAAAAGTGCTAGAATCTCTGATATTACCAAACAAATTGATAGTGTTCTAAAGAACGCAGAACCAAATCCATTAGTTATAATCCATGAGGCACCAACAATATTAATAAGTGTGGTACACATCAAATCAAGAGAGAATTTGAACTTTTATATTCCAAGTTAAAAAATATGGAACTGAAGTGTGTTATTCAGAGATCTTACTGGTTGCTAGCTTTAATCAACACAAAACCATGAAAAAATAAAGGAAATAAATGACTGGTTTTGCTAGTGGACTTTAGAAAACAACTTAGGATGTCTAATGCATTGGGAAAATCTAGAACACAATTATAGATTTTTCTACTGGGATAGCCTGCATTTGAATAGGAAAGGCAGCATTTACTTAGACAAAAAATAGATCAGTACATTGTAAAAACTTTAAACTTATTTCTGGGGGCAAGGAAATTTGATATCAAATCTTAAACTTAAAAATTTTAACCACATACCAAAAATCATAGTATCCATCGCATGTAGCCTCAACATATTTAAGAAAGCAGAACTAGAAATTCTTATTTTACAAGAGGGCATATATTATCTCAGTGGTCAAAACATGGTGGGATGAAACCTCCCTACAGTCTAAAGAAATCAACGACTTTATACTGTATCATAAAAAAAGGTCTAATGAAAAAGGAGGTGTTGTATGTCTATATATAGACAACAAATACCATAACAATGAAACCAAAAGCATCAAATAGCAATGACCAAATAGAATCAATTTGGGTCAATGTTAAAATATCAGATACCTCTCTGTTGTAGTTGGTTTCTGTTATAGGCCCCTTCAAGTACTGCCATCTATAACAACTCACTTAAACAGGAAATAACTGAACTTGCAGAGTCAGCCAATGTCATCATTATGGGTGATTTTAAATATCCAGGCATAAATTGGTCTACTCATTCGGCCTCAAATTTAAATGAACAAACCTTCTTGACACTATGCTCTAGTGGGACTTAAACAGCTTGTTAATACACCAACAAGAGTGAAAAATATACTTAATTTTGTACTAACCAATATACTAAGTAGCTTTTTGACATTTCTATCATATGCCCCTTGGTAACAGTGATAACAATAGCATACTCTGTGCTCTTTATGAATCAAGAACAATCAACCAGAGTAATATCTTAACAAAAATTATAGTAAAGCTAACTACAAGACTACTAGATTCTGGATTCAATTAACAGGAGAATATACTTTTACACTCACAGTAGAAGAATGTTATCAAACTATAAAGAACATAATTCTAAAAACTTGAAGAGTGGTTTATACCAACAAAACCAATCTTCAGTAAAAAAAAGGTTAAATCCCACCCTGGATGACCAAAAGGCTGATAAGACAAATAAAAAAGAAAAGAAAGGGCATATAAGAAATACAAAAATAGTAAGTGTTAACAAACTTACTCTAACTATAAACAAGAACTAAAAAAAATGAAACAGCTAATCAAGATAGAAAAAAGAAACTTAGAATTTAGGATTTCTATGAGTAAAGGAAATAAAGCTTTTTTTCTCCTACGTTAACCAACTAAGTAAAGGTAAAAACACCATTAACTCTATATCTGACAATGGCAAAACTATATATGGTCCGCTCAAAATAGCTACAACATTGAATAATTACTTTGCATCAGTTTTCAATAATAAAGAGGCATCGAATAAAGAAAATACTGTATCAATACTAAAGATGTGAAAAAATTTACTAATGAAGAAGTACAACAAGCCTTGCTTAAACTAAAACTGCATGCATCCCCGGTCTGGTAGTATTAGTCCCAAATGTTTGAAAAACATGTCATCTAGCCTGAATGTGCCCTTAACAATTTTATTTAACAAATCAATAACTCTTGGACAAATACCATCTGAATGGAAAACAGCCAGCATAAACCCAGTTTATAAAAAAGGAAATAGACTGCATCCAGAAAACTACCAGCCTATTAGTATAACATTTGTTCCATGTAAGTTTCTAGAATCTCTGGTAAAAAGCAGATTTGAAGAGGAGGCTGAGAGATTAGGACTTAGTGATATAACTCAACATGGATTTAAAAAGGGGAGATCTTGTGTAACCAATCTTGTAGTTTTTTACAAATCAATATCTAAAGGTTTAGACAATGGTAGACCTTACGACGTCATTCTAATTGATTTTAGAAAGGCTTTCGACAAAGTATCCCATCTTACACATATTAACAAATTAGATAATATGTCATTCAGCCCCTACCTTGTTAACTGGGTTAATAGTTGGTTAAATAACAGAACTCAACAAGTTAGACTACACTGTAATACATCTTGGTCAGTGGAAGTGGCTAGTGGGGTTCCGCAGGAATCAGTCTTGAGACCATTTTTATTTCATTGTTTCAGCTCTGATCTTCACCATGGTGTTACATCTAGAATTATAAAATTTGCCGATGACACCAAATTAGCTAGTGAAGTTGATACAGTTTTAATCATACTTCGCTTTCCAAAAGTCTAAATAGCATATCTAATTGGTGCAAGATAAACAAAATGGAGTTCACAGACAAATGTGCAGTATTGCATCTAGGAAAAACAACCCCATATGTGGCTATACAACAGACTAAATAATTTTACGATGGTTACCTCTGAAAATACCTAGGTTTTATAAAAGATAATATCCTTAGTCAGAAACTTCATATTAGATCAATGGTATAAAAGGCAAATAAAATCATTAATATTATAAAAAATCATTTCTAACTTGGGAAGAACAAATTATTTTAAATTTATAGAAACTATCTTCACCTCATTCAGACTATGCTTCTCCATTCTGGTCCCCCAAACGTAGACAAGACAATGACCTAATAGAAAGAGTGAAAAGTCGAGCAACCAAACTTATTCAGAGCCTGCATAACCAACCATACCAGCTTAGGCTTCAGCATCTTCATTTAATGCCTTTGGAAGTTAGAAGTCATTGGGGTGATTGTCTCATGCTTCATACCACTCAGCAAGATAATGCATTAATGAACCAATGTGTCATCTAACCTAGTAATAGGCACCTAAATTTAAAATCACACAACAAACAGTTTGAACTACCAAGACCACCACCAAACAAAGGGATAATTATTTTACTTTAAGATCAGTAGCATTTTGGAACAAATCTCAAGGAACCAGTCAATGTAACAGAACCTGTAAAATTTCAAAGTGATCTGGATAAAGACTTAGGTACTAGGTTTGCCCCACAATGAGTGGGGATGGACTTGATGGGCCTAGGCCAATTCTGTTCTACTCAACAAATTACAAAAGTACTGAAGTAAAAAAAGTGCAGTCCTCTGACCAGTCTGTGCTTCTGTAGCCACAAGTGCAAGACATACACACTGACCTCTGGGTGCAGAAGCAGAGGTGCCATGAAATCCATTATGACAAAATTGCAACAGTGCTTGTCTGCAGCAGCACAGGCCCCTGAGGGACTGTGACTCTTCAGCAACAGGTGTAACACACACACACCAACTTCTGGCTGCTGAAGGCAACCTGTGGGACCTGCACTTACAAAGCTGTATATGGAAAACATGCTTAGCAGATCCAGCTATGTAGTAGAGTAGCACCCGCTACCCCCTTAGGCCAGCACAAAGTAACTGTTTTAACCTAATTGAGCTTTTAAAGGTAACATTTTACTTTTTCAGGGAAAGTACTACCCCTAAACAACTATCCCCTTGAAAAATGTCTAGATTTGCTGCTGACACCATGATACCCATATTGCAACAGTACTTCTGTCTGCAGAAGTACAGGCTCCCATCAGTGCTACTGCATTTGTGTTATCTGGAAACAGTTGTATTATGTTTGTCTTACCTGATGATGGCTGTCCATGGTTGCCTGTGTGGTCTTGACTTTTTTGCTGCTTGGAAGGATGGGGTGTTAGGGTTGGAAACCCTAATACCACATTTCCTAATTTTGTGGCATTAGTTGAACCCTAACCGTGCATTAAAACAGTATTTACCAAAGAATTTCTTCTTTTGAAATAGTGGAATTGTATCCTCATTCGGACAGCTCCTTTCAGGTCCTGCATGAACAGATGGAAACATACAGTGCCCTCTGGGATGTACAGCTAAGGAAGAGTCTTTTCCTGCAGAACTGCAGGCCGCTCGGCTTTGTACTTTGATATGGCAATGGATGTCAAGGATTTGTGGGATGTCTGCTAGGCTGCAGAAGAGCAGGTCATTTAAACATTGTCACATATACAGATAAACAGGACAAAGAGTACATCTGTCATCTGAAGTGCAGAGCCCTCTGGCATCCATGGGAGCAGAGGTGTAGGGCCATATGCCAAGATAACATTTCTCTTTATTATATGATACTATCCCACACCTCTGGCAGCAACAGGAGCAGAAGTGTAGGGCCCTATGCCAAGAGAACATTTCTATTCATTATATGTACGTGGGCCATGCAGGCAACCCTGCACATTCCCTGCCAGATAATGGGTTGGTGCCACAAGACAGTTCAGTACCACCAGCATAGGCCCATCCAGCTGGCTCAATGATCTTGCCCCTGAACTTAGATCACTGGCATGAGATCACAAAGCACTACCACTGAGGTAAATGCTGGCAATATATATGTATGTATATATATATAGATAGATATATATATATATATATATATATATATATATATATCTATATCTATATATATATATATATATATATATATAATGGTAGCACGGTAGTGCTACCATAGTTAGGGTTGAGGAGCCATTTACATGTTAAACCCAAAAATTTGCATCTTAATAACTTTTCAACCATTCAACGGATTTGCCTGAAATTTGGAATACAGAATCAAGACCCATATGCCTTGGGATATGTCAAGTTTTGTAGCAGTCGGATATATGGCTGCGGAGGTATTAAGCGTGATCTGTGCGTGCGTTTATGCTTTTTTTTTGTTCTACAGTTGCGCCTACAGGTCGCATGGTTTGCATGACTAGTCTGAAATCTTCAGGGAACATGTGGCCAGGGTCCCCAATGTGCCTTTCAAAGATTTCATGAAAAATATTAAACGGTTCAAAGTTATTCAAAAACAAGTTCCCATTATAAGTCAATGGGAAAAGTTAACAAAAAGTTTGACAGTGTCTCAATGCAGTTTTACTTTCGCAAATGGCTCTTTTACTGTCACAAATCTGCCATTTTGCTTTCAGTTGGTGATCAGAAAAATGCATGGCATTTAAATTTGGGACCCTCTAGCTACCTAATTCTTTTTGTATTCACCCAGTCGGACCCTGAGGATGCTAGCCATGTCTTTATTTTGAGGTAAAACACCCCAGAAATATGTTTTTCAGATTTCGGGAAAAAGTACTTTCACAAAGTAGTGTCGCACTCATGAAAGTGTCACAAATTTTTGCGAAAGCTTTCGCAAATTGCAACAGTACTTTTCTAGGCTGTGGGAAAATTACAGCAATTCTTTGGGACCCCGCTGCAAATGAACGGTTTGGAGTTTTGGGCTGAAATTTGGAAGGAACACTGCCGACATCTCACAGATGTGCATTTCAGTGTACTGTTGAAAAAATATTACACAGCAGCAAAGTTATGGTACTCCAAAGTTAACACTTTTTCCCATAGTATAACATTACGGCATACAACGCATTGCAGCAATCATTTGGCGCCCTGCTGCAAAATAACGGTTTGGTCCTTTGGGCTGAAATTTTCAGGGAACTCAGCCAACATCCCACAGATGTGCATTTCAGTGGTTTGGTGAAAAAATATTACAGGGAGGCAAAGTTATGGCACTCCGAACATCTCTTTTTTCCTCATAGGATAACATTACGGTGTTCGTCGCGCCTTTCAGGGCCCGCATCTCAGAAATGGTGTGAGATATGAACTTTTCATCAAAAAATTGCTTATGGGGCTAAGAACAAAACTAGCCAGGAAAGTGATAATTCATATGACTTTACATTTTTTTCTATGTTGTACGGTTCCTGAGCTATAAGCAATTTACTATTCCAAGTCCTCATTTTTCTGCTCCGAGAGACATTATTTTGCATACATTCTTTGTACTCACTGTCTTTCTCTATACAGCTTTTGGGGAAAACTAGCCTGTGCGCTTACATTACTGTTACCATTACTGTTTCCGCTTGCAGTTCCATGCCCATTTCACTTACCATTGATGTTTACGCCACCATTTGCGTTACCCTTTGCATTTTCATTTGTGGTTGTGTTGTTGTTTTAACATTTCTGTCTACAGTACTGTTTCTCGTTCTGTTTCGCTTTATGCCACCATGCACATTATGGTTTATGCTTATGGCACAATGTTACTATGTGACAAGAAATCACATGGTGGGAGCGTGGGGCCTGAAAAACTCAGTTTAATGCATCAGTTAGGGTTGTTCCACAGCGACAAAAGCGAGGAAATTTGATGTTAGGATTGAAACCCCCTTTTCACCCCTCCAGCCCACCCCCCAACTGGAATCGGGGTGTGCGTTGGGAGTCATCAGTCTAACTCTTACCCATTCTCCTATTCCTCAGCTTCTTTCCACATGTGATGGGGTGAGAGTTAGGGGAGTGACCCCAGTGCGCACCTGCTTCCAGTTGGTGGGTGGGCTGAGGGTGCAAAGGGGTTTCAACCCTAACATCAAATTTCTTGCTTTTTTGCTGTGAACAACCTCAACTGATGCATTAAACAGAGTTTTTGCCTCTAATATATAAATATATATATATATATATATATATAATAGATAACCCACTCTTAGGGTGTGGTTTGCACTCTGACATATGCATGCCTTGGTGTGCATCAACCACTCAAGGTGTGCGGAAATCAGATTGCAACAGCACACTGTAGAGGGGTTATCTTGCTTATAAATTGAAAAATTGTTTTGAGGGGGTAAAAGTGTAGGTGTGCAGTCACGCCTGATATACGTGCGTCATGTGATGTGTTTTATTCAGTCAGAACACTGGATTTGGAGGAGTTTCATACATATATATATATATATATATATATACAGCATATGTGTGTGTGTGTGTGTATACAGTGGCATCCCCCAGGATGAAACCCAATTCTGCAGCATTTTGCAGCACTCTATAGAATGCTGCATCAGACCTAATGAATAAAGCAATGTAATTTCAATGACAATTAGTCCCTTTTGTCATTCAGGAAAATGTGACACTGACAGGATGACGTGAATGCTACTGTTTCCTGCATGACAAAAATGACTAATTACCATTGAAATTACATTGCTTTACTCAGTAGGTCTGCTGCAGCCTACTGCAGAGTGCTTTAAAATGGATTTCATCCTGGGGGATGCAGGTGTGTGTGTGTGGTGTAAGGTGCTACAGGTGTGTGTGTGTGTGTATATATATATATATTCATACACACACATATATATATATATATATATAGATGGATAGATATATATAGATATATATGTGTGTGTTTATTTATTTAGTTATTAAATTTTGGTCACCGGGTAAGCCCACTGAGCCCCGGAGGTCCCTTTTTCAGGGGCGACCCGGGAATTTACATAACAAAGATACATAACAAAATACAGCATTAATTCAGTTTACAGGAAACACAACAACTCAGTTATAGCGACAAGACAGAAGCATAGCAGTCCAAGTTGAATAAATAGGTATATCAGCAGTGGTAACATTGTACAAATATTAGCAATTTGACATTGTGTTTTAAACAGTGGTGAATAAGACCTGGTAAGTCAGTTGTCAATGGGTTCCTGTCAGGAGCCAGTGCAGCGGCAGGAGCTGGAGACACGTGTGTGTGTGTGTGTGTGTGTGTGTGTGTGTGTGTGTATATATATATTATAGCGGCATGGTAGTGCCGATATAGTTAGGGTGTAGTACCCCATTTAAGGTTAAATCTGAAATGTGGCAGCTTAATCACTTTGCCACCATCGATGGATTTTCCTGAAATTTGGAATGCATGGTCTGGTACCATAGGTCTCTGGATCTGGGAAGTTGCATAATGGTCAGATGCACAGTTGCAGAGCTACAGTGCACCACAAAATGCATAAATTATGCATTTTTGCATGTTTATTTGCTCATGCCTACAGGTCGCATGGTTTGCTCGATTGGTGCAAAACCTTCTGGGAACATGCAGCCATGGTCCCCGGTGTGCCTTTTGAAGATTTTGTGAAAAAATATTAAATGGTTCCAAAGTTATTCCAAAAAACTGTTCCCTATTATAGTCTAAGGGAAAAGTTACCAAAATATTCGAAAGTGTCGCAAATGTCATTTTTATTGTCGCAAATTACCCTTTTACTTTTGCAAATCAGCCATTTTGTTTTCAATTGCTGGTCAGAGAAATGCTTGGTGTTTAAATTTAGGACCCTCTAGGGACACAATTCTTATTGTGTTCACCCAGTCGAGTTCTGAGGATGCTAGCCATGTCTTTGTTTGGAGTAAAACACCCTAGAAATATGTTTTTAATAGTTTTGTGAAAAGTAATGTCACAAATACGTTACATAAATGTGACACTTTTTGCGATTTTTCTGCAAAGTGTTGTGATCTGTGAAAGTACTTTGAGACACTATGCGAAAACAACAGGAAACCTTTGCCACCCTGCAGCAAAACAACAGTTTGGTCTTTTGGCTGAAATTTGCAGGAAAGAGCCACACATCCCACAGATGTGCCTTTAGTGGTGTGGTGCCAAAATGTTATAGGGCTGCAAAGTTATGGCACTATGAAGTTGACAATTTCTCCCAAAGGATAACATTATGGCATCTGCCATGCCTTTCGTGTCCCGTATCTCGAAACGCTTTGAGATATGGACTTTTCATTGCAGAAATTCTTAGACCCCCACTGGGGAGCTAAGTGCAAAACTAGCCTAGGAAAGTCATAAATAATACGAAATTTTAATTTTTTTTCTACATCATATGGTTCCTGAGATATGAGCAATTTAGTATTCCAAGTGGTCATTTTCTGCTCAGAGTGCCATTATTATGCACACATTCTCTGTGCTTCTGAATGCACCTTTTGGGAAAAAGTGTGTGCATTCTGCGTTACTGTTACCATTAGCATTTCTGCTTGTGTTTCTTACCGCTTGCATTTGCGTTTCTATTTACATAACTGTGTGTGTTACCCTTTATGCTTACATTTGCAATTGTGTTACTTTGCATTACTGTCCTTTTGCGTCACCATTGGTGTTTCCGTTTGCGTTTGTGTTACTGTTACCGTTTGTTTGTTACCATTTTCATTAGCATTTCCTTTTGTGTCACCGTGTGCATTACCATTTGCATTGGCGTTTGCACTTGCATTCCATTTGCGTTAGTTTCTTTGCGTCATCATTGGTGTTACCTTTACCGTTTGCGTTTCCAATTCTGTTACCGCATTATAGTTTGTGTTTCTTGTCACCATCGTTAGCGCTCCATTACGCTAGCTGCTTGTACCGCCGTGCATTTCTTGCCGATTGCATATATTGTTCCTCTCTGCGCTGTCACAATACCCCTGCATTTCCGTTTTGCATCACATCACCACTGCATTTTTGTTACCACTTCTCTGTCACCGCTTGCACTCATTGCGGTTATGTTTGCACTTGCAGTTGCATTTACGCTGTCGCCTGTATGCTGTTCCGCATCGCCATCAGTCGCCATCATTTGCATCTGTGTCTGTGTTCTCTTGCACTCACCATTACTGTTTGTGTTCCATTCCTGGTGCTATCATTTGGGCTTGCAGACGTGTGCCTGCACATGCTGGTCTTTATCATTTTGCATTATCATTTCTTTTGCTTCACCGTGTGTGTTACCGCTTACCTCGCTTATGCTACTGTTAGCATTACTATTTGCTTTTACCTCACTGTTGCCATTACCATCTATGCGTTTACATTACCATTTCTGTTTTTGCGTTTTCATTACTGTTTGCATAACCATTACTGTTTGCATTAATGTTTGCACTTGTGTTTACGTTACCAGTTGCGTAACCATTTTCATTTGCATTTACACTTGCATTTCCATGCATTTCAGTGAGATTTGTAATACCTGGTATACTATGGTACTTCTGTGCATTTATCAATTTTCATTTGACATCTGCATATGTTTTTTACAGAATGAAGTGTCCAAAATGTATTTTTCGCCACTCATGCAAAGTTTGATGCTTGTGCTGCTCTGCAGCTGTTGAAAAGATCTGGATAAGATTTGGTATGCATGGAGTGGAATGGTGCATCTATTTATTTACCAATTTATAATTCACTGGTGCATATGGTTTTTGCGTAGTGCAGTGCAAAACATTCCGTTCTTTTCTATTTTTCTGCACTGTCTTGTGTGATGTGTAGCGCAGCCACTGTGCGATTGATTGGTCTGACACTTGCCACATAGAAAGCCCTTACTTCACGGAACATGCCAGTTTTTATTTGGTGAAACAATGTTGTTCCATTCCAGAGTTATAAGCATTTGAAGTTGCCCCCTTCATAGTCAGAGATTTTTCCATTGCAAGTGCTGCCATTTTACCACATTTTCGACTGTGATTTCTGCCATTTTGTGGTAGAAGACTTCTTAAAGGTGCATAAACTTTAAAATTGAATATCTCTGGAATGGTTTGGTCTTTTCACATGAAATTTGGAGGGTGTTGAGTGAATGTCCTGAAGAGGTGAATTATGTTGTTGACATGTCGGTAAACTACTCTGCTGTGGATATACTGCGGACACACTTACCATTTGCTCATAGCATTATGCATGGTACCAGTGGCTTGAAATTTATAGCATAGGTACCGCTAGTGGTACGGAGGGGCCTTTCCATGGTTTGGTTCACATTAGCCTTTGTGCCATTATCTCAGAAACTAAGCGAGATACAGATGTTTCGCTACTGTTGCCTGGCATCACCTTTCTGCAGTTTTCTCGGAAACGAAGCTAGATACAGACTTTTCACTACTGTTGTTTCAGATCACCTTTGTGCTGTTATCTCAGAAATGAAGTGAGATACAGACTGTTTGCTACTATTGGATCACATCGCCTTTGAGGTGTTATCTCGGGAACAGTGAGATACAAACTTTTACATGTTGTCTCACATTGTCTTTGTGCCATTATCTCAAAAACAAAGCCAGATACAGACTTTTCGCTACTGTTGGCTCACATCACCTTTCCGCTGTTATCTTGGAAATGAAGCGAGATACAGACTTTTCGTTACTGTTGCCTTGCATCAGCTTACCATTACTCTTTTTGTGTGCATTACCATTTGCATTTATGTTTGCATTCCTCTCACCATTTGTGTAACGGTTTGCATTTCTGCTTCCATTTCCATTACCATTTCTGTTTCTTGTTACGTTTGCATCACTTTTACTATGACTGTTAGTGTTTGTGGTTACATTTACCGTTACCATTACCATTGCCTTTCGCATTTTCATTTGCATCACCATTACTGTTACCATTTGCATTTGCAATACCATTTGCATTACCACTTGCATTTGTTTTTCCATTTGCATTACCATAACAGTTAGAGCTTGCACTTGCATTCATGTTTCTGTTACTGTTACACTTACCATTAGCTTTTGCATTTCATTCACCATTACTGTTAGCATTACCGTTATGATTATTATGCAGACATGGGCAGCATGGTGTAAGCATGGGGCCTGAAGGTCCCCACGCTCCCACCACCACATTCCATTCACTATTTATATTGCACATTCTAAAAAAGATGGGAAATTCATGGCAAAAAACTCTGTTTAATGCATCAGTTAGGATTGCTCCACAGCGACAAAAGTGAGGGAATTTGATGTTAGGATTGCCACCCCTTGCACCCCAAGTCCACCCCTCCCCCACCAATAGGCATTGGGGTGTGTGTTGGGGCCATCAGTCCTAACTCTCACTCCATTCTCCTATGTTGAGATAATAGTCCTAACTCCTCACCTATTCTCCTACACTGCACCACCTCAACTTATTTACACATGGAATAGGGGTGAGATTTAGGCTGATGACCCCAATGCACACCCTGATGCTTGTTGGTGGGAGTGGTGGGCATGGGGTAAGGGTGGCAACCCTAACACTTAATTTCCTTGCTTTTGTCACTGTGGGACAACCCAAACTGATGCATTAATCAGAGTTTTTGCCATGAATATATTTATATATGTTAAAGTTTGGCATCAAATAGTCAAGATAGTAATTTAATGACTCCTTATCAGCATGATATGTGGCATTTATAGAATACTGACCAAAATGTAATTTCATTCCACAAGTGCAAAAACACATCTTGTTTAGGATTTTAAAAAAATGACAACTGTCACATTCATGAGGTGGTGTGAAAAAAATGGCTATGTTCAAAGTTTCAAGTCAGAATATTGAAAATTATTTAAATGTTGAAATAGTTCAATGTTCAGTGATGACTTGGTCATTTTATTGTATTCTTATGCAGTTTTTGAATATAGTGTTCTAATGATGCCATGGCATGAATCGGTAAGTGAAAATGTTCAAATCTTGCCCAAAATGTGAGTTTGTGGAACTACTGTGTATTCATACTGTATTTTGGCCTGGATTTGAAAAATGTCACCTGCCTTGTTCATGGTGGTGGTGGTGGGGGGGTACAAAAAGACCATGTTGAATCTTTGCTGGAAGATATTGAAAATTAGTGAAGTTATGAGTGAACATTGAACTATTTCAATGTTCAATCATAACTTGGCCACTTTAGCATATTTTTTTCACCAGATTTTCAGCATAGCCATCTTATGACGCCACCTCATGAAAGCAGTAGGTGACAATTTTCAAATCCTGCTCAAAGGATGATTTTATGGAATAATCATGAAATTCCATTTCAGGACAGGTGTCAAACATTTCATCCACCTTGTTCATAGGGTGGGAGCTCAAACAGGCCAGTTGAGCACTTCATTTAAAAATACAGAAAAATTACAACATTATGAGTAAATACTTAAAATGCACTGCAATACATTAATTGGACTTTTCTTATTTTCTCATAATGCAGTCACAGTTCCAGCAAGAGGGCATCTTTTGATAAGAGAGTGGATCTATGCTGTGGGACAGCTTTTGATGCATGAGGGTATGTCTGAGGTGTATGGTGTGGCAGGTGCTGAGTGGGGTTGGGTCAGGGTGGGGTGGGGGCAAGATCTACAAGGGATAATTTTCTTGTTGCAGGCTAAATATAAAAATAAAAAGATCATGAGGGATGATTTTCATTTTGCAAGGGGAGCCAATACTGGGGATGGGGCACCTCAATGTTGGGATACTCTTTGGTGGTACCAGTGGTAGGCTGCCTATACACTGGGGCCAGATGCTTTGCAGAGGAGAGGGTATAATACAGTGTTACTGGGTGGGCACACAGATCTGCTTACAAGATAGACAGACAGCTTAATAGATAGGTAGATATTACAGTAGTTCATTTGTGTACTGTAAAGGTAAAAGAAGATGGCAGACACAGAAAAATGCAGAAGTATGGAGACCACTGGTTCGCTGCTAGGACTCAAGCTGGCAGCATGTATCCATCTGTGGATACAGCAGAGAGGAAAGTCCTGCTGTTCTCATACAGAGAACTCTGTTCCCAAATGGCTTCTCTCACTAAGCTGGGCACCCAGGATTTTGGGTGCCCAGAAAAGCTATTCTGGAAATAATTTTAAAACAAACACCAGACTCTAGCTAAACATGTCCTGTTTCTCTAGGTTCAGGTGTCTGTTTTTGTTTTGTAATACTGTACAACATTTTAGGTATTTTCCATGTTTTTGTTGGAAAATAAAAAAAGCAAGATGGAGGCTGTCACTGTCCAAAAACTGTTTCTCACTTCATGACAGCTAAGTGATGTGAACTGAAAATGGTCTTGCTACCCAAACATTTTCTGTTTGTATTAGAAGGTGTGAACTCAAAACTCTAATGAGCATGTTATGAAAACAACCTTAAATCCTTATAACTCTGGAACAAATTATTATTTGTTCATGAAACCATTGCAAGGCACTACTTTGACATAGACTGCTTCAACCATAAAAGTTTGGAAAACGTCCTTAGCCATCTAGGCTGTATCTGAGAGAAAACAAGTGTAATAACTATGAAAAAATGTTCCTTTTCATTAAAAATTGACAGTCTGTGTCTCAGAAACTGCACAAGATGTTATCACAAAACTTTTCACATCTTGAGAACCTGACAGCCACACTGCTGATGCCAAATGTGGGGCTAATTCATTGAACACCACCACAGTTATTAAGGTGAAAAAATTGTGGTTTAATATTAAACAAGTTACTCAACCCTAACTACACCATTTCTATGGTGCCAGGATTATATATATATTGGTATATGCAATGGGGACAAGTGAAATAAATGATTTTTTCTGTACAAGAACAGTGCAACCTCAGGTAACCTCACAAGTAGCATAAGCCATGAGTGTAATCACCCAAGGTTAAACTGCTCAAGTGCAGACAAATCATTTATTCCACATTGTCCCCATTGCATATTCCATTTATTCAATAAGGATGTCATTTTCTTGTCTAGTTTTTATTTATATTTTTTTAGACTGGCCTTTTTTGTAATGAAAAAGGAGGATTATTGTATGCTAATACATATTTAAGAGCTGGTTGCTAGGACAGTAATGTGGTAACAGGGACTCCATGTCCCTACTTTCACAGCGTACTTTGTTATTGGCTGTGAATGCCTTGTCAGAGTGCCAAAGATTTTCAAAAACATGGTGGCTCCTCTGCTCAGTTAATGAGACTCACAGATTGCCACTCTTAATGCATGGCTGTTCATATTATTATTTTTTTTATTTAAATGTAGTTTATTTATCTGGTTGATGTTGAGTTTTTTAGTTGGCTTTTTTTTCACAGACTGAGGGAGCATTGGGTAGGGGACCAAACAAGTGGTACCATGATCATGCCACCTGCATTAATAGTTTGCAGCTTGAGAATTGCTTAAAAAAATTTTGTTGAGTTCTGTGATCATCCTGTCTTACCCAAAGCAGAAACCAGACTGGAGAAGACTGCTTTTTCTGGGTGTGGTGGTACTTTTAGCAGGAAGTACACTGGGCTGGCAGGCAAAAGGCTAAGAATGGAGGAGGAACAGAGCTGGGAGTTGAGCTGAATGGAACGAAGTCTGTTTTCTATGTAACTAGCGCCAGCTTGGTAGGCAGTGGAGGGGGAGTGATGACACGTCAACTGTGTAGATAAACATCAATATTGCATCTACTATGTAGATAAAATGTATTCAGTGGAGTGAAAATAAACAAATTTATACAATGGCTTCTGCGTCCACAACTATTGAACACATATAAATATATATATATATATATATATATATATATATATATATACACACATACAGATATACTGTATATATAGGTACCAATATGCTACTCGAGAGAAAGTGTGACAATCAGGTTCCAAAATTTATTTGGACCAATTGTCATAACTGTATCATATTTACATTGGGTGCATGTGGTAGTATTTCAGTCCCCAACATAAAGATAGTTTGTAGTTCAGAGGTGCTAAAAAATGGGATTGAAAGTTCCCACAAGGGCAACGTAATGTGAGTAACATCGTGTCCTTGACAGCAAATTTGTCATATTATCAAACATATATTTTTTGATATTACTATGTCTATAGTATCTATTTAGGTAGCATAATATCTAACTTTTCGGTTTTTTATCATAAACTTAACTTGTTGGTAATTATGCCACAATATGTTTACTGATCACAGTATGCCCAAATCTGAACATGTTTAAGTTTGGCTACCACATTCATGTCCTTGATTTTCTAGCCCATTGTTTTTTTGCACAACTATATTACCCTCATAGGAAAAGACAGAAATCACTTAATTTTCAGAAAGTGAATTATACTTTATTTACAAGGGTTTTTTCCACAGGATGTCACGTGAGTAACTCAGTCTACACAGGACATCACGCGAGTAACACAGACACAACACAAGAAGTCACATGAGTAACAAGGACACCAGAACAGTAGTATCAGTATCATACCAAGTGTCTCACTAAGTCATACCAAAAGTTTTTTGCTAATGTTCAATCAAAAAAATGATTGTCATACTATGGATATTTGGTATAACATTTTTTGAACATTTTGAAGATTGTACTGTAGTCACAACATTATATTAACTTAAGATATTCACAAATGTTTTATGTTACAGTGTAGTATGGATTGAATCTCACCTGGTCTGTCTATTACATATACCAGCTGGTCCCAAGCCTACAATAAGAGAGAGGGATACCAACTATATCTTTATGAGATGAATGGGGATGTTTGGGATTAATGCATGACCCTTGCAGCTTGTGATATTCAAGGCTAAAGGCAAAACACTGAAAGTGTATTAGTGACTTATAACATGGGGTAGATAAAGGTAGGTGAGTGGTAAACAACCATCAGATGACCATTGCTTACTCCACAATATATGACAGCTAGTGGTGAACCATCCCCTCTGAGAGATCAGCCTGTATTTCTGTTCTGATCTTGTTATAGTGCAAAATTGCAGTCTGTGGAGCAGCGATTACTATCCCTGCTTAGTGAGTGAGAGCCGAGGCCTGCCATGTAGTCACAGGCAGTGCAGCAACAGTAGCTGTAGTGTTCAAAGTTTGTAGTCTTGCTTCTTACCCAAGCTGGTTCCCAGAGTGAAGTGTGTGGTCCCCATGGTCATTGTTCTGTTGCACAGCCAGACAGGTAAATCCCATAGTTGTGGCATAAAGTCAGATGGAACAGTGTGAAGAGAGGGAGATCCCCCCAATGATGTCATGATCTGAAAGTGAGCTTTATGCTGGTGGACAGAGAAACAGAGTTCCAGAAATACCTGCAAGCTCTGAGTCTCATTAGTTGCCATTTCTTAATTGGTAGAATACAGTCTGGTAGACTGTGTGACTGCACTGCTGGGGAAAATGTTTACTTGCTTGCCATGCATTAATGTAACCACAGACAGAGAGACAGAGCAGCTAAGCCATTGGAGGACAGACACGTGTCTGTCCACAGAGGTAACTCCATATTTTGCACTTCAGAGCTACTGTGCTGTCTCAGAAGACATATAATGCACAACAAATGTCAGAGAAAGCATAGCAACACTTTCCTGCTGACATCTGTATGTGCATGACAGCCATTTTGTTGGGGACTATTTTTTTAGGCAGCAGAATACAGTAATTTGCTTGTCTTTTATAAAAGGAGAAAAAAACATGTATATTGCTTTCTCCTTGTTTTGTAGTGCACCCTCTGTTATAAATGTAATAGCCCACTCCAGGGTGTGTGGTTATTGGGAGGGGGTGTGATTCATCACTTTGCTGCCCGCGATCAGGCTTAGCAGTCCACTGGACCACCGGGGATCAGTTCTTGGAGGGGGTGATTCAACATTTTGCAGCCCACGATCGGACTGATGGGGGGGTTGATTTAAGCTTATGCCGTGATCAGGCCAGTCAGGGGAGGGATTTTATGCTTTTGCCTATGATCGGGCTGTGATCGAGGGTAGGGGTTTTTACACTTTTGCCTGTGATCAGGCTGAGGGGAACACAGGGAGTAGGTTGAGGCCAGCCACAGGTGGCAGCTGCTGTGTTGCACCCTACAATGCGGCAGCTCACCTGTGGGTGGCCCTCGACTTACCTCCTTTTTGGGGGTTCAAAGTTGTGCAGGCACAGGTTGGGGTTGCACTGCACAACTCTGCACAGCCCACTGAATATCAGGCTGTGCAGTTTATGCATGGTTCCTCCCTCCAGTTCAGCATGCATTCATTTGCATTGCACTGTTGCTCAGCTTGACTTGGGGTTGCGAACTGCCTCCTGCTGAATATGGCAGAATGGCTCAATTTGACTTGCGAGGTGCAACCCTATTGCACATGGCATAACCCTTTTGAATATCCAGCCCATGGTGTTCTGATGCCTAATACAAAATGAGCCCCAGCACTAACCAGGTCAATTGATATACTCCCCAAAACTGTGGGTTTTCAAGCAGTACAGAACAAACTATTTAACAGTAGTAATATTAAAGGTGCCCCTGATAGAGAATAGGATCACACAAAATGCCCCCCCCCCACAGGGACCAGACCACACAGAATGATCCCCATGTAGAGACTTGGTCTATACAATAGATAAATATGTATAACCATTTAATCTAGGAAACCTGCAGTTGTTCAACTTTAAAATGCTTTATAATCAACTCTCTCTGGCCCTACCCCACCCTTCATACCCCGAGCTCAGCATCTTGGGACCATGAGGCAAGGTCCGACTACATGTCTCTGTGTTTCCCAAAAAGCAAATGTGTACCTTTACAATCTGCAGACATCTGACACACCGAGGAACAAAAGAGCAGCTGAGATGTAGTGAGAATAGCCCACTGTAGTGCCCGTAACTTGCATAACTCCAAACTTCAGGAGGACAACATGTCCAGAATGTAGGTGGCAGTACAAAGAATACAGACCCACCAGGTCCACAGCTTTAAAGAGCCATGGGGCGATGACTGAAGGTGTCAGCATGCATTTCTGGTTCTGAACATTCTGGGCCAGTGGAGGAACCAATAGTAACGTGGGTAACAAAAGGACACGAAAATAACATGCCATGGAAAAAGGGAATTTTCTAAATAAATGAGTTATAACAAACTGCAAGGTTTTGGCAGCATGTCAGTAACAAAAAGAAGGTCACCAGACACAATAATGCTTTCGGACCACAGTTCATGCAAATTAAAGGCACAGTCTGCTTAGGATGAGGTACTAGATGGACACTACATGTAATGAACGTTACAGCTATATAAAATGATTAAATAAAAGGCAAAAACTTTTATTCTGTACAGGGAGTTCTTGGGGGAGGCTTAAATGAAGTAATTAGATAATTCATTAACAACAGTTGGGTTTCTAAGGCACAATAAAGGGCTGTATTTAAATACTTATATTGGGAATGGAAGCAATGTCACAAAATGGAACCCTATTTGAGGGGTAAATCGATGTTTGTGATAAAACTGAAAGAGCACAGTGGAACCAAACTGGGTCATGTTTTGTTTAATATCTCTCCTAATGTGGGACTGCAATTTAGGCATGTCATGTGAACCTTTTAACAATTCAGAAAAAAGTTACAGGGCATCAATGTGCAGTAGGTATGAGTCTCTTGAATACTGTATTCATGCCTATATATATATATATATATATATACACACACACACACACAGAGTATACAAGTATGTGTATGTATTTATAGCAGAAAGAAAAAGAATCACAAGTTTGGAATAACAGGCTATCTTAGGAGCCTATGTGCTCATTTCGACTTCCTCCTTGCAGTTAATGAAGCCAGGTCAACAGCAGGGGGATGTGCAGTTTCCTTTGGTTCTGCATGCCTGTACATCTTCCCCTATAGATGGAGCCTAGTCACCAGCTGGGATTATGGATTTTCCATTGTGCTTGCATGCCCCCAACTTCTTCTCCACACACCAATAATGCTGGAAGAATGGCAATGACACAGAGATCATGCTAGAGGCTATGTTGCCTTACCTCTCCTGGGATTGCCCAGGTCACACCATTCTAGTGCTTAAGCCCCAAGAAGATGTCACCACATGGAGCTAACTCCTTAAGAGGAATCAGCTAAGGCTGTGAACAGAGCAGTACCTGATATATATTCTTGTTATCTCTGAGTGATGCCTTTCTGCAAGGATCAGAGATTTAGATGTCTTCATAGCTGGTTATGCCAGCCACAAGCAAGTATGATAAGTGATTTGGTTGTGTGGCTTTATTTATCTCAACCTCAATTATGAAATCATACATTGGTCCAATGTTACCTTTTCTCTCTTTCCACACAGTATTTACTGGTGGTGCTAACTTCTACCCTGATGATTTTCTTATTGAACTCTCCTTCCTGTTTTTCTCTCCTCAGTTGCATTTGTGGTTCTTGGGGTTCTCAATACCAACTGACTCTCCAAATCCACAAGAAAGAATGCTCACCAAATTTAAGCTCTAAACTTCAAACAACTTATCTCAGAACCTAGCCAACACAATTCTTCTAACCACTTTCTTATAGACTGCATCCATTCCTCTTATCCTTAATGTATTGAGGAATATCTGCTACCCTTGCTTGCAACATACATAGCTACAACAGGGGCTGCTGTGTTCATGAGCTCCACTGTCCAAAAGTATCCCCCAACCCCACCAAATACCTGTGGTACTGTTGTTCAGGTCATTTATTCTGGCTATCCAGTGAGATGACTTTTCGGGCATAAAATGGTCCCCATTTCTGTGTACAGTGGCATACACAGAAACAGCAGTCATTTGTCTTTCTCCCACTCTAACTTTACAAATATCTGGAGGTGATTTGTTTGAAACTCCACTTACACTGGATCTCTGCAGACCTACAGCATCTGCTTCCTTAAACACATGTAACTTGTTAAGGCATAATATAAGGCTTTGTGTTCCTGTAGAACTAATTGCTGTATGAACAACTCAAGGATGCCTGTACTAAAGCTATCAGGAAAGCGACATCCAATTATTTCACCAGCAATCTCAGAATCATTTTAAATACCAGTCTAAATTCTGTAAGGTTGCTTCTTTTCCATTTTGATCCTGCTCCCTAGCACCAGTCTACCACTCCAGTCCTCAAACTAGAGGGATCCCTATTTCTGACCCTCTGAGGTCACCTATGCCTTCAATCAGTAGTTCACCCTCTGTGCACACTATTCTCTCTCTTTATCAACATCCTCCTCCTTTCCTGCTGACCCCTTTTAAAACAAAAACAGAAGAGACACGCTAAGCTGCAGCTTGTTTACAGGTGTGACCTGGGAGCACAAGGAAGTTAAGTGACTTGCTCAGGATCACACAGCATGCACATGGGGATGTGGGATTCAACCCAGGTCTCAGGTTTGCAGCTCAGAGCCATAAACCACTGTGTTGTACTCTTCCATTGCCCTTATGCTGTCCCTCCTCTGCATACCCCTGCCTCCATTTTCTCCTTCTCTTTTACCACTCCAGCAGCTGTATGCTATCTGGTCTGTGATCCCGTTATCCCCAAGTTAACTAGAGATGCTCTTGACCATTAACTCCTTCACCTCTCCCTCCCGCTATTGCTGGCTTTAACTTCTCCCTTCAAAACCTCATTTTCTATCTTGGCAAAGTACTGAACAGTGGAGCCAGCCAAGATGCAACTCAGTGATTAGAGTTACTACATAATAAAAGGGATTAACTGTCATTCAAATTGCTTTCTTTAATACACTAACTCTACTGCGGTATGCTGCAGTTGTCTTGCAACCTGACTGGCTCCACTGGAACTGGGGCATGGAACTGAGCCAAAGTATTTCTGGTCTGCAAAGGTGTTGATCCTTCCATATCAGGAAACTACTGCCCCATCACTCTTCTTCCTGCTTTTATTGAGGTGCAGATAGAACTGGTGCTCTTCTAGCTCTTACCCATTTGGTTTCAGGAAATCCTATTCCACTGTCTTGTTACTACTTTGATCCACTGACTTTGTCAAAGGGCATAAATTAGGGGCTGTTCATTTCTGTTATTTTGCTGACTTTGTCAAAGGTTTCAACATTATATCCATCCCTTCCTACTTGATAAACTCACAAGTGTGGAAGTGAGACTAGCTGATGTGTCATTAAATTGGTTTTCTTCCTACCCATTTGACAAGCACCATGGAGTGCAGGTAGTCAATGCCCCACCCACACATTTCAGAGTCTATGGCTCTTGTATACAGTGAAGAAAAAAAGAGTAACAGATAAGACAAGAAAAGGAAGGGAGCTTAGCAGCTGGGTGGGAATTTAAAAGTAACAGTCACAGCTTAAATACATTTATTTAAGAAAGGAATGACAAACTTAAAAAATAAACTATAAAACACACAGTAGTGGAGGGGGAGGATACCACTGACAGGCAGAGATGATTTTTTTTCAAATTTTGCACAAAGCATTTTAACAGCTTGGAAATATGCTAAAAAATATAACAAGCACTCAAAGGGGGATGGGGTAAAAAAAAAGTGTCATGTGTGAAGTAGATCAGGAAGAATAAAAAGTGCAAAAACTCAAGCTCATCAATGAAGTCCGTCCACACTGTTGGTATGTCTTTCAAAAACTGTGCTTAAACATTGCTGCACTGCATCCACACATAGTCCTGTAACCATTTCAACAGGCCCAGTGCCAGCACAGTCAGTAGGGCAAGTGCTAGCACTTCAGGAGAAACACATATCAGTCTCCCATCCACACTACCAGGTAAACCAAGCTAGGTTGGAAACCGTGTTTCAAACTAGTTTTAAGACTAGGTTCCTTGCACGGTTTAAAAACATTTTTAAACACAGTTCTAAACCATGTTCAGTACTGACACGAACCATGTTTTAGCTTGTTAAAAGGTTTTAAAACAATTTTACATTGTGGAGTAAGGGCTTTAACATTGGTAGAGTAAGGGTGGTGCAGACAACGGAAGAGAGAGACCTTGGGGTCATCATTGTCGACAGCCTCAAGTCCACTTTTCAGTGCAAAAAAACAACAACATACAGGAATGCAATCAGGATGCTGGGATATTTAGGAAGAGGATTTTATAGTAGGAGGAAGAAGTTGATACTGCCCTGTACAGGTATCTGGTAAGACCACACTGCAGTACTGAGCGCAGCTCTGGAATACATAACTCAAGAAAGACAGAGACAACATAAAAACCATCTCATACTTCTCTAAATGCAACCCTGTGTTATGCGGAGCATGATGCTAAGCAAAGAAATGAGCAGACAGGATGGACCACTGGATCTTTTTCTGCTGACAAAATCTATGTTTCTAAGTTACAAAAACAAACAGCACTTATTCCTCCTAAACCAGCATGGGACTACAGTTTTAGGAGGATAATACATCATACTATAATTAGCATTTTACAAGTGCAACCACACATTCCACAGATTATGAGGGAATTGAGAATATATGGACTTCCTGGGTATTTTTAAATTCACTTGGACTTCAATTTCCTGTCTAACAACACACCCAAGATGTGCACATATTCTCCAGCACTGCACACCCTGTTGTATGTTATTTCTTACCTACTGTAACTTCAGTTATTCAACCCAGTCCCCTCTCCACACTCATGCTGTACTATTTGTCTTTACCTTATTGCATTTTCCTTCCATTACTTTATTTTGTCATCAGTTTCTAATGAGATTTTATTTCCTGATTCTCTTCACCTGATCAACTGCTTGGATAAGATTGAGCAGAGCCAGAGGGAAGAAAATGTGACATTTTGTTGGTCCCTCCATACCCACCGGCACTCCTGTCCTTCGGGCCCCAAAGCAGCACTTATTTTACCCACCAGACTCACCCCTTCAATGACACTCCACTGGGGCATGCATCCATTTCAGACCTCCAGACACTTAGGGGACTGGCTAGTCCCTGATGGGAGTCACCCTTGGTCAATGTCATGAAACACACACCTGAGAACACCTTACTATCACTCTCCAATGGCTAGCCCATCTTTGATGGCATCTGCACTGTGGCTTAGTGGAGGAACACTATTGTGCTGCCTATAAGGGGCATGCCTCTCAAGTACATCGGGGGGATCCAGGCATGGGGTGAGGCAGAGAGGTCATTATCCGGTGTACCTGTGTGGCATCTTTCCATGTTCTTGCCCTCCCCACCCTTCTCCCCTCCTTTGGTTGTATACACTGCTGCTCTGAGGGGGAACCAGAAAGCATGTGATCACCAAAGGCATCACTAGCATCTCCACCAGCAACCAGTAGGAGGCTGTACAGCATGACACTTTAAACATCCCTCCCCCAGGATGATAGCATCCATTGGATGCTCTGCACCCTCCCTGCCAGTCTCCACGCCTGACATCCTGGTGTGGGGTGCAAACTCTAGTTGCCAGTGTTCCAGAGCAATCCCCCTTCACTCGGCACCATGGAGCCAGCTGAGAAAGTGAATTTAACACAAGGCCAAATGGTTTTCTAATTCAGCACCACCAGTGCATTACTGTACTTAACATATCCCTCTTCCTCCTCGATCTAAACTGTATTACTCCTCTTCTAAGCTTCTTCATCCTGCCACATATTCTAGGATGACCAGTAACATTATACTGTTACTTTGGTTACCATACTATCTCTAGTGCCTTCCTGCCTGCCTTACCTGACCTCTGTCATCAGTTCATCACAATTATATGAAGCAGCAGTCTCATTAAAAATAGACCTGAAAATCAGATACTGTATCTGTTTGGTCAATTTGGTCTTTATCTGTGGGTAAATACTGCCACAACTCCCAGCAAAGGGACCAGGCAGCCTTATCACCCACATTAAAATCCTTACACCCATCTCTCAGAATTTTCAGCTACTAAAACTTCCAAATTGCAGCCATTTTCCTCTCACTAAAAACTTGGCCTTAAAAACCCTAAAATTCTTGAGTAAAAAAAAATAAATGTTGTTTCCTTCATCATTCCCTCATTATACACATACACAAATTAAAAAAAGAAATATATCCTGTATTCTATTTTTGGGAGGCAGGATAGTCTATAGTTTAGAGGGCAGAGCTACTGAACTTGAGACCTAGCAGAACTGGGTTTGAATCCCACTGTCTGCTCTTGCATGCTGTGTAACACTCAGCAAGTCACTTTACCTCCCTGCACTCCCAGGTCACACCTGGAAATGAGCTTCAGCTCAGAGTGACTCATCCAACCAAAAAATCTGAAAGGGGAAATTCTGACAGCAGAATATTGAAATATTTTACTCCATGGTAACAATCATTACATCCACTGAGTGCAAAGAAAGACAAAAAACACACAGGGTGGGAAAGGAGGCATGTCATATGTGTTGTTGTTTTTTTTTTAACTCAGCTTTATTGAGGCAAATGCTACATCCACTTGGTATAAAAAAGTCAAATACTGTACATGACATTTAGGTACTTCATACAACTGTAACCCCCCAAAGTGTGTCTTACCTGTTGAGATGCTGAAGGCCTCAGGATGGGTCAGCTCAGGTGCTTGTGGCCTCCAACTAGAACTGGTGTTAGAGGCTAAATGAAGAAAGAGCTGAAGCCAAAAAATGTGTTGCTCCATTCTATCACTGAAATGGGTGCCCATGTGTCTGAAGAGGAATGAACACATCGCTTCTGGCAGTATCAGCACAAACCAGATTTCAAATTCAACTGTCTAACTTTTACAAATTACATAATGAAGCACCCACCTAATGAATTAGTGAGAAAGCAACAGCAGGCACTGTGGAGAATGTAAACAGATGGACGTTGCTGCTTTGACAGCCTTTGACTGCCCCCAAAGCAGCCACCTGGAATCTATGAGGTCCCGCAAGAAACAAAAGGCACTTTGGCAGCAAAGTAGCAGAAGGCATGGCACCCTTTCTGTACAAATGTGGGTGCGGGAAGAGTAGCTGACAGACAAGTCAGTCAATCAGGTACCGAATGTTTGTAAGTTGTGCTGGAATCTTTCCATCAACAAGAAGGAGTTTCAGCCAGTCCTGCTTGGGCATTCCAAGGAGAAAGTGCTGAGGAAGAGAGCCGAGGGCTGTTGGCATCAGAGTCAAGAGTGACTGGTTGAACCTGTTTAAATGTGCTAGATTTCAATCCAAACTGTCTGTTGTTGGTGATGAATCCTGCTAAAGCTGCAAAGAATATCTGTGCCATCTGAGCAAGAAGCTGCTGTTATCAGAGGTAGGAAGTAGCCTGTTCTGCCCTGTATGGTGTGAGTGAGGAGTAGTAAGGTCAGGAGCTTTTCTCCAGGTACCTGGTACACTCATCTGAAAGAGAGCCAACAGGGTTGAGGCAGGAAACCTTTAGGTCTAGACCCACTCAGAACTTGACACACTGTCATGGTTGCTTGTGAGCTGCGAGGAGGACACCGCAAAGTGAGAACGCCAGTCCCAGGCTAGGCCTGCATCTTCTTCACCTGTTTGTTGCCTGCTGCTTGTCAACAGCCGGTGCCAGCCTGCACCAGAGGCCAATCTGACCAACTGTGCTGAAGTCCAGCTCACAGCTGCTGCCTGCATTACATATACAAGATTACCCTACTGCCTTTCTAACAATCAGAATCTCTGTCTTTTTGAACTCATTTATTATTCAGAAGTTACTAAATTTGATGTATTACAAGTACATTGAAATGTATCCTATTGTACTTGGTAATTCTACAGAATGTTGCTAAATTTGTTGTATTGAAGTGTACTGCAATGTATTCCACTGTACTTGTCTCCCCGGTTTTGCCGAGTCTTGTCTGAAAAAGGGACCTACTGTATGTCTCAGTCAAATTTACTTGTTATCAGTAAATAAATAAATAAATAAATAAATACAGTGGTAGCCATCCTAATCTTCTGCTCCATCACAGAAAAGTTTACCACATTAACATGCTGCAATACAGCATTTTCTCCTGTAAGGTCATATTATTCCAAGTGTAACATTAGCTAAAGAGTTACCTTGTTTTGCTGACAAATCACAACAAGGTAATGCATCAGTTATGTGGTACCTTGAATTATTCTGCTATAAGGGGAAAGTGTTGTGTTGTATTACCATGGTAAACTTTTCTGTACTAAAGTAAATGATTAGGATGGTTACCACTGTATTACTAGAGCAACCATACATTGATATAAAAAAAATAAAATGGTTTATATTGATTTGAAAACATAAAAGGTTCACTAAACTTAGAAAGTTATGTTATTTTTTCATGCACATTTTATCCTCCTGCATCTGCAGAGACAGCTCATCAGCCCAGTCCCTGGACCCTGCACCAGTTACCATGCTTGCTCCGACCACCTTCCTAGTTGACTGGTTTCCCCATGAGTTTACCCATCATGGCAGGAATGAGAGGGGAGGGCCATCCTCCCTATCCTGATCAACATATCCAAGACTGACTGTGTCTTGGTGGCATAATATTAGTGCAGGTACAGGCACAGGTGTGTTGGCGTTTTAAGCCCCTCCGACACTTTTTCCTCCAGTTTCCTCCTCACCTGACTGTGGAGCACCAAGCTCATGCATGGTGGGGAATCTGCCTGATGTATCTCTGCAGTTCCCTCCCGTAGTGCCTTCCTAGCACTGCTCTACCCCCAGTCTTCCAACTGGGGGTGGCACAGGCAGGGGTGGCATTTCTTCCTTATTTGGGAGAGGAGAGGAGAGGAGAGCAGCCTCTTGGACTTTCAGTCCTCTCCATCTTCAGCCTACCCCCGGCAACCCAAGACTGTTTCTAAACTTGGGTCAATGATGTGGTAGGAGGTAAGGTGCTTTATAACACTTCGGCCCTCCACACCAGTGGGACGGCATCAGTCATGTTACTTTTAACATCATGTTATATTAACATGTATAAATGTACAGTGGCACAGGAGAACTGTATCATTAGGATCTGTACATAATGTATGGGAGAGATTATTCACCAGAATCGATAATTTCCCAGTGCTGTACCATCATTCTGATGTCAGGATGTTGTACCATCTTGAGTATATCACATCAATGGTACAACAACATACTGTATAACCCCTTATTTTAGGGGTAATTTTATTTACGCAATATCCGTGGCGTGGTAACTATACATGAACATTTTTTCACAAAGGTTAATGTTTTGCATTGCAGAATTACAGCATTTCATGTTTCTGTGGTTTAGCTTAGCTTAGCTTAGTTGCGATTTTACCTGGTAGCATGGTTGTAGCAACGCTGGTCTCAGCGTCAGCATGTGCATGACAGGATTCTCACCGTCAGTGCTAACATTATTAAAACTACTGTGATCCACATTAGCAATGCAATGAAATGCAACTTGTATGTTTCACGTGACCCTAATGTGATTCACACAATTCTATGTGCTTCTCTGTTCAGTTCAGATGGGGATTACAAAGAGGACACAAAACGAATCCATCACAAATAAAAACTGTGAGTGGCTTTCCACTGTGCTTTCCAATGTGCTCAACTGTGCTGACCAAGTACTGCACTACAGTTCACTGTGTGGTGAATGAAGGGTTAGTGCTTCACATTGTTTAACTTGTGGGGAGGTGGAAGGAGTTCATTAGCATCCATTAGTGTGCTTCTGAGTGCTTAATGTACTGTTGTGATTACTGTGATTACTTGTTTGACTTCAGGGAATTAAAAACTTAAACTTTATTGTTTAACTTTATTGAAATAACAAATAAAAGGACTTGAAGTTTCAGTAATTGAGGCACTGATTGTGTGCTTCCATAATTCCAGCCTTTCAGAATCCATTCAGAATTTCCTGTTCTCACTCTCTGACTTTGTTAACACTTTCCACCAGTCATTGAGCATGCTTAAGTTTCAAGGACTGCATTCTTAAATCAATGTTTATTTCTCCTGATACATTTCCATTTTGAAGCTGGTGTGATACTGCATCAGTGTACCATTTTGTGAAGCATTGCTTAAACTCATCCTTTAGCAACTTGTTTATAGTCAGGTCCAGAGGCTGGAGTAGATCAGTGCACAATGCGGGCACAAAAAATGGTATAATATCATTTTGCTCCAAATGCTTCCAAAACATCCTGAGTGGTATGGCCTCTAAACAGATATTAACAGTGATCTCTGTTCAGCTGGTAGGTCCATCTGTCACTTGATTTTATTACTGTAAGGGACCAGGACATCACTGATAAACTGAAGCATTGTAGCATTACATGCCCAATGGTTTTCTGAATGGTTGATTAACCAACCCTCACGGAATTCAAATGCAGGGTAGCAGTTATTGTTTTGCCCTTATAAATGATCTGGGGAGTTCACCAATCATTGAAATGCAGGCACTACTGAGACCTGCCCCTTGTTGCCCAACCCACAGGCCTCCACCTGCTTAGACCCTGTAGTTGCCGTGTTCCACTGACTGCATGGCACTAACTGGACACCAGTTTCATCCAAGTTGATAACTAAAGCTGAAGGGATCAGTTCTTGGCTACATGCTATAACCACTGTGCCCAGGAATTTCAATTTTAGGTCATTAAAGTCAAGGGGGTTTTACATGCTGCTTTTGTGGCTTTTCTTTTTGAGTACCCCATACTACTCAACAACTTCCACGACCACTGTCGACTGAAAGAAAGATGGCCACCATTCTCAGACAAGAGGTCAGGGTTGTGTGCTTTACAATGCCATATGCGATAGCAGAAACTACCCTGGTGTTAACTACTGTACGCTCTGACTTCAGACTTTTACGATATTTTTCAGCTCCTCTTCAACATCCTCAAGAAGCAGTGCGGTCATCCCTCAGGGCTTAGTGGAGCAGCTCAGGGATAAGTTGACTGGGGTCTGGAGTTTTGCTGAGCTTGGCAAGGTAGTCTTTCTTAAAACCTCTCACGGTACTCTCATTTATGATTCTACAGTACTTATTTTAGTGATGAACGGCATTCATAACACCGTTCTCAATGGTATGTTTTCCGATTTCAAATCGGACAGCTGCACTGTACCTCCCATACTCTCTCCTGCGCTTTTTACCAGGAGGACAGGACAGCTCACTAGACAGCTCACCAACAACAGACTCAGCAACTTGGAGGGGGACTGAAGCGGACTAGCTCAGGGTTTCTGCACTAAGCAGTGCTCCAGATAAGTCCCTCTTGACAGAAGTTTTCTTGTTTAGCCAGGAAAGAAGCGACATCTTCAGTTTTGTTGTCAGTCAGTAGTAACAGTCTACAAAAGGCTAGGAATACAGTCACAATATTTCTCTGCAATTTGTAGACTACTGACAGCTGAATTCTGGGTTCGCCGAGTACTGTAGTAGCGCTAATATAATTTAATGCTAATAAGTCTGGGAGGCACAGCCGCATGGAAATTTGGTTGGTTTGGTAATAAAGCGTTATACAGTAGAATGCCAACATGCATTGCTGCTGCTGACTCCTGTCACAGCAATGCTGATGAAACATGCTGAAACCCTGCTTGTGGGCACACTATCAGGAGAACCATGACAACACAGATGGGCATGACACGTGGACTACTCGATACAGCAGTAGGTGCTTTAAGACTTATTTACAAAAAAAAAAAGAATGATTGATTCTGTGAGAGCTGGGGAACCAGGGATGGAGTGGGGCCTGTTCCTGGGGGGGGCCGGTGGCAAAGTCTGAAACAGTGGTGTAATGCTCATGAAGTGTTCCATTATTGTTTAACTGTTGTCTATACACTGTAAAAGATAATGGATAGGCAATGGAAAACAACAACGCTGAGTTCACTTCTTGAGGTTTCATGGCAAAGCTTCACTCGAGAGGTTTACTAGATTGTCACGACAACATCTTGAAGTGAAAACAGCAATGTTGTTCATGGTTGCCAATCCATTATCCTCTTATGTTGACTGAACTCCAAACTTTCATTTAAACAAACATAGGTTTCTACAATTAACAGTTCAAATGTTACTACTTAAAAATATAATTTCAAGCATTATAAAATATGCTACAAGATTATCTAGGAAACGGTCAGGAGTTACTAGTGGTTGTTGAATCTAAGAATAAATACATTCCTTTCTAGTTGAAATTTTCCATTACTGTATCCCTTGGGCATTGTTAGACTCTGACTCTGGTGCTTGAGTCACAGATGTTTTATATGGGCCTCAAACCTCTCCTCAACAGAACTGTTGAAATGATTACTTTTATAAAAAATGAAACCATAGCCTACTCCCAGCTATTCAGCCTCACATCCTTTGTTACCCTAACAAACCCCTGCTGTATCCTCTGTTAATTCCAAGTTGTATTGTTTTCCTCTATTTCGATACACATAAGCTTCAAAATTGGTTTAGCGGCTATACAAGGCCCTGATTAGCTGAAAGATCACCTGACATCTCACACCTCTGTCCACTCTCCCCACTCCACCAAAGCTGGTGTGTTGTCAGTTCCCTGTTCTAGGTTAAAGGTGTCCATGGACAAGACTTTTGAGGTGGCTGCACTCTTATTTTGGAACTCTCCACCACCCCTATACACTCAATCAGTCCAACAAAAGCTTTCAAGGGAACATTTACATTTTACCTGTTCTAGAAAGGCTACTGCCTGAGTTATAGTAAGTATGTCAGTTGCTTTTTGTTTTTTTTTGTGTACAATATTCAGGTATTACTTATTTAAATTTCTGTTATATTATTGTTGTTTCCTACTGAGGTGCTCCGAGTCTCTGGAATAGGGTGCCTTATAAATAAGGTTGCATTGCCTTCCCCATATGTGGTGGTAAGGCTATAATTACAGTACCTTTTATTCTAGTGAAATATCACTTTGCTGATAACAGAATTAACATTTTGTTAATGAAAAATAGACATTTATGTAGTCACATATAGTACACAAATGGGGCATGGAGACTACCGGGTCAAATAACAAAGTTTGCTTAAGACGATCACTGAGAGTAGGTTTCTCTCACAGGAAGACATCAACATGTCTAATCAAATATGAAGAGAGGAGGATTGTGACTGTGAATCTGATATGAAATTTAAAAGGTTTATATGGCAATTTGACTGGAACTGCTCCTACACCCCTTGAGGAAGCTTTATAGTGAAATGCAGGTGATATGGCAGGACTGTTTTTGTCATTATTGTTTATGTTTCTGTGCTTACTTTATTCTGTAAATAACACTAAGTATGAACTGTACAGAATAGTAATCTAGTAGGGAATGTTTTTAAATCTACCTAAACCTACTGATTACAGTCTTTTCAGAACAGCCTCTTCTCAGATTCTTTTATCTTAAGAGGTTGCAAGGCTAGATACTAAAATGTCAGGTTTATTTCAGGTGACCAGGATCATAGTGGGGAGAGGGAACAAGTGAAACAATGTCCTGAGAATGTGCTTAAACTTATTAACCATTGCTGTGCCACGGAGTGATACACCGGTCCAGAATCCCTATACATTCAAATTCTGTTTGCAGCCTAAAGGTGCTTAGGTGGATTGGCATTTACATTACTCAGCAGCAAATCTTTATCATACTTTTTGTGATCATCGGTTAAGATATAACCACTAACTGATGACAGACACTTGGGGGCACGAAACTGTGCTACCAGCAAAGTTGCATTGCAAAGCCCTGAATATTTATCTGTTGGTAATGAAATGAAAACTGTCAGCTGATAACATTCAGCCACTGTCCATTGCACAGAATAGACATCTCACTGATAGATCTAAGCAAAGGGACATGCACTTGCCAATAACACCACTACAGCTCCAGACACTGAAGAAAGAAGTTCATGCATTTTCATGACTGTTAACTTTTTCAGCATTTTAAAACAGTTACTTAGCATATGCACTAAGATGTTACATGTCGCTGAACTGAATTGTGACACCAGAATCCCTGCGATCAACATTTGTCAGCAAAAGTGAATTGAAAAAATCAATAGATGTATAAAATGGTAAGTGACATGAGTCAATAACAACATATCTGCACGTAATACTTGGCTTAAAATTTGAGCACCACCATATTCCGCACCACAGCGTCAAACAGGGATGCCATTTATAATTCAGCTAATGTCAAGCAGTTTTCAAGCCATAAAAAGAATTACTGTATCAGTATGGTGCCAGCAGGATCAGAAATTATGAAATAAATGCAACAGCACCCCGTCGGCCATATGTTGTGCGGGTGGAGGGTACATGAGCGCAGGGGTGGGCTGTTAGGCAGCTTCAGATTCACCGGAGAAAAGGGTGGATTCGATTGTGAGCTACGTTGAATTTGTGTTTTCCTTTTCTATACCTAGTTTCTATTTTGTTAGGGCAATGTCCAACCCTAAGATGCTTAGGATCACAAGGTGATATGACTTCATTGAGCATCTGATTTGAGAAAGAGCTGTGTGATTCTATCTAAATGCCAGCTCATGGCAATTCACAGAAAAAAAAATATTTTGAAGCTGCATTACCAGACTAAGTGTGCAGTTTAGTGAATTACCACACAGGGTGTGTATATGACAGCATTAAAGGCGCATTAAAGTGCTTCAGTCATGAAAACCTCCCACTGGCTGCTGCTGAAATGCATAGCAGTATGTTCTCCTTTGTGCATTCTGGCTGTTCTTTGCTTCAGCTGCAGGTAGTACAGCACGCTCAAGTTCGTTTGCATAGGTTTTAGCAGCGGAGTTCACATTGACAGAGTCTAGTAAGAAAACGCTTGGAATTACACATACAACGAAGTCTGAGTTTTCACATCAAATGCTGAGTATTTCTTTCTGGAGGATTAGAACCCATGGAGTCCATGAAGGTGTGCTTTGGAGAGCTGGCGTGTGTAAGGACTGTTAGGCACCCACATTTTGGTGGTCCTGCTGTGGCAGGGAACAGTTTATTAAAGTAATGATGTGTGGCTTGTCTCTCTAAGCTAGACAAGACTACACCATCCTATCAGGTAACCAACACAGTTGATCTGTGTGTGTGGGGGAGGGGCGGGAGGAGCTGCTCACTGAAGCGTAGCTCCCTCTTTCAACTGTATGCCACTGCATTTTCAACTGCTGTCATAGACAGCTCCAGCAGTGATTGGAGAACTATGACCATGCCTGCAAACACACTGACTGAATTGGAAGATGCTGACACACCTCTGAAAAACTCAGATGATGGCACTATGTTTCTTGCACATGCATGCAAGCAAACATAAAAATGACCCTGTTTACAGCCCTTTACAGGTGACGACATGTCTCAGGCAATCAGAGATTTTGATCTCTTCTCCCTGGAGCCCCATCCATAACTGCAGCAAACAAAGCATTTTTCCCACATCATGTTAAAAAAATAAAATAAAAACCTACCCTGTTTACAGCCCTTTACAAGTGACATCTCTCAGGCACACAGAGGGTTTGATCTCTTCTCCCAGGAGCCCTGTTCATAACTGCAGCAAACAAAACTTGACATCTCTGCAGCACAGAGAGCTACAGTAATTGGTTTTGCAAAGTTTTGCAAAGAAAAGCTCTTCTTATGTGCTCAGAACTCCAACCCTGTTTACAGCCATTTATAGGTGATTCATTTTCCTTCAGATTTCCTGTGCCTTGTTAGGTAATGCAATTAAACTGAATCACTTGTAAATGGCAGTCAATTGAGGGAAACAATGGAACTGAATCACTTATACTCTGCTGTCAGTGCTACAGTTGGGGGATATAACGACAATTCATTAGATAGGGAGGTTCAGAATATCAGGAGTCAGATAAACGGGGTTGGACTGTACTTAGAACAGTTCCCATATGGCATAGGATTAGACATCTGGAAATGTGGAACTAGCCACAGTGAACAACACAAAATTCTCCTGGAAGTGGCACTAGGCCATGACTTAGAACAGTTCCCATATGGCACAGAATAGGAATGTGGCACACTGACGCTCAATGGAGCATACTAGGGCTCAAAACTAGCAAAACCCACATACAAGGGGTAAACTTCTTCAGGCATCGGCCACATGCACTGCCAGAAAACAGGTGCCCTTACAGAACCCAAAGTGCTGAATTGGTCACTCCAGATGGTGGGTTTCCCACCTTTTGCTTCCTCGTCCATACCCAGCCATTCTTTCAAAGATACACCTCACAAATACTGGACTGTAGAAATTATGCTATCTTCAAGTGTTTAGCACATTTTAGCATCAGAAAACACCGCTAGGGTATAAAGTTAAAGTTTTGAACAAAGGGCATAACCATATGGAGATATCCACTGTCAGCAAACTTAAAACAATCGTCTTGAGGAAAAACCTCACAGAAATGGGTGAATGGGTCCCTTTATCAGAGTCTCACCCAACAGAAAATAAGGCAGGTACATATCCTGGGTAACATCTCAGACAGAATCTATTCACAGTTTGTACACCAAAGGCAGTTTCAAAATGTTCTTGGTTGGAACAGAGGATTGCCCCTCGAAAACCTTTGCAGTCCTCCCTCATCCCACTGGGAATGAGGGCACAGGAAATACTGGAGATGATTTCCACCACTTCACAAATCAGACAAAAGATGTCCTCAAACTATGGTGAGAAAAGTTGGCACGGCTCACTCTCTGAGCACTGGAACTGAACTCCCCTCAGAATTCTAAGCTCCCCACACTCACAACAAGCTGTGGCTCATGTTGCTGCAAGAGTTCTAAATGAAATTGCCTCTCTGCTCTCAGCTGAGACCAAGTAAACAGAGAGGGAGCAGGTGAAAATCCATTTAACTAGATATTCACAGATGCCTTCATTACCTAACACTGACACTAATGGAGTTTCTAGTAACCCCCAGGGAACAGGCAGGGTTACAGGTAGATCCTATACAGTAGTCGGTAGATCCTATACAGCAATAGGTAGTTCCTATGTAGTAGTAGTAGCTAGTTCCTGTGCAGTATTAAGCTAGTTCACATGCAATAGTAGCTTGTTCCTGTGCAGTAGTAGGTAGATGCTATACAGTAGTAGATAGTTCATATGCAGTAGCAGCTAGTTCTTGTGAAGTAGTATGTAGATCTTCTGCAGCTGTAGCTAGTTCCTATGCAGTAGGAGGTAGTTCCTATGCAGTATTAGCTAGATCCTGTGCAGTAGTAGCTAGTTCCTATGCAGTAGTAGTAAGTTCCCATTCAGTAGTAGCTAGTTCCTAAGCAGTAGTAAATAGTTCCTATGCAGTAGTAGGTAGATCTTATACAGTAGTAGCTAATTCCTATTCAGCAGTACCTAATTACTGTGTAGTAGTAGCTATTTCCTATGCAGTAGTAGGTATATCCTTTGGAGTAGTAGCTAGTTCCTATGCAGTAATAACTGGCACCTGTGCAGTAGTAGGTAGATCCTATGCAGTAGTAGCTAGTTCCTATGGCAGCAGGTAGTTCCAATGAAGTAGTGATTAGATCCTATACAGTAAAAGCTAGTTTCTATACAGTAGTAGGCAGATCCTACACAGTAGTAAGTAGTTACTATGCAGTAGCAGCAGTTCCTATGCAGCAGTACTTAGATCCTATGCAGAAGTAGGGAGATTCTATACAGTATTAGTTAGATCATACTATTAAGTGGATTCCTATACGGTAGTAACTATTTCCTTTTTGGTTGTAGCTATTTTCTGTGCAGTAATTGGTAGGTCATATACAGTAGTAGGTAGTTCCTGTGCAGTTGCAGTTAGTTCATTTGCAGTAGTGGCTGGTTCCTATGCAGCAGTAGTTACTATACAGTAGTATCTTGTTCCTATGCAGTAGTAGCTAGTTCCTATGCAGTAGTAGCTAGTTCCTTTGCAGTAGTGGCTAGTTCCTATGCATCAGTGCATAGTTACTATACAGTAGTAGCTAGCTCCTATGCAGTAATAGCTAGTTCTTATGCAGTAGTAGGTAGTTCCTATGCAGTAGTAGATAGTTCCTGTGCAGTAGCAGGAATATCATATGCAGTAGTAGCTAGTTCCTAAGCAGTAGTAGCTAGATCATATACAGTTGTATGAATTCCTACTCAGTAGTAGGAAGATACTATGCAGTAGTAGCTAGTTCATATGCAGTAGTAGGTAGATCCTATGCAGTTGTAGCTAGTTCCTATGCAGTAGCAAGTAGTTCATATGCAGCAGTATGTAGATCCTATTCAGTAGTAAGTAGTTATTATGCAGCAGTACCTAATTCCTATGCAGTAGTAGCTAGTTCCTATGCAGTAGTAGCTAGTTCCTATGCAGAAACAGGTACATCCTATGCAGTAGTAGCTAGTTCCTATGGAGTAGTATCTAGTTTCCTGTGTAGTAGTAGGTAGATCCTATACAGTAGTTGGTAGACCCTATGCAGTGGTAGCTAGTTCCAATGCAGTAGTAGGTAGATTCCATACAGTAGTAGGTAGATCTTATACAGTAGTAGCTGCTTCCTATGCAGCAGTAGGTAGATTATATGCAGTAGTAGCTAGATCCAAATGCAGTAGTAGCTAGTTCTTATGCGGTAGTAGGTACATCCTATACAGTAGTAGGTAGCCCAATGCAGTAGTAGCTATTTCCTATGCAGTAGTATCCAGTTCCTATGCAGTAGTAGCTAGTTGCTATGCAGTTGTATGTAGTTCTTATGTAGTAGTAGTTAGTTCCTGTGTAGTAGTAGGCAAATCATATGCAATAGTAGGCAGTTCCTATGCAGTAGTAAGTATTTTGTATGCCAAAGTAGGTAGATCCTATGTAGTAGTAGCTAGTTCCTATACAGCAGTAGGTAGATCCTATGCAATAGTAAGTAGTTCATATGCAGTAGTAGCTAGCTCCTATGTAATACTAGGTAGATCCTATGCAGTAGTAGCTAGTTCCTATGCAGTAATAGGTAGATCCTATACAGTAGCAGGTAGATCATATGCAGCAGTACCTAGATCCTATGCAGTAGTTGCTAGTTTCTATGCAGTAGTAGCTAGTTCCTATGTAGCAGTAGGTGATCCAATACAGTGGTAGGTTGTTCCTATGCAGTAGTAATTTCCTATGTAGTAATAGGTAGATCCTATGCAATTGTAGCTACTGACTATACACGTAGTAGGTAGTTCATATGCAGTAGTGTGTGAGATCCTATGCAGCATTAGGTAGATCATATGCAGTAGTAGCTAACTCCTATGCAGCAATAGGTAGATGCTATACAGTAGTAGCTAGTTCCTATGCAGTAGTAGGTAGATCCTGTACAGTAGTAGGTAGTTCCTATGCAGCAGTAGCTAGTTCCTATGCAGTAGTAGGTAGATCATCTACAGTAGTAGGTAGAGGAACCTGGTTAGAATTATGCTACATGAATAGTTCCAGTCTAGAGAGAGCGCTAGTTCATGTAGCGCTAGCATGGACAGCGAGAGGGGATCTATAGCACTTTCAGTAAGTGCTCCCTAGGTCGCTGTCTGTGATGCTCACTACAAAAAAAAGCACCAGGATCCACTGGCCAAGCTTCTCTATGCCCTAGCCCTCCACGCCATGCGAGCAGCTCAGCCAGCAGCAGTCAAGACCAGGGTTGTAATTCTGGTCTCCAACATTTTTGTGAACACGGGACTGTGTTTATTTGACACAGGGCAGTGGAAACAGTATTCTACGGCCTCGCATTTTAACTTTCTCCATGATCCAGCCCCTCCCTCCCGGAGTGAGAATCCTTCAGTCCAGGGGGTACAGGGGGGAGAGCTCCACCAAAAATAAAACTGATGGCATTATTGCTGCACAATTGTTGCTGATGGCATTGTGGTTGGCGTTATTCTGACCCAGTACCGTAGGCAGATCCTATGGGTAGTACCTAATTCCTATGCAGTAGTAGGTAGATCCTATACAGTAGTAGGTAGTTCCTATGTAGTAATAGTTAGTTCCTTTGCAGTAATAGATAGTTCCTATACAGAAGTAGGAAGATCCTATACAGTAGTTGGTAGTTCCTATGCAATAGGAGCTAGTTTCTATGCAGTAGTAATGTAGATCCTAAGCAGTAGTCCGTTGATCATATGCAGTAGTTGCCAGCTCCTATGCAGTAATAGGTAGATCCAATACAGTAGTAGCTAGTTGCTATCAGTAGTAGGTAGATCCTATACAGTAGTAGGCAGTTCCTAAGCAGTAGTAGCTAGTTCTTATGCAGTAGTAGGTAGATCCTATACAGTAGGAGGTAGATACTATACAGCAGTAGGTATTTCTCAAGCAGTAGTAGCTAGTTCCTTTGCAGTAGTGGCTAGTTCCTATGCTGCAGTAACTAGTTCCTAAGCAGTAGTAGCTAGTTCCTATGCAGTAACCGGTGGATCCTATACAGCAGTAGATAGTTCCTATGCAGTAGTAGGTAGATCCTATGCAGTAGTAGTAGGGGAATTCCTATGCAGTAGTAGCTAGTTCCTGTGCCATAGTAGATAGATACTATGCAGTTGTAGCTAGTTCCTATGCAGTAGTAGCTAGTTCCTATGCAGTAGTGGCTAGATCCTATTCAGTAGAAGCTAATTTATATACAGTAGTAGGTAGATCCTGTACAGTAGTAGGCAGTTGCTATGTAGTAGTAGCTAGTTCCTATGCAGTACTAGGTAGATCCTCTACAGTAGTAGGTAGAAGTATCTGGTTAGAATTGCGCTACATGAATAGTTCCAGTCTAGAGAGCGCTAGTTCGTGTAGCGCTAGTAGGGACAGGTAGAGGGGATCTACAGCACTTTCAGTAAGCACTCCCCCAAATCGCTGTCTGTAGTTCTCAACACAGACAAGAGCACTAGGATCCACTGGCCATGCTGCTCCATGACCTAGCCTGCCACACCACAAGAGCAGCCCGACCAGCAGCAGTGGAGACCAGGGCTGTAATCCTGATCTCCAACATTTTTGTGCACTTGGGACTGTGTTTCTTTGACAAGGGGCCGTTGAAACAATATTCCACAACCTCACATATTTTAACTTTCCCATGATCCCTCCCCAAAGTCAGAATCCTTCAGTCTAGGGGGTGTAGGGGAGGAGCCCCAAATAAAACTAATGGCAGTATTGCTACGCTATTGTTGCTGACAGGATTGTGGTCAGTGCTATTCTGACCCAGTTCCGTAGGTTGATCCTACGCAGTAGTACCTAGTTCCTGTGCAGTAGTAGGTAGTTCCTATGCAGTAGTAGGTAGATCCTATTCAGTAGTAGGTAGTTCCTATGCAGTTGTAGCTAGTTCCTTTGCAGTAGTAGTAGCTAGTCCCTATACAGTAGTAGGTAGATCTTATATAGTAGTAGGTAGTTCCTATGCAGTAGCAGCTAGTTTCCATGCAGTAGTTGGTAGATCCTATGTAGTAGTAATAGTAGTAGCTAAATCCTATGCAGTAATAGGTAGATCCAATACAGTAGTAGCTAGATCCAATACAGTAGTAGGCAGTTCCTATGCAGAGGTTGCTAGTTCCTATGCAGTAATAGGTAGTTCCTATGCAGTAGTGGCTAGATCCTATACAGTAGAAGCTAATTTATATACAGTAGTAGATAGATCCTGTACAATAGTAGGTAGTTGCTATGCAGTAGTAGGTAGATCCTATGCAGTAGTAGGTAGATCCTATGCAGTAGTACAGTGCAACCCTATTTATCCGACCTCCCTGAGAGACATCCGAAATAGTTGGATAAGTTGGGAGAACGGATAACCGGAGATGGAACAATTTACATGGAACACAGTTTGACTAAACTTGTGACAATGAAATAAATGATAGCAAAGTGATTAGGCTCTTTATTGAATGAAGTGAATTCAAAATACATAGAAAAACACACATGTACATGAACACAGGTACAGTGCTGTGCTGTACTAGTTAAAAAATACTTGAGTTTCTTTTGTTTGAGCCTGTCAGCTGACTTCTTGTATGCTCGCATCTTCATGGATCTCAGCTGCATTATCTGTACAGGGTCAGAGTCCGGCTGACCCTCCATGTACATAATGGCTTTTGTGAAGAGTTCTACTGCCTCTGAATGCATGGGCAGCACAGGGGGTTCATAGTTTTCTTCATAGGCTTCCTTGTCCTGTACGTTGTCCTCAGCCATCTGTACAAGCGCAACAATGGCATCGTCGTCAGCTCCTCTTTCCCCAGCTCTCCTGCATCACAATTCTGCCACTCATCAATTCTTCTGCTGGCAGAGGATCGGGCAGCATCGCAGCCGATCTGTGGATATCCTCATAATCAGAGGAAGGGACATTTTCTGCAAAGTCCGCCAAGTCCTGGGCGAGTTGTGGATCTTCTCTGGAGGTTCTGATGCCTCCTTTGATCCAGGCTTTCCTGATTGACTCAGGCTGTACCATCCCATGCCTCTGCACACATATACACCACATCCTTCAGTGTCAAAGCTTTTATAATGTTACTGAGTGGCGTCTTGTGGTTTGAATCAGCAAGCACTGTTTGTAAAGTTTTTCTGTATAGCACTTGAAATTTTCAAGGATGCCCTGATCACAGGGCTGCAGTTTACTGGTTGTGTTCGGTGGAGAAACATACAGCATATGTAGCCATCCCTTATTTTCACATCAGCAAGATCAGGGTGGGCTGGGGAGTTATCTACGAGGTATGGCACAGAGGGTAGATCTTGACTCATGAAATTGCTTTTAACTTGTGGGACAAACTGTTCTTTAAACCAGCTTTCAAAAATGGAACTGTTCATCCACGCATTGTGTTGTGCCTCATAATGGACTGGCAATGCACGCATGTTTACATTCTTGAAGCAGCAAGGCTGCCTTGACTTGCCAACCAGGACGGGCCTAAGTTTGTGGCTCCCAGAGGCATTTACACAGCCCAGAATTGTGAGTCTGTCTTTTGCCTTTCTAAACCCTGGTGCATCTTTTTCACCACCATGGGCTAGGGTTTTATCTGGCAAACAG
This sequence comes from Neoceratodus forsteri, assembly GCA_016271365.2. Lineage (NCBI taxonomy): Eukaryota > Metazoa > Chordata > Ceratodontiformes > Ceratodontidae > Neoceratodus > Neoceratodus forsteri. The sequence continues at coordinate 793,048,977 of CM057459.1, read as the reverse complement.
CGCCAGAACAGCCCGGTCTCATCTGCATTATAGAGCTGGTCTGTGACAAGACCGGTGTTCTCAACAATGTCGAGAAAGCTGCTGATGAATTGGGTGATAGATTGCTTAACTGCACTGAGCCGCTCCCCACAAAGACAGAGTAGTCGAATTCTGTGACAGTACTTGAACCATGTCAACCACCCCTTACTGGCAGCAACTGGTTCTGTGCTGCTGAGACGAGAGTGAAACATAAGTGCCTTCTCTCTTAAAAGGGGTCCAGAAAGCAGTGTCCCTTTCTCTCTCTCTCTCTCTCTCTCTCTCTCTCGTTGGTACCAGAGATAAAGAGTAGCATCCTCTGCTCATCCTTACATGGCCTCATGTTTTTTCTCCTCTGCTCCGGCCGCGGTCTCCATTGTAAGAGCAAAGTCTCTTAATTTTCTTTGGCACTTTTAATGTCACTGATCATGGATTTATCCACGACATACTCCTGGGCAAGAACAGCAGCCCTTCTCGACTTTCCAACTGCTCAACAATCCTTAGTTTCTGCACCATGTTGAGAACAGCTCACTTCCTTTTAGTGGCCATATAAAACAAACAAAGGTATAATAATGACTTGTAAAGTGCCACACCAGCATTTAAATAAATACACACCCACAACAGGTGAGACAGGTGTTACAAAGCAAGGGTAATTGAGTAATTGTGTAACTGGTTTGAACCCTTGTAAATTAGCGATCAATAGAAACCAGTTGTTGCGAGTTGGCACTAATGGCTGCAGTACAGTATAATGGGCAAAACAAGGGACACATACCGAACATCCATTAAATAGGGAGATTGGTTAAACAGGGGTCGGATAAATGGGGTTGCACTGTAGCTAGTTCCTATGCAGTAGTAGCTAGTTCCTGTACAGATGTAGGGCGATCCTATACAGTAGTAGGTAGATCATATGCAGTAGTAGCTAGTTCCTATGCAGTAGTAGGTAGGTACTATACAGTAGTAGGTATATTCTATGCAGTATTAGCTAGTTCCTATGCAGTAGTAGGTAGTTCCTATACAGTAGTGTCAATCAATCAACTATTTATAAAAAGGCGCCTTTCCAAAACCAAAGCGCCTGTACAATAAAACCAAACACATTGATAAAATAACAAACATAAAAGTAGAACTAATAAATACAATAGAAGCTTTAATAATTGGAAAATGCCAAGCTAAAAAGATACGTTTTCAGGGCAGCTTTAAAACTTTGGATGGTCAGGCTATCTCGCACCCGATGAGGTAAAGAATTCCACAGGGTCGGGGCCACAAAACTAAATGATCTTGCCCCAGATGTTTGAAAACGAACCCTGGGAATCTCTAGCAATCCCTCATCGGTGGATTGGAGAGGGCGGAGGGGAGAGTAGGGATGAAGGAGATCTTTCAGGTAACTAGGTCCCTGATCACGTAGGGCCTTGTAGGTTAACAAAGCAACCTTGAAGGTGATCCGCCACTGTATCGGCTGCCAGTACAGTCCGTGGAGCACAGGCATTATATTACTGGTCCTAGAGGTACCAGTCAAAAGCCTGGCTGCTGCATTCTGCACTAGCTGCAAGCGGCGGATATCAACCCCCAGTAGCCCTAGGTAAATGGCACTGCAGTAGTCAAGGTGGGAGGTAATGAAGGCATGGACCAAAGTTGGAAGATCATCGGGAGGAACCAGGTGCTTTACCCGGGTGATATTCCTCAGGTGGTAAAAAGAGGTTTTGACAGCCGCTGACACCTGCAATTTTAGGGTCAGGCAGTTATCAAATATAACGCCCAGGTTCCACAACCAGTCTGAGGTGATTAGATAGACACCTCCGAGCCACAAACCCGAAGGAGAACCAGCCAACACACCCGCCTCTAGGCGACCTCGGTCCACAACCAACACCTCAGTTTTTCTGGGTTTAACCACAGCCAGCTCACATTCATCCGTCCTGGATCTCGGCTAGACAGCTGTTAAAGACTGAGGCAGCATCATCCTGACCAGGCACAAAGGACATGTACAGCTGAGTATCATCTGCATAGCAGTGAAAACTCAAGCCATACCGCCTATCAATCGCTCCTAATGGCAGCATATAGACCGCAAACAACACGGGTGCCACAATGGATCCCTGCGGTACCCCGCAGGATAGGGAGAGTGGGGCTGAGGAAAAAAAAACCTGACACCACCCTCTGAGTCCTACCCTCGAGGAAGGATCGAAACCATCTGAGGACCGACCCCGAAAGTCCACAGATGAACTGCAGGTGATCCAACAGCACTCCATGGTCTACGGTATCAAATGTCGCAGAGAGATCAAGAAGGACCAAGATGGAACGGGTCTTTTGATCTCTCGCTATTAAGAGGTCATTTAGTACCCGGATAAGGGCTGTCTCAGTACTATGTCTCTTCTGAAATCCGGACTGGAGAGATCATAAATATTGTGGCTGGTCAAATGGTCATCAAGCTGCGTGCCACCACCTTTTCAATAACCTTACCCACAAAGTGCAGATTAGAAACAGGCTTGTAGTTGGCCATTCAGTCCAGGTCCAAGGAGGACTTCTTAGAAGGGACGAACTACAGCCTCCTTCAGGGATCAGGAAGATCCCCTCTCCAAAGAACATCCAGACTATCTCAGCAAGAACTGGACTGATACTATCCACACAGTCTACTAAAGGCGCGTGGGGCCGGGTCCAAACTACAGTTGGTCGGACGAATGACTCGATAACCATCACAATATTATCGATTGTGGGCCAGCGAAGTCACACCACACAAACTGGGTATCTGACATCTTCTGCTGACCACCGCAACTCCTTTGAAAGAGGGTCGGATGGATGCTGGACCTGATTGTGGCAACCTTATCCTCGAAGAATCAAGCAATCTCCTCACAGGCTCTTGTGAAAAAATGTTTCCAGGCCGGAAGCAGAGTGAATGCACAATCTGTCCACAGCCGAAAAAGCTGGGCTGAGTCGATTCTCTTGCAGCAACAATCTCCCTGGACAGGAATTCTGTCTTCTTATGGGTAATTGCTGATTGATAGACCAAATAATGGTCGGTCAAAGCGAGAGTCTGTCACACTCCAGGCCGACCTCCACAAGCGCCTTTTCTAACCGTCCCTCCGCCTCCAACTCCTCAAGGCTTCATCAAACCAAGGAGACCTGGGGCAAAAGTGAGGGGAAAGCGTGAACAGGAACAATAGACTCCAGGGCCTCTGTCACTGCCTTGTTATAGGCTAGTACCAGATCCCCTGGATCCATGCATTCACTCGGCATACCCGATAGGTCCAGTACCGCCATCAAGCCATTAGTTGACACACCCCTCAAAGGGTGGTATTGGACCATCTCCATAGGGGTAGGCCTATTGGGGGGCCAGGAAACTGAACCTGATGGTATGATGGTCAGACCACCTGACTGGTTCCACCACCAAGTCAGATATCCCCATCCCCAGAAGAAACACTAAGTCTAATGAATGACCACCAATATGAGTCGAGGAGAAAATAACCTGTGTGAAGCCCAGAGAATTCATTGACTGGAGGAAGTCCTGTCCAAACTGTGAGAGTTTATCATTGACCCAGGCATTGAAATCTCCTAGGATCAGCCATCTGGGGGATCCCAATGTCAGGTCGACAATGAAGTCTGCGACTTCCAGCAGGAAAACATTCCCGTCTTCTGGTGGATGGTAGATGAGAAGAATCCTGCACCCACACCTCACCCCAAAGATACATATATCTAAAGAGTTGCTGGCTCCCACTGGTACTTCCATCAGGTTCAGTTCCGATCTAAAACAAATGGCCACACCCCCGCCCCTACGATCCATCCTCGGGCAGTGCATCACCGAGTAGCTGGCTGGAATTGCTAACATCACAATGGACCAGCATTCTCATCCAGCCAGGTCTCGGTGATGCAAGCCAGGTCAGATAATTTGACAAGATCCGCTACTATAGCAGTCTTGTTTTTAATGAACCTGGCATTACATAACACCGCCCAAGTAGGATGAGCAGCCGAGGAAGACCGAGTTACCTGCCTGTTATAAGCAGAGCCCTTGGGTATGGGAACCAGATGAGGGAGGACCCTTTCCTGGACCCATTTCACCCAGGCGTCTCTTGTCCCACTATCCCAATTTGCCACTCTGTTCCATTTCCCGACAGGCCGGGCCCATGTAATCTCAGCTATCACCAGTGCCCTACTCCATCTATACACCTCTGGGGACAGAGAGGGACAATGAAAAAGGGCAGAGGTCCCTCATCCTGGAGGGGGAATAATGCCTGACCATCGTTTTGCCTGCCCAACACATCTCCACCACAGCTTGCAAACACCCAATCAGACAATGCTCAACTTAACTCTCACACTTATACACACACACAACAGACAATCAACCAAACCCAAATACAACAGTATAAAACAAATTCTGTTACAAAGTGAAAAGAAAAGTCACACAGATTCTCCAAGTTAAATAGTTATTTCCCTCTGGGGAGCTCCCACCTCACCAGAGATGAAAGTGTGCCCCCCAACACTATCTCTCACATAGGCTGGGGACGCAGTCAGAAGATTATCCACAGAATCAGATTAAACAGGGCACTCTCACTGCCCACCAGAGTCTGATGATGTAGCAGGGTCGTGAGGGCAGGGGACTACTGCCCTCCCCCATCTCTCCCAGAGGTCACACGGGTTTCAGAGCCCCGAGCAGCAAGCCAGCCCGCAAGGTACGACAGGCCGAAGAGCCAGGAAGCTGAAGCATTTGTTTTATAAATCACCTGTATTATAAATCACCTGTGGCCGAGCAGCTCAGGGACGCCTGGAACAGCGCTGACAAGGTCTTCTGAATTTAAATCGGCAGACGTGTTTAGATAGTTTTTGTGTACTGCTTTTGCTACATGCACTGTGGTTACAGGGTTTAGCCCCTGGTTCCTTAATTAAGCCAAAATCATTCAGTAGCCACTGCTAAACTGTCTGTTTCCTTAAAGGACCTGGTTGGTGTATTTTAGCAATTGTCCTAGGATCAATACTGTAAGCTACTCCGAACTGCATATAGCAGCCCACATTGTAAGCCTCAAATTACTATTACGTGGGTCTGTCTGGTACAAACTTAGCCACTGCCTGTGCCTGCTTGTAACCTCAGCCTTAATTTACCAGTAAACTACCAGATAGCAATCCCGGGCTAAAAAGTACAGCAAACTGCTCGCAGAACCAGGCTAACTCTCCTCCGCAGACTTGTGCTCTTACCAGGTCTCGCAGCCTGATTGTTAGGCATCCCATAATAGTTGCCTAACTAGCGTGGAGCAAGCACTTTTTGGAGGAGGCAAGTACGCTCGGCTGCCATTTTCCTCGCAGCTATACGCAGGAAAGCAAATTCAAATCCTTAGCCGGGGACCTGTTTCTCCTCGCAGGGGACGCTAACATTGTAATTTAAACCCAGGTCTCAACCAAATTCAAAAAAATAAATAAATAAAACAAAAGGAAAACATACTTTAAGGCTCACAAAGGAAGGTATATTTTACAGCAGTTTACTCGGGGACAAACCTCAGCAACGCAAGGTAGCTCAAATTACCTGGGTGAACTCACAACGCCCCTCCGCTTTCATGTATAAATAACGCTTACCTTTCCTTCTTCTCCTCCACAGCAGGGTCATGAGGGCAGGGGACTATTGCCCTCCCCCATCTCTCCCAGAGGTCGCATGGGTTTTGGGGCCCCCCACCGAGCAGCAAGCCAGCCCGAAAGGTACGACAGGCCGAAGAGCCTGGAAGCTGAAGCATTTGTTTTATAAATCACCTGTATTATAAATCACCTGTGGCTGAGCATCTTAGGGACGCCTGGAACAGCGCTGACAAGGTCTTGCCCCGCTGCCCCCACCACCACCATTGGTCGACTCTCTAATTTATAGGTAACTGGAGAGGTCAGGCGACTCTCCAAAACCTATCAGCCCACTTTCAGACTTGCAGGTTATAAGATCTCTCCAGCAGAGGCCGCTGTCACTGATTACAGCTTGCTACTGATAGAAAGTGAAAGAAAAAAAAACAAAAAAAACAACAAAAAAAAAAAAATGCTCCTGTACATTTTAATTTTGCTAACCGCTGTCACTCCTCCTGTCTCGCTACCCCCATCCACCCTGCCCCAAAATGACCCAAATCTCCCTCTCTCTTACTCAGTCTCATCCCCCACACACCCCCTAAACACACCTACTGAGAAACGCCAGGCTAAGCCACTGTCTCTCGCTTGGACTTCATACCGCTCTGTCGTCCCCCCATCCTTCACCCTGAGATTATCCGCCCTAAGTAGCCTTATCAAGCCAAGCCCCAACCACACCCCGAATTTTACCAACCCCAAATTTAAAACTAAAATTAAATGGCACACTATCCTGCAATACCTCACCCTGTTGCTACTACTGGCAGGTGATGTTGAAACAAACCCTGGCCCACCGCCCCATCCCATCCCCCAAACCCTGCCAAAGGCCTTAGCCTAATCCACCTCAACATCCACAGCCTGCTAAACAAAGTACCAGAGTTGCAAACCACTGCCCTAACCCTCAAAGTGGACATCTGCATAATAACTGAAACTTGGCTAAAACCCCATCATGCTGACTCTGAAATTGCATTGCCTGGTTTCACTGTATTAAGGCAGGATAGACAAGGCAGGAAGAAATGAGTGGCATAGCCATGTATTTATCTAACAAACTCCGTTATACATCTGTCCAGTTACCAAGTAACCCCCCTTATTGATACCAAGATGGTAAAACTAATCCTATCCCATAGCTCACGGTGTTTGTAGCTGGGATATGTGTGCCCTACTACCCCAGCTTCCACCATAATGGACCTCCTGGGATTGCTTAAAGAGATGGCTACTACTGGGGAGCTCTATATCCTCAGAGATTTTAACCACAACTGGCTAGACAAAGACTGCACAAAACTATGCAGCAAGATTAAAGCCCTTAATCTCTCTCAACAGATCGAGCAACCTACCCACCTAAATCCTAAATCCCTGAACCACTCCCTCCTGGACTGGGCGCTTACAACACACCCACACAGGATTTTAAAGGCTGGCCTCCTACCTGACTCAATGAGGGACCATCACATGATCTACATGCTCAGAAAGGTGCATAGACCCACCAACCATCTCCCACCAAGGTCACTCTGCACAAGAGCATTCAATTCTCTCTGCCTCAACTCCCTACTAAATGATCTCACCTCAGCCGATTGGTCACTCATCAAACTGGCTCCTACCATCGACCTTGCACGCCATGTTCAGTAATCAATTTCTTGCCGTATGGGACCATCCGCCCCCTCAGAAAAAAAAGAGGTGAAGGCAATCCATCTCCCCTGGGTCTCTGCGATATTATCTCCAGGGGTCCGCAAGAGACCAGGCATGGAAAAACTTAGGCAATCAGGCACCCTGGAATCCCTGCAGCATTACCGTACCCTCCGAAACAACTGTACCAAAGCCATAAGACAGGCAAAAATAGCTACCTCGGAGCGGCCCTTTCCTCTAATCTTAGCCATCCATCCAAATTTTGGAAATCTATTAAATCCTTGCTCACTCCCCCTACTCAGCCGCCAACTCCTACCCTAACTATTCTGGGCAAAAATGTATCCAATCCAGTCGAAGTTGCCTCAACTTTTAATAACTATTTCACCAACTGCACAAAGTCTCTCCTGTCAAACCTACAAACCTCCCCCCGCACCCATCCCCCCGTGCTTGCCCAGCACTCCCCCCATGCCACCAAGTTCTCTTTCCAGCCGGTCCCGACCTCAGAAGTCCTAGCCGCCCTATGCTCCCTTAACCCAAATAAAGGAAAGTGCCCTTTAAGCCTAGATGTGAAACTCCTACACCTATCTGCCCCTGCTATTGCAGCTCCCCTAGCCGACCTCCTCAACCATTTCTTCTCCTCAGCCCAAATTCCAACTACATGGAAGGAGGCAGTAGTCATTTCACTACCAAAGGGTGGCAACCCATCTGAGCCTGGAAACTACCGCCCTATCTCCCTTCTCCCAATTCTGGCAAAATTACAGGAACACCTAGCCCTCTCACAACTCACACAATTCCTGGACTCTACCTCCTTTTTCACCCCCTACCAATCGGGTTTTCGCAAATCCCACTCCACCACCACAGCTTTACTAAGACTCACTAATGATATTGCCTCAGGCATGGACAAAGGGCTCCTCACCTTGGCTATATTCATTGACCTGGCAAAGGCCTTTCATACTGTCTCCCTTCCCAAACTCCTCACAAAACTGCAGGACGCAGGCCTATCCGACCAAACCATCAGCTGGTTCCATGCCTACCTATCTGGCCGAAGACAAGCAGTAAAAATTGGCCCACACTTCCCCCCCTCTCCCAGTCACCTGGGGTGTCCCCCAGGGCTCTGTCCTGGGTCCCCTTCTCTTTTCCATATTTCTAAATGACCTCCACTGGTATGCCCAAACTCAGCTATACAAATATGCGTGGATGATACCGTCCTGTAGCCTCTGGCCTATCCTGTGAGGCCTTAAACTCTGTCCTCCAGCAGGATTTTGATGCTGTCCAAACCTGGCTTAGCTCTAACTAACTCCTGCTAAACGCAAAGAAAACCGTCTCCCTAACTTTCGGCATGCAACTTCGACTCTCCCAACTAACTACTCCCCCCACTTACCATACACTAGATGGTACCACTCTGGAATCATGCATCTCCTTCAGGTACCTGGGTGCATGGCTTGATCGCCGCTTAGACTTCGCCGTCCACATCGACTCCCTCCAGAAAAAACTTTATCCAAAACTAGGAGCACTCTACCGTAACAAAGGTTGCCTACCCACCTCAGTCAGGCGGGAGCTAGTACTCAAAATGTTTCTCCCTACCTTCGACTATGGTGATGTGGTCTACAGTGCAGCCCCCCCAACCACCCTGGCAAACCTGGACCCCCTTTTTCATTCCTTCTGTAGGTTCATACTAGAATGCCCGCCCACCACCCACCACTGTGATATGTATAAAGTCCTAGATCTCCCCTCGCTGCACTCCAGGCGTCAGCTACATTGTGCTAAACTCATAGTGAAATACTGGTCCAACTCCATCCCCATGTATCTCAGCTCCACCCTGTCAGCTCAACCCTCCCCAGCATACTCCCTGAGAGGCTCAGACTCGAGACTTTTGCATATCCCTTTCATGCGTACCACAAAGGGCCAATCTGCTTTCAAATATAGACTGCCCAAACTCTGGAATGACCTCCCTGCTGCTATTAGGCTGCCCACCACCCCTAGGACCATAAATACTCTCCTGCTGGGCCATTTCTCAGACACTTGTAACTGTAACCTGCAGCCCAGTTCTGCTAGCAAGAGGCTTCGTACCGTGCCATAAACTGTAAAAGTGTCCTTAACTGCTGCCTCTGCCAATGGGTCTCTGCCTGCTCACGCTTTAGTAACCCAGGAACTCGGAATCAAGATAGTATGTAAGTTCCCAATGCATAGTCCAGCCTGTAACATTTCCTGGACCAGATGTTTCACCCTTATTGCACTCATTTCTGTACCTACTATATTGCACCTCTTGCCTATGCTTCATTTGTATGTTTGTATGGATGTTGTAACTCCCAGGTCACATCTGGAAATGAACGGATCCCGCTCAGTATGCTAATCTGGTAAATCTCTTAAATAAATAAATAAATAAATAAATAATAAATGTAAAAAAGAAAAAAGAAGAGTCGGACTGTCACTCAACAGGTTAAATATAATCACTTTCCAAAAAACACGATACATACATATAATGTATTGCTCCCCTGCTACAAGTCGACAAATTTTCTTTAAAAATATTTGTGCTAAAATGGTTCCATGTTCTGAATCCATCCATTCATGGAGTCCAAAATGCACTGATGTAATAAACCCTGGCACCTTCAACCAAAATCAAGAACCAGAACCGAGAAAATTGGATCACGACCGACCAACAGGATCAATACGAAGTCCAGTAATTCCACTTCTTAGGTCTCAAGGTATGACCGAACTAGTCAGCCAACCACCGAGGCCAAAGGCAACCCAGAAAGCCAATGACCCTCCAGTTGACTTCCTCTAGTGCCACAGGGGAAAACACTCAAGGTCAGGTGACTCCTCACCAGGTCTCTCAAGTTAATTGGTCAGTCCAAAAAGATGACAAATAGATCCTTCTTCAGGTTTTTCAAAAATGTGCAGGTTTAAATCCAAAATGGAACGTCAGTCCACAGCACCACAGTACCCCTCACCTCTGCCGTAGAGATGCAATCCAGACAAACAGTGCAAAATCGAAAACCCCAATTCAGAATAAATCAAGTGCACAAATCCTTTAAGATGCCACAGATACAGCACAGGGAGTCAGTTCAAAACACCAACAACAAGGTGGATCCTCTCTCACCCCTCTGCTGACAGCTGTGGGATGCCTCATACAATGTTGCTGGTCCACGGAACTCAAAGCAGGCTTTGGATAGATCAGCAGTTGCTACTCAGATACCTCACAACCACAAAACTGTTCTGGGTCTGCAGGTAAGGACACCACTTACAACAGAACACACCTTAGATAAAAACAATAAATCTAGTTCCTTTCATTACTTCACTTTGTTTCCCTAACTGTACTTCCAGCCCTACATCTACTTTCTAACTAACTTTAAATAAATACATCTTACAGGCTGAGACAAAAGTTAAAACAATGAAAGAAGTACTGCCCGCCATCTTCCTATACAGTAGTAGCTAGTTTCTGTGCAGTAGTAGCTATTCCTATGCAGTAGTAGGTAGATCCTATGCAGTACTGGCTAGTTCCTATGCAGTAATGGCTAGTTCCTATGCAGTAGGTAGTTCCTATGCAGTAGTAACTAGTTCCGCTGCAGTAGTAGGTAAAGCCTATACGGTAGTAGGTAGATCCTATGCAGTAGTTGCTAGTTCCTATGCAGTAAGTGTAGATCCTATACAGTATTAGGTCATTCCTATGTAGTAGTAGCTAGTTCCTATGCAGTAGTAGCTAGTTCTTATGTAGTAGTAGGTAGATCCTATACAGTATTAGGATGTTCCTATGTAGTAGTAGCCATTTTCTATGCAGTAGTAGCTAGTTCCTATGCAGTAGTAGGTACATCCTATGCAGTAGTAGGTAGTTCCTATGTAGTAGTAGGTAGTTCTTATGCAGTAGTAGATAGATCCTATGCAGTAGTAACTAGTTCTTATGCATTAATAGCAAGATCCAATGCAGTAGTAGGTAGTTCCTGTGCAGTAGTAGCTAGTTCTAGACCATTACCCACAGGGCCCAGATTTGGCCAATGCCAGCGCCAGATGGGCAATCTCGCCAGTTAAAACAGAAAAAATAATTTGTGAAAATCATACTGTGCCTTGGATGGAGTCCCACAAATTCTGTCCAGGAGGGAGGGGTGTGGTGAGTGGCCCAGCTGCTAGCTCTTATTTGTTGATATTATTCTGTTGTATATGTGTTTTTTTATGTATATGTACTGTATATGCCAGTGTCTGCAAAGGCACATAAAGAAAGACTGTTTTTTTTTTTAAATATGTTTGACCTTCCTCTGACCTACAAGGCCAGCCTTGTTTGCAGAAATCTGACAAGTTCTTGTCAAAAAGCTTGTGGGTACATGGTCAAAGAGTTTTCCTCTAATGTTAACAGGCCAAGGGAAACTGAAGTAATAAAATCAGCTTGTATAATCATACAACTTACAGGATCTTCTTTATAACTAATTACATTAAGCCAGTTCAAAATCCCAAAATGAGAGAAGCTATTTTCACTGTTGTAAATCCTTAAGATTAAAAGGGAAATGATCTTAGATAAGAGGTGGTAGAAAAGGTTCCCACAGTACACTGCCATTTTTTTAATAAGTGTCAGGAAACATCCTACTAACAGCCCTGTGTGAGATTTTAAACCCTGTGTTAACTATGGGAATTGGACATCAAAGATTATCAGAAAAATAAGACTTTGGGGAAAGTGCAAAAGTGACACCCTGTGGCCTTAAGTGGAAGGCCCAGCTTTTATTCCTAGACTGGGGGGGATCTTCTATTTCACCTCTGCAGCACAGACACTCAAAGTCATTTTGCACATTTTGCTTGGACTCTCCTGATCACAAGATGACAGCTGCCAACACAAAGACTGCCTAAAAACCAATGGGTGCTACCGAAAGACTGAAATATTTTTGCAAACCAACGATTCTCTGGACTGTAAAATCTTCGTACCTCAGGTAGACTTAGCTAACTTGTCTTAGTGCATTTTTCTGTATACTTTTCCATTTTGTTTCTTATACTGTAATCTAATTTAATATATGTTCTCTTTTAGTTGTAACTACATTTATTTAGTTTAGTAAAACCGTTTGCTTTTCTAAACAAATTCTGCCTGTGTGAGAGTTCTTATATTGTATGTGTGACTGTAAAAGGTTTATTAATAATCTGTGACAACTGTTAATTGTTTAGAGTGGCCACCATAAGCAACCAAATTGAAAAAAGGGTCAATAAAGGGACATCTGAAAGGATATGGAGAATACCAGAGTCTACAAAGATTTTAAACCAGGCTGTTGAATGTCCTGTAGGGAGAAGGCCAAATCAGGTGTTGCACTGCTACCCCAAAGAGAGTGTGATGCCTGGGTCTTCCTCCTTTGTTTAATAGCCAAGGAAAGGTTCATATGTTTCCACAAGACTCGAGACTGTTTTTGTGCCCTTATCCAGCGCTACAGGGATGCCCAGGATCCTCATGGCAGAGGTGCAGTCATGACCTCGGTGAGCATTCTAAAGAACGGTGAGGGTATCCCCTGTTCCCCCCATCATGGATTGCACTTAAGGTTGGGCACTGTGAGCTCAGTGGGTCTGATCCCCAAGAGTGGGTTCATGACACGTGCTTAATTTATGGATCCCCCTGGCTGTGATAGTTGTTGCAGAATCCAGGAGACAATTAGAAGCACAACACCAGATATGAGGTAAAAGCTTGGGTATGGCATAGTATGGTATGGTGGCTGCTGATCAGTAGTCCTCCCTCTCCCAGGTTGCACAGTCACATAGCACAGATGCGTGGGTGTACGAGCATGCGATCTGGCCCTCCCATTCAAGCTTCCCTCATGGAAGTGCATATCTTTGTGAAGGAGCCTGAAGAGAAAGGGGCAGGTGTTTGCCAGAGATTAGACTGCAGCTTGAGTATGGTTTTCACACTGGTATCCCAACATGTTGGGTTCCCCACCTTTCTTCCAGTTTGTGTGTAGAGGGTCAGAGTGAACACAAGAGAACATCAGGATGAAGTACAGAAATTTGAGTGTGTAAAGAGAGCTGCTGTAACATTGTACAGCCTGGTCCATTCAGCCCACCCAACACTTACTGGACCCTTCCATAAAGGACATAGCAGAGTAAAAGCAGAGCAACAAGATCCCCACCCCCATACATCACATTTGAGGTGAATAAAATCAATAACATATTGGTTATGGTTTTCCAGTGCCTGAAAGTACCCAAAACATTGAGCTCTATTAAGTTAAATACAGATTGTAAGGCAGCGCATGAGTTAAGGAGGTACTGGTGTTCCTGAAAGGGAGGAGCAATAAAAAGGATATAGTGGGAGGGGGAGCATCTTTAAGTGGGAAGCTCTGGCTCAATTACACGAGTGTCTTGATAGGACTGGTTGTCAGTCACCATAAAGTCACTCCTCTGAGACACTGCTGCCAGTGACCAAAAGGCTAACCCCCCCCAAGCAGGTTATCTGCCCTCCCATGGGTTGGAGCTCCGGGATGCCGCCACCACTAACCAAAAGGCTATCCCTCCCCCAGAGCAGCTTATCTGCCCTCCCATGGATCAGGCTCTGGGACACCACTGCAGTGACCAAAGGCTATCCCCCCACAGAGCAGCTTACCTTCCCTCCCACAGTTTGAGCTCCAGGACACTGACGCCAGTGACCAAAAGGCTAACCCTCCCCCACAGAGCAGCTTACCTGCCCTCCCATGGATCGGAGCTCCGGGATGCTGCTGCCAGTGACCAAAAAGCTAACCCTCTCCCCCAGAGCAGCTTACCTGCCCTCCCAAAATTGGAGCTCTGGGCTGCCACCGCCAGTGACCAAAAGGCTAACCCTCCCCCTTCCTAGAGTAGCTTATCTGCCCTCCCATGGACTGGAGCTCTGGGACACCACCTCCAGTGACTAAAAGGCTAACCCTCCCCCTCCCCCCAGCAGCTTACCTGCTCTCCCATGGATCGGAGCTCCAGGATGATGACGCCAGTGACCAAAAGGCTAACCCTCCGCCCAGAGCAGCTTACATGCCCTCCCACAGATCAGAGCTCTGGGGCACCTCTGCCAGTGACCAAAAGGTTAACCTTCCCCCCATAGAACAGTTTACCTGCCCTCCCATGGATCGAGCTCTGGGACACCACCGCCAGTGACAAAGGCTAACCCCCCTCAGAGCAGCTTACCTGCCTCCCATGGATCAGAGCTCTGGGACATCACCGCCAGTGATCAAAGGTTTAACCCTCTCCCCAGAGCAGCTTACCTGCCCTCCCACAGATCAGGCTCCGGGACGCTGCCGCCTGTGACTGAAAAGGCCCACCCCCACAAGCAGCTTACCCGACCTCCACGGATCAGAGCTCTGGATCCTGCTGCCACTGACCAAAAGGTAGGGAGATTGCAAGAGTTGATGCGAGACTGCCATGCTGTTTTTCAAACTTGGAGCCTTTTTCAACCTGATACAAGATAGTTGGTTTACAAACCAGGATCGGCCTCAGAACAATTTCTTTAGCAGTGGCTAAGCAGAGCAACAGCTTTTTAAGTTAATTAGCAGCTTTGCCTGAAACTTTATTTAATTTTTAACAAATTAATTTGTGTCTGCTGCTAGATTTACACCTGCTTAGGCTCACATAGGAAGGGCTTAACAGCCCAACTCCACTTGACTCTTCCTGCAACCACTGTGTGCTGCTCCCCACCCTCCACCCACCACGCCCACCCTTTTCTGGCTGTAGATATATAGTCGGTCGCAGTCATGTGACTAACTCCCACTTTCCCATCTACAGCTTATAACAAGATACCTATAGAAGGTGTTTGTTAGTAATTCACGTAGAGCACCTTGCTCAGCCAGTTGACACTATTCTATGGTACCATAGAAAATAGGAAGCTGGGGACCCAAATGGAAACTGGATCAGAAGGCCACATTACAGCACAAGTGGGTAGACTGGTTGTGGTACCTCAGAAATAAAAGCACCATGGTGTTTCAAAATCTAAAGCAAATAATACCATATTGCCTTACGGCTATTACATTTGCTAGCCATATTACTCCTATGTGATGAGACCAGCTGTCTTCTTGTTAAAAAATGCTCCCCATATAACAACTACTCCCGCTAAGGCTATAGTGAATCCCACCGGGGGCTCAGCCACTGTTCTGAAAGCACCCTATCGCCACATTAGCATTCCTCAGGGGAAAGACAACTCACACACTAGGCACAATATTGATTGCCCCACCAGTCACAGCGTTGGGCGTGCTGGGTAGGGATAGATTCTACCTACTACTCCGTGGCCTCCTGCTCCTAGGTGTGGGGATGTGGAGACAAACCCAGGTCCCCTTCCCCGCACTCTTTCTCACAATGGTCCTTCATGCACGGCATCAAAATAGCTCATATTAATGTTGGAAGCATTATACTGAAGATTCAGGAACTGGAAGCTCTGAGTGCTCCACAAACCCGAAGTTCTTGTAGTAAGCTTAAACTTGGCTGAAACCTACATCCCCCTGACACCTATGCCACATCCAGGGCTATAATATTTTAGAAATGACAGACCAGGCCCTAAGAGGGTGGGGTTATAATATACCTGAAGGACCATATAACTGGTTCCATCACTGCCTCCAGCTTAGCCCAGGAGGTGACCTCAGAATGGCTGCTAATGAAAATTACCATTGGTGAAGCACTCAGATTTCACTTGGGTTGTGCATATAACCCTCCACTGGGAGGGATCAATGGACTAAGGAAAATAATTACTGAAGTTGCCAGTCTCTCACCAGTAAGGGACACCATCATTTTAGGCAACTTCAATCTAAATTGGCTACGCAACAAGCAAGACAGTTATGCTGAACTGCTCAAAGAAACTAACCTGACACAGATCATTGAATCACCCACATGCCACAACTCCAGAACAGGCAGTCATACGCTACTTGATTGGATCCTGACAAACTGTGAAGACAGGGTCAGTATTGCAGAAGTCTTGTCAGACTCCATCTGCGCCCACTCCCTACTTTCTGTACATGGCCATGCTGAAAAAACAACCCCCCCCCAAGGATCATCTCTTTCAGGAACTCTGCTAAGGTAGCCATGGACACACTGAATAGAGATCTGGGTGGCATAGACTGGTCCACCTTCTACACATTGAATGATGTGGACACAGCACTGGGATTCCTCACTGCTGCCTTAACTTTGATACAAGACAAACACTGCCCTATTACTACTCGGTGCATAAGGGGAGGAACCACTAGATGGGTTACTAGGGAACTGGTTGCCCTGATGAAAGAGAGTGACAAGGCATAGGTAAATCACAAGACCCACACCTAGGGAACTGGGCTGTGTGACAGGCATCTGTGAAACTGCTGCAAGTGAGACACCAAATCCTTAAAACCTTATATTTCAAGGTTCAACAGTCTTGGGAACCTTAGTGATCCTCAGAAGTTTCTGGGTGACAGTTAACTCTGTCCTTAACCCTTAGGCTGCAAACAGAATTAGAACATATATGAATTCTGGACTGATATATCAGTCCGCAGCCCTGCAAGGTTAAACCAACTAAACAACAAGGAGCTATCTTCCTAGTGAGTGACATAGGTCTCCAAACAGATCCTGAGACTGTGGCGAAATTCATGAACAACAAATTCTCAAACCTAGACTCTTACATAACCCAGCTTCCCACTGCATCCCAGAGTACTGTTAAGCAGGGTAAAACAACCATCAATCCCCCTTTTTATTTTAAAGTGACATCTCAGTCAGAGATATATTGTCTCCTAAAGTCTCTGCTCAACACAGGCAGGGTGGGAAGCAATGGACTTACACCACAATTCCTAAAGCTAGCATCGGCAGCTGTAGTGAAACCATTCTCACACATAATTAACTTTTCCTTGATCACTGCCAGTGTGCCAGCACTCTGGAAAGAAGCCAGAATAGTCCCCATATTTAAGGCTGGTGATTTGCACCTTTCTGATAACTATAGACCCACATCTACCCTGTCCCACATGGAAAAATACTTGAAAAAGTGGTCCACCATCAGTTATCGGAGAACAGTGAAGAAAACAGCCTGCTATCCAAGGATCAACATGGTTTCCATAAAGGCTTTAGCACCACCATAACACTTACTAAATTCATGGACCATGTGCTCAGCGAAGCAGACAAAGGTAGCCTCACAGGGGCTATATTTGTTGACTTATCAAAAGCCTTCGATATGACTGACCATGTGATACTCTTAAACACCCTAACTTCCCTGGACTTCCCCAAAAGTGTCACAAACTGGGTCCAAAGCTACCTAACGGCAGGACCAGCTGGTGAGAACAGGGCATGCCTATCAATCCCCCTCCAAGTGCAGACTGGTGTCCCACAGAGCTCCGGACCAGGTCCCTTACTATACTCAATTTTGTTAACCTCTTACTTGCAGAACCCTTAAACAGTAACAGAATAATGTACGGATGACCTCATTATCTTCAAAAGTGGAAACAGCCTTCCTGGATTAAACCTCGACCTAAATGCAGACTTTAATGCAACAGTACACTGGTTCACACAGCATAGGCTTCTTGTAAACACTAAGAAAACAACATGTATGTTGTTTGGCTCTAAGCTGAAGCTCGTGGAAGTGCACCCGACAACACCAAAGCCCTCAACATACTAACCCCTACCAGTTCTACCCTTCAGCAGGTAAGAGAATTCAAATACCTGGGGTCTCTTGACCCAAATCTTATGCTTGAATACCACATCAGCTCAGCAAGAAAGAAGGTGAACCAATAACAGGAATGTGTTATAGACTTAGGCACCTCCTGTCCCCTGAGGCAAGAGTAGCGATTGGGAGGGGTCACCTCCTCCCCATACTTGAATACTGCTCCCCAGTAATAGCCCTCGCACCCCCCTTCTCTACTAAATCACATGAACACAGCCTATAACAACATATGCAGATTCGTCTCCCAAGCTCCATACCGTGCTCACCACTGCCATCTCTACCAATCTCTGGGATGGCTCCCCCCCTGCAATCAAAGACACCTCATGCTCGGATCGTTTATATCAAAAACTCTGCAAGAAGGGACAGGATGACCTCTGGCAGGGTTGCTGATGCTAAAAATCAATAGACGTGAACTGAGGTCCTCTACCTGCAGGCTGCTGGAATGCCCCAGATGTTTATTTATTTATTTAGCTTTTGTTAACCAGGTAAGTACACTAGACAAGACAATTGCCTATTTTCAGGTACAACCCAGGACAGTACAGGAATAACAGATTTAAGTACATAAAATGACATTGCACAAATTAGACATGTTACAGTTCATGTGAGGACAGTAAGATTACAGATTCAACACGGCATACATTGCACAAATTAGACAAGTTACAGTTCATGTGAGGACAGTAAGATTACAGATTCAACACAGCATATGAAATGTAGTAAGGTATAGATTATACAGTATGTACATAACAAAATAAACACCTTGTGGAAGCTAAGAGCAGTACCAGAGGTACAGTATTGAGATCCTTCAAATATGACACTATACACAGCTTAACGACCTCATGGAGTTGGGTCTTTTGTCCAAGAGGACCTCCAGGGCAGAGGAGTGCTGTGAAGGATCAATTTACGAGGGTTTGGGACAGCCACAAGCCGAGGAAAGTTTAAGGTGGTTCCATAGGGTGGAGCGAAGACACACCTGTGAGTGCGAGGAATGGACCTGGGCTGGAAAGTGTTCCACAGTCTGGGAGCACATGCAGCAAAATCCACCCACCCATTTGAGTCCATATAGCGGTATCTTAAGGAGGCACGTCTCTGGGACCTGAGGGAGTAGGAGGAGGAGTCAGCCAGGACAAGGAAATTAAGCCCTGGAGGGTACCAGTGCCAAGGACCTTTCTGGTGAAGCACCCTAGGATGAAGTCTATGTGGTTTGTGGGTTAGAGCCAGCTTAGCCTGCTACAGAGGTTGCAATGGTGAGTGAGACGGGGGGCAGCCAGCGCAAAGTGGCAGACATTGTTATAGGCAGTAGACCACCTAGTGAGGTGGACTTTGGATGAGCGGGCAAACAAGAGGAGCCCACAGCAGAGCGAGGGTAGGAGCATCTCTCTGGCAAGTGCAGTCCGAGCTGCTGGAGTAAGATTGCTTTTTGCTTTTTAGGCCAGACCCAGTTTGCAGTTAACAGTCTTGCAAGTATTCTGAATGTGGCGGCCAAGGTCAAGCTGCGGGCCCAGCATCACACCAAGGTATTTAAAGTTGTCAGTAACTGGGATCTTGACCCCGTCGACACCAGAAACACATAGTGGAGCAGGGTAGCCTTAATCTTGGCCTGAGACCCAAGAGCATGGCCTGGGTTTTCTGAATTTAGAACCAACTTGTGGGACAATATCCAGGATTGGATGTTCCTCAAGTCCTCACTCAGGAGGTGATTTATGACCCCTATCTCTGGGAATGAGCCAGGATGACCAGTCATCTGCATAAAGGACAGGCTTGCAGTGGACAGGTGGCAGCCAGGGTTTGTTCACAAATATGGAGAAAGCAGGGCCCCAAGACAGAGCCTTGTGGGATACCCATGGTAACAGGGATCGTGCCGAGAACTCCTTCCCATACTTAACAAGTTGCTTTCTGCCATTTAAGTAGTTGGAGAACCAGTTGAGCACCTCAGGTGATAGACCATAGAAGCTCAGCTGGCTGGAGAGCATGGTGTGAGCAACAAGATCAAAGGCCTATGGAGATCTATAAAAATAGCTCCAGAGAGTTTGCCTTGGTCCATAGCGCTCTGATCCAAGATGAGACCGTGACATGGGCAGAAGATGTGCTGTGCCCTTTCCTAAAGCCATGCTGCTCTGGGAACAACAGGTCATGAGACTGCAAGTACTCTGAGAGTTGCCCTGCCACGACCTTCTCGAGAAGTTTGCTAACCGCTGACAATATGGATATTGGACGGTAGTTTTCTATGAGTTTGGGGTTCCTCTGTTTAAGTATTGGGAAGGGAGCCATCGCCTATGCAGCACCCAAGCTATGGAACTCCCTCCCTAACAAACTGCAGGCTCCGGTTTCTCCTCACACATTCAACCTGAACCTCTGGGAAGCTATGCTAGGTAGACCTTTATGTATAGTAAATGATGTACTAAGTGATGGTAAATGTCTGCTGGACATCCCATTTAAAAGTGTAAGCTAGTTCAGTAACATAAATGCATTTATTGCTAGAAGTCAGGTTCATGAACAGTTAATGTCCTGGAAACAGTGATCACTTGACTTATGAATGTCTGCTATATTGCTGCTGTATCTTCATTATATGTGTTGTAAACTGGTGATTTTCCTTCTCCACTGTAATTGTAAAGAAATTGTGTTTTGTAATAGATGTGCCATCTAATTGGCCCAGGTCGTGCCTGAAAATGGTCCCTGGAATCAGAGTACTCACCCAGTAAACAAATAAATAAAAAAAGATCCATCATGTTTTCAGACTGGTGCTCCAATAGCTGGGGTTACTAGTGGGGTACTGCAGGGTTCAGTACTGGGTCCGGTCCTTTTTAATGTCTTTATAAGTGACATTGCAGAGGGACTAGAAGGTAAAGTGTGCCTCTTTGCAGATGACACAAATATCTGTAACAGGGTTGATACACGAGAGGGGGTAGAAAGGATGAGAAGGGACTTGGCAAGGCTAGAGAAGTGGTCAAATATATGGCAGCTTAGATTCAATGCAAAGAAGTGCAAGGTAATGCACCTGGGAAACAAAAACCCAGGGGAAGAGCACACAAAGGTGGGGGGGAGGTACTAACAACAACAAAATGGAAAGGGACCTGGGGTTAGTCATATCAGATGACCTAAAGGTAAGCAAGCAATGTGAGAAGGCAGTAAGGAGGGCTGGGGGGATACTGTGATGTATAGGAAGAGGCATCACCAGTAGAAAACAAGAAGTTGTTTTCCGACCTGTACAGAAAGTTGGTGAGACCCCATCTGGAGTACTGTGTGCAGTTCTGGAGACCCCATCTCCACAAGTGGAGCTTGCGATATGACACAGAAATATTTGAAAGAGCAGGACATGATTTAACCAAGGTGAATACCATGAAATAGTGTGGGAAAAGAGTTGTAATGAATTAGTTTGAAACTGGTTTAAAGTAGTAAATATTGAACTTTTCTTTTAAGTATTAGTGGAGAAGATTTTCATTTTTATGAAACACACTGGCATAGATTATCTCTCTGAGAGCTTGGTTAAAAAGTAAGGCAATGTTATTTACATGCTGTAAAATTTGGTGGCTGGTGTAGGGTGAAACAATTGTCACATAAAATGATTTGGTTATGATTTTATTTTATTTTGAATATAATTTGTTTATTATTAAATTATAGGCACTATTTCATTATTATTGAGAAGTTGGAAATAATAGCTCAACTGAAAATGAGACTGTTGCTTATTGGGTATTGATTTAAAATTTGTAAAAAGATTATTTTGATATTTAATATTAAAAATATCATTTGTATATTTTTACAGTTCCCCAGAAGAAGCCTGATTGCCAGGTGAAACGTTGGGACTCTATAATAAAAGAAAATTGAATGTTTCAAAGAATTAGGTGTTTGCAATTTCATTTGCATGAGCCAGCAATGAGTTTCCCATCTTCACAAGGACATAGACAGGATGGAGGCAATCCAGAGGAGGGCAACTAAAATAGTGCAGGGTCTGCATCAGAAGCCATACGAAGAGAGACTAAATGAGTTTAATATGTATACTCTTGAGGAAAGGGGGACATGATAGAAACTTTCAAGTACCTCAAGGAATCAACAAAGTCCAGGAGGGTAGCATCTTTCAGAAAAAGAGATGTGCAAGAACAAGGGCACGATATGAAGAAGATGAGAGGATGGCTCAAGACCAATGTGAGAAGTATTTTTTCATGGAGAGGTGGTGGATGCATGGAACAGCCTTCCTGGGATGTCATGAGGTCAAAAACAGTGGGGAATTCAAGAATGCATGGGACAGACATAAGGCAATTCTGGTGGAGGGTAGGAAGAAGTAGGCTGTTGGTTAACTAGGATCTGCAGCTTATCCAGTAGGTAGGGAAATGGGCAGACTGGGTGGGCCAAGCAGTCCTTATCTGCTGTCAAAGTCCATGTTTCTATGTTTCCACTAGCCAAAGGGAGATTCGGGGTGGCAGAGGCAGTAGTCGATGCTGGCACAGTCGGCGACTGATGGTCATCTGGGCCTGAGGAATCAGTAGCTGGGAGATTCATTGCAGCTGCAACCAGGCTAATAAGCATCAGCCCAGGATTTGGGTCTGGGCAGAGGTTCTTTGGCAGTCAGGTGAGCTGGAGCTGACAGCATAGCAAGTGGAGATGGTGCAACCTGGACATCCTGTGGCTTGATGAGCAGAGTGAATATCTTTTACCACCCAGCAGAGGTGAGTGCATCTATGACAAAGCTGGAGATTCTTCACTTCTGCTGTGGCTCTGGCTGTGAGACTGTGGTGTCATATCTGTTTTGTTTGTTTGATTTTGCTTCTTGTTCCGGCATTTAAGGGCAGGGTACCAAGGTTCACTGTCTACCAGTGGTGGTTGCATGGGGGGCAAGCCTCTAGACAGCAAGATTTTCAATTAAAACATGTGACAAGGTGAGGGTTGTGGTCAATATACCATAAGTTGCAGCCATAGATACGTTAAGATATGGCCAGATATTTTGCGCCATATCTAAAGAGATTCTCTCTGGTGGTCCACAGTGGTACTGCAGGCAGACAGGGACTTTCTCCTGAGATATCACAGAAATTTCGGGAAATGTCTTCGCTGATGCACCCATACCTCTCCAGTCCCTGCCACCCTATCCTACTCCTCTTCCCTTCCCTCTAACACTCGCCCTTTATACATTTATAGCACTATGCCCGTATCCACTTGCCATAGCACTCATTCTATGTAGCATTTATGACTGTGCATAGCTCTACATGGCCATATACCAATTGTACATGGAGTTGATGATGCTTCACTGATGTCTTGCATTTTACCTGTCTGTACGCTGTACTGCTCTGTGATATTTGTTGTACTGCTATGTAATATGTGACCCCAGGTGGACCCTGAAAAAGGGACTGTAATTGTCTCAGTGGTCTTACCCAGTCAACAAAATTCAAATAAATAAATAAATATCTGACCATGTCTATGTAACTGTATAGGTACTGCAGCCATGAGGCAAAGCCAATCCTTCAGTCACTCATGGCTGTGTTTATGCAACACAATCAAAAACTTGGAGTGTATTGTTGCACTTATAAATGGAAATACTACTAGCAAGTAAAAGGTAAGAAAAAGTGACAGAAGGAAAAAGAAACCTTAGACTACTGTTTGGAACAGGAATGTGAAACTACTTTCCCCTGCTTCTGAGGCGGGTGAGGTGGAGGGGGCTTGAAAAGGTGGCACAGGTGAAATATGCTGTCTTCTGCTCTACCTATGCAACAAGTTCATTTGTAATCCCTCCCATCTATGTACATGATCCGTATTGCTACTGTACGTTCAAATACTGTATGTATACCTGCCTGCTGATCTGGTGCTGTTTTGTACTGCTCTGCCTATGCAACAAGTTCATATGTAATCCCTCCCATCTATGTACATGATCCGTATTGCTACTGTACGTTCAAATACTGTATGTATACCTGCCTCCTCTGTAACCCCCCCCCCCCCAGGTCGCACCGTGAGACAAGCATCTTTTTGCTCAGTGTGCCTTTCCTGGTGAAACATTTTCAATAAATAAATAAACACATTTTAAAGTGTATTTTAGTTGGGGTTCCATGAAGATTTCAAGTGTTTGTGCTTTATTAAACAACAAGTTCTAGGCCAATCAGATTGCATGATTTTCCGAGCCCATTCTATGATAAAGCAATAATGCCCAAATATCTGGGCATTTCCTGGGGACTTATGCCTGGCTACGTGTGTTGATATGGTCCCTGAGACAGCTGAGGGCCATTAACTCCAGTAACAGCCCTAAGCCAAAGGAAATTCCCCATCGTGATGGTATTATTGCGATAAATCTAATTGCAGTTGATTACGTTTTTGTAAAAAGTTTTAACTTGTTTACAATGTTTCCTTTGCAGGCTGGCTCAATGTACTTTGATATTATTTTATTAGTGTTTTTTTGGGGGGTAGGAAGTGCACACTGTGCCAAAGTTTGTTTCCACATACAACCCGGAAACACAAGTAGGTTAAGCGTCTTACTTAGGGTCACACAGAATGCAAGTGGCAGTGGTGGGATTCAAACCGATGTCTGCTGAGTCTCGAGGTTCACAGCTTCCTGTTCTAATGTATAGGCAATACAGCCTCCACATATCGACAAACGTGTGCTGCTGGAGTTTGGTTACTTGTATTGTACTGGGCGTAACTAGGAGATTAAGGCCTGCTACAATGACCCATCAGAGAACTCCATAAACATCTGAATAATTAATTTAACATATTCATTTCTCTGTTCACAACAGATGCCACAATGGTATGGTATAGCTTTGTAAAGCCTGAGGACCCTACAGTATAATTTGGTATCTGCCATGGTCACCTCCTACCTATACTTCTCAGATTAAAGTGCATAGCTCTGGCTTCAAAATGCAGAACAAATTGTTAGAATGTGTAGTATTTTCATATTTTAAATAGGTTTAAAAAATAGTGGCAGCATATCTTATGTGGTAAGAAATGTTTAGTGTAATTGAGTATATCTTCGTGGAGTGCTGGTAATTGTGGGTATATGAGTATATCGCTATGTGCGAATTGCTGGTAAATTTGGGTATATCGCTCTGCGAAATTCATTGCACTCGCGAGGTATGCCGATATAACTCTCTCTTTCTGTCCAGTTATTCCCATCCCCAGCAGTGCGACGATCAGAAAGGCTGCCCTGTCACTCACCTGGCTGCTCCCCACCAAATTGCCAATCCGCGTCCCGTCCGCGCAGCGTCCCATGAGCCCCGCCCTCTAGTTGCAGCACCAGCAGCAGCTAGAGAACGAATTTCTGAGAGAGCTGCAGTACCTCTGGGGACGGCTAGAGCGCCACTGGACGCCATCTGAGAGACAAACCCTGCGGACTAGTGCATTAGTGGCACGGGGAATGTAACAGTCGGCTGTTCGCACTGTCAAGCCAGCAACCAAAGCAGCAGCGAGAGGCGTTCGCAGCCGGGAACACCACCTGACAGCTTTGGGAAGGAGCTGGTTGTCCGGCCAGTAGTCACTGCTGGGCTGCGTATCGTTTGGATGTCTTGGGTTTATTCTCCACTTCTAGTAGGATCCGTTTTCCAAAGATGAAAGTTACAAGGCAGTGTTGGGGTACCGGCAGTGGCAGTATTTTTATTGCTATTGGAACAGTTTTGTCAGCCTGAGCCTTGTGAGTGCCCTGCGCTGTGACGAAGTTCGCAAAGTTTACCAGCTCAGGCAGATCGGACCCCTCAAGTGGCTGCCTGAAAATCTTCGAGCAGGTAATAGATTTCTTCGCTCCAACTGTGTACCTGCAAGGGGCAGTACTAGAGCAAAAATAAAACATTGTTCAGCTTTAGCATAACTTCAAAATTAATAGCAGAAACACTTGAAAAGTATAGTTGTATTGTACTAAATGTTATACCTATCTTCTTCTGAACTTCGCATCCTATGCAGTGTTAACTTAGAGGAAAACTACACCCTCATATCATGTAAATGTTATTTGTTTCCACATCAACATACAGCTCTTGTCCTGTAGCTGTTAGGGACATATGTGCTTGCTTTTAGTTTGTTTTCACTGTTCATATTAGTCTCATGTGACTACCTTGGGGGTTATGGTTATTGAAATCTCATTGTCCAGGAGAGCCTCATTAGCATATGAGAACATGGTGGCACATCACCCATTTATACCATGTATCTCTATGCTAAAAGAATAAATACCCAGCAGAAACTCTCTGGAAACACCTAAACTGAATGCAGTTTAGATGGAAAAAACTCGCATTACAACTCGGACAATTTGCAAAGCTAATTGAAGGTAAATGTGGTATTTCACACCTTCCTGCAACTTGTTTCTTTGACGTCTAATTAAGCAGACAGGCATACTGTGGAGTCTAAAGGGTGATTACACATCATATTCTCATATGCTAATCCAGCTGTCTGGGGAAAATGAGATTTAAACAACCAGCAAATTGAGACCCCCCAGGATAGTTGCAGGGCCTAGTATGAACTGTGAAAACAAACTAAAGCAATTGCATACATCTCTGACTGTTAAACAAGGAGTTGTCTATTTACATGGAAACAAAATTTACAAGCTATGAGGGTGTAGTTTTCCCTTTAATGCAGAAAGACATGCAGCACACAGTAGTTTGTATGAAACACAACCAGCTGATTTATACCACCTCTTCAGTTTACTAGCCAAGTGAAATGCAGACAGTACTGTTTCATCTTCTTATGCTTCCTGTATTTCTCAGTACGGCACTCACAACTGGGCTGAGACACACTAAAAACTTGTGACTTAGACTCAGAACCCCCAGAACATGCACATTTTATGTGGGTTCCTGCGTTCCTGACATACATCAAAATTGGCCCTGATTTTTAGAGATGTTCCTGATTCTGCTTCAGAAATTTCCTCTGTCCCTTCCGTCCTAAATGTTGTGTTTATGTTACTGAAAAGTACCAATTAGAATCCTAAAATAATGTCAGGCATTAGTGTTACAGTTTAGTTCTCCTTAGAAATGCTGTTTATACTAAGCATATTATCGTGGGTTCTGCAGCTGATATTACTATTTTTTCAGATGTGTCCCTGATTTTGGTCATTTGTCCCATATTTGTTAAGAATTGTCCCTGATTTATGAGGCAGGAGGTTGAGAAGTATGGTTTTGATTTTACTGCTTATGCATGTTCTGAGGTTCTGGAAATGACCCAATTCCAGTAGGAGTTGTGGTCATTTAAGAACCCTGACCCTAGAACCCCCAGATTACTGGAGTCTGAGTAAACAGTAAAATGAGTGATGCAGGAACCTATGCAAAGTTTGTATGCATTCTGGCAGCTCAGGGGCCGGATTTTCAAACAGACTAAAATGGTCATGGGACTAAGTTCTGTGCCGCAGTCTGCTGATGTGGGAAAAAAAATCTTTGCACTGGTGGACAGTCCTATCTTCAGCCTGTGCTGTGCATGGGAGCAGGCACAACTGCAGAAGATGTTATGCCTGGTCTAGCAAGGCATAACATTTTGGTCCAGCTGTGCCAAAATATGGCCACAAGTGGATGTAAATCATGGAGCCTGCTGCAAAATGGCTCTGTGTTTGCAAAGCTGGTGCATGCAGCAAAAATGGTGCCTCTGCAACTGCAGACCCAGTTGTGTAAGTTTTTTCCACACTTGTTTCAATTTCCGGGGCTTTTGAAAGTCTGGCCCCAGGGGACAGATTTTTAAAGGACGGAAGACATCCCAAAGACTGAGTCCCACACCACAACCTGCAAGTGTGGAAAAAAAGCTTCACACCAGCAGTCATTCCTGTTTTCAGTCTGTGGTGTGCATAGGTGGCAGATACAGCTGCAAAGGAATGTTATGTGTCTGGCAATACAAGGCATACCATTTTGGCGCAGCTGCACATCGAGAAACAGCCACAAGCTGCTGAAAATCATGGTGCCAGTTGCAACAAGCCTAGTGCATGAAAATACAGTGCATGTGGCAAAACCTGTGGTTGTGCAAAGGGAAGCCCCACTGCGCACAGTTTTGCCACTTGTGTGCAGTTTTCTTTGTTTGGAAAATCTGGCCCCGGGATGTTGCCACTTGCTAGGGTTCCAGCATTCCATCAGTTCTGGAAACCATGTATGCCCCAAATACTTGTACAGTGTTTGGTGATGAAGATTGAGATGATATGAGACAGGATGTACTGTACGATTGCACAGGCAGACAGGTGATAACTGACGTTGACGGCTGTTCCATCATAGCCACAATGTGGCTAGTGTACAGAACATGTCATTTTTTCAATTTATTTTAGAATGTTGCACACTAGGGTCACCTTATTTAGGTGCAAATGCTTATTTTCAAGAGCATCCTGGGGGACATTGCTGTAGCAGAGTTATTCCAAGTAAGTTATACAGAAGAAAGGTACATAGATCTACATAAATATAAATCACTATATACAATTATTTGCCTAATATACTATAAGAGGCAGTAAATGAGTAGTTTCTATGTCATAATACAGTACTCTGGAATCAGAGCTAAATATGTGTGTACAGAAATATAATTTTGGAGGACTGAAAGTAATTAGGGGTAGAATACAAAAGTAAAGGAGTGCATGAGAGGAGTGAGTGATAGTGTCACCCACTGTAGCTTATGCCTGGTAGTCTGCAGGTGCATAGGCTGGTCTGGCAAGTAAATAAGGCTCACTCATGATATTCCTGGAGTATATCATACTGACTGGCAGGGAGTTACAGCTAGCCAGACACTAGTGGCAAAGGCTTTGCTGGCAACACCTTGACTCATAAAGGAGATGACTGGAAAGTAATGTGAGTTTTTAGATTTGGCTGGGCATTCTTAGCATTAGAGAACTATTAAGTAAAACCAATACTAGTTGTAAAAAAACCAAAAAAAAGAATACTAGTTGTGCATCACAAATTTTTTAGTGCACACCGTCATGTATTATTGCTTGCTTAATAAGCAGGGAGTAGCAGTAAGGTGCCATCCTACAATGAAGTGCCCTCCATTGCTGATGTGACTTTTGGGATACATTTTGCAAAGATTATCAACAAACAGAATAATGGATTTATAAGGCTTTACAAGGCTATGTTCCCGTATCAGGAATGCCTATGGCATCATAAATTGCAGGAGTGAAGCTGGAGTGGTCCATGATGCCAGAAGGCAGTACGGGAGCCAGGTTTGGGAGCTGGTGGGGGGCAATTCAGTCAACCATAGGCTCCCTAGTGAGCGTCCAACAGTGAGTAACGATGGTACAGGGGGCACCGCTACTCATGCTGGTGCAGCCAGGAGGGGATGACTACCTCCTCCCCAGCCCCCCCCAGCTCTGCCGCTGTCAGAAGGAACCTTGAAATGGGACAACAACCTTGCACATCCTTTATTCATTTGTTTATGTAAGGTGGGTCATGTTTGTGAGATGGAATACACATTGCTTAAATTGGAAATATTTAGGTAGAGGGACTCTTGCATCTAGATTTGTATCTAGACTGCGAAACTGTCATTTCTAGGTGGTGGAACTCACCTAGAGTAGTCAACGGAGAAAGGTCAAAGAGGTGGTTGAACTATCATACAGTTGTTTTCAAGAGGTGATGGAAGTGAGTTCCTGTGGGCTCCTGCCCAGTTTAACCACTGAGAATACACCAGGAAATTTGAACTTACATTGTTGCGCTGTGCTGTCACTGCAGCTGGTATAAGTGGCAGCTGCTCATTTTTAATGTTTGCAAACCGTAGCTTGCACCAGGGATGCTGTTGTACCATCGAACTAATGTTGGAGTGATGGTACAACAGCATCCTAATTTCAGGATGATGGTGGAACATGGCGGTGATGTCACTGTTTCCCTACTCTAAGGAACAGCCTCAGTGTAATTTGAGAAATTCTTGTTTTAGCTATGGCTTCTCTGAGAAGTTACAGCTACTCTTCTCTGAGCCCAGACTTTTTTTTAAACAAAGTCTTAAAACTAGGGATTCAATTAATACTTATTTTGGAAGTATTTGGCGCGCCAAAAATAATGCAGAAAGTTCCAGAATACGGAAGAGGCAAGCAGTGGATTCCCAAAGGGTAACAATAAAATCAGCTGACATAGCCAGACTGCAGGAATGGAATTTAAAAAACAGTTGACTTGTTTTGAAAGAAACAGTATTTAAGTGCAGTGTTTATATTACTTTCCAAAATTTGGGAAATGGGTACTATTTTGACTTCTAAAAAACTGGAATGATGTGCAGATTTGGACCTGTAGAAATGTTTTTGATTTCCACCTCCCGTGAGCTAACTGAATTCCAGATCACAATGACATTATAACATACTTACAGAGACTAATGCACAGTAGCAGTGGCACAGAGGAGAACGTGGACTTGCACTGTGAACTCAGGCATGTGGCTGCTGCTACTGCTGGTGTTCAGCTTATCCTCCTGGAGATGTTCCTCTGCCATATGGGGAGTACTAAACCATGGGACTGCACTGGGCAACAGGTCAGCCAACAGCTGGAGTAGGGGAATAAAAAAAAATAAAGTAACAGTGCTCATTAAAATCACAGATGCTTTCCATAGCAGATGTTATTTTATTTGTAATGGTAGCATGGCCACTAGACTGCTTATAAACATTGGCAGAAGAATTTTGGGGGTGTGGAAGTTCTGTATGTGCTTTTGCCATTTACTGAAAATTAAAAACTCTGTTTTAAACTAGGGTATCAGTCTCTTGATTAAATCGAGCGCCACTGTTCTCCCCAGGCTAGTAGTAACTATTTATTATATGACGCTGCCGTTTGACAGCAGTTGTCTGCTCGCATCCAGGGAGATAAATTAAAAGCTTACAAGCCTGCAGTTTGTTTGCAGCAGCAACTAATAGCTTGAAGTGGAACTTTCAGTAAATATTTCACTTGAGTTAATTCACAGAGCAGCATTTTAAGAAGCCTCAGAAAATCCTGAGCTGTTTATCTGGACTTACACTCCTCAGTCTCACGGCATGATTATTTTGAAGTAATCTTTTATCAAGCTATTTATCAAAGTCTCTATTGCCATCTAAAACAGAGAACTTCAGTTTGACGTCACCTTTTAGTTTGAGAGCTTTTTCCAGCAGCACTTTGTACTTAGGGCGATAGTTTCAAATTAGTTTTCCCCATCTTTGCATCCTTGTAAAAAAACCAAAAAAAAAAAAACAACTTTGAAAATATGATCCTTTATTTGCGCTTATGCAGTTAAGTCTGGTAATAATAACTTGTAGGGTCTGATACCAGCAGAAATGAGACTTTGTATTCTCCACATCAGCCTGGTATAATGTAACACCAGGTTGATATTGCTACAGAGAAAGTTGCAGCTGATCAATCACCCAGGCCCAAAGCCCTTACACTATCACACCAACTGAAAACAGCTGTACTGTATCCTAACAAGTGGTGCTACACCATACCAGTGAGAACAACCTGGCTAGTTAGTGCACAGAATTGATGTGCCCCTTCCTTCTGCAAACTTGTGGAAAATGGGACTGGTGCAAGGTATGGTGTAGGACTATAAGATGTTACTGCATGAGGCCCTTCTGTTTTCATTACTTTATTTATTGATTGATTGATTTTAAACCATGTTTTACTTTAATCTTTTATCAGTGAGCTGTGTAGAAGAAGAAGAATCAGCATTTATGTAATGCTTTTCATACACAGTATCCCAAAGCGCTTTACAAGCAATGCTAGACTGGTAGTGAAGTGACTGAATGTGTGGTGGCAGCCATATCGCATCATCACCACACACAGCCTTGATAATTGTGTGTATGTAAAGGATTACTGAATGGAATCCCTAGGGCTCAGTCCAGCAACGTGTTTTATGTGGTGTGTCTGTTTCCTTATTTGCACAAAGCCTAACTGGGGGCTTAGTCCTTGGAGTGGAGGGCTGTTACTGATTACTGGAGTTTTCCTTGAATTAACAGTGTAGGGAATGCATCAATAAAGCATATATATGTGTGTGTGTTTATGCCACCGGAGTTTACATACTATGAAATCTAGCTAAACAGTACTTTATGATTCATATATTTTGCTAAATGGAAGTAATACATTCATGGTCATAATAATAATAATAATAGTGATAAGTACTTCCCTCTTTTCACATAAACCACTTAGTTAAGCAATAAGGCACAACAGGGTGTGGGTTATTGGGAATTTACCCATGCCTTGTGTGGTGTGTCATGAGGCGCAGCCAAGTGACTTAACCACATAAGAAGTGGGTAAATCACTCAATGACTCACACCCTGGAGTGCCTTATTGTGATTATACAATGGACCCATGTGTAAAATAAATTGAAAATGTGTTTAATTATGTTTTTTTATAAAAGCCATTCCTCAGCTGTGGGTTATGCAGGATTTACTCACGGTCATGTGACATGTTTTGACTAATGAGGTTACAGGATTTTCACACACCATTGTATAATGTATGTTAAAAGTTGACTAGAATACAGTTTCAGTTTCTGTAGTTCCTTTCATGAATGAACTGTTCTAAAACATTTTAAAAGCAAAGAAGTACAGCAGATGTCATTTTAATGATTGCATACACAGAGCAACCCTGTGCCTGCAACATCACACACAAAGCAATGGGCCATTGCAGGATCTGTTATGTTGTCAGAGGGGGCACTTGTCGGGAACCAGGGTTATGCCTACTCCTTCTGAACAGTCTTATTGGATAAGGCTTGTCTGTTTTCAATACTGTACCATTTGTGTTCATTACCATCACAATATGATGGTGATAATTTGTAACATTCCTATTTTTAGGAAAGAGTGAAAATATGATTGGGGTAGGGGATCAGGAATGTTGATTGCACCCAGTGAGGGGCACTCCACTGTCAGAGCGGTGGAGGTGAGAAAATCAAAATGAATAAGCACTTGTACAGTGCAGTAGGTCACATACTGAGCAATAATCACTGTATTTTTTAACACTGAAAAATTATGCTATACTCAGTGTAACTGTCGTAACATCCCTACATGGACTCTTTAACTTCTACCTGGACAATCTGTATTGCCATATCTTCAAATAGCTCCGGTTTGGAGCCTACATGTGTCCGTGCTGTACTGAGACCAGGTACTGATTGGCAGGGTGCCTGTCAGCCCATACAGAGTCTCTTTATGCCACTGACACACATAGGCTCCAAACTGGAGCTGTTTGTATCTTTGGTTATAATGTAACCCTGTGGATGAGCCCCAGATGCTTCCCGCACGACAAGTCATCACAGGGACAGCCGCAGGTGCTTGTAGATGCACCGGGGTGGGCTCTGTCTTCAAAAATGCCAGCAGGGAGGGCGCATGATCAACCAGATAGAATTTTAAATTAGATATTGCACAGTAAGTAAAAAAAAATCTTATATTTATTGCACTGCTCATTGGGCCCTGCTTCACACGGAGGTGGGGTCCGACAGGAGGTGGACATTTCCCTTTAAGCAAAACCTGACTCTATCAGATGGTTGGATTGGAAACAGATTTAGATATGCAGTATACTAGTATCTGACTATCCAAAGTTGGATCTGATTTTAAGATATGTGAGCGTTCATAGACAGGTCCTCATTTTATCACTCAACCAAGGGATGGCATGACACACTATATTTTATTTTTTTTATTGGCCCTTTTCAGTGAGAATTCTCTACTATTAGGGGCAATACTGGTTCCAGATCATTTGCCTCATCAGCCCCCAGATTCTGGAATGAGATTCCATTCAAGCTCAGATTTATTTTTAAATGGAATTTCTGCACGTATTTTAGAAACAAACTTCCCTGTGCACATTAATTTAACATTTTCTGTCAGGAGTTGCAGTACAGCTGTGGAGTGGCTTGAACTATATTGTACTTCCTTGTGTTGCAACTTTGGATATAGAAATGACATGTTTGCCCAATATATTTTTGTTTTTTAGTTTTTATCAGGGACCATTTTCTTACTGTATAAGAGATGCTTTGCTTAACTCTATTTTAATAATTTATTGCTCTGATCTGCTGCCACTTACCCTGGAACCTTACTGTAAATAACACTTTGTCTCATTTGGTTACATCCCAAATAATTTATTGAATAACTAAATGTGAATAACTTTATTGAATAACCATTCTCCATCCCATACTTCTTCCTGTTGGCGCATGCCGCGCCATGTGCCGACCACTGGCGCCTTCATGATATGCACCAACAGCCCTGCCACCACACCCCAGCGGTGGAGGTCTAGAAGCAGGGCATCATTCCTCCCCTCTCCTCAGGAGATGAGAACAGTCCTCCAGAATGCATGGGATAGGCATAAGGGAATCTTGGAGGGAAGAAAGGAGGGA
The DNA here is from genome assembly GCA_016271365.2 of Neoceratodus forsteri. Lineage (NCBI taxonomy): Eukaryota > Metazoa > Chordata > Ceratodontiformes > Ceratodontidae > Neoceratodus > Neoceratodus forsteri. Next base: position 793,015,013 of record CM057459.1, on the reverse strand, counting down.
GGAGGTGAAACAGCCGGAGATCAAAAGTAGGGTCTGTGGTGATACTGTAGGTAGGGAAAAATGGGCCAACTGGGTGGGCCAGGTGGTTGTTATCAGCTGACATATTCTATGTTTCTATGTAAATAATTGAAAATAAGCTAGTATAAATTCAGGCAGTCTTTGCTAGCTTGCAAACAGGGTATAATACTCAGTGTTCAAAGCAGAAGACAACTGTTAAGAGTTTTCGTAAATACCTTTCATGTTTAGCATGACAGTGAAATGTGGTAGCAATGTTACTCCAGTCAAAGATGCAACAAAATAAAAACAAACAAACAAAAAAAACATATATGTTGCAGGTGATACCCTGTATTTGGGGGTGGGGGGGTTATAGAACAGGAAACTTTCTCTATCCCATGCTTCCTCCTAAGGACTCCATTGGGTAGCTACAGTATTATAGCCTATTTCCAAAGAAAGCACAACTTTCAGATTAAAAGTGCTTCTTGCAGCATGCTCTGTGGCATGGAGGGCTGAGCGCTGGATGCCTTACCTTCCATTACACTAGTCACCTGAGTTCAGTGTGAGCTCGGGCCACTGGGTGTTGGCCAGGATGTGAGGATGGAGGCATGCGGTGGACTGCTCTCCTGTCCTGGGGGCACAGTGCTCTGCTTCTACATCTCCACACCTTAGAGGTATGGTGGCAGGGCTGTCAGTGCATCTCGGAGGGGGACATCTGGTGGCTGGCATGTGCATGTCTCAACTTGCAGGCATGCCTGTATCGTTGCACACTGGCAGCTGTCGGGGGAAACAGAAATGGAAAAGCTTGGCTCTGGCGAATGAAGCCAGGCCCACCAACCGACCGTCGCTGCCACACAGGATCACTGACTGAATTGTGCTCTGGGGATGGGGAGGACAGACCTTCCTCCACTGGCCCCACCATGAGGGGAAATCCTCAGGGGTATATAAGGTAGGTCTGGGGAGGCAGTTGCCAGTGGAGTGGGTGTCAGGGCTGATATTCCTACCAGAGCCAATTACACCGGAAAAGCTTGTTTTAAAGAAAGTGTTTGTTGCTATTCTTGTTATTCATGTTGCCACTCCAGTACTTTTCTAACTCAGTTGTGTTACTGTATTTCATTTCTCAAATTTAAGCAAGACAGTTTTTATTGTACCTACTAAACTTTTTACTTGGGAGGTACAAAACAGGAACCATTCTCTAACCCATGAGTGGATACCCTATGAGTAAATAACATTCCAAATCATACTGTAACCCCACTGTTAGCCCCCTCATGGGGTTGTTCTCTCCAGTTTCTGTGTCCTTTCCCCTAGGTTTCCCCATTTTTCTCCAGTCCTGGCTGTCCCCAAATCTGTCTCTGTAATGGTCCTGGATCCTCCCTCTGGCACCCACATAATTTTTTTTAAAATTGCAGGGCCAAGGGAGCTTGAGCACAGAGTTGCCGGTTGGATATGCCCAATGTGCATTCTGGTGCTCTGCGCATGCGCAGATGTGCATTTTCGTTTCTGGCCATCCGGCAGCAATTTGGGTTGTCTCTCCACTGGTCCCAGTCCCTGTTTGAGGCAAAATAGGGATTGGAAACCTTAGGTGAACCGGACAGGCAATTGGAGGAGCAGAAAAAGAGTTTTCATGAGCGCCAGTCACACTCGAGGATTCGAGTGTCACTTCATGCATAATGAGGTGGCTCATGAATATTAATGAGCGAAGCCTGTCTATCACTGGGGCAAAGTAAATTAGCACTAGCGACAGGCAGAAAAGTAAGAAAAGGCTATAAATAATGTATGCTGTAAGAGGACAGAGGAATGGCGATCTGTTTGTGGAGAATTAAGTAAATAAATATGTACATGCTGACAGCAGCAAAGAAATAAAGTTAGGGCGTACATGAACTGTACTGGAATTATGTGCAGCTGCCTGGGGACACTTACAGATGGCAGCAGTGTCAGGAACAGGGCTGGTTGAAACTATTAAGTTATGCAGTTGCTTAAAATGGCACAAGGGCCACTACTAAATGGTGGAGTAAAGGTAAACTAAAGATAAGGCTACCAACTTCCTGAAACCTAAAACTGGGACATGCCATTAGTGGGGAAATAAATAATTCATCTTTTATTTTTTGTTACGAGACACTGGCTTACTGTAAAAACAGTAGCTGCCTTTTTTTCTCTTACTGCTTGCCTAGCCAGTAACTTTAGTATTAGCTTACGTGAACTTACACACATAGAGCTGGAAACTTTTCTCACTGCCACCACCATCCATGGCACAGTTCCATTTGTTTACTGTGCTGTCGTCCCCTCGGATGATCGGAAGCAAGCTCCTTTACCTCTGGCGTGGCCTCCTCCCTGAAAGAGAACTCCCTACCCGCCCTCGCCCTCTCCCTCTCTCGACCTCCCTGCTGGCTGGCTCAGGTTCAGGTTCACAGTCAGTCACAGACACACTCACCTCCAAGTTTAATGTAACCCCTAGGTGGTGCTACCCCAAGGGCTACTATCCCTGCCTGCTTGGCTAGTTGCAGGTTAAGGGGCCTGGGTAATGAAATGAGTGCCTCCACCCGGAGGTCAGGGTTGGTAGTGGTCAAGCTAACCTGGGCATAGCCCTCCAGGACACTGTAACCCACCTCTTTCCCTTCTAGTAGCCTAAACACTGTACAGTAATCACTTTCACAGCACCCTGGTACACCATACAAGTACCCACACTGTTTGCACTTACCACCAGGGCTGGTTCCTCTGGCTTGACCCTGGGGACCCCCTGTAAAACAAGGCTAAGCACAGCAAATAGCAACAGTACAATACTTTTGGCACAAACTGGAACCACAGTCAGGTTAAATACAAACAAAGTTAAATCTGATTTATTCAGGGAACTTGAACAAGGGAGGGGTGTAATCAGGTTGATTTGCTTAAAAGCTATATTAATCAGACAGTTATGCATGCAGTTCAGAGTCCCTACACAGTCACACACTCTGGGTACCCAGGTAGGAAAACGGTGGGCTAGCCAGGAACATTGCAGCTGGTTGGGGCCCTGTGATGGAAGAAAGCAAGCTACATGCACAACACACACTATTTGTAATCTGGAGCTGGAGGGCTCAGTTTGTGAAAGAAAAGGCAACAAGACAATCAGATGACAACACTTTTAGATTTAGCTGTTGTTGCAGGGAGCTGCCCTGATGTTTACTTACGATACCCATTACTGAACAGGCAGGATGAAATCGAGACTGCAGGCTGTTGAGCTGGAGTGCCTGGAGAAGCAGGGCCCACATGAATCACCGAGGCATCATTCCTGTTTAAGGCGTTGAGCAGGGGGCTGATACCCAGACCGGTCTCTTGTTGATGACTTTCTCTGCGTAGCAGGTATTCTGGTTGGGCCAGTGTAGCAGGGCCCAGACAAACGGAAATGGGTATGGATTCAGTCCGTGGAGCTGCATACAGCCTCCAGCAAGCAAAACACAGTTCAGACACACAGTGGGGAACCAAATCATGACCCACTATAAGCACACAGCACATTCACATGTAAGGAAATTCCACTTACCAGGCAAATGGCTCTCCGGTCGCAATTACAGAGTCTCTGTACAATCTGGGAGTTCAGAGGTAGCTGGAAGTCCTGACAGGCGATCGCATTCAGCAAATCTTCGGTCTTCTTCAGGTTAAAGCCTGGTCACAATTCAGTGGCTTAATTCACTCTCAAATTTGGATTCAGTCCGAAAATAGCACAAGTTCCTCTCAGGAACAGCAGGCAGGCATGCAGGCCAAACTCTAGCTTTTCCATAGTTCTCCCACGCGAATCCATGATGGATTGCTGCTCAAACTATCTTGAGCTGTTACTTCTTCATTTCCCAACTCAGATCTAACTGAAACTGAAAGCAGTGTGGGACTTTCCCCAAGATCTAAAAGGTTTGGTTGGCTAATTTGTCTGTCAGTCACAAGGGCTCTCCCTCCAGGTTATTTTAGGTGCCAAAGGCCCAAAACTACAATTCCTTTAAGTTTTGGCCCCACCAAGCCCCTGTAGGCAGGCTCCATTTTAGAGTCCCAAATGTACCGATTGGCCCATTCTGACAGTCCCGGGCCAAGATGATGGAAACAAACAGAACTGTCCTGCTGCAAAGAAGGCAGGTTAGAACAAACTGCAGTATTATTACTACTATAACAAATGATCAGCAAACAAGTACTTCTAACAGAGCTCCCTCTCAGATTAATTATGACTGCAATCCAGGCAGCTCTTTATTTATTTAATTTATTTATTTAAACAGCAGTTTGGAAAACCTTTGAGCTATAGGCTCATTTACAAAGGTACCTTTTCACAGTAAGACAAACGAAAATACACAGTATAACAGTACAACACAGTATAACAGTAACTTAAGACATAGATGCAAACAAGCTGGTACAGGTAGGATTGATGCAAACAATACCAGAGTTATGTTGTCCTTAGCAGCTTAGTAGTAAGCTTTGTCATAAGTATTGAGTACGGCTTTGACTAGTGGCAATTACAGCATCGGGTGTTAATAAGGTGGTTACGTAAGGAAGATCTTAAAGAGACAGAACACAGAGGCTATACAGGCACTCTGGCAATACATTTAAACTGCTAAAACACAGGACACCAGCATGGCAGTGAGCATTTAGGCAAGCTCAAGGAAGACTTTTTGGGAACCCCAATTTGTAGGGTGGTTACACCCTTCCCTGCCTGAAGAAAACTTGGCATCTGCATCAAGTCTATACCATCACAATGTCAAAAATGCAATATAAACGAGACATATATATCATTAGCTTGTTACATCACTATACCTTTCAATATACTTCACGTTACTACATTCATATTGACAATACTTATGCATGTTTTATACAGGTAATGCTGATTCCACTGTGATTAACACATTAGTAATATCACAGTACTGCTTCAGGTAATAACGTCTTGCACATTAAACAATGTAAGAGGGGGCCCTTCCCTATCAGCTAACTTGGGGCCAGATGGGGCAGGGGCACCATGGTGAGAGGGAAAAACAAGTAACCTGGAATTGGCCATCAAGCTCAATTTAGGCAGTGAGCTTGGCGAGACGTAAACCCCTTTGTGAACCACATTGAGAGGCAAATCCACTGGCCTCCCAGAGAATCATAACTAAAGCGTAGTACTGGCTTGACAGCTCGGCCAGTCTTTCTGTGGGGAGCAGCCACAGTCTCTGTACTTTCAGCACTAACTTTGGAGCTTTCGTCACTTGAGAGGGGTGCCTCTGCATGGATGGGAATGTCCAAACTGGGAGCACTGTCAGCTCCTTGCTCTGTAGGCTCTGTTTCTACAACACTTGGCTCATTTAGAGAAGGTTCTGGCACAATTAGGCTTTGTGGCACTGAAGGGGGGCTGTCAGCACTCTCATATTGTTGTTCAAATTCTGGTGTGTCACCAGGGAGACTGACCATCAGCCCCATTTTCAGGCAATTCACACAGTTCCACAAAACACAGAGAGACCAGAACCTTAGATGTGATGCTTTGCACCTCACTTTCAGGAGCATTGGCTCCAAGGACGAAGCTGGGAGGTTAGGTAGTCCAGAAGGTCCAGCTTCATCCCCACAGTTAGTCATAGGGTTACCTTGAAACAGCTGACTCAGTTCATAGGAGGGGTAAAGGCATTGTCACACTCACTGTCGTCAGAGGTGGACTGACAGTCACTATCATTCTGGGCCTGCTGCGGGGACAACTTTAACTCTGTAACTAGTGGGATAGGTTGACTCTGTCTCTTTTTTGCAGCAGCATGAGTCACCGGCCCAGGGGAGGCAATGTTTACTGGCTCAGCTTCAACAATAACTTGGCTGATAGGCAACAAGTGGTTACGGTGCATGGTCTTGACAGCTTTGGAGTTATTCTCTGGGCGTACCTTGTATACTGGTAGATCATCCAACTTTCCAACTGCTACATGAGGAAGATGGTGCCACCTATCAGCAATTTTCTACTTGCCATGTAGTCCCAAATTGCGTAACAACACACAGTCTCCAGGCCATAGCTCTTGAGCCTTTACTTTCTTGTCGTGCCTCTCTTTGTTGGTGAGATTTCTTTTAGCAGCCATAGTCTGGGCCAGTTGATATGCATGGTTCACTTGAGCTTTCAGTTTCTGTACATACTGCAGGTAGTTTTCAGCTCAGACCCCATCTGGAGAAACCCCAAAACAGACATCAACTGGCAGGCAGGCCTCCCTCCCAAACATGAGGCGGTAGGGGGAGAACCCAGTAGCATCATTTTTGGTGCAATTGTACATGTGTACCAAGGTGCTAATCTGCTGGCTCCACTTATGCTTGTCTTTTGGGTGGAGGGTGCCCAGCATGTCTAGAAGGGTGCGGTTAAAATGTTCTGGTTGAGGGTCCTCCTGCGGGTGATAGGGAGTGGTTCTTGACTTCTGCACCCCCCACAGAGAGAGCATTTCTTTGATTAGCCAACTTTCAAAGTTTCTGTGTAACCCCTAGGTGGCGCTATCCCCAGGGCTACTACCTCTGCCTGCTTGGCTAGTAGCAGGTTAAGGGGCCTGAGTTCCGAAACGGGTGCCTCCACCCAGAGGTTAGGGTTGGTAGTGGTCAAGCAAACCTGGGCACAGCCCTCCGGATACTGTAACCCCCTCTTTCCCTCTAGTGGCCTGAACACTGTACAATAATCACTTTCACAATACCCTTGGTACACCACACAAGTAGCCACACTGTTTGCACTTACCACCAGGGCTGGTTCCTCTGGCTCGACCCTGGGGACCCCTGCAAAACAAGGTTATGCACAGCAAATAGCAACAGTACAGTACTTTGAGCACAAACTGGAACCACAGTCAGATTACATGCAGAAAAGTTAGATCTGATTTATTCAGGGACTTGAACAAGGGAGGGCAAAATCAGGTTAATTAGCTTAAAGGTTATATCAATCAAGCAGTTATGCATGCTGCAGTCCCCCACACAGTCACACCTCTGGGTACCCAGGTGGAGAAGAGATGGGCTAGCCAGGACAGTTGCCCGGGTTGCAGCTGGTTGGGGCCCTGTGATGGAAAACACAACATGCACAGTACACAATATTTGTAATCCAGAGCCAGAGGGCTCAGTTCAGTAAAGGAAAGCGAAACAACAAGACAATCAGATGACACACTCAGATTAAGCTGTTGGTGCAGGGAGCTACCCTGGTATTTACTCCACGATCCCAAGACTGGACACAGGCTGGACGAAAATCGAGACCGCAGGTGGTTGATGTGGAATGCCAGGAGAAGCAGGGCCCACACAAGTCGCAGAGGCATTGTTCCTGTTCAAGTGTGGAGCAGGGGGGCTGATCCCCAGGCAGGTTTCTCGTCGATGGCTTCTCTGTGCAGTGGGTAGTCTGGCTGGGCCAGCCTGGCAAAGCCCAGACTGCATGGAGACAAGTTCGGATGCAGTCCGTTTTGGGCTGGATACAGCTTCCAGCAAGCAGAACACAGTTCACACAGTGGGGAACTAACTCACAACCCACAGCAGCTCATAGCACATTTACATGTATGGGAATTCTACTGTACCAGGCAAAGTGCTCCCCGGTCACAGTCGCAAAGTCTCTGCACACACCAGGAGCTTAGGGGTAGATGGAACTCCTGACAGGCCGATCGCATTCAGCAAAAATATTCAGTCTTCTTCAGGTTGAGCCTGGCCCACTTCAGTAGCTTACTTTAGTCACACAAACTTGGATTTAGTCCAAAATAATTCTCTTCTCTCCCTCTCATGGAGCAGCAGCAGACATGCAGCCAAAAACTCAACCTTTTCAGTTTTCCCATGCGAATCCACTCAGGATTTCTGCCCAAAATTACTTCAGCTCCTTCTTCTTGAGGTTCCAGCTCAGAACTAAACTGAAAACTGCAAGGATCCCGGGACTTCCCCAAGATCCAAAAGATTTGGTTGGCTGATTTGGCTGTCAGTCAAAGCAAGAGCTCCCCCTTCAGTTGCAAAAATGGTGAAAAAAACTCAAACCACAGTTCCTGTAGATTTTGAATTCAGACAGCTCCTGTAGTCGGCTACATTTAAGGTCCCACCAGAACTGATTGGTCCAATTTGCAGTCCAGGACCAAGATAGTGGAGACAAACAAAACAGTCCTTGCTACAAAGAAAGCAGGTTAGACAAACTACATTATCAATATCATTCTAAATGGTTTTCAGCAAATAGTTACATCTTACAGCAGAGCTCCATCTTAGATTACTTATGCTGCAATCAAGCAGCTCTTAAAGAGACAGTACACAGAGGCTATACAAGCTCTGGTAATCACATTTAAACTGCTAAAATGCAGGACACCAGCCTGGCAGTGAGCATTTAGGCAAGCTCAAAGAAGACTTTTTGGGAACCCCCATTTGTAGGGGGGTAACATCTGCCTTGGTCAGAGTGGATCTGCTGGGGGGGGCACCATAGTGGACAAGAAATTTTCCACTAACACCTTGGCCATGGTAGAGGCCTTTGATCTTTAGTTGGAAAAGCTTGTACATACTGTGGAAATGTGATCCGTAACCACTAACACATTGCCAATATGCGCTGATCAAGTTCTAAACACAAAAGTCTATGCAGACCAGTTCCATGGGGTGCTGGTAGTAATATTGACAATATTGAGATATTGGTCGGACCATCACTCCATTGGGTTCAGTTTTGAGGCCACCCGTAGTAGGTCAGCCCTATGGATGGTCCGCACCGCCATTAAGGGGTGTTTCCCAGATGACCTTATGGCGGTATTGGATCTATCGGGCTCCCGAGAGATTGCATGGATCCAGGAGAGCTGGTACGCGCTATAATGAGGCAGTGGCAGGGCCCTGGATTCTATTGCTCCTTTTCGTGTTCGTCCTCTCACTCTTCGCCCCAGGTCTCCTTGGTTTGATGAGACCGTGAGGGAGTTGAGGAGAGTTGGATGAAGGTTGGAGAGGTGTTGGCGGAGATCGGGTCTGGATAGTGACAAACTTATTTTGATGGACCATTATCTGGTCTATCAATCCGCAGTCTCTAGTAAGAAGGCAGAATTCCTGTCCAGAGAGATTGCGGCTGCACAGAATAGACCAGCTCAGCTCTTCCGGACTGTAGACAGACTGTGCAATTCAGTCTGTGTTCAGCCCGGAAGAGCCTTTTCTCAGGAACGATGTGAGGAGTTTGCTCTGTTCTTTGCAGATAAGATTGCCAAAATCAGATCCGAGATCCATTTGACCCTCTCAAATGGGAGTTGTGATGGTCAGCAGGAGATGTCGGACACCCAGTTTGTGTGGTCTGACTTCAGCCTCCACACAATCAGTGACATTGTGATGGTTATCAATCCATGCGTCCGACCAACTGTGATTTGGACCTGGGCCCCACACATCTCTTAGTGGATTGTGTGGATAAAATCGGCCCAGTTCTTGCTGAGATGGTCTGGAGGTCCTTGGAGAGGGGGATTTTTCCAGATCCTCTTGAGGCTGTGGTTAAGCCCCTTCTTAAGAAGTCCTCCTTGGACCCATACTGTCTGGCCAATTACAGGCCTGTCTCTAACTTACCCTTTGTGGGTAAAGTTATTGAGAAGGTGGTCGCATCACAGTTGGATGATCATCTAACCAACAACAATGTCTATGATTTTCTCCAGTCTGGATTTAGGAAAAGGCATAGTACCGAGACAGCACTTGTACGGGTACTAAATGACCTCCTAATAGCGAGAGATCGAAGGACCTGTTCCATCTTGGTCCTTCTTGATCTCTCTGCAGCGTTTGACACTGTGGACCATGGTGTGCTATTGGAACATTTGTGATCTATCTGTGGACTGTCTGGTACAGTCCTAGGGTGGTTTTGATTGTACCTCGAGGGTAGGACTCAGAGGGTGATGTCTGGAATTTCTTCCTCAACATCAGTCTCCCTATCCTGCGGGGTACCGCAGGGTTTCATTTTGGCACCCATGTTGTTTGCAGTGTATATGCTGCCGTTAGGAGTGATTATTAGGTGGTACGGCTTGGGTTTTCATTGCTATGCAGATGATACTCAGCTGTACATGTTCTTTGTGCCCAGCCGGGATACTGCCTTTTCGGTCTTTAACAACTGTCTTGCTGAAATCCAAGACAGGATGAATGTGAGTTGGCTGCGGTCAAACCCAGAAAAAACTGAGGTGTTGGTTGTGGACCAGGGTCACTGTGAGGCGGGTTTGTTAGCTGGATCACCCTCGGGCTTATGGCTTGGGGTGTCCAGCTGACTATCTCAGACCGGGTGCGGAACTTGGGCGTTGTATTTGACGATTGTCTGACTTTTAAGTCTCAGGTGTCAGCGGTTGTCAAAACCTCTTCTTATCATCTGAGGAACATCGCCCGGGTGAAGCACTTGGTTCCTCCAGAGGATCTTCCAACTTTGGTCCATGCCTTCGTTACCTCCCGCCTGGACTATTGCAGTGCCCTATACCTAGGGCTTATGGGGGTTGAACTTTGCCACCTGCAGCTAGTGCAGAATGCGGCAGCCAGGCTTTTGACTGGTTCTTCTAGGTCCAGTCATATAACGCCTGTGCTCCGCGGACTGCACTGGCTGCCAGTTTGTTAGCGAATCACCTTCAAGGTCGGTTTGCTGACCTATAAGGCCCTATACGATCAGGGACCTGCTTACCTGAAAGATCTCCTGTGTCCCTACTGTCCCCTTCCCCCCCCGGCTCGCTCCGATCCACTGACGAGGGATTGCTAGAGATTCCCAGGGTTGTTTAAAAACTTCAGGGCAAGATCTTAGTTTTATGGCCCTGACCCTGTGGAATTCTCTACCTCATCAGGTACTAAACTGCCCGACTGTCCAGAGCTTTAAAGGAGCTTTGAAAACCTACCTTTTAACAAAGGTTTTAATGACTGTTAATTATTTAATCTTAATCTTGTTTTAAATCTTGTTTTAAATATTTATTGTTTTATGTGATTTGTAAAGGCGCTTGGTTTAAGAAAGGCACCTTAAATAAATAAAGATTGATTGATGATTGACAAGGGGGGCAGCCCTCTGAGGCAGGGCTTTCCTTTGCAGGCAACGGCTGCAGGTCTTTACATGGTGCTCAACATCGGCCCCCAACTTGGGCCAGTAGAATCGAAATCGTACCAGGCCCCATGTGATTGTGGAGGGACCTCAGTACCAAATCTTTAACGGCCATGGGCAGGACCAATTGCTGCTTGTCTACTTGACCACTGTGATCCACTGTCTCTCTGTATAACAACTGATTATGTAACTTCAACCTGGGGCCTTCTTTAAATAATAGGGCAGTTCGCAAGTCAGGGGAACGCAACTGGGACACATCTTTCCAGCACGCAGGGCATCAAGTGCCGCTGAATCATAGGATCTTGGGATTGAGCCCACTGATTCCCACTGGATGCTGTCATTGTCAAATTGAGGTAGTGCACTAATATCTAGAGCAGAGAAATGGCAATAGGCAGCCGTATGCAGGTATCAGGAGGGCCCAATCTATCTACTAAACAGTGCACTGTGTCCATAGACATCTGTTCCTCTCTATCAAACTTTGGCACAATGCTCGGATGTCAGGTTCAGACAACCTGACTAAATCACTCTTGGAGACTGGCCTTCATGACAAGGCATCAGCATCAATATGGTTCTGTCCTGGCCTGTATTCGACAGCATAATCATAGGTTGTTAAAGCAGAGAGCCACCGGTGCCCAGTGGCGTCCAACTTAGCTGAAGTCTGTACATAGATTAACGGGTTATTGTCGGTCTTCACCAATATCTTTGCCCCATAGAGGTACTCATGAAACTGGTCAACAGTGGCCCATTTTAGGACAAGGAACTCCAGCTTGTGCACAGGATAGTTTCGTACTGATGGGGTCAAGCTCCTGCTGGCAAAAGCCACTGGTCTCAAACCATCCTCATGGTCTTGATACAGCACAGCTCCTAGGCCCTGTAGACTAGCATCCATATGCAGCACATAGGGCTTGGTAGGGGGTCAGCATAGATGAGGACGGGGGCATGGGTGAGCTGGTATATGACTTCGTGGAAGGCTGCTTCACATTTGGGTGTCCAGCAGAGCCCAAAAGGTTCACCTGTTCAGAAGTATACTTTCTCAGGTTCTTTGACAGACCCTTTCTTGTATTTATGGTTGGTAGGGGGGGTAACCCTGGGTGAGATTCAGGAGCGGGCGAATCACCTTGGAATAGTCTTTTATGAACCTGCAGTAGTAGCCACAGAACCCCAGGAAACGTTGTAGTTCTTTCAAGTTCGGGGCTGGGGCCAAGTAGTCAGTGCCTCGACCTTACTGGGATCGCTCTCTATTCCTTCTGCAGATACTATGTGCCCCACATACTTCACGGAGGTTTGAAAAAACTGGCAAACGTCAGTGGACAGCTTGAGGCCGAAGTCTTCCAATTGGTCTAGGACTTTAAACAGTCAGGTCTCATGCTTCTCTAATATGCGTCTGAACACAATAACATCATCTAGGTACTCTAGGCATTCCAGCAAGTTCATATCTCCCACCGCACATTCCATCAATCGCTGAAAGGTGGCCGGGGCACCCAAAATCCCCTGTGGCATTCTCAGGAATTGGTAGAACCACAAAGGACAGATGAAGGCGGTTTTCTCACGGTCCTCCGTGGCCATCGGAATCTGGTAATATCTGCTGCCAAGATCCAATACTGAGAACCATTTGCTCCCATTTAAGCAATCCAGGGCATCTTGTATATGGGGCATGGTGTATTGATCTGGGACAGTCCACCGGTTCAGGGTTCGACAATCAACACACATCCTCACCGACCCCATTCTTCTTGCGCACAACCACAATGGGAGAGGCATATGGGCTCCTTGATTTCTGTATCACACCAGCAGCGAGCATTTCCTGCAGGTGTCTCCTCACATCATCTATGTCCGCTGGGGCGAGTCGTCGGGATGTCTCTTGAAATGGTCGGTCATCATGCGTATATGATGCTCTGCACCCTGGACACACCCCACGTCTCATTCTTTTAACAAAAACACTTGGTCTCTCTGGGTGAGTTTCTTGCTAATCCTAGCCTTCCATTCAGTTGGTCCACTCTCCACAGATGTGTGCACAATGTAACCCCGTGCAGAGCTTAAGGGTTACTAGCCCCAAGTGTCCAAACACAGAATCTAAGAAGGTTTGCACTTCACAGTTTCTAGAATCTTAAATAAAACACCAACCTCTTTTGAATGACCAAGAAGGGTTTTTATTTCCACGGTGCTCAGATTCACAATAGTGCTGTTCCTTAACTTTCAGTCCACAAACAAATATTAGTGCATCCAACAACAAATGCACTTTAGCAGTCCAGGACCAAGATAGTGGAGATAAACAAAACGGTCCTTGCTGCAAAGAAGACAGGCTAGACAAACTACATTATCATTATCACTCTAAATGATTTTCAGCAAATAGTTACATTTTTCAACAGTGCTCCCTCTCAGATTACTTATGACTGCAATCCAGGCAGCTCTTAAAGAGACAGTGTACAGAGGCTATACAGGCGCACTCTGGCAATCACATTTAAACTGCTAAACACAGGACACTAGCCTGGCAGTGAGCATTTAGGCAAGCTCAAGGAAGACTTTTTGGGAACCCCCATTTATAGGGGGGTTACACCAGCATGTCCCAGTTTTAGGCTTCAGGAAGTTGGTAGCCTTAATTCATAGCCCGGGACAAATACTAAAAAAATGGGACATTTCTTAAAATTTGCCAAAACTGTGGGGACGCCGGGACATGCATCCCAAAAACGGGACTGTCCCTGGAAAATCGGGATGGTTGGCAGCTTTAACGAAAGATGTTGGCTATGGCTGTAGGGGCATTTCAAAGTCAGGACCTTGGGAGGACTGTGTTGGGACTGTTTTGCCAGCAGCCATGTGACCGCTGCATAACCAAACAAAGGGCTAGGATGTGCCAGCAGGACTTGGAACTGCTGAAAGGACTTCTGTGGAAAATACTGGGGAAAGTTTAGGCGCCTTTTTTTGCAGCCAATAAGGTGTCAAGGGAGCTTCATACATATTAATTTTCTGAAAGGACAGTGGCTCCACCCAATGGGGAGCTGCCAGAAAGCTCCCGAAAGAAAATAACTTTTGGTTTCTAAGTCAGTCCGGGTGGGGGGCTTCAGCCCCAAAGCAGAGAATGGGGCTGTAAGCCTGAAAAGGGCTCACCTGGGGGCTGCCAGCAATCTGTCCCCCAGGGTTGGCCATGCCTTTCCCATCTGAAGAGAGATGAGGAAGCATTGTACAGGAGCTCTTCAAAGAGAGAGAGAGAGAGGAGAGGGAGAGAGAACTGCAGGATTTTCCACAGGCGGTTGTGATGAGAAGCTGCACCACAGCAGTGAAAGAATACAGATGTAACCCTAGGTGGCGCTACCCTCAAGGGATACTACCCTTGCCTGTGTGACCAAGTGCAGGTGCCTGAGTTCTGTGAACAGGTGCCTCCGCCGGAGGACAGGGTCAGTGGTAGCATAGCTTCCCTGGGTATAGCCCTCCGGGACACAGTTACCCCCTCTTTTCCCTCTAGTGGCCTAAATGATTCAGTGAATACACAATTGCAATTAACACCTAAAATACAGCTTTAACCCCACACTTGTTGCACTTACCACCAGGGTTGGTTTAGCTGACTCGGCCCTGAAGGCCCCCCTGTAAAGTGAGACTTGGCACAACAACAAACAACATTACACAGTGCTGTCTATACAGAGGTACACCACAACCAGTTTAAGTGCAAAAGATTCAGATCTGATTTATTTGAGGCATGAACAAGAAAGGGGAATCCTGGTGCATGATTCTAGTACTGATTAAATCAGACTAAGCATGCATGCCTCTAAGTGTCCCTCTATCAGAGTCACACACACCCTGGGTACCCAGTTGGAGTTACAGGCTAGCCTGAAGCGTTGCCTGGAGTAGGCCAGCGTTACAGCTGTTGTTGGGGCCCTTAGAGAAAAGAAACACAACATGCACTTTAACCCAATATTTGTATTCCAGAACCGGAGGGCTCAGTTCGTGAAAATCAATCAAAACAATTAAATCAAGTGACACACTTTGATTAGATTTTTGTTGCAGGAGCTACCCTGTGATTTACTCACAATACCCAGACCAGGTTGCAGGATGGATGAAATGGAGACCTCAGGATGAAGTGCTGGTTTGCCAGGAGAAGCAGGGCCCATAATTCACCATGGTGTTGTTCCTGTTCGAAGTGTTGAGCAGGAGCTGAATCAGCCGGGCGGGTCTCTTGTCGATCGAAACTCTGCAGCGTGAATGGCAATCAGGGCCATGGTGCTGAGGCCCAGACAAGTTGGAGAAAATGGATTCAGTCCGATTGGAGTCGCTGGACACTGCTTCCAGCAAGCGTGACACATTCAAGCAGTGGGGAACCAAATCGTGACCCACTATCAGCATTGAGCACACTTATAGTAAAAGTAAGGCAATACCACAGTTCGGATGACAGTCTGGTTGCAATTCACAGTGTCTCTGTGCAAACCGTACGCTCTGCAGTAGTTTCAAGTCCTGACAGGCCAATCGCACCGAGGCAATTCTTCGGTCCAGTTCAGGAGAAATTCAATTTGTCACAATTTAGGATTTTGGTCACAAAAGCTGCAAATTTGGATGAAGTCCGATTTTAGGCTCAAGGTCTCTTCACTAAGGGAGATGGTAGCTGGAAGGCCAGACACAGCCTTCCTGCCAATCTCCCCTGAGCACTACGCAGGAGCAGCTGCTCGAATTACTGGAGCTGTTCACTCTTTCAACTTCAACTCCACATTGACTCACTGCTGCAGGCAGCACCGGACTTCCTCTGTGATCCAAAAGGTTCAGTTGGTTGATCCATCTGTCTGTCACAGCAAGGGCTCCAGGTCCACATAAGTGCCAAACTGTAAAAACTACAATTCCTACAGAAATTCATTCCCACAAAACCCCTGGGGACAGACTCCATTTTGGGGTCCCCAAAGGTGCTGATTGGTCTAAACTGGCAGTCCAGCACCAAGATGGTGGTGCAGTACAGAAAGTCCATGCTGCAAAGGAAGGCAGGTTAGACAAACTACAATATTATTATTACTGAAGCAGATAACCAGCAAACAATCACAGTTCTTACTAGAGCTCCCTCTACGCAATTAGTGATGGCAGAATGAAGCAAATTGCTGCAGCCCAGGTAGAACTCGAGCCTAGGAACATTCCGCCCCACCCAGATTAATTATAAACTATAAAATGATGTCTCTTAAAGAGACAGGCATGGAGGCTAACAGTGCACTCGTATGCTGACAATTTTAAATCTGTAAAGACACAAAACACCAGCCTAGCAGTGGGCATTTAGTCACACCCAAGGAAGACTTTTGGGAACCCCAATTTATAGGGGGGGTTACACCATTCCCTGCCTGGAAGGAACTTGGCGTCCGCATCAAGTCTATGCTTGCAATAACATTATTTGAAAACATTGTACTCATACAACATATGTGTTTCATTACCATTACTATACGAGACAAACAAAACTGAAGCTTCAGTAAACGTAAACTTATAACATTTATTATACTGATTCATGATACTCTATAGATATTCTGTAATGACAACAGTTATGCATTTTTTTCACACACATTGCTATTCTACTATGATTCACACAATACTATTACTGTACTTATTCAGGTAACCATTTCCTGCACTCTAAATAACATAGAAGAGGGCCCACCCCATCAGCTAACCTGGGCTAGATGGGGCAGGGGCACCATGTTCTGAAGGATGCACAATTAACTTGGAAGTGGTGGAAAGGCTCAGTTTGGACAGTGAGCTTTCAGAAATATAGACACCTTTGTGGACAACTGTAACCCCCCTGCAAATGGGGGTTCCCAAAAGACTTCCAGGAGCTTGCTTGAATGCTCCAAGCCTGAATGGTGTTTGGCATTTAAGCCATTTATCAGTGAGTGTTTTTAGAGCCTCTGGTACTGTCTCTTTAAGAGCTGTCTGCTTGCAGACATAATTAGTTTGTATGGGAGGACTGTGTGCTTCTCTGTTTGAGTACCACTCGAGCTGCTGCCAATTCACTCCATTTTGCAGTCACTAGAGTGCAAAGGAACCTATCTGAAAGATGTAACTGTTTGCCAGAAATAGTTTACAGTAATAATGAAATTACAGTTTGTCTAACCTGCTTTCTTTGCAGTCAGAACTGTGTCTGCCTAGTCTCCCATTCTGGTTTTGAACTGCTGAACTGGACCAATCAGTGTGGGGTAAGCTAGCTCTAAAATGGTGCCTTGGACGAATCAGAACTTGGACTCATAATCTGAGCCAGCCACAAGAGGATTGTATGGGCAGTGACTCTGGGAGATGTAATTTAGACTTTGGCGCCTTTTTGGACCAACAGCAGCAGTCTATTGTGAGTGACAGCCAATCCAGTCAAGAACTGGGAGGAACTCAAAGGAAGTGCCCGGTTTTGTCTGTTGGAGTTTCAGTTTAGCTCTGGGATTGAAGGGGAAAGAAACCCTGTGCTCCTTCAGTGCACAGTTTCAGTCAAAAAACGTGTGTAAGGCCCAGAGTTCCGGTCTGCAGCTTGTGTAACTGCTTGTTAGGACTGAACTGTCCCTGTGAAAAGAATCAAAGGATCTCTGAAGAGTAGAAACCAGGCTCACCCTGTAGAAGACTGGAGAAATTGTTGAATTGCACTTGGTCTGTCAGGAACTGAATCTGCTGTGTGTTCTCCCGGGTATTGTGCAGTAATTGCGATCGGGATAGAGAAGCAGCCTGCCTGGTATAGTACTTTCTTTTTACCATATAAATGTGTGAAGAGTCTCGTGGAGCTCAAGAGTAGCCCTGCTGACGTTGAAGGACCCTATCTTGTTTGGAGGTCGTGAGTACTAATTCAGAGGTCGCCTCCTGTTGAATTGCCACATTAAATCCAAATGGAATCACTGTACTGCTGACTGTTTAAACTAATTTTTCTTTCACTGTGTGAAAGGGCCCCTACCAGCTGCCACGGTTTGGACTAGCCACTAGGGCTTGGGTACCCAGGACAGTAACTGGTAGGGATAGGCCTTGCACAGAGCCATAGGTAGATAGTAAAGTGATAAGCTAATTAACCTGATTTCCCTGTCCTTGTTATATCCCCTAAATAAATCAGAGCTGCTTGTTTCAGCAAAGTTATACTGCCTGAGGTATTTGTCTATGTTAAAGTACTGTACTGTGATTGTTGCACTGTATCTTATTTCACAGGAGGTCCCAGTGCCGGAACTAGTCCTGGGGTAAGTGTATACTGTGAAGGTAATTCTGATATATTGTGTGGGCCACTAGTGGGAAGAAAGGGGTTGCAGTGTCCCAGAGGGCTGTGACCAAGTAAGTTTAACTATTGCAAACCCTGACCTCTGGGTGAGGCACCCCCATTGGATCCAGGCACCTCAACCTGTTAGTGGCAAATCAGGCAGGGTAGTAGCCCCTGGGATAGCGCCATCTAGGGTTACATCTTGGAGGCTCACCGCTGATTGTGTGTCCTCTAGTGGCCATATTTACGAACCACTGTTAAGAAAAAAAATGGGTACCCGACAGAAGTGGCTGTGCACGCTGGTGGAGTGGTGTACTGGGGAGGAGATTGACCCCCAAAATGCTATGCTTATCCTGGACATCCCCCTGGGTATCAATACGGACACTGTACAGGGAGTACTTTCCAAGGTGGAAGGTTTACAAAACCCTGTGGTGGTGGGTCGGCATGCTGATCTGCTCACCCACACTTTCCTGGCCCTAGTAGAGTTTAAGGATCCCATAGATAGCTCCAAAGTGCCACAGACCATTACCCCAGAGGGAGCCCTCACTGCCTGGAGAGTGATAACTAAGTACAGAAAGACCCGTGGGGAATGAGCCCCCACTGTCTGAAACTTTTGAGGAGAAATTTGCTAAATGGTTGCATGGGGGAAGGGAAAGCTATGGAGGACTTGAAGAAAACTATTACCACCATGGGGTGTTCCTCCCCAACACCCTCCCGCTCCAGTACCCGTAATAGTGGCTGAACCAATGCAGACTCCTATTTCTGCACCTGCCATTAGTCCACGACTCGTTACCGAAGGTTGAGGATCTTCTGGCACCCTCCCCACCCCCAAAGGAGGATGACTGGGAGACCTGGATAGACTATGTTGCCCCCCAAGTGCTAGAATGGCAATGCTAGGTAAGCAGCGAAAGAGGGTTAGTGAGAGCCTCCGAGGTCCTGCCTGGCTACCATCCATACTAAACGGGCCAGTAACCCTGAAGTGACTGCATAGGCCTATCTTGAGGCCTTGGAGAATGTGTATGGGAGCCCAGATTCTGATGAGGATCTATGGTGGAGAGCTAAGAAATGCACAACAGTACCAAGGGAGTTGTCTGTGTATGTATCTCGGCTGGAAAAATTGTTGCAAGAATGCCTCAGAAAGGGTAGTTTGCCAGCGATTGAACTGGACTGAACCAGGCTGGACAGGATCCTTAAGTCTGCCCCTTCTCAGAACTGCTGTTGCTTCAAGTTACGCCTGGCAAATCGACTGGAATCCCCACCCTCCTATGATGAGTTAATGAGAGAAATTGAGGAGTTGAAGAAGCAGCCTCGGGAGGGACCTGCACCAATAGCTGCGGCAACGACCCGAGTGACTGAGGTGGCCCATCAGTGAAGTTCAGGGGCAGAGGTTGGCAGTCAGTGACTGCTCTGACATGAAAAAAGATATGCACACAATGGAGGCGAACTGTTAGAGAGAGATCACGAATTCAAAAACAGTCCCTTTATGAAGGCCACGCCTGAAAGTACGGGCCCTGACCCATATCCCACTGCATCTGCTATGGGGTAAGTACCCACCATGTATCTCCTGCTGATAACAGCTCCAAACTCAATTCTGACCATGGCAGTGGAGAAACTGACAAGATGTCTCCAACATGCTTATCACGCACGCAGACAGAGATGGCACCAAGGTTTCCAGTTAGTAATACCCCGCCCCTGGCTCCCAGTGTGGCACCTCGGCCAGCTCAAACCCAGAAAATATGTTTTGCTATAATTGTGGGAAGGATGGGCACATGAAAAGAGAATGCGGTCCCCAAAAAGACACTGACAAAGTTGCATATAGGCTACAAGGAGCTTGGGAGAACAAATCAGTGGTTAAGAGGTGCGAAATGATCCCAGTGAGGGCACCAAAATGCTAATTCACGTCCCTTGTGGCAAGGTCAGTTGCCCAGGCCCCCACTACCGCCTCACCAGACTGGTCCAGAATAGTGGGTCCCTCCATGGAGACCACTGTAAAGGTGAATGGAGTGTCTACAAGAGCTGTATTAGACAGTGGCTCCCAAGTGACAATTATGTTCCAGGATTGGTATCAGAAGCATTTGTCAGACGCACTTACAACCATTAGAAGGACTGCATGTATGGGGGTTAAGTGAGAAGGCCTACCCTATTCTGGGTATATCTGAATTTGGCTGTCTTCCCCACCTCCGTGGCTGGAGTGGCGAACAAGTAGAGACCCTAGCCGTGTGTCCCCCACGGACTGTATGATGGTGTCCCTTTGTTGATTGGAACAAATGCTCATATGTTCGAAGGCTGGCACAATTGTGTTATGAAAAACAGGGGTGAAGACTAGTAGAGCTTTAAGAGTTCCGGCTTTAATTAAGAAGCCTATGAGGCACAGAGATGCTGAAAAAATAGAACCAGAGGAACCGCCTGAATTGTATGGAAGAAGGATCCTGAGTCTCTGATCCTGGCGCAAATGCCAGTGCACTACAGGAGAGGTCCGTGATCAGAAAGGATGTTAAGAATAAAATATTAATGTTGGATGCACCAGGCGCATGGAAATTGCCAGAGTGGATCAAGGGTCAAGCCTCAGTATTTTGCCCGCTAGAGCCCAATATGCTTAAGCCATGAAGGGTAATGGTCCGGAAGTTCATAATGTGTCTGAAAGAGACATTTGAGTAAATAGAAGTTGCATCCTGGCTAATGTGCATTGTGCAGACACTGCAGTGCTACCCAGCAAGAGTTCAAGGAAGAACAACAGAGTAACGCTTGACTTGTTTGATTTAAGCGACTCCCGCTGCCAGCTGAATGGAAAGTGAGGATCAGTGAGAAGCTTGCCCAGAGAGACCAGGTGTTTTCTTTAAAGGAATGGGACGTGAGGATGCATGCGAGGAGCTGAGCACAATATCCGCATGACCGAATGACCATTTCATGAGAGGTCTCGACGCCTGGCACCTGCTGACATAGATGATGTGGAGACGGCATCTGGCAAGAGATGTTAGCTGGTGTAATACAAGAACCAGAAGTCTTTATGCTTCCCCATTGTGGTAGTAGTGAGGAAAAGAATGGGACAGTGCGATGTGTGTGGATTATCGCATCATTAAACAGGCGGACTATCCCTGATCAGTAGCACTAATGCCCCGCATTCAGTGATGTGCTTTGACTGCCTAACAAGGGAGCAAGTGGTTCTCTGTGTTGGATCTCAGCAGTGGGTACTACTAGATCCCGATGGCCCCAGAGGACCGTGAGAAGACAGCCTTTATCTGTCCGCTTGGCTTCTATGAATTCATGAGGATGCCTCAAGGGAGTTTCAGGTGCCCCAGCCACTTTTCAACGATTGATGGGCGTGCAGTGGGGACATGAACTTACTAGAGTGCCTGGTATACCTAGATGATGTTATTGTGTTTGGCAGCTCACTGGAGGAACAAGGAGACAGATTATTTAAGGTATTGGACCCACTGGAGGACTTTGGCCTTAAACTGTCCATTGATAAGTGTCAATTCTTTCAAACATCAGTAAAGTAAGTGGACACATAGTATCCACCGAGGGAATAGAGACCGACCCAAGTAAAAGTTGAGGCCTTGACCACCTGGCCACAGCCCAAAATCTAAAAAGAACTCAAAGATTCCTGAGACTTCTGTGGTTATTATCGGTAGCTTCATCAAGGACTATTCAAGAGTGATCAGACCTTACTTAACCTTACTCAAGGGTATCCCCAACCAAAAAAATACCAAAAGTCAGCGTCCTCAAGACTGAAGAGTGTATTTTCATCCGAGTGAAGTATTTGGGGCCACGCTGGACTCCTGATTGTGAGACTGCTTTTCATGAGATCATATATCAGCTCACATGCTCCAGTGCTGGCCTATGCCGATCCAAGAAAACCTTACGCCCTGCACACTGACGCTTAGCTTGCAAGGGTTGGAGGTCAGTGTTGTACCAAAGCAGAATGGCCTGAGACCAGTGGCCTTTGCCAGTGAAGCCTGACCCCATCCGGAAAAGAACTATCCTGTACATAGGTTAGAGTTCCTAGCTTTGAAGTGGGCTATTGTTGACCAAATTCCATGAGTACTTGTATGGGGCTAAAATACTAGTAAAACTGACAATAATCCTTTGACCTATGTGCAGACCTCAGCTAAGTTGGATGCCACTGGCCATAGGTGGCTTTCTGCATTATCTACATATGACTATGCTCAAGAATACCGAGCAGGTCTGAACCACATAGATGCTGATGCTCTCTCCCGGAGGCCTGTTCCCCAGAATGATTGGGTCTGATTGGCAGAACCTGACATTCGGGCACTCTGCTGGAAGTTTGACAGGAAGGAACAAATGTCCACGGACGAGTGGACTGCATGGTGATTGCTTGGGACCCACTGAGAATTGCATACCTGCTGCTTATTGCCACTTTTTCTGCACAGACATTGGTGCACTGCCTCACCTGGACAATAACAGTATTCGGGCTCAATCCCGCGATCCCACATGATCAAGCAGCTTTAGAAGCCTCTATGCAGGAAAAGATGTGTCCAAATTACGCCCACTGATTTGAGAACTGCACTGTTATACAAAGAAGGTCCTAAGTTGAAACTGATCAATAAACTGTTATACAGAGAAACAGTAGACAGAGGGGAACAAGTAGACAAACAACAACGTGCTGCCCACTGCCTTTCAAGACTCAGTACTGAGGTCCTTGCACAACCACAATGGGGCACCTTGGTATAGACAGAACACTTGACTTGGTGAGATCCAGATTCTTATTGGCCTAAGATGGGGCTGATGTGGAGCAACACATTCAAACTTGTAGTCCTTGCTTACAGAGGAAAGCTTTGCCCTAGAGGGCTGCCCCTTGTTAACATCACCACCAGTGCACCCATGGACTTGGTCTGTATTGATTTTCTGAGTTTGAGTCAGATCAAAGAAATATCAGTAATGTGCTGGTGGTCACTGACCATTTCACGAAGATATGCCCAAGCTTTCCCCACCAAAGACCAGAAAGCATCCACTGTGGCAAAGTACTTGTGGAAAACTTTTTTGTTCACTATGGGGCTCCACAAAGAATCCATTCTGATCAAGGGAGAGACTTTGAGAGTCGTCTGATCAAAGAGATGCTTTCTCTCATGGGGAGTCACGAAGTCCAGAACCACTCTCACTACCCCCAGGAGGACCCCACAGCCTGAACGCTTCAACCACACTTTTGCTAGATATGCTGAGCACCCTGCACCCAAAGGACAAGCCTAGATGGAGCCAACAAAATTGGCACCCTGGTACATGCTTATAACTGCACCAAAAGAGATGCCACTGGGTTCTCTCCCTACACTTCTGATGTTTGGAAGAGAAGCTCCACTACCAGTAGATGTGTGTTTTGGGGTCTCTCTGATGGGGTTCAAGCTGACAACTATTTACAGTATGTGCAAAAGTTAAAGGCCCAGCTAACTCATGTACCAACTGGCTCAAACTATAGCTGCCAAAAGAAATCTGGCCAACAAAGAACGGTATGATAAAAGGTGAAAGCACAGGAACTCCAGGAGGGAGATCGGCATTGCTAAGAAATCTGGGACTGCATGGCAAACACAAGATTGCTGACAGATGGCACTCATCTCCCTCACATTGTAGTGGGCAAACTAGATGATCTGCCAGTGTACAAAGTAAGGCCTGAGAACAATTCAAAAGATGTAAAAACAATGCATAGAAATCATTTACTGCCCATTGGACAAATCCTGATTGAGTCTGGAGCCCCCAGAAGATGCCCCTCTGGACCAGTGACTAGAGCTGCTGCTAAGAAAAGATCAGGAAGTCTGCACCTACAGAAGCAGAGTTAAAGTGTTCCCCTGCACAAGTCCCAGTTGAGCATGACTGTCAGTCCATATCAGAAGAAAGTGAGAGTGACTTTGAATACTATCCTTCTTATGAACTGAGTCAATTGTTCTGGGCAATCCCTAGTCAATACTGGAGACAAAGCTGGGCCTTCTGGACTGTCTAAGCCCCAGCTTCATCCCTAGCCAATGCTCCCAGAAAGTGAAGTGCAAAGCATCAGATCAGATGAAATGGAATCATTGTGCATGGTTGAACTGTTTGAGCTTAGGAGGAAAATGATAGATTGGGGCAGACTGGTGATACACCTGAACAAGAAGAGTATTTGAGTGCCCTGACAGTCCACTGCCAGTGCCCGAAAGCACTCCATGCGAGCCAAATGTTGTGGACTCAGAAACTGTAACTCCTGGACTGAAAGTCCTCAAGTTCTAGCCTCTCTACCCCCAGGAGACTCCTGACAAGTGAGGACAATGCTGGAAATGAGGCCTGAGTGCAGAGACTGTAACAGTTCTCTAGAAAGACTGGTCGAGCTATAAAGCCTGTGGTGCACCTCAGTTATGATTCACTTGGGAGGCCTGTGGACTTGCCTCTCAATGTTGTCCATAAAGGAGTGTATGTGTCCCCGAGCTGATTGCCCAAACTGAGCATCAGTGCTAACTCCAAGTTACTTGTGTTGCCCTCTAGTATGGTGCCCTTGCCCGTCCAGCCTAAGGTAACTGATATGAAGGCCCCCTCTCAGGTTTCATGTCAAGAGGTAATAACTTGAGTTATGGTACAATGTGTATGTAATACTGTAAAGAGTGGACGACTGCAATGTTTCAGAAATGTGTTCTTGTAAAATGATATATTGACTGATGATTACATGTGCTGAGCCTAATGCAAATGTATATGGTTGCAGCTGAAACTTATGGTACTTGCTTGACGCGGACGTCAAGCTTTCCCAGGCTAGGAAGGGTGTAACCCCCTGCAAATGGGGTTCCCAAAAGACTTCAGGAGCTTGCTTGAATGCTCCAAGCCTGAATGGTGTTTGGCATTTAAGCCATTTATCAGTGAGTGCTTTTAGAGCCTCTGGTACTGTCTTTAGAGCTGTCTGCTTGCAGACATAATTAGTTTGTATGGGGGGACTGTGTGCTTTCTGTTTGAGTACCACTCCGAGCTGCTGCCAATTCACTCCATTTTGCAGTCACTAGAGTGCAAGGAACCTATCTGAAAGATGTAACTGTTTGCCAGAAATCATTTAGAGTAATAATGAAATTACAGTTTGTCTTATGCTTTCTTTGCAGTCAGAACTGTGTCTCCTAGTTCCCATTCTGGTTTTGAACTGCTGAACTGGACCAATCAGTGTGGTAAGCTAGCTCTAAAATGGTGCCTTGGACGAATCTGAGAACTTGGACTCATAATCTGAGCCAGCCACAAGAGGATTGTATAGGCAGTGACTCTGGGAGATGTAGTTTAGACTTGCCGCCTTTTGGACCAACAGCAGCAGTCTATTGTGAGTGACAGCCAATCCAGTCAAGAACTGGGAGGAACTCAAAGGAAGTGCCCGGTTTTGTCTGTTGGAGTTTCAGTTTAGATCTGGCAGTGAAGGGAAAGAAACCCTGTGCTCCTTCAGTGCACAGTTTCAGTCAAAAACGCGTGTGTAAGGCCCAGAGTTCGGTCTGCAGCTTGTGTAACTGCTTGTTAGGACTGAACCGTCCTGTGAAAAGAATGAAAGGATCTCTGAAGAGTAGAAACCAGGCTCACCCTGTAGAAGACTGGAGAAATTGTTGAATTGCACTCGGTCTGTCAGGAACTGAATCTGCTGTGTGTTCTCCCGGTATTGTGCAGTAATTGCGATCGGATAGAGAAGCAGCCTGCCTGGTATAGTACTTTCTTTTTTACCATATAAATGTGTGAGGAGTCTCTTGGAGCTCAAGAGTAGCCCTGCTGACGTTGAAGGACCCTATCTTGTTTGGAGGTCGTGAGTACTAATTCAGAGGTCGTCCTCGTTGAATTGCCACATTAAATCCAAATGGAATCACTGTACTGCTGACTGTTTAAACTAATTTTTCTTTTCACTGTGAAAGGGCCCTACCAGCTGCCACGGTTTGGACTAGCCACTAGGGCTTGGGTACCCAGGGACAGTAACTGGTAGGGATAGGCCTGTGCACAGAGCCATAGGTAGATAGTAAAGGATAAGCTAATTAACCTGATTTCCCCGTCCTTGTTATATCCCCTAAATAAATCAGGAGCTGCTTGTTTCAGCAAAGTTATACTGCCTGAGGTATTTGTCTATGTTAAAGTACTGTACTGTGATTGTTGCACTGTATCTTATTTCACAGGAGGTCCCAGTGTGGAACTAGTCCTGGGGTAAGTGTATACTGTGAAGGTAATTCTGATATATTGTGTGGGCCACTAGTGGAAGAAAGGGGTTGCAGTGTCCCAGAGGGCTGTGACCAAGTAAGTTTAACTATTGCAAACCCTGACCTCTGGGTGGAGGCACCGCCCATTGGATCCAGGCCCCTCAACCTGTTAGTGGCAAATCAGGCAGGGGTAGTAGCCCCTGGGATAGCGCCATCTAGGGGTTACACTTGCACAACCACATGGGGCACCTTGGTATAGACAGAACACTTGACTTGGTGAGATCCAGATTCTATTGGCCTAAGATGGGGGCTGATGTGGAGCAACACATTCGAACTTGTAGTCGCTGCTTACAGAGGAAAGCTTTGCACCCCAGAGGGCTGCCCCTTGTTAACATCACCACCAGTGCACCCATGGAGCTGGTCTGTATTGATTTTCTGAGTTTGAGTCAGATCAAAGAAATATCAGTAATGTGCTGGTGGTCACTGACCATTTCATCGCAGATATGCCCAAGCTTTCCCCACCAAAGACCAGAAAGCATCCACTGTGGCCAAAGTACTTGTAGAAAACTTTTAGTTCACTATGGGGCTCCACAAAGAATCCATTCTGATCAAGGAGAGACTTTGAGAGTCGTCTGATCAAAGAGATGCTTTCTCTGTGGGGAGTGCAAGTCCAGAACCACCTTACCACCCCAGGGGACCCACAGCCTGAACATTTCAACCCGCACTTTGCTAGATATGCTAGGCAACCCTGCACCCAAAGGACAAGCCTAGATGGAGCCAACAAATTAGTACCCTGGTACATGCTTATAACTGCACCAAAGTGATGCCACTGGGTTCTCCCCTACCGCCTGATGTTTTGAAGAGAAGCTCGACTACCAGTAGATGTGTTTTGGGGTCTCTCCTGATGGGGTTCAAGCTGACAACTATTTACAGTATGTGCAAAAGTTAAAGGCCCAGCTAACTCATGTGCATCAACTGGCTCAAACCATGGCTGCCAAAAGAAATCTGGCCAACAAAGAACGGTATGATAAAAAGGTGAAAGCACAGGAACTCCAGGAGGGAGAGCGGTATTGCTAAGAAATCTGGGACTGTATGGCAAACACAAGATTGCTGACAGATGGCACCATCTCCCCTGCATTGTAGTGGGCAAACTAGATGATCTGCAAGTGTACAAAGTAAGGCCTGAGAACAATTCAAAAGATGTAAAAATGCATAGAAATCATTTACTGCCCATTGGACAAATCCTGATTGAGTCTGAGCCCCCAGAAGATGCCCTCTGGACCAGTGACTAGAGCTGCTGCTAAGAAAGATCAGAAGTCTGCACCTACAGAAGCAGAGTTAAAGTGTTCCCTGCACAAGTCCCAGTTGAGCATGACTGTCAGTCCATATCAGAAGAAAGTGAGAGTGACTTTGAATACTATCCTTTAGCTAACTGGGTCAATTGTTTGAGGCAATCCTAGTCAATACTGGAACAAAGCTGGAGCCTTCTGGACTGTCAAACCCCAGCTTCATCCTGGAGCCATGCTCCCAGAAAGTGAAGTGCAAAGCATCAGATCAGATGAAATGGAATCATTGTGCATGGTTGAACTGTTTGAGTTTAGGAGGAAAATGATAGATTGGGGCAGACTGGTGATACACCAGAACAAAAGAGTATTTTGAGTGCCCTGACAGTCCACTGCCAGTGTCCGAAAGCCTCCATGCAGCCAAATGTTGTGGACTCAGAAACTGTAACTCCTGGAGCTAAAGTGCCCCAAGTTCTAGCCTCTACCCCCATGGAGACTCCCCTGACAAGTGAGGACAATGCTGAAAATGAGGCTCAGAGTGCAGAGACTGTAATAGTTCCCCTAGAAAGACTGGTCGAGCTGTAAGCCTGTGGTGCACCTCCAGTTATGATTCACTTGGGAGGCCTGTGGACTTGCCTCTCAGTGTTGTCCATAAAGGAGTGTGTGTGTCCTCCAGCTCATTGCCCAAACTGAGCATCAGTGCTAACTCCAAGTTACTTGTGTTGCTCTCTATGTATGGTGCCCTGCCCCATCCAGCCCCAAGGTAACTGATAGGAAGGCCCCTATCTTCAGGTTTCATGTACAAGAGGTAATAACTTGAGTTATGGTACAATGTGTGTGTATATCTATGTAAAGAGTGACGTATGCAATGTTTCAGAAATGTGTTCTTGGTAAAATGATATATTGACTGATGATTATATGTGAGCCTAATGCAAATGTATATGGTTGCAGTTAAAACTTATGGGAGTGCTGCTTGACGCGGACGTCAAGCTTTCCAACCAGGAAGGTGTAACTCTCGCAAATGGGGTTCCCAAAAGACTTCCAGGAGCTTGCTTGAATGCTCCAAGCCTGAATGGTGTTTTGGTGTTTAAGCCATTTATCAGTGAGTGTTTTAGATTCTCTGGTACTGTCTCTTTAAGAGCTGTCTGCTTGCAGACATAATTAGTTTGTATGGAGGACTGTGTGCTTCTCTGTTTGAGTACCACTTGAGCTGCTGCCAATTCACTCCATTTTTGCAGTCACTAGGAGTGCAAAGGGAACCTATCTGAAAGATGTAACTGTTTGCCAGAAATCATTTAGAGTAATAATGAAATTACAGTTTGTCTAACCTGCTTTCTTTGCAGTCAGAACTGTGTCTGCCTATTTCCCCATTCTGGTTTTGAACTGCTGAACTGGACCAATCAGTGTGGGGTAAGCTAGCTCTAAAATGGTGCCTTGGACGAATCAGAACTTGGACTCATAATCTGAGCCAGCACAAGAGGATTGTATGGCAGTACCTGGGAGATGTAGTTTAGACTTTGGCCCTTTTGGACCAACAGCAGCAGTCTATTGTGAGGACAGCCAATCCAGTCAAGAACTGGGAGGAACTCAAAGGAAGTGCCCGGTTTTGTCTGTTGGAGTTTCAGCTTACTTCTGGGAGTGAAGGGAAAGAAACCCTGTGCTCCTTCAGTGCACAGTTTCAGTCAAAAACGTGTGAAGGCCCAGAGTTCGGTCTGCAGCTTGTGTAACTGCTTGTTAGGACTGAATCTGCCCCGTGAAAAGAATCAGTGGATCTCTGAAGAGTAGAAACCAGGCTCACCCTGTAGAAGACTGGAGAAATTGTTGAATTGCACCTCGGTCTGTCAGGAACTGAATCTGCTGTGTGTTCTCCCGGTATTGTGCAGTAATTGCGATCGGGATAGAGAAGCAGCCTGCCTGGTATAGTACTTTCTTTTTACCATATAAATGTGTGAGGAGTCTCTTGGAGCTCAAGAGTAGCCCTGCTGACGTTGAAGGACCCTATCTTGTTTGGAGGTCGTGAGTACTAATTCAGGGTCGCCTCCTGTTGAATTGCCACATTAAATCCAAATGGAATCACTGTACTGCTGACTGTTTAAACTAATTTTTCTTTTCACTGTGTGAAAGGGCGTCACCAGCTGCCACGGTTTGGACTAGCACTAGGGCTTGGGTACCCAGGGACAGTAACTGGTAGGGATAGGCCTGTGCACAGAGCCATAGGTAGATAGTAAAGTGATAAGCTAATTAACCTGATTTCCCTGTCCTTGTTATAGCCCCTAAATAAATCAGAGCTGCTTGTTTCAGCAAAGTTATACTGCCTGAGGTATTTGTCTATGTTAAAGTACTGTACTGTGATTGTTGCACTGTATCTTATTTCACAGGAGGTCCCAGTGCCGGAACTAGTCCTGGGGTAAGTGTATACTGTGAAGGTAATTCTGATATATTGTGTGGGGCCACTAGTGGGAAGAAAGGGTTGCAGTGTCCCAGAGGCTGTGACCAAGTAAGTTTAACTATTGCAAACCCTGACCTCTGGGTGGAGGCACCCGCCATTGGATCCAGGCCCCTCAACCTGTTAGTGGCAAATCAGGCAGGGGTAGTAGCCCCTGGGATAGCGCCATCTAGGGGTTACACTTGCACAACCACATGGGGCACCTTGGTATAGACAGAACACTTGACTTGGTGAGATCCAGATTCTATTGGCCTAAGATGGGGCTGATGTGGAGCAACACATTCGAACTTGTAGTCGCTGCTTACAGAGGAAAGCTTTGCCCCAGAGGGCTGCCCCTTGTTAACATCACCACCAGTGCACCCATGGAGCTGGTCTGTATTGATTTTCTGAGTTTGGAGTCAGATCAAAGAAATATCAGTAATGTGCTGGTGGTCACTGACCATTTCACGAGATATGCCCAAGCTTTCCCCACCAAAGACCAGAAAGCATCCACTGTGGCCAAAGTACTTGTAGAAAACTTTTTTGTTCACTATGGGGCTCCACAAAGAATCCATTCTGATCAAGGGAGAGACTTTGAGAGTCGTCTGATCAAAGAGATGCTTTTTCTGTGGGGAGTGCGAAAGTCCAGAACCACTCCTTACCACCCCCAGGGGGACCCACAGCCTGAACGTTTCAACCGCACTTTGCTAGATATGCTAGGCACCCTGCACCCAAAGGACAAGCCTAGATGGAGCCAACAAATTAGTACCCTGGTACATGCTTATAACTGCACCAAAAGTGATGCCACTGGGTTCTCCCCCTACCGCCTGATGTTTGGAAGAGAAGCTCGACTACCAGTAGATGTGTGTTTTGGGGTCTCTCCTGATGGGGTTCAAGCTGACAACTATTTACAGTATGTGCAAAAGTTAAAGGCCCAGCTAACTCATGCGTACCAACTGGCTCAAACCATGGCTGCCAAAAGAAATCTGGCCAACAAAGAACGGTATGATAAAAAGATGAAAGCACAGGAACTCCAGGAGGGAGAGCGGGTATTGCTAAGAAATCTGGGACTGCATGGCAAACACAAGATTGCTGACAGATGGCACCATCTCCCTCACATTGTAGTGGGCAAACTAGATGATCTGCCAGTGTACAAAGTAAGGCCTGAGAACAATTCAAAAGATGTAAAAATGCATAGAAATCATTTACTGCCCATTGGACAAATCCTGATTGAGTCTGAGCCCCCAGAAGATGCCCCCTCTGGACCAGTGACTAGAGCTGCTGCTAAGAAAAGATCAAGGAAGTCTGCACCTACAGAAGCAGAGTTAAAGTGTTCCCCTGCACAAGTCCCAGTTGAGCATGACTGTCAGTCCATATCAGAAGAAAGTGAGAGTGACTTTGAATACTATCCTTCTTACGAACTGAGTCAATTGTTTCGGGGCAATCCCCTAGTCAATACTGGAGACAAAGCTTGGCCTTCTGGACTGTCTAAGCCCCCAGCTTCATCCCTGGAGCCAATGCTCCCAGAAAGTGAAGTGCAAAGCATCAGATCAGATGAAATGGAATCATTGTGCATGGTTGAACTGTTTGAGCTTTCAGGGGAGGAAAATGATAGATTGGGGCAGACTGGTGATACACCAGAACAAGAAGAGTATTTTGAGTGCCCTGACAGTCCACTGCCAGTGTCCAAAAGCTCTCCATGCAGCCAAATGTTGTGGACTCAGAAACTGTAACTCCTGGAGCTGAAAGTGCCCCAAGTTCTAGCCTCTCACCCCATGGAGACTCCTGACAAGTGAGGACAATGCTGAAAATGAGGCTCAGAGTGCAGAGACTGTAATAGTTCCCCTAGAAAGACTGGTCGAGCTGTAAAGCCTGTGGTGCACCTCAGTTATGATTCACTTGGGAGGCCTGTGGACTTGCCTCCAGTGTTGTCCATAAAGGAGTGTATGTGTGTCCCCAGCTCATTGCCCAAACTCGAGCATCAGTGCTAACTCCAAGTTACTTGTGTTGCTCTTTTAGTATGGTGCCCTTGCCCCATCCAGCCCTCAAGGTAACTGATAGGAAGGGCCCCTATCTTCAGGTTTCATGTACAAGAGGTAATAACTTGAGTTAGGTACAATGTGTGTGTAATACTATGTAAAGAGTGACGTACTGCAATGTTTCAGAAATGTGTTCTTGGTAAAATGATATATTGACTGATGATTACATTTAGAGCCTAATGCAAATGTATATGGTTGCAGTTAAACATTTTATGGGTACTTGCTTGACGCGGACGTCAAGCTTTCCCAGGCCAGGAAGGGTGTAACCCCCCTGCAAATGGGGGTTCCCAAAAGACTTCCAGGAGCTTGCTTGAATGCTCCAAGCCTGAATGGTGTTTGGTGTTTAAGCCATTTATCAGTGAGTGTTTTTAGAGCCTCTGGTACTGTCTCTTTAAGAGCTGTCTGCTTGCAGACATAATTAGTTTGTATGGGAGGACTGTGTGCTTCTCTGTTTGAGTACCACTCGAGCTGCTGCCAATTCACTCCATTTTTGCAGTCACTAGGAGTGCAAAGGGAACCTATCTGAAAGATGTAACTGTTTGCCAGAAATCATTTAGAGTAATAATGAAATTACAGTTTGTCTAACCTGCTTTCTTTGCAGTCAGAACTGTGTCTCCTAGTTCCCCATTCTGGTTTTGAACTGCTGAACTGGACCAATCAGTGGGGTAGCTAGCTCTAAAATGGTGCCTTGGACGAATCAGAACTTGGACTCATAATCTGAGCCAGCCACAAGAGGATTGTATGGGCAGTGACTCTGGGAGATGTAGTTTAGACTTTGGCGCCTTTTTGGACCAACAGCGCAGTCTATTGTGAGTGACAGCCAATCCAGTCAAGAACTGGGAGGAACTCAAAGGAAGTGCCCGGTTTTGTCTGTTGGAGTTTCAGTTTAGCTCTGGGAGTGAAGGGGAAAGAAACCCTGTGCTCCTTCAGTGCACAGTTTCAGTCAAAAACGTGTGTAAGGCCCAGAGTTCCGCCTGCAGCTTGTGTAACTGCTTGTTAGGACTGAACTGCCCTGTGAAAAGAATCAAGGATCTCTGAAGAGTAGAAACCAGGCTCACCCTGTAGAAGACTGGAGAAATTGTTGAATTGCACTCGGTCTGTCAGGAACTGAATCTGCTGTGTGTTCTCCGGTATTGTGCAGTAATTGCGATCGGGATAGAGAAGCAGCCTGCCTGGTATAGTACTTTCTTTTTACCATATAAATGTGTGAAGAGTCTCTGGAGTTCAAGAGTAGCCCCGCTGACGTTGAAGGACCCTATCTTGTTTGGAGGTCGTGAGTACTAATTCAGGGTCGCTCCCTGTTGAATTGCCACATTAAATCCAAATGGAATCACTGTACTGCTGACTGTTTAAACTAATTTTTCTTTTCACTGTGTGAAAGGGCGCCACCAGCTGCCACGGTTTGGACTAGCCACTAGGGCTTGGGTACCCAGGACAGTAACTGGTAGGGATAGGCCTGCACAGAGCCATAGGTAGATAGTAAAGTGATAAGCTAATTAACCTGATTTCCCCATTCCTTGTTATAACCCCTAAATAAATCAGAGCTGCTTGTTTCAGCAAAGTTATACTGCCTGAGGTATTTGTCTATGTTAAAGTACTGTACTGTGATTGTTGCACTGTATCTTATTTCACAGGAGGTCCCAGTGCCGGAACTAGTCCTGGGGTAAGTGTATACTGTGAAGGTAATTCTGATATATTGTGGGCCACTAGTGGGAAGAAAGGGGGTTGCAGTGTCCCAGAGGGCTGTGACCAAGTAAGTTTAACTATTGCAAACCCTGACCTCTGGGTGGAGGCACCCGCCATTGGATCCAGGCCTCTCAACCTGTTAGTGGCAAATCAGGCAGGGGTAGTAGCCCCTGGGATAGCGCCCATCTAGGGTTACAAACATTTAAGGGAGGTCCACTGACCTCCCAGGGAGTCATAGCTGAGATGTATTACTGGTTTAGTAGCTCTTCCATTGTTTCTTAGGAGAACAGATACAGACTCTGGAGTATCAGCATTGTCAGTAGTCCCTTCTCCAGTAAGAAAGGGTACCTCCGCACAGGGTGAAGACTCCAGCAATGGGACATTGTCGGCTCCTTGCCCTTTGGATTCTGTTTCCACATCATTAAATTCATCTTCGAACTCTGCAGATGGCCCAGATTTATCATTCTGAGAAAACTCGGACACGAGGACTTATTGGCACTGGATTGGGACCAGCAACACTATCAGACAGTCCCTCAAGTTCTGGTATGTCACCAGGGATACTCATAGCTTCAGATTCCTCCTTGGGTAATTCAAACAGTTCTACCAGACACAAAGAATCTGCTACTTCAGAGGTTATACTCTACACCTCACTTTCAGGGGGCATGGGTTCTAGGGAGGAAGCTGGGGGTTTAGGTAGTCTTGACATCCCAGCTTCATCCCCATAGTTACACATAGGATAGGGTTTTAAATAATTGATTAGCAGTTTTTTCTTGGGGCAATACTAACTGTACAGAAAGCATTTATATAGATTTTCTGGAAGTGTAATGTTTGTTAAACACAGTGAGGCAAGTGCTATGCATTTTCACAATGTTTTAGAACTTTTATGAGCAAAACGCTTATCAATTTTTAGAATTAAATAAAACCCTGTAGGATTACCTTGAAACAGTTGACTCAGTTCATAAGAAGGATAGTAAGGAGTCTCACACTCACTGTCATCTGATTCAGATTGATTGTCATTGTTAGGCTTGGCATGCTGAGGAGAAGGCCTGGGTTGTTGCACTGTCAGAGATAGCTGACACTGTCGCCTTCTGGCAGCAGCACGAGTCACTGGCCATGATCATTACTTGCCCAATAGGTAGTAAATGGTTTCTGTGCATGGTCTAGACAGCTCAAGAGTTGTTCTCCAGGTGCACTTTTTACACAGGCAGTTCGTCCAGTTTACTGATCACTATGTGAGGAAGATGATGCCACCTATGAGCAATTTTGTGCTTTCCATGCAGTCCCAGATTGCACAACAACACACAGTCTCCGGGCAATAGCTCTTGAGCCTTTACTTTCCTGTCATGCCTCTCTCAGTTGGCTAGGTTTCTCTTGGCGGCCATAGTCTGGGCCAACTGGAAAGCATGTTCAACTAGGCCTTTAACTTTTGTACGTATTGCAGATAGTTCTCAGCATGGATTCCATCCAGGGACACACCAAAGCAGACATCCACAGGCAACCGGGCTTCCTTCCCGAACATGAGATGATAGGGAGAAAAGCCAGCAGCATCATGTTTGGTGCAATGTAGTGTGTACCAAGGTGCTAATCTGCTGGCTCCATTTAGGTTTATCTTTGGGATGAAGCGTGCCCAGCATATCTAAGTGGGTTCTGTTGAAACGTTCAGGCTGTGGGTCCCCTGAGGGTGGTAGGGTGTGGTTCTGGACTTCCATACCCCACAGGAAAGCATTTTGATGAGTCTACTTTCAAAGTCCCTCCCTTGGTCAGAGGTATACTTGTGGGGCACCATAATGCACAAAGAACTTCCACCAGTACCTTAGCTACTGTGGACGCCTTCTCGCCTTCGCTGGGAACACTTGTATGTAATGAGTAAAATGATCAATCACCACTAGCACATTGGCGATGTTCTTTTGGTCTAGCTCTAAACATAGAAAGTCTATACAAACTAGCTGCATGGGAGTGCTGGTAAAGATGTTGACTAAGGAGGTAGCCTTCTGAGGCAGTGCTTTTCGCTGGAGGCAATGACTGCAAGTTTTGACATGATTCTCCACATCTACCCTCATCTTATGCCAGAAAAACCGTGATCTCACCAAATCAAGAGTCCGGTCAATACCGAGATGCCCCATATGGTTGTGAAGGGACCTCAGTACCAGTTGCTTAAAGGCTGTGGGTAATACCAGCTGCTGTTTGTCTACCTAGCCACGATGATCCACAGTTTCTCTATATAACAACTGGTCTCGCAGCTTCAATCGGGGGCCATCTTTAAGTAGCAAAGCCATTCGTAGGTCAGTGGAATGCAGTCTCGACACATCTTTCCCTGCACAGAGAGCGTTAAGTGCAGGCTGGATCATAGGGTCTTGGGATTGAGCCCGTTGGATGCTGTAATTGTCATATTGTGGCAAAGCACTGATGTCCAAGCAGAGAAATAGCAATAAGCTTCGGGTAGGCAAGTTTTGGGTGGCCCCAAACAGTCTACTAAACAATCCACTGTTTCTGCAGATGGCTGCTCATCATTGTCGAACTTTTGACATATTGCTTCGTTAGCAGGCTCAGACAGCCTCACCCATTTGCCAGATGGGGAGGGCCACATCAAGATGGCGTCAGCATCAGTATGGTTGAGTCCAGGCTGGTACTCAACTGTATAGTCATACGTGGACAGGGCAGAGAACCACCAGTGACCCGTGGCATCCAACTTTGCTGAAGTGTGTACATAAGTTAATGGGTTATTCTTACCAGTATTTTGGCCCCATAAAGGTATTCATGGAATTGATCAACTATGGCCCATTTGAGGGAAAGAAACTCTAGTTTGTGGACGGGATTGTTTTTATCGGATGGAGTTAAGCTACAGCTAGCGAAGGCTATGGGCCTCAGCCCTTCATCATAGTTTTGGTACAGCACAGCCCCCAGCCCCTTCAGACTAGCATCGGTGTGTAGAACATGTGGTTTGGTCGGGTCGGCATAAGCAAGCACTATGGCGTGGGTGAATTGGTGGATAATCTCATAGAAAGCTGCCTCACATTCATTGGTCCACCAAGCCCTGAACAGCTCTCCCATCCTGAAATACACTTTCTCTTCATCTTTGATGGATCCCTTTCGGTACCACCGGTTGGTAGGAGGATACCCCTGGGTAAGATTAAGAAGAGGGCGGATTACCTTGGAATAGTCTTTGATAAATCACCTGTAATACCCACAGAAACCTAGAAACCATTGAAGTTCTTTGAGGTTGTTGGGCTGAGGCCAGGTGGTCAATGGCTCTACTTTACTGGGATTGGTCTGTATCCCTTCTGCTGACACTATGTGCCCCACATACTTGACTGACGTTTGAAAGAATTGACACTTGTTGATGGATAATTTTAAGTCGAACTCCTCCAGCCGATCAAGGACTTTGAATAGCCTGGATTCATGTTCTTCTAACGCAGGCCCAAACACAATGACATCATCCAGATATACCAGACACTCCAACAAATTTATGTCCCCCACTGCTCTCTCCATCAGCTGTTGGAAAGTAGCGGGCGCTCCGGAGATTCCCTGAGGCATCCTCAAAAATTCATGAAGACTCAAAGGACAGATGAAGGCAGTCTTCTCACAGTCCTCCAGCGCCATTGGAATCTGACAGTATCCGCTCTGTAGGTCAAGTACTGAGAACAATTGACTCCCATTCAGGCAGTCCCGGGCATCCTGTATACGGGGCATGGTGTATTGATCAGGTACAGTCCATCTGTTCAAAGTCCAGTAATCGACACAACCATCCAGACGGATCCATTCTTCTTATGCACCACCACAATGGGGGATGAGTAGGGGCACCAGGACTCTTGAATAATGCACGCATCTAGCATCTCCTGAAGGTGTCTTCAGATGTCATCTATGTCCGCTAGTGTAAGGCATCGAGAGCGCTCCCGAAAAGGCCAGTCGTCATGAAGCCTGATAGTATGTGCAGTGCCTCGGATGTACAGTACCTCACATCCCATTCCTTTAGAGAAAACACTTGGTCCCTTTGAGCAAGTTTTTGACTGATTCAAGTCTTCCATTGGACAGGCAGCGGGGGACTCCCCAAAGTCGAATAGGTCTGGGGTCATCTCCTCCTTTTCACCAGTATACTTATTACTAGGCAGTACTGCAGTGTCAGCACAGTGCACTGTAGCTAACGCGGCACCCCAGGTTCACTCGGATTTCTTGATCAGACACATTATGTATTTGGACCATTACTCATCAGGCATAGGCATGGGCACGAGCAGGTAAGATACTGGGCTTAACCAACAACCCCTCCAGCAACTTCCCTTCACCGGGTGCATCCAGCATAAATATTTTATTTTTCATGTCCTTTCTAAGGCGGACTTCTCCATGAATGGTATACTGAGCGTTGGG
Organism: Neoceratodus forsteri; assembly: GCA_016271365.2. Classification (NCBI taxonomy): domain Eukaryota; kingdom Metazoa; phylum Chordata; order Ceratodontiformes; family Ceratodontidae; genus Neoceratodus; species Neoceratodus forsteri. Next base: position 792,976,976 of record CM057459.1, on the reverse strand, counting down.
TGGTAGTACCAGAGAATCGGTACCTTTCTTCCACACTATCCCCACCGGCTCATCTCTGTCCACTTCTGTAGTCTGTTTTGCAGGACATAGGCTCTCTTTATCAAGGCAGGAATTCTCAGAGCCCACCCAGTCCGTTGTCCTTGTTTCTCTTGACACAGCTATGCTAGTCTCCCAAACATGTGGGCATTAGTTCCAGTGAGTAAGGGAACCCCATTGTACAATCCTGTAGGAGGGCACACCAGAGCTAGTGTCTCTACTTGTTCATCTACACCAGTTACAGCTGCAGGAGAAGACAGCCAGAGCTGGACATATCCTAGGTAGGGATAACACTTGTCACTCAGGCCCCACACATGTAGGCCTTCCCAAGATTGTAATGGTACATCAGATAAATGTTTGTCATACCAGTCTTGGAATACAGTGGTCACTTGCATAATCGCTGGCTGTCAACACAGACTGAGCATGGATGCCATTGACAGTCACAGTAGTTTCCATTGAAGGGCCTACCATTTTGGACCAGTCTGGAGGGATGGTAGCAGGGGCCTGGGCAAACGATTTAGCCACAAAGAAGTTTGAGTTAGGATTTCTTGAGCTTTTACTGCGCGGTCGCTTGCACCTCTTGGACCACTGATTTGCTTTCTGGAGCTCCCTTGAAGCCTGTTTACCACTTTCTCTAAGTTTTCTGAGACCAGCATTACCTCTTCATGTGGCCATCCTTTCCACAGTTGTGACAAATGACAGGCTCTTGGGTCATCCTTGGAGAAAACATCTGAAGGAGCTGGAGCATTAACAAGAGACTGTGGTCTGACTTCTGCTGGTAGTGTTGAGGGTGGTGCAACATGTCTCAAAAGTTTCTTTATAGTGGCAGTCAATTCTTTGATCTCAGCCTGGGAGTCACCTTGGTAGAGGATGCCTGAGGATGCCCCCACCCCATGGCAGTCATGTCCTGAGAGATACCTGGGTCTTTGTCAGTGATGGAGACCTATGTAAAGGCAGCAACTTGTACTTTTCTGACTTCCTTCAGCAGCTTATCCCTCGTCCACTCAGCCCATGGCGGGACATCCTTAGTGGTCTCCATTTCAGAAAGGCCTTCCTGTGCCGTGGTCACTCTGGCTGAGCCCACCCCATAATTACAATCTCCTTCGCTTTCAACCTCCCTGAGTTCTTTTATCAGGTCACAGTAGACAGGTGGGTTTTCTCTCCTGTCCTGGAGCCTTAACTGGATAATCTGTGATTTAGAATGCTTGGCGTGCTGTAGTATGTGCCCCAGTCTCACACTGTTTAAGTCACTGGCGGCTACCCCACCCTTTTGATGAGCTCTCTGCAGGGCCTCTCTAGGTGAGTAACATACGCAGACAAACCTTCCCTTTTCCATTGTTTGGTACCTTTGAATTGCCACATCAAAGTCTCCCCGGACGCAATGCTTCCAAAATTGCCTTTGAGTACAGACAAGTACTTTTGAGCAGATGCATCAGGATTCGTGGACCTCAGAAATCTAATGGCTTCCAGGGCAGGACCCCTCAAACATTCCATGATCCTCTTTCGCTTCTCAGCCTCCGCACACTGCCACTCGGATACCCAGGGGGCGACATAGTCGATCCAGATCTCCCAGTCATCCTCCTCCTGTGGGATGGGGAGGGTACCTGAGAACATCCTCAACTTGTGGCACGTGTCATAACTAACTGCAGGCACAAATGTGGGTGCCGGCATAGGAGCGAGCACAGGAGCTGGGGCAGGGACTGGTACTGGAGTGGGTGGAGGTGTTGGGGAAGGAATACCCCCAGGTGGCAGGAATAGTTTCTTAAAGTCCTCTACAGTCTTTCCCTCATCCAGCAACAACTTAGCCAACTTTTCGTCAAAGGTCTCAGATAATGGTGGAGGCTCATCCTTCCCGGGGGCTTTACTGTCTTTAGTTATCACTCTCCAGGCAGTTGAGACCCCTTCTGAGGCAATAGTCTGTGGCACTCTAGAGCTATCCACGGGGTCACTACACTCTACCAAGGCCATGAAAGTCTGGGCGGTCAAATCAGCCTGTCGATCCACTACCATAGCATTTTTCAAACATTCAACTTGGAAAAGTGCTCCTTCTACAGTGTCCTTATTAATGCTCAAGGGAATGTCCAGTATAAGCAAGGCATTGTGGGGGTTAATCTCCTGACCCGTACACCACCCCACCAACTGGTAAACAGCCACTTCTATTGGGGTAGCCATTAACCCTTTGACAGTATTTCTTAATTTTGGCCACAAGGGAGCGCTAATCCCAGTGTTGCCTCCAAGATTTAACCCCTAGGTGGCACTACCCCAAGAGATACTACCCCAGCCTGCGTGACCAGTTGCAGGTTGAGGGGACTGAGTTCTGTGAACAGGTGCCTCCACCCAGAGGACAGGGTCAGTGGCAGTGTAGCTGCCCTCGGTACGGCCCTCCGGGACACTGTTACCCCCCTTTCCCTCTAGTGGCCTACATGATTCAGTGAATACACAATTGCAATTAACACCTAAATACAGCTTTAACCCCACACTTGTTGCACTTACCACCAGGGCTGGTTTAGCTGGTTCGGCCTGAAGACCCCCTGTAAAGTGAGACTTGGCACAACAAACAGTATTACAATGCTGTCTATACAGAGGTACACCACAACCAGTTTAAGTGCAAAAGATTCAGATCTGATTTATTTGAGGGCATGAACAAGGAAGGGGGGCATAATCTGGTGCTTGATTCTAGTACTGATTAAATCAGGTTAAGCATGCATGCCTCTAAGAGTCCCTCTATCACAGTCACACACACCCTGGGTACCCAGTTGGAGTTACAGGCTAGCCTGAAGTGTTGCCTGGAGTAGACCGTGTTGCAGCTGTTGTTGTGGCCCTTAGGGAAAACAAACACAACATGCACTTTAACCTAATTTGTATTCCGAGCCGGAGGGTCAGTTCATGGAAATCAATCAAAACAATTAAATCAGATTACACACTTTGATTAGATTTTGTTGCAGGGAGCTATCCTGTGATTTACTCACAATACCCAGACCAGGTTGCAGGATGGATGAAATGGAGACCTCAGGATGAAGTGCTGGTTTGCCAGGAGAAGCAGGGCCCATACGATTCACCATGGTGTCATTCCTATTTGATAGTGTTGAGCAGGGAGCCGAATCCCCGGGTGGGTCTCGTCAGTGAAACTCTGCAGCACGAGTGGCAATCAGGGCCATGGTGCTGAGGCCCAGACAAGTTGGAGAAATGGATTCAGTCCGATTGGAGTCGCTGGACACTGCTTCCAGCAAGCGTGACACATTCAAGCAGCGGGAACCAAATCACGACCCACTATCAGCATTCAGCACACTTATAGTAAAAGTAAGGCAATACCACAGTTCGATAACAGTCCGGTTGCAATTACAGTGTCTCTGTGCAAACCGTATGCTCTGCAATAGTCTCGAGTCCTGACAGGCAAATCTTTGGTTCAATTCAGGAGAAATACAGTTCATCACAATTTAGGATTCTGGTCACAAAAGCTGCAAATTCGGATGAAGTCTGATTTTAGGCTCAGGGTCTCTTCACTAAGGGAGATGGTAGCAGGCAGGCTAGACACAGCCTTCCCGCCGATTTCCCCTGCGCACTACACAGGAGCAGCTGCTCTAATTACTTGAGCGGTTCACTCTTTCAACTGCAACTCCACAATGACTCACTGCTGCAGGCAGCACCGGGACTTCCTCTGTGATCCAAAAGTTTCGGTTGGTTGATCCTTCTGTCTGTCACAGCAATGGCTCCTCCTCCAGGTACATTTAGGCGCCAAACTGTAAAAACTACAATTCCTACAGAGATTTACTCCCACAAAACCCCTGGGGAAAGACTCCATTTTAGGGTCCCCAAAGGTACTGATTGGTCTAAACTAGCAGTCCAGCACCAAGATGGTGGTGCAATACAGAAAGTCCATGCTGCAAAGGAAGGCAGGTTAGACAAACTACAATATTATTATTACTGAAGCAGATAATCAGCAAACAATCACATTTCTTAATAGAGCTCCCTCTGCTCAATTAGCAATGGCAGAATGAAGCAAATGTGCTGCAGCCCAGGTGGGACTCAAGCCTAGGAACACTCGGCCCACACCCAGATTAATTATAAACTACGAAAATGATGTCTCTTAAAGAGACAGGCACGGAAGCTAACAGTGCACTCACATGCTGACACTTTTAAATCTGTAAAGACAAAATGCCAGCCTGGCAGTGGGCATTTAGACACACCAAGGAAGACTTTTGGGAACCCCGTTTATATGGGGTTACACCGAGAAAAAGGTTGACCAGATTCGGATTATGGAAAAGGACTGGCTCTTGAGTGAAGAGGATGAGGAGAAAGCCTCATCTATTTTTGTCTGCACCACATCGGTGAGACTCCAGTGATAAGAGAGTTGTGTGAAAGAGTTGGAAAGCAAAAATGTTGTGTCTGACCCTGGCCAAGACAAAATGTCTAAAAAGAGAAGGGAAGGACACATGGTTTAAGGACTGGTTGTGACTCTGGAAAATGGATACTGAAAACTGGATTGGAATCAGGCTTCTGAGAAGGTAAAGAGAGATCCTTTTTTGCATTTGTCTGCACCATGACCTGCATGGTGAGAAAACAGACTTTCTTTAAGGCATATCTGTGTAAGCCCCCTCTCTTTTGAGAGGGGCTTATGGTCCCATTAGGGATCCCCTTTCACCTTCTACTCCTCCCCTCCCCCGGAGCCTGGGGATTTATTAGTGCTCTGGGGGTTTCATTCCGGCTGGGCACCTGAAGGTGGCATCAGAGAGCAGGTTGAAGGATATAAGTAGGGTTGGAACAGGAAGTTCTGGGTTTTTCCAGCCTGGGCGGTAGGCCTGAGACTGGAGGTGTGGCTGGAGGAATAGGAGAGGCAGGTAAGGAGGGAGCTCGACGGTCTGGGTTGGGCCTGAGGGGAACCCCCCCCAAAGTAAGTAGTCAGGGATGGCTGGTATGCAGTGACGTGGCCCCAGAGAGTAGGGATGGTGCTCCGAGGGAGGATGATCAGCTAACCGGTACTGCATCATCAAGATGGGGGAGGCCTGTATAGAAAAGAGATGGTAAGGCATGTAGGAACCACTTAGATCCCTAGTACGGTATTGCTTGGACTGCCAGGGCTTCGGGAGCCATGGCAGGGCTCCCACAGGGGAGGGGCCGGTGGCAGAGGTTCTCTCCCATACCCAGTGTGGCAGGGTAGCCCAGCCTTAGAGGGGGCACCGTGAGCATTCTTCACCCACTTAAGGGGCCTGCTTGAAGGGGCAGGTCCTGGGGCACCGGCATTTAAGGGCCGGGTGGGCCACAGGTCTTAGGACAGGCCTTGAGGATGACTTCTGGCCAGGAGCTTAAATCAAGCCCAGAATGTATTGCAGGGATGCAGAGAGGAGGCTTGGGCCATCCTGGGATGGTCATCAGGAGGCACAAGACAATGGAGGAATGGATGCCAGGGGTGCCAGAAAAAGGTTTGATCTGCTTGGAGGGCCTGGGTTGTGGCAAGGCTAAGGTTTCTCTCGTGGTGGGGCAGCTCACGTATGGCAGTGGGTATTAGGGGTTGCGGCCTCGGTACACTGTGGGCTGGTCAGGTATCAAGGTTTGGGCTGGCCCCAGGGCCGCAATTTATGAGCTGGCCTTTTAGGCCCATTAATGATTGCAGCGCCAGTGGAAGGAGAGAGCAAGAGATTTAGGAGGGGTTGCAAAGCCAGTGAGGGCCACTCAGGTGAAAGTGCAGGCTCAAGTAAGGGGTACAAGGCTGGTTTGGGAAGAAAAATCCTGGTACCCCGTGGATTCAGGCTGGGTCCAGAGGCCAGGTGGGAGGAAGCTGCTCACTTTTCGTGTGGAACAGGGCATGCCAACCAGCATAGGGAAAAAGGCAAGGAGAAAATTGTAACCAAGTAGGTAGGTGGCTTACGAGTGCCAGAAGGAAAGGAGCCTGATGATTCTTCAAGGATAAAGTGTTCTGCTTAGATACAACAGCTGAGCTTCCAAAGTAATGATAGCCTTGCAGATACTGCCTGTTAACACCTTACTTCTCTTCAGAGTTCCAGCTGGCTGAGCTTGTAAAATTGTTTATAGCCCCATGGAGCTGCTTTTATTGTTGTGCAAGCAGGTACTCCTCTGTTTCTGCAATCATTGGGGCACAGGTGAAAATAAAGGGCTGTTTTGGGAAAAGGACTGGGTGGTGATTTTCCATTAAGTTCAAGAGGGTAAATGAAATGAAAAGCCATCCGTTTTATTTGTGCCATGAGTTTTGTATTTCCAGAACATTTTCAGCAGCCTGCACTGGGATCGAGGGGCCAGAGGTCCAGTGGGAGCCATGGTGGCAGATCAACGTAAGTGCCTGGTTCCAGTGGTGGAGGTTTGGGGGTGAAGTCAGTCAAAAGGAGAAAGATCCAGGGTGCACTGAGGAAATGAAGCCATCGAGAGGTAGGCTAAGTTTTCCTACTTCACCATGCAGTACAATGCTCGGAGATGTTTCACTATGCTGTTGGCCCTTTCCCCTGGTTCATCACCGATTCCTTCATGCCCCTAGACAGTTCAGGGAAGGGGTGGCTACATTTGAGAGAAAGATTTTGCTGGAATTGTGTGTGAGCCAGAGCAAGAGTGGTGGCTGTGTTGAAGTTGAGAGACTGTGAAAGCAGAAAGATGTGCAGGTGCCTTCCAGGACGAGTACCTGCTGTCTGCTCCTGAAATGCAGCTAAGAAAAGAGACTGTTGTAAACTTGGAGGTTCAGACTCTGCATTGCTCCCCAGAGCCTGAGACAGGGAAGTAACAGAAACTGTTTTGGGTGTGTAACCCCTAGGTGACGTTATCCCAAGGGCTACTACCCCTGCCTGCTTGGCTAGTAGCAGGTTAAGGAGCCTGAGTTCTGAAACGGGGTGCCTCCACCCAGAGGTCAGGGTTGGTAGTGATCAAGCCAACCTGGGCACAGCCCTCTGGGACACTGTAACCCCCCTCTTTCCTTATTAGTGGCCGGAACAATACACAACAATCACTTTCACAATACCCCTGATACACCACACAAGTACCCACACTGTTTGCACTTACCACCAGGGCTTTCCTCTGGCCTGGCCCTAGAACCCCTTGTAAAACAAGGTTATACACAGCAAATAACAACAGTACAGTACTCTTGCACAAACTGGAATCGCAGTCAGGGTAAATGCAATAAAGAGTTAGATCTGATTTATTTAAGGGACTTGAACAAGGGAGGGGGCGTAATCAGGTAAATTTGCTTAAAGGCTGTATCAATCAAACAGTTATGCATGCACTTCAGGGTCCATAAACAGTCACACACTCTGGGTACCCAGATGGAGAATGGTGGGTTAGCCAGGAACATTGCAGCTGTTTGGGGCCCTGTGATGGAAGAAAAACAACATGCACAACACACACTATTTGTAATCTGGAGCTGGAGGGCTCAGTTCGTGAAAACAAAACAACAAGATGATCAGATGACACACTTTTAGATTAGGCTGTTGTTGCAGGGAGCTACCCTGATGATTACTCACAATACCCAAGACTGGACACAGGCTGGACAAAAATCGAGACAGCAGGTGGTTAATCTGGAGTGCCAGGAGAAGCAGGGCCCACACAATTCACCGAGGCGTCATTCCTGTTCAAGTGTGGAGCAGGAGATGATCCCCAGGCAGGTCTCTCGTCGGTGGCTTTCTCTGTGCAGTGGGGTAGTCTGGCAGGGCCAGCATGGCATGGCCCAGGCCAAATGGAGATGAATGCGGATTCAGTCCGATTAGGCTGGATAAAGGTTCCAGCAAGCAGAACACAATTCACACAGTAGGGAACCAAATCATGACCCACTTCCAATATGCAGCACATTTACATGTCAAGGATTCTACGGTACCAGCAAGCAGAACACAGTTCACACAGTGGGGAACCAAATCACGACCCACTTTCAATACACAGCACTTTACATGTAAAGGATTCCACGGTGCTAAGCAAGCAGAACACATTTCACACAGTGGGGAACCAAATCACCACACGCTTAATACACAGCACATTTACATGTAAGAAAATCACTGTACCAGGCAAACCACTCTCTGGTCATGACCGTAAAGTCTCTGCACGAGCCGGGATTCAAAAGCAGCTGGAAATCCTGACAGGCCGATCGCATTCAGCAAACTCTTCAGTCTTCTTCAGGTATAAGCCTGGTAAAAAATCAGTGGCTCACTTCGTTCTCACAAACTTGGATTTAGTCCAAAATAATTATCTTCTCTTCCTCTCAGGAGCAGCAGGCAGACATGCAGGCCACAACTCAGGCCTTTCCACAGATCTCCCATGCAAAACTACTCAGATGGCTGCTTGACAGTCTCAAGCATATTGCTTCTTCAGCTCCCAACTTAGATCTGACTCAACTGCCAGCAAGCCTGGGAAATTCCCCAAGATCCAAAAGGTTCGGTTGGCTGATCCTCCTGTCAGTAACAACAAAGGCTCCCCCTTCAGGTGCAAAAAGCCCAAAACTACAATTCCTACAGATTTTGACTCCAGGCAGCTCCTGTAGTCCGGCTCCATTTTAGGTCCCACCAGTACTGATTGGTCCAATTCGCAGTCCAGGACCAAAATAGTGGAGATTAAACAGTCCTTGCTGCAAAGAATGCAGGTTAGACAAACTACATTATAATTATCACTCTAAATGATTTTCAGCAAATAGTTACATCTTTCAACAGAGCTCCCTCTCAGATTACTTATGACTGCAATCCGGGCAGCTCTTAAAGAGACAGTACACAGAGGCTATACAGGCACTGTCTGGCAATCACATTTAAACTGCTAAAATGTAGGACACCAGCCTGGCAGTGACATTTAGGCAAGCTTGAGGAAGACTTTTCGGGAACCCCCATTTGTAGGGGGGTTACACCCTTACCTGCCTGGAGAAAACTTGGTGTCTGCGTCAAGTCTGTACCATCATGCATCAGTTAACATAAACTTATTATTTTGCTATACATATTCACTACACTTCATGATACTATATCCATTCTGACAACACATTGTGCATATTTCACACAGGTAAATTGAACATTACTATACTGAATCAGGTAATAACTTCTTGTAACTTAAACAGTGCAAGAGGGGGCCCTTCCCTATCAGATAACTTGGGGCTGGATGGGGCAGGGCCACCATGGTGAGAGGGCAGAACAAGTAACCTGGAATGGGCCGTCAAGCTCAATTTGGGCAGTGAGTTTGGTGAAACAAACACCTTTGTACACCACATTGAGAGGCAAATTCACTGGCCTCCTGGGAGAATCATAACTGAGGTGTACTACTGGCTTGACAACTCGGCCAGTCTTTCTGAGGGGCACAACTACAGTCTGTACTCTCAGCACTGGTCTGGGGACTCTTGTCACTTGTGAGGGGTGCCTCTGCCTGGATGGGAACATCCAAACTTGGGGCACTGTCAGCTTCTTGCTCTGCAGGCTCTGTTTCTATAGCAGTTGACTCATTGTGCAAAGGCTCAGGCACAAACAAACTTTGAGGCACTGAAGGTGGGGTTGTCAGCACTCTCATAGTGTTCTTCAAGTTCTGGCATGTCACCAGAAAAACTCATACCCTCAGCCCCTCCCTCAGGCAACTCGTACAGTTCCACAATACACAGAGACTCAGCATCTTCAGACGTGATACTTTGCACTTCACTTTCAGGGAGCATTGGCTCCAAGGACAAAGCTGGGGGGTTAGGCAGTCCAGAAGGCCCAGCTTCATCCCCACAATTAATCATGGGGTTACCTCGAAACAGCTGACTCAGTTCATAAGAGGGGTAATAAGCATAGTCGCACTCACTTTTGTCAGAAGTGGACTGACAGTCACTATCATTCTGGGCCTGCTGCGGAGGAAACCTTGAACTTGTAACAACTGGGGTAGGTCGACTCTGTCTCTTTCTTGCAGCAGCAGGAGTCCACCAGCTCAGGAATCAATTTCTGATTGTTCAGCCTCAATTATGACTTAGCAATAGGTAGCAAGTGGTTACGGTGTATGGTCTTTACAGCTTTGGGTTGTTCTCTGGACGCACCTTGTACACAGGTGAGTCATCCAACTTTCCAACTACTACATGGGGAAGATGGTGCCACAGATCAGCAATTTTGTGTTTACCATGCAGTCCCAAATTACGTAACAACACACAGTCTCCAGGTCGAAGCTATTGAGCCTTTACTTTTTTATCATGCCTCTCTTTGTTGGCTAGATTTCTCTTGGCGGCCATTGTCTGGGCCAGTTGATAGGCATGGTTCAATTGAGCTTTCAGTTTTTGTACATATTGCAAGTAGTTTTTGGCTTGGACCCCATCTGGAGAGACACCAAAAGAGACATCAACTGGTAGCCGAGCCTCTCTCCCGAACATGAGGCAGTAGGGGGAGAACCCAGTAGCATCATTTTTCGTGCAATTGTATGCGTGTACCAAGGTGCTAATCTGCTGGCTCCATTTATGCTTGTCTTTTGGGTGGAGGGTGCCCAGCATATCTAGAAGAGTGCGATTAAAACATTCTGGTTGAGGGTCTCCTGTGGATGACAGGGGGTGGTTCTTGACTTTCGCACCCCCGATAGAGAGAGCATTTCTTTGATTAGTCGACTCTCAAAGTCTCTGCCCTGGTCAGAGTGGATCCGCTGGGGGGCACCATAGTGGACGAAGAAATTTTTCACTAGCACCTTGGCCACGGTAGATACCTTTTGATCTTTGGTGGGAAAAGCTTGTGCATACCGTGTGAAATGAAACGTAACCACTAACACATTGCCAGTGTTCTGCTGATCAGGTTATAAACACAAGAAGTCTAAGCACACTAGTTTCATGGGGGTGCTGGTAGTAATATTAACAAGGGGGGCAGCCCTCTGAGGCAGGGCTTTTCTTTGCAGGCAGCGACTACAAGTTTTTACATGGTGCTCAACATCGGCCCCCATTGTGGGCTAGTAGAAGCAAGATCGTACCAGGTCAAGGGTTCTGTCAATACCGAGGTGCCCCATGTGATTGTGGAGTGACCTCAGTACCAAATCTTTAAAGGCCATGGGCAGGACTAATTGTTGCTTGTCTACTTTGCCACTATGATCTACTGTCCGCTATACAACAACTGATTGAGCAACTTCAATCTGGGGCCTTCTTTTAACAATAAAGCAGTTCGCAAATCAGTGGAACATAACTTAGACACATCTTTCCCCGCACGCAGGGCATCAAGTGCTGGCTGAATTATAGGATCTTGGGATTGAGCCCACTGAATGCTGTCATTGTCAAATTGAGGTAGCCCACTAATATCCAGAGCAGAGAAGTGGCAATAAGCAGCTGGTATGCAGGTGTCAGAAGGGCCCAAGCAATCTACTAAACAGTCCACTGTGTCCGCAGACATCTGTTCATCTCTGTCAAACTTTTGCCACAATGCTCAAATATCAGGTTCAGACAGCCTGACCAATCACTCTTGGAAGTGGGCCTTGGTGATAGGCGTCAGCATCAATATGGTTCAGGCCGTCTGTGATTCGACAGCATAATCATAGGTTGATAATGCGAGAAAGCCACTGGTGCCCAGTGGCATCTAACTGAAGAAGTCTGTACATAGGTCAATGGGTTATTGTCAGTCTTCACAATATCTTTGCCCCACAGAGGTATTGTTGAAACTGGTCAACGATGGCCCACTTTAGCATAAGGAACTCCAACTTATGCACAGGGTAGTATCATTCGGACGGTCAAGCTCCTACTGGCGAAAGCTGCTGGTCTCAGGCCATCCTCATGGTCTTGATACAGCACCGCTCCTAGACCCTGCAGACTAGCGTCTGTATGCAGCACATAGGGTTTGGTGGGGTCAGCATAGGCGAGGATGGGGGCATGGGTGAGCTGGTATATGATCTCATGGAAGGCTGCTTCACAGTTGGGCGTCCAGTGGGGCCCAAAGATGTCACCTGGGTGGAAGTATACTTTTTCTGGTTCTTTAATGGCCCCTTTTTTGTATTTACGATTGGCAGGAGGGTAACCCTGGGTAAGGTTCAAGAGTTGGCGAATCATCTTGGAATATTCTTTTATGAGCCTGCAGTAGTAGCCACAGCACCCCAGGAAACGTTGTAGTTCTTTCAGATTATGGGGCTGGGGCAAAGTAGTCAGTGCTTCAACCTTACTGGGATCAGTTTTTATCCCTTTTGTAGATACTATGTGCCCCACATACTTCCGGAGGTTTGGAAAAACTGGCACTTGTCAATGGACAGCTTGAGGCCGAAGTCTTCCAGTCAGTCTAGGACTTTAAACAGTCGGTTCTCATGCTCCTCTAAGGTGCTCCCAAACACAATGACTTTGTCCAAGTACACCAGGCATTCCAGCAAATTCATATCTCCCACCGCACATTCCATCAGTCACTGAAAGGTGGCCGGGGCACCCGATATCCCCTGTGGCATCCTCAAAAACTCAGTAGAACCCCAGTGGACAGATGAAGGCTGTTTTCTCACAGTCTTACGGGGCCATTAGGATCTGGTAGTATCCGCTGCGAAGATCCAACACCGAGAACCATTTGCTCCCATTCAAGCAGTCCAGGGCATCTTGTATATGAGGCATAACGATAATCAACACACATCCTCACAGACCCATTCTTCTTATGCACAACCACAATGAGAGAGGTGTATGGGCTCCTGGATTCTTGTATCACGCCAGCAGCAAGCATTTCCTGCAGATGTCTTCTCACATCATCTATGTCTGCTGGGGCTAGGCGTCAGGACCTCTCTCGAAATGGCCATTCATCATGCAGGCGTATGTGATGCTCTGCACCCTGGACACATCCCACATCCCATTCCTTCAACGAAAATACTTGGTCTTTTTGGGCAAGTCTCTTGCTAATTCTAGCCTTCCATTCAGCTGGCAATGGGGAGTCACCAAAGTCAAACAAGTCTGGGGTCACTCTCTCCTTCTCACCAGGGTGCTTCTTGCTGGGCAATACTGCAGTGTCTGTGCAGTGTACCATAGTTAGGGTGCACCCTCTGTTCACCCGGATCTCCCGATCTGACATGTTGTGAATCTGGACCATCATTCGTGCATAGGCATGGGCATGAGCAGGCAAGATGCTGGGCTTGACCAATAATCCTTCCTGCAATTTTCCATCACCTGGCTCATCCAACATCAGTATTTTGTTCTTGACATCTTTCCTGAGGCAGACCTCCCCTTGAATGGTACACTAGGCTTTAGGGGCCAGTACCATTGACTCGGGATCCTTCTTCCACACGATCCCCACTAGTTCATCCTGATCTACTTCCTCAGGTTTCTGCTGCAAATCATAGGCCCTCTTGATCAGAGCCAAATTCTCAGGGCCCTTCCAGTCGTCGCCCTTGTTTCTCGTGACAGAGTTGCGCCAGTCTCTCAAACATATGGGCGTCTGTCCCAATTAACAGTGGGACCCCATCCTTACAGTCCAGTGGGGAGGACACACTAGAGCTGATGTCTCTACTCACCCCTCTACACCAGTTATAGTTGCAGGAAAAGACAACCAGAGGTGGACATACCTTGGTAGGATAAGACTTGTTGCTCAGGCCCCACAAATGTAGGCCTTCCAGGGATTGCACATCAGATAAGTGTTTGTCATACCAGTCGTGGAATACAATGGTCACTTGTGACCCACTGTCAAGTACAGCCCAAGTATGAATACCATTCACAGTCACCGTAGTCTCCATTGAAGGGTCCACTATTTTGGACCAGTCTGGAGAGCCAGTAGCAGAGACCTGGACAGACGATTTAGCCACAAAGAAATTTGAGTTAGGACTTCTCGAACCCTCACTGCGGTCATTTTGGGCACCCCTTGGCCGCTGATTTGCTTTTCATTGCTCCCCTTGGAGTCTGTTTACTACTCTTTCTAAGTCCTTCTGAGACCAGCACTCTCTTTTCATATGGCCGTCCTTTCCACAGTTGTGACAAATGATAGACTCCTGGATCATCCTGGGAGAGAACATTGTATGAGGAACTGAAGCAGTAGTAAGAGATTAGGATCTAGTATCTGCTTGCAGTGGTGAGAGTGGTGCAACATGTCTTAACAGTTCCTTTAGAGTGGCAGTCAATCCAGTAATCTCAGCCTTGGAGCCACCCTTGGTAGCGGATGCCTGAGGGTGTACCCCCACCGCCATGGCAGTCACGTCCTGAAAGGTACCAGAATCTTCTTCTATGGGGGAAAACCTTGCATCTTCAACTCTCAGACTTCCTTTAGTAGCTCGTCTATCCAATGCTGGGCCAGGGCGGAAGTCCTTTGCATTCTCAAAGTGCTCGTTAAGTGCCGACTTTTGCCCCGAGCCTCACTTGGCTGATCACTCTCGGTCACTTGCGCAGCGGCAGCAGATATGGGTGCAATTCCTCCATGGGTTTGCCTTTGCTCAACCCTCTGAATTTCTTTCATTAGCTCGTCATAGGAGGGGGGCGATTCCAGTCAGGTGGCAAGGCGCAACTGAAGTAGTAATTCTGAAAACAGAGCAGACTTAAGGATCCGGTCCAGCCTAGTTCGATCTAATTCATTTGACGGCAAACTAACCTTTCTAAAGCTCTCTTGTAGCAGCTTTTCAAGCTGAGGCATACACAGACAATGGCTCCTGGGTACTGCTAAGCATTTCTTACTCTCCACCACAGATCCTCATCTGAATCCAGGCTCCCACACATTCTCCAATGCATCAAGATAGTCCTGTTCAGTTTGTAACCCTAAGGGCGCCGCCTTAGGGCTACTACCCTGTCTGCCCTCTGGAGGCAGGTGAAGGGGCCCAGATCTGTGGACGGGTGCCTCCACCCAGCGGTCGGGGTTGGCCCAAAACAGACTACCATGGTTACAGCCCTCTGGGCTACTGCAACCCCCCTTTTGTCCCACTAGTGACTCACACTGCGTGCCAACAGTTCTCTTCACTAATACACTTACCCCACAGCCGATATAGTTCAGCTCACTCCAGAGACCCCCGTAAAGTAAAATACAGTTATATCCCAGTCCCCATGCAGTAACTCATCCAAGGTGTACAAACCAGCCAGGGTATAGTTATAACACAGCAATCTGATTTATTAGGGAGATAACCAAGGGGGGGATCAGGTTAATTAGCTTACACTATGACTATGTACCTATGGCTCTGTGCTGCAGGCCTAACCCTACAAGTTACTGTCCTGGGTACCCAAGCCCTAATGGCTAGTCCAAACGTGGCAGCTGGTAGGGGCCCTTTCACACAGAGAAGAAAAAAAGAATTGATTTTTACAGTCAGCAATATAGTACTTCCATTTGAATCCACTGTTGTAATTCAGCAGGGAGCTACCCTGTATTGGTACTCACAACCTCCGGACAAGATAGGGTCCTCCAACATCAGCAGGGCTGCTCCTGAACTTCACAGACCTCTTCACACATTTATATGGTAATCTCTGAACAGGCAAGGTCCTTTAATGACAACAGGATTAACTTGAGCTCCACAAGCCCCCTTGCACATTTATATGGTTATCTCGAAAACAAGGCAAAGTCCTTTAATAACAGCAGGATTTACTTGAGCTCCTCAAGCCTCCTCACACATTTATATGGTAACAGCAACAGACACAGTCCTTTAAGGGCAGCAGGATTTACTTGAGCTCCTCGAGCCTCCTCACACATTTATATGGTAACAGCAACAGAGGGGTACCACACCAGGCAGCTGCTTCCAGTACTCCCACAAACTCACCGTCACTGAGATACTGCAACGGCAGCTTCCACTTGTCTTCGGACCGAGCGCGATTCAGCAATTTTCTCCAGTCCTCCTTCAGGTCGAGCCTGGTGGGTAGCTGTACAGAGCACAGCCTCCTCTGACCGCCCGCCGGCGAGTTTCGTCTGCTGGAGCCGAAGCACCAAAAGCGGCCCTTCAGGCGCTTCCTTGCACTTCGCGTAGACACTCTTCAGCGCGAGAAGCACACAGCTCCTCTCCCTTCACCAACACATAGCATCTAACCCCCTAACAGCAAGGGCTCTCCTCTCAGTTGAGGCGCTACCAGGTGTCATTGGCTGGCTGCACATGCCAGTCACTCCCTCCGTTCTCAGTGGTGCAGAAAAAGCACCATAGCCCATAATACCTTTCTCAATTACAAGCAGCTCCTCTATTGGTCAGTCAGCTCTGCAGGGGTCCCGAGGTACTGATTGGCCCACTTCAGCAGTTCTGGGGCAAAATGGAGGCAATCAAACAGTCCTTGCTGCAACCAAAAACAGGTTAGAACAACTACAATATCATTACTACCTAATAGATAGTCAGCAGACAAGCATATCTTCTAACGAAGCTCCCTCTGCGCAATTAGCGGCGGCAGAAACGGCAGTTAATATTCTGAGCCAGGCGTGAGTCGAGCATAACAACACTCAAACCCCTCCCAATTTAACTAATCCGACTGCAACAGGCAGCCCTTAAAAAGACAATATCTGGAGGCCTTAAAAGCACTCACCAGGTCCCCATTTAGCGGCTTCATGCCGATCATCAGGAGGCATAAGGCACATTAGGAACCCCATTTGCAGGGGTTACACCCCACTAGCCTGGAAAAGCTTGGCGTCCAGCGTCAAGCCATTACCCTTGAAGGCAATTTGGGCAAGCGTTTCAATTAACACTACATCACATTTTAAATCACATACAGAAATATTACATTTACAGTGCACTATAGTGGATACACATTATACATATAAAATCTTAACTTTTAACTCAGGTCATAGAGTCCTACCCGTGACCCTGGGACTGAGGGCTCCCTCTTCTGTTAGCTACTAACTGGTCCCCAGGGCAGGGGTGCCACACTCAAAGGCTTTACTAATAGTCTGGAGTTATCCCCCAAGGCTAACCTAGGCAAAGAACTTGGGGACACATATACCCCCTTGTGAACCACATTTAAGGGCAGGTCCACTGGCTGACCCAGAGATTCATAACTCAACTTGATTACTGGCCGTATCTGTCGGCCAGATCGTCTAGGGGTCTCAGGGGACTCTGATCCTGGCCCTGACTCCACTCCCATGTTAGGGACATTAGCAACGGGAATCCCTGCAAGGGGATCAGGCTCGATACTCATAATGCTATCAGGGGCTTGACCTTCTATCCCTGAACCCACCCCACTGGGCTCATCTAGGGGCTGTCTAGTTACTAAAGGGAGACCATTAGGGCATTCAAAATATTCTTCCGGTTCTGGCATATCACTGGCTTGTTCCCCCCACCTCACTCTCTTCTTCTCAAAAGTCAGATAACTCAGCCAGGCCAGACAGTTCAACCAAGCCTAAGGACTCAGCCCCTTGAGTTTGTCTGCTACCCCATTCATCTTCTGGAGGCATTTCCTCCGGGGACAAAGTAGAGGGCTCAACCAACACAGCTGGGCCGGCTTCAGTTCCTGAGTTAATGAGGGGATTTCCCCGAAACAATTGGCTTAGTTCATAAGAGGGGATAGCATTCAACATCATCTTCGCTGTCTTCTGACACAGAGTGTTGACCATCTCCTTCTGCAGGGTGGGTTGGACAAGGCTCCCTTGGTGGACTTGTTGAAAGCTCCACGGGCTTGGTTCCTCTCTTAGCAACAGATCTAGTCACGGGCCTGGAAGGAGGGGTAGAGGAAGGTTCAACTTCAATCAAGATCTGCCCAATTGGCAGCAGATGATTTCTGTGTATGGTTTTCACATCTTTCGAATTGTTTTCAGGCCACACTTTATACACAGGTAGGTCTGCCAGCTGTCCCCAACAATATGAGGAGGTGATGCCATCGATCGACAATTTTATGTTTGCCATGCAGTCCCAGATTTCTCAACAACACTCTATCCCCTTTTCTCAACTCTACTGTTTTCACTTTTTGTCATATCTCCTTGTTAGCCAGATTTCGTTTAGCAGCCATGGTCTGGGCCACTTGGTAGGCATGATTTAATTGGGCCTTTAATTTCTGTACATTACTGTAGATGGTTTCTGCTTGCACCCCATCAGGGAAACCCCAAAACACACATCCACGGGCAATCTAGCCTCTCTTCCAACATCAGTCGATAGGGGAGAACCCGTGGCATCACTTTTATACAATTGTGACGTGAACTAGAGTGCTAATCTGTTGGCTCCATCTCAATTTATCTTTGGATTGTAAAGTGCCCAGCATGTCAAGCAATGTACGATTGAACCTTTCAGGCTGAGGTGTCCTGCGGATGGTAGGGGTGGTTCAGTGATTTGTGTACCCCACAAAGATAGCATCTCTTTAATCAAGCGACTCTCAAAGCCCCTTCCCTGATCGGAATGAATCCGCCAGGAGCCCATAGTGGACGAAAACATTCTCAACAAAGTATCTTAGCCACTGTAGTTGCTTTCTGATCCTTGGTCGGGAAAGCTTGTGCATACCGGGTAAAATGATCAGTGACCACCAATATGTTGCTAACACTTTTCAGATCAGGCTCTAGACTCAGCAAATCAATACAGACCAGTTCCATAGGAGCACTAGTAGTAATGTTGACCAAGGGAGCAGCTCTCTGGGGTAACACTTTCCTTTGCAAACAACGACCACAGGTCTTGACATACTGTTGCACGTCCGCACTCATCTTCGGCCAATAGAATCGAGCCATTACTAAATCAAGTGTTAGATCTATGCCCAGGTGCCCATCTGATTATGCAGTGACCTTAGAACTAGTTCTCTGAAAGCTGAGGGCAGCACCAGTTGTTGCTGTTGCCCGGCCCTCCTTACTCACAGTCTCTCTATATAGTAGTTGATTGATCAGCTTTAATTTGGGCCCTTCTTTGTACAACAAGGTAGTCTGCAAGTCAGTGGAACGTAGTTTGGATACATCCCTTCCAGCCCGCAAAACCTCTACGGCCGTTCTTATCATAGGGTCACAGGACTGAGCCTGTTGGAGATCATCATTGTTAAGTTGCGGCAGAGAGCTGGTGTCCAAGGCAGAGAAATGGCAGTAGGTGGCAGGTATACAGTTCTCCGGCGGCCCCAAACAATCTACCACACAGTCCACTGTGTCAGGAGACACCTGTTCTTCCTTATCAAATTTCTGGCACAGGGCTCTTATGTCAGGCTCAGACAACCGGACCCATTCAGTCTGGGACACAGGCCTCCGAGAGAGAGCATCCGCATCTATATGGTTTAAGCCCGCCCTGTATTCTACAGCGTAATCGTAGGTGGCCAAGGCAGAGAGCCACCTATGTCCAGTGGCATCCAATTTGGCTGAGGTTTGTACATAGGTCAGAGGATTGTTATCAGTCTTTACTAATATCTTGGCACCATACAAATAGTCATGGAACTGATCAACAATGGCCCACTTCAAAGCCAAAACTCTAATTTGTGCAGGGTAATTCTTCTCTGAGGCGCCAGACTTCTACTGAACGCTACAGGTCTCAGCCCATTCGCGTGCTCCTGGTACATTGCAGCCCCCAGTCCTTGCAGACTGGCATCAGTATGAAGAGTGTAAGGCTTGGCTGGGTCAGCATAGGCCAACAGGTGCGTGGTGAGTTGATATATGATGTCATGGAAGCTTCCTCACACTCAGCAGTCCATCGATCCCCAAACATATCATTTGGCCGAAAATACTTCTTTTCTATGTCAGGGTGCACACCCTTCTTATACTTTTTGTGAGTAGGCGGATACTCCTGGGTGAGATTAAGGAGGGGGCGAATCACTCGTGAATAGTCTCTGACAAACCGCTATAGTAACTACAAAACCCCAGGAATTGTTGCAGCTCTGTTAAATTCCTAGGTTGAGGCCAAGTGGTCAACGCCTCCACCTTGCTAGGGTCAGTCTCTGTGCCTTCAGTGGACACTATGTGGCCCCATATTTCACGGAAGTCTGGAAGAATTGACACTTGTCGATAGACAACTTAAGGCGAAATCCTCCAATCGATCCAGGACTTTGAATAATTGTTGCTCATGTTCTTCCAATGATCGGCCAAGCACTATAACGTCATCTAAATAGACCAAACACTCGAGTAGGCTCATGTCCCCCACAGCTCGTTCCATCAAGCGCTGAAAAGTGGCTGGGGCACCCAAAATTCCTTGAGACATCCGAACAAACTCATAAAAACCCAAAGGGAAAATGAAAGCAGTCTTCTCCCGATCATCTGGGGCCATCGGGATCTGATAGTATCCGCTCCGAAGATCCAACACAGAGAACCACTTACTACCATTCAAACAATCCAAGGCGTTTTGTATGCGGGGCATGGTATATTGATACGGAATAGTCCGCTTATTCAAAGTGCGATAGTCTACACACATCCGAACTGCCCCATTCTTTTTCCTTACTACTACAATGGGGGAGGCATAGGGGCTCCTAGACTCTTGAATTACACCAGCAGCCAACATTTCTTGCAGATGCCGCCGTACATCATCTATGTCAGCGGGAGCCAGACGTCGGGATCTCTCTCGGAAGGGTCTTTCGTGGTGTAATCGAATGTGATGCTCAGCCCCTTGTACACATCCTACATCCCACTCCTTCAGGGAAAAAAACCTGGTTCCTCTTGGCAAACCTCTCACTGACCCTGCGCTTCCCTCAGTTGGCAGCGGAGAGTCACCAAAGTCAAACAGATCAGAAAACTCTATCACCCGTCCGAGAACTCCTTTTATTTGGTAGTACAGCAGTATCCGCACAATGAACGCTAGCCAGGGTGCACCCTCTTCTTATCTGAATCTCTTTATCTGACACATTGTGCACTTGAACCATCACCCTCTTAACATAAGCATGGGCTCTAGCCGGCAGAATGCTGGGTCTGGGCAACAACTCCTCAGGTAATCCTTCCTCCGCAGGTGCATCCAACATCAACAACTTGTTCTTGACATCTGTTTTTAGTCGTATCTCTCCATGCAGAACACATTGCTCATTTGGGGCAAGTACCACGAGGCTGGATCCTTTTCCATACCACTCCCACAGGGCCTTCAGGTTCCTCCAAACTACCCTTCTCCTGGGGTGGCCTGACCTTTTGAATCACAGCCGGTATGCTCAAAGCTCACCTAGTTTGAAATGCTCGCTTCTCTGAGCATAACTGGGCCAATCATCCAAACATGTGGACATTTGTTCCAATCAACAAGGGCACCCCATCGTATAGTCCAGTGGGTGGGCAAACTAACACTAAGGTTTCCACTTGCTCATCTATTCCATTTACAGTTGCAGGGAACGATAACCAGACACGGATGTACCCCAAATACGGATAAGCCTTGTCGCTCAACCCCCATACATGAAGGCCAGTTAGAGGCTGCAGGGGCACTTCAGATAAGTGTGCTTGGTACCAGTCCTGAAACATGATGGTCACCTGGGAGCCAATGTCCAATACAGCTCCAGTAGAATTCCGTTCACCTGCACCCAGGTCTCCATAGGCGGCCCGACCACATCAGACCAGTTGGGGTAGCAACATTGTTAGCCCCGAGGGCATGGGCCTGAGTCACACAACTTTTCTTGGGGGCCGAGACTGGGTCTGGCGGTATCGGCGATCAGTCTGCTGTTAACTTTCCTTAATTCTCGGCCTCTGGCAGTCAGGCTGGAAATGCCCATCTTCCCACAGTGATAACAAACTTAGGGTCCCGGGATCACTATTCTGAGGGCCCTGAGGGGAGGAGGAAGCTCTCCAGGGCTAGGGTTCAGGGCCTACATGACTCAGGGGCCCCGGACTGGGTAGGTACACAGTAGACTGCTTTAAGTCCCTCACCAATTCCGTAAATTCTGATCTCAGCCCTCAACTCACCCCTCACGTAGGGGTCAGAGAAACAACCTGCATCCCCACAGTACCTGGGAAATGGGGACCCCTCGGACCCTCCAGGCGAGCCAGTCTCCTCAGGGGTATTAGTCTCGGGAGTCCCACTAGGGTTCACGGCCCCAACACAAGGTTCCCACCCCTCTTCATCAGTCTCCACTTCTCGAATTTCCCTCATCAATTGACAATATTCAGGTGGGGTGGCCCGCTGATCATGCAACTTAAGTTTCAATAGCGTTACACTAGAGAATCTGGCAGACTTTAAAATATGTTCTAACCGAACCTGATTTAGGGCTGTAGCAGTGATTCCCCCTTTTCTATAAGCCTTCTGCAAGGCCCTCTCCACTCTAGTAACAAAAGCGAACAGTTTTTCATTTCTCCACTGCTTAGCAGACCTGAATTTCCACAATAAATCTTCACCAGTCTCTGTACTCCCAAAGACCCCTTCCAAAGCAGAGAGATACTCTGCAGCGGTGGCTTCCGGACGGGTGGCCCGGAAGAATCTAATGGCTTCTAAGGCAGGACCCCGCAAACTCTCCATCAGCCTCTTCCTTTTCTCCCCCTCGGAGCATTGCCACTCCTGGAACAAAGGGGTGGCATAGTCCATCCAGGCCTCCAGGTCATCTTCCCTGGAAGGCACTGGTACCGTGCCAGAGTAAAGTTTTAATTTACGGTAGGAGTCTAGCTGTATGGAGGGGACTGTCAAGGGCAGAGAAGCCAACACTGAACTCTTGGGTGGGCAAGGAGAGGTGCCCATGGAACCCTGAGGGGTAGTATCACTGGACAGATCCAAGGCTTGTAGCAACTCCTGGGTAGTCCTCACTTCCACAGCTAACAATTTAAGCAGTTTATCCTTAAAACTGTTCATTTGAGGAGACCCCCCAGGAGTGACTGACCCACTTCAGATATGGATTAGCCTCCACCCCTGAGACGCACCCTCTGGGTAAAGTACAGAGGTACCTTCTCAGGTGATGGCCACACTGCATAGGAGTAGCACCTGCAATGTCTGGTCAAGCAAATCAGCCATGCCCTTTCACTTCAACCTTACCCAAACACTTTACCGTTCTGCAACAGAGACAATATCAGCAGCTGAGGTACCAAGCACATGTAACAATAATACAATCTTCTGGAATCTAGCTCTTTGGCTTCACCCCAGCCCATCAGTTTGTGGACCATGGTTTAATGGGTCCCAGCTTAATTTTTCCAACATATCCCCTTCCATTTTTTCCATCTTTGGAGTATCTCCTCACTGAGCCACTAGGGGACGCTAATCCTAGCGATGCCTCCAATTTGTAACCCCTAGGGGGCGCTACCCTTAGGGCTACGACCCCTGTCTGCCCCCTCTGAGGCAGGGTAAGGGGCCCAGATCCGTGGACGGGTGCCTCCACCCAGAGGTCAGGGTTGGCCCAAAACAGACTACCTCAGTTACAGCCCTCTGGGCTACTGCAACCCCCCTTTTGTCCCACTAGTGACTCACACTGCGTGCCAACAGTTCTCTTCACTAATACACTTACCCCACAGCTGATATAGTTCAGCTCACTCCAGAGACCCCCTGTAAAGTAAAATACAGTTATATCCCAGTCCCCATGCAGTAACTCATCCAAAGTGTACAAACCAGCCAAGGTATAGTTATAACACAGCAATCTGATTTATTAAGGGAGATAACCAAGGGGATCAGGTTAATGTCTTACACTATGACTATGTACCTATGGCTCTGTGCACAGGCCTAACCCTACAGGTTACTGTCCCTGGGTACCCAAGCCCTAATGGCTAGTCCAAACGTGGCAGCTGGTAGGGGCCCTTCACACAGAGAAGAAAAAAAGAATTGATTTTACAGTCAGCAATACAGTACTTCCATTTGAATCCACTGTTGTAATTCAGCAGGGAGCTACCCTGTATTGGTACTCACAACCTCAGGACAAGATAGGGTTCTCCAACGTCAGCAGGGCTGCTCCTGAACTTCACAGACCTCTTCACACATTTATATGGTAATCTCTGAACAGGCAAGGTCCTTTAATGACAGCAGGATTAACTTGAGCTCCACAAGCCCCCTTGCACATTTATATGGTTATCTCAAAAACAAGGCAAAGTCCTTTAATAACAGCAGGATTTACTTGAGCTCCTCGAGCCTCCTCACACATTTATATGGTAACAGCAACAGACAAAGTCCTTTAATGGCAGCAGGATTTAACTGGAGCTCCTCGAGCCTCCTCACACATCTATATGGTAACAGCAACAGACAAAGTCCTTTAAGGGCAGTAGGATTTACTTGAGCTCCTCGAGCCTCCTCACACATTTATATGGTAACAGCAACAGAGGGTACCACACCAGGCAGCTGCTTCCAATACTCCCACAAACTCACCGTCACTGAGATACTGAATGGCAGCTTCCACTTGTCTTGGACCGAGGCGATTCAGCAATTTTCTCAGTCCTCCTTCAGGTCGAGCCTGGTGGGTAGCTGTACAGAGCACAGCCTCCTCTGACCGTCTGCTGGAGCCGAAGCACAAAAACGGCCGCTTCAGGCCTTCACGCACTTCCCGCGTGAACACTCTTCAGCGCAGAAGCACACAGCTCCTCTCCCTTCACCAACCACAACGCATCTAACCCCTAACAGCAAGGGGCTCTCCTCTCAGTTCGGGCGCTACCACTCGTCATTGGCTGGCTGCACATGCCAGTCACTCCCTCTGGTTCTCAGTGGTGCAGAAAAAGCACCATAGCCCATAATACCTTTCTCAATTACAAGCAGCTCCTCTATTGGTCAGTCAGCTCTGCAGGGTCCCAAGGTACTGATTGGCCCACTTCAGCAGTTCTGGGGCAAAATGGAGGAGGCAATCAAACAGTCCTTGCTGCAACCAAAAACAGGTTAGAACAACTACAATATCATTACTACCCTAATAGATAGTCAGCAGACAAGCACATCTTCTAACGAAGCTCCCTCTGCGCAATTAGCGATGGCAGAAACGGAGCGAATATTCTACAGCCCGGGTGGGAGTCAATAGCAACACTCAAACCCCCTCCCAATTTAACTAATCCCGACTGCAACAGGCAGCCCTTAAAAAGACAATATACGGAGGCCTTAAAAGCACTCACCAGGTTCCCATTTAGGCGGCTTCATGCCGATCATCAAGCAGGCATAAGGCACATTAGGAGCCCACTTGACACGGATGGTGCCAGGGCAGGACCTCAGAGGCTCTCACTCAGCCTCTTTCGTTTCTCTGCTTCTGAGCATTGCCGTTCAAGTACTAAAGGGGCAACATAGTCTGTCAGGTCTCCCAGTCATCCCTCCCCGGGAGTGGGGAGGGTGCCCAAGATTCTCAGCCTTGGTGGGGTTGTGACTAATGGCAGGTACAGGTATAGGGGCCAGCATTGGCACAGGCACAGAAGGCGGGCAGTAACAGGTGCTGGAGTGGGAGGGGGTGTTGGGGAAGGAACACCCTCAGGTGGCAGGAATAGTTTCTTAAAGTCCTCTATGGTTTTCCCTTCCTCTAGCAACAACTTAGCAAATTTCTCCTCAAAAGTCTCAGATAATGGTGGGAGCTCTTCCTCCCCAGGGTCTTTACTGTCTTTTGTTATCACTCTCCAGGCAGCTGGAACCCCTTCTGCGACAATAGTCTGTGGCACTTTAGAGCTGCCCACGAGGTCACTACACTCTACCAAGGCTATGAAAGTTTGGATGATCAGATCAGCCTGTCGACCTACCACCACAGGGTTTTTTAAACATTCAACTTTGGAGAGTGCTCCCTCTACAGTGTCTTTACTGGTACCCAGGGGAATATCCAGTACAAGTAGAGCATTTTGGAGGTCGATCTCCTGCTCAGTACACCACCCCACCAACTGGTGTACAGCCATTTCTACTGGGGGTAGCCCTTAATCTTTAACAGTAATTCATAATTTTTGGCCACTGGAAGGCACAAAATCCCAGCAGTGAGCCTCCAAAATGTAACACCTAGGTGGCGCTATCCCAAGGGCTTCTACCCCTGCCTGCTTGGCTAGTAGCAGGTTAAGGGGCCTGAGTTGTGAAACGGGTGCCTCCAGCCGAAGGTCAGGGTTGGTATTGGTCAAGCTAACCTGGGCACAGCCCTCCGGGACACTGTAACCCCCCTCTTTCCTTACTAGTGGCAGGAACAATACACAATAATCACTTTCACAGTACCCCTGATACATCACACAAGCACCACACTGTTTGCACTTACCACCAGGGCTTTCCTCTGGCCTGGCCCTGGGACCCCTGTAAAACAAGGTTATACACAGCAAATAACAGCAGTACAGTACTCTTGCACAAACTGGAACCACAGTCAGGGTAAATGCAAAAAAGTGTTAGATCTGATTTATTTAAGGGACTTGAACAAGGAAGGGGAGTAATCAGGTTAATTTGCTTAAAGGCTGTATCAATCAGTTATGCATGCACTTCAGGGTCCATAAATAGTTACACACTCTGGGTACCCAGATGGAGAATGGTGGGCTAGCCAGGAACGTTGCAGCTGTTTGGGGCCCTGTGATGGAAGAAAAACAACATGCACAACACACACTGCTTGTAATCTGGAGCCGGAGGGCTCAGTTCGTGAAAAGAAAACAAACAATCAGATGACACACTTTTAGATTAGGCTGTTGTTGCAGGGAGCTACCCTGAAGATTACTTATGATACCCAAGACTGGACACAGGCTGGATGAAAATCGAGACAGCAGGTGCTTAATCTGGAGTGCCAGGAGAAGCAGGGCTCACACGATTTGCTGAGGCGTCATTCTTGTTCTGGCGTGGAGCAGGAGGCTGTTCCCCAGGCAGGTCTGTCATTGGTGGCTTTCTCTGTGCAGTGGGGTAGTCTGGCAGGGCCAGCGTGGCATGACCCAGGCCGAATGGAGATGTACACGGATTCAGTCCGATTCGGCTGAATAAAGCTTCCAGCAAGCAGAACACAGTTCACAGAGTGGGGAACCAAATCACGACCCACTTTCAATACGCAGCATATTTACATGAAAAAGATTCTACAGTACCAGCAAGCAGAACACAGTTCACACAGTGAACAACCAAATCACGACACACTTTCAATACACAGCACTTTTACATGTTAGGAAATTCTATTGTACCAGGCAAACCGCTCTCTGGTCATGATCGCAAAGTCTCTGCACAAACTGGGGATTCAAAAGCAGCTGGAAATCCTGACAGGCCGATCGCATTCAGCAAAATCTTCGGTCTTCTTCAGGTATGAGCCTGGTAAAAAATCAGTGGCTTACTTTGTTCTCACAAACTTGGATTTAGTCCGAAATAATTCTCTTCTCCCTCTCAAGGCAGCAGACAGACATGCAGGCCACAACTCAGGCCTTCCCACAGTTCTCCTAGTGAAACTACTCAGGCAACTGCTTGACGGTCTCAAGAATGTTGCTTCTTCAGCTCCCAACTTAGATCTGACTCAACTGCCAGCAAGCCTGGGAAATTCCCAAGATCCAAAAGGTTCGTTGGCTGATCCTCCCATTAGTCACAACAAAGGCTCCCTTCAGGTGCAAAAGGCGCAAAAACTCAAAACTACAATACCTACAGATTTTGACTCAAGACAGCTCCATAGTCCGCTCCATTTTAGGTCCCACCAGTACTGATTGGTCCAATTCACAGTCCAGGACCAAAATAGTGGAGATAAACAAAACAGTCCTTGCTGCAAAGAAGGCAGGTTAGACAAACTACATTATCATTATCACTCTAAATGATTTTCAGCAAGTAGTTACATCTTTCAACAGAGCTCCCTCTCAGATTACTTATGACTGCAATCCAGGCAGCTTTTAAAGAGACAGTACACGGAGGCTATACAGGCACTCTCTGGCAGTCACATTTAAACTGCTAAAACGTAGGACACCAGCCTGGTATTGAGCCTTTATGCAAGCTCGAGGAAGACTTTTGGGGAACCCCCATTTGTAGGGGGGTTTACAGGTGCACACTGTGACTGGTTATTGTGAGAAAAGAAAATAATTAGAAGTTTCCATCCTAAACCCAGAGCGAGGTTGTTAACTTGCTAACCCCCATCAAATGGGGCCTACTGGCTGCAGGGGACCACAGGTTTATTCTCGAGTGCTAGGGCACTTTGACCTGTGAGAGAGCCGGGCCATGTGGCCACTCCTAGGTCTGAGTCCTCTGTAGCCTGTTGGGCCTTGTGCTAGTGCTCTGTAACGGACCTCAATAGGCCAAAGGGGACAAACTGTGAGACCTTCAGTCCAACTGAAGATCCAAGCTGCAGTATCCTATTTTTCCCTTCTTCAAGTGTGCTCAAGCATCAAATCCCAGGTTCTGCTTCTGCTAATCCACCAACCCCAGGACTTCAGTCACATAATGCCACCAGAGGACTGATTTTGCAGAACCGTGAGTAAAAGCAGGAATTGTCCTGCCCCTGGGGGTTGTATATAGTTTATGTTATGTTTATGTAGGAGGCAGTATAGCGCAGTGGTTTAAGGCTCTGAGCTGCAAATCTGGAGACCTAGGTTTGAATCTCACAGCCCCCACTTGCATATACTGTGTGACCCTGAGCAAGTAACTTAACTTCCTGTACTCCCAGGTTGCACCTGTAAAAGCTTTCAGCTTAGTGTGTCTCACCTGTTAAACAATTGGAAAAAAATGCTGAGGTATGCCCACTGGCATGGGAGAGATTTGAAACCAGTCAAGAGAAAATGTAGAAGGTCGAGGAAGTATAAGGAAACACAGAAGGAGCAGGACAGAGAGCTGTACCAGTTAAGGCAGAAAGAAGCAGGAGGGAAGTCAGAATAGCAAAGGCCCAAACTGAGGAAAAGATAGCCAACTCAGTTAAGAAGGGGATAAAACCTTTTATGGTACATCAGCAGTGTAGAAAGAACAAAGGAGGGATAGTGAGGCTGAATAGAATGAGCGATTGGGTGAGCAGAGGGGGACAGTGAAAAAGCAGGAATACTGAACGAATATTTCTGCTCAGTATTCACAAAGAGGAGGGGAAGTGCCTAATCCAATTAACAGAAGCACTCTTGATAGGGGGTCGATCCAGTCCTTTCACAGAAGAAAGGGTCTGCAAGAACTCCTAAAACTGAAGGTGGACAAAGCAATGGGTCCTGATGGAATTCACCCCAGAATTCTAAAAGAATTAAGGGAGGAACTAGTGAAACCACTGGCTACTCTTTTTAATAAATCATGGGAGGATGGTGTGGTACCCGAGGACTGGAGGAAGGCAGATGTGATTCCCCTTCACAAAAGTGGGACCAAGACAGAGGAGGAAACTACAGACCTGTCAGTCTGACCTCTGTGGTAGGGAAAGTGATGGAGTCACTTCTGAAGGAAAGAATAGTTGAGTACCTAGAGGTCAGTGGAGCACAGGATCCAAGGCAGCATGGGTTCACAGCGGAAGGTCATGTCAGACTAATCTAATAGATTTCTTTGACTGGGTGAGCAAAGTAGTAGACCAGGGAGGGGCTGTGGACATGGCCTACCTAGACTTTTAGCAAGGCATTTGACACAGTCCCACACAAAAGATTATTAGTCAAATTAACCAGCCTGGGAGGGGTCCCAGGGTGGTAGCCTGGGTAAAACATTGGCTGGACAACAGGACACAGAAGGTAATTGTAATGGAGTCCACTCTGAAGAAAGGGCGGTTACTAGTGGGGACCGAGGTTCAGATTGGGTCCAGTCCTTTTAATGTCTTCATCAGTGACATTGCAGAGGGACTGGAAGAAGTATGCCTTTTGCAGATGACACAAAGATCTGCAACAGGGTTGATACACAAGGAGGCGGAAAGGATGAAAAGGGACTTGGCAAGGTTGGAGGAATGGTCAGACGTATGGCAGCTAGGATTCAATGCAAAAGTGCAAATAATGCACCTGGGAAACAAGAACCCAGGGAAGAATACACAATGGGTGGGAGGTAGTAACAACAACAAAACAGGAAAGGGACCTGGGGTAATCATATCTGATGACCTTAAGGTTAGCAAGCAATGAGAAGGCAGTAGGGAGGGCCGGGGTATACTGGGATGTATAGGGAGAGGCATCAGCAGCAGAAAACAGGAAGTTGTTATCCCTCTGTACAGACAGTTGGTGAGACCCCATCTGGAATACTGTGTCCAGTTCTGGAGACCCCATCTCCGCAAGGACATAGACAGGATAGAGGCAGTCCAGAGGAGGGCAACTAAAATGGTGCAGGGTCTGCAAGAGAAGCCGTATGAGGAGAGACTAAAGGAGCTTAATATGTATACCCTTGAGGAAAGAAGGGAGAGGGGAGGACATGATAGAAACTTTCAAGTACCTCAAGGAATCAACAAAGTCCAAGAGGGTAGCATCTTCCAGAAAAAGAGACTTGCAAGAACAAGGGGACACAATTTAAAGATAGAAGGAGGGCGGTTCAGGGGCAATGTGAGGAAGTATTATTTCACAGAGAGGGTAGTGGTTGAATGGAACAGCCTTCCTGAGGAAGTTGTGGGGTCTAAAACTGTGGGAGAATTCAAGAATGCATGGGACAGACATGAGGCAATTCTTGTGGGGGGCAGGAAGATATAGGCTGTTGGTTAACTAGGATCTGCGGCCTATCCTGTAGGTAGGGAAATGGGCAGACTAGATGGGCCTAGCAGTCCTTATCTGCCGTCAAAGTCTATGTTTCTATGTTGATTTGATCCCTCAGGCGTGCCGGCACCGGCCAGTTGGCTGCACTACAGGCCTGCGGCTGCAAGGCTGGGTACCCAGGGACAGAATTTGGGGCTTTATTCTGGACTGGTACTAGTCGGGGGTCTGTGCATATTTAATACCTGCAGCAGTTAGCTAGACAGATAGTTGTTGGCTGCACTGATTAAAATGTTTGCTTCTAAATCCATAGGGAAAATGACTGTTTCAGAATGAAAATCTTTAAATGCAAATTAACAATGTCTTGCTTAACCTCTGTTCCATCACCCTTCCTATCCCTCTCCATGTAAATAAATGTGATGTTACTGTTTTGGAAAAGATCTGACTCAAGAGCCTGCTTTAGTGAGCATGTGATTACCTGAAGTTAGAAATGCCTAGTATTGAAAGTGGGGATGATGGTTAATGCCGTGTCCATGTTCGGGGGTGACTGTTTGGAGAGGTGGGTTGGCACAGCATCCCAGGGGGTTGTACTGGTACAGGTCATGCCAACTAAAATTGTACTCTAGATGGAGGCACCGCCATTTTATGTTATTCTTGTGAAAGGACCACTGTTTTACAGCTGTATAGGAGCCCAGGCCCCTTAACCTGGTTTGTGGCCACCCAGGCAGTGGTAGTAGCCCTGCTTAGGACGGCGCCAGGGCTACAATTCCTTAATCAAAACACAGTGAGGGAACCTCACCCGATCACAGCCTGTAATGTATTTATTTTGGGAGAACAGTGCCATCTTCTGTTAGTGAAACTAATTATGAAATCATAATGATGTTAACACACGGTAACGCATTGCTGTGTTCATGTGTTCCATAGCTTGAGTTGCAAAATGTGGACTTTTTTTTTTCGCATTTTTGGCTTAATGCCCCAAACCCTTGGAGTCCTCTGAACAACATAATGTGCCTGTGCTAAAGAGTCCACACACAGCCGTTCTCTCGTATGTGTGCTCTAGCCTTCAGTTGCCTCAAATGTCCCTGCAAACGATGCTCTTAAAACGTGGAAGTAAAAGCACAGTAACTGTAGAAAGAAGGAATAAAGAGAGGGCAAGCATTTTTTATGGTGGCATGGGTCAAAAGGACTCTCTAAATGTATAACGGGCTTGAGTAATCCTGAGAGGCATAATGTCTCATAAATGCTTCCTGTTTCCTGAATGATTTTTTCTTACTGAAATATTTATGAAAATTATGTATTCTGCCCTGTTGTTTACATGCCAGCAGGAAAAGCACACCAACTTAAGTTGAGTGAGCACACTGGTCCTAGCAGTCCTTGGCCTACATATAATAGTAAAATGCCAGTTTTCAAATCCTTGAGTTGGTTAAAAAATGCATTTGGATGTGTGTGTGTGTGTGTGTGTTTGTTCCTTTTAGGTGTTACCTTTCTTATAACATTATTAGTATTTAGAAAATGGGCTTTTTATTTGGAGGCATCTGATTGACTGGTACCCATTCCACAAGGGTACATTAACTTTCAATAGATGCCCACCAAAGAAAAAGTCCCACACCTAAACTGCCTCATGCCCAAACAAGTATCACTGTGCCCTGCCTGTTTGTCATTGGCTGTAGCACTGGGCACAGAATTTCAAACTGCCACTATTTTTGTTATCGCTTAGCGAGACCTAGCATATCGGCCACATGCAAAACACTCCCAACAAATATATTTGTCATTGTTTTTTGTGCTTGATTTTTTTTCCCCCCAAACAACAAAAAGGATACATCCTATTTATTTTCCTATTTACTGCTCCTTTAGGAACCAGTGACGGTGACAGAGTTTTCGAGATCCCCCACCCCTTACCTAGCAATTGTTTTTTTTTTTCTTTCCATCAAACAACAAAAGCATTCATTTTATTTATTTTCCTATTTACCACTCCCTTACAAACCAGTGATGGAGACAGAGTCTCAGAGGCCCCCAACGAGTTACCTGGCAACAGCTAACAGCTGCAACGCACGCTCCAGAAGAGTGAGTCGCTAAAGTGAAGAAATAGTCCTCGGCCTCCTGCCCTCTCAGCCTTCCCCAGGTAGGGTTGCTACCTACATATTTTTCGGGATCATCCGAATTCATAGGTCTTCTCGGGTTACCTTGCTATTCATCCTCCTACTCTGGCAATGCTGGACGAAGGACCACGTGATAGGCACTGGGTATATTTATATTTATTATTTTTAACTCACCGGAGCTGCAGTGTTCCCCCGTCACTGTCAGTCTGTTTAATTTTAAATAAAAGCAACACAAAAAAACAATAAAAGCAGAAAGGAAACACAACTCGCACCTCACTGTAAAGCAAGTAATGTTTTACATGATCGCCAGTGAGCTCCTGATGTTCCACCCCGTAGCCTGCATCTTCACTCTCAGTGCACTCACAGTCTTCCCAGCAGGACAACTCTAGCATGGGCAGGCAAAGAAAAAAACACAAGAAACAGAAGACACTTTTCTTGTCCACCTCCTCATGCATAGACGTGCTTGGTATTGCAGTCCTACTGCTGATTTCTGCTCTGTTCTTACTGTGTGCATTGGGGGTTGGGAGGAGCAACTATGACAACCAGGAGGACAGTTAAGGCAGAGGAACTATTTTATTTCAAAACATAAATTAAACACATTTTTTACATTCTTTTACCAAACTTATTTTGTTTTACAGTGCCCATTTTCTAAGTGTAATAATACTCCTCAGGGTGGGCTTTATTGAAATACCTAACCCTCCAGGGGCTATAAGGCCCTCCGCCTGCAGCATCAGGCCTCATTACACCCTGGCGTCCAGTATTTCCCAATAAAACCCACCCTGTCAGTTATTACTTACGAAAACCCTGTGTAGCCTGGATAAAAACTGAGTAGTGTCTTTAACCAGAACCATAGGGACTGCAAAGACCACTAGCCTGCCTGCCTCCCAAATTTTGGAGATACCTACTTTAGGGGTTAAAGCAGCAGTGCTGGATAACCAAGACGTGGATATTGACATTCTCCTTTTGGTCTGTGTGGTTCTTCATAAATTTCAATTCCACAAATCTGTGTTGTGTTTTTTTTTGCACCAGCATATTTTAAAACTGGATAAAAATTAAAAGTTTTCCGATGTTGCAGCGCTACAAGTAAAGATGGCACTGCCATATTTAGTAGTGTTTTCATTGTGTGCATCGGCTTTTATGCAGTGTTTACTCTCGTCCTGTCCCTTGTATGTCGGCTCCCATTCTTCATTGTGTTGTCCACTAATTGCTTTTTCATCACTACTGGACATCCCAGAGTGTCTCAGTATGCTTTATTGTGTTATGCGGTGGCAAGTAATCATTTCTCCTTCTAACCTTGTACCGTGTCAGTAAGCATTATTGTGTTCAGTGAAAGTCGGTACAGTGTTTTCTTTTTTATGGCTGTCATGGTACTCAGAATCGTCTCCCACAGTAAAGTGCAGCCACCCATATTCCCTGCTGTCAGTTCCATCAAATTTTTAATCTAATCCAAGTCACATAGACAATTGGTACGGGTATTCTAAATCGCACTTCCACCCTCCACCCAGTCTTACACACATATAATGCTGCTCTCTGTCAGGTGCTACTGAGAATTATGCAGCAGAGTACTGGGAGTTAATGACCCATGCCCTCACCAAACCCCAAACTGTCACATGCCCACCGCCCCTCCATCAATGCATGACACCCTGGCCGGATCGCATAGTATACAAGGACTGCATTGCTAGACATGGACAGAAGCACATAAAACAGTCAAAGTAAAGAGCAGCTAAATTACAGGGTGACAATCATAATGCTTGCTTCCATATTCCACCACTATGCAACCTAGAAAAATCAGTACTGTGCTCATACTAACATGGACTGCTCCTCCTCAGTGGTGGAACTGGAGGACTTCATGTTACATTCCATGTGAGAGCTGCAGTGCACGATACTGCTTCTCAAGACCACGCCACAAAACCGGAAGAGGAGGGAGCTGGACTGGCCATGCGCTTCCCATTGTAACCCCTAGGTGGTGCTATCCCAAGGCTACTACCCCTGCCTGCTTGGCTAGTAGCAAGTTAAGGGGCCTGAGTTCTGAAACGGGTGCCTCCACCTGGAGGTCAGGGTTGGTAGGGGGCGAGGGCACCTCCTACGATCCCTAATGGCGTTCAGCCCCCAGGAATGCTGTTTTTGGCGATGCGGCTTTGGGGAGGCGAGGGCACCTCCTATGATCCCTCACAGCGCTCAGCCCCAAGAATGCTGTTTTGCTGATCGCGGCTTCGGGGCGTCGAGGGCACTCACGATCCCTCATGCATGCTCAGCCTCCAGGAATGCTGTTTTGGTGATGCGGCTTTGAGGGGGTGAGGGCACCTTCTACAATCCCTCACGGCATTCAGCCCCAGGAATGCTGTTTTCGGCGACGCGGCTTGGGGGTGAGGCACCTCCCACGATCCTCACGGCTCAGGCCCCAGGAATGCTGTTTCGGTGATGCGGCTCGTGGGGGCAGGGCACCTCCTACGATCCCTCACGGCGTTCAGCCCCCAGGAATTCTGTGCATTTAATTTGATAGAATATAAAATTTATAATAAATAAATGGAGCAGCTCCAAAGGGCTGAGAGATGCGGGCTAGAGGGCATACACAAAGGTACTGAAGCACAAGGCAGCCAGAATACCAAACAGGCCTAGACATTATAGACCAGAAGAGGCTCCTCTCATGGTTTCATGACCTGTATACTAGGCTCGCACCCACCCAAAAAGGTATCAGACAGAATCCAGCCGTACCCGTGGAGTGCCTTACTCCCCACCCCAGAACCCAACCAAGCAACTGGGGAGTTTACAGCTAATTGCCTCACCGTGGCCACCCTGTACACCTTGCCAAAAACCTAACAAATACAGATCCCCTCCTCTGAACTGGGGCTGAGCAGCAATCAACCCAAAATGGAATAAGTGAATGGCTCCCCTCCTTCAGTTGCATCTTTCCCTGCATTCCTCTAGGGCTCAACACAGGACCTTCCCAGACAGGCGGGCAGGCACGATAAAATGAATCCCAAAATGCAGACCACCCAAACTTATCCCAGCATTTGCCACACCAGGAAATGACCTCCCAGAGCTGCCACCTTCATAGGCTCTGTTCTGGCCCTGCTACCACCGCAACAGCCCCACTGTCATACCTTCCCAGATAAATGGTGCCAGGAATCCTAAGCCTCCAGATGTTGCCAGGATTTTCCTGCCACCTCCTGAACTCCTTCAACCATTAAGCCACTGGGACCCTGACCCCAAATGATAGCGCAACTCCTGCCACTTTCTCTGACAGAGATACCATAGCCTCAACACTGCCCAGGCCGCACCTGCCAGGCCGGGGGTTTGAGGCCCCAGCCACACTTGCCCTCACCAACCCACCAGATCTCTCTCCTCCCAGCAACACTTTTCATACAGTATATACAGGCAGAAAACAACACCCCCCAGGAGACAAAACAAAGGGAATGCCCAAAGATGAACTAGGCTAAAAGGGAAAAAGAATGGAATAATAAGTAAGGACAAGTACTGATGAAACTTGCCGATGCCAAAGATAATTCCCAGTGCTTCACACTCTATTTGGGCATTGTTACATTCAGCCTTGCTTAACGTCCTAATGCAAATGCAGTCTGTCTCTCTTCTCCTGATGGCATGATGTGAGACACCACAGCTCCCACACCATAATGAGATGATCACAGGCCAACTGTATGAGCAATGCAGGATCAAAATGTGTCAAAACTTTTGAATGTGCTAACTGTTCCCTTAGGTTGATTGAACGCTGCATTGCAGTCTGTTGTCCATTTCCAATTTTTGTTCTGGCAGACAAGGGCATGCAAGGGTTTCAAAATTGTTGCCATGTGAGAAATAAATTGTCCATAGTAATTAATCAACCCCAGAAAAGAATGCAACTGGCTTACATTCTGAGGGATAGGAGCTTCCACAATAGCCTTGACCTTGGAGGGACCTGTATGGAAACCTGTAGAGTCAATCACATGTCTGAGATATTCAACAGAGGGCTGGAAGAATGCACACATGTCCTTCCGGACTCAAAGACTATACTCCTCCAGTCTCTGTAAAGTGATATCGAGGTTCTTGAGGTGTCCTTCCTCATTGTGCCCATTATCAGAATATCGTCCGGGTAGCACTGTTCTCCTGGAAGTCTGCACAAAATCTGGTCCATAGCTTGTTAGAACAAGACTGGAGCCAATGTTATTCCAAAAGGCAAACAGCGGTATCAGAACAATCCTTTATGTGTCACAATAGTTAGCAGTTCCTGCAATTCCTTGTGGCCATGCATCTGTGTAGATAAGCCTGGTTCAAGTCTGTCTTTCTGAACTTGTGCTGCCAGTAAGACAAGCAAAAAGATCGTCAGTCTGGGGAAGTGGATATTGCTCTGCACACAACATCAGGTTTATGGTAACCTTGGAATCCCCACAAATCCTACCTGAGCCATCCTTTTTCAGGACTGGAACAACAGGTGTGTCCCACTCACTATGGGTGACTGGCATCAGGACTCTCGCCTTTGCCAGATGCTCCAGATCATCTTCTACTTTTGGCCTGAGGGCATACGGCACTGTTCTAGCCTTCAAACACTTCAGGTTATTGTCAGGCTTGATTGTCAGTTTGACAGTAATGCCCTTCATGCACCCCAACTCCCCTTCAAAGACAGAAGCGTGTTTCTTCAACATGGTGGCCAGACCCATTTCTCTGTTGGTCATCATATATATATATGTCACAGGCCAGTTTAGTCAGATTTTTTTAAGCCATGACTAACCCAGTAAAGTTGGGTAGTCGCCCTTTACCACAAACAGTGGCAAATTAGCAGACTGTCCATGAAGTTCTACACAGACATCAGTGATGCCTATCATCTTTACAGGTTCTCCTGTGTAGGTCTTCAGAATGACTTTCGTTGGCTGCGGAGGCAGATGCTGTAGTTTTACTCTGTATACAGTGTCCATCCCCAGTGACACAGCAGATCCTGTGTCCACTTCTATCCACAGTGGCTTCCCTCCAGCAAGGTCACCCAGTAGCCCTGTGAGGTGCATGCCATAATCAAAATGTGTACTGGTCTCTCACTTTTGGACTGGTTGTTACTTCTGTGTCCTGCTTCAGTTGCAGAATGCAGACTTTGTTTCTTCTGTCACTACACTGTTGTTTCTTTCTATCGGATTTGTCTTTTCTATCCGGTTTGTCTTTTGTGTATGCTGTCTCTTGTATTTTTACAAGCAGATGCAATGTGCTGTCTTCTATTACAATGCTGGTATATCAGGTTCTTTGCACCAACACTAGTATTCAAAATGACCAGTCTTTCCACAATGGTAGCAGTTGGGCTGCCTGCCAGTTTATTTGTTCTCACTGCACTCACTTTATGCACTTTAGTAGACCACTTAACATTTGAGCTTCCTTTGCAGTCAGTTCCATGGAAACTGCAATTCAATAGTCTTTTGTTGCGGAGGTTAACCTCTGTTAGCAAACGTTTCTGAATTGCTTTGCTGCACAGCCCACACCAGCCTGTCTTGCAGAGTATCATTTAGCACTTTGCCAAAGTCACAATGCTCAGCCAGCTTTTTAAAACTGCTACAAATTGGGAGACTGTTTCTCCTCTTCTTGGTTCTGTTTATGAAAGTGAAACCTCTGCAATCACTAATGGCTTTGGGGTGAAGTGTGCTTGTAGTACTCACAGTAGTTCTGCATAAGATTTCATGCCACGTTTACAAACATATGACATTTGGCAGCAGAAAAGGCCATATGGTCTATCGAGTCTGCTCGATTTTGCAGCTAGCAGCCCCATATTCTACAGCTGCCCCTCCCCCACACCCCTCCCCTTATCCTCTCCTTTGCTCTGTCCCAGCCCCTTTTGAAACTGCCCACTGTTTTGCAGGCTACCACCTCTGCTGGTAACGCATTCCACCCTGCCACCACCCTCTCTGTAAAAATGTCTCCCCTCATTTCCCTCCTAAATCTTCCCCTCTCCAATCTCATGTCATGGCCTCGAGTGTTCCTCTCCACCCTTACCCTGAAAAGCCCTTCCGTACCAGTCTTGTTTATCCCTCTCATGCACTTGAATGTCTCTCATCATATCCTCTGTCCCTCCTCTCTTCCAGCGAGTACATGTTCAACTCCTTAGCCTACCTCTCATACAGTAAGTCCCCCAGCCCCTGAATCATCTTAGTTACTCTGTGCTGCACCCCTTCCAGTAATTTAATGTTCCTTTTCAGGTACGGGCACCAGTAATGCATGCAGTATTCAAGATGAGGTCTAACCAGTGATCTATACAGTGGCAGAATCACCTCCCCTTGACATTATTCCCCTTGCGATACAACCCA
The DNA here is from genome assembly GCA_016271365.2 of Neoceratodus forsteri. Taxonomy (NCBI): domain Eukaryota; kingdom Metazoa; phylum Chordata; order Ceratodontiformes; family Ceratodontidae; genus Neoceratodus; species Neoceratodus forsteri. Next base: position 792,938,504 of record CM057459.1, on the reverse strand, counting down.
GTATTTTGTTGGCCCTTGCCGCCACCTTCCTACACTGTGTCAAGTTATTCATTGATCCCGTGATGACCACCCCAGATCCTTCTCCTCAGTCTCTGCCAGCTGCACTCCCCCAGTTGATAATTTCTTCTTGGATATTTTGCTCCAGAATGCAGGACCTTATACTTTCTGGCATTGAACCCCAGCTGCCGAGTGTCTGACCAAGTCTCCAGCTTATTCAGATCTTCCTGCAGACCTCTCCACCCCTCTATGTCATCCACCACTGCCCCATCTTGGTGTCTTCGGCAAACTGGCTGATCCTCCTTTTGAGGCCCATGGAAATGTCTGCAATAAATACCCCAAATAACACTGGTCCCAGCACCGAGCCCTGTGGGACCCCGTTCGTCATCGCTCTTTGGGATGAGAGTTCCCCTTCCACCATCACCCTCTGCTGTCTTCCCTGTAGCCAGTTTCTCACCCATCCTGCCATTTCTGGTCCCGCCCCTGTGCCTTCAAGTTTTATTCCAAGTCTCCCATGTGGCACCAAATCAAATGCCTTACTGAAGTCCAAGTACAGGACATCCACTGCATGGCCCTTGTCCATCTGCCTAGTTACCCAGTCATAGTACTTTACCAGGTTGGTTTGGCAGGATTTTCCCATGACAAAGCCATGCTGTCTGTGGTCCTGCAACCCACTGGACTCCAGCAGGCCACCAGCCTCCTTCAGGATGGTTTCCATTAGTTTCCCATGATGGACGTGAGGCTCACCAGTGACATGAGGTCTGTATTTCCCTGGTTCATCTCTGGGACCGCTGTTATGCAGGAGAACCACACAAGCCAACCTCCAATCCCTGGGTATGCATCCCGAATTCAGTGAGGCATTGAATAGCCTGCCAGGGGCCCACCAGTATCTCCGCCAGCTCCTCAGCACCCTGGGGTGAATGCCATCTGGCCCAGTGCCTTATCCACCCTCAGTGCTCTCAAGCCCTTCAGCACTCAACCTCCCATGATCACTCCATCCATCCCCCCAGCCTCTACAGCTACCCCCCTTGGGTAGCACTCCTCCTCCTCTCTCTTTCATAAATACCGAGCAGAAGTAGTCATTGAGCACCTCTGCCTTTTCTCCCTCCTTTTCAATACATCCCCCATCCTTCTTAATCCTTACTATCTGTTCTTAACAGCTCCTTTTTCCCCTGATGTACCTGAAGAAGCTTTTCTCCCCTTCCCTTGTGCCTTGCGCCAGCCTGAGCTTTTTGGCGGCTTTTGCTTTTCTTACTGCCCTTGTCACCTCCCTTGCCTCCTGCGGGTACTCCTCCCAATCTTCCCCCCTCCCTGATTTCTTGTATCTCCTAAAGGCCACCTTTTCTCCTTATCTTTCCATAACCCCCCAAATCCAGTTTGGCTTTTTGCCCTGGCCTTTTACCCTGAGTCCTGCTACAGGAATTGGTAGCCTCTAGCATCCCCTTCTTTATGAGCTCCCATCTCTGGTCTGTGTCCATACTAGGCAGGATCCTGGCCAGGTACCCACCACTCACCCCCATCTTTGTAAAATCGCGCCTGAAATCCAGCACGCTTATGCTGGATGCCACCCTTCTTGCTCATAATCAACTTGAACCATACCAAGTGATGGTCACTCCCATCTAATGGTTCATCCACCTTGATATTCCTCACAAACTCCTTATTTGTGAGCACTAGGTCTAAGGTGTTCTCCCCCCTTGTTGGTTCACTGATCATCTGTGTCAGGAAACATTCCTGAAAGGTGTCCAGCAGTACCTGCTCCGTTTTACTACTGGTGGCTGGAGTTTTCCAGTTTACCCTCAGCAGGTTGAAGTCCCCCACCACCACCACCACACTCCCCTTCCCTCATGCCCTTCTAATCTGCCTCCCAAGTTCTCTGTCCACCCTCAGTCTGGGAGGTGGCCTGTACATCACCCCTATATGGAGAGCCCTATTCCTGGAATCCTGATTAGCCAACATCTCTGTTTCTCCCTCCTCCTCCTCCTCCTCCTCCTTCTTAATGCACCTTAGCCCCCCTCATGTATACTGCCACCCCTTCCTCCTGTTTTCCCTATCCTTGCAGAATATTCTATACCCTGGGACTGCCAAGTCCCAGTCATGGTATTGGGTGGCCCATGTTTCCATGATGGCTGCCATGTCCACCTCCATCTCCGCCATCAGGGCCTGTAAGTCATTCATTTTATCCCCCAGGATCCTAGCATTCATGGTGACCACCTTCCATCCCCTTACCCTTCCTGCCCCATCCCTCTGTCCTCCACTTTCAGCATCCCCTCTATTGGTTCTACCTACTTCATCACCCTTGTTCTTGGGGGTAAGCTTGTGCTGCTTCCCATCTCATGGCCTCTGTGTGCCCTCCCTCCATCTGCCACCCCCTCTTCTAGTTTAAATGTTCCCGCTACCTCAGTGTACTCCCCAAGCTTCCATTTCAGCACCTTCTTGCCCTCCTCATTTAGGTGAAGTCTATCCTTAGCGTATACAAAATTAGCTGGAACAAGCTAGAGACCCACACCTGCTAAGGCTGTGTAGGTTAATGTAATAGCTCTACAATCTTTGTTTCTCGAGCAGTGACAATGCAGTGATGAATGAACTCATCCCAGGACTGTAATGGATATTCCAATCTTGAATCCTTTATTTGAAACAAAGTCCATGAAGTAAAACAAAATTGCCAGACAGAACTGCTCACACTCACTTCCTAGAAACCACTCCAATACATCACCAGGTGCCGGGTCTCCTAGCTTGTTCCAGCTAATTTTTGTATGCACTTTGTTCTGACCCGAGGCACTGCCTTAATCCCAGGTGTGATTGTACCCTTCCTTTACTGACTTCTGTCCTTAGTGTATAGACTGCTGTCCTCCCAGGTCTGTCCCCACTGTCCCACTAACCCATACCCTTTGGTGTGACACCATTTGCCTAACCATTCATTAAATTCTATGGATGTGGCGTATAACTATTTTCAAGCTAAATTTCTTGAGGTCTGGAACAAACATGCTGCACTACAGTGTACAAGGGTGAGAGGCAACCACCTCCCCTGGATCACCCCTGAACTCCTTGCATGCTAAAGGGCTAGGGACCAACCTTGGAAAATGTATAAAACAACCATGCTCCCTCACTTATGACACCTACTGGTTCTACAAACAAGTAAAAGGCCACTCAGTTAGCCAAATCTGACTATTTCTGCATGACCTTCCAGTCCAACATAAATAAACCATCCAAATTCTGGAAGGTGATTCACCCTTTCTCCACCCCGCCCTCCTCTCCCACACCCTTCCTTAAAATAAACAACATTCAAATTAACGATCACCTTACTGTAGTCACAGAATTTAATTCTATTTTACCTCCTGTGCTTCTGCTCTCCTATCCTCCTTGCTCCACCCCTCACACTAACCCCCTCCCTCCTCACCCGCTTCTTCCAGAAAATCCGATGCTTCCCCTACTGCTTCTCTAACATTACACCTGCTGCCACATTGGAGGCACTCTATGCCCTCAACCCCTCCAGAGGCAATTCTCCTGATGGGTTGGACCCCAATCCGTTGTACATATCTGCACCTGCTATCTCTACTCCACTATCTGTCCTACTTAACTGCTCATTCACCACAGCTTCTATGCCATACTTTCCTTCCCTTGCCCAAGGGTGGTGACCCATCCTTTCCTGCTAACTATCACCTCATCTCTCTTCTTCCTACCCTCGCTAAGCTCCAAGAGCATCTAGCTATCGCTCAACTAACTTCCTATCTTGCTAATCCTAACTTTTTCACTCCCCTCCAATCTGGTTTCTGGAAGAATCACTCCACCACCACCTCCCTAATTAGGTTCACTGATTCCATCCTGACAGGGATGGACAACGACAAATTACATCAGCCATTTTCGCTCCTCTCTAGCAAAGGCTTTCGACACCGCCCCCACTCTCTGCTTCTAGACTTCCTCTCCTCTACTGGCCTAACTGAGTCTGCCACTAGCTGGTTCAAAGCCAACCTAGTAGGTAGGATGCAGTCAGTTAGAATAGCTGAAACCATATCTCCCTCTCCCTATCAACACTGGCGTACCCAGGTTCCGCATTGGGCCCTATCCTTTTCTCCATCTTCTTAAACGACTCCCCCTCCGTCTGCTCATCCACCTCTAACCACATGTACGCCAATGATATGGTACTCTTCACCTCAGGCCAATCCTCCATGGACATTGAAACCAGAATTCAGCATGATTTCAACAAAGTTCAGCACTGGTTCAGCTCCCACAACCTCACAGTGCCAAGAAGACTGTCTCAATGTCCTTGGCACTAGGCAGAGACTCTCATGGCTCCCTCCCTCCCTTCCCTCTTTTCACACCCTAGATGGGACTATTCTTGAAGATACCTCTTCCTTCAAGTATTTGGGTGTTTGGCTTGACCAACACCTAAACTTCTCTGGACATGTTGATGCCATCCTGAAGAAGCTATGTCCAAAACTTGGCACATTATACAGGAGCCGTAGCTACCTTCCGCTACCGGCCAGACGTGAACTAGTCCAGAAGATAATACTTCCCATATTTGACTACTGTGATGTAGTCTATAGTGCTGCTCCCAAGTCCCCCCTAACCAGACTGGATTCCCTTTTTAACTCCTCCTGTCATTTTGCCCTTGGTGCCTGTCCTCTCACCCACCACTGTTCTCTCTACCACTCCCTGGCCTTCTTCTCTAGACAATGCCACCACCTCCACTGTGCTAAATTCATCTCTAAATTCTGGTTTGGTTTGCTCCTCCTATCTCACCTCCTTCCTATCTATCCCTCCCCGGACCATTCCCTTAGGTCTTATGACTCTCGGCTACTCAGTAGTTAGTGGTGGTAGAGTGGCCTCAATTAAGCTCCGGGTGATTCAGGAGCCAAGGGAATTTTGGAGTGCTCTGCAACGTGAAGCGGAGTACTTTGCGTTATAATGGTAATGTAAGTCCTTGCAAACAATGACTTTACGTTACTCCGCCTTCCCAGACCACTACTCCACCAAATCTTAAGGTGAAGTGCATTAAGAACAATGCACTTTGCCTCACTTTGCCTTGTTTTTAAGCTCTGAAGATTAATTTTGCAGTGACTCATGGGATTTCAGGTCACATGGGCTCTATATTGATCTGCACAACCTCAGTTCGGGGTCAACCTCACTTCGGGGTAGTGTGTATAGGAAGCTGTAGGAGACGGTCTGCTCTGAGAGCTGTCTGTGAGTCAAACCTTCTAAAAGCTGTTAAAAAAGCCTTTTTGAGTAATTTTTTTTGCTCAAATGTTCATCGATTGTAGGAAACCCTCCTATGCTCATATCATCGAGCTTTTTTGTTTGTGTGGATTTTGAAAGTTAATGTACAACATTGAGTGTGTGTAGTAAAAGACAGTGAAAGTGTGCTTTGGGGAGGGGCGTATCTGTGGTTTAGGTAGATTTAAGTTGGAGAAATAGGGAGTTCTTTGTTTTTTGGTTATATTTTTGTTATATCACTGACTGTGTTAATGTACACACAGTAATATTGTGAGTAATTGTTGACATTTTCTTGCTGATTGTGTGTTGTGTGGATCTGGTGCAGCAGTTCATAATTTCATGTTGTTTACAATACATGGCATATTACTGAACTTTTCAATTTGCTACGATTACTTGTTGTAGACAAATTGTGTGTGTGTGTATGTGTGTGAGTGTGAAGTGCGGCGTGACATCAAATAATACACCTTTATTGTGCCACAGTGTATTCTTCAGGCGCAGCAGTGTGGACCTGCTATCCACTGTAGCGTGATTTTGTACTACCATTGTGGTATCTTTTTCGATTTTACTGGTTGCACTGCACTGCACTGCCGTAAAATCTGCAGTCAGTCGCCCCTCCACCGCCGCAAAAGGAATTGTTTTCCAGATTGGATTGTTTGTGACCTCAGCACCACTGGTTAGTTAAGGTGTTGTTTTCACTTGTGAATATGCGTCTGTATCTGTTGTTGAAGCCACAGTTGTTTTTTTGGCTTCACATCCAGCATCCCCCCACACCATGCAGAGTGAACGTTCCAAAATCTAAATTTGTTTAGAATATTGTTGTTGATCCCCCAAAATACCCGCAAAGAGACGTGCAAGCAAAGCTGGTTCTCGCCATGGCACTGCTGCCAGTGGTAAGATTGTCTGGGGCGTGGTAGTACGCAGATGCAGAAGTGCATTGCTGATGTGAGGAAAGGTATTTCTCCTGCAATGTTTTCTACCGCCCAATCAGTAGCTTCACTCATAGTTGGAGGAGATGATGTTCCAGCCGGTGGTGTTAGTGCAGTTGCTGGTGGTGGTATGAGTATTGCTGCTTCAAGTTCTACTTCTGACCAGTGTACCATGTCCAAAAATATAGTGGAGTGTGAAGCAGTGCAAGTGAGTGGCAGCATAGATGATGTCATACTTCCCAGTAACATCCCAGTAACTGAACCTGAGTATTCTGATAATCATTTCAATGATAGCATACAATGTGACATTTCTTCCACCATGGTTCATGTCACACATTTTCCATGCAGGATTCACAGTGTGTGTGTAAAAATATCAGGTGATGGTGGTGTTGATGATGATGATGAATGTGATGATGATGATGTTGCTGTGGCTGCAAAATGCAGTCCACATGCCAGCATCCAAGCAGAAGATGTGGATGTGGGTGATGTTGATGAATGTGATGATGATGTAATTGACCCAGTTGGGAACCAGAGAAAAGAAATTCAAGGTGGCTGTGTTTGGATCTGTTTGCATTAATACCCCCCCCATAAAAACTTGTGATTTACCAGTTTCAGTTGATGGTGGTGATGATGATGATGATGACCCAGTAATAATGATAGGTAGTCATGGTGGTCAGTTGCAGTCCAGGTGTGCACTGCCCGAAAAATCACATTGCACACACCCCACTTAAGTGCTTAAAAGAATGGAGTTCAATAAGCACCATCATGGACATGTTAAAAGTAGAGCATCACAATCCCTTGTTTGGGATTTTTTTGTGCAAGGTGCAAATGATGAGTCAGTTGCAATCTGCCAGGTTTGCCATGTGCATGTGAGTCGAGGTAAAAAGAGGAGCCATCTGGGCACAGGAGGACAGCATACACATCTTAAGAATAGGCATATGCACTGAGGACCCAGCACAAGATGGTAGCTAATACCATAGTTGGGCGTTCACCCTCGTTATCAACCATAATGAGCATGTTATCCCCTTCCATGAGTGTTAAGTCCAGTAGGAAATTAAATGTGTGCAGTAGTGAAGAAATAAGAGCAGAGGATTACTACAGGCATGATGAAGTGGAGGAGCAGAATGATTTTGAAATGCTGTCCAGTGCTGGTGAGAGTAGCAGTTTTTGTGGTGGTGGTGGTGAATGCAGTATGTCTAGTGCAAGTGGAACATCAACCCTGGTTGGTAAATCTGGCAAAATAACTGCATTTCTGGGTTTGTCATCATCACCTGTGCAACCGTCTTCATCAAACGTCCACACTCCACCCCCTGCCATTCGCAGAGCAGAACCATTTGTCATCACACCCTGTGTAAAACGTTTAAGTTAGCCCATGTTACAGAGTGTTTTTTCGCATAAGCTAAAGTACCCACCCAGTCATACAGTGTCACGTGAACTTAATGCTGCTGTAACTAAAATGCTGGCAGTTGATCTTTTTCCTTCTCCTTGTGGAGAATTCTGGGTTCGGTGGTTTGCCCTGACATGCCTGTCCAAAATGGAAAGTCCCATCCAGGACATACTTTTCGATCTGTGCTGTCCCCAATTTGTTCCGTACTGTGTCCGACTCAATAAGACATGCCCTTTAACATTCCTCTTCTCCATTAATCCATTTAAGTATGGATATGTGGACAAGTGGCAAAACAGCGGGGAGTTCATATTTGTGTATGCAACCCCCCTGCAAATGGGGGATCCCAAAAGACTTCCAGGAGCTTGCTTGAATGTTCCGAACCTGAATGGTGTTTGGCATTTAAGCCATTTATCTGTGAGTGTTTTCAGAGCCTCTGGTACTGTCTCTTTAAGAGTTGTCTGCTTGCAGACATAATTAGTTTGTATGGAGGTGGGGTGGGACTGTGTGTTTCTCTGCTTGAGTCCCACTCGAGCTGATGCCAGTTCACTCGCTTTTGCAGTCACTAGAGTGCAAAGGAACCTATCTGAAAGATGTAACTGTTTGCCGAAATCATTTAGAGTAATAATGAAAATAAAGTTTGTCTAACCTGCTTTTCTTTGCAATCAGAACTGTGTTTGCCTAGTTCCCCATTCTAGTTTTGAACTGCTGAACTGGACCAATCAGTGTGGGCTAAGGAGCTCTAAAATGGTGCCTGTGGACGAATCAGAATTTGGACTCATAATCTGAGCCAGCCACAAGAGGATTGTATGGGCAGTGACTCTGGGAAATGTAGTTTGGACTTCGCCTTTTGCACCAACAGAGGGAGTCTATTGTGAGTGACAGCCAATCCAGCCAAGAACTGGGAGGAACTCAAAGGAAGTGCCCGGTTTTGTCTACTGGAGTTTTCAGTTTAGCTCTGGCAGTGAAGAGGGAAGGAGCCCTGTGCTCCTTCGGTGCGCCGTTTTAGTCGGGAAACGCGTGTAAGGCCCCAAGTTTCGGTCTGCAGCTTGTGCAAGTGCTTGTTTGGACTGAATCTGACCTGTGAAGAGAATCAAGGAGATCTGAAAAGTAGAAACCAGGCTCACCCTGTAGAAAACTGGAGAAACTGCTGAATCGCGCTCGGTCTGTCAGGAACTGAATCTGCTGTGTGTTCTCCTGGGTACGGTGCAGTAATTGCGATCGGGATAGAGAAGCAGCCTGCCTGGTATAGTACTTTCTTTTTCCATATAAATGTGTGTAGTGCTAGTGGGGACTCAAGTCTTCAAATCCCCTGTACAGTGAATTGAGTGCATGAATCTGCAAGTAAACCCCAGTTTAATCCAGACTACATCCATTTGCTCTGAACTGCCTTGGGGTCCAGTCACAAGGACCTTGTCCACATGGACTGCTCTGCCTGGCAATCCAGTACAATCTGCCTTCCATTCAGTTTCAGCATTGAATTTGTGAGTACAAATCAGGGTAGCTCCCGCCATCATCTAATTGCAAGTGTTCCATCTGATTACTTTTCCTTTCTTTCTCCACGAACTGAGTCTACCGCCCGGATTACAGTTTGGGTATTGTGCATGCAATTTCCATCTTCAGGGCCCCAACCAGCTGCACCAAATAGGCTAGCTTATTGCCTGGGTACCCAGTAAGAGTGACATTAGGACATTTGGGATTCTGAAATATGTGCACAGTACTGTGATTATTAATGCGTTAAACTAATTAACCTGATTTCCCCTGTCCTTGTTATATCCCCCTAAATAAATCAGATCTGTTTGTTTCAGCAAAGTTACACTGCCTGAGGTATCGTCTATGTTAAAGTATTGTACTGTGGTTTTGCACTGTATCATCTTGTTTTGCTGAGTCCCAGAGTCACACTGACTGAACCAGTCCTGGGGTAAGTGTATACTGTGAAGGTAATTTGATATATTGTGTGGGCCACTAGTGGGAAGAAAGGGCGCTCGCAGTGTCCCAGAGGGCTGTGACCAAGTTAGTTTAACTATTGCAAACCCTGGACCTCTGGGTGGAGGCACCACCATCGGATCCAGGCCCTCAACCTGTTAGTGGCAAATCAGGCAGGTAGTAGCCCTTGGGATAACGCCATCTAGGGGTTACATGTATAACTGCACACTGGGCGCAGGTGCCGGGGGATGTTTGTGATGTTGATAGTGTGAATAATCAGTGCAGTAAGGTGGCGTGTTGTGGTAGCAATCTTCCAGGAATTCGACATCATGCAACGATTGCTATGTGCAATGTGACCTGTTCACACACTGGTGAAAACATGTTGGATGTGGTACTGACTGAAACTGACAAGTGGCTGAACCCCTGTCCCTGAGCTGGTTCATAGAAGTGACAATGGGTCAAATGTGGTGAAATGCATCACAAATGGTGGCTTTTTTTGTGTTCCATGCATGACCCATTGTTTAAATCTTGGGGTGCAGGAGTTTCTGCAGCACCCTGATGTAAAGGAAATGCTGACAGCTGCACGCTGTATCTGCTCTCACTTTTCACGATCTACAAAGGCCCATGACCAGCTTCGGCAATTGCAGATGTGAAACAGCCTCCATCAGCACCACTTGAAGCTGGAAGTTGTCACCCGGTGGAACTCCACTTTATACATGGCAGAGAGGTTGCATGAACAATGCAAACCCATCTCAGAATATCTTGTGATGCACACTAGCCGTGACAGTTCCGGGGCCTCCATGTCTATGACGACTGAACAGTGGTGCCTCATGGACTCTGTAATAACAATTTTGCGGCCTTTTGAGCATGCCACACAGGCAGTGAGTGGCGAGTCTGCCTCCATTAGCCAGTCAATTCCACTGCTGCGGGTGCTGAGGCAGACATTGGTGAATGTACAGCATGGCCTTGATGTTGCCGGAGACAGTGCTAGCAGTATGTTGCTGAAACACATGCTGACAGTATTCGACCAGAATCATCACATTTTGAGCATTCAGTGTAGTGACAACTTTGCCATAGCAAAAATGCTGGACCCACGATACAAACGTGGAATTGCCTCAGTACTGGAGGAAGGGCCTGAACGGGTAAAAAATGTCAGTGGGCAACTGGTGCGCTTGGTTCATGGAGCACAGAAGTCACGTGCCAAGGTCAGCAAACCTCAGTAGCATAATCCGGCTGAAGGTGCACCTGGAGAGTGTAACCCTAGGTGGCGCTATCCCAAGGGCTACGACCCCTGCCTGTAGCTAGTAGCCGGTTAACTGGCCTGGGTAATGAAGCAGGTGCCTCCACCCGCAGATCCAGGTTGTTAGTGGTCAAGCTAACCTGGCACAAGCCCTCCGGGACACTGTAGCCCCTTTTCCCTTCTAGTGGCCAGAACAATATACAATAATTACTTTACAATGACCATTATTCACCAGGTGATTACCCACACTGTTTGCGCTTACCACCAGGGCTGGTTCTTCTAGCTCGATCCTGGGGACCCCCTGTAAATCAAGGTTAAGTACAGCAAATAGCAACAGTACAATACTTTTGGCACAAACTGGAACCACAGTCAGGTTAAATGCAAACAAAGTTAAATCTGATTTATTTAGGGGACTTGAACAAGGGAGGGGCATAATCAGGTTGATTTGCTTATGTAACCCCCAGGTGGCACTGTCTCAAGGGCTACTACCCCTGCCTGCATAACTGCTAACAGGTTAAGGGGCCTAGGTCCAATAGCGGGTGCCTCCACCTAGAGGTCGGGGTTAAGACAGTCTGGTATGACTTGGTCACAGCCCTCTGGGTCACTGCAACCCCCCTTTCTTCCCACTAGCATGCCACACAATATATCAGAAGTACCTTCACAGTATACACTTACCCCCAGGACTGGTTCGATCAGCTTGACTCTGGGAACCCCCTGTAAAACAAGATGATACAATGCAAAAGCCACAGTGCAACACTTTAACATAAATGAATACCTCTGACAGTGTAACTTTGCTGAAACAAACAGATCTGACTTATTTAGGGGAATATAACAAGGACGGGAAAATTGGGTAAATTAGTTTAGACACCTTAATAATCACAGTACTGTGCGCATGTTCGGAGTCCCAAATTGTCACTTTCATTGGGTACCTAGGATGGGGGGGGGGCTAGCCAGGATCGGTGCAGCTGGATGGGGCCCTGTGATGGAAAAACACTTGCACAATACCCAATTGTAATCTGGAGCCGGATGGCTCAGTTCGTGAAGAAATGAAACAGCAACAAATAGATGACACACTTGCAATTTGATAAACAGATGGCAGGGAGCTACCTGTTTTGTACTCACAGATGCAATGCTGGGAACTGGATGGAAAGCAGATTGTCTCTGGATTGCGAGGAGGAGCAGAACCTGTGGAAAAGGTCCTTGTGACTGGACCCCACTGCAGTTTAGAGCAAATAAATGTGGTCTGGATTAAGCTGGGGTTTACTTCCAGCTTCATGCACTCAAATCACTGTACAGGGGATTTGAAACGCGATTCCCCACAAGCACTACACACATTTATATGTAACTCCTAGATGGCGCTATCCCAGGGGCTACTACCCCTGCCTGATTTGCCACTAACAGGTTGAGGGCCTGGATCCATGGCGGTGCCTCCACCCAGAGGTCAGGGTTGCAATAGTTAAACTAACTTGGTCACAGCCCTCTGGGACACTGCAACCCCTTTCTTCCCACTAGTGGCCCACACAATATATCAGAATTACCTTCACAGTATACACTTACCCCCAGGACTGGTTCCGGCACTGGGACCTCCTGTGAAATAAGATACAGTGCAACAATCACAGTACAGTACTTTAACATAGACAAATACCTCAGGCAGTATAACTTTGCTGAAACAAGCAGCTCTGATTTATTTAGGGGGATATAACAAGGACAGGGGGAAATCAGGTTAATTAGCTTATCACTCTACTCATCTACTCCATGGCTCTGTGCACAGGCCTATCCCTATCAGTTACTGTCCCTGGGTACCCAAGCCCTAGTGGCTAGTCCAAACCGTGGCAGCTGGTAGGGCCCTTTCACACAGAGAAAAGGAAAATTAAACAGTCAGCAGTACAGTAATTCCATTTGGATTTAATGTAGCAATTCAACAGGGGCGACCTGAATTAGTACTCACGACCTCCAAACAAGATAGGGTCCTTCAATGTCAGCAGGGCTACTCTTGAGCTCCAAGAGACTCCTCACACATTTATATGGTAAACAGTCACAGGCAAAAGTCACGTAATGGCAGCAGGATTCACTTGAGGTACACAAACCTCTTCACACATTTATATGGTAAAAAGAAAGCACTATACCAGGCAGGCTGCATCTGTATCCCGATCGCAATTACTGCACAATACCCGGGAGAACACACAGCAGATTCAGTTCCTGACAGACCGAGTGCAATTCCGCAATTCCTCCAGTCTTCTACAGGGTGAGCCTGGTTTCTACTCTTCAGATATCCTTTGATTCTCTTCACAGGGACGGATTCAGTCCTAACAAGCAGTTACACAAGCTGCAGACGGAACTCTGGACCTTACACATGTTTTTGACTAAAACTGTGCACTGAAGGAGCACAGGGTTCTCTTCCCCTTCACTGCCAGAGCTAAAACTGAAACTCCAACAGACAAAACCGGCACTTCCTTTGAGTTCCTCCCAGTTCTTGACTGGATTGGCTGTCACCACAATAGACTGCTGCTGTTGGTCCAAAAGGCATCAAGTCTAAACTACATCTCCCAGAGTCACTGCCCATACAATCCTCTTGTGGCTGGCTCAGATTATGAGTCCAAGTTCTGATTCGTCCAAGGCACCATTTTAGAGCTAGCTTACCCACACTGATTGGTCCAGTTCAGCAGTTCAAAACCAGAATGGGGAACTAGGCAGACACAGTTCTGACTGCAAAGAAAGCAGGTTAGACAAACTGTAATTTCATTATTACTGTAAATGATTTCTGGCAAACAGTTACATCTTTCAGATAGGTTCCCTTTGCACTCTAGTGACTGCAAAATGGAGTGAATTGAGCAGCTCGAGTGGTACTCAAACAGAGAAGCACACAGTCCCCCATACAAACTAATTATGTCTGCAAGCAGACAGCTCTTGAAAGAGACAGTACCAGAGGCTCTAAAACACTCATTGATAAATGGCTTAAACGCCAAACACCATTCAGGCTTGGAGCATTCAAGCAAGCTCCTGGAAGTCTTTTGGGAACCCCCATTTGCAGGGGGGTTACATATATGTAAAAGGAAAGTACTATACCAGGCAGGCTGCTTCTCGATCCCGATCGCAATTACTGCACAATACCCGGGTGAACACACAGCAGATTCAGTTCCTGACAGACCGAGCGCGATTCAGCAATTTCTCCAGTCTTCTACAGGGTGAGCCTGGTTTCTACTCTTCAGATCTCCTTGATTCTCTTCACAGGTCGGAATCAGTCCAAACAGGCGCTTGCACAAGCTGCAGATCGAAACTTAGGGCCTTACACGTGCTTACCGTGCTAAAACTATACACAGCAGAAGCACATAGCTCCTTTTCTCTTCACTGTCTCACCTCATCTGATCTTTCCAGTAGACAGAGCCGGGCATTTCTTTTGAGTTCCTTCCAGTTCAGTTGGCTAGTTTGGCTGTCACTCACAGTAAACTCCCCCTGTTGGTGTAAAAAAGGCACGGAAGTCAAACTACAATTCCCAGAAGCATTAGCCATACAGTACATAGGTGGCTGGCTCCACAATGAGAGTCCAAGTTCTGATTTGCCAGCAGCAGGCTCCATTTCAAAGGTCCCCCCACACTGATTGGTCCAGTTCACCAGTTCAAAACCAGAATGGGGGACTAGGCAAACACGGTTCTGACTGCAAAGAAAAGCAGGTTAGACAAACTGTATTTTCGTTATTACTCTAAATGATTTCTGGCAAACAGTTACATCTTTGAAAAGTGCTCACTCTGCCCACTTAGTGATGGCAGAAACGGAGCGATTTGGTAGCAGCTCGAGTGGGACTCAAGCAGGGAAACACACAGACCCCCATCCAAATTAATTATGTCTGCAGGCAGACAGCTCTTAAAGAGACAGTACCAGAGGCTCTAAAAGCACTCACAGATAAACGGCTTAGACGCTGAACACCATCCAGGCTTGGAGCATTCAAGCAAGCTCCTGGAAGACTTTTGGGAACCCTCATTTGCAGGGGGGTTACACTTAAAAGCTATATTAATCAGACAGTTATGCATGCTGTTTAGAGTCCCTCCACAGTCACTCAATCTGGGTACCCAGGTAGGAAAATGGTGGGCTAGCCAGGAATATAAGAAAAATAGCAGGACAAGAGGACACAGCATGAGATTAGAGGGAGGCCGATTAAGGGGGAATGTGAGGAAATTCTTTTTCACAGAAAGGGTGGTGGATGCATGGAACGGCCTACCTCAGGAAGTGGTGGCTATGAATACAGTGCAGGGCTTCAAACAGGCATGGGATAGGCATAAGGGAGCAATACAGATGAGTATGAATAGATAGGCTGCTGACAGAGCAAAGGCCGATGGCACATTTATAAGGTAGAAAAAGAAATGGGCAGACTGGATGGGCCTTTCGGTCCTTATCTGCCATCAACTTCTATGTTTCTATGAATGTTGCAGCTAGTTGGGGCCCTGTGATGGAAGAAAGCAACATGCACAGCACACACTATTTGTAATCCAGAGCTGGAGGGCTCAGTTCGTGAAAGAAAAGGCAACAAGACAATCAGATGACAACACTTTTAGATTTAGCTGTTGTTGCAGGGAGCTTGCCCGATGTTTACTCATGATACCCAATACTGGACACAGGCAGGACGAAATCAAGACTGCAGGCTGTTGAGCTGGAGTGCCCGGAGAAGCAGGGCCCACATGAATCACCGAGCTGTCGTTCCTGTTCAAGGCGTTGAGGAGGGGGCTGATCCCCAGGCTGGTCTCTCGTCGATGACTTTCTCTGTGTAGCAGGTATTCTGGCTGGGCCAATGTAGCAGGGCCCAGGCAAATGGAAATGGATATGGATTCAGTTCGTGGAACTGGATACAGCCTCCAGCAAGCAAAACACAGTTCAGACACACAGTGGAGAACCAAATCATGACCCACTATAAGCACACAGCATATTCACATGTAAGGAAATTCCACTGTACCAGGCAAATGACTCTCCGGTCGCAATTATAGAGTCTGCACAATCCGGGAGTTCAGAGGTAGCTGGAAGTCCTGACAGGCCGATCGCATTCAACAAATCTTCTTCAGGTTAAAGCCTGGTCACAATTCAGTGGCTTAATTCACTCTCCAAATTTGGATTCAGTCCGAAAATAGCACAAATTCCCTCTCAGGAACAGCAGGCAGGCATGCAGGCCAAACTCAGGCCTTTCCACAGTTCTCCCATGTGAATCCACCATGGATTGCTGCTCGAACTATCTCGAGCTGTTACTTCTTCACTTCCCAACTCAGATCTAACTGAAACTGCAAGCAGTGTGGGCCTTTCCCCAAGATCCAAAAGGTTCAGTTGGCTGATCTGTCATTCACAACAAGGGCTCCCGCTCCAGGTTATTTTAGGCCAAAGCCCCAAACTACAATTTCTACAAGTTTTAGCCCCACCAAGCCCCTGTAGACAGGCTCCATTTTAGAGTCCCAAATATAGTGATTGGCTCATTCTGCAGTCCAGGACCAAGATGATGGAAACAAACAGAACTGTCCATGCTGCAAAGAAGGCAGGTTAGAACAAACTGCAATATTATTACTACTCTAACAAATGATCAACAAACAAGTACATCTTCTAACAGAGCCCCCCTTTCAGATTAATTACAACTGCAATCCAGGCAGCTCTTAAAGAGAGCAGTACACAGAGGCTATACAGGCACCCTCTAGCAATACATTTAAACTGCTAAAATGCAGAACACCAGCCTGGCAGTGAGTATTTGGGCAAGCTCAAGGAAGCCTTTTCAGGAACCCCATTTGTAGGGGCTTACAGGAGCATCAAGTTTAACCCCCCTACAAATGTGGGTTCCCGAAAAGTCTCCTTGAGCTGGCTAATGCTCACTGCCAGGCTGGTGTCTGCATTTTAGCAGTTTAAATGTGATTGCCAGAGCTTGTATAGCCCTGTGCACTATCTCTTTAAGAGCTGCTTGACTACAGCATAAGTAATCTGAGATGGAGCTCTGTTGAAAGATGTAACTATTTGCTGAAACCATTTAGAATGATAATGATAATGTAGTTTGTCTAACCTGCTTTTTGTAGCAAGGACTGTTTTGTTTGTCTCCACTATTTTGGTCCTGGACTGCAAATTGACCAATCAGTTCTGGTGCGACCTAAAATGTAGCGGATTACAGGGAGCTGTCCGAATTCAAAATTTTAGGAACTGTGGTTTGAGTTTTTGCGCCTTTTTTGAAACTGGGGGGGGGGGCCTCTTGCTTTGATTGACAGCCAAATCAGCCAACCAAAACTTTTGGATCTTGGGGAAGTCCCGGGCTGCTTGCAGTTTTCTGTTAGAACTAAGCTAGAAGCTGAGCAAGAAGGAGCTGAAGTGATTCTGAGAGCAATCCTGAGTGGATTTGCATGGGAGAACTATGAAAAGGCTGAGAGTTTGGCCTCCATGTCTGCCTGCTGCTCCTGAGAGGGAGATCCAAAGTTCTAAATCTAAATCCAAGTTTGTGTGACTAAAGTAAGCTACCGAAGTGGGCCAGGCTCAACCTGAAGAAGACTGAATATTTTTGCTGAATGCAATCGGCTTGTCAGGAGTTCCAGCTACCCCTAAGCTCCTGGTGTGTGCAGAGACTTTGCGATTGTGCCCGTGGAGCTCTTTGCCTGGTACAGTAGAATTCCCATACATGTAAATGTGCTATGAGCTGCTAGTGGGTTGTGAGTTAGTTCCCCACTGTGTGAACTATGTTCTGCTTGCTGGAAGCTGTATCCAGCCCAAAACGGACTGCTTCCGAACTTGTCTCCATGCAGTCTGGGTTTTGCCAGACTGGCCTAGCTGGACCACTCACTGCACAGAGAAGCCATCGACGAGAGACCTGCCTGGGGATCAGCCCCCTGCTCCATGCTTGTACAGGAACGACACCTCTACGACTTGTGTGGACCCTGCTTCTCCTGGCATTCCAGATCAACCACCTGCAGTCTCGATTTTCGTCCAGCCTGTGTCCAGTCTTGGGTATCGTGAGAAAATACCAGGGTAGCTCCCTACAACAACAGCTTAATCTGAGTGTGTCATCTGATTGTCTTGTTGTTTCATTTCCTTTACGAACTGAGCCCTCTGGCTCCGGATTACAAATATTGTGTACTGTGCTTGTTGCGTTTTCCATCACAGGACCCCTACCAGCTGCAACCCCGGGCAACTGTCCTGGCTAGCCCATCTCTTCTCTACCTGGGTTCCCAGAGATGGACTGAGTGGGGGACTCAAAGCATGCATAACTGCTTGATTGATATAACCTTTAAGCTAATTAACCTGATTTTGCCCTCCCTTGTTCAAGTCCCCTGAATAAATCAGATCTAACTTTTTCTGCATGTAATCTGACTGTGGTTCCAGTTTGTGCTCAAAGTACTGTACTGTTGCTATTTGCTGTGCTTAACCTTGTTTTACAGGGGTCCCCAGGGTCGAGCCAGAGGAACCAGCCCTGGTGGTAAGTGCAAACAGTGTGGGTACTTGTGTGGTGTACCAGGGGTATTGTGAAAGTGATTATTGTACAGTGTTCAGGCCACTAGAGGGGAAAGAGGGGGGTTACAGTGTCCCGGAGGGCTGTGCCCAGGTTAGCTTGACCACTACCAACCCTGACCTCTGGGCAGAGGCACCTGTTTCAGAGCTCAGGCCCCTTAACCTGCTACTAGCCAAGCAGGCAGGGGTAGTAGCCCTTGGGATAGTGCCACCTAGGGGTTACACAAGCATATCCTGTAATGGAAAGGGGACTGCAGTTCCAGGTGATCTGTCATCCAAAGTGGTTGGCTTCAATCCACTTTGGGGGCTTTGTTCCACATGGGGATTTATGAAATAAATGATTCCGGAGAACAGGATTATACATCAAGCACTGGACTTATTGCGGCACAGAGAATGGTTGAGTCATATTTGTCTGAAAACAGGCATCTGTCAATAACTGATGATCCTCTTTTGTACTGGAGCGGAAAGGTCAGTGAATGGCCAGAGCTGACTGCAGTGGCACTGAAGTGCCTCACATGCCCACCCTCCAGTGCAAGTGTCGAGAGGGTATTCAGCTCAGCAGGTGCAATAGTCAGGGCTCGTTGGACAAACCTCTCTCCTGCAAATGTTAGTTTGCTAACATTGATAAAAATGAATGAGAGGCACATACCAGCACAGACTGCAACCTCGGTATTCATACCTCAGCCTAGTCATGGTGGTTTTGGTGATGTAGAAATGGACCATCCTGATGGCACTGCCAGTGGCAGCATGAAATGGCCCACCACTGATATAGGTGATGACACAATGTAGATAGAATTTCCCAGTGGTCAGACTTCAGACAGATGACTGTGAGGGCAGATCTTTATGAGGATGATGATGTGGTTAATGTTGGCAGGTTTTAACTGAAGTTGTTAAGGCGGTGTGGCCTCCTGGAGTCAGAAAACCACCGCCAGGACTGATGTTAGCCACTGCCACCACAGAGAATGAGTTTGTCTGCCCCCCCGGACCACCACCATTATTGGGACTGATGTTAGCCACTGCCACCACAGAGAATGAGTTTGTCTGCCTCCCTGGACTACCACCACCCCTGGGACTGATGTTAGCCACTGCCATCACAGGGAATGAGTTTGTCTGCCCCCCCCCCGGACCACCACCACCGGGACAGATGTTAGCCACTTCCACCACAGAGAATGAGTTTGTCTGCCCCCCTGGACCACCACCACCACCACCGGGACTGATGTTAGCCACTGCCACCACAGAGAATGAGTTTGTCTGCCCCACTGGACCACCACCACCACCACCACCGGGACTGATGTTAGCCACTGCCACCGCAGAGAATGAGTTTGTCTGCCCCGCTGGACCACCACCACTGGGACTGATGTTAGCCACTGCCACCACCGAGAATGAGTTTGTCTGCTCCCCTGGACCACCACCACCATCGCTGTTACCCACTGCCATCACCCACCACCAGATGCAGGAAGATGTCACAAGGAATGTCATCATGTGCCACAGCTATCACCACCGGCACCCACCACCAGTGTCATTCAGCCAATGTTTCCCCATTACATTGACCATGTCAAGGCAGAGGGAGTCGAACAGGAGACCACATCCATCAGCCACAGGCACAAGGCTTCTTAATATTAAAACTATAAAGTGAGTATGTGTACTAAAGTTTTTTTATGCTATTTAACTTCCTTTAGCTGTATGTTTTGTTTTCTGTTGCTTTTCTGAACTGCAATGGTCAAACAATATGGTAAACTTATTTTGTTTTTTACAGGTTAACAAAAAAACTCTCCTTCGCTGAAAGTCAGTACCATACACAGGAACTTATGGAATATCCATTTCAAATCCATACTGGTAAGTATCAAGATTTTATTCCATCTGTTCAATTTTTTTAAAGAGTGCAGCAAATGCGACTGAGTAGGATTCATAAACTAGGTAACATGTGTACATCGCCAAAACTATCTTTGCAAGATGATATGTACTGTGTTCCAAACTTGCAGCTGTGTAGCCATGACAGTGTTCAAAAACTTGCACACAGGTTGTGTTACTTGACAAGATGTGGTTTTGAAATGTAACCTGACTTTAGATTGAGAACCAGGGACACTGGCACAGTGTATTGGTTACACAGCCTGGTACTAAATTAACTTGTGATTGATCTGCTGATTGCATTGTGACAGCTTACTGTCTGTTTTAATCCAGATACCCATGCAACAGCCACACCTTAAACATAATGTGTTACTGCTGCAATCAAGTTGTAAGAAATCTTTCATTTCTTTTTTTAGGAAACTTCCAGATGTTTTGTTGTGCCATAGTTGCCTTATCCAAACAAGTTCTTAAACATCAGGTGCCCCCGGCTGCAGCATACAACACGCTGCATGCAGAAGTCATTTCAACTGATGAACATGACCCTCATTAGTACCAACCAGACTGAGAAGGATGCAGATGAAATCTGTGAAGAAATAACCAAATAAGAAACCAGGTCCTATGGCGGGTGCCTCTATCCAGAGGTCAGGCTTTGAAGTGGTTAGACTAGCTTAGTCACAGCCTCTGGGACACTGAGACCCCTTTTATTCCCTCTAGTGGCTCCACAGTACCCGGAGTTATAGCCCCAATACATAGAAACATAGAAACATAGAATTTGATGGCAGATAAGGACCGCTTGATCCACCTAGTCTGCTCATTTCCCTACCCAATGGATAAGCTGCAGATCCTTGTTAACCAACAGCCTATTTTCTCCTACCCCCCACTAGAATTGCCTTATGTCAGTCCCATGCATTCTTGAATTCCCCCACTGTTTTTGACTCCACTACCTCCTCAGGAAGGCTGTTCCATGTATCCACAACCCTCTCCATGAAAAAATACTTCCTCACACTAGCTCTGAACCGTCTCCCCTCTGTCTTCAAATTGTGCCCCCTTGTTCTTGCACATCTCTTTTTCTGAAAGATGCTACTCTCTTGGACTTTGTTGATTCCCATAAGGTACTTGAAAGTTTCTATCATATCTCCCCTCTGCCTCCTCTCCTCTCCTCAAGGGTATACATATTAAGGTCCTTTAATCTCTCTTCATATGTCTTCTGGTAGGCCCTGCACCATTTTAGTTGCTCTCTTCTGGACAGCCTCCATCCTGTCTATGTCCCTGCGGAGATGGGGTCTCCAGAACTGCACACAGTACTCTAGATGGGATCTCACCAACTGTCTGTACAGAGGGATAACAACTTCCTATTTTCTACTAGTGATGCCTCTCCCTATGCGTCCCAGTATCCCGCAGCCCTCCTTACTGCCTTCTCACATTGTTTGCCCACCTTAAGGTCATCTGATATGATTACCCCCAGGTCCCTTTCCATTTTTGTTGTTGTTAGTATCTCACCCCCATTGTGTACTCTTCCCTGGGTTTCTGTTTCAGCTGCATTGCTTTCACTTCTTCATTGAACAGATGCTGCCATACATGAAGTAGAATTCTCTACATAGAACATAGAAACATAGACTTTGACGGCAGATAAGGACGCTGGCCCATCTAGTCTGCCCATTTCTACCTACAGGATAGGCCGCAGATCCTAGTTAACCAACAGCCTATTTCTTCCTACCCCCACAAGAATTGCCTTATGTCTGTCCCATGCATTCTTGAATTCTCCCACAGTTTTAGACCCCACAACCTCCTCAGGAAGGCTGTTCCATGCATCCACCACCTCTGTGAAATAATATTTCTCACATTGCCCCTGAACCGCCTCTTCTATCTTTAAATTGTGTCCCTTGTTCTTGCACATCTCTTTTTCTGAAAGATGCTACCCTTAGACTTTGTTGATTCTACTGAGGTACTTAAAAGTTTCTATGATGTCCCCCTCTCCTTCTTTCCTCAAGGGTATACATATTAAGCTTCTTTAGTCTCTCCTCATACGGCTTCTCTTACAGACCCTGCACCATTTTAGTTGCCCTCCTCTGGACTGCCTCTATCCTGTCTATGTCCTTGTGGAGATGGGGTCTCCAGAACTGGACGCAGTACTCCAGATGGGGTCTCACCAACTGTCTGTACAGAGGGATAACAACTTCCTGTTTTCTGCTGCTGATGCCTCTCCCTATACATCCCAGTATACCCCCAGCCCTCCCTACTGCCTTCTCACATTGCTTGATAACCTTAAGGTCATCTGATATGATTACACCCAGGTCCCTTTCCTGTTTTGTTGTTGTTACTACCTCCCCACCCATTGTGTATTCTTCCCTTGGGTTCTTGTTTCCCAGGTGCATTATTTTGCACTGCTTTGCATTGAATCCTAGCTGCCATGCTTCTGCCCATTCCTCCAACCTTGCCAAGTCCCTTTTCATCCTTTCCACGCCTCCTTATGTACCCCACATATACGCACTGTTCACTCATATAGATACCACTTACCCTCGAGACTGATTCTGCAGCATGTCTCTGAGGACCCCCTGTAAAATAAGGTTAAACAACATACACAGCAAAACACAATACTGTTTCCATAAGTACCAACACCACAGACAGTATATAGTATAACAACAACAAATCTGATTTATTTAGGGGCAGTAACACGGGAGGGCAATCAGGTTAATTGGTGGCATTAAATCACAGTACTGTGCACATACAGGGTCTGAAAAGTCACATTCTGAGTACCCAGGTTGGGGGCTAATGAGTCCGTTGCCGGGGGTTGGCCGGCAGGTGCAGATGGCTGGGGCCCTGTAGAAGAAAATATATGCACAACACCCAATTGTAATCCGGAGCCGGATGGCTCAGTCCATGAAGCAGGGAAACAACAAGAATTAGATGACACACTTGTGATTGAAAACAGACTGTAGGGGAATACCCTGACTTGTACTCACAATACCCAAGCTGAGGACCGGATGGTGGATGTCCTTCTGGATTGCCAGAACAACAAGGCATGGAGACAAAGTCCTTGTGACTGGACCCCACTGAAGTTGATAGCAAACGGATTTAGTCCGAGATAAGCTGGGGTTTGCTTCCAGCTTCAGCACACAGCACACAGCACTGGGGATTGGAAATATCGATTCCCCACAAGCACCACACACATTCATATGTAAAAGGAAAGTACTATACCAGGCAGACTGCTCCTCGATCCCGATCGCAATTACTGCAAAATACTCGGGAGCACACACAGCAGCTTCAGTTCCTGACAGACCGACCGCAATTCAGCAGTTTCTCCAGTCTTCTACAGGGTGAGCCTGGTTTCCACACTTCTAGTGCTTCTTTCTCCTCACAACTCGGATTCAGTCCAACTGGCACTCACAAAGGCTGCAGACCGAAACTCAGGGCTCTCACGCGCTCTCAGCAACACTATACACCGGAAGCACAGAGCTCCTTCTGTCTTCACAGTCACAACTGATCTAATCTTTCCAGTCACAGAGCAGGGCATTTCCTTTAGCTCCACACCATTCTGTTGGCTGGTTCGGCTGTCACTCCAATAAGACTCCTGTTGGAGGAAAAAGGTGCCAAGGTTAAAACTACATTTCCCAGAGTCACGGCACATACAATCCGTTGTTGCTGGCTTAAAATTGAGAGTCCAAGTTCGATTCGTCCACAGGCTCCATTTTAGGGTCTCCCTATCATCCTGATTGGTCCAAGTCAGCTATTCAGGACTAAAATGAAAGGGTTACACTGAAACAGTTCGTGCTGAAATGAAGACAGGTTAGACAAACTACATTTTCTCAGTCGCTCTAAATGATTTCTGGCAAACAGTTATATCTTTCAACAAGGCTCCCTCTGCACATGTAGCAATGGCAGAAATGGAGCGAATTGACAGCAGCCCGGGTGGGATTCGGGCATTAGAACACACAGTTCCCCCATACAAACTAAGTCTGCAAGCAGACAGCTCTTAAAGAGACAGTACGTGGAGGCTCAAATAGCACTCACTTGGAACCACATTTAAACAGCTCAGACGCCGAACATCGTCCCAGACTTGGAGCATTCAGGCAAGCTCCTGGAAGACTTTTGGGAACCCCCATTTGCAGGGGGGTTACACCCTTCCTGGCCTGGAAAAACTTGGCGTCCGCGTCAAGTAAGTACCCCATAAATTTCAATACAACCATATACATTTACATCAGTATCACATTAGGCTTATACATGTAATCATCAGTCAACATATCACCTTACCAGAAACACATTTCTGAAACTTTTTAGTACATCACTTTTTACACAGTATTATACACACATTGTACCATAACTCATGTTATTACCTCCTGTACATGAAACCTGAAGAGAGGGGGCCCTTCCCTGTCAGCTACCTTGGGGCTGGATGGGGCAGGGGCACCATACCTAGAAGGCAACACAATTAACTTGGAGGTAGCACTTATGCTTAGTTTGGGCAATGAGCTTGGGGACACATACACTCCGTTATGGACAACATTGAGAGGCAAGTCCACAGGCCTCCCAGGGGAATCATAGCTTAAGTGCATTACAGGCTTTACAGTTCGACCAGTCTTTCTAGGGGGAACTGTTACAGTCTTTGCACCCTGAGCCTCATTTTCAGCACTGTCTTCACTTGCCAGGGGAGTCTCCCTGGGGGTAGAGAGGCTGGAACCTGGGGCACTTTCAGCTCCATGATTTGCAGTCTCAGAGTCCACAACACTTTGCTCACATGGGGAGTTTTCTGACACTGGCAGTGAACTATCAGGGCACTCAACACACTCTTCTTGTTCTGGTATATTATCAGTTTGTCCCAGTCCATCATTTTCCTCCTCTGAAAGCTCAAACAGGTCAACCATACACAATGATTCCATATCATCTGACTTAATGCATTGCGCTTCACTTTCTGGGAGCATTGGCTCCAGGGACAAAGCTGGGGCTTAGACAGTCCAGAAGGCACAGCTTCATCTCAGGATTGACTAGTGGATTGCCCCAAAACAATTGACTCAGTTTGTAAGAAGGGTAGTATTCAAAGCCACACTCACTTTCCTCTGACATGGACTGACAGTCATGTTCAGCTGGGACTTGTGGAGGGGAACACTTTAACTCAGCTTCTGTAGGTGCAGGCTTTCTTGATTTTTGCTTAGCAGCAGCTCTAGTCACTGGTCCAGAGGGGGCATTTTCTGGGGGCTCAGACTCAATCAAGATTTGTCCAGTGGGCAGTAAATGATTTCTATGCATTGTTTTCACATCTTTTGAATTATTCTTAGGCCTTACTTTGTACACAGGCAGATCATCTAGTTTGCCCACTACAATGTGAGCGAGATGGTGCCATCTGTCAGCAATCTTATGTTTGCCATGCAGTCCCAGATTTCTTAGCAATACCTGATCTCCCCTCCTGGAGTTCCTGTGCTTTCACCTTTTTGTCATACCTTTCTTTGTTGGCCAGATTTCTTTCAGCAGCCATGGTTTGAGCCAGTTGGTACACATGATTTAGCTGGGCCTTTAACTTTTGCACATACTGTAAATGTCAGCTCGAACCCCATCAGGAGAAACTCCAAAACATATATCTACCAGCAGTCAAGCTCCTCTTCCAAACATCAGGCGGTAGGGGGGAGAACCCAGTGGCATCACTTTTGGTGCAGTTGTAGGCATGTACCAGGGTGCTAATTTGTTGGCTCCATCTAGGCTTGTCCTTTGGGTGGAGGGTGCCTAGCATATCTAGCAAAGTGCGGTTGAAACATTCAGGCTGCGGGTCCCCTTGGGGGTGGTAAGGGGTGGTTCTGGACTTTCGCACTCCCCACAGAGAAAGCATCTCTTTGATCAGACAACTCTCAAAGTCTCTCCCTTGATCAGAATGGATTCTTTGTGGAGCCCCATAGTGAACAAAAAAGTTTTCTATAAGTACTTTTGCCACAGTGGATGCCTTCTGGTCCTTGGTGGGAAAGCTTGGGCATATCTTGTAAAATGGTCAGTGACCACCAGCACATTACTAATATTTCTTTGATCTGACTCCAAACTCAGGAAATCAATACAGACCAGCTCCATGGGGCACTGGTGGTGATGTTAACAAGTGGGGCAGCCCTCTGGGGCAGGGCTTTCCTCTGTAAACAGGCGACTACAAGTTTGAATGTGTTGCTCCACATCAGCCCCCATCTTAGGCCAATAGAATCTGGATCTCACCAAGTCAAGTGTTCTGTCTATACCAAGGTGCCCCATGTGGTTGTGTAAGGACCTCAGTACTGAGTCTCGAAAGGCAGTGGGCAGCACTAGTTGTTGTTTGTCTATTTGTCCCCCTCTGTCTACTGTTTCTCTGCATAACAGTCTATTGATCAGTTTCAACTTAGGACCTTCCTTGTATAACAATGCAGTTCTCAAATCAGTAGAGCATAATTTGAACACATCTTTCCCTGCGTAGAGGGCTTCTAAAGCTGATTTGATCATGGGATCTCGGGATTGAGCCCGCTGAATACTGTCATTGTCCAGCTGAGGCAGTGCACCAATGTCTATTGCAGATAAGTGGCAATAAGCAGCAGGTATGCAATTCTCAGAGGGTCCCAAACAATCCACCATACAGTCCACTGCGTCCGTGGACATTTGTTCCTCCCTGTCAAACTTCTGGCAGAGTGCTCTAATATCAGGTTCTGACAGTCTGACCCAGTCATTCCGGGAAACAGACCTCTGGGAGAGAGCATCAGCATCTATGTGGTTCAGGCCTGCTCTGTATTCAACAGCATAGTTGCATGTAGATAATGCAGAAAGCCACCTATGGCCAGTGGCATCCAACTTAGCTGAAGTGTGCACATAGGTCAAAGGATTATTGTCTGTTTTTACTATTATCTTAGCCCCATACAAGTACTCGTGGAACTGGTCAACAATGGCCCACTTCAAAGCTAGGAACTCTAACTTATGTACAGGATTGCTCTTTTCGGATGGGGTCAGGCTTCTACTAGCAAAGACCACTGGTCTCAGGCCATTCTCATGCTCTTGGTACAATACAGCCCCCAAGCCTTGCAGGCTAGCATCAGTGTGCAAGATATAGGGCTTCGCTGGATCTGCATAGGCTAGGACAGGAGCGTGGGTAAGTTGATATATAATCTCATGAAAAGCAGCTTCACACTCAGGTGTCCATCTGGCTCCAAGTACTTCATTAGGAGGGAAATACACTCTCTCAGGCTCAGAAGAAACCGACCTCTTATATTTTTTGTTAGTAGGAGGGTAACCTTGAGTAAGATTAAGTAAAGGACGAATCACTCTTGAATAGTCCTTAATGAACCAGCGATAGTAACCGCAGAATCCCAGGAATCTTTGCAGTTCTTTTAGATTGTGGGGCTGTGGCTTGGTGGATAAGGCCTCAACTTTACTCGGGTCTGTTTCTATTCCCTCGGTGGATACTATGTGTCCCACATACTTTACAGAGGTTTGGAAGAACTGACATTTATCGATGGATAGTTTAAGGCCAAAGTCTTCCAGTCCGTCCAACACCTTGAACGATCTGCTCTCATGTTCCTCCAGTGAGCTGTCAAACACAGTAACATCATCTAAGGTATACCAGGCACTCTAACAAGTTCATGTTCCCCACCGCACGCTCCATCAGTCGTTGAAAAGTGGCTGGAGCACCTGAAATCCCTTGAGGCATCCTCATGAATTCATAGAAACCAAGCGGACAGATAAAGGCTGTCTTTTCACGGTTTTCTGGGGCCATCTGGATCTGGTAGTACCCACTTCGAAGATCCAACACTGAGAACCACTTACTACCGTTCAGACAGTCTAAGGCATCCTGAATCCGGGGCATTGTGTACTGATCAGGAATAGTCCGCCGGTTCAAGGTGTGATAATCCACGCACATCCTTACTGTCCCATTCTTTTTCCTCACTACCACGATAGGTGAAGCATATGGGCTTCTGGATTCTTGTATTACACCAGCAGCGAGCATCTCTTGCAGATGCCATCTCACATCATTTATGTCAGCAGGTGCCAAGCGTCGAGACCTCTCACGAAATGGCCTTTCATCATGCAGCCGGATATGGTGCTCAGCTCCTTGCACGCATCCTACGTCCTATTCCTTTAAAGAAAACAACTGGGCTCTCTGGGCAAGCTTCTCACTGATCCTCACTTTCCATTCAGCTGGCAACGGGGAGTCAACGAAATCAAACAAGTCAGGCGTTACTCTGTCATTTTTCCCCGAACTCTTGCTACTGGGTAGCACTGCAGTGTCTGCACAATGCACATTAGCCAGGGTGCAACCTCTATTTACTTGAATCTCTCAGTCAGACACATTATGAACTTGAACCAGTACCCTTCTGGCATAAGCATGGGCTCTAGCAGGCAGAATACTAGGCTTGACCAGCAGTCCCTCTGGCAATTTTCCATCGCCTGGTGCATCCAACATTAATATTTTATTCTTGACATCCTTTCTGATACGGACCTCTCCCTGTAAGGTACACTGGGCATTTGCGCCAGGATCAGAGACTCAGGATCCTTTTTCCAGACAACTCCAACCAGTTCCTCTGGTTCCACTTTGTCAGCATCTCTCTGAGCATTGTAGGCCTTCCTGATCAAGGCCAGAATTCTTAGAGATCTACCAGTCCGGGACCCCTGTTTTTCATAACACAACTGTGCCAGCCATCCAAACACATGTGCATTTGTCCCAGTTAGTAGAGGAACCCCATTATACAGTCCGGTAGGGGGACACGCTAAGGCCAGGGTCTCTACTTGCTCGGCCACTCCAGCCACGGAGGTGGGAAAAGACAGCCAAATTCGGATACATCCAGAGTAGGGGTAGGCCTTCTCACTTAACCCCCAGACATGCAGCCTCTCCAATGGTTGTAAGGGTACATCAGACAAATGCTTCTGATACCAGTCTTGGAACATAATTGTCACTTGGGAGCCACTGTCTAATACAGCTCTTGTAGATACTCCATTCACCTTTACAGTGGTCTCCAAGAAGGGACCTACTATTCTGGACCAGTCTGAGAGAGGCATAGTGGGGCCTGGGCAACTGGCCTTGCCACAAAGGGGCGTGAGTTACCATTTTGGGGCCCTCACTGGGATCATTTCATGCACCTCTTAACCACTGATTTGTTCTCCGAAGCTCTCCTTGTAGCCTATATGCAACATTGTTTGTGTCTTTTGGGGACCAGCATTCTCTCTTCATGTGCCCATCCTTCCCACAATTATAGCAAAACATACTTTCTGGAGTTTGAGTTGGCCGAGGCGTCACACTGGGAGCCAGGGCGGGGGTACTATTAACTGGAAACCTTGGTGCCATCTGTGTCTGCAGCGTGATAAGCATTTGGAGACATCTCATCAATTTCCCCACTTCCATGGTCAAGACATCGAGTTTTGAGCTGTTGTCAGCAGGAGATGCATGGGTGGGTACCCCAACCCCCATAGCAGATGCAGTCGGATGAGGGTCGGGGCCTGTAATTGCAGGAGTGGCCCTCATAAAGAGACTGTTTTTAATTTCCCTAAGCTCTTTCAGCAGTTCACCCCATGGTTTCACACCCTTATTGGTCCCCTCACAAGGACCTTCCGATGCTGTGATCACTTGGGCTGTGCTCACCCCAGAATTAAAATCCCACTCCTCATCTTCAACCTCCCGAAGTTCTTTTATTAAGTCACAATAGTCCGGTGGGTTACCCCTTCTGTCTGGGAGCCTTAATTGAAGGAGCTGCAATTTAGAATGCTTTGCATGTTGTAGTAGGTGCTCCAACCTTAAACGGTTTAAGTCACTGGTGGCCACCCCACCTTTTCGGTAAGCCTTGTGCGAAGCTCTTTCCAGATGAGTAACATATGCAGAAAAACTTTCCCCTGGCCACTGTTTTGTACCTTGAAATTTCCACATCAAGCTCTCCCCTGACTCATTGCTCCCAAAATTGCCTTCAAGTGTAGATAGGTACTTCTGGGCAGATGCATCAGGATTTGTGGACCTCAAAAATGTAATGGCCTCTAGGGCAGGACCCCTCAGACTTTCTATGATTCTTTTTCATTTCTCAGCCTCCACACACTGTCATTCAGGTATCAGGGGGGCAACACAATCTATCCAGGTGTCCCAATCATCCTCTCCTGGGGGTGGGAGGCTACCAGAGAAGATCCTCAACCTTCGGTAAGAGTCGTGACTAATGGCAGGTGCAGAAATAGGAGCCTGCATTTGTTCAGCCACAGAAGAGGGCAATAACAGGTGCTGGGTGGGAGGGGTGTTGGGGAGGAACATGCCCAGGTGACAGAAATAACTTCTTTAAGTCCTCCAGATTTTTCCTTCCTCAGCAACAACTTAGCAAATTTCTCCTCAAAAGTTTCAGATAGTGGGAGGGGCTCATTTCCCCCGGGGTCTTTACTGTCCTTAGTTGTCACTCTCCAGGCAGTGAGGGCTCCCTCTGGGGTAATAGTCTGTGGCACTTTGGAGCTATCTATGGGGTCCTTATACTCTACTAGGGCCATGAAAGTGTGGGTGAGCAGATCAGTATGTCGACCCACCACCACAGGGTTTTGTAAACCTCCCATCTTGGAAAGTACTCCTTGTACAGTGTCTGTATTGATACCCAGGGGGATGTCCAGGATAAGCATAGCATTTTGGGGGTCGATCTCCTCCCCAGTACACCACTCCACCAACTGGTGCACAGCCACTTCTGTCAGGGTACCCATTTATTTTTTTTAACAGTAGTTGGTAAATGTGGCCACTAGAGGACACAAAATCCCAGCGGTGCCTCCAAGATGTAACCTCTAGGTGGCGCTATCCCAAGGGCTACTACCCCTGCCTGTTTGACTACAGACAGGTTGAGGGGCCTAGGTCCTATGGCGGGTGCCTCCACCCAGAGGTCAGGGTTTGTAGTGGTTAGACTAGCTTGGTCACAGCCTTCTGGGACACTGAGACCCCCTTTTATTCTCTCTAGTGGCTCACACAGTACCCCGGAGTTACAGCCCCAATACCCTACATATACACACTGCTCACTCATATAGATACCACTTACCCTTGAGACTGATTCTGCAGCACATCTCTGAGGACCCCCTGTAAAATAAAGTTAAACAACATACACAGCAAAACACAATACTGTTTCCATAAGTACCAACACCATAGACAGTATATAGTATAACAACAACAAATTTGATTTATTTAGGGGGCAGTAACACGGGAGGGGGAAATCAGGTTAATTGGTGGCATTAAATCACAGTACTGTGCACACATACAGGGTCTGAAAAGTCACATTCTGGGTACCCAGGTTGGGGGGAGCTAGCCAGGTCCATTGCCGGGGTTGGCCGGCAGGTGCAGATGGATGGGGCCCTGTAGAAGAAAATATATGCACAACACCCAATTGTAATCCGGAGCCTGATGGCTCAGTCCATGAAGCAGGAAACAACAAGAATTAGATGACACACTTGTGATTGAAAACAGACTGTAGGGGAATACCCTGACTTGTGCTCACAATACCCAAGCTGAAAACTGGATGGTGGATGTTCTTCTGGATTGCCAGAACAACAAGGCATGGAGACAAAGTCCTTGTGACTGGACCCCACTGAAGTTGATATAAGCGGATTTAGTCCGAGACAAGCTGGGGTTTGCTTCCAGCTTCAGCACACAGCACACAGCACTGGGGACTGGAAATAGCGATTCCCCACAAGCACTACGCACATTCATATGTAAAAGGAAAATACTATACCAGGCAGACTGCTCCTCAATCCCGATTGCAATTACTGCAAAATACCCGGGAGCACACACAGCAGCTTCAGTTCCTGACAGACCGAGCGCGATTCAACAATTTCTCCAGTCTTCTACAGGGTGAGCCTAGTTTCCACACTTCTAGTACTTCTTTCTCCTCACAACTTGGATTTAGTCCAAACTGGCACTCACAAAGGCTGCAGACCGAAACTCAGGGCCTCACACGTGCTTCCCACGCGAAACTATACACCGCAGAAGCACAGAGCTCCTTCTGTCTTCACAGTCACAACTGATCTAATCTTTCCAGTCACAGAACAGGGCATTTCCTTTAGCGCCACACCATTCTGTTGGCTGGTTCGGCTGTCACTCACAATAAGACTCCCTCTGTTGGTGGAAAAAGGCACCAAGGTCAAAACTACATTTCCCAGAATCACTGCCCATACAATCCCCTTGTGGCTGGCTCAAAATTGAGAGTCCAAGTTCCGATTCGTCCACAGGCTCCATTTTAGGGTCTCCGTATCATCCTGATCGGTCCAAGTCAGCTATTCAGGACCAAAATGGAAGAGTTACACTGAAAGAGTTCATGCTGAAATGAAGACAGGTTAGACAAACTACATTTTCTCAGTTACTCTAAATGATTTCTGGCAAACAGTTATATCTTTCAACAAGGCTCCCTCTGCACATGTAGCAACGGCAGAAATGGAGCGAATTGACAGCAGCCCGGGCGGGATTCGGGCATTAGAACACACAGTCCTCCCATACAAACTAATTAAGTCTGCAAGCAGACAGCTCCTAAAGAGACAGTACGTGGAGGCTCAAATAGCACTCACTTGGAACCACATTTAAACAGCTCAGACGCCGAACACCGCCCAGACTTGGAGCATTCAGGTAAGCTCCTGGAAGACTTTTGGGAATCCCCATTTGCAGGGGGGATATATATATATCAACTCACCTTGGCTACTATTAGTGTACAGACAAAGGGCACCCATCCATCTGGTCGAGATGAAAGCATTCGCATTTGTGGGAATCGCAGCACACATTGAACCAGCAACAGTTCGCTCATGGTCATCATTTATTTTGGGACTTTGTATGCGGTGTAATGCTCCCATTTCACTTTGTTACCACTTGTCAATTTTTTGGACACAAGACAGATGCATTTTGCGGATGCAGAAAAAAATCTGGGGACTCTGTGTGATCACTGCACGCATGACTGAGTGCGCCATTAATTCTGGGGGACTTTGTATGTGGTGTAATGCTCCCATTTCACTTTGTTACCACTTGTCAATTTTCTGGACACAAGACAGATGCATTTTGGGGATGCAGAAAAAATATGGGGACTCTGTGTGACCACTGCGCGCATGACTGAGTGCGCCATTAATTCTGGGACACTTTGCATTTCATGTTATGCTTCCATTTCACTTTCTTGCCACTTGTTAATTTTCTGGACACAGGACAGATACATTTTGGGGATGCGGAAAAAGTCTGGGGACTCTGTGTGACCACTGTGCGCATGACTGAGTGCCCATTAATTCTGGGACACTTTGCATTTCATGTTATGCTTCCATTTCACTTTGTTACCACTTGTCAATTTTCTGGACACAAGACAGATGCATTTTGGGATTGGGAATTCTGGTGAGTCTGATAAATATTTTTGGAGCCTCAGTAATGTTTACTTTCTGTCATGCTATCGAGAAGTATTTTTTCAAAAGCAGGACTGAGCATTGCAATTATACCATGCTAAACTACATGTGTGCAGTCTGTCTTCTTTTCTGTGTGTGCAGGCACTGTCCAGCATCAAGTTGCAAACATATATTGTATATATGCTGAATGATGCTGACATCTTGCACTGTTCATGGTGATGGTATAAAGATAAAAATATATATTGTATATTTTATTTGTACTATCAACGGCAGCAGACAAAGTTATATGTTTTCAAATGTCTTGGGCCAGTGTGCACCTCAATCACTTGTCACACAGACACAGTGCACACATGACTTTGCTGAGATAACAGCACAAAAATCATGTTTTAAGTAAACCGTATACAACAGACATAAAATATTGCTGAGGCACCCAAAATATTTATGGTGTACAGACATGTTAAAGTCAGAATATATAACAGGTCCTGCAGTACACTGCTACCACACTGCACCACCGCTGGCACCGTGTCGTGTTATGGTGTGCATCAACTTGCTGAAAAACTGCTACTGCCAGTGTAAACTAGAAAGACATATTCCAGAACAAATAATGAAAAAAAGGAATGTGGTAGTACAGTGTGGTGGCAGTGAACTGCAGGACCTGTTATATATTCTGACTTCAACATGTCTGTACACCATGAAATATTTTGGGTGCCTCAGCAATACTTCATGTCTGTTAGATATGGTTTGTTGAAAAGCAGGATTTTTGGTTGCTGTGATCTCCTAGCAAAATATACGTTGCATATTCTTATCTCTATTCTTTATACGATAAACACAGCAACAAGTCAGACAGCAATCAGCATATATATGTTTGCAAGAAGCTAGACAGAGTCTGCAGTACAGACACACACAGGAAAGAAGACTGACTGCACACATGCATTTTAGCACAGGATAACTTCACTGCTTAGTCTGCTTTTCCACAAAACCTCTGCGACAGAAAGTAAACATTAATGAGGCACCAAAATAGCGCACACACATACTTTATACACACACACACACACACACTTAACAAAAGGAAGAGGGGGCCAGAATACAAAATGTCACACATACGGAAGACAACAAAAAAAGGGCATAATTACATACAAGGGTCGGGGATGGTGGAGAAATAAATTTTATGACACAGCAAGGAAGGTGTGGGGGGGGCACATGGTGTGAGGAAACAAAACCAATGTGGGATCCCATGGTGATCCAGCAGCAGTTCCAGCATGGACATAATTTACAACTGATGTCCCTCTATGCGATCCAGCCGCTGCTCCACAGCACTCACCCTCTCGTTGTTCTCCGCGACAGCACTCCAGAGAACTGCCAAGTCAGCCTGTGTTACACGCATTTCTCTGGGGTCCACATGTTCTACAGACTGACCTGCTGGTGGTGGTGGGAGTGGGGGTGCTGGTTGGGCAGCAGGTGCTGCTGTGGCCTTCTCTTCTTAGGGCTGCTGCCATGCAGCTGCACCCTCTGCCACAGAATGGCCAGCAGGTGCAGGCATGGCCCGTTCTGTGGCAGCCTGCCACTCCAACTGGTGGTGATTGAGCATATGTGTGCACTGGCCCCCAGTCCCCAGGTGAGTCCCCTGGGGCCACGGCGCGCCTCCATTCTCACATAGGCGGCACCTGACCACACTGCTGTCCCCCACCGACACAGTCAAAAAACTACCAGACAATGGAGGTGTGGGGAGGACCAGGCACAGGCAGGGAAGGGCCAGATGAACTGGCAGCCGGCTGGTCATGGTGCTGAACAGGGATGGGATCCACACCTGGGCCCGGGGGCAATCCAGAGGACCTGGCGCTGGACGTGGTGGTGGTTCAACTGCCTCAGAGTTAGGAGGCGGTTCTGGTCCTGCTTCTGGGGGGGGCACTCAGAGGTTTTGATTGTTCCAACAGGAATGGGCGCCCATGCCCCCCACGCATGTGCACGGTACGACGCTTACCAGTACCATGCTCTCTCAGAGCTGCCCCTGCCCCAGACATTCCCTCACCCTGGTCCATCTCCCCTACTGTGCTCCCTCAGTCCGAGCAATCACTACTCACACTGTCACACAACACAACAAACACAGTCACACAGACACAGACAAACAAAAAATAAAATTTACAGAAAGAACAAATTAAGTAAAAAAGAGTGCAGAAAAGACAAAAAAAATGTAGCTTTTAAAAAAGCTGTTGGGTCTAAATCAA
The DNA here is from genome assembly GCA_016271365.2 of Neoceratodus forsteri. NCBI lineage: Eukaryota > Metazoa > Chordata > Ceratodontiformes > Ceratodontidae > Neoceratodus > Neoceratodus forsteri. The sequence goes on along the minus strand of CM057459.1, from coordinate 792,902,990 downwards.
AGTTTAAATCTCCTCCTTCTCGCTCTGATCTCAAAGTATCAGCAGTCACAAAACACACTCCTCTCTCTCCGTCTGCACAGGAGAAAGTGAAAGTGTCTGCTTGTATGACTCCCTTCCTGCCTGGCTAAAGAGACTGTGACATACAGTACTGTAAGCCATGTGATGTGTGGGAGGCTGCCAAATCTGAAACACAAGTGGATCACTTAATGAGGTACATGAAGTCCATTAAAACAACGACTCTGACTTACTTGGCGTTGCCATTCCGCGTTAGCGAGTGGTAATGACAAAGCGGAGTGAGCACTTCACATAGTGGAGTGGCAATGCGAAGTGCCCACTTGTGTTCTCACTGGCTAGTGGAATTAAATTCACTGCATCTCTACTTGCAGTTCCTCGTTGGTCTATTATGGTGGGACAGATGGCCTTCTCATGCCGCTTCCTAAGCTATGGAATGCCCTTCCTCCTCAGATTCACCATTCTTCCTCCCTCCCTCCCAACTCTATCTCTTCCACCCTATAGAATTTTCTTGCAGTAAATTGTACCTGCAGCTAAATCTCTGTTTTTCCCCTGGTTCAACTGGCACATTGTATAGTATTCCCGTTCTCCTAGCTGCCTACATGACGCTGCACTTCTCATTGCTACTATGCATAAAATTGTATTTTATTCTTTAATTGCACTTACTGCACAGTTCTACAATAACTTCACTGTTTATCTGTATACTTCAATTGTGACACTGTTGATCAACTATTTAATTGTTGCTTGATGTATGTATGGATAATTGATGTTCCGAGTTGCCTACTGTGTTGTTCTGAACTGCCTAATTCTGTATTACCTCACTTGTATTGTGCATTGTTACTGTTGCTTGTAGTTATGCATTGGAAACTGTATGTTTGATTCTCCCTATGAACCCCCCCCCCGGGACGCACTGTGAGACGAGCAACTTGTTGTTCAGTGTGACTTTCCTGGTGAAACTTTTCAATAAATAAAAAATAAAAATAAATTCCTTTTGCTTTGTTTTCTACCTGTGCTCGCCTTGGGCACTGGTAGTACCTCAGAAAAAGTTAATGATTTACCCTCCCCCTCGCATAAAGTTCCCAGCTCCTCAAACCTCTTTTGGACTACACCTACTGTACTATCTGCCAGATCGTTTGTCCCCAGATGTAGAACTATGTGAGGTCTCTCCCTTCCCCTTCTAGCATTTTTCAGGACTGATTGTCCTACTCTTTCAGCTGTCATCCCTGGCATGACCTCTACCCAAATACGACTATGCCTTTCCACCTTGCTACACCACCTTGCCCCCCTTAGTATCGAGTCCCCCAGTACTAGTATCCCCCCATATTTCCATCTGCCTGCTTCCCTTCCCCATTCCTCTCCTGTCTGACCCCCCCTTTTCCTCCTCCAGCACATAATTCCTACCATCTGTCCCTGTTGCTGAAATTCTCCTGCCCGTCCCCTCCTCCAGCATATAATTCTCCCCGCCTGTCACTGCCTTCGTTTCTCTCCTGCCTGACTCCTCCTGCATATAGTTCCCCCATCTGTCCCTGCTCCTCTCCTGTCCAGCTTCTCCTCCTGCACACCCTTCCCCTGTCTTTTCCTGCTGCCTTTCCTCATCATTATTTTCCACTCCCACCACTGCTATGCCCCTGATGTCTTTACTGTCCTCCCTGCTCTGTTCTACCATCCCTCCAGCTGTGCCCCTCACCCTTTCTCCCCTGCCACCTCCCTTAGACTGGCTACATTCCCTTGTGCACTCCTCTCCCTTTCCTTCTCCTGCCCCCTCCTGGGTATCCTGCACCCCCTCCTTCTCCACCATTGTCCCCAGCACCGCAAACCTGTTACCTGCCCCCTCTGTGGTGCTGTGCCTTTGCTTCTCCCTCTTGACTTGAGCCTTTCCTCCAGTGCTAGGCCCCTTATGCATTATGCTCGTACACCCCCTCCCAGCCCCTTCTCTCAATCCAGTGTGCCTCCCATGTTGTGTCCTCATGATACTCTGTGGCGGAGGACCTCCTGTCTTAAATTGTCTCCCCTCCTCCCCCTACCCTCTCCAGCTCCTTCCTGAGCCACAGCACCTCTTCTTTGAGGCTCCTCAGCCTGTGACAGATTGGACACCCTCCTAACTTCCACAAAATGTTCTTCCAAACCGCTGACCCACATGCATTGCAGCCCACTATCCTACCTGTGTTACAGCAGGATTTAGAAAATACAGTTCTAGCTAGAAATACAGACCTACCTAGGTTACCAGCCCAGACCCTAACTAAAATGTACTACCAACTGCACGTGCAACAAAGCTGAACTTGCACAAAGCCTAAGACAATACTAAAAACAATCAGGCAACCCAAGTAGAATCCTATACTCACTATACACACCTCCCCCAGAACCCAGACAATACCAGTGCAGACAGGTAAAAATGAAAGCACTTTGTGCTGTAGTTACTTTCCTTCTCTAAAGGTGACCTGTGCCTCCTCACTCACTGCTGCTCCTTCCTTGGATGGCCACTTCTGACTCTTTATCCCAGAACCCTGGTCCTCTTGGAGACAGCTCCTTCTCGACTTTGTCAGGCTGCACCAAACTGCAAAGTAAATTGAAAGTTTTTCCTCCCATCACACTCACAAAAGTGGCTAACTTATCCGCTGCAATATAATTTGCAATCACAAAATACTCAAAACCCTGGGTATATGAGCTCCACTGCTTTACATTTTCATCAAAAGGTTCCGTGGGTCCTGTTATCATGGCCATTTTGCACTTTAAATTCAATTACTCGGTATTTCCACTGATAACTCAGTTTTTCTGGAAAGTTCACTCACATACAAAGGTTGCTATGCTTTTTACCTTCCAAATTCTCACACACAAAGTGAAGGGCCAGCCGGCAGCTTACTTTCACCTTCCCTGTTCCCATAAAACAGTCTCAAACAATATAGATAGCTGTTAAGATTGACACAGGGAACCTACAGCCTTAACGATATAGAAGCAGGGTGGGAATATGCTGCATCACAAGACAGAAACAACCTTTTAAGAGAAAAAAATGTGAATACTCCGAGATCAGGGAGACAACAGATATGTAAGCAATAATACCCAACAGGGTGGGCGTTCTTGGGATATAATGGACCACCCAGGGGCGTAATGAGGCCTGATGCCGCAGGTGGAGGACCTTAGCCCTTGGAAGGTCCATTATATCCCATAATGCCCACCCTGGAGGGTATTATTGCACTTAGAAAATGGGCTTTTTATGTTTTATTTTAGAAGAAATGGTTTATAAAATTTTAACAAATAGGTTAAATGCTTAAATTTATCAATAAATTATTTTCTATAATGTTGTCCCTTTGTTGCTGTTTTTATTCTTGCTTACTCAGTAGATGGCGCTGTTGAATTTTGTGTTCAGGTATTGGGTTGCATGTCATGCCTCCTTTGAATTAGCAGTGTGTACTTTAAGATTCTGTTTCCTGTTATTACATTGTGTTTCTGTCGCTCCCTACCCCTGAGTAGTATTTTTTTAAATTGTCATGGATTAGGAGAGGGGTTTTGCTTGACGGTGTGGATTGTGTGTTGCGCAGCCACACTAGCTGGCTCCTGAGGAGGGATGGAACGTCTGAAACTTAACAGAATGCAGAAAGGAAAACTGCTATAATAAAGGGTACATTGCTGTGGTTTTGTAATTTCAGTGGTTTTGGTCATTTGTGTGCTTGAGCTGGAATGTTGCTCCTGCATGATTAGTGCACTGAATGGGAATCAGGCCAAGGAGCGCTCATGGCACTTTCACGTTTACTCCCCATATGTGGAGACGGGCTGCTGGCTTGAAGGAGATAATAGATCGCCAGCTTGTGGGGAATGTGGGACGTGACCACATCTCTTAAATTTTGCAGTTTGCTGGGAGTGAGCAGTGCATGTGTTTTGTTGTGGACAGGAGAATACAAAATGGCAGTGTGTACTGTTCTGAGTTTGGGGGGAGGGGAGGCTGTTTTGCTGGTTCATCCGAATTTCTAAGTGGGGAAAAAAATGGAGGCTGATGAGTTTCGAAATTTGGGGTGCCCAAGAATAGCCTTAGTAATAGGACACCCCGAATTGGCACTTGTTTTGAACCGGGCGTTATTAAGAAATAACAGCCTGGGTGCCAGGTTGTTTCAGCCAATCAGGATGTGAGTTTTCCTTTACCCATTTTCTAAAACTATATAATGTATGGGGAGCCCTTATTATTAACTGAAATCAAGCAGATTACATAGAGGATAATGTATGGTCCTCTATCGGTAACCGGTCTGTTAACCATTGAGAGGTTGCCAGGCGACTGTAAACCTCGAGAGCCTAAGCTCGAGAGGTTTACATCGCCATGGCAACCTCGAGACGGTGTTAACATTAACTGGTTGCTGATAGAAGGACCATACATTGTTTTTATAGTGTATGGCCCCAAGAAAAGGGAAACGGCTCCTCACTTTACTAAATAGAGTCACCGCCACGGCCGCTCAGTCCTTCCCTTACTGCTGTGTGCATCCGTCTGTTCCTGAGAGTAAAAAGGCATGCACATGTGCAGACCGATCCCCATTGTTAACCTATCAATGTGACGTAGCATCGATAGGTTAACAATATTACTATGTCACATCAATGGTATAACAACCTTAGGAAATGATGATTTCCTAAGGTTAACAGCATTCTACCATACATTATAACCTTTTAATATATGGATTCTTAAAATAATGCTATTGAAAAGCATTCAAAAAAATCCCGATAATACTATCGCTCCTGGAGTGATAATACCACCTTTCCAGAGTGATAATAGTATCGTTTAGGTTCCGTAATACTATCGTTTGGGACCTAAACGATAGTATTATCACCAAAGCTGAACTGCGCAGGTGCAAATCTGTCTTCTAACGTCTTGCAAGCGTGCCTTCCAATTGGACACTTTACGTGTGTGGGTGGGCAGAACGACTCGCAAAACATGGCGGCTGCCGCTCTCGCTTAGCGAGAGAAACGGTAATTGTAGAAGCTGTATTTTTTATGTACCTACTACTCTGTCCCATTTTCCACTATGTATCTCTCAGTCTCCCATGCATCCTCTACAGTGGCAATGGGTCACGGGTATCACGGCAGACAGCGAAGAAAATGGGGACGGGGCCACGCTGCCACATTCTGATGCTCCTAGCAACCCTGTCAGCACACAGACCCTGACTGGATCCATGAAATGGAGGTGAGACAATCCACCTCGGATCCATATATTAAAAATAACAATATCTTGGTGTGGATCACAGGCAGTAATCCCCATCTCGAGTTCTGGGGACATGGGAACCTCTCGAGCTTCGCTCTTGAGGTTCCTTATGTCCCCAGAACCTCTCGATGGGATTACTGGCTTGTAATCCACACTAAGCTATCTATTATTCTATTTGTTATGCCATCGATATGACATCACTCTGTTATTAACCCTTCTTTAACATACCAGGGTTCATAACCTACAGGAGAGACAGGCAGGAGAGAAGAGGGGGAGGAGTAGCTCTCTATGTAAAGGAAGGGATAAAAGCAACTGAACAAAAGAGTAAACAGGGAGGAGAAGAGGCACTGTGGGTCACCTTGGAGACTGGAAAGGGCACCACAGTCCGCACAGGGGTTGTGTACAGACCCCCATGTTGGGGAAGGGAATGGACAAGGATATGATAGAAGGCATTCTTAGAATGGCAGAGAAAGGGGAGATACTGTTGATGGGAGATCTGAATATGCCAGATGTTAACTGGAGCACATTTGCTGCAGCCACATCCAAGAGCAGGGCCATTCTTGATGCCCTACAGGTGGCAGGCCTTAGACAGCTAGTTTCGGAACCCACTCGTGAGGGAGCAATCTTAGACCTCGTACTCTCAAATGGTGGCAGTGATAGGATCTCAGATCTCGAAGTGGGTTGCCGTCTGGGGACACGTGACCATCAAACAGTGTGGTTCACGTTAAACTCAGCTACAGAGTCAAGCCATACAAAAGTGAGGGTACTGGACTTTAGGAGGGCTGACTTTGGCAAGATGGGAGAGTGCCTCAGAAAAGCACTAGCAAACAGGGTAAAAGGAGGTGTGGAGCAACAATGGGAATCATCAAAACTGCCATCACAGAGGCAACAAGCCTTTGTGTGAAACAAATAAACAAATCAAAACGAAAGAAAAAGCCACTATGGTTCTCAAAAGAGGTGGCTGTGAAAGTCAGGAAGAATAAGACAGCGTTCCGGAAGTATAAGGAAACACAGAAGGAGCAGGACAGAGAGCTGTACCAGTTAAGGCAGAAGGAAGCAGGGAGGGAAGTCAGAATAGCAAAGGCCCAAACTGAGGAAAAGATAGCCAACTCAGTTAAGAAGGGGGATTAAACCTTTTATAGGTACATCAGCAAGCGTAGAAAGACAAAGGGAGGGATAATGAGGCTGAATAGAATGAACGGTGGATGGGCAGAGGGGACAGTGAAAAGCAGGATACTGAAATCTAATATTTCTGCTCAGTATTCACAAAAGAGGAGGGGAAGTGCCTAATCCAATTAACAGAAGCACTTTTGATAGGGGGTCGATCCCAATCCTTTCACAGAAGAAAGGGTTCTGCAAGAACTCCTAAAACTGAAGGTGGACAAAGCAATGGGTCCTGATGGAATTCACCCCAGAATTCTAAAAGAATTAAGGGAGGAACTAGTGAAACCACTGGCTACTCTTTTAATAAATCATGGGAGGATGTGTGGTACCCAAGGACTGGAGGAAGGATGTGATTCCCCTTCACAAAAGTGGGACCAAGACAGAGGCAGGAAACTACAGACCTGTCAGTCTGACCTCTGTGGTAGGGAAAGTGATGGAGTCACTTCTGAAGGAAAGAATAGTTGAGTACCTAGAGGCCAGTGGAGCACAGGACCCAAGGCAGCATGGGCTCACAGCGGGAAGGTCATGTCAAATGAGTCTAATAGATTTCTTTGACTGGGTGACCAAAGTAGTAGACTAGGGAGGGGCTGTGGACATGGCCTACCTAGACTTTAGCAAGGCATTTGATACAGTCCCACACAAAAGATTAATAGTCAAATTAACCAGCCTGGGAGTGGGTCCCAGGGTGGTAGCCAGGTAAAACATTGGCTGCAAACAGGACACAGAAGGTAATTGTAAATGGAGTCCACTCTGAAGAAAGAGGGTTACTAGTGGGGTACCGCAGGGTTCAGTATTGGGTCCAGTCCTTTTTAATGTCTTCATCAGTGACATTGCAGAGGGACTGGAAGGAAAAGTATGCCTTTTTGCAGATGACACAAAGATCTGCAACAGGGTTGATACACAAGGAGGCGTGGAAAGGATGAAAAGGGACTTGGCAAGGTTGGAGGAATGGTCAGAAGTATGGCAGCTAGGATTCAATGCAAAGAAGTGCAAAATAATGCACCTGGGAAACAAGAACCCAGGGGAAGAATACACAATGGGTGGGGAGTTAGTAACAATAACAAAAAAGGAAAGGGACCTGGAGGTAATCATATCAGATGACCTTAAGGTTAGCAAGCAATGTGAGAAGGCAGTAGGGAGGGCTGGGGGTATACTGGGATGTATAGGGAGAGGCATCAGCAGCAGAAAACAGGAAGTTGTTATCCTCTGTACAGACAGTTGGTGAGACCCCATCTGAGTACTGTGTCCAGTTCTGGAGACCCCATCTCGCAAGGACATAGACAGGATAGAGGCAGTCCAGAGGAGGGCGACTAAATGGTGCAGGGTCTGCAAGAGAAGCCGTATGAGGAGAGACTAAAGGAGCTTAATATGTATACCCTTAAGGAAAGAAGGGAGAGGGGGGACATGATAGAAACTTTTAAGTACCTCAGTGGAATCAACAAAGTCCAAGAGGGTAGCATCTTTCAGAAAAAGAGACTTGCAAGAACAAGGGGACACAATTTAAAGATAGAAGGAGGGTGGTTCAGGGGCAATGTGAGGAAGTATTATTTCACAGAGAGGGTAGTGGATGGGTGGAACAGCCTTCCTGAGGAGGTTGTGGGGTCTAAAACTGTGGGAGAATTCAAGAATGCATGGGACAGACATAAGGCAATTCTTGTGGGGGGTAGGAAGAAACAGGCTGTTGGTTAACTAGAATCTGCGGCCTATCCTGTAGGTAGGGAAATGGGCAGACTAGATGGGCCTAGCGGTCCTTATCTGCCGTCAAAGTCTATGTTTCTATGTTTCTATGTCATATCAATGGTATAACAAAACAGAATGCTCACAACAATCAATGTTCTGTAAAGTAATGCAGTAAAGTAATTCAATCTGCGATTACACAATCTTGGTAGCCCATACACTATAAAATATAATATATGGTCTTTGGTTAAAAACTGTGCTGAAAACACTTCTCGAGAGGTTGACATGGCATCTGAAAACCTCTCGAGCTATGCTCTTGAGGTTTACAATGATGTCATGGCAACCTCTTGAAGTGTTTACAGCATGGTTATTAACCAAAGACCATACATTGTCCTCTATGTTGCCTCCTACTCAGCACATGCTAGTAGTATAGAACACATTATAAAACATGCTGTGGCCAGAGCCAATAGGGCTGTGACGAGCTGCCGAGTGAGCAGTTACACATATGCATGAACCAGATTTTCAACATGGCCTTTTTGGAACCTTTCCCGATGAAGAGTGCCAGTGTCATTTTGTTCACTCGTCCCGAAAGGTGATTTTGCAGCGTGACCGTGCCATTCTGTGCCACAGGTGCAAAAACATGTTTCAGGCAGGAAGTGATAAATGACAGCTGCACTGTTAAAAAGGAGGTATGAAAAAATGGCAATGTTGAAAATGAGGAGGGAAAATATTAAAAATTGGCAAAGTTAGGAGCATGCAGAGAAAATGCAAAATGCATGCTCGTAACACAGTCATTTTTTGGAATTTTTCTAAATTTGCAACATGGGCTTTTTGGACCCCACCATGAACAGTGCCACTGTCATTGTGAACTGGTCCCAAACGGTGATTCTGTGCAGCGACTGCAAAATCACCTTCGGGACTGAGTAACAAAATGACAGTGAAAGTTTTCATGAGGTGGGGTCCCAAGAAGCCCATGTTGAAAATTTGGGGCCAAAATTCCAAAAAATGGCTTATTCATCAACATAAGTTGAAAATCCAATTGAATGGCATTATAGCACGCTTATCTTTGATTTTTCAGTTTGTGGTTTGGCTTTGAAGAGTGCAGACGTGATGGTCCAGAGAAGATGATAGTGCCAACCTCCAGAGGTAAGTATGAGGTAAGGGGGATGCAGGGAGGTGGGTGCTCAGTGGGAGGGGTGGGTATGGGGCAGGCAGACTGGAGAGACGATGAGGGACCATTTTCTTTTTACAGATAAAAACACGTCAGGAGTTTTCTTTATTTACAGGAAAAGGAAAAAAGCAGACATTTGGGCACACTGGGGTGGGCTGCCAGTGTGCCACTTGAGTGAGGGGGGTGGGTGGATACATAATGCCGACATGGGGATTGGGGACCTCGATGTTGGCAGGTGGAAAAAATACATTTGGGCACACTGGGGTGGGCTCCCAGTGTGCTATATGAGTGGGGCTACATAATGCCAACACGGGGATTGGGGACCCCGATGTCAGCGCATTTTGTTTGTTGCCAGTGCTGGCGACAGTGACGCAACTGCACATGCGCGGCACTCGTGCATGTGCAGTTGCAGTGAATGGCATTTTGCCATTCACAACATGATGCCGCCAGCAGAACTGCGCATGTGCGCGAGTTGTGCATGCGCAGTTCATGCCCTGGAATGTGGAAGTAACAGCCAAAATGGTGCGGCTGTTAGTCCTCAGCGGCTGATCGTGGGGAGGATTTCAAGCTGTGTCAAACTTTCGAAGGATACTTCCAAATATCCAATGGAAGGTTCCACGATCGGCCGCTTTTAGAGCTATTGAGTGATTTCAAAACACTGTAGGCTCTGCCCACAGCCCTAAAAACACTGGAAAGTCCTAGTCAGTGATCCTGGCCTCACTGACATTGCTCCTGAATGCCACGCATGACTTACGGAAAAGCATCTACTTTAGGTGATAAACTAACTCAGAGTCATTTTGTGGATAAAAAAGAGGTTTGTAGGACTTGGCTTAATAGATCAGTCACAGGACGTTTCCCTTGTAAGAGATGTAGTATGTGCCAGATATCAAACAAGGAAAGAATTTTGAGAATAAAAACACAGGTCACACCTGCGAGATGTGCCTGCTGATAACGTGTGATACTGAGGGTATTATCCACCAGGCAACATACAGTTGCAGTTCTTTTTATATAGGGAAAACAAAAACATGTTTAAAACACGTTAGTGAACACATTCGAGCAATGTGTTTGATTATTTCTGTGATGTCATTATGATGTAATTCAAAATGTTATTTTTAACTGCTGTGTACTTTACATCTTGTTAGCCTTTGAGAAAGGATACAGTTTCATCTGAAACGTGTCAAGCATGATATGTTCTTATGTGCCTTAAAGCTTTTTTTTATTTGAAGATCTGTGCCGTCGTTTATTCAGAAGTTATGAGTGCTAGACTTTTTTTGTTCCTGAAAGATAGCTCTTACTTTGGTTTCTTTTGAGCAGTGGTGTTAGTGGAGGTTCTCCATCCTCATTTTGTTGTGTGCTAGCTGTTGAGAGACACTATTTTTTTTCTCTTTTTACTTACAAAAGAGCTCAGACAAGAGGCTTATAATCAGACGCCATTTTACTTTCATTTTTGTGTTCACGCACATCACACAATTATGCCACTAGAGGGCTGTCAGACACTGTATGTAACATAAGTCCCCTTGCTGATTAGGTCTAGAGCCTCCCCTGACTAGTTAATAAAAATCTCAATACAGTAAAAGCCGCTTAATCGGGACGGCCTGTTGGGAACCCTTTCGTCCTGATTAAGCGGACATCCGTGTTATCAGAAGTACAATATTTTTCATATAATTTATGGCTGTCTGTCTTTCCTCAGTAAAATAAAGTGGTAAAATAAAGTTAAATAATGTTTTTACTGTATCCTGAGTCTTTTGTTGTCTTATCTTGGGGTGTATGACTTCAATACCAGGAATGACTGCATTGAGGTGAGCTCTTGAATGAATAGGCAGCAGCATATGTCAGTCTCTGTCTTTTTTTCTCAGCACTCCACGCTGTAAGCATCATCTCTCTTCTACCGCACTCTGACCTAGAGTCACCATAAGGGGAGGCTCTCGTGTTTGTGACAGTCTGTAAGGCAAGAGGTGCAATTTGCACCTATTCAGGTGAAATGGAGATAAAGCATTAATGAGGATTATAGAGTGAGTAAATGATTAGCAAAGGATTAGCATGAAGGCAGATCAAGGCATGTTAAAATGTGGGAGCAATCATCTCACTAAAGTGGTGGGTCAGTAAAAGGTGTCCCACTTAAACGTTGAAAACTGCCATCAGTTCATTGACAAAATTCAGTTTCCAGCCAGACATCCCACTTGAGCGGTCATCCCGCTTATCCGCGTCCCATTTATCTGCTGTGTGTACTGTAGTAAACAAAATGTTATTTTATCTTCTAAATCATTTGCATGTGTACCAATTGTGGAAAATGAGCATGCACAAGGGGAGGCTCCAGTAATTTTATTTCTTGCAGTAAGTAGTCTAAAAACAGGATGATGCCATGAAGCTATAACATAAGATTTTTAATCACTGAGATTAAAGATCATTAAAATAAGAAAATATACCATGAAATTAACTTGTTTTTTAACAAGGTAAAACAAGATAATTTGCCTTGATATGCTCATTTTTCTTAATTTTTGTTTATTTTTATACTTTATGGCTCCTCCGTGATAGCTGATGGGTTGCTCCGGCCCACCTTGAGGGACTGTACTCCAACCCAAACGTGTTGGGTCATCATGGACTCTGTCGGCTCCCCGGCCATTTCTGCTTTTTCTTCCTGGGCACCTGAACTGTGCAATGGGTGAAGCAGCTGTCCCTGCCTCTAAAGAAGCAGCCATATGCTGTGGAGGGTGCCTCCCTGGTCTGGGTGATGCATCTGTGCTGACACCCAGCCACCTCTAGGTGTCAGTTTACAGCGTGGTACACTGTCCCTCCCTGAGGAAGGAGAGCTGTCTAGGGATGCTCAATCCTTCCTCCCTGCCAACCCCCAAGTGGTCCAAGTCCGTTCCTGAACCCTGGTCGCTGGTATGGCACGAGGTGTGGCATCCAGCGCCTCAACCCTCAGTGCCACCAGGCCAGCCCCACCATTTTGTACTAATAAATAAAAAAACTCCAGAGATAATCTTGGGGATAAAAATTTAAGATTTTTAGTTAGCGAGATAAGATAATTAAACTTGTCAAGATATTATTTTTTGCAGTGTGAGGACTGGTGTCTTCTGCTTTCTAAAAAGCACTTTAAGCATACTACTCGGTAGTAATACTATGTTCTACAGACTCCATGTGCTCTCCCTGCTCCACAGGCTACTTTTATTTGATACAGAACCCTTAGTTCTCCCAGAGTTATGCAGGAGATGTTCAACTTAAGCAAAGACCTGGGAGCAGGCTTTGCCAGACACAAAGGTGTTTAGCAGTGCCTGCTCCCTGCTTTGCATAGATCAGACACTTTCTGTGTGACTCTGGGAGAACCGACAATTTCTGTATCAAATAATGCTGGTGATGGATCAGAGAGAATGTGCAGAATCTGGGGAACACCACCTAATTGTCCTCCATGAGGCCGATAATGTAATTTATCTTAATGCATTACAGTACAGAGTATTATGAGATTAATACTGATACCTCTATGCTACACATGAGTCCAGGGTTGCTGTGAGTGGTGCCAAAATACTGAACTGTCAAAATAACGTAATACCATGGTGCTACCATTGTGCCATTGTTTGGGGAAAACTGACAAAAATCTCAAAATTACGTGATACCATTGTATTACCAGTGTGTGTGTGTGAGAGAGAAAGGGTAGAAATACCATAGAGTACCATTGTCCCACTGCACTACCAGTGCACCAAAGAAAACTGATATGTTGCCTACCACTGTGATTCCAGAGTACCACTAGGCAGTACCATTGTGGATTTTTCAGCTTACCACGGTATTGCCATTGTGATGAATTTGATAAGGGTATACACAACTTCCTTTGTTTTATGTTGTGTTTTGTGACCTTCCTCAGAATTAACCTTTTCTTTGTATTTTTTTAAAATAGAAGAATACCTCCAGCCTGCTACGTAGGTGAGGTTCTTGAGAGTGTGTGTGTGTGTGTGTGTGTGTGTGTGTGTGTGTGTGTCTGTGTGAGCATGCGTTTGTCAGCCATGCAGCATTCATACCCCCCATGCCAGCCAACTAAGGAGCAGCAGAGATATGATCTGCAGAGGCAGCCATTCATTGTTTGCCCTCCCGTCTGGAGACAGCATACAACCAAGTGACCCTGATCATTGCAGAATGATACGAGGTATAAAAATAAATACAAAATGTACCTGACTGATATTTGGAAATACATTTGTGTTCATTTGCTTGATCATTTTTAAATGCAAGTAATTTTATTTTTTTAGAAAAGTAGTTCAGTAAATTACTGTTGGTTCAGATGTTATATTAGACAAATATTTTGTTGCCCCTTTGGTACCTTTGTACTGTGGACTAGCCAATGAAACATTAAAACTGTTGAGCTGGCATTGCTAACTTTGCTGGCAGGCCTGTGTGTATATGGTTAATATATAATTAAGCAATCAGCATGACAGGAGGTGGGTTGTGGTGAGATAATTGCCCACCTAAGGTGGGTTGAAGCACAAGGCAAAGCCAAGTGCTTCCACCACACAAGAAGGGCCATTATCACACCACAAAGCACCACCTGGAGTGCCATATTGTGATTATGAAATGGCTCCAACCGTATTATTAAATATTTTAATTTTTTTTGAAAGTCTGTGTGTTTTCAGTTTGTAAAAAAAAGATGGAAAAATATAAAACTAAATTGAAAAAAAGAAAATGTGCCTGTAGATTGTGGTGGTGGTCATTGGCCAGTAGGTGGCACCAATGCTGCATGTAGGCAGCAAGTATGGGCAACAGTCAGGAGACTTAGGGCAACACCTGCTTCACAGAGCATGGCATGTGTATTTAATGGTAGTCGCTCTCTTCCTGTGGCTATCCCTGCTTTTCCAGCCTGGCTCACACTGCCTTGGCATTGCTGACCCACCGTCTGCGCCCAGTCATTCAGCTTGACCACTGATGATGTCTTCCCATTATCGCCTTCTCAGAAACTCTCTGACTCAAGAGCAAAGAGGATTATGCCAAATTTGTTTGCTGCTGCTGGATCCTGCAGCTGCTGCTCCATGCTACCTTCTCGTATCATCTCCCACTCTGCTGGCCAGGAAACTGCGTCACTGAGAAGGTCATGGAAAGGCTAGTGGTGTGCTTTTCCCAGTCCCGATAACTGTTACTTTTCCCTTGTCCCATCAGTGGTGGGTGCCAACGCCATCAGCGTGCCTATGTGCGCAGTCACCAACATGCCCAACCACACATGTGTCTCGCTGCATTTCCATGTGTGCACCCTGGAAAGTGTCTCCTGCCTCAGCTGCGGTTGAGATTGTGAGTATTTTCAATCTCCGCCACTCTCATGTGTCATCCTGGCAGCATAACAGACAGAGCCAAGGCCATTACAGTGCTTTGGAGTCCAACATGATGCCAGGTCAATCATGATGGATATGGGCATTTTCTTTACGGCTCACAGGGGGATGGTTCTCAGAAAGGATGCTGGGTCCTGTTTTCAGTTGTGCTGGGATAACAGCCTGGTTGACAGTACTTGCCAGCCAGTCAGAATTCAGGATTTTTCTACCCAATTCATTATTTATATTTTACCTACACCTATGTAGAACTGCCTGCAAAGTAAGTAAATGTATCACTTTATCTTTAGATAACCCCTCCCCAAATCATTGCAGTATGTATACTAAGTACTTGCGGTCCCATTCACTACTTAACATCCTCAAAGTGATGATTATAGTTTTATATTGTAGTCCCAGAGGGGTTAATGATTGAACATCTTTATTATCCGCATATAAAAGCACACTAACCTTCACTGTACCAAATTGCGGAAGGAAGGTATCAGTGCTTTCTAGGGCCTGATGAATACCGTCTATATCAAAACAAAAATGGATGGATGCAAGAAGACACCCTTGCTTTACACCTTTCTCTATTTTGCTTCTTTCAGATAAGGTGCCTTGTCCCTCCACCTGGGCCTTCTCCCATGTGAGACCATACAGAAAGTTTGTTATGGCTAATGACCTTTCATCTATGCCCTTCATCTTCAGAATTTCCCACACTATTTCTCTCTCTACCAAGTCAAAACACTGTTTTGAGATCAGCAAGTGCTGCATATAACTTAACTTCATTGTTTCAAACATATTTCTCCGTCAAGTAGTGTAATAAAAAGATACAGTATGCTACACTGTTGTCTGCTTCCACCAAAAAGCAGCCTGGACATTACTTGTGAGATAATTTATGTTTACCAACTCTTCTAGTTTGCGCGGTAGATACCTCATGTAAATCTGAAAAGGCAGTACATAGCGGAGTAGTTATTGGGCCATACTAGATAGTACCTTGTGTATCTCCCTTTGTAACAAGTTCTGGTCAGGCTCAATATGGCTACAAAATGATGAATTTGCAGCCTAGTCTTCTTACTACCCCACCTCATGAATCACATTGGCGAAAGTGTTTAAATCCCCGCTGAAATGTGATTGTGTACCATTGAAACGTCATTCCATGCCACAAGTGCGAAAACACATTTTGTCAGGATTTGAAGAATGACAGCTGTCATGTTCATGAGGTGGTGAAAAGGGTTTATGTTGAAAATTTGGGGTCACAATAGTTAAAATTACAGAAGTTATGGAGTGAGTACAGACATTTCAATGTATGCTTGTAACTTTGTCATTGTTACACATTTTGACCCCAAATTTTCAACATAGCTTCTTATGACCCCACATCATCAGTAAAGATGAAAATTTTAAATCCCATCTGAAAGATGATTTCACCAAGTACTGCAAAATCACATTTGGGGCCTGATTTGCATAATTCCTTTGCCACTGTTCATGTCATGAGGTGGGGTTCCAAAAGGCCATGTTGAAAATTTGGGTGAAAATATGCACAAATGACAAAGTTATGCCTCAAAGTTCAAAACCCCATTGAAAAGCATTGACCAGACTTACCTTAGTTTCTCATATTGCAGTTGATGATTCCAGCAGCAAGACATGTCTTCAATCAGAGAGGATCTTACCCTGGGACCTGTCCAGGTGAGTGAGGATGTGGGCTGGTGACTGCTGAGTGGGAGGTCATGGTGGCAGGGGACAGATCAGTGAGGTACTATTTTCTTTTTACAGGTTTGCAGGGGAAAACATCAAGGGATGGTTTTCTTAATTACAGGTTACATTTTGTAAAGGATGGCACTGGGGAGGGTGCCACTAGACACAAGGGAAATATATATAGGGACGGCAGTGAGGGTGGGGTTGCCACTAGACACCAGGGAAACATTATGAAAACATGGGGACGGTGACTGGAGGATGGGAGAGTGGTGCCTCTATACACCAGAGAAACATTATGGAAACATGGGGATAATGATTGGTGGGGGTGGGCGGGCACTAGACATCAGGGAAATATTATATAAATGCAGGGACAGTGATCGGAGGGTGTGGGTGCCACTAGACACCAGGGAAACATTAGGGAAATACAGGACCAACAATCGGAGGGTGGGGGTGTGCCACTAGATACCAGGGAAACATGAGAATGGCAGTGGGAGGGCGAGGGGTGCCACTAGATACTAGGGAAACATTAGGGAAATACAGTGCTGGAGATCAGAGGGTGGGGAGTGCACTAGACACCAAGGAAACATTTTATAAATATGAGGACAGCAATGGGAGGGTGGGAAGGGGTGCCACTAGGGAAACATTACAGGGTGGGTGTGCCACATAGCTGTGAAACCCAGAAGTGAATCAGAAGTGAGCATGGAGCAGGGAAGTAGTGCACAGGGTGAGGGAGGGAGGGAGGAGTGGCACTGTAGTAAATAGCGAGGACCGCATGTCCTTCAAGTCCGACTGTGGAAGGACGCAGTTGAGGTATCTGGTCACATGATTCCAGAGTTCCACTCTCTACTCTGTAATAGCAATACATCGCATAGCTCTGCTATGCAGCTGTAAAAATTGGCACAATAATGCTAGTACTAGGGATGATGAATATTCTATTAGTATTCGCTTCACATACAAATAGTGACCTCACAGCTGTATTCATAGCTGGTCAAATAGCTAATTTACTGAACATACGAATACCGAATAAGAACTATGCGGTTGCGGCTCCTGTACCTTTAAAAATGTAAAAAGTTGCCTTGCATTTCAGTGTGAATATTGATTGGCCAGTATGCACCATAGAAGGCAGCGTTGTGTTGTTGCACAGTATGGCATCCTGTAACTTGTGGTGATCTGAAGTCTGAGCCCCAAAAACCCAAAATATGAGCGAGAAGAAGAGAAGCCTGGTTTTGGAGTTTTTTATTGTCAGTGAAGACAACACTGCTAAAGCTGTGTCTCTCATCTGCAAAACTAATATTTCTAGAGGCAGCCAGACATCAGGTTTCATCACCACTGTGATGATGAACCACGTGCCGTGAAGCACGCTGAAGTGTACAAAGAAACAAGAGAGCATCTCAGTGCTGGTAACTGTTGTCAGAACAATAGGTCAGAATATCAATTTCTTATTATGGGCACTTAGCTAGGCCTTTAGCCATGTGTCACAAAATTTGCATAATTATATAAATAAATAACTTTAAGACTGTCTCAGATCTTATTTTATACCTATTGCATGCAGTTCTAGATCATTTGAAAAACTTTTCTGTCACACTCACATGTGATGTGTAGAAAAAAATAGACTTTATTTGCCCTGTACAATTTTTTTAATTACTAATATTTTGCATAGATATAAAACCTTTTAAACATAATGAAAAACAATGTAAACATAAAACAACAAAGGTTTTAGAAAATCAAACAAAACAAAACAAACATTTCAGAAAATAAGCAAAACAAAGAAATGAGCAATATTCAGCACAATGAATAGTATTAGCTGTATACCATGCCTTTAGCATTCTTTTGTGTATAGCATAAATTTCTTGCATAAGAACTTGCAAACTCTTTGCATTAGTGTCTTGGATTATATTTCTGCATAAAACTGATTTTCATACTTTATGGCATGCAAAAATGTTCATCTCTTCTTTGAATGAGCATAATCTTAACCATATACCTGAGATTCTGTATTTAAAAGGCCACATTTACCATGCCACCTTCCCAGCTAAGCCAAATTAGAATATTATAAAAATTAATTAAAATAATACTCAGACATATGGTTATCTGTAGATATGTGGGTTTTCTTCCTTTTAACTTCAATATCTTGGTGAGTTCTTCTCCTCCTGGATAATAAAAAGTTCTCTCAGTGTTTGGACCTCGTTGTAGTCTTTGTTTTTACTCTACACACACTTGAACCCTGGATTTTGAACTCCTCTGGCATCAAAACAACAGTGCAAGCTTGTTCTTCTGGTTTATACATCAATGGGTATGTCAAGTCCTTTGTTTTGGTTTTGGCAGGAACTTCAAACAGTAAAATAAACCATGACAAATTTCCACAGCACCAGCAAATCATTCTACCATATCAGTTGGAAGCAGACTGGGTGGATCTTTTATGGCTTGGATTTATTACCTCTGCTCCAGAGTGACACCACCTCTTAGCTAGGTCATCATTGCTCCAGTTCTGATTGATCCTTGCACAGAAGTGGAATGGTTAGTTTTTTTTATCTTTCAGAGTCTTCACCTCTTACTTGGAAATACAGTTTTGAGTCCAGAATTTATGTTTTTCATAACTTCTGGATGCAACAATATACAATTGCCATTTATACATTTTTGAATTTAGCTCATTAAAGGCAACATTTTGAGATGTCTCCCATGTCTGTGACACAGGTATTTCCTGAGATAAGTTAATAAGGACTGTAGCTTAATTTCCAGTGAAGTCTTTTAAAAACAAAGCGGTACTTTTGTTTTTTATGTTCCAGGCTTTAGCATAAGGTAAGTTCTGTCCAGAAAACCCTTTATGAAAGTACCTGAATGCATGGAATTCCATTGTAGGCAAATGGAGCTTTGTTCTCTCAAGCACACATAGCCATCAAAACTGTCAAATTTGTTTTCCATCTTTTTTCGGATTTTTTTTGTTTAGCAGCAAGTTGCACACTCAAAATTATATATTTGGACTTGTTATGATGCTATCTTCCAATTAAGATTACACCTGATATGCTTACTTTGAAGATTATGGTTCCAGGACATTCATGAAGATAATTGTGGTCCTCCATCAGCTATATTTACACAATTTGGCCAGTTAGCAAGTTGCAGTGTCCTTTACCAACTTTGTAAATTTTATGCTGGCAGCATCAACAATAGTTTTATAGTTTTGCAAGGAATGAAAGTATTTTACTCCCATTGAAGCTTATGTAAATTCAAACAGTCTTTTTTTTCTTGAAGATAGCTGATGTACCATGTTGTACCAGCACCATACATTTTAATGAAAAGTAACATCTTGGCACGTGGTTACCATAGGAACCTTTCTAGTCCTTGTTGATAAGCCTGTTGCAAGCAGCTATCCAAAAGATGACATCACAGCCTACAGAGGCCAGCTTTTAGGGTAGTCCTTAGTGTAAAAGGAGAGTTTTAAAACTAGACCATTTTTTTCCAAAGTCTAACAGAGGCAGGGTATCTCCACTTTTTTTTTAGAGTTCATGTAAGCAGTTTTTTTCTTGGTTGTAGAGTTCACATAGACAAGAATGGTGACCAAATGCCTTAGTATGACCTTCCAATTACCCTAACTAATAGAGAAGCATTTATCAAGGATATCATATAATAGTTGTAAAATAATGCAAAATAATAAAACTATAATAAAATATTTTATAACTAAATTTTGTTCCTACACTGTGGTAAAGCTCAAGGTATAAGCAGTGCTCAAACAAAACAACCCATACTTGAGGATCGTACAGCTAGAAAATGAGTTTGGACCAACAAAACACCTGAGGCTACAAGAATACTTTATTCAGTTGCAGAAATGCTAGCCCTGGATATGCAGCCATTCTCTATCATGGAGGATACTGGATTCACCAACCTGGTTAAAGTTTTAGAGCCATGATATAAATTGCCATCACACAAGTATCTGCCTCAAACATCATTCCTCATATGTATGAATGTGTGCAAGCAAAGTACAGCTTTATTGATGAACACTGAGTCCTTGTCATTTACAGCAGAAATGTGGACACAGGTAAATAAAACACAGTCATTTTAGGATAACATAGCACGCTGGATAGATAATAACTTTGATACAAAGTCTGCTGTTTTGCATTGCAAGTGGTGTCATGGGAAACACACAAGAGCAGCTATCTCGAATGCCTTGATGAAAATGTTTGAGAACTGGGGCTCAAAAAAATAAAACTGCCATGTAGTGCTTAGGGATAACAGAGCAAACATGAAAAAAGCTTTTCCCAAATGTTGTATATAGTCTCGGGTGTTTTGCTCACATACTTCAGCTGTGTCTCCATGATGCCTTGCTGACACAAACAGCAGAAAAGTAGTAGCACATTTCAAACACTCAGCATCCGCTGTTTATAAGCTGCACAGCATTCAAAAAGAACTGGGACTGCCTAATGCTCAGTTAACGCAAGACATTGTAACAAGGTGGAACTCCACTTATTGTATGTTACGCCATCTGATAGAGCAGAAACAGGCTTTGAGTGTGTATGGTGCTGAGGAATCCACTGTTACTTCCCTGACATCTATGCAATGGTCTAGAGCAGAAACTGTCATTCCATCCTGGAACCATTTGAATAGCTAACAAGAGAAATCAGCCCAGACCCTGCTTGCATTTCAGTTGTGCTTCCTGTAGTGAGGGCTCTCAAAATATAGCTGATCACCGAGGAGAGTGACAAGGAATAAAAACAATGAAAGCACAAATTCTTGAATCCCTGTCATCATCATTCAGCCATGTTGAGATACAGCAAGGGTCTGTTGTCTCGGTGTGATGGACCCATTTTTAAACTGCACCCTTTCAGTTCAGACACCAACAAGTGCGACACCAAAACTTCTATGTAAAGTACTGCGGAACAAAGCGTGCTAAAAAAAAGCTATGACTGGTATTACGTGGAGAAAAACTAGACATCTTAGAGCCACCATTAAAAAAATGGACACAGTAACATTATGGAGCTGTTGGGACAAAACTGTTGAGGACTCACAATCCACAGAAGCATCAACAGCAGTGGATACTGAACTGTCCTTATACCTATCAGAGCCTTGCTTTCTAAAATGTTAAATCTATGGATTTGGATGTTTTAACTGGTTTTAAATGTTATGATTTTAGTTGTTTATAAAAGTGCTTTAATATTTTTTGAATTGTGCATTATATACATAAAGTTATTATTATTATTCCACAAGAAAATAACCCTGTGGAGTGGTGGAAGCAAAAATGTGTCCATCTGCAAATCTTGCTGCTACAGCCAAAATGTTTCTATCACCACCATCAAGCAGTGTCCCATCAGAAAGACTCTTTAGTACAGCAGGAGATGTATATGCAGAACACAGATGCAGGCTACTGCCAGAGAATGCTGAGAGACTGATGTTTCTGAAATGTAATCTACCATTAATAGGGCATAAGTATGAATTACATGTCGCTGCTTAGAAACTGCATTTTGCACAGTACTGTTTAATATTTTTCTAGTGCTGCTCTAAACTGCCATTTTGCATTTGCACTTTACTGTCTGTAAGCTGCTAATGTGTTATGCTGCTGCTCTGAAACTGCCAATTTGCACATTTCTTAAAGTTTGCTAGTGCTACTCTGAAACTGTTGACTACATGTAGTTATTTGTGGTCCAGAATATGCTACTGATCATGTAGCTCTTAGAATGCACAGTACCACCTGAGTTTGCTTTTATGAAACAGATGAACTAAATGAAAATTGAAATTAAATGAAAATGAAAAAAGATAAAAATATAAACAATAAACATTCAACATTTAATAATGTAATTTGGTCTTGGTGTAGTTCATTGTTATTATTTGTTGTTACTTTTACTATTTGTATTCGTTATTCATCGGATACCTTTTTGTACTATTCACTATTCGACCGAATAGTAAAAAATGGCATTCATCCCATCCCTAGCTAGTACCCCAGTGTTTTGTGAGTTTCAGATGTTGGTTGATAATTGTACATAATTTTTGCAGGATCTGAACCCACAACACTTTGGTTTGTTGGCTAGAACAACCACCACCAGAATTAAATCCATCTTTGTTCTTTTTATGAGTCATGGTTAATGGTTCCATTTCTTTAGGATCTAATGGGGGCTGGGGGGGGCTGGAGGGACATGTGGAGACCTTCTTCAGCATTGTTGTCAGTGTCCATGGTCTCTCCTCCTCCTCGTTAATTTCACATCTTCCTTCCTCCCTCCTCCCTCCAGGAAAGACATACTGAGCTGCTAACAGCTAATTTCGAGATGTGTCTTGGGGGTGAGGGAAGTGGACTATCAACAGCATTACAAAACAGACATCATATACAGCAATACAGTATATCAGAGGAGAATAACCATGAACACTGAAGGCAAATCAATGCAACAGATACATGTAGTACATAAAACTGAGTTTTGATAAGCAGGGTAAAACTACTCATACAGGTATATAGCCTGGAGATGAAGTGAGCAAAATGGCCAGGGCAGTGTTAATAAGGGAGAAGGGAATCAAGAGGGAAAGGATCATGGACTGTTTCAGGTAGTTTAAGGGAGAAAGCAGAAAAGGCAGAGCGGATTTATAGGGCAAGGAAGACCAGAGTTTAGGAAAGTGATATGAGAAAGCAGACTCTCCAGCAGTACATTTCTAGAAGGAACAGAGAGGGAATTAGAAATCTTACTTCAGAAAAGGTAAGTGGGAGAGGACTGCGGGAATGGAACCAAACCAAAATTTGGATATAAGGGAGGCACAATTGGAAAGTTGCCTCGCATCAAGAGGGAGAATGAAAGGGCAAGGTAGAGGGAGCAGTAGTAGTATGAGGGGGACAGTCTAAGGCAAAATGACAAAAAGAGTGAATGAGGAGTCCAGTCTGTCAAGGGAGGATTTGGGAGCTCCACTACAGCTTATGTCACCATAGTGAAAAGTAGTGAGACTCATCTTTAAAACAGTCTCTTGACAGGCAAGAAGCAGGATATTAGCTTTGTTCCTACACTGTGCATGAAGCTTGGAGTGGAGCTTATGGTGTATGGCATCAATATGCACCAGGAAATCAAGATGTTGGTCCAGCCAGACCCCTAGGTACTTAAAAAGGATACATCCTCAATCATAGTACCATGAAGGGTGTGAAATAAAGGGAGGGAAATTAGTCTGGTAAGCCTCTGTCAGGTGCCAAAAGTCATGGAAACTCAATTCTGGCATTGAGGAATAGTTGGTTAGACTGAAACCAGCACTGAATGTTGTCAAAATCCTGCTGTAGATGTGAGGTAAGGTCAAAGCAAGAGGAGTCTAAACATACTGTATCATCAGAATATGTATGACTGGACAAAGAGAAACATACAGGAGGGCAGTCATTCAAGAATATGGAAAGAGAATGGGGCCCAGGACAAAATTCTAACAATGTTTATCACACCATACTTTATTTGTAGGATGCTAAGCCAGTCTCATCTGAGGCCTTAATAGAATTACCTCACCCACTAAATTCATCAGTCTCAAATGGCAATCTACCATTTGATCCTGCGAGGGGGTAGTGGTACCAATATTTTGGCTCAGAGTCATGCATTTCCAAGAGTAAATTGACTTTGCTAGCCATGGGGTGGGGGCCATTTAATTATTTTGTTTTATTGACCACCATCATATATTGATCTCTCTGTGCTGCTCCATCAGGTACTCATCAATGGGAAATTCATTACATATTCCCAGTATTGGAATTACAGTTGGGCTTGCCGGAGATCAGCTCCCTAGCTCTGACATGAACCCTGGTAGCTCAGGCATCACTGCCATTGACTTATAATGGAAAGGGGCTCAGTTTTAAAACAGAACCCTCATAGGCCCCTAGCTCTCAAAGCTTCTAAATGCAATTTCAAGACTGGCTGTACTGCAGTAGAAGTGATCACTCCATTATCTAGCCACAACTTCTAGTTTAAAAACATTTTCATTTGAGTATGCATCTGCTAATACTAGGTTTATCACAACACCCTTGCCTCTGTCCTGGAATGTAATGGTGCCCTGCGATTCCCTATCAGTTTTCCCATTTAAAATTCTCAGGCCAAATTCTTTCACCAATCCAGGAGGGGTTTCCCTAGAACATTAGAAATTAGATCTTACAAATTATATATTGGAGCATTCAGAGTACCATCTAGAGTGATATGGTTTGTGACCTCCTCATTTTCCTGTCCCACCTGGAATTTGGCATCCTTCTGTCAAAAGATATCCCATCCATCAGTTTGTAAAATGACCTCAGCTGGAATCTCTCTTGAGTATGTAGGGATATACATGTTGACTACAATGAAATATTCTGTATTTACTCTTTAATACAAAGAAGGAGAAAATATGGTTCCATTGGAGCCATACAAGGTTTGGAGGCACAGGCAGAGCAGAGGCTGCGAGACTGTTCTTGTTCCTTGGCATTTTGACATCTCAAGATGTAGCCAATATGTGATTGTGTCAGATGTAGTATTACCAGGGGTTAACTCTTCTGCCTATGTTTCTAAGAAACAATTACCTAAAAGCATTGCATACTACAACAAATTTACATTTTTCACAATTCCAGTAGGGTAGTACCTGTACTGATCAATGCCTCATAGGACTTTTCCCAGTTTGTAGAGGATCATTTTCAGTTTCCCACTGCAGAGGTAATAGTAAAAGAAATCCAGACTCCTGTTAACTTTTCCACCAGTTGACTGCATATAGAGCTACCTTTTGAGTATAACTTCTCTGTCAAGTCACTGAGTGGAAATTAAAAAAAACACATTCCTGAAGCCATAATGCTATGTACTGATTGGTCCAGCTGATCAACTGTCCACACTTCCTGCATGTGAGAAGTGGAGTGCTGGACCACTTAGTAATTAAATGAGAATTGTAAATTTCTGGCCTGCTGTTCAGAGCTGATCCCCACTGTCACAGTCCTGACCCCTGCTATCTTTACAACATACAGCTGGTATATATCTCATCTGCCCTGCTGTTTGAATCAGCATGGAAGATTAACGTCTTCACACCTGAATTTTTCAGCCTGAAAGACACATACATGGCTGTTTTTCAAATTACTTCTATATTATTCTGGTGAGAAGGGGTTAAAAAGGGCAATCTACTTGGCCAAAAAAACTGGGGCTGCCATTTACATAGTCAGATGCTGCTGGTGCAGTGTCCATTCTTACTTTAAGTATTGTAGAGACTTGGGAGCTGCTGTACCTCGTGTAAAGAATGCAGCTGTCCCCTCTATGCACACGTGGTGTGTGTGTGTGTGTGTGTGTGTGTGTGTGTGTGTGTGAGAGAGAGAGAATGTGGGGGGAGGCAGTGGGAGATAACAGCTGCAGACTAATGTGTTTACAGAACACAGCTGATTGGGACACGAGTTTCTTTGAGGATAAAGGCATCTCATTAACTGGCCCCACTGAAGCAATGTGTTTCTTCCACATGCATGCAAGCAACACAAAATGACAACTGTGGCTCAAGATAATGATTGGGCACTAAACAGATGCAAATGCACAGATGCAGATTGCACACTATAAAGAGATGCAGCCACACAGGCACAAAACACCTTAACCAGTGGTCACACAAATCAAAAACTGGAAAAATAATGATACCTTTGCCAGTGGGGGGGTCACTGCAGTAGCAGTTCACTATCTAGATAGAAGGAAGCAGTAAAAAATACAGCAGACAGATAACCGATTAAGAGTGCAGCAGTTACTGTGTGGCACAATAAAATGTATCTGACTTGATGGCATGCACACACACACACACTCACACACTACAGGTAATGCGCATAAAATGTAAAAGTGTAGTACACTATATAACCAAATCTTTTACACCGAATGAAAATATGCACTGTACCACAACAAACAGAAAATAATGATCAAAAATAACTTCAATATGCTGGCCCAGTGGCGCTGAGGGCTGAGGTGCTGGATGCCTTACCTCGCGCCACAATGGTGACCCATGTTCGGGAATGAGCACGGGTCACTGGGGGCAGGAAGGGGAGGAGAAGGATTGAGCATCCAATGGACTGCTGTCCTTCTCCAGGGGGGGGTCACCAGCAGTTGGTGTTTGACTAGCCCCTAGCATTGGCTGGGGGGGCAGCACACCTATGCTTCAGAGATAGGGAGGAGATGAGGCAGATGCCTGAAGGGAGTGCTGTAGATGTGCACACTCCTCCATGGGCATCACTGCATGCCTCATCTCCTGAGGGAGAAAAACGGAGGAGGAAAATGTTCTGGGCAGTTGGATGACAGCCGGTCCCGCAGGCATTGCTCCATGAACAAGCAGTAACCCTGGCACCAGATCCATACCGCCGGGTTGAGGTATCCCCGCTGCCCTGCCACGCGGGCAAGCAGTGGACGAAGTCAGAGGTAAGTCAAGGCGAGACGGGGCTGTGGACTAACTAGAAGGAACACCACCAGGATGAGGCAGCAAAGAGAAACTAACTGTAAAAATTACTTCAGTATTACTGTACATAAACACACAAATACTGACACACACTATTACAGAACAGTTAGAAAGACTGCCTTTCTCATGTGAATCTCACTCCTCCACAGATATGCCCCCTCCCCAAAGCACACTTCAACAGTGTCTGTCAGTACACAGGCTGAATGTTCTAAATTAATATTCAAAATGCACAGAAAAACAATTAACACTTGACGATCTAAGCACAGGAGGGTTTCCTATAGCTGATGTATTAAATTTGGACCAAAATAATTGGATCAAAAGTGATTTTTATAAAGCTTTTTCGATGGTTTGATTCTCAGAGCTCTGAGAACAAACTGTCTCCAGTTTTCCACTACACACACTATGCAGAACTGAGGCTGTGCAAGACAATATAAAGCCCATGTGACCTGCCGTCCCATGTATCAATGCAAAATTTGCCTCACATAACAATAAACAGGCGGAGCAAAGTGAAGTCCATTCAAATCAATGTCACGTCATGTTAAAATTAAGGGGAAGGCAACAAACCAAGGCGAAGTGGTGCGAAGTCCATTGAAACAATGCACATCGCGTCCCTAATTTTGAGGCGGAGTAATTCACTTCTCGTTGCGTAGCACTGCATGGATTATGGGACAATATGCAAAGTACTCTGTGTAGTGAAGTGGGAGCACTTAGCTAAGTGGGAGCACTTAGTCCACCTCTAGTCGAAGTGATAAACTGCATCCTTAGCAATCAAGTCCTCCTCAGATATTGTGCACAACATGTCATCATCTCCTCTTTGAAGTACTGCTTCCCTTAGATTGGATGCTCTCTTAAATGTTTCAATTTTATGAAGTTTCTTGTTTTTCTTGTGTGTTTCTCTCATGCAAACAATGCAACAGGACCAATCGCTGGAGGACATGCTTGCTCTGTTGGCTATAGAAGCAGGTGAACATGATGCTGTTTGATCAGATTCAGAGTCTGTTTTTTTCCTGGGTTGAATACATCTCTGACATGTGCCAAATTTGACTTGCTTGTGTATTTCTGAAAGCAACCCCTGTGATAGAGTATTGGTGACACATCATGTAAACTAGAAAACTCATCCGACAGCCACCAATGCAATTCGTCTCTCCTGGCTTCTGCTGCCAGCATCATAGAATTCTATCCAGCAATGGTGGCTTTTGACAGTTTTGCATTCTGCTTATTTTCTTGACAACTAACATATTTTTCAAAGTTTGTGGAGGGTCTTTTTCTTTTTGATGTAAGCTTTAAGGGGCTTGTATCCTCCATGTTCTCATATACTGTAACTTCCCTGTGGAGGTAAAATTCAAAAAGTATATTGTTAGCATTACCACCACCAATACCAAAATTTTTCGCTTTGTACAAGTATACAGACTTGTGCTAAATTAGATATAAATTACATTTATATGTTAGTATCAAAACTGCCATTTTTGTTTAGTGAGCACTTTGATTGAAGCCCAACATGAAGCTGTCTATTGTCATCTCTAACACTAATACTGACTTGTGCATAAGTGTCACTGAATTAAAAAGCTAGTTTCTAGGATATTTCAAAGGCTAGTACTACATGCACAGGCAATTACAATTAAAGCCTTCTACCAGGCAGACTAGATGCTACATTGTAAGTACAAAAGCTTACAAATGGAGAAGCATTACGTTAGGAATTCACGTACATTTATATTTACCCACTGTGCAGTACAAACTATGGGTACACAATCTACTGCTACTGGTGCACATCCTTCAGTGGGAGACTGATCTGGGCTGCAAATCTCAATTAAAAATATAGAAAACTATTATAATCACTTGTGAGACACTTTGACAATTAAGAATCTGCGATGTGAAAACATTTAATTTTAGTACATTGCAAAATGTTGATATTGGCTGTTTTTGCCACATGCTGATCATCTTCATCATTTCTGGGAAAAAAATACTATCCGATGCAAAACCAATAAAAAATCTTTTAATACATTGTCATTTGGTAGCTTTGAACCACATTAAGGTGTTGAAATTAACTTAAACAGTAAAAACTGGAGTCATAGTCATTTTGCAGTGTTTCTGGAACTGTGCAAAAAAAGTGACATTTTTTCATTTTGGGCACCATTGTTTAACCTCGACTACAGGCTTTACGGCTCCACTTACAGCTGCATATCATACCTCATCTAAATGTACAGTACATAAAATAAGCTTTCAAATGATGTATGATGTGGCTGTGTGTAGGGTGGGTACATTAAACTCCCAGAATATGGCCTTTTTGGAGAATTGTGGCATGCCTGTAGGGTGCTGTCAGTACATGTTTCTGATGGCCAGAAGCACAGCACCACCCTGATCTGCTTCAATCTATGATGGTGGACCTTGCAAAAAAACAATAACTTCTAAGAACTTCAAAATCCTTGATCTTGCCTCAGCAATGAAATAAAGCAAAAGGAAAATCAAATATATTGATGTTGTAGTTTGCTTTAACTGCCAACCAAATTGTTACAATTTTTGGTAACTAGTACTACTGCTTTAATGAAGTCCAATAGATTATTTTCACTGTATACTCTTTGCAGGGTAATGATGTTTATAAAATGGCAAAGACAGACTGATGAATTTGAGTGGCTAATGGAAATTTCAACCTGAGTAATTACCTCGCCATACTAGTGTGGACTGGGATTTCCTTCTCAGTTCCAAAACACCTCTTATTTTAAACCCCCAAATCTTTTTAAATGCATTTCTCCATTTTTATTTTTAAAAATAACAAGCCCAGTTAGATACATCAAAAATGTACAATTATGGCCAGTAACTGTACTTGGGTATGATGCAGTGGAGTGCACCTTGTGTCTAGCAACACAGTCAAGGCATGTGATTATTCCCCCCAAATGACATAGCCTGCTGTGCCACAGTGCTTTCAGAAAAGTTCAGAACACTATTTTCAATAGGAAAGATTGGAAACGTCAGGGAATAAACAAATATGTTGTGGGTGATCATCTCTTATCGCACTAATTCAAATATTTTTTCAAGACTACCATTCAAGAGTTGTTCCTTCCTTATCTGGTCAAGTAAGAGCATAACTCTCCAATGTTCTTCTTAAAAACATTTTAAAATTAGTCCAATTGTGATGGTCTGTGGTGCTCAGCTCTGAAGATGGTGAAATGAGCGAGTGGAACACTAAGATCCGAATTATCGGATAAGATAAAAGTTACCTAAACAAGGAGAGGCAGGAGTGGTCCAAGAGATTCAGTGACCTGCAGGGCATTCATTTAGTACCAGTGGTAGGGATACACAGTCACAAGAGAGGCAGGCACCAAAACAACAGGGCGATAGAACAGAATTACTTCTATCTAACACTGCTAAAATAATTACACAAAGTATTTTGATATGCACTCTGGCCTACTGCCGCTATATTTCTAAAATTCCTTAGCAGTAACCTGTAAGTGAAAATAATACTTAAACGAAATCAGTTGTTATTCACTACCCACAATATCTGGTTTTACAGCACCACAGAATTATCATAAAGTCCAAATGTCTGACATCTTCGCGCGCACCATCGTTTTTCGCTGGTAGCTACAAGGGAAGTAAACAGAACATTAGAACACTAAGACACATTTCAGCAAGGACCTAGATAAAGCCACTGGGGAGGTGAGAGGTTTTGTGAACAGACCATAGGTTTCTCGGCAAAAGCCCACTCTCTCCAAGGCTGCTGGAAAGAATGAACCAGAGAAGCTGGTTCCTGGAATGAACCCACTTACAGGCTGTCGGATTCCACACTGGATGCAAAGGATCCCTTGGCCAAAACCCACTTCCAGGGCCACCAAGGGTGACGAGAAACCAGGAGATGCGTGGTGACGAATCCACTGCAGGACTACCATGACCTGAACGATGCTGCAGCACTCCAAGTGCCAGCAAGACTTCGAAGGATCTGAGGTGAAGATGGATCTCCGATGCAACAAGGAACCAGAAGGATCTGAAGTGAAGATGGTTGATTCTGTAGTCTTGTCACAAGGAACTAGAACAAAATAAGGAAATGGTGGATGCGCCCTGAACTGGCTTTGACGGACTCGACGGCGCAATGACCAGGGCGAGACGAGGTTCTTCCAGGATGTGCACACTCTTCTGTGGAGGGTGACCAACTTCGAGATCCGGATCAGGAACCAAACGAAATGACACTGGCACGGGCGGTCGTGATGTGCTTGCACTTTGGTGAACGAATCAAACTGTGGAACAGAAGAAACGGAGGGAAGCGACTGTATGAACGGCGATGAACTTGACTTTGGCGAATGACATGGACAGAGCAGATGATCTGATGGTCGGAAACTTTCTGGTGAAGAATGATGATGACGTCTTCCTCCGGGTAGAGAATGATTCTGTACACGTAGAACAGCAGACCACACCATGGAACATCAGTGTGGTAGAAGATTGAGACTGTCCCCATACGCTAGCAACAATGTAGCTATTAGATACACCTTCTTGCAATGCCAAGAGAACTGTGTAATGACCAGATAATTTGCCAGGAGAATGGGCAAATTATAAATTTTAAAGCAATTATTTACTTGTGGGCAATTGTTATATGCCTGGGGCAATAATTCAGATGCCTGGGGCAATAGTTCAGATGCACGGGGTAATAGTTCAGATGCACAGGGCAATAATTCATATGCCTGGGGCAGTAGTTCAGATGCACGGGGCAACAGTTCAGATGCACAGGGCAATAATTCATATGCCTGGGGCAATAGTTCCTATGCCTGGGGCAATAGTTTAAACTACCAGGGGCAAATAACCACAATCCTGATGTCACAATGCAGTCTTGGTGCCTTTAGCTAATACACAATTGTTCAGATGCTTGAGCAATAAACAGTGGCATAAATAGTACAGTTGTTACAGTTACTTTGTAATCTATTGTGAGCTAAGCACCCTTGAATGGACCCTTTTCCGACTGTAGGACCTTCCTGAATAGGATCTGGCTACCCTGAACATTTTGTTATAAATGCCCAGTCGCTATACTGGGAGTATCACTTGCCCTGTACTAGTTTCCTGAACTCTAGAGACCTAAATGCCTTACTTGCTATGGGGCATATATGCCCCACCTACTACTGGGCTGGCTTGCCCTAACTCACTAGGCCGGGCTGCCCTTATTACTACTGGGCTGGCTTGCCCTAACTCACTAGGCCAGGGCTTCCTTTATTACCACTGGTCTGGCTTGCCCTAACTCATTAGGCCAGGGCTCCCTTTATTCTGGGCCTGGTAGGCCTGCTTTACCTCGGCCTGATAGCCCTAAACCTGTGGACCTGGTGCCCTGCTTTACATTGGGCCTGGTAGCCCTAAACACTATGGGCCTGGTGCCCTGCTTTACATCGGGCCTGGCGCCCTCCTTTACATTGGGCCTGGTAGCCCTTTTACCTCTGAGCCTGATGCCCTCTGTTTATTGTGGGCCTGGTAGCCCTTCCTTTACTGGGCCTGATAGCCCTTTTAACTGAGGGGCCCCTTTAAATCTTGCAGCCCTCTGAGACTGCTGTCATTCCTGGGCCGAGTCGCCTCCTCAGTCCTGCCCCTCTTATGAATATTAATAGGCCCTTGCTTGGCCTTACTGTCCAGGCCCCTCCCTGTGGGCGTGGCTAACTGCCCCCCCCCAATAAATATTTAATCTGGTTCCTTCTGACCCGACAGTCCTGAGGCGCTCGGCTGCTTTCTCCAGCACCTACAGCGCTTACAATTTAAATAAAATAACAGTCTCTCCTCAACAGTTGGATGGCCAGCATGCTTCTTTGTGCTGCCATCTGACTCACCGCCCCAGTCGGGGTGAAGAAAGCTGCATTTGGGAGGTGGGAGGCATTTTGGCAGTGGGAGGGAGCACACGGCAGCAGGGGACGACAGCGGGGGCCTCGGACGGCTGACAGCAATGCGGTCGCTATGCGGCTCTTCTCTGCCGCTGACGGGGGACCGGATTTAACTTTAAACTTAACAGGGGGGCCAAAACAAATAAACGACGGGGCTCATAAGCCCAAACCGCGGCAAACGGCTGATTACTTTCTTTGTGGTGCCCTGATGGCACCACCGACTGTACCAGAGCTCTTCTGATGTCTTCAGCAGCTGGAGAAGGAGCAGGCATGCAAGCAAGCCTGGAGGGACGGCTTTAACACCAGGTAAGCTTTTTTTCTGGTCCCCCCAGACCTGCTGCATCCTCTCCCCTCCAGAGCTACCAGGATCAACTGCCCAAAAACAGACTTTCAAACTTGAACCCCCCAGGGTTCTAGAATGGCTGGAGTGGAATGCTGTGCATGAGCAGCTCAGCCCAGCATTCCATCCAGGCCATTGTTACCAGAGCTGCAACATAATCTTTTCTTTTACAATGTTTTAAGTGCACAGGGTACTTTTCTGTTATTATTTACAGTGTTTTTCCACTATACAAGGAGGTGGAATTAACCCAAGGGCCCCTTTTATCTATCTCCTGCAATCTACACCTGTAGCAGACAACCTGGGCACCTGTAAAACCCCTAATGCATTTATTTATTTTTGTTTTTCTGGGATGCCCCAACTCTGGGGCATTACACCAATAAACATTATCACTCTCAACTTGTCAGCTGTTTTTTCCCCTGCATATTCCAACAGGATTAAGATGACTGCAACATGTGCTTATTCAATAGTAAAGACACAGAGGCCCAGATATTCAAAAGGGTTGCTCCATGCGCAACAGGGTTGCGCATGCGCAAGTCCTACATTGCGCCATTCTGCGATATTCAGCAGGAGGCAGTTGCTCCACTGGCAACAGGTTGCGCAAAAGAGCAATGCAAATGAATGCATGCTCAACAGGAGGGGGAGGAACCATGCATAACCTCGCAACCTGATATTCAGTCGAGGTTTGTGCAGAGTTGTCTGTCACGCAACCCTAACCTGCGCCTGCACAACCGTAGCCAAAAAAAGATCAAGTTGAGGGCCACCCACAGGTGAGCTGCTGTATTGCAGGGCGCAACACAGCAGCTGCCACCCCTGGCTGGCCCCCAACCCGGTCCCTGTGCCCCCCACCAGCCCGACTGCTGGCAGTACAAGGAAGTGAACTCCCCCCACACACACATCTCCCACATGCCCGATCATGGCAGTACAAGCACATGAACCCCCCACACACACATCTCCCACAGCCCGATCGCGGGCAGTACAAATCATGGACCCCCCACACATCTCCCACAGCCCGATCGCGGGCAGAACCTGTGAACCCCCAGTGCCATCGCGGGCAGATGTAACCCTCCCCAACTCGAATAACTCCCTGGTGGTCCAGTGGACGTAAAGCCCGATCGCGGGCAGAATGTCACAGCACAACCACCCCAAACATCTCCTGGTGTCTAGTGTCCCCCCACCCACCCAAGCCCCTCCACCCGCTCCCCGCAGCGGCGGCGACAGCATCCACCGCCTGCCGCCCGCCCGCCCGCCGACCTGACTGTCAGTAGAGGCTGCACGCCCATTGGTGCAGAGCTACAGCCAATGGGCATGCAGCCCATACCGTATATGACAGTCCAGATTTGTGAATCATTCGGCTGTGGGAGATGTGTGTGGGGGGTTCATGTATTTGTACTGCCCGATCGGGCTGTGGGAGATGTGTGTGGGGGTTCATGTACTTGTACTGCCCGCGATCGGGCTGTTGGAATGTGTGTGTGGGGGTTCATGTACTTGTACAATCATTCACAAATCTGACTGTCATGTATGGTATGGGCTGCATGCCCATTGGCTGTAGCTCTGCACCAATGGGCATGCAGCCCTACCGGACAGTCAGTCGGCGAAGGCGCGGGCGGCAGGCGGTGGATGCTGTCGCCCGCCAGCTGCGGGGCGGGTGGAGGGGCTTCGTGGGTGGGTGGGGGGACACTAGACACCAGGGAGATGTTTGGGGGTTGTGCTGTGACATTCTGCCCGCGATCAGGCTTCACGGTCCACTGGACCACAGGCAGTTATCCGGTTGGGGGAGGGTTACAGTCTGCCCGCGATCGGGCACTGGGGGTCATACAGGTTCTGCCAGCGATCGGGCTGTGGGAGATGTGTGTGTGGGGGGCGACATGCGTGTTCTGCCCGCGATCGGGCTGTGGGAGATGTGTGGGGGTGTCATGTAACTGTGATGCCAGCGATTGTTGCACAGTGCGCTTGTCCTCGACGGCTGCTGCCTGGCAGGTGGCCAGGAGCAAGTCCGGGATCGCCGCACCTACATGCAAATGGCATGCAAATGGGGCCATAAATAGATGCAAATGGCCCCTGCGCCTTGCATAAATTATGGCCCCATTTGTATGTCATCTTTTGAATATCGGAAATTTGCGCATGGCGCAATGGTACTTCGCCACCGCAAGTTTAATGCTCAACTCTGGCAACTTGCGGTAGCGCAAGTTCCACTGCGCCATGCGCAAGTGCTGTGGCTCGGGGGTGATATTCAAAGGAGTTGCTCAACAGCGCAACTCCTTTGAATATCACCCGCCACCCCCGCGCAACTATTTTGAGCAGCGCAGGGCTTGCGCCTCAGACTGGCTAGTTTGAATATCTGGGCCAGAGTGTATTGCAAAACATTATTATTCTATTATTTGACTATGCAGGCATTTTACAGTATATAGAAAATATTAGTATTATTTCTTTGACCATATTTGATAAGCTTTATTGTGTCTAGAGAGAATCCTGCATAACCATATTTGTCTCAATCCTTGTAACAACCACAAATGAGGAATATATATTTTATTTATTCTGTTTCTCCAAGTCTGCAATCGCATTCTTAGCCTTTTGATTAGTTTTATTAAAACATGCTTTGAAGAAAATTACTCCAGACTGTTTGGAATCTTAATTTGATAAATACTTTTCTCTTGACAGGATCTTCCAATATACAAAGATTCAGTTTTATGAGTAAATTTGCTAGCAGCAAAGGGCTATAATGTGATCATCTGCTTGGAGACATCTCCTCCATAGGGACAAATACATTGAACTGTAAGCTGTCAGCATTAGGATGACTATATTGGTAGTGCCTATATAATGTGGGTGGCCCCATACCTCTTCATTTGTTTTTTTGAGGAGCATTTGAGCACTCATCAGATGAAGGCAATGCCTTTGTCAAAAGTTTGATACTTTGTTATTTTGTTAACTTTATTAACATTGTTATATGCTTGCTGTCATGAAGACTGTTACATAGAAACATGGAATTTGACAGAAGATAAGGACCGCCTGGCCCATCCAGTCTGCCCATTTCTCCTCACTGTGACAGCAGCACAGATATACACCACAAAGGGTGGCTCGGGAGTGACCACTGGGGCTGCCTCAACAGTGTACACAATGCTACTCTTTTAAGTTGGCCACCCAGTGCTGGATGGCAGCAATAAGGGCTCACCAAAGCTACAGCCACAGCATCTGAATAAAAAGCCTGACGATTCATGCCAATACCTGGCACTTTTCAAAGGCTAATATCATAGGGTACCATAGGTATAAGCCCACACATATTTAAAGAGACAGTGCCAGAAAATAAGTTGAAGAAAGCAAGTACAAAAATATTCATATACATAGTGCAAAAACTGCAACCTCCCATGTAACCCACACTACATTCATAAATACACCTATATCCAAAATTGTGAAAAAATACAGAGTATAAGCTTAATGTTTGTTAGGCTATGATATTGACTAGTTGTCAGTTTTAATGCTTAATATACCTCTATTCCTAAAAAATCAATCTTAAAGCAATACATATGTTTTAAGAGATCTATAAGACCTGCTATTCCTTCAACTGACTCATATTAAGTTTTTTCATAAAAAGTGATACATGGCCACTGCATGGTCAAAACTGGCTAGTTGGCAAAAGAAGCAAATGAGTTAAAAAACATTTTACAACCTGACCAATGTAGTCCGAAGGCACAATTACATTATCTAAACTGGAAGGTAAACAGAATTCACATTTTCAAAATCCAGCAGTATGAAACTTCTACTGTTAGCAACCTCAGGCATTATAGCCTAGAGGTTAGAGTAATGCGCCGTGAATGAAGTTGGTACATCCAGCAAACCTGGGTTTGATCCCCACAACCTCCACTTGCATACTGTGTAATTCTGAGCAAGTCACTTAACCACCCCAGTGCTCCTGGGTCATCCCAGAAAACAGGTACTTGTGTCTAGTGGGCCTTACCCGGTTACCAAAAAAGAATAAATCAAATATATAAAAAAAAAAATTTTAAATGGCATTATTTCTAATGCACCATTTAAACCCTCACCAATGTGTGCTTTCAACTTAAATTGCCAGAATGCTTCTCTTTTAGCGAAAATTATTCAGATCATCTCCTATGTACCAACTTTGAGGATGCCACAGAATAAAACTTGTGTCGCCTATATGTATTACTCACTACATATACAGCAAATGCATTTTCAGTGTCTCCTTTTTCAGTACTATGGAAATGCTCACCCAGTCTTTCTTTACATTTTTGGCTGTATTATTCTATGTAAAAGTGTTCACAGTTACATACTGGCATATACAGTACATAGAGAGAGACAGAGATATGGCTCCCCTCCGAGGGTGGTCATGAGGGCTAGGAAGAAGGAGCCCTCCCCAGAGCTGCAAGCTGCCATTCAGTCCCCTCTAACCAACATCAGAGATACGGCTCCCCTCCGAGGGTGGTCGCGAGGGCTAAGAAGAAGGGGCTATCCCCTGAGCTGCAAGCTGCCATTCGGTCCCCTCTAACTGACATCAGAGGTATGGCTCCCTTCCAAGGGTGGTCGTAAAGGCTAGGAAGAAGAAGCCTTCCCCCAGAGCTACAAACCGCTGTTCAGTCCCCTCTAACTGACATCAGAGATATGGCTCCCCGCTGATGGTGGTCATGAGGGCTAGGAAGAAGGAGCCCTTCCCACAGCTGCAAGTCGCTGTTCAGTCTCCTCTAACCAACATCAGAGATATGGCTCCCCTCCGAGGGTGGTCGTGAGGGCTAGGAAGAAGGAGCCCTCCCCAGAGCTGCAAGCTGCCATTCGATCCCCTCTAACTGACATCGAAATACGGCTCCCTCTGAGGGTGGTTGTGAGGGCTAGAAGAAGGAGCCCCCGAGCTGCAAGCCACCATTTGATCCATTCTAACCGACATCAGAGATATGGCTCCCTCAAGGGTGGTCATGAGGGCTAGGAAGAAGAAACCCTCCCCAGAGCTGCAGGCCACCGTTCGGTCCCTCTAATTGACATCAGATATACAGCTGCCCTCCGAGGGTGGTTGTGAGGGCTAGGAAGAAGGCCCTCCCAGAGCTGCAAGCCACTGTTCAGTCCATTCTAACCAACATCAGAGATCGGCTCCCCTCCAAGGGTGGTCGTGAGGATGAAAGAAGGAGCCCTCCCCAGAGCTGCAAACCGCCATTCAGTCCTCTAGCAGACATCAGGTATGCAACAGGCACTTGAATCAAGCGCAGTCTCGACTTGGCAGTGGAGGTTTATTTGGCGCCATTTTTAAATCAGAATCTTGGACTGCTTTTGGACTTGCTTTCCTGTTTTAGCTGTCGCATGCAAATGTAGATAGTTTATTTCTCCCTAAGTTCTTTCCAAAATGCCTATTTATATGTTTCAGTAGGCTACTTTTAACTTTACTTAAATTAATTGCTACCGCCCTGCCTGTACCGGTTGATTCAGATAAGGAAGTTCCACATCTTTAAGACTGTATTTATTAGCAGAAACCTTCATTTCTAGCATATTACTGTTGCTTCACTTGCTCTCAGCCAGGCACCTTTAATTAATTTAATTCTCTCTGTTCTATGGTAGCAAGGTTCTGCCTGTGTTATAAAGTTCCTTGCTTAATATAATACCAATGTTTTTTCTGCCTGTAAGACTGCTGATCAACTATCTTTGCAAATATTCTAAGTGATTTATACAGGCAAACCCTGAATTTTGTAGCTGCTAGCACTGGTAGTTGCTTTTAAGAATTTAAGCATTGTTATCTTGTGCTTGTTAATGCACAGTTACAGGGTCTCCTCAACCACAGCAAGCCACATCTTTTAAACCCTGTCCCCAGCTTAAATTTAAACTCCTGTAGGATTCACAAAGGCTACTTGGCCATATTAAGACCTGGAGAACTAAGAAGTTACACGCCACGTGCTCTCTCTTACCCCTAGCCTCCCCCCAATATTTCTTTGTACAGCCCCTCCTCCTCAATATCTGTTTTAATCCCATTTTGTCCTCTGTTCTTTCCATAGAGATATGGCTCCCCTCTGAGGGTGGTCGTGAGGGCTAGGAAGAAGGAGCCCTCCTCAGAGCTGCAAGCCGCTATTTCGGTCCCCTCTAACCGACATCAGGTATGCAACCAGGCACTCGAATCAAATGTGAATCTCGACTCGGCCAATGAAGACTCAACAGTCATCCTTCGGGCCACCTCCATTGTCTCAGCCCAGGAATATTTCAAGACCAGGTTCATGGCTGTCTGGGACTATTATGCACCACTCAGATGAGCATGGTGATGGGTGCACACCTGCCTTAGATCACAGTAGACATCATGGCCCATCTCAAAGCAAGACACCAAGCATGGAAATCCTTTAAGATCGCCAGACAAATCACAGATCATCTACGGTATCATGCTCTTTGTAATGCCTGCACAAGATTAATCAGGCAGGCAAAAGCGAATTACTTCAATACCACCTTCTCCTTGAACCTAAACCACCCGGCTAAATTCTGGAAGGTGGTCAAATTGATTTTGTCCCTTCTGTCCCAGCCCCCAACCCCTGCCTTAAACATAGGTGACTCCACTTCAACTGACCCTCTTGCAGTGGCCTCTGAATTCAACTCCTTTTTCATGAGCTGCACCTCGTCGCTGCTGGTCTCCCTCCCTCCTTCTCCAAATTCCCCCCACTCCTTCCCACCCCAGTTCAAGCACCTCCACACCCTTCCTCCTTCTCCTTCTGCGAGGTTACCACCCAAGAAGTAATAAATGAGCTGCTCGCCTTAAACCCATCCAAAGTTAAATGTCCTACTGGCCTGACTCCAAAATTCTCTGCCTGTCAGCTCCTGCCATCGCCTCCCCACTGGAAGCACTTTTCAACCTCTCCTTCTCTTCAACCTCTATCCCATCTGAGTGAAAGCACGCCACTGTAATCCCAGTTCTGAAAGGTGGCAACCCATCTGTCCCTGAAAACTACTGCCCTATATCCCTCCTTCCCGCACTGGCTAAGCTTCAGGAACACCTAGTCCTCTCACAACTCCCTCCTTCCTTGACTCCTCATCCTTTTTCACACCTTGCCAGTCTGGTTTTAGGAAGACCCACTCCACCACCACCTCCCTACTAAGGTTCACCGATTCCATCCATACTGGCATGGACAAGGGCCAAATTACCTCAGCTATTTTTGTCAATCTAGCAAAGGCGTTCGACACTGTCGCTCCTCCTGTCCAGGCTCTCACTCACTGGACTCTCCTGTGTAGCTACCAACTGGTTCCACTCCTACCTGGTTGGTAGAACCCAATCAGTGCGTATTGGCACCACCACCTCAGCCCCCCCTCCCTGTCTGTACTGGTGTGCCCAAGGGCTCCGTCCTTGGACCACTCTTGTTTTCTATCTTCCTTAACAATCTGCCCTCTGCTTGCCCCCACACATCCATTCACATGTATGTGGATGACACAGTGCTGTATACTTACAGCCCCACGACCACTGATGTGGCGACCAGACTGCAGCAGGACATCAGTAATGTTCAGCTCTAGTTTCCGCAAATCAACTTTCCTTCAATGCCAAAAGCAGTCTCCATGACATTCAGCACTAGGCAGAGACTCTCGTGGCTCCCCACCACTCCCAATTTCCACACCCTGGATGGATCAACATTGGTGGCCTGTACCTCCTTCAGATATCTCGGAGTCTGCCTTGACCAGCACCTTGACATTTCTGTACATATTGATGCCATTCACAAAAAGCTTCACCCAAGGTTGGGGCCCTATACCATAATCGTGGCTGCATCCTGCTGCCAGCTCGCCATGCCATTGTACAGAAAATGATCCTCCCTATTTTTGACTATGGGGATGTAGTCTACAGTGCCGCACCCAAGTCCACCCTAGCCAGACTGGACTCACTCTTCCACTCCTTCTGCCATTTCACCCTGGACTGTCCACCCTCCACCCATCATTGCACCCTCTACCAGATCCTGGGCTTCCCTTCCCTCCAGGACAGTAGACTGTCCCACTGTGCCCAGATCATGGCGAGTTCTGGACCCCATTCCTGCCCACTTACCTTACTGCCTTACTATCTGACCTGGCCTTTCCAGCTTATGCACTGAGGAGAAATGACACCAGGCTCCTATCCGTGCCACACATGTCCACCACCGCAGGCCAGGCAGCCTTCAGATGCTGTATGCCTAAGTTGTGGAATTCACTCCCCATGGACATTCTTCACACCTCCCCCACCCAGCACCTCAATTCCCTACTCAAAGCACATTTCACCTCCACCTGTACATGTGACCAGATATTCTGCCCGCCCTAATGGCCAGTACCTCCAATTGTGTTGAAAAGCACTTCCCAGCTGTGCTCTGATTTATGTGTGTATTTTAGCTTAGTCAGTCCAAGTGCTTTGCATTAACTCCAGCTGCTGCACCATATATATATATATTGCACTGCACTTGTACTCCTATTTGAATTTTTGTATGCATTCTGTATTTCTTTTTACTGTATTTTTGTCCTTGTTATTCAGTGATTGTCCTTGTACTCCCTGTGTACTCTCCCCTACCCCCCCCCGGATGCATCTGGAATTGAGCAATATCTCTGCTCAGCATGCCTACCTAGTAAAACTTTTAAATACACACACACATATATATATTTAATCCCGGTCATATTGCAATTTGTAAATGATCTTACTTCAAACTGTTGACCAGTGTTAGGACTTGGGAAATGTCTCTTCATTACCAAATGGCCACAAAATTTACAGGAACCCATTTTGTGTATACCAATAGGTAGGAGTGTTCTCTCATCTGGCCTTTCGCCGCCTGTGTACAAATTGATTTTTCAAATGAATGAGAAATTTAAATGTAAAGACTTTCTTCCCTAGAGACTGGAATATGGGGTATTCTAATCAACAAAATGACATCAGCAATGATGTCACGAAGGTCATTATTGTGAAAAGTTGTCTGGAGCTTACAGACATGAATGGACCAGAAGGAGGATGTCCTCTTAAAAAAGTGATCTTCATTTTTACCCCCAACAAATTTAGTGGTTCAAGAATTTGAAAAAGCATGTGAAACCAAAATTGAAGCATTCTGTTCCAACTACGTACCACCAAGGTATAGTACCTGCACTAGGGAAGAGAGGGAAGCCATAAAACAGTTGCAAAAGAACAAAGACATTATAACCAAGCCTCTGGACAAGGGTAGTGCAATAGTGATCATGGATTGGGTAAAGTGTGAACAAGAAGTTATGCAAAAATTAGAAGGCAGACTTTTTTATAGAGAACTGTCACATGAACAAACTGAATCATTCAAATGAGACATTGATTGCTATCTTTATGAACTGCTGATTTCTAATGTCATATCTAGGGAATCATATGAGTATTTAACACTTGGCCATCCTGTCAGGTCTACCCTATATTGTCTCCCCTAAATCCACAAAAATTTGTGGAATCCCCCAGGCAGGTCAATTGTGGCCAGCAGTGGCTCTCGCACAGAGTCATCAGAGTTAGCAAAATTCACGGATGAGCATGTGAACATGTTGCTAGTCAGTTCCCACCATACATCAGGGATACTGGGTATATTTTATCAATGTTGCAGGACCTACACATCAATGAAAACACTGTTCTGGCTGTCTTGACATGCACGCCCTTTATACCAGTATCTCCCATGAAGAGGGATTAGCAGCAATGCATGAGGCACCTAAGTCCTAGTATAGCCTTTCTATGGTGGAAGCACTTGTCACCTTAACTGAAAGGAGCCTTAAATGTAATACCTTCACATTTGTGGATAAGACATTTTTGCAAGGAAAAGGTATGGCGATGGGGGCCTCTGTGGCCCTCAATTTTGCCAATATTTACTGGGTCATGTGGGAACTGGAGTCTGTGCTCTCAAGAGACACTAACCCCTACTTTGATTTGGTGGATTTATTCTGCCATTTCATTGATGACATACTTTTAAGTATGGAAGGGTTCTTCAGAAGATTTAATTAAATTTGTTAAGTACCTTGAAAGCACAAACCTGAATTTATGCTTCTCGCTGAACTGGAGTGAAAGTACTGTGACATTTTTAGATTTAGTGATCAAAAAGGATGGTAATCTGGGTGTGTCTACTACTCTGTTTAGAAAACAAATGGATCATAATTTAGTCCTGCATTACACTTCCAACCATGCATGCCACACTACAGAAAATGTTCTGAAGGGCCAATTCACATGTTTAAAAAGGAATTGCAGTGATCCACGTACATATGAGGAAGGGGCCTATATGCATAGACAATGATTCACAGAACGTGGTTACTATAGGGAATGTATAGAGAGGGCAATAGCATATACAAATAGCCTCCAACAGGATAACATACTAAGGGTTCATACTAAGGTGGATTCAAGAGCGAGAAGGCCTGAGCCCATATTGCTCTTATGCTAGGCCAAAGAATAATAAGAGAGATTGTATCCCACACTTATCAGTGTATCAAGTCGATACTTAAAAATGCTTTTGGTCTCACTTATGACAATATGAAGCGGCAATCGGTTCCAAGGGCCAATAACTCTGATAGTATAAAAGTATTTTCTATTATTATGAATAAACGATTTTCTTACCAACTGCAGGGGGTGGCTCCTGATGTCATGAGAGTAATTTTTAAAGTCCAGACCTAGTTCACACATAAGATAGAGATCTTGAACAATATCGTACAGAAGCATGAGGTCACCTCTAAGGCGACAGGTGGAAAGGGGCACATGTTTTAGAGAGTCTAATCTGCCTTCATATCACACCGTTTCAAGCCCAGAGATTTCTTGGTATATTTTCTTTTAACTTTTTCTAGCAGGTGTCCTTCTGATTTTCTGTAGGGGCACAAAAGCTGAGAAGCATACACCAGGTGGGGCCTGACATATGCTCTAAATAGAGGTAACAATACTTCATGATTCCTAGATTTAATATTACAAGAATTGACCACACTATTTTGTTTGATTTATTAATAATATCATGCACATGTTTGTTATGTGTCAAGTCATCTGAAATTGTGATACCTAAGTCCCTTTTGTCTGATATTTTAACAAGCAAGGAACCTGCCAATGAGTATGGATAGTGTAAGTTGTGTGCACCTAAATGCATCACTTTACACTTACAAATATTCAGTATCATACCCCAGTTATTTACCCATGCTGAAATGCAATCTAAATCATTCTGTATGGTCAATGCTTGTGAAACTGATGCACAGGAACCCCCGATTTTGACGTCATCTGCATATTTTGTGGTAATAGATAAACACTCCTTTGTTAAATCAGCTATAAACAACTGGAAAAGGTAGGGGCCCAAAAAGGAGCCCTGTGGCACACTGCTTGATACGGGACTGCTTGCTGATTTTGAACCATTGATGATAATCTGTTGGGTCCTATCTCGTAACCAGTTGCATATCCAACTAACAAGAAAACTGTTCAGTTAGCAAAATTTGTGAGTTAAGGCCCAGTGTGGCATGACGTCGAAAGCCTTGAAGAAATCAATAAATATGATGTCACAAGGAATTCTCTTATCCAAAAATGAACTGATGTTTTCATAGGAACACATTAGGTGAGTGATACAACTTCTGCCAGTTATGAAACATGATATGGAAGTGCCGGCAACTCACGACACCAGTGTAGTAGATGCTGTGTCACATAGCCATCTTAATGTGTGGATAACATACACCCTTTTGTTGTAACTGGTTCAGAAAGTAATTTAAGAAAACTGGCATATGTTAAGATTGGAGCCAAAATTGAAAATAAATCACAGTCTCCCCCCATAACAAATAGGAGGAAACACACAGTTT
The DNA here is from genome assembly GCA_016271365.2 of Neoceratodus forsteri. Lineage (NCBI taxonomy): Eukaryota > Metazoa > Chordata > Ceratodontiformes > Ceratodontidae > Neoceratodus > Neoceratodus forsteri. The sequence continues at coordinate 792,858,544 of CM057459.1, read as the reverse complement.
GTACAACGGGATGAAAGGGCTAATGAGAACAGCATACCTATGGGCACACGCAAATGGGGCTCCTGTAAATTTTGTGGCTATTTGGTAATGGGTAGGCATTTCCTCGAGTCCTAATACTGGTCAACAGTTTGACGTAGGATCATTTATAAATCATGAAATTGTAATTCAAATGGGATATGGCTGCATGTAACTGTGAACACTTTTACATAAGAAAATCCAGCTGAAAATGTAAAGAAAGGCTGGGTGAGCATTTATGTTGTATTGAAAAAAAGAGACACTGAAAATGCACTTGCTGCACATGTGAGTAATATAGGCAGACAGTGAGCAATATAGGTAGACAGTACAGGTTTTTATTCTATGGCATCGAGGTTTTCAGAGTTGGTAGATGGGGAGGTGATCTGAATAATATTCTGCTAAGAAGAGAAGCAATTTAAGTTGAAAGCACACATTGGTAAGGGTTTAAATGATGCATTACAAATCATGCCATTTTTATGACATCGACTAAGGTTGTTAAGGGTAGAAGTTTCATTGCTGAATTTTGAATGGGTGACTTCTGTTTATCTTCTGGTTCAGATAATTGTTCCTTCTGACTAAGTTGGTCAGGTTGTAGTAGTCTAGTAGGAAAGGTAAAAATAGTACAAGAATTGTTCAAAATGTGAAAAAAGCATACAAATTAGCCTTTAGGTAGATTTTGTATGCTCTCTAACTATAATAGCAAGGATGCAAGTGATCCAGTAATGTTTAAGGGTTGCAAATAGAGTTTTTATTTATTTAGTCTAGCAGAATTTTGCAAAATCATTCAAAATGTGAAAAAGCATGGAAATTGGAACATAAGTAGGTTTTATGTTGTCTTTAAAATACAAGTAGAACACATGATCTGATTATATTAAGGAGGTCAAAATACAGTTAGGGTGAGCTATTCAAGGGGTTGCCTAGCAACTGGGTTGCAGCGCAACCCAAGTAATCGCCCTGGGGCAATATTCAAAGGGGACTTGGCGATGGTAAGTCCTGATGTGCACTGGCACAGCACGTATGCTGGCGATT